>JAWPNB010000008.1:40025000-45025000 GCA_033996785.1 Trichosanthes truncata
TCAGTAATATCCTCATTGATGGGTGCCCCAAACTTAAGGTAGGCTACTAGCCTAAGGGAAAGACATGCAGAAAATAGTATTTTCTAAGCTTTGCCTATTGCAAAATTGAAGTTTTGCTAAAACGACTAACTGTTGAACTAGTTTCTATTCAAAAGATATAGGAAACCTAGATGGTCTTAGGGTTAATTGGTAAGGTGAAAAAGAAATAAAAGAACAAAGTGTTTAAGTTGAAGCGTTTAATTTCATCATAGGTTCCTAACTTAATCCAGAGAAAGGCAATGAAATTACAAAGCAATAAGATGTAAACATATGGTATAAGTACTTAAACACTTGCACAATTTAATCAAGAAGTATAAAAGAGAAATTAAAATATGATGAATACGACATGCTTGTATTGAATGCTTAAGTCAAAATACAAAAATGATATATCAAAGAAGAAATACAAATAAAGAATAAAAAGCATTCGGCCTAAGATTGCACTAAAGAGGAGATGGAGGAGGATCGTGAGGCCCATCTGATTTCTTGGACGGAGAAGGCTTAATAGAACTTGGCAGAGGAAAATGCATTCCTTGCCTAAGTTCCTTAGGGATTGGAGGAATGGATGCAACAAGCTCTGGATTAGCTCTACTTAGCACTAGATCTCGTTGCATGAAGTATTGCATGTAAGCGTCAATCCTTCGTTTGATGACCTCAAGGTAAACCAGAGTTGGGCACAAAACTGCCCATCTACTTAACCATTGTTGTAAACTTCGTATCCATTTCCATAGTATTTCCAAAGACCTCAGGAATGGAGTTGTAGAATTCAGCAAATGTTTGATATGCTACGCGATTAACATTGAGCTACACTTGTTGATATGGTTGAGTGCTTAGCGTTTCTTCCCTTAGCAGATCCGCTTAGAAAGTATTTGGCTTTGAAGGGCTAGCTTCTAATTAAAAGTTGAATGTGGCTAGTTGAAACTGCACTTCAAAGTTGTCCAAGGGAGGCAAAGACAAGGGCAGCTTGTCGCTTGCGTTGAAGCTTGGCAGTGAGGAAGACGAATCTTTATTGTTGGTCGTGGTTAGAGGGGGCAAGTCAGAATGCACTGGGAGAGGTAGAGGAGAATCTCTTGCAAAAGGATTTCCTTGATGCACTAGAGAATAGGGCTTAATTGATTCAGGGTCCATTGATTTCTTCCCTTTCTCCTCATTAGTTGGAGCCTTCTTCTTTTTAGTTTTCTTCTTCGATGCAGGCTCCTTATCTTTCTGCAATGGTGTCGTGTTACTTTTTTCTTGTGCACCATATCAGATTGGTTAGGGGATCCCTTCAACAAGCATCAAAGGATGACATTGTCGATCACCCCTTTACTTCTTGCGTTGGCTCCTCCTCTAGAGGCACCCCTGCGTTACTATGACGTCGCTAGGATCCCTTTCTAAAGGCTTATCATATTCCTAAAATTCTTCGTGTTATGTTCTAGGAATTTTAGAAGGTTGTTGCTCAATCAAGAATTGAATCAATAGGACTAGATGTAGGATGTGTTATCTATGCTATCGATATTCTTTTCTTGAAAAAGGCATCAATAGTTTTTTGTAGCTTCTCCATTGTTTAAATATTCAATATGATTTCAATATTTAAAATCTGCGAATTTAAGATAAAATTTTATAAATATATTCATGATTTAGTAACTAAAAGATGAAAAAAATTAAATATAAAACAACAATTAAAACAAAAGAAAATTAAACTAACCGAATATGCACCAAAGTATAAGTTCTTCCAATTTAATTAAAGTTGTCAATAAATTGGATATTAAAAAATAATAATGACATGATGTTGGTAATGGATGAGAATGCAAAAAAAAAAAAAAAAAAAAAAAAAAAAAAAAAAAAAAAAAAAAAGCTAACACATACAAAGTAAGAATATTAAATTTTTTAAATAGTAATGATAATAATAATAATGGAAGCTAATATGTATACCAATGTTGGCATTACCTGGAACAGATTAATCAGGCCACATAGTTTGAAATTCTCCTTCCCAACCGAGTGCAATGATTGGTAGTTCTCCACCTAGTTTTCTATTCAATACAATTGTTCATGTCAAAAAGGAGGCTAAATAGTAAAGGATCAAGCCCTTGTTTATGGCTTTTATAAATAAAAACCATGAAAGAATGTGCCTTAACCCGCGTGACTCCTCATTTTATGTATGCAAAATTTGGAGTGCAATATATAATAATAAGAAGAAGAAGGTGAAGAAGAAGTTTGTGTAGGAGCCACAACAATGATGGTCATATATGTAAAAAAAAAAATCTTAAAAAAAAATGGAGGCCACCATCTCATATGCATGACATGAATACTAATAAAATATGTTGTGGGGTCCACTTTTATATAAAAAAAAATACACAAATTCAAAAAATTTGGGTGAGCAAGTCCTTTCTACCATCTGCCCACCCATTGTGAACTAGGGGTGAGCATCAGTCGGACAGCATCAGTTTTGGGCTCAAACCGACGCTGACCACCGACAAGTCGGTTTTAATCGGTCGGTAGTCGTCGGTTTTGGAAGTGATTATGGAACCGATCGACCGAACATCAATCGGTTTTGGAGGTTCGTTGGAGCTACTGAAAAAAGGAGTGTTGTCCATGGCAACAGTGGGCTCCGGCAGGCAGCGAAGAAAGTTTTGATTAAAAAAATGGAGAGAATAGGAGAAAGAAACAAGGACAAACACAAAAAAGAGAGAAGAGAGAATGAGGAAGGAAAAAAAAAGTGGTGTGTTAGTGGCGGCGTTGGGCTCCGACGGACAGCAAAGAAAAAGTTCTGAGAAGAAAGGGAGAAGAGATTAGAGGGGTGAAAGTGAGAAAGTGAATAGGGAAGAGGAGAAAGGGAGGAGGGAGAAGGAATGAGGGATACGAAAAAAAGAGATAAAATATATATAAAATAAAATAAAAATAATTAAAAAGCATTTTTTTAAATAGGTAATCATTACCTATTAAATAGGTAATAATGCCTATGACATTGACACAACACAGACAATGGTTTTGAAGAAACCATGGGCTAGTTTTCCTCTTCCTTAGTTCTTTTTTTTTTTTTAAATAAAATTAATGTGGGTTTGGCAAGTTTTTTGGCTCCCAACCGACCGACTATCGGTTTTTCATTATGAAAAACTAACCACCAACCAATTAAGCCATAAAACCGACATACCAACGTCGGTTCGGTCGATTTCGATCGGTCGGATCAATTTTTCGGTTTGGTTTGCTCACCCCTACTGTGAACGCATCCTCACATAATAAGACATGCTTGTGCTCTATTTGTTGAGCTCTTCTAGCTAATTTGTGAAACCCAAGTTTTCTTCTAAAATTGTGATGGTAAATTATTTTTTATCTAAATTTTCAACTTAATCGCACGATATTTAATAATAATCAAATTAAAATTTTAAATATAAATGAAGAATAAAATGCAAAGATAAATATTTAAATTATGGCAAAAATAAATTTATACTCCTAAACTTTGGGATTCTTTCAATTAAAATCTTAAACTAATAATTGCATCAATTTAAACTCTGAACTTTCATAAGTGTATCAATTTACACTCTTCATTAGATTTTGTTTGGAAAATGTTAGTTCACAAGTGTGCAAACTTATAATTGTATCAATTAAGCTCCTAAACTCTTATAAATAGATCAATTTAGACCCTCCGTTTCAAATGCATCCGTAGACTTCTTGAAAATCGATACAATTATAAGTCTTTGCACATGTGTATCACTTCTTCAAAAATTTAGAATCTCCATTTGAAAATCGTTTGTGTATTTGAAACAAATGGTTTAAATTGATTACTTTTGAATATTCATGGGTTTAATTCATACAATTTTAAGTGTCTACAAGTGTGAACTAACGTTTTTCAAACAAAAGCTAACTAGAGTATAAATTAATACACCTATGAAAGTTCCAAGTTTTAATTGATACAATTATTAATTTAAGGTTTTAGTTGATACAGCCCCCAAAGTTTAGGGATATAAATCGATTTTTACCCTTTAAATTAAGAGTGCATTTTTCATTTTCGGGATGTAACAAAAAGAATCACCTTTGACCTTACAAACATATTGATATTTAAAATAAAAATAAACATCTCTTTAGGCTCTCAAATGTAGTAGTTGGTTGCTCTCAATTTTCTATAACCATTCACTCTCCTTCAACATTCATTGGCCTCCCCTCCCCTTTAGCTTTCTCCTCCCTCTCAAGTCTCTGTCATAGACTCTCAAATCTAGTCGACAATGTAGTTATCCAACTAAATAAAACCAAATGGTTGGAATTTGGTTCTAGTTTATGCCCAGGACTGAAACCCAACCAACCTTTTGCACCTAACTTAAATGTAAGTGTTTTTGAATAATGCAAGTAGAAAATGGTCGTTACTTTTATGAGTAATTCATTTGGGATGTAAAAAATTAATGACCCATATTAGTTAATAATCTTGTAGATTTAATTAAGGAAGGCGAAGAGGAAAAGCAAAAGAGTCTCAATGAATGAAAAGAATGAATGGTTGGTTGAAAGGATGGAAGAATTTTTTTTTAAGCAAATAATGAGTTGGTTTTTAATGTTGGTGACCTTAAATCAACAAATGTAGAACGTGCTAGTGGTGCTAATAAGAAGCTATAATGCATAATAGATCTGCAGAATGTCACCTACAACTTTATCAAATTTTTTTGTCAAAGTGAGCATAATTCAGTGGTAATTGGCATGTACTTTTGACCAAGAGGTCTAAGATTCAAATCCTCTCCCAAAATATTGTCGAAATAAAAAAATAAAATAGAAAGAACTTTATCAAATTTTTAGGCTTGACCTAACTTATTGTGGAAGAAAATGACAACGACAATGATCAAGAGAAACTGCACATTGAAAAGTGTTGATGCACAAATCCGAGAAAAGGAACGCACCTGATCTGCATGTGAATCCAACAGTGAATTTGTATTTGTGAGGGGAAAGAGGTAGCCTGCAAAACAAAGAAAACCTCACACCGGTGTGGTGCTTGTCACAGTCACTCTGATGCTTAAGTCAGAGTAGAAATAAGTGTAACAAGCTATTAGAGAGTGAAGACCAAGAATGAGTTACCTCCAATGGAATTATAATCGCAGTATTTATACCAAATGACCTGAGGTCTTCCCCTTTGCAAATTGGATTAGGTTTTGGATAGAAAGTGGGGCCCTTTAAGGCTTATTTGGCTATGGATGTGTGTGGAGCACATCCAGATAAGCAAGATCCGACTCAGTCGGTTCGGCTCAATTTGGACCGAGTTGGGCCCTTCGCCCTTTTGGCCCTTTTTCTAACTTTTCTGAGCCCAATTGCACTCTGGGCCTCCATTTGAACCCTATTTGATTCAATTGTCTTCTATTCTCTTGGATTTGATTCGGTTGTCCAAATTTACCCGTAACATTAAGCCCCCACTCTTATGTTGGGATTTGTGGCTTAGCTCTTTTTGGGTTGGACACTTGTTGGAATAGAAATTTTGGCCAATCAAAAATTGCCACATCATCATTTAAAATTAATGACAAAATTTGTTTATTTAATTAGGGATTATTTACAAATTTATGAGAATCCCCAAATTAAATTAAGACAAATTCAAATATGTGTAATTTAGGTCAGTTTGTAGACATAACCCAAATGAGAAGTCCTTGTCCAACAAAATTCAAGCCCAAAGGGCTAGGCCCAAGTTTAACAGAGCCCAAGTGATAACTCTTAAAATAAGAGTCATAGACTATCATTGTAGGATTTAATTGTCATATTTTATCTCATTTTATCATGAAAATCTTCTAGCTTTGATTGATTTTGCTCTAAGTTTAATTTTGAGGTAGTAAAATTCTTATTAGAGCAAGATTATAATAATTAATGAGCTTATTTGATTAATTCATAGCATAATTAAAGTTTTGGATAATTGTTGTTCATGGAAGACTTTTGAAGTTAAGGGCAGCAGTTCTATAACGTTTTGCTGGAGCAAATCTGATAGTTCAAGCTAGCACGAATTTCGCACATGAGAAAAGTAGCTCATTAAATGAGCTGGAGAATGTCAGAATATTCAGCTTGTTTCAGCCAATAGAAGCTCATCATTTCATGAGTTTTGTCTAGTCAGCCCTGATTTGCATAAAGGAGGAGGTATATTTGTTGGGCAGCTGTTTTTGGAGAAATGATCAAGGAAAGAAGTCGAAAAAGGAGATAGAGAGAAAATGAGAAGAACCTTCGATTTTGGAGGCCATGGGCGAAATTTTTCCAAATAAGGAAGGTTCCCTCCCATGGATCTGACACTGATGTCAAACCAAGCTATTTAGGGCAACATTCTGTTTTCTTCTTCTACTTCTTCTTCTTCCACTTAGTTTTTCTGCACAAGTTTATTTCATGTCTGTATTTCGATTTCCTAGCTGTAGTTTTTACATTATGAACTAATCACCTTAAGGTGAGGATTAGAGGATGATTGTTTTTTATTAATGTTATAGCTGAGTATATTTCATTTCCTTCAATTTGGTTTTTAAGAGATTTTATTTCATTAGCTCATTTCCTTTTGGCCAACCGATTTGCAGCAGCATTCCTCTGATTTCTGGAAAGAATAGGAGGGGCTGAAAGCTTAAAAACCACATTAGCTCCTTGTTAGGGTTAGTAACTAACTAAGTGTGGGGGTTAAGGATAATCACTCACCTAATGCACACACAATACAATGGGTTGAATTGTGTTGAAGTAATGAGAATGAAACAGTATATTTTATGTGATTCAAGAGAATGTCGTGTATTATGTAGTGGGTTGAGTGGAATGAATATGTAATCAAGTTGTAAATTAATTAAAGTATGATTTACCTCTAATCCAAGTCTTTGTATTAGCTCAAAGTACCAAGTCCAGATGTTTTTTGTTCATTTACGATTCCTCTATTTCACTCTATTTTAGCAAGTATTTTGTTCTAGCCTTGTTATTTTATTTTAATTAAGTTCCTTAATGAATTTTTTGGGTAACAAATTGAGTTATTGAGAGTTAATTTGTGGTAATAGAAGAATTACTAGTCTTTGTGAATACGATAATTTACTTAGCACTTGCTACAAATATATGTGTACACTTGCGCATAAACATCATATTATTGTTGAAATATTCACATTACTCTAGCACGTGTCACTAAGTCCAATGGTTGAGCCCAAAAGCCTAAAAGGTCGAAGCCCACATATCCATGGGAGCTCTATAAATAGAAGAGCCCTCCTCCATTTGAAGGGTTCAAAAATTTTATTCTTCAGAGAACTCAAAGAGAATTGAGAGCAAAGAAGACCAGAGTCCTTAAGTGCTGAATGCTCCCTAAAGTCCTTAGGTACTAAATGCTTCAAGACAAGTCCTTAAGTGTTGAATCCTCTTTTTAAGACCAAAGACTCTTCAAGGTCAATCCTTAGGTGACGAACACTCTGTGAAGACCAAAGACTCTTTCAGATCTTCAATCTCGAGAACAAGCGCTCCAGCCTTCGAGTGTTACACGTATAAGAGAGAGAATCAGAGGATTATACTTAGAGATTGTATACCCCACAATATTAATACAAATACAAAGTTTATTTACACGTGTCGTATTTCTTTTGAAATTGCGTGTGAACAACACTCAAATTCCAATTTGGGAGTATTAATTTTTAGATTTTTCCTCGATGAATAATATTTAACCTAAGTACAAAGCGTCCCATGTACTTCAGTGAGTTTTGGTTTTGGAATGCCTTATCAAGCCCTTTGAGCTGATTTTTTGGCTTTCCAATATTTGTAACATACAGATTTTGGAGTTGGCCCCAAATTTAATTTTAGAATTACTTATCAAGCCCTTTGGGCTATTTTTTTTGGCTTTCCAATATTTGTAACATAAAGATTTTGGGGTTGGCCCCAAATTTAATTTTAGAATGACCTATCAAGCCTATTGTGCTGATTTTTTGGCTTTCCAATATTTATAACATAAAGATTTTGGAGTTGGCCCCAAATTTAATTTTGGAATGACCTACCAAGCCCATTAGGCTGATTTTCTGGCTTTCCAATATTTATAACATAAAAAGTTCTAAAGTTGACCCCATATTTAATTATGACCCATCGCAAGATTTATCTTGGATTTTAAGTCATGCTTGGACCAATTAACTAGGCCCTTTTTGATGACCCAATTAACTACCTCCAGGATTTGCATCCTCTACATTTAAGGGGAGTTTTGCACAATCGTAAGGCGTACCTCAAATTTTTGGTCTGCCAAGAGCAGTTAACCAAACTCTTTTGGGGATCAATCAACTCTTAGGGTCGCTTCCTCTACACCTTAGTGCTCAAGAGTTTTGTGTATTTCATACTTTAATTGCACGACGTAATTGACCATATCTTAAAGTTGGGCGCTTAGATTTTAGCTCAAAATTTACCTTATCTAGAATTAATTCCAGATTTTGGTATTTAAACTGCTTCATTTATGAAATTTGATCAAAAAGAAAGGGAAAGATAGGAAAAATACCTTGAAAGTTCCCAATCAGCAGCTTGTTGATAAGCAGGGGACGTGTTGGCGTGTGTCTGACATGAGCTGGCACATACCAGATTATTTTTTGGGTGAGGCCGACGAGAGGTCGGCTCGGCCTTTTTGTTTGCCTTAGTCATGGCCTTGGCTCGACTAGGTGGCCTCGGCTCGACCATGTAGCCTCGGATCACTCCCAGTTAGCTGATTTCTATTTTTTTGGAATTGTTCTGTAGATCAATATTTACTTTTCGTTTAATAGGGAGACATATCCCCTTTTAAGCCCTCTGTTTAAGGAAGATCTTACTGGTAGAAAGAGCTGACTTGAACATGAATACATTATCAAAATACATCTTGCATTGACTATTTGATAGTGAAAAATAATACTCATGCTAAGTGAATTTTAGGTAAATCTATCAAAATTAGCAAGTCATTATAATAATGTAAAACATTGGATTACTAATAATAAATCTTAAGGTATTCACCATTCCAAGGATGCAGGAGAGTCTTCCCTTCTTGGGATAAGGTAAGCTCTTTCCCACCTGAGGGTGAGCTCGTATTTGTTTGAGGATGGGGTGAGCTCAAACCCTTTGGAGGATGAGGTGAACTCTTTTTCGCCTGAGGATGAGATAAGCTCCTCCTTTTCTGAAGATGAGGTAAACTCTAACCTATTTGAGGATGAGGTGAGCTCAAACCCTGTTTGAGGATGATGTGAGCTCTAACCTCTTTGAGGATAAGTTTGTTTTCTTTCTTTCTTTATTGAATCTTTTCTTGGAAAATTTTGGGTTTTGTTTTCATTCTAGATTGATTAGAATGGAAGGATTGAGAAAGCTTTTGCCTTAAAAAAGGTTTTAGGTTTTTATTTTGCATAAATTTTTTATCAAAGTTTAGGTCTTTTGTTTTAAATTTAAGGCTTTGATAATGGAAAATTTTTCAGAATTTTCCAGCTTTAAACTCCTTCAAGTTTGGGACAGTTTTAAGTGTTTTATAGATTCTTTTTGCACAAAAAAGTTGACCAAATGATTGCTTCTTTGAAGTGTGATTTATAGCTTTGATTTCTACATGAAAAATGTATGTTTCTAATATTTTTACAGTAGTTTTATGGCCTTTTTCAGTACTGATTTTTGGTGTTAAAAAGTGGCAAATCATAATTCTTTTAATGTTAAAATCTTGAAGAGTTTTGTTTTGTGAAACAGAAAATTTTCTGGGTTATTTGTCTATAATAGTTTTGAAGGTTTTAAAAGTTGTAGAATTAAAAATTTGTTTGGTATTTTATTACGTATTGAAAAGTATTGATTTTACCAATTTTAGTACGTTTTTACTTGCGTTTAAAAGTATTTTTAACCCAGTTTATTCAATGCTTTTTTTTTGTCCAAGAACTCTGTTTTCCCTAACTTTTTATGCATAAAATGATTTTGAATGGAAAAAATTTGGTAAATAAAATTATCTATGTTTTAGATAAGTTTTTGGACCTTTAAGATAGAATTTTGGTTTCTAATCAGTAAAGTATTGGATATGATTAGGTTTTTAGGAAAAGTTGATGATTGTTCAAGAAAGTGAAATTGGAATTGAGGTTGAGAATTATAGGATTATCGATCGAGGTAAGTAGTTTCCACATCCCTTTCAAAATAGAAAATTTGGAATAATTCCGTTTTGATTATTGTTATTTGACAAAATATCTGAAATCATGTTTTTTTTATGTGATTTGAAATTGTTTTGTATGTTTTGAATTGTTTTACTAAGTAAAAGTATATGTTTACCGTCTGAATGTTTTGAAAAGTATTTGATTGGTTCAATAGGCTATCCGAATATTCCATTTTTCTGTTTTGGGAATGTTTTGCTTATTTGTGGTGGTAGCCTAAATTGGAATTGGTGAAATTGTTCTGGCTTATTTGTGAAAAGACACATTTGTGGTTTGACATTCCTTTGGAATGAAGATTCATGTGTGTGTTATTCACTCACGTTGCATCACACTTAAATAATTATATTGATTGTTTTAATTGGTCAATTTTATCGACATCTCTGATTGAAAGCTTTGAATAATTGAAGCTTATTTAGGGAAGGCACAGTTTGTGGTTTGGCATTCCTTTAGAATGAAGATTCATGTGTGTTCCACTCACATGGCCTCACACTTAAGTAATTGTATTGAATGTTCTGGTTGATTTTTATCGACAACTCTAATTGAATGTTCTAATTGATTAATTGGTGTTACCGACGAGTAACCATCATATATGTTCTGAAGGCTACCCAAATAATGCATTTTCCCACTATGATATTTGAAAGTATTGATTGATTAAAATTCCTGTTTGAATTAAAAGTATTGATTGATTGAAAGTACTATTTGAATTGAAAGTTTTAATATTTCAAAGTTTTAGTTTGAAAATTTTGATTAAATGAAAATTTTGTTCAATTGAAATGTTTGGTTTTGAAAGCTTGTTTGATTGAAAGATTTATGCTTTTTTTAAAGCATTGATTATCTGAAAGTTTTAATTGAAAGTTTTGATTGTTGTATTAAAAGTTTTGCAATGACATTTGTATTTTTGTTTATGACTGTTTTGAAAGCAAATGACCGAATTAATATTTAATTTTTGATTCAACTATTGAAAAGATTTGTTAAATTGAATTTATATATTTTGTTTTGAAGAAAATGAATTTCTGAACTTGATGTGGAAGTTGCTTATTGAGTATATATGTACTTTTTTTTTTCCAAAATATTTTCAGATGAATGATCAAGTGATAGTCCCAAAAGAAGTAAAGTTTAGCGTTCTAGCACAAGATTTAGAAAAAAGTTGTTAAGGATTCAATAGTTTTTTTTTTTAAATCCTTCGTAAGAAATTGCTTCAGCTTAATTTGTTTTCGTCTGTTTTAGTTTCTAATTGTTGCGCTTTCGCATTATTGTTAGAATGCTGTATTGGAAAATGTGAGTTGTTACATTTGAATTATCAATATCTGCATAGATATTTTTATCCTAGCTTACATGGATATCCTTTTATCACTCAATGGTAAAGAGAGTTGTTTTTGCCTTAAGGATGAACTTAATATCCAAGTTAAATTACAAATTTAGTTCCTATGAATGAAAATTGACACAACTAGTATAAAAGTTAGAAGTCATGCATGACATCATTTACATTATTTTACAAATCTGTAAAAATTGATTTTGTAAATAATTTATAACATATATATAGAGCTATGGAGGAGAATCTTTGCTTTTTTATTTTGCTCTTAAATCTTTGTTGACGGGACCTGACTATAGTCAAGGTGACCGTTGAAAGAAGTTAGTCCATTGGAGATGGTTATATGGCAAAATAGTGCATCTGCGAGATCGTAGATGTCAAAAATTATATCTAATAGTGGAGATGTGGACAACTGTATCCTTTCAATATAGAAAGCTACCTTTATACCTAATTCTATGCACAGTACTACAAAATGGTCGGATATTTAAAAGTTTTAGTTCACATCTATTGCAAACCATGTATAAAAGGGAAGAAAACAAAGTTGTCGTACATACAATTCTCTTCTTTTTTTTCCGTTTATCAGCCAAAACTCATTTTCAGAATGTCAAATAAGAGTAAGTCTTTTATTTTAATAGAAAACTTGAAGCTTTCCAAAAAGAATGGAAATTAAAAGATTTCATTTTTCAGAAGAAAAACATTGAACTGTGTCAAAACGAAGACTTGAGAATCCAAAAACTTATTTTAGTTTATGAAGAGATAGTGCATTTCATTATATTCATGTTAACTTCAAATTTGAATCGTGACATTGTTGTTAATCTTTAGATTCTGTTATTTTTCACTGATTATTACTGGGATAAAAAATTCAAGCCAATATGGTTATAGAAAAAATTGGAAGTATTCTTAAAAAGAATAAATCTTATTCCATTGAAAATTGAAATGTGAAAACTAGGAATTTCAAATGTGCAAATGTAAATGAAGAAATTGAAATTAGTCTTTCTTTGTTCATGATGATCCAAGAAATTGAATAATTGAGGAGCTGATTATATAACAGTTATTTGACCTCAAATACTAGCTTATTTCTTGGTAACGTATGTTTATTTTCACTTATTTATGTGATTATGTTGTCCTAAGCATGTGTAAATGAGAAAGTCATGAGAATATAGTCATTTGTTGATAACTAAGTAAGTTTAGGGGTAAAAGAGTAATTTTTGGTAAGAAATAACCGATTTTGTTGATTTTGCAAGAAATTATCAAATACACAAGAAATGCGCATGCATAATTTCCAAGCAAAAAGCTATGCAGCTGCAATCTTGCCCTAGATTATGTCAAACGAGGGTTTCAAAGTCTTATGTTGGATCTATTTTTGCATCCTTTGCCCTATTTGGACTCCAGTAGTGCAAAGTCAAGCCTTGGAGCATGGAAATTGGCAACAACCAACCCTCTAAGAGTCTATATAAGGCACGATATTCTATTAATTCAAGTGATGAATCCTTTTGGAAGGAATCGGTCACCATACCCAAGAGGAGTCCTTAGTCCAGCTGAGAGTCTTAGTTTTTGATCCTTGCCCAAGAGTCAGTTTGTAAAGCTTAATTCACCTTGAAAGATGATTGAATTAAGCTAAAGAGAAAAATACTTAAAGTATGTATTGGTTTCGGGCAAAAGAGAGATTGTCACTTTCATTCTTACATTGTTTTGTTATTTCTATTATCTTGTACTTATGAATTTCGATTTAATGAAGTGTTTAATTTCCATTTATTTTATCATGAGCTAAGTTTCCTTATGGGATTCGGTTCAGTGGATGCCCTTAAGGAATAAGTTAGCCTAACACATTGTTCTTGTTTGTTCACATATTTTCCTTGTGTTATTCTTCTTTTACTGAATTTAGAGTCTAAATGTTAAGTTAAACTGGCCATTTAGATTATTATGCAATGTTGAGTCCAATACTGAAAGGGTTGGGCAATAAATGGTTCTCGTAAAAGGGATATAGGAGAAGAACCTAGACATAGGACTTTGTTGATGACCTAAGACATAAGGCATGCCTCTATAGAATTAAAGGGGATTGCAAGCTTAAACTACCTACGATAAATTGCTCATACACATATAGAAGCAATTACTTAGACTCCTAAGGGTGCTTGAAATCAAGTCTGAATAGGAGATGAATCCAATTCATAACACAAAATAAAATGCGGTGAACTATGCACGTGCAAACTATTAGAAACTTTACTTAGGGTTGAAACTAAACTGAATCCTATGTTTTTTTATGTTGTTGATTTCTACTTCACATTACCATTCACATCCTTCAACTTATTTCTCTGGTTACCTATTGGTTGCTTTTGTGAATAGTTTTTATTAACTTTGAGTTTTGCAAACAATCTCTGTGGAATCAATACTTGAAATACTTTCATTTTTATTATTTGATTGACAGTGTGCACTTGCACTTGACTGAAATCACTTTCAAAATACTTTTTCAAAACCTCACACACGATTCAATCTCCATCAATAATCATTCCCTCTTCAAATAGTGAAGGATAATTTTCTCCAATTTCCTGGCATTGGAATCATTTGTGAAAACGATAAAAGTTATAGGTAACAATTTGTATAAAGCCATTATATACTAAGTTAAAATATACTTAATAATTTGTCATACTAAATCTCTACGTTGTGTAAATTTTGCTTAAAGTGTCCTCTATGAATTATGGGGTAGAAAAGAAAATGATAAACTCGTGATCTGAGAGATTTTCCTTATAGTACACAAGTATGCAAATACATTGTCATGTTTGGAAAAAAGATTATATTTTTTATTATAATCCTTTTCTTGATTGTTATGTTTGTATAATTTTGAACTTTTGATACCAATTCCAAGAGATAAGAGAACTTGTTCTTACCAAAGTTAAGGGTATCGGCAATATATCTGTGGAATTGTTGTCTTATACATTTTTTTTATCTTTAGTGCATGTTATCTATTATTGTATCAGTAGATACATTTGACTTTTTTTTTCTGCCTAAACAATCTATACCTGCCCCAAAGCCTAGAATTCGAAGACATCATCAGCCACTCGATCGAAGGACCACTAAGCCCCCCCTCAAATATTCATTTCATCTATGTTTATTTTCGAGCATATCACTTTTAACCAGGTCAACTCCTCTTCATCAGAGTACACCCCCTGTCCAATAAGCTCAACCACGGATCACTATGACTATATCATTGAGGCACACTAAAATGCCTAAAGGATTTTCCTTATTAAACTCACTCGAAGATTCACACACACAACCTTTTAGCACTACAAGAATTCAAGTTTCTCTCATCATTTTTTTTCCAATGAGCAAAGGGAGAAATACCATGCCGACACTTTTTTATAGTGTCAGTATTGAGGAGGTTTCGCCAACGGTATTTAGCTACCGAGCACAACTTGAGTGCAGCCAAGTCTTGTGCTGCCCACTTTACAACCACACAACCACAGAAAAGAAAAATTGATCTTTTTTATAAAAAAAAATCTGTAGTTATAAATTGGACAGCATACGGCTGCACCCAAGTTTTTTCCTTTAGCTACCCTCGGCAAAACCTCCCCTTTTGCCGATGATTTTGAAAGGAGCGTTGGGAAAAGCTCGAAATTAAAACCCGCTTCTTCTTCCTATTTCTTCCTCCCTACTTTTTTGCCGCTAGTACTCTCGATTGCCTGCATTTCCTTTCATTTCCGCCACCGCCATCTTGCCGTTCGCCGTTTCTATCGCCACTCTCTCGCCGTTTGCTGCTTACACCACCGATCTACCACCTCTCCCCTTCTTCGTGTTCGTCTTCTTGTTCTTCGCCTTCTTCTCCATCTTCCTCTTCCTCTTGTTGCCCAGCCACCACTACTGCCTCCTCTTCTTCTTCTTCCGCTGCCCAGTCGTGGGCCAGCTGCCTCTGCCTTCTCCTTCAAAGCTGTAAGTTTTTTTTTTTTTCAACTTGTTTATTCTGTTTTTTACTAACACATTTATGTAAACTATTTTTTTACTTACGATTTTGGAGGTTTACAAGTTTGTTAAAAAGCTATAGCCATAAAGTCTACGATGCACCTTGAAAAACATTGCGGGTGGTTCTACTGCTAGTAGTCTAGCATACCTTTTCTAGATGACTTCCAAATTTTCAATAGGTCTCATTCTCTAGTTTAATGAGCTAATTAGCGAGTAAATAGTTTGCTGCATAGATTATGATGTAATCTCAATATCCTGCTAGGACGGCAATTTTCATCGTTGAGTGAATATTTTCCTTGGCCTTGGGCTTGGCTTTCATCCCTTTCTTTTATAATTTCATATCTATGAAAATGTTCCTTACCCAAAACATATTGTTGTTTGGTCATCTACTTTTTCCCAATAATCTAATAATATATAGTTTGTAGTTTTCTCAATTATTAGGTCAAAGTGCCTCAGCTTCTGTAATTTACATGCAAGAATATGTTTATGGCATTATCTTGTATTAGAAATTTTAATTATTTTTCCATCGTTTGTTGTAAATACCTATGTTTTGGCTGACTAATTAATTGTTTTTGTTATAACTTATAAGGGAGGTAGTTAGAGGAAGCTGTTTCTTTTTTATTGGTGTTATCTTTAAATTGATTATATTTTCTGACCATACATGGATTTGATAAGTACATGAATTTAGTTCCGGATGATTTTTATATTTTCAATTAGTTTAACGCTCAAAGCATTAGTTTTGTAGGCTTAAGAAGTGGGTTTAGACACGTTAGTTTTCTTTAGACACATTAGTCTTATTTGTAGGTAATGAGACTTGTTGTATAGCTATCCTGCAGTTATGGTATAATGCAAAAAAATATTTTTTCTACTCTAAATATTACTAATACTATATATGTGACATGAATTTACAAAAAAGGAAAGAATGTCGAGAAATTTGACCTATTGATCTATTTGAGCGAACGTATTCTAGAGAAGGAAAGTAGGTGAATCAAGCTGCCAATGATGCACATGTAAATTTTTTCCTCCAAAAGTGACTTCATCATTTATAAATTTATTACACAATTACTTGTTTCAATTATAATTACAAGATCGAATGATACAGTTGCGAGAGACAACCACTTTCAGGATGTTCCTTCGAGTGGCACCAATGAAAGGGATTTTGCGTTTTGGTAAAAAGGGAAAACTTAGCCCTAGGTTTATAGGACCCTACAAGGTTTTGGAGCGCATCGGTCCAGTTGCTTATAGACTAGCGTTGCCACCAACCTTGCCAGCAGTGCATAATGTGTTCCATGTGTCGTTACTAAGGAAGTATGTTAGCGACCCTTCACATGTGTTAAGTCCAGAGCCTTTACTTTGGAATGAGGATTTGTTGTTTGAAGAAAAGTCTGTAAGGATCTTGGCTAAAGAGACGAAAGTTCTGAGGAATAGACATATCGCCTTGGTAAAAGTGTTGTGGAGAAACCAAAAGACTGAAGAAGCAACATGGAAAAGAGAAGACGAGATTAGAGCCAAGTACCATGAGTTCTTCAAACAACAGACTTTCAAGGACGAAAGCTCTTAAGGTGGGGAGGTTGTAACGCCCTGCGTTATAAAATTAGGCTATTTTAAGAGTATTTGGACTTGGTGTGTTTGTTAGAGTTCTAATTTGAAAAATTAGAACTTTAACTTTAGCCCATTAAGTTTGTTAGATTAAATTTATAGAATTTTGGAGAAGAAACTTTCTTAAATCATTAATTTCAAAGTATGAGACTTTAATTCTAGATTTTTATTCTTAAGTCCAAGAAGGAACCCAAATTCCCTTTAATTAGACTTTATCCCAATCCTTTAGATATTTTTATTTGGAGTTTTAATTTTTGGAAAGAAGAGGGAATTTGAAATTTTAGAGACCTTAAGTTTTCCCTCTTTTATTTATTGCTAAATTATCTTTTTGGTAAATTAAAAGTTAAAAGAAAAAGGGGAAACTAAGTAAAAAAAACCTTTCTCATCTTCTCATCTCCCTCTTCTTCACGATTCAGCCGCAACCCCCCCCCTTGGAATCCTCAATCGACTTATTCTTCTTCTCCCTTGAGTCTTCGGTTGCAGACCGTGAGATCAACTCTTTGACAGCATCTTCTTCTCCCTCGAGTTTTGCAGCAGCAGCACGAAACCCACACATTTTCCTCCTGTTTTGTTGAGGTTTGTCACATACTCATGCCAAATAAACTTTAGTTTTGGATTACCCATGCCTTAAACATCTCTTATTTGCAATTTTAGCTTGTTTGGACTCCGAATAGTCCACATTCAAAGCAGTTTTCTGCAAAAAAAAAAAAAAAAAAAAAAAAAAAAACGAGATTTACAGTAGACCAATGCGAATTCCTTCTTGTTTGACGAGGTTTGTCTCTTACCCATGCCTAATCGACTTTAGTTTTGGATTACCCATGCCTTAAACATCTCTTATTTGCGATTTTAGCTTGTTTGGACTCTGAATAGTCCACATTCGAAGCAGTTTTCTGCAAAAAAAAAAAAAAAAAAAAAACGGGATTTACAGCAAAGATTTGGTCTGATTGGCACTGTTGGGTAAGTTTTAACACGTTATAGACCTTTCGCAAATCAATTAAAGTGTCGTAAGAAGTGTTAGTTTAGTTATCACCTCCGAACACCGACCAGCAAGGTGTTGAGGTCCTTTGGTGGAGTTCAGTAGGTAATAATGCGTTCTAAACTCTTTCGAACTCCATTAAAAATACTTTAGATGGGTTTCTAACCTTGAATGCGTTTTGTTTTAGGATTCAAATTAATTTTGAATTGTTCGAAATCAGTTTAAAGTCGTTTGGGGTAAGAACATCCTTTTTTAATACTCTTTCGAATTCGAATAAGGGTTCCAAATGGGGTTCTAGCGTCTAACCCTTGCCTGTATTGTTTAGGAACCTTGTCGGTTGGCTTTAGGGGCGCTTTAGTACATTTTGTAAGTAAAATTCTACTTGATGAGTCTGTTTGATTGTGTGCAGTATGATATATGTTTACTTGCTTGATTTGTGCGCGTTATATATATTCTATGTTTTTTTGAGCTTTTGACGAGCATGCTTGAATGACTCTTGAAGTTTATGTGATGTTAGCATGATAATTAATTGAGCTTCAAATATATGTATGAGCATGTTTTGTTTGGGTGTGAGACATGGTCTAGTACCATGCTTAGGTAACATGAATTTAGTGAGTTTTTTAGGAGGTTAGCAAACCTTGGGAGCTTGCTAACGATTGTAGGGTGAGTACCAGTGCACCTCAAGTACAAATGGTCAAGGGGTGGTATTGTCACCATTGGAATAAGAGGAGCACGAGGCCTTGGGTACAAATGGTCAAGGGTTGGTGTGATGAGTCTAAAAAGCATGTGTTGGGTGCCTGGGATAGGGTAAATGCATTGCTAAGTCATCAATGCACCTTAGGTACAAATGGTCAAGGGGCGATGCACAGTTCGAGGCATTGGTAACATTGGTCAAGGGTCGAATACCGAGCTCCGTAGAGAAGTATTGAGGCTCTGGTAACAGTGGTCAGGGGTCGATGCTTCTCGAAGGGTCAGTCTTGGAGAGCTTTGGTGAGGGCTAAACGTGAGTGATGAGTAGAACTGAGTGAGCATGGCATGATGTGAGAATTCATGTGTTAATTGCATGGCATGGTGCGAGAGTTCATGTGTTAAGCAAATCTTATGCATAGTTTACTTGTTTATGTATACATGGTATGGTGTTGATGAATTTACTTTGAAAAAGCATGATTGGGTGTGTGTATAGCATGTTGTTTCATGTTTGATGTTTGGTAGCTCACTAGGTGTGAGCTACTTACTAAGTACTTTTGTACTGACTCCCCCCCCCCCCCCCCCAACCAAAAGATTCTGTAGGTGAGGAGGAACTTTACGAAACTGATGATGCTGAAGATGAGACACGAGAAGGGAGAAATCATAGCTAGCTCTTTGATTACTTTAGTAGTTGTCCTTATTGAACCTTGTTTAGTTAAATTACCTTTGTAGTTGGTTATGTTGAATTGCAGGCTAGTTATTTGAGTGTTGTTTCCTTCTTAAAAACCTTTAAATTGAGTTTGGTTTATCTTAGATGTATTATTTATGTTGAAAGTTTAGAAATAGGTATTTAGGTTACTTTACCTTTGTGGGTTGTGTTTGCTTGAAATTAATGAACTGATCTAGTACTTTACATAATTAGCATGTTGATTCGTTTGTGAATCTTCAACAACTTTTTGAGTTGTAGTTTGGAAGTTGTGGTTTGGTTACTATAGATATAGAAGTGTTATCTTTTGACCAACAGGTGCTAGGAAAATTTTGGTTATCTTGTAGTTACGCCGTTATGCTGTCAAAATTTTCGGGACATAAAGGTTGTAAGCTTAGTAATGTCCCTAAGTTAGGTTAAAATTTGAGAGCGTTACAAGTTGCTATTTAAATTTAGTTGTTTTTGTTATGTTTACAATTTACTTAAGTTCGATAATTTTTAATTATTGAGTTACTATAATTAAATTTTGTTTTTCTTAAGTGCTTCGAGGTCGATGTACATACAAGATTATGTCAATGAGAATTAAGATGCATGTACGAGCCAATTTCGTTTTTCCTTGGTGCTTTGTAATTTTATTTTTATCTCAAACATAAGAAACAAAAATTGAAACACATTTGGTTGTTTGGTTTCATATAAATTATATTCAAATGAAATTTGGATATTTAGTTTTGAACACAATTGTTTGTATTTTTAGGTATTAAAAAATTTTAATTATAATAATGGTTAAATTATCAAAAATACCCATGAACTATAAAGTTTGTTTCAATTATACCCCTAAACTTTGAAAAGTTTCATTTTAACCCTTGAACTTTGAAGTTTGTTTCAAAACAACCCATGAATATTTTTTCCGTTAAATTTATGGACGAAAAATGACGTATTTGCATATGTTTTGATTTTTTTTTCAACATATATGTTCAAATATGTTCACATAAGAAACAATGCAAATGCAAAAACATCATTTTTCGACAATGAATTTAATGAAAAAAAGCCTTCAAGGGTATTTTTGAAACAAATATCAAAGTTCAAGGGTTAAAATGAAACTTTTCAAAATTTGGGAGTATAATTAAAACCAACTCCATAGTTCAGGAGTATTTTTGATAATTTAACCTTATAATAATATTCGAATGAAATTTTTGCGTCGAGAGAGGTTTTTCCAACACATTTTGGATATTTCTCGATGTTTTTTTTGCGTCGAGAACCCTTGTAGTGTAGATGGTAGGTGTTACTGAGACCGCAAGCCTTAGCCACATTTGTCTTATTTTTTTTTTAGTTCAACAACATTTTGGGTGAGTGAATCAAACCTTGACCCCTCTTGGTCGAAAGTACATGTCAATTATCAATGAGTCTTTGATTTTTGTCTTATTGTTATTAAATATATGTATTTAAAATGATGGTTAATAACTTAGATAAGCATAAAACAAATTCACAATATTTCTACAAGTTTTCATGATATCCATAATTTTTTTTTGCAAAATATCCATTGATATTCAAATATACATCATTATATCTTTAATTTTGAGAGTCCATGTAGACATCGATCCTTCTATCTTGATCAACCATGCAAAAATCCACAAAACTAACTTTTTCATGTCAAGCCTGCACATTTTTGCAAGTTGAACACTTCCTAAGGACAGAAGAGAAAAATGCTCTCTTTCTAGAAGGAAGGCAACTATTATATTGCCCATCTATGGCACAGAACCTAGCCACTACTCCTAAAGCATTTACAGTATAACCAACTAACCAACCAAATCAATAATATTAGATTAGTTGAAAAGCATACCTAGGCTTAGGTTATGGTCTAGGCTTGGTTGGGCGCGTATAATGATTTCCATGTTCAGTAGATTCATGACCACCCTCATGGAGACCAAACAACCCATGCATTCCAGAAAATCTTGAATTGTACCGCTGAAACTTTGATTTTTCGTCATGTCCTACTCTAGGAGATGAACATACAGGTCTTGTTGATTGAGGTTTTCGAGGGTATTTCATTGAACCATTTTGTTGATTAATCTTACGTTTGTCCTACTCTAGGAGATGAACATACAGGTCTTGTTGATTGAGGTTTTCGAGGGTATTTCATTGAACCATTTTGTTGATTAATCTTACGTTTCTTCCGCACCTGTTGCGGTGGAGCATTATCGAACGGACGTTCCTGATGGGGTAGATGGGGTAGATAAGGTGGATGTTGCTGATGGGGTATATGGGTAGGAGGATGTTGCTGCCGGGGTTGATGGGTTGGGGGCGATTGTTGCACTTCGGACTTTTGCATTTCACCCTTGGTAGGATGTGGACGTTGTGCTTCGAAATTGGACTTATGTGGTTGTTGTGATTGAACAGTGATGGAATGTGGCTGTTGCATATTAACCGTGGTCGAACTTGGCAGTTGACCATGGCTGTTGCATTTCAACCGTCTCATCTCTTCAAGTGAAAGAATGAGGTTTTCAAGCCCTTGAGATGAGATTTCAGAACTAAGGTTACAATCTGCAACGCATGAAATTACCGACTTAACAGCATCTATCTCCTTGTCTATGGCTTCATCCTGTAGTAGTCAAAGCATACATCTTAGCAAAAAAACAAAAAAAGTAGAAGAGAGTACCATTTCTTTTACATGTTTTTGGACATCAAGAAACAATAGAATTCAATGTTCATCTTTAGGGGATTCAACGACAACAGACGACTAACCATGGCAGCACGTACATCTTCCTGAACTGTATTCTTTTTCTTGCTGACTTTTACAGTGGCATTCCTTGCATCTCGCAAATATTCGTTCAGGATCTGTACGGGTCGAAAGCATTCCATTTTGTATCCACATATAAACCTGACAGCCTTAACAAATTGCTTTGTTCCAATCAGGTTTTGTACAATTTCTGCAAAATGCAATAATATTAGACAATGTCATACATTAGAACAGGTATGAATGTAAAATCAAATTTCAAAAGTTAAAATAAGAAATTGGTAACATTCCTGTTTCTTTTTTTTTTTAAACGAAAGCGTTTTGGTACCTGTTCCTAAAATTGTGTACAAATTTAGTTGTCTCTTGTTCCGTTTCCAATTTTACAAAAATATAATAAAAACAACCATCATTTTTTACCTTAAGATGCCTAATGAATGTCAATCAAATAATAAACATAACGTAAACATTTTTTTAGAGGAGAAACAATAAATATAACGTAAACATTTTATTTTTATTTTAAAAAATGAGTTTTACGTAAAACATTTAGTTTTAAAATTTAAAATTTGAGAGAACAAAAGAAATAGTTACCAAAGACATTTTAATAAGTTTTCTAATAATAAAAAAAGAAAGAAACATTGAAAAGAGGAACAAGAAATGAAAAACAAAAAAAAACAAGAAACAAGAATGGTTACTAAACAAAGACTTAGGATGGGTAAGAATGATATGGAAGTAATGCTCTTGAAAGTTTTTGCATCTAATTCCATAAAATCAAATTCCAAAAGCTGAATGAGATATCATTTGACAATATTCATGATTTTTGTTATCATTTTTTTTAGATATGAGCATTTGGTAACTTTTCTTATAATTTTGGAAACAACAAAATCTAGTTTTTGCCTTTTGTCTTTTGTTCTGTTCCTAATTTTTCAAAAACATTAATAAATTTTAAGTTTTTGGCTATTGGTAACTGTTGCCTTCCAAGTTTTTGTTCATGATTGATACCAGTAAGTAATACTATCTCTGAAGTATAAAGAAATTTGAGCTAAAGTGCTATATTTAACATTATTCCCAAGTCCTAACAAAGAAAACTAATTCAAGAATCATGAGTTACTTCCTGGAATTTTTTTAATGAACAGAAAAAGTATAAAGTTCCAAGAAAAACCTTTACAAAATGTCGATGCAAATGTTAAGTATCGGCATAGTTTTTTTGGGAGTTCAAGTAGAAATTCGAACTTCTGACCATATGTTTTAACTGTGTGATGCTCAGAGGCGAGTATCAGCATAGTTAAGTGCAGGAATTAGAAATGAATAATTGGAAATTAACAGAGAATGAGTTCAGAAAACTAACCTTGTATTTTTTGATTATAGCCGAACATCAGGCACAATTCTGATGCCTGTTCATGCAGCACTATGTTCTCAAAGAGCTTTAAAATCTCATCCTCGCTGAATGAAGTCGTCAATCCATATGACACTAAAAGTTGCAAGAAGCCAATAGCGTCCAAAGAATCATTTGCATCACTTCTCATGTTCAACTTCCAGTCAACTGCAAGCTTCAGTGCATCTTCTCTCACCTTTGGATCAATACTTGGTGAGATTTGCTTTAATTGCTTCAAAAGAAGTGTGGACCACCTCAAGAAAGTTTCTTCAAAACCTATCTGTTCCTTCTTCAACTGTTGGTGAAAAGAACCTTGAATCATATCCAAGACAAGTTTTGGAGGGTCTGATGACTCTTTAAGAATTGATAAGATTGCAATAGGCATCAATTTCTGTCCAGTCAACTGCATATTCAAAAGTAAATATAATCTCTTCTCATTTGGATCCATGCTGTGCTGCTCATTTTTTAAGGAAGAGACCGGCACTTTGTTGGCTGGCAAAGATTGAGGTTGCTCGAGTTTAACCAAACTAGGAGTTGCGCTGCCCTCTGAATAAAATGAGAAACAAATAATAGAGATTAGATATTTAAAAACCAGCCAGCATTAATTGGTATTTGATTTTACAACTTCGTCAAAGAACTAAATGGCATTCACAAATTGATATACTGTCAAGACAACAGGATCAATGACAACATAACTTCCTTGGGTCAGAATCCGGGTGAATGCATATGTAATTTATTGCAAGATAAAAGCATATCTGGGTATTAAATAGTAAAATTATACCTAGGAATCTATTTTACCAACAATTTGTAATAAGCGAGTATAAAGATGGAGGGAAGAGGACATGTACTGCTTACCAGATGATTTGTCTCCAATACCAAGTGCTCGGGCTAGCTCAAATCCTTGTTTATATTGTGAAACAGAATTCAGAAGAATGTGTAACTCATCCGTATTAAAATCGGAGGCCAACTGAAAATTAGCTATAAGTAGCAAGAATGCCACCACCTCCACATGATTCTCACCTGCCATAGACATCTTGGCCTTCCACTGGCCTGCCAGCTTTAGAGCTTCTTCTTTTTGTGGAGGCGTGATTTGTGGTGAGAACTTCAATAATAGTTCAGAGAGCAAAATGCATCCCCTCTTGACATTATGCAAATCGATTTTTGCATCTTCAGACACCATATGTGGAGGGTAGAACCATTTCATAGCATCTAGAACCAACTTTGCAGGATCAGAAGATGCTTGAAGAGTCATAAACAGTTCCGTGCGTACCAAATCATGCAGTTTCAGATGCTCACATAAGAGAGCTAACAAAAGCTTTCCATCTACGGTTGATCCAGTATGAAACTTCAAAGTATTAGAACTGTCGGCAGGTCTGCAACCTGATTCCTCAGTTTTTACCTTCAGATGAAGAATGTTTGGATCATCCATCAATTTTACCTTTTCATTACATTTTTCCTTCAACACTCTGGCTAGACTGATATCTTTTTCTTTTGACTCAAGTTTCTCAGCCTGCACCTTGTTTTGTATTTCTTTTAATCTTAGTTCTTCACGGCCTTTTTCCAGCAATATCATCTGTGAAGCCATATCTGCTTTTAAAGATTCAATCTCTTTCAGAGACATGCTCACTTTCTCATCCTTCTTGTTGAGCTCCTCTATCCGTCTTTCAAAATCATTTTCTTCGTTCTTGAGATTCTTTGAGCGCTCTTCTATTGATTTTCTCAACAAATTGAAATGCTTTTTTTGAGTTTTTAGGCCTTCAAGACATTTATCAACTATCAAAGAAATGTTGTTGTGCTGTTTCACCACTGATGGCAACTCGTTAGAGTAGTCATCCACGGACTCTTGCAATGAATCATCAAGGTGGTTCTCCTTCAACTCCCATTCCTTTGAGCATTCGACAATTGCCTTTTCTATTGAACTAACATACTTTGTAAGCAATAGAACCACATTCTGACAATCTCGAATAGATTGTTGAGTGCCGTCAAGTTGCTTTTCCTGTACGTCAAGTTCTTTACTATGTTCCTTGATACAAGTTTTGATGGATTCTAATTCTGATTCCTTTGATAACAAATCTTCAGAAAGATCCTTCAACTTGTTCTGCATTAAACCAAACTCCTCCTCTTTAAGATCAAGTTCTTCAGTCCGCAATTTTATAGTCTTTTCTAGCTTGTCTAATCTCTTCTCTTTCCACTTCATGGCAATCATATTTTGAATTGTCTCAAGCTCCTTTTCTTTCAGTTTGAGTTCTCCGTTAGTTTCTTTAATTGCCATCTGAATTGCATCATATTGCTTCTCCTTGGTTGCGAGCTCTTCTTCATGTTCTTGAAGCAATGCTCTTATCGATTCTACACTCTTCCCCTTCAAGTCACATTCCATTAGCCGCTCCTCGACTAACTGCATTATCCCATTTAATTTCTGTTCTTTTAATTCCATCACCTGCTCACAATCGTCAATCCTCTTTTGAACCATATCAAATGCCTTCTCCAAGTCCTCAAACTCCTTCTCAGCGTCCAATATTCTCATGCATACCTTATTAAGGTCGTCTTCTTTCAATTTAATATCCTTCGACAAAACTCCTAGTCTCTCCTGGGCTACATCCAAATCCCCCTCTTTCAATCTAACCTCACCATCACACCTCTCAATCAAACGATTCAACTCGCTCAGTTCATTCTTCTTCAACTCAAGCTCTTTCGAGCATTCATCAATAGATTTCTCCACATCAACCAACCGCTCTTCCTTCAACGCAATCGCCTTCTCCCGCCCCTCAAGCTCCTCGTACTGCGTCTGAATCATCTCTCGAGTCGAATCGAAGTGCGTCTCCAAGTCCTTCCATTGAAGACTAAACAACAAAAACGAAGAAGCCTCCGAATGCAACTGCTCGTGCGCTTTGCAGAGACTACTCTGCTTCCACTCCGCAAGCTTCACATGCGAAGCAATCTTCTCCATATGGAAAAAGAAACACTTCTTCGCAAACAAACATATAATGCAAAGGTATATACAAATAACACACACCAGTATACCAGAGAAGAAGCAAAAGAAAGAACAAGAACAAAAAATGTGAAAAAGAAAAGGTAATATTAACAATGTCGCATGTAAATGCAAAAGAGAGTACCGAAAACCAAGTGAGTGAAAACCCTAGAATTCCGCCATGGAAGAGGTTCAGAGGAAGGAGAAGACGGAAGAGTGACGAATATGGCTAAGGCTGGTTTTGGCATAGCCTCACTAGCCCCGTATTTATAGAAAAGAAAGAAGGAAAGAATTCCAAATGAATTAGGAAAAGATTATCGTTAATTAATTATCTTTTGTTGTTTTTCCTTCACGAAGTAACCGCTGCACTGGGATCACGGCTGATGGGATGAATTTTAAATTTTAGATCTATCTGTTTAACTCCGATAATTTAGCAGCTTTTTGAAAGTACTGTATCTTTTCCCTTTTTCCTTTTTGAGGGTTAAAAAATTACTATTTGATTCACGAGTTTAATTACTTTTTTGTTTAATTACTTTTTTGTTTAATTACTTTAAATCTCTTTCATCGGGATACGAAAAACACTTTTAAATCAATTAGAATCGTTTTGAGTACAAAATTCTTCTTTTCTTTATCTTTTCGAAAAATATGTAAAGTTTATTTCATAAAACATAAATGTAAAGTTTATTTCAAATCTTTCTTTTTTTTAGCAAATTAATGAATTTGAAATCATTTTGACTAAATTGTATATGAATTTGGAAATCATTTTGACCCAATTGTTTGGTAGGGAATATTTTTATGTTTTTGGGTTCACTACAACGAAAATGCGTTTAAATGTATTTTCAAAAATTATTTTTAAATTCTAGAATTCAAATAGTAAAAATTTTGAAAACAATTTTTTTTATATTTTCATGTATGCAAATTTTGAATTTAAATTAAAATTTTAAAATGCATAATTATATTGAAAAATATAACAACTTTAATAAATATAGCATTTTCATGTTATAAATTTTTGTTAAATTAAAATATGTATAATATAGTATATTATAAATTATATGATATTATAAAATAATAATTATACAAAATTTATAACAAAAAAATATGTTCATAAATTAATTAATAATGGTTTATATTTAACTTAATATTTAAATTTAATATTTAGTGAACTAGTCTATAAATATGTCATAGAACACATTTTGAATACTTATTTAAATTGGAATCTAATTTCTAAATCTGATATCAAACACATATCTGAAACACATGAAATACAACTCTATTTTCATTGAATCTCTTGTTTTCAAAATTCTGTTTTTAGATTTCCTACCAAACAAGCTCTTAGTCTCTAAATTTTGAGGTTTGTGTCTCCCTAAACTTTCAAAGTGTCTAATCGGTCCCTAAGGCCCCGTTTGATAACCATTTGGTTTTTTTGTTTTTGGTTTTTAAAAATTGTGCTTGTTTTCTCACAATTTCTCTAGAGTGGTTTCCAAAACTTGGCTTGATTTTTTAAAACATAGGTAAAAAGTAAATAAGAAAACATGAAAATTCATAGGTGGAAGTAGTATTTATAAGCTTAATTTTCAAAAACCAAGAACTAAAAATCAAATTATTATCAAACGAAGCCTAAACTTTCAATTTTGCATCCAATAGGTACTTTCAATTGTGTGTCTAATAGGTCCTGACAAATTCAAAATTTTAAAAAATTAATTGTTCTATTAGATATAAATTTGAATTTTGTGTCTATAGATATGTGAATTTTAAAAAATTCTAAAGTTCAAGAACTAAATTTGTAATTTTGAAAGTTTATGAACCAAATAGACACACACTTCAAAATTCAAAGACTAAATTTATAATTTAATCTATTTTTTTGGTTCAACAATTGTGAGGCCAGATTGAACTATCACCTTCTTGCATGGTAATTAGTGTCGAGCTAGGTTAGAATTGGCTTCTTTAATCCAAATTGTAAATCATTAGTGGGCTTAGTTACGAATTAAATGTTTAGGTTTTACGGATTAAATATTAGGTTATGGAATAAACTTAAATGAATTCATTTAATTAAATGTATTTTTTAGAACATTTAATTAAATTTATTTATTAGTTTATGGTTTGTACTAAATTATTTCAACTGAAGTTAAAAATTATATTCTAAATTCGTTTGATGAGAAAATATATAATCAAGCTATTTAAGATATTTCAAATCTTTTTGTTCAAAAGAGAGAGAGATTTCAAATCTTTAGGAGAAAAAAAAAAGATTTCAGTATAAAACTTAACTAATTTGAACTTTTTAGTTTTTTTTAATTTTAATAAAAATTTTGATTTTTGTTTTCTGTTCTTAAAATATTACTCTTTTAAAAAATTTTAAAAAACTATTGCCCAAATAATAGAAAATTTTTCATGATAATAAGTAGTATATTTTATATTATGTATATTATTGATATATTTCATCGATTATAAAAAAATACATTTTTTAAAAAACATAAAAATATATATTTTTTATCACATAAATGGTAATCAATATATTTTATATTAGGTGTAATATATTTTATCAACAATACAAAAATAATATACCAGTGATATAAATAGGAAAAAAGTTGTCATATTTACAAATGATATTTTAGTGTAATAGATTTGTAAATATGGTAATTAATTTTTCCATCCATGTATACTTTTCCAAAATTATACTTGTGTATCACTACTTAATTTATCACTTTTTAAAAATCATTTTGAAGTATAAGCCAAAAAAGTATTTCAAATAAGCACAATTTTTTTTGGAAAAAAAAGATATATATATATATAGAATACAAAAAACCGTATTTGATTCCTTTTTTTTTTCTTATGGCTCATTTTTCATTAATAAGTATACTTGCTACTAAAAATAAATGAAAATTGGTAATTTTAAAATTAAAAATTGAAATTTTGATATCTTCCCAAAACTCTCTCATCTCTAATTTGTGCAATTATTTTTCTCTCTCTGTCATTTATTTCCCACCCTCCACCTTCCTCCTTAAATCTCCCTCTCTCACACACACTTTCTCACAAATACAAGCTCTTTTCATATATAGAAAAAATAACTACTAAAAAAGTTATACCTAAATTCAATTAAAGAAACTTTTTTTCCCCACGGTTTGAGTTTCATATTTTCTCATATTCTTAAATGGATTCTTCAATCCCTTGAGATTTTTTATCCTTATCTTTACGTAATTTTCCCGATTTAGAATTTGGAGGATCGAGATTAGGGGATATATATTTGATCTCCACAATTGGATTATTGAAGAGAAAAACTTTCTAAAAATGTTTTCCAGGTTTTAGAATAATTTTGTATCTAATAGGTCTTTGGTATATTCAAAATTTTTAAAAATTAACTAGAGAAATAAATTGAATTTTATTTTTAATATGACCAACTTTCAATTTTGTGTCTAGTAGATTCGTGAATTTTAAAAAATATCGAATATGTCAAAGATCTATTAAACATAAAATTGAAAATTCAGAGACCCATTGAACACAAAATTGAAAGTTTAAGAACACTTTTCAAATAGACACAAAAACTTGAAAGTTCAATAACCTAATAAACACTTTTTAAACTCACAAACTTAAAAGTTTAGAAGCTTGTAATTTAACCTCTTTTTTATAACTAGTTTAACACTATTTTCGTTCATGTTTTTTGAATTTTGAAAATAACTATTGATTGAAAAGACCAACATAGTTCAAGTGGTTGAGGCATCATAACATTGACTTAAAAGTTAGATGTTTGGAATTTTGAACTAAAAAAATTATTGAAGGTAGATCTTTAAAAATATCAAACATATAACATATATTTTAAATAATAATTAAGTATGGTTATTTAATAATATAAGTTTTATATCAAAGTCTTTTTCAATTTAGAAAAATTAATAAGGTTTTTCTAAAATAATATTATTTTTCTATTGATTGCTTAATCAAAAAAAAAAAGGGAAAAATACATTTTTGGTCCCTTAGTTTGCAGGCCAGTTTCTATTGAGTCCTTGAGTTTCAAAATCGAACAATTAAGTCCTTTAATTTGGTGAAATAGTTCAATTGAGTCCTCCACATCAACCACCGTTAATTTTTTTAACAGAATGCTGACATGGCAATTTTTAATATTAAAATAATAATTTTTTAAATAAAAAATAATAATTAAAATAAAATAATAATATTAATAATATTAAAATAAAAATAAAAAAACTCTACCCTCCTAACCCTCTCCTTCGCCTTCCCCGAACCTCCCTCTATCTCTCTTTTTTAATTTTCTTCTTCTTCCTTTTATTTTCACTTCTGAGTAAATCAGAATGGGAAAGATTTTGATTAAGGCATGATTGAGACCGTGGGTGGTGCGGCGGCAGGGAGAGGGGTAAATGGTGTTGGATTGAGAGTCGTTGCAATGACGGATGTAGACGGAGAAGAAGGCCATGAAGAAGAGGGTGGCGATGAGGATGACGATGATGACGGCCACGAAGCCACTGAGGCGATACTGGTAGAGGTCGGATCTGGGGTCTAGGGAGAGTTGAGAGTGGGCGGAGGCGGAGAGGAAGAGGAGGAGGACGATGATGACGGCCGCCGTTCACCTCGCTTCGCCGCCATTCCCAACGTCGTTTCACGAACCCACGTCGTTTCAGATCTGGGTTTCAAACCCAGATCTGAAAATAAGAAGAAGAAGAAAATAAAAAGAAGGGAGAGAGGGAGATTCGGGGAAGGAAAAGAATAGGAAGAGGACGATGATGACGGCCGCCGTTCACCTCGCTTCGCCTCCACTCCCAACGTCGTTTCACGAACCCACGTTGTTTCAGATCTAGATTTCAAACCCAGATTTGAAAATAAGAAGAAGAAGAAAATAAAAAGAAGGCAGAGAGGGAGATTCGGGGAAGGAGAAGAAGAGGGTTAGGAGGAGAGAGTTTTTTTTTTTAATTATTATTTTTTATTTAAAAATTATTATTTTAATATTAAAAATTGCCACGTCAGCATTCTGTTAAAAACATTAACTGTAGTTAATGTGGAGGACTCAATTGAACTATTTCACCAAATTAAAGGACTTAATTGTTCGATTTTGAAACTCAGAGACTCAATAGAAACTGGCCTACAAACTGAGGGACTAAAAATGTATTTTTCCCAAAAAAAAAAATAGTTTAACAATATGTGAGATGAGAGATTCAAATCTCTGATCTCTTGATCGAGAATATATGTTTTAACCAGTTGAATTATGCTCACTTTAAAAGATTTTTTTTTAAGGCTTTGAAAAGAAATCCTATACAATTGTCTTGAGAATTAATTATAATTTTTTACTTCATTATTTAAACTAACTAGTAACTATTATGTCTTTTACCGGTTAAGGCCAAGTTTTATGCCTTTTATTATTTTGGAAATTGTAATTTATAAAATAATAATTTTTAGTTCTAATACATAATAATTATTATTTAAAATTAACTACTAACAAAATACAAAAAATATATATACATCTTAATAACATAATACAAATAAAAAAGATAGAAGCAAAAATGTTTCTTATCTTCTAAAGAGAAAGGAGAAGGAACCCTCGTCTCCTACACACAGGGCAAAGTGACTGTATATGAAATGGAAAAATGTGGTGACACGTTCCATCTAATATCATAAAACATCATTTTTCATAATTGGCCAAGCACTTGGTACACCGGCGACTCTAGGTCAAGGATGCAAAAACCGTTGGTATATGGTCGAAATATCGGTATTTTAGGAGGTTCGATAGATCTTTTAGGAGATAGGATCGTTTTTACCTATTTTTCGGAGATATATCATAAATATCATTAATATATCATTTCAAGGATTTTATCGGTATAGGTGAGAAGAAATTGTGGATTTATCTCTAGAAACCGTCAAATAATCACCAAAATATCAGAGATATTTCAACAAAATATCGGCTCAATATCTTCGAATATCTGCACAATATCCATGTTTTTGTCTCCATGTTATTATGATGAGTTTTCATTTCCAAGATGATATGGTGAGCTTTTATTGTGAGTTTTCATTTCCAACATGATATGGTGAGCTTTTGGTATTGTATTTTTCACTTCAACGTCAATGTTGATGTGATTTTTACTTGTTTGACTAGGCAAAACACTTTTATTTTTTAAAAAAAAAACCACAAAAAATACCTAATTTACCTATGGTAAGCTTTTAGCATTGTATTTTTACTTCAACATCGACGTTGAAGTGATTCTTGCTTGTTTGACTAGTGCTACACAAGAAGAAGGTATTGATGTTGAATGTGTGATACATGAAGAGGTAAGAAGTAGTAGTTCAAGTAGTGGTGATCATCATTCAATGGACTCTTTTGAACGGAACATGCGTGCCACACACTACAACTTAACTACTGAAGAAGAACAACAGTTAGATCAAGGTCAACAAGATCAATGTAATGATGATAATGATAATGATGATGATAATGGAGGTGATGGTGATGGTGATGGTAATGGTGGTAGTGGTGGTGGAGGCAATCAAGTTGTGGAAAATGTTGGAGGAGGTGAACAACATGAAGGACTTAGCCCCTTCACCAAAGAGTCTCAATTCACTCACGCAACACAAGACTCGAATCATGGCCATAAAGCTAGTGGTCTAGGAATTGAAGCAATAAGAAAATCTTTCATATGTAAAAGATCCACAAATTACGATGCTCAATTTGATGAAGAATCTCTTGTTTCAAGTATAGAGGGGATGAGTTTGGACACTGAGTATGGACATGGACATAATGACTATAACAATAGTAACTACGGCTATAACAATAGTACTGACTATGATTATAACAATAGTGACTGTGGCTATTACAATGTAACTATAGTCATTCAAGTGGAACAATATTTATGGTTATAGTCAAGGAAAAAATACATCGATCTATACACGGCCACAAGTTCCAACTAAAGATGATCCAGACTCGGATTCAAAACCTATCTATTATCTTCATTGTTCAGAACTTCCTCATTTATATGGGATATGAAAGGTATCCTATTATTGGTGTCATTGGAGTTGATCATGATACTCATGTGTGACATATATCAAATTATTTTAGAAATTTTGAAAATACCTTGAGTTGGGAGCAGTGTCATTATCAGATCAACTATATTGATGTTGGTTTAATAGCTACAAGGTCATCATCTTATTACTAAACCATGTACTTGTATGACAATAATTTTGTATCAATGAAGTATTCAAGTCCATTAATTTTTCGGTCTTCATTATTATCTATTATTGTATTACTATTCATATTCGGCTTATAAGTAGTGATATATATGCCTAAAGTAGTAGTTTATTGCTTAAATAAGCTTATTCTAAAGTTTTACAAAAAAATTCACAATATTTTTAAAAGTTTATGTGATATCCATGATTTTTTCTGGAATATCCATCAATATACCGTAAAATCGAGTTGCCGATATTGGTACCGATATTGGTACCGATATCGGTTTTTGCATCCTTGCTCTAGGTCACACTAATCACCACATTTCACCAACACTATTAACTCCACAAATTTTCTATTCACCACATAAAAAGTCTCTCTCTTGCCATATAAAAGCATTGGCCTCAAGAACTTGGGTCAATTACAAATTGTCATATCGTTATTATGACAAAATTACAAATGATTAAATTTGGGACCAATTATAAATTGACATATGTTCCAAATTAAATTTGAACACAAAAAATGAAAAATTTCAAATAATGCCACATGTCTTTATTAAGGTCATTGGATCAAGTATGTGACACTTAGACCTAAGTACTAAAATTTAGATTGAGTTGGCTTCATTTTGGTGTTTTGGTTTCGTGGTTTGAAAAACAAAAGGAAAGGGAAGGAGTTTATTAAAAAGAAAAGAGAAGAAAGAGGGGTTTATAAAAGAAAGTATAAAGGAAATAAAAATAAAAAAAGAATCCCTCTTTTCTCCTTCTTTCAGTTCATGACCGCCAAAAGGGAAAGGGGGAGGGTTGTTCTTCACCATCTTCTTCGCGTGGGCATCGATCGGCTAGAAGGGAGGGTTCCAACGAGGTTTTTGGCAGCGGCGACGTCTGAAGGGAATAATTGAATTAAACCCACAGCGGAAGCATAGGAATCGTCTTTGATTTATTTAGAATTAAACTAAAATACAAGGGTTAAGCAATAAATACCTTGAAAATAATATTATGGCAGATCTTTATCTCTTCCACAAAGTCTTTCTGGTTATGACTCGAACACATGACCAAGGCTTGTGGGAGCCTCTTGAAAGAAAATTCCCAAGGGATTGGAGAGGAAGATGTTTAGAGAGAATTCTCTAATTCTTTCTATTGAGGAGATGTGTGTTGTGAAGAATACACAATGGCTCACCCATAGGGTCCTATTTATAGTGGTCTAGGGAAAATAATTAAATAATATATTTTAATATCTAATATAAAAAAATATATTTATCTAACCAATTTGAATCTTATTCAAACCGTTTAAAATTCTCCTACGACATTTATTTCCTAATTTGAATCCAATTCAAATTTAATAAATATCTTTTATTTAATGTATCTAATATACATTCATTATTTTAATATTTAATGTATCGAATACAATAAATATATTTTCCTCTTTTATTTAATATATCTAATATATTAAATATTAATTTGAACACTTCAAATTAAATATTAATTTGAACATTTCAAATTTTAATATTTAATGTATCAAATACAATAAATATATTTTTCTCTTTTATATTTAATATATCTAATATATTAAATATTAATTTGAACATTTCAAATTTTTCTTTCAACTAAATTGATCTTTTAGTGTTACTGTGAGCTAGCAAGGGGACCTTATGGACCTACAGATTATAAGTTCCAATGATACAAAATTAATTAATTAAACTCTTTAATTAATTAATTTTCATTCATTAACTATAAGTCACTCAACTGTAGACTTAGAGTTGCACTGTTATGCACTGTAGGACAAGTTGTGTCCATAGATATAATCATTACATGCAAGTCGATCTTTCACGAGTTGTTCGTAATTACAGCTGGGTTAAAAGTCCGTTTTACCCCTATAATTACATCTTGCACCTTTAAGTACCACTGATTCTCTAATGAACAATATGTTTATAATCTAATTATATACTAAGTCCCTCTTGAGCCAATGAGAGGGTGGGGCCCCATTGTTCAAGTCCCGAAATCAGCACTTAAGGGAACTACTCATCTACTTACCTTATATGAGAAGAAGTGAATTCCATCTTGTGAGATTATGTTCCCAGCTCCCTATTTGGTCAAGTCCCCAAAATGGTAGGCATATTGAATCGGCTACAAAAGCCACTTTCACCCATGCAAATCAAAGAACAAGCTCTCACAGGCAAGAGTTCATAACTCACTCAAGATTAAGATCGAGTCGCATATGATCATCCTGATGAAATATTAATCTTCTCAATTAACGGATTTATAAAGAGAGATTAAATATTTCATGGTCCAGTCTTATACAAACTCATTGTATAAGATACCCCCACTCACATGTCTCCACATGAATGATTTGGATCAAATCATTTGTAACTATTACAAAGTGGGCCGTATCAATAGTGTTACTAGGATAAGGCACCCAACCTTATCCATATACTATGACCCTTTAGGTTATTTCTTGAACATGATCCTCTTGTATGTCAGCCACATACTATTCAAGATTACACTAATAACCTTGGATTTTTTCATATAATGGATAATATTATATTACAAATAAAATAATGAAAATTATTATTCATTATTGAATAAATTATTAATTATGAGACTTTAGGGCATAAATCCCAACAACGTCGACCACCGATAAGCATCCATCTTTCTCTCTCTCCTTGATTTTCGTCCACCTTTCCCTTATCTCTTCCGCGTTTAATCTATCTCTCTCTCTCTCTCTCTCTCTCTCTCTCTCTCTCTCATAATCGATCTTTAGGCAGCAAAAAGGGCCATTGGAGTGGGGGTGTTAGCAGAGCACGTGTGGAAGGTCGAGTTCGATATTCCGGCAACTCTGCATGAGGTCAGGGACTGTAAGGGTTTTTTGGGCGATTTGAGAGCTCAATGTATCATGGGTAAGTGTTTCAACGCTATTTAATCGGGTGTGAAGAGGTTAAAAAGTGATTTTGAAGCTATTTGGTTAGTTTTGGGTTGACCCATAGCTTATCAGACTCAATTCAGGTCATTCTGCAAGGGAGGAGGTCCTCTACACAAATTGTGAGCATGCCAAGCATCAGATCGACAGCTTGGAATGTTGTTTAGGTAAGTTTGCTAAGATTCAGGCCTTTATGAATTGTCTTTCAGACCAATCGAGTTAAGAAAGGTTAATTACGACCCTTTTATGCTTTCGTTGATGTAGTCTTAGACTTTTTCATTAAGTTTGAAGGCGACATAGTTTGTGTGAGCGTCTAGTTCGTTTTCTTTCGTTCCCTGAAGAAGTGTTTACAACTTCTTAGGGAAATGAGGTTGTTGGTGAATTTGGAGCGCTTCTAGAAAGTAAGTAGCCTGGTTAGCTTTCCTTACTAGAGGCATATGCGTAAGTATTTTTGTGTATATGGGCCTTGCTCGGCTAGTTGTAATCATCAAATCGTGGTTGTCGATTGTTTTACTCGAATTCGAGGTTGAAACGGTGCTTTCCTGGTGTTGGGATTTATGCCATAAAGCCTCATAATTAATAATTTATTTAATAATCAATAATAATTTTGATTATTTTATTTGCAATATAATATTATCCATTATATGAAAAATTCAAGGTTATTAGTGTAATCTTTAACAGTATATGGTTGACATACGAGAGGATCATGTTCAAGAAATAACCTAAAGGATCATAGTTTATGGATAAGGTTAGGTGCCTTATCTTGGTAACATTATTGATACAACCCACTTTGTAATAGTTACAAATGATTTGATCCAAATCATTTATGTGGAGACATGTGAGTGGGGGTATCTTATACAATGAGTTTGTATAAGACTGGATCACGAAATATTTAATCTCTCCTTATAAATCCGTTAATTAAGAAGATTAATATTTCATCAGGATGATCATATGCGACTTGATCTTAATCCTAAGTGAGTTACGAACTCCTGCCTGTGAGGGCTTGTCAATGAGAGTGACTTTTGTAGCCGATTCAATATGCCTACCATTTTGGAGACTTGACCAAATAAGGAGCTGGGAACATAATCTCACAAGATGGAATTCACTCATTCCCATATAGAGTAAGTAGATGAGTAGTTCTCTTAAGTGTTGATTTCGGGACTTGAACAATGGGGCCTCACCCTCTCACTGGCCCAAGAGGGGCTTAGTTTATAATTAGATTATAAACAGATTATTCATTAGAGGATCAGTGGTACTTAAGGTGCAAGATGTAATTATAGGGGTAAAACGAACTTTTGACCTTGTTGTAATTACGAACAACTCGTGAAGGATCGACTTGCATGTAATGATTATATCAATGGACACAACTTGTCTTACAATACATAAGAGTGCAACTTTAAGTCTATAGTGGAGTGACCCAGAGTTAATGAATGAAAATTAATTAATTAAAGAGTTTAATTAATTAATTTTGTATCATTGGAACTTATAATCTGTAGGTCCATAAGGTCCCCTTGCTAGCTCATAGTAACACTAAAAAGATCAATTTAGTTGAAAGAAAAATTTGAAATGTTTAAATTAATATTTAATTTGAAGTGTTCAAATTAATATTTAATATAGTATATATATTAAATATAAAATAGGAAAATATATTTATTGTATTTGATACATTAAATATTAAAGTTTGAAATGTTCAAATTAATATTTAATTTGAAGTGTTCAAATTAATATTTAATATATCAGATATATTAAATATAAAAGAGAAAAATATATTTATTGTATTTGATACATTAAATATTAAAATAATGAATGTATATTAGATACATTAAATAAAAGATATTTATTAAATTTGAATTGGATTCAAATTAGGAAATAGATGTCGTAGGAGAATGTTAAACGGTTTGAATAAGATTCAAATTGATTAGATAAATGTATTTTAATATATTAGATATTAAAATATATTATTTAATTATTTTCCCTAGACCACTATAAATAGGACCCTAGGGGTGAGCCATTGTTCATTCTTCATAGCACAAATCTCCTCAATAGAGAAAATTAGAGAATTCTCTCTAGACATCTTCCTCTCCAATCCCTTGTGGATTTTTTTTCAAGAGGCTCCCACAAGCCTTGGTCTTGTGTTCAAGTCATAGCTAGGTAGACTTTGTTGAAGAGATAAATATCCGCCAAAATATTCTTCATATTTATCTCAAAGTAAGTTTTCTTAATTAATATTATTTTTAGTTTAATTTTAAATAAAATCAAAGACGATCCAATGCTTCCGTTGCGGGATGAAGAGTTCATTCCTATCAGGATCGAGTTTCATGTAATTATTATATCTATGGACACAACTTGTCCTACGTGAATAAGAGTGCAACTCTAGGTCTATAGTAGAGTGACCTATAGTTAATAAATGAAAACTAATTAATTAAAGAGTTTAATTAATTAAATTTGCATCATTGGAGCTTATAATCTGTAGGTCCATAAGGTCCCCTTACTAACTCATAGTAACACTAAAATATCAATTTAGTTGAAAGAAATTTTTGAAATGTTCAAATTAATATTTAATATATTAGATATATTAAATATAAAAGAGAAAAATATATTTATTGTATTTGACACATTAATATTAAAATTTGAAATGTTCAAATTAATATTTAATTTGTAGTGTTCAAATTAATATTTAATATATTAAATATGTTAAATATAAAAGAGGAAAATATATTTATTATATTTAATACATTAAATATTAAAATAATTAATATATATTTGATACATTAAATAAAAGATATTTATAAAATTTGGATAAGATTCAAATAAATAAATATCTTAGGAGATTTGAATGAGATTCAAATAAGTATAAGATATATTTTAATATATTAGATATTAAAATATAATATTTTAATTATGGCAAAGATTTACCATTAGTCTCTATAAATAGGACCCTTGGGTTGAGCCATTAAACATAACACACATCTCTTCAATAGAGAATTATAGAATTCTCTCTAGACCTCTTCCTCTCCAATCCCTTGTGGATTTTCTTTCAAGAGGCTCCCACAAATCTTGGTCTTGTGTTCGAGTCATAGCCCGGAAGATTTTATGGAGAAGATAAAGATCCTCCAGAAATATCTCCATATTTACTCCAAGTAAGTTTGCTTAACCTTAATTTTTAGTTTAATTTTAAATAAAATCAAAGACGATCTAATGTTTCCGCTGCGGAGTGAAACGTTCATTCCTTCACTTGGTTGAGATCATTGGCATGGTTATCCTTTTGGGTACATGTGTTGAAGCCACAAGTGAGATAAGCAGCCAACAAGAAGTTAGGTACGGTGATTACTCCTCAGAGTGCTTGGCGTGTGGTGGTCAAGTAATAAAGCGTTAGGCTAGAGTCATTTCCCCTTTCCCTGTGAGCATGTAACTTCACCAAGTCGTGCTAGCTTAGGAGCGAATCCCCTTTGTGATTAGTGTGATGGTGTTGCTTCCCTTCACCGAGTAATGCTAGCTTAGGGGCGAATCCCCATTGTGATTAGCGTGAAGATTGCTTTCCTTCATTGAGTCTTGCTAGCTTAGGGGCGAATCCCTATTGTGATTAGCATGAGGGTTGTTTTCCTTCACCGAGTAGTGCTAGCTTAGGGGTGAATCCCCATTGTGATTAGCATGAGGTTTCTTTCCTTTACCAAGTTGTGCTAGCTTAGGGGCGAATCTCCATTGTGATTAGCATGAGGGTTGTGTTCCTTCATTGTGCTATGCTTGTTTTTGGGAAACTCGACACCCTGTTTGTAGGTTGCATGGCTCATTGTTTCAGGATGAGAGGGAGTGGATGGGGTAGGCAAGTGAGTAGCTAGTAGTTGCATCCCTTGTGTTGTAAAAGGGTTTGACGTGATCGGACAGGATCACTAGTTGTGTGTTTCGGAGCTTCGAATCCTTAGATAGACTGCTTACTGAGTATTCATACTCACTCTTGCTATCTTTGTTGTGTCTTTTCAGGTAATGCTTAATGCGGGGCGAGTGACAGTGATGATGGTTTGGCAGGACTATGGAGATATTTTTGATGTTTCGATCCTAGTGTTGTAATAAGTTTAATGTATTGATCCTTTATAGTGTGTTGGGACTGTGAAGGGGTGGTTCGTGTGTTCTCTTGTTTTCTAAATTTCCCTAGAAACGCTTGTGAACTATACTCTGGTTGGGCTCAATCTTTGTTTCGTAGTTGGGTGGGTGCTGAGCCTTGGTTTCTGTTGTATAAAAGTGAATGTTTTGTCTTCCAAGTTTTCTAAAAAAATTTGGTTTCTTGGTTTTACGCCATTATGTTGCCAAATTTTTTTTCTGCGTGTGAGTCCTAGGTTCGTTTCAAAGTAAGCTTAGCACACACAAATTGGGTTATATTGCAATTGAGGCTAACATGACAGAGATAACAACATGAATGACCATATTTATTTTGGGATTTATGCCCTAAAGCCTCATAATTAATGATTTATTTAACAATTAATAATAATTTTTATTATTTTATTTGCAATATAATATTATCCATTATATGGAAAATTCAAGGTTATTAATGTAATCTTGAACAGTATGTGGTTGACATATAGGAAGATCATGTTCAAGAAATAACCTAGTGTCATAGCATATGGAAAAGGATGGATGCTTTATCCTGATAACACTATTGATGCGCCCACTTTGTAATAGTTACAAATGATTTGATCCAAATCATTCATGTGGAGACATGTGAGTGGAGGTATCTTAGACAATAAGTTTGTATAAGACTGGATCACGAAATATTTAATCTCTCTTTATAAATCCGTTAATTGAGAAGATTAATATTTTCATTAGGATGATCATATGCGACTTGATCTTAATCCTGAGTGAGTTATGAACTCCTTCCTATGAGGGTTTGTCCTTTGATTTGCATGGATAAGAGTGACTTTTGTAGTCGATTCAATAAGCTTACCATTTTGGAAACTTGACCAAATAGGGAGCTGGGAACGTAATCTCACAAGATGGAATTCACTCCTTCCCATATAGGGTAAGTAGATGAGTAGTTCCCTTAAGTGCTGATTTCGAAAATTGAACAATGGGGCCCCACTGATCGGTGTTCACGCAAGCGCACGCGATCGAAGTAATATAAAATGGTATCTGAGTACCAAGTATCGAATCCCACAGGGAACAGAGTAACAAAGATTTTGTTTTGCAAAAGTGTAAGGCAAATTGCAAGTTTGAAAAGAAAAAAATACAAAAATCAAGTTGTTGGTGGAAAATCGAAATTGCTAATTCAATTGCTAATCCAGAATGGCAATGTTGGAAATAACAGAAATTGCTACTCCAATTGCTAATCCAGAATGGCAATGTGCGAAAAGACTAAAATTGCAGAATTAAATTGCTAATCTAAATTGGCAATATGAAATGGCAATTTGAATGAACTTAAGAATGAAATGATAGAGGATGGGGCTCAAGAATGTCATTGCCCTAAGTCGTAATTGCAAACCAAAATTACAATTCTAACCTACTCCACACTCAATTGTAAACCAAAATTGCATCTCCTATTACCTCAAAATTGGGTTTTTTAGGAGGCTAAGTGGGGGCTCTATATGTCTATAGTCCCTCCATCATAGATGATTTTTGGCTCACAATTTTATGGGTCTTGGAGTCCTTAATCCCTATGTCTAGGGTAAGGAATGGCTTATGTCTAAGCTCTTTTACTCCATTACTTGTGTGAAATCTGCTTGTCACTAACCCTGTCGGTATTAGATCTAAGCTTGAGTTGAAACCCTAGTTGATCAATCTAGGATCTCAACGGAAATTAAATCAACACAAGCAAACAATTGAGATGTAGGCTTGGTTTTCATTGGAATTTTGGCTACATTTACTTCTTAGGGAATTCACATCCTTGAACCCCCTAAGAAGTTTTAGCTCAACTTAAATATAAAAATCCTAAAACTAATTTTAAAGATAAAATTCATGGTAAAATGGTGGAAATCAGTTAAATGAAATACTAAAATAAAAATTGGCTATTCCTATGTATTCAAGCAAGACTAAATAATAGAAACTAAGCAAGGTGGCTAGGGTAAATAATTAATTTTCCTTATCTTCTCCCTTCTGCCATGCCTTCCTACCACTTTAAATTGAAAGTTTCTTTCTGTACAGCAACTAAACAAAACATAAAGGAAAAACAGAGCATACTTTCTGCAAAAAAAAGAAAACAGAGGAAGGAAAAACCACGAAATTAACTCAAGAAAATGCCTCCAAAAACCGAATTAAAACTTCAACTTATTCACTTGAATTAGATGGGATAATTTGAAGGAAAACAAAACTACATTGCAGCAATAACAAAACAAAAACAGAAACGAAAAAAAACAATGCAGAAAACAGAAAGAAAATCGGCTCCAAAACGTCCTCCAATTCGCCTTCAAATCGACTTCTTTTCACTTGAATTGGACTAGAAAGATTGAAGGACAAATGGAACTACATTGCATCAGAATTTTGGTAAACAAAACAGCAGAAAAATGCAGAAAACAGAGGCCAAAAACGTGAAAAAACCCACGAGCAAAAACTCCCAAAAACGACTCCAAATCGACTTTTTTATTGCTCCTCCTCTTCTTCCCTATTTATAGGCCTTCATTAGGGTTGAAGAATGTCCAAAAATCGTGCTTAATTTCCTTCAAATCGGGCTGTAATTGAAGAATCTCGAAATGGGTTTAATGCAGAATTCTTTCCTTTTTTAAAACCCAAAAACCCACGAAAATTGGTCCTTCAAATCGCCCTCAAAATCTGATTAATGGCTCCTCTTCTTCTTCCTCATTTGTAGGCATTCATTAGGGTTGAAGATTGCCCAAAAATCATGCTCCAATTCCCTTGATTCGTGCGAAATTTTCTCTTCCCATTTATGGGTTTTTCGTTCGCTCCCAGAAAGTTCTGCCCAGAACACAGATTGCCAAATCAGATTGGCAATCTGATTTAGCAATTTCACATTTCCTGCTCCAGGATTGCCAATTCGCCGGTTTGGCAATGGTCTGGCAATTGGTTTGGCAATTCCTGCAAAAGAATCACAATACTTAGAATTCTTTTCCAATTGCTATCAAATTTCATTTTTTCCTAATTTCAAACAATTTTCCACCATTTTCAATTAATATTAGGACAAACGAGAGTTTTTTCGAGCATTTGAGGATTTAAATAAGCCTTAATTTCAAGGCTTATCACCCACCCTCTCATGGGCCCGAGAATGACTTAGTTTATGGTTGGATCATAAACAAATTGTTCACTAGAGAATCAGTGGTACTTAAGGTGTAAGATGTAATTACAGGGGTAAAACGAACTTTTGACCCAACTGTAATTACGAACAACTTGTGAAAAATCGACTTGCATGTATTGGTTATATCCATGAACACAACTTGTCCTACAGTGCATAAGATTGCAACTCCAGGTCTATGGTGAAGTGACCCTAGAGTTAATAAATGAAAATTGATTAATGAAGGCCCCGTTTGATAACCATTTGGTTTTTGGTTTTTAGTTTTTGAAAATTAAGCTTGTTTTCTCCGAATTTCTCTACAATAGTTTTCATCTCCCTTAAGGAAGTATTTAAATTCTTAGCCAAATTTTAAAAACAAAAACAAGTTTTTGAAAACTACTTTTTTTAGTTTTCAAAACATGGCTTGGTTTTTGAAAACATAGGTAAAAGGTATATGACAAAACAAGTAAACCCATAGGTGAGAGTAGTATTTATAGGCTTAATTTTTAAAAACCAAAAACCAAGTGGTTATCAAACGGGGCCTAAAGAGTTTAATTAATTAATTTTGTATCATTGGAGCTTATAATCTATAGGTCCATAAGGTCTCCTTGCTAGCTCATAGTAACATTAAAAAGATCAATTTAGTTGAAAAAAAATTTGAAATGTTCAAATTAATATTTAATATATTAGATATATTAAATATAAAAGAGGAAAATATATTTATTGTATATGATACATTAAATATTAAAATAATTAATGATATTAGATACATTAAAGAAAAGATATTTATAAAATCTGAATAAGATTCGAATAAAGAAATAAATATCATAAGAGAATTTACAAGATTTGAATAAGATTCAAATAGATTAAATATATGTATTTTAATATATTAGATATTCAAATATATATTATTTAGTTATGACATATATTTGCCTTAGGTCTCTAGAAATAGGACATTTGGGTTGAGCCATTAGAACACACATCTTTTCAATAAAGAATTAGAGAATTCTCTCTAGACTTTTTCCTCTCCAATCTCTTGTGGATTTTCTTTCAAGAGGCTCCCATAAGCCCTGATCCTGTGTTTAAATCATAGATAGGAAGACTTTGTGGAGGAGATAAAAACCCGCCTGAAATATCTCCATATTTATTCCAAGTAAGTTTGCTTAATCTTATTTTTTAGTTTAATTTTAAATAAAATCAAAGACGATCCAATGCTTCCGCTGTAGGTGAAATGTTAATTCCTTCAATTTAAATGTGCGTATTGAAATATGGCCACATGACTTTCTTATTGAATAAATGGCCAAATGATTTTTTCAAATTTTTAAATGACTAAAATCCCCCTAACAAAATATGTAACCGAGATACTTAAATTATATAGTAACTATAACCCACCTAAAATTCAAATCAAAACAAACAAGTGCTTCACAAATTCCTTAAATCAAGGAATCGTCAGCCATTTATTTCAGGGAATCAAAATTCGAAACAATTGTAGCCACGTATTTTGTCCGGCTCACTTGTGTTAATTATCAATTAATTAGTGTGTATTGACTTTAGTTATGAAGATTATGTTTATTTGGTCAAATTTAGGTTTAATTCAAATTCTTGCCTTTTTGGTATAAGGGCTCATTTTGAGCAAGTTTAGCCATTTTTTTGCCCAAAAGAAGAAGTGGATGGGGTTTTATAAACCCTTGCTTTTCAACCTTAGAGAGGGGGATTCTCAGCAGTTTCAACAAAAAAAAATACCTACAAGCATCCATTTTTCATTTCTCAACTACAACCCCATCACAGAGAAAAAACAAGTTCCAGAGTAAGTCTTTATTCTAGAAGCTAGCAAAAGTCCTTTAAGAAAAAATAAAAAAAAATTTAGAACACAGTGAAATAACCATAGCTTAGTTGAGGGGTTGCATTTGGTAGGGCACCGACCCAAGGATCTGCACCTCAAACAACGAGCTGGTTGTGTGTTCTCGACTCCCACCCTAGATCTTCATCTCCATCTCTAAATGCCCATGAAAAACAGTAATTGAGTAAGGGTATTATTTGAGCTATAGATTTCCATTTCCATCTCTAAATGCCCCTGAAAAACAGTAGTTGAGTAAGGATTTTTTTATGAGTTTTCTTTATCTTACATCTCTTCTTGCGTTCTACTATGTGATTTTATTTTATTATTATTATTTTTTTCTTTACGCATATGCATTAGATCTTCGGCCTTGCTCTAAATCTTACGTATCTATCTATGACTTTCATTTTTTCTATATATAAAAAAGGGGTGTTGAGAAACAAAAAAGAAAATGTTACAAAAAAAAAAAAAAAAGAGTTGTGCGTACCTTATAGATGAACGAATCTTCATTTCTGTTGTAAAAAAAAACTTTATGTTCTTGTTTTTCCTTTGAAGAAAAAAAATGAGATAGGTTGAAGAAGAAAAAAAAAAAAAAAGAGAAGTTGAAAACATAGAGGAGATGAAGATGAAGAGCTTAGGAGAAAGGAGAACAAAAAAAAAAAAAAAGAAGTTGAAAATAGAGAGGAAAAGAAGATGAAGTGGGTGAAGGGAGTAGAAAAAATAGTTTAGTTTAAAAAAAGAAATAGGAGAGAGAGTGTTAGTTTTATCTTATTATTATTATTATATTATTTCTATTATCATATTATTGTTATTAGTTTATTTATTTATATGCATATTTATGTACGTACAGAACTTTTATTTTTTCATTATTATTATTATTGTTGTTGTTGTTATTATATATATATATATATATATATATATATATATATATATATATACACGTTTACGTGAAGAGGACAACTTTTTATTTATTTATTTATTTATATTTTTTTAATAGTCGCGTCAGTGCATTGAGCAATGTGCACTGACACATTTTTTTAAATATATATAATAATAATAATAATAATAATAATAATAATAATAATAATAATAATAATAATAATACTATTATTGTAATAATAATAATAATATTATTATTATTATATATTATATATATGTACTGACATTTCTTCTTAAAAAAAATTATTATAATATTATTATTATTATTATTATTATTATATAATATACATACATATATATACATACATATATATATATATACATATATAGATATATGTATATATATATGTATATATATATATATATTATACTTGCATGGGCGACTGTTTTGCCGCCCATGAGTTTAATTTTTTTTTTACTTGTTTTTTTGATTTTTGATTTATATTATTTTATTATTAGTAATATTATTTTTAGTTGTGTATAGATGTACTAGTTATTATTTTTTTTTTTTTAAAAGATGCATACACTTTAAATGTTGTGTTTTTTTTTTTTTACTAACACATTTTTTTAAATGTTATTTCTTGTGTAATTTAAATGTAAGTATGTTTCTTATTTGTTATTGTTGTGAAATTGATATATGTATGTTAATTAGTACATAATTTTAATCTTTTAATCCATACTGTTTATAAAAAACAATCTGACGACGGAATCTAGAAATATTTGGGAGTCTGATTTTCTAGTTTTCTCGAGGTGAGGATTCTATTCTTTGGAAGTCCAAGGTCAATTCCAATATGTTTTTTTTCTTAAATTTTTAACATGCTTGTACATTGTGTTTGCTTGTTTACTTGCTATGAATTATTTAATTTATTTTGTGAGCTTATTTTTTCTTCAAATTGTATTTGTATATTATGCTTCATTTCTTAATTGTCTTGATCGTCCTTAATGTTTTTTTTTATAAAATTATTTCCCAATCTTTTAAAGTGCCTTTTTTTTTTAAAGTTTGTAAAAGATTTATAACTAAGATGTTGTTTCTAAACCCCTTTTGTAATATCTTTAAAAAAAGTGTTTTTTTTTCAAAAGCCTTTCTCCTAAAAATTCCTACGATGGAATCTAGAAATATTTGGGAATCCGATTTTCTATAATTCTTGAGGTGAGGGATCATTAACTTTGGGAGCCCGAGATTTTTGTCCCAAGAAAAAATGAATTTAATTAAAAAAAATATATATATATATATATATATATATATATATATATATATATATATATATATTAAAAAAACTTTCTTTTATAAAAGGCTATTCTATGACGGAATTGAGAAAATTGTAATTTTTCTCATATTCTTGAGGTGGATATTTTTCCTAAGTTTTTTTGGGAATATTTCTAATATAGTCAAATTGATGGATATTTATCCACTTATTTTATGGAATTATGACTTCAAATATTGGAGGAATGAGAGGTAAAATAAGACATTGTTTTAAAAATCTTTTTTTTTTCCTAATTAAGCTTTTCTTCTAAATTCTTTTACAATTCAAGATTAAATTTGGCCACCGTTTTTAAACGGGTGTTGTGGGGTGGTAACACCTTCCCCATACACAAACAACCCCTAAGCCCAAATCTGGTTTTCGCATATTATTTTTTTTTTAAAAAAATGTTGTTTTACTCTGTTTTGGTGTCCAATCACACCGTGAAAAAGATTGGTGGCGACTCCTTTTAAAATTCCCATTTTTTTGAGGACGTCGGCTGCTCCGCGTCGCAGGCACGTGGCAACAACAATCTTAAAAAATAACTACTTAAATCTAATCAAGAAACATTTTAAATCAAAATTAGTTACTTAAATCTAATCTAAAAAGGCATAATTTGAGATTAACTAGTGAAATTGAAATTAACATGGATTATAGATTGAGCATCACATAATATAAAATTTTTGTGTCAAAAGAAGTATATACAACTAATGATAGCACATTCATGCATTTAGGGTACAAGAAATACTGTGTAGTCAAAAAATTAATACCTGATTTGGGATTCTCAACTATAACCATGTAAACATGCTCCCCCCTGTAAACGTCTCATCATATTCATTAGGGCAGCATCAAAAATCTGGAAACACACTCACTCACCACTTCTTTGTTGATGAACAAAACCTTTGCTTCATTAAATTGTCTCTTTTCCATAGTTTCGACAGTGTAAAAAGGATGTTTGTGTTCTAGTCTCTCTTCTTCGAGTGTTCCATATTTTTCCAATTCCTTTACTCCATCTTCATAGTATCCCTTCATTGGAAATCACCTAAAGTAAATACCTTGTACTAAAACTAGCTAAAATCTTTGTCAGACTAAGCCCCACAAATACCTTTTACATAAAAGCAGCTAAAATTTTCATCAAATTTTGTCGCACAAATACCTTACAACTACTAAAATCTTAGTTAGACTAAGTCATGCAAATACCTTGTACTAAAAAATACTTTTTTTTTGCAAACCCTTCGATTCATTCAAACATTTCTCATTCTCTTTTCAAACTCTAACGCTGCACACACAACAGAGAGAGACAGAGAAAAAGAGAGACCATATCTCCTTCAATCATGTACTTGGAAACTTCAACTCTGATAGCTATGAATTCCTCCTCAGATAACTGATAAGTCCTTGGTTATCTTATTCTCTACGTTTAAATCCATATTTTCTTAGCATTGTTGCTACCAATTCCATGTACATATATTGAAGGGAATATTGAACTCGCTTGTTGTTCAGTATCTCAACTCCTCCAACACAAACACACTTGATTTAAAGACCACGAACCTGGAGAATTTTGAAGGAAGAAAAATAAGGGACCATTCAAGAAGAACCAATATTTATACATAGTTATAACGACAGATTTTCAATCAAAAGAATAACCCATAGGAGACAAACTTGATAATGTCAAACATACATTAACGAGTTATATTTCCATTTAAGGACATACATTAATCTACAAAATCTACTCTTTCAATTCAATTGGTACAAGGGAGACCTTATATCTGCTTAATCTTTATAATCAATCATGTACAAAAAGGGTGAGGGGGAAATTGCAACATTGGTTATGAAAATTTTGGGGCAAAAAATGAGGATTATGAAAAGAACAAGAGCCAATCAGAACCAATTGTAGATGATGAGAATAAATTAAGATGCATAGATGAATAAATGGATTTAACGTGAATAATATAAAAATTCTCAAAACGTACTGTTCATCGCGTACTGTTCACGACGTGACTGTTCACACGCGGTACTGTTCATACCGCTAATACTGTTCATACCGCAGGTACTGTTCACGATGCCGGACTCCACGAACCGCCGCCCGATCTGCTGCAGTTTGATTTTTGGGCGATTTTCGGTACTGTACAGCCTCGTTTCAGCTTTGTTATCGCTTGGAATACCCATTGTACGTAGAGGTCGGCTCTGCGAAATCAAATCAAATCGTCATCTATTCAGCAAGATTCGGTTCTGTTTTGGGGTCGGAATTGAGGTAAAATTCTCATTCTAAAATCAAGCAAATCCTTGGAGTTTTTGGATTTTTAGTAGATTAAACTTGAGGGTACGATTAAATCATGGACCTTGTAATTTGAATTTAGTATTAACCACCAATTGGAAATAAGTTAAATGCTAAGGAATTATTTCTAATTTTGGAATTTAGTTGGTGGAAGGAACTTTGGAATGAATTATGAATTTTAGGAATTTTTTTTCTAACCTTAGGATGGTTTGAATTAGGCTCCAAATTGCTTGGCTGAGGTTCAAGGCGACGGAATTTTTGGTGAGCATTTGGGTGAATTGGATTCTTGAGCTTAGTCAAGGTAAGAGACTTTATGCCGGTATGCTTAAATGCAAGTGTAACGCCCCACGTTTTCAGGTACGACTAATTTTGTCATTTGGAGTTATTTTGGAATTTGGAATTAAGTGATTGAATTAAGTTAATTAAATTCTTTTTGGATTATTGGGTAAAACTATTTTTTTTAAAGTCCCAAATTCATTTAATTTGGATACTTAGTATATGTTGAATTTTAGATTTAAGTTTGAAAACCCAAAGATTTACCCAAAGATTTCCTCCTTAAATTCACCTAGATTTAGAAGACAAATTATGATTTTTTATGGTTTTTAATTGGACTTTATGTTGGCCTATTAAAGAAAATGAAAGTAAAAGAGAGAAAGAAAAAAAATCCCTAGTCTTCCATCTTCTTCCTCTCTCCCTTTCACGTTTTTTTTGGAGCAACACATACCCATCTTCTTCTTCTTCTTCTTCTTCTTCTTTGACCAAGCCGACACCATCTCACCCCTCTCTCCGGCGACGACACACGACAAGCACCACGACGCCGGCGACCTCTTCGGCTGCCAACGAACTTACAGACGCGAGACCCACGCATTCTCCTTCAATTTGACGAGGTATAACTCATACCCATGCTAAATAAACTTTAGTTTTGGATTACCCATACCCTAAATACCTTTGATTTGTAATTTCATCTTGTTTGGACTCAAAACAACCCAGATTTGAAGCGGTTTTCTGTAAAAAATGGAATTTACAGCAGACCAACGTGAGTTCCTTCTTGATTGACGAGGTTTGTCACTTACCCATGCCTAATAAACTTTAGTTTTGGATTACCCATACCCTAAATACCTTTTATTTGTAATTTTATCTTGTTTGGACTCAAAACAACCCAGATTTGAAGCGGTTTTCTGTAAAAAGCGGGATTTACAGCAGACCAACGTGAGTTCCTTCTTGTTTGACAAGGTTTGTCACTTACCCATGCCTAATTGACTTTAGTTTTGGATTACCCATGTCTTAAACATCTCTTATTTGCGATTTTAGCTTGTTTGGACTCCGAATAGTCCACAGTCGAAGCCACTTACTGTCAAAAAACGGGATTTTACAGCAGAGTTTCAGTCGGTTTGGCACTGTTGGAACACCAACCAACAGTAATTCGAGCTCGTTTGGAGTAGTTCAGTAAGTTCCAACAAGTTTCAGCAAGCTTTTAAATCCTTCGAACTCATATTAGATGCTATAGATTAAGTTCTAACTCTTGTAACTTGCGTTCGTAGATTGGACTTAATTTAGAGCACTCGAGTAAGCTCAAAGTTCTCTTTAGGAATACCTTGGAATATCCTAGGAACGTTGTAAGTAGAATTCTACCTGATGAGTCTGTTTGATTGTGTGCATCATGTTCTATGTTTCTTATTTAATTTGTGCGCGTTATGTATATTTTGTACTTTGTTGTATCTTTTGATGAGCATGTTTATATGTGGATTTGTGAAGTTTACATGATGTTGGTATGTTGATTAAATGAGCTTGAAAGTATGTATGAGCATGTTTGTTGGGCATGAGACATGGTTTAGTAGCATGCTTAGGGAACATGCATAGGGTGAGGTTGTGAGGAGGTCAGTGGACCTTGTGAGTTTCACTAAGAATTATAGGGTGAGTACCAGTGAGCCTCTAGTACAAATGGTCGAGGGGTGGTATTGTCACTATTGGAATAGGAGGAGCATCGAGGCCTTGGGTACAAATGGTCAAGGGTCGGTGTAATGAGTCTAAAAAGCATGTGTTGGGTGCCGGGATTGGGCCAATGCATTGCTAAGTCATCGGTGCACCTTGGGTACAAATGGTCAAGGGGCGATGCACAGTTCGAGACCTTGGTAACATTGGTCAAGGGTCGAATACCGAGCTCCATAGAGAAGTATTGAGGCTTTGGTAACAGTGGTCAGGGGTCGATGCTTCTCGAAGGGTCAGTCTTGGAGAGCTTTAGTGAGGGCTAAACATGAGTGTTGAGTAGAACCGAGTGAGCATGGCATGATACGAGAATTCATGTGTTAAGTGAATCTGATGCATAGTTTACTTGTTTATGTAAGCATGGCATAATGATGCATAGTTTACTTGTTTATGTATGCATGACATGATGTTGGTTAATTTACTTTGGATAAGCATGTTTGAATGTGTGTGTATAGCATGTTGTTTGCTGCTTGATGTTTGGTGGCTCACCAGGTGTGAGCTACTTACTGAGTACTTTTGTACTGACTCCCCCCCCCCCCCCCAACCAAAAGATTTTGCAGGTGAGGAGAAGCTCTACGAAACTGGTGATGCAGAGGAGGAGACGTGATGAGAGGACACTATTAGATTTACGTGCTTTCTTAGTGTTGATTTTCTTTGAATTGCATAGATAGGATTCTAGTTGTTTTGTATAGGTGTTTGGCGTAAGCCTTTTCATTCTTTATTGTTTTCGGAGAATAGATAGGTTCTTTTGGTAGAATTAGGTTACGAGCTGAAAGTCCTAGTTGCTAAAACTTTCTTTTGTTTCTGCTAACCTATTTGAATTAAGTTTGTTCTAAGTTGTTGAGAATCTGTTTATTCTGGGAGTTTGGGTGTGCTGAACTATAGCCAGAAGATGTGGATGTTGTTCTTAGTTACTTTGGTTGATTGAAGTGTAGATTTCTCGTTTAACAGGAGCCAGGAAAAATTTGGTTATCTTGTAGTTACGCCGTTATGCTGCCGAAATTTTCGGGGCATATAGGTTGTAAGTTCAGTAATGTCCCTAAGTTAGGCCGAAATTTGGGGGCGTTACAGCAAGTTAGGAACTGAATTGAAAAAAAAATTAAATTATTTCAAATGAAAAGTTTTATAAATGTTTTTGTTGTGATTTCTAATGAATTTTAAAATACTTTATTTTATATGAAAATGGAGTTGCACGTGTATGATTGCCATATGTTCTTATGAATGTGATGCATGTTATATGATTTATGATATGAGGAATGACATGAGAACTTTGTTTTATGTTGCATCATGAAATGAAAATTTTAAAATGCTTTGGGACCTCATGCATACATTATGTTTTCATAATAAACATGATTTCGAAGGCTGTGGCAATTACCCCCTAAAATTATTGATGTACATCTATATGAAAAGGAGCCTTACGAGGCTATATGAAAAGGAACCTGAAAAGGTTAAATGAAAAGGAAAGGTTAGGTTGGGTTAATTGTCCACATTAAGCCAAAGAGAAAAGTTGAAAAAGAAACGTTTCCGCTATGAAAGGAATTTAGGTCCCACCAAAGGAAAGAAAGAAAATGTCTTCGAAAACTCATTATGTATGTGTATGCATATCCTGACCTGGTAGTGAGGTCACTTACTGAGTATTTTAAATACTCATCCTTTTTCAAAATGTTTTTCTTTTCAGGTAAAGGCAAGAACATATTTTAGGCGAGTGGCAAGGTGGTTTGCTGAAAGGGTCATGGGTGTCATGAGGAGTATAGCTTCCGCATCTAGTTTATGTTTTAACTCAAATTATTTTGTTAAGTAAACTTAATTGAAGTGAACTATTTCATTTGATTTAACGTTTTGATTCACATTATGTCTTGCAATGGTTTTTAAAGGGATCCCGAACAAAAAGATTTTGATTGTAAAAAAAAAAAGTTTAATTCTTTTTGTCTTTTACCAAAGATTTCTAAATTCTACTAGCATGTATGTAGTAACGTCCCTAGAAAGTCTACAGGAAAAGTCGGGTCGTTACAAAAGATCTGAAGACTTTGAAGACAAGTTGAAGGCATTTGAATTGTAAAAGATTTCAAGGCTTCGATCAATTCTTTAAGAAGATCAACATGCCAAGGGCTATGATAGAATGCAATTATGCTATCTTATTACCTATTAATTATGTTAGTTTTGTTATGATTTGGTGAGCTTTTATGCCTATTTCTCTTTATTTTACCGCAACCGAGGTTAAGGAGAAAAATTGAGTGTTCGGGAGTTATTTGGATAATTTTGGTCCTTTTGGAGCCATATTAAAGATCAAAGAAGAGAAGAAGTTGGGTTTTGGCAAAATAACCCGAGAAGAGAGCGTCTAGACCCAAAAAATGGTGTCTAAGACATCACATTTGAAGTGCCAAACTCAAGAGCAAGCGTCGAGACGCTGTCCTGTGGTGTCTCGATGCTCAAAAGGCACGCAAAGTGAAGTTCTGTTCGGAGCGTCTCGACATTACTCAGTCGTGCGCACGTAAAACGACTAATTTTGGGCCCAGCGTCGAGACGCTGTCCCTAGCATCTTGATGCTATGTCAATAGAGATATATATTCATCTTTTTCTCTTCGAGCAAGGCAAGGCCATTTTGAGGGGTTTCAACCTTAAATCGATTTTTGAAGCAGATTTGTGGATATCGCCTCTAGAATGCGGGATCGACAAGAGTTTGATAGTTTGTAATGCCCGAGGTTAGGAATGGTACATGAATGAATCGAGACCACATCCGAATGAGATGGATCCTGAGGCTTGCAAGGCATGGTTAAGAAAGGCTTAAAAAAATTGATAGCTACTACCTATACCAACAAGGTGCACCTTCCTTTTCGGCGGCTTAATCATAGGAACTCCAAAGTTAAGCGTGCTTGGCTTGGAGCAATCCTATATTGGGTGACCTCCTAGGAATTTTCGTAGGAAGCATGTGAGTGAGGACAAAGCATGCTGAAAGGACTTGTGTTGGTTTGTGGGGACAGTCTTCATTCTCGCAAGCAACTCAAGACAAGTAGGTAGCGTAGTCAGGCCGCAGGCCGCGGGGGATACAGGGGAATGTTGGGGCCCGTTAGGTGCCGAATCTGGATTCCAAATCCTGGGCCTGGGGCGTTACATAGTTTTTCTCTCTTTTTCCTTAAGTTTGTAGTTTTGATTTAGTGTTGTAAATTAGGGACTTAGGGGCTGATTTGATTGATTTTATGTAGCTTAGTCCTTAAATAATTGGGATTTTATTGTTTTGCATTGGATTTAATACTTCATTGATGTTTATGTTGGATTAATTGCTTGTTTGATGAGTTGTTGTGAATAATTAGGCTTTGAATCCATTTGTGCATTTAGAGTTTAATGCTTTTAATTAGTGTTCTATGGTTAATTGAATTAGCTTAAGTTGAGCTCGAAAGAGGAGACTTAGGACTAAAAAGAGGCAATTAATTAATTACCCGAGTGATAGCGGGAGTTTTGGTTAATTAGTTGCAGTCGTGAGAAGAGTAATTCGTAGAACACTGTTAGTTGATTTGTTTACTAGTGGAAACTCGACGGAGAAAAGTTAGTTTAGAATCGAATGCATGACTGTTAATCACTTGGACACGACATTGATAAGGGTGATTATTAGAGGTCCATAATTAAGAGTCTTAATGTCTTGTATGAGTTAGCTAGCGCTAGGGACACCTAGGGTTAGTTAGTTAGTACTTGAGATTGGAGACTACCGACTGGAGAGTCCATGCCTTTAGAGCTTCTAGACTTATGACTTCACTGTCGATAGTTAGTTGTATTTGTCTACTTAATTGAGTAATTAATCCCTTTCCCAAGTTTATCCCATAGATTTGTGTCTCCTATTTATTTTCCTACTTTTATTCTCATGTCGTTAGTTTAGTTAATCTTCATTTGGTTGTTTTCTCTAAATAAAGCTAAGTGAAAGCATTTGCGGTATTTAATTGAATTAAAACCAATCTTTGTAGATTCGATACTCAGTAGGAATATCGTTTTATATTACTTGACTTGTGCACTTATGGAAACGTAAATTGTACCATCAAGCTGATCCAAGCAGATCAACAAGCTGGAAGGCTGATTAGAAAAGGTCAACAAGTATGCTTGAGAACAAGCTGTCAAGCCCTTGAGACATTTTATATTTGAGAGAGAATCAGAGGGAACATATTAGAGATTATACTACACTTGTACAAATTAATACAAATTCAAGTTCAATTCCACGAACTAAATTTCTTCAAAAATCACATGTGAACAACAATAAGGATTCATTGCTTGTATTGTGTATAGTCATGATGTCTTGAATTTTTTACTGGCAAAGGAATTTGTTTACATGTTTCAAATCTTTTATAGAATGTTGTGGTTAGTTTTTAACGTTCATCACATTTCAAATATCCATAAAACTCTATACTTCTCTAAAGTGTTTTGAAAATATTGCACTTGATTAATTATAGTAATAATGTAAATTCTATTTTAATTATAATTTTTACAGAAATTGTGTTTTTTGGGTTCTTTCCAAAACCATATTTTACTAATGTCGATGAGCTTACATATTTTCAGGTTTAGATTTTTTGAAGAATTTAAAAATTTTTCTCTTACAATTTTACCCTTCATTAATGCTTTCATCCATACTTATTGATATATCTTTATTATTAATTTGTTCAAATTAAACATATGTCATTTAAAATAAAATTATATTTAAGGTCATTTAATAAATACCAATTTTCAAATAAATTTATTATCAAATATTATCATATTAATAATCAGTATTTAATGTTTCCATAATTACATAAACATTAGTGTGATTTTCCCCATATTTTCCTTTCTCTCTTTAGTTTTTCAATATTCATTATTTATTTTCTTATGTTTGCTTGTTTTGTTTCTGTGCCATTTTTCATTTTTTTTCCAACAACTACTTTCTTTATTTTATCCATGGGTGAACATCGATAGGTTAGTTTGTGTTCATTTTGTTTTGTTTCTCTCTCTCTCTTTTTTTTTTTTTCATTTTCGTCTTATAGTATCTAACAACAAGCGCTTTTGTTCAACGATGTTTGAGTGTTTTTTTTCTTTCAATTTTGTCTTCATTTCTCAATTTTTGTCTAGTTTCTTCCTTCAGTTTCCTTATTTTGCTCATTTTAGTCACATATACCATATTTGTTTTTGTCATACATAGCCACCGACACAATAGTATAAATGATATTATTAAATTAATATAATCCAGCATATATAGTACATTTATATTTATTATTACATCTAATGCTAATATGTATTCCAACTTATATGGATTTTATAATAAACACCTGGTATATTTGATTGACTTGCATATATGTACTTTGTATATTTGTTCATCGCCACCATCATATTGTTCCCTTCCAAAATATAAACACATGATATGAAAATATACGAATCCTAACAGATATGCATTTTATTAATACAAAGAGTAACATTTCACCATCTTTTTAATGATAAATTTCACAATTGGGTTTCTTACTAAATATACCTTGCATATAGAAAATATAAACATGGTATGAAATTATATAAGAACCATATACAACCCTAACAGGTACCATATTTACAAAATGTCGGCAGCAAAGAATGGAATGAGACCAAGCTTATGATCACCCATGACAGTTTTGGTGGCTTTATAAGCATATCAGAGGACATAAATCCAAACACAACTGAGACATTAATGTCAGCCTTCTCCCAAATGACACCACTTTGAAGAACCCTATTAAAATATGTGTTATCCACTTCAATTTCTCAAATTCCTCAATGGTCGTGTTACGAACAAAAAGTGGAACATTTGTGTAATCAACTTCAATTTCTTTTTCTACTTGTTTATCTTCATGTAAGGTCAATTTAGGAGATTAGTAATTAACATTATAGACCAACTTCAAGTTCTCTTTCTACTTGATTATAATCCTGTAAGGTCAATTTATATAGAATATTAATAATTAACGTAATAGGTGTGATATATACATAGTTATATATAATATTAATACATGGCATGAAAAACTATTAAACCTTAATTTCCACATTTTCCAACTCAACAACGACTGGGATAACCTACACCAACTACAAATTCTTTCTCTGTTGCATTTTCTTCCTGTAATACAAAATTTAAAAACATTATTGAAGAACTTTTTGTTCTAAATTCATATATACTATAAGAGGTTAGTATACCTAACTATATATAAATTATATACCTTTTCATTAAAAATTGTTGGATTTTATAGTAAATTGTGAAAGAAAGTGTTGGTTTGAAACATCAAAAAATGAATTGATGTTTCATTTATGTTGTTGTTACTTGACTTGAAATTCAAAGGTTTCAAAATGGTTTGAAACATCAAAATGTGTTGATGTTTCTTTTACAAATTTAACTTAAAAGTTAAATTTGTGAGTTATGTTTGAATATTTACAAGTAACTACACAATTGAGTTACTTTTTATGTATGTTTCATTTTGTTTATATTAATTTTATTTTTGGAGAGTTACTAAGTTGCTAGCCTATAAATAGCAACTTGTTTCTTCATTTGAAGTATCTCATTCCATTTTGGAGTATCTCATTCCAATTGAAGAGTTATTCTCTCATCTCTTTCTTTTCTTTAATCTTGAGTCAAGTTGAGAGCAAGTATCTAAGAGTTCTGCTAGATCCGAGTAATTCAAGGTTGCTGTTCTATCGGAGTTAGTCGTTGTATCCTACTGAGACGATCGCTGTAGCTTGCTTGCAACCCGTGCAGAGCGAATAATTGTCTTCATGACAGCGATTTGTAAGCTTGTCTCGACTACTTATGACACACCCCACCCCAAATTATCCTAACTAACCTGAGATGAGGCATGCCGACATAGATCCCTACTACTACTATGGAACCCAACGTCAAACTTTGCAAAATAAATCTTAGTTTTGAAAATCACAAGTGGCTAGCCAAAACTTGTTGATACAAAATTAATTAATTTTGTTAAAAAATTCGGCAGAGTTTCCCTTGAAAATTGAGTAAAACACACTTAAAAAGAAAACATATACACTCCCAAATTAACTTGTTCAAACTCCAACTACTATTTTAGAAATTCAGCACAATCCGACAAACTTATTAGTAGATAAACATATGGGTTTTATATTACAAACCAAAGGAAATCCCAAAATGGTACTAGCCACATCAGTTACATAAGAAGTATTTGTAAATATGTACATACAAAATCATATGCAAACTATCAAGTCTGGTGGCAGATATCGACTTTTGTAGGCTCGTTAGAAACTCAGTCGCTAACTGGAGGAAAAATTTAGGAAGAAAGAATGAGCTAATAAAGTCCAGTGAGTGGTAAGTTAATAGAAAAAATAACCTCTTGACAAAAACCTTTTATATTAAAAGGAATTCAAAGTTCAATAAAACTTTATATACTAAGCACATTCTAAATACACAAGATAAGTAAAACATCACAAATATTTGCAGCAATAACTCTTTAAAGAAAGCACAAAATAATAGGCCAACAAAACTCATCACTAAACTTGTACCCAAATCTTTGCCATACTATGCATCAAGTAATCTCCAGATACATAGTAGAGCAAATTTATGTCATACGTGCACGTAAAACAAACTCTAACATCTGTAATGCCTCAAGTCCAGGATTTGGACCAGGATTCGGAATCCAGATTTGGCACCTAATGGCCCCAGCATTCCCTTGCATCCCCTGCGGCTTGAGCACACTAGCATACTATAGAAACACATTCTCATAGCATACGGGCAATAACCATGGGAACAAGTTCTAGTGGTTTGAAAACCATTTCTATATAATAATCATCGTAAGTTCTCAAACCCCACACATTCTCAATTTGTGGTTTCATAACTTTAAGCCATAAGTCAAAGATCAACTAAAATCATGATTCAAAAAGTCATTTCTAAAACTCGCAAATACTTGATTTCACCTCAAATAATTTGAACTTTTTGCCAATTGGCTAGAATCAAGAGATTTCTATAAATTCACCTTTTATAAGCTTAATTAATTCAAATAATTAAGTCATTGTAGCTAAAATTTCAATAAACATAAATCTCGTCAAATTCAAATATGCTAAATCATGAATTCAATTTAGTGATCATATGTCATTTTCTTATCAAATTAGTAAATCATTAATCTCAATAATAAACAATTTGTGAAATACACGTAATTTCCTCAAAATTTTCAAATAACTAAATCATTTGCATTAATATTAATTGCAATTGATTTCAAATCTCATAAAATCTCATGACGTTTGTTCGGGTCATAAATGTTGGCTTTTTGGCCCTTAATCTCAAATTAATTAATTTTAATTAGTTAATTAATTAATATTTTGATGATAACAAACCTGATTTTGTTTATTAACAATTTTAGTGTTTTGAAGTGTCGATAGCGTAGAGCTCGGAATAACGATTTCAACACATCTTGAATTACTCAAATCGGAATTAAAACGAAGAAGTTATGGTCAAAACAAATCTCAACAGAAAATTCCTGACACGAGGACGTGGCGGCCAAATCAGCAATATGGACCAATTAGAGGGTGACATGTGGAGCTATAGAAGAGTGACATGTGGTGGATTTTTGGTTGTTTTTAAAATAAAAGAAAAATAAAATTATATATTTTTATAATTACCTTTTTAACTTATTTATAAAAATAAAAAAATAATATATATATATATATGTGTGTGTGTAGATGACCGTTGGTCTTCCAAGTTTAAAAAAAAAACTTTTAATAATTTAAAACAAAAAAAAAAAAACTTTGTGACCGTTAGTCACATAAAAAAAATATTATATATATATATTAATTTATTATTATTATATTATTTCTTTTTTTTTTAATAAAAAAATAATTCAAATCAACCTCTTACACACTCACTATCCTCTTACACACCCACTATCCTTTGTTTTGTCTTTATTATTATTATTATATTAATATTTACCTTCTCTTTTAATCTCCATCATTCAATCCTCTTTTACCAATTCAATGGTTCAAATTAAATGTTGATTTTTTATTCAATTTTCCTCTCTATAAATATCATCTTCTTCTCCCATTTTCAAATACACAAGCATTCCATAATTTTCATCCTCCATATTCTAAAAGTTTCCATTGTTGCTCTCTCCAAGCTCTCAATCTTTTTTTTTTTTTTATTTTATCTTTTTATTGAGAGAGAATTATTGTATTGTGAGGATTTTGTTTGTGTGAGTTTTGATTTGTATATCTACTCTTTGAGAGAGTTTTTCCATCTCAATCTTCAATTTCTAATCATTGTAAGAGTTTGCTCTTGAACTCGAAAAATGAGCGGTGTAACGGTTTGATCCAAACCCGTGGAAAGGATCGAGTTTGCTCTTGAACTCGTAAAAAGAGCATTGTAGCGGTTTGGCTCTAATCCGTGGAAAGAGTCGGAAAAGTTTTTATTCAAATTCCCAAGAGGCACTTGGGGAGTGGAGTAGGTCGAGTTTGACCGAAACACTATAAAATTACGGTGTCATCCTCTCTAACTCTTTTTCATTTACTTTTGCAAATTAATTGTAGTAATTTATTGCATTATTTAATTTGTTCTTAATTGTTTATTGTGTTGATTGAATTAATTTTTCATACTTTACATATTGTATTAATTATCCTTTTTATTAGTTTATAAAAAGTTTGATAATTATATTATTTGTGCATACTTAGGAAATTTTTTTATTAAACCCTATTCACCCCACCTCTAGGGTTGCCATACCGATCCAACAATAAATGGTTCCAATCTTCGCTTGTCCTAAAATCATAATTTGTCAATGCATTATTAACCTCTTAATACCAAAATTAAAGCACAACAACGAAAAATAACCCAAATCTTTATTTTCTCCTTAACTCATGTGTTAACCAAAATTTTCATAATCCACTTTCATCATTTTTCCCTCTTTTACTCAAACATCACCCTCATCTTTGTTTTCAAGCTATTTTATGGATTTTCCAACTAAAGGAAGAAAACCCATAAAGAAAACTCACTAATTGGTTCTAAAACTCATGAAAAATTTCAATCAAAAGTTAGAGAACTTACCCAAAACTTCAATCTAATGTTGTGAGATCCTCTTCTTGATTTTCACACTTCAAAATAGTCTAAAATCAAGAAATCCTCTCTTCACTTTCCTCCTCTTCCTCTCTTTACGTGGTATGTTGTCCAACATACAAAACCCCTCCTTTTTGTTTTATTAAACAATATGTATTTATTAAAGCCACATGTTTTTATTTAATAAATAAATATAGTTATCCCACTTTTTCTTTCTTTAATTTCCATTATTCAATTAATAAATTGAAACCAATCCTTATCTTCCAAACTAAAACCATAATTATCCAAATTCCCTAATTTCTCAAATTTCATACTTTCCAATTATATATATATTTTTCCAAAATGTAGAAATAGGTGTAACAACTTATTATCCTTATTCTTGAGTTTTGAAATTGTTATTACATACAGTGTCTGTATTATTGTTTACATTGTAATTGTTTGTTGCCAATTAAATTGTAATCAAATTTGCTAGTGTTACTCAGTTCTTATACACAGCGAATTATTATTTCCAACAAAATTTTCATGTTTGTACTACCTCATCCGTATTATCTTCTCCCATCACTCTATCTCCCTTATTTGGCCTTCAAATGGGTATGAATGGAGTAAAAACATGACCCATATCCCCAATACGAAGTTGGAAAAGGTTGAATTAGTAGGTATACCAACATTTTGAAGTTTGACATTTTTACTTTTTGTAGTTTCATCTTAAAACCAAAAGTACACAATTTGTTATGTTATATTTAATAGACAGAGATATTAATATATAAGCAGTACATATATAATACATACCTCTGAGACTAATCTGTGGTGTGTTTTATTCTCACAATTTTCTAGTATACGAGTTATATATACACATAACATATTTTTAATAGAGGTGTTCAAAAAATTCGATGACCCAAACAACCCGATCAACCCAACCCAACCCATACGGTTTGGGTTGGGTTATCAACTTATTTGGGTTGGGTTGAGTTTAAATAAATAAAAATTATGGATTGGGTTGGTTCGTGGGTTCACCTAAAATTAGTTTGGGTTGACCTGAACCAACTCGAACTTATTATTAATTTTAAAAATTATTTTTTTACCTACTATACAATTATATATACATTTATTTATTTTATTTTTATTTAATTCCATAATTATTTTTGAATTATTTATTCTTCAATAACTCTTTAAAAAACTTATTTTAAAGTCTTTAGAGTGTAATTTTTCATAATATAAATTGAAATTGAGTTGCTAATTTTAATACAATGTCTAAAAATATATAAATAGATGATTTACATATTAACATTTTACTTTTTCTAAAAACCCAAAATTTGAATAAATGACCCGAACAGCCCAACCCAACCCAACCCAACCCAAATGTTTTATAGTTGGGTTGGATTGGGTTCATTATTTAATAAGGGTTGTTTTGGTTGAATAAACTTACAACCCGAACAATTGGGTTGAGTCTAAAAACTGTCTCAACCCAACCCAACTCAACCCATGAAAACCCTTAGTTTTTAATACTAAAATAGAAGCTACACAATTTGTATATATGATTTTAGTAACTAGATCACGAAAATTTTTCCCTAGATTTGGTTTGATTTAGTGAAGAGTTTTTTCACACAAAGTTTCATAATATTCTCATAAGTACATTTTCAAAAAAAAAAATAATAAGTATATATTTTTGTACAACAATATTCATACTGGAGAGGAATAAAGTTAAAATTAAAAAAAAAAAAAGAAAAGAAAAAATTGACAAATTAAAAACAAAGTAGCAACATACAGCTTTTTGGTTAAAAATCCTAACACATGCATCCAAACTATTCTTCATCTTCCACGACTTAAAAAAAAAAAAAGAGGTAAAAAAAGATGCGGTATGTATTTTGTTCTTCTTTTGATAGAGGTTTGATAGAAAGATTTCAAGATTGGAGCAACAATGGATGCAGGAGGTTTGGAAGAGATTCTCCATGTGCAGAAGCTTTGGGGGCATGATTTTTGTTTTGAAAGGCAAATTAAGAGCGTGAATCTGTAATGAGACCAAAATAGTCTTATATTATTATGCCTAATTCATGTTAGTATGTTAGTTTTTATGTGTTTTATCATTTATTTTTATAGAAAATTGAGCAAGAAGAGCGTTTTGGAGCATTTGCGTCCAATCAGGGTTAATTTAAGCCATACCAAAGGTCAATTGGGCACCTGAGTGAAAAGATACGACAAATTGACCACAATGCTCCTGTCAAGAGCATTGCAACGTTGGAGCATCGAGCAAAAAGGTGGCATGTCAAAAAATAGGGTAGCGTTGCAATGCTTTCCACAGCGTTGCAAGGCTATCGCAAGTCCCAAACATACGCTTGATGCTGTAGCGTTGCAATGCTATTGATGGAGTATAAAATGTATTTTTCGAATAGGTCATTTAACTCTCATTTTTCCACCGAAATGGGGCTCTTTTGATAGTTTCCTCTCTGTTTTTCATAGTTTTAGGCTAGGTTGGGTGTTTTAGATCGATTCTCGGTGTCAGGCAACATTGGTTCGATGGATTGCTAGACTTTCGACGCCGTTTCAGGGCTGTAAATATTGTATTATGCATTTTATTGTGAGATTTGGTTGTTAATTTCATTTTCCAACATGTTTTATGGCTTGCAAATTCTTGTGCTTAATCCTAGTTATTTCTGATAGCATGTAATTATGCTATCTTATTTCCTATTATTTATGCTAGTTTTGTGATGATTTTATGAGCTTTTATGCCTATTTCTCTTAATTTTGTAGAAACTAAGCTTGAGGAGCAAAACTAAGTGTTTGAGAGTATTTTGGTGGATATTGGAGCCTTTTGAAGTTTAATTAAAAATTAAGAAGATTAAAGATGTTATTTGAGCATAAGGCACGTTCTGGGAGATTCTACATCAAATCACGGTTCCAATGCATCGAACCAGAGGTCATTCGGACACCAGGGCTAAGAGATATAGCAAAAATGGCTAGTACCGTCTGCAGGGTAGCGTCAAGACGCTATCCGTAGCGTCTCGACACTGCGAAAAACATAAAAACACTGTTTTTCGCTAAAACACGCACGTAAACCATTTTTCTTGCAGCGTCGATGCTGCCTCGAGATTTTCTATATAAACATAATTTTTTGCACCGTTTTTTGGAGGCCAATTCGAGAGTTGTAGCCCTAATCTCAATGCCAAGCTAAAGTTGAGGGTTTATGGAGCAATTGGGAACGTTTGTGAAGCATTTTTGAAGATCCAAAGCTCGAAGGACATGGAGATCACGACGGGAACACGAGATCGACCATCATTTGCTAATTTCTTCATTTTCCTTTAGCTTTAGTTTTTGTTTTGTGGTTGTAAATTAGGAACTTGGAGGTTTGATTGTATGAATTTAAGTATCTTTGTTCCTAATACTTGGGGTTTTGATGTAGCCATTAGACTTGAGGTTTTAATTGATTAAATACCCTTGATTGAATGCTTTTGTTTCATTTATGCTTTTATGTATTTAATGCTTATAATATCTTGATCACATATTATTTGTTTTATTGGTCTAAATTTGTGCTTGGAAAAGTTTGATTTAGGCTATAACTTAATTGCATGACTATTTGTAAATTCTTGTATGAAAGTGGAAAATTCTCTTAGAAGCCCTTAAAAGAAGTTGTTTAATGTCTTGCATGCTATTAAAATCTAGATAGAGATATTGGATTTATAACATTACATGAGAGTTAATTGTGCTTGAAAGAGTCAGTTAATACCCTCACTTCTTGGCTTATGAAATATTTGCATGACAAATCTTGATAGCTTTGGCTGTAAGTCTAATTGGTGAAATTGATTGCCTAGGATATTTCTCTCCTATTGTGTCTTCATTTATCTTTTGCTTTCTAGGTTAGCTCTTTAGTTTAGCTTGTTTGCATTTGATTTCTTTCTCAAAATAAAGTTAAATGAGAATAATTGCAGTACTTAAATGAACTAAGAAATCCAATCTCTGTGATCGACCCTAGCCACTATTATTGCAAATTTTAGAGGTTTAGGTTTATAAATATATTTGATAGAACCTTCGACAAGCTCTTTATCAATTTCTACTTTGATTGACCTGACAAATCAATTAATTTAGAAATTTCTTAGCTATGCTAGATGTACTCGTAGATGTCCCCAGTCTCTAATTTAATTTGAGTAGTAAATAGACAGGTAGCCACGTCGGTTAAATTAGCTAGAATTTCTTAATTATGAGTACATGGCCTTAGAATTGTTACAGCGAGCTTAGTTAATTTAAATCGACTAGTCTTAATTAATTAACTCGTTTTAGCTTATCCCTTAGGTTTAATGTGTTTTATTAATTATTTTAGTATTGGTTGTGCCAAATTAGTTAATTAAATTAGAGCCAATTAGACATTTTGTAAATTAGTTTAATTAAGGGAGGCTCCTACGGTGTCCCCAGGAGTTCAGTTGATCTTAAAACACTAGAAAATTGTCTATTAGGTTAAGTTCAATGATCAATAAATTGCATAGTTACCTGTTTACCCCCGATTCGGTGCTTGAGGTGAGATCTCTATCTTTATTGCTTTTTAGTCCTTCTGTCTATATGATGTTTTATGTTTAACTCCCCCTCAGTCCGTGTTAAATAAGAAATCTAGAATTTAGAAATCAATTTATATGGTTCTTTGTGATCGACCCTGGCCACTTATACTGCAAATTATTCGTGATCCAGTTTATAAATGTATTTGATTATGTGTGACGAGTACTTTCATTCTGGAAGAAAAATTGAAAGCGTGAAATTCTTGCCTCTTTTAAAAGAAAGTATCTAAACTATTCTTCCCATATTTGTTATTTCTTTTTTTTTTTTCCTTCTAGATAATAAGTGGCATGCAAATGAGGGTATATTTGTAAAATGAGCTTCAAAAATAGGTTTCTAAATCTAGCCGCTAGATAAAAATATATATAAATATGGTTCCATTGGGACAAAAGTAAAATATGGATTCTTAATAAGACCTATTTATGCCAACAAGAGCATAGCTCAATTGACATGAAATATGTGTTTATGACTAAGAGATCATGAGTTCAAATCCCCCATCCCAAATGTTGTTGAATTAAAAAACAAAAAGACCTATTTATATAGTTATCTCTAATTTTTATAGATCCATAAAGACTTTTACACTTCTCTTAATTGTTTTGAAATTGCACTTAACTAATTATAATTCAAATTATATTTTAAAATTAATTATTAATAAAAAAAATTAAAAAATATATTAAAATAAGCTAAATTATACAAAATACTTATAAACTTTGACCATTGTTTCAATAATATCTTTGAACTTTAAAAAAAACATTAGTACTTTTGACCTTTCAAAAAGTTTAAAAAATGTCTTATCATTAGCAAGTGGGACATAATACCAATGTGGATGTTGAAATGTTAATTGTTGCCAATATTACGCGGGAAAAAAAAAAGAAAGAAAACTTGAAAATTTTGAGCAAAAATAAGTAAAAAAATGAAAAAAAAAAGTTCCATCATTTTAAAAGGAGGATTAGGACAAAAATGGGCGAAGTAAAATAGACAATGTATTGAAGAAAATTTACTAAAGCAAAAATTTACAACACCAAAATGGGGCATAAAATTAACACAATACAGTGAAGGAAATTTACACAAATTTCAGTAAAGCCTTTGAACACTAGGGGGGACTAAGAAACCCTAAGAAACCCAACAACGTCAGAATCGATCCACTGCAGTGCTCGATGAATCCTTCACTCCAAAGGGTCCCCAAAAACGTTGTAGAAAATTCAAATTGCTTAGAGGAAGAACATTGTTAGTTTTGGAGCAATAATTTTATCATCGGTCCCTTTCTCTTCACTCATGGACCAGAAAAAGAACAAGGGTTGTTCTTAGTGGTGAAGAAAAAGCCCAAAATCAAGCAGAATTGAGATACTTCAAAGAAGTCAAGCTAAATCTAGGTTGTTTTTTTATTGATGAGAATCATTTGGGATACCCAAAAGAGGGTGATCGAAGAAGAGAGGAGAAGAATTCTTTAATTTTAACCCTAACTTAAAATTCTCACTACTACCACTACTTCAAAAAAAAAAAAAAAAAAAAAAAGAAAAAAAAAAGAAAAAAAAAGCAAAACGACATAGTTTCATCCCTTTTTAAAAAAGGCTAAATTATAAAAAGTACCCTTCAACTTTGCTCTTTGTTTAAAAAATACCCCTATTTTTTCAAAAATTACAATATTATCCTTGACCTATCATAAACGTTTCAAAACTACCATTTGGGGTAGAAATCCTTTAGAATATTGGATAAAAAATCGATGTGGTTGTGACATGTAACGACATGGACGGTGACTATGACACTTTTCTTGATTAAGTTTAAAAGAATGACATTCAGACATGTCAACCTTTCGTCCAACATTTTAATGGTTTTTCTATTCCAATGGTAGTTTTGAAACGTTTATGAAAGATCAAGAATAATATTGTAACTTTTGAAAGAATAAGAGTATTTTTTAAACAATGGACAAAGTTCATGGGTATTTTATTTTTATAATTTAGCCTTTAAAAAACCAATCATGTCCACTTGCCATGCAAGATGCCATTGACATGTCAACAACCACGTTGCATTCCGTCCCACCTACTGACGACAAGGACATTTTTGAAAGGTCAAGAGTATTAATAAAACTTTTAAAGTTTAGGGGTATTATTGAACAAGGGACAAAGTTCAAGGGTATTTTATATAATTTAGTCATTAAAATATTAATATAATACCATTAAAGATCCACAAATACTTTGACACTTCTCTAAATTGTTTGAAAACTGCATTTAGTTAATTATAATCTAATATTTTTAAGTATAATTTAAATTTTATTAAATTACTAGTTTAGTCCCTAAAACAAAATTACAAGTTTACAAGGGTTGTGTTTAATAGGTCCTTAAACTATTTAAAAAAAAAAGTCTAATAAATCCTTAAGGTCCTGTTTGATAACCATTTAGTTTTAGTTTTTGGTTCGTGTCTAATAGGTTCGTTAGACTTCCATACCTTCATCTCTTAATATTTAATTATTTTATTGATAATTTACAGATGCATAGAAACTTTCTTCCATTATTATTATTTAAAAGTTTGCGTATCTAAGTCTCTAATTATTATTTAGGAAAAACAATTCATTCTTATCCTAAACTTGATAAAGTGTATCAATGTTGCTAGCTTGAATAGCTTAATTGGTTAAGATATATATTCTCAACTAAAATGTCAAAGTTTGAATTTCCACTCTCACACAACCAAAAAAAAAAAAAAAAAAAAAGAGTTAAGGTATATTAATTTTTACAATAAACTTTCAATTTCATCAAATTACATCTTAAATTTAGATAAGTTTACAATATTTACCTTCAACTTCAAAATGTGCTACAATAAAACATGAAATCAATTAATTGGAAATTAATAAAAATTTATTTCTTTAAGAAATTTTGTTCTCTAATGTGTAGAGCTAAAGGAATAACAAATGATTGTCTCTTTAGATAAAATGGTTTACTAATATAGTAATATATGAATGCAAAACACTCATTCTAAGAAGGAAAATACTTGGGTGCAGCTTAGGTTGCACCCAAGTGTTGTGCAGCTAGCTTTACAACCACAATTTTTTTTTTAAAAAAAAACCAAAATTATTTTTTTTCTTGTGAGTGTAAAGTGGGTTGCACCTAAGTTGTGCTATTCTAAGAACATGTAAAGTAATCATAATAAAGGGAAGTAAAAGTCTTAAAGAAAGAAAAAACATGTTTGCAAGTATTTTTATTACTAATAGAAACATGCATATGTATATGTACGTATAGACTATTTGTTGCAGTTCCAATAGTTACCATGCAGTTTTTCGACATTTTCCAGTGAGTGATAGTAGAAGAATATTTTCTTCATCGTGCAGTGATTAATTGTCGTTTGTATTGTTAGGTATGATGATTGCAGTTGATTCTAATGTATTTTTTTGGATTTGTACGAGCCAATTTTGGTCAGACTAAAGCATTTAGGAATGTTACTTTATCTCTTCATTCGGGTAAGAAAAACATATCAGTTGTCGAAACTTTTATTAGGGTTTTTATCCCATATTTTGTTAGGTGTGATTTCTTAATTACTTTGTTCAATATGAGTCATGAGGATATTCTTGTGGGTTGGGGGAAATTTAATCTGACGTCAGAAGAAGAATAGATCTTTGTTGATCTTGATAGCAGCGCAATGGAGGATATTTATCAGTAATTGAATTGTTGTTTTGTGGAGATATTACTTTCTACTAGAATTGTTTTTGCGGAGATTATGAAGAACACCTTTAAGGCTGCTTAAAAAGTGGTCAATGGCCTTGATACAGAGGTTTTTGGTAAGAACACATTTATCTTTTATTTTGACAGAGAAGATGATAGCGTTAGAGTGATGAAGCAAGGGCCATGGTTTTTCGAGAAATTCTTATTGGTTTTGGAGAAACCATTGGCCTTCACCAAACCCTCTGAGTTAGAGTTCAAGATGGTAGCATTTTGGATCCATTTCTTTGATGTTCCAATCGAGTGTTTCACACGAAGAATGGCAGAACGCTTTGGTAATGCAGTGGGAATTTTTGAATTTGATTCGGGTAACAACAGACACAGGTGAGGAGCCAGTATGAGGGTTTGTGTTCTGATTGACATTTCAAACCCTCTTAAGCGGGGTATTAAAATCAATTTGGAAGGACCAATAAGTGGTTTGTGGATTCCACTTCAGTATGAAAGACTTCCTGATTTTTGTTCCCACTGTGGAATAATAGGCCACCATTTCAAGGAGTCACATAATCAATATGAAAATTTCGACTTTGGTAAAAACAGATTGTGGTTGAGTGAGAAACAACAAAAGACAAAATGGGAAGGATATATTTGTGAGAGTGAAATGAGGCTCAAGAATGTTCATTGCCCTTAAGTTATGAATTGCAACTTTAAATTGCAATTGCAATCCGTACCTACACAAACAATTGTAAACCGAATTGCCATTTCTATTCACCTTGTAATTTGGCCTTTAGGAGGCTAAGTGAATAACTTATATTTCTATAGCTACCCAAACTTAGATCAATTATTACACGTAATTTTTATGGTTTGTCTAGGGTAAAGAATGGCTTATGTCTAAGCTCTTGTCTCCATTGTTTGTGTGAAATGCGCTCTTCACTAACCCTTTCGGTATTAGATCTATAAGCTTTGCATGCAACCCTAGTTGATCAATCTAGAATTACAAAGTCAATCAACTCAACACAAGCAAACAATTAGCATGTAGGCTTGGTTGTTTTTTCAATTTAAGCTCAGTTCACTCCTTAGGAAATTTACATCCTTGAACCCCTAACAAGGATTTAGCTCATGACTACCAAAGAAACTAAGCAATAATTATAGTTAATCTTCATGCTACCAAAAAGTGCCTTAAAATAGTAGCTTAAGTGTTTTAGTTGAAGTTGCCTAAGGAAAAATAATGAAAGTAAGGACTGAAGGGTAGAACACCTTTTAATAACTTAACCAAATAAACAAACTAAATTAGAAAGAAAACCCATGAACACAACTTACTGGAAAGTAAATCTCAACTTGCATAAATAAGCTTTTCAATAAAACAACCTCAAGTGCTTTCAATAACAACAAAATTGAACACTCGTAATACACCCAAGTCTCAAATACAACCAAAATAGAGTTTAAAATTAAAAACTAAAGAAAACAGAGCGTGAACTTATAGACGAACAACAACCCACCGATTTTTCCTCGAGTCCTCAATCAATTAACTCTTTTTTTTTCAAGAGGAGGTTAATCTTCACAACCCAGAATTTTGTTGGATCGGATTGGGAGCTAAGGAAGAAGAGTTTTTGAACAGCAGTAGAAAAACTAAAATTTAAAATTTAAAAAAAAAAACTATAGAGGAACGTGGGTTCGGTTGTGTCGTGATCGGTGTACATGCAAGCGCACGTGATCGAAGTAATATAAAATGGTATGTGAGTACCAAGTATCGAATCTCAAGGGAACGGTGTAAAAAAATATTGCTAGCAAAATGTAAGGAAAATTGCAACTTTGAAAACTAAAATTGCAAAAATAAGGTTGGATTGGTGTGTTGGTACAAAAAATAAAAATTGCAGAATCGAGAATCGGCAATATTGAAATAACAAAGATTGCAAAATTGAATTACATAATCGAGAAATGACAATATTAGATAGCAAACTAGATGAACTTAGTAAATGAAATTTCAAAAGAAATTTAGATAAAGATGGGGCTCAAGATTGTCACTGCCCTAAATTGTAATTGCAACCCAAAATTGCAAGTCCAACCTATTCTACACTCAATTGTAAACCAAAATTGCTTCTTCTATTCATCTTGAATTTAGGTTTTTAGGAGGCTAAGTGAGTGACTTATATGTCTATAGTCCCTCTATCTTAAATAATTCGGCTCAGCAATTTTATGGGTTTCGAAGTCCTTAATCCCTATGTCTAGGGTAAAGAATTGGCTTATGTCTAAGCTCTTTTCTCCATCACTTGTGCGAAATCCGCTTATCACTAACCCCGTCGGTATTAGATCTAAGCTTGAGTTGCTACCCTAGTTGATCATTCTAGGATCTCAATGAAAATTTGTTCAACACAAGCAAACAATTGAGATGTAGGTTTAGTTTTTAGTTGGAATTTTGGCTACAATTACTTCTTAGAGAATTCACATCCTTGAACCCCCTAAGAAGTTTAGCTCATAATGAAAGTAAAAAGCTTACAATTAATTTTTGAAGAAAAATTCATATTAGAAAATTGAGTAAATTGCTAATGATGACCAAGGTTAAATGAATTAATACAAATTTCTATCCTAAACAAAAGCATTGCATATTGGAACAATTAGAACAATAAGTTTTAATGCAATTTTGGGCAATTAACCAACAAAGCTTCCAAGCATTCTCAAATTGAAATAAAAACAGAGGGCACTAACGAAAAATCAAACTTCCATCTAAACATAACTATATTAAACGTTTCCAAGAGAGCATAATTAAATTGAATAGAAGTACTATCAACTAAGCTTTTTCTAATAATAGAATCAATCCAACTGAGCTTTTTCAAAATAACAGAATTAATTCTTGCAAGAAACAGAGTTAAGTAGAAGCAGAAATGATTTATGCTTCTTTGAATCCATTCTCCATTCCAACCGACTTCATCTTTTCACTATTTCTAGGAATTGATTAGTCTTAACAATCCAAGCTTCACTTGAATCGGACTGAATTTTTGAAGAAAAACGGACCCAAACAGCAACAAACTTATTATAAAACAGAGAAAAAATACAGAGGAATAAAACTGCAGAAAAACAGAGAGAACCCACGAAATTAACTCCAAAAATGCCTCCAAAATCCGATGTCCTTCTTCAATTATCTTCTCTTCTTTTATAGGTCTTCATTAGGGTTGAATAATGCCCAAATTTCGTGCTCAAAACCCCCCAAATCGTGCAATAATTGAGGATTTTCGGAATGGATTCACTGCAGATTTTTTTCCTTTTTTTAAACTTCTCTGCTGCTCCAGAAAAAATTGCAGAATCCTGAAATTTCAATTTTGGTTTTGCAATTTCCACATTCCCTGCAAACAAGCTTAACTTTTTTAGAATCTTATCATAATTGCCTTCATTCTTATTTCTTTCTTATTTTCAAGCAACTTTCAACTATTTCCAAATGATCTTAAGACAAAACAAGAATATTTTAAGTAATTTGCAGTTAAATAAGCCTTAATTCTAAGGCTTATCATGTCGTGTGAAAGATGAGTCTCTTGACGAAACCTTTAGCTTCTTTTATTCCCTCGAGAATTAGGGTTGTCGTCTGATAATTCTCATTCATGAGGATTATTTGGCCTTAAAACTTAGTTATATTTGTGATTTTTATTCATATTATTTGATGAAAAATAAAAAAAAATGCTTAAATTTAATCACATGATTGATGGAAGACCTTTAAATCAAGTAAGTTGAGAAAAGAAAACAAAAGAAGGAAAAAATTCACACTTACTTAACGTTTGATGCAGGATTTTCACGGAATGCAATAGTAGTGCAATTGCAATCTGGCAGATCTGGAGTTTAAGAAAAAAACGTAGATTTCGGGATTTTGAAGGAAAATTGACCCACGAATTCAGCAAGATAATTAGCCATGATTGTCCATCAACCAAGAGGGAAACCCTAGCATGAAATCACTATAAATATTGAACAAAGAAGCCGAACAAAGAGAGCTCGATTGGAGAAGATTTTCGTTCATGTTTTTTTTTGGGCTTTCCTACTTTCTGCAATTTTCATTTTTAGTTTTTTTTAGTTGGTGTTTTGTATTCATTTCTTCTACATCTCAGTCACGAATTTCTTCCTCAATCCTATCTCAACGAAGTTGATGTTGGTTATGAACAAATACTTGTTCGATTGAGCTCGATTTGGGAGGAAGATCTTCATTTCGTTTTTGGATTTTCTTCACCAACAACAGTGTTTTTTATTTTTATTTTCTTATTTGTAGTTCTGTTATTCTTCTCCCCTAAAGTTCAGAATCTTTTTCTCAATCCCATCTCAACAAGAATTGGGTGTGGTTATGAACAAAATTCTTGCTCGATTGATGAGAAAGGAATGGGTTTTTAGGATAGTTGAGTTCTTGTTGGATTTTTGCTAGCTTTGTAATTTTGTTTTGTTATTTGAATTCAAATTAGCAACTGGGTTGCTCTTTTAAATTTCTGCAAGTTTTTATTCTCTTTTAATTGACTTTAGAAGCTGCTGTATTTTTGAGTTTTTCTTATATAAGTTTCTTAAAGTTGTTAAGGCACCTTGGAATTTCTTTACTAAATGAATAACAATACTTTGGTAATTGAGTTTTTGACATTGAGTTAAATTTACTAGTTGTTGCACGCCTTTCTCTGTTGTATCAATGAATTTTATGAATTCAAACTTACTGTTCTTTGTTTATTTCAATATGGAGAGTTAAATTTCCTTTGGGATTCAAGTTGTGAATGCCCTAAAGGAAAAATGTAAGGCTCGATAGCAATCACACAATCTAGCTAATTCTTGAACTAGTGTTTGCTTTTGGTGAAATTAATGTTGGGCAAACCCTAGTTGGCCATCTAGTGTTGCTTGCCAAGCTAAACTTAACACCGAAAGGGTTAAGGGAAGCGGATGTCGTAGCAATGGAGGAAAGGACTTAGACATAAGTCCGAAACATTGACCCTAGACATAGGGCGAGACTCCAAAACCACTAGAATTGTGCGCGGATATATCTAAGTTAGATTAGTCATATAAATATAGGTTTAATCACTTAGCCTCCTAAAGATACTTCATAGAAGGTTGAATTCGGTTTACTTAATTCTTGAGTTAGCTATGATTGAAATTTCATTCTTGTTGCATTTCTTTCCAAAGGGGCATTAGCACCTTGAATCCCTTTTTCAATTTCATTGTTTTTCAAACAATTTGTCTTTTGATCAAAACACCTCACAAATCATTTTCACTCACAGTTACTTTAAATTACAATTTGTCAATAATTTTGTGTCATCTAAAATTCATTTTATTAAACCCCGTTCCCTTGGGTACGATACTCTAGAGTACTCCAGTTTCTTATTACTTCGATCACATGCACTTGCGTGTTGTAGCAAAAAGTTCCGATCATTGGCCCTTGAATTTCAATAAATTGCGCTAAAATTACTGGTTGAATCTTGGGTTTCCTTCCTTAAAAGAACTTGTCGTCATCTTTATTTCTTTACATATTTGTCACTACCCGATTGCCAAATCTGATTGCAATTGCAATCTAATATTGCAATTCTCCAATGCAATGGCGGATCCATGTTGGGACCAGGAGGGACATGTGCCCCCCCTCACATTATAGTTTTATATATATATTTATTGCTGGTTTCACTTTTAAAATAAAAAACTCCTTTGGTTGAGAGAGAGCGTGAATATACTTCTACTCGTTGTGGATCATGGGATCAAAACCACCAATGCACGCTTCTTTCTCATTTTTGAACTTCATTTTTTGATTTTGTAATTTGCAATATATATATCTATAATATTATTTTAGTTTTTACTAAGTTGGGTATAGTTAGAATTTAATTTATTTATTTTAATTCTACCCACATGTCTATATATAAAAAATTAATCTTTAGTAAATATTTTAGAAAAATTAGATGCATAAAAAAAATTAATTCTATTTTAAAAAATGTTAAATATTTCAAGTTTCATTTTTTTTTTTTTGCTTATATATTTAGGTGGATAATTCTATAATAGTTTATTATATTTTTGTAATTAATATTACTTAATCTAAATATTATATATGCCAAAGTGAGCATAGTTAAGCGGTAATTAGCATGTACCATCGACCAAGAGGTTAGATGTTCGAATCCTCATATTCCCAAATGTTGTTGAACTAAAAAAAAAAAAAAAAAATCTAAATAGTATATATCAATAGATTTAAAATTACATGTTTAGTCCCTTAATTTTAAAATTTGGGTCTAATAGGTCTTAATAGATTCGCAAATTTTCAATTTTGTATCTAATAGGTCCTAGATTTCAAAACACATTTTGCAATTAATTGTTCTATAATAGACATAAAATTTAATTTTGTATCTAATTTAACCGTAAACTTTTAATTTTGTAACTAATAAATATATTAAAAATGTGTCAAATAGGTTTAAGACTTATTAGACACAAAATTAAAATTTATATTTAATAGAAAATTTAGTTTTTTAAAATTTTGAATATGTTAGAGACCTATTGGATACAAACTTGAAACTTTAGAGATCTATTAGATATAAAATTGAAAATTCAAGGATCTATTAGATATTTTTTTAAGTTCAGGGATCATATATACACAAATTTAAAAGTTCAACTATTGAACTTATAATTTAATTTAATATGAATTTGTACCCCTCATGACATAAAGTTTTGGATCCGCCACTGCTCCAATGTCATGCATCCAAACCCAATTTTTAGTCATTATTTCATTCTTTTGATTACATTTTTTTACTAAGTTCATTCTTCAAAGAATTACTGGCTTTTCTATGATTTTCTAACTTCTTAACACAATTTCTATGGATTTTCAAGCATACCTTAAGTCCATTAGAGATAAATATGCCTCAATACTGAGGCTTATCAGAAAGGTTTAAGGTACGCAAGTAAATTTAATTCACCAAGTCGTGCTTTTTTGCAAGGGTTGGTTGATAGATCTGACAATCTGGAGGATTCTCAAGCTTCTCCAACAAAGTTTACTCAATCCTTGCCTATGAGCATTTAAACATTGTCAGTGTTTGCAAAATAGTTGTCTCAGTCAATTTTGAAGAAGGCGATGTCTAGTCGGTGGAAATCAAGGGAAGTGGCTCGCATATTTGCGGATGGAGGATCAGGTTCTCTAATGAGTGTGAATGTATCTTCAGAAAGTGGGAAAAAATTTCCTACCTGGTGTTGAGCTCGAATAAACAGAGGATGATGCCTGACATGAAGCCAGCAGAAAGTCAGTTGAACAAGCTTCACTGCTTGGCTCTGGTGATGGTGGAGGCCCAGCCAGAAACGGCTAAAAAAAAGGCATTAAATCCAAATTCTATGCCTGCGGTTTCACGAATCAACTAATTTGTGTTTGGTAATAAGCCAAGTCCAATTAATTCTTCTGTTTACAAAACTAGTGGGGTTGGTATTGAGCCCAAGTGTCCTGCAAGCCCTATGGCTGAAGAAGACTTTGAGAAGGTGGACTTACCTAGGGCATCTTCTCAACCTCGAGCCCAGAGAGTTCTATTTGCTGAAGTGGAGGTCACGTTTGGGCCTCCGTTTCCAAAATCAAAGAAGTGGTCCAACAGTCATCTATTCCTTTTGGTGAAAAGGAAATTGGGCTTTCTTTCTCGAAGAGTGGAGGTGATCTCATGCCCAATGGTAAAGAAAAGATTAAGGTGTCCAAAAGTATGTCTTGGAAAAAGAGAGCTCGAGTTGTGGGAGGTATTACAATTTCGAATTTACCTGTAATACCAGACAAAAGTAAGGAGGGTCCTATTTTGGTGAGGCTGACTGATCTAAAGAAGGTCAAAATTTCTAATTGTGAGGTACAAAATGAATATGAATTGGCGAGGGCTGTGAGTCAGTCTTGCCGATAGCCATGAAAACTGTTTTTTGGAATGTTCTTTTGTTGCAAGCCCATGGGCATTCCGAAATGTTTGCGAATAACTAACTCGCATTAATCCCCATTTATGCTTTCTATCATAAACTAAATGTACTTTTTTAAAATTTTGCAATTAAAACAGCGTTTGAATTCTCTACTTGTCTGCCTATTAATAGTATTGGTCTCAGTGGAGGTCTTTGTTTGTTGTGGATAGAGGAAGTAATTGTATCTATTCGATCTTTCTCTGCATACCATGTTGATGCCTCAATTTCATGGAAGAATTTGAATTAGAGATTTACAGGTATCTATGGCCAACCCTAGGCTGAGTTGAGTGTGAGAACATGGGAGCTTATTCGAAGATATAACTTTGATGATTCACCTTAGTTATTGGGTGGAGATTTAAATGAGATTCTGTGGGATTATGAAAATCTAGGAGGTGAAGAGAGAGATCATTATTTGATCTCCAAGTTTAGAAACGGCTTGGATGATTGTAATCTTAGAGACTTGGGTTTCAATGGAGGAATATTCAATTAGTGCAATCACTACAAGAAAATAGGTCTATTGTAGCGGTTTTTTTGCAGCGGTTTATAAAGTGTAGCAAGAGTTTACACAATTGCAGCAGTTTGTCGCAACACAAACGAAACCGTTGCAATTTAGGTATATTGCAACAATTCATTTGAAGCAGTTTTGAAAGCATTGCAAGTCTATACAATAGCAACATTTCTATAACAACATATTTCTAAACAGCTGCAAATATGTTTCTTGTGACAATTAATTTGCAACATATTTATTAATTGTTGCTATAGAATGTACTGAAGCGGTTAAGTTGCAGCATGTGTGTCACCGTTACAATAGTTTAATACAATAACAACAGTTTTACTAGCAACATATAAATAAATTGTTGCAAATGTGACAGTTGCAGCAGTTTAAGTGTAACGTTTTTTAAAATTGTTGCGAGTTTATATAAAATTGTAGCAGTTTTCTAATGACATATTTACAAAGTGTTGTCAATATATCTATTGGAACGCCTAATTAGCAACGATTGTATTAACCGTTGCAATATGTATGTAATTGTGTTTATTTGCAACATTTATGTTAACTATTGCAATAATTTAATGCAATATTTTACATCAATATTTTTAAAAGTTGTTTCAATTATTTGTATTAAAGTACTTTGTTTATTATATAAAATTTCTTGTTTGTACTACTTGTTTATATTTAATCGCTTTGAAAGAATGTCCTAAAATTAGTTGTTGGTTTGTTGTCACTTTGATGCTTAGGACTTAGGATTGCAAGGGCCACATTTGAAACTTGGTTGCACCTTTTGCAAATTTTAATCTTATTCTACTTTTTAATTTTGCAATATATGATTTATATTTTATTTTTCTAGTTCATTTTTTTGCAAAAATTAAAATAAAAAAATGCTTGAAAATTTAAAAAAAAAAACTTGAAATTTTTTAATGTGTTTCTTAATTTTGCACATTATATATATATGTGCGCACACACATATAAAAATATTTGTGTGTGCACACATATGTAAACTATTTTAGAAAAATCAAATGCATATAAAAATTATTTCCAAATAAATATTTGGTAAATATTTCAAGTTTCATTCTATTGCTTATATATTTATGTAGAAAATTCTATAATGATTTATTATAATTTTGTTATTAATATTACTTAATTCAAATGTCATGGTTACACGATATTTCAACAGAGAAAGAGAAATACACGTGTAAATGAATTTAAATTGTATTAATTTCAATTTAGTGGAGTACAATCTCTAATTTGTTCCTCTGATTCTTTCTCTCAAATTTACATCTGTCTCGAGGGCTTTGCAGCTTATTCTCGAATGTGAATCTGTCTCGAGGGCTTTTACAGCTTATTCTCGAATGTAGATTTGTCTCGAGGGCTTCAGCTTGTTCTCGAATGTGAATTTGTTTCGAGGGCTTTGTAGCTTATTCTCGAATGTGAATCTGTCTTGAGGGCTTTTGCAGCTTGTTCTCGAATGTAGATTTGTTTTGAGGGCTTTGCAGCTTGTTCTCGAATGTAGATTTGTTTCGAGGGCTTTGCAGCTTGTTCTCGAATGTGAATCTGTCTCGAGGGCTTTTGCAGCTTGTTCTTGAATGTAGATTTGTTTCGAGGGCTTTGCAGCTTGTTCTCGAATGTGAATCTGTCTCGAGGACTTTTGTAGCTTGTTCTCGAATGTAGATTTGTTTCAAGGGCTTCGCAGCTTGTTCTCAATCTTCAAAGTCTTCTAGTCTTCGAGACTCTGGTTCAGAGAGTGTTTGATCTTCAAAGGTTTAGGGAGTTTTCTGGTATTTGTTTATGAATTCTCTCTAAATTCTTTGGAGAGTTTCAACTTCTGAACCCTTGAAATGAGGGAGAAAGCTCTCTATTTATAAAGTTCTTCATGGGCCTCAGGTGGGCTTGGGCCTGTTGGACTAGGCCCAATTGATTTTGGGCCAACCCATTTGGATTGGATCTGGTTGACCTTGGGCCAGCCATTTGGGCTTGGTTGACTTTTGGGCCTAGCCATTTGGACTGAGCCTGGTTGACTTTGGGCCTAGCCATTTGGACTGGGCCTAGTTGACTTTGGGCCAGCTTCTTTGGACCGGGCTTAGTTGCTTTGGGTCTAGCATATGGACTGGGCCTTCAATTTGGGCTTTTGTCTTCCAAATTCAGAGAACCAAATAGTGTATTTTGACCTGCCATAATTTAATATAGGAATCTTTGCAAAGTTAATTAATCCCTAATTAAATATAATTTCGTCATCAATGTTGGGTAATGACGTGGCAATTTTGGGTTGGTCGAAATTTCTATTCCAACAAATGCCCCCTTTTCGAGATTTATACACAAGTATGTGGTGTGTGAATCTCGAAAAATCTATTTTGGAATCAAAACTTAAATACTTCTAATTTGGATTCCATTTGATGTGTCAATTTAATTAAAACATGGAATTTGGTTCATAATTTTGATTTTTTTGACACTAGCCTTTTTTTTTTATGCCAATCAAAACATGAATTTGAGTGAATATTTTGATTTCTTTTTTTTGGCATAAAATCTCGATATGAATCTACTTTAATTCAAAATCCAAATTTGGTGCAAGGTTAAAATTCTATCCCAAATTTTATTTGAAATTGGATTAGGATTTGAAATTCCATCCAATTTTTGTTTGAATTTGGAATAAATTTTAAAACTTACCCCAATTTTGATTTGGAACAAAATTTAAAGTATACCCACATTTTGGATTGAGCAACTTAATTTAAACTTTTGGCCAAAATTTTAGTTTGGGATAAAAAAAAAAAAAACTTGAGTTATGCCCACAATTTGAGAAATTTAGTTTGAGATTTGGCCAAAATTTAGTTTGGGATAAAAAATTGAGTTATGCCCAAAATTTGAGAAAATTTTGATTTTACCCCAGCTTGATTTCAATGGATCCAAATTTCAATTTAGGAGGGAATTCTCAAAGACAGTGAAACTTCCCTTTTTAAAAGCAGACCAACATTCAAATTGATTTGAATCCTCCAAATAGGATTTTGAATTGGACAAAGTTCAACTCTTGGCTTATAAAATCTGGAATATGCCCCACATTTGAAATAAAAACAATCAAAATTTTTATTTAGACAAGATTCAGAATATATCCAAATTTCAATCAAAATGAATAAAATTCTGCTTGCATCTAACTCCTATTGAACTTTAAATCTCCCATTTTTTTTGAAGTACGATCTCACAAATTAAGAAAACAGAATGATATGCTAAATCCCAACGATTGTATTTGGCAATTTTTTTTTTTTTATCAATATTCAGTTTTCAACGCTCATTCCTATTCAGTTTGAGATTTAGTATGAAATCTAAACTGAAAATCAGCAGATCTCGAACCCGAAGACTTCTATAAATACCAAGTAAGATGGCTCCATCATCATTCAGTCATTCAGATCGAGAGTTGCAGAGCGTTGAACTTTTTCGCCGAATCCGCCACTTGCCGCTGACTCGAGGTTGCTTGTCCCGCCGTACAACCCAAGCCGAAACCGCTGTTTGTTGAAGCCATCCGGAGCCTTGAGTCATCCACCGCTAGGCCAGATTGAAGCATCGCCGGAGAGCGGGTCGCCGATCGCTGAGCTTCATCCATCGCAGGTCTCCGAAATCGCCACATCCATCAGTCTACCGCTAAATCGAAGTCGTCGGACCTTCGAAGGTCGAACCACCGGTGAGTTGTTGCCGCCGGAGGGGAGAGGTGTGAGAGAGGGAAGAGAGATGGAGAGAGAGCTGGGTTCAGAGAGAGAGGAGAGAAGGTGAGAGAGAGACAGAATGGGGGGGCGTCTGGAGGTAGAAGAAGAAAGAAAAAGGAACTTTTTTTTTTTTTTTTTACAATTTACTTTGTTTGTCATTTTGTGCTTTATTATTATTATTATTTTTAATATTTTTTTAACAACCAACAGAAGCCCAACGTGGGCTGGTATCCATGGCCCAAAAGGCCTTTTTTTTAATATTTATTTATTATTTATTTAATATTTAATATTTTATTTTATTTTTTTAAGTTTTATTTTTTTTATTACTTTTTTTTAACCTTTTTGTTTTTATACATCCCCCTTTTTTTTACGAATTTTTTATTTCTTTTTCTTTTCTGTTTTTTTTTATAATTATTTTTCTTTTTATTTTTTTAATATATATATTTATTATTTTTTTTTACCACTTTTTCTCTCTTTATTTTTTTTCAAACTTACCCTTTTTTTTTCTCTTTTTTTTTTTCTTTTCAGAGACTTACCAAGACCTACAAATATTTTTTTGGAGTGAGACTCTATTTACAAGGTAAATTATAACAACCATGTATGCCTTTTTCCCTTTTTTTTTTACTGCAACTAAAATGCGCCCCTTCCACGATGTTTCAACTCTGGAGGTGACCCAATTTCAAAACCAGAGGTGACCACTCCTTGCTAAGGCTGGTCCACCTTCATGGCGGCCTCCCCACTGGAGAAGAATGTTCAATGCTGGAGGTGACCCCTCACTAAGGATGGTTCACCTTCATGGCGGCCTCCCCACCGGAGAAGGATGTTCATTGGAGGTGACCCCTTGCTAAGGATGGTTCACCTTCATGGCAGCCTCCCCACTGGAGAAGGATGTTCAATGCTGGAGGTGACCCCTTGCTAAGGATGGTTCACCTTCATGGCGGCCTCCCCAGAGAAGGATGTTCAATGCTGGAGGTGACCCCTTGCTAAGGATGGTTCACCTTCATGGCGGCCTCCATTTTGAAACTGGATCGTGATTTAGACCCTCAGCCTCACAATTGCCTCCTCTACAACTATTTTGATGTCGCCTCTTCTACTTTTTTTTCTGATCCCTTTTTTTTATAGGACCATGGTGTACTTCACGGAACTTTCAAGAGGCGAGATGGCTTGTCATTTTAGACGACGCGAAGCAACCCACCAGAAGTGGGGCCATCCTACCAGTGGGGGAGTCCATTAAAGAGTCGGGCTCTGAGCTGGACAAAGCGCATTTCTTGCCTGACTTATCTGTTGACATGCCTTTAAATAAGAACTCTGCAAACAGAATGTGGATCTTGCAATCTCCCCTCCATAAAAAGAAACTGAATGAAGATCCAGCACCAACATTAGGGCGTCAAATCATCGAAACCCAAGTCCGTTGGGGTCCCCAACTGAAATTAAATGGGGAATTTGGCTACATTGCAAAATATTAGGAATGGCTAGAACTTGCTGTGGCTCGAAATGATAGGGTCCTGCGAGGCTCCAATTTGCTAGAAGCTGTGATGGCCTCCTTATATACCTATGATCGTAACCACGACATTATCCGAGCTTTCTATGAAGCCTGGTGCCCTACAACAAACACCCTCCATACCTTGGCCGGAGAGGTATCTTTATCTTTGTGGGATATGTGGAAGTTTGGAGGTCTGCCTGTCAGGGAAAAATTCTACGATGAGACCATTCCTCCTTGCGAGGAACTGGTGGGGGCACAGGACCAAGCTGACTCTCTGCCGAAGAGCTGTAGTTATCTGTTTCACGCCTATCATCATATCGCGTCTCAACAGATGGAGAGGCAACAAATTCCTGTGCATATGTGGATTTCTTTCTGGTTTAGGGTGGCTTGAGGTATCTAAAGCCCCCAGCCTGCAGGCCAAAGAAAACTTCTCGCCCTCGCTCTACACATAATCCTGATGGCTCCACCGCTCAGGAGCGTGGTTGGTCGAACGACGAGCAGAAAATGTTTCAATCCCTTGGCGTAGAAGAGGGATGGAAAGACAAGACATACTTGGCCGCCTTCCTTTCCTGTTGGCTGTGTGTTTTTGTCTTTCCCTACAAAAGCACAAGCTTTATTCGCCCTGGTGTATTTAAGGTTGCGGCTCTCATGGCAGAAGGGACCTTATTTAACCTTGCAATGCCAGTTTTGTCCAACATCTACCATGGCCTTGGCCAGATTTACAACACCCCGCACTCTACTGGACGTTCAGAAATTTGCTTTCCCGTCCACTATGTCCATGGCTGGCTTGCTCATTATTTTGGCACGCATTATAAGCCTTCGTCTAGAGTGATGGGGCCCTGGATGGTTGACTATTCTGGGGAAGGTGGCGCAAAATACTTTAGCCCCTCTGAAGCTCGTAAGTTGATCCACCGGGGTGCATCCATATTGTGGGATGTGAACGTTGCTTCCAGGAAGAAGGCCGAGACTTTGCACGATGTCAAAGGCCTATCATTTTCGTGTTCCTCATTTTTCATAAGTCTTCGGTCATGCTACTTATCCTCCCGCCATGGAAAGCTAATGACTATAGAGGCTTACAACCCCTATCGCTTTGGTCGGCAATTTGGCTTCTACCAAGATGTGCCCAATGACTTGCATGAGGATCCTCCTCACGTTAGTTTGGAGAATGTTGTTCGTTCTTGGCGGCTCTGTACTAAGACGTTGACCTCATCCCGCGTGTATCTCCATGCGTTTGAGTTGAATCCTCGTGCTCAAACTACTCAGGCTTACAAGAGTTGGTGGCAACGAAAGCATGGGAACTATCTCGAGGCAGGCCTTTGACTTTTAGTGGACAGTGTACCCTCTCCTCCAGCTAAGAATAAATATGCCAAGAATCCAAGTGCCAGTGGCGTGGGCAAGACTGTTTGTGAGGCACCGGCTGAAACACCAAGCAAACGAGATCCAAGTACTAGTGGCGCAGGCAAAACTGTTTGTGAGGTGCCGATTGAGACACCAGCCAATCAAGGAGGGGCTCTTGATGGCGACGATGCTAGTTATAGTAGTAATGATGACCGTCATTGGAAGAGACAAAGAAAGATGGAGAAGGTGGCGGCTCCCAATGCCGTCCTTTTGAGAGTACTTCAAAGGTCCCACCGCCTCTTGAGCCTTCTAGACCTCTGGTTAGTACCTCTTCTTTTGCAGTTCTCTTTAAATTGTTTAGGTATTTACATATCGACTTAAACAATCTTTCTTACCTTGTAGAGTTCTTTGGGAGATCAATCGCCGACAAGCCGTCACATTCTGGACACCCTCACTGCGCAGATCGGATCATTTAGAGTTCCTTCAGACAGGGTGATGACTTCGACCCCTTCTATTACTGTTGATACACAACCCCAACAGGAGCCAAGAGAGGTTCCAGTTGCTATTTCGGAGGCTTCCAATTTCAATGCCGACAACATGATTTCACATTTTTCTGACATACAACGTCAAGCGGCGCAAACTATGTGGGAGGCTGCCCAACAGAAACTTGTTCGTGCCCCTTTTAAGAAGGTTCCCTCTCTTGAAACGGAAATGAACAAGATATTTCAGACCATCTCTAGTGTTGATGCAACTAACTTGCCACCACTTCGCCAGTTCGTAAATGGCTACTTTCGTCATGTGGGAAAGTATAGCAAACTAAGGTGGTTGCATTCTTCCAAGCTGACCTTGGCTCAGAGGGATCACAACTTAACAGAGCTTCAGCGTAAATTGGACAATATCTCATCAACTGAGAGCCTTTCACTTGAAAGGGAAAGCGCACTCCAACAGGAATCTGAGCGAAAACTTCTTGAGATTGAAAGGCTCAAAGTCCAACTAAAAATCTTAGAGTCTGATCACGAGAAAAATTTACTCAGCATCTCAGAAGAAAAGAAGTCCTTAGATCAGCGACAACTGGAAAACTCCAAGATACGCGAAGAAGTGAGTGCAGTTGAAAGCACCCCTATCGCAAGTGAAGAAGACACAAAGAGTCTTACAATGCTTGGTGATTACTTAGATGGTGCGCGACAAGAACTGCGAGACTACAAATGGACAATTTAGCCCCCTTTTTTTTTTCTTGTTTTCATTATTTGTAGACATACTATTGGCTCAATTGGCCCATTTGTAACCCTATTTGCTCATGAATAATAATATAGTCGAATTCTACTTCTAGCTTGGATTTTTTTGTTTATTGCTTTGACTGAACTTAAAGTTTTTTTTTTTGTTTCCTTTAAGCTGCCTACGTACCCTTTTAATGGAAGGGATCAAGTCATAATGTAGTTCATTTAATACATACATTCTTTTCTTTCAAATGGGCCGTTCACCTTTTAAGCTCATGCGCGCCAAGAGCATCATGCAGTTTAGGCTCTTGCGATGAGGAGCTTTTACATTTTATATGCCTCTATTGTCACCATGGTCTTGATCAGATCCTTCATTTGTAGGGTTTGTTAAAATGACGAGATTTTTCTTAACCTTCAAGGAACCCTCCTGTTTGTGATAACGAAGAACTTCCTTTTCATACGAGAAGGAACAAGACTATGAATCTTTTTGTCATTGTTTACTTCATCGAACAGTTCCACCTTTAAGGATTTCATCTTCCTTTCATGCTGATCACTTGTTACTTTGAGACGATCAAGTACAGATGTTGAAGGTTGATTTTTCCTTGATGTGGATACGCTTAGCCTTTGGAAGACTGAAATTCGAGTTGAGACAGAAGTTGGACTTTGGTTTTCTTCTTTTGTCACGACCATACTCATCCTTTGGAAGACTGAAGGTCGAGTAGTTGAAGGCTTGATGCGATCAAAGACAGAAGTCCTTTGCTCGACTTCTTTTGAATCATCAACTTCTTCCACATTGGTGCAGTATGAACTTGCCAAATCTTCTTCCCCTTTTTCCACTGGAAGGAAATCTTGAAGTTTGGTAGGTACCATGTCTTGAAGTTTATTTTTTGGTATCTCATGTTGAAACCAAATAGATACAGGTTCCAAGGTTTCAAATTGGACTAGACACACTCCTTGATCATGAAGCGGACAAGAGTGCATTTGACTGCATGTGTCTGTTGTCACTGCAGCATGATTTGTTTGAGCTAATTCATAAAGATCTAGCTCAATTTTTCCTTCTTTAGCTAATCTTAGAATTAGCTCTTTTAGGATGAAGCACCTCTCCACTGGATGATTGATAACTCGATGATACTTGTAATACTTGGGATCATCGACTTTTTCCATCTCTTTCGACCGTTTACATTCTGGAAGCTTGATCAGTCGTGTGTCCAGTAGTTGCTCTAACATGTCAGGAATGTCAGAGTCAGGAAAAGGATAGACTTTTTTCTGTCTTTCCTTCAAAGTTAAGTGACACCTTTCATTTCCTTGTCGGCTTTCATCCCTCTTGTCTTTCGAAGACAACTTGAGATGAGTTGTATTTACAACCATAGACTCTTCTAAAGTCTCATGGATGTTATTTTCCTCTTTCCTTATGTTAGGGACTAGAAAGTCTTCGTCTCCTCGATTAGCAATACTTAGCTCCATGTCATCGGCACGAGTTGCTAGTTCTTCAAAGGTGAGAGGCTTTATACCTTGGAGGATGTAAAGAAGTTCCCAGTGCATGCCTTGAATGCACTTCTCCACAGCTGACAGTTCAGTGAGGCGATCTTTGCAATCGAGACTCATGGCTCTCCAACGATTTATGTAGTCGACAACGGGTTCACCTTTTCGTTGTCTAGTGTTGGTGAGCTCGAACATGTTGACGATTCGTCTTGTGCTATAGAAGAGATTGAGAAATTCCTTTTCGAATTGTTCCCAACTGTCTATCGACTCAGGCTGTAGATCAGTGTACCAATCGAATGCGTTCCCTTTCAGCGTTCGTACGAACTGTTTAACCAGTAGATCTCCTCGTGTACCAACATTTTCGCATGTCTCGATGAAATGAGCAACGTGTTGCTTAGGGTTGCCTTTTCCATCAAATTGCTGGAATTTTGGTGGTTGATATCCAGTTGGCATTCTCAAATTATCGATTCTCTTAGTATATGGTTTAGAATACAAGAGAGAACTTTGAGAAGCCCCACCATATTGAGCTCTAATGGAGTTCATTATCATGTCCTGAAGTTGTTGGACAGATAATGTAGCAATCGAAGTGGAGGGTTGTGGTTGACCTTCTTTCACAACGACCTTCCCTTTGTTGCAATCTTTGATGGTAGGAGTTTGACTTGATTCAGCGACATTTTGGTTCTCAATCTGGCTCTTTAGGTATGCAATTTGAGAATCTCTTTCTTCAATCGCCTTCATCAAGATGTTGATTTTCTCCTGCATCTTTGTCATTCTTTCTTCCATAGTGTTTGTCTCAGTGATCATGACAGACACTACGTTAGAATCGAAGTCGAACAAAGGGTTGCACTTGACAAGGAACTTGTTGTTAGTCCATGCCCCCGGCAGTGTCATTACTTCGCCTGCAATAAAAACTTTATCGTCTTGCAGCCTCAGTTCATTGGAACAACTTTGGGTGGCAGAACCTGTGTACGAGTTGCTCATGGCAACAGTCATCGAAGAAGTCTTTTTGGATGACATTGCTTCACTTGGATGTTGAGATGAAAGAAAGAGATGAGAGGTAGAGATTGTCCCACTGGGCGTGCCAATTTGTTTACACGATATTTCAACAGAGAAAGAGAAATGAGACACGTGTAAATGAATTTAAATTGTATTCATTTCATTTTAGTGGAGTACAATCTTTAATTTGTTCCTCTGATTCTTTCTCTCAAATTTACATCTGTCTCGAGGGCTTTGCAGCTTATTCTCGAATGTGAATCTATCTCAGGGCTTTTGCAGCTTATTCTCGAATGTATATTTGTTTCGAGGGCTTTGTAGCTTATTTTTGAATGTGAATCTGTCTCGAGGGCTTTTGCAGCTTGTTCTCGAATGTAGATTTGTTTCAAGGGTTTCGCAGCTTGTTCTCGAATGTAGATTTGTTTCGAGGGCTTTGCAGCTTGTTCTCGAATTGAATCTGTCTCGAGGGCTTTTGCAGCTTGTTCTTGAATGTAGATTTGTTTCGAGGGCTTTGCAGCTTGTTCTCGAATGTGAATCTGTCTCGAGGGCTTTTGCAGCTTGTTCTCGAATGTAGATTTGTTTCAAGGGTTTCGCAGCTTGTTCTCAATCTGCAAAGTCTTCTAATCTTCGAGACTCTGGTTCAGAGAGTGTTTGATCTTCAAAGGTTTAGGAAGTTTTCTGGTATTTGTTTCTGAATTCTCTGGATAGTTTCAACTTCTGAACCCTTGAAATGAAGGAGGAAGCTCTTTATTTATAGAGTTCTTCATGGGCCTCAGGTGGGCTTGGGCCTGTTGGACTAGGCCCAATTGATTTTGGGCCAACCCATTTGGATTGGATCTGGTTGACCTTAGGCCAGCCTTTTGGGCCTGGTTGACTTTTGGGCCTAGCCATTTGGACTGAGCCTGTGTAACGACCCTATAGGCTCAACACGCTACCTAAGAGTCATTACTAAGTCATGTCGCTATATTACCAAGAATTTCGGCAACATAACGGCGTAACTACACGAAAACCAAAATCTGACCCTTCCTGATAAGACATAGAAAACACACTTCTAAGATTTTCAAACAACCTCCTAGCATCCAACAAACTTCTCAATATGATGCTAGGGTTCAAACAGCAGAAATCAAATACACGTGCACGATTTACAAGAAAGGTTTAAAAGATTTTGAAACATTCTCCTAAACATAAAAAAAAAACTTAACATGAGTTCTATATACATCTAGAAACATAAAAGAAGCGGAATAGCGATCAGTCGGCTCCCATGACTTGAGTAGCTGATCTCCGGTCACGCGCTAGGGCCGATCTTAGCCTTACCTGAAAACATTTTAAAAAGGAAAAGGGTGAGTATTAACGAATAATACTCAGTAAGTCCATCATAGTTTTAAAATAAGAGTTTCAATCACATGCAACATGTCATTTTAAATCGTAAAACCATCGTAAACCATCGCTTTAGTAGGGGACCTAAAATTCCTTTTATAAACCATGTACTTTTCCTCGCGGCTCTTGTGAACGATTAAATTCTCCCGAGGGCCTCTGAATAGTCCGAAGACATAGTTTTTCTGTCGAATAGAGTCCTCCCTACCTCTGAGAGTTAAGCTCGAAAGCTAACATATATCATGGAGTGCGAAGACTCAGCCCGAAGGCTACCATCGTGGAGTCCGAAGACTCAAGCCCGTCGGCTACAGTCGTGGGGGCACTCTCGAACCCCGGGAGCATATAGAGTCCGAAGACTCGGGTTCCCTCAAAACCCACATAAAACTTTTGGGAGAATTAACGTCACAGCCTATATAAATCTTTTCATGAGCACACAACACATGCATGAGGTCCCATTCGTTTTAGAACATAGTTATGAATGCATAAATCATAGCAATCGCATTTCAAAGACATACATATAATACACTTTCTTTCTTAAATACTTAACATGAAAACATAAACTTTCAGAGTAATCATAGAGCTAGCTCAAGTTTTGAAAACTTCTTTCGTTGTGAGATCCCTTACCTTATATCTTTACTTACTACAATACCATTTCTTCACTAGTAATGAGCTTCTCGAGTTCCCACTCCAAGTACGATCCTAGGTCCTCGACAATTTACCTAAAAAGTGTTCTAAACGTATCTTAAACCATCCGAATTACGCTAAAACACATTCTATCATTAATAACTCGATGAAACGGACCTAATGGCAATTTTTACCCAACTCCGGCGAGCGGCGGCGCGTGACCGGAGCACGGCGGCGCGTGGACTTCACGGCGGCGGCTCGTGGGCGGCGCGTGGGGCTTCCAATCGGCGCGTGAAGGTTCGTTTCTGGTATGTTGCAGCCCGATCTACAATAATCCGAGGTTATTTTGCTGAAAATCGATCAAACTCAAGCTCAAAATGCCAAACTCCTCACGGAACGAAAACCCACCTTGAAATCGCGGCGGAAATGGTGTTTTCCGGCGATGTTCAGTGCTGTGGCGGCTTCGAACACTCCACGGCAGCGAGTTGCTCTGTTCGGCGAGGCTAGGAGTTCGTGGCGGCGGAGCTTCTGGTTCACGGCGGACGTGGGTTGCGCGCGCGAACCACAGCAGCTCGGAGGGCGGCGGTTCAGCCTCTGCGCGGCCGGCGAGGAAGAAGAAGAAGAAGAAATCGGCAGAGGGTGGGTGTTCGTGGCGGTCGGCGACGGCGTGCGGCGGGGCTGGAGCTTCGGCGAGAGAGAGAGAGAGAGAGTGTGTGTGAGTTCGGGAGGGAGACGACCGAGAGAGAGAAGAAATTTTCTTTCTTTTTTTTTTTTTTTTTTTTTTTTAGTAATAATAATAATAATAATAATAATAATAATAATAATAATAATAATAAAATCAAAATATCTTCTCTAAAAGACCAAAATGCCCTTTTTTTTTCCAAAAATTACCAAAATACCCTTAAAATAATTAAATTCATAATAAAACTTTACCAAAGAGTCTCGGGTGTTACAGCCTGGTTGACTTTGGGCCTAGCCATTTGGACTGGGCCTAGTTGACTTTGGGCCAGCTTCTTTAGACCGGGCTTAGTTGCCTTTGGGTCTAGCATCTGGACTGGGTCTTCAATTTGGGCTTTTATCTTCCAAATTTCATAGAACCCAATAGTGTATTTGGACCTGTCATAATTTAATATAGGAATCTTTGCAAAGTTAATTAATCCCTAATTAAATATAATTTCGTCATCAATGTTGGGTAATGACGTGTCAATTTTGGGTTGGTCGAAATTTCTATTCCAACAATATGCATTTAAAATTATATTTGTATGAAAGTTTAAATTGCAAGATTAGTCCTTGAACTTTCAAATTTGTGTCTAGTAGGTCCTTAAACTTTAAAAGGAGCTTGATAGATCTCTAAATTTTTAAATTTTTGTCTAATAAGTCTCTGGCCTTTAAAAATATCTAATAGGTTTGTAAAACTTCAATTTTATATTCAATAGATATCTGACATATTCAAAATTTTAAAAAATTAATTGTTCTAAGAGATAAATTTTAATTGTATATCTAATCGAACCCTAAACTTTCAATTTTGTATCTATTATATATGTGAATTTTAAAAAATATTGAATATGTTGAGGACCTATTAGACATAAAATATAATAAAAAATTTAGACACTTTCAAATCTCAAAATTCTAACAAAATTAAAAGTTCATTTATCTATTAGACACTTTTTAAATTCAAGGACCATATCAACACAAACCTAAAAGTTCATGAACTATACTTATTTGAATTTGTGCCCTTTTGACATAATGTCGGATATATCTGCTATTGATGAACAATACAAAATATTTGAAAGTTTAAAGACCGAATTAATATAATTAAATAAAGTGTAAGTGTTAAGTGAATTAAAACAAAACAATTAAAAGCTTAACGACCAAATTAAGATAATTAAATAATTTGTGAATGTTCCAAGTAATAAAATAAGACTTGAACTAATATAATTTAATGAAAAATGCATATTGTCTAATTAAAATAATTATTGCATAGTTGTACATTCATTTTTTAAAATTATTCAGATCGTACCTAATAATTATTTATAGAATTTGATTTTTTTATCAAATAAAATATTACTATTAATTTTAAAATAAAAAATAAAATATATTGAGATTTTGTGGAACATTCTATATATAGTTATTGATTTTTTTAAAAGATATTGTTTCATTTTTTAAGTTGTTCTAAATTCTAATAGATATATATTAAAAAAAGGAAAAATAAGAAAAAAGAAAACAACTTTGCCTATATTATAAATATGGCACATGTAAATGTCCATTCCACATGCTATCCATGCCAAGTGGCATTTTCTCCATAGCCAAAGTGTCTTCCATGTGTCCAACAAAGGCCATAGATTGGTGTCCAAATGTACCACATCATGCTCTCCCAATTGCCTATAAATAGTGGTTTTTGGTGGATAAAGAGTGATATACATTTGGTAAAGAAACCTCTCCAATCTTCTTTTTTCTCTCCCACTTTCTCTAATTTCATATGTTTTTAATTTGCCATAAATCTCCACTTTCTTTTGTTTATATTATATATATATACTCCCTTTATATTCCAACACTTGTATTATTATTATTATTATTATTATTATTATTATTATTATTATTATATGATTTGGTAAAGTTTTGGTGCCCGATTTCGCCTCTCAATTTTACAACACGTTATCAGCACGAGACTCTGTCATTTTTCCCGCTAAAGGTAAGTCTTATAGGTAAGCCATTTTTACGCATTTGGTTTATGTTAAATTTCTAATATGAATATATTATTATTTTTGATAGTGTTATTATGGCAAACCTTACAAAGCTAGAATTTGCGGCCCTGGATATTAATGGAAATAACTACTTGTCATGAGTCCTTGACGCTGAGATCCATTTAGATTCTATGAATCTTGGAGAAATAATTAAAGAAGGAAATGATGCATCAAATCAAGAAAAAGCAAAAGCCCTGATCTTCCTTCGCCATCATCTTCACGAGGGATTGAAAATGGAGTATCTTACAATAAAAAATCCCTACGTTCTATGGCAAGGTTTGAAAGAAAGGTACGATCATCAAAAAACAGTTATTCTTCCAAAAGCTCGTTATGATTGGATGCACCTGAGGTTGTAGGACTTTAAATCAGTAAGTGAATATAATTCCGCACTCTTCAGAATTAGTTCAAAATTAAAATTATGCGGAGAAAAGATTACTGATGTTGATATGTTAGAGAAGACATTTTCCACTTTTCATGTCTCGAATATGCTCCTGCAGCAGCAATATCGAGAGAAGGGTTTTGCAAAATATTCTGAACTTATCTCATGTCTTCTCGTTGCTGAACAAAATAACGAGTTATGGATGAAAAATCACGAATCCCGACCAACTGGAGCAACACCATTCCCTGAAGTGAATGCTGTGAATTTTAATAACCGTGGTCGAGGTCGTGGTCGTGGTCGAGGTCGGGACCGCGGTAGAGGAAGATATACCTATTTTCGTGGTGGGCATTATAATTTTAAGAAACCCACACGAAGTGATGATCATAAAGGAAAGACTCCACAAGATAGAAGTTCGAAAGGTGATGAACATAAATGTTTTCAGTGCGGAATGACTGGGCACTGCTCACGTACCTGTCGTACGTCAAACACCTTGTTGATCTCTATCAAGCTTCCCTGAAGGAAAAAGGAAAAGGAAAGAATGTGGAGGTAAATCTTGCCATTCAAGAAGATGATGTGTTTGACCCCTCCAATATGATGCATCTTGATGTAGCTGATTATTTTGAATCTCCTGGAGAGAGAATTGATGCAATCAAACAAGTAGAGGATGATTTGTATGAAAATATATAATTAAGTACTGTTTAGTATGTTTTTGTTGTTGTTTTGTTTGTATATATATTTAAGACTCTTTGTAATCGTTTTTCTTTTCTTTTCAATGAAGAAATATGAACAATTTCAATATGTTGAGTAACTCGAAAATGAGCAATGAGGATTTATGTCTGGCAGACTGCGCAACTACGCACACGATACTCATAAATAGAAAATATTTTACTAGATTGACAATGCTGGAAGCAAAAGTCAATACTATATCAGGTTCTGCAAATCTGATTGAAGGTTTTGGAAAAGCAAACTTTATTTTGCCTAGAGGAACAAGATTTACAATTAATAATGCTCTGTTCTCTAGCAAATCGAAAAGAAACTTATTAAGTTTTAAAGATATACGTGAAAATAATTATCATGTTGAAACTGATTGTAAAAATAATATAGAGTGTCTCTATATAACATCTATTGTTTCACATGAAAAACGTATATTAGAAACACTGCCTGCTTTTTCTTCTGGATTATACTATACTCATATACGAGTAATCGAAAGTTATGCAATAATGAACCCGAAGTTCATGAATCCAGAAATATTTAGTGTTTGGCATGATCGATTGGGTCATCCAGGGTCAATAATGATGAGAAAAATTATTGAGAATTCACATGGACATCCTTTAAAGAGCCAGAAGATTCTTCAATCCAATGAGTTGTCATGTGATGCTTGTTCTCAAGGGAAATTAATTATTAGACCATCACCAGCTAAAGTGGGGATTGAATCACCTGCATTTTTAGAGCGAATTCAAGGTGATATTTGTGGACCTATTAACCCACCAAGTGGTCCATTTAGATATTTTATGGTATTAATTGACGCATCCAGCAGATGGTCACATGTATGCTTATTATCAAGTCGAAATCTTGCATTTGCAAGATTACTTGCTCAAATAATTAAGTTAAAAGCACAATTTCCTGATAATACAATTAAAACCATTCGACTTGATAATGCTGGTGAATTTACATCCCAAACTTTTAAAAATTATTGTATGTCAATTGGGATAAGTGTTGAACATCCTGTAGCTCATGCTCATACACAAAATGGTCTAGCAGAATTATTTATAAAACGTCTACAACTAATTGCAAGACGATTGCTTATGAGAGCTAAACTTCCTACATCGGTATGGGGTCATGCTATTTTGCATGCTGCATCACTGGCACGTATTAGGCCAGTAGCTTATAATAAATACTCCCCAATGTAATTAGCTTATGGCCAGCAGCCAAATATTTCCCATCTAAGAATTTTTGGATGTGCAGTATATGTACCGATTGCTCCACCACAACGTACTAAGATGGGTCCTCAAAGGAGGTTAGGAATATATGTTGGTTTTGATTCCCCATCGATTATTAAATATCTTGAACCCTTGACGGGTGATGTATTTACTGCACGATTTGCTGATTGTCATTTTAATGAAACAAATTTTCCAACATTAGGGGGAGGAATTAAGAAGTTGGAAAAAGAAATTACATGGAATGCATCGTTATTATCTCATTTAGATTCTCGTAGAGATCAATGTGAACTTGAAGTTCAAAAGATAATTCATTTGCAAAATATAGCAAATCAACTACCAGATGCATTCACAGATACTAAAAGTGTGACTAAATCATATATACCAGCTGCAAATGCTCCATCAAAAATTGATATCCTAAAGGAACAAGTTGTCAATAATGAGTCTGGAGCACGCCAGAAGCGTGGTAGACCAATAGGTTCTAAAGATAAAAATCCTCAAAAAAGAAAAGTAGTTGAGAATCAAAATGATTCAATAAAAGGTATGGATGTTCCAGAAGAAATCCAGAATACAACTACTCAAAAGAGTATTGGTGAAAATCAAACGCTTGAGGATAATAATGAAATTTCTATAAACTATGTTACAACAGGAAAGAGATGGAACCGAAATGATATCATTATTGACAACATTTTTTCTTATAATGTTGCTCACGATATTATTCATGAAAGTGACGATTTTGACCCAAAATCTATCAAAGAATGTCAACGTAGAAATGATTGGCCGAAGTGGAAAGAAGCAATCCAAGCAGAGTTGAACTCACTTTCAAAACGTGAAGTTTTTGGACCAGTAGTCCCAACACCGGAAAACGTCAAACCTGTGGGATATAAATGGGTATTTGTAAGGAAAAGAAATGAAAAGAATGAAGTCATAAGATATAAAGCGAGACTTGTTGCACAAGGATTCTCGCAAAGGCCTGGTATTGATTATGAGGAGACATATTCTCCTGTGGTGGATGCAATAATGCTAAGATATTTGATTGGTCTGACTGTATATGAAAAGCTTGATATGCATCTAATGGATGTAGTCACGGCGTATTTATATGGATCTCTCGATAATGACATTTATATGAAAATCCCGGAAGGATTTAAAATACCAGAAACATATGAATCAAGTTCTCGGGAATTGTATTCAATAAAGTTACAGAGATCATTATATGGATTAAAACAATCAGGACGAATGTGGTATAATCGCCTGAGTGAATATCTGTTGAAAGAAGGATACCAAAATAATCCAATATGTCCGTGCGTTTTTATAAAGAAATCTCAGTCAAGATTTACTATTATAACTGTATATGTTGATGACTTAAATATAATTGGAACTCCTGAAGAGTTATCCAAGGCAATAGAATATCTTAAGAAAGAATTCGAGATGAAAGATCTTGGAAAAACAAATTTTTGCCTTGGTTTGCAAATTGAACATTTAGCAGATGGGATATTTGTTCATCAATCAACTTATACAGAGAAAATCTTAAAAAGATTCTATATGGATAAAGCACATCCATTGAACATTCCAATGGAAGTTAGTTCACTGGATGTAAAGAAAGATATATTTCGACCTCGAGATGACAGTGAAGAACTACTTGGTCCTGAAGTACCATATCTTAGTGCAATTGGTGCACTTATGTATTTGGCTAATAACACAAGACCAGATATTGCATTTTCAGTAAATTTATTAGCTAGATATAGTTCATGTCCTACAAAAAGACATTGGAACAGAGTTAAGCATGTACTCCGATATCTTCGAGGGACAATTGATATTGGTTTATTTTATTCTAACAAATCAAAGTATGATCTAGTTGGTTATGCAGATTCTGGTTATCTATCTGATCCACACAAAGCTAGATCTCAGACAGGTTATCTATTCACATGTGGAGGAACTGCTATATCGTGGCGATCAGTGAAACAGACTATAACGGCCACTTCTTCAAATCATGTTGAAATCCTCGCTATTCATGAAGCAAGTCGAGAATGTGTATGGCTAAGATCGATGACACAACACATTCATGAGACATGTGGCTTGTCTTCAAGTAAACCTCTTCCAACGATGTTATACGAAGACAACACAGCATGTATAGCTCAAATCAAGGGAGGATATATCAAAGGAGATAGAACAAAGCATATCTCACCAAAGCTCTTCTATACTCATGATCTTGAAGAAAATGGCGATATCACTGTACAACAAATTTGTTCAAAAGATAACCTGACTGACTTATTTACAAAGGCATTACCAACTGCAACCTTCGATAAATTAGTATATAGCATTGGAATGCGGCGACTCAAAGACTTTAAGTGATGTCTCCATGAGGGGGAGTGAATGTATTATAGTAAACTATATAAAATATGTACTCTTTTTCCTTCACTAGGGTTTTTCTTCCCATTGGGTTTTTTCCCTAGTAAGGTTTTAACGAGGCATATTTTATATAAATGGGCATTTAAGGGGGAGTATTATAAATATGGCACATGTAAATGCCCATTCCACATGCTATCCATGCCAAGTGGCATTTTCTCCATAGCCAAAGTGTCTTCCATGTGTCCAACAAAGGCCATAGATTGGTGTCCAAATGTACCACATCATGCTCTCCCAATTGCCTATAAATAGTGGTTTTTGGTGGATAAAGAGTGATATACATTTGGTAAAGAAACCTCTCCAATCTTCTTTTTTCTCTCCCACTTTCTCTAATTTCATATGTTTTTAATTTGCCATAAATCTCCACTTTCTTTTGTTTATATTATATATATATACTCCCTTTATATTCCAACACTTGTATTATTATTATTATTATTATTGTTATTATTATATGATTTGGTAAAGTTTTGGTGCCCGGTTTCGCCTCTCAATTTTACAACAGCCTACTCACTTTTCCCAACTTTTAGGGTTTCACTTTCCCTCTCTTTCCCTCATTTTGTCTTTCCCTCTTCCTCTTCCCTCATTCTACCTTTTAGTTTACCCTCTTCCTCTTCGACATGTTTCACTCCTCATTACCAAAATTCCTTCCTCTCCTCCCCATTTGGCTTCTTATGCTCTAAGCACGCCCAAGATTTTTTATTGGCAGGTTTTTGTAGTCATGCTTATCTCAACTTAATAGGTCAGTGTATGTGATTTTCTTGTTCATTGATTCTTTTCATGTATTATTTGCTCAGTTTTGTTTCTCTTTTGTTCATCATTTTAACTTCTTTTTCTGATTTTCTACCGTTTGATAATTTATCTTTATTGAGTTAGCCTTAAGAGTAATAGCCACTTCTCCATAAACACAAGAAATAAACTCTGCACATTTTGAACACAGAGATGAGTGTGCCCCTGCATGAACTAACCTTCTCCATCCTCCAATTTGTGAAAAACAAAAGAAAAAAAAATCAAAGATGGAAATTAGTGTGTGGCTATTGTTTGGGAAGCAAGAGACATAAGAGAGAAGAAGAAAAAAACCTAAGTTGCAGGTGGGGGTTAGACTTGCGGCCTCTGGAAGAGGGACAAAGCATAATAGAATTGGGAAGAGAATGATAGGGTTTTTTTTTTTTTTTTTTGAAAACAAGACCAAATAAAACCTTTTATAACAGTTTTTGAAAGAAACATCTAGGACATGCATGTGTATATTAATTTTTCATCTGTTGCTTATGGATAACCCAACAACAATAACAAAATGAATTAATAAAGCTTATTTATCCACTAGTGGCGGAAATCCCACTTGTGAATCAATTCATCAACATTATCAGGAATGTTTTTCAAGTAAATTTCATCATCTTTTGCTATCCAGAAACAAGTTCCTACCCTTCCATTGATGCACCTATAATGGAGCCATGAATTCTTAGATTCAAGCCAAAAGATTTGAAAAGTGATAAAGGCCCTTGGCTTTGCCAATCTGCACCAAAAGGGAGTTGTTTCAAAAAAATTCATCGTAAAGTTCCATTGGAACCCCATGAGCCAAAATTTGAGACCCCAAATCATGCTTTTCGAACTAGCAATGCACAAACAAAGTGACGTCGTTGCTTAGCCCGTTAACCACATGAATGTACCATCTTGTAATTGGTACATGAGCCCCGACCAAAGCCACTGTGACCAGCAACAAAATAATCACATGCCTCATTTTCTTAGCCAAAACTTGTTTATCTATCTTTGTTTTATACCATATAGAAAAAAAAAAGGGGTTTAGGTCTTTTTTTAAAAAAATATAGAAAAAAAGAGAGGCTAAAGATATGTAAATTTTAATAAATAAAGTTGTTAGTTATTTTTTAATTTATATCTAATTCTAAGGGTACAATGGTAAATTTGTTATTTTCTTTTCATTCTTTCTAAGCATTCAAACAAGAATTTTTACGTTTTAATGATTTGAATTATATTAAAATTCATTGGGTTTCAAACAAAATCAAAAATTTCAAATCATATCTATATTTTAAAATCCAAGAATTTAAATTCATTTCCTGCCATTATTATTTAAAAAAACATTATTATTCTTATTATTATTTAAGAAAAAATAGCAACAGATTGTATGTAACATTTTAAAATTTGTAGTTTGAAATTTGGGAAAATTTTAATACTGCATTACTCATGGATAATTTAGCAAGTAATATTACTTACTTTTTTTTCTTACTATCATTGTTATTTTGATGTCTTTTTATTTTTGTAGGCGACTCAATTGTGGAAACTTTAGCAAGTAATATTACGTTGCAAGCTTCTACAAGGGCGCAAGATATTAATTCTAAACAAATCTTAATCAGAACAGTCTATAAAAGATTTGTGAGTACAAAAAATTATATTTGATTTGAATTGAACGGTGATACTCATTTGTTAAGGAAACCATTTAGGTAGTAAACTAAGTGCTCTTGGCTTGTAACTATTTTATAGACATTACTCTTAGGTTTGTAACATTTTTTTTAGTTCAATAATTGTGGGGTGGGGGATCGACCACCATCGATTTTTATGTATAACCCTTATCATGTGTTTTTGTAACTAATTATATTAATTTATCACGTGTTCTTGTAACTGATTATATCACTATGTTTGGATTGGATTTTTCTTGTAACTAATTGTATTATTTTGTTTTGTATATGTTCTTGTAACTAATTATATGACTTTGTATGGCTTGTTTTGTATGTATTATCTTGATCATGCATGTGTTATATAAGTGGTTCATGTGAAATGCACAAGATACCAAATTTGATGCTTTTTTATTTGAAATTTTTATAGGTTATTGATTTTGATGGACAAGATTTGGATAGAAAAACCAAGAGTTAGTAAGGAATATTTAGATGGAGTAAATAATTTTTTGAATTTTGCTTTTGAGAAAGGATGTCAAGATGGAAAGATTCTATGCCCTTGCAAAAAATGTGTTAATACAATATGGATGAATAGAAACAATATCTTAGACCATTTGGTATGCAATGGATTTGCAAGAGGATATACTTGTTGGGTTTTTCATGGTGAATCTATATTGACTAATTCATCTAACCAAGGTCAACCTTCAAGTGTGCCTCATGTACATGAAAGTTCAGATATGCATGAACATGATAATATGCATGATATGTTGCAAGATATTTTTAGACACACAGAGATAGACGATTCTAAAAGAGATTGTGAAAATGTTGAACCACTGATAGGAGAGAGATCAAATGAAGAAGTATCAAATTTTTGTGATTTGGTTAGAGATGCACATTGCGAGTTATATCCAGGATGTACAAAATTTTCTAAGCTTTCTTTTATTGTGCATCTCTACCATATCAAATGTAGTAGTGGTTGGAGTAATAAGTCCTTTTCATTACTTCTTGACTTATTATGTGATGCATTTCCAGACAACAATAAGTTACCCAAAACTTTTTATGAAGCAAAGAAAATTATAAATAAGTTAGGGCTTGGATATGATCAAATTCATGCATGTCCTAATGATTGTATGTTGTATTGGAAAGACAAATCAAAGGATCAATCATGCATGACATGTGGTAGCTCAAGATGGATTACAAATGAGCAAAATTTGCAAGGTGTATCAAGGTCACAATCAAAGAAGTCAAAGAGAAAACCTGCAAAAATATTACGGTACTTTCCATTAAAGAATAGATTACAAAGATTATACATATCTTCAAAAACTGCTGACCATATGAGATGGCATGATGAAGGGCGTAATAAAGATGGAGTTCTTAGGGATCCTGCTGATTCTGAGGCTTGAAGATCATTTGACACGTGATATCCTGACTTTTCATTAGATTCTCGTAATGTTAGACTTGCATTAGCTAGTGATGACTTCAATCCTTTTGGAATCATGAGTAGTAGTTATAGTATGTGGCCTGTTGTGCTGATACCTTATAACTTACCCCCATGGATGTGTATGAAACAACCTTATTTCGTTCTTTCTATGTTAATTCCTGGTCCAAAAATGCCTGAAAATAACATAGACATATATTTACAACCATTAGTTGATGAAATCAAAGAGTTGTGGGATGTAGGTATATCTACTTATGATGCATCCAAAAAGGAAATGTTCACACTTCATGCAGCTTTAATGTGGACTATCAGTGACTTCCCTGGATACGATAATCTTTCTGGATGGAATACTCATTCTAAGAATGCATGCCCTTCTTGTGGGTTTGACACATGTTCATTAAGACTAAAACATTCCAAAAAATATTGTTTTATGGGTCATAGGAGATTCTTAGATCTTGATCATAGATTTCGATATGATAGGAGGTTTGATGGTACCATTGAAGATAAAATAGCTCCAATACCACTTTCTGGATCAAATATTCTTCAACAACTACAAAATGTTAATGCAACTTGTGGGAGAATGACACCGGCTGAAATGAAAAGGAGACGAGGGGTGGATAATGTTCAATATTGGAGAAAAAAAAGTATTTTTTTCTCACTTCCTTATTGGGAGTATAATCTTCTCCGTCATAATTTAGATATGATGCACATTGAAAAAAATGTTTGTGATAACATTCTTGGAACACTTTTAAATGATCCAAGTAAGACTAAAGATCATTTAAATGCACGTTTAGACCTTCGTGAAATGGGTATAAGACGTGAACTTCACCCTCGATCTTGTGGTTCAAATAAGACATATCTACCACCAGCTTGTTTCACAATGAACTCTGAAGAGAAGAATATCTTTTGTCACATGCTTAAAAGTGTTAAAGTTCCAGATGGATATGCTTCAAACATTGCTCGATGTATTGATCTAAAGCAAAAAAAGATACAAGGCCTAAAAAGTCATGATTGTCATATCATTATGGAACAACTTTTGCCTATAGCATTACGAAGTGTATTGTCGAAGAATGTGAACTCTGTGATCATTGAGTTATGCTCTTTTTTCAAAGAGTTATGTTATCCAGTACTCCATATGGAAGATCTTGTAAAGCTTCAATCACGTATCATTATTACACTTTGTCAATTGGAAAGAATATTTCCTCCATCCTTTTTTACCATAATGGTTCATTTGGTCATCCATTTACCTCAAGAAGCCATGCTTGCTGGGCCAGTTCAATATAGATGGATGTATCCAATTGAAAGGTATTTATGAAGATTATAATTTTTTTCATCTTATTAATTATTTTATTGTAGTCTTATCTAAATCATTTACTTTACGTAGATATTTGGGAAAATTGAAGTCATATGTACGAAATAAATCACACCCTGAAGGTTCAATAGCTGAAGGTTATGTGATGGATGAGTGTGCAACATTTTGTTCAAATTATTTGGTTGGAGTGGAAACAAAATTCAATCGCTCGAAAAGGAACGATGATTTTGTTTTAGAAACTGTGACACAAGATTCATCAACATTTCCAAATTAGGAAGACCGATCAAGAATGCAAGAGATTTTACTATGGATGATATTTCTTGGATCCAGGCTCATCGATATGGATTATTCAACTTTGACCTAGTAGACGAATTTCGTAGGTAAGATTTCGAAGTCCTCAAATTTTATTTTTTTCTATTATTATCAAATACTCATTTTTGTATAACATCTATGTAGAGAATACGAGTTAGTGGTGACGAGACAAAATCGTAATCGTCGACAATCTCGAAATGAAATTGATAAAATTATCAATGAAACATTTCATGAATGGTTTCAATCTCATGTGAGTTTTAAAGATTTGATGCTAACTTTACATATGAAGTCATAGAGCTTGTCTAATTATAGAATTTTATGTCAGGTTATGAAGTTAGGAGACAGTGTTACAAAAGAACTTAGAGAGCTTGCACGAGGTCCAAACAAAGTGGTGAAAAAATATGATGGTTATAATATTAATGGGTTTGTTTTTCGTACAAAAGATATTAATGAGTTTCAGTGACCGCCCAAACCACAAGTTATGCAAGTTCTCGAGATAGAAATCCTATCGTAGGAGAGGTTACATACTATGGAATTTTGAAAGAAATTATTCAGTTAAATTATTATGATCATTTCAAGGTTGTTTTATTCAAATGTGATTGGACAAATCCAACGAAGGTATTGGAAGAAAGACTGATATGTTTAATTTTACTCTAGTTAATTTTACCCGTTTAGTTCACACAGGTGAATCGTTGGGGCATGAGCCATTTATCTTTGCATCTCAAGCAAAATTAGTTTATTACATCCAAGATCCAATAGAGCCTGAATGGAATATAGTGGTTGAGACTAAACCTCGCGATGTGTTTGATATGGGAGATGAGCCAAATGAAACTGAGACCAATTTTAACAATGATTTAACCAATGCTCTTCCCTTGGAAGATTTGTTTGATGATGCTTATACAAATTTAAATTTAGCAAGAGATGATGTTGAAGGAGTTATCATTGATCACTCACTTAATATTGAAGCAGAGGATTAATAAAGTATATTTATCATTGTACATTATGTAAGTTATTTTTTACTTTAATATTTTTGTTATTTTTTATTATTTTTGGTTAAAGTTCTGAATATACTTATATTGTGTTGTAATTTTATCCAGGTGTAAAATGCATTCTTCCAAACGCCTTCGTCGAGCAGTGGTCATAGAATCTTGTCTTGAAGAAGGTATAGAGAGTCAACCCTCTTTAGAATCCAATCCTGATCAAAAGGAGATCAATAATGATACAGAAGTTAACTTAACTGTTAATGAAGAAGTTGATGTGGAAGGTATGTATAAATGAGTTTTACTATAAAAATACAGTTTATTTGCACTACCTAATATAGTTATATTTTTAATTATTAAACAATAGATTCATCTGGGGTGCTTAGAAAACGTGGGAAGACACGTATGTCTGATGTGTGGAACCTACCAAAGGGTCATAAGATAGTTGTTGAATTTAATAACTCAGATCAACCTATTAAGGGTGGATCAAACATATTGGGAAACTTTTTAGGAACAATTGCAAGAAATTGTCAACTTTGCCCTTTGAACTATGATGACTGGAGAAAAGTACCGAAAATGTACAAAGATGAAATTTGGGGCGAGTTAGAGGTACGCATCAAATATTGTTCTTATCTGATATATTGTGTATCTATATATTACTATTTCTGATTTGATTTACTTTTATTATATCAGTCAAAGTTTACTCTTGGCGAGAAACATAAAAAATGGTGTCTATCATCATTGTCAAGAAAGTGGGGTGGCTATAAATGCAATTTAAGAGGACAATATGTGACTAAATATGACTCTGAAGATCAATGTCTACGACATAAACCAGATGATATACCAAGAGATCAATGGGCTGGCTTAGTATCTTTTTGGTATTCGGTTGAGGGAATGGTAATTATTTTTACTTCAAGTTGGCATTAGTAATTTTTCATGAAACTAACATTTTGCATATTATGTGAATATGACAGAAACGAAGTGCTAGAAACATGGAGATAAGAAAGAAACAAAAGTTCACTCATTCGTGTGGTAGAAAAAGTTTAGCTCGCAAAGCAGATGAGATGGTAAACACTTTCATAATACGTATTCAAGATCCTGAAGATAGCACATATGGGATGTAGGCATATCTTATTGAATATTCTCTTGTTTTGAATACTTTTTGTTGAACTTTTTAAATTGTTGTTTCAAACATAATGTGTTTTGGGTTTAATTTAGAAATATTTTATATACTGCAAGTGATGATTTCTTATAAGCATATATTGTGCATATATATCCAAACAACATTGAGTAATGTTAAAACTCTTGTTAAAACTGGTACGAAACAACTAATAAAAACTATTTGTTAAAACTGTTGCAATAAAAAGTTCATTACTGTTTTTATTAAAGACAATATTGAAGCAATTTTTATTCAATTGCTGCGGTTCAAAATATTGCTACTATTCGTCTAGCAACGGTTGAGAAAAGTGTTGCATAAACTTGTAACGGTTTTAAAATTGTTGCAATAGGAAGCATATTATTGATGCTACTAAAAGCAATATTGCAGCGGTTTTTTTTACCATTGTTGCAGATTAAATAAGCGTTGTTATAGGTCTTGTAGCATTATGAAATCGTTGCAGTAAAAGACAATCGATGCAATAACATGCAACACTTTTGAAAATTGTTGCAATAGGAATCCAATACCGCTATTATGAAAGGAGATATTGAAGCGGTTTTTATTTTAATTGCTACGGTTTGAAATAGCGCTGTTATTGTTCTTGCAACAATATTCAAATCGTTGTAATAATAAGCCTTTGACCGCTGTTATTGAAGACGATATTGCAACGGTTTTGACTTTTGATTCCAGCATTCTTAAAAACCGTTGCGATTGACCTCTCATCACCCCCTTTCCAAGCGGTTATAAAATCGCTGCTATATCGTTTGCAGTGATTGAAAACCGCTGCCAAAGGCTAAAAAAATCGCTGGTACAAATGTTTTTTCCTGTAGTGAATAGACAGGACCCATGTATCCAGGTCAGTCTATGTTTATATCGCTTTCTTGGTAATAGCTCTTTTTGTTCTTTATTTCTAAGATCAGTGTAAATAATCTACTTTGGGCAAAGTCTGGTGATAGATAGATTGAACATGATGAGTACGAGAGATTAGGTTATGAGAAGATGGTGGCGCAAGAGGTATATGTTTCACTTTGAAGAATTGCAGACACTTCATTCTGAATGTAAAGAGCTGATATCCAGGAATGGTTGTTAGTCTAACAATCAGTCGTGTTTGATCCCCCTCCACAAGAATCTGGAAAGATGTGCAATTGAGTTGGGGAAGTAGGGATGAGACGTGAATTCTAAAATGTCAAAGCAAATAAAAGAACAACGAGATCTATTGAAGGAAGAGTATAGTGGTCTCATCCCCTAAATTTTTCAATAATTAACGACATTGAGATACGTCTCCATTCTCTTTTACGAGAAGAGGAAATCTAGTAGAAGCAGGGATCAAGAAAAAATTAGCTTCAATGGGGATTTCATGTTGGGAGTGCAACCAAAGTCCCACATCGGCTAGATAAGGAGAAGATCATGGGTTTATAAGTGAGGGACACTATCTCCATTGGTATGAGGCCTTTTGGGGGAACCAAAAGCAAAGTCATGAGGGCTTATGCCCAAAATGGACAATATCATACCATTGTAGAGATATGTGGAGATCTGTCGAGGGTCGTTGTCCCTAACAAGTGGTATCAGAGCCATGCCTTTAAGTCATGATCGGTAGAATCTTCGGGTGCCGAACAAAGGAGGCGAGCCCCGAAGGCATAGTCATGGTGGAGATCCATGGTAGAGAGCTCTATCGGACAGGCGGTGTGCTCCAGTAAAGGAGTTGGCCAGGATAAGAGCTAGACCGATAGATGACTATTTTAGGGGAGGCTCGGTTGGTACTTTGTTTGAGGGGAGGATTGTTGGGAGTGCGACCAAAGTCCCACATCGGCTAGATAAGGGGAAAATCATGGGTTTATAAGTGAGGGACACTATCTCCATTGGTATGAGGCATTTTGGGGGAACCAAAAGTAAAGCCATGAGGGCTTATGCCCAAAGTGGAAAATATCATACCATTGTAGAGATATGTGGAGATCTGTCGAGGGTCGTTGTCCCTAACAAATCGAAATACCAATTGGTTTCACCGACATGTTTCTCAACAGAAAAAGGTGAACTCCATTTATGGAATTACGGACTCCAACAGAGTCTAGCAACAAGATGAGAAAATCATTTCAGAGGTTTTTCTGGACTATTTCAAGTCCTTATTTACTTCTACTAACCCTTATGTTGGCTTCTTATTAAATGTTACTAAAAAGATCCCTGTGCAGATGAGGTAGCGATATTGAAAGGAATTCTGGTGAATTATGAACGTGCCTCTGGTCAATGTGTAAATTTTGGTAAGTCAGCTATAATTTTTTCTCCTAATGTCCAATCTGACTGTAAATTGTACATTCAAGGTATTTTACAGATGAATGTGGATCAGAGTTTGGGTAATTATTTGGGACTTCCTTCCTCTTTCTCTAGATGCAAAAAAAGCTAATTTTAAATGATTAAAGATCGTTTATGGAAGGTGTTACAGGGATGGAAGAGTAATTTTTTCCCATTTGGGGGAAAAAAGATTCTAATTAAAAGTTTAGCAAAAGTGATAATTCTCATTCTTGAGGATTATTTATCCCCGTTAGACTCAAGTTATGCTTAAAATTTCATGAAATTATGTGTATGAGCTTAGGAAATCTTAGCAATATCTAGTGAAAGTTAGTAAGCATGTTAAGGATGAACCAAATGAAGAAAAGAAGTGGAAAGAAGGAAAAAGTGACTGAAAACTTTGTTTTGATGCAGGAAATTGATGCTATGAAGAATTGCAATTTGCAATTGCAGTTGCAATCGCATTTGGCAATTGCGAGCCTGTCAAATATGGAAAGAATCCAAAAAATCTGTTGCATTTTTTTAAAGATGGAAACCCATATTTCTTCAGCACGAATTATGGAGATTCTTTGGCCAATAGAAAGAGAAAAAATCCTAGCCCCCATGGTCTATAAAATAGAAGAAAACACACAAAGAAAGCAAAATTCATCATTGCGAAAAGGTCTATTTTTTTCTCCACTTCTTTTTAGCTTGCTGTCTGTTCTTCTTCTTCTCATTGCCTCTGCCCACTTGTGCTTGATCCAACTAGGATAAAAACCTCAAGTTGTAAAGATTCAATTCACCTTGAAAAAGGTTGGAGAGATTCGATTTAAGAAAAGGGAAGGAGATGTTGTTGAAGAAGCTTTTTTTTTTTTGTTATTGTTCTGTTTTTGTTCCAACCCTTTTATTCATGTTTAAATGTTGTTTTAGTTTCTGTTTTTTAGTTGTTTAGATCTCATTTTTCCATTCGATCAGTAGTCGTTAGGTGTCATTTAATACAGTTTTGTACCTCACCTTTGGTTCATTTCATCGCCGTAAGGTTTTTCTTCAATATAGTCATTAATTTCCAGCAACTAAGTTCTTTATTTATTTTCTAGATTTGGCACTCTATTTTAAGCTTTACTTTTGTCCCTCGATTATGCACTTTATTTCCTTAAGTTATGAGTTTTCTTTTATGTAAAGCTTGTTCGTTTTCTTATTTTACCATGAGATAAAATTTTCTTTTAGGGGTTCAAGTGTATGAATGCCCTAGAAGTGAGAATGTAAAGCTTATATGCAAAGGCAATCAGATTTAACACAGTTTATTTACTGATTTATGTGTTTTTAGGAATCCTTGGTTGATCAACTGGGGTTACTTTCAAGTTTGAATCTAATATTGAAAGGGTTAGAGGAAGTCAGATTTCATAAAAGCAATGGGGTAATAACACTTAGAAATAAGTAAAGCTTGATCCTACACATAGGACGAGCCCCCAAAACTACTAGAATGTGATATTAATTTATCTAAGTACAATTGGCCATAAACATATAGGCCTAATCACTAAGCCTCCTAAGGGTTTTGAATCAAAATTGAATAGGAGTTGATTTGGTTTACCACTACTTTGTGTTAAGGAGCGATTGCAACTGCAATTGAGTTGCAATTCTCACTAAAGGCCATGATCACACTTGAATCCCTATTTTCATTATCTTGATTTTATTTATTTTACTTACTAGCAACACAACCCTCTCTGAAAGGAATGAACACTTCATCCTGCACCAGAAGCGTTGGATTGTCTTTGATTTTAATTAGAATTAAATAAAAACTAAACCATACCTTTGTGTTAATATGGAGATATTTTCTAGCGAGTCTTTATCTCTTCCACAAAGTCTTCCTAGCTATGGCTCAAACACAGGACCAAGGCTTATAGAAGCCTCTTGAAAAAAAACCCATAAGAGATTAGAGAGGAAGAAGTTTATAGAGAATTCTCTAATTCTCTATTGAGAAGATGTAGTCCTAATGGCCACTGTGGAAAATGTCGGTCGACATGTCAAAATGTCGACCGACATGTCGAAATGTCGACCGACATTTCGACATGTCGACCGGCTTGACATGTCGTCTAGGGAGGTATGTCGTTTCCCCCCCCCCCTTTCGACGACATGTCGTCCGCTTTTTCCTTTTTTTTTTTTTTTTTAATGTGAAATGGTCAAATCGCATAGAAAATAACTGACACACGCCATCTTCTTGACTCTCTTCTCTCTTTTTTGTTTTTTATGTATTACTTTTTCTTTTTATAAATAATAAACAAATACATATTCAAAATTTCAAAGGGCAAAGTTTGATTTTGATGGTAGTAGATAGTAGATGTAGTCATGTAGATCATAAATGAGTGACTCTGACACACGCCAATGTCACAACCAACTTGTTGACTTGTAGTTGTCTTGTCCTATTTAAAACTAAAAAACAAAGCAACTCTAATTTAAAATATTTTTATTTTTTACATTTTGATTTTTTTATTATTATTTACTATCTATAAATACCCACTTCATTTCACTTTCTTCTTCACCAATCACCACAACAACTCAATCTCCAATTCGCAATTCTCTCCAATTCCAATTCTCCCAATTTCCCTCTAATTCTCTCAAATTTCCTTCTTAAATTAGGAGTTTTAGCTTCTAATTTACTTTTTAGTCTATCTACATTACTTTGAAGTTTCAACTTTCAAGGTTATTAACTTATTATCTCCTTTATATTATTATTTAACTTTTGTTTTATTAATAATAATGATTATTTTTTTGTTCATTTAAACTATCTTCGTTAATTAATGATTGTTTATTACTTTTTTTTTGTTATAATTGTTATTATTATGGATTGATATTGAAGTGTTGTTCTCATGTTTCTTAATTTTATAATTTTCTTATTAGTTATATTATATTGTTTATGAATTAAATAATTCATTTATATACTAGTTTATTGTAATTTGAATAAATTGGCTATACTTTATTCTCCTCCAACACACTGTTCTGTCTAGGCTGAGGTATTTAAGTTGACCATAAGGGAACACCTCTACCTGGGAGAAATTGGAAATGGAGCTAGTAATTTTTATGCAATCTTTTTTTTTTAATGTTTGTGAAATTATATGTTTGTGAAGTAAATAATATATTCTGTTAGTGGTGATAATTTTATATTATTTTTTAAAAAGTATAGATTGTATATTTATTATTATTTTTTGGTTTATTAATAGTGTTCATAGATGGAAGGAGGACGTTCAGATTCAGCTTGGGCTTATTGCATTCCATTGGATGGAAACAAATTTGGCACTGTATGCAATTTTTGCCAGTTGGTGATTAAAAGTGGTGGCATCACCAGATTCAAACATCATTTATCTGGAAATGATCCCAAAAAGAACACCAGACCCTGTTTGAATGTGCCACCAAAGGTGAAGAAGAAAATTGTAGATCAACTGAAAATGAAGGAGACGAAAAAAATTAGAGAAGCAAAAAAAATGAAAGAAATTCAAAAGGATTTACGATCCAATCTGAAAGGTCATGAAGTTGATGACAGTAGTGACGATGAGGATATTGAAGTCTTTGATATGACTATGAGTTACTCAGAAAGAAAACAGTATCGTGAAGTTATACGTAACTCAAGAAAGACGGCCGAAGAAGATGAAGATATGTGACGAAGTGGACTTGAGCGAGGTCAAGGCTCTAGTCAATTCCAACGGTCTAGTAGTATGAAGGAGCCCTCATACTACAAGTCTGAAGGAGCTAAACAAAAAAATTTAAAGGATATGTTGTCAGGATGAGCCATTAGACAAAATGTTGGACGCCTAATCTCTCGTTTTTTTATTTATGACAATATCGCACCCAATAAACTAAAGTCGCATCATTTTAAAAATATGGTTGTGGGAATACAAAAAGCTGGTAAGTGTGCTTATTAACTATTTTCAAGCATGTTTTTTTTTGTAATTTAATTGTACTTACATAAATCCTAATTCAAATGAGCTTTCATTTTGTAGGTATGGGAGTTGAAGTACCCTCACCGTATGAAACTCGCAATAAATATTTGGATATGGAGTATGAAGATATGGAAAAATATGTTCAAGAACAAAAGAAAAAGTGGAAAACTTTTGGCTGCACGATCATGTCTGATGGATGGACAGGACCAACCAAATTATCCATCATTAATTTTATGGTCTATTCTGATGGTACTACCGTCTTCTTAAGGTCAGTTGGTTCTTCTAAACAAGTTAAAGACCATAAATATATTTATAATCTCTTGAAGAATGTCGTTCGAGAGATAGGGAGTGAGAACGTAGTCCAAATTGTGACAGACAATGGCTCTGCTTTCAAGAAGGCTGGAGAATTGATAATACAAAAATTTAATATTTATTGGACCCCTTGTGCAGCCCATTGCATAGATTTAATGTTTGAGGATATAGGTAAAAGGGCCTCAGTAGACAATATTATTAGAGTTGCACGAGGGGTAACCAATTATATATATAATCATGGATAGTTACTCAGTAAAATGCGCGAGATATGTGAAGGTGATATTGTCCGACCTGGTGCCACTAGATTCGCAACAAATTATCTTGCATTAAGTAGCATGCTGAAGAAGAAAGCTAGGTTAAAACGACTATTCACTAATGATGCATGGTTTAATGACAAGTTGACTCGGACGAAAATTGGAAAAGAAATTGAATCTTGCGTATTGAATCACTTATTTTGGGATCAAGTGGAGAGCATTGTCAATATTTTTGAGCCAATGTACACTGCTCTTCGAATTGTGGACTCTGAGGTTGTTCCAACGATGTTTGTTATCTATAGCTTGGTTGAAAATTTGAAATCTAGAATCAGCCATATCAAAGACAGAGGTTGGGTCAACAAAGTCATTGAAAATCGATGGGACAAGACACTCTATCATCCTCTTCATGTTGCAGGTAAAATTAATTATTAAATTAAAAGTAAGTATGTTTTTATTTTCATTAATTGTATTTATTATTCTATACTTCTATTATACTAATAAATTTGAATAAATTGACTCTTCCAGAGGTAGTTCTGTCTAGGTTGAGGTATTTAAGATGACCGTAAGGAAACACCTCTACCTGGGAACTAATTTGGAAATTGAATTAGTTAATTTTATTCACTCTCGTTGATTACTATTAGCTGAGCATGAACAAATTGACTAAATGATTTTTTCTAAAAATAGTTCTGTCTAGGTTGGGGTATTTAAGTTGACCATAAGGGAACACCCCTACCTGGGAACTAATTTGGAAAATGAATTTGTCAATTTTATTCATCACATCAATTATGAATTTTTTTTAATATTACTAACCAAATTGTTATATGATATCATTTCTAACTCATTATTTGAATCCAAAATATCAATACACTCATGGTATTGGAATGGATTTCAATTTGATTGACGCTGTACATACAGTATATTATAAATTATTTCCAAATTTCCCAAATGCTAGAGATTTCGGAATGGAGGTAATTATAGAAAAGAATGTTGGCTTTTTGTCCCTTAATCTCAAATTAATTAATTTTAATTAATTAATTAATTAATATTTTGATGATAACAAACCTGCTATTAATTACTAACAATTTTAGTGTTTTGAAGTGTCCATGGTGTAGAGCTTGGAACAACGATTCCAACGCCTTTTGAATCACTCAAATCGGAGTAAAAACGAAGAAGTTATGGGCAAAACAAATTTGAACAGAAAATTCCCGACGTGATGACGTGGCAGCCAAGTCAGCAATGTGGACCATTTAAAGAGTGACACATGGAGCTATGGGGAAGTGATACTTGGTGGGATTTTTGTTTGTTTAAAAAGAAAAAGGAAATTTTATATTATTATATATTATTTGTTATGTGTCTAACGGTTTTTAAATTTTAAAAAAAAAAAAAATTGCTGACAGCATTTAATGCTGTTGCCAGCAGCTGTTCTTTTAATAAAAAAAAATTATATACATATATATATTACCGTTACTTTTATCATTATTATTATTATTATTATTATTATTATTATTATTATTATTATTATATTAAAATCATGTGACCGTTGGTCACTTAAAATATATATATATATATATATATTATATTTTGTTTATTATTTACTTTTTAATTTTTATTTTCTTTTAATCTCCACCATTCATTTTACTTTTACCACAATCTAATGGCCCAAATTAAATTTTGATTTTTACCTCATTTTCCTCTCTATAAATACCATCTTCTTCTCCAAAAATTATACAAGAAGTTATTACCATTTTCAATCTTCCAAACATCTCAAAAAGCCTCCATTGTTGCTCTCTCCAAGCTCCAAATTTTTTCTTTTCATCTTATTCTTGAGAGAGAATTATTGTGTTGTGAGGATTGATTTGTGAGAGTTAAATTTGCAAATTTACTCTATCAAGAGAGTTCTTAAGTGTGTTCTTTATTTTCTTCAAACTTTGTAACGATTTGATCCTAACCCGTGGAAAGGATTGAGTTTGCTCTTGAACTCGTAAAAAGAGCGTTGTAGTGGTTGGGCTCTAATCCGTGGAAAGAGTCGATAAAGTTTTTATTCAAATTCCCAAGAGGCGCTTGGGGAGTGGAGTAGGTCGAGTTTGACCGAACCACTATAAAATTACAGTGTCATCCTCTCTAACTCTTTCTCATTTACTTTTGTAAATTAATTGTAGTAATTTATTGCATGCTTTAATTTGTTCTTAATTGTTTATTGTATTAGATTGAATTAATTTTTCATAATTTATACATTGTACTAATTATCCTTTTTATTTGTTTATAAAAAGTTTGATAATTAGATTATTTGTGCATACTTAGGAAAAATTTTATTAAACCCTATTCACCCCCCTTCTAGGGTTGCCATACCGATCCAACAATTGGTATCAGAGCAAGGTTGCTCTTTTAGAATTTTTTTTTTATAAACTTTATTGTTTGAGCTTTATGGCAAACCTAGTAGTAAATGGTGTTATTGAAGGACAACCCACCTCTAGGCCTCCTTACTTTGATGGGTCAAATTATGCTTATTGGAAGGCTAGAATGAATATTTATTTGCAATCCGTTGACTATTATTTATGGTTAAATGTGGTTAAAGGTCCTTATATTCCCATGAAAAATGTTAATGAAAATGATGTGCCTAAATTAGAAGAGGAATATTGTAACGACCCTATAGGCTCAACACGCTACCTAAGAGTCATTACTAAGTCACGTCGCTATATTACCAATAATTTCGGCAGCATAACGACGTAACTACGCGAAAACCAAAAATTTACCCTTTCCTGATAAGACATAGAAAACACACTTCTAAGATTTTCAAACAACCTCCTAGCATCCAACAAACTTCTCAATATGATGCTAGGGTTCAAACAGAAGAAACCAAATACACGTGCACGATTTACAAAGAAAGGTTAAAAGATTTTGAAACATCCTTCTAACATTTAAAAACTTGACATGAGTTCTATATACATCTAGAAACATAAAAGAAGCGGAATAGCGATCGGTCGGCTCCCATGACTCGAGTAGCTGATCTCCGGTCACGCGCTAGGGCCGATCTTAGCCTTACCTGAAAACATTTGTAAAAAAAAGAAAAGGGTGAGTATTAACGAATAATACTCAGTAAGTCCATCATAGTTTTAAAATAAGAGTTTCAATCACATGCAACATGTCATTTTAAATCATAAAATCATCGTAAACCATCGCTTTAGTAGGGGACCTAAAATTCCTTTTATAAACCATGTACTTTTCCTCGCGGCTCTCGTGAACGATTAAATTCTCCCGAGGGCCTCGTGATCAGTCCGAAGACAGTTTTTCCATCGAATAGAGTCCTCCCTACCTCTGAGAGTTAAGCTCGAAAGCTAACATATATCATGGAGTCCGAAGACTCAGCCCGAAGGCTACCATCGTAGAGTCCGAAGACTCAAGCCCGAAGGCTACCATCGTGGAGTCCGAAGACTCAAGCCCGTCGGCTACCATCGTGGGGGCACTCTCGAACCCCGGGAGCATAGAGAGTCCGAAGACTCGGGTTCCCTCAAAACCCACATAAAACTTTTGGGAGAATTATCGTCACGGCCTACATAAATCTTTTCATGAGCACACAACACATGCATGAGGTCCCATTCGTTTTAGAACATAGTTATGAATGCATAAGTCATAACAATCGCATTTCAAAGACATACATATAATACACTTTCTTTCTTAAATACTTAACATGAAAAACATATACTTTCGAAGTAAACATAGAGCTAGCTCAAGTTTTGAAAACTTCTTTCGTTGTGAGATCCCTTACCTTAAATCTTTACTTACTACAATACCCTTTCTTCACTAGTAATGAGCTTCTCGAGTTCCCACTCCAAGTACGAACCAAGGTCCTCGACAATTCACCTAAAAAGTGTCCTAAACGTGTCTTAAACCATCCGAATTACGCTAAAACACATTCTATCATTAATAACTCGACGAAACGGACCAAATGGCAATTTTTACCCAACTCCGGCGAGCGGCGGCGCGTGACCGGAGCACGGCGGCGCGTGCAGCGGCGGACGGCGGCGCGTGGCCGGCGCGTGGGGCTTCCGATCGGCGCGTGAGGGCGCGTGGAGGCTCGTTTTCGTGCGAGGCTCGCTGATCTGGACAGATCTGGTGTTTTCCGGTGAGTTTCGAGGCGTGCAGGCTGTAAATCCGGCGAGCTTTGCGGCGATCGGCGCTGCTCAGTACTGAACGAATCCGGCGAGGCTAACGCGGATGATTTCGTCCTGCGGAACTTGCAGAAAACGAGGAAGAAGAAAAGAAGACCGGTGATGGTTGGGGGCTGATCGGCGCTGGAACTTCGCAGCTGCCGGTGAGACAGAGAGAGAGAGAGAGAGAGAGACGATCGAGAGGAAGAGAGACGAGAAGGCCGGCGGCGAAGCTGGGCGGCACGGCGGCGCGGGAGACGAACGGCGGCAGTTTTTCCTCTGCGCGGCCGGCGTTCACGCGAGAGAGAGAGAGAGAGAGAGAGAGAGAGAGAAAGAGAGAGAGAGTGAGTTTCGGGGAGAGAGAGGGCTGCGCGAGGGAGAAGATAAGGTTTAAAAAAATAATAATAATTTTAATTTAATTAATTTTAATTTAATTTTTTAATTTTTTAATTTTTTTTTTTTTTTTTTTTTTTTACAGAATGTTACAAATATGATGACAATGATATGAAAAAGTGTGCTTTTAATGCTAGAGCTATAAATTGTTTATATTGTGCTTTAAGCAAAGATGAGTTCAATAGAATATCTATGTGCTCTTCTGCTAAAGAAATATGAATACTCTTGAAGTGACTCATGAAGGAACTAATCAAGTTAAAGAATCAAAAATTAGCATGCTAGTTCATAATTATGAATTATTTAAGATGGATGCTAATGAATCTATTACTGAGATGCTTACTAGATTTACTAACATTATAAATGCTTTGAAGGGTCTTGGTAAAGTATATACTACCTCCGAAAATGTTAGGAAAATTCTTAGGTCTCTACCTAAGAATTGGGAAGCAAAGGTGACGACGATTCAAGAAGCAAAAGATCTCACCAAACTTCCTTTGGAGGAACTTATTGGCTCTCTCATGACACATGAGATTACCATGAAGGAGCACATGGAGGATGAGTCCAAAAAGAAGAAGAGTATTGCATTAAAGACCATATCCTTGGAAGTTGAATCCGAAGATGAGGATGTTCTTGATGAAGACGATATTGCATATTTTTCACGTAAGTATAAGAACTTCATCAAGAGGAAGAAACAATTCAAGAAGCATATTTCCAACCAAAAAGAGTCAAAAGGTGAAAGGAGCAAAAAGGATGAGGTAATATGCTATGAATGCAAGAAATCGGGTCACATAAGAACGGATTGCCCTCTCCTTAAATCATCTAAGAAGTCCAAGAAGAAAGCAATGAAAGCTACTTGGGATGATAGTGATGAAAGTGGAAGTGGAAGTGATGAAGAAGAGGTAGCAAACTTTTGCTTCATGGCTCATAGTAAAAGGGTGATGAACAAGATGATGAGGTAACTCTAGAACCCCTTTCATATGATGAATTGTTTGAAGCTTTTGAAAATATGAAAAAAGACTTAGAAAAGCTTGGTTCCAAATATGTTGTGCTTAGAAAGAAATACAATGCTTTAACTAGTGAAAATAAGTCTTTACTTGATGAAATTTCTTGCTTAAAAGACAATGAGCATGATGTTGTGCAAATTGATGAAGTGAATGTCTCTTGTGATAAGCATGTTTTTGATTGTGATGAGAAAAATTCCTTGCTTGATAAAGTTAGATTTCTTGAGCATGATAGTTGTGAAAAAGATAACTTGATTAATTTGCTTAAGGAAAAGGAATTAAATGCTTTGCAAGAACTTGGTAAGGCTAAAGAGTCTATTAAAAAGTTGACAATAGGTGCTCAAAGGTTGGACAAAATAATTGAAGTAGGCATGCCTTATGGTGATAAAAGAGGATTAGGCTACATTGATGAATGTTCTACTCCCTCAAGTTCTAAAACTATTTTTGTTAAAGCATCTCCTATTGTTCCTAAGCTTAATATGCCTAAGGTTGTGTGTAAGCATGATAAATCTAGCTTTGTGCCTATATGTCATCATTGTGGTGTTGAAGGTCATATTAGACCTAAGTGCTTTAAATTGAAATATGCTTTTACTACTTCTTCAAGAAGAAATTTTTCTCAAAGAGCAAAGTTTCACAATGCTCCAAGAAAGAATTTCTCCAAGAAAAGTAGAGTGCATAAATTTGTTGTAAGAGATAAATCCTTGCATAATGTTGTTTGTTTCTCATGTGGCAAGTATGGACATAAAGTGTATTCTTGTTTCTTGTCTAAATCCAATGCTTTAAATATGGATGCAAAAATGAAATGGGTTCCCAAGTTTGTAAATGCTAACCTTTTAGGACCCAAACAAGTATGGGTACCAAAAGATCAATCTTGAACACTTTTGTTTATAGGTTTGTTTGAAAGTATTCAAGAAAAACAAATGGTACTTGGATAGTGGTTGCTCAAGGCACATGACGGGAGACCAATCCAAGTTTGTCAATCTTTCTAAAAAGGATGGAGGTTTAGTAACCTTTGGTGACAACAAGAAAGGTAAAATTATTGGTAAGGGTAGTATAGGTAATGGTTCTTCTACCTTGATTGAAAATGTGCTTTTAGTTGATGGTTTAAAGCATGACTTACTAAGTATTAGTCAATTATGTGATAAAGGCTTTCGAGTTGTGTTTGATAAAAAGAATTGCATCATTGAAAATGCTAGTGATAGAAAAGTCTTGTTTGTTGGCAATAGGGATGAAAATGTGTACACTATTGATTTAAATGATTGCCCTATTAGTGATAAATGTCTTTCGGCCTTGCATGATGATTCTTGGTTAAGGCATAGAAGACTAGGACATGCTAGCATGCACTTAATTTCAAATATTTCCAAGAATTCTTTGGTTAGAGGTCTTCCAAAATTTAAATTTGAAAAGGATAAAGTTTGTGATGCTTGTCAAATGGGTAAGCAAACCAAGTCCTCTTTCAAATCTAAAAATGTGATCTCTACAACTAGACCCCTTCAACTATTACATATGGACTTATTTGGCCCTTTTAGAATTGCTAGTTTTGGAGGAAATTATTATGCCTTTGTGATTGTTGTTGATTTTTCAAGATTTACTTGGGTTTTGATGATAAAACATAAGGATGATGCTTTGAAAAGTTTTGCTAGTTTTGCAAAAAGAGTTCAAAATGAAAAAGGATTTTTGATTTCTAAAATTAGGAGTGATCATGGAGGAGAATTTGATAGTATTGCTTTTGAAAATTTTTGTGAAGAAAATGGTTTTTCTCATAACTTCTCCGCTCCAAGAACTCCTCAACAAAACGGTGTGGTTGAAAGGAAAAATCGTACTTTGCAAGAATTTGCTAGGTCAATGTTGCATGAGTATGATTTACCTAAATACTTTTGGGCCGAAACCGTTAGCACCGCTTGTTATGTTTTAAATAGAGTTTTAATTAGGCCTTCTTTAGATAAAACTCCTTATGAGCTTTGGTATAACAAAATTCCAAATATTGGGTATTTCAAAGTGTTTGGTTGCAAATGTTTTATTTTGAACAACAAAGAAAAGCTTGGAAAGTTTGATTCTAAGACGGATGTTGGTATTTTTCTAGGTTATTCCTCTACTAGTAAAGCTTATAGAGTTTTCAATAAGAGAACTTTAATTATCGAGGAATCTATGCATGTTGTATTTGATGAATCTTGCAATAATGTTTCTAATGAGTCTATTTGTAGTGATGATTTAGAAAGAAATTTTGGAGATTTACTTGTTAGTAACAAAGACAAGGAAATTGATTCAAGTAAGCAAGAATTGAGCTTCAATGAAAAGAAGGAAGACGGTTCTTCATCTATGCCTAAAGAGTGGAGGTATGCTCCATCCCATCCTAAGGATTTGATTCTTGGTGATCCCAAACAAGGTGTAAAAACTCGTTCTTCTCTTAATTTGTTTAATAATCTTGCTTTTGTTTCTCAAGTTGAACCTACAAGTTTTAAGGATGCCGAAAATGATGAGTTTTGGATTTTAGCCATGTAAGAAGAATTAAATCAATTTGAAAGAAACAAAGTTTGGGAATTAGTCCCTAGGCCTTCTAATGCTTCTATTATTGGAACTAAATGGGTCTTTAGAAATAAAATGGATGAAAATGGAAATATCATTAGAAATAAAGCTAGACTTGTAGCTCAAGGTTATTGTCAAGAGGAAGGTATAGATTATGAAGAGACTTTTGCACCCGTTGCTAGATTAGAAGCTATTAGAATGTTACTTGCTTTTGCTTCTTATAAGAATTTCATCTTGTATCAAATGGATGTGAAAAGTGCTTTTTTAAATGGCTATATTATGGAGGAAGTTTATGTAGAACAACCTCCGGCCTTTGAAAGTTTTGATTTGCTTAATCATGTCTATAAGTTGAAAAAGGCTCTTTATGGCTTAAAACAAGCTCCAAGAGCTTGGTATGATAGACTTAGTAATTTTCTGCTTGAGAATGGCTTTAAAATGGGTAAACTTGATACTACTCTCTTTATTAAGACTAAGGAAAATGATATGCTTTTAGTTCAAATATATGTGGATGACATTATCTTTGGTTCTACTAATCCTTCTTTGTGTGAAGAATTTTCTAAGTGTATGCATAGTGAGTTTGAGATGAGTATGATGGGAGAACTTAGCTTCTTCCTTGGACTTCAAATCAAACAACTCAAGGATGGTATCTTCATAAGTCAAGAGAAATACACAAAGGATTTGCTCAAAAGATTCAAGTTCAATGAAGGTAAAATTGCAAAAACTCCTATGAGCACATCCACTAAGCTTGACAAGGATGAAAAAGGTAAATGTGTGGACATAAAAGCTTATCGAGGTATGATCGGATCTCTACTTTATTTAACCGCTAGTAGACCCGATATCATATTTAGTGTATGTCTTTGTGCTAGATTTCAATCTTGTCCTAAGGAATCCCATTTGCATGCCGTTAAGAGAATCTTTAAATATTTGCTTGGGACTATTGATTTGGGTTTGTGGTATCCTAGAAATGTAGAGTTTAATTTGGTAGGATATTCCGATGCGGATTTTGCCGGAAGTTTACTTGACCGTAAGAGTACTAGTGGGACTTGCCAATTTCTTGATAGCTCCTTAGTATCTTGGTTTAGTAAAAAGCAAAATTCGGTTGCCTTATCCACTACCGAAGCGGAATATATTGCGGTTGCTAGTTGTTGTGCTCAAATTCTTTGGATGAAACAACCTCTTTGTGATTTTGGATTAAAGTTTGATAATGTGCCTATATTTTGTGATAATACTAGTGCTATTAATTTGACTAAAAATCCTATTCATTATTCTAGGACTAAACATATTGATATTAGACATCACTTTATTAGAGAGCATGTGCAAAATGATAATATTATTCTTGATTTTGTGACCTCTAATAATCAATTAGCGGATATTTTCACCAAGCCTTTGAATGAAGAAAACTTTTGCAAAAATAGGCTTGAGCTTGGTATTATTCGTTGCGAATTGTGATGCCTCTTGAATTTACAATTTTACTTTTTATCTTTTTAAAGCATATTGATAGGGGGAGTTATGCAAAGTATGTATCCATGTTCTTAGAGGGAGCTTTCAAATAGTTCTTAATATTTCTCAATTGTGTATTTTTGATGATTCCAAAGGGGGAGAGTTTAAGAAAAATATGTTCTAAATTTTGTATCATGTTTTAGTGTTGCATTAATTTAGGGGGAGAGTTAATTTAATTTTTTTTTGAGTGAATTTTCAAGTATGAGCTTTATGGTGATATATTGGACTTTATATTCAAATTATTACTTGGACACATGTACTACCTTGGTTTTTTATGAACTTCAAGTTATTTTTCTTTTGTGGTTTGTCATCATCAAAAAGGGGGAGATTGTTGGCTTTTTGGCCCTTAATCTCAAATTAATTAATTTTAATTAATTAATTAATTAATTTTAATTAATTAATATTTTGATGATAACAAACCTGCTATTAATTACTAACAATTTTAGTGTTTTGAAGTGTCCATGGTGTAGAGCTTGGAACAACGATTCCAACGCCTTTTGAATCACTCAAATCGGAGTAAAAACGAAGAAGTTATGGGCAAAACAAATTTGAACGGAAAATTCCCGACGTGATGACGTGGCAGCCAAGTCAGCAATGTGGACCATTTAAAGAGTGACACATGGAGCTATGGGGAAGTGATACTTGGTGGGATTTTTGTTTGTTTAAAAAGAAAAAGGAAATTTTATATTATTATATGTCTAACGGTTTTTAAATTTAAAAAAAAAAAAAAAATTGCTGACAGCATTTAATGCTGCTGCCAGCAGCTGTTCTTTTAATAAAAAAAAATTATATACATATATATATATTACCGTTACTTTTATTATTATTATTATTATTATTATTATATTAAAATCATGTGACCGTTGGTCACTTAAAATATATATATATATATATTATATTTTATTTATTATTTACTTTTTAATTTTTATTTTCTTTTAATCTCCACCATTCATTTTACTTTTACCACAATCTAATGGCCCAAATTAAATTTTGATTTTTACCTCATTTTCCTCTCTATAAATACCATCTTCTTCTCCAAAAATTATACAAGAAGTTATTACCATTTTCAATCTTCCAAACATCTCAAAAAGCCTCCATTGTTGCTCTCTCCAAGCTCCAAATTTTTTCTTTTCATCTTATTCTTGAGAGAGAATTATTGTGTTGTGAGGATTGATTTGTGAGAGTTAAATTTGCAAATTTACTCTATCAAGAGAGTTCTTAAGTGTGTTCTTTATTTTCTTCAAACTTTGTAACGATTTGATCCTAACCCGTGGAAAGGATTGAGTTTGCTCTTGAACTCGTAAAAAGAGCGTTGTAGTGGTTGGGCTCTAATCCGTGGAAAGAGTCGATAAAGTTTTTATTCAAATTCCCAAGAGGCGCTTGGGGAGTGGAGTAGGTCGAGTTTGACCGAACCACTATAAAATTACAGTGTCATCCTCTCTAACTCTTTCTCATTTACTTTTGTAAATTAATTGTAGTAATTTATTGCATGCTTTAATTTGTTCTTAATTGTTTATTGTATTAGATTGAATTAATTTTTCATAATTTATACATTGTACTAATTATCCTTTTTATTTGTTTATAAAAAGTTTGATAATTAGATTATTTGTGCATACTTAGGAAAAATTTTATTAAACCCTATTCACCCCCCCTCTAGGGTTGCCATACCGATCCAACAAAGAAATAAATAGATAATTATCTAAATTTAAATTCATATAAATTCACCTAATAGATAATCTTTTAATGCAGGTTATATATTTTAGAGATGCCAAAATGAGTTTTGGAGAACGAGGTGTGATAAAATCAAGAAACAAATTGCAACCATGTAAGTAGCATTTAAAATTATGATCATCTACTACCAATTAAATTAAAGTAAAGATAAAAAAAAAATACTAATTTTTTATCTTTTTTTTTTTTTTGTGTTTGTACAGCCCAGTGGTGGAGCATGTATGGTAAAAGTGCTCCTACAGTACAGAAGTTAGCTATGCGGGTTTTGTCTCAAACGACTTCCTCATCTACATGTGAGCGGAACTGGAGTACATTTGCATTAGCCATACAAAGCAACGTAATCGGTTAGCTTACGAAAAACTCCACAAACTTGTTTTTTGCTACTACAACATGAAATTGAAGCTTAGAGATATGGGGGCCAAAAGTGAAAAAGTAGCAGAAAAAGATTACATTGATTTGGTGGATGTCGTGGCACATCCAAATGATGATGGTGATGACCCACTTTTTCAATGGGTCCGACCAGCACATTTGGATGATGAGTCTGGCAATCCAGACCCCGAGATTGCCAACATGGCTGCAGAGATCGATGTCAATGTGGAGCAAGTAATAAATAAAGAAGTTGGGATGCCTGACGACCAATTAAATGACTATCAATTTAATGTCTGTTTAGAAGCTCGTTATTCTGAAGCGGAACTTCAAAAAGTGAGAAAAAAAAGCTTCGTACAGGTAAGTCAGCAAATGATGAAGACGATGACAGTACGGACGATGGCAATGATGATGATAATACATCTGGTGGAGGAGGTGATACAAATGTTGGGACTTCAAGTGCTTACCAAGCTGAGGAAGGACAATCTAATGAACTGGGAATAAGTCCTTTTACCTGTGAGGCTGGATTCGACCATGTCACCCAAGACGAGGACCATGGATCTCGAGAGGGTGGTGAGGGGATTGCTGCTATTGGTAAACCGTTCTATCGACATAGAGATGGAGGATATTTTTATTCGACAAATTCGGATGAGAATTCCTTACTTTCAAGTATGGAAATGATGAGCATTAGCAGCAATAACACACAACGAGGCTATGGTCAAGGTAATTATTCTTACTCAAATTATGATGATTCTTCAAGTTCTGGTCATAGCAATGTTTAGCCTAACTTTCCATCACAGAGTTATCATCCATCTGAAAATCAAGGACCATCGACTGATAAGATGTATCCACGAATAGGGTCTATATGTTGGTCGTACGAGTCATATCGTTTTCATGTAAGCAATTATGTTCAACATTTTCAATATAGGATGACTTGGGAGCAATATTGTAATTTCTATCAGAATTATCAAGATTTTTGATTAGATGCTCCAAGATCATCTTTTTGGTATTAGACATGTACATTTTATATTAAACAATTCACAATTACTTTGTCACATACAAATATGTCATATCTTCTCTAATTACCAATATTTAATATTATTTTATGTAGTCAATTAGGATTTATGAATGGTTAATTATATTTATAGTTTGATTAAATCATCATAATTAAAGTCTCATTGAAAATAAATATTACATATAATTTAGATATATTATATGATGTTAAAATAAATCAATATGGCATAATTAAGCCATAATTAAAGTTTCATGAAATACTCAAATAATTTTAATCAATTTCTATATTTTTTTTCTTCAAATTCCTACTCGCATCGACAATTCAATTGATATTTATATCTAAATATTATCTTAGTTTTTAGATGTAATGCTTAAAAATGGTCAATTATAGTCTAATTAAGCCACAATCAAAGTTTCATTGGCAAATTCAAACAATTTCTCTCAATTTCCACGATTTCCGTAAATTCCCCTGAAATTTCCATCGACATTTCCATTTCCATCGACATTTCCATAAAATTTAGACCTCGACATTTCCATCGACATCGACATTTCAAACCTTGCTAATGGCTCAACCCAAGAGTCCTATGTATAGAGACCTAGGACAAATCTTTGCCACAATTAAAATATTATATTTTAATATCTAATATATTAAAATATATCTTATACTTATTTGAATCTCATTCAAATCTCCTACAATATATATTTAACATATTTGAATCTCATTCAAATTTCAAATATATATTTTTCTTTAATGTATCTAATATCATTAATCATTTTAATATTTAATATATTAAATACAATAAATATATTTTTCTCTTATCTAATATATTCAATATTAATTTGAACAATTCAAATTAAATATTAATTTGAACAATTCAAATTTTTCTTTCACCTAAATTGATTATTTAGTGTAACTATGAGCTAGCAAATGGACCTTATGGACCTATAGATTATAAGCTCCAATGATACAAAATTAATTAATTAAACTCTTTAATTAATCAATTTTTATTCATTAACTCTAAGGTCACTCCGCTATAGACCTAGAGTTGCACTCTTATGCACTGTAGGACAAGTTGTGTCCATGGATATAATCACTACATGCAAGTCGATCCTTCACGAGTTGTTCTTAATTACAGCTAGGTCAAAAGTCAGTTTTATCCCTATAATTACATCTTGTACCTTAAGTACTACTGATCCTCTAATGAACAATTTGTTTATGATCCAACCATAAATTAAGTCCCTCTCAGGCCAATGAGAGGGTAAGGCCCCATTGTTCAAGTTTTGAAATTAGTACTTAAGGGAACTATTCATCTACTTACTCTATATGGGAATGAGTGAATTCCATCTTGTGAGATTATGTCCCCAACTCCCTATTTGGTCATGTCCCTAAAATGGTAGGCTTATTGAATCAGCTACAAAAGCCACTCTCACTCATGTAAATCAAAGGATAAGCCCTCATAGACAGGAGTTCATAATTTACTCAAGATTAAGATCGAGTCGCATATGATCATCCTGATGAAATATTAATCTTCTTAATTAACAGATTTATAAAGAAAAATTAAATATTTCGTGGTCTAGTCTTATACAAACTCATTGTATAAGATACCCCCACTCACATGTCTCCACATGAACGATTTGGATCAAATCATTTGTAACTATTATAAAGTGGGTCGTATCAATAGTGTTACCAGGATAAGTCACCAAACCTTATCAATATACTATGACCCTTTAGGTTATTTCTTGAACATGATTCTCCTATATGTCAACCACATACTGTTCAAGATTACACTAATAATCTTGGGTTTTTCATATAATGGATAATATTATTTTGTAAATAAAATAATCAAAATTATTATTACTTATTAAATAATTAATTAATTACGAGACTTTAGGGCAGAAATCCCAACACTCACAACTTTTGAAAATTGGTTACCAAAGTTGCATTTTGAACACAGTCTTGCTATTCTTATTATTATTTTTTAAATCAGTTTCCTGTGGGATCGATACTTTGGAGTACTTCCAATTTTATATTACTTGCATCGATAGTGTGCACTTGCACTGGGCTGAATTCATTCTTTTATTTTTAACCCACAAGTTTCACCCGATCAACAAGCAATACCAACTTATGTAATGAGTTGTTTCAGGCTGCCGAAGATCTTATGTGATCAGATTACCAAGCTAATTGCTCTATTTTGGTGGGGTTACTGGTAATGAAAATCAGAGGTTTCATTGGAAAAAAATGGAAGAAGTTGTGTCTACCAAAAGAGGAAGATGATTTGAACTTTAGAGATCTCCAAACTTTTAATCAAGCTCTGATAGCAAAACAAGTTTGGAGGTTCTAAGAAATCTAGACCTTATAGTTTAAAAAATTCTTAAGGCCAGGTATTTTCCTAATTCAAATTGTTTATCTTCAACTTTATCTTCTTCCTCCAGCTCTTATTTTTGGAAAATTTTGTGTGGGGGAGAGAATTGTTAAAGATTGGTCTTAGAAAGAGGGTTGGAAATGGCAATTCAATTAGGGTGTTCAAGGACCATTGGCTTCCATGACCATACTCTTTTTCAAGGTTTTTTCGTCAAATTTGGGTACTTATGATGTTTTAGTAAGTGAGTTTATTACTCCTTATTTTCATTGGGATGCTATGAAACTTAAGCAGGTACTTTGCCAAGATGATGTTGATGTCATTTTATCTATCCCGATAAGTTTGACAGACATAGAGGATGTTGGGTGTGGGACTATGATCGTTATGGGAATTATTCGGTCAAGAGTGGTTATAAGGCGAAAATGAAGTCGGCGAATTGGGGTTAGTCTCCAAGTTTCAATTTGTGTAAAGATTGGTAGAAAAAAATTATGGATGGCAAAGATCCCAACGAAGATTAAACACTTTGTTTGGAAATCTTTTTAGAACTGCATTCCTACCAACAAAATTCTTTGGAAAAGAAAATTGGATATTACCCCGTGATGTCTGATTTGCCGAAGAAAGAGAGAATCAATCAACCACATGCACTGTTTGGGTGTAAAAGATCAAAAAAATTTAACGAAATCTCATTCTGAATTATGAGTTGAGGGAAAATCCAAATATTCAAATATAGGATAGATGGATGGACTTCTTTAAAAATCTCCCTTAAGATACGATGAATTTAGTGTTTGTGTGAGCCCAATTACTTGTTGAAGATCAAAAATAGTTGAACTCAATTTTGAATTAATTTGGTGGATTTATCCAGCATTCTTCGCAAGTTCTTTTAGAATTCTTCCTCGATTTCACCTTGATATTTTGATGCAAGATGGTTCAAGTTCTGTACTTTTCCCGATTGCCCAATCCGATTCAAGTTCACTTGGGTTGTTAAGACTAACCATCTCCTAATTCAGGTGAAGGTTGAGTTGATTGGAATGGAGAGAATGGTTAGCCAATTTTGTTGCATGAATTTCCAATTTCAGTTGGTTATGTCCTTTGCTTTTAGTCAATTTAGCTTTACTGGAATGTCTAAGCCTTGATTTTTTTGTTTCAATTGAAAATCTCTTGAATTTCTTGTAGTTTAATTATTCGAAATTAGCACTACATTATTTGCCTTAATTATTTAATTTACACAACGTCTAATATGAACTTTTTCTCAAAATCTAGTTATAATATCTTTATTTTTAATATGAGCTAAAACTTCTTAGGGAGTTCAAGGATGTGAATTCCCTAAGAAGTAAATGTAGCCAAAATTTCAATAAAAACCAAGCCTACATCTCAATTGTTTGCTTGTGTTGAATATATTTCCGTTGAGATCCTAGATTGATCAACTAGGGTAGCAACTCAAGCTTAGATCTAATACCGACGGGGTTAGTGATAAGCGGATTTCACACAAGTAATGGAGAAAAGAGCTTAGACATAAGCCAATCCTTACCCTATACATAGGGATTAAGGACTCCAAGACCCATAAATTTGTTGAGGCAATTGATCTAAGATAGAGGGACTATAGACATATAAGTCTCTCACTTAGCCTCCTAAACCCTAATTTCAAGGTGAATAGGAGATGTAATTTTGGTTTACAATTGAGTGTGGAGTAGGTTGGAATTGCAATTTTGGTTTGCAATTACAACTTAGGGCAATGACATTCTTGAGCCCCATCTTTATCTAAATTCTCTTTGAAATTTCAATTACTAAGTCTATTTAGTTTGCCATTTTTAGATTCTGCAATTCAATTATGCAATTTTTCTTTAATTCCATTATTGCCATTTCTTGATTCTGCAATTTTTCTTTTTATCAACACACCATCTCAACATTATTTTTGCATTTTTAGTTTTCAAAGTTGCAATTTTCCTTACACTTTGCTTTACAACATTTGTGTTACTCCTTTCCCTGTGGGATTCGATACTTGGTACTCAGATACCATTTTATATTACTTCGATCGTGTGCGCTTGCGTGTACAACCGATCAGTCGGCCTCGGCCTCGGCCTAGGCCGACCACATGGCAAGGCCCCATTTTGGGCCTTGCCATGGTCAAACACCATAGGGGTGAAGACAAGGGCCTGGGCTTGGCCCTAGCCTGTGGTCTGCCTCGACCTCGGCCGAGGCCGACCAGTTTGGCAAAGCCCAATTTAGCCCAATTGGTGGGCCTTGCCCTTGGTCCCTCGTGGCCCATGTGCCCTCGGTTTAGCCCAATTTGACATGTCCTTTCCCCATTCGAAGACGGAAACCCACGAAAAACCCTAGGAAGGAAGCTATTTAAGCTCTCCCTCAGGGGAAGAGTAAGGTAAGTTCATTCCAGCTTACAACACTCTCATACAACTCCCAAATTCTCTCAAAACTCTGTCTGACTTAAGCATCGGAGCCTGTGTTGCCTATACCACACCGGTGTCCAGGTTTTTCTTATCTTGCAGGCCACGTTCTTCCCCCAAGAATACAAATTCACAGTCGTTGTCACGTGGAGGTCAGATGATATTTCTCCTGTCCAAAATTTGGCAACAACAGTTGGCGCCGTCTGTGGGGAACGACAACGCTTGCTTGAAAAACCTAGTTTGAGTTCATATTCTCCAAAAAGATGAGCAGAATGCTAGGAAACAAGAACTGGAATGAACATGGAGACGATTTTCGATCAGGACTGTCGCCTGAGAGGAACACAAAAGAACAGGCCTGTTTGGCCTCACACCGAGGCCGAGGTCGACCAGTCCCTGTTGGCCGAGGCCGACCAGTCCCTGTTGGCCGAGGCCGACCATGAGGAGGTTGTGGCCGACAAGATCATTCAAGCTACTCTGATTGAAAAGCGACTAGATTAACACAACCAGCAGGGAAGCAAGGTAAGCCGAACAATCGGAACAAAATCCGTCATTATCTCGACATCAAAAACTCAAGGTAAAAGGGGTCAAAATCGAGGTCGGGGCTAAGGCAAGAATAAAACCCTAACCTTGGAGCAATGTGAAGATGGGACGGATTTAAGAAGCATAATCTAGGAAAAGAAGCGACAGAGAGCCTTGTCCGAAGCCGAGGTGAGCAATCTTCCAGGTACTGAAGCGACGGATCTGAGAAGTGTCATTGAATGGAAAAAACAACAGAGAGCCAAGGCCGAGGCCAATTTTGAAGCCCAGGCTAATTATGGAGCCGAGGTCGAGGCTGAGGCTGAGGCCAATTTTGATACTAACGCCGAGGTTGAAGCTGAAGCAAATTCCAGGGCCAAAGATGAAGCGAATAATCTGCCATGGAGGGCAGAATTATTGAAGATTCAAAGCGAGCTAGATCATATCCAGGAGAATATGCACAAGGTAAAAACTATAGGGTTTGATATTGAAGCTTTGATAGAACAGGTAGATCCACCTTTCACTGATGAAATCATGAATGTGAAACTACCTCCCACATTCAAAGTTCCAAAGATCAAACCCTATGATGGAAACAAGGATCCTGTAGTGCTTATAGATGTGTATAGATCATGGATGGAACTTCATGGAGTGGAAGATGCAATCAGATGCAGAGCCTTCTCATTTACTTTAGTGGGACCAGCAAGACATTGGTTTCGCAACATAAAAAGAGGATCTATTGGTTCATTCAAGGAATTGGCTCGAGCTTTCGTGACGCAATTTCTGGGAGGAAGAGATCAGCCTAAGCCAGCAACTCACCTACTTTCCATCAAACAAGGATCCAAAGAAACCCTATAGGAATATATTGCTCGATTCAATAGTGAAGCTTTACGTGTTGAGGATTGCACTGATGGAGCAGCATTGATGGCCATAATTAATGGACTCAGAGATCGAAGACTCATACGATCTTTGGGAAAGAGAAAACCCACATCGTATGTAGAGCTCATCACTCGAGCTCAAAAGTATGTACGTGCAGAAGAATTTCTTTGTACGAAGAAGAAAAATGATGAGATTGAAAAAAGATCAAATCAATTAAATGATAGGAAAAGGCCAAGTGAGATATTACACCAAGAGGCCAAGAGACAGAAGATGGATGACCAGATACCAATTCGACTTGGCCACCCATCCAGAAAGTTCGAAAAGTACACTCCAACATCAGTTCCTATTGAGCAGATTCTAATGGAGGTAGGCCATTCCAACTTATTAAAGCGACCTGAAAGGATGAAAACAGGATCAAATAAGAGAGTAGACAAAAATATTATCTCTACCATGAAGATCATGGACATATGACCAGAGACTGTTTCCAGCTAAAGGATAACATCGAGGCTCTAATTCGAAACGACTTCTTGAAGGAATACATCAATGTACGTGCAGGAAAAAGGACAAGACCGACCTCATAGGAGGCTGAGGCCGACCTCATAGAAAGCCGAGGCCAACCTCATAGGCGGCCGAGGCCGAGGTCGAGATTCTCTTCATACATAGTTAGTTTAGCTTCTATTTTCTTTAATCAAACCATGTTTGTTGAATCTTCATTAAATTCAATTGATAGGTTAGCAAGTCTCATGTAAATAGACTAGGTTTATTATTACTCATTTTAAGTTGATCAATACAAGTTATGTTTTGAAAACGAATTTGTAATCAAGCAAAAGAGATCTTCCTACAAGTAATATCCTCCTTAAGTGGGGGCTACGTAGGGGATATGCCTCTCTATTGAACAAAAGGCACAGAAGCTGCATAGGAGATATGTCTCTCTATGAAACAAAAGGCAACGAAGCTACTAAAGAGCTATGCCTCTCTAATTGAACAAAAAGCAGAAGCTACACCAAATGAGCTAGAAAACTGAAGTGGAGGCCGAGCTCATAGGTTGAGGTTGACCTCATAAGCCAAGGTCGACCTCATAATCTGATGCCGAGCAAGTTACCAAAATCACTTCAGTTACAAAAATCATCTGACTATGGGAAGATGAATGGATCTTTTTTAAAAGAAGCAGATTGTGGAAACGTATTGGAAAAACATAAGCAACGAAATCATGAGTTAACAAAAACACATGAGACAGAAGCTAAAGCAGAGGAACTGAGGTCTGACAAGCATGGCCGAGGCCAACCACCCTGATCTAGGCCGACCACGTTGGCCAAGACTAAATGCTTCCTAGGAGAATGATTACAAGAAGAATTTGAAGTCAAAATCCAACCTTCTAGAAGAAGAGGTGGAGTAAAACCGATTCTAATCAAGTTCTCTTGACTAACGAAGGAAAGACCAGGACAAGCTGACTCCCAGAAAGAATGACGAAGAGGATAGTGAAGGTCGAGGAAAACTCATACAGCGCAGAAAGTACCGGCACGCAAGGAGCTGCAAACACGGGCCTAGCAGAAGCACCAAGCAGGCCTCGGCCGAGGCCGACCAGTCCGGCCCCCAATTCTCACTCCATTGCTTATGTCCTATTCTCCTCTCATGATATCAGATTGAAGTGAAGCTACAATTGGAAAAAGAATTGCTTTCAAATAAGCAATAAGCTACCAAAAGTCATCTCCAGATATAGTAAATTAAAGTCAAAATCTAAGAGCCTACTCTAAGATACGACCAATTATGTCATGCAATTAAAGCATGAAACACGCAAAACTCTTAAGAACTTAGGTGCAGAGGAAGAGGCCCAGAAGGTTGATTGAACCACCAAAGGGTTTGGTTGACTGATCTTGGCAACCCAAAAATCTGAGAAAAATCTCACGATGGGTCCTTATTGAGCACGACAAAGCAGGCTTGATGAATGCAAAACTCCGCTTAGGTGTGGAGGACGCAAGCCCAGAAGATTGATTGGGTTCCTAAAAGGGACTTGATTAGTTAATCTGAGCAGCCTAAAAATCTGAGATGAGTCTCACGATAGGTTTTTTAAAATAACAAATAAAAAGAATTTGGTTACATAAAACCAAGCGCATAAATTAAAGACAAGACATGACTAAAAGGCCCAATACAGATCACAACGTGCTGAAACCAAACGGAGAAATTGACACTCTAGAAGACTGAATATCCTCATAAGGATGGACAACAATAACTAGGGATAATTTGAGGTAGACCTCGAAATGTCAACAATGACTCCAAAACTTAATAGGCTACTCCCAAGTCAGGCTCCATGCAATTACTTCATACGCTCCTAATCTCGAATCCTAACTAGGGAGTGTGGGCTAATGTTATGGGTGAAATTGGACCAACAAGAATGGGTTGGCTAAAGGGCTGCAACGAAGGGCCAAATAAAGAAAGAAGCCTAATGCGAAGTCAAAACGGACTGAAACCGACAGAAGACTCACCCAGGACGAGAAAGGACGAAGAAACGGGCTTGGGCCGAAGCCCAAGCTCGTGGTTGGCCTCGGCCTCGGCCGAGGCCGACCACATGGCAAGGCCCCATTTTGGGCCTTGCCATGGTCAAACACCATAGGGGTGAAGATTGGGGCCTGAGCTTGGCCCTAGCCCGTGGTCGGCCGAGGCCGACCAGTTTGGCAAGGCCCAATTTTGGGCCTTGCCTTGGTCCCTCATGGGCCGTGTGCCCTCGGTTTAGCCCAATTCGACATGTCCTTTCCCCATTCGAAGACGGAAACCCACGAAAAACCCTAGGAAGGAAGCTATTTAAGCTCTCCCTCAAGCGGAGAGCAAGGTAAGTTCATTCCAACTTACAATACTCTCATACGACTCCAAAATTCTCTCAAAACTCTGTCTGACTTAAGCATCTGAGCCTGTATGGCCTACACCACACCGGTGTCCAGGTTTTTCTTATCTTGCAGGCCACGTTCTTCCCCCAAGAATACAAATTCACTGTCGTTGTCACGTGGAGGTCAGGTGATATTTCTCATGTCCAAAATTTGGCAACAACACGAACCTCCGACCTCAAAAGAGGTAGTACATACCAATTACCGTTGAGCTATGTTCACTTTGACAAATAAAATTAAATTAACAGCAAGAATTAGTATTTTTATAATTTAAATATAGTTTGGACCTTATTGATAAAATGTGTTATGAATAACCTCACAATACAAGCCATACTGCGCACGCTGCTTTGTCACTTGTGCCAACTACGTATGATATATTTGTCTTTGGTATGAACTTCCCTCTTTTGACTTTAATTAGAATATTTTTTTGTAACTAGGATGTTTTTCCTGGTTTATTTAGGTATATCTTAGGATTTAATAGATATTTTCTAAAGTAGGATATTTATTGTCCCTTTCTTGTTTAGGGATTTGTCTTGGTTATTTGATTAGGATATTATTTTATTACCTTAATATGATTTTATCCCTTATTTGTATTAGGAAAGTTTTCAAGGTTAGTTTTTACCTTCTACTTCAATGCTATTTAAAGCCAATGATGTTCTTGAAGGAATGAACTTTTCATCCCGCAGCGGAAGCATTGGATCGTCTTTGATTTATTTAGAATTAAACACAAAATATATAAGGTTAAGCAAAAACTTACATTGAAATAAACATGGAGATTCTTCTGGTGGGTCTTTATCTCCTCCACAAAATCTTCCTGGCTATGACTCTAACACAGGACCAAGGCTTGTGGGAGCCTCTTGAAAGAAAATCCACAAGGGATTGGAGAGGAAGAGGTCTAGAGAGAATTCTCTAATTCTCTCTATTGAGGAGATGTGTGTTATCAAGAATGTTTCAACCTAAGGGTTCTATTTATAGAGACCAAGGGAAGATCTTTGCCATTATTAAAATATTATATTTTAATATCTAATATATTAAAATATATCTTTTATTTATTTGAATCTCATTCAAATCTCCTACGATATTTATTTATTTGAATCTTATTCAAATTCTATAAATATCTTTTATTCAATATATCAAATATATATTAATTATTTTAATATTTAATGTATCAAATACAATAAATATATTTTCCTCTTTTATATTTAATATATCTAATATATTAAATATTAATTTGAACACTTCAAATTAAATATTAAATTTGAACATTTCAAATTTTAATATTTAATGTATCAAATACAATAAATATATTTTCCTCTTTTATATTTAATATATCTAATATATTAAATATTAATTTGAACACTTCAAATTAAATATTAATTTGAACATTTCAAATTTTTCTTTCAACTAAATTGATCTTTTAGTGTTACTATGAGCTAGCAAGGGGACCTTATGGACCTACAAATTATAAGCTCTAATGATACAAAATTAATTAATTAAACTCTTTAATTAATTAATTTTCATTCATTAACTATAGGTCATTCCACTATAGACCTAGAGTTGCACTCTTATGCATTGTAGGACAAGTTGTGTCCATAGATACAATCATTACATGCAAGTCGATCCTTCACGAGTTGTTCGTAATTACAGCTGGGTCAAAAGTCCGTTTTACCCCTATAATTATATCTTGCACCTTAAGTACCACTGATTCTCTAATGAACAATATGTTTATAATCTAATTATAAACTAAGTCCCTCTCGGGCCAATGAGAGGGTGGGGCCCCATTGTTCAAGTCCCGAAATCAGCACTTAAGGGAACTACTCATCTACTTACCCTATATGGGAAGGAGTGAATTCCATCTTGTGAGATTATGTTCCCAGCTCCCTATTTGGTCAAATCTCCAAAATTGTAGGCATATTGAATCGGCTACAAAAGCCACTCTCACCCATGCAAATCAAAGGACAAGCCCTCACAGGCAGGAGTTCATAACTCACTCAGGATTAAGATCGAGTCACATATGATCATCCTGATGAAATATTAATCTTCTCAATTAACGGATTTATAAAGAGAGATTAAATATTTCGTGGTCCAGTCTTATACAAACTCATTGTATAAGATACCCCCACTCACATGTCTCCACATGAATGATTTGGATCAAATCATTTGTAACTATTACAAAGTGGGTCGTATCAATAGTGTTACCAGGATAAGGCACCCAACCTTATCCATATACTATGATCCTTTAGGTTATTTCTTGAACATGATCCTCTCGTATGTCAACCACATACTGTTCAAGATTACACTAATAACCTTGGATTTTTCATATAATGGATAATATTATATTGCAAATAAAATAATCAAAATTATTATAAATTATTAATTACGAGGCTTTAGGGCATAAATCCCAACAGTTCTCGTGTTCGATATGACTAGTTAGATTCATAAAATTATAGTGAGTTTCCTTACAATTGTTAAGGACATTGTACTCCTTTGCAAGTTTTGCTTTAAGATCTGTTTGGAATACCTTTTAGTTTAAACAGTTTTGAAAAAATATATTTTCAATAAAAATGTTATTATATCTTATATTTTTTTCAAAGTATTTTAAATAATAAATTTGTTTAGTTGCACTATATTGAAAAGTGATTATATTAATTATAAATTTATTTTTATTTTTTATTACATATTTTGAGGATTTTCGGTTAATCACTTTAGAGTCATTTTGGAATAATTCATCTCTCACGTGTTTCTTAAAAATAAATGGTTTTTAAATTAATCCAATTTTTTGAAGTAATTTTTATTTATTAAGATTTTTCTAATAAATAAAAATAACTTTCATTATAAAAAATTGTGCACGATGGCTACAAGAGATTGATTTTCAATCAATACCAGTTCTAGCAACCAATCTGGAAAGTTGTTAGTCCATAAAACTAAACGACAAGATAAACCTGATCTTGTTAATCTATCAGCCAAGCCATTAAAAACTTGACTAATATGAACGTACTTAACTTGTAGAAAATCCTTCTGGATAGTAGTGATATCATGTAAGATGTTGTGCACTTCAACCATTGAATCCAAAAGCCCATTTAGCATTGAAACAAGAGATAGTGAGTCGGAGAAAACCTGTACCTTAGTGAAACCCATTCATCTTGGTAAACGAAGACCCTAAACACCGCACAAGCCTCCAAACAAATAGGTGACACATAAAAGTTTTTAAAGTTTTCCATTGCTGCTACCACACTTCCATCTTGGTATCGTATAACTGCTCTCAATCTAATTTTTCATTCATTGTCACAACATGCTGCGTCTACAAATAAATTCACTCATCCAATATCCTCTTGTGGAAGACGATGAACATTATTAATGGCAGGAGAACACACCCTTCCCCCATTAGCTTTATAGAAATCCTAAATATAATTAATTATCCACTCACATTTGCATTCAGCCTATTGAATAGGACGATTAAAACACAAATTATTCCGATCATTCTAAATAGCCCATTCAGCAACACATACAACATCAAATTGATCCGTATGAAACTGACCCAATAACTCCAACCATCTGTATTGTATAGAAACACAATTTCCATCATCGAAGTTCCAACTTGGCAATAAGGTATGCCAAATTTCTTTTGCTCTTTTACATCTAAAAATAGCATGCTTTGATATTTTGGGATTTTTCTTGCATAAAGGGCATACCACAGAGACCTCCATCCGTCTATTAAACAGATTCACCATAGTAGGTAAACAACTATGAAAAGATCACCATACAAAATGTTTGATTTTTATGGCACTTTTGCCTTCTATAAAGTCTTCCACCACTTTCTATATCTGTTTTCACTTGTTAAAGCCTCCATTTCTTGCACATAGGCAAAAGTTTTGTAGCCACTTTTAACTGAGTACCTACCTTGCTTATCAAAGTGCCATATCCATCTATCTTGTACACTTGAGAAAGAAATTGGTTGGTTAATAATTTCTTGTACATCATTGTTAAAAAAATATTGACACAATTTTATAACATCCCATTGTAATGAAGGTGTTCTAAAGTCTGCCACATGCATGTCCTCTAAGTCTTGTCTCCTAGTAAACACTTTAAAGGACCATGGTCGAGGTAACCAGGGATCTTTAAAAATATGAATCAAACACCCATTCCCTAATTGCAAACGAATTCCTTTCCTCAATAGATCTAGTCCCCATATCACACTCTTCCAAAAAAACGACGATGATGAAGGAGAAGACGATATTCCTAGAAAATCCTTATATGAAAAATAAGACCCTTTCAAAACCCGCACAATCGTCAGGTCCAGATTAGTGAAAATCCTCCAAGCTTGTTTTCTAACAAGGCCTTATTAAAATCTTCAAGTCCTATGAAATTTAACCCACAAATCTCCTTTGGTCTACATAATTTATCCCAATTCATCCAATTAATTTTTCACTTCTCATCAGTTGAATCCCACCAGAATCTAGCCATCATTTTTGTCAAAATGAGAACAAAATTTCTTTGGTAGTCGAAAGCAACTCATTGCATAAGTGGGGATAGCTTGGACCACACTTTTGATCAAAACCTCCTTCCCCCCACTTGAAAAAAAATACGACCTTTCCCCCCTTGCAATACCTTCCAAAATCTATCCTTTGACAATTTAAAATCAGAACCTTTACAACGCGTAAAAGAAGACAAAAGTCCTAAATATGTACTTAAATTAGATACAATTTTCATTGGCAGAATTTCATGTAAATACTCTTTACATGCAGCATTTGTATTTGGATAAAAAAACATACCCCAAATTTATGTATTGCCCAAAAGCAACTTCATAAAACTAGAAAATAGACTTTAAAAACCCAAACTCCACAACATTTTCTTTCAAAAAAAGTAAACTATCATCTACAAAAAATAAATGAGTTACCTTAGGGCTCTGTCGGGAAATAGCCATCTTTGAAAGATGTCATTTTCTTACCTCATCAGCAATCAAAGTAGTTAGACCTTCTGCACACAACATGAACAAATAGGGAGACAAAGGATCTCCTTGGCATAATCCACGTGACGGTGTAAAGCAATCATTAGGTTGCCCATTTATTAGAACAGAGAAGGATACTGTCAAAATAAAATCCACCCAATCCTGATGAAAACTCAGCTTAAGCATTACTTGAGTCATAAAAAACCCATTCCACCCTGTCATATGCCTTACTTATATCGAGCTTCAAAGTTGCATATCCCAAATTGTTTTGCTTATATTTCCTAAAAAAAATGAAGACTTTCATGACCAATAATCAAATTATTTGTGATGGCTCTACCTGGTAAAAAGGATGATTGAGCCTTTGATATAATATCACTCAAAAACAATTTTTAATCGATTTGCTAAGACCTTAGTGACAATTTTATAAGACACATTGCACAGGCTAATGGGCATTTATTAAGATTTGTTTAAAACCCACTTTTGATCATCTAAAAATCACTCAATAAGTTATACTAAACACACTTTAAATTATTAATTTTTCCAATGGTGCTTATAGAAAAATCAATTTTGTTCAAAGAGCATATTTTTTCCTCAAGTCATTCCAAACACACTATTAGGGCCTGTTTGGATTACCTTTTAATCTAAGGGGGTGTATAGGGTGAGAGATTGAGTAGGGTGAAGTTAATAACTCCACTTCACCTCACGTTTGGCCCAATGACTTTTTAAACCTATTGTGGGTCCCATTGCTTATTAACTCCAACTCTATTTTGTGGCCCACAACTTCTCTTTTTCATTTTCTCTTCACCTCACCTCACTCCTACATCTCTCCATTTTTTTCACAATTTTTTTAAATTTCTTAATTTACAAATTTTTTTATTCTTTTTTTTTATATATAAATTTTCTCATTATTATTACTAATTAATAATTAAAATATAAATAATTATTAACAAAAATATTTTTATTTTTATCCTATAATTTTAATAAATTTTTTAACAAAAATATTTTTCTTTTTATCCTATAATTTTATTTTTTAAAATATAAATTATAAAAAATGTTTTATACATGATACTGTTATTTAAATTGAAATTCTAATGTAAATTAGAGTACTACATGACAATTTTTTTAATTGATAAAAATTTCTCTACCACACTTCTACCCCTATCATCTATAATTTTTTTTTTAAAGTTTAAACTAAAATTACTTATAACAAATAACAATCTTATATTTTTTTAAGCTTATCTTTTTATTAATAGCTCAAAAATATATATAATTTTATGATTTTAAGATAAAGAAAAGTGTATTTTAGACTAACCCATATTATAATTTAAAAAATTAGTGTTTAAAAAGGTTAACGTATTAAAATTAAAAAAATATATTTGATTTTTAAATTAATCATATTCAAAGTAAAAATAAAAAATAAATTGTCCCTTCTTCCAAACTTAATAAAATAAAATTATTGCAATAAATAACATAAATATATAGTATTTTTAACAAAAGTATATGCATGATATTCATTTTGAACTTAATTATATTAAAATAACATAAATATTTGATATTTTATTTTTAACGTAGTTATTTTAAAACTTCAAAGAATATTTTTATTTTAAAATTAATCAAACTTTAGATAATTCATTTCATTCTTTAGATAGAAAAATAAAATCTTAGATTATGCAAAAAAGTATTATAACTTTTATTAAGCTTGGAAAACAAATCTTCAATTAAAACTTTAAAATTGACGAAAATAAGCCTTTATTAAAAAAAAATTGAAAAAAATGAGCGACCTTATTTTATTTATCTTAATTGAAATTGATATGTAACAAAATGGTAAAATATTCATGAAATAATATAACTTAAAATCTCAATTTTAGGATTGACAGGAACAAATCTATATAATTAATTAAATTCTTTTAAAAAATCATTCAAATCTAGCTCTAATTGTATAGTATAACAAAATTGTAAAAAAAAAAAACAAAAACAGCCAGCACAAACCCAAATTTCACAACTCTAGGTTAAATAACTTTGCACCACAAACACCAACTTCATAACTTTAAACTAAACAACTCTGCATATAATGCCCCAAGCCCATGATTCGGACCAGGATTCAAAATCCAGATTCGACACTGATGGCCCCGGGATTCCCATGCATCCCCTACGACCTGGCCACACTACATACTTGTCTTGAAGACCTTCTTAGAGTGAAGATTGTCCCCACATATCAACGCAGGTTCTTTTAGCATGTTCTGTCCTCACTCACATACTTCCTAGCTATGAAAATTCTCAAGAGGTCACCCAATATAAAATTGCTCAAAGTCAAGCATGCTTAACTTTGGAGTTCCTATGATTGAGTGATCGGGTGAAGAAAAGAAACGCACACTGCCGATGCAAGTATTAAAACAGGAGTACTTCTGAGTATCGATCCCACAGGGAACAGTGTAACAAAAATTATTGCTAAGCAAAATGTAAAAAAAATTGCAACTTGGAAACTAAAATTACAAAAACAAGGTTGGGATGGTGTGTTGGTAAAAAGAAAATAATTGCAAAATCTAATTACAAATTAAAGTGACAAATATTGTAGAACTGAATTGTAGAATCGAAAATTTGCAAGATTGAGTAGCAAACTAAATAGACTTGGTAAATGAAAATTGCAAAAGAAATTTTAGATAAATGAGGGGCTTAAGAATGTCATTGCCCTAAGTTGTAATTGCAAACCAAAATTGCAATTCCAACCTATTCTACATTCAATTATAAACCAAAATTGCATGCTACTCCTATTTGAAGGAATGAGGGTTTCACTCCGCAGCAGAAGCATTGGATCGTCTTTGATTTATTTAAAATTAAACTAAAAAATAAGATTAAGTGAACTTACTTGGAGTAAATATGGAAATATTTCTAGCATGTCTTTATCTCTTCCACAAAGTCTTCCTAGCTATGACTCAAACACAGGACCAAAACTTGTGGGAGCTTCTTGAAAGAAAATCAACAAGAGATTTGAGAGGAAGAGGTCTAGAGAGAATTCTCTAATTCTCTATATATGAGATGTGTGTTATGTCTAATGGCTCAACCCAAAGGTTCTATTTATAGAGACCAAGGATAAATCTTTGCCATAATTAAAATATTATATTTTAATATTTAATATATTAAAATATATTATATACTTATTTGAATCTCATTCAAATCTCCTACGATATTTATTTATTTGAATCTTATTCAAGTTTTATAAATATTTTTTTTAATGTATCAAATATACATTAATTATTTTAATATTTAATATATCAAATACAATAAATATATTTTCCTCTTTTATATTTAATATATCTAATATATTAAATATTAATTTTAATACTTCAAATTAAATATTAAATTTGAACATTTCAAATTTTAATATTTAATGTATCAAATACAATAAATATATTTTTATCTTCATTTCTCTCTTTTATATTTAATATATCTAATTAATATATTAAATATTAATTTGAACACTTCAAATTAATATTAATTTGAACACTTCAAATTAATATTAATTTGAATATTTCAAAATTTTCTTTCAACTAAATTGATCTTTTAGTGTTACTATGAGCTAGCAAGGGGACCTTATGGACATATAGATTAGAAGCTCCAATGATACAAAATTAAATAATTAAACTCTTTAATTAATTAATTAATTTTCATTCATTAACTATAGGTCACTCCACTATAGACCTAGAGTTGCACTCATATGCATTGTAGGACAAGTTGTGTCCATAGATATAATCATTACATGCAAGTCGATCCTTGACGAGTTGTTTGTAATTACAACTGGGTCAAAAATCCGTTTTACCCCTATAATTACATCTTACACCTTAAGTATCATTGATCTTCTAATGAATAATATGTTTATAATTTAATTATAAACTAAGTCCCTCTCGGGCCAGTGAGAGGGTGGGCCCCATTGTTCAAGTCTCGAAATCAACACTTAAGGGAACTACTCATCTACTTACCCTATATGGGAAGGAGTGAATTTCATCTTGTGAGATCATATTCCTAGCTCCCTATTTAGTTAAGTCCCCAAAATGGTAGGTGAATCGGCTACAAAAGCTACTCTCACCCATGCAAATCAAAGGATAAGCCCTCACAGGTAGAATTTCATAACTCACTTAGGATTAAGATTGAGTCGCATATGATCATCCTGATGAAATATTAATCTTCTCAATTAACGGATTTATAAAGAAAGATTAAATATTTCATAGTCCAGTCTTATACAAACTCATTGTATAAGATACCCCCACTCACATATCTCCACATGAATAATTTGGATCAAATCATTTGTAACTATTATAAAGTGGGTCGTATCAATAGTGTTACCAGGATAAGACACCCAACCTTATCCATATACTATGACCCTTTAGGTTATTTCTTGAACATGATCCTCTCGTATGTCAACCACATATTGTTCAAGATTACACTAATAACCTTGGATTTTTCATATAATGGATAATATTATATTGCAAATAAAATAATCAAAATTATTATTAATTATTAAATAAATCATTAATTACGAGGCTTTAGGGCATAAATCCCAACACTACTCACCTTGAAATTAGGTTTTAGGAGACTAAGTGAGTGACTTATATGTCTATAGTCCCTCTATCTTAGGTAATTTTGCTCAACAATTTTATGAGTTTTGGAGTCTTTAATCCCTATGTCTAGGGCAAATAATTGTCTTTTGTCTAAGCTCTTTTCTCCATCACTTGTGTGAAATCTGCTTATCAAGCTAGGATCTCAGCTTGAGTTGCTACCCTAGTTGATCAAGCTAGGATCTCAACGGAATTTTATTCAACACAAAGCAAACAATTGATATGTAGGCTTGGGTTTTAGTTGAAATTTTGGCTACAATTACTTCTTACGAGATTCACATCCTTAAACCCCTTAAGAAGTTTAGCTCATATTAAAAGTAAAAATCCTACAACAAACTCTAGAAATTAAATCCATACCAGAAGAATAAATAAAAATGCTAATTGCAACAAAAAATTAGTTGAGTTAAAAACAGCTAGCCATCAAAATTGAATTGAAAAATTGAACAACCCAAGCAATAGACAAGCATACTTCATTCCTGGACAACCCATGAAATAAACAAACTTCAGTGAAGATAAATATTCAACAAAAATCGAAAACAAAACTCAAAAAAAAAAACCCATGAATCATGAACTTCCAACAAAGTAAATTGAATTCCTCCAATATAAATTGAATCCAATAAGAATATCAAGTACATTAAACAAAGCTTGAAAAGAACATCACTCAACTATATTAAAACATAAAGTACATTAAAACAGAGGAATCCCAACAACATTCAACAAATCTTCACTTCTTCTCCAATCGATTCAATCCCTCAACTATTTCTAGGAAGATATTGAATCTTAACAACCCATGCTTTCACTTGAATCGGCCTGGAAAAATTGAAGAAAAATAGAAATAAACATGGCAGCAACTCTTGGTATAAACAAAGGAGAAAAACTAAAAAAAAAAAATAGAGGAATAACAACTGGACAGAAACCCACGAAATAAAACTCCAAAAACGTCTCCAAAAATCGATCCATTCTTCACCCATCTTCTCTCCTTTTGTAGGCCTTCATTAGGGTTGAATAATGCCCAAAATTCGTGCTCAAAATCCTCCAAATCATGCAGCAAATGAGGATTTTTGGATATGGGTTAAATGCAGTTTTTTTTTCCCTTTTTTGAATTTTTCTGCTACTCTAGAGAATTGCAACTTCATCTTGCAATTTCAATTCTGCAATTTCCACAATTCCTGCACACAAGTTTAGTTTTTAAGATTCTCACCCTAATTGCCTCCATTCTTCTTTATTTCTTATTTTTAAGCAACTTTCAACTATTTCCAAATGATCTTAAAACAAAACAAGAATATTTTAAGTAATTGAAAGTTAAATAAGCCTTAATTCTAAGGCTTATCATTGAGCCACCGAAAATGAAGGTGCACCTTGTTGGTATAGGTAGTAACTATCAATTTTTTTAAGCCTTTCTTAACCATACTTGTATATCCTCAGGATCCCTCTCATTCGGATGTGGTCACAATTCATTCATGTACCCCTCCTAAACTCTAGCATTACATTGCACCCCAAACACGGATTAAATAACTCTCCTGACTAAATAATTCTTCAGACTAAACAACTTCAGGTTAAATAACTTCAGACTATACAACTCTGCATCCCAACGCCCCCGAGTGTTTTTCAAAAATGCATTTTCTTTCAAGCATTTTTTTAATTAAAAAAAGACGTTTAGAATTAAAACACTCATATGTTTAGTTACATTTTCTTAAAAGTGTTTTTATACACAAGTCTGTATGGTTTGCCCTATACTCAAAATGCTTCTACTAATGTCAAATTACTATAAAGGATGATTATTAAACACTATGAACTAATAAGTACAAATTTGTACTTAAAACATTATGAGCGATCGACTAACACTGGCCCCCATCGGAGTGGTAGACATAGCGGTCGCCGATGTAGTTGTCAGCTGTGAGAGGGGTAGTGTGAGAGTATTTTGGTCATTTTAATATATCATGGAAATTTGGGAGGAATTCCAAGTTAAACACCCAAAAACCTTTTTTTTTTTAATTTGGTTTCAAGTGTTTCACCCAAAATAATTTATTTCTCAAACTCATTTTTTAAAAAGTCATTTTGGGTGGGTGCCAAATACTTCAATTCTTGTTAAAATGACTTTTTTTCAAAAGTAAACACTTGAAAAGGCAATCCAAATGGGCTCTTAGTCTTGCATGTTTAGAAGCATTTCAAGTCTTCATTGGACACCAAATTTGTGGAGAGTGTTGTATCCTTGTGTACTGAAAAATTAGTTTTCTTTGCTTATAGGTATTTGTTTTAAAGGTAATATGTTTCTAACGTTCCTTTGAGTTGATTCAAATTTATTTGCAGATATTAATTAATGTTTATGTTTTGAATGTCCATACGACCAAAAGTGTTGTCCATGTCAATTCATTAGTATTGACATATCAACTTTATTAGTAAATGATGTGTGTGGATCTTTTTTAACTTGTCTTAGCATGTTAGATAAAGTTTTAATGTATGAGAAAGTGATTTAATTAATGTTCTGAATTTTGTTGGATAATCATATATTTAATGTTTTCCTTGATTTCACTTATACATCAAAAGCATGATAATATATGCGATATATATGGCACAAGATGTATAAGTGATCATATGTGACATGTCATGACGTATATGTTTTATTAGACTAAGTATTTCATTCTAAGTTATGGTTCAACAAATATAAACAAGTCACATGTAGAAATGCCTTGAATCTGTTATATGGTGCTCCGAATGACCAAGTATGAGGGTCTCGCTGACTGGTCAGCGAGTCGGGGTCCAGATGCGAAGCGCCTTGGTGGGGGTTCGGGGGCAACGCCCCCAAAATCTAAGTGATATAGAGATTAGTTTATTTTTCGTGATTTTGGGCTTTTGGGCCTATTCTGTATTAGGATTAGATGGGTACCATATATAAACCTTCTAAACTCTTATATGAGACATCTCTATATTTTGTATTCAGTTTTTCTCCTCAAGATAATAAAACTTCTCTCTCTCTCTGCCCGTGGACGTAGCTAACACATCGTTAGTGAACCACGTAAATGTATGTGTCATTTTTATTTGTTCTGTATTTCTTGTTTGTCATCTGCTTCCGTTTTAACATCACAAATATGTAGAATGTGATGCGGTATGAAAGGTAATTAGAAGCATGAAAGTTTATGTGTCAAATAAGTATGATGAAATTAAAAAGTTTAAATATATTTTGGCTCAATGAATTATCAAATCGCTATATATGTTTTTGTGGATATATTTATACATGAGAGACATTAAGTTGTTTTAGTACAAAGGACAAGTCATTTTATTTTTGCCAATATAGCTAAATAAATGAGTTGTTTGGATATAAAGTTCAAAGACTAGTACATTATGTAATGCATACTATTCTTTGTCTGAACATATGTCCATGTCATAAAAATTATGTACAAGTTATGGATTATGGAAGTTATGTATGAAAGTCATGAAGTTGGATTGTTTCAAGAGTTCTCTATGGTTTACATACAATCATGAGCATGAAGTGTGTGGCTTTGTCGAGACATTTTTTTAATGCAATATCAAGATAAAATAAAAATATATTACGTGCCATTAATGATATAATATGAGATTATTATATTTTATATATTAAATGATTGATGTGACATATGAATTTTCTCATATAAGGATTATATACTAGGTACCTCCGAACTCAAGACATTTCCAAGTTTTGCATGTGACGAATTGTACGCTTGTCCCAATACTAACGAAGGAGAAGAATGAGATATATACAACTCTTAGATTTAGTCTTGTATTATTTTCCTTCATATTAAGCTATGTTTTTATTAAGTTAGAAAGCATGTTTGTCCCAATACTTAACTTAGCCTTTTTCCTTTGTACTAAAAAAAAAAAAAAAAAAAAAAAGCTATGTTTTTCTTTTTTCTTTTTTTTTTTTCCCTCCTTTTTTTTTTTTTTTTTTGTTTCCAATTCGATTTATTTAGTGTTGGAGTATTTTCGAGACTTTGGATTTATTTATTATTTGAACTTCTCTAGGAAGGGACATAACTAAGTTATGCTGAATTTTAAATAAGTAAATTACATTTATGTTGATGGTATTCTACATCTAATTTCTTAAATGACTAAGATAAGTTTTTATAAATTAGAAAGCATGAGCATGTTCAAATTAAGAACTACTATTTTAGTATATATAGTAAAAAAGGGTGGGCCATTACTGTCCAATCAATTTGATTTTGTAGATTAAAATAAGGGCATGTTTACCTACTCGTAATATATTTAGGCGCAAACGTAATGGAATTGGGGCTGAAATATAATTGGATTGTGGCCCAAACATGTTATCCCCTAATGAAGGAGAATTATGTTTGTGGTCGTTTACTGCGTGCAATCAGTCAATCGACAATTCTACCAAAATGTATTATTACCATAATGCCCCCAGAAATTTAAAAAAAAAAAGTTGGTACTGTGCAACCCTCCTTCAGTAATCGTTCACGCTTCCAGTAGCCCTCCCACACCAAACACCATAAGCATCGCCTCTGGTAAGGCTGAGGAGGGGAGGGAGTTGCAGGTATTTATGGAAGAGGTGAGCTTCGATATGCCCTATTCCCCAAACCAACAACAGTCTCCCCATTGTCCTAAACCACCATCTCCTACTACCCGAACACTATCTCCACCCTCTCCCCTACCACCACCACTCCCCCTCCGCTTGAATCACCTCCAACGGACCAACGAAATGGTTCACTTCCAAGTGTGAACCATCCCTAACCGCAATCGGCCTCCTTCAATCTGTTCTGTGAATAGGCCTAAGGGGATTGTTGATGGGAAGGGGAAAGAGAAGATGGTGGACGAGCCGGAGAAGAAGAAAAAAAAATCAGCGTGTAAGTGAAGGTCCCAGCAGCACGCCCGCTGGGAAGAAAAAGAGAAATGATCGAAGGATGCCACTAATGATAATATCATCCGCCTCCAAGTAGGTTTATCAAATTCTCTGTCTGGGGTGATGGGCTATCTGCTTCCTCTTTACTTCTTTTTTTTTTTTTTAATTATTAATATGACCATTTTAATTTTTTTTCTGATCTATGTACGACCCCCCTCCCCCAAGTTTATAAAATATAAATTGAAGTTTATTATTTTCCTCATCGTGCATGGATGCGTAGCAACAATTAAAGTGGATCTATTGACTGTAATAACCGAATGTTGTTCAAACATGAACCCTGAACCCATAGGATTGCATGAGTTTGGAGTCGGAACAAGGAGAAATGAAATGTCCAAAGTATAAAATAACGGAAGCCAAAATCGGAGAAAAAATTAATAGAAATAATAAATAAAGGGAAAAAAGTTCTATGCAACGATCAATCGATATATTGATAAACCAGCCTCTGCGATAACGCAACTAATATGAATAGTGATACCGGAGAAGTTGTCCATCTCGATACCAATCAGGATATATTGATTTACATATCGACACAGTTATATAGTGGTAATGGAGTCAATTATTAGTAAGTATTATAGCGATCGATATGAGTGAAATGACCACATGGACGAGAGAGGAAGCACAACTATTGGAAAGTTTATTAAAAAGGTGTTGTAGGTTCCATGCAATACACATCTGTAACCGGATTGAGTACCCTTTTAGGTGTAATAGGATTATTGGGGTGAATTACACCGTACAAAGTGTGTCCCACACGTCATTCCCATTACGAGATGCAATAAACGCATTCAATCATAATAAAGCGGAGCCCACATTTTCAAATTGCAATTGATGTAAACGTCCCTAAGTTAAAAAATTTAATAGTGCATTCTATCTCATCTACTTCATCATCAATACTTTTTTTTTTGTAAAAAATGATAATATGCATTCAACAACTGAACCAAATAAGCATCCAACTTATCCAACTCATCCAACCAAGATAGAAAGAGGAGGATCCAACTAACAAACTTCTCCTCAACATGCCCACAGCAATTGGCTAGAAAATGACACAAAATTTAAGTTACTCCAAATAAAAACAAAAGATAAATTGTCAAACTCAACCAAGATGGTTTTTGTGCCATGAATTGCCAAACCAATCTCGTGGAAACTATGTGACAATTTATCACTAAACCATATTTTAACAAGAAAACAAATCAAATTCAATAATATTACATCTCTAAAACCCAAGTGATCACGAGCATACACCAACGCCTCTAGTCATAAACACAACCACCATCACGTTTTGATACCGGGGTAGGTAATTTGTGATTAATATTTGGTTTATAGTATGCCTAAACTAGGTGTAGGGTGTTTTTTTTTTCCCTTCTGCTTTTTTAAATCAACTAGCTAGGTGTAGGGTGTTGATCTACTATACAATCACTTTTCAACATTCTAACTAGGGAAATGATGGGGATGCAATAAGTAATATGTTTGACATGTCAAAAAAACACCTCAAAATTTATGGGTAATGGTCCATTGTAACCACTCCTTGCCCAATTGTAATTTTGAAAAGATAATTAGAAATGATGTTTTTACTTTTCTAGAAAAAAAAATTAAAAATTTTTAGCCTTGAACAAGATGAGTCAAATTTTACCTTAAACCATCAATTTTATCCAATTAAACTTTAGACTTAAATGCATATTGCAATTATTACAAGGTAAAATTCTCTAAATCACACTAATTTCCCTAACAAATGAATGCACGAGTCAACCACTTAATAAAACTCTCAAAACTCGTTGATTTCAATACAAATCCAGCCCTAATCTAATCTCATCTTTCTTTCAGTTTATCTCATCAATTTTATACCATACCTCTATTTGTAATCCAATTAAACTTATATGAAAATGATTTTTTAACCAGTTTTGAAGTAAAATATCATAAAAGTTATAACATTTATCTAAATTTAAAGCTGAATTATGTGAGATTGAAAGTTTAGGACAAAATTACCATCTTGAAAAGTGATTTTGGAAGCATCACTTGGGGCGTTTTTTTTTTTTTCATTGGGACTAAAAAGAAAGAAAGATGGTAACTTTTATGTTGGGGATTGGAGATCGTGATCATTCAGAAAAGCTCACGACTTAATTGCTGGTTGAAATCAGCCGCCAGAGTTGTCTATTCCAATGTACGGCGGAAATTCGGCCACGTCCCTCCTTCTTTTGCTTTTCACCAAATCCAGCTTTCTCTTATGTCCTTCCCATTTTATCAATCTCTTGCATAGGGACAAATACTAATACAAAAACAAACCAATCCAATCCACTATCTTTTGTTCCTTTTTCCTTTTTCTTTTTCCATAAATTATTTGTGTCCTAACATCATCATTATCTCATTCAAGTGGGAAAATTAATTGACCCTAAATATAATTATGCCAATATTAAATATGCCATTTTTTTTAATTTATTGATAATTTAATATGGTAAGCAAATAGGGGTCCTTAGTATTTAAATGTAGATTGCAGTTTAAATGTGATTTAGAGTGAATGAGTTTGAGATGATTTTTTAAATGATGAAAAGTGCTTTTAGCTAATTAAAATTATTTTTCAAAAATTAGGATCCAAAAGAAGAGAACCATTCATTTTGAGATTCAAATTTTTCAAAATTTTGAAAATTAGGGTCCTTAGTATTGTTCAAATTTTCAAAAATCTGTTTCACTTAAAAGTGAATTTGAGATGACTTTTGAGAAAGATTGTGTTAAGTTAAGCATTCTTACATGAAAAAAAATTAAATAATTGAGCATTTCTTCTAAAAGCACCTTAAATTTACTTTCAAAATGGTTTTAGAGTTTAAAAACGATACTTTTAACAATATAGTCACTAAGAAAGTTTTGCATTATGCTCTTTATTAGTTTCTTTTTAACCCAAAAGAGAAATACATTAAATAGAAGATGCCATATGGGCTACATTTGATAAACAACCTCCCATAGTTGCATCTATAAGTTACCAAAGAAAATTGTCATTCCACTAACCAAAAATTGGATCCGATAGCTTCCTTATGAAGAGTATTAGTTACTTTGTTGAGCTTCCCGTCAACACACACACATGAAGGAGATAAATGATAATCGTCTAGCAAATCTAAGGATATCCTCAACTAGTAGCATCACTAAGTGTATCTATCATTTTACATAGTAGTTAAATCATCCGATTACAGTTAGATCCTACCACGAGCTTTGCGGCACCCATTCTTTGGGAGAGTCAAAACTCCTTCAACGATCATGACAAAACGATATAACTAATTATACTCTTAATTAGTTAAAAACGTTTTTCACTCTTTTTAAAAAGGAAAAAACTTGGGTGCAGCATTGGATACACCTAAGTACTATGCAGCCCACTTCTATACTATATAATTTTTTTTTTAAAAAAAATAATAAAACTAAATTTTTTTTTTTATGTGGTTGTGAAGTGGGCTACACAATACTTAGTTGCTGTACACAAATTGTGCTCTTTAAAAAATGACATCAAACTCACTCTTAACTTGTGAAATAAAAGCATCTAACATAAGCGAACGGAATCTTCCTCTGATCCTTCTTTATACTTTGTTGGAGATGAGTAGATTGGGAGATGTAAGGGCCTGTTTGGTATGCAATCCGGATTCTGTTTTATGTTTTCAGATTCACTGAGTTCAGTGAATATGCGTTTGGCAGACTTGTTTTCGAAAACTGTTTCCGGATTCTGTGATCCAAATAGTGAAAATTCTGAAAACAACTTTTTTATGTTTTCATTGTATCCAGATTTTGAATTTGAAAATTTAAAATGCAGAATTACATTAGAAAATACCAAAACTTTAATAAATATAGTTTTTGATGTTATAAACTCAATTTATTTTTGTTAAATTAAAATATGTATAATTTAATATATTATAAATTATATGATATTGTAAAATAATAATTGTACAAATTTTATAATAAAAATCATGTTCATAAATTAATTAATAATGGATTATATTCAATCTAATATTTAGTTTTGCAACTACAACTAGTTAATGGTCTATAAATATATTATAGAACACATTTTGAACAATTGTTTAAATTGGAATCCAATTTCTAAATCTGCTACCAAACACATATCTGAAAACATGAAATACAACTCTGTTTTCATTGAATCCCTTATTTTCAAAATTCTGTTTTCAGATTGCATACCAAACAGGCCCTAAATGAATCTTTCTTTCTTTTTTGGCTTCTCTTTCTTCACAAGTTTTGCTGTTAAATAAAAAAGAGAAAAACGGATGAAGGAAAAGAGAAGAAGAAGGCAGGTGGGGTTAAGAGAGAGAGACAAAAAAACAGCAGCAACAAGCGGAAAAGAAAGGCCAAATATCTCAAGTGTTCTTAAAGCCACCATTATAAAAGACCATCCATACAACAGTTGAAACGTGAACACACACAAATCTTTTTCTCTTTTATCTTTCTTTAAACCACAAAACTTACAAGTTACAAAGCAACAAAAGTTAACCCAAAATCCCTCTCCTCTCTGTAGCATCCTCTGTTTCTTCAGAGCTCTCCGAAATACGCCATGGCAGAGCAGAAGAAGAGAGAGAAGATTGAGATTCTGATTAGAGAATTCGACCCTGTTAAGGATAGAGCTGGAGTTGAAGATGTTGAACGACGATGTGAAGTTGGATCAACAAAAAACAAAAAGCTGTCTCTCTTCACTGATCTCCTCGGCGACCCAATTTGCAGAGTCCGCCATTCCCCTGCCTTCCTCATGCTCGTAAAACTCTTTCCTCTTTTTCTTCTGATCCAAAAATTGAACAAAAATACTCAAACAAATCGTTCATTCAGGTCGCGGAAATTCGTGCCCAGAAGGAGATTGTCGGCATGATCAGAGGCTGCATCAAGACTGTTAGCTGCTGCTGCAAACTCCCTAGAAATGGCGGAATTAACGGCTCTGATCTCATCAAACTGGTCCCTGTTTATACTAAACTTGCTTACATCTTAGGCCTCCGTGTCTCTCCCGATCATCGGTAAAAAACTCAAATAATGTGACTGAACGTTTTGTACTATAAATGATAATTTAAAATTGAAATCCAATTGAATTGGTTAAAATTTGATCTTGTATTTGTAGGAGGTTGGGGATTGGATTGAAGCTAGTGAGGCGAATGGAGGAGTGGTTCAGAGAGAACAAAGCGGAATATTCGTACATAGCGACAGAGAAAGACAATGTGGCTTCAATTAAGCTATTCATCGATAAATGCGAGTATTCGAAGTTCCGTACGCCGTCAATTCTTGTAAACCCGGTTTTCGCTCATCGACTCCACCTCTCGAATCGAGTCACCATCCTCCAACTCGGGTTGGCTGATGCCGAGACGCTGTATCGACGTCGATTCGCGACGGCAGAGTTTTTCCCTTACGACATTGACGCGGTGCTCAGCAACCGGCTCAGCCTTGGCACATTTCTAGCAGTGCCACGTGGGAGTTTTGAAGACGGGTCGTGGGTCGGGTCGGGTCGGTTCCTATCGTGCCCACCAAAGTCATGGGCGGTTCTAAGCGCGTGGAATTGCAAGGACATGTATGCACTGGAGGTGCGTGGCGCATCGGCGACAAAACGGGCGGTGGCGAAAGTCAGTCGTATGATTGACCGAGGGTTGCCGTGGTTGCGGCTACCATCGATACCGGAGGTGTTTTCACCATTCGGAGTGTTGTTTTTGTATGGGCTAGGAGGGGAAGGCCCACACGCGGGGAAGTTGATGAAGGCGCTTTGCAACCACGTGCACAATTTGGCGAAGGAACGTGGTTGCGGGGTGGTGGCTACGGAGGTTTCAAATGACGAGCCACTCAAATCTAGTATTCCGCATTGGAAAAAATTATCTTGTCCTGAAGATTTATGGTGTATTAAGCGCCTTGGGGAAGACTATAACAACAACTCCATCGGTGACTGGACTAAATCGCCACCTGGCTTCTCCATATTCGTTGATCCTAGAGAATTCTAACACATCCTATGGTTAAGAAACAACAACCAAGAAAGAAAAAGAAAAAGATGATATTTTTTACCGTGTTCAAAGGATCACTTCTTAAAAGGAGAGGTTAAGGAGAGAGTAGACTTATGGGTGTCACGTGGACTTTCTCCTATCTCTTTCAAATTAAAATAAAAAGAAAATAATAGTTAAGATAAGATAAGTGAGATGACTACAACATAAATAAGGAACTATTTGAGTTGCATTCTTTAACTTTATTGGATTGTATCTTTTTTGTTGAACTTAATAGTTGTCGTAATAGTGCACAAGACCTACAACAGTACATTCATATAGTTATTTTAGTACTTCTATTGAGTTGGATGACCACTTTCATCTTATGTTGTGCATTCTACTTGTCCATACATCGTGGAATGGATTTTTCGTATCCTACAAAAGAATCTTAGTAAAATATTGTCAAGTCACTTTTTGTGTCTTTTAAAAAGAACACATGAAAGCAAACAGATAGGAGGAGTAGGGTAACAAGAGAGGAAGAGAGCTTTTTTGCCCCCACTTTTTTTTTAAAAAAAAAATAAACAAATAAAGCAACTTCAATCATAAATATAAGAAAAAAAAAATTGGTTTGCACCCATCTTTATGCAACTCAAGAAAGTGCTCATTCACAATTTGCCATGTGAGCTATTTTGCCCCCACTTTTAAAAAAAAAAAAAAAACAAATAAAGCAACTTCAATCATAAATATAAGAAAAAAAAAATTGGTTTGCACCCATCTTTGTGCAGCTCAAGAAAGTGCTCATTCACAATTTGCCATGTGGCAAATTATTTTTTTTTAATAAATATTTCAGATTTTTTTTTCTGCTTTGCTATTGGACTGTGTTGCACAAATATGGGTGTAGCCTGGACTGCATCCAAGTTCTGCTCTAAATCTAAACCATGTCCATAATGATGATATTTATAAGTTTAGGATGTGAAAATCAATGATGAATACGTCAACCTTAGCATAGTTCTACTGGTTAAAACATTATAACTTTAACTAAAATGTTAGAAGTTTGAATTTTCATCCCTACATAATGTTGAACTCAAAAAACGAAAAATGAAAAATAAAAATGAGATCAAAGGGGGAAATTTTCTTCGTCACATTAAAGGTTTGACAAAAGTGTGTATTTATTATGTTAGACAAGCTTTTCTAAACAAAAATGTCAAAATTATTATTTTTTTTAGTACAACAAATATGAGTAATTCGAATCTCTGACCTCTTGATCGAGGGTACAAGGCATGATTAAATTTGAACATGTGAATTTTGAGGCTTTCCTCCCTTTGTTTTATATGATGAATGTATATGTGATCTTCGAGTTTGTACAGGCCAAAATTTTCTAGTATCAACCTTGACTAATGTTCAACTTCTATATGTGCGAAAAAGTGCAATTTGAAGCTTTTTAGTGTTAGCTAGGATTCAGTCAAACCAAATATTTTGATAATAACAAACTCAATTTTTTGTACTAACATTTTTAATGTTTCAAAATACCTATCTTATAGAGCTCAAAAAGATGATTTCAATACATTTTGAATCACTCAAATTGGAGTCCAAAAGAGAAAGTTATGAGAAAAAAATATTGAAGGCAAAATCCTACATGACAGTGACATGTGACACCTTGACGATGTGACACTGCAGCAGTCAAATTTTTGTTCATGTGGCATTCAACGGTCAAGTTTTTTATGACGTGGAATCTTACGTGGGTGAGGATGTGGAACACATGGACCCTTGGGAAGATGACACACGTGGTGATGTTGAATTTAAAAAAAGAAAAAGAAAAAGAAAAGGAAACGAAATTTAAAAAAAAAAATACATATGCGACGCCTTTCATGCCCATACGCTTGGGATTCAATTCAATTGGGATATTGTCCACGTTGAGCATAAGCCCTCATGGAATCACCCAAAAAGCCTCATACCAATGGAGATATTGTCCCTCACTTAGATATCCATGATCTTCCTCTTATTTAGCCAATATGGGACTTTGATCGCACTCCTAACAAACCTCCTCTCGAACAAAGTACCACCGAGCCTCCCCTCAAATTAGTCATCTTCGGAGCACACTTCCAATTCGATAGAGCTCAACCTCAACCATGAATCTTCACCATCACTCGTCTTCAAGGCTTACATTTTTTTGTTCAGTCGCCGAGGATTTTACCAACATTACTAAGTCAAGGGTATGACTCTGATACCAATTATTAAGGACAACAACCTTCCACATATCTCCACAATTGTATTATATTGTTCACTTTGGGAATAAGCTCTCATAACTTTCTTTTCGAATCACCCAAAAGACCTCATACTAATGGAGATATTGTCCCTCACTTATATACACATGATCTCTCGTGAGAATTTGGTCGCACTCCCAACAGGTTTTGTATTAAGGTGTGAGGTGCATGATAATTCTCATTCATGAGGATTATTTGGCCTTTAAACTTAGTTATACTTGTGATTTTTATTCATATTATTTAATGAAAAATAGAAAAATGGTTGAATTTAATCACATTATTGTTGGAAGACCTTTAAACTAAGCTGAGAAAAGAAAACAAAAGAATAAGAAAATTCACACTTACTTAATGTTTTGATACAGGATTTTTACGGAATGCAACAGTATTGCAATTGCATAGCAATTGCAATACTGTTGCATTCCGCAATTGCTATGCAATTGCAATCTGGACAGATCTGGAATTTAAGGAAAAAAATGCAGATTTCGGGATTTTGAGCAAGAATAACCCACGATTTCAGCTAGATTATGAGTTGTGATTGTCCATCAACCGGACTTTTTATAAAAATAGAGGTCTTTTTGAAACTTATTATACAAAAAGAGGGAAGACCAAAACTATTTACAAAAAACGAGTGGTTTTTTTGGATTTATTGGAATACGTCTTTACATCTCACGTATTCAGCATTCAATGTGTCTGTTTAATAGACGCATTCTTCGTTCCCCCATCGACGCCGCAGGACACGCGTGGAATGCGTCTATGCCATAGACGCATTCATACCAAATATTAAAAAAAAAAAGAAAATAACAAATTTGACTCAAAATAATAAATTCAGTCAAAGGTATAATTATTTTTTTTTTCAAACTTTATTTCAACCATCAAATATACCAATCATTTTTAACTACCCATTAATTGGACCAATTATTTTTTATACAACCATTAATTATACCAATCATTGTTTAATTATTTTATGATTAATTTATCCTCACTCAATTATTCAACCATTATTTTTTATTTTTTATTTTTTAAACACATTCTAAAAAAACTCAAACAAAATTATTATTATTTTTAACTATTTTTCTAAACACACTTACTAAATCTTTTTTTTTAATTATGTTTTTCTTTAATTATTTCTTTGTCCTTTTTATTATTATTACTTTTTTTTTTCAAATACATTAAACAAACATTTCATTTTTATAGGCATTTTCTATTTCCATTTATTTCATGATTTTTTAAATATTTATTTGAAAAATATTTTAAAAATTTTAATTTATATAGGATATAAATTAGATATGTGAAGTGAATGTTTTGTTTGTTATGTAGATCTCCAATCTAGATGAATTTATAGGAGATGACAAAAGGAAATGAAAAAAAAAATGGAATACATAACTTAAATCATGCATATTGAAAAAACTAAATACTACTAAAAAAACTCAAACAAATAAATGGGCTAATACGAACTCATTTTTTTCCATATCAAAATTAAAAACAATAATTAGACACAAGAAAAAAGATATAAGTTTGTGCATTCTTGAACAAAACAAGTGGAGTAAAAGGATTTAAATTTTTCTTTAAAACTAGAAGAAGTGCATTTTGCTTTAACAAACTTTTTTTACAAAGTTCAAGTATTTTTAACAAATTGTACTCTTAATTTTTATTAAAATTGTATGTTTAAAAAAACCTCTCTCCACACACATTAAAGAAACTATAAATATTCACTTAAAATTGGATCAACATAAAATTGTATGTCACCATTTTTTTTATACATTTAATGTCACCATTTTTTTATACATTTAATTAATTTCTCATCCCTCTTTATATAAGTAAACAATGTGCTCAATTTTTTCTATGTATTAAGAATTTGATGTTTGATTCCTCTTATAATCCGAAAAGTAAGGCGTTTTGATTCTATTTTTGTCATATTTTATGTTTAATGTATATTTAATTAGTTAATTACAAATTTTTAATTGAAATAGTTGATTGCAATTGAGTTCTTCAATTCCTCAAAGGATTGTGACTTGAGAGGAACTTATGAGAGTAAGAGTTCTTTATACATAATATTATGTATGAGCAACTATTAGAGTTAGATAAGATTGTTGAGATGCAACAATTTTGAGTTGTTGATTTAAACTCAAGACAATACATTCCATTTTTTTTTATTAATTTAGATGATATTTTCAAACTAGAAATCATCATCTTAACATCCTTTAAAAAAGTTGGACTCAATCTTCGTTTCCATCTGGATGATCACCTTCATTAATGTCCAGTAGTCGATATATGAACGTTAAATTCTCCAGACACCTTCTCCCAAGTGGAGTCATTTGGGGTAAGTTGTGCTGAAAAAACAAACAAGTAAAATCAAATTTAATCAAGACAATGTCATAATTACATACATCATCTAGACAACCCTAAAAAAGATTCTTACCAAATAATGATATGATGCTCCTGGTTGTGTTATGTATTTTCTTGAAATTGAAGCATACCATTGGTCGTAATTATGCCCAACATTGGCTCCCATATGGATTAATTGTCCGTGAATAAGAAAATTTTCTCTGCCTTCCCAAATTTGTATAATAGGAGCCAAAAATGTTACCCAATCTCGTTCTTGTCTGCCTCGTAGGTCGTATGAGTGCAATTGCATATCTGTATTACAAGGTATAGGAACATACTGCACCCACTCAAATTGTCGTAGCACACAGTCTGGGAACTGCCACTCAACTACATAAAAACAAATGAGTGGAGCTCTAGCTGCCTATACGTGACTACCAACAAGACAATATTCTGGCAAAATTTGGAGCAGATGGTTATAAGGCTCCCAACAAATCTGCATAATTTGTTGAAGAAAAGTTCACCAACATGATCTAAATTAAAACAATTTGAGTAAAAACAATACATAAATGAACTTAATTATACCTGATCAGGCCTAATTGTATTTAACATATATCTGTACTGAACCAATACATGCGTAGGCGATCTGGTAACTGAAAATTCGTCGTTCCATCTATAAATATAATAAATTGAATATTAGTGCAACATATGTTAAATGTATGACTATAGGTAAACTCATTAACGTTTCTTACCGTATTGCCAATGGTCTATCGTCCAACTGATTCTCGTATCGATGTAGTCGCCTTGGTGCCAGAAAAGGGAATCGATCCCATGCCCAGACTTGTAAAAGTATCAGGGGCCCACCCAAATCCTTCTCATCTATTACTGCAGCTTTGCATAGCTGTCTATATAGCCATGCAAGACATCCTGCTCCCCAGCTATACATCCCCGCGTCATGTAAATTTTCTAGTAAGGGGAGATACATCAAGTGGACCCGATTGTTAGACTTATCTGGAAAGAGAACACCTCCTATAAGTGACAAAATATATGCGCGGGCATATTGTTGGATGTCAACCTCTTCAGCATCCTCTGGTAGATGCGCGAAATTATTAAATTGGGCAGCCAACCAAGGCAAGCTAAGTCGACCTCCTTTCAGTGCCTCATCATCGGTCGTAACTCCCAATAGGTCGTGACAAACATTTGTCCAATTATGATGGAGCGAACCAATCAGTGCCCGTCCATTAACAGGTAGCCCGAACTGGATGGCTACATCCTGTAGTGTGATTGTGCACTCCCCGTGCGGCAGGTGGAACGTGTGTGTTTCCTGTCGCCAACGCTCCACGAGTGCAGTCAATAAATGCCAATCGTATTGGATAAATTTGATGCATGAAACACCATAGAACCCAGACGCTCGTAAATATGGCTCGATGCGAGGGTTTGGTTGTGCAGCCAACCTCCTTAATACAGCTTCTCAACGCCTACAGTGCAATAATGCACCAGAAAATATGTCTTCCCAAGCTAACTGAGATCGATGGCTGGCCTGGAGGTGTAGAACGGATGGGTCATATGGTCCGGTCGTAATGTCGTTTTCCATCTAATGACAATTAAATATAAAAAGATTGTGTTATATGTTTGACATTAAGAACATTTCATAACTTTCACAAAAGTTTAGAGATAACAACAAGTTTGCATTGAATATATACGAGAATCATATGTTTACCATTAATGAAAAAAATGTGTTACACAATATGATTTTATAGTACAGAAGGATAGGGTTCACAAGAAGCTATAAACTAATCAAAACGCCTAGACGCTTGACTGGGACATTTTCTTCTATTATGTCCTTCCAATCCACAAATGCCACAACATTGTTTGACTGTTGGCTCTCTCCAATCCATCTCATTCCGTATACGAGACGTACATGGTCGACCTTTAGCCCTCATTCGTGTCTCGTCTGGACAAACGGTAGGAAAGTTAATGTCAGGCCAACAACTTCTATCAGGGATGGATTCAAACTCTGGCGAATAGCATTTCAAGTAAGTTGGCAACTTGTAGTAATCCTGTAAGAGATCCACGTAATCTATGCCAAGCTTCTTACATGCAGCAATGGCATGAGAGCATGGAATGCCATATGCCTGCCACTTGTTGCAAGCACAAGTTTGATCTTGTATCTTAACTCGATGTGTTGTTCCACCCTTCAAGGTGATTGGATCAACGGCAGTCGTGACATCACATTTTCCCAACCGATGATTGTAGACATGAACTTGATGCGCATTGGCACGTGCTTCCCATGGCACTAATTTCTCAATAGCATATCTACAAATGGTAGTTCAATTGATATTAGAGTATCTCAAAATTCATACTAGGTTTCAATTGAAGAATTTACCTTGTGAAGTGTCTCCCTTTGTCAATGGCAGCTTCTGCTCGAAGTCTTCTCTTCGAGAAGTATGTCACGGTTCGGTAGAATGTGGATTGAACAATAGCAGCTATGGGCAACCTCCTAGCTCCTTTCAGCACACCGTTTATGCATTCAGCCACATTCGTGGTTAACCATCCGTAACGATGACCTCCATCATGAGATTGAGTCCATTGAATGGGATTCAAGGAAGTAAAAAATCTCATACTCTCTTTATTTGCTATCTCAAGCTCAAGCATGCATAGCTCAAACTTTCGGACCCGAAACTTCGAGCCTGCACGATACACCAAATCCTCCAAGAATTTATCCTTGTATTTTTGATTAAAATTACTTGCGACATGTCGCAAGCAAAATCGATGATGCATGATAATTCTCATTTATGAGGATTATTTAACCCTAAAACTAAGTTGTTCTTGCCATTTTTGCATGCTTTATTGATTACCGAGCAAGCTAAAAATAACATTTTTAAATAAATTCATGCAAGCTTGTTGGAATATGATAAGAGAAGGAATTAAGTGAAAAGATGCAAGAAAATTGGCTTAAGTTGAGTTTTTGTGCAGATTTGAAGACTTTGCAAAAGGGAATGCAATTGCAATCCATTTGCAATGTAACGTGAAGAACAGAGGAAGGAGAATGCAATTGCAATCTAATTTCATTCTCTGGAATTACAGACCAAGTCCGAAAATCACGCAAATCACGCCAATCATGGATTTTGTGCACGATTTTGGAAGATTTTCATCCCGATTTGATTCCTAGAAGTTAGCCCATGGATTGAGGATGATTTATATGGAAACCCTAGCCTTCAACGCCTATAAAAATGGTGGAAAACGAAGCAAATGGTGGCTGGGTTTTCTGCTGCTCGCCCACAGTTCGAAGTCCGTTTTTAGGGTTTTAGTTTCTGTTTTTGCTTTTCTCCCGAGAGTTTATTTTCGTGGGTTTATTCTTTTGTTTTTCTGAAGCTAATTTTCTGGGTATTTTCTTTGTAGACAGCAATCATTTGAATTCAAGTTGTTATTCAATCAATTCCATTTCAATTATTTGTTATTTTCGCTCAAGAATTCTTCGATTTTAGCTTCAATCAATCGAGAAGGCAATTTTCTGCATTGCTACGGGTTTGTCCATTATTTTTCAGTCTTCATTCTCGGCTTCTATCGTTCTTCAATTCTTGTTCTGTGTATTTCTTTTGCTTTGGAATAATATTTTGCCAATATTTGAATTTTCCAGTGGGTTTCCTTATTTTTATTAGATATTAATTCCAGTATTTTTTTTCCTTTGTTTCCAATGGTTTCCCTTCTGTTTTTTTTAAAACAGAAACTTGATTTCCAACATCTCTCTTTTCTTTACCAGTGGGATTGCTTATTCCTTTGAGAAATTTGAACTCCAGTAGCTAATTTTAGAGAATATGATATTTTCCTTGTGGTAATTAAATTAGGTTTCTTGAAATTATTTATCTCCTCTTTAAAACTATGAATTTTTCAATCAATTATTTTAGGATTTTTGTTTTATCTACAATGAGCTAAATTTCCTCTAGGGGTTCAAGTTGGTGAATGCCCTAAGGAAAAATGTTAAGCTCTAAAGCATAAACAATCTAGTTAGCATGTGTACTTTGTTTGTTTTTGTTGAATTTAATTTTGGGTAAACCTAGCCGGCCAACTAGTGCTTGCTCATCTAGCTCGAACTTAATATCGAAAGAGTTAAGGGAAAGCCGATGTCACAAAAGCAATGGAGGAAAAGGCTTAGAAATAAGTCCTGAACATCACTCCAAGACCACTAGGGTTGTGTGCGAAGTATCTAAGTTAGATTAGCCATAGACGTATAGGTTTAATCACTTAGTCTCCTAAAGGTTTTGAATCAAAATCGAATAGGAGTTGAACCCGGTTAACTTAGTCCCACATGTTAACTATGATTGCAATTGCAAAGTGAGTTGCATTCTTCCAAAGGTGCTTGCATCACTTGAATCCCTATTTTATTCTTTGAATTTTCACTCACTTGTTAAAACCAAACTCTCGCATTTTGAACTTTCGGTTACCCCCGTTGCGATTTGCAAACATATTTGGTGTCATTCAAAATAGATTTTGTTAAAACCGTTCCCTTGGGTACGATACTCTGGAATACTTCCAGTTCTTTATTACTTCGATCACGTGCACTTGCGTGTTAGCGGATCAAGTTTTTGGCGCCGTTGCCGGGGAACGGCATTTCAATAAAATTTATTTTGGACACACAAATTGTGAGCAGATTGCAATTAGATTGCAATTGCATTGCAATTGCAATCCTCCTATTGCAATTAGATTGCAATTGCATTGCAGTTGCAATTCTTCTATTTCAGAAAGCCCAATTTTTGTTCACATTATTTTGCAGGTTGAGGGAAAGCAATTGCAAGAGGAGAAAGGCACAACTTAGGATTGAATTGCTTGAGATAATCAACAAGATGGAAGACATCATTGCAACATTGAGCGCACAAGCTTCATCATTAAGCTACACGATGGAAACTTTAATGATGAGAAATTCCATAGCTCCTACTAATCCTATCCCTTATATTTCTTGTATTTATTGCAAAGGAAGTCATTCATTTGATAATTGTCCTTATAACCCTGATTCTTTGTGTTATGGATTTCTACCCAGCTTTGCAAATCAACATCAGTACCAGTGTTTCCAAGAAGAGAAGATGATTCCAAAAGAGCCTAGCATTGAAGAACTCATGAGGGAATACATGGCAAAGTGCGATGTTGTGATGCAAAGCCAAACCACAATTTTACAGAATTTGGAAATCCAGGTGGAGCAAATTGCAGATGAATTGCAGAACAGGTCCCAAGGAATTTTTCTCGAGAACAGGGAGACTTCAAAACAAGAACAAGAAGAAGAAGAATGTGAGGTGGTGTCACTTGGAACGGAATTGGAACATGAAGACCGTGAACTCCCAGTAGAAGCAAAAAGCGCTCCAACACCTGACGACATTAAGGAGCCACAAGGGAGAGAAGAGATCAAAGAAGAACCACCTCAAGAGGATAAGGAACAACAAAAGAAAGTTGTAGTGAGCCATGCAGTTGCAATGTCATCGCAATTGACATCCAAAGTGATCCCGATACTAGAATGCCCTGTTTACGCCTATTGCAGTTTGCAGGCAATGCTAAATCAAGAAGAATGCATAAATGAGAACATGAAGGATGACAATTTGCAGAATGTGACACAAGTTGCAACTACAATTTCTACTTTCAAAGGCACATGCAAATCTCTCGAGCAAGCAAGACCCGTTGTGATCAAAGCACCTCAACTATGACCGAAATCTCGTCCAACCTCGAGACCTAGGTGCAAAATGAAGGAACACGGTTGCGGGCTACCTACTGGAATAGGATAAGTTTATCTCTTCGTTCATTTTCTTTTTATTATTAAAAAAAAAAAAAAAAAACTTATTTCTATGAATTTTGAAATGACTAAGCAATTTCTGTCTAAGGCATAATCCTGTCTAGGCTGAGGTACTTAAGTTGACCGTTTAGGGAACACCTCTACCTGGGGATTTACCTGGGAAATTGTTGAAGGAATTCAACTTTTCAAAAAGAAATTAAAAAAAAAAAATTATTTGAAGGCATGAACTCTTTTTGGAGCCTGTGTGAACTTTTTGACAATTTGCTTTGGAGTTCAGATAAAAAGGGAGGGGGAAAAATCAAACGCCAATCCAAAGGAATTGCAATTGCAATGCAATTGCATTCACAAAAAATTGAGGCAAAGCCAAGGGACAAGAATGCAAATGGAATGCAATTGCAAAACGAAGCAAAACATCCAACATGCTAAGAAGATGATGATTCAGCCTCCAATGATTAGGGGAGTTGTTCTGTGCACCTTAAACTCTACTTCTTAAATCTTAATAGTTTAGATTGTGATGTTGTTATCTTGAATTTTTGTGCTTGTCTTTGTCCCTTGCATTTTGTCATGAGGATTTGATTAATGTCCAAGTGGTTTGAAGCTCAGTGTCAGTTATGTTTAATCTCTGATTTTTGTATGTTTCCCAAATATGTCTCAAAGTTTAAAAAAATCCTCAATGATGATATTTAGAATAGGCTCGGTTCATTAAACACTCCTCAGTTATTCACCCAACTGTATGACTTCTTTACTTCCCTTAGCACCCCACCACCCATTTACCTTAGCTTGTGTTTCTATAATTCTAGGGTTGTTAATCTTGTTAATATATATGGTCATCTCAACCACCCAAAAGCAAACTAGTCAATGAGGACATTGCCACATCTTAAGTTTGGGGGGATAGACATCTTGCATTACTTTTGTTGACCCCACATTGTTGTATATTCAATTTTTGCAATTCATGAAATGTTAACATGTTGTGAGTTGTTGTATGAAGGCTGCCAAGTTTTGTTAAAAAGAAAAAAAGAAAAAAAAAAAAAAAAAAAAAAGAAAAAAGATACTCCTATTTCCATGAATTAACCAAGTAACCAGGAAAAGTCATGACACCCATGATTGCCTCTGCATGAAAGGATGATTCAGGAAATGAGTAGGTTAAAACGGTTTCAAATAGTGATGTGTGCTCGTAGTCAGCTACCTTCACCACAAAGTGTTGGTAAGTTGGAACGAAGGTACAATTGACTAAGGAACCCTTTAAAAAAAAAAAAAAAAAGAGAAAAAAAAAATCAAGTTTGAATAGCTTGGCAGTAAAAAGAAATAAGTTTGGGGGAGTTTTTCTTTTATTTAGTCAAGTTGTTTCTCAAAAGATGACCTATGTAGGAAGCAAGTAAGATGAAACTAGAAGAATAGGAATACAATTTTAGGGAAGTATGGGTGAAAAGTGCTAAGGTCAAGACTAAGGTGGGATTAAAGTTGGTTGTGATAAACATGTGTTATGAGCTTGAGATGTCTCCTGAGAGGATATTTGTCAAGAATTTGGGTTAGTTGTTGAATTTCATACCTGAATAACTGTGATTTTGATAATTGCTTGAGGACAAGCAATAACTCAAGTTTGGGGGTGTGATAATTCTCATTTATGAGGATTATTTAACCCTAAAACTAAGTTGTTCTTGCCATTTTTGCATGCTTTATTGATTACCGAGCAAGCTAAAAATAACATTTTTAAATAAATTCATGCAAGTTTGTTGGAATATGATAAGAGAAGGAATTAAGTGAAAAGATGCAAGAAAATTGGCTTAAGTTGAGTTTTTGTGCAGATTTGAAGACTTTGCAAAAGGGAATGCAATTGCAATCCATTTGCAATGTAACGTGAAGAACAGAGGAAGGAGAATGCAATTGCAATCTAATTGCATTCTCTGGAATTACAGACCAAGTTCGAAAATCACGCCAATCATGGATTTTGTGCACGATTTTGGAAGATTTTCATCCCGATTTGATTCCTAGAAGTTAGCCCATGGATTGAGGATGATTTATATGGAAACCCTAGCCTTCAACGCCTATAAAAATGGTGGAAAACGAAGCAAATGGAGGCTGGGTTTTCTACTGCTCGCCCACAGTTCGAAGTCCGTTTTTAGGGTTTTAGTTTCTGTTTTTGCTTTTCTCCCGAGAGTTTATTTTCGTGGGTTTATTCTTTTGTTTTTCTGAAGCTAATTTTCTGGGTATTTTCTTTGTAGACAGCAATCATTTGAATTCAAGTTGTTATTCAATCAATTCCATTTCAATTATTTGTTATTTTCGCTCAAGAATTCTTCGATTTTAGCTTCAATCAATCGAGAAGGCAATTTTCTGCATTGCTACGGGTTTGTCCATTATTTTTCAGTCTTCATTCTCGGCTTCTATCGTTCTTCAATTCTTGTTCTGTGTATTTCTTTTGCTTTGGAATAATATTTTGCCAATATTTGAATTTTCCAGTGGGTTTCCTTATTTTTATTAGATATTAATTCCAATATTTTTTTTTTCCTTTGTTTCCAGTGGTTTCCCTTCTGTTTTTTTTTAAAACAGAAACTTGATTTCCAACATCTCTCTTTTCTTTACCAGTGGGATTGCTTATTCCTTTGAGAAATTTGAACTCCAGTAGCTAATTTTAGAGAATTTGATATTTTCCTTGTGGTAATTAAATTAGGTTTCTTGAAATTATTTATCTCCTCTTTAAAACTATGAATTTTTCAATCAATTATTTTAGGATTTTTGTTTTATCTACAATGAGCTAAATTTCCTCTAGGGGTTCAAGTTGGTGAATGCCCTAAGGAAAAATGTAAAGCTCTAAAGCATAAACAATCTAGTTAGCATGTGTACTTTGTTTGTTTTTGTTGAATTTAATTTTGGGTAAACCTAGCCGGCCAACTAGTGCTTGCTCATCTAGCTCGAACTTAATATCGAAAGAGTTAAGGGAAAGCCGATGTCACAAAAGCAATGGAGGAAAAGGCTTAGAAATAAGTCATGAACATCGACCCTAGACATAGGGCGAGACTCCAAGACCACTGGGGTTGTGTGCGAAGTATCTAAGTTAGATTAGCCATAGACGTATAGGTTTAATCACTTAGTCTCCTAAAGGTTTTGAATCAAAATCGAATAGGAGTTGAACCCGGTTTACTTAGTCCCACATGTTAACTATGATTGCAATTGCAAAGTGAGTTGCATTCTTCCAAAGGTGCTTGCATCACTTGAATCCCTATTTTATTCTTTGAATTTTCACTCACTTGTTAAAACCAAACTCTCGCATTTTGAACTTTCGGTTACCCCCGTTGCGATTTGCAAACATACTTTGTGGCGTTCAAAATAGATTTTGTTAAACCCCGTTCCCTTGGGTACGATACTCTGGAATACTTCCAGTTTCTTTATTACTTCGATCACGTGCACTTGCGTGTTAGTGGATCAATGCGCATCTGCCCAACCGTTATCAGCGTTTCGAATTGCAGATATGATACATTTGTGTCTATCCGAAATTAGACACATCCCCGCCCTATCATGCACTACCTTTGTCCGTAGGTTACGTAAAAACCAACCCCATGTGTCAGTGCTTTCTTCTGGTACAATCGCGTAAGCAACAGGGTATATATGACCATTTGTGTCGACAGAGGTTGCTATTAACAACTTTCCTTTATACTTTCCATATAGGTGTGTACCATCTATCTGAAGTAGAGGTCTGCAATGTTTGAATCCCTCAATAACAAGTCCGTATGCCCAAAACACACTGTGAAATATGACCTCCTTATTGCTACCATCCACCTCCTGCAACCTCCACAAAACTTTTGAACCAGGATTAGTAATTTCAAGTATGTGGGTCCACTTTGGTAGCAAACTATATGACTCCTCCCAATCTCCAAACACATTGACAATTGCTTTTCTTTTTCCATTCCAGACTTTAGAGTAATTAACATTGTATCCATATTTCTTCAATATGATGGCCTGTAATGTGCGAACAGTTACAGACGGTTCAGTTTTGACGATACTAAACACCTCATACGCTATAAGATAAGAGTCGAGTTGATTGTGATCTTGACTCAGTCTTGCATAAATGCAGGAGTGAGGACCATTGTACTATGTAATTTCAAAACGACCATGTCGTTTACGACAACAGGCACAAAGTCGCCACATACAACCATCGCCATATCTTTTACACTTAACTGCCCACATGTTCTTGTTCGACTCGACAACATCAAAATGTTGGTGTCGAATGATGGAGTAACTCTTTACAGCATTCTTTAAATCGATCTTCGATTCAAAAAGCATCCCTTTTAGCAATGAATCAGACCCTCTAACTTCTTGTGCAATACCAGTGTCAGGCATGGAATCAATAACATCCATATCTAACTGAGTAAAAAAGGGAGGAATGTCATGCTCACCATAAAATTCAATTACTTCTCCTTCACTATCATCGTCATTGTCTGTCTCAACGTCCTCATCATTTGTGGCAATAGGTGGCTCGAAGTTATCTTCCTCTGAATCTTCCAAATCTTCACTGTTCAAATTTTGGACTACCGGACCATCTCCTATTTGTCTTATTTCGGTATGGCTTACAATGTTTGGTTGGGAAATATACAGCTCGACTGTATTTGGAAGGGACGAAGCAAGGTTCATCATGAACCTAAAATCAACCTCACTTCGTAGTGAGATAGGAGCATAGAAAGTACACCCTGCTATCCCAATATTGCCGTATCTATAAATGACCTCAACCCCTTCGTCTCTATCTATCGACAAACCATTACATAACCCGTCCATAAATGCGTCGAATTCAATGTCATGACTAGCACGCATTTGTATACATGGTCCCATATCATACTGTATACCGTTTGGCCCATGCACAATGTTTCCATTCATATAACACGTAAACCCAACAACATCCATTGTAGTTATGTAATTAAATCTGATATTCATAAAAGATTGTATTAGTAAAGTATTTTATATCACTGTATAATCTAAGGGTTTAAGAGTTTATGGTTTGGGGTTTAGGATTTAGGGTTTTAGTTTAATATTCTTAAGGTTTTAGAGTTATTATTCTTAGTTTTTTAGGGTATAGGGTTTAGGGTTATTATTCTTAGGGCTATTATTTTTTGGGTTTATGATTTTAGGGTTTATGGTTTAGGGCTTTTAGGGTTTTAGGGTTGAAGGTTTTATGGTTATTATTTTTTGTAGGGTTTAGGGTTGGTTATTATGCTTATGGTTGTAGGGTTTAGGGTTAATATTCCTAGGGTTTTAGAGTTATTATTCTTAGTTTTTTAGGGTATAGGATTTCGTGTTTTAGGATTTTAGGGTTTAAGGGTTATTATTTTTTTTTAGGGTTTAGGGTTTATGGTTATTATGCTTAGGGTTTAGGGTTATTATTTTTAGGGTTTAGGGTTTAGGGTTTAGGGTTTTTTTTTAGGGTTTAGTGTTTATGGTTATTATGCTTAGGGTTTTAGGGTTTAGGGTTATTTTTTTTTTAGGGTTTAGGGTTTAGGATTTAGGGTTTAGGGTTTTATGGTTATTATTTTTTTTTTAGGGTTTAGGGTTTAGGGTTTAGGGTTATTTTTTTTAGGGTTTAGGGTTTTAGGGTTATTATTTTTTTTTAGGGTTTAGGGTTTATGGTTATTATGCTTAGGGTTTAGGGTTTATGGTTATTATGCTTAGGGTTTTAGCGTTTAGGGTTTAGGTTTATTATTTTTAGGGTTTAGGGATTTGGAGTTAATAGTTTAATAGTTCATTAGTTTCTCATATGTTTAGGAACGAAGGAATACACTAAATCATATGTTTAGGAAGGAATACACTAAATCATACATACCAATAATCATATGTTTAGGAAGGAATACACTAAATCCTACATACCAATAATCATATGTTTACGAAAGAATACACTAAATCATACATACCAATAATCATATGTTTAGGAAGGAATACACTAAATCACACATGCCAATAATCACAACAACAACAATAACAATATTAATAAATACAATAAATCATACATACCAATAATCATATGCTTGTTTCATATTTCACTTTTTTCATTTATTTCATTTAAATATTCATTAACCAAATATAATTTTCAATCAATTATATTTTGTTTATGGGAATATTTAATAGAGGCATTTTTTGGTTGTAGGAAAAGTATCGAGTTTTACCACTTTTTGAAATTCAAAAACTCCGTATTAAATTCTCTAAGGTTATCATTTAATTTTTATAAAATGAATCTAAAACCTTTCAATATTTTATCAAAAACTTCGTTTTAAATTTCCTAAGGTTATATTTGAGTTAATTTTCATTATTTTTAACATTTATTTATTTTCAAAACCAATAACTCTATATAATAATTAGTTTTTATTATATATTATTTATTAATTATTATTTTTACTTATAGTTCACTTTCATTTAAAACAAAAATATAACTAAAAAGAATATTTTTCAAAAAGTAACATTTTCAATAATAACTATCAATAACTGCTCTCATAATAACATTTTTAAATTATATATTAATTTATGTATTTTTTTTGTCAATTTCATTTTCAGTTTAATTTATTTTTATATTCAAAACTTAAGAAACCATATAATGTTTTTCAAAAAAGTAAACCTTCTCATAATGTTGGTTGAATTTTGTTTACTTATCATTAAATTTAATTTTTCTACATCTCTACAATAATTTATTTTTCTTTTAATTTTAAAATAAACACTTAGAAGCAAGAACACAAAAATATGAAATGCGAAGAATAAAAACAAATTAAAAGTTACCAAAACCGCCTTATGTCTAATCGTTCTAGAAATCTACCAACAGTTAGTCATAATATACAAACCACAACAATCTAACTTCATTTCTACATGCATTTTATCATTAATTTTTTACATTTTTCATACACACTGTTTTTCAATTTTTATGTACATTTTTTATTAAAAAAAAAAAACAATGATATACGGTTTACCGAGGAGAATATACTTCTTTTCTAAATTTTCTTTCCACGAATTTTTCTCCTCTAGAAAATAAGAACAGTCATGTATCATAATTAAGAAATAACTTAGAAACTTGAGATACAACTTAATCTAATAAAAAAATGAACATAACATATTAAATAACTTACCCTTTTCAATAAAATAGAAATGCAAAAATCAAGAGCAAAATGAGAAGAAGAAAAAAGAAACCGGCGATCGGACTTCAAATGGAGAAGAAATAAAGAGAGAAGAGAAGAGGGTTCGGATGGGAAGAGAGAAGAAGAGAATAGGATTCGGATGTAGATGGAGGGAGTGAGAATAGGAAAATAATGGGGCGGTAGGATTTATGGAGAATAGAGAGAGAAGGAGAAAGTGTATTTTCGAAAAACTGGTGCATGTATGCATTTAAGGCCCAACCAACTACTATCATTAATCACATCATTAATCACATCATGGCACGCCGTGCGTGGTTTCAAGACGAAAACGTCTCTACAATAGACGTATTCAGACTGACGCTTCTGACGAGATTCCCGCGTGTTGACTGAATTTGTTATTATTATTTTTTTTTAAATCAGGTCTGAATGCGTCTATTGCATAGACGCATTCCACGCGTACACGGCGGCGCCGAAGAATGCGTCTGTCTAACAGACGCATTCAATGCTGAATACGTGAGATGTAAAGACGTATTCCAATAAATCCAAAAAAACCACTCGTTTTTTGTAAATAGATTTGGTCTTCCCTCTTTTTGTATAATAAGTTTCAAAAAGACCTCTATTTTTATAAAAAGTCCTCATCAACCAAAGGGAAACCCTAGCATGAAGTCCCTATATATTTGGAGGAGAAATCCTTGAGAGAAGAGCTCGATTTTGGAAGATTTTCGTTTATATTTTTTGGGTTTTCTTCACCGATTGTAGCAGTCTATTATTTTCAATTTTTTTTAGTTGCTATACTGGAATTTTCTTATACATCTCCATCTTTAAACTCTCTTCAATCGCACAATAACGAATGTTGGTAGTGGTTAAGAGCAAATCTTTGTTTGATTGAGCCGAGAGGGAAGGTTTTTTTGTAATTTCGTTTCTATTCTTCAATTACTGCAATTTTCCATTATGTTCTTTAATTTTCAGAACATCTAGCCACTTTTTATCTCATTCTTTCCTTGTGATTTCTTATGGAAAATTAGTTGGACTTTGAAAAATTGAATCCAGCATTAGTTTAGCCATAGAAATTAGTTTAGTATTAGTTGTATTTTGAAAATTTGAAATTAGTTTAGCTTGGTTCTTGAATCCAGTATTAACTTTTATTTTGAAAAATTGGTTGTTCTCTTCATTTTCTTTTGTTCCAATGAATTCCTACAATTACAAGCTTACTGTTTTTGTTAATTTAATTATGAAAAGCTAAATTTCCTTAGGGATTCAAGTTTGTGAATGCCCTAGAGGAAAGATGTAAGGCTCGATAGCAAAAACAATCTAGCTAATTCTTGAACTATTGTTTGCTTTTGGTGAGTTCAATGTTGGGTAAACCCTAGTTGGCCATCTAGTGTTACTTATCAAGCTAAACTTAATACCGAAAAAGGTTAAGGGAAGCAGATGTCGCAAAAGCAATGGAGGAAAAGGCTTAGACATAAGACCTGAAACATCGACTCTAGACATAGAGCGAGACTCCAAAACAACTAGAGTTGTGCGCAAAAATATCTAAGTTAGATTAGCCATAGAAATATAGGTTTAATCACTTAGTCTCCTAAAGATACTTCATAGAAGGTCAAATAGAAGTTGAATTCGGTTTACTTAGTTCTTGAGTTAGATACGATTGCAATTGCCTTCTTGTTGCATTTCTTTCCAAAGGGGTATAGCATCTTAAATCCCTTTTTCATTTCCATTGATTTTTCAAACACTTTTCTTTTAGTCCAAACACCTCACAAATCATTTTCACCCACGGTTACTTTAAGTTGCAATTTGTCAACGATTTTGTGTCATCTAAAATTCATTTTATTAAAACCCGTTCCCTTGGGTACGATATTCTGGATTACTTCTAGTTTTTTATTACTTCGATCATGTGCACTTGCGTGTACCATATCGATCAGTGCACCTTGGGTATTGTAAAAAAGAAATTGGTTTGATCATGAGCCAATCAAAAGGATCGTGAGATTTCTCTTTAGCCCAAGTGAAAAAAAAAGGGTCGTTATCAATTTGGTTTGTCACCCGCATGAAGACTTTTTCAGTAAAATACTCAAGAATGAATCTTGGAGAGTGGAGTAGGCATTTGTCGAACCACTATAAAATTTATTGGTGTCCTCTCTTCCTTTCTCTTTTAATTTTAATTTTAATTTTTCTTGAATTATCTTTCATAGATTGCATCATAGGATTAGATTGATATTTGTGCATAAAATGTTATTTTTATAAATTATATTGTTTGCTTAGGGTGTATTGAAATGCTAAATTAGTTGCTAATTTTGGCTTAATTGGAATCAAATTAAAATTAAAAAGTTTAGTAGACAACCTTATTCAAGAATCTAATATTGCCATTAGATCTTACTGCATTTAGTTCCTTCATCCAAACATTTTTTTTAATGTCGCTAATATGTAAAATCTAAAGGGTGGATGGATAAAATACGTCTATCATGTATCTCAAAAAAAAAAAAAAAAAAAAAAAGACATGAATCATGTTTCTTGGATTGCAAACCTTAGCTAATTATGACCGGTTGAATTAACATTTGAAGCAACAACTTTTCCTTTTGGCAATCCATGAAAAATATATTAAGGCTTCGTTTGATAACCATTTGGTTTTTGGTTTTTGGTTTTTGGTTTTTAAAAATTAAACTTGTTTTCTCCCAATTTCTCTACAATAGTTTTCATCTCCATTAAGGAAACATTTTAATTCTTAGCCAAATTCTAAAAACAAAAACAAGTTTTTGAAAACTACTTTTTTTAGTTTTCAAAACAAGGCTTGGTTTTTGAAAACATAGGTAAAAAGTAGATAACAAAACAAGTAAAACCATAGGTGGGAATAGTATTTATAAGCTTAATTTTCAAAAACCAAAATCCAAAAATTAAGGCCCCGTTTGATAACCATTTGGTTTTTGGTTTTTGGTTTTTGAAAATTAAGCTTGTTTTCTCCAAATTTCTCTATAATGGTTTTTATCTCCCTTAAGGAAGCATTTGAATTCTTAGCCAAAAACTAAAAACAAAAACAAGTTTTTGAAAACTACTTTTTTTAGTTTTCAAAACATGACTTGGTTTTTGAAAACATAGGTAAAAAGTAGATAACAAAACAAGTATATACATAGGTGAGAGTAGTATTTATAGGCTTAATTTTCAAAAACCAAAAATCAAAAATCAAATGGTTATCAAACGGGACCTAAATGTTTATCAAACGGGGCCTAAGTAATCCAAATGTCTATTCTCAAACCAACACTTCAACTAGTTTGAAAAATAATACTCTTTGAAAGATAAATATCAATCTTAGAGAACAATGTCGAACTCAAAAAAAAAAAAATCTGAGAGAATAAGCTAGTTAATAGTAGTAGTTAGTAGCCAACATGAGTTTAGCTTATTAGTTCAGACACTTACTCCTTTTTTTGATATAAGAGGTTCAAATTCACATTCCACATTTATTGTGTAGTAGTTAGTAAAAGTCTCAAATTTATAAGAAAAATACATATTGAATTTCAAGTTGAATTTCTTTTTGTTTTTCTAAAATGATGACAAGATGTTAAATGTGACTCAAGCTCTCCAATAGTCGATGCCTTTCAATTTTTTTTTTCTTTTTAATTTTACAAACGTACTTGTAAAAACATACGAGGACCTTTTCTCAGATTTTTTATTTCAAAAATTCCAAAAAAGTAAGAAAGAGAAAGAATATAAGGGACAAGAAAACATAGAGTAGATAAAGAATACATCAATATGGAAAAGGAAAAAAAAAAACATGAAAGATGTCAAAATACAAAAGAATATATATACAAACCCAATAAGCTAAAAAGCAGAATCTAAGAGAGCAAAAGGATCATCTAGGAGATACTCCTAAGTAGCATAATGTAAAATACAACCTGCAAAAAAACCAATAAAATTAACCTGCAGTACAATTGGTGTGTGTCCTTCTAAGTTGGTTTTTGTTAATATTTTTATCATTTTCTTTTCTTCTCTAGACTTTTGAGGACTTTCTTTCATTATTGTCCTTCACACAAGACTTCTCCAAATGTACACTTCTCTCTTTAAAATAACCTCTTTAGTACAACATTAATTAGTATAGAAAATTGTTCATATACTTCTACACTCATTGTGAACCATGCCAACAACATTGAAAAATATCGTAGAGGGAGTCATCCATGAAATATATGAATTAAACATGTCGTTTATATTAAAAATAATATGGAGTCTATGAATAAGATAATATACCAATTTACTATATGTCTAAACATGAATTTGAAGAAGAAGATATCATGGGAAGTACTAAACTTTTTCCCACATAGAGACTTAAATTTTTTATGCCAACCCTTCATGCTGAAGTCCTATTTGTAGGCTTTAGGAGGCCTCTTTGCCCATCTTTCAAATGGGGACAAAAGCTACTTATATAGCCTTTGAGGAATTCTAAAACTTTATTTTCCTTGTGAGATAGTTAACCACCTATAGTTCAATTTTAGATGGGCTCCCATCTTGGCCCATAACTATGACTAGTTGGATTTTGTGCATGCATGGGCCAAAATTCTCTCAAGGTCATGGATCTGACTTGTTATAAGATTCATAAATTTAATGGTTTTAATATTGGACAATTGGACCGAATGGCCAACAGTTGGAGCTCGTTTTGAAAGCAGCCACAAAAAAAAAAAAAAAAAAAAAAAAAAAATCTAAAATATGTTTTTGCCCCTGTTTGTTTACTATTGGAGATGCAGATATAGTGTATATAAACCCTCAAATCTGATTTCAAATCTCTTTCTAATTCAAATTTAAATCTAACTAAACACTCAAATCATATATCTCAAATATTTTTCTATTTCAAATCTCCTTTTGTACTTTTGATTTATAGTATATTTAAAATTGTATATCAAATCTCTTGTTAATTCAAATTTGAGGTGGTTATCTTGTTTAGATTTAAATTTCGAATCTCTTGATATTTATGGATCTTAACTTTTTTTTTTTGTATTTGAATTATCTTTTAAAGTTTAAAACTAGTATTTATAATCTATATATTTTTTTTCACGTTCTTATATGATTGATTTGATATTTGGAAAGCTTTTTTTTCTCCATTAATCTTGACTTCCTATCTAGCTGGTGTAGAGTCATTCAATCATAATTTTCGTTATGCTTATTTAGGTTTAACAGTCTTTGTGATACGAGAAGAACTAGAAACCTCTGACGCGTCGAGATCGAGTTTCGAATCAAGCACATCAATGGCGTAGCGACGACGCGTCGATCGTGATAAAAAAATCTATAATCTTCAACGAATCAAGCATTATGGAGGAGTCAATTGTAGACGAAAAATGCAAAAAACTCGTCCGATTGAGCAAAGGAACTGGAAAAATCTCATATCCGAAAGATCAGATGAGCAACGAGGAGTTTCGACAGACGGTGGAGGCGTTCATAGTGCGGTAAAGGTTGTGAAGGGAGGAATAATTCTGTAAATACAACAAAATAATGAACTTCTTGGAGGAAGAAAAAGGAGACGATTGTGAGGGTGAGGAAGAAAATGGTGGCAATTTTAAAGAGATTGAGAAAGACACAGTTCAAGAAATCGAAGGGTTTCAATTAAGGTAAAGGGTTGACAATTTTGAAGAGATTGTAAAAATTTTGTTTAGTTCAATAATGGACGTTGGTTCCAATTTCTCAAATCGATCGAAAACATTGGTTTGGTTCTGTATGTGTCATGACGACTATCTTAGCATGATGAAGATTGTCTGTTGAAGATGGACGAGTAATTGTTTTACAATACTATTAGGGGCCGTTTGTTTTCAGGGAATCATGATTTCCGGCATCTTCAGATGCCTAGAATCTTAGATGTCTGTAATTTTAGATGTCCGGCATATTTAGATTACCATGTTTGTTTTGCAGAAAAATTTATAAGGATGTCTGGGAATATTTAGATAGCCATGTTTGTTTTGCAGGATTTATATATGGGAATGTCTTAAGATTATGTGTTATACTAATAATGCCCTTGTTAACCTTTACATAATTTAATTATTAGTTTAATATAATTAAATTGATATCACATGCATTTTGGTGTTGTTAATTTAATATTATATTTGTATATCAATTTATTTTATACTAATATTTATGTGTTATTTTGTAGAACAAATTAATTTATATTAGTTTGATATTTTTATAAAATATTTAATATTAAATATTAATTCAATTTTAAATCAGCTTTATTTTATATCTAAATGTAAAATATAAATATAGCTAACTACATTTGATCGTTTATTAGTGCATAAATTCATTAATTTATTTTTAAATAAAAATAAAAATGTAAAATTAAGAAAATTGATTAGGGGCAAATATGTCATTAGCAGATGCCCTCAACGTGGGAATCTTAAAAACCCATGTTTCAAAAGGGCATCCAAATTTAACCAGATGCCCTCCGAATAGGCAGCCTAGGATACTCGGGCATCTTGATATGCCAAGGTATCTTACATTCCTACAAAACAAACGAAGTAATCCAGATGCCCATTCCATGGGAGTCTTGGATTACCACGAAACAAATGGCACCTTAAACATCTTCAAATACATGGTATTTATGCATAATTTTATTTTCCAATAATTATTTTCAAGAGTGTGCTCCACAAAGGAGAATTTGTTTTTTGGCCAAGTCGTTGTTGTTAGAATATCATATTCCCACCAAAAGATTTAGTTTGTTATTACAAATTATTTGTGTGGCTCAACCAAGATTTTATTTTTTAGTACGTAGTATTCACAGACTCAATTTGACGAAAATTTTAGCTAGTATTTGCGTGGCTCAGTCCAATGAAAATTTAAGCTGTTTTTTTAGGCATGTGTAGCAAAATCTTACGAAGATTTTAGCTGTTTTTTAGTATAATGTATTTGTAGGGTTCAGTCTTAGGGAACTTCATCTAATAGTTATTTTGAATACAAGGTATTTGTTTACGCAATGCCTAAATTTTGAGGTATTATAATTAACTATTCTTGATGATTAATATTAATTTTGTTGAGAATCAACACGTAAGACTTTTCTAGTTTCCATCAATTAATGTGTAATTATGTTTTTTTTAGATTTTGTAGCCTTTTAGGTTAGCTTTGTATTTTAGATATTGTTTGTGAGATATTACTTAGATTTTTTTTAAGTGAAATTCTATTTTGGAGTGATTTGGTATTTATCAATCTAAGAATATGTATTAAATTATCCTTCGAGTTAGGTTGACTGATTATTTTAGTGAGAATTTTAAAGATTATGTATTTTTTATTTTCAAATACATAACTAATTCTTTATTTAAGGGATTTTGTAGAAGATATGTTTGTTGTAATTTGAGTTCTAAATTTGAAATATTATAGTATAATTTTAGTATCTTGGATTCAAAGTTGTGGTAAAGGGTATTTTTGACATTTAATAATTCAATTTAAAAATTAAAAAAATTGTTTGGCCATTTTTCAAAAAAAAACAATTCGATGACATTTTTTCAGAACGCATATTTAAATTTGGTTGTTCTTGCTGTTAACCATTTAATATTTCATAGTCACACAAAGTAATAGAATAAATATATTATATTATATTATAGTTTTAGTTCTTTCAAAAAAATATAATGGAGATAGTTACCACTTTCTGTAACGCCCGATTTAATTATAGGCATTAATTTCGAATTATGGAAATCAAGTGAAATAAAATTTCTTAAGTATATTGATTTTAGAGTTAATTTGAAATTTTGGAAGGTTAGGAGGGCAAAAATGGAAAGAAATAGTGGTAAAAAGGGCATAATTGGAAGTTGGAATTTTTTATATATAAAATAATTTTCCCTCATCCTTATCCATTATATATATATATATATATATATATATATATATATATATATATATATATATATATATATATATATTTTTTTTTTTTCTTTTCTTTTCTCTTCTTCTTCCTCCCGCAGCCCCCTCTCACCGAAACTCTCTCTCTCTCTCTCTCTCTCGACCGAACACCTTCCGCTGTCTTCTTCTTCTTCTCCGACTAGCCCCCACCGCCAGTCACCCATCCTCCCGCCGGCTCCATTCTCCTCCTTTCGATCTTCTTCTTTTTCTTCAGCAACCACCGCCGGTCTTCTTCCTCGTAGGCTGCACGCCGACCAACCCCAACTCGCCGTTCTTCAACCTCAGTTCGCCGTCTGCTCCTCCTCTTTCTTCGTCTTCGCCGATCAGCAGCTGCCGGACCTTAGTTTTGACCACTCACGCGTTCGGCCACCGCTGATCCACCGTATTTCTCGCCGATTTGAACTTTCAGCCTCCGAAAAACCCAGATCCGAGAGTCTCGCACGAAATCCGGCCTCCTCGCGCTCTCACGCGCCGACCAGAGTCCTCACGCGCGCCCACGCGCCGCCGCTCGCCGGAGTTGGGTAAATTTTGCCATTTGGTCCGTTTCGTCGAGTTATTAATGTTAGAATCTGTTTTAGCGTAATTCGGATGGTTTAAGACACGTTTAGGAAACTTTTTAGGTGATTTGTCGAGGACCTTGGATTGTACTTGGAGTGGGGACTCGAGAAGCTCATTATTAGTGGAGAAAGGGTATTTTAGTAAGTAAAGATTTAAGATAAGGGATCTCACAACGAAAGAAGTTTTCGAAACCTAGAGCTAGCTCTATATTTACCTTGAAAGTTTATGTTTTTCGTGTTAAGTATTTAAGAAAGAAAGTGTTTTATATGTATATTCCTTTATACGCTAGTTCCATGAGTTCTATTTGAGTTTTCATGTTAAAAAGAATGGAAATGATATGTATGTCTTTGAAATGTGATTGCCTTGACTTATGCATTCATGAGTATGTTCTAAAACGAGCGGGACCTCATGCATGTGTTGTGTGCTCATGAAAAGATTTATGTAAGGCCGTGACGATAATTCTCCCAAAAGTTTTATGTGGGTTATGAGGGAACCCGAGTCTTCGGACTCTCTATGCTCCCGGGGTTCGAGAGTGCTCCACGATGGTAGCCGACGGGCTTGAGTCTTCGGACTCCACGATGGTAGCCTTAGGGCTGAGTCTTCGGACTCCACGATGGTAGCCTTCGGGCTGAGTCTTCGGACTCCACGATGGTAGCCTTCGGGCTGAGTCTTCGGACTCCACGATGTATGTTAGCTTTCGAGCTCAACTCTCAGAGTTAGGGGAGGACTCTATTCGATGGAAAAACTATGTCTTCGGACTATTCACGAGGCCCTCGGGAGAATTTAATCGTTCACGAGAGCCGCGAGGAAAAGTACATGGTTTATAAAACGAATTTTAGGTCCCCTACTAAAGCGATGGTTTACGATGGTTTTATGATTTAAAATGACATGTTGCATGCGATTGAAACTCTTATTTGAAACTATGAGTTACTTACTGAGTATTATTCGTTAATACTCACCCTTTTCCTTTTAAAATGTTTTCAGGAGAGGCTAAGATCGGCCCTAGCGCGTGACCGGAGATCAGCTACTTGAGTCATGGGGAGCCGAGCGATCGCTATTCCGCTTCTTTTATGTTTCTGGATGTACATAGAACTCATGTCGAGTTTTTAAATGTTTAGGAGGATGTTTCAAAGTCTTTTAACCTTTCCTTGTAAATCGTGCACGTGTATTGGGCTTTCTGCTGTTTGAACCCTAGCATCATATTGAGAAGTTTGTTGGATGCTAGGAGGTTGTTTGAAAATCTTAGAAGTGTGTTTTTTCTATGTCTTATCAGGTAAGGGTCAAATTTTTGGTTTTCGCGTAGTTACGTCGTTATGCTGCCGAAATTTTCGGTAATATAGCGACGTGACTTAGTAATGACTCTTAGGTAGCGTGTTGAGCCTATAGGGTCGTTACACTTTCCATGTAGACTATTGTGCAAAATGATGTTAAAATATGCTAACATGTAACTTAGATCGCAAGACAAAAATGGTTGGTGATATAAAGTATAGTTTCGGAAAACAAATGTGATTATTGCTATAAGTTGTAACATCGTTAATTAAATGTTGATGTTGTATGCTAATTAGACTAAACAAGAATGATTTAGTGCAATGTGACACAAAAAAATAGGTTAACAACATAAAATAAAAGTGAGAGTAGGCAAAAAAAAAGTTTAAAATGTATTCTACTTGCTATCCCTTAAGATTTTTTTTATCTCCTTTCTATTCGACTACGGAAAAAGCAATGACTTGTTGCCTGAGCATGGTGCAATACATGAACAATTTCAAGTAGGCACTATAAAAAAAAACAACTCTTCTCTCAATAGATTATATAAAATACGAGTAAAGATTCCTAACTTAATTGTTAAAGCTCCTTAGGTCACTACCACAATAATTTATTAATAGCACTCTTTCAACGTCTACAAAATCTACCAAGAATGGTACAAAATATGAAGTGAGAATCACACATATATATTTAACTCTCACAATCCCCGCTTACCATACTAAAATTACTTCCTTTCCAACTCTTGGTTTCAAAAAATTAATTTAACTTAATAGATGTAATGATAAGTTTTGCAACTATATTTTGAATATATATACAAAATTTGGGAATTGTTGTAAAATTGAGAGGCGAAACCGGGCACCAAAACTTTACCAAAACATGTAATAATAATAATAATAATAAATAATAATAATAATAATAATAATACAAGTGTAGTATATATATATAATATAAACAAATAATACAAGTGGAGTATATATATATATAATATAAACAAATAATACAAGTGGAGTATATATATATAATATAAACAAAAATAGGGATTTATGGCAAATTAAAAGCAAATGAAATTAGAGAGGTTTCTTTTCCAAATATCTATATCTTTATTTATCCACCAAAAACCACTATTTATAGGCAATTTGGAGAGCATGATGTGGTACATTTGGACACCAATCTATGGCCTTTGTTGGACACATGGAAGACACTTTGGCTATGGAGAAAATGCCACTTGGCATGGATATTAAGTGGGCATGTGGAATGGGCATTTACATGTGCCATATTTACAATACTCCCCCTTAAATGCCCATTTATATAAAATATGCCTCGTTAAAACCTTACTAGGGAAAAACCCAATGGGAAAAAACCCTAGTGAAGGAAAAAGAGTACATATTTTATATATTTTACTATAATACATTCACTCCCCCTCATGGAGACATCACTTAAAGTCTTTGAGTCGCCGCATTCCAATGCTATATACTAATTTATCGAAGGTTGCAGTTGGTAATGCCTTTGTAAATAAGTCAGCCAGGTTATCTTTTGAACAAATTTGTTGTACAGTGATATCGCCATTTTCTTCAAGATCATGAGTATAGAAGAGCTTTGGTGAGATATGCTTTGTTCTATCTCCTTTGATATATCCTCCCTTGATTTGAGCTATACATGTTGTGTTGTCTTCGTATAACATCGTTGGAAGAGGTTTACTTGAAGACAAGCCACATGTCTCATGAATGTGTTGTGTCATCGATCTTAGTCATACACATTCTCGACTTGCTTCATGAATAGCGAGGATTTCAGCATGATTTGAAGAAGTGGCCGTTATAGTCTGTTTCACTGATCGCCACGATATAGCAGTTCCTCCACATGTGAATAGATAACCTGTCTGAGATCTAGCTTTGTGTGGATCAGATAGATAACCAGAATCTACATAACCAACTAGATCATATTTTGATTTGTTAGAATAAAATAAACCCATATCAATTGTCCCTCGAAGATATCGGAGTACATGCTTAACTCCGTTCCAATGTCTTTTTGTAGGACATGAACTATATCTAGCTAATAAATTTACTGAAAATGCAATATCTGGTCTTGTGTTATTAGCCAAATACATAAGTGCACCAATTGCACTAAGATATAGTACTTCAGGACCAAGTAGTTTTTCATTGTCATCTCGAGGTCGAAATATATCTTTCTTTATATCCAGTGAACGAACTTCCATTGGAATGTTCAATGGATGTCCTTTATCCATATAGAATCTTTTTAAGATTTTCTCTGTATAAGTTGATTGATGAACAAATATCCCATCTGCTAAATGTTCAATTTGCAAACCAAGGCAAAATTTTGTTTTTCCAAGATCTTTCATCTCGAATTCTTTCTTAAGATATTCTATTGCCTTGGATAACTCTTCAGGAGTTCCAATTATATTTAAGTCATCAACATATACAGTTATAATAGCAAATCTTGACTGAGATTTCTTTATAAAAACGCACGGACATATTGGATTATTTTGGTATCCTTCTTTCAACAGATATTCACTCAGGCGATTATACCACATTCGTCCTGATTGTTTTAATCCATATAATGATCTCTGTAACTTTATTGAATACAATTCCCGAGAACTTGATTCATATGTTTCTGGTATTTTAAATCCTTTCGGGATTTTCATATAAATGTCATTATCGAGATATCCATATAAATACGCCGTGACTACATCCATTAGATGCATATCAAGCTTTTCATATACAGTCAGACCAATCAAATATCTTAGCGTTATTGCATCCACCACAGGAGAATATGTCTCCTCATAATCAATACCAGGCCTTTGCGAGAATCCTTGTGCAACAAGTCTCGCTTTATATCTTGTGATTTCATTCTTTTCATTTCTTTTCCTTACAAATACCCATTTATATCCCACAGGTTTGACGTTTTCCGGTGTTGGGACTACTGGTCCAAAAACCTCACGTTTTGAAAGTGAGTTCAACTCTGCTTGGATTGCTTCTTTCCACTTCGGCCAATCCTTTCTACGTTGACATTCTTTGATAGATTTTGGGTCAAAATCGTCACTTTCATGAATAATATCGTGAGCAACATTATAAGAAAAAATGTTGTCAATAATGATATCATTTCGGTTCCATCTCTTTCCTGTTGTAACATAATTTATAGAAATTTCATTATTATCCTCAAGCGTTTGATTTTCACCAATACTCTTTTGAGTAGTTGTATTTTGGATTTCTTCTGGAACATCCATACCTTTTATTGAATCATTTTGATTCTCAACTACTTTTCTTTTTCGAGGATTTTTATCTTTAGAACCTATTGGTCTACCACGCTTCTGGCGTGCTCCAGACTCATTATTGACAACTTGTTCCTTTAGGATATCAATTTTTGATGGAGCATTTGCAGCTGGTATATATGATTTAGTCACACTTTTAATATCTGTGAATGCATCTGGTAGTTGATTTGCTATATTTTGCAAATGAATTATCTTTTGAACTTCAAGTTCACATTGATTTCTACGAGAATCTAAATGAGATAATAACGATGCATTCCATGTAATTTCTTTTTCCAACTTCTTAATTCATCCCCCTAATGTTGGAAAATTTGTCTCATTAAAATGACAATCACCAAATCGTGCAGTAAATACATCACCCGTCAGGGGTTCAAGATATTTAATAATTGATGGGGAATCAAAACCAACATATATTCCTAACCTCCTTTGATGACCCATCTTAGTACGTTGTGGTGGAGCAATCGGTACATATACTGCACATCCAAAAATTCTTAGATGGGAAATATTTGGCTGCTGGCCATAAGCTAATTGCATTGGGGAGTATTTATTATAAGCTACTGGCCTAATACGTGCCAGTGATGCAGCATGCAAAATAGCATGACCCCCATACCGATGTAGGAAGTTTAGCTTTCATAAGCAATGGTCTTGCAATTAGTTGCAGACGTTTTATAAATGATTCTGCTAGACCATTTTGTGTATGAACGTGAGCTACAAGATGTTCAACACTTATCCCAATTGACATACAATAATTTTTAAAAGTTTGGGATGTAAATTCACCAGCATTATCAAGTCGAATGGTCTTAATTGTATTATCAGGAAATTGTGCTTTTAACTTAATTATTTGAGCAAGTAATCTTGCAAATGCAAGATTTCGACTTGATAATAAGCATACATGTGACCATCTGCTGGATGCGTCAATTAATACCATAAAATATCTAAATGGACCACTTGGTGGGTTAATAGGTCCACAAATATCACCTTGAATTCGCTCTAAAAATGCAGGTGATTCAATCCCCACTTTAGCTGGTGATGGTCTAATAATTAATTTCCCTTGAGAACAAGCATCACATGACAACTCATTGGATTGAAGAATCTTCTGGCTCTTTAAAGGATGTCCATGTGAATTCTCAATAATTTTTCTCATCATTATTGACCCTGGATGACCCAATCGATCATGCCAAACACTGAATATTTCTGGATTCATGAACTTCGGGTTCATTATTGAAGGAGTTAATATTAAAAATGCGGAAGCAATTTTGGATTTTAAGCACTCTAATTTGATCAATTTTATCAAACAAAAAACATGCTCAAAACTGGAAAAACAGAGAATAAGAACACAAACCTTTGTAGCTCAATATTCTCTTAATCCGTGGGCTTTCTTTGAACACAAACGAGTTGTGGACCTCCTCTAGAGTATTCCCTACTATCCTCAGGCCTTAGAACAGATTGTGGGATCTTTGATTGAGAGAATTTGGGAGAAGAATGAGTAAAGGTCTAAAATGAAGGGGTAGAGAATTTTCTTCAAAAATCTACTTACCCATTGTGTTTCTTCTCTATATATAGCAAACCATAAGCTTCTTTAAGCTTATTGAAGAAGCCAACACATGAGTAATACATAGAGGAGTTGGCCACAAGCTTCTTTAAGCTTCAAGCATAAGCCAACACATGAGTGATTGCCAAGCTTCTTTGAGCTTCAAGAATAAGCCAACACATGAGATTGATTTCTTTTTAATTCAAAATTAATATAAAATTAATTTTAAATTAAAATCAATTTTTAATTAATTAAACAATTTAATTAATTTTAAAATTATTTAATTTAATATCAAATATCAAATTAAATAATTGGACCAATCCCAATTTCTCAAAACGAACGTTCGAACATGAATCCCTATTCATGTTTTAAACCGAACCAATATTTAAATCATATTTAAATTTTTCCACCTCTTCTTTATCATAGTTTAATTCATAATTAAGCTATGAAACGTTAAGTATATCGCATATAATTAACTTTTTCTCCCAAATTCGAATTTGAACAATTCAAATTCTTTTCTCTCAAATTGTTACAAGGATTAGTCTGAGCTAGTAAGGAGAACCTAATGGACCTACAGATCATGAGCTCCAACGATACGAGATTAACCGGCCAAACTCTTTAGCCTAACTAATCAACATTCGTTAACCACCAGGACACTCCACTAAAGCCCAGTGGCTGCACTCTCCTCACTGTAGATATATTTCTATCCACTCGATATAACCATGATTAGTAAGTCGATCCTTCACAGGTTGTTCGTAATTACAGCTGGGTCAAATAAACCGTTTTACCCCTGTAATTACTTCTTGTTCCTTAAGTCCCACTGATCCCCTAATGAACAATTAGTTTGTGGTCCAACCAACAAACCGAATCCCTCTCGGGCCAATGAGAGGGTGGGCCCATTGTTCAAGACCCGGAGTCAGCACTTAAGGGAACAACCTCTCTACTAATCCTTAAAGCAGGTAGGAGTGAATTCCATCTCGCATGACTATGTTCCCAACTATCTATCCGGTCTTATCCCCAAAATGGGAGGCTTATTGAGTCGGCGATCTCGGGCCACTCTCACCCATGCAAATCTAAGGATAATCCCGAATAAACAGGAGTTCATAGCACGCTCAAGATTAAGATCGAGTTACCTAGGTCATCGTATGAATATAGTCAGTTAAAACAGTAAACGGAGTTATAAAGTCTAAGTGACTATTTCGCGGTCCGGTCTTATGCAAACTCATTGCATAGGACGCCCCCACTCGCATGTCTCCACATGAACGATTTAGGATCACATCGTTAGTACTATACAAAGTGGGCCGCGTCCATAGTGTCCCCAGGATAAGATACCCAGCCTTATCCCTATACTATAGACCGTTTTGGCTATTACTCGAACTTGATCCACTTTTATGTCACACATAAAGTTCAAGTATACATCTTATAGTCAAGAGTTCTTAATTTATTGGATTTGGGTTATAGAATACACAATTCACTTTATTCAATAACACATTTACTGAATAAACCTCAATAACATCTTTATAGTAAAATAGAATATACATTCAGTTTACAAAACCACGAGTTTTAGGACATAAAACCCAACAATTATTGCATAACTTTCGATTACTCGTATATGAGTATAGTATAATCCGGAAGAAAAAGCAAGCAGTGTTTCTAATATACGTTTTTCATGTGAAACAATAGATGTTATATAGAGACACTCTATATTATTTTTACAATCAGTTTCAACATGATAATTATTTTCACGTATATCTTTAAAACTTAATAAGTTTCTTTTTGATTTGCTAGAGAACAGAGCATTATTAATTGTAAATCTTGTTCCTCTAGGCAAAATAAAGTTTGCTTTTCCAAAACCTTCAATCAGATTTGCAGAACCTGATATAGTATTGACTTTTGCTTCCAGCATTGTCAATCTAGTAAAATATTTTCTATTTATGAGTATCGTGTGCGTAGTTGCGCAGTCTGCCAGACATAAATCCTCATTGCTCATTTTCGAGTTACTCAACATATTGAAATTGTTCATATTTCTTTATTGAAAAGAAAAGAAAAACGATTACAAAGAGTCTTAAATATATATATAAACAAAACAACAAAAAAAAACATACTAAACAGTATTTAATTATATATTTTCATACAAATCATCCTCTACTTGTTTGATTGCATCAATTCTCTTTCCAAGAGATTCAAAATAATCAGCTACATCAAGATGCATCATATTGGAGGGGTCAAACACATCATCTTCTTGAATGGCAAGATTTACCTCCACATTCTTTCCTTTTCCTTTTTCCTTCAGGGAAGCTTGATAGAGATCAACAAGGTGTTTTGACGTACGACAGGTACGTGACCAGTGCCCAGTCATTCCGCACCGGAAACATTTATGTTCATCACCTTTCGAACTTCTATCTTGTGGAGCCTTTCCTTTATGATCATCACTTCGTGTGGGTTTCTTAAAATTATAATGCCCACCACGAAAATAGGTATTTCTTCCTCTACCGCGGTCCCGACCTCGACCACGACCTCGACCTCGACCACGGTTATTAAAATTCACAGCATTCACTTCAGGGAATGGTGTTGCTCCAGTTGGTCGGGATTCGTGATTTTTCATCAATAACTCGTTATTTTGTTCAGCAACGAGAAGACATGAGATAAGTTCATAATATTTTGCAAAACCCTTCTCTCGATATTGCTGCTGCAGGAGCATATTCGAGACATGAAAAGTGGAAAATGTCTTCTCTAACATATCAACATCAGTAATCTTTTCTCCGCATAATTTTAATTTTGAACTAATTCTGAAGAGTGCGGAATTATACTCACTTACTGATTTAAAGTCCTGCAACCTCAGGTGCATCCAATCATAACGAGCTTTTGGAAGAATAACTGTTTTTTGATGATCGTACCTTTCTTTCAAACCTTGCCATAGAACGTAGGGATTTTTTATTGTAAGATACTCCATTTTCAATCCCTCGTGAAGATGATGGCGAAGGAAGATCAGGGCTTTTGCTTTTTCTTGATTTGATGCATCATTTCCTTCTTTAATTGTTTCTCCAAGATTCATAGAATCTAAATGGACCTCAGCGTCAAGGACCCATGACAAGTAGTTATTTTCATTAATATCCAAGGCCGCAAATTCTAGCTTTGTAAGGTTTGCCATAATAACACTATCAAAATAATAATATATATTCATATTAGAAATTTAACATAAACCAAATGCGTAAAAATGGCTTACCAATAAGACTTACCTTTAGCGGGAAAAATGACAGAGATTCGTGCTGATAACGTGTTGTAAAATTGAGAGGCGAAACCAGGCACCAAAACTTTACCAAAACATATAATAATAATAATAATAATAAATAATAATAATAATAATAATAATAATACAAGTGTAGTATATATATATAATATAAACAAATAATACAAGTGGAGTATATATATATAATATAAACAAATAATACAAGTGGAGTATATATATATAATATAAACAAAAATAGGGATTTATGGCAAATTAAAAGCAAATGAAATTAGAGAGGTTTCTTTTCCAAATATCTATATCTTTATTTATCCACCAAAAACCACTATTTATAGGCAATTTGGAGAGCATGATGTGGTACATTTGGACACCAATCTATGACCTTTGTTGGACACATGGAAGACACTTTGGCTATGGAGAAAATGCCACTTGGCATGAATATTAAGTGGGCATTTACATGTGCCATATTTACAATAGGAATAATATTTTTCACTTTTATTATAATTATTTTTCCCCTTTTAAAAGAAATTGTTGGATGTAGAAAGTATTTTTGTTAATACAAATTCCAATACGAAAAGGAAAAGTAAAAGAATCTGTAAAAATTTTCAAAAAAGAATCTTTCGTAAAAAGTCTCGCCCATTAATTCCTTCCTTTCTAATTCCACTCGCAAGTCAAGTATTATTTAATTTTTTTCTCACTCCTAATATGTCTCAATTTTTTTCTTAAAAAAAAAAGTCTCAATTTTTATACAAATGTATGAATATACAAATTATACACTATATGGGTAACTTAAAAATCTTTATCATTTTCATAAAATAATCTTTATTATACATTTTTATACCCACATTAATGAAATTCCATCTATATATATATATATATATATATATATATATATATATATATATATATATATATATATATATATATATATATATATATATATATATATATATCGATGTCAAGTCTTTATATGTAATAGAAAAATCAATAAAATTTTTGATATATCAACAAATATTTAACATTGAATCCTACAAAATGTTCATAAACTTTAGGATAGACCTTGATTATGCTCCTATATTACAAAAGTGAAACATTACTAAAAATGAAAAGATATGTAACAATTTCAAAGGTCAAAGATAAAAATGAAGGGCCTATTTGGTATTTCATTCAAATTCAATTTCTTGTCTTTAGATTCACCAAATCAAATGAATTTGGTAAATTTCTATTTAGTGGGTTTGTTACTTAAAATAGTATTTTGATTATATTTAATTTCTATGATATAAATAAAACTTTTGAAGACAACATTTGTATGTTTTGAATGTTTTTCCATTCTAAATCTTCCACCGTAACACGTATTTAAAAATAAGAAAATAATGTATTACAAATATGTTTTTCATTAAATCTGTTACTTTTAAATTTTAGATCACTAATCATGGATAAAAAACTTTTAAAAGTATAGGAACATAATTGAAACGTCCTTTAAAATTATGAAATATTCTATATAATTTAACCAACCTTGAATACCGTGGAATACCGTAGCTATACCGATATGGACTTTGGTCACAAAATTTGCAGTTGATTCCCTCTGTGTAACCCTTTTTTTTTTTTTTTAAGTTTTTGTGGGCCCGGTGGAACCGGTGCCTTCCGTATGAGGGTGGACTCGCCCGAAGGAACCCAAGCCAAGCTTTTAACCGTTTTGGCGTCCGTATAAAGCCTGCAAAATTAACCTTTTTCCTCATAATTGCTCAACCTCTTTTGTCTCCCACCTTTTCTTCATGCAACATTTTTTTTTTCTTTCACAATTATCAATCCAAAAAATGATGGTTTAATTTCCACCCAAAAATTATTGAACTAAAAAAAAATAAACTTTAATAAATAAATTAATTTAGATTCTTTGTTAGGATTTGATTTAAAAATTGTTAATGTGCATACTTTTAGATGTGTATAAGACTTATTTAAATGCATGAAATAACGTAATATTAAAGAGAAATAATGAAATCAAATAAATGGTAGCGACTTTTTATTAATATAAGTTGTTTTTTTGATCTTCTCTCTTAAAAGTTACATGATAATTTTTCTTACTACTATGATAAGATTTTGGAAGAAGAATAATTTTATTTAGGTGATTTTAAGTTGAATTTAAATGAAATCAAGTAAAAATATTATTTTTTAAAAAAATAAATACTTCATTAACCATGCAACTAACCTAGTACAACTGCTTCCTCTTCAATAAATGAGAGACCCAAGATGGGTAATTTTAAAACCAAAAATCAGAGCCTTCATCCATCAAAGGGGAAGGATTCTGTACAAAAGATCGAAAGCCACAACCCTATCCAAATTATGGGGAACCTTGTTGCCGGACCTTGGGCACTTTGACAAAGCAACAGCGCCAGCCAGAGAGGCAAAAGCCTTGATCTCTTCTACAACGTCAAGAAGTTCCGTGAGGTCGTCCGCCTCTGAATTTAAAGCTTTCATCACTTCAATTGAGTTTGATTCCACAATCAAAGGGGGAAGAGGACCAAATTGATGATTAAGGCAAGATTTCAGACCTTTCACAAATGGCTTTTCCTTCAAGAATTTTAACCGGCCATTTCCTCTTAAAAGTAAGAACACCAGCACAGATGGGCGACCACCAAGAGCCATGTATCATCCAGCTATCGCCTCCCTTCTTCCAAACTTCACTGGCTGAGACATCTGCATAATCTAAATTGATTCGCTTATAAAAATTTAAAATTTAAATTGATACAATTATTAATTTAGAGTTTTAATTGACACACCAAAATTTATGAATATAAATTATTTTTTTTCCTAACAAAGAAGATATGTCGTACTTGAACTAACTTCCTTCAGCATTTTATGTGGTACTTGAACTAACTTCTTTCAGCATTAACTACTGCATTCCAACCTCCAAATCAGTGGCTTGTCCGGCAAAATTCCATAGCTTGACACCACAATGGTGCCCTTAAACTCCAAGGCTTTTTTTTGGAATGAAACTCCAAAGCATTTTGCTTAGTTTGGGATTGTTGCCAAGGGCGGACTCAGATACTAATATTTAGGGGGTCGATAAATTGTACTATATAAATATAATAAAAAAATTATCACAAAAAAGTCAAAAGTTCGAATCTATACGCTCACATTATGTTGACCTAAAAAAAAGTTATTGGTGATAAGAATAGGTAGTTGTACCAAAGACTTCCTAATTGAGTTCGAATAACCTTAAGTACTATAATATAATTTAGCTCATCTTCGATGCAAATAGGAAAAAAAAAGTTAAATTATGAATTTAGTCCATGAACATTTAAGTTCAAGTCTATTAGATCCCTAAATTTTAAATAGTGTCTAATAGATCATAAACTTTCAATCTAATATCTAACAAGTTCTTAAACTTTAAACGTGTCAAATATGTCTCTAAACTTTCAATTTTGTGTTTAATAGACCTTTAAATTTAAAAAAAATGTCAAATAAGTCAAAGATATAATATTATAGCTTATTATAGAATTAAATATTAAAAACTAATTTACTAACATTTAAAAATATTTGTAAATTCTAAATACTTTGTAGATAGAAATCAAAATGTGGCTTGTCATTTATATTTGTATAAAAAAAATATATAGATTTAAATTATTTTTAAGAATAGTTTTCTATATATTTATAAATCAATAAAAATAGTAACCTTATATATATATATATATGCAAAGAAAAAAAAGGCAAAAACTATAGTGAGCGAACTTTGAACATATGCACGCAAGAGCTCTAATCAGCATACATATCACTGAGACACACCATACATTTTATTTCCTATAGTGAATTATATAATACTCATATATAACCTAAGGATTAAAAAAAAAAAAAAAAGAAGTATATAATCTAGGGTATTAAATTCAAAATTTTTGGAGGGGGCCATGGCCCCTCCTAGTCTCCACATAGATCCGCCACGTAGATCCTCCCCTGATTGTTGCAACTTTTAAAATAATTGTTGGCAACTTTATTTTTAGAAAAATCAACAATAGCATGAAGAAAATTAGTGTTTGATAAATTTTAATTTTAAACTTAAAAAAGCATATTATAATGTTTGATAAAATAATACAAAATTGATGTGATTTAGCTTTAATGACCAAAGTAGACATATTATTTAAATTATTTTTATATCGATTTAACATCTATTTTATTATAAGTTAATTATTTCAAAATTTCTACGATTGACATTGCAAATTATTTTGTTTAATCTATGCTATTTGATAAAAGTTTAGGAAAAAAAATTGTTATAAAAAATTAGATCAATCAAAATTTTATTGGTAAAGGATGAAATAGATGTGAAAGCAAAAAAAAGATACATGCAAGGATACGATTGGAATTTTAAAATTTTAGTTAGAGAATATGACAGATCTTTAGGAAAGTTGCTTTAAAAGCTACTGGGTAGGTGATTTTGTATGCGAGAGGAAACTAAAAAGTGATTATAGATAAATTAGTGAATAATCAATTTTATCAAACAAGTAAAACAGTTAAGATGCTCCTATAATTGATTTCGACCCTTGCAAAAGCAATTCCAGATGCACCCTTCTTATTTGTGGATGTATATCAAAATTGACAATGCTCTAGGAAAGATTTTAAATATCGATATTGACGAAAGTGTCAATGTCTCAATTTAATGAAAATGTTGATAAAAATATCAATGTCGATATTGATGGATATTCCTAAAAAATTATAAATATAACATAATCATAAAAAATATTCAAAACAACACATAAGCGTTTCACAATTTTTAAATAAATTCAAATTTCTTATTATTAATAATTTTAGGTCTACATTAGCGTTGATATTTTTGTTATATTTCATTGATTTATCTATGATTGAAAATGTTAATTTACTTCTCATGTCAATATCAGATTCATATACATATAAAAATGTTAATGAAAATGTCAAAATATGGACAAAAATTTAAACTACTAGTTGTGGGCAATGTTTAAAATGTTGATGTCCACAGAAATGTCGAAGTTTCAATTTTATGAGAATATCAATAGAAATATTGATAAAATGTCTATGTCGATAGATATTTCTTAAAAAAATTGAAAACAAAAGATTCAAAAAAGATATTTAAATTAATAAATAAATATTTTATATTTTTAAATGATTTAAAATATTTGGTATAATATTATATTCACATGAGTTTATATTTTGTTGTTATTTTTGTAATATTTCATTAATTTTATACAGTATAATAAAAACGTCGAATAATTTATTTTGTCAATGTCAAATTCATAAACATGTAAAAATATTGATAAAAATATCGACACGGACAGACAAGTAAGAGAGATTTGGAGTAAAAGGGGAGAGTTTGAAAAAATGGGTAGTTTTAACGTGTCAAATGGAAGTAGTCAGAGATAGACTTTGGTGTGGGACCAAAGCGGGATCAGAGCAGAGCAGCCTTCACACTTCCCATGCATTTCTGCGCCGCGCTTCCCAATGCAATGTTTTGTAAAACTTACCAACTTTTACCCTAACTCAACATTTTCAAAATATCAATCCATTTCAAATATTCCCACTTTCAATTTTATGCAAAATCAATATCAATATGTGGATAACATCTCAAATGTTAATTGATATTTTTTTTAAATATATTTTTATCCCAAATGTTAATGCTTTTTTTTTTTTAACTTAAGATTGAAATTTTCTTTCTATTTAGTTTTTTAAGTTTTAAAAATGACATTTAATTATTGAGATTTAAATTTAATTTTTAATTGATCTTTAAAATTTGCAATTAATTTTTAATTAATTCTTGAAGTTTTGAGGTTAATTTTTACACCAACTTCATTCACTCAATAAAATTTAACAAAAAGTTTTTAATTTCATGGATTTAAATATAGAACTTCAAATGACTACACTATTTTTTTTTTTTTAAAAAAAAATTGGCTAAGTTTAAGCATTTCTTGTGCTAGGACGATGCCACTTTTACAAATGTTATATTTTACTCGTGTTAAATATTTCTTTTAGTTAAATTTAAATATTTTGCTGCTAGGTTGGATATTTTTTTGGCTTCTTAATTTTGTTGTGGCTGCGATTAACCTTGTTTGTTTTCCTTTTAACTCAATTATGTGTGTTTTTGAACTTTGAGCCTCCTTTTGGAAAAAAAATGTTTTTAAATAAAACACTTATTATATAATTAGTTTTAAAAAAGAAATTAGTTAAATGTTTTATTTTTTATTTTATTTCTTTTAGAAACAGTTAAATGTTCTATTAAAAGCACTTTTAAGTGTACTAAAAAAATGCACTTTTAATTCTCTTCTAAAATTTATTTTTAGAATTTCTCAAACCATTTTTTTAAAAAAAAAAAAAATACTTTTAATTGGTAAAATTACACTCTTAAGCTTTGAACCAAACACTACAAATTGAAAAAAAAAAAAGAAACATTTTTAGTGATCCATAATCACTTATGCAAGCCAAACCCATACTAATATAAAGGTGAAAAGTGAAATTCCCAAAATGGAAGAATAAAATTCAATCCTTTAGAAGAAAGTATAGTTTTCCCTTAATTATAGATGCCAAACGAATTTACAATATATACAAGTAATTAAAGATCCATACATAATAGATTCCATAACACTGAACTACTTTAATACCTTTATTTTATATTACATACATTCCCATTTCAACATGCCAATCGTTGAAAAAAGAAACAGCTGATATAAACAAGCAAAATAATATGCCTTTATATTTAAGTTATTACTTTATATATTGAAATTGAAAAGCAAAGGTTTGATATTTCAGAAATTAGGATTCCAAGGAGTGGCTTAGTCTATAACAAACCCCATTCCCAAGCAACGGATATATTTGCCATTTTCTGTAAATTGGAAGCGACGACTGGTTTTTTCATTAAGCTTTCTGAAACTCTCACTATATAAAGCTTTCTCACTGCCTGCAATGGAGGACATGGGCGGGACTGCTAAAACAACCTCTCCATAGTTCCCTAAATTTCCCTTTTTCTCTTTCTTTTTCATTTTCCAGAGAAGAAAATGCTGAAGATGAAGCTTCTCTTTTCCTTCTTCTTCTTCTTCTTCTTCACTTTCCTTCAGGGTCTTACTAGTAAGCTTCTCCCCCTTTCCCACCTTTACTTCACTTCTTGGGTTTCATATAATGTCATTTCATTCTGTTTTTGGGTGTCATGGCAGCTGCAGGTCAAGAATCCATTCAATTTGTGAAGCTCGATGAGAAAATTTCAGGGGTTTTTCCAGCAATGTCGAGTTCTGACAACCTCCCTGTTGCTGTTTCTGTCACTGATGCTGAGCTTCCAGAGGTCTCAAGCAGTGTTTTAATGGCGGAAAGTTGGCTCAGAACCTTCGTTCTGGCTCACTTCCCTTCCACCAAAATCACCACCATTGTTGTTGGAAACACTTCTCTATGCAGCACCAAGAATCAGGACACCAAGAAGTTAAATTTCGTCTTGCTTTCTTTGAAGAACTTGTTTTACTCCCTCAAGAGGTGGGGTTTGGAGAATCAAATCAAAGTCTCAACTCTCTTCTCAAACGATTGCTTCCACTCAAATGCTTATGAGGAAGCTGCTGAGAATGTGTTTAAACTTGTGGTTGAGTTCACCAAAAGCACAAACTCCACATTGACTCTCAAACTACCTGAAAATGTAGTTTCTCAAGATGAAGCAGAGAGCTACGTCTCTACCCACATGGACAAATTTGGGTTTCTAAAGCTCAACAAAGTGAATTTGATAACAAGCGCCTCAAATCAGAGAAACCCCACCAGCAGAAAGCTCTCTTCATTCATGGAACTCAACGAATACGAACCTTTCTTTACAACAGAGGCGCCATTGCCATCGGACCTCGCCAGACCCCCAAATCCACCAGAGTCCCAAATTGCATCTCCGCCGCAGTGGGGCTTCGCTGCCGGCCCAGAGCCGTCGTCGTTCTTGGTTCCGGCGAGCCCGCCGATGGGTTTTGCCCTGCCGCCGTGTAATCCAGACCAAAACGCCGGTGCGCCATTTCCACAAACAGGTGGTGGGCAAAAGCTCTGGTGCGTGGCGAAACCGAGCGTTCCGGCGGAGATTCTGCAGCAGGGGATGGACTACGCCTGCGGCGACGGCGGCGCCGATTGCCGAGAGATATCGGCCGACGGGAGCTGCTTTCATCCTGATACTTTGGTGGCCCATGCTTCTTATGCCTTCAACAGCTACTGGCAGAAGAACAAGAGAAGTGGAGGAACTTGCAGCTTTGGTGGCACTGCCATGGTTATAAGTTCAGACCCAAGTAAGAATCTCTCTGTTTTTTTTTTTTGTTTTTTGGGGGACTAAATTAATGGAGAATTTTGTGTTTATATTGATGGGAATTTTGATGAATTGGTTTTTGTTTGCAGGTTTTCATCACTGCCGGTTTGTTCTGAGCTAAATTTGCGCAAAATTTTCTCTTCCTCTTTTGGGATATGCCGTTTAGTTTGTTTTTGTTGTGTCATCTTGTTTGTTTGAATAATACTTCTATAGTTTGATATGGGCACTTGAGAAAATTGGCCTTGTGGTTTGGGTAATTTTGTTACTTTGATTAACTGATAGAGTTCATTACCATATTTAGTATTGTTTAAAAAAATGGAGGTGATGATTCATATTGAGTAGCAAACCACTTGAGTATTTGATATTAGAATGAACTTAAAGAGAGGCTTATGCATCTCGATACATTATCAATTTTCTCATTGTTCGGTTCATGGGACTATATTTTTATAGTTTGAAGTTGTGGAAGCAAATTTATATTTATGCTTCGAGTTTACTATTCTAATAGGTTGTATAAACTCAAGTTGCGTAAATATTCCGCTCAAGTTTTACACACTTTTGTGAATTGTAGAAATCGATTTATAAAGTACTAGACTACATAGATTTAGTTTTTTGCAATTTATTTTTCGTTATATTCTAAATGTGTAAGCTACACAAATTTTGGTCTTCTAAATTTTGGATCAATGATCTCAAACTTGTTAAAGTCGCTAAACACCTCAAAAAATTTGATATGAAGAGAATATACCAACCTAATATTATTATTGCAATAATTCAAGATAAATGATCCATTCTCATATTTGTAATCTAATATTTTAAATAAATACTATTTTCTCATATTTGTAATGTATTATTATAAATTAGTACAAATGTCATCCTATATTTTGAGTATAATTTTTATTCAAATTTTTAAAGTTTCAATTATGTCTGAATTATGTTTATTTTTTGTTTTCATAGTTAACCAATTGATGAAATACCATTGAATATTCACTTTAATTCACCTTTATCCTTGACATCTCCCCTCAAACAAGAGGGGAGTTGTAGAATCGAACCTTAATGACCTGCCAATGATCAACATACGTTGGTTGTTTTAAGACCTGATTGAGATGGCCGACGATATAAGCAATATTTGATCGAGTATTAGTGAGATATTGTAATGTACGAACAAATGGGACATACCAATCCCTGACTTTTGTAAAACTAAATATAGTGTATAGGAGGGAATTTTAATCTAATGAAGAAGGATTAGACAAAATTAGTGGAAAATTGACCACCAGCATGATTAAATTAATTAACAAGTTGATACATCATGAGATGAAGTTTTGGAACACTACCCATTGTTAAATGGTAATATTATTACTTGGTAAAATGGAAGACAGTTTTTTGCTGAAACGACCATCCAATTAGAATTTGAAAAAAAAGAAAAAAGAAAAAGAAAAGAAGATGAAGGGTCAATTGAGTAATGAGGAGATATTGGAAAAAGGAAAAGTTAAACAAGAACTTCTCCAGGTCCTTTTTGAAAAATGAAAAGTTAAAAGTGGTTAAAAATTAAAAAGGGAGATGAAAATTTTGTGTTCTTTCACAAGATCCTGAATTGCGAGGAACTTTATTTCAGAATTTATTCCCAGATGATGAGAAAGAAGTCTAGTTGAGGATAAAGATCGAAATGGAGATTATAAGGCGTTTTATAAAAAGGTTGTACACACAAAAGAAATGAAAATTGTAGAAGAATATTATGTTAATGGGCATGTGAATGGATGTGTGATGGAAAACTTCTTATGTTTGATTCAGAAGAAGGCCAAAATGGTGAGGATTATGGACCAATTAGCAAAAGTTTTGGCATAAAGATTAAAATGAATTTTCCCAAGGATAATTTTGAATATGATAGAGTGGATTGGGAGTATTTATTGGAAGTAATGAAGTTAAAAGGATTTAGGCTAGCTTGCACGCACACTAATCTCACGGAACCTACTACATTTGGTTGCCAAGGAAACTAGTAGGATTTTAAATCCTACGTAGATGGCGAACATGGATTGAAATCATTCCCTCGAAATTCTTTATTATTAGACCACTAGGCCAACTCACGATGGTGTTTTGTTTCCTATTAATTTAGTAATGTAATTAGCATAAAGGTCTTAGAAATGGAAACATCAAAGGCTTTTTTAGTTGGTTAGAATGTTGTGTTCAGCTTTCCCCTCTTCAATTAGCAAATGACACGATTATTTGTTGCGAAGATAAAGAGGTTATGTTGGAGAATTTTTATTCTCAAGATCTATGAAATTTCATTAAGATTCTTGAGAATTTAATTGGGAAAAGTCTTCTTCAAGTGGAGTAAACATTGATGAAACTAGGATGGAAGAAATGGACAAAAAAAAAAAACCTTCAGATGTAAAGTGAAAAAGTTGCCTATGGTATAATTATGGTTTGCCTCTTGGAGGCAATTCTAATCTTAGCAGATGGAAGAAATTGCATTATTTCTCAAAAGGGGGAAGATGTATATGCAATACTATTTTAAATAATTTTCCAGTATATTGGTGTCACAGAGTTAAACTGGAAAGAGAAATTAAAAATTTCTTTTAGGTGGGAAAAAAGGATAAGAATATAGCTTACTTGATGGATTAAAGTGGTAAAGCCAATAGAATTTGGGGGGTTTGGCTTAAAAATGAAACTTGGTTAATCAAATGGTAATGGATCAGATTTGTTAATGATCCAGGGGAGCTTTGGATAAAAGTAAAAATCAGTTGTCAAAGTGAGCATAGTTCAGTGGTATTTGGCATGTAACTTATTTTCTTGAGGTTGAAGGTTCAATTAATCCCTATACCTCACATTTCTTGTACTAAAAAAAGGTAAAAATCAGCATTTATAGAAAAAAGGAAGATGATTGGTTGCCTGGTGTTAGAAAGAAAGGAAGTTCAAAGAGCCTTTGGTGAAATATTGAAAAACCAAAAAGTATGTTTATGGAATTTGCTTATTTAAAAAGTGAAAATGGTAACTGGGTTTCTTTTTTAATTTGGAAAGATATGTGTGGATTAATTCTCTAGCTTTATCCTTGCAATTTCCAGGAATTTTGTGATGGATTGCTCAATTCTTGGAGCATTGGTTTTCGATGGAATTTTGAAGATGAAGAGATGGAGGAGTTTTGGAGGTAAAAAAGCAATCCACCTATCATTCATTCTCTTTTAAAGAAAAAACTGTATTTCTCTCTTATTTATTACTAAATTCAATTTCTAATATTGGCTCTTTTATCTTATTCAATTTATTTCTTTCTTTCTTAACAATTATTTTAAAACCACACTTTCACTTTTTTTTCTTTATTTTAACTATTTATTTTTGTACGTTTGTACATTTTTATTTTTTCGAGTACAATAAATGTGCGATATGAGGATTCGAACCTCCAAAACTCAAAGGAAAGAGTACATGCTGTTTACACATAATTTCAAAATATAAATGTGACACGTGTAAATGAACTTAATTTGTATTAATTTCATTTTAGTGGAGTACAATTTCTTATTTGTTTCTCTGATTCTTTCTCTTAAATGTACATCTGTCTTGAGGGCTTTGCAGCTTGTTTTCGAACGTAGATTTGTCTCAAGGGCTTTGCAGCTTGTTCTCGAATGTGAATTTGTTTCAAGGGCTTTGTAGCTTGTTCTCAAATATGAATTTGTCTCGAGGGCTTTTGCAGTTTGTTCTCGAGGTTGAAGCTTCAATCAATCTTTAGGGTCTTCAAGTCTTCAAGTCTTGAAGAGTTTTTGGTCTTCACGGAGTGTTCAGCACCTAAGAACTTCAAGGAGTGTTTGGCACCTAAGGACTTTAGGGAGTGTTCACCTAAGGATCTCAAGGATTCTCTCTGAATTCTCTGGAGAGTTTTTTTTTTTTTTGAACCCCGTAAATGAAGGAGAGCTCATCTATTTATAGAGCTTTCCATGAGCATGTAGACTTGGGCCATAATGGCTTTTGGGCCCAACTATTGGACTTGAGTCTTGTTGGCTTTGGATCTAACCATTTGAATTTGAGTTTTATCTAATTTGACCCAAAATTCATATAACTAATTTGACCAAATTAAGTTTAATTATTTGGTCAAATTGTTATAATGAAGACATGTGGCCTTCTAATTTTAGAATTTGCTATTTTTGTCTTCAAATTAAATTTGGGACACATGTAAATTTATAATTGGTCTCAAATTTAATTATTTGTAATTTTTTTCATTAATTTAGAATAATGATGTGACAATTGAAAATTGACCGAAATTTCTTAGTCAACACATGCCAATTACTACTAAATTAAGCATATGTTGGCGATTTCTTCTCTACTCATTTCTTCAATCTTTTTATTTCTAACTATTTTTGATTTTTTAGTTATTTATTGAATGCATAAATATTTGGATTAATTAATTTATTTATTTAGTACAAAATCCATTTATCCCTACACAATTTTTTAATTTATAGTTTTTTAAAAGCGTGAACTTTTATGTTTTCTTACTTTTTTTCTTGTTTAATGATACTTATAATTCCTTAATGCATATATAAGCTAACAAATAAAACCTAACTATAATAAAATCTAAATATAAAAGAGGAAAATATATTTATTGTATTTGATACATTAAATATTAAAATAATTAACGTATATTAGATACATTAAAGAAAATATATTTATAAAATTTGAATAAGATTCAAATAAATAAATATCTTAGGAGATTTGAATGAGATTCAAATAAGTATAAGATATATTTTAATATATTAGATATTAAAATATAATATTTTAATTATGGAAAAGATTTGTCATTGGTTTCTATAGATAGAACCTTTGGGTTGAGCCATTAGACACATCACACATCTCCTCGATAGAGAATTAGAGAATTCTCTCTAGACCTCTTTCTCTTCAATCCCTTATGGATTTTCTTTCAAGAGGCTCCCACAAACCTTGGTCCTATGTTTGAGTCATAGTTAGGAAGATTTTGTGAAGGAGATAAAGATCCGCCTGAAGTATCTCCATATTTATTTCAAGTAAGTTTGCTTAATCTTATTTATTTAATTTAATTTTAAATAAAATCAAAGACGATCTAATGCTTCTACTGGGGAGTGAAACGTTCATTCCTTCAAATTTTCCATTTAAATTTGGCGAAGTTTCCTGATAAGATGATGACTCTTTCTGGAAAGAGAGACAAAGACAAGTATTGCTTCTTTCACAGATATCACAACCATGCGACTCACGATTGTTATCAGCTACAAAATGAGATCGAAAGCCTAATCAAAGAAGGGTATCTGAATGAGTACGTAAGGGATGATTCAAGGCCGAGACTGACTAGAGATGGTTGAGGCTGACCAGATGAAGAACCCCCACGAGAGATCAAGTAATGAGCAAGAAACACACCTCGGCAAGACCAAGGGCGACCACACCCCCATGGATCATTAGGGGGATTCTCTCTGTTTATCTTTACTTCAGTTAGTTTTATTCCAGCAAGTTCATGTAAGATTCAAATTTTATTAGCAATAAAATTCTATTTTCAAGCCACAAAAAGTGCGTCACTTAAGCATGAGTTCAACCAAAACTCCTACTTGAGTATGGGGTTACTAAGGGGATATGCTTCCTTATTAAACAAAAGGCAAAGAAACTACTAAAGGAGATATGCCTTTCTATTGAACACAAAAGTAGAAGCTACGCAAAACGAGCCAGAAAAGTCAGTAACTTCAGAGAAATCGAGGTCGATGCCAACCTCATAGGCCAAGACAAAGCACCTACAAGTAAGTGATTTTCTTTGGTTTGTGGTTCAGATACATATATGGGGACCCCTTTTATCAATTTATCTTGTTTAGTAAGACTTATATAATTTTGTTCAATGGAGTTTACCTCTTTAAAGACGAAATTCATTAAAGAGAAACAAGGATGATGAATGGAAAAGATCTTCTCATTGATTCATAAATAAAAGTCTTACAATCAGATAAATTGAAAGTAAAGGGAAAGCACATAAGATTTAGCCCTCATTTATATCACCTTCTCCACTCCCATTAGAATCATTTGACTATGGGAAGACATATGGATCTTTCTTAAAGGAAGCAAACCATGTAGGCATATCTGAAAAAATGAAGCAACAAAATAGTGAGTTATAGAAAACACACGAAACGAAAGCTAAAGCTGAAAAAGAGGAGTAGAGGCCAACCACCTTAGCTGAGACCAACCTTTCCCCAGTATAAGAATTAAAAGAATAATACAAATTTAAATCCAACCTTTAGGAAGAGGGGGTGGAGCAAAACTAATTTCGACTATATTCTCTTGACTCATAAGGGAAAAATCGAGACGAGATGGAGCTTCTAAACTCCTCACAACTCTTACAAATGTTTGAGCAGCAGATGGACGACGAAATTCGCTAAGAACTGAAAAGGAGAAGAAAGTGGAAGAGTATCATAGCAACAAGCTACCTTAAAAAGATAATGAGAAGATGAGAATGATGTGAGAATGTGGAGAAATGAGCTCATATTTATAGGAGAATGATGAGAAGAAATTGGAGGAAAATTTGGATTAGCAATTCAAATTAAATAAATAAAAAAGGAAATTGGGCAGGCTGAGGCCGACCAGTGACTTGCGCACGGCAGGCCTGCCAGCTCGCGCCAAGTGCGTCCTAATGCAGGCATGCGTGCCTCGGCCTCGGTTGAGCCGAGGCCGACCAGACCGATCCAGTTTGGCAAATCGGACACGTGTAAAACGTGTCTGGGTATGGTCTTCCTCTCCTCAATGCCCTCCACTTTTCATTTTTCTTTTATCCTCTCCCAAAATCTGCTTGAAATGAAGCTACGGTTGTTAGAAAACGCTTACGAAAAGTGAGAAGCTACGAAGCTACTAAATAGCCAATAATTCTCTCTAGCAGGAGGTCATGAAGCTACACGGCTACTAGATGGCCAAAATTTGCTCCTACGAGAGGTCAGGAAGTCCAGAATAGTCCCTATGGGGTTTAATGGAAATCCCACTTAAATTTGAGGACGCCCTCGAATTTACATATTCTCTCTAGAAAAACGGCACAGATCACAAATCAAAAGGAGAGTCTTAGCCCCCAAGAAAGATCGAAATGTTCCCTACGAGGTTGGACGACAATCTTGGGGAGATCTAAGGAGAACCTTGGAGAGATGTGGATGGACACACATCCATAGAAGAATCTTACCCACTAGGAAGAGACCGACCTACGGGGTTAGACGACAATCCTGGAGATGATCTGAGATGCAAGATAAGCATCACATAATCCTAAAATTCCTATAGGAAAATAGAGAAATAGAGACGCAAGATGAGTGTCATGGAATCCTAAAATCCTACGAAAAAACGGAGAAACCAACACTCTAAAAGATTGAATACCCTCACAAGGATGGACAATAATACTAGAGAGAATTTGAGGCAAACCTCGAAATGTCAACAATGACTCCAAAACTTAATAGGCTACTCCCGAGTCAGGCTCCATGCAATTACTTCACACGCTCCCAATCTCGAATCCTAACTAGGGAGTGGAGGCTAATGTTATAGGTGAAATTGGACCAACAAGAACGGATTGACTGAAATGCTACGATAAAGGGCCAAATGAGGAAAAAAAGCCCAATACGAAGTCAAAACAGACCCAAACCAAAAGAGGATCGGCCCAAGAAGCAAAGCGATGAAGAAATGGGCTTGGACCGAAGCCTAAGTCCATGGACGGCCTCGACCGAGGCTGAGGCCAACCACATGACAAGGCCCACTTTTGGGCCTTGCCTTGGTCCCTCATGGCTTGTAGACTCCCAGTCCAGCTCCGTTCGGTCCTTTCGTTCCCAGTTGAAGACGGAAACCCACGAAAACACTAATTATGAGGTATTTAAGCTATCTCTAGAGGGGAAAGCAAGGCAAGTTCATTCCAACCTACAACACTTTCCTAAAACTCCTAATTCTCTCTAAAGAACCTTCTCTGACTTAAGCATCGGAGCCTGTGCGCCCTACACCACACCCATGTCCAGGTTTTTCTTGTTTTGCAGGTCGCGTTCTTCTCCCAAGAATAAAAATTCACCGTCGTTGTCATGTGGAGGTCAGGTGAGATTTCTCCTGTCCAAAATTTGGCAACAACATTATACATATAACACACATGGTAAAAACTAGAATATATAAATGAGACAAAATAATTATTTAGTTATTTGAAAAGAATAAAGTTACAAGTGGAAAGAAAAAATTAAATAAAATGAATCAATATTCTTATTTGTTTTATTTGTAAAACTTGCAAAAGAATTTAAAGTAATAAATATGGAAAAAAGCAAGAAAAAATCTATTGAAAAAAGAATTTAGTAATAAATAGGAGAAAGAAATATGATTTTTTTTTAATTAAAAAAAAGGAAGAATGTGGGTAAACTGAGTTACTTTTTTTCCTCAAAAAATTGTGGGCCCCACACACAATAAGCATATTTTTTAGGAAAATTATGGCAAAGAGCACGTTTTCACCGGACTTTTTTTATTAATATTGTAAAAATCGAAACTTATTAGAAAAATATTGCATGTTTCAAACTATTTTGAGAAATATTGTAGTTTTAAATAGTTGGAACAAAGACCTTCACAATTAAAAAAACAAAATAAATATTGCGCTAGAGACGACCTTTAGAGGGGGAAGTCACAGCATGTTGAACACGCATTGAAGGTCGTCTCTTGAAGAGACAACCTTCACAGAAACAATATAACCCCACCCTATTTACAATCTCGCTGGTTTGCTTTCATCTTCATCTTCCCACCCGATTTTTACAGCAGCCAAACAAAGTGAAGCCCCACAATCTTTTCTTAGTCCCCACTTCAAAATTTTGTCGCCATTCAAGGTAGCAAACTTGACCTTTGTCGGTATTGGAGCAAACAAAGCGTTTTTTGGCCGTTGGATAGACAAAGCACATTTGAGGACCACCATATTTTGTGTGAGTTTTTTTAAAAGTTTTTCACTAATTTCTTGTAATTTTTTAGTTGTTTTTATTGTGGATATGTTAAATGAGAATCAAAATTTGGTAGTCTTGTTGATTATTGTAGACAAAACACGTGTTAGTTGATTGTGGATCTTTGAATAAGTATAAAATTTGGTAGCCTTCTTCATTATTAGAGACAAATCACGTGTTGGTTGTTTGATTTTTTTCTAAGATTTGTTGGATGTTTTAATTTTTTTTTAGATTTGTTAAATGTATTTTTTTTTTCAAGATATGTTAGTTGTGTGTGGTTTTTTTTTTTCAAGTCTTGGATGTTTTTGTTTATTTTGTTGTGTTTAATTTTTTTTTTAAAAGATTTGGTTTTAATTTTGATAAAGATTTTTTAGATGTATTTTTCTTTTATTCTTATTATTTTTTTAAGATGTAAAACATTTTGTAGTTTACTTAATTGAATTTTGGATGTGTTTTTTTTTTTTTAAAGATTTGTTAAATGTATTTTTTTTTTTAAGATTTGTTAGATGTGCTTTTTTTTCAAGACTTGGAATTTTTTGTTTAATTTGTTGTGTTTAAATTTTTTTTAAAAGATTTGGTTTTAATTTTTATAAAGATTTTTTTAGATGTATTTTTCTTTTATTCTTATTATTTTTTTAAGATGTAAAACATTTTGTAGTTTACTTAATTGAATTTTGGTTTACTTAAAACTTGGTTTAATATAGGACTTAATTATTATATTCTATGAAGTTTATATTAAATGAAATATTTATAAGAATTAGTTTTAATTTATATCTTGTTTATTTTTTCATAGAAAATGGGAGATAAGTGTTTGAGATTTGTTTTGCATACCAATGGTCGTATGATTGATGGAGTAGATGGAGTTGACTATGACCGACCAGCCTGTGGAGGTTTTTATGTTAACGTTAATAGTGGAGTTGTGTTTGAACAATTTGTTGAAATGGTAGGATTGTCACTTGGTGTAGATGTGAGGGCAAATCAGTTAGAGATAGTGTATAGACACCCTGAATTAACACTATCAGGATCAGTAAGGTATATGCCAATACCAATTCCTAACCATCAAGCAATGAACCTAATGTTTTCAATTGCGATGCCAGTTCCGAATTTAGTGCATTTATATGTCACTGTGCGAAGGGTGGACATGAATGTGCAAAATTTAGGAGAAACCCCTATCCAATGTGACACTAGCCAGTGTATTGATCTTAGCCAATGTGTTGACCCCGACCCTGAATCAGTTGCCCCACCATGTCATGACGAAGATATGGTGGTAGATAATACATATAAAGAGTTTAGAACTGAAACAGATGATGAATTTGAAGACCTAGACTTTAAGGGTAGTGAAAATGTTATTCCTTTAAATACATTCAGGGAGTTAGATAACAGTTTAGTAGATAGCACAATAGAACATGATCCCATCCAAGAACCAGCGGTTGTTGAAGGGAACCTATTATATAAGGGATTAGTCTGCAACAACAAAGAAATTCTCCAACATGTGGTGAAATGTTTTGCTGTTAAGTGTCACGCACCGTATGAGGTCATAGAGTCAACACCTGCGATATGGGCAATACGATGCAGAAAGTGGGAAGATGGGTGTAGATGGCGACTTCGTGCCACTAAAAAAAAATCACATGGCGTTTTTGAAATCACCCAATATATTGAGCAACATACTTGTTTTTATTCAGAATTAAATCAGAGCCATGTACAACTAGACTCTTCAATGATTGCCATCGAATTCTATGAAGCTGTGAAAAATAAGCCTTCAATTAGTGTATCACAACTACAAACTGACATAAAAAGCAAGTTTGGGTACCACGTTCCTTACTCTAGGGTGTGGGAAGGAAAAAGAAAAGCTTTGGCTAGAGTGTTTGGTGATTGGGATGATTCCTACAAGCTTTTACCTAAGTGGATGTACATGGTGAAACATACCAATCCTGGCACACGTGTCGAGTGGAAAATAAAGTATTTTGGTGAAATTGAAGGTCATGCCATCCTTACTTCTGTGTTTTGGGCTTTTGGTCCTTGTATAAAGGCTTTCAAAAAATGTCGACCCATCATTCAAATCGATGGCACTCATTTGTATGGCAAGTATAGGGGGAAGTTATTAATTGCAACAACAGTGGACTCTAATGGAAAATTGCTTCCACTTGCATTTGCCATTGTAGACGAGGAGTGTCGTGAAACTTAGGGCTGGTTTTTGAAACAATTGAAAAAACTTGTCACACATGAAGAAGTGTGTTTGATCTCATATCGACATGGTGGCATAATTTCTGCTGTTAACACTCCACAGAATGGTTGGGCAGACGATAAATCACATCACAGGTTTTGCTTACGACACATTGCTAGCAACTTCAATAATAAATATAAGTCTACGAAGTTGAAAGACTTGGTTTATCGTGCTGGGTGTCAACATCAAATTCGTAAGTACAACAAATGTGTTGAAGAGATTAAATCAATAAATAACTCCTGTATGGGTTTTTTCAACAACATTAGTGCTGAGAAATGGACTCAATCCCATGATGGAGGGTTTAGGTATGGGTGGATAACCACTAACCTGTCAGAGAGCATAAATGGAGTTCTTAAAGGAGGTCGCATGTTGCCAATCACTGCACTTGCTCAACTTACCTTCTATAGGTGTGTAGAATACTTTGAGAAGAGAAAAGAAGAAACAAGAAGTGCTTTGCAGCAACAAGCAAAATATACCAGGTAATACCGCAACTTATTTTCGTATTAGTCAAATTACATTATTTCAATATACTCATCATCCTCAATCAAATATATATTAGGTATGCTCTTGATAAGATTGTGAGGTGGGCATCAAGATCTAGTAAGCATGAGGTAGTGTCCTATGATCGAGAAAGCGGTGTGTTTCACGTGAAAACTGGGCTACATTACTTCAATGCTAAAGGGGGAAATATTCAATCTCTGAGATTAACTCGAGAAGAAAATAGAGAAGTTCATTATTGTTCATGCAATAAGTGGCAATGTTATGGCATTCCATGCTCACATTTCATGGCAGTTTGCTCACACCTAAAATTGAACTTTGAAGATTTCATTGAGGACACATATAAGCTTTCAACATATATTGCATGTTACTCTCCTCAATTTCAACCGATCCCACATGAAAATTATTGGATCGCATCTCCTAATATGCCCATACTATATCCTAACCCAAAGTTGTTGAGAGAACCTGGTAGACCAAAAAGTTCCCGCTACCATAATGAGATGGATTGGAGAGAACCAAGTACTCAACAACGTTGTGGTCTATGTAATCAATTGGGTCACAATCGAATGAGTTGTCCTTCGAGACATAGAGAAGCACCTTAGGCTTAGGGAACTTTTTTGTAATTTTTTTTTTAGTTTTTGTTGTAATTTGTTATTTAATGATATTATTTATGTTCAATATGAATCGAATCTCCATTTTTGGTGTTTCTTTTTAATTATTTGATGATTTACAAGTTTATTTTGAATTTAATATTTAATGATATTATTTATGTTCAATATGGATCGAATCTCCATGTTTGGGCGTTTCTTGTTAATTATTATATGATTTGGAAGTTTATTTCGAATTTGTTATTTAATGATATTATTTATGTTCAATATGGATTGAATCTCTATTTTTGGTATTTTTTTTAAAATTATTTTATGATTTAGAAGTTTATTTTGAATTTTTTATTTAATGATATTATTTATGTTCAATATGGATTGACTCTCATTTTTTTTGGTCTTTTTAGATAATGGATGTTAATCCAGGACCAATTGATACATCGGTCTTATATGCTCAACAGTCTCATCGATCAGAGCTTGTTTGGCAAAATCGGAATTTGGAAGAGCTACATTGTAGACGTCGGGAAGCAGTTGTTCAACACACTATCCCACTGCATCGTCTTATATTGCCACATCTTCAGGCTGTAGGGTTGGAGGGAGTAGCGAGATTAGGGTTCATTCAATTAGATTGGCACTTCGTCACTGCACTCGTGGAAAGATGGAGGCCGAAAACACATACATTTCACGTGCCTGGAGGGGAGTGCACTATCACTCTAGAGGACGTTGCAGTATTACTTGGATTGCCAGTGGATGGCGAGCCTCTCACTGGATCGATGAGCTACAACTGGAAGCAGACTTGTGCATTGTTACTCGGGGTGACTTCAGACGACCACCATATTAAGGGCTCTAGATTAAGCTTACCCTGGTTAGCATCTCAATTTCCAAGGTTGAACGATAATGCAGATGAGGTTACTGTAGCGAGATATGCCCGGGCATACATTTTGCAGCTATTTGGTGGGAGTTTATTCTGCGACAAATCTGGGGATAAAGTGCACTTAATGTTCCTGCCACTCCTGACAGACTTTGAGGTTGCAGGAAGATATTCTTGGGGTGGAGCCTGCTTAGCATGGTTATACAGGCAGCTTTGTAAGGCGAGTCGATTAGATTCGCGCGAGATTGCTCGGCCCATCATCCTTCTTCAGTCGATTAGACGACCTTCTATCGGAATAAATTAAATTGTCCACGTTTGTACATGTCGTCTCTTAAGAGACGACCTGATTCCACGACCATGAGGTCGTCTCTTAGAGACGACCTCATTCCAGCTATTTAAAACTACAATATTTCTCAAAATAGTTTGAAACATGCAATATTTTTCTAATAAGTTTCGATTTTTACAATATTAATAAAAAAAGTCCCGTTTTCACCTATATATTTCATAAATGACTCATTATTAAAAAAAAAATTCAGCTCTAGCATGGCTCACATTTATGAGAACATTTTATTCCATTAATGCCCTTACGATTTTTTATCATTATTGTAATAATGTTATTATTATTATTTATTGTTTTCATAACCATATCAATCAATTTAGGTAAATAAATTTACCATTAATTACATAAAGATATATTTTAGATTGATAAATATATTTTATTCTCCAATATATTAATATTCAAATTATGTTTTAATTTTAAATTTCCATTAATAACATATACTTTGAGAAACTAGGGTTGTTTATTGTTTAATTTTTGTTTTGCTATTTCTGTCGACATCAGTAAATGGAGTTTGAAGTTTGAAGCACCAAGAAATTCTCTCTTTCAATTTCAAATGAGTATGATTTCAACCTCCATCTTTTTTCATTTAGTTTTATATTTTAGTTGTTTTTATTAAGTTTCAATGTGAGTTTTGAAACGCCAATTTTTTTTTTATTCAATTACAATGTGCATTTCATACCCAGTATATAGTTTTTTATTCAATTTTAGTTACTTTTTTTAATTTAAGTTTTGTAAGTTAATTAATCCTTTTGTTTTTATATTCCATTTTAAATGTTTTATATTCAACATTTGTCTTACATTTTATACAAACTTATAGACAACCTTAAAACAAATAGTGATAATGTATATTATAACCATGTATAATAATCGCTTGTATATATACTGCTAGGAAAATAGCTTCGATAGTCAAGTTTTAATTTTTGGTAAAATTAATAAATATACTTCTAGGCAATCTAATAATAAATTCATTAAAATAATAATTTTTCGGGGTCATATAACTATATATATGAAATAACAATTAAGTATACATTTAGATTATAAAATATATACCTATACTTAAAAATTTAAAACAAATATCTATTGGATTATATACCTTAAACCAACATATATACTCCTGTTTGTATCAATAAATCCATGTCGTAGACTCAAAAAACCGATAGAACAACCCAAAAAGTCAACATGACTAACAAAAATAACAAAGTACAACATATATGAAAGACAACAATTATGCCTAAAACACTTCAAGCAGGTTCGAGTTTAACTAAACAAAATCCTATCAGATTTGGGAGAACAAATTAAAAGTTGGTGCATTGTAGTCTTGAGTACTCAATGACTTTTCTTTCTTCTTGTCTTCTGCTAATCTGAACTTTGATGTAAATGGCAATCTCATGATCTTGGATGACATTATAACTCTACGCTTGTTCTGCTTTATAGGTTCACCTATCAGCTCCTTTGCACTTCTTAAACCACCAATAATTTTTTCTTGGCATCCACAACAATCTTTTTCTTCGACGTGTTGGGTTCTTATTTGAATTAACTTTTAGTCTCACCATTGTCTAGTAGGATAACTATATACAAATACAAGCTCGTTTTAGTGCAGAATGTATATTATACAAACGTTGATAATGAAATATATCCCAATGTATGATAAAATATATTAAAAGAAATAACTTATATACTCAGTCCATAAACATTCATATAACCAGTCAGATCTCATATATACTTATTCAAAATTAGATGACATTCTAATTTTAAAGGAAATATTAAATTCAATTTCTGGCATGCAACAATTGTATATACCATTTTCATACTTATATAATATATACAAATAAATAATATAAGGTCATGTCATATACACCCAGCATATTCACAAATTTTGTTCTAAGATTATATTATATAAATATAAAATATATCAATGAAACGTTATATTATAACAATCTACGGTTATATTATATTAATATAAATCCAAAATATAACAATGTACAGTTATATTATATTATATAAATCCATAATATAACAATGTATGATTATATTATATTATATAAATCTAGAATATAAAAGTGAAAGGTTATATTATAACTATTATAATAAGATTATATGTTATATACCATGTCTAATCAATCTAAAAATTATACATTCAATTAGTCAGAAAGTTCATAACAAATTAACCACCCAAATGCAACGATATGGATAAATAAATTTGCTTATTTTTACAAGCTACAAGCAAAGAAAGCAAATACAAATGATTATTCGACTATAATTTTTCATTCATCAAAATAGAAGCATGTTAAACATAATATACATCCTAACGCTAACATATAAACCACACAAAATGATTGTTATATCTTTAAAAAAAAAAAATTCAGGTTCCCTTACCGTCGTTGGAACCAACTAATGCCGACAACCCAAAATGAAGGACAACCTGTTTCAAAAACAGAAAAACACAAAAAAAAACCCTCAGATATCAGGAAAAAAAAAAAACTTACCCGCTATTATAATGAATAACTTATGTTGATAACCCCCCCTTTTTTTTTATGCTGATAACCCTCGCCATGAATCTCCTGACGTCGATAACCCTCTAAATCCTCTAAATCCTCTCCCTGCTGTTGTTTTTTCCACCGTAGAAGTCTTCCTGTTCACATGCGGCATTGAACTCTCCCCCATCGATAACATCTTCTAGCCGTTGGTTGAAATCCCTCTCCACTTTTTGGGGGTTTATTGAAAAATTCAATATTTTGAAATCACAATCCCTAATTTTTGGGAATATAACTGAGGGTATTATTGTTTGGAGGGAAAAATACCAACAGTTATGGAAAAAATCTAAAATTTTATTTTATTATAATTATAAATAATATCAGGGGTAAATAAGTAATATGATACTACATTTAGCTTCTATTTGGCTTAAAAATTGACAAAGATGATATAAATAAGATAATGTGCCATTTATGTAAAATGGTGACCCAAATGGGCTATCCATGTAGTTAACCCTATTTTTTATTTACAAGATAATGGACCCACATATGTAAGGTGGCAAGATGTGAATGGAAGATGTATGAAGAAGTTTCCTAATACAATAGGACTAGAAATTTTTTCATTTAAAAATTGTGGTCTAAATTGTTATGGCTAAACTCTATAAAAGCTCTTTTTTGGGGGCATTTGGAGAGATAAAGGAATAATAGAATTTTGGGTAAAATACACTCTTGGTCTTTGAGGTTTGGAATTATTGTCTATTTGGTCCCTAAAATTTCAAAATGGACACTTTTAGTCTCTCAAGTTTGAAAAATGGTTCTAAACGGTCAATGTGTTAAGTTGACATTTAGTTGGCTAACGGAAAAGTGACATGGGATATATGATGTGACAAGTTGCCACATCATTTAAAAATTTTCATCTCATATATGCCATGCCACTTTTCCATTAGTCAACTAACGATCAACTTAACTTAGGGATCATTTAAAACTATTTTTTAAACTTTGAGGACTAAAAATGTCTTATTTGAAACTTCATGGACTAAATAGACTGATAAAGGAACTATCTCAATTACGCTTGAGAACTCCCTTTATTCAAGGTGAACCCCCACAATAATAATAAGAAAACCCCATTAACAAGATGATAGGCAACCCTAAGAAAGTTAAACAAATTTTTTTACTTGAAAAATTGATCGATGATCCAGAAGAAATGAGAACTTGTTCCTATCTTCGAGATTTTGAACTCTCCACAATCTAATGGATCAAACTAAATTGAAAGTTCTAGACATGCATTCTAAACAAAAGAATACAAAGAAAGCATAAAGCTTGAGAGATACTACTCTCAAATATGAGATTTCATTCAACTTCAACTTGTGTTCAAATGACAAAATGACAGCCCTATTTATACTAATTGAATAGACACCATGAAAGGACACAACCTTTCACCTATGTAGTCTAAATTTAGCCCCTAACCTTTCAAATCCATACATGAACCAAATTAAATGTAAATACATGAATTTAATAGGTACATAATGCATTAAAGATGTAAATGAATCTGGATTTTTAGATTCATTATGACTCTTGGTTGAAAAGGTGCCTTATCAATCTTAAAAGAATGCAACTTTTCACTTTGTGTAGACACCTTAGCTTGGAGGTGAACATTCAATGCTTCTTGAAGACTTTTAGCTTTAGCTCTTGTCATTAGACCTTGTGGCATAATGATTGCCTCATGATTGGATTGAATTGGAGTTGACTTCCATTGACTTTGAGTAGGAGCTTCAATTGAGCTTACTTAAGCTGGTTGAGCTTGGTTTTCATCTTATAGACTTCCCTCTTAGTCTCCATGATTACTCATTTCCTTATCATTCCCCCCTCTTAGAAAGGATTCGTCCTCGAATCTGAATCACCTACATCAAAAAGATATAAGCCAGCAACATTAAAGGTAGCACTCACATTATACTTACCAGGAAGATCAATTTTGTCTGCATTGTCATTGCTCTTTTCTAAAACTTGGAATGACCCATCTCCCATTGGATGTAACTTGGACTTCCTTTGATTTGGAAAACACTCCTTTCGAAAATGAACCCAAACCCAATCTCTAGGTTTTAGAATGAGAGGTTTCCTTCCACGATTCACTCTTTTTGCAACTTTGTCATTATGCTACTCAATTCTTTCTTTCACTTGTTTATGAAGCTTCTTGACAAACTCAGCTTTGGAATTGGCATCAAGATTAACAAACTTGTTAGTCGGAAAAGGCAATAAATCAAGAGGTGTTTTAGGGTTAAATCCATAAACTATCTCAAAAGGTCAACACTTAGTTGTGCTATGAACAACCCTATTGTAAGCAAACTCAACAAAAGGTAATATTTCTTCCCACATACAAAGATTCTTGTTAAGTATTGCCCTAAGCAAAGTAATCAATGTTTGATTTACAACCTCAGTTTGGGGGTGACATGTGGTAGAAAACAACAATTGAAGGAATGAACTTTTCATCCCTCAACGGAAGCATTGGATCGTCTTTGATTTATTTAGAATTAAACACAAAATATATAAGGTTAAGCAAAAACTTACATTGAAATAAACATTATGGAGAATATTATGGCTGATCTTTATCTCTTCCACAAAGCCTTCCTGGCTATGACTCGAACACAGGACCAAGGCTTGTGGGAGTCTCTTGAAAGAAAATCCCCAAGGGATTGGAGAGGAGAAAGTCTAGAGAGAATTCTCTAATTCTCTCTGTTGAGGAGACGTGTGTTGTGTCTAATGGTTCAACCCAAGGGTTCTATTTATAGTGACCAAGGGAAAATCTTTCCCATAATTAAAATATTATATTTTAATATATAATATATTAAAATATATATTGTATTTATTTGAATCTCATTCAAATCTCCTACGATATTTATTTATTTGAATCTTATTCAAATTCTATAAATATATTTTATTTAATATATCAAATATACATTAATTATTTTAATATTTAATGTATCAAATACAATAAATATATTTTCCTCTTTTACATTTAATATATCTAATATATTAAATATTAAATTTGAACATTTCAAATTTTAATATTTAATGTATCAAATACAATAAATATATTTTCTTCTTTTATATTAAATATTAATTTGAACACTTCAAATTAATATTAATTTGAACATTTTAAAATTTTCTTTCAACTAAATTGATCTTTTAGTATTATTATGAGCTAGCAATGAGACCTTATGGACCTACAGATTATAAGCTCCAATGATACAAAATTAATTAATTAAATTATTTAATTAATTAATTTTTATTCATTAACTATAGATTACTTCACTAAAGACCTAGAATTGCACTCTTATGCACTGTAGGACAAGTTGTGTCCATAGATATAATCATTACATGCAAGTCGATCCTTCACGAGTTGTTCGTAATTACAGCTGGGTCAAAAGTCCGTTTTACCCCTATAATTACATTTTGCACCTTAAGTACCACTGATTCTCTAATGAACAATCTGTTTATAATCTAATTATAAATTAAGTCCCTCTCGGGCCAATGAGAGGGTGGGGCCCCATTGTTCAAGTCCAGAAATCAGGACTTAAGGAAACTACTCATATACTTAGCCTATATGGGAAAGAGTGAATTCCATCTTATGAGATTATGTTCCCAGCTACCTATTTGGTCAAGTCTCCAAAATGGTAGGCATATTGAATCGGCTATAAAAGCCACTCTCACCCATGTAAATCAAAGGACAAGTCCTCACAGACAGGAGTTCATAACTCACTCAGGATTAAGATCGAGTCACATATGTGAAAGGAATAATCGAATTAAACCCACGGTGGAAGCATAGGAATCGTCTTTGATTTATTTAGAATTAAACTAAAATACAAGGGTTAAGCAATAAATACCTTGAAAATAATATTATGGAGATTCTTATGGCGGATCTTTATCTCTTCCATAAAGTCTTCCTGGCTATGACTCGAACACAGGATCAAGGCTTGTTGGAGCCTTTTGAAAGAAAATCCCCATGGGATTGGAGAGGAAGAGGTCTAGAGAGAATTCTCAATTCTCTCTATTGAGGAGATGTGTGTTGTATGAAGAATGCCTAATGGCTCACCCCTAGGGTCCTATTTATAGTAGTCTAGGGAAAATAATTAAATAATATATTTTAATATCTAATATATTAAAATACATTTATCTAATCAATTTGAATCTTATGCAAACCGTTTAAAATTTTCCTACGACATTTATTTCCTAATTTGAATCCAATTCAAATTTAATAAATATCTTTTATTTAATGTATCTAATATATATTAATTATTTTAATATTTAATGTATCAAATACAATAAATATATTTTCTTCTTTTATATTTAATATATCTGATATATTAAATATTAATTTGAACAATTCAAATTAAATATTAATTTGAACATTTCAAATTAAATATTAATTTGAACATTTCAAATTAAATATTAATTTGAACATTTCAAATTAAATATTAATTTGAACATTTCAAATTTTTAATATTTAATGTATCAAATACAATAAATATATTTTCCTCTTTTATATTTAATATATCTAATATATTAAATATTAATTTGAACATTTCAAAATTTTCTTTCAACTAAATTGATCTTTTTAGTGTTTTTATGAGCTAGCAAGAGGACCTTATGGACCTACATTAAATATCAATTTTCAATTTTCATTAACTCTAGGGTCACTCCACTATAGACCTAAAGTCACACTCTTATGCACTGTAGGACAAGTTGTGTCTATTGATATAATCACTACATGCAAGTCGATCCTTCACGAGTTGTTCGTAATTACAGTTGGGTCAAAAGTTCGTTTTATCCCTATAATTACATATTGCACCTTAAGTACCACTGATTCTCTAATGAACAACATGTTTATAATCTAATTATAAACTAAGTCCCTCTCGGGCGAATGAGAGGGTGGGGCCCCATTGTTCAAGTCCCTAAATCAGCACTTAAGGGAACTACTCATCTACTTACCCTATATGGGAAGGAGTGAATTTCATCTTGTGAGATTATGTTCCCAGCTCCCTATTTGGTCATGTCCCCAAAATGGTAGGCATATTGAATCGGCTACAAAAGACACTCTCACCCATGCAAATCAAAGGACAAGCCCTCACAGGCAGGAGTTCATAACTCACTCAGGATTAAGATTGAGTCGCATATGATCATCCTGATGAAATATTAATCTTCTCAATTAACGGATTTATAAAGGGAAATTAAATATTTCGTGGTTCAGTCTTATACAAACTCATTGTATAAGATACCCACACTCACATGTCTCCACATAAATGATTTGGATCAAATCATTTGTAACTATTACAAAGTGGGCCGTATCAATAGTGTTACCAAGATAAGACACACAACCTTATCCATATACTATGACTCTTTAGGTTATTTTTTGAACACGATCCTCATGTATGTCAACCACATACTGTTCAAGATTACACTAATAATCTTGGATTTTTCATATAATGGATAATATTATATTGCAAATAAAATAATCAAAATTATTATTAATTATTAAATAATTAATTAATTACGAGGCTTTAGGGCATAAATCCCAACAATATGATCATCTTGATGAAATATTAATCTTCTCAATTAACGGATTTACAAAGAGAGATTAAATATTTCGTGGTCCAGTCTTATGCAAACTCATTATTTAAGATACCCCCACTTACATGTCTCCACATGAATGATTTGGATCAAATCATTTGTAACTATTACAAAGTGGGCCGTATCAATAGTGTTACCAGAATAAGGCACCCAACCTTATCCATATACTATGATCCTTTAGGTTATTTCTTGAACATGATCCTCTCATATGTCAACCACATGTTGTTCAAGATTACAATAATAACCTTGGATTTTTGATATAATGGATAATATTATATTGCAAATAAAATAATCAAAATTATTATTAATTATTAAATAAATAATTAATTACGAGGCTTTAGGGCATAAATCCCAATAACAATTTAGTTCCCAATTTCCCTCACAAAACCTTCCAAAGATGACTTAAGAACTTGACATCTCTATCACTAACAATGGAACTAGGAATGCCATGCAATCTCACAACTTCCTTAAAGAACAAATCAACAATGTTCTTAGCATCATCAGGTTTATGACAAGCAATGAAATGTGACATTTTGCTAAACCTATCAACAACCACCAAGATGCTATCATGCCCTCTCCTAGTTCTAGGCAACCCAAGAATAAAATTCATAGACAAATGAATCAAGGTGTGGGTGGAACAGGTAAAGGTGTGTACAACCCATGTGGTCTAGAATTAGATTTAGCTTCTCTACATATAATGCATGTACTACAAACTTTAAGAACATCACGTTGCATGTGTGGCCAATAAAAATAATCTTTAAGTGAAACATATGTCTTATTTTCAGCAAAATGACCCATAAGTCCACCTTCATGAGCTTCCTTTAACAAGTAACTCTCTATATGAACTCTTAGGAATGCTTTGTAGGGGCGTCGAGACACTAACCGTGCGGATCAAATGGCTTGATTGGCTGCATTTTGGACATCAAGACGCTATGCTCTCAGGAAATTTGGCTTGATTCTCTTCATCTCTTGACTTGGCTTGTTAGTTTAATGCTAAATTATCTCCTTTTCCACCATAAAACTCTTAAATACTTCAATATGCTCCAAATGCTCGATTTCTACAAAATAACAAAATATGAACATAAAAGTACACAGTTAAGCCACAAAACTAGCATAGAATAAAGCTTAAAATAGAACACTATGGTGTTCTATCAATCTTGTTTCCAAACCAAAATTCATAGATCTGATTTCTCTTTCTATTTTTTTCTCTGCTTACCTTCTCCTTCATCCTCTTTCTAATAGTGTTTCAAAATTGTCCTGCGTTATTCAAAAGACAATAATATTTCGTCAAATTGCCAAACTGTTCAACTAAACCAGTGTTCGATTGATTTGATTTTGTATCTCTTTCAATGTTTCATTGGTTTTGATATCAAGTCAACTGAATTGTCCGCACCTCCTAATTAATTTCATTCCTAAATAGATAGAAATTGGAGATGGAGAGTCAATCCGAACCCTACCTGGCCCTCTTGTCATCTTTGTTTGTCTTGTTGACTTTTATATAACTGTTCAATTTGACAGCTTCGTAACAGTCTTGTAAACAAGAATTTTGGAGCAAAACAAATCAAACTTGAATTATATTTCCTTCCTCACTAAAAGGCTGGCTTTAGTTTCTAAAGGAAGTTTGAAAATTTTCAAAATTTTCAAACAATTTATGGAGAAAACCCGTGTGCCAAATTTGCCCTTTTGTCTTAAATATTAAATAAATATCAATTAAAAATACATTTTAAATAATACTATAGATAATCATTTTATATTTTTATCTCACCATTTTTTATATTATTGTATTGTGTCTTTAATTTTCTAAAGAAGAAACATAATCTTTTTTCTTTTAAATATTATTGCTTTTTTTTTTTTAAGTTCAACTTTGTTTGGTAACCAATTTATTTTTTGTTTTTAAAATTTTAAAAATGTTTTTAAAATTTATGAATAAAAACTAAAAACAAAAAATTTTGGTCCAATTTGATAATAATTTTGATCCCGTTTGATAATCATTTGAATTTTAGGTTTTTTTTTTTTTGAAAAGTGAAAAGTGTGCTTGTTGTCTCACCATTTCTTTACCGTGGTTTTCATTTTTTTAAAGGAAAATTCTAGTCAAATTCCAAATTCCAAAAGCAAATTTTTTAAAACTACTACTTTTTGTTTTCAAAACTTGGTTTGAATTTTAACACATTTGTAAAAAGTAAATAACAAAACAAAAAAACTCATAAGGAAAAAGTAGTGTTTATAAGCTTAATTTTCAAAAACCAAATAATTATTAAACGAGACCTTTATTTTTAGTTTTCAATTTTTAAAATTATGTTTGCTTCTTATAATTTTTTTTTTTTTTTTGATAAGCTTTCACCTTACAAGTTACAACACATTGGGATTCTAAGTTAAATTTAAAAAAAAAAAACATTTGTTTAAGCACGAGTTTGGAGATTTTCTTTTGGAAAATCCTTCTTCTACTTTGGAAGATTTGGAGTTTTGCTTTCCCACCATGCTTGTACTCTGCTATAGTGGTGGACCTTCATGTACCTAACCTTTCTGTTTCTTTAATGCATTTTCTTTCTAGAAATATATATATATATATATATATATATATATATATGGCTAAATTATAAAAAATACCCATGAACTATGGGTTATGTTTCAAAAAAACTTCTGAACTTTAAAAAATTTCAAAAATGCCCCTGAACTATAAAAAAAGTTTCACAAATGACCCTACCGTTGACCACACAAACAGAATGCTGAGGTGGACTTGTGTGAAATGAAAAAAGGAAAACGTGGCCTCTGTTAAAAAACTCATCGCCACCATCTTCCTCTGTTTCTAAAAAGTTCCCTTTCTGCATGATGAATTCCCCCTTTTTTGCTTTCTTAAATGCTAATCTATTTATCCATCTCGATAATATTTTTTCTTTTGAAACAAGGTAGGCCTATCTATTTCCTCCCCAAGTATGAAAAAAGGGTTGATTGGTTGTCATTACTAGTCTTTAAGCTTCCCTTCTTCCTTATCTTTAGACTACTCCTTATCTTACTGTACTCATCCACGACACTTTTCGACTCAGATGAGATGTCTTCACGGTCTTGTTTTACTTGACATGTTGATGCAGTCTCTGAAGAACACTTTGCAAGGCGACTCTTTGATTCTTCGGCTCTTACAGAGCAAGATGAAGCTCCCTAATTTACATCTCTTTTGTGTTCTTCCAGACTCTGCGATGACTCGAGCTTCCCAGACGTGTTAGTTGTCTCCTGTGAGTCTGAATGTTCCATTTTAATTTCTTTTGCAGAGAAAAAATTGGAGATAGAGGTTATTTCTATCATCTTTTAACTGTATCTACATAAGAAGACATAACAATGTTACGATTGATCTATACCAGGTTAATCATTAACGTAAATCAATGAGGACCATGACTATCACTTGAAATAAAAATATATTTATCATAATATCAATTATTAATGCTAATCAATAAGGAGCATGACTATCACTTGAAATAAAAACATATTGATTACTGCTACATCTGCAATTATTTTAAAGAACACTAAAACTGTAATTACCTCTACAAAGATACATGTTTTCAAATTGTAATTTAACTTAACTATATAAAAAGTTTGGAAAATTGGTGGCAGAGACAAGGGTTAGAGGTAAATTCAGAGGGAATGAGGATTGAGCATAGTGGCCATGTCATTATCACAAAGATTTAAATTGCGATGGAGATTTTCATCTTCCCCTTCCCACCAATTCGATTCTCTCTCCCACAGTGAAGAGAGAGCAAATAAAATTGAAAACAAAAACCCAACTGGAAAGAGATGGAAAATGGGATGATTTTTAGCTAACTTCATAATGATTTTAGCATAGAAAAATCAGAGCACAAATTTTGAGTTTTCTGGTTCTGAGTCCATTTAGGTTGAAGGTATTTCCATCTTTTTTTAATGGAGGTTCTCTTGAGGCCATACTTGTACTATTATACACAAATCTGTCAATTACACAGATTTGATTTACTTTTTTGGAAGCAGAATAAACATTTCGGCCGCGACAAACTGGGCGAAAAGAAAGTGAAAAGGGGGAATTCTTCACGCAGAAAGAGAACTTTTTGGAAACAGAGGAAGATAGTGGCTGTGGGTGTTCTGAAGAAGAAGAGGGTGACAATTTTCATGATTTTTTTAACAGAGGCCACGTTTTCATTTTTCCATATCACACAAGTCCAGCTCAACATTTCATTGTTCACCTCAGCATTCTGTTTGTGTCGTTAACGGTAGGGGCATTTGTGAGACCTTTTTCATAGTTTAGGGGCATTTTTGAAATTTTTTAAAATTCAGAGGTATTTTTGAAACAAAACTCATACTTCAAGGGCATTTTTTATAATTTAGCCTATATATATATACACGTTAAGAGATCTCATTAATGTAATCCTTTTATGTTATTAATTGTTTATGTTGGTTTCTAGTGGTTAAGTTTGTTTTAACTTTAGTTGTATTGTTATTTAAATTTGTATTCACGATTCTCTATAAGAAGGAGAATTTCTTTTGATCATATTAGCTAGGGTGAGCACAATTAGGCCGAAAACCGCTCCAATCGATTGAAACTGAATGAAACAGACCAAACCGTTGTCGGTTCGTTGGTTTTCTGACAATCTCGGTTGGAGTCGATTTTGTCCTAACATTTTTTAAAAAACCAACCGACCGAAATAATAAAAAAAAGAAAGAAAAGAATTACCTTGCTTGTTGCGGGCTCTAATGTGATGTGCCATGTTGCGTGCTCCAATGTGATGTGTCCATTGCTAACAACTTCCTTTGAAAGAGGAAGGCCACCATGTTGTCTTCCTCTCCCCAAGGAAAGATATTATTAAAAAAAAATTACTTTTTGATTTTTTTTTCTTTCATCTTTTCCTCTCATTTCCCCTTCTTCATTCTCGATTTCTCTCCTCCTCTTTCTTTTCCTTTTCCCCATTTCTTGTTTCTTCGTTTTCCTCATCTCCCTTTTTTCTTTCTCCCATTTTTCTTTTCCTTTTTCTTTTTTTCTTTCTTCTCCTTTTCTCACATATTTTTTCTTTTAGTTTGTTGGAGTCAATTTCTTTCTTCTTCCCTTCTCTCATATTTTTTCTTTTAGCTCGTTTGAGTAACAAAACTGACGAAACCCGACGGTCAGTCGATCAACATTACCATCCTCTCCAAAATCGACAAGAATCGACCGAAGAGAACCGATACGTCAATGGTCGGCGTGTTGGCTTTTTGGCCCTTAATCTCAAATTAATTAATTTTAATTAATTAATTAATTAATGTTTTGATGATAACAAACATGATTTTGTTTATTAACAATTTTAATGTTTTGAAGTGTCCATTGTGAAGAGCTTAGAATAACGATTCCAACGCATCTTGAATCATTCGAATCGAAGCTCAAACGAAGAAGTTATGGGCAAAACAAAATCAAAGAATAATATTGCATGGCATGACACGTGGCATATATGGATGACGTGGATGGTCAACGGTCAACATTGATGACGTGTCAGTGACGTGGCACCGACGTGCCCGATGACGTGACATTTCAAATGGTCATAATTGTTGACGTGGCGGATGACGTGAACGATGACGTGGACGATGACATGGCACACGTGGATCAATAGAAACACGACACGTGAAACTTTGTTTTTTTTAAAAATAAAAAGCAAAAGAATTTAATTAAAAAAAAAAAAGGAATTGGTCCAACGGTCAAATTTTGATTTTAATATTATTTTAATATTTTAATATTATTTTATTATTATAATATTATTATTAATTTTGAATTACTTTATTTCAGCCAATCAGAAGCTGCCACGTGGCACCCAACGGCTAGTTTTGGCTATTCTCCTCTATTTAAGGCTCGAAAAAATTTGGAAAAAATGTGAAAAAAATTCTGAAAAATACTACTTCTCTTGGAGAGCATTTCTAATATTTTTGAGCAATTTTTGAGCTTCAATTTCTTTAATTTTCATAGCCACTTGAGGGCTTTTACTTGTAAGAAATCCTTTCTTACATAGTTGTGAGCTTTGATTTGTGTATCTACTCTTTGAGAGAGTTTCTCCATCTTGTTCTTCATCTTCCAATCCATTGTAAGGGTTTCTCTTGATCCCGAAAAAGAGAGGTTGTAACGGTTTGATCCTAAACCGTGGAAAGGATCGGGTTTGTTCTTGCACCCGGAAAAGGAACGTTGTAATGGTTAGACTCTAAGCCGTGGAAAGAGTCATTGTTCTAGTGAAATACCCAAGAGGAGCTTGGGGAGTGGAGTAGGTCGGGTTGTGCCGAACCACTATAAATTTACGGTGTCAATTTCTCTATCCCTATCTTATTTCATTTTCGCAATTAATTTGTTATTATATTATATTGCATAAAATTAAGTGTTCTTGGATGTCTATCTTGGTTGGTATAATTTTACTTTTACATATTCTTTACCAATCTTGTTTTTAGAATTAAATAGGGTGTTTGAAATTGTTAATGTTAAATTTATTGTTTAATTTGAGGTGAATTTATTTGCATGATTTCTTGTTTAAATTAATTGTTGCAAAAAGTGTTTAAATTTGTTTAATTGGGCCCACATTAGTAAAAAGTTTTATAAAGTTTGAAGAAACTCTATTCACCCCCCCTCTAGGGTTGCCATACCGATCCTACAATTGGTATCAGAGCGAGGTTGCTCTTGTTTTTAATCAAATATATTTTTCAAAAGTTATTCCTTTCGATATCCATTGTTTGAGTTTTCACTCCAACAATTGGTATTAGATTGGTTGCTCTTTTGATAAAATTATTTTTTTTAAATATTATTTTGATACTTAAAGTATCTTATTAATATTTTGAAAAATTAATTCAAAAGCTTAATTGCTAAGAGCTATGACAACTTTAGATTTTCTTGAAGGTCATTGTATTGATAAACCTCCTTTCTTTGATGGTAGAAATTATGATGTTTGGAGAAAGAGAATGAAAACATTTTTGCTTGCTATTGATTTCAATATTATGTATGTTTGTGAGCATGATTTATCAAAATTGAAAATGGATGATAAATTGCTTAAATTGCTTTCTTTTAATGCCCAAGCCGTAAATATCATATCTTGTGCATTAGATAGAAAAATATGTGATGAAATTTTACATTTTACATATGCATATGATATTTTAAATTTTCTTGATAATGTGTATAGTGTAGAAAATTCTCCTTGTACTATTAATGATTTATTTGATGTGAAGGAGAATTGTAATTCTCAAAATCAAGAAAAATTTCATGAAGTGGGAAAAGAAAAATGTGATGGAGCCTCCCTATGCTTGATGGGTCATTTGAATAACAAATCCATTGATGAAAGTGATGAAAATGAGGTAAATCATCAATCCCCTTCTTATGATGAATTATTTGATGCCTTTGAAAGCATGCAACGTGATTTAGAAAAACTTAGCTCTAAATATGTTAAACTATCAAAGAAGTTTAAGGCTTTATGTATTGAGAATAAATCTTTGATAGATGAAAATGCATGTTTGAAAAGTGGAGATAATAATGTATTGTTGCATAATAAAATTGATGATTGTTGTGTTGAGAAAAATGTATTAAATGATAAAATTACTTTACTTGAAAAAGAGAATGATGAGCTCAAATCCTTGTCATGTGAATTAAAAATTGAATTGAGTGATTTGAGAAATAAAAATGAGAAAATTGAATCTTATTCTTTGAAATTAAAAGATGAAATTGCTAGCTTGAAAGATAAAATTATTGATTTGGAAACTAGCAATACTTCTTTAGAAGAAGAGAAACGTTCTTTTGTTGACAAGATCAAATTTCTTGAATGTGATAGTCAAGAGAAAAATGATATTTTGCATGTGCTTAAAGAAAAAGAAAAGCTTGCTAATAAAGAGCTTGAAATTGCAAAAGAGTCTATTAAGAGATTGACTATTGGTGTACAAAAATTAGATAAAATTATTGACATGGGTAAACATTTTAATGATAAAAGGGGATTAGGCTATGTGGATGAAAAATTTTCATCTACCTCTAAAACTATTTTTGTTAAAGTTACTCCTACTATGTCTAAAGATGTTTTACCCAATGTGCCTAATCTTGTTAATTCTAAATTTGTGCAAAAGCATGAAAAATCTAGAAATGTCCATGAAAATTCAAATTTTGTGCCTAGACAAGTTCATGCTAGATCAAAATGTGTTTATAATGTGAAATTTGAGCATAAACATGAAAAGGCTAGAAATTTGCATGAAAAATCAAAATTTGTGCCTAAACATGATCATGCTTCATTCAATTGTATGCATAGTGCTAAATTTGTTCCTAATCATGGAAAAACTAGAAATATGCATATGAATTCAAAATTTGTGCCTACATGTCATTTTTGTGGAGTTAAAGGTCATATTAGACCTAATTGTTTTAAATTGAAAAATACTCCAAGAAAGAATTTCTTTGAGAAAAATATTGTGAAAAATCAATTTATTAAAAAGAAATTCTTGCCTAATATTACTTGTTATTCATGTGGCAAAATTGGTCATAAATATCATACTTGTGATTTGCCAAGAATGAATACTATTAATGTTGAAACTAATTTGAAATGGGTTCGAAAATCCATGTTCACTAACAATGAAGGGCCCAAGAAATGGGAACCAAAATCTTTTGATTGAGCTTTCTTTGTAGGTGTGATTTCAAGAAGCAATTGGTTGCTTAGACTTCAATTGGTAAATTAATTCAAATGGAGCAACTACTATGGCTTGCTTGAATCCAACAAAGAAAGATTCATATTTGGTAACTTTATATTTTTGAAATTATTGATTGATTTGAAATAATTGAATTTGAACTTTTTAGTACACATTTGAATTTGAATGTTAATGCATATATATGTGTGTTGTATTTTAGGGAACATGTTTGCTTATTTTAAGAAGCACATTTAGGAAACATGTTTGCTTATTTTAGGGAGCACATTTAGGGAATATGCTTGCTTATTTTAGGGAGCACATTTTCTATATTCTATATATTTTTGAATTATTGAAATAAATATTCTATTGACATTTATTATGGATATTGTATCTCTTGAATGGCTTAAGTGTTTGAATTTGATTTCCTAAATTTTTAGTGTTTATTAGATTAAATGTCCATGAGATATTTATGAATATTTTGCTTGACATTTATCTTTATTGTTTGTCTATTTATAGATTACATGATTATGTGCTTTTGAGAAATTTGAGATTGATTAATTTCAAATTTATATATAATTCCAATTGCTTTGTTTTTATAGAATTACATGTCATGGAATTGTTTTTTAAATCTATTTTGGCTTATTATGTGTTAATGTTTTTTTAATTTGTCCAATATAATTGATATTTTGAGTAATTGAATATTTTTTATAGTTTACATGTTGGTTTTCAAAATTGAATATTTGATGATTTAAATTATTTTTGAAAACTTTTGTGGATGCCTTTATTGTTTGTTTATAATTAATTCTTGTTATTAATTTGTCAAAGAAGTTGTTTGAAAATATTCTTTTTAAACTATCTCACTTTGATACTTTGTTGTTTGAGTTCCACTCTTACAATTGGTATTAAGTTTTGTTAGTTTAAAAATAGGGTTTAAATGCTTTATGAACTTGAATGTCTATTCCTTGATTAAAGCATTATGGTTTGATTATTTATTTAATGTTATTATGAGAAATGGAAAAGAGTTGTCAAATCTCTTTTAATAGGGAAAGTGCCTTAATTTACTTATCTTTTCTTAAATCCTATTAGTTGTGAAATTTTGTCCTTAAATAAAATTTATTTTGTTTGTATTGATTATTGACATGTTTCTCTTATTGATAACTTTTTCCTTTTATGAACATAATTGCTTTTGTGAATTATTGGATTATTTCCTCTTGAGTAAATTGAGTTGATGATTTTGAAATTTATCCATAATTCCTTTTTGGTTGTTATTTGAATTATAGATGCATCAATTGAGAAAAGATTGAATATCTATTTTTGGCATCTATTTATATTATTACTCATTATTGAAATTTAATTTATTCATGATTTCTTGATATTTTGAATGTTTGATTTTTGAGTTATTGGGATTATGATTCTGAGATTTATCCAAAATGCCCAATACTTGAATTGCTTGACATGTTACTGAAGCTTGGAATATTCTATGTATTGTTTTGTATCTTAGAAGAAATTGTTTGGATATTTTTTATTATATGCTTTTTGGCATGAGTTATGTATCCTTCTTGAAGATAAAATTTATGTTTTGATGATAATTTTTGCCTTATTTAAAATTTGATATTTTGAAGAAAAATATTTAATATTTGGTTGACTATTTGTTTCTCTTTAATATAAATCTTTATATGAAGTATGTTGTTCAATGGGAATTATTTTGAGTATATTTGTTGTTCTTTTGAAAAGAATATGCTTAACTTATGCTTGAGAATGTTTGTTTTGCCTTCTTTAGATTTTGATGTCTTGAAGAAAAATGTTTGATATTTGTTTGATTTTATTTTTTAGAAAGGATTTGTTATTATTTTGAGCATATTGTTTATTCTATCTTGAAAAGAATGTGTTTAATTAATGCTTGAGAAGATTCGTTGAATTCTTTTTCATAGGGGAAGTATATTTATGGAATTGATTTATTTTCTTGAATTTCCTTTAGCATTTTACTCAAAATTGGTATAATCCTTATTTGAGATGCTACCATGCTTATATTTGTTTGATAATATTCTCCTTATGTGTTATCTAATATATTGATGTTATTTTGCTCGAATTAGTATAAATCTTGTTTGTGTTGCTATCATGCTTATATTTGGTCATAATGTCATTTTGCTATTATTCGGTATCAATATTTCTTTTTCATCAATTGGTGTTTATTTTCTAACATTTGATATTTTGGTATCTTATGTTTGAATTTTACTAAGATTTGATAAGTTGATTACTTTGAGATTATTTTGCTTAATGTATCTTTTATAGATATGGAAATTTTAGTACATATTCATGAGTATTAAAATTGCTCTCTTGAAATTTATTTGTTTTGTGTCATATTACTCTTGAATGAGTATTTTTAAAATATTGATGGTTTGAGATAAATTGAACTACCATGTTTCTATTTAAATTGCTATCTTGTGCAAATTATTATTGTTGAATGATTTTTACTTGAATAAATTTATCTCCTTGGTATTGATTTATTTTTTGGAGAATGCTTATTTTTAGGGGGAGTTATACACTTTTTATGTGAATTTGATGATATTAATTCTCCAAACTGCTTTATTGACATATGCCCCTCTTATGCATATTATTTATCTTTTTAGGGGGAGTTATTATTTTTGGAGTAAATTCATTTTTTAATATTAGGTGCTCTAATGGTTCTTTTTAGAAAGAGTTTTATTTTAAAATTTTGATTTATATTTATTTCCTCTAGTTGATTTATAGCTAAATGTATTTTTGTCCCTTATAAAGGGGGAGTGTTAAATTGATTTAAAAATGGGAAGAAATTTGTGAAGTTTGGATTAAAATTGAGAAGTTATTTGAAATTGACAAAGCTGTGGTTACGTTCTATTTATTTTTCTTATTATTCCTTTTTGATTGATTCCAAAAGGGGGAGAGGTAATAAGAAAAATGAAAGCATGTTATTATTATGCATGTGTGTTGATTGTGTATCAAGCTAATATCTTACATCACACACCGCTTTGAACTTCATTTTTCTGTAGTAGTTTGTCATCATCAAAAAGGGGGAGATTGTTGGCTTTTTGGCCCTTAATCTCAAATTAATTAATTTTAATTAATTAATTAATTAATGTTTTGATGATAACAAACATGATTTTGTTTATTAACAATTTTAATGTTTTGAAGTGTCCATTGTGAAGAGCTTAGAATAACGATTCCAATGCATCTTGAATCATTCGAATTGAAGCTCAAACGAAGAAGTTATGAGCAAAATAAAATCAAAGAATAATATTGCATGGCATGACACGTGGCATATATGGATGACGTGGCAGATGACGTGGATGGTCAACGGTCAACATTGATGACGTGTCAGTGACATGGCGCCGACGTGCCCGATGACGTGACATTTCAAATGGTCATAAATTGTTCACGTGGCGGATGACGTGGACGATGACGTGGCACACGTGGACCAATAGAAACACGACACGTGGAACTTTGTTTTTTTTTAAAAAATAAAAAGCAAAAGAATTTAATTAAAAAAAAAAAGGAATTGGTCCAACGGTCAAATTTTGATTTTAATATTATTTTAATATTATAATATTATTTTATTATTATAATATTATAATATTATTATTAATTTTGAACTACTTTATTTCAGCCAATCAGAAGCTGCCACATGGCACCCAACGGCTAGTTTTGGCTATTCTTCTCTATTTAAGGCTCGGAAAAATTTGGAAAAAATGTGAAAAAAATTCTGAAAAATACTACTTCTCTTGGAGAGCATTTCTAATATTTTTGAGCAATTTTTGAGCTTCAATTTCTTTAATTTTCATAGCCACTTGAGGGCTTTTACTTGTAAGAAATAATTTCTTACATAGTTGTGAGCTTTGATTTGTGTATCTACTCTTTGAGAGAGTTTCTCCATCTTGTTCTTCATCTTCCAATCCATTGTAAGGGTTTCTCTTGATCCCAAAAAAGAGAGGTTGTAACGGTTTGATCCTAAACCGTGGAAAGGATCGGGTTTGTTCTTGCGCCCGGAAAAGGAACGTTGTAACGGTTAGACTCTAAGCCGTGGAAATAGTCATTGTTCTAGTGAAATACCCAAGAGGAGCTTGGGGAGTGGAGTAGGTCGGGTTGTGCCGAACCACTATAAATTTACGGTGTCAATTTCTCTATCCCTATCTTATTTCATTTTCGCAATTAATTTGTTATTATATTATATTGCATAAAATTAAGTGTTCTTGGATGTCTATCTTGGTTGGTATAATTTTACTTTTACATATTCTTTACCAATCTTGTTTTTAGAATTAAATAGGGTGTTTGAAATTGTTAATGTTAAATTTATTGTTTAATTTGAGGTGAATTTATTTGCATGATTTCTTGTTTAAATTAATTGTTGCAAAAAGTGTGTAAATTTGTTTAATTGGGCCCACATTAGTAAAAAGTTTTATAAAGTTTGAAGAAACCCTATTCACCCCCCTCTAGGGTTGCCATACCGATCCTACACGGCGTTGGTTTGAACCCAAAACCGATGTCGACCGATCGATGATCACCCCTAGATCATATTAGTGTCAAAGTACGAAGGCTATTCATGATCCTTTCTCTCTTTCTTGTGTGTACTTTGTAAACTTGAAATTGGTATCAGAGCTTCAAGTCTAACGACCTCAAAGTCTCAAATTTTTTTTTTTGATTCCTCTACTTTCTCGATTGAGCGATAACGTGATTTTTTTTACAATGATTCTATTGACTCTAGAGATGAGTTCTTCTGACATAATCAACTCTTCTCAAATCCCTAAGATTGTGAATCCTGGTAACAAGATTACTATGGTGAAATTGGACAATGAGAGTTTTCTATTTTGGAAATTGCAAGTAGAGACTGCTTTACGAGGCTACGGATTGGAAGATTTTCTTGATGAATCCGCTCATATTCCCCCCAAATTTCTCGATACAGAAGAATCTTCTTCCTCGTCTAGGGTTCTGAATCCACAATATCAATATTGGCTGAGGTTGGACAATCTAATTACCTCATTGTTGCTTAGATCCATGACTCCAGATCTACTTTCTGAAACTCTTGACTGTTTTTCTTCTCGAGAGATATGGAAAAATTGAATGCACGTTTCTCTTCATGCAATCTAGCTCGATCGATGCAACTCAAGTCAAAATTGGAGAATTTGAAGAAAGAAAATATCAGTCTGAAAGATTACTTTTGGAAAGTCAAGAATCTAGTTGATTCCTTGACAGCAGCTGAACGAGTTCTATCTTAAGAAGATCATATAATGCACATTCTTGTCGGATTAAGGCTCAAATTTGACTCTACTTTCTCCGGTATTTTAGCCTTTGATGAGCCTCCATCGATTCAACGTGTGTGTTCTCTTTTTTTAACTGAAGAGAGCAAAAATGAAAGAAATATCACAGTCAATCCGGATGGATCATTACCAACTATTAACTATGTTGCTCAGATTTCATCGAAACCACCTATGGTGCCTCTTTCGAATTCTTTTGATTCACAACAAAGGGAAAATTTTCATGGCAATCAAGGAGGTCAATCCAATAGGAATTCTAGGCAGTAGAATAATAATAATTCCAAACCAAAGTGTCAACTATGTAGAAGATATGGCCACGTTATCCTGTGTTGTTACTATCAATTTGAAAGGTGGTATCAAGTAGGGGTGTGCACAAAACAGAAAAAACCGACAAACCGAACCGAACCGACTGGTTCGGTTCGGTTTTTATTTTTAAAATTTGTTTTCCGGTTCATATCTTTAGGAAACCGAGGTAATTCGGTTCGGTTCTCGATTCAGGACCTGAAAAAATCGAAAAAAACCGAACCGAACCGATTTTAGTAATTATTATTATTATACATTTTATATATTTAGAAATTAGTAATGTTGATTTCAATCCCAGCAGCCCAATATTAAGCCCAAGCCCAGAATTTTTCTTTCATGTGAAAAGCCCATAGGCTCACAGCCATATCCTAATTCATTTATTCAATTTTGTTTTTATAAATAACAAACCCTAATTTTGTTTTTATAAGCTGCAACTTTTAGGTGGAAAAATGGCTGGGTTTAAAAAAAAAAAAAAAAAAAAAAAAAAAAAACCGAACCGAACCGAACCGAGCAGTTCGGTTCGGTTTGGAAACCGAAACCGAACTACCTTCGGTTTTGGTCTGTTTAGACATCTTCAAAACCGACCTGTTCGGTTCGGTCCATGGTTCTGTCCAAAACCGGACCGAATCGAACCGTGAACACCCCTAGTATCAAGAACTGAATTAAAATTAGTCTGGCAATTTCACCCCTCCTCGGAACTCTCCGTTTACTTCTTTTGGTCTACCTTCTCAATTCTCTTCTACTTATACGCTACATCATGATTTGAATAAGGAGACTCAATAGTATTCGGATTCTGAAGCTTCGAATCATGTTACTCATGATTTTGGTAATTTATCTGTTGGATTTGAATACTTTGGTGACAACAAGGTCTTTGTTGGTGATGGTGCAGGTTTGGATGTTTTTCATATTGGCTTTTCTTTTCTTAAACCGTTTTCTTTTTCATCTACTATATTTCACTTAAAGAATTTTCTCCATGTTTCTTCTATAACTAAAAATCTTATCAGTGTTAGCCAATTTGCTCGAGATAACGATGTGTATTTTGAATTTCGTCCTTCTCTTTACTTTGTGAAGGATCCGTCAACTGGAAAAATTCTTTTCCAAGGAAAGCTCCATAATGGCTTATGTCAGTTTTTTTTTTTTTTTTTTTTTTTGGAAAGGGCTCATCCCAACCACTCTGTTTCAGATGGATGCTCTTCCTCGGTCATATCTCCACAAGTTTATCATACCTCTATTTCGAATATCAAGTCTCTTTGTTCTAATTCTTCTGGTAATACTTCTGTTGTTGATTTGTGGCATAATCATTTAGGCCACCCTGTTTTTCCTACTGTTAAAATAGTTCTTAAATCTTGTAATGTTGTTGTGTCTATAAATAAATTGAAAGCTTTGTGTCATGTTTGTGCCATTGGCAAATGTCATGATCTTCCTTTTCTTATTCAACTATTATTTATTCTTCTCCTCTTCAACTTGTGGTTGCTGATGTATGGGGTCCTGCATATAAAATGTCCGTAATGGCTTTCGATTTTATATAAGCTTTGTTCATGCCTATTCCCGTCATAAATGTCTCTATTTCTTTAAAACTAAATCTGAGGCATTTCAAGCTTTTTTACTGTTTAATACTCATGTTGAAAAATTGTTTGGCTGTTCCATTCTTCGCTTTCAATCTGCTAATGGGAGTGAGTTTCATTCTTTTACTCCTTATCTTAAGTTTCAAGATATAGAACTTCATTTATCTTGTCCCTACACTTCTCAGCAAAACAGGTTAGTTGAAAGAAAACACCGACAAATTGTCAATATGGGTCTTACTTTACTTTCTCATGCCTTTCTCTCTTTGGAGTTTTAGGATGATGCTTTCTCCACGGCCACTTTTCTGATTAATCGCCTTTCTACTAATATTTTTCATTTGGAAAAATTATTTAGCACTAAGCTAAATTATTTTTTTCTTAAAGTGTTTGGTTGTCTTTGTTATCCCTCTCTTCGAGCTTATAATCACCATAAAATTGATTTTCAAATTTTTTACTTACATTTTGAAACGTATTTAAAGAGTAAGTAACTAAACAAAGAAACTATGGTGCACAATTTTTAAAAACAAAAAAATTGGTTACTATAGCCAACTTTTCAATTTATAATTCCAATTAAATACTAAAAGAAAATATGATAAACAACAAATAAATTAGGCCTCGTTTGATAACTATTTGGTTTGTAGAATTTTTGCTTATTTTTTCATCAATTTTCTATAGGGGGTTTCATATTTTTTAAGAAAATATTTGCATTCTTAGCCAAATTCCAAAAACAAAAACAAGTATTTGAATTTATTTTTTTTTAGTTTTCAAATGTTGGCTTGGTTTTTGAAAACATAGGTAAAAAGTATACAAAATAAAAAAACTCATAGGTGAAAGTAGTATTTATAAGGCTTAATTTTCAAAAACCAAATGATTATCAAACGGGGCCTTACCAATTACAATTCATTTTCCAATTCTAATCTTTTAGCAAAAGAGAACCTAAGATTTTAGCAAAAGAGAACCTAAGACGTACAATGAAGAAAAACAACTCGAAGAGGCAATTACATTATTCGCAAAAGAACGTGACATGGAGTACAGTTCCCCAAAGTTCCATTCCTTACAAATCATGGATGAAGAAAATTAGAACATATACACATACAACAAACAACAAACCTAGGTAGCAATGTCATACCTAATATGCTTAAGAAGCACCGGAATCACAATATCAGGGGAGCTCAACTGGGGCAAGTGCCCGTCCGACTGCATGACCTCGACGATGGAGTCCCCGCCAAGGTTGCGGTGGAGGTACTCCGAAACCACCACGGGGACCGCCATGTCCTTCATGCTTTGGATGATGTGGCATGGGACTGTGACGAGGCCGAGTATGTTTCTCATGTCACTTTGGAAGATGGTTTGAGCCACACTCAGGGCTATGTCCGGCCGCATGTTGAACAGGGTTCGGCTGAACTCTTGAACTGCCACTGAGTCCATGTCACCGCCCACGGCTAGCGGGGCAAATCCTGAGCACCAGGCCTTGTAGTTCGATTGCATTGCTTGGAATAGTTGATGTAGATCTTCTTGCTCGAATCCTCCGAAGTAGTCCTCGTCGTTCAAGTACCTGAATCAAAATGTTCTAACAGTTTCAATAATTTGGACTTAGTTTGAATTTAGTTCGATTTAGTTACTATAGGCTCCATTAATTAAACCTCACAAGTCATTCTTAAATTGTATTTTATCCAACCAAAAAGTCTTCTAATCTCTTCTTATCTCTTCTTATCAATTAGTCAAATAGAGAACATCAATTTATTGCCATTATTATTTTTTTTGGTTAACATGGAAAGGATAGAGATAAATGTGATTTGACTAAATCATACGAGAAAAATTGAAAATTTAAAATGGAGCTAAATTGAAACTAAATCCAATAAAACAAATGTGTCATTCAACCTATTTTCACTTGTTTTTTTTTATATATACACACATTTATATAAGAACTCAATTAATAGGAAACATTATTTTCACTTGTTTTTTAAATTCAAAATTCAACTAGATAAAATCAAAATTAAGAGGGATAATTTAACTCCCACTTTTTTTTTATAGTTTAACGTGTAACAAAAATTTGAACTTCAAATTTTTTGGTCGAAGTGTACATGTCTTTACCAGTTGAGCTATATTTTATTAGTAGCTATGCTTTTCATATATATATGTGTGTGTCTATATTTTCCATATATATGTGTGTGGAAACTCTTGATTTAGAGATCAAGTTTCCCATGGAAAAAAAAAAAAACCTCTTTTAAATAATTTTTTTAATAATAGATAATAGAGAATCTATAAATTAATTAAAGTCATACGAAATTTTATTACAAAATTAGTACTTATAAATTATTTATTTGAAAAGGCAAATTGCTTTTATAAATAATTTAACGGAAAAGGTTAAAGTTAGTGCAATATGCAACAATAATTAAAAAGATTGGGTAAAGAATGAGACCAGAGTGAGACAAAATATTAAAATATTTATTTGCCATTGCCAAAACATAACAAAATAGTTTTTTTGTTTTCCCACTCTCACCATACTTCGGTTTTAAACGGGACCCATCGACCATAGAAACGTAATCTTTCCTAATTTAGACGTCATTTGATAATAATAAAGTTCATAAAAACTATTTGCACTTTTTTAAAAATAAAATTACCTTTCTAAAAGTATTATTGAAATCTTGGTCAACCTTTTCAACTTTCCACCACTTAAAAACAAAATTTTGAAACTATTTCTGCAACTTTAGACAATTACTACAATTTCAAAAATTATTACTATACTAAAGAAAAATATTAGACAATTATTTCTGGACATTATTACCTCAACATCTCAATATTATTTCTGGAAAATTTTAATTATGTTATTAATATAATTTTTTTTCATGTGACTCACCAATTATAAAATTCATAACATATTAGGATGAAAATCATTTTCAGACCTTCATACCTTTATATATTTCTAAAATCTCAAACCTACCCTTAATAACATCGTTATGAACTCAAAAAAAAAAAAAAAAAAAAAAAAAAAAACTTATCACCGTTATGTTTATATAAATTAAAATTAATATATATATATAATAGGATTAAAATAAATTATGTTGTAATATACTACTTTGCAAAACAATAATAATAATAATAAGAAATTATGTTAAATTAAAAAATCTGCTAAAACCTTGCTTAAATTTAAAATAAAAAACTAAATTAAAAATCTATGTTTTGTTTTTCAAATTGGCAATTTTTTTTAAGAAAAACTTTTAAGACAAACCATAAATTTTTTTTTATAAGTCTTACTAATTAAAAACATAGTTTTAAATTCATCACACCTACAAATTATGCCGTCTTTATAAAAACACAAAAAAAAACCCCAAGAAATACGTTTTTTTATTTTTTTTAAAAAAACATCGTCTTACAAAAATAATATTTAAAAAGCCTTAAATTATTTATTATTTATTATTTATTTATTTTTTTGAAATGGAAGCCTTAAATTATTTTCGAAACATGACTAACAAGGCCGAAAAACCATTTCATTTCAAAAGAAACTTAAACAAGGAAAAAAAACAAAAGCAAAAACTGCTAAGTTGTAATTTGTAATTGGCATTTTCTCTCTCCCTCTCAAATGTTTGTGAACTAAAAGAAATACAAAAACAAAGGTTAAAAATATATCCACGTCATTATTCCCTCGTTCCCAATTAACTAAAAATACCAATTAACTAAAAATAATCATAATAAAAAATATATATATACATAGCGGCGGTTTGAGTTTCACAAAACCTGGCGTTGAGAAAGGGATAGAAAAAGGGGGAAAACAAAAATTCAAAGTACCTCGGCGACGGCGAGATCATTATAATCTTCTGGAAGAGGTCCGGCCGAGTGATGGAAGCGACGGCGCCGATCATCGCCGAAACAGAATGGCCGACGAACACGCAGGAATCGATCTGAAGCTCCTCCAAAATCGCCAGCAGGTCGTAGGCGAACCCTTCCAGAGTTCTGTACCGTTCGAAATCGAAATAATCTGGATTCGTCGTTCCAGCGCCCATGTTGTCGTACAGAACCACCTTGTAATCGTCGATCAGATGCGGAATCAGGTGTTTCCACACCGATTGATCGGTGCCGAATCCGTGGCCCAGAACCACCGTCTGTTGCCCGCTGCCGACGATCTTCACATTTTGTGCCTCCTCCACGATTCCCATGGCGCCGTCGCCGACGGTGTGAATATTCTGGAGAGTGAAACGAGGATCGAAGAACGGACGAAGTATTGCGTTTCTAACTTTTTTTTTTTTTTTTTTTTTTTGCTTTTTGGTTTTTATTCTGGTCGACGACTAGGCATCTCCACAGTCACATATTATAGATACTTCCTCAAAGATAAGACTGTGGCACCCGGGTTATGATCAGGTGCTGCCGAGTCTACTGTGCAATCGTATCGGATGGCTGTGGTGCGTTCATCATGAACACAATTGACTAGGACGATTATACTCACTTGTCACTCAGACTACGTAAGTGTATTCTATTTTTTTATTATTATTATTAATCTTTTAGAGAAGATTTAGAAAATATTCGCTCTGGGTCTATGAACTGTCATGTTATTTTAATCTTTTTTTACTTTTAAAAAATAACTATTTTGATTTTTTTTTTAATATTCTGTCAGTGTCATTCAATATTTATTTACTTTGTCAGTTTAAATATATGTTAATTAGTTAAATTATTATGTATTTGTCCTATATATAAGATATTTGAATCATCACTTTCATATTATTGAATTATATATATATATATATATATATATATATTTATTTATTTATTTATTATATTTAGCTAATTTATGTGACTTCCATACATTCATTTTTTGACATAACTGATTAAAGTATTATATATTTTATTTTAAAGATTAGATGTTTGAATCCTAATTCTCACATAGTTGAACTAGAAAATAGTCTGAATTATAATAGTCTGTAGATTTATATAATCTGTATTTAGGATGCGAGTTGTTTAGTCTAAATTATAATAGTTTTGGTTCTAATAGTATGTGTTTGAAATGCAAAATAATTTAACTCCATAGACTATTATAATCTAAACTATTATAACTCATGCAGTACTCCAAACAGATTTTAGAGTTTAGAGATTAAATAGAGTTCACCCAAATTATAATTTGATATACTGAGATGATTGCCTTTCATCCCACAATCTGAGGATACCTCTTTTATTCGATATTAAGGTTTATAGCTAAACTTAGCTATGAAAAGACTTTTAAAATGTCTTAGATAAATTAATTTAATATTAAAATTAACCTCAATAAATTTATTTTAAAAAAAAATCGACAAAAATTTATTATTTACCTAAACATAAATATACATGAACGGGAAAATGACGAAACAATAAACGAGTAAATTTTTATTTTTTTTAAAGCTTCATTTGATATCCATTTAATTTTTTGTTTTTAGTTTTTGAAAATTAAACCTATAATACTATCATCTATAGGTTTTTTTTTTGTTTTGTTATCTAATTTTTACCTATGTTTTTAAAAACCAAGCAAGTTTTAAAAACTAAAAAAAGTTATTTTTCTTTTTAGAATTTGGTTAAGAATTCAAATGTTTTCTTAAAATAAATAAAACTTATTACAAGGAATTGATGAGAAAACAAGCATAATTTTCAAAAACCAAAAAGCTAAAGACCAAATGGTTATCAAACAGGACCTAAAATATGTATACGTCCACGTATAAGATTTTTCCTAAGACCTCAAGTTCCTTAAACTAAAATAAATATTTGGTTTAAATACTATTTCGATGTCCTTGTACTTTTGGCTTTAGTTTATTTTGGTCTATATACTTTTAAAACGTTTATTTTGGTCTCTCACTTGCAACTTGTATTCATTTTAGTCTTCGTACTTTCAAAACATCTATTTTGGTCCATGTACTTTTAAAAAGTGACCAATTTAGTCTCTATTTGTAAAATTTAATCATAAATTTTAGGATAAACTATAATAAATACTCGTGAACTACCTCTTGTTTAAAAAATACCTCTATTATTTCAAAAGTTGCAATATTGCCCTTGACCTTTCATAAATGTTTCAAAATTATCCCTAGAGTAAAAAAACTGATAGAATATTGAACAAAAAGTCGATGTTTCTAAATGTCATTCTTTCATACTTAATCTAAACAAGCATCCTAGTCACCGCTACGTTGTTTCAAGTCATCGTCATGTCAATTTTCTATCCAACATTTTAATGGATTTCTACTTCAATGGTAGTTTTAAAACATTTATGAGAAGTCAAGGGTAATATTGTAACTTTTGAAAGAATCTAAATTATATGTACAATGGAAACCATTTACTACACATTTATAGCTTCAAAAGATTTAGTAAGTGAAGTGTTATATTATAATTATGATCAAAAGAAATGAGATAAAAGTGAAAATAAAGAAACCAAAATAGTCACTTTTTAAAAGTACAAAGATCAAAATGAACGTTTTGAAAGTAGAAAGACTAAAATAAACAAAAGTTTAAAGTACAAAAACTAAAATTACTTTTTATTTGTACATGAACCAAAATCAAAACTACAAAAATCAAAATAGTATTTATAATGATAAATGAATTAAATTGGAACCATTAAAAAAAATCACCGGCTAGGGTAAAAAAGTACAGAAAGTTAAGAAAAAAAGGAAATGAAAATGTGAAATTAGAAGAAGATATTATTTAATTTAATTGATATTTCTAGGGGTGGTATTATGAACGACAGTGATGCGAGACACATGGGAGGATACCGGAATGGACTGTACCCACTGTTTAATAAATAGCGTCTTATTCACTCCAACAACCAGACGGCAACCACTCGCCAAGTGGGGAAATTGCCATTAATGGGTTGGTGCCCCGACATGGACCACTTTACCTCACTAATTTAATTTAATTTTTTGATTACTTTTTTTAATTCAACCAACCTAAATAACGGTTTATAAAATTATTCAACATCTTATGCAAATTTTGGCGGCATTGAATCGAATTTAATTATTGTCTTACACCTCATCTTTTGATTTGTTTATTTCCAATTTTCTGGGGGTTGGAGAAATTACTAGAAAAGCCACCGCAATGTGGTTGGCTATTTGATATTATTTGATGTAGGAGAGATAAGCTATAAAGTATTTTGAATCTATATCTCAAAATTCTTAGGAGGTGTGTAGATATTCCAATCTGTATACAAATGGTTATTAGAACTAAGTATGAAAAAATCGCCGTTCAAATGGTTATTAGAAGTTAGAACTCATTCGACAAGTTTTCCTGTGGTTGGGGGAAATCATATTTAGTTATGCATAATTCTTAGGTTTAAATCTCTTTTTCATTCGTGAACTTTTAAGATTATTTTAGGTTAAATTACAAGTTGTCTTTAAACTTTTAAGATTGTGTCAAAAAGGTCACTGAACTTTAAAAGTGTTAATACGTTACTCAACTTTCAATTTTATGTCTAATAGGTTCCTAAATATTTAATTTTCTATCTAATATATTCCTAATATATTCCACGTTTTTAAAACTTAATTGATTTATTACATGTAAAATTGAAATTTGTGTTCAATAGAACCTAAACTTCCAATTTTAAGTCTAGTAGATCTATGAATTTTTGAAAATGTCAAATAGGTAAATCACTTATTAAAAACAAATTTGAGAATTCAGAACCTATTGGACATTAAATTGAAAGTTTAAGAACTTATTAGACACTTTTTAAGTTCAGAGGCTTATTAGACACAAAATTAAAAGTTTGAGAACCTATTAGGCATTTTTTAAAGTTCATAGACTAAATAGACACAAACCTAAAAGTTTAAAAACTAAACTAGTAATTTAACCATTATTTTATCACAGTTCTACTTTTAAAAATAAATATTTTAGTTATTATAATGCCAATTATTTAAAATCATACATCATACATCATATCATATAATATCATACATCATACCATCTTAAAAATTGGCTTTTATTTGGAGAATCATTTTTTGACTACTATGTCCAAATGCTAATTTCTTAATTTCAAATATGTCCCTTAATTTATTTTTGGACTATTATTTATTGCCCTTATTTAATTCTTGAATTTACAAATTGTGCCATCAGCAATTAATTACCAACCATATGAATTACTTAAATATTATTTTAAATAAATAAAATTTTAAAAAAATAATTAGTTATATTTTTTTTAGTAAAAGTGTGAGGTATGAAGATTTAAACTTTTGACAAGAAGGAAAAAGTACATGTACATTACCATTGAGATATGCTCATATTGGCAACAATTAGTTATATTATTACATACGTGGAGTAGATGAAATAAATGAATTAGTTATATTGTTTTTTTAAGTATTCAACATAACAATTAAACTAAAAATAATATTAACAAAAAAAAAACAATGAAATGAATAAAGATTACATATAATATAATGTTATTATTTGTAATAATATAATATTCTATTTAAAAATTTTAGTTTTAGAAAATTATTCTTCATAAATTATATTTTTTTTAATTAAATTGAACCAAAAGTAAAAAGAGTAAAGATTAATATAATATAATTATTTTATACAATATAATTATTTTATTTGGTAAATTTAACTTGAGTAAGTTCTTATTATCCATTAATTATATTTTATAAAAATGTAATATTTAAATTGTAACGCCCCCAAATTTCGGCCTAACTTAGGGACATTACTGAACTTACAACCTATATGCCCCGAAAATTTCGGCAGCATAACGGCGTAACTACAAGATAACCAAATTTTTCTTGGCTCTTGTTAAACGAGAAATCTACACTTCAATCAACCAAAGTAACTAAGAACAACATCCACATCTTCTGGCTATAGTTCAGCACACCCAAACTCCCAGAATAAACAGATTCTCAATAACTTAGAACAAACTTAATTCAAATAGGTTAGCAGAAACAAAAGAAAGTTTTAGCAACTAGGACTTTCAGCTCGTAACCTAATTCTACCAAAAGAACCTATCTATTCTCCGAAAACAATAAAGAATGGAAAGGCTTACGCCAAACACCTATACAAAACAACTAGAATCTTATCTATGCAATTCAAAGAAAATCAACACTAAGAAAGCACGTAAATCTAATAGTGTCCTCTCATCACGTCTCCTCCTCTGCATCACCAGTTTCGTAGAGCTTCTCCTCACCTGCAAAATCTTTTGGTTGGGGGGGGGGGGGGAGTCAGTACATGTAAACTCGGAGTTCCTCCTTGAAACTTCTTAAAAATTAAAAGGAAAGAAGGAAAGGAGGTTGGTATATTGTTTTGGGAAGGAAAAAGAAGAAAAAAAAAAAGAAAGAAAAGAAAAATGAAAATGAGAGGAAAAGGGCCCCACCATCAAACTCTTTCTCTTTAATTATTGTCCATCCATTTTGCTACCCATTTTGGTGACATAATTAGGGTTCTTCGTGGGAGAGAATAAGAGAAAGAAGGAAAGGTGATGCTGGAGTTGTAATTGAAGAAGAAAAGGAGGGAAGATCAATCCAAGTTGCATGGAAGATTTTGCGTTCAACCCTGACTACCTCTGATATTTGGAACGTTTTGAGCTCCACAAGAGGTATTAAGAGGTGAGATTTGATTTCCTTGAAAGTTAACTCATTTTAGAACAATTTTCGTGAAGGAAGCTCGAGCAAAATCTGAATTTATGTTATGGGTTTTTGAAAGGGAAGTCAGAGGAGTGTTTTTGCTGTCAAATCCGGGGAACCTCTGGTTTTTGAGATGTGCTGATCTGTAGACTTCGAATTAGAAGCTTTATTAGGTATGGATGGAAAGCTGATTTAAATTCCTATAACTTTCATGAATAAGTAGTGGTTAGAAATTGAATGGAAGTTGCCTTAAAATTCATGTTAAGTTCAGGGTGCAGCAGGAAAACGAGTCTGGAAAGTGCAGAAACCGATTTTGTAGGAAGTGGCTTTCGAGGTATTTACGGACATATCCTTTAGGAATTTCAATTTCATTCCTTCAGATAAGTTTTAGAGGGTTCAAAAAGGAAGAGTTTGGTATAAAGTACATCATTTTTGAGCAAGTAATGGAAAAGTTATAGGTGTGTGAGTTTAAGGTATAAAATCTGTAAAGTGCAGGAAATTGATGGGGTGGTTTTTGCAACCCTAGGCCTTAAGTTCGTGAGGTCAAGATTCTAATGCTTGGTTTTGTTTTGTTTGACAGGCCAAGAAGAAATAGGACAAATTTACGGACCAAGAATCTATTATTAACGCTGTGAGTGACAAAATGAATTCTGAAAATAAATTATATGCTTGAACTTGTGTTCATGAAAAGAAAAGACTTCCTAAGAATGATGTAGCTTAAAGATTTATGGTCTCTTGAACACATATTCATAAGCATATATGGTTTCCTAAAAATGATTTAAATTGTTTGTTGTGAGCATATGTTTACTGATTTTCTGAAATTAGAAGAAATACCTTAATTCCAAGTCTACATGTGTTAGCAAGAACTGTTAAAGGTTTTCATGTGTTTCTCTGAGACCTGAATGAGTTAATCGTTGAGATACTGAGCCCGAGGTTGTATAGTACCGTGTACACACAGGTCATTTTCTGTTGTCGACGTTGAGTGTACTCCGTGACAACAATGCTGTCGTGAGTGCTGGGCGAGCCCCACTACGACAAAGACGATGGGAGTGCTGGGCGGGCCCCACTACATCGTAGAATGAACATTGATTGTACTGAGCGTGTCTTAAACAACCTAGTTTATTATATGTTTTAGATGATGAATACTCTGGATATGCTAGCGAGATTTAAATGACATACTTGCTGGATTTCTGGAAGAAGCTATTGTCCTTATAAGTTTATATTTCACGCTTGTCTGACGACACATATGCTTGTAGTTTGCCAAATGTTATGATTTATGAGATAATTACTTTAAACTCAGTCACTCACTGAGCTTTCCAGCTCATTCTTTCAATGTTTTCCAACTTTCCAGGTAGAGATCGAGTTCCCGGTGCCTGAGATCCTGCCACAGCCTGCTGAACGCTCTACGAGTATGATATTTTTGTACGTGGTTGGCGTAGTATAGCAAGTCTGTTAGTATTGTACATAACTTAATAGGGATGTGTAGTTATGTTGTATATAGAACTAGTGGTCTTGGGTGTATAAAGCACGTCTGGTCGTGTCTGGCTTGTTCAAGTTAAGTTTAACCAGAACCGCTCCGTATGTATGTGTAATAAGATTCCTAATTTCTTGCTGTGTGGTATGTATAGTATCTCGTATACAGGTATGGATTGTTTATCAGGAATTAAAAGGGTCATAGGTATCGTTAAGAAGTGAAACGATGCCTGTTGGCTTCACGCCTTCCTCCGGGCTAAGATAACAGGTAGTCGGGAGGGGGTGTGACAACTTGGTATCAGAGCAGTTAGCTCCATGGGAAACGAGATAGAGCGAGTTAACTCTAAGGAAAAATTAGGAAGTAGAGGGCATGTTAATGAATTAGTTCAGATAGAACTAGTAAAGCATGGTCCAAGTAAGGACAAGAGTAAGTCCAGTCAGGACTAGAAAATGAGTAGAAGTTTAGTATTGTGCATTTGAGTTAAGTATTGTGCATTTGAGTTAAGTATCCATAGCATGTCTAATATATTGATATGTTATAGGAGTCATGCCACCACGTACTAGTAGACAACGCAGGCAGGATCAGGATGGGACGCAGGATCCTACCCAAGGCCAATCTGTGAGGGGATCTAGTGCCCCGAGAGTTCAGACTAGGGAAGGAAACGAGCAGCATGCTAGTTCCTCACAGGAGGAAGGTAGGCCAGAGAGAGCATGGCCAAGTGATCCAGAGAAGACATATGGAATAGAACGCCTGAAGAAACTAGGAGCCACAGTGTTTGAGGGTTCCACAGACCCAGCTGACGCCGAGGTTTGGTTGAATATGCTAGATAAATGCTTTGATGTGATGACTTGTCCTGAGGAGCGAAAGGTCAAGTTGGCAACATTTCTGCTGCAGAGGGAGGCAGAAGGATGGTGGAAATCGATACTAGCCAGGCGTAATGATGCACGTACCATGGATTGGAATTCTTTCAGAGGCATATTCGAAGACAAGTATTACCCTATCACGTATCGTGAGGCAAAGAGGGATGAGTTCTTAGAGTTGAAGAAAGGGTCGCTTTCAGTGGCCGAGTATGAGAGGAAGTATACCGAGTTGTCCCGGTATGTTGATGTGATTGTGGCATCTGAGAGTGACAGGTGTCGAAGGTTTGAAAGAGGGTTGCGTTTTGAGATACGTACCCCGGTCACAGCTATCGCAAAATGGACGGACTTTTCCCAGCTAGTAGAGACTGCCTTACGTGTGGAGCAGAGTATAGCAGAAGAGAAGTCAGTAGTGGAGCCTAGTCGTGGGGCTTCGACTGCTAGTAGCTTCCGAGGTCGTGAGCAGCGAAGGTTCACACCTGGGGTGAATGTTTCAAGTCGTCAGGACTTTAAGAACCGATCTGGTGGCCAGGCATCGAGGCAGACGAGTGTGGGTAGTACCTATCAGGGGCAGAGTCAGAGAGCACCCAATCAGTCTGCTAGATTTGTAACAAGACCGCAGGCAGGGCAAGAGTCTATTGCCAGTGTGACGAGGAGAACCCCATGTATGAATTGTGGCAAGAATCATCGGGGCCATTGTCTTGTTGGTGCCGGTGTGTGCTACCAGTGCGGACAACCAGGGCATTTCAAGAGAGATTGTCCACAGCTGAGAGTGGTCGCACAGAGAGACCTGGGGGTTGAGTCCCAGACGGTTGAGCAGCTGAGAGTTCCAGTAGCTGCAGGGGAGGGCACCAGTGGTGCTAGACAGAAAGGAGTTGTAGGGAGACCTAGACAGCAGGGAAAGGTCTACGCTATGACTCAGCAAGAAGCAGAGGAGGCACCAGATGTTATTACTGGTACGATTCTTATTGATAATGTACCTGCACGTGTTTTAATAGATCCAGGTGCTACGCATTCCTTTGTTTCTAGCATGTTCCTAACTAAGCTAAATAGGAAGCTAGAGCCTTTATTTGAGAAGTTAGTTATATACACTCCAGTTGGTGATGTTTTACTAGTCAATGAAGTGTTGCGAGATTGTGAGGTCTTAGTAGAAGGTCTCAGTATGATAGTGGATCTTCTTCCACTAGAGTTACAGGTGTTAGATGTAATTTTGGGGATGGATTTCTTATTCACTCATTATGCTTCCATGGATTGCCATAGGAAGGAAGTAATTTTCAGGAAACCAGGTTGGGCTGAAGTAGTTTTCAGGGGAGAAAGGAAGATTATGCCTATGAGTATGATTTCAGCCCTAAAAGCTGAGAGGTTGTTGAGGAAGGGTTGCACGGCATTTCTTGCACATGTAGTGGAGGTGCAGGAAGAGAAGTTGAAACCAGAAGATGTTCCTGTCGTGAATGAATTCCTTGATGTTTTTCCAGCTGACCTGGCAGGTTTGCCACCTGATAGGGAAGTTGAGTTCACTATCGAATTGTTACCAGGAACAGCACCTATTTCGCGAGCGCCGTATAGAATGGCTCCAAGCGAGCTCAGAGAACTGAGGATACAGTTACAAGAACTAGTTGACAAGGGATACATCAGACCTAGTGTATCGCCTTGGGGAGCTCCAGTGTTATTTGTAAAGAAGAAAGATGGTACTCTAAGATTGTGCATTGACTATAGACAGTTAAACAAGGTCACGATACGTAACAAGTACCCTTTACCACGCATAGATGACTTGTTTGACCAGTTAAGGGGAGCATCAGTGTTCTCCAAGATTGACTTAAGGTCAGGATACCATCAATTAAAGGTTAGGGAATCAGACGTTCCTAAGACAGCATTCAGAACGAGGTATGGACACTATGAGTTTCTAGTAATGCCTTTCGGTTTAACTAATGCACCAACAGTTTTCATGGATCTCATGAACAGGATCTTTCATCAGTATCTGGATCAGTTTGTTATAGTATTCATTGATGATATACTAGTTTACTCAATTGACAGGGAAGCCCATGAGAAACATCTGAAGATTGTTCTGCAAACACTACGTGAAAAACAGTTGTATGCTAAATTCAGCAAATGTGAGTTTTTGTTGAATCAGGTAGTGTTTTTGGGGCATATCGTTTCAGCAAATGGAGTTAGAGTGGATCCGCAGAAGGTAAAAGCTGTGGTCAATTGGGAAAGACCAGTTGGTGCAACAGAGGTACGTAGTTTCCTAGGTTTGGCAGGATACTACAGACGGTTTGTTGAGGATTTCTCACGATTGGCATTACCCTTGACAACTTTGACAAGGAAGAATGTTAAGTTTGAGTGGTAAGATAAGTGTGAACAGAGTTTTCAGGAGCTGAAGAAGAGATTAGTAACAGCACCTATTCTGGCACTCCCTGTAACCGGGAAAGAATATGTGATTTACTGTGATGCTTCGAGGCAAGGATTAGGGTGCGTGCTTATGCAAGAAGGAAAGGTAATAGCTTATGCTTCAAGGCAACTGAAAAAGCACGAGTGTACTTACCCTACCCATGATCTCGAGCTAGCAGCCGTTGTTTTAGCATTGAAAATCTGGAGGCATTATTTGTTCGGTGAGAAGTGCCACATTTTCACGGATCATAAGAGTTTGAAGTATATTTTCGATCAAAAAGAGCTGAATATGAGGCAGAGGCGATGGCTAGAACTGATTAAAGATTATGATTATACTATAGAATACCATCCAGGTAAGGCGAACGTAGTAGCAGATGCATTAAGTAGGAAGTCGAGACTTCCTAGGGATGCTTTATGTGGTATGCGAGCAACCTTCTTAAGTACGCTAAGAGGTTCAAAGGCGGTTGTGACTGCAGAGGATTCAGGAAGTCTTTTGGTTCAATTTCATGTCAGGCCTTCGCTTATAGCAGAGATTGTAAGGAAACAGGCCGAGGATAGAGACTTGCAGAAGAGGTTTGGGAAGTCCAAACAGGACCCAGAGGGGGAGTTTCTGATAGGAGCAGATGGAGCTATATTGAAGCAAGGAAGACTATGTGTTCCGAATATTAGTGAGCTTAAAGATGCTTTACTAGAGGAAGCTCACAGTTCAGCTTACGCTATGCATCCAGGAAGCACCAAGATGTACAAAACTTTAAAGGGATCGTATTGGTGGCCTGGGATGAAGCGGGAGATAGCTAATTATGTTGATAAATGTTTAATTTGCCAACAGGTTAAACCAGTTAGACAGAGGCCAGGGGGACTCCTTAATCCACTGCCAGTGCCGGAGTGGAAATGGGAGCATATCACTATGGATTTCCTTTTTGGATTACCACGTACTTCTGGTGGACATGATGGTATTTGGGTAATAGTGGATAGACTCACTAAGACAGCACGGTTTATACCGATTAAAGCGACGTATACACTTGATCAGCTTGCTAAGCTATACGTCGACAAGATTGTGAGTCAGTACGGAGTGCCAGTGTCCATAGTTCCAGATAGAGATCCGAGATTTACATCTAAGTTCTGGCCTAGTTTACAGAAAGCTATGGGGACAAAATTGAATTTCAGCACAGCGTTCCACCCCCAGACAGATGGTCAGTCAGAGAGGACCATCCAGACCTTAGAGGACATGTTGAGAGCATGTGTCCTTCAGTTTAAAGGAAGTTGGGATACTCACTTATCACTTATGGAGTTCGCTTATAATAACAGCTATCAGACTAGTATCGGCATGGCACCGTTTGAGGCTTTGTATGGAAGACCATGTAGAACTCCCGTGTGTTGGAACGAAGTGGGGGAACGGAAGCTAATCGGACCTGAGTTGGTACAGGTTACGACAGACAATGTGAAGGTGATTAGAGAAAATCTTAAAGTAGCTCAAGATCGTCAGAAGAGCTACGCAGATAAGCGGCGAAGAGACTTAGAATTTCAGGTCGGGGATCAAGTTTTCTTGAAGTTATCTCCGTGGAGAGGTGTCCTTCGTTTTGGCCGGAAGGGTAAGCTGAGTCCTAGATATATTGGTCCTTATCAGATAACAAAACGAGTTGGGCCAGCAGCGTACGGACTTGAGTTGCCAGCAGAACTATCTCGAGTGCATGATGTCTTCCATGTGTCCATGTTGAGAAAGTATATTCCAGATTCGACACATGTGTTGCAAGCACAACCAGTTGAGCTGGAGGAAGATTTGAGCTACATAGAGGATGCAGTTCAAATCCTCGATAGGAAAGAACAGGTTCTGAGAAACAAGACGATCCCGCTCGTGAAGCTTCTTTGGAGACATCACGGAGTGGAGGAGGCAACCTGGGAACCAGAAGACCAAATGAGGAAGAATTACCCGACGCTTTTCACCTAAGAACTACTCAATTTCGAGGACGAAATTTCTTAAGAGGGGGGTAAGTTATAAACCCGGAGTTCCTCCTTGAAACTTCTTAAAAATTAAAAGGAAAGAAGGAAAGGAGGTTGGTATATTGTTTTGGGAAGGAAAAAGAAGAAAAAAAAAAAAAGAAAGAAAAGAAAAATGAAAATGAGAGGAAAAGGGCCCCACCATCAAACTCTTTCTCTTTAATTATTGTCCATCCATTTTGCTACCCATTTTGGTGAAATAATTAGGGTTCTTCGTGGGAGAGAATAAGAGAAAGAAGGAAAGGTGATGCTGGAGTTGTAATTGAAGAAGAAAAGGAGGGAAGATCAATCCAAGTTGCATGGAAGATTTTGCGTTCAACCCTGACTACCTCTGATATTTGGAACGTTTTGAGCTCCACAAGAGGTATTAAGAGGTGAGATTTGATTTCCTTGAAATTTAACTCATTTTAGAACAATTTTCGTGAAGGAAGCTCGAGCAAAATCTGAATTTATGTTATGGGTTTTTGAAAGGGAAGTCAGAGGAGTGTTTTTGCTGTCAAATCCGGGGAACCTCTGGTTTTTGAGATGTGCTGATCTGTAGACTTCGAATTAGAAGCTTTATTAGGTATGGATGGAAAGCTGATTTAAATTCCTATAACTTTCATGAATAAGTCGTGGTTATAAATTGAATGGAAGTTGCCTTAAAATTCATGTTAAGTTCAGGGTGCAGCAGGAAAACGAGTCTGGAAAGTGCAGAAACCGATTTTGTAGGAAGTGGCTTTCGAGGTATTTACGGACATATCCTTTAGGAATTTCAATTTCATTCCTTCAGATAAGTTTTAGAGGGTTCAAAAAGGAAGAGTTTGGTATAAAGTACATCATTTTTGAGCAAGTAATGGAAAAGTTATAGGTGTGTGAGTTTAAGGTATAAAATCTGTAAAGTGCAGGAAATTGATGGGGTGGTTTTTGCAACCCTAGGCCTTAAGTTCGTGAGGTCAAGATTCTAATGCTTGGTTTTGTTTTGTTTGACAGGCCAAGAAGAAATAGAACAAATTTACGGACCAAGAATCTATTATTAACGCTGTGAGTAACAAAATGAATTCTGAAAATAAATTCTATGCTTGAACTTGTGTTCATGAAAAGAAAAGACTTCCTAAGAATGATGTAGCTTAAAGATTTATGGTCTCTTGAACACATATTCATAAGCATATATGGTTTCCTAAAAATGATTTAAATTGTTTGTTGTGAGCATATGTTTACTGATTTTCTGAAATTAGAAGAAATACCTTAATTCCAAGTCTACATGTGTTAGCAAGAACTGTTAAAGGTTTTCATGTGTTTCTCTGAGACCTGAATGAGTTAATGGTTGAGATACTGAGCCCGAGGTTGTATAGTACCGTGTGCACACAGGTCATTTTCTGTTGTCGACGTTGAGTGTACTCCGTGACAACAATGCTGTCGTGAGTGCTGGGCGAGCCCCACTACGACAAAGACGATGGGAGTGCTGGGCGGGCCCCACTACATCGTAGAATGAACATTGATTGTACTGAGCGTGTCTTAAACAACCTAGTTTATTATATGTTTTAGATGATGAATACTCTGGATATGCTAGCGAGATTTAAATGACATACTTGCTGGATTTCTGGAAGAAGCTATTGTCCTTATAAGTTTATATTTCACGCTTGTCTGACGACACATATGCTTGTAGTTTACCAAATGTTATGATTTATGAGATAATTACTTTAAACTCAGTCACTCACTGAGCTTTCCAGCTCATTCTTTCAATGTTTTCCAACTTTCCAGGTAGAGATCGAGTTCCCGGTGCCTGAGATCCTGCCACAGCCTGCTGAACGCTCTACGAGTCTGATATTTTTGTACGTGGTTGGCGTAGTATAGCAAGTCTGTTAGTATTGTACATAACTTAATAGGGATGTGTAGTTATGTTGTATATGGAACTAGTGGTCTTGGGTGTATAAAGCACGTCTGGTCGTGTCTGGCTTGTTCAAGTTAAGTTTAACTAGAACCGCTCCGTATGTATGTGTAATAAGATTCCTAATTTCTTGCTGTGTGGTATGTATAGTATCTCGTATACAGGTATGGATTGTTTATCAGGAATTAAAAGGGTCATAGGTATCGTTAAGAAGTGAAACGATGCCTGTTGGCTTCACGCCTTCCTCCGGGCTAAGATAACAGGTAGTCGGGAGGGGGTGTGACAGTACAAAAGTACTTAGTAAGTAGCTCACACCTGGTGAGCCACCAAACATCAAGCAGCAAACAACATGCTATACACACGCATTCAAACATGCTTATCCAAAGTAAATTAACCAACATCATGTCATGCATACATAAACAAGTAAACTATGCATCATTATGCCATGCTTACATAAACAAGTAAACTATGCATCAGATTCACTTAACACATGAATTCTCGCATCATGCCATGCTCACTCGGTTCTACTCAACACTCATGTTTAGCCCTCACCAAAGCTCTCCAAGACTGACCCTTCGAGAAGCATCGACCCCTGATCACTGTTACCAGAGCCTCAATACTTCTCTATGGAGCTCGGTATTCGACCCTTGACCAATGTTACCAAGGTCTCGAACTGTGCATCGCCCCTTGACCATTTGTACCCAAGGTGCACCGATGACTTAGCAATGCATTGGCCCAATCCCGGCACCCAACACATGCTTTTTAGACTCATCACACCGACCCTTGACCATTTGTACCCAAGGCCTCGATGCTCCTCTTATTCCAATGGTGACAATTAGGGGTGTTCACTGTTCGGTTTGGTCCGATTTTGGACAGAACCATGGACCGAACCGAACAGGTCGGTTTTGAAGATGTCTAAACCGACCAAAACCGAAGGTAGTTCGATTTCGGTTTCCGGTTCGGTTCGGTTTTTTTTTTTTTTAAAACCCAGCCATTTTTCCACCTAAAAGTTGCAGCTTATAAAAACAAAATTAGGGTTTGTTATTTATAAAAACAAAATTGAATAAATGAATTAGGATATGGCTGTGGGCCTATGGGCTTTTCACATGAAAGAAAAATTCTGGGCTTGGGCTTAATATTGGGCTGCTGGGATTGAAATCAACATTACTAATTTCTAAATATATAAAATGTATAATAATAATAATTACTAAAATCGGTTCGGTTCGGTTTTTTTCGATTTTTTCAGGTCTTGAACCGAGAACTGAATCGAATTACCTCGGTTTCCTAAAGATATGAACCGGAAAACAAATTTTAAAAATAAAAACTGAACCGAACCAGTCGGTTCGGTTCGGTTTGTCGGTTTTTTCGGTTTTGTGCACACCCCTAGTGACAATACCACCCCTCGACCATTTGTACTCGAGGCTCACTGGTACTCACCCTATAATTCTTAGTAAAACTCACAAGGTCCACTGACCTCCTCACAACCTCACCCTATGCATGTTCCCTAAGCATGCTACTAAACCATGTCTCATGCCCAACAAACATGCTCATACATACTTTCAAGCTCATTTAATCAACATACCAACATCATGTAAACTTCACAAATCCACATATAAACATGCTCATTAAAAGATACAACAAAGTACAAAATATACATAACGCACACAAATTAAATAAGAAACATAGAACATGATGCACACAATCAAACAGACTCATCAGGTAGAATTCTACTTACAACGTTCCTAGGATATTCCAAGGTATTCCTAAAGAGAACTTTGAGCTTACTCGAGTGCTCTAAATTAAGTCCAATCTACGAACGCAAGTTACAAGAGTTAGAACATAATCTATAGCATCTAATATGAGTTCGAAGGATTTAAAAGCTTGCTGAAACTTGTTGGAACTTACTGAACTACTCAAAACGAGCTCGAATTACTGTTGGTTGGTGTTCGAGAGTGTTCGAATCAACCCAACAGCGCCAAACCGACTGAACTCTGCTGTAAAATCCCATTTTTTGACAGTAAGTGGCTTCGACTGTGGACTATTCGGAGTCCAAACAAGCTAAAATCGCAAATAAGAGATGTTTAAGACATGGGTAATCCAAAACTAAAGTCGATTAGGCATGGGTAAGTGACAAACCTTGTCAAACAAGAAGGAACTCACGTTGGTCTGCTGTAAATCCCGTTTTTTACAGAAAACCGCTTCAAATCTAGGTTGTTTTGAGTCCAAACAAGATAAAATTACAACTCAAAGGTATTTAGGGTATGGGTAATCCAAAACTAAAGTTTATTAGGCATGGGTAAGTGACAAACCTCATCAATCAAGAAGGAACTCACGTTGGTCTGCTATAAATCCCGTTTTTTACAGAAAACCGCTTCAAATCTGGGTTGTTTTGAGTCCAAACAAGATAAAATTACAAATCAAAGGTATTTAGGGTATGGGTAATCCAAAACTAAAGTTTATTTAGCATGGGTATGAGTTATACCTAGTCGAATTGAAGGAGAACGCATGGGTCTCGCGTCTGTGAGTTCGTTGGCAGCCGAAGAGGTCGCCGGCGTCGTGGTGCTTGTCGTGTGTCGTCGCCAGAGAGAGGGGTGAGATGGTGTCGGCTTGGTCAAAGAAGAAGAAGAAGAAGAAGAAGAAGATGGGTATGTGTTGCTCCAAAAAAAAAATGTGAAAGGGAGAGAGGAAGAAGATGGAAGACTAGGGATTTTTTTTTTTCCTTTTTTTTTTTCTTTCTCTCTTTTACTTTCATTTTCTTTAATAGGCCAACATAAAGTCCAATTAAAAACCATAAAAAATCATAATTTATCTTCTAAATCTAGGTGAATTTAAGGAGGAAATCTTTGGGTAAATCTTTGGGTTTTCAAACTTAAATCTAAAATTCAACATATACTAAGTATCCAAATTAAATGAATTTGGGACTTTAAAAAAAATAGCTTTACCCAATAATCCAAAAAGAATTTAATTAACTTAATTCAACCACTTAATTCTAAATTCCAAAATAACTCCAAATGACAAAATTAGTCGTACCTGAAAACGCGGGGCGTTACATAAATACTCATAACTATAGAACTAAAAAAAATCTCATAACTATAACATGATATTTAGTTGAACTTTAAAAAAAAATAGAATATTTAGATTGATTAATTAACTTTTTCAAAAATGAATATACGATAATACCTATTTTTCAAAAATTTAGATTTTGAAAATCATAAAAATTAATTTGATGATTTATTAAATCTTACAATAAAAAAAATTATAATTTATATAAATTTAGATCGAATTAGTGAAAATTTAAATACACTCATAATTGTTAATAGTGGAAGGAATGTAAAGAGGTATAATATGAAAATTTGAGATAGTATTATGGGTAATTTTGGACCAAAAGAATAAGCCCAATAAGGAAAGAAGAAAATAGGAGCATGACCAATATGAAACGGGCTCGACAACGAACAAACTTAGGATTTCAAGAGAAATCGAGCTAGGAAACAAGAGGAAAAAAAGGAATTGGGTCTAATTCCTCTCATTCCCCTCGGCCTAAGGTCGAGGCTAAGGAGGCCCTCTACTCCAAGGGGGCGTGCGTGCATGGCATCTTCAATTCAGCCTAGTTTGATCTTCTCCTAACCTAATTCATAAAGAAAATAGGAAAACCCTAGGTTCTTTCCCATATAAATTCTATTTTTCAGCCTACTAAAAGGAAGCTCTTCCTCATACTTTTAACCCTTGCTACACAAATTCTTTGATTCTAACTTAAGCATCAGAGCCTGAGTGCAGTCTTCTTCTATTTTGCAGGCCACGTTTTCCCCCATCAAACAAATTTACCGTTGCTATCACGTGAAAGTCAAGTGCAATTTCTCCTTTTCAAATTTTGGCAACAACAGTTGGCGCTGTTTGTGGTGAATAAGGTATTCTATTGAAGATTCGCACACCTGATTCAAGAATGAGCAAAGGAATGGAGAAGATCAACCAGGTTCTTACGATCCTCCCTCCAGTGATGAGATCACCTCAGCTTCATCCAGAGGACGGACGACTCGAGGACCCCCACCCACGAAAAACTCAAGAACAAACCTTCCATGTTTCTACGATCCTCACTCCAGTGATGAGATCACCTACACCTCATCCAGAGAAGGAGAATCTAAGGATAAATTGGAAGCAGTGATTAGAAGAGTAGGAGTTGAAAACCAAGTTGAGGCCAACCCTACTTTTTTTAGTTGAAAAATATCTTAAATGGGAACAAGCTCTCGATGTTACAAAGAAGAACAAGGTCGACCAGCTCCTCGGCCAACATGAGGAGCCCGAGGCCGATTAGGAGGGTAAGAGCTCAAGAACAAGTCTCTCAAGTCCTCGCGACCTATCAAGCAAAGCAAGCAGATCAAGAACATGGGAACCTTGTTTGCAATCCCATCAAGGAAAATGCCTCGATGGGGAAGATGTGGGTGAATCACATGCACATGGCTGCAGAGAGAAACTAAAACCTAAGTGGGGACGAACGAGGAAAACCATGAAAAGACTAACGTAGCAGGACCAATCGAATAGACGAACTAAAGTCCGTCGTGCACACGGGGCTGAAGAGGATGTTGAGGCTAAGCCAAGGCCCAGGTGAGAGTTGAAGCCAAGCAAAAACCCTAGGAAGGCCAATAATACCATAGAAGATCAATTGAATTAGAAAAGCGAGAACATGTCAAACTCGTTCAATCTTACCAAAGGGCAAAACCCTATTGGAGAAGATGTGGGGGGAATTCACACCCATACTCAGAGATCCAAGAAGAGGCAAACCTTAGGTGAATATAAACAGAGATGACCGTTATAAATCTAAAGAGTCCTAATATTAGATGAACCCAAGTTGACACTTTGGTATAGGCCGAGGCTAACCTGAGCCAACTTCTTCCAAAAAGAAGAAGACTCAAGAGGAGGATAAGGATACCCATGGAGTTCGAAGTCGACCTTTCTCGAAATCAAGACTGAGAACGAACAGAGACAACCGCTGCAGAGCTGAAAACACGAAGATCGGTTGAACCCAGGCTGACCAGGAGGAGTTTGAGGAATTTTAGGTTGACCATCAAAGAAGATAGACCAACCAAAAGCAGGGAAGAATTGTTCACAATCTTGCCAAGGAAAAAGCCCCTATGGTCAAAGACATGGGTGATACAAATATTGTAGCGCCCTAGGCCCAAGATTCAGACCATGATTTGGAATCCAGATTCAACACCTGATGGCCCCGACATTTTCCTGCATCTTTTGCGACCTAGATATGCTACCTACTTGTCTTGAGCTGCTTGCGAGAGTGAAGACTGTCCCCACAAACCAACACAGGTCCTTTTAGCATGCTTTGTCCTCACTCATATGCTTCCTAAGAAAATTCTTAGGAGGTCACCTGATAGGACCTATAAAGTCCTATTTAATTACACTTATTTCTTGTTAATTAGAAAGATTTTATGTGTTTTATTATTATTTTTTAGGGCTTCGAGCAATTCACGTGTTTTGAAGAGTTTGCACCATTTCGGAATTGATTCGGACCAAATTGGAGGTGATTCGAGCAACTGAATTTCTATACCAAATTTGACCCATTATATCATGATATTTCGAGATGAAAATATATTCAAATTTGGTATCAAATCGAAGCTTATTGAATTATCTTTCTAACGGTATAAGACTCATTGCATTCCAATAAGTATTATGAAAGTTATGGCATTTTGAGTGCTTACTGCTCCTGCTGGAAAACTGTTGTACCCTAGAATATTTTGTACCAAATTATGTTCCCATTATATTGCTGATCACGTCTGGGAATATATCCAAATTAGATATCATTTTAAAGATCTCGGAATGATCTTTCCAACCGTATAAATATCACATTGATCCAAGGTTTGGAGAAGAAGTTATGGGCAAAATAATAAAGACTGCGCAATCCAGAAACTTTCCTTATTTGCAACATTCTATGTTTGTTTTGAGAATTTAGGGAAGGATTTTCGAGTTTTAGATGTATTTTCCAGCATTTTACAAAAGAGAACATTATTTACTTTATTTTATTTTATTTTAAATATTATTCCTTAATTGTTTTGGGAAAATATCTTTCTAGAATTTAGGGTTTTTTACTTGTGTAAATTGTCTACTTCAAGGCTATTTAAGCCTTCTTATGGACAGCAAAGGGGATCTTTTTTTGGCCTCTTGGCCTAGACGTATTTAGAGAGTTTTTAGACTCATTTTTCTCTTTTCTCCTTAGACAATAATGGTATCAAATTTTATCACGATGCTCGGCTAAACTTCGCGTTCCCAGTTCAGAGGTCGGTTGTAATCAATTGCAATATTGTGATGTTTGAACCTTAACTTAGTTTTCTTTCAATTGCAAGTATTCTTTGATTCCCGTGTCAATTTTATAAGTATGTATTTTGATTAAATTGACGCCTTAATCACTTTACATGTTTTATTGCTAATCATGATCATGATCCGTAATTGTCATGTTGAATGAACCGGTAGCATTAGGATTATCACATGTGTATGTTTTGTGGGTTTCCATATTACATGGCTTGCATGTTTAATTCTAGGAATTAAAGAAGCTTCTTAATTAGGTGAAAGTTGTTTTACCTGATTGGTTGTCTTGGTCATTCCAAAGTTCGTAATGCCTTTATCTAAATAATTTGAAGCGGTTTCGTAAAAATTTGTTTAGGTAATTAGCGTTAACTTGACGTTCGTTAGAGTTAATGACTTTAGGGAATTTGCACTTTTTGGGGTTTTCTAATAAGTTGACCAAGTGCTTGCATTGTTAAGTTTAAATATTTTGAATGCCTATGATCAATTTTTACAATTGAGTAGAACCGTACCTTTGACTTGGATTTTGGTAAGATTTGATCTATCTCTATCTTTATTGTTTATGTTTTATTTTATTTATAGAAAACACAAAACCCCCCTTTTTAATTGCTTTCTCCTTTGCGAATTTAACTTGAGAAATTAATATTCGGTTCCCTGAGATCGACCCAGTCCACTCAATGCTACAAGTAGCTTAGGATCAGTTTATAAATTTTAATTTGATGAGCCCTCGACAAGCTCGCATCAAATTTGGCGCCGTTGTCCTCACTCACATGCTTCCTAAGAAAATTCTTAGGAGGTCACCCAACATAGTATTCCTCCAAGCCAAGCACACTTAACTTTAAAGTTCTTATAATTGAGCCACCAAAAAGGAAGATGCATCTTATTGGTATAGGTAGTAGCTATCAATTCTTTTTAAGCATTTCTTAACCATGTCTTACATAGTCTCTTTCGGATGTGGTCTTGATTCATTCATGTACCCCTCCTAAATTCGGGCGTTACATGCCACACCCCGCCCCAAATCACCCTGACCAACTTATGGCGTGGTGTGTCGACAATAGATCTCAACTAAACTATGAAATCTATTGTCGAGCTTATAAAACTGAACACATTTTGAAAATGTTAGATGGCTAGCAAAAACTTTATCAAAACAAAATCCATAAAATTTTCGACAGAGTTTTGCCTGAAAATCAGATAAAACACATCTAAAATTAAAAAAAAAAAAAAAATACACTCCCAAATAATTTATCCAAATTTCTACACATCTACCAAGTGTGCCATAATCAATAATCAGTTCAAAAATCAACAACCACCACATAACCACAAACCAACAAGGGAAAACCATAAATTGTTCCAATTTACAAACCATCATAAAATTAAAAAATAGTAGAAGGTTGTAAAAAATAATGCACTCTAGTTCCAAAGACAAATAAAATACTAAATTTACATGTATAATGAAATATAGTATGCATGAGAATGGTGGCAGATCTCAACCTCGATAGGCCCATTGGATACTCCAGTAGTGCTACCTGGTGGAAAAATTAATAATAAAATAATGAGCTAATAAAGCCCAGTGAGTGGTGAATTAATAAGAAAATAACTTTAAACAAACCTCTTTTATATTCAGAGAAATTTAAATCTCAATAAAAACTTTATAGGTCAAGAGCAACTTAAATGCTCGAGATAAATAAAACATCAAAAGATTTGTAACAATAACTCTTCAAAACATAAATAGTGAAACAGAGATTATAGCTTTTGAAATCTTAACTCTTGAAACCACACGCATAAGTTAGTAAAACTCGTAGCCAAACATGTATCCCTAAATCTCTATCATACTGGCGTGGAGTAATCTCCATACGCAAAAGATAACAATCTTTGTCATACTATGCACGCAAAGCAAACTCTAACATCTGTAATACCTCAAGACCAGGATTTGGACCAGGATTCAGAATTCGGATTCGGCACCTAATGGCCTCGACATTCCCCTACATCTCCTACAACCTGAGCATGCTAGCATACTATGGAAACACATTCTAATAGCATACGGGTAATCACCATGGGTACAAAGCTCTAGTGGTTTAAAAATCACTTTTAACATAAATTTCTTAATTCTCAAACTCTTTCTGAAAATCATGTTCTCCTGCTCTAAACAACTTTTCATAAACTCAAAGAGTCCTCAAATAACATAAAAACTTTTCTAAATTTATACTTTCTCTAAAACAACATTTTTTAAACTTCATACATTTCTCAAGAAAAATCAAAACTCTTCTAATTTCTCAAATTATCATAAATGTCTCAAATGTATCTCTAAAACGATAACTCTAGTCAAAACCATAAAATTACTGAAGACTCACAAATCTCTAAAGAATCTCATAAAAGTTCTCTTAAAAAAAAATCATACATAATCATATATCTCTTAAAATTCAACAATAATAGCTTAATAACAAAAACATTTCGTAAAAAATAAACCACTCACAGAATTATTATCGTTGACATCTTGGGTCGTAAGCTTTTCCAATATTTGTCCATCCTAAAATTCCAATAATCATAACTTAAAATATTCTTCAAACCATATAATTGGAAAACAACTAAACATCACTTAACCTAATTTTTCATTCCTTAAACATTACCCATTAGTCAAACCTTCAAATTTTCCTCTCATCAATGTACATTTTTTCCTTTTCTCCAATTAAATATTACTTTCTTTTCTCTCCTCATAAACCATTCCGTTATTTTCCATAATAAACTAAAAATAATCTTTCAATTATCCCAACTTACAAATCCTAATTAACAAGCCTCCAAAAATAACACATCTCTCTTCAATGATTTCTCTTTATGTACCTAAACGTACTTTAATGATAAAATAGTCTATCTTTTCCTTCCATTATTCATCTTCTTCTTCCTCCTTAATCCACAAACATTTCTTTCCTTTAACTTATTCCCATCCTCCATTCTAGACATTTTATTTCTTTCTCTTCACCAAATGTTTCTTCTAGATTTTTCACACCAACAATAATTAAGAAACACAACAATCAAAACCCCCAACAAGTATTTGATAAAAACATAAAAGTTCCTCTTTTTTTTTTTTTTGTTTTTTGTTCTTTTCAAATCTAGTTCAAAAGAAAGCATACAAGAAAACTCATAGATGTTCTTATGCACAAAGAAGAAAATCCATATATATATTTTCTTGAAAACGGCTTACCCAATTTGAAATTGGCTTACCAAACTTCAAAATTTTTCTTAAAAGCCTTTCCAATCATTTTCCCGCGAGTTCCGACATGACCACGACTTTTCCGACGACTACCCACTACTCTGACAGCCACCTCTTTCTTTTTCTTTGTCTTTCTCCATTCTTTTCTTTCTCTTCTTTCTATTCTCTCCCTCAAAGCACAATTTTTCTTTCTTTTTTTTTTTTGTTTGAGAAAAGTATGTGGCTTGTCATCCATGTGTGTGGCTTTTTTGAAGCCACACATTATTTCTTTTATTTTTATTTTTTTTTCAAAATACACCAAAACAATACAAAATTTCACTTTTCTCTCTTTTTTCTTAAAAAGATTGTCACAAAATTTTCAATTTCATTTTACTTCTAATTTACTCCAAACTTTCTCCTTTTTCAAAATATATGAAAATCAAATACCCAATATGGCATATATATCCAATTACCAGAAAACTAAAATTGGATCTTACAAATACCTATAGTCAAAGACCAAGGAGAGGCTAATCTTTGGAGGGAACGAACAGAGGAAGCTACACGAGGAACAACACAATAGGAATAGCCGAACAAATGGATTAAAATTAGTTGCATAAAAAAGTCTAGACAAAGGAAACCGAGGTTGAGGTGAAAACAAAACCTTAGTATTGGATCCAAAGATCAATGATACTATGGAAATCACGAAAAATAAAATAAAAGAATGCCTTGGCCAAAGCCAAGGCCAAGGTGGATACTAGAATCCACCTCGAAGAGTCGAGGCCAAGGTCCCACCTTGCTTTTAGAAGGAAAAACTAAGGCTAAGGATTCATTGGAGGTTGATTTGTGGATTGAGCAACATCTAAAAAGAATCAAAGCTTAAGGTTCTCTCAAATTCTTGTGGCGAGGTAATTTCATCCTCTTCTAAAGAAAAAAGACTCGAGGAGAAAATGAACAAAGACATTGGAGATCAATCGAGCCCAGGCTGACCAGCCTACTGTGGTTGACACCAACTAGCTCCTTGGCCATGAGGAGGTGTACGAGGTTGACCCAAGGTGACCAACCTATGGATGAGAAAAATACCCTGCCTTTGCGGAAGATCATAACCATATTTAAAGATCCGATAGGTGGAGAATCAAGTCGAAAAACAAAAAGCTAAGGCATAAGAAGCCTAAAATGCAACCAAAACTAGAGGTATGTACTCAATACAGATAGATGATGCAACCCTAGACCTAAATTTAAGGGGGGTGTTTGGTCTAGCGTTCCAGAATAAGAACCCTTAGATTTTGAGCCTTAAGGGTTTGTTCTGGGGGTTTGAAAGCCTAGGAATCAGAAAACAATGTTTAAGGTGTAGTGTTATGAAGCCTAAGAATCAAAAAATAGTGTTTAAGCTACAATGTTCTAAAGCCCAAGAATAAGAAAATAGTGTTTAAGGTGCAATGTTCTGAAGCCTAAGAATAAGAAATTGGTTTGATTTGAGTCCTTCATTGCTTGCGGGTTTAAGCATTATACAATACAGTCTTTTACCTTTCATTATGATTCATTGATTCTTTTTGGATTTGAGAATCAAAGTGATAATTCTTCTAAATCAATATGATGGTTTTGTTATAATTTGTGAGATAGCAAAATTCTAGCAATGGAATTGGAGTTAGGTTTTTGCTCATCGTTTCGGTTTGATTTAGAAAGCATCAGGACCTAAAAAACAAATCGCTGCTTCATCTTAGACAATTACACCTTCTTCAAGCGAATTGGAGGTTTTGAGCGAAATTCTTCCAAATCCATTTGTATTTTCAATATTACGTATGTTTTTTTTGATAATTTTTTATATTATTCACGACAAATCTCTTTATTAATCTATTCATCTCAATTTATTCTCAACATTTTCGATTGACTTCTTTATCTTTGATTTGGTGTTTGCTTTTACTTTGTGTTTATGTATTATAAGTTTCAATGAATTTATTTAGAACTTTGTAGGATGAAATGTCGTATTTAAATAATTTGGTATTTACGAAATTTAAGAATATGTATCAAATTATCCTTCAATAAGATAAAATTTTAATTGTAATGTTTTTTTTTAATATTTTTGTGGCATTTCTTGTTTTATGGTATTTGGTAGAATTTGATTTGTGTTGATTTGAATTTTAGATTTGATATAATGTATTTTGATTAGATATTTTGTTAGTGGCATTTTTTAAAATGTTTTAAAGTAAATGTTACGTGATTTTTAACTTAGATAGGTTTTTAATTATTATGTTTGTGGATAATTTGTTTTGTTTTGATTTGAATTTTAGATTGGATATAATATATTTCGGTTATATATTTTGTTATGGGAATTTTTAAATCTTTTGAGGTAAATGTGATGTGATTTTCAATTTAGATTGATTTTTAGTTATTATGTAATTTTGATTTTTTGTTAACCAACGATTTCTTGACTTAAGAATTTGTGAAGAATTGGTTTATTTTGATTTGAATTTTAGGTTGAATGTAGTTATAGGATAATTTTAGTATCTAGGATACAAATTTTGTTAAGGGGTATTTAAAAATTTGAAAAAATGACCAAAAAATCGTTTGGTCATTTTTTCAAAAAAAAAATTTTATGGCCTTTTTTTCAAAACAGACATTTAAATATGGCCATTTTTACCATTATCCCATGAGAAAATTGAGCAAAACTATATGTTGGAAGAGAAAACCATCAAGTTGCACTGTTCAAAACCACTGGGTTGTACTATTCAAAACCATCAGGTTGTGTTTAAAAAACTATGGATTTTGAACATAGTGGCCCAAAACACCATTTTGGGTTTTGATTCCAAAACTAGACAAACCCAAAACGGTAGGTCAAACACCCCTTAAAGGTCCTTGGCCGAATTTAATGCCATGAAGCTGGAAAATGAGCAATGAAAGAGCCAACTAAACACCTTTAATGAGATTGGGAGGAAAGAAAATTGTAACGCCCGAGGTTAGGAGGGGTATATGAATGAACCGAGACCACATCCGAATGAGAGGGATCCTGAGGCTATGCAAGGCATGGTTAAGAAAGGCTTAAAAGAATTGATAGCTACTACCTATACCAACAAGGTGCACCTTCCTTTTTGATGGTTTAATCATAGGAACTCCAAAGTTAAGCGTGCTTGGCTTGGAGCAATCTTATGTTGGGTGACCTTCTGGAAATTTTCCTAGGAAGCATGTGAGTGATGACAAAGCATGCTGAAAGGACTTGTGTTGGTTTGTGGGGAAAGTTTTTACTCTCGCAAGCATCTCAAGACAAGTAGGTAGTGTGGTAAGGTCGCGGGGGATGCAGGGGAATGTCGGGGCCGTTAGGTGCCGAATCTAGATTCTAAATCCTGGTCCGAATCCTGGGCCTGGGGCGTTACAAAAATCAACTCTGAAGGAAGTATAAAACTTCTTGTTACCTTTGAAGAAGACTAGACATAGTGACTAAAATGATCAATTTTCTGGTTGTAGATTACATTGTAACTTATAATATGATCTTGGGAAGGTCAACACTAGACAAGCTAAAAGTAATTCCATCCACCTATCACCAAATCATGATGGTCAACACTACTGCACAACCTTGAAAGAGGTAAAACCAGTTCCAATGGACTCCTACAGATGTAGAATAGGAAGAGGCTGACTAGCCACTTGTGGCCGAATCCAACCTCATATTTTGAAGAAAAGCATTTGTATACTCAAGCAAGATCTTTCAAATCCTTCTTCAGTAGGGGCTACATAGGGAATATGTCTCCCTATTAAACAAAAAACAAGACAAAATGTAATAAAGGAACATCTCTCAAAGGAACATCTCTCAAACAAAATGTAAAATCAACTAAGGAACCCCGTTTTCTTGCAAAGAGAATACAGACATCAAGGAAACTCCATAAAATTCTCAAAGCGAGATTTTGGCACAAAACTGAGGGTTGGGTCAATCCACTCCTAGTTGAACTACAAATTGACAAAGTCAGCTCAACTTATTTAAACTAAAGGTTTGACAAAGGCTTACAATGATGGAACGAAGAGTATAAGACCAAAATAAACAGCTCGGCTGAGCCCAAGTTAGTTGAGGCTGAGCCCAAGCTTATGCTGACCGAGGCCGTGGTGGCTTAATTTCTTTCTAGTTCAATGCAAAAATGTCTCATTTGAATTTTCAGCTCCAACTAGCTCAATATTAGAATCATCACAATCAACATAAGGATTATCGCGCATAGAAAGAAAACCAATATGCAGATATTCCAAATCTTGATCATGATAGTGACGAGATGACCTCTGAGCTCGAATTTATCCAAACAAAGGCCTAACCTGGGCTTGAATGAGTCAAGCCAAGGGCCTTGATGACTGCTAACGCAACAAAGTGCAAGTGCACGTTATCTCTCAAGTAATATATAGAGAGTACTCCAAGTATCGAATCCTAAGGGAACGGTGTTAACAAATATTCAATTTTAAAACAAAGACCTTATCTAAGTATGCAACCAAGGTAGCCAAAAAATAATTGAGAATGTGTTGGGTTTTTGGAAAACATAAAATAAAATAAAGTCGAAATGGTACATAGATAAGAAAACAATAATGAGATAAGGGGGGTTCAAATTTGGTTCAACCCTAATGATCGGTTGTACACGCAAGCGCACGCGATCGAAGTAATATAAAATGGTATATGAGTACCAAGTATCGAATCCCAAGGGAACGGAGTAACAAAAATATTGTAAAGCAAAGTGTAAGGGAAATTGCAACTTAAAAACTAAAATAGCAAAAATAAGGTTGAGTTGGTGTGTTAAGAAAAATTGCAGAATCAAGAAATGGCAATGTTGGAATAATGAAAATTGCAGAATCTAGAAATGGCAATGTTTGATAGCAAACTAGATAGACTTAGTGAATGAAAATTTAAAGGAAATTTTAAATAAAGGAGGGGCTCAAGAATGTCATTGCCCTAAGTCGTAATTGCAAACCAAAATTACAATTCCAGCCTATTCTACACACAATTGTAAACCAAAATTGCTACTCCTATTCACCATGTTTTTAGTTTTTAGGAGGCTAAGTGAGTGACTTATATGTCTTTAGTCCCTCTATCTTAGATAACTCGGCTCAACAATTTTATGGGCTTTGGAGTCCTTAATCCCTATATCTAGGGTAAGGATTGGCTTATGTCTAAGCTCTTTTTTCCATCACTTGTGCAAAATCCGCTTATCACTAACCCCGTCGGAATTAGATCTAAGCTTGAGTTACTACCCTAGTTGATCAATCTAAGATCTCAACGGAAATTTGTTCAACACAAGCAAACAATGGAGATGTTCTAGGCTTGGTTTTTATTGAAATTTATGCTACAATTACTTCTTAGGGAATTCACATCCTTGAACCCCCTAAGAAGTTTAGCTCATATTAAAATCTATAAGAAACTAAGCTAAAAATCAAAACCAACTCTATGTAAAAATAAATTGACTAATGTATTATTCTAGAAATTAAACTCAAAAGAACCAAAATTGGTGTGCTAAACTTGAAGGGAAATGATAGCTATTTTGCTACACCACAAAGAAAACAGAACATTAAAAGGCAAGCCAAAAAAAAAAAAAAAAGAACAAATTGAATTACACTTTCATGAAGAGAAAAAAATAAAACAACCCTCATCCAAAAGAAAAAAATATGCAATAAGCTGGGCAACCCATAATCCAAGTGTTCTTATTCAAAATAAAACATAATACAACTCATGAATAAAGCTTGAAAAGAACATCACTCCACTGTATTAAAACAGAAACTAAACTTGCAAATCTTGATAATACAGAAAATAAAACTAAACTTGACAGAAAACAAAAAACAGAGGAGGAAAACTGGGTAAAACAGAGGAAATTTTGGACGAAAACCCACGAAATTTCTACTGAAATTTGCCTCCAAAATGCCCTACTCTTCTTCACTTGAATAGGATTGAATAAATTGAGGGGAAAATAGAAGATAACTTGCAGCAGTCTCAGTAAAAATAGAAAACGAAAAATTGCAGAAAACAGAGAAAAAAAAAAGAAAAACAACTCCAAAACGTCCTAAAAAACAAATTCCTTAGCTCCTTCTCTTCTTCCCACTTTATAAGCCTTCATTAGGGTTGAAGAATTCCCAAATTTCGTGCTCAAAATCCCGTAAATCATACTGTAATTGAAGAATTTCGGAATGAGTTAAATGCAGATTTGTTTTCTTTTTTTGAACTTTTCTACTGCTCTAAATTGTAGAATCACAATTTTGTAATTTCTACATTCCCTACTCCAGAAACAATTACAGAATCACGAATTTGCAATTTGATTTTGCAATTTCCACATTCTCTGCAAACAAACTTAACTTTTTTAGAATCTTATCTAATTGCCTTCATTCTTATTCCTTTCTTATTTTCAAGCAACTTTCAACTATTTTCAAATGATCTTAAGATAAAACAAGAATATTTTAAGTAATTAGGAGTTAAATAAGCCTTAATTCTAAGGCTTATCACCTAAAGAATTTGTGCCCATCATGCACCAACAATTTGTCCAACTAGGTGAGGTTCACTTAGCGATTGCTGCCTATATGCGCCCACATCTCACTCTTTCGAGTTCTGTACGGTTTGAGCAAAATGCGATCAAACTGCGCTTGCAATCTACCCTAATCGACACTTAACACCATGAATAGCATTCAACACCTATTCAACCCTTTTCTAAGTGCTTTTAGGAGCTTAAGCAATTAAACTCATATGTCTATGGCTAATTTTAACTTAGATAAATAAATAACACAACTCTAATAACTCTAAAGGTTCTTGTTTTATGTATAAGTACAAAAAATAAAGTTCTATTTCTAGACTTTTCTCTTAAATTTCTTTTATGAAAACATGTACTCGATCCAACCTTTTGAGTACTGAATCTCACAGAAACTATGCTAACTCAAGTGATCATTTTAAACTAATAATGAAACTTATATTCAATAAAAGTAAACGATACTAAGTGTTGAGCAAGGTTGTCTAAGCACAAGTTAGGGATTTCTTCCTTCTTATAGTATCCACTTTATTGAATCCCCTCAAAGAGTTTATCTCATGATAGAACAGAAAATAAAAGTGCAAAAGTAAGAAAGGAAACTTGAATGTAAAGAATAAAACTTCATTGAAAAGAATGAACTTGAATACACTCTAAAGTATAGAATTGAAATAACAACTTGAAGTAAGCCAAAAATGAAACTAAAACTTAGAAACTTGAATTCAATTGTAAAATAGAATGTAAAAAACTTGAACAATACTAAAAACAACAACTTACAACTTAGAATAGAAACTACGAACAAAAGCTTAAATAATGAAAAGAACCCTAGTATTGTTCCTCTACTCTAACTTGTTCGATCTTTTTCAAGGAGAATCAAGTGTTTATACCTCATTCTTACGAAGTTGATGTCCAAACAAAGAATGAAAAAAACTGGGGGAGACTCAATGTGGTGGCTATAAAGATGAAAAGAAAATGACAGAGTGTAAAGAGAATGTAGGAATTCGAGCTCTCTTGAAAATGAAACTTGAGTCGCTTTTTATAGACTTCAAATCTAGGGTTTGCTACTGAGGTCAGTGTGAGAAAGTGTATCCGACCATAATCCCTGGATTTGAGGAGATTTGATGGAGAATTTTGCAAAAATATGTCAAATTTGTGATTCTAGGAAAATTTTGTTGATTAAGTTCATATGCGGCTGCATCTTGGGTGCAATTTCACAGCTTCAGTACTCTGATTACTTTGCTGCCACAATCAGGTAGCATTTTCACTACTTCATTCATTTGGTTATTTTACGACAGCAATCAAGTAGCATTTTTACAGCTTCCTACACAAAGGTTGCACTCTGTCTTTTGGCTCAAATTCAGTCGTGTCCTAAGCGCATTTGGTCCTTTTTACAGCTTCTGCACAAATACAATAAAACTTAACAAATTCTTACAAAAATAACTCTTTTTACACCTATTTACTCATTTTTACAAAATCACAGTTTCAAACACATGCTGAGCTTATTTTTACTTAAATTCACTCTAAATAGCATGAAATATGACAATAAACCCTTATTTTCCAAACAATAAGCTTAGTTTTAGGGCTAAGTAACACTCATAAATGAGCATTATCAGGCCCAAAACTGAAAATGTCACCTTGACCAGGTCCAAGATTGTCGAGGCCGAGGTTGCCCAAGTATGTCAAGGTCCAACCTAGGCTTGAAGGAGTCAAGCCATGGGTCCAAAGCTAGAAATGGCACTTTGGCCAATTGATGATTGAAATGTGTGTGAGTTATTTGAAAAAAATCTTTTGAAAGAGAGTTCAACAAAGTGCAAGTGAACAACGTCAACAAGTAGTAAAATGAAAGTATTCCAAGTATCGATCCCACAGACACTAGCTATAAATTCAAGTGTAAACTTTATCAAATTGCAACAAAGGTAACCAAGAAAAAATAATTGGGAGATGGTTGTTGGGAAAAACTAAGTAAAAGTAAAGATATCAATGGAAATGTGGGGATTCAATCATGTTTCTCCTCTAAGTGAATAAAATGCTATTATGTGTCCGCATGTTTGTCGCATTGCCCTATGCGTGTGAATTAGATTCTTCTCCTATTCAGCCTTGATTTCAAGCTCCCTTTGTTGGGATTTATGCCCTAAAATCTCATAATTAATGATTTATTTAATAATTAATAATAATTTTGATTATTTTATTTGTAATATAATATCATCCATTATATGAAAAATTCAAGGTTATTAGTGTAATTATGAACAGTATGTGGTTGACATACGAGAGGATCATGTTCAAGATATAATATAAAAAGTCATAGTATATGGATAAAGTTGGGTGTCTTATCTTGGTAACACTATTGATACGACCCACTTTGTAATAGTTACAAATAATTTCATCCAAATCGTTCATGTGGAGACATGTGAGTGAGGGTATCTTATACAATGAGTTTGTATAAGATTGGATCACAATATATTTAACATCTCTTTATAAATTCATTAATTGAGAAGATTAATATTTTGTTAGTATAATCATATGCGACTCGATCTTAATCCTGAATGAGTTATGAACTCCTGCCTATGAAGGCTTGTCCTTTGATTTGCATGGGTGAGAGTGGCTTTTGTAGCCGATTCAATAATCTACCATTTTGGAGACTTGACCAAATAGAGAGCTGGGAACATAATTTAACAAAATGGAATTCACTTATTCTCATATAAGGTAAGCAGATGAGTAGTTCCCTTAAGTGCTGATTTCGAGACTTGAACAATAGGGCTCCACCCTTTCACTGGCCCGAGAGAGACTTAGTTTATGGTCGGATCATAAACAAATTGTTCATTAGAGGATTAGTGGTACTTAAGGTGCAAGATGTAATTACAGGGGTAAAATAGACTTTTGGCCCAACTGTAATTACGAACAAATTGTGAAGGATCAATTTTCATGTAATGATTATATCCATGGACACAACTTGTCATACAATGCATAAGAGTACAACTCTAGGTCAATGAATGAAAATTGATTAATTAATTAATTTTGTATTATTGGAGCTTATAATTGTAGGTCCATAATGTTCCTTTGCTAACTCATAGTAACACTAAATGATCAGCTTAGTTGAAAGAAAATTTTGAAATGTTCAAACTAATATTTAATTTGAAGTATTCAAACTAATATTTAATATATTAGATATATTCAATATAAAAGAGGAAAATATATTTATTGTATTCAATACATTAAATATTAAAATGATTAATGTATATTAGATACATTAAACGAAAAAATACATATTTGAAATTTGAATGAGATTCAAATAAGTATAATATAAATTTTAATATATTGGATATTAAAATATAATATTTTAATTATGGCAGAGATTTGCCATAGGTCTCTATAAATAGGACTCTTGGGTTGAGCCATGAGAAACACATCTCCTCAATAGAGAATTAGAGAATTATCTCTAAACCTCTTCATCTAATCCCTTGTGCATTTTATTTCAAGATCTCCAACAAGCCTTGGTCCTGTGTTCGAGCCATAGCCAGGAAGACTTTGTAGAAGAGATAAAGATCTGCCAAAAATATCTCTATATTATCTCAAAGGTATTTATTGCTTAACCTTAGTATTTGCATAAATCTAAATAAATTCAAAGATGATCTAATGCTTCCGCTATGAGTTTAATTCGATTATTCCCTTCAATTGGTATTAGGGCCAGGTTCTTGATTTTTATTTAGAATTAAAGTTCAATGATGGTGGGTATTTTAATTTTTCATATATGTGATATATGTGGTTTGGAAATTGACTGTATAGGCATAATTTGGCATTAGATTTATTGTTTTGATTAGATCAATTGTAAAACCCTAAAGAGTTTAGAATTTTATGTATTTTTTTTAATATCTTTGAAATTGGAAAGAAGAACATAAGTTTTGAAAGAACTGAACGAAATTCCATGGGATGAAAATTCAAAGTAGCAAGCTGAACACCCACTGAAGCTGGTGGAAATTTTGTCCATACAAATATGCTATTAGTGAATATATGTGAAGCTGCAATCAGATTATGAACTTAGGCCTTTATGGCTTGAATAGAGCACAACCATGCAATTCAAAATATATATACATACATATGTATATATAAATGTATGAAGCTTGCCATCCTGTCACTTGAGCATGAAGTTTGAATAGTTGCATCACTATCTTATATATATATGAAGCTAGGAACTTGTTGCAAATTGAACTCACTGGGCATGAAGATGTTGGCGACCCCACCATGATGAAAACGTGGTGTATAGGTTTACTTCAAGCAGTGTGAGTCCAACAGTTGTCAGCAATTCAACACTTCATACAGACGAAGGACGATTTTTACTGTGATGTATGTTGGCAATGGGATTTGTTTCCGACGATTCCTTCAAGTGTCACACACAGTCGATTCAATACTTGCATCAGGCGGTGAAATTTGATTTCACTTGATTAATAAAAATTAGGGTTTTCTAAACCCTAATTTTAGAGAATTTAAAAAGGAAAAGATATTGAAGACCAAGATATGTCTTGGATTTTTATTATTGTACTTTAACTTGTCGTCAATTCTCTAGGATATGCCAAATATACCAGTCAATTTTTCTTGTTTTAATTTAATTATGCATGTGATGTATGTTTTAAATTAATTGTTGCATAAAGTATGCCATTTAGATTAAAATCCCACTATAAGTTAAGCATGATCATGCATCCTAATAATTTTTAAATATAATTGTTATATTCGAAAGTTTGATTATGTTGTTTACTAATAGAATTGAGATGTTTTCCTAATAAGTTTATATTTTTTCATATCTTTGAATATAATTGTTATATTTGGAAATTTAAATTAGGGTGTTTCCTTTCTTAATTGGAATGCATATTTTCATAATAGGATTAGAATAGGACAATCTAATTCCAATTCATGCTTTAAATAGTTTAAAATTAGAATTTAATTTATCTTTATTTGTCTCTACTAAGATTGGAAAATAGGACAATCTTTTAATTTTTTTTAAAATGATTTAAAATGGTAGAATTTCAAGATTATCCATGAAGTGAATTAGCTTTTAATAGGATTAAAAACTTTGCTTAAAAGTAACTTAGGTTCATTAATCTAGTAATTAATAGTTAATTAAAGATTAATGAATTTGAAATAAAAATTGACTATAAATGAACTCTACGTATGGAAGGTTCTGTCTAGATTGAAGTATTTAAGCTAATCGAAAGGGAACACCTCGAACTAGAAACTGACCTCGAAGTTGAATTAGTCAAATTTTATTTAATTCCATTGGTTTTTTTAAATAGTTTAATAAACTTGGTAATTCACATTAAAATTAATCTAACTAACATAAGAGTTATGGAAAGATAGATTGGGAAACTTAGATAAATGTGATTAGCCTAATTTATCTAAGTAATAGAAAACTTTATTTCAAAAATACTTAGTGGGAGAAGGACATATGTCAAGATATCATACGGTCTCTATCATTGATTCCTATCGTGAGATTCATGTGGGGCCTCCTAGCGACTTTTAGACTGTCCTCCTTATGAAAGGTGTTTGCATGGGTCAATATCAGGGTGAATCTCTTGAGAGAGTGTTATAGTAAGTGAGAGAATGAAATGTGTCAACATATCTTACGGTCTCCATCATTGGTTCACAACGTGAGATCTATGTGGGGCCTTGCAGCAGTTTTTGAACCGTCCCCCTATGCAAGTTGTTTGCATGGGTCAATATCTGGGTGAACTCCTAAGAAGGTATGATTGTAGTTTTTTTTTCAATACTTGACCTACCCTACGACGACACTTGTTTGGGATAAAACTAAAGGATCTAAAATGATGGGTCACCCTTACAAATAGCTCATTAAGGTTGTTAATAATGTCCCTGACCAAACTAATGGTAACTAAATATTATAGAAATAAGAGTTATTTTGGAATAATATTTGGTTGAGATTGTCTAAGTTTAGTGAAGGAATACTTGACCTACCCTATGGCGACACTTATTCTAATTCACTAAAGTGCCATAGCATTAAAAATAATGTATAAGGTTCATTTTTCAAATTGTTTGATTTCTATGCTAAAATTGAATAGATAATTGACTGCATGATGTTAAATAATATGTTTTATATATTTCAATATTATGACTATTTCTCTCAATTTTAATTTTATTATTGATAAGTCAAAATTTAAAAAAAAAATATTACTTGAAAAAGTAACGTTAACACTATAATGACAATGTAAAATTTTGAATTTGTCTTTATTGAGATATGTTCTCAAAACTTGTTGCCAATGTTAATTGAATTGTTCGTGAAACACATGATTAATGAATCAAAAGAAAACGAGATAGCTTGTACGTATTTTCTAGTTGACATGTTCGATGTCGAGCTTAGAAGATAAAAAAAATGACAACAACAATTGAAATGTTGAAGTCAACAGAAGCTAAGTTTAGAAAATTGTCTAAATGATCTCAAGATTAAGTATTACAAAAATCTAAAAAAAGAAAACAAATTATTGAAGCTATAAGAGAAAATAGTGTCTAAATTAGCTTGGACAGTCATAATGAAAGTGATGGAGTTAATATTAATAATGCGGAAGTAATTTTGGATCTTAAGCACTCTAATTTGATCAATTTTTCAAACAAAAAACATGCTCAAAACTGGAAAAACAGAGAATAAGAACACAAACCTTTGTAGCTCAATATTCTCTTAATCCGTGGGCTTTCTTTGAACACAAACGAGTTGTGGACCTCCTCTAGAGTATTCCCTACTATCCTCAGGCCTTGGAACAGATTGTGGGATCTTTGATTGAGAGAATTTGGGAGAAGAATGAGTAAAGGTCTTAAACAAATAGCTAGAGAATTTTCTTCAAAAATCTATTTTTTTTTTTACTAATCCTTTCTTTCCCATTGTGTTTCTTCTCTATTCGTAGAAAATCACAAGCTTAGTGAAGAAGCCAATTGAAAGAAGATAAGCTTCAAACAAGAAGCTTAGTGAAGAAGTTATGAATTTGGTCCATATTTCATTTCCAAATGAATTTGAATTATCTTTTAATTTTAATTCAAAATTAATATAAAATTAATTTTAAATTAAAATAAATTTATAATTAATTAAACAATTTAATTAATTTTAAATAAATATTTAATTTAATATCAAATATCAAATTAGATAATTAGACCAATCCCAATTTCTCAAAACGAACGTTCGAACATGAATCCCTATTCATGTTTTAAACTGAACCAATATTTAAATCATATTTAAATATTTCCAACACTTCTTTATCATAGTTTAATTCATAATTAAGCTATGATACGTTAAGTATATTGCATATAATTAACTTTTTCTACCAAATTCGAATTTGAACAATACAAATTCTTTTCTCTCAAATTGTTACAAGGCATAGTCTGAGCTAGTAAGGAGAACCTAATGGACCTACAGATCATGAGCTCCAACGATACGAGATTAACCGGCCAAACTCTTTAGCCTAGCTAATCAACATTCGTTAACCACCGGGACACTCCACTAAAGCCTAATGGCTGCACTCTCCTCACTGTAGATATATTTCTGTCCACTCGATATAACCATGATTAGTAAGTCGATCCTTCACAGGTCTTTCGTAATTACAGTTGGGTCAAATAAACCGTTTTACCCCTGTAATTACTTCTTGTTCCTTAAGTCCCACTGATCCTCTAATGAACAATTTGGTTTGTGGTCCAACCAACAAACCATATCCCTCTCGGGCCAACGAGAGGGTGGGCCCATTGTTCAAGACCCGGAGTCAGCACTTAAGGGAACAACTTCTCTACTATACCCTAAAGCGGGTAGGAGTGAATTCCATCTCGCATGACTATGTTCCCAACTATCTACCTGGTCTTATCCCCAAAATGGGAGGCTTATTAAGTCGGCGATCTAGGGCCACTCTCACCCATGCAAATCTAAGGATAATCCCGAATAAACAGGAGTTCATAGCACGCTCAGGATTAAGATCGAGTTACCTAGGTCATCGTATGAATATAGTCAGTTAAGACAGTAAACGGAGTTATAAAGTCTAAGTGACTATTTCGCGGTCCAGTCTTATGCAAACTCATTGCATAGGACGCCCCCACTTTCATGTCTCCACATGAACGATTCAGGATCACATCGTTAGTACTATACAAAGTGGGCCGCGTCCATAGTGTCTCCAAGATAAGGTACCCAGCCCTATCCCTATACTATAGACCGTTCTGGCTATAACTCGAACTTGATCCACTTTTATGTCATACATAAAGTTCAAGTATACATACTATAGCCAAGGGTACTTAGTTCATTGGATTTGGGTTATAGAATACACAATTCACTTTATTCAATAACACATTTACTGAATAAACCTCAATAACATCTTTATAGTAAAATAGAATATACATTCAGTTTACAAAACCACGAGTTTTAGGACATAAAACCCAACAGAAAGGATATTTTGAAATACCTTCATATGAAGAAGAACATAAATGAAAGTAAATTTGATTTACTAGATTTTTGGTGGATAATTAATATTGTCACCTAGATAGTTGATTCTTGATTTGTTCTTCATTACAATTAGATTGTAATTCTTGGAAAACACTTAACATGTAGAATAGTTTCTCCAGGTTGGCATCAGGAAGCTCATCTTAGTTAATGTAGTGAGAGACATTCGATGTCATTAAATGTTAATTGTTACTTAATGTTGAATGTGAGATTTTATTACCACAAGAGAAATTCAATTTCTCAAACTTTATTACTAAAAAGTTCATATAGTATGAATTATTTTGAAGTATTAAAGTTTATATTTTTAATATTGTTTGAAAATGCATTCAACTAAAAATAAGAACAATTTGTATATGTTAAAATGTTAGCATGTACTAAACTATAAAATACTGAGATATTCAAGATTATAGAATCTAGAATAGAAAGACATTGTGTTTCTCCTAAAAGATGATACTTGACTTTGGCATTTAAAGTTGATTAAATTCAACTTGAATAGAATGAAAAGACTAGTAAGAGACAGTTCTCTAAAAGTTAGAGTTAATTACTTTATCTGTTTGTAGACTTTGGTTCTTATGCAAGATAATCATTAGGCCTTTATTGGATAAGGCTACAAGACCAAAAAACACTTTGGGCTTACACATTCTGATCTAAGTGGTCTGGTGAATGAAAATCATGAATATTTCATCACTCTAGTTGATGACCATTCAAGTACAAGTATCTTTACATAATACAACATAAATCTAAATTTTTGAAAAGTTCAAGAAAATTAAGGCTAAAGTTGAAAATCGATTAGGTATATATATCAAGACATTATGATCAGATCATAATGAATAGTATAGGAACCTTGTGTACTAAGATTAGTTGATAGAAAGTGGGATTGTATTCCAACTCTAAGTATCAAGTACAATTGTATGAGCTTGTGCTGAAAGAGGAGAAACAAAAATTGAACAAGGTCACATCAATAGTGAGTTACACGTCATTACAAGACTCTGGTTAGGATATGTAATAGAGATTGCATAGTGAACATTATTCCCTCCAAAAGTATCTACGAGACAATTTTGAGATGTATGACAAATATTATTTCAAAATAGTCTTTTATGTAGTTGTAAACAGAATAAGGTATTTGTATGACAAATATCATTTTTCTATAAGGAATATCAAATAAAAGATTACATACCTTTAATAAGGTAAGATAGTGTTAATAAATTGGTTTTAAGTGAAGCCACTAAATAGTTAACAAAAGTTGTTAACAATTTAATTACATTTGAAAGTCAAATGTATCCTAGTCAAGAATTGGATAAGCCTCATCGTAGTGGGAGAGTTATGAGATGACTCAACCTTTACAAGGACTTAATTGAAGCCCAAATTGTCATGCTAGATGACAAAGTTGAAGGCTTATTGCTCTCAAAGTGAGACTAAAATGACAAATGGTTAAACCTAATAGGAGAAAGTAGACTTCGAGTAAACTTTCTCACTTGTTGTCATATTGGAGTATGTAAGCATTATTTAATTCGTTGTTGTATATGGGATATGAAAATGAATGTTTAGAATTCTTTTATGAAAAGAAATCTTAGATAATGCATCTGCACAAATCAATCAGGGAGGGTTATTTTCAAAGATTAAAAGCAAAAAGCTTGCAAAATTATAAATGTTCATTTATGAAATGAATTTGACCATCAGATGTTTGAATATAAAGTTTGATAAAAGTATCAAAACCTATAACTTTGAATAATTATTAACGAAACTTGTATAGACAAACACATCATTAATTGCTTAGTGGATTTTTTTCTCATGTTTTACATTGATGACATTTTACTTATTATGAATTATGTAAGATTTCTATCTAACATAAAAAGTTGACTACCTAACCAATTCCAAATGAATGATTTGGAATGAGCATATGATTAATTATCTACTCTAAGTGGGAGGCAATTAATGCATGAATGAGACTTAACATTTAAATATACAGTCAGTTAGCATATATCAGTTAAATGAATGGTATGACCATTGAGTAGAAAATTAAAAACTTTCTCAAATTTTCTATGGATAATGAGAAATTTTTTTGTATGGAGTAAAAGACTTGATCTTTACAAGATTCACTAGTTCTTACAAAGATTTAAGAAAATCTATGTTAAGATAAATTTTGCCCTAAGTGGTGAAGTAAGGTATACAAGTTTAATGTTTTTGCTTCTGAAGCAACAAAAGAACTTGTATGAATATAATAGTTCCTTAAAGATCTAAAAGATATTTTACTATAATAGTGGTGCAAAGATTAATATTAAAGAAACTAGAAAACACCAAGATATAGGGAATCTTATCAAGAGAGTAAAAGCATCATGTTAGTGACCAAGATGGCTTTTAATGACAATCGTTTGGATTTATATATAAAAAGACTCTCTAGGCTAAAGTATTTGAGGGTCACCTAGAATGTCTAAGATTACGAGACATGTCTCATCTTCGTTAGGACAAGTGGGAGAACATGTTGGGTATAGAGTATGCCCTATGATACATGTCTGATCCTACTGGCTTTAGTGAAAATAGAAGATTGTTAGGATTTATGCCATAAAGCCTCGTAATTAATGATTTATTTGATAATTAATATTAATTTTGATTATTTTATTTGAAATATAATATTATCCATTATATGAAAAATCCAAGGTCATTAGTGTAATCTTGAACAATATGTGGTTGACATACGAGAAGATCATGTTCAAGAAATAACTTAAAGGGTCATAGTATATGGATAAGGTTGGATGTCTTATCCTGGTAACACTATGGATACGACCCACTTTGTAATAGTTACAAATGATTTGATTCAAATCGTTCATGTAGAGACATGTGAGTGGGGGTATTTTATACAATGAGTTTGTATAAGACTGAACCACGAAATATTTCATCCCTCTTTATAAATCTATTAATTGAGAAGATTAATATGTCATCAGGATGATCATATGCGACTCGATCTTAATCCTTAGTGAGTTGTGAACTCCTGCCTGTGAGGGCTTGTCCTTTGATTTGCATGGGTGAGAGTGGCTTTTGTAGTCAATTCAATGAGCCTATTATTTTGGAGATGACCAAATAGAGAGCTAGGAACATAATCTCACAAGATGGAATTTTCTCATTCCCATATAGGGTAAGTAGATGAGTAGTTCCCTTAAGTGTTGATTTTGGGACTTGAACAATGGGGCCTCACCCTCTCACTGGCCCAAAAGGGACTTAGTTTATGGTTGGATCATAAATAAATTGTTCATTAGAGGATAAATGGTATTTAAGGTGCAAGATGTAATTACAAAGATAAAACTGACTTTTAACCGAACTGTAATTACGAACAACTCGTGAAGGATCGATTTGCATATAGTGTTTATATCCACGGACATAACTTGTCCTACAATGCTTGAGTGCAACTCTAGGTCTATAGTGAAGTGACCGTAGAGTTAATGAATAAAAATTGATTAATTAACTTCAAATCAATCTCTAAACATTGACTTACACTCAAACCAAGTACGCACAACTTAAAAAAACCAAATAATAAACCCATTGAATTATAGTTTTACACAAAACTACTCAGAAAAATGAACATGTTGAACCAAATCAACTAAACTCTAACCTTATACAAACATATAAGCACATACCCACCCCCCTTCACACTTCAAAGAATTTCTCACCCATTACCTAACTTTAAATCATTCTCTAAGCATCAACCTACACTTAAACCAAGAATATACACCTTAAACAAACCAAATAATAACCCATTGGATTATAGTTTTACATAAAACTTCTGAAAAGAATGAACATGTTCAACCAAATCAACTAAACTCTAAACTTATACAAACATATAGGCACATACCCAACCCCGTTCACATTTCAAAGAATTTCTCACCAACTACTTAACTTTAAATCCATTTATAAGCATCAACCTACACTTAAACAGAGAACATACAAGTTAAACAAAGCAAATAATAAACCCATTGGTTTATAGTTTTACATAAAACTTCTCAAAAGAATGAATATGTTCAACCAAATCAACTAAACTCTAAACTTATACAAACATATAGGCACATACGCACTCCAGTTCACATTTCAAAAAATTTCTCACCCATTACTTAACTTCAAATCAATCTCTAAGCATCAACCTACACTAAAAAAGAGAACATATAAGTTAAACAAAGCAAATAATAAACTCATTGGTTTATAGTTTTACATAAAACTTCGCAGAAAAATGAACATGTTCAACCAAATCAACTAAATTCTAAACTTATACAAAAATATAAGCACATACCCACTCCAGTTCACACTCCAAAGGATTTCTCTCCCACTACCTAACTTCAAATCAATCACTAAGCATCAACCTACACTCAAACCAAGAACATAATACTTAAAGAAACCAAATAATAAACCCATTGGATTATAGTTTTACATAAAACTTCTAAGAAGAATGAACATGTTGAACCAAATCAACTAAACTCTAAACTTATACAAACATATAGGCACATACCCACCCCCCTTCACACTTTAAAGAATTTCTCACCCATTACCTAACTTAAAATAATTCTCTAAGCATCAACCTACACTCAAACCAAGAACATACACCTTAAACAAACCAAATAATAACCCATTGGCTTATAGTTTTACATAAAACTTCTCAAAAGAATAAACATGTTCAACCAAATCAACTAAACTCTAAACTTATACCAACATATAAACACATACCCACCCCCCTTCACACTCCAAAGAATATCTCACCCACTACTTAACTTCAAATCAATCTCTAAGCATCAACCTACACTCAAACCAATTACATACAACATAAACAAACCAAATAATAAACCTACTGGATTATAGTTTTACATAAAACTTCTCAGAAAAATGAACATGTTGAACCAAATCAACTAAACTCTAAACTTATACAAACATATAGGCACATACCCCCCCTTCACACTTCAAAGAATTTCTCACCCATTACCTAACTTCAAATCAATCTCTAAGCATCAACCTACACTCAAACCAAGAACATACACCTTAAACAAACCAAAAAATAACCCATTGGATTATAATTTTACATAAAACTTCTCAAAAGAATGAACATGTTCAACCAAATCAACTAAACTCTAAACTTATACAACATAAAGGCACATACCCACCCCCGTTCACATTTGAAAGAATTTCTCACCAACCACTTAACTTCAAATCAATCTATAAGCATCAACCTACACTCAAACAGAGAACATACAAGTTAAACAAACCAAATAATAAACTCATTGGTTTATAGTTTTACACAAAACTTCTCAAAAGAATGAACATGTCCAACCAAATCAACTAAACTCTAAACTTATACAAAAATATCATGGCATACCCAGCCCCGTTCACACTCCAAAGAATTTTACACTCATTACCTAACTTCAAATCAATCTCTAAGCATCAACCTACACTCAAACGAAGAACATTACACTTAAACAAACCAAACAATAAATCCATTGGATTATAGTTTTACATAAAATTTTTAAAAAGATTGAACTTGTTCAACCAAATCAACTAAACTCTAAACTTATACAAACATATAAGCACATACCCACCCCTCTTCACACTCCAAAGAATTTCTCACCCACTACTTAACTTCAAATCAATCTCTAAGCATCAATGTACACTTAAACCAAGAACATACAACTTAAAGAAACCAAATATTAAACCCATTGGATTATAGTTTTACATAAAACTACTCAATAAAATGAACATGTTCAACCGAATCAACTAAACTCTGAACTTATACAAACATATAGGCACATGCTCACCCCCCTTCACACTTCAAAGAATTTCTCACCCACTACCTAACTTCAAATCAATCTTTAAGCATCAACCTACACTCAAACGAAGAACATACAACTTAAACAAACCAAATAATAAACTCATTGGATTATAGTTTTACATAAAACTTCTAAAAAGAATGAACGTGTTCAACCGAATCAACTAAACTCTGAACTTATACAAACATATTAGGGCATACCCAGCACCGATCACACTCCAAAGAATTTTACACCCATTACCTAACTTCAAATCAATCTCTAAGCATCAACCTACACTCAAACGAAGAACATACAACATAAACAAACCAAATAATTGATCGCTATGCTTTTTGCTACAACATGCAAGTGCACGTGATCGAAGTAATAAAAACTGGAGTATTCCAGAGTATCGTACCCAAGGGAACGGGTTTAACAAAATTTACTTAGAATGACACAAAATTGCTTGCAAAACACTTTTGGGGCAACCGAAAATGCAAAAATATAAGAGTTTGGTTTGTTAACAAGTGTGAGTGAAAAATCAATGAGTTAAAATAGGGATTCAAGTGATTCAAGCACCTTTGGAAAAATGCGATTCAAATGCAATTGCAATCTTGACTAAACATGTGAAGACTAAGTAAACCGAGTTCAACTCCTATTCAATTTTGATTCAAAATCTTTAGGAGACTAAGTGATTAAACCTATATGTCTATGGCTAATTTAACTTAGATACTTTCGTACACAACTCTAGTGGTTTTGGAGTCTCGCCCTATGTCTAGGGTCGATGTTCAGAACTTATTTCTAAGCCTTTTCCTCCATTGCTTTTGTGACATCGGCTTTCCCTTAACTCTTTCGATATTAAGTTCCAGCTTGACAGACAATCACTAGTTGGCCGACTAGGTTTACCCAAATCTAAATTCAACAAGAGCAAACTAAGTTCACATGCTAGCTAGATTGGTTATGCTTTAGAGCTTTTACATTTTCCCTTAGGGCTTTCACCAACTTGAACACCTAAGAAAATTTAGCTCATTATGGAGAAAATGAAAATCCAAAATTTATTTGTTGAAAATTTCATAGCTAACAAAAGAAAGAGGTAATTAATCTCAAGGCAAACCTATTTGAATCACCAATGAAGAATGCCCACTAAGAAAATCAAAGGTCCTAAAGTATGTTACTGGAATTCAATTTTTTTTTACCAAAGAAAAACCCACGGGTAAATAAGCTTATATATGGAATTGAAGAATTTTGAATATAGAATTCAACATTACTCTTCCATCTCACCACCTACAGGATTTAGAACTTAACCAAAGCAAAATCCAGAAAATAACTCAACGGACTCAACAGCGAAGTGCTACTCAAAATCCCTTAATGCGATCGATTCAGAATTCTTTCAAAAACTTGAATCTTAACCTTTTCAAACCTTCGTTGAGGAGAGATCTTACTTCGGGATTTAAGGAGTAAACCAAATCATGAACTAATAAAAAGAAAAAAACAGAAAATGAATTGTTGGCTTGCTGCTGTATTGAAGGCAAACAGAAAAACCCATGAAAATAAGTGCAGAAACTTGAATTTCTTGTTGAATAAAGTTAAATTCAGAAATTCATTGAGTTAAACTGTAAGAAAGAATTGCTAAAACAACAGAGAATCGAAACAAAACAAAACTAATAAAAATAATGAACTTAATTGTTGCTGCTGTCGAAGAAAAATAAACAGAAAAATAAAACCCAAAGAAGTCGAACTCTCCCAAGAAAAAACGTTGCTTCTTCTTCGGCCTTCCTCTCTTTTTAAAGATAATCCGAGGCCTGCTCCTTCCATCTTTGGCTGCTTGATTATTGGGTAGATTTTGGGCGTGATATTCAAGCTGGAATTTCTTCATAAATCGAGCACATCACGTGAATCTTGGTGATTTTCTGCGAATTCCGTACTTGACTTCTAAGTCCAGAGAATGCAATTTGCATTGCAATTGCATTCTTCTTCCTTGTTCTTCACCTTGCCTTCCCAAGGGAATGCAATTGCATTTCCATTTGCAATGTCTTCACTTCTTCAAATCTACACAAAAACTCAACTTAAGCCAACTTTCTTGCATCTTTTTACTTAATTCCTTCTTTTATCATATTCCAACAAGCTTGCATGAATTTATTTAACAATGTTATTTTTAGCTTGCTCGGTAATCAATAAAATCTACAAAATTCAAAGAAATAACTTAGTTTACGGTTAAATAATCCTGATAAATAAGAATTATCAATAATAAACCCATTGGATTATAGTTTTACATAAAACTTCTAAAAAGAATGAACATGTTCAACCAAATCAACTAAACTCTAAACTTACACCAACATATAAACGCAAACCCACCCCCCTACACACTCCAAAGAATATCTCTCCCACTACTTAACTCCAAATCAATCTCTAAGCATCAACCTACACTCAAACCAAGAACATTCAAGTTAAACAAACCAAATAATAAACTCATTGGTATATAGTTTTACATAAAACTTCTCAGAAGAATGAAGATGTTTAACCCAATCAACTAAGCTCTAAACTTCTACAAAAATATAAGCACATATCCACCCCGTTCACACTATAAAGAATTTCTTTGCCACTACCTAACTTCAAATCAATCTCTAAGCATCAACGTACACTCAAACCAAGAACATACAACTTAAAGAAACCAAATAATAAACTCATTGGATTATAATTTTACATCAAATTTCTCAAAAGAATGAGCATGTTGAACCAAATCAACTAAACAATAAACTTATACAAACATATAAGCAGATGGCAACCCCCCTTCACACTTCAAAGAATTTCTCACGTACTACCTAACTTCAAATCAATATCTATGCATCAACCTACACTCAAACCAACAACATACAACTTAAACAAACGAAATAATAAACACATTGGATAATAGTTTTACATGAAATTTCTCAAAAGAATGAACATGTTCAAACAAATTAACGAAACTCTGAACTTACACAAGCATATTAAGACATACCGATCCCCGTTAACACTCCAAAGAATTTTACACCCATTACCTAACTTCAAATCAATCTCTAAGCATCAACATACACTCAAACGAAGAACATACAACTTAAACAAACAAAATAATAAACCCATTGGATTATAGTTTTACATAAAACTGCTAAAAAGAATGAACATGTTCAACCAAATTAACTAAACTCTGAACTTATACAAAGATATTAGGGCATACCCAGCCCCGTTCACACTCCAAAGTAACACCCATTACCTAACTTCAGATAAATCTCTAAGTATCAACCTACACTCAAACGAAGAACATACAACTTAAACAAACCAAATAGTAAATCCATTGAATTATAGTTTTACATAAAACTGCTAAAAATAATGAACTTGTTCAACCAAATCAACTAAACTCTAAACTTATACAAACATATAAGCACATACCCACCCCTCTTCACACTCCAAAGAAATTCTCACCCACTACCTAACTTCGAATCAATCTTTAAGCATCAACGTACACTCAAACCAAGAACATACAACTTAAAGAAACCAAATAATAAACTCATTGGATTATAATTTTACATAAAATTTCTCAAAAGAATGAGCATGTTTAACCAAATCAACTAAACAATAAACTTATACAAACATATAGGCACATGCCCACCCCCCTTCACACTTCAAAGAATTTCTCACCAACTACCTAACTTCAAATCAATCTCTAAGCATCAACCTACACTCAAACCAACAACATACTACTTAAACAAACCAAATAATAAACACATTGGATAATAGTTTTAAATGAAACAACTCAACAGAATGAACATGTTCAAACGAATCAACTAAACTCTGAACTTACACAAACATATTAAGGCATAGCCATCCCCGTTCACACTCCAAAGAATTTTACACCCATTACCTAACTTCAAATCAATCTCTAAGCATCAACCTACACTCAAACAAAGAACGTACAACATAAACAAACCAAATAATAAACCCATTGGATTATAGTTTTACATAAAACTTCTAAAAAGAATGAACATGTTCAACCAAATCAACTAAACTCTGAACTTATACAAAGATATTAGCGCATACCAAGCCCCGTTCACACTCCAAACAATAATACACCCATTACCTAACTTCAAATCAATCTCTAAGTATCAACCTACACTCAAACGAAGAACATACAAATTAAAAAAACCAAATAATAAATCCATTGGATTATAGTTTTACATAAAACTGCTAAAAAGAATGAACTTGTTCAACCAAATCAACTAAACTCTAAACTTATACAAACATATAAGCACATACCCACCTCTCTTCACACTCCAAAGAAATTCTCACCCACTACCTAACTTCGAATCAATCTTTAAGCATCAACGTACACTCAAACCAAGAACATACAACGTAAAGAAACCAAATAATAAACCCATTGGATTATAATTTTACATAAAATTTCTCAAAAGAATGAGCATGTTGAACCAAATCAACGAAACAATAAACTTACACAAACATATTATGGCATACCGAGCTCCGTTCACACTCCAAAGAATTTTACACCCATTACCTAACTTCAAATCAATCTCTAAGCATCAATCTACAATCAAACGAAGAACATACAACGTAAACAAATGAAATAATAAACCCATTTCTAAAAAGAATGAAAATGTTCAACCGAATCAACTAAACTCTGAACTTATACAAACATATTACGGCATACCAAGCTCCGATCACTCTCCAAAGAATTTTACACCCATTACCTAACTTCAAATCAATCTCTAAGCATCAACCTACACTCAAACGAAGAACATACAACATAAACAAACCAAATAATAAACCCATTGGATTATAGTTTTACATAAAACTTCTAAAAAGAATGAACATGTTCAACCAAATCAACTAAATTCTAAACTTACCCCAACATATAAACGCATTCCCACCCCCCTTCACACTCAAAAGAATATCTCTCCAACTACTTAACTTCAAATCAATCTCTAAGCATCAACCTACACTCAAACCAAGAACATTCAAGTTAAACAAACCAAATAATAAACTCATTGGTTTATAGTTTTACATAAAACTTCTCAGAAGAATGAAGTTGTTTAACCCAATCAACTAAGCTCTAAACTTCTACAAAAATATAAGCACATACCCACCCCCGTTCACACTTCAAAGAATTTCTTAGCCACTACCTAACTTCAAATCAATCTCTAAGCATCAACGTACACTCAAACCAAGAACATAAAACTTAAAGAAACCAAATAATAAACTCATTGGATAATAATTTTACATAAAATTTCTCAAAAGAATGAGCTTGTTGAACAAAATTAACTAAACAATAAACTTATACAAACATATAGGCACATACCCACCCCCTTCACACTTCAAAGAATTTCTCACCCACTACCTAATTTCAAATTAATATCTAAGCATCAACATACACTCAAACCAACAACATACAACTTAAACAAACCATATAATAAACACATTGGATTATAGTTTTACATGAAACTTTTCAAAAGCATGACCATGTTCAAATGAATCAACTAAACTATGAACTTACACAAACACATTAAGGCATACCCATCCCTGTTCACACTCCAAAGATTTTTACGCACATTACCTAACTTCAAATCAATGTCTAAGCATCAACCTACTCTCAAACAAAGAACATACAACTTAAACAAACAAAATAATAAACCCATTGAATTTTAGTTTTACATAAAACGTCTAAAAAGTATGTACATGTTCAACCGAATCAACTAAACTATGAACGTATACAAACATATTAGGGCATACCCAGCCCCGTTCACACTCCAAAGAATTTTACACACATTACCTAACTTAAAATCAATCTCTAAGTAACAACCTACACTCAAAAGAAGAACATACAACTTAAACAAACCAAATAATAAATCCATTGGATTATAGTTTTACATCAAACTTCTAAAAGAATGAACATGTTCAACCAAATCAACTAAACTCTAAACTTATACAAACATATTAAGGCATACGCACCCCTCTTCACACTCCAAAGAAATTCTCACCCACTACCTAACTTCAAATCAATCTTTAAGCATGAACGTACACTCAAACCAAGAACATACAACTTAAAGAAACCAATTAATAAACCCATTGGATTATAGTTTTACAGAAAACTTCTCAATAGAATGAACATGTTCAATTAAATCAACTAAACTCTAAACTTATACAAACATATTAAGGCATACCCAGCACCATTCACACTCCAAAGAATTTTACACCCATTACCTAACTTCAAATCAATCTCTAAGAATCAACCTACACTCAAACGAAGAACATAAAACTTAAACAAACGAAATAATAAACCCATTATATTATAGTTTTACATAAAACTTTTAAAAAGAATGAACATGTTCAACCGAATCAACTAAACTCTGAACTTATACAAGCATATTAAATCATACCCAGCGCCGATCACACTCCAAAGAATTTTACACCCATTACCTAACTTCAAATCAATCTCTAAGCATCAACCTACACTCAAACGAAGAACATACAACATAAACAAACAAAATAATCAACCCATTGGATTATAGTTTTACATAAAACTTCTAAAAAGAATGAACATGTTCAACCAAATCACCTAAACTCTAAACTTACACCAACATATAAACGCATACCCACCCCCCTTCACACTCCAAAGAATATCTCACCCACTTCATAACTTCCAATGAATCTCTAAGCATTAACCTACACTCAAACCAAGAGCATTCAAGTTAAACAAACCAAATAAAAAACCCATTTGATTATAGTTTTACATAAAACTTCAAAAAAGAATGAACATGTTCAACCGAATCAACTAAACTTTGAAGGTATAAAAAAACATATTAGGGCATACCCAACCCCGTTCACACTCCAAAGATATTTACACCCATTACCTAACTTCAAATTAATCTCTAAGTATCAACATACACTCAAACGAAGAAGATACAACTTAAACAAACCAAATAATAAATCCATTGGATTATAGTTTTACATAAAACTTCGAAAAAGAATGAACTTGTTCAACCAAATCAACTAAACTCTAAACTTATACAAACATATAAGCACATACCCACCCCTCTTCACACTCGAAAGAAATTCTCACCAACTACCTAACTTCAAATCAATCTTTAAGCATCAACGTACACTCAAACCAAGAACATATAACTTAAAGAAACCAAATAATAAACCCATTGGATTATAGTTTTACTTAAAACTTCTCAATAGAATGAACATGTTCAACTGAATCAACTAAACTTTGAACTTATACAAACATATTAAGGCATACCCAGCCCCGTTCACACTCCAAAAAAATTTACAACCACTACCTAACTTCAAATCAATCTCTAAGCATCAACCTACACTCAAACGAAGAACATACAACTTAAACAAACGAAATAATAAACCCATTGGATTATAGTTTTACATAAAACTGTAGGATCAGTATGGCAACCTTAGAGGGGGGGTGAATAGGGTTTATTTAAACTTTATAAAACTTTTTCCTAATGTGGACCCAATCAAACAAATTAACACACTTTTTGCAATAATTAATTTAAACAATAAATCATGCAAATAAATTCACCTCAAATTAAACAAGAAATTAAATCTAACAATATCAAACACGCTATTTAATTCTAAAAGCAAGATTGGTAAAGATATATGTAAAGATAAAATTGTACCAACCAAAATAGACATACAAGAATAATTAATTTTATGCAATATAATATAACAACAAATTAATTGCAAAAATGAAATAAGATAGGGATAGAGAAATTGACACCGGAAATTTTATAGTGGTTCGGCACAACCCGGCCTACTCCACTCCCCAAGCGCCTCTTGGGAATTTGGATAAAAATTTCACCGACTCTTTCCACGGATTAGAGCCCAACCGCTACACCGCTCTTTTTACGAGTTCAAGAGCAAACTCCTTTCCACGGGTTTGGATCAAACCGTTACACTGCTCCTTTTTCGAGTTCAAGAGCAAATTCTTACAATGATTAGAAATTGAAGATCGAGATGGAAAAACTCTCTCAAAGAGTAGATATACAAATCAAAGCTCACACAAACAAAATCCTCACAATACAATAATTTTCTCTCAATAAAAAGATAAAAAAGATAGAGAGTTTGGAGAGAGCAACAATAGAAACTTTTAGAATATGGAGGATGAAAATTATGGAATGCTTGTGTTATGAAAATGGAGAAGAATATGGTATTTATAGCGAGGAAAATTGAATAAAAAATCAACATTTAATTTGAACCATTGGATTGGTAAAAGAGGATAGTGAGTGTGTAAGAGAATAGTGGGTGTGTAAGAGGATAGTAAGTGTGTAAGAGGATAGTGGGTGTGTAAGAGATTGTTTTGAAATGTGTGTGAGTGTGAGTGTGAGAAGACCAACGGTCAAATTCTTACATTTTTTTTTTTTAACTTAAACAAAAATGACCAACGGTAATATAAGCATTTTTTTTAATTTTTTTTTTAATGCCCAACGGCTGTAAGCATTTATATATATAATAATAATAATAATAATAATAATAATAATAATTTTTTTTTAATTTTTTTTTATAAATAAGTTAAAAAGGTAATTTATATAAAAATATATAATTTTATTTTTCTTTTATTTTAAAACAAACAAAACTCCATCTAGTATCACATTCTCATAGCTTCATGTGTCACTCTCTAAATGATCCACGTTGTTGATTCATTCGCCACGTCATCACGTTGGGAATTTTTTGATATGATTTGTTTTGACCATAACTTCTTCGTTTTAACTCCGATTTGAGTAAATTAAGAGGCGTTGAAATCGTTATTCCGTGCTCTACGATATGGACACTTCAAAACACTAAAATTATTAGTAATTAATAGCAGATTTGTTATCATCAAAATATTAATTAATTAATTAATTAAAATTAATTAATTTGAGATTAAGGGCCAAAAAGCCAACAAAAACTTCTATAAAGAATGAACATATTCAAACAAATCAACTAAACTCTGAACTTATACAAACATATTAGTGCATACCCAGCTCCGTTCACACTCCAAAGAATTTTGCACCCATTACCTAACTTCAAATCAATCTCTAAGCATCAACCTACACTCAAACGAAGAAACATACAACATAAACAAACCAAATAATCAACCCATTGGATTATAGTTTTACATAAAACTTCTAAAAAGAATGAACATGTTCAACAAAAGCAACTAAACTCTAAACTTACACCAACAAATAAACGCATACCCACCCCCCTTCACACTCCAGAGAATATCTCACCCACTACATAACTTCAAATCAATCTCTAAGTATCAACCTGCACTCAAACCAAGAACATACAGCTTAAAGAAACCAAATAATAAACTCTTTGGTTTATAGTTTTACATAAAACTTTTCAGAATAATGAAGATGTTTAACCCAATCATCTAAGCTCTAAACTTCTACAAAAATATAAGCACATACCCACCCCCGTTCACACTCCAAAGAATTTCTTAGCCACTACCTAACTTCAAATCAATCTCTAAGCATCAACGTACACTCAAACCAAGAACATACAACTTAAAGTAACCAAATAATAAACCTATTGGATTATAATTTTACATAATATTTCTAAAAAAAATGAGCATGTTGAACCAAATTAACTAAACAATAAACTTATACAAACATATAGGCACATGCCCACCCCCCTTCACAATTCAAAGAATTTCTCACCCACTACCTAACTTCAAATCAATATCTAAGCATCTACCTACACTCAAACTAAGAACATTCAAGTTAAAGAAACAAAATAAAAAACCCATTGGATTATAGTTTTACATAAAACTTCTCAAAAGAATGAACATGTTCAACCAAATCAACTAAATTCTAAACTTATACAAACATATAGGCACATACCCACCCTCTTTCACATTTCAAAGAATTTCTCACCCACTACTTAACTTCAAATCAATCTCTAAGCATCAACCTACACTCAAACCAAGAACATACTATAGAAAGAAACCAAATAATAAACCCATTGGATTATAGGTTTACATAAAATTTCTTAAAAAGAACGAGCATGTTGAACCAAATCAACTAAACAATCAACTTATAGAAACATATATTCACATGCCCACCCCCCTTCACACTTCAAAGAATTTCTCACCCACATCCTAACTTCAAATCAATCTCTAAGCATCAACCTACACTCAAATCAAGAACATACACCTTAAAGAGACCTAATAAAAAACCCATTGGATTATAGTTTTACATAAAACTTCTCAAAAGAATGAACATGTTCAACCAAATCAACTAAATTCCAAACTTATACAAACAAATAGGCACATACCCACCCTCGTTCACATTACACAGAATATCTCACCCACTACTTAACTTCAAATCAATCTCTAAGCATCAACCTGCACTCAAACCAACAACATACACCTTAAAGAAACAAAATAAAAAAAAACATTGGATTATAGTTTTACATAAAACTTGTCAAAAGAATGAACATATTCAACCAAATCAACTAAATTCTAAACTTATACAAACATATAGGTACATACCCACCCCCGTTCACATTTCAAAGAATTTCTCATCCACTACTTAACTTCAAATCAATCTCTAAGCATCAACCTACACTCAAACCAAGAACATACACCTTAAAGAAACCAAATAAAAAACCCATTGGATTATAGTTTTACATAAAACTTCTAAAAAGAATGAACATGTTCAACTAAATCAACTAAATTCTAAACTTATACAAACATATAGGTACATACCCACCCCCGTTTACATTTCAAAGAATTTCTCACCCAATACTTAACTTCAAATCAATCTCTAAGCATCAACCTACACTCAAACCAAGAACATACAACTTAAACAAACCATATAATAAACACATTGGATTATAGTTTTACATAAAACTTCTAAAAAGAATGAACATGTTCAACAAAATCAACTAAACTCTTAACTTATACAAACATATTAAGGTATACCCAACCCCGTTCAAACTCCAAAGAATTTTACACCCATTATCTAACTTCAAATCAATCTCTAAGCAACAACCTGCACTAAAACGAACAACATACAACTTAAACAAACCAAATAATAATGCCATTAGATTATAGTTTTACATAAAACTTCTCAAAAGAATGAACATGTTTAACCCAATCAACTAAACTCTGAACTTATACAAACATATTAAGGCATACCTAGCCCCGATCACACTCCAAAGAATTTTACACCCATAACCTAACTTAAAATCAATCTCTAAGCATCAACCTACACTCAAACGAAGAAAATACAACTTAAACAAACCAAATAATAAACCCATTAGATTATAGTTTTACATAAAACTTCTATAAAGAATGAACATGTTCAACCGAATCAACTAAACTCTTAACTTGTACAAACATATTAAGGCATACCCAGCACCGTTCACACTCCAAAGAATTTTACACCCATTACCTAACTTCAAATCAATCTTTAAGCATCAACCTACACTCAAACGAAGAACATACAACTTAAACAAACGAAATAATAAAACCATTTCTAAAAAGAATGAACATGTTCAACCGAATCAACTAAACTCTGAACTTATACAAACATATTAGTGCATACCCAGCCCTGATCACACTCCAAAGAATTTTACACCAATTACCTAACTTCAAATCAATCTCTAAGAATCAACCTACACTGAAACAAAGAACATACAACATAAACAAACCAAATAATAAACCCATTGTATTATAGTTTTACATAAAACTTCTAAAAAGAATGAACATGTTCAACAAAATCAACTAAACTCTAAAATTTCACCAACATATAAACGCATACCCACCCCCCTTCACACTCCAAAGAATATCTATCCCACTACTTAACTTCAAATCAATCTCTAAGCATCAACCTACACACAAACCAAGAACATTCAAGTTAAACAAACCAAATAAGAAACTTATTGGTTTATAGTTTTACATAAAACTTCTTAGAAGAATGAAGATGTTTAACCCAATCAACTAAGCTCTAAACTTCTACAAAAATATAAGCACATACTAACCACCGTTCACACTCCAAAGAATTTCTTGGCCACTACCGAACTTCAAATCAATGTCTAAGCATTAACGTACACTCAAAAAAAGAACATACAACTTAAAGAAACCAAATAATAAACCCATTGGATTATAATTTTACATAAAATTTCTCAAAAGAATGAGCAAGTTGAACCAAATTAACTAAATAATAAAGTTATACAAACATATACGCACATGCCCACCCCCCTTCACACTTCAAAGAATTTCTGACCCACTACCTAACTTCAAATCAATCTCTAAGCATGAACCTACACTCAAACCAACAACATACAACTTAAAAAAACCAAATATTAAACACATTGGATTATAGTTTTACATGAAACTTCTCAAAAGCATGAACATGTTCAAACGAATCAACTAAACTCTGAACTTACACAAACATATTAAGGCATAGCCATCCCCGTTCACACTCCAAAGAATTTTACAAACTTGACCTAACTTCAAAAAAATCTCTAAGCATCAACCTACACTCAAACGTAGAACATACAACTTAAACAAACCAAATAATAAACCCATTGGATTATAGTTTTACATAAAACTTCTAAAAAGAATGAACATGTTCAACCGAATCAACTAAACTATGAACTTATACAAAGATATTAGGGCATACCCAGCCCCGTTCACACTCCGAAGAATAATACACCCATTACCTAACTTCAAATCAATCTCTAAATATCAACATACACTCAAACGAACAACATACAACTTAAACAAACCAAATAATAAATCCATTGGATTATAGCTTTAAATAAAACTTTTAAAAATAATGAACTTGTTCAACCAAATCAACTAAACTCTAAACTTATACAAACATATAAGCACATACCCACCCCTCTTCACACTTGAAAGAAATTCTCACCCACTACCTAACTTCAAATCAATCTTTAAGCATCAACGTACACTCAAACCAAGAACATACAACTTAAAGAAACCAAATAATAAACCCATTGAATTATAGTTTTACTTAAAACTTCTCAATAGAATGAACATGTTCAACCGAATCAACTAAACTCTGAACTTATACAAACATATTAAGGCATACCCAGCCCCGTTCACACTCCAAAGAATTTTACACCCATTACCTAACTTCAAATCAATCTCTAAGCATCAACCTACACTCAAACGAAGAACATACAACTTAAACAAACGAAATAATAATCCCATTGGATTATAGTTTTACATAAAACTTCTAAAAAGAATGAACATGTTGAATCGAATCAACTAAAGTCTGAACTTATACAAACATATTAGGGCAAACCCAGCCACGATCACACTCCAAAGAATTTTGCACCCATTACCTAAGTTCAAATCAATCTCTAAGCATCAACCTACACTCAAAGGAATAACATACAACATAAACAAACCAAATAATCAACCCATTGGATTATAGTTTTACATAAAACTTCTCAAAAGAATGAACATGTTCAACCAAATCAACTAAACTCTAAACTTATACAAACATATTAGGGAATACTCAGTCCTGTTCACAGTCCATAAAATTTCTCACCCATTACCTAACTTTAAATCAATCTCTAAGCATCAACATACACTCAAACCAAGAACATACAGCTTAAAGAAACCAAATAATTAATTCATTGGTCTAAAGTTTTACATAAAACTTCTCAGAAGAATGAAGATGTTTAACCAAATCAATGAAGCTCTAAACTTATACAAAAATATAAGCACATATCCACACCCGTTCACAATTCAAAGAATTTCTCAGCCACTACCTAACTTCAAATCAATCTCTAAGCATCAACGTACACTCAAACCAAGAACATACAGCTTAAAGAAACCAAATAATAAAGTCATTGGATTATAGTTTTACATAAAACTTCTGAAAAGAATGAACATGTTCAACCAAATCAACTAAACTCTAAACTTATACAAACATATAGGAATATGCCCTCCCCCTTCTCACTTCAAAGAATTTCTCACCCACTACTTAACTTCAAATCAATCTTTAAGCATCAACCTACACTCAAACCAACAACATAGAACTTAAAAAAACCAAATAATAAACACATTGAGTTATAGTTTTACATCAAACTTCTCAAAATAATGAACATGATCAATCGAATCAAGTATACTCTAAACTTACACAAACATATTAGGGCATACCCAGACCCGTTCACACTCCAAAGAATTTTACACCCACTACCTAACTTCAAATCAATCTCTAAGCATCAACCTACACTCAAACCAAGAACATACAAGTTAAGCAAACCAAATAGTAAACTCATTGGTTTATAGTTTTACATAAAACTTTTAAGAAGAATGAAGATGTTTAACCAAATCAACTAAACTCTAAACTTATACAAAAATATAAGCACATACCCACCCCAGTTCACATTCCAAAGAATTTCTCAGCCACTACCTAACTTCAAATCAATCTTTAACCATCAACGTACACTCAAACCAAGAACATAAAGCTTAAAGAAGCCAAATAATAAACCCATTGGATTATAGTTTTAAATAAAACTTCTCAAAAGAATGAGCATGTTAAACCAAATCAACTATACTCTAAACTTATACAAACATATAGGTACATGCCCACCCCCCTTTACACTTCAAAGAATTTCTCAACCACTACCTAACTTCAAATCAATCTCTAAGCATCAACCTACATTCAAACCAAGTACAGACAACTTAAACAAACAAAATAATAAACCCTTTGGATTATAGTTTTTCATAAAACTTCTCAAAAGAATGAACATGTTCAACCAGATCAACTAAACTCTTAACTTAACAAACATATAAGCACATATTGACCCCCTTCATACTCCAAAGAATTTTACACCCACTACCTAACTTCAAATCAATCTCTAAGCATTAACCTACACTCTAACCAAGAACATACAAGTTAAACAGACCAAATAATAAACTCATTGGTTTATAGTTTTACATAAAACTTTTAAAAAGAATGAACATTTTCAACCAAATCAACAAAACTATAAACATATACAAACATATTGGCACATACCCACCCCGCTTCACACTCCAAAGAATTTCTCACCCACTACCTAACTTCAAATAAAACTCTAAGCGTCAACGAACACTCAAACCAAGAACATACAACTTAAAGAAACCAAATAATAAACCCATTGGATTATAGTTTTACATAAACCTTCTCAATTGAATGAACATGTTCAACCAAATCAACTAAACTCTAAACTTACTCCAACATAGAAACGCATACCCACCCCCCTTCACACTCCAAAGAATATCTCACCCACTACTTAACTTCAAATCAATCTCTAAGCATCAACCTACACTCAAACCAAGAACATACAAGTTAAGCAAACCAAATAATAAACTCATTGGTTTATAGTTTTACATAAAACTTCTAAGAAGAATGAAGATGCTTAACCAAATCAACTAAACTCTAAACTTATGCAAAAATATAAGCACATACCCACCCCCGTTCACACTCCAAAGAATTTCTCAGCTACTACCTAACTTCAAATCAGTCTCTAAGCATCAACGGACACTCAAACCAAGAACATAAAGCTTAAAGAAACCAAATAATAAACCCATTAGATTATAGTTTTACATAAAACTTCTCAAAAGAATGAGCATGTTGAACCAAATCAACTAAACTCTAAACTTATACAAACATATAGGCACATGCCCACCCCCCTTCACACTTCAAAGATTTTTTCACCCACTACCTAACTTCAAATCAATCTCTAAGCATCAACCTTCATTCAAACCAAGTACATACAACTTAAACAAACAAAATAATAAACCCATTGGATTATAGTTTTTCATAAAACTTCTCAAAAGAATGAACAAGTGCAACCAAATCAACTAAACTCTAAACTTGACAAACATATAAGCACATACCGACCCCCTTCGTACTCCAAAGAATTTTACACCCATTACCTAACTTCAAATAAATTTCTAAGCATCAACCTACACTCAAACTGTAACGACCCCAAAACTTAGACTAAGATAAGGGACATTACTAAACTTATAACCATTAAGCTGCAGAAATTTCGGCAGCATAACAGCGTAGCTATGATTTACCCAAAAATTTCCTTGTATCTGTTAGACAAGAATTCACACATCTATAGCCAGATAACAAGATTATAATCCAAACTCCAAGCACATAACTACTAAAAGTTCAAGATCTCCCGACAACTCACATCAAAACAAAACAAAACTTCCTTAGTCTTCTTTAAAACGAAAAGAAAAGAATCATTCAATTTAAAACAAAACAATGCAACCTAACAAACTTATTATAACCTCCATCTCAAAAACACATTACCAGAAACTCCAACTCTAATGAGAGAAATATGACCTACCAAAAATGCTCAAAGAACAACAGTACTAAAGCCATAAGCATCACGACAACTATAACTATAATTCGGATACACTAAACTCAATGAGACGACTACTTTATGAGTAAACATCCAACTATGGCCTTTCTTCTCTCATGCCTCCTCCTCAGCATCGCCAGGGTCGTAGCATACGTCATCACCTACAAAATCTGGTAGTGAGTCAGTACATAGCACGTACTGGTAAGTAGCTCACACCTGAAAGGCCACAATCAACATACAAAACAAGACAACATGCTTGCAAGTATCATGCTTTCCATAACAAGCTAGACATGCAACCAACACAAACATCACATACAACATGCTTAATCCACAAGTTACATTCACAATGTACCATGCTCATTTCAGGCCTATGGATTCACTATCCAAGTTCAACATGCTCATTCAAACTCCAATGAGTCACTCAAACCACTCATATTTAGTCCTCACAAGCTACCTGAGACTGATTCCTTCGAGACACGCCGACCACTGACCATTTTTACCCAGGGCCTCAACGACTCTCTAAGGTGCTCAAAGTTCGACCCTTAACCATTTTTACCTAAGGCCTCGAACTGTGCATCGCTCCCTTGACCATTTTTACCCAAGGCAAACGATGACTTAACCACATCGACCCTTGACCATTTTTACCCAAGGCCTCGATGTTTCTCTGAACTCAACGGTGACATACTACCCCTCGACCATTTTTACTCGAGGCACACCAGTATTCACTCCATTTTCTTTTATCTCATACAAGGTTCCCTAACCTCACTCATTCTTACTAGAATGCATGAATCCTACGCATCATGCTTTTAGTTCATGATTATGCCAAACTACACAACAACCATAACATGCTTTCGCAACCAATATCAAAGACTCATTATGCATCGCTAGATTAATCGAACTCAACATGGTAAGATGTTTATCACAAGGTAAACATCATGACATGTGGTTACCAACTTATCGTAGCATACTAAACATACTCAAAGTCACCAAACAATTTAATCCAATAAGATATTCATAAGTAAGCAATTAGAACACACAACATGCTAACAAACAACAATCAAAACCCAACCGGTAGAATTCTACTTACAACATTCCTAGGATATTCCAAGGTATTTGATAATTCTCATTTATGAGGATTATTAAACCCTAAAACTAAGTTGTTCTTGCCATTTTTGCATGCTTTATTGATTACCGAGCAAGCTAAAAATAGCGTTTATAAGATAAATTCATGCAAGCTTGTGGGAATATAATAAAAGAAGGAATTAAGTGAAGGGTGCAAGAAAGTTGGCTTAAGTTGATGTTTCTTTGTGCAGATTTGAAGACTTTGCAAAAGGGAATGCAATTGCATTCCCATTTGCAATGCAAGGTGAAGAACTAGGAAGAAGAATGCAATTGCAATGTGAATTGCATTCTCTGAATCAACAAGTCAAGAACGAAATTCGCGGGAATCACCAAGATTTGCGTGATTTGCACAGTTTGTGGAGAATTTCCAGCGAGAAAATCATGTCCAAATTCTACCCACTAATTAAGGATCCAAATTTGGAAGGAAAGGAGGCTCAGATTTACTTTAAAAGGGAGGAAGCCGAAGAAGACAGTAGGCATTCTTCCTGGGAAGCAATTGAGTTTTTTTTTGGGTTTTATTTTTCTGTTTTCTTTCGTTGACATCAGCAACAATTAAATTCTGTTTGTTTTCAATTCTTTTTGAGGTTTAGTACTTCTTTCTTACAGTGTATCTCAACGAATCTCTGAATTTAGCTTTATTCAACGAAGAATCGAAGTTTCTGCACTTTATTTTTCATGGGTTTTTCTACTTTGCTTCATCACAGCAGCAAGTAAAAAATTCTTTTTCTGTTTCTTTCTTCTTATTAGCTCGTGATTTGGTTACTCTTAATTACCGAAGTAAGATCTCTCCTCAACGAATGTTGAAGAGGTTAAGATTCAATGATTTGAACAAATTCTGAATCGATCGCACTAAGGGATTTTGGGTAATGTTTTGCTATTTTTTGGATTTTGCTTGGGTTAAGCTCTAAATACTGTAGGTGGTGGGATGGAGAAGTTGTAACGACCCTATAGGCTCAACACGCTACCTAAGAGTCATTACTAAGTCACGTTGCTATATTACCAAAAATTTCGGCAACATAACGGCGTAACTACACGAAAACCAAAATTTTAACCCTGATAAGACATAGAAAAACACACTTCTAAGATTTCAAACAACCTCCTAGCATCCAACAAACTTCTCAATATGATGCTAGGGTCCAAACAGAAGAAACCAAATATACGTGCACGATTTACAAAGAAAGGTTAAAAGATTTTAAAACATTCTCCTAACATTTAAAAAACTTAACATGAGTTCTATATACATCTAGAAACATAAAGGAAGCGGAATAGCGATCAGTCGGCTCCCATGACTCGAGTAGAGGATCTCCGGTCACGCGCTAGGGCCGATCTTAGCCTTACCTGAAAACATTTTAAAAAGGGAAAAGGGTGAGTATTAACGAATAATACTCAGTAAGTCCATCATAGTTTTAAAATAAGAGTTTCAATCACATGCAACATATCATTTCAAATCATAAAACCATCGTAAACCATCGCTTTAGTAGGGGACCTAAAATTCCTTTTATAAACCATGTACTTTTCCTCGCGGCTCTTGTGAACGATTAAATTCTCCCGAGGGCCTCTGAATAGTCCGAAGACATAGTTTTTCTGTCTAATAGAGTCCTCCCTACCTCTGAGAGTTAAGCTCGAAAGCTAACATATATCATGGAGTCCGAAGACCCAGCCCGAAGGCTACCATCGTGGAGTCCGAAGACTCAAGCCCGTCGGCTACAGTCGTGGGGGCACTCTCGAACCCCGGGAGCATATAGAGTCCGAAGACTCGGGTTCCCTCAAAACCCACATAAAACTTTTGGGAGAATTATCGTCACAGCCTATATAAATCTTTTCATGAACACAACACATGCATGAGGTCCCATTCGTTTTAGAACATAGTTATGAATGCATCAGTCATAGCAATCGCATTTCAAAGACATACATATAATACACTTTCTTTCTTAAATACTTAACATGAAAAACATATACTTTCAAAGTAAACATAGAGCTAGCTTTAAGTTTCGAAAACTTCTTTCGTTGTGAGATCCCTTACCTTAAATCTTTACTTATTACAATACCCTTTCTTCACTTAGTAATTAAGCTTCTTGAGTTTCCACTCCAAGTACGATCCTCGATCCTCGACAATTCACCTAAAAAGTGTTCTAAACGTGTCTTAAACCATCCGAATTACGCTAAAACACCTTCTATCATTAATAACTCGACGAAACGGACCTAATGGCAATTTTACCCAACTCCGGCGAGCGGCGGAGCGTGACCGGAGCACGGCGGCGCATGCGGCGGCGGACGGCGGCGCGTGGAGCTTCCGATCGGCGCGTGAGGGCGCGTGGAGGCTCGTTTTCGTGCGAGACTCACGGATCTGGGCTTTCCGGTCGGATCTGATTAGTGTGCGGCGTCCAGACGGTGGCCGGATCTGTGCAGCACGGTGGAGGCGCGGATCTGGGCTCGGCTTCAGGTGTCGTGGCTTCCGGCAATGAAGCTCAGCCGGCGGGGCTGCTCGGTGAAGGAACGGCACGAGATTTGCGTGCCGGCGAACGGAGGTCGACAGCTTGCTGCAGATCGGGGTTCAACTCCAACTCCTATTCGACGGATTTAGCGTGGGTCTTGCGGCTGTTCTCATGGCTGAACGAAGAAGAAGAATCCGGCGAACAGATCGCCGACCAATCGAAGTCCGGCGATGACCCACGGCGGCATCTGAAGGCTGGTCGGTCTGTTCAGTGAATAAGTGGAAGAAGAATAAGCCTCTGTGATGGATGGTGTTTTCGGGTAGGGAGAGAGGGAAAGAGAGAGATCGGAGAGAGAGCGGCGGACGGCGGACGGCGTGCGGCTGGAGCGTCGGCGAGAGAGAGATGATCGGGAGGGAGAGTGATCGGAGGGGGAGGGTTTTCGGGGAGAGAGGAGCGCGCGCGAGAGAGTGAGAGAAGAAATTCTCTTTTTTTTTTTTTTTTTAAATAATAATAATAATAATAATAATAATAATAATAAAAATCAAAATATCTTCTCCATAAATGACCAAAATGCCCTTTCCTTTTCCAAAAATTACCAAAATAACCTCAACAACTTATTAAGTTCCAATTATACTCTTTTTCTCATTCTATATTCCAAATTAACCTTCAAATTTAACTTACCCAATGAAAAATCATTCCTCTTAATTCCATAAAATTTGAAATTAAACTCCTAAATAAGCCGGTCGTTACAGAAGTATTGTTAATTTCTATTTTCAAAACTCTTCAATTCCTTACTCACCCGTGAGTTTTCCTTTTTTTTAACAAAATTTGAATTCCAGTACAAACTTAGGAAATTTTATTTTCTTAATAGGCAATTTTTACTTGGTAATTTAATTAGGTTTTCATTGAGATTAATTACCTCTTTCTTTTATTAACTATGAAATTTTTAACAAATAATTTTTGGGTTTTCATTATTTCCATAATGAGCTAAATTTTCTTTAGGGGTTCAAGTTGGTGAAAGCCCTAAGGAAAAATGTAAAAGCTTTAAAGCATAACCAATCTAGCTAGCTTGTGAACTTAGTTTGCTTTTGTTGAGTTTAGATTTGGGTAAACCTAGTCGGCCAACTAGTGATTGCTTGTCAAGCTTGAACTTGATATCGAAAGAGTTAAGGGAAAGCCGATGTCACAAAAGCAATGGAGGAAAAGGCTTAGAAATAAGTTCTGAACGTCGACCCTAGACATAGGGCGAGACTCCAAAACCACTAGAGTTGTGTGCGAAAGTATCTAAGTTAGATTAGCCATAGACATATAGGTTTAATCACTTAGTCTCCTAAAGATTTTGAATCAAAATTGAATAGGAGTTGAACTCGGTTTACTTAGTTTTCACATGTTTAGCTATGATTGCAGTTGCAATTGATTTGCATTTTTCCAAAGGTGCTTGAACCACTTGAATCCCTATTCTTAACTCATTGAATTTTCATTCATTCTTGTTAAAAAAAACCAAAACTCTTATATTTTGAAATTTCGGTTACCCCAATTGTGTTTTGCAAGCAATTTTGTGTCATTCTAAGTAAATTTTGTTAAACACCGTTCCCTTGGGTACGATACTCTGGAATACTTCCAGTTTCTTTATTACTTCGATCACGTGCACTTGCGTGTTGTAGCGTAGCATAGCGATCAGTATTCCTAAAGAGAACTTTGAGCTTACTCGAGTGCTCTAAATTAAGTCCAATCTACGAACGCAAGTTACAAGAGTTAGAACTTAATCTATAGCATCTAATATGAGTTGGAAGGATTTAAAAGTTTGCTGAAACTTGTTGGAACTTACTGAACTACTCCAAGCGAGCTCGAATTACTGTTGGTTGGTGTTCAAGAGTGTTCGAATCAACCCAACAGTGCCAAACTGACTGAAACTCTGCTGTAAAATCCCGTTTTTTGACAGTAAGTGGCTTCGACTGTGGACTATTCGAAGTCCAAACAAGCTAAAATCGCAAATAAGAGATGTTTAAGACATGGGTAATCCAAAACTAAAGTCGATTAGGCATGGGTAAGTGACAAACCTCGTCGAACAAGAAGGAACTCACGTTGGTCTGCTGTAAATCCCATTTTTTTTTTACAGAAAACCGCTTCAAATCTGGGTATTTAGGGTATGGGTAATCCAAAACTAAAGTTTATTTGGCAAGGGTATGTGACAAACCTAAACAAAAAGGGAGAAAACGTCTGGATTACGTGCTGTTGCTGCAATAGAAATCTCGCTGTTTGCTTGCTGAGGCATAGCGCGTGCGTGGGTTCGCTGGAGGGATATGCTGGCTGAAGAGCGCCGGAGCTGAGGCCGGAGAAGGAGAAGAAGAAGAAGAAAAATCGAAGGAGATGGGGAAGAAGGGGCTGTCGGCGTGAATGAGCAGAAGAAGAAGAAGAAATTTGAGGAATGAGGGCTATCTTTGAATGAAATAACTAAAAGAAATCTTTCTTTCCTTCTTAAACAAAAAGCCCAAAATTTAAAACAAATAAAAAAAAAGATTTAGGATCAAATCTTTGGGTAAAAGCGAGTTTCCAAAAAAATAATAATAATAAGTGATTTGATCTAATTCAAAATTCTTTATCTAAAGTTATAAAACTTAATTACTTAAATTTACCCACTAAAATTCGATACTCCTCGAGTCGACTTTAAACAAAGAATTTAAACGTTCACCACAAATACGAACATAGGATGGAAATTAATTGTACATGAAGTTGCAGGGCGTCACACAAACGAAGAACATACAACTTAAACAAAGCAAATAATGAATCCATTGGATTATAGTTTTACATAAACCTTCTAAAAAAAATGAACATGTTCAACCAAATCAACTAAACTCTAAACATATACAAACATATTGGCACATACCTACCCCGCTTCACACTCCAAAGAATTTCTATCCCACTACCTAACTTCAAATCAATCTTTAAGCATCAACGAACACTCAAACCAAAAACATACAACTTAAAGAAACCGAATAATAAACCCATTGGATTATAGTTTTACATAAAACTTCTCAATAGAATGAACATGTTAAACCAAATCAACTAAACTCTAAACTTACACCGACATAGAAACGCATACCCACCCCCCTTCACACTCCAAAGAATATCTCACTCACTACTTAACTTTAAATCAATCTCTAAGCATCAACCTACGCCCAAACCAAGAACATACAACTTAAACAAACCAACTAATAAATCCATTGAATTATAGTTTTACATAAAACTTCTAAAATTACTTAACATGTTCAACCAAATCAACTAAACTCTAAACTTATACAAACAAATTAGGGCATACCCAGCCACGTTCACACTCCAAAGAATATTACACCCACTACCTAACTTCAAATCAATCTCTAAGCATCAACCTACACTCAAACCAAGAACATACGAGTTAAGCAAACCAAATAATAAACTCATTAGTTTATAGTTTTACATAAAACTTCTAAGAAGAATGAAGATGTTTAACCAAATCAACTAAACTCTAAACTTATAAAAAAAAATATAAGCACATACCCACCCCCGTTCACACTCCAAAAAATTTCTCAGCCACTACCGAACTTCAAATCAATCTCTAAGCATCAACGTACACTCAAACCAAGAACAGAAAGCTTAAAGAAACCAAATAATAAACCCATTGGATTATAGTTTTACATAAAACTTCTCAAAAGAATGAGCATGTTGAACCAAATGAACTATACTCTAAACTTATAAAAACATATATGCACATGCCCACCCCCTTCACACTTCAAAGAATTTCTCACCCATTACCTAACTTCAAATCAATCTCTAAGCATCAACCTACATTCAAACCAAGTACATACAACTTAAACAAACCAAATAATAAACGCATTGGATTATAGTTTATCATAAAACTTCTCAAAAGAATGAACATGTTCAACCAAATACACTAAACTCTAAACTTATACAAACACATAAGCACATACCGACCCCCTTCATACTCCAAAGAATTTTACACCCATTACCTAACTTCAAATCAATCTCTAAGCATCAACCTATACTCAAACGAAGAACATACAACTTAAACAAAGCAAATAATGAATCCATTGGATTATAGTTTTACATAAAACTTCTACAAGTAATGAACATGTTAAACCAAATCACCTAAACTCTAAATTTATACAAACATATTGGCACATACCCACCCCGCTTCACGCTCCAATAAATTTCTCACCCACTACCTAACTTCAAATCTATCTCTAAGCTTGAATGTACACTCCAACCAAGAACATACAACTTAAAGAAACAAAATAATAAACCCATTGGATTATACTTTTACATAAAACTTCTCAAAAGAATGAGCATGTTGAACCAAATCAACTAAACTCTAAACATATACAAACATATAGGCACATGCCCACCACCCTTCAGACTTCAAAGAATTTCTCACACACTACCTAACTTCAAATCAATCTCTAAGCATCAACCTACATTCAAACTAAGTACATACCACATAAACAAACCAAATAACAAACCCATTGGATTATAGTTTTTCATAAAACTTCTCAAAAGAATGAACATGTTCAACCGAATACACTAAACTCTAAACTTATACAAACCCATACGCACATACCGACCCCCTTCATAATCCAAAGAATTTTACACCCATTACATAACTTCAAATCAATCTCTAAGCATCAACCTACACTCAAACGAAGAACATACAACTTAAACAAAGCAAATAATGAATCCATTGGATTATAGTTTTACTTAAAACTTCTACAAGTAATGAACATGTTAAACCAAATCAACTAAACTCTAAATTTATACAAACATATTGGCACATACCCACCCCGCTTCACACTCCAAAGAATTTCTCACCCACTACCTAACTTCAAATCAATCTCTAAGCATGAACGTACACTCAAACCAAGAACTTACAACTTAAAGAAACAAAATAATAAACCCATTGGATTATACTTTTACATAAAACTTCTCAAATAAATGAGCATGTTGAACCAAATCAACTAAACTCTAAACATATACAAACATATACGCACATGCCCACCCCCCTTCACACTTCAAAGAATTTCTCACACACTACCTAACTTCAAATCAATCTCTAAGCATCAACCTACATTCAAACCAAGTACATACAACATAAACAAACCAAATAACAAACCCATTGGATTATAGTTTTTCATAAAACTTCTCAAAAGAATGAACATGTTCAACCAAATACACTAAACTCTAAATTTATACAAACACATAAGCACATACCGACCCCCTTCATACTCCAAAGAATTTTACACCCATTAACTAACTTCAAATCAATCTCTAAGTATCAACCTATACTCAAACGAAGAACATACAACTTAAACAAAGCAAATAATGAATCCATTGGATTATAGTTTTACATAAAACTTCTAAAAATAATGAACATGTTAAACCAAATCAACTAAACTCTAAATTTATACAAACATATTGGCACATACCCACCCCGCTTCACACTCCAAAGAATTTCTCACCCACTACCTAACTTCAAATCAATCTCTAAGCATGAACGTACACTCAACAAAGAACATACAACTTAAAGAAACAAAATAATAAACCCATTGGATTATACTTTTACATAAAACTTCTCAAAAGAATGAACATGTTGAACCAAATCAACTAAACTCTAAACATATACAAACATATAGGCACATGCCCACCCCTCTTCACACTTCAAAGAATTTCTCACACACTACCTAACTTCAAATCTATCTCTAAGCATCAACCTACATTCAAACCAAGTACATACAACATAAACAAACCAAATAACAAACCCATTGGATTATAGTTTTTCATAAAACTTCTCAAAAGAATGAACATGTTCAACCAAATCAACTAAACTCTAAACTTATACGAACATATAAGCACATACAGACCCCCATCATACTCCAAACAATTTCTCACCCACTACCTACCTTCAAATCAATCTCTAAGCATCAACCTACACTCATACCAAGAACATACAACTTGAACAAAGCAAATAATAAATCCATTGGATTATAGTTTTACATAAAACTTCTCAATAGAATGAACATGTTAAACCAAATCAACTAAACTCTAAACTTACACCAAAATATAAGCGCCTACCCACCCACATTCACCCTCCAAAGAATTTCTCAGCCACTACCTAACTTCAAATCAATTTCTAAGCATCAACTTACACTCAAACGAAGAACATACAACTTAAACAAACCAAATAAAAATTCATTGGTTTATAGTTTTACATAAAACTTCTTAGAAGAATGAACATGTTCAACCAAGTCAACTAAACTCTAAACTTATACGAACATATAAGCACATACCCACCCCCCTTCACTCTCCAAAGAATTTCTCACCCACTATCTAAGTTCAAATAAATCTTTAAGCATCAACCTAAAGTCAAAACAGGAACATACAACTTAAAGAAACCAAATAATAAACCCATAGGATTATAATTTTACCTAAAACTTCTCAAAAGGATGAACATGTTTGTCACACCCCCTCCCAAAACACCTGTTATCTTAGCCCGGAGGAAGGCGTGAAGCCAACAGGCATCGTTTCACTTCTTAGCGATACCTATGACCCTTTTAATTCCTAATAAACAAACCATACCTGTAAACAAAATACTTTACATATTACACAGCGAAACCCTGGAAAATTTCTACATATGCACACGGAGCAGTTTTAGTTAAAACCTCTCTTGAGCAATCAAAACACAACCACTCGTTGGTTACACAAACAAGACCACTAGTTTCATACACGAACATAACTACACGTCTCTTTTAAGTTATCTACACTACGAGCAGACTCGCTATATAATACCACCCACGTACAGAGTATTTAACTCTGAGAACCCTCGGTGGCGATGGCAGGATCTCAGGCACTGGGAGCTCGATCTCTACCTGAAAAGTTGGAAAACATTGAAAGAATGAGCTGGGAAGCTCAGTGAGTGACTGAGTTTAAAACTATTAACTCGTAAATCATAGCATATAACGTCAATAGCTTTTACAGAAGTCCAGCAAGTGTGTCAAAAATGTTAACCATTTTAAACATATGACAAACTAGTTGTGTAAGACTCGCCCAGTACAATCAATGTTCATTCTACGATGTAGTGGGGCCCGCCCAGCACTCCCATCGTCTTTGTCGTAGTGGGGCTCGCCCAGCACTCACGACAGCATTGTTGTCACGGAGTACACTCAACGTCGACAACAGAAAATGACCTGTGTGCACACGGTACTATACAACCTCGGGCTCAGTATCTCAACCATTAACTCATTCAGGTCTCAGAGAAATACATGAAAACCTCTAACAGTTCTTGCTAACACATGTAGACTTGGAATTAAGGTATTTCTTCTAGTTTCAGAAGATCAGTAAACATATGCTTACAACGAACAATTTAAATCAATTTTAGGAAACCATATATGCTTATGGTGTTCAAGAGACCATAAATCTTTAAGCTATATCATTCTTAGGAAGTCTTTTCTTTTCATGAACACAAGTCCAAGCATAGAATTTATTTTCAGAATTCATTTTGTCACTCACAGCGTTAATATTAGATTCTCGGTCCGTAAATTTGTCCTATTTCTTCTTGGCCTGCCAAATAAACAAAACCAAGCATTAGAATCTTGACCTCACGAACTTAAGGCCTAGGGTTGCAAAAACCACCCCATCAATTCCTAGCATTCCACATGATTAACACCCGAAACTCACATACTCATAACTTTTCCATTACTTGGTCAAAATTTATGTTCTTTATACCAAACCCTTCCTTTTCGAACCCTCTAAAACTTATCTGAAGGAATGAAATCGAAATTCCTAAAGGATGTGTCTGTAACTACCTCGAAATCTATTTTCCCCAAAACACGTTTCAGCTAAAACCAGAACTGTTTTCCTGCGGTAGCCCAAAACTAACCTGAAATTTAAAGCGACTTCTAAACAATTTCTAACCACGACTTCTTCATGAAAGTTATAGGAAATTAAATCATCTTTCCAACCATACCTAATACAGCTTCTAATTCGAAGTCTACAGATCAGCACATCCCAAAAACCAGAGGTTCCTCGGATTTGACAGAAAAACCTCTCCTTCGGTTCCCTCTTCACAAATCATTAACATAACATCAGATTTTGCTCGAGCTTCCTTCACAAAAATCGTTCTAAAATGATTTAACTTTCAGAAGAATCAAACATTACCTCTTAATTCTTCCTGTGGAGCTCGGTATGATAAAAAAACCAGACGTTGGAAGAATTGAACACCAGAATTTACCATGCAACTTGGACTGTGTTTCCCCCTTTTCTTCTTCAATTCCACCTTCAAAATCTCCTTCTTCTTCTTTTTCAGACTCTCTCCCTCGAAACCCCTCTGTTTTCCTTTGGTAAATGAAAATCTAAATTGGGTGACAGTGTGTAGAAGGGTTATAAAGAAAGGTCTTGGCGGTGGGTGAAAATTCCCACCTTTCCACTTTCTTTTTTTTTTAAAACGAAACATACCCCTTCCACTTTCCATTTCTCTTTTGTTTTAGTTTCTTCTTTTCTTTTTTTTAACAAGCTTACCAATACATTTTTCTTAAGAATTTTCAAGGAGGGATTCCGGGTTTACAATGTTTAACAAAATCATCTTAAGTCTAAAATTATACAAACATATAGGCACATACCCACCCCTCTAATCAGTCCGAAAAATTTCTCACCCAATACCTAACTTCAAATCAATTTCAAAGCACCAACCTACACTCAAACCAAGAACATACAACTTAAACAAACCAAATAATAAACCCATTCGATTATAGTTTTATATAAAAATTCTCAGAAGAATAAACATGTTCAACCAAATCAACTAAACTGTAAACTTATACAAAATTATAAGCATATACCCACCCCCCCTTCACACTCCAAAGAATTTCTCACCCACTACCTAACTTCAAAAGAATCTTTAAGTATCAACCTACCCGGAAACCAAGAACATACAACTTAAACAAACCAAAAAATAAACCCATTGGATTATAGTTTTAGATAAAACTTCTCAAAAGAATTAACATGTTTATCCAAATCAACTAAACTCTAAACTTATACAAACATATTAGGGCATACCCAATCCTTTTCATACTCCAAAGAATTTTACACCCACTACCTAACTTCAAATCAATCTCTAAGCATCAACCTACACTCAAACCAAGAGCATACAAGTTAAACAAACCAAATAATAAATCCATTGGATTATAGTTTTACATAAAACTTCTAAAAAGAATGAACATGTTCAACCAAATCAAATAAACTCTAAACTTATACAAACATATACGCACATACCCACACCTCTTCAAACTCAAAAGAATTTCTCACCCACTACCTAACTTCAAATAAATCTTTAAGCGTCAACGTACAATCAAACAAAGAACGAACAACTTAAAGAGACCAAATAATAAACCCATTGGATTATAGTTTTACATAAAACTTCTCAATAGAATGAACATGTTCAACAAAATCAACTAAACTCTAAAGTTACACCAACATATAAACGCATACCCGCCCCCTTCACACTCCAAAGAATATCTCACCCACTACTTAACTTCAAATCAATCTCTAAGCATCAACGTACACTCAAACCAAGAACATACAACTTAAACAAACCAAATAATAAATCCATTGGATTATAGTTTTACATAAAACTTCTAAAAATACTGAACATGTTCTACCAAATCAACTAAACTCTAAACTTATACAAACATATTAGGGCATACCCAATTCCGTTCACACTCCAAAGAATTTCTCACCCATTACCTAACATCAAATCAATCTCTATGCATTAACCTACACTCAAACCAAGAACATACAGCTTAAAGAAACAAAATAATAAACTCATTGATTTATAGTTTTACATCAAACTTCTCAGAAGAATGAAGATGTTAAACCAAATCAACTAAGATCTAAACTTATACAAAAATATAAGCACATACCCACCCCCGTTCACACTCCAAAGAATTTCTTAGCCACTACCTAACTTCAAATCAATCTCTAAACATCAACGTACACTCAAACCCAAAACATACAGCTTAAAGAAACCAAATAATAAACCCATTGGATTTTAGGTTTACATAAAACTTCTCAAAAGAATGTGCATATTGAACCAAATCAACTAAACTCTAAACTTATACAAACATATAGGCACATGCCCACCCCCCTTGACAATTCAAAGAATTTCTCACCCACTACCTAACTTCAAATCAATTTCTAAGCATAAACGTACACTCAAACCAACAACATACAACTTAAACAAACAAAATAATAAACGCATTGTAATATAGTTTTACATAAAACTTCTCAAAAGAATAAATATGTTCAACCGAATCACTAAACTCTGAAATTACACAAACATATTAAGGCATACCCTGCCCCGTTCTGTAACGACCCTATAGGCTCAACACGCTACCTAAGAGTCATTACTAAGTCACGTCGCTATATTACCGAAAATTTCGGCAGCATAACGACGTAACTACGCGAAAACCAAAAATTTGACCCTTACCTGATAAGACATAGAAAAACACACTTCTAAGATTTTCAAACAACCTCCTAGCATCCAACAAACTTCTCAATATGATGCTAGGGTTCAAACAGCAGAAACCAAGTGAATTCAACCCTAGAAAGCCAAATACACGTGCACGATTTACAAAGAAAGGTTAAAAGACTTTGAAACATCCTCCTAAACATTTAAAAACTCGACATGAGTTCTATGTACATCCAGAAACATAAAAGAAGCGGAATAGCGATCGCTCGGCTCCCATGACTCGAGTAGCTGATCTCCGGTCACGCGCTAGGGTCGATCTTAGCCTCTCCTGAAAACATTTTAAAAGGAAAAGGGTGAGTATTAACGAATAATACTCAGTAAGTAACTCATAGTTTCAAAGCAAGAGTTTCAATCGCATGCAACATGTCATTTTAAATCATAAAACCATCGTAAACCATCGCTTTAGTAGGGGACCTAAAATTCGTTTTATAAACCATGTACTTTTCCTCGCGGCTCTCGTGAACGAATTAAATTCTCTCGAGGGCCTCGTGAATAGTCCGAAGACATAATTTTTCCATCGAATAGAGTCCTCCCCTAACTCTGAGAGTTGAGCTCGAAAGCTAACATACATCGTGGAGTCCGAAGACTCAGCCCGAAGGCTACCATCGTGGAGTCCGAAGACTCAAGCCCGTCGGCTACCATCGTGGGGCACTCTCGAACCCCGGGAGCATAGAGAGTCCGAAGACTCGGGTTCCCTCATAACCCACATAAAACTTTTGGGAGAATTATCGTCACGGCCTTACATAAATCTTTTCATGAGCACACAACACATGCATGAGGTCCCGCTCGTTTTAGAACATACTCATGAATGCATAAATCAAGGCAATCGCATTTCAAAGACATACATATCATTTCCATTCTTTTTAACATGAAAACTCAAATAGAACTCATGGAACTAGCGTATAAAGGAATATACATATAAAACACTTTCTTTCTTAAATACTTAACACGAAAAACATAAACTTTCAAAGTAAATATAGAGCTAGCTCTCGGTTTCGAAAACTTCTTTCGTTGTGAGATCCCTTACCTTAAATCTTTACTTACTAAAATACCCTTTCTCCACTGGTAATGAGCTTCTCGAGTCCCCACTCCAAGTACAATCCAAGGTCCTCGACAATTCACCTAAAAAGTGTCCTAAACAGGTCTTAAACCAACCGAATTACGCTAAAACGCATTCTAACATTAATAACTCGACGAAACGGACCAAATGGCAAAATTTACCCAACTCCGGCGAGCGGCGGCACGTGGGCTTCACGGCGGCGCGTGGCCGGCGCATGAGGACTCTGGTCGGCGCGTGAGAGCGCGAGAAGGCCGAATTTTGTGCGAGGCTCTCAGATCTGGGTTTTCCGGAGACTGTCTTACTCAGTTGGGGGTCGGCTGCGCGGCGGTGGGCGAGGAAGAAGGGAAAGACAGAAGGATGGGGTTCGACTGTGGCTGGTCGGCGATCGTTCGGAGGAAGAAGATGAAGAGGAAGAAGCGGACGGTGGATGGGTGTTCGGTTCAGAGCTTCTCCGGCGATCGGGACTGCGTGGGTCCTCGATTTGGAGCTCCGACGGTCGTTGCTCGCGAATTTCCGGCGAGACAGAAGCTGCAACACCGGCGATTTCGGAGCTCCAGCGAGACTGCGGCGAGACGGCACCGGCAAGGCTAACGCAGACGATGTCGACCGACATTCGTGAGCTTCGGCGAGGCTGAGCGTGACGAGGATGTTGGTCTGAGTTGCCCGGCGAAGAAGCTCACGGCAAGGCTCAAAGGACGGCTGTCGCTCGATCGGCCGAAAAAGGAAAAAGAAGAAGAACGAGCCGGCGGCGGGGATCGAGCTCCGGCGATGGATGGGTGTTCGGCGGAGACGAGGAAGAAAGCGGAGAAGGCCGACAGCTGATCGGAGAAGAAGAAGACGCCTATGGATGGGTGTTCGGCCGAGGGAGAGAGAGAGAGAGAGAGAGAGAGAAAGAAGCCATCGGGGAAGAAGAAGAAGAGAAAAGAAAGAAAAGAAGAAAAAAAATAAAAATAATAAATAAAAAATAAAAATAAAAATAAAATAATAAAAATAAAATAAAATAATAAAAATAAAAAATATATATATATATAATGGATAAGGATGAGGGAAAATTATATTATATATAAATAAAAAAATTCCAACTTCCAATTATGCCCTTTTTACCACTATTTCTTTCCATTTTTGCCCTCCTAACCTTCCTAAATTTCAAATTAACTCTAAAAATCAATCACTTAAGAAATTTTATTCCACTTGATTTCCATAATTCGAAATTAATACCTATAAATAAGTCGGGCGTTACACGTTCACACTCCAAAAAATTTTACACCCATTACCTAACTTCAAATCAATCTCTAAGCATCAACCTACACTTAAACGAAGAACATACAACTTAAAAAAACCAAATAATAAAACCATTGGCTTATAGTTTTAAATAAAACTACTTAAAATAACGAACATGTTCGACCTATTCAACTAAACTCTGAACTTATACAAACATATTAGGGCATACCCAGCCACGCTCACACTCCAAAGAATTTTACACCCATTACCTAACTTCAAATGAATCTTTAAGCATCAACGTACACTCAAACCAAGAACATACAATTTTAAGAAACCAAATAATTAACCCATTGGATTATAGTTTTACATAAAACTTCTCAATAGAATGAACATGTTCAACCGAATCAACTAAACTCTGAACTTATACAAACATATTAAGGCATACCCAGCCCCGTTCCCACTCCAAAAAATTTTACACCCACTACTTAACTTCAAATCAATCTCTAAGCGTCAACCTACACTTAAACGAAGAACATACAACTTAAACAAACCAAATAATTAACCCATTAGATTATAGTTTTACATAAAACTTCTAAAAAGAATGAACATGTTCAACCGAATTAACTAAACTCTGAACTTATGCAAACATATTAGGGCATACCCAGCCCCGATCACACTCCAAAGAATTTCTCACCCACTACCTAACTTCCAATGAATCTGTAACCATCAACCTACACGGAAACCAAGAACATACAACTTAAACAAACCAAATAATAAACCCATTGGATTATCGTTTTAGATAAAACTTCTCAAAATAATTAACATGTTCAACCAAATCAACTAAACTCTAAACTTAGACAAACATATAAGCACATACCCACCCCCCCTTCGCACTTCAAAGGATTTCTCACCCACTACCTAAGTTCAAATCAATCTCTAAGCATCAACCTACACTCTAACCAAGAACATACAACTTAAACAAACAAAATAATAAATCCATTGGATTATGGTTTTACATAAAACTTCTAAAAATACTGAACATGTTCAACCAAATAAACTAAATTCTAAACTTATATAAACATATTAGGGCACACCCAGTCCCGTTCACACTCAAAAGACTTTTACACGCACTACCTAACTTCAAATCAATCTCTAAGCACCAACCAACACTCAAACCAAGAACATACAAGTTAAGCAAACCAAATAATAAACTCATTGGTTTATAGTTTTACATAAAACTTCCAAGAAGAATGAAGATGTTTAACCAAATAAACTAAACTCTAAACATATACAAACATATTAGGGCATACTCAATCCCGTTCACACTCCAAAGAAGTTTACACCCACTACCTAACTTCAAATCAATCTCTAAGCATCAACCTACACTCAAACCAACAACATACAACTTAAACAAACCAAATATTAAACTCATTGGTTTATTGTTTTACATAAAACTTGTCAGAATAATGAAGATGTTTAACCAAATTAACTAAACTCTAAACTTATACAAAAATAGAAGCACATACCCACAACTGTTCACACTCTGAAGAATTTTATAGCCACTACCTTACTTCAAATCAATCTCTAAGCATCAACGTACACTCAAACCAAAAACGTATAGCTTAAAGAAACCAAATAATAAACCCATTAGATTATAGTTCTACATAAAACTTCTCAAAAGAATGATCATCTTGAACCAAATCAACTAAACTCTAAACTTATACAAACATATAGGCACATGCCCACCCCCCTTCACACTTCAAAGAATTTCCCACTCACTACCTAACTTCAAATCAATCTCCAAGCATCAACCTACACACAAACCAAGTACATACAACTTAAACAAACCAAATAATAAATCCATTGGATTATAGTTTTACATAAAACTTCTAAAAAGAATGAACATGTTCAACCAAATCAACTAAACTCTAAACTTATACAAACATATACGCACATACCCACCCCTCTTCACACTCCAAAGAATTTCTCACCCACTACCTAACTTCAAATCAATCTCCAAGCATCAACGTACACTCAAATCAAGAACATACAACTTAAAGAAACCAAATAATAAACCCATTGGATTATAGTTTTACATAAACCTTCTCAATAGAATGAACATTTCAACCAAATCAACTAAACTCTAAACTTACACCAACAGATAAACGCATACCCACCCCCCTTCACACTCCAAAGAATATCTCACCCACTACTTAAGTTCAAATCAATCTCTAAGCATCAACCTACACTCAAACCAAGAACATACTAGTTAAACAAACCAAATAATAAATCCATTGGATTATAGTTTTACATAAAACTTCTAAAAATACTTAACATGTTCAACAAAATCAACTAAACTCTAAACTTATACAAACATATTAGGGCATACCCAGTCCCGTTCACACTCCAAAGAATTTTACACCCACTACCTAACTTCAAATCAATTTCTAAGCATCAACCTACACTCAAACAAAGAACATAACACTTAAACAAACCAAATAATATATCCATTGGATTATAGTTTTGCATAAAACTTCTCAGAAGAATGAAGATTTTTAACCAAATTAACTAAGCTCTAAACTTATACAAAAATATAAGCACATTCCCACCCCCGTTCACACTCCATAGAATTTCCCACCCACTACCTAACTTCAAATCAATCTCTAAGCATCAACGTACACTCAAACAAAAAACATACAACTTAAAGAAACTAAATAATAAACCCATTGGATTATAGTTTTACATAAAACTTCTCAAAAGAATGAGCATGTTGAACCAAATCAACGAAACTCTAAACTTATACAAACATATAGGCACATGCCCACCGCCCTTCAAACTTCAAAGAGTTTCTCACCCACTACCTAACTTTAAATCAATCTCTAAGCATCAACCTACACTCAAATTAAGTAGATACAACTTAAACAAACCAAATAATAAACCCATTGGATTATAGTTTTTCATAAAACTTCTAAAAAGAATGAGCATGTTCAACCATATCAACTAAACTCTAAACTTATACAAACATTTAAGCACATACCGACCCCCTTCATATTCCAAACAATTTCTCACTCGCTACCTACTTTCAAATCAATCTCTAAGCATCAACCTACACTTATACCAAGAACATACAACTTAAACAAAGCAAATAATAAATCCATTGGATTATAGTTTTACATAAAACTTCTCAATAGAATGAACATGTTCAACCAAATCACTAAACTCTAAACTTATGCCAACATATAAGCGCATACCCACCCCCCTTCACACTCCAAAGAATTTTTCAGCCACTACCTAACTTCAAATCAATTTCAAAGCATCAACCTACGCTCAAACCAAGAACATACGTCTTAAACAAACCAAATAATAAACCCATTGGTTTATAGTTTTACATAAAACTTCTTAGAAGAATGAACATGTTCAACCAAATCAACTAAACTCTAAACTTATACGAACATATAAGCACATACCCACCCCCCTTCACACTCCAAAGAATTTCTCACCCACTACCTAACTTCAAATCAATCTTTAAGCATCAACCTAATGTAAAACCAAGAACATACAACTTAAAGAAACCAAATAATAAACCCATAGGATTAGAATTTTACCTAAAACTTCTCAAAAGAATGAATATGTTTAACAAAATCAACTAAAGTCTAAAATTATACAAACATATAGGCACATACCCACCCCCCTTCACACTCCAAAGAATTTTTCATCCACTACCTAACTTCAAATCAATCTCTAAGCATCGACCTACACTCAAACCAAGAACGTACAACTTAAACAAACCGAATAATAAACCCATTGGATTATAGTTTTACATAAAACTTCTCAATAGAATGAACATGTTCAAGCAAATCAACTAAACTGTAAACTTATACAAACATATAGGCACATACCCATCCTTCTTCACACTCCAAAGAATTTCTCACCCACTACCTAACTTCAAATCAATTTCAAAGCATCAACCTACACTCAAACCAAGAACATACAACTTAAACAAACCAAATAATAAACCCATTGGATTATAGTTGTACGTAAAAGTTCTCAGAAGAATAAACATGTTCAACCAAATCAACTAAACTTTAAACTTATACAAACTTATAAGCATATACCCACCCCCCCTTCACACTCCAAAGAATTTCTCACCCACTACCTAACTTCAAATGAATCTGTAAGCATCAACCTACACGGAAACCAAGAACATACAACTTAAACAAACCAAATAATAAACCCATTGGATTATAGTTTTAGATAAAACTTCTCAAAATAATTAACATGTTCAACCAAATCAACTAAACTCTAAACTTAGACAAACATATAAGCACATACCCACCCCCCTTCGCACTCCAAAGGATTTCTCACCGATTACCTAACTTCAAATCAATCTCTAAGCATCAACCTACACTCTAACCAAGAACATACAACTTAAACAAACCAAATAATAAACCCATTGAACTATAGTTTAACTTGTCAAAGGAATGAACCACCAAAGCTTAACTAAATTGCTAAATATGTTCGACCAAATTACTAAACTTCAAAGGATTGATTGTCAAACAATCTATAAGCACCAATCCATGTACCCCATCACACTCCTAAAATTTTTCACCCACCCCTTAACTTGAAATGAATCTCTAAGAATCACCTTAAACTCAAACCAATTCATTGGCTACCATAACTACATGTTAGCCACACAAACATTTCCAATAAATTCCAAACATATTAGTAACTATCAATATTACAAAACAATAAGCAAGAAGTTCAAAATCAACTACAAGCAAACTTCTCAATGACATAGATAGCTTCTAAAACTCAATGATCATGAACATAAACTCAAAGAAACTCATACGAACCAAATAGTTTCAAATCATTGGCTACCATAACTGCAGGATAGCCATACATAACTTCTCACTATGTATAAGCATGTTTTGATCCCAACCTCCTAAACTCAATTCAATCTCGAAGCACAATCTCAAAACATATTAACCCCCCTACTTCATGAGAAACGTTAAAGCCTGTATGATTTAGACAAAAAGTTAGATTTAATTTTGTCCCAATCCAGTGAGGCATATAAATTTGTTAGCTAGGAAGTTGAGATATACAATTTTTTACTAGAAAGTTGAGTTACATATTAAATTGAATATTTTAGGCCTCGTTTCATAACTATTTCGAATAATGTTTACGTTTCAAGTCAATTTCTTAACAACTTTGTGTTAAAGGTAAGTTTTAAGCATTCAATTATTTTAACATTAAGTTCTAAGCATTCAATTATTTCGAAATTGAGTTGATGTAGTTTGAGTATAAACATATCATTTATGGTATTAGGTGTCTTTTCAATTGTGTTTAAGTATAATTAATATGCTAGTAGTGAGGATATGAACCTTCAATCTCAAGGAAAGAATTAGATGTCTTAACCATTGATAAGCAAATTATTCTAAGTTAAATTTGGATTCTTAAGTTTTCACATTATCTTAATAAACTAAATTAAACTTAATATCTTAGGCTCCGTTTGATAACCATTTGCTTTTTGGTTTTCATATTCTCTACAATAGATTCCATATTTCTTAAGGAAACATTTGAGTTTATACCCAAATTCCAAGAACAAAAACCCGTTTTTCAAAACTACCAAACGGGCCATATAAACAGTATATATTTTCAACTCCATACCCATGAATAAGAAAATCAACATTACAAATTAACTCAAACTAAATTTTAAGTACAAATAAATCAAATACATACATATACACTTCTTCACAATAAACTATAAACTACAAACTCAAAATAGAGAAAAGAAGAGTTAAACTCACCTTAAATTCTTCTTTCATCACGAAATCAACTCAAATCTACCTTAAAATTTTGTTTGAACACCCTGAAATGAACCCAAATCCTAAAACAAAAGAATTCAAAGGTTAGTTACCAATCTAAATTATTTTATCTAAGTTCGAAAACTCCTAAACAAAAATTTATCGATTAAAATTCATTAAAAAGTACTTAATCTTTGCTGAAAAGTGTTCCCAAGAGTTTGAAAGTGTTCGAATGAGTTTCAAACTACAAAAAAAGACTTTCCAAATCTTAGAGAATAATCTATCATACTTTGTTCAAGTTCGAAATGGGTTTCTATATACATTTCTTAACAAAGCTAGACAATTTGTTGTTTGTATTCGAAAATGTTCTCTAGCAAATCTAAGGTTACACAAATCAAAATACAACAAACTTAAATAGATTTACTAAATAATCTTCAATCTAACTATATATAACTCAATAGATTAGAAAAAAGAAATTACCAAAATTCAAGAGGAGGATGGGAAGTCGCCGATGACAATGGGCATTTGAGACGTGGGAGGTGGTAGTTGGGATTGTGAGGTAAAAGAATGGAGGAGAAAAAAAGAGAGGAAAGGGAAAAAGGAGAAAATGGAGGATAGGGAGGCAGCGGGGGTGGGTCGTGGTGGCGGCTGGTGGAGTAGGAGGTCGGCGGCGGTATATGGGAAGTGAGAAAGAAAAGAGAGGGAAAGTGAAAAAGAAAAGAGAGGGAAAGTGAAAAAGAAAAGAGAGGGAAAGGGAGAAAGAAAAGATAGGGAAAGGGAGAATGGCGGAGGAGAGAAAATGGGGGGGAAAAGAAAAAAAAGAGGGGGAAAATGGGGGCTCTTTGAAAGAAGAGCCCCTTTAAAACAGAACCGTCGACGGTTCTGTTTTAAAGTTGTTCGCAGTTCATCCAATTGGTCTACGGTTCTGTCAAACCGTCGGCCATTTTCGCTGATGAAAATCGATGGTTCATCAAACCATTAGTTTTTTCGTCCCATTCACCGACTATTCATCTAACCGTAAGCTTTTTTTATATATATGGTCGACGGTTTAGCGAACCGTCGGCCTTTTTGACAGTAATCGCGATGGTTCTCTGAACTGTAGATTTTTTTATACAAATGGCTGACGGTTCAGTGAACCGTCAGCTTGTTGGATATAATTGGCCAACGGTTCAGCAAACCGTCAGCCTTTTTGATAGTAATTGCCAACGGTTCAGCGACCCGTCGACTTTTTGACACAAATGGCTGACGATTCATCGAACCATCGGCCTTTTTGACAATAATTGTCGACGGTGCATGATACCATCGGTATTTCCTATTTTCCCAATCGTTTTAAAGAGCGTCGGGAAAAAAAGCGTCGGAAAAAGGGCAGATTCTTGTAGTGCCACTATCAAGATTTATTCTTTATCACATTTAATATACAATTCTTGAAAAGTACTTAACATGTAGAATAGTTTCTACAAGTTGGCACCAGGAAACCTATCTCAGTTAGTGTAGTGGAAGACATTAAGATGACATTAAGATTGTCACTTAATTATGAATATGGTGTATTTAGTAACCATAAGAGAAATTCAATTTCTCGAACTTTATTACTTAAAAGTTCATATAGTATAGATTACTTTGAAGTATTGAAGTTTATATTTTCAAAATTGTTTGAAAATACATTCAGCTAAAAATAACAACAATTTGTATATGTTAAAATATTGACATATACTATACTACAAAATACTGAGATATTCAGGTTTATAGAATCCATAATATAAAGACATTGTTTTCTCCTAAAGGATGATACTTGATTTTGGCAGTTAAGGTTGATTAACATCAACTTGAATAGAATGAAAAGACTAGTAAGAGGTAATTCTCTAAAAGTTAATTGATTACTTTACTTGTCTGTAGATCTTGTCTTTTATGCAAGATAATCATTGGGTCTTTATTAGATACGGCTACAAGGCCAAACAATACTTTGGGCTTACATATTATGACTCAAGTAGTTTGGTGAATGTAAAGACCAAATAAAGTCATGAATATTTCATCACTCTAGTTGATGAGATCATTCAAGGTACAAGTATCTTTACCTAATACAACATAAGTCTAAATGTTTGAAAAGTTTAAGAAAATTAAGACTAAAGTTGAAAACCAATTAGGTATATCTATAAAGACATTATGATCAGATCATAATAGAAAGTACAAGATCCTTACGTACTAAGATTAATTGATAGAAAATGGGTTTTTATCTCAATTATTTTAAATATCAAGTACATTTATGTGAAATTGTATTGCAAGAGGAGAAACAAAACCTTGTTGGACATGGTCACTGAAGGGAATAATCGAATTAAACCCATAGCGGAAGCATAGGAATCGTCTTTGATTTATTTAGAATTAAACTAAAATACAAAGGTTAAGCAATAAATACCTTGAAAATATTATTATGAAGAATATTCTGGTGGATCTTTATCTTTTCTACAAAGTCTTTCTGGCTATGACTCGAACACATGACCAAGGCTTGTGGGAGCCTCTTGAAAGAAAATCCCCAAGGGATTGGAGAGGAAGAGGTCTAGAGAGAATTCTCTAATTCTCTTTATTTAGGAGATGTGTGTTGTGAAGAATGGCTCAACCCAAGGGTCCTATTTATAGTGACCAAGGGAAAATCTTTGCCATAATTAAAATATTATATTTTAATATCTAATATATTAAAATATATCTTGTATTTATTTGAATATCATTCAAATCTCCTACGATATTTATTTATTTGAATCTTATTCAAATTCTATAAATATCTTTTATTTAATATATCAAATATACATTAATTATTTTAATATTTAATATATCAAATACAATAAACATATTTTCCTCTTTTATATTTAATATATCTAATATATTAAATATTAATTTGAACATTTCAAATTAAATATTAAATTTGAACATTTCAACTTTTAATATTTAATGTATCAAATACAATAAAGATATTTTCCTCTTTTATATTAAATATTAATTTGAACACTTCAAATTAATATTAATTTGAACATTTCAAAATTTTCTTTCAACTAAATTGATCTTTTAGTGTTACTATGAGCTAGCAAGTGGACCTTATGGACCTACAGATTATAAGCTCAAATGATACAAAATTAATTAATTAAACTCTTTAATTAATCAATTTTCATTCATTAACTCTAGGGTCGCTCCACTATAGACCTAAAGTTGCACTCTTATGCACTGTAGGACAAGTTGTGTCCATTGATATAATCACTACATGCAAGTCGATCCTTCACGAGTTGTTTGTAATTACAGCTGGGTCAAAAGTCCGTTTTACCCCTATAATTACATCTTGCACCTTAAGTACCACTGATCCTCTAATGAACAATTTGTTTATAATATAATTATAAACTAAGTCCCTCTCGGGTCAATGAGAGGGTGGGGCCCCATTGTTCAAGTCCCGAAATCAGCACTTAAGGGAACTACTCATCTACTTACCCTATATGGGAAGGAGTGAATTCCATCTTGTGAAATTATGTTCCCAGCTCCCTATTTGGTCAAGTCCCTAAAATGGTAGGTATATTGAATCGGCTACAAAAGCCACTCTCACCCATGCAAATCAAAGGACAAGCCCTCACAGGCAGGAGTTCATAACTCACTCAGGATTAAGATCGAGTCGCATATGATCATCCTGATGAAATATTAATCTTCTCAATTAACGGATTTATAAAGAGAGATTAAATATTTTGTGGTCCAGTCTTATACAAACTCATTGTATAAGATACCCCCACTCACATGTCTCCACATGAATGATTTGGATCAAATCATTTGTAACTATTACAAAGTGGGTCGTATCAATAGTGTTACCAGGATAAGGCACCCAACCTTATCCATATACTATGACCCTTTAGGTTATTTCTTGAACATGATCCTCTCGTATGTCAACCGCATACTGTTCAAGATTACACTAATAACCTTGGATTTTTCATATAATGGATAATATTATATTGCAAATAAAATAATCAAAATTATTATTCATTATTAAATAAATTATTAATTACGAGGCTTTAGGGCATAAATCCCAACAGTCACATCAATAATGAGTTACACTCCATTATAAGATTCTGGTTAAGATATGCAATAGAGATTGCATAGTGAACATTATTCCCTCCAAAAGTACCTACAAGACAATTTTGAGATTATAGAAGAGTAGTAAAGTTAGTTTACAACACATCACTATTTGGGAATGTTAAGCTTACATGCTAAAACAAGCCTAAAAAGATTGTATATGTTCAAAGATATGCCTAAGTATAGGCCACCCCTAAGGAGTACAAAATGGTCTTTTATCTAGTCCAAAAAAGAATAAGATATTTGTATGACAAATATCATTTTTCTATAAGAAATGTCAAATAAAAGACTACAACCCTTTAATAAGGTGAGATAATGTTAATAAATTGATCTCAAGTGAAGCAACTAAATAGTTAACAAAAGTTGTTAACAATTTAATTACAGTTGAAAGTCAAATAGATTCTAGTCATGAATTGCATAAGCCTCATCATAGTGGGAGAGTTATGAGATGACTCAACCCTTACAAGGACTTAATTGAAGCCCAAGTTGTCATATTAGATGACAAAATAAAAAGACCTATTGTCCTAAAAGTGAGACTAATGATAAAGGGTTAAACCTAATAGGAGAAAGTAGATTGAGAGTAAACTTTCTCAATTATTGCCATACTAGAGTTTGTAAACATTATTTAATTCATTGTTGCATATGAGATATGAAAAATGAATATTTGGAATTCTTTTATGAAAATAAATCTTAGATAATGCATCTACACAAATCAATCAAAGAGGTTTATATTCACATATCAAAAGCACAAAGTTTGCGAAATAGTAAAGGTTCATTTATGAAATGAATTTTACAATTAGATCTTTGAATATAAGGTTTGATAAAAGTATCAAAACTTATGACTTTGGATAAATATTAAAAAAGCTTGTATAAACAAGAAAATTATTAATTGCTTAGTGGATTTGTTCTCATGTTTTATATTGATGATATTTTACTCATTATGAATGATGTAAGATTTCTTTTTAACATAAAAATTTGACTACGTAACCAATTCCAAATAAGTGATTTGGAATGACTCAGTATATTTTATATGTCCAAAATGAAGATTTTAAAGACAAAATGTTAACTTTGTCTCAAACATCATATATTGACATAATAGTTGTCAAATATTTGATATTTATGTCTAAGGAAGAGTATCTTAAGACAATCTCAAATGTTGAGAGCATATGATTAATTATCTACTCTAAGTAGGAGACAATTAATGCATATATGAGACTTAACAGTTAATATACAGTTGATTAGCATATATCAATTAAACGAATGGTATGACCATTGAGTAGAAAATTAAAAATTTTCTCAAATTATCTATGGATAATGATTTTTTTTTTTTTTGTGTATGGAGTAAAAGATTTTATCTTTATAAGATACACTAGTTCTTATAGAGATTTAGGAAATCTATGTTAAGATGAATTTTACCCTAGGTGGTGGAGTATGATATACAAGTTAAATTGTTTTGCTTGTAAAGTAACAAAAAGACTTGTATGACTCAAATAGTTCCTTGAAGATCTGAAAGGTGTTTTAGATATGATTTAGTCTATCCTATTTATTATGATAATAGTGGTACAAAGACTAATATTAAGGAAATTAGAAAACACCAACGTATAGAAAATCATATTGAGAGAGAGAAAGCATCATGGTAATGACCAAGATGGCTTTTAATGGCAGTCATTTGGATCTATATAAAAAGACTCTCCAAGCTAAAGTGTTTGAGGGTCACGTAGAATGTCTAGGATTATGAGACATGTCTCATCTTCACTACGGCACGTGGGAAAAATATGTTGGGTATAAAGTATACCCTAAGATACATGTCTCATCGGCTTTAGTGCACGTGGTAGATTGTTAGAATTTATGCCCTAAAGCCTCATAATTAATGATTTATTTAATAATTATTAATATTTTTGACTATTTTATTTGTAATATAATATTATCCATTATACGAAAAATTCAAGGTTATTAGTGTAATCTTGAACAATGTGTGCTTGGCATACGGGAGGATCATGTTTAAGAAATAACCTAAATGGTCATAGTATATGGATAAAGTTGGGTTCCTTATTTTGGTAACACTATTGACATGACTCACTTTGTAATAGTTAAACATGATTTGATCTAGATCGTTCTTGTGGAGACATTTGAGTGGGGGTATCTTATACAATGAGTTTGTATAAGACTGGACCACGAAATATTTAATATCTCTTTATAAATCTGTTAATTGAGAAGATTAATATTCAATCAGGATGAACATATGCAACTTGATCTTAATCCTGAGTGAGTTATGAACTCCTACCTATGAGAGCTTGTCCTTTGATTTGCATGGGTGAGAGTGACTTTTGTAGTCGATTCAATGAGCCTGCCATTTTGGGGATTTGACCAAATAGGGAGCTGGGAACATAATCTTACAAGATGGAATTCACACATTCTCATATAGGGTAAGTAGATGAGTAGTTCCCTTAAGTGCTGATTTCAAGACTTGAACAATGGAGCCCCACCCTTTCGTTGGTCCGAGAGTGACTTAGTTTATGGTTGGATTATAAACAAATTGTTCATTAGAGGATTAGTGGTACTTAAGGTGCAAGATGTAATTATAGGGGTAAAACGGACTTTTGACCCAACTGTAACTATGAACAACTCGTGAAGGATCGACTTGGTTGTAGTGATTATATCTATAGACACAACTTCTCCTACAATGTATAAGAGTGTAACTCTAGGTCTATAGTGGAGTGACCTATAGTTAATGAATGAAAATTAATTAATTAAAGAGTTTAATTAATTAATTTTGTATCATTAGAGCCTATAATCTGTAGGTCCATAAGGTCCCCTTGCTAGTTCATGGTAACACTAAAAGATGAATTGAATTAAAGATAAATTTGAAATGTTCAAATTAATATTTAATTTGAAGTGTTCAAATTAATATTTAATATATTAGATATATTAAATATAAAAGAGGAAAATATATTTATTGTATTTGATACATTAAATATTAAAATAATTAATGTATATTAGATACATTAAATAAAAGATATTTATAAAATTTGAATAAGATTCAAATAAATAAATATCCCAGGAGATTTAAATGAGATTCAAATAAATAAATATAAGTATAAGATATATCTTAATATATTAAATATTAAAATATAATATTATAATTATGGCAAAGATTTTCCCTTTGTGTCTATAAATAGAACTCTTGGGTTGAGCTATTAGAAACAACACACATCTCTTCAATAGAGAATTAGAGAATTCTCTCTAGACCTCTTCCTCTCCAATCCCTTATGGATTTTCTTTCAAGAGGCTCCCACAAGCCTTAGTCCAGTGTTCGAGTCATAGCAAGGAAGATATTTGTGGAAGTCTTGGAACACGAGAAGTAAAGAACCGCCAGAAAATATCTCTATATTATTTTCAAGGTATGTTTTGCTTAACCTGCAAATAAAATCAAAGTCAATTCCAACATTCCGATGTGGTTTTAATTCGATTATTTCCTTCAATTGCAAATATAGAGTTCGAATTAACCTTAAAGGAGAAAAAAAAAAGATGGACCTAGTTACACTGGGATTCAAACTCTATTAGGACAGAATTGCAGACCTAGGGCTTAATTTAACAAAAAAAATGAAATATATAATAGATGGACCTAGAGTGACTAAACTTCAACCTCAATTCTAGGATTGGGTTTGATTTAACCAAAAAGTGAAAAAAAAACTAAGAAAATGGAACTAGTTCGACTAGGTTTAAACCTTTATCGAGCGAAACCGCAGACATAGGGCTCGATTTAACCTTAAAAAGGAGAAAGATAAGGAGATGCATCTAGTTGAACTAGGTTTTAACCTCTATCGGGATGGAACTGCAAATATAGGGCTTGATTTAACCAAAAAGCAAAAGAAAAGTAATGGACCTAGTTGAACTGCTTTAATCTCCATCGAGACGGAACCACAGACATAGAGCTTTATTTAACCAAAAATCAAAATAATGTAGGATCGGTATGGCAACCCTAGAGGGGGGGGGTGAATAGGGTTTATTTAAACTTTATAAAACTTTTTCCTAATGTGGGCCCAATCAAACAAATTAACACACTTTTTGCAATAATTAATTTAAACAAGAATTCATGCAAATAAATTCACCTCAAATTAAACAATAAATTAAATCTAACAATTTCAAACACCCTATTTAATTCTAAAAGCAAGATTGGTAAAGAATATGTAAAGATAAAATTGTACCAACCAAAATAGACATACAAGAACAATTAATTTTATGCAATATAATATAACAACAAATTAATTGTAAAAATGAAATAAGATAGGGATAGAGAAATTGACACCGTAAATTTATAGTTGTTCGGCACAACCCGGCCTACTCCACTCCCCAAGCACCTCTTGGGTATTTCACTAGAACAACGACTCTTTCCACGACTTAGAGTCTAACCGTTACAACGTTCCTTTTCCGGGCGCAAGAACAAACCCGATCCTTTCCACGGTTTAGGATCAAACCGTTACAACCTCTCTTTTTCGGGATCAAGAGAAACCCTTACAATGGATTGGAAGATGAAGAACAAGATGGAGAAACTCTCTCAAAGAGTAGATACACAAATCAAAGCTCACAACTATGTAAGAAAGGATTTCTTACAAATAAAAGCCCTCAAGTGGCTATGAAAATTAAAGAAATTGAAGCTCAAAAATTGCTCAAAAATATTGGAAATGCTCTCCAAGAGAAGTAGTATTTTTCAGAATTTTTTCCACATTTTTTCAAATTTTTTTTCGAGCCTTAAATAGAGGAGAAGAGCCAAAACTAGCCGTTGGCTGCCACGTGGCAGCTTCTGATTGACTGAAATAAAATAATTCAAAATTAATAATAAAATAATATTATAATATTATAAATATAATAATAATATAATATTAAAATAATAATATTTGGAAAATTTGACCGTTGAGGTTTTTCTTTTCTTTTCTTTTTTTTTTTTAATATTAATTTCTTTTTCTTTTTCTTTTTTTTAAAACTCAAATATGCCATGTGTCGTATTTCTATTGGTCCACGTCATCTGCCCCGTCAGCAATTATGACTGTTTGAAATGACACATCATCAGCCACGTCGGTGCCACGTCATCAATGTTGACAGTTGACCTTCCACGTCATCTGCCACGTCATCACTGTATGCCACGTGTCACGCCATGTAGGATTTTTCCTTTGATTTTGTTTTGCCCATAACTTTTTCGTTTGAGCTCCGATTCGGATGATTCAGGATGCGTTGGAATCGTTATTCCGAGCTCTATGCTATGGACACTTCAAAACACTAAAATTGTTAATAAACAAAATCAGGTTTGTTATCATCAAAACATTAATTAATTAATTAATTAAAATTAATTAATTTGAGATTAAGGGCCAAAAAGCCAACAAATAAAAGTAATGGACCTATTTGAATTAGGCTTTGACCTTTATCAAGACAGAACCACAGACATAAAGCTTTGTTTAACCAAAAATCAAAATAAAAGTAATGGACCTAGTTAAACTAGGCTCTGACCTCTATCAAGACGGAATTGCAGACATAGAGCTTTATTTAACCGAAAAGCAAAATAAAAGTAGTGGACCTTGTTAGACTAGGCTTCGACCTTAATTCCAAGATCGAGTTCAATTTAACCAACAACCATACAAAAAAGTAATGGACCTGGATAGATATAGGCTTCAACCTCAGTTTCAGAATTGGGTTTAAATTGTAATGACCCCAAAACTTAAACTAAGATAGCGAACATTACTAAACTTATAACCATTAAGCTGCAGGAATTTCGGCAGCATAACGGCGTAACTATGATTTACCCAAAAATTTCCTAGTACCTGTTAGACAAGAATTTGCACTTCCATAACCAGATAACCAGATAGTCATCCCAAACTCCAATCAGATAACTACTAAAAGTTCAAGATCCCTCGAGAACTCAAATCAAAATTAACAAAACTTCCTAAGTCTTCTCCAATACAATGCAAAAATGTTTAATAAAAGAAAAAGAAAACAAGGAAACCTAGCAAACTTATTACAAGTTCCGTCGCAAAAGTAAACTACAAAAAAAAAAAAACAACTCAACTCTACTGAGAGAAATGTAACCCACCAATAACTCTCCAACCTCATAAAGTAAGCCTCACAACCTATGTTTCAAACTATCTAAAAGTTTAATAGTCCATTCCAAAGAGGAAAAGAACAACAATACTGAAACCATAATCTCAAGACAATTATAACTATACTTCAATTGCACTAAACGCAACAAGACGACTACTTTAAGGATAAATATTCAACTATGATCTTTCTCCTCTCATGCCTCCTCTTCAGCATCACCAGGGTCGTAGCATACATCATCACATGTAAAACATGGTAGTGAGTCAGTACATAACACGTACTGGTAAGTAGCTCACACCTGAAGGGCCACCAATCAGCATACAAAGCAAAACAACATGCTTACAAATATCATGCTTTCCTTCACAAGCTAAACATACAACTCAAACAAACATTACATGCAACATGCTTAAATCACTGGGTTATACTCACAAATGTACCTTGTTTATCTCATGCATATGGAATCACTACCCAAGCTCAACATACTCACTCAAACGTCATTGAGTCACTCAAACCACTCATGTTTAGCCCTCACAAGCTACCTGAGACTAATCCTTTCGAGACACGCCGACCCCTAATCATTTTTACCCAAGGCCTCAACGACTCTCTACGGTGCTCAGCGTTCGACCCTTGACCATTTTCACCCAAGGCCTCGAACTGTGCATCGCTCCCTTGACCATTTTTACCCAAGGCAAACAATGACCTAACCACGTCGACCCTTGACCATTTTTACTCAAGGCCTCGAACTGTGCATCGCTCCCTTGACCATTTTTACCCAAGGCAAACGATGACCTAACCACGTCGACCCTTGACCATTTTTACTCGAGGCACACTAGTATTCACTCCATTTTCTTTTATCTCATACAAGGTTCCCTAACCTCACTCATTCTTACTAGAATGCATGAATCCTACGCATCATGCTTTTAGTTCATGATTATGCCAAACTACACAACAACCATAACCTGCTTTCGCAACCAATGCCAATGACTCATTATGCATCGCTAGATTAATCGAACACAACATGGTAAGGTGTTTATCATAAGGGGAACATCACGACATGAGGTTACCAACTCATCGTAGCATACTAAACATATTCAAAGTCACCAAACAATTCAATGCAATAAGATATTCATAAGTAAGCAATTAGAACACACAACATGCTAACAAACAACAATCAAAACCCAACCGATAGAATTCTACTTACAACGTTCCTAGGATATTCCAAAGTATTCCTAAAGAGAACTTTGAGCCTTACTTGAATACACCAAATTAAGCCCAATCTACGAATGCAAGTTTACAAGAATTAGAAATTAATCTAACGCATCTTATTTTTATTCGAAGGATTTAAAGACTTGCTGAAACTTATTGGAACTTACTGAACTACTCCAAACGAGCTCGAATTACTGTTGGTTGGTGTTCGAGAGTGTTCGAATCAACCGAAAACTGCAACGCAAAGTTCCTACATGTTAGGACCTAAGCCATAACACTTAAAGTGATTTGCAAAAAGTCCAAAACATGATAAAATTACAAATCAAAGGTACTTAGGTATAGGTAATCCAAAAATAACATCGATTGGGCATGGATATGCAACATACCTCGTCGAAACGAAGGAGAACACGTGGGTTTCGAGTTGCCAGCGTCTAGAGGCGGGCCTTTTGCACTGCCATCGTCCGGGGTACTGGGCTGTTGTGCTTTGTCGTTGGAAGGGCTGCCAGAGAAGGGATTTCACGAGGGAGGGGCTGTCACACCCCTTCCCAGCTTACTTGCCTAACCTAGAAAGAGATGTAAAGATAGAGACAATCAACCCTATTACTAGCTCTCCCTGACCATCCCAACATATAGCTGAAAATGAAGGCAACACAGCACGTTTGAACAAGTAAGTTTGAAACGCTCAAATACACATATGAGCAAGACACATTCACTTTCAGTCCTATGTTCTTTAACAAGTCATAACATTTTATAGTTATTACAACCCCGCTAGAATGCTTTTACTACAAACTATATACATAAGAAAGTGTATATACAAGGAGCTAAAACGGCGTGGTGGCAAACAGGTCTTGTCAAGGCTGAGCACCAGGAACTCGTTTGCTACCTGGGGAGAGAAAACATGTTGAAAACGTGAGCTGGAAAGCCCAGTGAGTGTCTATCTTAAAAAAAACATTATAAGCTCAAAGGTGAAGCATAATGATGGACAAGCTACAAGTTAGAGATAACTTGTCACTTATTTGTAAGCATAATCAAACCATGCTACCCATTTACAGGTTTAACTCACCACATTATGTATAACATAGAAACTCATAATGTAGTACCATACTGAAGAATAGACATTTCAAAAGCGTAGAAGCTCATAACAATAAAACTCATAACATGATACCACTTTCGAACCTTAGCTGTGGTAGAGTCATCTCTATACCAACAACGTTCATACCTCTCTCACGTGCACGTGGAATGCCATTGAACACACTGGTCTTCCCTAATACCTTCTCTATGTCCTTCAGTATTGGGGTTAGACCAGTTACTACCCGAATACCTTCTCTTTGTCCTTCAGTATCGGAAATCATGATTCCTCCCTCCCAAGTACCTTCTCAATGTCCTTCAGTACTGGGGGTTAACAACATACCGGGGCATACTTTGATTACCTTGGAAATCATGTTTTGATAACACAAACAACAAATTCTCAACATTTGCACTTTTCCTTTCTAAACATGTTTCCAAGTGGATTTACACAAGGCATTTTCTAAAGGAAATCATACTTCCATAATTTAGTTTCCATGCTTGAATGTGTAGTTACAAACTAATTCAAATCATGCTTAAGTGCCATCAATGACATTCTATTAAAAGCTCCATGAAAAATATACAAAAGTAAGTCAAGCATGTTTCAATGATCAACATTTATGCTTTTGAAGAAAAACAAAGGTCAAGCATAGTTCTAAAATAGAGTCACTCACAATCACCAAAAGGGTTCCAAGGATTATAAGCTATTCCTATCTCCGTTTGCCCTGAAAAAGAAATTAATAACATTAATTCCTTTCCTTATACACCTTAAAAACATATCTAATTCAGTCTCATAACTCAATTCATAATAACCATACACACTTGGGTGTAAGGTATATAGAAATGGAAGCACATCTCCTTCAATCTCTTGCTAGCAGTTTTTTTTTTTTTCTTGCACCTAAAATTCCAGGTTCAACTTTCAGCTTGGGTTCCTCAAAATTTAGCAAAACAACCACCTAATATTTTTTTTGATAAACCTCAAGTACAACATCTTAACTTACTTACCTCAAATTTTCAGCTTCTAATTCCTCCTCAAGAGCTCAAAAGAAACTGATTTCTTCACACTGTTCTGCTAGCAGTTTTTTTTTTTCTTGCACCTAAAATTCCAGGTTCAACTTTCAGCTTGGGTTCCTCAAAATTTAGCAAAACAACCACCTAATATTTTTTGATAAACCTCAAGTACAAAATCTTAACTTACTTACCTCAAATTTTCAGCTTCTAATTCCTCCTCAAGAGCTCAAAAGAAACTGATTTCTTCACACTGTTCTGCTAGCAGTTTTTTTTTTTCTTGCACCTAAAATTCCAGGTTCAACTTTTAGCTTGGGTTCCTCAAAATTTAGCAAAACAACCATCTAATATTTTTTGATAACCCTCAAATACAACATCTAAACTTACTTACCTCAAAATTTTAGCTTCTAATTCGTCCTCAAGAGCTCAAAATCACCAGATTTCTTCACCCTGTTCTGCTGGCCGAAAAACTGGGAACACCTCTCGGTTTTCTTAACTTTTCACGACCTTCTTCTTCATATTTTCTCACAAAATTTTCCAGACCTAATCTTCATTCAATTTCTGAGATTTTGGCTCAAGAATCATCGAATTTGCTCAAGTGGATTGAGAGATATGACTGTTTTAAGTTTATCCACTTCCTAGAGCTTCCAGCTGTCTACTGCAGTCACAAGTGTTGGACAGCTCATCCTTCCACTATAACAAAAAAAAACTCCAACGAAAATGTAACTAAAATGGCAAGCTCCTCTTTCTCTCTTTAGACTTTAAGTCCCTTTCAATCCACCTAAATTGTAAAGAAATTTTAACTAAATTAATTAGAAATTACAGCTTTTGTATTCAACACAACATACACCTAATGTGCACCCAACTTGCTCATGACCTTAACTTACTTCAACTCAACTTTTAATATGCTTATCCCAATGCGTAACCTGTCTCCTTATGAAGCTTTGTGTACGTTAATATCCACAACTTAGGAGATTCCCAAATTCTACCACGACATCTTTTAGTGCAACCTATATCAATTTGCATATGTCAAAACATCATATATGAGCACAATATAATCAAAAGAGAGTTTAGGGCTTACAGGGGCGGCTGGTTGAGGTTTCACAAAAAGGAGATGGGGGAGAGGTTGTTGACGTGAATGAGGAGGAAGAAGAAGAAAAATTGGGGATTAGGGCTATTTCTTTTCTTTTTTTTTTTTCTTGCTCAAAAATAAAAGTAAAAGAAAGAAAAAATCCTTCTTTCATACTTAACAAAAAGGCCCATTATCTAAAACAAATAAAAGATTTAGGATCAAATGTTTGGGTAAAAGCGAGTTTCCAAAGATTAAGAGATTTGATCTAATTCGAAATTCTTTATCTAAAGTTATAAAAACTTAATTACTTAAATCTACCCACTAAATTTCGATACTCTTCGAGTCGACTTTAAACAAAGAATTTAAACGTTCACCACAAATACAAACATAAGATGGAAATTAATTGTACCTGAAGTTGCAGGGTGTCACAAAATTAATCCAAAAAAAATGTATGAAAGAGGAATGGACCTGGATAGACACAGGCTTCGACCACAGGTTCAGAACTAGGATCAAATTAACAAAAAAAAAGTATGAAAGAGGAATGGGCTGGATAGACACGGGCTTCAACCACAGTTTCAAAGCTAGGTTCAATTTAACAAAAAACATAGAATAAGGGAAATGAACCTAGATAGACACAGGCTTCGACCTTAGTTTTAAAACTAAGTTCGATTTAACCAAAAAATGTATGAAAGAGGAATAGACATGGGTAGACACATAATTCAACCTTAGTTTCAGAACTGAGTTCAAACAAAAAACGTAGAATAAGAGAAATGGACCTTGATAAACATAGGCTTCGACCTCAGTTTTAGAACTGGGCTTGATTTAACTAAAAGGTATAAGTAAAAAGCAGATCTGGATAGACGCAGGCTCAACCTCAACTTCATATTTGGGTTTGATTTAACCAAAAGATGCATGAAAAAGAAATGGACCTATATAGATATAGGTTTCGATCTTAGTTTCAGAACTGTGTTCAATTTAAGCGAAAGGTATAAATGAGAAGCATACCTTGATAGATGCAGGCTCAACCTCACCTACAGAACTGGGTTTGATTTAACCAAAAGATGTATGAAAAAGAAATGGACTTGGATAGATGTAAGCTCAACCTCAGCTTTAGAACTAGGTTTGATTTAACCAAAAGATGTATGAAAGAGAAATGGGCTTGGATAGACACAGGCTTTAATCTTAGTTTCAGAACTGGGTTCGATTTAACATAAAGGTATAAGCGAGAAGCATACCTGGATATAGACGCACGTCAGCCTCAGCTTCAGAACTGGGTTTGATTTTAGAAAAAAAAAAGTAAGTTGATTTGACTTATCTATTTAAACTAGCCACAAATGAGAATTTTGAACTCAAATTTTAGTTAACCAAATATATCAACTTTGAAAAAAAAAAAGAACATGTGAAATGAATGTGCATTAATCACTAAATGATCTGTATATGAAAAATTATGCTCTCTAAACATAGGGAAAAAGTTTTCTCAAAGGTGGGTCATGACTTTGAAATACAATACTTGTGCTTGTCAAGTACAAAACTCTTGTTTTGATTTTTTTTTTTAATTTTTGGATTTTTTTAAAGAAAGATGTGAGTTCACTTCTTATTGCGATTGTCCCAGTGTCATGCAAGATTAATAAAGCATATACTAAGAAATATAAATGCACAACTTGTTTGGCTAAGAAATAAACGATGAAAACTTCAAGTCATGAAGAAAGATGACACAATTTTTATTAGATATTCTCCCTACCATGAGATAACTATGACCTCAACTTGTCTTTTCTTAGCTATTTTCCATGGAATGATTGATAATTGGTCTAAGAAAAACTTATGGACGTAATTCTTGTTTAAGAAAAAGATATGAGGACAATTCATGATGATAAATATGAGACCCCTTTTGAAAAATAATTTGGATGCTAAAAATTCAAAATGAGATTAAATGAAAGGAGAGTAAAAAAAGATATGATAGCTTCCTCCATAGAGAGGTGTGCCCCATACTTATACAATATTTGATGTGACAGAACTTACATAAATGATAATATAAATAGCAAAGAAAGAGTGAGCAATGCATGTAAAGGTTTTTTTTAATTTTTTTTTTATGAATGTGTATCATACAATGCAATGATGGTAAAACTAATACTAATGAGCTACAAATGCATAAAATGGCTTAGCTAAACATATGTCAAATGAGAAGTTTTGAACTATGATTATGCAATTGACATTCTGGAATATGTCTATATATAAGATGATGATGAACTCAAGCTATCCTTTCTCACATAATGTCTAAGGAGTGATGCAAGTTGATCGATGAAACTTATGGATGTAATACATTCTAAAAAAATGTACGCATGAGATTCACAATGTATGTGAGACAAACTTTGTGTGTTCATGATGTTCTCTTTCTCAAACTTGAAAAAAGTTTGTACATAGGCAAAACATATGATCACCATGATGTGTCAAAATTTGATTTTTTTTTTTTTTTTTTGGACTTTCAAATGTGAAGAATGTCTATGTGAATGCATTTGCACTATCATATCAAGACTTGAACAAAGCATTGCTTGACTTTTGCCAAATATTTTTTGTCAAATATTTCCATGATGAAATCTTGCTTTCAAATAAGGAAAGATTTGAAAGCATTTGTAGGAAATCTTTTTGAGCTTGTCAAAGGAAGTCTTTTTTTTTTCCTTTATTCTCACCCTTGTTATTAATCAAGATTTAGCATGGAATCATAGGTAATCACAACTTGTCATTTGAGAAAGAAACACTCTTCCTTTATATATATATATATATTTACACTTTTTCCTTTTGAAATGAATGCCTTCATTTAATGGAAAACTTTTTTTTAACTCTTGTGATAGATTTAATAGTAATCTCAACCATTTTAGGCTTGGTGGTAGGATTCCATGTGCCATTTTAGTTGACTATTAAAAGCAATTCATAGTGTTATCTTAGCTAAATTGCTTTATAAACTCAAATTTGTGATGAGTAAGCAAGGAATGTGAAACCAAATTAGGTTGATGAGTCTAAAGGAATAACAAGGATGAGTGTCTTTTTGAAAAGAAAGATTGACATCAAATAAGAATAAGGAGACTTTCCAAGGAGTTGTGGTTAGGTTAAGAGATTTTTTTTTCTTTTGATAAAAAAAAAAAAGAATATCTTGAACAATAAGAGATTATACAAGTCATGTACACCAATTGTCCAAATTTTGGATTATACAAGAATCAACGATTGAGTTGGTAAACAAGAGTGTTGTCTGTTAGCTTTATGAGCTTCAATCATACTATCATATGTTTTGATGATAACAAACCTTTAAATTAATAATGACTTTAGTGTTTTAAAGTGTCCACAATGTAGAGCTCGAAAAGACGATTCCAACGCATTTTGAATCGCTCAAATCGGAATTCAAACGAGAAAGTTATGACTAAACGAAGATTGAGAAAAACTGCTATTTAGCAATGATGTGGACGAATAATATTGCGACACGTGACATTTTTAAATAGCCGTTATAGGCATTTTAAAATTATTTTTTTAATCATTCTTTTGTCATTTTCCTCCCAAATTTCCTCTACCCTTGATCCATCTTAACCTAGATCTAATGGCTCAAACATATTCCTTGCAACTTCATTTAAACATCATTTTCTCTCTCATTTCACAACTCTCATCCCCAAAAATTGCTGAAATTTTCTCTCAAACATTCTCCATTGTTGACCATTCTTCAAAGCTTCATCATTTTCTATTTTTCTTGTGAGAGAATTTTATATGAGAGATTAGATTGTTCCTTTTGAGCTAAAACTTGTAAGCCTACTCTTTGTGAGAGTTTCTTTGTGGGTCTTTAAATTATTTCACTATTTCAATTGGGTTTTGTATTAAGGTGTGGGTACACCTTGGGATTTTGAGTGATCGGTTTAATCCTGAACCCGAAAAAGGATTTGTAGTGGTTTGATCCTGCACCCGGTAAAAGGATCATAGTGGTTTGATCCTGAACCCGTTAAAAGGATCGATATAGGTTGGATCCTGAACTTGCAAAAGGATCAGTTGGGGGTTGACTCTTGAACCCTTAAAAAGAGTGCCAATCGGTTTAGTTCTTACCTGTAAGAGAACCATCGCAATAAAATACCCAAGAATGAGTCTTGGGGAGTGGAGTAAGGATTTCCGAACCACTATAAAAATTTTCGGTGTTATCTCTTCCTCTTTGCTCTTTTAATTTATGCTATTTAATTATTTTTGTGAGTTGATTGCATGCTTAGGAAAATTGTTCTATATTTCTAGAATTTTTAGGGTGTTTATTTTGATTAGTTTGGCTTACATTATTTTAGTTTAATTCTTTAAAAAAAGTTTTAATTTTTTTAAGCAACCCTATTCACCCTCCCTCTAGTGTCGCCATACGATCCTACATTGTCATTTCCCTAGACAATGCTTTTGAGAATTTGTGGCATAACTTGAAATTTTTTTCACATACTATGTCATGAATTTTGAGTCCACTCAAATTCTTTGATGAAGTCACCACATCACCTTGCTGGTTCTAAGAGATTCTTTAATCATTTGAATATGAATATCTTTCTCGAAGACATGAGTCCACTAAACTTGCTTTAATGACACAATTTGAGGTGTCAATCATGCATTACACTATCCCAATTTGATGACTGCTTAATTTTGTTGGAGGAATAACAGTACTTCAATCATCTAACTCTTTCCAACATCAAGGATCTCAAAGAAATCTCTTAATATCATTGTACAACATTGGTTTTGTCTCATATTAGGACTTCAACAAATGTGATTCTCCATTGGCTACTTTGATTGCCCTAATTTGACATTGCTTAATTTTGTTGAAAGAATTACAATGCCTCGATCATCTGACTCTTCCCATCATTAAATATCTATTGGAGAAATCTCTCGATATCACTAGTAAAGCACTAGTTTTAGCCCATATTAGGACTTTGTAAAGAAGACTTCAACAAATTATGCTAGCTACTATAATTATCCCAATTTGTAGATATTTCATCGTTGTCAATTTTGTATTTCTCGTGATACCAAGATGAAAAAAAACCCATGGCCCTTTTTTCTTTTCTTTTCTTTTTCTTGGCCAATCACATGCTTCTATGTTATTACAAAAGAAGCAAATTCACGAGAAAAGCTCATGTAATGCAATAATATTTCAAAGCTAGCTCTGGTGTTTATGCCAAGTGTTTGACTCCAAGTCAATGGTGTAAGCATGATTGTAAAAAGATATTGGTGGAAAATCCATGAATCCATGTTGTCTTTGTCAACTCACTGAAGCGAATGAATTCATGTTGTAGATACTGAGGTTACTTCTCAAGTTGTCTGCACCCTCAATTAAGAAAATTATTGTCCTTGGTCTTGGATTCACTCTTATTTGGTTAATAGAAGAAAGAGAATGTCGAGATAAACTTGGAAGAAGGTGTTTGGAAAGTGGAGGAAAAAGGAAACTATGGTAATTTTGGAAGTGAGATCACAAGTACATAATTATGAAGTAGTAATTTTCAATTATAGTCCAACACTATTTCATTACTTTTAAAATCTTCCTCGTGCACATGGATGGAAACAGGGGATGACAATGGCTCAAAAATTGGCATGGGTTGGTTTGAAAAAGAATGTGCTTTGCCCCAATATGATAATTACAGGATGCATAATCATAATTATGGGATTGAAAAAGGTAAATGAAAAACACACATGTATGTGTCATCTTAGGTAAATAAAAAACACAATATATGTGTCATGTTTAGAGACATAGATGATTTGCTCATCTTAGACAAGATTTTTCATGAATGAAAAATGACATGAGCTATTAAAAATGATGGTCATTCAAAGGTAATAAACTAGCCACAAAAGAAAGAAGAGTGGTTTGTTTAAGAATGACATTACAAAAGATAACTTCCAAAAATGAGGTTAGAAGAATTTGGTTGAGATTGTAGTTTCAAATAACAATTTCAATAAAGATTCATCAAATCAACCATTAAAACTCATAACCAAAACAAACTTACTTTCACTTTGAAATTAATTAAAATACATTTATTTCAAATTATCCAAAATGAAAAAAATACTTTTAATAGAAAAACACTTTAAAGCATATAAAACAATTTCGACCAATTTCAAATCATACAAAACATTCTTTCAAACATTTGTCAAATAAACAATATTAAAAACATAATTGTACTAAAATTTCTATTTTGAAAGGGATGTGGAAACTACTTACCTCGATCGATAATCCTACAATTCTCAATCTCAATCTCAAGTCCAAATCTTGTCCACTTTCTTGAACAATCATCAACTTTTCCTAGAAGTCCAAACATATCCAATACTACACTGATCAAAAACCAAAATTATATCTTAAAGGTCCAAAAGCTTACTAAAATATAGACAATTTTATCTACCAAATTTTTCCCATTCAAAATAATTTTCTGCATAAAAAGTTAGGGAAAATAGGGTTCTTGGACTAAAAAAACAGCACTAAAAAACTGGGTTAAAAACACTTTAAAATCCAATTAAAACGTATTAAAATCGATAAAATCAATGCTTTTTTTAATACGTAATAAAATACCAAACAATTTTTCAATTCTACAATTTTTAAAACCTTTAAAACTATCATAAATTATGGACAAATAACCCAGAAAAATTTCTGCTCATAAAACAAAATTTTCCAAATTTTAACATCAAAAGAATCAAGATTTGTCACTTTGTAACCCAAATTCCAGATCTGAAAAGCTTGATAAAACTGCTTTAAAAACCATAAAAAGATAATGTTTTCATGTAGAAATTAAAGCTATAAATCACACTTTAAAGAAACAATCATTTGGTAAACTTTCTTGTACAAAAAGAACCCATAAACATTACAAAAACAGTCCCAAATTTGAAGAAAATAAAAGCTAAAAAATTTTGAAAAATTTTCGTTTATCAAACCTTCAGTTTAATCCAAAATCCATAAGATGAAAAACTTTGATAAAGAATTAAGCAAACCAAACCTAAAAAATTTTTAGGGCAAAAGATTTTAAGAATCTTTTCATTCTAAACAATTAAGAATAAAAACAAAACCCAAAATTTTTCAAGAAAGATTCCATCAAGAAAGAAAACAAACTTGAAAATAGAAGGGAATAAAACTTACTATTTTTTCTTTAGAGATGAAACTATAGAACGTCTTCTTTTTTCTCTCTTTTTTGCCGTCAAAAGGTTTTGTCAAAAATGTTAGGGCTTAAGAGATCATTTTTAAAAGAACTCTAATCAAAACCTTAAAATATTATCTTCTCTTTTTTTTTAGAAAAAAAAATAAAGATTTATCTCCTAATTAAAAATAAATAAAATCCTAATTCAAAAGGTTTAAAAATAAACAATAAAATAAATAAAAATTCTTTTTTTTTCTTCGATTGTCACATCATCGATACTGAGCTCATTGATCTTTTTCTTCAAAACTGGACATTTTGGAGCATAATGCCCAAACCCACTGCATTTATAGCATTGGACTTTTGAAGGATCTTTCTTTGCATAGCTTTTTCCTTTTTGAGGAGTCTTCTTGTAATAAGAATTCTTCCTATAAGGAGATTGCTTCTGCAATCTGTAGGTATTAGAGTATCGCCTATACTCTTTTGAATAATAAGTCTTTTGTTTGGAAAGACTCTTATTTGCACGAACTGAAGGAGGTTCGGTTGTGTTTTGATAGAAATACATCTTACAGAATTGCCCTAGTTCCTTCTTTTTCTCGACAGCTGAAGCATTCCTCTCTTGCCTTTTGGCTTCTAAGCACTGCTTACCACCTTGATGGATGACAACCTGTATAATATTGCCATAGGTGATGTCATCCAAGTTGATCTCTCCTTTAAAAATTTTTGAGAGATAATTCATTAGTTCTGCTCCAAATATTTTGGGAAGTCCTGCAATGAACCTTTCTTTCCAGAATTTGTTCATGCAATCCTTCCTTTTGAATACTTCCATGAAGAAAGTATCTTTGTACCCTTGGAAATCTTGGAACTTTGGACATTTGAGCTGTTGTAGATAGGTTCCTGCTTGTGTCTCATAGTTGCTCGTTTTTCCAACGAATTGTTTGATGATGAAAAAGCAAATGGTAGTAACCGCATCATCTAATTCTTCTCTTTTGCTAGCTTATTCGTGCTTGCCTTTGAATACAAATTGGGAATCTATTTAAAAACCCCAGATTTCAACATGAAATTAAATGCAAAGAATTAAAAGATAAGATTGGATGATTCGAAAGGACAAGCCCAGTCTGAATCATCTTTAGGGAAAGCAGGGAATCTACTTTACAAAAGTAAAAGACAAAATCAAAAGATAAAAATGAATCTACTTTAAAAAAACAAACAGTGTTGCTTTAATAAAGTAAATAGTGAAAGCAAAATAATTACAAACGGACAAATAAAGTAAAAGTGGATGAGGTTGGAGAGGTGGAAAGATGAGGATGACAACGAATTTTGCAACGTCTTTTCTTCCTTTAATAAAGTGGCTTTATTAAAGTTGGTTTGTCGTCTTCTTACAACAAATCCTTTCTTTGAGATTCAACTTCCATTAGGCAAGGAGGCAAGGAAGCAATGGTAGAGCTTACTAGGGGTAAACTTGGCTATGAATTGAAATAAAGATTCCAAACTTGATGTAAGATGATGCTCTTGATACCATATATTTTTGCTAGAAATGGCAATGTCCTGGGTTGAAAGTCACCATGATTGAAAGTTTGGAAACTTGTAGAATAAAGAATTACAATTTGTTCAACATGTTATCCAAAGCAACTCTATTATTCTCTCATGCTTCTCTTCTTATATGTAGGTGGTAGGTTATGGAGAGGAGACTCAAGATAGATTAGGGCTATTGATTAAATGTTGCGATAAGTGGGCTTGAGGAAAAGCCTAATGCATTTGGGCTTGAGCATGTCAATAACTAATAAGCTCTATTTTGTTGAAGGAGGGTCTTTGTGGTTGTCGGTTAAGGAACTCCATATTTTCATTCTAAAGCCCACATACTTGATGATTGGTGCACTATTCTTTGGTATTTAAAGGACAAACTATATAACTGGCTAAATTAAGGGGATTGGTGCCCTATTCTCTGGCATTTAAGGGGAAAACAAGGTGGAGAAGAATTGAGTTAGGTAAAAAGGTAAGGATATGGAAAAAAAAAATATAAGCAACATCACTCTAAAATTTAGATTAGCCACGTTTGACTATTTTTCAACGATTTAAATTTAGACATACAGTGATATTTCCTATATTTAAACACAAGTGAGCTGATGAGCTTTTCACTTATCATTTATATTATTTTATATTATTTTGTTCTTTTGTGATGACAAATTATTCAATAAGTGGTTGTCTCTTAATAATCGTTGGATGTAGATCTAAAAATATGTCTGTCTCCTAATAACCATTGAATACAAAAGTAAATTACTTTTACAATTTCTCTCACACACATTGATCGATCATGTGTAATAGGCTTAGCAGGCTCATTTACTTATGTTCAGTTATCAGCTTAACCTCTGAGTCTTTGTTGTAATAAAGTGTATGAAGAATTTGCAACAGTATTCCAATTGTCATCTTTTCTAATTCATCACCGGTTAGTCAATTCAATTTATCTCTATAAACTTAATAAGCACTCGATAGAATCCTAATGTTGTTTAAACATCGTTTGGTCATCCATAATTGGTACTGTCTTAGCTATGAAATTAGATGAAAAGAATGTAATTCCTTGGAGAGGAATGGTCTTGGTTGTTTAGAGAGGTCAAAAGGTTGATGATTTTGTACTTTGAACCAAAGTTATCAGCCCATTGAATTCTTCATGCCAAGTGTGGAGTGGCAAGCAATAGATCAAGCTTTGTTAGGCTGGCTAATTTTTGGTTCTATGACTCCATTTGTTGCTTGTGAACTGGTTGATCTCAAATCTTCTCTCAAGATGTTTGGGTTGCACTAGAAGACTTATATGGTGCAACATGTAAGGCAAGAATCATTCAACTAAGAAAAATGTCCTTCAAACAACTAAAAAAGAGAACATGAAGATGTCGGAGTATCTTAACTTTCATGAACCGTGTTGAGGATCCCACATCGGAAAGATGAAGAGAGACTTCACAATTTTTAAGTTACATGAGTTATTCCTCTCATTGTCAATTAGTTTTGAGATCGAACCCCATGTAATCTAATATGGTATCAGAGCCTATAAAGCCCAAACAGGTATTCGGTCCAAAAATTGGGATCCGACTCAAGAAGGGTGAACCTAAAGATGTACCATCTTGAAGGGGCATGTTGAGGATCTCACATCGGAAAGATGAAGAGAGACCTCACAATTTATAAGATACATGAAGGGAGTTTAATAGTATGCTTCGAATAACTTTTGAAAAGCCATGTTTTTAAAACAAAAATTAATTTTTCTATATGCACATTTGAAAAAATTAATAATTTAAAGTGTGCTTAGTATATCTTCTTCAATAATTTTAGACTATTAAAAGTATTCTTTTAATCTTAATAAAAAAATACACTTTTAAGAAAATTGGATTAATTTAAAAACTACTTTGGAAGAAACACTTGAAAGATAGATTATCCAAAAATGACTTTAAAGTGATTGACTGAAAATCTTCCAAATATGTAGTAAGAAAAAAAAACATATTTATAATTAATTGAATCACTTTTGAATATAGTACCAAAAAAAAAAAGTTTGCTATGTAAAGCACTTTTTAAAAAGGTAAGAGATAAAAACATTTGGAAAAAATTCAATTTTTATCCCCTAAACTTGTCATCATGTATGAATTTTCACTATAAACTTCCAATGTCATCAAATTGAACCCTAAACTTAGACAAATATTGCAATTTTTATCTACTATTCAAATTTCGTTAATTTACTCACTAATCTTAACAATAAATAACATAAAAATATCCATAATATCACTAATTTAAATAAAATCAAGTTTTGCACAAAATTAAGTTTGATCGATGCACAAATTAACCATTGAATAACTTTATCAAAACTCACAAATTTTAACAAAAATCAAGCTCAATGTTGATTTTCTAAAAATCAAGCTCAATGTCGATTTTCTAAAAATTTATGCCGTACACATGCTTTATAATTCATTGAACATGTATGAGAATGTAACGACCCTATAGGCTCAACACGCTACCTAAGAGTCATTACTAAGTCACGTCGCTATATTACCAAAAATTTCGGCAACATAACGGCGTAACTACACGAAAACCATAATTTTGACCCTGATAAGACATAGAAAAACACACTTCTAAGATTTCAAACAACCTCCTAGCATCCAACAAACTTCCCAATATGATGCTAGGGTTCAAACAGCAGAAATCAAATACACGTGCACGATTTACAAGAAAGGTTTAAAAGATTTTGAAACATTCTCCTAAACATTTAAAAACTTAACATGAGTTCTATGTACATCTAGAAACATAAAGGAAGCGGAATAGCGATCGGTCGACTCCCATGACTCGAGTAGCTGATCTCCGGTCACGCGCTAGGGCCGATCTTAGCCTTACCTGAAAACATTTTAAAAAGGAAAAGGGTGAGTATTAACGAATAATACTCAGTAAGTCCATCATAGTTTTAAAATAAGAGTTTCAATCACATGCAACATGTCATTTTAAATCATAAAACCATCGCTTTAGTGGGGGACCTAAAATTCCTTTCATAAACCATGTACTTTTCCTCGCAGCTCTTGTGAACGATTAAATTCTCCCGAGGGCCTCTGAATAGTCCGAAGACATAGTTTTTCTGTCTAATAGAGTCCTCCCTACCTCTGAGAGTTAAGCTCGAAAGCTAACATATATCATGGAGTCCGAAGACTCAGCCCGAAGGCTACCATCGTGGAGTCCGAAGACTCAAGCCCGTCGGCTACAGTCTGGGGGCACTCTCGAACCCCGGGAGCATATAGAGTCCGAAGACTCGGGTTCCCTCAAAACCCACATAAAACTTTTGGGAGAATTATCGTCACAGCCTATATAAATCTTTTCATGAACACAACACATGCATGAGGTCCCATTCGTTTTTAGAACATAGTTATGTATGCATCAGTCATAGCAATCGCATTTCAAAGACATACATATAATACACTTTCTTTCTTAAATACTTAACATGAAAACATAAACTTTCAAAGAAATCATAGAGCTAGCTCAAGTTTTGAAAACTTCTTTCGTTGTGAGATCCCTTACCTTAAGTCTTTACTTATTACAATACCCTTTCTTCACTTAGTAATAAGCTTCTTGAGTTCCCACTCCAAGTACGATCCTCGGTCCTCGACAATTCACCTAAAAAGTGTTCTAAACGTGTCTTAAACCATCCAAATTACGTTAAAACACATTCTATCATTTATAACTCGACGAAACGGACCTAATGGTAAATTTTACCCAACTCCGGCGAGCGGCGGCGCGTGCGGCGGCGGACGGCGGCGCGTGGCCAGCGCGTGGAGCTTCCGATCGGCGCGTGAGGGCGCTTGGAGGCTCGTTTTCGCGCGAGGCTCGCGGATCTGGGCTTTCCGGACGGATCTGAGCTTCGTGCAGGCTGTAAATCCGGCGAGGCTAACGCGAATGATTTCGTCCGGCGAAACTTGCAGAAGAATCGGGTCGCTGGGCGTTCGTGGCGGCGGAGCTTCTGCGCGACCGGCGAGGAAGAAAAAGAAGTCGACAGAGGGTGGGTGTTCGGCCGAAGAGAGAGAGAGAGATGATCGGGAGGGAGAAGGCTGACGGAGAGGGGGAACGGCGGTGAGAATCCGAGGAAGAAGAAGAAGCAGCCGGCGTTCGTGAAGCTGATCGGAGGAAAACGCTGCTGGAGCTCTCGGTTGCCGGCGATCGGGTTTGCGCGAAGAAGAAACCGTCCGGCGAAGAAGATGGGTGTCGGTCGGAGGGAGAGAGAGAGTAAACGGGGAGAGAGGGAAAGAGTTTCGGGGAGAGAGGAAGAAGATAAGAGAAAAAAAATAATAATAATAATTTTAATAATTTTAATTTATTTTAATTTAATTTTTTTTTTTTTTTTTTTTTTTTTTTTTTTTTTTTTTACAGAATGTTACAGAGAATACATTTTTTAACGATCTTTCACATAAAAACTTATTAGAGGGTAAAAATTGCAATAATTCTTAAAGTTTAAGATTAAGATTGCAATACTTATCTAAGTTTGAGGTGCAATTTGAAGAAATTAAAAGTTTAGGATAAAAATTGATACAACTTGACAAGTTTAATCATATAAATTGATATTTTCTAGAACAGGCTTTATAAAGAATTTGCAATACATGGAAGGGTTTTATAATGTTTTGTTGTTGTTTCTAAGTCTGTCAATGTACCTAGTGAATTCCTAGTAATGAAAAATTATCTTTTTGTGATGCTTGTCAGTACGGGAAGTCTCACAACCTTCCATTTCATTGACTCTTAAGGGGGCGTTTGGAGCACCATTTCGGAATCATAACCCTTGGAATCGGAACCCTAGGGGGTTTGTTCTGGGGGGTTTGAAAGTCTGGGAATCAGAAAATAGTGTTTGGGGTGCAGTGTTCTGAACCATGGGAATCAGAAAACAGTGTTTGGAGTGCAGTGTTCTGAACCCTGGGCATCAGGAAATAGTGTTTGGAGTGTAGTGTTATGAACCCTGGGGTTGTGCAGTTTTTCTTTTTTCCTTTGCTACTTTGGTCTCTTTTTTTTCCTTTCCTTATTTTCTAGTGGCAATCTTTGGTTAGTTGTAGAATCCTTTGTGTAAGTTGGGTAATTTTGTTAGTACTTTTGAACGGACCTTTTAATTAGTATAAGAATAAGAAATTTGTTACTGGAAATGCAAATAATTACTTCGTAACATACGAAATTTGGTTAGGTTTATGACATGTATAAAAAAAACAATTGTAATAATTTATTGTTTTTTACAGAAAAAAATGTGAGTTTCCAATGAAAAATAATTACTTTGTCAAATATCAAATTTGGTTAGGTTTATGACAAGTATTTAAAAAAAAAATTGTAATATTTTATTTTTTTTACCAAAAAAAATGTGAGTTTCTAATGAAAAATTAACATACTTTGTCAAATATTAAATTTGGTTAGGTTTATGACAAGTATAAAAAAAATTGTAATAATTTATTGTTTTTTACAAAAAAAATGTGAGTTTCCAATGAAAAATCAACATACTTTGTCAACTATCAAATTTGGATAGGTTTATGACAAGTATTAAAAAAAAAAAAACATTTATAATAGTTTATTGTTTTTTACAAAAAAAAAATGTGAGTTTCCAATGAAAAATAATTACTTTGTCAAATATCAAATTTGGTTAGGTATATGACAAGTATAAAAAAAAATTGTAATAATATATTGTTTTTTACAAAAAAAAAATGTGAGTTTCCAATGAAAAATAATTACTTTGTCAAATATCAAATTTGGTTAGGTTTATGACAAGTATAAAAAAACAAAATATTTGTAATAATTTATTCTTTTTGAAAAAAAAATGAGTTTCCAATGAAAAATAATTACTTTGTCAAATACGAAATTTAGTTAAGTTATGGCATGTATAAAACAAACATTTGTAATAATTTATTGTTTGTTACAAAAAAAATGTGAGATACCAATTAAAAAATAATAATGGAAGAGACGGGAGAGAGATAAGAAAACTTGATAATGAAAACATGTGTCAAATGAGGAGCAAACCGGTGTGTTGGAAATCAAATCCCCCCCCCCCCCCCCCAATTTCACTATGCAAAACCATGGGGTTGTGTTTCAAAACCATTGGATTTTGAACACAGTGGCCCAAACAAGGGTTTGGGTTTGGATTCCAAAACAACCCAACCCAACCCATTGCTGATCCAAACACCCGCTAAACGTTTTGAGTTGGTACATTGTGATCTTTAGGGATCATTTCCAAGAACATCAACTTTAGGTTATCATTATGACATAAGTTTTGCTGACAACTGATCTCGACTCACATATTCTTTCCTTGAAACACAAAGGAGAAGCTTTACCAGCCTTTATATTCAATTTAAAACTCTTGTTGACTGCGGAGGAGAATTTAAACCTTTTTCAAACTATTAGAAGGAACATGGAATTGAATTTAGGCATTTTCTTGTCATTATACCAGTGAGCAAAATGGAATAGTTAAAAGAAAACATAAGTCTATAATAGATATGGGTTTAACACTTCTTGCTCAAGCCTCTTTACCACTTAGATTTTAGTGGGAGAGGCCTTCACCTCTATAGTTTATTTCATTAACTGGCTGCCTACTCCTATCCCTAACAATCTAACACCATGGGAAAAAGGCCTATTTTTACTATTCTAAACGTATATGATTGTGCATGTTTTCAATGTTTTAAACCCTATCAAACACACAAGTTTCAGTTTCACAGTACCAAATGTGTGTTTATTGGTTATAGTGAAGCTCATAAGGGGTATAAATGTCTAAGTTCAAGTGGGAGATCGAATATGTATATTGAGACATATTGTGTTGAGCGAGTCAGAATTTTCTTTAAAAAATGGTTTCCTTACTACTTCTTTGGCTAAACAACAATTAATCCAAATAGACAGTGATTTTCTGGTTTAAATTTCCCAACAGAGATTTTAGTTCAATAGTGTTCAACTCTAGCTAAAACACTTCCCCTTAGAAACAATGAGCCAGAGTCTCCAAATCCTTTGTTAAGTTAACAAGCATTAGAGAGATGGTATTGATTTAGTAAGCAGTCACTTAAACTCATCAAATGGCTAATCCAAATCCTTTGTTGAAACATAGTCCAAGAATGGAATAATCTTTAAGGCGAGCATACAAATTAGTATATCTGTATATGTATTAGGCCGTTAGTACAGAAAACTCAAGACTTAGTAAAAGAGCCATGGTTAGTGACTGAAGCGATATGCAATTTGTAGAGTGGAAGGAAGCTATGAAGTCAGAAATGACAGCTTTAACAAAAAATGCCAATACATGGACTTCACTTTAGTACCTTTTCTCTCAAATTATAACTTGGCCGCCGGTTGCAAATGGGTGTTCAAAGTGAAAACCAGATGGCAGTGTGCAAAAATACAACAAGACTAAATCATGTTGGCAAGCTCAACAAAGCATATTATATAGCTTAAAGCTTGGCATGATATGATATAATGAAGAATGTTATGCTAAGCTAGCTAAGGGGTTCAAGAACTCAAAACCAGACAACTCATTGTTCTTCCTTTTTTTAAAATAAGGTAACAATCATCTATGTTGATGGCATCTTAGAGACAGGAAATTATGACAATATATATATGGTATGAAAATTGCATTTAAAAGTGTAAAACCAAACATATAAATGATTACATGAAAATCACTTTTGATAAATCAATTAATAAACGAATCGTTTTCACTAAAATCACTATTTCTAAAATCACTCCAAAACATGTTCTAAATTATATATGGTTGGTCGGGTTGTCGAGGCCGCCAAAATAAAATCGCTTCTTCCTATTCTAGCTTGTAGAATTAGTGGAACCAAGTCGAATCCCAAGGAAACTAATCTAATCAATTTCTCAAAGTTAAATTTGCAATAGAAAATAAAAAGGGGATTTTGGGTGTTGTGAATTAGACAAAAATAAAATTAAAGGCAAATAAAACAAAGGAGAAAATTCAATCTTACCAAAGTTTCCAATTCAAGGTACAGATTCATCCAATTTTAATTTTGATCCCGAGCTTACAAAAATAAATCAATTAACTATCCGAGCACTTAGTCCACTTATTCAGAAAAGCAGTGATAAATATAATTCCCCTAAACTAATGATCCTGACAAAGCATTACAATCAAATCGTGTTATTTAGTTAACTGGGCGTAATAGCGTTCCATCTTAATTTAATAACAGCATTAAGGACGATGGGAAGACTAAGACAAGATTAATCATGTGAGATAGCTACAATCTAATCAATTTCACTTCTTTAATTCTAGAGTCTATCAAGCTATGTAATCATGGAAGAGCTATAAAAACATAGACAGTCAACTCTTTTTGCTACCTAATTCAATCATTCAAGATAATTACGGATCATGAAATCATGCAAAGCAAACAAGCAAGCAATATCAATCGAGACGTCAATTCAATCAAGATTAAATGCTCATTAGAATAAAAGCAAGGAGTAAAGAATACTTTGATTGATAAAATTGCACTAAAGCCTGAAGCCTCATAGTCTTACAATTAGATTCAAACCGACCATTGAATTAGAAACACAAACTCTAGCCGCTCATCGTAACAAGATGGCCAAAATTTAACATGACTTGACAAAAGTTCGAGGAAAATTAAAGGACTAAAACTCTAAAAGTGTCTAAAAACCTAAACATAAAACATAAGATCCATTGCCCTAGAGAAAAAAAAGGAGAATTTATATGATTGGTGGCAGCATCGAGATGCTAAGGTAGCGTTGAGATGCTGCCTCAGCAAATAAGGAAAACATCGCACATATCTTCACAGTAGCTTCGATGGAAAGTTCATAGCGCACGCGTTTTAAGGGTTGAGATGCTGTGAGCAGCGATGAGCAAAGCCAATCCACAGTGTCGAGCAAGGTTGAGCATAGCATTGTTTGTGAAAGTTCGTACGTAGCATTGAATGCCCAAAGTAGCGTCTCAATGCTACCTACATGGGTCCCTTAGCTCAATGGTTGTATGTAGCAACGTCTTGACACCCAAATGGCCTCTTGATGCTAACATCTTGGGTTTCTTGACTTGGACTTCATTTTCTCTTGACTCAGTTACTCAATTTAGGTCTAAATAGCTACTTGTTTATTCCGATTCCTCAAATACGCTTGTTAGCTCCAATTGGCTTGATCCCTACAAAATGGACAAATAACAGCGTGAAAGGAACGAAATTAGCACTAAATAAGGACTATAGATAGCATATTTTAGGTGCTATCAATGACTTAACATATTCCCAAGTCTAATGACTAGTCTAATATTATTGCCTATTTAGATGCTAATTGGGCATGTAATCTGGATGATAGAAGGTTTATTAATGTTCGTTCGTTTTGTGTTATCTGCTTGGAAATTCGTTGATTTCTTGGTCATCTAAAAAAAAAACAACATGTAGTTGCAAGGTCTTATATTGAATCAGAGTACAAGTACACTTCTTCAGAACAGGTTACACATTCATCTATACTATTTTATTCTTTGTGACCGTTAAAGGCCAGTACTTTAGTCTTTTGTTCATTTGCTACATGACAGATCGTGTGTAATAATTAGAAATTAGTGAGAAATAATGCATGCAAAAAGAGCGAGAGGGGGAGGTTAGTCATTAGAAAATGTGTGTGGAAAGTAGAGAGACAAGTTACTCAAAACAGATGTCTATCTAAGCATAGCTCAACTGGTTCATTTAGATATATATCCTTGATGATCTCCTCATCCATATATGTTGTTGAACTAAAAAAAAGAAAAATGCTAGTGAAAACAAATGGATAAAGATGTTGGTAAGAAAAGGGTTGTAGAGTTAGAGAGAAACATAACTTTTTATCGAATAAAAGTAATAGTAATTTATTTTAATAAGGTATGTTTTACAACAAATCAATGATGAATGCGTTTAAAACTAAAAATCACTTCTGAAATCGCTTCCTAGGGTCTTCAAAGCCCACATTCCTTTCATCAATAATTTAATTCAAATTCCTTGTCACGACGACTATATATGGAGATAAAATTTAAAAAAAAGATTACATATAAATATAGCACAGTTATGAGTTTTCAAATAATATATGATGATATATACCCTAGAAAAAGTCAAAATCTAACTTTAATGATATGAATAAAAGAAGCTCAATATTCACTTAGGCCTGGTGTGATAATCAATTTGGCCCTGTTTGATAACAATTTAGTTTTTTGTTTTTGGTTTTTGAAAATTAAGCCTATAAATACTACTTTCACCAATGGATATACTTGTTTTGTTATCTACTTTTTACCTATGTTTTCAAAAATCAAGCCATGTTTTGAAAACTAAAAAAAGTAGTTTTCAAAAACTTGTTTTTGTTTTTATAATTTGGCTAAGAATTCAAATGCTTTCTTAAGGGAGATGAAAACTATTGTAGAGAAATTGAGAGAAAACAAGCTTAATTTTCAAAAACCAAAAACTAAGGCCCCGTTTAATAACCATTTGGTTTTTTGTTTTTGGTTTTTGAAAATTAAGCCTATAAATACTACTCCCACTTATGGTTTTACTTGTTTTGTCATCTACTTTTTACCTATGTATTCAAAAACCAAACCATGTTTTGAAAACTATTTTAAAACTAAAAAAAATAGTTTTCAAAAACTTGTTTTTGTTTTTAGAATTTGGCTAATAATTCAAATGCTTCCTTAAGGGAGATGAAAACCATTGTAGAGCAATTGGGAGAAAACAAGCTTAATTTTCAAAAACCAAAAACCAAAAACCAAATAATTATCAAACGGGGCCTAAATGGTTATCAAACGGGGCATTTGTTTTCTGTTTTTGGTTTTTGGTTTTTAAAAACATGTTTGTTTGGTTAACCAATTTAGTTTGTTGTTTTTAAATTTCCAAAAACGTTTTTACAATTAGCGGTTTTGGTTTTCAAAAACCTACTGAGTTGGCACCGCTTACATCCACGCTGGAAGTGGAAACTCTCTGGTTAGTGGTTGGTGAAATCCAGTGTTTCATTTTTTTTTCTTTTTATTTGTTTTATTATTTTTTTTGTGTTATTTTTTTTTCACAGTTAAAATCCTTATTTTATTTTCTTTGAAGGGATGTCTTTTTACTCTAGAAAATCTAAAATATCTTTCCAAATTTTCTTCTTTAATTTAGGTATTTTGAATTATGTTATATATGTATATATATTATTTTGATTAATAAAAATTATTTTGTTTATTGAACAAATTAATATAATCTCATTGATTCTGGTTACACAAATATGTCTAGGTTTTTATTAACTTATTATGAAGAAAAAATTCATTTACACGAGTTTAAAAATAATAGATGTCGATTAAGAGGTAGAAAAGAATTATTCAACTATCGACACGTTCAACACATTGACATTATTTTTGCTAAGTTTTTCTTTCACTTTTATTAATTGATTCATTAAAATTAAACATTACAAATTTTTTTTTATCATTTATGTAAACATCAATGCGGTCATTTACACTTGTACGTTTTAAACATATTTATTTTGTTATATGTCTTTTAATCAATTAGTTAATAGTCAACACATCTAGAATAATTGTATTTTTTTTATAATAATAATAATAATATATTAAATAAAAACATTATAAAAATAGTTTGAATATTCTTTTTATGAAAAAAAAATACAAAATAAATAACAGTTATCAAATGACGTTTTGGTTTTTGTATTTGTTTTTGTATTAATTGGGAGTCTCCCCACTCCAAGGCTGGTGTCTCTTTTGTCTGTTTGCATTTTAAAGTTTGTGTAACTGGATGCTTCTGATGCTTCCCACTGCCTGTGGTTCATGTTCATTCAGACTCCATTTTCTAATTCTAGCTCATTTTTAACACATTTCATTTAGCTCCCGCATTTGTTGAGGTTCTTCATAGTTTGAGATTTAATTTTTGATGCAATGTTATTAAGATTGATGTAAATCATTTTCAAATAATTGTGCAGCAATTATGATGCATAATGTGTTTGTTGTACCTATGGTTAGGTTAACAAACCTAGGCTATCAAATTTGAAATTATTATATAGAAAAATTTAGGTTAAAAATCACTTTTTTGTCCTTAAACTTTTATGAAAACAACAATTTAATGATTTAGTCCCTGTACTTTATCAATTTTGTAACAATCTAGTTCCTGAACTATATAATTTAGTATGTAACAATTTAGTCCATGTATTTTAAAATTTCTAACGATTTAGACTCTATCATGAAAATTATTATTAAGATTTAATGTGAAATATCTTACATAGGTATATCAATACACTAATTAGGAACCCTATATGATAAGCTACAAAGTCTAAATCGTCAAATAAAAAAGATCAACACTTAATTTTGATCATCTTTTTTTTATGTCAGAGATTAAATTGTTACAAATTTGAAAGTACAAGGATTAAATTGTTATATACTAAGGACTATATTGTTATAAATTTGAAAGTATAGGACTAAATTGTTACAAAATAATAGTAAATGTAGACCATATTGGTTGAACCAATTTAAAATTTTGGCATATTCTTTTCTTCTTCTCAATAATTTTTTCCTCGTGTGGTTCTTATTGTTTATATTGAATTAGAATTGTTACTTTCTCATTTGTTTCTTGTCGGCTTTTGAGTCTGGGTAATTATCTTGCTGATGGAAAACTCGATAAAATACTATCACAATATCATTTTTATTACTCTTATAAATACCATGCACATGTGTATATGCATATATCGTATTGGAAGCTTTAATTTTAAGATGTGCACTTTGCGTGCTAAGTCTATTGAAAATTTGAAAGGTTACTCTAATGGATCATAAATTTCTATTTCACTAGCGTTGTTTTGAGGCCGAATTCTAGTAGGTGGGCCCTATTTTGCTTGATCCAAGATCACAAGGTAAGGTGGGACCCTGCACAGAAGTCTAACTTCAATGTAGTGTTATGCCCAACGAAGTACTTTGATACTTAAGTTAGTACTTAGTCCAAGTAGTATTGAGTTGAGCAAGAGTAATGTCGTGTACCTGCGTATGGAGGGAGATTTTGCTATTTCTAGGAATCTAAAACGGATAATAACTATGTCGCCCTGTCAATCTATGAAGTTTGAGGCGCTTGTTGCTGTACATCGACCAAAATCTTAGGTCTTATGTGACTAGGTTGACTCCACATCAAAGTGATGTCTTTTAGTAGAGGCGTGGCCCATGGGTGGTGCACCTCAAAACATTCGTCTTGGTTGGCATTCTTGAATAAGGCAGATAGCTAGATCTCTAGGTGGCTCAAAGGTGAACTGACATATAGAGAGTATTTTCATACTCACAAGTAGAGATGTCCACAGGGCAGGGATGGCTTACCCCATCCCCGTCCCCGTCCCCCATTTTAATCTCCATCCCTGCGAAATTCCCCATTAAATTTTGTGAGGATCAAGGCAGGAATTCCTCGAGGGGAATTCGCGAGGATCGGGTTCTCCCCAGGGAATTATTTCTCGTTTAATTTTTTTTCTTTTTTTCCATATCAATTGAACCAAATAATTGTTTTGATACATTTTCAAATAGTTAAATTTCCATGAGAAATATCTATTAATTTTGAATTAGATTGTTAATTATTCACGAAAAATCTTCATTTAAGTAGTTAATTTTCTATAAAAAAAAAATCTCTATTTAAAGATAAAATTCTTAAACCTTGTAATAGAAACAAAACAATATTTCATATCAAATTATCTAATTAATCCATACATATAATTCAAATATTTAACTATATAATTTAAACATTATCCAATTATCTAAATCATTAACCCCGTTAATGTAGGTCCCCGAGGGTAGATAACGAACCTCAAGGACCTATCGAAGAATCTGATCACAAACAAAGTGAAAGTTGATCTCGATGTGTTTGGTACGAGTATGAAAGACTGGGTTTGTAGCAAGTGCTCTAGCGTTTATATTTTCACACCAAATAACTGGTGTATTACTCAGTTGCAGCCCAATTTTAATAAGAAGTTGTTTTAACCATATGACTTCAGGAGAGTCATGAGCTAGAGCTTTGTATTCAGATTATGTACTGGATCTTGAAACATCAATTTGCTTCTCAGATGAGTATGAGACTAGAGTGTTACCAAAAAACACACAATTAACTGTAATAAACTTTCGATCATCTAGATTTGATGCTCAATCAACATCTGAATAAGGTGCGAGAGACACCATATCACTAGGTTGAATGTGTAAGCCCATGTAATGCGTGCCACTGAGATTTTGCAAAACTCTTTTCACAGCTTGCCAATGCACAATTGTTGGTGGCTTCAGAAATTGACTCAAGTGATTAACTATATATATGCAATGTCCAATCTCGTATTAGTAAGATACTAAAGAGCACCGATTGCACTTTGATATAGGAAAGGATCAGCCATGGGTTCTCCCTCAAATATTGACAAGTGTTTACCCAAAACAGTGGGAGAAGGTGTAGATTTCAACTCCTTCATATTTAATTGGGTCAACATACTATCAAGATATTTTGTTTGAGTTAAAAGAATCCTAAAGGGTAAGTGTGTGTAACGACCCGACTTATCCTATTAGACTTTCTAGGGACGTTACTACATGCATGCTAATGAAATTTCGAAATTTAGAAATCTTTGGTAAAAGATAGAAAGAATTAAACTTTTTTGCTAAACAATCAAACTCTTTCAGTCCGGGATCCCTTTAAAAATCATTGCAAAACATAATGTGAATCAAAACGTTAAATCAAATGAAATAGTTTCACTTCAATTAAGTTTACTTAACAAAATATTTTTAAATAAAACATAAACTAGATGCATAAGCTATACTCCTCATGACACCCATGACCCTTTCAGCAAACCACCTTGCCACTCGCCTAAAATATGTTCTTGCCTTTACTTGAAAAGAAAAACATTTTGAAAAAGGATGAGTATTTAAAATACTCAGTAAGTGACCTCACTACCGGGTCAGGATATGTATACACATACATAATGAGTTTTCGAAAACATTTTTTTTTCCTTTGGTGGGACCTAAATTCCTTTCTTAGCGGAAACGTTTCCTTAAATATTTTCCTTCGGCTTTTAATGTGGACAATTTAACCCATCCTAACTATGCTTTCATTCATAAAGCCTCGTAAGGCTCCTTTACATAAAGCCTCGTCAGGCTCCTTTTCATATAGCCTCGTCAGGCTCCTTTTCATATAGATGTACATCAATAAATTTAGGAGGGTAATTGCCATAGCCTTTGAAATCATTTCATCATGAAAACACATGTATGCATGAGGTCCCAAAACATCTTTCATTTTCATTCAGTGATGCAACATATAGAAACATTCTCACATTAACCATCATACATCATAATTCTTGCATCACATTTGTAAGGATATCTGGCAAACATACATGTGAGAATGACTTTTCACATATAGAATTTCAAAACTCATAAGCAATCATGAATATAACATTTTTAAAATCTTTTTATTTCAAAAGTAGTTTTACATGTAAGAATCATTTTCGAAATATAGCATTTTAAATTCATCACAAATCATAAATAAAACATTTAAAAATCTTTTCATTTCAAAAATAGTTTTTCACTTCAGACCCCAACTTGCATTTAAGCATACCGGCATAAAGTCCCTTACCTTGACTAAGCTCAAGAATCCAATTCACCCAAATGCTCACCAAAAATTCTACTGCCTTGAACCTCAGTCGAACGATTTGGGGCCTAATCAAAGTCATCCTTAAGGTTAGTAAAGATCCCTAAAATCCATAATTGAGCCCAAAGTTTCTTCCACCAACTAAATTCCCAAAATTAGAATTAATTCTATAGCATTTAACTTAATCGCAAATTGGTGGGTAAAACTGAATTTAAGTCATAAGATCCATGGATTAATCTTATTTTCAATTGGTCTACCATACAGCCCAAAACTCAAGGATCTTCGTGACTTACCAAAAATTTCGCTCCAACAGTCCAAATCCTACTGGACAGCGACACGCTCGTGATTTTGATGCCAAAACGGAATGGGTATCCTTGAAACAAAGTCAAGATTCATGAATTAAATCTTACCCAACCAAGATCATCAAAGAACTATGTAGAAACCAATTGCTTACCCACAATTGAAGGCTCGCCGGATTGGAAGAGGCTGATCGGAATGGCGGCGGTGTGAACAGTAATCGCGGTATGAACAGCCCCCCCCCCCCCCCCCCCCCCCCGCGGTATGAACAGTACTCAAGTGAACAGTGTCTCTGGGTGAACAGTACCGCGACGTGAAGGACAAATCCGGCGATGGATGTTTGTTGAAGAAGAAGAAGAATAAGCTTTCGAATGGATGGGTCTCTTGGTAGTGAAAGGGAGAGAGAGAGAGAGATGGATTGATGGTGGAGGTTGTTTTTCATGGAGGAAGAGGAGAAGGTTGGAGAATATGACGGCTTGGCTTGACCTAGGGCTGCGTGCAGTATAAAAATAATAGAGATGGATATTTGGGCTTGGCTTCTCCTTGGGCTTAGGCTTTGCTCAAAGTCACCTAATTAACAAAATTGCCCCCAAACCAATTAATTCATTTTTTTCCCTTCTTTCTTCCCTATTCACCCTCCAATTTCTCAAATTTCAATTATGCAAATCTCTAAAATTAACTTTCAACACAACTTTAAACATGAAATTGGCCTTACAATTAATTCAAATCTCAAAATTAAAACTTTAATTAATTCCTGAAAATGTCGGTCGTTACAATCTTCCCTCCTTAAAAACTTTTGTCGTTGAAAGTTTCTAGCCTTGAAAAAGCTCGGGGTATCTAGCCCGCATCTCATCCTCTCGCTCCCAAGTAGCCTCACGAACTGGTGTTTTGCCAAAGCACCTTAACAAGATTGATCTCTCGATTACGAAGAGTCTTTTGATCTCTCGCCAAAAATTTGCATAGGTCTTTCTTCATAGCTCAAGTTCTCGTTCAACTGCAAGGGCTCAAAGTCAATCACATGTGATGGGTCTGGTATGTATTTCCTCAACATGGACACATGGAACACACTGTGTACTGTAGAAAGTGATGGTGGCAAGGCCAATTTATAAGCTACAGGCCAATCCGCTCCAGAACCTCAAACGACCCTATAAAACGTGGACTTAACTTTCCTTTCCGACTGAACCTCATAACCCCTTTTGCCAACTTAAATGTTTTTGTTATTCTTCGTTTATAATTTCAATTTTGTTTGTCATAGGTTTCTTCTTCGGCCAAACCTAAGAAAGATGTTTCTGTCAATGTCCCTGTTTCACAATCTTCTAACTACATGGATGTCCACATTACTATCAAGCTCTTGAATCGATATGCTATGCTCTCTATGCAAGAGGGCGATACAATTCAAATCAACTTGAGTGAGCACATTTTCAGAAAGGAGAAAGTAATTTATCTACATCGTGAAGACATCATGCATTATTGTGGGATGGTGGGATAGGCTATTCATGTAGTGTCACATACATTGCGTAAGTATCACATTTTTTGATTTATGGACTACGTTTTTTTCATGTTTTATGATAATTTTAATTTTCTTTAGGTATCTTTGGACTGTATGTGACTACGAAATAATCAGTAAGTTCATGTTAGTTGATCAAATAACCATTTCAAATTACGTGAAGTGTCAAGAAACTCGTTGCAGAAATCTAGCCAACATGTTAGACATGGTTAATTTGGATTTGGATCAACGAGTACTCATCACATATAACACTAGGTAAGTAATGACAATTTAAATTACTTTAACTTAATTATAGTTTTGTTTTATTCTTAAACAATGATATTAGAATATTCATTGCTAATAGTTATCATTGGATGTTGATCGTTATCCATCCACAAGAGAACATTGTTTATGTATTGAACTCTTTACGTAGTAAAATCGAAGAAAGTTTTCAAGGAACCATAAATACGTAAGTGTTTTAAACTTTTATAGTTGTTGATTTCTACATTTATATTATTCTAATGTTTCAAGTTATTTAGATCATTAAGAATGTGGCAAGCTAAACATTCACTCCCACCATATCGCTCTAATATCATTTGGAAACTTGTAAAGGTAAATTTACATTGATATTATTTATTTGAACTCTTTGGAAAGAAATCTTATATGTATAACTCAAGTATGTTGTTTTTCAATTATTTTACATGTAGTGCCCCCGCCAATTGGGTTTTGTAGAGTGTGGATACTATGTGCAAAAGTATATTCGAGAAATAGTGCACAACTCTAGTATCTCCATAAGTAACCTTGTACGTATTATTCCTTTATCTTTTAAGTGATTATAACTATATGATTTATTCTTATGTTATATGTATATTTATTTTTCTTTGTAGTTTAACAGCAAAAGTGCATATAAACAAGAAGAAATTGACGAGATTCGAATAGAATGGACAAATTTTGTTGGAAGATTTGTGTAGAGCTATTTGTTGACATTAAGTAGAGATTTGATGTAAGTAGTAGATTTACTTTCTGTCTTTGTTAGATGTAGAATGAAAATATTTGTTTATAAATATACTAGAAGTGTGTATATTTGGATCTTGTTGAATTTAGTTTGTGGAGGGATGGGTGGTCCCATTGTTTGAAGTTTAGATGTATATATGCATTCTCTGAAACTGGTGCTGGATCATGTTGGCTGTAGTTTGTGGAGGAAATGTAGTTTGTGGAGAGACGGGTGGTCCCATTGTTTGAAGTTTAGATGTACATATGCATTTTTCTGAAACTAGTGCTGGATCTTGTTCGTTTTTGGTAGTTTTAGTAGAGGTCATGCTGAAATTTTCAGTTTTTGGTTCTTGTTAAGTTTTAGGAAAGATCAACTATGGTTTGTGTTGTTGTGTAAATTGCATGTATAAAGAAAGTTGTTTAGATGTACATATCCATTCTTTCGAAATTGTTGTTGGATCTTGTTGAATGTAGTTTGTGGAGGGACGGTTGGCCTCATATATGTGTATAATATAGAAGTGAATTGCATTATTTCAGGTTAGTTTTTGGTAGTTTTAGTAGAGGTCATACAGAAATTTTCAGTTTTTGGTTTCATTCAATTTTAGTGAATGAATATTAAAGAACCTTCTTAAGCATTTTAACTTATTTTAGGTTAGTTTTGTTAAATCTTAGCAAATTAGATCAATAACCTATTTTATAATCGATTTAGTTTTTGTGTGCATATGTATTATAAAATCTTTGTAGTGAATAAGTTGATTGTTGTGTTTGTAGTAAGTCTTATCTTTGTTAAGTCATAACATACAAATAAAATTGTATTTTGTGCAGAGGTTTGACGAAAAGATAAATATTATTGGTTAGCCACCCGGGCAACCAACAATCTTTTTTAGTAAATTATGCACAAAACGATGACGGGCATTGCCTGTAACGACCCTATAGGCTCAACACGCTACCTAAGAGTCATTACTAAGTCACGTCGCTATATTACCAATAATTTCGGCAGCATAACGACGTAACTACGCGAAAACCAAAAATTTACCCTTGCCTGATAAGACATAGAAAAAACACACTTCTAAGATTTTCAAACAACCTCCTAGCATCCAACAAACTTCTCAATATGATGCTAGGGTTCAGACAGCATAGACCAAGTGAATTCAAACTTTAGAAAATCAAATACACGTGCACGATTTACAAAGAAAGGTTAAAAGACTTTGAAACATTCTCCTAAACATTTAAAAACTTGACATGAGTTCTATGTACATCTATAAACATAAAAGAAGCGGAATAGCGATCGGTCGGCTCCCATGACTCGAGTAGCTGATCTCCGGTCACGCGCTAGGGCCGATCTTAGCCTTACCTGAAAACATTTTAAAAAGGAAAAGGGTGAGTATTAACGAATAATACTCAGTAAGTCCATCATAGTTTTAAAATAAGAGTTTCAATCACATGCAACATGTCATTTTAAATCATAAAACCATCGTAAACCATCGCTTTAGTAGGGGACCTAAAATTCCTTTTATAAACCATGTACTTTTCCTCGCGGCTCTTGTGAACGATTAAATTCTCCCGAGGGCCTCTGAATAGTCCGAAGACATAGTTTTTCCATCGAATAGAGTCCTCCCTACCTCTGAGAGTTAAGCTTGAAAGCTAACATATATCATGGAGTCCGAAGACTCAGCCCGAAGGCTACCATCGACTCAAGCCCGTCGGCTACAGTCGTGGGGGCACTCTCGAACCCCGGGAGCATATAGAGTCCGAAGACTCGGGTTCCCTCAAAACCCACATAAAACTTTTGGGAGAATTATCGTCACAGCCTATATAAATCTTTTCATGAGCACACAACACATGCATGAGGTCCCATTCGTTTTAGAACATAGTTATGAATGCATAAGTCATAGCAATCGCATTTCAAAGACATACATATAATACACTTTCTTTCTTAAATACTTAACATGAAAAACATATACTTTCAAAGTAAACATAGAGCTAGCTTTAGTTTTTGAAAACTTCTTTCGTTGTGAGATCCCTTACCTTAAAACTTTACTTACTAAAATACCCTTTCTTCACTTAGTAATGAGCTTCTCGAGTTCCCACTCCAAGTACGATCCTAGGTCCTCGACAATTCACCTAAACAGTGTTCTAAACGTGTCTTAAACCATCCGAATTACGCTAAAACACATTCCATCATTAATAACTCGACGAAACGGACCAATTGGCAATATTTACCCAACTCCGGCGAACGGCGGCGCGTGACCGGAGCACGGCGGCGCGTGGGCTTCACCGCGGCGGCGCGTGGCCGGCGCGTGGAGTTTCCGATTGGCGCGTGAGAGCGCATGAAGCCTCGTTTTCGTGCGAGACTCACGGATCTGGGCTTTCCGGTCGGATCTGAGCTTCGTGCAGTGTTTGTTGATCGTGTGGCCGGCGATTTCCTGAAACAAACAAGCTCCGGCGAGGCTACTATCGTCCGGCGAAGAAACTCACGGCAAGGCTGCGGCGCGGATCTGGGCAGACAGAGCTCGGCGGGACCAGTCCGACGAGCTGAAAACGAGCCTCGGCGAGCTGCTCGGAGAGGGAACGGATGGGAGAGGGGACTGTCGAAGAGGGAGGCGGACGGGAAGAGAAGGCTGACGGAGAGGGGGAAACGGACGGGAGAGGGAGCATGGAGAGGGAGAAACGGACGGGAGAGAGAGAGAAAAAAAAAACTTCGGGAAGGGGGGGGGTTGTCGCGAGGAAGAAGAAAGGAGAAAAAAAAAATTAAAATAAAATAAAATTAAAATTAAAAATTAAAATTAAAATAATAATAAAATAATAAAATAATATTATATTAAAAAAATCAAAAATATCTTCTCTAAAAGACCATAATACCCTTTTTCTCCATTATTTCTTTCCATTTTTGCCCTCCTAACCTTCCAAATAACTCAAAAATTCAATTTCTCTAATAGAAATTATTCCAACTTAATTTTCTCAAAATTCGAAATTAAACTCCTAAATAAGCCGGTCGTTACATTGCCTATCATTAAATCTTTCAAAATGGACATTTAATGACGGACATTTCATGACGCACATATCACATTTAATGATAGACATGGATTTTTAATGTCATTCAATGACCGACATTAAAAATTGGTGTGATTTATGTGTTAAGCCTTTAATGACGGTTCTTGACCGTCATCCATGTACATAACATGACGAGCAATACCCATCATTATATATTGACAGCCATTCAAAGCATTCATCACGCGTCGACATTTCCTGACGGGCAATGCCCCTCATTATATAGTCCTCGTCATCGTAACATACAGGCTTTTAATGACGGTTAGTCGATTTTAATGTCATACTATGCCTGTCATTATAGGAGTCCATCATTATAGCCTACAATGATAGGCGTCTTTTAATGACGGGCATTGCCCGTCATTAAAAGGCGCCCGTCATCGTAGGCTTTAATGACACGCATATTGATGACGGGCGCGTGTCCGTCATTGTTTGCCTATAATGACGGGCATTGCCCGTCATTAAACCCCGATTTTGTACTAGTGCTTGGTTGTATGGCTATCCTGAAGTTATGGTAACCATTCAAATAGAGAGTTAGTTTTAGTGAGTTAGACACATTTTTTTAAGGTTAGATATTGGATAAGTTAGTGGAATTTTAAGTAAGAATAGATAAGTTAGGCACTTTTTTTAGGGTTAGTTTGGTTGAGTTAGTGGGATGTGTGTGGAGTGTGTTTGTGACATTTGAAGTAAGAGTTTCAATGAGTTGGGAATGTTTGTTGGCTTTTAAACTACAATTAGGTACCTTTAAGATACTTTTGTAGCATTAGGAGGTGAGTTGTGAGCTTTAGGTTCACTTTAGGCATTTTAATTTCTAAGTTTTTTTGAGAGTCAAAATGACACTTAGACTATTTTTAAGCACTTTTTGGCCACTTTCTAGGTTTTGAGTAGTAGAGTAGACACTTTTAGGTCATTTTGAGTTAGTTTGTAGCCTCAAAGTATACTTAAGGCACCTTTAAGACACTTTTGTAGCATCGATGAGTTGGTTGTGTGATTTAGTTTCACTTTAAGCACTTTCTAAACTTCTTTGAGAATCAAAATGACACGACTCTTTTTAAGTACTTTTTGGCCATTTTGTAGGTTCCCAATGGCAAAGTAGACACTTTTATGTTTTGATTTAGTTTTTGGCCTCAAAGTATGCTTAAACACCTTTAAGACACTTTTGTAGCATAAGATGGTTGGTTGTGTGCTCACTTTAGGCACTTTCTACGTATTTTTTAGAGTCAAAATGACACTAAAACTCTTTTTAGCCACTTTTTGGCCACTTTGTAGGTTCCAATGGGCGAAGTAGACACTTTTACGTTTTGAGTTAGTTTTTGGCCTCAAAGTATGCTTAAGCACCTTTAAGACACTTTTGTAGCATCGGGGGGTTGGTTGTGTGCATAAGTTTCGCTTGAGACACTTTCTAAGTTTTTTTTAGAGTCAAAACGACACTTATATTCTTTTGTGCTTTAGTTTCACTTTAGGAACCTTCTTTTATTTTTTGTTTTGTATTTAAAAATTTTTATTTTTTTTTTAGATTTGCAGTTGTGTAATCTTGAAGACCTATTTTCCAAAAATACAGACGAAGATGAAGATTGAAGCCTTCAAGATTAATTGTTTTCTTTCCGATGTATTTGTTTTCTTCTTTCAAACTCTAGTACATATAGAGATTGAACATTTTGTAATCAAATTATTGCATTTCAATACTATTTTTTTTTATGATATTATTTTTTGTTTTAAAATGATACTATAATGAACTATCAAAAAGTATAGAAATAAATAAACAAATAAAAAAAAAAGAAAAAATATATTTTTCAGGGTTTTGTCGATGCACATTGCGTCGGCAAAAGTAGACTTCTTCTGACGCATACATTAATCGCCGGAAGAAACTTTTTCCCGACGTAATGCATTACGTCGGGAGAAGTCCATGTTTCCCGACACAATGTCATTTTCGTCGGGAAGTAGCTTTCCTGACCCTTATGCTGACGAAATTGTCGACGAAATATTATCATTGGCCAAGACTTTTTTCGACGTAATATAGAATTTTTTCGACGCTTTGTTGTGTCAGGAAAAATGAAAAATCTTGTGGAGTATTTCGTGATCCAGTCTTATACAAACTCATTGTATAAGATACATCCACTCACATGTCTCCACAGGAATGATTTTGATCAAATCATTTGTAACTATTACAAAGTTGGCGTATCAATAGTGTTACCAGAATAAGGCACCCAATCTTATCCATATACTATGACCCTTTAGGTTATTTCTTAAACGTGATCATCTTGTATGTCAACCACATATTGTTCAATATTACACTAATAACCTTGGATTTTTCATATAATGGATAATATTATATTGCAAACAAAATAATCAAAATTATTATTAATTATTAAATAAATTATTAATTACGAGGCTTTATGGCACAAATCCCAACAGTGACCTGAACTCCCAAGAAATAATTAAACAGACTAAGATCCTTCAAAGAAAATTTCTTGTCAAGAGCAGCAACTAAATCATTTATCAATCCAACATTGTTTCTCATTACTATGACATCAACCACATTCACAAGGAAAAGAACAACTAAAGTACCTTGATGATATTTAAATAGTGAGGCATCTAAGCGGCTGTTGGAAAAACCCCACACCAAGAGAGCTGTCTTTAGAGTAATATTCCACACTCGAGGAGCTTATTTTAAGCCATATTTTTCTTTATTCAGTTTACAAACATAATCAGGGTGCTTTGGATATTCATATCTTAGGGGGTGTGTCATATAAACGTCCTCATCTAGTTTCCATTTAGAAAAGCATTGTTGAAATCAAGTTGACGAAGTTTCCATCCTCATGAGACTGCTAATGCTAGAACAACTTGTATGGTTGAGGCCTTGACTACAGAGTAAAAAGTTTTTAAAAAAAAAAAGACAATGCCTGGGCTTTGATGAAAGGTCCAACCATCAACATTTCTTTTGATATAAAAAATCTACTTACACCCCACTACATTTACCGATCAAGATTGAGGTACGAGAAGCCATGTGTTGTTGTGGACAAGAGCATTATATTCAATGTCCATGGCAACCTTCCAAATGGGTGTAGCAAGAGCATTACTAACCTTCGTGGTTCTATGGAGGACCAATTGACGGGAGCAACATACATCAACATTCTCCGTTTGAAGAATCCAGCTCTCTCTCGTGTTATCATTAGATGTGTTGCTTGAGGGAGTGATCGAGACATTGGAACGACTTCTCCGTCAACAGTATTGCTTACAGTTTTTAGTGAAGGTGAGGAGATGGAGCTGGGTTTGTCGATTTGTGAAGAATGAAAGAGCAGTGTATTTGAGCATATGAGTCTGAGCGCGGTGTTACTCAATGAAGACAAATGGGAATTTGATGACTGTTGTACTATGGATGGAGCTGGCAGTGAAAGTAGTGTAGTGGGTAGAGAGCACACATGAGTTTGTGAAGTGGGTTGAACTTCGTTTTAAGCATTTGGGCCAATAGCTGGAGAAGAAAAGAATTTTTACATACATAATTAGTTTAAATATACGTATTTTCATAAATATACAAAGATTTAAAAATTTTCAAATCCAAATTCTATCCATTATGTCCTTATTACTTGTTTCTCTTTCTTTAATTAATACGTAAGTTAATAATAAAGATTATTATTTTTTAATATAATCTTTTTCATCAACTCCCACAATTTTAGCAATTAATGACACAAAATTATTTTTTATATAATATTTTTCATCAAATCTCATGATTTTAGCAATTAATGACATGAAATTTATCATGATTTTTGTCTTTTCTTTCTCATCTTTGTCATTATCTAGCCATTTTGTTCACCCATTTTTCAAAAACCATTTTTTTTCCTTTTTCCTTTTGGTTTCATTGTTTCAACGCCCATTGGATCTCAATCTTGCCGTCGGTCATCTTCTATGAACTTCTAGCCAATTAGTTTCATGTTATTCAAATAACCCTCGGTCAGCCACCAAAAATCTAGTGTTTTTTTTTTCAGCTTTCTATTATACCGAATAATGGGTATAAATTTTATTGTCTTTGTTCAAATAATTTTGTATGTTTTATTCACGGAAGAAATCTATATTTGAACTTTCTCCTTTGTTACTTGAATATACAATGTATATTGGCATGTAAATATACCCTGCAATTATCATATATATATTTATTTTGACCCATATATTCATATACCGTAATAAACTTCAAACATTCCATAGTATATTCAATATATAATATACACTATATGCTATATATTATATCCATAATTATGGTATGTTGCATTATATATTGTTTTGTATATCATAATTACTTATATTAACTCATTTATTACATATTACATACCTCAAAATCAATTGTGACAATGTCATTTTCATTTCCTTTTTTTATGCTATTCTACTAGAACTACAAAATATTCTTTGACTTCTCCATCTATTTTCACTGTTCCTAGTGAATTTTACTTTAGCCATTACCTAATATATATCATATATACATAAGGGCGAAAAGCATATAAATATATATATACTTAGCACTGTAGGATAATGTTTATAAATACCCATTATATTCTGATAAATGAATAAAATATAGTTCAACAACTAACGAACATTTAGCCCTATAGGAGAATGTATATAAATATCCCATATTCTATTTAATATACTAACGGTCATCAGTCAATGTAGTTTTTTAATAACTTTAGCCCAAAACCATCATATATCATATATACATACTTATATACAAGTGTGATTATACAACATATTGCATAACATATTGTCAAACATACTTCAGTACATACCGAACATTCAACTAAATTAGTGAAAATAAGCACTTTTTACTCTATTAAACATATACGATATTCAATGTAATAGTGATATGTATATGGAATATACAGATAAACAAAATCTCTCAAAAAACAATAGAGTTCTTTATGGTTGTATAGTTGTTACATACCATGTATTTATATTTCCTAAATGTTTGAGTATATTTAATAATATGAGTTATATATTTTGTATAGAATTTTGTTTTTCTTTTTTGAAAAACATATGTACATATACCCAACATATGTCTACCGAGTGTATATGACAAAATTCGTAATAGGTGAAATATATGATGGTGGTGACAAACAAATATATTGAGTATAAATTTACAAATAACTAAATATATCGAGTGTATATGGTGAAATTCGTTATAGGTGGGATACTTATCTCAATAAGGATGAAATTATGGATATCAACGTAGTATATATGTTGGAATATATAAATTTAATATTATCACTCTTAATGTTGTGTTTGCGACTATATATATAACAAAAAAAAAACTAGCATATACAATGAGCAAACAAAAAATCGTACATGGTATACATGAGATATGTATGGAGTTATATATGATTTTTTTAAATGGAAGTAAATATATTAAAATAATTTACTTTAATAGACAAATTTGAAAAAAGAAAAATAAAAAAAAATAAATAAATGGAAGACACTTTTCTATGAAATGAGGGAAATGGATGGCTAGAAGTTACATTTATGTGTGAGTCAAATGCCAAAATCATGAAACAAAATCGTGGGAACAAAAGAGATAAATGGAAAGAAACAAATAAACCTAAAATCGTGGGATATTCCATATCTGTATTTTTTTTTTCTTTTTTTTAATAACTGTCATATAAGGAAAGAAGGCTTAATAGTAATTGGATATTAACTTTTATGTAAAAAAAATTAAGGCCCGTTGGCAAAACTTATAAAAAATAGTGGGTTTAGGTCAACTATGTAAAATGAACCTATTCAGTATGCTATTCATGTAGAAAGTCCGAGAAGAAAAGGAAGGGTTGGTGATTGGGCTTTGTTGGGTAGTATTTGGATTTGGTAAATTGTGGGCTTTTAGGCTTAGAGATAAAGGAATCCACAAATTGAAATTGGTGTATGAAGAAGTCTTACCCATAGCATCTGCATCAATTCTCTAAAGCTCAAATGCAGTCGCAAAGGGAAATTGTTCTTCATGAAATTGAACATGTCTCTATATAAAATCCGTCCAATTGGACTAAGGTAGGGCCAAGATAAACGCATTTGTTAGTTCAAAATTGAAGCTTATGATCATTATAAGGGTGTAAATATGGATAGCACTCACACACAAACTTCTTAAATTCAAAGAAATTAAGGCCCCTTTGTACCAATACTTCCATTGGGTACTTAGCCATTTAGTATTGTGGAAGGAATACCATTTATGAGAAATGTAGAGGTCAAGAACGGCCTCCCACCAAAAATATAATGGCATGTATGCTTGTGCAAGCAAATTAAGGCCCATTTCTGTTGGAATTTATGCCCTAAAACCTAGTAATTAATCATTTATTTAATAATTAATAATAATTTTGATTATTTTATTTGCAATATAATATTATCCATTATATGAAAAATTCAAGGTTATTAGTGTAATCTTGAACAGTATGTGGTTGACATACAAGAGGATCATGTTTAAGAAATAATCTAAAGAGTCATAGTATATGGATAAGGTTAGGTGTCTTATCCTGGTAACACTATGATACAACCCACTTTGTAATAGTTACAAATGATTTGATCCAAATCGTTCATGTGGAGACATGTGAGTGGGGGTATCTTATACAATGAATTTTTATAAGACTAGAGCACGAATATTTAATCTCTCTTTATAAATCTGTTAATTGAGAAGATTAATATTTCATCAAGATGATCATATGCGACTCGATCTTAATCTTGAGTGAGTTATAAACTCTTGCCTGTAAGGGTTTGTCCTTTGATTTGCATGAGTGAGAGTGACTTTTGTAGCCGATTCAATATGCCTACAATTTTGAAGACTTGACAAAATAGGGAGCTGTGAACATAATCTCACAAGATGGAATTCACTCATTCTCATATAGGGTAAGTAGATGAGTAGTTTCCTTAAGTGCTGATTTTGGGACTTGAACAATGGGACCCCACTCTCTCACTGGCTCGAGAGGGATTTAGTTTATGGTTGGATCATAAACAAATTGTTCATTAAAGGATCGATGGTACTTAAGATGCAAGATGTACTTACAGAGGGTAAAACGAATTTTTGACCCAATTGCAATTATAAACAACTCGTGAAAGATCGACTTGCATGTAGTGATTATATCCATTGACACAACTTGTCCTACAGTGCATAAGAGTGCAACTCTAGGTCTATAGTAGAGTGACCCTAGAGTTAATGAATAAAAATTAATTAATTAAAGAGTTTAATGAATTAATTTTGTATCATTAGAGCTTATAATCTGTAGGTCCATAAGGTTCCCTTGCTAGTTCATAGTAACACTAAAAGATCAATTTAGTTGAACGAGAAAATTGAAATGTTTAAATTAATATTTAATTTGAAGTGTTCAAATTAATATTTAATATATTATATATTTTAAATATAAAAGAGAAAAATATATTTATTGGATTTGATACATTAAATATTCAAATTAATATTTAATATATTAGATATATTAAATATAAAAGAGGAAAATATATTTATTGGATTTGATACATTAAATATTCAAATGTGAAATATTCAAATTAGTATTTAATTTGAAGTATTCAAATTAATATTTAATATATTAGATATATTAAATATAAAAGAGGAAAATATATTTATTGTATTTGCTACATTAAATATTAAAATAATTAATGTATATTAGATATATTAAATAAAAGATATTTATAAAATTTGAATCTTAATTTGAAATATTCAAATTAGAGATTCAAATAAATAAATATCATAGGAGATTTGAATGAGATTCAAATCAGTATAAGATATATTTTAATATATTAGATATTAAAATATAATATTTTAATTGTAGCAAATATGTAACGACCCTATAGGCTCAACACGCTACCTAAGAGTCATTACTAAGTCACGTCGCTATATTACCGAAAATTTCGGCAACATAACGGCGTAACTACGCGAAAACCAAAAATTTGACCCTTGCCTGATAAGACATAGAAAAACGCACTTCTAAGATTTTCAAACAACCTTCTAGCATCCAACAAACTTCTCAACATGATGCTAGGGTTCAAACAGCAGAAAACCAAATACACGTGCACGATTTACAAAGAAAGGTTAAAAGACTTTGAAACATCCTCCTAAACATTTAAAAACTCGACATGCGTTCTATGTACATCTAGAAACATAAAAGAAGCGGAATAGCGATCGGTCGGCTCCCATGACTTGAGTAGCTGATCTCCGGTCACGCGCTAGGGCCGATCTTAGCCTTACCTGAAAACATTTTAAAAAGGAAAAGGGTGAGTATTAACGAATAATACTCAGTAAGTCAATCATAGTTTCAAATAAGAGTTTCAATCGCATGCAACATGTCATTTTAAATCATAAAACCATCGTAAACCATTGCTTTAGTTGGGGACCTAAAATTCATTTTATAAACCATGTACTTTTCCTCGCGGCTCTCGTGAACGATTAAATTCTCCCGAGGGCCTCGTGAATAGTCCGAAGACATAGTTTTTCCATCGAATAGAGTCCTCCCCTAACTCTGAGAGTTGAGCTCGAAAGCTAACATACATCGTGGAGTCCGAAGACTCAGCCCGAAGGCTACCATCGTGGAGTCCGAAGACTCAAGCCCATCGGCTACCATCGTGGGGGCACTCTCGAACCCCGGGAGCATAGAGAGTCCGAAGACTCGGGTTCCCTCATAACCCACATAAAACTTTTGGGAGAATTATCGTCACGGCCTTACATAAATCTTTTCATGAGCACACAACACATGCATGAGGTCCCATTCGTTTTAGAACATAGTTATGAATGCATAAATCAAGGCAATCGCATTTCAAAGACATACATATCATTTCCATTCTTTTTAACATGAAAACATAAATTTCAAAGTAAATATAGAGCTAGCTCTCGGTTTCGAAAACTTCTTTCGTTGTGAGATCCCTTACCTTAAATCTTTACTTACTAAAATACCCTTTCTCCAATAGTAATGAGCTTCTCGAGTCCCCACTCCAAGTACAATCCAAGGTCCTCGACAAATCACCTAAAAAGTTTCCTCAACGTGTCTTAAACCATCCGAATTACGCTAAAACACATTCTAACATTAATAACTCGACGAAACGGACCAAATGGCGAAATTTACCCAACTCCAGCGAACGGCGGCGCGTGACCGGAGCACGGCGGCGCGTGAGGTCTCGTTTTCGTGCGAGACTCACGGATCTGGGTTTTCCGGCAGCTGGGGTTGGTTCACGAGTTGCAGAACCGCCGAGGATGCGTCCGGCGACGTGATGAACACCACTTGGGGGCTCGTGCGGCAGTGCTGAAGCAAAACCGGCGATCGGAATCGGTGGGTCTTCGGTTTTGAGCTCCGACGGTCTGCGTTTGGAGGAACGGCACCGCTGCGACGATCGGAACAAGACTGGCGGGTTGTCGAAAAGGAAGGAAGAAGAGGAAGAAGAACGAATACCGGCGGTGAAGGACAAGCTCCGGCGGTCGTTGCGAGGCTGGAAGGCGCGTGGTTGAGGCGGCGACCAACTGCGATGGCGGTCGTTGATCGATCTGAAGCGAGAGGCGGACGGCGGCAGTTCAGCCTCTGCGCAGCCGGCGTTCACGCGAGAGAGAGAGAGAGAGAGAGAGTATCGGAATGGGAGGGAGGACGGCGGGAAGAGAAAGAGAGAGAGAGAGAGAGAGTGTGTTCGGGAGGAAGAAGAAGGAAGGAAAAAAAATAATAATAAATAAAATATAAATAATAATAAATAATAATAAAATAATATTATAAAATCAAAAATATCTTCTTCTCTATAAATGACCAAAATGCCCTTTCCTTTTCCAAAAATCACCAAATTACCCTCAAAATAATTAAATTCATAATAAAACTTTACCAAAACAACATTTTAAACTTACCCAAAGAGTCTCGGGTGTTACAAAATATTTGCCCTTGATCTCTATAAATAGTACCCTTGGGTTGAGCCATTAGTTACAAACATCTCCTCAATAGAGAATTAGAGAATTCTCTCTAGATCTCTTGGATTTTCTTTCAAGAGGTTCCCACAAGCCTTGGTCTTGTGTTCGAGTCATAGCCATAAAGACTTTTTGGAAGAGATAAAGACCCGCTAGAAATATCTCCATATTTACTCTAGGTAAGTTTGCTTAATCTTTTTTTAGTTTAATTTTAAATAAAATCAAAGACAATCAAATGCTGCCACTGCGGAGTGAAACTTTCATTCCTTCAATTTCAACTATGTGACGATGCTTGTGCTTTGCTCGCCCATTCTGAGTTGATGTATACGGACAAGAAAATCTAGACTGTATCCCTAATTGAGAGCATAATTTATGAACTTTTATAAATTCACCACCATTGTTCGATTGTAATGCTCTTAGATTGCTACCAAATTGATTTTTGACCATAGTAATAAAGTGACTAAAGGAACCTATTGTCTCACTTTTTAGCTTCAAGGGATAAATCCAGATAAACCTACTGTAATCATCTAGAAAGTGTGCATAATATCGAAAACCATCAGATGACACAATTGGGGTCAGTCCCCATAAATCTGTATGGGCCAGCATAAAATGGTACAAATGCTTGTGAATTAGATATAGGGAAAGGTAAATTAGCATGTGGTTTCCCATACTTGCAAGCTTCACAAAACTGAAAACTATTATTAACATTCACTAGCAGTTTATAAATTTTAACAACACTGTTTAAAACCTTGGAGGACGGATGTCCAAGTCTACGATGCCAAATTTTCTTGAACACCACTACATTTACTCTAGGAACAAAAGCAGAGCAAACAATTTTATTAAAAGCAGACTTCAAGTTACTTTCAATTGAACCTAAAGCACTACCAGTGATTCCTCCAACAATACTATGTCGATAAATTCTATCTCTAAGGTCCCTTTTTAGCACCACTTTGCTCGTACGTTTGTCCTATACAAGACAACAATCAACATGAAACTTAATGTAAATATTACTATCTTTGGCAAGTTAAGACACAATGACTAGGTTTTTAGCAATCTCAGGTGTACATAAAACATTTTCAAGCATAATCATTCAAAGGAGATTTACCAACATGTGAAATATTTAAACTATCACCATTTCTTACTGTAACTTTTTCCATACCTCCATATTCAGTAGGTTGAACCATATTATTGTAATATGATGTTACATGGTTCGATACTTGTAACGCCCCCAAAATTTAGCCTATTCTAGGGAACGCTACTAACTTACAACTGGTATGTCCCGAAAATTTCATCAGCATAACGGTGTAACTACGACAATACCAAAATTTTTCTAGTACCTGTTAGTCAACAAAACACACTTCTATATTCAGAATAACCAAACCACAACTTCTAACTCCAGCTCAAGAAGTATTTGAAGATTCACAAGTGAACCAACCTGCTAAATGTGAGAAGTTCTAGACCAGTTCCTTAATTTCAAGCAAACACAATCCACAAAAGTAAAATAACATAAATGTCTATTAAACTTTCAACATAAATAGTAGACCTAAGATAACCAAACTCAAACTTAACCTTTTTAAGAAAGAAACGACACTTCAATAGCCAACCTGCAATTTAACATAACCAACTACAAGGGTCATTTAACTAGACAAAGTCAACAAAGACAACTACTGGATAAAAGCGGCTGGCTATGGTCTTTCTCCTCTCATGCCTCCTCTTCAGCATCACCAGGGTGGTAGCATACGTCATCACTTGCAAAACCTGGTAGTGAGTCAGTACATAACACGTACTGGTAAGTAGCTCACACCTGAAGGGCCACCAATCAACATACAAAGCAAAACAACATGCTTACAAATATCATGCTTTCCTTCACAAGCTAGACATACAACTCACACAAACATTACATGCAACATGCTTAAATCACTGAGTTATACTCACAAATGTACCTTGTTTATCTCATGCATATGGAATCACTAACCAAGCTCAACATACTCACTCAAACGTCACTGAGTCACTTAAACCACTCATGTTTAGCCCTTATAAGCTACCTAAGACTAACCCTTTCGAGACATGCCGACCCCTGACCATTTTTACCCAGGGCCTCAATGACTCTCTACGGTGCTCAGCGTTCGACCCTTGACCATTTTCACCCAAGGCCTCGAACTGTGCATCGCTCCCTTGACCATATTTACCCAAGGCAAACGATGACTTAACCACGTCGACCTTTGATCATTTTTACTCAAGGCCTCGATGTTTCTTTGAACTCAACAGTGACATACTACCCCTCGACCATTTTTACTCGAGGCACACTAGTATTCACTCCATTTTCTTTTATCTCATACAAGGTTCCCTAACCTCACTCATTCTTACTAGAATGCATGAATCCTACGCATCATGCTTTTAGTTCATGATTATGCCAAACTACACAACAACCATAACATGCTTTCGCAACCAATGCCAATGACTCATTATGCATCGCTAGATTAATCGAACTCAGCATGGAAAGATGTTTATCACAAGGGGAACATCACGACATGAGGTTACCAACTCATCGTAGCATACTAAACATATTCAAAGTCACCAAAAAATTCAATGCAATAAGATATTCATAAGTAAGCAATTAGAACACACAACATGCTAACAAACAACAATCAAAACCCAACCGGTAGAATTCTACTTACAACGTTCCTAGGACATTCCAAGGTATTCCTAAAGAGAACTTTACTCGAATACTCCAAATTAAGCCCAATTGAACTACTCCAAACGAGCTCGAATTACTATTGGTTGGTGTTCGAGAGTGTTCGAATCAACCTAAAACTGCAACGCAAGGTTCCTACACGTTAGGACCTAAGCCATAACACTTAGGGCCCGTTTGGATGGAGGTGTTGTGGGGTGGGAATGGGCTTGGGATCCCCAAGCCCATGTTTGGTTTAATTTTTTGAATCACATGCCTGGGAATATGCTTTTCCCAGGCATCATTAACAAGGCATTGCATGGGTTTTTTAAACCGATCCGAAATCATGGGTTTCAAAAACCCATCCCCTCTTTTTTTTTTTTTTTTTTTTTTTACATTATGCTATACTTTATTATTCTATCTCTCTCTTTTTTTTTTTAATTTTTATTAGCTTATATTATTCATTTTTTCTTCTTTTTCTTTATTTTCCATTATTTTTTTCTTCAACTTTCCTCCATATTTACTTTTCCTTATCTTTCTTTTCCTTTCTCTGTCTTTTTTTTTCCTATTTTTCTCTTCTCATTTTTTCCCTGTATATAACATTCTCTCTCTCTCTTTTTTTTTTTTTTTACTTTCTATTATTAATTTTCTTCTCTTTCTTCTTTCTTTCTCTGTGTCATTTTTCTTCTTTTTCTTTATTTTTCTACATCAATTTTCTTCTTTTTTCTTTCTATATTTCTTTTCTAGTTTTGTTCTTTTCGTTTTCTATCATTTTTCTAAAACTATAGTGAAAATGACTAATTAATATTGGCATAATATAAATTTTTATTTTGTCTATGTTTAGTGGTCACTTTTAGATAGATTATATTTGAATTTTGAAATATAACAATCATAATTAATTTTTCAACTTGATTATTGTACTAATTAATTATAATTAAAAATTTATATAATTTTATTAATTACATTTCTTTGAAGATAATTATTAAGATTGATGACTAAATAAAATTATGAACCTAAAATTTAAGATATATTATTTATAATACTAATGAATAAAAATTAAATTAAAATTTAATTGCTTAAAATTATTTTAATAAATTGACTTAATAAAAATAAATTAATAAGAATAATTATTTTAAAAGTAACTCATGTAAATCTGACAACATTCTCATGTAACACCAAATACATAAATAATTTATTCCTATGAAAATCTGTTAACATTCTCATGCACAACCAAACACATTTATCTTCAATTCCCATACATCTTATTCCCAGGCATCTTTTATTCCCAGGCATCTAGAAAACTTTAAACCAAACGGCCCCTTAAAGTGATTTGCGAAAAGTCCAAAATATGTTAAAACTTACCCAACAGTGCCGGACCGACTGAAACTCTGCTGTAAATCCCATTTTTTGACAGTAAATGGCTTCGAATGTGGACTATTCGGAGTCCAAACAAGCTAAAATCATAAATAAGAGATGATTAAGGCATGGGTAATCCAAAACTAAAGTCGTTTAGGCATGGGTAAGTGACAAACCTCGCCAAACAAGAAGGAACTCACGTTGTTCTGCTGTAAAGCCCGTTTTTTTTTGCAGAAAACTGCTTCAAAAGTGGGCTGTTTTGAGTATAAACAAGATAAACTTACAAATCAAAGGTACTTAGGGTATGGGTAACCCAAATCTAAGATCGATTGGTCATGAGTACCTTGTTTTGAGGTCTGAATTCGAGTGGGTAATGCTGGAAATCACGTTTTTGGCACCAAACGACTTCAAATGCAGCGGGTACGCGTCCAAACAAGCCTAAAGTTAGATTTACAGACTTTTAAGGAATGGGTAACGTGAATCTAAAGACGATTAGGCATGGTTATGCGACAAACCTTGTCAAATTGGAGAGAAAACACGCGGAACAGCTCGATTTTTCCAGAAAACGCTCCAAACTGCAGTAAATCTGCGAATGGTCAGCCACGACGCCCGGATCTGCAAGTTGCACCCCCATGTGCCACTGCTCGCGGCTGTTGAAGGTTGGGTTCGAGGCGTGGGAGAGGAAAAATGGGTGCTTCGCCGGAGATGGGTGTTGCCGACGTTGAAGAAGTCGAAGAAGGGGGATGGTGGCTGGTGTCTCATGAAAAAGGAGATGGGGGAGAGAGAAGAAGAAGATAATTTTGGGCTAGGGTTTACTTTACCCTTTTTTTTTGTCTAGTTTCTCTAATTCTCTAAATAAATAAAATCCCTAAACAAAAAGAGGAGAGGAAAAATTTCTAATCTCCTAATTTCCAAAAATTCTACTATTTACCAAAAATAAAACTCCAAATAAAGAACCTAAAAGATTTGGGTTGAAATCTACTCAATAAAGGATTTGGGTTCCTTTTGAACTTGAAAATAAGATCTAAAATTAAATTCTCGAACCTTGGAATTAAAGATTTAATTAAAAAATCTCTTTCTCCAAAATTATGGAAACTTAATTTATCGAACAAAGAGATTAACTTCAAATTCTAATTTTCCAAATTAGAATTGTAACTAATGACTAAGCCTAATCACTTCTAAAATAGGCTAATTTATAACGCGGGGCATTACAATACTCCACTGTCCACATACTAGTGGGGGTTGACTACCGTTTCTGAATTAGCCAAAAAAGGATTTGTGTTTTACATTGTGCATGGAAATTGTGTAGGAGTAACATTATTTCCATTGGCTTGGCCACGTTATTTTTGTTCTGATTTTGTGCATTATTCCCATATTCCTTATCAAACCTATGATAACAAACTAAGGCAGTATGTCCAGCTTTACCACAAACCTGACACATTGGTCGATTGTTACCATTATTGTTCCAACGGCCTCTTCCTCTGTTCCTTCCACCTCCACCTTGTTGGCTATTATTATTTTGTGCCCGATTACCTTGCTGATTATTATAGTTTTGCCTCTAGTTTGCTCCATTCACATTCATGTTCCTGCTATTACTTGCTACATTGTCAGAGATAGAACTATTATATGACACTGTATTTTTATGTGAATTTTGAAGATCTAACCTTTTTTCAAACACTAGCAGCTCAGATTGCACATTAAGCCATGAAATACCCACTTTTCCTTGGATCATAGCAACCATAGGATTGTATTCTTTATCTAGCCCCAACAACACTTGTGAAACTAATGATTGAGTAGGCAGTGGACTATCAGTTTGACTCAGATTATCAGCATGAGCCTTCATAACACGTAGGTACTCTGCCATTTTAAGAAAACCCTACCAGATTTGTTGAAAAACTTGGCGAAGATAATCATCTTCTGCTCAATGCATGCTACCCATAGATCACAAGAGTTTTCATAACCCATTCAACATTGCCAATTGGTTATTCAGTGCCAAAAAAAAAAAATCGTGCCTCTTTGGGTTCACCATTATTTGAATCTCAATTTTTAAATTTTTTATTGAACCGAATACCCGTTTTGGAGTTATTATTATTATTATTTTTATTATTGGACAGAATACCCGTTTGGGTTTTATGGGCACTGATACCATATTACGATTACTTGGGGTTCCATCGCAAAACCAATTGGCAATGGAAGGAGTAACTCATATATCTTATAAATTGTGAGGTCACTCTTCATCTTTCAGATGTGAGATCCCTCAATATGCCCTCTCAAGATGGTGCCTCTTTTGGGTTCACAATTCTTCGGATCCCAATTTTTATTTTTATATATATATTTTTTGGACCGATGGTGCCTCTTTGGGTTCACCATTCTTCGAATCCCAATTTTATTTATTTTTTTGGACCGAATACTCGTTTGGGTTTAAGTTTGTGCTTCTTTGGGTTCACCATTCTTCGAATCCCAATTTTTTTATTATTATTATTATTTTAACCGAATACCCGTTTTTGGGTTTTTTTAATTTTTTTTATTGGACCGAATACCCGTTTGAATTTTTATGGGCTTTGATACCATATTAGATTACATGGGATTCCATCTTAAAACCAATTGGCAATGGGAAGAGTAACCCATATATCTTATAAATTGTGAGGTCACTTTTCATCTTTCATATGTGGGATCCTCAATATGCCCCTCAAGATGGTGCCTCTTTTGAGTTCACCATTCTTGAATCGGATCCCAATTTTAATATTTTTTTTCTTCGACTGAATACCCGTTTGGATTTTTATTGCACTGAATGCACGTTTAGGTTATAAGATGGTGCCTCTTTGGGTTCACCATTCTTCGGATCCCAATTTTTAATTTTTTTTTAACCAAATACCCGTTTTGGGTTTTTTTTTTATTATTTTTTTATTGGACCGAATACCCTTTTGGGTTTTATTAGACCGAATATCCGTTTTGGTTAAGATGGTGCCTCTTTGGGTTCACCATTTTTTGGATTCCAATTTTTAATTTTTTTTGAATCGAATATCCGTTTTGGGTTTTTTTTTATTTTTTTTATTGGATTGAATACCCGTTTGGATTTTATAGGCTCTGATACCATATTAAGATTACATGGGATTCCATCTCAAAATCAATTAGCAATGGAGGAGTAAACCATATATCTTATAAATTGTGAGGTCATTCTTCATCTTTCAGATGTGGGATCCTCAATATGCCCCTTCAAGATGGTGCCTCTTTTGAGTTCACCATTCTTGAATTGGATCCCAATTTTAATTTTTTTCGACTAAATACCCGTTTGGGTTTTATTGGACCGAATACCTGTTTGGGTTAAGATGGTGCCTCTTTGAGATCACCATTCTTCGGATCCCAATTTTAATTTTTTTTAATCGAATACCCGTTTTGGGATTTTTTTATTATTATTATTTTTTTATTGGACCGAATACCCATTTGGATTTTATGGGCTCTGATACCATATTAAGATTACATGGGGTTCCATCTCAAAACCAATTGGCAATGGGAGGAGTAACTCATATATCTTATAAATTGTGAGGTCACTGTTCATCTTTCAGATATAGGATCCTCAATATGCCCCCTCAAGATGGTGCCTCTTTTAAACTCACCATTCTTGAATCGGATCCCAATTAAATTTTTTTTTTCGACTGAATACCGGTTTGGGTTTTATTGGACCGAATACCCGTTTGGGTTAAGATGATGCCTTTTTGGGTTCACCATTCTTCAGATCCTAATTTTAATTTTTTTTAACCGAATACCCGTTTGGGTTTTATGGGCTCTGATACCATATCAAGATTACAAGGGGTTCTATCTCAAAACCAATTGGCAATGGGAGGAGTAACCCATATATCTTATAAATTGTGAGGTCACTCTTCATCTTTCAGATGTGAGATCCTCAATATGTAGCAACCTCATGAGTCATGGAATTGTACAACCATCCAAGGAGTAATTGATCGATAGCTAGCCACGACTCATACTTAGGATTTATAGTCATCAAAGTTGCAGTAGTAGAGTTTGACGCTACATTACCGTCAGTTTAAGTAACTTTAGAACTTGGACCTCCTAATGTGTTGCCCACAACGTTTTCAGACATTTTTCGATTGTTGAATGAATCAGTGTGGATAAACCTTCTCGTCGGATAGGTGGCCTTCGAGTTCGTAGCTACGAAGGATGGGTAGTGCTAAATTTTTCCATAGTAGAAAATTCCCTCGATCTAATTTGATAGAAGTAACTTGATTTAAAAGTTGGTTGAATGGCGGACTACTGAACGTAGGGTTAGCAGAGGTCATTGTAGAGTTGTTGTTGAAGGAGAAGTTAGCAATTTAGGGCTCTGATACCAAGCAAACTTTTACGCAATTTAGGGAAAAGCTGTTTGATATAAATTTGGTTTCTAATTTATCATGGATTTAATTTAGCATAATTATTTTTTAATTAAGTTCAAATTGGGCTTAATTAAATATGATAAAGCTAAATTAAAATAAATGTTGGACCAATTAACTTGTTCCCAATTTGATGGACTCAAATATTCATTGTGTAAACCCGAGATTTTTCCTTGAAATTTCTTTACAAAAAGAAACAAAGGGAAAAAAAATAAAAAAATAATAATAATAAATAAAATAATTGTTAAAACTTTTTTGGGAAATTGTTGTATAAGGAAAAGAGGAATAAAACAAAAAAAAAAAAGAAAAAGAAATGTGGGAATGGATAGGCTTTGGAGCACTCACCACCAAAAGTAATTAAATAAGCTTCCTAACCCATTTTCTCCCATTTGCTTCTCTTTTATTAAAGAAAAACAGAGCATTTTCGTGGGAGAAGGTGGAAGAAAGAAGAAAAGAGAGCTTGCTGGGGTTGGAAGTTGAAGAAGAAGGGGGGAAAACTCAACACAAGCCTCCATGGCAACTAGGTGATCAACTCTACTCACTACTGATGTTTAGAACGTTTTGAACTCCACAAGAAGAGTTAAGAGGTGAGATTTGATTTTCTTGAAAGTTAACCATTTTCGAACAAATTTCGTGAAGGAAGCTCGAGCAAAATCGGACTTTAAATTATTGATTTGTGAAGGGGAAGTCAGAGGAGAGATTTTGCTATCAAATCTGAGGAACCTCTGGTGTTTGAGACATGCTGATCTGTAGGATTTGAATCAGAAGCTCCATTAGGTATGGTTGGAAAGCTTATTTAATTTCCTATAACTTTCATGAAGAAGTCGTAAGTAAAAAATGATTGGAAGTGGCTTTAAAATTCAGATCAGGTGTGGTGTGCAGCAGAAAAACGATTCTGGAAATTTCATAAGCTTATTTTTCGGGAAGTAGTTTTCGAGGTATTTACGGACACATCGTTTGGGAATTTCGATTCTATTCCTTCAGATAAGTTTTAGAGGGTTCAAAAAGGAAGAGTTTGGTATAAAGTACATCATTTTTGGCCAAGTAATGAAGAAGTTATGAGTATGTGAGGTTAGAGTATGAAATTTGCAGAATGCTGGAAATAGATAGAGTGATATTTGTAATCTTAAGTTTGAAAGTCATGAGATTGAAGTTCTAATGCTTGGTTTTGGTTTTTTTTTTGACAGGCCAGGAGGAAGTAGGTCAAGTTTACGGGCCGAGGATCTAGTTTTAACGCTGTGAGTGACAAAACGAATTTTGAAAACAATTTCTATGCTTGAATTTATGCTTATGGAAATATAAGACTTCCTAAGAATGAATTAGTTTAAATGCTGTATGTTTTTTTTAAACATTGAACACATACTTAAGAGCATACATGGTTTCCTAGGAAATGATTAAGATATTGAGTCGAGGCTGTATAGTATCGTGTGCACACAGGTCATTTTCTGTTGTCGACGTTGAGTGTACTCCGTGACAACAAAGCTGTCGTGAGTGCTGGGCGGGGCCCCACTACGACAAAGACGATGGGAGTGCTGGGCGGGCCCTCTACATCGTAGAATGAATGTTGGTTGTACTGGGCGTGCCCTACACAACGTAGATCGTCATATGGTTTTTCCTTAAATGGCTAATATTCTTGATATGCCTTGTGAGATTTTAATGACATAACTGCTGGAGTGCTGAAAGGAAAAACTATTGTGACTATACATTTATATTTAACGCTTGAATACAGATTCATATGCTCATAGATTATCAAGTGTTTTGATTTGCGAGTTAGTAGCTTAAACTAAGTCACTCGCTGAGCCTCATAGCTCATTCTTTCAATGTTTTCCAACTTTTCAGGTAGAGATCGAGCTCCCAGTGCCTGAGATCCTGCCATAGTCTGCCGAGCACTCTCTAAGTTTGATATTTTGTACGTGGGTGGGGTTTTGTAGCGTTTCTGTATATACATTGTAGATATTTTGGAAGGAACGTATAGTTGTGTTCGTGTATGTACTAGTGGTGGTGGTTGTGTAAATCATGGTTGGGTATATTTTTGGGTTGTAGTGCTCTCTACCTGTTTTAAATGTCAAGTGAGGTTTAAGTAGAGCCGCTCCTTATGTACGTATAGTAATTAACAAGGTTCCGCTGTGTTGTGTTTAAAGTATTTCATATGCCAGCATAGTATGTTTATCAGATGTGACAAAGTCACAGGTATCGTTAGAGAGGTAAACGATGTCTGAAGGCTTCACGCTATCTTCCGAGCTAAGTTAGCGGTTAGTTCGGGAGGGGGTGTGACACATTGGGCCCAAAATGGAGGAGCTCAAATTAGTTTAACCACTTCTTGATAAGATATAGTCACTTCTATATTCATTTTTCGTGTAGCCCATTTTTACCTATATATAGATGATGTATGGGGCATGTGAGAGAGGGATTATGATGGATGTATGTGATATACCGTTCATTTAAAGAGATTTAGAGTTTAGAAAGCAAAAGGAGAGAAAGAGAAAATTAAAAGGCCATTTGGCCATTTGAAGAAAGAGAGAGAAAATTCGATTAGGGGTCTTCTTTTTCTGCAAGGTTAAAGTTGAACGAGAGGGAGAGAAGTGCTCGTGAGGTTGCCGTCGTTTTGCCGCTATGCACAAGCCTTCTCCGCCGTTCTTGCAGTCACCGTTAGCGAGGAGTTGCAGTCACCGTTTCCAAGAAGTTGCAGTCACCATTCGGTTGATGCTACCAGTGAAAGAAGATCCATGAAGAGAATAAGGAAATCGGTAGGGCTAAGACAATTTCTTCTTCTTGGAGTAAAATCTTAGGGTCAACAAGGTTGTATTGCTCTTTCTTGATCTCTCTTTGTTTTTTCTTTAACATGTTGCTTTCTTTGATAAATCTCCTTAGATCTACTTTCTTGCTTCAATGTTCTGTATAATCTCGCTTGAATCTCTAATAATATTGACTCGCAAAGGCCTCTAAGACCCTTTGCAAAGTGGAGTAGGTCTATTGACCGAACTACTATAAATTCTTGTATTTTTCCTTTCTTTTACTGTTTTTTCTGCAATTTTAGATTCTATCCAGCACTGTTATTCTTAGAAAAATTGTTAAAAATCACCTATAATTTACTTAAAAATCAATAAAATATGAGTTGTGATCTTGGTTAATTAATAACACTGTTGTTGACTTTTATTGATTTTCAGAAGAGCAGTAAATGCTCTATTTACACAAAGCTATACCCTCGAATTAGGGTTTCGGAGGAAAGAATAAAAAGAATTAAAAAAATGAACAAATGAACAAATACAGTCTTTAATAAATGGTCAACTCTGCTGGAGTGAAAACTTTGACTCATTCGAATTCTCCTTTCCTTCATCTTTGTTCTCAACACTGTATTCTAGTCAATATCTTGACAAATAATATAAAATGAGCAATAAAAGCAATAGAAAAAAGAGACAAAGATTACCCCAAGTTTGACTTATACAAATTCAAATGAGCTTACTTGATAATCAGGCTCTACTAATTCAACAATGTCAACCTTTAATATATTATCGAATAGTAAAAGACTTGTCAAATTGATGCTTAACTAGACATATTCTAATTCTTGTCAACTTGAGCATAGTTGAACTAGTTAATACATATACTCTCGATCAAAATGTTAGAAATTCGAATTCGTCCTTCATCGGTTGATGAGCTCAAAAGAAAAAAAAACTAAAAAACATACTCTAATTCTTGTGTGTGTGTCCATTGATAGGATGAAAGGTCTTTTTTGTGCATATAGCTTTGATCAAGACTTTCACCTTTTTCTCCTTATTACTTTTTGTCGGTGTGAATAATGTCTGGTTTAGAGCCCTCGTGAGTGTCACGAAAGATAAAAAGAATTCCACTTTGAAAACAAACCGCCACAGCCCCACCAAAATGTCACACCTTCATCATGACACCCACCTCAGCACTTTCCTCTTTTTGTAATTTCCATTCCTTCCTTTCCCTCTCACCACAACTCAAATTAATTCTCAATCATTCAAACTCCCCTAAGTCAACTAATCCAAAAATTACTCTCTCAAACAAAATCCAAAACCCATCAAAACTACACAACAATAATCCCATTATTATTTCTAGTTATTTCCCTTATCATGGTCTTCATAAGATAATTTAATTCAACTCATCATTGATCTAAAATAGAATAAATTCAATGATCCGATGCCTTTTAGGTTGTGGTCGAAATGAATTTAGTTTAAAAAGAAAATCCACATTCAAAAAGAGTTTCATTGGACAAACCTAAATCTCCATTGTACTTCTTCCTAATTTTTTTTTTTTAAATTGAGACTCTGTAAACTTGCACCTCAAATATAGGTTTTCTAAACTCAATTAGCTTCTTAACCTTCATAGTTAAACATCTTAACTTAAAATTTTAAATTTAAATAAACGTTGGAACTAGTTTTCTAAAAGCACTTTTAAAGTAAATCGTACTATATATGTTATTGTTGAGAGATCCATTACTATATGATAAAGTTAGACTCCAAAAGGAGGATTTTAATTGATATATATATATGTGTAACAAAGTGTTCTAAGTAAAAAAAAAAAAAAAAATTATTCAAAACACTAAAGTTATACAAACAAAACTAAAGTGATTTTGAAAAGCCAAGTGCCAAATGATTAAAGTGCTACAAGCATGAAGGGATGCAATTAAATTGGTGAGAAGTCAAAAAACGCTCAAGATCATTGTTCGTCAGCAAAGCTTGCATGCGAGAGCTGCTTTAGCCATTCAAATGTTCGACGATGTGACAGCCTCGTTTCCTTTTCCTTTTCCTTTTCGCTAATTTCAACATTATTATTATTCAAAGCCTTCTGTTGTTTCTGTAACCTCTTCATTATCTTCAATTCCCCCATCACTTTTTCCCTAATCCCATTCCCCTTTCCATTTTCACTCCTTTTGTTCATGATACTCCGACTCCAATTGCTTCTGTTCTTCGCCGCCGCCGCCGCCGGTATCGTATCGACGGATTTCTTGCAGCTGACCACACCCAGAAACGAGGCGGTTGTTTTTTGCGCCGCCGTGAGTGCCGCCGGCGCGGCGGCGGTAGTGGTGGTGCGAGTTTTGAGGTCGTGAAGTTCCATTCCCGGCGTTCGGAGAAGGCCCAGCCGGAAAAAATCCCAGCGGGAGGAGCTCCGGCTCCGGCGGCCGGAAGTTGAGAAGGATCTGATTTGGGGCGTCGGACTTGGGTGAGAGTGGAAAACGTTCTTTTGAGTTCTCGGCTTTGAATTCGTCGGAATGGAAATGGAATTGTTACTAATACTTGAAGACCTTCAATTCAAAATATTTGATAGAGCATAAATTTAATATGAAATTTTTTCGAACGTTACAACTTTTTGTTTCTTTTTTATAAATATAATTCAAATTTAACCTTTTTTGTTTAACGGTAGTTTATATTTATGTTTGTATTTCAGTCAGACTTTGGTGATGCTACTTTTGAAAAATTTTAAACTTTTTGTTAGAAAAAACATATATAATTAAAAATATTTTCATATATATATATATATATATATATATATATATATATATATCGATTGGTTGGAAATTAATTCATATTTCGATTATACAATATAAATATGGATAATAAAACAGTAAAAAGAATACATCAAAATAATATTATTTATTCTAAAATTTTTTAAAAATACTTATTTATTAATTTAAATATTTGGATGGGTGTTTTAAAAATATCTATCAAGTATCAACGTCGTTTTTAATCAATATTTCCTTTCACATCTGACATCTCTATAGAATTGAAATTAAATCTCGATATTTCAAGAAATTTAAAAGCTTCTTACCTGGAATAATGACTTCTACTGCTACTGCTACTACTGCTTCCATTTCTAAACCTCAACATATTATGATCCATAGACTCCGACCTGAAGAAGTAAATGTGAAAGGAAAGAAAAGTCAATCTTAGATTAAATAATAATAATAATAATTTAAAATTATATGTATAAAAATTTGTAGCCCCACCCCATCTCTGCACGAACCTGATGGACAAATTTTTAGAAAAGAAGTGATTGTGAGAATTATCAGAGCTGAAAGAGAGACGAAGAGGGAGCATATGGCCTTGAAAGAAGACGTCATCGGCGGCGCACATGGGCGGCGGCGGCGGCCAGTGGTTGAAATCAAAGTCCTCTGTTTGGCTTTGGACGGCGGCGGATGATTTGATGGGGTTTTCATTTAGAATCAGAGGCTGCTGCTTTTCTTTTACAGGAAGATCACAGAAAGATAATGCTTCTTCTTCTTCTTCTTCAAGTTCAGCCTCTTCTTGATCTTCTTCCCATCTTTCATCTCCATGGCAGCTTCTTCCCATGGTCTCTTCTCAATCTCACTTGCAAATTTTTCTTTGCGGCTTTCTTCTTTTTTTTTTTCCTATCTATTATTACAAAAGAACAAGAGCAAGAGATTGAGATTTATATATATTTGTGTGTAATGGCTAATGGAGTAAAGGGATATGGAGTGTGTGAGAGAGAGAGATAAAGTGAAAGCAAAGTATGATGAGAGAGAGAGAGAGAGAGAGAGAGAGAGAATCTAGAAAGAGAGAGAGAGAAACAAGGAATAAATATGGCCAAAGTGTACATGAAGGGTCTAATCAATATCTCTATGGATTTTTATTTTAACATTATTGTCATTTGTCAAAAGAATATATTATAAAAATTCAATTTTTTTGTATGGTTTTACAAATTTGGGTTTTTAGCTTTATTGATGATTTAACTTGATAAGGTAAGAGATTACGAGTGCAAATTCTTGTATGGTCTTGTGGTGATTTGTTAAATAATATTTTATAATACAACCTACTTTTTTCTTTTTTACAAGAAGCAAAAGTAAATTTACAAGAAGAATTGTTTTTGGTTAAAATATCAGTTGGGTCCTTAGAACTCATTTCATTTTAATCTCTATACTTTCAAAAAATCTTAAAATTAGTTCTGATTGTTAGTTTGAACTTTGAAGTTATTTTTTTATCGAAATTTAGTTAAACAATAATAATAATTTATATTTAAAAAAACATAATGTGAGTATCTTTTAAAAATTTATTGATGGAACGCTAATAGAGACTAATTTTTTTTTGAAAAAATTTAGCTATAAACTAAACTAATTTTAAGATTTATTGAAAGTATGAAAACTAAATTTGGATATTTGAAAGTACGGTGACTAAGTTTTTACCAGTCCAAAAGTATATGGACTAAAATGGTATTTTAATCTCTTTTTTTTTTTAAGAATAAATTTACAAGAATATTAAATTATACCTTTAGTTCCTTTATTTTAGCTATTATGTCAATTTGGTTCATGTACTAATTTGGAGTGCTTATTTATATTGTATTCATATCATTGGAATAAAGCTTATCTTCTGGCTATTTGTTAATGTAACTATTATGGGTGAAATTAGACCAACAAGAATGAGCTGGCTGAAATGCTACAATAAAGCGCCAAACGAGGAAAGAAGTTCAATACGAAGTCAAAATGGGCTTAGGCCGAGGCCGACCACATGGAAAGGCCCACTTTTGGGCCTTGCCTTGGTCCCTCATGGACCGGAGACCCCGATCCAGCCCCGTTCGGTCATTTCATTCTCAATCGAAGATGGAAACCCACGAAAACCCTAGGAAGAAAGGTATTTAAGCTCTCTCTGGAAGGGAGAGCAAGGTAAGTTCATTCCAGCCTCCAAAACTCTGACAGAACTCCCTAACTCTCTCTAAAGAACTCTCTCTGACTTAAGCATCGAAGCCTGTGTAGCCTACACCACATCGGTGTCCAGATTTTTCTTGTCTTACAAACTGCATTCTTCACCCAAGAATAAAAATTCACCATCATTGTCATGTAGAGGTCAGGTGAGATTTATCCTGTCCAAAATTTGGCAACAACAGTTGGCGCCGTCTGTGGGGAACGACAACACTTGCTTGAAAAACTGGTGCTTGAGATCAATCCTATAAAAAGATGAGCAGAGCGATGAAAAACAAGCATTGGAATAAGGATGGGACAATTTCGATCAAGATCGTCACCTGAGATGCATGAGAGAGGTTTCTCCTCCTCGGCCTCATACTGACACATATCAACTAGAAGAGAAGATAGCCGAATTGAAGAAAAAGGTTAGCAACATGGATAAGTACCTTCTAAAAATTCTGGAGAAACTCGAGAAGTAGGATCATTAGAAGGAAGAAAACACATGAGGAGGAACCACCTCTCATTCGAGATCCAGGAAAAGGAAAAGTGAAGGTGGTTAAGGGGATGAGAGAGTCAAAATCTCATACCCAAAAACCAACCGATAAGCTGATCCTTGGAGGAAATGGCAAGCCACCTCAGCCCTCGGTCAAAAGCAAGACGAGTAAGGCTAGTAAGTTAAAATCTATGGTGTAGGTCGTCTAGTAGAGTGATGGTAGAGGCCGATTAGGTAAAGTTGAAGCAACGATCTCAAGGAATACTGAAGCGACATTGGACTTGTGAAGTCTGATCAACTTGAAGCAGAAGATGCAGGCCAAGGCCAAGGTCAATTAGAAGGAAGTCGAGGGCGAGGAGGTGAAATTAAGGTATAAAGCACAAACCCAAAGTCCTCCATGGAAAGTAGACATTTTGAAAATCCAAAAGGAGTTTGGAGACCTTCAAGGGAATGTTCTCGAGAGGTGGGATCTCGATGCTCTCATTGAGCAAGTCGACCCCCCTTCACTGATGAGATCATGAGAGAAAAGGTTTCTGAGAAGTTCAAAGTGCATACCATCATCCCATATGATGGCAATTCTGATCCCGTAGAACACTTGGACACCTATCGATCCCAGATAAAACTCCATGGAGTTTCAGAGACAATCAAGTGCAGAGCCTTCTCTTCTACACTAACAGGACCTGCACGAGAACGGTACAGGAAGTTGAAGAGAAAGTTCATTGGCTATTTCAAAGAGCTAGCTAGAGCATTTGTGGCACAATTCTTGAGAGGTTGAGACCAACGTAAGCCCCAAATGCACTTGCTCACCATAAAGAAATGGCCAAAGGAGAGCTTAGGAAATTATGTTTCTCATTTCAACAAGGAGGCGTTACAAGTTAAGGGATTTACAAACACTACTACCCTAATTGCCATTGTTGCAGGTTTGCAGGATAAATGTTTGCTTAGATAGATTGGTAAGAAAGAACCAACTTCCTATGTTGAGTTCATAACTAGGGCTTAAAAATATACCAACGCTAAGGAGCTGATACGATCAAAAGAAGCTACATCTAATCGTGAAAGAAGCAACAGACACACAGAGCAAGATAGAGCTTGGGACAACAATTTTTCCATTTCAAAGAGGATGAGGGCCGAGGAAAGAGGCCGAGGCTGACCAGACCCTAAGGTCGTCCTTGGTCAACAGTTCGAGAGCTATACTTCCACAACTCTCCCTCCCGAGTAGATCTTAATGGAAGTTCATCACTTAAATTTGGTGAAAATTTCAGGCAATATGCGAACTCCATCTGGAAAAAGAGACAAAGATAAATATTGTTTCTTTCACCGAGATCATGGTCATATAACTCATAGTTGCTATCAGCTATGAGAAAAAATCGAAACCCTGATCAGAAAAGGTTAAAATGTTAAGGATGAGCCAAGGCCGACTAGACGAAAAACACCCACGTGTGATCAAAACCATATCTGGGGGACCAGCAAGAGCTGAACCCGACAGGAAAAGGAAGGCAATTGCTCGTGAAGCCAGACACGATCCAGATTTTCAAAGTATGTATTCAGTCCATTCTGAACCTGTGAACGACACTTTAGAATTCATAGAGGCTGAAGCTAGGGTCATCCATCAGCCTCATAATGACGCTTTGTTAGTTACCCTAACTATAGCCAATGTGAAGGTTCATAGAATCCTCATAGATAGTAGAAGTTCAACTAATGTTCTTTCTCTGACTGTCTTTAAAACAATGAGGTTAGAGAGAGAACTATTGAAGGAGAATTAGTTAGAAAGGAGACTACTGAAGGAGAATCTAACTCCCTTAGTTGGATTTGAGGGAGAAAGAGTAACACTTGAGGGCAACATTGAACTTCTAGTCACCTTTGGGGATGAACTGAATGCAACTACTAAGATGATTAATTTCTTAGTAGTGGAGTGCACATCTGCCTACAATACCATATTAGGAAGACCAACACTCCATCAATTGAAGGCTGTAGCTTCCACCTATCATCAGTTACTGAAATTCCCTACTTTGAATGGAGTGGGAATAGTAAAAGGGGAGCAGAAAGTTTCAAGTGAATGTTACTTCACAACACTTAGAGAAGTGAAAAGATCAAGGGACGAGTAAGAGGCATACCTCGACAAGGCCGAGGCCGAGGGTGACCATACCCCCATAGATCATTAGGGGCTTTTCTCTTTATATCTTTCCTTCAGCTAGCTTTATTTTTATCAATTCCAGCAATTCATGTAAGATTCAAATTTTATTAGTAATAAAATATACGTTTTCAAGCTACAAATTGTGTCACTCAAGCATGATTTTCAACCAAAAACTCCTACTTGAGTAGGGGGCTACTAAGGGGATATGTCTCCCTATTAAACAAAAGGCAACGAAGCTACTAAAGTGATATGCCTCTCTAATTGAACAAAGGGCAGAAGCTACACAAATGAGCCAGAAAAGTCAACAACTTCAAAGAAGCCAAGGCCGAGGCCAAGTACCTACAAGTAAGTGATTTTCTTTGGTTTGTGGTTTGGATGCATGTATGAGGACCTCCTTTATCAATTATCTTGTTTAGTAAGACTTATATAATTCTGTTCAACGAAGTTTACCTCTTTAAAGATGCAATTCATTAAAGAGAAACAAGGATGATGAATGGTAAAAATATTCTCATTGATTCATAAATAAAAGTCTTACAATAAGATTAAAAGAAAGTAAAGGGAAAGGACATAAGATAAAATTAGCCTTCATTCATGTCCGCTACTCCACTACCATTAGAGTCATCTGAATTAGGGAAGGAAAATGGATCTTTCTTGAAGGAAGAAAAATCCTTTCGAATGATCTCACAGTTTATGTCTTTGTGATGCTTGGCAAAGCGCTTGACAACCCAATTAAATCTGCAATTAAAGATCTCATAGAATCAATCTCAATCCTAACCTCAGCTAAAAGACATTTATCCTGAGCCAAGCTAGCTCGAGCCTGAACTAGCTCCGCCCTAGGAACATTAGTCTATTGTAGAGAGGAGATCTTCTCAGCCATAGTCATGGCAGACATGGTGAGCAGACCAAAAGTCTAAAGAACAAAACAATGAGAAAGTCAGTTATAAATAAGCAAGTGTAAGATAAAAAGAAGACAGGTAACGAATGAAAGTCTTACGTGGCCCAACTCACGAACTCCTTGAACAACAACCTCCCTAGGATCTTCCATTATGCAACCTAGAGGATGATCATGACCAACACCCCTCCAGAGTTTGAAACTTCGCCCCAGCATGTCAATCTCATTACTTACTGTAGAGTAATCTTCAATAAGAGAAAAAATAGGAAGATCAGAAGGAATATCTACCTCAGGAGAGGAAGAAATGCTCATTCTAGTACAATGAGTACTAACACCAGAAGGTCGAGGAGGAAGGTTTGAAGTCTTAAAGTCAGGAGCACCTCCCACATCTGAGCTAGAGCCACCAGCCCTTGAAGGCCTAGCTCCCCCAGTGGCTTTCTTTCTTCTTTTGTCCTTGAACTTCGAACAAAGAAGTAGATCGTAGAGGCATATCTGGAAAACAGAAGCAAAAATCGTGAGTTATAGAAAATACAGGAAGCAAAAGTATAAACAGAGGGGCCGAGATAGAGTGCCCGAGGTCGAGGCCAACCACCTTGGCCAAGGTCAACCTCTTCCCAGCAAAAGAATTAAAAGAAGATTTTGAATTTAAATCTAAACTTTAGAAAGAGGGGGTAGAGCAAAACCGATTTCGACTATATTCTTTTGACTCACAAGGGAAAGACCAAGACGAGTTGGAGCTTCCAAACTCCTCACAGCTCTCACAAATGCTCGAGCAGTAGCAGGACGATGGAACTCGATTGGAACTGAAAAGGAGAAAGTATAGTGTGGTTAGATAAAAATTTATAAAAGCAGTTTCCAAAAAGAAAGAGAGAATAAAGAGAACAACTCACCAATAATCCCCAAACTTCATGGAAACTTCGTAGGTAGAATTTTGGGGCCCACAAGCTAACCAATTTCCACTCACAAAAAATCATAGAAACATAAAAACATGTGGTGTGAGTGGACTACTATCGCCATATGTTGTCCATAATACATAACAACCTATGAGATAACTTCAGTTATTTGGGACAAGTTGAGTGGGAGCAACCCAACCAATATAAAAAACTTTGCAAAAATAAAGGCAAGGGAAGATGAACGCTGAATTTAAACATAATAGAATAAAAAGCAATTTCTCCAAGAAGAAGGTCATTGATATGATCATCTAGTCCAGGAACCCTCAATTGTACATCGAAGGGAATATCATACTTGTACTGCAGTTGCTCAAGATGAGCCTCGATCACTAAGAATGATATAGCCTCAGAATATACAGAAGGCTTGTTGAAAAAATGATCAGAAGATGAATGAGCCTCATAATAACTGATACTAAAAGACTCATCATCAAAGGAAGACCCCTCAACCTCAGGAGAAATAGCAAAACATCCACTCTCCATTTTGACATAAAAAAAAAAGAGAGAGAAGAAAGTGGAAGAGTAGTAGAGCAACAAGCTAACTTAAAGAGGGGAGAAGAAGATGAGAGTGGTGTGAGAATGTGAAGAAATGAGCTCCTATTTATAGGAAAAGGATGAGGAGAAATTGAAGGGAGGTTTGGATTTTGAATTCAATTTTTTTTAAAAAAAAGGTGGTGTGACAGGCATCGAGGCAGAGGAGGGCCTGCACATGCAGAGGCCGCAGGCCTACACCTAGCGTGCGCGCTAGGCCTGACAGACAGGCCTCAGCTCGGTCGAGGTTGACCAGGCCGGTTCAACCGAACCAAACACATGTAAAAAGTGTCCGAATGCCTTTTTTCTCCCCTAATTTTCACTTCGTAGCTAATTTTCTCCTCTACTCTCACGGTATCCACTTGAAATGAAGCTATAGTTGTTTAGAAAATACTTACAAAAAGCGAGTAGCTATGAGGCTACTAAATAGCTAAGAATTCCTTCTAGCATGAGGTCATGAAGCTACACGGCTAATAGATGGCCAAAATTCCCTCATACAGAAGGTCAGAAAGTCCAAAATATTCCCTACGTATGGGATTTGATGGCAATCCCACTTAAATTTGAGGATGCCCTCGAACTTACATATTCTCTTCAAGAAAATGGCACATATCGCGAATCTAGATGAGAGTCTTAGCCCTTAAGAAAGATCGCAATGTTCCATACGGGGTTGGACAACAATCTTGGTGAGATCCAAGGAGAACCTTGGAGCCATAAATTTTCTCCAGGATGTGGACGAACACACATCTAGAGGAGAATCTTACCCACCAGGAAAATATTGACCTACGGGGTTAGATGACAATCCTAGGGATGATATGAGATGCAAAATAACCGTCACGAAACCCTAAAATTCCTAAGGAAAAAAACCAACACTCTAGGAAACTAGATATCCTCACAAGGATGAACAACGATAACTAGAAAAAATTTGAGGCAGACCTCGAAATGTCATAAATGACTTCAAAACTTAATAGGTTACTTCCAAGTCAGGCTCCATGCAATTACTTCACATGCTCCTAATCTCGAATCCTAGCTAGGGAGTGGGGGCTAATGTTATGGGTGAAATTAGACCAACAAGAATGGACTTGTTAAAAGACTATAATAAATAGCCAAACGAGAAAAGAAGCTTAATACGAAGTCAAAACGAGCTTAAATTGAAAGAGGACTAGCCCAAAATGCAAAGCGATGAAGAAATAGGCTTGGGCCGAAACCCAAGCTCGTGTCGGCCTCGACCTGACAAAGCCCACTTTTGGCCCTTGCCTTGGTCCATCATGGACCGTAGACCCCCAATCCAGCCCCATTCGGTCCTTTCATTCCCAATCGAAGATGGAAACCCACGAAAATCCTAGGAAGGAAGGTATTTGAGCTCTTTCTAGAAGGGAGAGCAAGGTAAGTTTATTCAAGCCTCCAAAACTCTGACAGAACTCCCTAACTCTCTATAAAGAACTCTCTCTGACTTAAGTATTGGAGCCTGTGTGGCCTACACCACACCGGTGTCCAAGTTTTTCTTATCTTGCAGGCTGCATTCTTCCTTCAAGAATACAAATTCATCGTCGTTGTCATGTGGAGGTAAGATGAGATTTCTCCTATCCAAAATTTGGCAACAACAACAACTAATCAACTCCATTATAATTTTTTTACATACTCGGATAATTGGGGAATCAATTGGTTAATTTAGTTGAAAACCTAGAATTAGGATCGGGTTTTAAGACATCTTTATGTTGAAAAAGTAGAAAGGAAGTTAGGGGTAATAATTCCACTCTAGATAATTTAAATTTCTTTATGTTACCTTTTTTAGTTCAACAATATTTGGAGTGGGGAATTCGAACCTCTGACCTTTTGGTCGAGGGGTACATGTCTATTACTCTTTTTAGAGTCAAATCTATTGATAACTTGTCATATTAGATTTATGTTATATCTATCCTTAGTGACATGAATATCTTGCAAAACTTGTATACAAATATTATAGTACAAAGATTAAAAATACAATTTAAAATTACAAGAAAGAACAAGACGACAATAATGAAAAAAAAGTGGGAAGAAAATGATGGGAAAAAAAAACTTAAGGGTATGACATAATTTTTTTTTTTTTTAAAAAACACCTTCATTTTTACTACTTGGAGGATTTGGAAAAGGCAATGATGGGAGTAGGCTCTTTAGCCGGCCAAAGGCAATTGGTTGGAGAAAAATGAGCCCTTTTTGGTACTCTCTCTCGCATGATTAAAGGGCTGTATTGTTGTGGCAAAAGGGAAAAAGAATGGTTCTCTTTGCTTTTCTTTATAAACTTTGTTCTGTGGCTGTGCATCAATTGCTCATTGAATGCTGAGAGAGACAATATTTCTTATTCTTTTTTATATACAGGCTGGTTTTTGAAAAGGCCTTGGTGTCTAATTAGACAACAAGGAGGTTCTTTTCAGTGGCTCAAGTTCCATTCATCCGGTGGACAAATAAAAGGGGAATTTGGCTTGGGGTTGGTTACGGCTTTTAATGAAGGATGTTTGTGTTCAAGTAGGAATTGGTGTGTGTTTGTGTTCAAGTAGGACTTGGTGTGTGTTTGTGTGTTCTCTTTAGATACACATATATATACACGAACGTGTTAGAGGTTGCTTTCATCCATCGCTTCTTAACTTTGTCTGTTATCATTTTTCAGTATTATATCTGATTTTAAATTTTAGTTTTCATTTGAATAAGTTTTTGTTGTGAATATTATTATTTAAATGTTCTTGTGACATGTTAATTAGACTAATGAGTGATGATTTAATGGGACATTGGTTAAAGATGGTATAAAAGAGTGAGCTACTTAGATATTAAAAAAAGTGGGCAGAAAAGTTGGTTTCAATGTCGTATTTCATCAGCCCACCTCATTGGATTTGTTGGCTTGCTCACACTTATTTTATTCATCTAGATTATGACATTAAATGTCATGTCGTGCCAAATGATCACTTATTAATTCAATTAACTAGTCATGTTATCATTTAAGTAACCTTGTTGACAAGACCTATTAGAATCAAAATCAAATGATTAATATATCGATATCAATGGATATTTTTGTAAATAGATAATATTTTTTAAGTTTCATAGATATTTGTACGATATATCATAGAGAATATCGATTGATTCTTAATATTGATGTTGAACCCTCCAATTTACAAATATATCAAAAGAAGATGTTGACATATCGACAGATATTTTAATCATTGTGTTTAAGAAAGTAATTGGAGTTATTTAGGACTTGTTTGGTAGGAAATCTAGATTCTATTTTATGTTTTCAGATTCATTGAGTTCAGTGAATATGTGTTTGGCAGATCTGTTTTCAAAAACTATTTTCGGATTTTGTGATCCAAATAGTAGAAATTCTGAAAATAACATTTTTATGTTTTCATTGTATCCAGATTCTCAATTTGAAAATTTAAAATGTAGAATTATATTAAAAAAAGATAAAAATCTTAATAAATATAGTATTTTATGTTATAACCTCAATTTATTTTTTTAAATAAAATATGTATAATATATTATATTATAAATGATATATTATTGTAAAATAATAATTATACAAATTTTATAAAAAAATGTTCATAAATTAATTAATAATGACCTATATTCAATCTAATATTTAATTTTGCAACTACAATTAGTTTCATGATCTATAAATATACTATAGAACACATTTTAAACAATTATTTAAATTAGAATCAAATTTATAAATTTTCTATCAAACACATATATGAAAACATGAAATACAACTCTGTTTTCATTAAATCCCTTGTTTTCAAGTTTCTGTTTTCAAATTGCCTATCAAATGGGCACTTAAAGTTTAGTGGCTAAATAGAGACAACATAGTCATCAAAATTAAGAGACTAGATTTGCTATTTAATCATTATATTCCTACGTCCCTTTAAACCGAAGTTCACTTATTTTAATAATAAATTATGTTTACCTTTTAAGTACCAACTTTTTTTTAAAGTACAATAAATATGATAATGAGAACGACTTCCAAAGAAAGAATATATATATGTCTTAATTGGTGAACTATGTTCATGTTAATTATTTTTAGTATATATATATATATATATATATATATATTTATTTATTTATTTATTGAGTTTCCTATTTATCTACTTATTACATCAATAAACAAAATGGAGATATTTTACTCTATTTTGAAGGATTTGCATGAGGTGACAGATGATTGATTGTCAATTTGTCAAGTAAGATAGATTTGAATGGGAAAATATGAGTATGTAATCAGGTCTAAAATTTTAGATGATAAATTGGAAATTTGGGATATAATATTATTATTATTGTTATTATTATATATAGCATTCCAATGGGGCTTAATCAAAGCCATTGAAGTCAAGTTTGTTTTTTTGAAAAAAATATCTCTAGACTTGTGGCATTCCACTGTTTGATATAATTTGGCCACATGGATCAGTGGGACCTATTAAAAATGAAATTGAATAATACAAATAGTACGTATAAAGATGCACATGACTAAATTTAATATGATTTTTTTTACTAGAGCACCATGCATGTTTGATATTTTTTCGACTTCACTACAAACAAATAAAGGAAGATATTGCTTTTGTGGTATTATGATATATATTTTTATTTTAGTAAAGTGTTTCTTTTCCATTTTATTTTAAATTTAGAAAAGTCATTTGTCGTTTGTGACTTTGTGCTCAAGAAAGTCACCTTTTGCTTTACCATACCATTGACCTCACTTAAGCACAAGGCGGAACTAATAAAAAAGACAAATTTTGTCTTCAATTAAAAAAAAAATTATATAAAATTAAGTTTTAAAATTTTCAGGTAATCTATATCCTAAATTTTTAGAATGTAAAGATAAAATATATGGAAAATTGCACAAATAATCCATGAATTATAGAGTTTGTTACAATCACACCCTTGAATTTTTTATTTCATCAATCAGTCTAATCCCTTGTACTTTGTTAAGTGTTGCAATCTCACCCATGAATTTTTAATTTGATCAATCATCTCCTATACTTTGTTGAGTGTTGCAGTCAGTCTTTTCTGTTAGTTGATGTTAAATTATCATTTAATTGGGCTTCACATGTGTGACTCACATGTTAGTAGGCAAGAGCAAACTTGTTATCAACATATTTGAAAAAAAAAAAAAGTACAATGGGTTGTGATTGCAACATTTAACAAAGTACAGAGAACTAATTGCAACACTCAACAAAGTATATGGGCCTAATTGATAAAATTAAAAAAAATCATGAGTGTGATTGCAATACTTAAAAAGTACAAAGAGCTGATTGATCAAATTAAAAATTTAAAAGTGTGATTGTAACAAACTCCATAGTTCAGGGCTAGTTTGTGTAATTTTTTAAAAAAAATATATAAAAATAAAAATAAATAGAATGTAAAATTTTTCTCTTTAAAAATTTGGAGAATCGTAATGGGTAGCAAAAAACATTAGGATATTTGCAAATCTAGCAATGGTTTTTGAGATTTGCAAATGTAGCAAAAAAATTTAAATATGATTTACATTTTTTTATTATTCCAATTTTACCCTCATTGGTGTATTAGCAGTATATCAATAATATGTCTAAAATAAAGTATACTAGTAGTATATCAATGATATATTTTATTTTAGGTATATCTGATAGACTAAATATGAAGTACTGCTATATTGTTGATATACTTAGATATATTAGTGAAATGATATACCTAAAATGAAGTATATTAGTACTATATCATCAATTTACTATTGATATACTACTAAACAAGTGTATCAACTAAAAATCAACGTATCAACAAAAAAATAGTGATAAAAAAATATTGATAAAGTCAATAACTAAGGCCTTGTTTGATAACCATTTAATTTTATATTTTTGGTTTTTGAAAATTAAGCTTGTTTTCTCTCTATTTCTCTATAATGAGTTTTATCTTTCTTAAGGAAACATTTGAATTCTTAGCCAAATTTCAAAAAACAAAACACAAGTTTTCAAAAACTGTTGTTTTTAGTTTTCAAAATTTGGCTTGGTTTTTAAAAACATAGGTAAACATTAGATAACAAAGCAAGGAAACTCATATGTGAAAGTAGTATTTATAGGATTAATTTTCAAAAATCAAAAACCAAAAACTAAAGTCCCGTTTGATAACCATTTGGTTTTTTTGTTTTTGGTTTTTGAAAATTAAGCATATAAATACTACTTCCATCCATGGATTTACTTGTTTTGTTATCTATCTTTTACCTATGTTTTCAAAAATCAATCCATGTTTTGAAAACTAAAGAGAGTAGTTTTCAAAAACTTATTTTTGTTTTTAGAATTTGGCTAAGAATTCAAATGCTTCTTTAAGAAAGATGAAAACCATGGTAGAAAGTTTGGGAGAAAACAAGCATAATTTTTAAAAACTAAATGGTTATCAAACGGGGTCTAAAATAAAGTATATCATTAGTATATCACTGATATACTTCATATTAGGAATATCTGATATACTGAATATGGATTACTGATATGCTACTAAACAAGTGGATCGACTAAAAATCAGTGTATCAACAAAAAACTAATGACGAAAAACCATTGATAAAATCAAGAACTAAAATAAAGTATATCAATAGTATATCACTAATATACTTCATATTAATATATCAATAGTATCACTGATATACTTCATATTATGTATATCTTATATACTGAATATGAATTACTAATACATTCTTGTTCTACTTCATATTAGGTATATCTTATATATTGAACATGAATTATCGATATACTGTTGATATACTTCATATTTGGAATGTCATTTCATTGATATACCTAAATAAAGTATATTGGTAGTATATCACTGATATACTTCATTTTAGATATATATGATATATTGAATATGAATTATTGATATACTCTTGATATATTTCATCTTACGTATATTTGATATATTATTAAATATGAATTATCGATATATTGTTGATATACTTCATATTTGCAATGTTATTTCATTGAAACACCTAAATAAAGTATATTAGTAGTATATCATTCATATACTTCATTTTAGGTATATATGGTATAATAAATATGAAGTACTGAATATGATTGATATACTTCATATTAAGTATTTATGATATATTGTTGGTATACTTCACATTAGGAATGTCATTTCATTGATATACCTAAATAAAGTATATTAGTAGCATGTCACTGGTATGCTTCATTTTATGTATATTATTACTATATCAACAGTATATCATTGATATACTGTTGGTATACTTCATAATATGTCTAGGGTTATTTTTGACTTTTTGTAGGTTTCGTTTGGGCTAAGCTAATTTTTTTGCCATATTTGCAAATTTGGAAAAAGAAGTGACACTCTTGAAATTGGACCATTTATTTTTGCCATCCTTGCAACTGAGCTTAAAATTTCTAATCTAGCTTCTACTATAGCTCAAGTAATTAACTCATCTATGGTTTCTCAAAATAATAATAGTAATTATTATAACCTACATTTATCGGTCAAAATTCAAATCACCCTCACATCTCTAATCTTATAGTCTAATTCTTTAGAAAAATAAACAACTTTTGTTAGTTGATAAGTAATAAATACAAATAATTGTTATATATGGTATTTTTATTTTTTTTTATATAAATTCATTGATTTTTTTGACATGGAAAACAACAAAACTAAACACTCAAATAAAAAGCATTAAGGGAATGTTTGGCGCGATGGTTTGGAATTAGAAACCCCTAGGGTTCTGGAACCCTGGGGTTTCTTGGCTGGAAGGTTTCTGATTATTGTATTTGGGGTGTAGGGTTGTGTTGAGCTAGTTTGCTGAAACCTGTGTTTGTGGTGCAAGGTTGGGTTGGGCTGAGTTTATTTAGTCTGTTTTTTTTTTTTTTTTTTTTTTTTTTTTTTTTATAAATTTTCAAATTGTGTATTATTTGAAAAAAAAATTTACATTGTTTTTTTTCCACTCCATTTGTTTAACTTTATATTTTTTTTGGTGTGTTACATACCAACTATTTAAACAATTATGTGGAGCAATTGTCACAACTATAGTTCAATTTGAATTATACTATGTGTAGTTTATATAACTATATGCTATATCATTCAATCTAGTCATGATGACATAAAATTGAAGATTATGCGTAGCAACAAATATTTAATAGGTGCAATGTAAGAATGATGTTGTCAATGGTAAAGTAAAATAAAAACTTAGAACTAAGATCTGGTTCTAAAAGTATCATAACAAATAGTCCGAATGAAATGACAAGAAAGTAGAAGTAGTTGTCCAAACACAAGTGTAAGTCATAAGAGTGGTAGATGAAAGTGAAGAAAAGAGAGTCAGGTTCTAGGTGCTTTCCCCAAAATTTCCATGCAGTAATTGTAAACCCGGAATCCCTCCTTGAAAATTCTTAAGAAAATGTATTGGTAAGCTTGTAAAAAAAAAAAGAGAAAGAAAGGTGGAATGTGTTGTATTGTTTTTTTTCTAAAGAAAAAAAAAAAGAAGAAACTAAAACAAAAGAGAAATGGAAAGTGGAAGGTGTATGTTTTGTTTTAAAAAAAAAAAGAAAAGGAAAAAGAAATGTGGGAATGGATAAACTTTGGAGCACTCACCACCAAAAAAAATAATTAAATAAGTTTTTTTAACCCATTTTCTCCCATTTGCTTTTTTTTTTATTAAAGAAAAACAGGGCATTTCGTGGGAGAGGATGAGAGAAAGAGAGGAAGGAGGATTTTCTTAGTTTTGAAGTTGAAAAAGAAAGGGAGAAGATTCAATTCAAGGTTGCATGGCAGATTTGGTGATTAATCCTGCTCACTGCTGATATTTGGGTTGTTTTGAGCTCCACAAGAAGAATTAAGAGGTGAGGTTTTATTTTCTGGAAAGTTAACTCATTTTCAAACAAATGTTGTGAAGGAAGCTCGAGCAAAATCTGATGTTATGTTAATGATTTGTGAAGAGGGATTTGAAGGAATGTTTTTGCTGTCAAATCCGGGGAACCTCTGGTTTTTGGGATGTTCTGATCTGTGGACTTCGAATTAGAAGCTTTATTAGGTATGGTTGGAAAGATGATTTAATTTCCTATAACTTTCATGAAGAAGTCGTGGTTATAAATTGACTAGAAGTTGTTTTAAAATTCATGTTAAGTTCAGGGTGCAGCAGGGAAACGAGTCTGGAAAGTGCAGAAACCTATTTTGTAGGAAGTAGCTTTCGAGGTATTTACGGACATATCCTTTAGGAATTTCAATTTAATTCCTTCAGATAAGTTTTAGAGGGTTCAAAAAGGAAGGGTTTGGTAAAAAGAACATCATTTTTGAGCAAGTAATGGAAAAGTTATAAGTGTGTGAGTTTAGGGTATAAAATCTGTAAAGTGCAGGAAATAGATGGGAGGGTTTTTGCAATCCTAAACCTTAAATTCATGAGGCCAAGATTCTAATGCTTGGTTTTGTTTATTTGGCAGGCCAAGAAGAAATAGGACAAATTTACGGACCGAGAATCTAATATTAACGCTGTGAGTGACAAAATGAATTCTGAAAATAAATTCTATGCTTGAACTTGTGTTCATGAAAAGAAAAGACTTCCTAAGAATGATGTAGCTTAAAGATTTATGGTCTCTTGAACACGTATTCATAAGCATATATGGTTTCCTAAAATTGATTTAAATTGTTCGTTGTGAGCATATGTTTATTGATTTTCTGAAACGAGAAGAAATACCTTAATTCCAAGTCTACATGTGTTAGCAAGAACTGTTAAAGGTTTTCATGTGTTTCTCTGAGACCTGAATGAGTTAATGGTTGAGATACTGAGCCCGAGGTTGTATAGTACCGTGTGCACACAGGTCATTTTCTGTTGTTGACGTTGAGTGTACTCCGTGACAACAATGCTGTCGTGAGTGCTGGGCGAGCCCCACTACGACAAAGACGATGGGAGTGCTGGGCGGGCCCCACTACATCGTAGAATGGACATTGTTTGTACCGGGCGAGTCTTACACAACTAATTTGTCATATGTTTAAAATGGTTAATACTTTTGACACGCTTGCTGGACTTCTGTAAAAGCTATTGATGTTATATGTTATGATTTAAGAGTTAATAGTTTTAAACTCAGTCACTCACTGAGCTTCCCAGCTCATTCTTTCAATGTTTTCCAACTTTTCAGGTAGAGATCGAGCTCCCAGTGCCTGAGATCCTGCCATCGCCGCCGAGGGTTCTCAGAGTTAGATACTTTGTACGTGGGTGGTATTATGTAGCGAGTCTGCTCATAGTGTAGATAACTTAAAAGAGACGTGTAGTTATGTTCGTGTATGAAACTAGTGGTCTTGTTTGTGTAAACAACGAATGGTTGTGTTTGGATTGTTCAAGTGAGGTTTTGAACTATAACTGCTCCGTGTGCATATGTAGAAATTTTCCAGGGTTCCACTGTGTGATATGTAAAGTATTTCGTTTATAGGTATGGTTTGTTTATCAGGAATTAAAAGGGTCATAGGTATCGTTAAGAAGTGAAACGATGCCTTTTGGCTTCACGCCTTCCTCCGGGCTAAGATAACAGGTAGTTCGGGAGGGGGTGTGTCAGTAATCATACTTCCAATCTGGGGTGAATGCAAAGAAGGAGTTCAATATCATACTATCTGAGAGAAGAGTCTTTGCAACAATCATGTAGTCTTGCCTTGTCATGTAACGACCCCAAATTTCGGCCTAACTTAGGGACATTACTGAACTTACAACCTATATGCCCCGAAAATTTTGGCAGCATAACGGCGTAACTACAAGATAACCAATTTTTTTTTTGGCTCCTGTTAAACAAGAAATCTACACTTCAACTATCCAAAGTAACTAAGAACAACATCCACATCCTCTGGCTACAGTTCAGCACACCCAAACTCCCAGAATAAACAGAATCTCAACAACTTAGAACAAACTTAAATCAAATAGGTTAGCAGAAACAAAAGAAAGTTTTAGCAACTAGGACTTTCAGCTCGTAACCTAATTCTACCAAAAGAACCTATCTATTCTTCGAAAACAATAAAGAATGGAAAGGCTTACGCCAAACACCTATACAAAACAACTAGAATCCTATTTATGCAATTCAAAGAAAATCAACACTAAGAAAGCACGTAAATCTAATAGTGTCCTCTCATCACGTCTCCTCGTCTGCATCACCAGTTTCGTAGAGCTTCTCCTCACCTGCAAAATCTTTTGGTTGGGGGGGGAGTCAGTACAAAAGTACTCAGTAAGTAGCTCACACCTGGTGAGCCACCAAACATCAAGCAGCAACCAACATGCTATACACACACATTCAAACATGCTTATCCAAAGTAAATTAACCAACATCATGTCATGCATACATAAACAAGTAAACTATGCATCATTATGCCATGCTTACATAAACAAGTAAACTATGCATCAGATTCACTTAACACATGAATTCCCGCATCATGCCAAGCTCACTCGGTTCTACTCAACACTCATGTTTAGCCCTCACCAAAGCTCTCCAAGACTGACCCTTCGAGAAGCATTGACTCCTGACCATTGTTAGCAAAGCCTCGATACTTCTCTTTGGAGCTCGGTATTCGATCCTTGTCCAATGTTACCAAGGTCTCGAACTGTGCATCGCCCCTTGACCATTTGTACCCAAGGTGCACCGATGACTTAGCAATGCATTGGCCCAATCCCGGCACCCAACACATGCTTTTTAGATTCATCACACCGACCCTTGACCATTTGTACCCAAGGCCTCAATGCTCCTCTTATTCCAATGGTGACAATACCACCCCTCGACCATTTGTACTCGAGGCTCACTGGTACTCACCCTATACTTCTTAGTAAAACTCACAAGGTCCACTGACCTCCTCGCAACCTCACCCTATGCATGTTCCCTAAGCATGCTACTAAACCATGTCTCATGCCCAACAAACATGCTCATACATACTTTCAAACTCATTTAGTCAACATACCAACATCATGTAAACTTCACAAATCCACATATAAACATGCTCATCAAAAGATACAACAAAGTACAAAATATACATAACGGACACAAATTAAACAAGAAACATAGAACATGATGCACACAATCAAACAGACTCATCAGGTAGAATTCTACTTACAACGTTCCTAGGATATTCCAAGGTATTCCTACACGATATGTTAAAGATTTAGAAGTTAGAAAACAATTCCAAAGCCTAGATTGAAACTAGATGAGTGTTTGGAAGGGTTTTCTTACCTAAAGAGAACTTTGAGCTTTACTCGAATACTCCAAATTAAGCCCAATCTACGAACGCAAGTTTACAAGAATTAGAAATTAATCTAACGCATCTTATTTTAGTTCGAATGATTTAAAGACTTGCTGAAACTTATTCGAACTTACTAAACTACTCCAAACGAGCTCGAATTACTGTTAGTTGGTGTTCGAGAGTGTTCGCATCAACCCAAAACTGCAACGCAAGGTTCCTACATGTTAGGACTTAAGCCATAACACTTAAAGTGATTTGCGAAAAGTCCAAAACATGATAAAACTTACTCAATAGTGCCAAATTGACTGATATTCTGCTGTAAAACCCGTTTTTTTTACAGTAAATGGCTTTGAATGTGGACCATTCGGGGTCCAAACAAGCTAAAATCGCAAATAAGAGATGCTTAAGGCATGGGTAATCCAAAAATAAAGCCGATTAAGCATGGGTGAGAGACAAACCTCGTCAAACAGGAAGAAATTCGGGTAAGTCTGCTGTAAATCCCGTTTTTTTATAGAAAATTGCTTCAAATGAGGGTTGTTTTGACTCCAAACAAGCTAAAATTGTAAATCAAATGTGTTTAGGGTATGGGTAATCCAAAACTAAAGTTTATTTAGCAAGGGTATGAGTTATACCTCGTCGAATTGAAGGAAAAAGCGTGGGTCTCGCGTCTGTGAGTTCGTTGGCAGCCGAAGAGGTCGCCGGCGTCGTGGTGCTTGTCATGTGACGTCGCCGGAGAGAGGGGTGAGATGGTGTCGGCTTGGTCAAAGAAGAAGAAGAAGAAGAAGAAGAAGAAGAAGAAGAAGAAGAAGAAGAAGAAGATGGGTATGTGTTGCTCCAAAAGAAAAAAAAACGTGAAAGGGAGAGAGGAAGAAGATGGAAGACTAGGGATATTTTTCTTTTTCTTTTACTTTCATTTTCTTTAATAGGCCAACATAAAGTCCAATTAAAAACCATAAAACAAATAATTTATCTTCTAATCTAGGTAAATTTAAGGAGGAAATCTTTGGGTTTTCAAACTTAAATCTAAAATTCAACATATACTTAATTTGGGACTTTAAAAAAAAAAGCATTACCCAATAATCCAAAAAGAATTTAATTAACTTAATTCAATCACTTAATTCCAAATTCCAAAATAACTCCAAATGACAAAATTAGTCGAACCTGAAAACGCGGGGCGTTACATGTCATCCCTGTGATCGCCTTTAATTCTTCATATAGCTCGTTCATGCGGGCTCTTTCAATCTTGTCCTTCTCATACGACCACGATGTAATCCTCCCAATTTGTTCGGCTATCAAATGGAAACCATTATTCAGGATGTTTGACATATTGGAGCCCGAGGACATACGTCTCCTACTCAGTCTGGATGTTCTGATGTCTCTTGTTCGACTCATGAGTGTGGCTGATGTGTCGAGTGAAGGTGGATCACAGCAGAATGAATCATCAAACTCAGGGTTTGAGTCATCATCTAGGTCAGTTGCAGCGTCCGATGCCATATCAAATGGGGTTTGTGTGCCTGCCCCCATTGCTCTATCTTTTCCAAATATGATCGCGAGATCATTAAACCAGGGGAAAAGGCTTGTTTCGAAGACCTCTGGCACCTAGGTGACCCTGCATCATAATATGTTAACGATAAAAAAATTAAACAATAATTATAATAATATTCCTCTTACCTTCACCCACGCATCAAATATGTCTTTCTCGTCCTCCATGCACTTACGCTCTTCGTTCCATTCGAATCCACTGCACGCATGTCCCAACATCTCAACGATTGCTTGGTATTACTTCTTCAAAATTCTCACTCTAGACTCCAGATTAGGGTTGACGTGTATGTTGCACCCTGAGATATTTTCTTTCATCATCTTCTAAACTTGTACCAAAAAACTAGGCCTGAAAGTGCCATTGTCGGCACGCCATCCACCTACATGAACGAGGTGCAACAAACACTAAACCAATATGACATTTTCTTTCGGAGTCCATATATGCTTGGGGCATTTAGCTCTAGACGATGATTCTTCCATCTGAAACAACACTTGTGTTTGAACAGCATGTTCAATCATAAATAACATTTGACAAGTGTAAGGTAACCTTGATGATTATGTAATTCATTTACTCATATTATATGAATGTTATTTACACACAAAAAATCATATCCATAGAAAAAAAAAAATTACATATACATAACAACAAAAAAGAAGACATTTGTTGTCTCTACGAAGTCAATGTTATTTAATAGTCAATTTATATTCCAGCCCATCTACATCTTGTTTGCGAGATTTTCCCTACATTCAGTCTAGACATTTGTTGTCTCTACAAAGCCAATGTTGTCTGCGCTCATCCCATTTGAATAACTTGGGTATGACTCCTTGAATGTGGGATCTGGGCCCAACTCCTGAACAATCAAGTTGTGTAACAGACAACATGTAGTCATCGTCCTACACTGGACTTCGACGGGATAAAAGGACTTTCCTCGGAGGATTGCCCATCGACCCTTTAGCATACCAAACGCCCTCTCGATGACTTTTCGGGCGAATGAATGTTTCATGTTCAACAACTCTTTGGGGCTGGTTGGTTGATTACCTCCTCACCAGTAGTTAGATGGTAGCGTTGTCCTCTGTACGGGGCTAGAAATCTTCTGCATTGGGATATCTGGCATCGTACAAGTAGTAATACCCTGCAATCATGCCAAGATTATCACTACATACCACAAGTGGCTATGTATATGTTCATATAGATATAGGGAGGAGGTGGGAATCAATGCTTTACCCCTTGGGACCTTGAATCTTGTTGGTCGAGAAACTACATCACGCAAAACCCTAGAGTCTGATGCAAATCCTTCCCATCCAGGAAGGAAAAATATGAATTCACCATTTTGAGAACACATAGCAAGAACATTTGTGGCGATCTCACCATTCCTCGTCCTATATCGTGGGCGATCGGCTGCACTTACATTCACTTTGATATGTGTCCCATCCAAAGCACCTAAACAATTTTGCGATGAAACAGAAGATATGGTTTCAATGGTGTAGTAACGAAATCATATCTCCAGTTCAAAGGTTAAGTACCTTGAACCATCGCCACCTCTCGTCTTGACAGGTATTTGTAACTAGTTCAGGTGACTTCAATAACACTGAGTGAAGTCTTAGTATTGCATTCAGGACAACGTTGAAGTGTTTGGACACAATCTCACCAGATCTTGCTAAATGTCTTCGCATTACTCGATTCTTCACATCGTGCACAATGATATGGAGGAATATTGCCATCGTTTCCTTCACACCCACGTATTGAGTGGATGTCAACCTCCCTCTTACCTTAAGCATCTCACATAGGATAGCAAACGTTTGCTTATCCATTCGTGTATTCTCACGGCATGCTAGATCGTTTTCGTGTATAAGATGAAAGAAATTTAACCGCATAATTTGGTGTCTTACATGAAGGGATTAGTTGTCAAGTCTCCTTTGCCCTTGCATTATTGTAGCGAATGTTGTTGCGAATTGGAATTGTGTGGCGTAGACGACTGTAAGTATTGCTATCAACTCATGTGGGTCAATATCCAATTCGACCATTTATTACTTTAGTTATATAGTCTTGACAAAACAATTTATAGGTAAATAAAATTTAATGTTTCCATAGCAGGCTTCTTAGGACAATTACAGCTATACCAACTGCAAATCCTATCAAAAATAAGAAGCATGGTATTCTCCACTACAGACACGTGAAAATGCACTTCCTACATATTCACTACATCTCCTATAATGTATAGGTTCTACAAAATCCAATTGGCAATTTGCATCCATATTGTATGCACTATATGCTAAGTGTGCTTCCTCAAATGTGTTATAAGACTTGTGTACTGCTCCACTAATGCTGTGTATTTGTGTATGGCATTCATACCATGTCATATAGATACCGGGCCCACGCTCGACAAATACAACATAGAACCTTTTTCCCTCCCATATTAGCACACATGTAATAATGAGGAACATGTTTCAAACAAATGTGTTAGGGAAAAAATAATAATAAAAGGATGAAAAAAAAATACAATGTTGCACATGTAAAATATTGTGTTATAACATATTATTCTGAAAATATGTATATAGTTTATATTTCATTTGAGGTATAGTTTATATTTCAAGTCTATGATCTATGGTTTAGTGCTAATATTGAATAATGTCATCTTCATTTAATAAAATGTTTGATTTTCAAAATTGGTTATTTCAAATCTAATTTGCACGCTTCGTTTTTTTAAAAATTGTTTTATGTTATTTTTTTTTTATAAAAAATGATATTCAAAAGAATGTTTTTTTTTAAATTCTAATTGCAAATGTCTTTTTCTTTTTATAATATATGGTATTCAAAAGAATGTATTTTTTATTTGTTTAAATTCTGATTGCAAATGTTTTTTTTTTCTTTTTATAATATATGATATTCAAAAGAATATATTTTTTATTTTTTTAAAAAAAATTCTGATTGCAAATGTATTTTTTTTTTATAACATATGATTTTCAAAAGAATATTTTTTTTATTTTTTTTAAAAAATATTCTAATTGCAAATGTCTTTTTATAGTCAAATATGATCTTCAAAAGAATATATATATATATATATATATATATATATATTTTAAAAAATTCTGATTGCAAATGTAATTTTTTTTATAACATATGATTTTCAAAAGAATATATTTTTTATTAGTTTTTTTTTAAAATTCTGATTGCAAATATGTTTTTTTTAATCAAATATGATATTCAAAATAATGTATTTTTTAGGTTTTTTTATATAAAAATTCTGATTGTATATGTTTTTTTTTTAGTCAAATATGATATTCAAAGGAATTTCAATATTAGTTGTTTAAATAACAAATCTACTTGCAAATAATTTTTTTTTCTATTAATGATGCTTTCCAATAGAAAATGTTGGGTTTTGTTAAATAAAAAGTATGATTGCAAACTTAATTTTTTTTTCAAATATTATTTGAACGCTTGATCCTTTTTTTCAAAATCAATTGTGTTCTTACAAAATTATTTCAACAGATACGCAAAAAAATAATGACATGATTAGTGTAACCAATTTCATCCAATGAATAACTACACATGCTTGTTCAAAATGAATATACGAGTACAAATGCGTAATGAAATATACATAAACATTCCTTCCAAAAAAAACTAAAAATATGTTAGGAAAAAAAAACATCACCAAACAAGTCTTATACAATGTTTTAAAAAATAGTATAATACATAAGTCATATAGGAAAATTACTTATAAAATGTTCTAGCGCAGAAAGAGTAACCTTACTCCTGCAAAAGAAAAAAAATAATGAATGTAGTATGAGGGTTCGGGTGGAATCAAATAAAAAGTTGAAAAAAAGAAAGAATAAGAACTCACCTTTCGTATTGTTGGCCGTTCGTAAATGACTTATACAACTGAGATAAGTCAATCCTTAAGCACCTATAACCTCCACCACCATAACTCAATAACATAACCCAATAAAAAAAAAAAACCGAGATTAGTACATAACTAATAATGCTATATTGAAAACACAAAACAATGTGATAATATATGATTGGGGAAAAGAAGCAATACCTATTGCCCAAAGGAGGAGGGTTGGTTTGAAATGGAGGAGACTCTCGTTTAAATAGAAATATGAGAGGGAGAAGTTAATTAATTCTCAACCACTCAAGTACCCATAAGTACATGTGTTATTATCATAAAAGATGGTATGAGTTGTGAAACATAAATGGAACAAATAAAATAATGAATGAGTATTAATTAAGTTTCAGTGGGAATTAATGTGGCCTTAGAACAGTCAATATCAGATTTGAAATCAACTATGATAGGACAATCTAGTTACTTCACAACTAGATTCATACCAACCCCAAACAAAGTTGTATTATTTCAAACAGCAAACAAGGCCTATGAAAAAAAATGAAAATATGCATACCAATCAAAAGGAACACAAACCAGATGCAAAAAAGATCACTATAGTGAATGAGGGCCTCAGGAATTTGATCGCAAGTATAGTAAAACGTCCAAAATATAGTTAAACAAAATAAGGAATCATCATCGATCATAAATAGCACGTATACATGCTAATCAAAGGTAATTAATCACCAATAAGAAAGAAAATAGTGGGGTTTGAATAAGGAAAACAGTAGAATAATGACAACGGTGGGCCAAACACGGGGGTGGGTTTCGAACCGTAATCTGACCAAACCCTAAACGCCAACGAAAACAGGATTGAACAGTGTAGTAAATCAGGGCCTCAGGAACTTGAACAAGTGTAGTAAAGAGTTTAGAACAATGGTAAACATAATACATATCGTCATCGGCCACTAGCAAAACCAAAAAGAATGCATACCAACCAACAAGATCAACAGTAAATCAGATCAAAATATGGAAACATCATTGACCATCAAGAAAATTCAAATAAATCCAGATCCTCATAAAATTTAACACCGTTACATTAATCAAACGAGGTCAGATCGATGGATATGCAAAAAAAAAAAAAATTTGAGAACACAAACTGTTTGGCCTCAGAACGTATCATCGGCTAAGGAAGACAACCACCCACACCAAGCTCCAACAAGTCGACCATCCCTTACCAAGCCTCCTTCAACTTAGGAACCAAATCCGAGGAAAAAAGAGAAGATTAATCCCAAAATGAAGGAACCCAGGGAGAGGAAATGCCAAAGGAGAGGCTTATTCGAGCGGCAAGGGCTAAACTTTCAAGGGGTTCGGTCGAAATCGAGAAGGATAGGTGTTTTGAGAGATGGATTGAAAGGAGAATAAAGACTCGAAGCTAGGGAGTTGATAGACGAAACAAAGATTCAAGATTCGTGGGATGAAGTAGAAGTTCAAGATGAGGAGGGCTTCGTTCAATTCGTGAGGGATAACGGAGATAGGGTTCCGACGAAAGGAGACGGCGCAAGAGGAAAATGAGAGAAACTAGAGAGTTGAAACATTCGTACGAGTGTGGAAGTAAATGCAGTGGATTGGAAAAGGGAGAAACCGATGGGTTTGTGTAAAGAAAATGGTGGGTTGGTGTATGGAAAACGATGGAATGAAGAAAACGGTGGGACAAACGCTGGTTTGGGTTTCAAACCCAAACCAAACCCAACCCTAACCGACCGCCCAAACGAGCCCTAAAGAAGTCTTTGGAATCACAACTTCTTCGCCCTCCAACCTGTCCTTTCTTTCTTTGTTGTAAAAATGGTAGAGCTCTGAAGGAATGTCTTCAAACCCAAATTTGGGAACACCTAGACCTCAACGCCCATCTCGCTACATGGTGAACTAACTCATGGCATCTTTCGTGAACGTGATGGAAAGAGCAGCTTCGAATTTGGTGATATTAGTCCATAGCTTCCATTGCAAGCATTTCGACCTTTGATCTGTCCTTAATTTTGTGTTTCAACAGATTTTCCACTTGCAAAGAATCGGTTTCAACCTCCAATTCATAGAAGCCAGATTCAAACGCTAAAAACAAACCATTTCTCACTACCATCGCTACTGGTACATCTACCTCAAAAAGTTGCTCGAAGACGTTGGTGAAGGTATGCATGATTTTTCCATTTTCATTTTTGAACACCCCTACTATTGCACACTTCCTCTAATGTATGTGGATTACAACATCTGTAACCCTTCACACTTAAGTCTTAGCTACCAAGCTTGTGGATTCTAAGAAGCTTTATGGTCTTGAAGAGATCTTAGGGGCTAGAGTCGGTTAGTTTGGTGTCTTGAAGTAAGCTTAGAGGTAGTAAGAATAAATTGTGAGCAAAACTCTTATTGTAAGTTTAAAGTTTGGGGGAGGTCATTTGCCAAAAAAAAAAAAAGAAAAAGAAAAAAAGAAAAAAGGGATACTCCTCTATCTCTCGTGGCTTAGTAAACTAGGGCTAGACATGACACCCATGTTTATCCTTGAGTCGAACAGTGACAGTAGATATGAGTATGCAAAAGCGATCTATTTTAGTGATAGTGCTCGTAGTTAGGTGTCTTCATCACCAATGTTGGCATTTAAATCGAAGTTGCAAATGACTAGAAAGGTTCCCTTGAAAAAAAGAAAAAAAGAAAAAAAAACTAGACCTCCCTTGTTCTCCTTGTTAGCATTTTTGGAATAGGTAAAAAATTAAGTGAAAGAATTGTATTCTTGAAGAAAAAAAGAGAGAGAGTTTCGCTTGAGTTTTATATTATGAGCTTATTTGTAAACTTTAATCTTATGGAAAGGCACCGTATTGAGTCACTTGATGTCCATTATGCTAAGTTCTAGGATTTAAGCTCTAGAGCAACTTAGGTGATGCAAGTTGGAATAGTTAAGACTTTGCACATACACACTTAGGGGGTCACTTTGGCTTGCAAACGACTTTGTCATATCTTGTTTGTGTCTGTGTTAAATGAAAGGTGAGAGCCTACATAAAGACCAAATAATCTAAACTTCTGTTGCGCCCTACTATGAACTCATGTTTGTTGTTCGTTGTCTTTTATTTTGGGTGCATCACTCGAGGACGAGTAATGAGCTAAGTTTGGGGGTGTGATAATCCCATGAAATAGGATTAGTTTAACATCCTCTCTTGCGTATCCTTGGTCAAAATTGAGTGGAAAGCACACTTTTATCTTGTTTTTACTAAGTTTCATGTTAAGTTTAATTAAGAGTCGGGTTTTTGTTTAGTTTTCCTTTTTCTTATTTCTTTTACTCTTTTTAGTCTTTTGTTGTAGTTGACTTAGTGTGCTTTGTTTTCCTTTGGTTTTGCAGTCTAAGAAGTGAAAAAATGCTCGTTGAGGTACTGATGCTATAACATTGTGCATCATTGCTCAGCATCCTGCAACATTGGCAGTCTGGCAGAAAACGGAAATATGGGCCCATTTTTTATGACGTAATAGTAGCTTTTAGTCTTTAGATCCATTCTGATGGGCCGAAAATGGAAAGAAAAGAAAGCCCAAAGCAATTATTGGAAGAATGAAAATCCTAATTTAGGGTGTATGGAAAAAACGTGAGGGGGAGGGGGAGGAATGATCGCAAAAACCAGAGAAAAGGAGAAGAAGAAAGAAAAAACGCAGCAGCAAGAAAGAAAATGAGATTCTCCAAAATTTCGTTCTTCAGCTACCTATTCTATTTCTCTTCTTCTTCTTAAGTTTATGTATCTTGCTCTTAGTTTTCTTGAAACTTTAGTAGACTAAGTTGTTCCTAGGGTTTCTATTTTGTGAATCTTCACTTGAACCTAAGATGTTTATGAATTGTAGCTCGTTTCTGGTTATTTTCTGTATAAAAGCCATGGGCTAATTTTCTTTGGGCTGGAATTTATGGAGTCATAGCTTTAGTTTTGGAGGCCTTTTGCTATGGAATGCTATAGAAGTGTAGTTTGCTTATGGGTCTTTTATTTCTTACTGTTCTTCTTGAGAATGATCAACTTAGGAAAGAATAAAAGTTTGTTTTAATTCTGAAAAGGTTAAAATAAATGGAACTAGCATAGGCAATGCAAGTAGGTTCATGTCTTGAATTAGGGATGAATTCAAGGGTATAGACATATACTTTTGGCTTGTAAACTTAGGGAAGTTGGTCTATCCATGTGTTTGGAAGCTGGGTTTTCATAGACATATGTTAAACTTTGCTTTAGAACTGCAATTCGAGGATTAGAATTAATTTTCAGAATTAATTTTTAGATTTCCCGTTACAACACAGTGCAGTAATGCTGCACAATGCTATAGCATCACAAAGCATTAGGGAGCGAAAATTAGCAGTGATTTCATAAATTCCAGTGCCTTACTCATTTGATTCTTGAATTGTTTGTTATCAATTTTAGTTGCTTATTTCCTTTAAATTGCTAGAGTTTAATTTTCTTGTGTCGTGCTTGCTTTTTGTTAACTTTATATCTCTTAAGTGCTTTAGAATTAGCATTAGTGATATTCAAGTTTACAAACTTTGCTTACTTTAGTCCTCGTGGGATCGACCTTGTCCACCAATTACTACCTACGATTGCGTATGCTTGCGTAGTGAGTTTTTGCACAACAATATCTGATGTGTTAGCTAAGAAACATGTGGTGGTGATCACCGCAAAGGAGATCATGGAGTCATTACAGGGGATGTTTGGACAACCGTCATCATCGGTCCGTTATGACTCCCTCAAATACGTTTACAACTCCCGGATGAAGGAGGGAACTTCTGTTAGGGAACATGTCCTTAACATGATGGTCCACTTCAACGTGGCAGAGGTAAACGGAGCTGTCATTGGTGAGAAAAGTCAAGTTAGCTTTATAATGGAATCTCTTCCGAAGAGCTTCCTACAGTTCCACACAAATGCGGTGATGAACAAAATAGAGCATAACTTGACCACTCTTCTCAACGAGCTTCAGACTTACCAGTCCCTAATGAAAACAAAGGGACAAGAGAAGGAGGCAAATGTTGTCACTTTAAAGAAGTTCCAAGGAGAATCGTCCTTAGGAACTAAGTCTGGACATTCTTCTTCTAAGAATAAGGGTATTCAAAAGAAGAAGAAGGATAAAGGGAAGGGAAAAGCTCCCGCCATAAGCAAAAGCAAGGCTAAAGCCACAGATAAAGGAAAATATTTCCACTGTGGTGAAGATGGGCATTGGAAGAGGAATTGCCCAAAGTACCTTGCAGAAAAGAAAGCTGAGAAGGCAAGACAAGGTAAATATGATTTACTTGTTGTTGAAACATGTTTAGTGGAACATGATGATTCCGCCTGGATATTAGATTTAGGAGCCACTAACCATGTGTGTTCTTCTTTTAAGGAAACTAGTTCCTGGAGGCAGCTTGCAGATTGTGAGATAACTCTCAAGGTTGGAACAGGAGAGGTTGTCTCAGCCAGAGCGGTGGGAGCGGTGAAGTTGTTGTTTAGAGATAGATTCATTTTACTAGAAAATGTACTTTTGGTTCCTGGAATCAAAAGAAATCTTGTATCTATCTCTTGTTTGCTTGAACATATGTATGAAGTATCTTTTGACTACAATGAAGTGTTCATTTGCAAAAGAGGTGTACGAATATGTTCAGCTAAACTTGAAAACAACTTGTATGTGTTAAGACCAACAGAGGTAAAAGCTATTTTGAACACCAAGATGTTTAAAACAGCTGAGACTCAAAATAAAAGGCAGAAGTTTTCTCCGAGTACTTATCTTTGGCACTTGAGATTAGGCCACATTAATCTCAATAGGATTGGGAGATTGGTTAAGAGTGGTCTTCTAAGTCAATTAGATGACAACTCCTTACCACCATATGAATCATGTCTTGAGGGAAAAATGACCAAACGACCTTTTTCTGAAAAAGGTTATAGGGCTAAAGAACCCTTGGAACTCGTACATTCAGAACTCTGTGGTCCTATGAATGTCAAAGCACGAGGAGGGTATGAATACTTCATCAATTTCATTGATGATTATTCTAGGTACAACTATCTTTACCTAATGCATCATAAGTCGAAGCCCTTGAAAAGTTCAAGGAGTATAAGGCAGAGGTTGATAACATGTTAGGTAAGATGATTAAAACACTTCGATCAGATTGAGGTGGAGAGTATATGAATTTGAGATTCCAGGACTATATGATAGAACATGGAATCGTATCCCAACTCTCAGCGCCCGGTGCACCTCAGCAGAATGGTGTATCTGAGAGGAGAAACAGAACCCTGTTAGACATGGTTTGGTCTATGATGAGTTATGCTCAACTGCCTAGTTCGTTTTGGGGATATGCAATAGAGGCTGCTGCATATATTTTGAACATGGTTCCCTATAAGAGTGTTTCAGAAACACCCTATGAGTTATGGAAAGGGCATAAAGGTAGTTTACGTCACTTCAGGATTTGGGGATGTCCTGCACATGTGCTAGTGCCCAATCCAAAGAAACTGGAACGTCGTTCAAAATTGTGCCTATTCGTAGGATACTCCAAAGAAACGAAAGGTGGACTGTTTTATGATCTTCAAGAGGACAAGGTGCTTGTATCGACAAACGCCACGTTTCTAGAGGAAGACCACATGAGAGATCATCGACCACGAAGTAGAATTGTATTGAGCGAACTTTTCGGAGAAGCTACAGATAAATCAACAAGAGTTGTTGATCAAGCTGGTCCTTCTCAAGAGTTGAGAATGACTCAACGTAGTGGGAGAGTTGTGAAACAACCCGACCGTTACATGGGTTTGACAGAAACCCAAGTCGTCATACCTGATGATGGCGTTGAGGATCCATTGACCTATAAACAGGCAATGAATGACATAGATAAGGACCAGTGGATTAAAGCCATGGACCTTGAAATGGAGTCTATGTACTTCAATTCAGTTTGGGAACTTGTAGACCAACCAGATGGTGAAAGACCTATCGGTTGCAAGTGGATCTACAAGAGGAAACGAGACCAGGCCGGTCAGGTGCAAACCTTTAAGGCTCGACTTGTGGCAAAGGGTTATACCCAGCGGGAAGGGGTAGACTATGAAGAAACCTTCTCCCCTGTTGGCATACTTAAGTCGATTAGAATACTCTTGTTCATTGCCACGTTTTATGATTATGAAATTTGGCAAATGGAAGTCAAGACAGCCTTTCTGAATGGTAATCTTGATGACAGTATTTATATGGCTCAACCAGAAGGGTTCATAGTTCAGGGTCAAGAGCAAAAGGTTTGCAAGCTTAAACGATCCATCTATGGATTGAAGCAAGCATCTAGATCCTGGAATATAAGATTTAATACTGCGATTAAATCTTATGGCTTTGAACAGAATATTGACGAACCTTGTGTTTACAAGAAGATAGTCAATACTACTGTAGCTTTCTTAGTCTTATACGTAGACGATATCCTACTCATTGGGAATGATGTAGGATTCCTGTCTGACATTAAACAATGGCTAGCGACCCAATTCCAAATGAAAGATTTGGGAGAGGCTCAGTTTGTTCTAAGGATCCAGATCGTAAGGGATCATAAGAACAAATCGATGGCACTGTCTCAAGCATCTTATATCGACAAGATGTTGATACGATATTCGATGCAGAATTCCAAGAAGGGTTTGTTACCTTTCAGGCATGGAATTCATTTGTCAAAGGAACAGTGTCCTAAGACACCTCAAGAAGTTGAGGACATGAGATGCATTCCCTATGCATCAGCAGTCGGTAGTCTAATGTATGCCATGTTATGTACTCAACCCAACATATGCTATGCAGTGGGAATTGTCAATAGGTATCAGTCCAATCCAGGATATGATCATTGGACTGCCGTTAAAAATATCCTCAAGTATCTTAGGAGAACGAGGGGCTATATGCTTGTGTATGGCTCAAAGGATTTGATCCTTAAAGGATACACTGACTCTGATTTTCAAATCGATAAGTATTCGAGGAAATCCACATCGGGATCAGTGTTTACTCTTAACGGAGGAGCAATAGTCTGGAGGAGTATAAAGCAAGGTTGTATTGCTGATTCCACCATGGAGGCTGAGTATGTTGCGGCTTGCGAAGCAGCAAAAGAGGCTGTATGGATTAGGAAGTTCTAAACAGATTTGGAAGTTGTTCCGAATATGCATTTGCCCATCACCCTTTATTGTGATAATAGTGGTGCAGTGGCAAATTCCAAAGAACCTAGAAGCCATAAGTGCGGAAATCACATAGAGCGCAAATATCATCTCATAAGGGAGATTGTGCAACGAGGTGACGTGATCGTCACGCAGATCGCTTCGAAGCACAACATTGCTGATCCGTTTACAAAGTCCTTCACGGCTAAAGTGTTTGAGGGGCATCTAGTGAGTCTAGGACTACCGGCTGTACAACAGGGCAGTGGGAGAAAAGCCATGGGTATGTGTGATACTCAAGTTTTCTCGCTCAGCATATTTGACTCCACTGATGTTTTAGTCCAAGTGGGAGTTTGTTGGGTTTTATGTCCTAAAACTCGTCGTTTGTAAACTGAATATATATTCTATCTTGCAAGAAAGTTGTTATTGAGGTTTATTCAGCAAAGATGTTATTGAATAAAGTGAATTGCATTCTTTTAACCCAAATCCAATAAATTAAGAACCCTTGGCTATAAAATGTATACTTGAACTTCATGTGGAGACATGAATATGTATCAAGTTCGAGTAATAGCTAGAATGGTCTATAGTATAGGGATAGGGCTGGGTACCTTATCTTGGGGACACTATAGACGCGATCCACTTTGTATAGTACAAACGATGTGATCCTAAATCGTTCATGTGGAGACATGAGAGTGGGGGCGTCCTATGCAATGAGTTTGCATAAGACCGGACCGCGAAATAGTCACTTAGATTTTATAACTCCGTTTACTATCATAACGGACTATTTCATATGATGACCTAGGTAACTTGATCTTAATCCTGAGCATGCTATGAACTCCTGTTTATTCGAGATTATCCTTTGATTTGCATGGGTGAGAGTGGCCTGAGTTTTCCGACTCAATAAGCCTCCCATTTTGAGGATAAGACCGGGTAGATAGCTGGAGACATAGTCTTGCGAGAAGGAATTCACTCCTACCCGCTTTAGGGTTTAATAGAGAGGTTGTTCCCTTAAGTGCTGTCTCCGGGTCTTGAACAATGGGCCCACCCTCTCATTGGCCAGAGAGGGATTTGGTTTGCTGGTTGGACCACAAACCAATTATTCATTAGAGGATCAGTGGGACTTAAGGAATAAGAAGTAATTATAGGGGTAAAAAGGTTTATTTGATCCAGCTGTAATTACGAACAACCTGTGAAGGATCGACTTACTAATCATGGTTATATCGAGTGGACAGAGATATATCTACAGTGAGGAGAGTTCAGCCACTGGGCTTTAGTGGAGTGTCCCGGTGGTTAACGAATGTTGATTAGCTAGGCTAAAGAGTTTGGCCGGTTAGTCTTGTATCGTTGGAGCTCATGATCTGTAGGTCCATTAGGTCCTCCTTGCTAGCTTGGACTAAGCCTTGTAACAAAATGAGAGAAAAGAATTTGAATTGTTCGAATTCGATTTTAGGAGTAAACGTTAATTATATGTGATATACTTAGCGTATCATTGTTTAATTATGAATTAAACTCTGAGGAAGGGAGATGAACATATTTAAAATGATTTAAATATGGGTTCGATCTAATACATGAATAGGGATTCAAGTTTGAGAGGTCGGTTTTGAAATCAGGATTTGATTCGGTTATTTAATTAATATTTGATATTAAATTAAATAATTAAATTAAATAATTAATTAATTAATAATCAATTTTGTTTAACATTAATTTAGAATTAATTTTAAATTACAAAATTGATTTTCAAAGTGGGAAATGATGATGTTTGTGGTGGTTGTTTGACTAACATCACACTACCTCAAAATTCACCAAAGTTGGTCACCTCTTTGGATGACCAACCTCCTTGATTTATGACCAACCTCCTTGATTTGTGTTGTCATGTTTAGCAAGCTTGATGAAGCTTGTTAATGGCTTTAAATAGCAATGAAACACAAGGGATTTGTAGATTTTGAAAAACAGAAATGTTGCAGATTTTTACAGATCCTTGTCATCTCTCTCTAAAATTTCTCTCAAACTAGGATCCCACAATCCGTTCCAAGGCCTGAGGATAGTAGGGAAGACACTAGAGGTGGTCCACGAAGTGTTCGTGTTTAGAAATTTGCAACGGGTTTGGAGAAATTGAGCTTCAAAGGTGAGTTTACTTATACTTTGTTTTTCTGTTCTGAGCATGTTGTTTGTTTGATCATATTGATGTATTTAGAGTGCTTAAGATCCAAAATTGCTTCATCTTTTGTGATATTAACTCCAACACTAGGTAGAGGTATACACATAATTTTTTCTGCATCTTCTGGGACACAAACAAAATACACATTCTCTACATCCCACCTCCCTTCTAGAACCACCAAATCTGCAACCACTGACACCTCATCCCTCTATAAAGGATATATGAGTTTGAACGTAGATGAGGTAGGAATCCATTTATCTGTAGCAACCTTAACATTTCTTCCATCGCCTATTCTCCAACGAAGACCATGATGCAATAATTCTCTTCCCCACACAAGGCTCCTCCATTCATAGGATGAAGAGGACTTCACTCATGGCTCTAAAAACTAAATATCATTAAAATACTTCTGTTTTAAAGCTCTAGTTAGAAGGGATTCAGGTTGATTAAGGATCCTTCAACATTGCTTAGCAAGGAGTGATTGATTGAACAATTCAAGGTCACGAAAACCTCGTCCTTTGAATTTGGATGTACATAATCTCCTCCAACTAGCCCAGTGAATTTTTCTCTTTTCATCTTCACTATGCCACCAAAACCTCGCCATCAATCTATTGCAATCTAACAATAAATTTTTAGGGAGTTTGAAACACCCCATGGTATAAGTAGGTATTGCTTGGGCCATCGCTTTTAATATTGCTTCTTTTCCTCCCGAAGAAAGTAAATTATCCTTCCATTTATGTAGAACCCTCCATAATCGATCTTTAATATAAGAAAAGGCCTTACCTTTCCCCCTTCAAACAAAGGTTGGTAATCCCAAGTATTTGGCATGATTAGCCACAATCGGTACTTGAAACACATTTGAGACCACTTCCTTCAACTCATTATGAGTGCTAGGAGTAAAACAAATAGCAGATTTGGCATTATTAATCTCTTGTCCAGTCAAACAAGAATATTGTTCTAGTGTGCTTGCCAAATTCTTTGCCACCCTCTGTGAGGCCTGAAAAAACAAAAAGCCATCATCTACGAAGAATAAATGAGAGATAGAAGGGTTTCTAAGAGAGATTCTCAACTCTTTAAAAACACTTTTATCTCCTAAACCATTCAACATTCTGGTCAGACCTTCCACACATAACAAAAACAAGTAAAGAGATAAAGGATCTCTTTGGCCTAAACCACGAGAAGCCTTCATTGAACCTCTCCTAAGACCATTTATGGTAAAAGAAAAGGAAACAGTGGTTACACAACGCATTATAAGAGCAACAAACTTATGATCAAAACCAAGGGCCTTAAGAAAATGCTCAATAAAAAACCATTCCACCATATCATAAGCCATGCTCATATCTAACTTCAAAGCAGCCCAACCCGTCTTTCCTCTCCTTTTTTCCTTAATAGTATGAACGCATTCAAATCCTAAAATTGCATTATCAGTAATAACTCTTCCTGGAACAAATGCACTTTGATTAGAACCAATTATAACTTGTAACATAGTCTTGATCCTATTTGCAATAGATTCAGAAATAAGCTTATAAATTATGTTACAATGACTAATAGGTCTATAATTAGCAACACACCTTGCATTTTTCCCTGAGGAATAAGCACAATTTGTTGGAGTTAATATCACATAAGCGGAAACAATTTTGGATCTTAAGCACTCTAAATACATCAATTTGATCAAACAAACAACATGCTCAGAACCGAAAAACAGAGTTTAAGAAAACTCACCTTTGAAGCTCAAATTCTCCAAACCCGTTGCAAATTTCTAAACAAGAACACTTCGTGGACCACCTCTAGTGTCTTCCCTACTATCCTCAGGCCTTGAAACGGATTGTGGGATCCTAGTTTGAGAGAAATTTTAGAGAGAGATGACAAGGATCTGTAAAATTTGCAGCAACTTTGTTTTTCAAAATCTACAAATCCCTTGTGTTTCATTGCTATTTAAAGCCATTAACAAACTTCATCAAGCTTGCTAAACATGACAACACAAATCAAGGAGGTTGGTCATAAAACAAGGAGGTTGGTCATCCAAAGAGGTGACCAACTTTGGTGATTTTTGAGGTAGTGTGATGTTAGTCAAACAACCACCACAAACATCATCATTTCCCACTTTGAAAATCAATTTTGTAATTTAAAATTAATTCTAAATTAATTTTAAATAAAATTGATTATTAATTAATTAATTAAACAATTTAATTAATTAATTAATTTAATTATTTAATTTAATATCAAATATTAATTAAATAACCAGATCAAATCCTGATCTCAAAACCAACCTCTCGAACTTGAATCCCTAGTCATGTATTAGATTGAAACCCATATTTAAATCATTTTAAATATGTTCATCTCTCTTCCTCATAGTTTAATTCATAATTAAACTATGATACGTTAAATATATCACATATAATTAATGTTTACTCCTAAAACCGAATTCGAACAATTCAAATTCTTTGCTCTCATTTTGTTACAAAGCTTAGTCCAAGCTAGCAAGGAGGACCTAATGGACCTACAGATCATGAGCTCCAACAATACAAGACTAACCGGCCAAACTCTTTAGCCTAGCTAATCAACATTCGTTAACCCCCGGGACACTCCACTAAAGCCCAGTGGCTGCACTCTCCTCACTGTAGATATATTTCTGTCCACTAGATATAACCATGATTAGTAAGTCGATCTTTCACAGGTTGTTCGTAATTAAAGCTGGGTCAAATTAATCGTTTTACCCTTGTAATTACTTCTTGTTCCTTAAGTCCCACTGATCCTTTAATGAACAATTGGTTTGTGGTCCAACCAACAAACCAAATCCCTCTCGGGCCAATGAAAGGGTGGGCCCATTGTTCAAGACCCGGAGACAACACATAAGGGAACAACCTCTCTACTAAACCCTAAAGCGAGTAGGAGTGAATTCCTTCTCGCAGGACTATGTCCCCAGCTATCTACTCTGTCTTATCCCCAAAATGGGAGGCTTATTGAGTCGGCAAACTTGGGCCACTCTCACCCATGCAAATCAAAGGATAATCCCGAATAAACTGGAGTTCATAGTGTGCTCAAGATTAAGATCGAGTTACCTAGGTCATCATATGAAATAGTCAGTTATGATAGTAAACGGAGTTAAAAAATCTAAGTGACTATTTCGCAGTTCGGTCTTATGCAAACTCATTTCATAGGACGCCCCCACTCTCATGTCTCCACATGAACGATTTAGGACCTCATCGTTTGTATTATACAAAGTAGGTCGCGTCCATAGTGTCCCCAAGATAAGGTACCCAACCCTATCCCTATACTATAGATCATTATGGCTATTACTCGAACTTGATACATATTCATGTCTCTACATGAAGTTCAAGTATACATTTTATAGCTAAGGGTTCTTAATTTATTGGATTTGGGTTAAAATAATGCAATTCACTTTATTCAATAACATCTTTACTGAATAAACATCAATAACAACTTTATTGCAAAATAGAATATATATTCAGTTTACAAACCACGAGTTTTAGGACATAATTGTCGTTTGATTAATCTCTTTATAGACTTGCCCTCATTTAATACTTTTAAACAAAATGCAATAACATTGGCACTTATATGTGGCCAAAACCTTTGGTAGAACATAGCTGAAAATCTATCCACTTGAGGTTCCTTAGAGGGATGCATCTGATGAAGGGCATACACAATTTCTTCTGCTGTAAAAGGCCTTCTCTGTTCTGATACCATATCCTTAGAAATTGTTAGATAAATCCCCTTTAAAAAGTCTGTTAGGGCAGTAGAATTGGCCATTTGATTAGTAGAAAAAATAGTTTCAAAGTACTATGTAATTATCTCCTCAATTGCTTGATCTTCCTCCTTCCACTCCTCTTAGGCATTTTCAATTCCCAAAATTTGATTGGATTTTCTTCTTTGGGTAACTCTTTGATGGAACCAACGTGTATTGCGATCTCCCCACCTCAATCAGTTAATTTGAGCTTGTTGTCTCCAAAACACCTCATCTTCCTCTAACACTTGTTCAAGATTTTGTCTAGCCATTCGAATATTCTGATTACGATCCAAAGTGACTTGTAAATTCTTCCTAGCCAACTTAATCCTTCAATCAAAAGCCCCTGTCTTATTTTTTCCTTAAGACCACAACTCCTCCCCACAAAATTTTAACATTTCCATTATACTCCCTTGTACCCCTCTCTGCCACCCTTGCGACACCACCTGTGAGACATCTTCAAAAGACAACCACACTTCTTCAAAACGAAAAAGCCCTCCTACACCTCATTTGAATCTTTCAAACAAATCTTTCACCTGAATGACAAGAGGACAATGATATGATCGCAAAAATTCAAATGAGTGACCCCTGAAAAAGGAAATATGTCCAAAAATGACTGTGAACACATACCTCTATCAAGTCTCTCTTTAATTAGAACTCCATCCACTGTTCCATAATATCACATATAGTCACAACCTCTATAGTTCAAATCTAGAAGCTCACAATCTTTTAAGGCTTCCCTAAAAAGTTTCATATGTGTTTGAAGATGTTGATTTCCTCCCCATTTCTCATGCATGCCCACAATTTCATTAAAATATCGTCCCATTAGTCATGGAGGTCTTAGGATCCCCATAAAAACCCATAAAATGCCACAATCCTTTAGCCCCTTTAATTATTACATCAATATGGAATTTACTAAAGGAGCTCAAAGTCCTCGACACCTTTTCCTTCCAAAATAAACATAGCCCACCACTTCTACCTTCACCGTCAACAACAATAAGTCCCTCAAAACCCAACTTCCTTTTATACTCTTCTGCCTTCCTCGCATTTATACCTATCTCTAATAAGAAAACCATTAGGGATTTTGATTCTTGCACAATTTTGCACAGCTTTCGAAATGCCCGTGGACGTCCTAAACCACGAACATTCCAGCATATGATATTCAATGGATTCGGTGCCCCTGATCAACAGGGGTCGTCACTTCATTATTCAAACCACTTCCATTTTCCAACTTCAATTTCTTTCCATTATTGGAGTTATCCTCTTCACATTGTCTTTTTCCCAAACTCAGATTTTGTCTATTTCTATTTAAAATTGGAACCTCCTTCTCTTTCCTTCTCCATTTCTTTAATGTGGCAAGGGCCTGAACGAAACCTTGAACCCTCTCATCTAGCCCCATCATGAAACGTTCTACCTTCTTGGTTTCAGTGTCAACTAGCTCCGAAGCGAAACGCATCAACCTCGTGAGCTCCCTTGCATACTCTTCCACAGATCTATCCTTTTGCTCGAGCTCCAAGAACTCCTTTTGCTTCCTATATCGGGCAGCCGTCACATAGAACTTTCGCCAGAATACATCTTTAAACTGCACCCACCTCATAGGACCTTCGCTCATGTCTATCGTCCTCTCTGCTGACTCCCACCATAGGAACGCGTCCTCCCTCAATATAAATGACGCGCATGTCACCTTTTTCTCCTTCGAATAGTTCATAAGTCAAAATATCACTTCCATAGAAGACAACCACAATTCCACCACGATGGGGTCTCTAGAGGTCCCATCAAAAGTGTGGGGGTTCCACTTCTTAAAATCTTTTAACCACCTCAACTCCACGGACACACTGCCATGGTTTTGGCCTTGCCAAGCTAGTTGATTAGCCACTGTCGTCTGGACCAAGGTTTACATGGCCTCGAGCATGAGGGACGCCACCGTGGGTCTCGTTTTCCCCTCAGGCTATGTTGGAGGCAAATTATGCACTCCACGATCTCCTCTATCTCTGCCAACCCCACCTTGTTGGGTCAGTTGCAGGACTATTGCTTTTCGTCATGGCATTGTCAAGATCACTATATCATAGACAACCTATTTAAGCCTCTCAATTCTATAACTAAACAACATAAACAATCATGCATACATCCATCATTAACTTCCAAGCAAAACATAAACAACATTTTTTTTATAAAAAAAACATCATTTAGTAACAGGGGCATACCTGGCGATGACCGAGATTTGTTGCTTAGCCATGAAAAACTTAATGCTTACGATGTAAGAAAGTCTATAGAACCCATAACCGGGCTCTAATACCAACTATAATGACCCAACCTTCTAGACTAATCTTTCTAGGGTCATTACTTTACATGCATACTATGGAGGCCACAATTCAAGAAAAACAAGTTTCATTTAAAGCAACTCTAGCAGTAAAACAATGAAGTTAAAGAACACTTACTTTAGGGGATCCCATGAAAACATTTGGAAAGGAACAAAAGTCTTAAGTTTAAGGCCTCAAGTTCACCAAAAACTAAACTAAATTCAAATAACATGGCAAAAGCGTAACTAACAACAGTCCTAAATTTGAAGGAATAAAAAAATAAAGAATGGAGAAAGATGACTATCTAAATTCTTCCATGGACTTCCAGACAAATCTAATCACTCGCTTTAGGCACCCTTACCTTTACCTGAAAGAAAAATATATATTTTTTTTTGAAAAGGGTGAGTATTTAAATTAGATAATCAGTAAGTGATCCCATCACTGGGTCAAGTCATGCAATCACATACAACACGGTCTTTTTTTTAAAAAATAATTTTCCTCTAACATGACCTAAGAATTTTTCATAATGGAAACGTTTCCTTTTAACGCTTTTCTCTTCGGCTCAATGTGGACAATTAACCCAACCTAACCTTTTCTTTTCATTTAACCTTTTTAGGTTCCTTTTCATTTAACCTTTTCAAGTTCATTTTCATTTAGATGTACATCTATAATTTTAGGAGGGTAATTGCCACAGCATTCGCAAACATTTTGTCATGAAAACACACAATATGCATGAGGTCCCAAAGCATTTTCAAATTTCATTCAATGATGCAACATAAAACAACGTTCTCACATCATTCATCATAAATCATATACTATGCATCACAATCATAAAGAAATCATTCATGAAAACTTTTCATTCCAAATGTAGCTTTTCAATTCAGTTCCAAACTTGTATTTAAGTGCACTGGCGTAAAGTCTATTACCTCGATTTAACTCAAAAAAAAAATCAAGATAAACCTCCAATCAACCTTGACTCAACATGTTCAACGGGAGAAATTAACCAAATGCACGCTAAAATTTCAGCCACCTTTGCACCTTAGTTGATCGAATTTTGAGCCTAATAAAAGAGATCCTTATGCCTAGAAATAAAATCCTAGATTCCATAATTGAAGCCAAAGCACCAAGCTTTCAAAAATCACTAGAATTTCACCTCCAAGAGTCTAATTACTTGCTGGACATAAATCCTAAGGTGCACTTTTTGCACTTTCAACACCGAATCGAAGTGGGTATCGTAGAACAAGTTAGAATTGGCCACGGTTGCTCTTAAAATAACTCCAAACATTCCCAAATTCAATAGGAACAAGACCCACCTTCAAACCACGCTGGAAACACAAATACCTGCTCCTAAAATTGTCAGAAATGCTGTAGCTCGAAGACCGTCACATTGTGCGCTGGCTGCTAGTTGAAGAACCCAAATCGTACCTTCGAAATCGCATGGAACGTGTCCTACCGCTGCTAGACTTTAGACAATGTCGTAGACACCTCCTAGACGTTCTGCCACTGTTCATTAGAGAACAAAGGTCGCTTGGTTGCTGGTCAGAAAAGAAAAAAATGGGTTGGAGTGCTGCTGCTATTTTTTTTTCATGGAGAAAGAAGAGAACTTGGGGAAGAAGAAGGTGCCTCGTAAAATGTGCCCACTAGAAGACGAGTCCCTTTTTAATGTTAGGTCAAACCCTAATTCCACCTATTTTTCCTTCCCTTCCTATCTTGCCCTTCTTCTTAAATTCAAACCCAACAAGAGAACATCCATTGGACAAATAATATAATTTGAGATTTTATTTTTTTAAAAATAATAATAACTAAAAAATCAAGATATCCCAAAATAATTAAAATCAATAATCTGAAATTAACCCTACCTAAAACGTCGATTGTTACAAATTCAACTCTTAGGTGGGTCCCTGGGTAGAGGTGTTTCATAGCAGTCAATTTAAATACCTCAGCCTAGACATAACCTACCTTAAATAGAGTTCCCTCTTGATCATGACTTTTCATTTGACTTATCAATCATGCTCTTTTTATTTTATTATTATTATTATTTTTCTCTTTTTGTTTTTCTTTCAAATGCATAACATAGACTTGAATACTCAGTTGATCTCCACTAAGGAGACCATAGTCTTGCTCTGGTTCCATCCTTCTCCCCAGTAAGGTTTGCCTCTTTGACTGTGGACTTTAAATATGTTTTCACGATTGTCTTGCAAATCCACTACTCTGTGTTGATATACTTGCTTCACTATAAACAGTCCTAACCACCTTGATCTTAACTTGCTTGGAAATAATTTCAAATGGAAGTTAAATAATAAGACTTGTTGCCCTACTTGTAAACTTTTGCCATGAATCCTCTGTTCATACCATTTTTTTGTTAGCTTTATGAGCTTCAATCATACCATATGTTTTGATGATAAAAAACCTTTAAATTATTAACTTTTTTTCTGTGTTTTTAAAGTATCCATAGTGTAGAGCTCAAAAAGAATATTTCAATGCATTTTGAATTTGTGAAATCAGACATCAAACGAGAAAGTTATCAAATAAAGATTGAGAAGAAAACGACTATTTTATTGCGATGGTCCTCTTATGGGTGAGAACCAAACCGATTGGTTCTCACTCGTAAAAATTTAAAACTTTTATGATACGATTAAACTAAAATAATGCAATCACAAAATAAACATCCTAAAAAATTCTAGAAATATAGAACAATTTTCCTAAGCATGCAATCTACTCACAAAAATAATTAAATGACGGAAATTTAAAAGAGTAGAGAGGAAGAATAACACCATAGATTTTATAGTGGTTCGAAAATCCTTACTTCACTCCCCAAGACTCTTTCTTGGGTATTTTACTGCAACGGTCCTCTTACGAGTGAGAACCAAACTGATTGGCCACTACTTTTACTAGTTCATGAATCCACCCCCAATTGATCTTTTTGTAGGTTTAGGACCCAACTGATAGCACTCAATTTGTGCTATCTTTATCCTATTAATTGGGCTAGTTTTAAGCTTAATTTGTGAGCTTGGATGCTGATTTGTGTTATTTTACAAGAACTGGGCTATTTAGAAGGAAAATGAGAATTTAAGAGTATTTGAGTGTTTATGGAGAAAAAAGAGATGAGAAAATGAGGCTAAGGATGGAAAGGAGTCAAGCTTGGCAATTGGACTCGAGAGGATAATATCTAGACGTTTAAAATGGCATCTAGATGCCATAAATTTGGTGCCCAACTCGAGAGCTAGCGCTCAACGCTACCCTGTGGCATCTCAATGCTAGAAAAACGTGAAGAAGTTGCTTTTTGTTCGTGGCGTCGAAACTCTACATGTTGCATCTCGACACTAGGCTCATCGCTTAATTGGAACGTCACCATTTTGGGCAGTGTCAAGAGTGTTAGAGGATGCTCAGGTGGTAGAGTTTGAGGTTGAACAGCCTTCGTCTGTTTTATCTCCTGTTGTTTCTCTTGCTTATAATTGTTCTTTTTCTTGTTCTCACGAATTCGTGTTAGAGTTTTTGTATTTTGATCTTTCACCCTTTATGCTTTTATTAATTAAAAATACTAAAAATATTTCTATTTCAGGGGCCCATCTGCAAATGGGCCTTCTTGTTTTAGTTGCCTTTATCAATTCTAGCAAGAGGAGCTCGAAGAAATATGAGAATTTTTATGTGCCTTGATAGCCCACACGAGCCCGGTCTAGCTAGAGACGTTAAATAAGTGCTTCTTTGGAGGCAACCCAAGTTTCTTTCCTTTTAGTTTTCCGTTCTTTGTTTTTCTATTTCTTTTAGTTGTATGTTGATCTTGTGCTCCTGTTGGTTGACTATTGTAGGATCTCGAGAATCTTATTTCTCCTTCACAATGCATCCTAGGTGTTTGATTAGGCTGACATCTTGATTTCTGTCGCACTCCAGGACAGTATCATTCTCCATTTTATTTCTTTTTATTATCCTTAGTATGCTTTATTAGATTGAGTAGTTTATACATTGAGGACAATGTATGCTTTAAGTTTGGGGGATGCTTTGTTGTTTTGTTCTGAGCTGTGATGAAAATCTATTTTTCATGATATATGATGATTTAGTTGCATTTATGTGATTAGGACAGCCTATGATGTATTCTGAATAATAATATATTTTTGAAATTATTGTGCAATATGAGAGCATGTCCTAGATTAGAGTAAATTTAATTTTTTGCTTGCATTTTCTTGCAAGTTTTGAGGACTTAGCCTATCTATTATTAGTTTTGAACGCTTAGAATGGTTTTATTTCGTCTAGATGTTTGTTGTCACCCTGACAGGCTTAGGAACTAATTTGAAAGTTGACTTACAAGATAGGTTATAATGTGTTACTTAGGAGAAAAAGCACGTTTATATGCTTGCAAAATGGAAAAAAAAAAAAAAGAAGAAAAGAAAGAGAAAAGAAGAAAGAAAGAGTGAAGAAAATAACTTGTTATGTTTAAAAATGATCAATGGCAAAAAGAGTTGCCTCTACTATGATCAATTAGGTCATGAGCAAAGATGCAATGGGTAAGAATCCCTGCAGTAGTTGTGTGAAAGCTAGTGCCCTTAAGTTGAAGTAAAATGCAAGTTTGGGGGAGGTATGCTTCGTTGTTTTCAGGCACCTAGTGAGATATTACTCTTGAGTGTAAGGAAGCTAGTAATTGGTATTTTGGGCTAGTGTAGGGGGAAGATGAAATGAGGACTTTATAAACCTATTTTGGGTTTATAAAGACTACATTAGAAAGGCTATACACATACACACGTAAGGAATGCAAAGTTTAGATTGAAAATTACTTGATGAGTAGTTGTGTTTGAATATGTCCCTCTAATTGTTTTTATTTGTAATTGTTGATTCATATACGAGGTTTTGTTTTAGATTTTCTTGGAACTAGCAAAATATTAAGTTTGGGGTATTTGATAGCACTCAAATAGTGCTATTTTAATTTATAACCTATTATTTAGCTATTTTTGTGCTTAATTTTTGAGCTTTGATGCCTTTTCATGTTAATTTTGTAAAATTAGGGCAAAATGGAGCAAAATCGGAGTTCTTGAGGAATTAGGATGATTTTGGAGCCATTTTGGGCTTAATTGAAGATCCAAGAAGTGAAGAGATGAAGTGCGATAAGAAATCTCGAGATGAGGGCATCTTAATGCTATTTTGGGCATCTTGAAGCCCTATTTTTAATGCCAAGCCCAAGAGCAAGCATTGAGACCCTTCCCTATGGGGTCTGGATGCTACGAAATTGGATTTCCTTCAAAGAGCAAGTTGTGCGCTCCTTTTGGTTGAGATTTTCCGTTCGAAGCATCGAGACACTCCTTGTAGAGTCTCGATGCTTAAAGCTCGCATGCCAGAGTGACGCTGTTTTGAAAACTGCGTCTCGACACTACGTTGATTTATAGTATATATTCATCTTTTTCTCTTCATGCAAGGGGAGCCAATTCTGAGGGTTTTTACCCTAATTTCGATTCAACACTAAAATTTGGAGTTTTGGTAGGAGAATTGGAGCTTTGTTGAAGATCTTGGAGCTCAGATTTGTGGAGATCGCAATGGAAATGCAGGATGGACATATGTTTGAGCATTTTCTTCCCTTTTCCTTTGATTTTAGCAATTTGAATTTAGGTTGTAATTAGGAATTTTGGACATTTTAGGGGGTGTTTGGATTGAGGAGTTGGGGGAATAGAGTTGGGAGGAGTTAATAACTTTCCCCAACTCCTTGTTTGGCCCATAAATTTATTAACTTATCCTCCAACTTCCCATTGTGGCCCCCACAACTTTCCTATCTCATTTTTTCTTCACCTCACCTCACTCCTATCTTTCTCTTCTATCCTCTCATTTCTCTCGCTATTTTTTTTACATAATTTTTTTAATTTCTTAATTTAAATAATTTTCTTTATTTTTATATAATTTTTATCATCATTATTACTAATTAATAATTAGATATACATAATTATTCGAAAATATTTTTATTTTTATCTCTAATTTTAATAAAATTTTAACAAAAATATTTTTCTTTTTATTCTATAATTTTCTTTTTCAATATAAATTATATAAGAATGTTTTAGATATGATACTATAATTTTAATTGAAATTCTTAATGTAAATTAAAGTACTATATGATAATTTTTTTAATTGATAAAAATCTCCCTATCTCACTTCCTCCTTATGTCATCTACATTTTTTTTTAAAAAAAAGTTTAAACAAAAATTACTTATAACAAATAACAATCTTATTTTTTTTAGCTTTTTGTTTATTAATATCTAAATATATATATATATATATATATATATATATATATATATATATATATATATATATATATATATATATATATATATATATATATATATAATTTTATGATTTGAAGATAAGAAAAACATATTTTAAACTAATCCGTATTACAATTTTAAAAAATAGTATTTAAAAAGGCTAACGTATTAAAAAAATTTGATTTTCAAATTAATCATATTCAAAGTAAAAAGATAAACAATTTCTCCTCTCAAACTTAATAAAATAAAATTATTACAATAAATAATATAAATATATAGTAATCTGAACAAAAGTATATATGATATTCATTTTGAATGGTGTTAAAAATATATATATTCATTTTGAACTTAATTATTTTAAAATAGCATAAATATTTGATATTTTATTTTTAACTTAGTTATTTTAAAACTTCAAAGAATATATTATTTTCAAATTAATCAAGCTTTAGATAATCCATTACATTAATTAGTTAGAAAAATAAAATTTTAAATTATGCAAAAAAAAAATTATTTTATTAAGCTTGAAAAACAAATCTTAAATTAAAAATTTAAAATTGACGAAAACAAGCCTTTAACAAAATTGTAAAATATTCATAAAATAATATAATTTAAAATCTCAATTTTAGGATTGAGAGAAACAAATCTATATTATTTCTAGAATTGAGAGAATAAAAACATAAATATCTTGAAGTTTATTTAAATCCCTTTAAATTAATGGATTGATTTTTTTTCGAAATCACATGTCATATTTAAAAAAGTATTGTAAGACTTTCTTTTATTTGAAAATTGTCCATGACAAATGAATAATTAATATGAGAGATATTGAATTCTTCCAATATATATATATATATATATGAGAGATATTGAAAAAAGAATGTGTGGTATTTTTTTCAAAATTTTTTTTCTTTATAGAAATTTGTAAAATATACATAAATTAATAAAAACAAAAAATTCCAATCTTAGAATTCATGGGAACAAATTCTTAATGATGAAAATTTGAGAAATTGTAGAAAAAAAACTATACAAAAAAAAAAGCTAAAATCAACTCAGACTTCTGAACTCCAAGTTTAACAAATTTGTACCCCAAACACAGACTTCAAAACTCCTACTCCCTACAACTCCTTGCCCCAAACGCAGACTTCCTAACTCCAAACTAAACAACTCCGCACCCCAAACACAGATTTCCTAACTCCCCAGAATTACTAACTCTTACTTCTTGCAACTCCTTATCCCAAACATATTAGTTTAAAATATATTTAAAATTTTCATTCTAATTATTTAGTGTTATAAACAATTTCATCATGTAGATTAAAATTAGATATTAAATTTAATAAGTTAGGAACAAAAACTATGCCCACAACTTCCCATCTACAAAAAAATTCATATATTACAATCACTAGAAAAATAAAATAAAGTTATAATTCAAAATCAAAACTTACATGGTCCCAAAAAATATCCTTACATATATAACAAAATGAGATTTGATGCATACGTAAGTCTTGACATACATAAGTCATACAAAACACCAGGAAGTGGTTATATCATCATCCACGATCATCATTGCATAAGCCATACAAAAGAGTGTAATATTCTAGGAGTGTAAACACTCATCATTCACCTCTCCCCAAGAGACACATGCAAAATTGATATCTCCAATCATCTGGTACAGCAAGAAAGCAATCGATCTGATCAACATCTTTGAACAAAGCCTTAGCTACCTGAACACGATCATTAATACTTAAATTAGGCATCTCATGAAGCTTGTCAAGTGCCTGTAATCGAAGGGCCTCCACCTCTTTCCCATCCTTATGCCAGGATGCAATCCTTTGAACCAAAAACTTGATCGGTGCTAACACGCAAGTGCACGTGATCGAAGTAATAAAGAAACTGGAAGTATTCCAGAGTATCGTACCCAAGGGAACGGGGTTAATAAAATGAATTTTTAGTTGGCACAAAGTTGTTTGCAATTTGCAATTTAAAGTAACCAAGGATGAAAATAATTTGAGAGGTGTTAAAAATGTATTTGAAAATTCAATGGAAATAAAGAGGGATTCAAGTATGCTAATGCCCCTTTGGAAAGAAAATGCAACAAGAAAGCAATTGCAATCGTAGCTAACTCAAGAACTAAGTAAACCGAATTCAACCCCCATTCGACCTTCTTTGAAGTATCTTTAGGAGACTAAGTGATTAAACCTATATGTCTATGGCTAATCTAACTTAGATAGTTTTGCGCACAATTCTAGTGGCTTTGGAGTCTCGCCCTATGTCTAGGGTCGATGTTTCAGACTTATGTCTAAGCCCTTTCCTCCATTGCTTTTGCGACATCCGCTTCCCTTAACCCTTTCGGTATTAAGTTTTAGCTTGACAAGCAACACTAGATGGCCAACTAGTTTTACCCAACAATTTACTCACCAAAAGCAAACTTGAGTCCAAGAGTTAGCTAGATTGTTTTTACTCTCGAGCTTCACATATTTCCTCTAGGGCATTCACAACTTGAATCCCAAAGGAAATTTAGCTCTTCATGATGGAATAATTTGAAAATGGTAAATTAGAATTGTAAAAATTCATTAAAAGAAACTCAAAGGAAATAATGCAATTAGATTGCAAATGCTATGCAAGTGAGTATTTTAAAGGAACAACTAAATAACCTTGCAAATAATGCAATTGAATTGCAAAAGCTATGCAAATTGCTAAGTTGAAGAAATAACCCAATGGTGCAATTACCAAATAATTTACGGAAAACTGCAGTACCTTGCTAAATGTAAATCTAATTTCGTAAACTACCAAGATAGAGGTACAGTGCTGGAACTTAAATTAAAACCCAGACATAACCAGAATCAAAAGCTTGTAGCAGCAATTCTCCACGATTCAACGTCAAGAAGTAAAATTACCAACCACTCAAATTGAGAAACTGAAATTCAGATTTATTGCAGAAGGTAAGATTGAAGAATTAAAAGATAACAGAGGCTGATTGTAGCCCAAAATACAGTAATTCAAATGCAGAAAAATTAGACTTCTCGTAAAAACCCATTTTCTTCGGCTCAATCGAGTGATTTCGCTCTTAACCACTTCCAACTTTCGTTGTTGTGGGATTGAGATGAAGATTTCTGGGAACTCAAGAGAAGAACAAGAAGAAAAATAAAACCCTCGAATGAACTATAGCTCTCGACAGAAATTAAACCCAAATTCCCAAAAAGAAGCTTTTTCTCCCCAAAAATCTCCTCCTCTTTCTTCGGCTTTTCTTCATCCTTTATAGGAATTTTTGAGCTGGGTTGAATCTTTGTAATCAACAATCAATTACGGCATCTCATTCCTGAAATCGTGGATAATTTGCTCCCAATCTTCCCGAGAATCACGCTCTTCCCTTTATTTCCAAGTTTGCCGAAAATGCAATTGCAAGGCAATTGCATTGCTGTTGCAATTCATCAAAAATCTGCAATAAGACATTAAATAAGTGAGATTTTTTTTTTTCTTTTCTCAACTTACTTAATTTAGAGGACCTCCATCAATCACATGATTAAATTCGCTCAAATATTTTTATTTTCATCAATTAATATGAATAAAATCACGGATATAACTAAGTTTTAAGGCCAACTAATCCTCATAAATGAGGATTATCAGAAGCTTAATGGTTTGCTTGCACATCTCCTTAACCACATTAACAGAATCTGTAGGATTAGGTCGTTTCCTCTTACTCCCTCTAGAGGATGACCCCACTCCACTAGGCATACTCATAGGTGTGGTTGGTGGCTCATCTCCCATGACATTGTCGCCTATTAGTGGATTTGGGATGTCGAACTCATCAAATTAGAATTGCATGTTATACTCTGTCTCGTTCACAGTAGATGACATGTCAACACGCGTCTCTACACCTGCTCCAATAGCTCGATCTTTTCCGAATACTACTGCTAGCTCTTCATAGTATGGAAAGGGCTTGTTTTGTAACCCTCTTGCATTAGGGTGACTCTACATGTTAAAAAAAATATATAATTATTACATACGAGCATATTTTCATAGTTAATAACTTGTAAACATATTCTTACCTTTACCCACTCGTCAAAAATATTCTTCTCAGCCTTGACGCATTTTAGCTCCTCATTCCAACCAAATCCACTACACGATGGGCCCAACATTTCAGTTATTGCATTGTATTGCTTCTTAAAAATCCTAATTCTAGAGTCCATATTGTTAGTTGTAGCTCGCAGTTTGGAATGTTCTCACTTATCAACTTTCCCAATTGTGTCAAATAACCTGACCTAAATGTACCGTCATCACCTCACCAACCCCCATTTTGTACGAGCTCCAGGAGGGACTCTACAAGTTTACTATCCTCAAATCTGCTCCATACATGCTTTCGATTTTTGTTATCGTCTGCTGACATATCTGCATACACACGTGCATTAGAAATTCAAGTTTACTAATTCATGAAATTTTGGAAAGCATAACAATTTCATAACAATTTTTTCTATTACATAATAAGTAGTCATAATTACAAACAAAATTCAATCAACAAAAATAAATTAGAATTGTATTCATCATCTACTTTTCCATTCATAGAACATTTGTTGAGATAGATCATCTCTCCAAGCACTCCATTCAGTCGATGTTTCAACAAAGTTTTATGATTACCACCTAAGGGATCAACATCAAGGGGTGGCCCATCTAATTCCTCAACCAATGGATCTATGTTCATTTCTCATTTGATGAGGTTGTGGAGTAGACAACATGCTGTTATTGTCCGACACTAGATCTTAACTGGGTAGTAAGACTTTGCCCTAAGAATGGCCCACCTCCCCTTCAACACACCAAACGCCCTCTCAATCACATTCCTGGCCGAGGAATTTTTCATGTTAAAGAATTCCTAAGGGTTGGTTGGTTGATTCCCTCATCGCCATTCAGTTAGATGGTAACGTTGTCCTCTATATGGAGTCAAGAATCCATCAACATTAGGATACCCAACATCACATAGATAGTAATATCTTGTATCACGTAACATGATTTTGTGAGATTTTTAGTCAGGATACAAAGGGTATGAAATGGTAAACATGTATACCCTTAGGAATCTTCAAGCCATTGGGCCTTGAGATTGCATCCCTTAGAACTCTAAAATCAACTGCAGACCCTTCCCACCCTGGGAGGACATAGATATATTCTCCATCTTGATAGCAAACCCCTAACATGTTGGTTGCAATCTCACCTTTTCTTGTCCTATATCTTGGGCGATCTGCAATACCTACATTCACCTTAATGTATGTCCCATCTAATGCTCCTAGACAGTTCTAAGATGACAAATCACACAAACAATAGGTCTAGTCAATTAACTAATGTCTATAAATTAAATGACTTTGATGCTATCAATATAGGAAAGGTTGAATAAGTTTTTACCTGAAACCATTTCCAACGCTCATCAGAACATGATGATGTAATTGGCTCTAGTTTCTTTAATAACACCTCGTGAAGCCTAAGGACAACGTTGAGAATTAAGTGAAAATATCTAGATACTGTCTCACCAGTAGGGGTGTACAGATAAATCGAGAACCCGAAGAACCCGGACTACCCAACCCAAACCATAAGGGTTGGGTTCTTTTTTAGGAGAACCGAATTTTCGGTTCGGTTCACGGATTGACCATTTTTTGGCTCGGTTCAACCCGAACCGAACCGAAAATCATTTTTTTAATATATATATATATATATATATATAACAACAATAGAAAGCCCTAGCCTCCAAAGTTGTGCGCTCCGCTTTTCTCGATTCTCCCTTTCTCCTATCGCATTCTCCCGTAACACCGAGGATCTGCTCGATCGTCTGGTCATCATTCATCCATTGTCGCTCGATCGTCTGGTCGCCGTTCTCCAATTGTTTGGTCGCCGCTGCTCGCCTAATCGTCGATTACTTGCTTGCGCCTCTCTTCGTGTCCTCCGTATCACCGAGGATTCGCTCGTCGTCGTTTGGTCGTCGTTCAAACGATTATGCTCGTTGGTTGCCAATCGTTTGGTTTACTCATCGTTTGTCTGGTCACTCGTTGCTCGTCTAGTCGCCACTTTTCATCTGCTAGTTGTCATCTCCTTCCCGCAAACTCGTTCGTGGTTCGATTCTCCATTGTAAGTGTATGTGTGTGTATTTTTTTTTCAACATAATGTATTAGATACTTTTGTTTTTAGGTTGAATCTTCCAGATATTTTTTTTTAAGTTGAATCTTTCAGATTTGAGTTAGGTTGGTTGGATTTTTCCAGATCTGGAGGTGCTAAATCGATTTTGAGATGTTGTTTGTTTTTGTTTTCTCTATTGTTTTTTATTTTATTTTGTTTCTGAAAATTTTGTGTTCATTTTACTGTTTGAGGAGAGTATCAATCAAGTTAGTAGATCTGGAAAATTTTAAATTATCCGTAGATCTGAAAAATTTTAAACTCTAAATCGATTTTGATTTGAAGTTCTCTATTGTTTTGATTTGATTTTGTTTTTGGAAATTTTGATCTTGTTTCTGGAAATTGTGTTCATATTACTTTTTGCACAATGAGAAAAAAATGACATCGAGTCGCATACAAGACTTCTTAATTTTTTACTGATTTAAATTAAAAATTCAAGATTGAAAAAAAAAAAAAGAACAACCCGATGACCCAACCCGACCCAACCCGAAAATATCTAGGTTGGGTTAGGTTGGGTTGCTCCCATGCATAGGGTTGATCGGGTTGGGAGATTGACTAACCCGAATTTTTGGGTTGGTCCAAAAAATCACCCTAACCTGACCCAACCCGACCCGTGTACACCCCTAGGTTTTATAATCGTAAGAATGGAGGATTATGGGTAGGGAAAGAGATAAGAAGAAAGTGGAAGACCTTTGTTTCTCATACATGTACCTTTCAAAGGATGAGAAGAGTTGTTTAAAACCTACACCCAATGAAAGAAATTATATGAGATTGAACAAAAAAATATATATGAATTAGAAATGACAAAAATCAAAGTGACCAAACCAATATAAAGTAGTAGTACCTCAGTTTCTCAAGAGGTGAGTTGAGTTGAGAGTCCAACGAAACGTAATTTATAGAGCAGTAACAAAGTTTAGTATAGTAAAATAATTAATTGTGGGTAAGTATGGTTTAATGAGGTAGCAAATTGTCAACTCAACGAAATAAATGTCAATATCAAAACAATTCAGTGTGAGTATGGAATAATCAAGGAGTTAGACAGATATCAACTCAACAAATAAATAATTGACAATAATAAAGCAAGTGTGGGTAGGTACATTTAATGAGGCAGATCACTATCAACTGAATAAAATAAATAAAATAGACCAAATGAGTTTTTTTTTTTAAGTCTTGAAAAGTAGTTTGTTTAAACGAATTCTTCAAGGACATCATCAATAAGCTGAGGATCCTTCAACATTGAAATCTCTATGTAAAAAATGATCTAAAAAATTTTTCAAATTGAGAAATTGATTAAAAATAAGAACATAACAAGTTGGAGCATATTTGACAGTATAGGCATACTTCAAATTCAACAATGATACACATTAATATTGAAGTCTTATTTGATATAATTGGGCAATTTAATAGCTATATGAATTTTAGTGGTAAAAATGCATATCCACGTAACAAGTTGGAGCACATTAGAAATCAATGTTGTGAAGGCCCTAAAATACAAATATTTTTCTAGAAAATAATTTTTAAGAACTTCTAAATGCTAAAATTAAAAAAACTCTAGCATTGACAATTTTCAGAACCTGTTAGATCCCCAATCAGACACAACATTCCATTTCAACCAAAAACTTCAAATTCAAAAAACACAGGTCTTATTGATCCTAAAATAATAAGAATTTGTTGCAACACTAGAACAATATCTCCAATTTGATAATAATATATTAACCAAAGGAAGAGAAATAGCCCATATCACAAGAAGCAAATGAAAATTCACCTAATTAAGCGAAATGAAATCATATGTTCTAGGTTCCAAACAAATCAATTTGATGAAGAAAAAAAGAAAAAAAAAAAGGCAAACCTCTGAAGAATCTGACCCAAAGATTAACACTGCAAATTCGAAAATAGAAGCTATAAGACGAACCAACGAGGGCTTTGCTGTGTAGACAAAGAAAAGAGTTGAAAAAGAGAGAAAAAATGCAAACGACGACCAGATTTGAAACATGAGGATATGGATTTGAGAAAAGGTAACCAGATATAAGAAATAGAGTAAAACGGAGTTAAGATCTAAACAGTACAAGAGCAGATCTAAGTCGACAAGATAAAAAATACCACGGTAGATTTGAGTAAATCGACCACCAAATTTGAGTGAAACGGCTACAAATTGACAATTCAACAATGAATCCTGTGGTGAGCGACCGATAGAGGAGGAAGGGACTAAAATGGAAAAAAATAGGGAGAAGAATTATGGATGATCTGATAGGGGAGGGGAAGAGAAGAGAGAATAGGAAGCTGGATCGTTGGATGGGATTTGGGAAGAAGAAAGAGAAAAAAAAGGCCAAACGTGGTGGTGTAGTTACTGTTCCACCCCACAATATTGCAGCAATTTTAATTAAAATATTATTTCAACCCTCCAACCAAAATCCACTCTTTCTAACCCATGGGCCAAACGTGGGATGGGTTACTTAAACCAAACCCACCTTGTAGACCCCTAAATTTGTCCGTTATTTTATTTTATTTTGCATTTTTGTGAAAAAAGAGAAAATAAAGGAAAATGAGTATATCTCGGTAAGAATTAATTAGCCAAATCAAATATGTAAATTTTGGTAAAAATTAATTAGAGCAAATATCTTATTGACTAATTAATTTGCCAAATCAAATATTTGAAGATTTGGTGTTTTTAATTAAGCCAAATATATTCTTTTATTTGGGAATGAGATTTCATTATGGACAAATCAAATTTTGAAATTTTTGGAAGGATTAACTCAATCATTTATTTAGGTGTTATTTGATATTATTTTGTTTTGTTTTATTCCCTTTAGGTTTTATTTTATTCTTTTCCTTAATTAAAATCGGGGTTTGGGCTATAAAAAGGGAGGAAACCATCTCTTTTGGACACACAATTTCTCTCCCTCACAGATCTTCCTTCAATTACCCACATATTTCTCTCTCTCATCAAGCCATCTCCACGTTTTTTTTTCTCCAACATAGAATATCTTCTCCCAAATTCCTCCCACATATTCTCTCTCCTCCCACAAAAGTTCTCTCTCAAATATCCTCCACATATTCTCTCTTCCCCCACAAAATCTCCCTCCTCTCTCACTCACGATTTTTGACCCAACATACATTCTTTTTCTTATTTTTATTTTTATTTTTTTGAAGTAAAAAGAGAAAATCATCTTCTTTACTTTCTCCATTCAACCAATTAATCTCTCCCAAAGTAGCTTGCGGCGATTTCTTCTCTCTGGTAATACTACCCTTTATACAACGGTAATCTATGGTGAACATTCTATTTTTCATTCATTGTTTTTATTTTTCCATCCTTTACTCAATTGTGTTCTTTAGCATGCTTCCTTAAAGATATATATATATATATATATATATATATATTTGTTTGTTTAGTTTTTTTTTTGTTCTATAAAATAAAAGCATGTTTAGATATTCTTTGCTTGTTAATATCGTGTTTTGAAGTCTTAGTATATAGGACATTATGCGAATAAATTCTAAGTTGTTTTTTTTAGCATAACAATTACAAGCATGTATTATGTCTTTTTATTTTTTATGTTGGCATGCTATTTAGCTAGGAACTTAGAGTTATTTATCATATGAATTTATATGTTAGATTTGTAAATTCTTGTATTTATTATTTTTTTGCACATTTATATTTAGTCCATTGTTTTTTTTAGACTCTAATTTGGAATAAGGAAATTTTCCAATGATGGAATTTTAAGTCTTCGGGAGGCCGATAATTTAAGGTTCTTGAGGTGAAAAATCAATATCTTGGGATGCCAAAATTTGATTTAAATATTTTTCCTTAAAAAATAAATAAATAAAATTGTGTTCAATAAATTTTTTTTGTGCAAGTATTTATCTTTTCATGAATTCTTCCTTTTTATTATATTTTCTATAAAAATACAAAAAAAATTGCATGAAAAAGTTTTTTTTTCCTTAAAAAAAAGAAGTTATTTAAAAGGAAAAATATTTGATTGAAGTTTTCCATCTTTAAAAATACAAAAAAACTTTTTTTTATAAAGAATACAAAAAATACTTTCATAAAAAGCATTTTCATCGAAGGGAGTTTTTTCTAGGAAACTTTGTTTTGTCTAAATTTGAAGTTTTCCTTTAAAAAAAAATCTTTTCCATAAAAAGTACAAAGAAAAAATAGTTTTATAAAGAGCATTTCCATAAAATGATTTTCTTAAAGGAAATTTTGATTTCTCTAAAAAAAACATCCCATTGATTTCTTTTCAAAGCATTAAATCAAATCTAAAATATTTTTTTTTATAAAAGTTTCACTTCTTTAAAATTAGAAAAATAATAAAGAATTTCCTTAAAAAGAATCTTTTTAACACAAATGTTTTTAAATTAATAAACCAAACATCTTCCTAAAAAAAAACTTTCCTATGATGGAGATTAGGAAATTGAGGTGATGAATTTATTTTGGGATGCCAAATTAAATTCAAATAAATTTTGAATGGCTTTATGTCACCCATAATTATTGCTCATTATTTAATTTAAGAATAATGATCAGTAAAACATGGGACATTTAAAAAATCAAAACCAAAAACTTTTTTTTACAAAGGTCATTTTCTTTTAAAATAACACAAGAATTGTAAAATTTCGTTTCATTGAACCAGTGTTGTGGGGTGCTAATACCTTCCCCATACACAAACGACCCCGGAATCCAAAATCTTTTATTCGAAGATCATCTCAACACATTTTTGGGTGCCCAGTCACACCCTCTAAATAAAGGCTGGTGGCGACTCCATGTTCCACCTTTTGGAAATAAAGTTGGCCGCTTCGCGTCGCAAACCCTTAGCGACACACCTCATTCCAAACCATCAAAACAAACACCCCAAATGTTCACTTTTGTGTCAAATAGGTCATTGACCTAATCGATATTTTTTAAAATTCACAGACCTATTAGACATGAAATTGTAAATTTATGGTCTATTATATATAAAATTCAACTTTATGTCTAATAGATCAATTAATTTTTAAAAATGGTGAATAGTTGTGGCGTATCCTATAAAAAACTAAAATTTTAGGAATCTATTGGATACAAAATTGAAAGCGTAGGAACTTATTTGATAATTTTTAAAGTTTAAGGGATATATTAATCACAAACCATTTGATAACCATTTCATTTTTGGTTTTTTGTTTTGAAAATTAAGCTTTACAAACACTATTTTCACCTATATTTTTCATGCTTTATTACTTGCATTTCAAAGTTGTTTTCCAAAAACCAAATCAAAATTTGAAAACTAAAAAAGGTAGTTTTTAAAATTTTAATTTTGCTTTTGAAATTTGGCTTAGAATTCAAATGTGTGTTTTAAAGAAGGTGAAAAGCTTAAAAAAAAGTATGAAGAAACAAGCGTAATTTTTAAAAACAAAAAATGAAAAATAAAATGGTTATCAAACGAGGCTTTAGAAACAAAAGTTAGTAATTTGACCTCACTTATTTCATCGACTCCACAGCCATAGTCTTCCTTTATTGCATGGGGCTGAGTTATTTGGGCTAAGACCTTATTTATAACCTTTGAAAAGAGTCACAAACACTAACTTTATAGATGTAGGACAAAATGAGCTTTATAATTTTATTATTATAGGATACTTTATAAGTCAACTCTTTAAAGTTAGTAGATGTTAAGGAGAACAAAATCTCCACCTATCTCTATAATGGTATATCTACTTTGGACATAAGCTTTCATGGCTTTGCTTTTGGTTCCTCCAAAAGGCCTAATACCAATGGAGATAATTGTCCTCACTTATATACCCATGATCACTCCGTTCCCTAGCAAACATGGGACTTTGTTTACACTCCTAACAATATAGAAAGAGAGTTTAGAAAATTATATCACGAAATAGTCTTATAGCTTTTTGGCCTAGATGATGGACTGAATTTCAAACCATCTCTCTTTGGTTATAAGTTCGAGGCCTAATAGGTAGAGAGGAGGAAGGGAAAATGGAAGTGAAAGGCCACAAAATAATTAAAAGCCCCATTTGATAACAATTTGCTTTTTACTTTTTGCTTTTTGAAAATTATGCCTACAAATACTACTTCCACCTATGGGTTTCCTTGTTTTATTATCTACTTTTTATATATGTTTTCAAAAACCAAGCCAAGTTTTGAAAACTAAAAAAAAAGTAGTTTTCAAAAACTTGTTTTTGTTTTTGGAATTTGGCTAAGAATTCAAATATTTTCTTAAGGAAGATGAAACCTATTATAGAGAAATGATGAGAAACCAAGTACAACTTCCAAAAACTAAAAACTAAAAACCAAATGGTTATCAAATGAGGCCTTAAGGTATTCTAAAATACCTTTTTTTTCCTACAAGGTTTAATTTTTGGGATTTATTTTTCGCTGGAACTTTTTTTTTTTTGGGTTGGGGGATTCGAACCCCTGACCTCTTAGTGGATGATATATGCTTGAACCAATTAAACTATGGTCAAGTTGACATTTAAAACAGAGATTTACACATTTATTTGACCACAACATTACGTTATTTATATTTGAGACCTACTCGTACAAGATCATTGATTAGGAGTGATTGAATGAATGTTTGAACAGTTACTGTTGGGTTTTGTGTCCTAAAACTCGTGCTTTTGTAAACTGAATGTATATTCTATTTTACAATAAAGATGTTATTGAGGTTTATTCAGTAAATCTGTTATTGAATAAAGTGAATTGTGTATTCTATAACCCAAATCCAATGAACTAAGTACCCTTGGCTATAGTATGTATACTTGAACTTTATGTATGACATAAAAGTGGATCAAGTTCGAGTTATAGCCAAAACGGTCTATAGTATAGGGATAGGGCTGGGTACCTTATCCTGGGGACACTATGGACGCGGCCCACTTTGTATAGTACTAACGATGTGATCCTAAATCGTTCATGTGGAGACATGCGAGTGGGGGCGTCCTATGCAATGAGTTTGCATAAGACTGGACCGCGAAATAGTCACATAGACTTTTTAACTCCGTTTACTGTTTTAACTGACTATATTCATACGATGACCTAGGTAACTCGATCTTAATCCTGAGCGTGCTATGAACTCCTGTTTATTCGAGATTATTCTTAGATTTGCATGGGTGAGAGTGGCCCGAGATCGCCGACTCAATAAGCCTCCAATTTTGGAGATAAGACCGGATAGATAGTTGGGAACATAGTCATGCGAGATGGAATTCACTCCTACCCGCTTTAGGGTTTAGTAGAGAGGTTGTTCCCTTAAGTACTGACTCCAGGTCTTGAACAATGGGCCCACCCTCTCGTTGGCCCGAGAGGGATACGGTTTGTTGGTTGGACCACAAACCAAATTGTTCATTAGAGGATCAGTGGGATTTAAGGAACAAGAAGTAATTACAGGGGTAAAACGGTTTATTTGACCCAGCTGTAATTACGAACAACCTGTGAAGGATCGACTTACTAATCATGGTTATATCGAGTGGACAGAAATATATCTACAGTGAGGAGAGTGCAGCCACTGGGCTTTAGTGGAGTGTCCCGATGGTTAACGAATGTTGATTAGCTAGGCTAAAGAGTTTGGTCGGTTAATCTCGTATCGTTGGAGCTCATGATCTGTAGGTCCATTAGGTCCCCTTACTAGCTCAGACTAAGCCTTGGAATAATTTGAGAGAAAAGAATTTGAATTGTTCAAATTCGAATTTGGGAGAAAAAGTTAATTATATGCGATATACTTAACGTATCATAGCTTAATTATGAATTAAACTATGATAAAGAAGAGGTGGAAATATTTAAATATGATTTAAATATTCGTTCGGTTTAAAACATGAATAGGGATTCATGTTCGAACGTTCGTTTTGAGAAATTAGGATTGGTCCAATTATTTAATTTGATATTTGATATTAAATTAAATATTTATTTAAAATTAATTAAATTGTTTAATTAATTAAAAATTGATTTTAATTTAAAATTAATTTTATATTAATTTTGAATTAAAATTAAAAAAGAATTCAAATTCATTTGGAAATGAAATATGGACCAAGTTCATAACTTCTTCACCAAGCTTATTGTTTGAAGCATATCTTCTTTCAATTGGCTTCTTCACAAAGCTTCTTGTTTGAAGTTTATCTTCATTCAATTGGCTTCTTCACTAAGCTTGCGGCTTTCTATAAATAGAGAAGAAACACAATGGAGAAAGAAGATTAGAAAAACAAGAGATTTTTGTAGAAAACTCTCTAGCTTTTTTATTTAGATCTTTACTCATTCTTCTCCCAATTTCTCTCAATCAAAGATCCCACAATCCATTCCAAGGGCTGAGAATAGTAGGGAAGACTCTAGTGGTGGTCCAAGTAGTGTTGGTGATCCAAGATTTGCAAAGAATTTGGAGATTTTGAGCTACAAAGGTATGTGTTCATACTTTCCAGTTTTTTCCAGTTTTGAGCATGTTTTTTGTATGATAAAATTGATCAAATTAGAGTGCTCAAGATCCAAAATTGCTTCCGCATTCTTAATATTCACCCCTTCAGTTACATGCAAGATGGAGAAAAGCACTCAATTTTGACAAAGGAGCGTTGTGATTGACAATAACTTTTAGGGGGCGTTTGACCCATGGTTTTAGATTTGGATATTTTTGGGTTCCAAACCCAAAACCATGTTTGGCACAATGTGTTCAAAACCCTAGGTTTTGAAACATACCATGGATTTGTGTCACACTTTCCTTTTCCATTTTCCATCTTCCATTTCTTAGGACCACTTCAACAACAACTCCGATGACAACTCCAACAACCATTCGACAACCACACCAGCGACCTGACCATCGCTGATGACTACCTCCAGCCACCACTCCAAAGATCAGTTGACGACCACCCCCGCGATCCGACCACCCCAACAACCCGACCATCCTAACAACTCGACCACCCCAGCGACCCAACTTGCCCGCAACCACCTCCAACGACCACCCGACAACCACTCCAGTGACTCGACCACCCGATAACCACCGCTAGCGACCACCCCGACAATTCGACCACCATACAACCACCACTGACAACTACCGCCCGACAACCACCTAGTGACCACTCCATGACCACCCTGACAACCAGACACTACTACAAATTTGACCTTTATTGACGGCTAAAAAATGTCAATTACCACTTCTGTTGACATTTTTTGGTCGTCAATAATGGCGTTGTCAACATATATAAAACGTCAACATTTCTATTTTCGTTGACGACCATGAATGTCAACTGTTATGTCTTTATTGACGTGTTTTGACCATCAATAATAGTAATGTTGACGTGTATTAGCCATCAACTATAACCTACATCCGTCAACAATATCATCTTTATTGACGTTTATGGGTCGTCAACGTAGGGTATAATTGATATTTTTCCACTGTCAACATTCATACCAAAACGTCAATAATACTTATTTTATTGATACTTTTTGGCTGTCAATATAATCCTATCGTGACGTGTTTTAGCCATCATCTATAATTATAGTTGACATTATGTGTTGTCAAGTATGACACATTTGTTGACTGATTTGAGCAATCAATTATAATGGTTTTATTGTCATTTTTTAACTGTCAACTATACGTATTTGGAAAAAAAATTTAAAAAAATCCAGATTTTTTTCACCTCCTCCTCTACAACCTGTATTTACAGGTACAAAACTATCAAATTTGCATTTTCACAACTAGCTAGCTAGCAATTACCAACACAAAACTAGCTAACAATTCAACTGCAAGCCAACAATTACACAGCTAGCAATGCTATAGTTGCATATATTCATACAAGAATAGATATCAACATCACTTAAACACAAGTCTGCATGATTTTAACCACATTTTGATCCAGAAACAGATTTCATCCAAAACCATAATCACAAATGAACCAATAGATTTCCATTGACTAATAAGCTAAACATATCCACAAAGAAGTATCATAACAGCGTATCATATCAAGCAAGTTGTTTAAAAACTAACATATGAGACAAGTAATATTAACAAATATTCATCACATGTATTGTGCTATAAAATCACACAACTCAACTCTAATCTTGTCGAGCTCTCATTGGCTAAATTTACCTTGTCTCGTCAACTGCAAACAAATAAATTAACATAATACATTAAAAACTTATAAGAAATGTAAAAAGTTAAAAAAGATGAAAATAAGATCAAATTTGTACCACATATGAATTACTTTGCTCTTATGGGTTATTATATCTCGTATGAACTTCATAGTGTAGTACTCGTACTCCGTAGTACCCGATTGCTTAGCACACTAAATAATTAGTTCAAAACATGTAATAAGGAAACACATATACATAAGTAAAATTATATAAAAAAAGTAAATTGAACTGATTACTTGAACAACTACCCAATTAAAAATTAGACTTCCGCATATTTGTTTAATCATAAAACATTCTTATAGCCCTAATACAACAACATACAAATACGAATTAAAAAAAGTTAATAATTATTTTAATCAGATATTCTAAAATAATTATTTACTTACATATTAACTATATTAAATATCATAAAAAATTTGAAGTACTTAGTACACATTGAATAACTTAAACACTAGAACAAAAGGATCCTATATTTTCAATATAATTGATTCGTTGAATGGAGCTCAAACCCCAAAAACATAAATGAAAAAAAAAAACCATAGACTCACATGACTAGCACTACAAATACACCCCCATATTAATCAACTTACTCATCCAAACTCAAAAGGAGCTAAAAAAACGACGAGAACAAATCAAGAATCTAATATGAGTACAAAGTTTTACAAAATTATAAGGACTAAATTGAATCGTTTAGAACTATAGGAGCCAAATTAAAACAAAACTTAAAACATAGAAACTAAATTAAAACTTATATCAAATTAAAACAAAACTCAAACTATAAGAACTAAATTTATAATTTAATGAAGTAACCTTTTAATTGGACACCTAAAATGTTCACAACAAAAATGCTAAAATAATTGAGAATTAGAAAATTTTCAGTGAAGGATATTAATTTCTCCAACATATAAAAATAAAAATCAAACAACAATTAAACAATAGGTGCATTAAATCAGACATAAAGTAATACTATAGAAGAGTCTATTTTGAAATGGACACCTAAAATTTTCACAACAGAAGTGCTAAAACTTACTTACAAGACCACCACAATGTTGGTCATTATTAAATACTAGTGTCCACCTAAAATGTAGATAATATTTAGCATATACATCCTTATTTCAAAATTAAAGAGATAAAAAAACTATACATTTATGATCAAATAATGCATCTAAAATGATTTTTCTTTCTAACTCATAGGATATAGTGGTAGAATGCTTTGGTGAGTTCAAAATCTCTTGACATGACTTATTTTGGATATTCAAAACGTGCCGTTAAAATTTTTACAAACTTAAGGTAAAGGATAATATGACCCCTAACTTTGTCTTTCGAGTTCATTCTTATTGTTCGGATGTTTTATTGATCATGAGTTAAAGGTTCATATAGCTCGAAGGATTTTTAACTCTAATTTATAAAGGTTTATATATCACAAAACAATTTATTCGAAATTGTCTACTAAAGTCATTTGGTATTGTCCATGACTTAGAATCAACATTTTAAAAGGCTTTTGAAGCTTACGGCTTGGGACTCGCCTCAAGGCTAGCATCTAACTTTTAGCCTTGAGACATATGCCTTTTCTAGACCAATAGAGGCTTATGCCTCTATAAAAACATATTGAGGCTTAAAGTCTCTATGTCTCGACCATTGAAAAAATCTCTCAAAACTTACAAATTCCAACAAAAACCTAACTTTGATGTCATTGTTCTATAATTCATTAAACTTACATAAGCCACAGGAGCAAGTATACTTTAAACTTTAAAGTAAAACAATAATCCATATTATAAAACTAAACAAAAAGCTAAACTAAAGTCCTCCTTTAAATATGGAACTTCAATGCCATTGATATCATGTTTAAATTTAAATCTCTCTCGCTATTGCTCCTGGATGCTTAGAACAATGATCTTAAAAATTAAGAAATGGGTGCAAATTATATTTGAGAGGGAAATCTCATTATAGGGGACCACCAAATCGATTGCATAATAACAAACATATTATATTTTTGTAATAAACCTTTCAAACATACTAAATACAGTAGAAAGGAAAGAAGGTGGGGGCGGCAGCACCACCTCCATGAGGTTTAATGAGGATATATCTTCTTTTTGGGCTAGAAACTAGCATTTCTCATTTGAATGTTCCATTTGATATGAAATTGGAAGACTTAAAGGTTGGGTTGGAATGATTTTTGAGGGCTTAAAAAAGAGTCTTAAGTTAAAAACAAATGTTTTTAAGCACTTGAAAATTCATTCCAAAGAGACTCTTAGATTCTTGTACTAGTTTATAAAGCAAGCAAGATTTTGTTGAAACATATGCACCAAAACAATCCTCAAATTCCTGTTACTAAAATTTGGTTGAAAATTCATAAATGTATATGATAAACAACAAGAATTCAAATCAAAAAAACTAAAGAAAAACTTCTTTTCCAGTAGCTTTTAAAATAGAAAACTAATGAAGCCAACCACCTTTTTGATTGGATAGCGAACTGTATAGCTATAAAACTACACTATTTTGCATAGTCAAATGAGAACAATAAAACGTCCAACACTGTAATAAAGTTGCCTAAGCATCCTTAGCTAGATTTCCTTAGCCTTAAGTAACTCAAAACTCCAAACACTTAGGGGCTGTTTAGCGCGCATGTTTGGAATCTTAAACCTGAGAATGTTAAACCTGAGGGGTTAAGCTGGGGTTTAAGTAGCCTGAGTTTAAGAATGTTGCGTTTGGAGTGCAGGTTAAAGAAGTATGAGTTTAGGAAGTCTGTGTTTGGAGTGCAGGTTTAAGAAGCATGGTTTTGGAATGCAAATTTTAAAATATTAAATTTCTGAAATATTTGATTGTATTTAATTAATGGTTAAATTTTAAATTATTGTAAATTTTCATTATAATAATTATTATTTTTTAATATAGTTAAGTTAAAAATTAATTAATTTTTTATGGTTCAAATATAACTAAATTCAAAATTAAAATTATTTCTTATATTTTTTTAATTTTAAATTGACTAATTTATTTATATAAAAATGACTAAACTAAAAACAATACATTTGGTAGATTTTTTTAATTGACTATGTAAAAAATATGTGACTAAGTTGAAATTAAATATCATACATTTATTTATTTTTATTACGACTCATTGGTAAGTAAAATACTTTTTAATATGGATAATTTAAAATTAAATATTATTTATTTTACTAATTTAATTTAATAAGTTTGTAATTCAAATTCAGCTCAATTTTAATTACTTTTCCAAAAAAATTTAAACCAATATTTGTCTCCACCAATTTTGAAATTGAGATTGGACTAAAATTATATATATATATATATATATATATATATATTGCATAATTTGATATTTTAATTTTACTAACTAATAAGAAAATGAACTATCTAATTTGTTATTCATTTTGTTTTTAGATAACTAAATTAAAAATAAAAATTTATTTAGAGGTACAGTTCTAATGTAAATTAGTTTATTTTTTATTATTTGTCTCGTAGAGTTCAACTCAACAAATGAAAAAAAAAAAAGATTAATTTTATTATTATTTGCAACAAGTAGAAAAAGAAGAAAATAAGTATTAAAGAATATTATTCCACCACAAGTTGAATATTATTCCACCACATGCCAAAAGTTGTCTGCCAAGTCCACCACCGAGATTCCAGCCTCAATTCCCTCAAAAGTTGTTTGCCATTGAAGAATGATTGTCCTATACTTTCATTATTGTATTTTCCAAAACATTTCCGTTTCATTATTTTCCTCTGTTTTTGTCCTTGTGTTTGCTCGAGATCTGTATTAAAGGAGTCTTCTGTAACGACCCTATAGGCTCAACACGCTACCTAAGAGTCATTACTAAGTCACGTCGCTATATTACCGAAAATTTCTGCAACATAACGACGTAACTACGCGAAAACCAAAATTTTGACCCTTACCTGATAAGACATAGAAAAACACACTTCTAAGATTTTCAAACAACCTCCTAGCATCCAACAAACTTCTCAATATGATGCTAGGGTTCAAACAGCAGAGACCAAGTGAATTCAAACATAGAAAGCCAAATACACGTGCACGTTTTAAAAAGAAAGGTTAAAAGACTTTGAAACATCGTCCTAAACATTTAAAAACTCGACATGAGTTCTTTGTACATCCAGAAACATAAAAGAAGCGGAATAGCGATCGCTCGGTTCCCATGACTCGAGTAGCTGATCTCCGATCACGCGCTAGGGCCGATCTTAGCCTTTCCTGAAAACATTTTAAAAGGGAAAGGGTGAGTATTAACGAATAATACTCAGTAAGTAACTCATAGTTTCAAAATAAGAGTTTCACTCGCATGCAACATGTCATTTTAAATCATAAAACCATCGTAAACCATCGCTTTAGTAGGGGACCTAAAATTCGTTTTATAAGCCATGTACTTTTCCTCGCGGCTCTCGTGAACGATTAAATTCTCCCGAGGGCCTCGTAAATAGTCCGAAGACATAATTTTCCATCGAATAGAGTCCTCCCCTAACTCTGAGAGTTGAGCTCGAAAGCTAACATACATCGTGGAGTTCGAAGACTCAGCCCGAAGGCTACCATCGTGGAGTCCGAAGACTCAAGCCCGAAGGCTACCATCGTGGAGCACTCTCGAACCCCGGGAGCATAGAGAATCCGAAGACTCGGGTTCCCTCATAACCCACATAAAACTTTTGGGAGAATTATCGTCACGGCCTTACATAAATCTTTTCATGAGCACACAACACATGCATGAGGTCCCGCTCGTTTTAGAACATACTCATGAATGCATAAGTCAAGGCAATCGCATTTCAAAGACATACATATCATTTCCATTCTTTTTAACATGAAAACTCAAATAGAACTCATGGAACTAGTGTAAAAGGAATATACGTGTAAAACACTTTCTTTCTTAAATACTTAACACGGAAACATAAACTTCAAAGTAAATATAGGGCTAGCTCTAGGTTTCGAAAACTTCTTTCGTTGTGAGATCCCTTACCTTAAATCTTTACTTACTAAAATACCCTTTCTCCACTAGTAATGAGCTTCTCGAGTCCCCACTCCAAGTACAATCCAAGGTCCTCGACAAATCACCTAAAAAGTGTCCTAAACAGGTCTTAAACCATCCGAATTACGCTAAAACACATTCTAACATTAATAACTCGACGAAACGGACCAAATGGAAAAATTTACCAAACTCCGGCGAACGGCGGCCCGTGAAACTCCGGCGGCGGCACATGGGCGCGCGTGGCCGGCGCGTGAGGACTCCGATCAGCGCGTGGCTCCCGGATCTGGACAGATTCGGTCTCGACGGGTCGGATCTGAGCTTCGTGCAGCGTTTTCCGGTGAGGTCTAAGCTGCGCAACTTCGGGTTGAAGGGAAACAGCTTCCGACGAGACACCACCTGCGAATCCGACTCCGGCGAGGCTAACGCAGACGATGTCGACCGGCGTTCGTTCGGAGGAAGAAGATGAAGAGGAAGAAGCGGACGATGGATGGGTGTTCGGTTCAAAGCTTCTCCGGCGTTCGGGACTGCGTGGGTCCTCGATTTGGAGCTCCGACGGTCGTTGCTCGCGAGTTTCCGGCGAGGCGTTGGAGACTCGCGTGATGTAGCTCTCCGTCGAGCTTTCGTGCGGCCGGCGATTGGGGCGGGCGGCGGAGTTGCTGGGCGTGCGTGGCGGCGACGGCCTGATGCGACTCCACCGGCGACCGAATCAGCTGTGCAGCGGCTGGGCGGCGAGGGACCACGTGAGCTGCAGCAAGATGGCTGGTGGCGTGAGTCTGCTGCTCGACGGGAAGCTGTCGACGGAAGGAAGAGAGAGGGAGAGTGTTATCGGAGAGGGAGAGAGATACGATCGAGGGAGTGAGAAGGAGACGATCGAGAGAGGGAGAGGGAGGTGATCGGGATCGGGAGAGGAAGACGATCGGAAGAGGGAGACGATCGGGAGGCCGGCGTTCGCATGAGAGAGAGAGAGAGTATCGGGGAAGAAGAAGAGAAAAAAGAAAAATTAATAATAAAAATAATAATAATAAAAATTAAAAAAAAAAATATATATATATATATATAAGGATAAGGATGGGTGTTATTTTATTATTATTATTATTTTTTTATTTTATTTTTATTTTTATTTTTTTTTAAACAGAATGTTACATCTTCAATCTCATTTTCAAAACATGAGAATATTTTGCTGATTTACTTCATTGAGATTGTTTGTTTATGGTATCAGAGCTTCGTTGTGCTAATAAACCATCTCAATTGAAATCGCAAACCTTTCTCGTGGCCATCACAGAAAAAGCCCTCTCAATTCAGTCACTTCATCAGTATACCAGTTTGATCTCGATCAAATTGAACACCGAAAATTACTTGCTATGGAAATCTCAAATTTCGCCACTGATCAGAAGCATGGAAATGGATCATCATTTCACTAGTGAAAAGGGGCCAGAAATGACGATAGAAGACAAGGATGGAATTTCTAGTCTCAATCAAGAATACACTGCCTGGGAAATCAACGATGGGCTCCTCAATTTCTGACTGTTGGGGACTATATCCGAAGATGTCTTGAGCATGATTGCAGGGACCAATACACCCTACCAAGTTTGGAGATCATTAAAAGAACAATTACTTACAATGTCTAAAGAAAGTGAAATCCATGTAAGTGAAAATCTTCTCACCTTGAAAAAGGGCTCCCTAACACTTGATGAATATTTGAAGAAATTCAAACACTTATGTGATAAATTAGTTGCAATAAAGAAGCCCTTAAATTATCTCACTAAGGTTTTTCACTGTGTACGAGGATTAGGCAGCAAATATCAGAATTTTAAGACTGTCATGTTATCCAAAGCCCTATATCCCACGTTTAATCAATTTGTTCTAGCCCTTAAGTCACATGACCAGATGCTTTCAGTTGAAATTGAGGAAGATAAGTCATCTCAAATCAATCACAACCAAGCATACTACAACCAAAGAGGGAGAAGCAGAGGTCGTGGGAGACAATTTTCCTCTCGAGGAAGGGGTTTTCCTCAGTATAGGCCTCAAGGATCAAACCAGAACACTCACAATCAATCAGCTGCTACAACACAAAATCCATTTTCTCCCAAATCCGAAAGACAGGTTACTTGTCAAATTTGTGGAAAAACAAATCACATAGCTATTGATTGCTGGAACAGGTTTGATCATTCCTATCAGTCAGAAAATATACCGAAGGCCCTAGCTGCTATGACACTTATGGATGAAGCAGACCCTGCTATATATGCTGACTCAAGAGCCTCAACACACATCACCAACAACATTGGTGAGATGAATCACTTAAAAACTTACCATGGTAATGATAAAGTGTTCGTGGGAAATGGAGAAGCTTTAAAAATTACTCACATAGGACAAAGTTCTATTAATTTTGGAGCTAAGCAACTTTTACTAAATGATGTCTTAGTTGTCCCTGAAATTAAAAAAAAAAATTACTGTCTATAAGCAAACTTACCTCTGATAATGATTGTTCCATTGAGTTTTTTGCTAACGAGTTTGTTGTAAAGAATCCTCAGGGGAAGATCATGGCCAAGGGGCTTAAGAGAAATGGTCTCTATGCGTTGAAAGACCAAGAAGATGCTGCTTTTATTGCCTCAAATACTGGTGTTGTTTCCAATTATGCTTTTGTCGCTTCACATAAACATTCCTCATCTATTTGGCACAAACGGTTGGGCCATTTAAATGAGAAAGCTTTAAAATTCTTGCATCATAATAATCTTATTGATGTTTCTAGTTGGAAAAAGGTAGAATCTGTGTGTACTAGCTGTCAAATGGCAAAAAGCTATAAACTACCTTTTGTTTCTAATTTGCATTTAAGCATGTTTCCTTTAGAAAAGATTCATTGTGATCTATGGGGACCTGCCCCTATTAATTCTTGCCAAAACTTCAAATATTATGCTTGCTTTGTTGATGATTTCTCTAGATATACTTGGTTATACCCTTTAAAAAGAAAATCAGATTTGTTTCAATGCTTTGTTCGATTTCAAAAAGAAGTAGAGAATCAATTCGACAGAAAAATCAAAATCTTTTAGAGCGATGGAGGTGGGGAATTCACTTCCACTGGCTTTAAAACTCACTTAGAGACATGTGGAATCCACCAACAACTCTCTTGCCCTCACACACCTCAGCAAAATGGAGTTGTTGAACGAAAACATAGACACATAGTCAAGACTGGGTAACTCTTCTTTTCCATGCCAATGTACCTGTGAAATACTGGGTTGATGCTTTTTCCACTGCTGTGTTTTTAATTAATCGTATGCCTTTAACTACATTAGAGATGAAATCCCCTTTCTTTCAACTCTTTAAGAAGGAACCAAACTACACAAATCTCAAAGTATTTGGATGTAAGTGTTTTCCTTACTTACGAAATTATTCCTCCAATAAATTTGCAAAAAGGACCTACCCATGTGTTTTTATTGGCTATAGCCCTATTCACAAAAGGCTATAGGTGTCTTGATCCTCAAAGTCATCGAGTCTATATCTCAAGGCATGTAATCTTTGATGAAGATATTTTTCCTTATAAAAAACACACAAGTCAAATTGCACAAACAGATTCTACCCTTGAGGTAACTGAATATGTAGGGATGGAAGCATGGCCCACTAAACACTACTCCACAACAACCTGTTTTGGACAAAGAAACACACTCCAACAACACTGCTTCTTGCTCAAAAACAAGAAACATATTCCTCTTTGAGGAGGGACCATCGAATGATGCCACCATCTATCCAAATCACAACAATAAAGTCTTCCTTGAGGAAGGACAACCTACTGTCCACCATGAACTCATTGAGAATCTGCCTCGTCCACTTCATCTGGAATCAGCTTCTACAACCAGCAACGACGAGCCTACTCACATCACTCAAGAGCAACGAAATACACCATCCTATGACAATGAGCTTGGAATACATGAGCATTCTAATCCCTCACTTTCACTTGATTTACCTGATATTAGTAATCAACTATACATTGACTTACCTCTTTCTCTTGTAGGTACATCTCACACTTAGCCTATCTCAACCCAAAATACTCATACTATGATCACTATAAGCAAAAAGGCTACCCAACTTCATTCTCTTATCGCTATAACTCCAATTAGTGAGCCAAAATCATATAAGTCAGCTCTTAAAGTCCCGCATTGGCAAAATGCTATGAAAGAAGAAATGGACGCTCTTTACAAAAATCACATGTGGGACCTTGTTCCTTGTCCTCCAAACACAAACATCATTGGCTCCAAGTGGGTTTTTAAAACCAAACTCAAAGAAGATGGCTCAATAGATAGGTACAAAGCTCGTCTAGTAGCTCAAGGTTACTCTCAAGTAGAGGGAATAGATTATGCCGAGACTTTTAGCCCAGTTGTCAAGCCAGCAACCATTAGATTAATTCTTAGCATTGCCACCACATCAGGATGGCCATTACGTCAATTAGACGTCAAGAATGCTTTTCTCCATGGCATTCTCAAGGAACAAGTCTTCAGGGCACAACCTCCAGGATTCAAAAACCCTTCCTTTCCCAACCATGTTTGCAAATTACACAAATCTCTTTATGGGCTCAAACAAGCTCCTCGAGCTTGGTTTGAACGCCTCTCCAATTATCTCATGAGCCTTGGTTTCTGTTGTGCCCATTCTGATCCGTCTCTCTTCACTTTTAGACAAGCCCAAGTTACCACCTTTATGCTCATCTATGTAGACGACATTATTATCACCGGCAATACCCCATCTGCAATTCAAACCCTCATCACTACACTTGGACATGAATTTTCCTTAAAAGACCTTGGTCCACTCCACTATTTCCTCGGCATTGAGGTTATTCGAACTAACCAAGGGCTCCTTCTATGCCAAAGCAAATATGCACATCACATCCTCACCAAAAGTCACATGTTGGTCGCCTCCAAAATCAGTACTCCAATGGCCGTTAGCTCCAGTGATCATCCTTCAGATAACGAACTCACGCATGCCCAAACCTATCGCAACCTCGTTGGATCATTACAGTACTTGACTATCACACGTCCAGACCTTTCCCAAGCTGTCAATCGTGTCTGCCAGCAACTTCAAACTCTGATTGAGAAAGATCTACGAGCTGTTAAACGAATCCTTTGCTACATCAAAGGCACCATAGACTATGGTCTCCCTATCTTCAAAAACAGTACCTCTAATCTTTATGTATTTTGTGATGTAGATTGGGCGGGATGTGCTACAACGCGGCGTAGCACCACAGGCTTTTGTGTCTTTCTTGGATCCAACTGCACCTCCTGGTCTTCAAAGAAACAAACCACAATCGCTAGATCAAGTGCTGAAGCTGAATATCGCGCCATGGCTAGTGCCACTGCTGAACTCACATGGCTTACCTTCCTATTTCGTGATCTTGGTATCCTGCTCTATCACACACCACAACTCTTTTGTGATAATCTAAGTGCCCTGCACATGACAGTGAATCCAGTGTTTCATGCCAGAACCAAGCACATTGAACTCGACTATCATTTTGTTCGGGAGAAGGTGGCCAATGGCTCTCTCATTACTCGTTATGTTCCATCCCATAAACAGTTAGCTGACATTTTTACAAAGCCACTTCCTAAGGCATGTTTTCATGGTCTACGACACAAACTTGGAGTTCAATCTTCGCAACACTCCAGTTTGAGGAAGGATATTAAAGAATATTATTCCACCACATGCCAAAAGTTGTCTGCCAAGTCCACCACCGAGATTCCAGCCTCAATTCCCTCAAAAGTTGTCTGCCATTGAAGAATGATTGTCCTATACTTTCATTATTGTATTTTCCAAAACATTTCCGTTTCATTATTTTCCTCTGTTTTTGTCATTGTGTTTGCTCGAGATCTGTATTAAAGAAGTCTTCAATCTCCTTTTCAAAACATGAGAATATTTTGCTGATTTACTTCATTGAGATTGTTTGTTTAATAAGCACTTTTTACTAGTTATCAATTATAAATTATCTATTTTACTAAGTTTTGAGCAAAATATCATATACTTTTGTTATTTTAACTAATTTAAAATTAAATACTATTTTTTATTTTAATATTAGCAAGTTCAAAATAAAATAATATTTTTATCTTAAACTCAATTATTAGAAATTATATATTTTGGCCGAATTACACTTTAATTTTAATCCTAAAGTTTTATTTTAATTTTTATTTGGCGTCTGAGATTTTAAAAACAACATTTTAGTTCTTAAGTTTAAAAAAATGATTCTAATAAGTCTTTAAATTAAATTGACTAACGGAAAAAATTCGAAAGTTATAGACAACACATTTGAAGTTATCAAAAGAGTTGTTGATATTGGTGAAGATGAAAAGAAATATAAAAAATGGATGAATGAGGAAGAAAGAAAAAAGAAAAAGATAAAATAATAATAATAATGATAGATAATGAATAAGAGGAAGATGGAGAAATAATATTTTTAAAAAAATAAAATAATTATTTTTTACAACTAAAATTTAAAAAAAAAAAAAATTCATGGGTTGAATAGTAATACTATTCAACCCCATGGGTTTGGATTTAGGAAACTAAGGTTTCCTAAACCCTTGTCCCAAACAAGGGTTGAGCTTAGGAAAGCTAACCCACCCTAAGCCCAACCCCCAAAACAAACACCCCCATAGTTCTTTCCACATTTTCTCAGCAGATTCCAACTTCACGATCAAATAAGGTTTCCTGAAATGAATCAAACATAAACATCATTTGCCACAAATCTCATCCAAGCTAGTTTTACACAAATGATTGTTATATTTGTTATATTTACAAAATGTTTAACCTATTAATTAACAATTTTTTGACCTCCTCCAAATAAAGTACAATAATCCCTTTTACCTCTATAAAATTCTCTAAGCCCTAAAATCTTCTGGACTAATATGATAGGAAAAATTGAAGATGCACTTTAAAACCCTAAACGTTTGCCGCAAGTTCAAAAAAGACAAATGAAAAATACCAGTCAAGCACTTCAAGCTAGTCACAACTGTAGCTTCAATATGATTACTGTCTATGGAGCATATGGTTACTTTGGACACTTTGAGCTTAAAAAATTGGTTCCATTTTAAAAAATTCATGAATTCAATCAATTAAAACTTTAAAAACAAATTAAAAGCACTAAAGGAGAATTCAATTGAGAGAGAGGAGAGTTAGTCTTCAACATACCAGCGAACAAAGTTCTCTTTGGTTGTATTGTCCTTACTTCCTCTAGAAAAAGCAGAACAAGAAACCTTAATTCTCTTTTTTTTTTTTGGTTTATGTTTAGAAAACATAGAATGAATGTGAAGAAACTACTCTTGGAAGTCTAAAGATGGTGGAAGAAGATCCATCAAGCCGTAAAGCCTCCTAAAAGTAAAGCACATCACAACTATTATCTTATTCTCCCATGTATGTTTGTTTCTAATGGAAGAGAGATAGAAAGAGAAAGAGGGAGAGATTCCAGAATGTCAGAAGAGAATTTCACAATATTTCACCTGTGGATAATTTTCCAGAAATTTCACAATCTCTAGAAATTCTCTAATTTCTCCTCTGTAAACATAGTTTCAATTGGTAATTTCTCCATTACCTCTGCATTCTTCTACACAAATCAAACACACAGATAAGTTTCTTATGAAACAAACAATCTTTCACACGGTTTCAATTTCTAGAGATAATACACAAATCAAAGTAATCGGAGAAACAAATTAAACAAGAGACTTCGATCCCTGAAAGAGAAACACAAACTGGTAAACAGGAAAAATAATGAAATCAGGTTTCTCTGCAAGAATATCAGGCGAATAAAATTGCAATGTTTGCTCTAGGACCTTTGACAAGAACATCCATTAGAAATAAGCTTTTAAGAAACAAAAATCATGTAAGAAATAGAGGGATCTAACCACAAACCTAACACTCATTGGACGACTACGAGAGGAGAAGAAAAGTTTCACCTTAAATTGACACCCATGAGCGGAAGAAAAGTTTCACCATAGCTTGACACCCATGAGTAGAATATATGTTTCACCTTAGCTTGACACCCATAAGCGGCAAAGAGGAGAAACATTTTGAGAAGACGTGGAGCATAAAAAATAGGTCTAATCAAAGAATAAATTTCTTAAACAACGAGGGAATGACTCGCCTTCAGAAATATACCTTCGGTAGATGAATGAAAGGAGAAAAAAATCTTGATATGTAATCTTAACCGGATCGACAATATCTCCTTCTTCAAAGTCTTAGACATTGAGAACCCAAAAGATTTATTTCCAGAATATTTAAGCAAAGAGACTTAACTAGCGAGGGAGATTTAAAAAAAAATAAAACGCTAGGGTTCGGGTATTGTGAGAGAAGACATTGAGGGGGCATTTGGCCGCCCATCATTTCGGAATTAGAACCATTGGATTCAGAACCCTGAAATTTGTTTTGGGGGGTTTGAAAGCCTAAAAATTAGAAAACAGTGATTGGAGTGTAGTGTTATGAAGCTTGGGAATCAGAAACCATTGTTTGAAATCTTGGCAATCAGAAAGTTGTGTTTGGAGTGCAGTGTTATGAACCCAAGGTTGTGCAGTTTTTGTTTTTGTTTTTTTCCTTTGCTACTTTGTCCACTTGTTTTTCCTTTCCTTATTTTCTAGTGGATCTCTTGTTAATTGTATGACCCCAAGTTGGGTCAATTTTTTTAAGGACTTTTGAATAGACCTTTCAATTAATATAAGAATGAGACAAGGTAAATTGATTTGATTTGAGTCCTTCGTTGCTTGCGGCTTCGAGCATTGTACAATACAGTTTTCTACCTTTCATTATGATTCATTAATTCTTTTCAGAATTGAGAATCAAAGTGATAATTCTTCTAAATCAATATGATGATTTTGTTATAACTTGTGAGATAGCAAAATTCTAGCAATGGAATTGGAGCTGAGTTTTTGCTCAACATTTGGGTTTGATTTAGAAAGCATCAGGACCTTATAAACAAATCGTTGGTTCATCTTAGGCGATTACGGCTTCCTCAAGTGAATTGGAGGTTTCAAGCCAGATTCTTCCAAATCCATATGTATTTCTAATATTATATATCTTTTTTCGATAATTTTTTATATTATTCACGAAAAATCTCTTTATTAATCTATTCATCTCAATTTATTCTCTACATCTTCGATTGACTTCCTTATCTTTGATCTAGTGTTAGCTTTTGCTTTGTGTTTATGTATTATAAGTTTCTATGAATTAATTTAGAACTTTGTAGGGTGAAATTTCATATTTAAATAATTTGATATTTATTAAATTTAAGAATATGTATCAAATTATCTTTCAATTAGATAGAATTTTAATTGTCATGTTTTTTTTTTGTTGGCATTTCTTGTTTTAAGGTATTTGGGAGAATTTAATTTGTTTTGATATGAATTTTAGACTGGATATAATGTATTTTGATTATATATTTTGTTAGAGGTATTTTTTAAAATCTTTTAAGGAAAATGTTATGTGATTTTCAACTTAGATAGATTTTTAATTATTATGTTTGTGGAGAATTTGTTTTGATTTGATTAGAATTTTAGATTCGATATAATGTTGTTGGAATATATATTTTGGCCAATCAGAAATTGCCATGTCATTATTTAAAATTAGTGACAAAATTATTTTAATTAGGGATTAATTAAACTTGCAAGCATCCCTAAATTAAATTATGACAAATCCAAATATGCAATAGGTTATATAAAATTTGAGTCAATTTTAGACAAAACCCAAATGGAAAGCCCTAATCCAGCAAAGTTTGGGCCCAAGGTTAGTCAGGCTCAATCTAAAGGAGTTTAGGCCCAAAGGACTTGGCCCAAAGTCCACAAAGCCCAGTCCAACAATCAGACCCTAGCCCACCTGGTGGCATTGGGAAACTCTATAAATAGAGAGCCCCCTCCTACATTTGAGGGGTTGAGAAATTTGAGATCTCAGTGAATTCAGAAACAAAGACCAGAAAAGACTCGTTGAGCTCTTGAAGATCAAATACTTCTTGAACAAAGAACAGTTCCTCGAAGATCAAGAACATTTCTTCGAGATCCAAGAATCCATTGAAGCTTCAATCTCAAGAATAAGCTCCGTAGCCCTCAAGTGAAACATACAAACAAGAGAGAGAATCAGAGGATCATGTATTAGAGACTATATTCCACTATATTGGAATTTATACAAATAAAAAAAGTCATTTGCACAAGTCTTGTTTCTTTACTGAAATCTCGTGTGAACAAATTGGCACACCCAGTGGGACCTCTCTACCCCTCATTTCTTTCTCTTCAAAGTAAAGCAATGGCACCAAAGAAAGTTGCATCGAAGTTTGCTGTTTCAAGCAACACATACACAAGACCAGTTACTCTCAGCCGATCTCAAGGGGTTGAAATAAACGAAGATTGAACCCCTGATGCAATTGCAAGCAAAATTGTTAAACTGATTGAGGAGTTTTCTAAGGACAAGGTTGTTGTCAAGGACAACCCGTTGTTTGATCAATCCACTCCTTTCGTCGGTCAATCGAAGAAGACATCGAATCTAGATGTGATGTCTGTAATGATGGCCGATGTAGACTCCGATGAGAGGATGATATAGATGGAAAGGAAGGTCAACCTCCTGATGAAGGTTGTTGAAGAAAGGGACCAAGAGATTGTCTATCTGAAGAATCAAATGCAAAATCGAGAAGTTGCTGGGTCGAGTTAGACCCCAACTGCGAAAAAGAGTGACAAGAGGAAGACTATTATCTAAGAAGATCAACTACAAAACTCGACTTCGGTTACTTCCTTGTCCGTCCAGCAGCTACAGGATATGATTATGAGCTCCATTAGAGCTCAGTATGACGGGCCCACCCAAAATTCTGTCATGTACTCTAAACCGTAAACTAAGAGAATTGACAACTTGAGGATGTCTGTCGGATACCAACCTCTAAAATTCCAATAGTTTGATGGAAAGGGTAACCCTAAGCATCATGTTGCTCACTTTGTTGAGACATGCGAGAATGCTGGAACTCACGGTGACCTTCTAGTCAAGCAGTTCGTTTGTACCTTGAAAGGGAATGCCTTCGACTAGTATACTGATCTAGAGCCTGAGACGATCGATAGTTGGGAACAGTTCGAAAGGGAGTTCCTCAATCGCTTCTACAGTACGAGGTGAACTGTCAGCATGATGGAGCTCACAAATATGAAACAGAGAAAAGGTGAGCCTGTCGTCGATTACATCAATCGCTGGAGAGCCCTAAGTCTTGACTGAAAAGACCGTCTCACCAAACTGTTTGCTGTAGAAATGTGCATCTAAGACATGCACTAGGGATTACTTTACTTCTTGTGAGGCATAAAACCCCGCAACTTTGAAGAGTTAGCAACACGAGCTCATGAATGGAGCTCAGCATTGCTGCCAGAGGAAGTAAAGACTATTTAGTCCTAGAGTTGAAAAGGGAAAAGAAGGAAGTGAGCAGCACTGAAAGAGTTTTGAAGAGTGTTGCTGCAATAGAATCTATGGTCGTCAATACGACCCCTCTAAAATTAACTCCAAAAGGAAAAGAAATCAAGACGGACAAGCGACCAGATGGGGGCGAGAGGCGTCACCTCCTAAAGAGAGACAAGAAAAGGTTTACCCATTTTCTTATTTTGATGTTCTAGACATGCTTGTACAATTACTGGAAAAATAACTTATTCAGTTGCCTGAATGTAAATGACCGGAGGAGTTAGGAAAGGTGAATGATCCTAACTATTGTAAATACCACCGAGTCGTTAGCCACCCCGTGGAGAAATGTTTTGTGCTCAAATGGGTGATTATGAGATTAGCCCGTGAAAAGAAAATTGAGCTAGATCTTGATGAAGTGGCTCAAGCGAATCATGCGACTATAATGACTCATTCTAAGGTTTAGTCACTTGCAAGGTTACCTTGGGAGAAAAAAGGAAGCCTCATTCAGTTCAGATCCTTTGAACCTATTGCTGTTTGGTCAAGAAAGAACTATCAAGAGGGATGCTTCCAAAAGAAGTAGGTTCAAGGAAATGATGAATAGATTGAAGATGAAAAAGAAGTCTGGACTATTGTGACTCATTGCAAGAAGCGACAACATAATTATGCTTGAAGGAATCTCGACTATTTCGAGAGTATAAGAGAAAAAGGAAGTTTCAAAAGAAGAAAAGAAAAAGAAATGTATGAAAGCTCGACTGCGTTGTGAAAGAGGACGAAGATCTCTTCCGACCTCGACAACCAGTAACTCTAGAGGAATTCTTCCCAAAGAACTTTCTAAGTGATATCTAGGAAGAAGCACTTGACCTGGTGGCATGTTATGTTGTCAGCACAAGCGAGGATCTCTCAAGCTTATATGAGGTGGCAACTAAGCTAGAAAATTTATTCTCTTTCAGTATAGAGAACATGTTGTCACTCCCTCAGGCAGCTAAAAGAGCTTTTATTGAGACGGTGATAGACTCAGACAGCACAAGTGCTCCAACCTCTACGGCACATACATGCACGTTGTGTTGGATGAGGACCAGCTGTTGGGGTCGAAGCCCCACAATAGACCTCTGTTTGTCTCAGGGTACATCCGAGAGTAGAGAGTTGGTCGAATCCTTATCGATGATCAATCGGCTATTAATATAATGCCTAAGTCAACAATGAAGCAATTAGGCATCTTGATGGAAGAGCTATCAAACAGCAAGCTAGTGATCCAAGGCTTCAACCAAGGAGGGCAGGAGGGCAACGAGCGATTGGTATGGTACACTTAGAGCTTATCATTGATGATCTAAAGGCCGACACCCTATTTCAGGTCATAGACTCTAAGACCACCTATAAGTTGCTACTTGGTTGTCTTTGGATTCATGGAAATGGGGTTGTAACTTGTACATTACATCAGCGCTTCAAGTGTTGCCAAGATGACATTAAGAAAGTGGAGGCAGACACTAATCCATTTTCAGAAGTTGGGTCCCATTTTCCTAATGCAAAGTTTTATATGAAGGGTGACGACATAGGGGAAACTGTACCAGCAAAGACCTTTTGATTAAAAGTGGTAGTAAACCTAAGGAAGAACCTCAAGTTGACATGAGAAAAGAAATTGTTGAAGAGACAGATGGGGCAGCCACGAGAAGAGGTGAAGCCTCTACGAGGTTTGTAAAATCTAAGGTTTTGAAAGATGAGAAAAGCCCAAGTGTTCTTGTCTTATGCTACGTTCCCTTGTCGTGACGTCAGAAGGGTGGAGTGCCTTTTGCAGAGTGTCCAAAAAATTTGAAAGACAGAGACGTTGAAGTTTTGAAAGAAAGTTTCGTTACACCTCTCACAAAGATAACAAAGCAGGAGGTCAAGAAACCTATGGATGACCAAACGAAGACATTTCTCACTAAAAGGCAAACAAATGACTGATTCTACCAGAAGTCGTATAAACTCTTAGAAAATGCAGGCTATGACTTTACGACTCATATCGAGTTTAACAGTCTAAAAATATTCGATGAAAGACCTGAGCTTTCTTCAACACAAAAGAAACTTCTGAAAGAGGGCTATGCTTTGCCGACGTCAAAGAAAGGACTTGGATATAAGTCCCCTGAGCCAGTTCGGATAACGAGAAAAGGGAAGGCGAGGTGGCAGATGCAAACTATAAAATAGTAGAGGAGGTCGACAATTCAAATGAAAAGGAAGATGTTAATCGAAGGACTTCTATTTTTAGGTGTGTCAGGCCATTAGTAGTGCGACATTCCGCTGTTTGGCGACTAGGCATGACTCCAGTAGAAGGAAAGGGGTCACCTCCCACCTCTGGTTTAACTTTGCTTTCGGAGGATAAGTATGCTTGCTAAGGAAGGAGAAAGTGCTTCATCAGCTCCAACTTCTGATTCCACTCGATGTTCGATTCTTCAGAGGTTAAGTGTGCCCACAAACAAAGGAGAGAGTTCCTCATCGACTCTAACCTTGGCTCGACCATTAGCTTTTCGAAGATTAGGCGTGCCCACGACGAAAAGGAAAGATATGAACGATGACGCTGTTGTCACCATATGCTTTGCTATTATCAAACATTTCGTTGGAAGTGATACAAATTACAAAAATCAGGCAGGAGAATATCTCCAGAGATTAACCTGTCCTAAACTTCAAGACTTCCAATGGTACAAAGATACTTTCCTAACGGAAGTATACAAAAGGCCAGATGCTTGTAGTGCCTTTTGGAAAGAAGGTTCATAATAGGCTTGCCGAAGATATTCAACTCAGAACTGATGATTTATCTCAAAGAATATTACAATGATAATATTCCTTGGAATGATGTAACATACTGCGAAATCTGCCAATTCGTCATCAGTCAAGCTGGAAAGCAATGCCTTGAAGCCGCAAGGTTAGAGAAGCAGAATAAAACTCGTTAAAAGAAGCAAGAGTTTGGGCAATTCTGCAAGCTATATTTTTACCAAGATAAGACTGAACCTCCTTCAGACCGAGCAATGAAAAGGCTTGGTAAATCTAAACCCCACTACTCAAATGCTTATCAGTAGAGAATACTTACGCCCTATAGGTCTAACAAGCAATATCCTATAAGAGAAGTTCTTACAATAAGAAGACTCCTCAGAAGGATAGAATCTTCGTAAAAAGAGATTCTTCAAAAGTCCAATGGTACAAATGCAGAAGATTTGGACATTATGCACCAAAATGTCCTATGAAGAAGAATATCAATGAGCTTAGTATCAATGATGATATTAAGAATGATTTACTCAATATTGTCCGAATAGATTATAAAGAATCAGACTTTGATTCAAAAGAAGGACAGATCCTATATCTCCAAGAAGAAACAGACACCTATTCTTCATCAGAAGGAAAACTACAGTTATTCATAAACCAGGTTGCAATGGCAAACATTTATGCAATTGTATTGATTGTATAAATGTCTTAACCAAAGACCAGAAATTACTTTTTGAAGCTGCAGGGAATATTACTGATGTTACTCTAAAAAAGAACATATTAAACATGTTGAAGACTTCTCTTCAAAAGGATCTTAAGAGAGATGAAGATGATTCTTCTTTAACTACTCAATATCCAAATATTGAAGATGTGTTTGCACTCTTTAGAAAAGAGAAGCAAGAAGTCAAAGTTTTGGATTTGAAGTTCGAAATAAATCAACTAAAGGGCGAGGTCAAGAAACTTCGCTTTGATTATCAAAGAGATATTACTCAATTATCCATAGAAGTTGCTTTGATGAAATCACAACAAGCAACTACCTCAAATGCCAAAGAAGAAGATGAAGTTTGAGATATGGAAGAAACATCATTCTTGGCGACTCTACAGGGAGTACAATACCATAAATGGTATATTAAGATATCCTTGAAAGTACATGATTTCCAGTTTACTGCAATCGCTTCGGTCAATTTTGGAGCAGACCAAAATTGTATTCATGAAGGCCTCATTCCTTCTAAGTATTTCGAGAAAACAATCGAAACCTTAAGAAGAGTAAATGGTCAGCCATTATTCATCAAGCACAAGCTCCCTGAAGTTCACATATGCAATAAAGGAGTGTGCTTTGTGACCTCGTTTTTAATCATCAAGAACCTAAATCAAGGCGTGATTTTAGGTACACCGCTTATTACTCAACTTTATCCTTTATAGGTTACAGACGAAGGCATTGTCTCAATTGTCCTGGATAAAAGAATTCTATTCAAGTTTATTGATCCATTAAGGGAAAGTGACCATAATGTTTTCGGTAAAATAAAGCTCAAAGAGAAGCAGATCTATTTCTTAAAGGAAGAAGTTAGCTTCAAGAAGGTTGAAAGTCAACTTCAAGAACCTGGAATCCAAAGGAGAATCCAGAATATTCAAAATCAAATTGAAACACAAATCTACTCCACTCATCCAGACGCATTCTAGGAAAGGAAGAAACATATGGTTACCTTACCATACGAAAAGGATTTCAAAGAATCTAATATTCCAACAAAGGCAAGACCAATTCAGATGAATTCTGAATTATTAAGTCATTGTTGAAAGGAGATCGATCAACTACTCAAAAGAAAGTTGATCGGACCATCCAAAATTCCTTGGTCATGTGCAGCATTTTATGTCAATAACCAGGCCGAAAACGAATGTGGTGTCCCACAACTGGTAATTAAGACAAAGATATCCACTAAGGTTTTGGAATGGATTAGGTATCCAATTCCCAATAAAAATGATTTACTCAAAAGAATTTCGAATGCAAAATTGTTTTCAAAATTTGACATGAAATCGGGATTTTGGCAAATTCAGATTGTCGAAAAAGATAGGAACAAAACAACATTCAATGTACCTTTTGGTCAATACGAATGGAACGTAATGCTCTTCGGGCTAAAGAATGCTCCATCAGAATTCCAAAAGATCATGAATGATATTTTGGAACCTATTCAAGAATTTTCAATTATCTATATTGATGATATTTTAATCTTTTCATCAAATATAGATCAACATTTTAGCCATTTAAAAAGCTATATTCAAATAATAAAGTATAATGGTTTAGTTGTTTCAGCTGCAAAGTTTAAACTTTTTCAAACAAAAGTAAGATTTCTTGGTTTTGATATCCATTTAGGATTAATCAAACCTATCCAGAGATCTTTAGAATTTACTCAAAATTTTTCAAATGAAAATTTAGACAAAACTCAGTTATAGAGGTTTTTGGGTTGTCTAAATTATGTTTCAGATTTTATCAAAGATCTTCGACCTATTTGCAAACCACTTTTTCAAAGGTTGATGATTCCTTGGGGACTACCTCAAACACAAGCTGTCCAAAAAATAAAAGATTTAGTCAAAAGCATCTCATGCTTAAGTCTTATCGACGAAAAAGCAAATCTTATCGTTGAGACTAGGGGTGCAACAAAAAACCGAAAAACCGACAAACCGAACCGAACCAAACCAAACCGACTGGTTTGGTTCGGTTATTCATATTAAAATGGACATCTCAGTTCTTGTTTATAAAAAACCGAAAAAAATCTGTTCGGTTCGGTTCTGAACTAAAAAACCAAAGAAAAAACCGAACCGAACCAATATATATATATAACTTAAAAAACAAAACCCTAACCCTTCCACTCCTTTCTTCCTTCATTTTTTCAGCCCCAAATTAATTCTCTCTCACTTAAGCTTTTTTTCAACTCCCAAACATCACTCTCTCTTCCATTGCCTTCACATTCACATTCACATTCAAATCTCTCTCTCCCTGTAAATCTCTCCCTCGTCGGCGTCACTTTCAGATCTACTCTCTTTTGCCGTCACTTTCAGATCTCTTCTCTTTTATTTTATGCAGATCGTCGTCGTTGCATGCAAATCTAGCCTCCTTGCTTGTAGATCTCCATTGTTTCGTTTAGATCTGGACTTGACGCATGTAGACTCGACCTCAACACTTGCAAATCCGACCTCCTCACCTCAGATCTGGCCTCGACGCTTGTAAGTTGTAGATCCAGCCTCTTCACGTCAAATTTGGACTCCAAGTTGCAGATTCGACGTCTTCTCATTAGATTCGGCCTCAACAACCACAGATTCGGCCTCCTCGCCAACAGATCCGGCCTCCTCGCCTTCAGATCCGGCCTCCTCGCCTTCAGATGCGGCCTCCTCGCCTTCAGATCCGGCCTTCTCGCCAGCAGATCTGGCCTCCTCAGTGTAGATCTGATCTCCTTGCCTGCAGATCTGGCCTCCTTCGTGTAGATTTGACCGCGCCTGTAAATCTGGCCTCCATATAGATCTCACCTCGTAGATTTGGCCTTCTCTTTCATCCAACGATACTGTTGATATTCACTTTTTGACCCAATATGACCAAACCGAAAGACCGAACCGAAGAAAATTGATCCACTTAACAACCGAACCGACTGGATTTCACATAACTGGACACTGGTTCGGTTTCATATGTAAGAAAACCGAGAATGTTGGTTCGGTTCTCGGTTGCAGTCAAAACCGAAAGAACCGAACCGACTAGCACCCCTAGTTGAGACGAATGCGTCAGACATTGGATATGAAGGAATCTTGAAATAGTGTCTTGATAACAACGAATTTGTAGTATGATTCCACTCAGGGATATGGAATAGTACGCAGAAAAATTATTCAAAGATCAAAAATGAAAATTTGGCCATTGTTTTGTGTGTCCAAAAATTTCAAGGGGATTTAATTAATAAGAAAGTTTTAATTAATTAAAATTTGTTTTAGAAAAAGATGTAAAAAATCTTGTTTCCAAGCAAATTTTTTCCAGATGGCAAGCAATTTTATCTTGCTTTGATTTTCAAATCGTCTCTATAAAAGGGACAGATAACCCTCTTGCAGATTACCTTTCAAGAGAACATCTGTCTCAAAGATCTCAAACCTCTACATCTCCTTCTTGAGAGAAAACAATGAGTTCTCGGAAAGGAAAAGCAAAGGCTTCCTCTTCCTCCTCCTCAAAAGGAAAGGCTTCTGCCTCTTCCGTCTCTACTCCTATGAGGTTAGAGCAATATGCTCTTTCGGAAGAAGAGTTTACTCAAGTGCAGACTCGATCTCAACGACGATCTGCTAGTATTAGAATTCGAGAACCCCTTGGTCTCGAAGAAGTGTTACCTTCTGTAACACATCCTCCTCAATCGGTTGTCGGATCTTCGTCAACATTTAATAACGTGGTGGCTCATTCACCTCATTTTACTCCAAAATAAGTAACCATCGGATATTTTCAAAAATCTCATGTAATATATGAAATCCCTATCGAACCCGAATGGGATTCATACAGTTTTGCTGAGATTACTTCAAATGTTTATCCTGATAATCTCAATTTCATGCTTGACTCCTTACTCAAAACTAGGACTTTCAATGAGTTGATTCTTGACGACTCAAAATCAGTTGACATTACTCATATTCCAGATCGAAAAAATCAATCGATAGTGGCTTACTCAAAACTCAAGATTTTTAGAGTTATAACTCGAAAGAAATGGAACCAGAAAATCTATACAGAAAAACAATTTTCAATTAGGTTTAACCATCCTTACTCATACAAAGATTATGTGAAAGCTTGGACTGTCGTCCTTTGGTACAAAGCTTTCAATCATTCACTGTTTATTCAATTCTGCATAAATGCCTACAAACAACATTTCCCCATTTGGTTCATTAATTGGTGGAAAAACTTTGGCCTCTGCGAGGAAATTTTTCCAACTCCAGTTCAAAAATCTTCCCACTATTTTTCTCAAAATGTTTACATGACTTCAGAATTGTATTTCCAATTCTTTGTATTTCGATTTTCTTTGTATTTCCAAGTACCATGGATTTTCTGTTGGAACTTAACTACTCAAACATTTGAACCAAATTTCAAATACCCTGTAAAAACTCTCAAGGTCAAATGGTGGGAAAAATTTACACTAACCCACATTTCTCTTCCAAAAATAAAAGTCTGGTTTGCGGAAACACCGCATTACAAAGATTTATCAAAAAGGAATTAGCAAGAATTCCATAAAAACAAAGCCACCCTCATGGCATCTCTTGCTCAAACAACCATTGAAGCTGATCTTCAAAGAGTTCTTATCCAAAGAACTTCATGTTCAAACCGATCTTCTTCTCCACCTCTCTCCATCATCGATGAAGAATAAGACAAAGAAATTAATCTTAGTGATCCTTAATCGCTAAGTTTAACGTCCGCAATGACATTAAACTACGAAATTACTCAATCACTACTCAAGTTGATATCTGCAAAAAGATGTCATCAAATATATGTCTTTTAAAAAAAAAACGAGATTGTATATTCTCCTTCTTGTATATTCTTTCCATGTAAATCCATCATCCACATGTACAGAATTAATGAATTCCATGTATATATATTTGAATTCATTAGTACAAATTATTTCTGCAACAAAAGACACACGAAGAAAAGTCGTCATCCGCTCCAAATTAATTCTAGGACCGAGGTTGATGAAAGGACCTGCTGCAGAGGACCGTCGCGAAGACTGTTACGAGGGAGTATTCCAGTCTGTGTTGTAAGTCCATTGGTAAGCTCTACCCTTGCTTCTTTGCCTCCTTGCCTGACAAAAGCCAAATCACAAAGTTGAGATTTGCTGTAAGAAGGCGACAAGGCAACTTTAATAAAGCTACTTTAATAAAGTAAGAAAAGACATTGCAGAATTCAACCTTATCTTTCCGCATTTCCACCATATCCACACCACCACCATCATGTAATTAATGCTTAGGTTTTAGGCTTTTTGACTTTTATGTTTTTAGCCTTTTTGACTTTTGTCTTCACTTATTTTAGTATAGCCATGTTTTTTTTTTCTTTTCAAGACAAAGACAACCCTTGTCTTTTGTCTTTATCTTTTGTTTTATTTTCATAATGACATGATCCAGTCAGGGCTTGTCCTATCGGTTCATGTCATTATGAAAATAAAACAAAAGATAAAGACAAAAGACAAGGGTTGTCTTTGTCTTGCAAAGAAAATAAAAAAGTAGCTATACTAAAATAAGTGAAGACAAAAGTCAAAAAGGCTAAAAACATAAAAGTCAAAAAGCCTAAAACCTAAGCATTAATTACATGTTTGAAAAGTAAAATAAAAACAAAGGATAAGACATAAAAGCAAATAGAAAGTGAAGTTGTCGAATGATGGTGGTGGTGTGGATATAGTGGAGATGTGGAAAGATAAGGTTGAAATCTGCAACGTCTTTTCTTTCTTTAATAAAGTAGCTTTATTAAAGTTGGCTTGTTATCTTCTTGCAGCAAATCTCATCTTCGTGATTTGGCTTTTGTCAGGCAAGGAGGCAAGGAAGCAAGGGTAAAGCTTACCAACGGATTTACAACACTTCATGGAACACTCCCCGCAGGTCCTTTCACAGCAGGTCCTTTCATCTGCCTCGACGCTAGAATTAATTTGGAGCGAATGACGAATTTTCTTCGTGTGTCTTTTGTTGTAGAAATAATTTGTACTAATGAATTTAGATATATATACATGGAATTCATTAATTCTGGACATGTGGATGATGGATTTACATGGAAAGAATATACAAGGAGAATATACAATCTCGTTTTTTTTTCATTAAAAAAAGACATATATTTGATGATATCTTTTTGCATATATCAACTTAAGTAGTGATTGAGTAATTTCGTAGTTTAATGTCATTGCGGACGTTAAACTTAGCGATTAAGGATCACTAAGATTAATTTCTTCATCTTCTTCTTCATCCATGATGGAGAGAGGTGGAGAAGAAGATCAGTTTGAACCTGAAGTTCTTTGGATAAGAACTCTTTGAAGATCAGCTTCAGTGGCTGTTTGAGCAAGAGACGCCATGAGAGTGGCTTTGTTTTTCTGGAATTCTTGTTGATTCCTTTTTGATAAATCTTGGTAATGCGGTGTTTCTGCAAACCAGACTTTTATTTTTGGAAGAAAAATGTGGGTTAATGGAAAAATTTCCCACCATTTGACCTTGAGAGTTTTTACAGGGTATTTGAAATTTGGTTCAAATGTTGGAGTAGTTAAGTTCCAACAGAAAATCCATGGTACTTGGAAATACATAGAAAATCGAAAGCTTAAGGCAAACGGAGTCATGTAAATATTTTGAGAAAAATAGTGGAAAGATTTCTGAACTGGAGTTGGGAAAAATTCCTCGCAGAGGCCAAAGTTTTTCCACCAATTGATGAACCAAATGGGGAAATGTTGTTTAATTTGTAGGCATTTCTGCAGAATTGAATAAACCATGAATGATTGAAAGCTTTGTACCAAAGGACGACGGTCCAAGCTTTCACATAATCTTTGTATGAGTATGAAGGAGGGTTAAACCTGATTGAAAATTGTTTTTCTGTATAGATTTTCTGGTTCCATTTCTTTGGAGTTAGAACTATGAAAATCTTGAGTTTTGAGTAAGCCACTATCAATGGATTTTTTCGATCTGGAATATGAGTAATGTCGGTGGATTTTGAGTCGACGATAATCAACTCATAGAAAGTCCTGGTTTTGAGTAGGGAGTCAGCCATAAAATTGAGATTACCTGGATAAACATTTGAAGTAATCTCAGCAAAACTGTGTGACTCCTATTTGGCTTCTATAGGGATTTCATGGATTACATGGGATTTTTCAAAATATCTGGTGGTTACTGATTTTGGAGTAAAACGAAGTGAAGGAGCCACCACGTTATTAAAGGTTGACGAAGATCTGACAACCGATTGAGTAGGATGTGTTATAGAAGGTAACACTTCTTTGAGACCAAGGGGTTCTTGAATTCTGATACTGGCAGATCGTCGTTGAGATCAAGTCTGCACTTGAGTAAACTCTTCTTCAGAAAGAGCATATTGCTCTAACCTCATAGGAGTAGAGACGGAAGAGGCAGAAGCCTTTCCTTTTGAGGAGGAGGAAGAGGAAGCCTATGCTTTTCCTTTCCGAGAACTCAATGTTTTCTCTCAAGAAGGAGATGTAGAGGTTTGAGAAGTTTGAGAAAGATGTTCTCTTGAGAGGTAATCTGCAAGAGGGTTATCTGTCCCTTTTATAGAGACGATTTGAAAATCAAAGCAAGATAAAATTGCTTGCCATCTTGGAAAAATTTGCTTGGAAACAAGATTTTTTTCATCTTTTTCTAAAACAAATTTTGACGTTTGAGAATCGGTTTTAATTAAAAATTTCTTATTAATTAAATCCCCTTGAAATTTTTGGACACACAAAACAATGGCCAAAATTTCCTTTTTGATTGTTGAATAATTTCTCTGTGTACTATTCCATATCCCTGAGTGGAATCGTACTACAGATTCGTTGTTATCAAGACACTGTTTCAAGATTCCTCCATATCCAATGTCTGACGCAACCCTCTCAACGATACGATTTGTTTTTTCGTCGATAAGACTTAAGCATGAGATGCTTTTGACTAAATCTTTTATTTTTTGGACAGCTTGTGTTTGAGCTAGTCCCCAAGGAATAGTGTCTTTCTTCAACGTTTGAAAAATTAGTTTGCAAATAGGTCAAAGATCTTTGATGAAATCTGAAACATAATTTAGACAGCCCAAAAACCTCTGTAACTGGGTTTTTTTTCTAAAATTTCATTTGGAAAATATTGAGTAAATTCTAAAGATCTCTGGATAGGTTTGATTAATCCTAAATGGATATCAAAACCAAGAAATCTTACTTTTGTTTGAAAAAGTTTAAGCTTTGTAGTTGATACTACTAAACCATTATACTTTATTATTTGAATAAAGCTTTTTAAATGGCTAAAATGTTGATATATATTTGATGAAAAGATTAAAACATCATCAATATAGATAATTGCAAATTCTTGAATAGGTTCCAAAATATCATTCATGATCTTTTGGAATTAAGATGGAGCAATCTTTAGCCCGAAGGGCATTATGTTCCAATCGTATTGACCAAAAGGTATATTGAATGTTGTTTTGTACCTATCTTTTTTGACAATTTGGATTTGCCAAAATCCCGATTTCATGTCGATTTTTGAAAATAATTTTCTTTTGAGTAAATCATTTTTATTTGAAATTGGATACCTAATCCATTCACAACCCTTTTTTAAATGTTTGTAGTTAATTACCAGTCGTGGGACACCACGTTCCTTTCGGCTTGGTTATTGACATAGAAGGCTGCACATGACCAAGGACTTTTGGATGGTCTGATCAGCTTTCTTTTGAGTAGTTGATCGATCTCCTTTCAGCAATGACTTAATAATTCAGAATTCATCTGAATTGGTCTTGCCTTTGTTGGAATATTAGGTTCTTTGAAATCTTTTTCATATGGTAAGGTAACCATATGTTTCTTCCTTTCCCAGAATGCGTTTGGATGAGTGGAGCAGATTTGTGTTTCAATTTGATTTTGAATATTCTGGATTCTCCTTTGGACTCCAGGTTCTTGAAGTTGACTTTCAACCTTCTTGAAGCTAACTTCTTCCTTTAAGAAATCGATCTACTTCTCTTTTAGCTTCATTTTATAGAAAACATTAAGGTCACTTTCCCTTAATGGATCAATAAACTTAAATAGAATTCTTTTATCCAGGACAATTGAGATAATGCCTTCGTCTGTAACCTGTAAAGATAAAGTTGAGTAATAAATGGTGTACCTAAAATCACACCTTGATTTAGGTTCTTGATGAGTAAAAACGAGGTCACAAAGCACACTCCTTTGTTGCATATGTGAACTTCAGGGAGCTTGTGCTTGATGAACAATGGCAGACCATTCGCTCCTCTTAAAGTTTCGATTGTTTTCACGAAATACTTAGAAGGAATAAGGCCTTCATGAATACAATTTTGGTCTGCTCCATAATTGACCGAAGCGATTGTAGTAAACTGGAAATTCTATACTTTCAAGGATATCTTAATATACCATTTCTGGTATTGTACTCTCTATAGAGTCGCCAAGAATGATGTTTCTTCCATAGAGGGTTCTGAAACTTCATCTTCTTCTTTGGCATTTGAGGTAGTTGCTTATTGTGATTTCATCAAAGCAACTTCAGTGGATAATTTAGTAATACTCTTTGATAATCAGAGTGAAGTTTCTTGACCTCACCCTTTAGTTGATTTATTTCAAACTTCAAATCCAAAACTTTGACTTCTTGCTTCTCTTCTCTAAAGAGTGTAGACACATCTTCAATATTTAGATATTTAGTAGTTAAAGAAGAATCATCTTCTTCTCTCTTAAGATTCTTTTGAAGAGAAGTCTTCAACATGTTTAGTATGTTCTTTTTTAGAGCGGCATCATTAATATTCCCCGCAGCTTCAAAAAGTAATTCCTGGTCTTTGGTTAAGACATTTATACAATCAATGTAATTGCATAAGCGCTCGCCGTTGCAACCTTGTTTATGAATAACCTGTAGTTCTCCTTCTGATGAAGAATAGGTGTCTGTTTCTTCTTGGAGATATAAGATTTGTCCTTCTTCTGATCAAAGTCTGATTCTTCATAATCTGTTCGGACAATATTGAGTAAATCATGCTTAATATCATCATCGATACTATGCTCATTGATTTTCTTCTTCATAGGACATTTTGGTGCATAATGTCCCAATCTTCTACATTTGTAGCATTGGACTTTTGAAGAATCTCTTTTTACAAAGTTTCTATCCTTCTGAGGAGTCTTCTTATGGTAAGAACTTATCCTATAAGGATATTGCTTGTTAGACCTATAGGGCGTAAGTCTTCTCTGCTGATAAGCATTTGAGTAGTAGGGTTTAGATTTATCAAGCCTTTTATTTGCTCGAACTGAAGGAGGTTCAGTCTTATCTTGGTAAAAATATAGCTTGTAGAATTGCCCAAACCCTTTCTTCTTCTCACGAGTTTTATTTTGCTTCTCTAACCATGCGGCTTCGAGGCATTGCTTTCCAGCTTGACTGATGACGAACTGGCAGATTTCACTGTATGTTGCATCATTCTAAGGAATATTATCTTTATAATATTCTTTGAGATAAATCATCAGTTTTGAGCTGAATATCTTCGGCAGACCTATTATAAACCTTTCTTTCCAAAAGGCACTACAAGCATCTGGTCGTTTGTATACTTCCGTTAGGAAAGTATCTTTGTACCATTGGAAGTCTTGAAGTTTAGGACAGGTTAATCTCTGGAGATATTCTCCTGCCTGATTTTTGTAATTTGTATCACTTCCAACGAAATGTTTGATAATAGTAAAACATATGGTGACAACAGCGTCATCCTTCATATCTCTGCTTGTTGGAATACTTGGTATCGCTGGAACACCAATTTGAGAGGTTGTTTATTGTTCTCTTCTGGGAGAGATTGTCGGATCTCTTTTAGGAGACTTTGAAAAGGATTCTCTAGAGTCTATAGGAGACCTACCAGCCTTTTTTCCTCTGTGTATGCAGAGAACCACCAGCCTTTTAGTTGCCTTGTAAATCTTGCAACTATGAGGCGGGCACTTGAATGATCAGAGTGTTCTTTTGATGAATATGTTGCATTTGCAACAAATATTTCTTGGACAACTCCCATAATCAGGTATTGAAAAAGACCATCGATATTCCATTCATATATGGATTCCCCGACGAATGATCTGTTTGAAATAAAAGGACAGTCTTTGAAAGACAAATCTGGATGAGAAGCCCTTGGATAATATGTCCTCGGGTTACTTTTTGTGTAAGGTCCCGTGATCCTATTTATCTCCTTAGGATCCTCTTCTGAGATTGCAAACTGATTCATTGCTGAAATCAAATCAAATATCTCTTTGTCGTTGAGTACGTTGATTTGTGGATCTTTCCTTTTTAATCTTGCGAGTTCTTCACAAATTTGATCAAGCATGACATGCTCCTTGCTTTTAATTAAAGGAATTGGTCCATCTAACCCTCTACCAAAACTTGGTAAAAAATTATCTATCTTCGGGACGTTGGGAGTCTCAATAACGAGCCTCTTTTGAGTATTTGGATGAGTGAAAACCTTCTCCTCAATTCTGCTCATTTGATCTGCTCTTGTAGACAAAATTTTGTTGTTAACGTTGTTTTGAATATGAACTCCTCTAATGCTTTTGAAGGGGTTCTTTTCTTCTTCACTCAAAGATATCTGCTTGAATGGAGAAGCAACAACTAAATTTCCATGAGAGCTTCTGAACTCTATTTGCTCTAATGGTGGATGAGTACTTGAGACTTCTCCTCTTTTTGAGGTTCTCCAGATAGTCTCTTTAAGTGTATTCACCTCTTGACTATAATTGTCATGTTTAGCGAACCATTCGAAGAAAGGTATATTTTCTTCAAGAGCTTCCATGGTGGATATCCATGTTGCTTTGAATTCTTCCCTTTCTTCTTCGTTGTATGCCTTGAAGAAAAGCTTTATAGGCATCTTCCATTTGTTGTCAAGGAAATCTTTTTTAAGATATTCCATATTGACTTTGAATCCTTCAGATAGGACATTAAGCTCGTTGAAACGGCTAGTTGATTCCATATTTGATTGAGTAGGTGAGTTTGGTCTCACATACCTACTTTCTGGTATGCGAGGATTGAAGTCTACTGAGTTGATCCTTGCAGAGAGTGGATCTTGGAGCCAAAGGGAGTAATGCAGATAACAATTAAAATAGGTTGGACCATTTTCCAGATTGGTTTCTACCATTCCCAAAAGAGAATCTTGAAACCTGGTGAACCTCTTATCCATAAGAGTTAGAAGGATAAGAGTATTCAGACCAATTCTGAATAATGGCTTGATTGCTACTTGGACTACTCCAAGGTGCAAGAATGAGTATTCCTCTCGATGTGAAAGGATTAAATCTTTAGTGAGGAGATTCAATGACTTAGGGTTGTCTTTGATGGTGATCTTGACTCCCCATTCTTGAGTAAAATTGAAAGTATTCTTGAAGTAGACCGTCTTTGGATCTAACTTCGGAATATTCCAATTTGCCAGTTGTTCTTCAATATTGGCAATTTGAAGTAATTCATTTGAGCCTTTAAGCTCATCGGCATTTTTCTCTTCCTTGTGAGCATCATCAGGTGTTTGAGTATAAGCGATTTGAGTCGTAGATTGAGAACTCTCTCCTTTGAGTTATTTCCTCGGAATCAAAGATTTGAGTAACTTCGACACTAAGTCATAAAAATCAAAATATTTTTAAAGATAAAAATTAATATTGCTTCAATGCAATATTATCCTTCAAACTTCTCTTTCTTCACCAACTGGTCGTCTACAGGTGGGAATACGCGGCTTACCAAAGAACATACACTGTTTCCTAGAACACCAATTGCTTACCAACGCCTACTGTCGGATGGCCTGACGAAGGGCCAAAAATAGAGAATTGAGAAGAACAATATTGAATTAAATCAATATTCATAATTTTCTTTGAAAAATAAAAATATTAATTTGAATCAATCTTGAAGAACGCAAAAATTTGAAACACTGGAAATTGCTTCAAAGTTTGGAGTATTATTCAGTAATGAGTAAGATGGATCTGATACCAATTGCTCCCAAAACCCACAATCTTGTTCGAAGATTGCTAAAAGGTTAGGAAAATTAGGATCTTAGCAGAATACAAGTGTTTTGTGAATATAGAGCTTAGAGAGATTTTTACTTCTTCTCTTTTGCTAACTTATCCGCTTCTGCCTTTTCAATACAATTTGGAAGTCTATTTAAAGACCCCAGACTTGATACAAAATTGAAATACAGAATAATAAAAGATAACGATGAACTGACAGGACAAGCCCTGACTGGATCATGTCATTATGAAAAAAAAAACCAAAGATAAAGACAAAAGACAAGGGTTGTCTTTGTCTTGAAAAGAAAAGAAAACTTGGCTATACTAAAATAAGTGAAGACAAAAGTCAAAAAGGCTAAAAACATAAAAGTCAAAAAGCCTAAAACCTAAGCATTAATTACATGATGGTGGTGGTGTGGATATGGTGGAGATGTGGAAAGATAAGGTTGAATTTTGCAACGTCTTTTCTTTCTTTAATAAAGTAACTTTATTAAAGTTACCTTGTCGTCTTCTTGCAGCAAATCTCATCTTCGTGATCCAGATCTCTGGTCGTCCTAGAATTAGTATCACATCATTAGTTATCTCCAAAAATGAGTTTAAACACCTTTGAATGCAAATTAAACCAACTTTTCATCCTTCAGTTTTGTCCATTAAACCAAAGTCCAAAATCACTTTATTTCTTTTCCATCACATTAAAAGAATTGTACTAACATTGTCCTTTTTTCATAATACCTTATTCTCATATTTCATAACTTTAATTCCACAATCTCTTTGCTCTTTGACAACTCATCCACTTTTGTACTACACAACCTATTTCCATATTTTATTCATCATTTTTTTTTCTTCTTCCATAGTTTCCATCTCTAACTCATTCTTCCTCTTAAAATTTTTCATTTTCAGCCCTCTTTCTTTGTTTTCCATAGCAATAGCACATAAGAATAAACATCCTTTATTGAATCAACTATAGTACCATGACCCCTTTTTTATTTTCTTTTACCTTCCCTTCTCAAATTTCTTTAAACACCCACACCAAACAAAACACAAAGAAAAACTTACACAAGCTTTCAACAAGTAAAAAGAATCAAAGAGATCTACAAAATAAATTTGAACCTTCCAAGTTCAACCTAATTGCTCAATTGGTAGAGATAGAAAAGAGCTTACCGGTCTTCAACTTTGGTTGAGCATCTTCTCAATCCACTTTTGGCTTCAAATAGTTAATTTTCTTCATTGGGCATCTTTTCACTCATGATTTCTCACTCACCCTCAATTTTCTCTTCTTCCTCATCTTTGTTTGTCTTTTTATTTCTCTCCCTCTCTTTCTTCTCTTTCCTCTTCATCTAGGGTTCTCTCGACAAACCCTTCTATTCCTTCTCTTTTTATTTTTTTCTTTTTTTTAATATCTTTCTCTCTCCATGAGATTATCCTTTTCTTTTCCTTTTTGTCTTCTTCTCCCACACATTTTACCTTTGTTTTAAATCTATTCCAAAGCTTCCAACAAGGCTTTCCTATTTCTTTTTTTAAAAAAATTTATTTTCCAATATATATCAAATCTAATTCCCTTTTACTTTTCTATTTCATTTAAACTTTGTCTTCCTTCAAACAATATCGAAATCAAATAACCAATATGACATATATATATATATATATATATATATATATATATATATATATATATATATATATATATATCTGAAAGTTAGACAATCGAATGTGGGTCTTACATGGGCTTTGTTGAATTTGGGCCTAGCCCTTTGGGCTTGGACTTTCTTAGATTAGGGCTACCCTTTTGGGCTTTGTTTAAGTTTGACTCAAATACCATGTGAATCAATTTGATTTAAATATTTGATCAAAGGGTCTTAATGAAGACATGTGGCCTCAAAATTTAGGATTTGCCAATTTTTATCTTCAAATTAAATTTGGAACACGTGTCAATTTATAATTGGCTCCAAATTAAATTTGGACCTAGCCCTTTGAGCCTGGACTTTGTTGAATTAGTGCCTACCCCTTTGAGTTTTGTTAATGTTTGACCCAAATACCATATGACACAATTTGACCAAATTAAATTTAATTATTTGATCAAAGGGTCATAATGAAGACATGTGGCCTCAAAATTTAGGATTGTAAGCTTTTGTTTTTAAATTAAATTCGGGACACATGTCAATTTATGATTGGTCCCAAATTTAATAATTTATGATTTTGTCATTAATTCACAAATAAATTTAATATGTGTAAATGAATATGAATTTGTATTGATTTGGGTAGTGGAGTACAATCTCTAAAGTTTATCCTCTTATTATTTCTCTCGAATGTAGAAATGTCCCGAGGGCTAGATAACTTGTTCTTGAGCATGTTTATTGATATTTTCTAATTGGCCTTCCAACTTGTTGTTTTGCTTGGATAGGCCTGGGTTGTTGACGTTGTTGGATCAACCCTTGACTTGTTGATCTTATTGGATCGGTCTTTGGCTTGTTGATCTTGTTGAAAAATCTATCACAGTTTTGAAGTCTTGTATGCTTCAAATGCCTTCAACTTACCTTCAAAGATACTTTGGTCTTTAAAGTCTTCATGTCTTGAGGTCTTTTGATCTTCAAAAAGTCTTTTGTCTTCAAAGAGTCTTTAGACTTCAAAGAGATAGTAAATAGTCTTTGGTCTTCAAGAGCTTCATAGAATCTTCTGATTTTCTAGAAGTCTTTTGAGTGCTCTGGGTTTGCGATTTTCTAAACCTTTCTCTTGAATGTCTTTGATTTTTAAGGAATGTTCAGTGTTCAGTGCTCAAGAGGTTGAGAGAGTCTTCTGATCTTCTTTGCTTCTGAATTCTCTCTGAGTTCCCTTGTCTTCTTTCGAGTCTAACAAATTATTACTCCCTTTTGAGAATTTTGTCCTCAAAATTCAACGAAGAAGAAGTACATTTGAACTTCACTTTTCTATGTTGCCTTATTTATTTATTTTCAAGTTCATAAAGACATAAGAGGGTGTTACACTAACTCTCTATTTAGCTTTTGTTTAAATAAAATAATAATAATATTAATGATAAGATATGGAAACAAAGGAAAAGAGTTTGGATTTAAGTTTTCATTTAGAAGAAAAACTTGGTAAAGGAAAATTTGAGTGGAAGGGAGGCTTCCGCGTTTTTCAAAATAAGACAAAAAGGGAGAGAAAACATGTGGCTTCAAAAGTGAGGGTTGGTTGTGGCTAGCACGTTTTGAATGACTTATACCATTTTGGGATTTCCTTTGACTTGTAATTTGAAACCTACATACCTATCTACTAATAGGTTTGCCACGTTGTGTTGAATTTTTGAAATGACAGTTGAAGTTTGAATATATTCTCTCTCTCTCTCTCTCTCTCTCTCTCTCTCTCTCTCTCTCTCTATATATATATATATATATATATATATATATATATATAATTTTTTTATTTTTTTTTTATTTTTGGGAGTGTATACTTCTTTTTTTAGTTGTGTTTACATAGTTTTCAAAACTCTGCTGAATTTTTTTTTTAAAATTTTGTATCTACAAAGTTTTTGCTAGCCACTTGTAGTTTTAAAAAAATGAGTTGTGCAAAATTGACAATGGATTTCATAGTTTAATTGGGATCTATTGTCAACACACCACATCCTACGTTGGTTAGGAGAATCGAGGGCGGGGCGTGTCATATATGACTAGTTGCTTTGTTATGTACCTTGAGATTACTTGATGCATAGTATGACCAAATTCGCTCTACTATATTGTAACGACCCTACTTAACATGACACACTAAACGCGGAAGCACAACTGAGTTACCTCGCTCATGCCCGAAATTTTGGCAGCATAACGGTGTAACTCTGATAAAACCAAAATTTTCAAAAAAAACTGAAAAGAGACATAAACAAAGTAGCAAGAATGAGTATAAACATACTCGTAAGTAGCCCAAAGTTGAAAGATAACACACCACAAAGGAAACTGCCCTTACTCACACTCATGCTCAAATTTCAAGTACTTACTTCAGTTAACTAAAAGCCCATTTACCCTACCTTAACTTTCACCCCTCACTGACTATAACTTCGTGTCACACCTGTGAGTCATGTAACCTAGAACCAAACTAGTGAAGGAAAAACACCCTCATACTCATCAAAATGGGAAATCACCCCTAAGCTAGCACACAGGCAATAAGGGAATGCAACCCTTACGCTCATCACAGTAGGGAATCACCCCTAAGCTAGCACACACGGTGAAGGATAACAACCCTCATGCTCATCACAATAGGGAATCACCCCTAAGCTATCACACAGGCAATAAGGGTACGCAATCCTTACGCTCATCACAGTGAGGACTCACCCTGAAGCTATCACACACGATGAAGGATAACAACCCTCACCCTACTCACATCAAATAAACCTAGAGTTACAGACTCGCCCAGGAGAGGCAGAAGGTCAGGTGGCACTAATATAACAAGTTCTTGTACGTTCGCAATACTTTTGGAACCTCTAGGGTAATTCATCATACCAAATCCATCCATCATTTTTGAACCACATTCACAACCTGGCCCGAAGTTCACAAGCACATACAAATGGGATCGCCCTCTAATCTATACAAGCAAAGAGGGAAAACAACCCTTAAGCCCTTCTATACATTTACAACGCTCTTACATCGGTCCTTCACTAGCATGTTTTTCGCCAGACATTCTCTACACGAGACAACCTCAATGAGAACTTGTCAAGGTAAGAGCAATTGCTTCAAGTGTCCACACTACCTATCCACACAACCCCCTGATCAAGCAGCAACCCCCACTAGGGTTCACTAACATGCTCTGATACTAGTATTCCTAAACTAGAACTTTACATAATTGTAGCCCATACATGTGCTAGCAGCATAAAGCCCTCTATCCTTTTAATCCAGAATTCAGTCCCCCAAACATGCTAGAAATCAGGACGACCAATAACCCTCCACTCACATTCAGACCCGTCTGAAACTCATTAAACATGCCAGTTATCTTCTCATTCTGAACACATGAAACATGGACGGCGACCACTGATCATTGCATATCCTTAAGGTGTTCTAACTCAACCACTAACCCAAACCAATAACTCCCGTGCCTTGCACACAATCAATTCATCCACATCCCGAGAAAGCTAAACCTCAACTAACCACTCAAGTATTTCAAACATTCTAAACTCTGTTAAACACCTTAACATTGCATATAGACCCTTTCTTAACCTCTTATGATCATTTAGGTATTCCAAGGCTCATCCCAATAACCAAACTCTAATAAGTTAATTCCAGACATCATACATATGACCGAGACCCCTTGAATACTATACTAGCAACCACAACTATAGCAACTCACTCAATTCAATCATTTAATTCCTTGAAATACTATGCTCTAGCACATATTAAAAAGAAGAATAATCACAGGCACTCAATCACAACATCGAGCAAAACTCATTCAAGGTCCTACTCAATGATCACAATAAGCAAAACATTAGTTTGCAACTTCGAATCTTTAATAATAGCCATATGATTAGGCAACCTCTAGCCCATCACGATAAATCTCATATTAATTCAGCCAACCACACCATATCTCACATACACATATTTAAGCACAAATGTTTAATCACAAATCTCCACAAACATGAACCAAACTTGCCCAATTACATACTTAGGCAATACCTTAAGGTGACACACAAGCTAACCACATTTAACTCAAAACTTAAGCCCCTATTTCCATACTAGCTACATACTAAGGTCACTTTTAGTTCAAACATCTCCTGAACAGATCCACTAACCATTACATACATAATAAACACAGTTTTCAAGCATGCTTTCACAATTTTCAAATTATCCAACATACATCCAAATCATTTAGGAACTTAAAGGGACTTAAATCCAATTGACTACTTACCCAAATAACTCCAAGATTCAAGGCAACCCAAGGATTCAATTTTGCCCAAAACGACCTTCAATCGTAATGGATAATCCTGAAACTAAGTCCGACAATTAGTGGATCAACATTAAATCACCCAATTAAATACTAAACCAACTTTAACGACCAAAATCTACTTTAAACTCATGTAGGATCCTTACCTTCATTGATTGGAGTGTTACCCATGGAAAAACGAATCGAAAGCTTGTTGGTTTGACTCAGATAAGCTTGAGTTTTCAAAGCCAAGACCCCATAGATATGGGTAATCTAAGATAAATTCCAAATTATTATGGGTTAAACTCCAAAGGCCAAAACAACACCAAATCATAATTATATTCCAAAATAACACCTTGAATCAACACCGGAACAATTACCCACTTCAAATCAAGACTATACATGGCTATACAAACAACGAGCTTGCTAAAATTTGACCTGAAACATTCCCACTCTGCTTCCTGTACAAAGTAGAGAGGGAGGCAGCTGAAATGGCGTGCAGCCTCAGGCGAAGAGCTACTGCGGCGGATCCGAACACTCCTGACGACGAGCTGCTCAATTCGGCGAGGAAGCTATCGACGGGGAAGAGAAAATCAGCGACAGAGAGAGAGAGAGAGAGAGACGCAAGACAGAGAGAGAAAGTGCAGCGGAAAGAGGGAGACACGGTTGAGAGAGACGCAAGATAGAGAGAGAAAGTGCAGCGGAAAGAGGGAGACAAGGTTGAGAGAGAGGAATGAGAGAGGGATGAGGTGTTCGGGGAGAAGAGGGATGACAGGGGAGAGGAAGAGAGAGAGAGAGAGAGAGAAATAGGTGTTTGTTGAGGAAGATGAGACGATAAGGGAAAAAATGTTATCTCATTTTTTTAAAGACAATATAATAAAAAAAATCCAATAATGCCCTTTTTCCTCTTTCAAATTTCCAAATAACCCAACTCATAATACTCAATTGAGAAAAAAAATACTCAACTAAATTAAAATTAACGCCCCTGAATAAGCCGAGCAGTACATATATACCTTGAGATTATTCAGTATATAGTATGACTAGTTGCTCTACTGTGTACCTTGAGATTACTCTGTACATAGTATGACTAGATTCGCTCTACTATATACCTTGAGATTACTCGGTATATAGTATGACTAGCTTCTCTGCTGTTTATCTTGAGATTACTCGATGTACAATATGACTTGATTGCTCTGTTGTGTATCTGGGACATTCCCTATGCATAGTATGACTAGTTCGCTCTATTGTGCGTATTGAGATTACTCTATGCCAGTATGACTAGTTTCGTGTACAAGTTTAGTGACGTATTTTCCAGCCATATGACCATATTTTTAAAGTCTATGTTTTAGAGTTTATGTTTTTTAAAGAATATGCTTCAAGGGTTACATTTTAAAGTTTCGTAGTCTTCAAAATAACTTGAGTTGCTCAATTACATTGGAATTTACAAATATTTCAAGGGTTTTATGTGAAAGAGTTTTTATAATATTTTACAAATAACCATTTATGGATGTTTATATTAATAGTTTCATGAAATTGATTCTTATAAACTTCCACCACTCACCTGGCTTTTTAGCTAATTATTTTCCTAAATTTTTCTACCAGGTAGCATTGGGATATCTAATTGGCCTATTGAGGTTGAGATCTACCACCATCCTCATGCATATTATATTTCATCTTACATGTAAATTTAGTATGTTATTTGTCTTTGGAACGAGAGTGGCTAGCACTATTATTACAACCTTGTACCAATTTTGAATTTTTATAATGGTTTGTAAATTGAACCATTTATGCTTTTTCATTGTTGGTTTTAGCTATGTTATGGTGGTTCATTCTGAACTGATTACTGATTTGTGTGCAATACACTTGGTGGTAGTGTTGGAGTTTATATAAATTATTTGGGAATATATTTTTCAATTTAAGGTGTGTTTTATTTGATTAGGGAAACTCTGCTGAAATTTTAATGGAAATTGGGTTTTAATAAAGTTTTACTAGTCACTTATTGTTTTCAAAATGTGTTTGGTTTTCATAAGTTTGACAATAGATTCCATAACTTAGTTGGAATTTATTGTCGGCACACTACGTCCTAGATTTGTTAGGGTAACCGGGGGCGGGGTGTGACACCAAGTCCTATAGTTTGGCCCAAAAGCCATTCAAGCCCACGTCCACATGCCTATTGAAAGCTCTATAAATAGGACTTGAAATTAAAATTGAATGCAAAAAATTAAAAGATACAATTCGTATCGACAAGACAAGACCCCTGACTGGAACGATTTGACAAAAGTAAAACTAAATAATTACAACAATAGAATAAAGGACAATAATATACCATTTTATACATAGTGGGGAATCTCTATCTTCTTGAATTCCGAGCTTTTTCCTTCTTGCATCTTTATTAAAGTGTCTTTAATAAAGTTTCAAGCTTGTCATCTTTATCTTTGTTGTTGCTATCGATATTTTCTTTGTAGGACTTAGCACTCAAGCTTACCAACGGATTTACTGCACTCACATGACTTACACCGGGAACACAAGAGCGAATAACTAAGCGAACACCTGCTAGGAAAATTTCTTTAAGAACTTCTAAGATTTGGATGACAGAAAATCTGGCCCAAGATAATTAGACCCTGGAAGATGAAAAACATGTTCAAAAGAATTAGAATAATTACAAGAATTCTTCAAATATTATACTAAGAAGAATGTACATACTTTTATTTTTTTGATTGATTCACATTGGTTGTGAATCTAGAAAAGGTTCATCGATATCATACTCGCTTTCTTCATCAACACTGGAGTCGTTGCGAGAAGATGACTTTAAAGAGGTAACTAATCATACCTGTTTAATTATTCTTTGAAAGTCTACTTCAAACATTGTTTGGGCTAAAGCAGCTAAGAGTTTTGATTTTGAATTCAGAAATTTTGAATTCTTCTTCTTGGATAGATCCTGGATATGACCATTGTTTGACTTCTTTGATTGATGCATGGGAGAAATTATATTTATCCCACCATTTAATTTTAAGAACTTTTGAAAGTTGGTTGTAATGAGTGTGGTTGATTAATTGGAAAATCCAACGGAAAATCCACGGGATTTGAAAATGTAAACTAAAACGAAGGGTTAATGGAAATGAACTTTTTAATATGGTTTGAGAAAAATAAAAATATGATTCTTTCATAGGGACTAGAAGAATTTCTTCGGTTAAGTCACAGGTATTCCACCATTTGATAAACCAAAACAGATAATTGATTTTATGAGCATTCTAGCAAAATTGAATGTATGATTGATCATAACTTTGGTACCACATGATGTTATATCGTGCCTCAATATAGTCTCTATAAGAGAAAGTTTGAGGATTGAAGGGTTTTAAAAAAGTATTCTCTGTAAAGAGATTCTAATGTGTAGGATTAAGGACTTTGAAGATTTTTAGCTTTGAATAATCTATTTTTGATGGATCATTGTTGTCAGGAATATGAGTTATTTCTGCAGACTAGGTGTCTCCCAGAATAAACTCATAGAAAGTTCTTGTTTTGTGTAAGGATTCAGGAATAAAATTGAATCCTAATGGATAAACATTTTGAATGATTTCAACAATTGAACTGACATCAAATTTTGATTCAATTACAGGTTCGGAAATTTGATTTGGTTTTTGCAAATAAGTTTTGATTTCAGGTTTAGGAATAAACCTTTTCGGAGGGTTTACTGCTTGAGAATATGTTGTAAGGTTAGAAGATCCCTGTTGAGATGGTGATGGATTAGAGAACGAGATAGAAGGTCTCAATGGAGTCAGAGATGTTGGCCTGATAAGAGTGGCAGATGGCTTCGGAGGGGGAGGAGTATAAGACTTCAATTGATCTTAATTTGAATTCCAGCATTTCTTGCGCTAGACCTGGTCACCTATGTGAAACCCAGATCCATTGCATAAGAATCTACTGTCATTGGAGTAGGGTATTTTGAAGAGGAAGTTGGGCTTTTTCCGTTTGAAGCAGAAGCTTTTCCTTTTCTATATCGCTCATCCTTTTTAAAAGATAAAAGGAGAGAATAAAGGTTTTAAGAGCTGAGAAACTCTCTTGATAGATAATTTGCAAAAGGGTTTTGCTCGCTTTTTATAGGAAAAAATTCAAAATGAAAGTAAGATAAGATTGTCTGCCATCTAGCAAAGATTTGTTTTGACACAAGATTCTTCACGTCTTTTTCTAAAAAAAAATTTGACGCCCTCGAATCTGTTTTGATTCTAAATATTTTATTGATAAGACCACTTTCAAATTTTTTGACACAAAACGATTGCTAAAATTTCTTTTTTGATTGTGGAATAGTTCTTTTGGGTACTATTCCAGACTCTAGAATGAAAATGAATGATTGAATCTTTCTGTTCAAAAGAATGTTTTAAGATTCCTCCATATCCAATATTGGATGTGTCAGATTCTACTACGAGGATTGCTTTTGGATTCATAAGGCTTAAACAAGGAATTGATTTGACTAAAGTTTTGATAGACTTGACGACATTAGTGTGCTCATATGTCCAAGGCTCTAGATTCTGATTTAATCTTTGGAAAAGAGGCTGACAAATGGGCATAAGGTTTTGAATAAAGTAAAGAAACATAATTGAGACAATCTAGAAAGCGTTGTAATTGAGTCTTATCAAGAATTTGATCTCAATTTTTTTTTCTCAAATTCAATACACCTTTGAATAGGCTTTATTAAACCTAAATCAATATCAAATTCGAGAAATCGAATTTGAGTTTGAATAACTTTATTTTTGGAAGTGATACTACTAAACCATTCCTTTTTTTTTAGCTATTACTAAACCATTCTTTTTAATATTATCTAAAAAATATTTGTAATTGTTTAAAATGTTGATCTAAATTTTATTCAAATCCATTCTAAAACTTTATTCAAAGGTTTGTAATCAATTACTAACCTGGGAACTCCTCATTCCTTCTCGGCTTGATTGTTGACATAGAATGTCCACATATGGCCATGGGATTTTGAATGGTCAAAAAAGTCTTTTCTACTAAAGATCATCAATCACTTTTGTGCAATGACTTAGTAATTCGAAATTCATTGTAATAGGTTTTGCCTTTGTAGCGATTTGACTTTCTTTGAAATCTTTGATATATGGTAAATTAACTACATGTTGTATCCAAAATGCATTTGGAAACTTTGAACAAATTTCCTTTTCTAATTTTGATTTGAAATTTTTAATCTTATTTTTAATTAATATTTTTTATATCTTCTTCAACACTTTTGAAGGTTGTTTCTTCTTTCAAGAATTGAATTTGTTTTTCTTTCTCTCAATGGTATTGATTGTATTTGTAATTGTTGTTTTTTTGACGGTTATGGATTTCATGACAGGTAAGTGGACTGGTACATTTAAAGATTAATTCTTGACCTAGAATTTCAAAGACTACTTCTAAAATCCTAATTGCGTCTAGTTGAGTAAGGAATGAGGTTCCTAAAATAAATTCTTGACCTAGATCTTTTCTTAGGAGGATGGAATTTACGAAGCAAATTCTTTAATTGCAAACATGGACTTTTGACAATTTGATTATTAATTTTTCATTGTTCGCTCCTCTAAGAGTTTTAGAGGTTTTTTCGAAGTAAATTGATGGGATAAGACCTTCTTGAATGTAATTTTGATCTACACTTTAATCAATCAGAGCACGTAAAGTTATTTTAAAATCATGAATTTTGAGAGTAATGAAAGAGTACCATTTTTGAAATCGAATGCTTGAAATTGCTCTGATGAATGTGTCTTCTTCTTCTGTCAAAACATCTACATTACCAACCTCTCTGGGCTTTTTGAGTTGAGAAATATCCAAACAAAGTTGGGAGATTTCTCTATTTGTATCAATTTTGATATGCATAACCTCTCTTTTAAGGTTGTTGATTTCAAATTGTAGATCTTGAATAGTTACTTCTTTTGGTTTTTCAAACTTCTTGAGGATATCCTGCCATTGATATAGTTAGAATTCTTGTTTTTCCTTACGTGTTTCAGTTGTTCCAGTAAGGATTGAAGTTTTTATTCTTTGAAGAATATTTTTCTTGAGCTCGATATCATCAACTTTGTCAACCACTACAAATAAAAGTTCTTGATCTTGAGTTAAGATGTTGATGCAGCTTCCACGAGCTTTTTTTTTCGTTCATCAAGGTCATCATCGTCATAACTTGAATAGGAATATGTTTGCTCTTGAATTTCCAAGAGTTTATCTTCGTATGAGTCATACCCATATGAAGAATCATCTTAATCAAATCTAATGATGTGTAAAAGTTGTTCTTTTACATCATCATCTATGTCTAATTTATTGATTTCTTCCTCATAGGACATTTATTTGCATAATGTCCTTCGTCTCAACATTTATAGCATTGAACTTGATTTCTTGATCTTCTATGGCCTTTCTTTGATGATTTTTGATGTTGCCTGGTGTATCTTTTCCTTGTATACTCCTTTTGATGGTATTGCTTTTGTCTACCATAATTTGAACTATAGCTTCTTCTATAGTTGGAAGAATGAGACTTTGAGCTTCTCTTTTGAGAGATTGATGGCACTAGGATTTTCCCACAACCATATTGTTCACAAAAAATACCAAGTTTTCTTCGATGAGAACCAATTCCTTTAATGATCTTCATCTGAACTTTGACTTCATTGCAAAGCTTGATTCCTTCATTGATAATCAAAGAAGTTAATTGACCATATGTTATATTCACTCAAGGAATTTTACCTTCGTATTTATCATTGTGACCAATCTTTACTTTCTCATAAAAGAAACTTGGAAGTCCTTTGACAAATTGCTCTTTCTGGAAATCATGAGCACAATCTACTCTGATCATTACTTTGCTCATGAACATATCCTTATTCCATCTGAAATCTCCAAGAGTAGGACTGACACCCCGTCCCAGATTACCTTAACCAACCTAGAACGTGGCATGCTGACAATTAAACCCAACTATAATTAAATCCATTATCCTACTTAGCAATACAAAACACGTTTTGGAAATGATAGGTGGCGAGCTAAGGTTTTATTGAAATTAAGTCCACAAAAATTCCGGCAGAGTTTCCTCTGAAAAATGGATAAACAATCCTGAATTTTGAAACATTACACTCCTAAGTAAAGAATATACATATATAAACATATATATATAACTTCGTTACTCTCTTCAAATCCTTCTCAAACACACTATTCAACATCACTCCAACCATTCAAACGTAACTCCAGAAAGCCTAAACATCGTTAATAATTTACAAGTACTAAGCCCAAGCCAACGTGAAACACAAAACGTGATGCGCTCAAGCTCGTAATAGCCACTCTGGTTACAAAAGATGCATTCAAAGCATATGTACATACAAAAATGATATGCAATCTAACAAGCTTGGTGGCAGATGTAAACTTCAGTAGGATCACCCGAAACTCAAACACTACCTTGTAGGAAAATGTAGGAAGAAAGAATGAGCTAAAAGGCCTAGTGAGTGGTAATTAAGTTCATAAATAAATAACTTTCGAGGAAACCATTTAAGCAATACGCATAATTTCAAACTCTATAAAAAAATTATAATAAAAATCAAGAACAATTTTAAGTTCTCACGATCACTAAAAACACAGTAAAATTCATAACAATACCTCTTAAAACATAACGTTCGCTATTAACAATATATATAAATATAGTGAGAGAATATGTAGTTACAACTTTTGAAAACATACGCATAAGTCTGTAAAACTCATCACCAAACATGTACCCAAATCTATATCCTACTGGCGTGAAGTAATCTCCATACGCACAGCAAAACAATCTCTGTCATACTAAGTATCGAGAAATCTCAAGCAAATCTCTGTCATACGTGCACGTAGAGCTATCCCCCAAAGGGCTAAGCACCCTAACACAGGGCCCAAAGCCTATGTGTGTGTTAGAGTGGGTCCCAAAGACCTCTCTCTCTAATATACTTGGAAACACATTCACACAGTATATGGTAATCACCATGGGTACATCGATCTAGTGGTTTGAAAATCACTTTCAACATAAAAATTCTTATTCTCAAACTCTTCTTGAAAATCATACTCTTTTTCTTAAAACAACATTTCATAAACTTGAGAAATTTTAAAATAACACTAACATTTATAATTTCTCAAATAATCATCAAATCTCTCAAATAATATAAAACAATTCCAAAGTCATATTTTCTCTAAAACCACATCTCATAAACCTCATTCATTTTTCAATATACACTAAAACTCTTCCAACTTCTCAATAATTATGAAATATTAGAATTCTCAGTCATTCCTCTGAAAGTTCCACAATAATTGCTTCAATTGTCATGAAATATTAGAACTCTCTTGATTTTTAAGCTAAAAAGAGATGGTTTTGTTTTTTTTTTCTTTTCTTTTCTTTTTTAAAAACAAAAACTTTCACACTAGCCACATGTCCACTACCCCTAACATCATCACCAGCACACGTGTCCACCAAACTCCCCCCAAAATTTCGGCTACAAATTTAATAGACTAATTCCAAATTTCTATTTCCCTTTTTAACCCTAAACAAAGTGCTAGAAGATAGTTAGGTCCTTATAAGGACATCTCATATTAAGAAAGATATATGCTGATCTTGCCTGATATTGAGCTGGATGTCCTATAGATCCACATGTAAGAGTATATAGGGGAGTATTGATAGCGTCTTCAACTTTGGTTTCAACTTCAGCTATTTGAGGTAATTGACCTTCGACTTTGATGGTTTGTTTTTTCTTCTCAGCCTCTACGTGGTTAAGAACATTTTTTCTATCTAGCTCTTACATATATTGATGCCATCAATGCTTGAGTTGGCCTGTAAATCCTGATACTAGCAACACAGCTACTTCATGGTCAGTTTTGCCTCTTGCCTTGTATACAGTGGATGCAATGGGTATTTTATATTCAAGATTCATAATTAAGTAATCAGATAATCCATCCACATTCCATTTGTGGATTGTTTGTCTAACACAAACAACTTGAGTATTTTGCACCTTTTCTTCAAACTAGATATCTAGGAACGAAGGTTGCGGATACTAGTTTCTATACATGGAAATTTTTTATGCTATCGATCTTGTTCCAATTTTTTGAACTTGATCAAGTACCTCTTTGCTATTTTTCGCTAAGGAGAATTCCTTAGTCTATTGAATAATTCTCTCTATATCTATGTCTTTGATGACGTTGATTGTTTGACTTGAAGAAGATGATTCGTCTAAGATTAAAATAGTTTTTAGCTTTCTTTCAATCTTTTCAAGAGCTTCCTCTTCTTTCGTTCAGATCTTGATAATCTTGTATGTCACTATAGGCTTGAATAAAGGGGTTCATCAATTGGAGGTAAAGAAACCTTCTTACCAGAAGTATATTTTTAATAAGAGCTTAAAGCTGTGCTCGTCATTGTCATTTTTCCTTCTATTTTCTCTATTTGCTCTACAATAGTTGTAAACCTGAGATTTTTCATTGAAATTTCTTTACAAAAAGAAACAAAGGGAAAAAAAAATAAAAATAAAAATAAAATAAAATAATTGTTAAAACTTTTTTGGGAAATTGTTGTATAAGGAAAAGAGGAATAAAACAAAAAAAAAAAGAAAAAGAAATGTGGGAATGGATAGGCTTTGGAGCACTCACCACCAAAAGTAATTAAATAAGCTTCCTAACCCATTTTCTCCCATTTGCTTCTCTTTTATTAAAGAAAAACAGAGCATTTCGTGGGAGAAGGTGGAAGAAAGAAGAAAAGAGAGCTTGCTGGGGTTGGAAGTTGAAGAAGAAGGGGGGAAAACTCAGCACAAGCCTCCATGGCAACTAGGTGATCAACTCTACTCACTACTGATGTTTAGAACGTTTTGAACTCCACAAGAAGAGTTAAGAGGTGAGATTTGATTTTCTTGAAATTTAACCCATTTTCGAACAAATTTCGTGAAGGAAGCTTGAGCAAAATCGGACTTTAAATTATTGATTTGTGAAGGGGAAGTCAGAGGAGAGATTTTGCTATCAAATCTGAGGAACCTCTGGTGTTTGAGACATGCTGATCTGTAGGATTTGAATCAGAAGCTTCATTAGGTATGGTTGGAAAGATTATTTAATTTCCTATAACTTTCATGAAGAAGTCGTAAGTAAAAAATGATTGGAAGTGGCTTTAAAATTCAGATCAGGTGTGGTGTGCAGCAGAAAAACGATTCTGGAAATTTCAGAAGCTTATTTTTCGGGAAGTAGTTTTCGAGGTATTTATGGACACATCCTTTGGGAATTTCGATTCTATTCCTTCAGATAAGTTTTAGAGGGTTCAAAAAGGAAGAGTTTGGTATAAAGTACATCATTTTTGGCCAAGTAATGAAGAAGTTATGAGTATGTGAGGTTAGAGTATGAAATTTACAGAATGCTGGAAATAGATGGAGTGATATTTGTAATCTTAAGTTTGAAAGTCATGAGATTGAAGTTCTAATGCTTGGTTTTGGTTTTTTTTTGACAGGCCAGGAGGAAGTAGGTCAAGTTTACGGGCCAAGGATCTAGTTTTAACGCTGTGAGTGACAAAACGAATTTCGAAAACGATTTCTATGCCTGAATTTATGCTTATGGAAATATAAGACTTCCTAAGAATGAATTAGTTTAAATGCTGTATGTTTTTTTTAAACATTGAACACATACTTAAGAGCATACATGGTTTCCTAGGAAATGATTAAGATATTGAGCCGAGGCTGTATAGTACCGTGTGCACACAGGTCATTTTCTGTTGTCGACGTTGAGTGTACTCCGTGACAACAATGCTGTCGTGAGTGCTGGGCGGGGCCCCACTACGACAAAGACGATGGGAGTACTGGGCGGGCCCCACTACATCGTAGAATGAATGTTGGTTGTACTGGGCGTGCCCTACACAACGTAGATCGTCATATGGTTTTTCCTTAAATGGCTAATATTCTTGATATGCCTTGTGAGATTTTAATGACATACCTGCTGGAGTGCTGAAAGGAAAAACTATTGTGACTATACATTTATATTTAACGCTTGAATACAGATTCATATGCTCATAGATTATCAAGTGTTTTGATTTGCGAGTTAGTAGCTTAAACTAAGTCACTCGCTGAGCCTCATAGCTCATTCTTTCAATGTTTTCCAACTTTTCAGGTAGAGATCGAGCTCCCGGTGCCTGAGATCCTACCATAGTCTGCCGAGCACTCTTTAAGTTTGATATTTTGTACGTGGGTGGGGTTTTGTAGCGTTTCCGTATATACATTGTAGATATTTTGGAAGGAACGTATAGTTGTGTTCGTGTATGTACTAGTGGTGGTGGTTGTGTAAATCATGGTTGGGTATATTTTTGGGTTGTAGTGCTCTCTACCTGTTTTAAATTTCAAGTGAGGTTTAAGTAGAGCCGCTCCTTACGTAAGTATAGTAATTAACAAGGTTCCGCTGTGTTGTGTTTAAAGTATTTCATATGCCAGCATAGTATGTTTATCAGATGTGACAAAGTCACAGGTATCGTTAGAGAGGTAAACGATGTCTGATGGCTTCACGCTATCTTCCGGGCTAAGTTAGCGGTTAGTTCGGGAGGGGGTGTGACAATAGTAGAGAGAATTTTATTAGAAAAATTGTTTTGCAATTGGATATTCTTGATGTCTCGAAGAGTGAATTCTCTTCTCCTCTTTCTCATTGATTTACTTGAATGGACCTGCCATGACCTTTTCTCCATAGGAGTTTTCAAATTCTGCATCTTCCAAAGAAGGATGTGTAGAATGAATTTCTCCTCTTTGAGTTGTCTTCCATTTTGATTCTTAAGCCATATTGATTTCCTTTTTCTCGTCTTCATTATCCATAGGGATGTCCACGGGGGAGGGAGAGGGGGGCGAGGACGAGGATGGCTTCTTCGTTCCCGTCCCCGCCCCCCATGTTAATTCCCATCCCTGCGAAACACCCTGTTAAGTTTTGCGGGGATTGGGGCAAGGATTCCCATGGAGAATTCACGGAGATTGGGTTCCCTAAGGGGAATTCACAGGGATCAGATTTTCTGTGGGAAATTATTTTTTGTTTAGTTTTTTTTTTCTTTTTTAATCTCAGTTGAATCAAATAGTTCTTTTGATAAATTTTCAAATTGTTAACTTTTCTAGGAAATATCCATTAATTTCCAATTTTAAAGTTAATTATTCACGAAAAAACTTCATTTAAATAGTTAATATTCTAAAAAAATCATTACTTAAAGATAAAATTCTTAAACCTCCTAATAAAAAGAAAATAATATTTTATACCAAATTATCTAATTATCCATACATATAATTCAAATGTTTAACTATATAATTCAAACATATCCAATTATCTAAATTATTGACAATAAAACTTTAAATGTGTGTGTATATATATGTATGTATGTAAACAAAACAAAACAAAATAAAATAATAGAAAAAAATAAACAGGGCAGGGAACAGGTGTGAAGAATACATTTTCCATCTCCATCTCCTTTCAGCTTGCAGGGAATTTTTCCCCCACTCCCTCTCACATTTTCCCCCACCTAAACAGGGATTCCCCACCCCATTGGGAGCGGGTACTCAGAGGAAAAAAGGACATCTCTAATTGTCTATCCAAGTGAAGAATGAAATGTTTTATTCAGACATTTCCATGAATGAATACCACTGCGTCCTGATATCAATTCTTTCTTGTTTGGAGAAATTTTTGAAGAAATCTTTTTGTCTGTCTTTGTTTTTTATAGAAAGAAATTATTTCTTGAGATATTCTTTATCTATGAGAATCCTTCAATAATAACATTCAATTGACTTTTATAAACAGATTGAGTATCCATGTCTGTTTTGTTGGAGACTGTGGTCAATCTTCATATAGAACACTTGCAACATATTGATCAAATTCAACAAATCTGACTATCATAGAATTAGATTTTTTCTATGTTTGATGGAGGTGCTTCATAAACAGTGCCTGAAGTGCTTGGCCTTGAGCTCATAAATTCTTTGACTTTTGGAAAAATAGGTGGCTCTTCAATAAATATGACTTCTACAATTCCATTTGAATGCTCAACAATCTGAGCTAGTCCTGAATTTCTTGAAATATAAATGTATGCATCTCCTAATTTTCAAGTTGGATTTTCGGTAATTGTATTCTTCACGATGTTTTAGAATAAGATCTTTTGAAAAATATGAAGGGTTTCTCTATCACTTAAACTGGTATGTTTTTCTTAGAGAATTTGATGCTAAGACTTTGAGGGAAATTGAAAGTATTATGATAGTAGATGGTTTTAGGATCTACCTTTGGGATTGATCATTTTTTAAGTTTTTTTTTTTAAATTCTGATTAAATAAAATAATTTTTTTAGAAGATTTCTACTTAAATTGTTAATTTCTAATGCTAAATTTCTATTTGAAGAGTTTTTTTTAAAAAAAAATCTTTAGAAAAATAAAATAATATATCATAAAAGTTTAAATTTAAGATTTATTATATATATAAATATATATTTAAAAAATAAAATAATCGAGGTGGTGGTGGGGAACAGGGCAAGGATAGGGACGGGGAATACATTCCTTGTTCCCATCTCCGTTTAGGTAACGGGGAAAAAAAAATTTCCCACTCCCTCTCCCATTCTCCTCCCTGTTGGTGCAGGTCTCCGTCCTCGAGGGAAAAATGAACATCTCTAATTGGATATGTTCTAAGTTTTGATTATGTGATTATTGTTTTTTTCTCACTTTTCTGTTTATACACTGTTAGGACATATAATATGGTTTATGTGGTTTTTTTTTTTGACATTCTTCTCTTTTTACAGTTTGGACATTTTTGTAGTAGGGTTTATGTTTTTTTTGTTGCACACTATTTAGTATTTTGATGTTTTATGACCTTGGTGTATGTTATGAAGAATGTTTGTTTCATTCAAAACTTATATTCAAATCTTTGGACACATGTTCTACATTTTTAGTATTCTTCGACATTTAAAATAAAACGAGAAAAAAATTAATCTTTATCACATTGGCAGAAATTGATTTAAATTTGAACCTAACAAGTAATTTAAATCTGATTTGGATAAATTGATGAATTTACTTTATGTATTTATCACATTGGCAGAAATCTAATATTTGGAAAAATTAGGATTAAGTCTTTCCAACTTTAGAAAAATGAATCATGCATTTTATAAATTTACAAATGTGAACTTAGTAAAAAAACAAAGAGAATTTGGACTTGCCGTTTTTACTCCACAACATAATAATCTGATTTTTGAAATTAGTAGCAAAGATACATGTTGTAAAAAATAAATAAATATGACATTACCTATTTAAAAAAAGGTTGTTTTTCTTATCTAAATTAATACATGCATGTTTGTCAAAATAATAGATGTAGTTAAAAGGACATTACCTATTTATAAAAAAATTGTTTCTTAACTAAATTAATACATGCATGTTTCAAACTAATAGCAAATATATGTGTAGTTAACAAAAAAAAAAAAAAAAAACAATGACATTACTTATTTAAAAAAAAAGTTTCATAATACATGCATTTTCAAATTTAGAAAAATTGAACAATCTACCTTTGTTTTATCAAATAGAGGACTTGGATGAGGGCGATCGGGTCTTGCATATGGACGTTGTGTTCACTCATATTCAGAAGACTGACTTTTTCTTATCCATTTTCGTGCAATTGAAGAGAAGATATTGCATGCATCTACTTGGTAGGAACGAATAACCAACCCTTCTTCAACGATCCTTTCTTTTCTGGAATGATGAATTTGACCCATTGTTGGCCATTTGCTAAATTTTGGAAGAATGTATTTGGCCCCTAGTTAGGCATTCAATATATTTTGTGAATCATGTACTTAGGCCCTTGTTGGCCTTTTTATATTTGTGCATATATTACTCATACTAAGCATAATGTAAATTTTTTGTTGGTATCAATGCAAATTTATTTTGTCTATCTCAATTAAAATTGTTACATACACAAAATTATAAAATATTTGTAAAAGTATATAAGTTGACATCTCAATTAAATGTTGAAAATTTGGAGAAATCTATCTCTAATCGAATGGTTGAACAAAAAATTAAGAGAAAAAAAACCCAATAGAAAACCAGACTTCAGAACTCCAAGTTAAACAAATTTGCACCACAAACATAGATTTATTAACTCTAGGCTAAATAACTCTACACCCCAAACATAGATTTCCTAAACCTAGACTAAACAACTCTGCACCTCAAACACAAATTTATTAACTCCACAAACAAATTAACTCCAGATACTAAAGAACTACAGACTTCTTATCTCAACTTTATGCCCCAAACACATTCCTAGAGAGAATTTAGAAGCAAAGAAGATTAGAAGACTCTTTGAAACTCTTGAACACTTAACACTGAACAATCCTTGAAGACCAAAGACGTTCAAGATAAAGGTTCAAAACAGCTAGAACCCAGAGCACATAGAAGACTTCTAGAAAATAAGAAGACTCTAAAGCTCTTGAAGACCAAAGACTCTTTGAAATCTCTTTAAAGACTGAAGACTTTTTGTAGACCAAAGACACTTTGAAGATCAAAAGGCCTAAAGACTTGAAGACTGTAAAGACCAAAGTATCTCTGAAGATCTGAAGACTTTGAAGACAAGTTGAAGGCATTTGAAACTTCAAAACTTCGATCAATTCTTCAACAAGATCAACAAGCCAAAGGTTGATCCAATAAGATCAACAAGCCAAAGATCGATCCAACAAGATCAACAAGCCAAAGATCGATCCAAGCAATGCAACAAGCTGGAAGCCTAGTAAAAAAAGATTAGCAAGCATGCTCAAGAACAAATGATCCAGCCCTCAAGACTTTTCTACATTAAAGAAAACGAATTAGAGGATAAACATTATAGATTGTGCTCCACTACAAAAATTAAACAAATTCATGTTCATTTACACGTATTAAATTTCTTTGTTGAAATCTAAAAAAAAAAAAAAAAATGGCACGTCATTATTTGTGAATTAATGACAATCATAAATTATTAAATTTGGGACCAATTCTAAATTGACATCTATCCCAAATTCAATTTGAAGACCAAAGTTAGCAAATCCTAAAATTTGAGACCACGTGTCTTCATTATGACCCTTTAATAAACTAATTAAATTTAATTTGGTCAAATTGAGACATATACTTTGGGTGAAACATAAATAAAACCAAAGGGGTAGGCCCTAATCAAACAAAGTCCAAGCCCAAAGGGCTAGGCCCAAATTTAATTTTGGACCAATTATAGATTAACATATGTCCCAAATTTAATTTGAAGACAAAAGTTGGCAAATCCTAAATTTTGAGGCCACATGTCTTCATTATGACCCTTTGATCAAATAATTAAATTTAATTTGGTCAAGCTGAGTCATATGGTATTTTGGTAAAACTTAAACAAAGCCCAAAAGTGTAGGCCCTAATCCAATAAAGTCCAAGCTCAAAGGGCTAGGCCCAAATTTAACAAAGCTCAAGTCCAATGGTTGGGCCCAAAAGCCATTAAAGATCAAACCCACATGCCCATGGAAAGCTCTATAAATAGGCGAGCTCTTCTTCAGTTGAAGGGTTCAAAAATCAAACTCTCAATTGAAGACAAGAGAACTCAGAGGTGTTGTTTGGCCAGTTGAGTTGAGTTGGGTTTTTAAGCCAACACAACGTTTAGCCCATCAAAATAATAACCCCCCACTTTATTACCCAACTCGGTGGAGTTCAACAGTGGGTTATTGTTGAACTTCACAAATTTTTGGAAAGCACGCTCCATTCCACGCTCTTTCACACGTCTCACTTTTCTCAAATCCTTTCACGCTCTTAGAATCTCTCGTTCTCATACTCTCTTATTTTATATTCTATCTCTTTGTTCCTTGATGAGACCTAAGAAGTCAATATTATTTCATGCCTAAATCATGCTTGTTCCATTGATTTTATATTGCATATTTTTTTAGATAAATTTAGTGCAAGACACATTTTTGAAATAGTATGTGGAATTGGGGGTTATATGTGATTAATTGATTATTTTGTAGGAATTTGAGCATAAGACACGTTTCGAGAGATTCTATGGCAAATCACAGTTCCAACGCATTAAACTAGAAAACAGACCAGTCTACTTCAATTGCTTTCCAATTTATACTCTTTCTCTTCATGATCCGAAGATATTAAGTTCATTAATCCTTGACATCTACTTCAAGGATATGAACATGATGCCAGAATCTCATGCTTTTGTTGCCATCTTCAGAACCTGCTATCGCACCATGAAAAGGCAGGTAGCTCTAAGGGCCTTAAGGATTTCACCTAAAGGCACCACTGTACTCATAGAAGCAAATACTTCAAGAGCAATGATGGAAACCCCTAAGATCCTACCTTGGGAAGAAATCATCAAGAATTCTCATTGGATGCTTAAGCATGCAACTATTCCTAGAGCACCCAAGCCGAGAACTCTTTCTCAAATGGTAGAGCATTCAAATGGAACTGTTGAAATCAAATTTCAAGAGGAGACACTACCTATTCCAAAGGTTTCAAACTTTTCCCCTTCTAGATAAAGAGCTTCAGAATTTCAAGGAGAGACCTCATCTTCTAGAAGTTTTGAGCAACAAGAACCACTGAGAAGATCTCTCTTAGCCAGACTCACCTCGATGGATCTTAATCCTCGCATACCTGTCAGTAGGTATGTAAGACCCAACTCTCCTAGTCAAACAAATATGGATTCAACGAGTCAATACAATGAACTCAACGTCATATCTGAAGAATTCAAAGTCAACATGGAATTTTTTAAAAAGGATTTCTTGACAAAAAATGGAACATGCCAAGAAAAGCTTTTTTTAAAGCCTACGAGCATGAAGAAAGAGATCAATTCAAGGAATTATGGATATCAACCATAAAACCCTTGAGGAGCATATTCCATTTTTCAAATGGTTCGTCAACCGAGATACTTATCAACAAGAGGTAAATACTCTCAAAGAAACCCTTTGGAGTACCTCAGAAAGAAGAGAAGTATTTGGTACTCATTCTCCACTGGAGTAAATTGAATTTAGAAGCTCCTACGGTCAAACAAATTTTGTTGAATGCAAAAGAAAAGAACCTCTCCAAAGGAATTAGAGGAGTTCATATCCAGAACAACTTTACAAACAAAATGCTGTCAACCATGGTAGATCAAATGAATAGAATTGAGGAGAAGGTATTCGCTTCTCTGAATATCCAAAAAAGATTAACCTTTAAAGACAACAACATCCCAAAGGTAAAAGATCCTTTACCAAATTTTGGTATGGGAATAAGAGGATTGATGTTGCTAATCAAAAGCAAGGAATAGAAAAGGCTAGAAGAAATCCAAAAGGAACTTGCTAAATTAGCTATCAAAAGAGAAGATCCCCAAATCAACGTACTCAACGACGAAGAGATTACTGAAATGATCAACGAAATGAATCATTTTGCAATCTCTGCTGAAAATCTAGAAGAACTTCTAAGAGTAGTCCCTCTTAAAGAAGTAAACAAGATTTCAACTCCAAGATCAAATAGTAATTCACGAAATTACTACCCCAGGGCTTCTCATCCGGAATTATCCTATGAAGAAAGACCCTTTATGGTAACTAGATCATTTGATGGAGAATCCATTTATGAATGGAATGTCGATGGTCTATATCAATATCTCGTCATGGGCGTAATCCAAGAGATATTTGTTGCTAATGCAGCTTATATCTCCACAGGCCGCAAAGATGAAGAAGCTGCCCTTCTAATTGTTGGTGGATTTATCGGACAATTAAGAGGCTGGTGGGTGTTTACATTCACACCAAAAGAAAGGCAGAAAATGCCTACTCATAAATCTCCTATTGATAATGATAGCTATTCACACATCATTTCAATAAAGAAAGAAATGAGACACGTAAATGAATTTAATTTGTATTAATTTTGTGGGTGTCGTATAATCTCTAATTTGTTCCTCTGATTCTTTCTCTCTCATATAAAAATCTCTCAAGGGCTAAAAGCTTGTTCTCGAACATGCTTGTTGGTTTTTTTTAATCAGCCTTTGACTTGTTGACTTTGTTGGATCGGCCTTTGGCTTGGTTATCTTTGGGTCGGCCCTTGGCTTGTTGATCGTTGGATCGGCCCTGGGCTTGTTGATCCTCTTAAAGATACGATTGAAGTCTTGTTGTCTTGTACGCTTCAAATGCCTTTAACTTGTCTTCAAAGGTATTTTGGTCTTTAAAGTCTTCAAGTCTTCTGGTTTTCAAAATGTCCTTGGTCTGCGAAGAATCTTCAGTCTTGAAGGAACGTTTAGCACCTAAGGACTTGAAATGGAGGGTCTTTGGTCTTCCAAGAGTGTTCAGCACTTCAACGAGAGTTCAGCACCTAAGGACTGGTCTTGAAGAGTCTTTGGTCTTCAAAGAGGGTTTAGCACCTAAGGACTTGTCTTGAAGTGTTCAATACTTAAGGACTTCAGGGAGCATTCAGCATTTAAGGACTTTTGCCTTCTTTGCTCTCAATTCTCTCTGAGTTCTCTAGAGAATAAAATTTTTGAACCCTTCAAATGAAGGAGAGCTCTTATATTTATAGAGCTTTCCATGAGCATGTGGGCTTGGGCTTTAATGGCCTTCAGCCCCAACCATGGACTTGGGCTTTGGTTGGCTTTGGGCCTAACCATTTGGATTTGGGTTTTATTTAACTTTGACCCAAATTTCATATAACCCAATTTGACCAAATTAAATTTAATTGTTTGGTCAATTTGTCATAATGAAGACATGTGGTCTTTTAATTTTTAGAATTTGCCAATTTTTGTCTTCAAATTAAATTTGGGACACATGTCAATTTATAATTGGTCCCAAATTTAATTATTTGTAGTTTCATCATTAATTTGGAATAATGACGTGGCAATTGGAGATTGGCCGAAATTTCTCAGTCAACAATAGCAATGAAAGTATAGATACTGCTATCAAAGTCCCGAAAAGAGATCAAGCATCTCCAAAGAGAGATCTAGAAGCATCTACTAGCAGCAACAACCTTAAGGATGATGCTTTTATAACTATTTACTTCGCATTAATCAAACATTTCATTGGAAATGCAAATAACTACTCAACGCAGGCTGGAACCTACCTTCAGCAGCTAAAATGTCCAAACTACAAGACTTCTAGTGGTACAAAGATACTTTTTTAACAGAAGTATACAAAAGAAAAGACTGTTGCAGTTCTTTCTGGAAAGAAAGATTTATAGTCGGACTTCCAAAAATATTTGGTGCAGAGTTAATGAACTACCTCATCGAATTTTATAAAGGCGAAATTCCTTGGAAGGATCTCACCTACGGCAAAATCATACAGTTTTTCATCCATCAAGGAAGCAAACAATGCCTTGACACCAAAAGGCATGAGAAGAATTCTCAAATCAGAGCAGAAAGGAAGAAAGAGTTTGGACAGTTTTACAAGATGTATTATTATCAGAATGCAACTGAGCCTCCTTGAATTCGTGCAAAGAAGAGTCTTTCAAAACAAAAGTCTTATTACTCATATAAGTATAGGCAAAGTTCTAATACTTATAGATCTCAAAAGCAAACCCCCTATAGGAAGAACTCTTACAGTAAGAGGACTCCTCAAAAGGGAAAGAGCTATGCAAAAAGAGATCTTTCAAAAGTCCAATGCTACAAGTGTAGAGGATTTGGACATTATGCTCCTAAATGTCCAATGAAGAAGAAGATCAACGAATTGAGTATCGACAATGATACTAAAAAGGAACTTCTTCATATAATACGCTTCGATTATGATTCTGAAGAAGGAAATGTTCCTTTCCTTGAAGAAGAATCTGATTCTTATTCCTCCTTAGAAGGAGAACTTCAAATAGTCCACAAGCCAAGCTGTGATGGCAAAAGATTATGCAATTGCTTAGATTGCATAAATGTCCTACCCAAGGATCAAGAGTTACTTTTTGAAGCTACAAAAAAAATCACTAATGATTCCCTAAAAAGGAGTGGACTAGCAAAATCAAGAGGTTAGTGAATTAAGTTATGAATTTATCAATCTAACCTATATTCTTTCTCAAGTGGATTTCGGGCGATCAAAGCGTATTTACATGCCACATCTCTTCACCACTGAAAGATGCCACAGCAAGCAGCCGAACTGCGATCAGACCTCATTCACAGATATGCCCGTGGAGAATTTAGTTCATTTTATTGCTAACAAAACTCTTCAGTATTAGAAGATGAGTCCCCAGTTCGATATGGATACTCGAGGTGGGATGCAAAAGCTGCTTGACCATGTCAAAAGGCTAGTCGATGAAGTTGTGAGACTGTAGAGTCCTCAAGAGCAGCCTCCTATTGACATCCCTGAGATATGAGATTCTAATCCGATTGGCTTAGAGCTTAATGATGAAATTTGTTTGCCATTTGAGGAGCAGGTATGTGAGGTAAAGGAGGAAGTTGAGCTTCAGTTCGAACATGAGGTCTAGGTGATAGAGTTGGAGGTCGGAAGACCTGCATCTGTTCTATCCTTCGAGTCCTCTTTGCTTTGTGAATGTTCCACTTATTTGTCTCACGAGTTAGAGTCAGAGTCGATTTCTTTTGATTTTTCTTATTTTTTGTTTTTAGAGCGTAGAAAATATAAAAAGACCTACATTTCTGGAGCCCATTAGATGTTGAGAAGCTTGCTAAGTACAGTGGCCTTCGTGGATTCGAGAAAGAAAGAGCCGAAGAAATGGGAGAACTTTTATGTCCCCTGACTCGTGCCACACGGCGAGTCGAGCAACTAACTAAAATATTTTCGCTTCCTAAAGGCAGCCGGGTTTGAAATTTTAATTGCTTTCTTTTATTGCTTTCTGTTGTTTGCTTTTTTTGTAGCTTAGCTTGTTTAGTTTCTTTTATTGTTAATAAATTGACCTTTTGGGAAGAAAATTCTATCATTCTTTGAGACTTAGACACACCACCGCACACCTACGTGCTGAAAATCAGGGGAGTATTTCTATTCCCCTTTACTTTTGTCCTAGTTCTTTTTAGAATTTATACATTGAGAACAATGTAGAATTTAGGTTAGGGGTGGAGGTTTAGTTGGATTCTGAGCTTAAATAGAATGTTTAGCATGATTGGTTGAGTTCTTAAGCATCTAAGCTCGGGCTTATCTTTTGATTGGTTGTTGTGCTTTGATGTTGAGGCTTGGAGCACCTGAGCTCAGACTTTTGATTGATTGTGCTAAGCATGTAATTTTTGATTGATTAAGTAAAATTTGAGCCTTTGTTGAAAATCTTATGAAAATTTTGAATTTTTTTTTGGGCTTTATTGTTAGGTGATGTGGTTGCTTTGTGCATGATCATGACATCCTAGGATTTGCTCATTTTGCTAATTGTATGCATCTTATGAGAAGTTGAGCATGTGGTTCTAATTTGAGCCTCTTTAAAAATTTTCTTGCATTTCTTGAACACTTTAGAGCACACATTAGCCCTTCTTGCATGTTTTCGAAGGCCTAGGATAGCTTTATAGGGGCTAGATGTTCGTTGTCACCCCAATAGGCTAGGGCTAGTTGTTAAGTGGAAGTTATAGATAGCTTGTAATGAGTTGCTTAAGAGGAAAAAAATGTGATCATTTGCCTAAAAAAGAAAAAGAAGAACAAAAAAAGTGAGCTGTAAAAGAAGATTTTTCTTGAAAAAAAAAAAGAGAGAAAATGAAGAAAATGAAGGGAAAAAAAGAAATATAAACTTGTAACATGTTGAACAGAGTCGAGGTAAAATAATCTACCACTGTCATGATCAGTTAAGCCACCTATCGAGCAAGTGCTCTAGTTAAGGGTCCCAACAATAGTTGTGCGAAAGCTAGTGCCCTTGACATTCAAGTGATACAAGTTAGGCGATCGCCAAAGTTAAGATTAGGCACCTAGTAACCTATTACTTGCTTGACATTTTGGAAGCTTGGTAGCTAGTTCCTAATGCTAGTGTAGGGGGAAGACGAATTTGAGATCCTTATAAGCATATTTCGCGCTTGTAGGAAGCATGTTAGACTGGCTAATTGCACACACACTCAAGAAATGTGAAGAATATTTTTTAAATTTGCTCATAGATGGATAGTGTGGTGTTTAGTGCTCCTCGTGTATGCATTTTCAATTAGCTTAATGAGCATTGAGGATTGAGTCATGCATGTTACTTCCACTGATTCCTATTTTCCTTTGTTTATGTCTTGCTCGAGGACTAGTAAGATTTAGGTTAGGGGTATTTAATGAGACCTAAAAAGTCAATATTATTTCATGTATAGATCATGCTTATTTCATTGATTTTATATGTATATTGCGTATTTTGTAGATAAATTGAGTGCAAGACACATTTTTTAGATAGTACGTGGAATTGGGATTTTTATGTGATTAATTAATTATTTTTAGGAATTTGAGCATAAGGCACGTTCCGAGAGATTTTACGTCAAATCACGATTCCAACGCATTAAACTAGAGGTCATTCGGACACCGAGCAAAGAGTTAGAACAAAAATGACTAGTGTTGTCCAGGGAGTAGTGTCACGAAGCTACATATAGTGTAGCAATGTTGTCGCAAGCCCCAAACTGCTTGCCTGATGCTGGCAGTGTTACAACACTGCCGCCTGGAGTATATAATGTTATTTTTGGACCCTAGGTCATTAGCTCTAATTTTTTACCGAAATGGAGTTATTTTAGATAGTTTCCTCTCTGTTTTTCATAGTTTTAGGCTAGTTTAGGTGTTTTAGATCACTTCTCAGTGTCGGGCAACGTCAATGTGATGGATTGCTATACTTTTGATGTTGTTTCGAGGTTGTAAATACGGTATTATGCATTTTATTGTGAGATTTGGCTGTTAATTTCATTTTCTAGCATTGTTTTATGGCGTGAAAATTCTTGTGCTTATTCTTAGTCATTTCTACTTTGATTGAACTTACAAATCGATTAATTTAGAAATTTCTTAGCTATGCTAGATGTACTCATAGGTGTCCTCAATCTCTAGCTTAATTTGAGTAGTAAATAAAGTAGAATTGCTTAATTACAAGTACATGGTAAGCCTTAGAATTGTTAGCGCGGGCTTAGTTAATTTGGATTGACCAGTCTTAATTAATTAACTTGGTTCGGCTTATCCCTTGGGTTTAATGTATTCAATTAATTCATTCGGTATTGGTCGTGCCAAATTAATTAATTAAATTAGAGCCAATCAGGCATTTTATAAATTGGTTTAATTAAGGGAGGCTCCTATGGTGTCTCGAAGAGTTCAATCAATCTTAAAACATTAGAAATTGCCTGTTAGGATAGTTTCAATGATTGATAATTTGCATAATTACCTGTTTACCCCCGATTCGGTGCCCGAGATGAGATCTTTATCGTTATCGCTTTTTTTAGTCCTTCTGTCTATTTTATTTTATGTTTAACTCCCCCCTAAGTTTGTGTTAAATAAGAAATCTAGAATTTAGAAATCAATTTATTCGGTTACTTGTGATCGACCCTGGCAACATATACGGAAAATTATTGGTGGTTTGTTCGGTTTATAAATGTATTTGATTGGGCCTTTGACACATTCTCCATCATTCCTTCAATGGAGGTGGGTTTGTTTGGGGGATTTTTTGGTTTTCTTCCTTCAATGTATGTCGATTCGCTTCTGTTCTTCATCTTCTCCGAATCCAACATTTCCAACTATCGTTCGAATTGTCCTGTTCTTGTTTTTTTTTTTTTTTCAAACCGTAACCCTAGGCCTGCATGGACAATGATCTGTCTTCTTGTTTCTAGATCCGTAACCCAAAGGCCCCTACTTCTCCATTTTTACCCTCAAATCGTTCTATTCTTCATTTTTCTTTAATAATTGTAACCTTAAGCTTCCATGGACCACGATTTTCTTTCTTTTTACCATATCTATAACCCCAATGCCCCTACTTCTTCATTTTGACCCTCGAATCAATTTTTTTTTTTTTTGCAGAAGCATAAACCTAAGGCCCCTATTTTCTTCTTACTAGAACTGTAACCCTAACCACCCCATGCCAATCCCTTTCCGATTTGCTTACTTTTCCCTCACTTCCCTTGCCACTTCAATAAGAACCCCATGCCAGTCCCTTGCTAGTTTGCTTCCTTGATAACACAAAAAATAGTGGAGCTTTCAACTTTGATGTGTGATCTTTGATGTGTTTTTATGTATATTTTGTAGAAATCGACCAATTGGAACAAAACTAGAGCTTTAAGGGGTATTTGGACAAATTTGGAGCAATTTGAAGCTATATTTGAGGATCCAAGTGTTGAAGAGGAACACCAAAGCATTTGAGCCCGAGAGTATGGCGTTTCAATGCCACTTGTAGCATTGCAATGCCCTATCATGAGGTGCTTGTTCGATCCCTGGCACTTGACATCTATGCTGCAGAGGTGCTTGTTCGACCCCTGGCCTCCAACATATCACTCTACTGCGATGATTTTTGTTACTTTAACTATGTCATGAGGTGCTTGTTCGACCCTTGGCCCTAAACATCTATGTTGCAGAGGTGCTTGTTCGACCTTTGGCCCCCAGCATATCACTCTGCTGCAATGACACTTGTTTGACCATGTCATGAGGTGCTTGTTTTGTTGGCTTTTTTGCCCTTAATCTCAAATAAATTAATTCTAATTAATTAATTAATTCTAATTAATTAATTAATTCTAATTAATTAATGTTTTAATGCTATTAATTACTAACAATTTTAGTAGTTTGAAGTGTCCATAGTGTAGAGCTCGGAATAACGATTCCAACACCTCTTGAATTACTCAAATCGAAGTTAAAACGAAGAAGTTATGGCCAAATCAATTTTGAACGAAAAATTCCCGACACGATGACGTGGCAGCCGAGTCAGCAATGTGGACCATCTAGAGAGTGACACGTGGAACTATGTGGAAGTGACACATGGTGGCTTTTTATTTGTTAAAAAAGAAAAAAGAAAAATTATATTATCATATAATATTTTTCTATGTGTCTAACGGTTTTTAAAATTAAAAAAAAATATTTACTGACAGCATTTAATGCTGCCAGCAGGTTGTTTTTAAAATTTATAAAAAAAAAAATTTGATCGTTGGTCACCTTTATATATATATATATATATATTATATCTTTTATTTATTATTTACGTTTTACTTTTTATTTTCTTTTAATCTCCACCATTCATTTCACTTTTACCACTATCCAATGGTCCAAATTTGAAACGACCCCAACTTTTAACCTAACTTAAGGGACATTATTAACCTAACGGCGTAATTACAACAATACCAAAATTTTTCTAGTACCTGTTAAACAACAAAATGCACTTCTATACTCAGAATCACCAAGGATCACTCCAAACTCCAAATTTCCAACCCAATAACCATTAGGATCAGAACCACTAACATTCTAAACATATGAAAAGCACAACATGTTTTTAAATTCAAAGTCAAGCTCAAGATGAAACTCCAACTAAGGTAAACAACTTAAAGTCCACTACATATGCCGAACCCAAGGGACAAACAACTATTAAACCTAACAAAACTTCATCTATAATTTAAATACCAGAGTCACAAGCCAAATGAACCGAAATTTAACTCTTTGAACAACAAAAGGAGATAATGATATCCTGATTAACTAGGTCCAACTACTAACAAGATAAAACTAAACTAAGTCCAACAAATGCAACACTAATTGAGTAACATATGATTAGTGTCTTTCTCTTCTCAAGTCTCCTCCTCAACACCACCAGGCTCGTCATAATCATCATCACCTACAAAATCTGTGAGTGGGTCAGTACACAACCGTACTGGTAAATAGCTCACACCTGAGGAGCCACCAACCAATATACAAGGCAAAACATCATGTTATACATAATAATTATAAACTTAGGCATGCTCATCATACATGGAAACTAAGTAGCGATCACAACATACTAGACCCATAAATCAACATCTCATGCAAAGTCAAGTCAACCTAATCTCAAACCTTGAGTTCACTCCATGCTCATACTATAACTCGCATAAAGTTTTCTACGGCTGACTCCTTCGAGACACACGTTGATCCTTGTTGATTTTATTCAGGGCCACCGACATTCTCTACTGGCCCCAACTATTTACATCTAGGGCCACGACGCGCTCCGCTGGCCCCAACTGATGCTATCCAGGGCCACTGACATTCTTCATCAGCCCCAACTGATTTTTCATCAAAGTCCATCAACGTTCTCAAGGATCTCACATACTTGCCTTTCTAGATTCAGCGCACCGACCCTAACTATCTTAAAGCAAGGCCATCGATGCTACTCTAAGTCCTATTGTGACATACCACCCCTCGACCATTTTTATCCGAGGCACCTAGTACCCACCCAACTTTCTTTTTTCACACACAAGGTTATCCGACCTTTAAAACTCATCAGAATTTATGACTCCTACATTATGCTTCTTAAACCATGCAAAAACTATAGCCACATTGTCACACCCCCCTCCCGAACTTACCGCTAACTTAGCCCGGAAGATAGCGTGAAGCCATCAGACATCGTTTACCTTTCTAACGATACCTGACTTTGTAACATCTGATAAACATACTATGCTGGCATATGAAATACTTTAAACACAACACAGAGGAACTTTGTTAATTACTATACGTACGTAAGGAGCGGCTCTACTTAAACCTCACTTGAAAATTAGAACGGGTAGAAAGCATTACAACCCAAAATATACCCAACCATGATTTACACAACCACCACCACTAGTGCATACATGAACATGACTATACGTTCCTTCCAAAATATCTACAATGTATATACGGACTCGCTACAAAACCCCACCCACGTACAAAATATCAAACTTAGAGAGTGCTCGGCAGACTATGGCAGGATCTCAGGCACCGGGAGCTCAATCTCTACCTGAAAAGTTGGAAAACATTGAAAGAATGAGCTATGAGGCTCAGCGAGTGACTTAGTTAAAGCTATTAACTCGCAAATCATATCACCTGATAATCTATGAGCATATGAATCTGTATTCAAGCGTTAAATATAAATGTATAGTCATAATAGTTTTTCTTTTCAGCACTCCAGCAGATATGTCATTAAAATCTCACAAGGCATATCAAGAATATTAACCATTTAAGGAAAAACCATGTGACGATCTACGTTGTGTAGGGCACGCCCAGTACAACCAACATTCATTCTACGATGTAGTGGGGCCCGCCCAGCACTCCCATCGTCTTTGTCGTAGTGGGCCCCGCCCAGCACTCACGACAGCATTGTTGTCATGGAGTACACTCAACGTCGACAACAGAAAATGACCTGTGTGCACACGGTACTATACAGCCTCGGCTCAATATCTTAATCATTTCCTAGGAAACCATGTATGCTCTTAAGTATGTGTTCAATGTTTTAAAAAAAACATAAAGCATTTAAACTAATTCATTCTTAGGAAGTCTTATATTTTCATAAGCATAAATTCAGGCATAGAAATTGTTTTCGAAATTCGTTTTGTCACTCACAGTGTTAAAACTAGATCCTCGGCCCGTAAACTTGACCTACTTCCTCCTGGCCTGTCAAAAAAAACCAAAACCAAGCATTAGAACTTCAATCTCATGACTTTCAAACTTAAGATTACAAATATCACTCCATCTATTTCCCAGCATTCTGTAAATTTCATACTCTAACCTCACATACTCATAACTTCTTCATTACTTGGCCAAAAATGATGTACTTTATACCAAACTCTTCCTTTTTGAACCCTCTAAAACGTATCGGAAGAAATGGAATTGAAATTCCCAAAGGATGTGTCCGTAAATACCTCGAAAGCTAATTCCCTAAAATTAAACTTCTGAAATTTCCAGAATCGTTTTTCTGCTGCACACCACACCTGATCTGAATTGTAAAGCCACTTCCAATCATTTTTTACTCACGACTTCTTCATGAAAGTTATAGGAAATTAAATAAGCTTTCCAACCATACCTAATGGAGCTTCTGATTCAAATCCTACAGATCAGCATGTCTCAAATACCAGAGGTTCCTCAGATTTGATAGCAAAATCTCTCCTCTGACTTCCCTTTCACAAATCAATAATTTAAAGTCAGATTTTGCTCGAGCTTCATTCACGAAATTTGTTTGAAAATGGGTTAACTTTCAAGAAAATCAAATCTCACCTCTTAACTCTTCTTGTGGAGTTCAAAACGTTCTAAACATCAATAGTGAGTAGAGTTGATCACCTAGTTGCCATGGAGGCTTGTGCTGAGTTTTCCCCCTTCTTCTTCAACTTCCAACCCCAGCAAGCTCTCTTTTCCTCTTTCTTCCACCTTCTCCCATGAAATTCTATGTTTTTCTTTAATAAAAGAGAAGCGAATGGGAGAAAATGGGTTAGAAAGTGGAGTTAGTGGTGAGTGCTCCAAAGCTTATCCATTCCCACATTTCTTTTTCCTTTTTTTTTATTCCTCTTTTCCTTATACAACAATTTCCCAAAAAAAGTTTTAACAATTATTTTATTTATTATTATTATTTTTTTCCTTTGTTTCTTTTTGTAAAGAAATTTCAAGGAAAAATCTCGGGTTTACAACTTACCTCCCTCTTAAGAGATTTCGTCCTCGAAATTTAGTAGTCCTTAGGTGAAAAGCGTCGGGTAACTCTTCCTCACTTGATCCTCTAACTCCCAGGTTGCCTCTTCCACTCCGTGATGTCTCCAAAGGATTTTCACGAGTGGGATCGTCTTGTTTCTTAAAACTTGTTCCTTCCTGTCGAGGATTTGAACTGCATCCTCTATGTAACTCAAATCTTCTTTCAGCTCAACTGGTTGCGCTTGCAACACAAGTGTCGGATCTGGAGTATACTTCCTCAACATGGACACATGAAAGACATCATGTACTCGAGATAATTCTGCTGGCAACTCAAGTCTGTAGGCTGCTGGCCCAACTCCTTTTGTTATCTCATAAGGACCAATATATCTAGGACTCAACTTACCTTTCCTGCCAAAGCGAAGGACACCTCTCCACGGAGATAAGTTCAAGAAAACTTGATCTCCGACCTGGAATTCTAAGTCTCTCCGTTGCTTGTCTGCGTAGCTCTTCTGACGATCTTGAGCTATTTTCAGATTCTCTCTAATCATCTTAATATTGTCCGTCGTAACTTGTACTAACTCAGGACCGATTAGTTTCCGCTCTCCCACTTCGTTCCAACACACGAGAGTTCTACATGGTCTTCCATACAGAGCCTCAAACGGTGCCATGCCGATACTAGATTGATAGCTGTTATTATAAGCAAACTCCATAAGTGATAAGTGGGTATCCCAACTTCCCTTAAACTGAAGGACACATGCTCTCAACATGTCCTCTAAGGTTTGGATGGTCCTCTCCGACTGACCATCTGTCTGGGGATGGAACGCTGTGCTGAAATTCAGCTTTGTCCCCATAGCTTTCTGTAAACTAGGCCAAAACTTAGACGTGAATCTCGGATCCCTATCTAAAACTATGGACACTGGTACTCCGTATTGACTCACAATCCTGTCGACGTATAGCTTAGCAAGCTGATCAAGTGTAGACGTTGATTTAATCGGTACAAACCGTGCTGTCTTAGTGAGTCTATCCACCACTACCCAAACACCATCATGTCCATTAGCGTATGGGGTAATCCAAACAGAAAATCCATAGTGATATGCTCCCATTTCCACTCCGGCACTGGCAGTGGATTAAGGAGTCCCCCTGGCCTCTGTCTAATTGGTTTAACCTGTTGGCAGATCAAACATCTATCAACATATTCGGCTATCTCCCGCTTCATACCAGGCCACCAATACGTCCTCTTCAAAGTTTTGTACATCTTGGTGCTTCCTGGATGCATAGCGTAAGCTGAACTGTGAGCTTCCTCTAGTATAACATCTTTAAGCTCACTAATACTCGGAACGCATAGTCCTCCCTGCCTCACTATGGCTCCGTCTGCTCTCATCTTAAATTCTGCCTCTGGGCTCTGTTTGGACTTTCCAAACCTCTTCTGCAGGTTTCTATCCTCAGGCTGTCTTCTCACAATCTCTGTTACGAGCGAAGGCCTGACTTGAAATTCCACTAAAAGACTCCCTGAATTCCCTGCAGTCACAACCGCCTTAGAATTCCTTAGCGCACTTAAAAAGGTTACTCGAATACCACACAAAGCATCCCTAGGAAGTCTCGATTTCCTACTTAATGCATCTGCTACTACGTTCGCCTTACCTGGATGGTATTCTATAGTACAATCATAATCTTTAATTAGTTCTAGCCATCGTCTCTGTCTCATATTCAACTCTTTCTGATCAAAGATATATGTCAGACTCTTATGATCTGTGAAAATGTGGCACTTCTCACCGAACAAATAATACCTCCAGATCTTCAATGCTAAGCTAGTTCAAGATCATGGGTAGGGTAGGTACACTCGTGCTTTTTCAATTGCCTTGACGCATAAGCTATTATCTTTCCTTCTTGCATGAGCACACACCCTAATCCTTGCCTCGATGCGTCACAGTAAATCACATACTCTTTCCCTGTTACAGGAAGTGCCAGGATAGGTGCTGTCACTAATCTCTTCTTCAGCTCCTGAAAACTCTGTTCACACTTATCTGACCACTCAAACTTAGCATTCTTCCTAGTCAAAGCTATTAAGGGTAATGCTAGTCGTGAGAAATCCTCAACAAACCGTCTGTAGTATCCTGCCAAGCCTAGGAAACTACATACCTCTGTCGCACTAGCTGGTCTCTCCCAGTTGACCACAGCTTTCACTTTCTGCGGATCCACACTAACTCCATTTGCCGAAACAATATGCCCTAAAAACATTACCTGATTCAACCAAAACTCACATTTGCTAAATTTAGCGTACAACTGTTTATCACGTAGTGTTTGTAGAACAATCCTCATATGTTTCTCATGGGCTTCCCTGTCAATTGAGTAAACTAGTATGTCATCGATGAACACTATCACAAACTGATCCAAATACTGATGGAAAATCCTGTTCATGAGATCCATGAAAACTGCTGGCGCATTTGTTAAACCGAATGGCATTACTAAAAATTCATAATGCCCGTACCTCGTTTTGAATGCCGTCTTAGGAATGTCTGATTCCCTAACCTTTAATTGATGGTATCCTGATCTTAAATCAATCTTAGAGAACACTGATGCTCTCCTTAACTGGTCAAACAAGTCATCTATGCGTGGTAGAGGATACTTGTTACGTATCGTAACCTTGTTTAACTGCCTATAGTCAATGCATAATCTTAGAGTACCATCTTTCTTCTTTACAAATAACACTGGAGCTCCCCAAGGCGATACACTAGGTCTGATGTATCCCTTGTCAACTAGTTCTTGTAACTGCATCTTCAGCTCCCTGAGCTCACTTGGAGCCACTCTATACGACGCTTGGGATATAGGTGCTGTTCCTGGTAACAATTCAATAGTGAACTCAACTTCCTTATCAGGTGGCAAACCCGACAGATCAGCTGGAAAAACATCAAGAAATTCGTTCACGACAAGAACATCTTCTGGTTTTAGCTTTCCTGCCTGCACCTCTACTACGTGTGCAAGAAACACCGTGCAACCCTTTCTCAACAACTTTTCTGCTTTCAAAGCTGAAATTAAACTCGTAGGAATAATCTTCCTTTCACCCCTGAAAACCACTTCAGCCAAACCTGGTTTCCTGAAAATCACTTCCTTTTTATGGCAATCCATGGAAGCATAATGAGTAAATAAGAAATCCATCCCTAAAATTACATCTAACACCTGCAGCTCTAGTGGAAGAAGATCCACTAACATACTGAGACCTTCTACTAAGACCTCACAATCCCGCAACACTCCATTGACTAGTAAAGTATCACCAACTGGAGTGTATATAACTAACCTCTCAAATAAAGGCTTTAGCTTCCTATTTAGCTTCGTTAGGAACATACTAGAAACAAAGGAATGCGTAGCACCTGGATCTACTAAAACACGTGCAGGTACATTACAAATAGAAATCGTACCAGTAATCACATCCGGTGCATCTTCCGCTTCCTGCTGAGTCATAGCGTAGACCTTTCCCTGCTGTCTAGGTCTCCCTACAACTCCCTTCTGCCTAGCACCGCTGGTGCCCTCTCCTGCAGCTACTGGAACTCTCGGCTGCTCAACTGTCTGGGACTCAACTCCCTGGTCCCTCTGTGCGACTACTCTCAGCTGTGGACAATCTCTCTTGAAATGCCCTGGCTGTCCGCACTGGTAACACTCACCGACACCAACCAGACAATTACCCAGATGAATCTTGCCACAATTCGCACATGGGGTTCTCCTTGGTACACTGGCAACAGACTCTTGCCCTGTCTGCGGTCTTGTTGCTAATCTAGCAGACTGACTAGATGCTCTCTGACTCTACCTCTGATAGGTACCACCCACATTCATTTGTCTCGATGCCTGGCCACCAGACCGATTTTTAAAGTCTTGACGACTCGAAACATTCACTCTAGGTGTGAACCTCCACTGCTCACGACCTCGGTAACTGCTAGCTGTCAAACCCCCACGACTAGGCTCCACCATTGACTTCTCCTCTGCAATACTCTGCTCCACACGTAGGGCAGTCTCTACTAGCTGAGAAAAGTCTGTCCACTTCGCAATAGCTGTAACCGGGGTACGTATCTCAACACGTAATCCTCTTTCAAACCTTCGACACCTGTCACTCTCAGATGCCACAATCACATCAGCATACCGCGACAGCTCGGTATACTTCCTCTCATACTCGGCCACTGAAAGTGATCCTTGCTTCAACTCTAAAAACTCATCCCTCTTTGCCTCGCGATATGTGCTAGGGTAATACTTATCTTCAAATATACTTCTGAAAGTTCGCCAGTCCAAAGTACGTGCATCACTACGCCTGGCTAATATTGATTTCCACCATCCTTCTGCCTCCTTCTGCAGCAGGAATGTGGCTAATCTGACTTTCCGCTCCTCAGGACAACTCATCACGTCAAAGCATTTCTCAAGCATATTCAACCAAGCCTCGGCGTCAGCTGGGTCTGTGTAACCCTCAAACACTGTGACTCCTTGTTTCTTCAGGCGTTCTATTCCATATGTCATCTCTGGATCACTTGGCCCTGCTCTCTCTGGCCTACCTTCCTCCTGTGAGGAACTAGCATGCTGCTCGTTTCCTGCCCCAGTCTGAACTCTCGGGGCACTAGATCCCCTCTCAGATTGGCCTTGGGTAGGATCCTGCGTCCCGTCCTGATCCTGCATGCGTTGTCTGCTAGTACGTGGTGGCATGACTCCTATAACATAACAATATATTAGACATGCTATGGATACTTAACTCAAATGCACAATACTAAACTTCCATTTACATTCTAGTCCTGACTGGACTTACTCTTATCCTTACTTGGACCATACTCCACTAGTTCCTGAACTAACTCAATCACCTGCTATTTACTTCCTAATTTCTTCTTAGAGCTAACTTGCTCTGTCTCTTTCCCCATGGAGCTAACTGCTCTGATACCAAAATGGTCACACCCCCTCCCGAACTAACCGCTAACTTAGCCCGGAAGATAGCGTGAAGCCATCAGACATCGTTTACCTTTCTAACGATACCTGTGACTTTGTAACATCTGATAAACATATTATGCTGGCATATGAAATACTTTAAACACAACACAGCGGAACTTTGTTAATTACTATACGTACGTAAGGAGTGGCTCTACTTAAACCTCACTTGAAAATTAGAACGGGTAGAGAGCATTACAACCCAAAATATACCCAACCATGATTTACACAACCACCACCACTAGTGCATACATGAACATGACTATACGTTCCTTCCAAAATATCTACAATGTATATACGGACTCGCTACAAAACCCCACCCACGTACAAAATATCAAACTTAGAGAGTGCTCGGCAGACCATGGCAGGATCTCAGGCACCGGGAGCTCGATCTCTACCTGAAAAGTTGGAAAACATTGAAAGAATGAGCTATGAGGCTCAGCGAGTGACTTAGTTAAAGCTATTAACTCGCAAATCATATCACCTGATAATATATGACCATATGAATCTGTATTCAAGCGTTAAATATAAATGTATAGTCACAATAGTTTTTCTTTTCAGCACTCCAACAGGTATGTCATTAAAATCTCACAAGGCATATCAAGAATATTAACCATTTAAGGAAAAACCATGTGACGATCTACGTTGTGTAGGGCATGCCCAGTACAACCAACATTCATTCTACGATGTAGTGGGGCCCGCCCAGCACTCCCATCGTCTTTGTCGTAGTGAGCCCCTCCCAGCACTCACAACAGCATTGTTGTCACGGAGTACACTCAACGTTGACAACAGAAAATGACCTATGTGCACACGGTACTATACAACCTCGGCTCAATATCTTAATCATTTCCTAGGACACCATGTATGCTCTTAAGTATGTGTTCAATGTTTAAAAAAAAACATAAAGCATTTAAACTAATTCATTCTTAGGAAGTCTTATATTTTCATAAGCATAAATTCAGGCATAGAAATCGTTTTCGAAATTTGTTTTGTCACTCACAGTGTTAAAACTAGATCCTCGGCCAGTAAACTTGACCTACTTCCTCCTGGCTTGTCAAAAAAAAACCAAAACCAAGCATTAGAACTTCAATCTCATGACTTTCAAACTTAAGATTACAAATATCACTCCATCTATTTCCCAGCATTCTGCAAATTTCATACTCTAACCTCACATACTCATAACTTCTTCATTACTTGGCCAAAAATGATGTACTTTATACCAAACTCTTCCTTTTTGAACCCTCTAAAACTTATCTGAAGGAATAGAATCGAAATTCCAAAAGGATGTGTCCGTAAATACCTCGAAAACTACTTCCCTAAAATTAAACTTCTGAAATTTCCAGAATCGTTTTTCTGCTGCACACCACACCTGATCTGAATTGTAAAGCCACTTCCAATCATTTTTTACTCACGACTTCTTCATGAAAGTTATAGGAAATTAAATAAGCTTTCCAACCATACCTAATGGAGAGTCTGATTCAAATCCTACAGATCAGTATGTCTCAAACACCATAGGTTCTTCAGATTTAATAGCAAAATCTCTCCTCTGACTTCCCTTTCACAAATCAATAATTTAAAGTTAGATTTTGCTCAAGCTTCCTTCACGAAATTTGTTCGAAAATGATTTAACTTTCAAGAAAATCAAATCTCACCTCTTAACTCTTCTTGTGGAGTTCAAAACGTTCTAAACATCAATAGTGAGTAGAGTTGATCACCTAGTTGCCATGGAGGCTTGTGCTGAGTTTTCCCCCCTTCTTCTTCAACTTCCAACCCCAGCAAGCTCTCTTTTCCTCTTTCTTCCACCTTCTCCCACGAAATGCTATGTTTTTCTTTAATAAAAGAGAAGCGAATGGGAGAAAATGGGTTAGAAAGTGGAGTTAGTGGTGAGTGCTCCAAAGCTTATCCATTCCCACATTTCTTTTTCCTTTTTTTTTATTCCTCTTTTCCTTATACAATAATTTCCCAAAAAAAGTTTTAACAATTATTTTATTTATTATTATTATTTTTTTCCTTTGTTTCTTTTTGTAAAGAAATTTCAAGGAAAAATCTCGGGTTTACACACATCCATAACATGCTTTAGAAACCCAAGCCAACAACTCATCATATATACATATCACAAGATCAAACAAATCCCCACAAGACAACATGCTCATAAAAGGTCATTACAACATACTAAACATCACGAAATCCCAAGTATCAACTAAGCACAACAAAATTTTAGAACATATGGAGGTTCAAGTGAAATAATCATATAAATAATAATATAACGAAATTTGGCACACAACATGCTAGCACACAAGCAAACAGACCCCACAGGTAGAATTCTACATACAAAATGTATTAAAGCGCCCCTAAAGCCAGCCGACAAGGTTACTAAACAATATAGGCAAGAGTTAGACGCTAGAACCCCATTTGGAACCCTTATTCGAATTCGAAAGAGTATTAAAAAAGGATGTTCTTACCCCAAACGACATTAAACTGAGTTCGAACAATTCGAAATTAATTTGAATCCTAAAAGAAAACGTATTCAAAGTTAGAAACCCATCTAAAGTACTTTTAATGGAATTCGAAAGAGTCTTGAATGCGCTAATACCTACTAAATGCCGCCAAAGGGCCTCAACACCTTGCTGGTCGGTGTTCAGAGGTGATCGAATAAGCTTGAAACTACACATCAAGGTTACCCAACGGTGAGAAATTAAACTAACACTCTTTAGGACACTTTAATTGATTTGCGAAAGGAGAAAAACGCACTAGAACTCACCGAACTTTGCCAAACAACCTTGAAAGCAGGTTGAAAATTGATCGATGGAGTTCGAATTGATTCTAAACTGCAAACTAAAAGTTCGTACATAATAGAACTAATGCTGCAACGCTTAAATGGATTTGCGAAAGGTCCAAAACATGTTAAAAATTACCCAATAGTGCCAAACAAACTGAAACTCTGCTGTAAATCTCGTTTTTTGACAGTAATTAACTTCGAATGTGGACTATTCGGAGTCCAAACAAGCTAAACTCGCAAATAAGAGATGCTTAAGACATGGGTAATCCAAAACCAAGGTTGATTTGGCATGGGTATATGACAAACCTCAACGAAAAGGGAGAAAAACACGTGGGTTTCGTGCTGCTGTTGCAAGACGGATCTGCTTGAGCCGCCGCCGTCGTGTGGAAGATCATTGGAGAGGAAGTGTTGGTCGAAGAAGGAGAAACGAAAAAGAGAGATGGCAGGTGGCTTCAACGTGAGGGAGAGGGGAGGAGGAAAGAAGAAGAAGAAGATGAAGGTCTTAGGGCTTTTTTTCTCTTTTTTTTATTTTTATTTTATTTTAAATTCCTTCTCTCTTTTAATTCCCCAAAATTAAAAAGACAATAAGTAAAAGAAAACATTCTAGAATTTAGAAATTCCTAATTTCAAACTCTTAAAGGTTTGAAAAAGATCCTAAATAATTGAGGATTTGGGTTTCTCTTGAATTTTATAGATAAAATCTAAAATTAAACTTCCAAACTTTAGGAATTAAAGATTTTAACTAAAAATCTCTTTTCCCTAAAATTATTAGAAATTTTAATTTACCAACTTAAAGGATAAACTAATAAAATTCTAATTTTCAAAATTAGAACTATAATGAATAACTGAGTCTAAATATTCTAAAATAGCCTAATTTTATAACGCGGGGCGTTACAAAATTAAATTTTGATTTTTACCTCTTTTCCCTCTCTTTTATACCATTTTCTTCTCCAAAAATTACATAACAAGTTTTACAATTTTCAATCCTCCAAAAATCTCAAAAAGCCCCCATTGTTGCTCTCTCCAAGCTCTAAATTTTTTCTTTTCATCTTATTCTTGTTAGAGAATTATTGTGTAGTGAGGATTGATTTGTGAGAGTTAAATTTGTAAATCTACTCTATTAAGAGAGTTTATAAGTGCGTTCTTTATTGTTTTCAAGTTTATAAGTGCGTTCTTTATTGTTTTCAAACTTTGTAATAGTTTGATCCTAACCCGTGGAAAAGATCGAGTTTGCTCTTGAACTTGTAAAAAGAGCGTTGTAGCGGTTGGGCTCTAATCCATGAAAATAGTCGATAAAGTTTTTATTCAAATTCCCAAGAGGCGCTTGGGGAGTGGAGTAGGTCGAGTTTGACCGAACCACTATAAAATTATGGTGTCATCCTCTCTAACTCTTTCTCATTTACTTTTGTAAATTAATTGTAGTAATTGATTGCATGCTTTAATTTGTTCTTAATTGTTTATTGTGTTAGATTGAATTAATTTTTTCATACTTTTCTTATTGCATTAATTATCATTTTTATTTGTTTATAAAAAGTTTGATAATTAGATTATTTGTGCATACTTAGGAAAAAGTTTTATTAAACTCTATTCACCCCCCCTCTAGGGTTGTCATACTGATCCAACAATTGGTATCAGAGCGAGGTTGCTCTTTTAGAATTTTTTTATAAACTTTATTGTTTAAGCTTTATGGCAAACCTAGTAGTAAATGGTGTGATTGAAGGACAATCCACCTCTAGACCTTCTTACTTTGATGGGTCAAATTATGCTTATTGGAAAGCTAGAATGAAAATTTATTTGCAATCCGTTGACTATTATTTATGGTTAAATGGGGTTAAAGGTCCTTATATTCTCATGAAAAGAGTTAATGATAATGATGTGCTTAAATTAGAAGAAGAATATGATGACAATGATATGAAAAATTGTGCTTTTAATGCTAGAGCTATAAATTGTTTATATTGTGCTTTAAGCTAAGATGAGCTTAATAGAATATCTATGTGCTCTTCCACTAAAGAAATGTGGAATACTCTTGAAGTGACTCATGAGGGAACTAATCAAGTTAAAGAGTCAAAAATTAGCATGCTAGTTCATAATTATGAATTATTTAAGATGGATGCTAATGAATCTATTACCGAGATGTTTACTAGATTTACTAACATTATAAATGCTTTGAAGGGTCTTGGCAAAGTATATACTACCTCCGAAAATGTTAGGAAAATTCTTAGGTCTCTACCTAAGAATTGGGAAGCAAAGGTGATGGCGATTCAAGAAGCAAAAGATCTCACCAAACTTCCTTTGGAGGAACTTATTGGCTCTCTCACGACACATGAGATTACCATGAAGGAGCACATGGAAGATGAGTCCAAAAAGAAGAAGAGTATTGCATTAAAGACCATATCCTTGGAAGTTGAATATGAAGATGAGGATGATTTTGATGAAGACGATATTGCATATTTTTCATGTAAGTTTAAGAACTTCATCAAGAGGAATAAACAATTCAAGAAGCATATTTCCAACCAAAAAGAGTCAAAAGATGAAAAGGGCAAAAATGATGAGGTAATATGCTATGAATGCAAGAAACCGGGTCACATATGAACGGATTGCCGTCTCCTTAAATCATCTAAGAAATCCAAGAAGAAAGCAATGAAAGCTACTTGGGATGATAGTGATGAAAGTGGAAGTGGAAGTGACGAAGAAGAGGTAGCAAACTTTTGTTTCATGGCTCATAGTGACAAGGGTGATGAACAAGATGATGAGGTAACTCTAGAACCCCTTTCCTATGATGAATTGTTTGAAGCTTTTGAAAATATGCAAAAAGGCTTAGAAAAGTTGGTTCCAAATATGTTGTGCTTAGAAAGAAATACAATGCTTTAACTAGTGAAAATAAGTCTTTACTTGATGAAATTGCTTGCTTAAAAGACAATGAGCATGATGTTGTGCAAATTGATGAAGTGAATGTCTCTTGTGATAAGCATGTTTTTTTTTGTGATTAGAAAAATGCCTTGCTTGATAAAGTTAGATTTCTTGAGCATGATAGTTGTGAAAAAGATAACTTGATTAATTTGCTTAAGGAAAATGAATTAAATGCTTTGCAAGAACTTGGTATGGCTAAAGAGTCTATTAAAAAGTTGACAATAGGTGCTCAAAAGTTGGACAAAATAATTGAAGTAGGCAAGCCTTATGGTGATAAAAGAGGATTAGGCTACATTGATGAATGTTCTACTCTCTCAAGTTCTAAAACTATTTTTGTTAAATCATCTCTTATTGTGCCTAAGCTTAATATGCCTAAGGTTGTGTCTAAGCATGATAAATCTAGCTTTGTGCCTATATGTCATCATTGTGGTGTTGAAGGTCATATTAGACCTAAGTGCTTTAAATTGAAATATGCTCTTACTACTTCTTCAAGAAGAAATTTTTCTCAAAGAGCAAAGTTTCACAATGCTCCAAGAAAGAATTTCTCCAAGAAAAGTAGTGTGCACAAATTTGTTGTAAGAGATAAATCCTTGCATAATGTTTGTTTGTTTCTCATGTGGCAAGTATGGACAGAAAGTGTATTCTTGTTACTTGTCTAAATCCAATGCTTTAAATGTGGATGCAAAAATGAAATGGGTTCCCAAGTTTGCAAATGCTAACCTTTTAGGACCCATACAAGTATAGGTACCAAAAGATCAATCTTGAACACTTTTGTTTGTAGGTTTGTTTGAAAGTCTCCAAGAAAAACAAATGGTACTTGGATAGTGGTTGCTCAAGGCACATGACGGGAGACCAATCCAAGTTTGTCAATCTTTCTAAAAAGGATGGAGGTTTAGTAACCTTGGGTAACAACAAGAAAGGTAAAATTATTGGTAAGGGTAGTATAGGTAATGGTTCTTCTACCTTGATTGAAAATGTGCTTTTATTTGATGGTTTAAAGCATGATTTACTTAGTATTAGTCAATTATGTGATAAAGGTTTTAGAGTTGTGTTTGATAAAAAGAATTGCATCATTGAAAATGCTAGTGATAGAAAAGTCTTGTTTGTTGGCAATAGAGATGAAAATGTGTACACTATTGATTTGAATGATTGTCCTATTAGTGATAAATGTCTTTCGGCCTTGCATGATGATTCTTGGTAATGGCATAGAAGACTAGGACATGCTAGCATGCACTTAATTTCAAATATTTTCAAAAATTCTTTGGTTAGAGGTCTTCCAATATTTAAATTTGAAAAAGATAAAGTTTGTGATGCTTGTCAAATGGGTAAGCAAACCAAATCCTCTTTCAAATCTAAAAATGTGATCTCTACATCTAGACCCCTTCAACTATTACATATGGACTTATTTGGCCCTTCTAGAATTTGCTAGTTTTTGAGGGAATTATTATGCCTTTGTGATAGTTGATGATTTTTCAAGATTTACTTGGGGTTTGATGATAAAACATAAGGATGATGCTTTGAAAAGTTTTGCTAGTTATGCAAAAAGAGTTCAAAATGAAAAAGGGTTTTTGATTTCTAAAATTAGGAGTGATCATGGAGGAGAATTTGATAGTATTGCTTTTGAAAATTTTTGTGAAGAAAATGTTTTTTCTCATAACTTCTTCGCTCCAAGAACTCCTCAACAAAATAGTATGGTTGAAAGGAAAACTCGTACTTTGCAAGAATTTGCTAGGTCAATGTTGCATGAGTATGATTTACCTAAATACTTTTGGGCCGAAGCTGTTAACACCGCTTGTTATGTTTTAAATAGAGTTTTAATTAGGCCTTCTTTAGATAAAACTCCTTGATGCGAGCTTGTCGAGGGCTCGTCAAATTACAATTTATAAACCGATTCTAAGCTACTTGTAGCATTGAGTGGACCGGGTCGATCTCAGGGAACCAAATATCAATTTCTCAAATTAAATTTGCAAAGGAGAAAACAAATAAAAGGGGGGATTTTGTGTTTTTCTAAATAAAATAAAACATAAGATAAAAATAAAGATAAGTAAAATCTTACCAAATTCAAATTCAAAGGCACGGTTTTATCCAATTGCAAAATTGATCATAGGCACACAAAAAGTTTAACTTAATCATATAAGCACTTAGTCAACTTATCAGGAAACTCCAAAAGTAACAAATTCCCTAAATTCATTAACTCTAACAAACGTCAAGTTAACGCTAATTACCTAAACAATTTTGACGAAACCGCTCCAAATTATTTAGATAAAAGCATTACGAACCTTGGAACGACCAAGACAACTAATCAGGTAAAACAACTTTCACCTAATTAAGAAGCTTCTTTAATTCCTAGAATTAAACATGCAAGCCATGCAATATGGAAACCCACAAAACATACACATGTGATAATCCTAATGCTACCGGTTCATTCAACATGACAATTACGGATCATGATCATGATTAGCAATAAAATATGTAGAGTGATTAAGGCATCAATTTAATCAAAATACATACTTATAAAATTAACACGGGAATTAAAGAATACTTGCAATTGAAAGAAAACTAAGTTAAGGTTCAAGCCTCACAACATTGCAATTGGTTGCAGCCGACCTCTGAACTGGAAAACGTGGAGTTTAGCCAAGCATCGTGATAGTATATCTCCCGTTAAACATGGTTCAATTTGCCCCCATAAAAGTGTAAAAATAGAAGGAGAAAAGCTCTCAAAAGCTCTCTCTAAAAGTCTAAGAAAAGGAGGCAAAAGTCCCAACCCTAGAGTGAAAAAGTGCTATAAATAAGGTTGGGGCAGCGTTGAGCATGCCAAACCGCAGCGTCGAGCATGGCGTTGAGCGGCGTCGAGACGCTGCTCCCTGGACAGATTTGGTAATTTTGCTCTAACTTTTTGCTCAGGTGTCCGATTGACCTCCGGTTTGGCTCGTTTGAATTGTTATTCGACATAGAGTCTCCAAATACGTCTTTTGCTCGAATCCCTACAAAATAAACATGAAAACACATAAAAACTATCAAACTAACAAGAGTTAAGTGTGATTAAATAAAGCTTTATACGTCCTATCACAACCCCCAACCTAAATCTTGCTAGTCCTCGAGCAAGGTCAAACTAAACAATCTTATGACTAATTAGTTGCATATCAATGACTCTAATCTCAATGCTTTAGGGAACAAAACATTTGAAATGGAAGAAAACAATCAAACACATTCAATCAATGAGGATTTTAAAACTAATCCCTTCATCCCTTATGTGTGTGTGCTTATAGCTCTCCTTTATCTAAGTTTTTATAAGCCCGAGAAGGTTTTATTCGATCCTCAACTCGTTTTCCCCCTACTTCTGACTTTAAGACCAATTCTCAAGCTTCCCTACACTCAAAAGGATAACACGAAACTAAGGTGCCCTGGGGTAGGCCTCCCCCAAACCTAGATTTTTGCTTATTTTGATGAGCACTAGCTTTCACACATCCACTGCAGGGACCCTTATCCAGAGCACTTGCTCAATGGATGGCCTGACTGATCACAGTAGAGGTAGCTCTTTTTGCCCTTAGACTTTTAAATACATGCAATCATTTTTTTTCTTTACTCGAGTTTTCATTTTATCATAGTAATAAAGGCAAATAAAACATACAATTACTCCTAAGTTTCACATTACTCAACATCATGCAAGTAGACTCTTAAACTAGGTCCTAAAATCTTTCGAGGTGACAACAAGAATCTAGACCAAATAACCCAATCTTAAGCCTTCAAAACCATGGACAAGATGGCTAAGTGCTCAAAAAGTATAAGGGATTGAAAAGAAAATTTTTAAAATAAGCTTAAATTAAGCATGCATCTTCAAGTTTCAGTCATTTCAAATGGAATTACCTAAAACACATCCTAGATTGTCATAATCACCTAATATGCAACTAACTCATCATGCAATTTTAGATCAAAAAATTCTAAAATTAAGGCTCACTGCTCAATATGCTCATGAATAACCCTAAACATGCAAATCTAATGTTCTCCACCCCCAACCTTAATTGATACATTGTCCCCAATGTATCGCTAAACAGAGTTACACAAACAAAAAGCAAGAGGAACAGAAAAACTCCCATAGTTTTTGGATGGCTTGTAGATGGTGGTGCATCTTTATCCTCAATTTCTCCTCTCAAGTGCAACACCTACAAAAGAAAAACAAAACAAACTACGAAAAGGAAATAAATCATTGAAAGGAAAACAAATAAAACAATTAAAGCACATGGGTTGCCTCCCAAGAAGCGCAAATTTTTAACGTCGTTATGCTCGACAGGGTTCGTAAGTGTCAGGGCACATAAAATTCTTCTACTTTCTTCGGTCCCTTCTTGCTTGAATCAATGTAACCTTCCAAGTTTAGAAGGCTTTCCTGCTTCTCTAGGGTACCAGACAGATCATTATTTTTGTTATTTTTTATATAACGAATGAAAGGCAAAAAGTAAGACTCAACTAACTTAACTGACTCAAAAGAAACAAAGGACTTTAAGTACTCACGAGAATAAAGAAAAGGCAATTCAAAATTAATAGAAGAGTTAGGGAATAGAACAGGCGAAGGCTTTTTAGCCTCCAACTCTATCACCTGAATCTCCTCTTTGCGTGTAAGCTCGGACTCCTCCTTAACCTCACAAATTACCTGTTCTTGGCATGGCGCAAAATTCAAAACTTCCTCGTCACTGTCGGTGTCAATTTCCTCAAAAAATCTTTCCTCAGTGATGTCAAAAGAGTATTGCTCTTGTAGACTCTCCAATCGTCTCACAGAATCAGCCAACTAGGTAATTTGGTCACCCAGACTTTGCATTCCAGCGCGAGTCTCCTCTTGAAATTGGAGATTTTCCTTTTGAAATTGGAGATTTTTCTTTTGAAATTGGAGATTTTCCTGCTGAAATTGAAGAGTATTATTAGCAATTTGGTAAACTATGGCCTCTAAAGACGTACCTGAGTCTAAAGTTTGAAAGTTTTGACTCGGCTGCTCCTCCTGGTATCCATAGCTAAAGCTAGATTGATCCCATTCAAGATAGGGACTGTAAGGCTCAAAGTTCATTTGATGACCAGGAAATTCTTCCAAAGTGTAAGCATTTGGCACAAAGTTCCATTGCAGCTGAGGGCATGCTTCGGTGGGGTGTCCTTGCAACGAGCATAATCTACATGTCTCCACTGCTTGAAGCCTCCCTACAGCCACTTGAAGAACAATAGAGGTTAATTCAGAAATTTGAGTTTTGAGCTCACTAACCTCATCAACATACGGGGCAGCTCCACCATTTGTCTAGTAGTGTTGAGAATAATCTGCCATTTAAAGAACAGATAAAAAAAACAAAAATACAAAAGATTTTTTTTTTGTTTTTTTTAGAGCAAATTTAACAAGGAGAAACTAATAGTGGTTCCCCGGCAACGGCGCCAAATTTGATGCGAGCTTTTCGAGGGCTCGTCAAATTACAATTTATAAACTGATCCTAAGCTACTTGTAGCATTGAGTGGACCGGGTCGATCTCAGGGAACCTAATATCAATTCCTCAAATTAAATTTGCAAAGGAGAAAACAAATAAAAGGGGGGATTTTGTGTTTTTCTAAATAAAATAAAACATAAGATAAAAATAAAGATAAGTCAAATCTTACCAAGTTCCAATTCAAAGGCACGGTTTTATCCAATTGTAAAATTGATCATAGGCACACAAAAAGTTTAACTTAATCATACAAGCACTTAGTCAACTTATCAGGAAACCCCAAAAGTAACAAATTCCCTAAATTCATTAACTCTAACAAACATCAAGTTAACGCTAATTACCTAAACAATTTTGACGAAACCGCTCCAAATTATTTAGATAAAGGCATTACGAACCTTGGAACGACCAAGACAACTAATCAGGTAAAACAACTTTCACCTAATTAAGAAGCTTCTTTAATTCCTAGAATTAAACATGCAAGCCATGCAATATGGAAACCCACAAAACATACACATGTGATAATCCTAATGCTACCGGTTCATTCAACATGACAATTACGGATCATGATCATGATTAGCAATAAAATATGTAGAGTGATTAAGGCGTCAATTTAATCAAAATACATACTTATAAAATTAACACGGGATATAAAGAATACTTGCAATTGAAAGAAAACTAAGTTAAGGTTCAAGCCTCACAACATTGCAATTGGTTGCAGCCGACCTCTGAACTGGAAAACGTGGAGTTTAGCCAAGCATCGTGATAGTATATCTCCCGTTAAACATGGTTCAATTTGCCCCCATAAAAGTGTAAAAATAGAAGGAGAAAAGCTCTCAAAAGCTCTCTCTAAAAGTCTAAGAAAAGGAGGCAAAAGTCCTAACCCTAGAGTGAAAAAGTGCTATAAATAAGGTTGGGGCAGCGTCGAGACGCCAAGAGTGGCGTTGAGACGCTGCGCTAGCAAATATGGAAAGAAAAATCGCTTGTTCGTGTGGCGTTGATAGGCGTTAAGCATGGCGTCGAGACGCTACTGGCGTTGAGCAAGCCAAACTGCAGCGTCGAGCGGCGTTGAGCAAAGACAGAAGCTTAGCGTTGAGTAGCGTCGAGCATGCCAAACCGCAGCGTCCAGCATGGCATTGAGCGGCGTCGAGCGGCGTCGAGACGCTGCTCCCTGGACAGATTTGGTAATTTTGCTCTAACTTTTTGCTCAGGTGTCCGATTGACCTCCGGTTTGGCTCGTTTGAATTGTTATTAGAGTCTCCAAATACGTATTTTGCTCGAATCCCTACAAAATAAACATGAAAACACATAAAAACTATCAAACTAACAAGAGTTAAGTGTGATTAAATAAAGCTTTATACGTCCTATCACAACCCCCAACCTAAATCTTGCTAGTCCTCGAGCAAGGTCAAACTAAACAATCTTATGACTAATTAGTTGCATATCAATGACTCTAATCTCAATGCTTTAGGGAACAAAACATTTGCAATGGAAGAAAACAATCAAACACATTCAATCAATGAGGATTTTAAAACTAATCCCTTCATCCCTTATGTGTGTGTGCGTATAGCTCTCCCTTATCTAAGTTTTTATAAGCCCGAGAAGGTTTTATTCTATCCTCAACTCGTTTTCCCCCTACTTCTGACTTTAAGACCAATTCTCAAGCTTCCCTACACTCAAAAGGATAACACGAAACTAAGGTGCCCTGGGGTAGGCCTCCCCCAAATATCACTCCTTATGAGCTTTGGCATAACAAAATTCCAAATATTGGGTATTTCAAAGTTTTTTGTTGCAAATGTTTTATTTTGAACAGTAAAGAAAAGCTTGAAAAGTTGGATTCTAAGACGAATGTTGGTATCTTTCTAGGTTATTCCTCTACAAGTAAAGCTTATAGAGTTTTCAATAAGAGAACTTTAATTATCGAGGAATCTATGCATGTTGTATTTGATGAATCTTGCAATAATGTTTCTAATGAGTCTATTTGTAGTGATGATTTAGAAAGAAATTTTGGAGATTTAATTGTTAGTGACAAAGGCAAAGAAATTGATTCAAGTAAGCAAGAATTGAGCTTCAATGAAAAGAAGGAAGACGGTTCTTCATCTATGCCTAAAAAGTGGAGGTATGCTCCATCCCATCCCAAGGATTTGATTCTTGGTGATCCCAAACAAGGTGTGAAAACTCGTTCCTCTCTTAATTTGTTTAATAATCTTGCTTTTGTTTCTCAAGTTAAACCTAAAAGTTTTAAGGATGCCGAAAATGATGAGTTTTGGATTTTAGCTATGCAAGAAGAATTAAATCAATTTGAAAGAAACAAAGTTTGGGAATTAGTCCCTAGGCCTTCTAATGCTTCTATTATTGGAACTAAATGGGTCTTTAGAAATAAGATGGATGAAAATGGAAATATCATTAGAAATAAAGCTAGACTTGTAGCTCAAGGTTATTGTCAAGAGGAAGGTATAGATTATGAAGAGACTTTTGCACCCGTTGCTAGATTAGAAGCTATTAGAATGTTACTTGCTTTTTCTTCTTATAAGAATTTCATCTTGTATCAAATGGATGTGAAAAATGCTTTTTTAAATGGTTATATTATGGAGGAAGTTTATGTAGAACAACCTCCGGGCTTTGAAAGTTTTGATTATGACATAAGTTGAAAAAGGCTCTTTATGGCTTAAAACAAGCTCCAAGAGCTCGGTATGATAGACTTGGTAATTTTCTACTTAAGAATTGGTTTAAAATGGGTAAACTTGATACTACTCTCTTTATTAAGGCTAAGGAAAATGATATGCTTTTAGTGCAAATATATGTGGATGATATTATCTTTGGTTCTACTAATCCTTCTTTGTGTGAAGAATTTTCTAAGTGTATACATAGTGAGTTTTAGATGAGTATGATGGGAGAACTTAGCTTCTTCCTTGGACTTTGATAGGACGTATAAAGCTTTATTTAATCACACTTAACTCTTGTTAGTTTGATAGTTTTTATGTGTTTTCATGTTTATTTTGTAGGGATTCAAGCAAAAGACGTATGTGGAGACTCTATGTCGAATAACAATTCAAACGAGCCAAACCGGAGGTCAATCGGACACCTGAGCAAAAAGTTAGAGCAAAATTACCAAATCTGTCCAGGGAGCAGCGTCTCGACGCCGCTCGACGCCGCTCAACGCCATGCTCGACGCTGCGGTTTGGCATGCTCGACACTACTCAACGCTAAGCTTCTGTCTTTGCTCAATGCCGCTCGACGCTGCGGTTTGGCTTGCTCAACGCCAGTAGCGTCTCGACACCATGCTCAACGCCGCTCAACGCCACACGAACAAGCGATTTTTCTTTCCTTATTTGCTAGAGCAGCGTCTCAATGCCACTTTTGGCGTCTCGACGCTGCCCCAACCTTATTTATAGCACTTTTTCACTCTAGGGTTCGGACTTTTGCCTCCTTTTCTTAGACTTTTAGAGAAAGCTTTTGAGAGCTTTTCTCCTTCTATTTTTACACTTTTATGGGGGCAAATTGAACCATGTTTAATGGGAGATATACTATCACGATGCTTGGCTAAACTCCACGTTTTCCAGTTCAGAGGTCGGCTGCAACCAATTGCAATGTTGTGAGGCTTGAACCTTAACTTAGTTTTCTTTCAATTGCAAGTATTCTTTAATTCCCGTGTTAATTTTATAAGTATGTATTTTGATTAAATTGACGCCTTAATCACTCTACATATTTTATTGCTAATCATGATCATGATCCGTAATTGTCATGTTGAATGAACCGGTAGCATTAGTATTATCACATGTGTATGTTTTGTGGGTTTCCATATTGCATGGCTTGCATGTTTAATTCTAGGAATTAAAGAAGCTTCTTAATTAGGTGAAAGTTGTTTTACCTGATTAGTTGTCTTGGTCGTTCCAAGGTTCGTAATGCCTTTATCTAAATAATTTGGAGCGGTTTCGTCAAAATTGTTTAGGTAATTAGCGTTAACTTGACGTTTGTTAGAGTTAATGAATTTAGGGAATTTGTTACTTTTGGGGTTTCCTGATAAGTTGACTAAGTGCTTGTATGATTAAGTTAAACTTTTTGTGTGCCTATGATCAATTTTACAATTGGATAAAACCGTGCCTTTGAATTGGAACTTGGTAAGATTTGACTTATCTATATTTTTATCTTATGTTTTATTTTATTTAGAAAAACACAAAATCCCCCCTTTTATTTGTTTTCTCCTTTGCAAATTTAATTTGAGAAATTGATATTAGGTTCCCTGAGATCGACCCGGTCCACTCAATGCTACAAGTAGCTTAGGATCGGTTTATAAATTGTAATTTGACGAGCCCTCGACAAGCTCACATCAGACTTCAAATCTAACAACTCAAGGATGGTATCTTCATAAGTCAATAGAAATACACAAAGGATTTGCTCAAAAGATTCAAGTTCAATGAAGGTAAAATTGCAAAAACTCCTATGTGCACATCCACTAAGCTTGACAAGGATGAAAAAAGTAAATGTGTGGACATAAAAGCTTATCGAGGTATGATTGCATCTCTACTTTATTTAACTGCTAGTAGACCCGATATCATGTTTAGTGTATGTCTTTGTGCTAGATTTCAATCTTGTCCTAAGGAATCCCATTTGCATGCCGTTAGGAGAATCTTTAAGTATTTGCTTGGGACTATTGATTTAGGTTTGTGGTATCCTAGAAATGTTGAGTGTAATTTAGTAGGATATTTCGATGTGGATTTTGATGGAAATTTACTTGACCATAAGAGTACTAGTGGGACTTGCCAATTTCTTGGTAGCTCTTTAGTATCTTGGTTTAGTAAAACGCAAAATTCGGTTGCCTTATCCACTATCGAAGCGGCATATATTGCGGTTGCTAGTTGTTGTGCTCAAATTCTTTGGATGAAACAAACTCTTTGTGATTTTGGATTAAAGTTTGATAATGTGCCTATAATTTGTGATAATACTAGTGCTATTAATTTGACTAAAAATCCTATTCATCATTCTATGACTAAACATATTGATATTAGGCATCACTTTATTAGAGAGCATGTGCAAAATGGTCATATTATTCTTGATTTTGTGACCTCTAATAATCAATTAGCATATATCTTCACCAAGCCTTTGAATGAAGCATGCTTTTGCAAAAATAGGCTTGAGCTTGGTATTATTCGTTGCAATGCCTCTTGAATTATAATTTTGCATGTTATCTTTTTAAAGCATATTGATAGGGGGACTTATGCAAAGTATGTATTCAAGTTCTTAGGGGGAGCTTTCTCAATTGTGTCTTTTTGATGATTCCAAAAGGGGAGAAGTTTAAGAAAAATATGTTCTAAACTTTGTATTATGTTTTAGTGTTGGATTAATTTAGGGGGAAAATTAGTTTAATTTAAATTTTTTTGAGTGAATTTTCAAGTATGAGCTTTATGGTGATATATTGGACTTTATATTGAAATTATTACTTGGACACATGTACTACCTTAGTTTTTATGAACTTCAAGTTATTAAGTGTCCATAGTGTAGAGCTCGGAATAACGATTCCAACGCCTTTTGAATCACTCAAATCAGAATTAAATCAAATTTGAACGGAACCGACGCGATGATGTGGCAGCCGAGTCAGCAATGTGGACCATCTAGAGAGTGACACGTGGAACTATGGGCAAGTGACACATGGTGGCTTTTTGTTTGTTTAAAAAGAAAAAAGAAAAATTATATTATTATATATTATTTTTCTATGTGTCTAACGATTTTTAAAATTTAAAAAAAAAAAATTACTGACAGCATTTAATGCTGCCAACAGGCTGTTTTTAAAATTTATAAAAAAATTAAAAAAAAAGTTTGACCGTTGGTTACCTTTTTAAATATATATATATATATATATATATATATATATATTTATTAATTATATTATATCTTTTATTTATTATTTACTTTTTACTTTTTATTTTCTTTTAATCTCCACCATTCATGTCACTTTTACCGCAATCCAATGGTCCAAATTAAATTTTGATTTTTACCACTTTTCCCTCTCTTTTTATACCATCTTCTTCTCCAGAAATTACATAACAAGTTTTACAATTTTCAATCCTCCAAAAATCTCAAAAAGCCCCCATTGTTGCTCTCTTCAAGCTCTAAATTTTTTCTTTTCATCTTATTCTTGAGAGAGAATTATTGTGTAGTGAGGATTGATTTGTGAAAGTTAAATTTGTAAATCTACTCTATTAAAAGAGTTTATAAGTGCGTTCTTTATTGTCTTCAAACTTTGTAACGGTTTGATCCTAACCCGTGGAAAGGATCGAGTTTGTTTTTAAACTCGTAAAAAGAGCGTTGTAGCGGTTGGACTCTAATCCGTGGAAATAGTCGGTAAAGTTTTTATTCAAATTCCCAAGAGACTCTTGGGGAGTGGAGTAGGTCGAGTTTGACCGAACCACTATAAAATTACGGTGTCATTCTCTCTAACTCTTTCTCATTTACTTTTGCAAATTAATTGTAGTAATTGATTGCATGCTTTAATTTGTTCTTAATTGTTTATTGTGTTAGATTGAATTAAATTTTTCATACTTTGCTTATTGCATTAATTATCTTTTTTATTTGTTTATAAAAAGTTTGATAATTAGATTATTTGTGCATACTTAGGAAATTTTTTTATTAAACTCTATTCACCCCCCCCTCTCTAGGGTTGTCATACCGATCCAACATGTTTGACCCCTGACCCTTGACATATTTGCTGCGGAGGTGCTTGTTCGATCCCATGCCCCCAACATGTCACTCTACGACAATGACATTTGTTTACTCTTAGGCGTCAAAAAAGTAAATAAATAAATCAACAAAAAAATTTAAAAAAAAAACGAACAAATTAAGGTCTACACCTTTGTCCATCCTTTATTCTATAAGAATGAACAAAGGGGGGCAAACTGTAGATCCCTAAATTTGTCCGTTATTTTATTTTATTTTTGCATTTTACATTTTTATGAAAAAAAAAGAAAAAAAAAAGGAAAAGGAGTATATCTTGGTAAAAATTAATTAGCCAAATCAAATATGTGAAATTTGGTAAAATTAATTAGAGCAAATATCTTATTGACTAATTAATTTGCCAAATCAAATATTTGAAATTTTGGTGTTTTTAATTAAGCCAAATATATTCTTTTATTTGGGAATGAGATTTCATTAATGGACAAATCAAATTTTGAAAATTTTGGAAGGATTAACTCAATCATTTATTTGGGTGTTATTTGATATTATTTTTTTTTATTGTCTTCCATTTTAATTTTATTTTATTCTTTTTCTTAATTGAAATTGAGGTTTGGGCTAAAAAGGGAGGAAAGCATCTCTTTTGGCACAATTTCTCTCTCACACATCTTCCCTCAACCACCCACATATTTCTCTCTCTCATCAAGCCATCTCCACGTTTTTTTTCTCCAACACAAAATATCTCTCTCAAATTTCTCCCACATATATTCTCTCTCTCCCCACAAAAGTTCTCTCTCAAATCCCCCCCCCCACATATTCTCTCTCCCGCACAAAATCTCCCCCTCTCTCACTCACGATTTTTGACCCCAACATACATTCTTTTTTATTTTTTTTAATTTTTTTTTAAGTAAAAAGAGAAAATCCTCCTCTTTACTTTCTCCACTCAACCAATTAATCTCTCCCAAAGTAGCTTGCGGCAATTTCTTCTCTCTGGTAATACTACGCTTTATACAACGGTAATCTATGGTGAACATTCTATTTTTCATTCATGGTTTTTATTTTTCCATCCTTTACTCAATTGTGTTCCTTAGCATGCTTCCTAAAGATAATTTTTTTTTGTTTGTTTAGTCTAAGTTTTTTTTTTTTGTCATATAAAATAAAAGTATGTTTAGATATTCTTTGTTTGCTTTTATCATGTTTTAAAGTTTTTAGTATGTAGGGCATTATGCGAATAAATTCTAAGTTGTGTTTTTTTAGCATAACAATTACAAGCATGTATATTATGTCTTTTTATTTTTTATGTTTGCATGCTAGTTAGCTAGGAACTTAATGTTATTTATCATATGAGTTTATGTGTTAGATTTGTGAATTCTTGTATTTATTATTTATGCACATTTATGTTTAGTCCATAGTCTTTTTTTAGACTCTAATTCGGAATAAGGAAATTTTTTAATGATGGAACCTTAAGTCTTCGGGAGGCCGATAATTTAAAGTTCTTGAGGTGAAAAATCAATATCTTGGGATGCCGAGATTTGATTTTAATATTTTTCCTAAAAAAATAAAATTGTGTTCAATAAAGTTTTTTTGTGTGAAATTATTTCTCTTTTCATGAATTCTTCATTTTTTTTATTATATTTCCTATAAAAATACAAAAAAAAATTTGCATCAAAAGCTTTTTTTTTTTTTTTTAAAAGAAGTTTTTTAAAAAGGGAAAATATTTTATTGAAGTTTTCCTTCTTTAAAAATAATTTTTTTTTATAAAGAGTACCAAAAATACTTTCATAAAGAGCATTTTCATAAAAAGGAGTTTTTTTAGGAAACTTTGTTTTATCTAAATTTGAAGTTTTCCTTTTTAAAAAATAAAAATATATATATTTTTCATAAAAAAATACAAAAGGAAAATATTTTTATAAAGAGCATTTCCAGAAAATGATTTTCTTAAAGGAAATTTTGATTTCTCTACAAAACATCCCATTGATTTTCTTTTCAAAGCATTAAATCAAATCTAAAATTGTTTTTTCCATAAACGTTTCACTTCTTTAAAAATAGAAAAATAATAAAGAATATCCTTAAAAAGAATCATTTTCTCACACATGTTTTTAAATTAATAAATCAAACATTTTCCTTAAGAAAAAAAAATTTCCTATGATGGAGATTAGGAAATCAAGATGTTGATTCCCTAATATTCTTGAGGTGATGAATTTATTTTGGGATGAAAAATAAAATTCAAATAAATTTTGAATGGTTTTATGCCACCCATAATTATTGCTCATTACTTAATTTTAAAATAGTGATCAATAAAACATGGGACATTTAAAAAATCAAAACCAAAAACTTTTTTTTCTATAAAGGCCGTTTTCGTTAGAATAACACAAGAAAAGTAAAATTTCGTTCCATTGAATGAGTGTTGTGGGGTGCTAATACCTTCCCCCATACACAAACGACTCTCAAACCGAAAATCTTTTATTCGCAAATCATCTTAACACATTTTGGGTGCCCAATCACACCCTATAAATCAAGGTTGGTGACGACTCCATTTTCCTCCTCTTGGAAACAAATTCGACCGCTCCATGTCGCAAACCCGTAGCAACAGTTTGGCGACTCCACTGGGGACTTACACTTTAAAGTGGGTCAGTTTTATTTTTCTTGTGTTATTTTTATATGACAATTTATATTTCTTTTTTCTCTTGTGAACACCCACGTACACAAGCCTTCTACCCTAGCTTTACCAATAGGATTAGAATCGAGAATTAGTAGTTGTGACCTTCGTGGAGCTACGAGTCCCGTGTAGGCACATGAAAATCCTCACTCAGGTCGACCTCATTCAGGATGCCGATAAGGGTGGCTCAAATTTTTCTTGAATAAAGAAGAAATCGAGGACAACTTGGGAACCTTTATCCTTTAGACAATAGAGCCTCACCACACGTGTTGTGTTTTAATTTATTTATACGTATATATAAATTATTTAATTGTTTTCCTTTCTTATTCTTGTTTTATCCAAGCGTGTCTGTCTTTGATTTTTTTTTTATTTATTTTTATGCCTTCATAGGCATACATTCATAAACGTATTCTCTTTGCTTTCCCTTTCACTTTTTCTCTCATATTTAGTTTTGGTTTAAAAAAAGTGAAAAAAAATTATTCACTACATGCTCATCATTTGTCGTACAAAATTTACAAAAACAAAAGAAAAAACTTTTAAAAATTGAAAAAATATCTTTGATTATTGGCACACCTTCATAAACATATTCTCGGTGCTTTCCTTTTACTTTTTTTTCATATTTAGTTTTCTCAATTTTTTTTCTTTAACTTTTATTTTTGTTTCATCTCACATTCATTACATGCTCATCATTTGTTGTGCAAAATTTGAAAAAATAAATATTTGAAATTTGAAAAAGAAATAAACAAAAATTCAATCTTTATTACTTGAAATTTTGAACGATTTCAGACAAACTAGATATTGAGGTGGCAATGGAAAGAAAACCGATAATTGCAATTGAAAGTCAAAAACTGTGGCCAACATCTTCAGTCATGTTGTTCCAAGTGCGAGAAAGCAAAGAGCGATTTGGGAGGGATTTACACTAGAGTAAAGGATGTCAATCGTGAAGAAATATAGATACATAACAAGTCTTTATATATTTAGAGAGATGAAAATGCATTGGCAGCCGCATTAAATTTTTGGGATCAAACTAACAAATGTTTTGTGTTCAATTTCCTCAACATGATGTCTATCATTGAAGAACACTAGGAGTTGCTCTAATAGCCTATAACGTTTGAAACAAAATCCTATTTCTTCAACGAAAGGTTGATTGGTCGGAGAGCTTTTGCAAGGATTATCGATAATACAATTGCTGCTGATGTGGAGGATCAACTCAAGATTATGGGTGGAAGTGAAGGACAATCTTTCTATTACCTCATAAACCTTGTTCTAACAGCATAAGGATAATGAATTAAGCTTTAAGCTCTTTGCACTATACATGTTTGAGTCAATCTTGTTCCCAAATCTCCGTGGACATATAGACGTGAAAGTTGCCAAATTATTCCATGAAATCGAATATGGCATTAATCTGATTTTACCCATCCTCGTGTAAACAATATGCCTATTTGATTTTTGTAAAATACAAGGGAAAGGTAGATTTATTGGTCGCACTTCTTTGTTATACATTTGGTTGATGAGTCATTTCAGGCACCCACCTTAGTTTGGCCATCTACAAGTAAAATTCTCCAATTTGTGAAACACTACCATAAACCCTATGATGGAATTTGGATAGTTGAGCACAAAGCAGGCATGCAAGGTAGAAAATTTTGGATATCATTCTTGAAAAACTTGAAAAGTGAAGACGTAATATGGAGGGTTGTGTGGACACCTCTACAACCAGTAATTTACAAGTGCGGTAAATTCCATGATGTTCCACTGTTGGGCCCTGGGGAGGTACTAGTTATGCACCCTTTAGTTCTGCGCAAAATGTGGATAGAACAGTTCATCCCTGTGACACATGGGATGGGGAGCCTTGATTTTGATTACATGTAGAAGGATCCAGGGCAATAATTTTTGCAGATGATAGAATCCTAAAGATATGTAAAAAAAAAATGAACATTGAAAAGCATGGTGATGTCTCCACACCTGAATACAAGTCATGGTACGAAGCTATTCGAATATCGTACAAGAATGAAGAGAAACAGAGATAACTACCTTAAAAGGAGTCTGTTGATGAAGAGAATATTTTTATATATATATTTCATAAAAAAATACAAAAGGAAAATATTTTTATAAAGAGCATTTCCAGAAAATGTTTTTCTTAAAGGAAATTTTGATTTCTCTAAAAAACATCCCATTGATTTTCTTTTCAAAGCATTAAATCAAATCTAAAATTGTTTTTTCCATAAACGTTTCACTTCTTTAAAAATAGAAAAATAATAAAGAATTTCCTTAAAAAGAATTCTTTTCTTACACATGTTTTTAAATTAATAAATCAAACATTTTCTTTAAGAAAAAAAAAACTTTCCTTTGATGGAGATTAGGAAATCAAGATGTTGATTCCTTAATATTCTTGAGGTGATGAATTTATTTTGGGACGACAAATAAAATTCAAATAAATTTTGAATGGCTTTATGCCACCCATAATTATTGCTCATTACTTAATTTTAAAATAGTGATCAATAAAACATGAGACATTTAAAAAATCAAAACCAAAAACTTTTTTTTCTATAAAGGTCGTTTTCATTAGAATAACACAAGAAAAGTAAAATTATGTTCCATTGAATGAGTGTTGTGGGGTGCTAATACCTTTCCCCATACACAAACGACTCTCGAACCCAAAATCTTTTATTTGCAGATCATCTTAACACATTTTGGGTGCCTAGTTACACCTTATAAATCAAGGCTGGTGGCAACTCCATTTTTCTCCTCTTGGAAACAAAGTTGGCCGCTCCATGTCGCAAACCCGTAGCGATATCAACCATTCGAGTTTCTCAAAATTGGACTCCAAAGTATGTACATATTAGTTTAGATTTTATTTTCCCTTGATTCCAAAGCTTGGTTCTGTAAATAAAATTGGGTAAAAGTAACTATGGTACTTAATTAAGGTCCAAAGAAAAATAATCCTTGTGGAGACGATACTCTATACTTACTACTATATTAAAACTTGAACTGTACACTAATGGTTATTTGCGAGCACAAAAAATACACTCAACATTATGCTCTTCCCTCATGTATTGGAGCTTCCTCTCATTCACTTGTAACCCGTTCTTTGTTTGGGTCTGTGTGGCTGAATGAATGTTCGATCTGAGTGATACAACAAGAAAAATACGTGGTAGGGCATTCTGTGATGGAATTGGAGCTTGGTGGGGAGAGCAGATTGCGCTTAATTACATGTTTGTTCTCTAAACCCATATCGGCCAATGATGAACTGACCTTTGTATGATTTAATTATTTTGGAAACATTACTTTGAGGTTCGTGATTTTAAACTTCATGTTCTGTGTTTTTTTATTTGTTTGCACAATTTTCTATTTAAACACTTGTGACATATTTTTAGCATGGTTTGTGGTTTTTTTTCTTGTACATTGATTTGTATTCTGGATGTATTATGGTTGTGTTGTTTGGCCCGTTGAGTTGAGTTGGGTGGATTTTGGGTGTCCATTCACTGTCTCCATTTTTTGTTGCGACATTGTTCTTTGTGTTCAACCAATTCGTGGAAAATTTTGTTCACATGAATGAATATCATATATCTCCAAGGCTCGTTTTACTATCCTTACTATCATTGTTGTGTGTGTGATCAATTTTAGTCCTTTATTTTTTAATACTCTTGCTATAGCTATTTTTTTTCTATGCTTTGATAAATTTTAATGAAGGATCGAATGAGTTGTGTTTATGGTTTATGTGTGTTTTTAATTATTATGTCATTAATTAAATTATTTATTTATTTATATTTTAGCTGTTTCATCAACATTCATTAATTACTATTCTTATTAATGCTTAACCATCTGTTCTTATTAATGCTCAACCAATGGCGGATCCAGGATTTTATGTCAGAGGGGGCACGAATACATATAAAGTTAAATTACAAGTTTAGTCCCTGAACTTTTAGGCCCTTTTTGGAGGCCTGTTTTGGAATGGGCTGGGGTTGGGTTTGAAACCCAATCCCATGTTTGGCCCAGTGGGTTGGAAAAACGGGTTGTTGAAAAAGAAAAATCCTCGATTTCGTTATTCCAATGCCCTTGATTTTGTGCATTTAGTCCTCCCTCTCTCTTCGTGTGTTGTCGCTTCCTCTCCTAAACGCTCTCGTCTCCCTCCACAAAACCCTAGCCTGCTCTCTTTTTCGAATGGGATCGTCTTCTCCTCTGCTCAAAGCCCTGCTTCGTCTATCTCCATAAAACTCTAACCTTCGTTCGATTCCCTCTTCTCTCTTCACGTGCCGTTAAAAAGATTTACCTTCTCCCTCTCTTGAGTGGTTGAATCGCTTCCCTTGATGGCTTCGACTCCTCTTCTCCCTTCGATACATCTCTAGAAATATTTTTCCTCCTCTGTTTCGACCGAAATCCTCCATCTTCCTCTTTATTTTGTAAGACATATCTGTCTTCGTGTGTGAGGCAGAGTTGAAGTGGAAGGAGGATTGGAGCTTTGTGGGGGTCGGCTTGCATGTCTATTTCAGGTTCAAACTCGGTCGATGATGGTTCTTGAGGCTAAAGGTTATGTGCATGTCTGTGTTTTGGTTCATATCCACTGATCTGATCTCGTTTGTTTAATTCAATTGTGTTAAATTTAATGAGGTCTTTAATTTGCTACACTTGATTTGGCTTGTGATTGGCATGCATACGTGTTGTCTTCTTTGTTCATGGTCGATGATGACTCTCTATTCTGTTTAACTATATGAATCGTTACTACACGTGTGTTTATTATCTTAAGGCCCCTGATTTACTACCGTTGATATGGCCTGTGATTATTTGCGTTCTAATTGATATGCATACATTTTGGTTTCTTGGTTCATGGCCCAATACTACTACAAATTTGGCCACTATTAATGCATGATTTCAATGTATAGTTGACGCTTGTGACAAAAAGCCATTAATAAAAAGGTTTATTTTAACTTTAAAATAAATTATTAATTAAGAAATACATATATCGATGGCTATTAAACATTAAAAAAAGTCTATTTAAGTTGACGCAATAAACCATCAACATTGATAGCTTTATTGACAGTATTTCTGGAAAAATTCGTTAAAATTGGGTGAGCTCCATGTTTTGTATTTGTTGACGGCTATTACACGTTAACTATTGATTGTTTTGTTGACGCCCAAAAGGAGGCTATTGTTGACGGCCATTTGTTGTCAACATATGTGGTTTTTATTGACGATCAATGGCCATCAACATTGGGTGTTTTGTTTTAAAAAAAATATATTTTAGTCAAAACGACGTCGTTTCAACTTCATGAAGCTATGTCATTTTGGTTGTTTTAATATTAAAAAAAAATAAAATTGAGAAGAGCCCAAACCCTATTTCCTTTCAAATTGTCTCTCTGCTCCTTCTTCTTACAACTGTCGAACCTTAAACAACCGTGGAGTTGAACTTGCTATCGAGTCCTCGATCAGATTTTTGTTGCTGATTCATCAATGTTCTTTTGATTTTTTATTTCCTTCCATCTTCAATTTTTCCAAATTACCAGTTTCAATTGGGTGTGTTTCTGCTCATCGTTTCCCCATTCTCTCTTTAACATTCAATTCTCAAATTTCTGTTTGGGTGAGAGGGATCTTCTTCTTGTGTTCTTTTACCAGTCCCCTCCCAATATATAATTGTTCATCATAGATCTACGATGTTGGTTTTTGTGTTCAATTCGCGATGAAATTGGAATTAGATGATTGTGGTTTTCGCTTGTGTTTTTTTTTGTGTTTTTTGTGCTTTTATGTCCTATTATGATGATTATGCAATTCTTACTCGAACATTATATTGTGTTTTTTGTGTCCTATTATGTTAAATCATTTATCCTAAGCTTCCTACATGTTAAAATGTGTGTGTGCATTCACCCCAACATCATCATGTTTCAGTTTAAGTTTAGAATACAATGAGTAATTACCTCGTCCCTACTCTGTAGATGTTGCCTCGCATCATCTATAATTTTTAAGCTAAAACTACTTCCATGAGCATAGAATTCTAAATTAATGTTTTACCTTTAAAACCTCCCCTTATATTCTTTTATGTAGAATTCCCAAGACAATTGGTGTGGCGATTTCGATGAAAGTGACTTTTTTCATAACTTATATCATGGTCGATGGATGGGCTGACATTGTTGGGGAGATTTTGATGTTGAAGCCCCTAATAATGTTACACTTAAAGAACTTTTTCTTAATGAAGACTGAAAAGGATAGGGGGGAGGCAATGGATCCAGGAAATCTTGGTTTCAACATAAGAGAACCTCGAATACATTTATATTTTCTATTAGGTCTCGTCAATGCAACCGTGACACCTTTTCTGCTTCCTTTCATAACAGTCTTCTTTGTCCTCTACTTTGTTGTATTCTGCCATCTGGTAAGTTATGAATTCTTATGAGCATGAGAAGCTGAATATGAGTTTTTAATGTTTCTTTCTTTACATTTTTCTCATGGATTATTGTTCGGGTGTATGTTGGAAGTGTGTTTCGAAATTTGTCTGCTTTGTATTTACATCTATATTGGTTGAGTGTTTTATACTTATATATACTCATCCAACAAATTGCAAATCATAAATGTTTACAACCAGGAATATGAGAGTGTTGCAGCATTCTGGCCTGATATCCATAGGCACATCATTTATGCTTTGATTTTCTCACAGGTGGTTCTAATGGGACTATTAAGCACAAAGAATATTGCCTAATCAACCCCACTTCTAATTGCACTCCCAGTAATCACCATATCATTCCATCTGTACTGCAAAGGCCGTTATGAACTTGCATTTATCTGATATCCCATACAGGTTAATTGAAATTTATCGATATAAAAATAGATTCTGCTTGAGAAATAGGGATTTTTTTCCACTGCCTAGATGTGGAATTTTTTTTTCTATCTTTAGATTGATAAAAACAAATTTACTCAATCCTCATTTTGCAAAAGTAGGCCATTGTGATTTATATTCATCACAATGTCCTATCTTCAGATTGCAAGTTAAACACAATGTCCTATTATGCAAATTTGAACTGGAATTAGATAAAATTGGAATTAAATAATTTAACATATAGGAAGATTTATGGTGATTCAAGTAAGAATTGCACCATGTTCGATAAACTTTAAAGAGTTATGTGGTTTTTCTGACGTTTATTGCATTTAGTTTTGGGATTTCTTTCTTGTTGGGACATAAATATGTGATGCTTTGACGGTAGATGATTCCCAATAGCACCAATTCAAATCCATATACAAACTAAAAAACATCTTTTTGTATTAGTCGGCAGAACTCACCAAATGATTCCCAACATTAATGTTAACGGTTCCATTTCAGCATATAGAAATAAATATAGGAGCATAATCATGGTCTTGTAAGTAATTTTTAGCACTTATATTGTGAACATTTTAGGTGTCCATTTCAAAATAGACTCTCCTATAGTATTACATTATGTGTGATTTAATACACCTTGTTTAATTGTTGTTTGACTTATTTTTATATGTTGGAGAACTTAATATCCTTTACTCGATTTTTTCTAATTCTCAATTATTTTTAGCATTTTTGTTGTGAACATTTTAGGTATCTTGTTGAAAGGTTACTTAATTAAATTATAATTTTAGTTCTTATAGTTTGAGTTCGTTTTAATTTGGTATAAGTTTTAATTTAGATTATATTTTTTAGGTTTTGTTTCAATTTGGTTCTGCTACAGTTCTAAATTTAGTCCTCATAATTTTTTAAAACTTCATACTCATATTAGATTGTTGATTTGTCATTCTGGTTGGTTTTTGAATCCTTTTGAGTTTGGATGAGTAAGTTGATTAATGTGGGAGTGTACTTGTAGTGCTAGTCATGTGAGTCAATGGGTTTTTTTTTTTCCTTTTTTGTTTTTGTGGTTTGAACTTCATTCAACGAATCAATTATATTGAAAATATAGGATCTTTTTGTTTTAGTGTTTAAGTTTGTTTACACGTGAATTTCAACAAAGAAACAGAAATGAGACACGTGTAAATAACTTTAATTTTCGTATTAATCTTGTGGGTGTGGTACAATCTCTAATTTGTTCCTCTAATTCTTTCTCTCTTATACACAAATGTCTCGATGGCTTTGCAGCTTGTTCTTGAGCATGGACTTGTCTCGAGGGCTTCGCAACTTGTTCTCAAACGTAGACTTGTCTCGAGGGCTTCACAACTTGTTCTCGAATGTAGAATTATCTCGAGGGCTATGCAGCTTATTCTCGAAGTTGAAGCTTCAATTAATCTTTAGGGTCTTGGAGTCTTCAAGTCTTAAAGAGTCTTTGGTCTTCAAGAAGTGTTCAGCACCTAAGAACTTCAGAGAGTATTTGCCATCTAAGGACTTTAGGGAGTGTTTAGCACATAAGGACCCTAAGGATTCTCTCTGAATTCTCTAGAGAATAAAATTTCTGAACCCCTCAAATGAAGGAAAGCTTTTCTATTTATAGAGCTTTCCATGGCATGTGGGCTTGGGCTTTAATGACCTTTGGGCCCAACCATGGACTTGGACTTTGGTTGGCTTTGGGCTTAATCATTTGGATTTGAGTTTTATTTAACTTTGACCAAAATTCCATATAATCCAATTTGACCAAATTTAATTTAATTGTTTAGTCAAATTGTCATAATGAAGACATGTGGCCTTTTAATTTTAGAATTTGCCAATTTTTGTCTTTAAATTAAATTTGGGACACATACATGTCAATGTATAATTGGTCCCAAATTTAATTATTTGTATTTTGTCATTAATTTGGAATAATGACGTGGCAATTTGGGATTGGCCAAAATTTTTTTGTCAACAAATCCCCCTTTTCGAGATTCTTCGAGATTTATGCACAAGTATGTGTGGGTGAATCTCGAAAAATGATAATTTTGAGTCAAGATGTGAGGTATTTCCTAATTTTGACTCCATTTGATGTGTCAACTTAATAAAAATATGGCTTTGGTTCATAATTTTGATTTTTTTTATTTGACACTTTTTATGCCAATTCATCAAAATATGAATTTGGGTCAATATTTTGATTTTCTTTTTTGACACTTTTTTTAGGCCAATTAATCAAAATTTAAATTTTGGACAAAATTTTGATTTTTCTTATTTGGCGACTAACTTTGATTTGAATTTCAATTGGATTTAACTCCAAATTGAATTTTGAGTAATGCCCAAACTCTATCCAATTTTGACATGAATTTGAAGCATGACCTTTTTTTTTTTTTTTTTTTTAAATTTTGAATTTCACTCCAACTTGATCTAGGACTAACTTGTGATTGTACCCAAACTTTTGTGATTTAAGATCAATGACTTGAATTTGAAATTTACTTGGGACCAAATTTGGAATATGTCCAAATTGTGCTTTTTTTTAGATAAAAATGAAATTCTACCATGATTTGGATGAGAATTGATTTATCAAGCTTTGACTTGGGATAAAATTTGGAATGTGCCCAAATTTTGGCAACCAATTCTCATGGAAATTTACTCCAAATTGAATTAAATTCGAAATTTAGCCAATTTGCAAATTGATTTGAATCCAATTACATACTCATCATAATCCAATTTGATTTCAAATTTGAATGATGATATTGAGATGGTTTGATTCAAATGAGATTTAAATTTTCAAATTGATTTGAACCACAATCTCATACTTATCATAATTCAATTTGATTTGAAATTTGAATTATAATATTGAGATAATTCAAATTAAAATTCCTAATTTGACAAGGATTCCGAGATATGGTTTGATTCGAAACCAAATCAAATTGGGTTTCAATTAAATTTACCTCAAGAGGTAAATTAGAATTCAATTTTTTTTTTTACACCTTAAACGAGTTTTGTATCATTCTCAATCAAGTATTCTCAGTTTTTTTTCCTTGTTTTTCTCAATAAAAAACAGCTCCCACGTTTCATATATGTATTTTTTTTTTATTCTTCCCCTTCTTCTTATCGCCAACAATAGAGGTGGGTTGCTCCTTAAAAAAAAATAAATAAATTCCAAACCCATCCACTACTTCTTTATCTTCTTTTCTTTTTTCTCCAATTTACGACGGCTACAACAGGTGAGTTTTTTTTTCTTTTTTTATTCTTTTTCTTCATCTGCTTCTTGGCATCTACGACAAATGTTTTCTTTTATTTTCTTTATTTTTTTTTCATGTGTCGGTAGCTTGCAAGATTGCTGCATTTTTTTTTTTTACTTTTTTTTCTTTCCTCACTGCCGATGACCACTCTGTATTTATTCTTTTTTTTAAGAAAAGCTTGGTTAAGCTTTCTTCTTCTCTCACGATGGTGCCAGCGCCAGGTGAGTTTTTTTTTCCCTTACTCTTTTTTTTCTTTTTTTTTTTCGGTTTTGCTTTTCTTTGTTTTTTTTTTGCTTTTTTTTTAACCTAACAACCTTTTGACTTTGCCATCCCTCTTTTTTTTAAAGAAGAACCTTTATTCGGCGGCTCCTTTTCCTTGAGGAATACCACACTGCTCATCAACTAGAGAACACGAATTTGAGGTAATTCAACTTTTCTCTCTCTCTTTCTTTTTTTTTTTTTTTAAGGAATAATCTTTATTTGGAAATTTTATTTGGCGTCTCCTTTTTCTGGAAGAATACCATATTGCTCATCAATTAGAGAACACGAATTTGAGATAATTCAACTATTCTCTTTTTCTCTTTTATTTTTGCTGTTTGTTTCTTTTGCAGCTACGATGCCATCTTAGGTGGGTAAACTTGGGTGGGACCCAGCTGTTCTATGTGTACCTGCAGCTACCTTTGTTCACGGTTAATTAGCTCTTGTAGCTACGACACTCACCATCTTTAGCGCGGGTACACTTGGGTAGAACCCTGGTGGTTCTAGGTGTACCTGCAGCTTCCTCTATTTGCGGTTAATTAGCCCTTGTAGCTACATCACTCACCATCTTTAGCGGGGGTACACTTGGGTGGAACCCTGGTAGTTCTAGGTGTACCTGCAGCTACCTCTATTCATGGTTAATTAGCTCTTGTAGCTACAACACTCACCATCTTTAGCGCGGGTACACTTGGGTGGGACCCTAGCGGTTCTAGGTGTACCTGTAGCTACCACTCGCCCTTTGATGTTAGCTCAAGAACACTCGACCCTAACGAGGCCTATGGTGTTCGTGCAGTTCTACTACGCTTCGAAGTTAGCTCATAAACACTCGACCCTAATGAGGACTATGGTGTTCCTGCAACCCCGCTGCTCTTTGATGTGACCTCAAAGACAACTTTCAAGGTAAGTCATATCTTTCTCTTAACTTATCTCTTTTTTCTCTTTTCTTTTTTTTTTCTTTATTTATTTGTTTTTTGTTTTTTGTTTTTGTTTTTTGGTTTTTTTTTTGTTTTTGTTTTTTGGTTTTTTTTGTTTTTGTTTTTTGTTTTTTTTTGCTACAAGGTTCTTCGGTATTTGCTTAGTGACGCCATTATTGACTTGAAGCTAACTTGATGAAGGAGCAAGCGACGACGAACAAAGGCTTCTTGACTTGGGAGAGGAGCAAGTGTCGATGGACGGAACCTATTGACTTGGTGGAGGAGCAAGTGTTGATGGACGGAGCTTCCTGACTTGACAGAGGAGCAAGCATTGATGGACGAAACCTTCTTACTTGTTGGAGGAACGAGCATTGATGGACGGAGCCTCCTGACTTGATGGATGAGACAACGTCGATAAACGAAACCTCCTGACTTGGGAGAGGAGCGAGCGTCGATGGACGAATCCTTCTGACTTGTCGGAGGATCGAACGTCGATGGACAAAACCCCCTGACTTTGGAGAGGAACAAACGTCGATGGACGAATCCTTCTAACTTGACGGAGGAGCGAACGTCGATGGACGAAGCCTCCTAGCTTGGTGGAGGAGCAAGCGTCGATGGATGAAGCCTTCTGACTTGGTAGAGGAGCAAATGTCTACGGACAAAGCCTCCTGTCTTGGTGGAGGAGCGAGCATCGACGGACGAATCCTTATGACTTGGCGAAGGAGAAAATGTCGACGGACAAAACTTCATGTCTTGGCAGAGGAGCGAACGACGATGAACGCAGCCTCCTGTCTTTGTGGAGGGACGAGTGTCGACAGACGGAGCCTCCTGACTTGGCAGAGGAGCCCATGCTGACGGATGGAGCCTCTGGACTTGACAGAGGAGAGAGCACCGACGGACGGAGTCTCTTGACTTGGAGATAGAACGCCGAACTTAGAGGCGAAGCGCTGTACTAGTAGGCATAGTGCTGTATTTTGAGGCGGAAAGCCGAACTTGAAGGCGAATCACCAAACTTGTAGGCGACAATGCTTGAACTTAAACTTGAAGAGAGCGATGTGCAAACTTGAACTTCAAGTGAGCGATGTTTGAACTTAAGCTTGAAGTTAGCAAAACTCAAACTCAAAGACTTGAAAGGGCGAAGTGCGAACCCTAGACTTGAAGGAGAGTGAAACCCAAACTTTAGAGTGAGTGAGTGACAAACCAAACTTAAAGGGAACAAAGCTCAAACTTTAGGGGGGTGAGCGACGATCCAAAATTGAGGGGAACAAAGCTCAAACTTTAGGGGAGTGAGCAACGAACCGAACTTAAGGGGAATAAAGCTCGAACTTTAGAGTGAGCAATGAACCGAACTTGAGGGGAACAGAGCTTGAACTTTTGAACGAGTGAGTGACGAACTGAACTTGAGGTGGACAAAGCTCTCTCATATGCATCCAACTATTACTATTTATTTTCTTCATTGCTTTCAGCTTATGTATTGTGTTATTATGAACTTCAAACCTTCATTAGTTTATGGATTTCCTTTACTCTAGCAATACCATTCTTCTTTCCCACATATTAATTATTTAAAATATATGTTCTTACTATTGTTATTTAATTTTACACATCATGAATGGAGTGAATGAGATATCAATATACTTTTACAAACTACACATTCATATTTAACTATGCTTAAAACAATTGATCCACATAATTGGTTAAATTAATGATATGCAATTCAACAAACAATTATCAAGTCAAGAAATATGGATTTGAAAAAAAAAAGCCTAAAAAATTATTTAAAAAAAAGCCGAAACAAACCTAGCCTAACTGTGCCCAAATACAGGTTTCAACAAACTAGCCAAACCCAACCTTGCACCTCAAACATAGTAATCGGGAACCCCAGGGTTTCTAATTCCAGCCAAGGATTTCTAGGGTTCCTGACTCCAAACCATCGTGCCAAACAGCCTTTTAGATTTATATCTATATGGTCCTTGAACAAGTTTTTGATAGGTCCCTGAACTTTCCATTTTGTATCAATAGGTCTCTTACATATTCGAAATTTATAAAAATTAATATTCTATTGGACACATTTTAAAAAAAAAATAATTTGTGTCTAATTAGTCCTCAACCTATTCAATTTTTTTAAGAAAAATAAATCCATATATCTATTAGATAAAAAAATGAAAGTTTAAGGTCCAATTAGACACAAAATTTAGAACAGTTAGTTTTAAAAAATTTGAATATATATGAGACCTATTGTGTACAAAATTGAAAGTTTATGTATCAATTATATATTTTTAAAATTTAAGGACTTATTAGAAACATAATTAAAAGTTCAATGACTTATTAGACATTTTTTAAAGTTCAAACACCTATTAGGCACAAATTTAAAAATTCAAACATTAAACTTGTAATTTAATCTTTATATAAATATACCTTTAAATGCATTAATATAATATTTAAATTAAGTAATATTAATTTCTTTAAAAAAATTAAATAATATTAATTATAAAATTACAATAAACCATTATAGATTTTTTTAGTACAACCATTATTCACCTAAATATTTGGAAAATTAAATATACAAAACATGCTAACTGAGACTCGAACACTGCGAAAAACAAGAGTAGTAGCCATTGCCATCCCATGCCAACGAACCAACGTATATATATTTTTTATAATTTTAGTTGTGGCCAAATTAATATGTATTACAAATCTATAATTTTAGGGGGGGGGGGGGGGGGGGGGGGGGGCAACTACCCCTTCTAGCCCTTACATGGATCCACCCTTGTCCTTAACCACCTTTTCTTCGATTGGTGTGTGCTCTTTGATGGCCATTACTTCCCACTATGTGAATTAATCAAAGTTAGGTGCAGTTAAGTGCACCCATATCCATTTGCTAATAACCACCTCTCTATTGATATATATATATGGTATCACATGTTTTGTGCTCTTGAGAACAACTCCACTGCCTCTCTTCTCTCCTGCAGTTGATGAGTAATTTTTAACCTTTGGTTTATTGTGTTATTCCCTTTCCTTTTCACTCACATTTTTCTAGCACATTTTTATGGGTGGTAGGTGGTCCTTCTAGAATAAGTCTCTTAGTGCAAAGGTAGTTTATATTCCAATGTTTACTTTTGTAATTTTTTCTATTAATGTAGCTTCCTTTTTCTTCTATAGTTGGATAACCTTCAATTTGCATCTTGTACGATCGAAGGATTTCTTCTAAACCATTTCGATTACCCAAGGTATGTTAGGTTTAACGTACCTTTGTTTTCATTTTATTTAGAAGTTTGTACTATCTAATTAGGGTTGTTTGTATTGTTTGCAGGGCCCAAACTAATACTTTCTCACACATTAGTTTGAAATTCGTGAGTTTAAAGTTCGGAACATTTTTTTTTTCATGTACTTTATCACACATTGGATCAAGAGATTTCTTCTAAACCATTTCATTCTCGTCCTCTCGAAATTCTCCATTTAATTTCGTGGAGAATTCGCGGGGATCAGGTTCCCCTCGAGGAATTATTCTCCGTTTGTGATTTTTATTTTTTTAAATTTTGATTAAATAAAATATTTTTTTAGAAGAATTCTATTTAAATTGTTAATTTCTAATGATAAATTTCTATTTGAAGAGATTTTTTTTAAAAATTTCTTTAGAAAAATAAAATAATTTATCATAAAAGTTTAAATTTAGGATTTATTATATATATATAAATATATATTAAAAAAATAAAGTCATCGAGGCAGAGGCGGGGGTGGGCAGCGGGGAACAGGGCAAGGACCAGGACGAGGAATACATTCCCTGTCCCCATCCCCATTTAGCTAACTGAGAAAAATTCTTCTCCACTCCCTCTCCAATTCCCCACCTAAACGGGGAATTTCCTTCCCTTGAGGGACAGGCCTCTATCCTCGCGAGAAAAATGAACATCTCTAATTAATTATGTTCTAAGTTTTGGTTATGTGATCATTTTTTTTTCTCACTCTTCTATTTATACACTGTTTGGACATATAGTATGGTTTGTGTTTTTTTTTTTTTTTTGACATTCTTCTCTTTATACAGTTTGGACATATCTTTAGTAGGGTTTATGTTTTATTTGTTGCACACTGTTTAAATCTTTGGACACATGTTCTATATTTTTATTATTCTTCAAAATTTAAAATAACACAAGAAAAAAATTAATCTTTATCACATTGGCATAAATTGATTTAAATTTGAACCTAACAAGTAATTTAAATTTGATTTGGATAAATTAATGAATTTACTTTTTATATTTATCACATTGGCAAAAATCTAGTATTTGGAAAAATTAGGATTAAGTCTTTCCAACTTTAGAAAAATGAATCATGCATTTTATAAATTTACAAATGTGAACTTAGTGAAAAAAAAAAAAGAGAACTCGAACTTGCCATTTTTACTCCACAACATAATAATCCAATTTTTGAAATTAGTAGCAAATATACATGTTGTAAAAAATTAAATATGACATTACCTATTTACAAAAAAAGTTGTTTCTTGTCTAAATTAATACATGCATGTTTTTCAAAATAATAGATGTAGCTAAAAAAAACAAAAAAAAACTATGACATTACCTATTTATAAAAAATTTGTTTCTTAACTAAATTAATGCATGGATGTTTCAAACTAATAGCAAATATATGTGTAGTTAAAAAAAGGGGTGATTGCACAGATAACTAAATGAGCCTAAATAATAGCAAAAATAGCAAATTGTAAAACTATTTGCAAATATGGCAAAAGCCCATGTAAAAAGACTAAAAACTCCTCATGTGTAAAGAGCCCACGCTTTCAGCCTAAATGATTAATTTCATCTCACGATTTCTTCTCATCTCCATTTCTTCTGATTTCTTCCTTGCTAATAAGCCCTAAATCTTAGGTTCTTTTCGATTTCATTATGATTTCTTCTAATTTCTTCCTTTTTTCTTTTTTTTTTTCTAATTTCAATTTCAATCAGCCCTAAAGTCTTTCGATTTCTTCCTTTTCTTCTGATTGCTATTTCCTTCTAATTCATTTGTATTTAAAAGAAATCCCAATCTATTTCGAGTTCGAGTTTCGTTGACCTAAAGTCTTGCTTCTCAAGCCCTGCTTCATCATCAAGGTTAGTTTCTCTTTGCCTCGTTTATCTTCCTTTTCTTTTCTTGGAATTGCTTCGATTGGTTTCTTTATAGTTTCTCCTTTCAATTTCATGTCGGATGATATGTTTAATTTTCTGCTTAAATTCTTTCCAATAGAATATAATTGAAGGTTAGGTTTGGTTAACTTTTTTGGTGACTATCACTAATAATAGAAGGTTGCAAGCTAGATGTCTATTAATAATAGAAGATTGCATGCCAAATGTCTATTAATAATTGGATTTTATCAATGGCTATCATTGATAGATTACATATAATTTAGTTCAATTGTTGGCCAAATGTATTAATAATAGACTTCAATCCATGAAGTCTATCAGTGGCTATCGCTGACAGATTTCAATCTGGATTGAAGTCGATTAGTGATAGCCATTTATAGACTTTTTTTGTTGATAGAATATATCGAAGTCTATCAGTGATAGCCACTAATAATTTTGATAGATAAAGTTCTATTAATAATAGAGTTCTATCTATATTCAAGTCTATCAGTGACTATCACTGATAGATTTTAATACAGACAGAATTCTAGAATTCTATAGTGTAGTGATCTAATAGATGACTTATTGAATTGAGTATCTAATTAATGTGTACTGAATGTTTCAGGTTGTTGGAGAAAAAATAACTAAAAAATATAGACCTAAGGTCAACTTTGGAAAGAATCCTCCTCTTCCGAGCATGGGCTGGAATGTTGTTGCGAGGCCAAAAAGGCAAACAAAGCCAACAACAAAAGTCTTGGAGAATACAAAAGTTCAAAAGAAAGGCAAAAAATCTCCAAACAAACAACAACATTATATTCTCCAAGATTCAAGCATGATGATACTCTTTCTTTTGATCTCAAAATATCTCGATGAATGAATATTTTTTTGAATTTTTGATACTTTTTTAATGTATAAAGGTTACATTGTAAAGTTTTATTTTTCTTTTTTTATATATACTTTAAGTCTCAATGATAATGGTGGATGGTGTGGAACTTTGCTAAGTAGATTCCTTAATATTATTCTGTACAAGTGATTAATGTTCAAAGTCCCACTTGCTTAGTTGCTAGCAATTAGTATATCACTGATAGAAGTCAAACACTTATAGACTTCTAAGAGTCTATCAATGATAGATTAATATCAATGATAATCAGTGATAGGAGTACTATATGCTAGATAGGAGTAATATGTGCTAGATGATAACCAGTGATAGGAGTATTATATGCCAGATAGGAGTACGTGAAGGCCTTAAAAGTGTGGTTTAATTTTTGAAGTTGGAGCTGGTTTCTGAAGTTGGAGTTGGTTTAACTTCTGAAGTTGGAGTTGGAGTTGTGGTGATCTGATTTTGACTTAGAAGTGTGAACCTTTTGTCTAGTAGGTGTATTATGAAAAAAAAAATTGTCGTTGCCATAGATACGCTGTAATGCTACCAAAATTTCCAGAGCATAAAAAGTGTTGTAATTTCCTTAATACATTTCATGGAAACAAAAATTTGAGATTGATACAAGGAATCAAATGTTGAGTTAGTTAGTTTTTTGGGTATGGTTTTGCAATTGGAGTGACGTTGATAGACTTATTATGGAAAGATTTCAATAAAAACTGATAGACTTCAAATTGACCAATTAACACATGTAAATATCACTGCAACAATTATCACCAATCATATTGATACTATTCACATTGATGTTTATCTCTAAAACACATATCTAAAAACCAAATGTATAACAATAGTAAAAAAAGTCAATTGCCAATATTTTATCAATGTACAATTGGTGGAAATTTACATGTCCTACGATTGCGACCAACACGATGACATCTACATGTCGTGTGACTTCTTGCTTCACCAATTGATAGCATCCTTTGTTTTTTAGGTCTTCCCGCTTGACATTTAACAATTGAAGGTAATGCATTCATATTAACATCTATAGAGCTCCATTAAGAATGATTCCCAACTAGACAAACTAAACCTCTATAAGTTGATGACAATGTCGTAGAAAAATAATACTTAGACACAAAAGTGTAAATATTCATATCATGCCCGCGAAGAACAACAAGTGCATGAAAGCACATGGAATTTTATCGAGATTCCAAACACGACAACTTCATGATTTGGAATCCAACTTTACAATGAATTGATTGTCTCCGTTAATTACTTTATATATATTCAACATCGCTAATAGGATCAACCTGAAAAAAAGAAAAAAAACGTGATCAACAAGATATGAATAAAAAATTAGAAAAATTAGTGAGTGGTAGTATATGTATTGAATTCTATCAGTGACTATCGCTGATAGAATTTCATCTGTATTAAAGTCTATCAGTGATAGCAACTGATAGACTTCAATACAGAAAACTAAATAATGTCTATCAATATAGCCTATCACTGATAGACTTCAATATACATAACTAATATTTCTTACTGTATTGAGGTCTATCAGTGACTATCACTGATAGACTTCAATACAAATAGAGTTCTATCAATGATAGTTCTAAGCTTAGAATTCTATCAGTGAAGCTTTGAAGTCTATTAGTGACTATCATTGATAAAATTCAATTTGTATTGAAGTCTATGAGTGACTATCACTAATAGACTTTTATACAAATAGAATTCTATTAGTGATAGTCACTCATAGACTTCAATATAGTTTAGTGGAAGTGGTCCACTCAAAGAAACACAATTTATACTCGAAAGTTTGATTATAATGATAATGAACGAAAAGTGAAAGCAACCTAAGATAAATGATTGATTATCATTGAACATTGAAAATAAATTATTCTCAATGATCAATGATTTCAACCATCGAAGTTTTCCAATCTCCCTTGGGATTTTTGAAAAAAGGAAAAGCAGTTTTATCTTTAATAATTGGATGCAAGTCATAATTAAACTCCATGAGCCAAAGTACTTGTGAGCTGATTACGATTAAGAAGTAAATGTTTCGGCATTGTCAAGTTTTCAACTTCTATTAGTATGCTTCCTGTACGAATGTAAAAATAGAAGTTAATTAGATACTTTCATAACTCCCAAGTATCTAAGCTAGAGGGTTGCAGAAATAAGCCTTACCCAAATAGTGGTTTGTTCAAAGATCAAGTCATAGAATCGAAGTTAAGTTGAAAATAGAAGTGGGAATGGAGCTAGAGAAGTTATTGCCAAAAAGATATAGTTTCTCAATTCTCGGCAGTAGCTCTAACCACGATGGAATTTCTCTGCCGAAGTTGTTATCTCCAATACTTAATAGTTTCAACCAAGACAAATTTATCTCAAATTAAGAATAGAGATAATCGAAAAACAATAGAGGAAAATGAAAAATTATTTGGGAGGAAGAGTAAAACACAATAAGAGAAGAAAACAGAGAATTCAGTTACAAACCTACAACGATTATTGGAGAAGCAAAACAAAACACAATTAGAGAAGAAAATGGAGATTTAGTCACAAACCTAAAATGAAAGACAACAAACACACTGATAAAAATTACAAAAATCACAACCCAAATATAACGAAGAACGAAGATCTAATCAGAAAAGAAGAAGAACGAAGACAATGAAAAACAACAAAAATTACAGCCTAAAACACGGCGAAGAACGCCTCTCCAATCGAGAAGACAAAGAACAAAATTGGAGAAACAAAGGAGAATGCAAAAATGAAAGAGGAAGAAGAAGAATTCACACAAATTCATATTTAAAATAATGGTAAAGTGGTAAATAAGAAAAAGTTATTTGAGAGATTTCCCATATTTGCAATTTTTTTTAAAGTTGCTATATTTGCCAATAAGAATCTTCAATTTGATACCCATTACAATTTCCCTAAAAAAAGCAATGACATTTCTTAAAGTTTCATAATACATGCATTTTCAAATTTAGAAAAATTAAACAATCTACCTTTGTTTTATCAAATAGAGGACTTGGATGAGGGCGATTAGGTCTTGCTTATGGACGTTTTGTTCACTCATATCCAGAAGACTAATGGATGTTTTGTTCACTCATATCCAGAAGACTAACTGTTTTTTATTCGATTATGCACAATTGAAGAGAAGATATTGCCTGCATCTATCGAGTAGGAACGAATACCCAGCCCTTCTTCAACGACCCTTTCTTTTTTGCAATGATGAATTTGACCCATTATTGGCCAGTTGCTAATTTTTGGAAGAATTTATTTGGCCCCTAGTTGGGCATTCAATATATTTTGTGAATCATGTCCTTTGGCCCTTGTTGTCATTTTTATATTTTGTGCATATATCACTCATACTATGCATAATGTAATTTTTTTTGTTGGTATCAATGCAAATTTATTTTGTCTGTCTCAATTAAAATTGTTATAGACACAAAATTATAAAATATTTGTAAAATTAAATAAGTTGATATCTCAATTAAATGTTGAAAATTTGGAGAAATCTATCTCTAATTGAATGTTTGAACAAAAAATTAAGAAAAAAAATTAGCCAATAGAAAACCAAACTTCAGAACTCCAGGTTAAATAAATATGCACCACAAACATAGACTTATTAACTCTAGGTTAAATAACTTTGTGCCCCAAACATAGACTTCCTAAACCTAGACTAAACAACTCTGCATCCCAAACATAAATTTATTAACTCTACATACTAAACAACTCTAGACTTCTTAGCTCAACTCTGTGCCCCAAACAGCCTTAAGAGAATTCAAAAGCAAAGAAGATTAGAAGACTCTCTGAAACTCTTGAACACTTAGCACTAAACAATTCTTGAAGATAAAAGACATTCAAGATAAAGGTTCAAAATAACTAGAACCCAGAGCACATAGAAGACTTCTAGAAAATAAGAAGACTCTCTAAAGCTCTTGAAGACCAAAGACTCTTTAAAATCTCTTTGAAGACTATAAACTTTTTGAAGACCAAAACCACTTTGAAGATCAAAAGGCCTCAAGACCTGAAGACTATAAAGACCAAAGTATCTTTGAAGATAAGTTGAAGGCATTTGAAGCATATAAAACTTCAAAACTTTGATCAATTCTTCAAAAAGATCAACAAGCCAAAGGCCGATCCAATAAGATCAATAAGCCAACAACTGATCCAACAAGATCAACAAGCTAAAGACCGACCCAAGAAAAGCAACAAGCTGGAAGGCTAGTAAAAAAAGATCAACAAACATGCTTGAGAACAAACTATCCAGCCCTCAAGACTTTTCTACATTAGAGAAAGAGAATTAGAGGATAAACATTACAGATTGTGCTCTACTACAAAAATCAAACAAATTCATGTTCGTTTACACGTATTAAATTTCTTTGTTGAAATCTCGTGAAAAAAATTGGTAGGTCACAAATTGCCACGTCATTATTTGTGAATTAATGAAAAAATCACAAGTTATTAAATTTAGGACCAATTATGTTCCAAATTCAATTTGAAGACAAAAGTTGGCAAATCCTAAATTTTGAGGCCACGCAACTAATTAAATTTAATATGGTCAAATTGAGTCATATGGTATTTGAGTAGAACATAAATAAAATCAAAGGGATAGGCCTAATCAAACAAAGTCCAAGCCCAAAGGGCTAGGCCCAAATCTAATTTGGGACCAATTATAAATTGACCCAAATTTAATTTGAAGACAAAAGTTGGCAAAGCCTAAAATTTGAGGCCACGTGTGTTCATTATGACCATTTGATTAAATAATTAACTTTAATTTGGTCAAATTGAGTTGATATGGTATTTAGGTCAAACTTAAACAAAGTCCAAAAGGATAGGTCCTAATCCAACAAAGTCCAAGCCCAACGGGCTAGTCCCAAATTTAACAGCTCAAGTCCAATCGTTAGACCCAAAAGCCATTAAAGCCCAAGCGCACATGCCCATGGAAAGATCTATAAATAGGCAAGCTCTCCTTCATTTGAGGGGTTTAGAAATCAAACTGTAATGCCCGACATTTTTCTAGTTGGTTTTTTATTAGAATAAAGTGTGGGATGATAATTTGCATCTTATGGTATTTTTTAAATTTGGTTTATTTTGAATTTAGGCACTTAAGATGGTAAAAAGGGAATGAAATAGAAGATATGAGGGCATTTTTTAAATTTGGAAAAGTTAAGCCTTTTTTTTATAAAAAAAAAAGGAGAAAAATCTCTTTCTCTTTCCCTAACACCCTCTCCCCTCGTCTATTTCTCTCTCTCCCTCTCCCTCGGGTAGCTCTCCCCCTCTCGTTCACTTTTTCCCCTCTCGCTAACAGCATCCCACACCATCAACCCACGAATCCCCTCACCATGCAAACCACCGCCCCGCCGCACTGCCTCATCACCCAGATTTTTTGCCAACCCATCTCCAGCTATGATCCGCAACCGCCCAAACCACCGTGCAGGCCAACATTCTCTCTCTCTCTCTCTCTCGGTATGGACGACCAATGGAGGTGCTTTCAAATTCAGTTTCCGCTGAGCCTGACATTGTACAGCTGTGTACAGTCTCATTTTTTCGTGGGTAAGTGTTTCAAATGTGATTCAAGGTGGTTGATGGGTTGTAAAGCTAAATTGAAGGCTAATTTGGGGATTTAAAACTAACCCACATTGTTTTGGATTTTATTCTAGAATACCCATTGCAATTGTAGACCATTTTGGGTGAATTTTGATCGTTTGAGCTGCCATCCGATGGGCATTGATCTCAGTTTTGGGGTGAGCTCTCTTTAGGTGTTATAGTATTCATCTTAATTGAAGTTATGCTTGACATTGGAGTTACCTGGCACTTGTTTTAGGACTTTTTGTTGAGTTTAGGGGCTTGTTTTGGTGTCTTATAAATTACCCATAATGCGCTAGACTTTGTTCAAGGTTACCCATTGCGTTTGGAGGCCGGGTTGTCAAATTTAGATCAATTCGACACCAAATTCAGCAAGGGAGGGTGTTGTTTTGGGACTTTGTTTGGCAATTCAAGATCAAGCATTTGAGTTCTAGGATGCCTTGAATCTTAGAGTTATTTGCGTAAGTAGTCTAATTGGATAACTCTCTTATGCTTTGGATGTGGAGTTCTTGGAGTTTGTAATGCATGTATGATTGCGTGTTTATGAGAACGTTCCTTTTAGGTATGTGCATGAGCGTGCTGGACATTTGGTGATATGCTTAGTAAATTTCTCAAGTACGAGGTCTATTCTATTGTACCTTAGCATGGTATTTAAAGGGATTTGATGACTGAGTTGAGTGGGTTGCGATAATCATGATTGCTGGTATGGTTTTCAAAGGGTCTCAGTCTTGTGTTATGTTTCTATAGGTAGCTAGTTTGGATTAGCTTGGTAGGGCTTGGTTATGGAGTTGAGCTTTGGAAGGCATGTATGGCTATGATCATGGCTTCTCTATATAAAGTATGAATGTATGGATAGTTGATCTGAATCAAATGAGCATAAATGTTTAGACTGTTCGAGGGGTTTGGTTAGCTGTGGAATTCCAAATGCTTGAACTATTGGACTAAATGGTTAAGTGATGTCTGCTTGAGATGTTTGGATAGTTGTCTGAGTACAGTGTGTCTAAAATGCTTGAATGGTTGGAAATTTAGAACCCCTTAAAAGTATATAATGTTTCGAGTCATGATCCGTGATTCTTGTGTTAGAATAGTTCGAGATGACTTGTTATACTTAACATGTTGTAGTGAGGCCTAAACGTGAATGGGGAGAATAATGACAGTTAGGGTTCCTAGTGTGATTAGGGGGTTAGCTTTAAAGGGAACTACTTAGGGCAATGTGCCGCTAGCGTGTGTAAAGCCCATGATTAAGTAAAGGTCTTGTTTAAGAGTGTTGTTGAGCTTATGCACGAGTCTATGCTCAAGATTCATGATTGATGGTTAGTGGAAAAGTCACAATTAGTGATTTTGTTGGTTGTAGAAGCATGGCCCTGAGAATCTTTTGATGGTGGATGAACTTAATTGTAAAGCCCTGGTTGTCCTGATCTTTTACTCGAACCATGTTCACCTAAGTATGTTTGTTGTTGAGTTCGTGTTTACGTTTATGCTTAGGATCCATGGGTCAGATTTATGGGTGAGGTTTATGACCCGTTGGGTGGCTAGGCGTGGTGATATACTCCTTGGCGTTCTAAGTATGTTGCGAGTAAGAAAAAGGTCGCCAAGCTAGCATCACTTACCCTTTCCTCATACGAGCATGCCTCCTAGGGTGTTGTGAGACGTGGTTGGCACAAGGGTTGCTTTCTCTTTGTCATTCTACTAGCTTTGGGGCAATTTCTTACTGTATTTAGTGTGAAGGTTGCTTTCCTTCCTGTTGTATGCTAGCTTAGGGGAGATTCTCCACTATATTAATGTGAAGATTGCTTTCCTTTCTGTTGTATGCTATATAACACCCAACGCTCTGAGGTAAAATAAGTTTTATTTTATTTTATTTTGTGGCGTAGATGGTGGCTAATTTTGTATAATTTTTGGTTTATTGGGTTTATTTAAGTTTATCTCAAATTTAATTTGAGAAGGAAAGTTGATTTGTCTATTAATTTAAGTTAGTTTGGATTTTGTTTAGAACAAAAAGTGAAGAGGGGCAAGCTTGGAAAAGAAAGTGTGAGGTTAGAGTTCTATTTTTATATAAAACCCACTTTTGTCCTCTTCTACACACAGATCCCAAGGCGAATTCATCTTCTCCAAAACTCATTCTTCTTCACGATAGACTCACCCCCAACCACCTATCATCACTATTTTCATCACCTCCTCCTTTTGTGTGAAGTATCCTTCCTCTGGCGATGCCTCGACCGGCCGAGCGCAACCTTCCTCCACTCCGTCACAACCGTTTGACTGTCTTTTACGTGTGTAGCTGTCATTCGTGAACTCCTTGCCACCGCGTGGTGTTGCAGTCGTTGGCGAGGGAAGTCCAGCAAGGGACACTGCCCGGAACAACGTGCCACAGCCTTTCGTTTTCCCTTCTGTGATTGTCCAGCATCAGTTCTAGGTGGGTTGTTTACTTCCTCTAGACCAAGTTTGTGTGTTTTGTTGATATTTGAGATTTACCTATAGATCTTTGGACTAATTTCAGACTTTCCCACAATCGTTAGGCCTCGATTTTGTGGAATTGAACTAGTTTGACATCGAACCAGCAAGGTACCGTCTTTTTTTGGTGCAAGAAAAATAAGTATAAAACCCCCTAAAATTTTTATGGACTTGGAGTTTTGGGAGTTAATTTTTGGACACTCATGGGCTTTAAAACTTAGTTTGTGAATTTTAATTTCATCTCCAATATAGATACTTCATGGGCAAGTGGCGAGATTGTTTATTTGGGGAATTTTGGAATATTTTTCCTTGTAGTTCTCTTGGGTGCAAATCACCTTTGTAAAGGGAAAAAAGAGCTTTTGAACGTATTTGTTATTCGTGTGTTGGCTAACGAGGTAAGTTGCCAAATTGGACTATCCTTCAAAGTCTTGGAAAAATGTTCATAATTGGAAGTATATGAATGGTTGAGCATGATATGAACTTTTCTTTTTGTGAATGAAAAGCATGCGTGTTTTGTCTAAATTCTTTCGGTAGTTTTCTCGAGCTTCAATTTTGCCTGAGTGCGTTTAGTATGAGGACTTTGAGTGTTTGATTTTTGAAATAGGCTGCTCATGGTTGTAAAATTTCAACATGTATAAGGACTTTAGGTGAATAATGATTATGATTGAAATTCATGTATGATTATGCTTGAAATTCATGTATGATTATTTGAAGGGCGCAGTTAAAGAAGTGATTAGTTTAAGACCTTACTGGCTAGTGTCAATTACCTTCCCCATGTCACGAGTGCTTTTTTGAAAGCTTATGAGTATAATTTTTATGCATGATTCCATGAATGTTTCATGTTTCTAGCTTGAGGGCCACTTCCCTCATGTTTATAGCTTGAGGGGTCACTCCCCTCATGGTTAAAATGTATGTTCCATGGGTATTGTGATATGAGAGGTATAGACCTACTAGGAGACTACCAACTACCCTCTAGTGGTATCTCGCCTTACAAAGTTGTCACTCACAATATCGTAGTTAGTCTAGCTTGGGGATACGTTAGTTGCTCACTTAGATAGAAAGTTACAATGCTACAGTTAAAGGTTCCTATGAATTGACACAATAATGTTATCTGTTAAGCCAGGACCCCACGTGATATTTTGTGATGGTTGTGCTTTTGTGCTTGTTAATACAACCCTTAAGTGGGGCTATTTACTGAGTATCTTTATACTCACCCATGCTACCTTACCTTTTCTTTTCAAACGGAGCTTAGGCTTATGGGGCGCGTGACGAGGGCATGCTACTTGGTGAGGCTATGGAATTATCAATTGATCTCTCTAGGATCTTAGATTAAATCTCTAGTTCATGTTTTTCCTACTTATTTGATTTATTCGTTGGTTTGGCTTTATTTTCCGCTTTTACAAATTCTTTGTTGGGATCCCAAAATCAAAGTTTTTTTTATGATCCTTATTTTTCGTAAATTAATAAGGATGTGTTTGGTTCCCAGGTTTCAAGGGGGAAGTTTGGGTTTAATTACCCTAACCCATGTTTGGTTCACAGTTTTACAAACCCATAGACCCAAGTAATTAACCCCCCATTTTCTCTTCTCATTTTGTTAAACCCCCTTATCTTTTACCCACTTTCTCTTCTCCCAAATTTTCTTCCCTCTTTCTCTCTCCTCTCTCTTATGCACATTACCCATGTTACCCACTTTTTCCTCTCCCAATTTTCCTTCCCTCTTTCTCTCTCCTCTCTCTTCCATTCTCATGATTTCTCTTCCTTTCACTCATCACAATTTACTCTCTCTCTCCTCTCAAGATTTGTTCTCTCTCTTCTCCATTTCCATTGACCCCAAGATGTTCTTCACCTTCACAATCGACGATATGACTTCATATCATACAGTATTGTTGTTAAAATTTTGGAGCGATTGGAGAAATTGGTGCTTTGTTTTTCCATATTTGAAGAGAAAGATATGGTGTACGAGATATTCATCGTAAAGAAACTTATTATTATATTTTAAAATTTTTATTAACGTATAAATTATAATAAAAATTATTTTATTATAAATTTCAAACCATACACGTTATATAAACCTAAATTTAATACGTCAATTTCCATTTCATAAAATAAAATCCATTTTTCTAAATCCACAACTTTCCTAAACTTATTTTCTTATGAAAAATGTAAAAATCATGTTATCATAGTCAACTAAAAACATAATATTTGTAAAATTAATTAATTAAACTATTTTGGTTAGTGTATCTTGAAGTTAATAGCTTTTAAAATAATATTATTTAAAATATTTTAACTTTATAACCTTATGTATTAGTTAAATATAGAAAGTTAAGTTCAATAGTAATTTTGATGATAAGTAATAAATAACTTTTGTTAGTACAACAAGTTATAAATCATTAAATAAACAATTGATAACATTTTCTTTATAGTTAATTTTATGTTGGATACATTTACATAAAAAAAAATTGTTTATATTTATTCACGCTTTGGTACATAGTCTGAAAATATTTTTATGAACAATTAAATATTTATTCTATAAAATAATTATTGGAAGAAAATTGAGTTGACAAATGTATTAAAAATATTTTATTTATTATTAAAATAATACTCTCTAATTTCATAATAAAGTTACATTTTAAATATAATTTAATATATAGTTTTTATTACTTTAATTAAATATTTATATTATTTATTACAAATTTTAAATTTACCAATCAAATACACTTTTAATAAACTTAGGTTTAACAAATTAGAATTCAAACACAGACTTAACAAACCCAGACTTGTCACCATCCAAACACTGGTTTAACAAACCCAGACTTAACAAACCTATTTTCTGTACCATCCAAACACAGACTTAACAAACCCAGACTTAACAACCCAAGGCTTAATAAACCCAGACTTAACAAACCACCCAAACCTGCGAACCAAACGCCCCCTAAAGGTTTTACTTGACTTCCATGAGTTTCAGTTTAACTTTTGTTCCAAAAGTATGCACTTATCATGCATGTAGTACCAACCCTTAGATTTTACCTATAGAGGAGGTAGGGTCGTTACATTATTAAACCTCAAACCACATTTGATACCATGCACATTTTGGAACAATGATTTCATAGATTCTCAACACTATTTAATAAACATAAAACATTTCTAAATTCTCAAATAATCGTGAAATATCTCAAATACTTTTGGAATCAATAATTTCAACTAAAATCATGGAATTATTGAAAATTCAACAAATTTTGGATATTCACAACAAATGCTCCAAAATCATACATAATTATAGATTCATGAGATTCTATAATAATAATTAAATAGTGAAAACATTTCGTAAAATAAACCACTCACCGAACTTTTGGCATGAAATATTTAGATCGTATACTGTCCCGATCTCGGCTTGTCCTAAAATATTAATTTAATTACTAAGTCCCACACCTAATTAATCACCAAGAATAACCAAATATGACACTTAAAGAAGAAACTATTCATCAAGTTCATTCTCTCTCTTCATTTACCCGATGTACTATTTTGTTTAAATAAAAACTCAATTTCTCTTTTCCCTTCCTTGTTTCACGTGAACCTCCCCAACAAAACCCCCTCTCATCATTTAGTTTCTCTTTGTACATGACCAAGTCCCAATTTCATTCATTATCTCTTTCTCTCTCCAACAATCCACCATCTTCTTCTTCTTCCCATAACCTTCCTCTCTCTTCCAGGATGTCTACAAACTTCATCTTCTCTCCATCTTACTTTAACTAAACAGTAGCATTTGCTACTTAAAAAAAACGTTTCTCCTTTTTTTTTTTTTGAAAACTTAAGCTCCATAAAATAAACCCCACTTTAAACTCACTCTTTTTTCATCTTGAACACACCAAAACTTGAGCTTGAAAATAGAGATCAAACCCACAAAAATCTTGTCATCTTTCTATGAAATTTCTAAGAAAACTTACCAAATCTGCAATATTGAGCAGTAGCCCTCTTGTAACACTTCCAAGAACTCAAGTAATTGCTATTGGAACCCTCAATCACACACCTAACTTCCATTCTGAATAACCCCTTCTCTTTCCACATTCCCATTTCTCTCTCCATCTCTACGATTTAGCAAGAAGAAAGAAAAAAAATTCCAAAGTGCTAATTTTACTATTTTTTTTTTCCTCTTTTTTAACAAGTCTTGTTAGGTGTCAAACAAAAACACTTCCACCACACAATCAACGTGCCTACAAATTCGCCTCTACCTCAATATTTTGGATGCTTTCTCTTCTTATTTTGTTTTTTTTTTCCAACTAAACAAATTTCCATTTTTTTTAAACCTTGAACAAAATGCCAAAAGACACTTATGTCCTTACAACATGACACTAATGCTAAAATATATTGTCATTTTCTTCACATCTTGAAAAAGTAAAACACTAGCATTCTTTTTTCCAAAGATGTTCAATTTAATACATGTGTTTAAACAAATGTAAATAAACAATTGTCCTTTGCAAAAAAAAATAATAAATAATAACTAAATAATGGTCAATGTGTGCTAAAAAAACTCGTTCATAATAAATACCTTCTTAGTAATTGAAAAAAAATCATAATAAAGACCTCATTTGAATATTCCACTCGTACATTCCACTACTGTTGAAATATATTATCATTTTCTTTTCCTTTTGGCCGATTATGATGAAATTGGGGTTGAGTGTTCTTGAGTTTCACTTCCAGCCGAAGAAGTCAATTTCTAAAAAAAGAAAGATAAAGAATGAAGTTTTTTTTTTTTAATAAAAAAGATCGGTATCAATGCATCGAAACATTACTTTTGTGAATATTCCACTCATAGATTCCACTAATGTTGAAATATATTGTCATTTTGAAGTTGACATCTCAATTGAGTGTTGAAAAGTTGGGAAAATGTGTTTGCAATTGAATTGTTGGGAAAAAAAATTAAGCAAACAAAAAGAGCCAGCAAAAAAATTACTTATTCAATTTACAAAAAACTGCATTATATGCCCCTGACTTAATAACTCAACTCTGCACCCCAAACACAGACTTTCTGACTCAACTCAACTCAACTCTACACCCCAAACACAGACATATTAAGTCACAGACAAATTAATTATGCACAACTCAACTTTGCTCAACTCAACTTTGTGTGCCAAATGTCTCTTAATAGACCAACAAACCCTAAATAAACTCCAACAACCTCCTAAATTATCTTCTAAATCTAGGTGTATCTGAGGAGAAAATCTTTGAGTAAATTCTATTTCAAAAGTAAACTCCAAAGGAGGAAAATTATACTTTCAAAATTATGGGTTGGGACTTAATTGAAAATCCCCATCCAATAATTCAAAATTTTTAATTAACTTGATCAACCAACTTAAATCCAATTTCCTCAAATTTAATCCAAAACATTTGGACTAGATAAAATTCAAATATCCTCCAAAAGGTAAAATTAAAAACATTTGAAAACCTGGGGCATCACACTTCCTCTCAAGAACCAACTCTAGCTCGTTCTTCTTTCGGTTGCGAGTACAAGGTATTTTCATTCACTGAATTGCAAGTTTTTCTAAAATCTATTAAAATGTCCTTGCAAAATTATGAAGATTAATCAAATATTCAGTGCTATAATCTTCTCTAATCGATTAGATGTATATTTAATTATCCTGTAATTTTGATTTTCTATTTTTCAATGATTCTAAGCAGAGTGTAAATTATGTTGTAATTACATAGGTATGGAGTATTTGTTATCTTTCTTCGAAATAAAGAAGAAAGCAAATTTTGAATTTTGGAGTTGAATGCAGATAGTTTTCTCAAATGAAGAAACCCATGTGAAGAATGGAATCAAGGTAAATCCAATTAGAATCTTTTTTATGTAAATTCAATTTTTAAGTAATTTTGGTGGTTGTTAATTTAAAATCCAGTATCAAATTATCTTTTTCGTTATTTGATTAACTAAATAGTACTTGATTTAAGAGATTTTGTTAGGATAGGTTTGTTTAGTTTTGACTTTTTTATTTCATATAATTATAGAATAATTATGGTATATTGGATACGAAAGTTGTTTGAATTTTCCTTTTTTTATGTATCATTTTATGCTTAAGTGGTTTAGGTTGATTTTAATTTAAAATCACTTATCACACTATTGTTCTTGGTTTTATCTTTTTGATTTTGGATTTGTTTTAGGATTCCAATATTTAAATATTAATTTTAGATTTATTATAATTACAGGATAATTATAGTATCTTAGATATGAATGTTGTTAAGGGGTATTCTAGTCATTGAATAAATACCATTTAAAATTATAAAAATTGGCCATTTAAAAAAAATTAAAATGTGATATGAATCCTACCATGCTATTCAAGATTAAAGAAAAGCTTCAAAATGGAGTTGAATTAAATATTGTCAAACTTCATTTATGATGAACAAAAGTTTCATTTAATGAACTCAAGTGCAACTCATGTTTCATTAAAGACAAATCAAGCTTCATTTATGCAACAAATGCTTCAAGCTACTTCATGTGGGGCTTCATTTATGCATGGAAGGTTACAAATCTTAAGTGGGTTGATTGAAAGATCAATTCTCAGATTTATGGGGGTTTCAATGTAATTTTCAATTTTAAAGTTTTGTTTTCAATGTTTTAAGTTACAATTTAGCTAGTGGACATTATGGTATTGATGGGCATGAAAGTTACAACCCTTCAATTGACCATAGGTTACTCTAGCGTTGATCTTGAGCTATATATAACCATGTAAGTTGTTCTTAAAAAGGGAGAATTGGAGATGTAATCAAAATGAGCCTTTGAGGTTTATTATAGCCTAGCGCTATGTTTCTTTGCAATTCTATGTAGTTTAGGTTGCATGCTTAGAATCATTCAAGATTGACTTAATCAATCTTGCTTGTGGAGTGGTTCGAATCTCAAACAAGTTTTCTTGCCTTGAGATATTTGATCAACAAGGTAATCTGGTTCTTACTTTCCTTGAGTTGATTTTCAAAATTTATAAGGAGGTATTAATTTCTTTGATTCAAGGGTTCTTGCTTCAACATAAGCTTGGATCTTTGGGCTGAGGATTAGGGTTGCCTTATCAAAATGTGCGGTCATTTTTCAAAACGCTTAATAAAATATGGTCATTTATGCTGTTAGCCCAAAATTAATTTTAGCAACAACAAACAATTAAGCCCAATTAAATTCAAATTGAACTTAATAAAAGATAATGCCAAAATTAATAAATGATCAATTTGAAATCAATAATTCTAACAATTATCATTTGCAATATTTAAATTTAAGGTTTACATCTTAATGACATACAATTATTGTGGGGATACTTTGATATGTTTAAACTATTTTGAACTCATATCTATGGATGTTTAGAAAATTTGATATGAAATATTATTTTGTATTTATTATGAGGCTTAAGAATATTCTTTTTAAATGAGGACTCCTCATAGGGAATTATTTAATTGAAAATTTCATTAACGAGAAAATAATTCCTCTTAGAGAAGAAATTTCATTAAAAAAATCATTTTTTGAAATTTTCTTTTTGAAAAAAACTAAACAGGGAATAATTCACCATAGAGAACATGATCCCCGTAAATTCCTCATGAGAATTCTCACTCCAATTGCCGTGAAATTTGACAGGAAATCTTCCATAGATAAGGATTCAAATTGGGGGTGGGGACGGTTATAAGGAAGCCTTCCTCGTCTCTGTCCCCCCGCCCCCCTTGTGAACATCCTTAAATCAAATTCAAACGACTACAAAAATACTCAACAATTCGCAATAAAGGGTTTTAAGCTTTTTTCTTAATAACAAAAACAAAAGATTGCTTTTCACATGCACATTTCTCTCAAACTTCTCTTCGATACCAATGTTGCATTTCCAAGTAAGGTATTAACCTCTTACTATGAGGGGAATCCATGAAAAGTAAAGTAAGATAACGATTCATTGAAAATAATCACAAATGGAGAATCCTCTTTGTTCACAGCCTAAGATCTTCATTGATGCCTAAGATCCCGTGGGCTTGGCTTCCAACGGGTTGGGCTTCCTAGCCAAGCCCATGTTTGGGCCAAGTAGTGGCAAGCAAGGATTTCAAAAATTGAACCCATGGGATATACTGTAACGGCCGACATTTTAGGTACTATTAATTTCAGTTCTTAGATTAAATTTTGGTTAGTCGTGTTCAATGGACCTACTTATTTTATGAATGAAGTTTAATTTGATGATTTTGGGCTCAAGTAAACTAATTTGGATTCTTCAAGTGTTTTGTTTTAAAGTGAGTGGGATTTTGGTGTTTGAGATAAGAAAATGGTAAAAAGGGAAAGAAACTTAAGATTTGATATGGTTTTAAAAGGGTTTTGCTTTGAAAAGAAATTTTAAAACACTTCCCCTTAAATAAATGTCGCATGCAGCCCAAGGGATCTATCTCAAGCCACCAAGCCATCATCTCCTTCCTCTATCTTCTTCCTATAAACAAAGGCAAAGAAAAAAAAGAGCAACCCATTTTTTTTCATCTCCTTCCCGCTATCAAGGAAAAAACCTTCATGCCATCGGCCACTCGCATGAAGATGCTAGAGATTCGTTGTCTTCACATGTAAGTCGTCACATCCCATTGAGTTGCTGTCGATTATGATCACAAACTACCACAGTTGCAAATCGAGCCATCTCTGGTGTGAGTTCGCGCAAGCAGTTCAGCAAGTCTTCATTTGTGGGTGAGTTTTGGTTTTTTGCACGTTTTATGATGATTTTAGTTATGGATAAGTCTAACCTGCGAATCTTGGCTCCATTTCAAGAATACCCACTTCGTTCCCGCATCGAAACCATGCTATTTGCATGATTGTAGTCTCTGTCCAGTGAGTATTTGGACTCTCGGAGTAAGTTTTTGGTGAGTATCGAAGAGCCTTAAGTTTTTGGGTTCAATTGTAGATTTTGAATGGAATCTAATTTTAGGGTCTTTCATGGAGAGATTGCAAATTTGATCAATTGAAGTTCAAAGGCGGCTATAATTTAAGAAGTGTTTGGGTAATCCTTCTTTGAACATTTTGGGTTGGGAAAAAAATCTCTTTAAAAGGAGAAAGCAAATTGCTTATTAAGTTTAAAGCCAAGGTAAGTAACTTTACGTTGGAATTGCCTAGTGCAAAGTTGGGAACTGATTTAAAATGCCATGTTTTAAATGAAAAATGATTTTACTTGTATGCTTGCCAAATGTGGTACTTATGATTGTGATGCATGTTGAAAGATTTATGTTGATGAATGTGTATAGGATGTTTCATATTGCATCACAATGTCGAATTAAATGTTTATTATTGGACCTCGTGCATTTATATGTTGCATCAATATTTTAAAAAGTTTTGTGGCAATTACCCTTTTGAAATAGAGAAATAGTGTACATGAAAGTGATGCACGCCTAGAGAAAAAATGAATATCTTTTTTGGTACCTAGTAGACCGCAGCCCCGTTCCACTGACTGGATGCCAACTAACCATTAGTTGGGGTAAAGCCTCACGAGGAGTCTACAATACCGAAGAGATGGAAGAGGACAGAAGGGTTAATTGTTCACATATGGCCATAGAAGAAAAGATGAAAAGTTTAAAAATGAAAGGCTTTAGGTCCCACTAGAGGAAAAGTTTCATAAATCATGTTGCATGTGGTGAGGTCACTTACTGAGTATTTTAAGTACTCATCCTTTTCCAAAATATTTTTTTTCAGGTAAAGGCATGGGCATCCAAGGCGAGTGATAGGGTTTGCTTTCAAAGGCCATGGGAGAATTAGGAAGTCATGTTTCCGCATTATTAGTTGTCTTTTTTTTTTTTCATTCCTTTATAGACTTCTATTTGTGAAAATTTTTGTGATGGTGTTTTGAGTTAAGTATAGTTCTCTTTTAAAACTCTGAGGCCTTGAAATTGAGACTTATGCTTTAAAAGTTTTTGTTATGGTGTTTTGAGTTAAGTATAGTTCTCTTTTAAAACTCTGAGGCCTTGAAATTGAGACTTATGCTTTAAAAGTTTTATTGGGATCCCAAATAAAGTTTCTTCTTATTTTTTGATAGTTTATGTTATAAATTTGGTTTCTAATTTATCATGGATTTAATTTAGAAGAATTGTTTTTTAAATTAAGTTCAAATTGTGCTTAATTAAATATGAAGCTAAATTAAATTAAATGTTGGACCAATTAACTTGTTCCCAAAATTTGATGGACTCAAATCTTCATTGGGTCCAAAGATGGAGGAGCCCAATTATGTTTAACCTCTTCTTGATATGGTAAGACCATTTCTAGAGTCATTTTCGTATAGCCCATTTTTTTTTCTATATATATGTATGATGTATGGGCATGAAAGATATCATCATGTATGTGTGTAAGGGCATCATTCTTTAAAAGAGGAATTTGAGGGTTGTTTTAGAAAGAAAGAGAAAGAAAGAAAACAGAGGCCATTCGGCCAAAGAAAGAAAGAGAGAGAGAGAGGTGGTTTATTTGATTGAGAGGGATTTCGATTGGGGATTTTTCTTCTCCATGTGAAGCTTGTTGTTGATGCCAAAAAAGAGAAACACAGACGAAGCTCTTGCCGTTTTTTTTTTTGGCGTTGACCGTTCACAAGCTCCATCCGCCGATCTAATCCGAGAGCTACTGTTTGAAGAAGGTGCTGCAGCCATTCGACTTTTGTGAGTGGATGTTAATGCTGGTGGTGAGATCCGAAAACAATAGATCGATTCTTGGCCTCTTGAATGCAAAACCTTGAGACAAAAGATTGTATTGCTCATCTCTGTTTTTCCTCTAACTTACTATTTTTCTTTCTAAATAATTCCTCTTAGATCTATTTTCTTTCTTCAATGTTTTTGTAAAATCTTGCTTGAATCTCTAATAATATTGACTCACAAAAGCCTCTAAGACCCTTTGCAAAGTGGAGTAGGTCTATTGACCGAACCACTATAAATTATTGTGTTTTTCCTCTATTTTACTGTTTTTCTGCATTTTTTTTCACTATTGTCCAGCACCTAAATTCTCAGAAAAACTGCTCATAATCACCTCTAATTTGCTTAAAAATGACTAAAACTTGGGTTGTGATCTTGGATGATTAATAACAATTGGTATCAGAGCTTAAATCCATGTTTTAGAGCACCTTTTTCTTGAATAAAATAGGTTATTATACACTTTCTTGAGATAAAGAATCTAGAATTTTTTTTTTGTTCTTTTATTCTTGAAAATTTTTTATTCTAGAAAAAGCTTGCTGTCCATTTTTTCTTTAATTCTTGTAGAATGAGTACCAAGTTCGAGGTGGAGTGTTTTGATGGCAAAGGAGATTTTGGTCTATGGAAGATCAAAATGTTGGCCATCCACCGGCAACAAAAGGTTGATTACGCTCTTATGGAGGCTAAGGAGATTTCGGAGAGCCTAACGGAGGATCAACTCAAAGAGATGAATAAGGTAGCACATAGCCTTATCATCCTTCATTTGTCCGACACCATTCTACGACAAATGAGAAGTGAGGATACCGCGGTAAAACTTTGGGGTAAGTTAGAGTCTACCTATCAAGTTGCATCAATTTCTAGTAAAATATTTTTAAAGTCTAGATTCTTTAGCTTTAAAATGGAACCAAATAAAATCGTGAAAGATAACTTAGATGAATTTCATAGGGTTATCTCTGAAATGGAAAATATAGGTGAAACATTTTCTGATGAAAATCATGTTGTTGTGTTGGTTAATTCTTTACTTGATGCATATAATAATGTGAAATCTGCTATGAAATTTGGTAGGGATACTCTGTCTACTTAAATTGTTTTAAGTGCAATAAGAGTTAAAGAACAGGAACTTAAAGAAAATAAAAAGACTAATAGTGAGTCTTTGTATGTGAGAGGGAGATTTGAGAATTGAAACAAACATAGAAGCAAGAGTATGGGTAGATCAAAGTCTAGGGGGGCTAGTAATAGGAAATGTTATCATTGCCAAAAAGAAGGCCATATTAGGAGATTTTGTCCGGACCTTAGAAACAAAAAGTTGTCGGGTAAAGGGAAAGAAGAAACTAGTGTAGTAAACCTAAGTGAGGAGTATAACCAATCCTTTATGGTTACTACCACTAGTGAAGATGATACTTGGATATTAGATTCAGGTTGTTCTTTCCATATGACCCCTAATAGAGAATGGCTAGAAGACTTCCGAATCGGTGTAGGAGGTAAGGTCATGTTAGGGAACCGACACTTTTGTAATGTAGAAGGTGAAGGGACAATTAGGCTTAGACTTCATGACGAGAATATTAGGCTTCTTAATGGAGTTATGTACATACCTGAGGTTAAAAGAAACCTAATATCCCTTAGTATGCTTGATAAGCTAGGATACACCATAAAATTAGAGGGTGGTGTGCTTAAAGTCATGAAGAGCATCTTAGTAGCAATGAAAGGGTATCTTAGGGAAACCTTATACTCCTTAGAGGGTTCGACTGTCATAGGATCAAGTGATCTAGTTAAGGAGAGTGATAATTCCAAAACTACTCTTTGGCATAAAAGCTTAGGTCACATGAGTGAACAAGGGATTAAGAAGTTAATAAAACAACAAATTATTCCTAATATAAAAATGTAGACCTAGATATGTGTGAACATTGCATTTATTGTAAAAGTAAAAGAGTTAAATTTGGGAAGGGTGGTTACTCTGCTAATAGAAAACGAGAATATGTGCATGTTGACTTATGGGGCCCATCGAATGTTGTTACTAATGGAGGGGCTAGGTATTTTTTTATCCATTATAGATGATAGTACTAGAAAGGTGTGGGTGTATCTTCTTAAAAATAAATCTGACACCTTTAATAAATTTGTTAAATGGGTAACCTATGTTGAAAATCAAACTGGCCTTAGAGTTAAGAAACTTAGAACTGACAATGGGCTTGAGTTTTGTAACCATGAGTTTAAAAACTACTGAAAGTCTAAGGGGATAGCTAGACACTTGACCGTTGTAGGAACACCTCAACAAAATGGGGCAGTTGAGAGAATGAACCGAACCCTAATGGAGAGAGTAAGGTGTATGTTGTCCAATTCTCAACTCTCTCAAAGTTTTTGGGGGGAAGTTGTTGCAACAGCATGCTATATAATTAATAGGAGCACATCCATAGATCTAAAAACACCACAAGAACTTTGGCAAGGTAGTCCCCCCGACCTATCACACATGAAAGTTTTTAGGTGTTTAGCTTATGCTTATTCAAAAGAGGGAAAGCTAGATCCAAGAGCTAAGAAATGTGTCTTTCTAGGGTATCTCGAGGGTGTTAAGGGGTACAAGTTATGGTGCCTAGAACCAAATTCATTCAAAATCCTAATAAGTAGAGACGTTGTCTTTGATGAAAATAAAATGGGGTATGTAGAAGAAAAAACTGAGTCTATCCCTGAAAATCCAACTAGCACCATTGAAACTGCCTTGGCACCTCCCTTAACCACTTCCCATATAGATCAAGTAGATTGACCAATATTAGAACATGATACTACACCATCTACCTTAGAACAGACACCTACACAGGAAGTAGTTAATGAGGAGGAGGTAGAGGATGACCAAAACTTAGCTGATTACTAGTTAACTAGGGATATAGGAGAACCGTTGTAGCTCCCACTAGATTTGTGTACACTGACCTTATATCATATGCCCTAGTAATAGCTAATAAATTTATTAACCAAGAACTATAAACTTTCAATGAGGCCATAAATGATAAAAATAAAGACAAGTGGTGGGCCGCAATGAAAGAATAGTATGATTCCTTGATAAAGAATCAAACTTGGGTTCTTGTTAATAAACCATTAGATGCTAAAACAGTAGATTGCAAAGGGATTTACAAAGTTAAGGAGAACCCTTTAGAAAACAACAAGCCTAGGTTCAAGGCTAGGTTGGTAGCAAAGGGGTTTACTCAAAGAGAGGGTATAGACTACGATGAAGTTTTTTCCCCTGCTGTATGACACACCTCTATAAGAATTTTTCTTGCCTTTGTTGCTCACTTTGATCTTGAGTTAGAGCATATGGATGTCAAAACTGCTTTCTTGCATGGTGAGCTTGAGGAGACCATTTACATGGATCAACCTCCTGGATTTGAAGCTCCCAAACAAGAAAAGAAAGTTTGCCTACTTAAAAGATCGTTGTATGGTTTAAAGCAATTGCCACGCCAATGGTATAAAAGGTTTGATTCTTATATGCTATCCATTTACTTTAATAGGAGTAAGTATGATAGTTGTGTTTATTTTAAACAAATCTCTGAAAACTATCTACTTACTGCTTTATGGTGATGGTATGTTGATTGCTTGTAAATCCATGCATGAGATAAATAAGTTAAAAGATCTTTTAAAGAAGGAATTTGAAATGAAAGACTTAGGCAATGCAAAAAGAATATTAGGAATGGATATTATTAGAGATCGAAAAGAAAAGAAACTATATTTGTCTCAATGTGATTATGTAACAAGACTAGTTAAAAGATTGAACATGCATGATAGTAGGAAGGTTAGTATTCCTTTTGGCAAGCATTTTAAACTTTCTATTGATGATTCTCCTAAGACTCCAAATGATATTGATGAAATGCATGAGATTCCATATGCAAGTACTGTTGGGAGTCTTATGTATGCCATGATTTATACTAGACCTAACCTTGCTCATCCACTTAGTGTTTTTAATATATTGCTTGCTAATCCTAATAAACAACATTGGAATGTTGTTAAGTGGATTGTTAGATATCTTGCATGTCATACCGATTTATGTCGTGTTTATGGTGGAGCAAATATAGTTGATGATAAGAATATTGAAATAGTTGGATATGTTGATGCCGATTATGCTGCTGACATTGATAAGCGTAGATCTTTGACTGGCTTTGTGTTTAAATTGTTTGATTGCACAATTAGTTGGAAATCTAGTTTACAGTCCATAGTTGCATTATCTACAACTGAATCTAGTATATTGCATTAATTGAAGCTATTAAAGAATCTTTATGGCTTAAGGGAATTGTATCTGAATTATGTTGTAGTGATAATATCTCTGTAACTGTATTATGTGATAGTCAAAGTGTTCTACACTTATATAAAAATTATTCTCACCATGAAAGAACTAAACATATTGATGTTAGATATCATTTTTTTAGAGATGTCATCAATGATGGTTTAGTTTCTGTTAAAAAGGTTTCTACTAATTTGAATGTTGCAGATATGTTTACTAAAGCATTACTATGTGATAAGTTTAACCTTTTGTGTGAGAATGTTGCAGCTTGATAATGGGTGATAAATGAATTTTTTGAGTCCTTTTGGGAGCAAGCTCCATTGTTCATTGGTCCTTCTTTTTGGTAAATTTGAAACCAAGGTGGAGATTGTTATAAATTTGGTTTCTAATTTATCATGGATTTAATTTAGCATAATTATTTTTTAAATTAAGTTCAAATTGGTCTTAATTAAATATGAAGATAAATTAAATTAAATGTTGGACCAATTAACTTGTTCCCAAAATTTGATGGACTCAAATTTTCATTGGGCCCAAAGATGGAGGAGCCCAATTATGTTTAACCTCTTCTTGATATGGTAAGACCATTTCTAGAGTCATTTTCGTATAGCCCATTTTTTTTCCTATATATATGTATGATGTATGGGCATGAAAGATATCATCATGTATGTGTGTAAGGGCATCATTCTTTAAAAGAGGAATTTTAGGGTTGTTTTAGAATGAAAGAGAGAAAGAAAATAGAGGCCATTCGGCCAAAGAAAGAAAGAGAGAGAGAGAGGTTGTTTTTTTGATTGAGAGGGATTTCGATTGGGGATTTTTCTTCTCCATGTGAAGCTTGTTGTTGATGCCAAAAAGGAGAAACACAAACGAAGCTCTTGCCCTTTTTTTTTTTTGGCGTTGACCATTCACAAGCTCCATTTGTCGATCTAATCCAAGAGCTACTGTTTGAAGGTGTTGCAGTCATTCGACTTTTGTGAGTGGATGTTACTGCTACTGGTGGTGAGATCGATTCTTGGCCTCTTGAATGCAAAACCTTGAGACAAAAAGGTTGTATTGCTCATCTCTATTTTTCCTCTAATTTACTGTTTTTCTTTCTAAATAATTCCTCTTAGATCTATTTTCTTGCTTCAATGTTTCTGTAAAATCTTGCTTGAATCTCTAATAATATTGACTCACAAAGGCCTTTAAGACCCTTTGCAAAGTGGAGTAGGTCTATTGATCGAACCACTATAAATTCTTGTGTTTTTCCTCTATTTTACTGTTTTTCTGCATTTTTTTCACTACTGTCCAGCACCTAAATTCTCAGAAAAACTGCTTATAATCACCTCTAATTTTCTTAAAAATGACTAAAACTTGGGTTGTGATCTTCGATGATTAATAATATTTTATCTTTGCCAAATGTTTATTTATAAATGAAATCATTTGTTTTTTTTTTACCCTTTTGTGGCCTCCATAGCATGTACGTGGAGTAACGACCTTAGTAGGTTGATATTTAGGAGATTGGGTCGTTACATGGACCCTCCAAATCCGCAACTATATATCATCCAAAACCTTGGGTGTCTTTTTCTTCCATAAGCTTTTTTTTTCTTTGAAATTCCCACATTAAGTTTTCTAAATTATATTAGAAAGGATTTCTTTTCAATTATAAATACAATTATAAATATTTATAATTTATAATTGAAAAGCAATCTTCTTGTTTTTTAAATATTTTTTTAATTACAATTATAAATAATTAAAGTTTGCTTCCATTAAAAATATTGATTTACATAAATTATTATTTTCTTTTAGTTGAACATGGTGGGTGGAGATTCAAACCTCATATTTTCGGTCGAAGATATTGGCTTAACCAGTTAGTTATGCTCAACTTGGCTACATGAATTATGAATTAATTTTATGTATATGTAGTTTTTTTTTTTTTTTTGAATAGATGTATATATAGTTATGTATTGATATAAGACAAATTTAAGAATGAAAACCTAAATAATTATTTTGACATTTAATTAAATAAAAATTGTTCACATGTAATTTCAAAATAGAAAGAAATGCTACACGTGTAAATGAATTTAATTTGTATTGATTTGTATGTAGTGGAGTATAATCTCTAATATGTTCCTCTTATTCTTTCTCTCAAATATACATTTGTCTCGAGGGCTTTGCAGCTTGTTCTCGAACGTAGATTTGCTTCGAGGGCTTCGTAGCTTATTCTCGAATTTGAATCTATCTCGAGGACTTTGTAGCTTGTTCTCGAGTGTAGATTTGTCTCAAGGGCTTTCTTCTAGCTTATTCTCGAGTGTAGATTTGTCTCATGGGCTTTACAGCTTGTTCTCGAAGTTGAAGCTTCAATCAATATTTAGGAACTTGAAGTCTTCAATCCTGAAGAGTCTTTGGTTTTCAAGGAGTATTTAGCATCCTAAGACTTCCAAGAGTGTTAAGCACCTAGGGACTTTGCTCTGAATTCTCTTTGAGTTCTCTGGATAATTAAATTTCCAAACTCTTCAAATGAAGGAGAGCTCTCCTATTTATAGAGCTTTGCAAGTGTATGTGGGCTTGGGTTTTAATGGCATTTGGACCCAATAATTGGACACGGGTTTTGTTGGCTTTGGGTCTAATCATTTGGATTTGTGTTTTTTTTACTTTGACCCAAATTTCATATGACCCAATTTGTCTAAATTAATTTTAATTATTTGGTCCAATGAAGACATATAGCCTTTTAATTTATGATTTGTCAATTTTTGTCTTCAAATTAAATTTGGGACACATGTAAATTTATAATTGATCCCAAATTCAATTATTTGTGATTTTGTCATTAACTTGGAATAATGACATGACAATTAAGGATTGGCTGAAATTTCTCAGCCAACAACAATTTTTTTTTTTCAATATGTGATTTTAAAATAAGAAGAGTAGTTTACTTCAAACTCATATTGAGTTTTTTTTGAAAAATAGTATTTACTTTTAAGTTAGCAAATATTAAAAAAAAAAAAAATTGATGTTCAAATTAGTCATATCCAAAGTAACAAAATACATGGTATTTTATTTTAAACTTAATAAAATAAAATTAGTAAAAGAAATAATATTTACAGAATACATTGCTAACGAAATACCACTTTGAAAATTGATGGAACAAATGTTTCATAGAAAATTGTTTGGAAATTTAACTAGATTGGATTAAAGTTTGAACAGAGTTCACTAAATAACAGAAAAAAATTAAGAAAATCAGACTAAATAAACTCAGGCTTCACAACCTTACGCTCCAAACACAGGCTACCAAACTCTAGGCTCCACAACACTGCAACCCAAACATAGGTTACACAAACCCAGGCTATACAACTCCTCCAAATCTACTCCCAAGTTACACAAACCCAGGCTTCAGATGTCATACCTACGCACCAAATGCCCCCTTAGTATTTTTGTTTAAGAGAACTCTATTCTCTTTGCTCTAGCATTCTAGAAGGCACGGGTTCGAGTCCTATGAATGGTATTTAGCCTTTTTTTTATATAAGACAAACACCTCGACACTGTTTCCAATATCGTAACCCTTTGATTCCTCGATGTCTGGTGGCGTCAATGAATTTTCTAAATGATTTTCAAGAATGTCAAATGATCATTTCTTTTTCAATACTTAACCAAATTATTTGAGTAAAAAAAATTGTAACAGAATGCCTATAAATAAAAACTCAAACTCAAATAACTATCAAAATACTCAACCATTTCAATAAAATTTTGGAGGAACATTCATGATATTAAGTAAAATCATTGTATAAAAAATCATGGATCATGGTCTACTATAACAAAAAAAAAGTCATTAAAGGGTTGTTTGGCCTATTGGTTTGGATTTGGGTAGGGTTCGGTTCCAAATTCAAATCTACGTTTGACCCATTGTAATCACAACCCTAGAGTTGCAAAATCAACTCTATGGGTTACACCTTTCAAACCCACGCCAAACCCACTCCAAACTCATTCTTTCTCTTTCTTCCATAAAGTTGGTGGGACCCACCATTTCTCTCTCCATTTTTATCATAATTTTGGTGGGTTCCACTATTTCTCTCTACATTTTTTCACATAATTTTGGTGGGTCCCACCATTTCTTTTTTTTTTTCTTTTTTATAATTATTTTCATTTATCTATATTTAATTAACAATAGTTCTATATATAAATTTTATAATTTTAAGATAAGAAAAGTACATTTTAGATGACTTATTCATATAAATATTTTAAAAATAACATTTAATTTTAAGTTTACATATCAAAATTAAAAATTATATTTATTTTTTATTTTCAAATTAACAATAACAATATTCAAAGTAAAAAAAATAAATAATATTTTATTTTGAATTTATTAAAATAAACTGAATAATATTTAATTTTTAATTAGTTATAGTAAAGAAAGTATTTAATCTTCAAATTACCTACCCTAAAAAAAATAAATGTATATGTATGATATTCATTTTGAACTTATATTTATTAGAGTAACATAAATATATGTTATTTTATTTTTAATTTAGTCATTTTAAAATAACCTATAGAATGTATTTTATTTTTAAATCAAATTAAAATTACAAAAACTATGCAAATTTTGCTCTCTATGTAATTCTATGTTCCAAATTTCTATTTTTCCATGAACCATGCATTTTTTTTCATTAACTACTTTAATTTATAACATCAAGATTAATGTTATTAGTGTGAATGTTGTTTTGAATTTAAAATTTGCATGTCAATCAATGGAAAAAATTCAGCAAAATTATATCAAGGGTTAAACAGTTCATAGAAAAATGTGAAAAAAAAGGGACTAAAAAACCCATGCTTAGACTATAGATTTTATTTAACAATATGCTTCTTACTTTGGAGTTATTCATTCTATACTTTAGCTAATGTCATTGAAATTGATATTACCATGAATAGAGTGAAGGACATAGACTAGGGTTACAAAGAATGTACATAGTATAATTACAAATTTCAATATGGTTAGGACAATTTCCTTACACAAAATGGGACAAAATATTGATATACAGTTTAAAAACAAATTACCAGGTAACAAAGAATGGAGATTAAAAAAACAACCTAATTTTTATTTATAAAAAAAAATAGGTTAACCAAACTCAGCCCAACCCAACCCTTCACCCCAAACATAGGCTTCAAAAGTCCAAGCTTCAGGAATCTAGCCAATTAGCCCCATGGGTTTCAGAACCCCAGGGTTCATAATTCCAAACCAGTGCCCCAAACGGCTCCAAGCATTTCTCTTATTAACAAAAACATAAAATTGTATTTTACATGTTGGTTTTCCTCAAACTCTACTCTGATGCCAATCTTGGAATTTTCAACTAAGGTAGTAGCCGCTTATTGTGCGGTAGAATCCACAAAAAATTGAGAAAAATAGTGATTCGTCAAAGATAATTACAAATGGAAAATCCCATTTGTTCACAACTTGAGACCAAAGATGCATAGTGTTGGGATTTATGCCCTAAAGCCTCGTAATTAATTATTTATTTAATAATTAATGATAATTTTGATTATTTTATTTGCAATATAATATTATCCATTATATGAAAAATCCAAGGTTATTAGTGTAATCTTAAACATTATGTGGTTGACATACGGGAGGATCATGTTCAAGAAATAACCTAAAGGGTCAGTATATGGATAAGGTTAGGTGCCTTATCCTGGTAACACTATTAATACAACCCACTTTGTAATAGTTATAAATGATTTGACCCAAATCGTTCATGTGGAGACATGTGAGTGGGGGTATCTTATACAATGAGTTTGTGTAAGACTGGACCACGAAATATTTAATCTCTCTTTATAAATCCGTTAATTGAGAAGATTAATAGTTCATCAGAATGATCATATGGGAATCAATCTTAATCCTGAGTGAGTTATGAACTCTTGTCTGTGAGGGCTTGTCCTTTGATTTGCATAGGTAAGAGTGGCTTTTGTAGTCGATTCAATATGTCTACCATATTGGGGACTTGACCAAATAGGGAGCTGGGAACATAATCTCACAAGATGGAATTCACTCCTTCCCATATAAGAGGAAAATAGATGAGTAGTTCCTTTCAGTGTTGATTTCAAGACTTGAACAATGCGGCCCCACCCTCTCACTGGCCCGAGAGGGACTTAGTTTATAATTAAATTATAAACAGATTGTTCATTAGAGGATCAGTGGTACTTAAGGTGCAAGATGTAATTATAGGGGTAAAACGGACTTTTGACCCAGCTTTAATTACGAACAACTCGTGAAAGATCAACTTGCATGTAATGCTTATATCTATGGACACAACTTGTCCTACAATGTATAAGAGTGCAACTCTAGGTCTATAGTGGAATGACCTATAGTTAATGAATGAAAATTAATTAATTAAATAGTTTAATTAATTGATTTTGTATCATTGGAGCTTATAATTTGTAGGTCTATAAGGTCCCCTTACTAGCTCATAGTAACACTAAAAGATTAGTTTAGTTGAAAGAAAAATTTGAAATGTTGAAATTAATATTTAATATATTAGATATATTAAATATATAAAAGGAAAATATATTTATTGTATTTGATACATTAATGGGCTATTTGGGGCACAAAGTTGGTTATAATAGTCTGTGGGTTATTATAGCCTGTGGATTATGTTGGCTTTTTGGCCCTTAATCTCAAATTAATTAATTTTAATTAATTAATTAACTAATATTTTGATGATAACAAACCTGCTATTAATTACTAACAATTTTAGTGTTTTGAAGTGTCCATGGCGTAGAGCTTGGAACAACGATTCTAACGCCTTTTGAATCACTCAAATTAGAGTTAAAACGAAGAAGTTATGGGCAAAACAAATTTGAACGAAAAATTTCCGACGCAATGACGTGGCAGCCAAGTCAGCAATGTGGACCATTTAGAGAGTGACACGTGGAGCTATGGGGAAGTGACACTTGGTGGGATTTTTGTTTGTTTAAAAAGAAAAAGGAAATTTTATATTATTATATATTATTTGTTATGTGTCTAACGGTTTTTAAATTTAAAAAAAAAAAAAAAAATTAGAATGCATTAAATGCATCTGACCGTTTGGCTGGTTTAAAAAAAAAAAATTATATATATATATATATATTACCGTTACCTTATTATTATTATTATTATTATTATTATAATATTATATATATATATATAGAGAACATGTGACCGTTGGTCACTAAAAAAAAAAAAATATTATATATATATATATATATATATATATATATATATATATATATATTATATTATATTATATATTTTATTTATTATTTACTTTTTACTTTTTATTTTCTTTTAATCTCCACCAATCATTTCACTTTTATCACAATCCAATTATCCAAATTAAATTTTGATTTTTACCTCTTTTCCCTCTCTTTTTATACCATCTTCTTCTCCAAAAATTACACAACAAGTTTTACAACTTTCAATCCTCCAAAAATCTCAAAAAGCCCCCATTGTTGCTCTCTCCAAGCTCTAAATTTTTTCTTTTCATCTTATTCTTGAGAGAGAATTATTGTGTTGTGAGGATTGATTTGTGAGAGTTAAATTTGCAAATTTACTCTATTAAGAGAGTTCTTAAGTGTGTTCTTTATTTTCTTCAAACTTTGTAACGGTTTGATCCTAACCCGTGGAAAGGATTGAGTTTGCTCTTGAACTCGTAAAAGGAGCGTTGTAGCGGTTGGGCTCTAATCCGTGGAAAGAGTCGATAAAGTTTTTATTCAAATTCCCAAGAGGTGCTTGGGGAGTGGAGTAGGTCGAGTTTGACTGAACCACTATAAAATTACGGTGTCATCCTCTCTAACTCTTTCTCATTTACTATTGTAAATTAATTGTAGTAATTTATTGCATGCTTTAATTTGTTCTTAATTGTTTATTGTATTAGATTGAATTAATTTTTCATACTTTACACATTGTACTAATTATCCTTTTTATTTATTTATAAAAAGTTTGATAATTAGATTATTTGTGCATACTTAGGAAAAATTTTATTAAACCCTATTCACCCCCCTCTAGGGTTGCCATACCGATCCAACAATTGGTATCAGAGCGAGGTTGCTCTTTTAGAATTTTTTTAAAACTTTATTGTTTGAGCTTTATGGCAAACCTAGTAGTAAATGGTGTTATTGAAGGACAATCCACCTCTAGGCCTCCTTACTTTGATGAGTCAAATTATGCTTATTGGAAGGCTAGAATAAAAATTTATTTGCAATCCGTTGACTATTATTTATGGTTAAATGTGGTTAAAGGTCCTTATATTCCCATGAAAAATGTTAATGAAAATGATGTGCCTAAATTAGAAGAGGAATATGATGACAATGATATGAAAAAGTGTGCTTTTAATGCTAGAGCTATAAATTGTTTATATTGTGCTTTAAGCAAAGATGAGTTCAATAGAATATCTATGTGCTCTTCCGCTAAAGAAATATGGAATACTCTTGAAGTGACTCATGAAGGAACTAATCAAGTTAAAGAATCAAAAATTAGCATGCTAGTTCATAATTATGAATTATTTAAGATGGATGCTAATGAATCTATTACCGAGATGTTTACTAGATTTACTAACATTATAAATGTTTTGAAGGGTCTTGGTAAAGTATATACTACCTCCGAAAATGTTAGGAAAATTCTTAGGTCTCTACCTAAGAATTGGGAAGCAAAGGTGACGGCGATTCAAGAAGCAAAAGATCTCACCAAACTTCCTTTGGAGGAACTTATTGGCTCTCTCATGACACATGAGATTACCATGAAGGAGCACATGGAGGATGAGTCCAAAAAGAAGAAGAGTATTGCATTAAAGACCATATCCTTGGAAGTTGAATCCAAAGATGAGGATGTTCTTGATGAAGACGATATTGCATATTTTTCACGTAAGTATAAGAACTTCATCAAGAGGAAGAAACAATTCAAGAAGCACATTTCCAACCAAAAGGAGTCAAAAGGTGAAAGGAGCAAAAAGGATGAGGTAATATGCTATGAATGCAAGAAACCGGGTCACATAAGAACGGATTGCCCTCTCCTTAAATCATCTAAGAAGTCCAAGAAGAAAGCAATGAAAGCTACTTGGGATGATAGTGATGAAAGTGGAAGTGGAAGTGATGAAGAAGAGGTAGCAAACTTTTGCTTCATGGCTCATAGTGACAAGGGTGATGAACAAGATGATGAGGTAACTCTAGAACCCCTTTCATATGATGAATTGTTTGAAGCTTTTGAAAATATGCAAAAAGACTTAGAAAAGCTTGGTTCCAAATATGTTGTGCTTAGAAAGAAATACAATGCTTTAACTAGTGAAAATAAGTCTTTACTTGATGAAATTTCTTGCTTAAAAGACAATGAGCATGATGTTGTGCAAATTGATGAAGTGAATGTCTCTTGTGATAAGCATGTTTTTTATTGTGATGAGAAAAATGCCTTGCTTGATAAAGTTAGATTTCTTGAGCATGATAGTTGTGAAAAAGATAACTTGATTAATTTGCTTAAGGAAAAGGAATTAAATGCTTTGCAAGAACTTGGTAAGGCTAAAGAGTCTATTAAAAAGTTGACAATAGGTGCTCAAAGGTTGGACAAAATAATTTAAGTAGGCAAGCCCTATGGTGATAAAAGAGGATTAGGCTACATTGATGAATGTTCTACTCCCTCAAGTTCTAAAACTATTTTTGTTAAAGCATCTCCTATTGTGCCTAAGCTTAATATGCCTAAGGTTGTGTCTAAGCATGATAAATCTAGCTTTGTGCCTATATGTCATCATTGTGGTGTTGAAGGTCATATTAGACCTAAGTGCTTTAAATTGAAATATGCTTTTACTACTTCTTCAAGAAGAAATTTTTCTCAAAGAGCAAAGTTTCACAATGCTCCAAGAAAGAATTTCTCCAAAAAAAGTAGAGTGCATAAATTTGTTGTAAGAGATAAATCCTTGCATAATGTTGTTTGTTTCTCATGTGGCAAGTATGGACATAAAGTGTATTCTTGTTTCTTGTCTAAATCCAATGCTTTAAATGTGGATGCAAAAATGAAATGGGTTCCCAAGTTTGTAAATGCTAACCTTTTAGGACCCAAACAAGTATGGGTACCAAAAGATCAATCTTGAACACTTTTGTTTATAGGTTTGTTTGAAAGTATCCAAGAAAAACAAATGGTACTTGGATAGTGGTTGCTCAAGGCACATGACTGGAGACCAATCCAAGTTTGTCAATCTTTCTAAAAAGGATGGAGGTTTAGTAACCTTTGGTGACAACAAGAAAGGTAAAATTATTGGTAAGGGTAGTATAGGTAATGGTTCTTCTACCTTGATTGAAAATGTGCTTTTAGTTGATGGTTTTAAAGCATGATTTACTAAGTATTAGTCAATTATGTGATAAAGGCTTTCGAGTTGTGTTTGATAAAAAGAATTGCATCATTGAAAATGCTAGTGATAGAAAAGTCTTGTTTGTTGGCAATAGGGATGAAAATGTGTACACTATTGATTTGAATGATTGCCCTATTAGTGATAAATGTCTTTCAGCCTTGCATGATGATTCTTGGTTATGGCATAGAAGACTAGGACATGCTAGCATGCACTTAATTTCAAATATTTCCAAGAATTCTTTGGTTAGAGGTCTTCCAAAATTTAAATTTGAAAAGGATAAAGTTTGTGATGCTTGTCAAATGGGTAAGCAAACCAAGTCCTCCTTCAAATCTAAAAATGTGATCTCTACAACTAGACCCCTTCAACTATTACATATGGACTTATTTGGCCCTTCTAGAATTGCTAGTTTTGGAGGAAATTATTATGCCTTTGTGATTGTTGATGATTTGTCAAGATTTACTTGGGTTTTGATGATAAAACATAAGGATGATGCTTTGAAAAGTTTTGCTAGTTTTGCAAAAAGAGTTCAAAATGAAAAAGGATTTTTGATTTCTAAAATTAGGAGTGATCATGGAGGAGAATTTGATAGTATTGCTTTTGAAAATTTTTGTGAAGAAAATGGTTTTTCTCATAACTTCTCCGCTCCAAGAACTCCTCAACAAAACGGTGTGGTTGAAAGGAAAAAATCGTACTTTGCAAGAATTTGCTAGGTCAATGTTGCATGAGTATGATTTACCTAAATACTTTTGGTCGGAAGCCGTTAACACCGCTTGTTATGTTTTAAATAGAGTTTTAATTAGGCATTCTTTAGATAAAACTCCTTATGAGCTTTGGCATAACAAAATTCCAAATATTGGGTATTTCAAAGTGTTTGGTTGCAAATGTTTTATTTTGAACAACAAAGAAAAGCTTGGAAAGTTTGATTCTAAGACGGATGTTGGTATTTTTCTAGGTTATTCCTTTACTAGTAAAGCTTATAGAGTTTTCAATAAGAGAACTTTAATTATCGAGGAATCTATGCATGTTGTATTTGATGAATCTTGCAATAATGTTTCTAATGAGTCTATTTGTAGTGATGATTTGGAAAGAAATTTTGGAGATTTACTTGTTAGTGACAAAGACAAGGAAATTGATTCAAGTAAGCAAGAATTGAGCTTCAATGAAAAGAAGGAAGATTGTTCTTCATCTATGCCTAAAGAGTGGAGGTATGCTCCATCCCATCCCAAGGATTTGATTCTTGGTGATCCCAAACAAGGTGTGAAAACTCGTTCTTCTCTTAATTTATTTAATAATCTTGCTTTTGTTTCTCAAGTTGAACCTAAAAGTTTTAAGGATGCCGAAAATGATGAGTTTTGGATTTTAGCCATGCAAGAAGAATTAAATCAATTTGAAAGAAACAAAGTTTGGGAATTAGTCCCTAGGCCTTCTAATGCTTCTATTATTGGAACTAAATGGGTCTTTAGAAATAAAATGGATGAAAATCGAAATATCATTAGAAATAAAGCTAGACTTGTAGCTCAAGGTTATTGTCAAGAGGAAGGTATAGATTATGAAGAGACTTTTGCACCCGTTGCTAGATTAGAAGCTATTAGAATGTTACTTGCTTTTGCTTCTTATAAGAATTTCATCTTGTATCAAATGGATGTGAAAAGTGCTTTTTTAAATGGCTATATTATGGAGGAAGTTTATGTAGTGTTCTACATAAACTTTATGGCTTAAAACAAGCTCCAAGAGCTTGGTATGATAGACTTAGTAATTTTCTACTTGAAAATGGCTTTAAAATGGGTAAACTTGATACTACTCTCTTTATTAAGACTAAGGAAAATGATATGCTTTTAGTGCAAATACATGTGGATGATATTATCTTTCGTTCTACTAATCCTTCTTTGTGTGAAGAATTTTCTAAGTGTATGCATAGTGAGTTTGAGATGAGTATGATGGGAGAACTTAGCTTCTTCCTTGGACTTCAAATCAAACAACTCAAGGATGGTATCTTCATAAGTCAAGAGAAATACACAAAGGATTTGCTCAAAAGGTTCAAGTTCAATGAAGGTAAAATTGCAAAAACTCCTATGAGCACATCCACTAAGCTTGACAAGGATGAAAAAGGTAAATGTGTGGACATAAAAGCTTATCGAGGTATGATCGGATCTCTACTTTATTTAACCGCTAGTAGACCCGATATCATGTTTAGTGTATGTCTTTGTGCTAGATTTCAATCTTGTCCTAAGGAATCCCATTTGCATGCCGTTAAGAGAATCTTTAAATATTTGTTTGGGACTATTGATTTAGGTTTGTGGTATCCTAGAAATGTAGAGTTTAATTTGGTAGGATATTCCGATGCGGATTTTGCCGGAAGTTTACTTGACCGTAAGAGTACTAGTGGGACTTGCCAATTTCTTGGTAGCTCCTTAGTATCTTGGTTTAGTAAAAAGCAAAATTCGGTTGCCTTATCCACTACCGAAGCGGAATATATTGCGGTTGCTAGTTGTTGTGCTCAAATTCTCTGGATGAAACAAGCTCTTTGTGATTTTGGATTAAAGTTTGATAATGTGCCTATATTTTGTGATAATACTAGTGCTATTAATTTGACTAAAAATCCTATTCATCATTCTAGGACTAAACATATTGATATTAGACATCACTTTATTAGAGAGCATGTGCAAAATGGTAATATTATTCTTGATTTTGTGACCTCTAATAATCAATTAGCGGATATTTTCACCAAGCCGAATGAAGAAAACTTTTGCAAAAATAGGCTTGAGCTTGGTATTATTCGTTGTGAATTGTGACGCCTCTTGAATTTACAATTTTACTTTTTATCTTTTTAAAGCATATTGATAGGGGGAGTTATGCAAAGTATGTATCCATGTTCTTAGGGGGAGCTTTCATATAGTTCTTAATATTTCTCAATTGTGTATTTTTGATGATTCCAAAGGGGGAGAAGTTTAAGAAAAATATGTTCTAAATTTTGTATCATGTTTTAGTGTTGCATTAATTTAGGGGGAGAGTTAATTTAAATTTTTTTTTTTTTTTTGAGTGAATTTTCAAGTATGAGCTTTATGGTGATATATTGGACTTTATATTCAAATTATTACTTGGACACATGTACTACCTTGTTTTTTTTATGAACTTCAAGTTATTTTTCTTTTGTGGTTTGTCATCATCAAAAAGGGGGAGATTGTTGGCTTTTTGGCCCTTAATCTCAAATTAATTAATTTTAATTAATTAATTAATTAATGTTTTGATGATAACAAACCTACTATTAATTACTAACAATTTTAGTGTTTTGAAGTGTCCATGGTGTAGAGCTTGGAACAACGATTCCAACGCCTTTTGAATCACTCAAATCGGAGTTAAACGAAGAAGTTATGGGCAAAACAAATTTAAACGGAAAATTCCCGACGCGATGACGTGGCATCCAAGTCAGCAATGTGGACCATTTAGAGAGTGACACATGGAGCTATGGGAAGTGACACTTGGTGTGATTTTTGTTTGTTTAAAAAGAAAAAGGAAATTTTATATTATTATATATTATTTGTTATGTGTCTAACGGTTTTTAAATTTAAAAAAAAAAAAAAAAATCAGAATGCATTAAATGCATCTGACCGTTTGGCTGGTTTAAAAAAAAAAATTATATATATATATATATATATATATATATATATATATATATATATATATATATTACCGTTACCTTATTATTATTATTATTATTATTATTATTATATTATATATATATAGAGAGAACATGTGACCGTTGGTCACTTAAAAAAAAAATTATATATATATATATATATATATATATATATATATATTATATTATATTAAATATTTTATTTATTATTTACTTTTTACTTTTTATTTTCTTTTAATCTCCACCATTCATTTCACTTTTATCACAATCCAATGGTCCAAATTAAATTTTGATTTTTACCTCTTTTCCCTCTCTTTTTATACCATCTTCTTCTCCAAAAATTACACAACAAGTTTTATAACTTTCAATCCTCCAAAAATCTCAAAAAGCCCCCATTGTTGCTCTCTCCAAGCTCTAATTTTTTTCTTTTCATCTTTTTCTTGAGAGAGAATTATTGTGTTGTGAGGATTGATTTGTGAGAGTTAAATTTGCAAATTTACTCTATTAAGAGAGTTCTTAAGTGTGTTCTTTATTTTCTTCAAACTTTGTAACGGTTTGATCCTAACCCGTGGAAAGGATCGAGTTTGCTCTTGAACTCGTAAAAGGAGCGTTGTAGCGGTTGGGCTCTAATCCGTGGAAAGAGTCGATAAAGTTTTTATTCAAATTCCCAAGAGGCGCTTGAGGAGTGGAGTAGGTCGAGTTTGACCGAACCACTATAAAATTACGGTGTCATCCTCTCTAACTCTTTCTCATTTACTTTTGTAAATTAATTGTAGTAATTTATTGCATGCTTTAATTTGTTCTTAATTGTTTATTGTATTAGATTGAATTAATTTTTCATACTTTACACATTGTACTAATTATCCTTTTTATTTATTTATAAAAAGTTTGATAATTAGATTATTTGTGCATACTTAGGAAAAATTTTATTAAACCCTATTCACCCCCCCTCTAGGGTTGTCATACCGATCCAACAGATTATAATAGTCTGTGGGTTATAATAGTCTATGTTTGGGGTGCAGATTATTTAGTATGGGTTATAATAGTCTGTGTTTGGAGTGCAGATTATTATAACATGGAGTTCTGAATGCTAGGTTTAAGCTGACATTTTTTTTTCAACATTTTATAGATTTCACAAGTAATGTTATATTAAAATTTCAATTTTTCTAATTTTAAATACAAAAATTTGTTCCATACTTTAACTATTTTGAAGTTTGAGATGCACAAAATAAGTGTTATCATTCCTTATATAATCTCCATGTTTGGTGTTGTACAACTGCAACATTATAATCTATCTCCCTAGGTACATAAAAAAAGGTTTTTCTACAAGTGAGAATTAACAATCACAATCCACCACCAGGATGGTACAAAATAATAGGATACTACATACATACTTCAAACGAAATTAAGATAATTTTTCCAAAGAAGGGTTGATTAAACGTTTTTCTCGATGAGGATGTGGCAGTATTCCAATTGCAACTCTTGGGGAACAGACAAGAAGCTCTCTTACGCTTGGGCATCATGGATGAGGATATTCATAACCTGTGCTTTGGCCCGATTATCCAACTCTAGGATATTGTACAGGTGGCCCACAATTTTTTAGCGTACTTCGATCTCCACGACACGCTTCTCTTTGGGCTACTCTGCAATCATCTTTAAGTGGGATGAATTGACATCCATATCATCTTGCTGCCCCTGGACGCTGAAGCGCCTACTGCGTTATTTCGACTAGTGGGTGTTCCATGCATCTCATCTTGAGGCATGTCCATTATTTGGGTTGAAACTGAAGGAATTAGGACATAGTAATCCTAGGAGCCATCCAAGTGAATATCTTCATACATATACTTTCCTACATTCGATGCCATATCCGTCAGGGTCTCCGCAGCTGCTCTTTTAGCTCGATCTTTGCCAAAGACAAGTGCTAAATCATCAAAGTGGGGGAACGACTTGTTGTGCAATCCCTTTGCAGCCAGATGACCCTACATGAAGATAAAAGTATATGTTATACAATGTCACGTAACAATTATATATAAGGGGACTATGCAACCTTACCTTCACCCATCCCTTGAAAGTCTCCTTCGCCACCTTCACGCACTTAAATTCGTCATTCCAACCAAATCCACTACAGTCTGACCCTAGTATTTCCGCAATCGCATGATATTGTGTTTTTTAGGGTTCGAATCCTACAATCGATGGTGGTTGATTGAATTCCAGTGCCTTGTATCATCTCCCTCATCATACGCTACAGTTGCATCAAGTACCTAGGTCGGAATGTCCCATTGTCTGATCTCCATCCACCAGACTGGACCAAGTACAGAAGGCATTCCACCAACTTCATATCCTCATGCTTTGTCCATGAGTGCTTGGGGGCTCTCGGTGCACCTGACATTCTGCTAAATGTGTATGTTTATCATTACAAGGATTAGTTAGAATGTAAGACGGTTGTTTGTTTGCTTGTCGAAGTAAAATACATAACATACTTAATTATAGTCCAACATTGTGATTCCAAAGCAACAGTTGGTTCAATTACATCGAACAACATAAAAGAAAAAGTCATAATACAACAAAACAAAAAAAAACGCATCAATTATTACGTACTCCCATTCAGAAAATATTTGTGGCTCTATTCATTAGAGGTCTCGATGAAATTGATGTGGTCCCCCTCAATCGTAGCTGAACCTGATTCAACCTCTTCCAAGTCATCGTTCATCTCACTTTCTCCCATCTCTCGGTTAATAAGATTGTGAATGATGCAACACGCTGTGATAGTTCGACATTCGATTTGTACCGGATAGTATGATTTTCCTCGAAGAATGGCCCATCTACCCTTTAGCAGTCCAAATGCCCTCTCAATCACATTCCTTGCAGAAGAATGTTTCATGTTAAAAAATTCTCTTGGAGTAGTTGGTGCATTCCCTCCTCCACGTCATTCAGACAGGTGGTATCGTTCACCTCTATACGGTGCCAAAAAACCCTTTTGCATTAGGGTACCCAACATCGCATAGATAATAATATCCTATATAATGTGTAACCATTTAATCCATTGTCTAGTAATATGAAGGTTAACTAAGAAAGTGTTCATTTACCCTTTGGAACTTTCAATCCGTTCGTTCGTGATATTGCATCTCTAAGCACTCGAGAATGAGTTACAATGTCACCTTTCCTCATCCTATACCTTGGTCGATTAGTGGCACTGACATTTACCTTAATGTACATACCATCTAATGCACCTAGACAATTCTGCAGTCACACAAGAAATGGAATATTCATTTACATGGAGAACTCTAGGGACCCCAAATCATGATTACAATCGGTGAACGTAAAAATGATATGTACCTCAAACCATTTCCATTTCTCATTCGTACAGGTGTTAGTGATTGGTTCTGGTTTCTTTAGCAACACATCGTGTAGCCGCAACACTGCGTTAGGATAAATTTGAAATGCCTAGAAACGGTCTCACCAGACCTTGCAAATTGCTTACGAACTACATAATTCTTAACGTCGTGGGCTAAGATGTGTAAGAACATGGCCACAATTTCCTCCACATCTACGATTTCTGTACCGACTAAACCGCATGTAGTCTTGAGTAAGGTACAGAGAATGGTGAAACACCTCCTATCTATCCTTGTACTCTCACAACAGCATAAGTCAGACTCATGGATGAGTCGGAAGAATACTAGTTGCCTAATGTGATGCCTAAGTAATGGTGATAGGTGTTCTATTCTCCTACGATCGTTCATATACATGTCTAATATCAGAAGTAACGATGTTGTGTTGAGGTGAAGGCTGCCAATATAGCAACTAGTTCCCGTGGGTCCATAATATAAGAAATTATTTAACTTCTCTCATGAAAGACAAACAACTCATATTATTTATCACCATCGAAAACTATAGGTCACATGAGAGTCATTTACTATTGAACATAATTCCTAAACTATAGATTACGACTATTCCAATAATGAACCCTACTAGTAAAGGTGTTCATCGGTCGGTCGGGGTCGGTTTCTGCCCAAAACCGACCCCGAAAACTGACTGGTCAATTTCCTCTTAGAGGAAACCGATGTTTCCTTCCGCAGGGACAGAAACCGACCGATGGGAGGTCGGGTCGGTCGGTCGGTTTCGTCGGTTTGAGGTTTTGGGTTTTTTTTTAATTGTTGTTTTATAATTTTTGCTTTTAATAATCAGGATCCTTTACTAACTAAAATAAGTTAGTTTTTTCAACTATTCTTTTCCTTTTGTTTTGATGTTTTTGTACATTTTTTTATTTTTAACAATCATGACAATATAAATTATTTTAATTGATAATGAATGGTGAATTGTTAATAGCTTGACATTAATCTATTTCAATTTTCATTTCAGTGAAAATTGAAATTTTGATGTGACCTATAAAATGAATATTCGACTCATCTACTTACCTATAAATTGAATAAATACTAAATAGTAAATATTAAAGATTCAAAATGTTGATTGTAAATCCAAATATGATTTACATATTACATAAGTCCAAAACTCCAATCATATGAAATAGCATAAGTTTTCTTCAATATTTAATCATTAAATAACTTAAGTCCAAACTCCAAGTATATTTTACAATATTATCATAAGTCTTCATCACAAAGATAACAAAAGTCATTAAGTCAATTTAATACAACATAAGTTCCATTACAAAATAAAACATAAGTTCAAATTCAAATGACGAAAATCTAAAATCTAATTGCTAGAGGTAGATGCCAAGCTCGAAAAGTCTTCAATGTCTTTTTCTTCTTCCATGATTGCTCTGAATCCTACAAAATTGGCATAAGAGCAAAAAAAAAGTCAAAACTTTCATGATTAAATAATACTAGTAAAGCAAAGCAAAAACCTAAAAAGTAACGTACAACCAAACTCATACCTTCTTCAATCGATGCATCTTCCTTTAACTCTTTGTAAAATTTCAAATCTATCGAGTTAGAATTGAGCCAATTCTGAGTGCATATAAGAGCCTCAACTGTTTTTGGAGCCAATGAAGAGCGAGAAGAGTCAACTATACGTCCTCCAGTACTAAAGCTGACTCAGATGCTACAGTTGATACTGGAATTGCCAAAATATCTTTACTTATTGCACTAAGAACCTCAAACCGATGACCATTTTGCTTCCACCAAGCTAGTATGTCAAACGTACGTTCATCTTTCACCTTAACAAGAGATTCTAGCAGATACACATCAATCTCTGACTCTCTATCAAAAGCAGTGGTCTCAACACTTTCAAATGAACGTGCAAATCCATATTTATCATCCACACCAACATCCATTCCTTGAACTCCATCCATATCCATATTAGTGGCACTACCAATGGCGCTACCACTATATACATGGAAGAGACGCCTCAAAAGATGCTCTACTTTATTAGTCATTTTTTTAGCCTCAAATGAACCCAACAAGTTGTTGAAACAAAATGACAAAAACTTTAATTTATACCGTGGATCCAACAAAACAGCAACATATAACAACAAATTTGTCTTCTCATTATTTCCCCAATACTTATCAAATTTAGTCTTCATGCTTTTAGCCACATCACAAAGAATTTTATTTCCAGTATCCTCAGAATTCTTTTGTATGCAATTTTGAATTGTGCAAATTTGGTGGAAAACCATATTAGAAGTGGTATACAAAGAGCCTGAAAATTTTAAAGTGACATTATAAAAAACTTCCAAGAACCTAAGCAACATTCTGGCATTCTCCCAATCTTCTTTAGTAGGTCGTTCTTCATTTGCATAAGCAGGTTCTTCATCCTCTAATATGTCAAAAGCTTTTTGAAATTTCATAGCCGCCTCAAGCATAAGATAAGTAGAGTTCCATCTAGTGGCAATATCAAGACACACCGAACTCTTACAAGAAATATTTTGACTTTCAATACTTCTTAAATTTTTTAGAACGTGCAGGTGAAGATCTCACAAATCTTACAACATTGCGAATCCTACTAATGCACTGATAATGCTCCTTGAAAGCATCATATACAATAAGATTTAATATGTGAGCACAACATCTAACATGCAAAAATTCACCATCCAACAATAACCCACTATCAAATCTCGTAATAAAAAAAGCAACAACAGTATCATTCGAACTTGCATTATCAACAGTCAAAGTTGTGACTTTCTCAATACCCCAACTCTTTAAATTCCTTTCAATGGTCTCACCAATGGTTTCTCCTTTATGATTCTCAATGGTAGAAAAACTAAGAATCCTCTTGTGTAATTTCCAATCATAATCAATGAAATGTGCAGTCAATACCATATAATTTAAGTTTTGCCCAGAAGTCCAACAATCAGTAGTGAGAGAAACTCTATATTGCCTTGTCTTAAACATGTCCCTCAAACGTGCTTTCTCACTAACATATATTTTAAGCACATCCCTAGCCATGGTTATTCGAGATGGAATGAGAAACTTAGGCTCATACAAAGCTATTGATTTGTTGATGAATCTTTTAAAGACTATACCCTCCACAAACCTAAAAGGCAATTCATCTAAAATAAGCATCTCAGCAAGAGCTCTTCGAAAACTCTCTAAACTAAATGACTCACAACCAAGTTTAGAATCATCAACACAAATAGCTTCTTTAGGTTTGAAAACTAATTGTTGTTGTCTTGGATCTTTCTTCCTTTGGTAAGGGTATTTCTTACAATTTTCTAAATGGTGTTTCAAAGTACCAGTACCATTGCGCTTGGAATGACATGCATATTTAACCCCACAATATTTACACTTAGCATATGGATCGTCAGGATCACAATCTTCAATTTTTATAAAATGATCCCAAACTATAGAGGTTTTAGTATTCTTACGCTTTTTGGTTGTACTCGAACAACCAACCTTAGCCTTGCCCTTGCTTCTAGTTTTCTTGACTCCGATTGTATTCTCAACAACAAGGGAAGTATTTAGACTACTTTCTCTGTACAACAAGAAATTAAATTAAATTAATAAATAATGAACAATAAACATATTATGATTTAAAGTTTAAACTAACAAAAAAAACTAAGGTCATATCATACAACTCTATTAAAAGAAAAACAAGTTCATTAAACTAATCAAACCAACTCAATTGAATGGATTTGTTGATTTAAGTGATTTATTTTTTATTTTGTTGTTTTGGCATCTTTATACCTTCAATGCTAAAAGCAAAAATGTTGTAATTTCAAATGGAAATCCCACTATAAATGCTACTGTTTTGCTTTTGACAATCACCACATGTCCATGGCCCACCATTATTATGATTGCATGCATTAATGAGGCTCCCCATGGGCCATACGGATAGATAAAAATTAAGAAGATAAGGATTGTAATTTCTTTTATTTTCTCTCTTTCATACCTTTTGCCATTTCCTGCCAAATGCCTTTACATTTTATTCACTAATAGAATATTTGCCCTGAGCTTTTTCTTCTTCCCTTATATAAACTTAACATCTATGTTTAGAATTTTGAGAGAAACCCCGAGAGAGAAAAAGTGAAAAAAAAATGGAAGCAAGAAGTGATTTGGAGAAGTCTAGATTCAAGAGAGTTTGTGTTTTTTGTGGGTGTAGTACTGGAAAGAGGAATTGCTATAGAGATGCTTCCATTGAATTGGCTCAAGAACTTGTGAGTTCTTTTTCTTTTTCTTTTTTTTTTTGTTCTCTTTTTGAAAATTTGAGTGTTTTTTATGGGGTTTTTTTCCAGTTTTAATCTTTGTTTCCATCTTTTAAAACTTAATTTTAAAACTTTGAACTTTCTCCCCAGTTGAATAATTTCAAATCTCACTTTCTCACAACACAACCACTACCATCTACCAAATGAATAATTTCAAATCTCTCTAAAAAAACCCAATAAATTATGAAAACACCATCTACATTTTCTTTCAAAAACCCAACCACTATTCTTCTCTTTTTCATCACAACCCTTTTCTTTCATTTCAACAAAAATAGTATTAGGTTTTTGAGTGTACAAAAAAGGACAAAAAACTCATAAAGGCAAATACTTTCATTTCAATCAAAATAGTATTGGGTTCTTGAATCGTTACCCTTCAAAACTAGAGGACTCCATTTCAAGGAAAAGAGGAGCTAGGAAGACGTGGTTGAGGCGGCGGCGGCTGTGAAGAGAGAAGAAGAAGAAGCAGCAGCATTCGGCAGAGAGAAGAAGAAGCAGTGAGATGAGATCTAAAAAGTTGAAGTCTCTTGCCCTCTGCCCCCTTAAGTCTTTAACCCTAAAGTAAAGGTGTGATTTGTCATGTGTGCCCCTTAAGATAAGTTTCATGCCCTCTGTCATTTGTGCCCCTACGGTTGAACATTGAAGACTGAACAGATTGTATTTTAAAAAAATAATAATAACATATATTTTTGGTCGGTCGGTCGCTTTTGTCATAACCTATATCGCTGACCGACCGACCGCGAATTTTAAAATCTAAAAAACTGACACCGATCGAATGTGTATGAAAACCGACCGACCGACCTCTGTTCGGTCAGTTTTGATCGGTCAAGTCGGTTTTCGATCTCTCAGTGAACACCCCTACCTACTAGTAGTAACACACTACTATGTAATCTTGGTTCCCAACCCGTACTCGGGTATGGTGTACAACATGCAACTTCTTCAGGCTCAATTGTAGAGTAGTTGGCATCTATCACCACCTTATATTGCATAAATGCCTACTCTGCTTCCGCAAAGCTTACATATGACTTGTGGACCGCTCCACTAAATTCGTTCACCTTTTGGTAGAATTCAACCCATGATGTGTAAATCCCTGGGTTACGTCCAATGAAGACAACATAGAACTTTGATTTCCCCATAACCCTAAGATTGAAGTTACAATCAGTGAATCAAATTTCATTCTACTACGCATCTATGGATAGGTTTTGAAATTTTAGGGTTGGTTTATGGGTCTAGGATTTGGTTTTTAAATTTTGGGGTTGGTTATGGGTCTAGGATTTCATTTTTAAGTTTTGGGGTTGGTTTATGAGTCTAAGGTTTGGTTTTGAAATTTAGGGGTCGGTTTATGAGTCTAAGGTTTGGTTTTCAAATTTAGGGGTTGGTTAGGGGTTGGTTACTAGGGTTTCATTTTTTAGTTTTGGGCCTGGTTTATGAGTCTATGTGTTTGGTTCATAAATTTTGGGTTTAATGATTGCTTATGGGTCTACAGTTTGATTTTTAAATTTTGGATTTGGTTTATGAGTCTAAGGTTTGGGGTTTAATAAAGGATTTAGTGGTTGTATGACATATAAATATCTTTGTCACAATTGAAATAAAGCATGTTTGATTTCTACTTGAAAAAACATCCCTCTCTTGTTTAAAAAGTATAAACATCCCTATACTTGAAAATGATATTTATCCTAGAAACAACATTCTCATCTATACCTGAATAAGATATAAATTGGTCACTCTCCTATGATATAAATTGTACTAGAAAAAATTTCTTATTTAAACCGTATATAGTATTATTTTGTTAAAAATCATATTGCAAAACGTTATTTTCTAAAAAACAACTTGGTCACCATTCATTTCTTTTGTGCACTTGCTGATTGAATTCAAAAAACATATTGGACATAGTTTTTTTTTTGTTTTTTTTTTGTTTTTTTTTTGCTTATTGTTACTTAATATAGAAAAAATTATTGCATCAATTAACCTTTTTTTCTTTTCGCTCTAAGACATGACTTTGAAAAGAAAAAAAGATTGGAGTATTAACTATGTTTGTGTTTCAATAAATTATCTTTGTTTCCTGTTTCAAATATTCATTTTACTCATTCATTTTAAATTGTTGGAGTGATTAATAAATCATGGTCAATTTTATAAAAACCATTTATTCAAAGAACGTATAAAATAATATTTGAAGAAAGCTTTTTTTTTTTCATTCTAATCCCAAAAACCAATATGGACAACATGAAGTCAATGATAACAACAAAATACATACATAATCAAATTACAGTCACCTTTAAAATAAATAATTTTGTCTAATTAATACAAACAATACATTAGCAAGGTTTTTTTTCCCCTAAAACAACACATTCTTACACCAATACTAACAAATCAGTCCAGTGAATATACAAATAAGCAAATATTCCATATAAAGAAATACATACACAAATGTTATTTTTCTCATAAACAAACATAATATACACACACAAATGTTATTTTCCTCATAAACAAACAGAATATACATAAGCAAATGTTCGTGCTTTAAAATAAACAAACCTCGAACTAAGGTGGACCAAAGTACTAGTTCCAACCCTGTTAAGACATACAAAAGAAAATTAGTACTTAACTTTACTATAATAAAACTTGTAGAAGAAGAGAACATGTCACCTTAGAAGAGGTAATGATCGATCAACAGTGAGGAGAACGTGCTGGATTTGGAAGGACTTCAACCCTATAATCGAAAGAGATGATGCATTAGTAAGAGAGTAAAAGAGAATGGAATAGGGAAAGGTATGAATGAAGATTAAGAAGGAAGTTTGAAGGAAATATATGACTAAAAGAGAGTGGCACTCACCAATTTCCTTAGGGAGAAGTAGTTTGGAGAGTATGGTTGTCCTCAAGCTTTTGAATAAAATGAGAACATATTTAAAGAGGAGATGGGGGTGGTGGTTGACAAAAAGACATTGGTGCACTTATTATCATAAGTGCACCTAACCACGATATTAAATAACAAAAGTGAATAAATAATAATAATAAAAACGTTGTAAGTACAAAAGTTATCAATACAAAGTAATTATGAAAAACAAGTGGGAAAAGACATTGACATTAATATTTAAAAGTATGACTTATTTACTACAAACCAACCACCTTCCAACTCAACTATAACAATTATGACACAACAAGATATGGTGAGATTTAAGAGCAAACAAAACCCTAAACCCTAAAACATAGACAAACCGGCCTCAGAAATATGAAATTCATTCATGAGGAGTATTTGAATTTCTCATAGTAGCATGAATATGAAAAAAATACAAAACTAAACTAAAATTTATAACAGAACATAAACTAACATGCTCATACAACATATGGTGAGATTTAGGAGCAAATAGAACGAGTATTGAAAAAAAACAAAGCATAGACAAACTGGCCTCAAAGATATGAAATTCATTCATGGGGAGTATTTTCATTTCTCATATTAACAAGAATATCAATAAAAAAAATAGAACCAAATGTATAACACAACATAAACTCAAATTACATACAACATAGGATGAGATGTAGGAGCAAAGTGAACAAATATTGAGTGAAAATTATTTGAATTTCTCATAGTACCATAATGTGAACAATAAACTCAATCTGTAACGCCTGACGATTTCAAGTATTATTAGAGTCCTCTAATGGATTTAATCTTTGGAGCTTAATTTGTTTAATTTTTGGTAGTGGGGCTATTTGATTTATGGTCAGTTTTTAAGTGTGAAGAGTTCGGGCTCCATGTGCTAATTGTGGAATATTATCACGTCTCAAATTAAAATTTGAGAATGGATTGATGTGGTTTGCTTGTTAATTTGAATTAAGGGAAGGGCAATTTTGGAAATGGGAAAAGGAATTTAGGGTTTGCAAAATTATTATTAAATAGTCCTTTGTCTTCTTGTGTGCACATAAATCGAGACGTCTTCTCCCCCAATTTCTTCTTCCTTTTCACGACAAAGGCCACCCAACTCTCATCTTTCTTTGTGTTTTCCCAGCATCCTTAATGATTTCAGCATTCTCCTTTTGAATGGTGGCGACCCACGGCCAGCAGGTGCTTCGACGGCGATTTTCGTGTGTTTCCCAACTCTCACCCAACGCCGGCTTGTTCCGCAGCAAGCCCTCTTCTCCTTTGGTGTCCTTCACAGCGCGATTCGGCAGCAGGTTGACTAGTTTCGGCCACCCACGTATGTCGGTGTCTAGACGATGACCCCATCCCATGAACAACCCATGGTTTAAGCGAACCTCGATGGTGGTGCGTTGAACGACGACTGCAACTTCTCTACTCGGTGACATCTTCCACAGCCCACACAAGTTCCTGCAATTTTTGTCCATTCACGCTCGACAGTAGATCTCGCAAACCCCAACACCCGCGACCGTTTGACATCGAATTCAAATACCCACTCTGTTTGGACTTTGGACTCACAAAATTAGGGCACTTTAGAACATGAACTAGTAAGGACCCGGGCATGTTTGGTTAGTTTTAATGGGGTAATGTTAAGTTTTAATCCCTTTTAGGTTCGATTTAAGTGCTTCAAGTTGGTTTCTAACAATTAGAACCTCTCTATGTTTAGGCTCGGATTGATCAGACTTGAAGTTGAGGGCGATATGTGGTAAGTGTGAGTTAGTATCCCTCCTAAATGTCATTGGGTCATTTATTGAGTTTTAAATTAAGTTTCAAGGTTGATTTTATTAAAGTCATTATTTCTGAAAATTAATTCAGGCCGACCCAAGGATTTTTGTTCAACTAATTTGGTTTTCAGGCTACTATTGAGGTAAGGGACTTTATGCCAGTATGCTTAAATGCAAGTCAGGAACTGAATTGAAAAAAAAAATATTTGAATTAAAAAGTTTTATAAACATTTTATTATGAATTTTTTTTATAAATTTCCAAATGCTTGTTATATAAAAAAAAAAAAGGATTTTCACTTGTTGATTGCCAAATCTTCTCATGAATGTTATGCATGATTTATGATTTTGATTTATGATAAATGATTGAGAATGTTGCTTGTGTTGCATCATGGAATGAAAAATTTAAAATGCTTTGGGACCTCATGCATACATTATGTTTTCATGATAAAAATGATTTTGAAGGCTGTGGCAATTACCCCCTAAGATTATTGATGTACATCTATATGAAAAGGAGCCTTACGAGGCTATATGAAAAGGAACCTGAAAAGGTTATGAAAAGGAACCTGAAAAGGTTAAATGAAAATGAGAGGTTAGGTTGGGTTAATTGTCCACATTAAGCCGAAGAGAAACGTTGAAAGAGAAACGTTTCCGCTATGAAAGGAATTTAGGTCCCATCAAAGGAAAGAAAGAAAATATTTTTGAAAACTCATTATGTATGTGTATGCACATCCTGACCTGGTAGTGAGGTCACTTACTGAGTATTTTAAATACTCATCCTTTTTCAAAATGTTTTTTTTTCCAGGTAAATGCAAGAACATATCTTAGGCGAGTGACAAGGTAGTTTGCTGAAAGGGTCATGGGTGTCATGAAGAGTATAGCTTCCGCATCTAGTTTATGCTTTAACTCAAGTTATTTTGTTAAGTAAACATTAGGTTGTGAAACTATTTCAGTTATTTAAACATTTTTAATTGTAAGTATCTTTTGAAATGTTTTTAAAAAGGGATCTCGAATTAAAGCGTCTTTGGTTGTTTATTAGGAAATTTAATTCTTTCTGCCCAATACTAAAGTTTCAAACTTTTCATGTGCATGCCAGTAGTAACGTCCCTAGAAAGTCTAATAGAAAAAGTCGGGTCGTTACACAATCAGAGAGAGGATAGAGTGAGATTTAGGAGCAAACAAACCATTGAATGAAAGTATTATAAAAAAAATTGAGAAACAGACGGCTGCATCAATGCAAGTGTACAATGTTCCATCAAGTTGTATACAACAAATTGCTCACAAAAAAAGTCGGTAAAATCAGTGATGACATTGTCCAGCAGTAGTTAGCAACAAGGGTAAATCAGGTAGCAAAATGAAGATCAGATGAAGCAATACGATAAAAAAAAACGATGGTAGCAAGTTGGACTCATCATCGGTCTGCCAAAAAAGAAAAAGAAGACATACCTTCGAAGTTGGTCCCCCCACCAAGCTCCAAAAAGTGATCCATGCATCCCCTACCTAGCTAACTCCAGACCTCTACCATCAAATAAAACATGCAGCCTCATCGAAACAGGGAATGGAAAGGAAGTGGCAAAGGATGGATCGATCTTTTTGAAGCGGCGAGATGAGTGTTTTGGGTGATGGAGAATGTCGAAGAGGAAAGATGGAGTAGAGAAGCTTTCAGATGTAATAAAAAACACAGATCTAAAAAATTAAAAAGACCATGGATTTACAAATCGTTCAAAGGAAATAGGGAGTGGAGAGGTTTTCAAATATGGTAAAAAAAATACAGATCTGAAAACCTAAAAAACTATAGATCTAGAAAGCAAAAGGGGGAAGACGAAATCGATCGAGCCAGCTGCACCGATGAAGAAACAACAACGATGAGGGAAAGAGCAAAATGAAGAAGACGAAACCACGAAGTGATGTGAAAGAAGACGAAGTGAAGACGAAGCGATAAGAGAGAAGATGAACAGAAGACGAGCAATGAGGGAGTAGACGAAGCGAAGATGATGGGATGAGGGAGTAGACAGAGCGAAGACGAAATGAGAAGGAGAATGAGAGAGAGTTCGAGAAACCAAGAAGGAGAGAGAAGGAGAAAGACGGAGAGAGAGTTTGAGAAACCAAAAAAATAACCATCAATAATGTTAGTGGGTACTGTAGCAAAACGGGGATAATCAAAATCTTTACCCTATGTTATTATAATATGAGGTCCAAACGCTGAGTGGGCTAAAATAACCCACTCAAACCCACAAAAATTGGAGCCCCAAACACCCCCTAAATATTAAAATAACTAATGTATATTAGATACATTAAATAAAAGATATTTATAGAATTTGAATAAGATTCAAATAAATAAATATTGTAGGAGATTTGAATGAGATTCAAATAAATATAAGATATATTTTAATATATTAGATATTAAAATATAATATTTTAATCATGGCAAAGATTTTTCCTTGGTCTCTATAAATAGGACCCCTTGGGTTGAGCTATTAGACACAACACATATCTTCTCAATAGAGAATTAGAAAATTCTCTCTAGACCTCTTCCTCTCCAATCCCTTGTAGATTTTCTTTCAAGAGGCTCCCACAAGCTTTGGTTCTGTGTTCGAGTCATAGTCAGGAAGATTTTATGGAGGAGATAAAGATCTGCTAGAAATATCTCCATATTTTCAAGGTATGTCATGTTTAACCATAATATTATTGTTTACGCTTCCGCATGGGTTTAATTCAATTATTCCCTTCACGTAGAACCTTCTTAGTGCTTTTGTTCAAGAGAACTCTATCTTTTTTGTACTAGCATTCTAGGGGGCCCGAGTTCAAGTCTTATGGTAAGCCTTGTATATATACTAGCAATTACTCATGTGCGAAACATGTGTTTATAAATTTTATATTTTATCGTATTATTATTATTATTATTATTTTGGACAAAAATTAGTGTAAATATCGAAAATCTATGTAAATAATATGAACTAAAAATTTTCAAATACCCAACCGTTAGAGGTGGTTTTCTATGCAAGAATGTGTTCGTCAAACATATCTCAACTGTTAGATCTTGATGTTTCACATCTATAGTCTCGATTAGACTTGAAAAGTTGTGGCTCATCGACATCAATTGGTTCTTATGACCCAAGAAGTTTGAAGGAAAAAATAGAAATTTATACAAAAATTTAAGGAAAAAATAATTAAATATTAAAAATCCATGTAAGACTAAAAAGAGAGAGCACAAATGAAAGAGAGGAAGAAAGTGAAGAATGAAGTAGTGTAGAATTCTATTAAGAGTAGGGCCTTACATAGGCTTAAAAAAACACTAAATTTAGTACAAGCCCTCATTCAACCCATAAGAATAGATATTTCAAAGAAACTCATTCAACTAAACTTATTCAACTTTTAACACCCTCCCTTAAACTAAAACTATGCAATTAGTATTTAGTTTAAACTATAAAAGGAAACCACTCCGAGCAAATTTCGAAGCCTCACAAATATTGCCAATTTGAGAGGCTTGTTTAAAATATCTACAACCTGATCTTCACTCTTACAATAGCTCAGTATAATAATTCCATCATTTGTAAGATCCCTTAAGTAATGGCATCGTACATCGATGTGTTTGCTTCGTCCATGCAAGACAGGATTCCATGGGAGCTTGATTGTTGAAGTGTTATCACAATGAATGATAGATGCTTCTTCTTACTTATAATGCAACTTCTCAAGAATGTTCCTTAACCAAATAGCATGACATGCACATGATGTTGTTACAAATTCAGCTTCAGTGGTAGTTAATGAGACAATTAACTACTTTTTTGGAAGACCATGAGATAGCTCCTGAACCAAGCATGAAAACATATCCTGAAGTACTCTTTCTATCATTTAAATCTCCTGCATAACCACTATCACTAAAACCAACAAGGTTTAGTTCTCCCCTTCTTTGATAAAGTATGCCAAGATCAAGAGTCCCTTTTAAGTAACGTAAGATTCTTTTGGCAACAAGGAGATGAAGCTCAGTTGGAGATTCCATAAACCTGCTAATTAAACTTACAGCATACCTAATATTAGGCCTTGTAGCTATCAAGTACATCAAGCTTCCAACCATTTGCTTATAGAGAGTATTATTGACCTTCTTTCCTTCATGGTCCTTTGTGAGCTTCGAATTGGGTTCAACTGAAGTTGTGGCTGAGTTACAATTCTTCATTTGAAACCTGTCCAAGATCACCAATGCCTTTTGATTGATGAAAATTCCAACTACTGATTGAATTACCTCAATGTCGAGAAAATAATGCACCATTCCCAGATCTGTCATTTCAAACTCTGCCATCATGGACTGCTTGAATTCTTCAAACATAACTGAATCATTGCTTGTCTAAACCAAATCATCTACATACAAACATACTATCAAAATCTTGTTTGGAGGTTGAAATTTAATAAAGAGAGTATGTTCATATCGACATTTTTCAAATCCAACTTTAATAAAGTAGGCCTCAATTCAACTATACCAAACCCTAGGAGCTTGCTTCAAGCCATATAAAGCTTTCTTTAATCGATATACCTTTCCTTCGTTGCTTTGTTGTACATATCAAAGGGGTTGATCTATGAAAACTTCTTCATTCAAGTTTCCATGTAGAAAGGCTAATTTCACATCCATTTGAAGAATTTTCCAATTGTTTTGTGCTGCCAATGCTACCACCATTCGAATGGTATCATGTCTTGCAACTGGAGCAAAAACTTCATTGTAATCGATGCCAATTTGTTGCTTGTACCCCTTTGCAACGAGACGAGCCTTGTACTTGTCTACTTGGCCATCTTTATTTAGCTTCATTTTGTAAACCCATTTAACACCAATGGATTTCCGTCCTTCAAGAAGTTCTGACAGCTCCCAAGTGTTGTTCTTCTCTATGGACCTAATCTCATCACCCATAGCCTGCTGCCATTTTAGATCTTTGACAGTTTCTTCAAAGGTTAATGGATCACATTTTGATAATAAAGCATAATGGCTAAGTGTCTCATTAGAAAGATCACCATTAACCTCATAATCTTCCATCCATGCTAGTCTTTTTCTAACTCGTTGTGATCTTGAGCTTGTACCTTCTATTTGAGCTTCAATAGCCTCAACTGATTGTTGCATTGGATTTCAAAGTTGTGGTGACAGAGATACATCACCGATAGTTTCTTCAAAGTCCACAACTATTGATTGTTGCTCTATAGTATCTTCTATCCAATTCCTCATGTTTGCTTCATCAAATAAAACATCTCAACTAATTACAATTTTACCTGTGATTGGATTGAAAATTTTGTAAGCCTTTGATTGCTCACTAGTGCCAAGAAAGACACATTTGGACCTTTACCATCTAGCTTCTTCCTCTTCTCGTTAGAAATGTGTGCATATGAAATTAACTCGAACACTTTAAAGTGGTCAACTGATGGTTTACGCTCATCCCAAGCTTCTTGAGGAGTCATGCTTTTAACCGAAAAAGTGGGACTTCGATTCGAAACATGAACACCCCAAATTACTACTTTTGGCCAGAATTGCTTTGGAACTCTTTCATTTGCAATCATACTTCGAACCATATTGAGGATAGTACGGTTATTTCTTTTAGCAACACCATTTTGTTATGGTGTGTAGGCTGTTGTTAACTGGCATCGAATTCCATGCTTAGCACAAAAATTTACAAATTCTTGTGACATGTATTCTCCTCCACAATCCGTTTGAAGCGTTTTGATTTTCCTCCCAATTTCATTTTCAACAACTGCTTTAAAGCTCTTGAAAATTTAGAATGCTTATGACTTTTCCTGCAAGAAATAAATCCAAGTTTTTTTTTGCAAAAATCATCAATTAAAGAAATAAAATATTTCTTGTTCCCATTTGATATTGGGTTTATTAGGCAACATATGTCGAAATGAATCGACTCCAAAGGTTTACGTGCTCTCGATGCTTTGATTTTTAGAAAATTCTCATGATATTGTTTGTCAACAACACAATCTTCACATATTTTTGTGGGAGGAGAAATTTAGGGAAGGCCAACCACCATTTGCTTATGAGAAAGGACCTGCAAACCTTTGAAATTCAAGTGGGCATCCAAATGCCAAAGCCACGTGGGGTCTTGATCTACATTAGTCTTGAAACATAATTCCAAACCTAGTTTGAGTGGAAACAACCTATTTGAGGCCGTTTCAACACAAGCTATCAATTCTCTCATTGGATAATTTATCTCATAGGGCCTTCTTTGATGGTTGTGACATAGCCTTTCTCTTGTAGCTGTCCAACAATAAATTGCTTCTCAAATTAGGAATATAAAACACATTTGATATAGTTTCAACATTGCCTTTTTTTGTTTAATTTGAATATTGCCTTTACCCACAACATTTACTTTAGAATTATCACCAAATGACACAGTAGAATGATAACTTTCATCCAAATGAGAAATGAGAGACTTGTTACCACACATATAATTGCTGCAACCAGTGTCCATATACCATATGTTTGGTCCAAGCTCATCATTGTGGTGACACGTCATCATGGCAATGATAGCATTGAATGTTGGACTTATCAAATCTCAAGTTGTTGTTGGACGTTTGCCTGTGTTGATCATGTCCACCACCTCTTCCTCTTCCTTGCCATTTTCTACGATCTCGACCACTACCTCTATTTGATCCTCTCCCTGCTGAGTTTTCACCATGAGTTGAAGTCTTCAAGGTTTGTTCTTCGGTTGGACTTGTATTTGATGTCATTCTCTGCTCATGCACAAGTAAAGAACTTTGTAATTCATCAATTGATAAGTTATCAGTATCTTTTGATTCCTCAATTGAACAAACCACATATGCAAATTTAGGATCCATCGAACAAAGAATCTTCTCAACCACAGCTACATCTTCAATCTTCTCCCCATGGATTCACATCTTGTTTACTATAGCCAAGGTCTGTGAGAAATACGCATCCATGGACTCCCCTTGCTTCAAGAATCTAGAACTCTTTGAGAAGAGCTTAGAGTTGCTATCTTTTTACCCTCGTTGTGGCTTGATACTTTTTCTTCATGGAGTCCTAAATTTTCTTGCATGTATCTTTTTGCAAAATGGTCTCCAAGATAGCATGATCAATGGCTTGGAATAAAAATTCTTTGCCTTGAGATCCTTCAATTTTCGTTCCTTTAGCTTCTTTTGTTCAACTTCTAACAAGACAACTCTAGCAGCTAGTTCATTCACTCCTGCTTTAACAATGGCCCAATACTCTTTAGACTGCAGAAAATTTTCCATCAACATGCTACAATGATCATAAAGAGAGAGCACATATGTAAGAGAGGAAGAAAGTGAAGAATGAAGTAGTGTAGAATTCCATTAAGAGTAAGGATATATATAGGCTGCAAAAAACACTAAATTTAGTACAAGCACACATTCTTGAAAACAAACTCATTCATCTTTTAACAATCCATGTAAATAATTTGAACTATACTTTTCAAATACCCAACCGTTAGAGGTGTGGCTCACGTCCAAAGACATCTCAACTATAAGATCGTGATGTTTCACATCTACAGTCTCGATCACACCCATATGCAAATAGATGCACTGCTTCTCTCAACGGACAAGTCAACCTGAATAATCGCATCCTGTAGAAGTTTGAAAGGATAAATGGGCATGTATTAAAAAGTTTGGAAGGTAAAAACTCTCCTCCATAACCCCATTTATATATATAGTCAAGAAACATGTGCAATGCACGTGAAATTTTGTAGTTTTAATTAAAAAAAAACTAAAAATAGTGGTTTTTTAGCATGTAATAAATAAATTTTCTACAATTTTGTTTTAATTACCATAAATTTTTAAAAGATAGATAATTTAACAGTAATGTTTTCATATTATTGTCTTTTCCATAAAAATTATTCTATATAGTACGAAGCAAAAAATTGTACTAGTAATTAATTTATTGATTAATATGTTGATATTTTGGCTTTGTAATATAGATAATGCAACAATTTTTATTTTAATGTTTTTACATATCTATGATCTAGGTCACTCCCATACAATAAAAGGATGCATCGCTTCACCGTGTAGCCACTTTTATTAGATTAAATTCTCTCAACAGACACTAATCCATATAGACGCAACTATTTGAAGAGAAGGACATAATAGAAATTTAAAACAATAGGAAGATAAAGATTCTCTTTCATAGGCCACCGTTAGATCATGATGTTTTACAACTATAGTCTAAATCACACCTATACATGAAAGGATGCACCACTTCGCTGTGTACACACTTCCATTAGATTAAATTCTCTTAGTGGACATCACGACATAAATAGTTGCAACTATTTGAAGAGAATGATAGAATGAAATATTTTAGGGGAAAAATAGGAAGGCAAAGATTCTCTTTCATAGTCCTCTGTTAGATTGTGATGTTTCACATCTATACGCAAAAGGATACACCGCTCGTCATGTAACCACTTCCATTGGATTAAATTTTCTTAACGAACATCTCAACTCAAATTGTTGAAACTATTCGAAGAAAGGATAAAATAGGAATTTATGAAAAATTTAAGGATAAAACAGGAAGACAAAGATTCTCTTTCATAGCTCCATTTAGGGATCTTGTGGTTTTAATTCAAAATAACTAAAAATAATTTAGTTTTTGTAAGTTTATTTATGTCATAAATGAATATTATTTGAACCTTGTTTTAATCCCCATAAAATTTATCGAAAAAAAATAAATACAATATATTTTAAAAAATTACAATAATATATATCTTGAATTAGGTTAATTTGACAAGTAATCTAAAAATTGCTTACATAGTTTTGAAATTTTAATTTTAGTTTTTCAGTAAAATTTCAAGATTTTTAATTAATTTTTCCATAAAAAAAAGGTTTATAATTAATTTGTGTACACATTTAAAATAAAATTTAATTGTATTTTGAAATTAATTATTTATAACTATATTTTTTGTTTATTCATGAATGGCACACTTTATTTATAATAATTAGATTTCATTTCAAATATTTGATTTCTTTTTTACTTTAATTGGGTTTTTTTGTGACCTTTCAAAAATCAATGTGACTTTACACGTTTTAGATGGTTTTGAAAATTGCAATTCATTAAAGTTTTTTATTTTAATTGAGTTTTCTTATTTTATTTGTAATTTAAATTTAACTTTTATTGACAGATAATTAAAGTTGAGGGAAACGTAGGCATATACTAAAAAATGAAGGGCAAAATAGTTATGTAAAGATTCTTCTCTCCAATGCCGAATTACATCAATTGATTTTCTAGAAGACTTTCAAGAACTTGAAACGATAATCTTCTTCAATACTTAACCAAATTATTTGAGTCAAAAACCACTATAACAACTAGGGGTGTGCAAAAACCGACTCAAATCAATAAATTGAACTGAGCCGAGCGAACCGACTGGTTCAGTCCGGTTTCTATACATTTTTTTAATTTTCTCAGTTTAAACTTTTAAAAAACCAAATTTTTAGTTCTGCCTTCGGTTTTTCCCTTTAAAAAGCCAAAGAAAATCGAACCAAATTGAATTTTATAATTAACTAAAAATCCTTTTGTCCAACCCACCATCCAATGGTTAATATCTAAAGCCTAAAGCCCAAAGCCCAACGTCCAATGTCACATTCAAACCCTAGACATGACTTTCAAAGATTGATTTCTACTCTTTCTTTCAATCAACCATCAATCCCCCTCACTTCTTCTCTTTCTCTCTATTCTTTTCTTTCCCTCTACTACTCCTCATTTCTCATTTTCTCATCTTCTTATTTTTCTCTACAACTCAATCTCATCTTCTTCTTTTTCTCTCCATCTTTGCCCACCATCATCAATGACTCACTCTTGCAGCCACCTACCACCACCGGATTTACTATGTACTTTCTTTGCCTCTCACCGCGGTTAACCTCATCTTTCAACTTGTCACTCACCTCCCCTCGTCGGGTCGCTATCGCTTCCCTTTGGCCTCATCTCCTCGTCGTTTCTCTTTCTCTCACTCTATCTACTAATAAAACGTGTAAGCAAAAGTTAGTTGAAAATCGAACTGAACTAGTTGAAATTGAAACTGATTGGTTCAGTTTTTAATCGATGACACCTCGAACCAACGTGTTCAGTTTGGTCATCAATCTTGGACCAAATCGAACCGTGCATACCCCTAGTAACAACATATTTTTATTAAAGAATTCAAACTCAAACAACTATCAAAATACTCAACTATTATGAATAAATATTTGCAGGAATGTTCTTGATATCAAGTAAAATTATTCCGAAAAAATTTAAATTCATAGTCTACGTCTACTATATCAAAAAAAAATGTAATTAAAGGCATTCAAGCTTTTCTATTAACAGCAAAAACAAAAAATTATTTTTCACATGCTCGTTTCCCTTAAATTTGGCTCTGATACCAATGTTGGGTTTTGTGAGTAAGTAACTAACCACTTGCTATGTAGAGGAATCCACAAAAATTCAAGCAAGAAAACAATTCATTTGAGATAATCATAAACAGAGAATCATGTTTGTTTACAACCTAAGATCTTTAAAAATGTGTAGAACATTCTTAGGGGGCTTTTGGCCTATGGAGTTGGAGTTAGGTGGAGTGGGCTAAAATAGTCCACTTCTCATTTGGCCCACCAACTTCACAAAATGGTGGGTAAATTACTCAACTCCACCAACTTCAATAGTGTTCACTATTGAAGTTTGCACGCTTCCCAGGTAACTCCACACATGTTTACTTCTCTCTTTTCCAACCTTTTTTCTTCTCCCACATTCTCTCATCTCCCTTTTCATTGGTGTGAGGTTTGTTTCGTTCATCTCTCTCATTTTTCTCTCGTTCCGTTTTCCTTCACCTTTTTCGAATGTTCTTCAGTGTAAGGTCCATTTACTTTATCTCTTTCGTTTTTGGCCTTATTTAGCTTTCCTTCACCCTCTCTGAATCTTCTAGAGTGTGAGGTTCGTTTGCTTAATCTATCTCATTTTTTATGTTGTTCCATTTTTCCTCACCTTTACTGAATCCCCCACGGCTAAAACCCTAGCCATCTCCTTCATCTATATTCACTGCTACATTTATTTCGTCCCCACAGCTGAAACCCTAACCATCTCCAGATCTATAACCCACGATACGATTCTAGATCTGTGTTTGTTTCCAAATCTGAAACCATAACTACCATCTCAAAACCTACGTGTCCACCTTCATGTGTCCTTTTTCAAGATTTGTAACCCTAAAAGATCCTTCTTCTCCTTTATATTTTTTTCAGATCCATAAATGATACTTTACCTCAAGAGTGTGTTTTTTTTTTCCAGATCCGTAACTCTAACCACCTCACTCCCCTAGCCTTTTCAAGAACAACCCCTCATTCCCTTGCGGCTTTCATTTCTATTCTCTCATCCTTTGTAGCTTCTTCTCATTCATACATTATTGGTTCATTTGTTTAGGTATGTGAAGCTGTATGTTTCATCTGAGTGAAAATAGCATGGAATTGCTTAGTAGGGAACTCGTCTACACGATTGGAGCTTGGTGGGGGGAGCTGACTACTAAACGTTTGTTCGCTATCCCTTTCGACCAGTCGATGATGAGTCCAAAAAAGGTCCACTGATTTTTTTTAAACTAATTTCCTTTGGGTTTTTTTCATTAATTTTTAGTTTGTTTTTATTAACTATTGTCATATGTGTTTCCGTCTCTACATTTTTCTCCGTTTTGCCCTCTATCTTTGCTCAGTTTGTTGACTAAATTTTATCCCCCGTCTCTTTCTTTTCTTCTCTGCTTTTCTCCCCATTTTGCTCTTTGTTTTTTGTTAGTTTGTTCACTGAAATTTAATTCCGTGTTAGTGTTTTCGCTCTGTTTTTCTCTCTGTTTTTGCTCAGTTTGATGTCTTTGATATTCTATTATTGTTTGTAGACAACCATCTCATATAAAATTTCATTACTATCAATGAATATCATGGAATATCATGTATCATTGAGGCCAGTCTTGGAATCTTAATCCTATTTTTCATTAATTTGGTTCTGTTCAGTGTATGTATGCTTTAACATTTCAATCCAGCCATATTAGTTGTCTTTCAATTTTTGTTTTGTTTTGTAACATTATGTACAAATGAATAACTATAGGACTTGAGCCCAGTTTTCTTGCAATTTTTGGTTTGTTTTCCCTTAACTCCAGCCATATTAGTTGACTCTGATCTATCATAAATTTGAATGCTAATTTGAATGACTTATTCATGTCTCTAATATGTGATAAATTTGGTTGGTACTAATGGGAATGAACACCTTGCTCCAAATGTGATAAATATGTGATAAATTCATCCCGTAGCGAAAACATTAGATCATCTTTGATTTTACTTAGAATTAAATAAAAAACTAAAGTTAAGCAATAAATACCTTTGTATATTATGGAGATATTTCTGGTAGGTCTTTAATCTCCAATTCCATAAAGCCTACTTGTTATGACTCGAACATAGGACCAAGGCTTGTGGGAGCCTCTTGAAGAAAATCCACAAGGGATTGGAGAGGAAGAGATCTAGAGTGAATTATTTAATTCTCTATTGAGAAGATGTGTGTTATAATGACTCAACCCAAAAGTTCTATTTATAGAGACATGGAGGTAAATCTTTGCCATAATTAAATAATATATATTTTAGTATCTAATATATTAAAATACATATATTTAATGTATTTGAATCTTATTCAAATCTTTTAAATTCTCCTATGATATTTATCTCTTTATTTGAATCTTATTCAAATTTTATAAATATATTTTCTTTAATGTATCTAATATACATTAATTATTTTAATATTTAATGTGTCAAATATAATAAATATATTTTCCTCAAATATTAATTTGAACACTTCAAATTAAATATTAATTTGAACATTTCAAAATTTTCTTTCAACTAAATTGATCTTTTAGTGTTACTATGAGCTAGCAAGGAGACCTCATGGACCTATAGATTATAAGCTCCAATGATACAACAATAATTAATTAAACTCTTTAATTAATCAATTTTCATTCATTAACTTTAGGTCACTCCACTATAGACCTAGAGTTGCACTCTTATACACTGTAGGACAAGTTGTGTCCATGGATATAACCATTACATGCAGGTCAATCCTTCACGAGTTGTTTGTACTTATAGCTGGGTCAAAAGTCCGTTGACCCCTGTAATTACATCTTGCACCTTAAGTATTACTATATAACCCTCTAATGAACAATTTGTTTATGATCCAACTATAAACTAAATCCCTCTCGGGCCAGTGAAAGGGTGGGGCCCCATTGTTCAAGTCTCGAAATCATCACTTAAGGAAACTACTCATCTAATTACCCTATATAGGAATGAGTGAATTCCATCTTGTGAGATTATGTTCCCAACTACCTATTTGGTCAAGTCCCCAAAATGATAGAATTATTGAATCGGCTACAAAAGCCACTCTCACCCATGAAAATCAAAGGACAAGCTCTCACAGGCAAGAGTTCATAACTCACTCAGGATTAAGATCGAGTCGCATATGATCATCCTGATGAAATATTAATCTTCTCAATTAACGGATTTATAAAGAGAGATTAAATATTTTGTGGTTCAATCTTATGCAAACTCATTGTATAAGATACTCCCACTCACATGTCTCCACATGAACGATTTGGATCAAATCATTTGTAAGTATTACAAAGTGGGCCATATCAATAGTGTTACCATGATAAGGCACCAAACCTTATCCATATACTATGACCCTTTTGGTTGTTTCTTGAACATGATGCTCCCGTATGTCAACTACATACTGTTCAAGATTACACTAATAACCTTGGATTTTTTATATAATGAATAATATTATATTGCAAATAAAACAATCAAAATTATTATTAATTATTAAATAAATCACTAATTATGAGGCTTTAGGCCATAAATCCCAACAGGTACGTGGTAGCATGTGTTTTTAATACTGTGAACGTATATGAAATATTCCAACAACCTTTTGTTCTTCCTTAGTTTATTAATGCCATACCACCTCTCTATTAAATGTTGTTCCTTTAATTTCAACAACTTTTTACAAATGGATGGTATGTGTTATTAATGCTTCTCTCTTTTTCCACTACTTTAATTAAATTGATTAGGTGCACTTATAATAATAAATGCAGCCAATGGCAGACCCCAAACTTTATGTCAGAGGACTTAAATTCATATGAAGATAATTTAAAATACATTGATATTTATTAATATATATTGATATTAGTTTGTTCAATAGAAGTATGATTGACTTTTCTATATAAATATACAAAAAAAAAAATGCAACTTGAAATGATAAGTAGATTTCTTTCATTTATAAGAATTATAATTTCTTCTTTAAAATAATTTACTAATTTTTTAATTAATTGATATAAAAAAATCAAATTTAAAAAAGAAATTATAACAAAAATTATAACATTATATGTCAAGCATAACATAGCTTAACTAGTTAACACATATATTATCGACCAAGAGGTTAGAGATTCAAATCTCCATCACATTTTGGTGAGAAGAAACTATAGCATTGTAGCATTTTAGATTTGTTATTATTCATATTTTGAAATATTTATATATTTTAAAGAGAATATGATTTACAATATAAAATTCTAGATTTTTTTACTTCAAAATAAATTAAATAATTTTATTTATAGTTTAAAATATTTATATATTTTTTAATCATCTTTAATCATCTTTATATATGTAAAGAAAATAGGATTTTTTTATATAATTTTTTAAATTAATTGAAACAGTATATAATTTTCGTTGATATATATATAGTAATACAATATGTACAAAGTTTAAAAAATGCAAAATTGTGGATCAAACTTAGGCCACCCATAAAGAGCCTTGAGGGGGGTTTGACACAACCATCAAGCCAATTGGCTAGTTTGGTGTTTTTGGCTGTTGATCTTATATATAATATTAAAATGTTGGAAAGTTGAGGGGGCTCAAGCCCCCCTAGCCTAAGGTAAATCTGCCCCTGAGTGCATTCATCCCCTTTGCTAACAAACCACTCTTTCTTTCCTCTTTATATATGCTCTCACACTTTGTAAAACTTTGAGGACCACTCCACTTCGTTACCACTACTCTCTATTCTACTTAGTGAGTATGTTCTTAACACACTACAGCATTTTTGACCTTTTCCAATGCCAGAAAACATTGGGAGAAGCCAAAAATGTGTCAGAAAAACCTCTCTCGACGCATTTTCTTGCATTAGGTGAGGCATCGGCATAAACATGTCGGCGGAGGTTTTGCCGACGCCAAAATTCCAGCATCGGTAGAAGCCAAATCTACCAACGCCATTTTCCTAGCGCCAAAATAATGGCGTCGACAAAAACTGCTTGATCATAATTTTCTTTTTGAATTTTAGATATTTAATATTTTTTTTCATTCAAATCTTGTTGTCCTCAATAAAATGTATACAAAATAAAATATATTAAATATATAATTTATATGAACTGAACAAATCCAAATATGTTCTTACAAATGTCGTAAATCATCCTAAATATTTTTTCATTCAAAGTTGGAGATAAAAATGAAATTACATAAAACATTTAAGAAAACAAAATGCTCTCGTAGAGGTATAAATGTCACCGGCATAATCTTACTCATACATCGACCTCAAAGCACCTAAAAAAATAATATTAAACTTATTAAAACTTAAGTAACTCTCTATAAAATGATAACTAAACCAAAGTAATTAATTGAAACAAAGACAATATTCCTTAAACTAATTGAACTAATGAAATTTTAACTTAGTCAAACATATCAAACAATCTCAAACTCCAACCAACACTATAACTAAACTTAACATATTCAAACTTATGCATATACAAGAACTAAACCAAACTTTTAGGCAAAATAATCTAAAGTCCAAACGATTCATTGGTACACTAAGAATAAACATATCAAACAATTTCACACTCCAATAAACACCACAACTAAACTTAACATATTCAAACTTATACACACAAGAACTAAACCAAACTTTTAGCCCAAAACCATCTAAATTCAAAACGATCTCTTAGCACAAACTCCACCAAACAAATAAACATATCAAACAAGCACAAACTTCAACAAACACCACAATTAACCTAACATATTCAAACTTATACACACAAGAACTAAGTTCTTGAATAGAAAAGTTAAATTGTTTTTTGTAAGCCTGTGATCAAAATTACAATTGGATGCGAACTGTACCTTTGAATTGGAACTTGGTAAGATTAATTTTTCTCCTTGCTTTTTATTTGTTTTCTGTTTAATTTCAGTTTTATTCAAAAATCAAACCCCCCTTTTATTTTCTATTTTAATTTAACATTGAGAAATTGATTGTTTTTTGTTCCCTTGGGATTCAACCTAGTTCCACTATTTCTACAAGTTAGATTTAGTATAATAAATTTTTATTCTGGGAACCATATTTAGTTTCTCGCTGTTCAATTTTATTTTTAAGAAATTACTTTCTTTCTCTCTCTGTTTATGACTCGTTCTTCTCATAAAGAGGCAAAAGAAAGAAATCATGGGCTGAATGATACAAATATAGATTGGACCATCAACTAATCTTCCTTATTTGTTGAACCTAAAGAAAAGGTGGAAGAACAAACTCTAGAACAACTGGCGGTACTAGATCTGAACCAACAACCTCTCTGAATTACGTTTTCTAATATTGCAGGTGACTTTGAGCTAAAATCTGGGTTAATTCACTTCCTCCCTATTTTTCGTGGATGTGCAGGAGTAGAGATGTCCACTAGTGGAGGCGAAGACGGGGATGGCTTCTCTGTCTCCATCCCCACCCCCCATTTCATTCTCCATCCTTGTGAAATTTCCCATTTAATTTCGTGAAAATTGGGGTGAAGATTCCCAACAGGGAATTCGCGGGAGTCGGGATCCCCACGAGAATTATTCCCTATTTAATTTTTTTATAAAAAATTAAATGATTTTTTAAGAAAATTTTCAATTAAATAGTTATTTCTTCACTTTGAATCCTCATTTAAATGGTTTATTCCTCATTTAAAAAAAAAAAAAAAAAAAAAAAAAAAAAAACCTTCTTAAATGAAACGACATAATATTTTATATTAAGTTATTTAAAATTATCCATGCATAAAAGTTTAAAATAGTTCAAACATATCAAATTATTCATACAATATCTCGTAGGTCATTCAACAATTAATAAAACCATAAATTTAAAGATTACAGCTCATAATCAAAAGTGACTCAAACATATTCATGTCTGTGTATTAATATATATAAATAAAAAAAATAAACGCGGCGAGGAATGGTGAACGGGGATAGGTGTCCCCGTTTAGCTTGTGGGAATTTTTCCCCCACTCCCTCCCTTATTCCCCGCCTAAATGGGGAGACCCACCCTTTAGCCTAGTGGGAAAAATATACATCTTTATGCAGGAGAGGATCCACACAAATACCTAAACGAGTTCCACATCGTCTACTTTGGGATAAAACCTCATGGGATGACTGAAGAGAAAATCAATCTTAGAGCCTTCCCCTTCTCTTTGAAGGATTAGGTGAAAGATTGACTCTACTACCTACCATCTGGGACATTCATTACGTGGAACGAGATGAAAAGACTTTTTCTGAAAAAGTTCTTTCTTGCGCCACGAGCTGCCAATATCAAGAAGGAGATATATGGGATTACACGTCACTGGGGAGATACTGTACAAATACTATGAGAGATTGAACAAATTGTGTGCTAGTTTCCCCCACCATCAAATTTTTTACCAGCTTTTCATCCAATATTGTTACGAGGGACTGCTACCAACAGATAGAGGCATGATTGATGCAACAAGTGGTGGAGCATTGGTAAATAAACTACCTACAGAGGCTAAGCAACTGATCTCTATAATGGTAGAGAATTCACAACAATTTGGGATGAGAGCTAGTGGAGTGATTCAACAAGTTAAGGAGGTATATGAACATAAAAGCCAAATTTCTGATTTAACTTCTTTGGTTCATCAAATGGATGTAGGGAAATTTCAGCAAAACTCCATGCAAGAAGTTAATTCTATAAGAGGATTTTATAGCCAACATTAGAAGAAGTATGATCCCTATTCTAACACTTACAATCCTGGATGGAGGGATCATCCCAACTTCAATTATGGAAACAAAGGAGGCCAGCAAAGGCAACCTCCTCAGAACTTTAACAAACCACCTCAAGCTTCTACACAAGCTCAAACTTCGAATTTAGGTATGTCTCTAGAGGATATAGTTAAGAGTTTAGCCATTAACACTCTCCAATTTCAACAGGAAATGAGGGTGGGGATGCAAAATTTTGGCAACCAAATTACTCAACTGGCTACTTCAGTTAGTAAGTTGGAGGCTCAAAATTCAAATAAATTGTCTTCATAGTCGAGGTAAATCCTAAAGAGAACGTTAGTGCAATCACCCTAAGAAGTGGAAAGGAAATTCCTTCAAGATCTCCACCAAAAGAGAGTGAACTGAGCCAAGCAAAGGACGGAGGAGAAAACTCCTCCAAGACATCTCATGGGGTAAAATTTGATCCACCTATTTCTCTAAATTCTCACACTCCATTAGCTTCTTTTCCTATGCGATTTTAGTTGTATTCGATCCTTGTTGATCTCTATACTCTTTGTTCCTTTATGATTTGCTGGCTTTTTTTTTTTTTTTCCTTTTTTTCCTTCTAAATTTTGTAATTGGTCTGCTATTTTTTTTTACTACTTTTCCTTGTTAACTTTCGTGATTGATCTGCTTTTTTTTCCTTGCTAATTATTGTTATTAGTATGCAATTATTTTGTTTTTTTTTTTAAATTGTTGGTCCTAATTTTATTTCTGATATGGTATCATTTTTTTCTTATTTTTTTTCCTTGTTACTGATATGCAATGAGTTGTTCATTGCTTACCGATATACTATGATCCCTGAAATGCTCTCTGCATGTGATGCATGTTTTTCATTATTGATTTAGGGTTCTAGAATAGTGTATTGATCTATGATTGACATTGAGCTTGTGGTTTCCCTCATTTGAGTTTTGGCTAACCTTGGTTTACCTCTCTTTTTTCGTATTTATTGTTGGTTGCTATGGATTTTTTTATGTTATTCAGGTTGATATATATTCAAATCTTATATTTCCATCTAATTGCTAGTTTGGATTAATTAAATGTCATTTTATTACCAACAACCACTTCATGCTTCCCCAACTTTGAAGTTGATTGCATTGTTTTCATTAACTTTGTTTTGTTATCACATTTATTAGGTGCACTTATGATAATAAGTGCACTAGAAAAATTTATAGTAGTCATAAGTGAACTAGAAAAATTTCTAGTACTACTATAGTATGGAAAATTTTCCATACTACTCTCATTTATTGCTTGCCATGTCAGCATCTTTTTAAAAATTATATGGGGTCCACCAAAAATTATGCAGGGTCCACCAGTATTAAAAAACTATTTATAAACCCCAAAACATAATGCGAACAAAGAGAGTATGGTACTCTCGTAGTACTAAAAATTTTCCCTAAGTGCACCACCCCCTGTTGCTAACAACTACTCTTTTTTTTCCTATATATGGACACACTTTCTACTCCTTTGAGGACATCTCTCATCCCTAACCTCCCTCACCTCGTCTCGTTCTTACTTGGTAATAATGTTCTTACATATGGTTTACCACTTTCCCTTTTCCTTTCTTTTCTCTTTTTGACATTATTCCATGTTTTATATGTGGTCACTGAACAACAAAAAGTCCCTTGTCGGTTAGGTAATATATTCTATACAAGGCTTATTAATTTATTTTTTCGATTACTAATTTATTTTGTTGTTTGTTTTCTATTGTTGAACTTCCTCCCAATACATTGGGACAACCATCCCATGTTGCCGACTAGACTAAACTAATCTTCGAACCATTATTTTCTAGCTAAGATATTGATATAGCCTCCTTTGTCTTTATGTTTATGTAAATTATCATATAGTGTTTCCCTCATGTTCAAGGGCCTTAATAATTTTGTTCTCATTCTATTAGTGTTTGTTGAAACCACCAACGCCTCCCTCTTACGAATTTGCACAACTTGGTACGAACTGTTTCTAACATTTTTTTCCATGTGTTCAGTTCGTTTACTTTCTAATTCGTCACATTTCTAATGTTTGCAAGTTCCAAACTAGTTGATTCTTCCACATTAGTTTAAGGTTCGTGATTTTAAAGATCAAATTTATTTTGTCATGTATTTATTTATACAACACAATACATTGGACATATTTGTTTGTTTTGTTTATAAATATTTATTTTGACATTGTTGTTTGTGTATATTTATTTGGACACATTTGTATCAATTATGAACTTTATTCTTATACATTTAGTGCCAATGTTATGAATCGTTTTACCCTCCAAGCTTAAATGTATATAGATGATATATATTAGTTTACTTATTCATAAAATTCCAACTGGTTTTGTTACTTATGTTTATAGAAAATTTGCTTCCTACATTTAAGTATTTCTAATAGTACAACAAATTGTTTTAACTTCAAAAACTTAAAAAAAAAAAAAAAAAAGATAGGTACATATCCAACTAATAATAAATTTAAACTTATTTTAAATATAAATAGCTTATTAAAAAGTGGTTTTTATTTCTTACATTTTTAAGAAAGATTGTTTCTTAGCTTCAAATATTTCAAATGGTAAAACAAATTGATGTAACTTCTCAACTTTAAAAAAAGTATGTACATTCAAATATTTTAAACAGTAAAACATTTTTTTTTCTTTTTAACTTTCAAACTTTAAAAAAAATGGTGTTAAATTATTTTAAATAGTAAAACAAGTTTTTTTAACTTCCAAACTTATAAAAAAAAATGTGTACATTCAAATATTTTAAATAGTAAAACAAACTTTTTTAACTTTCAAAATTACAAAAAAAAACATGAAGGTTTTCAAATATTTTAAACAATAAAACAATTTTTTTAACTTCTAAACTTACAAAAAAAATGTGTACATTCAAATATTTTAAATAGTAAAACAAATGTTTTTAACTTCCAAATTAACAAAAAAAAAGTGTACATTCAAATATTTTAAATAGTAAAACAAATGTTTTGAACTTCCAAACTTACAAAAAAAAATGTGTACATTCAAATATTTTAAATAGTAAAAAAAAATTAACTTCCAAAGTTACAAAAAAAAACGTGTACATTCAAATATTTTAAATAGGAAGATGTGCATTTGAGATCACAAGAGTACTACATCCTAGAACCATGGGCATTCAACGCCACAAGGGGCGTGTTCAAGGATGAGTTGTCAGAAAGCCAATAGTAGACTCAGTGGAACAGGAATGTCATCAAGAGGAAGCAAGAGGAACGAACTTCCTTTCACTCATAAATGATTGATATGGTACGAACGGAAATAGATATGCAAACAACCCACCTTCAAAAGCTTGCATTGTGGCATAAGGAAAAGTACGAAATGGAGGTCACAAGAACAAATAAGTGGTGGACCAACTTGAACAAATATCGGACTTGGACATGGGCGATAGAGTCCAGCTTATAGATATTTAATTCACTAATATTTAGACGACCGACAGTTTCTTATGTTGGATTTTTAGCCCTTAATCTCAAATTAAGTAATGTTTTATGATAACAGACTTCATTTTTTTTACTAAATTTTTTTACTGTTTTCAAGTGTCAATAGCATAGAGCTTGAAACAATGATTCCAATGCATCTTGAATCACTCAAATTGGAACTCAAACGAAGAAGTCACTACAAGAAATTTGATTATTTTCGAAGTCACAACCTTTGAAAAAGTACTAACCTTCGACAAATATTTTTTTCGAAGCTTAACACAACCTTCAAAAAGTGTCAAAATAGATCCTATCGAAAAAGCTTTTTTCAAAGGTACATTAACCTTCAAAAATTATTATTTTCAAAGATCACAAGCCTTATGTAATTGTCAAATTATTCATTATCAATTGTCTTTTTTCGACAGTTTTCATTATTTTTAAAGGCTTATAATGCTATTTTCAATGATTTTATCAGAAATAATTATTTATCGACATATGTAAATCTTTCGAAAAATCTCTTGTAAAAATCTTTACTACTTGAATACAATAGAATAAAAATCAAATTATATACCAATGTTAAAATTTTTAATTTTAATATTATCATTAATGTGACCCATATATATTTATTTCTATCTTAATGTTTTAGGCCCACTACATTAGTGGCCCAATTAATTAAAAGGTAATTTTCCAAATTAACACCCTAATGGAAGGTGTATATATAAAAGGGATTGGTCCTCTCTCTTTGCCTAATTAAGTAGAATTTCTCTTCATCAAGAAGACCTAATCAAGCTCTAAAGGAAGTCCAAGAGAGAGAAACACAATCCTTCCTTACAAGATCAATATCATGGATCAAGTTATGTTACTCTAACTCATGTTATTGTGAGAATCATCAAGTTCAAAGATCTTGGCTTTTATTTAATTATATAATGTTAGGGTTTTATTGAATAATTATGTAATCTAAAATATACATTTGGTATCAAAGCAAGGTTGAGAACATGAGATTTTCCATTGATGTTTTAATGTATGAATTTATGTTTCCGTTGTAAATAACTATGTTTGGCTTTTCCTTAATGAATCAAGTGATCGAATTTAGTAGGAATTTTTTTTTCATATCTTGATTGATTTTCGTACTTGAATTCAAAAATTCATTGTTATTGCATTCAAGAATTTCGTATCTTGATCAATTTTTTTCTTGCATTAAAAAATTATATATCTTGATTGATTTTTGTTCTTGCATTCAAGATTTCATCGTTATTGCATTCAAGAATTTCGAATATTGATTGATTTTCGTTCTTGAATTCAAGAATTCATTGTTATTGCATTCAAGAATTTTGTATCTTGATTGATTTTTGTTCCTACATTCAAGAATTCCAATAACATTTTTTCAACCAAACAATTTTTTTTAATAATAATAATAATTTGTTTGATTGATTTAAACAACTGTTGTTAAATTTTCAAATTGTATAATGTAAATTACATATCATTATTTTATTATGATGTCTATGCTATGAATAATTTGTTAGCTACCAAAGTGGCCAAATTAGTAAATTTTATATATATCAAATTAAAGTTAATTCAAGTATTCATGTTTATGTGATACTGATGAATGAGATGATATTAAAAAATATTAAAGATTTTATCATGAGGATATTGATGTTCATTATTATACAACATTTTGAATCGCTCAAAGGCTGATTAGTAGTTTTATAATTTTGAACCTTATTGTGGTTAATTGAGGTGCTTGGTTAGATATGTTTAGTATATCTAATGATAACTAATGTATCTAATTTGAGTATTTTAATTACCAATTATGTGAAATTAATTCTAACATCAATTATATATGAATGTTGTATATTGTTGTATCTCCCAATGGAGAACTTCAATGTATGATTAATGTTTGTTTAATGTTTTCTGAATCTGCATTATATATTTAAGTTTATTTCAAAGCAATGATGTGTAAGCATATTTTCTGTATCTGTAGTAAGTACTTCAATTTCTCTTGATTTAGAAGCCACATCTATTATTAAGTTTAATAGACACAATTCGTTGGATTGGTGCGAACAAATCTGATTCCATCTTGGAGTTTTGGATCTTGATTTGACACTCTTAAATGAGAAACCTATTGCACTTATTAATGCTAGCAGTGGTGAGGAAAGATCTTACTATAAAGCTTGGAAAAAATCAAATAGGTTGAGTTTAATGTTTATGCAAATGACTTTAACAAGTAATATCAAGTCCATAATTGCAAAAAACTAAAAATGCTAAGGAATTTATGAAATTTGTGGACAAATTTTTTCAGTTTGAGTCGGCTGATAAATCACTTGCTGGAACATTAATGAGTACCTTAACCAACATTAAGTTTGATGGTTCTCGTAATATGCATGAGCACATCCTTGAATGACAAACTTAACAGCAAGGCTAAAGACCATGGGAATGGAAGTTAATGATTTTTTTTTATAACATTTATCCGTAACTCCTTACCTTCAAAGTATGGTTTGTTCCAAACGAAATACAATACTCTGAAAGATAAATAGAATATGCATGAATTACAAAGTATGCTTATTCAAGAGGAAGCAAGGCTTATGAAACCAATAAATTCACTATGGTAATCTCATGGGTTATAAAGGAGCTAGAAAGAAACTAGGAAAGAAGAATAGAAAGGGAAATTATGGACAACTAAAGATAAATAAGTCATATGTCCAAATCTACAAGAAGGAACAAATTAAGGATAAGCGTTGTTTTTGCAACATGCAAGGACACTGTTAGAAAAATTGTCTGAAACGTATGGCATGATTTTAAAGTAGAGGTAAGCATAATGTCTTAGTATGTTTCCAATCAAATTTAATTGAAGTTCCTTATAATACGTGCTAGATTGATTCTAATTGTACCATTCATTTTTCAAATACGATGCAAGGATTACTTACAACTTGAACCACAAGCCCCAATGGAAAATTCATCTTCATGGGAAACCGAGTCAAAGTTCAAGCTGAAGTTATAGGGAACTTTATCATTCAATTTTAGACACTCAACATCATTTAGACTTGTTAATATCTTTTATGTCCCTTGTGTTTCTCAGAATTTGATTTCCCTATCTAAACTTGATACTTCTGTTTATTATTTTAAATTTGGGAATGAGTGTTTCAGTTTATTCAAACAAAACATTTTTATTGGTTTTGGTACTCTTTGTGATGGTTTATACAAATTAAAGCTTGATAATCTTTTTGCTGAAAACTATTTTAGCCCTACATCATAATGTTGGTACTAAACGTGATTTATTTGATGAATCATCAGCTTACTTGTGACATAAATGTTTGGGTCACATATTTAAAGAAAGAATTGAAAGACTAGTAAATAATGAAATCCTTCCAAAATTGGATTTTGCTGATCTTGGAACTTGTGTGGATCGTATTAAGGGAAAAAAAACAAAACACACAGTCAAGAAAGTAGCCATAAAAAGCTCACAACTCCTCGAAATTATACACACATATATTTGTGGGTCTTTGATGTTCCATCTTTTGGTGGAGAAAATTATTTCATTACCTTTATTGATGACTTTCCACGTTATGGATATATATCTATTTGTTGTATGAAAATTCTCAATTGATAGATGTCCTAAAGATATTTATCAATAAAGTTGAAAGATGGAATGAAAAGTGAAAATTGTAAGGTCTGATAGAGGTGGTGAATATTATGGGATATATGATGAGAATGGACAATCTCTGGTCCATTTGCTAAATTCCTAGAAAGTCATGGCATATATGCTCAATACACAATGCAAGAACACCACAACAAAATGGTATTGCATAAAGACGTAATCGTACTTTAATGAACATGGTTAGAAGTATGGCAATTAATTCATCTTTACCCATATTGTTATAGACGTATACTTTAAGAACCGCTCAATACTTATTAAACAAAGTTCCTAGTAATTAGTCAGTTCCAAAGACACCTTTTGAACTGTGGACAAGAAAGAAATCCAATTTAAGGCACCTGCATGTTTGGGGTTGCCAAGTGGAAGTAAGAATTTATAATCCACGCGACAAGAAATTGGATTCAAGAATAACCAATGGTTTCTTCATTAGTTATCCAGAAAAATCTAAAAGGTATAGATTTTATTTTCCTAGTCATAGTACGAGAATAATTGAAACTGGAAATGTTAGGTTCATTGAGAATGGGAAAGTTAGTGGGAGTATGAAACCACATATAGTAGAAATTCAAGAAGTTAGGTGCAAATTCCTTTATTTATGACTTCTTCTCAAGTTGTTATTCCTTCAGTTGTTGACTCTATCAATAGTTCACAGGAACAACAAATTAATAATCAAACATCACATAATGATATTGTAATGAATGAACCTACAGTAGCAAAACTACTAGAAACAAAATGAAGAAGATCTATAAGGCAAAGAAATCAACTATTTATGATGATTATGTGGTTTATTTGCATGAGTCAGAATTTGACTTAGACATTGTTAATGATCTAGTTTCGTTTTCACAAGCCATTGAAAGTGATAGTTCTGCTAAATGGTTAGATGCCATGAAAAGAGTTAAAATTAATGAATTACAATAGGGTTTGGGACCTTGTAGAATTTCTTGAAGAAAGCAAAAGAGTCGGATGTAAATGGGTCTTTAAGATCAAATGTGACTCACATGGCAATATTGAATGACACAAAGCTAGACTCGTTGCCAAAGTTTTACTCCGAAAAATGGTATTGACTATAAGGAAACTTTTTTCCTTGTCTCTAAAAAGGATTCATTAAGAATTATTATGGCATTAGTAGCTCATTATGACGATGAAGAAATGTTCATGAATCAACCATAAGATTTTGTGGTTGAAGAAAAGGAACATGTGGTGTGTAAGCTAAAAAGGTCAATATACAAACTTAAACAAGCTTCCCGACAATGGTATCTTAAATTTAATTATACCCATCACATCTTTTAGATTTAAAGAAAATGTCGTTGATTGATGTACATATCTAAAGATCAATAGTAGTAAGATTTATATTTCTTATTTTGTATGTTGATATGACATCTTGCTGGCCATTAATGACTTTGGTTTATTATGTCAAACCAAGAAATTCTCTCTAAGAACTTTGAAATGAAAGATATGGATGAGGCATCCTATGTGATTGGAATAGAAATATTTTGTGGTCGAGCATATAGATTGTTAGGATTGTCTCAGAAAAAACATATATTAATAAAGTTCTAGAGAGATTTAAGATGGATAAATGCTCTTCAAGTATTGTTCCAATTCAGAAGGAAGATAAGTTTAGTCCATACAATGTCCAAAAAAAAAAAAGAAAAAAAGAATTGGAACACAGTCAAAGAATGAATTTGTAGCATGCTTTGAGGCTACAATTTATGGTTTGTGGTTGCAAAATTTTATTTCAGGACTTGGAATTGTGGACAATATTGCCAAGCTGCTAAATATTTATTGTGATAATTCTGTAGTAGTTTTCTTCTCACGAAACGAAAAGTATTCAAAAGGTGCCAAACATATGAAATTGAAAAAAAAAATGTTAAAGAAGAAGTTCAAAAACAAAGAGTGTCAATCGAACACATTATCACTAACCTTGTGATAGCGGATCCACTAACGAAAGGATTGCCACCTAAGACATTCAAGGAACATGTTGAACGTATAGGCATTAGTGCATACTATTATTGATATTATGATGATGTTATTTGACATTCTAAGCTCATTTATTTATTGTTTCTTATTTTTCTTTTATCATCCCTATTTGTTATGATTGGTATATACATAAATGAATTACGTAAAACAAAGAGGACATTGTCTTGAAAAAAGACACTTATTGTTGGACTATTATTGAAGACCTTTATTATAGAACATGTTAGGTGAAAAACTAATTTCGTGATACATGGAAGGGATTATGTTGATGCAATGTCGTATGACCGCCATGATCCTTATCAGTTTCTTAACTTGACATTGATATCATCATATGAGGATGAAATTTACCTTCTATGCGCATTATGTTTATTAACGTATACGGTAAATAATGTCAAATGGGCCACGTGGGAGAATGTTAGATTTTTTAAATTTAATATAATCATTAATGTGGCCTATATACATTTAATTCTATCTTAATATTTTAGGCCCACTGCATTAGTGAGCCATTTAATTAAAAGGTAATTTCTCAAATTAACACCTTGAGGGAAGGTGTATATAGAAAGATAAAACCCTAGGGATTGGTCATCTTTCTACCTAATTAAGTAGAATTTTCTGTAAACCCGGAGTTCCTCCTTGAAACTTCTTAAAAATTAAAAGGAAAGAAGAAAAGGAGGTTGGTATATTGTTTTGGGAAGGAAAAAGAAGAAAAAAAAAAAAGAAAAGAAAAGAAAAATGAAAATGAGAGGAAAAGGGCCCCACCATCAAACTCTTTCTCTTTAATTATTGTCCATCCATTTTGCTATCCATTTTGGTGAAATAATTAGGGTTTTTCGTGGTAGAGGCTGAGAGGAAGAAGAAAAGGGGTTTTGCTGAAGTTGAGGTTGAAGAAGAAAGGGAAAAGCCCAATTCAAGATGCATGACAAAGTTTGTGATCAATCCTGACTACATCTGATGTTTGGATCATTCTGAGCTCCACGAGAAGTATTAAGAGGTGAGGTTTGATTTCCTTGAAATTTAACTCATTTTAGAACAATTTTCGTGAAGGAAGCTCGAGCAAAATCTGAAGTTATGTTATGGGTTTTTGAAGGGGAAGTCAGAGGAGTGTTTTTACTGTCAAATCCGGGGAACCTCTGGTTTTTGAGATGTGCTGATCTGTAGACTTCGAATTAGAAGCTTTATTAGGTATGGATGGAAAGCTGATTTAAATTCCTATAACTTTCATGAATACGTCGTGGTTATAAATTGAATGGAAGTTGCCTTAAAATTCATGTTAAGTTCAGGGTGCAGCAGGAAAACGAGTCTGGAAAGTGCAGAAACCGATTTTGTAGGAAGTGGCTTTCGAGGTATTTACGGACATATCCTTTAGGAATTTCAATTTCATTCCTTCAGATAAGTTTTAGAGGGTTCAAAAAGGAAAAGTTTGGTATAAAGTACATCATTTTTGAGCAAGTAATGGAAAAGTTATAGGTGTGTGAGTTTAAGGTATAAAATCTGTAAAGTGCAGGAAATTGATGGGGTGGTTTTTGCAACCCTAGGCCTTAAGTTCGTGAGGTCAAGATTCTAATGCTTGGTTTTGTTTTGTTTGACAGGCCAAGAAGAAATAGGACAAATTTACGGACAAAGAATCTATTATTAACGCTGTGAGTGACAAAACGAATTTCGGAAGTGTATTCTATGCTTGAACTTATGCTTACGAAAATAAAAGACTTTCTAAGAGTAATTTTACTTAAAGACTTTATGTCTCTTGAACACGTATTTATGAGCATATATGGTTTCCTAGAAATGATTTAATTGTTCGTTGTGAGCATATGTTTACTATTTTACCCGAACTAGTGAAAATACCATAATTTCGGGCCAACATGTGTTAGCAAGTAGTGTCAAAGGTTTTCATGTGTTTCTATGAGACCCGAATGAGTAAATGCTTGAGATTCTGAGCCCGAGGCTGTATAGTACCGTGTGCACACAGGTCATTTTCTGTTGTCGACGTTGAGTGTACTCCGTGACAACAATGCTGTCGTGAGTGCTGGGCGAGCCCCACTACGACAAAGACGATGGGAGTGCTGGGCGGGCCCCACTACATCGTAGAATGAGCGTTGATTGTACTGGGCGAGGCTTACACAAACTAGTTTGTCATATGTTTAAAATGGTTAATATTTTTGACACACTTGCTGGACTTCTGTAAAAGCTATTGATGTTATATGTTATGATTTACGAGTTAATAGTTTTAAACTCAGTCACTCACTGAGCTTTCCAGCTCATTCTTTCAATGTTTTCCCACTTTCCAGGTAGAGATCGAGTTCCCGGTGCCTGAGATCCTGCCACAGCCTGCTGAACGCTCTACGAGTCTGATATTTTTGTACGTGGTTGGCGTAGTATAGCAAGTCTGCTCGTATTGTACATAACTTAATAAGGATGTGTAGTTATGTTGTATATGGAACTAGTGGTCTTGGGTGTATAAAGCACGTCTGGTCGTGTCTGGCTGGTTCAAGTTAGGTTTAACCAGAACCGCTCCGTATGTATGTGTAATAAGATTCCTAATTTCCTGCTGTGTGGTATGTATAGTATCTCGTATACAGGTATGGATTGTTTATCAGGAATTAAAAGGGTCATAGGTGTCACAACCCCTCCCGACTACCTGTTATCTTAGCCTGGAGGAAGGCGTGAAGCCAACAGGCATCGTTTCACTGCTTAACGATACCTATGACCCTTTTAATTCCTGATAAACAATCCATACCTGTATACGAGATACTATACATACCACACAGCAGGAAATTAGGAATCTTATTACACATACATACGGAGCGGTTCTGGTTAAACCTAACTTGAACAAGCCATACACGACCAGACGTGCTTTATACACCCAAGACCACTAGTTCCATATAATACATAACTACACATCCCTATTAAGTTATGTACAATACGAGCAGACTTGCTATACTACGCCAACCACGTACAAAAATATCAGACTCGTAGAGCATTCAGCAGGCTGTGGCAGGATCTCAGGCACCGGGAACTCGATCTCTATCTGGAAAGTTGGAAAACATTGAAAGAATGAGCTGGAAAGCTCAGTGAGTGACTGAGTTTAAATCTATTAACTCGTAAATCATAACATATAACATCAATAGCTTTTACAGAAGTCCAGCAAGTGTGTCAAAAATATTAACCATTTTAAACATATGACAAACTAGTTTGTGTAAGTCTCGCCCAGTACAATCAACACTCATTCTACGATGTAGTGGGGCCCGCCCAGCACTCCCATCGTCTTTGTCGTAGTGGGGCTCGCCCAGCACTCACGACAGCATTGTTGTCACGGAGTACACTCAACGTCGACAACAGAAAATGACCTGTGTGCACACGGTACTATACAGCCTCGGGCTCAGAATCTCAAACATTTACTCATTCGGGTCTCATAGAAACACATGAAAACCTTTGACACTACTTGCTAACACATGTTGGCCCGAAATTATGGTATTTTCACTAGTTCGGGTAAAATAGTAAACATATGCTCACAACGAACAATTAAATCATTTCTAGGAAACCATATATGCTCATAAATACGTGTTCAAGAGACATAAAGTCTTTAAGTAAAATTACTCTTAGAAAGTCTTTTATTTTCGTAAGCATAAGTTCAAGCATAGAATACACTTCCGAAATTCGTTTTGTCACTCACAGCGTTAATAATAGATTCTTGGTCCGTATATTTTTCCTATTTCTTCTTGGCCTGTCAAACAAAACAAAACCAAGCATTAGAATCTTGACCTCACGAACTTAAGGCCTAGGGTTGCAAAAACCACCCCATCAATTTCCTGCACTTTACAGATTTTATACCTTAAACTCACACACCTATAACTTTTCCATTACTTGCTCAAAAATGATGTACTTTATACCAAACTCTTCCTTTTTGAACCCTCTAAAACTTATCTGAAGGAATTAAATTGAAATTCCTAAAGGATATGTCCGTAAATACCTCGAAATCCACTTCCTACAAAATCGGTTTCTGCATTTTCCAGACTCGTTTTCCTGCTGCACCCCGAACTTAACATGAATTTTAAGGCAAATTCCATTCAATTTATAACCACGACTTATTCATGAAAGTTATAGGAAATTAAATCAGCTTTCCATCCATACCTAATAAAGCTTCTAATTCGAAGTCTACAGATCAGCACATCACAAACACCAGAGGTTCCCTGGATTTGACAGCAAAAACACTCCTCTGACTTCCCTTTCAAAAACCCATAACATAAATTCAGATTTTGCTCGAGCTTCTTTCACGAAAATTGTTCTAAAATGAGTTAACTTTCAAGGAAATCAAATCTCACCTCTTAATACCTCTTGTGGAGCTCAAAACGTTCCAAATATCAGATGCAGTCAGGATTGATCACAAACTTTGTCATGCAACTTGAATTGGATTTTTCCCTTTCTTCTTCAACTTCAACTTCAGCAGAACACTTTTCTTCTTCCTTTCACCCTCTCTCACGAAAATTCTGCTTCTTTTGATGAATAATGACAGAATGGGTAAGACTTTTAGATGAGGTTTAAAAAAAGAAAATGGAAATGACAATGGAGCCCTTTTCCTTTCATTTTCATTTTTCTTTTCTTTTTTTTTTTTTTTTTAGGAAAAACAATACAACACATTCCACCTTTCTTTCTCTTTTTTTTTTATAACAAGCTTACCAATACATTTTTCTTAAGAATTTTCAAGGAGGGATTCCGGGTTTACAACTTACCTCCCTCTTAAGAAATTTCGTCCTCGAAATTTAGTAGTACTTAGATGAAAAGCGTCGGGTAATTCTTCCTCATTTGGTCTTCTGGTTCCCAGGTTGCCTCCTCCACTCCGTGATGTCTCCAAAGAACCTTCACGAGTGGGATCGTCTTGTTTCTCAGAACCTGTTCTTTCCTATCAAGGATTTGAACTGCATCCTCTATGTAGCTCAAATCTTCCTTCAGCTCAACTGGTTGTGCTTGCAACACATGTGTCGAATCTGGAATATACTTTCTCAACATGGACACATGGAAGACATCATGCACTCGAGATAGTTCTGCTGGCAACTCAAGTCCGTACGCTGCTGGCCCAACTCGTTTTGTTATCTGATAAGGACCAATATACCTAGGGCTCAGCTTACCCTTCCGACCAAAACGAAGGACACCTCTCCACAGAGATAACTTCAAGAAAACTTGATCCCCGACCTGGAATTCTAAGTCTCTTCGCCGCTTATCTGCGTAGCTCTTCTGACGATCTTGAGCTACTTTAAGATTTTCTCTAATTACCTTCACATTGTCTGTTGTAACCTGTACCAACTCAGGTCCGATTAGCTTCCGTTCCCCCACTTCGTTCCAACACACGGGAGTTCTACATGGTCTTCCATACAAAGCCTCAAACGGTGCCATGCCGATACTAGTCTGATAGCTGTTATTATAAGCGAACTCCATAAGTGATAAGTGGGTATCCCAACTTCCTTTAAACTGAAGGACACATGCTCTCAACATGTCCTCTAAGGTCTGGATGGTCCTCTCTGACTGACCATCTGTCTGGGGGTGGAACGCTGTGCTGAAATTCAATTTCGTCCCCATAGCTTTCTGTAAACTAGGCCAGAACTTAGATGTAAATCTCGGATCTCTATCTGAAACTATGGACACTGGCACTCCGTACTGACTCACAATCTTGTCGACGTATAGCTTAGCAAGCTGATCAAGTGTATACGTCCCTTTAATCGGTATAAACCGTGCTGTCTTAGTGAGTCTATCCACTATTACCCAAATACCATCATGTCCACCAGAAGTACGTGGTAATCCAAAAAGGAAATCCATAGTGATATGCTCCCATTTCCACTCCGGCACTGGCAGTGGATTAAGGAGTCCCCCTGGCCTCTGTCTAACTGGTTTAACCTGTTGGCAAATTAAACATTTATCAACATAATTAGCTATCTCCCGCTTCATTCCAGGCCACCAATACGATCCCTTTAAAGTTTTGTACATCTTGGTGCTTCCTGGATGCATAGCGTAAGCTGAACTGTGAGCTTCCTCTAGTAAAGCATCTTTAAGCTCACTAATATTCGGAACACATAGTCTTCCTTGCTTCAATATAGCTCCATCTGCTCCTATCAGAAACTCCCCCTCTGGGTCCTGTTTGGACTTCCCAAACCTCTTCTGCAAGTCCCTATCCTCGGCCTGTTTCCTCACAATCTCTGCTATAAGCGAAGGCCTGACATGAAATTGAATCAAGAGACTTCCTGAATTCTCTGCAGTCACAACCGCCTTTGAACCTCTTAGCGTACTTAAGAAGGTTGCTCGCATACCACATAAAGCATCCCTAGGAAGTCTCGACTTCCTACTTAATGCATATGCAACTACGTTCGCCTTACCTGGAGGGTATTCTATAGTACAATCATAATCTTTAATCAGTTCTAGCCATCGTCTCTGTCTCATATTCAACTCTTTCTGATCAAAGATATATGTCAGACTCTTATGATCCGTGAAAATGTGGCACTTCTCACCGAACAAATAATGCCTCCAGATCTTCAATGCTAAAACAACTGCTGCTAGTTCAAGATCATGGGTAGGGTAAGTACACTTGTGCTTTTTCAATTGCCTTGACGCATAAGCTATTACCTTTCCTTCTTGCATGAGCACACACCCTAATCCTTGCCTCGAAGCGTCACAGTAAATCACATACTCTTTCCCCGTTACAGGAACTGCCAGGATAGGTGCTGTTACTAATCTCTTCTTCAGCTCCTGAAAACTCTGTTCACACTTATCTGACCACTCAAACTTAGCATTCTTCCTTGTCAAAGCTGTTAAGGGTAATGCTAGTCGTGAGAAATCCTCAACAAACCGTCTGTAGTATCCTGCCAAGCCTAGGAAACTACGTACCTCTGTCGCACTAGCTGGTCTCTCCCAGTTGACCACAGCTTCCACTTTTTGCGGATCCACACTAACTCCATTTGCCGAAACAATATGCCCTAAAAACACTACCTGATTCAACCAAAACTCACATTTGCTAAATTTAGCGTACAACTGTTTATCACGTAGTGTTTGTAGAACAATCCTCAGATGTTTCTCATGGGCTTCCCTGTCAATTGAGTAAACTAGTATGTCATCGATGAACACTATCACAAACTGATCCAAATACTGATGGAAAATCCTGTTCATGAGATCCATGAAAACTGCTGGCGCATTTGTTAAACCGAATGGCATTACTAGAAACTCATAGTGTCCATACCTCGTTCTGAATGCTGTCTTAGGAACGTCTGATTCCCTAACCTTTAACTGATGGTATCCTGACCTTAAGTCAATCTTGGAGAACACTAATGCTCCTTCAACTGGTCAAACAAGTCATCTATGCGTGGTAAAGGGTACTTGTTACGTATCGTGACCTTGTTTAACTGCCTATAGTCAATGCACAGTCTTAGAGTACCATCTTTCTTCTTTACGAATAACACTGGAGCTCCCCAAGGCGATACACTAGGTCTGATGTATCCCTTGTCAACTAGTTCTTGTAATTTTATCTTCAGTTCCTTGAGCTCACTTGGTGCCATTCTATACGGCGCTCGCGAAATAGGTGCTGTTCCTGGTAACAATTCGATAGTGAACTCAACTTCCCTATCAGGTGGCAAACCTGCCAGGTCAGCTGGAAAAACATCAAGGAATTCATTCACGACAGGAACATCTTCTGGTTTCAACTTCTCTTCCTGCACCTCCACTACATGTGCAAGAAATGCCGTGCAACCCTTCCTTAACAACCTCTCAGCTTTTAGGGCTGAAATCATACTCATAGGCATAATCTTCCTTTCTCCCCTGAAAACTACTTCAGCCCAACCTGGTTTCCTGAAAATTACTTCCTTCCTATGGCAATCCATGGAAGCATAATGAGTGAATAAGAAATCCATCCCCAAAATTACGTCTAACACCTGCAACTCTAGTGGAAGAAGATCCACTATCATACTGAGACCTTCTACTAAGACCTCACAATCTCGCAACACTTCATTGACTAGTAAAGCATCACCAACTGGAGTGTATATAACTAACTTCTCAAATAAAGGCTCTAGCTTCCTATTTAGCTTAGTTAGGAACATGCTAGAAACAAAGGAATGCGTAGCACCTGGATCTATTAAACACGTGCAGGTACATTACAAATAGAAATCGTACCAGTAATAACATCTGGTGCATCCTCTGCTTCTTGCTGAGTCATAGCGTAAACCTTTCCCTGCTGTCTAGGTCTCCCTACAACTCCTTTCTGTCGAGCACCACTGGTGCCCTCCCCTGCAGCTACTGGAACCCTCGGCTGCTCAACCGTCTGGGACTCAACCCCCAGGTCTCTCTGTGCGACCACTCTCAGCTGTGGACAATCTCTCTTGAAATGCCCTGGTTGTCCGCACTGGTAGCACACACCGGCACCAACAAGACAATGGCCCCGATGATTCTTGCCATAATTCATACATGGGGTTCTCCTCGTCACACTGGCAATAGACTCTTGCCCTGCCTGCGGTCTTGTTACAAATCTAGCAGACTGATTGGGTGCTCTCTGACTCTGCCTCTGATAGGTACTACCCACACTCGTCTGCCTCGATGCCTGGCCACCAGATCGGTTCTTAAAGTCCTGACGACTTGAAACATTCACCCCAGGTGTGAACCTTCGCTGCTCACGACCTCGAAAGCTATTAGCCGTCGAAATCCCACGACCAGGCTCCACCACTGACTTCTCTTCTGCTATACTCTGTTCCACACGAAGGGCAGTCTCTACTAGCTGAGAAAAGTCTGTCCATTTTGCGATAGCTATAACCGGGGTACGTATCTCAAAGCGTAACCCTCTTTCAAATCTTCGACACCTGTCACTCTCAGATGCCACAATTACATCAGCATACCGTGACAGCTCGGTATACTTCCTCTCGTACTCGGCCACTGAAAGCGACCCTTGCTTCAATTCTAAGAACTCATCCCTCTTTGTTTCACGATACGTGATAGGGTAATACTTGTCTTCGAATATGCCTCTGAAAGAATTCCAATTCATGGTACGTGCATCATTACGCCTAGCCTGTATCGATTTCCACCATCCTTCCGCCTCCTTCTGCAGCAGAAATGTTGCCAACTTGACCTTTCGCTCCTCAGGACAAGTCATCACATCAAAGCATTTCTCCAGCATATTCAACCAAACCTCGGCGTCAGCTGGGTCTGTGGAACCCTCAAACACTGTGGCTCCTAGTTTCTTCAGGCGTTCTATTCCATATGTCTTCTCTGGATCACTTGGCCATGCTCTCTCTGGCCTACCTTCCTCCTGTGAGGAACTAGCATGCTGCTTGTTTCCTGCCCTAGTCTGAACTCTTGGGGCACTAGATCCCCTCACAGATTGGCCTTGGGTAGGATCTTGCGTCCCATCCTGATCCTGCCTGCGTTGTCTGCTTGTACGTGGTGGCATGACTCCTATAACATATCAACATGTCAGACATGCTATGGATACTTAACTCAAATGTACAATACTAAACTTCTATTCATATTCTAGTCCTGACTAGACTTACTCTTGTCCTTACTTGGACCATGCTTTACTAGTTCTATCTGAACTAACTCATTAACATACTCTCTATTTCCTAGTTTTTTCCTTAGAGCTAACTCGCTCTATCTCGTTTCCCATGGAGCTAACTGCTCTGATACCAAGTTGTCACAACCCCTCCCGACTACCTGTTATCTTAGCCTGGAGGAAGGCGTGAAGCCAACAGGCATCGTTTCACTTCTTAACGATACCTATGACCCTTTTAATTCCTGATAAACAATCCATACCTGTATACGAGATACTATACATACCACACAGCAGGAAATTAGGAATCTTATTACACATACATACGGAGCGGTTCTGGTTAAACCTAACTTGAACAAGCCAGACACGACCAGACGTGCTTTATACACCCAAGACCACTAGTTCCATATAATACATAACTACATATCCCTATTAAGTTATGTACAATACGAGCAGACTTGCTATACTACGCCAACCACGTACAAAAATATCAGACTCGTAGAGCATTCAGCAGGCTGTGGCAGGATCTCAGGCACCGGGAACTCGATCTCTATCTGGAAAGTTGGAAAACATTGAAAGAATGAGCTGGAAAGCTCAGTGAGTGACTGAGTTTAAATCTATTAACTCGTAAATCATAACATATAACATCAATAGCTTTTACAGAAGTCCAGCAAGTGTGTCAAAAATATTAACCATTTTAAACATATGACAAACTAGTTTGTGTAAGCCTCGCCCAGTACAATCAACACTCATTCTACGATGTAGTGGGGCCCGCCCAGCACTCCCATCGTCTTTGTCGTAGTGGGGCTCGCCCAGCACTCACGACAGCATTGTTGTCACGGAGTACACTCAACGTCGACAACAGAAAATGACCTGTGTGCACACGGTACTATACAGCCTCAGGCTCAGAATCTCAAACATTTACTCATTCGGGTCTCATAGAAACACATGAAAACCTTTGACACTACTTGCTAACACATGTTGGCCCGAAATTATGGTATTTTCACTAGTTCGGGTAAAATAGTAAACATATGCTCACAACGAACAATTAAATCATTTCTAGGAAACCATATATGCTCATAAATACGTGTTCAAGAGACATAAAGTCTTTAAGTAAAATTACTCTTAGAAAGTCTTTTATTTTCGTAAGCATAAGTTCAAGCATAGAATACACTTCCGAAATTCGTTTTGTCACTCACAGCGTTAATAATAGATTCTTGGTCCGTATATTTGTCCTATTTCTTCTTGGCCTGTCAAACAAAACAAAACCAAGCATTAGAATCTTGACCTCACGAACTTAAGGCCTAGGGTTGCAAAAACCACCCCATCAATTTCCTGCACTTTACAGATTTGATACCTTAAACTCACACACCTATAACCTTTCCATTACTTGCTCAACAATGATGTACTTTATACCAAACTCTTCCTTTTTGAACCCTCTAAAACTTATCTGAAGGAATGAAATTGAAATTCCTAAAGGATATGTCCGTAAATACCTCGAAAGCCACTTCCTACAAAATCGGTTTCTGCACTTTCCAGACTCGTTTTCCTGCTGCACCCTGAACTTAACATGAATTTTAAGGCAACTTCCATTCAATTTCTAACCACGACTTATTCATGAAAGTTATAGGAAATTAAATCAGCTTTCCATCCATACCTAATAAAGCTTCTAATTCGAAGTCTACAGATCAGCACATCACAAACACCAGAGGTTCCCTGGATTTGACAGCAAAAACACTCCTCTGACTTCCCTTTCAAAAACCCATAACATAAATTCAGATTTTGCTCGAGCTTCCTTCACGAAAATTGTTCTAAAATGAGTTAACTTTCAAGGAAATCAAATCTCACCTCTTAATACCTCTTGTGGAGCTCAAAACGTTCCAAATATCAGATGCAGTCAGGATTGATCACAAACTTTGTCATGCAACTTGAATTGGATTTTTCCCTTTCTTCTTCAACTTCAACTTCAGCAGAACACTTTTCTTCTTCCTTTCACCCTCTCTCACGAAAATTCTGCTTCTTTTGATGAATAATGACAGAATGGGTAAGACTTTTAGATGAGGTTTAAAAAAAGAAAATGGAAATGACAATGGAGCCCTTTTCCTTTCATTTTCATTTTTCTTTTCTTTTTTTTTTTTTTTTAGGAAAAACAATACAACACATTCCACCTTTCTTTCTCTTTTTTTTTTTTATAACAAGCTTACCAATACATTTTTCTTAAGAATTTTCAAGGAGGGATTCCGGGTTTACAACTTAATAAATCTTGGGCCTGGCCCATACCAAGCCCACCAAACTTTTACCCGAGTTCCCCATCGCCATCGCCCTATTAGACGACCGACAGTTCCTAAGTTCCGCCACGCGTGCGCACACCACGTGCAGAACTCAGGCACTAGGTTGGGGATTCTTCCCAACATTTATCCAGCACATCCCATTCCCACTCTTCCGATGTGGGACTTCACAATCTCCCCACCTTACGGTTCAACGTCCTCGTTGTACCTCGCACAGTCCCCTTTTGGACCCGGCCACAACGCAGGCCCGCTACCTCCCACAGAGGTTCGATTGTGAATGCCCACCTCCGGGGACCGTAATGCTCTGATACCAAATAAATCTTGGGCCTGGCCCATACCAAGCCCACCAAACTTTTACCCGAGTTCCCCATCGCCATCGCCCTATTAGACGACCGACAGTTCCTAAGTTCTGCCACGCGTGCGCACACCACGTGCAGAACTCAGGCACTAGGTTGGGGATTCTTCCCAACATTTATCCAGCACATCCCATTCCCACTCTTCCGATGTGGGACTTCACAATAGGTATCGTTAAGAAGTGAAACGATGCCTGTTGGCTTCACGCCTTCCTCCGGGCTAAGATAACAGGTGTTTCGCGAGGGGGTGTGACAACTTGGTATCAGAGCAGTTAGCTCCATGGGAAACGAGATAGAGCGAGTTAGCTCTAAGGAAAAAACTAGGAAATAGAGAGTATGTTAATGAGTTAGTTCAGATAGAACTAGTAAAGCATGGTCCAAGTAAGGACAAGAGTAAGTCTAGTCAGGACTAGAATATGAATAGAAGTTTAGTATTGTACATTTGAGTTAAGTATCCATAGCATGTCTGACATGTTGATATGTTATAGGAGTCATGCCACCACGTACAAGCAGACAACGCAGGCAGGATCAGAATGGGACGCAATATCCTACCCAAGGCCAATCTGTGAGGGGATCTAGTGCCCCAAGAGTTCAGACTAGGGCAAGAAACGAGCAACATGTTAGTTCCTCACAAGAGGAAGGTAGGCCAGAGAGAGCATGGCCAAGTGATCCAGAGAAGACATATGGAATAGAACGCCTGAAGAAACTAGGAGCCACAGTGTTTGAGGGTTCCACAGACCCAGCTGACGCCGAGGTTTGGTTGAATATGCTGGAGAAATGCTTTGATGTGATGACTTGTCCTGAGGAGCGAAAGGTCAAGTTGGCAACATTTCTGCTGCAGAGGGAGGCAGAAGGATGGTGGAAATCGATACTAGCCAGGCGTAATGATGCACGTATCATGGATTGGAATTCTTTCAGAGGCATATTCGAAGACAAGTATTACCCTATCACGTATCGTGAGGCAAAGAGGGATGAGTTCTTAGAATTGAAGCAAGGGTCGCTTTCAGTGGCCGAGTACGAGAGGAAGTATACCGAGCTGTCACAGTATGCTGATGTAATTGTGGCATCTGAGAGTGACAGGTGTCGAAGATTTGAAAGAGGGTTACGCTTTGAGATACGTACCCCGGTCACAGCTATCGCAAAATGGACGGACTTTTCCCAGCTAGTAGAGACTGCCCTACGTGTGGAGCAGAGTATAGCAGAAGAGAAGTCAGTAGTGGAGCCTAGTCGTGGGGCTTAGACAGCTAGTAGCTTCCGAGGTCGTGAGCAGCAAAGGTTCACACCTGGGGTGAATGTTTCAAGTCGTCAGGACTTTAAGAACCGATCTGGTGGCCAGGCATCGAGGCAGACGAGTGTGGGTAGTACCTATCAGAGGCAGAGTCAGAGAGCACCTAATCAGTCTGCTAGATTTGTAACAAGACCGCAGGCAGGGCAAGAGTCCATTGCCAGTGTGACGAGGAGAACCCCATGTATGAATTGTGGCAAGAATCATCGGGGCCATTGTCTTGTTGGTGCCGGTGTGTGCTACCAGTGCGGACAACCAGGGCATTTCAAGAGAGATTGTCCACAGCTGAGAGTGGTCGCACAGAGAGACCTGGGGGTTGAGTCCCAGACGGTTGAGCAGCTGAGGGTTCCAGTAGCTGCAGGGGAGGGCACCAGTGGTGCTAGACAGAAAGGAGTTGTAGGGAGACCTAGACAGCAGAGAAAGGTCTACGCTATGACTCAGCAAGAAGTAGAGGAGGCACCAGATGTTATTACTGGTACGATTCTTATTGATAATGTACCTGCACGTGTTTTAATAGATCCAGGTGCTACGCATTCCTTTGTTTCTAGCATGTTCCTAACTAAGCTAAATAGGAAGCTAGAGCCTTTATTTGAGAAGTTAGTTATATACACTCTAGTTGGTGATGCTTTACTAGTCAATGAAGTGTTGCGAGATTGTGAGGTCTTAGTAGAAGGTCTCAGTATGATAGTGGATCTTCTTCCACTAGAGTTGCAGGTGTTAGACGTAATTTTGTGGATGGATTTCTTATTCACTCATTATGCTTCCATGGATTGCCATAGGAAGGAAGTAATTTTCAGGAAACCAGGTTGGGCTGAAGTAGTTTTCAGGGGAGAAAGGAAGATTATGCCTATGAGTATGATTTCAGCCCTAAAAGCTGAGAGGTTGTTGAGGAAGGGTTGCACGGCATTTCTTGCACATGTAGTGGAGGTGCAGGAAGAGAAGTTGAAACCAGAAGATGTTCCTGTCGTGAATGAATTCCTTGATGTTTTTCCAGCTGACCTGGCAGGTTTGCCACCTGATAGGGAAGTTGAGTTCACTATCGAATTGTTACCAGGAACAGCACCTATTTCGCGAGCGCCGTATAGAATGGCTCCAAGCGAGCTCAGAGAACTGAGGATACAGTTACAAGAACTAGTTGACTAGGGATACATCAGACCTAGTGTATCGCCTTGGGGAGCTCCAGTGTTATTTGTAAAGAAGAAAGATGGTACTCTAAGATTGTGCATTGACTATAGACAGTTAAACAAGGTCACGATACGTAACAAGTACCCTTTACCACGCATAGATGACTTGTTTGACCAGTTAAGGGGAGCATCAGTGTTCTCCAAGATTGACTTAAGGTCAGGATACCATCAGTTAAAGGTTAGGGAATCAGACGTTCCTAAGACAGCATTCAGAACGAGGTATGGACACTATGAGTTTCTAGTAATGCCATTCGGTTTAACAAATGCGCCAGCAGTTTTCATGGATCTCATGAACAGGATTTTCCATCAGTATTTGGATCAGTTTGTGATAGTGTTCATCGATGACATACTAGTTTACTCAATTGACAGGGAAGCCCATGAGAAACATCTGAGGATTGTTCTACAAACACTACGTGATAAACAGTTGTACGCTAAATTTAGCAAATGTGAGTTTTGGTTGAATCAGGTAGTGTTTTTAGGGCATATTGTTTCGGCAAATGGAGTTAGTGTGGATCCGCAAAAAGTGGAAGCTGTGGTCAACTGGGAGAGACCAGCTGGTGCGACAGAGGTACGTAGTTTCCTAGGCTTGGCAGGATACTACAGACGGTTTGTTGAGGATTTCTCACGACTAGCATTACCCTTAACAGCTTTGACAAGGAAGAATGCTAAGTTTGAGTGGTCAGATAAGTGTGAACAGAGTTTTCAGGAGCTGAAGAAGAGATTAGTAACAGCACCTATCCTGGCAGTTCCTGTAACGGGGAAAGAGTATGTGATTTACTGTGACGCTTCGAGGCAAGGATTAGGGTGTGTGCTCATGCAAGAAGGAAAGGTAATAGCTTATGCGTCAAGGCAATTGAAAAAGCACAAGTGTACTTACCCTACCCATGATCTTGAACTAGCAGCAGTTGTTTTAGCATTGAAGATCTGGAGGCATTATTTGTTCGGTGAGAAGTGCCACATTTTCACGGATCATAAGAGTTTGAAGTATATTTTCGATCAAAAAGAGCTGAATATGAGGCAGAGGCGATGGCTAGAACTGATTAAAGATTATGATTGTACTATAGAATACCATCCAGGTAAGGCGAACGTAGTAGCAGATGCATTAAGTAGGAAGTCGAGACTTCCTAGGGATGCTTTATGTGGTATGCGAGCAACCTTCTTAAGTACGCTAAGAGGTTCAAAGGCGGTTGTGACTGTAGAGGATTCAGGAAGTCTCTTGATTCAATTTCATGTCAGGCCTTCGCTTATAGCAGAGATTGTGAGAAAACAGGCCGAGGATAGGGACTTGCAGAAGAGGTTTGGGAAGTCCAAACAGGACCCAGAGGGGGAGTTTCTGATAGGAGCAGATGGAGCTATATTGAAGCAAGGAAGACTATGTGTTCCGAATATTAGTGAGCTTAAAGATGCTTTACTAGAGGAAGCTCACAGTTCAGCTTACGCTATGCATCCAGGAAGCACCAAGATGTACAAAACTTTAAAGGGATCGTATTGGTGGCCTGGAATGAAGCGGGAGATAGCTAATTATGTTGATAAATGTTTAATTTGCCAACAGGTTAAACCAGTTAGACAGAGGCCAGGGGGACTCCTTAATCCACTGCCAGTGCCGGAGTGGAAATGGGAGCATATCACTATGCATTTCCTTTTTGGATTACCACGTACTTCTGGTGGACATGATGGTATTTGGGTAATAGTGGATAGACTCACTAAGACAGCACGGTTTATACCGATTAAAGCGACGTATACACTTGATCAGCTTGCTAAGCTATACGTCGACAAGATTGTGAGTCAGTACGGAGTGCCAGTGTCCATAGTTTCAGATAGAGATCCGAGATTTACATCTAAGTTCTGGCCTAGTTTACAGAAAGCTATGGGGATGAAATTGAATTTCAGCACAGCGTTCCACCCCCAGACAGATGGTCAGTCAGAGAGGACCATCCAGACCTTAGAGGACATGTTGAGAGCATGTGTCCTTCAGTTTAAAGGAAGTTGGGATACCCACTTATCACTTATGGAGTTCGCTTATAATAACAGCTATCAGACTAGTATCGGCATGGCACCGTTTGAGGCTTTGTATGGAAGACCATGTAGAACTCCCGTGTGTTGGAACGAAGTGGGGGAACGGAAGCTAATCGGACCTGAGTTGGTACAGGTTACGACAGACAATGTGAAGGTGATTAGAGAAAATCTTAAAGTAGCTCAAGATCGTCAGAAGAGCTACGCAAATAAGCGGCGAAGAGACTTAGAATTCAAGGTCGGGGATCAAGTTTTCTTGAAGTTATCTCCGTGGAGAGGTGTCCTTCGTTTTGGCCGGAAGGGTAAGCTGAGTCCTAGATATATTGGTCCTTATCAGATAACAAAACGAGTTGGGCCAGCAGCGTACGGACTTGAGTTGCCAGCAGAACTATCTCGAGTGCATGATGTCTTCCATGTGTCCATGTTGAGAACCAGATTCGACACATGTGTTGCAAGCACAACCAGTTGAGCTGGAGGAAGATTTGAGCTACATAGAGGATGCAGTTCAAATCCTCGATAGGAAAGAACAGGTTCTGAGAAACAAGACGATCCCGCTCGTGAAGGTTCTTTGGAGACATCACGGAGTGGAGGAGGCAACCTGGGAACCAGAAGACCAAATGAGGAAGAATTACCCGACGCTTTTCACCTAAGAACTACTCAATTTCGAGGACGAAATTTCTTAAGAGGGGGGTAAGTTGTAAACCCGGAGTTCCTCCTTGAAACTTCTTAAAAATTAAAAGGAAAGAAGAAAAGGAGGTTGGTATATTGTTTTGGGAAGGAAAAAGAAGAAAAAAAAAAAAAAGAAAAGAAAAGAAAAATGAAAATGAGAGGAAAAGGGCCCCACCATCAAACTCTTTCTCTTTAATTATTGTCCATCCATTTTGCTACCCATTTTGGTGAAATAATTAGGGTTTTTCGTGGTAGAGGCTGAGAGGAAGAAGAAAAGGGGTTTTGCTGAAGTTGAGGTTGAAGAAGAAAGGGAAAAGCCCAATTCAAGATGCATGACAAAGTTTGTGATCAATCCTGACTACATCTGATGTTTGGATCATTCTGAGCTCCACGAGAAGTATTAAGAGGTGAGGTTTGATTTCCTTGAAATTTAACTCATTTTAGAACAATTTTCGTGAAGGAAGCTCGAGCAAAATCTGAAGTTATGTTATGGGTTTTTGAAGGGGAAGTCAGAGGAGTGTTTTTACTGTCAAATCCGGGGAACCTCTGGTTTTTGAGATGTGCTGATCTGTAGACTTCGAATTAGAAGCTTTATTAGGTATGGATGGAAAGCTGATTTAAATTCCTATAACTTTTATGAATAAGTCGTGGTTATAAATTGAATGGAAGTTGCCTTAAAATTCATGTTAAGTTCAGGGTGCAGCAGGAAAACGAGTCTGGAAAGTGCAGAAACCGATTTTGTAGGAAGTGGATTTCGAGGTATTTACGGACATATCCTTTAGGAATTTCAATTTCATTCCTTCAGATAAGTTTTAGAGGGTTCAAAAAGGAAGAGTTTGGTATAAAGTAAATCATTTTTGAGCAAGTAATGGAAAAGTTATAGGTGTGTGAGTTTAAGGTATAAAATCTGTAAAGTGCAGGAAATTGATGGGGTGGTTTTTGCAACCCTAGTCCTTAAGTTCGTGAGGTCAAGATTCTAATGCTTGGTTTTGTTTTGTTTGACAGGCCAAGAAGAAATAGGACAAATTTACGGACAAAGAATCTATTATTAACGCTGTGAGTGACAAAACGAATTTCGGAAGTGTATTCTATGCTTGAACTTATGCTTACGAAAATAAAAGACTTTGTAAGAGTAATTTTACTTAAAGACTTTATGTCTCTTGAACACGTATTTATGAGCATATATGGTTTCCTAGAAATGATTTAATTGTTCGTTGTGAGCATATGTTTACTATTTTACCCGAACTAGTGAAAATACCATAATTTCGGGCCAACATGTGTTAGCAAGTAGTGTCAAAGGTTTTCATGTGTTTCTATGAGACCCGAATGAGTAAATGTTTGAGATTCTGAGCCCGAGGCTGTATAGTACCGTGTGCACACATGTCATTTTCTGTTGTCGACGTTGAGTGTACTCCGTGACAACAATGCTGTCGTGAGTGCTGGGCGAGCCCCACTACGACAAAGACGATGGGAGTGCTGGGCGGGCCCCACTACATCGTAGAATGAGCGTTGATTGTACTGGGCGAGGCTTACACAAACTAGTTTGTCATATGTTTAAAATGGTTAATATTTTTGGCACACTTGCTGGACTTCTGTAAAAGCTATTGATGTTATATGTTATGATTTACAAGTTAATAGTTTTAAACTCAGTCACTCACTGAGCTTTCCAGCTCATTCTTTCAATGTTTTCCCACTTTCCAGGTAGAGATCGAGTTCCTGGTGCCTGAGATCCTGCCACAGCCTGCTGAACGCTCTACGAGTCTGATATTTTTGTACGTGGTTGGCGTAGTATAGCAAGTCTGCTCGTATTGTACATAACTTAATAGGGATGTGTAGTTATGTTGTATATGGAACTAGTGGTCTTGGGTGTATAAAGCACGTCTGGTCGTGTATGGCTTGTTCAAGTTAGGTTTAACCAGAACCGCTCCGTATGTATGTGTAATAAGATTCCTAATTTCCTGCTGTGTGGTATGTATAGTATCTCGTATACAGGTATGGATTGTTTATCAGGAATTAAAAGGGTCATAGGTATCGTTAATGCATGGAACTGCCATAATTACTAATCTGTGACATGGATTTAATGCATGGAAGTGAACCGTGATGATTGTTGGTCAGGCAATACCATTAATTACGGTTGTTGATATACGAAGTGACGACTACCCGACTTCTTATTCTTAATTATGATGGCAGATGAATGATCATGAACTCCCATTTTGCACTACTTTATATACTCGATCTCCATCATCAATCTTCATTAACCCTAAGGAACTGCCATCGAATGACTCAGGCGACGACCTCTCCTACCCCTATGGTGGGGTGCACTGAAGCTCTCCTCCAACACAATAGAACTGTCGAGTGAGGCAGATAGAAGCGAGTCTATCCGTCAATAAGTGAGTGAGACCCTTCGTCTGACTCATCGATACGATCCATGTCAAAGAAGAAGAGGAAACCTACGGTAAAGGAGGATGATACTGATGAGGAAGAGGAGGAAAATGAAGATGATGACAATGATGATGATGAGAAAGACGACGACGAGGACAAAGACGACAACGATAGCGAATCGTCATTTGTTGCCTCAAACACTAATCCACCGCCTACGGACTGCGTTCGTAGCGAGGTTAGATTGGTGCATGGGACACACTCTGACACTATGGTGAACCAGACACTGGATCCGATAGATGAGGATGAGGTCAGTAGACCGTGCGTCAGATTAGGTCCACACCGGCCTGTTGAACTGTTATCCGGGTCGGAATCTGACTAATCATGCACATCTAACCCCACTCCCCTGTCATGCAGTTAATCAACATCTAACCCAGGGTCGGAAGGACAAATTCACTTGGATAACTCTGAAAATCATGAAGAATATCATAACTATCTACAAGAGGAAAGTCTTGAAGATAATAATGATTCTAATGAACATTTTAATGTTTCAGAACAGGTTCCAAGTGAAGCATAACCAAATGATCTGTCCAATAAAATTCATCTAAAATAACATAAATCATCTAAAATAAAGTTCATGAGTTTATGTACTTACAATATAATGATTTCTTAAACTTTTGCAGATGCATATTCACCAAGAGGGTGAAGGCATTGGTAAAAGAAACATAAATTAATATTATCACATATAAGTTAGTAGACAACAAGCTCAGCATTAACATGCCTCAAGAGAAATAGGGTGGGGTTTAAACAACCAAAAGACCAAAAGGAAAATCACTCATTACAAAACCAGAAAAAAAAAAAAAATGGCTTCCTCTTTCTTACTGTATAATTGAAAAAAGTATGCCAAAATGAGCTACCATCATTAAACAAGAGTAACTATAATTACAACTTATAGAACACTCTCTTAAAAGGCACAACAATTTTCCAATTGTATAGTCATCAAGTAGAATAAAGTCCAGTATAATGCTAGAGCAAGAATAAACACTTCTGAACTTGCAGTATAATGCTAGAGCAAGAATTTCTCCACAAAATATGGACTTTATCAACCACAAGCTTCTTTACACTCCTTTTGTACGTAAAGGAAAAGCTAAAACATACAGATCTTTTTTCTTTTTGTGTGCATGTATTTTACAATCACAAACCAAAATGTTATAACTAGTCATTTTTCAAAGTACATATAAGTTTAGAGTTAACAGGCAAAACAAAAATGACTTGTGCATGTCAACTAAAATTGTAGTAGTGGAAGTTCAACATTCATTTAATTGAGAAGAAATCGCAAAACAAGGAGGAAGCGAAACAAAGGAACAAAGAGTTTGAGGGGCAAAATGTGTTGATTTCTACCTACGCAAATTTCGGTGCAAGAATTGTCATAAAAGGAGAGAGGTCAAATAACAAGTTAGCAATTTAAGACACCTTTCATTAGAAATATGAAGAAGTACATACTGCAAAGCGCTGCTAGTTGAGTCCACCATTAGCATCAACAATTAAATAGTAGGGTCATTGGATACTGAAATTCAAAGAAATAATAGTTAATTTGGAGAATAAGTTTGCACAGTTATTTGACATGAACTGGAAGATCGAAGCAGAAACCACATATACTTTTAGAATGTTTTGTTAAAAATATAGTGTAGCTTACAAAAAGTAAGCTTTTACCACTATACATTTGGTCAACTCGGCCGTTTGCATACCTAAATCCAGTCAAGAAGTTGTTGAATTTGATGGCTTCCTCTCATATTTACCTTTTGTGTTTCCAAAATGATGACAACTGCAAGAGAAATTACGCACATTTTAACAGAGTTAGGGCAATGTAGCACATGAAGAAATCATTAAAGGAAGTGGACTTATAATAATCAATATTACATCAATATCTAATCTTTTATTGTCCTTGCATTTTCAAATACATTTTCATCAGGCACATCAATATATAATAATCAAAGTTTGCTATTCTCCATGCATTTTCAAAGAACTTTCAAGCCTTCACAAACAATCCCCAAATAAAATCTTTGACCCTTATCAACATTTTGTACATAAATGAGGCCATAATCTTTGTTGTTCCATCAGGCACATTCACTAAAACAGAGAAATTTTGTTGTGATGAACAATCCAAAAATAGAGAAAATGACTCTTCAAAGAAAACTTGCTCCTAAACTAGCCAAATGAGGATCATTAGAGATAAACATCAACAAACCCCCATAAAGAGAACCCAAAAAAAGAGCAGCAAACGTACCCAACATTTAATATGTCAACAAAAACTGTCAACGTTTCACTTTTTGTTGACATTTTCCAATTGTCAACGTAGGGTAATGTTGATATTTTTCAACCGTCAAGTATAATACCTAAATTGTCAACAATAATATGTTTGTTGACACTTATTAGCCGTCAATATAATCCTTTATTGATGTTTTGTAGCCATCAACTTATACTATTATTAACGTTTTAAACCATCAATTATGACATTTTTATTGACATTTTTCGACCGTCAATTATAATTATTTTTTTGATGTTTTTTAGCCGTCAACTATACATATTTGAAAAAAGAAAAAAAAAACCCTACTGGTCATTTTAACCCGTCCTCTACAACTTCATTTACACTAAATTAACTAGCAACCTCAAGTTTCTATTTTCACAACTAGCTAGCTAGTACCCAACCTGCATTTTACACAAAACTAACAAACTCGAACCAACATTTAGAATTAGTTAACAATTCTAATATTGACTCACTTCTACCAAAGCTAACACCTGCAAACCCACAATTACACCGCTAGCAATCCTAGTGTTACATTTATATAAGGCTAGCTAGACACATCGAACCATCATTTAAACAAAAGTCTACATCATACCCAAATTTACATCGAGGAAAAGTAAAACCTGTAAGGCAAATTTCAAGTAGACATCACGGAAAATTAAACTTCACTTTGCATGCACGAAGACCTTGAGTTACACGATCACCACTTTGAATAGATCCTTATCTATATTTTCAATGTTTCCAGGAGAGCACATGCATTCCAACAGCTTTATGACTGACTTTGATAGATAAGGAGTTTCACCAAGAAATCTACTTAATGACTTGTTTGATGGAGGGAAAAGAATCTTTTAAGTGTTTCTTCCTGCACGGAAAATTAAAATATTCACAGTTATACAAATGAACACCTACAAGCATTAGAGTCACAAAGCACACACCACAGTGAGCAGCAAAACTCATATTTTGAAGCAGCTGTTGTAGATCCAAAGAAATTGTGTTCCTCTTCTGTCTCTCCAAATAACTTATACAAAATCCGCAAGCCAACTCGTATCCCTAAACCAATTATTATGGTTAGCAAGTATGAATTTAGTTGAATACAGAGATAAGAAAAGGAAGAGAGAGATAAACCCATAGACATCTCATTCAAGCTCATGCATGTTAATATAATTGACTAAATGAAACATGAATTCAAATTTCTGACAAACCAAGCACGCAAAAAGAAACCCATATAATTTATTTTCAATGAAAAAGAAAAATAATAGCACATACACAGCTCCTAGTCCAAATAGCACATTGACCAAATTCATGTAGGAACAAACCCCAAAAACTTACCCTCATGGTCTTGAACACACAAATTTCGTCTAATTATTCTCTAATCAGAAAAAGAAAACCCATCACACGAATGAAATTGATCTCACTGATACCAATATCACACGAATGAAATTGCACGTCCACAGCTCCTAATCCAACAGAAAGAATGAGAAGAAGCAAGAAAAAACAAATATAATGAGAAGAGAGCAAACCTTAAGAGAATTGAAGCCCCACATACACAACTCCTAGATGGTTTAATTGGAGCCCTCCCGTTGAGAGCAATAAACATATTTTTCAACCCTTAAAGGCAAAGGTACATAACAATCACTATGGAAAAACTTGAAAGCAAAAGCATGACCAAACCAAACTGACTCCGTAAGAAAACAATTGCCTCATTTACACATTTTCTCTAAACAGGTGCCGCTCAAACAAATTTTTCAACCCTATACAAAGCGATTCAAAATTCTAATTCCTCGATGAAAAAATTACAAGGTTTCCAATTCAGCAGTCTTGAAAATCAACAAAGTCATTACCTTCGAGCAAACTTCCAAAACTGAATCGAGGACGTCGTTTCGAAATGTCTCACGATCCTTCGCTACTTTCTTCGAAAACTGCTCCTTAAATATCTAGGTTTCCCGCAGAAAATGACAAAATGTATAAATCAACGCCATACTCTGTCTCCAAGTTGCCAATAATTTTCTTTGAAAGGAGAAAACATAGATAGGTCATTCATTAAGTGAGGCTCAAATAAACTTTTACTTTCAATTTATATCTCACATTATAATATTAGAAACAAAAAATTTTCATATGAAATTATCACAAGCAGAGGTAGTAATTCAAGTCCATGGAGTTTAATTTATTTAGTTAGAAGGTAAAGGAAACATTTAAACTACATATAAAGAAGTATGTTGCCCATTTATTCCAAGTTAGACAACTTTAGCCCCAAAGAAAGTTATATAAAGGTGCATTGTATTGTATATTCATAATTAAACAACACATTTATTATAGAAGCTAGAATAAATAATTTGAGAACAAAACATTTATTATAGAAGCAAGAAAAAAAAATTGAGATAGAGTGACAATGTAGATAAAGAAGAAGAAGAATATCATAACAGTCACATTAATTAGAAGAAGATAAATGACAATGTAAACTTCAACAATTCTTGGCTCAACAAAGTTACTCTTATCTCAATTCAATGTAAACTTAAACAAAAAAGCCAAAAATGCATAAGATGAAGCAGAGACTATCATTGTGCAGAAACTTTGGTATCAATGTAACTAAAAACAATGCTTGAAGGGAGAAACAAAAATGGTTAGTTAAAAAACGTTACAAACAATGGGGGATGAGACATCTTTTTTAATCGTATATCAAAAGGAATGTTGTAATATATCGTGAACCCAAAGAGGTACAAATTTATCTCCTAGCAAGTATCAAAAACTTAATTTATATGTGATGGAAATTTTGTAGAACTGATAATCCAATAGAAAAAGAAAGAGAAGAAGTTTTTGTTTCTTCACCTTGCCACCGAACAAAGAAAGAGGGGGGTTCATCGGAGATACCATCAGTTCAACGACTCTCCAACTTCCACTGGCGTGAGATGTGCATCAGGCTGCGTCATAGATGGTGCCGAAATTTGAAGCCGCTTCATAGGCTGAAAATGGAGCTCAAACAAATGATAGACATGTACAGTACAGCCTGCAAAGAAGCCCTGGACGCCAAGCAAAAGGTTTCCGCCATTTACAAAACCTCAAAATCTCATATCCTTCTTCTCAATCTCTAATTTCCACTTACGAAATAAACCAAATTTGAATCGATTAATCGGCAGGCGAGCTCCATTGCTGGAAAGTGGAAAAAGAACAGAGAATAGAAGAGGCAAGCAAGGAAAAGATTTCATCGATAACGACAAGAAGAAGAGGAGATATGATTTGCAGTTGGGGAAGACGACTAACAGTAGGTGGTTGGAGATGAAAACCTATAAATAATAGATGTAAAGAAATAGCAGTATCCTAGGAATAAGGATTAGAGTTTCAACTAGTTACTGTAAAGGGCGAAAAAAATAGAAGAAAATCATATCAAATTTTAGCATAAACAACATAAACACATAACATTCCAATATTTCCGATTGATGAATCGTAAATAAAAGGCCAAGTTTTAATCGGTATGGTACGTAAACCAAGGGGAAAAATCGAAAGATTGAGTGAAATTATGCAAAGTTTGCAACTAGCATACCCTCAAAATCAGTTGAAAGAAGAGGAATCGTAATTAGAACATACGACCTCAGATATACCAGATCTACCACATCACGAACAGCTACACGACCTCAGATCTACAACCCATGAACAACTACAACCTCCACAACCTCAAATCTACCACCCACGACGAACGGCAGCCTCTGACCCATATTTCCTTCAAGATCCAGCAAATTTCTTCGTCTGTCGCTTTCTGACCATTTCGTAGATCGAAATCGATGTCGTCTTTGAGCGAAAACACCGACAGTTCGCTTCAATAGTGGTGGGTGAGGGTCTTAGATCTTCTCTCGCAAGGCTGTCTTTGCTCGATATTTGGAGATGAACGATGAAGAAGCTAAATCTCTTGGATGAGAAGGATCGAGGGAGAGGGAGAGGGAGGAAAAATCGTGTGAGATTTGTGAGAGAGAGAGTTAGGGTTTACGAAAGAGAGTGAGGGTATGCAAGGGAGATAGCAAAATTTGGTAAGAGAAAAGATAATTTATTTTTTACTATTATTTTATTAAAATTCAATGACGGTCAGTCAAATTCCTATTCCCAAAAATCAGTTCTTTCAACACATTTTTAATGTCTGTCATGGTTTCCAAAGCCAGATTTTTTTATTACTGTCATTAAAAGCAACATTTGTAGTAGTGAATGAGCTAAAAGGCTCAATGAGTGGTAAGTTCATAAGTAAATAACTTTCAGATTCAAAACTCTATAAAAATCATAATAAAAATCAAGAACAATTTTAAGTTCTCACGATCACTAAAAACACAGTAAAATCTATAACAATACATCTTAAAACATAGCGTTTGCTAATAATAGTATATATATGTATATAGAGAAAATATGTAGTTACAACTCTTGAAAACATACGCATAAGCCCATAAAACTCATCACCAAACATGTACCCAAATCTCTATCCTACTGGCGTGGAGTAATCTCCATACACACAGCAAAATAGTCTCTGTCATACTATGTACCGAGTAATCTCAAGGTATATAGCAGAGCAAATCTCTGTCAGACGTGCATGCAGAGCTGTCCCCCAAAGGGTTAAGCACCGTAACACACGGCCCAAAGCCTATGTGTGTGCTAGAGTGGGTCCCCAAGACCTCTCTCTCTTGTATACTATGGATACACATTCACATAGCATATAGGTAAATTCACATAGCATATAGGTAATCACCATGGGTACATAGATCTAGTGGTTTGAAAACAACTTTTAACATAAATTCTTTAATTCCCAAACTCTTTCTGAAAATCATGCTCTTTTTCTAAAACAACATTTCATAAATTTGAGAGATTTTTCGAATAAAATTAAACATGTACATTTCTCAAGTAATATCCAAAATCTCCCAAATATCTCTAAAATGTTAACTATAGCTAAAATTTATAAAATTACTGGGAATTGATATCAAAATTTGAAAATCCCATGACAATTTCTCTCAAACATCTCTAAAATCATAATTTCAGTTAAATCATATAATATTAGAATTTCCAGTCATTCCTCTGAAAGTTTCATAATAATTGCTCCAACTCATACATAATTATATAATCATAATTTTCACAATATTAGTTAAATAATAAAATATTTAATAAAATAAACCACTCACTACTACTATAGGATTGATGTGCTCAGATCGTAAATTTTTTCAACCTCTAATTGACCTGAAATAATAATTAAAACACCACATGAGCACATACTTACTTAATTACCAACTCATAATACATAAAACTCAATCCATTTACCAAACTAATGCATTTTTTTTCTAATAACAAGTACAATTTTGTCCTCTTACTCCATTACACATTCTCTTTCCAAATGTCACCAATTTAATATACATTCAATGCACTTTTCAAATCAACCCACGTGAATCAACCCACTTTCTCTTGTTCTTTTTTATTTATTTATTTTTTTTTCTTTTTCATTGCTTTATTTTATCCAAAAAGCACTTTCACCTCATCTTCTTCCTCCTTAAACCCACAAGAAAAACCCTTTTCCTCTCTGTTTTATGTTTTTTTTTTCCAATCGGATTTCCATTTAACCTCTCCACAACAAAACCCACCAAAACCTTCCATAAAATTTTGTCTAACTTATTATTTGAAACAAAAATTTCCCTCCTCTACTTTCTTACTTCCTTTTTCCAAACCAACCCAAAAACTAGATAATGAAATCCCACGAAATTATCCACCATTTGTACTCCTCCATGCTTCTCTTTAAAAGAAAGGAAAAAAAAAAAAACTATATCTATAAACTTACCAAATTAAAGGCCTCCATCTTCCACCCCTCACCTCTCAGCTTCAACTTCCCATTTTCCTTTCTTCTTCTGTATTCCAGATTTTACGAATATGAAAGGATATCATTCATTTTTCATTTCATTTTTTTAACGACCCTTGCTACCTGTCAATTTTCACACACAACACCACAACCACGTGCACAAGCATAAATAAGCCATTTACTTCAATATTGGTTGTTCTCTTTTCCAATTTTTTTTACATCAAACATCTAATGACAATTGTGTCCTTACAAATAATGTATGTGTGATCGATACTTGGAATATTTCCATTTTAAACTACTTGTTGATAGTGTGCACTTGCACTGGACTGAAATCACTTTTAAAATAATTTTCCAAAACCCCACACTCATTTCAATTGTCCATCAGTCATCTTTTCATAGGCCTAAAGAATTAACAATATAATACTCAAAATTTGACCGTTTGACATTTTCTTTCCTTTTTTTTAAACAATTAATTTTAATGCCATGTGATACAAAACCATTGGTCCGACTCATCTGATTCATCCACTAGAGCCGCCATGTGTCGATATGCGATTGGTGTTCTTTTCCACGTCATCCTTCACGTAGGATTTTCCATCAATTTTGTTTTGCCCATAACTCACTACAAAAAAATTGGCCCATTTTGATCATCTTTTATTGGTTTTTTCGGATGCTGAAGAGACCGAAGCAGTTGTTATAGGTATGCTTACTCCTGATTTAGATCTTTTATTTGTTGTCTTCTGCCCACCTTATGTCTTGTAATTCTTTAATTCAGGAACTATCTTGGTTTTTAGTGTTCCTGCTTTCGTGTTGTTTGACTCGGGGTCAAGTCACTCCTTTATTTCCTCGGCTTTTGTTCGGCAAGCAAGCCTAGAACTAGAGCCGTTGGGTTTCCTTTTGTCGGTGTCTACATCGTCTGGCTCAGTGCTACTTGCTCAACAAGTAGTGAAGTTAGGAGAAGTTTCTATTGCGGGCCAAACCCTTGATGCCAGGTTAATTAAGTTGGACATGCAAGACTTCGATGTAATCTTGGGAATGGATTGGTTGGCTACTAACCAAGCTACCATTGACTGTGCCAAAAAGGAGGTTCACCTCAAGTTACCATCCGGCCAAGGTTTCAAGTTCATGGGTGTGAAGAATGGAAGTCCAAAAGTTGTATCTGCCGTAAAAGTCAAATGCCTCTTGCAGCACGGTGCGTGGGCATATTTGACAAGTGTCGTGGATACTAGCCAGAAATCTCTAAGCATTGACTCAGTACCCGTGGTGAAAGAGTTTGCAGATGTTTTTCCAGAGGATCTCCCTGGGTTGCCTCCAGCGCGAGAAGTTGATTTATGCATAGATCTTTTCCCCGGGACAACCCCATTATCTAAAGCGTCGTATCGAATGGCACCAGCTGAGTTGAAAGAACTCAAGGCGCAGTTGGAAGAACTCTTGGATAAAGGATTTATTCGTCCAAGTGTGTCTCCATGGGGTGCGCCGGTGTTGTTCGTGAAGAAAAAAGATGGATCATTGAGGCTGTGCATTGACTACCGGGAGTTGAATAAGGTGACAGTGAAGAATAAGTACCCCCTCCCTCGTATTGACGACCTGTTTGATCAGCTTCAAGGAGCAAAGGTGTTCTCGAAGATAGATTTACGCTCAGGTTATCATCAGTTAAGGATCAATGAGGCCGATATCCCAAAGACTGCCTTCAGGACCAGGTACGGACATTACGAGTTTACTGTGATGTCTTTTGGACCTACTAATGCTCCTGCAGCTTTTATGGATCTCATGAATCTGGTTTTCAAGAACTTTTTAGACTCGTCTGTGATAGTGTTCATAGATGACATACTGGTTTATTCTAAGACTAAGGAGCAGCATGAGAAGCACCTTGAACGGGTCCTGACAACTTTGAGGAACAATGAACTTTACGCCAAATTCTCAAAGTGCGAGTTTTGGTTGGATAAAGTTGCGTTTCTAGGGCACATAGTTACAAAGAATGGCATTGCAGTGGACCCTGCTAAGGTAGAAGCGGTTCGTGATTGGCCTAGACCTACCTCAGTGACTGAAATTCGAAGTTTTCTGGGCTTCGCCGGCTACCACAGAAAGTTTGTGCAGAATTTCTCCAGTTTGGCAGCACCCCTAACTCAGTTGACTCGCAAGAATGCCACTTTCACTTGGAGTGAGGACTGCGAGAAGAGTTTTCTAGAGTTAAAGGGACGACTGACTACTGCCCCAGTGTTAACCATTCTAAACGAAACTGGAGGATTAGTGGTGTATAGCGATGCTTCGAGGAAAGGGTTGGGTTGTGTACTTATGCAACATGGGAAGGTTGTCGCTTATGCTTCGCGTCAACTAAAGGTACATGAGCTTAATTATCCCACTCACGACCTGGAGCTTGCAGCTGTGGTGTTCGCCTTGAAGATTTGGAGGCATTATCTTTATGGAGAAAAGATCCAAATCTTCACCGATCACCAGAGTTTGAAGTACTTCTTCACACAGAAAGAACTTAACCTAAGGCAAAGGAGATGGTTGGAGTTAGTGAAGGATTATGATTGTGAGATTAACTATCATCCCGACAAAGCTAATGTGGTGGCAGATGCCCTTAGCAGGAGAGCAGCAAGTGTGACATCTTTGGTGGCATCCCCGAGTCCGTTACTAAAGGAGTTGGATCTTTTAGAGGTTGAGTTGGCAGTGGAAGATGTCTCAGCATTGTTAGCTCGACTTTCAGTAGTGCCGAGTCTAAGACAACGAATTATAGATGCCCAGCAAGAGGATCCAAGTTTGATCTCAAGCTTAAGTGAGGTTGGACAAGGAAGCTTTACTCTTTCCAATGACTTTGCCTTGTTATACCAGGGTAGATTGTGTGTGCCCAGAGACTACCCGTTGAGGAGGGAGTTGTTGAAGGAAGCACATAACACACATTTTTCAATGCATCCTGGCAGCACCAAGATGTACGAGGACCTCAAAAAGCACTACTGGTGGCATAACATGAAGAGAGAGATTGCTCAATTCGTCAGTAAATGTTTAACATGTCAGCAAGTAAAGGCTTTAAGGCAAAGGCCTGGTAGTTTATTGCAACCCTTAAGTATCCCTGTTTGGAAGTGGGAAAAAGTTTCTATGGATTTCATTACCGGTCTACCAAGGACAGTGAAAGGTTTCACCGTAATTTGGGTGGTGGTGGACCGCTTGACGAAATCTGCTCATTTCATTCCAGGCAAGGCCACTTATCCAGTGGAAAAGTGGGCAGAACTATACTTAAAGGAAATTGTAAGACTTCATGGAGTTCCGGTGTCGATTGTGTCTAACAGGGACTCTCGTTTTACCTCTACGTTTTGGAAGAGCTTACAAAAGGCACTTGGCACTCAGTTAGATTTCAGTACCGCATTTCATCCTCAGTACCGCATCGAGTGGCACCAATGAAAGGGGTTTTGCGTTTTGGTAGGAAGGGAAAGCTTAGCCCTAGGTTTATAGGACCCTACGAGGTTTTGGAGCGCATCAGTCCAGTTGCTTATAGACTAGCGTTGCCACCAACCTTGTCAGCAGTGCACAATGTGTTCCATGTGTCGTTACTAAGGAAGTATGTCAGCGACCCTTCACATGTGTTAAGTCCAGAGCCCTTACTGTTGAACGAGTATTTGTCGTTTGAAGAAAAGCCTGTAAGGATCTTGGCTAAAGAGACGAAAGTTATGAGGAATCGACATATCGCCTTGGTAAAAGTGCTATGGAGAAACCAAAAGACTGAAGAAGCAACATGGGAAAGAGAAGATGAGATTAGAGCCAAGTACCCTGAGTTGTTCAAACAACAGACTTTCGAGGACGAAAGTTCTTAAGGTGGGGAGATTGTAACGCCCCGCGTTTTCAGGTACGACTAATTTTTTCATTTGGAGTTAATTTGGAATTTGGAATTAAGTGATTGAATTAAGTTAATTAAATTCTTTTTGGATTACTGGGTAAAGCTATTTTTTTTAAAGTCCCAAATTCATTTAATTTGGATACTTAGTATATGTCGAATTTTAGATTTAAGTTTGAAAACCCAAAGATTTACCCAAAGATTTCCTCCTTAAATTCACCTAGATTTAGAAGATAAATTATGATTTTTTATGGTTTTTAATTGGACTTTATGTTGGCCTATTAAAGAAAATGAAAGTAAAAGAGAGAAAGAAAAAAAAAAGGAAAAAAAATCCCTAGTCTTCCATCTTCTTCCTCTCTCCCTTTCACGTTTTTTTTTGGAGCAACACATACCCATCTTCTTCTTCTTCTTCTTCTTCTTCTTTGACCAAGTCGACACCATCTCACCCCTCTCTCCAGCGACGACACACGACAAGCACCACGACGCCGGCGACCTCTTCGGCTGCCAACGAACTCACAGACGCGAGACCCACGCGTTCTCCTTCAATTCGACGAGGTATAACTCATACCCATGCTAAATAAACTTTAGTTTTGGATTACCCATACCCTAAATACCTTTGATTTGTAATTTTATCTTGTTTGGACTCAAAACAACCTAGATTTGAAGCGGTTTTCTGTAAAAAACGGGATTTACAGCAGACCAACGTGAGTTCCTTCTTGATTGATGAGGTTTGTCACTTACCCATGCCTAATAAACTTTAGTTTTGGATTACCCATACCCTAAATACCTTTGATTTGTAATTTTATCTTGTTTGGACTCAAAACAACCCAGATTTGAAGCGGTTTTCTGTAAAAAAATGGGATTTACAGCAGACCAACGTGAGTTCCTTCTTGTTTGACGAGGTTTGTCACTTACCCATGCCTAATCGACTTTAGTTTTGGATTACCCATGTCTTAAACATCTCTTATTTGCGATTTTAGCTTGTTTGGACTCCGAATAGTCCACAGTCGAAGCCACTTACTGTCAAAAAACGGGATTTTACAGCAGAGTTTCAGTCGGTTTGGCACTGTTGGGTTGATTCGAACACTCTCGAACACCAACCAACAGTAATTCGAGCTCGTTTGGAGTAGTTCAGTAAGTTCCAACAAGTTTCAGCAAGCTTTTAAATCCTTCGAACTCATATTAGATGCTATAGATTAAGTTCTAACTCTTGTAACTTGCGTTCGTAGATTGGACTTAATTTAGAGCACTCGAGTAAGCTCAAAGTTCTCTTTAGGAATACCTTGGAATATCCTAGGAACGTTGTAAGTAGAATTCTACCTGATGAGTCTGTTTGATTGTGTGTATCATGTTCTATGTTTCTTATTTAATTTGTGCGCGTTATGTATATTTTGTACTTTGTTGTATCTTTTGATGAGCATGTTTATATGTGGATTTGTGAAGTTTACATGATGTTGGTATGTTGATTAAATGAGCTTGAAAGTATGTATGAGCATGTTTGTTGGGCATGAGGCATGGTTTAGTAGCATGCTTAGGGAACATGCATAGGGTGAGGTTGTGAGGAGGTCAGTGGACCTTGTGAGTTTTACTAAGAATTATAGGGTGAGTACCAGTGAGCCTCGAGTACAAATGGTCGAGGGGTGGTATTGTCACCATTGGAATAAGAGGAGCATCGAGGCCTTGGGTACAAATGGTCAAGGGTCAGTGTGATGAGTCTAAAAAGCATGTGTTGGGTGCCGGGATTGGGCCAATGCATTGCTAAGTCATCTGTGCACCTTGAGTACAAATGGTCAAGGGGCGATGCACAGTTCGAGACCTTGGTAACATTGGTCAAGGGTCGAATACCGAGCTCCATAGAGAAGTATTGAGGCTCTGGTAACAGTGGTCAGGGGTCGATGCTTCTCGAAGGGTCAGTCTTGGAGAGCTTTGGTGAGGGCTAAACATGAGTGTTGAGTAGAACCGAGTGAGCATGGCATGATGCGAGAATTCATGTGTTAAGTGAATCTGATGCATAGTTTACTTGTTTATGTAAGCATGGCATAATGATGCATAGTTTACTTGTTTATGAATGCATGACATGATGTTGGTTAATTTACTTTGGATAAGCATGTTTGAATGCGTGTGTATAGCATGTTGTTTGTTGCTTGATGTTTGGTGGCTCACCAAGTGTGAGCTACTTACTGAGTACTTTTGTACTGACTCCCCCCCCCCCCCCCCAACCAAAAGATTTTGCAGGTGAGGAGAAGCTCTACGAAACTGGTGATGCAGAGGAGGAGACGTGATGAGAGGACACTATTAGATTTACGTGCTTTCTTAGTGTTGATTTTCTTTGAATTGCATAGATAAGATTCTAGTTGTTTTGTATAGGTGTTTGGCGTAAGCCTTTCCATTCTTTATTGTTTTCGGATAATAGATAGGTTCTTTTGGTAGAATTAGGTTACGAGCTGAAAGTCCTAGTTGCTAAAACTTTATTTTGTTTCTGCTAACCTATTTGAATTAAGTTTGTTCTAAGTTGTTGAGAATCTGTTTATTCTGGGAGTTTGGGTGTGCTGAACTATAGCCAGAAGATGTGGATGTTGTTCTTAGTTACTTTGGTTGATTGAAGTGTAGATTTCTCGTTTAACAGGAGCCAGGAAAAATTTGGTTATCTTGTAGTTACGCCGTTATGCTGCAGAAATTTTCGGGGCATATAAGTTGTAAGTTCAGTAATGTCCCTAAGTTAGGCCGAAATTTGGGGGCGTTACAAGGTCAATTTCTTAAAATTACCACCTTTAGCCCGCATTTTTCATCTGTCCGTCGTCGTAACCATCCGGGAAATTTTAAGCGTGTCATTAAAAGACTGATATGTTGTAGTGGCCCCACTTGAGGGACTGAAGCTACAAACATTTATATCATACATGATATTTGAGACTATTGCAATACTGACTAATTTGTTCAGTGAGTTATGATACACTAGGGCCTAAACTGAATACGAATAGAAATTTTTTGTCTAAGTGAACAATTAACCTATCTCCAAATTCGAACAAACTATGGTGCCTGTGCGGGTCAGTCCTACAAGAGCAAGCGCCACTAAAGGTTAGTTGGCAACCTTCTAGTGGTGTTAAGTCTATCCCAACACAGTACCTCGTGAAAACAAATTAAACATGAGGGGAGCGACCCCAAAGCTGTATCAACTATGGTGCTTACGTGAGTTAGTCCTGTCAAGCAAAGCACCATTAGAGGTTAGTTGACAACCCTCTAGCAGAACTAGACCAATCCCAACATACCACCCTCATGAAACATACGTGAAAAACATACATGAAATACCCATGGAATTATACATGCAACATACTTGTAAGCATACTTGACATATACATGACATGGGGAAGGTAGTTATCACTAGCATAAATGAACTTAAATAATCTTAAATCTAACTACCTCAAACATGCTAGGAGTCATACATTCATAACCAGTCCATTATGTAGTTATACTCCTCTAATCACCATGCTAAAACGTGCTTAGACAAACTCGTGCTTGAGATAAAGTTCAGTCTATCTTAAACGGGCCACCCTATTCCATCATGTTTCACATTCATAGGAGAAATTTAGATTATGATAATTTAGTCAATCATGCTCCAACATTCATGTATTCATATTCAATACTTTAGGGAGATTTTTTCAAATTTGCTACTTACCTTTTAAGCCAATTTAATTAAGCAAAAAGAATCAAGGAGAAACTAAACTCCTCCTAGGAGTCCTTAGCACCACCTAATAATTCAATTTCAAAAGAAATTAATGCTATCCAAAACTTCCAAAAACATCTTGAATTTTTATTTTAACAAACTTTCTTACCCAAGAAGGTTCCAAGAGGAAGCCCAAACACTTCCTAAATTATCGCCGCCTCCTCCACCCGTGAGTAATCAGTCCCAACTACACAAAAGTTTCCAAGAAATAAAGAGTTTAATTCTAGCATCTAAGCATGGGTTCAAATAGTTAAGAACGAAAATTACCCCCTTAAACCTTACCAAAACAGAACCAAAAGCTTGATGGTTTGAATTGAATTTGACTCGATTTTGCCAATCTGCATTCCCAAAAATATGGGTATTCTGAAATTAAGCCACATACATTATGGGTAACGGTGAAAACACCAAAAGAACTTGTCACAAACCTGAACCGACAAAAAACCCATTAAATTTCACTAATAATGGAACTCACCACGCGCTGGAACACGAAACCACCACCCACGCTTGTCGGAAAAATCAGAACCCACCAGAAACACCCACCGAACTGCTGCAACCCGCAATGCCTAGGTCCTTGTAGCACTGATCCACTAGCCTGCAACTGTCGCAAGCACCATGAACCGCCATAAAATGCGCCGGAGATAAAGCTACAGCGTGGGTCTCACACGCACGATCTCATTGCTACCAGAACTGTGAGGTTGAGAGGAAGCTCGTCGAATCTTGCGTGGGTTTTGTGCTCGAGATCGCCGGTGGGGATCAATTGAGGGACTGGTTGGCTTGAAGGGCTGAAAAGGAAAAAGGATTAAAGAAGATGGTCGTGAAGAAGGGAGCTATCGTGAAAGAGGGAGGAGAATTGGGAAATAAGGTGCCTTGGAATGCATGCATAGAAGAAGAAAAAATAAGGTTTTTATTAAAAAAAAACCAAATCCTAAATCCTATTATTTCCTTTTCCAATTTTGCCCCTCTTCTTTTCTATAAACCCATAATCCAAAATTAAACTATCAAAACAATCCTATTTTCCTTCTCAAATTTAATTTGAGATCAACCAAAATAAATCCAATAAACTGAAATCAATCACATTAGATCCCAAATAATTCAAATAGTGGAAAAATTAAACTACAAATAATACCAAAAAGAAATTTATTTTACTTGGGAGTGTTGGGTGTTACAATATATCTACTTTTTATCAAAGGTTATTAAACACCTTTAAAAAATATATACATTTATCAAAGGTCATGGAAAACCTTTGGAAAATATATTATTTTTTGATTGAAAGTATTGAAAAAAACTTTTGAAAAATACCTACCTTTATGGAAGGTTATTTAAAACTATTGACAAAGATTTATATTTATCAAAGGACATTAAAAACTTTTGAAAAATATATTATCCTTCATTGAGAACAGCTGCCTCCGCCGACTTACCAAAGTTAAGAGCAAGGAGTTTATTCCTTCAATCATCGTCCCCGATATCTGTATTGATGAACAGAACTTGAGTAGGATCCTTTCGATACTATTACTGGAAGTTCAGAGTCCTTCCTGGTCTCTACTTTTCAGCTTGAAGATGATAATGATCAAAATAAGTGAAGATTCTCAGGAATTTGAACGAAAGGTTTGATGAATTTTACGAAATTTCAAGTCAATTCGGATAAGAATGCATAGGAAATTAATAGTTTTGACTTAAAATTAGGGCGTAGGTTTCATACTTATTTTAGTTTAAATAATCTGAATTTTGGTTGGACAAAAATGAAATCACAAATGTTTTAATTCTAGAATTAGGGAATTACTGTCTAAATTAATTTTCAATCGTAGACTTTTATATATACTTATCAAGTTCTTCAACAATACTCTTTGTTTCAATTGGAGCTATAGAAGCACAACTCTCTGAATTGATTGGAATGATAGAAGCAGTTTTGTCTGACTTTGTTTCTTCCTATTAGAATCAACTCTGTATTTTAAGGTACATTTAACTTTATTAGGATAAAATTATATTTAATGGGGAATCTTGAAATTGTGTTCCTAGTAAGTTAAAGGAGTCTAGAAAAACTTGCAGAGGCTAAATACCCAGGCATGCTTTTGAAAAGACATGGTGAATATACAACAGAGGACTATGAAATATGAATGCAACTTTAGTAACATGTGATCTATGTGCAGTGGAAATCCAATTCTATGGCAATTTAAGTCTTTCAAGTTACTTATGAATATTGAATATTTGTTGGGAGAAGTGAGCCTCGGCTTGTATCTGCTGCAACAACACAATTGAATAACTTTCCATTTTACCATTCCTTTTGGAATCGAACAAAATCTTCTGTGGTATTATATTCCTTTTTCATAATAAAGCTACTAAAAATTCTTACCATTAGATGTCATGACATGAAAGTTAAGCTAAAAAGAAGTCTAACAGAGTTTGAGAAACGAGATCAGGTAAATATGGGCCCGTTTGATAACATTCTCATTTCTCGTTTCTTGTTTCCTATTTCTGTTTCTCGTTTATTGTTTCTGTTTCTTAAAAACTAAAAAAAGAAACATGTTTGATAATTATTTCTGTTTCTTGTTTCTTGTTTTTTTGGTAAAAATAAAATTTAGTACATATACTATAATAAAACATATAACATGCATTCAAATAAATATAAAACGATTATAAAGAGGTTATAGTATTTTATTAAGGCCCAACACCTAAATAATAATAATAATAATAATAATAAATGTTATCCTTCAAATGTTGTTCAAATTTGATTTGTAATGTTATTTCTCACTTCAATCAATTCACCTTGAGTGATTTTGACTTACAAGAGTTAGTTCAATTAGACGAATTTGTAAATTGTCTAAGATCAGACAATTGAACATACCCACATTTCTTTAATTTAATAATAAACTTTATTTTTATTTTTTCTTTAGAAATACATTAGCCAATAATACACACAAGTAAAATCAGAAAAAAGAGAGAGACTATATATATTTTTTTACATTTAATGATGAACATGAAATACATTATTAGTTTATTTATTTAATAAAAAAATAAAATCGTACTAAAAGGAAAAATAATAGAGAATTAAATAGAAAATAATAACTATAAGCTCGTTAATGTAAAGTAAAAGAAAATAAGAAAATAAGAGAGAAAAGAAAAACATAAATGAAAAGAGAAAAGTAAAAAGGAAAAAAGAAAAAAAAAAGATAATGAACTATTAAAAGAAAAAAGATTATGATGAAAGAAAGAGAACAATAAAAGAAAAAAATAGAAAAAAAAAAGAAGAAAAAAACAAAAAGATTAAAAAGTATTAAAAGAAAAAAATAGTATGGAAGAGAGAGAAAGAAGAGAGAGGGGAGAGATGGGTAAAAAGAGAAATAGGAATACATGTATAAAACCTGAAAAAAAACAAAATAGAAACATAATTTGAGAAACTACTTTTTGAAGTTTCTCAAAATCTGCCCTTTTTTTAGAAACATTTCTAAAAAATTTAGAAACAAGAAACATGATGGTTTATCAAACATGTCCGTTTCTTGAAAAATGAGAAACAAGAACAAGAAACATGAAACATGAAAGTTATCAAACGAGCCCTATGAAACCTTAAATTAAGGTCATTCAGTGTCATAGTTGAACTGAATGTAATTGTACAAGTGTGAGATATTTATTTTTATAAGTGTTTGTTGATTGAGAAATTTTGATCAATTCTCATTGCCACGTCATTAGTTCAAATTAATGATAAAATTACAAATAATTAAATTTGGGGCCAATTATAAATTTACATGTGTCCCAAATTTAATTTGAAGACAAAAATTGACAATTTCTAAAATTAAAATGCCACATTTCTTCATTTTGACCAAATAATTAAATTTGATTTGGTCAAGTTGGATCATATGGAATTTGGGTCAAAGTTAAATAAAACTCAAATCCAAATGGTACGGCCCAAAACCAACAAAAATCCAAGTCCATGGTTGGGGCCAAAGGCCATTAAAGCCCAAGCCCACATGCCTATAGAAAGCTCTATAAATAGAAGAGCTCTTCTTCATTTGAAGGGTTCAAAAATTTTATTCTCTAGAGAACTCGGAGAGAATTGAGAGCCAAGAAGGCCAAAGTCCTTAGGTGCTTAAGGCTCCCTAAAGTCCTTAGGTACTAAACGCTTCAAGACAAGTCCTTAGGTGTTGAACTTTTTTAAAGACAAAAATATCTTTGAAGACAAGTTGAAGGCATTTGAAACATACAAGACTTCAAGACTTCGATCGTGTTTTGAAGAGGATTAACAAACCAAGAGCTGATCATATGATAAAGAAGCCAAGGGCCGATCCAACGATCAAAAAGCCAAAAGTCGATCCAAAGATCAACAAGTCAAAGGCTGATCCAACAAGGTCAACAAGCCAAAGGCCAATCAGAAAAGACCAACAAGCGCGCTCGAGAACAATCTTTCAACCCTCGAGACATTTATATATGAGAGAGAAAGAATCAGAGGAACAAATTAGAGATTATACCACACCCACAAAATTAATACAAATATAAATTTATTTACACGTGTCTCATTTATTTCACTTTGTTGAAATCACGTGTGAACAAATTGGCAAGCTCGGTGGGACCATCTCTACCTCTCATCTCTTTCCCTCAACTCAAAACACAAGTGAAGTGATGACGTTTAAGCAAACTTCTTCAATGATCTCTCTCATGAGCAATTCATACATGGGTTATGTTACCCATAGTTGCTCCAATGAACTGAGGCTGCATGAAGATGAAGTAATGACAATACCGGGGGCATCTAATAATGACAAGTTCCTAGTTAAGTGTAATCCTTTGTTCAATCTCAATTCTACCATAGTGCCCGTCATGATGATTGAAACAAACACTATGGAAAAAAGAATGGCAAAGATGCAAAAAAAGATCAGCACCTTGATGAAGACGATTGAAGAAAGAGATTCTCAAATTGTATACTTAAATAACCAAATTGAGAGTCAAAATGTTGTTGAATCAAGTCATACTCCTGCCATCAAATATCACAACAAAGAGAAGGTTGTTGTGTAATAAGATAAACTACAACGACCCTCCACTTCGATCACTTCACTATCTATCCAACAACTTCAAGATATGATAACAAACTCCATTAGAGCTCAGTTTGGTGGACATGTTAAGAACTCCCTTTTGTATTCCAAATCATATACTAAAAGGATTGACAACCTGAGAATGCCAACTGAATACCAACCACCAAAGTTTCAACAATTTGATGGGAAGGGCAATTCAAAGCAACATATTGCTCATTTCATTAAAACATGTGAAAATGCTAGTACACGAGGATATCTTTTGGCCAAACAGTTTGTTCGAACGCTAAAAGGGAACAGATTCAACTGGTACACTGATCTAAAGCTTGAGTCGATAGACAGTTAGGAGCAGTTTGAAAAGGAATTCCTAAACCGCTTCTACAACACAAGACAAACTATCAACATGTTTGAGCTCACCAATACTAGACAACGAAAATGTGAACCCGTTGTCTGTAGGATCAGTATGGCAACCCTATAGGGGGGGTGAATAGGGTTTATTTAAACTTTATAAAACTTTTTACTAATGTGGGCCCAATTAAACAAATTAACACACTTTTAGCAATAATTAATTTAAACAAGAAATCATGCAAATAAATTCACATAAAATTATACAAGAATTAAAACTAACAATTTCAAACACCCTTTCTAAAAACAAGATTGGTAAAGAATATGCAGATAAAATTATACCAACCAAAATAAACATAAAAGAACACTTAATTTTATGCAATATAATATAACAAAAAATTAATTGCAAAAATGAAATAAGATAAAAATAGAGAAATTGACATTGGGAATTTTATAGTGGTTCGGCACAACCCGACCTACTCCACTCCCCAAGCTCCTCTTGGGTATTTCACTAGAAAAACGAACGACCCTTTCCACGGCTCAGAGTCCAACCGTTACACCTTCCTTTTGCCGGAGCAAGAACAAACTCGATCCTTTCCACGGTTCAGGATCAAACTGTTACAACCTCTCTTTTTTGGGATCAAGAGAAACCCTTACAATGGATTGAAAGTTGAAGAACAAGATGTATAAACTCTCTCAACGAGTAGATACACAAAGTTTAGCTCACAATCTTTTGTAAGAAATAATTCTTACAAACTAAAGCCCTCAAATGATGATGAAAATTAAAGAAAATGAAGCTGAAAAATTGCTTAAAAATGGTGGAAATGCTCTTCAAGAATAGTAGAAATTTTCAGAATTTTTTTCCCATTTTTTCCAATTTTTTTCGAGTCTTAAATAAAGAGAAAACAAAAACTAGTCGTTTCTGCTACGTGTCAGCTTCTGATTGGCTGCAAAAAAGAAATTCAAAATTAATAATATTATAATATTATTATAATAATAATAATAATATTATAATATTAAACATTTGACCGTTTGACCCATTATATATATATATATATATATATATATATATATATATATATATATATATATTATTTTAATTAAGAATGACACGTGTTGCCCTTTCATTGGCCGGAATAAAATAATAATAAATATTTTGAATTTTGACCGTTGGACTTTTTAATTATTAAAATAATCAACATGCCATGTGTCAAAATATTATTGGTCCACGTTTTTCCATGTCATCGTCCACGTCATCATTTTCGATAGTTTGAAAATGGCACGTCACTGCCACATCATCAATGTTGACTGTTGACCTTCCACGTCATCTGCCACGTCATCCATATATGCCACGTGCATGCAATGTAGGATTTTCTCTACAATTTTATTGTTCTCATAACTTCTTTGTTTGAGCTCCGATTCGAACGATTCAAGATGCGTTGGAATCTTCTTTTCGAGATCTATGCTAGGGACACTTCAAAACACTAAAATTGTTAATAAATAAAATCAGGTTTGTTATCATCAAAATATTAATTAATTAATTAATTAATTTAAGATGAAGGGCCAAAAAGCCAACATTGTCTACTACATAAATCATTGGAAAACCATGAGTCTCAATTGCAAAGATCATCTCACTAAATTGTCTGCTGTCAAAATGTGCATTCAAGGCATGCACTGGGGACTTTTGTATATCCTTCAAGGTATAAAGCCTCACACCTTTAAAGAACTAGAAACTCGTGCCCACGACATGGAGCTGAGTATTGCTAGTTTAAGAGATAAAGACCTTATAGTCTCTAGCATGAAGAAAGAAGGATAGTACATTGAGGCGACTTCAGAAGAGCCTAAGGTTGTAAATACAACCCCTCTCAAGTTGTCCTCGAAAGACAAGAGGATTGAAAAACTACAAGGAAATGAAAGGCATCGTTTAACTTTGAAGGAAAGACGGAAAAAAAGTATATCCTTTTTCTGATTCTGGCATTCCTGACATGTTGGAAAAATTACTGGAAACACGATTGATCGAACTTACCAAAATGTAAATGACCAAAAGAGATGGAAAAATTCAATGATCCCAAGTATTGCAAATATCATCAAGTTATCAGTCATCCTGTAACACCCCCAAATTTTAACCTAACTTAAGAACATTACTAAACTTACAACCAATATGTCCGAAAATTTCAGCAGCATAACGACGTAACTACAAGATAACCAAAATTTTTCTGGCACCTGTTACACAAGAAAACACACTCCAACAAACCAAAGTAACTAAGCACAACCTCCACATCTTCTGGCTATAGTTCAGCACCCCCAAACTCTCAGAATAAAAAGAATTTCATCAACTCAAAACATACTTAATTCAAATAGATTAGCAGGAACAAAAGGAAATTTTAACAACTAGGACTTTCAGTTCGTAATCTAGTTCTACCAAAAGAACCTATCTATTCTTCATAAACAATAAAGAATGGGAAGACCTATACCAAGCATCTATACAAAACGACTATAATCCTATCTATACAATTCAAAGAAAATCAATACTAAGAAAGCACGTAATACTAATGGTGTCCTCTCATCAGGTTTCCTCGTCTGCATCACCAGTTTCGTAGAGCACCTCCTCACCTACAAAATCTTTTGGTTAGGGGGGGAGTCAGTACAAAAGTACTCAGTAAGTAGCTCACACCTGATGAGCCACCAAACATCAAACAGCAAACAACATGTTATATACATGCACCCAAACATGCTTATTCAAAGTAAATTCATCAACATCATACCATGCATACATAAACAAGTAAACTATGCATAAGATTCACTTAACACATTGAAGCGAGCTTGTCGAGGGCTCGTCAAATTAAAATTTATAAACCGATCCTAAGCTACTTGTAGCATTGAGTGGACCGGGTCGATCTCAGGGAACTGAATATTAATTTCTCATGTTAAATTTGCAAAGGAGAAAGCAATTAAAAAGAGGAGTTTTGTGTTTTTATAAATAAAATAAAACATAAACAATAAAGATAGAGATAGATCAATTCTTACCAAAATCCAATTCACAAGTACGATTTTATCTAATTGCAAAATTGATCATAGGCACACAAAATGTGTAACTTAATTATACAAGCACTTAGTCAACTTTTTAGGAAACCCCAAAAGTAACAAATTCCCTAAAGTCATTAACTCTAACAAACGTCAAGGTTAACACTAATTACCTAAACAATTCTGATGAAACCGTTCCAAATTATTTGGATAAAGGCATTAAGTGTTTTGGAAGGACAAAGACAACTAATTAGATAAAATAACTTTAATCTAATCAAAATGCTTCTTTAATTCATAGAATTAAACATGCAAGCCATGCGATATGGAAACCCATAAAACATACACATGTAATAATCCTAACGCTACAGGTTCAATCAACATGACAATTACAGATCATGTATCATGACTAGCAATCAAACATATAAAGTGATCGGGGAGTCAATTCAATCAAAAATACATGCTTATGGAATAATAATAGGAATCAAAGAATACTTGCAATTGTAAGAAAACTACATTAAAATACAAGCCTCACAACATTGCAATTGGCTACACCAACCTATAAATTGGAACACTTACCTTAGCCGCTCATCGTGATGATATAGCCAAACACCAAAGTTTGATGAAAAACTCCTAATCTATCCTAAAGTACTAAAAAACAGAGAGGAGAAAGCTTAAAATGGTCTCATGACGGTTGAAAATTGGAGACAAAATGACCTAGATGACGGAAAAATCTATTTATAGGAATCGACGGAGCGTCTAGACGCTCTAAACAACGTCTAGATGCTCCCAGTATCATAGGGGCTTGCCGCAGCGTCAAGGGAGGCTTTAGGGAACTGCCGATAGCGTCTAGACGCTACCCAGCGCGCAACACTGGTTATTTTTACTCTAACTTTTCGCTCAGGTGTCCGAATGACCTCTGGTTTGATGCATTGGAATCGTGATTCGACGTAGAATCTCTCGGAACATGCCTTATACTCAAATCCCTAAAAAATGATCAATTAATTACATCAAAACCTCCAAACTAACATGATTTAAGCATAAAAATATAAAACTATGTTGGTCCTATCAAATAACCTCCAACTTAAATCTTGCTAGTCCTCGAGCAAGGTAGAAGCAAACAATCCTATGACTAATCAGTTGCATATCAATGACTTTAATCTCAAGGCTTTAGGCAACAAAACATTTGCAATGGAAGAAAACAATCAAACACATTCAATCAATGAGAATTTTAAAACTAATCCCTTTATCCCTTATGTGTGCGTGTGTATAGCCCCTATTATCTAAGTCTTTATAAGCTCGAGAAGGTTTTATTCGATCCTCAACTAGGTTTTCTCCTACTTCTGACTTTAAGACCAATTCTCAAGCTTCCCTACACTCAAAAGGATAACAGGAAACTGAGGTACCCTGGGGTAGGCCCACCCCCAATTTAGATTTTTGCTCACTTTGATGAGCACTAGCTTTCACACATCCATTGTAGGGACCCTTATCCAGAGCACTTTTTGATGGATGGCCTGACTGATCACAGTAGAGGTAGCTCTTTTTGCCCTTAAACTTTTAAAAACATGCGATCATTTTTTTTTTCTTTACTTGAGTTTTCATTTTAACACAGTAATAAAGGCAAATAAAACATGCAATTACTCCTAAGTTTCACGTTATTCAACATCATGCAAGTAGACTCTTAAAACTAGTTCCTAAAATCTTTCGAGGTGACAACAAGAATCTAGACCAAATAACCCAATCTTAAGCCTTCAAAACCATAGACAAGAGGGTTAAGTGCTCAAAAAGTATAAGGGAATCAAGGGAAAATTTTAAAATAGGCTTAAATCAAGCATGCTTCTTCAAGTTTCAACCATTTCAAATGGAATTACCTAAAGCACTTTCTAGATTGTCATAATCACCTAATATGCAACTAACTCTTCATACAATTTAAGCTCATTTTTTTTAAATAACACTCACTGCTCGACATGTCATGAATAACCCTAAACATGCAAATCTAACATTCTCCACCCACAACCATAATTGATACATTGTCCCCAATGTATCGCTAAACAGAGTTGTATAAACAAAAAGCAAGACAACGTCTAGACGCTACCCAACGCGTAGCACTGGTTATTTTTGCTCTAACTTTTCGCTCAGGTGTCTGAATGACCTTTGGTTTGATGCGTTGGAATCGTGATTCGACGTATAATCTCTCAAAACGTGCCTTATACTCAAATCCCTACAAAATGATCAATTAATTATATTAAAACCTCCAAACTAACATGATTTAAGCATAAAATATATAACTATGTTGGTCCTATCACACATGAATTCTCGCACCATGCTATGCAACTAACACATGAATTCTTACACCATGTCATGCAACTAACACATGAATTCTCGCATCATGTCATGCTCGGTCGATTGTACTCAACACTCATGTTTAGCTCTCACCAAGATCTCTAAGACTGACCCTTCAAAAAACATTGACCCCTGACCACTATTACTAGGACCTCAATTCTTCTCTACGGAGCTTGGTGTTCGACCCTTGACTAATGTTACCAAGGCCTTGAACTATGCATCGCCCCTTGACCATTTGTACCCAAGGTGAACCGATGACTTAGCAATGCATTGGCCCTATCCCAAGCGCCCAAACGCATGCTTTTTAGACTCATCACACTGACCCTTGACCATTTGTACCCAAGGCCTCGATGCTCATCTTATTCCAAGGGTGACAATATCACCCCTCGACCATTTGTACTCAAGGTGCACTGGTACTCACCCTATAATCCTTAGTAAACTCACAAGGTTACCTGACCTCTTCACAACCTCACCAGTGCATGTTACCTAAGCATGGTACTAAACCATGTCTCATGCCAAACAAACATGCCCATACATATATTTTAAGCTCATTTAATTATCATGCTAACATCACATAAACTTCACAAGTCATTCAAACATGCTCGTCAAAAGCTCAAAAATATAGAATGGATATAACACGCATAAATCAAGCAAGAAAACATATATCATGCTGCACACAATCAAACAGACCCACCAAGTAGAAACTACTTACCACGGCCTAAAATGCTCCTAAGATAGTCCAAACTAAGATCCTACACAAGAAGGCAAGATTCTAAGTTTACAACCTAGTTTGAAAGACTTGATCAGTGTTCAATATCCTTTTTCGTAACAAAAGAGTGTTCAAGAGGGACTTTCTTACCTAAACCCTCCCTTGAATTAACTTTGAGCACTCGGGAGCCAAACCAAGGCTACAAACAGAATTTCCAAGTTTAGAACTAACCTTACGACATTTGGAACAAGTTTAAAAAAGATCTAACAATCCTTACCACCCGAACTTTACCTAAATTGGCTTATGTCCTTGCTGGAAATGTTTCGAAACTACATACAAAGAGTGACCAAGGATTAGAGTTCGACCTAAACACATTAAACCAAGCTCGCAAGGGCTTATACTAAAGGTACTAAACTAAACCTTACCAAAATAGACTTTAGTCCTTGCTGGATGGTGCCTAATGCATTGGGCAGTATTCAAAAGGACTCCAAATTGATTTAAAACTACAAGAATGAGGGTTTCAATGGTTAGAAAATAACTTACAGCACTCAACTTGAGTTCCAAAGGATTTAAAAGGCACTAAAGCTTACTGAACTACACCAAATGAACTTGAATACGTGTTGAGAGTGTTCGAATGAGATCGAATTGGGTTGAAACTGCAAACAAAAGGCTCTCACGCTTTAGAACCTAAGTTATAACACATAAGGTGATTTGTGAAAGGTTTAAAACACATTAAAACGTATCGAAAGAGCCCTTATGCTTGTTGTTTGCTATTCGAAGGTGTTCGAATCGATCCTAAACTGTAAACTAAAGGTTCCTACATGTTAGAACTAATGCTACAATACTTAAATTGATTTGCAAAAGGACTATAACATGTTAAAACTTACTAATCAACGCTTAAAGGACTGAAAAGCTTGCCTGTTGGTGATCGAATGGCCTTGAAATCGCATATCTGAGTCGTCAATCCATGGGTATTTAGACTCAAGGCCAAAGAACTGTGGGTCACGAGACTAAGGTGATTCAAGGTCCAATTCGCGTGGGTACTGCTGAAAAACGCAAATCCTCATGTGGGCAATGCTGGAAATCCCATTTTTTGGCAGTAAACGACTTCGAATGTGGGCTGTTCGGAGTCCAAACAAGCTAAAATTGCAGTTCAAGGCATGGGTAATCCAAATCTAAGATCGATTGGTCATGGGTACCTTGTTTTAAGGCCTGAATTCGAGTGGGTATTGCTAAAAAAATGCGAATGCTCGTGGGTCGCCAGAATGGAGAAGAAGCTGCCGAATCTTCGTGGGTGTTGAGGTATTGCTGAAGAAAAAGAAGGAATGGGAAGGGGAGGTGAGTCATCGCAAGGCTTGCCGGAGAAGGATTTCACGAGCAAGGGAGGGCAGTTGCTTGTTTTCACACAAAAAGGGAGGGAAAAAGAAAGAAGAAGAAATATTGGTTTAGGGCTTTTTTTTTTTTTTTTTGGTAATTTCTATCTAATTAAACATAAAAAATGACTCTTTCCTCCAAATTTCAAATTTTAAAACTCCAAATAAGTAACCTAAAAGATTTGAAATAAAATCTACTTAATAAGAGATTTGGGTTCCTTTTGAACTTGGGAATAAGATAAAAATTAGATTTTCAAACTTTGGATTTAAAGATTTAATTTAAAATCCTCTTTTCTAAAATTATAGAAATTTAACTTATCAAACTTAATGGGTTAAACTTGAAATTCAAAATTTCCAACTTAAAATTCTAACGAATAGATCCAATTACTCAAGGATGGCCTAATTTATAACGCGGGGTGTTACACATCCAGTGAAGAAGTGCTTCGTCCTAAAAGAGCTAATTCTAAGATTAACTAAAGAAGAAAAAATTGAACTAAACTTCGATGAATTAGCTACAAAAAATCATGCTGCAGTGACAACAAACACATGCAGTCAAATACACTCTAGTCCACTTTACGATCAAGGAGTGTTTAGTCCAATTTGGAACCTTGGAACCTGTATTTATTTGGTTTCAACATGAGGTACCAAAGAATAAACTTCAAGATGTGGTCAAACCTATTGATGATGAAGACAAAGTGTTGGCCATTATGACTCGCCACAAGAAACAAGGACAACATTTTGTTTAGAAGAAACATTGCCAATTCAGAAGAAAGAATAGACATCAAAGAAAGAAGGATTCAAGGATACATAAACCTGAGAGAAAGGGAGGCAAAAAAATTTCTCAACCTCGACAATCAATGACCTTAAAAGAATTCATCCCAAGAATTTTTTTTCTCATGGAAAAAGAGAAAAAAAAAACTCTACAAGTTCATATTGCATAAATGTGGAAAAAGTTGATGACACAAAAAAAGCCGAGCAAAGAATTTCCATCTTAAATTGCATCAAGCCTCAACTGCTCGACCTTCAGTCTTCCAAATGATAAGTATGGCCGTGACAAAAAAAAAGAAAATGAATGTCAAACTTCTGTCTCAACTCGACCTTTAGTCTTCCAAAGGCTAAGTGTCTCCACATCAAAGAAAGATCGACCTTCAACATTTGTTTTTGATTGCCTTAAAGTAACAAGCGATCAACATAAAGGAAGATGAAATCCTTGAAGGTAGAATTGTTCAATGAAGTAAACGACAATAAGATCCATAGTACCATCCCTTCACGTATGAAAAGGAAGTTCTCCGTTCTCATAAGTATAGTGGGTTCCTTGAAGGTGAAGAAAAATCTCATCATTATAACAAATCCTACAAATAAAGGATCTGATCAAGACCATAGTGGCGATAGAGCATCTAACATGTAAAAAAGCTCCTTATCACAAGAGCCTAAACTACACGATGCTCTTGGTCCGCAAGAGCTTAAAAGGTGAACGACCCTAAAAGAAATATTTGAACTACGTTTTGACTTGATCCCTTCCACTCAAAGGGTACATAGGTAACTTAAAGGAAAATAAAACTTTAAGTTCAGTCTCTAAAAAAAAGTTTCCATCCCCATGAAAACAAGACATTACAAGTTGGATGCATATGAAAGTGCTTTGTCCACCTTAAGTATGGTTCCCTCCTCATTCGCTTTAAATTCGAGCTTCGTTCCCCTCAAGTGTGGCTTGTCGCTCATTCCCTTAAAGTTTGAGCTTCATTCCCCTCAAGTTCAGTTCGTCGCTCACTCCCCTAAAGTTCGAGCTTTGTTCCCTTCAAGCTTGATTCATCGCTCACTCCCTTAAAATTTGAGCTTCATTTTCTTCAAGCTCGATTTGTCGCTCACTCCCTTGAAATTCGAGCTTCAACCCCCTCAAGTTCAGTTCGTTGCTCACTTTCCTAAAGTTCAAGCTTCATTCCCTTCAAGCTCGGTTCGTCGCTCACTCCCCTGAAATTCGAGATTAAACCCCCTCAAGTTTAGTTTGTCACTCCTCTCCTAAAGTTCGAGCTTCGTTCCCTTCAAGCTCGGTTTGTCGCTCACTCCCTTGAAATTCGAGCTTCAACTTCCTCAAGTTCGATTTGTCGCTCGCTCCCCTAAAGTTCGAGCTTTAACTCCCTCAAGTTTGGTTTATCGCTCACTTGCTCTATAGTTTGAGCTTCATTCCCCTCAAGTTCAGTTTGTCGCTCACTTGCTCTAAAGTCTGAGCTTCACTCTCCTCCAAGTTTAGGGGTCACGATTCACCCCTTCAAGTCTTCAAGTTCGAGTTTTTTCTCACTTTAAGCTTAAGTTCAGACATCGCTCATTTGAAGTTCAAGTCTATACTTCATTCTCTTCAAGTTCAAGTTCGAGTGTTGATCACCTACAAGTTTGGTGCTTCGTCTCCAAGTTGAGCATCTCGCTTGTTCCATAGATCAATGTTTGCTTATTCCAAGTTCGGCGTTCTGCCTTCGGGTTCGAAACTTTACCTCCAAGTACGATCTTCCATCTCCAAGTTTGGCATTTCACCTCTAAGTACGCATTCTGCCCCCAAGTTCGACGTTTCACTCCCTCTCCTTCTCTCCTTTGCCAAGTCAGGAGGTTTCGTTCGATCCTCCCTCGTCAGCCAAGTTAGAAGGCTTCGTTCGTCAACGCTCTCTCATCTGTCAAGTCAGGAGGCTCTGTCCATCGAAGCTCACTCCTCTGCCAAGTTAGGAGGTCCGTCAGCGCTCTCTCCTCTGCCAAGTCTGGAGGCTCCATCTATCGACACCCACAAGTCAGGAGGCTTCGTTCGTCAATGCTCACTCCTCTGCCAAGTCAGGAGGCTTCACTCATCGACGCTTGCTCCTTTTCTAAGTCAGGAGGCTTCGTTTGTCGAATCGCACTCCTTTGCCAAGGCACAAGGCTCCGTCCGTCGATGCTTGCTCCTCCACCAAGTCAGGAGGCTTCGTCCATCGACACTCGCTTTTCTGCCAAGCCGAAAAGCTTCGTTTGTCAATGTTCGCTCCCCGGCCAAGTTAGGAGGCTCTGTTCGTCGACGCTCACTCCTCTACTAAGTTAGGAGGCTTTATCCATCGACTCTCGCTCTTCTGTCAAGTCATGAGGATCTGTCCGTCAATGCTCGCTCCCCCACCAAGTTAAGAGGCTCCTTCCGTTGGCGCTCACTCCTCCACCAAGTTTAGAGACTCGATCCGTCGACGATCGCTCCTCTGCCAAGTTAGAAGACTCTGTCCGTCAATGCTCACTCCTCCACTAAATCAGGAGGCTTCATCTGTCAACGCTCACTTTTCTGTCAAGTCAGGAGGGCTTGTTCGTCGTTGCTCGATCTCAAGTTCAGAGGCTTCATCCATCATTGCTTACTCCTCTGCCAAGTCAGAAGGCTTCGTTCACAATCACTCATTCCTTCACCAAGTCAGGAGACTTCAGGCCGACAGTGGTGTCACTGAGCAAATACCGAAGAACCCTATAGCAAAAAAAATAAAAGAAAGCAAAAGAACGAAAAAAAAAAAGATAAATTAGAAGGGAGTATGATTTACCTTGAAAGCTGTCTTTGAGGTAACATCGAGGAGCATTGGAGTTGTAGGAACACCATAGGCCTCATTAAGGTCGAGTGTTCCTGATCTAACATTGAGAGACAACGAAGCTGCAGGAACACCATAGGTCTTGCTAGAGTCGAGTGTTCCTGCGCTAATATCGAAGAGTAGTGGAGCTACATGAACACCATAGGCCTCTTTAGGGTCAAGTGTTCTTGAGCTAACATCAAAGGGCGAGAGTAGCTGGAAGTAGACCCAGAATCGCTAGGGTCCCACAAGTGTACCCGCGCTAAGACTAGAGAGTCTCATAGCTACAAAAGCTAATTAACTACGAATAAGGGTAGTTGCAAGTACACCCAAAACCACCAAGATTCCACATGTGTACCCGCGCTAAGATTCACATTGTTGTTGCAAAAAAAAAAAAAAAGTTGAATTACCTCGAACTCTCACTCTCTGGTTGATAAGCAATGTAGTATTCCTCAATGAAAAGGATCCACCAAATAAAGTTTCTTCATTAAAAAGAAAAGATGAGGCAAAGTCGAATGGGTGAAAAAAAAAGTTGAAAAATCGAAAGTTTTAAAAAGTAAAAAAAAAAAAACAAAGAAAAAAAAGAAGAATGAAAAACTCAGAAGAAAAAAACGTGAGTTTAAAAGTTAAAAGGAAAAAAGGAAGGAATTTCGAAGAGAAAGTGGGGTAAAAAAAATCCTAAATCACAATTTCATTATGTCTCTCTTTCTTTTTCTCTCATAGCTAGGAAATCATGGCGCTTACAAACCAATGCACCACCTCCACCTTCGGCAGGAACAAGGAATTTTTTTGGGGGGTTTTCCCGTATATTTCAAGCGACATAAACTGAAGAAAAAGATTCCATATTCTAGCAAGTTGTTGGCGTGAAGAGGAATAAAAGAGTTGGGCATTAAACATTAAAAGAGAAAATTTGAACTCAAATCCTAATTAGATTTTAAGCCAAATCATGTCTTCAACGTTAAATCTTTATCAAATTAGGGTTTTGAATTCAAATTATCTCAATATCATAATTTAAATTTGAAATCAAATGTGATTATCATAAAGTATGAGATTTGATTCAAATTGATTTGCAAGATAAACTCAAATTTGTCTAACTTTAAATCAAGAGTTAAGTTCGATAAATTTTGAATTTAATTCAATTTGAATTAATTTTCCACGAGAATTCGTTGTCAAAATTTCGGTGTAGTCTAAATTTTATCCTCAATTAAAATTTGATTGAAATACAAATTCAAGTTCTATTCCAAATTCAAAGTTAAAATTTGGTAGAATTTCACTCCAAGTCAACATTTGGGCATAATCCTAATTTTTACCCCAACTCAAAATTTGACTAAAATTCAAATTCAAATTTCATCCATATTCAAGAACCTAAATTCTACCTAAAGTCAAAATAATCAATGGTAGAATTTCAATTTTGCTTCAAATCAAAATTTGGACATATTACAAATTTTGTCCCAAATAAATTCTGAATTGAAGTCATTGATCTCAAATCAATGAAGTTTGGGCACAATCATAGGTTAGTCCCATACCAAATTTGAGTGAAATTCAAAATAATAATTAAAAAAAAAAGTTATGCTTCAAATTCATGTCAAAATTGGATAGATGTAACGACCCTATAGGCTCAACACGCTACCTAAGAGTCATTACTAAGTCACGTCGCTATATTACCAATAATTTCGGCAGCATAACGACGTAACTACGCGAAAACCAAAAAAATCTGACCCTTACCTAATAAGACATAGAAAACACACTTCTAAGATTTTCAAACAACCTCCTAGCATCCAACAAACTTCTCAATATGATGCTAGGGTTCAAACAGCAGAAACCAAATACACGTGCACGATTTACAAAGAAAGGTTTAAAAGATTTTGAAACATTCTCCTAAACATTTAAAAACTTAACATGAGTTCTATATACATCTAGAAACATAAAAGAAGCGGAATAGCGATCAGTCGGCTCCCATGACTCGAGTAGCTGATCTCCGGTCACTCGCTAGGGCCGTTCTTATCCTTACCTGAAAACATTTTAAAAAGGAAAAGGGTGAGTATTAACGAATAATACTCAGTAAGTCCATCATAGTTTTAAAATAAGAGTTTCAATCACATGCAACATGTCATTTTAAATCATAAAACCATCGTAAACCATCGCTTTAGTAGGGGACCTAAAATTCCTTTTATAAACCATGTACTTTTCCTCGCGGCTCTTGTGAACGATTAAATTCTCCCGAGGGCCTCTGAATAGTCCGAAGACATAGTTTTTCTGTCGAATAGAGTCCTCCCTACCTCTGAGAGTTAAGCTCGAAAGCTAACATATATCATGGAGTCCGAAGACTCAGCCCGAAGGCTACCATCGTGGAGTCCGAAGACTCAAGCCCGTCGGCTACAGTCGTGGGGGCACTCTCGAACCCCGGGAGCATATAGAGTCCGAAGACTCGGGTTCCCTCAAAACCCACATAAAACTTTTGGGAGAATTATCGTCACAGCCTATATAAATCTTTTCATGAGCACAAAACACATGCATGAGGTCCCATTCGTTTTAGAACATAGTTATGAATGCATAAATCATAGCAATCGCATTTCAAAAACATACATATAATACACTTTCTTTCTTAAATACTTAACATGAAAAACATATACTTTCAAAGTAAACATAGAGCTAGCTTTAGGTTTCGAAAACTTCTTTCGTTGTGAGATCCCTTACCTTAACTTTTTTACTTACTACAATACCCTTTCTTCACTTAGTAATGAGCTTCTCGAGTTCCCACTCCAAGTACGATCCTAGGTCCTCGACAATTCACCTAAAAAGTGTTCTAAACGTGTCTTAAACCATCCGAATTACGCTAAAACACATTCTATCATTAATAACTCGACGAAACGGACCTAATGGCAATTTTTACCCAACTCCGGCGAACGGCGGCGCGTGACCGGAGCACGGCGGCACGTGCGGCGGCGGAGCTGCGTTCGCGTGAAGGAGTCGTTCGGCGAAGAAACTCACAGCGAGGAAGAAGAAGAAGCTTCGTTCGGCGATCTGAGGTTGGTCGGCGTTCGCGAAGCTGATCGGAGAAGAAGAAAAGAAATAACGAGCTGGAATGGTCGGCGTTCTGGTCGGATCGGGGAAGAAGAAAACTCGCCGGCGAGATTCGTGGCTGGAGTTTTCTCTGCGGCCGGCGTTCGGTAGAGAGAGAGAGAGAGAGAGAGAGAGAGAGTAAACGGGGAGGAGAGCGCGCGCGAGAGAGAGAGAATCGGGAAGGCTTCGGGGAAGAAGAAGAAATAAAAGAAAAATAAAAAAATAAAAATAATAATAAAAATAAAAAATAATAATAATAATAAATAATAATAATAAAAATCAAAATATCTTCTCCAAAAGATCAAATTGCCCTTTCCTTTTCCAAAAATCACCAAATTACCCTTTTTCTCATTCCAAATTTCAATTTAACCTTCATATTTACTTTCCAAATAACTAAAAATTCGATTTCTCTAATAGAAATTATTCCAACTTAATTTTCTCAAAATTCGAAATTAAACTCCTAAATAAGCCGGTCGTTACAATAGAGTTTGGGCATTACTCGAAATTCAATTTGGAATTAAATCCAATTGAAATTCAAATCAAAGTTAGTCACCAAACAAGAAAGATCAAAATTTTGTCCAAGATTCAAATTTTGATTAATTGGCGTAAAAAATGTGTAAAAAAAATCAATTTTTTTAGCCAAATTCATATTTTGATTAAATTAACACATGTCAAATGGAGTCAAGATTAGGAACAAAAAACTTACATTTTGACTCAAAACTATCTTTTTCGAGATTCACCCACACGTACTGTGCATAAATCTCGAAAAGTGGGCATTTGTTGACTGAGAAATTTCAACCAATCCCCAATTGCCACGTCATTATTCCAAATTAATGACAAAATTACAAATAATTAAATATGGGGCCAATTATAAATTTACATGTGTTCCAAATTTAATTTGAAAGCAAAAATTGACAAATTCTAAAATTAAAATGCGACATTTCTTCAATTTGACCAAATAGTTAAATTTAATTTTGTCAAGTTGGGCCATATGGAATTTGGGTCAAAGTTAAATAAAACCTAAATCCAAATGGTTAGGCCCAAAGCCAACAAAAACCCAGGTCCATGGTTTGGCCCAAAGGCTATTTAAGCCCAAGCCCACATGCCTATAAAAAGCTCTATAAATAGAAAAGCTTTCCTTCATTTGAAGGGTTCAGAAATTTTATTCTCCAGAGAACTCAGAGAGAATTTAGAGCAAAGAAGGCCAAAGTCCTTAGGTGCTAAAGGCTCCCTAAAGTCCTTATTGAACACTTCAAGACAAGTTCTTAGTTGTCGAACCCTCTATAAAGATCAAAATATCTTTGAAGACAAGTTGAGGACATTTGAAGTGTACAAGACTCCAAGACATCAATTGTATCTTCAAGAGGATCAACAAGCCAAGGGCCGATCGATCGATCAACAAGCCAAGGGCCAATCCAAAGATTAACAAGCCAAAGGTCGATCCAAAGATCAACAAGCTAAAGGTCGATCCAAAGATCAACAAGGAAAATGCTGATCCAACAAGGTCAACGATCCAAAGGCCAATCAGAAAAGACCAACAAGCGAGCTCGAGAACAAGCTTTCAACCCTCGAGACATATGTATATGAGAGAGAAAGAATCAGATGAACAAATTAGAGATTGTACCACATCCACAAAATTAATACAAATATAAATTTATTTACACGTGTCTCATTTATTTCTCTTTGTTGAAATCACATGTGAACAGTGTTGATCATAATTACAATATCTCAAGTCAATTCAATTGACATTTGTCTGCAATGTGCCCAACTGCTTATGCATGAAAATCATAACTTCATTTTCTAACTATGTAGGCAAAAAGAAATTCATCGCGTGCTCAATATCCATAATGCTTCTATGGTTCCACATTGATATCGACAAGTCTTTTAGGGTACGACAATAGTAAAAAATATCTTGTCAGAAAATTCTCCAAAAAGTATAAATAACTTGCTTGGCCAACCTATTAATGATAGCACACAATATGTGCTATCTTTAGGCTTCATTTTATGCTAGTTTTGAGACTTAAAAATATGTTTTTCACGTTCATAATTATTTATTTTGTAGAAATTGAGCATTTGGAGCAAAATGAAGATTTTAGAAGAAATATGGTGATAAATGTGCTAATTAAGCAACCAATTTTGGGGACAATTTTTGGAGAAGAAAAATATTCCTAATTTAATTAGGTTATGAATTCCTAATTTAATTAGGTTATGGATTCCTAATTTGATTAGATTTTGGATTCTTAATTTAATTAAATAATGAATTCCTAATTAGATTAGGATATGGATTAACCCATTATAAATACCCACATTCTCTTCACTTCAAGGCATTCAACTTTGGAGAGCACAACTCTAAATTTCTACATACAAGAGTGAGAAGAGATCTGAGGGAAATATTCAAGGCCAAGTTGTGGAGATCATACAGAGACGGAAAATCGACACACCAGCATAGTTTTTCTCTTCCTTCTTTTTATTTAGTATTTAAATGTTGTTTAACAGTTTAGATTTTGTGATAGTGAACATGAGTGGCTAAACTATTTTCTTATTCTAGGGATTGATGTAGCCATTAGACCTTATGTTTTAATTATTTAAATTCCATGATTGATTGTCATTAATTTCATTCATGCTTTTATATTCTTAATGCTTTTTATCTTTTGATCACGGATTAAATGTTATGTTGGTCTAAATTCACGCTTGAGAAAGGTAATTTAGATTAGATCCTAATTGCATGACTAAAGGTAGTTCTAACTTGATAATGATTATGGCTCCTTTTGAAGTTGTTAATGAAGGAACTTAATGCTATGCATAACGTTAAAAATCATCAGAGATGTAGGTTTTGCCTTATTGCATAAGAATTGTTTGTCCTCGAGAGAGTCATTCATGATAAAAGACTTCTAGACTTATGAAATATTTGTTTGATCAATCTTGGATGTTTAAGTAATTTATTTATTTTAGTCTAATAAGGTGAAATCAACTCCCTAGGATATTCTCTCATCTGATTGTTTCAATTTTTATTATAATTGTTTTATTTAAATCTTGCACCTATCATTCAATTCTATTCTCTAAATAAAATTGGGCGATAATATTCATAGTACTTAAGTGAATTAGAAAACCAATCCTGAGGACGATACTCGAACACTCTTTCACTATATTAAAACTTGACCCGTACACTTGCGGTATTGCGCAAAAATTACGTAACAATTAACTGGAGAAATTTTATTGTAGTCTTCTAGCTTTGGATCAAAATATTGATCTTCCTGCTCCATTTGTACTACACACATATTATCCAAAAGTTTACTAAAAATTCTCAAGTTACTCATGATATGGTATGATCAACTATGTGATATACCAGTTAGAAAAAAGTTAACTGATTTTAGCTAACAGAAACTAGTCATTAGGGGGCTGTTTGTGTAACGACCGACATTTTCAGGTATTAATTAAAGTCTTAATTTTGAGATTTGAATTAATTGTAAGGCCAATTTCATGTTTAAAGTTCTGTTGAAAGTTAATTTTAGAGATTTGCATAATTGAAATTTGAGAAATTGGAGGGTGAATTGGGAAGAAAGAAGGGAAAAAGGGAATTAATTGGTTTGGGGGCAATTTTTGTTAATTAGGTGACTTTGAGCCAAGCCCAAGCCTAAGGAGAAGCCAAGCCCAAATATCCCTCTCTATTATTTTTATACTACACGCAGCCCTAGGTCAAGCCAAGCCGTCGTCTTCTCCAACCTTCTTATATTCCTCCATGAAAAACAGCCTCCACCATCAATCCCTCTCTCTCTCCTTTTCACTACCAAGAGACCCATCCATTCGAAAGCTTCTTCTTCTTCAACAAACATCCATCGCCGAATTTATCCTTCACCCCAGGGGTACTGTTCACGTGCGACACTGTTCACGCAGCGATTACTGTTTCACGCAGTGGTACTGTTCACGCCGCGGGTACTGTCCACATCGAGGGGTACTGTTCACACCACCGTCACTGTTCACGTGTCGCCGTCTCCCGATCAGCGTTTCGAATCTCGAACAGTGCCACGATTGCGTTATGATTTTGGTAAATTCCGACTCCGATTCAATTTTGGATTAAGCCCTTTAAGTTACTTGTGACTTGGTTATTATTATGAATTTTAGAAGGAAAGCATGAAATTCAGAATTAGGAAGCATGCCATATTTAGAGAAATCTTACTATGGGTAAATTAGAATTAAATTTTGACTAAGTTTATGGCTATGTTGGAATAGAGGGCTTAAAGATTTGGAGAATCATGTGTATTATCAAAATGACTTACTTGAAATAATAGATGAATGAAATTATGTTATCTTGGTAACTAGTTGGGGGTAAACTTAGCTACCTAGGTGGGTAAATATTCTTGTTGAAGAATTTAATGTAATCAAATTCATGGTGGGTTCATGTGCGTAAACAGTAATTTAAGTAGTTTGCCTAAGGTTCATGAGTTGAGTAGGTCAAGTAATAAGTTCTTTTAAATCATTATAGGTTGAGGTGAAAGAACTCCATAAAAGAAGAAAGCGAACTAATGGAACCAAGGTAAGGGACTTTATGCCGGTATGCTTAAATGCAAGTCGGGAACTAAATTGAAAAAGTACTTTTGAAATAAAAAGATTTTCATAAATGTTTTAGTTATGATTGTTGATGAATTTTGAAATGCTATGTATGAAAAATAATTCTCACATGTATGTTCTTTAGATACTTTTACAAATGTGATGCATGATTATGATTTATGATGATTATGAGAATGTTGATATATGATGCATCACTGTATGAAAATGAGAGAATGCTTTGGGACCTCATGCATACATGTGTATTTTCATGATGAAATGATTTCGAAGGCTGTGGCAATTACCCTCCTAAAATTATGGATGTACATCTATATGAAAATGAGCCTTACGAGGCTATATGAATGAAAGCATAGTCAAGATGGGTTAAATTGTCCACATTAAAAGCCGAAGGAAAATTTTAAGGAAACGTTTCCCCTATGAAAAGGTTTTAGGTCCCACTAAAGGAAAAAAATGTTTTTGAAAATTCATTATGTATGTGTGTATGCATATCCTGACCCCGGTAGTGAGGTCACTTATTGAGTATTTTAAATACTCACCCTTTGTCAAAAATGTTTTTCTTTTCAGGTAAAGGCAAAGACATATCTTAGGCGATTGACAAGGCAGTTTGCTGAAAGGGTCATGAGTGACTTTGAAGGTCTTGACTTCCGCATTTAGATAGTGTGTTAGTTAAAAATATTTTGTTAAGTAAACAATGTGTTGTGAAACTATTTCAGCTGATTAAACGTTTTAATTCATATTATGTTTTGAAATGATTTTTTTAAGGGATCCCAAGCATAAAAATTTTGATTGTTTAGCAAAAAGTTTAATTCTTTCTGTCTGTTATTAAAGAAATTTTAAATTTCTTCAGCATGCATATAGTAACGTCCCTAGAAAGTCTAATAGAATAAGTAGGGTCGTTATAGTTTGGGGCAGGGAGTAGGAGTTAGTAAGTCTAAGGAGTTAGGAAGTATGTGTTTCAGGTGCTAAGTTGTTTAGTCTAGACGTTTGTGTTTGGGAAGTCTGTGTTTAGGGGTAGATTTATTAAATCTGGAGTTTTGAAGTCTGAGTTGATTTTAGTTTTTTTTCCAACTTTTTTCCACAAATTTTCAAAATTTCATTATTAATGACTTCTCCAATGATTCTAAGAATGATATTTTTGCTTCTTATTTTACGTATTCTTTACAAATTTCTTTGAAGAAAATAAAAAGACATTTGGCCACAATACCTCATAATATTTTTTAAATACCTCTCACATTGATTACTAATTTTATTTTGGTAGTTTTGAAACAAAAGAGAGCCTTACAATAGTGTTTTAAATATTACATGTGAGTTTGAAAGATTTTAGTCCATTAATTTAAACGTATCCAAATGAAGTTCAAATTTTTGATGTTTTTATTCTCTCAACTGTAGAAAACTATATTTTGGATGTAAAACATTTTAATTTTATGGAGTTTCTTAAATATCATTTCTTCATAAAAATGAAAAAAATAAGTTAGATTATAACATTAAGAACAATGCACAAATGTAGTAGAAAATAATATGCAATGTAATATTCAACGAGTACAATAAGAAATATCCTAAAGCCATGAAGGGCCAACTTCATGATTACAAAAAAAATGGTTAATGGCCAAGAAAGGCCAATATCATGGTTGCAACAAAAAAAAAATTATTATGAGTAATTGATAACAAGGGTTTAATAGTGTGAATAATTACAACCAAAAAATGGTGTTAAGAGCCAAAAAAAAAAAATAGTTGAAGGAGGAAGGGTCGAAGTTGGAGACGTCGTTACCTTCTTCTAAGTAGGTACATGCAATAACCCCTTTTATCTTCCATGGGGACTGATAAAAAGTAATTTGTCTTATGAACATTCATAAGTATGATGTCTATAACCGTTATCTTGTCCTCATTCGACAACGCCGGGATTAACTAGAATAGGATGTCCAAGACTTCCTTCTATTGTGTAGCCTCAAATGCATACTTGGATTCAAGCCAAGATACAATCCTCTTCAGTTGGCTATTTTGCATGCCATTGCAGTTTGAACGACGTCTAGCATTTCAGTGTGATATGACGTGCATTTTCTCTTGCTCCCTCGCGACGTTGTTGCTGATGCACCGACCTTTTGGTTGGCGTTTCTAGCATTTCTTCCTTGTATGGGTTGGGCGTGCTGTTGAACAAATAAGGTTTGGGACACAATATCTTGGGATCCTCCCATCTACACATCCTCCCCCTATGGCTTGACATCATTCAATGCCATGCCATTGGGTATCTTTGCACCTGTCCTAGTGCGCGTGGTCCTTTCGAAGGATGAATGTCAGGTCACCAAAATGAGAGAATGGCTTGTTCCGAACATCGGGATGACTATGAACTTGGGAATATAACTAATAAGTTTGATATGAATTCATTATCTTACCCAGACCCATGTATCGAACACCTCCTTCTCGACCTCTATGCATTTGAACTCATCGTTCCATCCAAATCCGTTGCACCTTGGACCCAACATCTCAGTGATCGCTGAGTACTTATTTTTCAGGCTTTTCACCCTACAGTTTATAGTCTTAGTCGATTCGATTGTACAAGCTGGTATTTTCGTTTTAAGTAGTCGTAGTAAATGTGCAAGATACTTGAGCCTAAAGATTTCATTGTTGGATCTCTAGCAGCCCTCTTGGATGATTGCGATGAGGCATTCTACCAATTTCATATCTTCAAACCTCGTCCATGAGTGCTTCTTGATTTTGTCCACACCTGCCATTTTCCTAGATGCACATGTATATATCAACTTAGGGTTAACTTTGTTACGTTATATCGCAATAGATATATAGGATAGTTCGTAGAACAACACATACATTCAATCAATAAGATAAAGATCAAATTCAACTGTTTAGATTCAACATAAGTACATCAACAATGAAAAATAAGCTACAAAATTTCAAGTTTAATTCTTAAAATAACAAGCATTAACATCTGCCATGATCATGATTGTCTCCATTCAGCAAACATCGTTCAGCCATATCCCATCGTTGGCTCCATTCATTAAAACTTTCAATGAAACTTGCATTCTCAACATCGATGGCACTTGAAGGCGAGTCTTCCTCTTCACATTATTCCAGCACTGGACTTGTACCCATCTCCTGACTGATAAGGTTGTGAATGAGGCAGCATGTTGTTATAGCTCTGATAGGAATGAACTCTTCATCCATAGCGGAAGCATTGGATTGTCTTTGATTTATTTAAAATTAAATATAAACATACAAGGTTAAGCAAACATACATTGAAATATATGGAGATATTTATGGCATATCTTTAATCTTCGCATGTTTCAACTCCAACAAGGTTAAATCTTGATCTCCATAAAGCCTTCCTCGCTATAACTCGAACACAGTATCAGGGCTTGTGGGATCCTTTTGAAAGAAAAATCCACAAGGGATTGGAGAGGAAGAGATCTAGACTCTAATTCTCTATAAAGGAGAGGATGATTCTCATGACTCAACTCAAAGATCCTATTTATAGAGTCCTAGGAAAACTTTTTCCATAATTAAAATATTATATTTTAATATCTACTATTTAATATATATATATATATATATATATATATATATATATATATATACTTATTTTAACCTCATTCAAATTTCAAATATATATTTTTCTTTAATGTATCTAATATACATTAATTATTTTAATATTTAATGTATCAAATACAATAAATATATTTTCCTCTTTTATATTTAATATATTAAATATTAATTTGAACACTTGAAATTAAATATTAATTTGAACATTCAAAAAAAAATCAACTAAATTGATCATTTAGTGTTACTATGAGCTGGCAAGTGGACTTTATGGACCTACAGATTATAAGCTCAAATGATACAAAATTAATTAATTAAACTCTTTAATCAGTTAATTTTCATTCATTAGCTCTAGGTCATTCCACTATAGACTTAAAGTTGCACTCTTATGCATCGTAGGACAAGTTGTGTCTGTGGATATAACCATTACATTGCAATTCGATCCTTCATGAGTTGTTCGTAATTACAGCTAAGTCAAAAGTCCGTTTTACTCATGTAATTACATCTTATACCTTAAGTACCACGATCCTCTAATGAATAATTTGTTTATGATCCAATCATAAGCTAAGTCCTTCTCGGACCATGAGAGGTGGACCCCATTATTCACATCCTGAAATCAACACTTAAGGGAACTACTCATCTACTTACCCTATATGGGAAGGAGTGAATTTCATCTTGTGAGATTATGTTAATTCTCATCTCCCTATTTAGTCTAAGTCCCCAAAATGGTAAGCTTATTGAATTGGCTACAAAATCCACTCTCACCCATACAAATCAAAGGACAAGCCCTCACAGGCAGGAATTCATAACTCACTCAGGATTAAGATCAAGTCACATATGATCATCTTGTGAAATATTAACCCTCTTAAGAAATATTAATCTTCTCAATTAACGGATTTATAAAGAGAGGTTAAATATTTCATGGTCCAGTGTTATAAAAACTCATTGTATAGAATACACCCACTATATCTCCACATGAACGATTTGGATCAAATCGTTTGTTACCATTACAAAGTGGGTCGTATCCATAATGTTACCAGGATAAGGAACCCAACCTTATCCATATACTATTGGCACTTCAGGTTATTTCTTAAACATGATCCTCCCATATGTCAACCATATACTATTTAAGATTACACTAATAACCTTGGATTTTTTTTATAATGGATAATGTTATATTGCAAATAAAATAATCAAAATTATTATTATTTATTAAATAAATCATTAACTACGAGGCTTTAGGGCATAAATCCTAACATGTTTGACATTGGGTTCGAACAGAATAGAAGTATTTCCCCTGAAGAATCGCCTATCTCCCTTTCAATACACTGAATGCCCTCTCAATTACTTTCTTGCAGATGAATGGTTCATGTAAAAAAAAATTTGAGAGTAGTTAGGGCATTCCCTCTTCCACGCCACTCAGATAGATGGTAGCTCTCCTCTATATGGTGCCAAAAATTTCTCTACATTTGGGTACCCAACATCACATAGATAATAATATCATGTTGAATGCAAACCACTTAACATATAGTGCATTTAAAAGAATAACATGTATTAGGGTTTCATTTTTTGTTTTATTACCCTTAGACACCTTCAACCTGTAAGGCTTTGATATTGCATCCCTAAGAACTTGGGAATCTGCTACAAAGCCTTCCCATCCTAGCATTACGAATATGAATTCTCCACTTAGCGAGCAAACAACAAGCACGTTGGTTGCGATGTCACCCTTCCTCATCTTATATCTTGGACGATCAATGACACTAACATTAGCCTTAATGTACGTGCCATTCAATGCACCCAAACAATTATGTGGAATAAATGCAAACCATACTAGGGTTACGTATATAATTTTAAATCGCCCTTCACCATTTAATTAATGGATATGAAAGGTATGTATACCTAAAACTACCTCCACCTCTTATCATTACACAAGTTTGTTATTGGCTCTGATTATTTTAGCAGGATCTCATGGAGTCGCAATACTGCGCTAATTCAGAGTTGAAGTGCCTAGATAATGTCTCATCAGACCTTGCAAACTGTCTACGAATTATTCGGTTCTTAACGTCATGTGTTAGGATGTAGAGATGTTCATTTTCTCCAACGGGGGGACTTGCCCCGTAGGCGGGGAATGGGGGGAATTTTTCCCATTAGATGAGGACGGGGACAAGGAATGTATTCCCCGTCCTCGCTTCATTCTCCAACTCCTCCCTAATTACTTTATTTTTTAATATATATAATAAATACTAATCAACGAAAAATAATTCCCTACAAGGAACCTGATCCCCGAAAAATTAAATGGAGAATTTTACAGGGACAAAGAATGAAATGGGGGCAGGAACAGGGATGGTGAAGCCATCCCTGGCCTCGCCCCGCCCCGTGGACATCTCTACTAGGATGTGCAAGAACATAACAACCATCTTCTCCACATTTACGTATTCGATCCCTACCGAAACGCCTGTTGTTCCAAGCATACAACAGAGGATGGTAAAACATCTTCTATCCATCATCATACTCTCACAAAAACATAGGTCACTTTCGTAGATCGGAGGGAAGAAGGTTAATTGTCTAATTTTATGTCTAAGATATGGCGATTGGTGTTCTATCCTACGATGGTTATTAAGTAACAGTTTTAACAGTAGCAATGTTTGATGTTGGGTGGCCGTAATAACCGTCAATATGGAAATTAGTTCGTCATTTTCCATAATAGGATAGAAGCACATATATTTGTTCTGAAACACAAAAGCTGTCATTTGTTACTTATTTCGTCCATGATTATATATCTCATGGGTATCACTTAGTACTGCTAAAAGGCATTCCCATAACATTACGATCATCCCCCTTATGAACCCTATTAGTAGTTGCATGATACTATTAGATCCTTCTACTTGACTAGTATTCATAAAAAGAATGCTACGATGAACTTGTGGCAACTCAATAGTATTTGACCGACCACTTGTTGCCACTATATATTGCCTAAATGCATACTCTGCTTCTACAAAGGTTACATATGACTTGTGAACTACTCCCCTAAATCTGTTCATTTCATTGTGGTATTCAACCCACGATGTGTAAATTCCTAGGTTATGACCAACGAATACCACATAGAATTTTGAATTCCCCATAACCCTAAATTCAAAATGTAATCAGTTACATGCTAACCTATCACCTATAAAAATTCAAAATGTAATCAATTACATGCTAAGAATGTTAGGGTTTAAGGGTTAAAGTATTTTAGGGCTTAGGGTTTAAGGTTTAAGAGTTAAGGTATTTTAGGGGTTAAGGTATTTTAAGGGTTAGGGTTTAGCATATTTTAGGGGTTAAGATATTTTAGGGTTAAGGAGTTAGAGTGTTTTAGGGGTTAAGGTATTTTAGGGTTTCGATTTTAGGGTATTTTAAAGGTTAAGGTACTTTTGGGTTTAGGGTTTAGAGTATTTTGGGGTTTAGGATATTTTTGGGTTTAGCGTTTAGGGTATTTTGGGGTGGTTATGGTCTTTAAGGTATTAGCATTTTTTGGGAGTTTATGTATTTTTGGGGTTTAGTGTCTTTTAGGGTATTATGGTTTATATTTATGGGCTTTAAGGTTTAAGGCAATGGGCTTTAGGGCTTTTGGTCAATTTTTTACATGTACAAATTTACATGCTATCAATTTTAATTTTCTATACCTTTGGGATATGTATGACCTCTTTGGCTAATTTAAGTTAAAACAAACAACATTGTTGAAAAAAGTAGTTTTTTTTTATAACAAAAGAGTCGTTCATTAATTTGAAATAATGCCCAGCAAGCTGCAGTGCAGAACATCTGAAATTAAAAGACTTGACAACCAATTTGGTGGGCTTATAGACCACTGTTGGCCCAAATCATCAACCAAGCTATGTGCTGCTAAGTTGTGAGCAACTTTATTAACTATCATTGGAACATAGATGAAGCCCTTTATTTGGATCCTTATCATCCGTTGGCGTATTTCTTCCAGTAGAACTCCTTGAGGTGAGTTTGGAAAACTGTGGGTGTGAATGGCTTTTACCAGTTGTTGTGAATCAGACTCCACCCACAAAGACAAGATCTCCTTTGTTCTAGCCAGTCGCAATCTGTGAAGAAGGGTCGTTGCCTCCGCTAAAAATGAGTCAAGACAGAGTTCCACAGTTTCTATTGCAGCCACCATCATCCTCCCACCACAATCCCAAATCACCATGCCTAGCCCGAATTTGCTTATTGAAGTATGGCACAACGCGTCAATGTTTAATTTATAGCAAGCTTCTGGAGGAGAAAAAAAGTAGATTAGTTGATTAAAAAAAAAGCTTTTAATATGGTTCTTAATTTGAATTCAAATTCAAGAAAATATTGTTTTCAAAGAAATAGATGGGTTGACAAAGGAAATATATATTTCTTCTTTTTTTTCAAAGTAGATTAGTTGATAAAAAAAAAGTTTTTTATATATGGCTATATTCTTTCTATTCAAATTTTTTAAAAAAAAACTGCTTTTTTATGACTGTTTTTAAAAAGGCAGATGAGTTGACAAAAGAAATCTATATAGTCCTTAAGTTTCAATTCAAACTAAGAATTTTTTTTTTCCAAAAGGTAGATTAATGGATTATCTTTTTTTTTTTTTTTTGGATTAAAGTTGATTAGCCAACTCATGTTGTCAAAACCATCCATGTAACTATGATCAGAAATTTTAAATATTACATTCAAGCAAGTTAAATATTAGAAATTTGAAATACTACTTTCTGACTCAACTTGAAAACAACAAGTTAAATGTCTGAATTTTTTTTTAATAACAAGTTCACTTATCGAATTTTTCCAAGCATAGTAAGAATTGAAACTATATAACGAAATTATCTTGAAAATACGTACATTGTCAAATATATAATAGAAATATATTCATCAATACATAACTCATATGGAAGTAGATAATAGTAATGTGTCCAAAAAAATGTCAATCATACATAAGAAAATAACGTTTTCAAATAATACATCAAACAATAGTGCCAAATATGCGATATAAATACATAACACAATCATTTCTATGTGTAAATTAATGAACCTCAATCTAAGGTCGTAGAGAGTAGTGTTTGCGACCCTGCAAACAAGATAGACAAGGGAAGCATGTTTAACCGAACAAAAGGTGAACATAGAAAGATGAAACATACTAGTAAATTTTAAAAGAATTAAACAAAAAAAGGTGTAAGGAAAACAATATTACCTTTGGTACAAGGTAACGATTGAGATGGTAGAGGAGGTGGCTGGATTTTGAATAAGTACAACCATGGGACAATGGGAGAGAATACATTAGTTAGTCAAGGAAAGAATAGGTAATAGCAAATAATGTATATGAAGGAAAGAGAGAAGTTTGTGTTAAGAACTATTCACCATAGAATGCAGAAACATTGTGATTGTAATGACCCCAAATTTTTACCTAACTTAGGGAAATTACTGAGCTTATAACCATTATGCCCCAAAAATTTTGGCAGTATAACGACGTAACTACAAGATAGCCAAAATTTTTCCTAGCACCTGATAAGCAAAAAATTGCACTTCTATAACCAGAAACAACACAACAACTAACACCACACCTCCTGGCAGTAACACAACACTCTCAAACTTTAGAACGAACAAAAAAACTCATTTCCCAAAACAATATTAATTTAGATAAACCATCAGAAACACAAATAAGTTTCTATCAGCAAGTGATTTTTATTTCATAACCTAAGTCTACCAAAAGAACCTATCTATATTTCAGAAACAATAAAGAATGGAAAGACCTATGCCAAACACCTATACAATACAACTAGAATCCTATCTATGCAATTTAAAGAAAATCAATACTAAGAAAGCACGTAATTCTAATGGTATCCTCCCATCACATCTCCTCGTCTGCATCACCAATTTCGTAGAACTCCTCCTCACCTACAAAATCTTTTGGTTGGGGGGGGGGGGGGGGGGGGGGGGAGGAGGAAGTCAGTACAAAAGTACTCAATAAGTAACTCACACCTGGTGAGCCACCAAAAATCAAGCGGCAAACAAAATGTTATACAGACGCACCCAAACATGCTTATCCAAAGTAAATTTACCAACATCATGCCATGCATACATAAACAAGTAAACTATGCATCATATTCACTTAACACATGAATTCTTGCACCATGCTATGCAACTAACACATGAATTCTCGCATCATGCCATGCTCGCTCGTTATACTCAACACTCATGTTTAGCCCTCACCAAAGCTCTCCAAGACTGACCCTCGAGAAGCATCGACCCCTGACCACTGTTACCAGGGCCTCAATACTTCTCTACGGAGCTCGTTGTTCGAGCCTTGACCAATGTTACCAAGGCCTTGAACTATGCATCGCCTCTTGATCATTTGTACCCAAAGTGCACCGATGACTTAGCAATGCATTGGCCCTATCCCAGGCTCCCAACGCATGTTTTTTAGACTCATCACACCGACCCTTGACCATTTTCACTAAGGCCTCAATGCTCATCTTATTCCAATGGTGAAAATACCACCCCTCGACCATTTGTACTCGAGGTGCACTGGTACTCACCCTATAATCCTTAATAAACTCACAAGGTATGCTGACCTCCTCACAACCTCACCACATGAATGTTCCCTAAGCATGCTACTAAACCTTGTCTCATGCCAAACAAACATGCTCATACATACTTTCTAGCTCAATTAATCAACATGCCAACATCATGTAAACTTCACAAATCCACATATAAACATGCTCATCAAAATGTACAACAAAGCACATAATATATATAATGCACACAAATTAAGTAAGAAACATCAAACATGTTGCACACAATCAAACAAACCCACCAAGTAGAAACTACTTACCTAAAGCGCTCCTAAAAATAATCCAAAAGGCTCCTAAACAAAGAGACAAGCTTTTAGGGGCTAAGCATAGTTCGAAAACCTTTGAGCAAACTAGAATATGATCAAACGGGGTATACTTACTTAGATTCAGCCTTAAATAGTAAAGCAAATGCTCCAGAATCCAACCGAACTACAAACAAAATTTTCAAGATTAAACAACTGCCTTACAGCACCTCAAACTCAATAAAAAGGTTCTAGGTGAAGCCTAACTACCTAATCCTTACCAAGAATAGCGTGGGCAATTATTTGGAGTGTTCAAACTACATTTAAGAGCTTTCCAATGATTAAGTACTATTTTATAGCACTCAATAAAGGATTTTGAAAGGCTAAAACACTCTAAACTTACTAGAACAAGCCTTGCACCTTGTTGGTTGAGTTTGAGAGTGTTCGAACTATTTCAAAACTACAAGAACGAGGGTTTCAATGGTTAGAAAATAACTTACGACACTCAACTTGAGTTCAAAAGGATTTAAAAGGCATTAAAGCTTACCAAACTACACCAATTCAGCTTGAATACGTGCTGGAAGTGCTTGAATGAGATCGAATTGTGTTGAAACTGCAAACAAAAGGCTCTCACGCATTAGAATCTAAGCTCTGATTTGCGAAAGGCTTAAGTTGCATTAAAACGTACCGAAAGAGCCCTTATGCTTGTTGTTTGCTATTCGAAGGTGTTCAAATAGATCCCAAAGTGCAAACTAAAGGTTCCTACATGTTAGAACTAATGTCACGATACTTAAATGGATTTTCAAAAGGTCCAAAACATGGCGAAACTTATCGAACAGCCTCAAAGAGACCAAAACACTTGCTGGAAAACTGGTTTTCAGCACCAAAAGGTCTCAAACTCTGTCTAGGCGATGTGCAACAGAGTCCAAACTGCAAATCAATGTCATGTAGAGGGTGGGTAATCCAAATCTTAAGTCGATTAGGCATGGGTATGTGTCAAACCTCATCAAACAAGAAGGAATTCGCGTGGGTCTGCTGGAAATCCCGTTTTTGGCAGTAAACGGCTTCAAATGTGGGTTGTTTGGAGTTCAAACAAACTAAAATTACAAATCAAAGATGTTTAAGGTATGGGTAACCCAAAACTAAAGTTTATTTGACATTGGTATGTGACAAACCTGTCAAATTGGAGAGAAAACGCACGGGTTTTGTGCTGCTGTTGGAAAACGGATCTACTACCAAAACACGATGGAGAGTCGTTGTCGTGGTGCTTGCCAGAAAAGAAAATAAGAAGTCAAAGAAGATGATGGGAATGGGTGGGAGGCTGGTTATTTTTTTTTTTTTCGTGGGTTGCTAACACGAAGGAGAAGGAGAAGAAACAAAAGAGAGGGAGTTGTCTAATGTGAGAAGGGAGGGAGAGAAAAATTCTAGGGCTTTTTTATTCCTTTTTAAAACCTAATTTGTCTCTACATTTCCAACTTTAAAACCCTAAATAAGGTACCAAAGAATTTGGATTAACATCTAATTAAAAAGAGATTTGAGCTTCTTGTTGAACTTGGGAATAAAATATAAAATTAAACTCTCAAACTTTGGAATTAAAGATTTAAGAAAGTCTCTTTTCCAAAATTCTAGAAATTTAATTTACCACACTTAATGGGATAAACTTGAAATTCAGATTTTCCAAAGTAAAACTCTAACGAATAGATCCAACCACTCAAAGATAGGCTAATTTATAACTCGGGGTGTTACAGTGATGGAGTGGAGTTGTGCTCAACGTTTAAAAAAATGTAAGGGCATATATAAAGGGGAAAGAAGAAGTGGTAGTTAGCAACATGGTGGGTGGGCACACTTATTGTCATAAGTACACCTACCGAATTCAATTTAACTCAACAAGTGGGAAAAGGTATTATGAAATGATGGAATAGTTAATAAAAGTTGTTGGACTCAAGTTGTCAAGACTCAATTACCCTTAAAGGTTTGTTTAAATTAAAGAAAGAAAAAGGGAGAGAGAATTGGAATTAGTTTTAAAAAAAAGGAGGTGAAAATTGAAAATTGGATTACTTATGGTTTAACATTATGTGTTTATTTTCATACACTTTTCAATATCATTATGTGTTTATTTTAGTATGTGATTATTGAAAGTTAATTTAGTATGTGATTATTTATAGCTTGTTAAACATTATGTGTTTATTTTCATACACTTTTCAATATCATTTAGGGCAATTAGGATTTGTCTGACCCAAAGTAGTACCAAAACATGGTGCAATATCGTTCGAGTTTACTAATCTGAACATATTTAGTCTTTTTGTCTCCTGAAAGTATTTCCAAAAAAACCTATATCACATTTTTTCACAAATGCATTAGATTATATATAATTTAATAGCTATAAATAAAATTATAGTATTATTAAAAAATATTTACTTACGGGAAATAGACTAATATGCATCTATTTGATATCTCTATCGTTTCACAAAATTCCATGATATCTTCTGGCATAAGATAAATGGTTTTTCCTTTTCCAAATACTTTATCACTTATAAGCACAGCCATTGGATCATCCTTGCCATGTTTTTCAGCATATCAATAAAGAATCTTGATGCATGAAGGAACAATCGTATGACTAGGAAAATTATGTTTAATGGGTTCTTTTTGTTTAAAATCCTATAAAAAATGCAATATAATTAAAATTTGATGTATATTATACATAACTACATTTAAACAATTTGATTGAGAAACATACCTTGTCGTTTTTAGAAATAACAAGGCTATGAGGCCAAGCAACTAAACAACTCTGAGCTTGGCAAAGAGTTTCCATCTTCCCCATCATCAGAATAGGAATACGAAGGTTGCCTTTTCCAAATTGAATAACATCAATAAAGACCTTGAAATTGCCTTCTCCTAAAAGCACTCCATTTATTGTTTCCTCCTCATCACTTTCGAACATTGTGGCCACTGCAACGAGTTTGGAAATCGAGCTATTGCTAACTTACAAGATGTACCCTTCAAAAGACTCAAATAAAATCATTAATAAGGTAAAATAAATATTATATTAATATGCAAAATAATATAAATCATGCTTACCACTACAGGTTGCTCGTGTACAACCCCAAGCTTTTGCTTTGATCCGACACTTTGATTATTTGACCTAGTTTCAACCACCTTCAGAGTCGTGTAACCGTGCAACTTGGTTCAACATATGAAACGTGCACCAGCTTTGACTTTGGTCACACTTCGACACCCTTACTTTCCGATTTACTTTCAACTACCTTCAGACTTTCTTTGGTGTCTTCAGTTTTCGGAGTACTCAAAGGTGTAACTGTGCAAATTGGTTCGGTTGATAAAACACGCACCAACTTTGACTTGGGTCACGCTTCAACACCTATACTCTCTGATTTACTTTCAACTACCTTTGAACTTTCTTTGGTGTCCTCAGTATTTGGAGTACTCAAAGGTGTAACCGTGCAACTTGGTTCAATCAATGAACTGCGTGCTCTAGGGGTGAGCAAACCAAACCGAAAAATCAAGCCGACTAATCGAAATTGACTGAACCGATGTTGATCGGTTGGTTTTAAGGGTTAATCGGTTGGTGGTCAGTTTTTCATATAAAAAAACCGACAGTCGGTCAATAATGAAGTTTTAAAAAAATAGTTTTATATTAAAGAAAAAAAATAGGAAAACAACTTACCACCCATGGTTTTTCATCAAAACCATTGTCTTATCATAGGTAATTATAACCTATATAATAGGTAATGATTACCTATTTTTAAAAACACTTTTTAATTATTTTTATATGTTATTTTATATCATTTTCTCCTTTTTCATTCAAACCCTTCCTTTCTTCCTTCTCTATACTCTCTTTTTCTACTCTCTCTATCTCTCCACACACTCTCTCCTCTGATCACTTCTCCCTTTCACACAATGTTCTTTTTTTGCTACTCGTCAGAGCCCAACACCACCACCAACGAACCACCATCTTTTTCTCCTTCCTCCATCTCCCTTCTCTTTTTTCGTATTTGTCCTTCTTTCTTTCTTCTCTTCTCTCCGTTTTTTTATCCACACTTTCTTCACTGCCTTCAAGAGCCCCTATCGCCATGGATCATTCTTTTCTCTGCATCTCCAAACGACCCAAAACCAACCTGTTCAGTTGATCGATTCCATGACCACTTCCAAAACTGACTACTACCGATCGATCAAAACTGATTTGATCGTGATCGGCGTCGATTTGAGGCCAAATCTGACACCACCTGACCAATACTCACCCCTAGCGTGCTCTCTTTGTCTTGGGTGGAACGATATTAAAATACATTGAAGGCGAAACAAATTCTCCAACGTCTCTTACTCGATCGACATGGTTAGGTGTCCCCAATGCGTCAATTAGAATATCTTCACCATCATGTTCCTTTTGTAACTCATCTTACCACAAATAAAGTGATATAATTACATTCAATATTTATAATTGTCACAAAACATACATTAGTATTATATAATAAACTTACAATTCGACGTGCAACTTCACATGTCGAATCATCGTCATAATCATTTGCTCCTTTGTTGACTCTTGCCCTCTTCCATAAAGTCGCACAATTAGGTGAGTCATCCCATCAGGTTTCTATATTGGAATGTACATGTTAATTATATTATCTATATAGTAAATCACTTATAGTACATAGTATTGTATAATAATGACGTTAAAACTTACCAATCCGTTAAATTTGCGTACCCTTTACGCGAGATATGATGATTATATTTGTTTTGTGCTCTCCTTTCACGTTGAGCTTGACCAAGTTTCTAGAAAAAAAATAGAATAAAGCATCATACAAATAGTTTCTAGGGATAAAAAAATATAGATCCTTGCAAGATGGTAGAAGCCAACATATAAATGAACCATGTTGCTACACTTGGTGGCAAATTTTCTTGGGAAAAAACATCTCAATAGATTATATGCCATGGGAAAGGTTACAATTCTGAAGATGTTGTACTAATTAATTAGTTTCTGGTAAATGAAGATATTTATACTTCTTCCCACATACTTCTCACTCAGAGGGAAAAACTCCTTTATGCTTAAGCATTTCAATTACTAAGTTATCTCTAACCCTTCTTTTTTTTTTTTTTTTTTTTTAGAAATGGAAAATTTAGATGATAGTTTCATGGGTTTACTTTCTTTTGTGTTAATAATTTCTAAGGTTCTTTCTCTACTTCAAGAAATTATATGGATCCTTTTGAGTGTAATTCTTATTTGGGTTAATTGGCTCAAGTAAAAAACAGAAAATATAATAGAAAACCCAATTTTCAAAGAATATTGTCACTCCAAACTTTAGCCTACTTTATTTTTCTTTTAAATTCTATCCAAAATATCTCATCTTAATGGATTCAATTGTATTTTTCCTTTTTTTTTTTTAAAAGAACAATTGTATTTATTCTCACACCTAGAATCTTCTCCCAATTTTACCCAATATAAGATTGTGTTTGCATTCTCAACATTAAATTCGAAAGAAACATAATAAGCAGACAAAGACTAATTTACACTTTTTTTTTTATTGAAAACAAACACAAAACCTAACAAAGTACATTGACAAGAAGAAGAACCTCAACATTAAAACAAGCAAAGGAGGGAAATTGAAAAAGGGCAAAGATAATTACAACATTTTTTCCAATAAAAACCAAGGAAAAAAATAGCACGCAAACAATTTTAAAGAAGCACTTCACTTAAGCATAATCAGCAAAGACTGGAACGGGGGCAATTTTAAATGAAGCTACCGCATCTATCTATGCTTGTATGAATAAATCGTATCTTGGGAGTATAAAATTGAACGAGTAAAATAATAAAGAAAAAGGTTAGAGATAACCTTGTTGATTCTTTAAATGTGAGATAACCTTGGCAAAAAGAATACGACATTGTTTTTCGTCTATGTTGGGACCACCAACTTCAAACAAAGCGTCGTTAGCCGCCGTTAATGGAGAATGCACCGTTACACGCAAAATTCACCCTTGAATCTCCAAATCCCATCGTTAGACATCACGTTGATGTTGTCGCCCATAGTAGCCAGAAGTAATGTCGTTCTTCGCCATAAATTATGGTCGTCGTCAAGAAAAAATCAAACGGAGTCGATGGAGAGCAGCAAACGGCGTCGATCAAGCTTGGAGATAATGGCTGCAAGAGATAACGAGGAAGATAAGGTGTTGCGTGAAGCCCTTAAGCAAAATGACGTCGTTTTGGGCTAGGGCACCAAAATGACGTCGTTTGATTTAAAAACAAAATCGACATTGTATCAAGGCAATGTGACGTTGTTTTGCATTGTAAGAAAAACGACGTTGTCTTAATGTAGCTACCGCGCATCGTAGTAACTTTAGATGACGTTCGACAACCGACATCGAAGGACCATTTATGTGTCAGTTGTAAACCGACATCTTTGTCAAATATTCACTCCATTATTTTCAATCGACTTTCCATGACAGTGACAAACCGCCATCGTAGGGTTTCTTTCGATGTCGATTTTCAACCACCATCGTTTGTCAAATTTGCGCATCATCTAGAAAAAAAAATTATGCGCCATTTTTATTTGACTTTCCATGACGGTGCAAAACCAACATCGTAGGGTTGCTTTTGATGTCAGTTGCAAACCAACATTATTTGCCAAATTTGCGCACTAGGTAGAAAAAAATTACGGGCCAATTTCATTCGACTTTCCACGACGGTGCACAACCGACATTGTTCTTTTGATGTTAGTTTAAAACCAATATATTTTGTCAAATTTCTAAAAATTTTCTTAAATTTTCCTGAAAATAGGCTTGTTTTCTCTAAACCGACATCGTTTACAATATGCCAATTGCCCAATCGACATCAAAACTCAAGTGGCAACCACAGAGCATAATCAAAACACGTCGCTGCATGGATGATGTCACACGCTTCAAGCCTACTCGTCGCTCATGTGTTCAATCACACCGCCGAAGATAGAAACACTCGATCGCTGGTGTTGTTGTAGCAGGTTGCCGACGCTCGTTGAAGAAGAAGAAGAAGGCGTCACTAAGGTCATTGTCTCCGAGGAAGGGAAACGTTGAAGAGCGATCGGAGGAGAAGAAAAACGTAGGGGGAATGTGTTGCCAATGGAAGTTACATGCGAGAAAGTGAGAAGGAGGGAGGAAGAACAAGAAAGATAAGGGACCTAGGGTTTTCTTTTCTTCTCTTTAATTTTAATTTCTCCCAAATGTAAAAATGTCGAGTCAATACAAAATCGTTGGGTCTTCTTTATTATAAATTTTCTCTTCTTTTCTAAGTTTAAAACTCCAAATAAGGAACCTAAAAGAATTATGATAAAATCTAATAAAAAAGGGATTTGAGTTCCTTTTTGAACTTGGGAATAAAATCTAAAATTAAATTCGCAAACTTTGGAATTAAAGATTTAAGAAAATTTCTTTTCCAAAATTCTAGAAATTTAATTTACCAAACTTAATGGGCTAAACTTGAAATTCAGATTTTCTAAATTAGAACTCTAACGAATAGATCCCATTACTCTAAAATAGCCTAATTTATAATGCGAGGTGTTACAACGAGAAATTAGTCTTGTTGAACTCCTCAATCACGAACTTTGCCACAATTACTTCTATTGCAAACTGTACAGTCCTTTGAGGACAGCTATGCGTGCACGTATGACAGAGATATGTTTTGCCACAATTACTTCTATCGTGAACTTCTCAATCTCGAACTTTGACACAATTACTTCTATCATACATGTAAACAATCTCAATAAAGGTGAAAAATATATAACTTATTTTCTAATGTGGAGGATCTACTATTTAGTGGCAACCACAGAGCATATGATAAGTAGATATTCACGCCCAAAACTAGGCTTTAATGTCATGTGTTGAGATTATTAAGATCGAATAGAGCTAGAATGCAACTGTCACTACGGGTTTGCAACGCAGAGCAGCCGACTTTGTTCCCAAAAGGAAAAAAATGGAGTCGCCACTAGTCTTTATTTAGAGGGTGTGTCCGGGCACCAAAAAATTGCTAAAATGGTCTGCGAGTGAGAAGATTTAAGGTTTGGGGGTAGCACCCCACAACACTTATGCAAAGAACAAAATTTTACTTTTCTTGTGTTATTTTAAAGAAAATAATCTTTGTATAAAAGGAAGGTTTTTTTTTTTGATTTTCAAATTTCCCATGGTTTATTGATTACCATTCTTAAATTAAATAATGAACAATACTTATGAGGGGCATAAAGTCATTCAAATTTATTTGAATTTAATTTGACATCCCAAAATAAACTCATCACCGCAAGAATATTGGAAAATCAACATCTTGTATTTCAAATCTCTATCATAGGAATTTTTTTTTAGTAAAAAACATGTTTAGTTTATTAATTCAAAAAGAAAAACATGTATGAGTGAAAAAAAAAAAACTATTTAAGGCAAACACTTCATTAAATTTTATCTTTTTTTTAAAAAAGTGACATTTTTATGGAAAACAATTTTAGATTTGATTTATTGTTTTGAAAAGAAAATCAATGGAACGTTTTTAGAAAAATCAAAATTTCCTTTAAAAAAATTTCTTTTATAGAAATGCTCTTAATGAAAATATATTTTTATATTTTTTATGAAAAATATTTTTTTAAGAAGGAATACTTAAAATTTAGAAAAATCAAAGTTTCCTTTAAAAAACTTACTTCTATGAAAATATTTTTTGTACTTTTTATGAATATATATATTTATAATTTTTTTAAGAAGGAAAACTTCAAATTTAGAAAAATCAAAGTTTCCTTTAAAAAAAAAAGTCTCTTTTATCAAAATGCTCTTTATGAAAATATTTTTTTTGTACTTTTTATGAAAAAAAAGATTTTTTGTTGTTAAGAAGGAAAACTTCAAATTTAGAAATATCAAAGTTTTCTTTAAAAAAAAAACTTCCTTTTATGAAAATGCTCTTAATAAAAAAAATATTTTTTGTACTTTTTATCGGAAAGATTTTTTTTAAAAAAGGAAAACTTCAACTTTAGGAAAATCGAAAATTTCCTTTTTAAAAGAACATCCTTTTATGAAATGCTCTTGATGAAAATATTTTTTTTGTACCTTTTATGGAAAAGTATTTTTTTTTAAAAAAGGAAACTTCAATTTAAAAGGAAGAAAAAAAAAAGAAAAATCTTTATTAAACACTTTTTTTTTTAATTTTTTAAGAAAAAAATATTAAAATCAAATTCCGGCATCTCAAGATATTGATTTTTCACTTCAAGAACCTCAAATTATCGGCATTCCAAAGATTTAAAGTTCTATCGTTGGAAAATTCCCTTGTTTCGATTTAGAGGCCAATGGAGAAAATAATAATAATAATAATAACTATGGACTAAACATAAATACACATATATGACAAATAACATGGTTTAAGAAAAAAAAACATTTAACACATCCAATCAAAGAAACTACTGTTGTGCAAAAACTCACTACGCAAGCATACGCAATCGTAGGTAGTAATTGGTGGACAAGGTCGATCCCACGAGGACTAAAGTAAGCAAAGTCTGTAAAATTGAGACTCACTAAAAACTAATGCTAAAGAAAAAGAAGTAAAGAAACTCAAGGAAAGATTAGGCAACGAACGACTCAAAATAAAGTAAGCAATAATAACAACTTAACACTAGAATTAAGGGTTCCAAATGACAAATTAAACAAAACTAAAAATGATAAAGAGAAGCGAGTTGGGATTTATGAACTCCTAACTTAAATTCTGTTTTATCCCAGTTTGCTATAGTAAAGTCATAGCAAAGTTTAAGCAGTAAACATAAATGACCAATTTGTGCCCAAAACTTCTTCCAAAATCATGAGCTATAGTTTATAACTAAGTTCAGCATATTCCTATGAAAACTCAGCCATAAAAACACAATTAAGCCCTCATTTCATTTGTTTTACAAGCTAAGAATATATGTCTATACTCTTAAATTCATTAACAAAATAATAATGAATGAACTTGCATCATTTGTGCCTTTCCACTAGTTTTCAACCCTTCCAGTATCAAAAACTAACTAGAATCCTACCTAAGGTGATCAATCTTAAGCAAGAAAGAGAGATAAATAAACACCCACAAATGAAATGCTCAACATTTGCAATAGCTATAACAAAATGGCTTCCACAAAATGTTAGGGTTCCATAAATCCCAACTCTAAAGAAATTAGTTCATGCTGAAATTAAACCTTAGTTGCAGAAAATCAAAGCCACAATAATCCATAGAATGATTAGAACAAAACAATCTATCAAAAACTACAATCTAGAGTGAAATCTAAGAAGAGATAAAACTAAAAATAGAAGGAAGAAAGTTCTGAGGCATGAAATGCTGCAGCAAAAGTTGTTCCACTTTGAGCTTTTTCTTCTCACGATCTTCTCTGCAACTCTCTTCTCTTTTCTCAGAAAAATCGACTGCTCAAACTCTTCTCCCCCCTCTTGCTTCTCTTTATGTTTTCTATTTATATGGAGGGTTAGGTCACCCATTTAAGGGCTATTTTGTCCATTTAAAAAAATAGATGGCGTTGAGTCATAAGCCAAATTTACGTAACTTTTTCTAGCACGCAATGCTACAGCTTTGCTACAGCAATCCCATAGCAAAATGCTATCCTCAACATTCTGTATTCCACCTTCAAAAGCAATATTAAGGATAAGAGAAACCTTCTTGAAAACACTAGAATAAGGGCAAAAACTAGTAAGTAGGGGCAAATAAAACTAAAAACAACAACTTAATTTCTAACATAGCACCGAACAAACCACACAAAACACATAAAACTAATTCAAAACACTTATACTTTGTCCCATAAGAAGCTATAAAAAGCGCTAAAATAATCCTATTTCATAGGATTATCATCTACACTACTAAATTCCAAATAATAATAATACAATAATTTACAATCCAAAACAATAAACTCCATATGACAATTAACTCTAAATGCAAACAAAAACAAAATTGACATAATGCTTGCAATTTTATGAAGAAAACTAAAAAATTCGCTAAATGCTAAAAAAATTCAAAACATACCATTAGCATACAAACAACAAACAAATAAAGAAAATATCTAAATATGATTTAATGCTTATGAAAAAAAACTAGAATAAAACAAATTTATTATATATATATATATGTTTTTAAAGGAAACATATCATGCAAACAAAAACAAATCTTGACATAATACATGCTTGCAATTATTATGCTAATAAAAAAAAATTAGAACTTATTTGCACAACTCACTAAATGCTAAAAAAAATTACAACATGTCATTAGCATTCAAAAAACAAACAAACAAAGAAAATATCTAAACATGCATTCAATCTTATGAAAAAAAACTAGCATAAAACAAATTTATTTTATATATATATGTTTTTAAAGGAAACATAACATGCAAACAAAAACAAAACTTGACATAATACATGCTTGCAATTGTTATGCTAATAAAAAAAAATTAGAACTTATTTGCACAACTCACTAAATGCTAAAAAAAATTACAACATGTCATTAGCATTCAAAAAACAAACAAACAAAGAAAATATCTAAACATGCATTCAATCTTATGAAAAAAAAAACTAGCATAAAACAAATTTATTTATATATATATATATTTTTAAGGAAACATAACATGCAAATAAAAACAAAAATTGACATAATACATGCTTGCAATTGTTATGCTAATAAAAAAAATAAAAAAAACTTAGAACTTATTTGCACAACTCACTAAATGCTAAACAAAATTACAACATGTCATTAGCATTCAAACAACAAACAAAAAGGAAAATATTTAAACATGCTTTCAATCTTATGAAAAAAAAACTAGCATAAAACAAATTTATTTTTATATTTTCTTTTTAAGGAAACATAACATGCAAACAAAAACAAAAATTGACATAATACATGCTTTCAATTATTATTCTAATTTTTTTTAAAAAAAAAAACTTAGAACTTATTCACACAACTCACTAAATGCTAAAAAATTCAAAGCATGGTAATTAGCATACAAACAATAAACAAATAAAGAAAATATCTAAACATACTTACCTTGTGTGGGAGAATAATGTAACCAAAGAAAATTACCATAAGCTATCGTTACGCTGCCAATCGTAGAAAAGATATGCACAAAGGTTACCAAAAAAAGTGACAATATGAAATCAATCATAGGGGAATGGAGGTTGAAGAGTGGTTTTGTAGGTGGTTGAGAGTGAGAGATATGAGGTTGATTAGGTTTTTGGGTGAAAGTGTGTCTACAAAACCAAGAAAAATAATCATTGTGGCGTGGAAGAACCATTTCCTTGAAAGAAATTTCAACATGACCTCAGTAGTAAATCGTCTCACGCCGATTTCTCCCCAAGGTTAACACAACACCCTTCTCGAACGTGCACTCGTTAGAGAACAATTGGAATCAAGAAAGAAACTTTGCTCAGAATGATCTCTGATTTTTTTTTTTTAATTTAAAAATCGATGAACCAAAAAAAAAAAAGGAAGAAAGTGTTTTGTAATGAAGAAGAAAATGTTTTGAAATAAAAAGAATTGATGGAAAAACTATTTTCTAGACCTACAATTTATTATAAAACAGTAAGAAAAGATGTTATAACGGTAAGAAAATATTAAAGGATTTTGGTCCAAAATAAGAGTATAAAGTAGTAAAAATTACTTTTTTTTTCGCGCAAGTGAGGTTACCTGAACCTTCTTGGACGGCAGTGTGCGTGTGGGGAGGGGTTTTGATACCACTCCATGCACTTTTTACAAGCATGAAGACAAGCTTTAGTAAATAAACTCCTCATGCAATTCTAAATCTTTCTATGTGGGACAACTTCCCACTTATTCCAAGTGTTGCAATGAGCCGAAAGCCTAGTCATTCTCAATAATCCCCCACAAATGACTGACAAATAAAAATATTTTCTGATTGACAAAATAATAGGAAGAAAACATTCTGAGCAAATAGAGGAGAATAAACTTAACCATTAATATCTTTCGATTTGAATTAAAGCATAGTGAAGTAAGACAACAACCTAATTAAAGAAAGTAAGTTATCTCTTGAACTTCTAATAGTTATGATTGAGACCCCCACAACACGTTTCAACCTTAAGTTTTCCTTCATTCTACAATATAACAATAAGCCAAGTGCTATTAAAGGCCATGCACATAAAACCTCGGGTCATCATGAAAGCTCTAGAAGAGACCCTTTAAACTCTTTCATAGAAGGCAACCACACCTTCACAATCACGTTAATTGCTTCATCATGTCTGTCATAGACAAACCACTCAATAAAGGGCTATGAAGACTTAAAAAGATTATCCATCAAGTTCGTATTTGGACCACCTAAAAAAAGGGCTATGGATTCACTTTAAGGGTTTGAGTCCCATACATGTCGAAGACTCTAAAATTACTTTCCTTGTTAGGCCTTTGGTGAGAGGATCTGCTAAGTTCCTCTTGGACCTCACATACTCCAAGGAGATAACTTTACTCTTCAACAGTTGTTTCACAGCTCCATAGCCTAGGCGTATATGCCTTATTTTACTGTTATACACACTATTTTTGGCAATACCTATGGCAGCTTGTGAATCACAATGCATAGAGATAGATACTGACACCCCCCACAATGGTACATCTCCAAGTAGGCTTCTTAGCCATTCTTCCTCTTGCCTTGCTAATTCAAGAGCTATAAATTCATATTCCATGGTGGATCGTGCAATGCATGTCTGCTTTGCTGATTTCCATGAAATTGCTCCTCCACCTAAAATGAACACATACCCACTAGTAGAACTCACCTCATCATTATCTGTTCCCTAGTTAGCATCACAATATCCTTCTAACACTATAGGAAACTTATTAAAATGCAAGCAGAAATTCAATGTACCCTTAAGGTACCTTAATAAACGACGAAGAGCAATCCAATGATCTATATCAGGATTATGTGTATATCTACTCAATCTACTCACAACATATGCAATATTAAGCCTATTATAATTCATCAGAAAGATAACACTGCCTAGAATTTTTGCATATTCAGATTGAGAAACACTATCTCCCTTATTTTTCTGAAGACTCATACTAGCATCATAAGGTGTTCTTACAGAAACATCGTCAAAACAATCAAATCTCTTTAATAGTTTTCAATGTAGTGTGATTGACATAAAGAGAATCCATTTTCGGTTTTTCTTATTTTAACACCAAGTATCACATCAGCCTCACCTAAATCTTTCATTTCAAAATGTGAAGATAGAAATAACTTGGTATCATTAGTCACATCTAAGTTTGTATCGAAAATGAGCATATCATCGACATATAAACATATAATCACACAATCAATACCAAACAATTTTGAGTAAACACGTGTCAGAGGAGTTTACTTTAAAGTCATTGTTTACTAAAGTATTATTAAATTTCTCATACTATTGTTTGGGAGCTTGTTTAATGCCATAAAGAGATTTTTTAAGGTTGAATACCTTGTTTTCTTGACCATAAATTACAAAGCCTTTAGGTTGTGTCATATATATTTCCTCCTCTAAATCACCATTAAGAAATGTCGTCTATACATCCATATGATGTATTAATAGGCTACAAATAGCTGCAAAGGCAATTAAGGTTCTAATAGTAGTTATATAAGTTACTGGAGAATAAGTATCAAAATAATCAATACCTTATTTTTGCATATATCCCACAGCTACTAATCTAGCTTTAAATTTGTCCATTGAACCATTTGGTCTCATTTTCTTTTTGAAAATTCATTTACACCTAATTGATTCTTTCCAAAAACTAGAGTCTACAAAATTTAAAGCCACTTGGTAGGTTTTAGGATCCTCATCTATTAAGTACATACAAGCAAATTGATTGTCTATCTTATCTGAATTTTCAACTAGAAAAACAGTCAAAAAATAATGTCCAAAACTTTTTTCAATCTTTTGTCTCTTACTTCTTCTAGGTTCAAACACATGCATACTATCAGTGTTGAGAGAATAAGATACATATACCTGGTTACTGCATGAAATACTAACTGACTCATTGACTGCTTTAATCATGGAAAAATGTGTTCAAAAAATTCAGCATCTCTATGCTCGCAAATTGAGTTATCATTTAAACACATAAATCTATAAGAAAAACTATTATAAGCATAACCAATAAACACACAATCAAAGGTTTTAGATCCAACTGTAGGTTTTTTAAATTCTGGATATGCTACTTTAGCTAAGCACCCCCACACTCTTAAGTAGCTTAGGTTAGGTGAGTAACCTTTTCAAAAATCGTATGGTGTCTTGTCCAGCTTTTTGTGAGGAACCCTGTTAAGAATAAAACAAGCAAAAAGCACAGCTTCCCCCACATGTTATTAGGTAATCCATAACTAAATAACATAGCATTCATAATTTCTTTTGATGTTCTATTTTTACGTTCAACTATGCCATTTTGTTGAGGAGAATATGGTGCAGTAAATTCATGAATAATACTATTTAATTTGCAAAACTCTTTGAGAGAGTTATCACTATATTCACCACCTCTGTCAGATCTTAACCTTTTTATCTTTCTATCCAATTTATTTTCTACTTCAGCTTTGTATTTCAAAAATATACTAGTAGCTTCATCTTTTGATTTTAAGAGATAAATTTTTGTAAATCTAGAAAAATCATCAACAAATGAGATATAGTATTTTTTTTTTACCTCCTCTGCTTGTGGTGTTTTTGAAATCAGCCAAATCAGAATGGACTAATTCACGAAATTTTGTACATCTAGCTGTGACAAGTTTAAAAGGCTTTTTGGAAAATTTTGCTTCTACACAAATAGAGCATTTACCATTTTTATGTGATTAAGATGTATTTATAAGATTTAAAGTTTTAAGCCTTTTAATCGATGCAATATTCACATGTCCTAGTCTACCATGCCACACATCAATAGATTCAACGATATAAGCAAAACAAGAATTACTTTCATTCATCGAAGTAGAAACATATATAGTGTTAAGAACAAATAACCCATTAGCTAAATACCTCTTACTAACAAAGTCACCATTTTTTGTGATGACAACCTTGTCAGCCTCAAAGACAATCTTAAGCCCAACCTTGTAAAATAGACTACTAGAAACTAAATTCCTACGCAATGAAGGAACATACAAAACATCACTTAAGGATAAAGTTTTTCCAAATGTAAGTTTTAAAAGAATCTTCCCTTTTTCAAGTACTCCAATAGTGGCAGAGTTACCCATAAACACACACTTGCCGTCAACAGAATCGTGGAAATCATGGAATAGGTCTTGGTTAAAGCAACAGTGTCTCAGGGCTCCAGTGTCAAGAATCCAGTCAAACTTATTCTCCACCAGATTGGCCTCCACGACTACAGCATCAATGATGTCATCCTTCTTAGTAAGATTGGCCTGTGGAGCAAGCTTTTAATCTAGCTTTCCTTTCCTCTTGTTGCATTGATAGGATTTATGTCATGTTTTTCCCAAACATAACATATTAGTTTAGATTTCTCAATTATTGCGCCAGCAGTTCTTCTGAATTGGTTTTTCTCTAGCAACTTATTTTCCCTTATTTTTAAACATGTCATTTGTTGCAACCAAGGTTTGAAATGTCGATGTCGATGGAAATGTCGAGGTTCAGATTTATGGAAATATCAAGGAAAAAGGAAATGTCGATGGAAATTTTGGGAAATTTTATGGAAATTGTGGAAATTGATGGAGATTATTTGAATTAGTCAATGAAACTTTAATTGTGGCTTAATTAGACTATGATTGACCATTTTTAAGTATCATACCTAAAAATGAAGACAATATTTAGTTATAAATGTCAATTGAAATGTCGATGCAAGCAGGAATTTTGGAAATAAATATGAAAATTGATAAAAAAAAAAAAATTGAATTATTTCATGAAACTTTAATTGTGATTTAATTGTACTATAATTGATTTTTTTTTAACTATCATATCTAAAATATATATAATATTTATATTAAAATGTTAATGGAAATGTCGATGCTAGCAAAGAGTTTGGAAAAATTATGAAAATTGTTTGAATTATTAAATGAGACTTTAATTATGATAACTTAATTAAACTATAATTAACCATTCTAAATTGACTATACAAAATAATATCAAATATTGATAAATAGTTACAAAATTGGAGATATGAAATATAATAAAATCATTGTGAATTCTTTAATATAAAGCTCTTAATTTAAGAAATAAATTTGAGAGCATTGGAGGGAATTTGAGAGAATTTGAGAGAATTTGAGAGAATTTGAGTGTAATAGAGATTAAGGTGAAGAAATTGAAAATAAAATGGATATTTACGGTGGTAAAAAATAATAACAAAAATTAAAATGTAGAATAACAAAAATTTAATAAAAATATTTTTTGTGATTTAGAAGGTGTTTGGGAAATTTAAAAAATTTGATGTGAAGTTGATGTGTGAAGTTGATGTGAAAAGTGTTTCATTTAATATATATATATATATATAATTAATGTGTATTATTATTATTAAATAACTTAAATTTAAGTACTTATTTATTTCATTGTGTTTTAAAAAAAATTTAAAAAAAGGAAGGGAGTGAAGGAATGAATGTTTCACTCCATAGTAAAAGCATTGAATCGTCTTTGATTTTATTTAAAATTAAACTAAAAATTAAGGTTAAGCAAACTTACTTGGAATAAATATGGAGATATTTCTGGTGGATCTTTATCTCATCTATAAAATCTTCATGGCTATGACTCGAACACAGGACCAAAGCTTGTGGGAGCCTCTTGAAAGAAAATCCACAAGGGATTGGAGAGGAAGAGGTCAAGAGAGAATTTTCTAATTCTCTATTGAGGAGATATGTGTTGTATTTAATGGCTCAACCCAATGGTCCTATTTATAGAGACCAAGGAAAAATCTATGTCATAATTAAAATATTATATTTTAATATCTAATATATTAAAATATATCTTATATTTATTTGAATCTCATTCAAATCTCCTACGATATTTATTTATTTGAATCTTATTCCAATTCTATAAATATCTTTTATTTAATGTATCTAATATACAATAATTATTTTAATATTTATTGTATCAAGTACAATAAATATATTTTCCTCTTATATATTTAATATATCTAATATATTAAATATTAATTTGAACATTTCAAAATTTTCTTTCAACTAAATTGATCTTTTAGTGTTACTATGAGCTAGCAAAGGGACCTTATGAACTTACAGATTAAAAGCTCCAATGATACAAGATCAATTAATTAATTTTCATTCATTAACCATAGGTCACTTCACTATAGACCTAAAGTCGTACTCTTATGCACTGTAGGACATGTTGTGTCCATAGATATAATCATTACATGCAAGTTGATCCTTCACGAGTTGTTCGTAATTACAGCTGGATCAAAAGTCCATTTTATCCCTATAATTACATCTTGCATGAAACGACGCCAAATTTTTACCTAACTTAAGGGACATTACTAAACCAACAACCATTATGCCCCAAAAAATTCGGCAACATAACGACGTAACTACAACAATACCAAAAATTTTCTAGTACCTGTTAGACAACAAAATGCACTTCTATACTCAGAATCACCAAGGATCACTCCAAACTCCAAATTTCCAACCCAAGAACCATTAGGAATCAGAACCACCAACATTCTAAACATATGAAAAGAACAACATGTTTTTAAAATCAAAGTCAAGCTTAAGATGAAACTCCAACTAAGGTAAACAACTCAAAGTCCACTACAAATGCCTAACCGAAGGGACAAACAACTATTAAACCTAACAAAACTTCATCTATAATTTAAATTCCAGAGTCACAAGCTAAATGAACTGAAATTTAACTCTTTGGACAGCAAAAGGAGATAATGATATCCCGATTAACTAGGCCCAACTACTAACAAGATAAAACTAAACTAAGTCCAACAAATGCAACGCTAATTGAGTAACATATGATTAAGGTCTTTCTCTTCTCAAGTCTCCTCCTCAGCACCACTAGGCTCGACATAATCATCATCACCTACAAAATCTATGAGTGGGTTAGTATACAACCGTACTGGTAAGTAGCTCACACCTGAGGAGCCACCAACCAATATACAAGGAAAACCATCATGTTATACATAATAATTATAAACTTAGGCATGCTCATCATACATGGAAGGTAAGTAACGATCACAACATACTAGACCCATAAATCAACATCTCATGCAAGGTCAAGTCAACCTAATCTCAAACCTTGAGTTCACTCCATGCTCATACTATAACTCACATAAAGTTTTCTAAGGCCGACTCCTTCGAGACACACGTTGATCCTCGTTGATTTTATTCAGGGCCACCGACATTCTCTACCGCCCCCAACTATTTACATCCAGGGCCACTGACACGCTCCGTCGGCCCCAACTGATGCTATCCAAGGCCACCGACATTCTCCGTCGGCCCCAACTGATTTTTCATCAAAGGCCATCAACGTTCTCAAGGATCTCACATACTTGCCTTTCTAGATTCAGCGCACCGACCCTAACTATCTTAAAGGAAGGCCATCGATGCTACTCTGAATCCTATTGTGACATACCACCCCTCGACCATTTTTACCCGAGGCACCTGGTACTCACCCAACTTTCATTTTTCACACACAAGGTTATCCGACCTTTAAAACTCATCAGAATTTATGACTCCTACATTATGCTTCTTAAACCATGCAAAAACTATAGACACATTCATAACATGGTTTGGAAACTCAAGCCAACAACTCATCGTACATACATATCACAAGATCAAACAAATTCCCACAAGACAACATGCTCATCAAAAAAGGTCATTACAACATACTAAACATCACAACATCCCAAGTATCAACTAAGCACAACAAAATCTTAGAACATATGGAGGTTCAAGTGAAATAATCATATAAATAATAATATAACGAAATTTGGCACACAACATGCTAGCACACAATCAAACAGACCCCACAGGTAGAATTCTACTTACAAAATGTATTAAAGCGCCCTTAAAGCCAGCCGACAAGGTTCCTAAACAATATAGGCAAGAGTTAGACGCTAGAACCCCATTTGGAACCCTTATTCGAATGCGAAAGAGTATTCATAAAGGATGTTCTTACCCCTAATGACTTTAAACTGAGTTCGAACAATTTGAAATTAATTTGAATCCTAAAAGAAAACGTATTCAAAGTTAGAACCCATCTAAAGTATTTTTAATGGAGTTCGAAAAAGTCTTGAATGCGCTAATACCTACTAAATGCCGCCAAAGGGCCTCAACACCTTGCTGGTCAGTGTTCAGAGGTGATCGAATGAGCTTGAAACTACACATCAAGGTTACCCAACGGTGAGAAATTAAACTAACACTTTTTACGACACTTTAATTGATTTGCAAAAGGGGAAAAACTCACTAGAATTCACCGAACTTTGCCAAACAGCCTTGAAAGCGGGTTGAAAATTGATCGATGGAGTTCGAATTGATTCTAAACTGCAAACTAAAAGTTTGAACATAATAGAACTAATGTTGCAATGTTTAAATGGATTTGCAAAAGGTCCAAAACATGTTAAAACTTACCCAACAGTGCCAAATAGACTGAAACTCTTCTGTAAATCCCATTTTTTGACAGTAATTGACTTCGAACGTGGACTATTCGGAGTCCAAACAAGCTAAAATCACAAATAAGAGATGCTTAAGGCATGGGTAATCCAAAACTAAAGTCGATAAGGCATGGGTAAGAGACAAACCTCGTCAAACAAGAAGGAATTCGAGCGAGTCTGCTGTAAATCCCGTTTTTTACAGTAATTGACTTCGAATGTGGACTATTTGGAGTCCAAACAAGCTAAAATCGCAAATAAGAGATGCTTAAGGCATGGGTAATCCAAAACCATGGTTGATTTGGCATGGGTATGTGACAAACCTCAACAAAAAGGGAGAAATGCGTGGGTTTCGTGCTGCTGCTGCAAGACAGATCTACTTGAGCCGTCGCCGTGCCAAGAGGGAGTATTGGTCGAAGAAGGAGAAACGAAAAGGAGAGGTGACAGGTGGCTTCAACGTGAGGGAGAGGGGAGGAAGAAAGAAGAAGAAGAAAATGAAGGTCTTAGGGCTTTTTTTCTTTTATTTTCTTTTATTTTTAATTCCTTCTCTCTTTTAATTCCCCAAAAGTAAAAAGACAATAAGTAAAAGGAAACATTCTAGAATTTAGAAATTCCTAATTTTAAACTCTTAAAGATTTGAAAAAAATCATAAATAATTGAGGATTTGGGTTTCTTTTGAATTTTATAGATAGAATCTTAAATTAAACTTACAAACTTTAGGAATTAAAGATTTAACTAAAAATCTCTTTTCCCTAAAATTATTAGAAATTTTAATTTACCATCTTAAAGGATAAACTAATAAAATTCTAATTTTCAAAATTAAAACTGTAACGAATAATTGAGTCTAAATATTCTAAAATAGCCTAATTTTATAACGCGGGGCGTTACATTGCACCTTAAGTACCACTGATCCTCTAATGAATAATCCTTTTATAATCTAATTATAAACTAAGTCCCTCTCAGGCCAATGAGAGGGTGGGGCCCCATTGTTCAAGTCCCGAAGTCAGCAATTAAAGGAAATACTCATCTACTTACCCTATATGGGAAGGAATGAATTCCATCTTGTAAGATAATGTTCCCAGCTCCCTATTTGGCCAAGTCCCCAAAATGGTAGACATATTGAATCGGCTACAAAAGCCACTCTCACCCATGCAAATCAAAGGACAAGCCCTCACAGGCAAGAGTTCATAACTCACTCAGGATTAAAATCGAGTCGCATATGATCATCCTGATGAAATATTAATCTTCTCAATTAATGAATTTATAAATAATTAAATATTTTGTGGTCTAGTCTTACACAAACTCATTGTATAAGATACCCCCACTCACATGTCTCCACATGAACAATTTAGATCAAATAATTTGTAACTATTACAAAGTGGGTTGTATCAATAGTGTTACCAGGATAAGACACTCAACCTTATCCATATACTATGACCCTTTAGGTTATTTCTTGAACATGATCCTCTTGTATGTTAACCACATACTGTTCAAGATTACACTAATAACCTTAGATTTTCATATAATGGATAATATTATATTTCAAATAAAATAATTAAAATTATTATTATTTATTAAATAAATCATTATTTATGAGGCTTTAAGGCATAAATCCCAACAGGGAGAGCAGTCGCATCAGTTAACTGACTGACATGTTGACTGACTGACATGATTAAAAATAACTCCAAAACTTAATGTCAATGACATGTCGTGGAAACCTCGAAATTTTGAGGTTTCGACGACATGTCGTCGAAATGGGGGGAAAACAAATTTTCTCCCCATCAACATGTCAACCCCATCGAACTATTGAAATTTTGAGCGACATGTCACTCGAAATTTAACACTATGGTTGCAACAAAGGATTCAACAAGGTTAGCATTAATAGAATTCAAGGATTGAGAGTTCAACTTATCTTTCTGTCGGTTAGCTTCTTCAGTGCGCATATAGCTGATAAATTATTGCAAAGTTAGATCCTTTTTCTTATGCTCCAGACGGTTGCGGTAGTCACTCCATGAAGGGAGAAACTTCTCAAACTTCTCAAGCAGCACATTCACTTGAAGAATCTCACACATCTTCATTCCCCTATACAATACGTTAGCCACGAGATTCTCGTATTAGTGAACCTACTCCATGACTGGTTTGTCGTTGAGCATCTAGAGCTGTAGCCATTTTCTGACAACATATTTGTTTGTGCCTACATCATCTCCACCATACCTGGACTCTAGAGTATCCCAGATTACCTTTGCAGGCTTCTAGACCACGAACAAATTGAATAGAGAGTTGGTCATGTGATTAAGAAGATGACCATAGATTGTTTGTAGCCACCTATTTTTGTCCGATTTTCTTTTTATAAAATCAATTGCTAGTTTAATGTTGTTATTAAATTTACTCATTATTGGAATGTCTCCACTTTGATATTTCTTTATTAGTTGCTAATTTTACTTTTTTATGCCCTTTTATTTTTTATTTTTTATTTTTTATTTTTTCTTATAAGTTGGAGAACCCATAGTTTTTTTTTTTTTGGGATAAATTTTTTTTTTTGGATAAGGGAGTAAGTTTTGTATTTTGTTTTGCTTGACCAAAAGTTGTTGGTTTATTTTGGTAATAAACTCCTTTTGGCATGATTTTTAAATTGCAAAACACATGGTCTTTGGATAGTATACAAAAGAGGAAGTGGTTTGGAGTTTTTATACCCCTCATTCTCAACGTTTTAGAAAAAAAAAAAAATATCTCCATCCATACACCAAAAAAAAAAAAAAAAAACCTAGAAGAAGCCCTTCTTTTCTCAACTATTTTTTTTTTCTTCTCTCATCCACAGCACCACATTTTCAAGCCATCCATACATAAAAAATACAAATCCACTACGCAGTAAGTCTCTAATCTAGAAAACACCTAAGGATCTTTGTAAAAAGAACAAAAAATCCTAGCTTAGTTGGAGGTTGCATTTGGTAGGGCTTTGTCCCAAGGATCCACACCTCAATTAACAAGCTCTTTTGGGGTGTTCTTGTCCCTGACCTTTATTTCTTCGTCTCTATCTCGGAATGCCCTGAAAAATAGTAGTATAGTAAGGGTATTACGAGTTTTGCTTTATTTTCGTTCTTTAGTACTAATCTCTTTACTTTGTTTGCAATATGAACTCATACTCATTGTTACATTTGCTATAGATTTCATGTTGTTACTCTTACCTATCTCTCTATGCTTTGCCCATCTCTCTTCTTTCTCTTCTCTTATGAGTTTTATTTACCAAAAAGTGAGGAGCAAACAAAAAAAAAAGAAAAAATAAAACAGAACAAAAGAAAAGGAGGCAAAATGTTGTGAAATCAAAAGAAAAGTTGTATAACATACCTTAGATTGGGTGAGTGAAGCTCCACTTTGGGTATACAAAAATACAAATTTTATTAAGGGAGAGAAGTGAGAAAAGAGGAGGAAGGAATGAAGTTCTAGAGAGAAGAAAAGAGTGAAAGAAAGTGGGAAGAATAGAGTGAAAGCAAGTGGGTTTTAGGTTTGTTTTAAAAAAAAAGGTTAATCAACCTTTGTTTTCTTTTATTTCTTTTTTTTTTGTAATAATAATATTATATATATATATATATATATATATATATATATATACAAATATGTGAGTGGTAAGAACTGATTTTTTTTTACTTTTATTTTATTATTTTATTATTATTATTATTATATTCATGGGCGTCTGTTTTGCCTCCCATGTATTTGAATAATTTTTTTTTATTTTTTATTTTTTTGATTTTGTCTCGTCAATGGAAGTATTGCCACTGACACAAGTTTTTTTTAAAAAATATTATATTATATTATATTATATTATTATTATTATTATTATTATTTAATTGTGTCTATATGTACTTATTAATATTATTTTTTGTTTTTTAGAAAGGATATATCTACTTTATTTTAAATGTTGTGTTTTTTTTATTAACACATTTTTTTTTTGTGTGTGTTATTTTTGTGTAGTTTAAATGGGAATATGTTTTCTTATTATTGTTGTGAAATTGATGTATGCATGCTAATTACACTACTACAAATTTGGCTTTTATTGATGCATGTCTTTTTTATATAGTTGACGCTTGTGACAAAAAATAGTCAATAAAATGTTCATTTAAAAAACAGTCAATAAAAGGTTCATTTTCACTTTAGAATGAATTATTAATTAAAAAATACATATATTGACGGTTATCGAACGTCAAAAAAGCTCTATATTTAAGTGGACGCAATAAACCATCAACATTGACAGCTTTATTAATAGTGTTTTCGTAAAATTTCGTCAAAATTGAGCTAGCTCATCGTTTTTGTGTTTGTTGATGGTTATTAGCTGTCAACTATGCATTGTTTGGTTGACGGCTAGTAACCGTCAAGTAAGAGGTTATTGTTGATAGTGAATGACCGTCAAGATAGATTGTTTATATGGATGGATAACGACCGTCGAGAAAGGTCCAGCAAAACGGTGTTAGGCTATATGATCAAAACGGCGTCGTTTCAACTCAATGAAACGACGTCGTTTTGGGTTATAAATTTTTTTTTTGCAAAACGATGTCGTTTTGATATAATATGTATAAAGAAAATTAAAGGCAAACGACATCGTTTGATATCTAACCCTATTTACCTTCCCATATTCTTTTTCATTCATCGAACAATCCCCAACCCTCATCGAATCCCCTTGCCATCGACTTCATCGAGATTTTGTTTGAGTGTGACGCCATTGCCATTTCCATCGGGTTGCTCCATCCATCAGCATTGACTACCCAAAATCATCATCGAATACTTCACCGCTGTCGCTCCCAAGCCCTGTTGATTCCATCGCCATTGCCGTCAACTTCATTGAGGTTTTCATTGAAGGTCGTGTTCTGCCTCACATTGTAACGACCCTATAGGCTCAACACGCTACCTAAGAGTCATTACTAAGTCATGTCGCTATATTACCGAAAATTTCGGCAGCATAACGGCGTAACTACGCGAAAACCAAAAATTTGACCCTTACCTGATAAGACATAGAAAAACACACTTCTAAGATTTTCAAACAACCTCCTAGCATCCAACAAACTTCTCAATATGATGCTAGGGTTCAAACAGCAGAAACCAAGTGAATTCAAACATAGAAAGCCAAATACACGTGCACGATTTACAAAGAAAGGTTAAAAGACTTTGAAACATCCTCCTAAACATTTAAAAACTCGACATGAGTTCTATGTACATCCAGAAACATAAAAGAAGCAGAATAGCGATCGCTCGGCTCCCATGACTCGAGTAGCTGATCTCCGGTCACGCGCTAGGGCCGATCTTAGCCTTACCTGAAAACATTTTATAAGGAAAACGGTGAGTATTAACGAATAATACTCAGTAAGTAACTCATAGTTTCAAAGTAAGAGTTTCAATCGCATGCAACATGTCATTTTGAATCATAAAACCATCATAAACCATCGCTTTAGTAGGGGACCTAAAATTCGTTTTATAAACCATGTACTTTTCCTTGCGGCTCTCGTGAACGATTAAATTCTCCCGAGGGCCTCGTAAATAGTCCGAAGACATAATTTTCCATCGAATAGAGTCCTCCCCTAACTCTGAGAGTTGAGCTCGGAAGCTAACATACATCGTGGAGTCCGAAGACTCAGCCCGAAGGCTACCATCGTGGAGTCCGAAGACTCAAGCCCGTCGGCTACCATCGTGGAGCACTCTCGAACCCCGGGAGCATAAAGAATCTGAAGACTCGAGTTCCCTCATAACCCACATAAAACTTTTGGGAGAATTATCGTCACGGCCTTACATAAATCTTTTCATGAACACACAACACATGCATGAGGTCCCGCTCGTTTTAGAACATACTCATGAATGCATAAGTCAAGGCAATCGCATTTCAAAGACATACATATCATTTCCATTCTTTTTTAACATGAAAACTCAAATAGAACTCATGGAACTAGCGTATAAAGGAATATACATATAAAACACTTTCTTTCTTAAATACTTAACACGAAAAACATAAACTTTCAAAGTAAATATAGGGCTAGCTCTAGGTTTCGAAAACTTCTTTCGTTGTGAGATCCCTTACCTTAAATCTTTACTTACTAAAATACCCTTTCTCCACTAGTAATGAGCTTCTCGAGTCCCCACTCCAAGTACAATCCAAGGTCCTCGACAAATCACCTAAAAAGTGTCCTAACAGGTCTTAAACCAACCGAATTACGCTAAAACGCATTCTAACATTAATAACTCGACGAAACGGACCAAATGGCAAAATTTACCCAACTCCGGCGAGCGGCGGCGCGTGGCCGGCGCGTGAGCTGCGGCGCGCGTGGCCGGCGCGTGAGGACTCCGATCAGCGCTTGGAACTTCCTATCGGCATGTTGTCTTCGGATTTGGACAGATCCATTCCTGGAGTGGCTCCGATCAGTGCATAAACACAAATCCGATGAATATTTGCTCCGAAACAGCCTCCTCCTGTTGTTTGTCCCAGAACCGAGAATGAGAGAGACGGCGGAAGACGAGCTGGCGTACAGAACTGCAGTCGCGCATGGCTGATCGGCGTTCAGCTTGCGACACAGATGGAGGCGTCTCCGGTGTAGCTCCACCCGGCAGTTGGTCGGAAACGGAAGGGAGAAAGAAAGACAGACATAAGAGGGAGAGACGAAACCGAGAGGGAGAAGGAGCAAGAGAGATCAAGAAGAGAGAGACCAACGGGAGGGAGTGATTTCGGGAAGAAGACCCACGAGAGAGAGAGAGAGCTGCTTGAGAGAGAGGAAGAAGAAAGTGGAGGGATAAGGATGGTAATTCTTTTTCTTTTTAAAAAAAAAACAAAATTCCCATATTGCCCCTTGACCAACAATAATTTCCAAAATTGCCCTTTTTCTTCTCTATAATTAACCATAATACCCTTTCCTTTTCCAAAAATCACTAAAATACCCTCAAAGCAATTAAATTCTTAATAAAACTTTACCAAAACAACATTTTAAACTTACCCACAACGTCTCGGGTGTTACACACGTCGCCATTCTTTAGACCAGCACACCGTGGTTCTTAATATAAACACATCGTTGTTCTTGAACTCACTCTTTGGTTAGTACTTTCTTCTTTTTTAAGGTTTTCACGATTTAATTTAGAGTCAAACTAATGTTAAGGAACTCTGTTTGCATTCTCCTCGTTGATATGCCATCAATGGAAACATCTCCAACAGGCCATTTGGATGCAATCTCTAGCCTATATATAATAATTATAGTGGGTACTGAAAATTTTCTTTCTTTATTTTATCAATTGATACTTTAACTAAGCTGCCATGGAGTTTAACAAATCCAAAATTTGTTTAAATTAACTTGTAATTGCTTGAGAAGTTTTGAATTACAGATTGAAACACATGCATATTTTTTACTTGAGGTTTAGAATTAGATGCAAAGTGGAGTTCTAAGTGAGTCTTTGTCTTTCTGCTTCTTTTATCTATTTTAAAGTTTTAGCTTATGACTTTGTTTTTGAATACTGAATCTATAGCATATGAACTCCCGAAATATGATACCCAAGTGCCTAGTTTCTTTTTATTTTAATTTCAATATCACAACATGTTAATATTAGTTTAGTAGAAGATTATGGTAGGATTTAGAGTTAATGTTTGGTTATGGAGTTTAGTGAATTCTGTATGCAGTAGAAAAGGATTAGTTTGAAAGATGAATGAACTAAAAGAAGTGTTGGTGTTGAGGAAACAAAAAAATAAAAATAGTGGAAGCAATAGGAAAAGTTTTCATCTTTGTTTAACCCAGAATAATTCAAGAAAGAGTGGGATTTGAACTCTGAGATGGAATGAAGAAAATACATTTCATTTTACTTAATAATATAAAGAAATTTATCAAGCCTTGAAATAGAACAAATAAGTAGAAATCCTACTGGTAGGAGCAGAGTTATAGGGGTAGCCAAAGGCAACATTATCAAGTATGTATATTCAAATTATAAAACCAAGTGATATAATGCATTCAAAAACTACGTGACGAAATCATGCAAACTAAAATTGAAGCAATTGAAATTGAAAACTATATGTTCAAACTATCAACAATTTTGTTAGAATTAGATTGATTGTTCTGTTTGTGAATGCTACATTTTGTAATCGAGTTGTGGACCATTAATAATTTTTCTTGTTTGAGAAGCATAAAGAACTCCATTAACACAATTACAGCTAATTCTTTGCTAGCTTTATGTTTAAATATTGATAAATTAATTTGTTTTAATTTGAATTGGAATTGGTTGTTTGTTGAAGCAATTGAAATTGAGAAGTATTGAAACTATCTCTTATTTTTTTTAGAACTTTGATTAATTGGTTTATTGTGTGATATTATGTTACTGAAGTGTGTTGATGCATCAAAACTAATATGTTGTTGATGCATCAAAACTAATATGTTGAGAGTGAGACTAGTATACGAATGCCAAGTAATTAAATGTTTGTTCGATTTGAAGGATGGTTGTAGTGGTTGGCATAGACATAGGACACTCTAATGATTGTTGAGTTAAATTCTCGATGGTGGATGACTTGTAAAATATATGTGTTAGGTTATCATTTGTCATAAATAAATGTGTTTTTTGATTTGTTTCATAATTTCAATGTGTTTTGTATTTTTAGGTTGATTTATTTATATTAATTGAACCTTATCTATTGACTTCATTTGATTAGGTTATAACATAATGTATAAATTATGGATGTCGAAAGATAGATTATCTAAAGAGTATGAAGAAGGTGTTGAAACTTTTATAGAGTTTGTACGTGGAAATGCAGGTGGTAAAACTTCTTTACGATGTCCATGTGTTAAGTGTGTAAATTTGAACATTCTCAACACTAATGAAGTCAGGAACCACTTAGTTGCATATGGTATCGACCAAAGATATGATAATTGGATTTGGCACAAAGAAACCCTTAGTAGCTATTCTAGAAATAATGTAGAGTCCAATTTTGATTACAACATTAATAAACAAGTGCTCCCAAATCCCACAATCTTTGCTCAGATTTCTAAAAGGATAGGATAATTAGGATCTTTGCAGAATACAACCATTATCCATGATTGATGAGCAAATTCCTTCATCTGTTACCTGTAATGGATATAATTGAGTAATGAACGGTGTACCTAAAATCACTGCTTGATTTAGGTTCTTGATTAATAAGAATGAGGTCACAAAGCAAACTCCGTTGTTGCATATATGTACTTCCGGAAGCTTGTGTCTGATGAATAAAGGTTGATTATCTGCACCTCTCAAGGTTTCCATTGTCTTTTCGAAATACCTTGAAGGAATAATGCCTTCATGAATGCAATTCTGATATGCTCCTGAGTCTACTAGAGCAATTGCATTTATTGAAAAATCTTGTACCCGTAATGATATCTTAACATACCATTTCTGATACTTGACTTTTTGCAAGGTAGATAAGAACTGTTCTTCTTCCGTTGAAGATTCCGAAAGTTCTCCATCTGCCTGTGGTGTTGAAGTAGTTGCTTGATTTGATTTAATCATAGCAACTTCGATGGACAGCTGTGCTATGTCCCTTCGATAATCAAGGCGAAGCTTCTTAACCTCTTCCTTGAGTTTATTGATCTCGAACTTCAAATCTGAAGCTTTGATTTCTTGCTTCTCTTTCTTGAAAAGGGAAAAGACTTCTTCGATGTTCGGATAATGAGTATCAACCGAAGCATACTCTTTCTCCTTTTCTTTCTGAAGAGATTCTTTCAGACGAATGAGTATATTCTTTTTGAGGTTGGCATCTATAATTTGTTCGGCCGCCTCAAATAGCAATTCCTGATCCTTAGTTAGGACATTTATGCAGTTAAAACAACCGCAAAATCTCCCTCCCTTGCAGTCAGGTTTATGAGGTATTTCTCCTTCGAAAATATCTGTTTCAGATTCTTCTAGGAGTTGAAGTGCATGATCATCCTCTGAATCTTCATAAATTGATTCTTCAGAATCTGTTCGTGTAACACCCGAGACGTTTTGGGTAAGTTTAAAATGTTGTTTGGTAAAGTTTTATTAAGAATTTATTTGCTTTGAGGGTAATTTGGTGATTTTTGGAAAAGGAAAGGGTATTATGGTCATTTATAGAGAAGATATTTTTGATTTTTTTTATTATTATTAGTTTTAAAAAAAAAAAAAATTTATTAATTTTTTTTCTTCTCTTGCGCAGCCTCTCTCTCTCTCTCTCTCTCTCTCTCTCTCTCCCTCGGTCGAACGCCCATCTTCATCTTCTTCACTTCGTGTTCGTCCGGCAGTCACCACCCACCGCCGGCCATCCTTCTCCTTCTTCCTTTTCGTTCGCCGGCCAGCTAGTGGAGTTCAATCTATTCGAAACTCCTGCAACCGCACGCCAATCGCCCCTCCTGCCACTCGTCGTCGTCGTCGTCGTGAGATGTTTGGCGTTTTGAGCTCGAGTTTGATTGATTTTCAGCAAAACGACCTCGGATTCTTGTAGATCGGGCTGCAACACACCAAAAACGAACCTCCACGCGCCGATAGGTTGACTCACCCGCCGCCGTGAAGCCCACGCGCCGCCGCTCACCGGAGTTGGGTAAATTTTGCCATTTGGTCCGTTCGTCGAGTTATTAATGTTAGAATGCGTTTTAGCGTAATTCGGTTGGTTTAAGACCTGTTTAGGACACTTTTTAGGTGATTTGTCGAGGACCTTGGATTGTACTTGGAGTGGGGACTCGAGAAGCTCATTACTAGTGGAGAAAGGGTATTTTAGTAAGTAAAGATTTAAGGTAAGGGATCTCACAACGAAAGAAGTTTTCGAAACCTAGAGCTAGCCCTATATTTACTTTGAAGTTTATGTTTCCGTGTTAAGTATTTAAGAAAGAAAGTGTTTTACATGTATATTCCTTTTACACTAGTTCCATGAGTTCTATTTGAGTTTTCATGTTAAAAAGAATGGAAATGATATGTGTGTCTTTGAAATGCGATTGCCTTGACTTATGCATTTATGAGTATGTTCTAAAACGAGCGGGACCTCATGCATGTGTTGTGTGCTCATGAAAAGATTTATGTAAGGCCGTGACGATAATTCTCCCAAAAGTTTTATGTGGGTTATGAGGGAACCCGAGTCTTCGGATTCTCTATGCTCCCGGGGTTCGAGAGTGCTCCACGATGGTAGCCGACGGGCTTGAGTCTTCGGACTCCACGATGGTAGCCTTCGGGCTGAGTCTTCGGACTCCACGATGTATGTTAGCTTTCGAGCTCAACTCTCAGAGTTAGGGGAGGACTCTATTCGATGGAAAATTATGTCTTCGGACTATTTACGAGGCCCTCGGGAGAATTTAATCGTTCACGAGAGCCGCAAGGAAAAGTACATGGTTTATAAAACGAATTTTAGGTCCCCTACTAAAGCGATGGTTTACGATGGTTTTATGATTCAAAATGACATGTTGCATGCGAGTGAAACTCTTATTTTGAAACTATGAGTTACTTACTGAGTATTATTCGTTAATACTCATCCTTTTCCTTTTAAAATGTTTTCAGGAAAGGCTAAGATCGGCCCTAGCGCGTGACCGGAGATCAGCTACTCGAGTCATGGGAGCCGAGCGATTGCTATTCCGCTTCTTTTATGTTTCTGGATGTACACAGAACTCATGTCAAGTTTTTAAATGTTTAGGAGGATGTTTCAAAGTCTTTTAACCTTTCTTTGTAAATCTTGCACGTGTATTTGGCTTTCTATGTTTGAATTCACTTGGTTTCTGCTGTTTGAACCCTAGTATCATATTGAGAAGTTTGTTGGATGCTAGGAGGTTGTTTGAAAATCTTAGAAGTGTGTTTTTCTATGTCTTATCAGGTAAGGGTCAAATTTTTGGTTTTCGCGTAGTTACGTCGTTATGCTGCCGAAATTTTCGGTAGTATAGCGACGTGACTTAGTAATGACTCTTAGGTAGCGTGTTGAGTTTATAGGGTCGTTACAGTTCGCACTATTTGGAGTAGTTCATTCTTAATATCTTCTTCGATACTAAGTTCATTGATTCTCTTCTTCATTGGACATTTTGGAGCATAATGCCCAAATCCTTTGCATTTGTAGCACTGAACTTTAGAAGAAGGTCTTTTTGAAAAATTCCTATTGATAGTAGGATTCTTTTTGCTATATTGAACTTTTCGGTAAGGACCCGTAGCATATGGTCTGCTAGTCTTGGATCTTTGCCGATAATTTGAGTACTGAATTTTGGCTTGATTAAGCCTCTTCTTCTTCCTGACAGATGGAGCTTCAGGATGATAGTAATATATTTTGCAAAACTATCCGAATTCTTGTTTCCTTTCTCTGGACTTGATTTTCTTTTCATGCCGAGCAGCTTCAAGGCATTGCTTTCCTGCTTGGCTAATAACGAAATGACAAAGCTCGCCATAAGTGACCGAGCTCCATGGAATTTCTCCTTTGTAAAATTCTCGGAGATGGAGTAGTAGTTCGAAGCCAAATATTTTTTGTAATCTGACTATAAATCTTTCTTTCCAGAACGGGCTATGGGCATCCGTTCTTTTGTAGACCTCTGTTAAGAAAGTCTGCTTATACCATTCAAAGTCTTGAAGTTTTGGACAAGTCAGTCTTTGAAGGTATTCATCTGCTTGATTAACATAATCATTGTTGTCTCCAACAAAAGCTTTGATTATGCTAAAGCAGAGGGTTGTAACTGCATCTTCTTTGGATCCCCTTGTAGGGGCTGCAAGGGCTGTTGATAGGGCCGCTGCAGTGACACCAGTGGCTCTTGTAGTCGGAGATACCCTGCTTTGGGCTATCGAAGAGGTTTCTCCAACTCCTCTCACTGTTCTAGTAGAATCAATTATTTCTACTGGAGACTTATGAGTGAGAATTACCCTTCTTTCTTCATCAGTGAAGGTATTTTGCCACCAACCTCTCAGAATGCCTGTAAATCCAGCAACAAGAAGCTTGGCGATTTGATGATCAGTTGCGCCTTTTGAAGTGTATGCTGCGTTAGCAACAAACATTTCTTGGACGACATTCATGATCAAATATTGAGAAAGACCGTCAATATTCCATTCATAAATGGATGATCCATCAAATGAACTGGCAATAACATGATTCCGGTCTTCTATTGTCAGATCTGGGTGAGTAGCCCTTTGATAATAATTCCTTGGGTTACTTTTTGAGTGCATAGAGATTCTATTTATTTTTGTAGGCTCTTCATCTGAGATTGCTGCTTGCTGCATTTCTGCAATTATATCAGCTATCTCGTCATTGAGTACATTAATTTGAGGAGACTTTCCATTAAGCTTGTTGAGCTCCTGTTGAATTGATTCAAGCAAGATCTCTTCTTTTCTGTTTAGTAATGGAACTGACCCTCCTGGAATCCTTCCAAAATTTGAAAGAGTATCATCAATTATTGGGATTCCAGATGATCCTATCCTAAGGGGCTTTTGGATCTTTGGAGGAGTGAAAACCTTCTCCTCTATACGATCCATTTGTTCTGCCATGGTGGATAGTATCTTGTTTGTGAAGTTGTTTTGAGCAAAAACTCCTCGAATACCTTTAGAGGGGTTTTTGTTTTCCTCTTCTAAAGACAGTTGCTTGAAAGGATAGGCAACAACTAGATTTCCCTTGGAATTTCTGAATTCAATATGTTCCTTGGGTGGATGAGTACTAGAAACTTCTCCTTCTTGAGTTCTCCAGAGAGTTTCTTTTATAACGTTCACCTGCTCATTTTAATTTTCTCGACTGGCAAACCATTGAAAGAAAGGAATATTTTGTTCAAGGGCTTCCATGGTAGAGATCCATGTAGCTTTGAATTCTTCTCTTTCTTCCTTTTCGTATGCCTTGAAGAAAAACTTTCTAGGCATTTTCCACTTCAAGTTTATGAAATCCTCTTTCAAGAATTCCATGTTTACCTTGAATTCTTCGGATATGACGTTGAGCTCATCAAATTGGCTTCTTACATCCATATCTGATTGAGTAGGAGAATTCGTCCTCACATAGGTTGTTTCTGGTATGCGAGGAGCAAAGTCCACTGAGTTAATCTTTGCAGATAAAGATTTTCTCAATGGTTCTTGAGGTTCGAAGCTTTTGGAAGATGAAGCTTCTTCTTCAAAATCTGAGGCACTCTGCCTGGATGGAGCAAAAGTTGAGACTTTCGGAACTGATGGCGTTTCTTGTGTGAAACTTATTTCAACAGTTCCATCTGGATGCTCAACTAGTTGAGTGGCAGACTTCGGAGGTGGTACTACTGGAGCGATAGCTCGTTCAAGTATCCAATGAGAATTCCGAGTTATGTCTGTGCAATGCAATGTTTTCGGGACCTGAATATTAGATCTCGAAACATTTGTTTCAAGGAGTATGGTTTTGCCTTTTGGGGAACCCTTAAGGCTCTTGGAGCTATCTCTGTCTTCATTAGTCGATAGCATAGTCTGAATATAACAACAAATGCATGAGCATCTGGTTGCATGTTCAGATCTTTGAAGTAAACATCAAGAATTAGAGAATTCAGAATTCTGGGATCTTGAAGTGATAGCCGATAGCATGGATAGCAATTGAAATAGGCTGGTCCTCTTTCCAAATTGGTTTCAACCATCGCTAAAAGAGAATCTTGAAACCGTAAGAATCTCTTATCCCTCAAGGTGAGAAGGATAGGAGTATTAAGGCCGTTTCTGAATAGCGACTTGATTGCAACCTGGACTAATCCAAGATGCATATATGAATAATCCTCTCTGTGTGAAAGGATTTGATTCCTGGTGAGGAGATTCAGAGACTCAGGATTGTTGTGGACAGCAATCTTGTCTTCAACAATCTTTACTCCCCATTATTGAGTAAAATTGAAGGTAGACTTAAAATATACCGTTTTTGGGTCTAATTTTGGAATATTCCAGTTAGCTAATTGTTGCTCCACTTTAGCTATCTGGATTAATTCATTTGTAGTGCTGGCGAGTTCGTCAGCATTTGACTCCGCTTTATGAGCATCGTCTTCTTGAGTAGTTTGAGCCAATTGAGTAGATGAAGAAGAACTCTCTCCTTTGAGTAATTTTCTTGGTAACAAAGATTTGAGTAACTTAGACATAATTCATAAAATCAAATTAAAAATCAAAGATAAAAATAATATTGTTTAAAAACAATAAAATCCTTCAAACGTTTCTCTCTCCACGAACTACCCAACTGTAGACTGGAACACGTGGCTTACCAACGATCTTACGCCTCTTGCTTCCTGGAACACCTTACGCTTACCAACGCCTACTGACGGAAGGGCTGACGGAACGAACACAGAGAGAAACTTGAGAAGAATTGTATTGATTTTTATCAATGCTAAATTTAACTCTAAAGTTTAAAAAGATTTAATAAATTAAATCAAATAAACGCAAAAATTTGAAACAAAGGAAATTGCTTCAAAGATTGGAGTGTTATTGAATAAAACTTTTCTTGGCTCTGATACCAATTGCTCCCAAATCCCACAATCTTTGCTCAGATTGCTAAAAGGATAGGAGAATAGGATCGGAACAAAAATGTAAAGAGATTACAATTTTGGTTGGAGATGCTTGGCAAAGAGATTACAAGTTTTCTTTTCTCTCTTGCTAGCTTATCCAACTCTTGCATCTGAATACAAATTGGAAGTCTTTTATAGACCCCGGACTCCAAAATGAATTTGAAACTAATTGAGTAAAAGATGTGGATGAAAGGATAAGACAAACCCTTATCTCAATCATCGTTCATCTTGTCAAACCTAACTTTGAAAATAAAAACCTAAAAGACAAAAGGTAATAAATACCTTGTCTTAAAAGTCTAAAAAGAGAAAATATAAAAAGCAAACATAAACGTGTGTAAAATTAAAATCTATCAACAAAGTCAAAAGGCTATAATAAAACCTAGAACCTAAAAGTCTAATACATTTATTACAAGTTTGAAAATTAAAAAGTAAAGTTGAAAAGAAAAGTTGAAAAATGATAACGCATGCTTCGTTGGTTGTCTGATATGGAATTTTTGTAGCATGCTTTGTTGAATTCTTTGCACAATCCCTCTCCCCCTTTATTAAAGATATTTTGAAAAAATAACTTTAATAAAGTTGTTGTCGTTTCTTCCATGAAGCGATTCTTTCATTCTTGTATTGTCTTCTTCTCAGGCGAGGAGGCAAGGAGGCAAGGCCATGGCTTACCAACGGACTTACAATACTGCCTGGAACACCAAATGGCCGCAATGGTCCTCCGCAGCAGGTCCTTTGAAGAAAGCGCCGCAAGATTGATAGATCGGAACGGGAAGAAATTTTTCTTCATGTATCTTTTGTTGTGTGCAAAGCATGTATTTACTGAAGAAATCAGAGCTGTATTTACAAGGATTTCTTCTTTCTGTACATTAATATTTTACAAAGAAATAAAATTTACAAGAGAAGAATATACATACGTTCTTTTCTTCTTTTTTTTTGTAGGTTCAACGGGAACCATGCCGTCCTTTTAGGAGAAGGAGCTCCTCTTGAAGAAAGATATCTGCTTGCAGATATCAACTTGAGTATTTTTGAGTAAATTCGTAGTTTAATGTCATTGCAGACGATTGGTAGCTTAAAGACTATTCCGGTCTAAAAAGATAAGTTTGAGTAAATTTGTAGTTTAACGACTTTTCGGTCTAAAGTGATTAAGGATCACTAAGGTTGATTTCGTCATCGTCTTCATCTATTATGGAAAGAGGTGGAGAAGACGACATGTTTAAGTTTGAGTTCTGGAGGAGAACTCTTTGAAGATCAGCTTCTGTGGCTGTTTGAGCTAAGGAAGCCAGCAAGGCAGCTTTATTTTTCTGAAATTCTTGCTGTGCTTTCTTTGAAAAATCTTGATTTTCTGGTGTGGTAATAAACCAAGATTTAATTTGAGGAAGATTAATGTTGGTGACATTAAATTTGTCCCACCATTTTATTTTGAGTGTCTTCACCAAGTATTTATAATTTGGGTGAAGGGTTTGAGTAGTTAAGTTCCAGCAAAAAATCCATGGAACTTGGAAATGGAGAGAAAACCTAAAGGTTAATGGATAAATATTTTTGAATATATTTTGAGAAAAATAATGAAATGATTCCTGAATAGGAGCAGGAAAAATTTCTGGAGAAAGGCCAAAGTTATGCCACCAAGTCATAAACCATATAGGATATTGGTGTTTATGAGCTGGTCGGCAAAACTGGATGAACCAAGAGTGGTTAAAAGCACGGTACCAAAGGACGATTGTACATGCTCTTACATAGTCTCTATATGAGTAAGATGGTGGATCATACCGAATGGAGAAGCGTTTTTCGGTATAGATCTTTTGGTTCCACCTCTGAGGAGTGATAACCCTGAAGATTTTGAGTTTTGAGTAAGAAATTACAGAAGGATTATTTCTTTCCGGTATAAGAGTAATTTCAGCAGATTTTGAATCAATAAGAATTAATTCATAAAACTGCCGTGTTTTTGAAAGGATTTCAGGCATGAAACAACAATCACCAGGATAAACATGGGAGGTTAGCTCAGTAAAGCTTTCAGAGTCCCATTCTGGTTCAATCAGGATCTCAGTGATTACGTGGGCTTTTTGGAAATATCCTGAAATTTTAGGTCTTGGAGTAAAACGTGTCAGTGGAGACACAACAGAGTTGTAGGTTGAAGAACCTACAACAGAACGAGTAGTATTTTGAGGTAAAGGCACTTGAAGCCTAATTGAAGCAGAATGATGTTGTGAACGTGTTCTAACGGGAGTAAAAGAAGTATCGAAAGAGCAAAATCTTCGATACAGACTGGATTAGTCTTTTGAGTATTTGAGGAAGAGGCAAGAGCCTTTCCTTTTGAAGTGGAAGACGAAGCAATTCCTTTTCCTTTTCTTGAACTCATGATGAGTTTTTGAAGATGGAAACTTGAATATGAAATTAAGTTTTCTGATGAGGAAGTTCAGGCTAAGCTGCAACCTCAGAGCATACTAACTTTCTTTTATATATTTTGAGAAGAATGAGGCTTTCTAGAGAGAGAAATTCTCTCGAGAGGAGAGTGAGTTCTTTGAGAGATGTTCTGTCGAAAGATAGTCTGCAAGAGGGCTTTGAGACCCTTTTATAGACAAAATTTGAAAATCAAAACATGATAATATTGCTTGCCAACGAGCAAAAATCTGTTTTGAAACCAAATTTTTAACATCTTTTTCTAAAATAAATTTAGAACTTTGAGAAATGAAGCCCGAATTCCCGATCAAAGTTAAGGAAGAGGTCAAAAAGCAATTTGACGCGGGTTTCTTAACAATAGCTAAGTACCTTGAGTGGGTTGCTAATATTGTCCCAGTTCCAAAGAAGGACAGAAAGGTGAGAATGTGTGTGGAGTATAGGGATCTCAATCGCGCAAGTCCCAAATATAATTTTCCACTTCCTCACATCAATGTTCTAGTGGATAATACAACTGGATATTCTACGTTTTCATTTATGGATGGATTTTCAAGATACAACCAAATTAAGATGGCCCCTGAAGATCAGGAAAAGACAACTTTCATCACTTTATGGGGGGACATTTTGCTATAAAGTCATGCCCAACCTAAAAAACACAGGGGCAACTTATCAGAGGGCTATGGTTACATTATTCCATGATCTGATGCACAAGAAAATTGAGGTATATGTTGACGACATGATCGCCAAGGCTAAACCAGGAGAAAAGCATGTCGTCACTATTCGTAAACTTTTTGAACGATTAAGAAAATTCCAGCTAAAGTTGAACCCAGCAAAGTGCATATTTGGGGTATCCTCCGGAAAACTACTGGGGTTTGTTGTCAGTCAAGAAAGAATCAAGTTAGATCCGAATAAGATAAAGGCGATAGTGGATTTAAAACCACCGAAAACTCAAAAAGAGGTAAGAAGTTTCTTAGTGAGGCTGAACTATATTGCATGGTTTATTTCACACCTATCTCAAACTTGTGAGCCAATACTAAAGCTGTTATGCAAAAATGAGGTATGTCGTTGGAATGAAGATTGTCAAAGAGCTTTTGACAAAATCAAAGAATATTTGAAGAGCCCCCCAATACTAGTCCCACCAATACCAGGACGCTTGTTAATCCTCTACTTAACAATAAAAGAGGGATCAATGGGATGTGTGCTCGAACAACATGATTCTTTAGGAAGAAAAGAGCAGGTCGTTTATTATTTGAGCAAAAAGTTCACGAGTTGCGAGTCGAATTACTCGTTATTAGAAAAAACTTATTGTGCCTTAGCTTGGACTGCTCAACGATTGAGGCAGTATATGTTGTACTACACGACATGGCTTATCTCAAAGATGGATCCCATAAAGTACATTTTTGAGAAACCATCTTTGTCCAGGAGAGTAGCTAAGTGGCAAGTTTTGTTTTCTGAATATGATATTGTTTATGTTACCAAAAATGCCATAAAAGGAAGTGCAATTGCTAATTGTTTGGCCGAGTTGCTATTAGAAGATTATGAACCTATGAAATTCGAGTTTCCCGACGAGGACATCATGACTGTATTAAAGACAGATGTGTCGCATGATTTAGAAACATGGACAATGTGGTTTGATAGAGCCACAAACGATGTGGGACATGGTATTAGAGTCGTGCTAATATCTCCCAATGGGAAGCTGTATCCATTAACTGCCAAATTATACTTTGATTGTACTAATAATGTGGCTGAGTACGAGGCATGCAGTATGTGGGTTCAGATGGCATATGACATGAAGATAAAGAAATTGCAAGTTTTTGGAGATTCTCTTATGATAATACACCAATTGAATAGAGAATGGGAAACAAGAGACCCTAAATTGATCCCCTATAATAAGTACATTAGAGAATTGGCTAAATAATTTGAGTTGATCACATTTGAACATGTTCCGCGATAAAGTAATCAAGTTGCAGATGTGTTAGCAACCTTATCTGCCATGTTCAAACTAGATTGCAATAAGGAAATTCAACCTTTAAGATTTGAAAAGCGAGAAATGCCAATCTATTGCTTGAGCATTGAGGAAGAACCATATGGGAAGCCCTGGTACCACGACATCAAGCGTTTCATTATGTTTCGAGAATACCCACTAGGAGAATCTGAAAACAATAAGCGCACCATCAGAAAATTAACTATGAACAATTGTTTGAATGGTGAAGTGTTATATAAAAGAAACCATGACATGACTTTGCTAAGGTGTGTCGATGAGTAGAGGCTAAAAAGATAGTGGAAGAGGTGCACCAAGGGGTTTGTGGGACCCATGCAAATGGGCACATGATGGCAAGGCAAGTCTTACGTGCTGGTTATTATTGGTTGACCATGGAATCAGATTATTTCAAGTACGCAAGAAAATGTCATAAATGCCAGATATATGCAGACAAAGTTCATACTCCAGCCTCATCTCTTCATGTACTAACATCCCCGTGGCATTTTTCTATGTGGGGTATGGATGTGATAGGACCAATTGAACCAAAAGCATCAAATGGTCACCGTTTCATCTTGGTAGCCATAGATTACTTTACAAAATGGGTAGAAGCTGCCTCATATAGGCGTGTCACTAAGCAAGTCGTGCTCAAGTTCATAAAATGGGACATCATATGTTGTTATGGTTTGCCTGAACAGATCATTACTGATAATGCAAAAAACTTGAATAACAAATTGATGGATGAGTTGTGTACTCATTTCAAAATTAGGCACTCCAATTCTACCCCTTACCAACCTAAACTGAATAGTGCAGTGGAAGCGGCAAACAAGAATATCAAGAGAAGTGTTGAGAAAATGACTGTCATGTATAAAAATTGGCATGAAATGTTACCTTTTGCTCTACACGGTTACCGAACCTCCGTTCGCACATCAACTGGTGCAACACCGTTTTCTTTAGTGTACGACATGGAGGCAGTTTTGCCTTTTGAGGTCGAAGTCTCGTCTCTCAAAGTGATTAGAGAAGCAGAGCTAGAAAAAGCATAATGGACTCAAGAAAGGTACGAGCATTTAAACCTCATTGAAGAAAGAAGAATGACTGCATTGTATAGAGGACAACTGTATCAGAAAAGGTTGACTCGAGCTTACAACAAGAAAGTACAACAACGTTGCTTTCAGAAGGGGGATTTGGTTTTAAAGAGAATCTTGCCGTTTCAAAAGGATTACAGGGGAAAGTGGACACCCAAATACAAGGGGCCATATGTGGTAAAAAAAGGCGTTCTTTGGTGGAGCTGTGGTTTTGACTGACATGGATGGCAATAATCTACTCAATCCACTAAATGCAGACCTTATTAAGAAGTATTACACATAAAAGGAGTAACTTCTAGTTGTATGAGCTACTCTTTCTTAGTTGTTTTTTGTAAAGCCCGGTGGAAGGCTTTTGTTTGCCTCAGAGTTGTATCCATGAGTTTTCCTGTTCAATGAACTTGTGGGTTTTGTTGAACAAAATATTATAATACTTACTTTGTGTAAGTAAGCTATTTTATAAGCTTTGACCTTTCGAGCAAATAAAGGAAGGATAAAGTAGTGGTGATGAATATGTCAAAAATGTGCATATACATGCATAAACAAGGTATGTCCTTGTTCTCAATTTTGTTGTGTTTTTTAGCGGCGTTTGTTTATCCCTGGCCCTCAACATGCTTTACTGTGTCATGTGGTGCTTGTTTAGCCCTAGCCCTTGACACTATTTTGTTGTAGTGGCACTTGTTTATCCTTGGCCCTCCGAGTGCTTTATTCTTTGTGGGTTTTGTTGAACAAAATATTATAATACTTTGTGTAAGTAAGCTATTTTATAAGCTTTGACCTTTCGAGCAAATAAAGGAAGGATAAAGTAGTGGTGATGAATATGTCAAAAATGTGCATATACATGCATGCATGCATGCATAAACAAGGTATGTCCTTGTTCTCAATTTTGTTGTGTTTTTTAGCGGCATTTGTTTATCCCTGGCCCTCAACATGCTTTACTGTGTCATGTGGTGCTTGTTTATCCCTAGCCCTTGACACTATTTTGTTGTAGTGTCACTTGTTTATCCTTGGCCCTCCGAGTGCTTTATTCTGTCATGTGGCGTTTGTTTATCCCTGGCCCTTGACACTCTTTTGCTGTAGTGGTGCTTGTTTATCCTTGGCCCTCAGAGTGCTTTATTTTGTCATGTGGCGCTTGTTTATCCATGGCTCTTAGCACTCTTTTTGCTGCAACGGCGTTTGCCTCCAGCTTGTTACTTTTGCTGTAGTGACACTTGTTTATCCTTAGCCCCAAACATTTATTTTATCTCTATTAGACATTATGTCGGTCACATTCTTGGCTTCCCAGAAGCTACCCTTGGACACTTTTATAATATGTTGAGATATTTAAGTATGCATCTAAACTTCAGCCATGCAAAATAGTGTCTATACCTTCATCCACCGTCTACTTCTACAAGGATGTACAAAGGGGGGCATGTTGTAGCCACCAATTCTTGTCCGGCTTTCTATTTATAAAATCGATTGCTAGTTTAATGTTTGTTATTAAATTTGCTCATTATTGGAATGTCTCCACTTTGATATTTGTTTGTTATTTGTTAATTTTACTTTTTTATGCCTTTTATTTTTTATTTTTTATTTTTCTTTTAAGTGGGAGAATGCATAGTTTTTTTTTTGGATAAAAACAAAATTTTAGTTAAATGAGTAAGTTTTGTATTTTGTTTTGCTTGACCAAAAGTTGTTGGTCTATTTTGGTGCTAAACTCCTTTTGGCATGATTTTCAAATTGCAAAAACATGGTCTTTGGGTAGTATACAAAAGAGGAAGTGGTTTGGAATTTTTATACCTCTCATTCTCAACCTTTTAGAAAAAAAAAAAAAAAAAGAGGATCTCCATCCATACACCAAAAAAAAAAAAAAACCTAGAAGAAGCCCTTCTTTTCTCAACAATTTTTTTTTGTTTTCTCTCATCCACAACAATCACATTTTCAAGCCATCCATATAGAAAAAATACAAATTCACTACGGAGTAAGTCTCTAATCTAGAAAACACCTAAGGATCTTTGTAAAAAGAACAAAAAATTCTAGCTTAGTTGAAGTTTGCATTTGGTAGGGCTTTGTCCCAAGGATCCGCACCTCAAACAACAAGCTCTTTTGGTGTGTTCTTGTTTCTGACCATTATTTCTCCGTCTCTATCTCGGAATGCCCTAAAAAATAGTAGTATAGTAAGGGTATTATGAGTTTCGCTTTCTTTTCGTTCTTTAGTAGTGATCTCTTTACTTTGTTTGCAATATGAACTCATACTCATTGTTACATTTGCTATAGATTCATGTTGTTACTCTTACCTATCTCTCTATGCTTTGCCCATCTCTCTTCTTTCTCTTCTCTTATGAGTTTTATTTACCAAAAAGTGAGGAGCAAACAAAAAAAAAAAAAAAAAAACATAACAAAAGAAAAGGAAGCAAAATGTTGTGAAATCAAAAGAAAAGTTGTATAACATACCTTAGATTGGGTGAGTGAAGCTCCACTTTGGGTATACAAAAAAACAAACTTTATTGAGGGAGAGAAGTGAGAAAATAGGAGGAAAGAATGAAGTTCTAGAGAGAACAAAAGAGTGAAAGAAAGGGGGAAGAAGAGAGTGAAAGCAAGTGGGTTTTAGGTTTTCTTTTTTTTTTTTTTAAAAAAAAGGTTAATCAACCTTTGTTTTCTTTTATTTCTTTTTTTTTTTGGTGTAATAATATATATATATATATATATATATATATGTGTGTGTGTGTGTGTGTGTGTGTGTGTGTGTGTGTGTGTGTGTGAGTGGTAAGAATTGATTTTTTTTACTTTTATTTATTTATTTATTTATTATTATATATATAATATATATATATGCACATATATTTTCATGGGTGGCTGTTTTGCTGCCCATGTATTTGAATAATTATTTTTATTATTTTTTTTCAGTTTTGCCTCGTCAGTGGCAGTACTACCACTGACACAAGTTTTTTTTTTAATTTATATTATTTATTATTATTATTATTTTTTAATTGTGTCTATATGTACTTACTATTATTATTTATTTTTTAGAAAGGATATATCTACTTTATTTTAAATTTTGTGTTTTTTATTAACACATTTTGTTTTTTTTTTTTTGTGTGTGTGTTATTTTTGTGTAGTTTAAATGGGAATATGTTTTCTTACTTATTATTGTTGTGATATTGATGTATGCATGCTAATTAGTACATGATTTTAATCTTTTCATCCATACTGTTTATCAAAAAAATTGTCCAACAACAGAATCTAGAAATATTTGGAAGTCCGGTTTTCTACTTTTCTTGAGGTGAGAAATCGATTCTTTGGAAGTCCAAGATCGATTTCAATATATTTTTTTTTCTTAAATTTGTTAACATGCTTGCATATAGTGCTTGTTTGATTATTTGCTAATGAATAGATTATTATGCTAGCTTAATTTATCTTTAAAATGCATTTATTTATTATTCTTAATTATTTATTTTTTTGACGTTTTTCCAATCTCTTTTTATAAAATTATTTCCAAATCTTTAAATTTGCTCTTTTTGAGTTTATGAAAGTTTTATAACCAAAGTGTCATTTCTAAAGCCTTTTTTTAATCTCTTTCTTAAAAAGTGGTTTTTCAAGGTCGTTTTTTGTCGAAAAATTCCTAAGACGAAATCTAGAAATATTTGGGAGTCTGATTTTCTAGAATTCTTGAGGTGAGGGATCATTATCTTTGGGAGTCTGAGATTTTGATCCCAAAAAAATATGAATTTAATTAAAACAAAAAAAATTTGTTCTTTTTTTTTAAAAAAAAAAAAAACTTTCTTTTATAAAAGGTTATTCTATGACGGTGTTGATAAATTATAAACTTTTATCATATTCTTGAGGTGGAGAATTTTTCCTAAGTTTTTTTTAGGGGGAATATTTCTAATATAGTCAAATTGATGAAGATTTATCCACTTATTTTATGGGATCATGACTCAAATATTGGAGGAACGAGAGGTAAAATAAGACATTGTTTTAAAAATCTCTTTTTCCCTAAATAAGCTTTTCTTCTAAAATCTTTTGCAATTCAAGATTAAAATTTGGCCAATGTTTTAAACGGATGTTGTGGGGTGCTAACACCTTCCCCACACACAATTAACTTCCGAGCCCAAATATGGTTTTCACTTGCCGTTTTTTTCTTTTTTTCAAAAAAGTTGTTTCATTTTATTTCGATGCCCAATCACACCATAAAAAAGATTGGTGACGACTCTTTTTTTTTTTTTTTAAAAAAACCTCCTTTTTCGAGGATGTCGGCTGCTCCGCATCGCAGGCACATGGCGACATTGTCTTGTTATCTTTCTCAAACTTATCCGAATCAACGTCAGCGGGCTGTTTGGATTGAGTAGGATCAAGATCTGCAGTACCTTTTGGTTTGTCTGAATCTACGACAACGATACTTTTAGATCTATTAGGACTCTTAGTGGTCAGAATGTAATCGACCTCCAATTGCCCGAAGAAAACATAAGCTTTTGGGACGAAGGACGCTAATTGGATCTGTCAAGTGGTTCCAACTCTATGCACTTTTTACAAGCAAAAAATCGAGAAAATAATCGTTGTGGTGTGGAAGAATAACTGCCTTGAAAGCAATTTCGGCACCATTTCGGTGCTAAATCGTCTCACGTCAGTTGCTCTGCAAGGTTAACACAACACCCTTCTCGAATGTGCACTCATTAGAGAAGGATAGGAATCAAGAAATAAACTTTGCTCGGAATGATCTTTGTTTTTTTTTTAATTTTAAAACCGATAGACCAAAAAACAAATACAGAAGAAAGTGTTTTGTAATGAAGAAGAAAACGTTTTGAAATAAAAATAATTGATGGAAAAAACGTTTTCTAGTTCTACAATTTATTACAAAATGGTAAAAAAATATGTTATAACGGTAAGAAAATATTAAAGGATTTTTGTCCAAAATAAGAGTATAAAGTAGTAAAAATTACATCTTTTTTCATGCAATTATGGTTACCCAAACCCATCCGCTCGACCAAATAAACGGCAGTGCACGTGTGAGGAGGGATTTTGATACCACTCTATGCACTTTTTATAAGCACAAAGACAAGCTTTAGTAAATAAACCCCTCATGCAATTTTAAATCTTTCCATGTTGGACAAACTTCCCACTTATTCCAACTGTTGCAATGGGCCAAAAGCACAACCATTCTCAACAGAGAGAAAATGGGAGAGAGATTTTTAGGGAGCAATATGGAGGTTGGAGAGAGAAAAAGCCTTCTTTTTTTTTCTCTCTCTAGAAAACGTGTGTGTTAGTGGGAAGGAACCTCCCTTTTTATAGCAAAAGCTTTACTCACAATTAAAGAGAGACAATAAAATAAGCCTAAAAGTTAGTCATCAATGGCCCTATGATCCAAAAGCCGGCCCTAACCCGATCCAAAATTAAAGTTTCACCAGCCCGGCTCAGCTCAACCTACTTATTCATTGGATTGGATATGGATCACCCTTTTAAAGAGTGGGCTAGCCCATGGGCCGGCCCATTTGGGTCATGTTTGGATCAACCTATCAAGCTGACCCAATGGACATATCATTAGGCCAATCCAAATATGTATGTGTATATATAATTCTTTATATATTTAAAAAAGTAAAACTTTTAATATCTTTTTCATAAAATATATTTTTATAATATCAATAATTTTATTAAGTAAAAGTAATAAAAAAAACACAAAAATTTTAAAATAACATAACATACGAAATATAATTCCAATAAATTTTCATAACATTTAGTTAAGAAAATTTAAAAAGTATTTAAAAAAACAATTTAAATAATTAATATTAAAAGGGTTAATCTAATGGGTCGACCCAAACTTGGTCCAAACTTTGATCCAATGAGCCAAGTTCAAGAGTAGGACCATGGGCTTAGGCTATTGAAGGTTAGGTTGGGTCGGCCCGACCTAAGCCCAAACAATGTCTTAGGCCCACTGGGCTTAGGCCTGGGTGGGCCTACACCTTTTAAGGTCGTGTCGGCTCGGTTTGGCCCAATGATGAAGGTGACTCGAAAGAGTACAATCAATTAAATGATCATTAAATAAAATCCAAAAGAAAACAAATAAAGACAGTTCAATTAAACTTTCCAAAACTTCAAGATTTGATTTGTCAATTAATTAAATCTCATTCGTAAAGGGAACAAAATATTTGGCTTAATTAAATTTACCAAAATTTTAAATATTTAATTTGGTTAATTAATTAATCAAATTCTTAAAGGAAATAAGATATTTGTCTTAATTAATTTTACCAAAATTTCAAATATTTGATTTGGTTAATTAAATTTTACCAAGATATACTATTTCTTTTTCTTTTATATCTTTTCTTTTTTTTTTTTAGAAAATAAAAAGATTAAATAAAAAAAGATAAAATATCGGACAAATTGGTCTACAGCAGTAGCAATATGATCGCACCGTAATAGTGCTCTTTTATCAACTTATTTCATGCTAGTTTAGTTACTCTCACGCGTCTATTTGACTATTTTGTAGGGGATTGAGAAATTCAGAGCTATTTGGAAGACTTCGGATGAATCAGGCCTAAAAGGAAGCTAATCGGGTCTATTTTGAGCATTCAAATTTAGAAGAGAGGCCATCCAAGTCAAGGTAGCCAAGTACAAAGCATCTAGATGCTATTTTAGGCGTCAAGACGCCACTGTACAACCATATGAAGCTTGAAGATGCTGGGAACTTGAAGAAGCAAGACTCGCTCGACGCTGCGGGGAGGCTACCCTCGACGTTGGCAGTGTCGAGAGACTACTTTCAAGCGACTAGACGCTACCCTGATTCCGCTAGATTCATTCCTTATTTGCAGAGGTAGCATCTAGACGCTATCCTAAGCGTCTAGATGCTTCCCTACCTTATTTAATCAACTTTTTCTTTTCGGGTTAGCATCCATCTTTTGGCCTTTTGGCCTACACGTTTTAGAGAGTTTTTAGAACCCCTTTTCCCTTTTCTCCTTAGACAATTATTGTATCAAATCGAACCAATAACGAACCTTGGCTACATCATCACGATGAGCGGCTAAGGTAAGTATTCCAATTTAAAGGTTGATTGCAACCAATTGCAATTTTGTGAGGCTTGAATTTTTATGTAGTTTACTTATAATTGCAACTATTCTTTGATTCCTGTGTCTATTTTATGAACATGTATTTCTGATTGAATTGACACCTTGATTGTTTTATATGTTTGATTGCTAGTCATGATTCATGATCCATAATTGTCATGTTGATTGAACCTTGTAGCGATAGGATTATTACATGTGTGTGTTTTATGGGTTTCCATAATTGCATAGCTTGCATGTTTAATTCTAGAAATTAAAGAAGCATATTGATTAGATTAAAGTTATTTTATCTAATTGGTTGTCTTAGTCCTTCCAAAACACTTAATGTCTTTACCCAAGTAATTTGGAACGATTTCGTCAGAATTGTTTAGGTAATTACCGTTAACCTTAACGTTTGTTAGAGTTAATGACTTTAGGAAATTTGTTACTTTTGGGGTTTCCTAAAAAGTTGACTAAGTGCTTGCATAATTAAGTCACGCGTTTTGTATGCCTATGATCGATGTTGCAATTGGATAAACCATACCTATGAATTGGATTTTGTTGGCTTTTTGGCCCTTAATCTTAAATTAATTAATTTTAATTAATTCATTAATATTTTGATGATAACAAACTTGCTATTAATTACTAAAAATTTTAGTATTTTGAAGTTTCCATAGTGTAGAGCTCGGAATAACGATTCCAACGCCTCTTGAATCACTCAAATCGGAGTTAAAATGAAGAAGTTATGGACAAAACAAAGTTGAACGGAAAATTCCCGACGCGATGACGTGGCAGCTGAGTCAGCATTATGGACCATTGAGAGAGTGACACGTGGAGCTATGGGGAAGTGACACATGGTGGCTTTTTTGTTTGTTTAAAAAGAAAAAAGAAAAATTATATTATTATATATTATTTTTTTATGTGTCTAACGGTTTTTAAAATTTAAAAAAAAAATTCTGACAGCATTAAATGCTGCCAGCAGTTAGGCTGATTTAAAAAAAAAAAAAAAAGAGGTTATATATATATTTTGACTGTTGGACATATATATATATTATATTATATTATAATATTTATTTATTATTTACTTTTTATTTTTTTTCTTTTAAAATCTCCTCCATTCATTTTACTTTTACAACAATCCAATGACCCAAATTAAATTTTTATTTTTACCTTTTTTCCCTCTCTTTTTATACCATATTCTTCTCAAAAAATTCAACAAGTTTTACAATTTTCAATCCTCCAAAAATCTCAAAAATCCCCCATTGTTGCTCTCTCCAAGCTCTAAATTTTTTCTTTTCATCTTATTCTCGAGAGAGAATTATTGTGTTGTGAGGGTTGATTTGTGAGAGTTAAATTTGCAAATTTATTATATTAAGAGAGTTCTTAAGTGTGTTATTTATTTTCTTCAAACTTTGTAACAGTTTGATCCTAACCCGTGGAAAGGATCGAGTTTGCTCTTGAACTCGTAAAAAGAGCGTTGTAGCGGTTGGACTCTAATCCGTGGAAAGAGTCGGTAAAGTTTTTATTCAAATTCCCAAGAGGCGCTTGGGGAGTGGAGTAGGTTGAGTTTGACCGAACCACTATAAAATTACGGTATCATCCTCTCTAACTCTTTCTCATTTACTTTTGCAAATTAATTGTAGTAATTTATTGCATGATTTAATTTGTTCTTAATTGTTTATTGTGTTGATTGAATTAATTTTTCATACTTTACATATTGTATTAATTATCCTTTTTATTTGTTTATAAAAAGTTTGATAATTATATTATTTGTGCATACTTAGGAAAAAGTTTTATTAAACCCTATTCACCCCCCTTCTAGGGTTGCCATATCGATCCAACAATTGGTATCAAAGCGAGGTTGCTCTTTTAGAATTTTTTTTTTTGTAAACTTTATTGTTTGAGCTTTATGGAAAACCTAGTAGTAAATGGTGTGATTGAAGGACAATCCACCTCTAGACCTCCTTACTTTGATGGGTCAAATTATGCTTATTGGAAAGCTAGAATGAAATTTTATTTGCAATCCGTTGACTATTATTTATTGTTAAATGTGGTTAAAGGTCCTTATATTCCCATGAAAAGAGTTAATAATAATGATGTGCCTAAATTAGAAGAAGAATATGATGACAATGATATGAAAAAGTGTGCTTTTAATGCTAGAGCTATAAATTGTTTATATTGTGCTTTAAGCAAAGATGAGTTTAATAGAATATCTATGTGATCTTCCACTAAAGAAATATGGAATACTTTTGAAGTGACTTATGAGGGAACTAATCAAGTTAAAGAGTCAAAAATTAGCATGCTAGTTCATAATTATGAATTATTTAAGATGGATGCTAATGAATCTATTACCGAGATGTTTACTAGATTTACTAATATTATAAATGCTTTGAAGGGTCTTGGCAAAGTATATACTACCTCCGAAAATGTTAGGAAAATTCTTAGGTCTCTACCTAAGAATTGGGAAGCAAAGGTGACGGCGATTCAAGAAGCAAAAGATCTCACCAACTTCCTTTGGAGGAACTTATTGGCTCTCTCATGACACATGAGATTACCATGAAGGAGCACATGGAGGATGAGTCCAAAAAGAAGAAGAGTATTGCATTAAAGACCATATCCTTGGAAGTTGAATCCGAAGATGAGGATGTTCTTGATGAAGACGATATTGCATATTTTTCACTTAAGTATAAGAACTTCATCAAGAGGAAGAAACAATTCAAGAAGCACATTTCCAACCAAAAAGAGTCAAAAGGTGAAAAGAGCAAAAATGATAAGGTAATATGCTATGAATGCAAGAAATCGAGTCACATAAGAACGGATTGCCCTCTCCTTAAATCATCTAAGAAATCCAAGAAGAAAGCAATGAAAGCTACTTGGGATGATAATGATGAAAGTGGAAGTAGAAGTGATGAAGAAGAGGTAGCAAAGTTTTGCTTCAAGGCTCTCATAGTGACAAGGGTGATGAACAAGATGATGAGGTAACTCTAGAACCCATTTCCTATGATGAATTGTTTGAAGCTTTTGAAAATATGCAAAAAGACTTAGAAAAGCTTGGTTCCAAATATGTTGTGCTTAGAAAGAAATACAATGCTTTAACTAGTGAAAATAAGTCTTTACTTGATGAAATTTCTTGCTTAAAAGACAATGAGCATGATGTTGTGCAAATTAATGAAGTGAATGTCTTTTGTGATAAGCATGTTTTTTTATTGTGATGAGAAAAATGCCTTGCTTGATAAAGTTAGATTTCTTGAGCATGATAGTTGTGAAAAAGATAACTTGATTAATTTGCTTAAGGAAAAGGAATTAAATGCTTTTCAAGAACTTGGTAAGGCTAAAGAGTCTATTAAAAAGTTCACAATAGGTTCTCAAAGGTTGGACAAAATAATTGAAGTAGGCAAGCCTTATGGTGATAAAAGAGGATTAGGCTACATTGATGAATGTTCTACTCCCTCAAGTTCTAAAACTATTTTTGTTAAAGCACCTCCTATTGTGCCTAAGCTTAATATGCCTAAGGTTGTGTCTAAGCATGATAAATCTAGCTTTATGCCTATATGTCATCATTGTGGTGTTGAAGGTCATATTAGACCTAAGTGCTTTAAATTGAAATATGCTCTTACTACTTCTTCAAGAAGAAATTTTTCTCAAAGAGCAAAGTTTCACAATGCTCCAAGAAAGAATTTCTCCAAGAAAAGTAGAGTGCATAAATTTGTTGTAAGAGATAAATCCTTGCATAATGTTGTTTGTTTCTCATGTGGCAAGTATGGACATAAAGTGTATTCTTGTTACTTGTCTAAATCCAATGCTTTAAATGTGGATGCAAAAATGAAATGGGTTCCCAAGTTTGTAAATGCTAACCTTTTAGGACCCAAACAAGTATGGGTACCAAAAGATCAATCTTGAACACTTTTGTTTGTAGGTTTGTTTGAAAGTCTCCAAGAAAAATAAATGGTACTTGTATAGTGGTTGCTCAAGGCACGACGGAAGACCAATCCAAGTTTGTCAATCTTTCTAAAAAGGATGGAGGTTTAGTAACCTTTGGTGATAACAAGAAAGGTAAAATTATTGGTAAGGGTAGTATAGGTAATGGTTCTTCTACCTTGATTGAAAATGTGCTTTTAGTTGATGGTTTAAAGCATGATTTACTTAGTATTAGTCAATTATGTGATAAAGGTTTTAGAGTTGTGTTTGATAAAAAGAATTGCATCATTGAAAATGCTAGTGATAGAAAAGTCTTGTTTGTTGGCAATAGAGATGAAAATGTGTACACTATTGATTTGAATGATTGCCCTATTAGTGATAAATGTTTTTCGGCCTTGCATGATGATTCTTGGTTATGGCATAGAAAACTAGGACATGCTAGCATGCACTTAATTTCAGATATTTCCAAGAATTCTTTGGTTAGAGGTCTTCCAAAATTTAAATTTGAAAAGGATAAAGTTTGTGATGCTTGTCAAATGGGTAAGCAAACCAAATCCTCTTTCAAATCTAAAAATGTGATCTCTACAACTAGACCCCTTCAACTATTACATATGGACTTATTTTGGCCCTTCTAGAATTGCTAGTTTTGGAGGGAATTATTATGCCTTTTGTGATAGTTGATGATTTTTCAAGATTTACTTGGGTTTTGATGATAAAACATAAAGATGATGCTTTGAAAAGTTTTGCTAGTTTTGCAAAAAGAGTTCAAAATGAAAAAGGGTTTTTGATTTCTAAAATTAGGAGTGATCATGGAGGAGAATTTGATAGTATTGCTTTTGAAAATTTTTGTGAAGAAAATGTTTTTTCTCATAACTTCTCCGCTCCAAGAACTCCTCAACAAAACGGTGTGGTTGAAAGGAAAATTTGTACTTTGCAATAATTTGCTAGGTCAATGTTACATGAGTATGATTTACCTAAATACTTTTGGGCCGAAGCCGTTAACACCGCTTGTTATGTTTTAAATAGAGTTTTAATTAGGCCTTCTTTAGATAAAACTCATTATGAGCTTTGGCATAACAAAATTCCAAACATTGGGTATTTCAAAGTTTTTGGTTGTAAATGTTTTATTTTGAACAACAAAGAAAAGCTTGGAAAGTTTGATTTTAAGACGGATGTTGGTATCTTTCTAGGTTATTCCTCTACAAGTAAAGCTTATAGAGTTTTCAATAAGAGAACTTTAATTATCGAGGAATCTATGCATGTTGTATTTGATGAATCTTGCAATAATGTTTCTAATGAGTCTATTTGTAGTGATGATTTAGAAAGAAATTTTGGAGATTTACTTGTTAGTGACAAGGGCAAAGAAATTGATTCAAGTAAGCAAGAATTGAGCTTCAATGAAAAGAAGGAAGACAGTTCTTCATCTATGCCTAAAGAGTGGAGGTATGCTCCATCCCATCCCAAGGATTTGATTCTTGGTGATCCTAAACAAGGTGTGAAAACTCGTTCCTCTCTTAATTTGTTTAATAATCTTGCTTTTGTTACTCAAGTTGAACCTAATAGTTTTAAGGATGCCGAAAATGATGAGTTTTGGATTTTAGCTATGCAAGAAGAATTAAATCAATTTGAAAGAAACAAAGTTTGAGAATTAGTCCCTAGGCCTTCTAATGCTTCTATTATTGGAACTAAATGGGTCTTTAGAAATAAGATGGATGAAAATGGAAATATCATTAGAAATAAAGTTAGACTTGTAGCTCAAAGTTATTGTCAAGGGGAAGGTATAGATTATGAAGAGACTTTTGCACCCGTTGCTAGATTAGAAGCTATTAGAATGTTACTTGCTTTTGCTTCTTATAAGAATTTCATCTTGTATCAAATGGATGTGAAAAGTGCTTTTTTAAATGGTTATATTATGGAGGAAGTTTATGTAAAACAACCTCCGGGCTTTGAAAGTTTTGACTTGCTTAATCATGTCTATAAGTTGAAAAAGGCTCTTTATGGCTTAAAACAAGCTCCAAGAGCTTGGTATGATAGACTTAGTAATTTTCTACTTGAGAATGACTTTAAAATGGGTAAACTTGATACTACTCTCTTTATTAAGACTAAGGAAAATGATATGCTTTTAGTGCAAATATATGTGGATGACATTATCTTTGGTTCTACTAATCCTTCTTTGTATGAAGAATTTTCTAAGTGTATGCATAGTGAGTTTGAGATGAGTATGATGGGAGAACTTAGCTTCTTCCTTGGACTTCAAATCAAACAACTCAAGGATGGTATCTTCATAAGTCAAGAGAAATACACAAAGGATTTTCTCAAAAGATTCAAGTTCAATGAAGGTAAAATTGCAAAAACTCCTATGAGCACATCCACTAAGCTTGACAAGGATGAAAAAGGTAAATGTGTGGACATAAAAGCTTATCGAGGTATGATTGGATCTCTACTTTATTTAACCGCTAGTAGACCCGATATCATGTTTAGTGTATGTCTTTGTGCTAGATTTCAATCTTGTCCTAAGGAATCTCATTTGCATGACGTTAAGAGAATTTTTAAATATTTGTTTGGGACTATTGATTTAGGTTTGTGGTATCCTAGAAAGGTAGAGTTTAATTTGGTAGGATATTCTGATGCGGATTTTGCTGGAAGTTTACTTGACCGTAAGAGTAGTAGTGGGACTTGCCAATTTCTTGGTAGCTCCTTAGTATATTGGTTTAGTAAAAAGAAAAATTTGGTTGCCTTATCCACCACCAAAGCGGAATATATTGCGGTTGCTAGTTGTTGTGCTCAAATTCTTTGGATGAAACAAACTCTTTGTGATTTTGGATTAAAGTTTGATAATGTGCCTATATTTTGTGATAATACTAGTGCTATTAATTTGACTAAAAATCCTATTCATCATTCTAGGACTAAGCATATTGATATTAGACATCACTTTATTAGAGAGCATGTGCAAAATGGTAATATTATTCTTGATTTTGTGACCTCTAATAATCAATTAGCAGATATTTTCACCAAGCCTTTGAATGAAGAAAACTTTTGCAAAAATAGGCTTGAGTTTGGTATTATTCGTTGTGATGCCTCTTGAATTTATAATTTTGCTTGTTTTTTTTTTAAAGCATATTGATAGGGGGAACATTAATTAATTAATTAATTAAAATTAATTAATTTGAAAAGTATGTATTCATGTTCTTAAGGGGAGTTATGAAAAGTATGTATTCATGTTCTTAGGGGGAGCTTCCGTATAGTTTTTAATATTTCTTAATTGTGTCTTTTTGATGATTCCAAAGGGGGAGAAGTTTAAGAAAAATATATTCTAAATTTTGTATCATGTTTTAGTGTTGCATTAATTTAGGGGGAAAATTAATTTAATATTTTTTGAGTGAATTTTCAAGTATGAGCTTTATGGTGATATATTGGACTTTATATTGAAATTATTACTTGGACACATGTACTACCTTGGTTTTTATAAACTTCAAGTTATTTTTCTTTAGTGGTTTGTCATCATCAAAAAGGGGGAGATTGTTGGCTTTTTGGCCCTTAATCTCAAATTAATTAATTTTAATTAATTAGTTAATATTTTAATGATAACAAAACTGCTATTAATTACTAACAATTTTAGTATTTTTGAAGTGTCCATAGTGTAGAGCTCGGAATAACGATTTCAACGCCTCTTGAATCACTCAAATCGGAGTTAAAATGAAGAAGTTATGGGCAAAATAAATTTAAACGGAAAATTCCCGACGCGATGACGTGGTAGTGAGTCAGCATTATGGACCATTTAGAGAGTGACACGTGGAGCTATGGGGAAGTGACACATGGTGGCTTTTTTGTTTGTTTAAAAAGAAAAAAGAAAAATCATATTATTATATATTTTTTTATGTGTCTAACGATTTTTAAAATTTAAAAAAAAAAATTCTGACAGCATTAAATGCTGCCAGCAGTTAGGCTAATTTAAAAAAAAAAAAAAAAAAGAGGTTATATATATTTTGACCGTTGGATATATATATATATATATATATATATATATATATATATATATATATATATATATATATATAATATTATAATATTTATTTATTATTTACTTTTTTTTTTTCTTTTAAAATCTCCACCATTCAGTTTACTTTTACAACAATCCAATGACCCAAATTAAATTTTGATTTTTACCACTTTTCCCTATCTTTTTATACCATATTCTTCTCCAAAAATTCAACAAGTTTTACAATTTTCAATCCTCCAAAAATCTCAAAAAGCCTTCATTGTTGCTCTCTCCAAGCTCTAAATTTTCTTTTCATCTTATTCTTGAGAGAGAATTATTGTGTTGTGAGGATCGATTTGTGAGAGTTAAATTTACAAATTTACTCTATTAAGAGAGTTCTTAAGTGTGTTCTTTATTTTCTTCAAACTTTGTAACGATTTGATCCTAACCCGTGGAAAGGATCGAGTTTGCTCTTGAACTCGTAAAAAGAGCATTGTAGCGGTTGGATTCTAATCCGTTGAAAGAGTCGGTAAAGTTTTTATTCAAATTCCCAAGAGGCGCTTGAGGAGTGGAGTAGGTCGAGTTTGACTGAACCACTATAAAATTACGGTGTCATCCTCTCTAACTCTTTCTCATTTACTTTTGCAAATTGATTGTAGTAATTTATTGCATTCTTTAATTTGTTCTTAATTGTTTATTGTGTTGATTGAATTAGTTTTTCATACTTTACATATTGTATTAATTATCCTTTTTATTTGTTTATAAAAAGTTTGATAATTATATTATTTGTGCATACTTAGGAAAAAGTTTTATTAAACCCTATTCACCCCCCTCTAGGGTTTCCATACCGATCCAACAGATTTTGGTAAGATTTGATCTATATTTATTTTTCTTTGCTTATGTTTTATTTTATTTGCAAAAACTCAAAACCCACCTTTTTATTTGTTTTCTCCTTTATACATTTAACTTGAGAAATTAATATTCGGTTCCCTGAGATCAACCCAATCCACTCAATGCTACAAGTAGCTTAGGATTGGTTTATAAATTATAATTTGAAGAGCCCTCAACAAGCTCACGTCACAATAGACTGAGAATAATAATAATAATGAAGAAGAATGGGAAGAATAGCAAACAGTGATTTTATATAGAAACCCCTTAAACAAAATAGGATACAAAGCCACAGCCAAGGATAGAAGAATTTCAGTAAAAATGTGAGTTACAAACTTTCTCTCTTATAGAGGAATAACAAACTCTCTTATAAGAAGAAACTAAGGAGGTGTTTGTTTTGGGGGTTGGGCTTAGGGTGTGTTAGCTTTCCTAAGCCCAACCCTTGTTTGGGACAAGGGTTTAGGAAACCTTAGTTTTCTAAACCCAAACTCATGAGTTTGAATAGTATTTACTATTCAACACCATGGATTGTTGGTTTTTTTTTTTTTTTTTTTAATTTTAGTTGTAAAAAATAATTGTTTTATTTTTTATTTATCTTTATCTTTAATTTATAATTTGATTTTATGAATTATGTCTAAGTTACTCAAATCTTTGTTACCAAGAAAATTACTCAAAGGAGAGAGTTCTTCTTCATCTACTCAATTGGCTCAAACTACTCAAGAAGACGATGCTCATAAAACGGAGTCAAATGCTGACAAACTCGCCAGCACTACAAATGAATTACTAGCAACAATTAGCTAATTGAAATATTCCAAAATTAGACCAAAAAACGGTCTATTTAAAGTCTACCTTCAATTTTACTGAAGAATGTGGAGTAAAGATTGTTGAAGACAAGATTGCTGTCCACAACAATCCTGAGTCTTTGAACCTCGTCACCAGGAATCAAATCCTTTTACACCGAGAGAATTGTTCATATATGCATCTTGGATTGGTCCAGGTTGCAATCAAGCCGCTGTTCAAAATCGGCCTTAATACTCTTATACTTCTCACTCTGAGGGATAAGAGATTCCTACGGTTTCAAGATTCTCTTTTAGCGATGGTTGAAACCAATTTGGAAAGCAAACCTGCCTATTTCAATTGCTATCCATGCTATCCGCTATCACTTCAAGATCCCAGAATTCTAAATTCTTTAATTCTGGATGTTTACTTCAAATATCTGAACATGCAACCCGATGCTCATGCATTTGTTGTTATATTCAGATTATGCTATCGCCTAATGAAGACAGAGATAGCTCCAAGAGCCTTAAGGGGTTCCCCAAAAGGCAAAACCATACTTCTTGAAGCAAATGTTTCGAGATCTAATATTCAGATCCCGAAAACATTACATTGGACAGACATAACTCGGAATTCTCATTGGATACTTGAACGAGCTATCGCTCCAGCAGTACCACCTCCGAAGTCTGCCACTCAACTAGTTGAGCATCCAGATGGAACTGTTGAAATAAGTTTCACCCAAGAAACGCCATCGGTTCCAAAAGTCTCAACTTTTGCTCCATCAAGGTAGAGTGCCTCAGATTTTGAAGGAGAAGCTTCATCTTCCAAAAGCTTCGAACCTCAAGAACCACTGAGAAGATCTTTATCTGCAAAAATTAACTCAGTGGACTTTGCTCCTCGCATACCAGAAACAATTTATGTGAGGACGAATTCTCCTACTCAATCAGATATGGACGTCAGAAGCCAATTTAATGAGCTCGATGTCATATCTGAAAGATTCAAGGTAAACATGGAATTCTTGAAAAAGGATTTCATGGACCTGAAGTGGAAAATGCCTAGAAAGTTTTTCTTCAAGGCATATGAAAAAAGAAGAAAGAGAAGAATTCAAAGCTACATGGATCTCTACCATGGAAGCCCTTGAACAAAATATTGCTTTCTTTCAATGGTTCGCCAGCCGAGAAAATTATAGTGAACAAGTGAACGTTATAAAAGAAACTATCTGGAGAACTCAAGAAGGAGAAGTTTCTAGTACTCATCCACCCATGGAACAGATTGAATTCAGAAATTCCAAGGGAAATCTAGTTGTTGCCTCTCCATTCAAGCAATTGTCTTTGGCAGAGGAAAACAAAAACCCCTCTAAAGGTATTTGAGGAGTTTTTGCTCAAAACAACTTCACAAACAAGATACTATCCACCATGGCAAAACAAATGGATCGTATAGAGGAGAAGGTTTTCACTCCTCCAAAGGTCCAAAAGCCTCTTAGGATAGGATCATCTGGAATCCCAATAACTGAGGATACTCTTTCAAGTTTTGGAAGAATTCCAGAAGGATCAGTTCCCTTATTAAAAAGCAAAGAAGAGATCTTGCTTGAATCAATTCAACAGGAGCTCAACAAGCTTAATGGAAAGTCTCCTCAAATTAACGTACTCAATGATGACGAGATAGCTGAAATAATTACATAAATGCAGCCAGCAGCAATCTTAGATGAAGAGCCTAGAGAAATAAATAGAATCTCTATGCACTCAAAAAGTAACCCAAGGACTTATTATCCAAGGGCTACTCACCCAGATCTGTCAATAGAAGACCAGAATCATGTTATTGCCAGTTCATTTGATGGATCATCCATTTATGAATGGAATATTGACGATCTTTCTCAATATTTGATCATGAATGTCGTCCAAGAAATGTTTGTTGCTAACGCAGCATACACTTCAAAAGGTGCAACGGATCATCAAATTGCCAAGCTTCTTGTTGCTGGATTTACAGGCATTTTGAGAGGTTGGTGGCAAAATACCTTCACTGATGAAGAAAGAAGGGAAATTCTCACTCATAAGTCTCCAGTAGAAATAACTGATTCTACTAGAACGGTGAGAGAAGTTGGAGAGTCCTCTTCAACAGCTCAAAGCAGGGTATCCCCAACTACAGGAGCTACTTGAGTCACTGCAAACAGCCCTGTCTACAGCCCTTGTAGCAACTACTCAAGTAAGAGGTTATAAAGATGATGCAGTTATAACCTTCTGCTTCAGCATAATCAAAGCATTTGTTGGAGACAACAATGATTATGTCAATCAAGCAGGAGAATACCTTCAAAGACTGACTTGTCCAAAGCTTCAAGACTTTGAATGGTACAAACAGACTTTCTTAACAGAGGTCTACAAGAGAACGGATGCCCATAGCCCATTCTGGAAAGAAAGATTTATAGTCGGGTTACCAAAAATATTTGGCTTCAAACTATTACTTTATCTCCGAGAATTCTACAAAGGAGAAATTCCATGGAGCTCGGTCACTTATGGCGAGCTTTGTCATTTCGTTATTAGCCAAGCAGGAAAGCAATGTCTTGAAGCTGCTCGGCATGAAAAGCAAAACAAGTCGAGAGAAAGGAAACAAGAATTCGGACAGTTTTGCAAAATATATTACTATCATCCTGAAGCTCCGTCTGTCAGGAATAAGAAGAGGCTTAATCAAGCCAAAACTCATTACTCAAATTATCAGCAAAGATCCAAGACTAGCATACCATATGCTAAGGGTCCTTACCGAAAAGTTCAATATAGCAAGAAGAATCCTACTGTCAGTAGGAATTTTTCAAGAAGACCTTCTTCTAAAGTCCAGTGCTACAAATGCAGAGGATTTGGGCATTATGCTAAAAAATGTCCAATGAAGAAGAGAATCAATGAACTTAGTATCGAAGAAGATATTAAGAATGAACTACTCCAAATAGTGCGAACAGATTCTGAAGAATCAATTTATGAAGATTTAGAGGATGATCATGCACTTCAACTCCTGGAAGAATCTGAAACGGATATTTTCGAAGGAGAAATACCACATAAACCTGATTGCAAAGGAGGAAGATTTTGCGGTTGTTTCAACTGCATAAATGTCCTAACTAAGGATCAGGAATTACTATTTGAGGCGGCTGAACAAATTGCAGATGCCAACCTCAAAAAGAATATACTCATTCGTCTAAAAGAATCTCTTCAAAAAGGAAAGGAGAAAGAGTATGCTTCGGTTGATACTCATTATCCGAACATCGAAGATATCTTTTCCCTTTTCAAGAAAGAGAAGCAAGAAATCAAAGCTTCAGACTTGAAGTCCGAGATCAATAAACTCAAGGAAGAAGTTAAGAAGCTTCGCCTTGATTATCAAAAGGACATAACACAACTGTCCATCAAAGTTGCTATGATTAAATCAAATTAAGCAACTACTTCAACAGCGCAGGCAGATGGAGAACTTTCAGAATCTTCAGCAGAAGAAGAACAGTTCTTATCTACCTTGCAAAAAGTCCAGTATCAGAAATGGTATGTTAAGATATCATTATGGGTACATGATTTTTCAATTAATGTAATTGCTCTAGTAGATTCAGGAGCAGATCAGAATTGCATTCATAAAAGCATTATTCCTTCAAGGTATTTCGAGAAGACAATGGAAACCTTGAGAGGGGCAAATAATCAACCTTTATTCATCAAGCACAAGCTTCCAGAAGTGCACATATGCAACAACGGAGTTTGCTTTGTGACCTCATTTCTATTAGTCAAAAACCTAAATCAAGCAGTGATTTTAGGTACGCCGTTTATTACTCAATTATATCCATTACAGGTAACAAATGAAGGAATCTGCTCATCAATTATGGATAAAACCATAATATTCAAATTTATCGACCCATTAAGAGAAAGTAATCTTAATGTTGTTGATAAGATCAACCTCAAGAAGAAGCAGATTGACTATCTGAGAGAAGAAGTCAGCTTGAAGAAAATTGAAGAACAACTTCAACTACCTGGAGTTCAGAGACGAATCTAGATTATTCAAAAGCAGATTGAACAACAAATCTGCTCTACTCATCCAGATGCTTTCTGGTCTAGAAAGAAACATATGGTAACTTTACCATATGAAAAAGACTTCAAAGAATCAGATATTCCAACAAAAGCACGACCAATCCAGATGAATTCTGAATTGTTAAGCCATTGCCGAAAGGAAATCGATGAATTACTCAAAAGAAAGCTGATAAGGCCATCCAAGAGCCCATGGTCATGTGCTGCTTTCTACGTCAATAACCAAGCTGAAAAGGAACGAGGCGTCCCAAGGCTGGTAATCAACTATAAACCCTTAAACAAGGTTTTGGAATGGATTAGGTATCCAATTCCAAATAAAAATGATTTACTCAAACGAATTTCCAATGCGAAATTATTTTCAAAGTTCGAAATGAAAGCTGGATTTTGGCAAATCAGACTGTCGAAAAAGATAGGTACAAAACAGCATTCAATGTACCTTTTGGTCAATACGAATGGAACGTAATGCCTTTTGGCTTAAAAAATGCTCCATCCGAATTCCAGAAGATCATGAATGATATTTTGGAACCTATTAAAGAATTTGCAATTATCTATATTGATGATGTTTTAATCTTTTCATCAATATGGATCAACATTTTTCTCATTTAAAGAGTTTTATTCAAACAATTAAATACAATGGTTTAGTTGTTTCAGCTGCAAAGCTTAAACTCTTTCAAACTAAAATTAGATTTCTTTGTTTTGATATCCATCTCGGATTATTAAAACCTATTCAAAGATCTCTAGATTTTACTCAAACTTTTCCTGACGAAATTTTAGATAAAACTCAGTTACAAAGATTTTTGGGTTGTCTAAATTATGTTTAAGATTTTATCAAAGATCTTCGACCTATTTGCAAACCACTTTTTCAAAGGTTGAAGAAAGAAACTATTCCATGGGGACCCACTCAGACAAAAGCGGTCCAAAAGATAAAAGAATTAGTCAAAAGTATTCCTTGCTTAAGTCTTATCGACGAAAAAGCAGATCTTATCGTTGAGACCGACGCTTCAGACATTGGATATGGAGGAATCCTTAAACAGTGTCTCGATAAGAAGGAATCAATAGTACGTTTCCACTCCGGAGTGTGGAATAGTACACAACAAAATTACTCAACAGTAAAAAAGGAAATTCTGGCAATAGTTTTATGTGTCCAGAAATTTCAAGGTGATTTAATCAATAAATCGTTTTTAGTACAAATCGATTTTCAAGCTTCTAAATTTATTTTAGAAAAAGATGTTAAAAATTTGGTTTCAAAATAGATTTTTGCTCGTTGGCAAGCAATATTATCTTGTTTTGATTTTCAAATTTTGTCTATAAAAGAGTCTCAAAACCCTCATGCAGATGATCTTTCGAGAGAACATCTCTCAAAGAACTCTCTCTCCTCTCGAGAGAATTCATCTCTCTAAGAGAGCCTCCCTCTTCTCAAAATCTCTGAAAGAAAGTTAGTATGCTCTGAGGTTGCAGCTTAGCCTGAACTTCATCATCAGAAAACTTAATTTCATATTCAAGTATCCATCTTCAATCACTCATCATGAGTTCAAGAAAAGGAAAAGGAATTGCTTCCTCTTCCACTTCAAAAGGAAAGGCTTCTGCCCCTTCCTCAAATACTCAAAGACCTACTCCTATGAGGATCGAGGATTGTTGCTCTCCCTGATACCTCATTTACTCCAGTAAGAACACGTGCTCAACGTCGTTCTGCCTCTATTAGGCTACAAGTGCCTTCTGCTCCACCGGCCACTCCATCTGTTGCAGGTTCTTTAACCTACAACTATGTTGTGTCTCCACCAACACGATTTACTCCAAAGCCAGAAATAGAAGGCTATTTTCAAAAGGCTCATGTTATTACTGAAATCCCCATAGAACCAGAGTGGGATTCAGATAACTTTGCTGAGCTAACCTCACATATTTATCCAGGTGATTGTTGTTTCATGCCGGAATCTCTTTCAAAAACACGGCAATTTTATGAATTAATTCTTATTGATTCAAAATTTGCTGAGATTACTCATATACCGGATAGGAACAATCTATCTGTCATCGCTTACTTAAAATTGAAGATTTTCAGAGTTCTCACTCCCAAAAAATGGAACAAGAAAGTCTACACAGAAAAACATTACTCAATCAGGTTCAATCCACCTTTTTACTCGTACAGGGATTATGTTAAAGCATGGACCACTGTTCTATGGTACCAAGCATTTAACCATTCCTAGTTTATTCAATTTTGCAGACAAGGCCATAAAAACCTATTTCCCATCTGGTTTAAAACCTGGTGGCATAATTTCGACCTCTGTGAAGAAATTTTTCCTGCACCTATTTAGGAATCTTTTCATTATTTTTCTCAAAATATATTCAAAAATGATTTTCCTTTGACCTTCCATTTTTCTTTACATTTTCAAGTTCCATGGATCTTCTGTTCGAACTTAACTACTCAAGTTCTTCACTACAATACCAAATATTTAGTGAAAACCCTTAAGGTCAAATGGTGGAACAATATCAATATTACTCAAATAAATCTTCCAAAAGTAAAATCTTGGTTCATTGATGTTCCACATAATCAAGATTTTTCATAAAAGCACAGCAAGAATTTCAGAAAAATAAAGCTGCCTTGCTGGTTTCCTTAGCTCAAACAGCCACAGAAGATGATCTTCAAAGAGTTCTCCTCCAGAACTCAAATTCAAATAAATCAACTTCTCCATCTCTTTCCATAATTGATGAAGATGATGATGACATCAACCTTAGTGATCCTTAATCACTAGGTAGATCGGAATAGTCTTTAAACTACCAATCGTCCGTAATGACATTAAACTACGAATTTACTCAAAAAATACTCAAGTTGATATCTGCAAGCAGATATTTTTCTTCAAATGAAGTTCCTTCTCCTAAAAGGACGGCAAGGTTCCCTTTGAACCTACAAAAAAAAAAAAAATAATTTTTATTTCGAACGTATATTCTTCTTCTATAAATTTTATTTCTTTGTAAATTCTTAAATTTGTACAGTTTCGAAGAAATCCATGTATATTCAGAACTGATTTCTTCAGTAAATACATGCTCTGCACACAACAAAAGATACACGAAGAAACATTTCTTCCCGATTCGAAGTCATTTTCCTCAGATGTCAAGCTTCAAGGACCTGCTGCGGAGGACCTGTTGAGGAGGACCGTTGTGGCTATTTGGTGTTTCAGGCAATTGTGTAAGTCCGTTGGTAAGCCATAGCCTTGCCTCCTTGTCTCCTTGCCTACGAAGAAGACAAATGATGATGATGCATTTCGCTTCATGGATAAAATGACAAAAACTTTATTAAATTTACTTTTCCAAAAAGTATCTTTAATAAGGGGGGAGTATAGCATGTGCAGAGTTTTCACATCAACAATTTCTCCACATCCATCTTCACATCCATCCGACAACCTTCATCCTTTTTTCAAACTTAGCTTTTTCTCTTTTTCAAATTTGTTTGTATATGTAATAAATAGTTAGACTTTTTAGACATATAGGTTTAGACTTTTTCTTTTAGCCTTTTTGACTTTTTCTTCTACATTTTTCTTTCCACGTTTTATTTTCCTTTTTAGACTTTTGAGACAGAGGTAGTTATTACCTTTTGTCTTTTGTGTTTTATTTTCAAGGGTATTTATTACCTTTGACTTTTATGCTTTTAATTTCCATAAAGCTCTGACGAGATGATACACTTGTCGGGCCAATCCTATTTTACACTGCTTTCCATAAAGATGATTGAGATAAGGGTTTGTCTTATCCTTTCATCCATATCTTTTACTCAATTAGTTTGAATTTCCTTTTGGAGTCTGGGGTCTATAAAAGACTTCCACTTCCACTTTGGTTTGAATCATTTTTGCAAAAATTGTTTTGGTTTTGAATTGGGATCCTAAAATAAAGTGAACTTTGTGAAAAAGGTTTACTTGATCTAGTTTGAAAGTTGTTTTGAATTCCTTGTTCGTAGTTAAGGTCGTGGTTGAGTAAGTGTTAAGTAGTGGTCCAGATTGAGTTGTTACATTCCCCATCCCCATTTAGCTCGTAGGACATTTTCCCCCACCCCTACCCTATTCTCTGCCTAAATGGAGATGAAAATGGATATCTCTATCACTTTGGGCTTAAGCTCATATGACTTTGCTTTTGGTTTCACCCAAAAGGTCTCATACCAATGGAGATATCATCCCTTCCTTATATATCTTCGCTTTATCTAGCCAATGTGAGACTTTATTTGCATTCCCAACAAATTTATTGTTAGATGTATTGCTTTCATTTTATCAATTTAATTTTGGCCATATATTTTATTAAGTTCAATTTATTAAACAATTGAGCTTAATTATATGATTGGTGCTAAAATTAAAATTTGATGGTTTTTAACTTGCTTCTCGTTGTTTAGAATTGCACTGAATTTAATTGGGCCCAAAATTTGGGTGAGCTCAATTGTCTTAAAGTTGTAAATTAGTCTTTTCCTATTGTTTACTACTTACCTTTATTCTTTTATCATGTGGGTCTTTCTTGTTAAATAATATTAAATAATTTGCTAACTTGTTCAACAAGTATTCTTGGAGGCTAAGAAAAATTTGTGGCCACTAGATCTTACACTTTATCTAAGGCCAATTTGTGGCAAAATTGTGGCCATAGGATTTACTTGATGGCCAAGTTTATTTAGACTATAAATAGGTGGGTGCCCATTATTGAAAAACCATCCTAAAATCTAAGTGAGAAAAGTGTGAGATAAAAAATAGAGATAGTTTCTTTTTATAAGAGAGTTCGTTTAGGGGCTGTTTGGCGCGCATGTTTGGAATCTTAAACCTGGGAATGTTAAACCTGAGGGGTTAAACTGGGGGTTTAAGTAACCTGAGTTTAAGAATGCTGTGTTTGGAGTGCAGGTTAAAGAAGTCTCGGTTTAGGAAGTCTATGTTTGGAGTGCAGGTTTAAGAAGCATGGGTTTGGAATGCAGATTTTAAAATATTAAATTTATGAAATGTTTGACTGTGTTTAATAAATGGTTAAATTTTAAATTATTGTAAATTTTCATTACAATTATTTATTTATTTTTATTTTAATATAGTTAAGTTAAAAATTAATTAAATCTTTTATGGTTCAAATATAACTAAATTCAAAATTAAAATTATTTCTTATATTTTTGTTATTTTAAATTGACTAATTGAGTAAAAGATATGGATGAAAGGATAAGATAAACCCTTATCTCAATCATCTTTATGGAAAGCAGTGTAAAATAGGATTTGCCCGACAAGTGTATCATCTCGTCAGAGCTTTATGGAAATTAAAAGCATAAAAGTCAAAGGTAATAAATACATTTGAAAATAAAACACAAAAGACAAAAGGTAATAACTACCTCTGTCTCAAAATTCTAAAAAGGAAAATAAAACGTGGAAAGAAAAATGTAGAAGAAAAAGTCAAAAAGGCTAAAAGAAAAAGTCTAAACCTATATGTCTAAAAAGTCTAACTATTTATTACATATACAAACAAATTTGAAAAAGAGAAAAAGCTAAGTTTGAAAAAAGGATGAAGGTTGTCAGATGGATGTGAAGATGGATGTGGAGAAATTGTTGATGTGAAAACTCTGCACATGCTATACTCCCCCCTTATTAAAGATACTTTTTGGAAAAGTAACTTTAATAAAGTTTTTGTCATTTTATCCATGAAGCGAAATGCATCATCATCATTTGTCTTCTTCGTAGGCAAGGAGGCAAGGAGGAAAGGAGGCAAGGCTATGGCTTACCAACGGACTTACACAATTGCCTAAAACACCAAATAGCCGCAACGGTCCTCCGCAGCAGGTCATTGTAGCTTGACATCTGAGGAAAATGGCTTCGAATCGGGAAGAAATGTTTCTTCGTGTATCTTTTGTTGTGTGCAAAGCATGTATTTACTAAAGAAATCGGTTCTGACTATACATAGATTTCTTCGAAACGATACAAATTTAAGAATCTACAAAGAAATAAAATTTACAGAAGAAGAATATACATTCGAAATAATTTATTTGTTTTTTGTAGGTTCAAAGGGAACATTGCCGTCCTTTTAGGAGAAGGAACTCCATTTGAAGAAAAATATCTGCTTGCAGATATCAACTTGAGTATTTTTGAGTAAATTCGTAGTTTAATGTCATTGCGGACAATTGGTAGTTTAAAGACTATTCCGATCTACCTAGTGATTAAGGATCACTAAGGTTGATGTCATCATCATCTTCATCAATTGTGGAACATCAAGACATTGCTTCTCCACATCCATCTTCACATCCACCAGTCTACGACACTTTCTCATTTTCTTTTACTTTTTCAACTTCACTTTTTCCTTTTTTCAACCTTGTAATAAATACATTAGACTTTTATGTTTTTAGATAGATTTAAAGTTTACGCACGTTTAAGTTTAGGTTTGTTTTTATTATTTTCCTTTTTCAAAGTTAGGTTAAAGTTAGGTTTTACTTTTTGACTTTTTATGTTTATATCTTTAGACTTTTGAGACAAGGTATTTATTACCTTTTGTCTTTTAGTATTTTATTTTCAAAGTTAGGTTTCAAAGGTATTTATTACCTTGACCTTTGTAATCAAGATGAACGATGATTGAGATAAGGGTTTGTCTTATCCTCTCATCCATATCCGTTACTCAATTAGTTTCAAATCCAGTTTGGAGTCCGGGCTCTATAAAAGAGTTCCAAATTGTATTCAATAGGCAGAGGCGGATAATCTAACAAAAGAGAAGAAGAAAAAATCTCTCTAAGCTATCTATTCGCAAAACAGTTGTATTCTGCAAAGATCCTAATTCTCCTATCCTTTTAGCAATCTTAGCAAAGATTGTGAGATTTGGGAGCAATTGGTATCAAAGCCATACTCATTATTCAATAAACACTCCAATCTTTGAAGCAATTTCCTTTGTTTCAAATTTTTGCGTTTCTTTGATTTAATTTATTAAATCTTTTTAATTTTTAAAGTTAGAATTAGTATTGATTAAATTCAATACGATTCTTCTTAAGTTTCTCTCTGTGGTCGTTCCGTCAGCCCTTCCGTCAGTAGGCGTTGGTAAGTGCAAGGTGTTCCAGGCAGCAAGGAGTAAGACCGTTGGTAGGCCGCGTGTTCCAGTCTACAGTTGGGTAGTTCGTGGAGAGAGAAACGTTTGAAGGATTTTATTGTTCTTAAACAATATTATTTTTACCTTTAATCTTTAATTTGATTTTATGAATTATGTCTAAGTTACTCAAATCTTTGCTACCAAGAAAATTACTCAAAGGAGAGAGTTCTTCTTCATCTACTCAATTGGCTCAAACTACTCAAGAAGACGATGCTCATAAAGCAGAGTCAAATGCTGACGAACTCGCCAGCACTACAAATGAATTACTTCAGATAGCTAAAGTGGAGCAACAATTAGCTAATTGGAATATTCCAAGATTAGACCCAACAACGGTCTATTACAAATCTACCTTCAATTTTACTCAAGAATGGGGAGTAAAGATTGTTGAAGACAAGATTGCTGTCCACAACAATCCTGAGTCTCTGAATCTCCTCACCAGGAATCAAATCCTTTCACACAGAGAGGATTACTCATATATGCATCTTGGATTAGTCCAGGTTGCAATCAAGCCGCTGTTCAGAACCGGCCTTAATACTCCTATCCTTCTCACCTTGAGGGATAAGAGATTTCTACGGTTTCAAGACTCTCTTTTAGCGATGGTTGAAACCAATTTGGAAAGCGGACCGGCATATTTCAATTATTATCCATGCTATCCGCTATCTCTTCAAGATCCCAGAATTTTAAATTCATTAATTTTGGATGTATACTTCAAAGATCTGAACATGCAACCAGATGCTCATGGCATGGCATATAACAAGGAAGAAAGAGAAGAATTCAAAGCTACATGGATCTCTACCATGGAAGCCCTTGAACAAAATATTCCTTTCTTTCAATGGTTCGCCAGCCGAGAAAATTATGATGAGCAGGTGAGCGTTATAAAAGAAACTCTCTGGAAGACTCAAGAAGGAGAAGTTTCTAGTACCCATCCACCCATGGAACAGATTGAATTCAGAAATTCCAAGGGAAATCTAGTTGTTGCCTCTCCATTCAAGCAACTGTCTTTGGAAGAGGAAAACAAAAACCCCTCTAAAGGAATTCGAGGTGTTTTTGCTCAAAACAACTTCACAAACAAGATGCTATCCACTATGGCAGAACAAATGGATCGTATTGAGGAGAAGGTTTCCACTCCTCCAAAGATTCAAAAGCCTCTCAGGATAGGATCATCTGGAATCCCAATAATTGAGGATACTCTCTCAAACTTTGGAAGGATTCCAGGAGGGTCAGTTCCATTATTAAAAAGCAAAGAAGAGATCTTGCTTGAATCAATTCAACAAGAGCTCAACAGGCTTAATGGAAAGTCTCCTCAAATCAACATACTCAATGATGACGAGATAGCTGATATAATTGCAGAAATGCAGCAAGCAGCAATCTCAGATGAAGAGCCTAGAGAAATAAATAGAATCTCTATGCACTCAAAAAGTAACCCAAGGACTTATTATCCGAGGGCTACTCACCCAGATCTGACAATAGAAGACCAAAATCATGTTATTGCCAGTTCATTTGATGGATCATCCATTTATGAATGGAATATTGACGGTCTTTCTCAATATTTGATCATGAATGTCGTCCAAGAAATGTTTGTTGCTAATGCAGCATACACTTCAAAAGGCTCTACTGATAATCAAATTGCCAAGCTTCTTGTTGCTGGATTTACAGGCATTCTAAGAGGATGGTGGAAAAATACCTTTTCTGATGAAGAAAGAAATCAGATTCTTACTCATAGATCTTCTGTTGAAGAAACAGATACCTCAAGAATAGTAAGAGAAGTTGGAGAATCTTCTTCTACTGCTCAAAGTAGTGCAACTGGAGTCACTGCTGCAGCTCTTTCTTCAGCACTTGCTGCTACATCACCCACAAGAAGAGGGTATAAAGATGATGTCGTAACTACTCTCTGCTTCAGCATAATCAAAGCTTTTGTTGGAGACAACAATGATTATGTTAATCAAGCAGGTGAATACCTTCAAAGACTGACTTGTCCAAAGCTCCAAGACTTTGAATGGTATAAGCAGACTTTCCTAACAGAGGTCTACAAAAGAACAGATGCCCATAGCCCGTTCTGGAAAGAAAGATTTATAGTCGGATTACCAAAAATATTTGGCTCCGAACTATTACTCCATCTCCGAGAATTTTACAAAGGAGAAATTCCATGGAGCTCGGTCACTTATGGCGAGCTTTGTCATTTCGTCATCGGCCAAGCAGGGAAGCAATGCCTTGAAGCTGCTCGGCATGAAAAGCAAAACAAGTCCAAAGAAAGGAAACAAGAATTTGGGCAGTTTTGCAAGATGTATTATTATCATCCTGAATCCGTCTGTCAGGAAGAAGAAGAGGCTTAATCAAGCCAAAGTTCATTACTCAAACTATCGGCAAAGATCCAAGACTAGCAAACCATATGCTAAGGGTCCTTACCGAAAAGTTCAATATAGTAGGAAGAATCCTACTGTTAGTAGGAATTTTTCAAGAAGACCTTCTTCAAAAGTCCAGTGCTATAAATGCAGAGGATTTGGGCATTATGCTCCAAAATGTCCAATGAAGAAGAGAATCAACGAACTTAGTATCGACGACGATATTAAGAATGAACTACTTCAAATAGTACGAACAGATTCTGAAGATTCCATTTATGAAGATTCAGAAGAAGATCAAGTACTACAACACCTGGAAGAATCTGATACAGATATTTCCGAAGGAGATTTACCTCATGAACCTGACTGCAAAGGAGGGAGATTTTGCAGTTGTTTTAACTGCATAAATGTCCTAACTAAGGATCAGAAATTGCTGTTTGAGGCGGCTGAACAAATTGCAGATGCCAACCTCAAAAGGAATATACTCATTCGTCTGAAGGAATCTCTTCAGAAAGAAAAGGAGTATGCTTCGGATGATACTCATTATCCGAACATCGAAGATGTCTTTTCCCTTTTCAAAAAGGAAAGACAAGAAATCAAAGCTTCAGATTTGAAGTTCGAGGTCAATAAACTCAAGGAAGAATTTAAGAAACTTCGCCTTGATTATCAAAAGGACATAGCACAATTGTCCATCGAAGTTGCTATGATTAAGTCAAATCAAGCAACTACCTCAACAACACAGGCAGATGCAGGACTTTCGGAATCTTCAACAGAAGAAGAACAGTTCTTATCTACCTTGCAAAAAGTCCAGTATCAGAAATGGTATGTAAAGGTATCATTACAGGTACAAGACTTTTCAATTAATGCAATTGCTCTAGTCGATTCAGGAGCAGATCAGAATTGCATTCATAAAGGCATTATTCCTTTAAGGTATTTCGAGAAGAAAATGGAAACCTTGAGAGGGGCAAATAATCAACCTTTATTCATCTAGCACAAGCTTCTAGAAGTGCACATATGCAACAACAGAGTTTGCTTTGTGACCTCATTTCTATTAGTCAAAAACCTAAATCAAGCAGTGATTTTAGGTACGCCGTTTATTACTCAATTATATCCATTACAGGTAACAAATGAAGGAATCTGCTCATCAATTATGGATAAAACCATAATATTCAAATTTATCGACCCATTAAGAGAAAGTAATCTTAATGTTGTTGATAAGATCAACCTCAAGAAGAAGCAGATTGACTATCTAAAAGAAGAAGTCAGCTTCAAGAAAATTGAAGAACAACTTCAACTACCTGGAGTCCAGAGACGAATCCAGACAATTCAAAAGCAAATTGAACAACAAATTTGCTCCACTCATCCAGATGCTTTCTGGTCAAGGAAGAAACATATGGTGACTTTACCATATGAAAAAGATTTCAAAGAATCGAATATTCCAACAAAGGCGCGGCCCATCCAGATGAATTCTGAATTATTAAGCCACTGCCGAAAGGAGATCGATGAATTACTCAAAAGAAAGCTGATAAGACCATCCAAGAGCCCATGGTCATGTGCTGCTTTCTATGTCAATAACCAGGCCGAAAAGGACCGTGGCGTCCCAAGACTGGTAATCAACTATAAACCCTTAAACAAGGTTTTGGAATGGATAAGGTATCCAATTCCCAACAAAAATGATTTACTCAAACAAATTTCCAATGCGAAATTATTTTCAAAGTTCGATATGAAATTTGGATTGTGGCAAATACAGATTGTCGAACAAGATAGGTACAAAACAACATTTAATGTACCTTTTGGTCAATACGAATGGAACGTTATACCCTTCGGGTTAAAAAATGCTCCATCCGAATTCCAAAAGATCATAAATGATATTTTGGAACCTATTCAAGAATTTTCAATTATCTATATTGATGATGTTTTAATCTTTTCATCAAATATAGATCAACATTTTAGCCATTTAAAAAGCTTTATTCAAACCATAAAGCATAATGGTTTAGTAGTTTCAGCCAAAAAGCTAAAACTTTTTCAAACAAATATTAGATTTCTTGGTTTTGATATCCATCTAGGATTATTAAAACCTATTCAAAGATCTCTAGATTTTACTCAAAATTTTCCTAACGAAATTTTAGACAAAACCCAGTTACAAAGATTTTTGGGTTGTCTAAATTATGTTTCGGATTTTATCAAAGATCTTCGACCTATTTGCAAACCACTTTTTCAAAAGTTGAAGAAAGAAACTATTCCATGGGGACCCACTCAAACAAAAGCGGTCCAAAAGATAAAAGATTTAGTCAAAAGTATTCCTTGCTTAAGTCTTATCGACGAAAAAGCAGATCTTATCGTAGAAACCGATGCGTCTGACATTGGATATGGAGGAATCCTTAAACAGTGTCTCGATAAGAAGGAATCAATAGTACGTTTCCACTCCGGAGTGTGGAACAGTACACAGCAAAATTACTCAACAGTGAAAAAAGAAATTCTGGCTATAGTTTTATGCGTCCAGAAATTTCAAGGTGATTTAATCAATAAATCGTTTTTAATAAAAACCGATTCTCAAAGTTCTAAATTCATTTTAGAAAAAGATGTTAAAAATTTGGTTTCAAAACAGATTTTTGCCCGTTGGCAAGCAATACTATCATATTTTGATTTTCAAATTTTGTCTATAAAAGGGTCTTAAAACCCTCTTGCAGATTATCTTTCGAGAGAACATCTCTCAAAGAACACTCTCTGTCCTCCTGAGAGAATTTCTCTCTCTAGAGAGCCTCCCTCTTCTCAAAAATTCTGAAAGAAAGTTAGTATGCTCTGAGGTTGCAGCTTCGTCTGATCTTCCTCATCAGAAAACTTAATTTCATATTCATGTTTCCATCTTCAACAACTCATCATGAGTTCAAGAAAAGGAAAAGGAATTGCTTCCTCTTCCACTTCAAAGGGAGAGGCTACCGCCTCTTCCTCGAATACTCAAAGATCTACTCCAGTCCGTATCGAGGATTTTGCTCTTCTCGATACTTCCTTTACTCCAGTACGAACGCGTGCTCAACGTCGTTCTGCTTCGATAAGGATACAGGAGCCTTCTGCTCCACCAGCTACTCCATCTGTTGCAGGTTCTTCGACCTACAACTCTGTTGTGTCTCCACCGACACGTTTTACTCCAAAACCTGAAATTTCAGGATATTTCCAAAAAGCTCATGTAATCACTGAGATCCCGATCGAACCAGAATGGGACTCTGAAAGCTTTACTGAGTTAACTTCCCATATCTATCCGGGTGATTGTTGCTTCATGCCAGAAATCTTTTCAAAAACACGGCAGTTTTATGAATTAATTCTTATTGATTCAAAATCTGCTGAAATTACTCATATACCGGACAGGAATAATCCTTCCGTAATTTCTTACTCAAAACTCAAAATCTTCAGAGTTATTACTCCTCAAAGGTGGAATCAAAAAATCTATACCGAAAAAGGCTTCTCAATTCGGCATGATCCACCATCTTACTCATATAGAGATTATGTAAGAGCATGGCCAACCGTCCTTTGGTACCGTGCTTTTAACCACTCTTGGTTCATCCAGTTCTGCCGACAAGCTCATAAACACCAATACCCTATATGGTTTATGACTTGGTGGCATAACTTTGGCCTTTCTCCAGAAATTTTTCCTGCTCCTGTTCAGGAATCATTCCACTATTTTTTCTCAAAATATATTCAAAAACATTTATCCATTAACCTTTTGGTTTTCCCTTCATTTCCAAGTTCCATGGATTTTTTGCTGGAATTTGACTACTCAAAACCTTCACCTTAATCATAAATATCTGGTGAAGACCCTCAAAATTAAATGGTGGGACAAATTTAATGTCACCAACATTAATCTTCCTCAAATCAAATCTTGGTTTATCAACATACCAGAAAAACAAGATTTTTCAAAGAAAGCACAGCAAGAATTCCAGAAAAATAAAGCTGCCTTGCTTGCTTCCCTTGCTCAAACAGCCACAGAAGCTGATCTTCAAAGAGTTCTCCTCCAGAACTCAAACTCAAACAGGTCGTCTTCTCCACCACTTTCCATCATTGATGAAGACGATGACGACATCAATCTTAGTGATCCCTAATCACTACGAAGAGACCGCAAAGTCATTAAACTACGACTTTACTCAATCATCTTTTAAGATTTGTCTGCAATGACGTTAAACTACGAATTTACTCAAAAATACTCAAGTTGATATCTGCAAGCAGATATCTTTCTTCAAATGGAGTTCCTTCTCCTAAAAGGACGGCATGGTTCCCGTTGAACCTTAAAAAAAAAAAAAAAAAATCCGTAGATGTATATTCTTCATCTGTAAATTTTATTTCCTTGTAAATTCTTAAATTTGTACAGTTTTGAAGAAATCCATGTATATTCCGAACCGATTTCTTCAGTAAATACATGCTTTGCACAACAAAAGACACACGAAGAAACATTTCATCCCGACTCGAACTTTCAATCTTGCGGCGCTTTCTTCAAAGGACCTGTTGCGGAGGACCGTTGCGGCCATATGGTGTTCCAGGCAGTATTGTAAGTCCGTTGGTAAGCCATGGCCTTGCCTCCTTGCCATCTTGCCTGAGAAGATAGCAATACAAGTTTCAAGATTCGTTTCATGGAAGAAAAGACAAGACACTTTATTAAAGTTATTTTTCAAAATATCTTTAATAAGGGGGGAGTATAGCATGATGCAAAGCTTCTACAACTTCTCCACATCCATCTTCACATCCACCATTCTACGACACTTTCTCATTTTCTTTTACTTTTTCAACTTCACTTTTTCCTTTTTTCAACCTTGTAATAAATACATTAGACTTTTATGTTTTTAGATAGATTTAAAGTTTACGCACGTTTAAGTTTAGGTTTGTTTTTATTATTTTCCTTTTTCAAAGTTAGGTTAAAGTTAGGTTTTACTTTTTGACTTTTTATGTTTATATCTTTAGACTTTTGAGACAAGGTATTTATTACCTTTTGTCTTTTAGTATTTTATTTCCAAAGTTAGGTTTCAAAGGTATTTATTACCTTGACCTTTGTAATCAAGATGAACGATGATTGAGATAAGGGTTTGTCTTATCCTCTTATCCATATCCGTTACTCAATTAGTTTCAAATTCAATTTGGAGTCCGGGCTTTATAAAAGAGTTCCAAAACGTTTCAAATTAAAGATTAAAGGTAAAAATAATATTGTTTAAGAACAATAAAATCCTTCAAACGTTTCTCTCTCCACGAACTACCCAACTGTAGACTGGAACACGCAGCTTACCAACGGTCTTACGTCTTGCTGCCTGGAACACCTTGCGCTTACCAACGCCTACTGACGGAAGGGCTGACGGAACGACCACGGAGAGAAACTTAAGAAGAATCGTATTGAATTTAATCAATACTAATTCTAACTTTAAAAATTAAAAAGATTTAATAAATTAAATCAAAGAAACGCAAAAATTTGAAACAAAGGAAATTGCTTCAAAGATTGGAGTGTTTATTAAATAATGAGTATGGCTCTGATACCAATTGCTCCCAAATCCCACAATCTTTGCTCAGATTGCTAAAAGGATAGGAGAATTAGGATCTTTGCAGAATACAACTGTTTTGCGAATAGATAGCTTAGAGAGATTTTTTCTTCTTCTCTTTTGCTAGATTATCCGCTTCTGCCTATTGAATACAATTTGGAACTCTTTTATAGAGCCCGGACTCCAAACTGAATTTGAAACTAATTGAGTAACGGATATGGATGAGAGGATAAGACAAACCCTTATCTCAATCATCGTTCATCTTGATTACAAAGGTCAAGGTAATAAATACCTTTGAAACCTAACTTTGAAAATAAAATACTAAAAGACAAAAGGTAATAAATACCTTGTCTCAAAAGTCTAAAGATATAAACATAAAAAGTCAAAAAGTAAAACCTAACTTTAACCTAACTTGAAAATGTAAAGAAAAGCGGAAGGTCAAAGGAAAATCATTTTTGAATATATGTTGAGAAAAATAATGAAAAGATTCCTGAATAGGTGCAGGAAAAATTTCTTCGCAGAGGCCGAAATTATGCCACTAGGTTTTAAACCAAATGGGAAATAGGTTTTTATGGCCTTGTCTGCAAAATTGATTAAACCAGGACTGGTTAAATGCTTGGTACCATAGAACAGTGGTCCATGCTCTAACATAATCCCTGTATGAGTAAGAAGGTGGATTGAACCTGATTGAGAAATGTTTTTCTGTGTAGACTTTCTGGTTCCATTTTTTGGGAGTGAAAGCCCTGAAAATCTTCAATTTTGAGTAAGCGATGACGGATGGATTGTTCCTATCCGGTATATGAGTAATCTCAGTAGATTTTGAATCAATAAGAATTAATTCATAAAACTGCCGTGTTTTTTAAAGAGATTCCGGCATGAAACAACAATCACCCGAATAAATATGTGAGGTTAGCTCAGCAAAGCTATCTGAATCCCACTCTGGTTCTATGGGGATTTCAGTAATAACATGAGCCTTTTGAAAATAGCCTTCTATTTCTGGCTTCGGAGTAAATCGTGTTGGTGGAGACACAACATAGTTGTAGGTTGAAGAACCTGCAACAGATGGAGTGGCCGGTGGAGCAGAAGGCACCTGTAGCCTAATAGAGGCAGAACGACGTTGAGCACGTGTTCTTACTGGAGTAAATGAGGTATCAGGGAGAGCAACAATCCTCGATCCTCATAGGAGTAGGTCTTTGAGTATTTGAGGAAGAGGCAGAAGCCTTTCCTTTTGAAGTGGAAGAGGAAGCAATTCCTTTTCCTTTTCTTGAACTCATGATGAGTGATTGAAGATGGATACTTGAATATGAAATTAAGTTTTCTGATGAGGAAGTTCAGGCTAAGCTGCAACCTCAGAGCATACTAACTTTCTTTCAGAGATTTTGAGAAGAGGGATGCTCTCTTAGAGAGAGGAATTCTCTCGAGAGGAGAGAGAGTTCTTTGAGAGATGTTCTCTCGAAAGATCATCTGCAAGAGGGTCTTGAGACTCTTTTATAGACAAAATTTGAAAATCAAAACAAGATAATATTGCTTGCCAACGAGCAAAAATCTGTTTTGAAACCAAATTTTTAACATCTTTTTCTAAAATAAATTTAGAAGCTTGAGAATCGATTTTTACTAAAAACGATTTATTGACTAAATCACCTTGAAATTTCTGGACACATAAAACTATTTCCATAATTTCCTTTTTTACTGTTGAGTAATTTTGTTGTGTACTATTCCACACTCCGAAGTGGAAACGTACTATTGATTCCTTCTTATCGAGACACTGTTTAAGGATTCCTCCATATCCAATGTCTGAAGCGTCGGTCTCAACGATAAAATCTGTTTTTTCGTCGATAAGACTTAAGCAAGGAATACTTTTGACTAATTCTTTTATCTTTTGGACCGCTTTTGTCTGAGTGGGTCCCCATGGAATAGTTTCTTTCTTCAACCTTTGAAAAAGTGGTTTGCAAATAGGTCGAAGATCTTTGATAAAATCTTAAACATAATTTAGACAACCCAGAAATCTTTGTAACTGAGTTTTATCTAAAATTTCGTCAAGAAAAGTTTGAGTAAAATCTAGAGATCTTTGAATAGGTTTTAATAATCCGAGATGGATATCAAAACCAAGAAATCTAATTTTAGTTTGAAAGAGTTTAAGCTTTGCAGCTAAAACAACTAAACCATTGTATTTAATTGTTTGAATAAAACTCTTTAAATGAGAAAAATGTTGATCCATATTGATGAAAAGATTAAAACATCATCAATATAGATAATTGCAAATTCTTGAATAGGTTCCAAAATATCATTCATGATCTTCTGGAATTTGGATGGAGCGTTTTTTAAGCCAAAAGGCATTACGTTCCATTCGTATTGACCAAAAGGTACATTGAATGCTGTTTTGTACCTATCGTTTTCGACAGTCTAATTTGCCAAAATCCAGATTTCATTTCGAACTTTGAAAATAATTTCGCATTGGAAATTCGTTTGAGTAAATCATTTTTATTTGGAATTGGATACCTAATCCATTCCAAAACCTTGTTTAAGGGTTTATAGTTGATTACCAGCCTTGGGACGCCTCGTTCCTTTTCAGCTTGGTTATTGACGTAGAAAGCAGCACATGACCATGGGCTCTTGGATGGCCTTATCAGCTTTCTTTTGAGAAATTCATCGATTTCCTTTCGGCAATGGCTTAACAATTCAGAATTCATCTGGATTGGCCGTGCTTTTGTTGGAATATCTGATTCTTTGAAGTCTTTTTCATATGGTAAAGTTACCATATGTTTCTTTCTAGACCAGAAAGCATCTGGATGAGTAGAGCAGATTTGTTGTTCAATCTACTTTTGAATAATCGGGATTCGTCTCTGAACTCCAGGTAGTTGAAGTTGTTCTTCAATTTTCTTGAAGTTGCCTTCTTCTCTCAGATAGTCAATCTGCTTCTTCTTGAGGTTGATCTTATCAACAACATCAAGATTACTTTCTCTTAATGGGTCGATAAATTTGAATATAATGGTTTTATCCATGATTGATGAACGGATTTCTTCATCTGTTACCTGAAATGGATATAATTGAGTAATGAATGGTGTACCTAAAATTACTATTTGATTTAGGTTCTTGACTAATAGGAATGAGGTCACAAAGCAAACTCCATTGTTGCATATATGCACTTTTGGAAGTTTGTGTCTGATGAACAAAGGCTGATTATTCGCCCCGCTCAAGGTTTCCATTGTCTTCTCGAAATACCTTGAAGGAATAATGCCTTCATGAATGCAATTCTGATCTGCTCCTGAATCTACTAGAGCAATTGCATTAATTGAAAAATCATGTACCCGTAATGATATCTTAATATACCATTTCTGATACTGGACTTTTTGCAAGGTAGATAAGAACTGTTCTTCTGCTGAAGATTCTGAAAGTTCTCCATCTGCCTGCGTTGTTGAAGTAGTTACTTGATTTGATTTAATCATAGCAACTTCGATGGACAGTTGTGCTATGTCCTTTTGATAATCAAGGTGAAGCTTCTTAACTTCTTCCTTGAGTTTATTGATCTCGGACTTCAAGTCTAAAGCTTTGATTTCTTGCTTCTCTTTCTTGAAAAAGGAAAAGATATCTTCAATGTTCAGATAATGAGTATCAACCGAAGCATACTCTTTCTCCTTTCCTTTTTGAAGAGATTCTTTCAGACGAATGAGTATATTCTTTTTGAGGTTGGCATCTGCAATTTGTTCAGCCGCCTCATATAGTAATTCTTGATCCTTAGTTAGGACATTTATGCAGTTGAAACAACCGCAAAATCTTCCTCCTTTGCAATCAGGTTTATGTGGTATTTCTCCTTCGAAAATATCCGTTTCAGATTCTTCTAGGAGTTGAAGTGCATGATCATCCTCTGAATCTTCATAAATTGATTCTTCAGAATCTGTTCGCACTATTTGGAGTAGTTCATTCTTAATATCTTCTTCGATACTAAGTTCATTGATTCTCTTCTTCATTGGACATTTTGGAGCATAATGCCCAAATCCTCTGCATTTGTAGCACTGGACTTTAGAAGGTCTTCTTGAAAAATTCCTACTGATAATAGGATTCTTCTTGCTATATTGAATTTTACGGTAAGGACCCTTAGCATATGGTCTGCTAGTCTTGGATCTTTGCCGATAATTTGAGTAATAAGTTTTGGCTTGATTAAGCCTCTTCTTCTTCCTGACATACGGAGCTTCAGGATGATAGTAATATATTTTGCAAAACTGTCCGAATTCTTGTTTCCTTTCTATGGACTTGTTTTGCTTTTCATGTCGAGCAGCTTCAAGACATTGCTTTCCTGCTTGGCTAATAACGAAATGACAAAGCTCGCCATAAGTGACCGAGCTCCATGGAATTTCTCCTTTGTAGAATTCTCGGAGATGAAGTAATAGTTCGGAGCCAAATATTTTTCGTAATCCGACTATAAATCTTTCTTTCCAGAATGGGCTATGGGCATCCGTTCTCTTGTAGACTTCTGTTAAGAAAGTCTGCTTATACCATTCAAAGTTTGAAGTTTTGGACAAGTCAGCCTTTGAAGGTATTCACCTGCTTGATTAACATAATCATTGTTGTTTCCAACAAAAGCTTTGATTATGCTAAAGCAGAGGGTTATAACTGCATCATCTTTGAAACCTCTTGTAGTAGCAGCATGGGCTGTTGATAGGGCGGCCGCAGTGACACCAGTGGCTCCTGTAGTTGGAGATACCCTGCTTTGGGCTGTTGAAGAGGATTCTCCAACTTCTCTCACTGTTCTAGTAGAATCAGTTATTTCTACTGGAGACTTATGAGTGAGAATTTCCCTTCTTTCTTCATCAGTGAAGGTATTTTGCCACCAACCTCTCAAAATGCCTGTAAATCCAGCAACAAGAAGCTTGGCGATTTGATGATCAGTTGCGCCTTTTGAAGTGTATGTTGTGTTAGCAACAAACATTTCTTGGACGACATTCATGATCAAATATTGAGAAAGACCGTCAATATTCCATTAATAAATGGATGATACATCAAATGAACTGGCAATAACATGATTCCGGTCTTCTATTGACAGATCTGGGTGAGTAGCCCTTGGATAATAAGTCCTTGGGTTACTTTTTGAGTGCATAGAGATTCTATTTATTTCTCTAGGCTCTTCATCTGAGATTGCTGCTTGCTGCATCTCTGCAATTATATCAGCTATCTCATCATCATTGAGTACGTTAATTTAAGGAGACTTTCCATTAAGCTTGTTGAGCTCCTGTTGAATTGATTCAAGCAAGATCTCTTCTTTGCTTTTTAATAATGGAACTGATCCTCCTGGAATCCTTCCAAAATTTGAAAGAGTATCCTCAATTATTGGGATTCCAGATGATCCTATCCTAAGAGGCTTTTGGACCTTTGGAGGAGTGAAAACCTTCTCCTCTATACGATCCATTTGTTCTGTCATGGTGGATAGTATCTTGTTTGTGAAGTTGTTTTGAGCAAAAACTCCTCGAATACCTTTAGAGGGGTTTTTATTTTCCTCTTCCAAAGACAATTACTTAAATGGAGAGGCAACAACTAGATTTTCCTTGGAATTTCTGAATTCAATATGTTCCATGGGTGGATGAGTACTAGAAACTTCTCCTTCTTGAGTTCTCAAGAGAGTTTCTTTTATAACGTTCACATGTTCACTATAATTTTCTCGACTGGCGAACCATTGAAAGAAAGGAATATTTTGTTCAAGGGCTTCCATGGTAGAGATCCATGTAGCTTTGAATTCTTCTCTTTCTTTTTTTTCATATGCCCTGAAGAAAAAATTTCTAGGCATTTTCCACTTCAGGTCCATGAAATCCTCTTTCAAGAATTCCATGTTTACCTTGAATCTTTCAGATATGACATTGAGCTCATTAAATTGGCTTCTGACGTCCATATCTGATTGAGTAGGAGAATTCGTCCTCACATAAGTTGTTTCTGGTATGCGAGGAGCAAAGTCCACTGAGTTAATTTTTGCATATAAAGATCTTCTCAGCGGTTCTTGAGGTTCGAAGCTTCTGGAAGATGAAGCTCAAAATCTGAGGCACTCTGCCTGGATGGAGCAAAAGTTGAGACTTTTGGAACCGATAGCGTTTCTTGGGTGAAACTTATTTCAACAGTTCCATCTGGATGCTCAACTAGTTGAGTGGCAGACTTGAAATAGACCGTTTTTTGGAATATTCCAGTTAGCTAATTGTTGCTCCACCTTAGCTATCTAGAGTATTTCATTTGTAGTGTTGGCGAGTTCGTCAGCATTTGACTCCGCTTTATGAGCATCGTCTTCTTGAGTAGTTTGAGCCAATTGAGTAGATGAAGAAGAACTCTCTCCTTTGAGTAATTTTCTTGGTAACAAAGATTTGAGTAACTTAGTCATAATTCATAAAATCAAATTATAAATTAAAGATAAAGATAAATATTGTTTTAATACAATAAATCTCTTCAAACTATTCTCTCTCCACGAACTACCCAACTGTAGACTGGAACACGCGGCTTACCAACGGTCTTACGCCTCTTGCTGCCTGGGACACCAATAGTTTACCAACGCCTACTGACGGAAGGGCTGACGGAACGACCACAGAGAGAATCTTATGAAGAATTAAATTGAACTAAAGCAATAATTAATTCTAGCTTTAAGATATAAAAGATTTAACAAATTAAATCAAAGAAACGCAAAAATTTGAAACAAAGGAAATTGCTTCAAAGATTGGAGTGTTATTGAATAAAACTTATCTTGGCTCTGATACCAATTGCTCCCAAATCCCACAATCTTTGCTCAGATTGCTAAAAGGATAGGAGAATTAGGATCTTTGCAGAATACAACTGTTTTGCGAATAGATAGCTTAGAGAGATTTTTACTTCTTCTCTTTTGCTAGATTATCCACTTCTGCTCATTGAATACAAAGTGGAAGTCTTTTATAGACCCCGGACTCCAAAATGAAATTGAAACTAATTGAGTAAAAGATATGGATGAAAGGATAAGACAAACCCTTATCTCAATCATCAGGTTTTACAATTACATTCAACAACCATAAAGATTAGAGCTACCAGTCATAAGCACAATTCATGAATTTCAGGCACAAAGATCAACCGAGTTTTACACATGCTAACAACAATTAGATTGCAACTTTAACCCCCTTAACCAAAATAGAAAAATCCTTAGGCAATTTTTAAACTGAAGATAAGTTTCAGAACAAATTCACCAACCATCACATGCTCCATAAACACAAATTCAGACATACTTGCACATATCCCAATTGTCCAAACATAAACTAAATTTAAATAATATCTTAAAAAGGCTTAGTCCAATTGGCTACTTACCTCAAAAGAAACACAATCAAGCAAGATCGAAAGTTCAATTCCTCCTTAAAGTCCTTTGTATCACCTAGATCAATTTCAAAAGAAAATCAATATTTGGCATTCACAAATTTTGAACCAAATCTCCCAAATATCCTTTTTTGAAGCTTTATTCCAACTATTATCTTATTCAAAAAAAAACAAAAAAAAACAATAGCGTTCCAAAAATTAGAGTTTAACTCTTGCATCTACTCATGGGTCCAAATGAGTTAAGAACAAAATTACTCCTTAATTCTTACCCAAAAACAGGACTCTACACTTGCTGATTCGATTTCGATGATTCGGCCTCTACGCGCAATGGGCATCCTTCAATTAATTCCAAAAATATAAGGGTAAGCTTTAAAATACCAAAGCAGTCTCTAACTCAACGAAAAGGTACTAAAACATGGGGCAATTAAATTCCAACTCAAGCTTAGCTTTAATTGTGTTGGAAAACACAATACCCAAATGAATCTTACCCCAAACCAATTTTGGAAGTTGCTGGACAACAGCTTAAATCATCTCAAATTCTACCAAAACGACCTTGAAACGTGATGGGTAACCTGTAATCAAGTCCGACAACCAATGGGTCAGATTTTCCACTTAACAATTGAAACTAGCCTCAACAATCAAATTCTACCTTGCATCAATGTCGAAAAACTTACCCACTCCAAAACAAACCAAACGCAACTGTAAAAATGTCAGGATTGCTGGAAAACAAGCTTGAAAATGGTCCCCTACTGCTGATCATTCTAACCAAGAGAGAGGGGGAGAGCTGCGCCGTGACTGGCGAGTAGAGGCAGACTGTGCAACGAGGGTGCGGAGGCAGCAACGGCGCGGCGTGGATATGGCATGTCAGTGTGATGGGTGTTGCAGGGGCATGTGGATCGATCTACAATGAACGACAAGATCTAGGTGTTCGGCTAGTAGTGATCCGACATGGGTGAATGGGTGCTACATGACGGATAGCGAGCAGCTCAATGCTATTCAGATGTACAGGCGAAACGGCTGGATCTGAGCATGGCTATGCGATGGATCGGACATCGATCTAGTAGTTTGAGGGGCGTGCGGTGTGGGTGAGCTGACAAAGAGAAGAAGAATAAGAAGAAAATGGAGAGAACTACGCATGATTTTCTTTTTTTTTTTAATTCTCTTTTCCTTAATTCCAAAACTGCCCCTTTTCCCATTTATCTAAAATTATTTCCCTCCTCTTTTCCAATCTCTTTTCAAATCCTTAATTAAGCCTCAAAATCCCTTATATGAGAATTTATTCGAACTTAACTCCAACATTGAAAATTAATAAATAATTGAAATATTTGGGCGTTATAGGGAATACATCCCCATCCCTCCCCTCGTTTATTTATATATATATATATATATATAAGGTTTTATTGTTTAGTGATTTAGATAATTGGATATGTTTGAATTATATGTATGGATAATTAGATAATTTGATATGGAATATTATTTTGTTTTATTAGGAGGTTTAAGAATTTTATCTATAATGAAGATTTTTCATGGGAAATTAATCACTTAAATGGAGATTTTTCATGAATAATTAACCATCTAATTAAGAACTCATGGATATTTTCCATGAATAATTAACTATCTAATTGAAAAATTCATCAAAATAATTATTTAATTAAATCGAGATTTGATAAAAGAAAAAATAATGGGAAATAATTCCCCACAAATTTCCTGCAAAGAATCCTTGTTCTAGTCCCCACAAAATTTAATAGGAAATTTCGCAGAGACAAGGAAATCATCCATGTCCCCACCCCTCCCCATTAATATCCCTAAATATCGTACCATTGTAAAGATATGTGGAGTGTTTGGTTGTTCTTAACAAGTGGTATTAGAGCCATGCCCCTCACATTGCAATGTTGGTAGAATCTTCGGGTGCCGAACAAAGAAGTTGTGAGCCTCGAAGATGTAGTCATAGTGGAGATTCGTGGTTGAGCTCTAGTGGACTAGAAATGTGCTCGAAGGAAAGAAGTTGTCTTAGATAAAAGCTAGACTGATAGATGACTATTTAAAAGGAAAAAACTTTTGCACCCAAGTACTGTGCAGCCCACTTCTACACCACATAATTTTTAAAAAAAACAAAAAAAAAAAAAACTCTTTTTTTTTATATGGTTGTGAAGTGGGCTGCACCCAAGTTGTGCTCTTTAAAGGGAGGCTCTGTTGAGAATACAAATAAAATCCCACATTAGCTAGATAAGGGGAAGAACATGGGTATATAATGAAGGGACAATATTTTTATTGGTATGAGACCTTTTGGGTGAAACCAAAAGCAAAGCCATGTAGGCTTATGCCCAAGGTGGACAATAGCGCATACCATTATGAAGATATATGGAGTGTCCAATTACCCTTAACAATATGTATTTAACCCCTTTTTTCTATATAGGACAAGTACCTTGGCATCATTTCCAATGTCTCGGCCCTCCGACACCTCGTGGCGTCAATCAATTTTTCAAAGGATAAGAACTTCAAACGATTATTTCTTTTTCAATACTTAACCAACTTATTTGCGTCAAAAAATATTGTAACAAAATGCTTCCAAAAAGAAATTCAAACCCAAACAACTATCAAACTCAACCATTTGCAATAAAAAAATAATCATGGATCATGGTCCACTATACCAAAAAATATTCCATTTAAGGGTTCTAGGATTCTCTATTAACAATAAAAACAAAAAACAAAATTATTGTTTTCACATGCTCATTTCCCTTAAACTTGACTTTGATATCAATGTTGGATTTTTCGAATAAGGTACTAATCTCTTGTTGTGCAGCAGAACCCATGAAAGCCCAAATAAGATAACGATTCGTCGAAGATAATCACGAATGGTGAATTCTCTTTGTTCACAACCTAAGATCTTCAAAGTAATGTTATTATTCGTGCCCTAAAGCCTCTTAGTTTTGTAATAACATTTTCTCATTTATGAATAAAGTAATTTATTATTATTTATATCAATTGTGTGTGTAACAATATTCAATTGTCGTAAAAATTCAAGGTTATTTTTATAATCTTGAACAATATGTAATTGACATACAAGAGGATCATATTTAAGAAATATCCTAAAGGGTCTGGTATATGGATAAGATTAGTTGCCTCATCCTGGTAACACTATTGATACGGCCCACTTTGTAATAATTACAAATAATTTGATCCAAATCATTCATGTGGAGACTTGTGAGTGAGGATATTGTTAGGATTTATGCCCTAAAACCTGGCAATTAATATTTAAATATTTAATAATTATTTGATAATTATCCTATTGTTTTTATTTGTAATTTATAATATCCATTATATAAAAATGTAAGGTTATTAGTATAATCTTGAACAATATGTATGTGACATACGAGAGAACCATATTTAAGAAATAAACTAAAGGGTCTATAGTAGATGGATAAAGTTGGGTGTTTTATCCTGGTGATACTATTAATACAGTCCACTTTATAATAGTTACAAATTATTTGATCACAATCGCTCATTTGGAGACATGTGAGTATGGGTATGATATACAATGAGTTTGTATAAGACTAGACCACAAATATTTAATCTCTCTTTATGAATTTGTTAATTGGGAAGATTAATATTTTAATAGGATGATCATATGCGACTCGATCTCAATCCTGAGTGAGTTATGAACTCCTACCTGTGAAGCATTTTCCTTTGATTTGCATGGGTGAGAGTGGCTTTTGTAGTTGATTCAATAAGCCTACCATTTTGAGGACTTGATCAAATAAGAAGTTAGGAACATAAGTTTCACAAGATAAAATTCACTTCTTCCCATATAGGGAAGTAGATGAGTAGTTCTCAGAAGTTCTGATTTCGAGACTTGAACAATAGGGCCCCACCCTCTCACTGGCCTGAAAGGGACTTAGTTTATAATTTGATTATAAACAAATTGTTTATTAGAGGATCAGTGGTACTTAAGGTATATGTGTAATTATAGGGATAGAATGCCTAAAAATCCCCATTGGAAGTAGTATTTCTAAGAATGATATTATTTGGAACCATAACTCTATGGGCATGTTCACAGTTAAAAGCACTTTCCAACTTGCTTCTAGATTAGCACTAAGTGTCCAAGCTTCCTCTTCTAATAGGGATGTTCTTAAAGCTAGATGGAAAGCCTTTTGGAAACTCTATTCGATGCCTAAAGCTAAGTTGTGTGTCTAGAAAATAATACAAGACATCCTACCTACTCGATTAAATATTTACAAAAGAAGAATTGACACTAATCCCCTGTGCTTATTTTATAGGAAGAAGGCTAAATCTACCTCCCACATGATGTGGGGCTGCAAATTCTCGAGAGAAGTGTGGCTACATTATTCTCTTTGTTAATGAAAGGAATGAACTCTTCATCCCGCAGCAGAAGCATTGGATCGTCTTTGATTTTATTTAGAATTAAACAATAAAACTAAGGTTAAGCAAAACATACCTTGAAAATAATATTATGGAGAATATTCTAGCAGATCTTTATCTCTTCCACAAAATCTTCCTGGCTATGACTCGAACACAAGACCAAGGTTTGTGGGAGCCTCTTGAAAGAAAATCCATAAGAGATTAGAGAGGAAGAGGTCTAGAGAGAATTCTCTATTTCTCTCTATTTTTTTTTTTTTTTGAAGAGAAACTACATTACCCAGAAGAGGATAAACCATCCTCAGAAATAATACACCGAACCCAATAAGGAAAGTCCGAAAACCAAACCGCTGGTTCCTCCTCCGAAATGGAAGAAGAAAACCTAACAAAAGGCTCCAAAAAAACTGCACGCGCCAAAAGATGGGCAGCAAGATTACAAGATCTGGGACAAAAGCTAAAGGAGATATTTGGCCAAACAGAAGCCAAAGACTCTATATCATCTAGAATAGTTTTAGTTTCCGAGAGATCAGAACCCGGATAACGGAGCGCATTCACAACCTCTAGAGAGCCGGACTCCACAATGATCACGGAGGAAGTGCTAGGATTCATTCCTTGGAGCGCTTTCAGGCCTGCAAGGATAGCAGCGGCCTCTAAAGACTTGATTGACCAACGCCTCTTCCACGGCAACACACCCACACAGAGGGGAGCGCTACAGAAGTCACGAACCAGCCACCCTAAGCCACCTTTCCCTGAAGCTTCACACCAAGACGCATCAACATTTAGTTTCAGAGCCCTAATTGGCGGCAGAGTCCACGACGTAGAGCTCGCTAGGTCCACGGAGCAGGGCTGGAACAAAGGACCGCGATCCTCCACTTTAAGCTCGTCTAAGTACTTGACAGCAAAAGCCAGAAGACTATTACTGACAGACCCTGATCCTGCACGGGAAATCGAATAAGCATGATTTAGAGAGTTTTTGAAATTCCAAACACACCACATAAACGTAATAGCTTTAGAAATCTCCTCTGCTTTTAAAACTTTTATCAACCATCCCCAGAAATCTTTAGCAATCCAATAGTCCCTGCACACAGAAAATAAATCCCTTAAGCCAGGGAGCAAAGAAAGCCACACTTTAGAAATTAGCTTACAAGTCCAGAAAACATGAGTAGTAGACTCCAAAGACTTCCTGCAAAACAAACAAATATCGTTAGTTTGAATCCCTCTCTTTTGGATATTTTGAAAAGTGGGAAGAGCATCATTTATAACTTTCCAAGCACAAGTTTTTGCCCGGGGAATAGCTTTAGACTTCCAAATTGTCTTCCATAAAGACTTTCCAACACCCAAGTCCGAAGTAGAGGCTTGGCCACACAGCTTGAGATTGGAAGCTAGGTGATAAGCACTCTTTACCGAGAAAACACCCTTTGGGTTGTAATGCCAGATTATTTCGTCCCTAGAATTACACCTACCCAGAGGAATGTTGAGGATTTCTTCCGCATCAGGAGCAACGAAATTAGCCATAATGAAAGACTCTTTCCACTTGCCTCTTTCATCAATTAAACACTTGACTCTTTTATTTTTTAGCTCTTCCGAGACCCAAATAGGGGATCTACTACCGTTTCTGGCAAGCCAAGGGTCTTTATCAAGAAAAATATGGTTACCATTGCCCACTTTCCACCTGAAACCACTGGAAAACAGCTCCTTACCCCATAAGATGCTCCTCCAAGTTAAAGAAGGATTTTGACCTAATTTTGAGCCAAGAAAGTCCCCATTTTTGAAGTATCTTCCTTTCAAGACGGACACCAGCAGGCTCCCAGGGTTTCTAAGAATGCGCCAGCTGTGCTTTGCTAACATGGCTTGATTGAAGCGAGAAAAATCAAGAAACCCAAGCCCTCCCTGCTCTTTGCTTTGGCACATCTTCTTCCAACTAACCCAGTGGGCTTTCTTCCTATCAATGGAGGAGCCCCACCAAAAGTTAGCACAACACCTGTTGAGGTCATCACAAATTGACAGGGGAATACAGAAACAACTCATTGTGTAAAGGGGGATCGCTTGAGCTTTCGACTTAATAAGGACCTCCTTTCCGCTTTGAGAGAACAACTTTTCTTTCCAAGACTGGAGGACTTTCCAAACTCTGTCTCTGACTTTGAAAAAAAGTTTCCTTTTGTTTTGGCCATTTTGAGAGGGCATACCCAGATACTCACCAAGAGACGACGAGTATTTCACACCTAGGATCCTCCTCATTATACCCAATCTATCGTCCTTTAGATTTTTACTAGCCATAAAGGAGGACTTATTCAGGTTTATCGTCTGCCCAGAAGCTTTCTCATACCATTCCAGGATTTCTCTGATCTTCCTGCAATCTTTTTCCTCAGCTTTGAAGAACAAGAGGCTATCGTCAGCAAAGAATAGATGAGTAACAAACGGGCAGTTTTTGTTTAAACGAAAACCTTTTATGTTAGCAAGGGACTCCTCCCTGTTAATCAAAGCCGAGAGACCTTCAGCACACAAGAGGAAAAGATAAGGAGATAAAGGGTCCCCTTGCCTGAGGCCTCTTTGAGGAAAAACACTTGCTTGTTGGCCACCATTGATCAGAACCGAATACTCAACCGTTTCGACACAATCCATAACCAGATCAATCCACCTAGCCACGAAACCCATTTTCCCCATAATTGCCCGAAGGAACGGCCATTCAAGCCTATCATAGGCTTTACTCATATCAAGCTTCATCTCTATTACCCCTTCCTTCCCCGTCCTCCTAGAGTTGATACCATGAATACACTCAAACCCTATTATAACATTGTCCGATATGTGCCTACCGGGAACAAAGGCAGACTGAGTGGGAGATATTACCAAATCAAGCACTTTTTTCAGCCTGTTCGCCAAGACCTTTGCAATAACCTTGTAGATGACATTGCAGAGACTAATCGGCCGAAAATCACTCATATGGGTGGGATTCTTGGTCTTCGGGATCAGAGAAATCAGAGTTTTGTTCAGCGGTCTAACACTAGCCCCCACATTAAGGACCTTCAGGCAAATTCTAGTAGTTTCATCCCCCACATCCCCCCAATAATGTTTGAAAAAAGAAGCATGAGCCCCGTCCGGAACCGGGGCACTTGAGGAATTCATAGACTTCAAAGCTCCTTCAACCTCCTCTCTAGTAAAGCGATTCAGCAAAACACTATTGGTCTTAGCCGAAATCTTAGACGGGATTCCGTCCAGAACTCTATTAACAGCCTCTACATTAGGAGAGAAAGAAAGAAAAAGGTTGTTGAAATAATCATTAGCAACTGAAGCAATGTCCTCCTCACATTCCGCCCATCTTCCCAGATTATCCCGAATACCGGCAATGTGATTCCTTTTTTTCCGGTAAGAAGCTTTCGAGTGGAACCACTTTGTATTCTTATCGCCACTTTGTAACCAGATATCACGGGACCTTAGCCTCCAATACTGCTCTTCTTCCTCGAGCAGGGTATCAAGCTCTCTTTCAGCACCCCTCACCTGAATAGAGTCTGTATTAGGGCAAGCCGAAGACAGGGTCTTAATCTCAGACTCTTTTCTTACAATGGCAGCTTTGAGAGAACCTGCCAGCCTTCTCCTATTCCAAAGCCCTAGCTTCTCCAAACAGCTACTTATCTTAGAGCTATACTGGTCCAGATTTCTTCCATTATGACAAATCCAATGATTTTTAACAATGTTCCCGCATTCCTCGAAATTAACCCAACTCTCCTCAAACTTCACGCCACGCTTTGTACCCCTTAGCTGCCTTTGATCTAAAATGTTCTTGAGAGAGAAAAAGATGGGTCTATGGTCAGAGCTATGGAAGTTAAGGTGATCCACCTTAACCTCTTGGGCTAAACCCTGCACCGAGGAGTTAATAAAAAACCTGTCCAGTCTTTCCCTGATACTATCCCTGTTATTTCTATTCTTATACCAGGTAAACTGACTACCAGTGAAACCAAGATCAATCAAGTTACAGCAGTTAATGGTTTCCCTAAACGCCTCCATCTGTTTGTCGCAGCGAGGAGCTCCTCCCTCTTTTTCGTTAGCGAAAAGAATTTCGTTAAAATCGCCCCCTAAAACCCAAGGAAGATTTCCTTGAGAACTCAGGCGATCCAATAACTTCCACGACTTAGGTCTTTTTTCAGTGATCGGGTTGCCATAAAACCCGATAAACCTTCACCAAGACCCTTGCCTCTTAACTAAAGCATCTATATGACCCTCAGAGAAAGAAGAAATGGTCACTTCAAGATCATCATTCCAGAACAGGATCAAACCACCTTTATTTCCCTCACTAGGAACACAAAAACCATGTTCTAAACTAAGCTGGAGAAAAAGGCTTCCTAACTTACTTTGCTTGCATTTAGACTCCGAAATAAACACTAGATCGGGAGACTTGCTACGAATCACGTAGCGGAGCTCACGGACTGCTCGAGGATTCCCCAGTCCTCGAACGTTCCAGCATAGGATTTTCATGGCGTCCGGCGGGGCTGATTCCCAGCCTCCACCGATATCCCTTTGTTAGTAACAAAGTCCTGTACACACTTCTTTTTAGGGCCATTCTCATTGTCATCAAAATCCATCGAGTGTTTATCTCCCACCTTGATTTTTGTATTAAACACTACCTTCCTGTTGCCTTTCTCAATTCTTGCCGAACGTTTCCATTTTTTCCTTATAGGGGACCTACACCCTTGAGGAATAGAAATCTTGGGATCTAAAACTTTTTCCTTACACTTCGCAACTTCTCTCAAAAGTAACTCAAAATATTGCCCACTGCCCACTAAAGTTTCTGAGAAAAAAGATAGAACCGAGGGTCCTTCTACTAAATGTTGCCTCAAAACATCAGAGGCAGCACAACCCAAATGATCTAACTCTTTTCCAATAAACTTCAGCCCATCGCAGTTTGAAGGAGCAGATTTCAGGTAGATCTCACTTGATCCAGACTGAAAATCCTCCTTGTTACTAGTTTTTAAAGTCCCAATGGTAACCTTAAGATCCTTTTCCTTATGTAAACCCGACAGCCCTTCAAACGCCCCGCCTTTTCCTTTGTCCCTTTCAGCAATTTCCTCATTAGGGGAGGTTAAACAGCCATTGGATCCCTCATTTGACATATGACCCTTAACAATTTTTGCCCCTTTTTTCAAACTGAACTTCTCCTTTTCCAAGTTATCCACCCGGTCTAAAATCGAATGCTCATCCTCCTCCACCGGATCGGTTTCACTTAGAGACTTAGCAGACACTGTTTCTGGTTCACTTCTTCGGTTTAACCCCCCTCCTTGCCACCCTCTCCCACTGCCTCTAAAAACAGACCGAGACCTCCCTGTCTCACGGTCTTGAGACCCTTTTCCTTCAGTCTCCCTAATCTGAAAAAAAACCTTTTGCAACCATAGGTTCTCTCAACCAAACTCCGAATTGGTGTTCTACAACTTGGTTTGAGCTTTCCTCCTCACAGGTCTGGATTCCATGGCCTAATCTCCCACAATTATAGCACAAATCAGAGAGTTTTTCGTACGTTATCGGAGCCCAGACCTCCTCTGTCATAGACCCAATTTTGAATCTAACTGCACGTTTTAGAGGCTTACTAACGTCTAACCTCACCCTAACTCTCAAAGACTGACCACCTTTGCACCTTTCGTCTTCTAGATCCACCCCTTCGAAAAAGCCCACTTCATTCCCGAGAGCTCTAGCTATTCTACCAGAAAATCCCACAACAGGCAGATTATGGAAATGAAGCCAGAAAGAGGCGTACCTGAAAATTAATTCCGAAATCTTGCTAATACATGTTAGCTCCTCGAAGAGAATGAGAGATTTGTCAAAAATCCACGGTCCGCCCCTTTGTATTCGCAGCTTATCCTTTACGGTGGGGAAAGAACAGATGAAGACTCCCCTTCCTGCTTTGTCGAAAAAAACAGAATCTTCTAGATGCCAAATTTTGGCCATGACCGATTTGAAGACCTCCAAAACTACGTTCCTCCCTGTTAGAACCTTGCATACCATCTTAGTTTCAAGTTTTCGCCCAAAATCTTGGATCTCCTCATCACCAATTTCCACGATCCCTCCTTTTCTTTCTTCCAATAGGTTTAGGCTCTCCAATTTCTTGAAGATATCTGCTTCGGCCATCACCCCACCGAAGCCCTCGCGCAAACCCACAAAGGGAAAGACCGCCCCCACTGAAACCTCGCACAAACCTAACGGTTGCCCTAAACGCTCACGCCGCACCTCTCAGAGAGAAACCTCAGAGAAGAAAAAATGGAGCCCCTTCTCTATTTCTCTCTATTGAGGATATGTGTGTTGTGTCTAATGGCTCAACCCAAGGGTCCTATTTATAGAAACCAAAGGTAAATCTTTGTCATAATTAAAATATTATATTTTAATATCAATATATCTTATACTTATTTGAATCTCATTCAAATCTCCTACAATATTTATTTATTTGAATCTTATTCAAATTTTATAAATATCTTTTATTTAATGTATCAAATATACATAAATTATTTTAATATTTAATGTATCAAATACAATAAATATATTTTCCTCTTTTATATTTAATATATCTAATATATTAAATATTAATTTGAACACTTCAAATTAAATATTAAATTTCAACATTTCAAATTTTAACATTTAATGTATCAAATACAATAAATATATTTTCCTCTTTTATATTTAATATATCTAATATATTAAATATTAATTTGAACACTTGAAATTAATATTAATTTGAACACTTGAAATTAATATTAATTTGAACATTTCAAAATTTTCTTTCAACTAAATTGATCTTTTAGTGTTACTATGAGCTAGCAAGGGGACCTTATGGACCTACAGATTATAAGCTCCAATGATACAAAATTAATTAATTAAACTCTTTAATTAATTAATTTTCATTCATTAATTATAGGTCACTCCACTATAGACCTAGAGTTGCACTCTTATGCACTGTAGAATAAGTTATGTCCATGGATATAATCATTACATGCAAATTGATCCTTCACGAGTTGTTCGTAATTACAGCTGGGTCAAAAGTCCGTTTTATCCCTATAATTACATCTTGTACCTTAAGTATCACTGATCCTCTAATGAACAATTTGTTTATAATCTAATTATAAACTAAGTCCCTCTCTGGCCAGTGAGAGGGTGGGGCCCCATTGTTCAAGTCCCAAAATCAGCACTTAAGGGAACTACTCATCTACTTACCCTATATGGGAAGAAGTGAATTTCGTCTTGTAAGATTATGTTCCCAGCTCTCTATTTGGCCAAGTCCCCAAAATGGTAGGCATATTGAATCGGCTACAAAAGCCACTCTCACCCATACAAATCAAAAGACAAGCCCTCACAGGCAAGAGTTCATAACTCACTCAAGATTAAGATCGAGTCGTATATGATCATCCTAATGAAATATTAATCTTCTCAATTAATGGATATATAAAGAGAGATTAAATATTCCGTGGTCTAGTCTTACACAAACTCTTTGTATAAGATACCCCCACTCACATGTCTTCACATGAACGATTTGGATCAAATCATTTGTAACTATTACAAAGTGGGTCGTATCAATAGTGTTACCAGAATAAGGCACCCAACTTTATCCATATATTATGACCCTTTAGGTTATTTGTAACGACCCGACTTTTCCTGTTAGACTTTCTAGGGACGTTACTACATGCATGCTAGTAGAATTTAGAAATCTTTGGTAAAAGACAAAAAGAATTAAACTTTTTTTTTTGCTAAACAATCAAAATCTTTTTGTTCGGAATCCCTTTAAAAACTATTGCAAAACATAATGTGAATCAAAACGTTAAATCAAATGGTTCACTTCAATTAAGTTTACTTAACAAAATAATTTTAGTTAAAACATAAACTAGATGCGGAAGCTATACTCCTCATGACACCCATGACCTTTTCAGCAAACCACCTTGCCACTCGCCTAAAATATGTTCTTGCCTTTACCTGAAAAGAAAAAAAACATTTTGAAAAAGGATGAGTATTTAAAATACTCAGTAAGTGACCTCACTACCGGGTCAGGATATGCATACACATACATAATGAGTTTTCGAAAACATTTTCTTTCTTTCCTTTGGTGGGACCTAAATTCCTTTCATAGCGGAAACGTTTTCTTTATACTTTTCTCTTCGGCTTAATGTGGACAATTAACCCAACCTAACATTTCCTTTTCATTTAATCTTTTCAGGTTCCTTTTCATCTAACCTTTTCAGGTTCCTTTTCATATAGCCTCGTAAGGATCCTTTCCATATAGCCTCGTAAGGCTCATTTTCATATAGATGTACATCAATAATTTTAGGGGGTAATTGCCACAGCCTTCGAAATCATTTTTATCATGAAAACATAATGTATGCATGAGGTCCCAAAGCATTTTAAAATTTTCATTTCATGATGCAACATAAACAACATTCTCATATCACTCATCATAATCATAATCATAAATCATGCATAACTTTCATAAAATATTTGGCAATCACTCATGTCAAAATCCATTTTCATATGAAATAAAGCATTTTTAAGTTCATCAAAAATCATAAATAAAACATTTATAAAACTTTTTTTTTTTTTCAATTCAGTTCCCAACTTGCATTTAAGCATACCGGCGTAAAATCTCTTACCTTGACTAAGCTCAAGAATCCAATTCACCCAAATGCTCACCAAAAATTCCTTCGCCTTGAACCTCAGCCAAACAATTTGGAGCCTAATTCAAACCATCCTAAGGTTAAAAACAATTCCTAAAATTCATAATTCATCCCAAAGTTCCTTCCACCAAACTAAAGTTCCAAAATTAGAATTAATTCCTTAACATTTAACTTAATCTCAAATTGGTGATTAAACTCAATTCAAATCACAAGTCTCATGATTTAATCGCCCTCAAGTTTAATCTACCAAAAACCCAAAACTTCCAAGGATTTGCTTGATTTTAGAATGAGAATTTTACCTCAATTCCAACCCCAAAACAGAATCGAATCTTGCCGAATAGATGACGATTTGATTTGATTTCACCTAGCCGACCTCTACGTACAATGGGTATTCCATGCGAAAACAAAGCTGAAACGAGACTGTTCAGTACCGAAAATTGCCCAAAAATCAAACTGCAGCAGATCGGTCGGCGGTTCGTGGAGTCCGGCGCCATGAACAGTACCCGCTGTATGAACAGTACCCGCGGTATGAACAGTCCCCCCCGGTATGAACAGTACTCGCGGTATGAACAGTAATCGCAGTATGGACAGTACCCCCCCCCCCCCCCGTGAACAGTAATCGCCGTGAACAGTAATCGCACGTGAGGGACAAATCCGGCAATGGATGTTTGTTGAAGAAGGAGAAGCTTTCGAATGGATGGGTCTTTTGGTGGTGAAAGAGAGAGAGAGATTGATGGTGGAGGTTGTTTTTCATGGAGGAAGAGGAGAAGGTTGAAGAAGATGACGACTTGGCTTGACCTACGGTTGCGTGCTCTATAAAAATAATAGAGAGAGATATTTGGGCTTGACTTCTCCTTGGGCTTGGGCTTGGCTCAAAGTCACCTAATTAACAAAAGTTGCCCCAAACCAATTAACTCCCTTTTTCCCTTCTTTCTTTCCTATTCACCCTCCAATTTCTCAAATTTCAATTATGCAAATTTTTAAAATTAACTTTCAACACAACTTTAAACATGAAATTAGCCTTACAATTAATTCAAATCTCAAAATTAAAACTTTAATTAATACTTGAAAATGTCGGTCGTTACAATCTTCCCTCCTTAAAAAAACTTTCGTCCTCAAAAGTTTCTAGCCTTGAAAAAGCTCGGGATATCTAGCCCTCATCTCATCCTCTCGCTCCAAAGTAGCCTCTACAGAGTAGTGTTTTGCCAAAGCACCTTAAGAAGATTAATTTCTCGATTACGAAGAGTCTTCTGATCTCTCGCCAAAATTTGCACAGGCCTTTCTTCATAGCTCAAGTTCTCATTCAGCTGCAAAGGCTCAAAGTAAATCACATGTGATGGGTCTGGCATGTATTTCCTCAACATGCACACATGGAACACACTGTATACTGCAGAAAGTGATGGCGGCAAGGAAAATCTATAAACTACAGGGCCAATCCGCTCCAGAACTTCAAACGGCTTTATAAAACGTGGACTTAACTTTCCTTTCCGACCGGACCTCAGAACCCCTTCATTGGAGCCACTTTCAAGAACCCGTGGTCACCTACTTCAAACTCCAAGTCCCTTCAACTCGAGTCAGCATAGCTTTTTTGTATACTCTGTGCGGTTTGCAACCTTGCTATGATCTTTTTAATTGCATAACTTATGGCTTGGACTAACTCAGGTCCCAACAACTGACGTTCACCAACTTCATCCCAGTAAATAGGAGACCTACATCTTTTACGGTACAACGCTTCAAATGGTGCCATTTCGATGGTTGCTTGGTAACTATTATTGTAAGCAAACTCCATCAAATGCAAGTGGTTATCCCAACTACCTGCAAAGTCCAACGCACAGACCCGTAGCATATCCTCTAATATCTGGTTTAACCGTTCTATCTGACCATCTGTCTGGAGATGAAAAGACGTGCTGAAATCCAACTGAGCACCCAAGGCTTTCTGCAAACTCCTCCAGAAGTTAGATGTAAAACGGGAATCTCTGTTCGAAACAATCCTCGCAGGAACTCCGTGCAATCTAACTATCTCCTCCATGTACAATTGTGCCCACTTCTCTGCGGAGTAAGTAGGGTTCCCTGTAAGAAAGTGTGCTGACTTAGTAAGTCTATTCCACAATAACCCAAATCACGGTGTAGCCTCTAACTGTCCGGGGTAGCCCTACCACAAAGTCCATAGAGATTTCATCCCACTTCCACTGTGGCACGCTCAATGGTTGTAACAAGCCTGCTGGGCTTAGACCTTGGGGCTTTTATTTGCAGACAGACCAATCGTCTACCGACAACGTCTGCAAACCAATGATACTTCTTGAGATTCTTATACACCTTTGTACCGCTAGAATGCAAAGAAGTTTTGTGTGCCTCCTCTAACAACTATTTTCTGATATGCTAATCCTTTGAGAGTTATAATAATCTCCTTTGGTACAGCAAAGCTGAGTCACTAGGGAGGGTAAAATCTTCTTTATGTCCCATAGATAGGCATTAACAAACCGTTGATAATTTCATGAGTGGGGGTAACTAAGCTCGGGTTCCTTTAGCTGACATGTGACATAAGCAATAACCTTCTCATGTTACATTAGTACACAATCCAATCATTTCCTTAAAGCATCACTGTATACCCTTAAACTTTTTGTCCCATCAAGAATAGTTAACACTGGGCTAAAGTCAATTGTTCTTTCAACTGTCGGGAAGCATATGCAATTACCTTCCTTTGTTGCATCAGCACTCAACCTAGGCCTTTCTTAAATGCATCACTATACACCACGTAATTGCCTGACTCATCAGGTAAGGTCAAGAGAGGGGATGAAACCAACCTCCTCTTGAGCTCTGCAAGCTCGTCTCGCAAGCACCATGCCACACAAGAATGATTCCCTTTTGAGTCAACTGAGTTAAAGGTGCTGCCTAGCTAGGAATATTCCAAACAGACATCCTAGAGTAGCTTGCAGAACTAAGGAACTACGACTTTCCACCATTTACTAGATTTTAGCTAATGACAACTGATTCCATTTTAAAAGGGTCCATTATGATACATTCCCTAGTAGTTACGTGCCCAAGGTACTCCTCATTTTGTCTTTTAGTCTTTGAATAAACTCATAGGTCTCTATAACTACTGGCACTCAATGCATAACTGTCTGGTTCGCCAATCTTTCTTCTTAACGAACAACAATTAATGTGTCCCATGGTAAAACGCTAGGGCCCATGAAGTTTTGGTCTAATAGTCCATGTATCTGTGACTTGGGCTACAATAGCTTTGTTAGGGTCATTCCACCCAAAGCCAAAAATGAGCATTGTTCTTGACTTGAGCTCTATGCTCATGTCTATGTATTATGCTAGTGATAAACCTGAAATGTCCAGCTTGCTTGATTTAACACTAACACAACTTCTTTTTTTTTTCACCCTCTTTAAGTTGGCCTAATTCCTCACTTCAATAAGATTATTGATGACTTCATTAGTTCACTTCAATAGTTCCTTAACAACTATTAAAAATAAACCACTTCAATTTAAACGTTGTTCTCTTCAACTCCTATTTAAAACAAATACGAAACTCATCAAAGAACTATTCCAATATTCAAAATATCCTTGTTTAATCCTTTGTTAGGAAAATAAATCTCATACTAAAGTTGAATTTCGTAGTCAAATATCCTACAGTTTAATCCATCAATACCCACAAAAGTTATAAGCTCCCACATAGTACCAAGATTTCTTTAGCCAATCTAAAGACTCCCAATCATAAGTCATAATGCAAAAGTCAAGCCATGCTTGTGTACTTGATGTCTCTACCTTTGATTTCCTTTGACTCTTAATATGCAAAACCTTTATTCCTCTTTTTTTTTTTTCTAACTTATACTTGTCTTTAATAAGGTCATTATACGTATGATGCTCTTTTTAATTCTCCAATGAAGGTTTATCTTCAGTAACCAAAAAGCATATCTCCATTTATAATCTTCTCTTAGGTCTAGTTCAAAATTGAACCTTTGGTGGGATTTTTTTTTATTTTTATTAATAAATGACCTTACTTTTAAACCAAATCTTCTCTTGATCCCATCATGAACTAGATTCCCTTTTTATAGTTATGGTTAAAAATCCAAATAGTTTGGGGTACCTTGAAAATGACCTTTCAATTCCAACTAACAATTTGCTCTTCCTTTAAGTCTTACGTTCCTTTTTGAACCACATAACCTTTTTCATTAACCACACTAATCAAGTTAAGTGATACAAAGGAAATTTCTCATATCATCCCATACACTTTACTTTTTCACCCTTTTCATTCCTTTGGGCATGACACATGAAAATTCACAAATACCTTAGTACACCAAAGCCTTAAACATCCAAAGTGTAATCCTATCCATAACTTATCATTCCTTAAAAAACAATCTTACTGAAGAGACATCATCAACTAATGTCTTTTTCAAAGCTCTAGCCTCTTTAGATCTCATCTCCTTTCTCTTGTCTACACTTGACTACTTCAATCTCTCAATTGAGCAAGTGTTTTATGCCAAGAAAGCTTCTTTTTCAACACAAGCCTTCCGATTACTCAAAATAGAATATAACATCAAAAGACATCTCGAACAAACCTTTCATACATCACATTAATCATATCTATTCAAAACCTTTTTTTTTTTCAGAACAAAACATTTTCTAATTTTTTTTTTTTTTTTTTTTTTGCAAACATTTTATACAATAACATACCTGGCGGTGCAAGGCGTTTGCTCTTTGGTCATGGGGACACTTAATGCTTACGATGTAAGCAAGTCTACAGAACCCGTAACTCTGGTCTCTGATACCAACTGTAACGACCCGACTTTTCCTGTTAGACTTTCTAGAGACGTTACTACATGCATGCTAGTAGAATTTAGAAATCTTTGGTAAAAGACAAAAAGAATTAAACTTTTTTTTTTGCTAAACAATCAAAATCTTTTTGTTCGGGATCCCTTTAAAAACCATTGCAAAACATAATGTGAATCAAAACGTTAAATCAAATGGTTCACTTCAATTAAGTTTACTTAACAAAATAATTTGAGTTAAAACATAAACTAGATGCAGAAGCTATATTCCTCATGACACCCATGACCCTTTCAACAAACCACCTTGCCACTCGCCTAAAATATGTTCTTGCCTTTACCTGAAAAGAAAAAAAACATTTTGAAAAAGGATGAGTATTTAAAATACTCAGTAAGTGACCTCACTACCGGGTCAGGATATGCATACACATACATAATGAGTTTTCGAAAACATTTTCTTTCTTTCCTTTGGTGGGACCTAAATTCCTTTCATAGCGGAAACGTTTTCTTTCTACTTTTCTCTTCGGCTTAATGTGGACAATTAACCCAACCTAACCTTTCCTTTTCATTTAACCTTTTCAGGTTCCTTTTCATCTAACCTTTTCAGGTTCCTTTTCATATAGCCTCGTAAGGCTCCTTTTCATATAGCTTCGTAAGGCTCCTTTTCATATAGATGTACATCAATAATTTTAGGGGGTAATTGCCACAGCCTTCGAAATCATTTTTATCATGAAAACATAATGTATGCATGAGGTCCCAAAGCATTTTAAAATTTTCATTTCATGATGCAACATAAACAACATTCTCATATCACTCATCATAATCATAATCATAAATCATGCATAACTTTCATAAAATATTTGGCAATCACTCATGTCAAAATCCATTTTCATATGAAATAAAGTATTTTTAAGTTCATCAAAAATCATAAATAAAACATTTATAAAACTTTTTTTTTTTTCAATTCAGTTCCCAACTTGCATTTAAGCATACCGGCGTAAAATCTCTTACCTTGACTAAGCTCAAGAATCCAATTCACCCAAATGCTCACCAAAAATTCCTTCGCCTTGAACCTCAGCCAAACAATTTGGAGCCTAATTCAAACCATCCTAAGGTTAAAAACAATTCCTAAAAGTCATAATTCATCCCAAAGTTCCTTCCACCAAACTAAAGTTCCAAAATTAGAATTAATTCCTTAACATTTAACTTAATCTCAAATTGGTGATTAAACTCAATTCAAATCACAAGTCTCATGATTTAATCGCCCTCAAGTTTAATCTACCAAAAACCCAAAACTTCCAAGGATTTGCTTGATTTTAGAATGAGAATTTTACCTCAATTCCAACCCCAAAACAGAATCGAATCTTGCCGAATAGATGACGATTTGATTTGATTTCACCTAGCCGACCTCTACATACAATGGGTATTCCACGCGAAAACAAAGCTGAAACGAGACTGTTCAGTACCGAAAATTGCCCAAAAATCAAACTGCAGCAGATCGGTCGGCGGTTCGTGGAGTCCGGCGTCATGAACAGTACCGCCCCGTGAACAGTAATCGCCGTGAACAGTAATCGCACGTGAGGGACAAATCCGGCAATGGATGTTTGTTGAAGAAGGAGAAGCTTTCGAATGGATGGGTCTTTTGGTGGTGAAAGAGAGAGAGAGACTGATGGTGGAGGTTGTTTTTCATGGAGGAAGAGGAGAAGGTTGAAGAAGATGACGGCTTGGCTTGACCTAGGGTTGCGTGCTCTATAAAAATAATAGATAGGGATATTTGGGCTTGACTTCTCCTTGGGCTTGGGCTTGGCTCAAAGTCACCTAATTAACAAAAGTTGCCCCAAACCAATTAACTCCCTTTTTCCCTTCTTTCTTTCCTATTCACCCTCCAATTTCTCAAATTTCAATTATGCAAATTTTTAAAATTAACTTTCAACACAACTTTAAACATGAAATTAGCCTTACCATTAATTCAAATCTCAAAATTAAAACTTTAATTAATACTTGAAAATGTCGGTCGTTACATTATTTCTTGAACATGATCCTCTTGTATGTCAACCACATACTATTCAAGATTATACTAATAACCTTGGATTTTTCATATAATGGATAATATTATATTGCAAGTAAAGAATCAAAATTATTATTAATTATTAAATAAATTATTAATTACGAGGCTTTAAGGCATAAATCCCAACAATCTCTCACTTCCACTAAAGCCGACGAGACATGTATCCTAGGGCATACTTTATACCTAACATGCTCTCCCATTTGCAGTAGCAAAGATGAGACATGTCTCGTAATTCTAGACATTCTAGGTGACCCTCAAACACTTTAGCCTTGAGAGTCTCTTTATATAGATCCAAATGATTGCCCTTAAAAGCCATCTTGATCACTACCATGATGCTTTTTCTCTCTCCATATGATTCCTTATACATTGGTATTTTCTAATTTCCTTAATATTAGTCTTTGCACCACTATTATCATAATAAAGAGGATAGACTAAATCATATCTGAAACACCTTTCAGATCTTCAAGGAACTATTTGAGTCATATAAGTCCTTTTGTTACTTCACAAGTAAAACAATTTAACTTGTATACCATACTCCGCCACTTAGGGTAAAATTTATCCTTACATAGATTTCCTAAATCTTTGTAAGAACCAGTGTATCTTGTAAAGATCAAATCTTTAACTTCATACACAAAAATTTCTCATCATCCATAAATAATTTGAGAAAGTCTTTTAATTTTTTACTCAATGGTCATATCATTCGTTTAACTAATGTATGCTAACCAATTGTATATTAAATGTCCAGTCTCATTTATGCATATCATATACTCTCAACATTTGAGGTGTTTTAGGATACACTTCCTTAGACATAAATATCAAATATTTGACAACAATTTTGTCAATATAAGATGTTTGAGACAAAGTTAACATTTTGTCCTTAAAATCTTCATTTTGGACATGTAAAATATACCGAGTCATTCCAAATCACTCATTTGGAATTGGTTACTTAGTCAACTTTTTATGTTAGATAGACATTTTACATCATTCATAATGAGTAAAATATCATCAACATAAAACATGAGAAAAATCCATTAGGCAATTAATGATTTTCTTGTCTATACAAGCTTCATTAATTTTTATCCAAAGTCATAAGTTTTAATACTTTTATCAAACCTTATATTCACAGATCTAATGGTAAAATTCATTTCATAAATGAACCTTTACTATTTCACAAACCTTTTGCTTTTGATCTTTGAAAATAAACATATCTGATTAATTTGTATGGATGCATTATCTAAGATTTCTTTTCATAAAAGAATTCTAAACATTCATTTTTTTTTATATCACATATGCAACAATGAATTAAATAATGCTTACAGACTTCAGTATGGTAACAAGTGAGAAAATTTACTGGCAATCTACTTTCTCTTATTATGTTTAACCCTTTGTCATTAGTCTCACTTTGCAGGTAAAAAACCTTCAACTTTGTCATCTAACATGACAATTTGGGATTCAATTAAGTCCTTGTAAAGGTTGAATCATCTCATAACTCTCCCACTACAATGAGGCTTATCCAATTCATGACTAGGATCCATTTGATTTTCAAATATAATTAAATTGTTAACAACTTTTGTTAACTATTTAGTGGTTTCACTTGAAACAAAATTTATTAACACTATCTCACCTTATTAAAGGTTTGTAGTCTTTTATTTGACATTTCTTATAAAAATGATATTTGTCATACAAATACCTTATTTGTTTTAGGACTACATAAAAGACCACTTTATACTCCTTAGGGGTGCCTACACTTAGGCTTATCTTTGAACATATACAAGCTTTTTAGGCTTGTTTCAGCATGAGCTTAACATTCCCATATGGTGAAGTGTTGTAAACCAGCTTTACTACTCTTCTATAATCTTTAAAATTGTCTCGTAGACACTTTTGGAGGGAATCATGTTCACCATGCAATCTCTATTGCATTTCCTAATCGGAGTATGGTAATGTTGTGTAACTCATTACTGATGTGACCATGTCTAGCAAGGTCCTGTTTCTCCTCTTGTAGCACAATTTCACAAAATTGTACTTGGTATTAAGATAATTGGGATAAAAACCCATTTTCTATCAATTAGTTTTAGTACGTAAGGTTTATGTACTTTCTATTATGATCTGATCATAATATCTTGATATATTTAATTACCTAATCGATTTTTAACTTTAGTCTTAATTTTCTTGAACTTTTCAAAAATTTAGACTTATGTTTATTAGGTAAAGATACTTGTACCTTGAATGATCATCAACTAGAGTGATGAAATATTCATGACTTTATTTGGCCTTTACATTCACCATACCACTTGGGTCATAATGTGTAAGCCCAAAGTATTCTTTGGCGTTCTAGCCTTATCTAATAAAGGCCCAATGATTATCTTGCATGAAAGGCAAGATCTAAAGACATGTAAAGTAATTAACTAACTTTTTAGAGAATTACCTCTTACTAGTCATTTCATTATATTCAAGTTGATGTTAATCAACCTTAACAGCCAAAGTCAAGTATCATCTTTTAGGAGAAAACAATGTATTTTTATTTTGAATTCTATAATCCTGAATATCTCAGTATTTTGTAGTATAGTATATGTCAACATTTTTAACATATACAAATTGTTCTTATCTTCAATTGAATGTATTTTCAAACAAATTTGAAAATATAAACTTTCATACTTCAAAATAATTCATACTATATGAACATTTTTGTAATAAAGTTCGAAAAATTGAATTTATCTTATGGTTACTAAAAACACCATATTCAGCATTATGTAACAATTTTTACTTAATGACATCTTAATGCTCCCACTACACTAACTGAAATAGGCTTTCTGGTGCTAACTTGTAGAAACTATTCTACATGTTAAGTATTTTCCAAGAATTACATATTAAATGTAATGAAGAATAAATCTTGATAGTAGATCTTATATCGACTATCTAGGTGACATTATTTAAATTCCACCAAAAATCTAGTAAATCAAATTTACTTTCATTTATATTTTTCTTCCTAGAGGTATTTCAAAAATTCCTCTTATTATGATTGTCCTAGCTAATTTAGAAACTATTTCCTTTTATATATCTTCAATCATTTGGTTTCTTTACTTGGATTTTTGTAATACTTAGTTTTGAGATCATTTAGACAATTTTCTAAATTTAGCTTATGTTGACTTCAATATCTCATATGTTGTTGTCATTTTCTTTATCTTCTAAAGTTGACATCTAACATGTCAACTAGGAGAATACGTACAAGCTATCTCGTTTACTTTTGATTCATTAATCATGTGCTTCACGAACAATTCGAATAGCATTAGCAATAGGTTTTGAGAACATTTCTTAATAATGACAAATTCAAAATTTTACACTACTATTATAGTGTTAATGTTACTTTTTCAAGTAATAAAATTTCTCAATTTTGACTTATCAGTAATAAAATTAAAAATTATGAGAGAAACTGACATAATATTAAAATATATAAAATATATAATTTAACATCATGCAAACAATTATTCATTCAATTTTTGCATAGAAATCAAATAATTTGAAAAATGAACCCCATAAATCATTTCTATGCTATGGTACTTTAGTGAGTTAGAACAAGTGCCGCCGTAGGGTAGATCAAGTGTTCATTCACTAAACTGAGACAATCTCAACCAAGTTTTATACCAGAATAACTCTTATTCCTATAATATTTAGTTACCATTAGTTTGGTCAAGGATATCATTAACAACTTTAATGAGTCATTTGTAAGTGTGACCCATAATTTTAGATCCCGTAGTTTTATCCCAACAAGTGCCGCCGTAGGGTAGGTCAAGTATTGGAAACAAACTACAATCTTATCCTTCTTAGGAGTTCACCCTGATATTGACTCATGCAAACACCTTCCGTAGGGGGACGGTCCAAAAGCCGCCACGAGGCCCCGCATGAATCTCATGATGTGAACCAATGATGGAGACCGTAGGATATGTTGACACATTTCCTTCTCCCACTTACTATTTTGAAATAGGGTTTTCTCTTACTTAGATAAATTAGGCTAATCTCATTTATCTAAGTTCCTCAAACTACCTTTCATAATCCTTATGTTGTTAGATTGATTTTAATGTGAATTATTAAGTTTTTTATTTAAATTAATCACATTATGAGCATGCTTAGTGAAATTAAATAAAATTTGACTAATTCAATTCCCAGGTCGGTTCCCAGTTAGAGGTATTCCTTTTCGGTCAGCTTAAATACCCCAGTCTAGAAAGAACCTTCCATAGACATAGTTCTCTTATAGTCAATTTTTATTTCAAATTCATTAATCTTTAATTAACTATTAATTAATTATTAGATTAATGAACATAAGTGAATTTATAAATAATTTTTTTAATCCTATTAAAAAATAATTCACTTGGATAGTCTTAAAAATCCATCATTTTAAACCCTTTAAAACAAATTAAAAGATAATCCTGGATATTTTATTCTAATCCTATTAGAAAAAAAATAAAAAAATAAACTAAATTCAAAACTTAAACTATTTTATCTTTGAATTAAATTATCTTTATTTATGAAAGACCTAATCTTATTAGGAAATTAAAAGATCTCATCTTATTTTGAAATTAAAAGAACTAATCTAATTTTAAAATAATTTAATCTTATTAGGAAACATATAAAGATGAATTAAATTCAAATTTTAAACTATGGATAATCTTGAAATTCAACCATTTAAAACTAAATTAACAGATTATTCTAATCTTATTAAAAACAAATAAATATATATTAAATTCAAATTTTAAACTATTTAAAGCATGAATTAGAAATATCTTTATTTTAAGGAAATCTTAGTCTTATTAGGAAATATCCTAATCCTATTAGGAAAACATGGACTTCATTTATGAAAGAAAATATCCTAATTTAATTTTCCAAATATAACAATTATATTCAAAGATATGGAAAATATAAACTAATTAGGAAAACATTTTAATTCTATTAGGAAACAACCTAACAAATTTTCTAAATATAATAATTATATTCAAAAAATAATTAAGATGCATGATCATGCTTAACCTATGGTGGGATTTTAAACTAAATGACATACTTTATGCAACAATCAAATAATTTAAAATATACATCACATGCATAATTAAATTAAAACTAGCAAAATTGACCGGCAGCTAAAATCCACGATTTGAATTTTAAGAAAGCAAATGGAGGTCTTCAATTGGACCTTCCAATTCCATTTGAGTCTTCTGGGTATATATATGCAAGCACTTTGTTTGATATATATATATGTCAAGCAAGCACTTTTGTTTGTTTATTATATATATATAAATATGAAGGTTTGACCGAAAGCAGATGGGTTCACGAAAGTCTCATGCTAGTTATCTTCTTTGCATGAATATTACCTTTAGCCTTTGAATGTTATTATTATTATTATTATTATAAATAATAATATCTAAACCCAATGGGTTTCTATAATTGATCTACTCAAAAGCAGTATAAAGCTAATCCCAAACAACCTAAACAGTCAATTTGCAAACTATCACATATCACATATATGATAAAATTAAAATACCCACCATGCAAAATTTTAATTCTAAATAAAATTCAAAGATTGCTCTGATACCAATTGATAGGAATGAATTATTCATCCCGCAGTGGAAGCAATTGATCGTCTTTGATTTTATTTATAATTAAACAATAAAATTAAGGTTAAGCAAAACATACCTTGAAAATAATATTATGGAAATATTCTGGCGGATCTTTATCTCTTCCACAAAGTCTTCCTGGCTATGACTTGAACACAGCACCAAGGCTTGTGAGAGCCGATTGAAAAAAAAATCCACAAGGGATTGGAGATGAAGAGGTCTAGAGAGAATTCTCTAATTCTCTCTATTGATGATATGTGTGTTGTGTCTAATAGCTCAATCCAAGAGTCCTATTTATAAAGACCAAGGGTAAATCTTTACCATAATTAAAATATTATATTTTAATATCTAATATATCTTATACTTATTTGAATCTCATCCAAATCTCCTACAATATTTATTTATTTGAATCTTATTCAAATTTTATAAATATCTTTTATTTAATGTATCAAATATACATTAATTATTTTAATATTTAATGTATCAAATACAATAAATATATTTTCCTCTTTTATATTTAATATATCTAATATATTCAATATTAATTGAACACTTGAAATTAACATTAATTTGAACATTTCAAAATTTTCTTTCAACTACATTGATCTTTTAGTGTTACTATGAGCTAGCAAGGAGACCTTATGGACCTACAGTGTAACGTCCTCAAAAATTAGACTAAGTTAGGAAACATTACTAAACTTACAACCATTAAGCTACAAAAATTTCAGCAGCATAACGGCGTAACTACAAGTTATCCAAAATTTTTCTACTACCTGTTAGACAAAAATTCACACTTCTATAACCAGATAACCAGATTATCATCCAAACTCCAACCACATAACTACCAAAAGTTCAGGATCTCCCGACAACTCATATCAAAACGAAACAAAACTTCCTCAGTTTTCTTTAAAATGAAAAGAAAAGAATGATTCAATTTAAAAAAAAAAAAAAAAAAAAAACAAGGCAACCTAACAAACTTATTATAACCTCCATCTCAAAAATACATTACTATAAACTGCAACTCTAATGAGAGAAATATAACCTACCAATAATACTCAAAGAACAACAGTACTAAATCCATAAGCATCAAGACAACTATAACTATAATTCGGTTACACTAAACTCAACGAGACGACTACTTTATAAGTAAACATCCAACTATGGCCTTTCTTCTCTCATGCCTCCTTCTCCGCATCGCCAGGGTCGTAACATACGTCATCACCTGCAAAACCCTGTAGTGAGTCAGTACATAACACATACTGGTAAGTAGCTCACACCTGAAGGGCCACAATTAGCATACAAAACAAGACAACATGCTTGCAAGTATCATGCTTTCCATAACAAGCTAGACATGAAACCCACACAAACATCACATACAACATGCTTAATTCACGAGTTACATTCACAAATGTACCATGCTCATTTCAGGCATATGGATTCACTATCCAAGCTCAACATGCTCACTCAAACTCCACTAAGTCACTCAAATCACTCATATTTAGCCCTCACAAGCTACCTGAGACTGATTCCTTCGAGACACGCCGACCCCTGACCATTTTTACCTAGGGCATCAACGACTCTCTACGGCGCTCAGCGTTCGACCCTTGACAATTTTTACCCAAGGCCTCAAACTGTGCATCGCCCCTTGACCATTTTTACTCAAGGTGCAACGATGACTTAACCACATCGGCCCTTGGCCATTTTTACCCAAGGCCTCGATGTTTCTTTAGATTTAACGGTGACATACTACCCCTCCACCATTTTCACCCGAGGCACACTAGTACTCACTTCACTTTCTTTTATCCCATAGAAGGTTCACTAACCTCACTCATTCATACTAGAATCCATAAATCCTACGCATCATGCTTCTAGCTCATGATTATACCAAAGTTACACAAACATCCATAACATGCTTTCGCAACCAATGTCAATAACTCATGATGCATCGCTACATTAAATCGAACTCAACAAGGTAAGATGTTTATCACAAGGGGAACATCACGACATGAGGTTACCAATTCATCGCAGCATACTAAACACATTCAAAGTCACAGAACAATTCAATGCAATAAAGTATTCATAAGTAAGCAATTAGAACACACAACATGCTAAAAAAACAATCAAACCCAATCGGTAGAATTCTACTTACAACGTTCCTAGGATATTCCAAGGTATTCCTACACGATAAGTTAAAGATTTAGAAGTTAGAAAACAACTCCAAAGCCTAGATTGAAACTAAAGGAGTGTTTGGAAGGATTTTCTTACCTAAAGAGAACTTTGAGCCTTATTCGAATACTCCAAATTAAGCCCAATCTACGACGCAAGTTTACAAGAATTAGAAATTAATCTAACGTATCTTATTTTAGTTCGAAGGATTTAAAGACTTGCTGAAACTTATTGGACCTTACTGAACTAATCCAAACGAGCTCGAATTACTGTGGGCTGGTGTTCGAGAGTGTTCGAATCAACCTAAAACTGCAACGAAAGGTTCCTACACGTTAGGACCTAAGCCATAACACTTAAAGTGATTTGCAAAAGGTCCAAAACATGTTAAAACTTACCCAACAGTGCCAAACCGACTGAAACTCTGCTGTAAATCCCGTTTTTTGACAGTAAATAGCTTCGAATGTGGACTATTCGGAGTCCAAATAAGCTAAAATCGCAAATAAGAGATGTTTAAGGCATGGGTAATCCAAAACTAAAGTCGATTAGGCATGGGTAAGTGACAAACCGCGTCAACCAAGAAGGAACTCACGTTGGTCTGCTGTAAATCCCGTTTTTTGCAGAAAACTGCTTCGAATATGGGTTGTTTTGAGTCCAAACAAGATAAAATTACAAATCAAAGGTGCTTAGGGTATGGGTAATACAAAACTAAAGTTTATTTGGCAAGTGTATGTGACAAACCTCAACAAAAGGGAGAAAAATGTATGGATTTCGTGCTGTTGTTGCAAGACTCGAGGGAGAAGAAGAAAAAGTCGTCGGAAGAAGCCTCACCGGTGTGATTGAAGGTCGGGAAGCTGCGACCCACTGCTTTCCGAAGAGAAGAAAAATCACGAGGGGAAGGGTTGTCGGCGGTGAAGGGAGAAGGAGGAACGGCGTGAAAGAGAGGGGAGGAAAAGAAATTGGGGTTTTTGGGTTCTTTTTGGAAAAAATGATAATAAATAAATAAAAATAAACATAAAGATAAAAATCCTTCTTTTTCACTTAAACAAAAAGCCCATTATTTAAAAAGATTTAGGGCTATTTGGATTTCTATCTTCTAATGAGAGACCTAAATTCTTTATGAGATTTAGGACCAATCTTTGGGTAGAAGTGAGTTTCCAAAATTAAGAGATTTGATCTAACTCAAAATCTTTTCGCTAAAATTATAAAACTTAATTACCTAAATTGACCCACTAATTTCGATATTCCTAGAATCAACCTCAAGCGAAAAAAAAAAATTAAACGTCCACCACAATTACAAACAAAAGATGGAAATTAATTGTACCTGCAGTTGCAGGGCGTCACATACCGATTATAAGCTCCAATGATACAAAATTAATTAAATAAACTCTTTAATTAATTAATTTTCATTCATTAACTATAGGTCACTCGATTATAGACCTAGAGTTGCACTTTTATGCACTGTAGCACAAGTTATGTCCATGGATATAATCACTACATGCAAATCGATCCTTCACGAGTTGTTCGTAATTACAATTGGGTCAAAAGTCCGTTTTACCCCTGTAATTACATCTTGCACCTTAAGTACCACTGATCCTCTAATGAACAATTTGTTTATAATCTAATTATAAACTAAGTCCCTCTCGGGCCAGTGAGAGGGTGGGGCCCCATTGTTCAAGTCTCGAAATCAGCACTTAAGGGAACTACTCATCTACTTACCCTATATGGAAAGGAGTGAATTCCATCTTGTAAGATTATGTTCTCAGCTCCCTAATTGGTCAAGTCCCCAAAATGGTAGGCATCTTGAATCGGCTACAAAAGCCACTCTCACCCATGCAAATCAAAGGACAAGCCCTCACAGGCAGGAGTTCATAACTCATTCAGGATTAAGATCGAGTCGCATATGATCATCCTAATGAAATATTAATCTTCTCAATTAACGGATTTATAAAGAGATATTAAATATTTTGTGGTCCAGTCTTACACAAACTCTTTGTATAAGATACTCCCACTCACATGTCTTCACATGAACGATTTGGATCAAATCATTTGTAACTATTACAAAGTAGGCCGTATCAATAGTGTTACCAGGGTAAGGCACCCAACCTTATCCATATACTATGACCCTTTAGGTTATTTCTTGAACATTATCCACCCGTATGTCAATTACATACTGTTCAAGATTACACTAATAACCTTGGATTTTTCATATAATAGATAATATTATATTGCAAATAAAATAATCAAAATTATTATTAATTATTAAATAAATTATTAATTACGAGGCTTTAGTGCATAAATCCCAGCAGTTAACACACTTTGTTTGATGTTTGCGAGGATTGGAGGCCAAGATCTTATTGAAATTGGCTAGAAGATCATATGAATGAATCGGAGCTTAATCTGGTGTTGTTATCCTGTGGAGCATTTGGAATTTTCGTAACAGAGTTCTCAATAAAGTGGAATCGAAAGATAGGCAATCGTTATTCAGGCAAATTGATCTCTATAGTCCTAAGGTGAATTCCAAGGAGTTAAGAAATTCCAGTACCTTAAGGTTGGAAAACCTTTCATGACAAGTTAGCTAGGTTCCTCCTCCGCCAAACCATTGGAAAGTGAATTGTAATGCTTCTTGGAACGACAAGGAGAACAAAGGAGGCGGTGGGTGGATCGTTCATGACTCTAAAGGTTCTTTGATTTGCGCTGGTGTTCATCACATTAAAAGAAAATGGAGTGTTAAAGCTCTGGAGCGGATGACGATCATGGCATGCTTTAGTTGTTGTAGAAATAATATGTACCAAAGAATTGAGAATACATACAAGAATTCTTTGTTTCCTATACAAAAGAGAGAATTTACAAAGAGAAATTTTAAATGTACAGGAAAAGAACGCACGCATTTTTTTTTAAATACTAGGACTGGTTGAGTACTATGTCGTATCTTTTAATTGAGTAATTTGTAGTTTATAGACTTATTGGTCTAATTGGTGTAAATTTGAGTAAATTCATAGTTTAACGACTATTGCGGTCATATCAATCCAATTGTCAAGGATCACTGAGATTTATTTCATCTTCTTCCTCATCAATGACGGATAGAGCTAGAGAAGACGATCTATGAGAAGTGGTTCTTTGCAAAAGAATCCATTGAATATCAGCTCCAATGGCTGTTTGAGCTAAAGAAGCCAACAAGGTAGCTTTGTTTTTTTGGATTTCTTGCTGATTCTTTTTTTAAACATCTTGGTAATGCGGGGTTTTTGCAAACCAAGCTTTGACACCTTGGAGGTTAGCATGTTGGAAAGTATATTTATCCCACCACTTAACCTTCAAAGTTTTGATGAGGTATTTGTGATTGAGTAGAAAGATTCCAACAGAAAATCCATGGAATCTGGAAATACAAAGCAAACCGAAAGCTTAAGGTAGATCGTATTTTGTAAATATTTTGAGAAAAATAATGGAATGATTATTGAATTGGAGTAGGAAAGATTTCTTCACAAAGCCCAAATTTTTCCACCAACCAATGAACCAGATTGGGAAATAATTTTTGTGGGAGTTTTTGCAAAATTGAATAAACCAGGAGTGGTCAAAAGCTTGAAACCAGAGGATTGTTGTCCAAGCTTTTACATAATCCTTATATGAATAAAATGGAGGATTGAATTTGATAGAGAATTTTTTCTATGTATAGATCTTTTGGTTCCATTTTGTTGGAGTTAGAACCCGAAAGATCTTTAGCTTTGAGTAAGCGATTACTGTAGGATCTTTCCTACCAGTAATATGAGTCATATCGGTGGATTTTGAGTCGACGGGAATTAACTCATAGAAAGTCAGCGTTTTGAGTACAGAGTCAGGCATGAAATTGGAATTGCCTAGGTAAATGTGAGATGTTATCTCACTGAAACTTTCTGAGTCCCATTCGGGTTCAATGGGAACTTCATGGATAACATGGATTTTTTGAAAATAGCCTGAAACAACAGGTTTTGGAGTAAAACGAGGTGTAGGAGACACCACATGGTTGTAGGTTAAAGAACCTACAATGGATTGAGTAGTTTCGGATGCAGAATGCATCACCTGAGTGAGAACAGAAGGTTCTCAAATTTGAATACTAGCAGCACGTCTTTGAGAACGTGTCTAGATTGGAGTAAAATCATCGTCAAGAAGAGCGTATTGCTCTAACCTCATAGGAGTAGGCTTGGAAGAGGAAGTAGCCTTCCCTTTGAAGATGAAGCCTTTGCTTCACCCTTTCTATCACTCATGTTCTCATAAATGAGAGGGAGAGAGATGTTTGAGAGTTTTGAGATATATGCTCTCTTGAGAGGTAGTCTGCCAAGGGGTTTTGAGTCCCTTTTATAGGCAAAATCTCAAAATCAAAGCATGATAAAATCGCTTGCCATCTGGCAAAGATTTGTTGGAAACAAGATTTTTAACATCTTTTTCTAAAACAAATTTTGAAGCTTTTGAATATGTTTTATTAAAAATCTTTTATTGATTAAATCTCCTTGAAATTTTTGAATACACAGGACAATCGCTAAAATTTCTTTTTTGATTGTCGAGTAATTCTTTTGAGTACTATTCCACACTCTTGAGTGAAATCCTACTATTGATTCAGTCTTATCGTCATATTGTTTTAGGATTCCTCCTTATCCAATGTCTGACGCATCTGTCTCCACGATAAGATTTGCTTTTTCGTCCATAAGATTTAAGCATGGAATACTTTTGACTAAAGTTTTGATTTTCTTGACAGCTTGTGTGTGCTCAGCTGTCCAAGGAACAGTTTCTTTCTTCAACCTTTTAAAAAATGGTTTTCAAACTTGTCGAAAATTTTGAATAAAATCATAAACATAATTCAGACATCCCAAAAAATCTCTGTAATTGAATTTTGTCTAAATTTTGATCTAGAAAATTTTTAGTAAATTCTAAAGATCTTTGAATTCATTTTATTAATCCTAAATGGATATCAAAACCAAGAAATCTAATTTGAGTTTTAAAAAGTTTAACTTTTGGGGCTAAAATAACAAAACCATTATGTTTAATTATTTCGATAAACTTTTTCAGATGAGAAAAGTGTTGATCTATACCAAATGAAAAGATTAAAACAACATCGATATAGATAATTGAAAACTCTTGAATAGGCTCAAGAATGTCATTCATTATCTTTTGGAATTCAGATGGAGCATTTTTAACCCAAAGGGCATTACGTTCCATTTGTATTGACCAAAAGGTACATTGAATGTCATCTTATACCTATCCTTTTCGACAATTTGGATTTTCCAAAATCCAGATTTCATGTCGAATTTTGAAAATATTTTGGCATTTGAAATTCATTTGAGTAAATCTTATTTATTTGGAATTGGATACCTAATCCATTCCAAAACCTTATTTAAGGGTTTATAATTGGTTACCAGCCGTGGGACGCCACGTTCCTTCTCTGCCAGGTTGTTGACATAGAATGCAACACAAGACCAAGGATAGTTCCTTCTCTGATCAATTTTCTTTTGAGTAAATCTTCAATTGCCTTTTTGCAATGTCCTAATAATTTATAGTTCATCTGAATAGGACGTGCTTTTGTCAGAATATTGGATTCTTTGAATTCTTTGACATATGGCAGTTCTACCATATTTCGTTCCCAAAATGCATTAGGATGAGAAGAGCATATCTCATTCTCAATTTGAGTCAGGATATTTTGGATTCTTGTTTGAATAGTTGAGTCTTTCAGGTTTTCTTCGACTCTTTTGTAACTAATTTCTTACTTGAGGAAGGATATCTATTTCTCCTTTAGGGAGACTTCATTTATTCCAGCTACAGTTTGAATGCTGCTTTCTTTGACTGGATCAATGAATTTGAATATAACTTCTTTATCCAATATGGTAGAAGAAATACCTTCATCAAAAACCTGTATTGGATATAGTTGAGTAATGAACGGAGTACCTAAAATTACTGCTTGATTTAGGTTTTTGACTAGCAAGAATGAAGTTACGAAAATAACTCCATTGTCGCATATGTGGACTTCTGGTAGTTTATGTTTGATAAACAATGGTTGTCCATTTACTCCTCCAAGTGTTTCGACTGTCTTCTCAAAATATTTATAAGGTATTATGCCTTCATGCACACAGTTTTGGTCAGCTCCAGGATCGACCAAGGATATGGCTGTTAATTTGAAATCATGTATCTTTAAAGATACCTTGACGTACCATTTTTGAAAATGAACTTTGGTTATAGTTGCCAGAAATGATTCTTCTTGTGTTGGTATTTCCTCTTCTTCTTCTGGAGGAATATTGTCTTCCTGATTTAGCTTAATCATAGCTATTTCAGAAGATAGTTGAGTAATATCCTTCTGATAATCCCTTCGAAGTTGTCTGACTTCTTTTTTTAGTCTATTGATTTCAAATTGTAAATATGAAATCGTAACTTCTCTAGGTTCTTTGAATTATTCTAAGTTTCAGGAGTATCCTTTTTTAGAGATTCCTTGAGTTGTTTGAGAACTGTCTTTTTTAGGGTATCATCTGCAAGATCCCATACGACCTCAAATAATAACTCTTGGTCTTTGGTAAGAACATTTATACAATTGAAACAATTGAATAATCTTTTTCCATTGTAGCCGAGTTTATGAGTAAGCTCTCCTTCTGAGGATGAGTATGATTTGGACTCTTCTTGTAACTCAAGAATTTTTCCTTCATCACCATTGTTGTCTTCGAAGGAGGATTCTTCAGAATCTATCCTAAAAGTTGGAGTAACTCATTCTTAATATCATCTTCGATATTAAGTTCATTGATTTTCTTCTTCATCGGACACTTTGGTGGATAGTGACCAAATCCTCTGCATTTGTAGTATTGGACCTTTGAAATGTTCTTCTTTTTAGAATATTCCTTCTTTTTTCGAGAAGACCTCTTTCTGTAAGAGTACTTCCTGTATGGAGATTGCTTATAAGTATATTTATAAGCATTTGGCCTTTTTTGATAGGTTGTTGAGTAGTACTTCTTTCTGGAGAAGTTCTTCTTTGCTACCACAGAAGGGGGCTTCGTTGTGTCCTGGTATTAAGACATCTTGCAAAATTAATCGAGCTCTCTTTTTCGAGCGGCCTTTGAGGAATTCATCTTTTCCCTCCTTTTGCTTTGAATACATTGCTTGTTTCCTTCATGGATAACAAATTGAATTAATTCGCCATAGGTTATTGATGTCCATGGTATCTCACTTGTCTTGCAGTATTCTTGGAGATACAACATCAATTCTGGGCCAAATAGCTTGGGTAGTCCTGCCATAAATCCTAGAAAGCACTGCAGCAATTTGCCCTTTTTATGCTTCTGTTAAGAAAGTATCTTTGTACCAACGGAAATCTTGCAGCTTTGGATATTTTAGTTGTTGAAGATAAGTCTGTAGTTATCAGTATCTCCAATGAAATGCTTTATGATGGCAAAACAAAGTGTTACGACTGCATCGTCTAATCTGTCTTCTGGAGGCATCCTTAGTAGGACTACCATAGATCCAATAGTTAGAGTAACATCAGGTTGTACACTGCTTTGTGTTCTAGAGGAAGATGGTTCATCTTTGAGTGTCTTCCTCTTTCTATTTGAAGTATGATTTATGATGTTCTTCTTTTCTTCATCTAAATAGAATAAACTCCACCATCCTTTTATCTGTCTAATGAAGCCTAAGCTTATTAGGGTAGCACTTTTTGCATCATAGTGTCCCTTGGAAAGATATGCTGCATTGGCGACAAGCATTTCTTGGACAACTCCCATGATGAGATATTGAGAAAGACTGTCAACATTCCATTTGTAGACTGATTGTCCATCAAATGATCTGTTGGTGATATATGGACGTTCTTCATAAGCCAAATCTGGATGAGACGTTCTTGGGTAGTAATTTCAAGAATTGCCATATAATTATCTCCTAAGATTTTGCTTACTTCTAACTGAATCTTATTTCTTGCCTTGAGAAGTGCTTCAGGATCCTTTTTTGAGATAGCAAAATGATTCATTTTCTCAACCATCTCTATTATCTCTTCATCATTGAGTACATTGATTTGAGAAGAGCTTTCAGCTTTACTTCAGAATTTGGCAATTTGCTTCTCGATATTTCTCAGCATTTCTTGTTCTTTATTCTTGATTCTTGGAACTGTGCTTCCAATATATGTGCTAAAGATCAAAATTGAAGATTCTTCTTTTGGAAAAGAATTACCTTCAAATTTTGACTTTTTCTTTTCAAATGTTGTTAGAGTAAAAATGTTTTCCTCAATTTTGTCCATTTGTTCCGGTATGGTGGATAGAATCTTGTTGGTGAAATTATTTTGAATCTGAACTCCTCTAATTCCCTCAGAAGGGTTGCTTCATCCTTAGGGTCGATCTACTTAGAGGGACTAGCAATGACCAATTGTCCGTAAGAGCTATTGAATTCAATTTGCTGTAGCGGAGGATGAGTTCTAAAGACTTGTCCTCTTTCTAAGGTCTTTTATTTAGTCTCTTTGAGCGTATTGATTTCATTCACCTTCTGACTATAGTTTGTCATGACATGTAAACCATTGGAAGAAAGGAATTTGCTCTTCAAGGCTCTCCATGGTCTCCATCCATATCTTCTTGAAGTCTTCTCTTTCTTCGTGCTCGTAGGCTTTGAAGAATGATTTTCTTGGAATCTCTATATGTCACTCATGAAATCTTTTTTCAAGAATTCCATATTGACTTTGAAACCTTCTGATATGACATTAAGCTCATTGAACTCGGTTGTTGTGTCCATATCAGTTTGAGTAGGAGAATTTGATATAGCATATCGAATATATGGTATTCATGGATCAAGATCCACTGAATTGATCTTTGCAGAGAGAGAACTTTTGAGAGGTTCTCTTTCAAATTGAAGAGATGATGACTCTCCTTGATATTTGGAAGCATTGTCTAAAACTAGTAAAGTTCTTGACTTCTAGAGTAGGGGGTTCTTCTTCCTGAAATTTGATCTCTACTTGACCATCAAGATGTTCAATGATATGAGTAAGAGTCTTTGGTTTGGTAGTTGGTGGCGTGAATGCGTCTTTCAACACCCATTTTGACTTTCTTGTGATTTCTTCCCAAGATAAAACTTTGGGAGTTTTTACTGTTGATTTTTAAGTATTTGCTTCAATGAGTACTGTTTCTCCTCTTGGAGATGCCCTCAAAGCCCTTGGAGATATATGTGTCTACATCAAACGATAGCAGATTTTGAATATAGCAACAAGACCATGGGATCCAGGATCCATATTCAAATCCTTGAAGTAAACATCAACAATTCAAGAATTCAAGATCTTTAGGTCTTCTAGTTAGAGGGAGCAGCCTGGATAGCAATTGAAGTAGACTGGACCATTTTCCATATTTGATTCCACCATTCCTAAGAGAGAACTCTCGAAGTCCAAAAATTTCTTGTCCCTTAGAGTAATGAGGACAAGAGTATTTAGACCTGATCAGAATAATGGTTTGACTACAATCTGCACTAGGGCAAGATGCATAAATTGATATTCTCCTCAATGTCTGAGTATTAGATCCCTTGAGAATAGATTGAATGGTTCTAGGTTGTTGTGGATTGCTATGGTACGCTTCATAGTCCTTACACCCCAACTTTAAGTAAAATCAAACGTACTTTTGTAGTAGACCGCTTGTGGGTCTATTTGAGGAATGTTCCAATTTACGAGCTGCTCTTTGATCTGGGCAATCTGGAGTTGTTCATTGGAACCTTTGAGATCTTCACCGTTCTTCTCCACCCTATAAGTATCACCTTTGTCTATTTGAGTACTTGAGTTGGCACCATCATTTTGAGTAATCTTTGACAACTTCTTCGAAATCAAAGATTTGAGTAGCTTTGACATTACTTCATAACAATCTAAATATTTTTTCAAAGATAAAAATAAATATTGTTTTCTTTCAATACTTTCCTTCAAACTTCTCTCTGATTTTTCTGTACTCGTTGCAGGGGGAACAGGTGGCTTACCAACGGACTTACAACACTGCCGAGAACATCAATGCCCTTGCCAAACACATGCTGACGACAAGCTGTCGCACAGTCAAATAGGAAGGAATTCAGAAGAATAATATTGAACTAAATCAATATTGAAGTCTATCGTTGATAAAAAAAAAAGATTAATACAAATTAATCTCTCACCACAAAAATATTTGAAACAATAGATATTGTATCAAAGATTGAGTATATTGAATAATGATGGCTTTGGTACCAATTGCTCGATGCTGAACCACAAAGAGAATTAGGATCGAAAAAGGATTACAAGTGTTGAAGGTAGAGAGCTTTACAAGTCTAGAACGCTTGTTAGAACTCTCGATGCCTTTGCAATACAACTTGAAAATCTATTTATAGACCCCATATTTGAAATTGAAATTAAATAAAACAAAATAAAAGATAAGGATGATCTAATAAGACAAGCCCTGATTGGAACATCATGTAGGGAAAGCAGTAGATTGGAATCTACTTTATCAAAATGTCAAACTAAATAATTACAAAGGTTATAAAGAAAAAGGACAAAAGAGACAAAATAATAAAGAAAAAGGAAAAGGAAATGGGAATCTAACTATTACAAAAGATGAAGATAGTGGAAAGAGATGGTGGAAAAGATAAGGATGGTGGAAGTGGAGCGTGTTGGAGTTTGTCTGCAGCAACAATCTTCTTTCTTAAAAAAGTAGCTTTATTAAAGTTCTATTGTCGTTATCTTGCAAGAATCTTATCCTCGTCATTTGATTATTGTCATGCGAGAGGCAAGGAAGCAAGGGTAGATATCAAGTCTACGCTCGACAAATACGACATAAAACTTTTTTTCCCCTATAACCTATGATTAGTGAAATAAATCTTCAATTTAGTTCAATAATGACTAGGCATGCAATTAACGTGTGTGTGTTTTAGTTGGGTCATACAAATCAATTAGGGATGTACATGGGTTGGGTTGGGTCGAGTTAGGGGTAATTTTTGGACCAACCCGAATTTTCTGGTTGTTCAGTTCACCAACTCGACCAACCCAACTATAATGGATAACCCAACCCAATCCAACCCTCCTATTTTTGGGTTGGTTCGGGTCGGTTCATTCACGTTTGGTAGAGGACTTTGCTTGAGTTAACGATCTATCATTTTCTTCACAATCAGCATGTACAATAAAAAATATTGTTTGATTTCAAAAGAATAAACAAGATGCTACTAGAAGAATAAAATTGCATAAATGATTATGCAAGAAATCCATCCATAATGAAAAACCACAAGAAGAAGTAAGAAGAGTGGTGGGCAAAAAGACAAAGATACATGACAATGTTATCTTTCAAATGGAGTATTTAAAATGTGTTACCAAAGAATCACTAAGTGTCATCCACCTACTTCTCTATGTTACATTGAGAAACAATCTAAAATGGTAAAGTTGGGAGGCTACAATATTGCACAAAAAAACCCAAATATTTTTGGGCTGGCATTGAAGGACACTGAACGAGAGATGGAGAGACAGAGATGGACGCTATCAGGTTACTGTATGTTGGGACACGAAGATAGACGCCGAACAAGAGACAGAGAGAGACCTAAGACGTTTTATTATCGAATGCAAGACGGAGAGAGACCAAAGAAGGTATGTTTGCTGGCAAGAGAGAGAGAGGAATGCAAGTGAAGGGGTAAGCGGCTGACTATAAATGAGAGAGAAAAAGAAGGAAACCCTAGAAATTAGAAAACTAATATATATATTAATCGATTCGGTTCAGCTTGAATCGAACTTTTATTTTGTGAACTGAGAACCGAACCAGACTGATTGGTTTTTAAAAATCACAACCCAACCCAAACCAAAAATTTGCCTAACCCAACCCTTGTCATTTGGGTTGGGTTGCTCGAGTTTTTCAGGTTGTCAGATTTTTTAAACACCCCTATAATCAATCGACAATAGGTTTTGCACTCTTTTTTCCATGAACTAAGTCATAGGCAATCATTTTGGCTAAATACTAATCTAGTATTCGTTTTTAAAATCTAACCTAAGATTGACGCTATAGAAAATAATAATGTATGTGTGTGTGTATATATATACAATTTCTCTAATAAGCTATGTTTGTGAGGAAAAAAGAAGAATTCCAATTGAAAATAAATAATGAAACAAGATTTATTGGAAAGGGACTTGAGGACAAATTACGTCATTTAAACAAAGTTCTTTTTAAAAATTAAAACAAAAGAAACTGCACCAATTGTCTACTATTCCTTCTTGGAGTGTATTTTTTTTCCTAAAAATGACCTTTGTCCCTCAATTGCTTCAATTCCCTTTGGTTAAAAAATTAAAACTGCACAAAAAAATTAACTTTGTCTCCTCAAACAAAATCCACCTATTAAAAACAAAGGGTTGTTTTTTTAAATATAAAAACTACATAGATTTTGTTTGTTTTTGAAATTTAATTGTGCTTTTTGGGAAACAAAGTCATTCTCATTGTTTGGGGGTTTTGAAAATAAAAGAATAAAATGAATCTTTTCTCCTCAAACCAAATCCACCTATTAAAAACAAACAAAGGGTTGTTTTTTTTATAATATAAAAACTGCATAGATTTTGTTTGTTTCTAAAATTGAATTGTGCTTTTTGAGAAACAAATTCATTTTCTCCTTGTTTGCTTGAATTGCACTAGTATAATAACAAAGTTTTTTTTTTTATGAACATAAACTCCTGAAATTGTAATGAACTTAATCAGTTTTTTAGAGAATAAATTTTGTCACCAAATGCCCCAATTGCATTAAAATCCACCTATTTGAAAGAACAAATTTTTTTTAAATGGAAAAAATTGCACATTATCCTTTGTTGAATTGCAGTGTGTTTTTTTTATTATAAAATACAATGTTTACTTAATTGTTTAAGTCCATTAAAACAAACATATCCAAATAATAAACTTTTTGAACTAGAAAAAACCAAACCTATTTTTTTTACTGGAAAAAACAAAACCTAGACAAATTAGTTGGAACTTAATCAATTTTGTCCTTAATGCCTCAATCCCACTGTACTCCACCTATTCACAAAATTCAATTTCTTTAATACGAAAACTGCCCAGCTTGTCCAATGTTAGTAATTGCAGTTTTTATTTTTTGGTTTTTTTGAAAATGCACGGATCACACTAAAATCCATGTATTGAAGTAACAAAGTATTTTTTTTTAATAGAAAAGAAATTATGATTATTGCAATTGGAGTGTGATAGAGAAAATGAAAACAAAATAGACAGTGAAACAATAATAAAATACTATCATACCAAAAGCAAAACTAACATACATAACAAAAGTGAAGCCTAGCTTTCATTAACACAAGCACGAATGTGAAGATCTAAACAAATTTGGACAATAATGAAGATAAATTAAAAAAAAAAAAAAAGTCAACAAAACTTAGTGCTCAAATTACAACATGTGCAAAGATACTAGAAAATAGTACTTCATCATATCACAAAGAAAATAGGGTAGACAAACAAGTGTAAAAAAAAATATTACTAGGTGTTCTTTGGAGAGATTGTAAATCACCGAGAGACGATGTTAGGCCAAAAGCATCACACAATGACCCTACAATGGCAAGAAAAAAATCATGAATATTTGGCAATGAAATAGTAAGAATCAAATGCATATGGTAATATTGTACCTTTCACACTTTGGCCCAATCCCCACTTCGTGCTACTTTGAAGTTGTGAGCATGGAAGATCAGAATAGTGACACAAAGGAAAGAAAGAAGAATGAAATTAGTTCACCCATAAGACTAGTCAATATTTATAACAATATGATGCATATTATGAATGAGAAGAAATGGACGGAGTGAGATGAAGAGTGGAACTTACCAACAACCACCTCAAGGATAGTACATGGAGGAGGTAGTGTGTTTAGTTGAAGCAATTGACATATTTATAGAAAGAGAAATTCATTAATAGTAGGTAAAAGAGGAGATAGTGTGATAAACGGATGAACTAATCATTCAACCACCAATTAAATGAGGTAAATAACAAGTACAATCACTTTTAAAAGAGTGAACTAAAATAATTGAATGTGATTAAAATTAATCTCACCATGACCTTCCACATCAGCAAAGCACATAAAAAAAAGGACATTACACACCGTTAATGGCAATAGTTGAGTACAGATATGAAGGGGTTGGGCTGACAACCGAATTTATTACAGACCATTTATGAAGTAGGTGATTTCAAACCAAAAGCAGAATCAAATATATCGAAGCAACAATGCATTTCCATTTCAAAATTTTAAAAAAAAAAAATAACAAGCTGAATTTGGATTTCATCATGAACGCATAACACAACAAAGTATATGAATTTAACAAAATTAATATAGAACACAACCAACTTTGAGATAAAATAGGAAGCCAACAAATTTAACAAAAATAAATCTAGGAATAAAAATGAAGAGGCCTTAGGTTTTGAATCAGAACACATGTCTTGGCTCTGTAAAGACAAGTATATGTATTTAATTTCATCATCGCAATTGTAATGGCAGTAGACATAATCATCAGAAGACAGAAAAGAAGAAGTTTGATTTACTCATCAAAACATGGTGAGCATACTCATCATAGAAGGCTCGTAAATCAAAAAAAAAATTAAGAAACAATCAATTTGAAGTAAATTAAAGGGGCCTCAGACATCAATACTCATCATGGAATGAAAAATAAAAAAATTGTAAGGGTACTCATCATCAGCCTAAAAAAACAAGAGAATCAAATCTATTGGATGAAGAATGAACAAACCCCCACCAAGCTTCGCTGCACCCCAAAATCGTTCTCTCCTACTAGGCCCCGTAAAGAATTTTTACCGACTGATGAAGTATTGCGATCGAAAAAGGAGAAGAAACCACCATGGACGTTGTTGCATGGGAGGACTCAATACTCAATTGCAATCTTCTTTTGAGGCACCCAGTGGAAAACTAGTCTACGAGGCAACAAGGGAGAGATTTTGGGGTGTTTGGAGCTACAAAGGAGTTGGTTTCCATTTTTTCTGGATAGAGAGGGTAAGGATTCAATGAAGGGGAGAAATCGAGTGTTAAACCCATGAAAAATAGAAGGTAAAGCCATGGAAAATCATATTCATGGATGTAGATCTAAATGAGGTAGATCTAGAGAGAACTAAACGTAGAAGAGTCAGATTTGGAGAAGAATATGCTTCGTCCAAGCCAACGTTAGGCTTACGTGAAGAGGGGAAGTGTTCGTGCAATGTTCGTCAATAAAGGTATGAGAATGGAGGGCTAAAGAAGATGAGATTAGGGTTATGGCTATTGATAAGAGGGAAAGAAAGGGAAGAAGGAAGAGAGAAAAGGGTTTGAGAAATATGTGAGAGGGAGATTGGGAGACCAGGGGCTACGTGTGAGTTTACCTTGTGTAAAACCATGGGGTTGGTTTTTCCAACCCCAGTGTTGTGAAACTGTGGGCCTAAACGTGGGTTTGGGTTTCAAACCCAAACCCATTCCATCCCAAGACAATGGGCCAAACGGGCCCCTAAAGTCTTGAAGTTTTAGGCAAGTAAGGTTAGAAAGAATTCAGAACTTCATTCTTGAAATTTAATGGGCTCTCCTATTAAAACTTTTAGTAATGGTGTAGATTAAAATTGCAATAGTATCATGAGTTTGATTTATTCCTGTTCCATCTTGTTCACTTTTAACTACACTTAAAATTATTATTTTATCTTCTTGAGCTACATAATTACCCCACCATCCTTTCAATTGTCCTGTGAATCCAAACACTAGGATTTGAGCAATTTGATGATCACTATTTTGGTTAACTTTATAGGTAATGGCAGCTAAGGTCATTTCATGCATCAAGTTTAATATTTGATCTTCTGTCATACCATCTATTTTCCATATGTAGATATCATTTTCAGTATATTGAGCTTTTGCAGATTCATGTCTTTCTTCATATTGCATATCAAGGAAAGAAGGTCTAAGGTAATAATTTGAATTTGTTATTTTTTAAAGAGCGAGATTGAAACTATTCTTCTATATTATCAATGTCAGAGGTTATTTCGCAAGGGTATTCATTTATCATATTGACTTTGGATGTTGATGGGTTTTAGCACTTAGGTTTTGCAATTGAAGATTAATTTTATCTAAGACACTATAAGATTTGTTGTTAGAGAAGTGGATTGCTTTTAAATCTTGATCCAAAATTTCAAAAGGTTTATATAAAGGTTTTGTTTTGTCAATTGGTTGAAGTTGAGTTTTCTTAATTGAATAATTTTGGGACCCAAGTTTAGTTTCTATTCTTTCTACTTGATTAGATATTGTATGTAGAATTTTATTAGAGTAATTATTTTGTAATTGTATATTTTTTATATCTTTTATTGTTTGTACTTTTGTTTCAATTTCAGGTGTATTCATAGAAATCATTTTGAAAGGAGAGGCTATTACTTCTTGGTTTCGGTCATTTTGAAATTTAATTTCTTCTAGTAGAGGATGTGTAGAGGTTATTCTCATAAAGTTTGTAGTTTCCCAAGTTGGGGAAGAAGTGTTTGTATTAATAGTTTGATACGAATGAGATGTAACATTTTGATAATAGGTCATATTTTTCATCCAATGGAAGAAATATATATTTCTTTTAAGTTTTTCCATTGTTTCATAGTATTCATCACGAATTTCTTTTTGTTCGCCTTTGTTAAAGGATTCTAAAAATGAACTTCTTAAAAATTTATTCTTGTCAGACCAAAAGTCTTCACTAGTACAAAATTGACTTTTAATGACGGGCAATGCGCGTCATTAAAAGGAAATGATGACGGGCGCGCGTCCGACATCTTTTCGAGTGTCATCGTAAGCTACGATGACGGACACCTTTTAATGACGGGCAATGCCCGTCATTAAAAGGTGTGCGTCATCATAGCCTATAATGATGGTCAACTTTTAATGTCGGTCAATGCATGACATTCAAAGTCAATGTGCGTCATTAAATGAATGTTTTAATGACGGTTATTACCCGTCATTGTTTCATAAATAATTTAATAAAAAAAATTATATTGTTGGTTGCAAGCATGACTAACCAACAATATTTCTCTCTCAATCTAATAAAAAGTCAAAATAGTATTATACTTTTATACAACAATTAACTCAAAAAACAAAACTTCAATTAATTAAATATAACATATAACATATACTCCTAAGTTTTAAAATGTTAGGTATTACCCTTAACAAAAATTAATTAATTAACAATTTACAGCATAGAAAGTAATATATCGTTTAATTTGTAACCTATCAACAAGGTACATCAATCAATATATACGTAGAGATTCGAAGTCTAAAGAATGAGAACTTGATGCGTCTACCTCCCCCATCGATCTATTTCAAACTCTTTATCAAACTCTTCCAAAACCTAAGAAACTCTTCTTATCTGATTAACAAAGAAAGACAACAAAATCAGCCAAAATTAAAGTTGCGCTTTGTACAACCTATGCACTCTCTTCTAGAATTCTCCATGTCAATCTTTATTCAAAATCAAACTAAGTTGTTCCAATCATCTCTAGTACAATAGCTAAAACCTCTATTTATAGAGAAATAATAAGCTAACTATAGTAAACTAAAACAATTCTACCAAAAACTCCAGTCATCTCTAGTACAATAGCTAAAACCTCTATTTATAGAGAAATAATAAGCTAACTATAGTAAACTAAAACAATTCTACCAAAAACTCCAGTCATCTCTAGTACAATAGCTAAAACCTCTATTTATAGAGAAATAATAAGCTAACTATAGTAAACTAAAACAATTCTACCAAAAACTATAATACTAAGCTGAATTAGAACTACATACAAGTGTCTAATAGCATATAAAAATTTAAAATATTTTGGCAGAGTACTTACATTATGAACAAACATTCATGTAAGCTGGTAAGTTTGTTACTCCCCTTGGTAGAAATTAAGTAAATTATAAAAAAAATCAAAAGCCAAGAGAAAAACAAACTAACCCATCAAGAAATACAAACATTCTAAATCAAATTCATCAAGATTTATTCAACCTACATCAGTGAGACATTATCACAAACAAATGGCAGGCATTCAACAAAAGAACCAAAAGAAAAACAAACCAGCCCATCAAAGATTGTTTAAGCTCCTTGGATTTTTTTGTTGCGTCATCTCTCCCTTGAGAAATCAAAGACCTCTTCACTCAAGAGCTGAAAAAAAATTATAAAAGTAAAGACTGTCATCCATGTAAAATGAAACAACATATGGTCACATAAACACAAGTTCAGAAACCTACTTTTAAAATCGCCATGTAATTCTGACAAATTGTTTCACTAATTTTAGTTGTTGAAACAAGATATGAAATAAAGCTTCTCCATTTAGCTGGCCATTCATGCTTTAATATCTAATGTCAAATAAAAATTTTATTGCATGGAGAAAGTCCTGGTAAGAATTAGCAATATTGAATCCAAATATCATCTCAATATGTGCACCAACCACTATGCAACATTCAACCATTATGCCACAGGTGATGCATATTATAAAAACATCAAAAGCAATCAAACACATTATTTATATAACCTTAAGCCAAAAAACAGAAATGAAATTTTAACAAAATCAAGAGGTAAACAAAATCAATCAACTTACCAAATAAGATCAATTTCCTCAGAAAAGCTTCAGTAAATTTTAACCTTTATGAGAGCATAATTTCAGCAATTCATTACCTTTTATGACAGCAAAAGTTCAACAATTCAATCAATCAAATACAACTCAAAAAAGCTCTCAATCATTGGGCAATTAGAGCACATTACAATCTTGATTGATTGACCAAATACAACACATTACAGCCTTGATTCTTTCCCAATAATTAGGTTGTTATCATTAGAAGACTTTCCTTTTCTATCACAATTTCATTTCTTTATCTGCTGCAATCTCACATTAGTCTGTCCAAAAGACAGATCTCATTCCTTACTACTGAGTGCTCTAGTGACCCCATCACTACACAAGCATGCAGAAAATAAAGTTCATTATCAACATTCATCAGAAATCTAAAATTTGAGAACAATTATAGGTATCCCAAATAAACACTGGGTTCTTTTTGGAGAAAAATGGTGAAATGCTATATTCTAGACAGCCATTACTCAACCTACTGAGCCCCAAATAACCCATGAGGAACAAAATTAGTATAATAGTACAATATATAGCCTTTAGAATTGATTTTCCATTCAATAAAGATTACAATTTCATATTTATAAAGTGAGAGTTCTATACTCACATTCTTGCCACAAATAGATGCAACTTACAAAGACAGGACAATTAAACCTTCTCATCAATGTCCAACAGTACTGCTATGCTAACGATTTTATTTAAGCACCAAATGTGAAGTAGCTTATCTGGGAACTATCTAGAAGATAAGCAGACGGCCAGATCAAGTTTATAATAACAAAAACTACATCTTGGAGGATAATTAAACTAACAAAATAGCAAAAATTGTAACGAATGAGACTAAATAATATATAAGCGTAAGCAGTGCAAAGAAAAATTGCCCTTTATGTCACTGATGGAATTTCATTTCAAGTAAATATATCATCAAAAAAATATTAAAAAAAAAAACAAGAATTACAAGCTTACCAATAATCCCACCACCTGCTATTTCACCAGCAAGACTACCATTTCCACTACCACTGCCAAGTTCACTAGGTAGATCAGGATCCTCATACGCAACACCGCCATCAATGAAGCTGCCATTATAATATCCATCCCCTCCTTTCCCACCATGTCCACCACCCGCACCAAGACCATTAGAAAAAATTCTTCCTCTACCCACTCCTCCCGTGCAGCCTGCATACAACCAAGTATAAAACATGGTAAAAGACCAAAAAAAACTTGCAATAGTAGAAAATTTTCCTTTTATATATCACAAGTGTAAAATGTTCAACCTTCATTTGAGATGAAGCTGCAGGTATATTAACAATTTTTCATAAAAACTACTTAAACCTGCCAGGCGAGAACAAAATAATTTGAAGACAAATGCATACCAAGACCAGAAGCACTAATTGCACCAGATAGGTGAACAAATATATCTCTGACCCAGTGAAAATGAATAACAGATCCAGTTGTGGTGCCTTCAACTGTTAGATCTTCAACTCGACAAATCTGCAGAAATAGGCCAAGCCTACCAATATCAGATTAGACAAAGAAAAGCATACTCGGTAGAATGAATTATTTACTAATCTGACCAGGAAAATCTCAAAAATAATATTCGCCCACACAAGATAACTACTTAGTGGTCAATCTGGCTAATGGGACACCTGAAGAGTGAAGGGCAATGTTCTACTTAGAGCGTTTTGGAAGTAAATTCCAAATAAGAAATGCAATAATAAGAGAAATTAATTACAAGATCAAAAACTAATTAACAATAAGTAGGAGTAAAATAAATTACTTCCTTGAATATTCACCCAACATCTGCAAGCTCGTAATCAGACCTTTGCAACACTTTCTTGAAGACTGTCTCTCATCTTTGCTTTTACTTGGGCTGCATTCATCCTCCCCCTCCTTAAGTTCACCTTCCTGTTCTTCAATAATGATGGTCACTGCAAGAACCATTCTTTTTCTCAAGTATATCTAAGCATCTGCAATGTCTACCAAATTTAACAAGCTGCATCAAAAATTAATTCTTCAGCTTGTGAAGTACACAAGATCTACAAAATTTGCAATAGAAAGCGCAGACAAAACTCCAAAAATTGTTCAATTTAAAATGCTTGGCTAAGTAGACAAAGTTGAATGATATTGACACTGAAGGAACTAATTTAAACCACTTAGTTTGGATTGAAAAAGAAAGAAAGAAAAAAGGAGAAAAAAACTATACATATATAATATTTTTGGAAACGTGATTTTTAACTTTCCTGCATCTTTCTTTACCATCTGATCTGAATGAAACCCGAACACATATACATATATAATACCAATTCCAATTTATTCCTAGTTTGCTGCTTAATAAAAAGATATATACATTTTACAGTAAAAGAACCCCCAAAATTTAGAAATGTACTAGTGTAGTCATGCAGATATCTAGAAAAGCCTTAAAAAGAAAACCCTAATTGAAAGATGAACTCAAATTTACAGGAACAAGGATGAGCAAGTGGTCAAAGTTAGGACTCAAATGGATGAGGAAAACGAATTAGTTAAGAAGAAAGCAGAATGAAAACAAAAGAAAAAAGGAGGAGGCAGTCAGATCTGAAACGGCGGAGAAGTGGCAACGAACGAAAAGTTAAATCTGAAACGGCGGAGAAGCGGAAGAAAGGTCAGATCTGAAGCGCAGTACTGCTACCCGCGTGCGGAGGAGGTGGTCACAAACGACAACGGTGCTGCTACCCACAGCGGAGGAGGCGGCCATGACAGATCTACAAAACCCACAGCAGACAGATCTGAAAATGGAGGCGACGGTGAAGGAAATACGGCGGCGACGGAGGCTGATCTACAATGTGGTGGCGGCGGTGAACGAAACTCCCTCACGAACGGTGGTGTAGAGCAGAGATAACGAAGGTGAGGGAGAAGGGTCTGTGTGCGGGAGAGTCAAATAGCTGAGTAAAAATGAAAAAAGGTGAAAAAATATATTTTATATAGTGTATGTGTATATAATGTCGGTCATGGACTGACATTAAAGCAGTCAAAACCTTATTTATTATTATTTTTTAATTTGAGTGCTTTTTTTTTCCTGACCGACATTATTTCTCTCCGCGAATTTTTTTGACCGACATTAAATGTCAAATCTGTTGTAGTGCTTGATTAAGTTTTACTTTGTCTATCATAAAAGGTTTAGAGATAACATTTAATTGATTAGTATTTTGCATATCGGAATGGGTTGGAAATAAAGGTTCGTCCTTTTTTGTATAAAAAGGTTGCGGTACTGTATTTTCAAATCTTACTCCTTGAAAATTTGTAGAAGTACTTGGCTGATTATAGGTATAATCTTGAATATTAGAAAATTCATAAGGTTCTATTTTGAAAGATTGAAATTGTATATCTACACTTCCATCTTCATGTTCCATAATTTGGGTCAATCTTGAGTTTTCATGGGAAGGTGTAAAAGCATATTCCATGTTCCATCTAGGATTATGTGCAATTTGGCTCCAAGATAGCATCTTTAGAATAAAGGTATTTGAGTATTCAGTATTAGCTTCCATTAAACGAGTTTGATCTTTTGGAGAGGATTTTAGGGCTCTAGGAGATAAGTTTGTATGCATTAAATTATAATGTATTCGAAATATTATAGCAATAGATTTAGTTTGTGGTTCCTAATCCATGTTTTGAATCTTAATATCAAGCATTAAGGAAGAAATTATATTTGGATCTTTTCATGAGACTGAGAAATTTGGATAGCAGTTAAAGTATATTGGTCCTTTTTCAAGATTGGATTCAATTATAGAAAGAATTGAGTTTGAAAATTTTTATGTTTTTTATCTCATAATATTAGTAAGATTGGGGGGGTTTAAGCCTAACCTATAAAGAGGTTTTATTGTTACTTGAACTAATCCTATATAGAGAATTTGTATTTTTCTTGGTATTTAAGAATTGATTGCCTTGAAAACAAATGAAGAGATTCAAAATCTTTATTAATTGGGACTGTTTGTTCCGTAGTTTTTATGCAATAATCTTGAATAAAATCAAAATTTCTTATTTGGTAGATTGTTTCCACATTTATTTTTGGTACGGGCCAATTATGAAGATTTTATTCTATTTTTGCTATTTGAACCTCTTGACTATTTATTGCAAATAAAGAAAGTTGATAATTATTTGAATAATCTTCTTGTAATTCTTCAATGTTTGAATTTTTAGTGATATGAGTTTTAGAGAGCAATTTATTAATTAATTTAGACATTAAGGGAGTGTTTGATGCATAGAGTTGAGTTGAGTTGGGCAAAGTTAGATTGTCAGTGAGTTCAGGAAGTCTGTGTTTAGGGTATAAAGTTGGGTTGAGTTGAGCTAGGAAGTCTGTGTTTGAGAGTGTATAGTTGAGTTGAGTTGAGTTATCAGGGGTATCTGGTGTAGTTTTTTGTAACCCAAAGTAAACTGATTTTCAGCTAACTATTTTTGTTTCCTTTAAATTTTTTTACCCAATCATTCATATAGAAACATATTTTTCCAACTTTCGAACACTCAAATTAAGATGCCAACTTCAAAATGACAATATATCTCAACATTAGTAGAATTTATGAATGGAATATTCACAAAAGTAATGTCTGAATGCATTGATATTGACCGTGTTTTAAAAGAACTTCATTTCTTATCTTTTTTTTTTTTACAAATTGACTTCTTCCAATCGATATGCAATGTAATCTTGTTTTACTCCTTATGTTACACATTCAACTTCTTTCAATTAATAGAAATCAAATGTCCCATTACACATTAAACTTCTTTTAATTTAGAAATAAAATGTTGCATTCTTTATAGCCACGAATCACAATTGAATAATGAAGATAAATCAACATTAATGTCATGTATGCGTGGAATATTCACAAAAGTATTGTTAGGCCATCAATTGCCTATTTACATGATGCACAAAAAAATAGTTCACAAAAATTATATTGGTTCATAAAAATATCAAGTAAACGGTCGTCAATGGGCCGTGTTCATAAGTCCAATAAAAAGTGGTTGGAGCAAGGAGTTAGGGGTCCTACCCAGGAGACGCAAGTAGTACCTCTTACTCGATTCTTGGGATGACTAATATCAACTCTCCGTTCAGGGAAACAACTCTAAGTACGTTCATCACGACTTCACCTTTCCTCGTCCTATATCAAAGCCGATCAGCGGAACTGACATTAATTTTGATGTATGTGTCATCTGACTCAGACAATTCTGTTTCCATTGAAGACATGGTAGTGACATTAAATTACATGCATTTTATCCATAACAATTAATGTATAGAGACGTTCTTTATACCTCAAACCATTTCCATCGCTCATCAGTGCATGCATTGGTGATTGGCTCTAGGGTTTGTAGCAACACCTCGTGAAGTTGCAAGACTGATGTGAGAACAGAGTTGAAGTGTCTAGACACCGTCTCTCCCAACCTCCCAAATTGCCTGCCAATTACTCTGTTCTTAACTTCATGTGCTAGTTTGTGTAGGAACATGGCCAACATATCCTCAATATCAACACATTGGGTCGATTGCAAACTGTCAGTCGTCCTAAGTATACTACATAGGTTTTGGGCTTTAGGGTTTTATAGTTTTAGGGTTTTAGGATTTTAGGGGGTATGGGGTTTATAGTTTTAGGGTTTTGGGCTTTAGGGTTTTATGGTTTTTGGAGTTTATTGTTTTAGGCTTTAGGGTTTTATGATTTTTGGTGTTTATAGTTTTAGGGTTTTGGGCTTTAGGGTTTTAGGGTTTTAGGGTTCTGAGCTTTTGGGTTTTATAGTTTTAGGGTTTAGGGCTTTAGGATTTTTGGGTTTATGGGTTGTTGAAATCAAATTGCTTATTTGGGTCTATTATGCATGAAACTATTGGTTAGGAAACATTACCCCACTATTATTAGGGGTTATATTAGGTTTAGGGGTTAGGGTTTTTGGGTTATGTTATGGTCTAGGGTTTTGGGGGGGTTCTGTTAGGTTTAAATTTTTTGGGGGTTATGTCTTTTGGTTTATGGTTAAAGTTGTTTGGGAATTAAATAATGTTTGAGGGCTAAACATTTTTGGTTCAATACTTTAAAATATGTAAAGTTAAATATTCTTTTGAAAAAAAAAAAAATAAGTTCACCTTTGGTTGTTTGGCCACCATTTATTTCAGTATTCTGAAAATGTGAACAATCTTTTTTTATTCTAAAAATTTGAACATTCGTTTTTTGTTTGGTAAGCTTGTAAGTTTAAAAAATTGATGTCGTATAAAGGTTAAAAATTATCTTTTATCAAAGTTTGAACACATCCACTTTTATTTTTATTAAGTCAAGAGGTAAAAAAAACTATTTGCCCATTCCAAGGTTTAATGTAACCATTTTTTCTCTCCTAGTACAAGATTTAATAGAACCATTTTTTCTTGCCTAGTCCATTTTTCAACAAATTGTTTTTAACACTACTATTTTTTTTTTTTTTTTATGTTCAAAAGTTAAAGAAAATCAATTTTGAACAACTCCAATTCTTTTTTTGGAAGATCATTACTTAGAAAAAAAATTCTCAACACCCCCACTTTCATTCTTGTGGTAAAGTTATCCCAGTTTTGAACTTGTAAATTTCACAGGCACATAAAACTCATTTTACATCTACTCATATATAATATAACTATTTTTTAGAAAAAAAAAATTAATATAAGGTATAAATACTAAAAATTCTAGAATTTTTTTTATGCAATTAAAAAACATATTACACAATTGTAATTAGACTTATGTCTCATGAACTTAAACATAAGTTTAAAGTTTTGATTGACATAAGTTTAAATCTATGATTAACATAAGCACATAAGCTTAAATTTATGAATGCTTAGTTATATGTATCATTTATGTACAAGGACAAAGTTGGCACAAAATGTATAACAACTATGTTCATGAGATTAGTAGTAGCATTCATAGAACTATGTAAAAGTAAAGAACATATACAAACATTGATGGCAAACAAAAAGTTCAGAAAAAGTCCCAAAGTGTCTGCATCATTGTGCGATGTTATAATTAATTACATAACAAACTAAATTTCATCTTTAAACTCACGAACCTTGAACTAATGTGGAAGAAAAACAACTACTCTCAAACCCTGCACGTAGTACAAAGAAGGGAACATTATTACTAATGTTTAATATTAGTCGAGCAGTACAAAGAAGGGAAAGATGAAAGAAATCGAACCTTTAGTACGAGGTCATGAGCGATTGGGCAACAAAGGTGGTTGGGATGGTAAGAAGTAGACCTTTATACCAGTGGGAGAGGATACATTAATAAGGAAATGAGATGTTTCAAATTTCAGCATATATATGTGAAAGGAATAGAAGAGGTTTTTGTTGTGTGATGCAGTGTCTCTTTCTAATTTCAAAAACACCAAAGAGCTATTATCTCTCTCCAAGGACCTATGAAAACTACTGAGATGCATTGAAGGAGTAATTACTAAAACTGCTTCCTTTTTCATAAATTAATTAATATAAAAGTAATTAAAAGTAATAATAAATACTTTCATAATAATAATTAGAAAAAAAATATTTGGCTCCTCAATGCAAAACATTTCGTGTCGTGATGCCAAAAAGAATTTACGATGTACCAAGGGAAACCATGCAATGGTGAAAACCACCATTGCATTACAACACAAACAAAAAACTAAGGCTCCATTTGATAACCATTTTATTTTTTGTTGTTGGTTTTTGAAAATTGTGTTTGTTTTCTCACAATTTCTCTACAATGGTTTTCATATATCTTCTCTACAATGGTTTCCATTTTCTTAAGGAAACATTTGAGTTTATAGCCAAATTTCAAAAACAAAAACAAGTTTTTGAAAAGTACTTTTTTTAGTTTTCAAAATTTGGCTTGGTTTTTTAAAACATTGGTAGCAAGTTACAACAAAACAAAGAAACTCATAGGAAAAAGTAGTGTTTATAAGCTTAATTTTCAAAAACCAAATGGCTATCAAACAAGATCTAGAAAATCCCAATGTAGTTAGATATACCAATGGGCTATTAACAGAATATGTAACTTTGAGAAGATGGAAGGTGGATGATTATGAACAATATCACACTTCAAGTTCTTACTATCACCCTTTCGTTGTAGTTTCTTTTTTTTGAGAGATTGATAACTCTTTAATGAGAAGTTCTTTTCCTTCTACTTAAGAGCTTAAAGTCAAGATTTTAGATGAAAGATGGTAAGAAAGTCGCTGTTAGAGCTTCATTGTATCTTTAAGCTGAGTTTGAAAACTAATTTTGAGTTAGCTTATTTTGATTACTAACGTTTGGAAAGCTTTATTGTAGGCAAGCATTGTCGTCGATCATCTACGTATATTGTCGACTGCTTGTATTGTCTAACCAAGTTTATCAAATAATCAAGCTAAGTTTAATATTACAAGGATTGGTATCAATGGAGACGGGTGAAAATGTAAAAACATAAGTATCAAAAGCTAATGTGTTTAATGATCATATAGTATTGTTATAATTTTTTGGTTTCAAATTTATCCTAGGTTTAATTTAGTTAAAAAAAATTAATTAAGTTCAATTGGACATAATTAAAATTAGATTAAAGTAAATTAAACAAGTTGGACCTTTAAACTTGCTCCCAAAAGATTAAGTGACTCAAACATTGTTTGGGCCCAAAATGGAGGAGCCCAAAGTCATTCAACTCATTCTTGATTTGGTGAAGCCCTTTCTATTACAAAAAAAAAAAAAAAAAAAAACATGCAGCTCATTTTGTGTATAAAAAGAATGTATGTATGGGCATTAGGATAGATCATGATGGATGTATGTGAGGGTGCCATTCATTAAAGAGATAGGGTTTTTTGTTGTTAGAAAGCAAGAGAGAGAGAGAGAGAGAGAGAGAAAGGGAGAGGCCATTTTCGGCCACCAAGAGAGAGAAAGAGAAATCAATTTGTTGGAGGGAGTGCTTGGCCGTGAGTCTCAAATCGAGAGGAAGAAGATGTTTTGTGAGATTTCTATTCACATCCCTTACCTCCATTAGACGATCCTCCATTCCTTCCACGAAGTCGTCGTGCCGTCCAAACGTGTCATTGCTCAGGAAGGTTGCAGTCAACGTTTGGAGTACTGTTGGTGGTGAAGAGATCTGAAAGAGAGAAGAAGTTGAAATTGATTGGGTTGAATCAATTTCCCCTTATTGGATGCAAATTTTTAGGACAACTAAGGTTGTATTGCTCTTTTCTTTATTCCCTTTGTACTTTTTCTCACTAATTTGTTGCTTTCATGGATAATTCTCTTTAGATCTACATCCTTGCTTCAATGTTCTGTATATTTCTTGTTTGATTCTCTAATAATATTGACTAGCAAAGGCCAATAAGATCCTTTGCAAGTGGAGTAGATCTATTGACCGAACCGCTATAAATCCTTGTGTTTTCCCCTTCCTCTTTACTATTTTCTTCAATTTAAAGATTCTATCCAGCAGTTATTTTTTAGTAAAATTTGCTCAAAATCACCTCTAATTTTTATATTAAGGCTAAAAACATGGGTTGTGATCTTGGTTAATTAATAACAATTATTTTAATTTAGTATACCTGAATAAACATGGACATATTTTCAAAAAAAATCTTAATAAATAAAAAGTGTTTCAAAAAATTTGGATTAATTTAAAAACATGTTTTTAAGAAACACTTGAGAGAGGGTCTGTTTCGAATGTTTTCTAATTTAAACACTTTTGAAAGGAAAAAAATTGCAATAAAAATGTTATTATATCATACATTTTTTCAAAAATATTTTAAATAACAAATTTGTTTAGTTGCAATATATTCAAAAGTGATTCTATTAATTATAGATTTATTTTTATTTTTTATTACACATTTTGAAGATTTTCGATTAATCACTTTAAAGTCATTTTTGGATAATCCATCTGTCAAGTGTTTATTCAAGAAAAAGGTTTTTAAATTAATCCAATTTTTTTGAAGCACTTTTTATTTATCAATATTTTTTTAAACCACTTTTGATCACATAAAATCACTCAATAAGCTATATTAAACAAACTTTAAATTATTAATTTTTCCAAAGGTGCTTATAGAAAAATTGATTTTGTTCAAAAAGTTTTTTTTTTTTTTACAAATTATTCCAAACACACTAGAATTATCCAAAAATAACTTTAAAGTGATTAATTGAAAATCCTCAAAATATAGTAAGAAATAAAAACATATTTATAATCAATCGAATCACTTTTGAATATAGTACAATCAATCAAATTTTTTATTTAAAACCCTTTTGAAAATGTGTAATATAGGAATTTTTTATTAATATTGTAAGTTTATAAACTTATTATAAAAATATTGCAAGTTTAAAACTATTTCAGAGAATATTGTAGTTTTAAATACGTAGATTAAGGTCGTCTCTCAAGAGACGACATTGGTGTCATGGAAGCAGACTGTCTCTCAAGAGACAACCTGCACTCAAGTTTTTAAAAAAAAATTAGCATATTAATGCCACGCATACAAGAGACTACATATTGTGTAATTTCCATTGAAGGTCGTCTCTTTTTAAGAGACGACCTTCACTCGCGTTAAAAAACAATATCAGATGAAGGTATAAAAAAAATAGTAGGTGAGAGACGACATTCACTTGGGTTTAAAAAAAATAATAGTAAATATTCGCCACGTGTACAAGTCGTCTCTACCATTGTTTTGAAAAACCATTTTTACCGTGCGCACTTCGTGATTTCCACAAGAGTTTTAAATGAATGTCATCTCTTGAAGAGACGACCTTCACATAACCAAAGGCCACTTCCTTTTTCATTTTAACAAACCCTCACTTCCTTTTCATTTTAACAAAACCCTCCCTCTTCCCTTTCATTTTCAACTCTTTACAACATACAAAAAAAAACACAGCAACCCCACAGTTTGATTTCCTCTTTTTGTAGTCCCCACTTGAAATATTTTGTCGCTATTTAAGGTAGCAAGCTTGATCTTTGTCCGCATTGGAGGAAAGAGAGCATTTTGTGACCGTTGGATACACAAAGTCCATCACATTTGAGGACCACAAAATTTGTTCGGATTGGTGAGTTTTTTTTAACCGTTTTCACTAGTTTCTTGTGATTTTAGTTGTTTTTATTGTAGATCTGTTGAACGAGTATAGGATTGGTTAGATTTGTGTATTGAAATGCATACAACTTGTTGGATTTTTTTTTTATGATATGTTGGTTGTGTGTTTATTTTTCTAATATTTGTTGGATGTGTTTTTTTTTTCAAGATTTGTTAGATTTATGTTTTTTTTTTCAAGATTTGTTGGATTTTTTTTATTTTTTATGTTGTTGTGTTTAAATTTTTTTCAAAAGATTGGTTGGTTATAATCTTTATAAAGAATTTTTTGGATGTACTTAAAAAAAATTATTGGATGTTATTTTTTTTCTAAGATTTGTTGGATTTTTTTTAAAGCACTTGTGTTTATCAAGATTACATGGGGTTCCATCTCAAAACCAATCGGCAATAAGAGGAGTAACCCATATATCTTATAAATTGTGAGGTATCTCTACATTTTTCTAATGTAGAATCCTCAACATGCCCCCTCAAGATGATGCCTCTTTGGGTTCACCATTCTTGGATCGGATCCCAATTTTAATTTTTGGACCGAATACCCGTTTGGGTTTAATGGGCTCTGATACCATATTAGATTACATGGGGTTCTATCTGTTGGATTTTGTGTCCTAAAACTCGTGCTTTTGTAAACTGAATGTATATTCTATTTTACTATAAATATGTTATTGAGGTTTATTCGGTAAATGTGTTATTGAATAAAGTGAATTGTGTATTCTATAACCCCTAATCCAATGAACTAAGAACCCTTGGCTATAGTATGTATACTTGAACTTTATGTATGACATAAAAGTGGATCAAGTTTGAGTAATAGCCAAAATGGTCTATAGTATAAGGATAAGGCTGGGTACCTTATTCTGGGACACTATGGACGCAGCTCACTTTGTATAGTACTAACGATGTGATCCTGAATCGTTCATGTGGAGACATGCGAGTGGGGGTGTCCTATGCAAAGAGTTTGTATAAGACCGGACCGCGAAATAGTCACTTAGACTTTATAACTCCATTTACTGTTTTAACTGACTATATTCATACGATGACTTAGGTAACTCGATCTTAATCCTGAGCGTGCTATGAACTCTTGTTTATTCGGGATTATCCTTAGATTTGAATGGGTGAGAGTGGCCCGAGATCGCCGACTCAATAAGCCTCCCATTTTGGGGATAAGACCGGATAGATAGTTGGGAACATAGTCATGCGAGATGGAATTCACTCCTACCTGCTTTAAGGATTAGTAGAGAGGTTATTCTCTTAAGTGCTGACTCCGGGTCTTGAACAATGGGCCCACCCTCTCATTGGCCCGAGAGGGATTCGGTTTGTTGGTTGGACCACAAACCAATTGTTCATTAGAGGATCGGTGGGACTTAAGGAACAAGAAGTAATTACAGGGGTAAAACGGTTTATTTGACCCAACTGTAATTACGAACGACCTGTGAAAGATCGACTTACTAATCATGGTTATATCGAGTGGACAAAAATATATCTACGGTGAGGAGAGTGCAGCCACTGGGCTTTAGTGGAGTGTCCCAGTGGTTAACGAATGTTGATTAGCTAGGCTAAAGAGTTTGGTCGGTTAATCTCGTATCGTTGGAGCTCATGATCTGTAGGTCCATTAGGTCCCCTTACTAGCTCAGACTAAGCCTTGGAATAATTTGAGAGAAAAGAATTTGAATTGTTCAAATTCGATTTGGGGAGTAAACGTTAATTATATGCGATATACTTAACGTACTATAATTTAATTATGAATTAAAACCACAAGGAAGAGAGAGGAACATATTTAAATTTGATTTAAATATTTGTTCGGTTTAATACGTGAATAGGGATTCATGTACAAACGATTGGTCATAAAAGAGAGGGATTGGTCTAATTATTTAATTAATATTTGATATTAAATTAAATAATTTAATTAATTAATTAAATGGTTTAATTAATTAATCAAGTTTTTTTAAATTAATTTTGATTTAATTGAAACTTGACTAATCCTATCCAATGATGTGTTGACTTCCATAGGAAGCCAAGTATTGTCTTCCATAGGAAGCCTAATGAAGTTTGATTAGTGCCTATAAATGGGATGAAAGACAAAAAGGATTGAGTGAATTTCTTTGATAGTGTTTTTTTTTAAAACTGTCTTGAGCTCTCTTCCTTCTCTCTAAAAATTCTCTTAACAAAGGATCCCACAATCCATTCCAAGGGCTGAGAATAGTAGGGAAGACTCTAGTGGTGGTCCAAGTAGTGTTGGTGATCCAAGATTTGCAAAGAATTTGGAGAATTTGAGCTACAAAGGTATGTGTTCATACTTTCTGGTTTTTTCCAGTTTTTTTTTTTCAGTTTTGAGCATGTTTTTGTTTGGTTAAATTGATGTACTTTGAATGCTTGAGATCCAAAATTGCTTCCGCTTTCTTAATATTAACTCTTTCACTATCTCAAAACCAATTGGTAATGAGAGGAGTAACCCATGTATCTTTTTCCAATTTTAATTTTTGGACCGAATACCCGTTTGGGTTTAAGATAGTGCCTCTTTGGGTTCACCATTCTTGAATCGGATTCCAATTTTAATTTTTGAACTGAATACCCGTTTGAGTTTTATTGGACCGAATACCCGTTTGGGTTTTATGGGCTCTGATACCATATCAAGATTGCATGGGGTTCCATCTCAAAACTAATTGGCAATGAGAGGAGTAGCCCATATATCTTATAAATTGGGAGGTCTCTCTACATTTTTCTAATATGGGATCCTCAACAGTGTTGTTTAATTTTATTTTTTTTTTAAACATTGATTGGTTTTAATTTTAATAAAGATTTTTTGGATGTATTTTTTTAAAAGATTTTTTATGTATTTTTTCTTTTTATTATTATTTTTTTAAGATGTAGAACATTATTATTAATTACATAGTTGAATTTAGTTTACTTAATGGAATGGTAGTTTACTTAATTGAAATTTAGTTCTAATGGTAGTTCTCTTAACTGAATTATATAGTTGAATTTTAATTTACTTAGTTTAGTTCTAATTTATATCTTGTTTATTTTTTCATAGAAAATTGTAGATAAATGTTTGGGATTTGTTTTGCATACAAATGGTTGTATGATTGATGGAGTAGATGGAGTCTATTATGATCGACCAACCTATGGAGGTTTTTCTGTTAACGTTAAAAGTGGAGTCGTGTTTGAATAGTTTGTTGAAATTGTAGGATTGTCACTTGGTGTAGATGTGAGGGAAAATTAGTTGGAGATAGTGTATAGACACCCTGAGCTAACACTATCAGGATCAGTAAGATATATGTCAATACCAATTCCTAACCATCAAGCAATGAACTTAATGTTTTCAATAGCGATGTTAGTTCCAAATTTAGTGCATTTATATGTCACTGTGAGAAGGGTGGACATAAATGTACAAAACTTAGGAGAAACCCCTATCCAATGTGTTGGCACTAGCCCATGTGTTGACCCCGACCCTGAATCAGTTTCCCCACCATGTGATGATGAAGATATGGTGGTAGATAATACGTATAAGGATTTTAGAACTGAAACATATGATGAATTTGAAGAACTAGACTTTGAGGGCAGTGTACATGTTATCCCTTCAAATACATTCAGAGAGTTAGACAACAATGTAGTTGATAGCACTATAGAATATGATCATATCCAAGAACCAGTGGTCGTTGAAGAGAACCTATTATATAAGGGGTTAATATGCAACAATAAAGAAATTCTCCAACATGGGGTAAAGTGTTTTACTGTCAAGTGTCATGCACCATATGAGGTGATGGAATCAACACCTACAATATGGACAGTACAATGCAGAAAGTGAGAAGATGGGTGTAGATGGCGATTTCGTGCCACTAAAAAAAATATCATGGCTTTTTGAAATCACCCAGTACATTGAACAACATACTTGTTTTTATTTAGAATTAAATCAGAGTCATGTGTAACTAGATTCTTCAATGGTTGCCATTGAATTATGTGAAACTGTGAAAAATAAGTCTTCTATTAGTGCATCACAACTACAAACTGACATAAAAAACAAGTTTGGTTACCATGTTCCTTACTTTAGGATGTGGGAAGGAAAAAGAAAAGCTTTGGCTAGAGTGTTTGGTGATTGGGATGATTCCTATAAGCTTCTAAGTGGATGTATATGGTGAAGCATACTAATCCTGGCACACGTGTGGAGTGGAAAGTAAAGTATTTTGATGAAATTGCAGGTCATGCCATCCTTACTTATGTATTTTGGGTTTTTGGTCCTTGTATCGAGGCTTTCAAAAAATGTCGATCCATCATTCAAATCGTGGGGGGAAGATATTAATTTCAATAGTAGTGGACTATAATGGAAAATTGCGTCCACTTGCATTTTCCATTGTGGATGAAGAGTGTCGTGAAACTTGGGGCTAGTTTTTGAAACAATTGAGACAACTTGTCACACATGAAGAGATGTGTTTGATCTCAGATCGACATGGTGGCATAATTTTTGCTGTTAACACTCCACAGAATGGTTGGGTAGACGATAAATCTCATCACATGTTTTGCTTATGACACATTGCTAGCAAATTCAATAATAAATATAAGTCTAAAAAGTTGAAAGACCTAGTTTATCATGTTGGGTGTCAACACCAAATTCGTAAATACAACAAATGTGTTGAAGAGATTAAAGAAATAAATAGCTCTTGTATGAGCTTTTTTAACAACATTAGTGCTGAGAAATAGACTCAATCCTATGATGGAGGATTTAGGTATGGGTGGATGACAACTAATCTGTTAGAGAGCATAAATGGAGTTCTTAAAGGATGTCGCATGTTGCCAATCACTGCACATGCTCAACTTACCTTCTATGGGCGTGTAGAATATTTTGAGAAGAGAAGAGAAAAAATAAGAAATGCTTCGCAGCAACAAGCGAAATATACCAGGTAATCACGCCACTTCTTTTCGTATTAGTCAAATTACCTTATTTCAACATACTCATCACCCTGAATCAAATATATATCAGGTATGCTCTTGATAAGATTGTGAGGTGTGCATCAAGATCCAGTAAGCATGAGGTAGTGTCCTATGATCGAGAAAGTGATGTGTTTCACGTGAAAACTGAGCTACATTACTTCAATGCTAAATGAGGAAATATTCAATCTCTGAGATTAACTCGAGAAGAAAATAGAGAAGTTCATTATTGTTCATGCAATAAGTGGCAATCTTATGGCATTCCATGTTCACATTTAATGGCAGTTTGCTCACACCTAAAATTGAACTTTGAAGATTTCATTGAGGACACATTTAAACTTTCAACATATACTGCATGCTACTCTCCTCAATTTCAACCGATCCCTAATAAGTCTTAATTAATCACATTTATTATGTCTAATTTCCTTCTATTTTGATTGAATATTGTGCCTAATTGTGCAAATTGTATTTAATTTTATTTAGGGGTGAATCACCAAAGATTTGGAGAAATTCAAGCAAAAAGCACATTTTAGTTTATTTTTACAAATTAATACAAAAAAAGAGTTTGAATTGAAAGAAAAAAAAAAAAGAATTCAAGAAAATTCAAATGAGAAAATAAAATTTTAAAAAGTAAAAACATAAAAAATAAAAAATAATATAAATAGTAAATAAATATATTAATCTAACAAACTTTGAGTTTGTTTCTTTCTTGTAGGTGGCATGTGAGGACTTCTTCAACAGAAGCTTCTTCAAAGTCTTCAACAAAAGCAAAAAAACTGGCCACCATTTTTGGAGGAGACTTTTCATGTATTCAAAGTTTAAGCAGTAGAAAATTTTATTTTTAGAAAAGAATTTCCCTCCCCTTCAAGTATAAGAAGGTGCTAGATGCAGTGAGTATTAGATAGTACAGTTCTTCTTTGGAGTGTAGGAAAGTATAGGAAGTGTGAGTTTTGTTTTTTTTTCTTTCTTTTGGGCAAAAACATGTTTCTTCCCCTTTACATTTTTTATTGTTTTTTCACCATGTGTGGCTAAGTTTTAATTTCTAGTTCAACGGAGATTTAATTTCTAATTGTAATTTTGTGAGGCCTTGGGCCAAATTGAAAATTTATTTTTAATTCAATAATTCTTTATTTCTTGTCCTTATTTTATGATTGATTATTACTAATTAAATTGACGTGTTAATTTAGTTTCAATTGGTTTATCGCTATCCATGATTTTGTGATTCGTAATTGTCACAAATGATTGAACAATGTAGCAAGGAGTTGGCTTATGTGTGTGTAATTATGGCTTTTCCATTTTACATAGCTTGCATAATACACTCAAGGGAAACAAAGAAACAAAATTAATTAATTTGTAGCTATCTCAATTAGTTAGCTTTGGTTTAGTCTTTCTCATTGTTTTTAATGCTATTATTTAATCGATATGGAACGCTATCGTGCCCAATTGATTAAATGATAAGTTTTGATTTTGATGTTGGGTTAAAATCAATTAAATTAGGAGAATTTATATTTATTGCAGCTTTTCCGAATAAATTGACTAAGTTCTTGAAATTAGAGAATTTGAAATTGCTATTTTCTTCTTTTTAAGTCTACGATCAAGATTACAATTGGATAAAATTTATACCCTTGAATTGGAAGTTTCATAAAATTGATTTTCTTTATTCGTTTTTTTATTTATTGTTTAATTACAATTTTTGTTCAACAATTCAAATCCCCCCTTTATTTATTTATTTTTTAACTTCAAGAAATTAATTCGATTGGTTTCCTTGGGATTCGACCTAATCCACTATTTCTACTAGTTAGATCTAGAGAATGAGTAATTATTTTGGAGGGCTTCGACAACCCAACCAATCCCACATGAAGATTATTGGATCGCACCTCCTAACATACCCATTCTATATGTTGACCCAAAGTTGTTGAGAGAACCTGGTAGACCAAAAAGTTCCCGCTACCATAATGAGATGGATTTGAGAGAACCAAGTACTCAACAACGTTGTGGTCTATGTAATCAATTGGGTCACAATCGAATGAGTTGTCCTTCGAGACAAAGAGAAGCACCTTCGAGAACTTTTTTTTTGTAGTTTTTTATTCTTGTTTTTGGTTTTTTTTTTTGTAATTTGGTATTTAACGATATTATCTATATTCAATATGGATTGAATTTCAATTTGTTGTTTTCTTTTAATTATTTTATAATTTAGTTTTTTATTTTCAATTTGTAATTTATATTCAATATGGATTGAACCTCAATTTCTTGTTTTTTTAGATCATGGATGTCAATCCATGACCAATTGATACATCGGTCTTATATGCTCAACAATCCCATCAATCAAACCTTGTTTGGCAAGATCAGAATTTGGAAGAGCTACACTATAGACGTTGGGAAGCAGTTGTTCAGCGCACCATCCCACTGCACCATCTTATATTGTCTCATCTTCGGGTTGTAAGGTTGGAGGGAGTAGCCAAATTAGGTTTCATTCAATTAGACTAGCACTTCGTCACTGCACTCGTGAAGAGATGGAGGCCAGAAACACATACATTTCACGTGCCTAGGGGGAGTGCACTGCCACTCTAGAGGACGTTGCAGTATTACTTAGATTACCAGTGGATGGCAAGCCTCTCACTAGACCGATGAGTTACAGCTGGAAGCAGACTTGTGCACTATTGTTCAGGGTGACTCCAGGCGACAACCATATTAAGGACTCTAGATTAAGCTTACCTTGGTTAGCATCCTAATTTCCAGGGTTGAACGATAATGCAAATGAGGTTACTATAGCGAGGTATGCTCGAGCATACATTTTACAACTATTTGGTGGGAGCTTTATTCTACGATAAATCTGGGGACAAGGTGCACTTAATGTTCATGCCACTCCTGACAGACTTTGAGGTTGCAGGACGATATTCTTGGGGTGGAGTCTGTTTAGCATGGTTATACAGGCAGCTTTATAAGGCGAGTCGATTAGATTCACGCGAGATTGCTAGGCCTATAATCCTTCTTCAGCTTTGGGGTTGGGAACAATTCCCAACGATGGCTTCTCAATGTCGCCACATCAACGATGCTGGATTAGTTGGACAAACACTTGGTTCTCGGTATGTGAATTGATTTCTAATTTAATGTTATTTTCTATATGATTGACATAATTGAAATTTAATATTTTAATATTAATATAGGTGGAGAGACCAGTTTTGTGTTATCGAATCAGCTACGCATGTGCTCGTACAGTATAGATATATGTTTGACCTTCTTAGACCCGACTTAGTACGAGTCTAGTAATTTATTTATTTTTGATTTATTTTATAAGACACTAATCGTCGATATTTTGATATTTTAGATGATTTGGGAGACGTACATCGATGTCATTAACACATTACCTCATTATTGTAGAAATGGTCATGATATCTAGCGTTCAATAACTCCACTCATTTGTTTTCATATTATTGAGTGACATCTACCAAATAGAGTGATGAGGCAATTTGGGATGAAACAAGCTATCCCAGAAGTATGCAACAGAGACCCGAACCTACATGCCATAAACTGCCGACATCAAGATTGGTCAATTGTGTTGGCACCGTACGTGAAGCAATGGCATATGCACCGACAGCTCATAGTGGATGCCTATGGACATACACTCCAAATTATATGAATTGGTATCATAATATTACCAGGCACTACATCACTCGTGAGGGAGCGTCTCATGGTCAAGCGGTACCAATTTCATTTAATTTTTTAATGAAAAAATTACCTTTTTGGTCCCTGAGTTTTCAGGAACAAGTGCATGTGGTCCCTGAGTCTTCAAAATAGACCTTTTTAGTACCTGAATTTTGAAAAATAGGTTTAAAAGGTCCCTAGGTGATTTTTTTATTATTTTAATGTTAATGAAAAATTACAAAATAATATAATAATAAGAATAACAAAAATCCCTCTCTCTCTCCTCTCACTCACTCACTCCCCCTCTTTCTCCTCTCCCCTCTTCTCCCTCCTCTGCATCTTTTTCCTTTTTCTTCAAAATTTTGATATCGAGAGAGAGAGAACTCAATCCTTAAGTAAAAGTGATGGAGATTCTCAATTTCACTTCAAATATTCGATCACGCCTCTCTTTCAAACCAATTTCGAATGACTTCCGCCATGGATCTTTGTTTCTGCAACGATTCATTAAGTCCTAACCCAATTACTGAAATAATCCAAATAGAGGTTTCATGAGTTACCAACTAAATTACGAGATTCCATATTCATTTCAACCATTTTCGAAGTCCTTCAAGAATCCCCAAACTCAACAAAGTAGACCAATTTCTTCTATTCTTTTTTACTGTCCCCCCCCTTCCCCTCTTCACTCTCTCTCTTTCTTTAACCAACCACCCCACCCCACCCCACTGTAACTTTGAATGGATATTCATGGAGAGGGAAAGGGACTTCCTCCACCTCTTGAATTCGTCCAAGACTTCTTTTTTTTTTTTTTTTGCCTCTATCTATTCCAAGTTTCCTTTTTATTTTTTACTTTGTCCATTTGAATCGGCCTATTCAAACTCCTTCAAGAATTTTCAGTGTTTGAAATGAGATTGAGAATCTAAGGATTGAGTCTCTCTCTCTTTTGATATCACAATTTTGAAGGAGGAAGAAGAAGCGGAGGAGGGAGAATAGGGGAGAGGAGAGAGAGGGGGAGGGAAGGAGAGAGTGAGAGGAGAAAGAGAGAAGGGTTTTTGTTTTTATTATTATTATATTATTTTTTTAATTTTTCATTAACATTAAAATAATTAAAAAAAATCACCCAGAGATCTTTTAAATCTATTTATCAAAACTCAGGGACTAAAAAGGTCCATTTTGAAAACTCAGAGACCAAATGCACCTGTTTCTGAAAACTCAAAGACCAAAAAGGTATTTTTTTTTTCATTTTTAATTAATATTTACTTTAAATTATAAATTCATTTTAAATATTGTCTAATTTTTCTTATCATTTGAAGAGGTCCTACTTCAAACAAATTCGAGATCTCTCACAAAATTTAGAGATTCTTCATATGTGCGATAGTGGGGAACAAAATATGAACCAATTACATTATATGTATAACATTCCTATTGCTCCTCCTCTTTGTCCTAGACATAAAAGATGTGCTCAAGGACAGAACATTGCTCAGCAAGAAGACATTGAAGAAGAGGAGCAGTTGCCCCGAGCTTTACCAGCTAAGGTTGATCATGACGTTGATGCACATGCCTCCCATCACTTAGACGCAGGACAGTGCAGTTCCACTCCGATGATGATGATACCAACTCCTGGTACATGATATCTCCATACACCAGACACATGTTTTTTAGGCTAGTCCCTCATCATCACATGTTGGTCCCTCATCATCACATGTCGGTCCTTCATCATCACATGCTCGCGTACATGGACGTGGGCGTGGAAAGCATGATCAATATTTGTATCCTACTGGAGCATAACAGGAACCAGATGAACTGGAAGCACAAGAGGAACATGATCGAGCACCGAGGGGTCATCGTCGGCAACCCCCTTGTAATCGGCGACATCCACCTTTTAGCATGCACTAGATTTCTTTTTTTTTTTTTAACTTGTACCCATACATTAATTACGTTAGTTTTATGTTTTTTTGGTATTTATACATAATTACTTTGATTTCAATTTTTTTTTTATCTTAATTTCACACATTAATTACTTAAAAAATATGATTAAAAATTAGATAAATAAAAATTTTAACCTCAATTATGATTAAAAATTAGATGGATAAAAGTTTTTTTTTTTTATCTTGTTTTCACACTCAATTGCTTGCTAATTAAAGAAATAAAAAAAAATTATAATAAGTTTGTAAACTTACAATATTAATTAAAAAAAACTCCCCCAAAAAGACTAAAACATTTACATTTTTAATTATATCCATTAAAATCGAATTTTTATATACCTGAAATTTTAAGGTTGTACTCAGTAGATCTATGAACTAATTTTAATTTTGTGCCTAATAAATCTCTAGCATATTTTAAACTTCACAAATATATAAGATTCAATTTTGTGTCTTGTAAGTTCATGATTATAACAAATTTAAATAGACCATAGATTAATTAGACACAATATTAGAAAGTTTATGAACTTATTAGATATGTTTAAAGTTGAATGATCGATTAGACACAAAATTGAATATTTGAGAAACTTATTAGATACTTTTTAAAGTTTAGGGACTTGCTAAACACAATCCTAAAAGGTCAAGGACTACATTTGTTTTTTATTTTATTTTTTTGGAGAAATTGCAAAATTCACCCTTAAACGACAAGGATTGTAAAAATTGCACAATCAAACTTTTAATTTGATTATTCACCCCCTAAACTTATGAAAATTCACAATTAAGTCCTTAAATATTGCAAAATGCACAAACCACTTATGAATTACAAATATTGATACAATCAAACACTTGAACTATAACATTGTTACAATTTCATTCACTCATATTTTTTACCTTTATTAATTTTGAAAAGTATATTAACCATTAAATTTAGTTATCATATCAATGTTGAGTTACCATATTGATTTTCTTTTATTTTTAGTTTAATCTCCAGACTAATCCAAAATTTTATTATCAAAATTTTAAACTTAAAAAAAAATTATAAAAAGCATGTCAAGGTCGCCTTGTTTTTTACAAAAAAAAATAAATAAATAAATAAATAATAAAATTTCATTGAAGGTCGAAGAGATGACCTTCTACCACATGAGTGCAGGTCATCTCTTCCACGACACGAGACGAACTACTTCTACGACACAAGAGACGACCTTGATCCACATTTAAAACTACAGTATTCTTCGAAATAGTTTCAAACTTGCAATATTTTTATAATAAATTTGCAAACTTACAATATTAATAAAAAAATCTCCTGTAATATATAATAACATTTTTATTGAAAATGTTTTTTTTGCAAAAAGTGATTGAGACCGTTTAGTATAGTAATTTTCATTTGACAAGTTGCTATTAACTCTTTGAAATGTAGGCCCATCCTTAAATCCTTTGTTGGGTTCCAAAGAAGAATTGGTGTAATAATCTAGAATTGTTCTAAAGTTAAATGTTCAAATTTCCAACCACATTATTGAACTAAAAGAACATATTCGTTAGTGTCTTATTTAAAGACTGGTATGATACTTGTTCTATTAAGTCAAAAGTTCAAAACTCCATCGCCTCGTTTGTAATGATATTTATTACTCCAAACATATTGACTATGTATATCAACAATCTCTTCTCTTCGGTTTCAGGTTAATCCAAGCTCACTTCTTCAATAGTACTTCTCTCTCCTTCAACTTAGATAACCAAAACTTATGAATATTATAACAAATAATAAAAAATAAGACTTACAATTAATTGGCAAATTATGTAGAATGATACAATTCGTTTGGAGGATTGGGATTTTACTTAAAACAGAAACCAAGTTGCTTCTGAACATTTCTTCCCCAGCGTTGTATTTACTTGATCAAATCCTCCCATTTGCAGTATTGTCCTCCTGCTAATGCTTGGTAAAACCGATCTCTACAGTAGACCGGTCTTCCACCAGCTGCCTCGGCTGCTGCCGCTGCAAGCTCGTCGTCAGCCATGACCTCGACTGGTAACCGAAGCAACTCCTCCTTTCTAACAAACATACAAACTCATTGCTAAGTTACAAAGTAGAATATATGGGGAAAAAACCCCCTCAATTCATAATCTCATTTCATTACCTTAAGTTGTATTTTTTGTTGATGTTTGAATCTGGATTAACGTTGGATGATGTGCTTTGTTTTGAGGAAAATGCGGTTTGTAGAAAATCCTCAACTGGTGTAGCAAATATGAACAATAATACAGCTGAGACAAGAACAACCCCTGTTCCAACTAGGGTTTGTTTGAGCATGTTGATCACTGGTTTAACCTGTAGATATTGTTTTTGTATTTGTAGTTAAATGAAATCTTAAATAGTATTTCGTATTAGAATGAATTTTCTTTAAAATTCATCATATTGGTATTGGATAATACCTTGTAAGATCCTAATAATCTATCACGAGCCAGAACCTACAATGAAAATGAGAAGGTTAAATTATCTTTTTTTTCTATAAGAAACTGAGATATATTCAGAAGGAGGAGACAAAATAGCCTAGGGCAAAGGGCAAAGGGAAACCCTTCCCAAGCAGGCTACAAAAGAATTGTCTTCTAATTTGTAATAATCATTAGAAGACTATAATTACAAAATAATTTTTTTGTTGTTTGAACGCCACCAAGAAGCTAAATGCTGCACACTAGTACAAAAGACTCAAAAGACGAAATCTTATCTTCAAAGATTTTTTGATTTCTCTCCTTCAAAGAAGCAAGAAGGTTAAATTATCATTACACTCAAAACTAAAGCCAACAGAAAGTATGGTAAATTAAAAAGATTTAGCATATTCTTAACAATTCCCTCACAATGCACAAGGCCTAACAAATGAAATAACATTGCACGATAAGAACTCTAGATCAACCCAAAAAGTTTAACATGATAAGTTAGAGAAAATCTAATATGTTAATAGAAGTATGATTCGTCATCAAAATTAAGGTTTATCATTTAAATTGAACAAATCCATATAATGATCCAACAATCGACCCACATAGAATGCTTAATGAATACCCGACACGACACACATGAAAACTTGCCCAAATGGAATAATAAATAAATAACTCAAACATATTTCTTGTGTCTTAATAAATGAATAACCAACCCACATGGAATAACTTGACCATATTTCTTGTCTTAATTATTTTGAACACAAATTACTCAACAATACCAACCATCTCATTGTTCAATCCCCACATCATCATACATTTCACGTTCTTTTACAAAAGAATTCAATTGAAATAATATAAAGTTTGAGACGAAAATTGGAAAAATACTTATGGAGACCAATTTATAGATTAAACAAAGCATGTCTTTAGCTTTTTTTATTAACTTGAGAAGAAGAATGGAGGACTAATGAGTTTGTAGTTAAAGAGTAATTTACCTCGGGTGGTTTGACCCACATTTGGCCATCATACCATCCACTCTCTTCGTAAGGTATGACTGCCGATAACAGCCTATCTCCCACATAACTCCAACCCTGAAACCACAATCCCATCTATGGTTAGGTTAAACCATCAATAAGCCTAAAAGTTTAAGCTAATAAATTATGATATATTTATTCCTTGGTACATATTCTTAAACTCTCTCCCCAATTTGTGAGCATGAAAATTAACACAAGACACAACAAATGGAATGTTGAATGAAGCAAGAAGGAAATAACTCAGTAGAAGTTCGAATTCAAGATCTCTTATTCTAATATTATGTTAAAGTACTACTGAGCTTTAAGCTTATGTGGATAGGTAAGGGCATATTTATATTGAGTATGGAATTTATTTTGAAAAAAAGTATTTTTAAGCAAAAACTCTTCTCTCATAAACACTTTAAAGAAAAACAAAACAAAACAAAACAAAAAATAAAAACTACCGATTAAGTGCTTCCTAAAAGTAACATCGATTAAGTGCTTCGTCTCAAAGCAGTTTGATTATTTTTTTAGTGCTTCTAGAATTTTTTCAAAATCACTTATTATGAAAAGTGCTTTTAATGGGCTAAAAACACTTTTTGCCCTTCCAAAAATCATCCCAAACTCATCATTAATATTTTATACATATTATTCACTTCCGCTCGCACTGTTACTTCAATTCAAATGACTTCACCTAAACCAGAACTACAATAATCAATAATGGAGAAACTTGCCAGATATATTCTCAGGACAATCAAGGAGACGAGGAGAAGAGTTCCTATTCCAGCAGCAAGCACAAATCGCAGAGGTTCCTGAAACAAACAAAAGGGTAAGCACAGAAATTAAAGCTGGGTTGTTCGATTAAAAGCCTTCTTCAAATTCAATATTATTAGACTGGATGATTAGTTTGTTAGGTACCCTTGAAGGACTGAAGCTTGCGGCTGCAATGGGAACTCCCAAGACCGTGAAACTTGCTAACCAAAGCCCTCCAAGGCGAAGGAAGAAAGGCCCTGCTCCCAACTCCCCCCATGAATACAATGCCGAGTCTTTTAGAGATGAGTATTCATTCACCTGCACTCCCACACATATTGCTTCTAAATCATCCACCTTACTCAATGGGATCAAATTTCGCCCATTTGATTTTAAAAGTTTCAAGATTTAGGTTTAGTTTCAATTTGGTCCCTACGGATTGGCAGCAGCTTCTATTTGGTCTCTGTGATTTAAAAGTATCAATTTTGTCCCTCTAGTTTAGTAAAACTTCACAAATCATCTCGTCCTTGTCATTACCAAAAAAAGGAAACGAAACTTTTCATTGATATAATGAAAAGAGACTAATGCTCCAAAATACAAAACCTCCATAGGGTAAAGGAAGAATAAAAAACATATAAAGCAAGACAAACTCATCAAAAGCATATTACAATGAAAAATAAACGCAACACCATCAATGAAATTGTTTCTTTTACCAAAAAAAAAAAAAGAAAAATAAACGCAATGCCAGAAAGACATAAAACTTGAAGGGCAAAATCTGCAAAGAATTGGAAAGAGAACACTAGGATAAAGCAGCCTTGAGACGTGCCGAATCGAAATGAACATACCAAAAGAAGCTTGATGTGGAAAATCCTCTGAAACCTTATATAACCAAAGGAGTTTACTTTTTTTAAACAAATTCCTCTCCTCAAACAAGCACAAGACCAATAAGATACCATGTTGAAACTAGACCTAAGCAACTAAACCTTATCATTACCATGTTGGTACATGTTTTTTACATGACAATCAGATGATGTTTTTTATTTGGGTTAGTTGACCATATTAAGATTTAGGATAGTGCAAAAAATAGAAAGAAATAGGATTTTTCAAGTAGGTAAAACACAATTTATGGATGACTTATGAGGTTTAACTAAATTAAAAATTTTATCACCATAGAAATCAAATTGAAACTAAGCTCAAACCAAACCGACTAAAATGAAAATTGAAAATTCTAAACCATAGAGACTAAATTAAAATTATACATAAACTATAGGACCAAAGTTGTAATTTAACCCCTTTTCTTATCTAATGTGATCATCATTCTCACATGGCTAGAAATATTATAAAAACCATATTTTTAACGATTGCTCTCATGCATATGTAACACTACCTCATTATGCCAACTATATTAAATAGTTTTTTATTAACATGGTTGAGACACCTCGTCTTTTAGCTTTCTTTTTTTTTTTTTTTTTTTAAGGTTTTCAACTTTTAGAAACAATTTCCGAGATCTTAGCCCGATTTTAAGAATAAAACAGAATGGATGGGTGTAGCTAAAATATTTGTATATATACAGACTACAGTTTCTTATGAAAAAATTATAAATATTAAAATATTAATCTTTTTTTAAAAGTCATTCATCACTCATTGCTTTAATGATGTACATTAGTTTGTTTTTTTTTTTTTTTTTTTTTTTGAGTTCAATAACAATTAGGGTCTGGAGAATTCAAATCTTAGACCATTTGGTCGAGGGTACATGTCAATTATCGCTGAACTATGTTCACTTTGGCATGATGTACATTAATTTAATTAATAACAGAACGGATGGTTATGCTAGATCAAAATAACTACAGTTATATTAATCACTAATTGATGGTTATGTTCTGCCAACTAGCTCCGGTTAAGGCATATACTCTCAAGCTCAAATAAGAGGTTGGAGGTTCAAATTCCTCCCCACATGTTAAACTCTAAGGAAAGAAAAATTGATGGTTATGTTCTACAATATATTTGCAATTATTTATTTTAGGGCGAAATTCAATTTATACTCCTAAACTTTTGGGGTTGTATCAATAAAAACTCTAAACTAATAATTGTATCAATTTAAACTCTGAACTTTCATAAGTGTGTCAATTTACGCCCTCTGTTAGATTCCATTTAAAAAAAGTTAGTTTACACATACACAAACTTATAATTCTATCGATTAAACCCTTCAACTGTCATAAGTGAATCAATTTAGACCCTCATTTTGAAAATCGTTCATGCATCAATTCTCACGTGCGTGGACTTTTTCAAAAATCTAGACCTTGCATTTGAAAATTGTCAATTATTTGAAACGGATGGTCTAGATTGATTCACTTATGAAAGTTTACGAGTTTAATTGATATAATTATAAGTTTGCGCACGTGTAAACTTAGCTCAGCGGTAATTGACATGTCCCTTCAACTAAGAGGTCAGAGGTTCGAATCCTTAAGCCTCAAAATGTTGTTGAACTCAAAAAAATATATATTATTAATTACAAAAATGAACAGTCTGTTTCTAAACCAGTGACTTTAAGCACTTGGAAGAAGTAGGATTATAGTTGTTATTCCTATCTATTCTACTTTTCAATTTGCACTCTTACCCATAACAATTCTTTTAAAAAGAATGCTTATGAATTTTGACAATGTTTATCCCAAGATGAAGCAGAAGAATGTTTCATCTCTCCGAAATTCGAAAAGAATTATGAATATGCTTATGGAAATACGAAAAAGAGAAACAGCATCAACGATCAAGAACAGAAAACTATCTCATACCGGCCGTTGTTCAAAAGGGACTTCAATTTCCAAGCCAGGGTCCCATTTCTGCCCGGAAAATCTGCCGCCGGCGCCGTCTGTCTGATCGTCCTTCAAGGCCTTGGCCAAAACCCCTCGATTCGGCCTCCGATTTCGCCTCAATCGGATCACCAGCGACGGCCCAAATCCAAAGCCAGTCCTGACATCTCTACCTTCCCGAATCAGAGAGCAGCAATTGCTGCAGTACACATTCAGCCTAAGCATCTACTTGTGTCTTCTCCGATTGCAGTGGTTCTCAGAGAAGAAAAATGGGTGCGACCCATTGGAGATTTGGGGTTTTGGAAAAAGATTTGTCGCTGCGTGGATTGTTGTGAGCCTTTCGTGGGATTTTGAGTCGGATTATCCCAATTCTTTTGGATGGGGGGGTTTGGTTTTTCTTTAATTTTTGTGGCTGCGAATTGGGGTTTAGAGGTTTGCGAGAGGTGTTCGTTTGTTAAGCGTGTGGATGCTCCCCCTTTGCACGCTGCTGCTTGTGTTTTTCTCAGGCTCAGCGCGAGGAATTGGTTTGTTTGGACCGGTTCATTCGGCTCTGTTGGACCGTTTAGTTTGTTGTTTTGGTTGGTTTCCGGTCCAATTACTTGGTCATACTCAGCTTTTATAATTGTCTTTTCTTTTCCTTTTATTTTTTTAGTTCAACAATAACAATATGGTAGGGGATTTGCCAATTACTTAGTCACTCAGCTTTTGTAACTGCGTCCAATATGCTTTTAAATTTTAAAAGGTGTTTAATAGATTTTTGAAATTCAATATTGTATTTAATAGGTATTTGAACTTTAGTTAAAATATCATTTTGGTCTTTATACTTATTTCATTTCATTTTAGTCATTTACTTTCAAATATTTAAATTTAGTTCTTGTACTTTTAATAAAACTTAAAATTAGTCTCTACTATTAGTTTGAAGTTATTTTTATCAAAATTATTTCAATAATAATAATAATTTTTATGTAAGAAAAGACACAATGTAAACATATTTCTAAAATTTATAGAAGTAATAGACTAAATTTTGTTTATAAAAGTTAACAATAAACTAATAATAAGGACTAATTTTGAGCTTTATTGAAAGTGCAAAGACTAAATTTAGATACTTGAAAATACAAAGACTAAAATGGAATAAAACTTAAAGTACATAGACAAAATGGTATTTTAACCTTAAATTTTTAAAAATTTCTAATAGATTTCTAACCTATTAATTTTGTGTCTAATAAATCCTTGAAATTTAAAAAATGTTTTTTAGATTAGTGTTTTTTTCTCTTGGTTTTTTTTTTTTTAAATGTATTCATCTTTCTCATACTTATCAATTTTCTCTTGATGTTTTATGAACTCTTCAATGCCCATGTTTTCAGTATCAATCTTCTTTGGATTTTTTTCTGTGAGGACATAAGCCACTTTGAGAAGATTAAGGTAGAACAACACTTTTCCCTTCTATCTCTTAAAGTGTGCTCCTTTAAATCGAAAAGGCTTGTTGAGATCTCCAACATTCTCATTAGACTTCTCAATTGTAGACTCCATGATGAATCTCCTTAAAATTGTTGGGTGAATTACAAATAACAGAGGAAAAATGGAGTAAATATTGAGATAAATATTGAGAAACAAACACGTGAACAATTAGGTTGAGGCGCGGGTATCTCGCTCTCTTTAGGGAGATTCAAGCCCTCTGCATTGTAATTTATTTATCAGCCACCGGTGCAGCAGTTCTTCTCTGGCTTGTCCCCTCCAGGATACAACAACCCAACTGAAACGTTGTGTAGCTCAAATCACTCTGCACTATGAGGTTGAGCTCAAAGCTCCACAACAAAGAACACCCTTCTTTTGGTCAATTGCTCTTAAAAGAGCAAAGTAGAGAAATATGAGAATTTAGAGAGAAGTGAATATTGAAAATGTTGTGTGTTTGAGAGTGTGGTAAGATACGTATTTATACTAGAATTTTAGATCTAGAAATTTAATACAAAATTAAGTAATTAATTTATAAACTTTTTAACATCTTTACCAATACGTTTTTCTTCCTTAAAAATGTGAAAAACTCTCACAAATTAAAAACTAAAAAGAAACTCATATTTAAAACCAATTAAATATTAAAATGTTACAACATTTGGTTACTAATAAAAATTGTAGGATTTTTAAGTCTTAGGTGGTTGGTCATCATGAATTTTTATTTTGATTTTTGAACTTTCAAAAGGTCTACTTTAGTTTCTAAACTTTTAATAAAATAATCATTTTAACAAGCATATTAGGTCATGTATTAGAGCTATATAGGTTAGTGGAAATAAATAGTTGGATAGACGAATATTAAGTAGCAAAATAATAATCATGACTAAAAAAGTTGGTTTTTAAAAGTTTAAGGATTAAAATAGATATTTTAAAAGTTCCAGAACTAAAATAAGATTTAAACCACTAATTTTTTTATTGAATCAATATTTTAAATTTTAAATGTTCAAACTAATTGTTTTATGATAAGTATATTGTTGTATGGGCAAGTTTTGTCTCCCTACCTGACAAAATCAGGGGGAAGTGAAGAATGAAGAAGGAGCAAGATTCTTCTTCGATTAATAAAATTTTATAAAAATATTACGATTTTAAAATTTTCTCTCTAATTTTTCCTCCCTTGAATTTTTAGAAATGAAAAATTATGTATATAAAAAGTTAAAAGGTAAAATTTTGCCCCTCCCTAGAAGAATTGCTTACTCTACCCCTGAACACGTTCATAGTTGAAATAATATTTCAAACAACATCATACGTCGAAACTTTCGCTTGGCACAATAAAAGCAAACCATTTGAAGAAAACGTTTTTCCTTTATCATATCAAGTTTTAGAATTGAGATGCTTTACTTAGATATGTTAGAAGTCTTTGCCTTGTTATGTGATACATTCGCTTTGTACAATACAAACAAATATCGTTTTAATTCAACAATTGCAGTGGCAGGGGTGAGAATCAAACCATCAACTTTTAATATGATAATTAGCATTTTATTCACTTAAGCTATGCTCGGAATGACCAAACAAATCATTTGAAGACATGTTTTTGCTTAGTCATATACATTGAGCTTAGTCCCCAAGCTTCTACTAGCTCAAACCAAACCATTCAAGATTCAAGGCTTCTTAAGTTTTGCAGAAGCCCAATTTGAATAGTTGATGCTCAAGCTAAGATTCAGTGTCCTCACATATCTCATGAATCTTTGGGCCCATATATCTAACTTAGATGGTGTCGCATAAGCCGTGAGTTTTTCTCAATGTTTTAGTTTAAATCTAAGTGAAAATAGTATTTTTTTTAAAAATAATAATAAATAATCTAAGTATAAAGAGCAACAACTATATGAATGATAAAATTTAAAGGATTTTTTTTTAATAAGAGAAAGCAAAAAGTTAATGATCATAAATCTTTATAAACTAAAGTGATTATTGTGAAAAGAGTGGTTTCTTTTGGTTTTTAAAGCAAAACTTGTAGTTAGAGTATTCACGTAAAAGCTTCACAATAAGACGTGATTAATTTAATTGAAAATGAACAAATATCAAAAAAAAAAGTTGAGGTATCACCAAATTAGTGTTAGTATAAGTTTTTGATCTTTTTGTAGGAAGAAATTGAACAAAATGATAAAGCTAGCTCAATCTTGAGAAAACTTTTAAGTTGTTTTTTTTTTTTTTTTTTTGTTTGAGGTCAACATCAAACTCACTTTGATGTTACAAACACCCAAATCCAAATGAAAGCATGATTATTTTGCACAAATATATGTTTACATTCTTTGTGAACTAACTATTTTCTCTAATAAAATTATTATATTTGAGCTTAAGCCATTAAAGTTTTTTTTTGGAAGCATCTTATTGTTTTTCATTTCATGCTTCTTTTTCTTCTTTTTTTTCTTTTTCTTTTTTTGTCTTTTTCTTTTAAGAAACATATATGTCAAACTTTTTCTATTTCTTTGTTTAAAAAAATTCATTTTTACCTCTAAACTTGTTAAAGTGTACCAATTTTAACTTTAAACTTTTAATTTCATTAAATTGGACCTTAATCTTAGATAAGTTTGCAATGTTTACCCTCTAGTCAGCTTCCGCTAATTCAGCAACTAATTTTAACAAAAAATAATATAAAAGCCTCCATAAGCTCACTAATTTCAATAAAATCAAGTTTTGCACAAAATTAAGTTGACCAATGAACAAATTAACCATTAATAATCTTGTCAAAATTCACAAATTTTAACAAAAAGTTAGTTCTAATGTCGTTTTTCTCTAGAATCTTATCAATTTTGTAGCATACATATTTCATTAAACGCCTATGAGAATAATTTTTTTAATGATATTTTGAACGAAAACTTAATCATAGTATTTAAATTGCAACACTTTTTAAAGCTTAAGGTTAAGATTACAACAATTATCTAATTTTAAGGTGTAGTTTGATGAAATTAACAGTTTAGAGTAAAAATTGATACAACTTGACAAGTTTAAAGATAAAAATTGATTTTTTTCCAAAAAAAAAAAAATCTATTTCTTTTTTCTTGTTTTCAGAAAATGTTCTCAAAATTATAAACAAATTTTGGATGGAAAAATGGGTTTCTTTTTTCTTGTTTCCTTTTTTTTTTTTCTTAAGAACATAAATAAAAATGTATAATTTCAAATATTTTATTTGAAAAATAATTCTCAAATAACACTTTCTTATTTTAATTTAAAATTATAGATAACAAAAAAAAAAAAAGAAATAGTTATTAAATAGATTTGTGTTCATTTATCTATACTAGTTAGTAATAAGTGCGATGCACGTGGAAATTTTTAGTTTTATTTTGCAATATAAAAAAATAAAGTTTTATAAATTTACTAAATATTATAAATAAAATAGTTAATTAAGATGTCTTAGAAAGATAATACAATAAATGAATAAATAACTAAAGTATAAAAGAATTTATGTAAATATGATAAATGTATTGAAAAAAATGAACAATAAATTATATTCCTAGCCCAAAGTATTTGTTATTTGGTTCATCTTGAAACCCTAAAACCCATACATTATCTATTTCATTTTTTTCCGTAAAAAAATCCCATAAAACAAACTAATAATAACATAAAGTATTGAAATTCACCTTTTTTAGGGATTTGAAATGATTTGAAACTTAACTAAATTATGTGATGTTAGTCGGATCAACATTATTAAGTCATGGTGAAGGGCAATGAGTTATACTTCTTTTAAATTTATTTTTACTTTAATGAAATGATTTGGTTAGTTAGGCTATTAGAGAATATGATGTGGTAAAGATTTGATTTATTGGCTGAGAGTTTTTAGCAAAGGTTGCAATATTGTTAATTGCATCACGCAAAGAGGGGTACTTAAAGCTCAAATAAAAAAAATAGAGAAAAATATTTGGTTTTTCTTTTAAACAATTCAATGTTTTCCTTTCAAAAAACAAAAACTTTTGGCCCCGTTTGATAACCATTTAGTTTTTGGTTTTTAAAAATTAAGCTCGTTTTCTCCCAATTTCTCTACAATGGTTTTTATCTCCATTAAGGAAACATTTGAATTCTTAGCCAAATTCTAAAAACAAAAACAAGTTTTTAGAAACCACTTTTTTTAGTTTTCAAAATATGGCTTGGTTTTTGAAAACATAGGTAAAAAGTAGATGACAAAACAAGTAAAACCATAGGTGGAAGTAGTATTTATAGGCTTAATTTTCAAAAACCAAAAACCAAAAATCAAATGGTTATCAAACGGGGCCTTTAATTTTCATTCTTGTTTTTGTCATCATCACTTGACATTTTGGTAGAAAAAATAGATAGTGTATTTATTTGACAATCATATTATTTTCTTTTTATACATGGATCACATCTATAGGATGTATCAATTCATTGTGTAACTACTTCCTACTTGAATAGTTGTGTCTCATCAATCGGCATCCATTGCACCCATACATGTATACACTTGAAGAGTCATGTCCCATCAACAAAGGGAAAAATGGGAATTCATTAAAAATATAAGGGCAAAAGAGGAAAGCAAATATTCTATTCCAGCCCCTTTTAATATAGTATAGATATAGATAGATATAGATATAGATTAAATGAAATAAATAACCAGAAATAATTATTAAACACGTTTTTGTTTTTTAAAATAGAAAACAAAAAAAAAAAAAAAAAAGAAGAAGAAGAAGAAGAATGTTAGGATTGTATGTTGAATACTCAAACAACCCAACCCCAAACATATATGTTAGATTGAGTTGATTTATAGATTCTCTTAAAATTAGTATGTATGAGTTTTTGCCAATGCTAATCCATACTTATTATTCCATTAAAAAAAGTAACAATTATTATCTTTAAATAATCATACTTATTATTAATTAAAAATATATTATTCTTTAGGATAAAATTATAAACACACACGCACACACGCACACACCGAGTCCTAATCTTAACTAAATGTTTGAAAACAAATAAATTGATAATATCACTACACAATTTCACTATTTTTTTGTCAACAAAATTTTGAGCAAATTATTGTAACGAGGAGTTTCTTCTTTTTTTCTGCAATATTATGATACAGACTAATTTGTGTTTGTTTGTTTGTTTTTTTGAGTTAGAATAATTTGTGTTTAAGACCACATGATTTTACTTATAAATTCTATCTGAAAATTGGAACAGAATTTTCATCTTTATTTATCTTATCTTATCTTACTTCTTACTATCTTAAAAAGTGGCTAAGAGAGAGATCATTTTTAGACTATTTTTTTCTTTTGTCAAATCTTAAATTTACAAAACATGCCACTAATAAGTATAAAATTTATTTAATTTAACTCATAAAATTGCATTTAAAAAGTTAAAATATTAGACGTTTTCTTTTTACAATATTATCCTTAATTTTTAAGAAAATACTGAAGTTGTCCTTAATAAATTGTTTTGAAATTAAAAAATGAAATACTAATACTAAAAAAACAAGTTCTACACACCCACCGTTGTTAATAGTTTCTATTTTTTTACTTTATTATATTTTTTAAAAATTATTTTAATACTTATTATTATTTAATTAAAAATATACAATAAAATTTAATTAACATTAATGGTTTAACCTCTTTTCACAATACATGCTCAATTTAAATATTTGAGAGATGAAGAGGTTAGAATGTGAAAAGTTCTTATCTCTTTATTTCTATAATTTAATTTCTAAAAGTTATGAGTTTATCTTTAATTATATTTAATGGTAAAATTTCAAAAAATTTGTAACTTCTATCTTTTATAACTATATATAGAGCTCTCTTCAACATTTTTTTTACAAACATTTGAGTTTTCTCTATGTTTAGGTTTGTTTTTCTTCTTTTATTCATTGTCTTGATTTGCCTTATAGTTTTTGCTTGATTACTCAATCTAACCTTCATCTTGCTTTTATTTTGTTGCAATGTTGATCATTTGTAATTTTAAAAAAAACCTGAAGATATGTAAGAAAGGAAGCTTGAAGATAATATACTGTCAATTGAAGTTAAACAAATGTATGTTTTAAGTTAAATTTATAGGTATTCTTTCTTATAAATGTATTTAACTACTTTTATAATAATAACAATTGTTATTATCCTATCTTATTTTATTTGACTTCTTATCTTATCTTATTTTATCTCATCTTACTTCTTATTATCTTAAAAAGTGACTATCGAGAGAACTCAATCTGGAAGTGCATAAATTAGCTCAACGAGTGACCCATTTGAAGGCGGACGAAGAATGGAAGGAGGGAACCTTTTACGTGCCTTAGTTTTTTTCTTAATTAGTTGTTCTTTTATTTTATGTATTCAAAAAAAAAAAAAAATGGCTATCGAGAAGAATCATTTTTAGACTATTTTGTCCAAATGATAATTGTTGGAATAGAAATTTTGGCCAATCAAAAATTGTCATGTCATTAATTAAAATTAGTGACAAAACTATTTATTTAATTAGGGATTATTTAAATTTGCAAGTATCCCTAAATTAAATTAAGACAAATTCAAATATGTAATTGGGTTATATGAAATTTGGGCCGATTTTTAGACAAAGCCCAAATGGGAGGCCATAATCCAGCAAAGTTTAGGCCTAAGGTTAGTAAGGCTCAGTCTAGAAGAGTTTAGACCCAAAGTCCCTAGGCCAGTCTAATAGTCAGGCTCAAGCCAGTTGGGTTTTGTGTCCTAAAACTCGTGGTTTTGTAAACTGAATGTATATTCTATTTTACTATAAAGATGTTATTGAGGTTTATTCAGTAAATGTGTTATTGAATAAAGTGAATTGTGTATTCTATAACCCAAATCCAATGAACTAAGAACCCTTGGCTATAGTATGTATACTTGAACTTTATGTATGACATCAAAGTGGATCAAGTTCGAGTTATAGCCAGAACGGTCTATAGTATAGGAATAGGGCTGGGTACCTTATCCTGGAGACACTATGGACGCGGCCCACTTTGTATAGTACTAACGATGTGATCCTGAACCGTTCATGTGGAGACATGAAAGTGGGGGCGTCCTATGCAATGAGTTTGCATAAGACTGGACCGCGAAATAGTCACTTAGACTTTATAACTCCGTTTACTGTCTTAACTGACTATATTCATACGATGACCTAGGTAACTCGATCTTAATCCTGAGCGTGCTATGAACTCCTGTTTATTCGGGATTATCCTTAGATTTGCATGGGTGAGAGTGGCCCGAGATCGCCGACTCAATAAGCCTCCCATTTTGGGGATAAGACTGGGTAGATAGTTGGGAACATAGTCATGCGAGATGGAATTCACTCCTACCCGCTTTAGGGTTTAGTAGAGAGGTTGTTCCCTTAAGTGCTGACTCCGGGTCTTGAAAAATGGGCCCACCCTCTCATTGGCCCGAGAGGGATTCGGTTTGTTGGTTGGACCACAAACCAATTGTTCATTAGAGGATCAGTGGGACTTAAGGAACAAGAAGTAATTACAGGGGTAAAACGGTTTATTTGACCCAACTGTAATTACGAACGACCTGTGAAGGATCGACTTACTAATCATGGTTATATCAAGTGGACAGAAATATATCTACAGTGAGGAGAGTGCAGCCACTGGGCTTTAGTGAAGTGTCCCGGTGGTTAACGAATGTTGATTAGCTAGGCTAAAGAGTTTGGCCGATTAATCTCGTATCGTTGGAGCTCATGATCTGTAGGTCCATTAGGTCCCCTTACTAGCTCAGACTAAGCCTTGGAATAATTTGAGAGAAAAGAATTTGAATTGTTCAAATTCGGTTTTGGGAGTAAACGTTAGTTATATGCGATATACTTAACGTACTATAATTTAATTATGAATTAAAACCACAAGGAAGAGAGAGGAACATATTTAAATGTGATTTAAATATTTGTTCGGTTTAATACGTGAATAAGGATTCATGTACAAACGATTGGTCATAAAAGAGAGGGATTGGTCTAATTATTTAATTAATATTTGATATTAAATTAAATAATTAAATGGTTTAATTAATTAATCAAGTTTTTAAAAAAAAAAAATTTTGATTTAATTGAAACTTGACTAATCCTATCCAAAAAAATGTTGTCTTCCATAGGAAGCCAAGTGTTGTCTTCCATAGGAAACCTAATGAAGTTTGATTAGTGCCTATAAAAATGGAATGAAACACAAAAGGATTGAGTGAATTTCTTTGATAGTTTTTTTTTAAAACTGTCTTGAGCTCTCTTCCTTCTCTCTAAAAATTCTCTTAACAAAGGATCCCACAATCCATTCCAAGGGGTTGAGAATAGTAGGGAAGACTCTAGTGGTGGTCCAAGTAGTGTTGGTGATCCAAGATTTGCAAAGAATTTGGAGAATTTGAGCTACAAAGGTATGTGTTCATACTTTCTGGTTTTTTCTAGTTTTTTCCAGTTTTGAGCATGTTTTTTGTTTGGTTAAATTGATGTACTTTGAATGCTCGAGATCCGAAATTGTTTCCGCTTTCTTAATATTAACTCTTTCAAAGCCCACTTGGGGGCCTTGGAGAACTTTATAAATAGAGAGCTCACTCCTCCATTTTGGAGGTTCATAAGTGAAAACCCTCTAAAGAACTTAGAGAGAATTCAAAAACAATATTAGAAGACTCCCTAAACTCTTGAAGATCAAACACTCTCTAGACCAAAGCATTGAATATTAGAAGACTTTAAAGATCGAGAACGAGCTGCGAAGCCCTCGAAACAAATCCACATTCGAGAACAAGCTGTAAAGCCCTCTAGACATGTCTACGTTCGAGAACAAGCTGCAAAGCCTTCGAAACAAATCCACATTCTAGAACAAGCTGTAAAGCCCTCGAAATAAATCCACATTCGAGAACAAGCTGTGAAGCCCTTGAGACATGTCTACATTCGAGAACAAGCTGCAAAGCCCTCGAGACAAATCTATGTTCGAGAACAAGCTGCGAAGCCCTCGAAACTAGTCTACGTTCGATAACAAGCTGCAAAGCCCTCGAAACATTTGTACATGAGAGAGAAAGAATCAGATGAACAAATTAGAGATTGTACCACACCCACAAAATTAATACAAAAATTAAATTTATTTACACGTGTCTCATTTCTATTTCTTTGTTGAAATCTCGTGTGAACAATAATTTCGTAATTTTAAATATGCTGCTTCATTAATTTTTATTTTTAAGTAAGGAAAGACGACTAAAATTAAATTTGAGCCCACAAAAATTTGAAAGGTATCTTCCACAAAATAAGCATTTATAAAATGCAAAATCAAACATAATTATGTCCGCTTTTCTTTATAAAAATAAATTTATATTTAATTTAAGTAATGAAAGTGCACTGAATTAGTTTCAAAAAAAAAAAAAAAAGTGCACTGAATTATTATTATTATATTTATTATTGTTATTTTAATATATAGTTATTATTATTATTGCTATTATATTATTATTATTTTTTTATTATTTATTATTGTTACCGTTGATACTATATTAAATTACGATGTTAAAACTTTAATTTCCATATGTGTCTTTCAACCTATTATTTAACTAATAAAATGTTTTTTTCCTTTGCACACGGTCAAGTCATTGAAAGAGGTTTTTTTTTCCTTCTTTGTTGAAGATATATGTATGTAATAAGCATTAATATCAATTAATTGATATACTCTATATAACTTAACAAGATCAATTGAAAAGGCTTTCAATTAATTGATTAATTGAGGCACTCTCTACAAAAATTATTTAAGGCCAATTAAGAAGTTGTTTTTATTATACAATTAACTGATGCATTCTCTCTACATTCTAGAACCTTTGAGATTTTCTTTTAATCTTTTCAAATTCCAAAAAAATTGAATAGTCCATTATAAATAGACATCTTCCCTTCCCTATAAATATTTTCATGTATTTGTAAAAATACTCATTGCTAAGCAAAGAAAATTTGTTTTTCTTTTGTGCCAAATTGAGTTATTCAAGGTATATCTCAATCTTATAATTTTTATTTTTGTGCATTTACAAAGTCATGTTAAAAACATGATATTGTTGTCTTTTCTTTTGTGTCAAATTGGTGGAAGAGACCTCTTAATCTCATGATTTTTGTTGTACCAAATTGCTTTTATTTGTAAGCAAACAAAGAAAATTATGCTAAGCATATAATTTTTGTATTTATTTTGTACCAAATGGATTTAAGGTTTATTTATATACAAAAAAAAATCTTCATAGACTAAAATTTAGAATTTTAATAGGTTATTTAAATTTCAATTATGGTTTGATTCACAGATTGCAAATATAAAAAATATGTTGTCCAAACCAATTATATTTCATGATTGTATTTTTTTTTTAATGTAAAATGGTAGGAATAAAGTTATCTACTAATTGTGGATGTTGAACCTCTAAACTTGAAAAATGATAAATTTTTTATTTTCTCTTTGAATACTAATTTAATAATATCTTAGGTTAGTTCACATAATCATTAACGGTAAATTTAAAATAAAAACTATGATATGATTTACAAAATGCAATTTTCAATTGATGTTAAGATTAAAATTATTGGTTTCATTCATACATTTTTTTGACAATTGTCTAATTTTTTTTTTCTTAAGAAAAACTAGACAATGATATGGCATAAGATCAACAACTTTTGCAATTATTATAAATTCACGTATGAGTCATTTTTATAAAAAATTTCATTGGATCTACATTTTTTTAGTCTACAAAACACGTGCAACACACGTAGATTCAAACTAGTATATTCAAAGGCTAATACGTTTAAATGAGTATGTGTGTAGTGTCCAAGTTCTAATCTTTTTGCTTCTTTTTTTTTAGTACAATAGGGGTTGGAGGGATTTGAACCACATATCTCATGGTCATTAACACTTTCAATATGCAAATTGAGCTATGCTCTCTTTGGCAAAATCTTTTTGCTTCTAATATGTTCACTTAAAAGTGAACATATTTTTGCTTCTAATATGTTCACTTTTAGTATATTTTTGCAATTTTTTAATCAAAAAATATATAAACTCATTTTTATCATTTAAAGTAAATAATTTAGACCCCATTTTGATTTTAGTTTTTGGTTTTTGAAATTTAGGCTTATAAATACTACTTTCACCTTTGTTTGGTTACCTACTTTTTTACAAATGTTTTCAAAATCCAAGCTAAATTTTGGAAACTAAAAAAAAAAAAAAAGTTTTTAAAATCTTGTTTTTGTTTTTTAGAATTTGATTAAAAGTTCAAGTGTTTCCTTAAGAAACATGAAAACCATTGTAAAGAAATTGTGAGAAAACAAACATAATTTTCAAAACTAAAAACCAAAAATCAAATAGTTATGAGACGAAACTTTAGATTTTTATTTTTAGTAGATTTAGATTCAAACTCTATTTTGTTCAATTAATTCAAATCTAACTATATAATTATAAAATAAATGGCGGATAACATTATTTTTAAATTTGTAATAAAATTATTTTTTAAAAAAAATTAATTCAAACTAAGTATTTCAAGTTCCAATTTTTTTATGGTATATTTATATAGATAATTCAATCATATTTTTCTTTGGACAAACTAATATCAAATTATGTATATAAAAAGTCATATTTTTTTTAGTATTTATACTAATTAACAAATTAATATCATAGAGAATCAATATTTACTTGATCTAAACGTTATATATCAATGCATATAAAATTATACTTATATGAATTTGTATCCTCTCCAATATAAAGTTATCTATCCACCATTGTATAGACACGTATATCTTTCACTTTGAATTGATATTACAAAAAAAAACTAAGTTCATATCTCCAATAAATTAAAATAATATGAATAAACCGGAATCCGAGTTGGATCTATCATTTAGTCAAAATTGTTTGAAGTTAGGTAAAATTGCAAGTCGAGAATGTAAGTTAGTTAAATTAGGAACTCGAGAATCTAAGTGCGAGTCCAGAGAAAGCAAAAGAATAGATAAAAAGAAAAAGGAAAATAAGGAATAAAATATAGATAGGTGTGCGAATGGAAATTGACAGAGCTAGCTGCAGAGAAACGCAGAAACTTGTGATGGCGTGTTTATGTATATCTGTGTATGTTTTGGTAAACAAATGTTATCTAAAAACGAAGCCCAATAAAACAAGGAGCTTCATTCCCCTTTTTGTCCAATTAGTATTGTAATTCAGTGCTGCGCCGAAAAGTCCCGATGCCTATAGCTCGTGAAATTATTCGATGAGACTGTTACAATGTGGCTGACAGTTTTTCACCATTGAATATGGAAGAGAAATTGTAAAAGTATTTTGTTATTGAATCTAATAGTTATTAGAAAAGAGACATATTTTTAAATTTACATCTAATAGTTATTAAGATATCATTGAATGATTTTAAAAACTAAACTTATAATTTAACCTAGATTTTTTTTTGTTTAAATCATATTTTAGACCTTATATTTTCAAAATTACCATTTTAATCCCTATAATTTTAGCTATTTAGTTTAGTCCATGTAATTTAGAAGCATTTTAAAACAAGTGACCATTAACAATGATTTTATTTTTCTTTCCTCGTTTTTGTATCATAATTTCAATCCAATAAATTTCTTCAAATATTTTTCAGGTTCTCACTACGTACAAAGTTACAAAGAGTGAAATAGACGTTTTAAAAGTAAATGAACTAAAATAGACCAAAGCTAAAAAGTATAGACGTTTTGAAAATACATAAACAAAAATATGATTTTTTTTTTAAAAAAACGTATTTTTTAGTTTTTATTTAAAATTTTAACAGCAAACCCGATGGACCCACCGCCCCATACGGCTGCTCCTCCCATCGCCGGCAACGCGTGCTGTGTACATGAGAGAGTTTGGGACAGATTCCCCCTCCCCCCCCCCCCCCCCCCCGCCTCTCATCCTACCTATCAACCGCACATTTTTCTTCTCTTCTCTTCAACCTTTTCCTTTTTAATTATTATTATAATTCATACACACAGAAAACCATGTGATGTTTATAATTACAACCATGCATTACTTTTCATTTTATATTTCCTTCACTTCCTAATTACTATATATATTTTTTATTATTATTATTATTTATATCTCCTTTCAGTTTCTGAATTATTATTTTTGGAGTTTTCAAAATTGCCTATTTCCATTCTTACTTTCAAGATATTTAATTTTAATTTTATTTCTAACTAACTAATTGATAATGTGCCTCCAAATATGCATGTTAACGTGTTTACGTGAGCATGTTCAAACCATATAGGTCCTTTCAACTTTGTTCTATCTTGGTCTATAGATTTTCCAAATAGTTATTTTAGTTTTTGAACATTTTTTTTTAAACTAAAAATTAATCATTTTGGTTAATTATAATTTTATTCTTAACAAGTTGATAACGTATGTGCCTTCAAGTATGTAGATACTAATGTATTAATATGAGCATCAATTTAAACTACACAAATTGGAGTATGAGTATCTTTTTTTTTTTAGATGAAAAATAATATAGCAAGGATCAAAATTAATTTTTTTATAACGTTTAAGGACTGAAATACAACTAGAATGATTATTTTCCTAAAAATTTAGAGATTATAATAGATATTTTGAAAATTAAGAAACTAATATAGAATTTTTTTTTTTTTTTTAATTTAACAATCGTAGGAGTAAGAATCAAACATACTTTTAAAATAGTAATTGATGTCTTATCTATTGTATGCAAATTTAAAAGTTGAAAGATTCAAAAAAGGATTTAGATTTTTTTTTAAATTTTATATTATGTTTTTTTAGTTTAATAAATATGAAGGTGGGAGCAGGAACATACAACCTTCAACTTGAAAGAAAGTAGTGAAAAAAAAAAAAAAAAAAAAAAAAAAACCTTATTCATTTAGAATTTCTATTTTTTTTTTTAAAATTTTTAGTGTTTGGTTTTGAAAAATCCAACTCCATATTCTTTAGGGCAAGACTTGGGTGCTGCCTGGGCAGCATCCAAAGTCTGTGCAGCCCACATCTAAGCCACACACTTTTTCTAAAAAAAAAATAAATAAATAAATAAAAAAAATAATTCAAATCCAATGATAAAAAAGTGGGCTGCACAGATTTTGGGTGCTGCCCAGGCAGCACCCAAGTTTTTTCCTATTCTTTATTTCTCTCCCAACAAACAAGGATCTGATTTCTAAGTGCACCCCTGGGTCCCACTTATCCTGACACCACTTCATTCTCTGCTTTGCAGTTTGCACCCTCCCCCCCAATAATTCATCACAAACACCACACACCCCACATCTTTTAGTCTTTTTTTAATCAATCATTTAACAAATACTTGGATGTATTTCCCCCCCAATACTTAATTCAGTATGCTAGCTTCAAAAACCTTACATTTACCCATCAAATGAATTAATGACAGTTATTCCTTTTATGTAAAATTTTAGAATTAAGATTTTTTTAAAAAAAACTTCAATAACAATTGATTAAATTATAATTTTAGTCCTGAATTTTTAAAGTTGAATCTAATATGTCTTTAAAACACTCCATTAATTAATGGTATAATTTTAGAATAAAAATTCTCAAATTCTTTTTCTTTCTTTTACTTCATTAACTACTATGTAATAAAAAGAAAATAAAAAACATCAAAATTGAAAAAGGAATTTAAAGAAAAAAGAAGACAAAATGAGATCATGTGCTGAGTATTTGGGCTGATTGAGGAAGTTAAAAAGCGAATAAATTTAGGGGGTGTGTTTGTTTGTTTGATTGAAAATTGGAATGATGTGGCTAGTTTTTAAGGGCTTTTTTTTTTTTTTTTTGGAGCTCTTGAGGTAATCCAAGAGGTACACAAATCTCGTACGTCATCATCCATTTGTCGGCGCATCACCAGTATTCCACTTCCATTTAACTCTTTTTTCTTTTTAGGAAATCTTTTAAATTTCCTTACATTCTCTAAATCATTCTTTTTTCTTAATTTATATTTTACCTTATCACTTATCTAAAACTTCGACGTGTTACATTTTTGTTATTAAACCTAATTTGTATGCACCAGAATTTATCTTTAAAATATAGTTTTAGTCCTTATACATTAGTTTAGTTTAGAGTATATTTAGATCCCATTTAATAACTATTTATCTTTTAGTTTTTAATTTTTAAAAATTAAGTTTATAAATATTACTTCTACCTATGAATTTCTTTGTTTTATTATCTATTTTTTACATATGCTTTCAAAAATCAAGCCAAAATTTAAAAACTAAAGTCATGTTTTGATAACCATTTGATTTTTAGTTTTTGATTTTTTAAAATTAAGTCTATAAATACTACTTTCACCTTTAGGTTTCCTCGTTTTGTTTTCCACCTTTTACATATGTTTTCAAAAACCAACACAATCTTTGAAAACTAAAAAATGCCGGCCCGTTTGATAACCATTTGGTTATTGGTTATTGGTTTTTGAAAATTATGCCTATAAATACTACTTCCATCTATAGCTTTCCATGTTTTCTTATCTACTTTTTTAGATGTGTTTTCAAAAACCAAGCAAGTTTTGAAAACTAAAAAAAGTAGTTTTCAAAAACTTGTTTTTGTTTTTGGAATTTTGGTAAGAATTCAAGTGTTGTCTGAAGACAGATGGAAATCATTATAGAGAAGATGAAAGCCATTGTAGAGAAATGGTGAGAAAACAATCACAATTTTCAAAAATCAAAAACCAAAAACGAAATAGTTATCAAACGGGGTCGTAATTTTCAAAAACTTGTTTTTGTTTTTGAGATGTGATTTGCATGTAGAAAAATGATAAGAAAATCAACACAATTTTGAAAAATAAAAAATCAAATAGTTATCAAATAGGATTAGTATTTGGTCTAAATTCAATTTCTTGTATTTAGAATCATTGAATTACTGTTTTAGTGAATTTATTTTTTTTAATAGTACGTGTTTGGATTATATTTAGATTTTGTGACTCAGGAAATGAAAAACATAAAAACTGTATTTACATGTTTTCAAATTTTAAATGAATTATTAAAAACATATTTAAAAAGAGTATTTAAAAACATAGAATATAATAATTGTTGAATCCTTTATTTTATAATTTCTATTCTTAGATGGCTAGTCAAATTCATTGTTAGTTTCTATACTTTCAAACATATCATAATTGATTTTCTTTGGCTAAATTATAAAAAAAAAAATCCTTGAATTTTGCCTTTTGTTTACACTATACTCTTATTTTTTTAAAAGTTACAATATTATCATTGATCTTTCATAAACGTTTCAAAACTACCATTGAAGTAAAAAAAACTGTTAGAATATGACAAAAAGTCAACGTGTTTAAATGTTGTTCTTTCAGACTTAATCCATGCAAGCGTTCTAGTCACCACCATGTCAATTTTCCATCTAATATTCTAAAGGATTTCTAAAAAGTATAGAGATTAAATTATTATAGAAAATATATATATAAAAACCACATTTTTATGAGAGATATGGGCTACATTTGACATTGATTTTGAAGACCATAAAAGTGATTATAAAAGAATTTTAACAGTTTTTTTTAGTTCAATAATATGTGGAATGATTGATTCAAACCTCTGATCTCTTAATCAAAGGTATATGATTTATGCTAGTTGAGCTCATGTTGGCAATTTTAACTGTTTTTAGTGTTTGGTAGAGTCGATTATAAATTAATTTATATAAAAGTACTTTTTCATTTGTGTTGATTTGCAAAAACCATTAATAATAGTTTTTCAATTTAGTTTTTCTAAAAATTTAATGGATTTTCTAACTAACCATTTATCATTCTATACTTGTCGAGGCATGATTCACCATCAATCCTCATTTTTTATTTTAAATCTAATTTGTTGCATCTATGATCTTATTTTAATTCTGTTGAATTTTACTTTTTTATTTAAATTAAAATTACATTTTTTTTCAATATGATTTTTTTATAGTGATTTTTTTTCTTATCAAAATATAGAAATATTTAGACTAAACACAATATTGTAATTTAAAGCATGTGAAATTTAAATTAATTGTCCTATAAAAACTTTGAAATTAAATATCAATCTACTAGCATTCTGCATTGTTGAAATATTATGTATATTTTGGTTATTATAGTTAAGTTGCAACAATTTAGTGTTAATTTACCAAACACTTTTACCTTCTTTTTTCTCTTTAAAGTTGAAACTTATCAAACACTAATTTACTCTGGAGGCGTTGGGCGTGCAGAGTTGAGTTGTGCAGAGTGAATTTGTCTGTGACTTTTTTTTAGAAGAATTTGTCTATGAGTTAATATGCATGTGTTTGTGGTGCAGAGTTGAGTTATTAAGTTAGAGGTATCTAGTGCAGTTTTTTGTAAACTGAATAAGTCTGATTTTTTGCTGACTCTTTTTGTTTGCTTAATTTTTTTTTCCAACCATTTAATTGCAAAACACATTTTCCCAACTTCTCAACACCCAATTGAGATGTCAACTTTAAAATGACAATATATTTCAACATTAGTGGAATCTATGAGTGAAATATTCACAAAAGTAATGTTTGAATGCATTGATATTGTAGCATTGTTTTCTCTTTCTACTACACATTGAACTTCTTTCAATTTATAGAAATCAAATGATGCATTCTCTATAGCAACAAATGGCAATTAATTAATGGAAAAAAGGCAATGCTCCTGTATATTTTTTTCTTTAAACACAAATTGAACTTCTTTCAAAATATAAAAATCCAAGGTTACATTTTGTAAATATATATTGAACTTATTTCAAACTTACAAATGAAGTGTTTATTATGACTTTTTTCAATTACTAAGAAGGTCTTCATTATGAATGAGTTTTTTTTTTAACACACATTAGCCATTACTTATTTCTTTACTTATTTATTTTGCAAAGGACCATTGTTTATTTATATTTGCTTAAACACATGTATTAAATTGAACATCTTTAGAAAAGGGAATGCTAATATTTTAATTTTTTTTAAGAAATATATTTCAACATTAGTATCATGTAGGAGTGGAATATTCACAAAATATTAGTAGGCCATCAAGAGCCTATTTACATGATTCACAAAAAATAAGTAATGGCCAACAATGGGCCGAATTCGTAAGTCCGAAAAAAGATTATTAGAGCAAAGAGTTAGGCCAACTAAGTGCATGTGCATTTCATATTATTTTGAACCATGGGAGTGCCGTCGATCACCAAAAGTTGTCGCTGGAGATAGTCGTAGGCGGTGGACGTCGGTTGCCAAATATGGGAGAAGGTCATTGGCAATGGCCGCCAGTCATAAGAGAATTAGGTTGTCAGTCGCCAGAGAAATGGTGATAAAATATGTTTATAGAATTATTGTTCTCAACCCCACTGAGTTTGTAAATTAAACCGGTGATAACATATGTTAACGAGCCAAACATTGAGTTGGCTTAAAAACCTAACCCAACTCAACGGGCCAAACAGCTCCTTCGTATTATAACTGATTTTTTTAAAAGCACAATTGACAACAATTATTTTAGAAGCTAGTAATCTCAAACTAAGCTATAATATAGAGACTTGAGCTTCAAATAATTCTCACAGACCCATATATTGTATTTATGAAGTAGCATTATAAATAAATAAGTATTAATCCCTAATACATTTTCAACAACATTAATATACTTAGCAACTGCAATTAATGCTCTAACAGCTAGATATGAAGAAAAATATCAGTTGCTATATGCCATGGAGCATAATTTAACTTATTAAAGTATTAGCATAATATTTATGGTGTTAGGTTCAAATCTTTATCTTGATTTGAATTATATATATATATATATATATATATTTTAAAAAAACAACCATACTGACGTATAAATAAAAATACCTAACTTTAATAATGGTCTTGCATTCGCGTTGTAAATATGAAAATATTGGCCAAAGAAAGTTCGTTATAAGATTTTTCTTGTAAATTTATTCCTTTTAATGTTAAATCTAAGAGATATTGTTGCACATGTAATATTACTATTGTACTACCTGTTTAGCAGCGACTTTATCTTATTTTAATTCTTTTATTTTCCCACTCAAAAAAAAAATTCTTTTGTTTTTTATTTGTCAAGAAAGTTTGTTTGATAAAATTTCTATTATTCTATTTAGTTATTTTCGTTGATACTGGATTTTGGTCAGAAAAAATAATAGTAAATTTATATTATTGAGAAACGAACATATCTACAAGGCAAAAGAAATGAGCGGCAGGTCGGATGATGTAAAACTATCTATACTCTAATGCTCAAATCAGTAATCTAATCAACAATAGGTGTAGTGAGCAATAGGTGAGCGGTTTGGACATGGATGGATTGTCGTATTTATAGGGTGGTTTAGAAACTGCCTTCATTATGGAGAGCGATAATCATGTCCTAGTTTTTGCAGTGCATTAGGTATGAGAAATGGTTACAAGTTGGACCGGTACTCAGTCGAACCATTGTTTTACTAACCATGGCCGAGACTCGAATTTCATCATTCACAACTAACGGTTGACCCTCATGGGATTGGTCGTTCCACCCTTGGCCAACCCAAGGGTCAGGGGTGGGGGTTGGCCTCAACAGGATCGGCTATGTTGGTCCTTAGCCGATCCTTGGCCTCAAGGGTCGTAGTCTTGACTAGCACTCGTGGGGTTCTGCCTCTCAGTCTTGTCTGATCCTCTTTGAGCCTACCTCTTGGCCTTCGAGCTTTTACTCTTTGTGGGCTTTTGGCGCAATCAATAATTTTATCCATAACAATTTTTATTTTATTTTGTTACCTTTTTTTTTTGTGAAAATTTCACAAACATTATAAAATTTCTTTTTTGAGAGAACACAAACTTTGAAACATAAGTATTTCAAAACTATTTTTAGGTCTTGATAACGACTTGTGTTTTTTTGTAAAAAAATAAATAAATAAATGGTAAGAGTCACATGTATTTGTTTCTTGATATAAAAACAATATAAGTTTTGGAAATTTGATTTTTTAAAAACAGTAGTACATTTTATTTCAAAACTGTTACCTTTATAAACTAAACTTTTCAACTTGTAACATTCAAGGTTGTTATAATTTTGTCGTTGTACTTAAACTTTTACAAAAACTATTTGCATCGAGTATATTTTAAATTTTAATTTTGATAAAAGATTTAAAATATTAATGTAAGAAATTAGTGTTTTTTAGTTCAACGAATGTAGAAGTGGAAGACAGAACCTTGAACTTTAAGAAAGGTAATAAGTATCATAGTTTGAATTCACAGTATATGAGAAATTAGTTAGCTGATATCAATTTGGAGAATAGTCCAAATAACATAACTAAAAAAAAAATTAATGGGATTTTTTGTACGGATGACCTAAATTTTTTGTTCCAAACAATATATGACCTACTTTTTTAAAATAACAATGGATAACATTACGCTTACGCCACAACAAGAGTGAGAGTGTCGTGAGAAGGACGAAAAACCTCAATAAGCGCAAGAGTGCGAGCGAGCTCATGACTTTCACCATTGCTTCTTTGCCAAAATCCTATCTCAAAAAACCAATAACCACACAAATCGTCAACAAAACTCATGAATAGGATCCAAAACGAAAGCTGGATAAGAAACATAGAAGCAAAAATGGAAGATGGAGGAGGAATTAGAGTGAAAAAAGGGAGAAAAACCATGGAAATACGAAAAGGGTGCTATGGATTTGAAGAGGAAGAGAAGGTAATTGAGAGATTTGAAAAAGAAAAGGAGTGTCGCTCTTGGTCGCCATTTTCGTTCTCTTGCTCTCGTTGGGTTTTCTCGTACTCTCGCTCTCAGTGTGACAAAAGCAAAAGGTTATCGTGAAAGACCTGGTCATATTTCGTTTTGATTGGAAAAAAAAAAAAATCTTCCGTACAAAAAATCCAATTTAATGAGTTCAAGTCACGTTCTCATAAAAAACTAAATACTAATGAACCACGCACACCATTCATTAATGATATGATTTAACCAAACAAACTATAGAAACTAAAATAAAACACAGAAAAAGAATAAAACTGAAACCAAACACTTTAAACAAAAAATATGTAATTTAACGTTCAAATTGGAGCCAAAATGGATGGAGAAAAATTCAAGAAATTAAATGAATGGTAGATGAAGGGACATGACAACTATTAACATGTAATAAACAATTACGAAGACCCCATGTGACCAACCTTAAATTAAGGTAGGGGTAATTAATCTGTTTCTTAGTTTTTTAGACCCACACAAACTTATAAATAAATACAAAATTCATTGCGACTTAATTAAAAATAAAAAATATATAATTAAAAATATATAATGGGAAATAATTAAAATAAAAAAATAAAAAAAAGGAGTTCAGTTGATGGCATTGGCAAGGCGTCTGTGTGGTGTGGGTGCCATTCAACTTTGACAGAAATTGTTTAAGAAATTGGGGCATTGCTATTTGCTATGTCTCTCTCTCTCTGTCTCTGTAAAATTTTATTTCTTTGGCGTGCTTCATATATTCCCCAGACCAAACATTCCTGAGCTCACATTTCCCAAATCTTAATCTACTCAAAAAAAAAAAAAAAAAAACTGTATATTTTTTCTTTTTTAATTTATTATTTAATTATTCTTCAATCTCTTAGCTTCTATATATACATATGAATGGAGCAGCTGGTAATATTTGAGGAGGCTATGTCTTTCTCTCTCTCTTGGAGCTGATTTCTGTTTCTGGGTCTTCCCTCTCTTTTGAAGCTCTCTCCTTCAGGTTTTTTTTTTCATTCTATATCTCTAATTTTCTTCGTGATTTTCCTGGAAAATGTGTTGTTTGTTGTTTGTTTACGTATACAAGTTCTCTCATAGATTGCAATTTTGGCCGATTTGTTAAATATATGTTTTAGTTTGTGTTGGTTTCAAAAGGTTTCAATTTTATTACTTTCTTACCTTTTCAACATTTCTCATATGTATACATTTACCTAACACGAACCAGTAGAAATTTAAATGAAGAATTAAGCTAGCCTAAAACAGAAATAGTCTAAATTTTTGTCAACTTTCGAACCAATTCTGGAAGAAGAACTAATAATTTTTCCTTTTTAGGTGGCTTAATTCTATTGGTTTTTTTTTAGTTCAACACTTGATAGGAGTAAGGAATTGATACGATGATGAGTGTCTTATTCACTTAACTATATTCAGATTGAACTTAATTCTATCGAGTTATGTATAGAATTCATGTCTAGATCTTTAATATCCACTAATAAGATATATAGTATAATTGAAAATTTTTAAATAATGGGAATTAACTAAGTCGGAAAAAACTCTGAAAAAACTATGGACTAAAAAGATATATTTTTATTTTTCTTTTTTGTGGTTTCGCCAGCACAATTATGAATTTGTTTGTAATGAAGATATTTTCATACGAGAAATTGCCACATTGGGGACCAAAAAAGACTAAAACGATAAGGGAAAAAAAAAAAAGAAAAAAGAAGAAGAAAAAGGGAAACAGACAAAATATACTGAAACTCCAAAAGCAGCCCTCTCTCTAATGACATCATAACAACATTACAAAGTCCTTCTCTTTTATAACATTACTGTTCTTTGTTTTCACTCAATCCACAGTCGTTTTGAGTTTTTTCTTCTCCCTTTTTCTTTTTTTTTTCCTCTCTTTCTTCTGTTGTTAGGCAAAAATCTCAAGATCTACTTGTTCCATGATCCATTTCTAACACCCCCAACTTTCTCGGAACCAAAAAAAAAAAAAGCCAAAAAATTTCTCAGCATTCAAATTTCTCCTCTCAGATAGATCTCAATGGCAAAGCTAGCGGAAGAGGAATCTTACAGTAAAGAGAATATGAAGAAGGCCATGTTAAAGCACGAACAAACATTTCGTCACCAAGTACGTTTAATCATTCCATTTTCAACCTGGGTTTTCTGTTTTTTTCTCTTGTGTCTCTCTTTTTTTACAGAGAAATTTTGGTTTTCAGGTGTATGAACTTCACAGATTGTACAGAATTCAGAAGCTTTTGATGAAGAACATAACAGAAAACAGAGGAAAAACAGAGAGATGGGAAGTGAAAAATGAGGATGAAGGTGAAGAAGAGATTGGTTTTATAGAAGAAAGTGAGATTGAATTGACATTGGGACCTTCAAGTTATAGCAATCAAATTGGAGGAGGAGGAGGAGGAGGAAGAAGAAGAAGGAAGAAATTGGGTGAAATGAAAGGAGGAGGTTCAGATTCAGGGATGAGCTTCTCTTCTTCTTCTTCAACCACTGGATCTGCACAAAAAAGTAGAAATTTTTACAGAGATGGAGAATTTGTTGGTGGCTCTGAAAGGGGGTTTGTGGGATTTCTTGAGGTTGAAGATGAGATGAGGCTTTCACAGCATCATCCAAATCCTTGGCTTTATCAAGTTGTAAGCCTTAATCTCACTTGATTTTACACTTCTAATTTTTATGTTGTTGATTCAGTTTCTTTTTCTTTTTTCTTTTTTGAGCTTAGTTTTTTGTTTTCTTCTCTGATTGGGAGTCTTCTCTGTGTACAAGTTTATAACCAAGTTCATATAATTATCATTAGGCCTCTGCACATGACACTGTTAAAAAGTCTCTCTTTTCCTTTTTCCCTTTCTTTAAACACATAATAATGCCAATGCTGTTACTGTTTGGCAGTTCCAAATATAATCTGGACTTTTCAACTTATCTCGTACCCATTGTTGACGAATCGTAACATATCACAACGCTCTTCCGACCTTTAGGACTCGTTTGAAAATCACTTTTTTAGAATGATAACTCTACGAAAATATGGTCCTTGGATCATTCTTTTCTTTCGTTTTTCTAACGCAGTTTCGGTATATACCAATAACTTTTACAAGTCATTCAATCGCAATTCTCGAAAACGAATAACTATTTTGAAATGAATCCATGATTCTCCATCTATAATTGACAAGAACTGCACCTGCTCATTTAAGGCTCAAATTTTGATCAATTTATTATCAGCAAAAAGAACTATTTGTTTCTTGTTAAATTGGCCAAATTAAGCTATTCATTCCTCAACTAAGCTACTAGAAGAAGGGGGTATTATTTCAGTAGGTGTCTGCCACTGCAAGAACAGAAGATTCCCATTTTTAAAACCATGATGAAAGGGCTTCAATTAAGGTATAAAATATGGGACCAAACTGAAGAAAAAACAGTTCATTTTGAAACATATTCTTTCAGGCTCCATGAAGAATTGCCTCAGAAAACCGACCAAAACGTGCTGTTTCTGCAGCTCTGTCCCTGTTGGGCGTTGAGTTGTTGGGTGTTCACTTTGCTTTTTAATCCGAAGGCTTTTTGTAGAAAGAGATTCAATTATGCAGATTCAGACCCCACTAATACTGACTCTTCTTCTAGAGAGTTCAAGTTCTCTCTCCTTTAGTTTTATTCCTTTTGGGTTGGTTTTGATCTCTCAAAAGGAAAAAAAAAAGGGTAACATTTTTTTGTGCTGTTTTGTTCTGTTTCTCAACTCTTCTATCTTATTACAAACACTGAGAAATGTCAATATTATTTACAACATAAGAGAGATTACAAAAGTACCAAATGGCAGAGATTTTTGAAGTTTGCAAATCCTTGGAACCAAAACAAAGAAACAAGAGTAAACAAAAAAAAAAATAAAAACCAAAAGAAAGTAAAAAAGAAAAAACCAGACTCTTCACAATGCTGTATAGAGGTTTTGAAACAATCCAAGGCTGCCTCAGGATATCGAATGCCGCCGGTCCTTGGCTGGCCTTACTCGGCCTTTCGAGTTTGACGTGACTCCATCGGTGCGTACAAACGGGTAGAGGCGACCGAGCTTCTTCGACACAGAGTTCATGAATGATTTCTTGGGCAATGGAGGCTTCTCAGCAGTAGGCTGCAGCCGAGTGTTTGTTTGTGGACTGCTTATGGATGGCTTCTCAAACTCTCTCATTTTCATTTTCATTTTCACCAGCTCCAGCTTCAGATCCTCATTCTCCCTTCTCAAAATGGAGAGCTCATCTGAAACTGGGTGTGCAGCTGCTGCTGCTGTTTCATGGGAGTATATGTTCAATTTGGCAGGAACTGCAGGTAACTCAACTCCGGTGACACCGCCATTCATGACGTCTCGGAGCCGTTGCTGCTCGTAATATAGCACCTGCACCACCGTTTGAACGGGAAGTCGATCGTTCTGTGCAGCATGAGCACACGCCTCTCTTGATAGCTTCTGGCAGTCCATTAAACTGCACACTTTCTTCCTTTCCATATCACTCAATGCAGGATGAGCCTATCAATAGCCATACAACATGATTCAGTAAAAGATATCTTCATTTATGTGTTTTGTGTATGAAGTTGCTTTGAGTTTTAAATGAGAACTTGAGATTAAGAGAGAGTTTTTTCACCTTCATGTAGATGTCTATGGCCCTGTACATTCCATCTTCTGTAACTCTTGATTGTTCAGGAATAAGTTCAGCAAGATTAATGAATTTTGAGACCGATAAGTTGCGGTCCGAGGCAATTTCAGCGAGGTAATTCTCCATTAATTTTCCCACTCTTTCAAGGTCGCCTGATGAAGATGGAACATGTTCCTCATTTGCACTGTACCTGAATTGATTCCCATCCACTTCGAGTTCGAGATAATTCACCATGATCCGCTGCGTAGTGTCGACGTCGAACAGTGTATCTCCAGTGAAGGCATATGAGGGAATCAACAGGTCATCCAAAACAGCCTGTCCTAATTGTGCAGCCATTCTCTTCTCCAAATCTAACCGGCAAGCAACCGTCGTCTCGAGATATATTGCTGCACGGAGGAGCATCGAAAGAAAGCTAACCGACAGAGCGTTCTTCTCCCTTGGCAGAAGACTCACTATTGTTTCCAATACAACTCTCTTTTCATGCTCTTGTTGTGGCTCAATTTTCTTCCTCCCCTTCCCAAATACCTCCTGATGCACAAAGTTTGTTTAGACGAGAACACAAAAAGAACAAAAAAGAAAAGAAAACCAAAACATTGTTATGAATCCACTGGTTTCGGATCGAGATCTAACCAAGCCACGGAGCGATTTCTGCGCATAGAGCATTAGAACGGGACCAAGAGAGTAATGTTTGTAGCCTCTAGACATCATTGCAACAAGAACTCTTTGGAAGATATCAATTCTTAGAACAGTTAAGTCCTCAGCCCACCAATCAACAATAGGCTTAGGCTGAGTTGCAATGGAAGAAGGAATCCCCTTGGCGCTATCAGAAAGTCTTCCTAACATACTAAAATGGCTGTCTTTGCAAGCCACAAAGGCAATAGCATCAATGCAACGGCTCACCAATTTGACCTTCTCTGCTGTTGGAAGAAGGCTTTGAGACATATGCAAAACAGACACTGCCCCTGCAAGGCTTTTCAGTGCAACTTCATTGATGTAGCCCTCCGTTCTCCCCACCAGGTTTCCGATGGCGTATTCCTCCGTCATCTCGAGATACTCTGCTGCACACCGCAGCATAGCAATGTTCTCGGTGCTGATCTCGAAGTTTATCCCGTAGCAGAACATGGCAGCTAGCTCGAATGCCTCGGCCCCGCCAGGACAATCAGGAAGCTCAACAGTTGTGAGATCAGCATCACTTGATTCTGATACTAGTTTTCTTATGTGCCCACATTTTGAAACAAGTGGGAACTGCAAAAAAAAGACCAATCATCCCTTCAATTCACTCATGTAATTCAATTGCAACAACTTAAAAACATGTAAATTCAACTGAGTTGTTGTTGTTGTTGTTGTACCTTGTGCAAGGAGAAGGAGGCTTCTCCAACATGAACTGTGACATCACTTGGAATTTCTTGGGAAAAAATCCTAAACAAAAACAAACCCAAAAGAGGAACTGTAAAAACTTCCATAGCAGGTAGTTTGAAGAAGAAGAAGAAGAAGAAGATAGAAGAAAAACATACCATTCACTTGTTCTCTTCATTGCTGTGGAAAGAAGCTCTTTCTTACAAGACATGTTAAGAGAAGAGAGCCCAGGTTTCTCTGGTTCAGGATCAGCCATGGGAGAGATTGAACAACAACCTTAAAATTCATGATGGTTTCATCATCATCAAACAGTGCAAAACAAATTGGCAAGTCATCATGTCATCCCCATTTGGCTCTTTTTCCTGTTTCTTTCTACTAATTCAGATTCAGAAAAAGAAAAAAAAAAAAAAAAACTAAACTGAACTGAACTGCAGCTCAAAACTTGTTCAATTTAGTTGTCTAATAACATCAACATATCCAAATCTGCAGCCTCCCAAATGATCATCACCATCATCAAATTCATCAGCCCCATGTGAAATGGCAGAAATGGGCATGGAAAAATGGAGATACAGGGATGGCATTTGTGGTAATAAAGGGGGAAAAGGAGGGCAAATTGGGAAGAATGGAGATGGGGTTAAGAGCATGTGGTGTGGGCTTGGGGGAGAATTTGGTTTAGAGATGAGATTGGGGGATGTTGGGTGGAGGCAAACAGAGGAAAATGCAACATGGGAAGTTGAAAGAAATTCCCAACCACAAATGTTAACATCTTAATTTTTCCACAAAAGAAAAAAGGGTTTAGTCTTATCTCAAAAACAAATGTTAGAAATTCAAAATCTTACCTCCTAATGTTTTAAAACAAAAAACACACAAAAGAACAAAACACACAGATCATTGAACTTCATTCAACTGTGACGCATGTGAGTTTTTTAATGTTTGGGGGTGTGAATGTGGTCTCGCCATCGTTTAGAAGTGAGAAAAAGTTCTTAGTATACGTAAGGAATATTTCTTTTAGATGGAGTCCGAAAGCAAAATCACGTGAGTTTAATTGAAAGTAGACAATATTGTACTATCGTAAAAATATGAAATACCCACATATTAGGAGTATTAAGACAATTTGATGTTCGAAAATCTGATCAACGAGATTTAAACAGTCAAGATTGGGTTATATTAGGTTCAAATAAATTAAAATTTAGAGTTGGGTATTGCTTATTTGTTCTTTTAGAATTAAATCAAATAAACTTGAATTTATTATTAATTAAAAAAAAATTCTTTTATTTAAAAACATCATATGTTTTGCCAACATGAGCATATCTCAACTGACATATAACATGTGTCCTTGACCAAATAAACACAAAGCATTTTAAAACTTTTTTTTCTTCTTAAAAATTTTAATTCAGATTTCCTGAACATTTTTAAATTTAATGTGATTAATTTTAATTTTGTAACATAAATATTGTTTTTAATTTTGACTGAAATAATGTAATATACTGAGTATAAACTTAATTATTAGACACAAGTTTGGAATTTAATTTTTTTTTAAGAACTAATGAGTCTAAAAATGATTTTCGACTATCCTACATTTAATATAGTAAAGATAAAGATAAATTATATAATTGATTGATCAAATTTTTTTTTTTTTTTTAAAAATTACCTCATCAATGACATTATTGAAATTATTAACTGAAATTTTTGGGGTAGAATTATCCAAAAATAATTCTCCAGTATCCTATATGTTAATGATATAAAGTTAAGTATGCGTGTATCTCTTTTAATTCTATATTTTATTAGTTTCTATTAGATCTTTTACTCTTCAACCACTTTTCTTATAATCTTAAACTTTGGAGCATAAGTTTCTATATGATAGCAAAAGTGAGTTACTAATCTTCAATATTTGAAAATAAGTAAATATATGCTTAAACAACTAACATTTTTCGTTTTTAATAATTCAAATAGTCCGAATAAATCAAATTCAAATATTTTATGGTTGAATTGGGTTACTTTCATTATTTAGCTAAGGTCATTTAGATTAGATAAATTTACATCTTTCACATCGAATACAAAATCCTTTTTTAACTTAACCCATCTCAAACTCAACCAACCAAGATGAATACCCGTACTCGTTGTCGTGGTATGTTATTATATCATTTGAAATGAATGAATTGTACCAACATGCATTTTTCATGGATGTGAAATAAGAGAAAGAGAGAAAAATAGAAGCAAAAAGATGGGATTGAGAGTGGGTGGGACTGTGAGGGTGATGGGAGTTTGCTCTTCAATAAATGAGGGACCAAGTGGTGGAATTGATAAGAAAGGTTGTTTTTATGATGATGATGAGTTTCAATTCATGGTGTTGAAAAAGAAAATAAAATAAAAAGAAAAGATGATCAATTTTGGATTGTTGTCTGGCTGGTCATTTATGAAACAGTGCCTAAAAATCTCTATGAAAACAAATGGAAATAATAATAATGATGAATGATGATAATTCATTCTCTCAATTTCTCATTTCCTTAGTTTCCAATATTTGCTTTCAAATCCAAATTAATAATACAACACCTAAATCCCTTTGATGGCCCATCTTTTTATTTGTCCAACCACTAATCATCTAAAATTTTGTTTACATAGTCTTCAACTTCAACCAATTGCATGCTAGCCACTATTTTTTGTTCTCTCTTCTTGTTTTGTCTTCTCCTTCCAACATGAGAGATGATGAAAGATGTGTTGTTTGGATATGTGACTCTTGTTTTGAAAATATTGTTTCTAATTTTGAAAATGGTGATGGAATGATTGGGAAAAGTTAGTGTTACCATGTGGTTTTGGAGAGAATAATGAGGTTTTTTTTTTCTTTTGAGAAAAATCAATCATTGGTGAGAATTTACTAGAATAATTTTTTAAAAACTTATTCATAACTCAACGATTAATTAAGGTAATTTAACTACATACCGAAGATTTGAATCCTCTCGCTTTCATAATAGTAGTACTATATTCTTTTAAAAAATCAATATCTTCGCTAATAAGTTGTAGGTTCCAACCTCATTTTTTAATTTGTAAAATAATATTCTCACATAAAATTGAAAGAAAAATGATAATAGGAAAGAGAAAGATATAACAAAACTATTACATCACGAAAGTGATATCCATTAAAGAGAATCTTCATTATTTGTATATAACTTGCGTTATAAAACTATATCTAAAAGTTTACCCTTATTTCTAATTTGGTTGCTAAAGTTTTAAAACATTGTACTTTAGAAATTGAGACAAAATAGGATGAAAGAAAATTGTTGGTAGAAAATTTTAAGTTTTCAAGATTATAGATATCAAACAACAAGAACATGAGCTAGATCACTCTTTTCCTTAATGATTTTAACAGCAAAAATCAAATTTGAAACTCACAAAAAAAAATTAAAAACTAAAATGAAGTTCAACAAAAAGTGGATGAAGATTTAAACATTTGACCTCTTGGTCAAAGATATAATGTCGGAATCAGTTGAACTATATTCAAGTCGGCTAAAATATAACTTTTAAAACTTAATAAACTATATTTAAAATTGGTAAAATTTAGAGACCGAGATACATATTTTAACGTGTTTATGTTGCAATAATAATGAGTTAAAGAGGGCCATTCCCCTATGTATCTCCACCACTAGGTCTAAGGGCACAGGAAGGGCTCCCTTTGTGCCCCAAAATAATTGTCCTATCAAATAAGATGACCTGGGACCTGTCACTTCAATATGTATATATATATGTCAAGTCTCTATATTTAGTTGGCTCCATGAAAATTTGTTTGCCAAATTTCAGCCACAAATGGAAATGAACATCTCCCAAAAGCAACCAAACCTAAAGAACAAATTGTCCCCATCCCACATGGGTCTGCTTTTAGTTTAATAGCTCAATACAATATGAAATCTCAATTGACCCAACTGGATTATTTTGTTTTTGAATTGATGCCTAATGGTATCTTTTATCATTTATTACCAACAATGACATACTATTCAACATCCTTCTTGTTCTTTTAAATTTTGTTTTGATTTTTCGTATAGGTTTTTTATATATCATATAAGGTTGTCAAAATTAATTTTAAAAAAAAGTGAATTGAAGAAAGCGATATGAGTATTTTTAAATTTGTGAATGACAATAAGAGAACAATTTGTCAACTTTAATTCATCTTTCTTTTCACCTCTTTTTGAATGGATAACTCTTTGTGAACTTTATTAAGTTAAATCTCTATTTTAGTTGAGTTTCGATACTTTCCCTTCGTGGGATCTATTTGCATCAAAAACCTTTTGTTGAGATTGCGGGTACAATTTTGAGGCAAACATATATTACATATCTATAATTGTGCAGCCCACTAAAGTAGTAAAGTAGGGCTGGAATTCTATAGAGTTTACTGCTTCAAATTTAAAATCTTAAATATAAGTTCACATTAAAAGTTGAGAGGGTTGAAGATAGAAAAGGAGAAGAAAATAATCACTTTTAGAAAAAGAAAAGTAGTTATAATCACAGCATCTATGCTTAGTTTATTATTATAAACAAAATGGGCCTACCTTCATAAATTTAAGGGAAATACTTCTATATGGCCAAAACAGGTCCAAACTGAAAAATAGCCAAAAATAGAAACATCTTATTTTCAACTAAATTGACGTCAGCACGATTTCGAAATTACACTGTAATTACCCATTTTACCCCTGAGGTTAGTTATATGAGATTTTCTCCTGATTTTACGAATGGATATTTGAACGTTTTTATCCCATGAACCACGCTCCTCTCCTACCCCTAATATTTCAGTAGTTAGATTTTAAAATTAAATATCTTCCTTTTCTTTGGATTTGGATTTTCAATGTAGATATTTTAATTTTGTTTTATATATTGATTCGGTAAGATTTTTAAATTCGAATTTTGTGATTCTGATTTTGTGATCATATTTATTCTTTTAAGATTTTCCATCTTTTTATTCCCTTCATCCATTGTTTAACTAATATTTCTTTTTTTTAAATTACTAGTTACAATTATTCCTTTTGGTGTTCATCATCAATGGTTGTTTTGAACTCAACCTACAATCATTGTTCAATCAACTATTGTAGTTGAATTATTGCTAAAACACATATCTATCATCAATCTTCGGTATAACTCATGTGTAGCCATTGTTTTCCTTCTTCAATAAATTTTTTTATTTTTACCGATTAAAACAAATTGCTTTTGTTTTAGTTTATTAGATGTCGCTTCAACAGATAACCATATTCTACTGTGGAAGATGGGATGAAAATAATCAGTACCATGATTTTTCAGTGGCTAATGTATTTGTTTCCATGGACTCCACATTACAACACTTTAACTAATTGCATTCGGAAGAAGCTTAAATTTTCAGGTAATCACATATGATCAATCGCTTGACTAATTAGCTCCTAAAGTGTCATGGGAGGCCTAGGGGTTTGGTATGAATTGATTGGTGTAGATTGATTTTTCATCTCTAAGGCTGGTGGTTTCCAATGATATATATTTTCAAAATTTTCCCGAGTACAAGGTATTTGTGTCAATTTAATTGCATGTTTGTTCTGTATTTGCCTAGAATGTTCTTTGTGGGAAGCATAATTTTGGAATTTATCATTTTCCAGTGGAGATATCCCTTCAGCACATATAAAAGGTGGGATGATAACAAGCAATACCATGACTTCAAGATGGTCGATGTACAAGTTTCAACTGACTCTAACCTAGAACAATTCACCAAGTGTATTAAGAACAAGTTTCACCTTAGGGGTAACCATATTGTCTCCCGATTGACATGTACAAGTAAAATAAATTCAACGTAATTAGAATTATCAAGATAGGGATGTATTTGTCTCTATATTATACCATATGGTATTTTTAATGATATCTGTGTCGTTGTTGACTACTGCAATATAGATTATGCAAATAATTCAAATACTGAGTCTATGCACCCAATACAAGGTATTTGTGTCCACAAACCCCATAACTCCTAAGTTCCAATTTTTTTTTTTTTTTTAAAAAAACCCTCCTTTTGTTTCGATTTTGAAAAAAAAAACACTCATTTCCAAAATCTTAGATTTTTTATTAAATTTAAACTAACATGTTTTATTAGTTTAAATTTTATATCCATTTAAATCGATTTTTTATCACTTGGTTGTTTTGATTTCATTTTTAGTTGTTTATTTTCGTTCCCAAAATCTTAGATTTTGTATTAAATTTAAATTAACAAATTTTATTAGCTTAGATTTTATATCCCTTACAATTTAATTGTTTTTATCACTTGTTTTGATTTCGTTTTTAGTTGTTTATTTTCGTTCCCCCAATGTTAGATTTGTATTAAATTCAAATTAACACTTTTTATTAGCTTAGATTTTATATCCCTTGCAATTCAAATGGATTTTTTTATTCATTTATTATCTTGATTCTATTTTTCTTAATCTATCGAAAATATCCCATAATTTCTGGATTTTGTTGTGTTTTATCTTTATTAGATTTAAATTAGTTAACTTCGTAATTATAGCTCTCATGCCAGCATTTATGATTTGGGGTATCTTAGTCATTTAGTAAATTTGATTTAATATTAAAATATGACGTTTTGCCATTTTTTCAATAACAAAGATGTTTTGCCATTTTTCAAAACGCACAATTAAATTTTTTCATTTATCTTGTTAACCCTAAATTTAAGGGATAACTATATGGTTAGCCCATCAATGAGGCTCGTATTTCATTTTTGTCCAAATTCACCATTTTTTACATAAATAGCCAACGAGCCTAGAGCTTTTACATATAAGTTGTGATTCGATTACTTTTATGCCCTCTTCCATAATCTGACAGTAAAAAAAAAAAAGGATGGTTTCAAACAAGAAAACGTAAGTGATTTTCTTTTCTTTTCTTTTCTTTTTTTATAATAAATATCCCTATTACTGGACCTTAAAATAAAGAATGAAATGATTCTTTTTTAAAACAAAATAGAATCTACATTCATTATTCTTTTATTCTTCAATTTCCCAACTTCCAGCATCCTTCATTCTCAGTCATTGATAAAAAGCTTGTCGAAGACTTTATCAAATATATTTATAAACCTAAACCTCTAAAATTTATAATAATAGTGGCCATGGTCGATCACATGGATTGGATTTCTTAGTTCATTTAAGTACTGCAATTACTCTCACTTAACTTTATTTAGAGAAGAAATCATATGCAAACAAGCTAAACTAAAAAGCTAACCTAGAAAGCAAAAGATAAATGGAGACACAATAGGAGAGAAATATCCTAGGAATCAATTTCACCAATTAGACTTACAGCCAAAGCTACCAAGATTTGTCATGCAAATATTCCATAAGCCAAGAAGTGATGGTATTAACTGACTCTTTCAAGCACAATTAACTCTCATGCAATGTTATAAATCTAATATCTCTATCTAGATTTTAATAGCATGCAAGGCATTAAGCAACTTCTTTTAAGGGCTTCTAAGAGAATTCTTCACTTTCATGCAAGAATTTACAAATAGTCATGCAATTAAGTTCTAGCCTAAACAATACTTCTTCAAGCACAAATTCAGACTAATAAAACAAATAATCCATGATCAAGAGATTATAAACCTTAAATACATAAAAGCATGAATAAAATAAAAACATTCAATCAAGGTACTTAATCAATTAAAATCTCAATTCTAATAGCAATTAATTCAATTAATATAAAAATCTCAAGTATTAGAAACAAAGATACTTAAATTCATACAATTAAACCTCTAAGTTCCCAATTTACAGCCACAAAATAGAAACCAAAGGAAAAGGAAGAAATTAGAAAACGATGGTCGATCTCGCGTTCCCGTCATGATCTCCATGTCCCCCGAGCTTTGGATCTTCAAAAATGCTCCACAAATGCTCTCAATTTCTCCTTAAACCCTCAATTTTAGCTTGGAATGGAGATTAGGGCTGAAACTCTAGGATTAGCCTCCAAAACGGCGCCCCAAAATGATGCTTATATAGAAAATTGCGAGAAGCGTCTCAACGCTACAATAAAATTAGTTTACGCTCGTGTTTTAGCGAAAAACAGCATTTTTACGTTTTTCGTAACGTCGAGACGCTGTGGAGCACTAGCCATTTTTGTTATATCTCTTCGCTCAGGTGTTCAAATGACCTCCGGTTCGATGCGTTGGAATCGTTATTCGATGTAGAATCTCCCAGAATGTGTCTTATCCTCAAATAACATCTTTAATCTTCTTGAATTTTTAATTAAGTTTCAAAAGGCTCCAATATCCACCAAGGTACTCCCAACACTCGGTTTTTCTCCTCATGCTTAGTTTCTACAAAATTAAGAGAAATAGGCATAAAACCTCACAAAACTAGCACAAATAATAGGAAATAAGATAGCATAATTACATGCTATCAGTCGCCGTCGCTCTTCTCCTTGTGCCACCGCCACTGAGCGTTCAAGTCAGTGTGGTGGTCAATCTATGTGTGGCCTGCAAGATTCTAAGGCGGAAATTGCTTCAGGTACCTCCCCAATCCCTAATTTACTTTTCTATTTAGAGTTTTCGTGTTATTTCCTATTTTGGAATTGTTAATTCCAATGCAAAAATTGAAAATTAATCTTGGAACAACCATAAGGGGAAAACATCAAATTGGGAGGGAAATACTGTTTACATGAATAGTTTGGTCAATCAAACTCATCTCTGGCTAACGTGTTATGAGGGAAAAAAAGGGTTATATATGGGTCTATATTTACAAGATTTATTTTTAAATTTCAAATATCTATGAGTTTATTTAAAATAATATGAGAACAACATAGTTATTTCCCAAAACCAATCATTCCTATTAGATGAATGTTGTTGTCTTTTTTTGGTGAACACCAGAGGTGATACGAGTGAGGAAAAAATAGTTCCTTTCTACCCTATTTGTATTCGAATGTCTTTTTTTTTTCAATATCTTATTTGTCCTTTTGTAGGCCTGTTCGTGTTCAAACGTCATTGGTGAAGGAGAGGAGTGTCAAGATACTTTATGGAGAAACCTTTGAACAGTGTCTGGCTAATCGTGAGCAACTCCAGCGACATGCAGTAGGTTTTTTGAAAATAGTATGTTGCGGCGGCATTAGAAGGGTTCTTCATGGTTGTATATTCGTTTTATACCATGTATATAATTCCTAAATGTATTGGTATATTTAATAATATGAGGTATATATGTTGTATACAATTTTTTTTTGCAAAGATATATATATATATATATATATATATATATATATATATATATATATATATATATATATATATATATATATATATAGATATAGATATATCTATATATATAGATATATAGATATATAGATATATATACTGAGTATATATTTGCAAATGACATGATGGTGATAACCAACCTTCAACTTGATGTCGTAAATTTAATGGAAAAAAAACATGAATTTTTAAAAAGTTTGTTGTGATGTTTAAGACACTACTATTGAAGTTTGTTTTGTTTTGTTTTATTTTGTTTCAAGAATACAATGGAACTTAAGAATGGTTATTTAAAATTTTCAATATGGTTGTGAATAACTCAAAAGTTTAAGACGGTTATGTTTAGTTTTGATATGTTCAAGGATATTGTTTTGATATGGTTGTGAATAAATTTCTTGATGAGCAAAGATAGATTTGGTTTATAAGTACAAACAGGTTGATATACATATAATCGAAAGTAGATTGAAAATATTATTTTGATAAGTTCAGGATATAAAGGAATGTATACATGTATATAAATTTACCATATACAAGTTAATATAAAAAGGTTATTTTGATATGTTCAATATATGATCTTATAATAAACAGGTATATGCAAACAAACATATATTGAAGTATATAAAAAATCATTCGTAGTTTATTAAAAGTAAACAAGTATGTACTTACAAATTATACTGAAGTATATAAAATTCATTCGTATTTAATATAATGTAAACAAGATTATACTAACAATATATACGGAAGTATACAAATTTCATTTGTATATGAATGAATGTAAATAAATGTACACCAATAATATATATTGAAGTATATAAACTTCATTCGTGGACAAAAAGACATATACTGATGAAGATCGAAAAATAGTGGACAAAAAGACATAAAAATTGTCGGAGGAAAAATGAATCGTGTGAAAACATGATGGCTAGACATATTCGAAATTGAAGAAAGGGTGCTAGTCGAAAGTTGCGTGAAATGGAAGATGTGATTCTATGTGGCAGGAAGTTGACGTTTCTAGGAAAGAAAAATGCTAAAATCATGTAACAAATCGTGTGAAAAAAGTGATAAATGGAAAAAGATAAATGCTAAAATCATGGGAGTATCAAATAAAATACTGATAAAAACGGGTATAATCTTTAATATTAAAATAAAAATATATCATTAATATATGTATTCATTATAGAGAGAAACAAAATAAGCGGCATAATAGTCAGATATTACATACCAAATTTAATAATGAAAATTTTTAATTATTTGAACATTTATAAAAATATGATCTTGGAATAACTCATTAGGCATAATTTCCATAAATTTAAATATTACTATATGGAGGGTTAGTTGATAGTTGAAACACATCCTAAAATTTCTATCTCCTGGAAGGCCAACATTCAGAATCTGGACTACCTATCCATTTGAGGGAATGATTTTGCCCTTAAAATATTGAGTTAACTATATAACTTGGCCATTTGAAGAATCAAATTATACAAATATCAAGATTTAAAATACATTTTAGCTTTATCTTAAGCCTAGCTATTTGAAATCCAATAAAAGATTGAATTTACATATATGTCCATTATTTTTTGTTGTAATTGGTGTAAATTTGTAGCATCAAATTATACTAATATTAAGATTTGAAATAAATTTCAGCAGTTTCAAAAAAAAAATCAGCTTTATCTAGAGCCTAGCTATTTGAAGTTCAATAAAATATTGAATTTACATATATGTCCATTATTTTTTTGTTGTAATTGATATAAATTTGTGAGGAAAAAATGAAAAAAAAAAATACAATATAATATTTTCCATAACCGTTTGAAAATATCTCATAATCTCCAATAAATTCCCTCTAAATCTCTTCGCATTCTTCCACCATCAAAATCAAAGGTGATAAGTATCAAAGTAGCTATGATACCAAAATGATAAGTAACTCCTAGGAGTTAGTGATAACTCTTAAATTAAGAGTTATATGTTAGTATTTTCGGGCTAAATTGTAGATTTTTATCTCATTATATTTTAGAAAACTCCAAGCTTTGATATATTTTGCTCTAGGACTGATTTTGATATATTAATATTTTTATTAGAGCAAATTTATCTAATTAAGGCCTTTTATGTGATTAAATCAGGGTGGATTAAGGAGGACTTAAGAAGCCAAGAACAGCAGTTTTACAACTAATTGCTGGAGCAAATGTCGAGTTCCAGGCTTTTACGAAATTCGCACGTGGGAGCTGTATTCATTAATTGAGCTGGCATCTGTCAGTCCAGTCAACTGCTTTCAACGAATCAGAGGCCGCCATGTCACTAGGTCAAGCCCAGTCAGCCCTCGTTTTCATAAAGGGTGATTATTATAATGGGAGCAGCCGTTTTTTGTTGGGCATATTGGGAGAGAGGAGAATAGAGGTGTTGATCCCGAAATAACAGAGAAGGAGCAGCAGAGGAGAGTTTCGACCAGGAGCCTTCACCGGAGTTTTGCCAAAAACGGAAGGATTCCAGTCGGAGCAACGCCGTTGCTGTGGCAAGAAACTTGGGGCAGCATTTCGACTTCTCCTGCTACAATTTCTACTGTCTTTTAGTTGTTTCTGTTTTTATTTTCATCATGTTTCCATTTCTACTGTTTTTCCGTTTTCACTGTAGCATGAACTAATCCCTCTTAGGTGAGGATTAGAGGATGATTGTTATTTGCTAATGTTATAGTTGAGTAGACTTCATCTCCTTCGGTTTGGTTTTTAAGGGCTTTTATTACTAGTTTGTTTTCGCTTGGCCAGCCATTTCAAACACCGTCTCTCTGATTTCTGGGAAGAATAGGAGGGGCTGAAAACTTAAAAACCACGTTAGCCCCTCGTTGAGGTTAGTTGCTGACTAAGTGGGTAGGTTAGGGATAGCCACTCGCCTAACGCACAGAAAGTACAGACGGTTTATTGTGCTGAAGTAATTTAATTGCGGCAGCATATATTCGGTGATTCGGGAGAATACCGTGTAGTCTGTAGTGAATCGATTGGAATGAATGTATACTCAGTTTATAACTTAGCTAATGCATGACTTACCTCTAATCTGAGTCTTTCCTTTAATTAAAGCACAAGTTAATCGTTATCTGTTTTCTGAAATCTTTACTCTGTTTTGCATGCTATAGCATTAAATTTGTTCCAGCATTTATGATTTCTTTTATTGCATTTCCCTCGATAATTTTGAATGGTTACCAAATGAGTTACTAAAAATTAATTTAGGATCATTAGAAAAATCAATAGTCTCCGTGGATACGATAATTTTACTTGCCACTTGCTATAAAAAGAATGTGTACACTTGCGCATTGACACTCTAATTTGCACAATTATTCACATTGCCCTAGCAAACACATCAAGTTTCTGCATAATTCCACATCACTCTAGCAAGTCATCAGTTAGATCTAACAACCTTGTTGAGGAACAAGACCTTTAGATCTAAAGGTCAAACCCCTAAAATCAACATTATTTCATCTCAAGGAGGAAGATAGAAACGGATTTACCTTGATGATCAATATCAAAAGTAGAGAAAACTTGTTTCTAAACTCAAGATTCGAATCACTCCACAAGTAGTTTAATCAAGGCTACTTGAATGATCCTAACATGCAAATCTAAACATAAGATATTCAAAGAAAGTTGCTCATGGCAATTAGACTCAAAAGACTCAATTTTCATTGAAACATCATCAAAACAAATCTCCTCCTCAAGAAAACAACATGGATGGTTATTTATAGCCGTCAAAGTAACCCTAGAGTAACCTATAGTCAATTGAAGGGTTGTAACTCTCTTACCCATCAATACCATGATGACCACTACCTAAATTGTAACCTAAAACATTGAAATGAAAACTTTAAAACTGAAAATTACAAAAAAGCTCTCTTAAATATGAGAATTGAAAATTCTATCAACCATTCTAGTCTTTGTAATCTTCAAAGGTGTAAATGAAGCTCCACTTGAAGTAACTTGAAGTGTAGTCCATCAATTGATGCTTGACTTGCATTAAATGAAGCTTGAGATGCTCTTGAGTTCATTTAATTGCAACTTGAGTTCCTTCAATGCAACTTGACTTTAACTTTAATGCAACTTGAGTTCATCATAAATGAAGCCTCGGTGCATTTAATGCAACTCCATTTTGAGCTCTTCTTTATTCTTGACTAGTGTTGTATGATTCATATCAAAGGGTTTAGGAACAAACCATTCGATTTGCCTCTTCACCTTCATTCAATCATCAAAATCAAAGGTTTCCAGCGACGTGTACGATCGAGTAGAAGTGGAAAATCAAGGGTTTCCTTCAACAACGACGATAGACGGCGTGGCTTCTAGTTTCCGACGCAATGGGTTTCCTTTTAGGCGCATTGGGCTGTCAGTTTCCTTTAACAACGATGGGTTCCCTTGTTCGGCAATGAATTTCATTCAACAACGGAGGGTTTCCTCCATCGCCAGTGGGTTTGCTTCACCAACTTCTTCCTCTGCTTCTTCTTCATTGCCAGTGGGTTTGATTCGTCGGTTTCCTTCAAGTGTCTGGGTTTTTCGAATAGCAAATAATGAACATCGTACATAGAATATATATGGGGTCTATATTTTGAAGTTTATAAATGGGGTTCATATTTCAAATTTCAAACATATATAGAATTTATTTCAAATAATCTAAGAACAACAATGAATTGTATATGGTGTGTGTTTCAAAGTTTTATTTTCTATAATTATACCCATTGTAACTATAATTATTCCTAGTTTAACACATTGTTATAAATGAGGTTTATATATTTCAAATTTCAGACATATATAGGGTTTATTTAGTAATCAATCACATAGGAATGTTATATTGTCTCTTATTATATGGATTTGAATGTGGTTAACATCGTAGGAATTATATATTACACAATTTATTGGGTATATGTTCATGAAAACGAATAAAGGGATATGATTGTGATGTGTTGCACAAAGTTGATCTTACTATGTATATATATTCACAGTGAGTTCATTACTTATAATCCAATGCTACAATGTCATTTAAGTGAAGTATGTATTGAATTGCATATGCATTGTTGAATACTAATTAAGTATTGGGGATGCCTAAAAACAATATTTATAAAAAACAAAAGGAGGCTAAAATACTTACAATAGACTCAAATGTATAATTTATATATTAGGTTTATATTTTTTCTACTTGTCGAATACTAATTAAGTACTTTTTCATTTTTTTCGTTTTTCCAAAGTTATAGTTCAAAAGAAGATGTCTCGTGTGTCAGTGGATGATATTGAACAGCAAAATGAGGGAGAAATTGGGGAAGTAGGAGCAACTCAACTACTTACAAAATATAGGAGGATTATGTAATAATGTTTATATAATATACATCTGAGTATATATTTATGTGTACAATATACTGCATAGTGCATAGTATATATTTAATATTATATTGTTTAATGCATGTACAATAAAAATATTACATAATTTATTATATATATTTATATATAATTATATATAATATAACTTATCATGAAGAACAAAAAGGACAACATAACAATGAATAGGATATAGAAATGCACGAGCAAAATGTGAAAATTAGAACAACCAATGTATATTAAAACTTTTGTTCTAAGTAAATTGGCCATTTGAAACCAAAATAAAAAGAGATGTCAAAGAAAATAATTTTTTTTTAAAAAAAGCTACAGAATACTTCTATTTGAAGATAAAACCAAAAGCAAAGAAAAAAATTAATAGCATACGACATAGAGTAAAGAAATATGATTGCAATTGAGAACAGAAAAATTGCAAACAAAAAGTGACTTACTCATTTTGTCGGCGTGATGAATAGTTTGACGATTTTAAGGTTTATTTTGAACAGAAAAGTGGCGTCGGCGAAAAGAAATTCTGCTCAATGTTTAGATAAATTTTGTAGATTAGAAAGAGATAAAATATGAAAATTAATGATAAAAATATTTATATGTAATTAAATGCAAAATGCTTTTAATGAGCAATATTATTATGAAAAATATCATATACAATAGCATCATAAATATAAAAATATGTACAATTTTTAAGGGTACAATTGGAAAAAATGTTGTACACAAATGAGCCAAGCCAAAGCTGAAATTTCTTCCAAAAAATGACATTTATGAAATATGAGTTTTAAAATGGACTATTTGACATAATTTCTGTAAAATATTTCTAAAATCAGATTGCTTTTTTCTTATATGTTACTTTACTCAACTTAGCAACATAATATCATCGAGTCATCATAAAGTTTTAAACCCAATTTGGTAATTTTCTTATTTATTGATTCTAATTTCTCATCTTTCATGTTTTGCCTCTTTTTAAGAATAAAATTAAATTTGTGTTTGATGATTGTTTTTTTTGTTTTTAATTTTGATTTATTGAAAAAAAAAATGCTTGATTAACACTTTCTGTTACTTAATTCTTTTCAATTTTAATTTAAAAAAATTACATGAATATTAATTTTTTAAGAACAAAATATTTAAAAATACATATTCTCGATCTTTTAAAATGTCTTGTGCATTTTATAGGTTAAAAATGATAAATTAATGCTTTGTTCATGTTTTTTTTTAAGAATGAAAAGAAACAAAATTTGTTATTTTTAAAATTTATTACCACTCTAAAAACATTTCAAAAAATTAAAAAAAAAATTATAAATTTAGTCCTTAAACTTTAAAATTTGTGTCTATTTGATCTATGAATTTTCAAAAATGTTTAATAAATGTCTAAACTTTTAATTTTGTGTTTAATAAATCTCCGAACTTACAATTTTGTATTTAATAAATCTCTGACAAATTCAAAATTTTTATAAATTAATTGAACTATTAGATATAAATTTAAATTTCATGTCTAATGATACTCTAAAATTTTAATTGTCTAATAGATCCGTGAATTTTAAAAATTTTGAAAGTTTAGAGACTAAATTTGTAATTTTAAAAGTTTCAGAGATCAAATAGACACAAACCTCAAAGTCCATTAACTAAATTTATAATTTACCCATTAAAAATGAAAAACAAGTAACAAAATATGAAAAACAAGAAATAGTTACTCAACATTAAACAAAGGCTTATGTTTCTTATAAAAAAAAACTAGAAAAAGAAAACAAGAAACGAAAAACAATCATTTGCTGGCAGACTGACTATGAAGATTAGCAACGTGCTTTAACACACCTCCATCTTTGCATCATTTTCTCACCCATTGTGGAAACCTATCTTGTTGAAACCATTGGTAAATTAACTATACATATTATTAACTAAAATTACGTAACAATTCAAATGGTGGAGCCAAAGTGAGCATAGCTCAGCAATAATTGGCATGTATCCTTGACCAAAAGGTCAAAGGTTCAAATCTCCCACCCTAAATGTTGTTGAACTCAAAAAACAAAAAAACAATTCATATGGTGGAACTCAAAAATTCCTAGCTTTCTATTGGAGTATTTATCGATATGACAAATATATACAATGTAGACGAGTAAAATGAATGGATATCTAGCATGCCTACCTCAGTTATATATGCAAACTCAAACTGTAACTACAAAATCCTGCAACTGCACCCAACCATATGCACTGCGATCTCGAAGACTTTGAATTGTCAATGCAGCTAACTCGACTATCGGCCGAATTTTTGCCATTTCTTTCTCCAAAGTTACCCTTGCATGAACCTCCAACTGTTGCACAAAACAAACAAGATCTTAATGGCTCCATGAATAGTTTAACCAGTGAATAATGGCTACATTGTCTCAACTAAAGAATATAAAAGCGAATGAAGAGAGTCAAACAACCTTTTCCATACAGCGTACGGTATCCAAAATGTGACTAAAATATGCAAGCTGCTTGTACAAATCCGATTCTGTGTACTGATGTACAGGGACACTCATGATTAGAACCCTAACTCTTAAGAAGAGATGAAATTATGTAAAAGGACTAAAGTGCTTCAGAAGTATATAATGTAGTACCTTTCTTATTAGACGCCCATTGCATTGGGGATAGTTTGGGCAGATGGTTCCTTTCTCAGAGTCGCCCATAAGTCGAAGATTGACAGCACGTGTGACATATTTGCAGGTTTCATCCTCACACTATAACATTCAAAAGATTTGTGATGTTTACACTATTTCACTAACAATATAATGTGCCCCAAAAAAATATATAGGAGGTAGATTTTACCATCAGTAAGCCATTATAATACATTGAAATGAACCTCTCTGCTTGCCTTTTTACCTGTGACATTATAAATTGTGATATTGTTAAATAGTATTTTGAGTTTCCAAATTGAAACATGACTTCCCTAGAGACACAACAAGACAGTCTAATTTTGAGACCCCATTCTATTGGGTAATACCAAATTTGATCCAGAATTAATTCGGTGTCCTATTCTTGTACCATTTATAACTATTTGCGGATTAAAAAGCCACACATAGATAAGGTTCTCTAGAAAGAGCACAATGATTGATTGTTGTTTGGAAAAAGTGACATCAAATTGCAACTCATAGGCACCTGGTTGGCAATCATTCCAGGAGTCATTCTACCCTCACTAGCTTCGTCAGGACATTTCGGACAATGCAAATTATTCCAAAATTTGCTTGTAGGTTCATCAACTGGCCTTTCTTGCTTTCCATCTGTAGATTTGTATATAGAACTGAAGATAGCAGGACACTCAAAAGTACCAGAACAGCTGGGGCAAGTTAACGTCAGTGGTATACAGCCCTGATACCTGTAAGTGGTTAAACAAAATCATAGTTATAATTTTAGAATCCACATAAAACTTTTAAGTTCCAAGAATTTTGGAGAGGAATAAGTATAGTTATGACATGCAAGGGAAATAGAACGATTGGTAGGAAATTTAGAAATTCAAATCATTACCTTTCCTCATCATTTACAGAACACAAGAGGGAAGAGGAGACACCACTTCGGGAAACTTCACTTGATTTGTTTTGGAACTGGAGATAATTAAGTACACAGTACCTCAGAAGTGCGAATACAGTATTAGAATCTGAGGAAACCCTCTACATTTTTTATTTTTCAGTTAGCAGTATCTATGTTTTACCTTCGATGAATCAAGCCCTAGACATTCAGCCAAGCGTTCTGGGCTAGTGCCCTGAATTGAGGCACAGAGACGAGAAACCACAGGGTGAATCTGTTCATACGTTAAAAACGTCAAACCATTAGAATAACAGTAACAACTGATCATGATCATTTGTGGCAAAGCACTTAAAAGTTACGAAACAGGAGGAAAAAGAAAACCTGCTGTGACAGGTAGTAATCGATGTCAATCATCCATTTTCCATCTTCTTTTCTTAATTCATCAGGATGTCTAGCCCGCTGAGCAATGCCTGTAGAACCACCAGAAGTAGATCCCTGGCCAGAAAAGTAAGGCAAGGATAAAAAAGGAAAAGAGAATCTCATCAATAATATTCTACCAACTTTTGCTGTCCAAAAAATATTCTGCCAACTTTCAGAGTTCACCAAGTAAAATAGGTAAAATCACAACCACGGTTATAGCATCATTTCTAGGAATAAATACCAAACCACTTGCACAAACCTGCTCACAGCAAATTATATATGGGATCGTATCACCAACAGAACAGCCAGTTGAATAGCCCATTTGTTTTAACCTTTGTGCAACCTGTACATTGATCACACATCTTCAAGACAAATGTAATGGTTGATAAAATAATTTGGCAGTGGTTGAAGCATCTGCTTACTTGAACATGTGGTTGGTTTCTGGCATCAGGATACGCTTCAGGTGGCTTGGTCAATGTTTTCGTGATGATATATTTCTCAAGTGCAACTTGCCCTTTCCTCATATCCTCTTGTATCTGTGTAAAATTTGCACATTTAAATCCCAAATATTTCTTGATACACTATTAATTACAGACCTTTAAAGGCTCATTTTTCTTTTCTTTTTTTTCCACTTTTGACCAGTGGTTATGTTTTTATTTATTTGTTTGTTTTTTTAATTGTTCAGGGGAGGAAGTACGTGTAAAAGATTATTGGGGCAAGTTGTCATTATTTTTACATGTCCACATTTTGCAGAGTTGTTGACGATCATTGCCATTTTAAGCACACAGCCCAGTTTAAATTTTAGGAACTTCTTTCTGAGCATCAACCTAACATCTATCTTAAAGAAGAAGAAAGTATTCACAAGTCACAACATGAAAAGGTAAATTTTTTACCTTCGTAAGAGAGTCATGTATCGATTCAATGACATCCTCACATGACCTGTAAGCATGGAGAAAGAGGGGGGTCAGTGTAAAATTAATGCAGTTTTTAACAAATAACTTCCATTTAGAATAACAAATAAAAACCGAAGGGAAAATAAAGCCCGCAATGTGACATACCCTCCAGACAATATTTGACTCAAGCAGAAATCACCTAATTCCTTTGACAATAAGCTCCAGTCACGACGAACCATATCAAGACCCTTACGCTCAATAACCTGAATATGAAGTCAATTGTAACACTGCTCTATCTCCCATTTATTTCCAAACGAGATCAATTAGCAAATGGAAGCATATTGTAGTTACCTCATATGGCGTTCCATCCTTGAACTGCAACTTTACAGCTGCATATTTCTTTTTCTTCAGAAGCAACATTCTCTTATACATTCCATCAAGATCAATTTCTAAACACTTGTACTTTTTGTTGACCTGGAAAAAGAGAAACGGAAAAGAATACCTCGCATTGAGACAATGAGTGGAAAGATTTTCAAGGAAAATTTTCTGTTGTCTTAATCTACACTAGGGGAACCTATTGTGTTGTAACATATAAGCATTTCAGTATATTATGAATGATTCAAATGGACCTTAAAACTATTTTCGTGCATTTTTAAAGAGAATTTCAAATCCAGCATAAAGGAGTTTTTTGTGTCTGTTACTATAAATTTGTGTACATAATAAGAGTAAATGAGAAGGAACAAACTGGAAACTTCCACAATGTTCTATAATATAATAATTTGATTCGTAAACAAGAGAGCAGTTTAGTAGGTTTAGATTAAATCATGAGAGTTTCCAATATAATAAATACGAGATATACTTTGAAAAATTCAACCAGAACCCACAGCCTCACCTCTTGTATAACTTTTCCTGCAATTGCTTTCACTTTGCCAATATCATCCAGTCCACTATGAATCATTATTGAATCAGTATCACCATAAATTACCTGTCATGTGAAAGATAATCTATTCATGAGACCTAAGTACTCGGTAGTGCATGGAGATTATGCAGAAATCTATATAATTTGTGAATTTCAGTGTTCAACGATGACCTCTAGGTTCAGATTATTCTGCACAAGATCAACAGTGCTCTGCAGTATTTCTCTTCCCTGCAACGTAAGTAAATAAGTAGTATAAATGAAAGTTGCTGCAGATTCTTTTTTTCTTTTTTTCTTCTTTGTTTTTATTCTTTGTTTTCTGGAAGACTGGAGACGGGATGGTGGTCTTTGACATGATTAGCATAAATGCGAACTGCAATATAAGCAACCTAATTCCCTTACTTGTGAAGTAATAAGCTCTGCTAGTGGTTTTGCATAAAACCTTGAATTAGAAAACCCTAGGCATCCATACATACTGCATCACCATTACCGGATCATTAAATGCACAATGAAAAAGATGATTAGTACACGAGATATATAGAGTAAAAGAATGAAAAATAAGCATAAGGAGAAAAATACCTGTTTGCAGTGAGCTTTAATGCCTGCTGCTGAATGTCAAGTTGCTGGAGCTTGAGACCAGATGCATTCTTCATCCATGACTTTACCATTCTTCTCCTCTGAACCAGATTTTTTAGCAACTGTAGAAATAAGAAGTGAAGAGTAGCATCATTGCCTATTCTTTCTATCAAGAAATGGAAGAATATAAGAATATTTTTTTATGAGAAACCGAGCTTTCATTAAAAAATATGAAAGAATATAAGGGCATACAAAAAAGAAGAACCCACAAAAAGAGGCAACCTACAATAAAGGTCCAATCAAGTAAAATAAGATCTAAAGAATAATTACAAAAAGGTTTCGCCACCGAAGTCCAAAGAGAAACATAGAATCTAACAAGGGACCAAACATCACTCGAGGTTCTCTCTAGCCCTCGAAAGATTCTATTGTTTCTCTCTCTCCAAAGCCTCCACAAGATAGCACACACCCCAGCTTGCCACAAAAACTTTCCTTTCTCGCGAAAGGGGGGATGAAGAATAAACTCTACGATCATCTCTCTACAATCCCTCTACCTAGCAAGAGCGAGACCAAACTCCACAAAGAACTGACTCCAAACATCATAAGCCACATCGCAGCTCCAGAGAATGTGATCAAGATCCTCAGCAACCCTCCTACAAAGAATGCAACACCAAGGTAGGCACCTTCCTCAACACCCTGTCTAAGATGTTAATTCTTCCGTGAAGAACCTACCAAGCAAAAAACTTAACCTTCTTCGAGATTTTCATATTCCACAACGAAGCAAAGACAGAAACCCCCAAAGGAGAAAGGGGAGAGGGATTAACCATACAAAGGACCTGTACGAAAAGCTTGCGGTTGGACTAAGGCTCCAACAACGAACACCCCCCTTCTTCGAAATACAACGAAACTCCCCCAACAAAGAAAGGAGGTCGACAATATCCAGCATTTCTCTATCGGACAAAGGACGCCAGAGGCCCAACAAAGGCAAGGGACAAGGCCCAGGAGGAGACAAAACATCGGCCACCGAATGATTCTTCATCAGGAATAAATGATAAAGATGAGGAAACACAGAGCAAAGGGGTCTATCCTCCAACCACTTATCTTCCCAAAAAAACGTGTCTCCCATCCCCCACAGAACAATGAACAAAGCAAGAAAAGAAGGGATACTCCTCAGCAATACCTTTCCAAAGGTTTCTAGACGTGTCTTGACCCCCATACAAGGTTCACTCAAAAAGGGACGACCCATACTTGCTCATAATGACCTTATGCTAAAGGGAAGCAGACTCATGATGAAAAAAGCCACAGCCATTTCGCCAATAAGGCCCTATTGTGCACTCTCAAATTGCCAATACCTAAAATTCCAAGATCCACGGCCTTCATAGCCTCCTCCCACTTAACAAGGTGAACTCCCTTCCCCCTCCTCAACCCCCTCCCAAAGAAAATCCTTCATAAGCCTCTCCATCCTCTTATTCACAGACACGAAAATCATAAAAAGGGAAAGGAAATAGATAGGGATCCCACTCGAGACAGATTGAATTAGAGTAAGTCTGCCACCTTTTGAAAAAAAAACTCATTTTTCCAAGATGGAAGCCTCTTGCAGACCTTGCCCACAACAGGGTCCCAGAACAAAAGAGACCTAGGATTATGCCCTAAAGGAAGACCTAGATAGGAGGAAGAGGAAGACCTATATAGGAGGAAGAAAACAAGCCAACTTCACACCTTACCATGGCAACCCACCTGCTCAACTTTCCCAAATCACAATTCAAATCACAATTTAGCAAATATGTAGCACGATGATTCTTGGCAAAGATGCAACTTTCACAATGAAAAACCGAACAATCAATTCCTTTGAATAAGTTTGGAAACAAATACTTTAAATTAAAAAAAACTGGAATGTCTTAGTCTACGATGTCAAAGCATGATTGTTTCTTTAACAGAAGAAAAACTAACACTACTCAAGCCCTGAGCTTTTTTATAACTAGTTGGAGATTCGTCAAAAAAGTAGAGACCGTCAAGCATCCTAGCACGCCCAATCATCTCCCCCCCAAGTCCTGATCTTGAAAGATGCAATGAGTTTCAAAGAGAGTAACACGACAGTTAGCATCCTTAGAAATTTTACTGACAGATAACAAATTGCAAGCTAATTTAGGGACATGAAGAACGGATTGTAAGGTAATTTTTTCAGTCAAACCGATAGTTTCTTTTCCTGCAATAGAAGTGAAACTACCATCGACAGTTCGAATTCTTTCATTGCAATATAAGGGAGAGTATGGGCAAAAAACCTAGAGGAACTAGTCATATGGTCAGACACTCCGGAATCTATAACCCACGAAGATAAATTAAGGCAAGATAAAGCTAAAGGATAATTACCTGTTTATGCCAAGGAAACACTAAGATTACCAGATGACGAAGTGACCTTTAGCAGTTTTAGGAGTTGATCAATTTGCTCTTGATTGAAGGGACTGGTGTCAACAACATTGGCAGTGGAAGCAGACTGATTGTTACTTTTATCGCTTTGCTTGGTACTCTTCCAGTTTGCAGGCTTTCCATGGTTTTTCCAACAAGTTTCACGAGTGTGTCAGGGTTTATTACAGTAGTCACACCATACTCGAGGTTTAGTGAGCGGAGCAGAAGCCTTATTTGCATTAGCCTCAACCACCATAACAGAGGTCTCAACTGTAGTAACAGGTTTCTTGCCAAGCATAACATTGCGGCGACTCTCTTCCCTATGAACTTCAGAGTAAACTTTATTAATAGGTGGGAGAGGATTCTTACCAATTACTCTACTTCTAACCTCATCAAACTCATCACTGAGGCCAACAATAAATTTGTAAATACGGGCATCCTCTTCAACTTTCTTCTAATGAATTTGATCTTTAGTCGACTCCCATTCATAAGTGTCAAAAAGATCGAGGTCTTGTCAAATTGTTTTCAAGGAGTGGATGTATTCTGTAACTATATCTCCTCCTTGGCAAATGTCTCTCCGTTTGAGATTCAACTCAAACACTTGTGATTGATTGCCCAAGTCGAAATACATCTCAATTACACTATCCCACAATTCCTTTGCAGTCGAGTAACACATGTAGTTGCGACTTATTCTCTCAATCATAGAATTTACTAACCACGTCATAACCATGGAATTCTCAGCATCTCAAGTAGCAAACAAATGATCATTCTTGTTGGGCATTTTTTTCTCCCTAGTAATATAGCCAATCTTCCCTTGTCCCCGAATATACATCCGAACACTTGGGACCAAAGGAGAAAATTATCCCCATTAAGTCGGATGGTAGTAATTTGGACAGTGGGATGGTTGCGTGTGTTAGAGACCTTAGTCATCAATGTTTTTTCTTCTGACATGTTGCTATTTTTCAAAAAACTAATCTAGAAGAGTCAAAGAACACAACCAAACAAATTGTGGGTGGAACAATATGCAAAAAATTACCCTATCAAATAACACCAACCAAACAACGCAACCCAGACTGTAAACGGCAAAAAACGAAGGATTGTCGGCCTGAACAAAAATCGCAAAGACAGACGCAAGTGGCTAGACGGACGGCAAGTCGATGGACAGCGTGAACCTGAACAGGAACGGACGGCGAGCTGTTGCAATTCGGGTTGTGTAGTTGCAGGTAGCAGATCTCAAATCGTGGGTCGCACAACTCCTTGGCCATGAACGGAGGTTAGGTGCGAGTTTGTTGATGTTGGTCGGAGTAGATGATGCCTGGGTCTGAGTTGAACGGTGGCATACACTCAATTGGAGGTCAATGGTGGAAGAGGTTGTGGCAAAAGCGGCGGCGGCGGCAACTAGTAGCTAAGGTTAGGGTTTGAAAAATTAGGGTTTTTTTTTTGCTCTGATACCATGTTGAATATTAGTTTCTGTTGAATAGAATAATTGTCTATTCTCTCTCTTATTTTCAAATAGTTACTCTTACAAAAGACCTTTCTTAAGTAGAAGAAAAGGCCTAATACAAAAAAAGGATAAAAACTTACATAAGTAATTACAATATAATTACAGCTAATAAAACTAATTAAGGAAAATATCAATAATATAAACCAAAATATTTTATATGTCATCACATGGAAGAGTCCAGAAGTTTTCATGAAAAAATGCTTTAATCAAAGAAGATGATAGCCCAATGAAGCACCTCTAGGTTGAATAAAACCAAACGAGAATCTGGTAACACCCCTACCCTAAAAAACATCCTCCCAAAAAACCCCAAATATAAACAGATTGGAATAAGAGAGGTTCTGAAGAACCTTTGAAATTTTAAACAACCTAACAAAACTAGCCTACTTCACCCAAACCAACACTGAAACTAATCCCCCTTAATTTATACCCCTTTATTACCCACATCCAAGCACCAACCACTTAATACAATACAATGCCAAACTCCCCTTAATACAAAGGATGTAACATATTTTATTAATGCATACATCATATTTTGAAACAGCATCATAATGATTATTCATGATCACCCCCAATGATATGGGGACCATTTGTTGCCAATCTGAGTTCTGCTCATTTTATTTTAAGAAGTCTATAGATGTGGATGGATTAACAACAATAATCCATATCAATAGCCAATATAGCGATGGTCACAGTTCAAAATTCGTCCAACATATTATTGGTAGTTTAATGGAATAATCAAATTTTGATAACCAAAGGGATTACAACATTTCCAGGCCCCAATCATTTCCCATAATTTCAAGCATAAAAATAAAACATCAGCAACCCATGGAAAAGAAAATAAGAGTGAAGAAAAGGAAAAAGAACAAAATCATTTGAGACAGTCAGAAAAACATCCCAAGACTTGAGGATATTTTCTTAAGCCTAGTCATTTGAGGAAATTTAGTTATCATCCCATTGTGCATAAATGTACCTCAGGAAGAACTCCAGTGACTTTACTAGATGGCAGACGAGGAACAACACCATCTGGAGATCTTTCAACAGTGGTGAAGCAAATATTATATTCCTACATGATCAAGATACAAGTGCTCACAAGTGTGGCACACAGATTAAATTAGATCACTCTGCCCTATGCTTAAAATACAACTAGAAGAAGTTGATAAACATTTAAGGGGACCAACAGACTAACCTGAATGATGGAAGGGTACAGACTGTTGAAGTCCAGGAGCAATATATATTTATCATATAAACCTCGTTTTGGCTCCAAGACTAGCCCACCTGCATAGGAGGATCCTTTTTTTCCTTTTCCACTTTCAGTATTGAGAGCTTCTACATTTGCTTCTTCTAAATCAAGTTCATCAACATTTTTTTCCTCAGAACCATGATTCGTTCTCTTTTTAACCATTTTTTTTTCCTTCACATAAGAGGAAATCTTGTCGGGGACAATATACTTTTTGGCATGGAATGCATGAAGTAAGAGATACTCTACTCTCTGGGCTCTAGCACCCTGAAAAAGTATGTACATCAAATTAAGACAGGTAAAACTCTCATTATAACTTCATAGTCAAGTTATGGAATGAAATCAAGATGAAATATGTCTATACGGCTTACCTGTAGACTTCTTCCCCAGAGGTTACCACTGATATTAGTCAACTGACGAGTAAGGGGAAGAACACTTAAATGAAACATGAGTTCCAATGACAACCATGCATCTGTCTCACCATATTCAATCTGAAATATTAAAACACCATGAGAATAATGCAGTTTGAAGACTTAAATAAAACATGATTTCCAATGATAACCATGCATCTGTCTCACCATATTCAATCTGAAATATTAAAACATCATGAGAAATAAAATTCGAAAATTCAAATAATGTGACATAGATTTCAACTTTTGGTTTACCATTTGTGAAAACAATTAAACCGTTTATAAAGCTTGACCTTCCATCCTTTTTGTAGCTGAAAATCATTTTTGTAACCTTTTTTCTGATTACAAAAGGGTACCACTTAACTTTTAGTTATAATGAAAAATTAATTATCGCAGATGTTAAAGAACACCATTGGATAAAAAAATAATGATTTTTCTCCACTTTCATTTTGTTTCTGGCACAGGTTCACAAAATGTCAAAACTTTGAATGTTAATAGTGTTTCTACAACAAGGAAAATTTGATCCGTGTCTCTTAGGCCTCAACTTAAAGCCTTTTGGCTGATAATATTTATAGATATGAAATATTCTAGCATGTTCAAGTTATTGATTAATAAAAAGAACCGGAGTACTCGAAGGGAAGGAAATACAAGGGCACAATCAATGAAAGGCTCTCATGGCTTCGCTAATCATGACTCATATTTTCAAACATAATGTGAGAGAACTATAAGACAGTCATTACTTCAAAACAATATAACCGATCACCTCTTCGAAACAAATACTCACAACTATTTTTATCCAAATTGTAATAATTGCCAATAAGTACGATGATTTTAAGGCCAAGTTGCAGGATATAGAATCCTCAACTCACCAGGTTCATGAGAGACACTGATGCTTGGTACATTCTTGGAATGTCATGTGGAGTGACTTCCTTGCGGTCCTTATTAAGTTGAGTCTTTGCTAGCTCTGTCAAAGAATAACTTATCTGGAAGATAAAAGCAAGGCTTCAAAACCCAAATGATTTTATGACACCAATACATTTCCAACATAAATACTATACCTCTTTCAATAGGTCACGGGAAGATAAGTACGTATCACATAAGAGCCGACCAGCAATGCAAGACATGACTCCTAGACTTGCTCCAGACCCAAAAATGCTCCCTCCTTTTCCAAGTTTAGGCATAACAGACCGCTTAAGGCGACCTATTTTGGACCACATGCTGCTTGGTACTCGGCAAAACTGTAATATAATAGAGAAACTTCCGAGTAAAATTGCACCTTTTTCTAATCATTTAGTCAGCAAGGCAACAAGGAACCATATCTAGGACGTAGCTTCCATGAGATCATCTAAGAAACAGTGACAACATTATTTTGTATGAATAATTCATGTACTAATAACATAAGATGTATAATGGGAGGCTCTTGGGAGGCATTAACTTCAGAATAGATTGGGGGTTTTAATGGGCAGATGAAACATTCACTTTGGAATAATTTCATAGAGTGCTTGAAGAAGTCAGTTGTTAACCTTACGTTTATTCCAAGTGAAAAGAAAAAAAGAATCTATAAAGAAAAAACCTTCAAACGGAAATAGAGAGATAGAAAATCTAGTTTCTAGGTAAATTAAAATGAAAGGAAGTACGATAAATTTTTAGTAAGGTGTAAAAGTGACTATTAAGTAGTATTTGTTTGGTTTTAGAAGCTTTTTGGGAATTTCAATTACATCAAGACCGTTTGTTTTGTGATATCCAGATTTTGAGGTGCTTTTCAGAGTTTTATGCTGTTTCTACTATTTTTTTGAGGGTTTATACAGCAAGTGAAGTGAATACTTCTTTTTGTGGCACCAAAGGCAAAGAACCTTTCATTTTTTGAAGTTGTTAAAGCTTCTTTTTGGGGTATATGATCAGGAAGTTCACTTGGAAGTTTGAAGGCAAAAGAGTCCATCGGGAAGGAAGATCTAATGTTTTGTATCTTCTCAGTGGATCATGGTTGCCATCTTCTTCATCTTCTTTTTCTTTGGTGTGAAGGAAGATCTAATGTTTTGTATCTTCTCAGTGGATCATGGTTGCCATCTTCTTCATCTTCTTCTTCTTTGGTGGGTGTGCCCGCTGGGGGGAATGGATTGTATGTTATGGGGTCTTGGGACGTTTATTTACTCCTCAAGGGGATTGTTACTATGTAAAGATGGTTGCAACTTTAACAATTTCAATGAAAAGTTATGTTTCCTTCTCAAAAAAAAAAAAAAAAGCATTTACTTTGTTACTTTGTTCGTATTAATTTCTTGATAATTGTACCTGAGCTCGATGGAGAAGAACATCTAGGTCAAACCCAGAGATATTGTGCCCAACCAGCACATCACTATCCAATTTGAATAATTCAATCATTAATCGATTCAACAAGGCCCTTTCACTGCAAGAGAAAAGTTCTAGTTAAAACAATAGGATAGAATGAATGAAAGAACTCCATTCACTTCCTAAAAATAAATACTAATATTAGAATTTTGCTAGTAAAAGAGAAGTTTTCTACAAGAAACAGAGTAATATTTTAGGACAATACTAATAAGTAACCTACTTGCCCTCGCAGATTAAAACATTTGATCCAGCCTTCAAATTTCTATCTGTGGACTCTTTAGCAAATCCCATAGGAAATATGCCTCCATCAAGCTTACGGATGATGGTAAAATGCCTAAGCATACCAGGCTTTTTCCATTCTGTGGCTAACATGGGACCGTCAATCTGAAATGTCAAGCCAGTAGTTAATGTAAGATTTAATAATGTTAAATAATCTCTCTATACTTTGTTAAATCTCTGTATACTTGAGAGTAAAAAAAAGCTATAATTATTTTACAAAATTGACCATAATTAGCTCCAGTTTAACCATTGAAGATACATACTTCAAAAGCTTATAAGTAGTCATTACAATTCCTCCAAAATCTCATTCATTCTTAAATTGATTTCGTTCATAAAGCTCGATTGTATGCATCCATATACCGAATTCACAACATAATTCTTACTCTGATATACAGATAGATTGATTCAAATTTTGTAAAGATTCAACAATTCTACTTTAAAGTTGTATTCTACCTATCAAGTAGACCATGTTCCTCGGAGGCATATAGTTACTGTGACTATCAATTATCAACTACATTAGCATAACCCTTCAAACATCTAATAGCCATCAGTGGTCAACATTACTGTAAGCTGATTGGCAAATCCAATTCGCATTTTCAACCAAAACAAAAAATGATTGTCACATCAGAAGAAACATGCAAACAAAATCAATAACAGTGACAGTAGTTCATAATTAACCTTCGCTCTTTGACAGCATATAACAGATGCAGACACAATTTCGTTGACATTCTGCCTTTCATTAATAATGGTCTTTATGTTTATTGCAGTGACAATCATAGAAGGAATCTCCAAAGTTTTGCTTGATGAAGTTGAAATCTGAACATCTTTTGGAGAGTCAACTATCACCTCAAACTTGCACCAGCTCACCTTCATAAGAATATCATCATAGTATTAGCTTCTTCTATATATATAAATATTGGTACATTATGACAGGACCATGCAGTCTTACTCGTTGAGAACCAGGACAGGAAGAAAATTTTGAAATTGACAACCAGGAGGGGCCCTTTATTTTCCTTTTAATGAGAAGAAGCTCCAAGGCACTGTATGTATTAACATGTTAAAATCATCACTTCCTTCATCAACAAAGTATACTGAACGCACATGCTCATACAGTTGATAGAATGTAAAGAAAGATGTGAGATGTGCTAGAAAAGATAAAACGAGCATTCCAAGACATTTATACCTCCGATGTGTTCCTAAGAAAGCGCAGAATGATTCTCCTTTTAGATCAGCAGGAAGTGGGGGGTGCTGTTACAAGTTTAACCATAATCAGCAATTCCCAAATGGCAGTGATAATAAATATATAAATAAACAATAAAAACAAAACTAAGAGATGTGCCTTCCCAAGGCAGATTTAAGAACTTAACCTCCAAAAAGATCTACAAATTTTGGTGTTCAAGATCTCATTGTACTAAAAAACTAAAAAGATGAATCTTAATTCAAATTAAAAATATCATTCGTGTGTCAAGTATCATACCTTGAATGAGTAATTAATCTTAAGCACATAATTTTCCCCTGCAGGTATGTCTTGACGCTCAAATGCATATTTCCTCTGTGATGAGAATGTAAAAAGAATATACAAACCGGTAATTCAAAAATAAATAAAATTTGACATTGCACAACTACATAACTACATAAGTATATATATGAAATAAACAAAAATGTAATTAGCAAACCTTAACCGGTGTCATGCTAAATGTTGAAACATTGAGATCTAGCAACTGCTTAGCTATTTCAGTTTTTAATCCTGCAGTCACTTCCTAAGAGAAGAAAGTAAGAAAACACATTAACAGAAGCATGCAAGATAAAAGATGTCTTCAGAGAGACCAAAGGATAACAAGCATAACATATTCAGTTACAAGAGTGAATAACCTTACTTGCAACTTGGTACGCAGATCTGTAGGAGAAAGCTGAGACTCTTCAGCTTCGTTCTGAAGCTTCAACATCTCATCCGAATGAAGAAAAGAGGCACTTGGAATAGCATATATGCATCTTTGCATGTTTTTCACCACCACACAACAACTGTGGTACGTATCTCCAGCTTTCACCTAATTACAAGAAGATAGGTGACCAAAGTCAACCAAGATTTCACTCTTTCATCTGGATTCACTTAGTACTAATCGGTTCCAATAATTACTATTGATGGGCAGTTAATTAGTGATATTCATTTTAAGATTTGCAAGTGTTCGAATAATTACTATTGATAAGCAGTAAATTAGTAATACCTTGCCAAACAGATATACAGTGCCCATATTTGCACCGAAGAGCTCCTCATGCGCATCAACTATATAGAAAGGCAGAGAGCCATCAGCGTCAATATCAAAATCGGATTTCTCTTCAGAAATATCTGCAGCAGCAGAATCAACATTTCCCCTCCCTTCACTCCTCACTGCTTGCCATCCCGCAGTAGCACTCAAAGCTGGGTCTTTTACATCGCTAATCTTAGCATTCAAAGTACAAACCGGCTCCTTCTTCACTAACGGTTCTGCCTTCGTTTCTACCACAATGGGCATATTATCCTCAATTACATCTTCCTTGATCGAAGGATTATGTGATTGCCCAACCGAATCCAGATTGATTTCAGAATCTAAATCCTCCTTGGCATCAAATTCCTTAGTTTCACCATTTCCCTGGACCTCTATACCAGCTCGCACAGGCTCCAAATCACTGTTTGTGAAAACCTTGGTCGTTCCAGAGTTCCCATTTTCAGTACCCTTAACCAATTCAGATCCACCAGTCAAATTAAGACTCTGAGCAGTCAATCCCTCGCACTTCATTGCAAGAACAGGCGCAAAAGTCCTCGAAATCGGTGTAGCTCCGATTTGCCCCTTTCTACGCCGCTCTCTGTCAGTCTCATCCGGCGCAAATTCGGCAATCACATCATCGACGATACTGTCACAAGCCAACCCTTTAGCCTTATCATCTCTACCCGTTTTCCTGAAGATGGAGGAAGTGAACATCGAAGAAAGCTTCTGTTTCCCCATCATGGCCGCCGCCGCCGATAGAGAAGAAGAAGAGGGCTTCTTCGGTTGTGGTTCTTTCTTCTCTGCTTTCCTCTTCTTAGGTTTCTCAGGCTCGCCGTCAGACTCATCGGAGGAACAAACCCCAGCTTTGGACCAATCCTCTTCCTCGCCTTCGTCTCCATATCCAAGACCGTCGTCGTCAATAATAAACCCTCGGGCTTCTTCGCGGCGCTTTGCAACGAGAGCATCATACTCATCCTCGGGAATGGTATCGTAGATAGGGTTCTCCAACTTAACTTGGAAACCACCGGCTTCCGATCGACGGCCGCCGCTGCGGATGGCTTTGAGACGTTCCAGAGCCTGAAGGCGGGCAGCTGCCTCAGATCCTCGGCTCCTCCGGCGATTAGCGGCTGAAGGCTGCTCGTCCGCCATGTCTGAATAGAAATTAACCTCGACGGCGCTGGCGTTAACTTAGATTTTGTTGGTGCGGATTTGCGATTGGGTTTGGAGTCGAAATGGCGGGAAGAACTTGTGTTTTTTGGCGGGAAACGGGTCTGATGTTCTTCACTTCGCTGAGTCAAATCTCAAGGCAGATGTCTCTCCATACAAAAATTGGTGAAAGAAAGATCCTCTAGTTTTTTAACTCTTAATTTTATATCTAATAAATTTCTTCCAAATTTAAAATTTTTAAAAATTTATTTATTTATTATATATAAATTTAAATTTTATGTCTAATGGAATCCTAAAATTTTAATTTTGTGTCTAGTAGATCTATGAATTTTAAAAAATTCAAAAGTTCAAGGAATAAATTTGTAAATTTGAAACTTCAAAAACCAAATAGACACAAATCTCTTATAATTTTTTTTTTTTTTTTTGGAAATTAGATTAAACTTATAATTTAACCTTTATGATATTAATAGCCAAATCAAATTTGAAATAAAATTGAATTTAAAATAAAGTTTAAATCTCATTTTGGTCCTTAGACTTTTATGTTTGTTCCATTTTGATCTCTAAACTTTCAAAATGTCTATTTTAGTCTTTGAACTTTCAAAAAATAACTATTTTGGTCTCTCAATTTCATAATGTCTATTTTAGTCATTGAATTTTTTAAAAAAAAAAAATCATTTTGGTCCTTGTTATACTATTTTTCTTACCCAAATTTGCTTACCCAATACTAGTTTTAACTTATGTGGTTTGAATATATGTTTATGTTAACATGTTAGAATATATACCTAAAGTTACGTTATTAATTTATTAAAATTAAATTAAAGGTAAGGACTAAAATGGTTGTTTTTTAAAAGGTCATGAACTAAAATAGATATTTTGAAAGTTTGGAGACTAAAATAAAAATTAAAAGTTCATAGACAATGTAAACATTTTAAAAGTTTAGAAACCAAAATGGAATATTTTTAAAAGTTTAGAGACCAAAATAAGATTTAAAACTTAAAATAAGGTATCCAATCAAAAAACAATATCTCAAAAATGACATCAACCACAAGCATGGAAGAATAAGAAACATTTGAAACTTTGAGTCCAATAATAGAATTCTCCGAGAACCAAAAACTCTTAGGGGACGTTTGGAGCATCATGTTGGGTTTTGATGGTTTTGGAATCCAAACCCAAAACGTTGTTTGGGCCACTGTGTTCAAAATCCAATGAGTTTGAAACACAGTCCCATAGTTTTGAACAGTGCACTGCAAACACTATTTTTTGATTCTCATGCCAGAACACTGCACCCTAAATACTGTTTTTTGATTCTTAGGGTTTCAAACCCCCCCAGAACAAACCCTTTAGGATTCTGATTCCAAATGTTATGATTTCGAAACGGTGCTCCAAACGCCCCCTTACTGCTACAACGGAAGGAGTTGAAGAAAGAAATATAACTACAATCTAGAGTCTATAAATATATATATTTTTCATGAAAATGGAAGCTGACATCTAACTTGTGTAAGGGCATGTTTGGATTGCATGTGAAAAAAGTGTTTTTCAAAAATGCATTTTATTTTAAACATTTTTTTTATAAAAAAAACAAGTTTAAAATTAAAACACTCTTGTTTTGGTTACATCTTTTCAAAAGTTTTTATATACACAAGTTGTTTGGTTTACTCTACACTCAAAATGTCTCTACAAATGTCAAATTACTATAAATGACAACTATTAAATAATATGAATTAATAACTTCAAATTTGTATTTAAAACACTCTGACCGATGTTGCGTGATTTTTCAATATGCAAAACTGCAAGAGTACAATGTCAAGTTTTAATATAGTGATATGAGTGTCGAGTATCGTCTTTAGGATTGGGTTTTCAGTTCAATTGAGTATCATAGAAACTAACACTTAATTTTTTCTAGAAAACATAAAGGATAGATTGAAATAAACCTAAAACTAAACTAAACCTACGATAGGTGGAGACAATTAATCGGTCGTGTATACGCAAGCGGACGTGATCGAAGTAATAATAAAATGGTATGTGAGTACCAAGTATTGAATCCCAAGGGAAGCAGATATGGAAATTCTTTTTAAAGCTAATTAATTATTAAGAATACTTAAAATTGGAGTTATTTAAGGCCCAAACTAAAGGAACAATGCTTAAGAATTTAAACTAACTAGGAAAGCAACAGAAAGAGTTGGAGATACCAAATTAAGGAGATGTTTAGGGGATCAAGTACAATTTAGGTTGGATTTATGGCAATTGGATATGATAGCTAATTAAACAAGCTTAATTGCATAAACCTAAAGCAAAATCGGTCGAAATCTCATATCAATATCATTCGAAAACGCTTAATTAATCACTTGCCTAAATGTCCTTAGCGCTAATTGAGTAAGTAATTGGAATAAGCCCACTCATAATTAGCCTCACCCGTCAATTGTTACTCTTATGTCACATCGGCAATTTAAGGGTGTTAATTAGATTAATTCAGTCCTAATTTCCTCCATTGAGGTCAATTAAGACCAAGTTCAACTAATTATTGGCCAAATAAATAGAAGCATTAAGAACAATCCAATTAAATGCAATTAATCAAGCAATTAAAAGCCAATTATCACAATTAAACCATAAATTCAATCCTAAATGTGCTCTTAACAAGTAAATTTAGCCCATAAATGTAATTAAAACAACACAGTACAACATCCTAAAGAACTTAGATGCAGAAAACAGAGAGAATATAATGGGGAAGAAGACCGTCGTTACTGAATTCTTGACTCCCGCCTCGAATTTCGCAATCTTGAGCCTTGAACACCGCTCCCGAACACTTCGTCTCGAGCTTCATAGGTCCCAAGGAGGCAAGTTATCAAAATTAGGGCTAAAAATGGTCTCCCCCAATTTGGAAAGAAAACGATGAATATAAAGGCTGCAATCACAACAGCGTTGCACCGTGATAATCCTCATTCATGAGGATTAATTGGTCTTTAAACTTAGTTATATCCGTGATTTTATTCATATTAATTGATGAAAATAAAAAATATTTGATTGAATTTAATCACTTAATTGATGGAGGTCCTCTAATTTAAGTAAGATGAGAAAGAAAACAAAAGAAGGAAAAATCTCACTTATTTAATGTCTTTGTGCAGATTTTTGAAGAAATGCAACAACAATGCAATTGCCTTGCAATTGCATTTTCGGCAAACTTGGAAACCAAGGGAAAAACGTGATTCTCGGGGAGATTAGGAGCAGATTAGCCATGATTCCAGGGATTGATATGCCATAATTGATTATTGATTGCAAAGATTCAACCCTAGCTCAAAAACTCCTATAAAAGATGAAGGAAAATCCGAAGAAGGGAGCTCGATTTGGAGAAGATTTTAGTTTATGTTTTGGGTTTTCTTACTTTCTGCAGTTTTTTTATTTTTAGTTTTTTTAGTTGCTGTTTGTTTTAGTTTCTTGTAGATTTCAGTCCGAATTTCTTCCTCAATTTCATCAAAACAGAGTTGGCATTGGCTATAAACAAATTCTTGTTGATTGTGGAGGATTTTCGGGAAGAAAAGTTTAGAATTTTGGGTTTGTTTTCACGGATAGCAGCAGCGGAATTTCTGGGTTTCTTTTCTTTATTGTTCTATACCATCCATATTCCCTCTCAATCCCATATTCCTAAGAACTGGGTATGGTTATGAACGAATTCTTTGTTCGATTGAGTTATGGATAATGGGTTTTTCTAGGAAGCTTGAAGTTTGTTTTTAGCAAGTTTGAAATTCTGTATTCAAGGAAGAATAGCTAAGGAATTGTTCTTTAAATTTCAGTATTTTAATTCTGTATTTGATTTAGACAGTGAGTTAATCTAAGGTCTCAGTAATCTGATTTTGCCATTTGTATTTGAACGTTTTGAAGGCTACTGGGATTTGGGTTTTGACCTAGACATATCAGCAAGCTCCTTCAACGTTTGAACTACTGGTGATTTTCAATTCCAGAAATTAGCTTCTGTTTTGGCATTTTTCAAGAACCAATTTCATTATTCAGCGAATTAACTCAATTTCCCGTGATTAATTGATAATTGAACCACTGGGGTTGTTTCCTTGAAATAGTCATTTGCATAGCATTTGCAATCTAATTGCATTTTTTCCTTTGAGTTTCTTTTAATGAATTTTTACCATTCTAATTTATCAATTCCAAATTATTCTATCATGAAGAGCTAACTCTCCTTTGGGATTCAAGTTTGTGAATGCCCTAGAGGAAAGATGTAAAGCTCGAGAGTAAAAACAATCTAGCTAATTCTTGGACTCAAGTTTGCTTTTGGTGAGTAAATTGTTGGGTAAAACTAGCTGGCCATCTAGTGTTGCTTGTCAAGCTAAAACTTAATACCGAAAGGGTTAAGGGAAGCGGATGTCGCAAAAGCAATGGAGGAAAGGGCTTAGACATAAGTCTGAAACATCGACCCTAGACATAGGGCGAGACTCCAAAGCCACTAGAATTGTGCGCAAAACTATCTAAGTTAGATTAGCCATAGACATATAGGTTTAATCACTTAGTCTCCTAAAGATACTTCAAAGAAGGTCGAATGGGAGTTGAATTCGGTTTACTTAGTTCTTGAGTTAGCTACGATTGCAATCGCTTTCTAGTTGCATTTTCTTTCCAAAGGGGCATTAGCATACTTGAATCCCTCTTTATTTCCATTGAATTTTCAAACACATTTTTAGTTAAAACACCTCTCAATTTATTTTCATTCTTGGTTACTTTGAATTGCAAATTGCCAACAATTTCGTGCCAACTGAAATTTATTTTATTAACTCCGTTCCCTTGGGTACGATACTCTGGAATACTCCAGTTTTTATTACTTCGATCACGTGCACTTGCGTGTTAGCACCGATCAAGTTTTTTGCTATTTAAAACGCTGGCGTTTCTTCAAGTGTATTGTGGTAGCGTTGCAACGCTACGGATGGATCTCTTCTTTTTAGAGCGTTTCTAGCATTGCAACACTACAGGGCAGCGCTACAACGCTAGCTCTTGGGTTTGCCCAACAAATTGTGGTGTTGCAACGCCATTTCAAGCGTTGCAACACCGTCATCTCGGCCCCAACAACTTATGCACCTTCTCATTTTGTCCTTAACTCGTCCAAAAGCTCCATATTCACCATTTTTCTCCAAAATTTATAATTCTACTCTCAATTGCCCAAATTCATGAAATAAGCAAAATAATCACATAAAAACTCACAATTATAGCGTAAAACTAGCTAAAATAAGGCATAAATATAGCACTAAATTAGTACTATCAACAATCAGAAGGGAACATCTTAGAGAATTGACTTCATCAATTAGTTTCATGTTTAATTAATTTTTAGCCCAATTTAGTCATGCATACAATCATAAGTCAAGAAGTTGAATTTCATTAACTGACTCTCTCAAGCTCAATTAAATTCTCTTGCCTAATTATAAGACCAACATCCCTGTCTAGTTTAAATAACAAGCAAGGCATTAACAAAACTTCTTTTAATAACTTCTAAGAGAACTTTTCACTCCCGTACAAGCATTTACTAATGGTCATGCATCCATGTTCTAATCTAAATTCTACTCTCCCAAACTAAAACTTAAATCAAGCAAATAATTAATTTTTGGCCAGAAGACTAAAAACATTAAGCACAAGAACGCATGAATGGTTATTGCAATATAAAAGGTCTTTCAATTAAATAAACATAAAAACTAAGGGGTTGTTTGGGGCGTGTGTTATAATAACATGTGTTATAATAGTCTGTGGAGTACTCTGCACCCTAAACACATACTATTATAACTCAGACTAAACAACTCTACATTTTAAACAATATTATATAACTCCACAGACTATTATAACCCACAGACTATTATAACTCATTTAGTGCCCCAAATAGCCCCTAGAAGATTACATCAATCCCTAAGAATGGAGTTTAGTAACTCATAACCACTAATAAAAATCCAAACTCCTACGAAAGTCTATAATAAAAAACTACAAGATAAAGGAAAAAATAGAAAAAAATTCTTGTGACACATGTCATTTCTCGTCCCCGATGTAATGTCCCGTGATCACGAGCCTTGAATACCTTCCTTGGCTCTCAGGAGTATCCTTTCATCCCAAAAAATGAAAATAGATTTTTTTTTTTTTCCCTCTTTGAAAGGTCCCCTCAAATTCAGCTGAAAAAGAAGGATTTATAGAAAACCCTATCGCAACGTTGAGACGTTTACATACTGCCCTCAACATTGCACAAGATACTTTTTTCCTTCAATTTATGTTAAATTACATAGCGTCGAGACGCTACTAACAACATCTCGAAATTGTGGCCACAGGTCACGTGACTTGGAGCCACTTCTATTTGGCTCGTTTCCTTCTTTTCTCTTCAATTATTCTCCTCTTTTCATGGGCTTTTCAATTTTCACCCATTTAAACACATTTTTCTCAATAAATCATCTGAAAACTTAGTTTAATTCATAATTGTTGAAATCTACAAAATAATCAAATACATACATGAAAGCACCGAAATAAATCTTAAAACTAGCAATAACTAAGGTCTAAGGATAGCTCACTATGTGCGCTATCAACCTGCCGCAGTGGTCGACGACGATGACGTGGGGGCGAAATTCGATGGTAACCAATAGAGGGCGACAACAGAATTTGATGGTAGGCGACGGTGGAATCCGATGGCCAACGATATGTGTTGTCCGCATTAGCGATCGCCAGTGGTGGTTCCTGACTGCGACAGTTGCAGGAGGTTGTTGATGATGACGGTCACTGACAGTGAGATGGTGGTGGATGGCGGCATAATCTGGTAGTTGCCAGTAGTGGTTGCCGGCGACGGCAGTTGTTAGAGCTAAGGTGGTGATGGACGACAACAAAATCTGGTGGTTGTTAATGGTGGTTGTTGGCAACAATGGTCCAGTGGTGAGGTGGCGATAGACAACGACATAATCCAGCGGTCATTAATGCTAGGCAGCAAATTTTGGTTATCACCGGTAGAGGTGTGCACGGTTCGATTCGGTATGGTTTTGGGTTGAACCAATGACTTAACCAAACCTGTCTATTCTCAATGTGAATGAACCAAAAAAATCGAATGAATCCTCAATTTCGATTCGATTTCGAATTAAACTGATTTGGTTTAGTTCTCATCGGTTCAGTTCAGTTATAATCGACTATTTTTTTTCTTCTTCCTTACTTCACATGTCTGTATTGATGACGAGGTGGGTGGTGAAAAAAAGGTGAAAATAACACCTGAGATTAGAAATGCAAAGTGATATGTAAAATTTAAAACTTAAAAAGTGAAAAAAAATACTTAACCTTGAGATTGGAAGAGATAATTTAAGGAACGCTACCAAACCTACAACCTAATGCCCTGAAAATTTTGGCAGCATAACAACATAACTACAAGCTACCCAATTTTTTTTCTAGTACATGTTAGACAAAATATCACACTTTTAAAACCAGATTAACCAAACAACAACTCCCACACCTTCGGGCAACAACAAATACACTCAAACTTCCAGTATGAACAACTTCACAAATCTCTAAACAAACCATAACTTTTTAAGACACCAAAACTAAGAACAAAATTTCTAATAGCAGGCAAACTATAGTCCAGTAGCTAAGCTTGAACAAAAGAACCTACATGCATGTCTAATTCGAATAAAGACTTACTAGATACATAATGGATAGAATAAGCATATACATAGCATGTGTTCAATTTCAACTAAGAACCTTATCTACTTAATTCAAAGAAAACTTCTATCAAAAGCTACAGTCTTGCTAATGGCCTCTTCCAAGTTCCAACGTCTCCTCCTCACCACCAAGCTCATGAAAACCTTAATTACCTGCAAAACTGTTGGTGAGTCAGTACATAACGAGCACTGAATAAGTAGCTCACACTTGGTGAGCCACCAAACATCAAACATCAAGCAACATGTTGTTCACACGCACCCAAATATGTTTATTCAAAGTAATATCACAAGCATCAAACTATGAATACATAAACAAGTAAACTATGCATAAGACTCACCTAACACGTGAATTCCCGCACCATGCTATGCAACTAACACATGAATTCTCGCATCATGTCATGCTCGCTCAATTTTACTCAACACTCATATTTAGCCCTCACCAAGGCTCTCAAAGATTGACACTTCGAGAAGCATCGACCCCTGGCCACTGTTACCAGGGCCTCAACACTTCTCTACGGAGCTCGGTGTTCGAACCTTGACCAATGTTACCAAGGTCTTGAACTGTGCATCTCCCCTTGACCATTTTTACCCAAGGTGCACCGATGACTTAACAATGCATTGGCCCTTTCCCATATGCCCAACACATATTTTTTAGACTCATCATACTGACCATTGACCATTTGTACCCAAGGTCTCGATGCTCATCTTATTCCAATAGTGACAATACCACCCCTCAACCATTTATACCTAAGGTGAGCTAGTATTCACCCTACAATCCTTAACAAGCTTTCAAGGTAAGTTGACCTCCTCAAATCTCACCAAATGCATGTTATCTAAACATGCTATTGTTGGGATTTATGCCCTAAAGCCTCATAATTAATGATTTATATAATAATTAATAATAATTTTGATTATTTTATTTGCAATATAATATTATCCATTATATGAAAAATCCAAGGTTATTAGTGTAATCTTGAATAGTATGTGGTTGACATATGAGAGGATCATGTTCAAGAAATAACTTAAAGGATCATAATATATGAATAATGTTGGGTGTCTTATCCTGGTAACACTATTGATACGACCCACTTTGTAATAGTTACAAATGATTTGATCCAAATCGTTCATGTGGAGACATGTGATTGGGGGTATCTTGTACAACGAGTTTGTGTAGGACTAGACCACGAAATATTTAATCTCTCTTTATAAATATGTTAATTGTGAAGATTAATATTTCATCAAGATGATCATATGCGACTCGATCTTAATCCTGAGTGCGTTATTAACTCATGCCTTTGAGGGCTTGTTCTTTGATTTGCATGGGAGAGAGTGGCTTTTGTAGCCGATTCAACATGCCAACCATTTTGGGCACTTGACCAATTAGGGAGCTGCGAACATAATCTCACAAGATGGAATTCACTTCTTCCCCTATAGGGTAAGTAGATGAGTAGTCCTCTTAAGTGCTGATTTCAGGACTTGAACAATAGGGCCTTACCCTCTCACTGGCTCGAAAGGGACTTAGTTTATGGTTGGATCATAAACAAATTGTTCATTAGAGGATCAGTGGTACTTAAGGTGCAAAATGTAATTACAAGGGTAAAACAAACTTTTGACTCAACTGTAATTACGAACAACTCGTGAATGATCGAATTGCATGTATTGATTATATCCATAGACACAACTTGTCCTACAGTGCATAAGAGTGCAACTCTAGGTCTATAGTGGAGTGACATATAATTAATGGATGAAAATTAATTAATTAAAAATTTTAATTAATTAATTTTGTGTCATTGGAGCTTATAATTTATAGGTCCATAAATTCCCCTTGCTAGCTCGTATGAACAAATATGGATCAATTTTGTTGAGAGAAAATTTTGAAATGTTCAAATTAAAATTTAATATATCTTGATATATTAAATAAGGAAAATTATATTTATTGTATATGATACATTAAATATCAAAGAAATTAATAATGTATTAAGATACATTAAAGAAAAAATATTTATTAAATTTGAATTAGATTAAACAAAGAAAATAGATGTCGTGGGAGAATTTGGAAAAGTTTTAATAAGATTCAAATTAGTTAGATAAATATATTTTAATATATTAGATATTAAAATATATTATTTAATTATTTGCCTTAGACTACTATAAATAGGACTCTAGGGGGTGAGCCATTGTGTGTATTCTTCACAAGAGAAAATAACTCTTGAAATTCTGCTCTCATTCCTCTCTCTATTTTTAAGAAGATTCCCACAAACCTCATTGGTCATTTGTTCGAGTCATAGCAAGAAAGACGTTATAAAATTCTTGGAATACAAGAAGTAAAAAACTGTCATAATTTTATCACCATATTTAAGTCAAGGTATGTTTTGCTTAGCCTAAATTATTGTTCATTTAATTCTAAAATAAAATCAAAGTCGATTCCAATGCTTCCGCTGTGGGTTTAATTTGATTATTCCCTTCAGCTACTAGACCATGTCTCATGCCCAAACAAAACATGTTCATACATATAATTCAAGCTCAATGAACCAATAGGCCAACATCATGCAAACTTCACAAGTCAACATTCAAACATGCTCGGTACAATAAAGCATACAAAAACATAGAATAGATATATCATGCACAAATCAAACAAGAAAAACATAAAGCATGCATCACATAATCAAACAGACTTAAAAGGTAGAAACTACTTAGCCAAAGTGCTCCTAGAATTATCCCAAGAGTTCTTAAACCAAGAGATTAATTTAAAAGGCTAAACTTAGTTCGAGAACCTTTAAACAAACTCGAACATGCTCTAAGAGGGGTACACCTACTTAGAAACAGTCTTGAATGATAAAGCGAACACTCCAGAACCAAACCGAACTATAAAAAGAAATTTCAAGATTTAGAAACTGCTTTACAACACCTCAAACTCAATTAAAAAAGGTCTAGGTAAGGCCTCACCACCTAATCCTTACCGAGAAAGGCGTGGGTAATTACTTGGAATGTCCGAACATACTGCAATCAGAACACTTCTAGAGTTTAGAGACTGAACCATGACACTTAAAGGTATTCAAAAAGGGTTTAGAGCGATCGTTACCTTCCTAAAACTTACCAAAAGGGTTCTTTCACGTGCTGTTTGATGTTTGGATAGTTTCGATTTCATCATACAAGCCCAACAGCACATTGGTACTCCAATTTAAGGTCGATTGGAGTGTGGGTCTTGAAATTGAAATGGTTCGAGGTTCGAAATCAAGTGGGTATGGCTGGAATTTGTGAATCAACAGCAACGACCTTGAACACGTGCTGGTCAGCGTCCAAACGAACCTAAAATCGCAAGTTCAAGATGTCTAAGGAATGGGTCTTGCAAAACCAAAGTTGGTTTGCATAGGTATGCGACAAACCTCGACGAAAAGAAGGAAATCGGGCGGAATAGCCCGAATCCACTGGAAAAATGCTCCAAACTGCAGCAAATCTATAAACTCTTAGCCACGACGCTGGATCTACAACTTGCGCCCCCTTCGCTGCTACTCGTGGTTGTTGTAGGTTGCGGTTCGCAACGTGGAGGAGGAGAAACGTGTCAAAGAGGCTGCTGCTTGGAGTATGGGTGCTTCGCCAAAGATGGGTGTTGTGTGGGTCTCGTTGAGGAGAAGAAAACGAGAAGGGGGGAGAGGGCAACCTTTGCTTCACTAAAAAGAGAGGGAGAAGAATAAGAAAAGAGACTTAGGGCTTCTTTTTTTCTTTTTTCTTTTTTCTTTTAGTTTTCCTTCTTAAATCTCCTTTTCTTCTAATTAAACCACAACACCTAAATAAAATTTCAATAAAACTCCTATATTAACTTCTAAATCTAGGTGAATCTTAGGGAAAAGTCTTTGAGTAAATCTTTGGGTTTTCAAACTTAAATCTAAAATCCAACATATGATAAGTTTCCAAATTATTGAATTTGGGGATTTTAAAATAAAATTCGTCCAATAACCCAAAAAGAACTTAATTAACTCAATTTAGTCACTTAATTCCAAATATCAAAGTAGCTCCAAATGACGAAATTAGTCATACATGAAAATGTGGGGAGTTACAACATGGAGAATTGCAGTGCACGACGACGTCGAGTGAGTGGCTAGTGTGATGGCATCGAGTGGGTGGCTAGCGTGGTGGCGTCAAGTGTCCGACAGCATGGAGTGGTGGCATGAGATGTGAGGGGTTGTTTGCTTAGGGTTAGGGTTTGAAGAAAAAAAAAAGATGGAGATGGAAGGAGAAGACTACTGTTACGATGTAAAGGAAATGAAGAAGACAGAATGATGGGATGGGACTAGGGTTTGATTTGTTTGAGATTAGAGTTTGATTTGTTTGGGGCTCGGGCTTGATTTATGTGAATTAGAGAAAAGTAGGAAGTTTTTCGGGGCTAGGCCAACAAGAAAAGAAAGGAAAAAATAAAAAGAAAATAATGGCCCATGGGGGAGGGTGAGATTGGGCTAGCCTACTGTACTTTTTAAATTTAAATAAATATAATTATATAATGGTTCAGTTCGATTTTACTCAATTTTTTAAGATAATGAACCGAGAACCGAATTGAAAATTTTTGGTTTTATAAAGGTTTGAATTGAAGAGCCAAATGTTAAAAAATAATCAGACTGAAACAGTTGGTTCGGTACGGTTCGAACCAGTTTTTTAACACCCCTAGTTGCCAACAGCAGGGATCGCTAGTTGGGGTTGTCAACAGCGGCAGTTGTCGACGTGAGGTGGCGGTGGACGGTAGTGAAATCCATGTTGGGATTTATGACCTAAAGCTTCGTAATTAATAATTAATAATAATTTTGATTATTTTATTTGCAATATAATATTATCCTTTATATGTAAAATTTAAGGTTATTAGTGTAATGTTGAATAATATGTGGTTGACATACGAGAGAATCATGTTCAAGAAATAACCTAAAGGATCATAGTATATGGATAAGGTTGAGTGCCTTATCCTAGTAACACTATTGATACTCCCACTTTATAATAGTTACAAATGATTTGATCCAAATCGTTCATGTGGAGACATGTGAGTGGGGGTATCTTATACAATGAGTTTGTATAAGATTGGACCACGAAATATTTGATCTCTCTTTATAAATCCGTTAATTGAGAAGATTAATATTTCATCAGGATGATCATATGCGACTCGATCTTGACCATGAGTGAGTTATGAACTCCTGTCTGTCAGGGTTTGTCCTTTTATTTGCATGGGTGAGAGTGGCTTTTGTAGCCGATTCAATATGCCTACCATTTTGGGGACTTGACCAAATAGAGAACTGGGAACATAATCTCACAAGATGGAATTCACTCCTTCCCATATAGGGTAAGTAGATGAGTAGTTCCCTTGAGTGCTGATTTCGGCACTTGAACAATGGGGTCCCACCCTCTCACTGGCTCGAGAGGAACTTAATTTATAATTAAATTATAAACATATTGTTCATTAGAGGATCAGTGGTACTTAAGGTGCAAGATGTAATTATAAGGGTAAAACGGACTTTTGACCCAATTGTAATTACGAACAACTCGTGAAGGATCGACTTGCATATAATGATTATATCTATGGACACAACTTGTCCTACAGTGCATAAGAGTGCAACTCTAGGTATATAATGGAGTGACCTATAGTTAATGAATGAAAATTAATTAATTAAATAGCTTAATTAATTAATTTTGTATCATTTGAGCTTATAATCTGTAGGTCCATAAGGTCCCATTGCTAGCTCATAGTAACACTAAAAGATCAATTTAGTTGAAAGAAAATTTTGAAATGTTTAAATTAATATTAATTTGAAGTGTTCAAATTAATATTTAATATATTAGATATATTAAATATAAAATAGGAAAATATATTTATTGTATTTGATACATTAAATATTAAAATTTGAAATGTTCAAATTTAATATTTAATTATATTTGATTCATGAAATAAAAGATATTTATAAAATTTGAATAAGATTCAAATAAATAAATATCGTATGAAATTTGAATTACATTCAAATAAGTATAAGATATATTTTAATATATTAGATATAAAAATATAATATTTTAATTCTATGAAATATTTACCCTTGGTCTCTATAAATAGAACCTTTGGGTTGAGCCATTGGATATAACACATATCTCCTCAATAGAGAATTAGAGAATTCTCTTTAGACATCTTCTTCTCCAATCCCTTGTGGATTTTCTTTCAAGAGGCTTCCACAAGCCTTGGTCTTGTGTTCGAGTCATAGCCAGGAAGATTTTATGGAGGAGATAAAGATCCGCCAGAAATATCTTCATATTTACTCCAAGTAAGTTTGATTAACCTTAATTTTTAGTTTAATTTTAAATAAAATCAAAGACGATCCAATGCTTCCGCTATGGAGTGAAACGTTCATTCCTTCAATCCAATAGTTATTGGCGGTGGCCGTCAAAGTGGTCGTCATGGTGGTCACCGGAGTTGGTCGTCGGAGTTGAACGTCAGGAAGTGGAGTAGTGTGTGAGAGTATTTTGGTCATTTTATATACCATTAAAATTTGGGTTAAACACTTAAAAACTTTTTTTCTAAAATTTGATTTCAAGTGTTTCTCTCAAAATGACTTATTTCTCAAACTCATTTTTGAAAAAGTCATTTTGAGTGGTTGCCAAACACTACAAATTTTACAAAAATGACTTCTTTTTATTTTTTTCAAAATTAAACACTTGAAAAGTTAAATCAAATTGACCCTAAGTAAGAAATAAGTCAAACGAAAATCCTCTTTAAATTAAGGTGACCATATTTCAGTAATTTTTTTTCTTCCATTTTTCAAAATGACCATGTATATGTAGCCAATCTGAACATAACTCAACTAGTTATGACATATATCCTCAACCAAGAAATCAATGTTCTAATTCTCCCACCCACATGTTGAACTAAAAAAAGACTTAAATCAAGTTCCTTTCCAACTAACTTTTATGTAGTGTAATTTTAGGATCCATTTATATCTTAAATGCAATCGATTTATATCAATAAAATTACTCAACATAAAAAAGTTAGTAGAAGCTCTCTTGATAGATGAGTACAAGTATCCAAAATGAGCTTAGTTTAGTGGTAATTGGCATGTGCTCTCGACTAAGAGATCAGAGATTCGAATCCTTTCACTTCCAGTTGTTGTTGAACTAAAAAAAAAAAAAGATAAATGAGTACAAGTACATTTAAAAAAAAATAGATGAGTACAAATAATGATTTAAACTAATTGTTTGGGTTGCAAATTCTTCCAAGACAAACAACTCTATGTAAGCAATGAGCCAACTCAACCCAATCCAATCAAGTTTGGTTGGCTGCTAACTTGAATCACTTATTCAAAAAGAAATTTTTAAAAAAAAGTTTAAAAAAATATCTTTTAAATGTCTATTTACTTGTTTTTGAAACATCAAATTAAGTACATTGACTCAATTTAAATATTTACGAAAAAATGCAATGAGAAAACTTTAAATTTTGCGAAATTTCCATTTAAATTTTGTGCATATTGAATTATTGTTATTTTTTTTGTTAATCTCAATTAAATGAATTTGTTTAAAAAAAGTTTCGATTAAATAGTTAATTTTTCATAGATAATGTTCATTTAAAGAGAAAATTTTTAAACATTTTAATAGAAACAAAATATTATTTCATATTAAATTATCTAATTATCCATGCATATAGTTCAAATGTGTTCAGCTACATAGTTCAAATATATCAAATTATAAGTCATTAAACAATTAAACCGTAAATTTAAATATTATTGTAAAGACCTGACCTCTTAGAATGAATTTCTGAGAGTCGCTACTACATGCAAGCAAAACATGGGCTTTTGAAAGTAAAGCGGAAGCTCGAGTAAGCGAAGACAAAACAATTGATTTTTAAAACTAATTAGAATTCACAAAACTTTGAGTTTGAGATCCCAATAAAACATAAATTTACAAAACTTAATCAACGTAGAGCTTTTAAATACATACAAACCAATGAATAAATAATCAGTGCATAAAACATGAAACTTATGAAGTTTCTAAGATCCTAAGGAACTCAAGTCTGACGTTGTCTCCATAACCTCGCCAAGCTGAACGTCCTCGCCACACACCTCGTTAGTCATGTACCATCTGAAAAGAAAAGAATGGTAGCATGGGTGAGTATGAAAATACTCAGTAATAAGTGGGGCTGAATTACACTTTCATACATCCTACATAATAATAAGACGTGTCAGGTCCTGAAATAAAATACTCATTCATGCTATTTTAAAGGTTATAACTGGACACATGACATTCTATTAAGCTGATTTACTCTACAAAGTATTCTGATACATGAAGGCCTTAACTAAAAACATGGAAACTTTCTGTCTAAGTGAACAACTAACTTATCCCCAAGCTAGACATGTTGGGATTTATGCCCTAAAGCCTCATAATTAATGATTTATTTAATAATTAATAATCATTTTGATTATTTTATTTACAATATAATAGTATCCATTATATGAAAAAACCAAGGTTATTGTGTAATCTTGAACAATATGTGATTGACATACAAAAGGATCATGTTCAAGAAATAACCTAAATGGTCATAGTATATGGATATGTTGGGATTTATGCGCTAAAACCTTGTAATTAATAATTTATTTAATAATTAATAATATTTTTTATTATTTTATTTGCAATATAATATTATCCATTATATGAAAAATCAAAGGTTATTAGTGTAATCTTGAACAGTATGTGGTTGACATACGGGAGGATCATGTTCAAGAAATAACCTCAAGGGTCATAATATATGGATAAGGTTGGGTGTCTTATCTTGGTAACACTATTAATACGACCCACTTTGTAATAGTCGCAAACGATTTGATCCAAATCGTTCATGTGGAGACATGTGAGTGGGGGTATCTCATACAATGAGTTTGTATAAGACTGGACCACGAAATATTTAATCTCTCTTTATAAATTTGTTAATTGAGAAACTTAATATTTCATCAGGATGATCATATGCGACTCAATCTTAATCTTGAGTGTGTTATTAACTCATGCCTCTGAGGGCTTGTTCTTTAATTTGCATGGGAGAGAGTGACTTTTGTAGTCAATTCAATATGCCTACCATTTTAAGGACTTGACCAAATAGAGAGTTGGGAATATAATCTCATAAGATGGAATCACTCATTCTCATATATGGTAAGTAGATAAGTAGTTCCCTTAGGTGCTGATTTGGGGACTTGAACAATGGAACCCCACCTTCTCACTGGCCCGAGAGGGACTTCGTTTATGGTTAGATCATAAATAAATTGTTCATTTGAGCATCAGTAGTACTTAAGGTGTAAAATGTAATTACAGGGATAAATTGACCCAGCTGTAATTACGAACAACTCGTGAAACATCGACTTGCATGTAGTGATTATATCCATGGACACAACTTGTCCTACAATGCATAAGAGTACAACTCTAAGTCTATAGTGGAGGGACCCTAGAGTTAATGAATGAAAATTGATTAATTAAATAGTTTAATTAATTAATTTTGTGTCATTGAAGCTTATAATCTGTAGGTCCATAAGGTCGTCTTACTAGCTCATAATAACACTAAAAGATCAATCTAATTGAAAGAAAATTTTGAATTATTCAAATTAATATTTAATTTTAATTGTTCAAATTAATATTTAATTTGAAGTGTTCAAATTAATATTTAATATATTAGATATATTAAATATAAAAGAGAAAAATATATTTATTGTATTTGATAAATTAAATATTAAAATAATTAATGTATATCAGATACATTAAATAAAAGATATTTATAAAATTTGAATAAAATTCAAATAAATAAATACCGTAGGAGATTTGAATGAGATTCAAATAACTATAAGATATATTTTAATATATTAGATAGTAAAATATAATATTTTAATTATGACAAAGATTTGCCCTTCGTCTAGGACCATTGGGTTGAGCCATTAAATATAACACACATCTCCTCAATAGAGAATTAGAGAATTCTCTTTAGACCTCTTACTCTCCAATCCCTTATAAATTTTCTTTCAAGAGGCTCCCACAAGCCTTGCTCTTGTGTTTAAATCATAGCTAGGAAGACTTTGTGAAGGAGATAAAGACCCGCCATAAATATTTTCATATTTACTCCAAGTAAGTTTGCTTAATTTTATTTTTTTTAGTTTAATTTTAAATAAAATCAAAGACGATCCAATGCTTCTGCTACGGAGTGAAACGTTCATTCTTTCAAGATAAAGTTGGGTGCCTTATCCTGGTAACACTATTGATACGACTCACTTTGTAATAGTTACAAATGATTTGATCCAAATCGTTTATATGAAAACATGTGAGTGAGGGTATCTTATTCAATGAGTTTGTATAAGACTGGACCACAAAATATTTAATCTCTCTTTATAAATCCGTTAATTGAGAAGATTAATATTTCATCATGATAATCATATGCGACTCGATCTTAATCCTAAGTAAGTTATGAACTCCTACCTATGAGGGCTTGTCTTTTGATTTGCATTGGTGAGAGTGGCTTTTGTAGCAAATTCAATAAGCCTACCATTTGGGGGACTTGACCAAATAGGGAGCTGGGAACATAATCTTACAAGATGGAATTTACTATTTCTCATATAGGATAAGTAGATGAGTAGTTCTCCTAAGTGCTGATTTCGGGACTTGAACAATGATGCCTCACTCTCTCATTAGCTCGAGAGGGATTTAGTTTATGGTTTGATCATAAACAAATTGTTCATTAGAGGATCAATAGTACTTAAAGTGCAAGATGTAATTACAGAGGTAAAACAGTGTAACGACCGACACTTTCAGGTATTAATTAAAGTTTTAATTTTGAAATTTAAATTAATTTTAGGGCCAATTTCATGTTTGTGTGGTGTATTGAAATTAAATTTTGGAGGTTTGCATAGTTGTAAATTAGAGAATTGAAGGAGAAAATGAATTAATTGGGTTTGGGGTATTTTTGTTATTTACTTAAACTTTAGCAAAGCCCAAGCCAAGAGTGAGCTAGCCCTATTTTTTCCTCTCTATTTAAGGGTAGCCAAGCCATTTTCAAGGCCAAGCCACACGCAGCCCTAGGCATCTTCTTCTTCACCTCTTTTCTTCTCCTCCTTCACGATTTAGGCCTCCATTGTTACTAATCTTCCTCTTTTCATAAACAACCCACTTTCACTCTCATCACTTTCAATCTCTCCCCCTTCTCCTCACGTTTTCCTTCCAGCGACAGGTGCACACTCCGGCGGCAGCCCTATCTCCGGCGATTTTCTCTCTCTCTCTTTCTCTCTCTCTCTCTCTCTCGGATTCGGACAGCAGGCCCACGGGGGGGGGGGGGTTTGTGTTTTTTTCTCGTGCGTTGGCATCGGTTTAGGCTGCTTTCTCAAGCACAAGTGGTCGAAAACAGTGGGGCATTTTTCCTCCAGTGAGTTGCTCTGTTTTGGGCTATTTTTCAGCAATTTTTGGGCACTGTACAACCGCGAATCGCCTTCGTTCTTGCGTGGGTAAGTTTTTCGTATGGTATTCCTATGGTTTTCGTATGGTAGATTTAGTTTTGGGCACTATTTTGTGGTTTGGAGGTTGACCCATTGATTTTCGGGCTCTATTTTAGAATACCCATTGTAGGTGGAGGTTGGCTAAACAAAAATCGAATCAAACCATCATTTAATCGACAAGCTTTGGTTCTGTTTTGGGGAAGGAACGGAGGTAACATTCTCATTTTAAAATCAAGCAATCATTGAGTATATTCTAGGCTTCAATTCTAAGTTTTGGGTTGTGTTGAAAAAAAAAGTATCTCATAATTCTTTTACTAAGTTTGGGAGGTAGTTTGGACTTTAGGATGATTATGAAGTATGAGCTTTGGAACGCATGTGTGATTATGACTATGAGTTCCTCTTAAATATGAGTTTCTTTGGAATAAGTTGAGTTACTAAACCAACGTCTTAGGTTGTTTTAAGAATTGGAGTTTAAAGGCTATGAATGTCAAGCATGATCTTTTGAAAATTGTTATAGGTGTGCCAAGGGATTTCTGAAATAGGAGTTTGAGGATCCTTTCTTGAGCTTAGCCAAGGTAAGAGACTTTATGCCAATATGCTTAAATGCAAGTTAGGAACTGAATTGAAAAAAAAAAAATTAAATTACATTTGAAATGAAAAGCTTTTATAAAAGTTTTGTTATGATTTTTGGTGAATCTTAAAATGCTTTATTGTATATGAAAATGAATTTTCAATTGTTGATTGCCAATTATTCTTGTGAATGTGATGCATGGGTTATGGTTTATGATTTATGAGAATGTTGCCTTGTGATGCATCATGGAATGAAAATTTAAAATGCTTTAGGACCTCATGCATACATGTGAATTTTCATGATATAATGATTTCAAAGGTTGTGGCAATTACCCCCTAAATTTAAAGATGTACATCTAAATGAAAAGGAACCTGAAAAGGTTAAATGGAAAGGAACCTAAAAATGTTAAAATGAAAAGGAACCTGAAAAGGTTAAATGGAAAACAAGTATTAGGTTGGGTTAATTGTCCACATTAAGCCGAAGAGAAAAATTAAAAGAGAAACGTTTCCACTATGAAATGTTTTAGGTCCCACTAGAAGAAAAAAATTTAAAAAAATCACTTTGTATGTGTTTGCATATCCTGACCCCGAGAGTGAGGTCACTTACTGGGTATTTCAAATACTCACTCTTTTCAAAAATGTTTTTCTTTTCAGGTAAAGGCAAGGGCATCCTAGGTGAATGACATGATAGTTGCTGCAAGAGGCCATGGGTGACCTATAGAAGTTTTCTTTCCGCAATTTCTTCATTTTTAGCATTTTTAAAATATCCTTTTAGTAGACGTGTTATGAAGTTAACTCAATTGTTAAATGTTTTAATCTATTCTTATGCTTGAAACCAATTTAAAGGGATCCCGAGGTAAAAGTTTTTGATGGTTCTGCAAGAGCTTATTCCTTTTTGTGAGATTATTTAAGTTTTTTTTTTTTAATTTCATTAGCATGCATGTAGTAACGCCCCTAGAAAGTCTAGTAGGAAAAATAGGGTATTTACAAACAGACTTTTGACCCAGCTGTAATTACGAACAACTCGTGAAGGATCAACTTGCATGTAATGGTTATATCCATGGGCACAACTTGTCCTACAGTGCATAAGAATGTAACTCCAAGTCTATAGTGGAGAGACCCTAGAGTTAATGAATAAAAATTGATTAATTAAAAAGTTTAATTAATTAATTTTGTATCATTGAAGCTTATAATCTGTAGATCCACAAGGTCTCTTTGCTAGCTCATAGTAACACTAAAAGATCAATTTAGTTGAAAGAAAAATTTGAAATGTTCAAATTAATATTTAATATATTAGATATATTAAATATAAAAGAGGAAAATAGATTTATTGTATTTGATACATTAAATATTAAAATAATTAATGTATATTAAATACATTAAAGAAAAGATATTTATAAAATTTGAATAAGATTCAAATAAAGAAATAAATATCACAGGAGAATTTAAAAGATTTGAATAAGATTCAAATAGATTAAATATATGTATTTTAATATACTAGATATTCAAATATATATTATTTAATTATGGCAAAGATTTGCCCCAGATCTTTATAAATAGGACCTTTGGGTTGAGACATTAAAACACACATCTCTTTGATAAAGAATTAAAGAATTCTCTATAGACCTCTTCCTCTTCATTAACAAAAATTTTGTTTTAGCAAAAATTATAAGAGAAGCTTGCAACTATAATTTTTCCTATTACAGGAGGAGCTCGATTTCACTTGTTGAGGGAGAGAATTTAAAAAAGACACAACATAGGGTTGATCGCTTGAGAAAGTCCACAAGATGGAAGAAGACATCATTGTAGTATTGAGCACACAAGCTTCATCATTAAGCTACATGATGGAAACTTTGATGATGAGAAATCTTATAGCTCATTTTAACCCCATCTTTTCTATTTCTTGTGTTTATTGTAAAGGAAGTCATTCATTTGATAATTGTCCTTACAATCCTGATTCTTTGTGTTATGGATTTCTACCCAGGTTTGCAAATCAACATCAGTACCAGTGCTTCCAGCAAGGGAAGATGATTCCAATAGAGCCAAGCATCGAAGAACTCGCGAGAGAATATAGAGCAAAGAACGATGTTGTAATGCAAAGTCAAAGCGCATCTCTACGGAGTTTGGAAATCCATGTGGAACAAATTGTAGAAGAATTGCATAACAGGTCCCAAGGAATTTTGCTCGAGAATAGAGAGACTTTAAAACAAGAAGAAGAAGAAAAAGAATGTGAGGTGGTGTCACTTAGAATAGAATTGGAACATAAAGACCTTGAACTCCCAGTAGAAGCAAGAAGCGCTCCAACACTTGACGACATTAAGAAGCCAAAAGGGAGAGAATAGATCAAAGAAGAACCACCTCAAGAAGAGAAGAAATATCAAAATGAAGTTATAATGAGCCATACAGTTGCAATTTCACAGCAATTGACCTCCAAAGTGCTCCTGATACTAGAATGCCCTGCTTTCGCTTATTGTAGTTTGTAGGAAATGCAAAATCAAGAAGAATGCAGAAATGAGAGCATGAAGGATGACAATATGCAGTATCTGACACAAATTGCAGCTGCAATCTCTACCTTCAGAAATATATGTAAATCTTTTGAGTCATCAAAGACCGTTGTCATCAAAGCACCTCAACTACAACTGAAATCTCATCCAACATCGAGACCTAGGTGCAAAATGAAGGAACATAGTTGCGGTCTCCCTACTGGAATTTGATAAGTTACCTTGTCTTTCTTTTACGTTAAAATTTAAATAAAAAAAAGGAGAAACTTTCAACTTTTGAAATTCCAATCTGAATGAAGAAGTTAATTCAGAAAAGCTTTGTCTAAGGAGGATCTTGTCGAGGTTGAAGTACTTAAGTTGACCGTTAAGGGAACACCTCTACCTGGGGATTCACCTAGGAGTTTGATGAATCAACTTTGAGTTCAAAAATTGGAATTTACAAAAAATTAACTTTGCATTGAGAAAAACTGTGTGAACTTTTTAATGCTTTACTTTTGAGTTTTAGGAAAATATAAGAAGAAAGAACGGGAGGAAGAAATTGTAGTTGCAATCGCGAAAGCAAATTGCAATTGCAGTTTCAGGAGAATTCTTTGTCAAGACTTCCAACAACCTCGAGGACAGTAATTGCAACAACAACACATTTTTCTCTGCATAGGGGAGTCTCTCTTTAACCTATCTTTCCAGCTTTATTAATTGTTATGTTTTTAGTTTGAGGCTTAGTTAAGTTCTTTTATGCTTATTTAGTTTATTTGCTTTCATGAAGAAAAAAAAATATACTCCTTGCACAAGCATGCCATAAAAATCATGTTCAAAACAAGTTTACAAATTGTTTTCTTTGGTGTTTTGTTAAAAAGCTATTAATGATGATACCTAAAGTTTTCTAAACTTTTAAGTGCTTTCACACACGAATTCTAGTTTTTAAGATCATAAAATTTGATAAATTCTTTTTCTCCATAAAACATTTGAACCCAAACTTCCCTTGTGTTTATCCCATCTAATGGACTTAGGAGAGTTTAGCTTCAATGCTTAGCATGTTAAGTGACCCAACTATGTACCCCAATCTCTGTTCTTCTAGTTCTTAGTCAATGGGGATATTGACCCACTTAAGTTTGGGGGGGGGGGGGGGGGGGGGGGAGTTTTGTAATACTACCGTTGTAATATTATGTTGTTGTATTATGTTGTAATAGTATGTTGTTTTGAATATTATATTGTCATTGTAACAGCTGCTATGACTAAAAAAAAAAAAGATACTCCTCCTTTTAGAGTTAACTGAGTAACCAGAGGCAGCCATGACACCCATGATTTCCTTTACATGAAAGATTAACTTAGGAAGTGAGTATGTGAAAACGGTCTTAGCAGTGACTTGTGCTCGTAGTCAACTACTTTCACCATAAAGTGTTAGTAAGTTGGAACGAAGGTACAAGTGACAGTAAGACTCTCATAAAAAGAAAATAAAAAATGCATTTCAAAGGAAAAATAAAATGAGGCCTAGCAGTAGCTTTACATAAGTTTGGGGGAGAAAGAAAAATGCTTGTAATGTGAGTGAACTTAGCTTGTTGAACAAAGAATATCACCCTAGACTCTATGACTATGTCTTAGGTAGGATAAACATAATAGGTGAGTTTGCATAAGAATGTTTTATCTTGAAAAAAAAAGTAAAAGTTTTATGTGAGAAAATCTTGGAATTGTGTTAAGTGTTAAAAGTTTAAGACCTCTCCTGAACAACATATTCCTTTTTTTTCAAAAACACCATTTGAAATCATTTTGTGAAGTGTTTGCTTGTGTATGTTGCTATTTGTTTTCTAATTGCTTGAGGACAACCAATATCTTAAGTTTGGGGGTGTGATAAGCCTTAGAATGAAGGCTTATTTAACTCCCAATTGCTTAAAATATTCTTGTTTTAACTTAAGACCATTTGAAAATAGTCGAAAGATTGCTTCAATTTAAGAAAGAAATAAATATGATGACATTTGAGATAGAATTCTAAATAAATTAATATTGTTTGCAGGAAATATGGAAATTGCAAAATCGTGATTTTGCAATCTGGAGCAGCAGACTTGGGACTGTGGAAATTGCAAAATCGTGATTCTGCAATTTTTTCTGGAGTAGTAGAAAAGTTCAAAAAAAGAAAAAATTTGTATTTAACCTATTCCGAAAATCTTCAATTACAGCATGATTTGGAGGATTTTTAACACGAAATTTGGGCATTATTCAACCCTAATGAAGGTTTGTAAAAGGAGAGAAGATGATTGAAGAATGCATTCATTTTTTAGAGACGTTTTGGAGTTGTTTTTCGTGGTTTTCTTCCAGTTTTCTTCCTCTATTTTCTGCAATTTTTCATTTTCTGTTTTACCGAGACTGCTGCAATTTTTTTTAGTTATGCTTCTCCTTTGATTTATCCAATCTGATTTAAGTGAAGAAGATCGGGTTTTTGGATGACATTTTTGGAGTTAATTTTTGTGGGTTTTTCTCTTGTTTCTTCTCTATTTTTTCTATTGTTCTTCTTCCTCTGTTTTCTAGTTTTTTTTCCCTCTGTTTTACCTAGAATGGCTGCAAGTTTTTCTTCTGTTTAGCTTTGATTTTTCCAGTCCAATTTAGTGGTGATTTGGGTTGTTTTGTTTTTGTTGATTTAGTTTCTGTTTTAGTAAAGATTTGGATTGTTTAGTTTTTGGTTTAGTTTCTGTTTTAAGACTTAACTTTGCTTTAATAGAGTTTCTGTTTTTATATACTTTAGTTTCTATTTTGTCTTAATTCTAGTTATGTTTATGTTTTTGGTTTTAGTTTTCTTAGCTTATTAATGGATTTCTTTTTGTCCAGTACACATTATTATTTTTATGAAGCTTAATTAGTATTTTTTTTTTTTTGGTTTGTCATTTGATGTTCTGTTTTCTTTAAAGTACAACAAAGCAATTTTCACTTCCCTTAAAGTTAGTAAAAAAAATTTCATTTCCCTTATGTGTTATTTTTAGAATAATGCAGTAGTCTAACCTTAATTTTACATGGAGTTTATTTTAATTTTTAGCTTAGTTTCTTATATATTTATTGTGAGCTAAACTTCTTAGGGGGTTAAAGGATGCGAATTCCCTAAGAAGTAATTGTAGCCAAAATTCCAACTAAAAACCAAGTCTACATCTCAATTGTTTGCTTGTGTTGAATAAATTTCCGTTGAGATCCTAGATTGATCAACTATGGTAGCAACTCAAGCTTAGATCTAATACCGACAAGGTTAGTGATAAGCGGATTTCACACAAGTGATGGAGAAAAGAGTTTAGACATAAGCCAATTCTTTACCCTAGACATAGGGATTAAAGACTCCAAAACTCATAAAATTGTTGAGTCAATTTATCTAGAATAGAAGAACTATAGACATATAAGTCACTCACTTAGTCTCCTAAAACCTAATTTCAAGGTGAATAGGAGTAGCAATTTTAGTTTATAATTGAGTGTAGAGTAGGTTGGAATTGTAATTTTGGTTTGCAATTACAACTTAGGACAATGACATTCTTGAGCCTCATCTTTATTTAAATTCCTTTTGAAATTTCATTTACTAAGTTCATCTAGTTTGCTATCTAATATTGTCATTTCTCGATTCTGCAATTCAATTCTGCAATCTTTGCTATTTCAATATTGCAGATTCTCGATTCTACAATTTTTATTTTTTTTTACAAGCACACCAATCCAACATTACTTTTGCAATTTTTAGTTTTAAGTTGCAATTCTCCTTACATTTTGCTTAGCAATATTTTTGTTACACCGTTCCCTGTGGGATTCGATACTTGGTACTCACATACCATTTTATATTGTGTACACCGATCAGTAGCTCTTTTTACTCTCGACTCTTTTTAACACGTTACAAGTTTATTTTCTCTCTTCTTTCGTTTCTTTTCTTTCTCTTTTCTTTCTCAATAATGATTTTTTTTCTTTCTAAGCTCAATTTTTTTCTTTTCTTTTCTTGCAAGCATATAATCACTTTTTCTTCCCCCTAAGTAATGCATTACAAACCATCATGCAAGGATGCCTCCAAACTGGCCTTAAGCGTATCAAGGTGACAAGGAACATCTAAACCATAAAACTACCATAGGCTTTCAAGACTACAAAAGGGAAAGGCTAGATGTGCTCAGAAACATGCAAGAAACTCAAGATTTTTTTTTTTTAATAATGCTCAAATTAGAACACATTCTCAACTTCGACAAAGTGCAAATACCAAGCTATAGAAAACATATCTTTGAATGTCCTAATCATGCATCATGCTACCAATTCATCAACAATTAACGCTTAGAAATCTCAAAATTTTTAACAAAAACATGCTCAACATATCAATCAAAAATCCGAGCTTAGGTGCTCAAGAACTCAACCAACATGCTTAATAACACTTTGATCAAAAGTCTGAACTCAAGCACTCATGGACTCAATCAATATGAAAGTAGTCAATATAAACTCAAAAATTTTAGAATTAAAAAAAAAAAAAGGCTCAAAAGCTAATAGTCTGAACTCAGATGCTCATGACTCCACATTAAGCTCAAATATAAACATCTACCCTCAACCTAAAGTCTAAATTGTCCTCAATGTATACAAACAGTGAAAATTAAAGGACAAAAAGAAAAGGAACATAAAACCTCCCCTGAAAACTCAACATATAGGTGGGTAGTGGCGTGACGGAAACCTCCAAGAATAATAATTCTTCTGCTTAAAGGTGAATTTATTACCTACAAAACAACACAAAACAAGCTAAGCTAGGAAAAACAAAAACAAAAAGCAATAAAGGAAAGCAAGTAAATTTAAACAGCTGACTGCCTCTAGGAATAGCAAATTTTTATAGTCGATTACTCGACTTGCCGTGTGACATGCGTCGGGGCAAATAGAAGTTCTCCAATTTCTTTAGCCCTTTCGTCCTCAAATCTACAAAGCCCACTACATCAAGTAATCTTCTCAGCATCTGATGGGCTCTAGAAATACAGGTCTTTTTGTATTTTTCTGACTCTGAAAAAGAAAAACAAGGAAAATCAAAAGAAACTGACTCTGACTCGAACTCGTAAGACCTAGAGGAACATTCACAAAGCAAAGAGGACTCGAAGGATAGAACGTGCGCAGGTTTTTCAACCTCCAACTTTATCACCTGGACCTCTTATTCGAACTGAAGCTCAACTTCCTTCTTTGCCTCATAAACCTGCTCTTCAAATGGCAAACACATTTCATTATGAATTTCATAATCAACCTCAATACTCCGTACCTTAAGAATGTCAATAGGTTGCTCTTGAGCGCTCTCCAAACTCACCACTGGATCAGCCAATTGGATGACGGGGCCATCCAAGCTTTGTATCCTAGCCATCTCCTCTCGAAATTGGAGATTGTTGTGTTGAATTTGAAGATTGTGAATAACAATTTGATTAATTAAATCCTCTAAAGACATACATGAAACTAAAGATTTGGGGCTTGGGCTCTGCTGCTCCTCCTGGCATCCATATGATCGATCCCACTCAAGACTGTGAGAATCATGGCTTATGTCGTGTTGACAAGGAACTCCTACAAGACTGGAGGCATGTCGCATTTGCTCCTACTTTTTAAGTAATAGAGAAACTAAATAGGCTAATTTAGAAATTTTAGAATTTAAATCACTAACCTCTTCATCGTGCAAGGCAGCTCCACTGAAATTCTAGAAATTATTAGCCATAAAAAGAAACAAGATATTGACTTTTTTTTTCTTTTTTTTTTCTTTTTTGTTTTTATTAAAATAAGAAAACCAAAATCAAGAAATCAATTTAATTGGTGGTTTCCCGGCAACGGCGCCAATTTGATGGTGAGCTTGTCAAAGGCTCAATCAAATACAATTTATAATATCGATCTAAAATTAACTACTTGTAGTAATTAATAGTGGACCGGGTCAAACCACAAGGAACTGAATAAATTGAATTTCTATTAAATGGTTTTCTTAGTGACACGGACTAGGAGGAGATTAAACATAAAATGAGACATAAGGACTGAAAGCAGTAAGATAAACGCTAAAGGTTAACTTTGGGCACTGTTTCAAGATAAATCTCGGTACAATGATATTTCTGATCATTGAAAGCCTAAATGCAAGCTATTTTCTAACCATCTATTACCTAATTGACTCACCGGTAAAGCCGGCTAAGCCCCTAAGCAAACTTAGGTCCCTTAAATCCCAATTACCCAACCTAGCATCAAGCTCATTAGCCTAATTAGCCCTAATTAGCTGGACACGATAGTGTTCCATATTAATGTAGCCAATCATCTTAAGTTCTAGAGATTGATTAAGACCAATTAATTAAACTAAACATGCATTCCTAATTTAATTAATTAGCTCTCTTGATTCTTAGGTCCTATCATGCAATCTACATGAGAGACTAGTCTCTACAATGCAAGCATGAACCAGTCCTAGTGTTAGCTTAACTAACAATCACGTATTCAATCGACCCGAATAGGTTGTCAATCTATCTACGAAACAATACATGCTATGGGCATTCAAGCAAGAATCAAGAAACAATAGAACATGCTAGAAAATATTGGAAATATGGAATAAATCTCACAAAAATACATAGTACCTTATTTACAACTCGAAACGACGTCGATAATCTAGTCGAACATCGTTACAATGTTGCCCGACACCAAAGATTAACCAAAAACACCTAAACTATCCTATTCTACGTAAAAACAAAGAGAAATGGCCTTAACATGGTCTCTTGGAGGGCCAAAAACCGAGACAAAATGACCTAAATTGCAAAAGAGTCTATTTTTAGAAATCGCTAGAGCGTCTAGACGCTTCCTCGCATCACATGGGCTCGTCGCAACATTGAGCGAGGCTTTAGGGGACTGCCGATAGCATCTAGATGCTACCCTACGCGCAACATTGGTCATTTTTTGTTATATCTCTTCGCTCGGGTGTCTGAATGACCTCCAGTTTGATGCGTTGGAACCGTGATTCAACATAGAATCTTCAAAAATGTGCCTTATGCTCAAATACCTACAAAATGATCAATTGATTACATTAAAACCTCCAAACTAACATGATTTAGGCATAAAAATATAAGACTATTTTGGTCCTATCAATACCAGAACAATCCCTAAACTCAACGAAAAGGTCCTAAAACATGAGCCAATTAATTCCAAACGTGTTGAAAATTACAATACCCAAAGGAATCTTACCTCGAACCAGTTTTGGGAGTTGCTGGACAGCAGCTCGAAAACATCTAATTTCGTCACAACGACCTTTAAAAATAATGCATTTTCTAAAAATTTGAAATAAAAACATTGTGGGTTAGCTTCCAATCTCCAACCTTATATTCAACTTTAAAAAATCACAAACCACCTCGAAACCTCACCAAAAACTTATCCACGTCGATTGGAGCATTACCCATGCCGGAGAGAGCCAAACTTGACGAAAAAATGTTGTTGTAGCCACAACGATGGCTGGACGGCGATGGAACGACTTGCGAACTGTGGAGTGGATCTGAACAGTGATTGGTTCGCGGTGGCGGTTGGCTGCGCGACGCGACATGGAGGTTTGGCCTTGTGGCGATGAAGGTTGTGGATCGGGCTGCAACGGTTTGCGAATGGCAGCAAGTGACAGCAGATGTGGGGTATGCAGTGTGGGTGTGTTGTCGAAAGGAAGAAGAAAAAGGAGAAGGAGGAGGAAGGGGATGAGAGGTTGTCCACGAAAGAGAAGGAGAAGAAGAGACAAAAGAAAGTTAGGGTTCTCTTTTTTTTTTTTTTTTTAAATAATAATAAAAAGAACTTTTTCTTCATTTTCCATTTTTTCCCTTTTCTTATTCTTTCCCATTTTTCTCTTATTCTCTCAAATTTTAAACTCGTAATTAAGCTCCAAAGTGATTAACACTCCAACTAACTCCTTTAAGCCCAATTTTCTCAAACCCAAACTTCAAACAATAATTTCAATAAACCTAATCAAAATTAAATTAATCCCAATTAGCCCAATTAAATCCATATAAATCTCCAAAATAATAAAATTAGTCTTACTTGAAAACACAGGGTGTTACAATTATAATTCATAATCACAAAGTAGTGGTCCAAACATAATGAGAAATTCGTAGTCGTCATGGGAGTCGGTACTCAAATCGAAATGGTTGAATTGAGATGCTAAGATCTACGATGGCGACATATTCAGGTGGTGGTGATCGTCGTAGATAGGGGTGTTCACGGTTCGGTTCGGTCCGATTTTGGACAGAACCATGGACCGAACCGAACAGGCCGGTTTTGAAGACGTCTAAACTGACCAAAATCGAAGGTACTTCGTTTTGGTTTTTGAATCGAACCGGCCGGTTCGGTTCAAGTTGGTTCAATTTTAACCCTTTTTTTTTACCCAACCTTTTGCCCAACACAACATTGCCTAACCTAATCTTTATTCATCCATACAAAATCTAATTTAAATTCCTTTAAAATCCAAACATAATCACAAATTCCAAATTTCAACCTGAAATTAATACAAATTCATTCACATCTCTTATAGAACCACTACCAAAATAGTATTTTAACCCATTATTATTTATCAATTTAGTTAATGGTTTTCTTATAATAACTTTCAAGCTAGCAGGGTGAAAATTTTAGTTTAAAATGTTTTGTGCATTCACCATCACTTTTATTCTATTGATCTAAATTATCAACCATTAATTTAATGGTGTACCGTATGAACCTTTAACTAATATTATCAATAACTTGAAACTTAATAAATTTAAAGATGTAGTTAGTGACTTTTAAAAAATTATAAATAAAAACTAAGAAGATATAAACATTAAATTTTAGTTTTTTTCAAAAAGAGTTGGGGAGAGAGGGAATGATGTGAATATATAAAATATACATTCATACGAAATGTCTCAAATTAAACAACTTCTAATCATTAATGGCCGAATGGATACAACATTCAATGGAGCTTTTGCCTTCCAGATTTTTTTACAAATCACTATAACCAAAAAAAAAAATACAATTAATTTATACAATTTCCAAGTTCAATCTGAACTGTCGTTTCATTAATAATTATTTACAGAATGACAAAACTGTCTCGCAATCAGAACAGAACCGCGGAATAATCCATCACAAAAATATATTTTCCTAAAAACTATTTTCCTCTGCTCTATCCACCAAAAAAATTCTCTCCATCACCTCACCTCACTGTGACCCAACTTTCCGTAACAGACCAATCCAAAGGCTTCTCCGTCACTAGCCGCCGGAGTCTACTCATCATCTCCGGCGAGGAATTAGAACTACAGAAATTTAACTCATCACACCGTTGAACAGAAGAACAAACGAATTCCGGGAAGTCGAAAGGACCCGTTGGCGACTCCATCGTCAGTTCCGATTCCTTCAATGTAACAGTCTCACCGGCACCGGCGACGAATGGGTGATTCAGAAGCATCTCCGCCGTCCATCTCTTCCTCGGATCCCTGACGAAACACCGCCGGAGAAAATCTTTTCCTTCCGCCGACAAATTCTCCGGCAGCTCCGGCACTTCGTTGGCGACTCCGATCCTCATCATCAGCCCAAATATATCCGTTTCCGGCCGAACCCTCCACGCCGGCTTTCCGGCCACCATCTCCACCACGGCGCAACCCAACGCCCAAACATCACACGGCGGAGCATACTCGCCGCCGTTCACAGTCTCCGGCGACATATACATCGGAGTCCCTCTCCACTCAAATTTCTCCTTTGTTTCCGCTGCCGTCGCCACTTTCGCAAGCCCAAAATCAGCGATCTTAACCTCACCATTCCCAAAAACCAACACATTCGAAAGCTTCAAATCGCAATGAACAAACCCATTGCCATGAACATGCCGGAGCCCACAAAGAATGGCCCTCGTGTACCGTCGAACATCAAATTCCGGCAACCCGCCGCCGTGGATTTTCACAGTATCCTCAAGGCTTCCGCCATTGGCGTACTCCAAGAACAGATTATAATACTTCTCCCCATCTCTTTCGACGCTAAATCCATCGCCAAAACAAGTAACGATTTGTGGGCAACTCCCAATTCGATCCAAAATTTGCTTCTCGTTCTTCAGCGAAACAGAGGATGCAGAAACAGAGGATTTCACCGCCATTAATGGCGGAAACTGATCGAAGCCCTTTGTGAGTTTTGCTAAATTGATCGTCGCAAAATTCCCACAACCCAGTTCGTCTCCTCGAACCCACTCCATTGATGAAACTCGAAGCCTCAATCTTGTTGAATTGAAGAATTCTTTTGTGTTCTTCTCTGATGGGTTTCTTAGAGTTTGAAGATTCTGAAAATTAATTCGATAAAGGAAACGGAGTTTTAAGCCGAAGATCTTCTGATTTCAAAAGGAAAGAATTTTAGAAGTATTTATGGCACATGATCACCTCGCGAGATTGGCCATTGTTTAATGTTTCCTTATTTACATGAAATTTACAAATTTTTATTTCCAATGATTGGATTTACCAATCTAATTTAATATATTTAGAGAACGTTGCTTCTCTATCTATATCTTTATCTTTGTTGTATTTAAATGGTGTGGTAGATTGAAAAATTTTGATTTTCAGATTATTATTTTATCTTTTTTTAAAAGGTAAAAACTTGGAAGATATTATTTTATTTTGTGCAATTATATATTTCAAATTTTCTTTTTTTGATTTTTTTTATAAGGTTTGAATATTCTATCACCAAAATTGGATAAACCTTTTGGTATATTTTTTTCTAAAATTATGTAGAATAGGTGATAATGTGAGTTAGGGATATGTTAATGTCTACATCCGTTTTTTAAAATTGAGCAACTTTTTCTTATGGCAATTGATTCATTTAAAATTTTGGGTAAAAATCAATTTATATCCATAAATTTAGTTGTATCAATTAAAACTCTAAATTAATAATTGTTGAACTTTCATAAACTCTTTAGTATGACATATGATAAATTAATATTTTGATTATTTCTATCTATTTATTGGAGTAGAAGCTTACTTCTAAAACTAAAAGGTAGAGAATTTCACTTGATAGTATAAATTTAATATATATTTTAAAATTGATAGCATAAATTTATGCAGTATTACAAAAAAAATATCACAATTTTTTATTTTTTTAAAACATAACATAAGTGTGACTTTTCTTAGTGTCTCTTATATCATACTTTAATTTGAATTTGATTTGGATTATGACATTTTTATAAAATTTTAAATTCTTTTTTGTAGAAGACAAATTTTAAACTTTTTGCTATAGTTAAAAATCTATATTTAAATCTAGTTATATAAAATCATCTTAATTTAAATCAAATTAATTTTCTAATTATTTTAGAAATATTCCATTAAAAAATATATATTTTAGAAATATGGTTGTTGTTGTCTAATTAAATTTATTAGATTTTTTCCAACGTACTTAAATACATCTCACAAATTCACAAGCATGTGGTAGGAAAATGAATTGACTAAGTATTATAATATTATTATTTAAAAAAAGTATTATAATAATATTTTGATAGGCTTTTAAAAAAACAAAAAAGTTGACAAAACTGTCAACTTGAGAATAATTTAAGTAAATTAAGTATTAATAATTTTCTTAATTTTGAAGGTTTGAATCGAATTTATGAATATAACTCGCTATCTACATTTATATGGTGCGTATAAATGGTGTTTTAGGAGTTTTTTTTTTTTTTTTTTCATTTTATCTTTCTATCTTTTTGTTCCCCTGTTTTCTTTTATTTTTTAGAAATTAAAAAAGACAAAAGATATCATTTTAATTCGCTCAATTATATATTTTATTTTTCTTTTTAGTGTTTGAATAATGTTTGAATATCTATTCCAAGATTTCAAGAACAAAATGTATTTTATTTCCAAAATTGAATATATCTTTCAATTTCCTATAAAATTATCTTTAATGGGTGAGATAATGCGATTTTTTTAAAAAAATTCTTTTTGTCTAGAAGAATATGCTTTGCTAATGTCTAACATTGAGAAGCCAACAAGAGCATAGCTCAACTGACATAGAGTATGTACTTATGACTAAGAGGTCATGGGTTCGAATCCTCCATTTTCTTTATGTTGTTGAATTCAAAAAAAAAAAACATTGAGAAAATTTGTAGTTTTTTAACCAACGCATTTAAATTTTAGGTAAAAAATCCAATTATATTGCTAAACTTGCAACTTGTATCAATTTTTACTTTAAACCTACTTGCAACTTGTATCAATTTTTACTTTAATCCTTAAATTTCATCGAATTGAACCAAGATAAGTGTTGCAATTTTTATCATCGGTTCGATTTCTACTAATTTGCCCACTAATTTTAACAAAAAGCAATGTAAAAATATCCATAAACTCATTGGGTTCAATAAAATTAAGCTTGGTATAAAAATGGGTTCGATCAATGCACAAGTTAACAATTGAATAATTTTGACAAAATTCACAAATTTCAACAAAAAAAATTTAGCTCGAATGTCATTTTTCTCTGAAATTTTATCAATTTCATATTATACACGTATTTTATAATTCATTAAATGCATAAGAAAAAACTTTTTTAACGATATTTAGAGTAAAACTTAATAGAAAGTTAAAATTGCAACACTTTTTGAAGTTTAAAATTAAGATTGCAAAACTTATCTAAATTTGAGGTGCAGTTTGATGAAATGAAAATTTTATGGTGAAAATTGATACAACTTACAAGTATAGAGGTAAAAATTGATTTTTTTCCTAAAATTTATTATTACAAGAGGACTTTTTTTTTTTTTTTTTTAAGTAAAAGATGAACTATGATATATAAACGAATATTTTGATTATTTATATCCATTTGTTAGAGTGACAAACTTACTTCTAAATGAAAATGATATAATTGTCAATGACTATATAAAATAAATCAATAGATTTTGAATGTGACTTCTAAAATTAAAAAATATATATATATTTTATACATATATTGTGTAGTTAGATAGAATTTCATTAATTAATATTGACATTGAAAAAAACTTTAATTTAAGTTAAATCATATGTTATTTTTCTACACGTATTTGATCATTGGCATTTCATTAACATATTAAACTCTTTTTTTTTTTTTTCACAACAAAGTTAAATCATAAAAGTAAAAATTTCATGCTATCGCTTGTATAAATTGACTAGTATTATTATGATAATTTCTTTTCCTAATAACAACTGACATGAATATATATGTTATGGGTAAAATTCGACCATAATAACAAATTTGAATTATAAAAGAAGTGGAATGACAAATATGCAAACAAAAATTCAAAACAGGCTAAAACGAATCAAATTAGACAAAAAAAAAAAAAAAAAAAAAAAAAAAGGACAGGGCCTCCAAAAAATAAAGGAGGAGGAATTTGGGCAACTGGTCGGCCTTGGCCTAGCCACATGGGCTGACCCCACCATGGGGTCGAGCCATCTTCTTTGGCTCCCTTGACTTGGTCCAGCCCATCTCTGACCTTTTTCCTTTCCTGATTCGCCATGGATTGAGGATTTTTTCCTAGAAAAGCCTTATAAATACTATTCTTCAAGATAAAGAATGTGGGTTCTTCCTCATTCTCTAAACTCTAACTCACACTCATTCACTCTCTGACTTAAGCATCGGAGCCTATGTAGCAAACACCACACTAGTGTTCAGATCTTTCTTGTATTGCAAGCCACGTTCTTCTCCCCTTAAACAAATTCACCGCTGTTGTTTTTCGAGTACATAACATGTATTAGATTACATGGAGTTCCATCTCAAAACCAATTGGCAATAGGAGGAGTAACTCATATATCATGCCCCCTCAAGATGGTACCACTTTGGATTCACCATTCTTAGATCGGATCCCAATTTTAATTTTCGAACTGAATATCCGTTTGGGTTTAATGGACTCTGATACCATATTAGATTACATGGGGTTCCATCTCAAAACCAATTGATAATGGGAGGAGTGACCCATGTATCTTATAAATTGTGGGATCCACAATAACATGATTAGTTAATACATTGTAGAAATATATTACTGAAGTAAATTATTTACATTTATATTAATACAATTTTGATATTTATCTATATATTTATATTCTACTTTGAAATTAATATTCCAGATTTATAACTTAAATTTGTTTAGTATAACAAATGTGGGTATAACTTAATTTTAATCATTATAAATAGAAGCACTTATTATCTGACTTGGGAGAATTTGCAAGAAAATGGCTTCACACTAGCGGCTTTTTCTTCTTTCTTTTTTAAATAATTTAAAAAAAAAAAAAAAAAACTTCATTAGCAGCTACTACTTATTTATTTTTTATTGTGCATAAAAAAAATAAATTCCATTTTTGTTTTATAAAACCTTCATTTTGAACTCTAATAGAAACTTCAAAACGAAATTGAATGGAAATTGCTTTTGTATTATAAATGATGGTACACCTCATATATATGATAATATTATACTAGAATAATTTACACAATCCAAATGTTACACTCTTCACAAAAAAAATATTGTATTATCGTGGTATTCTGTTTTATATTTGGCACCACGATACAAAATGTCTCATATGATAAAACTCAGTTGTCTTTAAATATCTCCTTTTAAGGCTCACATTTTTATGGGCATCAATAAATTCACCTAATAGACTTCTTTAAAGATCAAGGGTCGGCCATTTTAATAGCTTAGATCATAACCATTACAAGGAATGTGAATGTGATCACCGATATGATTGTACTTCTTTATGAAAATTCTTTGTTTTACATGAATCCAACCCAATGAACATTATTGTAACAAAAGTATATATTAGTTCTCAAAATTGACTTAATAGCATAAAAGACCTTACACTAAGTTTAAAAGTTTAGGAATAAATATAGGAAAGGTTTTTCCATTTCATTTTTTTTATTTTTTATTTTTTAAAAAATATTGTCATTATTGTTATTAAACGAATAAAAGAGGCATCTATTTTTTCTGTAACTTTTTAATGCAAATCTCAAGGATTTAACCATAAATAAAATACACATTTAAATGTTGAATCAAACAATTAACTATATTAGAAAAGTCAAAGATGGACTAATAGATGTACTTGAATGGTCATTCACTTATGAGACATTACTGTTCAATTTAAATACTTAATGAAATCTTGCACTAATCCTTATATGAAAACATCTTAAAATAGCTACAACATGGTTGTCCTGATTTGTATTTTAAAGAATTCTAATTTTTGAAACGGACCAATTTGAACATAGCTAACAGTTAAAAGACTAACTTTTTCTATAAGTCAAAATTTTCGAATCCACTATCACATTCATAATACTATTTTTGAAAAAAATAAAAAATAAATTACTAATCAAATCAAAGTAGATGAAAATTATCATTCAATCTTATATATATATATATATATATATATATATATGTATATTTCTTTGTTTTGATGTCACTTTTTTTTTTTACCAAAAAAAGGTCTGAAGTAGTTGCACCCTAATATGTGCAAGTATGTTGGCAAATTTTAAGTAATCCAATGATAAAATAGGAAACATTTATCTAGAAAATGTTGAATTATGTTATAAGATAAGATAATTAGGATATATTATATAAACATGATATTTTAGCATTTCAGAAACCCAGAGTCCATGTTCCAAGAAAAGAGACACTCACCTATTCCCTCAAACTATCACTGCCCACTGGTTTTCAGCTTTTGATTTTATTCTTTTCTTTATAAATAATCAACCAACCAACCTGATCTTTTCTCATTTCCATAACTTGGAAGATCAAAAGATGATGAAACCCTTCATGAGAGATTGAGACATTTTACTTTAATTTGCATAGGCAAAAATTTCTCCATGGAAAGAGTTTAAATCTTCTAAACTAATGGAGCAATGAGTCTCTTCATATTTCTACAATAATATGACGATATTGTCTACTTTTGAGACCTACATGGATTGACCATAAACTTTGATCTCTTTGTTTAGCCAATGTTGAAGACAGATCACATGTTTGCATCTCAATATTGTTCCCACATCTACGTTACACAATATAATCAAACAATTTGTGGCTTGTAAAAGCCTAAGCGAATATGTAGTCTATATACATAATAATTCCTTAGAGTATCAACTTCACACATTTTTTGTTTGGTTAAAATACCATTTTGATCATTGTACTTTCAAATGTTCAATTTCAGTCACTATATTTTCAATAAATATTAAAATTAGTCCTTCAAATTATTTTTTAACAAGATTGGTTAAAGAATCATAATAATTTCCATGCAATAAAATACATCATGTCAATATGTTTCCAAAATTTGTAAAGGAAAAACTAATAGAGACTAAATATTTTTTTGAAAAATTTAACAATAAAAGTTACTGTGGGGCTAATTTTAAGATTTATTGAAAGTACATTGATTAAAATTGGACATTTAAAAGTACACATACTAAAATCGGATGAAACCCAAAGTACTAAACCAAAATGGTATTTTAACCTTTTTGTTTTGATTTTAAAAGCTTATGTGATTGATTTTTTTTTCCTTTTTTTTACATAGATATAATTTATCTAGATATGTTTTAGTAAAAAAAAAATCAAATCTTCCCTTCAAAATTAGGTTTGTAAAGTTGTGGGTTAGGACTTTCCATAATTTGATGTGACTAGACTGTGTTGAATTCATTTCTTTTATTCTTGTGTCCTTTGGTCAATCACATGGCTAGGGAGTATCTAAATTAATTGTGTACCCAATTGGATAATTATTTGGCTTTTAGTTTTTAGTTTTAAAAAGTAAGCCTATAAATAATATTTTCACCTATGAGTTTCTTTATTTTGTTATCCACTTTTTATCTATGTTTTCAAAAATCAACCCAAGTTTTGAAAACTAAAAAAAGTAGGCCCCGTTTGATAACCATTTTGTTTTTGGTTTTTGGTTTTTGAAAATTAAGCTTATAAATACTACTTACATCCATGGATCTACTTGTTTTGTTATCTACCTTTTACCTATGTTTTCAAAAACCAAGTCATGTTTTGAAAATTAAAAAAATTAGTTTTCAAAAACTTGTTTTTGTTTTTAGAATTTGGCTAAGAATTCAAATGCTTCCTAAGGAGAGATGAAAACCATTGTACAAAAATTTGGAGAAAACAAGCTTGATTTTCAAAAACCAAAAACAAAAAATCAACTGATTATCAAACGAGGCCGTAGTTTTCAAAAACTTGTTTTTGTTTTTGAAATTTGGCTAAGAATTCAAGTGTTTTCTTAAAAAATATGGAAGTCATACTGTAGAGAAATGATTAGAAAACAAATACAATTTTAAAAAATCAAATGATTATCAAAATGGGCCGATGCGTTTTTGTGCTCTTCAATTTCGAAGTTGTTTGGTATGTATCAAGAGAGCTAAAGATCTATTTCTTTCATCTAGATGGTGTCTAAATCAAGAGAGTAAGTGCGATCTACTGTGGTATAAATTATAATTGAGATTTAAATCTAGCATACGACTTAACATGTAAAAGAAATTTTGCTAATGATTTTAAATTTTCGTACAATCTTTTTCGTATGTTGGTTTTCATATTAAAAAAATAGATATTATTCAACTCTTTTGATACATGTCATAAATCTTTTAAAGGCTAAATTAATTACTATTTTTTTTTAGTTAACCTCTTGATTCTACTATATGTATCAATTATAATGGAATTAATTAGTAATACTTATGGATAGACTATGCAATGAATACTTGAAATGATGTTAATCTAACACTGAATCATATTCTATAAGAATATAACCTATTTTAAATACTATATTAAAAAAGATTGGCAGCTTTAATTTTTTGGACTTAGATTCCTACCTGACACGTCTAAAAAGTTAAACAGGTCGACCTTATCAAATAAATTGTGGTCTTAAATTGCTCCTAATTTTTCTTGGAGCTTATGTATGGGGAATAAGAAGAATCTCATGCTTCTATATACTAAAAATTTTCCCTTTACAGCATCAATAAATGCACCCTCTAATACAATGTTTGATAATGTTGCTCTCTTTCTTTTTAGATTTTAAAATTTTATTTATTGCTTTTGGAACAATACTGTATTCCTTGTTTTTCATGTTTTAGGATCATTTTCAAAATTATATATAAATTTTACAGGGAAAAATATTTTTGTTCCCAATTTTTTATTTTTGAACTTTGCAAAATAAATAAAGTTATTATTTTATAGATTGGGACTAGTAATAACCTAACAAACAATGGAGAAGGAATTCAATTCCAAAATCATTTGAATAAATTAAAGCATCCTGTCGGAATATAATTAATATTGGAGAAGATTCTCTCTCATTAACTAAAATTTAAAAGAGAGAGAATATTTATAGCGTCGAAATATAAAATTTTAGAATATTATATCACAGTATTTTATTTTCGATTTTTAACTATTTTAATTAAAATAGTGAAATTTTTAATAGAAAATTTTTAATTAAAAATTCACTTGATCCCTGCTATTAAATATAAAATTTTAAAATATGCTTTACGAATTTGTGTTTTAAATCACATATATTCAGAGCTAAAATGCATGGCTTGAAATTTTATGTTAATGGAATGAAATTTTTTCTTTTTTTAAAAAAGACTTTCAAAATAAAAACATTTTTAAAAAATTGAGTTTTTGTAGTTCAAACAAATGCAGGAGATTCAACTTTCAACCTTAAAGAAAGTAGTAAATTACTTATTTATTTAAGTACATCAGATTAACAAGAAATAAGAGTAGTTAAATATACTAAATAATCTATAATCTTTTACATTATTATCAATGTTGTTCTGAATTATTTAAAATACTCAATTTTAACTCTAATGAATTAAAAATTTTCAATTATATCCTGCCAAACTAATGTTATAACTAAATTATTGTTTTATTAATATATTTGGTCACATTAACATGCGACCCCAATGTTACTTTGACACATAAGACCCAACCTCACAATCAACAAAATCTAATCCTTCCAAGTGAGGTGTCCAAGTGGCACATGCCTATATATTTAACTATGTTACTAAAACAATACTTTAATAACACATAAGCCTTACGCAAATAATTTTTCACAAAATTGCAATAGAATGACCAGGGAATCAAGAATTCTTAATACATTAGAGGTAAAACTAAAAATTTTAAAAGATTAAAGACGAAATTATGAATTGCCTAAGGCTCCGTTTGATAACTATTTGATTTTTTAAAACCGTACTTATTTTTCCATCATTTCTCTACAATAAGCTTCATTTTTCTTAAGAAAATATTTGAATTCTTAGCCAAATTCTAAAAATAAAAACAAGTTTTTGAAAACTATTTTTTTAGGCCCCGTTTGAAAACCATTTGGTTTTTGGTTTTTGAAAATTAAGCTTGTTTTTTCCAAATTTCTCTACAATGATTTTCATCTCCATTAAGGAAACACTTGAATTCTTAGCCAAATTCTAAAAACAAAAACAAGTTTTTAGAAACTACTTTTTTTAGTTTTCAAAACATGGCTTGGTTTTTGAAAACATAGGTAAAAAGTAGATGACAAAACAAGTAAAACCATGGGTGGAAGTAGTATTTATAGGCTTAATTTTCAAAAACCAAAAACCAAAAACCAAATGATTATCAAACGAGGTCTTAGTTTTTAAATTTTGATTTAGTCTTTGAAAACATAGGGTAAAAAGTAGATAACAAAATAATGAAACTCATAAAGAAAGTAGTATTTATAAACTTAATTTTTAAAAATTAAATCGTTATCAAACAAGACTTAAAAGATTGTAAACTATTTGATGTATTTAGCGGAAAAAAAAAAGGTGAGAAAATTTAAGTATAAAAATAGAATAAAATAAATAAAAGGTTTTGGATAGGGAAATAGCGGTGGGGGTATGGATATTGCAAGTTGAAGTTACCCACCACCCTGCGTCACTGCCAGAGGCTTGACTGTCAGTCACACTCATTACCCCAATTGCCCACATTCTACTTCTACTTACCCACCTCGTCGCAGCAATTTGCTCTGTCACCAATATTTTTTTTTAAATACTAACAAAAAAAAAATTCAATTATTATTATTTTTTTATGCAAAAATCAATTTATATCTTTAAATTTTGGGATGTATAAATGAAAATTCTAAACTAATAATTATATCAATTTAAATCATGAATTTTTATAAGTATAACAATTTATCTACTTTGTTAGACTCTATCTGGAAAACTAGCTTATAGTGTTCAAATTTATAATTGTGTCAATTAAACTTCTAATTTTCATAAGTGAATCAATTTAGGATCTCAATTTGAAAATCGTTCATGCATAAATTCTCACATGTATGCAGACTTCTTAAAAAATCTAAACCATTCGTTTGAAAATCGTCATTATTTGAAACGGATGGTCTAAATTGACTTATTCATGAAAGTTTAGAAGTTTAATTGATATAATTATAAGTTTGCACACGTATAAACTAACGTTTTTCAAATTGAATATAACATATGGTGTAAATTAATACACTCATGAAAGTTCATGATTTAAATTGATAAGGCCCCATTTGATAACCATTTGATTTTTGGTTTTTGGTTTTTGAAAATTAAGCTTGTTTTCTCCTAATTTCTCTGCAATGGTTTTCATTTTCCTTAAGGAAGTATTTGAATTCTTAGCCAAATTCTAAAAACAAAAACAAGATTTTGAAAACTATTTTTTTTAGTTTTCAAAACATGGCTTGGTTTTTGAAAACATAGGCAAAAAGTATATGACAAAACAAGTAAAACCATAGGTGTGAGTAGTATTTATAGGCTTAATTTTTAAAAACCAAAAACCAAAAACCAAATGGTTTTCAAACGGGGTCTAAAAGTATTAGTTTAGGGTTTTTATTAATACAACTCTCAAAGTTCAGTGATATAAATTGATTTTTGCCATTAGTTTTTTTTTTAAAAAAATCAATCTACAATATTGATCATTGAAAGAATGTCACAAAATTTCAACAAAAATCAAATCTCTAAGTGGATGTTTTTCTCTTTCTTTAAAGTCTCGTTACTAGGTTTCTGCTTGTAATTCATGGAACATGTGTGAGAATATTTAGAACATGTTTGAGAGTGACTTTGAAAACGGTTAAAATCACTTTTGTCATTCTAAAAATCACTACATGCACAATCATTCATAATCATTTTAATATTTGGTCTTACACTATTAAACGCAATTTATATACCACCAAAATTGATTTTCAATGATTAAATGCATATTTGGGAGTGATTTTGAACATGATTGACAAAAGTCATGATTTTAACCATTTCAAAATTACTCCCAAACATACCCTTATTTTAATGATCTTTTCAAACAAAAATCAAATAAAATGTAATATTTACAATATATATCTAAATTTAAGATCAAAATTGACGAAATTAAAAGTTTATGGTAAAAATTAATTCTCCTTATTAAAGTTCAATATAAATTCTAAAATTTTCCTTTTTAAAAAAAAAATTACAATCACACTCTCCAACTTTGAAGTTAAACTTTGTGATTAAACTCAAAAGTAGTCTAAATAATAATTTATCAGTGGTAAACAGTAACCTACATAGTAGAGGTCCACTAAAGGGTGGATTTGATTACTTTTCTATTTTTTTTAGTTCAACAACATTTAAAATAGAAGGATTCGACTGACCTCTTGACTGAGTCGTACATGCCAGTTATTATTGAGCTAAACTCATTTTTGGCCATTACTTTTCTACTTAAATCTTCTGGTTGTGTAGCAATAAATTTTCCTAAAATACCTATAATTGACTCAACTGTACTTACTTAAACAACATTCAATCGATTTGCCATGATAGTGACTTTTTTTTTTAAAATCTTTTTTATATAAATATTACAATCTAAATAAATAAGAGGTGAGATATTCAAACTTTTCCTCTAAAGAAAAAGTTACCAATATGACCTTAACTACTTAAATTAGACTCAAGTTGTGACATAATACATGTCATATTCAAATTAATGTCTAAAATAAGCTTATTTTGCCCATATCAACATCATTTTTAATGTGTAGCCTTGAAACAACACATATATCATGTGCTCAATATATGATAAATAGAATCGTAAAAGTTATAACCCACCACATCTATTCTTTCAAATTTCAATGATCCTACTATTCAATTTTCTAACTGGCTCATGGGATCTAAAAATATATTAATCTTATTCTAGAGAGTTTAATAAAAAGGACTTTTAAAGTGCATATATACACCTAATTACTTACTTGTAAGTAAGACCCCTCACCCACTACTTCTATTCCATTCAATCAATGATCCACTCCTTAATTTTCTACCAACTCAAGGATCTACTCCCTAATGCATCACCTTACCAATAAATAAGACCTCTCTCTCACACCCATCACTTCAATCCTTTTCAATAATCCTACCCCTCAAATTTCCACTAGTTATACAACCCAAATTTCCACCTCTTATGTATGGATCTATCCCTTCATGCGTGCACTTTTGTCATTGCTTTGGTAGACACTAAGTGCCTCCCCTCATAGATCATCATAATTTATATCGATTTTAACATTAACCTTTAAATTTAATTAATTTTAACTAACTTAAATAAGTAGTGAAATTGTCAACCTAAGTGTTGGAATAGAAATTTTGACCAGTTAGAAATTGTCATGTCATTAACCAACATTGATGACGAAATTATATTTAATTAGAGATTAATTAAATTTACAAGGATCCATAAATTAAATTATAACAAATCCCAATATACAATTGGGTTATGTAGAATTTGGGTTAATTCTAGATGAAAGCTCGAATGAGAGACCCAAAGGCAATAAGGCCCAGTCCAGATGCTAGACCCAAAGTCAACTAGGCTCAGTCCAAAGGACTAGACCCAAAGTCAACTAGGCTCAGTCCAAAGGTTAAGGCCAAAATCAATTAGGCCTAGTATGACAGACAAGCCCAAACCCACTTGGAGACCTTCAGAAACTCTATAAATAGAGAGGTTACTCTTCCATTTTGGGGGTTCAGAACTGAAGAAGCTCAAAGAAAATTCAGAAACAAAACTATGAAGTCTCTAGAAGCTTCTGAAGATCAAATACTGTCTGAATGTAGAACACTTCTCGAAGATCAAGAACTATCCAGGAAGATCAACAAGCCAGAGGTCAATCATCTAAAGATCAAGAAGTTAGAGGCCGATCATCTAAGCATATCAACAAGCCAGAGGCTGATCATCAACTAGATCAATTAGCCAAAGGCCAATCATCCAAGCAGATCAAGAAGCCAAAGGCCTATCATCAACTAGATCAACAAGCCAGAGGTCGATCATCGAAGAAGATCAATAAGCCAGAGGCCCATCATCCAAGAAGATAAACAAGCTAAAGACCTTCAAGAAGTTACAAGCCGAAGACCTTCAACAAGCTATAAGCTGAAGACCTTCAAGAAGTTACAAGCCGAAGACCTTCAACAAGCTATAAGCTGAAGACCTTCAAGAAGCTACAAGCCGAAGACTTTCAACAAGCTACAAGCTGAAGACCTTCAACAAGCTCAAAGTTGAAGACTTTTCACAAGTTCAAAGTTGACGATTCAACCTCTAGAACAAGCATTTTAACCCTCGAGCCAAGTATGCATACGAGAAAAAGAATCAAAGGACCATATATTAGAGATTGTATTATACCCACTATATTCAAATTAATACAAATACAAGTTCATTTACACGTGTTACATTTCTTCATTGAAATTATGTGTGAACTATGAGCATTAGCGGTTAAGACACCACTTCCTTCCTTCAAGTTGGAGGTTCAAATCTCTATCCCACATTTTTTTAAACTAAAAAAAGTGGTGAAATTAATGACCTCAAAATTAAATTAATATCTAAATACTATTTTTTAATTTATATACAGATTAATATTGTTATGGGTGCGACTCCAAGCCTGTGGACCTAAGCCCCTAAGGAGCCCAAGTTAAGCCCATTGGCCCATTGAAGGAAAAATCCTTTGGCCAGCCCTTTGAGGCCGAGTTGAGGAGGAATACCAACCACATCGAGAGTATACGGCCTATACCAAGTTGGGTCTCAATCGAGCCGACACACGAGTCAGAGAGGAAAAGTATAAATATAAAAAACTCATTTCACTAATATAATGAGGAACACAAACTATCCTAGCTCAGCTCGACTCTACTACGATCTAAGCACTGACTTAAGTATTAGAGCGTGTTGGACATAACATCACACCGATGTGAGTTCTTTCTTGTAGGTCAAATCAGTCATTGACTACACACTCGAACAACAGGGCTTATGTATACTTGTAGTTAGAATCTTGCATCAACAAATATCTTGGAGCATTAACATACTATTATTAAACTATTTTTACAAGCTTTCAAAACAATAATTTGAACAATCTAAACAAATTCTCTCCAATCACCATATAGTTGAGTTTGAACTAATTTAATTTTTATTTCTTTTAATTAAAAAATAATAATCTACCTTATACAATTGAATGTATGAACCCTCTCCCTCTATAATATATTAGTTCAGGTTGACTATGAATGTATGAACCAATTAAGCTATGCTCAGGTTGACTATGAATCCTATATTGAAAATTATGAATAATTTTTTTTTCATACATGTTAAAAATCACAGCTATAATCACAACCCCTTCTTGAGAGAGCATGTAATCTTTAGAAATATGCAACAATATTATCCTTTACAAAGTGACATATCTTAATATGAAAAGATGTGTTATTTCGTAAAGGAACATATAAAAGATGTGTCCTTTTATCAAGAAACATTATCTTGTTGTACTTAAAAAAAACACACACACACAACCTTGTCTTACATTAAGAGATATGACAATATGACTGTCCACAAATAGTCAATACATAGAAGATATTTACACACTTTTGGACAGAAGACTTTTGACTATATATACCAATGGTCCCAACCTTTTAGGTAATTTTCAACGTGATCCTTAAACGATTCAAATTCTCAATTTTACTCTTAATTTACTAAAAATTTTCAATTAGGTCTTTTGGTAGAAAAAAGAAAACATGTTAAAATTTATGAATAGAAAGTTGTCGTGTCATTAAATTATTATTTTAATTACATATTCGAACATATAAACATGCCACTTGGACATTCCATAAGGAAGAAAATGAATTTTTGTTGATGGAAATGTTAGATTTCACTGATAGACAGACTGAGTTTCATATATTGTTAAGTAGCATTTGAGAGTAACACATTTGATTTACGTGTCCAAATATGTTAAGAAAATAATAATATATAAAATTTTTACTAACAAAAAAATTTAAGACCAAATCGAAAACTATCTAAAAGATTAAAGACTGTTTTATATGTTGTGTAAAAAAAATTTCGCAAAATTTCTTCTTCTCTTTTCATACAATTACTTGCATTATTGAGTTGATTATTAGACTCTTGTGGTTGAACAGTTGTATTCATAAATTAGTAATTCAAATTATCTTATTTGTTAGTCTCTAACCATACGAAAGGAACTAACTATCTTAAGAAAATGACTTCTTTATCAAGATCAATAAATTAATTAATTTCTTATTTTTCTTCCTAGAGATGAAAAAGTTACTGATGAAAATATAAAATAAGTTATGAAAATATAGTATGTTTTTTTTTTTTTTTTTTTTTTTTTTATAAAAAAATAAATTTGTAGAGTTCCACATTCAAGGTACCAAAACCTTAGTCGCTTACGCTAGCTTGAATCAAGTGATGTTAAATAAAATATTAAAAAAATAAGAAAATAAAAAGGCATACAACTGGGAGCTGTCATTGGCAAAGCTGGGAGTCCTTGCAACTTACAACTTTACAACTTTACAACATGGATTGGATTCAATGGAACTCATTGTTGTGGGCCCTACTTAGTAAAATAAGCTCTTTCCCTCATAAATTGTATATTTATATAATCTCAATATAAGTTTGCATACATGTACTGCTGGGCCTTTAAGCCAACATGAATATAGTCTAATTGGTTAAGATATTAATTATATTCTCGACTAATTAAAAGTTCAGAAGTTAAAATTTTTACTCCTACATATTGTCCAACTAAAAAATAAGTTGGGTCTAATAAATCTTTAAATTTTTATAAGTGTTAATAAATTCTGAATTTTGCATCTAATAAGAAGTTTTTGAACTTTTAATTTTGTACTTAATAGGTTATTGATTTATTCAATACTTTTTTTAAAAAAATTTAGGTTCTATTAGACACAAAATTCACTACCTTTTAATTTTGTATTTAATAGGTCATTGAATTTTGTGTTTAATGAGTACATAATTTTTTTTTTTAAATCTAATCGATTAGAGGTTTATTAGGCACTTTTAAAAATTCAAAGACTTATTTGACACATAATTAAAAATTTAGGGATTGTTAGACACTTTTACAATTTGTTTGGATCGTGGATTTTGTTCCATGAGTATGAATATTAAATATTTGGTAATGAAATGTTTAAGAACTAAATGTCTATGTTTATTTTAAGGTTTTGTTCATGAAAATTTTATTTATTCAATCGATTAATTAGATGTAAGAGAATAAATTGATGTAATAATAAATTAAAATTAGTATTATTTAATATATTGATGTAGTAGTTAATTAATCAATCATTTAAAATAAAATTGAATAAATATGATTGGATTAAAATATTAATTAAAAGTATTTCTTAATGCTAAATAATTAAATTTAATTAGTAAAATAATTAAAGAATTATAAATTAATTCAAATATTAATAATAAATAATTAAATTAATAATATAAAATAGTCCAGATAATATACATTGGTAATTATAAACGTACTGACTAACATTTATTAAGTCCAAACTATATTGATGTTTTTTTTTGACAATATATGAGATGAGAGAATCAAACTTCTAACCTCGAAATCGATAGTACAAGCTTTATGTTAGTTGAACTATGCTCATTTTGGCCAAACTATATTGATGTTAATAATTATTGTTATGGGTGAAATTGGACAAACAAGAATGGGCTGGCTAAAGGGCTGCAATGAAGGGTCAAATAAAGAAAGAAGCCTAATACGAAATCAAAACAGACCGAAACCAACAGGAGACCGACCCATGACGAGAATGGACGAGGAAACGGGCTTGGGCCGAAGCCCAAGCCCGTGGTCGGGCTCGGCCGAGGCCAAGGTTGACCATATGGCAAGGCACCATTTTGGGCCTTGTCATGGTCTAACATCATAGTGGTGAAGACCGGGGCTTGGGCTTAGCCCAAGCCCGTGGTCGGTCTGGGCCGACCAGTTTGACAAGGCCCAATTTTGGGCCTTGCCTCGGTCCTTCATGGCCCGTGTGCCCTCGGTTCAGCCAAATTCGACCTTTCCTTTCCCCATTCGAAGACGGAAACCCACGAAAAACCCTAGGAAGGAAGTTATTTAAGCTCTCCCTCAAGGGGAGAGCAAGGTAAGTTCATTCCAGCTTACAATACTCTTATAAAACTTTTAAATTCCCTCAAAACCCTCTCTAACTTAAGCATTGGAGTCTGTGTGGCCTACACTACACCGATGTCCAGGTTTTTCTTGTCTTGCAGGCCGCGTTCTTCCCACAAGAATACAAATTCACCGTTGTTGTCACGTTGATGTCAGGTGAGATTTCTCATGTTCAAAATTTGATAACAACAGTTATCAATATTAGTTAAAAGTAATAAGTAATAATTAATTAATATTAAATACGTAATCGTTATACCTTTTCCTTTACCATTATTCTCTCATGCACAAAAGTCCCACCTATATAGACGTGTTAATAGAAAATTCATAGTCTATAGATAAAAATATCCTAACTTTTAAAAAATTAAAACCTAAACAAAAAGATGTATCTAGGGTTTATCCCAAAATCTATAGCAAAATCCATAAAAAAAAAAAACAAAAAAACAAATGAACTCTAAAAGTTTAAAAACTTAGAACATGGTTGAGAGTAATTTTGAAATGTTTAAAATCATTTTTTTCTTATTTAAAATTATTTCAAAACACGTTTTTAATTTTTTAAAATCAATTTTTATGGTATGAAAATTACATTCAAAAGTGTAAAGTTAATTAGAAAGTTAATTTTGAATGATTAAAGTCATGTTTCAAAATAGTTTTAAATGTGACTAGAGTAATTTTAACAATTTCAAAATCACTTCCGAATATGCCATTAATTAAACACAATCTTTAAAGTTTATGGACTAATCTTATAATTTAACTTTAAATTAATTATTTTGATATAACTAATATATCAATTGACATAATTGTGAAATTTGAATAAATTATTCCATTTGTTTATTTTTTCCAATTTTGTCCTTAGCATTAATATTAAAATTGCATAGAGAAAAATAATGTGACGATACTAAAATTGAAATAAAAATAAAAATAAATATTTTTAATGGTTTATTTAAAAATTAAAAATTCATGAAGACCACATTTTACAACTGTCAAAAAATAAATATCTTTATTAAAAATAGAATAAAATAGTTAAACTATTTAAAAAATATTTTTCTTTAGCATTAATATAATATCAAAATTACAAATAAGAAAATATAAATATTTTATGATTTATTGTATGAAGAGTGAAGACAGCATTTTACAACTCTAAAAAAAAATGGAATAAAATAGGTTAGATTGTTTTAAAAAATAGTTTCATACATGAAATATCTTGCATTGTTAATAATATTATATTATGGGGGTAGTAATTTTGGGATTCAGACTCAGAGGCCACTGACGACTGAACATGAAACACAAAAAGGAAAAAATGAAAATGAGAAATAATTTAATAAAAAGAAAAATAGGCCGCAAAGTTGGATTTGGATTTTATAACTTTTGGGGGCCGGAAAACAAAATTGATTGAATATGAATAAGCTCTTGGCCCGATATTGATAAGCTCCACCGGCCGTGACAGAGCTGCGGCGGCTTTTCTTCTGCACTGCTTCCAATGCTTTTCAGCTTTACCTACGGACCAAGGAATTTCATTTTCCAATTTATTTATTCTTTAGTCCTAAATAATTAAGACTCCGATGGCTAATTATTTAATTTTTTATTTTAAAAATTAAGTTTATAAATACTACATCCACTTACATATTTCTTTTTTTTTTATCTACATTTTAAATATGTTTTCAAAAAACTTGTTTTTGTTTTTTGAATTTGACTAAAAATTTTAATATTTTTTCAAGAAAGATGAAATTCATTGTAGAAAAATTATAAGAAAATAAACATAATTTTCAAAAATCAAATGGTTATCAAATGAGCTCATTTTTTTTGTTTAAATATTTAGTTCGTATTCTTTAAGAATTTTTGAGAAAAATTAATCACTATAAATTTGCCTAACATATATTTAGTGAGTTAACATGAAATTAGAGGAATGATTAGATCACCTAAGTGAAAAAATTTCTAATTTCTACTCCAATTTTTTTAAAAAATTGGTATAAAAAATTGAAAATTGTTAAATGAAATTGAAACTTTTACAATAATAGAAACTAAATAGAAAAAAACACTAACATCATGAACAAAACATAAGTTTATCATATTTGTGATTTAAATTTCAAGTAAAAAAAATACAGAGAAAAATATACTTTTGGCTCTGAGGTTGAGGTTGGTGTCTATTTTACTATTAAAAAAAATGATGTGGTAGCGCTTGAACGATGACGTGGAAATTTTTAATGAGTTGGAAAAAAACAATAATTTTTTATTTTTATTTTTAGATCCTGGATGACAATGATTTTGGCAGTGGGAGAGTAGGAGAGGATGACGATCTCAGCATTGTACATAATGGATCTCCAGCTTCTTGATTTCAATTTTCTAACGCCCTACCGATTTCTTCATCCTGGCTTCGTTTATGCAATTTTCGATAGTCGACCGTTGATATATTAGCAAAAGATCTCATTTCAAATGGAAATAATTTTACAAGTATTTATGGCACATGATCATCACGTGAGATTTTTGGCTGTTGTTTTTGAACCTCAATTTTCTTGATCCAGGATATATGCAAATTACTATTAAACTATACTCATTTTGATTTTTGGCAGTTGTTTAATGTTTCCTTATTTACAATGAATTTACGAATTTAAGTTATTTTTCGAGGATTGAATTTACCAATCTAATTTATCATATTTAGAGAATTTTGCTCATCTGTCTAGATCTTTATCTTTCTTGTATTTAAATGGTGTGGTAGACAGAAAAATTTTACATTTGCAGTTTATTATTCTTTTTTTTTTAAGCCAAAGACTAAGAAGATATTATTTTATTTTGTGCAATCATATATTTCCATTTTTCTCTTTGATAAGGTTTGAACATTCTATCACCATAATTGGATAAAACTAATTTTGGTATTTTTTGTTGTAAAATTATGGCTATCCATTTTCTAAAATTGAGAAACTTTTTCGATATTGCAAGAGGGAAGTATGACATATGATAAATTGATATTTTCATTATTTCTAACTTACTTCTAAATGTAAAAATATAAGATTCACTCAATAGCAGTACATATTTTTTTTTTCTTTCAAATATAGAATAAATGTGTGACTTTTCTTAGTTTATTTTATATTCACTTGAATTTGAGTTTTGTTGGGAGAATTACAAATAACAGAGGAAAATTGAGTAAATATGGAGATAAATATTGAGAAACAAATACATGAACAATTAGGTTGAGGCTCGGGTATCTCGCTCTCTTTAAGGAGATTCAAGTCCTATGCGGTGTAATTTATTTATCAACCACCGGTGCCAACAGTTCTTCTTTGGTCTGTCCTCTCCAGGATACAACAACCCAACTGAAACGTTGTGTAGCTCAAACCACTCTGCACTATGAGGTTGAGCTCAAAGCTCCACAACAAAGAACACCCTTCTTTTGGCCAATTGCTCTTAAAAGAGGAAAGTAGAGAAATATGAGAAATTAGAGAGAAGAGAATATTGAAATGTTGTGTGATTGAGAGTGTGGTAAGAGAGAAATTTATACTAGAATTTTAGATCTAGGAATTTAATACAAAAATAAGTAATTAAAAAGTAAACTTTTTAATTTCTTTTACCAATACGTTATCTTCCTTAATTTGATAAAAGAAAACATCTCAAAATTACTACCTCATTTAAAAGATAAAACTTCTCTTAAATTAATAGTAAATATTAAAATGTAACAACATTCCCCCACTCATTTTAATATTTAAAATAATCAAAATCAATTGACAAAAAGAAAGATAATTATGCATCATAAAGGTGTGACTCTGCATTGAACCTTTACTAGTGAAATAATAATCTCTACTCCAGCGTTAGTAGTGGTCTCTGACTTGAACTCTAACACTTAAGGGGAAATAGAGAACTATTATTCACACATAATTATCCAGGGGTTGACATGAGCTTTATTGGTTAGCACATTATGACCCTGTGCTGATCCCAGAATTTCATGAGTGTATTTGAGAATAAACCCCATATCCTCATAGAGAGCAGCAGAGAGCAGCCCCACTCTCACACTCATATAGATAAAATTTTTCAAGGGTTGCTCCTATAACAACGACACCCCACTCATAAGAGCTACAAATTTTATTAAGAGTTTATTGAAAAACTCAACCCTCCACTACGTTATAGGATAAATGCACTCACATCATAGGGATGGATCAATATATAAAGACAGTGCATATTTACGGCCACCTTATAATTCGTTTTTCCCTTTGAACCTAGTTTTCACGATCTCTTATCATAGGTGGCTATCCTTATATATGGCTCATGACAATTATAAGGGCTTCAACCCCATACCCCACGATGTATTCCAGACCCTTTCTCTATTCAAGGCATTTGTTAATGGATCTGCAAGATTATCACAAGATTTAATGTAATTCACATTAATAATCCCATTACTCAAATAGGATCTCACAATACTGTGTTTTCTTCTTATAGGTCTTGATTTACCGTTATAAAAACGATTTTTTACTCTACCAATTGTGACAGTGTTATCACAATTTATCAAAATAGGAGGTATTGGTTTCTCCCACATTGGAATTTCATATAATAAATCTCTTAGCCAACTTGCTTCCTCGCTAGCTGAAGCTAAAGCAATAAGCTCTGCTTCCATGGTAAAGTTGGCAATAATTGTTTGTTTTTTAGATTTTCAACAAATAGCACAACTTCCCAAGGTAAAAATATACCTTGTAGTAGATAAAAAATCACCTGACAATGTATTCCAGTCAACATCAGAAAATCCTTCAACAATAGCAGGATATTTTTTATAAAGTAAGCCATAGTCTTTTGTTCCCAATAAATATTTCATAACACGATCTATGGCATGCCAATGTTCTTTACCTGGCTTACTCGTAAACCTGCTAAGAACTCCTACTGCATATGCAATGTTAGGTCTAGTGCAATTAATTGCATACCGTAGGCTACCAATCACTCTAGCATACTCCTTTTGATTAATTACATCACTTTCATTTTCAATGGAAAACAAGTAAACACTTGAATCAAATGGAGTAGACACATGTTTACAATCAAAATAATTGTATTTTCTGAGTATTTTCTCCATATAATGTGATTGGTCAAGGAAAAACTCATCTGAATTTTTTGTTATTTTCATACCCATAATAAAATTAGTCTCACCAAGATCTTTCATGTCAAAATGGCTTCTCAATAAATTTTTTGTTTCATTTATAACAAAAATATTTGAGCCAAAGATTAATAAATCATCAACATATAGGCAAATAATAACATATGAATATTCCCATGATTTATAATAGATGCATGTATCACATTCATTTGGTTTATAACCATTATTTAGTATGCAATAATCAAATTTCTCATGCCACTATTTTGGGGCTTGTTTTAAGCCATATAGGGATTTAGTAAGCTTACACACTTTCTTCTCTTGCCCAGGTTCTATAAAACCTTCAGGTTGGTCCATATAAATCTCTTATTCTAAATCATCATTTAGAAAAGTTGTTTTCACATCCATTTGATGAATACTCATATCAAAAATTGCAGCAATTGCAATTAGCAATCTAATAGATGTGATTCTCGTAACCGGAGAAAAGGTATCAAAGAAGTCTAAGTCTTCTTTTTGTTTAAAACCTTTTGCCACAAGTCTAGCTTTATACTTGTCTATACTACCATCCGATTTCAGCTTTTTTCTCAGGACCCATTTACACCCTATAGTTTTACAACCTGATGGCAAATCAACTAATTTCCAAGTTTTATTAGAAATTAGTGATTCCATTTCATCATTCACAGCCTCTTGCATCTGGAGATGACAAAACTTCTTGCAAAGAAATTGGTATTTCTTGAATATTATAAACATAAAAATCAAGACCAAAATCTTTTACAGTTCTAGCTCTTGTACTCCTATTTAATTCAACTGGAGAGTTGTTTTCATTATTATCAGCAGGAGTAGAAGAGCCCAACTTATAAGAAGCTTGTTCACAACTTTGACCCCCACTATTTCTTGAATTGAAAGGAAATTTTTCTTCATGAAAAATTGCATCACTTGATTCAAAAATCACATTATGTTCAATGTTAAGAAATCTATAGGCTGTACTATGAACTGCATATCCAAGAAAAACACAAGTGGTAGCTTTAGAGCATAATTTAGGTCTTTTTGGATCTGTTAGCCTCACAAAAGCTAAATATCCCAAAACTTTTAAACATCCCAAATTTGGCTTATACCCTTTCCACAATTGAAAATGTGTAATTTTTGTCTTTTTATGTGGCACTCTATTTAATACATGACAAGCAGTCGTAACCGTTTCACCCCAAAGATTAAAAGATGCACCTGATTCTAATAGCATAACATTAGTCAAACCAATTAAGGTTCTATTTTTTCTCTCAACTACTCCATTAGAAGCAGGTGAATATGGTGGAGTAGTCTCATGAATTATTCCCAATGATTCAACATATGAATTGAATTCAAATGATTCATATTCTCGACCTCTATCACTTCTAATTCTTTTAATTTTTCTACCAAATTGATTTTCAACTTCGAGGAGAAATTTTTTAAAATTCTCAAAAGCATCACTTTTATTTTTCAATAAATAAACATGAGTATATTTTGAAAAATCATCAATAAAAGTGATAAAATATCTATTTCATCCTCTAGTTAAAAATCCTTCAAATTCACACAACTCGATATGAATTAACTCTAGTAATTTGGTATTTCTTTCAACACTTTTATGAGGTCTTTTTGTAATTTTAGCTTTACTGCATATTTCACATTTCTCAAAATCATTTTTTAAACTAGGAATTAATCCAAGACAACTCATCACCCCCACATATTTACTATTTATGTGACACAAACGAGCATGCCAAAAATTTAAAGAATAGAGCATATAAACCGAATGGTAGATGCTTTATTAATATGCTCAATGTTCAATTTGAACATTCCATCACAAGCATAACCTTTTCCAACAAAAATTCTCTTTTTTATCACATATTGATCAGATTCCATAGTTTGTTTAAAGCCAGCCTTATTAAGAAGATAACTCGACATTAAATTCTTCGTCATGGAGGGTGTATAAAGCACATCTTTCAAAATTAGAACCATTCCAAAGGTGAATTTTAATTCAACCTCACCAGTTCCCATAATTTGGGTAGTATGGGAATCACTAAGCATTATTGTTTTAGGCTCCTTAAAAGGAGTATAAACTTTGAACCAATCTTTGTCATAACAAACATGTCTATTGGCTCCAGAATCAGCCCACCATCCTTCAACACTTTGAACCATATAAATATCAGTTATCATAGCCACAAATGGTTCTTCGGTAACATTAGCCTGAGGTATAGGTTCATGTTTTCAAAATTTGCAAAATCGAGCAATATGCTCACTTTTGCCACAAACAAAGCAAACTGCTTTTGAATGTTGAGGATATACTTGATTTTTATTCACTTGGCTTGGATTTTTCTTATGAGGTTTATTATTCTTTTTCATATAACTCTTCTTTGGCTTTAAATGACTAGTTTTAGGAATCTGACCCTTAGGTAAACTATCATTAGAAGAGATTAGATTTACCTTGCTGGAAATTTCATTGTCTTCTTGAATCAATGCATCTTTCCCTCTTGCCTCTTCCTCCACACGAATGCGAGTAATTAGCACTTCTAGAGAAATTTCCTTTTGCTTATAATGCATTTTTTTTTTTGAAATTCTCTCCATGATGATGGAAGCTTGTCAATTATGCCGGCAACAATAAGATTGTCTCTAATCTTAATTCCTTCATATGCTACTTCAGCTACTATCATCTGAAAGTCTTGTGCTTGATCTACTACAAATTTTCCATCTACCATTTGGAAGCGAAAGAAGCAACTTGCAGCATATTTTTTCGCGCATGCTTCTTCAGTATCATATTTATTTTGCAAAGCTTTCCATATTTTCTTGACTGATGTAAAAGTAGTATCATAATAATCATAAAAATGATCATCAAGACAATTTAAAAGATAGTACCGACATTTATACTCATCTTTCTCATACTTATCAATTTTCTCTTGGTGTTCCATGAACTCTTCAATCCCCATGTTTTCAGTATCAATCTTCTTTGGGTTTTTTTTTCTATGAGGACATAAGCTACTTTGAGAAGATTAAGGTAGAACAACACTTTTCCCTTCCATCTCTTACTTAAATCAAAAAGGCTTGTTGAGATCTCCAATATTCTCATTAGACTTCTCAATTGTAGACTCCATGTTGAATCTTCTTAAAATTGTTGGGGGAATTACAAATAACAGAGGAAAATGGAGTAAATATTGAGATAAATATTGAGAAACAACCACGTGAACAATTAGGTTGAGGCGCAGGTATCTCGCTCTCTTTAAGGAGATTCAAGCTCTCTGCGGTGTAATTTATAGATCAACCACCGGTGTAACAGTTCTTCTCTGGCCTGTCCCCTCTAGGATACAACAACCTAACTGAAATGTTGTGTAGCTCAAACCACTATGCACTATGAGGTTGAGCTTAAAGCTCCGCAACAAAGAACACCCTTCTTTTGGCCAATTGCTCTTAAAAGAGCAAAGTAGAGAAATATGAGAAATTAGAGAGAAGAGAAGATTGAAATGTTGCGTGATTGAGTGTGTGGTAAGAGAGGTATTTATACTAGAATTTTAGATCTAGGAATTTAATACAAAAATAAGTAATTAAAAAGTAAACTTTTTAACTTCTTTTACCAATACGTTTTCTTCCTTAATTTGATAAAAGAAAACATCTCAAAATTACTACCTCATTTAAAAGATAAAATTTCTCTAAAATTAATAGTAAATATTAAAATGTAACAACAAGTTTGATTTGAATTAAAACAGTAGAAACAATTTCTTTTAAAAGATTTCTAAGATAAATTATCAAATCCTTAACAACATTTTTCAATGTTTTGTGTCAAAACGCTAAACTTCACTTCATTCATAACTATCAATTGATCATTCATTTGAAAATATTTTGGAAAAAAAATGAGTAAAGAAATACTCAATAAACAATTTCCACATCAAGTTCTAAAATTCATTTTCTTTCAAAACAATCGTAAGAAAAATAAAAATATCCTTGCAAAACTTTTAATACAACTATCAAAACTTTCAATTAAAACTTTCAGACAATTGGTGCTTAAAAAAAAACAAAGTCTTTCAATCAAACAAGCTTTCAAAACCAAACCTTTTAATTGAACAAAACTTTTATTTAACCAAAACTTTCAAACTAAAATAATATTTTCAATTCAAAATGTACTTTCAATCAATCAGTACTTTCAAATATCAGAGTGTGAGAAGAAACATTATTTTGGTAGCATTCAAAACATATATGATGGTTACCTATCGTTAATACCAATCAATCAGTCGGTACATTAAATCAGATTTGTTGATAAAAATCGACCAGAACATTTAACATAGTTACTCAAGTACGAGAGCACGTGAGTGAATGACACACACATGAATCTTCATTACTCAAAATTTCTTCTTCTCTTTCCTATATAATTATATGCTTACATATTGTTGAGTTGATTGGAATCTTGTGGTTTCTAACCATGTGAAAGGAACCAATTGTCCTAAGAAAACGACTTCCCTATAAGGATCGATATATAAATTGATTTCTTATTTTTCTTCCTGGAGATGAAAAAAGTTACTGATGAAAATATAATATATATTATTTTTGGGTAAATTATAGAAAATACTCTTGAACTCTGTACTTTGTTTCAAAAATACTCCCAAACTTTTAAAAGTTTCATTAATACCCTTAAACTTTCAAAAAAAAAGTTCAAAAATACCTTTACCATTAGTATATAGACAGAAATCGTTAGTACCTTGTTTTAAAATACTCCTAAACTTTCAAAAGTTATATTAATATCCTTAACCTTTAAAAAAAAAGTTTAAAAAAAATGCTCTTACCGTTAGTATATGGACAAAAAACATTTATCTACACGCCCATTACCTCCCTTTTTCATTTCTTCTCTCTCTTGATTTGTTTCAATCTATAGCCTAACACTTCTCTATTTTTCCTCTATTTTCCCCCTTTCTTTTTCAATACCCTACTTACTATCTTCTTCCATTTTCCAATCTCTAAAACTACCCCCTTCAATCAAGTTATATAGAATATAGCAAGAAGTAAAAAGAATAATGGAACCACCAAAGGATCTTAGGACTTAAATGCTTTAACAAAGTTGTGCGTTAGTAATTTGAGTTAGTATGTTTGGGTTTAATACACAAAAAGAGAGATATGTTGAGAATTTAGGTCATAATTTTGAGGACATCTAATGGGAGGAAAAAAAAGAAAACATATACATTACCAAATTTGTAGCGGATGAAGATTTTATTAATTATTTTTGCAGTTCAAATTAGTCTATTTGTTGTGGCTAGCTAAGAAGGTTCCCCATGATTGAGAATTAGACAAATGGAGGAAAAAATGAGAGTATCTATATGAAAAAAATGAGGGTATTTATATAAGTTGTTTTCCAACTCAAGATAACTTCAAAGACATAGACTATTTAGGTGTTGAAATTTTTTATATTTATGTTTGGACGTGCTTAGAAGTCAGGGAGAGCTCCTCCTATTTATTTAAACTTCTAATATTTAAGAATATAGGAGAAATGAGAGAAGTTTTTAGAGATTGGAAAATGAAAGAAGAGAGTAAGAGGGAATTGAAAAAGAAAGGGAAACAAAAAAGGAAAAATAGAGAAGTGTTAAATAATAATTGAAGCAAATTAGGAAAGAGAGGAAATAAAAGAGGGAGGTGGGCATTTTTTAACCTTTTTTTTTTTTTAAAGGTTAAGGGTATTAATACAACTTTTGAAAGTTCAAGGGTATTTTTAAAATGAGATACTAACGATTTTTTTCCATATATTAACGGTAAGGGTATTTTTGAAGTTTTATATTAACGGTAAGGGTATTTTTGAACTCTTTTTTTGAAAGTTTAAGGGTATCAATGAAACTTTTAAAAGTTTAGGGGTATTTTTGAAACAAAGTACTAACGGTTTCCATCCAAAACTAACAGTAAAGGTATTTTTGAAATCAATAGACCATGATTAATGAATCAAAAGTCAACGAGATAGCTTATACGTATCTCATAGTTGACATGTTAGATGCAAGTTTAATAAAAAAAAAATTGACAACAACATATGAGATGTTGAAGTCAATAGAAGCTAAATTTAGATAATTGTCTAAATAATCTCGAATTTAAGTATTACAAAAATCCAAGAAAAGAAACCAAATGACTGAAGCTATAACGGAAATAGTTCTTAAATTTCCCAGAATAGTTATAGTGAGAGGAATTTTTGAAATACTTCTATTGGAAGAAAAATATAGATGAAAGTAAAATTGATTTATTAGATTTTTTGTGGAGAATAAATAACGCTACTTGGATAGTTGATATAAGATCCACTATCAAGATTTATTTTTTATTACATTTAATATGTAATTCTTGGAAAATACTTAACATGTAGAATAGTTCCTACAGGTTGGCATCAGGAAGTCAATCTCAGTTAATGAAGTGAGAGACATTAAGATGTCATTAAAGGATAATTGTTACTTAATGTTGAATGTGGGATTTTATTACTACAAGAGAAATTCAATTTCTCAAACTTTATTATTAAAAAGTTCACATAGTATGAATTATTTTGAAGTATTAAAATTTATATTTTCAAAATTGTTTGAAAATACATGCAGTTGAAAATAAGAACAATTTGTATATGTTAAAATGTTTTTTTTTTTTTTGAAAATTTACATATTAAAATATTAATATGTACTATACTACAAAATACTGAGATATTTAGGATTATAGAATTCATAATAGAAAGATATTGTTTTCTCCTAAAAGATGATACTTGACTTTGACATTTAAGGTTGATTAATATCAACTTGAATAGAATAAAAAGACTAGTAAGAGGTAATTCTCTAAAAGTTAGAGTTAGTTACTTTACCTGTCTGTAGATCTTGCCTTTCATGCAAGATAATCATTGGACCTTTATTAAATAAGGCTAAAAGGTTAGAGAATACATTAGACTTACGCATTCTGACCCAAGTGGTCTGGTGAATGTAGAAGCCAAATACAGTTATGAATATTTCATCACTCTAGTTGATGATCATTCAAGGTACAAGTATATTTACATAATATAACATAAATCTAAATTTTTGAAAAGTTCAAGAAAATTAAGGCTAAAGTTAAAAATCGATTAGGTAGGTCTATCAAGACATTATGATCAGATCATAATAGAAAGTACATAAACCTTACATACTATGGCTAATTGATAGAAAATGAGTTTTTATCCTAATTATCTTAAATACCAAGTACTTTTATGTGAAATTGTATTGTAAGAGGAGAAACAAAATCTTGTTGGGCATGGTCGCATCAATAGTGAGTTATACGCCATTACAAAACTCTGGTTAGGATATGCAATAGAGATTACATAGTGATCATTATTCCCTCAAAAAGTGTTTACGAGACAATTTTGAAATTATTGAAGAGTAGTAAAGCTAGTTTACAACACTTCACCATTTGGAAATGTTAAGCTTACATGCTGAAACAAGCTAAAAAAAACTGTATATGTTCAAAAGATATGCCTAAGTGTAGACTACCCTTAAGGAGTAACAAAATGGTATTTTATCTAATCTTTAAAAAAGTAAGGTATTTGTGTGACAAATATCATTTTTCTATAAGGAATATCAACTAAAAGACCACAAACCTTTAATAAGGTGAGATAATGTTAATAAATTGGTCCCAAGTGAAGCCACTAAATAGTTAACAAAAGTTGTTAACAATTTAATTACGGTTGAAAGCCAAATGGATCCTAGTCATGAATTGGATAAGCCTCATCGTAGTGGGAGAGTTATGAGATGACTCAACATTTACAAGGATTTAATTGAAGCCCAAGTTGTCATGTTAAATGACAAAGTAGAAAAGCTTATTGCCTTCAAAGTGAGACTAATGACAAAAGGTTAAAAGGAGAAAGTAGACTGCGAGTAAACTTTCTCACTTGTTGCCATACTGGAGCCTGTAAGAATTATTTAATTCATTATTGCATATGAGATATAAAAAAAATGAATGTTTGGAATTCTTTTATGAAAAGAAATCTTAGATAATGTATTTACACAAATCAATCATAAAGGTTTATATCCAAAGATCAAAAGCAAAAGGTTTGCAAAATAATAAAGGTTTATTTATGAAATGAATTTTACCATTATATTTTTGAATATAAGGTTTCATAAAAGTATCAAAATCTATGACTTTGGATAAATATTAATGAAGTTTGTATAGACAAGAAAATTATTAATTGCTTAGTAGATTTTTCTCATGTTTTATGTTGATGATATTTTACTCATTATGAATGATGTAAGATGTATATCTAACATGAAAAGTTGACTAAGTAACAAATTTTAAATTAGTGATTTGGAATGACTCGGTATATTTTACATGTCCAAAATGAAGATTTTAAGGAACAAAATGTTAACTTTGTCTCAAACATCTTATATTGACAGAATTATCGTCAAATATTTGATATTTATGTATAAGGAAGAGTATCCTAAGACACCTCAAATGCTGAGAACATATGATTAATTATCCACTCTAAGTGGAGACAATTAATGCATATATAAGACATAACAATTAATATACAGTTGGTTAGCATATATCAATTAAACGAATAGTAGGACCATTGAGTAAAAAATTTAAAAACTTTATCAAATTATCTATGGATTATGAGAATTTTTTGTGTATGGAGTAAAAGATTTAATCTTTACAAGATACGCTGATTCTTACAAAGATCTAGGAAATCTATGTTAAGATACATTTTACCTTAGGTGGTGGAGTATAGTAAACAAAGTTAAATTGTTTTGCTTGTGAAACAACAAAATGACTTGTATGACTCAAATAGTTTCTTGAGGATCTGAAAGGTGTTTCAAATATGATTTAGTCTATTATATTTATTATGATAATAGTGGTGCAAAAACTAATATTAAGGAAATTAGAAAACACCAAAGTATAGGGAATCATATCGAGAGAGAGAAAACATCATGATAGTGACCAAAATGACTTTTAATGACAGTCGTTTGGATCTATATAAAAAGGCTCTCCAGGCTAAAATATTTGAGGGTCACCTAAAATGTTTAGGATTACGAGACATGTCTTATCTTTGCTAGGAGAAGTGGGAAAGCATGTTGTGAAGGAATGAACGTTTCACTCCTCAACGAAAGCATTGGATCATCTTTGATTTTATTTAAAATTAAACTAAAAAAAATAAGGTTAAGCAAACTTACTTGGAGTAAATATAGAGATATTTATGGCAGGGCTTTATTTCCTCCACAAAGTCTTCCTAGCTATGACTTGAACACATCACCAAAGCTTGTGGGAGTTTTTTGAAAGAAAATCCACAAGGGATTGGAGAGAAAGACGTCTATAGAGAATTCTTTAATTCTCTATTGAACAGATGTGTGTTATTTTTAATGACTCAACCCAATGGTCCTATTTATAGAAATAAAGAGCAAATCTTTGCCATAATTAAAATATTATGTTTTAATATCTAATATATTAAAATATATTTTATATTTATTTGAATCTCATTCAAATCTCCTACGATATTTATTTATTTGAATCTTATTCAAATTTTATAAATATCTTTTATTTAATATATCTAATATACATTAATTATTTTAATATTTAATGTATCAAATACAATAAATATATTTTTATCTTTTATATTTAATATATTAAATATTAATTTGAACACTTCAAATTAAATATTAATTAATCACTTCAAATTAAATCTTAATTTGAACATTTCAAAATTTTCTTTCAAGTAAATTGGTCTTTTAGTGTTACTATGAGCTAGCAAGGAGACCTTATGGACTTACAGATTATAAGCTCCAATGATACAAAATTAATTAATTAAACTCTTTAATTAATTAATTTTCATTCATTAACTATAGGTCACTCCACTATAGACCTAGAGTTACACTCTTATGCACTGTAGGACAAGTTGTGTCCATAGATATAATCACTACATGCAAGTCGATCCTTCACGAGTTCTTCGTAATTACAGCTGGGTCAAAAGTCCGTTTTACCCATATAATTACATATTCATCTTAAGTACCATTGATCCTCTAATGAACAATTTGTTTATAATCTAATTATAAACTGAGTCACTCTCGGGCTAGTGAAAGGGTGGGGCCCCATTGTTCAAGTCCCAAAATTAGCACTTAAGTGAACTACTCATCTACTTATCCTATGAGTGAATTCCATCTTGTGAGATTATGTTCCCAACTCCCTATTTGGTCAAGTCCCCAAAATGGTAAGCATATTGAATCAGCTACAAAAGCCACTCTCACCCATGCAAATCAAAGGACAAGCCCTCACAGGCAGGAGTTCATAACTCACTTAGGATTAAGATCGAGTCGCATATGATCATCCTGATGAAATATTAATCTTCTCAATTAACAGATTTATAAAGAGAGATTAAATATTTCATGGTCTAGTCTTACACAAACTCATTGTATAAGATACCCTCACTCACATATCTCCACATGAACGATTTGGATCAAATCATTTGCAACTATTACAAAGTGGGCAGTATCAATAATGTTGCCAATATAAGGCACCTGATAATTCTCATTCATGAGGATTATTTGGCCTTTAAACTTAGTTATATTTGTGATTTTTATTCATATTATTTAATGAAAAAAATAAAAAGTGGTTGAATTTAATCACATGATTGATGGAAGATCTTTAAATTAAGTAAGTTGAGAAAAGAAAACAAAAGAAGAAAAAAATTCACACTTACTTAATGTTTTGATGCAGGAATTTTCGGAATGCAACTGCAGTGCAATTGCTATGCAACTGTAGTGTAATTGCTATGCAATTGCAATCTGGACAGATATGGAATTAAGGAAAAAAACGTAGATTTCTGGATTTTGGAGGAAAATTGACCCACGAGTTCAACAATATAATTAGCCATGATTGTCCATCAACTAAGAGGGAAACCTTAGCATGAAATCCCTATAAATATTGAACAAAGAAGCCAAACAAAGAGAGCTCGATTGGAGAAGATTTTCGTTCACATATTTTTGGGTTTTCTTACTTTCTGCAATTTTCATTTTTAGTTTTTTTGGTTGCTGTTTGTATTCATTTCTTCTTCATCTTAGTCCGAATCTCTTCCTTAATCCTATCTCAACGAAGTTGATGTTGGTAAAGAGAAAATCCTTATTCGATTAAGTTGGATTTTAAAAGATTTTTGTTTATGTTTTCTGGGTTTCTTCACCTACTGCAATAGATTTTTTTTTATTGCTTTTAGTTGCTGTTTTTGTTGTATTTTCTCTACATCTACATCTCCATCTCTAAACTCTTTCTCAATCCTATCTCCATAAGATTTGGATGTGGTTATGAACAAACTCTTGTTCGATTGAGCCAAAAAGAAATGAGTTTTTAGGATGGTTTAGTTCTCTTCGATTTCTGCACTTTTGTTTGTGAGTTTATGTTAATTGTGTTAAAATAGCTATTGGTTTTCTTTTCAATTTTAGCAATTGTAATTTCTGTTATTTGAATTTTGGAAAGCTACTGTATTTTGAATTTTGCATACATATATACAAGTTTCTTTAAGTAATTTTATATCTTGGAATTTTGAACTTATTTCTTTAAGCTACTATATTGCTTTGTATTTTCAATTTGTTGCATTGTTTACCTTGATTATACCAATGAATTTTACTAATTTACATTTACTATTTTCAATTTATTCCATCATGAAGAGCTAAATTTCCTTTGGGATTCAAGTTGTGAATGCCCTAGAGGAAAGATGTAAGGCTCGATAGCAAAAACAATTTAGCTAATTCTTCAACTATTGTTTGCTTTTAGTGAAATTAATGGTGGGTAAACCCTAGTTGGCCATCTAGTGTTGCTTGCCAAGCTAAACTTAATACCGAAAGGGTTACGGGAGGCGGAAGTCGCAAAAGCAATGGAGGAAAAGGCTTAGACATAAGTCCTGAAACATCGACACTAGACATAGGGCGATACTCCAAAACTACTAGAATTACGTGCAAAAATATCTAAGTTAGATTAGCCATAGAAATATAGGTTTAATCACTTAGTCTCCTAAAAATACTTCATAGAAGGTCGAATAGGAGTTGAATTCGGTTACTTAGTTCTTGAGTTAGCTACGATTGCAATTGTCTTCTTGTTGCATTTTCTTTCCAAAGAGGCATTAGCATATTGAATCCCTTTTTCATTTTCATTGATCTTTTCAAACAATTTTTCTTGTAACCAAAACACCTCATAAATCATTTTCACCCACGATAACCTTAAGTTGCAATTTGTCAACGATTTTTGTGCTATTTTTATAAATTTTATTAAAACCCGTTCCCTTGGGTACGATACTCTGGAGTACTCCAGTTTCTTATTACTTCGATCACGTGCACTTGCGTGTTGTAGCAAAAAGCCCGATCAAGTTTTTGGCAACCTTATCCATATACTATGTCCCTTTAGGTTATTTCTTGAATATGATCCTCCTATTTGTCAACCACATACTGTTCAAGATTACACTAATAACCTTGGATTTTTCATATAATGGATAATATTATATTGCAAATAAAATAATCAAAATTATTATTAAGTATTAAATAAATCATTAATTACGAGGCTTTAGGGCATAAATTCCAATAGTTTGGGGCACTGAGTGAGTTATAATAGTTTGTGGGTTATAATAATCATTGGAGTTACATAATATTGTTTAAAATTTAGAGTTGTTTAGTCTGTGTTATAATAGTTCGTATTTGGGGTGCAGAGTACTCCACAGACTATTATAACATATGCCCCAAACAGCCCCTTAGTTGGATTTGGGGGAGAAAGAGTAACTCCTGAAGGCAACATTGAGCTTTCAGTCACCTTTGGGGATGGACTGAATGCAACTAGATGATTAACTTCTTGGTAGTGGAGTGCACATCAGCTCACAATGCCATATTAGGAAGACCAACACTCTATCAACTAAAGGCTATAGCTTCCACCTATCATCAACTACTAAAATTTCCTACTTTGAATGGAGTGGAAATAGTGAAAGGGGAGAGAAAGCCTCAATGGAGTGTTACTTCACAACACTCAGAGAAATGAAAAGATCAGGTGATGGGCAGGAGGCAAATCTCGGCAAAGCCGAAGCCGACCACGCCCCTATGGATCACTAGGGAGCTCCCTTTTTATTTCTCTTCTTTAGTTATGTTTTCTCTTGATTAAAATTCTTCAAAATCATGTAAGATTCAAATTTTATCATCAATAAAGTTATCTCTTTTCTAAGCTACAAAGTTATGTCGACTCAAGCATGATTTCCACAACTAAAACTCCTACTTGAGTAGAGGGCTACATAGGGGATAGGATTCCCTATTAAACAAAAGCAAAGAAGCTACATAGGAGATATGCCTCTTGGTTGAACAAAAAGTAGAAGCTACACAAAACGAGCTAGAAAAGCCAAAAATCCCAAATAAGTTGAGGCTGACCTACATAGGCCGAGGCCGACCCTCATAAGCCGAGCCTGAGCAAGTTGCAAGTAAGTGATTTCTTTTGGTTTTGTGGTTTGAATTCATGAATGAGGGACTCCTTTTATCAATTTATCTTGTTTAGGAAGACTTAAGTAATTTTATTTGTCAGAGTTCATCTATTTGAAGTAAAATTCATTAAAGAGAAACAAGGACGATAAATAGAAATTAAACTTCCATTGAATAGCAAAGAAAAGTCTTACATTGAGATTAAAAAGACAAAAGTGACAAGCAAAATACAAGACAAAAATTATGTAAGAAGACTAGCCCTCATTCATGTCCACTCCTCCACTACCATTAGAGTCATCTGAATCTAAGAAGGCATATGGATCTTTCTTAAAGGAATCAAATTCCTCTAGAACGATCTCACAACTTATGTCTTTGTGATGCTTGGCAAAGCGCTTGACAGCGCAGCTGAATCCACAGTCCAAGATCTCATCCTGCATCACAGTATATTCTTCTGTCTTCTTGAACTCTTCAGCAAAATATTCTGCATTGGTCAGATGGGCCTTGACTTCATCCAACTGGGTACGAATTGATCGAAGCTCAACCCTCGTAGAATTAAGCTCAATCCTAACCTCAGCTAAGAGACAGTTGGCCTAAGTCAAGCTAGCTTGAGCCTGAACTAGCTCTGCCCTGGGAACATTGGTCTGTTAAAGAGAGGAGATCTTCTCTGCCATGATTATTGCAGACATAGTGAGCTGACCAAAAGCTTAAAGAGAAAACAATGAGAAAGTTAGTTGTGAAGAGGCAAGTGTAAAATAAAAAGAAGATAGGTGAAGAATAGAGACTTACATGACGCAATTCACGAACTCCTTGAACAACCTCCCTAAGATCTCCCATTCTGAAACCTGGAGGATAATCATGGCCAACACCCCTCCAGAACTCGAAACTCCACCCCAGAATATCTATTACTTACTGTAGAGTAATCTTCAGGAAGAGCGAAAGTGGGAAGCTCAGAAGCAATCTCCTCATCAGGAGAGGAAGGAATGCTCTTCCTGGTACGACGAGTACTGACATAGGAAGTTAAGGAGGAAGGTTTGAAGTCTTAAAGGTGGGAGCACCTCCCACACCTGAGCTAGATCCGCCAACCCTCGAGGGCCCAGCTCCCCCAATGGCTTCCTTTTTGTTCTTTTGTCTTTGAACTTCGAACAAGGAAGTGGATCGTGGAGGCATATCTAAAAAATAGAAGTAACAAAATCGTGAGTTATAGAAAACACACAAGGCAAAATCTAAAGCAGAGGGACCGAGTTCGAGCTCTTTCCAGCACAAAAACTAAAGAAGAATTTGAGTTTAAATCCAACCTTCAAGAAGAGGGGGTAGAGAAAAACCGATTTTGGCTATATTCTCTTGACTCACAAGAGAAAGACCAAGACAAGCTGGAGCTTCCAAACTCCTCACAGCTCTCACAAATGCTGGAGCAGCAGCAGGATGACAGAACTCGGTGGGAACTGAAAAGGAGAAAAGATAGTGTAGTTAGATAAAGGTTTATAAAAGCAATTTCCAAAAAGAAAGGGAGAATATAGAGAGCAACTCACCATTATCCCCAAACTTCATGGAAACTACGTAGGTGGAATTTTGGAGCCCACGAGTTAACCAATTCCCACTCACAAAAAAATCATTTATTTTTCCATCTATGAACCAAATTTTGTCCATCAATCAGTTTACCACAAGAGGAACTCAAATAATAAAAGAAGCAACCAAAAGAGGGGTTATGAGTTAAAATGTAGAGAGACATAAAGACATGTGGTGTGAGTGGACTACCATCGTCATATGTTGTCCATAATCCATAACAGCCTATGAGATAACTCCAGCTATTTGGGACAAGATGAGTGGGAGCCAACCCAACCAACATCAAGAAACTTTGCAAAAATAAAGACAAGGGAAGACGAACTCCAAATTTAAACATAGCAGAATAAAAGACAACTTCTACTTGAGGGGGATCATCAATATGATCATCGAGCCCAGGAACCCTCAATTGTACATCGAAGAGAATATTATACTTGTACCACAATTTCTCAAGATGAGTATCGATCACCAAGGATGATATAATCTCATAATATACATAAGGTTCATTGAAAACATGATCAGAAGATGAATAAGTATCATAATAACTAGAACTAAGAGACTCATCATCAAAGAAGGATCCCTCTACTTCAGGAGAAGTAGTAAAAAATTCACTAGCCATCCTAACAAGCAAAAAAGAAAAGAAAGTATAAGAGTAATAGAGCAAAAAGTTATCTTAAAGAGAGGAGGAGAAGACGAGAATGGTGTGAAAATGTGAAGAAATGAGCTCTTATTTATAGGAGAAGCATGAAGTACTTTTGGAGGGAAATTAAATTTGGAATTCAAATTGGAATAAAAAAAAAGGGAAGTTGGGTCGACCCATGACCTGCAAGGCGGGCCTACCAGAGCGCCATGCATGTCAGAAGCCAGGCCTGCGCGCTAGCTGAGGCCTACTAGATCGATTCGGTTTGGCAAATCGAACAAGTGCAAAACGTGTATGTGTATAATTTTCCTCTCTAGAATGCCTTCCACTGTTCATTTTTCTTCTCTCCTCTCTCGGAATCAGCTGGAAATGAAACTACTTGAGAACAGAAAACGCTTATTAAAAACGAGAAGTTACACGGCTACTAGATGGACAAAATTCCCTCATATGGGAGTTCAAAAATTTCAAAATAGTCCCTATAGGGTTTGATAACAATCTCATTTAAACTTGAGAATGCCCTCGAATTTATATATTATCTCTAGGAAAATGCACAGATCGCGAATCTAGAGGAGAGTCTCAGCCTCCAAGAAAGATCAAAATGTTCCCTACGGGGTTGGACGACAATCTTAGGGAGATTCAAGGCGAACCTTGGAGCTCTAAATTTTCTCCAAGATGTGGACGAACACACTATCTAGAGGAGCATCTTATCCACCAGGAAAGACCGACCTACGGGGTTAAACGACAATTCTGGGGATTATCTGAGGCGTAAATTAAGCGCCACAGAACCTTAAAATTCCTATGAAAAAATGAAAAAACCGACACTCTAGAAGATTGAAATATCCTCACGAGGATAGACAACAATAACTAGAGATAATTCGAGATAGACCTCGAAATGTCACAAATGACTCCAAAATTTAATAGGCTACTCCCAAGTCAGGTTCCATGCAATTATTTCACACGCTCCTAATTTTGAATCCTAACTAGGAAGTGGGGGCTAATGTTATAGGTGAAAATGGACCTATAAAGGGCTAAACGAGGAAAAAAAGCCCAATATAAAGTCAAAACGGATCGAAACCGACACGGGACTGGCCCACAACGTGAGAGGGTGAAGAAACGAGCTTGGGTCAAAGCCTAAGCATGCCGAGGCCGACCACATGGCAATCCCCTCTTTTGGGCCTTGCCTTGGTCCCTCATGGCCTAGGTACCCCCAGTCCAGCCCTATTTGGTCATTTCGTTGTCAATTGAAGATGGAAACCCACGAAAACCCTAGAAAGGAAGGTGTTTAAGCTCCCTCTTAAGGGGAGAGCAGGGTAAATTCATTCTAGCCACCTAAGCTATTTTAGAACTCCTAATTCTCTCTAAAGAAGTGTGGCCTACACCACACTGGCGTCCATATTTTTCTTGTCTTGCAGGCCGCGTTCTTCCTTAAACAATATAAAATCACCCTCGTTGTCACGTGGAGGTCAGGTGAGATCTCTCATGTCCAAAATTTGGCAACAACAAGCCTTATTTTTTCAAAGGTTAAAAAAAATGAGTTAAAAACCATATGTGGGAATCAATCAAACCATATAAATGAAGTCGAAACTAAACTCACATCATATATTAAATTGAAACTCAAAATCTAAACCAAAACTAAACTAAAATCATAAATATCAAATTTGTAATTTAATTTATAATTTAATATTATTATTTTTTCAATTAGATGCCATTTTCTCTCTCCTTCTCCTTTCCCCTTCGTCTTCCCCTCCTCTCATTAGACGCTCGACGCCGCGCCGCCGATCAACGCCGGCTTCCCTCCGCCGCTTGAATAATATTAAGAAAAACAATCCGAGTGAGTCCTCCTCTTCCTTTCATTTTTTTTTCTTTCGGATATTCGTTTTTTGTTCTTTAATCATACCATCATCTCCATTGCACTTTGAATTGTTTTTCCGTAACTTCTGATCGGATCTAAAGCAAAGGTAAGGTAAAAAAGAGCATCAAATACGACGTATGAAGTAGATAAGGGGCATGCATTCTGAGATTTTTTTTTTTTTTTTCATTACTCATTACATATTGAGAATTTTGGTTAATTACGCAGTAGGGATAGATGAGACATTGTTGGGTCGTCTTCTTTCCAAAATCAATTCTAGTCTAAGAATTTGATTGGGAAATCGAATTGATTTGGAGGGGGGGGGGGGGTTCCCTTGCTGATCTTGAGGTCGATGACTCATAGGCAAACCTCATGCTATTTTCAGGAATTCCAGTATCTTTAGTACGAATTGAAGTAGGTAAAAGAAAAGTGGCTCAACAATTTGAGTTTTAATTTTGTGAAATTTAAAGTTAGTTTTGGGCTAAATTCAATAGAAATTAAAAATTTAAGGTGAAAATTGACAAATTGAATCAAGTATAGGGATAGAAAGTAAATTTTTTCCAGTTGAACTATTTCTTGAATGGTGATAATTGTTCAGACTCTATGAAATGTTTTAATTCTCTAAGACTATTTTGTTTGAATCTTGGAGGTTTGTTGTTTCTGTGAGACATAAATTACAAGCTTAATTTTCTGCTGAAGACTCTGCTTCGCAATCTCTGGACATCATCAATAAGCAAGGATGTAATGATATCAATAGAAACGTTCAGGCCTCTGTCAATTGATATTCTTTAAAACATTTCATACATTTTAAGTGGTATTTTGTTAATATTTTTTATATTTCATTCATATCCTTTTAGTTTAATGTAAATATTGATTAACTTCTCGTATTGATATTGATTTTTTTTGGATATATGGAAATACCAACATGTTGATGAATATTCAAATTTGTGTTTGTAAGTCCTGTTTTGAATATCTTCTTATAATTGCTACATGTGGTTTCTTTTGTATTCCATGTCCAATTTATTGGACAGTACAATAGTAAACAACAAGAGTGGGGTTTGACCTTTGGGTTTGTAAGGAAAGAAGGATAGGCCTGTTTTGGCTTATCAAACCCTTGAGACAACAGAGTCATTAGATTATCTCTCTAACATGTCCAAACACATAAAACAACATAGATATGCTTGTTTTCTTATCATTTCTCTACAATGGATTTCATATTTCTTAAGAAAACATTTGAATTCGTAGCCAAATTCTAAAAACAAAAACAAGTTTTAGAAATCTACTTTTTTAAGTTTTCAAAACTTGGCTTGGCTTTTGAAAACATATATGTAAAAAGTAGATAACAAAACAAGGAAACTCAAGGCTTAATTTTCAAAAACCAAACATCCAATGGATACATTATTAGTTTAATCTGCATAAGGAAAGTAAAACATTATTTACTATGGATACATGTAATGGCTTCTAGTAGATTCTCTTTTTTCAGTGGCTTGCCTAAATGCACATCTATTAGCCTCAATTGTCTTTCTTGCTTCTTCTCCTGATGTATGGGCAGTCAGTGCAATGATAGGAATGTGGGTGTTGTAATCTCTTTCCAACTTCCTTATCTGTCTAGTTGCTTCATATCCATCCATTACTGGCATCTACCATATGCAAATTCTTATAAAATAAATCTCAAATGACATAAATTATTGCAGGAAGGTAAAAAACTAAAAACTTAACAGCCTCAATGTTTGTTTTTCTTCTTTTATCTTTGTTTTTTAAGATGGTAAGTATAAATCCTTGGGATGTTGGCTGTTAGGTATAGTGATTCTAATCCCCCCCCAAAAAAAGGAAAAAAACAAAGAAGAATATAGTAGGTAAGTTCTTACGGCACAGTCCATTAGTATGTAGTCGTAAGGAAGAGTATTTGAAGCACCATGTTTCCGCTGATTGCCTAAGCCATTGCAAACAAGCTCCAAGGCTTCCTCTCCATTTTCACATATCTCAATAGTTGTACCAAGTCTTTCAAGGTTCATCTAGCTAGTCTTCATAACACTGCATTGTCCTCGGCAAGCAAGATTTTTTTCCCACTTACAGGTTTTTCGCCACTCAAGTTTTCGAATTTCTCTTCTCTAATTTCTTGGTGTCAACTTTGTTGCCCACCAACGGGTGAGATTCTAGTCTTTGAGCCTAAACAAGAATGAATTTGAATCAATGACAAATTCTTTGGGGAGGTCCCACTACTTGATTTTGTTTCTTGTCATACTCTTGTTATAATCTGGCGTCGAAAAATTGGTGAATTTCTCTCCTTGGCCTTACTCTGATATTTGTATAGTGATGAACTTGGATCTTTTGAAACACTCCCAGTCCGATATAATCTACCACTTTCTCTGCTTTGTAATGTGCCTCCAAACTCTGGAAGGAGTCTTATCACTTCATACAAACGGGAACCATGAAAAGGTCTGGATATAACAATATCGTTCAACTTAAAAATGTTCAAGTCCATCCCCTTGTGGTTGATGATGTGTGACATTTGATTATCCAGCAGCCAAACGACCTTACAGTAGGCATCTTGAAGTCCATTTCTAAAATTAGCCACCATATTGCATATTTCTCTAAATGGTCCTGCACTGGCGTCGATTACAATCAAGATGAGGCTAATTTCACCTCTAGGACTAGTATTTTTGAATACTGAAAGCAGGTAATTTGTCCTCTTTCATTGCACCCAAAGAAACATTTGTATTCGGCCCATTGCTGGAGTCACCGGATGTTGATTTGCTTAGGTAGTCACTTGGTGAACTATTACCTGACCTTCCTCTTGAGCTGTGCCTAGAATGGCTCTGTTATTACCTGACCTTCCTCTTGAGCTGTGCCTAGAATGGCTCTGTTTCTCCAAAATTTTTGGTAGAGTGACAAGAAGTGGCTCCCATTGTTTCTGTTGGATTTCCTGCATAGCTTTTAGTGATTGTGTATTATGTGTATCTTTATTATTTATATTTGTAATATTTTTTTCCTTATTGGAAAATGGTCCTTCTTCTATATAAAGAGGACCTTGTACTTTGATTCATATACAGAAGAAATACAATAGAGACTTATTCTCTCAAAATTCACATGGTATCAGAGCCTACCCTTATCTTCTAGAAACCCTATCCGTCACCACCGCCGCCGGTGCCACCGTCGAAGTCCTTAGCCGCTGTCGGAACCCTAGCTGTTGAACAGCGCCCATTACTTCCGACTGCAGTGTTCTTCTTCGACTATTTTCATCGATTTTTTTGCGAGTTTCGCTGAAGACGATATCCGACCTCCAGACGAAGACGAACCCGTTCAATTTGCTCAGATCCGCGAAGACGAGCGATCGTCTTCGTCTTCGTCATCTTCGAACGTTCAGCTTCTTCTTCATCGCGAAGCCAAGCGATCGACCCGCGAAGACCGTCTGCGTCTTCTTCATCGCGACCCGAGCTCTGCTTTGTCATCGCGACCCGACCCGCGACCTCAGTGACTGTCTTTCGCCGCCTTCGTCAGCTTGCCGGTCGTCTTTGCCGATCTTCTTCGCCGATCGTCAGCTCGCCGGCCGGCCGCGCAGTCTTCGTCTTCTACTTCGTGGGTTGCAAATCGTTTTTTTTTTTTTTTTTTGCTCTCCGAATCGTGGGTTGCAAATTGGCTGCGGTTTGGTTTGGTTTATTTTTTGGTTCAGAGTTGGTCTAATCCGGTTCGGTTTATTTTTTCCAGATCTGGTCTGATTTGGTTCATTAAATTTTGGCCTTATTCGTTTCAAATTCTGGCCTTATTATCTGGTTTCCTATTAATCTTTTTTGCTGATATGTCTAAGTTGATCGTTGGAATGGCTCAAATACGGAGTAAGACTGAGCGTGGGCTGTTCGATACCACAACCATTAACTCAAGTTCCTTTGGTAAAGAGCAAATTGATCAACCCTCTACACTGATGCAAACCAATTTATCATCTGGTAATCTTTGTGTTTCCTTGGCACAAATAGGTAACTGTCCTCAAGTTTTTTCTTGTAGTACTTCATCTCCATGGATTATCGATTCTGGAGCATCTGATCACATGACTAGTTCCTCTCATTTATTTCATTCCTATTCTCTTTCCTATAAAAATGAAAAAATTCGAATTGCAGATGGTAGTTTCTCTTCTATTGCAGGAAAAGGAACTATTAAATTGACTAATACACTTTCACTACAGTCTGTTCTCCATGTTCCTAATTTAGCCTGTAATCTCTTATCTGTTAGTAAACTTTGTAGAGATTCTAACTGTCATGTCACTTTCTTTGAATCTCATTGTATTTTTCAGCATCAGGATTCAGGAAAGAAAATTGGGACTGCTAGGATGCTTGATGGTCTCTACTACTTTGATGAAGGTTCTTCTAGTAATAAAATAACTCAGGGTCTTAGTAGTATCAGTTCTCTCTCTATTCATGAACAAATCATACTTTGGCATCGAAGGTTAGGACATCCAAATTTCTTCTATCTTAAACGTTTATTTCCAAATTTATTCAAAAATGTTGATTGCTCATCTTTTCATTGTGAAAGTTGTATTTTTGCAAAAAACCATCGATCTACATATTTACCAAAATCTTACCAAGCCTCCAAACCGTTTTACTTAATTCATAGTGATGTTTGGGGTCCGTCTAAGATCATGACTCATAGTGGTAAAAAATGGTTTGTTACTTTTATAGATGACCACACACGTCTATCATGGGTCTATTTAATGCAAAAAAAATCTGAGGTGAAAGATTTTTTCAAACATTTTTATAATATGATTGAAACCCAATTTCAAACTAAAATCAGTATTTTACACTCTGACAATGGAACTGAGTATTTCAATGAATACCTGAGTGATTTTTTAAAGGATAAAGGTATTTTACATCAATCTACTTGTCGAGATACCCCTCAACAAAATGGAATTGCTGAACGGAAAAATAGACATTTACTTGAAGTTGCACGTGCCATAATGTTTTCTATGCATGTTCCTAAGTATTTATGGGGGGAAGCTGTACTCACGGCTACCTATTTGATAAATAGGATGCCTAGTAAAGTCTTGAATTTTCTAACCTCCCTTGAATGCCTTAAAACTATTTTTCCAACTAATCGCATACATTCTGATTTACCCATCAAAATTTTTGGTTGCATTGCATACGTTCATGTACCAAGTCTTTTTCGATCCAAACTTGATCATAGGGCTATAAAATGCATTTTTTTGGGTTATGCTTCCAATCAAAAGGGGTATAAGTGTTTTGATCCTCAGACAAATTTTTTTTATGTGAGTATGGACATTTCTTTTTTAGAAAAACAACCATATTTTACCCAAAATTCTTTTCAGGGGGAGAAATTAAGTTTAGAAGATAATTTTTGGGAAATATCTGAACCTCTTCCTTATGTCATTCATCATGACATGTCTGTCACTAGTCCTTCAATATCAAATATAGAAACTTCTCATTTAGGGGGAGAAATACTACAAAATGACTCTACAGGTCAAATTCCTGAGTTAAAGTTTTATACTAGAAGGGCAGTCAATCAAAGGAACCAAGACCTAAGAGTTGATTCTACGCAAAAGCAGTCTGAAATTCTGGAGAATGATGCTGAAAATTCATCTCCTATTCTCAATGATGAAAGGTCTAGTAATCCCTCTTATAACCCTAATCTTTCAATTATGCAAAATACCTTACCTATTATTTCCGATCTTGATGTTCCTATTGCTATTAGGAAAGGTAGTCGAACTTGCACTAAATATCCCATTGCAAATTACATGTCATATGAAAAATTGTCCAATAGTCATAAAGCCTTCACCTCTAGGATAGACAACTTATTTGTTCCAAGGAATATACAAGAAGCTCTAGATGATCCAAATTGGAAACTAGCAGTCATGGAGGAGATGAATGCTCTAAACCAAAGTGGGACTTGGGAAATAACAGACTTGCCAAAAGATAAAAAGACAGTGGGGTGCAAATGGGTATTTACCGTAAAGTGTAAGGTTGACGGATCTGTTGAAAGATACAAGGCCAGATTAGTAGCAAAAGGTTTCACTCAGACCTATGGAATTGATTATCAGGAGACTTTTGCTCCAGTTGCAAAAATCAACTCTATCAGAATTCTTTTGTCTCTTGCAGCTAACTTAGATTGGTCGCTTCATCAACTAGATGTTAAGAATGCTTTTCTCAATGGTGATTTAGAGGAAGAGGTATTTATGAGCCTACCACCAGGATTTGAAATGGAACTTGGAGATAATAAAGTTTGCAGATTGAAGAAAGCCCTATATGGTCTCAAACAGTCTCCAAGAGCTTGGTTTGAACGTTTTGGAGAAGCAGTCACTAGTTATGGATACCTTCAAAGTCAAGCAGACCATACCATTTTCTATAAACACTCTGGAAATAGTAAAATTGCTATTTTAATTGTTTATGTTGATGATATTATACTTACAGGTAATGATGAAGAAGGTTTGACTGATCTTAAGAACAAACTTGCAAGTGAATTTCAGATCAAAGACTTGGGAGCCTTAAAGTATTTTTTAGGGATGGAGTTCCCAAGATCCAAGAAAGGTATTTTTGTTAATCAAAGAAAATATGTTATTGACTTGCTTCAAGAGACAGGTTTACTTGGTTGTCGAACAGCAGAAACTCCTATCGAACCAAATGTGAAGTTACAAGCTGCAAAAGATGAAGAAGTAAAGGATAAAGACAGATACCAAAGACTTGTGGGTAGACTGATCTATTTATCTCACACACGTCCGGACATAGCATTTGCAGTAAGTATGGTGAGTCAATTTATGCACTCACCTGGACCTAGTCATTTTGAAGCTGTGTATAGAATTCTAAGATACTTGAAAGGAACCCCAGGTAAAGGTATACTATTTCAAAAACATGATCATCTTCAAGTTGAAGTGTATACTGATGCAGATTGGGCTGGAAGTCCCATTGATAGAAGATCTACTTATGGTTATTGTTCTTTTGTTGGAGGAAATTTAGTTACATGGCGTAGTAAAAAACAAAATGTAGTAGCCAGGAGTAGTGCTGAAGCAGAATTTAGAGTCCTAGCACATGGAATTTGTGAAGGTATATGGATTGACAGGCTACTTTGCGAGCTGAAATTGTCTCAAAAGGCACCTATACGAGTATATTGTGATAACAAAGCTGCCATCGCTATAACTCATAATCCAGTTCTACATGATAGGACAAAACATATTGAAGTTGACAAGCATTTCATAAAGGAGAAGATTGATGCAGGTGTAATATGCATATCTTATCTTCCAACAACCGAACAAACAGCTGATATGCTAACTAAAGGTCTTTCAAAAAGACAATTCGATAAACTTATCAACAAGCTGGCTATGGAAGATATCTACAAACCAGCTTGAGGGGGAGTGTTGGATTTCCTGCATAGCTTTTAGTGATTGTGTATTATGTGTATCTTTATTATTTATATTTGTAATATTTTTTTCCTTATTGGAAAATGGTCCTTCTTCTATATAAAGAGGACCTTGTACTTTGATTCATATACAGAAGAAATACAATAGAGACTTATTCTCTCAAAATTCACAGTTTCATTGTGCATACTTTTACACCAAGGCTTTCCATGAGTTTCTTGCATATCATTCATCGTTGATCATTTCGAATTAAGAGAATGACACAAGATGTCTCGGTTTTTGAACTAGTAGTTCGGATTGCTCTAGGGGAACAAAGACTTGGACAAGTGGCCCGAAATGTCAGTTTCGAGGTAGGCGATGATTGACATGTGTTATCACCAGAGTTGATGTTGCCCTCTGAGACGGTAAGAATGTAGGGATTTTGGCAATATGTTTGAAGAGAAATTGTCCCACATTGGAAATGTACAAGAATTTTATGGGCTCCAAGCACTATAAAAGGAGTCTATGGCTTTGGTTTCAAAACATCCCAATTCGAAATACTTTAAGCCTGGTATACTAACTCTAGTTAAGTGAGTGGTATAAAGCTTTGAGAGAGTGTTTCTTTGTAATTGGGGTCGGAGAGAGAATTCTGTGTGATTGTAATAATTTTTCACATAGTAGAATATTTCTTTCTGTCCGTGGTTTTTTCTCCGGTTTTGGAGTTTTCCACGTTAATTCTTGTGTTTCTCATTTTGTTGCTTTCTTTTAATTTCTCAGTTATTTTTCTGCTTATTCCTGCAGTAGTAGTGGGAGGTTTTTTCCCAACAAGTGGTATAAGAGCTTTAGGTTCGTAGTTTCTTGAGTTTCTGAGTATGCTCTGTGGTTGCAGCACTGTCTGAACTTCCACATCAGAAAAGATTTCTTGAAACGAGCTACAGCTGGTATTGTGAATAGTGTGGGTTGTTCACTATTTGCAGATTCGCTAGGAGTGAAAGTAGATATGTCAAGCTTTATGAGTCCAGTGAAGATTGAAGTGGAGAAATTTGATGGAATGATGAACTTTGGCTTGTGGCAAGTGCAAGTCAAAGATGTGCTGATACAATCTGGGTTACACAAGGCTTTGAAGGGAAGACCGAGTGGTGATGCTTCTGAAAAGTTAAGCGGTGATGGTGGTCCAGTGGAGTCCAGTGGCGGTTCCAGCAGAGGTTCTAAGAAGTCCAGCATGAGTGATGAAGAATGGGATGAATTAGATTTGAGAGCTGCAAGTGCAATCAGACTAAATTTGGCTAAGAATATTCTTGCAAATGTGCATGGAATTTCGACTGCCAAAGAGCTTTGGGAGAAGCTTGAAGAGATGTATCAGGCAAAGAGCATCTCAAATCGGCTGTATCTAAAGGAGCAGTTTCACACGCTGCGAATGGAGGAAGGTACGAAAATCTCAGATCATCTGAGTGTTCTCAATGGCATCGTCTCTGAGCTGAAGGTGATCGAAGTGAAGATAGAGGATGAGGATAAGGCACTCAGGCTTATCTTGTCACTTCCACCTTCTTATGAACACATGAAGCCAATCTTGATGTACGGGAAGGAGACTTTAACTTTTGCTGAGGCTACGAGCAAACTTCTATCAGAAGAAAGAAGGCTGAAGAATGGTGGACGTACTTCACAGGAGGATTCAGTCTTGGTAGCTAGCAATTGGAAGAAGAAGAAAGACTTCGTGCAAAAGAAAGGTTGCTGGGAATGCGGACAGTCTGGACACATGAAAAAGAATTGTCCTAACAGAGTAAGTTCGTCAAAGGGCTCTGGATCGGATGCTGACATAGTATCTCTTGTTAAGGGAGATGGTGATTTCTTCTGAAGAAAGACAGAATTCATCCTTATGGTATGTCCGCTTTACCATGATAGAGGATGTGATGTTAGCGGTTCCACAGGTTTGCACACGGGCATGGACTTGGCGGTTATGCAAGGTGTGTGTGGTGGAAGTTATGTCGATGGCTGAAGAACTTCCGGGTGAGCCAAGTAGGTGGAAGTTGCACCATAAATTTTCAGCAAGGTTTATCGACATGTGACGAAGAAGAAAAGTCTTGGAAGGTGACATTCCAAGCGGGTCTACTTTTATGGTGGAGTAGGTTATAGTTCTCTGTGTTGAGGATTATGTTTTTCAATGAAGACAATTGGTGAAGTAGAAGCTGTGAATTCTTCAAATATCTTGCCAAGGTGGAATTTGTAGGGATTTTGGCAATATGTTTGAAGAGAAATTGTCCCACATTGGAAATGTACAAGAATTTTATGGGCTCCAAGCACTATAAAAGGAGTCTATGGCTTTGGTTTCAAAACATCCCAATTCGAAATACTTTAAGCCTGGTATACTAACTCTAGTTAAGTGAGTGGTATAAAGCTTTGAGAGAGTGTTTCTTTGTAATTGGGGTCGGAGAGAGAATTCTGTGTGATTGTAATAATTTTTCACATAGTAGAATATTTCTTTCTGTCCGTGGTTTTTTCTCCGGTTTTGGAGTTTTCCACGTTAATTCTTGTGTTTCTCATTTTGTTGCTTTCTTTTAATTTCTCAGTTATTTTTCTGCTTATTCCTGCAGTAGTAGTGGGAGGTTTTTTCCCAACAAAGAAGAACACTGAGCCTGAAGCATGTTCCCTTTTCTCCAATCTCTTTGTCTAAAACTGCCATATCCCCTCCCATCAAGCGTACCTTCAAATGTACTTGAAATTTCTTTTATCTAAATAATGAGATAAGCTTCAACACGAACATGTAGTTGCAAAATTAGCAAGATACATGAGGAAAAATGATAAACCAGTTTATCATTAAAAGTTTAGTTACATACCAGAGATTGAACAATGCCAAATCCCAAACCAGTTCCTCCTTGTCCGAAAGCTGTTTCTTTGACTTGGACATAGTTCTTGAAAACCAATTCCTCTTCTCTTTGGGAATACCTTTCCCCGTGTCATCTATTTCAAATGTAAATTCCATACAATTAAGATTCAAATGAACTCCATTATCTGCGGCGTGCTGTTCTTGAAATGTTTGTGTGTTCTTGCACAATAAGAAGGATAAATGCTTCAATATTTCACCATTGTGATTCGAAGCAATCATCTTATTCTGCATATCGGGTAAATTCTTCACCCACGCTCGAACAGTTACAAGCCCTTCAGAGGCGAATTTAACAGCATTGCTCGGTAAATTGCACAGCACTTGTTTAAGCTTTCCTCTACCACCATTCACTCGTGAAAACTTGATAACTGAGCCATCATAAGGATTTAACACTATGTCTATTCCTTTCTTCATACCCACTGGATGATATAAATCTACCACATCCTCAAGAAGTTGACCCAAATGAAATTCTTCTTCCTCAAGTTGTATTTTTCCTGCTTCAATCTTGCTTGTATCCAGAATAGAGTTCAATATGCCTGAAATGGATTATAACAAATTTTTTATATGTTTGACAATCAAGGAGATAGAGTGTTCAAGTTTTGAATGTGAATTACCTAGAAGATCCTTTGTACAACCATCCATCTGTTTTAGGTTTATGTCTAACTCTGAACCTGGGGTAGCTTCATTATGGCATATCTCAATCAAACCAATGATCCCTGCCAAAGAAGCGCGGATGTCATGGCTCGCTCGTGTGAAAGCAACACTCTTGTTCATACTCTTTCTCTCTGCCTATTGAGTTGCTTCCATTTGTTGAATGAGTTTGGCACATAAATGCATCTCTCTTTTTGCTGCTCTAATGACTATGAACACAAAACCAAAAATGGGGATAACCGTGGTAGTCATTATTAGTATAATTAGTCCCACTCGACTACTCTTGTGGACAAGGCTAGCTAACTCTTTCTGAGGCAATACTAAATAATAGACCTGAAATAAAAACATAGGTAAGAGACAATTAAAATAATTTGCGTATGCGTTTGGCCCTAATATAGTCAATACAAGGATGAGATTAAGGTGTTTTAGTTTATGCCATCTAAATGCCTCAAGATGATAAGAACATAGGTAAGAGATATTCAAAATCATTTCTTATTATTGTGAATTGATTTAATGAAAATCTTCAACCAGCAGAAAGTACTCCTGTTTTTTCTCACTTCAATCACTTTATGAATTGTGATATGATCTCTTTGCTTAAAACGAGAGGATGTTTGAGTTTACTGTTTTGATGAAGCGTTACTGGTGAGTTCTCGCCGGGTTGCTCGGCCGGTGTAGAATTATGTCGTCCTATCGTGAGTGTTCGATTAAAATCGAAAACAAAGTGTTCTTCTGTAACTTTGATAGCAATTACAAGGGGCGGGTAGTCAGGATTACAGAAGCCCATCTGAGGAAAAAATATGCTCTTTCTGCAGAAGAAGTGGTGATGGTATGGATCTATGATGCTATAGATGATCTTCTTCACGCACCTAATACTCAGAAATTCTTCAGGAAAACAGATTGCCATAATGGTTTCATATGGATCCAGAAGATCTCGAATAAGAGAGGCAGCTTCCTGGAGATTACTAAAGTGGCGAACTCAGGGGGGAAAAACAACTTAGTCGCGCCGGCAGGGGACAACTTTAAAGGGTGGAAACTTTTTTCGGACTTGCTTAAGAACTTCGTGTGTGGCAAGGAAATTTTACCCTCGATAGATGAAAGTACAAGAAGTGGCAAAAGAAAGTCGTTTGCCGATATGATTAAATCTCACAGAGGCAAGGAAGTCAAGGAAGGGATGATGGGGAGTCCAGACCCTAAAACAGATACACATCAGGGAGAGGGTGAGAGATGGTTCGATTTAAAACCCAACCGTGAGGAAGTCAGGAAGATTGATTGGAGTGAGGTGATAGTAATCACAAAGAAGGACTTCCATGACGACTGGGGAAGAATTTTAGAGGTCCTATAGAACCAACTAATGGACACTTTTGTAATCAATCCGTTTTAGCCGGACAAGGCGCTACTTAAATGTCCTTCTAAGGAGTTAGTAGACTTACTAACCAAAAACAGAGGTTGGGTAAGTTTTGGTCCGATGATCTTAAAAGTTGAAAAATGGGATACAAGTAAGCATGGTTGATTGAACAAAGTTCCGTGCTATGGGGGATGGGTGAGGATCAGAAATCTACCTCTGCATTTATGGAATACAGGCACAATTAAAGCGATTGGGGACTGTCTTGGAGGGTTCATTGATTACGCGGAATCTAACTCTCTACTCATTGATTGCGTTGATGTGGGTATTAAAATCAAAGATAATTACTGAGGCTTCATTCCTGCAGAAATTACGGTGTTTGATGGCGAGGAGATATTCAAAGTGCAGGTGGTTACCTTCCAAGCGGGTAACTTGCTCGTAGATAGGGTCGCCGGAATCCATGGAAGTTTCTCTTCGGTCATAGCCAAGGTTATTCACGAAGGCCCGTCGAACCCATTCTTCAGCCCAGTGGATAAATGGAGGATTGAGGATGGATGTGTGTGCCCAGAGGTCCATACTCAGATGATAGGGCTGGACAAGACAAGGCATGTCACTCAACATGATGGTGACAGGAGGGAGTTTAAATCTCCCCGCCAAAAGAAAGAAGAGGAAGCGAACAAAAGTAGTGGGCATGTGGTCTTGTATAAGGAGTCGGGTAAAGCCCATGTTACGAAAGAAGAACATGCCCAGCAAAAGAAAAAGCAAAAAAGGGTTTCATTTGCCAAAGCAGCCCAGATAACCTTGTTGCAAAAAGGGTCCATCCAATTCACAAATGCGGACAAAAATGCGCAATAAGGGGGAGTTGGGCTGGAACCCAATAGTGAAATACACGAAGATGGGGAGTTTTGCTCGGACTACTCCATTTCAAGCTTGGATAGTAGAAAGTCGGAGGCTCGTACAAAGGGGGAGAATCCAGCAAAAGCAGAGTAGAAGAAGATTTTACAGAGGGGTTACAAGAATGCTTCCGAGAGATGACGGTGAATTTGAATGAGCACCAGTCGGAAGAAGTAGAAGGGTCTATGGAGAACGACCAAGGAGGCGAAGAGGAACAGGGGCAAAGGAGTGATGTGGTTCGACAGTCCCTGGATTTAGAGTCATTAGAGTACCTGACAATCGACGACAAGGTGGTAGAAAACTCGAAGGCTCTCTCCATAATATCCCCGAGTGTGGCGGTACCTGACAATTCGAAGAACCATGGTAAAGTGGTTGTTCCAGATGGCTTCGCGATTAGCAGAGAATTGGTGACAACCCTTAAAAAGAATAATTTGTGCATTAGACCAATCTCGGGGAACTCGATGAAGAAAGGTAGCACTATTCAGAAGAAACGAAACAGAGAAATCACGAGCTTACTTAGATCGTGGGAAAATGACGGCGATAGGGAGCTAGCTGACTTAGCTATGGCAAGTTACTCTGAGGTAGATGAGAGTATAGGAAGGGAAGCAGTAGTGAATTTATGAAGATCATATCCTGGAATGTTAGAGGGCTGGGAGCCTGTTCGAAAAGAACCCTGGTCAAAGATTTACTTAGCCAAGCTAATCCGGATTTGGTGATTTTGCAAGAAACTAGGCTTCGAAACATAGATAAACGTATGGTTAAGGCGGTGTGGAGCTCGCGGCACGTAGGCTGGTTGGCTCTGGATGCGATTGGCTCGGTGGGAGGTATCCTTCTAATGTGGAAGGAGAATTGTGTAGAGGTGATAGATTCTGCTCTGGGTTCGTTCTCCATTTCAATAGAGTGTAAGTTCCTTGGGAAAATTCATGGCTGGGTGACTGGAGTCTATGGCCCCTGTAATTCTCGAGACAGGAAAATGTTTATGCAAGAGTTGTTCGATCTATATGGTCTTTGCCAAGGCAGTTGGTGTGTGGCTGGAGATTTTAATGTTGTATGATGGCTGGATGAGAGGCTCAAGGCAAATAGAATTACCAAATGCATGAGAAAATTTAATTAATTCATTTCATCCACGGATTTGATAGATCCTCCTATGGCTAATGGTAAGTTTTCATGGTCAAGAGGGGGGAGCGTGTAGCAGCGTCGAAAATTGATAGATTCTTATTCTCGAGATCTTGGACAGAGCAGTTTAAGGAGTTTAGAATTGATAGACTCAGTCGGCCTACCTTCGATCATTTTCCAATTGCTCTCTCAATAGGATCATTGAAGTGGGGCCCTACCCCGTTTAGATTTGAAATTATGTGGCTTGACCACCCGGACCTTAAGAAGAACGTGGAGACTTGGTGGAACGAACAAAATCCAGAAGGATGGGCGGGTTTCAGGTTCATGGATAAGCTGAAAGGGCTGAAAGAGTGCTTAAAAGCTTGGAACAGAGATGTGTTTGGGCTAGTGCCTAATAAAAAGAGAGAAATTCTTCATCAAATAGATCGGCTTGATGTGCTCAAAGAACAAGATCTCATCCAACCTCAACAGTTAGAAGAGAAATCGAAGCTCAAAGCAGCGCTGCTTGAGCTAACTTTAAAGGAACAGAGGTGTATTTATCATAAATGCAAAATTAAATGGTTGAAGGAGGGTGATGAGAATACCTCATTCTTCCACAGATGGGCCTCGGCGATGAAAAACAAATCTTGTATTTCAGCCCTTGAGACAGAGGATGGGAGGTGTTTAACCGCAGAAGCAGAGATCGAGACAGAAATTCTGGGGTTCTATAGGAAGTTGTATACTAGAGATGATGGTCCTCGGTTCACTTTTGAAGGGATTGAATGGGCTCTGATTGATGATTATAGTAGACTGAATTTGGAAAAGCCTTTTACGGTGGAGGAGATTTTTCAAGCAGTGCAAGGTCTCGGTAATCTTAAGTCTCCCGGCCCTGACGGCATGACAGGGGAGTTTTTTAAAAACTTTTGGAACATCTTGAAATCCGATTTACTCGAAGTGTTCCAGGAGTTTTTTGAAAATGGAATCATAAACAAGCGTACCAATGAAACCTATATTAGTTTGATTCCGAAGAAGAAAAAAGCCACGAAAATAAGAGACTTTAGACCGATCAGCCTCATGTCATCGTTGTATAAAGTGATAGCTAAGGTCTAGGCAAAGAGGTTAAAGACGGTGTTGCCTCATACTATAAGCGATTGTCAGGCGACGTTTGTCCAAGGTAGACAGATCCTTGATGCCATCCTTGTGGCGTCTGAAACGGTGGAAGAATGGAAGAATAACAAGGAAAAAGGATGTGTGCTAAAACTTGACCTAGAAAAAGCTTATGATATGGTAAGCTGGGAATTCTTAGATGCTATCATTGAACTCAAAGGCTTTGGGATTTCCTGGAGAAGATGGATCAAAGGATGCCTTATGAATACTAATTTCTTGGTGATGATTAATGGAAGACCTAGAGGTAAGATAATGGCTTCTAGAGGATTAAGGCAAGGGGATCCTCTTTCGCCTTTTCTCTTCACTATTGTTGGGGACGCTCTGAGTTGCTTGGTTCACTTTTGTGTAGAGAAACGGGTTTTGAAAGGGCTTATGGTGGGGAAGGAAAAAGTTGAGGTGTCTATTCTACAATAAGCTGACAACACTATAGTGTTTTGTCCCTTTGATAATTTGTGGCTCGAGAGATGGTGGGAGATTCTTAATCTCTTCATGGTCGGATCTGGGCTTTCGCTGAATAGATCCAAAACGTCCTTGATTGGAATAAATGTTAGTGGGGCGGGTTTGGAGGTTTGGGCTTCAAAGTTTGAGTGTCAAATTGAGGAGATGCCGGTGAATTACCTGGGCTTTCCCCTGGGAGGGACTCATCACATGCGAGTGTTTTGGGAACCTTTACTCGATAGATTCAGAGCTAAGCTGGATGCTTGGAGATGTTTTCTTCTTTCTAAAGGAGGAAGAGTAACTTTGGCTCAGTCGGTTTTAAATAGTCTGCCAATATATTACTTCTCTTTGTTAAAAGCTCCTAAGTTGGTGGTTAAGGCTATGGAGAAGATGATTAGAGACTTTGTGTGGAGTGGAGGTATATACAAACCTGGTAATAATCTCGTGAAATGGGAATGGACAGCTTTGCCTATATGCCATGGTGGCCTAGGAGTGGGTTCTCTTTTAAACCGAAATGTTGCGTTGTTAACTAAATGGTTGTGGAGATTCACTCAAGAGAAGTCTTCCTTGTGGAGGAAAGTCATAGCCAACATCTATGGAGTCTCGCATCTTGATTGGAAATCTAGAGAGTTAAATAGGAAGAAGGGGAATCGTCCTTGGAGGGACATTGCAGTAAACTACCCCTTTTTTGAGAAATTCGCTAAGTTTCAAGCGATATGTGGAAAGAATATCAGATTTTGGGAAGATGTTTGGTGCAATCGTGAACCGTTCATGAGTCGTTTTACTGATTTATACTCGATCTCAGACAAAAAAGAAGCTACTATCTATGATTGCTGGGATATTAGCAATCAAACATGGAACTTTGGCCTTAGAAGAGGTCTGTTGGACAGAGAGTTTACCAGCTGGGTGGCTTTGGTGGAGGAACTGAACTCGGTTCAATTGGGTCTGGATCCAGATAAAATAGTTTGGCAATTGGAAGGATCATGTATTTTTTCCAGCAAGTCGGCGTTCTTAAGGCTATCTGGAAGAGCTATCAAATTGTCCTCGACAATTTCTAATCTCATATGGAAGCACAATTGTCCGAAGAAAGTGAAGGTTATTCTATGGTCCCTGGCTTTCCGTAGTTTAAACACTGATGACAGATTGCAAATGAAGTTTAGAGGTTGGACTCTCTCACCTTCGGGATGTAGATTATGTTTGAAAGAAGGGGAAACGCTTGACCACTTATTCTTACATTGTGAGTATGCCTACAGAACTTGGAGCTACATAGCAGGGTTGCTTGGAATTTCCTTTTGTTATCCCAGAAAGGTGGATGATTGGCTTACTGAAGGGTTAAATGCTTGGAATTTGAAGGGGAAAGCCAGGGTGGTAGCAAGTTCGGCCTTCAGAGCTACCTTTTGGATTCTTTGGAAGGAAAGAAATGCCAAAGCTTTTGAGGATAAGTCTTTAAGTGTTAATTCTTTTTGTAACTATGTACAAAATACGGCCTCTTGGTGGATTTCGTTACACAAAAAGGTCTTTTGTAATTATAGCTTGTTAATGATCATGAATGATTGGCAGGCTCTTTTGAGATAGTTTTTTGGGGAGGGGTTTTCTCGACCCCGGGCCCTTAGGTTGTTTTGTTAATCTCCTTTTGAATATACTTGTTCTTGATGTTTCTTATCAAAAAATATTACTGTGAATTGATTCATATAATCTCAACTTTTCAGGATATATGTTCTTGTTGGAGATGAGGACTTACCAACTGCACGCCCAATATCTCGAGTGGAGAGCTGTATATCATATAGTTTGTACCCAGAAGATTAAATAGAGAATCCTTTGCATCAAAATCTTCTTTCCTAGGCAGGCACGAGATGTTCTCGACTCGAGCAATTTCATCGCCATTTGGCTTCAAAACTGAAATGAAGCCGAACCATTAGTAAGGATCATCTTAATGTTCTGAAACTCTGGGACAAGAAATTTCTCCTTCAGTGGTTGCCAAGTACAATCTCCCTCCTTGATGTTCAGTGCTTGTGAAGAAAAGATCGATGAACGCTTTAATCGAAAATCCAAAGGAGACAACTCCATTGCTTCCATTAACTCTAACTGTGTTGAGGAACAAACGTTCATGATCTGAGCTCCATTTTGTCCCTATAGACACACATCCTCGGTTACTATTCAAGGCGTCACGAAACCAGCTTGTGTTGCTAGTGACTGAGGGGAGGGTCTCAACCATATTCCCATATAGTTCTCCTGTGGTAGAGTTTATTAATTGGGTCAGCCAACTGTGTTCCCTTCTTGGATGAGGGTAGAATTTGGCAGTGAAGGTAGAGTTAGAATAGACTGCAAAAGTTTGGTTTTTGTCAGTGTAGTATGAGAAGAAGAGACCATCCATCCCAATATATGAAATTTGAGTCAGGTATAGAATGATTGAAACTCCTTGAAATACCATAGGAGCAATCTGAAATATCAAAAGACATTAAAAACATTAATATTTGTATGTAGTGAAGTTGCTAGTTACTACTTATCATCCATCCCTTTTCCATTTAATTAAATTACTAATCTCTAACTATAGTTACATCCCTAAACTTGTGGCCTATTTGGTATGACGTGCATAGCTAGTAGAATATAGTAACAAAGTTTATAAAGGAGATTTGAGGTAAGACATTGCTTTGCTTTACCTAGTTATTTATTTATGTCTGTCATGTTGTATTAAATAAAATAAAAACGATAGTGACTACATAAAATCATAATTCAAAGTTTAAAGACATAGTTGACATTATAATGTTTTGAGACTAAATAGAGATGACCATCTATGAGTAAGGCTTCCTTTTCTTATTGTTAAGACTTAAAAGATGGATTAGGTAGTACCTAACCTTAGTTTTCACTTCAAAGAATGAAATTGGAGTTCCATTGAAAGATGAATCGAGAATTTTAGCAAAATTTTTCGTCGACACAAATTGGTTGGATTGAGGTTGATATTTTCTTCATCTCCAAGGGCTTTTCCAAGGTAGCATTGTAGCTCTCATGAGGAGATGAGAATGGATATGTTTGATCGTATAATACCATACGAACATGGAATCAACAAGCTTGGAAGTATGAGTAACACAAGTTCCTGCAATGAAGGTTTATGTTATTTATTTATTTTTTCCAACAAACATATAATAGATTGAACATTTTATAAGTCATTTTGGAGAGGAATTTGCATATGGTTTTAGTTGGAAGAGTTCTTACCAATAAGATTGAGAAAGAAATTGGCCTTGAAATAATGAACAAGCCAAGCTGCATGGTTGTCTTCTTCTTCTACTTGTGATTTTGCCAAAAGTCTATCATTAGCTGATTGCACCATCAATTGAAGTGTATACATGAAAAATAAAAATGGTCTGAATGATTATCCATAGAAATAATATCATATGACATAGAAGATGTAGTTGCTCATATTCAAACAGATTTTGAATTTGATGAAATTGGGAAAATAAAAATTAATTAACCTTGTGAAACTGGTAAAAATTGAATTTAACTTAAGAAATTACTATTAGGGAACATATTAAATTGCCAACAAGAGCATAATTCAACTGACATAAAGTATGTGTTTATAACCAAAAAGTCATGGGTTCAAATCGCCCACCCCTATATCGTTGAACTCAAAAAAAAAAAAAAAAAAACACTAAATTAGGGGAAAAAATATTATAGGATATTGTAATCCCTAGAAAAAAAGTTCTATATGATAAATAAACTTGACATAATTATAGTTTATCTAACAAGCTATAATTAAGTGTTTTGTTCTATGAAACAATTTTTTTTTGGGTTATTTGTCCTTTAATTTATGACAGTTTTGAAGGTTTTAAAAATTGTAAAATTGAAAAATTGGTTGGTATTTTATTATGTATTGAAAAACATTGATTTTACCAATTTTAGTACATTTTTAATTGAGTTTTAAAATGTTTTTAACCCAGTTTTTCAGTATTGTTTTTTAGTCCAAGAATCCTATTTTCTCTAACATGTAAAAAATTGTTTTGAATGAAAAATTTGAGTAGATAAGATTGTCTATGTTTTAGATAAGCTTTTGGACCTTTAAGATAAAGTTTTGGTTTTTGATCAGTAAAGTATTGGATGTGTATGAGTTTTTAGGAAAAGTTGATGATTGTTCAAGAAAGTAGAATTAGAATTGGAATTGAGATTGAGATTGAGAATTGTAGGATTATCGATCGAGGTAAGTAGTTTCCACATTTCTTCCAAAATAGAAAATTTGGAATAATTTCGTTTTGATTATTGTTATTTGACAAAATATTTGAAAGTATGTTTTTTTTTTATGTGATTTGAAATTAATTGAAATTGTGTTTGTATGTTTTGAATTGTTTTGCTAAGTGAAAATATATGTTTACCATTTGAATGTTTCGAAAAGTATTTGATTGATTCAATAGGGCTATCCGGATATGCCGATTTTTTTTGTTTTGGGAATGCTTTGCTTATTTGTGGTAGTAGGCTAAATTGGAATTGATGAAATTATTCTGGCTTATTTGTGAGAATACACATTTGTGGTTTGACATTCCTTTGGAATGAAAATTCATGTGTGTATTATGCATTCACGTGGACTCACACTTAAGTAATTATATTGATTGTTCTGGTTGATTTTATCGACATCTCTGATTGAAAGCTCTGACTGATTGAAGCTTTGCTTATTTGTGGGAAGGCATTGTTTGTGATTGGGCATTCCTTTGGAATGAAGATTCATGTGTATGTTTCACTCACATGGCCTCACACTTAAGTAATTGTATTGAGTATTCTAGTCGATTTTTATCGACAACTCTGATTGAATGTTCTGATTGATTGATTGATGTTACCAACGGGTAACCATCATATATGTTCTGAAGGCCACCCAAATAATATTAGATAAACATAGGGTTCCATCTCAAAACCAATCGGCAAGGAGATGAGTAGCCCATGTATCCTACAAAGATATAAAGCTTGTGAGGTTTCATTTTTTCGATATGGGATCCTCAACATGCTCATTCAAGATGGTGCATTTTTTGAGTTCACCATTCTTGGGTCATATCTTTTTTTTTTTTTTTTTTTTTTTTACCGAATACTCATTTGGGCTTTATGGGCTCTGATACCATATTAGATAAACATGAGGTTCCATCTCAAAACTAATTGGCAAGGAGAGGAGTAGCCTATACATCTTATAAAGATATAAAGATTGTGAGGTCTCCTCATTTTTCTAATGTGGGATCCTCAACAAATAATGCATCTTCCTACTTTGATATTTGAAAGTATTAATTGATTGAAAGTACTGTTTGAATTGAAAGTATCAATTGGTTGAAAATACTGTTTGAATTAAAAGTATTGATTGATTGAAAGTACTGTTTGAATTGAAAGTTCTGACATTTGAAGGTTTTAGTTTGAAAGTTTTGGCTAACTGAAATGTTTGTTCAATTGAAAGGTTTGGTTTTGAAAGCTTGTTTGATTGAAAGATTTTTGTTGTTTTTAAAGCACCAATTGTCTGAAAGTTTTAATTGAAAGTTTTGATAGTTGTATTAAAAATTTTGCAAGGATATTTGTATTTTGTTTACAATTGTTTTGAAGGAAAATGACCGAATGAATTTTTGACTTTTGATTCAACTATTGAAGTGATTTGTTAAATTAAATTTCTATGAATTTCTAAACTTGATGTGCTTATTGACTATTTTTGTACTCATTTTTTTCTTTTTTAAAGATATTTTTAGACGAATGATCAAATGATAGTCTCGAAAGAAGTGAAGTTTAGCGTTCTTGCACAAGACTTAGAAAGTTGTTGTTAAGGGTTCAATAGTTTATCTTAGAATTTCTTTTATAAAAATTGCTTCAGCTGAATTGTTTAGTTTCTAATTGTTATACTTCCGCGTTATTGTTATCATGACCATATTGGAAAATACGGATTGTTACAGCATAGCTCAACTAACATAAAGTATGGGCTTATGACTAAGAAGTTATGGGTTCGAATCCCTCACCCCCAAATGTTGCTGAACTAAAAAAAAAAAAGTTAGTGTGTCACATAAGTGTTAAATGAATTAATGACGAAGATTTGCTTTATACAACATTAAGAGTTTAGAGATATATTAGAAACTTTTTAAAGTGTGAACACTATTTTCTCTCCCCTTATTGTCAGCAATTAAATAGTGGGGTGCAGGAAAATTTCTTCATCTGGGTGCAGCCAAGTATTGTTCTTCTAAAAATTCAACAACCTATTTAAAAAATTAATATTAGGACTAGTCAACTTAAGCATAGGTTAAGACATTATATCTTCAACTAAGAGATTGTTCAAATCTCTCTCTCTCTTTCTCTATATATATATATTGAGGCTAAATAAATTCTTTACTCTTTTTTTTTAGTTAAACAATTTGTGGGATGAAAGATTTGAACTTCTAATCTCTTGGTCAAAAGCACATGTTTTATGTTAGTTGAGTTAAACTCATATTGGCGAGGCTAAATAGATAACTTTAAAAATTCAAAAACCAACCACATAATCAACTCACAAATATTTTAATAATCACATACAAGTAATTAATGAGAAAACAAGAAGAGCGGGGGAAGATTTTATTTTAAGAACTAATTAATTATTTTTATTTTTTGGGAAGACTACAAATAGCCTTTTTTTTGGGGGGGGGGGGGGGGGGGGGGGGGAATCTCATTTGAGGAGTAAAACTTAAAAGTTAGCTTTTTTTACCTTAATTCAATAGAAAGGATTTTAGAGAGATTTCTCCTATGTTTTGAATAAATGTCTCCATTGTTTATAGCCAATTAGTCATTGATTTCATCCACAAAACCTGCTGTATCAAAAAAATCTCTCTCTAAGCAAATCTAGAAGCAAAACAGGACCAAAATCAAATAAATGTGAAAGAAACCAAGCTAAAATTCTAATAAATTTACAATATGCTGTTAAAATACAGTAAATAATACAGTCCTTAATGGATGGACTGAAAAATGGTGTTTATTAGATAAAAGTCAGTTGCTATGGTCGCCATTGATAATGTTTGTAGGATTTCTTCTCTTGACCCTCTTCCTCATCATCTCAGCCCATCTTGCAATCACATTGGATGCTTCAAATTTACCTGAGAATTTCATTTTTTGAGCTATTTCTTCAAGAATATCAGGTCTCCCAGCTCTAGAGAAATCAGCAGCAAATTTGTTGTAATCAAGCTGAGGAGCCTTCATTCCTTTCTCAATCATTTCCTCTAGATACTTACCCGCTTCGCTGCATCTTCCCTGGCTTATGAGCCCTCCGATAAACACGGTATATGAGTTATCGTCAGGGCAGCACCCCTTTTGCTTCATCTCATCCCAAACAGTAACACCCATTTCGTAATTCCTTGTTTGAAAGTAGGACTTCATCATCATGTTGTATGTGTGGATTGTTGGTTCAAGGCCGCTCTCAATCATCTTCTTGTATATCTGAACAGCGTCGTCGGGCATTCGTCTGTTCGTCATCAACTTGATCAGAGCATTGTAGGTCTTCCCATCAGGTGGGCAACCATTTGTTTTCATCTCTTTCAGTAGCCCATAAACCATGTCCATCCTTTTTTGATTCCCAAACCCTGTGATCAAACATGTGTAGATTCCAGCATCAGGCCGACATCCCACTACCTGCATTTCGTCGAAATACTCGACTGCTTCTTTCATCTTGTTTTGTTTACAGAAATCCCGAACCAAGATCGTGTAGCTTTTGACATCAGGAGATGGGCCCTTGGCTTTCATAACCTCAAAAAACTTGATTGCATCTGATCTCTTTTTACACCTCAACAAACCTTCAAGCATGGTATTGTGAGCAACAATATCAGGCTTAAAACCTTCATCAATCATCAGATTCCATATCTTCCCAGCCTCCATTAGATTCCTCACTCGACACCAACCGTTCAACAAAACCGTGTACGTTTGCAAATTTGGCGTAAACCTGCCGCGCAACTTCTCAAAAACTGCGTGAGCTTCTTTACCAAGCTTTGCCCTCCCTAAACTATCAAGCAAGCAGTTTATAGTTTCTACACCCACTTTATACTTATACTTCTTCATCAACTCAAAAATCCCAATAGCTTTCTTCCTCTCTTTTGCAGCTGCAAATGCTTTGAAACAAATGGTGAAAGTCTCCATTGTCAAAAGCTCTTTTTCAGCCATTTCTTCAAGCAATGACACCATGGTTTCAAGCTGTCTCGTCTTCCCCAAAATTGTGATCATCATATTGTAAGTTTTGGAATCATTGGCAAATCCTGGTTTCTGAGCAGCCCAACAGAAGAATCTAAATGCTGGTTTTCGAGCTTGTTTGAACCTTTCCAAGACCTCCAAAACCAGATCGTGAGACAATTTGAAATCACACTCATCAAGAACAGCCTCCATATTCCTATCTAACGCAAACAATTCGTCAATTACCTTGCATACACGATCAACTTCGGTCGAATCCACCCTCGAATCACACTCACGATCATTATCCTCACTCTTCTCACATTCAATTTCAGAATCAGAATCTGAATTCAGATCGCAAAAGTGTCTAACTAGTAAATCAAAACTATGGAAGGGGGGATTTCTAAAATTAATCGTTCTGGAACTTGGAACGATCAAAAAATTTTCTTGAGGAACAGAGAATGAAGAGGCGTGTGGCAGAACAAATGGAATTTGACAATGAGAAGAATGAAAACTACCATGAGAACGAGAATCAAACATACGAGACAAAGACAGATAGCTACAACTCGGAACGCACATTTGCCCTCTCAAACTTCGTCCTTCTTGTCCCAAGGATCGTCGAATCTGGCAGCCGACATTGGGAATGGTTGCTGTGAAGGTGGAGAAATTGGAAGCCCTACGGAGGGTTAGAGAGAGACATTGGAGTGCCATGAATTTGATGGAGGCGGAGTTGGTGGAAAGTGGTGAAAGAGACGGACGATTGAGTGAAGTGGTAGAGTGTTGAGCCGGTGGTGGAAATGCGACCGGCGGCGGCGGCGGCGGTGGTGATGGGAGAATACCTGTAACGACAACGAAGAACCATTTGAAGAAGAAAATTAGAAAATATGAACGAAAATTCTATCGTGTGTAATCCACTATTTCTGGAAGAGTTAGCACTTTATTTATTGATTGTTTTTTTAAATGTCAGTGTTTTTATTGTTATGATTATTATTATTATTTGCGTTGGCCTCTTTTTTTTTTTTTTTTTTTTTTTTTTTTTAAATTTAATTTTTAAATACAAGTTTTCTTCATTGATTTCATATGCATTTTGCAAATATTGACTATTTATAACTTTTCTAACTTTTTATAGGGTATAACGATGGTTTATAGTGTATATCGATTATTTATATAATTGAAAGATACTGATTTTGGAGCTTAATTTTCTAGAAATAAAGGGGTTTAAATTTAAGATTGTTTTATGAAAAGTAGGAAACATTCAAGAGAATGTTCAATGGATTTTTTTTTTTTTTTGGAGCTTGAAAGAAAGAAAAAAAAAACTTAGAATGAGTACAGAGCCGACTGATGAGGAAAATTGGTGAGGAAAAATACAAACTTAAAATCTATTAAAACTTCTTTTTCTTTTTCTATATATAAACAAGAGGGAAAATTAAAAAAATGCAAATGAAAAAGAAAGAGGGAAAAAAAAGATCTAGTTATTGTTTCTTTTTTATTATTACACGAGTTTTGAAAAATTGAAAAAAGAAAAATAATTATGAACATTGTTATGATCAAGGTTCGAAATGTCGATGTCGATGGAAATATCGAGGTCCAAATTTTATGGAAATGTCGATGGAAATGGAAATGTCGATGGAAATTTCGGGGGAATTTACGGAAATTTGTGGAAATTGATAGAAATTGTTTGAATTAGCCAATGAAACTTTGATTGTGGCTTAATTAGACTATAATTGACCATTTCTAAGCATTACATCTAAAAACAAAGATAATATTTAGATATAAATATCAATTGAATATTTGAATTGTCGATGCGAGCAGGAATTTGAGAAAAAAAATATAGATATTGATTAAAATTATTTGAGTATATCATGAAACTTTAATTATGGCTTAATTATAACATATTGATTTATTTTAACAATAATAATAAAAAAATCAAAATGTAAAAAAAAAATAAATAAAAATCTTTTAAATTAGAGACAAGACAAGACAAGTTACTTTGTTTTTTAGTTTTAAATAATAAGACAAGACATTTATGATGGAGTGTGTAAGTGTAGAATGTAGATAACTTTTTCCCTTTTTAAATTTGAATATTAATTTGTTTGATTGTTTATTGTTTATAAAAAAAATAATACATAAAAAACAAAAAAAGAGATGTGATGGATGGAGTGTGTAAGTGTAGAATGTAGATAACTTTTTCCCTTTTTAAATTTGAATATTAATTTGTTTGATTGTTTATTGTTTATAAAAAAAATAATACATAAAAAACAAAAAAAGAGATGTGATGGATGGAGTGTGTAAGTGTAGAATGTAGATAACTTTTTCCCTTTTTAAATTTGAATATTAATTTGTTTGATTGTTTATTGTTTATAAAAAAAAAAATAATACATGAAAAACAAAAAAGAGAGGTGATGGATGGAGTGTGTAAGTGGAGAATGTAGATAACTTTTTCCCTTTTTAAATTTGAATATTAATTTGTTTGATTGTTTATTGTTTATAAAAAAAAATAATACATAAAAAACAAAAAAGAGAGGTGATGGATGGAGTGTGTAAGTGGAGAATGTAGATAACTTTTTCTCTTTTTAAATTTGAATATTAATTTGTTTCATTGTTTATTGTTTATAAAAAAAAATAATACATGAAAAACAAAAAAGTAATTTAGTAATCAGTATGCAAATTTGACCATCTTACATTTAAAAAAAAAAAAAAAAAAAAAAAAAAAAAAAAAAAAAAAAAAAAACGAAATTTCGCCGACATGTCGACGACATGTCGAAATTTCGAGGAAATTTCGACATGTCGGCGAAATTGGGGGGGAAACGACATCCCCCCCTGTACGGCATGTCGAACCGGTCGACATGTCGAAATTTCGGTCGAAATTTCGACATGTCGACCGAAATTTTATACTATGGTTATGATATTCTTTTAGTTTTCCTACTCCATGAACATATTAACCATCCTCAATCAAATTATTTTTATTTATTTTCTTTTTTTTTAAAGGCAATAATTTTTATAAGGGAGAGATAGAGAGAAATCTTTGAAATTAAGCCTCATTCGATAACGTTCATGTTTCTTATTTTCTATTTCCTATTTTTTTTAGAATTAGAAACAAGAATATGTTTGATAATTATTTATATTTCTTGTTTCTTGAAAAAAAAAAAAAAGAAACAGAAACAAAGTTTTTTTTATAACTATTTTTTGTTTCTCGTTTATATTTTTTATTTTTTTATAGTTTAAATATAATTTAAACTATATAATATAAAAAAGATGTAACAACATTAAAAAAAAACATATAAAAAGCAATTATCGAAAGTTAGATTATCTAATACAAATAAGACTATAGCTAATAGAGCACAAAAATCATTTTTGTGATGATTTTCAACCTACAGTTCCAACAACCTCATCAACACAATGCTTTTCTCATGATTTTTTTGACATCTAGAATGTCATATAAGAAGTAAGAAGACAATAAGGCTATAACTTAGCACAAAAATAATTTTCCAATAGATGAAAACTCAACTAATGCAAAACAAAATCAAGACTTGTAATGACCCTACTTTCTCTATAGGTAATATCTAAGGGTCAATACTACATGCATGAAAAATAAAAACTTTTGGAACAAAAAAAAAAAAAAACAAAAGAAAGCTGAAACTCATGGAAGTCAAATAAAACCTTTATTAATTTACGGAAAATAAGAATCATAAAAAAAGTAATTTTGGGATCCCAACAAAGAATTAGTAAAAGCGAAAAATGAAACCAGACCAATGAATAAATGAAATAAATCAAAATACAGGAAAAACATGAACTAGAGATTTAATCTAAGATCCTAGTGAGGTCCATTGTTAATTCCATAGCCTCGCCAAGTTGCACAACCTTGCCATGGGCCCCGTAGGTCTAAGATTCGTCTGAAAAAAAAAATAGCATGGGTGAGTATAAAAATTCTCAGTAAGTAACCTCACTTGAGGGTTGTAGCAACAAGCACACAAACATAGCCATCATAAAATATCACGTCGGGTCCTGACTTAATAGATAACATTACTACGTCATTTCATAGGAACATTTAGCTGTAGCATTGTAACTTTCTGTCTAGGTGAGCAACTACCTGTCCCCAAGCTAGGCCAACTACGATATTGTGAGTGATAACTCTGTAAGGCAAGACTCCACTAGAGAGGAGTTGGCAATCCCCTAGTAGGCCTGTACCTCTCATAGCACAATACCCATGGAGCATATCTTTTAACCATGAAAGGAGTGACCCTCAAGTTGTGAACATGAGGGGAGTGGCCCTCAAGCTAGAAACATGAAACATTCATGGAATCATACATAAAAATTATACTCAGAAGTTTCCAAGGAAGCACTCATGACATGGGGAAGGTAATTGACACTAGCCAATAAGGTATTAAGCTAATCACTCCTTTAATTGTGCCCTTCAAATAATCTTACATGAATTTCAAGCATAATCATCTAAAGTCCTCATACATGCTGAGATTTTACAACCATGAGCAGCCTATTTCAAAAATCAAACACTCAAAGTCCTCATACCAAACGCACTCAGGCAAAACTCAAGCTCAAAAAAATTACCGAAATAATTTAGACAAAATGCGCATGCTTTTCATTCACAAAAAGAAAAGCTCAGATCATGCTCAACAATTCATATACTTCCAAATATGAACATTTTTCTAAGACTTTGAAGAATGGTCCAATTTGGCTACTTAGCTTTTTTAGCCAAACAAGAATAATCAAAATTCCCTTCTCCTAGAAAATCTTTTGCATCTCCTAAAACAAATTGCAAGAGAAAAATTAATTAATCCTTGGCATTCCACAATCCTTTGAACTAAAGCCTCCACCAATCAATTAAAATTCCAATATTCCACCAAAAACTTAGTTCTTTAAAAATTAGAAGATTACCCAAATAATCTAAAGATCGAAGCCACCCTCAAGTCTTGAATAATCAATCTAAACTACACAATAAAGTCCAATAAAAAATTAGCGTTTAAAACCAATATCTAAGCATGGGTCCAATTCGGTTGAGAATAAAATTACCCTTTAAACCTCACCAAAACAGAACCGAATCCTTGCTGGTTCTACGCCAAATTGATCCAACTTCAACAATCCGGACTCTAAACACAATGGGTTTCCTAAAATCAAGTTGAAAAAACAATGGGTTAGCTTCCAAATCACAAAACAACACTTGTAATCCACTTTAAACTCCAAAACCCACCTTGATCCGTCACAAGGACACTTACCCACACCGATCTGGAGGCTAAACACAGCTGTACAGTGACGAACTTGTCGAAAAATGGGACTGAAAGTGTAGTGACGTTTATTATTATTATTATTTTTTTACTTCAAACGTGGTGGTTGCTCGCTGTTCCATCTCAGGCGGCGACGACGACGACATGTGGTTCAATGGCGGTTGGAGCTTGTGATGGAAGAAGAAAACTCAACAATGGAGGGAGATGGGGCTTGTTGTCGTGAAAGCCAAGAGGAGAAGGAAGAAGATGAGTCTCATAAATGCTTGGGGTTGCGTGATGGCTCAAATGGCTTGGCTAACCTTAAATAGAGAGAAAAATTAAGACTAACTCCTTATTGGCTTGGGCTTGGCTAAAACTCAAATAATTAACAAAAATACCCCAAATCCAATTAATTCCCTTATCCTTTCCAATTCTCTAATTTATACTTATACAAGTCTCCAAATTTCAACTCCAATACACAAACTTAAACATGAAATTGGTCCCACAATTAACTTAAATTTCAAAATTAAAAATTTAATTAATGCCTGAAAATGTCAGGCGTTACATGACTATAAAGAAGTATTCTGAAAAAAAGACATGACAAGTAAATCCAAATTACAGAACTAAACTCTTTCAATAGAATCATATTGTTTGCATGAAACTAATCATACTATTTTTTTTCCCTATAAAAGTGATAATTTGACAGAATCCCAACTCTTTCCATATCAAACCCAAATCCAAATTCAACAGAATCCCAAACTCTTTCCATTAGCAGCAGGACCTGTTGGATCTCCACTTTCAAAATCTATGTTTGCATTACAAGCAATTACAGTGGGAGCTTCACTTTCAGATCCTGTCATTACAAGCAATCATGTGTCTCCGTTGGAGTACATGTTGAGTTGAATTGCCATCATTGAACGTTAAAGCTACAATCCCCCATTCGAAGAAAGTAGAAACGAAGACCCAAAAACACACCAGTTCCAAAGCAAACCAGAAAATAAAAATCAGAACCCAATTAAAAATTATCAACAAATTCTTGAAATAGGAAAAAAAAAACACATCCCAAGTTCAGAAACGTATTCAAATTAACGAAAAAAGAAGATTAAACACCCTCCATGGACACTACTCAACAACGAACATAATGCATCTCCAACAGGAACTCTCAAATGCACATTTTCACAATGAGATTGACATTTGAGAGATAGTAACTTCAAAACAAGAAGAATTTGAAAGGGATCCAATTGAAGTGGGGAAAGACTTCCAGATTACTGTTACCATTGTGGACTAATTGGTCATATTACCAAAGACTGTGGTGAAGTTTTTAACACCTGTCAATCCAACACTTACTTTGAAAGACCAATATGACCCATGGTTTCCCAAAAGACCATCTCAAAAGAATGAAAGCTCATCTTCTGCTAATTCCCTTAAAGAACCAAGTTCAAATCTTGATTCTTTTAAGTTTAGAGATCCTTTAGTTGATTAGACTGGCTCTCCCTCTGTTTCTAAAGTCTAACACCCCCCCTCGATTCAACTATTTTTTTTTACCAAAAGTTCTAGTATTCTATTGGTAACCAAACTACATTATGTTGTCTTGATTTTCTTAATAATAATGGCTCATTGGAACCATACTAATAACTCTTATCCCTAAAACTAAGAACCCCACTCAAGTGCGTGATTTTTGTCCTATGAACTTTTGTAATGTTAACTACAAAATCATTCCTAAAGTTCTTGCCAATATGCTTAAGCCCATTGTTAATGATATCATTTCTTCTTCTCAATCAACTTTTATTCCTTCTAGAGCTAACATTATTTTGGCTCACGAATGTATCAATTGATTCTTTCGCTAAAAGAAAACAGGGCAAAAAATGCTTGGAGCTCTTAAACTTGATATGACTATTATCGATAATATTATAATAGTTGTTCAATAAGCAATATTGTTTCGAGGACTCTAAAACAAAAACATTGTCCAATTTGTGACTTCCTTTAAGCAAAGATTGGTTCATCAAAATCAATTTGTGACAAGTATTGTTTAGAATGAAAAATGGAAAAGGAAGATAAGTCACTGTTCTTGGCTACAACACAGGCATCATGTTTCATAAAGCAAGCATCTAAGCCATCACAGGGTCATTCCTGTGTGTGAAACAAGTGAGCGAAAAGACCCAAGTGAGCAAAAGAGATAAAGAAACCTACAGTCCTTCATACACAATGGAGCATGAACCTTCGCCAATAAATTCACCAATCTTGAACTAGGTTCGATCTTGAAGACGAACTCGGAACCCAAATCTTTAGAATCGACAACAATCAAACTCCATTTCCTGTGCGTGTGCCCTAGCTTGAGAGAAATCCAAATGAGGGAAATCACCTCACTCAGCCGCCTAAAATGAGAGAAATCATAGAGAAGTGAACTTGAGAGCATGAAGACAATTGAAGTTCTGAAACGAAGAAGACTATGTCGAAAAGAAATGAAGAAGGAAGGACATAACCATAATGGATAGAAACTACTTTTTGTAGTTCTGAAATTTAGGCTTGATTCTAGGAACGTAGTTTAAAGGAACCAAGAAACGAGAATGGTTATCAAACAAGTCCGTTTCTTAAAAAATGAGAAATGAAAATAGGAAACAGGAAACAGGAAACAAAAACGTTATCAAACGGGGTCGAAATTGCTGCTGCTTTGTTAGCCTTTGTATGTGCTTCTCTACAAAAGTTTAAAACTCCCTCCTTTTCTTCGACCTTTGTTTATGCTTTTTCTCTTCTTTTCTGCAAAAATTTCAAGCTTTGTCTCTCCTTATGAATATATATTTATATATGGAATTGAGCCAAAAAGGAAAAAGAAAATAGAGATTCAAATGTTTGTATGTATATATGGCAAAATATTCTTAATAATAAGAGAGAATCTACATATTAATATTGAATTAAAGCTTGGTTACTCATAATTTTTTTTTTAGTTCAACAATATGTGAGGTGAGGGATTCGAATATTTGACCTCTTGGTCAAAAGTACATAATTTATACCAGTTGAGCTATGCTCATATTGACTAGTATCAAATTTTTTTGTTCTATACACTAGAAACTTTCAGGGGGTGTTTAGAGCATAGTTTCGGAATTAGAACCCTTAGAATTGAAACCCTGAGGGGTTTGTTCTGGGGGGTTTGAAACCATGGGAATCAGAAAACTGTGTTTGCACCTTTTGAAGCCTGGGAATAAAAAAAAAGTGTTTGGAGTGCATTGTTCAAAACCATGAGGTTGTGTTTCAAACCCATTGGGTTTCGAACACAGTGGCCCAAACAACGTTTTGGGTTTGGATTCCAAAACCATCCAAACCCAATATCTATATCTATAGTATATATAAAAGGCACAATAAGCAGAAACTTTTTGTGCTAATTTTATTCATTCACTTTTTAATTGTATGCCAACTTTGTCACTTGATCTTTTTATGTAACGCCCCACGATTTTAGGTACGAAAATTTTGAAAATTTGAACTTATTTTCGATGTGCTGACTTATATATATATATATATATATATATATATATATATATATATATATATATATATTATACTTAGTATAAGTAGGTTGTAAATTTTACTTATTCAATTATCTTAGTTGGAATCAATAGTTTAGTTTTTAATTTAAAAACCCAAAGGATTTTTCTTAAGTTGGCCTAAGATTTAGAAAATCTATAGAAGTAAGTTTGGGTTTTAAATCCTAGATTTTCTCCTTCTTGTTTATAGAAGTTTATTTGGGTTTGTCGTTTTAATTAAAAAGAGTAGAGGAAAATAAAAGAAAAAAAGGAAGCCCTAAGTCCTCCATTTTTTTTCTTCTTCCTTCCCCTCTCCCTCACACAAGACCTAAGCCATCTCTCATTTTCTTCTTCTCTTCTCCAGCAACCCCTCATCTCCTGCGAGCTCACGTCTTCAAACCACGAACAACACAAGCTTTGACGGCGATTTCTCCCTCTGTCTCTCTTGCGAACGCCAGCAATCTGCCAACAGTGAAACCCACGCGTTTTCTCTCCAATTTGACATGGTTTGTCACATACCCATGCCAAATAAACTTTAGTTTTGGATTACCCATACCCTAAACACTTTGATTTGTAATTTTAGCTTGTTTGGACTCAAAACAGCCCACATTTGAAGCCGTTTTCTGTAAAAAAAAGGGGATTTCCAGCAGACCCACATGAATCCCTTATTGTTTGACGAGGTTTGACACGTACCCATACCTAATCGACTTTAGATTTGGATTACCCACCCCCTAAATGACATTGGTTTGCACTTTGGACCCCGTCGCACATCGCCTAGATCGAGTTTGAGACCTTTTGGTGCTGAAAACCAGTTTTATAGCAAGCGTTCTGGTCTCTTTGAGGCTGTTCGATAAGTTTCTCCATGTTTTGGACCTTTTTCAAATCCATGTAAGTATCATATCATTAGTTCTAACATGTAGAAACCTTTAGTTTGGAGTTTCGGTTTGATTCGAACACCTTCGAACAGCAAACAACAAGCATAAGGGCTCTTTCGGTACGTTTTAATGCATTTTATGCCTTTCGCAAATCACTTTAGGTGCTATAGCTTAGGTTCTAATGCATGAGAGCCTTTTGTTTGCGGTTTCAACCCAATTCGATCTCATTCGAACACTCCCAGTACGTATCCGATCTGAATTAGTGTAGTTTGGTAAGCTTTAGTGCCTTTTAAATTCTTTGGAACTCAAGTTGAGTGCTGTACGTTATTTTCTAACCATTAAAACCCACTTTCTTGTAGTTTTGAAACAATTCGAACACTCTCGAACTCAACTAGCAAGGTGCAAGGCTTGTTCTGGTAAGTTTAGAGTGTCTTAGCCATTCAAAATTCTTTATTAAGTGTTGTAAAATAGTACCTAATCATTGGAAAACTCTTAAATGTAGTTTGAACACTCCAAATAATTGCCCACGCTATTCTTAGTAAAGATTAGGTGTTCGGTTGGTTTCTAGAGCATTCACTTTACCATTTAAGGCAGAAATCTAAGTAAGTATATCCCGTTTGATCATTTTCTAGTTTACTCAAAGGTTTTTGAACTAAGCTTAGCCCCTAAAATCTTGTCTCTTTGTTTAGGAGCCTTTTGGGTTATTTTAGGAACGCTTTAGGTAAGTAGAACCTGATGAGTCTGTTTGATCGTGTGCAACATGATATATGTTTCCTTGTTTGATTTGTGCACGTTTTATCTATTCTATGTTTTTGAGCTTTTGACGGGCATGCTTGAATGACTTGTGAAGTTTATGTGATGTTAGCATGATAATTAATTGAGCTGGAAATATATGTATGAGCATGTTTGTTTGGGCATGAGACATGGTCTAGTAGCATGCTTAGGTAACATGCATTTAGTGAGTTTCTGAGGAGGTTAGCGAACCTTGTGAGCTTGCTAAGGATTGTAGGGTGAGTACCAATGCACCTTGATTGTAGGGTGAGTTTCTTAGCTTTGGTTCTTGTAATAGGTCCGGTTGGAACTTGTGGAACACCATGATTCTTATCACCTTGCCATATGGTTTTTAGTTTTGTGTAATATGCTTCGATTGATAAGGATCCTTGTGTGGTGGTGACCAAATCCTTACGAAGTTGGTAAATCCAAGGGAGTTGTTTTGCTGGAAGCGCTCTTTAAGCTCGTCCCACACATCTTTCGCCGAACTAGAGTACACGATGCTAGCAGCGATCCCTTTTGAGACCGAATTGAAAATCCACGATGTAACAATGTCATGGTTACATTTCGAGGCAGTAAGAAGCTTACCACTCGATGGTTCCTCAATCGATCCGTTGATGAATCCTACCTTATTCTTAGCAGAAAGAGTGATCAACATTGCACAACTCCAAGAATTGTAATTGTCGACTCCGATTAATTGTTCCGTTACTAAGATGGTAGTTGAATCGATCGAGTGATGGAAGAGATAAGGGTTTAACGGCTCTTCGATGGTTGATTCGTCTGGAAGAGAAACGTTCAGGTCTGCCATTGAAATAGGGACGAACGGACGAAACCTCACCAGAAAATAAAATCAACCAGGGAAAAGGAAGACAAAGTGCAATATGTAATGAAGGAGGTAGAAGCATTCAATGCTTTGATACCATTTTACCCAAAAGAGAGAGAACAGTTGAGAAAAAAGTCAGACTGCATTAATTGAAGAGAGAGAGTCAGAAAACTCTTTTTTCCCCTTTTCACATCGTACAGTGTGAGTATTTTAAAAGTAGAAGTTTAACTAAAATTGGTTACAAGAGATTTACAATCTAACTAATACATCAATATAACAACTCATGGTTAATCTAAAAGCTAAAACATATCAAGCATTTTGTTCATTTTCCCTCACCTAAGAGTTTAGAAATTTGAAGTATTCAAGTAGCTCTTTCACAAACTGCCATTTCTCAAACCAACAATTTTATGTTCAATTGAATTAATCTCTGTCATGCATAACCAAGTCTTTCTAGTATTGTTAATAGTTAGATTAATGAAATGTTCATGTGACCAATTATGTCAATGCTCGCGTTTTGAGAACCATCGTACTTCATTTATAATTAACAAGCTGCTTCTTTTAGGGTAGGAATTAGAAATTTGTGGGTTGGTTTTCTTTATACTATTTTTTTTTACACAAGGTTGCATTTGATATGTACTCCCCATTTCTTTTTAAGTTCGACAACATTTGGGGGTGGCTGGATTCAAACCTCTGACCTCTTGGTCGAGAGTACATACTAATTACCATTGAGCTAAGCTTACTTTGCTGTATGAAAACTGAGTTAGTAGGCTGAAATATAGAGTTACTGCATTTTTATTTGCCTTAGGAGGTCATAGAAATCCCTTATATCTCAAATACTTCTTTAATTGTGGGATATCAGTCAATAGTTACATCACACAAAAATCAAGTATATATTCATCAATTCTAGAGTAGGCCAGAAAGTTGTTTTTCTCCCATCTTTTGTAAAAGAATACCTATTCAAATAACCATCATACAAGATTTTCCTATCAAATTCCCATCTCAGTGAACATCGCCCAATAGATACTTGCTCTTATGGTGGTTTGCAAAAAATTCTAGATTGCTTACATTCTTAATATGTTACGATATTTTTGATGGGATTAAATGATTCTTATGCAAGTGTCAGGGCACAAATCCTCCTCATGGATCCTCTTCCATCTATGAATAAGGTGTTTGCTCTAATCATCCAAGAAGAATGTCAACGCATCGTTGGTCAATCAGTCCCCCTAGAGTCAATCTCTCTGCTTGCTCCAGATAGCTCCAAGAAACAAACAAATGATCGATCTCGCAAGGGAAAGGAACGACCCGTGTGTACATATTGTGGAGTTAAAGGACATACGGTAGATCGTTGCTACAAGCTCCATGGTTATCCATCTGGATACAAGCATCATTCTAATTCTCTGTCAACGACACAAGTTAGTGATGGTTCATCCAGTTCCCAATTGAAGCCCTCGCAGAACACACCAGCATAGTCTGCATTTTTTTCCAGTCTTAATGCTGGACAATATTCTCAGTTGATGGGGTTATTACAATCTCATTTTCCAGCCCCCAACTCTGAGAGTATTACAAATTCATCTTCGATTGCTCATGTCACAGGTACTTGTCTTTCGATCTCTTCTACTATTGTGCTAAATTCAACTACTTGGTGGATTGTAGATTTTGGGGTGTCCAACCATATTAGCTATTGTAAGAAGTTATTTCTTAGTCTGAAAAGGGTTCACAACGTATCAGTTATTTTGCCCACTCTCGCTCGAGTTTCTATGAATTACATGGGGGATATTCGAATTTCTGGGGATCTTATTATGAAGGATGTCTTATTTGTCCCTGAATTTACTTATAATATTCCTTTAGTGAGTTCTTTAATTGAGAATGGCGATTATTTAGTTGAATTCTCTAGTAATTGTTGCTTTATTCAGGAAAAGTCGCGATCGAGGATGATTGGCAAGGCTAGTTGTACATGGGGATTATACTTGCTGCCCATGTAACCAATTCTTTCATCCAATGCCACTACTTTTGCTTGTAAAGTCTTTATTGATACATGGCATAGTCGCCTAGGACATTTATCACCTAAACGTTTAGCAACTTTGACAGATTCTTTAGATTTTGTTGGTGACTGTTTTCATTTTGCACCATGCCATGTTTGCCCCCTTGCAAAACATAAACGCCTTTCCTTTATTTCCAACAATAATGTTGCTGAATTTCCCTTTGATTTAGTACATTGTGATGTTTGGGGTCCTTTTAGTACTCCAACTTATAATGGATATTCATATTTTTTGACGCTTGTGGATGATTGTTTTCGATTTACATGGATTTATCTTATGCATAAAAATCGGATGCTACATCCATCATCCTGCGCTTCTTCAAATTGGTGGAGACTTAGTTTTCTAAGGTGATTAAGACATTTCGTTCAGACAATACACCTGAGTTGAAATTTGCTGAATTCTTTGCTAATACTGGGACAGTGTATCAATTTTCTTGCGTGGAACGTTCGCAACAAAATTCAGTAGTGGAGCATAAACACCAACACCTATTGAACGTTGCTCGGGCACTTTATTTTCAGTCTCAAGTTCCTCTTCGTTTTTGGGGAGATTGTGTTTTGACTGCAGCATATATTATTAATCAAAACCTTATGGTTCTGTTGGATGATTGACACGCTTGCTAGAGTAATATGAATGAATTGGCAAATTCAGGATGACAATGCGCAAGTGTACACATTCATTTTGTAGCAAGTGGTAAGTAACATTATCGTATCCACAGAGACTAGTAATTCTCTAATTTACCACAATTTAGTTCTCAATAAACTCAATTTGTAACTGTTTAATCTCATCATGGAAACACAATAAAATAATTCAGAAATGCTGGAACAAAATAAATGCTAAAGCAGAGTTAATAGAGTAAAATGCAAAAACAGAGATCAACTAAACTTGGACTTTGAATGAATTGGAAGGCTTGGATTAGGGATAATTGTCCGTTTTAATCTATTCTACAACCTAAACACCTGATCGAATACCTCAGTCCACTACAGCTCACATGGTATTCTCCCGAATGACCAGAATTTTGCTGTTTCATTTCCATTACTTCAGCATTATCTATCCTGCTGTACTTATGTGCATTAGGCAAGAGATTATTCCTAATCCTCTTACATAGTTAGCTACTAACCCTAACAATGAGGCTAATGTGGTTATCAAGCAATCAGTTCCTTCTATTCTTTCCAGAAATCGAAGAAACACTACACAACATGGTTGGCCAAACGAAGTTGTGATACAAAATAAAAACACTTAACAACCATACTGAGTTAGAGACAATGTATTAAGCTGCAAGAATGATCAAACGTACACTCCCTAATCCTCACCTTGTAGGTGATCAGTTCATAATGGGAAAAACACAGAAAATATTTCGGAAATAAAGCATCATCCTAACAATGTAGTTATACTAAGAAAAGAAGAAATGAAAAGAAGAGGAAGAGGATGAGATGTTGCCACAGAAAGGTTGAACCAACATTCGGCAATAGCTCAGCAGCGGTTCCTTCTTCTTTTGGGAATGCTCCGACAGCCTCCTTCTCGTCGGAATGAGAAGGGTAGCTCGTCTGTTCTTTTCCGAAAACCAGTCTCCTCTGCTTTCTGTTTTTCTTCCCTTCTTTCTCCCCTATAAAACGGCTACCAACGGGGACTTAAATACCACAGGTCTTTCGCACAAAACGAGGGCTGACTGGGCATAGTTGACGGCGTGGCGAGCTCCCATTGCTTGCAACAGGCTGAGTCATCTGACAATTGCCAACTCATTTAATGAATTGGTCTTCTCACGTGCGAAATTGATATTAGCCCGACTTGCTTGGTTTGCTCCAGCAAACTGTTATCAAACTGCTATTCCAACTCTCCACAAGTCCTTCTTGAATTAACCCTAAATAAATCACATAAACTTGTTAATTCAGATAACAATGCTCTAATAAAAAATTTACTTCTTCAAAATTAATCATAGAGCAAAAATGATTCAAAGTTAGGGAATTTCTAAGGTATAATTAAATAAAATATGGCAATTCATTCCAGAAACACTAGCACATAACTCTCAATTGAAGAGTTATCAAACCCCCAAACTTGAATCATTACTCGTCCTCGAGTGATGCCTTACACACATCAAACAATGGTTAACTAATATGTTCTGCTGTAAAGAGTGCACAAATGAATTACCCCTAATTGCTCCATCAAAATATCTGATTAACAACCTCAAAAATGCTGTCCTACTTCAAAATTTCAACTTTTGCTCTTTTGCCCCTAAACCACAGAATTCAAATGAATGCTCTTTTGCTCTACATTCCTTTACACCAAAGATTCAAATCCTTAGACTCACTAAGCAATCTCATGGCCAAGCCTCAACTAGAACACTTCCTGCTAACTCTAAATTTTGTGAGCTACAATTTATTCAGATATTTTTTTTTTTTGAACTGAAAACTTTCTCTTTAGGGATACCTCAAAGTCATAGCTCTATTTCTTGGAATGACAACATTTTATGATGTCGTGCACCCTAGCTTTCAAGCCATCACCATAGAGGTCTACACTCATTCTCCCATTTGAATCAAGACTATCCTTCTTGATACTCCCCTCTTACTTCTCAGAATGACAACATTTTATGATGAAGCTCACCTAAGCTTTGGGAGGGTGTAACTGTTAGGCAACACTCATCCCTTAGAAATATTTTTTTCCTTTCTCTTTTTTTTTCTTGCAATTTGATTGCCACTTGCACCTTCGCTCTAGAATACCAACACTTTGTGGTGAAGATATCTAACTACGAGCACAAGCAACACTCAAATTACTTAAACATGCCCTACTTTTTTATATATAAACAGCCTACTAGACTCTAATACATAATAACACCTGGGCTTTCTAAAGGGATTTGAGTGTATCTTGCATGGAGAAAAGGAGTGCTCACCTAAAGTAGACCTTTTTTTTTTTTTTTTTTTCCTTTCAACAAACACTGGTCCCCCCCAAACTTGAATCGCTCATTGTCCCCAATGAGAGAAAGTTGAGGTTGATTCCCTAAACTTAAAGTAACTCACAAAAGTTGAATCTAGACAAGGGAGTGAACATGTTGATAACTTGGCTGAGAGTAAATCTTCCTAAAATCTAAGGCTGTACAGAATGAGGGCTCTAGAAACAATCCAATCTTAGTTCTAAGGTTTATAAAGCATCAGCATTACAAAAGTTAAAATGCTAAATCATGAGCAATCTTCCAGCATTCTCAACAGTACTCATCAGACCTATGATGCAACAGTGCACTAATTCAGCAGAACACCACTAACTAACCAATTGCTGAAACAAGTTATTTGTGCTAGCTTTCATCTTTTAAAACAGATTCTTTAAAAATGTAAAGACAGAACTAACACCAGGCATAACATTTCCAAGCACAGAGCAAAGATTTTTTTTTTTTTTTTTCATTCATTTGGAAAACAGAGGTAAACTCAGACAACTTTTTCATTCTTCTTTTCTTCCTCTAATTTTCTAACAAAGCACAAAATATTACAGCAGCAAACTAGAGCAACTAAACTAAGGAAATAAAAACAAAAGCAACAAGGATTCAATGCAGAAATTAAATAGATGAAGCAGTAAAAAAACTTAAATAGGGATTAGGCAAACATCCCTCTCATTCTTCATGCCCTGAAATCTCTTCGTCTTCTTCTTCGATTAATTGATCATCAGCAGGCGGTGGAACCCATGGGGTCAGGATTTCTTCAGGAAATGTAGGGAAAGCGTCATAAGGTCTTGTGAAGTTAGCCCGCAAAGCACGCTTCATTGCAACATCTCTCTTTTGAGTATACAGCCAGTATGTTTGCTGTTGCAATTCAGAATATTCTAGCCGTTGCAGAATCTGGCTTTGCTGCTCCAAAATTTTATCCAGGCCAACTGGCACACCTCCAGCTTTAGTTTTTCCTCTTTGCAGACGATCTATATTTGCAGGGTCAATCACTCCCTTTTCAAAAAGGGTATCATCGTCTGGGTGCTGAGGTACAGCTGCTCTCCTGCAAAGCATCGTGATGGTATTTGGAAAAAATAAATTTCCTACCTTTTTCCTCGAGCATTGAGCAATTTCGTTGGAGATAATTTGTCCTACATTCACGCTGAACCCCTTCATAATTGCAAAAGTTAAAAGGATACGCTCCATAGAGACTGTTGAATCGTGGGTTGTTGGAATCATCCGAAGTTTAACCAATGCTAACCACACATTTGCTTCCTTCTTTAAATATGCTGCCCGAAATGTTCTGGTTCCCATCTTCGAAATCATCCACTGCGATCCTTCAACTCCTACTTCTTCCAATGCAGCATTTATCTGTTCATTTGAAGGAGCACTTATCATGTCGTTGAAAATGGCGTGGTGGTAATCTTCCAGTTGGTAGAGGTCATTGATAGCTTCTGGTGACCAATCTACAGGCACTTCATGCACAATGGTCAAATGACCCTCCTTCACATCCAAGTTAACATAAAATTCCCGTACCCATTGCACAATTGCTTCATCCGGCTGTCTTGCAAATACTTGCCAGCCCAACGCCTCAATGCCATTCTTCAGGAAGGGTGGCCATTTGGTCAACTCAGAATCGAATCCTCTCTCGCCCAATAGCTTTTTTTTCTTCAGGTCTTCGAATTTCTTCTTAGCCTTTATTGAAACAAAACGCTCCCAGGGGTATCTTCTCGATTCTTTCAGCGGCCTTTTTCCTTTCTTTTTTGAGGATTCTGCTATATTTGTAGCAGCTTCATCCCGTATCTCACTTACTTGAGGTACTGGCATGCTTGGAATCTTTTCCACCGAGCGTTTCTTCTTCTTGGATCTCTTCTTAGCTTTCTTGGGCAACTTCTTGAATCTCTTCTTCTGATTCTACGTGTTGCTCCGGCATCACTTCTGCTGGTTCACTTTCGGTGACAACCGGTTGCTGCTGCTCTGTTTCACGTTCCGGCAATTCTGCTATGTTTTCATCTACTTCTACTGTGGCTTCAATCTGTTCTGGTATAACATTCTCGACTTCAACATGCTCTGTCTCCTCCTCCAATTGTTCTATTACGAGCTTCCTTCTAAGCTTTTTCGACCCTTTCTTCTTTGAAGGACTCGGACTGGGGACATCTTGCTCCACCGCCACTTCCTCTGCAACTTCTTTCATTTTTCTTCCCCTCGTTTTTGCTGGCATTTTCGAATGGATTTTTAAAAGAGGATTCAAGTTTTGATTTTTCAGAATGCTTCCTCAGAGGACAGAATCGTTTGTCCCTTCACCGTGGCTAGGGTCCCTTTTAAAGAAACGAAAAGTTAGGGCAAAAAGGTCTTTTAACGCAAAAGATTTAAATTTGAAAATCCCCCTGATTTCGTCCTTTCTGGTTGGGATAAATTCCTTCTTTGATAAAATCAAATCACCATAATTGGTTTTGATTCTATCAACCTCATCTACGGCTGTTGATAAGCCTTAGAATTAAGGCTTATTTAAGTCCCAAGTGCTCAAAAAAACTCTTGTTTGTCCTAAGATTAATTGAAAATGGTGGAAAATTGTTTGAAATTAGGAAAGAATGAAATGTGATAGCAATTGGAAGAGAGTTCTAAGTAATGTGGTTCTTTTTGCAGGAATTTCGGAAATTGCCAAATCAATTTGCTAAACTGTTTTGGCAATCCTGGGCAGAACAGGAATTTCAGAAATTGCCAAATCAAATTGCTAAACTGATTTGGCAATTGTGTTCTGGGCAGAAATTTCTGGGGCGCGAACGAAAAAACCATATATGGGAAGAACAAATTCCGCACGATTCAAGGGAATTAGAGCATGATTTTTGGGCAATCTTCAACCCTAATGAATGCCTACAAATAGGGAAGAAGAAAACGAGCTATTAATTGGATTTTGAGGGCGATTTGAAGGATCAATTTCGTGGGTTTTTGGGTTTTAAAAAAGGAAAAAAATTCTGCATTAAACCCATTTCGAGATTCTTCAATTACAGCCCGATTTAGAGGAATTTAAGCACAAAATTTGGGCATTCTTCAACCCTAATGAAGGCCTATAAATAGGGAAGAAGATGAGGAGCAATGCAAGTCGATTTGGAGGCGAATTTAGAAGCAATTATTCATGGGTTTTGTAGTTTTTTTCGCAGCCTCTGTTTTTCATATTTTTCTGCTGTCTTTGGTCATTTTAGTTCAATTCCCATCTCAATTTCTTTCAGTTGTATTACAGGAGGTGGCTTGCACTTTTTCTAATCTCATTTGATGTATTTTGAAGGAATTTCGAGTTTAATTCCAAGTCAAGTTCATGAGTTTTTCTTAAATGTTTCAATGCTCTGTTTTCTGGAATTCTTTTTTCTGTTTTAGCCAAAAGTGTAGTTCTGTTTAAAGTTGTATTTTTGCTCCTTGGGTTGTTAGTTGCAAGAGTTAGTTGTTGTTTCTTTATTATGTGCACTGTGGTTAGCCATTGTTCTTCATACAATTGATGTTTTGATTTGAAATTGCTACCAATTTGCCTTAAATTTTCTAGTCATAGTGAGAGATTTTGGTGGCCTATTTAGCTACTGTTTTTTTTTCTCCAAGTATTTTATCAATTTATTTAGTTTTAATTCTTAGTAGCAATTTTACTCAATTTTCTTTAATAAGATGTTTCCTTCTAAAATTAGTTTTAGGATTTTTATTTTTAATATGAGCTAAAACTTCTTAGGGGATTCAAAAATGTGAATTCCCTAAGAAGTAAATGTAGCCAAAATTCCAATAAAAACCAAGCCTACATCTCAATTGTTTGCTTGTGTTGATTAAATTTCCGTTGAGATCCTAGATTGATCAACTAGGGTTTCAACTCAAGCTTAGATCTAATACCGACAGGGTTAGTGATAAGCGGATTTCACACAAGTAATGGAGTAAAAGAGCTTAGACATAAGCCATTCCTTACCCTAAACATAGGGATTAAGGACTCCAAGACCCATAAAATTGTGAGCCAAAAATATCTAAGATAGAGGGACTATAGACATATAGGTCTCTCACTTAGCCTCCTAAAAAACCCAATTTCGAGGTAAATAGGAGATGCAATTTTGGTTTACAATTGAGTGTGGAGTAGGTTGGAATTGCAATTTTGGTTTGCAATTACGACTTAGGGCAATGACATTCTTGAGCCCCATCCTTTATCATTTCATTCTTTAAGTTCATCCAAATTGCTATTTCATATTGCCAATTTAGATTTAGCAATTTAATTATGCAATTTTTAGTCATTTCGCGCATTGCCAATTTAGAATCTGCAATTTCAATTTAGCAATTTCTGTTATTTCCAACATTGTCATTCTGTATTAGCAATTGGATTTAGCAATTTCGATTTTTCACCAACAACCTATCCCAACTTTATTTTTGCATTTTTACTTTTCCATTTGCAATTTTCCTTACACTTTTGCAAAACAAAACCTTTGTTACTCCGTTCCTTGTGGGATTCGATACTTGGTACTCAGATACCAATTTATATTACTTCGATCGCGTGCGCTTGCGTGACCACCGATCAGCTGTCCTTGCATGCAAATCAACTTTTGATCCCCAACCATACGATTTGATCTCCTTTTCCCAACTGTTCTTGCAACAAATTTAATGATCCGACAGATGTCCTTTGATGTCCTTCTTTTTTCTTTTTTTTTTCCTTAAACGTTAATAAAACAAAACAATCACAACTGAAGAATAAAAAGGTAACCTGTAAAAAGGATGAAAGCGATTAAACAAAAGAGAAAAAAAACAAGCAGGAAAAATTAATGAAATAAACCAACCTCTCAGAATGTTATTATTATTTTTTTCTCTTTTTTTTCTTTTTCGTTTTGGAGCATACACAGGAAAATCTTCTCGATGCATGTTATGCTCCAGCAAAAGTTTTGCTCCGTCAATCTTCTATCAATTTCAGGGAAGCAAGCTTCCTCTGAAATTCCTCTCCCCAGTAATGTTTAACTCTCTGACCATTCACCTTGAATTCTCTCCCAGCCTTCTCATCCCTCAACAGCAGTGCTCCATAAGGGAAGACTTCAACAATGGTGAATGGCCAAGACCACCTAGACTTCAACTTACCCTGGAATAACCTTAGCCTAGAGTTAAATAGTAACACCCTCTGTCCTTGTTCAAAATTTTTAGGCACAATTCTCCTGTCATGCCAAAGTTTTATTTTTTCTTTGTACATTCTGGCATTTTCGTAGGCAGAGTGTCTAAATTCGTCTAACTCATTTAGCTGCATCAACCTTAATGCTCCATCTTCAGCATAATTGAAATTCAATTCTTTTATAGCCCAGAATGCTTTGTGCTCTAATTCAAGTGGTAAATGGCAGGTTTTTCCAAAAACTAGCCTATAAGGAGACATCCCTAAAGGTGTTTTATAGGCTGTCCTATAAGCCCACAAAGCATCTTCTAACCTATTTGACCAATCTCTTCTACTTGGATGAACAACTTTCTCTAGGATCCCTTTTATCTCTCGGTTTGACAATTCAATTTGGCCATTAGCTTGTGGTTGATAAGGAGTTGAAATTCGGTGCTTAACATTGTATTTTAACAGCAAATTACTAAGCATCTTATTGACAAAATGAGTTCCCTCATCACTTATCAAGACCCTAGGTGTACCAAACCTGGTGAAAATATTTTTATGCAAAAACTTCAAAACAGTTCTAGCATCATTCAAATGACAAGCAGTTGCTTCTACCCATTTGGAAACATAATCAACAGCCATCAAAATGTAAATATTGCCAAAAGATGGAGGAAATGGCCCCATAAAATCTATACCCCATACGTCGAATAATTCAACTTCTAGAATATAATTTTGAGGCATCTCATCTCTTTTTCCTATGGTCCCTGTCCTTTGACATTCATTACAAGTTTTGCTATAAACAGGAGAATCCTTAAATACTGTAGGCCAGAAGAAACCTGATTGAAAAACCTTTGATGCAGTTCTTTGGCCCCCAAAATGTCCACCATAAGCTGAAGCATGGCAATGCTGCAAAATTGATTGGATTTCCTTCCCAAAGACACACCTACGCAACATATTATCTGCACAATGTCTAAATAAATAGGGGTCATCCCAGAAGTAGAACTTTACCTCATGCAGAAATTTCTTCAATTGCTGTTTTGTCAAATATGCAGGCAAAATGTTAGCAGCTAAGTAGTTTGCATAATCAGCATACCATGGGATTTCTTCATCTACCACCTGAGTTACTGCTAGCAATTGCTCATCCGGGAATGCATCCTGCAATTCTGATTGCTGCAGCAATTGAGTCTGCTGCTCTATTCTTGACAAATGGTCTGCTACTTGATTCTCTGATCCCTTTTTGTCACGAATCTCCAAATCAAATTCCTGCAAGAGCAAAACCCAACGAATTAGTCTTGGCTTTGCATCCTTTTTCGCCAACAAATATTTCAATGTCGCATGATCTGTATACACCACCACTTTTGTTCCCACTAGATACGATATAAACTTTTCCAAAGCAAATACCACGGCCAATAGTTCTTTTTCAGTGGTAGTATAGTTCAATTGGGCATCATTCAAAGTTCTGCTGGCATAATAGATTGGGTGCGTGATTTTTCCACTTCTTTGTCCCAACATTGCTCCTAAGGCATAGTCACTGGCATCACACAGCACTTCAAATGGCAAATTCCAGTCAGGAGCTGATATTATGGGCGCTGTGATTAAGGCTGTTTTCAGAACTCAAAACGCCTCCAAACAATCTTCAGAAAACTGGAATACTCTGCTCACTTCTAACAATTGACACAACGGCTTAGCAATTTTTGAGAAGTCTTTTATGAACCTTCTATAAAAACCAGCATGTCCCAAAAAACTTTTGACTCCCTTCACTGATGTAGGTGGCTGCAGTTTTTCTATGACTTCAACTTTTGCCCGATCAACTTCAATGCCTCTTCTAGAAATTCTATGTCCTAATACTATCCCCTCCTTGACCATGAAATGACATTTTTCCCAATTTAACACTAAATTCGTCTCCTCACACCTTCGCAACACCTTTCCTAAATTTTCCAAACAGGCTTGAAAGGACTCCCCAAACACTGAAAAGTCATCCATGAAAATTTCCATAATAGACTCCACCATGTCAGAAAAAATAGCTAACATGCAACGCTGGAAAGTTGCGGGAGCATTACACAACCCGAAAGGCATTCTTCTAAAAGCAAATGTGCCATAGGGGCAGGTGAAGGTAGTTTTTTCTTGATCCTTGGGGTCTATTGGAATTTGGTTATACCCAGAGTATCCATCAAGAAAGCAGTAATATTCCTTGCCAGCTAACCTATCCAACATCTGATCAATGAAGGGAAGAGGGAAGTGATCTTTACGGGTAGCTTTGTTAAGCTTCCTGTAATCCATACATATCCACCAACCCGTCACTGTTCTGGTTGGTATTAAGTTATTAGCCTCGTTAACTATCACTGTCATTCCTCCTTTCTTCGATACACACTGAACAGGACTCACCCAACTACTGTCAGCAATGGGATAAATAATCCCTGCATCTAACTATTTTATAATCTCTTTCTTCACCACTTCTTTCATTGCTGGGTTGAGTCTTCTCTGATTTTCAACAGAGTTGAAATTACCATCTTCCAAATTTATTTTGTGCATACAAAATGATGGACTTATTCCTTGGATATCAGCCAACGTCCAACCAATAGCTCTTTTGTATTGTTTCAGCAACTGTAACAGCAAATCTTCATCTTCAGGACTTAAGGTTGCTGAAACAATAATTGGCAATGTCTCCCCATCTCCCAAATATGCATACTTTAGATGTGTCGGCAAAGGTTTCATTTCCAACTTGGGAGGAACCTCAATAGATGGTTGAATAGGTGGCGTCTTCCGTTCAGCTAATTCCAAAGATTCGAAAACTCTTTTGAAATTTGAGATTTCACCTACTATTTCTGATTTTGGAACTTCGCTGCAGCAACTTAGTTCTTCCGTCAGACTCTCATCTAACATCTGTAATTGATATTCTAAAAACTTTGTCTCGATGTCTCGTTCCACTAATGCCTCGCTGATTCTAATGGCAGAACACTCCTCTATATCAGAAGGATATTTCATTGCATCAAAGATGTTGAATTTCACTTCTTGATCATCGACTTTCATTTTTAATTCTCCATTTGGTACATCAATCTGTGTCCCTGCAGTAGCTAGAAATGGCCTTCCTAAAATTATCGGAACATCCTTATCAGCTTGATAATCTAAAATAATAAAATCGGCTGGAAACACAAATTTGTCCACTTGAACCAAGATGTCATCAATCTTTCCCTCAGGATAGGTGATTGATCTGTCTGCTAACTGGAGTGTTACAGTAGTTGGCCGTGCTTCCCCTATTCCCAACTTCTGAAAAATTGGCAACGGCATAAGATTTATGCTAGCTCCTAGGTCACACAAAGCTCTTCCCACTTCTTTACCACCAATGGACACAGGTACTGTAAATGCCCCTAGGTCTCGGAGTTTTGGAGGAATTGGACAAGCAAAAATAGAACTACATTCTGCAGAAAGTGGCACAATTTCATATTCAACTGGTCTCTTTTTCTTGGTGAGCATATCCTTAAGGAACTTTGCATACTTTGGCATCTGCTCTAAGGCTTCCACCACTGGGATGTTGATATGCAATTGTTTAAAGATATCATAAAACTTCTTAAATTGTTGGTCCTGAGCCTTCTTCTTTATCCTTTGAGGAAAATGCGGTGGAGGTGGTATAAACTCAGGTCTGACAATTGGTACTTCCTTGGGACGAACTGCAGATTTTGCTCTCACAATTTTTTCTGACTCAGCATCCTCTGTTTCTCTATGTCTTCCTCTGTCTGCACTGCTGATTCTTTACTCTTCTGTTTTTGCTTGCTCAAATTTTCTGTTACAGCAAGAGGTCTTCCACTCTTCAACTCAATCGCTTGTACTTGCTCTTTACCTTCTCTTTTTGGAGTCTCAGTGTCTGAAGGAAGTTTTCCTTGAGGTCTGGCCTTCAACTCATTTGCTAATTGTCCAATTTGAATTTCTAAATTTCTCAACGAGGCTTGTTGGCTCTGAATTACAGCATCATTCTTGGCCATATACTCCTTCATGAGGCTCTCCAAAGAGGTTCCAGGAATTGCTTGATTAACAGGCTTTTGATGTGGAAATTGTTGATTTTGCTGCTGTGAAAATCCGGGAGGGTACTGCATTCTTTGATGACCTTGATTTGCTGCAACATTACTTCCTTGACCACTCCAAGAAAAATTTGGGTGGTTTCTCCATCCTGGGTTATATGTGTTGGAATACGGGTTGTTCTTCAACATATTCTGATTTCCAACGTAATTTACTGAAGCTGGATTTCCAGGACAGAATTCAAAAGTATGCGCTTCCCCACAGTAAACACATGATTCTGCTGTGACTTGATTAACTGAGGCAGCATTCTGTGACACATTCCCCATTGACATGTTCTTCAAAATATTTGCCATGGAAGCAATTTGGGCACTTAATGATGATAATGCATCAACTTCCAACACTCCCTGCTTCTTCTTCCCAGGGTTGCTTCTTACGTCTGCCCACTGAGAACTATTGGTAGAAATTCTCTCCAAAATCTCATAGGCTTCATTAAAAGTCTTTGAAAGCAGAGCCCCATTTGCTGAAGCATTTACCATGTTCTGAGTATCCAAATTCAATCCGTTGTACAGTGTTTCCATTTGGATGCAATGTGGTAGACCATGGTGCGGGCACTTTCTTAGTAATTCTTTAAACCGTTCCCATGCTTCACTAAATGTCTCATCATCATACTGCCTGAATGCTACTATTTTAGCTATATACTTGGCATTCTTCGTTGGTGGAAAATACTTTATCAAGAATTTCTCTGCCAAATCGTTCCACGAAGTGATAGATCCAGGTGGAAAAGTATTCAACCATGCCTTTGCTGCATCTATGAGAGAATATGGAAATAATATCATCCTAAGTGCGTCTTTTGATACTCCTTGCTTCTTAAATGAATCACTCACACTTAGAAAAGACTTAAGATTTAAATGTGGATCTTCAGAAGGTAGGCCATGGAATTGTCCCACTGTTTGCAACATTTGAAACATAACTGACTTCATCTCAAAATTTGCTGCTTCAATTTCTGCTCCAGCAATTCCAGGATATAATTCATCAAATGTGGGTACTGCATAAGCCCTGATAGCTCTTTCCCTGTCATTGGCTAAAAGAACAGGGTTCTCAGCCATATTTCCCTAATTAACCGGTCGATTTCCTCTCATTTCAGGTTGTGGTTGATTCTCATCAATAGCAGGTCCTACTCTGGGTCCAGGCGGTATAAGTGGATCTTGTCTTTCCATTGGATATCGCCTAGCTCTTTGACCAGCTCTTTGAGCTCTTCTCCTTAGATGAAATGTTCTCTCAATCTCAGGATCAATTCGAAATTCCAAGTTAGAAGACTTGTTCATACACCACTAACACACCTGAAAATGAAACCAAACAGCTAATTCAGATTCAATAAAGCACCAGTTCACTAAGAATCAATTTAAGTAAAAAAAATGATACTAGTCCCCGGCAACGGCGCCAAAAACTTGACACGCTTGCTAGAGTAATACGAATGAATTGGCAAATTCAGGATGTCAATGCGCAAGTGTACACATTCATTTTGTAGCAAGTGGTAAGTAACATTATCGTATCCACAGAGACTAGTAATTCTCTAATTTACCACAATTTAGTTCTCAATAAACTCAATTTGTAACTGTTTAATCTCATCATGGAAACACAATAAAATAATTCAGAAATGCTGGAACAAAATAAATGCTAAAGCAGAGTTAATAGAGTAAAATGCAAAAACAGAGATCAACTAAACTTGGACTTTGAATGAATTGGAAGGCTTGGATTAGGGATAATTGTCCGTTTTAATCTATTCTACAGCTTAAACACCTGATCGAATACCTCAGTCCACTACAGCTCACATGGTATTCTCCCGAATGACCAGAATTTTGCTGTTTCATTTCCATTACTTCAGCATTATCTATCCTGCTGTACTTATGTGCATTAGGCAAGAGATTATTCCTAATCCTCTTACTTAGTTAGCTACTAACCCTAACAATGAGGCTAATGTGGTTATCAAGCAATCAGTTCCTTCTATTCTTTCCAGAAATCGAAGAAACACTACACAACATGGTTGGCCAAACGAAGTTGTGATACAAAATAAAAATACTTAACAACCATACTGAGTTAGAGACAATGTATTAAGCTGCAAGAATGATCAAACATACACTCCCTAATCCTCACCTTGTAGGTGATCAGTTCATAATGGGAAAAACACAGAAAATAATTCGGAAATAAAGCATCATCCTAACAATGTAGTTATACTAAGAAAAGAAGAAATGAAAAGAAGAGGAAGAGGATGAGATGTTGCCACATAAAGGTTGAACCAGCATTCGGCAATAGCTCAGCAGCGGTTCCTTCTTCTTTTGGGAATGCTGCGGCAGCCTCCTTCTCGTCGGAATGAGAAGGGTAGCTCATCTGTTCTTTTCCGAAAACCAGCCTCCTCTGCTTTCTGTTTTTCTTCCCTTCTTTCTCCCCCTGTAAAACGGCTACCAACGGGGACTTAAATACCACAGGTCTTTCGCGCAAAACGAGGGCTGACTGGGCATAGTTGACGGCGTGGCGAGCTCCCATTGCTTGCAACAGGCTGAGTCATCTGACAATTGCCAACTCATTTAATGAATTGGTCTTCTCACGTGCGAAATTGATATTAGCCTGACTTGCCTGGTTTGCTCCAGCAAACTGTTATCAAACTGCTATTCCAACTCTCCACAAGTCCTTCTTGAATTAACCCTAAATAAATCACATAAACTTTTTAATTCAGATAACAATGCTCTAATAAAAATTTTACTTCTTCAAAATTAATCATAGAGCAAAAATGATTCAAAGTTAGGGAATTTCTAAGGTATAATTAAATAAAATATGGCAATTCATTCCAGAAACACTAGCACATAACTCTCAATTGAAGAGTTATCAATGATCTCTCTCCATTTACAGTTCTTTATCAGGCTGATGTTAATTACTCTCATTTTCGAGTATTTGGATGTTTATGCTATGCATGAACTTGAGCAGCTCATTGCACCAAGTTTGATCCTTGGGCAATAACATGTGTCTTTCTTGGCTATCTTCCTGGTATAAAAGGGTATAAGCTATATGATATTCACACACGACATATTTTTATCTCTCGAGATGTAGTCTTTCATGAGGATTTATTTCCCTTCCACAATTTTGATAATACTGAGGATATGTTTTCTGAGATTATTTTACCCCAGGTTGATGATTCTTTGCTTGATATTTCTTCAAGGCATTTAGGAACCTCAGTGTACTGTCCATCGTCTTCTGATTTCTTTATACCCGAGGCTCCACAAGCTGACCTTCAACCATCCAGTTCATTTGAAGCATTGGATGGGCGAACTGTTGACACATGGCCTATGGTGAATCTGCCCACTTCGTCCACCATTCAACCCACTTGCCCAGTGGAGCCGCTTGACCAGTCGAATGTTGTAGAGGCTTCTGGCACCACTTCCGGCACCTTGTTATCTTCTTCATCACCTGATTTGCAGTCTCATTTAGATGGTTAAACACCTTCATCTTGGGCTCAAATCCCACCAGTCCATTTGCCACTTGTTTCTAATGATTTAGACAATCGAGCACTAAGATGATCAACCCGGTTGACACAACTGCCCTTCTATCTCAAGGATTTTCATTGTAATCTACTAGCTGGGACTTCCAAGATAGCTTTTGACTATTTCAATTATCCTTTGCATCAATATCTCTCTTATGATAAATTTGAGACTAATCAATGTCATTTTCTTCTTAATGTCTCTACGGAATTTGAACCAACATTTTACCATCAAGCGGTACAGTTCTCTCATTGGAAATTTGCCATGGCTAAAGAAATTGCAGCAATGGAACGAACCAACACTTGGTCTGTAGTTCCTCTCCCTCCTGGGAAACATGCTATTGGCTGCAAATGGGTTTATTGAGTGAAATATAAGGCCGATGGCACAGTGGATCGATATAAGGCTAGGCTCGTTGCTAAAGACTACAACCAACAGGAAGGTATCAATTTTCTTGACACTTTTACTCCAGTTGCCAAGCTTGTCACTGTCAAAGTTTTACTGAACTTATTTGCTTCATTCTCTTGGCTTTTAGAGCAAATGGATGTTAATAATGCCTTTTTGAAGGGCGACCTCTTTGAAGAAGTATATATGATGACCCCTTTGGGTTACAACTCAGTTCGTAAGGGGGAGAAGTTGGTTTGTCAGTTAAACAAATCTATTTATGGTCTAAAGCAGGCTTCTAGACAATGGTTTACAAAGTTCTCTAATGCCTTGTTAAGTCATGGTTTTTCTGAATCTAAAGCAGACTACTCTCTTTTCACTCGTGGTTCAGGCAGTACATTTGTTACAGTGTTAGTCTATGTCGATGACATCATTTTGACCGGTCCAACATCTTTTGAGATCAATTCTATCAAGGATATTCTTCGCTCTCATTTTATGATCAAAGATTTAGGCTCTGTGAAATATTTTCTTGGCCTGGAGCTCTCTCATTCTAAACAGGAAATTTACTTATCTTAGAGAAAATATTGTTTACAGATTCTTGAAGATACGGGTTTCCTTGGTGCAAAGCCCGTTTCTTCTCCTATGGAGCAAAATCTCAAGCTGTCTAGTTCTCTTGGTGACCTTCTGATAAGCCTTAAAATTAAGGCTTATTTAAATCCTCAAATTGCTCGAAAAAACTCTTGTTTGTCCTAATATTAATTGAAAATGGTGGAAAATTGTTGAAAGAAGGAAATAATGAAATGTGATAGCAATTGGAAAAGATTTCTAAGTATTATGGTTCTTTTGCAGGAATTGCCAAACCAAATTGCCAGACCATTGCCAAACCGGCGAATTGGCAATCTTGGAGCAGGGAATGTGACATTGCTAAATTAGATTGCCAATCTGGTTTGGCAATTTGATTGGCAATCTGTGTCTGGGCAGAAAATTCTGGGCGCGAACGAAGGGAAAATTCGGCACGAATCAAGGGAATTGGAGCATGATTTTTGGGCAATCTTCAACCCTAATGAATGCCTACAAATGAGGAAGAAGAAGAGGAGCCATTAATCGGATTTTGAAGGCGAATTGAAGGACCAATTTTCGTGGGTTTTTGGGTTTTAAAAAAGGAAAAAATTCTGCATTAAACCCATTTCGAGATTCTTCAATTACAACCCGATTTGGAGGAAATTAAGCACGAAATTTGGGCATTCTTCAACCCTAATGAAGGCCTATAAATAGGGAAGAAGAGGAGGAACAATAGGTGTGAATTTGGAGGCGAATTTAGAAGTAAACGTCATGGGTTTTTAGTTTTTTTTTCGCAACCTCTGTTTTTCATCTTTTTATGCTGTATTTGGTTAATTTAGTTCAATTCTCATCTCGATTTTCTTCAGTTGTATTACAGGAGTTAGATTGCATTTTTTTTTTTTAATCTCATTTGATGTAATTTTGAGTTTAATTTCAAGTCAAGTTCATGGGTTTTCTTAATTTCTTCATGCTCTGTTTTTCCTTTCTGTTTTGTTAGCTTCTGTACAGCAAGAAATTTTCAATTTAAAGTGGTAGGAAGGCATGGCAGAAGGGAGAAGATAAGGAAAATTAATTATTTACCCTAGCCACCTTGCTTAGTTTCTATTATTTAGTCTTGCTTGAATACATATGAATAGCCAATTTTTATTTTAGTATTTCATTTAACTGATTTCCACCATTTTACCATGAATTTTATCTTTAAAATTAGTTTTAGGATTTTTATATTTAAGTTGAGCTAAAACTTCTTAGGGGGTTCAAGGATGTGAATTCCCTAAGAAGTAAATGTAGCCAAAATTCCAAGAAAAACCAAGCCTACATCTCAATTGTTTGCTTGTGTTGATTTAATTTCCGTTGAGATCCTAGATTGATCAACTAGGGTTTCAACTCAAGCTTAGATCTAATACCGACAGGGTTAGTGATAAGCGGATTTCACACAAGTAATGGAGTAAAAGAGCTTAGACATAAGCCATTCCTTACCCTAGACATAGGGATTAAGGACTCCAAGACCCATAAAATTGTGAGCCAAAAATCATCTATGATGGAGGGACTATAGACATATAGAGCCCCCACTTAGCCTCCTAAAAAACCCAATTTTGAGGTAATAGGAGATGCAATTTTGGTTTACAATTGAGTGTGGAGTAGGTTGGAATTGTAATTTTGGTTTGCAATTACGACTTAGGGCAATGACATTCTTGAGCCCCATCCTTTATCATTTCATTCTTAAGTTCATTCAAATTGCCATTTCATATTGCCAATTTAGATTAGCAATTTAATTATGCAATTTTAGTCTTTTCGCACTTTGCCATTCTGGATTAGCAATTGGAGTAGCAATTTCTGTTATTTCCAACATTGCCATTCTGGATTAGCAATTGAATTAGCAATTTCAATTTTTCACCAACAACTTGATTTTTGTATTTTTTTCTTTTCAAACTTGCAATTTGCCTTACACTTTTGCAAAACAAAATCTTTGTTACTCCGTTCCCTGTGGGATTCGATACTTGGTACTCAGATACCATTTTATATTACTTCGATCGCGTGCGCTTGCGTGAACACCGATCACCTTCTTTCTGAAGAAGAAGCCACCTTGTATTGCAGGCTTATGGGTCGTTTGCTCTATCTTCAGATCTCACGCCCTGACATCTCCTTTCCAATACATCGACTCAGTCAGTTCCTTCAACGACCATGTTCGGGTCATGTGGCGGCTATTCACCATCTACTATTCCATCTTGAGGGGGAGTTTTAGCTTTTAGATTAACCATAAGTTGTTATATTGTTAGACATCTTGTTAGATTTATTAGTTAGATTGTAAATCTCTTGTAACCAATTTTAGTTAGACTTCTACTTTTAAAATACTCACACTGTACGATGTGAAAAGGAGAAAAAAGAAGTTTTCTGACTCTCTCTCTTCAATTAATGCAGTCTGACTTTTCTCTCAATTGTTCTCTCTTTTGGGTAAAAATATGTACAAGGTATTCTATCGTGCAGATAAAGGAGAATGATCTCTCATACAATGAGAACGGATAATATTAATGCCTAGAGTTTGAGATGAGCAAAGTTCAAATTCAACCTGACTCAATAATGGCTGTGATAGGTCTATAGACTCACAGAGGTTATTCAACTCATCTAATGAGAGCAGATGACAACAATGAGGTTTTTTGGCTATATTTGTACGAAAAAAAAAATTGAAACTAGCTATAATCTATAATCTATAATCTATAATCTTACCATCTTAAAAAGTGGCCAAGGCAGAAGAATCATTTTTGGACCATTTTGCCCCTTTATCAAATCTTAAATTTACCAACATGCCACAAATGATTATAAAATTTATATATTTAATTTAACTTATAAAATAGCATCTAAAAAGCTAAATTGTGAAGAGAAAAATTGACAGTATTATCCTCAATTTTAAAAATAATACCTAAATTGACCTCACTAAATTGATGTTTTTTTTAATGACTTTACTAAATTGTTTTAAACTTAAGAAATTAATTAATAAAACCCGTAGGTGAATTGAGTTTCTAGCTCTTTTTTGTTCTTAATTTAGTATATTTTTTTAGAATTGTTTTATCACTTATTATTATATAATTAAAATTATACAATATTTACATTAATTGTGTAACTTTGAATGTGAAGAAACCATTAACCATAATAAACATTTATGGTGAATGTGAAGAAGGCTTTACGTTGAAAAAGAAATTGAACCAAGAAAACACATTTTCTTGAACCATGTAATTTCTCCATCACCCTATCCACTCCTCTCTTTCTCAACCCTTCATCTTCCATTTTTCTCATATATAAATATCTATTCTCTCCTTCTTGCTCACAACAATAAGCCATATCATATCCAATCCAATGCTATATTATGAGGTTTTAGTAGCTCAATTCTAGGATTGGAAGGAGTTAGAAAGAAAATCAAGAGGTGGGAGCAAAGCTTAATCCGATGCACATCAACGAACTAGAAAAACATATTGTTGTCGATCATCAATGAATGAAGGAGTAGTGGAGGTGAGAAATTTCTTCTTGAACTTCAATAACACACAATAAAGATATCATCTTGAAGGAGAGCCCAATGGCCAAAATGAAGACGACAACTTAGTATTGCTATCCGTTTCAGAATTTTGAAAATGAGAGAGATAAAGTGAAGAGAAAGATGAATCCATTATTGCTTTTCTTTTTCATTTATTGTTATTATTATCATAATTAAATTAATCTCTTCTCACTTTTTTTTTTTTTGAGTTCATATCTCTTCTCACTATTATTTCTTACATGAATCTCTAAATTTTCAAAGAAATTAATCTGTTGGTGCTTTTCTTTTTCATTTGCTATTGTTTTTATTATCATTCTATTAATCTCTCTTGGTTGTTATTGCTTATATGAATCTCTAAATTTCTTCCAATATATTTTTGATTGTTTTTGGAAGAATATGATAAAAAGAATAATATTTTATTTAACTTAAATACTGATAAATTTTATATTTAATAATTAATAATTTGTTTTTCATTTATCATTTTAGTATTTAATTTCGTAAATTAATTTTAAATAATCATGCATATCAACACAGAAGAAAATTTGTGTACTAAATGTGCTTTAGAAATATTCAAATCCCAAAGGAGTAAAGACGTTGAATTTATATTTAAACAATTGAAGGAAATAAATTGTGATTATTTGAATGAATTACTATTGATTCAAATCCCTATAAATTTAAACTACTATTTTTTTAGAAACATAAATTTAAACTACTAAATTAGAAGAAATTTGTTGTGTTAAATTAAATAAATGATACTTTATATAATCAAATTCTATATTGTTTCAAATTCCAAAAGAAAATGAAACAATGGAAGGTAATTGTAACGACCTTAAAACCACGACCCACTAAAGCAGAAGCACAACTAAGTTACTCTGTTCATGCCCGAAATTTCGGCAACATAACAATGTAACTACGAGGAAACATAAATTTACAAAAACCTTATAGGAATAAAAACACTTCTATATCTTAGAGAAAACACTCAGTATCCACCAAACTAGGATAAAATATGTTGATCTCAACCAACAGACACGAGAATCTAAGAAATTCTAACCAAATACACGAAAATAAAAGAAATTTAAGATTTACAGACCAACATGTGACAAGAACTAAGATACAAATTTAAACACTAGACACATGGACAAAATTGTGGTGGTGTCTCCATAGCCTCGTCAAGCCATCACCTCCGTCCTGCCTCGTGGTCATGCATCATCTGTAAAGACAAACAACGCAACAAGGGTGACTATAAACATACACCTACACCTCATACATATCTAAGCGAAACACAAATCTTAACAAACCAATCTGAGTGGCTACTTACTTTTTAGGCCAGCACCAAGGCAACCCACTTCTCTTTCTTTTAAGAAGTTATTAGCGGCATAAATCGAGGCCACACATCAACAAACAACATCAATCGCAACATTGTGACCTTTCACCATTGACCACAAATGCGAATCTCAAGTATGGACTTATGCCCTAGTTCAACGACATTCATAAACAAGAACTTTACTTAATTGTAGCCCATACATGTGCTAGCGTCATATAGCCCTCCAATCATTTAATCCAGAATTCAGCCCCCTAAACTGAATGAATAAACGTTTTACTTCGCAGCAAAAGCATTGGATTGTCTTTGATTTTATTTAAAATTAAACTAAAAAAATAAGATTAAGTAAACTTACTTGGAGTAAATATGAAGATATTTCTAGCATGTCTTTATCTCCTCCACAAAGTCTTCCTAGCTATGCTCGAACACAGGACCAAGGCTTGTGGGAGCATCTTGAAAGAAAATCCACAAAGGATTGGAGAGGAAGAGGTCTAGAGAGAATTCTCTAATTCTCTACTGAGAAGGTGTGTGTTATGTCTAATGGCTCAACCTAAGGGTCCTATTTATAGAGACCAAAAAAAAATCTTTGCCATAATTAAAATATTATATTTTAATATCTAATATATTAAAATATATCTTATGTTTATTTGAATATTATTCAAATTCTGTAAATATCCTTTATTTAATGTATCTAATATACATTAATTATTTTAATATGTAATGTATTAAATACAATAAATATATTTTCCTCATATATATTTAATATATTATATATTAATTTGAACATTTCAAATTTTTCTTTCAACTAAATTGATCTTTTAGTGTTACTATGAGCTAGCAGGGGGACCTTATGGACCTACAGATTATAAGCTCCAATGATACAAAATCAATTAATTAAACTCTTTAATTAATTAATTTTTATTCATTAACTATAGGTCACTCCACTATAGACCTAGAGTTACACTCGTATGCACTGTAGGACAAGTTGTGTCCATAGATATAATCATTACATGCAAGTCGATCCTTCACGAGTGTTTCGTAATTACAACTAGGTCAGAAGTCTGTTTTACCCCTATAATTGCATATTGTTCCTTAAGTACCACTGATTCTCTAATGAACAATCTATTTATAATCTAATTATAAACTAAGTCCCTCTCTGGTCAGTGAGAGGGTGGGGCCCTATTGTTCAAGTCCCGAAATCAGCACTTAAGGGAACTACTCATCTACTTACTCTATATGGGAATAAGTGAATTCCATCTTGTGAGATTATGTTCCTAACTCCCTATTTGGTCAAGTCCCCAAAATGATAGGCATATTGAATTGGCTACAAAAGTCACTCTCACCCATGAAAATCAAATGACAAGCTTTCACAGGCAGGAGTTCATAACTCACTCAGGATTAAGATCGAGTCGCCTATCATCCTGATGAAATATTAATCTTTTCAATTAATGGATTTATAAAAAGAGATTAAATATTTTGAGGTCCAGTTTTATGCAAACTCATTGTATAAGATACCCCTACTTACATGTCTCCACATGAATAATTTGGATCAAATCATTTGTAACTATTACAAAGTGGGACGTATCAATAGTGTTACCAAGATAAGGCACCCAACCTTATCCATATACTATGACCCTTTAGATTATTTCTTGAACATGATCCTCCCGATGTCAACCACATACTGTTCAAGATTACACTAATAATCTTGGATTTTTCATATAATGGATAATATTATATTGCAATTAAAATAATCAAAATAATTATTAATTATTAAATAAATCATTAATTACGAGGATTTAGGGCGGCATAAATCCCAACATAAACATGTTAGAAATCAGGACAACCAATATCCTTCCACTCACATTCAGACCTGTCTAAAACATGTTAAACATGCCTAGTCATTTGCACCATTCTGAACACACGAAACCTGAACACTATATACTTCTAAGGCATTCTAAGTAACTAACTAGCCAAATCCAACAACTCTAGCGTCCTGCACACAGTCAACTTATCCAACATCCCAAGATAACTAACCCCATCCAACCATTCAAGTGTTTCAGGCATTCTGTGCTCGGTTAGACACCCCAACACCTCAAGTAGACCTTGCTTAACCAATCATTCCAATAACTCAAGTATTTTGCATTCTACCACTACCAAATCTTTCAAGCAGCCCAAACACCCATGTTCACTCGGTTTAAATCAACTATCCATATATTCACACGTATTTCTCAACAATATTCTATAACAAGAAATTCACTTGCCCATGGCCTCTACACATGCTAGCAGTCGATAGTCCTAAGCGCTCCAAAAATTAAACCCCTTAATACCAATACAATACATGCTTAGACAACTTAAACTCAAGAAAGATTTCATAATAGTTCAGCCAACAACCACGTGCCCCACATATACAATTTTAAGCATGCTTACACATTCACAATTTTCCACAAACATAAACCAAACTTAACCAATCACACCCTTAGGCGATTCCTTAAGGTGTCATACAGACTAACCACAATTAACTTGAAACTTAAGCCCCTATTTCCATACTAGTCACCTACTTAGGCCACTTTTAGCTCAAACAACTTCTAAACAGATCCACTAACCATCACATGCTTCATAAACACAATTTCAGGTATGCTTTCAAAATTCACAAATTTTCAAACATACATCAAATTCAAATAGGAACTTAAAGGGGCTTAAATCCAAATGACTACTTACCTTGGTTATGGAATCCAAGAACAAAGACTATCAACTCCTACTAACAAGGTTCTTGCCCAACCTAAACAATAATAATTTTCAAAGAGATCAAAACTTGACATTCACAACATTAAACTTTAATTTCGAAAACAACTTGAGGCCTTAGCTTTTAATTGTTGGTATTTATGCCCTAAAGCCTCGTAATTAATGATTTATTTAATAATTAATAATAATTTTGATTATTTTATTTGTAATATAATTTTATCCATTATATGAAAAATCCAAGGTTATTAGTGTAATGTTGAACAATATGTTGTTGACATACGAGAGGATCATGTTCAAGAAATGACCTAAAGGGTCATAGTATATGGATAAATTGGTTCCAAGTGAAGCCACTAAATAGTTAACAAAAGTTGTTAACAATTTAATTACATTTGAGAGTCAAATGGATTCTAATCATGAATTGGATAAGCCTCATCATAGTGGGAGAGTTATAAGATGACTCAACCTTTACAAGGACTTAATTGAAGCCAGAATTATCATGCTAGATGACAAAGTTGAAGGCTTATTGTCCTCAAAGTGAGATTAATGCCAAAGGATTAAACCTAATAAGAGAAAGTAGACTGTGAGTAAACTTTCTCACTTGTTGCCATACTAAAGTCTGTCAACATTATTTAATTCATTGTTGCATATGGGATATGAAAATGAATGTTTAGAATTCTTTTATGAAAAGAAATCTTGATAATGCATCTATACAAATCAATCAGAGAGGTTTATTTTCAAAGATCAAAAGAATAAAGGTTTGCAAAATAATAAAAGTTCATTTATGAAATGAATTTTTACCATTAAATCTTTGAATATAAGGTTTGATAAAAGTATCAAAATCTATGACTTTGGATAAATATTAATGAAGCTTGTATAGACAAGAAAATCATTAATTGCTTAGTGGATTTTTCTCATGTTTTATGTTGATGATATTTTACTCATTATGAATGATGTAAGACTTGACTAAGTAACCAAGTTCAAATGAGTTGTTTGAAATGACTCGGTATATTTTACATGTCCAAAATGGAGATTTTAAGGACAAAATGTTAACTTTGTCTCAAACATCTTATATTGACAAAATTGTTGTCCAATATTTGATATTTATGTCTAAGGAAGAGTATCCTAAGACACCTCAAATGTTGAGAGTATATGATATGCATAAATGAGACTGAACATTTAATATACAATTGGTTAGCATATATCAATTAAACGAATGGTATGACCATTTAGTAGAAAATTAAAAGCTTTCTCAAATTATCTATGGATGATGAGAAGTAGAAAATTAAAAGCTTTCTCAAATTATCTATGGATGATGAGAAATTTTTGTATATGGAGTTAAAAATTTGATCTTTACAAGATACACTGGTTCTTACAAAAATGTAGGAAATCTATGTAAAGATAAATTTTACTCTAAGTGGTGGAGTATGGTATACAAGTTAAATTGTTTTTCTTGTGAAGCAACAAAAACACTTGTATGACTCAAATAGTTTCTTGAAGATCTGAAAGGTGTTTCAAATATAATTTAGTCTATCATTTTTATTATGATAATAGTGGTGCAAAGACTCATATTAAGAAAATTAGAAAACACCAATGTATAGGAAATCATATCGAGAGAGAGAGAAAGCATCATGGTAGTGACCAAGATGGCTTTTAACGACAGTCCTTTGAATCTATATAAAGAGACATGTGAGTGGGGGTATCTTATACAATTATGCCTTATCCTGGTAACACTATTGAAACGATCCACTTTGTAATAGTTATAAATGATTTGATCCAAATCGTTCATGTGGAGACATGTGAGTGGGGGTATCTTATACAATGAGTTTGTATAAGACTGGACCACGAAATATTTAATCTCTCTTTATAAATCCGTTAATTGAGAAGATTAATATTTCATCAGGATGATCATATGCGACTCGATCTTAATCTTGAGTGAGTTATGAACTCCTACCTATGAGGCTTGTCCTTTGATTTGCATGGGTGAGAATGACTTTTGTAGCCGATTCAATATGCCTACCATTTTGGGAACTTGGCCAAATAGGGAGCTAAGAACATAATCTCACAAGATGGAATTCACTTCTTCCCATATAGGGTAAGTAAATGAGTAGTTCCTTTAGGTGCTGATTTCAGGAGTTGAACAATGGAGCCTAGGGATGTCCATTTAACCCGCGGGGACCCGCCCCGAACGGGGCGGGGAATCCCCGATTACACAGGGAATAGGGGAGGGAGCGGGGAAGTTTTTTTCCCCGTTGGCTAAACGGGGACGGGGACGGGGAATATATTCCCCGCCCCGCCCCGCCCCGATTCCCCAATTAATAATATATAACCTATAAATAGAATTTTTTTTTTTAAAAAAAAAATTATAGTAGGAATTAGTTTAAGACTATTTCGTTATAAAAAAAAAACTAAAGTCTATGTTGTAATATTGAAATTTGAATTTTTAGAAATTAAGTTGTTTCGACATTATAGTATTTTTACTTATGGTATATTATTGTTTTTATTAGGAAATTTTATAACATTTACTTTAAATAGAATTATATTGAAAATTATTCATTTAGAAATAATTTTTATTATGGTTGAGAATAAATTAAAAAAAAAAAAAGATAAAAAAAAGAACGGGGAAAAATTCCCCGCGGGGAACCCGATCCCCGCGAATTCCCCTCTGGGAATCCCCGCCCCGATCCCCGCGAAATTAAACGGGGAATTTCGCGGGGATGGGGAATGAAATGGGGGGCGGGGACGGGGACGAGGAATCCATTCCCAGGCCCCGCCCCGCCCCGTGGACATCTCTAATGGAGCCCCACCCTCTCACTAGCCCGAGAGGAACTTAGTTTATAATTAGATTATAAACAGATTATTCATTAGAGGATCATTGGTATTTAAGGTACAAGATGTAATTACAGGGGTAAAACGGACTTTTGACCCTGTTGTAATTACGAATAACTCATGAAGGATCGACTTGCATTTAGTGATTATATCTATGGACATAACTTGTAGTGCATAAGAGTGCAACTCTAAGTCTATAGTGGAGTGACTTATAGTTAATGAATGAAAATTAATTAATTAAAGAGTTTAATTAATTGATTTTGTATCATTGGAGCTTATAATCTGTAGGTCCATAAGATCCACTTGCTAGCTCATAGTAACATTAAAAGATCAATTTAGTTGAAAGAAAAATTTGAAATGTTCATATTAATACTTAATATATTAGATATATTAAATATAAATGAGGAAAATATATTTATTATATTTGATACATTAAATATTAAAATTTGAAATGTTCAAATTAATATTTAATTTGAAGTGTTCAAATTAATATTTAATATATTAGATATATTTAATATAAAAGAGAAAAATATATTTATTGTATTTGATACATTAAATATTAAAATAATTAATGTATATTAAATACATTAAATAAAAGATATTTATAAATTTTGAATAAGATTCAAATAAATAAATATCGTAGGAGATTTAAATGAGATTCAAATAAATATAAGAAATATTTAATATATTAGATATTAAAATATAATTATGGCAAAAATGTGCCCCTGATCTCTATAAATAGATCCCTTGAGTTGAGCCATTAGAGATAACACACATCTCCTTAATAGAGAGAATTAGATAATTCTCTCTAGACCTCTTCCTCTCCAATCCCTTGTAGATTTTCTTTCAAGAGGCTCCCACAAGTTTTGGTCCTGTGTTCGAGTCATGGCCATGAAGATTTTATGGAAGAGTTATAGATCCGCCAGAAATATCTCTATATTTATCTTAAAGGTATGTTTTACTTCGCCTAAAATGTTTTTTTGTTTAATTCTAAAATAAAATCAAAGTCTATTCCACCACTTCCGCAGTGGGTTTAATTTGATTATTCCCTTCATTAATGGCTCAACTTACCAAAAAATACTTAGAGAAGAAAATACCCAAATAATTCCCAACTCAAGGCCAACTGCAAATCTAAATCGATCAATTCGAACTATACAAAAGAGGCACCTATGAGTTAGGGCTGATAGCATGCATAAGTGTGGTATTTCTAGGCTTAGTTTTATGCTAGTTTTGCTATGATTGTGTGTGCTTTCATGTATTTTTATGTATATTTTACAGAAACCGAGTAATTGGAGCAAAACTGGATTTTTGAGAAGTATTTGGATGAATTTGGAGTAAATTGGAATCATATTTGAGGATCCAAGTGTTGAAGAGAATGAAACAAGCTTGTGAGCCCGAGAGTATAGCGTTGCAACGCCACCTATAGCGTTGCAACGCCATACAAGCAGCCTTTCAACCTTGGAGTGCAGCAGACATAGCGTTGCAACGCTACTTACAGCATTGCAACGCCAACCCAATTGATATTTTCCTTTTTTATTTTATTTGAGGGGCAGCGTTGCAATGCTTCCCCTAGCGTTGCAACGTTGTCTCGACTCTATAAAAAGGAAGTTTTGCTATTCGCAAAGGGGAGCCGTTTTGAGAGACCAAAAACCATAAACTCGATTCAAGCACTGTCTAAGGACTTAAATGAGACATTTGGAGAGCCAAGGAGGAGACTCAAAGCTCGAGATCTTGGACATCACGTCGGGGACGAGTGTTGGCACACGACCTAAGTTTTTTCTCTATTTCCTTTACTTTTCTTTTAAATTTAGGAGTTTTTGTGGGTTATACTTATGTTGTAAATCTGTGTTTAGACCCTTGCTTGGTTGTAGTTGTTGAACATTTGGTTGACTTTTAATTTAGTTTATATATTGACATCTTTTATGCATCTTGCTATATTGTCTTAACCTTTGGCCATGGTTTTGCATGTTTAACTAAATTTAGCTTGAGAGAGTAAGTTTAGTTATAGAACATTAGATGCATGATTACGTTTAATCTATTGCATGAGAGTGAGTAGATTAATTCTAGAAGCCTTAAGAGAATAACTTAATGCTATGTTTAGTGATAGAAATAGACCGAGAGGTTGATTTGTTGCTATGCACAAGTTCAATTGGGCTTGAGAGAGTCAATTGATTATTTAGAAATTCTTGGCTTAGGATTGTTAATATAAAATCAAGTTATTAATCAATTTAAGTTGGGCTTAAGGTAATCAACCATGCATGTTTCTCAAAATTGGACTCCAAAGCATGTACATATTAGTTTAGATTTTATTTCCCCTTGATTCCAAAGTTTTATTTCTCTAAATAAAATTAGGCATAATTAACTGTGGTACTTAATTAATCTAAGAACTCTAATCCCAGTGATCGATTCTAGCTACTACTATTGCAAAATATTTAGAGGTCCGATTTATAAATTTATCTAATAGGAGCCTTCGACAAGCACCTTTATCATGGAAACATTTGAGTTTTTGGTTTTTAGTTTTTGAAAATTGTGCTTGTTTTTTCATAATTTCTCTACAATTGTTTTCATCTTCTCTACCATGGTTTCCATCTTTCTTGGAAATATTTGAGTTTTTAGCCAAATTCCAAAAATAAAAAACAAGTTTTTGAAAACTATTTTTTTTAGTTTTGAAAACTTGGCTTGGTTTTTGAAAACATATGTAAAAAATAGATATGAAAACATGGAAACCCATTGGTGAAAGTAGTATTTATAGGCTTAGTTTTCAAAAATCAAAAACCAAAAATCAAATGGTTATCAAACAAGGCTTAAATTTCTTGAATCCTTAAATCCTCACAATCCACATAATGAACAATAACTTGAATCATTTACTCCCACACAACCTCCCTAATGAACAATAGCCTAGCTTTAATGGTCTGTTTTAAACTCTTCACATCCCCACGCCCATAAATCTTTTTAATCCTTAAAAAAATATTATAATTCAAAAAGCATAAATTCAATCAATCTCTCTCATGTTTTTAAAATGTGCCTAAAAATTTCAAAAATTAAAAATAATAAACTAATTTGTTCTTAATGCCTAAAATCTCTCTATATTAAATTTACCAATCTCTCTGCATTGAATTTACACAAAAATTAAATTAAATTGCTGCAAAATTAAATTCATTAAAATTGAACTGCAACAAAATTACATTCGTTAATCATATATAATTAAAAATCATTATAAGATAAACAGTGAAAATCGAAAAACAAAGATGTGTAAATAGAAAAGGGAGGGGAGAAGATATATAGGAGTAGCAGTTAGGTTAACAACTTTATTATATAGAAATCATAATATTTTTATGATAACTTTTTTTTCTTAAGCAACTTTTTTTTTAGTTCAACATCATTTACGGGGTGGGTGATTCGAATCTCTAACCTCTTGGTTAAAGGTATATGTTAATTACCGCTGAGCTAAACTCACTTTGACTTTATTGAACAAATTATGATTACTATTTAGTGGGATTTTAAAGAATACTTTTAGACAATTCTATCCGAACTCTTTAATTAATAATTTCTATATACTTTGTACTTTGTGATCTTTATCTTTTCTGTAAGGTGGGATGGTTGGAAATTTTACCTAAAAAATGATTGTTTTTAATTTATTACATTACTTCTATTAAAATTTAAATAATATTTATGTTATACAATTAAAATTAATTACATCAAATTAAATATTCTTAAAATCTTAATCATCATTTTAAAATGAAATAAATTAGTTTTAAAATTTTATGTATTTATTTTTCAAATTAGCTAAGATTTCAAAAATAACTTTTAAAATGTGACATAAAATCATTGTTAAAGGAAGTTTTAAAATTAATAAAAAAAAATGATATTTTTCAATTCTAAATTTAAAAAGAAATATATGTTAAAATAGATTACACGTGCAATGCATGTAAAAGTTTTCTAGTATATATAAATGGGGCTATAGAGGAGAATCTTTGTCCTCCTCTTTTGCCCTTACATGTAAATCATAATTTTGCCCTTTTTGATAAAACACGACTCTTCAAATGTATAGATGATGAGTGCAATTGATGCTAACATGACAAGAAAGTTCAGGTGGAGGTGGTTACACAATGAATTGGTGCATCCTAATGAGAGTGTGATCCGTGTATAAAAAGAAAATAACATGATTGCCAAATATATACATTATCTATTTTTTTTCCTACCAAAATGTAAAGTGATGATAGCAAAAATTCTTCTTTTATACAAGCTTACGTTCTTCATAAGGGAAACATTGAATGATGTCACAATGAAGTTTTGAGAATTCATAAACTCATTTTTGTCAATTAAGAGGTACTGTGTTATCTATCATTTTTTTAATTTTTCTTATGTCGTTAAATGTTATTTACATTCCACATTAATTCCTTGAAGCAAATATAATTGTTGATAAATCGTAAATTCCTTTTGAGTAAATATAATTTATTTTCAAATCTCAAACATTTTAAATTTCGTAGTTTATATTCCCAACAAAGTTATTTATTTTAAATTATAGTATAGAATTTGAACACATTATAAGTTTTTTTTCTCCATATAATAAATTATATATTTATTCGATTGTTTTTAATAAAAAAAAATCCTTAGAATTGAAATAAAAATGTATTTTTTTTTCTTTTGTCTGGATGTAAATCTAAATATAGGAACAAATAAAAGGTAAAAATCATGTGGTCCAACAAAAAAAAGTTATAAAAAAATACATCTGAAAGTCATCAAAATTGCATTTAAAAGATAGTTTTAAAACGGATGTTAAATTGATTAAAAAACCTCTAATCTTTATCTATTATTCTTAGAATCTATCAGTTATAATATATCATTTTTTTTAAAAATAAATAATATATCATTTGAAAATACATGTGAATATAATTCAAAAAACTATTTGAAGTTTTTTCTTCCAAAATTACATGTTAGTAGACATCTTTTTTTTTTTTCCAAAAATAGGGAGATAAAAATGACTTCATTAGTACATACTTTTTCTTCTGATTTTGGCCATATACTTTTTAATATTGTTTTTCTCAAGCAATTTATACAAATTTTAGTTTTTTTTCCATTTATTATCCGTGTTCCTTCAATTATATAAAAATATTTAAAAGTATTTCATAAAAACACAAATATACAATCAACTCCTTTCTCTTTTAAATATATATTATTTTAATAATTTACTTTACTTTAATTAATAATTATTAATTTTAAAAAGAGGATAATTAATAATTTTATCACTTAAATGTTAGAAATACAAATTATGAATTGTTTATTAGTACTATGTAGGTAAAGAATACAATTATGTAAACAAATCTAAAATATATTTTCCACTTTGTACTATATAGAAGAATTTTTATAAAAATGAAAATTGCTGCATATGATCTAACTTTTAAAAATGTATGATATAATATTTATTTATTACATACTAAAAAGCCACTATTTTTCTTATTTTTCTTATTGACTAGTAGTAAAAAAAGATTTACGGGAAAAAAAAAAGTTGTGAATAGACCCCCCTCAATTTGTAGAAGATACCAACTAATTAAGCCTTGATAAAGAGACTAGCTAAGTGATCTAATTAACAAACAATTGACGGCCGCTTGATAGGAGCCATGAATCAAAAGATAATAAATAGAAAATAGTATTGATAGAAGTTAAATTATAATAACATAGGCACTTTGAGAGGTTGGACTCCCACAAACTGTTTCTTTGGCAACACTTCATTGGGCCATATTTATGGTCTATAGGGAACGAGAGGAACCACAAAATTTTTTGTTTTGTTTTTGTTTTTTGTGTGTGTGAAAAGTATCAACCCTTACTATAAAATTGTGAATAATTCATATTTTCTACATTATTACTGATTGAGTTTATACACAATGTTTGATATTACAAAAGGAAAGTGTTGCCTAGTCCCTAATTTACAGAATAGGAAATCTTAAATTACAATACATAATTGCATAATTTACAGTAACATCCTCCTCAAACTCAAGGTGGTAGCATAGAAACCAAATTGAGTTGTGAAGCAACCTTGAACTTTCAAAAGTTTTATTAATACCCTTAAATTTTTTTAAAAAGTTCAAAAATATCCTTAATACTTGTTTTGGATGGAAACTGTTAGTACTTTGTTTCAAAAATACCCCTAACTTTCAAAAAGTTCAAAAATACCCTTATCGTTAATAAATGGACAGAAATCGTTAGTATCTTGTTTTAAAAATATCCATAAACTTTTAAAAGTTGCATTAATACCCTTAACCTTAAAAAAAAAATAAAAAATGCTCTTACTATTAGTATATGGATGAAAACCGTTTATCTACACCCCATTAGCTCTCTCTTCTATTTCCTCTCTCTCCTGGTTTGCTTCAATCTATGGCCTAACACTTCTCTATTTTTTTTTCCTTTCTTTTTCAATACCCTCTTACTCTCTTCTTCCATTTTTTAATCTCTAAAACTACCCCCTTCAATCAAAGTATATAGACTATAGCAAGAAGAAAGGAGAATAATAGAACCACCAAGGAATCTTAGGACTTAAATGCTTGAACAAGGTTGTACGTTAGTAATTTGAGTTAGTATGTTGGGGTTTAATACACAAAAAAGAGAGACATGTTGAGAATTTGGGTCATAATTTTGAGAGCATCAAGTGAGAGAGAGAAGAAATAAAAATATGCATTACCAAATTTGTAGCGGATGAATATTTTATTAATTCTTTTTGCAGTTCATATTAGTCTATTTGTTGTGGTCAGTTAAGAAGGTCTCCATGATTGAGAGTTGGACAAATGGAGGAAAAATGAGAGTATCTATATGAATTATTTTCAAATTAGTTCATTTCCAACTCAAGATAACTTCAAAGACATTAACTATTTTGGTGTTCAAATTTCTTATATTTATGTTTGGACGTACTTAGAAATGAGAGAGCTCCTCCCGTTTATTTAAAGTTCTAATATTTAAGAAGATAGGAGAAATGGAGGAGATTGAAAAATGGAAGAAGAGAGTAAGAAGGTATTGAAAAAAAAATAGAGAGGGGCTAGGTCATAGATTGAAGCAAATTGGGAGAGATGAGAGATATAAGGCGGAACTAATAGAGTGTAGATAAACGGTTTTCGTCCATATACTAATGGTTAGGACATTTTTTAACTTTTTTTTAAAGGTTAAGGGTATTAATGCAACTTTTGAAAGTTCAAGGGTATTTTTAAAACGAGGTACTAACAATTTTTGTTCATTTATTAATAGTAAGAGTATTTTTGAACTTTTTTTGAAAGTTTAAGGGTATTAATGAAACTTTTTAAAAGTTTAGGGGTATTTTTGAAACAAAGTACTAACGATTTGCATCCAAAACTAACGGTAAGGGTAGTTTTGAACTTTTTTGAAAGTTTAAGGGTATTAATGAAACTTTTGAAAGTTCAGAGATATTTTTTAAACAAAGTACAAAGTTCAGAGATATTTTTTATAATTTAGCCATTTTAAAATTAGTCACTACATTTAGTTTATTGTTAAAATTTTCAAAAAAAATATTCCATCTCTATTAGTTTCCTCTTTTATAAATTTTGGAAACATATTCACACGATGTCTTCTATTGCATAAAAATTATTAAGATTATTTAACCAATTTCAATAAAAATTAACTTCGAATGACTAATTTTAAGATTTATTGAAAGTAGAAAAACCAAAATTGAACATTTGAAAGTATAGAGACTAAAATGGAATGAAACTCAAAGTAGAGACACCAAAATGGTATTTAACCTAGAAATAGTTATCAGTTAATGTACAATAATTTTTTTTAGTATGTTAATATAAAATTCTAAAAAATAACTTAGAAATAATTAATTTATATTATTTATTTGAATTAACTTTGATAATGACATAAAATTCATATTTCTAGAGTAATCACACGTCATTTGTTTCCATAAAAAAACTGATGTCAATTCTATACAAAACCAAATACAATAATCTCTTACTCCTACTCTTAGAGTAGAGTATTTTATTTCAGTCCTTAAACTTTCCAAATGTCCAATTTGGTTTAAACTTTCAAGCCTATTTCATTTTCGTTCTTAAACTTTTAGAATATTTATTTTAGTCCTCATACTTTAAAAAAAATATATAACTACTTTAACAAATAGACAAATGTGACTTTGAGGGTACATATTCACATGTTGGCGCAAAGTATTAGTGTCACATAGACTAGCTAAGCCAAACATTAGGTGGGTGGAATATTAACAAGGATCAAAATGATTTTTTTCCCTTTCTTTTTAAGTTCAAAGACTAAAATAGACATTTTAAAAGCCTTAAAAGTAAAATGGAATAGACCAAAAAGTTCCCAGAATAAAATGAGGTTCAAACCAATTCTACAAATAAAAGCATTTTTATGAGATGTTTAGGCCCAAAAAGAAAATTGTAACTCCATCAAAATTAGAATAATGATTCTCATTCAAATTATTGAGAGTGAAAGAGAACAGTTTCTTATATATAATAAAGGCAAGCCATTGTTCATATTTTATTCAAAGTAGAAACAAAGAAGCAATTCTCCGAGCTAGCAAGTGGCTGTTTCTTTTGATCTGTACTATATAGGAACAACGAATCTTACTTTGGCCTATAGCAGTCAATAATGGCTGTTTTCATTGCAACTCCCCAACAGGTGCCTCATTTAACCACAAGAAATGAATGAAGTCATATAGTTTCGCACTCACGCTAACCTGCATAACACTCTAAACTTGTCAAACCAATATGATCAAGATGATGAAATAAATACCAGAGACATTGAGATGTATTGATAGTACTTTGTACGGTGTTGGATTAAGTCTTCTCATGTGATCGGGACGCATTTTCTCGAGTTGTTTAATGCAACGACTACGTATGTCCTTCAGAGCTGGTAAACATTCTGCTGTTTTATCTTTAGGAAAAAAAAAAAAAAGGAAAGAAATTGAGTTGTTAGCCATTAATTGGATGCTTGAATAAGGAATTTTCAGTGAAAGATATGCGCAGGTTTTCACCTGATTTTCCAGTCCAGTAGCACTTGAGGAGCTCCTCTACTTGTTGTGGCACCACGTATGCTCTTTTCGATTCATTAAATGGGTGACGACAGAGAATTCTTTCACCCACCTGCAGTTTTCCCATTAAAAGAAAATGAAATAGTTCAACTTTTGTTATAAATAGTAACTGTATGCTCAATGGATCTTTTTAAAAATAATATAATACATGATATACTTTGCAGATAAGGTTTAAATGAATGAAACAGAAAAACACAAGTCCAAGAACTAACTATCCCCTATCTACAAAGTGGAGTTCTTCTTCTTCTTCTTTTCCTTCTTCCTTCTTCCTTCAGCAACAATATTTTTACTATATGAAGTTGTCCCAGGAAATATACCATATTGGCACGATGTGCTATTTTCCTATCTCTTCCTTTGCTCGTCGATGCTTGTGCACTTGTTTTCAGTTTCTCCATATTAATGTGATTTCCATGAGCACTCTTATGCCTTGAAATATTTAAAGGAAACTCACTGTGAACAATAGTTTGTTTTGTGTTCGACATGTGAGGGTGGAGATTTGAACCTCTAATCTTTTGGGTGAGAATATCATGCTTTCACCGGTTAGAGCTATACTCGGGTTGGCTGCGAACAATAGTTTGTTAACTTGAAGAACTACTCTACTAGAGGCTTATGCAAGGATTTCTGTTTGAAGTCCATGATGAAATAATGCTACACTTACTTCATACTGAGCAACATGTAACCCGCCATATTCTTTCATCAGTGGTTGACTTCTTGTAGCAAAAGAGAATTTTAACTAAATGATTCGGCAAAAAGATAAAATGTATTATACCTACAACTTTAAGATACTTAAGGGTTCCTCGATCACTAAGCGTTTCATTGGTAAGGTCAGTAGCTGATATCATTCAACCCAATGATAACTCATATTTGATACCTGTTCTTCTGGTTCAGAAAACAAGATGGAAATGGGTACCTTTGTGTGGATTATAGAGCTCACAACACAAAACTATTCCCAACAAATTCCCAATATCAGTCGTAGATAAATTGCATTTTTGTGTTGCAAGGCAACTAGCTTCTTTTGTGGATTACAAGGATGTGGAGTAGAAAAGTAAAAAGTCGAAACTTTCATTCATTCCATCTCATGGAATGGATCATCAAAAAAATCTTTGGACTAGTTAAACTTTTAAACTTATCAACAAAATAGGCGAGGAAAGTTTTCTTTTTCCTTTCTTTTTTAGGAGGGGGGTGTGCTCTTCTTAATATATAGACTATAGAGTTCGATAACTAGTTTCCTTTTCTAAGTTTTTTGAGGAAGCTTTTATCATTCTCTTTACTAAAAGGGAGATGAAAGATTCCTATTCTTACATCAATTTTTTTTGGCAACAAAATGTTCTTATTCAAAAAGGAAGGAACAAAGCAAAAAGAGGGTGAACACAAAAAGGACAAAGAATAGAGTGAACGACTATCAAACAGATAATCATACCAATACACAAAAAGGAAAAAGAATAGAGTGAACGGCTATCAAACAGATAATCATACCAATACTAATGCAAGTTAAGGACTTACCTTAGGAGGCGGTTCATTCTCGCCTGACATTATGTCTACCAGAGGATAGCCTTCTTTCCCATATAATCTAAAAGTACGCTTTTTGCATGGAATTGAGACCTAAAACAATGAAGAAACAAGTAAAGAAACATGAAAGTCTAACATACAAACATAAACCAAAAATCATCACTGGAATTTACTTCACACTTCACAATTTTACAAGAAATTATTTAACGTCACACCTTTGAAACGTCTTCAGAAAGTTTAATGCGAGGCTGGTTATTTATTTCAACTAGCTTGAAGACACATCCTAAAGCAGCCTGAGCATAACATGTAACCAGATAGGTTCCAATTCCAAATGCATCAACCTCATGACCCTGCATAGGATAAACAAGTTAAGAAAAACTTGCTCAATCTGCTTTGTTCTGTCATAACTCGCCTAGATTGCTTGGGTTTTCTTGTAACAACCCACAGGAATTACTGTTTACTGGCTGAGTTGGCTAGTGAACTAGTTGAACAGCTTGTTAGTTAGTAACAAGTTAGCTGGCTAGCAGTAGCAGCTATTACTCTGCACGCCATATGAGTTTTATTTCTTCTTTCTAAGGAGGGAGGGATTTGATTAGATGTTAGTCAAATCTGCAGATATTGTTATAGCCAGTCTTGCCTACATATGCTCTACTGTAGTGAGTTGGTTCAACAGGCTGTCAGTTTTTTTTCTTTCCCTTCCTTGTGTGTGCGTGCGGGTGTGTATCCCCGCTAAGAAAGTACTTCCCGGTAAAAAAATTTAAGTTGAACAGACTCTTAGTTGTGGAAAGTTAGTTCGCTAGATGGAGATTTCTATTTGAGAGCTGATATGCCAGGGAGATACCCTGGCTCCTGAAGTTCTGGTAAATTTTATTATTTATTTTTGTGTTTCCTAGTGTTTGACAGAAATTTCCTTCTTTTTTTTCTTTCATCACCACGGTATTGTCACGAAGCAGCTCTCTAGATCCCATTCATTTGAGATGCATTACAGACTAATTTTTATTTTCTTTTTATAAGTATGTACTAATTTCCTTTTAAGAGAGTCTATCAGAAGAATGATTCCATTCCAATTCAGAATCAACCCAGGAGGTGGGGGGGAGGGTTTAATGTTTCATGTTTCAGTAAAACAAATACAAAAGTTTCTAACTGGAAAATGAATCTCTACGATCGCTATAAATTCTGAACACAATTCCACAAATATATGAAAATCAAGACCCTGGTTGAAATGATTACCTGCTTGTTTAAAGCATCTAAAGTTTCCTCATTGAGGTCATTACTGGCAGTAATATTTATTTTTCCAAATCCACGCACCCCAAACTCCTTTTCAATAGCCATGAAAAATTTCCGTGCCTCATATGACAAATACGCTAGATCACCAGAGTCCAACCTAATCCCTTTAGCTTGGTACCTACACTAAATAGAATTTTTTTAAACAAGAAACAACTTTTCATTGAATTAATGAGAAAGATATAAAATGCTCAAGGATACAAAGTCCCATCTATTTTAAACTTAGTACTCAAAGTTCAATAAATCCTCAAAGTTGACTATTACCAAATAATCTGAAAAGTTACATGTAATTATTATGTCAAACATAAAATTAAACCCGGCATTTTAATTTTTCCTTTTTATACAAATGAATGAATACACCTAACGGGCTAGCAAATGATATACCTTGTTACCAGCTGAATAGAAAATTCTATCTTCATCAACCAGGTTCATACCCCAAATCAGTTGAAAAGTTAAATGTAATTGTTAAGTCAAAATATGCTAAACTGAAAATATTTAATTGTGAAAATGTAAGGCCCCCAATTGTGCATACTTATGTGAGGAAGGGAAAAATGGGAAATAGTATGGAAAAAGGTAGTGGGCGCGTGAGAGAATGTTGAACTAGTACGGTGAGAGGAGAAAGAAGGTACGTAAGGGAAGGAGTGGCTTGGGTGAGGGGGCATGTTTTTGGTAGTCAAGTTCTTGGCCAGAGGGAGAGCACCAACTTCTAGAATTGCTGGAGTATCTTGTTATCTTTCATTTTAGACATTGTAGTAGCTTGTTGATAGAGTTATCTGGAATATATATATATATATATCACTGTATATTGGATAACTCCCAATATAACAGTGTTTCTGTCCCATTCTTGCTGTGTTGTGTTCTTTTTCTGAGTGTTACAGGGTGGATACATAACAGAAAATTAGTGATCAATAGAGTCTTAGAGGCCTGAATTCGATAGTGACACTTTGGCCAATGTATATAGGAGGACTATATCAGCTATTATCAATTTTCAGCAACTCTCCATGAACTCATTATCTCAAGTATCTGATTGAAACTATAAACCTGGAGTATTGTAAAGCTTAACCATATTACTCTGGTACTTAATGCATCTTTTATCAGTCTTAACATTTAATAGAAATTTTCTTTTAGTCACACCTATATCTAAAAAAACATAACCTAATTAAAGACACATCTTTTTCCATTGCCCTTGCTCCTCAACCATTTGGGCAAATCAGTTTTCAGCTTTCGATTGGAGTGTGGTTCTCCACAATGGAGCCCTTCCGTGCCTGAATTTACTGTTCATATTGACCATCCTTTCAGACAGTCAAAGAAGGTTATGTAGCTTCACATCACAAGAACAACCATTTGGTCGATTTGGAATGAAAGAAACTCCAGAATTTTTCAAGGGAAAGATCAAAGCCTGGAAGAATTATTGGATTCCGCTCTTTTTATGGCTCTTTATTGGTGTAAATATGTTCTTCCTTTAAGCAATTCCAGCTTAAATATGCCAACAACAGAATGCCATAAAGAATAGATATAGCCACTTAATACTAGGTCGTAACTGTCAACTAACACTTTTTATCCTCACTGTCTTAGCTGCCAGATGTAACTAAACTAATAGTTAACAGCCAAACCACGTACCCACATCCCAGCCAACTAACTGATTCAGCAATTAATTGAACGAAGCAGTAAAATAGGCCAATTACAGTAAAAGTAAAATAGGCTAGGAATGCAACATCGCATTTCCAGTCAAATCATAAATGTACATAGATTTGTACATAGAAGTCTGGATAAAAAAAGAAATGAGGACCCATTTAATAATCACTCATAATTGTAAATGATAAGTGTACTTCAGGCATACCCCAAATCTTTGAGAGCTAGAGCAACTGCACAGAAATTAGGGATTCCACTCCGTATAACCTGGCAAATAAATGTGAATATCGCATTGGTTATAAATGCAGACATCAACAAGAAACATGAACTACAAAGGAAGAAAATAGATTATACACATAATTGTTTAATTTTCACAAAATAAAATTATAAACATCTTTTTTTTTACCAAGAAACGAACTTTTCATTGATTAATGAAATGGATAAAATGTTCAAGATACAAACTCCAAAAGAGTTTATTAAAAAAAAAAAAGAAAAGAAAAAAGAAAAAAAAAACTCCAAAAGGAGTGAGAAAGGAAAGATGCAAAAGTAAAACAAAGAAACCTATGAACAGGGAAGAATGCACCCCAATTAATGCAAATATTACAAGGAGAATAAGACTCAAATAAATTAGAAAGAGAGCACCAATGATGAGCCTTGAGCATAGCAATATTAAAACACTCCAACCAAGATTTACGCTTATCCTCAAAAATTCGTTGATTTCACTCGAACCATAATTTTGATAAAATTAATTTGATGGCATTAATTCCTAAGAAGCTGAAGTTGTTTCTCCTTAAATCCTTTGAGAAAACCCAACGAGATTGAAAACATGAAACAAAGAAAAGGAAAACCAACATGCCAATGTATACGGGCAATGGAAGAAGATATGGTCCTTTCTTTATCACTATTCACAATAGACTTTTTGCTTTTGTGAAATTGTATTAATAAGGGATATGAAAGAGAGAGGAAGGGAAATATCATTCAACCCCCAAACCAATTACGTATTTCGAAAAGGTCCCCAGTTGGTATCTAATTAGAAGGCAGCATAAATATTCCAAAAAACAAATATATAACACTTGAGTAGGATTATAAACAAACTCAAGAATTGATCTATTATCCCGTTAAATGTAATAGGTTTGAATTTAGGTTTCTAGTATTTGAGGTTTTCAAAATAACTGAAAAGCTGAAGTAGGCCTATTTCCTTAGGCCCAAATCATTTTCTAATCCCATTATGTTCAGATCCCCTCCTTTCTTAATTCATTTACTTCCTCATGTAAGTATGCCCCTCATATGTATGTATCCGAGGGTTGTACATAATTGATTATATATATGAAAGAAACCATTCATTCTCAATTTTCTCCCACAAAAACTAGCTTGAGAGCTCTACTTCATGGTATGAGGGCCCTAGAATCACATTCCTTCAGCCACCTTAAATAGGTTCATTCATGACCAACTCAAACCACTATGGGGGTTATGGTGGAACCAAACATGCTATTCTTCCCATCACATGGCACAATTTGAATGGCATAAACTCAAAACCTATGAAAATGTTAATTTGTGAAAAGGGAAATGATGAATATATCCTTGATTGTATGACGTAACTCTTGACTGATGTCCCACAATTAAAGAAGTATTTGAGATATAAGGGATTTCTATGACATCCTCCTAAGGCAAAGTAAAAACTCAGTAACTCGATATTTCATCCTACTAACTCATTTTTTGCAGCAATTGGATATGTGCGTGGGCATGGCAAATAATTGGGAGTACATATCAGATGCAGCCTTGTATAACAAAAATAGTAGAAAGAAAACCAATCCACAAATTTCTATTTCCTACCCTAAAAGAAGCATCTGCTGAAGGAAAAGGGACGGGGGTTTGAAGAATTCAGTTACGGCATATAAATTATTGCTGTATTGATGTAAGCTAAATGGTTCAAATTATTAGGGAGCACATAAGTTAATGGTTCAAATAATTTAATGAAGTACGATGGTTCACCATCATAAGGCCAGCATTGAAGTAAATGGTCACATGACCATTTCATTAATTTAACTATTAACAATACTAGAAAGACTTGATTCTGCATAATAGAGTATTCAATTGAAAATAAAATTGTTGGTTTGAGAAATGGCAGCCTGTGAAAGAGCTACTTGTATACTTGAAATTTCCTAAATTTTTAGGTGAGGGAAAATGAACAAAATGCTTGATATGTACAAGGTATTCTATCGTGCAGATAAAGAAGAATGATCTCCCATGATTTATTTCATTTAGTTCAAAAAAAAAATTATGCCTTCCTCATTATGTTACAATAAAGGAGTATGGATGTTAAAGTTAACTCATCCAATGAGAATGGATAACAGTAATGAGGGTTTATGACTAGACTTTTGCCTAGAGTTTGAGATGACCAAGTTCAAATTCAACCTGACTCAATAGAGTTTAACTGTTGCCCAATGTAGCATTAAAATATTATTTATTCAGATAGTAACAATGTGATTGAATAATATTCTTACAAAACATCAAGAATTAAATTGAAAATTGTATACAAATTCAAAATTTCAAAATAAAAATTTAAGCAATTCTCAATTTGTACAGTGACAAGGTTTTCTGTCTGATTATTCCTCCTAAATTTTTATTGCATCCTTGTACTAGAATAGCACATAAAAATTTAAGCAATAATAGAGTGCCAATAAAGGAAAAGTAGCTGGATAAGCTAACTTGGTCTACAAAGGAAAGAAAGGTAATAAATAAAATAAATTATTTAACCCAAATACTTATCTTAGTAATTATATTTAACTCACGTCATATGTATCCACAAGAGCAAGGAAGTCGGTTGGAAATGCCAAAGCATAAGATGTGAACGCAGCCAGCTCACTTTGGTTGGTCTCACCAAAAATACCATGTAATGAAGGCAACCACTGCAGCAAACATGTGCAGAGTTGGATATGATCACGATTTCTGAATTAGTAGAAGGTACAATAGAAAAAATAAAATAACTAGAGATCATAGGCATGGAAAAAACATAAATATAATCATGAGCCTGACACAATGCGGAAAACCCGTATGAAACAAAATTCTTGTCGTTCATTATGCATTCGTTTTGTGGCCTGAGCACTCTTTCCAGCTCACTCTTCTCCTAATTAACTGCTATCAACTTTACCACATAACTAAAAAGCCAAAACATTTCCTCATAATGCAGCCTAGCATCTAAATCTCCAAAATAGTAAAAAAAAAAATTAAAAAATAAAAAATAAAAAAAAAGGAGAGATTTACGGAAAAAAAGTTGTGAATACACCCCCTCAATTTGTAGAAGATACCAACTACGCCTGATAAAGAAACTACAGTAATCTAATTAACAAACAAATTGACGGCTGCTTGATAGGAACCAGGAATCAAAAGATAATAAATAGAAAATAGTATTGATAGAAGTAAAATTATAACAACCCAGGCACTTTGAGAGGTTGGACTCTTCCACAAACTGTTTCCAGAAAACTGCCAGTGGCCGACCTCAAACTCCCTTTGTTTAAATCTGAACACTAACAGAGAATAAAACTTCAAGAACATAATGATCGAATACCTGAATCTTGTTTAACCACATTTGAACTGCACTAAGAAAATCTTCACAGGTGCGTGAACCATCACTGCTGCGAAGTGACTTATCTATGATCTCATCTGGACTCTACAAATCACACGTTATATTATATAGCAATAAACTCAAACTGATATGTGACGAGTGAAAAGTCTAAAATACTTCAACTGAAGAGAGAGATATTAATTGGGTTGTGATGATATCTTATCAAGGTTCTCTTGGTTTGTTGCTTTGCCCAATGATCCACTCAACCTTCTCCATCTCACTCTTGTGGGTCACCCCTTTAAGAAGGAAAAAAAGTTTCTTTGACAACACTTCATCAGGGCATATTTATGGTCTATATGGAACGCCATAGAGTTTTTTTTGTGAAAAGTGGCAACCTTACAATAGGTTTTATGACTCCATAGTTTTTTTGGTTCTCTTGGTGTAAACTATCACCCCTTTTTCTTCAATATAGTTTTTCATCTCTTTCGTCCAGTTAGAAAAGTTTTATGTAACTCCTTTGGCTCAGGATGGAATCCCCTTTTTGTAATTTCATATCATCAGTGAAATTATTTCTTACAAAAATATATATATTAATTGGTTTGACCTAATGTTATATCGCACCTTGAGGATTTTATTCAAAACACTACACTGAACTTTTCATTTATGAAAATGTGATATGGACAATATTGATACCTTTCAGGCTAAAATATGTTTTTAATGCCAAAAATATACATCAGGTAAAGTAATTCATTTTAGTTCAGTCATGATGTGAATCAATACATTCTCATTGGCCAATTGATTAATGTAATGAGAAAAATTGATGTGCCAGCAGAATAAATAATCACATCATGATCACATGCCAATGAAACTAACATCATTATGCCAACAAATTAGCATCTCGACAAAGAAGTTGACAATTAGAGGCATTTCTTTAGAACTTCTAATAGCCAAATGAAAATGAAAACAAGAACTGATATATGGTCTAAAGATCGAGCGTGTTATAAACTAGGAACTATTGGGCTTCTAGGCACATTACCTTTGAAGTTATTTAGATGGGTACATTAGGTTTATTACTGTTTTTTTTTTAAACAGACACTTTTCATTATGAAGGGAAAGGTATATTCTGAATTACCTCTTGTACTTCAACCACACTCATCTAAATCAAGCATTTCAAATTTGTGGAGCATGGTTTGCCTGAGCTGCTCTCCTATCACATGATTGGCAGGAATGCAATAGGAGAATTTTTTATGAGGAAGAGAGTGACTATTGCATTTGGAAATCTGTTCTATTTTAGCTTCCTCTTGACGTCTTGAGTCTAAGTTCTTCCGTAAAAATTACTCTTAGAGCCCAATGGAAGGTTTTTTTTGTAATTTCCTTGGAAGGAAAATTTCTCCTAGCCTTTGTAATTTCATCTCATCGAAAAGAAAAGGTATTTTTGTTATAATTCCCTCTTCTGTATGTGCCACTTGGCATGTGTTTTGTGTAACTTCCCCTTCACACTTTTTTCTATAATTTCATCACCTTTCATGAGACTTTTATTTTTAATCTAACGAGTGTGTTTGTGCAAGCAAATGAAATTGGCTATTCATTGTATTAGAGATTGCGTGGGGTTCCATCTCAAAACCAATTGGCAATGAGATGATTATGAGGTCTTTCTTCATCTTTTCGATACGGGATCCTCAACATGCTCTCTCAAGATAGCGTCTCTTTGGTTCACCATTCTTGGGTCAGATCCCAATTTTTGGACTGAATACCCGTTTGGGCTTTATGGGCTCTACTACCATATTAGAGATTACATGGGGTTTCATCTCAAAACCAATTGGCAATGAGAGGATTATGAGGTCTCCCTTCATCTTTCTGATGTGGGATCCTCAACACTTTGTATTTCATAATTATCACTTCATCATAAAACTTGGCAAAGAAGCTAGCAAGTGTAATTAGAGAATAACAAACCATAAATGAGCTAACAAAGGCATGGGAATGTGTCCCACGAAGTGGTATGCCAAATAACCTCCCGGCTGCAACATTGCTGTGTAAAAGAGAAAAATATGTGTATTTTAGCTTAAATTAGTAATTTGAAGCTGCTAATAGAGATTGGTGATATATATACTCTTTTTTCTAGTAAAAAGGCCTTGGTTCAGTGGTGTGGGGGGGTGGGGGTGGGGGTGGGGGGGGGGGGGGGGGGGGGGGGTGCACTGTGATTATTACGCCTAGAGGAGCTCCAAGGATCAAAGTTTGCGTGTTTAAAAAAAAAAAAAAGAAAATATACCCTTTTTTCTATGAGTGTTTGGGTCAGTTTACTAGCACTTTCACCAATCTCACAGAATAAAAACTATCAAACTAATAGAAAATGGGAACTTTTACTTCCTCTAACTTGAGCCATTATATACAGTAAGAAGTGAAGGAATGGCTGGCTGATGCAAACTTTTACTTCCTCTAAATAAGGCAACAATCATAGCTAACTCATAAGAGTCAGTATAAGGTCATAACAAGAAACATAGGTCAACAAGAAACAAATGAGCCATCAAAGATAATGACAAGAAAGGGCCCCATTACTATTGAACAAAAATAAAGAAAAATTACAATATAATATATAAATCCATTCAATTTCTTGGTGGATGAGATTCTCAATCATTGATCATTATTCTCAATGCAGTTGGTATTGCTCTTGCCTATTGTAGAGCTTTACAATATGACAACGCACCTCAATGGAAGAGAATGTTTCCAGAACTAAAATAAAGTTTTCATCGGATAAGTTCAAAATATATATGAACCCCAAAGAAAAGCATAAATTAAAGTATACTTTCCCTCAAGCCTCCTGTAAGGCCCCTAATTACTAAAACCTATCAAAGGAAGGGTAGAATGGGCAATTAGGCCTAAGGTTGTGGGGTCTTTAGGGGATCGTGGGTTGCTGTACGGTCTTGTGAGGGGGAGTAGTGAGGTTTATGTACGGTTTGTGCTGGGAGTGTTTTTGGGTATGGTGGTCATTTTGACAATAGAAAGGAGAGGTTCTCAGCTCTCTCAAAATAGTTGAGGTGTGGTGTTCTTGTGGCTGTTTTAGACTGTTGGAAAGCAATATACCGGCTAATAACACATTGTTGATTGAAGAACAATCAATCCAACAGTGTTATTTTATCCATATGCTTTGTGTTGTGTATTTTCTGCTTGTCTTTACAGGTTACTTGAGTGTGAATACCTTACAAATTGGTATCAGAGCGCATAATCCTAGGGAGAACACGCAAAATGGCTCAGAAGGAGATTGAAGAACGGGTTGCAATGACCGAAAGAGATATCGGCGAGGTGAAGCTCGCAGTTCAGGGGATCGAGAAAACTCTAGAGAAGTTGACGTTGATGATAGCAGATACGACCCTCAGCAAGGGGACGACTGCCTCGGTTGTCACTAAAGCTTCGACTCAGAAAGAAAAAAAAAAAAAAGATGAAGAGAATTCGAAAGAATCATTGATGAAGAGAGAAACGGAGGAAGGGGAATCATCTCAGAGCAAGAAGGAATCATGGGGAGGCAAACGCAGCAAGTTGAAAAGGATCAAGATGCCCGTTTTTTAGTGGAGAAAACCCTAATTCGTGGCTCTTCAGGGCTGAGAATTATTTGACATTCATCAGTTGACGGATAAGGAAAAGATCACAGTCTCCATTATCAGTTTTGAACCAAACGTGGTCAAGTGGTATCGATGGGCACACAATGGAAACGAGATTCGAACATGGAACGATTTGAAAACTCGATTGTTTGAAAGGTTTTGTCCATCTCAATAAGGCAGCCTTTGCGCTCGTTACTTGGCCGTGAAGCAAGAAGGGGCAGTGGCCAATTTCAGAAAACGGTTTAAGATTTATTCAACGTTGTTACCAGGCTTGCCGGAAGACGTACTAGAAAACACTTTCCTTAACAGTTTAGAACCAGCGATTAGAGCAGCCGTCATCAGCCGCCAACCAGTTGGGCTAGAGGAGATAATGAAGCAGGCCCAATTAATCAAAGATAGGGATGCAGCTATGAAATTGGCCAGGGAAACCACGGGGAGTGGGCTTGGCTCTCCTAATTCAGGCCCAAACTCTAGCAAAGACTAACCCTAGGCCCAATGATTCAGTGCCCACGCGAACAATTACTTTGCCTGACAAGGGAGGAGTTAATCGAAGGGAACCCCCAACTCGACGCCTGTCGGATGCTAAATTTCAAGCGTTGTCGATAAGAGCCAGAATGAAGTCAGTGTAAGAAAGGGAGCTCATGGCCATCGTCTTATCTATTAAGAAATGGAGGAATTATTTGTTAGGGCAGAAGTTCACTGTTTTGACTGATCAAAGGGCTTTGGGCAGTCTCTTGGAACAATGCGAGGTGCAGCCCGAGTATCAAAAATGGCTCACAAAGTTGTTGGGTTATGATTTTGTGATTAAATATTATCTAGGTCAGCTCAATAAGGCGGCGGATGCGCTCTCTCGGGTGGTGTATGAAGGGGAAATGTGTATGATTTCGGTTCCTAATATTTTGGATGTGGAAGTCATACAAAAAGAAGTAGAAGGGGACCCTGAATTGAAGAAAATCATTGATGAAATTCAAGTGGACTCTAATAGCCATCCGAAATCTGATTGGCAGCAAGGGCGATTGTTCTACAAAAACAGATTGGTGTTATCCAGTAAGTCCACTCTCATTCCTACCGTCCTACACACTTACCATGACTCGGTGTTAGGTGGACATTCGAGGTTTTTGAGAACGTATAAGCGACTCAAGAGGGAATTGTATTGAAAGAACATGAAAGAGGATGTAAAGTGGTATGTTGAAAAATGCTCAATCTGCCAGCGCAACAAGGCTGATTCGGTGTCTCCTGTGGGATTGTTGCAACCATTGGCAGCCCCAGACTGTGTTTGGGAAGACATCACCATGGACTTCGTTGAAGGATTACCTAAGCCGGCAGGTCGATTGAGTAAGTATTGCCATTTCCTTCACTTAAGCACCCTTACTCGGCCAAGGAAGTTGCAGCCTTGTTTATCAAGGAAATTGTGCGGTTACATGGTTTTCCCTGATCGATTGTCTCGGATAAGGACAAGATTTTTGTGAGTCATTTCTGGAATAATTATTTAAACTACAGGGCACTCAGCTGAAGAAAAGTACAACATTTCATCCACAGACAGATGGGCAGTCCAAGAGGGTAAATAGGTGTTTGGAAACATACTTACGTTGTTTTTGTGGAGAGCACCCGAAGAAATGGGCACAATGGGTCCCTTGGGCCGAATATTGATATAATACTGCATACCACGTGTCGATAAACACCACGCCCTTTAATATTGTGTATGGGAGACAACCACCACCATTGATTTCATATGGGGATAGAAAAACTGCTAATAATACGTTGGAGCAACAGTTGAAGGAACGAGATTTGGCCCTCGTCGCCTTGAAAGAACATCTTTGAATTGCTCAAGACCGAATGAAGAAATATGTCGATCAAAAGAGCAGGGAAGTGGAATTAGAGGTGGGTGACTCAGTTTACTTGAAAATTCAACCTTATAGATAGAAATCCTTGGCGAGAAGACGTGAAAAATTATCACCAAAATACTATGGGCCTTTCAGAATTGTTGAACGCATGGAAGAGGTGGCTTACCGACTGGAATTACCTCCAGAAACAACGATCCATGACGTGTTTCACATATCCCAATTAAAGAAAAGGGTAGGAACTCCCGAAGAAATCCAAGCTCAGGTATCGAATTTATCAGATTGCTATGAGTGGAAGGCAGAACCCAAGGAGGTTCTCGGATTGAGATGGAATACTGAGCACGGTGAAGAGGAATGGTTGGTGCAGTGGCAAGGGGAGCAAGACTGTGAGGCCACGTGGGAGACCGCTAGCTACATCAAGCAGCTCTTTCCGAGTTTTCACCTTGAGGACAAGTGTCTTTGACCCTAGGGGTATTGTAAGGCCGCCAATTACTAAAACCTATCAAAGGAAGGGTAGAATGAGCAATTAGGCCTAAGGTTGTGGGGTCTTTAGGGGATCGTGGGTTGCTGTACGGTCTTGTGAGGGGGAGTAGTGAGGTTTATGTAGGGTTTGTGCTGGGAGTGTTTTTGGGTATGAGAATTGTGGTCATTTTGACAATAGAAAGGAGAGGTTCTCAGCTCTCTCAAAATAACTGAGGTGTGGTGTTCTTGTGGATGTTTTAGACTGTTGGAAAGCAATATATCGGCTAATAACAATCAATCCAACAGTGTTATTTTATCCATATACTCTGTGTTGTGTATTTTCTGCTTGTCTTTACAGGTTACTTGAGTGTGGATATCTTACACCTCCCTCAAGACCCCTCCTCTACACCGTAAAAATACCTCTTATTCTTTCCAGCCAAATATACCAAAAGCTTCCGCTTATGGGTTATTGTAAATTTAATTATATCAACACTTTAACATGGGGGTAAAAAAAATATATAATATAATATAAAAAGATCCATAAAAGATAGAATAAAAACTCAGCTCCCAATTTCCTTTGGAAACTCACAGATCATATCCCAAAAGATTATCCACCCACGCTTATGTTCATCAATGGGCACCACAATGCTTCTTCTCAAACCCCCAACTGAAAAGTTAGAAATTTCAACATAGCACCCATAAGGTCTTAGAATAATTTGACATGGCTTGTTTTTCCAAACATAGCACCCATAACAATTTTAAAAAAAAATTCCATACTTATCTCACCCTTTACAAACCTATCCTTAAAAACTCACACTCCAAAGAAATTTGAAGGAGCTCAATAAGAACATTTTAAGTTATTGTAGCAGATCCAACTGTGCCCTAATAAAGAAAGATGAGAACTTCCTCTTTTCTTTCAATTTGAAAGCAAAACTCTGAGAACCATCGGACCAACAGATAGATAAGAGATTATTTTCTGCACTACAACTACAAACATTCATGGTTTGATTGAACTTCATCTTCCACTCGGAGAAGAGAGAGATTGAAAGAGAGAAGCAGAAACGAGAGAACCATTTTAAATCCTAGAATAAAATCCATTAACGAAGGAGAATAATTACAAAAGCCCTATCATGAACGCTAAAATTGGAAGTTAACATTATGATAGCATCCCAAAAACTTCTATCAATACCATGTCTCCTTTTCCCTCCAAAAAAAGTAGAATTCGATACAACTTCAATTCAAGTTTTGGAACTCATTAATTTATTTCTGAACAGTGCATAGTTCACTGAATACTAGCTCCTGGAATCACTTGGCTTCAGCCAATCATAGAATACTAGATTACAAGAAATATTTCTGAAGTAATAAAGTAAAATAATGTATGGGCATCGATTCCCAAATAGAAGTTCATATCCTAAAGGAATAGTACTTGATGAAAAATATACGAAACAATGTCAATGCAAGATTATTGGCAAAGATGAAAACTTACCTTGTTGCATCAAAGCCTCCAAGATAGCAGTACTTTGAGGCACTAATTCCACCGTCAGGTCCCTAGAACCAAGTTAAGATTTCTTCTTGATGAGGATGAGAAAAATTAAACACTTAAAAGAAAGGAAGCAATGAAAGAAATAGAAACCTGAGCTCTCCGAAGTCCAAACTCGAGAAGAAGTTTAGACTTGCCAGCAACAAATCGATGTCTAGCGGCATTTGTGGCAACTAACGATGCATAATTGATCAGATTTACAAATGGAGTTTCTAGTAACTGAACTACCTGAAATAAAAATAAGTACAAATGTTAATTAATGAGAATGTCTTGTTTATGCATTTATGAATATATTCTTGGAAGAATACAAAGAAATAAAATAAGTTCCCGAATCCAATGTTAACTATTTCATCAGAGAAAAATTTTCTTGATACTCACAGCAACGGGCCCTTCAACCCTCACTAGGGGCACCTTTGGGAAAACAACTGATCCCTCTGAAATAGCATAGACTTCAACATCAGAACAGTCGATTCCTCTGAGATATTTGTAGAATGCATCCTACATTTAATCAATAAAAGTTCTTCAGCATCAGAACAATCGATTCCTCTAATATAATCAATGCATCCTATTTATAATCAACAACAATTAATTCACCAAACAAGAAGTTCTATGAAGCATCACCAAATTATCAAAATTGCATTTCAAAGTTACTGGGAAATATAACTAATATGGTTGATATGTTAGCTTAACTATATGTGTGCGCTTTATCTAATATAAGGAAGATCATGCAAACCAATTATCTTTTAGTTAATCAAACAAGCCCCAATATGTTATTGTTAAAAAGAATCTACATTTAATAATCACCATGCCAAAAGAAAAATGAGCATCCAAAGAGTTAAATTTAGGAATTCTTTAGTATGTAAGGTGAGTCCTACGCCTCATAGGTACATCCAAATGTTAATTAGCGTTTCTATTTCCGTGGATTAAAAAATGAAATCTAGCATGCATTATCTTTATAATCATTAAGAGGTAATGGTGCATGTCTTTCTATGCTGTGTCAAACAAAGGAGGTGACATGTGGCCAATCTTAATTAAGTTTTAAATTATTTAAGCAGCAATACTTTTAGAATGCAACATCTGATTAATTGAAACATGGAGTGATCTACCACATAAACTAAAGTACAAGTTGAAGTCTACCAACCACACAAAATCAGTAAATTGGGTTACCTCACACGATGAAGGTAAAGACTTCTTGATAAAGGAGATTTCTTCCTCTGTGAATTTGAAATTAGCAATAAGTCTTATGCACTCTTCTAAACCAGCAAAAACTGTATATTCACCACCAAAAGGATTCTTCCGAAAATATAAATCAAACCTGAACCACAAAAATTTAACAAAAAAGCCTTCTAAATAAAAATAAGCATATTTTTCCCTCAAAGACACCTCCAAACATGACTTGTAAAGCGCTGGAGGGTCCATAATAGCTTTTGATGAGAATGAAAAATTTTGGTTTACCCAGGTAAATCAACCAGGTTGGGAAAGGCAGACCTTCAACTTCTAGATATTGCAACAAATGTAACATCACAGTAAAGGCCGAAATTAGTTCTATTTATTATAAAAGAATGTAAGAAGCAGCCCATGCTCGAACAATTAACTAAATGCCAAGATTAATTTACAACCTCAAAAGGTTGGATTTTGTGAATAGTTTTTTAAGCTTAATATGCTTTTACAGATTAACGTTACAAAGACACTTCAGAAGTCAGAAGTAACAATTTCCAAACCAGACCAGTGTATCACCTACAGCATCAAGTCATAAAATAGTTTGAGCAAAAGCTCCACCAAAATTGTTTAACCTCGCAGCACAAGAAGATTAAAGGTTGGTCATGCAAAGTAAAGTATTCTGTTCATTAAGAAAAATGGTATCAAAGTGATTGATGATCCATAGTAGTTGTACACAGATAGTTCCACTTCAGAAGTCTGAAATAACAATTTCCAACCCAGACTAGTATATTACCTACAAGTAATAAGGTGTTTCTTCACAAAGACATGACACCAAGCTAATTATGATCATATTTGAGAAAAAAAAAATGCTAAGAAATCATTCATATGAGAATAACCTTTTTTTTTTTTTAAGAAATGGGGAATAAATGCAGAACTTGCTCAAAACCAACGGAGTGAAGAAAAAATCAAGGCCAAACGTTCAAGGTCATATAAAGTTGGCGGATGAGTCATTCAATGAATCATTTAACTAACGCAAAGTCTTTTGTTTTAATTGGAAACTATGTTTTCATTAAGAAGGAAAGAAATAATGCAAAGGGGATACAAAAAGAAAGCCAAGAAAAAAGAGCCAAACTAAAACAAAAGGGGCTCTAAAGGATAAAACAAAAGTCCTCATGCAAGAAGCCCAAAGAAAAACATGAAACCTCACAAAAGACTAAACCTCCTACATTGCGTAAGGGATTAAATCAGTATTTGGTTATACCGTAAACCGAATTACTCCTTTTGCAATTCATGCAACGCCACCAAGTCAGAATCTAAAACTCTTCACAATTTGCATGGAATAGTGAATGCTCTTAAAACAGGAAATAAAGAAAAATTCAAACGGTAACAACTTTTCCCCTCGGTTCAATTTTACAAGTCCCCATCTCTGTTGAAGCTTAGCATGCAATTCGAAAACCAGAAACGACAGCTGAACTAGTGAACAACCAAAATAGGGGAAAAAGAAAAGAAAAGTTAAGATAAATTTGGCGCAGTCACTGCTAAGATTGATTACCCAAAAGGCCAGAAACACAGAATTTCAATTGAAAACAAGGTTTCATAAGCGCGTAATTTCATTTCCGAATTCTGAGCAGCAGAAACGCATTGTGTAAACATAGAAGAAAGAACTTACACAGCCCGCTCGTTATGCTTGCCGGCTTTCCAATAAGCATAAGCCATGGTGAACTGATAAAGATCTGTTAGCAAAGGAGTAACCATGGGGTTGGTAGGTCCATCCACCACCCGAGTCGAACAATCGCCATTTGTAGGCCCATTCGCTTTCACCTCCATCGGGAAAACAAGAAAACCTCGAGAACTCAACAGAATCAATTGAAGTTCGTAGAGAAATAATTACAGAGCGAAACTCAGAAAGCAAACTCGCGCGAAGTATTCAGCATAGACGAAGGCGGATACAACCTTGATATCGGAAATGGATATACATCACACGAGAGAGAGAGAGAGAGAACGAGACCGTTAAATCAACGAAAAAGAAGAGAGAAACTGACCACCAAGTCAAAGTTGGAATTGTTTGAAAGTTGCAAATTCTTTTAAGCTTAAATTTCAAGTTAAATCTGTCAATCAAGGCATCAATCAGGTAAATTTAATTATATCAACACTTAGAATAAGACTTTGAATGGTTCGAGCTTCACCAAAAAGAAGAGAAAACAATAAAAGGCCTAAAATATTCGTGAATTTCATTCCATTTTAGTCTTTAGATTTTTAATAAATTGAAAAATAGTCCCTACCTATTGTATGAAGTTAATTTTTTAAAAAATTAGTTAAATAATAATAATAATAATTTTCATGTAAGAAAAGATAAAATATGAACATATTTTCAAAATTTATAGAAAGACTAATTTCTTTTAGAAAAGTTAGCAATAAACTAACCATATGGACTAATTAAAGCTTTGTTGAAAGTACAGGAACTAAAATTAGACATTTAAAAGGGATTAAAATCGAATGAAACTTAAAGTACGGGAACCAAAATGATATTTTAACACAAAAAAAGAGCAAACTAAATTATAAAAAATACCTCTAAACTTTAAATTTCTCGTTGTTTAAAAAATACCCCTATTCTTTAACAAATTTATAATATTACCTTTGACCTTTCATAAAGGTTTCAAAACTACATTTGTAATAGAAATCCATTATAATATTGGATGGAAAATAGATGTGGCGGAAACGTCGTTTTTTTATACTTAATCCAAGCAAACATCTCAATCACTGTCATGTCGTCCAAATCACCGCCATGTTGATTTTTGATCCAACATTCTAATAGATTTCTACTCCAAAAGTATTTTTGAAATGTTTATTGGTCAAGGATAAAATATTGCAACTTTTGAAAGAATTGAGGTATTTTTTAAACGGATGGCAAAGTTTAGGAGGGTTTTTTTTTTTTAATTTAACAAAAAAAAAGTTTAGTTTTGGGACTTTTAGAGTTGTGTCTATGAATTTTAAAAAGAGAAAATAACAATTTTTACCTTAAACTTTTAATCACCCTTAATTTTGTGCAATACTTGATTCTTGTTGAATTATTGAGTTTTGAAATATTTTTACTTTACTTTTTCATAAAATTAATGGATTAATTTAATAGATTTTGAACTTAGGGTAAAAGTCAGAACATATGTTTAAGTTTAGAGTTCAATTGCTTAGAGTCCAATTGGATGAAATTGAGAGTATAAAATGAAAATCAATACAACTTCCCAAGTTCAAGGATAAAAGTAATTTTTCCCTTTCAAAAAATAACTAATACATCATAAACTTTCAATTTTGTCGTCAATAGGTTCTTAAATTTTAAACTGTCTAATAGATTTCTAAACTTCCAATTTTATGTTTACCACGTTCTTAAACTTTTCTAATAATTTCTTGATTTATTCGCCATCTTTTAAAACTTATGCAATTATTAGATATAAAATTAGATTTTGCATTTAATAGATACTTGACTTGTCAATTTTTTATCTAATAGACCAACAATTAATAGACACTTTTAAAGTTTAGAATTTATTAGACATAATCATAATTTGTAAAAGCTTAGAAATTGTTGTAATTTAATATATTATTTTGGTTAAATTACAAATTGGTCTCTGAACTTTCAAGTTTGTATCTATTTGGTCTCTAAACAATATAAAGTGTCAAATAGGTCCTTGAGCTTTCAATTTTTTGTCTAACAGGTCTAATTGTTCTATGAACTTTTAAAATATCTAATAAGTTCATGAAGTTTCAATTTTGTATCTAATGGTCTTTGACATATTCAAAACTTAATTTTGTGTCTAGTAGGTTTGTGAACTTTTAAAACTATTGAACATGTCAATGATTTGTTAGACTCAAAATTAAAATTTCAATGATCCATTGGATACAAAATTAAAAGTTCATAAAAGTTGAGGGACTTGTTAAAAACAAAATTAAAAGTTGAGGAATTTATTATTCATTTTTCAAAGTTTGAATATCAAATAGACACGTATTGACGTAACTTTTATTTTATTTTATTTTATTATTATTTTTTGTAGTGAGGAAGAAGCTGAAGACAAAATAAGGGGCAAGTCTAACAGCGGAAGATGCCCCTTGTTGGAAGCCTTGGGCTGAGTTTTCTTTCATGCTACCGTGACCGTAACGATTTTAATTAGGGACAGAAATTTTACATGGAATCTTCTTGGCAAATTCAAGGCAATGCAATATATATTGGTTTCAGAAAATTATTATTCCTTTGTATTTTTCTAAGTTGTCTCATACATATGAAATGTATTTCAAATACCATTTTTTATTTTCGACTTTCGTATTTATTTGTTTGTTGTTCTTGTTCATAACCTTTTCTGTCCACAAAAAAAAAAAAAAATTCATAACCTTCAAACACTTCGCTTACTTTTATAGATTTTGCATATAAAATTATTAAGTCTTTGTCATTCAAAAGAAGAGAAAAAAAAAGCATGTCATTTGGTAAGTAATATATATATATATATATATATATATATAAAACCTTTAAATATAACGATGCTCAAAAGATTATTTTTCGAAAGACTTGTAAAGGAAAAAGAAACATTTAATTTGGACTAATCTTACATATATGTTAATAGTTGAAAGTAAATCACGCTACTTCTACCTATGAGTTTCTTTGTCTTATTATCTACTTTCTAAAAATGTTTTTAGAATTCAAGTCAAGTTTTAAAAACTAAAAAAAGAAAATTAAAAACTTCATTTTGTTTTTATGATTTGACTAAGAATTCAAATGTTTCCTAAAGAAAAGTGAAAAGTATAATAAAAGAAATTATAGGAAACAAACATAAATTAAAAAAAAAAAATCGTTATAAAATGGGGCCTGCATAATCTAAGATAATGGAGTCCTATGTTTGGCAAGAGAGTACTATACCTATAAACAGAAGTTAACAATTACTATAGGTTAATATGCATTCTAAAAGGTGGGCGATCCAATAACAAATTTCTCCTACCATAGAAAAATAAACTGATAGCTTCCAAAAAAGAGACATGTTTGGAAACTTTGTACTCCATTGAATATATAGTTGTTGTTGTAAGTGGTTTTGAACGTATCGTGCTGCATTTATGCAAGAGCTTAAATAATGTACATGATCATATCGCATAAGCAAAGTTAGAAGTTATAAATGTTTTTGAATGTGATGTACTATATACAAATATATAAGAGTTGTTTTTAGTGTACAACAAATATGGAGATGTTCGAATTTGAACATTTAATCTCAAGAAAAGAAATACATGTTAATTACTATTGAGTTATGTTCAATTTAGCTAATGAAATCAAATACATGTTAATTACTGTTGAGTTATACTTACTTTGACTGGTTACGTAAGAGCTTAAGCAAACATATACATGATCATCACCTGTCTTAGGTAAGTTAAATATTCGTGAGAATATTACCTCTCCATGACCTTTCAAATAGGCAAGGCACAGGTACCTTAGAGCCCACCTTCAACCATTAATTCTATTTCGAAAATAACTTTAAAAGAGGAATTAAGTAGAAAACAAAAACTATTATGGACAAAAATAAAATGCCAAACCCAGTCATTTTCTTTTTGGCGTGGCGGATAATGCAATAATTATTTGTTTTTCCTCTCTCTCTCTCCTCGTTTCTTTGTGATCACTGTTTTTTCCAATCCTATTAACATATCATATGTATATACTAGTATATTTACCACGAGCAATGCACGTGTATTTTTTAATTTTAAAATTATTTTAAATTTTAAATAATTTAGAAAAAATATTATAAGTAAATTATTGTAAAATTAATTTGAATTAATTTTAGTATGTTTTTTTTTTTAATTTTTACTATACTCTAATTAAATAGTTTTTATGTTTTCTTACTTAAATTAACATTTATTTATTAACTTAATCGAGGTTTGAATTCAATCATTATTAAGATTTTTTAAAATATCAAACTACTTTTTCAAAAGACTAAGTTTTTTTTTAAATGCTACTTTTCCTTAAAAAAATGTTCATAAATAAACATGTTTAAAAATATAGTTTTAAATTTAAAATTTATTCTATAAATAAAATAGGTTTTAAATTTTGTGAAATTAGTATTTTTTAATTTTCTTGAAAAATCTATTTATTATTTATTTTATTTAGATAACTATTTGCTTATTCTTATACAAATATGATTATGATTGGAAAAGTAAACATTTTGCGATCAATATAATTATTTATCATTTTAATTATATAAATATATAAATGAAATTAATTTTATTTGACAAAAATGAATAATTTTGATGCAGTGCTTTGTTAACAAAAATTAAAAGCAATTAGGAATAAAAAGGGAAAGAAAGAAAGCCAAAATAAGCTATATTTAATGACATTTTTGTAAATTTGAACTAAATTGTTTTAAAAACAGCCACCTTTTGAAATATCAATTCATCTCCATCCTCTCCCTATGCCACCATTGACAACCCCCTTCCTTGCGAGTCTCTTTCTTCTTGTTAGTTTGTCGGTTTTGTTTGTCAATATCGTCAATCATGCAAATCCACGAAATTGATAGTTTTTACTTGAGATCATACTGAATAATGCAATACTCCTAACATTAGAGATGAACCAAAATTCAGGAAAAAGAAAAAAGAAAAAAAAAGGGAAAAATACCCGAGTAGGATAGTAATGCTTGTATTTTTTTAGCTGTAGTGACCTAGATCTAGATGCTCAAGCTATATTGGCATGAGAGAAAAATGGGTAACCACCATAGAGCTAAGAAAGATATTCTTGGTTACTGGTGTAGGATCATTAATGAGCAATGTTGTATTACATATTGAAACTCCCCCTTGTAGTACTACAAATTTAAGAATTTGAAAGAATCATACCAATGAGAAAATTAAATTTATATGACAGACCAATGGTGTTGATGGACGAAAGAGTTGAAATCTCTAATGACCGTCGTTCAACTTTAGAGCGAGCAATTTTTCTTAGTGACATACTTTTTGTTGCTACTCTCTCCATCACGAGCGTCATTTACAAACCCCTTCTTTGCATGGTTAGTCTCTACGACATCACTCTAACTTAGCTTTCAATACTATACTGTGGTATTTATATATATATATATATATATATATATTTCGTTTGTTGTTGATGGTTGGAATTTTAATAGTGATCGTTTTACAATTAGATTAATAATGATAATTGCAACTAAATTTATAAACATCTTCACCCATAATGATTCACAATGCTATTTAAAACTAAAATTATAAGTCTCTCGTCTATTCATAATGATATTTACCATGCCTCTTTATAACTATAACTGTTTTATTTTATTAATTTATTTTAGATGTGTATTAATTAGTTTGATTATAAATCATTTATAATTTTGAATTATGATACTATAATATTACTTAGTGAGTTAAATTTAACATATAAATTTCATAATTATTAGAAAATAATTATCAGTGGCACGATTTGTAAATTTAAGATTTGGTAAAGGGATAAAATGTAACGACCGACATTTTCAGGTATTAATTAAAGTTTTAATTTTGAGATTTGAATTAATTGTAAGGCCAATTTCATGTTTAAAGTTGTGTTGAAAGTTAATTTTAGAGATTTGCATAATTGAAATTTGAGAAATTGGAGGGTGAATTGGGAAGAAAGAAGGGAAAAAAGGAATTAATTGGTTTGGGGGCAATTTTTGTTAATTAGATGACTTTGAACCAAGCCCAAGCCCAAGGAGAAGCGAAGCCCAAATATCCCTCTCTATTATTTTTATACTGCACGCAGCCCTAGGTCAAGCCAAGCCGTCATCTTCTCCAACCTTCTCCTCTTCCTCCATGAAAAACAGCCTCCACCATCAATCCCTCTCTCTCTCCCTTTCACTACCAAGAGACCCATCCATTCGAAAGCTTCTTCTTCTTCAACAAACATCCATCGCTGGATTTGTCCTTCACGCCGCGGATACTGTTCAAGCACGATACTGTTCACGCGCGGTACTGTTCACATCGCGGGGGTACTGTTCGCGCGCGCACTGTTCACACCGATGTACTGTTCACATCGCAGGGGGGGACTGTTCACGCCAAGCGCATTGTTCACACCGCCGTCACTGTTCACGTGCCGCTGTCTCCCGATCAGCGTTTCGAATCTCGAACAGTGCCACGATTGCATTATGATTTTGGTAAATTTCGACTCTAATTCAATTTTGGATTAAGCCCTTTAAGTTACTTGATACTTGGTTATTATTATGAATTTTAGAAGGAAAGCATGAAATTCATAATTAGGAAGCATGCCATATTTAGAGAAATCTTACTATGGGTAAATTAGAATTAAATTTTGACTAAGTTTATGGCTATGTTGGAATAGAGGGCTTAAAGATTTGGAGAATCATGTGTATTATCAAAAGGACTTACTTGAAATAATAGATGAATGAAATTATGTTATCTTGGTAACTAGTTGGAGGTAAACTTACCTACCTAGGTGGGTGAATATTCTTGTTGAAGAATTTAATGTAGTCAAATTCATGGTGGGTTCATGTGCATATACAGTAATTTGAGTAATTTGCCTAAGTTTCATGAGTTGAGTAGGTCAAGTAATAGGTTCTTTTAAATCATTATAGGTTGAGGTGAAAGAACTCCATAAAAGGAGAAATCTAACTAATGGAGCCAAGGTAGGGGACTTTATGCCAGTATGCTTAAATGCAAGTTAGGAACTGAATTGAAAAACTACATTTGAAATGAAAAGCTTTTATAAATGTTTTATTATGATTTTTGATGAATTTTAAAATGCTTTATTATATATGAAAATGGATTTTCACTTGTTGATTGCCAAATATTCTTGTGAATGTGATGCATGAGTTATGGTTTATGATTTATGATGAATGATATGAGAATGTTGCCTTGTGTTGCATCATTGAATGAAAATTTAAAATGCTTTGGGACCTCATGCATACATGTATATTTTCATGCTGAAATGAGTTCGAAGGCTGTAGCAATTACCCTCCTAAAATTATAGATGTTCATCTAAATGAAAAGGAACCTGAAAAGATTAAATGAAAATGAACCTGAAAAGGTAAAATGAAAAGGAACCTGAAAAAGGTTAAATGAAAAGGAAAGGTTAGGTTGGGGTAATTGTCCACATTAAGTCGAAGAGAAAAGTTAAAGGGAAACGTTTCCACTATGAAAATGTTTTAGGTCCCACTAGAGGAAAAAGGTTTTAAAAATCACTTTATATGTGTTTGCATATCCTGACCCCGGTAGTGAGGTCACTTACTAAATATTTTAAATACTCACCCTTTTCAACAATGTTTTTCTTTTCAGGCAAAGACAACGACATATCTTAGGCGATTGACAAGGCAGTTTGCTGAAAGGGTCATGGGTGACTTTGAGGATCATGACTTCCGCATTTAGATAGTGTGTTAGTTAAAACATATTTTGTTTAGTAAACAATGTGTTGTGAAACTATTTCAACTAATTGAACGTTATAATTCATATTATGTTTTGAAATGATTTTTAAAGGGATCTCGAGCATAAAGATTTTTTATTGTTTAGCAAAAAGTTTATTCTTTCTGTCTTTTGCCAAAGATTTTTAAATTTCTTTAGCATGCATGTAGTAACGTCCCTAGAAAGTCTAATAGGAAAAGTCGGGTTGTTACATAATATAATCCAAAAAAGGTTTTCGAAGATTTTGACTTTTAATATTAATTATAGATTATAGATAGATAGTTGAATGTGTCTGGGTTGTGTGAGATGTATATTAATTGTTGAAATGTATTTTTTAATAAAATTTAAGGATATGTGAGGTATTATATAAAAAAGAAAGGTTAGTATTGTCGATAAAAAAAATTTCTTCCACATTCACACTTTCATATATATATATTTAGCATGTGCTTTGCACATTATATATTAATTTTTTTAATCCAAGTGAATAAGTTCTCTTTAATGTTAATGAATAGGTTTGTTTTTTATTATGTTGATTTTCTTGTATAAAATAAGAATAATTGAGTATTTTTTTTTAAACTCAATTAATTGAGAAAGATATAATTGGAAGTGTCTGTAACATTAAGAATTCTTAACATAATATTAATCACCTAATTGATTAAGAGAGAGACATGTCACATTAAAATGAGAGGGATAGTTGGAAGAAATGATTTGAGGAGACTGGTATAATGTTGTTGGTGGCTTTATACCAGTGGATATATTCAAATTAATATGCATCTAAAGAAAAGTTAATATCGTCAATAAAAAGTTTCTTCCACATCCATATTTTTATATACTTTATAGCCCCATCATAAAAAAGAAAATTCAAATTTCTTGTATGACGTGACAATAACCAATCATTCCCATTTAAAAAATCTAAAATCTCAAACATTAATTAAATTTAAGGTTGGAATTAACCTAAACAATATACATATATTTGTATATAAATTCAATATCTACTTTGTGTCATTCTTCATTATCATAATAACAAATGAAGGCTTCAAACATGACCGATTTTAGAATTATAACTTACACAAAACACTTTCATCCTTCTTAACATATATGGTGGAGGCTAAAACCATCAAACTCAACATTGCATCAGATGTCATGAACCCCTCTAATTTAGACTCAATAACACTCACCTTCCTAAGCAAGAGAATTGACAATGTTAGCAATAGAACAATAGTTTTTTTTTTTTTTTTTTTTCTTTTTGATACTTGCAATAGAACAACAATAGTTGTTCCCACAAATTAAGGTATTTTGTCGTTTACTATGTGCTTTTAACACATCCTGGCCCTTCGATGCTTCAACCACCTGGGTTGCAAATTAGAGTCGATCCATGGTTAAGCTGGTAGTTGATTCTCTTTAGTGCTAATTAACCTACTAAAATTTGAGATATTTGTAAATTTTGTACTTACATCCAAAGTTGCATATTTAAAATGGGTGGTATGTTTGAAGAACATAACAGTCTGGAGAAAACAACTAACAAATATTGCAAGGTTTACCTTCGATGGTTCTAATTTGGCAAACGGTAATAGAGTTGAGATAGGATTGATTGTTGTCTCTAATCCTCCAGAAAAATCAAAGCAAATAAACAAAAATGTTCATTATAATTAAATCGCATGGAAATTTACAATAAAGAATATGAAGAAGCTAAGGAAGAAAATGCGCATCTAAAAAACAAAAGGAGTCGAGATAAACCAAACCAACAACACAAACGACATAGTAAGTCAAGACGACTCATGCATACCAATGGACTCAAAACTATTGAATGAAGCTACCACATGTTTTTGACTCACCAATATTTCTTGTTACCGTAATTTCTTTCCTTTGAAAGTCACTGGCTAAGTAACGATGTAGAGAGCAAAGAGAAGATAAAGGAGAATGGTTGGGTGATGAAACTTGAAGTAGAGAGATAATTAAATAGTTGAAGAAGAGAGACTTTTGGCTAACAATGAGAGAATTAATAGGCGTTATTTTTTTTTTGAGGAAATTAAAAGTGGAATTAAGGCATAATAAAGAACATTTTTTTCAAATACATAAATTAAATAAGGGACATAATTGTCCAAAAAAGTTTTTCAAACATGATAGCTTTTTAATATATTATAGATATATATTTAATTTAAATTACAACGTTGTGACTCAGTTGCTGTCTAAGATCTCTAAGATAGAAATCATATAGATGTATGATTAAAAAAAGGGTTAAATATATTATTCATATTTGTATAACGACTATTCAGTCTTTGTACTTTTATTTATGTTGATTTAATTTTTATTTATAGAGTTAAAAAGTTAATATAAAAATTAGAAAAGTTTAGGCCCCGTTTAATAACCATTTGGTTTTTAGAAATTGTGCTTATTTTCTCATCATTTCTCTACAATTTTCTACAATGGCTTTCATCTTTCTTAAGAAAACATTTGGATTCTTAGCCAAATTTCAAAAACAAAAACAAGTTTTTGAAAACTATTTTTTTTAGTTTTCAAAAATTGGGTTGGTTTTTGAAACATAGGTGAAAAGTGGATAACAAAACAAGGAAACCTACAAGTGGAAGTAATATTTTTAGGCTTAATTTTCGTAAACGAAAAACCAAAAACAAAATGGTTATCAAACGGGACCTTATTTTTTTTCTTTCATTATTATGTTTTTAGGGTGAATGTAATGGGAATCAGATCAAATATGTAAATATTGTGACAGTTATTAAAGTCTAATGTTGGATGGAAATTGAAAGTTTTGTACAAAAAATTTGATTAACCTTGCCAAGTTTAGCGATCAAATCAAATTTATTTCTTACATAAATAAATCAAATAACAATATTTTCAAAGAACCTTCTATGATATGAAATTAAAAGTTGTTCAAATATATGCTCATCTGGCCATACATGAGCATAGTTTAGGCTCTATTTGATAAAAATTTGGGTCTTATTTGATAACCATTTTATTTTTTATTTTAAAAAAATATGTTTGTTTCTTCACAATTTATTGGTAAGCTTTTCACCTTCTTTAAAAATACATTTGAATTCTAAGTCAAATTTCAAAACAAAATCAAGTTTTAAAAACTACTTTTTCTTTTGTTTTCAAATATTAACTTGGTTTTTGAAAACGTTTTTAAAAAGTAGGTAATAAAGCAAAGAAATTATAGGTGAAAGTAGTGCTTATAAGTTTAGTTTTTAAAAACTAAAAACTAAAAACAAAATGGTTTTTGAAAATTGTGTTTGTTTTTTTTTTTTTTCACAATTTCTTTATAATGATTTTCATCTTTCCTAAGGAAACAATTGAATTCTTAGCCAAATTCTAAAAACAAAACAAGTTTGTAAAACTACTTTTTTTTAGTTCTCAAAACTTGGCTTCGTTTTTGAAAACATCCCTAAAAAGTAGCTAACAAACAAAAAAAAACTCCCATAGGTGGAAGTAGCTTTTATAAACTTAATTAATAATTTTCAAAAACAAAAAACCAAATAGTTATCAAATGAAGCTTTAGTGGTCGAGGTTATAATACCTTAACTCGTTGGGCTATGCTTAGGTTGACACTCTACTTCCTCTTAGAGATCTTAAGTTAGAAACTCCAAGTGATATTAATATTCTAAAAGAATATTTATTAATATCAAAGACTCCAACCTTTACCTCTTTAAAGGAGAGGAGTTAAATTAAATCCTTATCTATAATCTATAGTATATAGAAAAGGCATTATTATGAGTAATTTTGGACCAAAAGAATAAGTCCAATGAAGAGAGGAAAAATCAGGAGCAAAACCAATACGAAATAGGCCCAACAATGGACAAATTCAAGCACACACGAAGGATTAAAGCTGAGAAGTAAGAAAAGGAGGAAGGAATTAGGTTGAAGCTCAATTCCCTTCCTATCAAGGTTGAGGCCGAGGCGGCCCATTCCTTCTAGATAGTGTGTGTCATGCATGCTCCCAGCCCATGGCGTCCCCAAGTTGGCTCGATTTGGTTTTTCTTAACCTAACTCGTAAAGGGAAGGGGAAAACTTTAGGTTCTACTGGCCATATAAATTCTATTTTACAACATTTCGAGGGTAAACTCTTCCTCATAATCTAAACCTTTGCTACAGCCTAAAAACTCTGATTTAACTTAAGCATCGGAGCCTGTGTCAAGCACCACACTAGTGTGCAATCTTCTTCTGTTTTGCAGGCCACGTCTTCCTCCATCAAACAAATTTCCCGTTGTTGTCACCTGAAGGTTAGGTGAGATTTTTTCTGTCCAGATTTTGGCAAAAATAGGCAAAAACTTTTTATGTTGATTTTACCATTTCAATTTTTGAACGTGTGCCAATAGTGTGTTTTAATCTTATGCACTTTCCTCCTTTTTTTTTTTAGTAAATTTCATTTTCCTCCTTCAATAATGTCATGAGATTGCACTTTTATCTGTCATCTTCCACTTCAATTTTGCTTCCTTTTGTTTTTTTTTTTAAACATCATATTCCATTTTGCTTTTCCTCTTTTAATGTTAATCTTTCATCTTTCTATTCAAATTCTACAATACAATGAATACAACTATCATTTATATTATGATTTAATTATTTAATTTAATGTTCATTCAAGTTTCAAAAATTGTAGTTTGTAGAAAATACTTTCTAGTTTAAGCACTTTAAAAAATATTTTCAATAGAAATGTTATTATATCTTACATTTTTTCAAAAGTGTTTTAAATAATAAATTTATTTGGTTGCACTATATTTAAAAGTGATTCTACTGATTATAAATATGTTTTTATTTATTACTACATATTTTGAGGATTTTTAGTTAATTACTTTAAAGTCATTTTTGGATAATCCATCCCTCAATTGTTTCCTCAAAAAAAGATTTTAAGTTAATCCAACTTTTTTGAAGCACTTTTCATTATTATTTTTTTTTTTAAAAAAATCATTTTTAATCATCTAAATCACTCAATAAGTTAAGTTAATCCAACTTTTTGAACACACTTTAAATTATTAATTTTTCAAAGATGCTTATAGAAAAATCGATTTGGTTGAAAATGCATATTTTTTTTCAAAAGTTATCACAAACACACTATTAAAATATTTAAGTGATTTTTTTTTAAGGAAAAAACGTTTTAAGTGAATTTATTATATAAACAAAAACATTGTTTTAAATATACACGAAAGAATTTGAAACGAAATGAAACCAAAATGATGTCTTTCTCTACATATATATATATTAATACTAGCACAGTTGAGAAATCAAAATCAAACTGAGAGATGATAGAGGACTAGGAGAGTTTCACTCAATTTGTCTCCACAACTACAAATATTGATGATCGGTGTACACGCAAGCGCACGTGATCGAAGTAATATAAAATGGTATGTGAGTACCAAGTATCGATCCCACAGGGAACAATGTAACAAAAATATTGTAAAGCAAAGTGTAAGGAAATTGCAACATGAAAAATAAAATTGCAAAAGCAAGGTTGGATTGTGTGTTGAAAACAAATTGCAGAATCTAATTGCAGAATCAAGAATTTGCAATATTGAAATGACAAGGATTGCATAATTGATGAGGCTAAGTGAGTGACTTATATGTCTATAGTCCTTTTATCTTAGATTATTCGGCTCAACAATTTTATGGGTTTTGGAGTCCTTAATCCCTATGTCTAGGGTAAGGATTGGCTTATGTCTAAGCTCCTTTCTCCATCACTTGTGTGAAAATCTGCTTATCACTAACCCCGTCGGTATTAGATCTAAGATTGAGTTGCTACCCTAGCTGATCAACCTAGGATCTCAACGGAAATTTATTCAACACAAGCAAACAATTGAGATGTAGGCTTGATTTTTGTGGAATTTTGGCTACAATTACTTCTTAGGGAATTCACATTCTTGAACCCCCTAAGAAGTTTTAGCTCAAATTAAAGATAAAAATCCTACAACTAATTTTTGGGAGAAACATCATATTAAAGAAATTTGAGTAAAATTGCTACTGATAACTAAAACTAAATGAGTTGATAAAATGCTTAGGCAAAAATAGTCAACACAATTATAGACAGTATCTAAATTAAACCACCAAAACTTCTCACTATAAATAGAAATTAAAAGGCAACTTGATATTAATTTCCAATTAGGACATTAACTTATTGAAGAAAACAAATTGCAAACAACAATACCCATATAACATAATCAACAAAATCAAACCCTTGCAATTAACAATCTAAGGAGCAATCAAAATTCTTACGAGAAAAATAATTTAATTGAACAAAAATGATTCTTAGAAACATAACTGAGTTCCTCCTCTATTCCAATCGATTAAATCTTCTCGTTATTGCTAGGAGATGATTAATCTTAACAATCCAAGTACTACTTGAATTGGATTGGGTAAACTTGAGTAAAAACAGAAACTAAATAACTTGCAGCAGAGTTGTGAGATTAAACAAAAAGAAACCTACAGAACTCGAAACAAAGGCTGGAATTAAACAAAAATTGAGTGCAAAACAGAATTCGAATGAGCTACAAGATTGGACTACTAGCAGCTCTTGGTAATACAAGAAGAAAATTTAGAAAAGTAAAACAGAAAGCTGAAGCTTCTCGGCAAAATAGAACAGAAAAACTAAAAAAAAATAGAGGAAGAAAACTTGACAGAAACCCATGATGTAAAACTCCAAAAACGTCTCCAAAAATGAATTCCATACTTCAATCATATTCTCTCCTTTTATAGGCCTTCATTATGGTTGAATAATGCCCAAATTTCGTGCTCAAAAACCCCCAAATCATGTTGTAATTGAAGATTTTCGGAATGGGTTAAATGCAGATTTTTTCCTTTTTTGAACTTTTCTACTGCTCCAGAAAAAAATTGCAGAATCCCGATTTTGCAATTTGATTTTGCAATTTTCATATTTCATGCAAACAAGATTAATTTATTTAGAACTCTATCCCAATTTTCATCATATTTATTTCTTTCTTAAATTGAAGTAATCTTTCGACTATTTTCAAATAGTCTTAAGTCAAAATAAGAATATTTTAAGCAATTGGGAGTTAAATAAATCTTAATTCTAAGGCTTATCAATTGACATATACTGCGGTCATATGATCGTGGTGTACTCCGGTACAACCTATAGTATAGACCATGATTAACGTCAATCGTAGTCTCTATTATAGACCATTACTAATGGCAGTCGTAGTCTATGGTTGTACAAACTATGGAAGACGTTAGTTGTGGTTTATCAATAAAGACCACGACTAACGCAAGCTGTAGTCTATACCAATAGATCACTGGGAACCTTAGCTGTAGTCTTTTAGCAATACACCACAACTAATGTCAAGCATGATCTTTATAACAATAGACTACAACTGACGTCCACCTTAGTGTATACAATTATAGACCTGTTAGGATTTATGCTCTGAAGCCTCGTAATTAATGTTTTATTATTTAATAATTTTTTGATAATTTTTATTTGCAATTTATATTATCTATTACAAAAAAATTCAAGGCTATTAGTGTAATCTTGAACAGTATGTGGTTGACATATGAAAGGATCATGTTCAAGAAATAACCTAAAGGGTTATAGCATATGGATAAGATTGGATGCCTTATCTTGGTAACACTATTGGTACAACCCACTTTGTAATAGTTACAAATGATTTAATCCAAATCGTTTATGTGGAGACATGTGAGTGAGGGTATTATATACAATGAGTTTATATAAGATTGTACCACAAAATATTTAATTTCTCTTTATAAATTCGTTAATTGAGAAGATTAATATTTCAACAGGATGATCATATGCGACTCGATCTTAATCCTAGTGAGTTATGAACTCTTGCATGTGAGGGTTTGTCCTTTGATTTGCATCGGTGAGTGTGAGTTTTGTAGTTGATTCAATAAGCCTACCATTTTAGACAATTTGACCAAGTAGGGAGTTAAGAACATAAATTTCACAAGATATAATTCACTTATTCTCACATAGGAAAAGTAAATGAGTAATTCCCTTAAGTGCTGATTTCGATATTTGAACAATGTGGCCCCACACTCTTACTGGCCTGAGAGAGTCTTGGTTTATGATTGGATCATAAACAGATTGTTCATAAAAGGATTAGCGGTACTTAAAGTATAAGATGTAATTATAGGGATAAATGAGCTTTTGACCTAATTGTAACTATGAACAACTCATGAAGGATCGACTTGCATGTAATGGTTATATCCATGGACACAACTTGTCCTATAGTGCATAAGAGTGCAACTCTAGGTTTATGATGGAGTGGGCTGATGGGGGTAAACGCATGTGTACGTATCAAGTAATAAAACTAGTAAGTATTTTACCAAGTATCATAATCCACATGGAATTGTATTGCGATAGTGTTTGAGTATTGAATATAATAGTGATCAATATTAGCTAGGGAAATGGATTGAAATGGCACTTTGAACAACTAAAACTAATAAAAGCATGCAATTAATGGAAGTGAGAAAACCAAGATTTAGGGCGTTTAGGGGTTAGCTTCACTAATTGGACGAAGCTAATGCTTAATTGAACAATTGATATGTCAACTCATCTAATTCTTAAGTGATAAGATCTAAAAAGTGCTATTTAATCACACTTATTTCTTGTTAGTTAGAAGGATTTTATGTGTTTTATTATTATTTTTTAGGGATTCGAGCAATTCGCTTGTTTTGGAGAGTTTGCAACATTTCGAAGTTAATTCAGACCAAATCTGAGGTGATTCGAGCAACTGAATTTCTATACCAACTTTGACCAATTATATCATAACTTTTTGAGCAAATTTAATGTCAAATCGAAGCTTGTTAAATTATCTTTCCAAGAGTATAAGATTCATTGCATGGCAGGTATTATGAAAGTTATGACATTTTGAGCTATCACTACTTATGCTAGACAATTGTTGTACCTGAGAATGCTTTGTGCCAATTTCCTTTCCCATTATCTTATTGATGATGTTTGGGAATATAGTTAAATTAGATACGATTTTAAAGATCTTTGAAAGAGCTTTCCATCTATATAAAGATCACGTCGATCCAAGTCTTGGAGAAGACGTTATTGAGAAAATACTGATGACGGCGCCAAAAACTTGATTGAATTGTACACCCAAGCGCACGTGATCGAAGTAATATAAAATGGTATGTGAGTACCAAGTATCAAATCCCAAGGGAACGATGTAACAAAAATATTGTAAAGCAAAGTGTAAGGAAATTGCAACTTGAAAACTAAAATTGCAAAAACAATGTTGGATTGTGTGTTGAAAAAAATTGCAGAATCTAATTGCAGAATCAAGAATTTGCAATATTGAAATGACAAGGATTGCAGAATTAAATTGTAGAATCTAATTGCAGAATCGAGAAATGGCAATAATGGAAATAAAGAAAAATTGCAGAATTTAGAATTGGCAAGATTGGATAGCAAATTAGATAAGCTTAGTAAATGAAATTGCAAAAGGAATTTGGATAAAGGATGGGGCTCAAGAATGTCATTGCCCTAAGTTGTAATTGCAAACCAAAATTACAATTCCAACCTATTTTACACTCAATTGTAAACCTAAATTGCATCTCCTATTCACCTTGAATTTAGGGTTTTAGGAGGCTAAGTGAGTGACTTATATGTCTATAGTCCCTCTATCTTAGATTAATTGGTTCAACAATTTTATGGGTTTTGGAGTCCTTAATCCCTATGTCTAGGGTAAGGAATGACTTATGTCTAAGCTCTTTTTCTCCATCACTTGTGTGAAATCTGCTTATCACTAACCCTGTCGGTATTAGATCTAAGCTTGAGTTGCTACCCTAGTTGATCAATTTAGGATTTCAACGGAAATTTATTCAACACAAGTAAACAATTGAGATGTAAGCTTGGTTTTTATTGAAATTTAGGCTACAATTACTTCTCAAAGAATTCACATTCTTGAACCCCCTAAGAAGTTTTAGCTCATATTAAAAATAAATATCTTAAAACTAATTTTTGAGAAAAAATTCATATTAGAAATTGTGTAAATTAGATAATTGAAACAATAACTTGGAATGTTATTCTTGGCAAAACTACAAGGAAATCAAGGAAGGATTCTTAATGGGAATTAAAGCAAAAACATCAAGGGGCATCTATATGAATTTTTAGCCTTCTTCCCTCTGCCCTTGGATCTGATAAGCTTAAACATTCCCAAAGAAACTGATCTTGAATAAAAACAACATTCCCACATACTGGACTGAACAAAAACAGAGGATAAATTCAACTAATTCATTCAACAATTGTTCAACACAACTCCTTCCATTCCAATCGACTCAACCTCCACCAATTTTAGGAACAATTGATCTTAACGATTCAAGAACCACTTGAATCGGATTGGACAACTCAACAAAATGCATAAAAATTACAGATTATGACAGAATAATAGCAACCCATTGATCATCATGAAAAACATAATTTTAATTGAGCAAAAATGTAACACAAATGAAGAAATCGAAAAAACATCGACTTGGTACTGCTAACACTATCGAAATTACAAGAAAAACTTGAAGAGAATGGACAACAGTAGCTGCAACTCCTCGGCAAAACAGGATTTCCAGCAAGTTCGAAAAATAGAGTGCAAAAAAACGATGAAACCCACGAAATTGACTCCTAAAAACTCCTCCAAAATCGAATTAATAGCTCCTCCTCTTCTTCCCCCTTTATAGGCCTTCATTAGGGTTGAAGAATGCCCAAATTTCGTGCTCAAATTCCCTTAATTCATGCGGTACTTAAGCTTTCTATATATGGGTTTTGCGCATGAATTTTCGTTCTTCCTTGAATTCTTCTACTGTTCAGAATTGCAGAATCACGATTTTGCAATTTCCACATTCCCAGGTATGCTGCTCCAGATTGCAGAATCACGATTTTGCAATTTGATTTTGCAATTTTCCTGCAAACAAGATTAACCATCACATTTACTTCTTTCTTAAATTGAAGCAATCTTTCAACTATTTTCAAATGGTTTTAAGTGAAAACAAGAATATTTTAAGCAATTGGGAGTTAAATAAGCCTTAATTCTAAGGCTTATCACACCCCCAAACTTAAGATATTGCTTGTCCTCAAGCAGTTAGAAAACAAATAGCAACATACACATGCAAACACTTCACAAAATGATTTCAAATGGTATTTTTGAAAAAAGGAATATGTTGTTCAGGAGAGATCTCAAACTTTTAACACTTTACACAATTTCAAGATTTTCTCACATAAAACTTTTACTTTTCTTTTTTCAAGATAAAACATTCTTATGCAAACCTTCCTATTATGCTTATCCTACTGATCGCTATGCTTTGCTACAACACGCAAGTGCACGTGATCGAAGTAATAAAGAAACTGGAAGTATTCCAGAGTATCGTACCCAAGGGAACGGGGTTTAATAAAATCTACTGAGACGACACAAAATATGTTTGCAAATTTCAATTGTGGTAACCATTGGTGTGAAAATGATTGAGTGGTTGTTTTTGCTAAAGAAACTAAATAAAAATGATAAAAGAGGGATTCAAACGAGTTTTTGCTCCATTGAAAGAAATTGCGGCCTAATTGCAATTGCATTCCTTTGACTTCAACATTTAAGCTTTGTAAACCGAATTCAACACCTATTCGACCTTCTATGAAGTATCTTTAGGAGGCTAAGCGATTAAACCGATATTTCTATGGCTAATACGAACTTAGTTAATTTTGAAACACAATTCTTTTGGTTTTAAAGGTTTTGCCCTATGTCTAGGGTCAAAAACAAATTCCTATGTCTAGGCTATTTTCCTTTATTGCTTTTATGAAATCTAAATTTTTATCTAACCTTTTCAGAATTAGACTCAATTTTTTGTATACTAATCTAGGTGATCAATCTAGACTAATAATAAGCATTAAAATCAATAAAAGAAAACAAGCGATTGATGAAGCAAGGTTGCTCTCACAATTAGGCATTTATTCCTATCTTTAGGGCATCCACCTGCTTGAATCCCAAAGAAGAAATTAGCTCATCATAATTAAATTAACAAAAAAAAACAACAGTAAGCTAAAATTAAAGTAATTCATTGGTAGAAAAGAAAAATTGGAAAATAAACTAAAGAATTCTAGCAAGCAAACTTGTATGAAAATTCTATTATGCCAAAAGAAGCTTTAAAGAAAAATGGAAGAATTTATAACTTTATTAAAATGCTAAAACAAAGAAGATACAATTAGTAGCTATCTTTAAATAAAAATAAAAACAGAAAATAAAAACAGAAAATAAAAACAAAAAAAAAATAAAAACAGAAAATAAAAGAGAAGAACAGTGTTCGTTCATGAAAGAAACCCACAAAAAATTGAAGATCTTCCTCCCAAATCGAGCTCAATCGAATAAGGTTTTTCTTTTTACCAACATCAACTTCGTTGAGATAGGATTAAGGAAGGGATTAGAACTAAGATGAAGAAGAAATGAAAAGAAAACAGCAACTACAAAGCTAAACTGAGAATTGCAGAAAATGGGCATGAGAAGAAAAACCCAGCCGCCATTTGCTTCGTTTTCCACCATTTTTATAGGCATTGAAGACTAGGGTTTCCATCTTGGAGCTCCTTAATTCGTGGGTAATTGATTGAGCACAAGATTTGGCCGTAAATTCTCCATAAATCAAGCAATTCACGTGGGTTTTGGTGATTTTCCGAAAATTCTGCACTTTTGGTTAAGTCTAGAGAATGCAATTGCATTGCAATTGCATTCTTCTTCTTTGTTCTTCACCTTACATTGCAAATGGGAATGCAATTGCATTCTCTTTTGCAAAGTCTTCAAATCTGCACAAAAACTCAACGTAAGCCAACTTTCTTGCATCTTTTCGCTTAATTCATTCTTTTATCATATTCCGACAAGCTTGCATGAATTTATCTCATAAACGCTATTTTTAGCTTGCTCGGTAATCAATAAAGCATGCAAAAATGGCAAGAACAACTTAGTTTTAGGGTTAAATAATCCTCATAAATGAGAATTATCATACCCCCAAACTTGAGTTATTGCTTGTCCTCAAGCAATTATCAAAATCACAGTTATTCAGGTATGAAATTCAACAGCTAACTCAAATTCTTGACAAAACAAGTATCCTCTCAAGAGACATCTCAAGCTCATAACACATATTTATCACAACCAACTTTAATCCCACCTTAGTCTTGACCTTAGCACTTTTCACTCATACTTCCCTAAAAATGGTATTCCTACTCTTCTAGTTTCATTTTGCTTGCTTCCTACATAGGCCATCTTTTGAGAAACAACTTAACTAAACAAAGGAAAAACTCCCCTAAACTTATTTCGTTTTACTGCCAAGCAAAATTTTTTTTGGAGGGGGTTCCTTAGTCAATTGTACCTTCATTCCAACTTACCGACACTTTGTGGTGAAGATAGTTGACTACGAGCACACATCACTATTTGAAACTGTTTTTAACCTACTTATTTCCGAAATCAACCTTTCATGCAGAGGCAATCATGGGTGTCATGACTTTCCCTAGTTACTTGGTTAAGTCATGGAAATAGGAGTATCCCTTTTTTTTTTCTTTTTTTTTTCTCTTTTTTTTTTGGGCTTGGCAGCATTCATACAACAACTCACAACATGTTTACAGTTCATGAATTGCAAAAAATGAATATAAAACGATGTGGGGTCACAAAAGTAATGTAAGGTGTCTATCCCCCCCAAACTTAAGATGTGGCAATGTCCTCATTGACTAGTTCGCTTTTGGGTGGTTGGAATGGCCATATATAGATTGACAAGCTTAATAACCCTAGAATTATAGAAACACAAGCTAGGGTGAATGGGTGGTGGAGTGCTAAGGAAAGCAAAGAAGTCATAAAGTTGGGTGGATAACTGAGAAGTATTTAATGAGCCGAGTCTATTCCAAATATCATCATCAAGGATTTTTTTAAACTTTGAGACATATTCGGGAGACATCCAAAAACAAGAGATCACACATAACTGACATTGAACTTCAAACAACTTGGAAGTCAATCAAAACAGCATGCCAAAATGCAAGGGACAAAGACAAGCACAAATATTCAAGACAACAACATCACAATCTAAACTATTAAGATTTAAGAAGTAGAGTTTAAGGTGCAAAGAATAACTCCCCTAATCATTGGAGGTTGAATCATCATCTTCTTGGCATGTTGGATGTTTTGCTTCGTTTTGCAATTGCATTCCATTTGCATTCTTGTCCCTTGGCTTTGCCTCATTTTTCGTGAATGCAATTGCAATTCCTTTGGATTGGCGCTTGATTTTCCCCTCTCCCTTTTTATCTGAACTCCAAAGCAAATTGTCAAAAAGTTCACACAGGCTCGAAAAAGAGTTCATGCCTTAAAAGATTTATTATTATTTTTTATTTCTTTTTGAATTTTTGAATCTCTTAAACAATTTCCCAGGTAGGTCCCCAGGTAGAGGTGTTCCCTAAACGGTCAACTTAAATACCTCAGCCTAGACAGGATTCTGCCTTAGACAGAAATTGCTTAGTCATTTCAGAATTCATAGAAATAAGTTTTTTTTTTTTAATAAAAAGAAAATGAACGAAAAGATAAACTTATCCTATTCCAGTAGGTAGCTCGCAACCATGTTCCTTCATTTTGCACCTAGGTCTCGAGGTTGGACGAGATTTCAGTCGTAGTTGAGGTGCTTTGATCACAACAAGTCTCACTTGCTTAAGAGATTTACATATGTTTTTTAAAGAAGCAGTTGCAATTTGTGTTACATACTGCACATTGTCATCCTTCATGCTCTCCTTTTTGCATTCTTCTTCATTTAGCGTTTCCTGCAAGTTGCAATATGTGAAAACAGGACATTCTGGTATCGGGAGCACGTTGGATGTCATTTGCGGTGAAATTGCAACTGCATAGCTCACTGCGACTTCCTTGGGTGGTTCCTTCTTTTCTTGAGGTGGTTCTTCTTTGATCTCTTCTCTCCCTTTTGGCTCTTTAATGTCGTCAAGTGTTGAAGCACCTTTTTGTTCTACTGGGAGTTCACGGTCTTCATGTTCCAATTCTGTTTTAAGTGAAGCCACCTCGCATTCTTTTTCTTCTTGTTCTTGTTTTGAAGTCTCTCTATTCTCGATAAAAATTCCTTGGGACCTGTTCTGCAATTCATCTGCAATTTGTTCCACCTGGATCTCCAAATTCTGTAAAATTGTGGTTTGGCTTTGCATCACAACATCGCACTTTGCCATGTATTCCCTCATGAGTTCTTCAATGCTAAGTTCTTTTGGAATCATCTTCTCTTGTTGGAAACACTGGTACTGATGTTGATTTGCAAAGCTGGGTAGAAATCCATAACACAAAAAATCAGGATTATAAGGACAATTATCAAATGAATGACTTCCTTTACAGTAAATACAAGAAATAGAAGGGATAGGATAAGTAGGAGCTATGGAATTTCTCATCATTAAAGTTTCCATCGTGTAGCTTAATGATGAAACTTGTGCGCTCAATGTTGCAATGATGTCTTCCATCTTGTTGATTATCTCAAGCAATTCAATCATAAGTTGTGCCTTTCTCCTCTTGCAATTGCTTTCCCTCAACCTGCAAAATAATGTGAACAAGAACTGGGCTTCCTACAATAGAAGAATTGCAACTGCAATACAATTGCAATTCAATTGCAATCTGCTCACAATTTGTGTGTCTAAAATAAATTTTATTAGAAATGTCGTTCCCCGGCAACGGCGCCAAAAACTTGATCGCTATGCTTTGCTACAACACGCAAGTGCACGTGATCGAAGTAATAAAGAAACTGGAAGTATTCCAGAGTATCGTACCCAAGGGAACGGGGTTTAATAAAATCTACTGAGACGACACAAAATATGTTTGCAAATTTCAATTGTGGTAACCATTGGTGTGAAAATGATTGAGTGGTTGTTTTTGCTAAAGAAACTAAATAAAAATGATAAAAGAGGGATTCAAACGAGTTTTTGCTCCATTGAAAGAAATTGCGGCCTAATTGCAATTGCATTCCTTTGACTTCAACATTTAAGCTTTGTAAACCGAATTCAACACCTATTCGACCTTCTATGAAGTATCTTTAGGAGGCTAAGCGATTAAACCGATATTTCTATGGCTAATACGAACTTAGTTAATTTTGAAACACAATTCTTTTGGTTTTAAAGGTTTTGCCCTATGTCTAGGGTCAAAAACAAATTCCTATGTCTAGGCTATTTTCCTTTATTGCTTTTATGAAATCTAAATTTTTATCTAACCTTTTCAGAATTAGACTCAATTTTTTGTATACTAATCTAGGTGATCAATCTAGACTAATAATAAGCATTAAAATCAATAAAAGAAAACAAGCGATTGATGAAGCAAGGTTGCTCTCACAATTAGGCATTTATTCCTATCTTTAGGGCATCCACCTGCTTGAATCCCAAAGAAGAAATTAGCTCATCATAATTAAATTAACAAAAAAAAACAACAGTAAGCTAAAATTAAAGTAATTCATTGGTAGAAAAGAAAAATTGGAAAATAAACTAAAGAATTCTAGCAAGCAAACTTGTATGAAAATTCTATTATGCCAAAAGAAGCTTTAAAGAAAAATGGAAGAATTTATAACTTTATTAAAATGCTAAAACAAAGAAGATACAATTAGTAGCTATCTTTAAATAAAAATAAAAACAAAAAATAAAAACAGAAAATAAAAAAAATAAAAATAAAAACAGAAAATAAAAGAGAAGAACAGTGTTCGTTCATGAAAGAAACCCACAAAAAATTGAAGATCTTCCTCCCAAATCGAGCTCAATCGAATAAGGTTTTTCTTTTTACCAACATCAACTTCGTTGAGATAGGATTAAGGAAGGGATTAGAACTAAGATGAAGAAGAAATGAAAAGAAAACAGCAACTACAAAGCTAAACTGAGAATTGCAGAAAATGGGCATGAGAAGAAAAACCCAGCCGCCATTTGCTTCGTTTTCCACCATTTTTATAGGCATTGAAGACTAGGGTTTCCATCTTGGAGCTCCTTAATTCGTGGGTAATTTATTGAGCACAAGATTTGGCCGTAAATTCTCCATAAATCAAGCAATTCACGTGGGTTTTGGTGATTTTCCGAAAATTCTGCACTTTTGGTTAAGTCTAGAGAATGCAATTGCATTGCAATTGCATTCTTCTTCTTTGTTCTTCACCTTACATTGCAAATGGGAATGCAATTGCATTCTCTTTTGCAAAATCTTCAAATCTGTACAAAAACTCAACGTAAGCCAACTTTCTTGCATCTTTTCGCTTAATTCATTCTTTTATCATATTCCGACAAGCTTGCATGAATTTATCTCATAAACGCTATTTTTAGCTTGCTCGGTAATCAATAAAGCATGCAAAAATGGCAAGAACAACTTAGTTTTAGGGTTAAATAATCCTCATAAATGAGAATTATCACCTACCTAAGTCATAGTCATAGAGTCTAGGGTGGTCTTCTTTGTTCAACAAGCTAAGTTCACTCACATTACAAACATTTTTCTTTCTCCCCCAAACTTATGTAAAGCTGCTGCTAGGCCTCATTTTCTTTTTCTTTTGAATTTTTTTTTATGAGAGTTTTACTATCACTTGTACCTTCGTTCCAACTTACTAACACTTTGTGGTGAAAGTAGTTGACTACAAGCACAAATCACTGCTAAGACCGTTTTCACATACTCACTTCCTAAGTTAACCTTTCATGCAAAGGAAATCATGGGTGTCATGACTGCCTCTGGTTACATAGTTAACTCTAGAAGATGGAGTATCTTAGTTTTTTTTTTTTTTTTAAGTCCTAGCAGCTGTTACAACGACAACATAATATTACAACAACATATTATTACAACGACATACTATTACAACATAATACAACAACGTACTATTACAATAACATAATATTACAACGATAGTATTACAAAACTCACCCCCCCAAACTTAAATGGGTCAATGTCCCCATTGACTAAGAACTAGGAGAACAGGGGTTGGGGTATATAGTTGGGTCACTTAACATGCTAAGCATCAAAGCTAAACTCTCATAAGTCCATTAGATGGGATAAACACAAGGGAAGTTTGGGTTCGAATGTTTTATGGAGAAAAAGAATTTATCAAAATTTATGATGTTGAAAACTTGAAGTTGTGTGTGAAAGCACTGGAAAGTTGAGAAAACTCTAGGTATCATCATTAAGAGTTTTTTTTTTTTTTTATCAAAACACCAAAGAAAATAATTTGTATTTATTTTTGGAACATGATTTTTATGGCATGCTTGTGCGAGGAGTAGATTTTTTTTTTTTTTTTAATTTTCAGAATTCATGAAAGCAAATAAACTAAATAAGCATAGAAGAACTTAACTAAACCTCAAACTAAAAACATAACTGATTGTGAATTTTGCTACACGCAAGTGCACGTGATCGAAGTAATAAAGAAACTGGAAGTACTCCAGAGTATCGTACCCAAGGGAACGGGTTTTAACAAAATCTATAAAATGGCACACAATCGTTTACAAATTGCAACTTAAGTAACCGTGGATATAAAAATATAAGAGGTTCGTTTGTTAAGAAAAATAAGTAAAAAAATCAATGAGTTAAAATAGGGATTCAAGTGATTCAAGCACTTTTGGAAAAATGGTATTCAAAATGAAATTGCCATCTTGACTAAACATGTGAAAACTAAGTAAACCGAGTTCAACTCCTATTCAATTTTGATTCAAAATCTTTAGGAGACTAAGTGATTAAACCTATATGTCTATGGCTAATCTAACTTAGATACTTTCACACACAACTCTAGTGGTTTTGGAGTCTCGCCTTATGTCTAGGTTCAATGTTCAGAACTTATTTCTAAGCATTTTCCTCCATTGTTTTAGTGACATCGGCTTTCCCTTAACTCTTTTGATATTAAGTTCAAGCTGGACAAGTAATCACTAGTTGGCCGACTAGGTTTACCCAATTCTAAATTCAACAAAAGCAAACAAAGTTCACATGCTAGCTAGATTGATTATGCTTTAGAGCTTTTACATTTTTTCCTTGGGCCTTCACCAACTTGAACCCCTAAAGAAAATTTAGCTCATTATGAAAGAAATGAAAAACCAAAATTTACTTGCCATAAGATTCATAATTAATAAAACTAAATAAGGGAAATAACTTTTAAAGTAACTGATTTGAATTTTCTTAAGGAAATCTGAATACACAATTAATCTAAAATCTTAACTTGCCCGAAAAGAGGTTAATAATCATGCTGACTTAAAATCAGAATTTTCATTCATGAAGCTACTTGAAATTTGAACCTTAGTGGAGATAAAAAAAAAATATCCAGAACTTGAACAAGCTTTTAGAAGGAAATTGTAATCTAAAATTCAATCATTCATTCAATTATGCAACAAATAGGAAAATGGAATGAAACCAAGACTAATTCTATGACTCAAAACTGAACAAGAAGAAAACCCAGCCACGTTTTGGATCGTTTTCCTCATTTTTATAGGCATTGAGGGCTAGGGTTTCCATCTTTGTGCTCCTCCAATCATGGGTCAATGTTTGGGCATGAGATTAGGCTTAAAATTCTCCAAAAATCGAGCAAATCCCATGGATTTTGGTGTTTTCCCGAGATTCCTGCAGCTTCCAGATTTTCCAGAAATGCAATTGCATTTCAATTGCATTTCTATTGCATTATTTTTCAGCTCTACCAAAATTTTCCAGAAATGCAATTGCATTTTCATCAGCATTTTTGGGCTGAAAAGTCTCCTAGAAATCGAGCTAAACACCGTGGGTTTTGGAGCATTTTCGTGATTTCCACAATAAATTGATATGTCTAAAAAATGCAATTGCAGGGTATTACTACTTGTGTGATGCCAGATATCCCAATGCAGAAGGATTTATAGCCCCGTACAGAGGACAACGCTACCTCCTAACTGACTGGCAATGAGGGAATCCACCAACCAGCCCCAAAGAGTTGTTCAACATGAGACATTCATCAACCCGAAATGTCATCGAGAGGGCGTTGGGTATGCTAAAGGGTCGATGGGCGATCCTCCGAGGAGAGTCCTTTTATCCCGTCAAAGTCTAGTGTAGGACGATAACCTCATGTTGATATGTGTCCTGCCCAAAGCACCTAAACAATTCTGTGATGAAACAGGAGATATGGTTTCAATGGTGGAGTAACGAAATCATATCTCCAGTTCAAAGGTTAAGTACCTCGAACCATCGCCACCTCTTGTCCTGACAGGTACTTGTAACTGGTTCAGGTGACTTCAATAACACTCAGTCAAGTCTTAGTATCGCATTTAGGACGGCGTTGAAGTGTCTGGACGCAGTCTCACCAGATCTGGCGAAATGTCTTCATATTACTCGATTCTTCACATCGTGCGCAATGATGTGGAGGAATATCGAGAGCATTTCCTCCACATCCACATATTGAGTGGATGTTAGCCCCCCTCTTACCTTAAGCATCTCACATAGGATAGAAAACGTTCGCCTATCCATCTGTGTATTCTCACGACAAGCGAGATCATTTTCGTGTATGAGACGAAAGAAATTTAGCTGCCTAATTTGGTGTTTTACATGAGGGGATTGGTTGTCAAGTCGCCTTTGCCATTGCATTATTGCAGCAAATGTTGCTGAGAATTGGAATTGTGTGGCGCAGACGACCGTAAGTATTGCTACCAACTCATGTGGGTTAATATCCAATCCATCCATTTATTACTTTAGTTATAGGATCCTGAAAAATCATATTCAGGTACATGAGATGCATTGCTTCCATTGTAGGTCTCCTAGGATAACTATGACTACACCAATTATGAATCCTAGGACATGTAAGATAGCATGATATGCTCCACTACATATGGGTATAATGTACATCTTACATGCCCTATATGCTGGTTCCTTTCAGAACTAATTACATTTTTTTTGACAAATTCATGTGATAAAGAATATTTACTTTTCTCCCTAAGTTTAGAAACTAAAAAAGAATTGAAAAAAGCAATAAATAAATAACTAATAAGGGTTAGTCTAGTCTAGATTTCTTAAGTAATAATTATAAATTATACCTTCTAATTTACTTATTCTATAAATTATATTATTATATTTAAAAACTGTTTTAGATAATTTGAATGTTTTCAAAATCTAAAAATATTCTTATATTTTAGAAATAGTTTTATATAATTTTATTGCATGCGGAATCTACAAATTAGGAATCTTTCCATTACTTAAAAAATGATATTTTACCCATGTGTGCCACGTGTGAGGCGTGTCATTTGAAATTAATAAATTACACATTATAAAAGTGATTGAAAATTGTAAAATTTGTATTTTGCTTGTTCTCCTACAAAAATGTAAAGTTTTATTTTATTTTATTATTTTAGTAAATGAAATTTAACAATAAACTAACTGTATGGACTAATTTTAAGATTTATTGTAAGTACATGACTAAAATTGGACATTTGAAATTACAAAGATTAAGATGGAATGAAACTCAAAATACAAACACCAAAATGATATTTTAACTAAAAAGGTTAAATTATAAGTTAAAAATCTATTTTTCTAAGGTTATGTCTATTTAATCTCTATAATCTAAAAATGAAAATAAGATCAAAGGGACACAATTCCAAAATTTGATAAACTCTTGAAAATTGAAAATCGATCATTTATAATTGAAAAAGGAAAAGGAAAAAAGGAAAAGGAAAAGAGGAAAAGGGAAAGCCAAAAAGGTATTATCAAAAAGTTTAATAAGAAGGTTTAATCTATTCCTTTGAAAAAAAAAAGGAAGAAGGAATTTGGGCTTAAAAATTTTACAATTGTTCCTTTACAATTTATAGCTTATTGCTATATCCTTTTTTTCTCCAAATTCCTGAGATAAAAAATGTTTAGCTTTTACAAGTTATTATGTTTAAATTTTTTTGCAAAATATGTAACTTTTATTCCATATGTTAACTTACTATACGAAATAAATTTAGCATCCACCTACCTTTTTTATCTCCAAGTCATTGTGCTAAAAAAATGTATTATATTTTTTTAAAAAAAATTGAAAAATATGGAACTTTTTTATATTTGTTAACTTCTAGAAAATAAGTTTAGCATCCACCTATCTTTTTTTTCCCCAATTTATTGGACTAAACAATTCCTAATTCTTGCAAGCTATTATATTAAAAAAAAAAAAAATACAGCTTTATCTAGGAACAAAAAATAAAGATTTATGGACATTTTTTCTATAAGCACATATGTTAAGATTAATTTTATTTGGAAAATCAGACTGTGCCAAGTATGGAGAAACTTTCTTTACTTATTTACAAAATTAACTAGGAAAAACCAAAACCTATTTTTCTAACTTAATTAATTTCAATTGAAAATCAATTTCGTCCTTAATGCCTAAATCAATTCCACTATAATCCACTTACTCACAAAAATTGATTGCAGTGTTTTTTTTTTCTTTATTTTTGTTGGTTTTTTTTTTTTGAAAATGCAGTTTTGCCCTACCGTGCTTTGGGTCGCACTAAATGCCACGTATTGAAGTAACAAAGTGTTTTTTTTTAAAAAAAAACATAATAGAAATTAACCTTTTGTAATTGGAGTGGAATAGAGGGTGGTAGACAAACAAATGTTCAAAGTAAAAAAGAAAAAACAAAAATAATACTACATGTGCAAAGTGATCAAATTACAAAAACAAAACATAGATGTGGACAATAATGAAGATAATTAAAAAAAAAAACTCAAAAAAAATTAGTGCACAAATTACAAGATGTGCAAAGATTCTAGATTACACAAACATGCGTAAAACAAAAAAAAAACATTACTAGGTGTGCTTTGGAGAGCTTGTAAATCACTGAGTTGACGATGATATGCTAATATTGTACCTTTCACACTTTTGACCAATCCCCCACTTCGTGCTACTTTGAAGTTGTGAGCATGGAAGATCCAAATAGTGACATAGAGAAAGAAAGTATAATGAAATTAGTTCACCCATAACACTAGCCAATATTTATAACAATATAATGCATAGTTTGAATGAAAGAATTGGACTGAGTGAGATGAAGAGTGGAACTTACTAGCAGCTAGCCACTTCAAGAATAGTAGATGGAGGAGGTAGTGTGTTTAGTTAGAGCAATCAAAATATTTATAGAAGGAAAAACTCATTAATGATAGGTAAAAGAGGAGATAAAGTAATAAATGGATGGACTAATCACCCAACCACCACTTAAATGCAGTAAGTAATAAGTACATTCACTTTTAAAAAGAGTGAATTAAAGTTTGACTGAAATTAATCTCACATCACCTTTCTCTCACATCCACGAAGCACACATAAAAAAAATAGGAATTAAACACCATTAATGGCAGTTGTTGAGTATAGATAGGAAGGGGTTGGGTTGACAACCTAATTTATTAGTTGAGTACATACCATTTATGAAGTAGGTGATTTCAAAACCAAAAGTAGAATCGAATATATCAAAGTAACAATGCATTTCCATTTTCAAACCAAAACAAATAACAAGCTGAATGTGGATTTCATCATGAAAACAGAACACTATTTTGTATATGAAAGGAAAAAAAAGCTGCGATAAAAAAGGAGGATGCCTTAGGTTTTGAATCAGAACACACGTCATGGTTATGTAAAGACACATATATGAATTTAATTTCATCATCACAATAGTTATGGCAGTAGACTTAATCATCAAAACACAAAAATGTAGCAGTCTGGTTTACTCATTAGAACACACGCAGTGAGCATACTCATCACAGAAGGCAGAATGTTAATCAACAAAAACTAAGAAACAATCAATTTGAAGTAAACTACAGAGGCCTCAGACATCAACATGATAAAAATTTAAGGATACTCATCATCGGCCTAGAAAAGGAGAGAATCAAAAAAGGAGGAAACCTTAGGTTTTGAATCAGAACACACGTCTTGGTTATGTAAAGACACATATATGAAATTAATTTCATCATCGCAATAGTAATGGCAGTAGACTTAATCATCAGAACACACAAATGTAGCAGTCTGGTTTACTCATTAGAACACACACAGTGAACATACTCATCACAGAAGGCAATTTTTAAGTAAAATACAGAGGCCTCAGACATCAATATGATGGAATGAAAAAGCAAAAAAATTATAGGATACTCATCATCGGCCTAGAAAAGGAAAGAATCAAACCTGTTGGATGAATAATGACCAAGCCCCTGTTGGCTTTTTGGCCCTTAATCTCAAATTAATTAATTTTAATTAATTAATTAATTAATGTTTTGATGATAACAAATCTGCTATTAATTACTAACAATTTTAGTATTTTGAAGTGTCCATAGTGTAGAGTTTGGAATAACATTCCAATGCCTCTTGAATCACTCAAATCGGAGTTAAAATGAAGAAGTTATGGGCAAAACAAATTTGAACGAAAAATTCCCGACGCGATGACGTGGCAGCTGAGTTAGCATTATGGACTATTTAGAGAGTGACACGTGAAGCTATGGGGAAAGTGACACATGGTGGCTTTTTTGTTTGTTTAAAAAAAAAAAAAAACTTATATTATTATATATTATTTTTTATGTGTCTAACGGTTTTTTAAAATTAAAAAAAAAAATCTGACAGCATTAAATGCTGCCAGTAGTTAGGCTGATTTAAAAAAGAAAAGAAAAAGAGGTTATATATATTTTGACCGTTAGACATATATATATATATATTATTTTTTTTTATTTTTTTTTCTTTTAAAATCTCTACCATTCATTTTACTTTACAACAATCCAATGGTCCAAATTAAATTTTGATTTTTACCTCTTTTCCCTCTCTTTTTATACCATCTTTTTCTCCAAAAATTACAAGTTTTCCATAGTTTTTCATCCTCCAAATTCTCAAAGCTTCCATTGTTGCTCTCTCCAAGCTCTCAATTTTTTTTTTCTTTTCATCTTTTTCTTGAGAGAGAATTATTGTATTGTGAGAATTTATTTTTGTGTGAGAAATTTGTAAATCCACTCTATTGAGAGAGTTATAAGTGTGTTCTATAAACATATCAAACTTTGTAACGGTTTGATCCTAACCCGTGGAAAGGATCGAGTTTGCTCTTGAACTCGTAAAAAGAGCGTTGTAGCGGTTGAGCTCTAATCCGTGGAAAGAGTCGATAAAGTTTTTATTCAAATTCCCAAGAGGAGCTTGGGGAGTGGAGTAGATCGAGTTTGACCGAATTACTATAAAATTACGGTGTCATCCTCTCTAACTCTTTCTCATTTACTTTTGCAAATTAATTGTAGTAATTTATTGCATGCTTTAATTTTCTCTTAATTGTTTATTGTGTTAGATTGAATTAATTTTTCACACTTTACATATTGTATTAATTATCCTTTTTATTTGTGTATAAAAAGTTTGATAATTAGATTATTTGTGCATACTTAGGAAAAAGTTTTATTAAACCCTATTCACCCCATCTAGGGTTGCCATACCGATCCAACAACCCCCACCAAGCTTCGCTGCACCCAAGAATCTCTCTCCTACCAGGCCTCATGTCGAATTTTTGACTGATGAAGTATTGCGATTGAAAAAGGGGAAGAAGCTACCATGGATGTTGTTGCATGGGTGAACCCTACAATCAATCTCAATCTTCTGTCGAGGCAGCAAGAGAGAGATTTTTTTGGGGCGTTTGGAGCGGCAAGGGAGTTGGATTTTTGTTTTTGGGACAGAGAGGGTAAGGATTCTATGAAGGAGAGAAATTGAGGTGTTAAACCCATGAATAATGGAAGGTAAAGACATGGAAAATCAGATCCATGGATGTAGATCTACGAAAAGAGGTAGATATAGAAAGAATAGAACGAAACAGAGTTCGATCTAAGGAAGAAGACGGTTTGACCAAACCCACAGTTAGGCTTATAGAAAAGAGGGGAAAAGTCTGTGAAACGTTCAACAACAAAGGAAAGAGAATGGAGGAAAAAAAGAAAATGGGATTAGGGCTATGGAGGAAGAGAGAATGAGAGTTCGGTGCATCGGTGAGAGAGAGATTGGCAAACAAGGGCCTTGGGAATGATTACACCGTGTAAAATGGTGGGGTTGGTTTTTCCAACCCCTGTGTTGTGAAAACAACGGGCCAAACAGGGGTTTGGGTTTCAAACCCAAACCCATGGGCCAAACGGGCCTTAGGTGTAAAAGGAATCATTTTTTTTGAAGAATTTAATGCGTTTTTGTGTTTTGTGCAGAAGTTGCATGTTTTCCCAGATTCCAATCAAGATTGCAGCAGCAAAGTAATCGAGGATTGAAGCTGTAAAATTGCGCCTAAGATAACTGGACCTAATCGACAGACTATGCTTAATTAGTGGATTTTTGTGAGCATACCTTGGAGACGCTCTCCCTCTCCTATTTATAGGAGTGGATTAGGATTTCCAAGATGTGCGTATGACGTTGAACTGAGTTGGGAGCAGTTTGGTTCATCTAGTTTTGGTCGTTACCACCCATGAGTTGGGCCTTAGGCCATGGTTTGGGCCCAACGAAGACGTTGGTCCCTTGCTAGGCTCATCTTAAGTGGCTTTAGTGGCCTTGACTCATTTTCGACTCGATTTTACCCATAACATCTCCCAAAAGCTTTCACCTTTTCATATCATTATCAAATAATAGGCAAGACCTTCTAACTCTTAAAGGGCAAGAATGTTCTCATCGATTGAAAGAAGTGTTTCCCTAGATGGAAAAAATATTATTCAATGTAGTTCTCACAATATATCTATCCCTAATAATCATCTAAGACAAATCAAAATCTATCTATCCCTAAAAACCATTTGATCCCTATTAGAAATATATAGTTTTTAAATTCTCTCGTACATTGAACATTATAAAATCACCAATCTCATCATTATAGTCTTTGCAAATAATTTCTCCTAGTTAAAGTGGTTGTAAGAGGAGTTGGCAAAGGGTTAACATCAACTTGGCATGCATGTGGTTGAAAGGCACTCGATTTTTCTCCTTTTCTTTCTTTTTTTTTTTTTAAAAAAAAAAGAACATAAATGATTACCAAACATATTTCTATTTAGTTTTAAGAAAAATATAAACGAGAAATAAGAAATAGGAAACAAGAAACAAAAAACATAAATATTACTATTCACACGAGATTTCAACAAGGAAATTTAATACGTGTAAATAAACTTGATTTTGTATTGATTTTAGTATAGTGAGTACAATCTCTAGTATTTGATCATCTTATTCTCTCTCCTACTTGTATGCTTTGCTCGAGGCTTGAAAAGCTTGTTCTTGAGGTTGAAACTTCAATAGATTCTTGGAGCGTTCTTGATCTCCGTAACGTGTTCTTTGTTTAGACGGTGTTTGATCTTCAAGAGCTTCTGGAGTCTTCTGAGCTTTGTTTCTGAATTCTCTCTAAGCTTCTTCAGTTTTAAACCTTTCAAATGAAGGAGGAAGCCCTCTATTTATAGAGTTCCTCAAGGCCTCTAGGTGGGCTTGGGCTTGTTGGACTGGGCCTAGTTGATTTTGGGCAAACCTTTTAGATGGGTCTGGTTGACTTTGGACCAGCCTTTTTGGACTAGGCCTGGTTGACTTTGGGCCAACCCTTTTGTACTGGGCTTGGTTGACTTTGAGCCTGACTTTTTGGATTGAGACTGGACTTTTAGGCCAGCCCTTTTGGACTGGGCCTGGACTTTGCTGATTAGGGCCTTCAATTCGGGCTTTTATCTTCCAAATTTCAAATAACCCAATTGTGTACTCGGATTTGCCATAATTTAATTTAGGAAGCTTTGCAAATTTAATTAATCCCTAATTAAATATAATTTAGTCATCAATGTTGGGTAATGACATGACAATTTTGGGTTGGTCGAAATTTGTATTCCAACAAATGCCCCATTTTCGAGATTTATACACAAGTATGCGTGTGTGAATCTCGAAAAAGTTATTTTGGAATCAATACTTAAGATACTCCATTTGATGTGTTAATTTAATCAAAATATGAAATTTGGTTCACAATTTTGATTTTTTGGACACATTTTTTTAATGCCAATTCATCAAAAATATGAATTTGAGTTAATATTTTGATTTTCTTTTTTGGCATAAAATTTTGATTTGAATTTAGTAGAAATTTATGTCCTACCTAATTCAAAATCTAAAATTGAGGCAATGTTAAATTTCAAAGGTTAAAATTCTATCCCAAATTTTATTTGCAATTGGATTAGGACTTGGAATTCTATCCAATTTTTGTTTGAATTTGGCATAAAATTTGATGCCGGCTCCAATTTGGATTTGGGATAAAATTTAGATTATGCTTAAATGTTGATTTGAGAAATTTAATTTGAAATTTGGCCAAAATTTTAGTTTGGGGTAAAATTTTGAATTTTTTTGGTTGTTGTTTTTTTCCCTCGAGATTTGAGAGAATTTTGATTTTACCCTACCTTGATTTGAATTTGAAAAAAAAAAACTGAATGTATCCAAATTTTAATTTAGGAAGGAGGTCTCATGGTAATTTGAAACTTAATTGAAACTTGCCCTTTGCTTTTAAAAGCAAACCAACATTCAAATTTGTTTGAAATTGATTTGAATCCTCAAAATAAGATTTTGAATTGGACAAAATTAAAAGCTACACTTAGAATAAGACTTCGAACTTAAAATTTGCTCCAGGTTTGATAAATTTTGAAATATGCCCCTATTTAAAAAACAGAAAGAAAAAAAAAAAAAAACTGGAAACTCCATCCCTTCCCTTTTCTTGGAGTACATTTAGGAGAAATAGGAGTTCTGTTGAGATATTACTCTGATCAACACTGAAATTCTAAAACATTGAAATTCCATCAAAACCCTGAAGAGTCGTATATGACTTCCAACTGCATATTGGATTTCATAGATTCGATTTCGAAATCAATTTTTTTTTTTAGTTCAAATTTGAAGAAAATCTCAACCCACAAGCTTTTCCTTCACTATAAATATCGGGCAGTAGGAACACTCTCCATCCAAGTCCAAGACTCATAGAGGTGTTTCGCAAGAATCGAATCGAGTTGCTAAATCGTCGAATCTGTCGCTCGCTGCTGACTCGAAGCTGCCAATCCTCGATGTCGGATCAGAGCTGTTGCACATTGTGGGTTGCGTGTTGGAGCGTCACTAGAGTTGAGGTCAAAGTTTCAGTCACCGCCACCGAGCTCAACCTGTGAGTTGCTGCCGTCGAAACCCGTGGGATTCACCGCAGCTCGTCATTGAGGTCGTGCCGCTGCCGGTGAGTAGCTACTGCCAAGTCCGTTCGTGCAGCGTCGCCGGAGTTGACGAAGTGAGAGTGATAAGGGAGATGGAGTTTGGTGAGAGAGAGAAGAAAAAAAAAGAGAGAAAGAAATAGAGATAAAGAGAGGAATGGGGGGTGATGGGCTAGAGGTAGAAGAAACAAAAAAAATAAAATAAAAACCACTTTTTTCCTTTCCTTTCTTTTCTTTATATTTTGCTTTCTTTTGTCATTTTGTGATTTAGTTTTTTTTAAAAATCAAGAGAAGCCCAACGTGGGGCACCAACCTACGGCCCAAAAGGCCTTCCTTTTTAAAAAAAAAAAAAAAAAATTATTTATTTACCTATTTATTATTTTTATTATTTTATAATCTTTTTTATAAAAAAAATTTAAATCTTTTTTTTACTTAATTAATTTTATTTATTTATTTATTTATTTTTATTATTATTATTTTTTCATTTATTTATTATTTTTTTCCTTATATATTTGTCAACTTTTTTCCTTATTCCACCCTTCTTTTTTTTGCCACTTTTTTTTGTAAACTTTTTTTTTCTAACATGTTTTAGCTTTTTTTTACTTCTCTTTTTGCAAACATATATTTTTTTCAACATTTTTAGAAAGCTTTTTTTCAATCAAAATCCTTTTTTTTTTCGGTTTTTTTTTCTTTTTCCTTTACTTTGTCTCATACCTTTTTGTTTTTTTTTTTTCAAAGATTGCATTTACAAAGGCCTACAAATATTTCTTTTGAAAGAGAACCTCTATCTGCTACAAAGTAAATTACAACAACCTTGTATGTCTCCTTCGTTGTTTTTGTTTCTAAATGTAGCTAAGATGCCCCCCTTCCGCGATGTTTCAACTCTGGAGGTAACCCTTGCTGAGGATGGTTCACCTTCACGGCTGCTTCAATTTCAAAACTGGAGGTGGTTCAATTCCTTGCTAAGGATGGTTCACCTTCACGGTGGCTTCTGTTGGGATTTATGCACTAAAGCTTCGTAATTAATAATTTATTTAATAATGAATAACAATTTTGATTATTTTATTTGCAATATAATATTATCCATTATATGAAAAATCCAAGGTTATTAGTGTAATCTTGAACAGTATGTGGTTGACATACGAGAGGATCATGTTCAAGAAATAACCTAAAGGGTTATAGTATATAGATAAGGTTGGGTGCCTTATCTTGGTAACACTATTGATACGGCCCACTTTGTAATAGTTACAAATGATTTGATCCAAATCATTCATGTGGAGACATGTGAGTGGGGGTATCTTATACAATGAGTTTGTATAAGACTGGACCACGAAATATTTAATCTCTCTTTATAAATCCATTAATTGAGAAGATTAATATTTCATCAGGATGATCATATGCGACTTGATTTTAATCCTGAGTGAGTTATGAACTCCTGCCTATGAGGGCTTGTTCTTTGATTTGCATGGGTGAGAGTGGCTTTTGTAGCCAATTCAATATGCCTACCATTTTGGGGACTTGACCAAATAGGGAGCTGGGAACATAATCTCACAAGATGGAATTCACTTCTTTTCATATAGGGTAAGTAGATGAGTAGTTCCCTTAAGTGCTGATTTTGGGACTTGAACAATAGGGTCCTACCCTCTCACTAGCCCGAGAGGGACTTAGTTTATAATTAGATTATAAACAAATTGTTCATTAGATGATCAATGGTATTTAAGGTGCAAGATATAATTACAGGGGTAAAACGGACTTTTGACCCAGCTGTAATTACGAACAACTCGTGAATGATTGACTTGCATGTAATGATTATATCTATGGACATAATTTGTCCTACAGTGCATAAGAGTGCAACTCTAGGTCTATAGTGGAGTGACCTAGAGTTAATGAATAAAAATTAATTAATTAAAGAGTTTAATTAATTAATTTTGTATCATTGGAGCTTATAATTTGTAAGTCCATAAGGTCCCATTGCTAGCTCATAGTAACATTAAAATATCAATTTAGTTGAAAGAAAATTTTGAAATGTTCAAATTAATATTAATTTGAAGTGTTCAAATTAATATTTAATATAAAAGATAAAATATATTTATTGTATTTGATACATTAAATATTAAAATTTGAAATGTTCCAATTTAATATTTAATTTGAAGTGTTCAAATTAATATTTAATATATTAGATATATTAAATATAAAAGAGGAAAATATATTTATTGTATTTGATACATTAAATATTAAAATAATTAATGTATATTTGATATATTAAATAAAATATATTTATAGAATTTGAATAAGATTCAAATAAATAAATATCGTAGGAGATTTGAATGAGATTCAAATAAATACAAGATATATTAACACACATCTCCTCAATAGAGAGAATTAGAGAATTCTCTCTAGACCTCTTCCTCTCCAATCCCTTGTGGATTTTCTTTCAATAGGCTCCCACAAGCCTTGATCCTGTGTTCGAGTCATAGTCAGGAAGACTTTGTGGAAGAGATAAAGATCCACCGGAAGATTCTCCATATTTGGAAGGTATTTATTGTTTAACCCTTGTATTTTAGTTTAATTCTAAATAAATCAAAGACGATTCCTATGCTTCCACTGTGGGTTTAATTCGATTATTCGCTTCAGCTTCTCCATCGGAGAAGGATGATCAACACTGGAGGTGGCCCTTGCTAAGGAAGGTTCACCTTCATGGCAGCTTCAATTTCAAAACTGGACGTGACCCAATTCCTTGCTAAGGATGGCTCACCTTCACAGCGACTTCCACACCGGAGAAGGATGTTCAACACTGGAGGTGACCCCTTGTTAAGGATGGTTCACCTTCACGGCAGCTTCAATTTCAAAACTGGAGGTGACCCAATTCCTTGCTAAGGATGGCTCACCTTCACGGTTGCTTCCACACAGGAGAAGGATGTTCAACACTGGAGGTGACCCCTTGCTAAGGATGGTTCACCTTTATGGCGGCTTCAATTTCAAAATTGGAGGTGACCCAATTCCTTGCTAAGGATGGCTCACTGTCACGACGGCTTCCACACCGGAAAAGGGTGTTCAACACTGGAGGTGACCCCTTGCTAAGGATGGTTCACCTTCACGGCGGCTTCAATTTCAAAATTGGATCGTGCTTTAGACCTTCAGGCTCACAATTGTTTCGACCACAACTATTTTGATGTCACCTCTTCCGCTTTTTTCCTGACCCTATTTTTTTCTTTTTTAGGACCTGGGGTACTTCACAAAACTTTCGGATGAGGGGTGAGATGGCTCATCATTTTAGACGATGTGAACCAACCCACCAAAAGTGGGACCATCCTCCTAGTGGGGGAGTCCATTAAGGAATTGGGATCTGAGCTAGACAATACGCATTTCCTGCCTGATATATTTGTGGACAGGCCTCTAAACAAGAACCCTGCAAACAGCATGTGGATCTTGCAGTCTCCTGTCCATAAGAAGAAATTGAATGAAGATCCAGTGCCAACATTAGGGCGTCGAATCATAGAAACCCAAGTTCGTTGGGGTCCCCAGTTGAAATTAAATAGGGAGTTTGGCTACATAGCCAATTACTGGGAATGGCTCGAACTTGCAGTGGCTTAGAACTAGAGGGTCTTGCAAGGCTCCAATTTACTAGGAGTTGTGATGGCCTCCTTGTACACCTATGATCGTAACCACGACATTATCCGAGCTTTTTGTGAAGCCTGGTGCCCTGCAACAAACACCCTTCATACCTTGGCCGGAGAGGTATCCCTATCTTTGTGGAATATGTGGAAGTTTGGAGGTCTGCCTATCAAGGGGAAATTCTAAGATGAGATCATTCCCACTTGCGAGGAACTGGTGGGGGCATAGGACCAAGCTGACTCTCTGCCGAAGAGTTGTAGTCATCTGTTTCACACCTATCATCATATCGCATCTCAACAGATGGAGAGGCAACAGATTCCTATGCAGATGTGAATTTCTTTCTGGTTTAAGGGTGGCTTGAGGTATCTAAAGCCCCCAACACGTAGGCTGAGGAAAACTTATCACCCTCCCTCTACGCATAATTCCAACGGCTCTACCGCTCAGGCGCGTGATTGATCTGACAACGAGCAGAAGCTATTTCACTCCCTTGGCGTAGAAGAGGAATGGAAAGACCGAACATATTTGGCTGCCTTCCTTTCATGTTGGCTGTGTGTTTTCATCTTTCCCTACAATAGCACAAGCCTTCTTCGCCCTGGTGTATTTAAGGTTGCGGCCCTTATGGCAGAAAGGACCTTGTTTAATCTTGCAGTTCTAATTCTGTCCAACATCTACCATGGTCTCAGCCAAACTTACAACACTTCGTACTCTACCGGACGTTCATAAATTTTCTTTCTCGTCCAATATGTCCATGGATGGCTTGCCCATTATTTCGGCATGCATTTTAAGCCTTGCACCAGAGTGATGAGGCCTTGGATGGTTGACTATTTCAGGGAATGTGGTGCAAAATACTTTAGCCGCTTTGAAGCTCGTCAGCTGATCCATCGGGGTGCATCCATATTGTGGGATATGAACCTTGCTTCCAGGAAGAACGCTGAGACTTTGCGGGATGCTAAAGGCCTGTCATTTTCATCTTCCTCCTTTTTCATAAGTCTTCGGTCATGCTACTTATCTTCCTGCCATGGAAAGCTAATGACTATCGAGGCTTACAGCCCCTATCACTTTGGTCTGCAATTTGGTTTCTACCAAGATGTGCCAAATGACCTGCATGCCGATCTTCTTCACGTTAGTCTGGAGAATGTCGTTCATTCTTAGCGGCTTTGTACTAAGACATTGACCTCATCCCATGTGTATCTCCACGCGTTTGAGTTGAACCCTCGTGCTCAAACTACTCAGGCTTGCAAGAGTTGGTGGCTACGAAGACACGACAACTATCTCGAGGAAGGCCTTCGACTTTTGGTGGATAGTATTCCTCCTCCTCCAGCTAAGAATAAATCTACCAAGGATCCAAGTACTAGTGACACGGGCAAGACTGTTTGTGAGGTGCCGGCAGAGACACTAGCCAATCAAGGAGGGGCTCTTGATGGTGACGACGCTAGCCACAGTAGCAATGATGACCGTCATTGGAAGAGACCGAGAAATATGGAGAAGGTGGCGACTCCCAATGCCATCCCTTTTGAGGGTACTTTAAAGGTCCCGCCGCCTCCTGAGCCTTCTAGACCTCTAGTTGGTGCCCCTTCTTTGGCCATTCTCTTTAAATTATTTAGGCATTTACATATTGACTTAAGCAATCTTTCTTACCTTGTAGGGCTCTACGGGAGATCAATTGCCAACAAGTCGCCACGTTCTGAACACCCTCCCTGTGCAGATCAAATAATTTAGAGTGCCATCCGACAAGTTGATGACTTCGACCCCTTCTATTGTTGTTGATACACAACCTCGACAAGAGCCAAAAGAGGTGCCAGTTGCTATTTTGGAGGCTTCTAACTTCAATGATGACAGCATGATTTCACATTTTTCTGACATACAACGTCATGCCGCGCAAACTATGTGGGAGGCTGCCCAACAAAAACTTGCCCGTGCTACTTTTGAGAAAGTTCCTTCTCTCGAACCAAAAATGAAAAAGATACTTCAAACTATCTCAAGCGTTGATGCAACCAACTTACCACCTCTTCGCCAGTTCGTAGATGACTACTTTCGCCATGTGGGCAAGTATAGTGAACTAAAGCGATTGCACTCTTCCAAGTTGACCTTAGCTCAGAGAGATCACAACTTGGCAGAGCTTCAGGATAGATTGGACAATATCTCATAAATTGAAAGCCTCTCTCTTGAAAGGGAAAGCACACTCCAGCAAGAATCTGAGCAGACACTTCTTGAGATCGAAAGGCTCAAATTCCAACTCAAAACTTTAGAGTCTAATCACGAGAAAATTTTACTCCACATCTTAGAAGAAAAGAGGTCCTCAGCTCAGCGACAACTTGAAGTCTCTAAGATACGCGAAGAAGTGAGTGCAGTTGAAAGCACCCCTATCGCAAGTGAAAAAGATGCTAAGAGCCTTACAGTGCTTGGTGATTACTTAGAGGGTGCGTGACAAGAATTGCGAGATTTCAAGTGGACAATTTAACCTTTTCTTTTTTCTTTGTTTTCATTGTTATCTTGTAGATGTACTATTGGCCCAATCGGCCCATTTGTAACCCTATTTGCTCATGAAATAATAATATCTTTGAATTCTACTCAGCTTGGACTTTTTGTTTATTGCTTTGACTGAACTTAAAGTTTTTTTTTTGTTTCCTTTAAGCTGCCTATGTACATCAGCCTTGCGTTGGGTTTCTGTAGGGAGCTTTCCATGCTGGAGGTAGTCTATAATGGAATGTCGCCAGTCCTCTTCTTCAATAGTGTAGGCTGATATTACGTTTATTTCTTCATGTTCATCTTCGACGGGTGGCACGATCCATTTTTGACAAAGTGAAATGTTCATCATCGCATCTCCTGGAATCGTCAGGGCAGTGGCCAAGTTTGCTAGCTCGTCTGCTTTCTTGTTCTCTGCTCTTGGAATATGTTCGAGTGCTAGTAGTTGCCTTGCGTAGTCAAAATAAGGCTTCAAGTCCTCGTGCTTTACCTCATACTGGAGTGTGAGTTGATTAATGACTAATTTTCATGGCCATCTGAAGGCCAATTATTAATGCTTGGTATTCAGCCACATTGTTCGAACATAACTCATTGAGTGTGAAACTGTATGGAAGCATATGCTTCTCTGGTGAAATGAGGACGATGCCTACCCCCACCCCATCTCTTCGTGCCGCGCTATTGAAGTACATGTTCCATGGCTCCATGCTTTGAACATAGAAGACCTCCTCATTGGGCAGGTCCTCTCACAACTTCCAGTCTGATGGAATACGGTGACAAGCCAAGAAATCAGCTAACGATTGTCCCTTTATCGTCTTATGAGGCACGTAAACGATGTCGTACTGTTGGAGCAGAATCGCCCATTTAGCTAAATGCCCAGAAATTATCGATCTCGATAGGACATACTTGATCTGGTCAACTTTTGCTACTAAGTGCACTGTGAATGCTTGCATGTAGTGCCTTAGTTTGTCTATAGTGAAGAAAAGAGCAAGGCACATTTTCTCAATTGGAGAATAGTTTACTTCGGCCCCGTTCAAAATTCTACTTAGGTAGTAGAGGGCTCACTCCTTCCATCTTTTGGATGGCTTCAATCTTTGACTGGTCTATCTCGATCCCTCGATGTCTTACAATGAACCAGAGGAATTTTCTAGATGTTATGCCAAATGCACACTTGAGAGGATTCATCCTCAGCTGATATTTCTTAGGCGATCAAATACCATCTTCAGATCTTTTAAGTGATCTTGTCGCTTCCTAGACTTGACCACGAGGTCATCAACGTAGCATTCAACATGTTTGTGCAATATGTCATAAAAAACTTTCTGCATGGCACATTGATAAGTGGCGCCAACATTCTTCAACCCAAAGGGCATCACCTTATAACAATATATCCCCTTAGGAGTTTGAAAAGCCGTCTTTTCTTCATCTTCGAGAGCCATCTGAATTTGATTATAACCCGATGATCCATCCATAAAAGACAAAGTTTCATGTCATATGGTGGCATCAACCATAATTTTTGTGATGGGAGAAGTTATGCATTGTTCAAGTCGCGAAAGTCAACACAAAAGCATAGCTGTCCATTCTTTTTTCTGACAGGAACAATGTTGGCAATCCATGTTGGGTATTTTACCTCACGGATGAATCCGGCTTCAATCAACTTATTGACCTCTGTCTCAATTTGAGGAATCAATTCTAGTCGAAAACGCCCCTAGGCCTGCTTTACTGGTTGATACCCTTGTTTGATGGCGAGGTGGGCCACTTTCGGGTCAAGTCTTGGCATCTCTTTATAAGACCAAGCAAATATGTCTCTATACGAGGTAAGCAGGTTCATCTACTCGCCCTCTTCTTCAAGAGTAAGTGACACACTTATAAAAGTGGGGCGTGGTTCTTCTGCCGTGCCAAGATTCACTTCTTTAAGTTCGTCCACTGTCGACTAACTACCATCCTCAAGTAGCGGTGGAGCTTTGTCTGCATCCTCTTCAAACATTTCAGCCTTCATTTCTTCTTCAATTGTGATGTGGTGGCAAGAGGTCTCACCTTCATCTTGTTCTAAATCCTCTTCTGAGGGATTGGTGATGACTACGTCACGTCGTTTTACTTTTAACAAACTCGCCGTGTTAACCGCAACAAAGGTTTTTCTTTTCATTTGAGAGGGAACAACGCTGCGAATGTCTCTGTCAGTTCTTTTCTCACTACAATATGAATCTCTTGAAGTCTCCATCGAGCTTTCAGGTTGAATTAGGTCGAAGACTGATGTGGTAGGCCCTTCATTTCTTGACGTAGTTATGCTTAACATTTGAAAAGCTGATGGTGGTGTCATAGTCGAAGTTAAAAGTATATTCTTCCTCTCCTTTGTGGGCACGCCTAATCTCTGGAAGGCTGATGATCGCACCAAAGTTGGGGTTGATGAGGTACTTTCCTCTCCCACAGTAGGCCTGCTCAACCTTTGAAAAGCTGAAAGCCGAGTGGAGCCAGTACTAAGGGGTGAATCCCCTTCTCCTATTGCAGCCTCACCTAACCTTTGCGAAACTGGACTGCGTGCAATTGGCAACCTGATACGCCTAAGAGCGAGAATCCTTTGGTTGGCGTTTTCCTTCTTTCTTTGATTATTGACTTCATTCACCATTATGTGATTTACGTCTGTCATTCTTGCTTTCCCTCTTCTAGTTATGTGAACATATTCAGGCAACTTATATCCAAGTCACCTTTTTGATGTAGGTAGGGTGTAACCCTCTTTTAAATGCTTCTTTTGAGTCGAAGAAAGTTCAGGTCTTTCGTCAATGATCTTCAGACTCTTGAACTTAGTGTGCTTCGAAAGTCATAACATGCCTTTGTTAGAAGCTTATATGCCTTAGGGTCAAATCCATCCTTCATTCGTCTCCCAGGTAACACTGCCTTTACTTGACCATCGTCGGGTTTCTCGACTGTTGCTTTGCTTTCTTGGTGAGAGGCATAACAAAGTTGTCCTTCAGGATTTCGATATCCCCAACTTTCAAATTCTCTAAACATTCAGCAAAAGGTGATTCACCCTTCTTGCGTCGAGATAGATGGACGTAGTGCAAGATAGGGGGACTTGGGACGCTCTGTCTTTCGAAACGTTGCCTCCTGCAAGGCCTACTGAGGCTTCATCTTTTCTAGCATCAAACATCTTTGTTTCTTTAACAGATTCCTTTTTCTTCTCAATTTGTGGCTCTGGCTTGATTAGGTCGCTGCCTTTGATTAGGGGGACCTCCGCGGGTACGATTTCTCCTATGTTGTCTCCCTTCATGTAAAATTTTGCATCAGCAAAATGGGACTCAGCCTTTGAAAATGGATTTGTGTCAACCTCCACTTTCTTGATGCCATATTGGTAAAACTTGAAGCACTGATGCAATGTGTAAGTTATCACCTCGTTTCCATGGATCCAAGGGTAACCTAGCAGCAACCTGTAGGTGGTTTTAGAGTCGATAACATGAAACAGAGTTTCGTCTTTTAGGTCACCGATGATGAGCTCTCAGCAGACCATGCCAATTGCTCGTTGACCCCCTTGATTGAGGCATTGGATTACCAATTTGTTATTTGTCAACTCCTCTGTCGAAATGCCTAGCTGCTTTATAGTTGACTTAGGCATTATATTGACGGTTGATCCATCGTCAATGAGGATTCGACCGACCTTCTGTTCTCGAATGTATCCTGAGACGAACAATGACCTGTTATGAGGTTTTGATCCCAACAACAAGTCTTCATCAGTAAAACATATTGACTTGCAGCATGAGGCACATGAGCGTGCCATAGAGGTCGGGGCGCTTGCACTATCAGAATCTATTAAGGCCTCTATAAGAGCACCTTTGGCTGCTTGTGGGAGTGACAACAAGTCTTTTATGCTGAAGGAAGATGAGCTTCCCAGCTCAGTTGACCTCTCCAACGAACTTGCTGGATCTTCACTAGTGTTGATGGCGTGACATGCAAAAACCTTAAGTGTTCATTCTCTGTTGTTTTCTAGGAAGTTACTTGGGAAGAATTCTGCTAAAGTAACCGCCTGTCAAGGCCAGAAGATCTCTTCGTTTTCTTACACCATAAGATTCAACTTTCTGGTAATCCTCATGCCTTTTCTCCTTGGGAGTTTACTTCTTTGTTTTCGCTCCTGAAACACATGAGTCTCCTTCTGAACGTAGTCCTATTGTCGCTTTTTGCGACTGGTTACGACAATCCATCCGCTATTTTTATCTTCCATCTGTTCGCACCTTTCTTGAGTGATCTCCCTTTGGTGGCCTCTTTCTTGAACATTCTTGCTTGAGGCAATCTTCGGTGACCGAACCTCAATGGGTTCAAAGGACCCAAACTTGATCAGACACTCTCCATTCTTGTGTAAGGGGATTGTAGACAGTTGGACGCTTGGATTTGTCATTATTGCAGCGTGATTTGTTTGAGCTACCTCGTCGAGGTCTAGCTCAATTTTCTTCTCACGAGCCAATCTTAAAATCAGCTCTTTCAAAACAAAGCATTTCTCCACCGGATGGCTAACAACACAGTGGTCCTTACAGTAATTAGGATCGCCTACCTTTCCGAGCTCCTCTGGTCACTTGCATTTCGGGAGTTCAATGAGGTTTTTCTCTATCAATTGCTCTAACATGTCTGGGATGTCAGAGTCTGGAAACGGATACACTTTCTCTTGTCTCTCTTTCAAAGTCAGGTGGCGTCTCTCGCCTGCTTCTGGTTGCTTTTCTATCTTGGTTTCTTTTCATTTTGAGAAAAATTTTAGAGGGGTCGTGTTGACGACCATGGATTCCTTTGTGGCGCTCTTTGTAGCATGCTCTGCACCTTTAAACTTTTTTCTTTCTTTCTTCACGTTCGGGACTAGAGGGTCTTTATTCCCTCTGGCAGCAATGCTTAGCTCCATGTTGTGAACACGGGTTGCTAGCCCCTTAAAAGAACGAGGTTTTATCCCTTACAAAATATAAATTAGTCCCTAGTGCATACCTTGGGTGCACATTTCAACGGCAGATACCTCTAGTTGATCTTTGCAGTCGAGGCTCAGGGCCCTCCAACGGTTGATGAAGTCAACGACATGTTTAGCCTTGCGTTGTTTGGTGTTGGTGAGTTCCATCATACCGATAGTTCGCCTCGTGATGTAGAAGAGATTCAGAAAATCTCTCTCAAACTACTATCAGCTGTCAATCGTCTCAGGCTCTAAGTCGGTGTACCAATCAAAGGCATTCCCTTTCAAGGTACGAACAAACTTCTTGACTAGGAGGTCACCGCACGTCCCTGCATTCTCACATGTTTCAACAAAGTGGGCAATATGTTGTTTTGAGTTGCCCTTCCCATCAAACTGTTGAAATTTTGGAGGCTGATATCGCGTGGGCATCCTCAAGTCGTCGATCCTCTTGGTGTATGGTTTGGAGTACATGAGAGGGTTTTGAGCTAGCCCGTCGTAATGAGCCCTAATAGAGTTCATGATCATGTCCTGTAGTTGTTGGACATATAAGAAAGCAACTGAAGCAGGGTGTTATGGTTTCTCCTCTTGGATGATAGTCTTTCCCTTGTCATTCTTTCTTATAGCCAGGGTTTAACTTGACTCAATAATTTATTTGCTTTGAACTTGATTTTTCATATTGGCGATTTCAAGATCTCTTTCTTCCACCACCTTCATCAGGAGGTTGATCTTTTTTTCCATCTCCGTCATCCTCTCATCGGGGTCTACATCAGTCATCATAACAGACATCACATCAAGGTTCGATATCTCCTTCAGTTGATCGGAAGCGAGAATGGGCTGGTCAAACAGCAGGTTGTCTTTGATAATGACTTGCTCTTGGCAGACTCATCAATCAATTTTGTGATTCTGTTTGCAATTGTGTCAGGGGTTCGACCTTCACTTATCTCAACCCCTCTCGAATGACTGCGAGTAACTGGTCTCGCATATGTGTCGCTTGAAGTATTAGCCTTTGATGCAGCTTTCTTTGGTGCCATGATTTGATCTGAAGGAGAAAGAGATGAGAGGTAGAGTGGTCCAACTGGGCGTGCCAATCTGTTCACACGAGATTTCAACAAGGAAGTTTAATATGTGTAAATAAACTTGATTTTGTATTGATTTCAGTATAGTGAGTACAATCTCTAGTATTTGATCATCTGATTCTCTCTCCTACTTGTATGCTTTGCTCGAGGGCTGAAGAGCTTGTTCTCGAGGTTGAAATTTCAATGGATTCTTGGACCGTTCTTGATCTTCGTAACGTGTTCTTCGTTCAGACGGGGTTTGATCTTCAAGAGCTTTTGGAGTCTTTTGAGCTTTGTCTCTGAATTCTCTCCGAGCTTCTTCAGTTTTGAATCTTTCAAATGAAGGAGGAAACTCTCTATTTATAGAGTTCTTCAAGGCCTCTAGGTGGGCTTGGGCTTGTTGGACTTGGCCCAGTTGATTTTGGGTCAACCCTTTAGATTGAGCATGGTTGACTTTGGGCCAACCCTTTTGGACTAGGCTGGTTAATTTTAGGCCTGACCTTTTGGATTGGGCTTGGTTGACTTTGAGCCTGACCTTTTGGATTGGGCCTGGACTTTGCTAATTAGGGCCTTCAATTCGGGCTTTTGTCTTCCAAATTTCAAATAACCCAATTATGTACTCAAATTTGCCATAATTTAATTTAGGAATCTTTACAAATTTAATTAATTCTTAATTAAATATAATTTCACCATCAATGTTGGGTAATGACGTGAAAATTTTGGGTTGGTCGAAATTTCTATTCCAACGGTTACCTAATAGAACTTAAAATTTTTAATTTAACTTATAAATTATTAAAAAAAATTAATTTGTAATTTGACCCATAGATTATCAAGGACATTCTTCATCCCGACAGCCACATCCCTCAAATATCCTTCTTTGGCTATTTGTGATCTCGTGCTTTTTTTTTTTTCTTTTTTTATGAGTGGTTGTGGTCACATGCTATTTCAAAAAAATGCAAAATTTTCATCTGGTCCATAATGCACAAGGGTTTAAATTAAATATTCAAGAAAAGATTCAAGCTAGAAATCTGCTCTTTGACATCTTTTTACAAATACTTTTAAAACCCCTTTCCCGTGACATTTTATTAGTTGATGCAAATCGGTTCAGTTTTATGGTATTTTCGGTTGGAACAAAATAGAATAATTTTTCAAGAAGTGTCTTCTTCAACTTCGAGATGATATCATTATCTCTGCATCAATTTGGTCATCAAAATCATCCTACTTTTGTAATTATGATATAACCACTATATATACATATATATCGCTCTTAACTAGAAGACTTTCACAACGCCTTCTCTTAGACGTCTCTCACATTTTTATCTTCTTCAATAGCGAGAGGTTTCTTTTCTTATCTAAGAAAAGAAAGATGATTAAAGAGAAAAGTGCTTTGAATTTTTTTTTTCTTAAAAGAATTACAATTCGGCACGTGGAAGGGACCGTACTAACGTGCAAGACAAAATAGGGACCATGTGGGCAAGTAAGACAATAGAGGGGCATGCCAGCAAAGAGTAAAGCCATAATTGCACGAAATGAAAATGTGAAAAAAAGTGAAAAAAACGTGCAGCTTTGACCGGAGAGTGCGGCAAATTATCAAGGTAAGATTTCTGGCTTTCTTGGTCGTTTGCGTTGGATGAAAAATCGAGTGACTTTTGGCTTTTGCTGCATTTAATTTGATGGCCACCACAAACTTCAACAACATGCCAAGTCGCCGTCAATGACCAATTTCTTTTGTGGTTTTCAAAGACAACACCTGCCGACCAATGTTTAAAATATTTCAGGTCGATGTAAATATAGAGGTCTCAATTTTATGAAAATATCAATAAAATATCGATATTGATGGATATTTCTACAAAAATTATAAAATAGAAAAGGTTAAATTACAAAGTTGGTCTCTATAGTTTTGAGAAAGTTAAAATTTAATCACTGTGATTTTAAATGTTAGAATTAATCCATATGGTTTGATAAAGCATTTATAAATAGTCCATATGGTTTGATAGACTATTTATGAAATTTTATCAAACCATAAGGAAGAAATTTGAATTTTTAAAATCATAGAGACTAAATTCTAACTTTTTCCAAATCATAAAGACTAAATTTGTAATTTAACCAACAAAAAATTTTAAAAAAAATATTTAAATTAACAAATAAACATTTATACTTTTTAAATATGTTAAAATATTTATATTATTAATATTATATTCATATTAGTGGCATTTTGTTGCTTTTTTTTATATATATTTTATCGATTTTTTTACACTATAATGAAATATTGATTCACCTCTCATGTTGATGTCAAACCCACATATGTGAAAATGTTGATGGAAATTTAATACATTGTGTCAACTAGCTAGGAGAAATTATTTGCAAATTGGAATAATGTAGTTGGAAAATCTATATTGTTGGATGTGGAGAGAATTTAAAAATGATATTTAAGGCCCCGTTTGATAACCATTTGGTTTTTGGTTTTTGGTTTTTGAAAATTAAGCCTATAAATACTACTCCCACCCTTGGATTTACTTGTTTTGTTATCTACCTTTTACCTATGTTTTCAAAAACCAAGCCATGTTTTGAAAACTAAAAAAAGTAGTTTTCAAAAACTTGTTTTTGTTTTTAGAATTTATCTAAGAATTCAAATGCTTCCTTAAGGGAGATGAAAACCATTGTAGAGAAATTGAGAGAAAACAAGCTTAATTTTCAAAAACCAAAAACTAAAAATCAAATGGTTATCAAACGGGGCCTAAATGTGCCGAGTTGTTATTCAAAATCACAAATGGAATTTTATTTGTATTTGACAATCTTATCCTTTAAAAGTTGGAAGATATTGCCTATTATAGGAATAGGACAACGAAATGAAAAATTGTGAGCTTTTGGGAGAAAATAAGTTTAAAGTGGCTACTTTTGGAGGTGAGAATATGAACTATATTGGAATGGAATAAGTTTGAAGTGCAAGCAACCAAACCAATCAAAAAAAATATTACATCACATATACTTTTCTTTATGGGTATATTTGACTGATGGTGGAATATCTTGCAATCACCTCCATGCTCAAAATACAAGAAAGTTACATTATATATGCTTCATACTATTGTACCATGTCAAGATGTGGTGCTTAAGCATAACTCAACTAGTTAAGGCATAAATATCATCAACTAAGAGGTTAGAGATTCGAATCCTTCCACTCTCACTTTTTTTTTTTTTTGAAGTATAACAAATGGGGAAGAAGTGCACGTGCCAATTGTCAATTACTACTGAGTTATGCTCACTTTGACAGATAATAATGAATATTAAAAGTTAAACAAATATATTGTAGAGTGAGTTTTTTTTCCTTTATTATCTAACCTTCATAAGAGCTCGTAAGATGCTTCCTTTTTCCCCATATATTTTTCAACTTTATAAGTGCACTTTAAATATCAAATCTTTATTCAACTAGTTCATGATTCGTATTCATTTTTATGTTTTCGAAAATAAAAATACAAAAAAACGATGAATGTGTATTTGGTATACTTATTTTAAAAGAAATTGATATACTTATTTTAAAAGAAACAATTTTAAAAAACAACACCTAAATAGTATATTTTCAAAAACAATACATTATTGTTTTCTTTGTTTTTAAATTTTGTTTTCAAAAACTAGGAAAACAAGAGCTATATATAGTTTTTGGAAACCACCATAGGTTGTCCTAGTGGTCAAGAAAGGTTATGTAAATATTTAAAGACTTAGAGGAAATAGGTTTAAGCTATAGTGGCTACCTACCTAGAATTTGATTAAACCATTTGAACCAAATTGATGTAGGATCGTATGACCACACTAGAGGGGTTGAATAGAGTTTCTAACAAAAATTTAATCTTTTTCAAAAGAATTAAACTAAAATAGTTCAATAAAAACTAATCGAATAAGCACTCTAAAAATGCTAGAAATGTATAACAAACTTTCTAAGCATGCAATCTACTTAAATAAATAATTGAATAGCGTAAAGTAAAAGAGTAGAAAGGAAGAGATGACACATAAAGTTTTTATAGTAGTTTGGAAATCCCTACTCTACTCCCCAAGACACCTTCTTGGAAATTTTACTGCAACGATTCTCTTATGGGGTGAAAACCAAACCGATTGCCACTTTTTTTATGGGTTCAAGAGTCAACTCCCAACCAATCCTTTTTGCAGGTTTAGGATCCAACCTATTTCGATCCTTTTAACTGGTTCAAGATCAAACCACTACGATCTTTTTAACTGGTTCAAGATCAAACCACTACAAATCATTTTTCGGGTTTAGGATTAAACTGCTCACTCAAAATTCCAAGGTGTTCCCACACCTTAATAAAAAAACCCAATTGAAAGATGAAATTAAATGTAACGACCGGTTTATTTAGAAACAGTAATTTTGAATTATGGAAAATTAAGTTGGAATAATTTCTATTAGAGAAATTGAATTTTTGAGTTATTTGGAAGGTTAGGAGGGCAAAAATGGAAAGAAATAATGAGAAAAAGGGTAATTTGGTGATTTTTGGAAAAGGAAAGGGCATTATGGTCTTTTAGAGAAGATATTATTAGAGAAATTGAATTTTTGAGTTATTTGGAAGGTTAGGAGGGCAAAAATGGAAAGAAATAATGAGAAAAAGGGTAATTTGGTGATTTTTGGAAAAGGAAAGGGCATTATGGTCTTTTAGAGAAGATATTTTGATTTTTTTTAAAATAATATTATTTTATTATTTTATTATTATTTTAATTATTTATTTTATTTATTTATTTATTTATTTATTTATTTTTTCTTTTTTTTTTTCTTTCTTCTTCTTCCCCGAAGCTCCCGATTTTTTTTTCATCTCTCTCTCTCTCTCTCTCTCGCCGGAGCTCCATCCCACGCCGACCGCTTCTTCTTCTTCCACGGGTTCGCGCCGCCGCACGCCGAACAGAGCAGCTTCACCGCCGACTTCAAGCCAGCTTCCGTCTCCGCCGTAGAAGAACGCAGGTAGTAGCGATTTCGCGAGTCGCGAGCTTCTCGCCGGAGTCGATCCTCGCCGCCGGTCTCCTTCCCATCTCTCTCTCTCTTCGGCCGAACACCCACCCTCTGTCGACTTCTTCTTCTTCCTCGCCGGTCGCGCAGAAGCTTCGCCGCCGTCTCTCTCTTCCTCTCGATCGTCTCTCTCTTTTCTTCCCCGCCGGCAACCGAACAGCCCCGCCGGCTGAGCTTCATTGCCGGAAGCCACGACGCCTGAAGCCGAGCCCAGATCCGCGCCTCCACCGTGCTGCACAGATCCGGCCATCGTCTGGACGCCGCACACTAATCAGATCCGACCGGAAAGCCCAGATCCGCGAGCCTCGCGCGAAAACGAGCCTCCACGCGCCCTCACGCGCCGATCGGAAGCTCCACGCGCCGGCCACGCGCCGCCGTCCGCCGCCGCACGCGCCGCCGTGCTCCGGCCACGCGCCGCCGCTCGCCGCCGCTCGCCGGAGTTGGGTAAAATTTGCCATTAAGTCCGTTTCGTCGAGTTATAAATGATAGAATGTGTTTTAACGTAATTTGGATGGTTTAAGACACGTTTAGAACACTTTTTAGGTGAATTGTCGAGGACCGAGGATCGTACTTGGAGTGGAAACTCAAGAAGCTTAATTACTAAGTGAAGAAAGGGTATTGTAGTAAGTAAAGACTTAAGGTAAGGGATCTCACAACGAAAGAAGTTTTCAAAAATTGAGCTAGCTCTATGATTTCTTTGAAAGTTTATGTTTTCATGTTAAGTATTTAAGAAAGAAAGTGTATTATATGTATGTCTTTGAAATGCGATTGCTATGACTGATGCATTCATAACTATGTTCTAAAAACGAATGGGACCTCATGCATGTGTTGTGTTCATGAAAGGATTTATATAGGCTGTGACGATAATTCTCCCAAAAGTTTTATGTGGGTTTTGAGGGAACCCGAGTCTTCGGACTCTATATGCTCTCGGGGTTCGAGAGTGCCCCCAGACTGTAGCCGACGGGCTTGAGTCTTCGGACTCCACGATGGTAGCCTTCGGGCTGAGTCTTCGGACTCCATGATATATGTTAGCTTTCGAGCTTAACTCTCAGAGGTAGGGAGGACTCTATTAGACAGAAAACTATGTCTTCGGACTATTCAGAGGCCCTCGGGAGAATTTAATCGTTCACAAGAGCTGCGAGGAAAAGTACATGGTTTATAAAAGGAATTTTAGGTCCCCTACTAAAGTGATGGTTTACGATGATTTTATGATTTAAAATGACATGATGCATGTGATTGAAACTCTTATTTTAAAACTATGATGGACTTACTGAGTATTATTCGTTAATACTCACCCTTTTCCTTTTTAAAATGTTTTCAGGTAAGGCTAAGATCGGCCCTAGCGCGTGACCGGAGATCAGCTACTCGAGTCATGGGAGTCGACCGATCGCTATTCCGCTTCTCTTATGTTTCTAGATGTATATAGAACTCATGTTAAGTTTCTAAATGTTAGGAGAATGTTTCAAAAGCTTTTAAACCTTTCTTTGTAAATCGTGCACGTGCATTTGATTTCTGCTGTTGAACCCTAGCATCATATTGAGAAGTTTGTTGGATGCTAGGAGGTTGTTTGAAATCTTAGAAGTGTGTTTTTCTATGTCTTATCAGTGTCAGAATTTTGGTTTTCGTGTAGTTACGCCGTTATGTTGCCGAAATTTTTGGTAATATAGCGACGTGACTTAGTAATGACTCTTAGGTAGCGTATTGAGCCTATAGGGTCGTTACATTAAAACTCCACAAAAATAAAAATTAAAAAAAAAAAAAAATCTCACAAGAGTAGATATACAAGTTTGAAACACTCAAAATTATCTAATCCTCACAAAAAAAAAAAAAAAGATCTCTCACAAAAAGTTTATAATAAAAATGAAGATTTGAAGAATTGCTAACAATGAAGTATTGGGAGAGAGCATTTCAATAAGTTTGAGAGAGAAGAGATTATGAAAAGAGAGGAAAAAAGATGTTTAAATAAGGTTCAAATTTAGGGTAAAATTTGGGACATTGAATCTAGGTTAAATAGACAGGTGGAGGAAATTTGGGAGGAAAATGGCAAAAGAATGATTAAAAAATAATTTTAAAAATGGCTCCAACGGTCTTTAAAAATGGTCACATGTCGCAATGTTATTCGTCCTCATCATTGCAAAATATCAGTTTTCTCATTTTCCTTTTAGCTATAACTTTTTCGTTTGACGTCCGATTTGAGCAATTCAAAATGCGTTGGAATCGTCTTTTCGAGCTCTACACTGTGGACATTTTAAAACACTAAAACCATTAGTAATTCAAAGGTTTGTTATCATCAAAACATATAGTCGTATGATTGAAGCTCGTAAGGCTAACAATCTCTCCCTTTTTATGATGACAAACTACTCAAGAAAAATATTCTCAAGGTAGATGAATAACAATATCAAAATTATTCAATTAGTAAACATCATATTTAATAACTAAATATCTCATATATTTTTCTAACTAAATTCTCCCTCTTTTGTTATCATCAAAAGATAACAATTAAAAATATAAGCTCCTCCTAAAAAATAATCATAACAATCATTAAAAGATAAAACTCCTCAAAGTAATAATCAAGTAACTAATAATAATAAGTTCATTTAAGCTCTCCTAATAAATGAAGTCAATCATTTTGAGAAAAAATAATCAAGAAATATAATAAACTCAATAACACAATGGAATCAATAAAAGCTCAAAACACATAATCTCAATTTCAAAGTAACAATAGTTTATCTCAATAAATCAATGAACATTACTGTAACAAAGATAAACAATCATGATATTTTCACAAGAAAATATATAGCTCCCCCTAAACATTTGAATCATATAATAAATGGACAAATAAATAAGTACTCCAAAATAATAACTCCCCCTAAAAAAATAAAATGCATTCTACTTCTTATAAGCAATGATCATTCAAGTGAAATTCATCCAAGAATAATACTTTGCACAAGATATTAATTTTAAAAAGATCACGGTAGTTCAATCTATCTCAAACAAATCATCAATATTTTTCAATAAAATACTCATTCAAGAGGAATATGTCATAAAACAAATAAGATTCTAAGAGAGCAATTTAATACTCATGAATATGCACTAAAATTTCTATATCTATAAAAGATACATTAAGCAAATTAATCTCAAAGCAATCAACTTATTAAATCCAAGTAAAATTCAAACATGAGATACCAAAATATCAAATGTTAGAAAATAAACATCAATTAATGAAAATAACATATTGATACAAAATAATAGCAAAATAATATCAACATTTTAGATCATAAGGAGAATATTATCAAATAAATATAAGCATGGTAGCATCTCAAATAGGAATTATACCAAAATTGAGCAAAATGCTAAAGGGAATTCAAGAATATAAAATATTTCTATAATATATTCCCCCTATGAAATAGAATTCACCAAATCTTCTCAAACTTAAATTAAGCACATTCTTTTCAAAAGAACAACCAATATACAAAAAATAATTTGCACTCAACAATAACCAACCAATAAATATATTAAAAAGACACAATAACCAACCAAATATTAAATATTAAAACAATATCACAAATCACAACATATAAAATCAATTATTAATGTTATGGGTGAAATTAGATTTGAAAAGAATGGGCTGGATAAAGGGCTACAATGAAGGGCCAAATGAGGAAGGAAACTCAATATGAAGTCCAAACCGACCAAAACCGACAGGAGACCAACCCAGGACGAGAAAGGACGAAGAAACGGGCTTGGGCCGAAGCCCAAGCCCATGGTCGGCCGAGGCCGACCACATGGCAAGGCCCCATTTTGGGCCTTGCCATGGTTCAAAGTCAAAATGGAGAAGACCAGAGCTTGGGCTCGGCCCAAGCCCGTGGTCGGCCTCGGCAGAGGCCGAGGCCGACCAGTTTGGCAAGGCCCAATTTTGGGCCTTGCCTCGGTCCCTTATGGCCCGTGCGCCCTCGGTTCAGCCCAATTCGACCTTTCCTTTCCCCATTCGAAGACGGAAACCCACGAAAAGCCCTAGGAAGGAAGCTATTTAAGCTCTCCCTCAGGGGGAGAGCAAGGTAAGTTCATTCCAGCTTACAACACTCTCCTACAACTCTCAAATTCTCTCAAAGCTCTCTCTGACTTAAGCATCGGAGACTGTGTGGCCTACACCACACCGGTGTCCAGGTTTTCTTGTCTTGCAGGCCGCGTTCTTCTCCCAAGAATACAAATTCACCGTCGTTGTCACGTGGAGGTCAGGTGAGATTTCTCCTATCCAAAATTTGGCAACAACAATTAACAAGAATATTCCAAACTTCAATAACATCAAGTTTTCACCAATTCAAACATCTATAACACAAGCAATTCAAGGTATTTATTAACACACAATAAATCATATAAAAAATTTCAAACAATTAGGCAATATGAGATAAAAAATAGGATACAAAAAAAAAATATTTAAACATTTAACACCCAAAGAATTTCACACCACATATTAATTTGATGAGGATCAAATCAATATATATCAATCAAAACAATCAAATTCATGGAATTTAGACATAATATCAAATTTATTTCATACAAAGATATGTTATACTAAAAAATTAACAAGATATCAATATGAATGACAAAATAAGATATTAATTAACAACCATAATCAAAGTAATTTTGTTCATAAAAGGAAAAAGTTATCAATAAATGAAACATGTCAATAATCAATACAAACAAAACAAATTTCATTTGAGGACAAAATTAAATTCAATTTCACAACCAATAGGATTTAAGAAAAGATAAGTAAATTAAAGCACTTTCCCTATCAAAAGGGATTTGACAACTCTTTTCCATGTCTCATAATAACATTAAATAAATAATCAAAACATAATGCTTTAATCAAGGAATGGACATTCAAGTTCAAAAAGCATTTAAACACTATTTTAAAACTAACAAAACTTAATACCAATTGTAAGAGTGGAACTCAAACAACAAAGTATCAAAGTGAGATAGTTTAAAAAGGATATTTTCAAACAACTTCTTTCACAAATTAATAACAAGAATTAATTCTAATCAAACAATGAAAGAATCCACAAAAGTTTCCAAAAACAATTTAAATCATCAAAGATTCAATTTTGAAAACCAACATGAAACTATAAAAATAAAAAATAAAAAATAAAAATACTCAAAATATCAATTATATTGGACAAATTTCAAATAAAAAAAAAACAGTAACACATAATATGCCAAAATAGATTTTCAAAAAAAAATTCATGACATGTAATTCTATAAAACAAATAACGAAGCAATAGGGATTATACAGTTTGAAATTAATCAATCTCAAATTTCTCAAGAGCACATAATCATGCAGTCTATAAATAGACAAACAATAAAGATATATGTCAAACAAAATATTCATAAATATCTCATGGACATTTAATCTAATAATCAATCAAGTTCAATCATCAATTCAAAAATACTCAAAATCAATATAGTAAGTTAAATCACAGTTCAATAATAGTAAAATTTGCAAAACAAATCAATAATTCAATTATTAAAAAAAGCATTAATAAGAGAATCATAGACATATTTCAATTCCACAAAATATCATAGTATCATAATTTACCATTCAAACACTCAAACTTCAAAGATAATATAAAATTCAAATTCCAAAATAATATGATAGCACATTTCACATTATGTCAAAATTTATTTAAGAGATAAAGTTACCAAATATGGATCTTTTCTTTTGAAGCACTAGAGCTATGAATGTTGGATTTGAATTTTGAAAAATTTCCATTTGAAGCTCAATCAATCCTTTGAAATTTGACTATTGGAGCACAAATTTTGACTATTTGAATAATTTACATTTTTGAATTTTGAATAAGATTTGACTCTTTTTCTCTTAGAGTTTTAACAAGCTCATGTAAATCAGAGATATCATGCTCAAGAAATTTAATCTTATCTAACATAGCATATTTATCTTGATCACATGAATTCTCAATATCATCATGTTTCACAACATTATTGGCATTTAATTTCAAGAAAGCATTTTCCTCAACTAATGACTTATTTTCAACAATTAAAGCATGTAGGATCGTATGGCAACACTAGAGGGGGGTGAATAGGGTTGCTTAAACAAATTTTAAAAAAAATTAAAAAATAAACTAAAATAATGTAATCCAAACTAATCAATATAGACACCCTAAAAATTGTAGAAATATAGAACAATTTTCCTAAACATGCAATCTACTCAAAAAAATGATTAAATAGCGGAAATTAAAAGAGCAGAGAGGAAGAGATAACATCAAAAAAATTTATAGTGGTTTGAAAATCCCTACTCTACTCCCCAAGACTCCTTATTGGGTATTTTATTGCGATGGTCCTCTTACGGGTGCAAACCAAACTGATTGGCACTTTTTTTAAGGGTTCAAGAGTCACCCCCAACCAATCCTTTTGCAGGTTCAGGATCCAACCTATATCGATCATTTTAACGGGTTCATGATCAAACCACTATGATCCTTTTACTGGGCTCAGGATCAAACCACTACAAATCCTTTTTCGGGTTCAAGATTAAACCGCTCACTAAAAATCCCAAGGTGTACCCACACCTTAATACAAAACCCAATTGAAATGGTGAAATAATTTAAAGACCCACAAAGAGTAGGTTTACAAGGTTTAGCTCAAAAGAAACAATCTAATATCTCATATAAAATTCTCTCACAGGAAAAATATAAAAGGATGGAACTTTGAAGAATGATCAACTTTGAGAGAAAATTTCAGCAATTTTTGGGGATGAGAGTTGTGAAATAAGAGAGAAAATGATGTTTAAATGGAGTTGTAAGAAATAAGTTTGAGCCATTAGATTTAGGTTAAGATGGATCAAGGGTGGAGGAAATTTGGGAGGAAAATGACAAAATAATGATTAAAAAAAATTTTAAATTCCTCTAACGGCTATTTAAAAATGCCACATGTCACAATATTATTTGTCCACGTCATTGTTAAATAGTAGTTTTTCTTAATCTTCTTTTGCCCATAACCTTTTCGTTTGACGTCCGATTTGAGCGATTCAAAATGCGATGGAATCGTCTTTTCGAGCTCTACACTGTGGATACTTTAAAACACTAAAATAATTAGTAATTCATAGATTTGTTATCATCAAACTATATAGTCGTATGATTGAAGCTCGTAAAGCTAACAATCTCCCCCTTTTTTATGATGGCAAACTACTCAAGAAAAATATTCTCAAGGTAGATGAATAACAATATCAAAAGTATTCAATTAGTAAACATCATATTTAATAACTAAATATCACATATATTTTTCTAACTAAATTCTCCCCCTTTTGTTATCATCAAAAGATAATAATTAAAAACATAAGCTCCCCCTCAAAAATAACCATAACCGTCATTAAAAGATAAAACTTCTCCTCAAAGTAATAATCAAGTTAACTAATAATAATAAGTTCATTTAAACTCCCCTAATAAATGAAGTTAATCATTTTGAGCAAAAATAATCAAGAAATATAATAAACTCAATAACACAATGGAATCAATAAAGGCATCAAAACACATAATCCCAATTTCAAAGTAATAGTAATATATCTCAATAAATCAATTAACATTACTCCAATAAGGATATATAAGTAATCATGATATTTTCACAAGAAAATATATAGCTCCCCCTAAACATGTGAATCATATAATAAATGGACAAATAAATAAGTACTCCCCCTAAATATATGAGACATAATAAATATTACAAAGAGAGAACAACAAACACCAATTAGTTATTCAATCATCAATATAATTTTTCATAATAAATATAATTATATAAGCCACTAAATCATAATCAATCACAAATATCCCAAGATAAAAATTTCACTATTAAGCAAAAAAAAAATCATTGTTAAGAGGCATTTGCTCCCCCTAAAAATAAGCATACTCTAAAAAAAGATATTTTTTCATGGAGTTTCATAAGTCAACATAAAGAAGAATTTAAATTCTAATTGCTTTTTCAATTGCTCAATTAACCACAATAAGTGGGACACGAGATAAGAGATTTCAATTTAAAACATACCAAACATAGAATTTAAATCAATGTATTAATAACACATACAATCTCATAAATACAGATTTCAAACATTTAAGACTATGAGATACCAATTAAAAAAATATACAAAAAAATATTTAAACATTTAACATCCAAAGAATTTCACACCACATACCAATTGATGAGGGTCAAATCAATATATAATCAAACTCATGGAATTTAGACATAATATCAAATTTGTTTCATACAAAGATATATTATACTAAAAAAATTAACAAGATATCAATATGAGAGACAAAATAAGATATTAATTAACAACCATAATCAAAGCAATTTTTTTCATAAAAGGAAAAAGGTATCAATAAATGAAACATGTCAATATTCAATACAAACAAAACAAATTTCATTTAAGAAAAAAATTAAATTCAATTTCACAACCAATAGGATTTAAGAAAAGATAAGTACATTATAGCATTTTCCCTATTAAAAGGGATTTGACAACTCTTTTCCATGCTCATAATAACATTAAATAAATAATCAAAACATAATGCTTTAATCAAGGAATCGACATTCAAGTTCATAAAGCATTTAAACCCTATTTTTAAACTAACAAAACTTAATACCAATTGTAAGAGTGAAACTCAAACAACAAAGTATCAAAGTGAGATAGTTTAAAAAGAATATTTCAAACAACTTCTTTCAAAAATTAATAACAAGAATTAATCATAATCAAACAATAAAGGAATCCACAAAAGTTTCCAAAAACAATTTAAATCATCAAAGATTCAATCTTGAAAGCCAACATGGAAACTAAAAAAAATAAAAATTTTCAAATACTCAAAATATCAATTATATTGGACAAATTACAAATAAAAAAAAAGTAACACATAATATGCCAAAATAGTTTTCATAAAAAATTCCATGACATGTAATTCTATAAAACAAATAACAAAGCAATAGGGATTATACATAAATTTGAAATTAATCAATCTCAAATTTCTCAAGAGCACATAATTATGTAGTCTATAAATAGACAAACAATAAAGATAAATATCAAACTAAATATTCATAAATATCTCATGGACATTTAATCTAATAATCAATCAAGTTCAATCATCAATTCAAATATACTCAAAATTAATATAGTAAGTTAAATCACAATTCAATAATAGTAAAATTTTCAAAACAAATCAATAATTTAATTTATTCAAAAAAGCATTAATAAGAGAATCGTAGACATATTTCAATTCCACAAAATATCATAGTATTATAACTTACCATTCAAACACTCAAACTTTAAAGATAATATAAAATTCAAATTCCAAATATAAAACATTTCTAATAAAACAATCCAAGAATGACAAATTTAAATTCAAATTAATTTAAAGATAATATTACAAGATATTTCAAATTAACTCAATAACCATTTAAAAGACAAAGTTACCAAATATAGATATTTCCTTTTGAAGCACTTGGAGAGCTATAAATATTGTATTTGAATTTTGAATAATTTTCATTTGGAGCTAAATCAATGCTTTGAAATTTGACTTTTGGAGCACACCAACAAAATAAATTAGTAAGTAATCTTTGGTACCCATACTTGTTTGGGTCCACATATGTTAGTCCATTTCTTTTTAGTTCCAACATTCATAACATTCATACTATTTGGTTTAGGCAAATTATAACATGAATTTGATTTATGACCGAATTTACCACAAGAGAAACAAGAAATATTATGCATAAAGTTTTCATTCACATAATATCTATGCATGTTCTTTTTCACATAAGTGTTCCTTTTATAAGTATTTTTTAAATTTTCTTTATAAGAAACATTTTTTTTTTCCATAACCATTAAAAACATTTTTCAATTATAGCAATTTGGTCTAATGTGACATTTTACTCCACAATAATGACATGTCGGCACAAATTTTGCATTATGCACAAATCTAGCATTATGCACAAAATTAGACTTAGCATGAAAAGGATTTTTCACACATTTTGGTACACCATGCTTATGTACAAATTTTGGTACATCATGCTTATGCACATCACATTTTGGTAAATCATTAGGCAAAACATCATTAGACATAGAAGATGATTTAACAAAAATAGTTTTGGAACTAGATGGAGTAACACCTATTGTCAATTTCTTTTGTCATTTAAAGGTTTGCCAATCTCAATAATTTTATCTAATTTTTGTGCACCTATTGTCAATTTCTTAATAGATTCTTTGGCACAATTTAGCTCATTAATAAGATTTAACTCTTTATCTCTAAGAGCTTTAACAAGTTTATGCAATTCAAAAGTATCATGCTCAAGAAATTTAATTTTATCTAGCATAGCACATTTATCTTGATCACATGAATTATCAACATCATCATGTTTCACAACATTATTAGCATTTAATTTCAAGCATGCATTTTCCTCACCTAATGACTTATTTTCAATAATTAAAGCATTCAAGTCATTTTTCAATTCTAAAAATGAGGAACTAATTTTCTCATGTTCTTCCTTCACACTACTAAGCTCATGTAATAACTCATTATTTTCATAAGTTAATTTAGAACTTTTCTTTTTAAGAGACAAATATTTAGAGCCTACTTTTTCAAATTCATGCTTAATTTCATTATAGGCATCCATAAGCTCATCATAAGAGGGATTTTCGTTACTTACCTCTTCGTCGTCACTTTCACCATCGGTGTGAGCCATCAAACACCAATGTGATAACTGAAAATCTTCTTTCATCAATTTTTGACAATTTTCTTGATTTCTAGTTTTAGAAATTTCCTTCACATCAAGAAAATCATTAGAAATACAAGATGAAGATTCAATCAAATCATGATTAACTCTAATGTTTGCCATAAGCTCAAACGATTAAGTTTTCAAGAAAGGTAATTTTGAGAAAGAATTTAAGGAATATAATTTTTGAAAATTTCCTTCCAAACAACACACTTTTTCAAAATTTGAATTTCAAGGAAAAAATAATTTTCAAAAAGTTTCTTCTAGACAAAAAGAATTCAACGTGTAAAAAGTGAAGAAAAAAATTTTCAAAGAAAAAAAAATTCTAGTGAAGATGGCTTTTAAAATGCAAATTTTCAGTTTTTGACTTTTTGCTCAAAAACTGAAAATTTCAGATTTAATAAAAATAAGAAAAAAAACAGTTTTTGAAATAAAAGAAAACAAATTTTCCAAATACTTTTTGAAACAAAAAATGAGCTACCCGCTCTGATACCAATTGTAGGATCGTATGACAACACTAGAGGGGGGTGAATAGGGTTGCTTAAACAAATTAAAACTTTTTAAAAAAAAAATTACACTAAAATAATGTAATCCAAACTAATCAATATAGACACCCTAAAAATTGTAGAAATATAGAACAATTTTCCTAAGCATGCAATCTACTCAAATAAATAATTAAATAGCGGAAATTAAAAGAGCATAGAGGAAGAGATAACATCGAAAATTTTTATAGTGGTTCGGAAATCCCTACTCCACTCCCCAAGACTCCTTCTTGGGTATTTTATTGCGATGGTCCTCTTACAGGTGCGAACCAAACCGATTGACACTCTTTTTATGATAGGAATGAACTCTTCATCCCGCAGCGGAAGCATTGGATCTTCTTTGATTTTATTTAGATTTAAACAATAAATTAAGGTTAAGCAATAAATACCTTGAAAATATGGAGATTCTTCTGGCGGGTCTTTATCTCCTCCACAAAGTCTTCCTTGCTATGACTCTAATACAGGACCAAGGCTTGTGGAAGCCTTTTGAAAGAAAATCCCCAAGGGATTGGAGAGGAAGAGGTCTAGAGAGAATTCTCTAATTCTCTCTATTTTAGGAGATGAGTATTGTATAGAATGGCTCAACCCAAGGGTCCTATTTATAGAGACCAAGAGAAAATCTTTGCCATAATTAAAATATTATATTTTAATATCTAATATATTAAAATATATCTCATATTTATTTGAATCTCATTCAAATCTCCTACGATATTTATTTATTTGAATCTTATTCAAATTCTATAAATATCTTTTATTTAATATATCAAATATATATTATTATTTTAATATTTAATGTATCAAATACAATAAATATATTTTCCTCTTTTATATTTAATATATCTAATATATTAAATATTAATTTGAACACTTCAAATTAAATATTAATTTGAACATTTCAAATTTTTTCTTTCAACTAAATTGATCTTTTAGTGTTACTATGAGCTAGCAAGGTGACCTTATGGACCTACAGATGATAAGCCCCAATGATACAAAATTAATTAATTAAACTCTTTAATTAATTAATTTTCATTCATTAACTATAGGTCACTCCACTATAGACCTAGAGTTGCACTCTTATTCACTGTAGGACAAGTTGTGTCCGTAGATATAATCATTACATGCAAGTCGATCCTTCACGAGTTGTTCGTAATTACAGCTGGGTCAAAAGTCTGTTTTACCCCTATAATTACATCTTGCACCTTAAGTACCACTGATCCTCTAATGAACAATCTATTTATAATCTAATTATAAACTAAGTCCCTCTCGGGCCAGTGAGAGGGTGGGGCCCCATTGTTCAAGTCCCGAAATCAGCACTTAAGGGAACTACTCATCTACTTACCCTATATGGGAAGGAGTGAACTCCATCTTGTGAGATTATGTTCCCAGCTCCCTATTTGGTCAAGTCCCCAAAATGGTAGGCATATTGAATCGGCTACAAAAGCCACTCTCACCCATGCAAATCAAAGGACAAGCCCTCACAGGCAGGAGTTCATAACTCACTCAGGATTAAGATCGAGTCGCATATGATCATCCTGATGAAATATTAATCTTTTCAATTAACAGATTTATAAAGAGAGATTAAATATTTCGTGGTCCAGTCTTATACAAACTCATTGTATAAGATACCCCCACTCACATGTCTCCACATGAATGATTTGGATCAAATCATTTGTAACTATTACAAAGTGGGCCGTATCAATAGTGTTACCAGGATAAGGCACCCAACCTTATCCATATACTATGACCCTTTAGGTTATTTCTTGAACATGATCCTCTCGTATGTCAACCACATACTGTTCAAGATTACAATAATAACCTTGGATTTTTCATATAATGGATAATATTAGATTGCAAATAAAATAATTAAAATAATTATTAATTATTAAATAAACTATTAATTACGAGGTTTTAGGGCATAAATCCCAACATTTTAAGGGTTCAAGAGTCAACCCCGAACCGATCCTTTTGCAGGTTCAGAATCAAACCTATATCGATCCTTTTAACGGGTTCAGGATCAAACCACTACGATCCTTTTACTGGGCTCATGATCAAACTACTACAAATCCTTTTTCGGGCTCAAGATTAAACCGCTCACTCAAAATCCCAAGGTGTACCCACACCTTAGTACAAAACCCAATTGAAATGGTGAAATAATTTAAAGACCTACAAAGAAACTCTCACAAAGAGTAGGTTTACAAGGTTTAGCTCAAAAGAAACAATCTAATCTCTCATATAAAATTCTCTCACAGGAAAAATATAAAAGGATGGAACTTTGAAGAATGATCAACTTTGAGAGAAAATTTCAGCAATTTTTGGGGATGAGAGTTGTGAAATGAGAGAGAAAATGATGTTTAAATGGAGTTGTAAAAAATAAGTTTGAGCCATTAGATCTAGGTTAAGATGGATCAATGGTGGAGGAAATTTGGGAGGAAAATGACAAAATAATGATTAAAAAAATAATTTTAAAATGCCTCTAACGGCTATTTAAAATGCCACGTGTCGCAAAATTATTTGTCCACGTCATTGCTAAATAGCAGTTTTTCTCAATCTTCTTTTGCCCATAACTTTTTCGTTTGACGTCCGATTTGAGCTATTCAAAGTGCGATGGAATCGTCTTTTCAAGCTCTACACTGTGCACCCTTTAAAACACTAAAATCATTAGTAATTCATAGGTTTGTTATCATCAAAATATATAATCGTATGAATGAAGCTCGTAAAGCTAACAAAACATTCAAGTCATTTTTCAATTCTAAAAAAGAGGAATTAATTTTCTCATGGTCTTCCTTCACACATCACACTACTAAGCTCATGCAACAATTCATTATTTTCATAAGCTAATTTAGAGTTCTTCTTTTTAAGAGACATGTATTTAGAGCCTTTTATTTCAAAATCAAGTTTAATTTCATTATAGGCATCCATAAGCTCATCATAAGTGAGATTTTCACTACTTACTTCTTCGTCGTTGCTTTCGTCATCAGTGTGAGCCATCAAGCACCCATGTGAACACTGAAAATCTTCTTTCTTCAATTTTTGAAAATTTTCTTGATTTCTAGTTTTAGAAATTTCCTTCACATCAAGAAAATCATTAGAAATATAAGACAGAGATTCAATCAAATCATGATTAACTCTAATGTTTGCCATAAGCTCAGACAAATTAAGTTTTCAAGAAAGGTAATTTTGAAAAAGAATTTAAGGAATATAATTTTTGAAAATTTCCTTCCAAACAAAACACTTTTTTCAAAATTTGAATTTCAAGGAAAAAATAATTTTTAAAAAGTTTCTTCTAGAGAAAGAGAATTCAGTATCTAAAAAGTGAAGAAAAAAATTTCAAAGACCGGTTTCAAAGAAAAAAAATTTCTAGTGAAAAAAACGCAAATTTTCAAACTTTTGCTCAAAAACAAAAAATTTCAGATTTAATAAAAATAAAATAATAAAAAACAGTTTTTGAAATAAAAGAAAACAATTTTTTCAAATACTTTTTGAAACAAAAAATGAGCAACCCACTCTGATACCAATTGTAGGATCGTATGACAACACTATAGGGGGTGAATAGAGTTGCTTACAAAAATTTAAAACTTTTTTGAGAGAGTTAAATTAAAATAGTTCAATAAAAACTAATCGAATAAGTACTCTAAAAATGCTAGAAATGTAGAAGAAACTTATTTGGGTACCAAACTTTTAAAACTATAGAAACTTTTATGAGTACCAAACTTTTAAAACTATAGAAACTAAATTGAAATTGAACCCTTCATAAGGACCAAATTAAAGAAAATACTTGATTAGCAATCATAAGGACCAAACTAAAGGAAAAATACTTTTCCTTATTGTTACCTTATCGAAAACATTTCTTTCGTATGGCAATTTTCTTTATAGGTAATTGGGTTATTAAAAAAAATAAAGAAATTTTTCAAAAAAAAAAGGTAAAAAAATAAAGAAAATGGGTAGATTTTTGGGGTGGATAAAATACAATTTAGAGACAACTTGTGAAGCTTATCATCGAATTGAAACTATATTCAAATCATATAGGAATCAAATTGAAACTTTTAAAACTGTAGGGACGCTATTAAAATTAAGCCTAAACCATGAGACTAAACTGAAACTTTTAAAACCATAAGGACCAATTGAAACTTTGTCTAAATTATAAAGACCAAATTTTGTAATTTAACCTTAATGTTTCTGGGATAAAACTCAACTTCTCTCTAGTGATTTCCCTAGGACTAAAATCTCTAATGTTTATGTGTTTTTGAATTTAATCTCTATTTTTTAAAAGTTTCACCTTAGTTTCTTATATTTCAACATTTTTCAATTTAGTTTGTCATCATTTGTGAATGTTAAAATTAGTGCGGATAATAAACTTACATGGCAATATCACTTCTCTTCTTAAATATGTTTACGTATTTTTCAATTTAATCTCTATTGTATAAAAGTTTTAGCTTAACTTTTTATGTTAAAAGTTTTAGATTAAGTTTTTATGTTTTAATATTTTCCAATTTAGTTTGTCATCATCAGTGAATGCTAAAATTGGCTGATAATAAACTTACATGACAATATCATATAAGTCTTCCTAAATATGTTTATGTGTTTTTCAATTTAATCTCTATTGTTAAAAGTTTCAACTTAGTTTCTTATGTTTTAACATTTTCCACTTTAGTTTTTCATTGTTAGTGAATGTTAAAATTGACTAATAATAAACTTACATTCCAATATCACGTAATTCTTCCTAAATAGTATAGAAAAATAGGAGAATAAGAGAAGATGAAAAATATGTTTATATTAATGAAAGCTTCTGCTATCCACTTAATTCCAACATTTGTCTCTAATATTGCATTAAGCCCTACATTTAAAGAAATCTTATCTAATGTTAGAATTATACATTAATGATTTTAAAATAGAATCTTAACGAATTGTCTAAATTGATTCACTGTTTTGCTTTTTAGTACAACAAATGTGGGGGTATGGAGATTTAAACTTCTAACCTCAAGAAAAGGAATAGATGCCTTTACCATTGGGGCTCATGTTGGATGAATTAATTCATTTTGAAAGTTTAGGGATTTAATTGTTTTTTTTCCTAAATTTAAAATATTATTTTTCTAAAAAATGAAATTCTAAATTTAGTTTGGCCAATTTGTTATTTGTTAGTTTAAATTAAAATACAAATTTAAAATATTACTCTATGAAAAATAAATATCAAATGGTAGTTTGAAGTGGTATTTTATTATTATTATTAAGTAAATTATAATTAGCCAGAAAAAATTATATAGATCAAAATTAACAAATAGAATTTAAAAATGAAAATAAGAGAATATCTATTTTTTAAAATTGAGATATTATATATTAATATGAGAATATTTATATTTTAAAATTGAGATGTTAAATATTAATTTAAATTCTTCAATCAAAAGATTAGAGGTTTGAAATCTTCATCCCACATATTGTTGAACTAAAAAAAGCTGATCGACAAATAGAACCATTGAAAAATTAGTTTTGGTCAACAAAATTTAAATGCACTACAAAAGTAGATTAAATGGAAGAAATATGAAAAAGTTAGAATATGAAAATTTGCTATATTTTATAAAACTAGAAAATTTTAACGTGCGTTGCACGTGTTTATGTTTTGATTATATTTTTATTTGTTAAAATAATTATAAACAATATTATTATACTAATAAACATCTATATCAACCATAATAAAATTTGAATAGTTAAATAAAATGTGCATAGGTTAAATACGGTGAATGTTCAAATTTTTAAATTTTATATGTTTTATTTATATATATTTTTTATTTTTTGTATTTTTTTTACAGTAATTGTACTATTTTTTTTAACTTGTTTTGAAATATCTTTTATTTAATTTAGAGGGACGGAATTATGTTTTTAAGCCAAATAAAAGAGGATTTCATAAAATTTTGTTTAAATATCCTTTCATTTCTTCCTTTTTTGTTAAAGTATATATTTTTATGGCTATTTATTATCTATTCTCTCTATTCAAATTACTCATTCTCTTTCTTTTCTTTTCTTTTTTTTGAAAAAACATTCTCTCTCTTTATTCGATTCTTAGTCATTTTCAACATAATTTTTTCTCTTCTCATACCCTCTCTCACTTAATACAATTTTTTTTCTTCTAAATAAAATTATGATTAACAATTTTAAAAATATCTAAGCACTCTTTGTCCTAAAATATATATATATACCTTAATCACTCGCAATTATAAGTTTTTTCGAAAGTAACCCAAAAAATCTCAATCTTTTCTTATTTCACTATCAATCATCATTCGTCCTTCTGAGTTATATATTACTCTTGCTCATTTCACCCTCTCTCTAAAGGCTTCATGTTATTAAATCTCTTCTCAATTAACACTCTAATCTATATAGTTAGTTATTATTGTGGTTTTTTTTTTTTTTTTAATCATTGTTCATTATAATGTTGTTGCATTGTTACCACAATATTCTTTCAATAATACTATAAGGTAAATAATTTAATCTTCATTTTTTTCTAAGTTTTTGCCCCTACTTTTGAAATTGGTAATTGATATATTGATAAGTTTTTAATAAAATCAGGTTGGTTTGATTTAGAGCTTATATTGTTAAATTGTTTTTTAAGTATTGAATAAATCAGAATGGTTTGATTTAGAGCTCATTCTATGAGATGTTGTCAAAATTCTTATTATTATTTGATTATTTTAAGTGGTTTTTTTGTTCAGTTTATGGATTATTTTCGGGTTTAATATTTTTTATTCAAAATTTTTTTTATTGCTTACTAAGAATTTTTTCAAAGATTATATACTTATTTATTTGGAGGGTATTATCCTGAAAATACATAGTTTGATTTGGTTGCTTTGAAGAGTTTATTTGGTTTTATTGTTTTTTTTTATTTGGGTTTCTTTTTTTAAAAAAAATACATCGTTTGCTTAATGCATGTTTTGTATTGTTAATTTTTGCTAAATGCATATTTTGTATTGTTAATTTTTCACTTGGTTTCATGTTTTTACTATAGAATAGATATTTCATATCAATATTTTTGTAGTAGTAAAAAATATGTTTCAAAATAATGGATTACTATTAAGATGTATTATTTTTTTATTCTAATGACAATTGATAAGTATGGTTGTTATAGGTTTATTTATTTTTATCTTTTCATTTTTTGTTTGGGTATTTATCTTTTTCTTTGTTTCATTTTTCTTCCTTAACTCTTTTACAATTTCTTATTTAGTTTTTATTTCATTTTTTCCACTTTATTGAGTAAATTTTCAGGATTTGAATTTCAATTTTTTGAGTCATTGTTTCATCGTGTTTTTAGTTTTTCATTTTGAAGATTATCATTATAAATACTACTACTATTCATATGTTTTTTATTTTGTTATTTACCTTTTAAAAATATTTTTAAAATCTAAACAAAAATTTTAAAACTTAAAAAAGGTTTTTTTTTTAATTTTTATTATATATGGGTAAGAAATCATATGTTGTTTTTAAGAAAATGAAAAACATACCAAACAAATTGTAGGGAAGAAAACCTAATTTTAAAATTAAAAAAAAAAAACTAAAATCATTGTCAAATATGGTCTTAGTATTTCAAAAATTTATTTCAATATCTTAAAGTAGTAAGACAAATGTTTGAAAATGATGGCATACTTACAACTTGTGATAATTTGATATGAAATCTTAAAACTATAAAATTGTTCTATTGTATTTGCAACCTTTGTCTTACTACATACTTACAACCTTTGTCTTAAAAGTAGTAAGACAAATGTTCAATACTTTCTAGATCTATATATATTTAAAATCGTTGTCAGAAGCATAAGGCGGCATTGGGAAATTATTCTTGTGATTAAACAAAATGCTTATACTTATAATAATCATTTAAAAAGTTAGATACTTACAAACTTGAATGCTATTTTCTTCCAACTTCAAAAAATTCTTCTTTTGATTTGGATGCTCTTACCTTTGTTGTTCAAAATTTTCTTATTCTAAGAAATCTTGAATCAATTGATACACAAAAAGATTAAAAAAAAAAAAAAGTAGTTGCTTGTATTATGTTAATATGAATTGCAAATGTAATGCAATGGAACAATTAAAATTTAAACTAAAATAAATGTTTAAAAAAATATAAGATTGAGAGATACCTTTCATCCATCAATTTGGTAAAAAAAGAAAACAAACTATTCTTTGTTTGACGTTCGTCTCTTTACAAATGCATGAAACTATTTAAAGGGAATGTTTGACGTCTATTGTAATGGTACATTTAAATTTGTGTTATGGAATTTGAAAAGATTAGTATTTATTGAAATTTTTTCAATTTTATTTTAATGAAATATTTTCCATGCTTTTAATGTTGACGAGTAAAAAACTTTTCATTCCAAGAAAAATATTTCAATTCACCCAAAGGAAACATTCATCTTCTATGCATTTACTAAAAAAAACCACTTTAAATAGATTTTGTCCATTTTGAAAACCACTCAAAAGAAATTTGAATATGCATAAAAACAATTATAGATAGAAGAGAGAGGGAGAGATTGCAAGGCTTAGTACAGATGGATGGAGTGGTCCATTTAAAAATAAAAAATAAAAAATTAATATTGATTAGTAACTGCAATACATGAATCAAAGTGGTCTTGATGAAACATTTTAGTGGGCTTGACATTAAGAAAGAAAAAAAAACCGTAACTAAATTGCATTAAAGTTTTTTTTAAAAAAAAAACTTTTACTGTGGCTATATAATCTATTAATTCCATTTTTATTTTCTCTGTGTTAATTTCATTTTTTGTTTAATGGTTATATATAATATATTCAATACTTAAAAAACAATATAACTTAAAAAAAAAAAAAAACAGTTCCACAATGTTTGTTTAATTTTATTTAAACATAATTAAATTTAAGTAATTCATTTATTCTTTAGAGTATTTGTAAAATTAAGAATTAAATAAGGGCAATAAACAATAGTCCAATAATGAATTAAGGGACATATTTGGAATTATAAAATTAGCATTTGGACATAATAGTACAAAAGGAATTCTCAACTAAGCCACTTTTTAAGATAGTATGATATGATATTTATTCTGAAATTAAAGTTTTCTCTTTTAATTAAGTTTGATTTTGAAAGGTATTTCAAAAGGAAAAGAAAAATTGTGAATGTAAAACGTGTGGATATCTCAAAAGATTTGCAACTTGCAAGTTGCAACTGTAAAATAATTTTCTTCCGCCATTTTTTCTACTAATTTGTCCTATCTTATGTTTCCTATAGTTTCATCTCAATTGATTCATTATTTCTAATGTTTCTAAATTAATTAGTGAGATAGAACACTAACATTCAATTTTTTTTTTAAAAGTTGGTGAGTGGTGTTTAACAATTTGTAGATCATTACACCTTGGAAAACAATAGTAGGTTGATAAACATCTGTGGGAAGAAACTATTTTATTTTTTGTTTTCTGTTTTTAAAAATCGTGTTTGTTTTTTTACATTTTTTTAAGCTTTTTACTTTCCTCGAAGAACAAACATTTAAATTTTAAGCTAAATTTTAAAAATAAAATCAAGTTTTTAGACTTTGCTTGATAACCATTTAGTTTTTTGTTTTTGAAAATTAAACTTATAAAATACTAGGTTAAAATATCATTTTGGTCCCTGTACTTTGAGTTTCATTTCATTTTAGTCCATGTACTCTCAATAAAGCTTAAAATTAGTCTCTACTGTTAGTTTGAAGTGTAACGACCCTACTTATCAATTTAGACTTCCTAGGGACGCTACCACATACATTCTACTATAATTTCAGAAATCTTTAATAAAGACACAAATCGATTCAATCACTTATTAATCAATCAAAAACTTTAGCTCGGGATCCCTTTATTTTAAAACATAAGAATAAATCAAAACATTTAAAATCCATAACAAAAATAATTTGCAGAACTCGACGGTTAAAAAGTCATGAAAAATAAATAAATAAAATGCTAGCCTATAAGAGTTTGCGGAAATAAAACTTTTTCTACGTCACCCATGGCCTCTACAGCAACTACCAAGTCATTCGCCAATGATGCCCTTGCCTTTACCTGAAAAGAAAAATAATTTTGAAAATGGTGAGTATTTTACAATACTCAGTAAGTGACCTCACTACTGGATCAGATATGCAAACACACACATAATGAGTTTTCGAAAACATTTTTCTTTCCTTTAATGGGACCTAACTTCCTTTCATAGCGTAAGCATTTTCTTAAAAATTTCCCTTCGGCTTTTAATGTGGACAATTAGACCCAACCTAACCTTGCCTTTCACATAGCCTCATAAATTCCTTTACATATAGCCTCGTAAGGCTCCTTTTCATATAACATTTTTAGGTTCCTTTTCATATAGATGTACATCAATAGTGTTAGGGGGTAATTGCCACAGCCTTTGAAATAACTTTTATCATGAAAACATAATGTATGCATGAGGTCCCAAAGCATTTTAACTTTTTAATTTTATGATGCAACGTAAAACACAATTCTCATATCATCATACATCATAAATCATACATGTAAAAACTCATTTTCACACAAACAAGACATTTACCAATTCATCAACATCATGAATAACACATTTATAAAACTTTTATTTTGAAGGTAAAATTTTCTTTTCAGTTTAGTTCCCGATTTGCATTTAAGCATACCGGCGTAAAGTCTCTTACCTTGGTTAAGCTCAAGAATCCAATCACCCAAATTGCTCACCAGAAGTTCCTTCGCCTTGAATCTCGGCCAACCAATTTAGAGCCTAAATCGAATCATCCTAAGGTTAGAAAAATTTCTAAAATTCATAGTTCATCCCATAGCTCATTCCATCAAACTAAGTTTCAAAATTAGAATTCCTCCCTTAACGATCAAACCAGTTTTAAAGATCTTAAATCAGATTTGGCTTAGTATCGAAATTACCCAAGTCGGAACACGATCGAAAGCGGAGTTGTTCGGCTTCGAACAACTGACCGGGAGGCGGCGGCGCGTGGGCATGCGGTGGCGGCGCGTGGGCGCGCGTGGAGGAGCGTTGTCACCATATATGGGCAGATCCGGTCCTGGCGAGTTGGTTCGAGCGGATTTCCGGCGAAAATCGACGAGGACCGTCCGGATCTGACGAGGGCTCCGCCGATCGCGAGTTCGCGGCGGCTGGCAGAGTTCGAGCGGCGGTTTCTGGGCGTTCAGGCAAGCAGCGTGGAGCTGTTCGGTGTGGCAGTTCGAGATCGGCAAAATGGCGTTCGTGGTTGTGCAGCTGGACGTCGGAATCGCGGCGGCGAACACGGATCGAGCGGCGTTCGGCAGATCTGGAACTCGGCGGCGCGAGGTGGGGGTTCGGCGGTGGTGGTTGTGAGACGGCAGGACGACGGAGCACCAGTGGCGGTGAGGAGCTTGCTTCTTCCTTGCTTCAATGATGGTTTTCGAAAAACACAAAGGGAAAAGGAAGAAGATGAAGATGATGGCTGGCTTGGGAGTTGCTTGAAGAGCTTGGCTGACCTAGGTCTGCGTGCATAATAAAGTAATAGAGAGGGATAATTGTGGGCTAGGCTTCTCTTGGCTTGGGCTTGGCTAAAAGTCCCTTGAATGACAAGAATGCCCTCAAACTAAATAAATCCTATTTTTCCCTCAAATCTTCCCAAATTACCCTCAAATTCTCCAATTTCAATTTTGCTAATCCTCAAAATTAAATTCAATACAACCTTAAGCATAAAATTAACCTTACTATAAATTTAAAATTCAAAATCAAAGTCTTAATTAATACCTGAAAGTGCCGGTCGTTACATGAAGTTAATTTTTATCGAAATTGGTTAAATAATAATAATAATGTGAACATATTTCCAAAAATTTATAAAAGAAATGTTAATAGAGACTAATTTTTTTTAGAAAAGTTAACAATAAACTAATAATATGGACCAATTTTAAGCTTTATTGAAAGTACGGAAACTAAAATTGGATATTTAAAAGTACAATGACTAAAATAGAATGAAATCTAAAGTACAAGGACCAAAATGATCTTTTAAACTAAATACTACTTCCACCTATGAGTTTCTTATTTTGTTATCTTATTTTTACATAGGTTTTCAAAAACCAAGCCAAGTTTTAAAAATTAAAAAAAGTAGTTTTCAAAAACATGTTTTTAGTTTGAAATTTGGCTAAAAGTTCAAATGTTTTCTTAAGATAGATGAACCCATTGTTTTCGTTAAGTATAGTGAAACTTCCACCTATGAGTTTTTGGTTTTTTAAAATTAATATTTAGGTTAAAATACTATTTTGGTTGAAAATTAAGCCTATAAATACTACTTCCATCCATGGTTTTTCTTGTTTTTTTATCTTATTTTTACATATGTTTTCTAAAACCTAGCAAAGTTTTGAAAACTAATAAAAGTAGTTTTTCAAAACTTGTTTTTGTTTTTGAAATTTGGCTAAGAATTCAAATGTTTTCTTAAGAAAGATGAACCCATTGTAGAAAAATGATGAGAAAATAAGCACAATTTTCAAAAACCAAGGCCCCATTTGATAACCATTTTAGTTTTTTGCTTTTTGGTTTTCTATTTTTGGTTTTTGGTTTTCTGTTTTTCAAAAACAAAAACTATATGGAGGTGTTTGGCCCACCGTTTCGGAATTAAAACCCTTGGATTCGAAACCCTGGAGGGTTTGTTCTGGAGATTTTGAAAGCCTGGGAATCAGAAAACAGTGTTTGAGGTGCAGTGTTCTGAAGCCTAAATATCAGAAAATAGTATTTTGGGTACACTGTTCAAAACCACCGGATTGTGTTTCAAAAACCATGAGTTTTAACACACAGTGGCCCAAACATCGTTTTGGACTTGGATTCCAAAACTAGCCAAACCCAAAATGGTGGGCCAAACACCCCATGTGTTTGGTAACTATTTTTTGCTTTTTGTTTTTTATTTTTAAAACCAAAAAGAAAAAACCAAGTGGCCTTTGATGCCTGTTTTTAATTTTACATTTTTTTTATAAAAGAAAATTTATAACCTATTTTTATAATATTTTTATTTAATATATTATTATTATTATTACCGTAAAAAATACAACTATTCTAAATGTATTAATTACTCCTTAATCGATTAAAAGACAAATAACAAAATAAACATATCTAATAGGTATAAGTAACAATTATGATTGACCAGGTAATAAAATAATGAATTGCACAATATGGTAGGTATATTTTTTGTGTTCAAAGGATATAAAAGCATTTGCTTCAAAATATAGGAAATTGAGTATTTAATATCTCGAAGCATCTCTCGATCATATTGCAAAGTGATAAATGTGACTATAGTAGAATAATTCTTTTCTACCCTTGTAGGTTACATCTATCATTTTTAAACTCAAGTAAATGATATTTTTCTCCACGATAAAAATCATAGAAATCCACTTAGCATCTACTTTTGGATACATCTTTACAAAAATTCCCATGTTTTTTTTTTTTTTTTAAATCTCATCACAAATATGAAAATGGAAAATCAAACTTACAACCTATTAGAGAATATAGATCTGCCTTAATTTTTTAACCATACTCAAATTGGTAATTAACTTATCATTATCGCCTAAAATACTCATTTGCAACGTCAAGCTATGTGCAGTTAAATAGCTCTCCCATTTGCATTGACATTCATGTTAGTGGTGCGAAACCAAAAAATTTTAGAGCGGTGATTTTACATTGTAGTTTTTATTCCGGTTAAAATACCATTTTGGTCCTTGTACTTTAGATCTCGTTCTATTTTAGTTCATGTACTCTCAAATATTCAATTTTAGCATGTGGACTTTCAATAAAGCATAAAATTGGTCCTTATTGTTAGTTTATTATTAACTTTTCTAAAAACAAATTAGTCTCTATTAGCCTTTCTTTTATAAATTTTGAAAATATGTACATTGTGTCTTTTCTTGCAAGAAAATTATTATGATTATTTAATCAATTTCAATAAAAATTAACTTCAAACTAATAGTAGGCACTAATTTTAAGCTTTATTGAAAGTAGATTAACTAAAATTGGACATTTGAAAGTATAGGAACTAAAATAGAATGAAACCCAAAGTAGTGGGACCAAAATGATATTTTAACCTTTTATTTTTCTAGAGTGAGGAGAGAGACATGGAGATTTTTTTTTTTTTTTTTGAGAAAATAGCAAAACACAAGAAGAAAACTAAGACATGAAATTAAGTAGCCTCATAGAAGGCTCATTCTCCCAGAATTCATCTCTTTGTAGTCAGATAGCCCTTTGTACCAGCTTGTGTGCATCCACATATATAGTTTGGGAAATATGTTTAAAAGAGTTTTCTGACTAGTCGCTCGCCAAAAAGGATATTTCCATTACAAAATTTCTTACTTCAGTATAATCCTCAAGTTGACCATTAATTTAATGGCCACTAGGGAGTTAGATTTCACCTCTAGAGGAATGGATTTGTCTGAGACTAATGTTAAATTGCTGAGAATGTCATTCAATTCAAGGAACAATATAGGCCAATTCGTACTGATGAACTGATGACCAGCACATACGATATTTCCTTCCTAATCACGGATTATCCATCCTAAACCACCACAATTGGAATTCGAGCACCACGAGGCATCCGTACAAAGTTTCCACCCTCCATATGTTGGTGGTTGCCACTGAACCCTTTGACTCTGAGCAACTTGGTGAAGACGTCCCTGAACTTGTGGACCTTAAATAAACTCCCTGAGTTGGATTTGTATAGCACTATAGAACTTCCCCCACTCAATATCTTCATTATTCTGTTTTTGCAAATTTCGACACGTCCAAATCCTCTATAGAATGATCAAAAAAATATTTAAATCGTCATGCTGACCATTCTCTCTAGTCCACCTAAAGAAGTCTGCTGCCACCCACGAGTCCCTGAAATTAAAATAATGACCAACATTAGAAGGCATGGACAAATGCCATAAATTTGATGTTACCTGACAACCCCAAAAAATGTGGTTAATCGTTTATGGATATTCTGAGTAGAAAGAACACCAAGGCCCTATCTATAAACCTTTCTGGATTAGATTTGTTTTGGTAGGCAAAGCAATAAATTTTAACCTTGCTTGGAATTGGTGCCTTCCACAAAGCCTTCCACATACATTTGGACATCTCATTATCAGAAATCGAAGCCTTATGAGTCTCACGAATACTCATTCCTAGGTGGTAAGTACTTTTCATTGTGAAAATCCCTCTATTGGTATATTTCTACACAATTTCATCGCCCGATCGTAAACCTCTACGCGGAATCCTTAGGATATTCTCCACATCATCAACATGAAAATGTCGTCTGATTTTCTCCTCATCCCAAGAACTATCCTCCTTTAAAATATAGTGCACATCACGAGCATCCATAGTTGGATCGACAAACATGGGCTTTACTCGATCTTTTGTGATAAACCAAGGATCATCCTTGATACTAATTTGAAGTCCATTCCCTATTTTCCATCTCATTCCTTGCTTGAAGAGATCCCTCCCCCATAAAATGCTACGCCAAGTATACGACGGGTTTGATCCCAGAGTGGCTTTGAGATAGTTCCCTGTGTTAAAATAACGCCCTTTAAGGACTCTGTAAAGCAAACTTTCAGTATCTTGAGTAAGTCGCCAACTTTGCTTGGCCAACATGGCCTGATTAAATAGGGATATGTTTGCATAGACGTTTCGAGCTACGCCAATGAATTTTCCTACATGTATAATCAGATTCTCGCCAAAAATTTGCACCAATCGAATTTAGATCTGCACACAGACCTTTTGGAAGCTGGAAGCAGCTCATGGCGTAAATTGGAACAGTTTGGGCAACTGCCTTGATTAAGACTTCCTTGATTAAGACTTCCTTTCCTCCTATAGAAAAAAGTTTTCCTTTCCAACTTTGCAGGACATTCCACACACGCTCTTTGATGGACCTAAAAATTTGGGATTTATTTTTCGAAGTTTGAGAAGGGAAACCTAAATAGCAGCCGAATGTATCAGTACACCTAACCCGAAAAAATCTCTCAATATTTTCCTTCATATCTGTAGCAGTATTTTTGCTAACAAGGAAAACAAACTTCTCATAATTTATAATCTGACCAGAAGCCTTCTCATAGCAGTTCAAAACATTTTTGATAGTCTGACTGTCCCTCTGAGTTTCCTGGAAAAATATGATACTGTCATCTACATAAAAAAGATGAGTTATCATAGGATAATATCTACTAATCTTTAATCCTACAAAATTATTAATGCTCTGCTCCTTATGTAAAAGAGCAGAAAAACCTTCAGTGCAAATGAGAAAGAGGTAAGGGGAAAGTGGGTCTCCTGTCTGAGTCCACGATTTGGTGTGTAAGTTCGTTGTGTAAGTTCGTTGTGTGATACCATTTAAAAGCGTTGTAAAACGGACAGTCTCCACACAACTCATGATAATAGATATCCATCTATCATCAAAACTCATCCTTGCCATAACACTCCTTAAATAAATCCATTCCACTCTGTCGTACGCTTTACTCATATCTAATTTCATAGCCACTGAACCAATCGTACTCGATCTTTTATTCTTTATAGCATGGAGACACTCAAAACCCAGGAAGGCATTGTCTGTTATCAAGCGTCCAAGGATAAAGGTCGATTGCTCTGGAGAAATGATCTGATTTAGGACCCTTTTTAGCATGTTTGCCAAAATCTTCGCTACGACTTTGTAAACCACATTGCAAAGACTAATAGGTCTAAACTCCTCCATTCTTTTGGGGCTATTTATCTTGGGTATGAGCGCAATCAAGGTTTGATTTAGATTGGACAAATCACTAGCCACATTCAAATAGTTGAGGCAAATGGGACAGATGTCGTCTCCCACATCCTCCCAATAAGATTGATAAAAAGCAACATGAATCCCATCAGGGTCCAAAGCTTTATGAGGGTGCATACTTTTCACTGACTCTTCTATGTCTGCTCGTGTAAAACTAGCAGTAAGCACCCTATTATGAGCCTCTATGGCTGTAGGGGTAATACATTCTACCACCTTGTCAATCATATCTGTCAAAACATTTCAATATTTTTGTCACATCAACATAAAAATAATATTAATTAATATTAAATGGGCACAGTCAACATCTTAACCAGCATTTCATTAGGTAACTAATAATTTCTTATCTCTTAATATTAATTAATATTTCATTAGGGTGCTTTATTCAAACCTACACATTAAAATGTTTGGCATTGAAACTTAAAAAAAAGCTTGAAATAAATTAACTCGACTTAATTGATATATATATAATAAAATTATGTTTAAAATACATTTTTCTTTATATTTTTAAACATTCAAATTTAATTCTTGCATTTTCATTCATCTTTAAAAGGTTCCTCATAGTTATAATACATCACAAAATAAGTTAACTTGAAGAATAGCTCACTTGATTAAGGCATTATATTATATATTACAAAAATGCAAACTAATAGAAAATGTTTTTTTTCTAAATCTACATAAAATTTATACCAAATGAAAATAAAAATACATAAATAGTATTTTTAACTAAAATTATTTATACAAATAAGTAAATAGCCAACACAAACATACTAAATATAAATTTCTATGGACATGGTGGTATTTGCATTGACATTTCTACGTGTCCCTAGAGTTTGTAAGGGGTGAATTGACATTTTTATTATACTATAAAAAAATCGACAAAATATAATAGAAAAATGTCAACAAAGGATTGAACCTTCTACTATTACTAATAATACATTTTTAACTTATTTCAAAAGTTCGAAATGCTTATTTATTATTTAACTATTTTTTTATAAACTTATTTATGATTGATCAAAAATATGTATTTGACATCAACATTTTCCTAAAATTGAGACCTTGACATTTCTATCAAAATTACAATTTTTTAGTTCAATATATGGACGTAGGAGAAATTCGAACCTCTAATCTCTTTGTCAAAGCATATGCTTTAAACCTCTATTAAGTTATTGCTCACCTTCACATTAAAGGTCAGATATTTGAATCCTTCCCCCACATATTTTTTAACTAAAAAACAGAAAAGGAGGCTGCCATACATTCATTTGTTCTAATTATTAATTTTTTTTAGTACTTTGATAATTAATTTATTAATGAGCAAAATTTACCTACTGTCCACGCAGCTAAGTATAGTACAGCCCACTTGAACGCTATAGATTTTTTTTTAAAATAAAATATTTTTTTTTTCTTGTGGATACCAAGTGGGCTGCACCGTCCTCGTAAGTTTTTTTCTTTATTAATTAGAACAAATGTTGAATCAAAATGCTATTATTTTAGTTGAATTAGAGCACATGGAATATGAAAGATCAAATAAAACAAGTTGCTCGTAGAATTGGCCCATGAAATTTGTACGATCGTGATCTCATACAGCAAAATTCAAAATTCATGAGAGAGGGCGACGAGACGAGATGAGAAGCCCTCGTGGCGAGCTCCTAGATTCCATGAATATTTTGGTTAATTTTGGAGCTCGGATTCTTGAAATGGTGACGATTTGATGTCAACATCTTCTCTCTCTCTCTTCTGTGGAATCTTCCGCCTACTTTTTTATGGTTCCCTTGTGCCAAAAGTAACGAATTGAACTCGTGACTTTTCTCCGCTCGTTCTGGTTTTTCAACGCTGCCTCAAACGATAAACTTCTTCTTCCAAATTGATATACGGAGGAGGAGCGGAGAGGAGAGGAATGGATTCGGGTGCTGTGTGGCCGATAGGGATGGAGTTGGAGGCTGAGATTGATCGCTTGCCCATTGACCTACTGGCTCATATTTTTGCGATGATCACGTCCTTCACCGATTTGGCTCAGTAATTGATGTTAATTTCTGTTTATGAATGTCTTTTTGTTCAATTGCTTTGGTTCTTGTTCCTAATTTTGGGGGTTTCTGCGAATTTTTTCCGGAAAAACGCAGGGCGTGCGGCGTCTGTAGGAAATGGAAGGAAGGAGTGAAACTGTCTCTTGGTAGGAGAGAGAGTTTGAGCTTTGCTGGTTGGAAGATGGATGATGACTCCACTGCTCGCCTTATTCGCCATGCCTACAATCTTCGAGAGCTCGACATGTAATCTCTCTCTCTGTCTCTAGAATTTCAATTTTATTAAGAAATCTGCTTCTGTTTGCTTTTCTTCAAGTGGTTTCTGATTACAGATAGTTAATTTTGCTAACGATGTTGTGAGTAGTGAGATGAAGCGAGTTTTTCGAAATCGCTAGGATAATCAATTCAATTGGCTTTCCGTTTCTATTTTCTGTTTATCATCAGTCAGGCAATTTGATTATGAACCACACAAACAGAGGTTTCTGGAGAAAGTTCTTTAAAATTGTTCTATAAAATTTTGTTATATTCTGGATGGTTATATCTCATGGTTTTTGTTGAATTATTCGCAAATAAGGGGAGATTATGAGAGTAACTCAAAGGAAAAGAAACAAAACAGAGTCTCTGTATCAAAAAACAAAGCTCGCGGCCATGGCTGTCTTCGTTGTTCTTGTGTCTACTCGAGCGAAATGCTGACTACTCCATCATTCTCTTGTAATATGTGTTTTTTTAGCTCAAGAAGCCGTTGGGGTTGCCAAATTACAGACCATGGATTGCACAAAATCTCTCTTGCAAAGTGCATTCCCAAACTCAGGTCCATTTCGCTATGGGGTATGGCAGGGATCACCGACAAAGGTGTTGTGCAGCTGGTATGATATAAATCTTATCTAAAGCTCCGACCCCCGGTAATCAAAAAAAAAAAAAAAAAACCCTTAAAATTGGCCTCAATGTGTGAATTAGAGTATGAGTTAAAGGTGGAAATTGAACTAGTGAATTTCTTTAAGTTTTACGTGGTCTAGGATTTCTGTTGTTTGTATTTGTATCTTCATTTCTCAGTTTGCACCAATAAGTTTTCAGTATTGTCTTAGTTCTATCGGATCTTCTAGAGTCCATCTTCGAAAAGTAAACGCCGAGTTAAGAAATCTTCTGGTTCTGAAATTTCATGTTCTTCTGAGGAATTTAGGGGCAGTTTAAAACAACAGTTTTTTTCTCTCTGCTTTAGAATTTTGTTTGTCGAAGGTATTGTGCATGGATTTAGAAGTATGGTTCCACTTGTTCTTAAAGGTAGGTCTTCATTAGAGGAAAAAGGAAGAAAAAACTTTCAAAAAAATAGTAATCACTTCATTTTTGTTCTAAAATGCAGAAAAACAGAAGGTTGTTTTTAAAACAGCTCCTAAATTACCTCTTAGCATTCTCTTTTCACATTTTGAGGTTGTACATAGTTCATTAACATTACACTTCCTTTTTCTAAAACTGCATTTGGTTGTATTCCCAGATTTCCTGAGCCAACTCCTTGCAAAACCTGAATATCGGTGGAACATTTGTCACAGATGTCTCTCTTTTTGCAATTGCAGATAAGTGTCCAAATTTAAAGGTGATTATTCTAAGAATCTCAACCTTCATGAGACTTATGAATCATATTATACCTACATGTTTCTCACGATTTTTAATCAATGCATTTCTTTCTTTATTCTGCAGACCATTGGCCTCTGGAGCTGTCGCCATGTAACGGAGACTGGACTTCTTATTCTTGTAAGTAAATGTCGCAAACTCGAGTCGATAAATGTCTGGGGAATGAGGGTTCCTGTAGACTGCTTCATTGGTTTGGTTGCGATAAGTCCATCACTCCAAATAAAATCAAGAAGTCTGCTTCTAAATTCTATGTGGCCTGTTGTGTGAAATATGCTTTCAATATTCGCATCCTGTAAAGCTTCTATCGTATGTATGTATTCATCTTTGTATTTCCCCCCCATTCCAGGCAAATATTGATTTGCCATTTCCTCTCAATATGCTGTGTATAGCACTTTCAGTTCATTTAAAACTAAAACATATACTCCTAATGTAAATATCTAAAAACTAAGCTTGCTTATTTATGGGATAAATTTCTTTTTATCCCTATGGTCTCATAAATATATTTCTTTGGTTCCTAATGAATTACTATTTCAAACGTCAATAGTTCGATCTCCTACCTTCACAATTGTTGAAGTAAAAAAAAATGGCCATTAATTTATTTAGATCCAACTAATTCTTTTGGTTGATAAATATATTATCCGAGAGTACATTTTTTTTTTTTTTTTGTTGTGAAAACATCCAAGTGTACATATTACATTTAGTATCCAAAATCCATTCATTTTTTTAGCCACTGAAAATAAACTTACTAGATAGACAAATTTGTTCTTCTAGTACATCTTTCACTCAAGCTTTTGTGGGATTTAAACTCAATGAGCTGGAAACGTTTTTGTTACATTTTCAAACAATATAAATTATCAGAGTTTTATTGATTAAACAATCTTTTGCTTTCATGTATGACATATAAAGAGCAAGTACATGAAACTTTTTCCCTTGAATTCAAACAGAAGCTTCATTTTTCGACTTCATTAAGTCGGTAAAAGAATAACGAAAGAGCAATGGTTGGCGTGTAATATGTATATCAAGTTTAATTTAACTAAATGTGTTTGATGTTTTCACTCTCTCAAACAAGTTTCTTTGTGAGATGGCTTCAATAGTAGGCAGCATTAATGGTGGTATAATGAAGTGACTGAGACAATTATCCAATTAAGATGGGAATCAAACCAGGACAAACAAAAGGGTATTAAGTAGTCATCAATAGAATCCATAAGAGATGATTGCATTACAGCCACTCATGCCAACACTTTTCCACATTGCCCCTCCAAGGAAACCTAAAAGAGAGAGAGAGAGAGAGGAAACTCAATAATAATAGATGGGAAAGGGAATAAAATATAAAGAACACATGGATTTTACATAAGAAAAAGAAAATAAAATAAAAATAACTATGGCAGAGGAGAAGAATTTACTATGACTTCTTTTTTCTCAATAGAATGATATTTTATTGGTGAGATGAAATGTACAATAGAAAACTATGAATTTGCATGTACCCTCAAACAAGATGTCAGAAGTTTGAATCTTCCACTCCAAATGTTGTTGAACTCAAAAAAAAACAAAAGAAAACCACGAACTTTTTTAGTTTAACATATGGGAGTGAGAATTCGAACTTCTGATCTTTTAGTCAAGGACATATGTTAACCAATTGAGCTATTATTAAGTTGGCAAAAATCCACAAACTTGAAAAAAAAAAAACACTAACGTATTTAAAATAAAATAATTTACTGAAAAAAACACCCTCCAGGTAGCCGAAAAGCCACTCTCTGATAAATATTGATTCAAATATCTAATAACCAGGGAGGATTTTAGTATAAAATCTTTAATTTGAATAAGTAAAGCTTCTTCTGTTCTCCCTACTTGTCAAAAAGAACATTTTGTTTTGTCCGCAATTCTGTAAAATTCAACTATCCAAATTGTCACTTCTAGTTCTAAAAAATAAGATCTGCATCTCCTTTTCGGATAAAAATGACTAACAACGTCGAGAAAGCTTAAAAATTTTTGTGAAACCATTAGAAAAGCTAACATAAAGTTCAGAAACAAATTTCAATTGAGGAAACAAAGCTTAAAATACACAAATCTTAATGAAAATTAAGAGAGAGATATCATAAGGTGTCAAAAAAATATACAAAGTAACCTAGTACAATGACAAAGCCAGTGTGATACGGTTAAGCATTTTGCATACCTGAACTAGCTCATGTCGTATGCCAGGTCTATTTCAGTTTCCGATCCAATCCTCCTGTACCTCTGCAACTACTTACCTTCTCTGGATGAAAATCTCAAAATGTCTTTCCTTTAATGTTAGAGTCTAATACTCTAATAACCAATTTTAGAAATCGCTATAGGATGGCCAGGATGCAGTACACCGGGTATGACTCAATCTTTACATACAATATACTAGATTAACCTCCATGAATAGTTGCTCAAAATCCAATTAGATGAGTGTTGATTATGGTTTGTAAGAATGCCAACAATGGTAAGTAGAATAACCAGAGAACCAAAAGATTCGGCGAATGAACTGTCGAAGCAGACGATTTCGTGAACTGAACAGACCCAGTAAAGCTACCAGAGGTACTGCTCAGTGGGCCGGTGTTAGGTGCTGGTATACTCTTGCAACTACCAGGAGGAGCTCCAGCCTGCAAAATGCCATCAGTGATATTTTCTGGGAAATGAGTATTTAAGACGATATCGATAAGCAGAAAGACATCAATATAAACTTTGCAGAATCAAAATTCATTGTACCAAGCTATCAACCAGACTAACCATCTTGAATAATTCCCCAAATTGGAACCTAAACTAGTTCAATTATGTGTTGACAGGATGCTGTGGCAAGCACACAAGAACTGCTAACTCATTAACAGATGAAAATATATTTGAAAGTGTTATAAAAGAGAAGTGCCTTATGTTTTTTAAAATAAAATATAGTTTTGTCTTTCAAGAATCACTTGGTAAAAACTTTTCTGAAAATGGTTTTTATACCAGAAGCAAAATAAACAATTTTTGCTGTTTCGATGTTCCCGGAAAAAAAAATCACTGTTATTCAAATTTATAATGTCTTGAACTTATTGTAATAATAAATTATAAAAGAAAAGGAAAACAGAATCACAAATATGCTTTCAAATATTATTTTGAGGTAAACTATGGAAAACAGTTTTTTGAAAATAACTGTCAGGAAACATAACCTAAACACTTACTTATATTTCAATTAAGTTAAAAGATACCAACCTTGCATTAAGACCATACGGGGACTATTCATTTGTATCATGGTTTAAGAATCCCATGACAACAAAATTGAAAAATCTATGTCCCATTTGATAACCATTTGATTTTTAAAAATTGTGCTTATTTTCTCATCATTTCTCTACAATGAGTTTCATATGTCTTAAGAAAACATTTGAATTCTTAGCCAAATTCCAAAAACAAAAAAAAGTTTTTGAAAACTACTTTTTTTAGTTTTCAAAACTTGGCTTAGTTTTTTAAAACATATCTAAAAAGTAGATAACAAAACAAAGAAACCCATAGGTGAAAGTAGTATTTTTAGGCTTAATTTTCAAAAACCAAAAAGCAAATGATTATCAAACGATGCCCTAAGTATTTTGTTTTGACTCAATAGAAGCTTTTGCTAGCCAGATCATAAGGGGCAATGAATGTTTCTGAATTTGGTGACCACTAGTGATCGGTTTGTCATCAGTTTCTTTAAAAGTAAGGTCATTGAGAAGGTTATAAGAAAATATAGCAGAAACTCATTATCTTACAAACTAAAATAAGAGACTTCTATTTGAGAAATAAAACACTAGCTCGAAAGAAGAAACTCAAATGCCCAAACAAAATCAAGAATTTTGAGAAATTAAAAATACAGGGTGATTGCCAAACATAAACTAGTTCATATAAATAAACTTCAACATAGCCACTAATTAGAAAACTAATCTATACAAACCTGGCAGGCAGCAAGTGTGCTACACCCGCATAGTGTCTGGCCGTTTATCTTATCCAAAGCATCAAATACTCCTCCGCCTTGACTTCTCTGCATGATTTTCATCATGATATGTTACTCATTGTAAATTTCAGTCAATAGTCGTTTTTTATGTGTACTAAACTCAATACCATGTAAAAGTTAACAGCCAAAAAGTTTGGCAACACATTCCCAGATGCTTTATAGCATGTGGAGATCATATTAAAAAGTGGAGCCGAATGCTCCTTGCAAGCCTCAGCTTCCACTGGATATGTTGGGAAGTAATTCTGAAGGAATAGAGATGAACTTCTTGATTTCAGTGGTTTTGACTCTCTTCGGTTCGGGCATGAACCAGCTACAACTCCAGGATCACCAGCTGAAATCCAAAGATAAGGAACTTGTTCATCATCAAGACAAAATTCAAAGTCATGAATAATGAAAATTGCATTCACTGTATGCTTACGCTCATTTTCCAACATGTACTTCCACTGGTAAGCAATTCCTTCCTCTGCTTCCTTCGACGCAATGGACGTGAAAACAAGAAGCCGGTGATTCTGTTGCACCATGTCGGTCACTGTAGGCCAATCTTCTCCCTTCTTTGGCATCTTGGATACAGGAAACCAGTATTTGTCCAGCCCAGCACTGGCGAATAGATTTGTCAACCCCTTTGGAGTATGCACATAGTCTTCAATTATAATGGTCAAAATTTCAGTTGGGTTCCCACTTAAGAATGCTTCCACTTCTCTTAACGTGTTAAGTGCTGGTTGCTGAGAACATTCAAAGGTCAATAGTCACAACCTTGCTTACAAACCCAAAAGGCCAAACAACATCTTCAACATCATAAATTGGAAAAATGGAAGAGGGAAGAAGATTGGTTACAAAGGCAGTGAAGTTGAAACATTGGCCCCTGAAAGAATGGCAGAGCCAGATATCGTTTTCGAAATCATACATATCCAGCATCAGTCCCCTCACTCCATTCTGAGCAATGTAGAATTACAAAAACACAAGATCAACAATGCTTACAAATTAAAGAATTGAAATGCAACAAACAGAGTAAAAGGTGAGGCATATCTATAACATTAGAACAACTTTATGAAGTAAAAGAGAAGGCACGGCTGTCTTCCAAAATCCAATTACAAGGGACATAGAGATCAAAGCAGCAATGAGCAAGAAGCTTGGAAGCACATACTCTTAACTGATTAGTTACAGTATCCTCTTGGTTGTAAAACGTCAATCTCTGAACACCAGCCAAAGGCGGCGCATCAACAATACTGAACGAGTTATGAGTCACCAACCAAGTGTACTTGTTGAAGGGCAACCCATTAATCTAAATCGCAAACACAGATAAAAACAGATCAAAATTCACTTCAAAATCGCAAAGAATCGTTCAGGTAATCTTCCATTCTAAAGAAGCTATCAACTAAAAAACATACAACAGAAGTGGGAACGGTGGCTTGGCCTCTAGTACAAACGGGTTGATTGTTGCCAGAAGCAGGGCAATTCCCACAGTAGAGACCTGACCCACAATCCGTGGAAGCCGTACAAGCTTCCAGAACCTGCAGATTCTCAAAGTTGAATCGAAACCCAGAAGGGAAAAAAGAGAGAAAAAAACACCCCCATCGAGATTCAGTGGGAAGAGAGGAAGAACCTGGCAATTTCCATTAAAGCAAGCGACTGAAATGGAGATGAGAAATGAGAATAGCGTCAGAAAGAGGTACAAAATGGCAGAGGCAGAGGGAAGTTCCCATAAACTGCTCGATAACATTGCAGAGCTCAGAGAGAGCAGCACGAGAGTGAGAGTGAGAGAGAAGAAAGAAAAAGAGGAAAGCAAAGCAAAGTAGAAGGGAAGAGTAATTAACAGAGAAAAGAAGGTGACAAATTTTGGGTATCAAACGCGGGCTTTTCTTTGTTAACTTTAATTTTCTCTTATTTTAAGGCAACTTAACCACTTTCTTCTTCTTTTTTCTTTCCTGCTCACTCTGATACTTTATTTTAGTATCTTGAAACGATGCTGTTTTGTACCATATCTCCCGTTTGCATCTAGAAGGTCCACTGATTTTTTTTTTCCTTATTAGTACAATAATGTCCTTTCGAACATCCAACTATTTAAGATATATATCTATAATCAATCTAAACATAGCTCAACTTATTTGAGTGTATACCATCGATTAAAAAATCAGAGGTTCAAATCATTCATCTCATATGTTATTGAACTTAGTAAATATATATATATATAGATAGTTATAGATATAGATATATAATATCTTAATCAATTGATTTATGTTTAGGCTGACAGTTTCACAACCCTAACTTGTTCTATTTTGCTTCTTAATTGAAAATGAAATTGATAATTTATTGTTTTAGAAATGAAAGGATTGAATTATAAGGTAATGAATGAAAGGGTTGATGTGGAAATTTGGGGACTAACTTTGAATGCTTTTACTTTGTGAGGTACTTTTTGAATTGAGTGCTCATCACGTGGTAGGCCACCATCCCATTCTGCAATCTGCAGAGTGCCCTTCATATTGGTGTGCATTTGTTCTTCATCTTCAATGGATAAGTTAGTTTAGGGTAATTGCAAATCCAGTAAAATTTATGTGTTATGAAAAATAATTGTATATTTAACAAAAGGCAAAGCATGTGGTGATTTTTACTTCCTCGCTAAGTAGTCTACCAATACTATTTTAGAAGACCCTACTGTTGATTTTTAGAAAAAGAGCTAGCGTTAGGGACATTGGTGGGGCATTGGTCCTAAAAATTTTAAAATTTGAGTTGAAAATCTAACCGTAAGAAATTAGTGTACTTTTTTTTTTTTTTTTTTTTTATTGTCCTTGGTTAGTGGTTTCTTTTATAGTGGTTGACTACGACTAAGAAATAATAGGAATCCAAACATCATGATTGTAGAAGAGAGTTAGAACTTCTTTTGACAAGATTTGTTGAGCTTTATAGAGTGATTTGATAGTGTCTAGTACAAGTCGTAGCCTCTAAATTGCCCTTGTGGAGTCCAAGAGGTTTACCTCACACTAGTGAACCTCCATGAGGGATTTAGGCATGATCGACAAAAGTCATTGGAGGTCTCAGCCAGGGGATCAACCTCCAAGAAACAAAACAATTTTTTTAAAATAACAATTTTGGTCCCTAAACTTTCAAAATATCTATTTCAACCCCTTAACTTTTTAAATGTCTCTATTTAAGTCCTTGGCACCTAATTCTTGCCTCCAACGTATTTGGTGTAAACACATACTCAAGTTAATACATCAATATACATACTCGATATATACTCGACATTACGTTATCAATTTGTTGAAAGATAAATAGAGGTAATGATCAAAATGATTGTTTTTCTAAAATCCAAAGACTAAAATAGATATTTTAAAAGTACATGGACCAAAATGAACATTTTGAAAGTTCAAGAACTAAAATGGAAAAATCCTTAAAGTTTAGGAACCAAAATGAGATTTTAACTTTCAACAAACCAACTCATTTCATTCAACTAACTATCAACTTTCTTTTGTCATTTGTTTATTGTGTTGTGTTAAATAATTTTTATGTACCTTCATTCAATAAACTTGTCTGGTATGTTATTGACAAAAACCATATATAATAGGGAAAATTGCACAAACCACCCCTAAACTTTGAGGTTTGTAACAATTACACCCCTAAACTTTTAATTTGATCAATTACCCCCCCAAAGTTTAATAAGTGTTGCAATCAACCCCTTAGGTTAAATTTGAGTAATATAGGAGAAGGGCAAAATTGTCATTTGAAAAAAAAGATTTGTCTCTTCCTCTTTCATCTTCTTCCATCTCCATTTCCTCTTTCTTCTTCTTCCATCTCCATTTTTGTTTCTCACTCCCTGCAAATCAAATTCTCATTACTTCTTCTCTTCTTTTTCTTCTTCTTTCTTTTCTTCATTTCCCTTTGCAAATACTTTATTCGACATGAAAGACTTCAGAAACCCATTACCTCGCGCAAAGAAAGGGACATTGCGTTTGTGCTTTGTTATCTCAGTTAATGCAGCGCAAGAAATGCTCTCTCATGTGCCTTACGCTACGGTTACATCTCTCTCTTTCTCTCTATAAAATCACTTGCCTCCATTTTTCACTCTCTAAAACCTTTGATCCATTTCGCAAAACGAAGAAACAGATTCACTGAATTCATCCACTGCCATGGGGAACTGTTTGAGGAGCAACAAAGTGATGGCCCAAGATGAGGTTTATTCGTCTTCGCCTAATTCGCCTTTGACGGAAGCTGAGAAGTTCGAGGATAAACCGACCGGCAGATAGGTGATGGCGAAGCGGAAGACGGCGGAGGCGAGAAGCGGTGCGCGAGGTAATGGGTTTCTGAAGACTTTCATGTCGAATAAAGTATTTGCAAAGGGAAATGAAGAAAAGAAAGAAGAAGAAAAAGAAGAGAAGAACAGAGTAATGAGAATTTGATTTGCAGGGAGTGAGAAACAAAAATGGAGATGGAAGAAGAAGAAAGAGGAAGAGACAAAACTTTTTTTTCAAATGACAATTTTGCCCTTCTCCTATATTACTCAAATTTAACCTAAGGGGTTGATTGCAACACTTATTAAACTTTGGGGGGGTAATTGATCAAATTAAAAGTTTAGGGGTGTAATTGTTACAAACCTCAAAGTTTAGGGGTGGTTTGTGCAATTTTCCCTATATAATAATACTTCAAAGGTGAAGAACATAATTTAAAATTTTAACTTCTAAATTTGCTTCATCTACAAATGTGAAATGCCACTCCAAGAGGGCCAATCTATCAAGTGAATTCAGGAGCATACGCGAGGAGCTTGCCTATGGCTATTTGACATTGATAATTTGGCAGACTCAAGGAGAAAATGATGAAATTTTTGGCTTTGAATTCGCCCAGCTGTTCTTTGAACAATTAACAAATCAGTGTCAGTCAAATTTTAAGTTCGGTACACAAACGTTTGTAACCTCTCCTCCCCCAACCCTCAACCTTTTCACTTCAATGTGGCCAAATCAAAAGGGTGATAATAAATATTGAGTCTAAATTTTCCTATGGAGGTAAGTAAATGATCTCCCCCTACAAATTGACCAAGAATAACACCTATGATCTACCATCAATGAGGACTGACGCTTGGTGAAAGAATTACAAAATTTTTAACTTCCTAAGTCCCAAATGAATGGTTAAATTAAGCAAGCTTCTTTGCTCGACCACTTGATGGAGCACCATCGTCTTTTTTTGACCCCGACGCCTCAGGTTTCCTTGCCCACGCTGGGGCTCGATCAGGCTCATATCTATAATCATAGAAGAGTTCCTCACCAGCACTGATTCTTTCCTTGGCAAAGATCCCAACCCGGTGATCTCCCGCAACCATGATGACCTGCAAATAGATGATTATCAGTTGAACGGAGGCATTATGGAATCGTTGGCAAATATGGATGAAAAGACGCATAGAATGTAACGTACCTTGGCATAGCAGTTTGGATCTGGAGAATGATTGGCAAATTTTAATTTATCGCCCTTTCGGTATGCATCAAGAACAAACTAAACAAAGCATAAAAAACCACGTCACAACTTGCATTAGGATTCCAATTCCACAAGTTATTACCAAAAGGTATTAAAAAGTAAATGATACTCATGTGTTTCCAACTGAGTGTTGGAACAGAACATGCCTGGTCATTCAAATTGAACAGAAACGATGAGTTTTCACGGTCGTATATTTTTCCTCGTTTATCAGCCTCCCTATGAGAAATTAACTCCCCAGTGTACTCGCCAAGATATTCGTGTTTGCCGACACTATTCTGGAGGTGGCAACTCAATTTAGCAAGCAGAAGCATTAGAAAATAAGTTTAGAATAAGTTGAACTTAGACGTTACCTTTAGAAACGCTCCCCAACCAGATATATCAGATCTTCCAAGTAACACCTAGAAATTGGAACCAAACTAGAGTCAAGAAACTATATCACAGTAAACTCCCATCAGTCATCGCACAATAAAAAACTATAACCGGTTCCCTCCCAGAGTACAAAAGTCCCATAGTCCAAAACCATAAACGTCATAAAAAACTTTACCAATTACAATTAATTACACGGAAGAAACAAAAAGAAAACACTATTTCCTATGGAAACCCAAAAGAATGATTGAATTTGACATTGTCAAACACCAACACCCCCAGTCGAAAGAAATCTGAAGAAACACTATATTATTTCTTTTCAACCTGATATTCCATTGAAAAGACATTACAACATGAACCCAAAGTTTCTTGACTTTTCTTTTGAAATCGGGGTGTTTATGGGTTAGTTAGGGTTAAGGGCTCTTGAATCCACCCAATTGTTCGGGATGCAAACTTTTTCTACCCAAACAATCCTAGTCAAACAATAGACTCAACCCAACTTAACCATGAAATATTCAAGTTAGATTAACTTCAATATGAGAAACATATACCTTTCCTGAACCAACTTCAAAATCTTCCAACAACCCCTTTTCCACCTCATGTTCCAACAATCTGCTCGAAACATGACACATAATTCCCAAAAAAAAAAAAAACAAAGAAGAGAAATAAGATCTCCTTGTCTTAATTCCCTGGAAGCCAAAATTCTTCTCCTTAGTCTTCCTGTTAATGAAAATTGGGAGATTTGTGTCAACAACGCATCCCTCCATCCATTTAACCCATCATTCCCTTTTGTTTTTATGGAAACATGCATATACCCTGTTAGTTTGTTTAGATATTATTTGTTCTATATTGTTAGCTAGTTTTTAGGAGTAGTTTAGATTCTATTTGTTATTTCTTTTTTTAGCTAACCCTAGATACTATACCTTGTAATAAGAGTGTTGTGTGACTCATTTGGCATCAATGAATTCTGATTCACCAAAGTTATATGGTATCAGAGTTTAGTTTTCAAAAACCCTAAAATAATTCAACCCTTCAAAAATCTCATGGAAAGGTTTGGCTGAAATAAGCAATCGGCCTCTGTTTTTGGGTGAGAACAGCCCCTAACCCTGTTCCTGAAGCATCGGTTTCAATCACAAATGGTAAGGAGAAATCTGGAAGAGCCAACATAGGAAGAGTCATCATTGCTGTTTTTAGCCTTTGAAATGCGTCTTCTGCCTCCGAATTCCAATGGAAGGAGTCTTTTTTGAGTAATTGGTGCAAAGGAGCCGCGATTGATCCGTAGTTCAAGACAAACCTTCGGTAGTAACCGGTCAGCCCCAAGAATCCCCTTAATTCCTTGAGTGTGCGGGGTTGTGGTCAATTTAGCATGGCTGTCACCTTCCGTTCGTCCGCATCTACCCCGTTTGCTGTCACCCAATGCCCTAGATATTCCACTCTATTTTGCGCCAGAGTACATTTCTTCGCATTCAATACGAGTTGGTTGTCTCAGAGGATTTGAAATATCATACCCCAGTGTTTCACATGAGTTTCAAAATTAGGACTATAAACGAGAATGTCATTAAAAAAAAACTAATACGCACCTCCGCAAGAACAGCCTAAAAATGTGATTCATCAACGCTTGGAAGGTCGCCGGGGCGTTAGTCAGACCAAAAGGCATGACTAGGAATTCGTAATACCCTTCGTGAGTCCTGAACCCAATCTTGTCTACATCATTTTGGTTCATTCTGATCTAGTGATATCCCTATTTCAGATCCAACTTCGAAAACACGGTTGAGTCGTGCAATTCATCTAGTAGTTCTTCTACCATCGGGATAGGGAATTTATCTGGTATGGTAGCTTGGTTAAGAGTCCTATAATCCACACAAAACCTCCATCCTCCATCCTTCTTTTTAACCAGTAACACTAGGCTAGAAAATGGGCTGGTGCTCGATTAGATGATTCCCAAAGCGAGCATCTCTGTTATCAGTCGTTCAATCTCCTCTTTCTGTGCATGAGCATATTTGTAGGGTCGGACGTTAATGGGAACTTGTCCCTCCCTCAGTAAAATCCGATGGTCAATCACTCTTTGGGGTGGTAATCCTTCGGGAGTTTAGAAGAGGTCTTCGTACTCCTTCGTCAACTTGTCTACTTCCAGGGAAGATTTCTGCCACTACCAGAGTCCCTATCTCTACCTTCCTCCGTGACTCTTCTGGCGACACGCTCTTGAGTTCTACCAAGAACCCTTGGTTGAAATGACTCCAATTTCTTGTCATCATCCGGAGTGAAACCTATGCTTTCGTCAAGGAAGGATCCCCCCTAAGAGTCACATGTCCCTTTCTCGCTGCGAAGGTCATGGTTAGCTCATTCCAATTAACCTCCATATTTCCCAATGTTCGCAACCAGAGCATGCCAAGGATCACGTCCACGCCTCCCAGATCAAATGGCAATAAGTCTTCTTGTATCAATATTTCTAGTAGATGTATCATGACATCCTTGCAGATCCAGTGTGCTTCTACTGTCAATCCGTTACCCAAAACTATGCTATAACTCAATGTGTCTTTGCTGAGTAAACCCAACTCGTTTGCCAATTGTTTCGATATGAAATTGTGCGTGGCGCCACAATCTATCAATACCACCACTTGTTTCGTTCTCACGCTACCACGTAGTTTCATGGTACCCGGCGTAGAAAACTCGATAACAGATTTGAAATCTAACTCTACTGAGATTACCTCTAGTTTCCTGAACTCAGTTTCGGCTAAAACCCATTCTTCTTCAAGCTCTGGCTCCTCTTGTGTTGACTTCTATTTCTCCGTAATCACTTTCCCAGACTACTCAGAGTTCTCTAAGCTCAATCTTTATACAGTGGTGGTCCTTGGTGTACTTCTCGTCGCATTGAAAACACAATCTTTTTTCCCGCTTCGCTTGAAATTCGGCGTCTATTAGTCTTCTTGGCGGAGGGTTTTTGCTAATCGGACTCCCCTTCTCTGGGATTGAAACGGACCACATATACTCGTTGGGCTTATTTCCCATTCCTTGGTTGTTTGGCCCTTGGGCCTTACTTCCTCCTTGGCCCACTCTGGCTGGTCCCATACTGTTACTCGAATTTGCTTCCTTGTCCGCTAACCTCAGGGCCACATCCCTGTCCTTGATCAATTGGGCTTGTTTCATAATATCCTCTAGCCCACATGGTTGTCGGGTCACGACAGCTGCCCTAATTGACGGCATCAACCCGTTAAGAAACGTGTTTTCAAGGACGTCCTCCGCCATCTCCGATAACGGTCCCGAGTAAGATTCAAACAACGCTCGATATTCCGATACCGTGCCTTCTTGCTTGATGGCCAAGAAACGAGCACATAAGCTTCCTTCCTGAGTTGGCCTATATCGATCAAACAGTCTGTCCTTCAAATCATTCCAAGAAATCCCCCTTTTCCAGTTGTTTGCCCAACGGTACCACTCGATCACCGCTGGCTCGAAGCTCACAATAGACACATTTATCTTCTCGAGATCACTCAACTGATGTACGTCAAAGTATGTCTTTGCTCGTACCAACCACGCATCCAGATTTGTACTAGTGAACACGGGCATTTCCAGTTGTTTGAACTTGCTCCGGTCCATATTCATCTCATTTTTCTTACTCCGTAGTGACTCGGGCTCTTCTCCATTCAAATGAACCGTCACTTCCTCATGTCTCTTTCCCTTGTTTCCACTGGTTTCCATACCTTCCGACCCTCTCTTGCTATTCAACCCCTCTGCGATCATCAGAACTAGAGCCTTATGATTCTCTCTCATATCTCCTGCTACCTTTTCCCACCCTTTTTCTATAGACCTCTTGAAGTTCTTGAGAGTCTCCCTCATCTCGGCGATGTCCTTCTCTGCTCCAAAGAGCCTTTCCTCTAAAGCCATCTTCCGTGTCTTCCCCAGGTCGAAACGTGCTCTAATACCAAGTTGTAAGGTATTCGATTCTTTCACTTGTAATGCTATGCAGAATAACAGCAAGCACTGCTCACAATAATATGGATAATCCTCCAATATTGAGAGTTCTTTAATATGAAAATGTTCTATCGATAACTTCACAAAAGATAAAAGAAGAAATAACACTCCCAGCAATTTGAGAGGTTGGTCTCTCCCACAGACAACTTGTCCACAAAACACCCAACCAAAAACATACTACCCAGACCCTGCTAATAAACTCCCTCCCCACTACCCTCTGTACCCCCTACGCTCATTCCCCTCCCGTGGTCCCCAGGTCATTTTCTTCAATTCCTTTCTTGCCCTTCCTAACATACTTCTTAACAATCGGGGGCCTTACAATTTCCCTACAAACTTACTATCCAATCCCCATTTTAAATTCCTCGGCTAGTTGCTTCCAATCAACCTTCACAGTCCTCCAGAGTAAAGAATCACTGAACCTGGCCCAAGATGACATCTAATCTACCTGGAGGTAATGGAAGGAGATTCTCAACTACCATCTGTGTTAGTTGATAAAACTCAACTAGTGGTCATACTCGAGCAAGGAAGTACATACTTTGATGCCAGAACTAAGAAGAATGATTTAAGAGCTCCCCTTACTCTCCTAACTCCTAGACTTCACCCAAAAGTTCTCCCAGCACCCACCACAACATTACTAACTATAAATCATGCTGTCTACGCATCATCTTTCTCATCCCTGTATATTACTTTCAGTTACAACCCACAATCTTTCTAAAGCACAAATAAGAATTAAACTTAAACTTGAATTATCATAACTGGCCAGTAACCTCTTCGTATATAATCAGCAAGGATGAGTAAAATTTTTACTCCACCAAGTTCAAAACAATAACATTGGTAGCGGTACGTGGCCAAAGGCCCAAAGATGTCATCGGATTAGAATCAACCTAAATAAAGAAATAATTAGTGGTTGCAGGAAAAGGAATCCATGCAGAACATGTTATTTCTTTCGAAGAGAAGAACAATTTATAATATATATATATATATATATATATAGCATTTAAGTTATTGTAGTCATGAGCAAGATCTGCTTCAACAGAATGCCATGAAACTAACAACAAAAATCTAACATTTAAGTTTGATCAAAATTGAGTAAGAATAAATGAAAAGAAACAGTAAGATGTGATTACTCTTTGTTGTTGTTTAAGAAGAAGCTTCATGTTCCTGCACTCATAATTATCACCTCTTTGGTTGGGAACTCCAAGAGTACCATCACCACAGCTACAAAGGCAAGTTGCACAGTAAGTTAAGGATATTAAAAATCATACTGAATAGGAGAAAAAGCAGCAGCGAAATACATTGTCTATACGAAGCAAAAAGGTTATAACTAGTTGATGCATGACATACACAAGCATGCACACATGTACCCAAATTAAATATTTCCTAAAAAGAAATAATTAACTTCAAAATACATAAAATCCCAAGCATAATAATTACAAATATACACAACACATGGATGTATTGACAGATAAGTGTAAATGCATATATGTGTATGTGTGTGTGTGTACACATGAATTAAGAATACACAGAAAATCAAAACAATGTAAACAACTAGAAATAGAAACTGAAAAAATCTAAATGCAGCTATCAATGTTTTTTTAATGAATGCAGCTATCGGTGTTAATGGTACAAGTAAGGATATATACGACAGAATTTTACAAATAAGAAACATGCGATGACAGAAGTAAGGAATATGACAGATTGTAGTCTTCCTAAAAATGTTGCTTATAATTTGTTTGATTCTCGCCATATGTATTTATAACAAACAACTAATAACATTTGATATTCTCATCCGCAGAATAGCTAAATTTAACCCATTGAAATTTACGAACAAATTAAACAAGATCTACATAAAATCATAAGTAATATTTTCCAGTAATAACTTTTGCATCAATCAAACATAAACAGATGATTGGTTCCTTTTACATCGAAAAAATAATAAACCAAATCCTTACAAATTGATATCATTGCCAAAGATGCTACAATTTCAATGTGCTGTTTTTTAATAACCATGTTTCTAAACCATGTTACATACACCTTTGAAATTTGTTCAAAACTACTGATTGTTTTGTAATTTGAAAAATTATTTGGAAATATACTCTGTTATTGTGTTTTCATTTATTTTTATAATACAATGCATCTAAATCAATTTATATAGAAGTAACTGATAGGAATGCCATTAGAAGAGAATTAGGACATTATAAGGGTATATTAGTAAATAGTTAAGGAGTTAGTTATGGTATTTGGTTATAAATAGTGGGAGTGGGATAGGGAAAAGGGAGGCATTGATTCAGTGATTTGGATCTCAAGTTAGGGAGAGTCCAAGTACCTCGAACACTTGGTTTCTTGTAGTTTGGTTATCTTTTACATTTCAGGTTCTATCAGTAACTTGGTTTTGGAATACTTCTGATACTTTTGTTATTCTATGTGAATTTTAGAATACTTCATATACTTTTGTTATTTTATGTGAAGAAAAATTTTGCAACCATCAACCAGATAATCTGAAAACAGTGAAATATCATTTTTGTTTTCTACTGTTTTCAGTTCTCAAAAACTTTATCAAGATCATATGCCAAATTAGTCTCCTAAATTAGATGCTATTTCCTGTTTTTAAAACAGGAAACATTCTCAAATACAGCTTCAAAATATATATAATACTAACATATATAATACTAACGACAAACACATCTGAAAATTCTCCGTTGCTCATTAAGAACTCTTAATGGAAAACCAAAAGAAGGCAAAAAGATCTATAATCTTTCTCCAATCAAAATGCAAAAAACACAATGGGACTGCTACAACTACCTGCATCCAAAAAAATTTACTGAGATAGGCACAGACACTCATCAGCTTATCATACTACTCACATAGTCCCTTATCATTTCTGTTGTAAATAACATCTTAATAGACGATTGAAAGAAAAATTTGAACTCACCCGACCCAACAATTCCTACAAACGTCTGGATCACATTCTCTATCGGCTGCAAAGCAAGGACATTGACGACTACGACATTGACTTTTAGCACAATGGCATCCTCTAAAACGGTTCTTGCAACTCTTAGGGCACCTTTAAATGTCAATTGAAAGATTAAAATATAAATGAATCATTAATATTTCCTACAAAATGATGCATATATCAGAAAATAGCTATAATAAAATTAGGATAAACCAAATGAGAATCATGCAAGAGGACTGAAAATATATAAATAACACTAAGAAAAAAAAAACGGAATTCAAATGCCATCCCCATTCTTCAACGTGGAAACCATTCATTAATTGATTTCTCAATCTGAGGACTCACCCACAGTACTTCTCACAGCAGGTGCCATTTAAAAGACAGGCACACTGCTTTCCACAGGCAGTTTGGCAATTACATGGATTATACTGTCTGCACGGCTGATCTTTCCTTTCAGTTATTCGCTTCCGAATTGAATGGTAAGCAGCTGATTTCCAAGTATATTTAAGTCGACGAACTCTACCCCTTCTACGTAAGAACCTCGACCTTCTTCTCACCTCATTATTACCCTGAAAATTTCAACATTGAACTTAGTACAAGAGAAAGAAAAAGTACACGGAGATAAAAATGGAGCATGGAAGAGGTAAATTGGAAACTTATTAATCATGTTTCCAAGAGCCAACCTTGGCGTAACCTTCAAGATGAGGATTTGACCCGTCACCCACTTGGCTGCAATTCTTGTTCTCAGAATAATTCATGTATTGAAAAATTTCCCAACAGGTCTTCATCCCATTTAGTAAATTCCTTGCTATCAAGCAGCTGTATGAAAGATTAAAACCATATATATATAATGAGAAATAATGTACATAAACTCAAATTATAATGTAAAAAAATATAGATAGAAAATTGTATGTATATAACTGATGGACTGATCTATATCACACTTCTGGATTTATATCCGTGATTTCCAAATTAATACTTGGTGCTCCAAATTCAAGATGCTAAAAAATTTTCCAGGGAAAAAATGAGAGGCAATTTTATTATGCACTATAAGTCTATAACCCCAGAGACCAGAAAAGATATGCATTAGACAAGCAGAAACAAACAAAAACTGTAGTAATGCCTAGAAGCCTAAATGATGTAGGATTAAAATAATTTCTCCATTGCCGTTTCACAGGAATAAAAATCCATTGGAAAGAAACAAATTACTAAAAGAACAAATGCATATAAAATCAAGCCCATGTGGAATAACATCAGTAGGATATGCTAAAGTTATTACATGAAAACGTAACTGTACGCACAGACCTGTTCCTACCAAAAATCTCAATACCCTTCTCATAGAGACCTTTTTCAATAGCTTTCCAAGATTTATGTTCTGCCAAGTCCTGCTTGCATAAATTTTCATCCATACACTCTTCCTTCCTTGAGTTGTCATCACAACTGTCGGCTGGTAGATGAGTAATTATCTCATTTGATGAATTATTGAGTGTTTCATTCTGCTCAAATTTGTTGCATTTCTGAGTCAGGGATTCCCTCCTCCTAGACCTTCCCAATGTAGGTGATCTAATATTCTTACGTGAAGAAGAACTAGTATCATCATTTTCTTTACACGAATTAGATTTTAATTTCACATCATTTGGACAATGACCTACACTGGCTAGAGATTCTGACTCGGAAGCAGCCATTTTCTTCTGCCTCTTCTGCATGCAAATGAGAACACGCTCAGCAACACGCTTGCTGTTCCTTTTTCGAATTCCACCCACTCCGATTATCTTAGAATTTGGTGGTGGCGATTGATGAATCGTATTCCCATCCTGCCTGGGTCCATTCTCTGACTCACTGCTTTCTGATATGTTCTTTGCATTTGATGAGGCACTTTCACTTTGATAGGATTTTGCCCTTCTTCGAGCAGCTTTAGAAGAAGATTTCTTTTTTGTTGAGATTTGAGCGCCAGTACCATCAGATGACATGGGATGTTTTTCTTCCAAGTCACTGCGAAGTGGAGAACCCCCTGTACCATTTTTGTCTGATTTCAGTACCTGTAAAAATATATATAAGGTTTTGGCTACTCATGTAAATAGTGAAAATAGTGTTCAATAATTAAACTAAGGAAATCATAATAGTAAGAAGAACCAACACATACTGATCGATAGCAGAGTGGACCGCAGGGTGCATTTTCCTCACCTACTACCCATTTAGGTTGTTTCTCAGCCTGAGTTTTGTCAGAGAACAATAACTTCTATCAATGACAACATAACATCTATTCGTGAGATAGGTACAACAAAATATACATACACCAATGTATATACAAGATCTTTTGGTATAAACTTACGGGAAAGACAAGATCCTGGGAACAACCATGTAGTCTACAATCAAAGACCTGTAGCAATAAAAACGTACCAAATATTGAGTAAAAGACTATGAACACAACTCTGAGAAGAACAACTACAGAAAACTTACAAGGCAACGGCGGCAAAATAGATTGTCAAAGGAATCAAGAGCTGCATCAAGATCTTTATCAAGAAAAGAACTTCCAATATGTGAGATCTCCTCATTGCTCCTATTATTAAAACACCCTATAGCTTTTTCTCCCTGGGTAAGCACTTCATATCTTGCCTGTATAAGATGTTTGATGGTGTTTCATATCTCTGTAAAGCCAGCACAAAGCAAATGGGAAACAGCTGGACCAAAGCTTACACTATGACCAGTTTTAATCAGATGGAGCAGAGAAGAGAAGCTCGTTTAAATTTTATATTATGTGATATAAAAGTCCATACCTTTATTTCACCAGGACTTCTAGAGAAACAACTGGCAAGTGACTCTAGCACCAGATCAGATGAACCGATTTCTTTCATTGTCATGCTGTCAAGGTAAGGTAAATAATAGCTAGTATCTTCACTTTTCATATAGTTTTTGCAAAAAAAATCTAAGTATTTGTGCATCATACATCCAATTGAAATATTAAACTTCAACGATGATTAGAGACAGCATTTAGCATATGACAAAATCAACAACAGTAATTGGAAAATCTGTCTGATGATTCTCAAACAGCCTTCATAGAAGGAAGAAAATTTTATGATGCTATACGTATTGCAGAAAAATCAGTGGGGATTGGAGGAGGAAGAAGAGGGCTATATCCTAAGAAAAAGATCTGGAGAAGGCATGTATAAAGGAGTTAGTATTATTGAGATGCTTTCATGGAATTAGAAGGTTTGGAACCAAATGGAGGAATTGGACAAGGAGATGCACCTGTTCCAACTGTAATTAAATTTTTTTAATGGAAGAATGAGATGTACGATTTCGCTTCTAGAGATATTCGTCAAAGGGACCCTCTTTATCATTTTCTATTACTCTTATGTTGATTTCCTTAGCCGTTCTATTTTCAAAAGTAGAGAACAAGGTCTGGTTGTGGGTTTTAAGATTGGCAGCTACCAGCTTCATGTTTCCCACATTCAACACGCAGATGATACTGTTACTTTCAGCTCAGATAGAATTGGGACTTTGGGCTATCGGTGGCAGCTTCTCAACATCTTCCAACAGCCCTCAGATTTGTACATAATATATCTAAATCCTCCTCGTGGCATCAGCATTGAGAAGAATGAATTCAAGATAGGCTGCCAGATTCAGTTGTAAGTATGATTTTTTGCTCTTCTCATACTTCGGTCAACCTTTTGGTGGAAAACCAAAACCAACTAATTTTGGGAGCCATTATTAAAAAAATTAGTAGTAAAATTGTAAAATAGAAATATATCTCAGTGTCAAGGTGAGAGCCTGACCCTAGCTCAAGATCCCAAATTATTACTTTTTCCAATTTAGAATTCAAGCCAGGTTGCTAAAAGTTTGAAAAATACCCTTAGAGAATTTATTAGGAAAGAAGTTAACTCATATCAGGGTTACAATTTGGTAAATTGAAAATGAATTGCCCTCCCTCTTTCTTCAGGTGGCATGGGAGTGAACAATTTGACACAAAAATTAAGCCTTAATTTTAAAGTGGCTTTGGAGATCCATTCACGAGGAGGGTTTGGGAGAAAGGAAATTCTGAGTAAGTATGGTGTTGATATCCTTAAGCGGCTTATAATCTTAGGAGGTCGAGGCCATGGTGGTGGTCTTTGGCCTCTAATTACTGAAACCAAAGGAGGACATGCCGCTTGGGAGGCAAAATTTGTTTACGGGAACTTACATGGTTGGATGCTGATATGTATGCTATCTCAAACACTAAAGAAGGGTTTATCAAGGATGAATGAAAGGAGGAATCTCAAGGGGGGATGTACATCTAAGCCTGCGGAGAAGCCTTTTGACGAAGCAATAAAAGAGTAGTGGATTCACTTCTCTCTAAAATTGGAATGTCAGGCTTTACTAGACATAATGGTGTGAAATCTTGAATCCAGTGGTATGTTCTCTTGTAAATCAACTACTTCCAAGCTCAACTCCACTATGTTCTCTTTGACTAAACTCGTTTTGGGATTTAAATTACCTAAAAATGTTAAAAGTTTCATGAATCATCTTTGATCTATCCAAACAAAAGTCTTAATTCTAAAGAAAGAATGCAAAGTTCAGCCCTTTGCATTCTATTTCTCCTCAAATTTCCACTTGTGTAGAAAGGATGAAGAAACAATCACATTCATTGTGATTTTGCGACTAAAGGGTGGTTGTCCCTTTTACAAATTTTTTGCCTCAATATTTATCTTTCAAAGACGTTGCAGATTGGTTTCTGGAATTGCTTCCGGGCTGAGGGCTCAATGGCCAAGCAAAGCTAGAATCCGCACTGTCAAGGCCCTGCTTTGGTCCTTGTGGTTAGAGATCTTAGGTGACCTAAATTTTCAATTAACAATGGCTCAAGTATACAGAATCTATTGCTGACAAGCATAGAAGGGATGTTGAATTTCAAGAGGCAAATTGAAGAGAAGGTGAGAGTCTAGGTAGTGGGTATCACTAGGAGCATTATGGTGGGCATCAATTGGTCGGTGTCAATTTTCGGCACAAACCAACACCTATTTGGAAGATAAAACCAACTAAAACCAAGGCAATATTGAGTGAGGTCAACAGAGATAGCCTATATATCAGAGTTCATGCACAAGAAGGCTGCAATTCTAGTGAAGAACTGGGGGAGACAGAGAAGGCTCATTGTGCATTAGAAGAAGAGACCAGCTTGAGGTAAAAAGAGGGCAGTGGCCGACTAGCTGAGTGTCAAAACCTTAAGAGGTGGAACGGAAGGGAGGGGTGGGGCTTTTGGAGAGAGGAAAGAAGGAGAGGGTTATGCAAATGAGAAGAGAGAAGGGGAGAGGGGAGGGAAAAGAGGAGTGGTTATGTTTCAACAAGGGAGGAGAGAGAGGAGAGGGGCAACCCAGCGTGTGCACATCATTCAACATTGAATGAGGCGAGAGTAGGGCAGTAAATGCATGTCCAATGAGGTAGAAATTAAAAATAAAAAATTTACAAAAGGGCAAAACTAGTGGCTATCATGGGTTTTCCTTAAAACTACTCAATAGTTTTTATCTTAATATAAGTACATCAGTTGATCGATCGGAAATAAGGGCTTCTCCTTCACTTTAATATAAATGCATAGGTGATTACTGATTTGATTTTTCTTGTTTGATTTCTGGGGAATCACAAACCTATTAAGAAGTTGTACATCAGTTGTAATATAAATGCATAGGCAACAATTGATAGTGAAACCTAAATATATCATTTATCATTAGAACATGTCTAAATACAGTCAATTTGCTTATACCAACCGAAGTATATAGTCTTCAGATTCCACAAAATCTCTCTTTTCCTCTTCATCCTCGATTGCTTCTTCCTCACTGTCACTACAAATAAGGGCTTCTCCTCCACTTTGATCATAATAAATTCTCCTCCGACCAACCACAGATTGATCTTCAGTCATTCTCTGATTTCTGCACCAGAATCACCAAGTATTATTGAAACAAGTAGTTCTTGTTCTTGACATAAGTTTCACTCATAAGGCATAAATGATTGGCTCAACAAATAACAAATATACTAAAATGCAAAGACAATGCATCTCAAATCGGAAGTGAATTAATAATATAGTTTCATTCAACCACCAAACATTGGCCTAGTAATTAAAAATGCAAGTAGTAAATTAGATATCTTTCAAGTTATGGTTCAAGCTAGGGTTTCCCCAAACCTAAGAGATTATCTTACAGGCTTCTCAAGGCATAAATATTATATGATCAAACAAGTATCCATAGTTCAACGTACACAGAAATATTATCCTAGATAGGTGGTCATTATGAGGTTTGATTCCATTCCCCTAAAGTTTCTTTTACATTTTTCACATGCCCTAATGCAAATTCCAACGATTATAGAAAAATAATAATTACATTTTCACAATAAATAAAATTCTTATACAAACTAAAATCATGGATCATAAGAATAAAAAATAGATTAAAAAAACCAATATATGGTTCATTTGATGTTAAATGCAATCCCATTTATCCCAACTCCTGATGCTTCTGCCAAAAACCAAAGGAAAGAACTCATGACGACATAAGGTGGATGTCTTATGGTGTGGTCTCCAATATTCCATTTAAAAAACCAAGAAACAATGTACACAGCATAGCTACGTGGAATACATTAACCCATCCACCATATGTTGGAAAGTGTAGTTCCTGTGGTTCACCATTCTTTTTTTTATATATAAGAAACTAATTTCATTAAGAGAAAATGAAAGAATACAAAAACAAATGAAAGGGCTTACAAAAAGACAGCTCAATAAAGGCGCCTCTCAAAGCTTACCATACAAAAAGGGCCTCCAATCCAAAATAATGGTAGAGGATAAGAACAAAGCTCCGAGAAATTGATGCCAAAGAGGCGTTAAACCTAACAAGTAACCAAAACCTCCTCCAAAGAACTCTTCTATTATTCTTCTCCAACCAAAAACTCCATAGGACTGCAAAGAATTAGCTTGCCACAAAATCATGCCCCACAACAAAAGATGAACCTTTCCCAACTAGACTAAAAGCAAATCCCAAATAGATCGAGCAAACTGACAACTCCAGAGAATGTGGTCTAGGTCCTAACCACCTTCTTACAAATTAGGTACCAATGTGGACCCACCACAAAGGATGAATGCCTCAGAACACGGTCTAGAGTGTTTACCCTTTCAAGCAAAACCTGTCATGCAAAGAATTTGATCTTTTTTGGAAGTTTAACCTTCCACAACAAAGAGAAGGAAGGTAGCTCGAGGGAGAGGGGTCACATAAAATAAGGACAAAAGAATTACAAGAGAATCCTCGAAGGATCCAGAGCCCAAAAACAAGCACACACATCACACACCCATGGATTTGAGCCGTTAAGACAATTCAAATAATACAAATAATTAGAGAAATTGCAGTAAAGAGATAAGGAAACAATGAAGAAATTTTACAAACCTGTCCAAAAATATCCATGTAGTATAAGGAGGTAATCTTTTAATTTCAGGAAGCTTAATAGGTCGTACAGCATTTCTAACTGCAACATTAGATCCAAGAAGAACAGCAGAAGATGCATGGCCATCTTCTTGTGATCGGTCATTTTCCCCATCACTTACATCTATACCATTCTGCATATCAAGGGCATCTTTCTGCCTCTTTGTCAATAGATCCACCCCCTTATCTGAATCATGTATCCTTCTTAACCTTCTTTCTGCTGATGATTTCAACAAGTGAGTGGTGATGTCAACCAACTTCTGCTTGTTTTCTTCCATTCTTTTCTGAAAATTAAGAGAAATCCAATAGAAATCAATATTGATACACTATTAACGCAAAGCTCAACTTTAAGTTAGCTAAAGAAATGAGAAATTTGGGCGACCATAATAATCAAAACACCTGTATGGAGTTACAACGTTCACCCGCAACTTGCTTCTTTAGGAAATCAATGACTGATAAGATCTCCTTAGGAGTAGGATCTTGTCCTCGTGGTTTCATTATCTATGGGGAACAGCAGAAAGTTAAACAAGTTTTCAAATGAAGTTAACAGGTGTTTGTTCCTATAGAATGGAAATGATGACCTAATTTCTCTTTTTCTCTTTCAATTAAATTAATAGGTATAGGCTTCACCTGCATCATGAGGGTCAACAAAAATATTGGAGATAATATATAGTAAACACTCCAATAAGAAAGTGAAGCTTAGATATTAAAGAAAAACTAATAGATACTTTTTCCCAGAAAAAACATGTATTTCATTGATGTATGAATATTACAAAAGTGTTGGGGCAAGACCCAAGAGCCCAAAAATGTTGTTACTAAAAGGTCATCCATTTGGCCAAAAGAATATAAAGACAAAAATCAGAACAAGATGCTTGCATTTACACCAATAAAGAGCAGAAAAACTAATGGATACTTCAATAAGTACATTCCACCGCAAACAAAAAAACTGATAAATCACAGCTGTTAGAAAGTAAGATGAATAGAATACAAAATGAAGAAAATTATCACCACATTCCACAAATTACAAACATTGCTTATTTTGTAGTGCGCAGTAACGTAGAAACACCAAGAATTGATACTAAAACTTCCCAGGTGCTGTTGGAAATTTATCAAAGCACCTCATCAAAATGTAAACAAATCTTAAACGCGATGATCAAAAGCCAACCATTTCTCACAATGCCGTCACAAAACTGATAAGTCTAATCACAAAACAGCTCTCTGGAATGAAAGCAAAAAAATTAACAGATTCTCACCCGCAATTACAATTCAAATTCTGGGTAATGGAAGAGAAAGAAAGGGAAGAGAATCTCATTACCTGGGGGTCATCGTGTAATTCCGATCTGTCGGCTGAAGGTGAAGGCAAAGAAGCCTTCGACGCCATTGACTTTGGCGAAGCTGCCGATGAAAACTTAAACCCAAATCCACAATGGGGGTTCGGATCGGGGACCAATTCATACAGTGGGAAACCAAAATCCGAAGGATACGAAGCAAAAACCGAGGTGGGTTATCGGCTCGAAACCCTAAAGTCAGCCAAATCTGGCATCTTCAACATGGGAGCGGCTTCTTCCAAATTTCGGCTGCGACCATGATGGGCATTCTCGATTAAAAGAATATATAAACCGGAGAAATTAGAACTGTTTAGGAATCAAAGTAAAAGGGGAAAAAAGAAACAGAAAATTGGGATAGAAAACGTGTTGGTTTGGTGCAAGGAACGAGAGACTTTGCAATAGAAATTTTGGGGGGAAAAGGAAAGTGACGTGTTGTTTTGAATTATATACTGTAACACAAACTAGAGCCTCTCAACACCCCAGTTCTGCGCCTCTCGTCCAATGGTGGAATATCTCGCCACTCTGGACCAAAAGCTGAGATTTTTCAGAGATGATGTTAAAAAGTGCTTCGCTTAGACTTTAGAGAGTACTGGCAAATCAAGCTTTGGATTGAGAAGTGATTACTGATTATTAGCAGTAACAGGAATACAGGTTCATTTCCGTCTCTCATAGTCAACTTATTTCAAATCTGTTTTTTTAACAAATTTTCATGGTCGGATTTTGTAGAATTTTAAACTTTAAGGACCATTTGATAATCATTTAGGCTCCGTTTGATAACCATTTAGTTTTTGGTTTTTGGTTTTTGGAAATTAAGCTTGTTTTCTCCCAATTTTTGTATAATAGTTTTCATCTCTCTTAAGGAAGTATTTGAATTCTTAGTTAAATTCTAAAAACAAAAACAAATTTTTGAAAACTATTTTTTTTAGTTTTCAAAATATGGCTTGGTTTTTGAAAACATAGGCAAAAAGTATATGACAAAACAAGTAAAACCATAGGTGGGAGTAGTATTTATAGGCTTAATTTTTAAAAACCAAATGATTATCAAACGGGGCCTTAGTTTTTGGTTTTTGATTTTTTAAAATTAAGTTTATAAATACTACTTTCACCTATGGTTTTACTTGTTTTGTAATAGACTTTTTGCCTCTGTTTTCAAAAACCAAACCATATTTTGAAAACTAAAAAAACTAGTTTTCAAAAACTAGTTTTTGCTTTTAAAATTTGGCTAAGAATTCAAATACTTCCTTAAGGGAGATGAAAACCATTGTAGAGAAATTGGGAGAAAACAAGCTTAATTTTTAAAAACCAAATGGTTATCAAATGGGGCCTAAAAAATCCATTTCCAATATTACTCATAGAGATTTTTTGTTTTTAAATTTACACTTCCATAGTTTCTTCCATATTCAAACAAACACCTCCCTACTCAGTTCATAGCTATTGATTGTTTTTTCTGCATTCAGACTCAGCCATTCAAATAAACTCGAGTTAGGTTTCTATTTTGTTTATGGTTAAAATACTATTTTGGTTTCTGTACTTTGGGCTTTGTTCCATTTTGGTCCATGTATTTTTAAATGTCCAATTTTAGTCCATGTACTTTCAATAAAGCTTAAATTGGTCCCTATGACAAGTTTGAAGTTAATTTTTATCAAAATTGGTTAAATAATAATAATAATTTTAATACAAGAAAATACACCATGTGAACATGCTTCCAAAATTTATAGAGGAAAAGCTAATACATACTAACTTTTTTTAAGAAAAATTAACCATAAACTAATAGTAATGACCAATTTTAAGCTTTATTGAAAGTACATGGACTAAAATTGGACATTTGAAAGTACAGGGACCAAAATGGAATAAACCTCAAAGTATAGGGACCAAAATGGTAGTTTAACCTTTGTTTATTCTTTTTTTTTTCTTTCTTAATGAACACATTTGAGTTTCTAGCCAAATTCCAAAAACAAAAACAAGTTTTTGAAAACATATGTAAAAAGTAGATAAGAAAACATGGGAACCCATAGATAGAAATAGTATAAAAATGCTAAATTTTCAAAAACTAAAAACCAAATGATTATCAAACGGGGTCTTAGTTTTCAAAATTTTACTTAGTTCTTGAAAACATATGTAAAAGTAGTAGATAATATAATAAGGAAACTCATAAGTGGAAGTAGTATTTATAGGCTTAATTTTCAAAAACCAAATGGTTATCAAATAGAACCTTAGAGGTCTATTAGACATTTTTAAACTTTAGGGATCTATTAGATACAAAATTGAAAGTTCAGTGTGACCTATTAGACACTTTTTAAAGTTTATGGACCAAATAGACACAAATCTAAAAGTTCATAGACTAAACTTGTAATTTAACCTAATCTTGGCCAATAAGCTTTCAAAATATTTAGGAAAAAAATTCAATTTTTACCCCTAAATTTGTCACGTTGTATCAAATTTCAACCTAAAATTTCAATTTTATCAAATTGGACTCTAAACTTAGTTAAATGTTGCAATTTCTACTCTATTCAGTTTTGCTAATTCACTCACTAATTTTAATTAAAAACAACGTAAGAATCTCTATAAACTTACTAATTTCAATAATATCAGGTTTTGCACATATTTATGTTTGATTAATGCACAAATTAACACACCATTGAATGTTGAGGCTTGTGCTATCCTAGAGGGTTTAAGGCTTTTGCAAAGGATGAGTTTGTCTTTTCTCTGATTGGCTTGGATGTGTTAATATGATTAATGAAAATGAAGCTATGCAGGAGGAAGTACATGTTACAATAAGAGATATTATGAGTTTTCGAACTCATTTTAGAAATGTTTCTTTTCTCCATGTACGTATTAGCTCACGAGTTAACTAGGAGAGGGATAAGAAATCAATCTGGTTTGTGGGTTAATAATTTTTCAGAGTGGATTCAAGACATTCTGGAATCTGGACAGTGTAGTCTTGTAGCCAATTTGGCTTTACATTAATAGAATTTTGTCTCTTAATCTCAAAAACATGCACTAATTATCCATTGAATAACTTTACCAACACTAACAAATTTTATTAAAAATTCAGATATAATATTGTTTTTCTTTGATATCTCTTATCAATTTTGTGTCATACATATGTTTTATAATTCATTGAAAACATATGAGAATACTTTTTTATCGAAATTTCAAACAAAAAATTATTAGAGGATAAAAATTGCAACACTTTTTCAACTTCAATATAAGGTTAAGATCGCAACATTTATCTAAGTTTATGATGCATTTTGATGAAATTAAAAGTTAAGGGTAAAAATTGATATAACTTGACAAGTTTAAGAGAATAAATTGAATTTTTTCTAAATCTATTTTTTTTTAATTTCCACATTGGTCGTTACTATTATTTCATCATTTAATATCTGTCCACAAAATAATAATCTTCATGGAGCTATATGGCTTCAATTTATGCCCATGACATTAGTACACATACTAGCTGTAACTGATGCAGTGTCCTATTTACTCATGTTTATGTCATTCCCCTTTTTGTACATAGCGGTTATTGGGGATAGCAAAGTTAAAAGTCTAAGTTCCTCTCGTGTTGTTCATATGTTGTATTTTTTTATTCTTTTTGAGATTGTTTGGGGCGCCAAGTGGGTTAGAATAGTCTGAAATTGTTTAGTCTGTGGAGTTAAATAGTTTGTGAAGTTAAATAATCTGTGTTTGAGATGCTGAGTTGTTTAATTTGGGTTAAGTAAGTATGTGTTTGGAGTGTAGAGTTGTTTAGTTTGGATTTAAGAAATCTGTGTTTGGAGTATAAAGTTGTTTAACATGGAGTTTTGAAGTCTGTATTTATACTTACTGTTTTTTTTTCTACAGTTTTTTGTTGTGCTACACAATTAGAACTATATTAGATATCAATTTTTCAAAATTTAAATAATAAAGATTTGTTCCCATCAAAAGAAATATTTTTTTCATTTCCATTTTCACCTATTATCTAATTTAAACAGCAAGAGGCATTTTTTAAGGAATTTCTTTCGGAATTTTCCTAATAGAAAATCATTGTTTTTAATTAATTCTATTGTTTTTTTTTTAAATATACTATTTATTAAAGACATTTGTTCTAATGACCTAAAAGGTGTGTATGTGTGTGTATATATATATTAGTTACAAAATTAATTGCATAACAATATCTAATGTTTAATGTAAAAGATTGTTGAGGAAAATCTTTTGTTCTAATTTTAACTTCAACTTCATTGCATTTTATATGGATAGTTTGTTTATCTATGATTTCAAAACCTAACGAGTTTTAAGTAAATTTTGTTGTTTATTATCATATGAAATTAAATGATATTTTTATATAAGAAAAATTATGGGACAATCATATTTTGCTAGTTTTCCTATAATTTTAAAATTATCATTTAAACACAAATTTTAACAACCTAATGTGCATGTATTTCATCCATGTAATAGTCACTAATGAAACACACCATTAGCATCTTAATAGTTAAACTTTGTCTCTATTGTACACAGCTTCAACTTCTTTTGGTTTGTTTGTGTGTAGGATTTGAAGGGGTTAATATTAAGAAAGCGGAAGCAATTTTGGATCTTGAGCACTCTAATTTGATCAATTTTATCAAACAAAAAACATGCTCAAAACTAGAAAAACAGAGAATAAGAACACAACCTTTGTAGCTCAATATTCTCTTAATCCGTTGCAAATCTTGGATCACCAACACTACTTGGACCACCACTAGAGTCTTCCCTACTATTCTCAGCCCTTGGAATGGATTGTGGGATCTTTGATTGAGAGAAATTGGGAGAAGAATGAGTAAAGATCTAAATAAAAAAAAGCTAGAGAGTTTTCTACAAAAATCTCTTGTTTTTCTAAACTTCTTTCTCCATTGTGTTTCTTCTCTATTTATAGAAAGCCACAAGCTTAGTGAAGAAGCCAATTGAATGAAGATAAACTTCAAACAAGAAGCTTTGTGAAGAAGCCAATTGAAAGAAGATATGCTTCAAACAATAAACTTGGTGAAGAAGTTATGAACTTGGTCCATATTTCATTTCCAAATGAATTTGAATTCTTTTTTAATTTTAATTCAAAATTAATATAAAATTAATTTTAAATTAAAATCAATTTTTAATTAATTAAACAATTTAATTAATTTTAAATAAATATTTAATTTAATATCAAATATCAAATTAAATAATTGGACCAAGTCTAATTTCTCAAAACGAACGTTCGAACATGAATCCCTATTCATGTTTTAAACCGAACGAATATTTAAATCATATTTAAATATTTCCACCTCTTCTTTATCATAGTTTAATTCATAATTAAGCTATGATACGTTAAGTATATCGCATATAATTAACTTTTTCTCCCAAATTCGAATTTGAACAATTCAAATTCTTTTCTCTCAAATTATTCCAAGGCTTAGTCTGAGCTAGTAAGGGGACCTAATGGACCTACAAATCATGAGCTCCAACGATACGAGATTAACCGGCCAAACTCTTTAGCTTAGCTAATCAACATTCGTTAACCACCGGGACACTCCACTAAAGCCCAGTGGCTGCACTCTCCTCACTGTAGATATATTTCTGTCCACTCGATATAACCATGATTAGTAAGTCGATCCTTCACAGGTTGTTCGTAATTACAGCTGGGTCAAATAAACCGTTTTACCCCTGTAATTACTTCTTGTTCCTTAAGTCCCACTGATCCTCTAATGAACAATTTGGTTTGTGGTCCAACCAACAAACCGTATCCCTCTTGGGCCAACGAGAGGGTGGGCCCATTGTTCAAGACCTGGAGTCAGTACTTAAGGGAACAACCTCTCTACTAAACCCTAAAGCGGGTAGGAGTGAATTCCATCTCGCATGACTATGTTCCCAACTATCTATCCGGTCTTATCCCCAAAATGGGAGGCTTATTGAGTCGGCGATCTCGGGCCACTCTCACCCATGCAAATCTAAGGATAATCTCGAATAAACAGGAGTTCATAGCACGCTCAGGATTAAGATCGAGTTACCTAGGTCATCGTATGAATATAGTCAGTTAAAACAGTAAACGGAGTTAAAAAGTCTAAGTGACTATTTCGCGGTCCAGTCTTATGCAAACTCATTGCATAGGACGCCCCCACTCGCATGTCTCCACATGAACGATTTAGGATCACATCGTTAGTACTATACAAAGTGGGTCGCGTCCATAGTGTCCCCAGGATAAGGTACCCAGCCCTATCCCTATACTATAGACCGTTCTGGTTATAACTCGAACTTGATCCACTTTTATGTCATACATAAAGTTCAAGTATACATACTATAGCCAAGGGTACTTAGTTCATTGGATTTGGGTTATTGAATACACAATTCACTTTATTCAATAACACATTTACTGAATAAACCTCAATAACATCTTTATAGTAAAATAGAATATACATTCAGTTTACAAAACCACGAGTTTTAGGACATAAAACCCAACAGGAGTTTGAGTGATTTCAAATTCTAACGAATTTTAAATGAACTTTGTTGTTTATTAGCATATGAAATTGAATGATATTTTTCTGTCAAAAAAGGATCTTACCAAAATAGTCATATTTTGCAAGATTTCCTAGAATATCAAAGTTACTTAGCATCAATGTTTAAAATGTCAATGTTGACCAAAATATCGAAGTCTCGATTTTATGGACATATCAATAAAATGTCGATGTTGTTGGATAATTATGAAAAAATTATAAAACAAAAAATTCAAAAAATAATATTTAAATTAATAAATAAGCATTCTACACTTTTTAAATATGTTAAAATACTCATCATTAACATGTGAGTGAGTGGGAGAGAGGAAGATGAGAGAGGAAAAGAGAGGAAGATGAGGTTCATCGATAAATGTGCAGACTCGAATAGTGAACAGTGTTGAAGTTGGTGGGGTGAAGTTATTTACCCACTGTGTTGTGAAGTATGTAGGCCAAACAGAGAGTAAGGTATTTAACCCACTCCACCCAACTCCAAGTTGGTGGGCCGAACACCCCCCTATATTCTTTATTATCAGATTTTTTGTTGTTGCCTACAATTGGCCTTTTTGTATTTAAACATCTGCCCCCTTTGTTGTTGTATTGATCCATATTCAATTCAATAAGAATTTTGTAAAGAGAGGTTTTCTTTAGTTTTGGTGAAACCAAAAGATGGTATCAGAGCCTTGAAGATCAAACGAAACGACCCAAGCTATCAACCATGCTTCCATCTTCTTCCAAGAATATTAACGGCAATAGTCACCCAAATTAGATATTTACCTTCCCCAAAACGATTCTCAGAAAAAAAAAAATACCAATCAAACTTTAGAGGCGAGGGAGGTAGAAATTTTAGAGGTAGAAAAGATTGGAATAATAATAAGCCTCAATGTCAATTATGCAGTAAATTTGGTCACACTGTTCAGAAAATGTTACCTTAGGTTTGACAATAACATTAACAGGATATAAAAGTCTTCTTCTCTTTAGCCTTTCAAAAATAGCTCCATCAATATGACCTCTATTGGTAACCTTCAGCAAAAAATTTCATCTTCTTGTAATGTTAATAACAACTGGTACCCTGACTCTGAAGCCACACACATCATGTCATATATGATCCTAACAACATTAGCATTTGCTTTGACTACACCAGAGTGTTGGCTTTTTGGCCCTTAATCTCAAATTAATTTAATTTTAATTAATTAATTAATGTTTTGATTATAACAAACCTGCTATTAATTACTAAAAATTTTAGTATTTTGAAGTATCCATAGTGTAGAGCTCGGAATAACGATTCCAATGCTTCTTGAATCACTCAAATCGGAGTTAAAACGAAGAAGTTATGGGCAAAACAAATTTGAACGAAAAATTCCCGACGCAATGACGTGGCAGTTGAGTCAGCATTATGGACCATTTAGAGAGTGACACGTGGAGCTATGGGGAAGTGACACTTGGTGGGATTTTTGTTTGTTTTAAAATAAAAGAAAAATAAATAAATAAATAAATAAATAAATAAATAAATATATATATATATATATATATATATATATATATATATATATATATATATATATATATATATATATATATATATATATATATTATTTATATTATATTATATTATATATTTTATTTATTATTTACTTTTTACTTTTTATTTTTTTTAATCTCCACCATTCATTTTACTTTTATCACAATCCAATGGCCCAAATTAAATTTTGGTTTTGACCTCATTTCCCTCTCTTTTTATACCATATTCTTCTCCAAAATTCCATAACAAGTTTTCCATAGTTTTTCATCCTCCAAATTCTCAAAACTTCCATTGTTGCTCTCTCCAAGCTCTCAATTTTTTTTTCTTTTCATCTTTTTCTTGAGAGAGAATTATTGTATTGTGAGAATTTCTTTTTGTGTGAGAAATTTGTAAATCCACTCTATTGAGAGAGTTATAAGTGTGTTCTATAAACATATCAAACTTTGTAACGGTTTGATCCTAACCCGTGGAAAGGATCGAGTTTGCTCTTGAACTCGTAAAAAGAGCATTGTAGTGGTTGGGCTCTAATCCGTGGAAAGAGTCGGTAAAGTTTTTATTCAAATTCCCAAGAGGAGCTTGGGGAGTGGAGTAGGTCGAGTTTGACCGAACCACTATAAAATTACGGTGTCATCCTCTCTAACTCTTTCTCATTTACTTTTGCAAATTAATTGTAGTAAGTTATTGCATGCTTTAATTTGTTCTTAATTGTTTATTGTGTTGATTGAATTAATTTTTCATACTTTACATATTGTATGAATTATCCTTTTTATTTGTTTATAAAAAGTTTGATAATTAGATTATTTGTGCATACTTAGAAATTTTTTTTTATTAAACCCTATTCACCTCCCTCTAGGGTTGCCATACCGATCCAACAATTGGTATTAGAGCGAGGTTGCTCTTCTAGAATTTTTTTTATAAACTTTATTGTTTGAGTTTTATGGCAAACCTAGTAGTAAATGGTGTTATTGAAGGACAATCCACCTCTAGGCCTCCTTACTTTGATGGGTCAAATTATGATTATTGGAAGGCTAGAATGAAAATTTATTTGCAATCCGTTGACTATTATTTATGGTTAAATGTGGTTAAGGTCCTTATATTCCCATGAAAAAGGTTAATGAAAATGATGAGCCTAAATTAGAAGAGGAATATGATGACAATGGTATGAAAAAATGTGCTTTTAATGCTAGAGCTATAAATTGTTTATATTGTGCTTTAAGCAAAGATGAGTTCAATAGAATATCTATGTGCTCTTATGCTAAAGAAATATGAAATACTCTTGAAGTGACTCATGAAGGAACTAATCAAGTTAAAGAATCAAAAATTAGCATGCTAGTTCATAATTATGAATTATTTAAGATGGATGCCAATGAATCTATTACCGAGATGTTTACTAGATTTAATAACATTATAAATGCTTTGAAGGGTCTTGGTAAAGTATATACTACCTCCAAAAATGTTAGGAAAATTCTTAGGTCTCTACCTAAGAATTTGGAAGCAAAGGTGACGACGATTCAAGAAGCAAAAGATCTCACCAAACTTCCTTTGAAGGAACTTATTGGCTCTCTCATGACACATGAGATTACCATGAAAGAGCACATGGAGGATGAGTCCAAAAAGAAGAAGAGTATTGCATTAAAGACCATATTCTTGGAAGTTGAATCCGAAGATGAGGATATTCTTGATGAAGACGATATTGCATATTTTTCACGTAAGTATAAGAACTTCATCAAGAGGAAGAAACAATTCAAGAAGCACATTTCCAACCAAAAAGAGTCAAAAGGTGAAAAGAGCAAAAAGGATGAGGTAATATGCTATGAATGCAAGAAACCGGGTCACATAAGAACGGATTTCCCTCTCCTTAAATCATCTAAGAAATCCAAGAAGAAAGCAATGAAAGCTACTTGGGATGATAGTGATGAAAGTGGAAGTGATGAAGAAGAGGTAGCAAACTTTTGCTTCATGGCTCATAGCGACAAGGGTGATGAACAAGATGATGAGGTAACTCTAGAACCCCTTTCCTATGATGAATTGTTTGAAGCTTTTGAAAATATGCAAAAAGACTTAGAAAAGCTTGGTTCCAAATATGTTGTGCTTAGAAAGAAATACAATGCTTTAACTAGTGAAAATAAGTCTTTACTTGGTGAAATTTCTTACTTAAAAGACAATGAGCATGATGTTATGCAAATTGATGAAGTGAATGTCTCTTGTGATAAGCATGTTTTTGATTGTGATGAGAAAAATGCTTTGCTTGATAAAGTTGGATTTCTTGAGCATGATAGTTGTGAAAAAGATAACTTGATTAATTTGCTTAAGGAAAAGAAATTAAATGCTTTGCAAGAACTTAGTAAGGCTAAAGAGTCTATTAAACAGTTGACAATAGGTGCTCAAAGGTTGGACAAAATAATTGAAGTAGGCAAGTCTTATGGTGATAAAAGAGGATTAGGCTACATTGATGAATGTTCTACTCCCTCAAGTTCTAAAACTATTTTTGTTAAAGCATCTCCTATTGTGCCTAAGCTTAATATGCCTAAGGTTGTGTCTAAGCATGATAAATCTAGCTTTGTGCCTATATGTCATCATTGTGGTGTTGAAGGTCATATTAGACCTAAGTGCTTTAAATTGAAATATGCTTTTACTACTTCTTCAAGAAGAAATTTTTCTCAAGGAGCAAAGTCTCACAATGCTCCAAGAAAGAATTTCTCCAAGAAAAGTAGAGTGCATAAATTTGTTGTAAGAGATAAATCCTTGCATAATGTTGTTTGTTTCTCATGTGGCAAGTATGGACATAAAGTGTATTCTTGTTACTTGTCTAAATCCAATGCTTTAAATGTGGATGCAAAAATGAAATGGGTTCCCAAGTTTGTAAATGCTAATCTTTTAGGACCCAAACAAGTATGGGTACCAAAAGATCAATCTTGAACACTTTTGTTTATAGGTTTGTTTGAAAGTCTCCAAGAAAAACAAATGGTACTTGGATAGTGGTTGCTCAAGGCACATGACGGGAGACCAATCCAAGTTTGTCAATCTTTCTAAAAAGGATGGAGGTTTAGTAACCTTTGGTGACAACAAGAAAGGTAAAATTATTGCTAAGTGTAGTATAGGTAATGGTTCTTCTACCTTGATTGAAAATGTGCTTTTAGTTGATGGTTTAAAGCATGATTTACTTAGTATTAGTCAATTATGTGATAAAGGTTTTAGAGTTGTGTTTGATAAAAAGAATTGCATCATTGAAAATGCTAGTGATAGAAAAGTCTTGTTTGTTGGCAATAGGGATGAAAATGTGTACACTATTGATTTGAATGATTGCCCTATTAGTGATAAATGTCTTTCGGCCTTGCATGATGATTCTTGGTTATGGCATAGAAGACTAGGACATGCTAGCATGCACTTAATTTCAAATATTTCCAAGAATTCTTTGGTTAGAGGTCTTCCAAAATTTAAATTTGAAAATGATAAAGTTTGTGATGCTTGTCAAAAGGGTAAGCAAACCAAATCATCTTTCAAATCTAAAAGTGTGATCTCTACAACTAGACCCCTTCAACTATTACATATGGACTTATTTGGCCATTCTAGAATTGCTAGTTTTGGGGGGAATTATTATGCCTTTGTGATAGTTGATGATTTTTCAAGATTTACTTGGGTTTTGATGATAAAACATAAGGATGATGCTTTGAAAAGTTTTGCTAGTTTTGCAAAAAGAGTTCAAAATGAAAAAGGATTTTTGATTTCTAAAATTAGGAGTGATCATGGAGGAGAATTTGATAGTATTGCTTTTGAAATTTTTTGTGAAGAAAATGGTTTTTCTCATAACTTCTCCGCTCCAAGAACTCCTCAACAAAACGGTGTGGTTGAAAGGAAAAATCGTACTTTGCAAGAATTTGTTAGGTCAATGTTGCATGAGTATGATTTACGTAAATACTTTTGGGCAGAAGTCGTTAACACCGCTTGTTATGTTTTAAATAGAGTTTTAATTAGGCATTCTTTAAATAAAACTCCTTATGAGCTTTGGCATAACAAAATTCCAAATATTGGGTATTTCAAAGTTTTTGGTTGCAAATGTTTTATTTTGAACAACAAAGAAAAGCTTGGAAAGTTTGATTCTAAGACGGATGTTGGTATCTTTCTAGGTTATTCTTCTACAAGTAAAGCTTATAGAGTTTTCTGTGACGACCCTACATATCCAATTAGACTCCCTAGGGACGCTACCACATACATTCTACTAAAATTTCAGAAATCTTTAATAAAGCCACAAATCGGTTCAATCATTTATTAATCAATCAAAAACTTTAGCTCGGGATCCCTTTATTTCAAAACATAAGAATAAATCAAAACATTTAAAATCCATAAAAATAATTTGCAGAACTCGACGGTTAAAAAGTCATGGAAAATAAATAAATAAAGTGCTAGCCTATAAGAGTTTGCGGAAATAAAACTTTTTCTACGTCACCCATGGCCTCTGCAGCAACTACCAAGTCATTCGCCCATGATGCCCTTGCCTTTACCTGAAAAGAAAAAAATATTTTTGAAAATGGTGAGTATTTTACAATACTCAGTAAGTGACCTCACTACTGGATCGGATATGCAAACACACACATAATGAGTTTTCGAAAACATTTTTCTTTCCTTTAATGGGACCTAACTTCCTTTCATAGCGTAAGCATTTTCTTAAAAATTTCCCTTCGGCTTTTAATGTGGACAATTAGACCCAACCTAACCTTGCCTTTCACATAGCCTCATAAATTCCTTTACATATAGCCTCGTAAGGCTCCTTTTCATATAACCTTTTTAGGTTCCTTTTCATATAGATGTACATCAATAGTGTTAGGGGGTAATTGCCACAGCCTTCGAAATAACTTTTATCATGAAAACATAATGTATGCATGAGGTCCCAAAGCATTTTAACTTTTTAATTTCATGATGCAACGTAAAACACAGTTCTCATATCATCATACATCATAAATCATACATGTAAAAACTCATTTTCACACAAACAAGACATTTACCAATTCATCAACATCATGAATAACACATTTATAAAACTTTTATTTTGAAGGTAAAATTTTCTTTTCAGTTTAGTTCCCGATTTGCATTTAAGCATACCGGCGTAAAGTCCCTTACCTTGGCTAAGCTCAAGAAAGGATCCTCAACTCCTATTCCAGAAATCCCTTGGTACCTATAATCAATTTCAAGGATCAAGCTTAACATTCATAGCCTTTAAACTCCGATTCTAGACTTATTCCAAGAAACCCATAGCTAGTAGGAACTCATACTCATAATCACTCATGTGTTCCAAGGCTCATACTTAAAATTCACTTAAAGTCTAATCTATCTAAGGTCCAAACTTGGAAAAAGAAAATTTTGGATTTTACCTTCGTTCCTCTCCAAAACAGAATCGAGCTTTGCCGAATAATCCTATGGTTTGATTCGATTTTGTTAAACCAACCTCCACCCACGCGAAACGGAATCAACACACGGCTATCCAGTGCTGAAACTCGCCGGAAAAATAGCCCCAAAATACAGAGGACCTCGCCAGAAATCGAACTGCAGCGACGATCGGCGGCTGGGAGCTGCGGATCGCGACGGCTTCTGCGCGGCGACGTGGGCGTGTGGCGCTTGGCGTGCGGCGGATCTGAGCGTGCGGCGGCTTGATCGTTCGTGCGGCAGCGGCGGTTCGAGTGGGGGTCTGTGCGGCGGTTCGGTCGACGGAGAGAGGGGGTTCGCGGCGGTCTGCAGCGGCGGCGATGATCGGCGGCGTCCGGCGTGCGGTGGATCTGAGGTGGTGGTGAGAGGTGCTGAAAAAACTTCCTTAGGCTTCCATGGTGGCTGTCGAACAAGGAGGAAGAAGAAGGAGATGAAGATGAAGGCTTAGATGGCTTGAATAACTTGGCTGACCTAGGGCTTCGTGCAGAATAGAAATATTAGAGAGGAAAAATTGTGGGCTTGGCTTCCCTTGGCTTGGGATTGGCTAAAAGTCCTCTAATCTACAAGAATGCCCCCAATCTAATTAAAATCCTATTTTCCCTCAATTCTTCCCAAATTACCCTCAATTCTCCAATCTCCATCATTCAAGATTTCAAACTCAAAATCCAATGCACAAATTAAACATAAATTGGCTTACACTTAAATTAAATTCAAAAAAAATAAAGCCTTAATTAGTACCTGAAAGTTTCCGGTTGTTATAGTTTTCAATAAGAGAACTTTAATTATCGAGGAATCTATGCACGTTGTATTTGATGAATCTTGCAATAATGTTTCTAATGAGTATATTTGTAGTGATGATTGGAGATTTACTTGTTAGTGACAAAGGCAAAGAAATTGATTCAAGTAAGCAAGAATTGAGCTTCAATGAAAAGAAGGAAGACGGTTCTTCATCTATGCCTAAAGAGTGGAGGTATGCTTCATCCCATCCCAAGGATTTGATTCTTGGTGATCCCAAACAAGGTGTGAAAACTCGTTCCTCTCTTAATTTGTTTAATAATCTTGCTTTTGTTTCTCAAGTTGAACCTAAAAGTTTTAAGGATGCCGAAAATGATGAGTTTCGGATTTTAGCCATGCAAGAAGAATTAAATCAATTTGAAAGAAACAAAGTTTGGGAATTAGTCCCTAGGCCTTCTAATGCTTCTATTATTGGAACTAAATGGGTCTTTAGAAATAAGATTGATGAAAATGGAAATATCATTAGAAATAAAGCTAGACTTGTAGCTCAAGGTTATTGTCAAGAGGAAGGTATAGATTGTGAAGAGACTTTTGCACCCGTTGCTAGATTAGAAGCTATTAGAATGTTACTTGCTTTTGCTTCATATAAGAATTTCATCTTGTATCAAATGGATGTGAAAAGTGCTTTTTTAAATGGTTATATTATGGAGGAAGTTTATGTAGAACAACCTCCGGACTTTGAAAGTTTTGATTTGCCTAATCATGTCTATAAGTTGAAAAAGGCTCTTTATGGCTTAAAACAAGCTCCAAGAGCTTGGTATGATAGACTTAGCAATTTTCTACTTGAAAATGGCTTTAAAATGGGTAAACTTGATACTACTCTCTTTATTAAGACTAAGGAAAATGATATGCTTTTAGTGCAAATATATGTGGATGATATTATCTTTGGTTCTACTAATCCTTCTTTGTGTGAAGAATTTTCTAAGTGTATGCATAGTGAGTTTGAGATGAGTATGATGTGAGAACTTAGCTTCTTCTTTGGACTTCAAATCAAACAACTCAAGGATGGTATCTTCATAAGTCAAGAGAAATACATAAAGGATTTGCTCAAAAGATTCAAGTTCAATTAAGGTAAAATTGCAAAAACTCCTATGAGCACATCCACTAAGCTTGACAAGGATGAAAAAGGTAAATATGTGGACATAAAAGCTTATCGAGGTATGATCGGATCTCTACTTTATTTAACCGCTAGTAGACCTGATATCATGTTTAGTTTATGTCTTTGTGCTAGATTTCAATTTTGTCCTAAGGAATCTCATTTGCATGCCGTTAGGAGAATCTTTAAATATTTGCTTGGGACTATTGATTTAGGTTTGTGGTATCCTAAAAATGTAGAGTTTAATTTGGTAGGATATTCTGAAGCGGATTTTGCCGGAAGTTTACTTGACCGTAAGAGTACTAGTGGGACTTGCCAATTTCTTGGTAGCTTCTTAGTATCTTGGTTTAGTAAAAAGCAAAATTCGGTTGCCTTATCCACTACCGAAGCGGAATATATTGCTGTTGCTAGTTGTTGTGCTCAAATTCTTTGGATGAAACAAACTCTTTGTGATTTTGGATTAAAGTTTGACAATGTGCCTATATTTTGTGATAATACTAGTGCTATTAATTTGACTAAAAATCCTATTCATCATTCTAGGACTAAACATATTGATATTAGACATCACTTTATTAGAGAGCATGTGCAAAATGGTAATATTATTCTTGATTTTGTGACCTCTAATAATCAATTAGCGGATATTTTCACCAAGCCTTTGAATGAAGAAAACTTTTGCAAAAATAGGCTTGACCTTGGTATTATTCGTTGCGATGCCTCTTGAATTTACTATTTTAATTTTTTTTTATCTTTTTAAAGCATATTGATAGGGGGAGTTATGCAAAGTATGTATTCATGTTCTTAGGGGGAGCTTTCATATAGTTTTTTAATCTTTCTTAATTGTGTCTTTTTGATGATTCCAAATGGGGAGAAGTTTAAGAAAAATATGTTCTAAATTTTGTATCATGTTGCATTAATTTAGGGGGAGAATTAATTTAATTATTTTGAGTGAATTTTCAAATATGAGCTTTATGATGATATATTGGACTTTATATTGAAATTTTTACTTGGACACATGTACTGCCTTGATTTTTATGAACTTCAAGTTATTTTTCTTTAGTGGTTTGTCATCATAAAAAAGGGGGAGATTGTTGGCTTTTTGGCCCTTAATCTCAAATTAATTTAATTTTAATTAATTAATTAATATTTTGATGATAACAAACCTGCTATTAATTACTAACAATTTTAGTATTTTGAAGTATCTATAGTGTAGAGCTCGGAATAACGATTCCAATGCCTCTTGAATCACTCAAATCGGAGTTAAAACGAAGAAGTTATAGGCAAAACAAATTTGAACGGAAAATTCCCGACGCAATGACGTGGCAGCTGAGTTAGCATTATGGACCATTTAGAGAGTGACACGTGGAGCTATGAGGAAGTGACACTTGGTGGGATTTTTGTTTGTTTTAAAATAAAAGAAAAATAAAATTATATATATATATATATATATATAAGTTACCGTTTGTGTTAAAAAAAAATTCAGAATGCATTAAATGCATCTGACCGTTTGGTTGTTTTTAAAAAAAATATATATATATATATATATATATTACCGTTACTTTATTTTTTTATTATTATTATTATTATTATTATATATAGAACATGTGATTGTTGATCACTTATATATATATATATATATATATATATATATATATATATATATATATATATATATATATATATATATTATTTATATTATATTTATTATTTATTGTTTACTTTTTATTTTTTTTAATCTCCATCATTCATTTTACTTTTACCACAATCCAATGGCCCAAATTAAATTTTGGTTTTGACCTCATTTCCCTCTCTTTTTATACCATCTTCTTCTCCAAAATTTCATAACAAGTTTTCCATTATTTTTCATCCTCCAAATTCTCAAAGATTCCATTGTTGCTCTCTCCAAGCTCTCAATTTTTTTTTTCTTTTCATTTTTTTTCTTGAGAGAGAATTATTGTATTGTGAGAATTTCTTTTTGTGTGAGAAATTTGTAAATTCACTCTATTGAGAGAGTTATAAGTGTGTTCTATAAACATATCAAACTTTGTAACGGTTTGATCCTAACCCGTGGAAAGGATCGAGTTTGCTCTTGAACTCGTAAAAAGAGCATTGTAGTGGTTGGGCTCTAATCCGTGGAAAGAGTCGGTAAAGTTTTTATTCAAATTCCCAAGAGGAGCTTGGGGAGTGGAGTAGGTCGAGTTTGACCGAACCACTATAAAATTATGGTGTCATCCTCTCTAACTCTTTCTCATTTACTTTTGCAAATTAATTGTAGTAAGTTATTGCATGCTTTAATTTGTTCTTAATTGTTTATTGTGTTGATTGAATTAATTTTTCATACTTTACATATTGTATTAATTATCCTTTTTATTTGTTTATAAAAAGTTTGATAATTAGATTATTTGTGCATACTTAGAAATTTTTTTTATTAAACTCTATTTACCCCCCTCTAGGGTTGCCATACCGATCCAACACAGAGGTCACAAGTCACAAGTCAAAATTTTAAATGGATCAGGTTTGGCTATACTACATCTTGGATCTACTTATTTATCTTCTTTAAGAAACTAGTTTGACACTACGTGCAATGCACGTGTTTCGTAGACTTTAAAATATAATTTAGTTTTAAAAAATCAAAATGTAATTTTAATAGGTATGATAAAATAATTTACCTTTGGACTTATAAATATTGCAAAAGTAATTAGATATATGTCATTGAATTTTTTCTGAGATAAAATAATTCAAATAATTGTTAGAAAACAATATGTTAAAATTAAAACTGTATCAATGAGACCAATAATTTTAATCTTAACATCAATTGGTGGGGAGTCGACTGCTTTTTGTTGAAGGTACGACTTTTGATATGAATTAACATAATTATCCTTTAATAATATCGCTCTATGTCTCAAAAATAAAAATAATAATAAATTTGGAATAACTTTACAATTACATTCCTTTTTTTTTTTTTTTTTTGAAAAAGAATACTTCATTAAAATAGAGGGGAACAAAAGTTCTCAACCAATAAACTACAGACCCAACTCGGGAAGTTCGAAAACCAAATAACGGGGCCATCCTCTGAAGTAGAGGAAGACGACCAACAAACCTACTCCAAAAGCGCCTCTCGAGCAACAAATTGGGTAGCGGAGTTACAAAACCTAGGACAATACAAAATGCTAACCTCGACCCAAAGGGACGAAGGCAACTGGATCACATCCAACACGTAACTAGTTTTCGAAAAATCCGTACTCAGATTGCATAGAGTAGAGATGACCTTCAGAGAATCAGATTCAACCATGATGGACTAGAAGGAGGTAACTTCTAAGCTTGAGAGAGAACGAAGGCCCGCTAGGATGGCTGCAACTTCAAGAGACTTGATTAACCACTTCCTCCTCTAAATTTGGAACCCGGTGCAGATGAGAGATTTGCTGGAGTCACAAACCACCCAACCAATGCCTCCTTTTCCCAAATCATCACTCCATAAAGCATCGACATTAAGCTTTAACACCCTCGGAGGGGGGCCACGCATTCTGACTTACAAGACTCTCGGATCTGGGCAAAAGAGGGGGATGCCTATCCTCACCAAGAAGCTCCTTCAGACTCTTCTCAATAACAACATACAATCTTTTACTTTCTGGCCAAGAAGAAACACAAGAATTCTTAGACGAGAAGTATAAAGAGTTCTTATAATTCCAAATACACCATGTAACATTAATAGATTTGGAAAGTTCCTCCCCTTTCAACTCCTTTAACATCCACCCCAAAAGTCCTTGGTCGTCTAATAATCCTTGTATGCAAAAAATAATTCCCATAAGGAAGGAAACACCGACAACCAAACATTCTTAGTCCATTTACAAGTCCAAAAGACATGGGTGGTAATCTCCAAGTTTTTCCTGCAAAATAAACAAGAAGGGTTAGTGTGGATTCCTCTCTTTTGAATATTCATAAAAGTTGGCAGAGCATCATTTAAAATTTTCCAGGCAAAGATTTTCGCCCTTGGGATTGCTTTCGTTCTCCACACTTTTTTCCATAATGCCTTTTCATCGCTGGGCTTCGAGGAGGAAGCATGGGTCACTCAAGGTTAGGCTTGAGGCAAGATGGTAGGCACTTTTCACAGAGAACATGTCATTCGAGTCAGTGTTCCAGATGATCTCATCATTTGCATTTTTGTTCCCCAAAGGGATGCTGAGAATGTCATCAGCATCCAAGGCTGTGAAGTTCTCCCTAATGAACGAAGCTTTCCACCTTCCCTACTCATCTATTAAGCATTTGACTCTTTTGTTAACAAGATCATCCTTCACCCACACCGGACTTCTACTCTCTTTCCTAACCAACCAAGGGTCCTTATCAATCATAATACGATTGCCATTGCCCACTTTTCATCTAAATCCTTTTGAGAAAAGATCTTTGCTCCACATAATGCTTCTCTAAGTTAAGGAAGGATTCTGACCCAACCTAGCTCCAAGAAAATCCTCATCTCTAAAATATTTTCCTCTAAGGACAGTAACAAGAAGGCTCCCAGGGTTCTTAAGTGAAGGAATGAACGTTTCACTTCGCAGCGGAAACATTGGATCATCTTTGATTTTATTTAAAATTAAACTAAGAACTAAGGTTAAGCAAACTTATTTGAAGTAAATATGAAGATATTTCTGGTGAATCTTTATCTCATCCATAAAATCTTCCTGGCTATGACTCGAACATAGGACCAAGACTTGTGGGAGCCTCTTGAAAGAAAATCCACAAGGGATTGGAGAGGAAGAGGTCTAGAGAGAATTCTCTAATTCTCTATTGAGAAAATATGTGTTGTGTCTAATGGCTCAACCCAAGGGTCATATTTATAGAGATCAATGGTAAATCTTTGCCATAATTAAAATATTATATTTTAATATCTAATATATTAAAATATATCTTATACTTATTTGAATCTCATTCAAATCTCCTACGATATTTATTTATTTGAATTTTATTCAAATTTTATAAATAAAATAAATAAATATCTTTTATTTAATGTATCAAATATACATTAATTATTTTAATATTTAATGTATCAAATACAATAAATATATTTTCATCTTTTATATTTAATTTATCTAATATATTAAATATTAATTTGAACACTTCAAATTAAATATTAAATTTGAACATTTCAAATTTTAATATTTAATGTATCAATACAATAAATATATTTTTCTCTTTTATATTTAATATATATAATATATTAAATATTAATCTAAACGCTTCAAATTAATATTAATTTGAACATTTCAAAATTTTATTTCAACTAAATTGATCTTTTAGTGTTACAATGAGCTAGCAAGGGGACCTTATGGACCTACGAATTATAAGCTCCAATGATACAAAATCAATTAATTAAATTCTTTAATTAATTAATTTTTATTCATTAACTATAGGTCACTCCACTATAGACCTAGAGTTGCACTCTTATGCACTGTAAGACAAGTTGTGTCCATAGATATAATCATTACATGCAAGTCGATCCTTCACGAGTTGTTCGTAATTACAGTTGGGTCAAAAGTCTGTTTTACCCCTATAATTACATCTTGCACCTTAAGTACCACTGATCCTTTAATGAACAATATGTTTATAATCTAATTATAAACTAAGTTCCTCTCGAGCCAGTGTGAGGGTGGGACCCCATTGTTCAAGTCTCAAAATCAGCACTTAAGAGAACTACTCATCTACTTACCCTATATGGGAATGAGTGAATTTCATCTTGTGAGATTATGTTCCCAGCTCCCTATTTGGTCAAGTCCCCAAAATGGTAGGCATATTGAATCGACTACAAAAGTCGCTCTCACCCATGCAAATCAAAGGACAAGCCCTCACAGGCAGGAGTTCATAACTCACTCAAGATTAAAATCGAGTCCCATATGATCATCGTGATGAAATGTTAATCTTCTCAATTAACGAATTTATAAAGAGAGATTAAATATTTCGTAGTCCAGTCTTATACAAACTCATTGTATAAGATACCCCTACTCACATGTCTCCACATGAATGATTTGGATCAAATCATTTGTAATTATTACAAAGTGGGTCATATCAATAATGTTACTAGGATAAGGCACCCAACCTTATCCATATACTATGACCTTTTAGGTTATTTCTTAAACATGATCCTCCAGTATGTCAACCACATACTGTTCAAGATTACACTAATAACCTTGGATTTTTCATATAATGGATAATATTATATTGCAAATAAAATAATCAAAATTATTATTAATTATTAAATAAATTATTAATTACGAGGCTTTAGGGCATAAATCCTAACACTAAGAATACGCCAGCTATGCTTCGCTAACGTGGCTTGGTTGAACAAAGAGAGATCTATGAACCCCAACCCCCCATGTCTTTGCTTCAGGCACATCTTCTTCCAGCTCACCCAATCGGCTTTTTTCCCATCGATAGAAGAGCCCCACCAGAATCTCACATAACATCAGTTGATGTCTTTGCAAATTGACTGAGGAAGGAGGAAATAACTCATAGTGTAAATGGGGACTACTTGGGCGATAGACTTGGTGAGAACCTTCTTTCCCCTTTGAGAATAAAGCTTTTCTTTCCAAACTGCAAAACTATCCACACTTTGTCTCTAACTTTAAAGAAAATGTTTCTTTTGTTCCGCTCATTTTGGGAAGGCATTCCAAGGTATTCGCCCAGAGAAGGCGTATGCTTGACACCCAGGATCCTACCCCAACTCCTTCACTCTGTCACTTCTCAAGTTTTTGCTTGTCATAAATGAAGACTTGTTTAGATTTATCGTTTGCCAGTAGCTTTTTCATAGGTTGCTAGGACATCTTTTATCTTCTTATAGTCATCATCCTCGGCCTTGAAAAACAAAAGACTATCATCAGCAAAAAAAATATGTGTGAGAGGGGGCAATGTTTATTTAAACGAAAACCTTTCAAGTTAGAAAGAGATTCCTCCATGTTCAGAAGAGTCGATAATCCTTTAGCGCACATCAGAAAGAGATAAGGGGAAAGGGGATCCGCCTACCTCAGCCCCCTCTTTAGGAGAAAACTCGCTTGTGGAGCACCATTAACCAGAATCGAGTACTCGACCGTTTCAACATAGTTAATCACAATCTCAATCCACTTTGCATTGAACCCCATTTTAGCCATGATCTTTTTGAGGAAGGGCCATTCAACTCTGTCGTAAGCTTTGCTCATGTCAATTTTCATTGCAATGGCCCATTCCTTGCCTTTCCTTTTGGAGTTGAGAGCGTGGATGCGTTCAAAGCCCATGATAACGTTATTAGAGATGAGTCTCCCAAGAACAAAAGCATATTGAGAAGGAGAGATTATTAGGTTGAGAACCCTTTTCAACCTGTTTGCAAGAGCCTTTGATATTAATTTGTATATAACATTATAGAGGCTAATAGGGTGATAGTCAACCATGTGCTTGGGCTTTTTCACCTTTGGAATCAAGGCAATCGGTGTTTTGTTCAGTGGTCTAACACTTTCCCTTTCGTTAAGCACTTTCAGACACAATCTAATAGTTTCCTCTCCTACTTCGTTCCAGTATTGTCAAAAAAACATGGCATGAGCCCCATTAGGACCCGGGGCCTTTGAGGGGCTCATAGATTTCAGCACCTCTTCAATCTCTTCTTTAGAAAACTAACTTAACAAGTCCCTATTATGTCTTTCAGTGATTGTGGAAGGTATGTCCTCAAGAATTTTGTTAATTACTTCATCGCAAGGCAATGAGGAGTGGAAAAGCGTTTTAAAATAATCATTTGCAGTGGAAGCAATAACCTCCTCTCTATCCACCTAATTCTCTACACTGTCAAAAACGCCTTCTATGTGATTCTTCTTCCTCTGATGTGAGGCTTTTGAGCGGAACCACTTTGTGTTCTTATCCCCACTCTTGAGCCAAAGCTCTATGGATCTCATTCTTCAAAATCGTTTTTCTTCTTCGATCAACTCATCAAACTATCCGCTTGCTTGATTTGATTAGAATTTGCATTAGCATTCGCAGCACAAAAAGGAGTTGATCTTAGCCTCCTTCCTAACCAATGCAGCCTTAAGGGACCCTTTTACTCTGTTTTTGTTCCAGAAACTTAGTTTTTCCAAACAAGTTACAAATTTTAAACTATAAAGCTCCACACTTCTACCCGAATGAGACTCCCAATGGTCTTTAATAATCACATTGCAATCTTCAAATTTTGCCCAGTTCTCTTTGAACTTTACTAACCTTCTTCTAGCTCTGCTCTAGTTCATCGTGATCTTGGGGTTGAGAGATAGGAAGATGGGTCTATGGTCAAAATTATGAAGGTTGAGATGTTCCACCACTACCTCGCCCACTGAGCTCTGAAACAAAGGATTGATAAAGAATCTATCCAGTCTTTCCTTTATGATGTTCCTGTTCCTCCTGTTCTTGTACCAAGATAGCAACTTCCCTGAAACCCCGGATCAATCATATTACACCCATTTATAACCTCTCTGAAAGACTTTATCTGTCTGTCACTGCGCTCTCCTCCTCCATTCTTTTCATTTGCAAAGAGGATTTCATTGAAATCTCCCCCGATAACCCAAGGAAGGTCCCCTTGGTGGCTCAGTCTCTCCAAGAGTTTCCATGAATCAGCTCTCCTCTCTTGTTGCCTTAGCTAGAGTGGTATTAATTTTGCAATTAAGCACTCCTAATGTGCAAGTATACACAGTCTAATGCAACAAGTGATAAGTGTATTTATATCGTTCTCCTCAGGGATTAGTCCATGAATTTTACCAAGCTTGAGCTTACTTTTAGTGATAAAAGGGGTAAACAAACAAAAACAACATTCAAGGGGTTTTTTTTAAAGAAATAAAACAAACCCAACTTAACCAATAACAGGCAAAAGAAGTAAAATAAGTAACAACATGTGTAATTACTTAGAGTTAAAAGCAGACTTGGATTAGGGGTTTCTTATACTATTTCGAGGACTCAATGTTGTAGCAAAACTTATGCTAAATCACACCACACAACATTCCAACATGGAATCTTCCTAAATTTCCTTAAATTGTAGCTAAATTCCCATTTGAACTACTCAAAATAAGTCATTACTTGTGTGCACTAAGTGGGTGATTATCCCTAACCTATCCATTTCACTGCAAGCTTAACTTGTAATCAATTTTAGTGAGAATTGAAGCAATCAGTTTTCTATTATTCTTCCCAAAAGTCAAGAAAACAGTAGATGAAAAAAGTTGGCCAAACATAATTCATCATAAACATTAAAAGCACTTCAAATCAGTGTTCAACAACATAAAACCACTTAGCTTGAACCTCTCTACAATATAAGAGTTCCCTAATCCTTGCCTTAAGCTATTTAGTTCATAATGACAGAAATAAAACTCCTAAAAGCTACTGGAATCTCCATTACAGCAATCATGAAAAATGGAAAAGCAATAAAAGGAAGAATAACAATAAGAAGAGAAGAGAAATTCTCAGGTGAAGAGCTTCTAAAGGATTCTTCCTTTTTCCTCAGCTCATTTCCCCAGGTAGATAGGCTTCTTTTCAGCTCATCTCTTTCCCTTTTTGTAAAACTCCCATTTCCAGCCTCCTCTTTTTCAATTCCAACAAGCCAAGCTTAAATACTCCATCATTTTCATCAAAATTAGGGCTGAATAGATAGGGAATAAAATATGGCAGTATTCTATTGGTCCACGTCTTTCCAGCTTAATTTGGACAACTCAATTAATGAAAATCCTTGCACCTGTGAGTCAAGTGGCCTCTCAGTGAAGAAATACTTCAACAATCCTGCTCTAGTAGCCACACTATAGCTTCCAACTCTTCAATAATTAAATGCTTTCACCCGAGGCATAAATTTTAAGATTAAGCTCCCAATTAACCAGAATGAAGCCATTTATCAATATTGTTAGCTTAGCTCAACCAAACAAGCAAAAATACACTAACTTAGGGACTTGAACAACCAAAACCTACCAAAATACCTTAAACAAGCAAGGTTTAGCAAGAGAATTCAAGTAAAAATAACTCTTCTATAAAGAGTTATCATCTCTCTAATCGGGTTGCCATACAACCCAGTAAACCTCCACCAACTGTCCTAGCTTTTGATGGTAGCATCTATATGACCCTAAAAAAAGGAAGATATGAACAAATTCGTCTCTTCATTCCAAAACAGCGTCAGGCCACCCTTACTTTTTGAACTTGGCACACATAGCCCATAATCAAAATATAACTGCACCTTAATTTGTCTAGCTTGATATGGTCACACTTTGATTATGAAATGAGCACTATGTTGAGGGATTTGCTACGAATGTCGTAGTGGAGCTCTCAGATCGTCCAAGGGTTCCCTATCCCTCGAACGTTCCAACATAAGATTTTTATGGCGTCCGACGGGGCTATTCTCTAGCCTCCATCGATATTCCTTTATGAACAACAAAGTCTTGACCACACACCTTCTTTGACACTTGTTCCACTTCATCAATTTCCATTAGATGTTTATGCCCTGCTCTTAACAACTTGATGGTCCTCTCCTCTGTTTTACTTTTCTCAAATTTGGCTAACCTCTTCCATTTTTTCCCTGTTTGTGCTTTGCTAAATGTTTTGTTATCGGGTACACTTCTAGACTTTTGTTTTCCCTTTTGTTGAGAACCTCTATGTTTTTAAATTAGGTGTTTTTTAGGCTTGCATAATTTTCTTTGAAGCCCAATGTCCTCTTTGGCCCTAAAGCTTTTTCTTTTTTGTGATCTCCACCCAGCCCAATTAAGTTGTGGCCCAAAGAAGTCCTCTCATTCATTGCAATGTTTGACTGGAGGCCATACTAGAAGATGTCTCCATCGTACCAGGAAATTCGCTGATTGCCCCTAACTCTTCTGCTTTTTTTTTTTTTTTTTTTTTTTTTATCATTTTCTGACCCTTTGTCATAATTTGCTGTTTTTTGGCGTGAACATCTTTTTTCAATAATATTTTTTCAGACAGTACCGATCGCCTTCTTCCTATTTTTCTTGCGACTTATTTCGGCCAAATTCTGGAGGAGTTCTTTCCTCCTATTCCTCTTTAGCTAGTTCTCCGATTAAATCCCTCTCTCCGATTAAATCCCTCTCCCAAGCTTCCTGTTGCCTTCTCCCCGAGCTTTGTATTCCCCTTCCTTTGCCTCGTTGTGAATGCTTTATGCCTTCCATTTCTTTCTCTTGCGAAAACCCTTTCCCAAATGACGGCTGCTTCAGCCATCCCTTGAATTGAAATTATGCTTTGTTACCTAATAGCTCATCCTCACAGTCATGGGCTCTAATAGCATGCATAAGTGTGCTATTTATAGGCTTAGTTTTATGCTAGTTTTGCTATGATTGTGTGTGCTTCCATGTATTTTTATATATATTTTATAGAAGCAAAGCAATTGGAGCAAAACTGGAAAGTTGTGGAGTATTAAGACGAATTTGGAGCAATTAGAGACTATATTTGATGATCCAAGTGTTGAAGAGAAAGAAAAAAGTGTTTGAACCCGAGAGCATGGCGTTGCAACGCCACTTGTAGCGTTGCATCGCTACATTAGCAGCCGTTCAACCTTGGAGTGCAGTAGGCATATCATTGCAACACTGATAATTCTCATTCATGAGGATTATTTGGTCTTTAAATTTAGTTATACTTGTGATTTTTATTCATATTATTAGATGAAAATTAGGAAAATAGTTGAATTTAATGACATTATGGTTGGAAGACCCTTAAATTAAGTAAGTTGAGAAAAGAGAACAAAAGAAGAAAAAAAAATCATACTTACTTAATGTTTTGATGCAGTTTTTTGTGGAATGCAACAACAATACAATTGCGTGGTAATTGCATTTTATGCAGATCTGGAAATTAAGAGAAATCCGAAATTCTAAGGATTTTAGCAAGAATATACCCACGAATTCAACAAGATAATTAGCTGTGATTGTCCATCAACCAAGAAGGAAACCTTAGCACGAATTCCCATGAAGATTGAAGAAGAAATTGAGGGAGGGGAGCTTGATTTTGAAGGAAGATTTTCATTTTTGTTTTTTGGGTTTTCTTCACCGACTGCAGTTTTTATTTTTCACCCGTTGCTACTGTAATTTCTTTTTATATTCCAGTCCCGAATCTCTTCCTCAATCCCATTGATAATCCCATGAAATGGGAGTAAATTATCACAAATTTCACTCTCAGACCTTACTAAAATTCGAGTTATTTGCAGTCCATTGTCAGTTTTGTAGCGCTTATTTGGGTACTAATTTAAGCAAGCATGAATGTTGAAAAATCTTCTTTTATTCCCTTCATTGGTTGAGTATTTTATGTTTTTGGGCAGGTTTTCCCGAGTTGGTGAGCCAGTTTTGTGGGCTAGAATGTTGAATTGTGGCTGCCAATGCTACAACATTGCAGACCATATTTCTAATGTGGGGGCCAATGCTGCAGCATCGTAAGCCTCATCGGGACGCAGATTTTTACGAAAATTTTACTACTTACATCACCATATAAGTCAACATTTACTAAAAACCAAGCCAATAGCCTGCTGCCACATGGATGAAGAGAGCTAGCTCAGCCCTTTTAGGAAAAAGAGAAGAGAAACATCGGGGAGGGGAGCCAAGAGAGGTCGAAAAGGAGAAAATACCCAGAAAACAGAGAAGAAGGAGAAGGGAGCTGCGGTTTTGGGTTGGTTTTTCCAGAAGAAGAAGGATTCGTCACTCTCTACTATCTCTTTCTCATTTACTTTCTAGTTTCTACCTTATAGTTGATGATTTTTGTATTGCCCTAAGTTTTGCTCAAGCTTTTAGCTACGTTATCATATTTTTGTACCCATTTTGGAGATAACTCTTAGATTAATTGCAAGGTGTTGTTGATTTCTGAGTTCTACTGGTTTATTCTCTGTTTTAAGGTCACGGGCTAAGTATTTTAGGGCTGGAATTTAAAGAATGATGTGGTTGGTTGAAACCTTTTGACTCAATGCTTTTCTATGAAGTTATACTTCCATTTGTGGTGTTTGTTGTAAGTTCTTACTTGAGTTTGATCACCTTCGGTAAGACATAAGCTAGTTCTTAATACTGAAAGGGTTAAGAATGGGTGGATTAGCATAAATGGAGCAAGTAATTTCTTCTTAAGGGTAGAAATTGTGGGGTGTAGACATACATTCCAAGCTTGTGATTTTGGAGAATTTGGGTCTCATTAGTGTTATCTAGCATTGGGTTTTCATAGACATATGCTTAACTAAAGGTTAAAGATAAGAAAATCGAGTTCAAGTTGTTTTTGGGTCAGTTGTAAGTGAAAATTCCTTTCTGTATAACAATGTGGTGTTTAATGCTGTAGCATTGACGTTCTCATTTGGCAAAAACTATTACTGCATTCTTAAATTCCAGCCCCATGTTTTAATCATTTTAGTACTTGTTTAGCCTCTCTAATCTTTGTTTAAAGTTATAGTTTGCATTTCTAAGTCTCTCTTAGTTTAGTAGCCACTTTTGTGCTCGTGTTCCGTCAATTTGCAGGTTCAGTTGTGTTCTTTAACTTAGTTTTTCATTAGCAAGTTTGTGCTTTATTTCAACAAATTCGTTTACATTAGTCCTTGTGGGATCGACCTTGTTTATCATTTCTTACCTACGATTGTGTATGCTTGCGTAGTGAGTTTTTGCACAACAAGTTTTTGGCGCCGTAACGAAGTTGATGGTGGTAAAGAACAAAATTCTTGTTCGATTGAGCCGAGAGGAATGAGTTTTTAGTGTAATTTTGTTCTTTTCAATTTCTTCAAAGTGTGTAATTTCCCTTATGTGATTTAAATTCTGAAATGTTAGCCACTGTTTTGTTCTTCCCTCTTGAAAATTCTTCTTAAGGTTGTTTAATTATTGAAGTTTCTTTTGGGTATTAATTCCATATTAATCCTTTTGGTAATTTGGGTATCTTGAATTGCTAGTGTTTTACATCTTCATTCCTTTGTATCAATGAGTTTTAGCAATGTTAACTTACTGTTTTTTTTTTGTTAGTTTAATTATGAGTAGCTAAATTTTCTTAGGGATTCAAGCTTGTGAATGTCCTAGAGAAAAGATGTAAAGCTCGATAGCAAAAACAATCTAGCTAAGACTTTAACTATTGTTTGCTTTTGGTGAGTTCAATGTTGGGTAAACCCTAGTTGGCCATCTAGTGTTTCTTGCTAAGCTATAACTTAATACTGAAAGGGTTAAGGGAAGCGGATGTCACAAAAGCAATGGAAGAAAAAGCTTGGACATAAGTTCTGAAACATCGACCCTAGACATAGAGCGAGACTCCATAACCACTAGAGTTGTGCACAGATATATCTAAGTTAGATTACCCATAGAAATATGGGTTTAATCACTTAGTCTCCTAAAGATACTTCATAGAAGGTCGAATAGGAGTTGAATTCGGTTTACTTAGTTCTTGAGTTAGCTACGATTGCAATTGCCTTCTTGTTGCATTTCTTTCCCAAGGGGCATTAGCATTCTTGAATCCATTTTTCATTTCCATTGATTTTCAAACAAATTTTCTTTTAGCCAAACATCTCACAAACCTTTTTATACCAACGGTTACTTTAAGTTGTAATTTGTCGATAATTTTGTGCCATCTTAATAAATTTCATTAAAACCTATTCCCATGGGTACGATACTATGGAGTACTCCAGTTTCTTATTACTTCGATCACGTGCACTTGTGTGTAGCAAATAGATCAAACACTACCACGATTTGTAAAAATGGAAAAAGGGACTACATTGTAACGCTGCCCACTGTCTATAAATAGGAAGTTTGTGTTTCATGCAAGGGGAGCCATTTTGAGAGATCAAAAACCCTAAACTCGATTCAATCTTTGCCTGGGACCTAGAGGAGACCTTTGAAGAGCTAAGGAGGAGACTCAAAGCTCAAGATCACGCGACATCACGATGGGAATGAGTGTTGGCACACATCCCTAAGTTTTATCTCTTTTTCCCCCTGCTTTATCTTTTGAATTTGGGATTTTTGTGGATTGTTTATGTATTGTTTATTTGTATTTTAGACATTAATTTGGTTGTATTGTTGAACGCTTAGTTGATTTCTAGTTTATTTGATATATTGACGTCTTTTATGCATCTCGTCTTTATTATCTTCACATGTGGCCATGGTTTTGCATGTTAAACTAGATTTAGCTTGGGAGAGTAAATGTAGTTAAAGAACAATAGATGTATGACTAGGTTAATCTATTGCATGAGAGTGAGTAGGATAATTCTAGAGGCCTTAAAAGAATGACTTAATGTCATGTTTAGAAATAGAAATAGACCGAGAGGTTGATTTATTCTTTTGCATGAGTTCAATTGGGCTTCAGAGAGTCAATTGATTACCTTAGAAATTCTTGGCTTAAGATGATTAATATAAAATTAATTAATTAATCAATTCAAGTAGGGCTTAATTTAACAACCATTCATATTTCTCAAAATTGGACTCCAAGCATGTAAATATTAGTTTAGATTTTATTTTTCCTTGTTTTCAATGTTTGGTTCTCTAAATAAAATTGGGCATAATTAACTATGACACTTAATTAATCTAAGAACTCCAATTCATGTGATCAACTTTGGCCATTATTATTACAAATTTTAGAAGTCCGGTTTATAAATCTTCATTTGATGGGGCCTTCGACAAGCCCTCTTATCAAATTGGTGCCGTTGCTGGGGATTGACATATTTTAGTTTAATTAATATCGTTGTGAAAGTGTTTGATCTTAATTTAGAGTGTAAATAGTGTAAATTTATATAAATTTTCTTCTTTTTTTTTTCCTTGTATATCTAATTGTGTAATTGTTTAGTTTTCTTCTCTTATTTTAGTTTTTATTCTTTTTGTAAATTATGTATATTTTGTGTATTAGTGTAATGTTTGGTTTTGTTGTAAATTATGTATACTTCCCGTGTTGTATTTCCTTGTATATTTTTTTTTTGTAGATTATGTATTTTAGTGTAAAATATGTAAATTATTTTTTTATTGTATTTTTTCTCATTGTTGTATCTCTGTTAAGTTTAGTGTACTATATGTAAAATACTTTGTTGCCTTGTTTCTTGTACTTTATGCATGTTTCTCTATTTTGTTTTGTTTTTTAGTTTGCTTAGTTAGTTTGTTTAGTTTTGCTCTTTACTCGTGTTTTGTTTTTATTTTGTTTAGGCTTCCGTGGTGCATGCCTAGAATTTGAGATACTCTAGTGCCTTTTGATCTTGAGATTGAGCGTACTTGTATTCTAAACCGTCGAGCTTAGAGAGAAAAGCTAGACTAAATGGCAGAAGAGCAGATTGATGAGTAGAAGGTGATTAGGGACTACTTTAAACCTGTGTTTCCCACAGAGATCTCAGGGATTTCTTCCTGTAAGGACTTTGCAAGCCACTCTGTTCTCATAAATCTTCTCGTATTCATCGAATTTCATCATTTTCGATTTGTACAATTGCCCTTTTTTGTTCTTCTGCTAGGTTTAATTTTGCTAATTTCTTGTACACCTCTGAATCGACCATCTCCTAAACTAGAGTGCACCCCCACATGATCACCCAAGGGATCCCTAAATGCAAACCTTCGACAGTTGCCCACTACTCATGAAAGACTCTAAGGGAGAGAACGTTCAAGAGCCCTATTCGCTATATCCATAGCTACTCCCACAATTACATTCATTTAAAAATAAGTTTAAGCGAAAAAAAAATACAATTTTAGTCTTTGAAGTTTGACTTAGATAGTATTGGGGGGGGGGGGGGGGGGCTAATTTTTCAAACTTGATATTTTAACCCTTGAAGGTTGGGATAATCACTTTTTTAGTCTCTATAGTCAATTTTTCATTACTGTAGCTAATAGAAAGCTTTTCTTTTTAGTTCAACAATATGTGGGTAGATGATTCAAACTTCTGAACTTTTGGTCGATGGTACAGGCTTTATGTCAGTTGAGCTATGCTCATGTTGGCAGCTAACAGAGAGTTAACTGGATCATTTTTTATTATTTTCTTAAGCTAATATGACATTATTTATTAATTATAAGGGTGATGTGGCATTAATTTATTTAATAAATATATTTATTTAAATTTATTACAAACTAAACATTAAAATAAATTTTATTAAATATATATGTGAAAAAAACACAATATTCAACTTAACTCATAAAAAAGGTTCAATTATTAAAAATACCCCTGAACTATGGAGTTGGTTTCAATTATACCCCCAAACTTTGAAAAGTTTCATTTTAACCCTTGAAGTTTGAAGTTTGTTTCAAAACAACCCTTGAAGGTTTTTTTCATTAAATTCATGGATGAAAAATGATGTGTTTGCTTATGTTTTTATCTTTTTCAGCGTATATGTTCAAATATGTTCACATAAGCAATAATGCAGATGCAAACACATCCTTTTTCGCCCATAAATTTAATGAAGAAAAGGGTCATTTTGAAACAAACTTCACACTTCAAGGGTTAAAATGAACTTTTCAAAGCTCGGGGGTACTACAAGATTTTCACTTTTCCCGACACAACAAAGCGTCAGAAAAAGTCTACATTGTGTCGGCAAAAGTCTTGGCTAACGAAAATATTTCGTCGGCATAGACCTATTGGAAAAGCTTCTTGATGAAAATGGCGTTGCGTCGGGAAAAGTGAACTTCTTCCAACTTGTGTCGGGAAAAAATTTCTCTCGATGACTAATGTATGCGTCGGGATAAGTGTGCTTTTGTCGGCGCCCTATTTTTCTTATTATTTATTTATTTCTATACTACTTGATAGTTCATTATAGTAGTATCATTTTAAAACAAAAATAATATCATAAAAAGCAATTGTGTTGAAATGCAATAATTTGATTACAAAATGTTCAATCTCTATATGTACTAGAGTTCGAAAGAAGAAAAAAATACTTAAAAAAAATAATTAATCTTGAAGGCTTCAATCTTCGTCGTCGTCCATATTTATGAAAAATAGGTTTTCAAGATTACACTACTACAAACTGGAAAAAAAAGTAATATGAAAAATTTTAAATATAAAACAAAAAAAAATAAAAGAATGTGCCTAAAGTGAAATTAAAGCACAAAAGAGTCTAGTGTCATTTTGGCTCTCAAAGAAACTTAGAAAGTGCCTAAAGTGAAATTTAAGCATACAACTAAGCCCCCGATGCTATAAAAGTGTCTTAAAGGTACTTAAGCATACTTTGAGGCAAAAAATAACTCAAAACCACATAAAAGGATTTACTTCGCCCCTTGGAACCCACAAAGTGGCCAAAAAGTGGCTAAAAAGAGTATAAGTGTCATTTTGACTCTCAAAAAAACCTTAGTAAGTGCCAAAAGTGAGCACACATCCAACCCTCCAATGCTACAAAAGTGTCTTAAAGTGCTTAAGCATACTTTGAGGCTAAAAACTAACTCAAAACATAAAAGTGTCTACTTGGCCCTTTGAAACCTACAAAGTGGCCAAAAAGTGCCTAAAAAGAGTCTAAGTATCATTTTGACTCTCAAAGAAACTTAGAAAGTGCCTAAAGTGAAACTAAAGTACACAACCAACCACCTCGATGCTACAAAAGTGTCTTAAAGGTGCCTTAAGCATATTTTGAGGCCAAAAACTAACTCAAAATGACCTAAAAGTGTCTACTCCGCCTCTTAAAACCTACAAAGTGGCCAAAAAATGCTTAAAAATAGTCTAAGTGTCATTTTGACTCCCAAAGAAACCTAGAAATTAAAGTGTCTAAAGTGAACCTAAAGCACACAACCCACCCCCCTGATGCTACAAAAGTGTCTTGAAGATGCCTAAGCGTACTTTGAGGAAAAATCTAACTCAAAATGACCTAAAAGAGTCTACTATTCTCCACGAAACCTACAAGGTTGTTAAAAAGTGCCTGAAAAGAGTCTAAATGTCATTTTAACTCTCAAAGAAAGTTAGAAGATGCCTAAAGTGTACTTAAAGCACACAACCCACCCCCCAATACTACAAAAGTGTCTTAAATGTGTCTAAGCATAGTTTAAAAGCCAACAAACATTCCCAACTCATTGAAACTCTTACTTCAAATATCACAAACAAACACACTTCACACATATCGTACTACCTAACCCAAACTAATCCTAAAAATAAGTGTCTTACTTATCTAATTCTTACTTAAAATCCCACTAACTTATCCAATATCTAACCCTTAAAAAAATGTGTCTAACTCACTAAAACTAACTCTCCATTTGAATGACTACCATAACTGTAGGATAGCCATACAACCAAGCAAAAACTTTGACACTAAATGAAGAACCTTAATTCACCCAAATCGATTTCTAAATCCAATTATGTGTACAATAACTTCTAAATAGTGATATAAGCTAATAATTAAACGTAAAATACAATATAACATAACCAGACATATAAAAGACAACAAGTTTCATAATGATTTTATAACATAAAAGAAATCATCAATACCTAGTTAGAAGAGACCCTCTTGTGTGCATGTCATTGTACCATCAAAATAAGTATACTTCAAAAAATGGACAAACTATTACTAATTATAGATAGAAAATTATAAAGCAAAATTTTATTAATGAAGTTAAAAATCAAAAGTTGAAACTATTACTAATTATAGATAGAATTTAATATAAGTTTAGTGCCTAATTCACTTCAAAGTGTCTAAGGTACAAATTTTAGATGATTAACTCATCTCAAACTCACTCCAAACTCTTTCGAAAGTGTCTAACTTCTCTCCAAACGTCTTAAACTAACCCCCAAACATCTAAAAGTACTTAATTTTAAATATATATCATTCTAACAATCCTTCAAGGATATATTAAGGAAATGTGTCTTTTAGTCTAGCATTTTGTGCACCAGTTCCAAGTACGTACATATGCAAGACACTTAGGGGTTTTAAGAAAATAAAATCACAATATAATATTTACTAAGCTCAAAATATAGCACTCTAACTCAATATATAACCTTAAATTAAGCTAAAAAGTGACATTTACATTTTAATGTTCAATAGGCTCAATAGGATAAAATTCACAAAATAGGCTGCTAATAATGCTCATTTATGAGTATTATTTGGCTCTAAAAACTAGCTTATTTGCTTAGAAAGCGAGTGTTTAATGTGTTATTTCATGTCATTTAGATAAAATTTAAGTAAAAACAAGTTTGGCATGTGTTTGAATGATTGATTTTGTAAAAATAAGTTTTTAGGTGTATTAGATTCATTTTTGCTAAGAAAGTGTCAATTTTCATTGTTTTTGTGTAGAGGCTGAAAAATGACCCAAATGAGCCCAAATTCTGCCCCAACTAAAGTAAATAAAAGATGATTCAAGAGATATGCAACCAGTATGCGCTAGCATTTGAGAGTAGAAGCCAAATTCCAACTGTTGCAGGAAAAATCCAAAATGCGCCCAGATATGCGACTGCATTTAGGCCATTTCAACAACAACACAATTGCGCCCACAATGCGGCCGCATCTGGACCTTTTTGACAGATTCTCCAAGATTCGCGAGATTTACAGACCATATCAAATATTTTCAATCAAATCTCCGAAAATCAAAGGGTATGATCGACCAAGCTTCTCCATACTGATCTCGGCAACAAACCCTAACGTGAAGTCTATAAAAGGCGGCTCAATCCTTCATTTGAAAGAGAGCTTGGAGTTGGGAATTATCTTCATCCCAAAATTCTGTCGTTTTTTTTTCTAAGTTTCAACTGTCACTCCAAGTCTCTCCTAAGCTCTGTTCATATTCCATTCGGACTCTAATTTCGAAAGAAGGAAGAGTAAGTACTTGATTCTCCTTGAAAAAGGTTGAACAAGTTAGAAAGGAAGAACATCTTAGTGTTCTTTTTGTTTTTAGTTTTTCCATTCAGTTCTGTAAGTTTTTAGGAGTTGTACTTGCTATTTTATTTTATTTTCCAGCTTTGTAAGTTTCTGTTTTTCTTTTAATTCAAGTTTCAAGTTCTTTGTTCTTTCTTGGATTCATTCTTCAAAGTATATTGAAGTTTATTTATTTCAATGAATTGTGTTCTTTCTTCTATTCGTTTTCTTTTTACTTTATGCACTCTATTTATTTCTCCGATGAGTAGTTAAACTTCTTGGAGGGGATTCAATCATGTGGATACCCTAAAAAGTGTTGGGAGTGAGACCAAAGTCCCACATTGGTTAGACAAGGGGAAGATCATCTCCACTGGCATGAGACCTATTGTGAATAGTGTGGGTTGTTCACTATTAGCAGATTTGCTAAGAGTGAAAGCAGATATGTCAAGCTTTATGAGTCCAGTGAAGATTGACGTGGAGAAATTTGATGGAAGGATGAACTTTGGCTTGTGGCAAGTGCAAGTCAAAGATGTGCTGATACAATATGGGTTACACAAGGCTTTGAAGGGAAGACCGAGTGATGGTGCTTTTGAAAAGTTAAGCGGTGATGGTGGTCCAGTGAGTCCAGTGGTGATTCCAGCAGAGGTTCTAAGAAGTCCAACATGAGTGATGAAGAGTGGGATGAATTGGATTTGAGAGCAGCAAGTGCAACCAGACTAAATTTGGCTAAGAATATTCTTGCAAATGTGCATGGAATTTCGACAGCCAAAGAGCTTTGGGAGAAGCTTGAAGCGATGTATCAAGTGAAGCGATGTATCAAGCAAAGAGCATCTCAAATCGGCTGTACCTGAAGGAGCAATTTCACACGCTGCAAATGGAGGAAGGTACGAAAATCTCAGATCATCTAAGTGTTCTCAATGGCATCATCTCTGAGCTGGAGGAGATTGAAGTGAAGATAAAAGATAAGGATAAGGAACTTAGGTTTATCTTGTCACTTTCGCCTTCTTATGAACACATGAAGCCAATTTTGATGTATGGAAAGGAGACTTTAAAATTTGCTGAGGCTACTAGTAAACTTCTATCAAAGGAAATGAGGTTAAAGAGTGACGAGCGTACTTCACAGGAGGATTCAGCACTGGTAGCTAGCAATTGGAAGAAGAAAAAGGACTTCGTGCAAAAGAAAGGTTGTTGGGAATGTGGACAGTCTGGACACACGAAAAAGAATTGTCCTAATAGAGCAAGTTCGTCAAATGGCTCTGGATCGGACGTTGACGTGGTCTCTCTTGTTAGGAGAGATGGTGACTTCCTCTTAAGAAAGATAAAATTCATCCTTATGGTATGTCCGCTTTTCCATGATAGAGGATGTGATGTTAGCGGTTCCACAGGTTTTCACATGGGCATTGACTTGGCGATTATGCAAGGTGTGTGTGGTGAAACTTATGTCGATGGTTGAAGAACTTCCAGATGAGCCAAGTAGGTGAAAGTTGCACCATAAATTCCAGCAGGGTTTATTGACATGTGACAAAGAAGAAAAGTCTTGGAAGGTGACATTCCAAGTGATCTACTACTTTATGGTGGAGTAGGTTATGGTTCTCTGAATTGAGGATTATGATTGTCGGTAAAGACAATGATGCAGGAAGAGTTGTAAATTCTTCAAATATTTTGTCAAGGTGGAATCTGTAGGGTTTTTGGCGATATATTAGAAGAGTAGTTGTCCCACATCGAAAAGGTGCAAGGAAGTGATGGGCTCTAAGTACTATAAAAGAAGCCTATGACTTTGGTTTCAAATCATCCCAATTCGAAATACTTTAAGCTTGGTATACTAACTCTAGTTAAGTGAGTGGTATAAAGCTTTGAGAGAGTGTTTCTTTGTAATTGGGGTCGGTGAGAGAATTCTGTGTGATTGTAATAATTTTTCACATAGTGGAGTTTCTTTCTATCCTTGATTTTTCTCCGGTTTTGGAGTTTTCTACGTTAATTCTTGTGTTTCTTATTTTGTTGTTGTTTTTCTTTTTTAAATTTCTTAGTTATTTTTCTACTTATTCCTGAGGTAGAAGTGAGAGTTTTTTCCCCTAAAAGTGGTATCAGAGCCATGCTCTTGACTTAGCAATGTGGTAGAATCCTCCAGTGTCGAACAAATGAGGCGAGCCTTGAAGGCATAGTCATGGTAGAGGTCCATTGGTTGAACTCTATCGGATTGGCGGTGTGCTCTATTAAAGGAGTTGGCTAGGATAAGAGCTAGATGGATAGATGACTATTTGAGAGGAGGCTTGGTTGGTACTTTGTTCGAGGGGAGGATTGTTGGGAGTGCAATCAAAGTCCCACATTGGTTAGACAAGAGGAATATCATGGGTATATAAGAGAGGGACACTATCTCCATTGGCATAAGGCCTTTTGGGGGAATCAAAAGCAAAGCCATGAGGGTTTATGCCCAAAGTGGACAATATCATACCAATGTGGAGATGTGCGAAAGAGAAGGGTCGTTGTCCCTAACAAAAAGGAGATAAGCAACCACCATGTGTTTCTTGTAAATCTGCTCAAAATTTAGCTAAGTTTACTTTTAGTGAGTTTAAGTTTCATTGTTAGTTTAAACTGGCCATTTGAGTTAGCATAGTTTGTGAAGATTTCAATACTGAAAGGGTTGGAGTTGACACGCGTTTTCCTAAAAGTAATATAGGAGTCTAGACATAGAACTTTGCTTTTTGTACCCTAGACATAGAACAAAAACCTTTAAAATCATAAAGTTGTGTTTTTTCATTATCTAAGCGAATTTAGCCATAGACATATGAGTTTTAAATTGTTTAGTCCTTTAAAGGTTCTTGGAAAAAGAGCCGAATAGGTATTGAACTTGATTTACTTAGCTAAGTGTAAAAAAAAGTAGGTTGTAGGCGCATTTCAGCAGCATTCTGTTTGAACTGTACAGAACTCGACAGAGTCAGTATACAGACGCAAGAGGCATGATCTTTGAAATACCTGGATTTAGTTGAGTAATTTGCGGGTGCATGGTGGGCGCATTTCCTTGGGGTTGAACCAGAATTGCCCTGCTTCTCATCTTTATTTTTCTTATTACCTTTTCAGTTATCTTTACTTTTTAATGCACAAAACCCCATAATGAACTTTATTTTCTTAGTTACCTTCGGTTGCAACTTGTGAGCAATTGTGTTGTTAGCTAGAGAGTTTTTGTTAACCGTTCCCTTGGGTTTGATACTTGGAATACTCCATTTATTACTTGTTTGTAATAGCATGCACTTGTGCTTTCTTTTGGTATTCGTGTAGCAGCCCCACCACAAGTTTTTGACGTCATTGCTGGGGAACGACTTTTTAAACTTTTTTTTTCCAGTTTTTCAACAGAATTGCGATCGGTTTGTGACTGCATTTTGACTTTGTTCTAGGAACCCGACACTATTTTGTAGGTTTCTGCAGGTTAGAGTTGGTGCATGCGCAAAGGGCATTGCCCTTGTGATTTTGATATTGAGATAGAGCAAAGTTTTCACCGATGCTGTAAAGAGGAAAGGAGGAAAAGAAGAGATCTACAAGAGTTGAGTGCACAGAAGAATCCAGAAGGACTTATTTTGTAGGAATTTTCTGTTTTGCAGGAAATTTCAATGGATCCACTTGGAGTCGATCCTCTTGGTGAGCAACAAAGAAGAGCACAACCCAATGTGTCACAACAACAACAACCATAACAACTAGCAGAGCAGCGAAATCCCATTTTTATTTTAAATGAACGAGATAGAGCCGTGAGGGATTATGTGGCCGCAACTTTCCATAATCTTAATGCAGGAATCATGGAATTCAAAATTGAGGCAGCTCATTTTGAGTTAAAAGTTATAATGTTTCAGATGCTCAGACTATAGGGCAAGTCACATGATTGCCAAACGAGGATCCTCACAAACACATGAAGAAATTCTTGAGGATATGCAACTCGTTCAAGCTGAATGAAGTGTCGTGTGAGACATTAAGGTTGAAGCTTTTTCCTTTTTCCTTGCAGGGTAATGCAGAAGCATGGCTAGATTCTTTCCCACCGGACTCGATCGCTTCTTGGGATGAACTTTCAGAAAATTTTCTTTTGAAATATTTTCGGCCAACAAAGAATGCTCATATTCGAGGGGAAATTATCACTTTTAAATAGGGTCCGAACGAAGGCGTGGATACAACATGGGAATGCTTCATGAAGTTAGTCAGGAGATGTCCACATCATGGCTTATAAACCTGCCTTTTGATCGAACATTTTTACAACGGATTGACCTAGACCTCTAAGACCTTAGTTAATGCGTCAGCAAATGGATCCTTGTTGAGAAAGACAGTCAATGAAGCTAATGAGATTCTAGATGCAATTGTCTCCAACAGCAGTCAATGGGGAAATGAAGACATACATTCTAATAAAACTATTGCAGGTGTATATGATGGATGCAATAGCAGCACTGAGCGCGCAGATCTCAGCAATGAACAACACTATGAAGAATTTCACTATGGGGAACTAGGCCCCTGTTGTTGCTTTGAATCAAATCTCAACACCAGTGTGTTTATTGCAGTGAAGGCCATCTATATGACAATTGTCCTTACAATCCTACCTCTGTGTGTTTTATAGGGTAGAATAGGTCAAATCCTTACTCGAATACGTATAACCCAGGTTGGAGACAACATCCTAACTTCTCTTGGGGAGGACAGAATGTGAGCCCATCAAATCAATACATAAAGCAGAGATTTCCACCAGGTTCCAACAATCAAGCACAACATCTGTACACACAGAAGAATGCTACACAAATGCAACCGCAATCATTAGCTCAGAACTCTTCATTAGAGACCCTTTATGAAGGGGTTCATGGCTAAGAAATATGCCATCATTCAAAGTCAAGTTGCGTCATTGCGAAATCTTGAATTGTAGGTTGGATAATTGGCGAGCGAGATGAAGAACAGGCCTCAAGGAGCATTACCAAGTAATACGGAGAATCCGCATAGAGAAGGAAAGGAACATTGCAAAGTGATCACTCTTAGGAGTGGACTCAAGTATGCTGAGCTTGATGCCAGTGGACTCAAGTTTCTTTTGATTTCCATTTGCAGGAAAGTGTTGTTGACAAAGAAGTGAAGAAGAACTTAAATGAAGAAAGTGCAGGTGATGTTACCACTCTTGCGACCGCAAGGCAGCCTGAAGAATAGAAGGACGTTCCTTTGAATTAAAATTTTGCAGGGAATGAGGCCAAGGATGAGGCAACAAAGCACCATGAAGCTGAACTTCAGAAGAAGGCGACACCAGTAAAGAAGCAAGAAATTTATATCAAAGTGTAAGGCCTCTACCACCATTCCCACAGAGATTCCAGAAGAAGAACCAGGACGAACAGTTTAATAAGTTTTTGAACATAGTCAAGCCGTTACACATCAGCATTCCTTTGGCGGAAGCTCTTGAGTAGATGCCCAACTATGTCAAGTTCTCAAAAGACATATTGACTAAAAAGAGAAAGTTAGGAGAATACGAAACTGTAGCTCTCACTGAGAACTGTAGTGCTCTCTTAAAAAGTAAAGTGCCACCTAAATTGCAAGATCTATGTAGCTTTACTATCCCATGCATGATAGGAGGATAGGACGTTGGATGAGCATTATGCGACTTAGGAGCTAGCATCAACTTGATGCATCTGTTAGTTTTCAAGCAGCTAGGAATTGGAGAAGCTAGACCCACGGCGGTAACTTTGCAGTAGGTAGACAGGTCTATTGCTAAGCCCATCGTGAAGATTGAAGATGTCCTCGTTAAGGTAGACAAATTTGTTTTTCCTGCAGATTTCATCATCCTAGATTGTGAGGTAGACAGAGAAGTTCCAATAATCTTGGGAAGACCTTTTCTAGCCACAGGAAAAATGATCATAGATGTCCAAAAATGGGAGTTGAATATGCGAGTAAATGACCAATACATCACATTCAATGTGATGAAGGCGATGCGCTACCTAGGGGAATCAGAGGAATGCTTGAGTTTAGAACTTTGTGATTCGTCTGATTTTTATGATTTGTAGGAAGACTACTTCACAGACGAAAGTTTTGTAGAAGAAAAGTTTGAAGAAGAATTTGAACAACAGCAGATTGTGGCCGCATGTGAGCTCGCATTTGAAGAACCAAGTGCATTAGACCAGCAGATGATAGAGCAGTGCCACTGAAATCTTCAGTGATTGAACCACCAGTGCTGGAACTCAAGCCACTTCCGTCTCACTTGAAATACAGATTTCTCAAAAAAGATGAAACTCTACTAGTTATCATCACCGCAACCTCACTAATGATGACAAATTCTTTTTATTGCAGGTACTCTCCAAGTACAAGAAGGCGCTAGGATGGACAATAGCAGACATGCGAGGAATTAGCCTTTCTTTTTACATGCACAAGATCAATCTGGAAGAAGGAGCCAAAAAGTCAATAGAGAACTAGAGGAGATTGAATCAATTGGTGAAGGAGGTGGTTCGCAAGGAAATTTTGAGGTTGGTTGATGCATGAGTAATCTAATCCATAGTAGATAGCAGCTAGGTTAGCCCAGTACAGTGCGTTCCAAAGAAAGGGGGGATGACTGTTGTAACAAACGAGAAGAATGAGCTTATTCCAAACAAAACTATTACAGGATGGAGAGGTTGTATGGACCGCCACCTCAACAAGGCCATAAGAGAAGGACCACTTTCCATTGTCTTTTATTGATCAAATGTTGGATCGTCTTGCAGGGAAGGAGTATTACTTCTTTCTGGATGGATATTCAAGTTACAACAAGATCACGATAACTCCAGAAGATCAAGAGAAGACGGCATTCACATGTCCCTATGGAACCTTTGCTTTTAGAAAGATGCCATTTGGACTGTTCAATGCCCCCAGCAAACTTCCAGAGATGCATGATGGCCATTTTCTCGGAAATGGTAGAGAGAACCATGGAGATTTTCATGGTTGATTTCTCTGTTTTCGGAGAATCATTCAATCATTGTCTTATGAATCTTGAACAGGTTTTGCAGCACTATGAAGACACCAACCTAGTGCTCAACTGGGAGAAATGCCACTTTATGGTGCAGGAAGGCATTGTCCTAGGGCACAAGATCTTAAGGAAAGGAATCAAGGTGGACAGAGCAAAAGTGGAGTTGATTGCAAAACTACCTCCACCTACATCAGTAAAGGAGATCCGATACTTTTTAGGTCATGCAAGATTCTACAGACGGTTCGTTAAGGATTTCTCCCACATATGTAAACCTTTATGCAGGTTGCTAGAGATTGACAGACAATTTGTGTTTGACCAGGATTGTTTAAAATCTTTTAACATGTATAAGGATGCACTAAGCTCGACCCCCATAATGATTGAACCTGACTGGAGTTAGCCATTAGAGCTTATGTGCGACGCAAGTGATTTCTTTGTTGGTGCAGTACTGGCACAGAGGAGGAACAAGATAATACATCCTTTTACTATGCTAGCAAGACCATGAATGACACACAGGTTAACTACAACACAACGAAGAAGGAGTTGCTTGCAGTTGTATTTCGACAAATTTAGATCCTACTTGGTCAGGGCAAAAGTGATTGTCCACACAAACCACTCGATGCTAAAGTGTCTTCTGTCAAAGAAATATGCTAAGCCCCGACTCATCAGATGGATTTTACTTTTGCAGGAGTTCGATATGAAAATCTTAGACAGGAAAGGAACAGAAACCAGGTTGCAGACCACTTGTCAAGATTAGGGTTGGAGGTGATAGCTCTTATAATGAGAGCTATTTAGGGTGTTTTAGTGAAGATTTTGTGGTTTAAAAACACTATCTTAGGTACTTTTGTATTAAGAAGTCTCTTTGAATTAATGTTTTAGTAGTAAAGGAGTCCATTTTCATGTGAAAAGCACTTTTGAGCTTTTTAATGCATAACATTACTTAATTGTGCTATTTATGACTTGTGTAGGCCATGGTGAAGGTAAAAATGGCTAAGTGTGAAAAATTTAGACTGCTATGCTAGAGCTTTGTTGTTGATGGAAGGTCAAGCTTGCTAGAGCAATTGTTGTGTTTTGATGAAGCATTAGCAAAGCTAGAGCATTTATCTGGGATCAGTTACACAAAAAGCACGTGGGAGTTACTTCATTAATTAATGTGGACAATTTATGACACATGTACTGATTTAAACCAATGAGGGGCTGCCATTAGTCTTAAAATATCCACTCAGCCTTGATTTCAAAGAAAGGGGGAGGTTTAAAGCCCTAGCTTGCCTTTTTTGGAGGAGAGCTTGGAGAATAGGCATTTGGAGGGGTAGAATTTCGAGAAAAAGAAGAAAAACCCTTTTTGGGGGGTGATCCACTTCTGGAAAGAAGGGAATTCTGCCATAGAGAAGCTGCCCAACAACCATTTCTTGTCCATTTCTCCTAGTTTCTACAATATTTCTTTATTTTTCAGCATTTTGATATTAAAGACAAGTTTTAGAATGTTATTTGAGACTTTTCTTATTGTTATGTTGCTGTCTTTTCTTTTAAATATGAACTAATCACCCCTTGGGTGAGGGATTAGGGGATTTATTGTTGATTCTTGCTGAATGAAATAGTAGACTTGCATATTCTTCACTCTTATGCCTTGTGTCTTAATTTTTAGCTTGGATTTGTCTAGCCAACTCATCTTAGCAGTGTTTATCTTGACTTTGGGAAGAGAAGGGATAAACTGAATGCATGACATAGCATTAGTTCTGATTAGGAGCATGCTCTAAGGTAATTGGGGACACTAGGGATGGTAACCCACCTAATGTTTGCAGTTAAGGGCTTAATTTCAGAGGTTAATGGGAGTTAATTACTGATTCTTCGGGAATTCTGGAAAGAATCCGCAAATTAACCTGCATTGAGTGTTGAAGCATGATCTATGCTGTAGCATTTAGTTTGATGAAGCAAGATTTTACCCCTAATCTTGATCCCTTTTCACAGAATCTGTTTAGTCTAATTTTATTTACTGTTTTCCTATTATTCCAGCATTCCAGCACCATTTTAATCTTGTTCCTTAGTTTCTTTTAATTTCATTGCACCAATTGATGTTTATTTCTTGTTACCTAACTAAAATCAGCTTAGGCATTGCAAAAATCCACATAACTAGTCCCTGAGGAGAACGATATAAAAATACTTATCACTTGCTGCATTAAGTTGTGTATACTTGCACATTTAGGGTGTTTTCATTCTGAAATTGCACACACTCTGCTAACCAACATGAGGCTTAGAAGAACGATTCAAAGGAGATGCATGATACTTTTGCAAACGAGCAACTATTGGCAGTCAAAGCAATTGAGTTACCGTGGTATGTTGACATAGCTAACTACTTAGTTAGTGGGCTTACTCCACCAGGTGCAACATTGCAACAATTGAAGAAGTTCTACCATGACAGTAAGTACTATTGTTGGGATGAACCTTACCTTTACAAGTTGGGACCAGATCAGGTGCTTAGAAGGTGTGTTGCAGAGGAGGATGTCCTAAAGATATTAGAAGCTTATCACATAGCCCCATATGGAGGTCATTTCGTAGGTACAAAGATAGCAGCCAAAGTACTCCGATGTGGATACTTTTGGCCAACTCTTTTTAGGGATGCACATTTGTTTGCTAATCGATGCGATCAATGCCAAAGAATAGGGAACCTAGCAGTGAGACATGAAATGCCAACGCACTACATGTTAGAGGTGAAAATCTTTGACATATGGGGCATAGATTTCATGGGACCTTTCTTGTCATCCTTTGGGAATGTGTCTATCTTACTTGAAGTAGACTGTGCCTAAATGGATCAAGGTTGTGGTAACACTTGCCAATGATGCTACGACAATGAAGAAGTTTCTTTACAGGAACATCTTTACTCGTTTTGATACACCAAGGGTGTTGGTCAGCGACGAGGGAACTCATTTTTTGAATAGGGTCATAAGAAATCTACTGGTCAAATAAAACATAAGGCATAGGATTGCGACTGCATATCATCCACAGATGAATGGACATGCAGAATTATCGAACAAGGAGATCAAGACAATCCTAGAGAAGATAGTTGATCCATTGTGACGGGATTGGTCTCTCAGGCTCGATGATGCAGTATAGGCACATAGGACAACTTTTAAGGCTCCATTGGGAATGTCTCCATACAAGATTGTCTTTGAGAAAGCTTGCCACTTACCCTTAGAATTGGAGCACAAAGCCTATTGGACTCTAAAAAAGCTGAATTTTAATTTAAATGATGCAGGTGTATTAAGGAAAATGCAGTTGAACGAGTTCAAAGAACTAAGGCACTACGAAAATGCTAAACTTTATAAGGAGAAGGTGAAGAGATGACATGACAAGAAGATCTTTGACAAACGACTGCATGAAGGACAACATGTATTGTTGTTCAATTCAAGACTGAAACTTTTTCCAGGGAAGCTGAGATCCAGATGGTCCAGACCATTCAAGATTGTCAAAGTATATCCATACAGAGCAATTGATCTATAGGATAGCAAATGGACCATTTTCAAAGTGAACGACAGAGAGTAAAACCAGACTGGGGAGAAGGCCTAAGTAGGAACATGGCCTCAGTCTCCTTGGTTGAACTAGACTAAAAACATCAGGTGATGTGTTGTAAATATATAAATATTTCTTTTGTTTTTTTTTAAATAAAAATAAAAAATTTCAAAAATGATTTTGGTGTAAGTGGTGCACAGGTGACTTAATGGATTAGAACTATAAGTTTTGATTAAGAGGGAACTCTATTTTAGGAGGGTCATGTCTAGGCTGAGGTGACCGTAAGGGAACACCTTTACCTGGGGACGTACCTAGGAGTTGAATTAATCAAACTTTTAAGTCTAAGTCATTATCACCTTGTATCTGATTCAATTCTTCTTGTATGTTAAGTGTGTGAACTTTTTGATATTCTGAGTTAGTGTGTAGGGAGCTTTCAAGGACTTGTGAAATTGTGAGACTTAAGGTAAAAATTGGAAGTAAAGGTCTAAATGGACTCGTTTGATAACGTTCCTGTTTCCTGTTTCTTTTTCATGTTTCTTATTTTTCAAGAAACAGACATGTTTAATAAACCATCATGTTTCTTGTTTCTAAATTTTTTAGAAACGTTTCTAAAAAAATGGTAGATTTTGAGAAACTTTAAAAAGTAGTTTCTCAAATTCTGTTTCTGTTTTTTTTCCTCAGGTTTCATGCATGTATTCCTATTTCTCTTTTACCCATCTCTCCCCTCTCTCTTCTTTCTCTCTCTTCCATTCTATTTTTTTCTTTTAATACTTTTTAATCTTTATGTTTTTTTCTTCTTTTTTATTTTTATTTTTTGATTTATTTCTTTCTATTCGTTCTCTCTCTTTCATCATAAACTTTTTTCCTTTAATAGTTCATTATCTTTTTTTTTTCTTTTTTTCTTTTTACTTTTCTCTTTTCGTTTATGTTTTTCTCTTCTCTCTTATTTTCTTATTTTCTTTTACTTTACATTAACGAGCTTATGGTTATTATTTTCTATTTAATTCACTATTATTTTTCCTTTTGGTACGATTTTATTTTTTTATTAAATAAATAAACTAATAATGTATTTCATGTTTACCATTAAATATAAAAAAAATATATACATTCTCTCTATTTTTCTGATTTTACTTGCGTGTATTATTGGCTAATGCATTTTTAAAGAAAAAAATAAAAATAAAGTTTATTATTAAATTAAAGAAATGTGTGTATGTTCGATCGTCTAACCTTAGGCAATTTACAAATTAGTTTAATTGACTAACTCTTGTAAGTCAAAATCGTTCAAGGTGAATTGATTGAAGTGAGAAATAACATTGCAAATCAAATTTTAACAACATTTGAAGGATAAAATTTATTATTATTATTATTATTAATTAGGTGTTAGGCCTTAATAAAATACTATAACCTCTTTATAATTGTTTTATATTTATTTTAATGCATGTTATATGTTTTATTATAGTATATGTATTAAATTTTATTTTTACTAAAAAACAAGAAACAAGAAACAGAAATAGTTATCAAACATGTTTCTGTTTTTAGTTTTTAAGAAACAGAAACAAGAAACGAGAAACGAGAACGTTATCAAACGGGGCCAATGTGATTGCATTCCAAATGCATTATGTTATTGAAGGTTTCAACCAGGAGAAATGCATTTGGAATTGCGGCCACATTTTGAGAATTGTGCATAAGGAAAATGCAGCCTGATTAGGGGCGCATTTGGCCCTAAATTTTTATTTTGCAGGGACAGCACATGAAGAGCAAATTGCGGCCAGTTTTGCGGCCGCAATCGAATAAGGAAGTGGTGAAGTCAATTAAAAAAGGTAAAGGAGCTGATTTTGGAAATTTCGAAAACCTATAAGTAGAACCCACCATTGACCTAGGTCAACTTATTTGAAAATTTCAGAACACCCAACTCCTTGTTGTTTCTTACATCTCAAGCACCATCTTCAACCATATTCTGGCGAGTTCTCCGATCATCTTCTATGACCAAACCCACCAACAAATTCACTTATTTTCTTCACAGAGAAGGTAAAAAATCACTTTCCTTTCTTTTGCAGGTGAATTCGAGAGGAATTGAGCAAAGTAAATTCACTTACAAGCGTCTGAAGTTAGCCACAGAGAAACTTCCTCTGTCGGCTAGGACCGTGGCATCGATTACATGCTCAAGCCCTAAACGAACGACCAAACACAAAGAGAAGAAGGGAAAATTGACCTAGAGTGCTCTTCCTTCTAGTTCACCATTGCGAAACAATCAAAAGAATGGGAAAAGGACTTAAGGAAGATAGCCCGGATAAGCAAGAAGGCCATTGAAGGCTTGGGGTTGAACTCTAAGGAAGAGGAAGATGAACTGGCCCCACTGGTGCAAAGGACGGTGAAGAGACCTGAAGGAATGTCGAGGGCTAGTGAAATTGGTGCAGGTTTAGAGGACCCCACCCAGTGCATGGCTGTTTACACAAAGAAGAAGAAGATGGAGAAAAAATTATCGCCAAGTGGCGAGGAGAAGGCAATAGGCCCAGTTGCGATTACATTTGTGGGGCAATTGGTCTAGCCTTAGGAGCCTGCCAAGCTTGAGGCAAGGAAGGAATATGCACTAACAACTTTAACGCATCCACAGGAGACCTGCCCTGACAAAGAAATGCTAAATGCGTCCACATCTACGATGCATTTAACCCAACAATATGAAATTCCTCTAGTTGTTGAAAGAGGAAATGAGACCGCATCTGCTGCGCATTTAGAGGAACCAATGGCAACTCATGCCACTCCCACAAAGTCAGTCACCTCCGCCACTACTCAGGTATCAAACTCAAGCCCTTCACCTTGAAAATGCAAGATCAAGATGCTCTCCATGCATAAAAGGAAGTCAAGGTGGGATATCTCACCAACTAAAGAATGAGAGGAAACTACGGACCCAAGACCACCACAATTTGACGAATAGGTGGCTCAAGAGGAGATCCCCACACCTGAGTGGGCAGCCATGGTCGCTGTTGGAAAGGCCAAGGCTGTGGAGCTCCGTGAAGTGGCTGAGGGAAGACAAAAAAAGGAAGAAGAAAATGCAGCCAGGATTGCGGCCGCAAATGAAAAATTTATGCAGGGAGAAAATACAGCCACATTTAAACCACATTTGGACCAGACACCACCACCACCACCCAAGGACTATCAAAGGCCATATGAGGCCAATTCCACAGATGCGACCACATCCAGGGCGCATCCTGAGGAACAGGGGCAGAGAAATGATGAATTTGACGACTTGTTAGAGTACAAGATGAGGGGGCTCACTCCTGATCAAAGTCCCAAGAGAGATGAAGAAGAAGAAGGCTAGGCGCAATCTGAAGCTCCCATCTTTGAGAGTGACTTATAGGAAATCTCATAATCCTCTAAGAGGAGGACTGAGAAGAAGAAGAAGAAGAGTAGGTCTCAAACTACTCCTAGGCCAAGAACTCGTCATGCCATTGTAGAGAGTTTTGTGGTTGAACGCTCTACCCCATTCAACCTCAACAAATCAAAAACCATCATAGGGGACAGAGTGCTCATGTGCGAGAAGGGCTTCACCAACAAAACAGGCCCCATCCCAGAGTTCATTACAGATATTATTCGCATATTGGGATGAGAGTGGTTTTGTGAGCAGCAAAAGAAGGTGGCACTGCAACTAGTTCAGGAGTTTTATGCCCACCTGGGGGATGAAACAAGGATCAAGCTTGAACTCAAAGGGAGGACAATGCGGAACTCCGCACTAGATATCAACTTAATATATATGTTACCCTCTTTAAGGAACCTTGCAGGTAATAATGCCATTGACAATCCAATTGAGGAGCAGCTGTAGGAGGCCCTAGAGTTCGTTGCGCATGAGGGCACTGAATGGAGAGTATCGCAAATTGGAGTGCGAACTTTGGTGCCTTTAGACATCAAGACAAGAGCCGTATGTATGGCTCCATTTCATGAAGAACAGGATTTTGCCTACAACACATGACTCCACCATATCTCATAAAAGGGTTATGTTGTTGTACTACATCTACAAGGGCCTTGAGCTGAACATAGGCCGATTCTGAAGGAAGAAATAGTGGCCTGTGCTCAACGGAACATGGGATGCCTTTTCTTCCCCGCTCTAATTACTAAACTTGCAGAAGGGTCAAGTTAGAATTTGAAGAAGGAGAAGAGATTAATATGTGCAAGCTTACTATGGATCTAACGGCTATCAACAAGTTGAAGGCCTTGCATACATAGAAGTTCACTTCTCCTAAGAAGCAACCTACTACTCCTTCAGCCCTATAGCAGCTAGTCCAGGACCATCTGAGCCACCACACACAAACATCCAGGCTTAGATAGACCGACTGTAGGAGCAGAACAAGGCTTTTGGGCCTATCCACGAGAAAGGGACAAGGCCATTCGAAAGGCCTTCATAGAGATGACGAAGGGCAAGGCCCCTACACTTCCTGCATTCCCTGCCATTCTCCTAGAGCATGTGGACTAGCAAAGAGATTATTCATCCTCTACCTCTTAGGGGAGTATTGTTTCTCTATCCTATCTTTATTGCTTTCATACTTAGTTTACTTGATTTTGTCTAGGTTAGTTTACTTGAAGTCGTAGGATAGAGTTATTGCTTTCTAGTATAGGTTGAATTGTTTTTTTTTGTTTGTTTGCTTTGGTTAAAAACACCTTATGCTTAAATGATTTTCCTTACACCTTGCGCATGCATGAATAAAAATCAGATTTGAAAAACAAGCTTTCAATTTGCTTTCTTTGGTTGTTGAGTTAAAAAGTCCTTTATGATGATACTTAGGGCTCTCTCAACTTCCACATACTTTATGCAAAATTAGGTTTAAGTTTCATGTACCTTATCAATCATTTTTCTTCATAAACCATTCAAATCTAAATTCTCCACGTGTTTAGACTACTTAGTGTGCATAGGAGAGTTTAGTTCGATGCTTAGCAAATTTAGTCTCAACAAATTTTGTACCCCAACCCCTCTTCTTCCTTAGGTTTTTTTAGTCAATGGGGACATTGACCCATTTAAGTTTGGAAGGGTGAGTTGTATTGTAGTTTTGAGTTTTAATGTCAAAATGTTGATGTATTATGTATTACACTACTGCTAGGGACTAAAAAAAAACAAAAGGAGATCCTCCTCCTTCTAGAGTTAATCGAGTAACTAGGGGCGGTCATGACACCTATGATTTCCTTTGCATGAAAAGGTTGACTTAGGAAGTGAGTATGTGAAAATAGTCTTAGCAATGACTTGTGCTCGTAGTAAACTACTTTCACCACAAAGTGTTAGTAAGTTGGAGCGAAGGTATAATGTGATTGAAAGACTCTCCTTAGGAAAAAAATGAGAAAAATAAAAGAAAGGAAAAGAGCCTAGGAGTAGCATTGAATAAGTTTGGGGGAAGTTATAGTCTTTTGTACTTAGAAAGAATTAGACTTAGCTTACTAAACAAATAAATCACCCTAGACTTTATGACTAAGCCTTAGGTGGGATACATAAGGTAGGTGAATTTGCATGTGAATAGTTTGTCTTGAAAAGGAAAAAGTAAGGTCTTGTGGGCTGAAACGTCGAGGTTGTGTAAGTACTTAGAGTTGAGATCTCTCCTGAAAGGCAAATTTTTTTTCAAAACTTCCTTAGAATGCATGTTGTCACTTATTTGCTTGTTTGTTTTTGCTTAAAATTGAAGGGAAAAATCGAATTAAACCCACAGCGGAAGCATATCAATCGTCTTTGATTTATTTAGAATTAAACTAAAATACAAGGGTTAAGCAGTAAATACCTTCCAAATATGGAGATTCTTCTGGCGGATCTTTATCTCTTCCACAAAGTCTTCCTGGCTATGACTCGAACACAGGACCAAGGCTTGTGGGAGCCTCTTGAAAGAAAATCCACAAAGGATTGAAGAGGAAGAGGTCTAGAGAGAATTCTCTAATTCTCTCTATTGAGGAGTGTGTTCTGTAGAATGCACAATGGCTCACCCCTAGGGTCCTATTTATAGTGGTCTAGGGAAAATAATTAAATAATATATTTTAATATCTAATATATTAAAATATATTTATCTAACCAATTTGAATCTTATTCAAACCGTTTAAAATTCTCCTACGACATTTATTTCCTAATTTGAATCCAATTCAAATTTAATAAATATATTTTATTTAATATATCTAATATACATTAATTATTTTAATATTTAATGTATCAAATACAATAAATATATTTTCCTTTTTTATTTAATATATCTAATATATTAAATATTAATTTGAACACTTCAAATTAAATATTAATTTGAACATTTCAAAATTTTCTTTCAACTAAATTTATCTTTTAGTGTTACTGTGAGCTAGCAAGTGGACCTTATGGACCTACAGATTATAAGCTCCAATGATACAAAATTAATTAATTAAACTCTTTAATTAATTAATTTTCATTCATTAACTATAGGTCACTCCACTATAGACCTAGAGTTGCACTCTTATGCACTGTAGGACAAGTTGTGTCCATGATATAATCATTACATGCAAGTCGATCCTTCACGAGTTGTTCGTAATTACAGTTGGGTCAAAAATCCGTTTTACCCCTATAATAACATCTTGCACCTTAAGTACCACTGATCCTTTAATGAACAATATGTTTATAATCTAATTATAAACTAAGTCCCTCTTGGGCCAATGAGAGGGTGGGGCTCAATTGTTCAAGTCCCGAAATTAGCACTTAAGGGAACTACTCATCTACTTACCCTATATGGGAAGGAGTGAATTTCATCTTGTGAGATTATGTTTCCAGCTCCCTATTTGGTCAAGTCTCCAAAATGGTAGGCATATTGAATCGGCTACAAAAGCCACTCTCACCTATGCAAATCAAAGGACAAGCCCTCACAGGCAGGAGTTCATAACTCACTAAGGATTAAGATCGAGTCGCATATGATCATCCTGATGAAATATTAATCTTCTCAATTAACGGGTTTATAAAGAGAGATTAAATATTTCGTGGTCCAATCTTATACAAACTCATTGTATAAGATACCCCCACTCACATGTCTCCACATGAATGATTTGGATCAAATCATTTGTAATTATTACAAAGTGGGTCGTATCAATAGTGTTACCAGGATAAGGCACCCAACTTTATCCATATACTATGACCCTTTAGGTTATTTCTTGAACATGATTCTCTCGTATGTCAACCACATACTGTTCAAGATTACACTAATAACCTTGGATTTTTCATATAATGGATAATATTATATTGCAAATAAAATAATCAAAATTATTATTCATTATTAAATAAATTATTAATTACGAGGCTTTAGGGCATAAATCCCAACAAAAATTACTTGAGGACAAGCAATAAGCTAAGTTTGGGAATTTGATAACGCTCAGTTATGAGTATTGTTTGGCTCAAAAAAATAGCTCATTTGCGTAGAAAGCGAGTGTTTAATTTGTTATTTCATGTCATTTAGAGCAAATTTAAGTAAAAACAAGTTTTTAATGTGTTTGAAGTATTAATTTTGTAAAAATAAGTTTTAAATTGTATTTAGAGTCATTTTTGCTAAGAAAGTGTCAATTTTTGTTGTTTTTGTGAAGAGGCTAAAAAAGGACCAAAATGTGCCCACATTCTGGCCGCAACTGAAGCAAATAAAAGATGATCCAAGAGATATGCCACTAGTATGCACCAACATTTGAGAGCATATGCCAAATTCTAACTGTTGCAGGAAAAATCCAAAATGCGCCCAGATATGCGGTCGCATTTAGGCTATTTCGATAACAACACAATTGCTCCCACAAATGAGGCCGCATCTGGACCTGTTCGATAGATTCTCAAAGATTCTCGAGATTTGCAGTTCATATCAAATATTCTCAATCAAATCTCCGAAAATCAAGCGATATGATCGACCAAGCTTCTCCACACTGATCTCGGCATCTAACCCTAGGCATGAAGTCTATAAAAGGCGACTCAATCCTTCATTTGAAAGAGAGCTCGGAGTTGGAAATTCTCTTCATCCCAAAATTCTGTCATTTTTATTTCTAAGTTTCAGCTGCCACTCCAAGTCTTCCCTAAGCTCTATTCATATTCCATTCGGACTCCAACTTCAAAAGAAGGAAGAGTAAGTACTTGATTTTCCTTGAAAAAGGTTGAACAAGTTAGAAAGGAAGAACATCTTAGGGTTCTTTTTGCTCTTAGTTTTTCCATTCAGTTCTGTAAGTTTTTAGAAGTTGTACTTGATATTTTATTTTATTTTCCAGTTTTGTAAGTGTATGTTTTTCTTTTAATTCAAGTTTCAAGTTCTTTCTTGGATTCATGCTTCAAAGTATATTGAAGTTTATTTATTTCAATGAATTGTGTTCTTTCTTCTATTTGTTTTCTTTTTGCTTTATGCACTCTATTTATTTCTCCGATGAGTAGCTAAACTCCTTGGAGGGGATTCAATCATGTGGATACCCTAAAAAAGAGATAAGCAACTACCATGTGTTTCTTGTAAATCTGCTCAACAATTAGCTAAGTTTACTTTTAGTGAGTTTAAGTTTCATTGTTAGATTAAACTGACCATTTGAGTTAGCATAGTTTGTGAAGATTTCAATACTGAAAGGTTGGAGTTGACACGTGTTTTCCTAAAAGTAATATAGGAAAAGAGTCTAGACATAGAACTTTGATTTTTGTACACTAGACATAGGACAAAAACCTTTAAAATCATAAAGTTGTATTTTTCATTATCTATGAAAATTTAGCCATAGACATATGAGTTTTAAATTGCTTAGTCTCCTAAAGGTTCTTGGAAAAAGAGCCTAATAGGTGTTGAACTTGATTTACTTAGCTAAGTGTCCAAAAGGGTAGGTTGCGGGCGCATTTCAGCAACATTATGTTTGAACCGTACAGAACTCGACAGAGTCAGTATGTGGATGCCAGAGGCAGGATCTCTGAAATAGCTATATTTAGTTGAGCAATTGGAGGGCGCATGGTGGGGTGCATTTCCTCGGGATTGAACCATAATTGAATCCCATGCTTCTCATCATTGTTTTTCTCATTACCTTTTTAGTTATCTTTACTTTTTCATGCACAAAACCCCAAAACCAAATTTATTTTCTTAGTTACTTTCGGTTGCAACTTGTGAGCAATTGTGTTGTTAGCTGGAGAGTTTTTGTTAACCGTTCCCTTCGGTTCGATACTTGGAATACTCCATATATTACTTGTTTGTGACATCATGCACTTGCGCTTTCTTTTGGCGTTTGCATAGCAGCCCTACCATTAGCTACAAATCAAATGACACAATAAGGTTAGATCAAACCCTAATCCACACAAGAGGCTCAAAATCAAACTAATCACACACTTGGACTCAATGTCACAATTTAATCACACAAATATAAGCTCAAAATCACACTTCTAATCACATAATAAGTTCCAAATCAACTTTAATCACATAAATAGCCTACAAATCATACTTTAATCAAATAATTAAGCTTCAAATCACATTTTGAACACACAATAAATTCAAAATCATGATTTAATCATACTTTAATCAAATGATAAGCTCCAAACCAAACCCCAATGACATAAATAGCCTCCAAATCACACAAATATTCTCCAAATTACACTTTGAACACATAATGCACTCAAAATAAAATTTTTAACTTCAAAAGGCTCAATAACCAAGTTTAAATCTTAAACAAGCTAACAAAAACCCAATGTAAGAATTCTATATACCTCCAAATGCTTAACCAAGAAGAAAATCTAAGCTAACAACGGAATTTGTGAACAACGAAAACAAAAATTATTGAGAAAGAAAGAAAACCTAAAAATAACTAGCTAAATATAAGTTAAAATTAAATAAATACCTTTGAAAATAAAACCCACAAGCTTAAAATAGAACTAATCGATGAGAAACGGCAAAAAGTGGAGAACTCCATAAATTTTCTCCCTTAAAATGTCCAAAATCACCACCTTCTCATGTTGTTGAAACCTACAAGAAAAACGCTGGAAATGGAAGAGTGAGGGCATGGTTGAAGAAATAGGGAAGAAAATAGAGAAGAATAAGAAGAGATGAGGTGACAGTATGAGGTTTTGGATATAGTCAATGGAGAGACAAGGAAGAAGAATAAGAGGGAAAAAGAAGAGAAGAAGAAGATGAGAGGGACGAAGAAGATGAGAGGGCTAAGGTTTTAATTTTCGTGACTTTTTTTGACGCAAAAAAGCATCGGGAGAAGTGAAACGCGCATTTTACTTAATTTACTTCTTCCAACGCTAAAAAAAGTGTTGGCATAGCCTTTAAAGAAGTCGGCTTATATTTTCGCGCACAAAAAGATCTCCCGATGCAAGGATTTTTGTTGGCATAGCCAACTTTTTTCAACGAAATTTTCAAGCGTCAGGAAAAGTCCTGACGAAAATAGCGACCGTTGAAAAAAGTGTGTAGATTTCCCAATACTTGCCATTTTAGTCAGAAAAAACATACTTATCTCAACGAAAAGCGTTGCGTCGGGAAAAACTTCATTAGAAAATCCAAAAATTATTGTAGTGGGGTATAATTGAAACCAACCCTATAGTTCATAGGTATTTTTAATAATTTAACCATTAAAAATGGATCATTTTCTTACTTTTCCAGAACAAAAGAAAAAAAAACCAAAAAACAAAAATTAGAATAAAAACTTTCTTTTTCTTTTTCTTCTTTTCCCTCTTCCTTATCATTCTCCTTCTTTTTCTTCTTATTTTTCCTCTTCTTCCTCCTCTTCCTTCTTTTTATTCTCCTTTTCCCTTTTCATTCTCTTTCTTTTTTACCCCAACTCGTTTCAGATCTAGAAAGCCAGATTTAGGTTATTTCTAGATCTGAGTTTGATTTAGATCTGGAACAAACTTACATGTGGAATGTTTCAAATCTAGGTTTGTTTAAGATCTGTAATGAACCCAAATCTAGAATGAACTCAGATCTGGAATGAGTTTGTTCTAAATCTGGTAGGAGATGAAAAATAAAGAATAGAGGAAGAAAGAGGAAAAAGAAGAAGATGAGGAAAAGGAAAAAAAAAGAAGGAGAGGAAAGAAGAAATGGAGGAATAAAATGAATGAAAGATGGATGGGAATGGTGAAGAAGAAAAAAAAGGAAAAGGGAAGGAGGAAGGAGAAGAAAGAAGAGGAAAAAAGAGGAAAAGAAAGAGGAAGAAAGAAAGAAGGGAAGGAGGAAGAAGAGGAAAAGAAAGAGGAAGACAGAAAGAAGGGAAAGAGGAAGGAGGAAGAAAGGATGATTTTATTATTATTAGTATTTTTTTTTTTTGTATTTTTGATATGGTAGTTTAATGTTTAAGGTTTAGGGTAGTAGAGATGACGAAAGAGGAACAAGGGTTGAGATTTGTGTGTGTGTGTGTGTGTGTGTGTTTATTTTATATTTAAGGTTTAATGTTTTTTTTTAATTCTTAGTTTAATCAATTAAAAATGTTTTTTAATAAAATATTGACACTTCATACTCATAACTTTATATATTTAAGCCACATCATACTGAATTTCGAGCTTTTCAAATGGTTTCTTAAGTTAGCTTTCCATTTGGGATACCTTAACTCCGAGAAATGGTTATAAGGTTGGACCGTTACTCTGTCAAACCATTTCTTAAGTTGGACTCTGTCCTTTTAGCTCTTGGCCTGGCTGACCCTCTTGGGGGTTGGCCTCACTCGGCCTTGGCCGATGGATGTCTCACTTAGCCTAGCCCGACCCCCAAGGGGGCTGACCTCCATCTGCCTCATGGGCTTTGGTCAATCCCTTTGAGCCTATAGGCCTAGTTGATAATTTCACCCACAACAGTTAGGTTATTAGTTTGTTAGCTAACTGAATGGCCACTGCTGGTATAAATACTAGTATTGCATTATACTTTAGATTATTATTGAATAAATATTAATTTCTTTTTGGTAATACACTACTCATGAAAGTCATGTTGTCTTTTTTAGAACATTGCAATACACAAGGGGTGAAGATCTGAACCTACAACCTCAAAGAAAAAGTAGAGATTCCTTAATCGCTCAATTATGCTCATGTTGGCCCTTCAAAAATTATGTTTTCCATTTGTTAAAAAGTAAAATAAATTATTTGAGCTCTTTTGGAAGGGAAGTAAAAGGACACACATTACAATTGATTTATGAACTTAAGAAGAAATGCACTTTCGAAGGTGGAATAATTTTTTTTTCTTTCTTTCACTTGCACAACCAAGAAGTGATAAAATGAGGGTTTTTGCTCTTCAATTCACCCAAATAAACTCCAAGTGATCCTTAGATGAAAGCTCAAAAATTTGAGTTAAGAACACCTAACTTAGATTAAAGAAAACTTAGGGGTTGTTTGGAGTAAGGAGTTGCAGGAAGTAGGAGTTAGTAAGTTTGGGGAGTTAGGAAGTCTAAGGGGTTAGGAAGTCTATGTTTGGGTTGTAAAGTTGTTTAGTCTAGAGTTAGGAAGCCTATGCTTGGGGCAAAAAATTGTTTAATCGAAAGTGGAATGCAATTGCATTTTTGTACTTGCTCCAAATCTACACAAAAACAACAAATTGGTTTAATTTCCATTCTCTTTTCAACTTCTTTCCTATTTTTCAATACTCCGACAAGCTTTCATGAATTTATCTCATAAACACTATTTTTAGCTTGCTTGTTATTCAACAAAACATACAAAAATGACAAGAACAATCTAGTTTAAAGTTAAATAATTCTAATAAATGAGAATTATCACACCCCCAAACTTGAGTTATTGTTTGTCCTCAAGCAATTGCAAAACAAATATAAACACAAGTCGTAGTGGATTCTAAGAATAATTCTTTTGAAAAATATGCCTCTCAGGGGAGGTCTCATGCTCATAACACTTTAACTTTACTTGGATGCTTCCACTACATGCAACTTCCATCCATCCCTTGTCTAAACAAAACACTTTGATCTCACAATCTCACCTTGGATTCATACTACCTATTACCTTTAGTCAAGTTTCACTTAGTTTCTAAACAAACTAACTTTACACGTTTTTCTCAACTAACAATGTCCCCCCCCCCCCCCCCCCCCCCCAAAAAAAAACTGTTTTTTCACTACTAGGATGCATACTTTTTTTTCAAGAGGGTTCCTTTTTGTTATTTGTCCTTTGTTCTAGCTTACTAATGCTTTTTGGTGAAAGTATCTAGCTATGAGCACTTATTGTTGGGATTTATGCCCTAAAGCCTCGTAATTAATTAATTATTTAATAATTAATAATAATTTTGATTATTTTATTTGCAATATAATATTATCCATTATATGAAAAATCTAAGGTTATTAGTGCAATCTTGAACAGTATGTGGTTGACATACAGGAGATCGTGTTCAAAAAATAACCTAAAGAGTCATAGTATATGGATAAGGTTGGGTGCCTTATCCTGGTAATACTATTCATACGGCTCACTTTGTAATAGTTACAAATGATTTGATCTAAATCGTTCATGTGGAGACATGTGAGTGGGGGTATCTTATACAATGAGTTTGTATAAGACTGGACCACAAAATATTTAATACCTCTTTATAAATCTGTTAATTGAGAAGATAAATATTTCATTAGGATGATCATATGTGACTCGATCTTAATCTTGAGTGAGTTATGAACTCCTTCCTGTGAGGACTTGTCCTTTGATTTGCATGGGTGAGAGTGGCTTTTGTTGCTGATTCAATAAGCCTATCATTTTGGCGACTTGACCGAATAGAGAGTTGGGAACATAATCTCATAAGATGGAATTCACTTATTTCCTTATAGGGTAAGTAGATAAGTAGTTCCTTTAAGTGCTAATTTCGGGACTTGAACAATGGGGCCCCACCATCTCATTGGCCCGAGAGGGGCTTAGTTTATGGTTGGATCATAAACAAATTGTTCATTAGAGGATCAGTGGTACTTAAGATGCAAGATGTAATTACAGGGGTAAAACGGACTTTTGACCCAAATGTAATTACGAACAACTCGTAAAGGATCGACTTGCATATAGTGATTATATTAATGGACAAAACTTGTCCTATAGTGCTTAAGAGTGCAACTTTAGGTCTATAGTGGAGTGACCCTAGAGTTAATGAATGAGAATTGATTAATTAAAGAGTTTAATTAATTAATTTTGTATCATTAGAGCTTATAATCTGTAGGTCCATAAGGTCCCATTGCTAGCTCATTGTAACACTAAAAGATCAATTTAGTTGAAAGAAAAATTTGAAATATTCAAATTAATATTTAATTTGAAGTGTTCAAATTAATATTAGATATATTAAATATAAAAGAGAAAAATATATTTATTGTATTTGATACATTAAATATTAAAATAATTCATGTATATTAGATACATTAAAGAAAAGATATTTATTAAATTTAAATTGGATTCAAATTAGGAAATAGATGTCGTAGGAGAATTTTAAAAGGTTTGAATAAGATTCAAATTGGTTAGATGAATATATTTTAATATGTTAGATATTAAAATATATTATTTAATTATCTTCTCTAGACCACTATAAATAGGACCCTAGGGGTGAGCCATTGGGCATTCTTCATAGAACACATATCTCTTCAATATAGAATTAAAGAATTCTCTCTAGACTTTTTTCTCTCAGATCTCTTGAGGATTTTCTTTCAAAAGGCTCCCACAAGCCTTGATCTTGTGTTAGAGTCATAGTTAGAAAGACTTTGTGGAGAAGATAAAGACCTTACAGAATATTCTCCATATTTATCTCAAAAGTAAGTTTTCTTAATTAATATTATTTTTAGTTTAAGTTTAAATAAAATCAAAGACGATCAATGCTTCTGCTGTGAGATGAAGAGTTCATTCCTATCAATTGGTATTAGAGCAATCTTTGAGTTTTATTTAGAATTAAAGTTTTGTAATTGTGGGTATTTTAATTTATCATATATGTGATATATTATGATTTGCAAATTGACTGTTTAGGCTATTTGGCATTAGCTTTATTGTTATGATTAGATTAATTGTAAAACCCAAATTGAAAGTGTAATTGATGAACAAGGTTAAAGTTTGTTGTAATTGATGAACAAGTACTTCAATTTGAAAGTGTTGCCAGCAGTTCATGGTTCAATTGGATTTCACCAAAGAAGTTTCAATTTAAAATTCACATTGTCAACATTGAAATTGAATAAGTACAGCACATGAAGGTTTGTCTTTAGTATCGAATTGAAATTTTGTTTCAATGGTTGACAAGAATCTTGAAGTTTACCTTGGACTAAGTGTGTACACAAATTCATGATTAACTTTTGAGTGATGCATGGAATTAGTGCTCTTCAATTTCTGTGCATTCGGCAAGATGTATATTTCAAGCAAATGTTGCAAATTGTACATGTATTATTTTTCCATCTTCAATCGCTGGAAGAAATCAATGGAAGAGTTGTTGTAACGACCCGACTTTTCCTGTTAGACTTTCTAGGGACGTTACTACATGCATGCTAGTAGAATTTAGAAATCTTTGGTAAAAGACAAAAAGAATTAAACTTTTTTGCTAAACAATCAAAATCTTTTAGTTCGGGATCCCTTTAAAAACCATTGCAAAACATAATGTGAATCAAAACGTTAAATCAAATGAAATAGTTCACTTCAATTAAGTTTACTTAACAAAATAATTTGAGTTAAAACATAAACTAGATGCGGAAGCTATACTCCTCATGACACCCATGACCCTTTCAGCAAACCACCTTGTCACTCGCCTAAAATATGTTCTTGCCTTTACCTGAAAAGAAAAAACATTTTGAAAAAGGATGAGTATTTAAAATACTCAATAAGTGACATCACTAACAGGTCAGGATATGCATACACATACATAATGAGTTTTCGAAAACATTTTCTTTCTTTCCTTTGGTGGGACCTAAATTCCTTTCATAGCGGAAACGTTTCTCTTTCAATTTTTCTCTTCGGCTTAATGTGGACAATTAACCCAACCTAACCTTTCCTTTTCATTTAACCTTTTCAGGTTCCTTTTCATCTAACCTTTTCAGGTTCCTTTTCGTATAGCCTCGTAAGGCTCCTTTTCATATAGCATCGTAAGGTTCCTTTTCATATAGATGTACATCAATAATTTTAGGGGGTAATTGCCACAGCCCTCGAAATCATTTTTATCATGAAAACATAATGTATGCATGAGGTCCCAAAGCATTTTAAATTTTTCATTTCATGATGCAACATAAACAACATTCTCATATCACTCATCATAAATCATAATCATAAATCATGCATAACTTTCATAAAATATTTGGCAATCACTCATGTCAAAATCCATTTTCATATGAAATAAAGCATTTTAAAGTTCATCAAAAATCATAAATAAAACATTTATAAAACTTTTTTTTTTCAATTCAGTTCCCAACTTGCATTTAAGCATACCGGCGTAAAATCTCTTACCTTGACTAAGCTCAAGAATCCAATTCACCCAAATGCTCACCAAAAATTCCTTCGCCTTGAACCTCAGCCAAACAATTTGAAGCCTAATTCAAATCATCCTAAGGTTAGAAACAATTCCTAAAATTCATAACTCATCCCAAAGTTCCTTCCACCAAACTAAAGTTCCAAAATTAGAATTAATTCCTTAACATTTAACTTAATCTCAAATTGGTGATTAAACTCAATTCAAATCACAAGTCTCATGATTTAATCGCCCTCAAGTTTAATCTACCAAAAACCCAAAACTTCCAAGGATTTGCTTGATTTTAGAATGAGAATTTTACCTCAATTCCAACCCCAAAACATAATCGAACTTTGCCGAATAGATGACGATTTGATTCAATTTCGCCGAACCGACCTTTACGTATGATGGGTATTCTAAAATTGATCCCGAATATCAATGGGTCAACCTCTAAATTACTAAAACAGTGCCCAAAATCAAATTCCATTATGAAAAACCATGAGTAAACGACACGAGTAAGCTTACCCACAATTGAAGGCTCGTCGGACTGGAAGAGGCTGATAGGAACGGCGGCGACGTGAACAGTATCGCGGTATGAACAGTAATCGCACGTGAGGGACAAATCCGACGATGGATGTTTGTTGAAGAAAAAGAAGCTTTCGAATGGATGGGTCTTTTGGTGGTGAAAGAGAGAGAGAGAGATTGATGGTGGAGGCTGTTTTTCATGGAGGAAGAGGAGAAGGTTGGAGAAGATGACGGCTTGGCTTGACCTAGGGCTGCGTGCAGTATAAAAATAGTAGAGATGGATATTAGGGCTTGGCTAAAACATGGGCTTGGGCCTGGCTTAGTGACTCTTAATTTACAAGAATGCCCCAAACATCAATTAAATCCCATTTTTCCTTCTTTCTTCCCATTCTACCCTCCAATTTTTCTAATTTCAAATATGCTAATTCTAAAATTAAATTCCAACACAACTTTAAGCATGAAATTGACCTTACAATTAATTTTAAATTTCAAAATTAAAGTCTTAACTATTACCTGAAAGTGCCGGTCGTTACAGTTGTTGTTCCTTGTCAATTCAATCGGAGATTTTTGTTTAAAGGCGGTGGAATCGTGAAGCGATAAGGTTTTATATATATATATATATATATATTCCGTATGTGATTACAATTTGCAGCATGGGTCTTCCATAGAACTCGCAGACGAACGATGGTAAATCTTCGGTAGATGCTTCACTGACTGGTGTCTTGAGAGTCAAGATGGCGACTGTTTCGATGGATGAGAAGATGAGAAGGGTGTATTGCGGCAGGGGACTTGATTTAGGTGTTCAAAACCTAAATTTGGATTATCCAATAAAGGAAGGAAATTGAACACCAAGATATGTCTTGAAAATTCAAATTTTGTAATTTTAAATTTAGTCTTTAATTTCTTAGAATATGCCAAATATGCCGGTCAATTTTGCTGAGTTTTAATTTAATTATGCATGTGGTGTATGTTTTAAATTAATTGATTGTTGCATAAAGTATGTCATCTAGATTAAAATCCTACTATAGGTTAAGCATCATATATCTTAATTACTTTTAAATATAATTGTTATATTTGAAAATTTTGATTAGGATGTTTCCTAATAGAATTAAGATGCTTTCCTAATAAGTTTATATTTTTCCTATATTTGATTATAATTGTTATATTTGGAAAATCAAATTAGAATATTTTCTTTCATAATTGGAATTCATGTTTTCCTAATAGGATTTGGATATTTCCTAATAAGATTAGGGTTTCCTTGAAATAAAGATATTGTGATTCATCCTTAAAATTGTTTAAGTTTTGAATTTAATTTATCTTTTATTTTTTCTAATATAATTAGAATAAAATATCCATGATTATCTTTTAGTTTATTTTAAAGGGTTTAAAATGATGGATTTTTAAGACTATCCAAGTGATTTTTTTTAATAGGATTAAAAATATCTATTTATAAATTCACTCATGTTCATTAATCTAATAATTAATAGTTAATTAAAGATTAATGAATTTGAAATAAAAATTGACTATAAGGGAACTCTGTCTATGGAATGTTATGTCTAAACTGGGGTATTTAAGCTGATCGAAAGGGAACACCTCTAACTAAGAACCGACTTGGGAGTTAAATTAGTTAGATTTTATTTAATTTCACTAAGCATGCTTATAATGTGATTAATTATTATTTTTTAAATAGTTTTAAAACTTAGTAATTCACATTAAAATCAATCTAACAACATAAGGGTTATGAAAGGTAGATTGATAAACTTAGATAAATGGAATTAGCCTAATTTGTCTAAGTAAGAGAAAACCCTATTTCAAAATAGTAAGTGGGAGAATGAAATGTGTCAACATATCCTATGGTCTCCATTATTGGTTCACATCGTGAGATTCATGTGGGGTCTCGTGACGACTTTTGGACCGTCCCCCTACGGAAAGTGTTTGCATGGGTCAGTATCAGGGTGAACTCTTGAGAAGAATAAAATTGTAGTTTTGTTTCCAATACTTGACCTACACTACGGCGGCACTTGTTGGGATAAAACTACGGGATCTAAAATGATGGGTTACACTTACAAATGGCTCATTAAGGTTGTTAATGATGTCTTTGACCAAACTAATGGTAACTAAATATTATAGGAATAAGAGTTATTCTGGTATAATACTTGGTTGAGATTGTCTCAGTTTAGTGAAGGAACACTTGACCTACCCTACGGTGGCACTTGTTCTAACTCACTAAAGTACCATATCATTAGAAATAATTTATAGGGTTCATTTTTCAAATTGTTTGATTTCTATGCTAAAATTGAATGGATAATTGTTTGCATGGTGTTAAATAATATATATATTTCAATATTATGTCAATTTCTCTCTTGATTTTAATTTTGAATACTGATTTATCAAGTGAGAAAATTTTATTACTCGGAATAGTAACATTAACGCTATAATGGCAGTGTAAAATATTTTTTTCTTTATTGAGAAATGTTCTCAAACCTGTTGTCAATGCTAATCGAATTATTCGTGAAGCACATGATTAATGAATCAAAGCTAACGAGATAGTTTATAGATATTTTCTAGTTGACATGTTAGATGTCAAGCTTAAAAGATAAAGAAAATGACAACAATATATGAGATGTTGAAGTCAACAGAAACTGAATTTAGAAAATTGTCTAAATGATCTCGAAAATTAAGTATTACAAAAATCCAAGAAAAGAAACCAAATGACTGAAGCTGTATAAAAGGAAATAGTTCCTAAATTAGCTAGGCTAGTCATAATGATAGGATTTTTTTGAAATACCTCTGTGGGAAGAAAAATATAAATAAAAGTAAATTTGATTTACTAGATTTTTGGTGAAGAATAAATAACGACATATGGATAGTTGATACAAGATCCACTATCAAGATTTATTTATTTTTATTACATTTAATATGTAATTCTTGGAAAATACTTAACATGTAGAATAGTTTCTACAGGTTGACACCAGGAAGCCTATCTCAGTTAGTGTAGTGGGAGACATTAAGATGTCATTAAGTAAAAATTGTTACTTATTGCTGAATATGGTGTTTTTAGTAACCATAAGAGAAATTCAATTTCTTGAACTTTTTATTAAAATGTTCATATAGTATGAATTACTTTGAAGTATGAAATTTTATATTTTCAAACTTGTCTGAAAATACATTCAGCTGAAAATAAGAACAATTTGTATATGTTAAAATGTTGACATATACTATACTACAAAATACTGAGATATTCAGGATTATAGAATCCATAATAGAAAGACATTGTTTTCTCTAGAAAGACATTGTTTTCTCGTAAAACATGATACTTGACTTTGGTTGTTAAGTGATAATTCTCATTTATGAGAATTATTTGGCCTTTATACTTAGTTATTCTTGTTATTTTATATGTGTTATTAGATAAAAAGACTAGCAAATAGTTGGTTTAAATTGAATTATTGTTGGAAGCCTTTTAAATTAAGTAAATGGAGAAAATAAAGCAAAAGAAAATGAAAACACACTTGCTTGATGTTTTTGTGCAGGAATTTGAAGAATGCAATAGAAATGCAATTGCATTGCAATTGCAATTTCGAGAGATCTGGAAATTAAACAAAAATCTGCAAATCTTCTAAAATCTAGGAATTTTGTGCCATATTGTCTCAACGATTTTAGCTGGGATTATAGCCATATTTATGCATCATTCAAGAAGGAAACCCTAGCCCAAATTCCTCTATAAATATTGGAGAAGAAGCCTCAAGAACCAGAGCAGTTTTCTGCCATTTTCGGCCACAGTTGCTGCTGTTCACGATTTTCAACTGTCAAATTTCTGCTGTCAAATTTCTGCTGTTTTTATTTCTGTTTGCCGCTGTTTTTCTTCTGTTTTCCAGCCCCTTTCAACTTCGAAATTCAATCATTCCTCAATGAAAATTGAAGGAAGTGAAGGCTCAATTCCCTTTGAAAAAAGTGGAGTTGAGCCGATTGAATAAGAAGTGGAAAAGGGGCTGTGTTCTTCTCGTTCTTAGAATTTATTTTTTGTTTATTTGCTTCAGTTTTAGGAATTTAATTGTTGCTGTAATTTCAAGCTTTTAGCTACTGTTTTGTTCTTTCCTTTTGTTTACGAGACTAAATAGTTTCTGAATTTATTTCGATTAATGGAATTTTAGTTGTTCTTTCCTTATTATTAAGTTGTTATTCAATTATTTATTAACTCTGAAATTTTTATCACATATTGCTTCTATTTTAGTTATGCACTTTAATTCTTTTCATTCATTGTTTTTCGTTCTTTTAATTATGAGCTAAGTCTTTCTTTGGGATTCAAGCATGTGAATGCCCTAAAGAAAGGAATAAATGCCTAATATGTAAGACCAACTTTGCTTAATCTTATAGCATTGTTTGCTTTTATTGATTGAAATTTTCATTACTAGTTTAGATTGATCACCTAGATTAGTATACAACAATTTGAGTCTAATACTGAAAAGGTTAGATAAAAATTGGATTTTCATAAAAGTAATAAAGGAAAATAGCCTAGACATAGGAATTTGTTTTTGACCCTAGACATAGGGAAAAACCTTTAAAACCAAAAGAATTGTGTTTCAAAATTAACTAAGTTCGTATTAGCCATAGAAATATCGGTTTAATCACTTAGCCTCCTAAAGATACTTCATAGAAGGTCGAATAGGTGTTGAATTTGGTTTACAAAGCTTAAGTGTTGAGTCAAAGGATTGCAATTGCAATTAGGCCGCAATTTCTTTCAATGAGCAAAAGCATATTTGAATCCCTTTTTTATCATTTTATTTATTCTTTTCAAAAACCAAAAAATCATCTCACCTATTGTTTTACACTGGTTACCCACAATTGCAATTTGAAAACGTCTTTGCTTATTCTCTTGAATTTTGTTGTATATGTTCCCTGTGGGATCGATACTCTGGAATACTTCCAGTTTTATATTACTTGCATCGACAGTGTGCACTTACACTGAATTGGAGCTTTGTTTTAATTTACAAATATTTTCTTTAAGCCCCACGTTTCAGTTCGATCATTAAGGTTGATTAACATCAACTTGAATAAAATGAAAAGACTAGTAAGAAGTAATTCTCTAAAAAGTTAGTTAATTACTTTACATGTATGTATATCTTTCCTTTCATGCAAGATAATCATTAGGCTTTTATTTGATAAGGCTACGAGGCCAAAGAATACTTTGGGCTTATATACATTTTGACCAAAGTGGTTTGGTGAATGTAAAGGTCAAATAAAGTCATGAATATTTCATCACTCTAATTGATGATCATTCATGGTACAAGTATCTTTACCTAATACAACATAAGTCTAAATTTTTGAAAAGTTCAAGAAAATTAAGATTAAAGTTAAAAATTAATTAGGTAAATCTATCAAGATATTATGATCAGATCATAATAGAAAGTATAAAAACCTTACGTACTAAAATTAACTGATAGAAAATAGGTTTTTATCCCAATTATCTTAATACAAAGTACAATTTTGCGAAATTGTGCTGCAAGAGGAGAAACATGACCTTGTTAGACATGGTTACATCAGTAGTGAGTTACACACCATTACCAAACTCCGGTTAGGAAATGTAATAGAGATTGCATTAGTGAACATGATTTCCTCCAAAAGTGTCTATGAGACAATTTTAAGATTATAGAGGAGTAGTAAAGCTGGTTTACAACACTTCACAATTTAGGAATGTTAAGCTCACATACTGAAACAAGCTTTAAACAAGCCTAAAAAGCTTGTATATGTTCAAAGATAAGCCTAAATGTAGGCCACCCCTAAGGAGTACAAAATGATCTTTTATTTAGTCATAAAACGAATAAGGTATTTGTATGACAAATATCATTTTTATAAGGAATGTCAAATAAAAGATTACAAACTTTTAATAAGGTGAGATATAGTGTTAATAAATTGGTTCAAAGTGAAGCCACTAAATAGTTAACAAAAGTTGTTAACAATTTAATTTACATTTGAAAGCCAAATGGATCCTAGTCATGAATTGGATAAGCCTCATCGTAGTGGGAAAGTTATGAGATGACTCAACCGTTATAAGGACTTAATTGAAGCCCAAACTGTCATGTTAGACGACAAAGTTGAAGGTTTATTGCTCTCAAAATGAGACTAATGGCAAATGGTTAGACCTAATAGGAGAAAGTAGACTAAGAGTAAACTTTCTCACTTGTTGCCATACTAAAGTCTGTAAGTATTATTTAATTCATTGTTGCATATGGGATTTGAAAATGAATGTTTAGAATTCTTTTATGAAAAGAAATCTTAGATAATGCATCTACACAAATCAATCAGAGAGATTTATTTTCAAATATCAGAAGAATAAAGGTTTGCAAAATAGTATAGGTTTATTTATGAAATGAATTTTACAATTAGATCTTTGAATATAAGGTTTGATAAAAGTATCAAAACCTATAACTTTGGATAAATATTAATGAAGCTTGTATAGATAAGAAAATTATTAATTACTTAGTGGATTTTTATCATGTTTTATGTTAATGATATTTTACTTATTATGAATGATGAAAGACACTATCTAACATAAAAAGTTGACTAAGGAACCAATTCCAAATGAGTAATTTGGAATGATTCAGTATATTTACATGTCCAAAATGGAGATTTTAAGGACAAATTGTTAACTTTGTCTCAAACATTGTATATTGATAAAATTGTTGTCAAATTTAATATTTATGTCTAAGGAAGAGTATCCTAAGACAGCTCAAATGTTGAGAACATATGATTAATTATCTACTTTAAGTGAGAGACAATTAATGCATAAATGAGACTTAACAATTAATATACAATTGGTTAACATATATCAGTTAAATGAATGATATGACCATTGAGTAGAAAATTAAAAACTTTTTCAACTTATCTATGGATAATGAGAATTTTTGAATATGGAGTAAAAGATATGGTATTTACAAGATACACTGGTTCTTACAAAGATTTAGGAAATCTATGTTAATATAAATTTTACCCTAGATGGTGGAGTATGACAAACAAGTTAAATTGTTTTGCTTGTGAAGCAACAAAAGAACTTGTATGATTCAAATAGTTTCTTGAATATCTGAAAGGTGTTTCAGATAAGATTTAGTCTATCATCTTTATTATGATAATAGTGGTGCCAAGTCTAATATTAAGGAAATTAGAAAATACCAACGTATAAGGAATCATATCGAGAGAGAGAAAGCATCATGATAGTGATTAAGATGCCTTTTAATGACAGTCGTTTAGATCTATATAAAAAGACTCTTCAGGCTAAAGTGTTTAAGGGTCACCTAAGGATTACGAGACATGCTTCGTCTTCGCTAGGGCAAGTGGGAGAACATGTTGGATATAGAGTATGCCCTAGGATACATGTCTCGCCGACTTTAGTGCAAGTGGGAGATTGTTGGGATTTATGCCCTAAAGCCTCGTAATTAATTAATTAATTAATAATTAATAATAATTTTGATTATTTTATTTGCAATATAATATTATCCATTATATGAAAAATCTAAGGTTATTAGTGTAATCTTGAACAGTATATGGTTGACATACAAGAAGATCGTGTTCAAGAAATAACCTAAAGAGTCATAGTATATGGATAAGGTTGGGTGCCTTATCCTGGTAACACTATTCATACAACCCACTTTGTAATAGTTACAAATGATTTGATCCAAATCGTTCATGTGGAGACATGTGAGTGAGAGTATTTTATATAATGAGTTTGTATAAGACTGGACCACGAAATATTTAATATCTCTTTATAAATCCGTTAATTGAGAAGATTAATATTTAATCAGGATGATCATATGTGACTCGATCTTAATCCTGAGTGAGTTATGAACTCCTGCCTATGAGGGATTGTCCTTTGATTTTCATGGGGGAGAGTGGATTTTGTTGTCGATTCAATAAGCCCACCATTTTGGGGACTTGACCAAATAGGGAGCTGGGAACATAATCTCATAAGATGGAATTCATTCATTCCCTTATAGGGTAAGCAGCTGAGTAGTTCCCTTAAGTGCTAATTTTGAGGCTTGAACAATGGGGCCCCACCCTCTCACTTACCCGATAGGGACTTAGTTTATGGTTGGATCATAAACAAATTGTTCATTAGAGGATCAGTGGTACTTAAGGTGCAAGATGTAATTACAGGGGTAAAACGGACTTTTGACCTAGCTGTAATTATGAACAACTCGTGAAAGATCGACTTGCATATAGTGATTATATCGATGGGCACAACTTGTCCTACAGTGCATAAGAGTGCAACTTTAGGTCTATAGTGGAGTGACCCTAGAGTTAATGAATGAAAATTGATTAATTAAAGAATTTAATTAATTAATTTTGTATCATTGGAGCTTATAATCTATAGGTCCTTAAGGTCCACTTGCTAGCTCATAGAAATACTAAAAGATCAATTTAGTTGAAAGAAAAATTTGAAATATTCAAATTAATATTTAATTTGAAGTGTTCAAATTAATATTAGATATATTAAATATATAAGAGGCAAATATATTTATTGTATTTGATACATTAAATATTAAAATAATTAATGTATATTAGATACATTAAAGAAAAGATATTTATTAAATTTAAATTGGATTCAAATTAGGAAATAGATGTCGTAGGAGAATTTTAAAAGGTTTGAATAAGATTCAAATTGGTTAGATAAATATATTTTAATATATTATATATTAAAATATATTATTTAATTATCTTCCCTAGACCACTATAAACAGGACCCTAGGGGTGAGCCATTGGGCATTCTTCATAGAACACATATCTCCTCAATAGAGAATTAGATAATTCTCTCTAGACTTTTTCCTCTCCAATACCTTGAGGATTTTCTTTCGAAAGGCTCCTGTTCACACGAGATTTCAACAAAGGAAATTTAATACGTGTAAATAACTTAATTTGTATTGATTTCAGTATAGTGAGTACAATCTCTAATGTATGATCCTCTGATTCTTTCTCTCGTTGTATACTTGACTCGAGGGCTGGAACGCTTGTTCTCGAGGTTGAATTGTCAACTTTGAACTTGTGGAAAAGTCTTCAGCTTTGAGCTTGTGGAAGGTCTTCAGCTTGTAGCTTTTTGAAGGTCTTCAGCTTATAGCTTGTTGAAGGTCTTCGGCTTGTAGCTTATTGAAGGTCTTCGGCTTGTAGCTTGTTGAAGGTCTTCAGCTTATAGCTTGTTGAAGGTCTTCGGCTTGTAGCTTGTTGAAGGTCTTCGGCTTGTAGCTTGTTGAAGGTCTTCAGCTTATAGCTTGTTGAAGGTCTTCAGCTTGTAGCTTGTTGAAGGTATTCGACTTGTAACTTGTTGAAGGTCTTCAGCTTGTAGCTTGTTGAAAATCTTCGGCTTGTTGATCTTCTTGGATCGTTCTTGATCTTCAAGAAGTGTTCTTTTTTCAGAAGGTATTTGATCTTCAGGAGCTTCTGGAGACTTCACAGTTTCGTTTCTGAATTCTCTCTGAGTCTCTTCAGTTCTGAACCCCCGAAATGAAGGAGAAAGCTCTCTATTTATAGAGTTCCTCAAGGGCTTCAGGTGGGCTTGGGCTTGTTGGACTAGGTCCAGTTGATTTTGGGCCAACCATTTGGGTTGGGCTTGATTGACTTTGGGCCAGCCCTTTTGGACTGAGCCTGGACTTTACTTATTGGGGCCTTCAATTTGGGCTTTTGCTTTCCGAATTTCAAATAACCCAATTGTGTTCTTGGATTTGCCATAATTTAATTTAGGAATCTTTTTCAAAATTAATTAATTCCTAATTAAATATAATTTCATCATCAATGTTAGGTAATGACGTGGCAATTTTGGGTTGGTCGAAATTTTCATTCCAACAAATGCCCCCTTTTCGAGATTTATACACAAGTATGTGTGTGTGAATTTCGAAAAAGATAGTTTGGAATATGCCCAATTTTATTTTTTTTTTGAGATAAATCTCTACACAATTATAATTTGGAATTGGAATAGAATTTCAATTTGGATTTCAATCCAATTTTGATTTGGGATAAATTTTGGATCTTGTCCAAATTTTGATTTGACAAATTTGGACTTGAAATGAAATTCCATCAAATTTTGGCTTGAATTTTGAAATGGAACTTTAATTTAGTATAGAACTCCAATTTGGAATAGAATTTGATGTATTTTCAATTTTAAAATTGAATAATCAATTTTTTTGAATTTTACCCAAATTTTGGCTTAGGGTAAATTTGTGATTTCCACTCAACTTTGTTAACCACCTACAGGATCGGAGACCTCAAAAATTTGTTAACCACCCGACGAATGATTTAATTGAGGAGATTGAGAAGATTTCATTTAGATTTACACGTAGGTCGGTTGTGATTTCATATTTCTCCTCTATAAATATCAGTCAAATGTGTAGTATTAATCAGATAAAGCCATTGGAGTCATCATCCAGCTGCTGCCGAGAGTATATATGGGTAGATGTTTTTGGTACGTCTCTCGCCGGTTCGTGGATTTGCTGCCAGAGGATTGTGGGTCAACTTCAGAGCAAGGAGCAAGGCCTCGCTATAGTTGTTGGTCCACACCGCCTTCAGATCTTGGGTCACTGAGAATCGTATTAGAGCCGGTTGGTTGAAGTTGAAGAGTTCCACCGTTAAAGTCGCCTGCGTCGTGGGTGCTGTTATGGCCGGCCGGAGGTTTGGTTGTGAATCGGGTAGTAGAAAAAAAATGCAAATGATGGTCTGGCTGTTTAGAGAGGAAGGGGACGATGACGTCACAGAGTGAAACAACGGCCAAATTAGAAAAATAGGGGTGTTTTCATAACTTTTTACAAAAAAGGAGTACCAACCCAAACTATTTACAAGAAACATGTACTTTTTTTGTCTCTATTAGAATGCGTCTCTTGAAGAGACGCATTCTTTGTAATGCACAGTATCGGTCAACTCGATCTTTGACCAAACGATAATCTTCAAATTTTCAAACGATTTTTTTTCAAATTTTTAGATGGAGCAGTTTTTTTTTTATTAAAATAAATATATATTTAAAAAATCATCAAATCCTTTCAATAAATATTAACTACCCATCAAATCAACTAATCATTTATTTAATTTTTTCTTTAAAATAAATATTTAATAAATTAATATCATCACACAATCATTCACCAATCAATTTTTTCCCTTATACTTATTTTTATAAACACATTCACCAATCATTATCTCAACTATTATAAAAAAAAATATTTTTTTAAATATATTCACCAATAATTTTCTTAATCATAATCTCAAAAAAAAATTATTTTTTTTAAAATACATTTACCAATCTTTTATTATTATTATTTTTTTAAAATATTTCTTTCTCCTAATATTTTTTAAAATTTAGTTATTATTTTTTTCAAATACCTTAATTAAACATTTCATTTTTATAGTCTTCTTATTTGTCCGTTTCTTGGATTAGTTTTTTTAATTTTAATTTTTAAAAATATTTCTAAACACCTTACGTAATAGTTAATGCATTAATAATATCTCTTATAGGTTAAATATTCGAAACTCCATCTCACGTAATGTTAAGTCTAAAAAAATCAAAATTTTAACCAAAACGAAATTCTATTGTAAAACTTCAAAATTCTTTTACTAGTTTTGAATTGTATTAGATTATTACTTTTTGAATGGAAGATAGTTTAAAAAAGAAAAACAATTGAAAGAAAAAATTGATTGGTGAAGGATTGGTGATGATATTAATTTATTAAATATTTATTTTAAAGAAAAAATTAAATAAATGATTAGTTGATTTGATGGGTAGTTAATATTTATTGAAAGGATTTGATGGTTTTTTAAATATATATTTATTTTAATAAAAAAACTGCTCCGTCTGAAAATTTGAAAAAAATCGTTTGAAAATTTGAAGATTATCGTTTGGTCAAAGATCGAGTTGACCGGTACTGTGCATTACAAAGAATGCGTCTCTTCAAGAGACGCATTCTAATAGAGACAAAAAAAGTGCATGTTTCTTGTAAATAGTTTGGGTTGGTACTCGTTTTTTGTAAAAAGTTAGGAAAACACCCCTATTTTTCTAATTTGGCCGTGAAACAACCTTGGCCATGGGCTGCAGCAAATATTCATGAGAGAATTTTTTTTAATATATATATATATATATTTAGTGAGTGCACTGTTTTGTCACTTTTTTTATTTCTTTTTCATGAGTGCCAAAGTACAAACGAATGATTTTTTGTTTTGTTTTGTCCTTTTTTACTTTTACTTTTACTTTTTTTTTTACTCACGCTCAAATTTTCAAGAATTCCAACTACCCTTTTTTTTCTTTTTTTTTATCCTGTTGGATTTTTTTTTTTAAACTTTCCCCCAACATCTTTTATATACATACATATGCCTTTTTTTTTTTCTTTTCTTAGAGCTAAGATGTCTTCTTCAACTTTGAAGGTGACCAACCCTTGATTTCTATCTTTCTTTCGGCTTCAACTAAAGATAGAGTGACAATGGAGCCACCGAACTCGGATATGGAGCGATGACGGAGCCACCAGACTTGGATATGGAGTGACGACGGAGCCACCAGACTTAGAGATGAAGCAAGGACGGAGCCACCAGACTTGGGGATGGAGCGACGATGGAACCACCAAACTTGGAGATGGAGCCATGATGGAGCCATCAGACTTGGAGATGAAGTGACGATGGAGCCAGACTTGGAGATGGAGCGACGACGGAACCACCAGACTTGAAGATGAAGCGACAACGGAGCCATCAGACTTGGAGATGGAGCAACGATGAAGCCACTAGATTTGGAGATGGAGCAATGATGGAGCCATCAAGCTTAGAGATGAAGCAAGGATGGAGCCACCAGACTTGGAGATGGAGCGACGATGGAACCACCAAACTTGGAGATGGAGCCATGACGGAGCCATCGAACTTGGAGATGAAGTGACGATGGAGCCAGACTTGGAGATGGAGCGACGACGGAACCACCAGACTTGAAGATGAAGCGACAACGAAGCCATCAGACTTGGAGATGGAGCAACGATGAAGCCACTAGACTTGGAGATGGAGCAACGATGGAGCCATCGAGCTGGGATATGGAGTGACGACAGAGCCACCAAACTTAGAGATGGAGCAACGACGGAGCCATCGAGCTTAAAGATGGAGCGACAACAGAGCCACCAGATTAACTTGGAGATGAAGCCATGACAGAGCCATCAGACTTGGAGATGAAGCGACGATGGAGCCAGACTTGGAGATGGAGCGACGAAGGAACCACCAGACTTGAAGATGAAGCAACAACGGATCCATCGAACTTGGAGATGGAGCAGCGATGGAACCACCTGACTTGGAGATGGAGTGATGATGGAGCCACTGAGCTACGAGATGGAGCAACAACGGAGCCCTCAGACTTGGAGATGGATTGACGATGGAACCCTCAAACTTGGAGTTGGAGGGACGACAGAGCCATTAGGCTTAGAGATGAAGCGACAACGGAGCCATCGGACTTGAAGATGGAGCAACGATGAAGCCACTAGACTTGGAGATGGAGCAACGACGAAGCCCTCAGACTTTGAAGATGGAGCTGCTAAACTTTGAAGACTGAGCGAAGCCATCAGACATAAGCCAGACTTTGAAGACGAAGCGGCAACCACAACTTTGAAGATAAAGCAAAGTCGTTGAAAATGAAGAGAAGCCATCAGACTTTGGAGACGAGGTGAAGCCGTCAGACTTTGAAGATGAAGTGAAGCCGTCAGATTTTGAAGACACTTTAAAAATGAAGCTGCAACCTTGACTTTGAAGATGGAACTTGGGGATGGAGCGACGACAAAACCTCCTAAGATGACGGCAGAGTAGCGACGAAGTATCCTAACTTGAAGATGGCGGAGCGACGACGAAGCCTCCTAACTTGAAGATAGTGAAATGACGAAGAAGCTTCCTGAGATCTCCTAACTTAAAGATGGTGGAGCGATGAATAAGTCTCTTAACTTGAAGATGGTGGAGCGACGATGAAGCCTTTGAACTTGAGGAGAACGAAGCTCAAACTTTAGTGAAGTGAGAAAAAAAAAACTGAACTTGAAGAGGATGAAACTCGACCTTTAGAGGGAGTGAGCGACGAACCGAACTTGAGGAGAATGAAGCTCAAAATTTAGAGAGAGTGAACGACAGACCAAACTTGAAAAGGCTGAAGCTCAAACTTTAGTGGAGTGAGTGACGAACCGATCTTGTAGGGGTTGAAGCTCGCTCGTATGCGTCCAACTTGCAACGCCTTATTTCTGGGATGATTTTTTTTTTTTGAGACTGAACTTAAAAGTTTTTTTTTAAGCTGCCTACGTACCCTTTTAGCGAAAGGGATCAAGTCATAACGTAGTTCAATGAAAATTTTTTTTTGGGCCGCTCACCTTTTAAGCTCATGCGGGCGAGGAGCATCATGCAGTTTAGGCTCTTGCGACGAGGAGATTTCTTTACATTTTAGATACTTTTGTCTTCATCATAGTCTTGATCATATCCTTCATTTGTAGGATTTGTTAAGATGATGACATTTTTCTTCACCTTCAAGGAACCCTCCGTGTTTGTGAGAACGGAGAACTTTCTTTTCATACGAGAAGGAACAAGACTGTGAATCTTTTTGTCATTGTTCACTTCATCGAACAGTTCTATCTTCAAGGATTTCATCTTCATTTCATGTTGATCGCTTGTTACTTTGAGACGATCAAAGACAGATGTTGAAGGTTTATTTTTCTTCGATGTGGAGATGCTTAGCCTTTGGAAGACTGAGTGTCGAATGGAAACAGAAGTTCGACTTTGGTTTTCTTCTTTTGTCGGGACCATACTCATCCTTTGGAAGACTGAAGGTCGAGAAGTTGAAGGCTTGATGCGATCAAAGACAGAAGTCCTTTGCTCGGATTCTTTTGAATTATCAACTTCTTCCACATTTGTGCAATATGAACTTGCCAAATTCTCTTCCCATTTTTCCACTGGAAGGAAAACTTGAAGATTGGTAGGTTCAACCATGTCTTGAAGTTTATTTTTTGGTATCTCATGTTGAAACCAAACAACTACAAGTTCCAGGGCTCCAAATTGGACTAGACACACTCCTTGATCATGAAGCGGACTAGAGTGTATTTGACTGCATGTGTTTGTTGTCACTGCGGCATGATTTGTTTGAGCTAATTCATTGAGATCTAGCTCAATATTTCCTTTTTTAGCTAATTTTAGAATTAGCTCTTTTAGGACAAAACACTTTTCCACCGGATGACTGATAACTCGATGATACTTGCAATACTTAGGATCATCGACTTTTTCCATCTCTTCTGGTCGTTTACACTCAGGAAGTTCGATTAGTCGCGTGTCCAGTAGTTGCTCTAACATGTCAGGAATGTCAGAATCTGGAAAAGGATAAACTTTTTCCTATCTTTCCTTCAAGGTTAGACGACGCCTTTCATTTTCTGGTCGCTTTTTAGTCCTCTTGTCTATCGAATACAACTTGAGAGGAGTTGTATTTACAACCATAGATTCTTCAGAAGTTGCTTCAATGTTCTCTCCTTCATTCTTCATGTTAGAGAGTAGAAGGTCTTTGTCTCCTCGACTAGCAATACTTAACTCCATGTCGTGGGCACGAGTTGCTAGTTCTTCAAAGGTGCGAGGCTTTATACCTTGGAGGATGTACAGAAGTCCCCAATGCATGCCTTGAATGCACATTTCGACAGTAGATAGTTCAGTGAGATGATCTTTGCAATCGAGACTCATGGCTCTCAACGATTCATGTAATCGACAACGGGTTCACCTTTTCGTTGTCTAGTGTTGGTGAGCTCGAACATGCTAATGGCTCGTCTTGTGCTATAAAAGCGATTTAGAAACTCTTTTTCGAACTGTTCCCAACTGTCTATTGACTTAGGCTCTAGATCAGTGTACCAGTTGAAAGCGTTCCCTTTAAGTGTTCGAACGAACTACTTAACCAGTAGATCTCCTCGTGTACCAGCATTTTCACATGTCTCGATGAAATGCGCAACATGTTGCTTAGGGTTACCTTTGCCATCGAATTGCTGGAACTTTGGTGGTTGATATCCAGTTGGCATCCTCAAGTTATCGATTCTCTTGGTATAAAGCTTAGAATACAGGAGAGAACTTTGAGAAGTCCCACCATATTGAGCTCTGATGGAGTTTGTGATCATGTCCTGAAGTTGTTGGACAGATAGTGTAGCGATCGAAGTGGAGTGTTGTGGTTGATCTTCTTGCACAACGACCCTCTCTTTATTGCGATCTTTGACGGCAAGAGTTTGACTTGACTCAGCGAAATTTGGGTTCTCAATCTGGCTCTTTAAGTATGCGATTTGAGAATCCCTTTCTTCGATTGCCTTCATCAAGGTGCTGATTTGCTCATGCATCTCTGCCATTCTTTCCTCCACAGTGCTTGCATTAGTTGTCATGACAGACTCTACGTCAGAATCAAGATTGAACAAGGGGTTAAACTTAACAGAAAACTTGTTGTTAGTTGATGCCCCCGGTAGTGTCATTACTTCACCTGCAATAGAAGCTTTATCCTCTTGCAGCCTCCGTTCATCAGAACAACTATGGGTAATAGAACCCATGTACGAGTTGCTCATGACAACGGTCATCGAAGAAGTCTTTTTGGATGATATTAGTTCACTTCTATGCTGAGATCAAAGAAAGAGATGAGAGGTAGAGATTGTCCCACTGGGCGTGCCAATTTATTCACACGAGATTTCAACAAAGGAAATTTAATACGTGTAAATAACTTAATTTGTATTGATTTCAGTATAGTGAGTACAATCTCTAATGTATGATCCTCTGATTCTTTCTCTCGTTGTATACTTGACTCGAGGGCTGGAACACTTGTTCTCGAGGTTGAATTGTCAACTTTGAACTTGTCGAAAAGTCTTCAGCTTTGAGCTTGTGGAAGACTTCAACAAGCTACAAGCTGAAGACCTTCCACAAGCTCAAAGCTGAAGACTTTTCCACAAGTTCAAAGTTGACGATTCAACCTCGAGAACAAGCGTTCCAGCCCTCGAGTCAAGTATACAACGAGAGAAAGAATCAGAGGATCATACATTAGAGATTGTACTCACTATACTGAAATCAATACAAATTAAGTTATTTACACGTATTAAATTTCCTTTGTTGAAATCTCGTGTGAACAAATCTCCTCAATAGAACACATAGAACACATAGAACACATATCTCCTCAATAGAGAATTAGATAATTCTCTCTAGACTTTTTCCTCTCTAATCCCTTGAGGATTTTCTTTCGAAAGGCTCCCATAAGCCTTGATCTTGTGTTAGAGTCATAGTTAGGAAGACTTTGTGGAGGAGATAAAGACCCATCAGAATATTCTCCATATTTATCTCAAAAGTAAGTTTTCTTAATTAATATTATTTTTAATTTAATTTTAAATAAAATCAAAGACGATCAATGCTTCTACTGTGGGATCAAGAGTTCATTCCTATCACTTATCACATCAAGGCTATTTTCACATACTGATTTCCTAAGTTAACCTTTCATGCAAAGGAAATCATGGTGTCATGACTGCCCCTGGTTACTCAGTTAACTCTAGAATGATGAGTATCCCTTTTTTTTTTTTGAATCCTAGCAACTGTTACAACAACATAGTATTATTACAGTGGTATTACAATAACATACTATTACAACACTAGTATTACATATATTACATGACTCACCCCCCCCCCCCCCAAACTTAAACGAGTCAATGTCCCCATTGACCAATGATAGCTCAAAGGATGAAAAGGGTGAAAGAGTTAATATCACAAAAGTGGAAGCAATTTTGGATCTTAAGCACTCTAATTACATCAATTTAATCAAACAAACAACATGCTCACAAACCGGAAAAACAGAGTATACGAAAACTCACTTTTGAAACTCAAATTCTCCAAACCCGTTGCAAATTTCTAAGCACGAACACTTCGTGGACCACCTATAGTGTCTTCCCTACTATCCTCAGGCCTTGGAACGGATTGTGGGATCCTAGTTTGAGAGAATTTTTAGAGAGAGATGGCAAAGGTCTCTGTAAAAAAAACGGTAGCAATTTTATTAAAATCTACAAATCCCTTGTGTTTCATTGCTAATTAAAGCCATTAACAAGCTTCATCAAGCTTGCTAAACATGACAACACATAAGCAAGGAGGTTGGTCATCAAAGAGGTGTCCAATTTTTGGTGAATTTTGAGTTTGAGAAAGGTTAGTCATCAAACTACCAAAAATTTCAACATTATCCATTATGAAAATCAATTTTGTAATTTAAAATTAATTCTAAATTAATTTTAAACAAATTTGATTAATTATTTAATTTAATATCAAATATTAATTAAATAACCGGATCAAATCCCGATCTCAAAACCGACCTCTCGAACTTGAATCCCTATTCATATATTAGACCGAACCCATATTTAAATCAGTTTAAATATGTCCATCTCTCTTCCTCATAGTTTAATTCATAATTAAACTATGATACGTTAAATATATCGCATATAATTAATGTTTACTCCCACAAAACCGAATTCGAACAATTCAATTTTTTTTTCATACTGTTACAAGGCTTAGTCCAAGCTAGCAAGGAGGACCTAATGGGCCTACAAATCATGAGTTCCAACGATACGAGACTAACCAGCCAAACTCTTTAGCCAAGCTAATCAACATTCGTTAATCGTCGGGACACTCCACTAAAGCCCAACGGTTGCACTCTCCTCACTGTAGATATATTTTTGTCCACTTGATATAACCATGATTAGTAAGTCGACCCTTCACAGGTTGTTTGTAATTACAGTTGGGTTTAATAAATCGTTTTACCCCTGTAATTACTTCTTGTTCCTCAAATCCCATTGATCCTCTAATGAACAATTGGTTTGTGGTCCAACCAGCAAACCGAATCCCTCTCGGGCCAATGAGAGGGTGGGGCCCCTTGTTCAAGACCTGGAGTCAGCACTTAAGGGAACAACCTTTCTACTAAACCCTAAAGCATGTAGGAGTGAATTTCTTCTTGCAGGACTATGTCCCCAGCTATCTACCCGGTCTTATCCCCAAAATGGGAGGCTTATTGAGTCGGCAATCTCGGGCCACTCTCACCCATGCAAATCAAAGGATAATCCTGAATAAACAGGAGTTCATAGCATGCTCAGGATTAAGATCGAGTTACTTAGGTCATCAAATGAAATAGTTAGTTATGGAGTAAACGGAGTTAAAAAGTCTAAGTGACTATTTCGTGGTCCGATCTTATGCAAACTCATAGCATAGGACGCCCCCACTCACATGTCTCCACATGAACGATTTAGGATCACATCGTTTGTATTATACAAAGTGGGTCGCGTCCATAGCGTCCCCAGGATAAGGTACCCAACCCTATCCCTATACTATAGACCATTATGGCTATTACTTGAACTTGATCCAGATTCATGTCTCCACATGAAGTTCAATTATACATACTATAGCCAAAGATTCTTAATTTATTGGATTTGGGTTAAAAGGACGCAATTCACTTTATTCAATAACACCTTTACTGAATAAACCTCAATAACATATTTATTGCAAAATAGAATATACATTCAGTTTACAAACCACGAGTTTTAGGACATAAAACCCAACGAAGGGGTGATTTGCAAACACTAAGCTAGACTCTCCTAAGGGGATTCAATGTACAAACTTAGGTGAGTTGAGACTTGGGCGTTTTATAAAGACAAGGAATCATGAAATTGTTTGTTCGGGAAGCATCTACATAATGTTTCTAAGTGTTTAATGAACTAAGTGTACCCCAAATTTTCATCATTAAGGGTATTCAACAAGACAAAACTCAAAGAAATTAGACAAGAAATGTGTTGTCAACTTCAACAAGTCAAAAGCATTCACAATTGTTTTTTTTTTTAATTTTTTTATTTAGAGCAAATAATTAAAGAAATAAAAAAAGAACCTAACTAAACCTTAAACCAAAAGGAACAAAAAATAACAAAATTTGGAAAGATAAGTCAGAAAGAAACTCCCCTACGTAGAGAAAAATATGTTGTTGCTGTCATTACTTTCTTTAGGAGTCTTGGAGTTTTGAAGAATAATTGTTGGGAAGTCTGGAAAAGTGGCCATTTGCCTTTGGATAGCATGGAAAGTTATTGTTTCATCCTTTTCTTTGATGTACTCCCAATATGTCATGTTTGGTTAAGTTTCATGAATTTGCAATTGCAACTTGTTTTCGCAATTGTGATTGCAATTCTTGCTTTCGCAATTGTGATTGCAATTCTTACTTTCGCTCTTTCTTCTTACATTTTCCTTTGACCTCGTATTTTTTTTCTTCTTTTTTATTACCTGAAACTAAAAAGTAGAGCATCAAAACATTCACACAATTTCTTGTAAGCCATAGTTAACTTTTTGAAATTTCTAATTTCGAACTTAAAGTTGATTTATCGAACTCCTAGGTGAATCCCCAAGTAGAGGTGTTACCATAGCGATCAACTTAAATACCTCATCCTTGACAAGATTCTCCTTAGACAGAGATTCTCTAAATAAAGCTTATTCATTCTGATCGGAATTCCATAAATTGAAATTTTCTCTTTTTTTTTAATTTTTTTTTTTGTTTGTAAAAGAAAATTAACGAAAAGATAAACTTATCCTATTCCAGTAGGGAGACCGCAACCGTGTTCCTTCATTTTGCACCTAGGTCTTAATGATGGACGAGATTTCAGTCTTAGTTGAAGTGCTTTGATCACAACGGGCCTTGCCTACTTAAGAGATTTACATGTGCCTTTGAAAGTTGAAATCGTGGTTGTAACTTGTGTCACATACTGCAAATTGTCATCCTTCATGCTCTCTTTTTGCATTCTGTAACTTGTGTCACATACTGCAAATTGTCATCCTTCATGCTCTCTTTTTGCATTCTTCTTCATTTAGCGTTTCCTGCAAGCTGCAATAAGTCGAAGCATGGCATTCTAGTATTAGGAGCACTTTGGATGTCATTTGTTGTGAAATTGCAACTGCATAGCTCACTACAACTTCCTTAGGTAGTTCTTTCTCTTCTTGAGGTGGTTCTTCTTTAATCTCTTCTCTCCATTTTGGCTCCTTAGTATTTTCAAGTGTTGGAGCATTTTCTACTTTTACTGGGAGTTTGAGATCCTTATATTCGAATTTACTTGGTGTCACCGCCTCGCATTCTTCTTTTTCTTCTTGTTTTGAAGTCTCTATATTGTTGAGCAAGATTCCTTGGGACATGTTCTGTAATTCATTTGCAATCTGTTCCACTTGGATCTCCAAATTCTATACAGATGTGGCTTGGTTTTGCATCACAACATCGCTCTTTCCCATGTATTCCCTCACGAGTTCTTCAATGGTAGGTTCTTTTGGAATCATCTTCTCTTGTTGGAAACACTGGTACTGATGTTGATTTGCAAAATTGGGTAGAAATCCATAACATAAAGAATCAGGATTATAAAGACAATTCTCAAATAAATGACTTCTTTTACAATAAATACAAGAAATAGAAGGGTTAAGGTTAGTAGGAGCTATGAAATTTATCATCATCAAAGTTTCCATCATGAGCTTAATGATGAAGCTTGTGCATATTGCAATGATGTCTACTTCCATCTTATTGATTATTTCTAGCAATTTGATCATAAGTTGTATCTTTCTCCTCTTGCAATTTCTCTTCCTCAACATGCAAAACAATGTAAACAAGAATTAGGCTTTCTCTTGGAAAGAGGATAATTGCAATTGCAATTTGTGCTAAAAAAATTGAATTTTGTTAGTAAAGCTATTCTCCGGCAACGGCGCCAAAAAATTTTAGACTAAAACGTGGGGGCTTTTAAGAAAAGATTTTAATTCAAAACAAGCTCCAGTCTAGTGCAAGTGCACACCGTCGATGCAAGTAATATAAAAATGGAAGTATTCTAGAGTATCGATCCCACAGGAAACATATACAACAAAATTCAAAAGATAGCAAAAATTGTTTTCAAATTGCTATTTTGGTAACCAAGGTTATAAAATTTTTGGGAGGTGTTTTTGGTAAAAGAAAATAATTAAAAAAAAAAAACAATAAGTATGAAAAAGGAAATTCAAGTTGCTCATGCCCATTTGGAAAGAAATGCAACTAAAATGCAATTGCAATCGTAGCTAACACAAGAAAACTAAGTAAACTGAATTCGACTCCTATTCAATTTTGATTCAAAATCTTTAGGAGGCTAAGTGATTAAACCTATATTTCTATGGCTAATCTAACTTAGATAATTTCGTGCACAATTCTAGTGGTTTTGGAGTCTCGCCCTATGTCTAGGGTCGATGTTCAGAACTTATTTCTAAACCTTTTCCTCAATTGCTTTTTGTGACATTCGCTTTCCCTTAACTCTTTCGGTATTAAGTTTAAGCTTGACTAGCAACACTAGTTGGTCTACTAGATTTACATCTTTCCTCTAGGGCATTCACTAACTTAAATCCCTAAAGGGAAATTAGCTCATATGGAAGAATTGAAAAACAACAATTTAATTGCTATCAAACTCATAATTAAATAGCCAAAATAAAAAATAATAAAAAATATATATCCAAACTAATAAGGCAGACTAAAATAATTTTTATCAAGAAGTGAGATGGAGGAAGAAACTCTATAAATTTCCCAAAGTAAGTAAAATTATAACAAAACAATAATAACACTTGAAGAAAATTCAAGATACTCTAGACTAGAATTCAAAAGAACAAATGTGCTTGCTATGAATATAATGGAAATCAAAAAACCTCAACATCAACTAAATTCAACAAACTCACAAGAGGGAATTGAAAAACATAAACTAAAAATGATAAAAACATGACAACTACTACAAACTCATGCATTACTAAATACCTATTCAAAAGAAAATGGATCTTTACCTCCTCTAACTTTGGTTGAGGAGGGATCGAACTCAGAATTTCATAGAGCTAGGATGAAGAAAAACTTGCTGGAAAATGATAGAAAACGAAGAACAACGAACTGTGGGCGAGAAGAAAAACCCAACCACTTTTTTGTTCATTCTTCCTTCTTTTATAGGTGTCAAGGGCTAGGGTTTCTATCTTTGCTCTTCTTGAACATTGGGTCAACTTGTGGGTATGAAATCGGGCTAAAGAATCTCCTAAATCACACAAAAATCTCCATAAATCTCGTAATTTTCATGATTCTCGCGTTTTCCAGATTTTCCATAAAATGCAATTGCATTTCAATTCTAGAATGCAATTACATTTTTGTGCTTGTTCACCATCTTGTTTTCCCGAAGAAATGCAATTGCATTCCACTTTCGTTAATTTTCGTACTTGCTCCAAATCTACATAAAAACAACAAATTAGTTTAATTTCCATTCTCTTTCAACTTATTTCCTCTTTTTCAATACTCCGACAAGCTTTCATGAATTTATCTCATAAACACTATTTTTAGCTTGCTCGTTATTTAACAAAACATACAAAAATGTCAAGAACAACCTAGTTTAAGGTTAAATAATTCTCATAAATGAGAATTATCACTTTAGTTCAGAGAGTGTTTGATCTTCAAAAGCATAGGAGTCTTTTGATCTTTTTGTTTTTTAATTCTCTCTAAGTTTTCTGGAGAGTTTAATTTCTGAACCCCTCAAATGAAGGAGAGTTTCGCTATTTATAGATTTTTCCATGGGTATGTGGGCTTGGGCCATAATGGCTTTTTGGACTCAAACCATTGGACTTGGGCTTTGTTAGTTTTGGGCCTAACCATTTGAATTTGGATTTTGTTTACCTTAATCCAAATTTCATATGACTCAATTTGACCAAATTAACTTTAATTATTTGGTCAAATGAAGAAATGAGGCATTTTAATTTAGGATTTATCAATTTTTGTCTTCAAATTAAATTTGGGGCACATGTCAATTTATAATTGGTCCTAAATTTAATTATTTGTAGTTTCGTCATTAATTTAGAATAATTATGTGGCCATTGAGGATTGGCCGAAATTTCTCAATCAATTTATATTCTTTGAAGTTTTAAAATAACTAAGTTAAAAATGAATATTTATGCTATTTTAAAATAATTAAGTTCAAAATGAATATCATACATACTTTTGTTCAAAATATTATATATTTATGTTATTTATTGTAATAATTTTATTTTATTAAGTTTGGAAAAAGAAATTGTTTATCTTTTTACTTTGAATATGATTAATTTGAAAATCAATTTTTTTTAAGACATTAACTTTTTTAAATACTAATTCTTAAATTGTAATACGAGTTAGTTTAAAATATGTTTTTCTTATCTTCAAATTATAAAATTATATATATTTTTTAGCCATTAATAAAAAAACAAGCTTAAAAAAGATAAGATTGTTATTTGTTATATGTAATCTTAGTTTAAACTTTTAAAAAAATTGTAGATGACATGTGGATGAAGTGAGATAGAGAGATTTTTATCAATTAAAAAAATTGTTATGTAGTACTCTAATTTACATTAGAATTTCAATTTAAATAATAGTATCATATCCAAAACATTTTTATATAATTTATATTCCAAAAAATAAAATTATAGAATGAAAAGAAAAATATTTTTGTTAAAAAATTTATTAAAAGTATAGGTTAAAAATAAATAAATAAATATATATATATATATATATATTAATAATTATTTATATTTAATTAGTAATTAGTAATAATGATGAGAAAATTTACATAAAAAATAAAGAAGATTTTGTAAATTAAGATATTAAAAAAAAGGGTTAAAATACCATTTTGGATCATGTACTTTGGGTTTTGTTCCATTTTGGTCTTTGTACTTTCAAATGTTCAATTTTAGTCCATGTACTTTCGATAAAGCTTAAAATTGGTCCATACTCTTAGTTTATTATAAATTTTCCTAAAAAAAATTAGTCTCTATCAGCTTTCCTTCTATAAAGTTTGGAAATATGTTTACATTGTGTCTTTTCTTCTCTTCAAATTATTATTATTATTTAACCAATTTCGACAAAAAAATTTAATTTCAGACTTATCATGGAGACCAATTTTAAGCTTTATTGAAAGTACATGGACTAAAATTGGATATTTGAAAGTATAGAGATTAAAATGGAACAAAACTCAAAGTACAAGATCAAAATGGTATTTTAACATTAAAAAAAAATTATGGAAAAAAAAAAAAGGAGAGAGATAAGAGAGAAGAGAGAGGGAGGTAAGAGTGAGGTGAGTTGAAGAAAATAGTAGATAAGAAAGTTGTGGAGCCCACAATGGAGAGTTGAAGTTGGAGTTAATAAATTATAGAGCCCAAAATGGAGGAGCTGGAGTAGAAATAATAAGTTTGTGGGACCCACAATAGAAAGTTGGAGGAGAAGTTACTATGTTTGTGAGGCTCCAATTGAAGTTAAAGTATTCTTAGGCCAAACAAGGAGTTGGGTCCCAACTCCTCAATCCAAACACCAGATTAATGAGTAAGATAAAAGCTCTTTATTTCATCCTTTGACTCCTTACTTTGTCCAAGGTAAAAGAGATAAATGAAAGGTAAATTTATGTTTTTTTTTCCTTTTCAACTACCTTGTAGTAAAATTTAATTAAAAGCTATGATAGAATTATAATTCACGATGGTTACTTAAATTGTTTTCCACAATACACCTAATTACATCACATTTTACCAAGTTAAGTATTCTCGTTCATATATTTATATTTTCCTTCTAATTTCTAAATAAAAAATATAAATCAGATAAGTTATTTGAATTTAGTGGGAATTTCTTTAAATAATGAATAATAAGAAAAAAAAAAAAAGACGAGCTTAAATTAAATCAATTGAGCTTAATGACCCAACTGGTTCAATTTATTCCTCATGTAGCAATCTGTTTATTTCTTACTTTCCCTCATGGCTGATGAGTGCAAACACTTCTAGCTGACAGTTCTTTGAATTAATGACAATCTACTCAATTTGTCTTTAAAAAAAAAAAAAAAAAAAAGACAATCTACTCAATTTAAAAAGAAAGAATTGAGCTTAAGAAGTCTAAAAATATCTTAAATAAAATTATCAATGATCATTGTTTCAAACTTAAATTGATTATTTTCTCTAGATTAACTAAACTTAAAATATCATAATAATAATATAAAATTTTAAAGAATTACGATTGATCCCTCCAAGGTAATTTTTTTAAAAGTTGAAATATTGTTCATGTGAAAGGCAAGTTCTAGAGTGCCAAATAGAAATGACTAACATTATAGTGGTTTTTTTTTTAGAATAATGTGGTTTAACTAGTTAAAGTACTAGTAATAAGGCCAGAGTTACCAGAACAATATTCAAGTTCATTATTTTTAAGATTAAAGAAGTTAAAAGCCTTTTTTTAAATGCAATTGGCACAATAATTTCAAAGTTTAAATTCTATTTTGGTCCATACACTTTAAATTTTTGTTTATTTTGATCTCTGCACTTTCAAAATGTCCATTTTGGTATTCATTTTAGTTCATATACTTTCAAAAAATTTATTTAGTGCTTGTACTTAAAAACAGTGGTCATTTTGGTCCTTATTTTTAAAATTCTAGCACAAATTCTACACATGACAAAGGTCCTTATTTTTAAAATTCTAACACAAATTCTACACACAACAGAAACTCATTCATATAAAGTTTTGCTAATATTTCAAGAAATTTAATTGAAGGTAATGTTGTGCTAAAAAAGAGAACGAAAAAAAAAAGATAAAAAAGAAAATGTATGGACTAAAACAATAATTTTTTTTAATACAAAAACTAAAATTGAGAAAAGTTGAAAGTACATGAACCAAAATAAATAAAAGTTAAAAAATACACTTACTACAATAGTATTTAAACCTAATTTTTTACTATAGCGTTTGAAAAAAGGACAAAACAAAAGTAGTAATTTAATGCTTTCTTGATGAATTTTTCACCCACTCTATTTGATGTCTCATTTCAATTGTACGCTGGAAAAAGTAATAGCGTACACAAAGAGAATTGTACACCAATGTGGTGCTCTTTGAACATATTTTGATGCTTAAGTTAGGATCGATTTTAATTACAAAGGGTTTTTAAGAGTAGTAAGGCTGAGTAAATATCGCACAAGATAAGCTTGTGAATATTTCTCGATACCTTAATGAGTACAACTCGGAAGTCTTTTATAGACCCCATAATTGAAATTACAATTGAAACTAAAAAATTAAAAGATAAGATCTAAATCGACAGGACATGACCCTGCTTGATTTTATCTGATTGAGAATCTACTTTCTAAAAAGTAATAAAACAAACTACTTTTAAAAAGCAATAATGTAAATCGATAAAGGAAAGTAGATAAAATTGAACAAAATAATTACAAAAGATAAAATAAAAGATAAGATCAAGAAATGATAAGAACGAATCTTCATCATTATCGGTTTAATTGTGCTTATTCTTTCTTTAATAAAGTAGCTTTATTAAAGGAAACTGACAGTCTTTCATTATTGCTTCTGCAGATACTTCAAGGTTGCTGATAAGGCAAGGCACACCGAAAAGCTTACCAACGGATTCATTGCGCCACACTGCGACTTACTACCGAGAACACAATCCTAAAGGCCAGCAACATTCCTAATCTTCAACCTTTGATATCTTCAAGTAATAGTATTTCACTAATCTAAGGTAGCAACTCTAAAGAGACTTATTATGCTATCTCATTTGTTACTGCGTTGCTACAAGGCTGGATGAAGATGATGGATTTACTATGTACGATACAGAATTCAGAGATTTACAAGAATTTTGTACATCTATACAAAGGACAAAGAATTTATAGACTCTGTACAAAATTAAAAATTATACAAATAGGTCTTATGAATTCGACCTTCGAAAATAAGAAAATTAAATGTACAAGAGAGGTGCCGAATGTAATGGAAAATATATAAAAATACTTTTTTTTTTTATATTTCAGATTCACATTGGTTGTGAATCTAGAAATAGATCATTTAGATCATATTGAGACTCTTCTTCTTCATCAAATGGTAGGCTGAGAAGAAGATGATGTTGTTGATCTTACAGTATGGAGTACTCTCTAGAATTCATCTTCAGAGGTTGTCTGGGCAAGTTGCGCCATTAATCTTGACTTTGAATTCAGAAATTCTGAATTCTATCTTCTTGTAGGATCTAGAAGATTTGCATTATTTGCAAACCATTCTTTCACTTCTTTGAGACGTGCGTGGGTAAACTTTACAACTTTGTAAAGTCTTTTGAGACTATCCTTTTGTTCTAGCTAGAAATTCCAGCATAGAATCCATGGGATTTGGAAATGGAGACAAAAACGCATCAACAATGGAAATTCGTTTCTTTCTATATTGTGAGGAAAATGTAAATATGACTCTTGAATTGGGACTAGAAAAATATCTTCGACGATGTCGAAAGTATTCCACCAATTGATAAACCAGTATGGAAAATCCATACGGTGTGCTCTTTGGCAAAATTGTATGAACCATGAATGTTCAAATTTGATATATCACATAACATTGTACCATGCTTTGATGTAGTCTCGGTACAGATACGTTTGTGGTTTGAAGTTTTTTGAGAATCTTTTTTTATAAATATGTTCTGGTTCCAATGGGTTAGAGTCAGAACTTTGAATATCTTCATTTTTTAGAAGGCGATCTGTGTCGGATCCTCACAATCTGGGATATGAGTTATCTCGACCGACTTGGTGTCTACGAGAATAAATTCGTAGAACTTTCTTGTTTTGGATAGGTCTTCCGGCATGAATAGGAAGCCTTTTGAAAACATATTTTTGATAACTTCCACAATCGAGTTACTATCGAACTCTGGTTCTATCAGGGGTTTTGAAATTTGAATCGATTTTTGAAAATAGGTTCTTATCTCTGGTTTGGGGACAAACCTAGTTTGTGGTACCATCGCATCAGCGAAGGTAGCTGGCCTTGAAGACAATGATCCCTGTTGAAAGGGATTTTAAGTTCTCGAGGAACATTGAGATGTCAGAGAGACAGTTCATCTTCTCTGACGAGTAAGATGGGTCGAAGGTCTTGGTGGTGGAGTTGATAACTCCATTGAATCACGAATAACGATTCTAGTGGATCTATTCGTTCTAGATTTGACCACCGGCGTGAAATCAGAATCTATAGCTTATTGATCTATTGTCATCGGAGCATCCATTTGAGACTTTCCTACAATCTTTGGGAGAAGAGGAAGATGGAGAAGGAGGAGAGAGCTTTGGAGTTTGGAACTCCCTTGAGAGATATCAACAAGTAGGTTTTGTATGCCTTTTATAGGCAAAATCTTAAAGTCGAAACAAGATAAAATCACTTGCCATCTCTCGAAAATTTTCTTTGAGACAAGATTCTCGACATCTTTTTGTAAAAAAAAAAATCGATGCCTGAGATCCATTTTAATTAAATTTTTTATTTATCAAATCACACTGAAATTTTTGAACGCATAAAACTATGGCCAAAATTTCTTTCTTAACAGTTGAATAGTTTTTCTGGGTATCGTTCTATACTCCATGATGAAATCTGATTATTGATTCTTACTTATTGATTGGGAGTACACGCAAGCGAACGTGATCGAAGTAATAATGAAACGGTATTCCTACCGAGTATCGTATCCACTGGGATTGGTTTTTAATTCATTTAATTACTGCGAGTAATCTCACTCTACTTTATTTAGAGAACAAAATGTAAGAGTAGATAGGAAGATAAATTCTAAATCCTAGAAAGCAAAATAAATGGGAGACACAAATCGAAAGGTAATTCTATGGGTGTTGATTGCATTCTTAGACCTTAAATTTACTTATTAAACTAGCAATTAGGCATAACCAAGTGTTCAATTCATAAATCTAGAAGCCTAAAATTATGGACTCTCCTGTCGGTCCCCTCCAAACCTCGGGTGTAATTAATTAAATCTCGTGTCCGTCTCATTAATTAATTCTCACTTGGCATTACGACCCTTCGTCACTGACCTCTATAGACTAATTATTACTCCTACTGTCACTCAGGTAATTAATCTATAGTCATGCATTCAGTTCTAGTCTAAGCTTATCTCTGTCGAGCCTCCACTTAGTAACTAATCAATTAGACAGTGCTCAATTAATTAATCTTCAACATTAACTACAATTAATTAACCGTTTATCCCGTTGCCACTCGAGTAATTAACTAATTGTGCATTAAGCTAACTAGGAATCTCATGTCCTAGTCCTACCTCAATTAATTAACGAACACAACCTAAGGGCATTAAGCCTAAAATGCATGCATAAATGAACATAAACACTTAATCAAGCCACAATTAGTAAGTAATAAAGCAAATTAAGTGCAATGGTCCAAAAATTACAACCTATAGAATTTAGAGATTTAACTAAACATGTTCATTAAATACAACTTAGAAATCCCTAATTACAGCCACTAAAGTAATTATAATGGAAAAGAAAAGGGAAAGAAAATGCAAATGAAGGACGATCTCGTGTTCTCGAGGTGATCAATCCCAAAACCCGAGCTCCAAGGTCTTCAATGCAGCTCCAAAACACTCACAAATCCTCCCAAATACCCTCAAATATGTCTGAAATTGAGATTAGGGCTTCAACCCTCGAAATGGCCTTCCTTTAGATGAAGAGAAAGCGAAGAACTTATATTGTCTATTAAGACAGCATTATAACACTAGGGACAACGTTGCAATGTTGTCCAAAACACTGACATTTTGATGTTGTGCGCAGGGGTAGCGTTGCAACACTACGAATGGAGAGCTTCACTTCAGCGCATTTCTAGTGTTGCAACGCCACAGGGCAGCGTTGCAACGCTAGCTCTCGTGTTTGCTCAATACAAGTGGGCGTTGCAACGCCATTTCAAGCGTTGCAACGCTGTCCTCTCGGCCCCAAATACTAACTTCTTCAACTCTTCTCTTTTTGACTCTTCAAAATGGCCCGAAATAGCTCCATAATGTCTAAAATACCCTCAAACACTACGGTTTTGCTCTTTAGCTCGGCTTCTACAATTTTAACCACAAATAGTCATCAAAGCATACAAAATCATAACAAAACTAGCATAAATAACAGGAAATAAGATAGCATAATTGCATGCTATCACATATCCATGGACTGTTTGAGGATTCCTCCATATCCAATATCGGATGCGTCGGATTCCACTATTAAAGTTGCCTCTAGATTGACAAGACTTAAACAGGGAATTGATTTGACTAAGACTTTTATCCTCTTTACAGCTTGCATATGCTCAACTGTCCAACGTTTTGACTCTTTTCTTAGTCTTTGAAACAGTGGTTTACAAATGGGCCTCAGATCTTTAATAAAATCTAAGACATAATTGAGACAGCCCAAAAACCTTTGTAATTGGGTTTTGTTTAAAATTTGGTCCGAAAAATTATTTGCAAACTCTGTCGACCTTTGAATGGGTTTTATTTGGCCCATATAGATTTCAAATCCAATGAATTGAATTTGAGTTTGAAACAATTTTACCTTTGAAACAAATATTAATAAACCATTTCGTTTAATAATATCAACGAATTTTTCCAAATGAGAAAAGTGTTGATCTAGACCCGATGAGAAAATTAAAACATCATTGATATAGATAATTGAAAAATGTTGAATAGGTTCAAGTATATCATTCATGATCTTTTGGAATTCTGATAGAGCATTTTTTAACCCAAAGGGCATAATGTTCCATTCATATTGCCTAAAAGGGACACTGAATGCAGTTTTGTACCTATCCTTTTCAAAAATTTGGATTTGCCAGAATCCGAATTTCATATCAAATTTTGAAAATACATTTAAATCTGAAATCCTTTTGAGTAAATCATTTTTGTTTGGGATTGGATATCTAATCCATTCCAAGACTTTATTTAGAGGTTTGTAGTTAATTACCAGTCAGGGCACACCACGCTCCTTTTTCGCTTGGTTGTTGACATAGAATGCTACACATGACCAAGGACTCTTGGAAGGTCTGATCAGCTTCTTTTTTAGAAGATCATCAATCTCCAAACGACAATGCTTCAACAATTCAGAATTCATCTGAATTGGTCTTGCCTTCGTAGGAATTTGATCTTCTTTGAAGTCTTTAACATATGGTAAATCTACCACATGCTTTTTTCTATCCCAAAAGGCATTGAGATGACTTGAACATACTTCTTTTTCAATTTTTGTTTTCAACATTTGAATCTTTTCTTGGACGCTTTTTTGAAGAAGATTTTCTTCAACTCTTCTGTAGTTGATTTCTTCTTTAAGAAAGGTAATTACTTTTCTTTAAGATCAATCGAATTCAACTGGCTCTTAAGTTGTACATTATGAGCTTGAATTGGTTTGCTGAACTCAAACATAATCTTTCTTCCAAGTAATTGCATTGATACCCCTTCGTCTGAAACCTCTAAGGAATATAATTGAGTAATGAATGGTGTTCCTAATACCATTGGCTGGCTTAGGTTCTTCACCAATAGGAAAGAAGTTACGAAGCAAATATCCTCTTTGCATATATGAGCTTTTGATAACTTGTGATTGATCTTCAATGGACTTCCATTGGCTCCTCTTAGGATTTCTGTTGTTTTCTCGAAGTATTTTGATGGTATAATACCTTCATGGATACAATTCTGGTATGCTCCTGAATCAATCAAAGTCATGAGTTTTATTTTGAAATCTTTTATTTTCAAAGTTACCTTAGTATACCACTTTTGGTATTGTCCTCTGGTAATGGTATTGAGGAATACTTCTTCTTCCACAGTAGTAGTTACTGGAGCTTCCTCAATCTTCTGCTTTCCTTTCTTCCAAATTGCAATTTCAGATGTCAGTTTTGAGAAGTCTGTTTGATCATTCTTTTTCAACTTTGAAACTTCTTCTTTGAGGTTGTTGATTTCAAATTGTAGATCGTTAATTGTAACTTCCTTGTTTTCATTGAACTTCTTGAATATATCGTCCATTATTATAGAGACAATTTCTGTAATGTTAACTGGCTTCTTCTTCTTTGAAGTTTCTCCAGTTGAGACGTCTTTCTTTAGTGATTCCTTGAGTTGTCCAATTACTATCTCTTTGACTGTATCATCTAGAATCTTATCCAATAAATCAAAGAGGAACTCTTGATCACTGCTTAAGACGTTTATACATTTTAGACAATTGCATAATCTTCCACCTTTGCACTCTTTCTTGTGCTCTATTCTGTATTCTCCTTCACTGGAGGAGTATGAATCTGTTTCTTCTCGAATTTCTAGAATTTCATCATTCGAGTCTTGTTCTAATTCTGAAAAATCATCTGAGTCTGATTCGAAAGCCATCAGCAATTCTTGCTTGAGCTTTTCATCGATCTGCAACTCATTTATTTTTCCTTTCAAATGACATTTATTTGAATAATGTCGTCATTTTTTACACTTATAGTGTAAGCCCTAAACTCTCTTTTGATCTTATTGCACTTATACATGAAGTTTGATACACGAAAATTGGTATAGGTTGCATTGAAGGATGTCGTTATAGAATTTGGGAATCTCCTAAGTTGTGGACTATAACGTGCACAAAGCTTCATAAGGAGACAGGTTAGGCATTAAGATAAGCATATTAAGAGTTGAGTTGAAGTAAGTTAGGGTCATGAGCAAGTTGGGTACACATTAGGTGTATTATGTGTTGAATGCAAAAGCTTTAATTTCAAATTAAATTAGTTAAAGTTTGTTTTATGGATTAGGAGGATTTAAAAGGACTTAAGGTCTAAAGGAAAAAGTAGGAGCTGGCCAATGTATATGACTCACGGATTTTGTTATTGATGAAGTAGGAGCTGTCCATCTCTTGTGAATTCAATAGCCAGCTGGAAGCTCTAGGAAATGGGTCAACTTCAAACGGTCATATCTCTCAATCTACTTAAACAAATTCGATGATTCTTAAGCCAAAATCTCAGAAATTGAATGAAGAATAAGTCTGTAGGCGGTTGTGAGAAAATACGAAGAGGAAGGTCATGAAATTTAAGAAAAACTGAGAGGTGTTCCCAGTTTCTCGGCCAGCAGAACAAGGTGAAGAAATTTAGAGATTTTGAGCTCTTGAGGACGAATTAGAAGCTCAAATTTTGAGGTAAGTAAGTTTAGACATTGTATTTAAGGGTTATCAAATAAAATTAGGTGGTTGTTTTGCTAAATTTTGAGAAAACCATGCTGGAATTCGAATATGTAATTTTGGGTTCAAAAGAGATGGGGCTAGAGAGATTAAGGAATATGTGTTTCCAATTTGTAATACCCTACGGCCAAGTGTGTGCAATTACTATGCTATGAGTTATGTGATTGATTTAGATCTATTTTGGGCCAAGTAGCAAAAGGGATTAATGTTATGGAATTCATTTTCAGGGCAAACAGAGATAGGAGAAACTTATAAGCCTTGGGAGCCTTCCGGTGATTGTGAGTGACTTTGTTCGAAAACCTATGTTTTGATCTTTATTTCTTCAAAAGCTTAATAATGATAGATATTGAAGCATGCTTAAACTACTTTATACTCATTTTTTATTGAACTCCTAATAATATGTCGGTGTTGAAGGTTAAGCATAATTTTAACTAGTTTGTTACTCCGCTTTCAAGCATGGAAACTAAGTTTTGGAAGTAAGTTTTCTTAGAAGTACCCTGCATTAATCCATTTTAAAACATGTTTGAATTGCCAAAACTTAAAGTATGATTGTTTGGCTATGTTAAAGAATTTATGCATTGAGAACACGAAAAAAATGAGTTTGGTTAGTGAGTTCTCCTTTAACCATACAATGAACTTAACTTTTGGCATGACACTTGAAGTTGAAAGCTTGTTTAAGATGAAAGTTTGTGCTTATGTTGAGAACTTGCTGAATGTGATTCCAAAACATGTTTTCTAACTATTTAAAGCATGCCCTTGTATATTATTGACCCCCGGTACTGAAGGACAAGAATAAGGTACCTGGGAGGGAAAAAACTTAACCCCCGATACTGAAGGACAGTGAGAAGGTATTCGGGTGGTAGTTGGTCTGGCCCAATACTGAAGGACATGGAGAAGGTATTCGGGGAGACCAGTGAGCTTAAATGACATTCCACGTGTCGTGAGAGAGGTATTGAAGCTGTTGGTTTAGAGAGGACTCTGCCACAGCTAGGGTTTGGAAGGGTACCATGCTACGAGTTTTCTTTATCATGAGTTATTACGTTTTGAAATACATGTACTTGATTTTGATGCCTACATTATGAGTTCTTATGCTTTGATTTTTGTGGTGCTTAAAGCCCGTAATTTGGCGGCATTGTTCAATTACTTTTGATGTTTTACCTTTGAACGCATAACTTATTAAGATAGTCACTCACTGGGCTTCCCAGCTCACGTTTTCAACATGTTTTCTCTCCCCAGGTAGCAAACGAGTTCCCTGTGCTTAGCCTCGACAAAGACCTGTTTGCCACCACGTCTCTTTAGCTCCTTGTATAGATACTTCCACATGTATATAGTTTAGAAATAAAAGTATTCTAGCCGGGTTGTAATAGACTTAAGTATGTTATGACTTGTTATGAAAACCTAATATGGGGGAATGAATGCATCTTGCTCAGGTGTGCACTGTGCGCTCAATTTTACTTGTTCATACATGTTACGTTGTGTACAGTCTCGGGTTGAGGTTGGATTGGACAGGGAGTGCCAGTAAGAGGGCTGGTATTCTCTGTCTTATCATCTCTTCCTAGGTTAGGCAAGTGAGCTGGGAGGGGGTGTGACATATAGCACGTAGATGGGTGGTGGCGCGGCGGAAACCTCCAAGAATGATAATTCTTCTGCTCAAAGGTCAATTTATTACCTACAAAACAAAGCAAAACAAGCTAAGTTAGGTCTAAGTTAGGTCTTCTTAGCCTCACAAACATGTTCTTCATATGGCAAACAAACTTCATTGTTGAGTTCTAAGCCAACCAAACCAGATTCTCATTGTTGAACGCTCTCCACTGAATCAGCTAGTTGAATGGCGGAGTCACCCTGTATCCACATCTCCTCTTGAAATTGGAGATTATTGTGCTGAATTCGGAGATTGTTAATAGCAATTTGATTAATTAAATCCTCTAAAGACATACCTGAAACTAAATATTTAGGGCTCGGGTTTTGCTGCTCCTTCGGCATCCACATGATCGATCCCACTCAGGACTGTGAGGATCGTGGCTTGTGTCGTGCTAGTCTGAAACTCTTCCAAGACTAGAGGCATGCCATATTTGCTCCTACTTTTCAAGCAGTAGAGAAACTGAATATGCTAATTTAGAAATTTTAGAATTTAAATAACTAACCTCTTCATCATGCGAGGCAGCTCCACTGAAATTCTAAAAATTATTAGCCATAAAAAGAAACAAGGTATAGAATCTTTTTTTTTTGTATGTATATATATATATATATATTGAAATAACAAAACTCAAGAAATCAATTTAATTTGCAGTTCCCCGACAACGGCACCAATTTGAAGGAGCTTGTCGAAGGCTCAATCAAATACAATTTATAATATCAATTTAAAATTAACTACTTGTAGTAATTAATAGTGGACTAGGTCGAACCACAGAGAACCGAATAAATTGATTTCAATTAATTGATTTTCTTAATGACACTGACTGACATGGACTGGGGGGGTTAAGCATAAAATAGAGACAGGTGGACTAAACAGAGAGCAGTAAAAATAAACACTAATGAACTAACCACATATCGATTCGAGGAAATTAGGGATTAAACGCAACTTTGATCATAGATATTCAACCAATCAGGCAATTTCCAGATATTTAAGACTGACCGAACTCCTAGAGACCCCGTAGGAGCCTCCCCTAGGGAACCAAAATTCCAACGTCTAAATTGGTTATTCAACTAATTATCTAGCAGGCTATCTAATTAGAAACATTCAGCTCTTGGGATAGGTCAAAACGTACCAATTAATTAAGATTGGCCAATCAAAATTAATTGACACGTGCATTTTAATCCTAAAGCCTACCATGTACACATAATTAAGCAATTCTACCTAATTAACCAACATGGCAACCGACCTATTTACTACTCAAATTAAGCTAGAGACCGAGGACACCTATGAGTACTTCTAGCATAGCTAAGAACACTTTTGCACAGTTAATTTGTTAGATCAACCATACAATCATGCTACTAAGTATAAGCACAAAGATTAAAAGCCATAAAGATGCTGGAAATTTACATTCAAAGTGTTGGAATCTCACAAAATTACATAAAAATCCGAAATCAACCTCGAAACGGCAATGGATGCTTAGCTAGACATTGAACTGAGCCTTCCAAACACCGAATTTAGATCAAAAACTCCTAATCTAACTTATTCTAATGAAAAACAAAGAGAAAATAGCCTTTACTTGGTCTCTTGGCGGCTAAAAACAGAGACAAGTGACCTAGAGCACAAAAAAAATCTATTTATAGGAATTGACGTAGCGTCTAGACACTCCCAGCGTCACAAGGGCTCTCCGTAGCGTCGAGGGAGGCTTCAAGGGACTGTCAATAGCGTCTAAACGATCTGGACAACATCTAAACGCTACCCAGCGCGTAGCGCTGGTCATTTATGCTCTATACTAAGGTGTTCAAATGACCTCTGGTTTGATGTGTTGAAACCGTGATTCGACGTAGAATCTTTCGGAACATGCCTTATGCTCAAATCCCTACAAAATGATCAATTAATTATATTAAAACCTCTAAAATAACATGATTTAGGCATAAAAATATAGGAGATGGTTGCTTCTCATAATGAATTTCATATCCGTCTGAGTCGGAGATGGTTGCTTCTCATAATGAATTTCTGGAATTTCTGGATATAGATCTACTTTCTCTATTCTTAGAGAGTTCGATCTGGGAATTCCTGAAGATGTAGCTACTCTGCTGCTTGAGGCACTGTGTCTTGAAGGAGCAAAGAGAATGATCCTTGGTTTGACAGGTTCTTGGTCTTCAAACTCGATTCGAACGCTACCGTCTAGTCTTTCCTCGATTAGCGTCAAAGTATTTGGCTTGGGTTGAGGAGGGGTAAATGCTCTTTCCAATTCCCAGGATGATTTCCTGGTAATTTCTTCCCAAGTTAAAGTCTTTAGAACCTCAATCAAGGATTTATCGATGTTTGCTTCGAACAGAATCGTCTTTGCATGAGGTGGAGATTCAACTATACATCGAGGAGTTATCGTAGTCTTCATAAGATGATAATTGAGTCTAAAGATTACTGCTAATCCTTCAACGTCGTCGTCTACGTTTAATCCTTTGAAGTATATATCAAGGACTAACGAATTCAGGATTTTGGCATCTGTTAAGGATATCGTGTAGTTTGGAAAGCAGTTGAATTAGATTGGACCTCCTTCCATGTTAGCTTCAATGAGTCCTAACATAGAATTCTTGTACTCCAAATGCCTTTTATCTCTTAAAGAGACAAAGATTGGAGTATTAAGACCTGCCCTGTATAGGGGTTTGATACCTACTTGAACAAGACCGATATGAAGAAATTGATAATGATCTTGTCTGTGTTTGAGTATCATGTCCGATGAGAACAATCTCAGAGTTTCTGGATTGCGAATGATTAGAATAGTCCGTTCTTCCAATTTTATTCCCCTATTTTGAGTAAAATTGAAAGTACTCATCTGATAGATCGTTGATGGATCTACCTTAGGAATATTCCATTGATGCAAATCTTGCTCAATATTTTTTATGCTTGTTGAGACATTTTCTAGTCTAACATCTGCTGCATCACTTTCTTTGAATCAATGCTTTTCAACTGGTTGAATCATTTCTTTTCTTGCCTCTTGGGCTTTTGATTCTACATTTGATTTAAATTTTGAGACCAAACCTTTTATTAGGTTGGACATCAAAATACATAATCAAAACTCTTAAAGAAAATGATAAGAAATTTAGGCCCCGTTTGGTTCATGATCCATTTTCATTTTTATGTTTCCAAAAACAAAAAATACAAAAAAAAAAATGATGAAAATGCATTTGGTACAATTATTTTCAAAAACGATTTTCAAAAACAACTCCGAAAATGGCCTATTTTCGAAAACGAAAAATTTTTGTTTTCTTTGTTTTTGAAAATTATGAAAACAATGGATATACTCATCTAAAAACACAGTTTTCATCAAAACAACAAAATTGAATATTACAATTTGTCTTTTTTTTTTTTCAAAAGTCATAAGCGTACTTCTATCTACAAAGTGAATCTATCATTAAATTTTTATGAATAAATTTTTATTACAAAAACCATAAAAAATAAAGATCAACAAATCAAAGTTATTGAAAATATTTATAGATGATTATACTATTAATTTAACTAGCACAATGTTGTATAAACATTAATCATTTTCTATAAATGATTTTTTCTCTCTCTCTCTTACGGAAAGAATTTCTTTTCCTTTTTCCGGTTGGAAAAGTGGTATTTACTTTATAAATTTCACCGCTTGCATTTCAGGAAACCAAAAATCTTTTGAAACATATCTCATTCTGCTATCTTTGCTATCTCCACAATCTTCCTTTTCCTTTTCGGCAACAATAAGTCAATAAGTTCAAATTTGCTATATTACGAAATAATTATATTAGTTTTTTCTCGAAGAATTGATTATATGAAACACATATTTATCTTTTCCTACATCTCCAAATTTCAACCAAACACAATTTTCAAAATTTGAATTCGAATTTAAAATTTTTAAATTGGAACCAAACATATTTTCAGATATAATGAAAATAAGAAATTTGTTTTTGCTTTAGGTTGAATTCTTTGTTTTCAAAAAATATTTTCGGATCACAAACCAAACGGGGCCTTAAGATTTTCTTTTCACCAACTTTTTCTCTTCTGCTCTTGATATATGTGTACTCGTTTGCAGGAGGAACAGGCATCTTACCAACGGTCTTACTCACTCTGCCGAGAACACCTTAACTATTTGGTTTCTAGTTTTCTATTTTTAAAAATTAAACTTATAAATGCTACAAAATTCTAGCGAGTGGGTTGAATCTATAGCCTAATTTCAAAAATGTCTCATATTAACATAATTATCAGTGGTAGGTTTTTATGCATTGATTAGATTTTCTCTCTGACCAAAATACCCTTGCATGTAATGAATGGAATCACAATTGATATAATATTTTTACGTTTTATAATTAAGAAAAATAAGATGCATAATTAATGTGATTTTTATGTTGCTAATAAATGATATCCCAAATTCATTTTATGATTTTTATGGAATAATGCTCTCTCCCCTTTTATGAGTTTTTTCATTCCTCCGCTTTTACTTCTTTCGTTTCTTCATCAACTTCCTTAATCCTTTTTGCGTTCTTCACCAATATCCGTTCAATATCCTCATTAACATTCACTCCATTCTATTCTATTTCACAGCATTATTCACCCAAAAGAAAATGAAATGAGATTTTTTTTTTTTTTTCTATTTTCATTACTTTTTTTCTCCAATAATTTGTTTATAATAAAATGCAAATATTCGTTCTTCGCTAACTTTCATTAATTTACCCAATATTTATTAGAGACTGTTAAATTTACCCAGTATTTATTGTTTTTTTTTTTTTTAGTACAATAGGGTTGGAGGGATTGAACCACAGACCTACAGACTTCGTGATCGTTAATACATTCAATATGTCAGTTGAGCTATGCTCTCTTTGGCAGTATTTATTGTTCAATTCGCTATTAGTTTACTTACTATTACTAAACTATAAACCCAGTCTTTATTTTTCATGTCAATATTTATTTACTTATTGACAAATATATACACAATATTTATTTTTCCTATTAATATTATGTTATTTATTGATTTTGATAAATATACCTAGTATTTATTGTTCAAACCACTATTAGTTTCTTCCACATACATCCTTTACGTCTCATTCGATGAGATGTATTCAAACCTATGCTTCGTCATCCAAATGCATTTCATCATGAGTATTTATATTGCAATGAGCTAACTTACATCCCATTTCTCCAAACAATCAATCAAAAAAATCAGATGTAGTTGGTGTCCCAACTCTTGGTAATATCCAAAATAGGTATTCATTTGTTTCCTCATTTGTGCTGTCATCCTAATTTTTTTTCAATAAAACAACATTTAGTTTATACCTAGCAATATATTCATATATACCTAGTATATATTATGTGCCTCCACAAATAATACTCAATACATATCTTCAAAATCATACCTCCAAATCATATTCATAAACTTATAAAATCATACCCCAACAAATACATGATGCATAACTCCAAAATCATACCCCTAAAACATATTCATACCCTTATATAATCATACCACCTTAATAATACCCAATTCGAAACTCAAACAACATACCCCTTTCCTAACAACACCAAATCATTAACTCAAATATTAAATAATATCGAAATAAGAACAAAAAATACCCAAAACGAAATTAAAAAAACTTATGAGTACACATTGAAACCGATTAATGAAATATACAAGGTATGAAAGTTATTTTTACAACAAGAAGCTAGAGTGCGAGGTGGTGGACTATGAATTTCTGCAACGGACAAGGCTTGCGAGCAGCATTTTTGCGGGCGACGGGATCTACATATGCTAAACAGAGGATCAGGTTTGCAGCCAATAGACACGATGCCGCAGTCGATGGATGGCTAGGCGTATGGCGATGGCAGGGGCTACGAGTGGCTGACTAGATGCAATGCTTGGACACATGGCTAAGGCATATGGCGGACGACTGTGATTTTGCAAATCCTCAACGACGAAGACGGTTGTGGGCAAGGTGGCGACTAGCAATGGCGAATGGCTTGACAACGGCGGCTACAAAAAATACTCCCTCCTTGTTATTTGCAAATGTTTAGGGCAATTAATTTTCTAGGACAAATATATTGGAAAGAGAGTATGATTTTTCTCAATTCTCATATAATAATATAATAAAGATGAAAAATACGAAGAAATGGAGAGGGGAATGCTCTAGTTATGGAAAGTTTTTTTTTTGTATAATCAGTATCAGAATTTTCCTTCCATTTTTTATTTTCTTATTATTTCTTATTATTATTATTTTGCTATATGAGTTTTTTTTTTTTTTTTTTTGAAGAATGCTATATTGGTAATTATGAATGATAAAATAGTAAATTTAATATGATTAGGAATCTCAAACTTGAAAATACTAGACAAAAATGAAAAATATATACTTTTTAGACACTATTGTAATATGGGTCCCTAATAAGACACATCTATGTGTTATCTCTAAATACTACTTTCACTAATGTGTTACTTTGTTTTTCTATCTACTTTTTTTTTAAAAACATTTTCTAAATCTATGCGAAATTCTTAACTAAACAATGCAGTTTTTTAAAATTCTTTAAAAAAAAAAAAGGTTAAGAATTCAAATTTTCAAGAAAGGAAGAAAACGTAGAAAGAAATTATGAGAAAATAAGCAGAATTTCTAAAAACTAAAAATGAAAGTGTTATCAAACGAGGTCCAATTTTTATAAACTCAATACATGTTTCAAGAAAAAGGAGAACACTATTATTGATGATAGAAATATAAGTTTTATTAATGATCAATTATTTACAAGAAACATAAAATTTTCCATGGCTAGCCTCATACATAATATTGTTAGATACACATAACAACCTCAGACAAATAGCTCACAAAATTTGCTCCAAGATGCAAATCACTAACCTACCTATTTATCCATCTAATTCCAACAGACCTACAACCAAGGGTAGAAAGAATAATTTGTTTATCAACCTATCAGGGAAAGATAGAAAAACTACCGAAGGAATGAGTTTGAAATGACTTTTCAGAGTAGTATGTTTGGGCACAACACTTATTCCATAAGCACTTTCATAACAAAAAAAAAAAAAAGCACTATCTCACTACTTCTAACAGAAGTATTTTCAAAATTTCCAGATCTTGAAAAGTGATTTGAATCAACTAAAATCACCTTTTCATCAAACCAAACTCACACCAAAGTGAACTTTTCAAGTGGGTTGAAAATTCAAGGGTCTCCTATAGCATTTCAATAAGAGAGAAGAACATACGACGCTAAGGGAGGATGCAGCCATGCAGGCACCAGCGAGCCACGGTGGCAATCGGATTCCGGTGAAGGGATATAAGATTCCGGCAGCAATAGGCATACCAATGATATTATAGCCAAGAGCCCAGATGTAGTTAAGCCAAATACGATAAACAGTTTGTCTTGAGAGATCTATGGCTGTAACTACATCTTCTAAATTGCTTCGCATGAGAACTATATCAGCTGCTTCTATAGCAATATTTGTTCCAGCACCAATGGCAATGCCAACATCAGCTGCAGCTAAGGCATGTGAGTCATTTACTCCATCTCCCACCATTGCCACAATATTCCCTGTCGTCTGCGTTCAATTGTCAACAAAGGATCAGTCACTTCATGTGAAACTTTAATGACCACACCATTTCGAAGATTCAAACACGGAAAAATGTGATACTCGTACGCTCATTTTGGTTTCTAAACGTTTAGGTTTATATCATGTTCATCCCTGAACTTTCAATATGGCTGTTAGTTTTGAACTATAAAAAAAAAAGTACAAATTTGGTCATTTTTGTCTTAACATCAATTGTGTTACCAAATGGATGATGTGTGTATTAAATAATGCAGATAGATATTGAAAGTATTGGTTTAAGTGGGGGTTATTAGTGTTTTTAGTTTGCCATCGTTCAATAGATGGATGGATGGTGTGGATGATGTGAATTCAAATATGTATGTTAATGGCTAACATGAGCATAGCTCAACTGGTTAAAGCATATATTTTCAACCCAAAGGTCAAAGATTCGATTCTCCATCTCTACATGTTGTTGAACTAAAAATGTATGTTAATGTAGTAATGTCAATTTCTTAAGCCAATTTATGTGGTTTCAGGACATGCTCACACCAACATATTAAGACACATTTAAAACCACATCGTTCCTCTATTAAAACTTGGCAGTTAGACTAAAATAAACCTTTTAGAAGTCAATGGACCAAACTAAAACTAAACTAAAATCCTATTGAAAAATGGAACAAACTAAAATAAAACAGCACCAAAGTGAGATTAAAAAAGTAAGGTTTTGTGCTAGTTCAATTCTGAAGTAACTATGTGAAAATGAAGTAACGCATATTCTTACCATTTCCAATTCTCTAGCATCTTGAAGGTTCTAATTCTAACCCCACGTCACAATATGATCCGACAGCAAAATTAAAAGAAAACAAATGTGTTAATGAACTAGGAAGCTAAAATAAACAAAAAATATAACATTACAAAGGAGCTTGATCTTAGCTTGCTAAGACTCACCAAAGCATAGGAAGATCAGTAACTTAGGCCCCGTTTGATAACGTTCTCGTTTCTCGTTTCTTGTTTCCTGTTTCTGTTTCTCGTTTCTTGTTTCTGTTTCTTAAAAACTAAAAACAGAAACATGTTTGATAACTATTTTTGTTTCTTGTTTCTTGTTTTTTGGTAAAAATAAAGTTTAGTACATATACTATAATAAAACATATAACATGCATTAAAATAAATATAAAACATATATAAAGAGGTTATAGTATTTTATTAAGGCCCAACACCTAATTAATAATAATAATAATAAATTTATCCTTCAAATGTTGTTCAAATTTGATTTGCAATATTATTTCTCACTTCAATCAATTCACTTTGAACAATTTTGACTTACAAGAGTTAGTTCAATTAGACGAATTTGTAAATTGTCTAAGGTCAGACAATTGAACATACTCACATTTCTTTAATTTAATAATAAAATTTATTTTTATTTTTTCTTTAAAAACGCATTAGCCAATAATACACGCAAGTAAAATTAGAAAAAGATAGAGAATGTATATATATTTTTACATTTAATGGTAAACATGAAATACATTATTAGTTTATTTATTTAATAAAAAAATAAAATCATACCAAAAGAAAAAATAATAGAGAATTAAATAGAAAATAATAACTATAAGCTTGTTAATGTAAAGCAAAAGAAAATAAGAAAATAAGAGAGAAGAAAAAAACATAAACGGAAAGAGAAAAGTAAAAAGGAAAAAAGAAAAAAATAATAATGAACTAGTAAAAGAAAAAAGATTATGATGAAAGAGAAAGAACGAATAGAAAGAAATAAATCAAAAAATAAAAATAAAAATAAAAAAGATTAAAAAAACAAAAAGATTAAAAAGTATTAAAAGAAAAAAAAATAGAACGGAAGAGAGAGAAAGAAGAGAGAGGGGAGAGATGGGTAAAAAGAGAAATAGGAATACATGCATGAAACCTGGAAAAAAAAACAGAAACAGAATTTGATAAACTACTTTTTGAAGTTTCTCAAAATCTGTCATTTTTTTAGAAACGTTTTTAAAAAATTTAGAAACAAGAAACATGATCGTTTATCAAACATGTCTGTTTCTGAAAAATGAGAAACAGGAACAAGAAACAGGAAACAGGAACGTTATCAAACGAGCCCGCCATGCCACATTGCATGGGAGGAACTGATCCTTCACTTAGATGCCTACCATTTAGTCTTGGGTAGACAACAAATCAAGTGCAACAACTTTTAACTTCCAAAATGCAAATGCCCCAGAAAGTCATAAATGTAACAATAAGTTTAAAAGTTATGAATAGGAGAAAAATCAGATTAGATCTTAGAGTAAAGATTTTATTCTTAAGCTCAATTCTACATTTTCATTTACTCGGAATAAATATTTCACATGGTTAAATCTTTTCAAACTGGTTATTCTTATTGAGCATGAGCATAAAATTTCCTACAGGAGCAACAAGTAAAGCTGTAGAAAATGAAGTTTTACCTTTAAGGATTTAATCTTGTCAGCTTTTCCAATTGGATCCATCTCTGCAAAGACCTCATTGATCCCAACCCCTCTTGCAACAGCAAATGCTGTGGTCCAGCTATCGCCAGTGACCATTATGCTTGAGATGCCGATTGAGCGAAGATACGATATAACAGCTTTAGTCCCAGGCTTTGGCGCATCTATAACACCAAAACCTCCTGCTACTCTGCCATTAATAGCCACTAAGATACATGTTTGAGCCAGCCGCTCATTTTCTATAACGTAACGATCAACTTGAGGACCAAGCAGAATGTCATGAGCTTGCATGAGCCTTCTGTTTCCTACTAAAACTAGCTTCTCATCAATTCTTCCTCCAACCCCTCCTCCTGGGAACACCTCAAAGTTCTGGATGCATTTGTGACATTCGTTTCGGGCCCCAAACTTCCTTCTCATTTTCTTTGCATGCTCCACTACAGATTTTGCTAAAGGGTGTTCGCTTTTTGACTAAACAAAAAGATTAAAAGAAGTAAGATCACAATTTTTACTTTTAGTTTTGTAATTATTTAAGTTTTGGATGACTTTTGAAAGGATGTACATGTCTCTAGTTTTTTTTTTTTTTTTTAAACACAATTTTTCATTAATAAAATGAAAAGTTACAGGAGTGTCTTCAATTTACATAAGAAAGAAAACTTCTGAACAAAACTAAATACAAGATTCAAAACCAGCAACTTGAATTACAAGCGCACTCACCTGGATTGCTATCGCTACATCACAGAGCTCCTGCATTGGAAATGTAGAAAAAAGCACAACGCTAACTACCTCTGGCCTGCCAACTGTTAGAGTTCCAGTCTTGTCAAAAACTACCATTTTCACCTGAATGGTTGAAAGAAAAAAGCTCTGATACAATATTCACCCAAGTAAGAATTTAATCAATTCCATAATCATCCACTAAAAACCTTCATGTTTGGAAGTAAAAAAAACAAAGTACTAGTGGAAAAAAAAAGTAAAAAACGTCTTTGAGTGCTTGGTGAGAAATTAAACACTTGTAAAGTGCGGTTCGTTAAAGTACTTGACCAAGAAGTGCTTAAAAGCACTTTAAGAGTGAAAAAAAATTAATTTTTATTAAACATTCTTTTTTACTAAAGTGCTTACAGTTGGAATACTTTTACTAAAAGCATTCTTAAACACACTTTAGAGTTCTACACTCTTAAAAGTGTTTCCAGTGAAGCATTTAAGCTAAAAATACTCTCCAAATATTTTCTCACAAAAGTCAAAAGTACAAGTTAAAAGCATTTTATGTTACTAAAAAAATGGACTCTCAAATGTAGACGTAGAGTACCTTGTATGCATTTTGAAGTGCACTGGCTCCCTTAATGAGCACACCTAGAGAAGCACCCTTCGCGGATGCAACCATGATTGCAGTTGGTGTTGCTAAACCAAGGGCACATGGGCATGCGATCACCAACACTGAAATTCCAAACTGCAGTGCAAGTTCAAACTCATCCATGCCTTTTGGTATCCAACGTTTAGGGTATAAACCAGCTTCTCCACAAATTAACCATCCAAGCCATGTCACAAATGCTGCCACAACAACCTAAATGAGAAAAAGAAAAAGAAAGAAAGAAACAGAACTTTAAAATTATTCTTGGTAAGAGACTTTAAGTTTTATTAGGTAGTAATTTGAACCAAGCATGAAGAAAAAGCGAGTGGGAAAATCATTAAACTCACAACAGGAACAAAAAACTTTGATATCCGATCTGCTAATTTTTGAGCTGGTGCTTGTGATAGCTGAGCTGATTCGACGAGTTGTACAATTCGAGAAAGTGTAGTATCAGATCCAACATGAGTGGTCTTAACATATAAGCATCCATTTTCATTGACAGTCCCGCCAATAACCTGTTCATAGCATCAAAGGGAGCAAAATTGTTTTCATTTCTTGTTGAAATAAATTGTTAATTTAGTTTATGAGACTGGAATATGAAGGGGATGCGAGTTAAATTTTCTTCTAAACTATCAATTTTGTCAAATTGGGAACTTTCGACTCGGATAAATGTTGCAATCTTTTATCTTCTTTTTGTATATTTATCTACTATTTTCAATGAAAAAAATTCTCCAAAACGTACTAATTCCAACAAATTTAAACTCCAGCAAATCAATGACCAAAATCAAAGTCCTAACAAATCGATGAACAAATCTTTCTAAACTTATTATTTTCAACCAAAATTCAATCTTATGTCGTATTTCTTTGATGTTTCATCAAGCTTGTACCAAGTCTCTATTTATAATCTCTAAAATGTACGTGAGGTTTTTTTATTAATGATTATCCAAAAGGAAGTCTCTATCAAATGATAAAAATTGCAAACACTTGTCAAGTCTAAGATTCAATTTGATGAAATTAGAAGCTGAGAATAAAAGTTGACTCACCTTGTCAAATTTTTTTAAGAGATCTCACCTTGTCACGTTCAAACATAAGAATTGAGTTTTTTCTTTTCGCTCTTATTTGCCTTTAATTTTTCTCTCGACACCATGGGACAAACCCAAACATAAAGATATGGAAAAGGCAAGAAAAAAGCACCTTGTCACCGGGTGTTTTTGCAATGGATCTTGCTTCTCCAGTAATTGTACTCTCATTCACATTGCTTTCACCACTAATAACAATCCCATCAACAGGAACTTTTGCCCCAGGAACAATCTTAATTATATCATTCCTCTGTATCAGCTGGGTATCAATATCCATCTCTGATAGCAAATTTCCATGATCATCGAAGGTCATCAAACAAGCTGTATCAGGAGCAAGATGAGCAAGCTTTGCTAAAGCATCTGATGATTTCCCCTTGGCCATGACCTCCAAATATTTTCCAAGTAGAATGAAGGAGATCAACATGGAGCTAAACTCAAAGAAATCTTTCCCTTTAAAAGAGTTGGAAGTGGATGCTTTAAACACTATGTATACTGAGTACAAATAAGCTGCATTGGTGCCTACAGCAACCAAAACATCCATATTTGCAGATTTCTCTTGTAATGCACGGTATGATCCTACATAAAATCTGTTAAAAATCATCCAAGGAAACCATTAAACTATCTAAAACACATTTTCAACTTCAAGAAAATTAGGATTCTAAACCTTAAACTGTGATATTCTCATTTTCCGCTTCTTTTTCCTGTTTTCTGTTTTATTTTTCTAAAGAAAGAAAAACAAAATAGTAATTGATCCTTATTTCTTATTCTACTAAAACCGGCTCATCACTTCTCTCTGCACACGTGCAAAGAAAATGTGTCATGCGTCAAGCAAAAACATGTCACTTAAAGACAACTGCTAACCTTCTGGCTTCTGCAAACATTCCCATTTTGAAAGATGTAACAAAATAACAGAGATTAAATTAAAACTTCTAAAACTAAGACTAAAATGAAACCAAGCATAGCAAAATAATAATTTAATAAAAAAATAAAGTCTTACTTGAAAAGTATTTTTTAAAACATTTCTTAAAAGTAAAAGCACATAAAATAACGCCTTTATTCATGTTTTTTTTCGCCTTTATTCATGTTTTTTAAAAACAAACAAAAGTCTATAAATTTTTTTTTTTTTTTTTAAAGTCTTGAAAGTCTTCACCCTCTTAAAAAATGTCCTATTTCCGACAAAAACCCACATTTCTTCTCTCCCTCGTTTCTCTGGGAGAAAGTAGACACAAGTAGATGTTACCAAGTTATTAAAAAACTACAAACTAACAGAAATGAGAAACAGAGACTATCAAGAAGCCAATGGGAAGAAGCTAATACCAGATCATAATAATAAAATTACCTCCGGCCAGCAAGAAACTGGACTGGTGTGCAGAAGATCCATTTAAGAACCATTCCAACAGTAAGCATATTGCAAACCCTATAATTCAACCACTCTCCATAAGGAGGAAGCATAGGAAGCACCATTGCTAAAGCAACCACTGGAACAGCAAACAAGCAGCTCAGCAAGAACAAATTCCTATAAGTACAAGCTTCTTGAAGCTGCTCCACATCTCTTCTTTTCGGAGGCACATACAAGCTCGGCCCGTAGCTCTCGAGGCACTGCAAAAGAGACCTCGGACCAGTCCGGTCAGGATCATAGCCGATGGAAACCATCTGCCCTAGCCCGTCCATTTCAACATAGTTCACTCCAGAAGCTTGCTCGAGAGTGGATCTAATGGCGGCCATGTCCGCAGGGCCAACTCGAACGAGTTTAATGTGAACTTCGTAGGCTTCGTCTGCGGCGGGGATGAGCTCGGCTTCGAAGCCGGAATCGTCAATTGCAGAGAGGATTTGGGCTTCGGTGGTCAAATTTGGATCGAAGAGGATTTTGGCTTCTTCGATTTCGGGACCGACGAGTGCTCGTATGACGCCGTCGACCATAGTTAGGGCATTTTGAAGAGATCGGACTTTGGCTGGGCAGGCCATTCTTCTGATTCGTAGACGACATATTGCAATGCCTTGTTCTGGAAACCCGTCGGCGGGCAAACCTCCGGCTTCTATGAATTCTACCACTCTCTCTTCCTGTGATATCCCGACCACATACTTAATCTTAATGAAGAGATCGGTTTTGTTACTTTTCTTAATTAATATTCCTAATCTTTTAAAAAATGGTTCAAACATGCCGAGCATGGCTCAACTGGCATAAAGAGGATATTCTGAACCAGAAAGTTAGAAGTTTGAATCTTACATCTCACATAGTAACGAACACATAAGACAAACTTGTGCAAATAGCAAGCCAAGAGGAAAGAAAGGATGGGAGAGGATAATGAAAAAGGATGGTGCGTTTTGACAAGCTAGCGAAATGGATGACTGAAAGATGTCATGTCATGGATAGAGATGTTCATTTTTTTCGCAGGACGAGACCCGCCTTAATGGGGAAATTCCCATTTAGGCGGAGAATGGTAGAGGGACTGGGAGAAAAACATTCCCCGCGAGCTAGCCGAGGATGGGAAATTCTCCTTCTCCGTTTCTCGCTGTGTTTATTTTTTTTATATTTTATATTTTATTTTTTAATATGTGTGTAAGTATATATATATATATCATTTAAAATTTGATTGTTAATAATTTAGATAATTTGATATGAAATGTTGTTTTGTTTTTATTAAGAGGTTTAAGAATTTTATCTATAAATAGAATTTTTTTATATTGAAAGTTAACTATTTAAATGAAGATTTTTCATGAGTAATTAACAATGTAATTGAAAATTAATGAATATTTCCTATAGAAGTTAACTATTTGAAAATATATCAAAAGAATTATTTGATTCTTTAAAAAAAAAAAAATCTAAACAGGAAATAATTTTTCGCAAAGAACCCGATCCCTGCAAATTCCCCGCGGGGAATTCCCACCCCGATCCCCGCAAAATTTAATGGAAAATTTTGCGTGGATGGAGATTCAAATGGAGGCGGGGATCGAGACGAGGAAGTCATCCCCATCCTCGCCCCCGCTCCATGGACATCTCTAGTCATGGAGCGAGGGGTATCATGAATTTCGTATAAGACAACGAAATGACCTCGAGGTGCTGTCGAGGAATTAGTTTTAAAAAGTTTTAAAATTTTGCTTCTAAAATCATATATGTGGTTGAACAATTTTGTTGGAGTGAGGGAAATTGATACAGTTGCTGAGTTCTAAACAAAGCAATGACAAACATAATTTTTAAAGAATAAGTAGCATGCCAATAATCATCAAACAATCATTTTTCAAGCCAAGTTTGTCATTCATTTTTTAACCCTACATTAGTGATTTTTTGGTGTTCATTGGTACTCGCTACATGGCCGTTCAGTTTTTAAAAGTCATATTTACTCCATTTATAACTTAGAACCATGTCGATTTTCGTCATTCGTTTTAATAATAAAATTACTAAGAAGCAGATTTGAATCAATTTTAAAAGTTAGGGATAAAAGAGAAAATGTTCAAACATTAAAATATAATTGAAACTCACCTCAAAATTCAAAAGTTATTTAGAATAATTTAGCCTAATAACTATTTTGGTTAAATTATTATCAATTTTGATCTTTGTACACCGTAAACATATTTTTTTTTCCTTTCTATTAATCTTTTTTGTCCCATTTTTTTTATCACAATTTCAGGCTTCCAACACAACATTACATCCTGTAAATTTCTTGAAGTATTGTGGTACCTTTGTGTATTAAAGAGCTTCATTATGTATTCAATTTGTATTAGGATTTTGCAAACAAAAATGAAGACTATCCCAAGTACATTATTGACCAAAATGCATGAACATTTCAAAAGTATAGATATCAAACTAGACAAAAACTTAAAATGTAGGCCCATTTGATAACCATTTAGTTTTTGTTTTTGTTTTTAAAAATTAAACCTACAAAAACTATTTTCACCTATGAATTTCTTTATTTTGTTATCTACTTTTTAAACATGTTTTCAAAATTCAAACGAATTTAAAAAAAGTAGGTTCATTTGATAACCATTTAGTTTTTTATTTTTGAAAATTAAGCGTGTAAACACTACTTTTACCTATGAGATTTTTTGTTTTGTTATCTACTTCCTACCCATGTTTTTCAAAAACCAAGCCAAGTTTTGAAAACTAAAAAAAGTAGTTTTTAAAAGCTTGTTTTTGTTTTTATAATTTGACTAAGAATTCAAATGTTTCTTTAAGAAAAGTAAAAACCATAATTAAGAAATTGTAGGAAAACAAACATAAATTTCAAAAATCAAAAACTAAGAACCAAATGGTTATCAAATGGGCTGTAGTTTTAAAAAATATATTTTTGTTTTGAAATTTGGCTATGAATTCTAATGTTTGCTTAATAAAGGTGAAAATATAGTCAAGAAATGGTAAAGAAACAATCACATTTTTTAAAAATAGAAAACTAAAAATGAAATCATTATCAAAAAGGGTCCATTAGTATCAAATTTTACGTACTAGCATCAAAATATACAAAAGTTAAAAATTCAGAGACTAAAATATGACTTAAACATTTAGAAAATATATGTGTTCTAATGTGTCTATTCATTTTTTATTTTTTAACTTTAAAAAGTCTCAATTACATTCTTAAGGCCCCGTTTAATAATCATTTGGTTTTTAATTTTTGGTTTTTGAAAATTAAGCCTATAAATACTATTCTCACCTATGATTTTACTTGTTTTGTCATCTACTTTTTACCTATGTTTTCAAAAATCAAGCCTTGTTTTGAAAACTAAAAAACATAGTTTTCAAAAACTTGTTTTTGTTTTTAGAATTTGGCTAAGAATTCAAATGGTTCTTTAATGGATATGAAAACCATTGTAGAGAAATTGGGAGAAAACAAGTTTAATTTTCAAAAACCAAAAATCAAAAACCAAATGGTTATCAAACGGGGCCTAAATTTTCAATTGTCATTGTAATAAGTTTTTAACATCAATAATACGTACATATAGTCACGATATGTTGATTGGACTATTAAGTGATGATTTGACCTTTTATGACAAAATAATAAATGAGCATTAAGGAATTGATCGATTGGATAAATCATTGATAAGAGTAGACAGGTCAAAAAAGTCAATAAAACAAATGGATCTAACACATTTTTGTTAGTATTTATGTCCTAAAGCCATGTAATTAATGTTTATTATTTAATAATTATTTATATTTTTTATCATATTATTTGCAATATTATATTATACATTACATAAAAATCATATGTTAATGTAATTTTAAACAGTATGTTCTTGACATACGAGAGGATCATGTTCAAGAAATAATCTAAAGAGCCTATAGTATATGAATAATGTTAGGTGTTTTATCCTTGTAATACTATTGATACAATCCACTTTGTAACAGTTACAAATATTTTGATCAAAATAGTTCATGTGGAAATATGTGAGTGGATGGTATCATATAAAATGACTTTGTATAAGACTAGACCATGAAATATTTAATATCTCTTTATAAATATGTTAATTGAGAAGATTAATATTTCATAAGATTATTCATATGCAACTCGATCTTAATCCTAAGTGAATTATAGACTCCGGCCTGTGAGGTCATGTTGTTCTTTGATTTGCATGGGTGAGAGTGGTTTTGTAGCTGATTCAATATGTTTACTATTTTGGAGACTTGATCAAATAGGAAGTTGGGTATATAAGTTTCACAATATGAAATTCACTCATTCCCATATAGAATAAATAGATGAGTAGTTTCCTTAAGTGTTACTTTCGAGACTTGAACCAGTCGCGCACTCTCACTGGCCTGAAAGAGATTTGGTTTATGATTGGATCATAAATAAATTATTCATTAGAATATCAGTAGTACTTAAGGTATAAGATGTAATTATAGGGGTAAAACAGACTTTTGATCTAGCTGTAATTACGAGCAACTCGTGAATGATCGACTTGTATGAGGTGATTATTTTCATGGACACAACTTGTCCTACAGTACATAAAAGTGCAACTCTAGGTCTATAATGAAGTGATCTAGAGTTAATGAATGAAAATTAATTGATTAAATATGGAACTTATAATCTATAGTTTCATAAGATTCTCTTGCTAGTTCATAAGAACAAGAAGATTTCGTTTGATAACTCTTTCATTTTTTATTTTTGAAAATTTAGCTTATAAATTCTACTTCCTCCTATCAATTTCTTTGCTTTGCTATCTACTTTCTAAAAATATTTTCAAAATTTCAAGCCTAATTTTAGAAACTAAAAAAGTAGTTTTTAAAAACTTGTTTTTGTCTTTTAAATTTGACTAAAAATTCAAATGTTTTAAGAAAAGTGAAAATCATAGTAAAGAAATTATAAAGAAGCAAACACAATTTTAAAAAACAAAAAATTAAAAATGATAATATGTATTAATCATGTAAATAGAAACTTGATGGTGCCTTCAATGAAGCAAATAAAATGAATTAATTAAGGTCGACAACTTACATTATTGAGGTCCCGTGGATTTAGAGGCACCTTAAGATCATTAATATTAAATTCCATCTTAGCCTAGCCTGCAGCCACAGGAGCAAAAATTTATTAATTTAGAATGCACATTTTAAAAGATAGAAAAGAAAAGAAAAGAAAAAAACTACAAGAAAGGGGAATTTGGCATGCCATTAATTTCTTTTTTTTTTTTGTTGCAAAGAAAACAAAAATATTAATTTCATTCATAATGTTCTGCATACTATAAAGTCAAAATATATAATTTTCTCTTAAGAAATTGTGTGATTGAGAATATGAATTAAAATTATATTGTATGAAATATGGAGAAGATAATTAAACCTTAACCTGAGCTAGATTTTTTGAAAAATATAAAACGTACCCTTATATTATAGTAGAACGCCATCTATGAAAAAGTGGATATTTATAATTTTTAATTAAAAAAACATTGAGTTGACCTCAATTATTATTGAGGTGAAAACAATAACCCTATTTAAAAAAGAGATGGTTTATGAAAAATCAAAGTTTAGATCAAGCCGTCCTTCTTTTAAGGGTAAAAAAAGGTTGAATTGGAGCTACACAATACCTTTAAAAATAATTACAAAATTTGATCACATTAGTCTAATTATTTTATTGTCTTCAATTTTGACAATTATTTTCTTTTCTCTTTTTTAAAAAAAGGGTTAACAATTATTTTCAAAATGTCTCATTTATTTATTTTTATAAAAAAAATGTTAGACAAATTGAATAAGGTCAATAACCATCCATTGGTATAAATTATAATAATATTTGAATTAGTACTCTCAAAAGGGAAAAACTTCACCCCCAATAAGTTGAGAAATTTTGGCATTCTCAAGTCCATTATGTAATGGAGCAACCAATGCACCTAAGACCAAGATTCAACACAAAGATGATGAACATGTCCAAAGAGACTAAAAATAAATTTCTGGAGGTGCAAGTCTAAGAATTTATAATCAAGTCCAAATTCATGAAATAATGTGAAGGGGAGAAATTATTCGACTTGCCTGATAGTTTTTCATTGTTTGATGTAGGAAGAGAAGTATCTCGAATTTATATCAAGTGGTTATTAGGGAGCATGAAAATTAATAAATCCACATCGAATGGTTATTACGAGAGATAGCCACATTGTGATTGTCTCATTGAATAATTTGTCTGTAAAGGGTCATTCACGAAAGGTTATGTCTATTCACAAAGAGTTGTATTCGTGAAGAACTGTGTCTACTCCCATAAATACTTGTGTCTCTATTTGTGAAAAATCGTGTCTACTCAAAGAGTGGTATATTGTCAAGAAGTATATAATAGTTTATTATGTATTTGTTTAAATATATTTAGTAGCTTTGACATTCTAAGAAATCTTTTTGTTTCTCCAACAATCATTCTCTCAAACAAATGACTCTAGAGTCTCTCTTCAAATAATCATTCCTTCATCTACATAATCATTCCTTCACCCACTTTTCTACCATATCGTTAGTTTAACTCTTATTCAGTTCAAATATTCTCAATCACTTGTATGATATATAAGACCCAACAACGAGTTACATTGTGAATTGTGTAAGCCACTTATTATCACATCTAGAAATCCTTCCTCGCAACAAAAACCCATTGAGCCCTCCCTCAAACAATCTTTTTATTTTAATAGACAACCCGTGTTTGATAGAGTTTTATATACCTCTACAAACCACATTGCTAAGATAACCAAAGTTCCCCATTTTTTGTTCTATTTTTGAGAATTATATTAGTCATAATTCAACATCTCCGACGTTTACGTCTTTGAGGCTCATCACTTATTATTATTATTATTATTTTTTGAATTCAACAATATATGGGAGAATTAGAATCTTTGACCTTTTAATCGAAGACATATGCCTTAATCAATTGAGTCATGCTCAGATTGGATGGCTCATCACTTATTTATTCTTTATTCAATGATTTCAACTCCAAGTATGATCGCCAATTGAGCATAGCTTAGCGGTACTTGACATGTACTCATTCTTTTGAGGTTGAAGGTTCAAATCTCCACACCCTATTTATTGTACTAAAAATAAAACTTAAAGTATGATTAAGTTTAAGGGATGACTCTAATATGGTTTGTTTACTAATATGATATTCTATCTTTAATGTTTCTAAACCTGCATTATTTTTCTTTTAGATTCTTGTAACCATGATCCAATAATACGTTCTACTTATTCATATATTCACAATCCTTCGTACTTCCCATAAAAAACTTCACACCAACAAAAAGAATGGTTGATGGTCTTGTTTCTAATCCGGAAAAAAAAGAAAAATGAAAAAAGAAAATTCCGAGAGTATATATAATCAAACCAATAAATAATCAAAACAACGATGTGTATGAACAAACCACTGAAAACTAAACTAAATGATACGTATAATATGGCCCAAGCAATCAAACTACAGTAGCTCGAAAAATCCATAACATTGCATCAATTAAACAAAATGAAAAGAATGTTAAAAAAGAAGAAATGAGGCATTAACGTTACCCGGTTGTTGTCCGGATCCGTGACAGACAAATCAACTTTATGAATAGACGACGGTGACTGTGGATGGTCGGAGCGGCTGTCCGCCGGCAAAGGGGGAAGAAGCGGCACCGTGCAGAGTGCAGAGGGACGAGTTTTTTCTCCGGTGGCTGCCGGAAAAGAGAGAGAGAAAAGGGTGAATGGGAAATGGGAAGAGGAGAGAGAAAGTGTTTGTGATTTTGGTTGGTTTTTGGTTAGTGATAATATGATATGGCCTATTGAGGAGCGAGAAGACCGAGTCAGAGAAAGAAGATGGAAAGAGTGGTCTGTTCATTGCCTGAAAAATAGATGGAAGGGCTAAACACAAAAATCTAAAACTTGAGGTTGTTTATTGAAATTTTCTTTTTCTTTGGCTCCCTATTGGTTCCTTTTGGATTTCATTGTAAAATCTAGCATAAATAAAAGGTAGAAGGTTCATGTCAAAAATATTAGATCAAAATAGGATTTAAACCAAAAGTTAATTAGTTTGACTTAGCTCAACTCAATCTTTTTATTTCTATTTGCAGAATTTGAATGGATAACATAACTTTTTAAAAATATTTTAAAATATATATGTTTATAGTAGGAATTACAAATATAACATACTTTAAAACAATAATTGAAAATATAATATTTTAAAAAAACTTTTATTATTAATTAACTTTTTAAGAATATTACAATACATGTGGGTTGAAGATTTGAGCTTACAACCTCTTAAAGAAAGAAGAATTGCCTTAATTGATGAGTTATGTTCATATTGTCATTTTATTAATTAACTTTAGTGATGCTAAAATAATATATTTGTAATTAATATGATAGCTAAGACCCTGTTTATAACCATTTGATTTTTTTTTTTTTTGGTTTTTAAAAATTAAACGTATACTTCTACTTATGAGTTTCTTTGTTTTCAAATGTCTACCATCACAATTTCTTATCCAAGCCAAGTTCTGAAAGCTAGGCCATGAAAACTAGGCCCCATTTGATAACGTACAATTTCGTTTTTAAATTTTTGTTATTAAAATTTATACTTGTTTCCTCACAATTTCTTTAGTATGATTTTCATCTATCTTAAAGAAATATTAGAATTCTTAGATAAATTTCGAAAACAAAAACAAGTTTTTAAAAACTATTTTTTTTTAGTTTTCAAAACTTGACTTAGTTTTTGAAAACATTAGTAGAATGTTAGATAACAAAACAAAAAAAAAACTTGTAGGTAGAAGTAATGCTTATAAGCTTAATTTTTAAAAACTAAAAACCAAATGGTTATCAAATGAGATCTAAAAGAAGTAGTTTTTGTTTTTGAAATATGGCTAAGAATTCAAATGTTTCATTTAGAAAGAGATGAAAATCATTGTAATGAAATTGTGAGAAAACAAGCACAATTTTCAAAAACCAAAAACTAAAAATCAAATGCTTATCAATCAGGACATGTTGCTCGATTCACAAGTGGTACGAATCGTTACAAGTAATATATATAGTAGTGTAAGTACCAGTATCATTTTCCATAGGGAATGAATGCCTACTAATTACAAATTCATTAGTCTCAATTTTATCTAAACATTGATTAATCAAGAAAGATGAAATAACTTGCTTTGAATTAAACTATTTAAAAGTCTAAAACTAACAAAAAACATATGGATAAATTTAATTGCTAAAAGTTATAGAGCAATGTCTTCATCGTTATTTCCTCCTATTCTTCATTCATTAATAGTTGAAACAATTTCTATTTCTAGGTTGTTGACAAGTTCTACCCGATAGACTTGATATTCTCTCTCAAACAATAACGATATTCTTTGCAAATTAATTGTCTATATCTCTATGACAACTTCAACCATTCAAACATGACAAACATAAAACCTAAAAATTGCCATAAAATCTACAAGGATATCTCTATCTTATGTATAAATTAGAGAAAACTATTCATATCTATGAATAATTCTTGTCTCTCAATCTCAAACTATGACATGAAATCAATGCAAAGAGTGGCCAAATCTAAACATGCATTAAACTCAAAAAAGTTTTCACAACCAAATCCGAAATTGAAATATCAACTATTTAACTAGGAAGAATAAAATTCAATAAACGATTACATAAAAGCTCTAGAAAAAGAAAATTAGTTCATAACGAAAATCTCAACAAAAATCCTAACTAAAACCATTATGAAGTCATTACAACCAAGAAAAGAAACAAGGAAAAATAGAAAAGAAACAAATTCCGCCGATTTCACGAGTTTTCAAGTGTTGCTCTCACTCCGTTTAGTTGCTCAGATCCTCAAAAATAGTGTATAGTCATCTTCCCCTCTTTCTATGTCCCAAGATCCCTCTCAATTTTAACAAAGAGATATATTTATAGGCCAAAAAACCTTAGGCACGCGTCAGATTCACGTTTCATAACTTCTAAACGCTACCATTTTGTTTTAGGTATATGTCAGTGGTGCCTAGGCGCTGTAATTTTTTTTTTAATCTTCAACTTGGAAATTCTCTGATTTTTTCCTTCAAAATGCAATCTTTGATCACCTACAAAAATAAATGAAATGCATGAATTAAAACCCAAAATCTATAGGAAAACTAACTAAAAAAACCTAAACAAGATAAAATAAATAAATACATATTGACTAGATTTTGGGCTATATTGGACCTAATAGGCTTGGCCCACCTAGTCGCCCTTGGCCCCCCTAGTTGACTTGGGTTTGACCTGATTCCTTTGGGCTGGTCTAGTAGCGTTTGTATCATTCGGGTATAATTTTATGTTAGGAATGAAGGTTTCACTCTGTAGCGCAAGTATTGGATCGTGTTTGATTTTATTTAAAATTAAACTAAAAAAAATTAAGGTTAAGCAATAAATACCTTTGTATATTATGGAGATATTTTTGGCGGGTCTTTATCTCCTCCATAAAGTCTTCCTGTTTATGACTTGAACACGAGACCAAGGTTTGTGGGAGCCTCTTGAAAGAAAATCTACAAGGGGTAGGAGAAAAAAATGTCTAGAGAGAATTCTCTAATTCTCTATTGAGGAGGTGTGTGTTATGTCTAATGACTTAACCCAATGGTCCTATTTATAGAGACCAATGGCAAATCTTTTTCATAATTAAAATATTATATTTTAATATCTAATATATTAAAATATATTTTATACTTATTTGAACCTTATTCAAATCTCCTACGATATTTATTTATTTGAATTTTATTCAAATTTTATAAATATATTTTCTTTAATGTATCTAATATACATTAATTATTTTAATATTTAATGTATCAAATACAATAAATATATTTTCCTCTTTTATATTTCATATATCTAATATATTAAATATTAATTTGAACACTTCAAATTAAATATTAATTTGAACATTTCATTTTTTTATCAACTAAATTGATCTTTTAGCGTTACTATAAGCTAGCAATGGGACCTTATAGACCTACAGATTATAAGCTTCAACGATACAAAATCAATTAATTAAACTTTTTAATTAATTAATTTTCATTCATTAACTATAGGTCACTCTACTATAGACCTAGACTTGTACTCTTATGCACTGTAGGACAAGTTGTGTCCATAGATATAATCACTACATGCAAGTCGATCCTTCACGAGTTGTTTGTAATTACAGCTGAGTCAAAAGTCCACTTTACCTCTATAAGGGAAGGAGTGAATTCCATATTGTGAGATTATGTTTCCAGCTCCCTATTTGGTCAAGTCTCCAAAATGGTAGGCATATTGAATCGGCTACAAAAGCCACTCTCACCCATGCAAATCAAAGGACAAGCCTTCACAGGCAGGAGTTTATAACTCACTCAGAATTAAGATCGAGTCGCATATGATCATCCTGATAAAATATTAATCTTCTCAATTAACGGATTTATAAAGAGAGATTAAATATTTCGTGGTTCAATCTTACACAAACTCATTGTGTAAGATACCTCCACTCACATGTCTCCACATGAACGATTTGGATTAAATCATTTGTAACTATTACAAAGTGGGTCGTATCGATAGTATAACTAGGATAATGCACCTAACCTTATCCATATACTATGACTCTTTAGGTTATTTCTTGAACATGATCCTATCGTCTGTCAACCATATACTATTCAAGATTACACTAATAACCTTGGATTTTTCATATAATGGATAATATTATATTGTAAATAAAATAATAAAAAATATTATTAATTATTAAATAAATTATTAATTACGAAGCTTTAGGGCATAAATCTCAACATTTTACCTATAACATTGGCTCCGCTCCCAAATTTCAGCCTTTGGTTATCCTAAGCTGGACATTTGAAGGTCAATTTAGGAGTGAGTTTTTTCTTAAAAGTTTAGAGGCGACGACCGCTCATATGCCTGTAAGGCCCATCCCGGGTGTGCTATGTTAAAATTATCACAAGGTGAACTTTGGACTTTAAACATTGCTTGGTGTGGTTGTTTAGGCCCAATGGGCTCAATTAAATGCTTCAAATTGTGGTATTTGGGTCCATCTCATGCGCCTTAAACTTAGGTGTGTGCCTAATATGCTTCAAGCAAGCCACATCATGCCACGAGGGCGAACCGATGAAGAAGGAGATCTCCACTTCAATATTTAAAGTAGCAAGCTTCATGAGGAAGGAGAATGAGTGGAGAAACAAGCTTCAAAGCATCATGAAAACACCAAACCCAAAAGCACCAATTTAAACACTATTTAGGGTTTAATTCTTAAAGTCATGTTTTCATGTAATTCTTATTACACCATTCTTTTGGACTTTAATTGTAAAACATATTTGTATGTCCAAGGCTCATAAAAGCCATACACAATAGTTAGAGTATTTAGTTGTAACTTAACTTAGCTTGTTTTAAACACTATTCTAGTTTGGTTAGTTTAGGGTTGTCTTTTACCGTTAGTTAGCTTTGTTTTCTAAGGCTTATTTAAAAGTCATACTTGTACATTTGAGATGAGGTTAGATTTTTATGGATGAATGAAAGAGCTTTAAGCCTTTTTCTTGCTCCAAACCACGAGCATGTCTCGTGCATTCTCTTGCTTTAGATCTTGCATGTCATATAAACCTTCAAGCTTGATTGGTCAAACTTGTGGAGGGTTTCGACTTTGAATCGAGAGCAAGCTTTGACCATCAAGGTTAGTCCTTTCTTCCTTCCCTTAAGTGGTTCCTTGTGTGTGTACTAGGTGTTGCTATGTGTGTTTAAGATGTACTTGTTCATACAAGGGTTGTTTAAGCCACTGTGGTAGGGTTGAGTACATTAGTGCCCATCATGTGCTAAGCACGTGTTGGCTTATGGAAGATGTGCGACGATAAGGAGCAGTGCGTTCAGCGTGTGGCCTTCCTGAGGCAAAAATGTGACTGAAATTAGTTGGCCACGTGTCACTTGCAGGTTGGTCTTGATAGTAATAAACATTTCACCTCGCAATGGAAGACATTATTTCTGAACAATTTAGAAATCAAATTTTGGATTGACTTTGATTATATTTAGAATTAAACTGAAAACATGGTTAAACAAACTTACATTGATGAAATATGGAGAAAATTTCGGATGGGTCTTTACTTTTTGTATTCTAGCGAATCTCCATGTGTTCCATCGAATCTCAAATCTCCACAAGATCTTCCTCGCTATGACTCAAATATAGAACCAAGGTTTGTGGGAATCTCTTGAAAGAAAATTCATAGGAGAAAAATTCGTAGAAAATTATGTGTGTAGAAAATCTCTCTCTTTGGCTCAACTTAATGGTCCTATTTATAGAGACTTATGGTAGAATCTTTGTCATAAAATCAAATAATATATTTTAATATCATTATATTAAAAACACATATATATTGAACATATTTGAATCTCATTCAAATCTCTTACAATATATATTTACCTATTTGAATCACATTCAAATTTCATATATATTGTTTCCTTTAATGTACAAAATACATTAATATATTATTCTCTTTAATATTTATTGTATCAAATGCAATAAATATATTTTTTTATTTAATATATCCAATATATATTAAAGGTTAATTTGAACATTTTAAATTGAATATTAATTTGAATATTTCAAATTTTTCTTTCAACGAAATTGATCATTTTAGTGTTACTATGAGCTAGCAAAGGAACCTTATGGACCTACAGATTATTAACTCTAACGATACAAAATTAATTAATTAAACTCTTTAATCAATTAATTTTCATTCATCAACTCTATGTCACTCCACTATAGACCTAGAATTACACTCTTATGCATTATAGGATAAGTTGTGTCCATAGATATAATCGTTACATGCAAGTCAATTCTTCACGAGTTGTTCGTAATTACAAGATACTAGGTCAAAGGTCCGGTTTACCCCTATAATTACATTTTATACCTTAAGTACTATTGATTCTCTAATGAATAATCTGTTTATGATGCAATCATAAACTAATTCCCTCTTAGGCCAGTAAAAGGGTGAGACTCGATTGTTCAAGTCCTAAAATCAACACTTAAGGAAACTACTTATCTACTTTCCCTATATGGGAAGCAGTGAATTTCATCTTGTGAAACTTATGAACCCAGCTCCCTATTTGGTCATGTCCCCAAAATGGCACGCTTATTGAATTGGCTACAATAGCTACTCTCACCCATGTAAATCAAAAGACAAGTCCTTATAGGCAGGAGTTCATAGCTCACTCATGATTAAGATCGAGTTGCATGATCATCCTGTTGAAATATAAATCTTCTCAATTAACGGATTTATAAGAGAGATTAAATATTTTGTGGTCCAATCTTATACAAACTCATTGTATATGATAACTCACATGTCTCCATATGAACGATTTAGATCAAATCATTTGTAATTATTACGAAGTGGGTCGTATCAATAGTGTTACCAGGAAAAGACACCCGACTTTATCCATCTACTATAGATCTTTTAGGTTATTTGTTAAACATGATCCTCCCGTATGTCAACCACATACTGTTTAAGATTACACTAATAACTTTAAATTTTTATGTAATGGACAATATAATTGCAAATAAAAATAGATAATAATTATCAAATAATTATTAAATATTAAATCAATAATTACGAGACTTTAAAGCACAAATCCCAATAGGTTTGGGGCATGTTCTTGTTGTGTGCAAGCACATACACGTGCGTGGCATCGTTTTTCATGCCTGTGAGCATGGTAGTGGTGTGGTCTACCACGTTTGTGTGCTTGGCAAATGCATGGTCTGCCCTGCCTGTGCACATGATTGAGTGAAACTTGTGGGTTAAAAATAAAAAAAAATGTTTAGCCTAGTGCAAGTGCACACTATCAATGCAAGTAATAAAATTGGAAGTATTCCAAAGTATTGATCCCACAGGGAACAAAGTTTAACAAAAAGATTGGAAATAGCAAAGATTGTTCAAAAATTGCAACTTGGGTAACTCAATTGCAAAATAGGATTGTGGTTGTGTGAAAAGCAAAGAAAAACAAAATGTTAAGAGATAAAATTGCAAAAATAAAGAAGGGGAACTCAAGAATATTCATTGCCCTTAAGACGTGAATTGTTACTTTAAATTGCAATTGCAATCCTTGCCTACACAAACAAATATAAACCAAATTCAATTTCTATTCAATTTTGATTCCAAAATCTTTAAGAGGCTAAGTGATTGGACCTATATGTCTATGGTCAATCATACTTAGATAAATTTAGAACACAATTCTAGTGGTATTGGAGTCTTTTACCCTATGTCTAGGGAAAAGAATGGCTTATGTCTAAGCTCTTGTCTCCATTGTTTGTGCGAAATTTGCTTTTTACTAACTCTTTCGGTATTAGCTCCAAGCTTTGTATGCAATCCTAGTTGATCGAAGTAGAATTACAAAAATCCATCAACTCAACACAAGCAAACAACTAAAGTATATGCTTGGTTGTTTTTGCAATTTAAGCTCAATTCACTCCTTAGGGAATTCACATCCTTGAATCCCTAAAAAGGACTTAGCTCATAATTAACTTAAAAGAGTCTAAGTAAAACTTTGTGAATATTTTCCATGATAATAAAAGTAAAACAACAGTACGTAGCTTAAACTATAATTGGGGGGAATTTAATTTAAATGTTGTATAAAGAAAAGAACAGTAGAAATAAGAGGTGGAGAAATAAACATTCAACAACTTGAATAAATCAAGTAACACCTTTGCTAGAAATCAAACCTATGAACAACATCTCTAGAAAACGATCAAAATTCAACTTGTAAAAAGTACTTCTTCAATGAAAAACTTAACACCAGTAACTGGAGACAAATGGGAATGAATAGAAACTAAACTAACACAGCCAAACTGAATTAAATAGAATTCAAATTCAAACTAAACAACTAAGAACAAGCTGAAGGTATACTTCAAATAAACCCACTGCTCCTTCTATAGATCTCAATCAATTCAATCTCTCTCTTCGTCAAGAAGGAATAAATCTTCACCATCCAAACTTTTACTTGGATTGGATTGAAGCTAAGGGAGAACATCTTGCTGGAATAAAAGAAGAAGAGAAGAGCATAAACGAAAGCAACAAAAAAATAGAAAAATGGGTATTTTCAAAGATGAAAATTCCCCTTCTTTGTGTGTTTTTCCTTCATTTTATAGACCATGACGATTCTGGTTTTTTTCTCCTTCCATTGGCTAAAGAATCTCCATGGATTATGCTAAAATTAAGCCAAATCGTGGGTTTCCTTCCTTGAAAAATACAATAGATTTTTTTGGTTCTTTCCATATCTGCCACTACTACTCAATCGCCAAATCAGATTGCAATTGCAATATGAAATTTCAATTCTCTAATGCTCCCTTAATTTGTCCCAACATCTGTGGAGATCATGCAGAAATCAAGGTGATATGATTGCTTTCCTTATTTGCTTCAGTAGTAGATTTAAGCATTTTCCTTATCTGCTGCTGCTTGATTGCTAAATTAGATTGCAATTGCAATCTGATTTTGCAATTTTTCAATGCCCTGCATCAAACACAACTTTTAGCCTTTTTTTTTTCTTTTACACAATTTTCTTACCAAATACATTTTCCACAGAACTATTGATGTTCTATAAGAATTTATAACTTCTTCCCATAATTTCTATAGAATTTCAAGCATAACTTAAGTCTATTAGAGCTAAATAAGCCTCAATACTGAGGCTTATCAGTGCACGACAGAGGCTTGGTCACCGCACTTATGCACACGGTAGAGGCATGTAGGCGTACCTATCGAGAGGCATGCGACAGGCCCCCTACTCGGCATCAGCTCTTTTTTTTTTTTTTTTTTTTTGTGTAATGTTGCTTATAAAAGGGATGGGAAAGAAGCACGTTTTGCTTCATCTCCAATCCTTCACCTCAATTTCCTCTATTCTTCCACGTTTTTCCTTTTCCTTTCTTCTTCTACTCTTTTTCTTTTTTAAAAAAAAAAAAGTCTGAAGAATACATATTGTCGGTAAGTTGAACTTCAATTTAAGAATGAACCTTCTTCCATATGTTGTATTGAATCGGCTGGAGCATCAAGTGTTCCTTCCGCTCATTTACTATCTTTAGTCACAAAATCTCATTTTGAGAGTCTTAGGCTCGAATATAACATTCCTGGGAACGTCCATATGAGGGTTCCTAATCCTTATGATAAATTGGATGATCCCCCTCATGATGAAGTTTCATTCTACTTAGCTAGGTTCCATTTTGGGGTCTTGATAATTCTCATTCATGAGGATTATTTGGCCTTTAAACTTAGTTATGCTTGTGATTTTATTCTTATTATTCGATGAAAAATAGAATAAGGGTTAGATTTAATCACATTATTGTTGGAAGACCCTTAAATTAAGTGACTTGAGAAAAGAGAAAAAGAAGATGAAGGAAACTTACACTTAATGTTTTGGTGCAGATTTTTGCAAAATGCAACAACATTGCAATTGCTATACAATTGCAATTGTGACAAATCGGGAAATTAAGAGAAATCCAAAAAGTTAGGGATTTTAGCGAGAATATGCCCACGGATTCATCAAGATAATTGGTTGTAATTGTCCATCAACCAAGAAGGAAACCCTAGCACGAATTCCCTATATAAATTTGGAGAAGAAGGCCGTGGAGGAGAACTCATTTTTGGGAAGAAGAATTCTGCTATGTTTTTTTTTTTTTGGAAGTCGTCTGTAATTTTTATTTATGCGAAGTTTCTACTATATTCTTTTTCTATTTTTAAATTCTAAAACTCTTCCTCAATCCCATCACAACAAGAGATGGTGGTGGTTATGAACATAATCTTGTTCGGTTGAATGAAAAGCAAGGAGCTCAGGTAGATTGTCTTTTCAATTTCTGCAAGTTTTACTCAAAGTTATTTGACTTTGGAAGCTACTGTATTTTATTTTTTTATATATAAGTTTCTTGAAGTTGTTTAGTACCTTGGAATTTCTTTTATTGAGTGATACAACAATACTTTAGTAATTGAGTTTTTTTTTTAATATATATCGAATTGTATTGGAGAATTGTTGCATGTCTTCCTTGTTGTATCAATGAATTTTATCAATTCAACTTTATTGTTTATTTTTAATTTCATTATGAAGAGCTAAATTTCCTTTGGGATTCAAGTTGTGAATGTCCTGAGGAAAGATGTAAGGCACGATAACAAAAACAATCTACCTAACACTTGAACTATTGTTTGCTTTTGGCGAGTTCAATATTGGGTAAACCCTAGTTGGCCATCTAATGTTTCTTGCCAAGCTATAACTTAATACCGAAAGGGTTAAGGGAAGCGGATGTCGCAAAAGAAATGGAGGAAAAGGCTTAGACATAAGTCCTGAAACATTGACACTAAACATAGGGCAAGACTCCAAAACCATTAGAGTTGTGCGCAGATATATCTAAGTTAGATTAGCCATAGAAATATAGGTTAATCACTTAGTCTCCTAAAGATACTTCATAGAAGGTCGAATAGGAGTTGAATTCGGTTTACTTAGTTTCTTGTGTTATTTACGATTGCAATTGCCTTCTTGTTGCATTTTCTTTCCAAAGAGGCATTAACAATCTTGAATCCCTTTTTCATTTCCATTGATTTTTTTTTAAACACTTTTTCTTTAGCCAAAACACCTCACGAACTTTTTATACCCACGGTTACTTAGTTGCAATTTGTCAACGAATTTGTGTCATCTTAATAAATTTTATTAAAACTCATTCCCTTGGGTATGATACTCGGGAGTACTTCCATGTTTCTTATTACTTCGATCATGTGAACTTGCGTGCATCATCGATCAAGTCCGACTCCCTCTCCACCCATATCTTCAAAGTTTTCTAGCTCTAGTTCAATTGACTCCAGCTCAAATTATGCCTAATGGGTGGAGTCATTTGATAGGTTGTCATGCCCTCTTGCCTCAATTTGGAGATGACTCTCATTTTTCGGCCAAAACTTTTATGTCTCTTTATCAACTGAAGCATAGTTCTAACTAGGGGGACTTGCTTTATTACCTTAGTGCTCTAAAAAGAATATTATTGGTCAAAGGTTCCACTTCCATCAAGCATTGAAAAGATCATGGGTTTTTGGTCAACGGAAACTGGATGCCTCTTGATCAACATGGTTGTCATTACGCGATTCCAGCAAGTTTTAGGGAATATGATAAGTATTTTCTCCACTACTTGTTTGGAATTGCCGTGTTTTTCCTTGCTAATTCATTTTTTCTTTTTATTTCAACACTCTTGAAGATAAAATGATCTCCAGCCTACTTAGGCTTTTTTCAAATCTATCAACACCCTTAACGAAACCCTTCATTTCGCTCATACTTTAGCACGATAGGAAAATCTAGTAGCTCTCAGACTCATTTCTCCTGGACACAAACAAGGTGGTGTAGGTGGGGTCGGCTTGGTCACGATCGAGGCCAAGGTGACTATATTTTATGAATTAAGTTCAACACCTATTCAACCATTTTCTAAGTGTTTTTAGGAGCCTAAGTAATTAAACACATATGTCTATATGGCTAATTGAACTTAGATAAGTTTGCATACAACTTTATTGACTTTATAGGTTTTGCCCTATGTCTAGGGTCAAAAACAAAGTCTTATGTCTAGGCTATTTTCCTATATTGCTTTTATGACAACCATGTTCAACCCAACCCTTTCAGTATTGGATTTCGCACATATTATGCTAACTTAAGTGATTAATTTAGATTAACAATAAAATCTAAACTCAATAAAAGCAAACGATGCTAAGCGTTGAGCAAAGTTACTTATGCACATGGTGAGGCTTACTTCCTACTTAGGGTATCCACATTTTTGAATCCTCAAGAAGGAACTTAGCTCATATTATCGAAAAGAACAAAGTTTAAAGAGTAAATAATAGAAATTAAGGGAACGAAAACTAACTTCATATTGAAAATGAATAAATTACACAAAAGTTCAAAGAAAAGTAAATATGAAAAAGAGAAACAAAACAACAATGCTAAAACAGAAACTAAAGTAACTCTCTAGACTTGCTTCTCTATCTTACTCGATTCATCCTTTTCAAGGTGAATCAAGTATTTACACTTTATTCTTTTGAATTAGGTATCCAAATGAGACTTAGGCAAGTAGTTGAGAGGATCTCGGTGTGGTGGTTGTGATATGAATTCTTCAAGATGACAATGATGGTGTTCTTAAAATTTGTGATCAAGATTGTTGAAGATCCAAGATGATGATTTGAGAGCTCTAATCGCCTTTTATAGATCCTTTAGGTCTATGGTTTCTACCGAGATCAGTGTGTTGAGTTGTGGTAGACAATATTTCCATGATTTGAGGAGATTGAATGAAATTTTATTTGAGAATCTATTAAATCTGCAAATCACATACTGACTGTCGATTAGATCTAGTTGCAGCCGCATCCTTGGGCTCATTTTGAGTATTTTCTAGCACTTATCCAATTCTACCCTCTGTCATTATGTGGTTGCATTTCTAGTCGCAATTTGAGCACTTTCTAGCTTGTGTTGATTTTTTCCTTTGGCTACTTTGCAGCCACAACCTTGACTGCAATCTAGGAAAAACTACAGCTTCTGCACAAAAACACATGCAAAAAACTCAGCATATTCTTCAAAATTGATTTTTTTTATACCTAATTGCTTTCTTTTAACAACTCATGGTTGAAACACATGTGCTTGACTCGTTTTTACCTAAATTTGTTCTTTTTGACAGGATTTACAACAATAAATACATAATTTCTAAACAATAAACTTAGGTTTTATAGCTAAATAACTTGCATAAATGAGAGTTATCAGCTTTCCACTATTTCAGTTTTGCCATCATGGGTATTGTTTGGCCTCAGCTCCTCAGAATGGTTTGTGTTTTCATCTTCTGTTCTTTGATTTGACTTACTTGGCCAAGTCGATCCTTTAGGGGTCTTACTCGATTGTTTCTGTCCAGATTAAGTCTCTCACTTATTTCTTAAACTTGGATGCGAGATTCTCCAACTTCTTTGTTCATAGGGCCTTTTCCTATGGTTGGAACTCAGATCAACACTGTCTCGTCTTCATCTCTTCATTTTGATAAGGCTTCCACAGGGACGATCCAAAATTTCAAAAATTCATGCCAAGTTTCTTTTCGTTCCTTGGACCTTGACTTCTAGTGCCTTGAACTTTTCTCCAGGTTTCGCCTTTAGAAGGGCTAGTCGGGTTGGATCCATCGTCAGGTGGATTCCAAGATTCTCGGAGGTCTAACCCAAGTTTCTGTCCTTTAATGATACTGATCCTCATAGATCCTCGATTTCTTCAACATTACTCATGTTCTTGCTCATCTTCAACCTTTAGGGCATATGTTGGGAGTGATTTTGGAATGCCCAAAATCACTTTTGACATGCCCAAAATCAATTCTCTTTCAAAATTGTGATGTTTGGCAATGATAAGTAAGTGATTGTGGAAACATCCAAAATCACTTAATTTCCAGTCAATCACTTGGGAGGTGATTCCCAAGTGATTTTTGTCAAGTGATTTTGTTTTTAAATTGACTAGTAAAAAACTATTACTTTTTGTGACGGTAAAAAAACGTCATCTTTTATAAAAAAATCATTAATTTCCATTAAAAAGCATATTTTCTCAAAACTGTCACTATTGAGGTCATCCGTCGTTATTTAAAAAATGTCAATTTTTCTCGCTCTAGAGTTTTTATAATTTCTATCTCTTACTTTGTTCTCATTTTAAAAATTTTATTTATTTTTCTCACTTTTTTCTCTCAAATGGTTTTAACTCTCTCTAACTTTTTTTTATCTTCAAATTTTTTTGTTTTTATTTCTATAATTCTTGTATTTCTTTAACTTTTTTCTCTCTAATTTTTTACTTTCTATTCTTGAATTTTTTTGTCCATGACTCTTAACTTTTTTATCCTCATTAAATTTTTTCTCCCCAAAATTTTTATCATTCTCCCCAAATTTTTTTTTGTATATTTCCCTAACTTTATTTCTCTATCTTCAAATTTTTCACTCTCTATTAAATTTTTCTCTCTCTAAATTTTGTGTGCTTGTCTCTAAAATTTCTATGCATCCATGTCTCTAACATTTTTTCTCTTTGAAGCTTTTCTCTAGCATTATATTTTTTCTCTCTTATTTTTTAGTTCTCTCTGTATAACTTTTGTCTACCACCTTCTAATTGTTTTAACATCAAATATTATATTCTTTTTAGTAATTTGATGATTCTAAGATCACCTTTGAAAAAAAAACATTAATCATTTAAAAATACTTTTAATTAAATTTAAATCACTTTTACAAGGGTGGAACCAAATATTAAAATCATTTATAACTAAAACTTTTACAAAATTAATTATAATTAAATCACTTAGTTTAAAACACTTATTCTAAAGTCATTCCCAAACACGCCCTTAGTCATGGAAAAGCACTATCAAAAGTGTAGAACCAAACATTAAAATGATTATATGAAAATCACTTTTAATAAATCAATTATAAACAAATCAGTTATGCTAAAATCACTATTTCTAAAATAATTTCCAAACATGCCCTTAGTGTGTTTTGCAGTAGAGCACTATACTTATCCCCACAGGCGGTGCCAAATGTTGATGCCAAAATTCGGTAGGGTCGATTCCACCTGATTTGCATGTGATCAACTGATATTTTTAGGAGTATAATATCTGCAAAACAATGGAAACTACACACCGGTGTGGTGTTTGCCACACATGCTCTGTTGCTTAAGTTAGATAAGATGGCTTTTGTATGTAGCAAGAGTTTTTTAGAGCTTAATGAGACTTACCCTGATAGTAGAGCTTGTCGAATGCTCTATCAAATAAATTTATAATACATAACCAACTAATATTTGCTGTATTAGTGGCCGAGTCGAACCACAAGGAATTGTGATACTAATTTCCTAATGCTTTGGCTTATTAAACACAAAGGGGGGGGGGGGTTGATGCAAGAAATAGTAAAATAGCAAGTAAATTAAATTGCATAAAAGTAAATAAGACTAAAGGGGTAAAACAAACAAACTGGGCACTGATTCGGAGTCACGTCGGGATAAATTTTAGCAATGCCAATCACAGGTAACAAAGAATAAATTAAGAATGGATGCACTCATGTGGCTTTGTTGGTAGAGCCAACAAAACCTTTAACGGTCCCTTAGAACGGTCTAATCAACCTAACATCAATTAAACTCAAAACTAATCTAAGCTGGGGACGATAGCATGTCATGCTCACAACTAGTCGATTAAGTTCTAGGAATTATTAGATTTAGTGAGACGAATTTAAGTTGGCTGGCCTAAATTAATTCTAATGCTCTTTACTTCTTAAGTACCTTGCATACCTAAGTCGTTGTGGTAAACACGAACTCACCGATGCATAAGCTCAATACTACTAAAATTAAGAACACTCTCGATATGATTAAGCAATCTTAAGAACACACATAGCAAGGTTAAGCAAACTCGACATGTATAGGTTGTCAATCTACCTACGAGTATGCTTAAGGAATAAAACAAAGAAGTAAAGAGGCATTGACAACAGAAATTAATACATCAAATAGCAAAACCTCATGGTGTTACAATATTAAATCTTGATGATCTCCTCGAATCGGTGTTTCTGCTTAGTTGGAGGTGAAAATCTCGACATACAAACCCATAATTTGTCTTAAAATGATCCTCAAATGACTAATATGGCTGAAAGCAGTAAAAAATAGAGAGTATTTGAGAGAATTTAGTTGTAAATCGTACATGAATGACCTTAATTCAGAAAAAAAGCTTTTATATCAATCGATGTAGTGTCGAGACGCTACAGGCAGTGTCTTGATGCTACCAACCTCAAACCCTAGCGTTCAGTAGCGTCAAGTGAGGCTGCGCGTGCGTGTTTGCGACAGTATCTAGACGTTGCCCTGTTTCGAGGCATTCTGCCTTTTGCTCAGCGTCTTGACACTTTGATGGCGTTGAGCCGCTCTCATTAGGAAAATTTTGGTCATTTGCTTTTATACTTCGCTCGGGTGCTCGAATGACCTCTAAATTATACCGAATTAATCTCGTTTTGGTGCAAATGCTCCAAAACACGCATGTGCTCGATTACCTACAAACAATCAATAAGCCTCATAAAAACCATCTAACTAGCACAAAATAGACAAGAATAGATAGGGCTTTCTGAGTTCTATCATACCTTGTGAATGATTATATTCGCATATTTATATTGTGTTGACCTGGGGCCTTTAAGAAACATGTACCTAGCCGAATCAGGTTGAAACCGATTTGGTTGGGTTGGGTTAGTTGGGTTGGACTGATTCGGCTAGACCTAACTAGATTTTGGGCTATATTGGACCTAATAGGCTTGGCCCACCTAGTTTCCCTCGACCCACTTGGTCAACCTAGACTTGGCCAGATTCCTTCAAGTTGGCCTAGTAGCGTCTGTATCATTCAGATATAATTTTACCTATATCCATAGTAATTACTAATTAACCAACCTATTTATTACCTGTAACAATTGATTAACCCTACATATTGATTACATGCAGCACCATATGAGGGAGAGTTTTGTCGTGCTTTATTGAGACTCTTGAAAGCAATTCAAACTAAATATCGATGTTGCTATGGTTTATGGTAAGATTGGGGTGGGAGCTATTGTTCGGGACATCTAAGAGAATAAGATGCTTGATGCTGAACGATTTGGAAACCTCATTGGTTCGGTGAAATTAGCGGAGGCAGTAGCCTTAGTCGAAGGAATCAACGCAACAATTGAAGCAAGTCTTTATCCTATCTAGGTAGAGGTGGATTCATTCATACTTTAGAAGCTTCGATCCTCATGGGACAAGGTCATTATGAAAACAAATTTCAAATCCTGGTTGATGAAATTGTTGATAAGAAAAGGGAAGGCATCATCTGGGGGTTCTTTCACACTCAAAGAGAGTCCAACACAGTTGCCCATAATCTCGCCTCTCACTACAAGAAAAAAGGTCTACGATAGCTTCGAAAAAATGTTGTGATAAACCTTTTATAGCATTTTTCGCATAGTCGTGACAACCCATGCGATAAAAAGTTTGACTTTTTATAGCATTTTATAAAGGTTATAAAAATGCTATATTAAAAGTCTTTTAATAGCATAATTTCCTCTTGTTAAAATCTACGATAGCATTTTAAATCCTATAATTTTTTTTAATAATCTACGATAACATTTTTAGTAATGATAGCATTTATTTATAGTTATAAACATTTATTATAACTTTAAATGAAAGCTATAATAAACTTTTGAATTGTGAAATTTTTTGCTATTATTGTATCTTCTATAGCTTTTTGAATATATTCATAATGGTATTTGTTCACACGAGATTTCAACAAGGAAATTTGATACGTGTTAATCACTTGTGTTTGTGTTAATTTCAGTATAGTGAGTACAATATGTAGTATTTGATCATCTGATTCTCTCTCCTACTCGTATGCTTTGCTCAAGGGCTGAATAGCTTGTTCTCGAGGTTGAAACTTCAATGGATTCTTGGAGTGTTCTTGATCTCCGTGACGTGTTCTTCGTTCAGATGGTGTTTGATCTTCAGGAGCTTCTAGAGTCTTCTGAGCTTTGTTTCTGAATTCTCTCTGAGCTTCTTTAGTTCTGAACTTCTCAAATGAAGGAGGAAGCTATCTATTTATAGAGTTCCTCAAGGCCTCTAGATGGGCTTGGGCTTATTGGACTGGGCCTAGTTGATTTTGGGCCAACCCTTTGGACTGGGCCTGGTTGACTTTGGGTCAGCCCTTTTGGACTGGGCCTAGTTGACTTTGGGCCAGTCCTTTTGGACTGGACTTGGATTTTGCTGATTAGGGCCTTCAATTCGGGCTTTTGTCTTCCAAATTTCAAATAACTCAATTGTGTACTTGGATTTGCCATAATTTAATTTACGAATCTTTTGCAAATTTAATTAATCCCTAATTAAATATAATTTTGTCATAAATGTTGGGTAATGATGTGGCAATTTTAGGTTGGTCGAAATTTCTATTCCAACAAATGCCCCCCTTTTTGAGATTTATACACAAGTATGCATGTGTGAATCTCGAAAAAGTTATTTTGGAATCAAAACTTAAGAAGTTCCTAATTTAGATTCCAATTGATGTGTCAATTTAATCAAAATATGGAATTTGGTTCATAATTTTGATTTTTTTTTTACACACTTTTTTTTTATGCCAATTTATCAAAATATGAATTTGGGTCAATATTTTAAATTTTTTTTTTTTCTAGCATAAATTTTTTGATATGAATCTACTGTAATTCAAAATTTAAATTCGGGGCAAGGTTAAAATTCTATCCCAAATTTTATTTGAAATTGGATTAGGACTTGGAATTCCATCCAATTTTTGTTTGAATTTAGAATAAATTTTAAAACTTACTCCAATTTTGATTTGGAACAAAATTTAAAGTATACCCACATTTGGATTGAGCAACTTAATTTAAACTTTGGCCAAATTTTTAGTTTGGGATAAAAAATTTGAGTTATATCCAAATTTTGAGACATTTAATTTAAAAAAGGGCAAAATTTTGGTTTGGGACAAAATTTTGAGTTATGCCCAAACTTTGATTTGAGCAACTTAACCTCTACCAAGATTTTTTTTCTTGATAACAATTTGGATTTCACCCAATTTTTACTTGAATTTGGAGAAATTTAAATGTGCCCCAAAATAGCAAAAAGTTCTCCTGATGATTTGAAGTTTAAGTAAAATTGGGTCATTCTCAAAAAAAAAATTTACAGTGAAATAAATCTAACCTTAAAGCCTTAAAAAACATATAATTTTGGGCATTAAAGTAGAATTTCGAATTCCAACCAAAATTCAGTTTTAGGTAACATAACGTGGTTTTTGAACTTTTGAAATCCCATTTTGAAATTTAGATTTTTTCCTTTCTGTTTAGATTTTTTATTTGAAGCCAACATCAGTTTGGATTTGCATAAAATCCAGCAACAAATCTTCCCCAAATTTTTTCTATAAATAACGCAAAGAGGGGGACTCATTGATCAGTCCTGAGTGAAGATCGAATGTTGAAACTGGTTGCCTGTTGAGGCCAAGTATTACGCCATTGCCTCACCGGAGTCGTGAATTGTCGCTGCCGTGGGTTTGTGCCACTTGTTACCTTGCTGAAGCCGTTAACCCGACTAACCCGCCGCAGTCTGAGTCCGCCAATAAGTTGCTGCAGCTGTGATATTGCGCCGAAGCTCGAGCCTCCGTCACCGTCGATCTCTAAAGCCTCCTAAGCAGTCGAACCGTCGCTGCCATCACCCCGATTCAGCGGCCATCTAAGTTCGCCGGTAAGTTGCTACAGCTGTGGGTCTTTGCCGGAGGGGAGGTGTGAGAGTGAGAGAGAGATGGAGAAGAGGGAAAAGGGAGATGAGTTTTGGTGTGAGAAAGAGGAGGATGAAGAAGATAGAGAAGGAAGATGGAGTTTGGTGAGAGAGAGAGGGAGATGAAGAAGAGAGAGAAGGGAGATGAGTTTGGTGAGAGAAAGATGAAGGAAGAAAAAGAAAAAAAAAGGGGCTTCGGGGAGAGAGAAAGAAGGAAAGGAGAAAAAAAAATCTGATTTTTTTAATAATATATTTTATTATTTTTTAATTTTTGTAATTTTACTTTACGAATTTTTTTTTATGATCCTTTTTTTTAAAGTTTTTTTTTTCTTTCCTTAAATAATGTTTTCAAATGTTCATATATATATATATATATATATATATATATATATATATATATATATATATATATATATATATATATATATATATATATGTACATTGCATATTTTTTTACTTATTTATTTTTTTTTATCATTTTTTTCTTATATTTTTTGTCAACCTTTCTTTTTCCACACAATTTTTTTTGCCAACTTTATAACATATTTTTTTTACTCTTTTTTTCTAACTCTTTTTTAACTTTTTTTTTCTTTTTTGCAAACTTATTTTGTTTTAACTTTTCACAAAGCCTTTTTTTTCAAAACTTTTTTTCGCTAAATTTATTTTCCAAATTTCTAACTGTTTCAGTTTTTTTTTTAATTTTTTTTCTTTTGCTAAATCTTTTTTCTTTTTTTTTTTTTTCAGGAAACTGTACTTGCAACTTCTCTCGACTGCTTTTACCAACCACTAAGGTAAATAAAGTTTTTTTTTTCTTTTTGTCTTGTCGCTCTTTTTCAGGAAACTTTATTTACCGCCTCCAATTTGAAGACAGAAGCAAGTGTAGGGGTGATTATCCCCCACTTTGCAACAGAGCATTATGCAACCTCCGATTCAAAGACAAAAGCAAGTGTAGGGGTGATTATCCTCCACTTTGCAACAGAGCATCATGCAACCTCTGATTCGAAGACAGAAGCAAGTGTAGGAGTGATCCTTTTGTAATTTTACTTTACGAATTTTTTTTTATGATCCTTTTTTTTAAAGTTTTTTTTTTCTTTCCTTAAATAATGTTTTCAAATGTTCATATATATATATATATATATATATATATATATATATATATATATATATATATATATATATATGTACATTGCATATTTTTTTACTTATTTATTTTTTTTATCATTTTTTTCTTATATTTTTTGTCAACCTTTCTTTTTCCACACAATTTTTTTTGCCAACTTTATAACATATTTTTTTTACTCTTTTTTTCTAACTCTTTTTTAGCTTTTTTTTTTCTTTTTTGCAAACTTATTTTGTTTTAACTTTTTACAAAGCCTTTTTTTTCAAAACTTTTTTTCGCTAAATTTATTTTCCAAATTTCTAACTGTTTCAGTTTTTTTTTAATTAATTTTTTTTCTTTTGCTAAATCTTTTTTCTTTTTTTTTTTCAGGAAACTGTACTTGCAACTTCTCTCGACTGCTTTTACCAACCACTAAGGTAAATAAAGTTTTTTTTTCTTTTTGTCTTGTCGCTCTTTTTCAGGAAACTTTATTTGCCGCCTCCAATTTGAAGACAGAAGCAAGTGTAGGGGTGATTATCCCCCACTTTGCAACAGAGCATTATGCAACCTCCGATTCGAAGACAGAAGCAAGTGTAGGGGTGATTATCCCCCACTTCGCAACAAAGCATTATGCAACCTCCGATTCGAATACAGAAGCAAGTGTAGGGGTGATTATCCCCCATTTCTTAACAGAGCATTATGCAACCTCTGATTCGAAGAAAGAAGCAAGTGTATGGGTGACACATAGTAGGACCATCACGAGTAACAGTGATTGTGCCCTCAGTGTTTATTCCCCACTCGCAACAGAGCATTATGCAACCTCCAATTCAAAGACAGAAGCAAGTGTAGGGGTGACACATAGTAGGACCATCACGAGTCACAGTGATTGTGCCTTCAAAGTTCATCCCTTACTTTGCATTAGAAGAGAAGTCTCCCATTTTTTTTGTTTCTTGCTTTCCTTTTTTTTTAATAGTCCATTTATGACTTCTTTTTTTTAACTTCTTTTGTATGACTAAAATTTTCTCTTTCCCTTTTTTAGAGTCATGGTGCACTTTGTCGAACACATATCTTCAGAGCAGAAATATCTCGTCATTCTGAAGGATAAGGATCAACCGATTAAAAATGGGCTTTCACTTCTTGCTGAGGAGCCAATGTCTTGTCCTCTTTTGCCTTTATGGCTTGACTTGGGTGCTGTCTTTCCACTTGAAATGTCGACAGAGAAGGCCTTAAATCCAAACAACAAGGTATGGATTTTGAAATCTTCCATCCACAATAAAGCCTCTAATCGAGACCTAGAGTTAACTCTGGGGCGTCGCTTGATAGAAGGCAAAACTCGTTGGAACCCCATAATGAAGATTCCTGGAGAATTTACTTTCACTCCATGTTATTGGGAGTGGCTCGAATTTGTAGTCGGTTGAAACGAACAACTACTTTATCAAATTCGCCTTTTGAATGCCGTGATGGCCTCCCTCTATACTTATGACCACAATAATGACGTGGTTTGAACTTTCCTTGAAGGTTGGTGTCCTACAACAAATACTCTCCACACTGCAGCAGGTGAATTGTCTATCTCTCTGTGGGATTTATGGACTTTTGGCGGTCTCCCAATTAAAGACAGGTTATACGAGGAGGTTATTCCCTGCCTGAAAGAATTGACTGGGTCACGGAGCAAGCATAGACACCTTCCAAAGAGCTGTGAGCATCTTTTTGAAGCATACTATCTAATAGCCTCTTCGAAGAATGAACGAGAGTCATCTTCAAAGATTGATGCTCATGTGTCTATAGGGTCTTGGATTTCCTTTTGATTTAATGGCATTCCGAGGTACGAGAAACCTCCCCCACGAAAACAAAGAAAGGCTTCTCGTTCCAAGCGTACTCACAACCCAGATGGTACTAAAATCAAATCTTGTGACTGGACGAGTGACGAGTACAAATTATTTCAGGATCTCGGCGTGGCAGATGAATGGCGTGAAAAGACATATCTAGCTGCCTTTCTATCATGCTGGTTGTGCATCTTCGTGTTCCCTCATAAGGGAGTTTAACTTTTTCGCCCCGACGTTTTTAGGATTGCTAGTCTAATGGCTGAAGGACATGTCTTTAGCCTTGCCGTCTCGACTTTGGCTAATATATATCATGGACTAGGCAGAATAAAGGAGGCTACCAATCCGATTGGGCGCATGGAAGTTTGCCTACCTATGCACTATATTTATGGTTGGCTAGCTCATTACTTCAATATGCACTACTTGGTCCCAGTGGAGGTCCGGGGCCCTAAGATGGTTGATTTTTCTGGCGAGGGCAGCTCAGAAAATGTCAAGCCCTAGAAACTTGCATGAGTTGAGGAGTCTTCAGGGTCGTTTGGCCTGCATCAGAAGGAACTTCCCTGAAGTCACACCAAATGTGCACTGGAGAGGGATCATTCTCAATTGATATTTCCTTAAGCGATCAAAGACTACTTTTAGGTCCCAAAGGTGATCTTGTCATTTTTTTGACTTAACCACGAGGTCATCCACATAACATTCAACATGTTTATGCAACATATCATCAAATATTTTCTGCATGGCACGCTGATAAGTGGCACTAGCATTTTTTAATCCGAAAGGCATCACTTTGTAGCAATATATCCCTTTTGGGGTTCGAAATGCTGTATTCTCCTCGTCTTCAAGGGCCATTCGAATTTGATTGTATCCTGATGATCCATCCATGAAGGATAAAGCTTCGTGACCCATAGTGTCATCCACCATAATTTCTGTAATAGGTAGCGGAAAATCATCTTTCGGGCATGCATTGTTTAAATAACGAAAATCGACACAAATACAAAGTTGCCCATTTTTTTTTCTGACAGGGACAATATTCGCTATCCATGTCAGATATTTAACTTCACGTACAAATCCTGCCTCGATCAGCTTATTGACTTCCACTTCAATCTGAGGGATGAGCTCTGGCCGACAGCATTTTTGAGCTTGTTTGGTAGGCCGGAATCCTTGTTTAATCGCAAGGCGATGGACAGCTACTTTTGGGTCAAGCCCTGACATTTCCTTGTATGACCAAGCAAAACTGTCCTTATACTCAGTGAGAAGGTTCATGTAATCGCCTTCCTCTTCACGAGTAAGTGACGAACTTATAAAAGTGGGGCGAGGTTCTTCGGCTGTCCCAAGATTCACTTCTTTAAGCTCGTCCACTGTCGATTGGTTACCATTTTCAAACAACAGTGGAGCTTCGTCTGCATCCTCTTCTGACATCTCAACCTCCATGTCTTCTTTAATTGTGATGTGATGGCAAGAAGCCTCACCTTCATCTTGTTCTAGATCTTCATCTGAGGGATTGGTGATGACTACATCACGCCGCTTTACCCTTAACGAGCCTTCTGTGTTGATGGTAACAAATGTTTTTCTTTTCATTTGAGAGGGAACAGCGCTGCGAATATCTTCGTCAGTTCTTTTCTTGCTATAGGACGAATCTTTTGAAGTCTCCACTGAACTTTCAGGTTGAATTCGATCGAAGACTGATGGGGTATGCTCTTCATTTTTCGACGTAGTTACGCTTAGCCTTTGAAAAGCTGATGGTCGTGTCGCAGCCGAAATTGAAAGTATATTCTTCCTCTCCTTTGCGGACATGCCTAATCTCTGGAGGGCTAACGATCGCACCAAAGTATGTGTTGAAGAGGTACTCTTTTCTTCGCCTGCAGGTATACCTAACCTTTGAAGGGGCGAGGGTTGAGTGGTATCAGAAGTTTGAGCTGATAAAGTACTTCCCTCTCCCACAGTGGGCTTGCTCAACCTTTAAAAAGCTGAAAGTCAAGTGGAACCAGTATTAAGTGGTGACTCTTCTTCCCTTGTTGGATCCTTACGTAACCTCTACGAGACTGGAGTGCGTGCAATTGGCAGCCTGATGCCCCTAAGAGCGGGAATCCTTTGGTTGGCATTTTCTTCCTTTTTTATCATCAATCTCATCCACCGTCATGTGGTTTACGTTTTCCATTCTTGCTTTCCCACTTCTGGTTATGCAAACAGGCTCAAGTGACTTATATCCAAGTCCCTTTCTTGGCATAGGTAGGGTGTAACCCTCTTTCAAAAGCTTTTTTTACGTCGAAGACAGTTCGGGGTCTTTCGTCAATGATCTTCAGACTCTCGAACTTGGTATGCTTCGAAAAGTCGTAACCTATTTTTTCCATAAGCTTATACGCCTTAGGGTCAAATCCTTCTTTCGTTCGTCTTTTAGGTAACATTGCCTTTACTTGACCCTCGTCGGGTTTCTTGACCTCTTGCTTTACTATCTTCGAGAGAGGTGTGACAAAGTTCTCCTTCAGGATTTCGATATCCTCGACTTTCAAATTCTTTGAACATTCAGCAAAAGGTGATTCTCCCTTCTTGCGTCTAGATAGAGGGACGTAGCACAAGACAGGGGGACTTGGGACGTTTCTTTCTTTCAAAACTTTGCCTCCTGCAAGGCCTGCCGAGGCTTCATCTTTCATAGCGTCAGGCATCTTTGCTTCTTTGACGGCTTCATTTTCCTTCTCAATTTGTGGCTCTGGCCTACTTTTGTCACTGCCTTTGATCAAGGGAACCTCTGCGAGCACGGTTTCTCCTATGCTGTCACCCTTCATATAAAATTTTGCATCAGCAAAATAGGACTCAGCTTCTGAAAATGGATTTGTATCAGCCTCCACTTTCTTGTTGTCATCTTGGTAAAACTTGAAGCACTGATGCAATGTGGAAGTTATCACCCCGTTTCCATGGATCCAAGGGCGACCTAGTAGCAACCTGTAGGTGGTTTTAGAGTTGATAACATGAAACAAAGTTTCGGCTTTTAAGTCACCGATGATGAGCTCCAAGCGGACCATGCCAATTGCTCGTTGACCCCCTTGATTGTAGCCTTGGATTAGCAATTTGCTTTTTGTCAACTCCTCTGTCGAAATGCCTAGCTGGTTCATAGTTGACTTAGGCATTATATTGACGGTTGATCCATAGTCAATGATGATTCAACCGACCTTCTGTTCTCGAATGTATCCTGAGACGAACAATGGCCTATTGTGAGGTTTTGACCCTAGCAGTAAGTCTTCATCGGTAAAACCTATCGACATGCAGCATGAGGCACATGGGCGCGCCATAGAGGTCGGGGCGCTTGCACTACCATAATCTATCAAGGCCTCGATGAGAGCACCTTTGGCTGCCTGGGGGAGTGACAACAAGTCTCCTATGCTGAAGGAAGATGAGCTTCCTAGCTCGGTTGACCTCTCCAACGAGCTTGTCGGATCTTCATTAGTGTTGATGGCGTGACATGCAACAACCTCAAGTGTTCCTTCTCGACTGTTTTCAAGGAAGTTACTTGGGAAGAATTTTGCTAAAGTAACCGCCTGTCGAGGTCGGAAGAGCTCTTCGTTTTCTTGCACCAGAAGATTCAACTTTTTGGTAGTCTTCTTGCCTTTTTTCCTCGGGAGTTTACTTCTTCTTTTTCGCTCCCGAAACAGATGAGTTTCCTTCTGAACGTAGTTCTGTTGTTACTTTTTGTGACGGGTCACAATAATCCATCCGCTATTTTCATCTTCAATCTGTTCGCACCTCTCTTGAGTGCATTCCTTTTGCTGGCTTCTTTCTTGAACATTCTTGCTTGCGGAAATCTTCTGTGACCAAACCGCAATAGGTTCAAAGGACCCAAACTGAATCAGGCACTCTCCATCCTCGCCCAAGGGGATTGCAGACTGTTGGACACTTATATTTGTCATTATTGCGGCGTGATTTGTTTGAGCTACCTCGTCGAGGCATAGCTCAATTTTCTTCTCACGAGCCAGTCTTAAAATTAGCTCTTTCAGAACAAAGCATTTCTCCACCGGATGGCTAATAACACGGTGGTACTTACAGTAATTAGAATCACCTATCTTTTCGAGATCCCCTGGTCGCTTGCATTCCGGGAGCTCAATGAGATTTTTCTCTAGAAATTGCTCTAACATGTCTGGGATGTCAAAGTCTGGAAACGAATAGACTTTTTCTTGTCTTTCTTTCAAAGTCGGGGGCGGCGTCTCTCGCCCGTTTCTTGTTTCTTTTTCAGATTGGTTTCTTTTCCTTTTGAGGAAAACTTTAGAGGGGTCGTGTTGACGACCATGGATTCCTTGGAGGCGCTCTTTGTAGCCTTCTCTGCACCTTTAAACTCATTTCTTTCTTTCTTCACATCTGAGACTAAGAGGTCTTTATTCCGTCTAGCAGCGATGTTTAGCTCCATGTTGTGAGCACGGGTTGCTAGCTCCTCGAAAGAACGAGGTTTATTCCCTGCAAAATATAAAGTAGTCCCCAATGCATACCTTGGGTGCACATTTCAATAGCAAATACTTCTATGAGTCGATCTTTGTAGTCGAGGCTCAGGGCCCTCCAACGGTTGATGTAGTCAATCACAGGCTCGCCCTTGCGCTGTTTGGTGTTTGTGAGTTCCATCATATTAACAGTTCACCTCGTACTGTAGAAGCAATTCAGGAAATCTCTCTCAAACTGCTCCCAGCTGTCAATCGTCTCAGGCTCTAAGTCAGTGTACCAATCAAAGACATTTCCTTTCAAGGTATGAACAAACTGCTTGACCAAGAGGTCACCGCACGTCCCTACATTTTCGCAGGTTTCAACGAAATGGGTAATATTGTGCTTAGGATTGCCCTTCCCATCAAACTACTGGAATTTCGGAGGCTGATACCCCGCGAGCATCCTCAAGTTGTCCATCCTCTTGGTGTACGGCTTGGAGTACATGAGAGGGTTTTGAGTGGGCCCGCCCTATTGAGTCGTAATAGAGTTCATGATCATGTGCTGCAGTTGGTGGACAAATAAGGAAGCAACTGAAGCAGGGTGTTATGGTTGCTCCTCTTGGATGATAGTCTTTCCCTTGTCATTCTTTCTTATAACAGGGGTTTGACTTGACTCAGCCATTTCTTTGTTTTGCATTTGATTTTTCAGATGGGCGATTTCAAGATCTCTCTCTTCCACCGCCTTCATCAGGAGGTTGATCTTTCTTTCCATCTCCGTCATCCTCTCATCGGGGTCGACATCAGCCATCATAATAGACATCACATCAGGATTCGATGTCTCCTTCAGTTGACCGGAAATGGGAATGGGCTGGTCAAACAGCGGATTGTCTTTGATAATGACTTTGCTCTTGGCAAACTCATCAATCAGCTTTATGATTTTGCTTGCAATTGTGTCAGGGGTTCGCCCTTCACTTGTCTCAGCCCCTTTTGAAAGATTGCGAGTAATTGGCCCCGCGTATGTGTCACTTGAAGCACTAGTCTTTGATGCAGCTTTCTTTGGTGCCATGATTTGATCTGAAGGAGAAAGAGATGAGAGGTAAAGTGGTCCCACTGGGCGTGCCAATCTATTCACACAAGATTTTAACAAGGAAATTTGATACGTGTAAATCACTTGTGTTTGTATTAATTTCAGTATAGTGAGTACAATCTCTAGTATTTGATCCTCTGATTCTCTCTCTTACTTGTATGCTTTGCTCAAGGGCTGAATAGCTTGTTCTCGAGGTTGAAACTTCAATGGATTATTGGAGTGTTCTTGATCTTCGTGACGTGTTCTTCGTTCAGATGGTGTTTGATCTTCAGGAGCTTCTAGAGTCTTCTGAGCTTTGTTTCTGAATTCTCTCTGAGCTTCTTCAGTTTTGAACCTCCCAAATGAAGGAGGAAGCTCTCTATTTATAGAGTTTCTCAATGCCTCCAGATGGGTTTGGGCTTGTTGGACTGTGCCCAGTTGATTTTGGGCCAACCCTCTAGATTGGGCCTGGTTGACTTTAGGCCAACCCTTTAGACTGGGCCTAGTTGACTTTGGGTCAGCCCTTTTGGATTGGGCATGGTTGACTTTGGGCCAGCCTTTTTGGACTGGGCTTGGATTTTGCTGATTATGGCCTTCAATTCGGGCTTTTGTCTTCCAAATTTCAAATAACCCAATTGTGTACTTGGATTTGCCATAATTTAATTTAGGAATCTTTTGCAAATTTAATTAATCCCTAATTAAATATAATTTTGTCATCAATGTTCGGTAATGACGTGGCAATTTTGGGTTGGTCGAAATTTCTATTCCAACAGTATTATTCATGTTTCATATCTTATTTGAAATTAGAAGTGAAATGATAAATAAATGATCTACAATAATAGATACAATCAAAATGTGTCTTTATCTAAGCAAACATTTATACAAGATTTACATTGCCCCACTTAAAGATGATACAAAACATAAACTTTATCATTCTATTGTTCACAAAATAGATATAATAATGAATATCATCAACTTAAGGATGATACAAAATATTAACTTTGTCAATCACTATTCATTAAATTACAAAATGTATCGTTATCTGAAATCAAAATATATAACTCAAGCTAGTTGTGTTTGTGGCCAAGAACTTCCAATGATACTCTTTCATCAACCTACAAAATGTTATCAAGAAAGAAATAAAAAAGAATATATACTCATATAAAACAATTATTAACAAATCAATCATTTTAATTAATAATACATAAATGTTCGTACTAATTGTAACTTTGTCAAAAGGCCATGCAACTGTACTACTCTTCGATTTATGTCATTTATGAGTTGGATCTCCATAAAAATGCATCAAGTTTCATTGGCAAGTCTACCTAAACTCTTATAGCTTATGGACCAAGAGGGAACATGATGAACAATAACTTTTGGATCATTTGATGACCATCAACCTTCAGCAACTACCTCCCCTGTACCACACTAATCTAGCAACTTGCACTTGCGGAGAGTATTTTTATTGTTAATACTCTTTATTGACTATGCAATATCAAATGCAACATAAAACATAATGAGATACTTGTGAATATTTTCATCCAAAATAGTTGATTGAACTACTAAAATAAAATTAGAATATAAGAAACGAGTAATAAGTACTTTACTGACGGTGAAGATACAATTGGATTAGTAGCATTATTGTTAACCATGAGTTCAATTGAATCATTAGAATGTTGTTCACTTGTATTATCCTAAAATTAGAAGAATTAAAAAAAATGTTAAATAATAAGAAAATATGTACATAAAACTACATTGATTGTAGTAGTAATTGTATGCTTGACATTTGAGTATGTGGACATCAAAGATCTCATTTCAGACATTTCTCCCTCCGTCTTTTTATACTTTTCTTCAAGTTTGGCATAATTGTCATCTCTTTGAGTCAATACAGATAACTTTGAAAAGTTCACTCCAAATCCAAGTCCTCTAATATGACCACGATCAGGATCAAGAACTTTACTTATTGCATCATTGGTCACATTATTTGAATAAGTGTTTGTCTCTTCTTTGTCAATTTGTTCAATATGCTCCTAGCATGCTTACACCAATTAGCAAAATAAGAGCGGTCAAGTATCTTTAAAATTTAACCTCCCCCCCCCCCCCCCCACTCCACTCACCCTCACTACTAAAATTTAAAGCCTCTTCAATTTGACGATACAATTATGCCCCTCCAAATCAAACTTAAACATATTAATAGCTAGTTAATGAGACTCTGCCCTTTTAATTTCTAAGATGCATTTAAGAAAAGAAGAATGAAAACTAACAACATAACCAACCACGAAAATTCAAGTATCCTCATACTGATAACTCCCCACCCCCTAACACACACACACACAACAACAACTTAAATTTAAAGCATCCTCATCCCTACAACCGCCAAACTCAAACTTGCAAATATTAAGAGCTAGTTAACGAGGCTCTACCCTTTTCTAACAAGCATTTACAAGAAAAGAAGAACGAAAACAAACAACATAACCAACCACCAGAATTCAAGTATTCTCATATTGATAACTACCACCCTCTGCCAACACACACAAAACTTAAATTTAAAGTATCCCACATCTCTATACACACAAAACTCAAACTTACACATATTAATAGCTAGTTGACGAGGCTCTACCCTTTTCTAGCAAGCATTTACAAGAAAAGAAGAAAGAAAACTAACAACATAATCAGTCACGAGAATTCAAGTATCCTCATACTGATAACTACCCTCCCCCCCCCCCCCCCCCCCACACACACACACACACACACATTCACGCACACACAAAACTTAAATTTAAAGTATCCCCCATCCATACACACATAAACTCAAATTTGCACATATTAATAGCTAGTTAATGACGCTCTACCCTTTTATAACATGCACTTACAAGAAAAGAAGAATGAAAATTAACAACATAAACAACCATCAGAATTCAAGTATTCCCATATTGATAACTACCCCCTTCCCCCACACAACTTAAATTTAAAGTATCCCACATCTCTACACACACAAAACTCAAACTTACACATATTAATAGCTAGTTAACGAGGCTCTACCATTTTCTAACAAGCATTTGTAAGAAAGAAAGAATGAAAACTAACAACATAACCAACCACCCAAATTCAAGGATCTTCATATACTTATTATACTTATACCTATGGGAAACATGAAAAGTCTCTACCATAGTCCAAGACATTAATTAAGTTTAGAGGTTGTGTAACCATACCAATGTTTCTGCAACTCGTGAGTTAATAGGATTCCCATCCTTTTTCCTATGTGCCTTTGCCCATAACGCAACCCTTGTCACTGAAGATGAATATGAACAACTCTTTTTCTGAAAAATAAAACATATATATTCAATTAATAATAATTAAATAATGTATATAGTTTGAAGCAATTCACAATATTCAATACAATTTCCTCGACCAATCGAGCATAACCCTTACGACTACATGTATGTGGAAGTTGCTTTTTCTTCATGGATTTGAATTTTTCACTTTTTGCCTAATCAAATATATATGTAGAACAAAATTTGATCAGTAGATACCTTAGTTATAATTTTATGCATTTAAAGCGAATGACATTAGATTACCTTAAATCTTGCACTCTTCTTTTCTTTCACAAAGTCCATCCAACCATGCATAGATTGTACATTGGTTGGCTTCAATTTAACAAGCTCCTCATCATTGGAGTCATTTTGAATTTTGGATACAATTCGAGATTTACCTGCCCTCCATATTCTACCCATCTTTTGAAAAATATAACTTCTTTTTCAATCTTCCTTCATATTACATCTTACAATAATATTTCAAATAAATAGAAGTTTATAACACAAGATATAAGATTAAAAAAAAATCACAATCAATCAAAATATGAAATACATACTTGAATTGAAGTCCAAATTTTTTTGTTCAATCTTGTAGGCAATTTTCTCCAATCTTGTAAAGACACAGGCACTACCTCTCTCATGAGTGGACCTAAAAATGAAGACATCCCAACTGAATCCCCTCAATTAGTTGCCCATACTCATTGAATGTTATATCTATTTTGCTATGTTCCTTGATTGCAATAGTTTTTATTTTTGTAGCACCTCTACATTTCTTGGAGGTTGTTTCAAAATTTGTTCAGATGCATCGATATTCTCTTCTACATCATGTGACCTTTCTAAATTTAGTGAGGCTTGACTTATAGAATCTAACCTTTGAGACGTGTGTGTAGTATCACGATTCTCTGCATCATTAGGTGACTCTTCTCCAACAACTAGTATGTAATCTTGAGATTGGTCAACGCACAACTTATCAGTAATGTCCATCACCATCATCTTCCATTGTTGCTAGGTCCATTGATAAGTTTTCAAACACTTAGAACCTCGCTTTTGTGGTGCATTTGAATCAAAGCTAAGACATCTACTGGTATTAGTATCTTCTAGTTTCTTTTTCATTTCCTATGAAACAAGTTATAAAACTAACTTTCTTTTAAGTTATCAATAATATAAATGAAAATAAATAATAAAATATGTAATGTAAGAGATATAGAAATGAAAAAAAGTCTATATTAATCTTACTGAAGCCACATGTATGAAAAAAGAATATGTAAAGGATATAAGCATGGTATGTGCATAATATCTCAAGCTAAGTATATGTTAACCTATATAAAAAAAATTCTTGGAAATTACATTGTAGATATCAAAACAAGCTAAATTGATGTTTTTCACCAAATTACTTACAAAATACAATGACCACCAATGGTTAAGCTTTTTACCTACAAATAAGATATTCAGCACTAACTTACAATCCAAAACATGGTTCTAGTTCAAAGTTATAAATTCAAACCGACGTGTAAATTTCAAATCAAGAGGCCTTCGCAATCCTCTCTTGCATAATTACATTCTTCGTGATCTTCATCTATGCTCTTAAATGGAGTAGAATTTCTTTCACCAACAAGTGTATCATATTATCCATCATAAATCTCTAAATCGTGAAATCTTCTGGGTGATGCTTTTAGTACAACGTACCAATTGAATGTATCATGCTCCCTTGAATAAAATACTTGTTTCACTTGTGATGCAAGAATAAACAGCTCCTTGATAAATTGATATTGGCTTTTATGTAAATTCACAAGTGTAAAACTATCATCAACTTTTACTCTATTTGGAATACTCACATACTCACATCTAAATAGAGGAATTTGGTGGACATAGTAGTCTAACATAATAATTTGAGTTAACACACCATTATAAGTAACCATGTCAACAACTTGAGCTCCATCTCTAGAACTCGATCTACATAATGTATTTGCTTGCATAGAGACACCACTATTTTGAGTCAATCTTTCAATGCTCTTTACATGGAATCTTTGACCATTAATAATAAAACCAATGTACGATACGACATATTTTCTAGGTCCATTTGCAAGCCACTTTAGTAAATTTGAATCACTAGTATTAGATGAATCAAATTCAATCTATCAAATTGAAATAAATGAGTTAGTTGCTTTTTAGTCATACGAAGACTTATTCTTTGAAGCTAATAAAGATATAAAACTAATAACATACCTTGGATTTTAACCATGATGGAAATTGTTCAGAGTATATTTTCCACAATAAGCTATTATCTTTGGCAATCTTCTATTTGAAACAAGTAACTCAGTCATATACATCTTATAGAATTAATTAGTTCAAAGTTTATTCGATAATATTTAAAAAAAAAAAAAGAATTGCACAATTCAACTTGAAATACGTACTCTACAATGGTTGAATTTCAGCAGTGTTAAATAACACATATCGATGTGCATTCGCTAAATCATCATCATTGATCGCAATTGATGTCCTTGCTGATATTGGATGACCTTCAAGAATGACATCACTATTCAATTCTTTGTTGCGATGTTCTTTATGAAAAAAATCTAATGGCTCTTTAAAACATCTACTGGGAAAGTTGCCACATTCATTTGCTAAATAACATTCAGCAATACACCCTTCTGGTCGTGCCCAATTCCTAACATATGATTTGAGTACCTTCATGTATCTAAATCAATTTATTGATCATAATTAGATCATGAAGTTATATTGAAGTTGTGTACAAGTATAAACACAATACCTTTCAAATGGATACATCCAACGAAATTGGACTGGTCCACATAATCGAGCTTCACGTCCTAAATGAACAACCAAATGTGTCATGATGTCAAAAAATGAAGGAGGACAATACCTCTCAAGAAGGCATAAGGTTTCAACAACTTCATTTTCAATCTCTACTAGCTCTCTATCAATCACTCATTGACAAAGTCTGTTGAACATGAAACACAATCTCATTATTATATTCCTTTGACCTTTTGGTAGTAATCCTCTCAGTGCCACGGGTAAAAGTTGTTGTATTAACACATGACAGTCATGAGACTTCAACCCCATAATTTTTGAGTCATCAAGAGATAACGTTTTGAAATATTGGAACTATATCCATTAGGTAACTTTAAGTTGTACAATCTTTTACTAAAAGCCTTTTTCTCTAATCTAAATAATGTATGCAGGGCTGCAGGAAGGTATATTTGATTCTCTCTATTGTGGGTATAAATCGGCTTTTATGCCCATTAACTCTAAATCTTTTCGTGCATTAACTCCATTTTTAGATTTCTTTTCAATAAAGTTCTTGCAATGCTCTCACAAACGTTCTTTTCAACATGCATGAGATCAATATTATGACGTAACACTAGCTCCTATGTCAAGATTACAAAAAGATAAATATTTAGTCAAATAAAAGTTTATTTGCTCAATGTCCCTAAACAAAAGTTCAAAAAGACACAATAGAGTATAGAGAATTTACCTTCCAATATGTTAAATCAAAGAAGATTAATCGTTTCTTCTACATCTCTTTCACTTTTACTTTTCCCTTCCTCTTGTTACATTTTTCCCAACGATTGATGAAAATAAATCTTATTTCCACTCATCAACTTAGGTCGTAATCCTTCTTCTACTTTTCCATCAAACCATGGCTTCTTTCTTCTAAGTGAATGAAAAGATGGTAGAAATTGTCGATGACCCATGTAGGAAAATTTCCTACTATTTTTCAACCAAACTGCATGGGTTTCGTCTCCACATATAGGACATGTAGTTTTACCTTTTGTGATGCACCCAACAAATCTTCCATACGGTGGAAAATTATTTATAGACCACATGAGAACTGCTCTTAAATTAAAAGATGTTTTGCCAACTATATCATAACATGATACTCCTTTTCCACAATTCTTGTAAATCTTCAATAAGAGGTTGCAAATAAATATCAATGTCATTACCAGGTTGCTTGGGATCTGGAATTAGTAACATCAATATTATGTTTTCCTTTTTCATGCATAACCATGAAGGTAAATTGTATGTAACTAGCATTATAGGCCAACAACAATAACTACTACTTAAATTAGAAAATGGGTTAAAACCATCTATGGCAAGCCCAAACCTTAAATTACGTGGGCCCATAGAAAAATCAGGTCATTTCATGTTGATTAATTCCCATGCTACTGAATCAACAGAATGATGCATTTGCCACATTGCTCTTATGATTTGAATGCCATACTAATTTTTTAGCAATTTCATAAGTATTAAACATTCGCTTCAACCTTAATATGATAGGAAAGTATCTTAAGACTTTAGCAGAAACACCTTGTCTAATTCGTTTAGTACGAGCATCCATCAATCATCTAGACGAATCACAGTGTGGGCATGTTTCTAAGTTCTTATTTTCCTTTCGAAACGCAACAATCATTCACACATGCAAGAATCTTTTAATAGTCCAAATCAAATGTTTTGAAAATTTTCCTAACATCATAAAAGGATTCTGGGATAACATGGTTTAGCAGTAGCATATCATGCAATAGTTACAATAAGTCATTAAAACTTTTATCTGACCAACAACTCATAACTTTAAGTTTATATAAGGCTACAATGACTGACATCTTTGTGAATTCTGTACACCTTGGGTATAAAGGGATCTTTGCATTTTTCACTTTTTGATTACGCTCATTATCAATACTTGATGTGCAAGGATCACCATTTACTTATTCTCTTTCTTATGTAGACCTATACATGTTAAATGCATCAAACATATATACGTCTTTAATTTCTTCCCTTACAAAACCTCCCCATGATGATACCAAGTTTTATATGTTGGGTCCATTCCTTCGATGACTAAATGCTCATAAACAATATCAAATGTTTAATGACTCATGTTCCTACAATCTTTGCAAGGGCACATAATTGTTTCCACATCTCTTACATCCTTCTTTACTTTCTCTACAAAATTTCATGCCCCTTTCATATACTCATATGTGGCTCTAAATATTAAATGAAAAAGTCAGTATTTAAACATGACAAATTATTACTAATTATTGATCCTTTAATAAAATATTAAAATTTTGCCCCTATGTAGATGTATCCATTCTTTGTTAAACATTCTTCAAAGTGTTATGTATAGAAGTTTCTAATAGAAGAGTTATTATACATACGGATTAGTTTTTGTAAGAATGTTAGCTAGTATAATTCAAACTATTGAAGCAAGAACTATTAAAGATATAATCTATGCTTTTTACACGTAGAATAGATGATATTTTGTATAATGAGTGCTTAGGAAAAAATAAATAAACTAAGTGTAAATGAAGAGAAGTCCTAAGAGACAAATAATTCAAACCAACTATATTATTTGATAAAATATCTATTAATATGGGTAGAAGATAAATAAAAGAAACTAGTATTAAAGTTCTTTGGCGATTCTAAAGCATGACAATGTCATCTCCATCTTTTCCTTTAGAGTCAAAAGTTGTGTAGCTGAATCAAGTAATCATGAACCCTCTTTTTTTAATTTTTTTTTTGAGGGTTTAAAAAGTAGATTGATAATTAGACACATATTTTGTTGATATTCCAGAATCTAACAAATCTCATTAGCTAATTCAGTTTCTAAGAGGGAATGCCTACATGATAATTTTAACGAATCATATTCCTTTTTCTTCTTTGTTCAAAAGGAAAACTATGCGAAAAGTTGATCGTACAAAATATCTTGTGGGAAATCCACAAACTCCACGAATAAGCAAACCACATACTAAATACCACAAAAACAAGAGAAATGTGCCTCATAAACTTAGTTATCATTGTAGGATCGGTATAACAACCTTAGAGGGGGGTGAATAGGGTTTTTTTTAACTTTATAAAACTTTTTACTAATGTGAGCCCAATTAAACAAATTAACACACTTTTTACAAACAAGTAATTTAAACAAGAAATTAACACATGAAATAATTTTAAACACCCTATTTAATTCTAAAAACAAGATTGGTAAATAATATGGACAATTTAAAAACTACCAATCTAAACAAACATAAAAAGAACAATACATATCAAGAACAAATTATTGCATTTAATTTCATACAATAAAATATAATAACAAATTAATTGCAAAAATAAATTAAGATAGGGATAGAGAAATTAACACCGAAAATTTTATAGTCGTTCGACACAACCTGGTCTACTCCACTCCCCAAGCTCCTCTTAGGTATTTCACTAGAAAAACAAACAAACGACTCTTTCCACGGCTCAGAGTCCAACCGTTACACGTTTCTTTTGCGGGAGCAAGAACAAACACGATCCTTTCCACAGTTCAGGATCAAACCGTTACAACCTCTCTTTTTTAGGATCAAGAGAAACCCTTACAATGGATTAGAAGTTGAAGAACAATATGGAAAAAATCTCTCAAAGAGTAGATATACAAATCAAAGCTCACACACTTTGTAAGAAGGAATTCTTACAAACTAAAGCCCTCAAATGGCTATGAAATTTAAAAATAGAAGCTCAAAAATTGCTCAAAAATTGTGAAAATGCTCTCCAAGAATAGTAGAAATTTTCAGAATTTTTTTCCCATTTTTTTCAATTTTTTTCGGGCCTTAAATAGAGAGAAGAGTCAAAACTAGCCATTGGCTGCCACGTGTCAGCTTCTGATTGGCAGCAAAAAGAAATTCAAAATTAATAATATTATAATAAAAAAATAATATTATAATATTATAATAATAATAAAAATAGTATTATAATATTAAATATTTGACCGTTTGACCCATTATATATATATATATATATATATATATTATTTTAATTAAGAATGCCACGTGTCGCCCTTTCATTGGCCGGAATAAAATAATAATAAATATTTTGAAATTTGATCGTTGGACTTTTTAATTATTAAAATAATCAATATGCCACGTGTCAAAATATTATTGGTCCATGTTTTGCCATGTCATCATCCACGTCATCATTTTGACAGTTTGAAAATGCCACATCATCACCACGTCGCCATGTCACTACCACATCATCAATTTTGACTGTTGACCTTCCACGTCATCTGCCACATCATCCATATATGCCACGTGTTGTGCCATGTAGGATTTTCTCTTCAATTTTGTTTTTTCCCATAACTTCTTCGTTTGAGCTCCGATTCAAACGATTCAAGATGCATTGGAATCATCTTTTCGATATCTATGTTATGGACACTTCAAAAATACTAAAATTATTAATAAATAAAATCAGGTTTATTATCATCAAAACATTAATTAATTAATTAATTAATTAAAATTAATTAATTTGAGATGAAGGGCCAAAAAGCCAACAATCATTTTCCTCTAAAACAAATAAACAATCAAACAACATAAATAAGTACTTCTTAACATCAATCAACAAACATCACTCAAATAAGCATACTTAACATCAATCAACAAACATTACTCAAATAAGCAAAGTGCAGAGTAGACAACAAGAGCAAGAAAAAAGTAGCTCCACTATCTTAAATTAAAGTCAACTAAATGAAGAGAAAAAACAACAAATAATTAAAGAAGCAACTAAAATCAAGTAAAATTATATATTCAATGCCACTCACATTTCCATGAATTTGAGCTTGTTTATGATCTTCTATAACAAAATCTATATCCACATATATCATTTGCCTAAATGAAATAATCTAATTAGTCCAAATTAGTATTACTCAAGGTAAGGGAACAACTTACTTTGATTTGGTTGATTTTACTTCTGCTTCTTTCCAAACCAAACTCTGACATTAACATTATCACATCCTACGCAATGAAACCAATCAAAAGTGAGAAAAAGAATAAAATTATTCACATGAAATTTAACATTACCTAAGCTTTAGAATTTACACTTGAAAGCAAAATTTCAAATCTCATAGCTTAAAAATTCACATGAAAAAATTATTTAAACTATTAAAGGTGCGCAATAAATCACTCATCAATGCCAACAACTCAACAAACACCAAATCAAACTCAGGCAATGCATCACAACTTCTGTAACCTAGCCAACGCAACACACCTTACGTGTCCACAATTATAGTAGCAGCAACTTACTGTCTGTGGTGTCAATTAAAACCCTCAATCTCAGCGCTCCAATGATAATATTTTGACAGCACATCACGAATTATCAAGGCAAAATAAGGAAGAATTATCACAAAATAATTCTATCATAAAGCCTATCGAATACTTTCATTATTCACAAAATTGACCATGCACTCATTTTTAGTAAGAATATTCAAGGGCTGCAAATCAGAATATTGTCATAAAGCTAATCGTTTAGCATCTCTTTGGACTTAATTCATCTTTTTACAATTACTCTTTCTTCTTTCATTTATATGTAAGAAAGTCTTGTGATTATCAGGGGATTATCGAGGTTATCAAAGTAAATGAGAATTATTCTTTGGTTCATCCATTCTGGTCAGAATTCTTTTATAAACAGCTTTAAAGAAAGAATGTTCCTATCTTTGTCTTTTGCCTCTAACGTAAAACACCAATTTGGAGATAGCAAAAGATTGAGATTTCCCTTGAGGACATTTTATAAGTATTAATTTGATACCTTATTCTTTTCAAAACTCAAGATACTAAAAAAGACCTAAGCTTCTAAACTCTAAATGATACATCTTTCAGATAGCGTTGTTCTATGTTTCTATCTATTGATCTTCTTGAAATCTAAAATCCCCATTGTCATAAACATCGATACTTTAAGAAGAAATAACAAAATCTTACTCTCCAACACCGATAAACTAATCCATTACGTGTCCAATTTCAGTTTTTTGTTGACTAGTTAAACTACAAGCAGGGCACCATGCATAGAAATTTAAGAAATCCCACCCTAAAATATTATCTGAATGATAAACTTCAACTATAGCAAGTAAAAGTTCCATCTCTAACCACACTTCAGTGATAACATGGGGGAAAATACCTGCAATATCTAATATTATAGCATTATTTGTCAATGAATTTTATATGATCTTCCTTTGCATCAATCTCAACCATCCATGAAACTATGAGCTTATAATTGACAATTTATAACATTAGCATCTAATAAAGGCAATTAACATGAGCTGCAAAACTATTGTAGAAGATTATTAAAATATGTAAATTAAAATGAGGTGTTTCATAAAGAAATTTTGCACCTTGAGAGAGACATATTTAAACAAGAAAGTTTTTCAAATGGCCACCTTCACCCTGTTGAAGAGCAATAAATTTAAGGGGAATTGCCATGGGTAGTAAAAAATGAAGTATTTACAAATTTAGCCATGGTTTTTGGAGATTTGCAAATATAGCAAAATTTCTTAAATCTGATTTTCATTTATCTTTATTATTCCAATTTTACCCTTATTGATGTATCAACAGGTATATCAGTAGTATATTTGATATACTTTATATTTGGTATATCAATAGTATATTAGTAATATATCTGATATACTTTACATTTGGTATATCAGTCAATTGATATGCACCTAAAACAAAATATATTAATAGTATATTTCTGATATACTACTGATACACTTCTTTTTAGGTATATCAGTTAAATGATGTGCTTTATGAAGTACATTAGTAACATATTAAGGATATTTTGCATATTTAGTATATCACTAATATATCTAACATTGAGTATATCAGTAGTATATTAGTGATATACTTCATTCAGTGATATGCTTCATCACTTTAAGTGACGAATAACTATTGATAAAGTCAAAAACTAAAATTGAGTATATCAGTAGTATATATAATATAATGAATATGTGTACTGATATATGATTGACATACTTCATATTAGGTATATCAGTGAAATAAGATAACTAAAATGAAGTATATTAATATTATATCATTCATTTACTACTAATATAGTACTACATAAGTGTATCGACTAAAAACTAGTGCATCAACAAAAAAGTAGTGACCAAAATCCATTAATAAAGTCAAGAACTAAAATAAAGTATATCAAAGTATATCACTAATATACTTATATGCATTATTGATATACCCTTGATTTATACTTCATATAGTTATATCTGATATACTAATTATGAATTACCGATATACTGTTGATATATTTTATATTAGGAATGTTATTTCATTGATATACCAAAATAAAGTATATTAGTAGTATATTGTTGATATACTTCATATTAAGTATATATGATATACTTAATATAAATTACTGTTATATTCTTAATATACTTCATATTAGGTATTTTTAATATACTATTGATATATTGAATATTAGAAATTTCATTTTATTGATATACCTAAATAAAGTATATCAATCATATATCACTGGCATCCTTCATATTAGGTATATCAATAGTACATCACTAATAGACTGTTGATTATTTCATATTGTAAAAATGCGAGATTAAATGAATGGCTATTTTAGACATTTCGTAGATTCCGTTCAGATGGGCTGACTTTTTTGCTATATTTGCAAAGATAATAAATAGGAGGCACGCTTGCACTTGGGCCAATTTGTTTTGCCATTGTTGCAATTGCCCCTAAATTTAAGTGCTAATGGATGAAAAACCATCAGAGAAATCTCAAAGAAGATCAATAGCAACGTACCATACTCACATTATTACTTTCTAAACAAGCGATGGTTGTGGTGGTGCAAGAATGATGGGGAATGCGATTCTAAAATCAACGAAAAAAATTGTGACGCGAAGTTTTTCCATTTGCTGGGCTTCTTTCCCGTGAGAGTTAGACATTGCTTCGATGCAATCGTAGCTTCGTTATGCCATTGGAAGCCATTGCTCTTTGAGTCCCTTTACCACTTCAGCCATGAAAACAAAAAAAAAAAAAAGATAAAAAGAAAAGGGGAAAAGCTGTTTTGTTTCAGTGACGAAAGAAAATAAACAAAACTCGTTGCGAAGTTATATGGACCATTCATCCATCACCATAGCCAGGTTCTTCGACTACCATCTTCTACAATATTGTTCTCTACCCTCGATTTTAGAATCCTTTCATAGAGAGAAAAAAAAAATCTTATTAGCAAAGCAACCCATGAAAGAATCACCAAAGCATATGGAACGGGAAAATAAAGAATTGACTCAAATGGTAAAGAACTAAAATAGAAAAACTTAGAAGAGAGTTTCGTTGAACAGAAAAGGTCGAGAGAAAATCAAAGCTGCAACTAAACCATTATCTGAACATTTGAGAAAATTTTCTTTCATGGGAGAGGGCTAATGAGAGTTAGAAAGACTGGATTCCTCTTTTCTTTCAAATAAAAGCAAAGGCACGTCGGTACCTAGCAGTACTTTTCACAAATTTCACAAATCGTGTAAGCGGATGCCAGTGTGCACTTAATTTTACCCAAATATTCAATAGCATTTTGAATAAATGCTATTAACTAAAACTATTATATTCATAATTTGTTGTAGTGTCTCATGCAAGACAATTCGCGTATAGTCCGAAATTTGGCTCGATGAACACCCAAGTTGGGTTCACAATACCATTGTTTTAGATACCTTTTTATTTAATTTTCCCTGCTTTCATTCTATGTACTTAAAAAAAAAAAAAAACAAAAGAAGAAAATTAAAAAAGAAAGAAAGAACATCGGCCCTTTTCTTATTTGAAGGCCATATTTGACATTTTTTAGCAGCTAAGTTTACATTTTACTTGTTGGAAACTTGGAATGACACCATGGAGTGAGGTGAGAGTTGGAGATTTTCTTTCTATCCCATTGAGACTTGCCTCTATCCCAAATCCATCCTTGATTTTTAGGATTTCTTCTTAGTACATTCCTAATTAAATATTAAATAATGTACCGTTAATATTTATATATAAAAAAATTAATTTTCTAAATTATTTATTATTTTAATTATTAATTACATAATTAAAAATTAGGAGATGAGAATGGATGGTACGATTAGGACTGTCATCAAGTTAGATATGCATTCTCCATCTTTGAACAAAAAAATTAAATCAAATAAGAGAATCATTGTGCCCATTTGATGCTAATCTATATTAATGTAGAAATTTGTCATCCCTATAACTTTATAGTCTCCTCAATTTCAAAGTTGAGCATGCGAGAGTTATAATACTTAGCTAATAAACTAAGCTAAATTTTTATTTTATTTTATTTATAGAATAAAGCTAACTTTGTTAATTAGGCTAGAGAGTGCTTAAGCTGTCTTGGAGATTCTTTTTATATTAATATTGTATATTTTAATAAAATTTATAAACATATTGTATTTTTTAAATTAATTAAAAAAAACTGATACTTTCTAAAAGCATTTAGAAGAATATGATAGTTTGAGTGATGTGACAATCTACACGATATAATTGTGTTAAAGATATGATTTCTAGGACATAAATTAGATTTACGTTAACTTTAAAACAAGAAAAAAAAAATTTAAATATACCTAAAATTATCTTTTGGAAAATACGATTTCACATGTGGACAAAAGTAATCACACTTTTGTAAATAGTTTCAAAATTAACATTTTCATTATAAATAGTTTCAAAACTACGATATTTTAATACTTTACTCCCTGACTTGGCTTGCCTTTGAATTTGGCTGCTTGGTACATATATATTTTAAGTTCAACATGGTGGAGATTCACCTTTTGGTTAAGGTTAGAATGTCTTAACCAGTTGAGTTATACTTAGGTATACTTAAGTACTATTCTTGTGATTATTTTATTATAATAAATGTGAGGATATGAAGATTTAAACCTTTGACCTCAAGAGACTGAGTAGATACCAATTACGCTAAACTATACTCATATTGGCAAGTACACTTAATTAACTGAGTTAAAAGTATTCTATGTTTTAATTCGAGCTATTTTACATCACTTAGTAGTAGTAATTAATCGGACTAAAGTTACTTATTATAGAAATCTAACACATTAAAGTGTTTTTAGTTCAACAACACAATATGCCTTAACCAGTTGAGCTATGCTCAAGTTGGCTACCGATTGATAAATTTACAAAAACTATTATTTTCATATTCACAACATTTAGTTATTGTAAGGATTTAATAAAAAAAATTCAATACATACGTGACTAGATTTAAACTCTTAAAACAATTGGATCTAAATGGAAAAAATAGGTAACTAAAACGTATATTTAACATTTTATTATTATTATTTTTTTATGTTAAGTATGTATTCATGGCATTAAATTTCTATCGACATGTCTCCATTTCCACATGTCCATTGTTCAACATCGTCATAAGGAGTGAATTAACATTTCTATTATATCGTACAAAATCAATGAAATATTTGAAAAATAGCAACAAAATGTAATCTAATGTGAATTTAATATTATAATAAATATTTTAACTCATTTAAAAAGTGAAATATTTATTTATTAATTTAGGTTAAATTATAGAAAATACCCCTAAAATATGAGTTTTGTTTCAATGGTACCCGTAAACTTTAAAAAATTTCAAAAATACTACTGATCTTTAAAAAATGTTCAAAAATACCTTTATCGTCAAGTTTTGGATGGAAAACGTTAAAACTTCGTTTCAATAATACCCTTGATCTTTCAATAATACCCTTGACCTTCCAAAAGTCCCAAACGTTAAAGTTTCAACATGGAAGCAGAGCTTGATTTCTTCCTAAAAAGATATATATATATATTTGACAATATGCGGGGTCGGGGAATCGAACCTCTAACCTCGATGTCAATAGTACAAGTTCTATGCCAGTTGAGATGGGATGGTTCCGTACATCAAAAAATGATCAATAATATCAAAGTATTTTGTCTCCTGCTTAGACGGATAAATCTCAGAGAAATTGCTATATCCTTTATTCAAAGGAGAGAAATGAGTTTGGATATTTTGATAGTTAAGAAGGATTTAACTCTTAGGGGCCGTTTGGTTCAAGGTTTCTTATATGCCTGGGAATAATGGATGCCTGGGAATAAGATGCTTGGGAATAAGATTGATGGGAATCATTGATTGTTGTGTTTGGTTGTACACTTGTGAATGCTAATTTTCATAATAATAAATGATATTTTTATCTTTTTATGAGATTAATTTTATAAATTTTATATAATTATCATGCATTAATTAATGAACTCTTCAACAAATAGATGTAAATTAATTGATCATAATAGATATATAATTTGAATTAAATAAATAATTGTAAAAAGTTATAATTTGTATACTAAATTATTTCAATTAATTAAATATATTAAATAGATTACTAATGTATTAAAGTTTTAATAAATACACAATTACATTAATTTATTTTATTTTTATAAAGGACAAAAAATTCAACTTTACCTGTAAACATGTCACCATGTATCAATTTTCACTCTAAAATTTTAATTTTTACCCATAAACTAATGAATAACTATACCAAAACTCACAAATTTTAACAAAATGTAGTTCTAACATTGTTTTTTTTTTTTTTTGTTTTTTTTAAAAATCTAATCAATTTTGTACCATACCCATGTCTTGTATAATTCATTGAAAACATATGAAAAGACTTTTTTTAACGAATTTTCAAAAGAAAACTTATTGGATGATAAAATTAATTAATTTTATTAGAATAAATAAATATATTAATTTTATTAGAATAAATAAATATATTTAAAAGAAAGATGAATATTAACAAAAATAAGAGAGAGAAAGAGAAGAGCATGGAGAAAATCCATGCTTTTGCAAGGGTATCAAATGCCCTTACACATGGATATACAAAACCGATGGGAATAACTTATTCCGATGGTCAATCCTCAAAACCTTGTAACAAACATGAAATTTTGTATCCTTGCTGATTCCCACCCTTATTCCCATCCCCATACCCCCAATCCAAACAGCCCCTTATAGAATTAATGAAAAGGGAAATATTGAATGGAAAGGTCAAATGTATTATTGAAATAAAATTTTAATGTTTTTCATTCAAAACTTAACGGTAAGGGTATTTTTTAATATTTTTGAAATGTCAAGGTATTTTTTTAATGTTTTTGAAATGTCAAGGTATTTTTGAAACTTTTGAAAGTTAAGGGGTATTATTGAAATGAAATTTTAACGTTTTACAACCAAAATTTAATGGTAATAGTATTTTTGAATGTTTTTGAAAGATTAGGGATATTTTTGAAATTTTTTAAAATTTAGGGATATTATTAAAACAAAACCCATAGTCTAAAGGTATTTTCTATAATTTAGCCTTAATTTAAATAACTTTTTTGAAATTTTTGTTTTAAAATTTTTTCTAGGAATATCGATCCACATCTACATTTTAGCGATATTTTAATTGACATTTTCGTAAAATTGGGACCTCATCGTTGTATCATCGGTGAGACAAAGAAAAAGGAAGATTAGGAAAAAGAAAACCAGGAACGATTTTTATTTCATATTTTGTTCACAGAAAAACGAAGAGATAAAAGCCGTTATCAATGAGGTCCATGTAACTAACGGCTGCCTTTAGCAATCGTAAATCGAAACGTTAGAAAACGAAGATGAAAATTGGTGGTGGAGTGGTCTGTGGAAGTCCACGCGCCACCGCTCTGCCCTCACTGCTTCTCCGCCGCCGTGGAGTCACCGTTCGCTGCTCTTCATCTTCCTCTACTTCCGGTAACTTCAGCGCAAGCTCATTTATCACACATTTCCCTAAAAGATTTTCAGAATCTTAATGCCTTTTCGAACCATCCATCGCCATATTGCAGACCATGTATCGTTCATTAAGGATATTGCGGCAACGGAGCCTCCTCACCATTTGTTTCATTTGCTGAAAATGCTGAAGACTAGAGGTGCGTCGTTGGTCAAGCGCTCAAATCATTCCCATTATGAATCTTATACGAATTAATCGCTAATACGTTAGAGTTTTCCTGATTGAATCCATCAATTTTTGACTAGGTACTGAATTATTTGTCCTTTGGAGTAGTTGTTTACAAATTTTATTAGCAGGAGTGTGAAGCTTGACACTCTAATTAGAAGTGAAACAATAATGTCTTCGTGAATAGATTTCGTTTCTATTGGAAATCCGTAGACCTAACGGCTTATATCTCAACATTTTTATAAAACGATTAATAATCTGAGTTTTGGGTTCAATTTCCTTTGCGGCATATGTTTTTAGTATTGTTTTGTACGCTTAATATATCGTTATGTATGCGTTTCTGTAATATATTGGTCTTGTTTGTTCGTTTTGTTTTTTGTTGGCTACTTCTCTCATAATTTAAGGCCTTTAATAGTATTTGAATCCCTAAAATTCTAGTAGTTGAGGTCCTTCTTGAAATTCATTTCATGTTCTATTTTCTGAAAATTACATGCTGAATCATGTCATGCCTATCTGCTTTCCCAAAGTTTCTATCAGTTTCTTTCCATTCTCCTCTCCCCCATAATATGTTGCATTGGCTTTCCTTATACTACTAAATATTAAAGATAACTATAGAATTAGATAACCAATTATAGGCCTCAATTGCCACATTTTCTGAACCTGCAGACATATTCTTATCTACATGGGAATCTCCTGTAAAATTGTTGGTTTTAAGCAGGTGGATCCATAATTTCTCCTGGAGCCAAGCAAGGGATTATTCCTCTTGCCATTCCACTGGCAAAAAACAGCTCAGGTACATGTTAGAGTTTTTCCTTCAAATTGGTTTGCTTTCTAGGTGTATTATGGTATCTCAATCTATTCTATGTTCTTGTTCCAAGGTACTATAACTGCACTGCTGCGCTGGCCTACCGCACCCGCTGGGTAAGAGGAACAAATTTTTTACATTTTTTTGTGCATGCTTTCCTCTTCCACCTTAATAAACGTCTATTCTCAGGATGGAGATGCCAGTAGTGGACGTCAATAGGAATGGAGTGTGGCTACTAGCCAAGAACGTAAGGGAAGCATCTATTATGTAATTGTTTCCTCTTTTTCAATGTTGTAAAACTATTTCCTGAGACGCTCTGATATAGACTTCAGTCTTTGTTGTGCAGGTGGATCAATTTATTCACAGACTTCTAGTGGAAGAAGATGCCAAAGGAAGTGGAGAGCAAAATGATGAGCTATTTCTTGCAGCAGCTGATGCCGGGCAGAAACTTTATGGAAGGGGTGATTTTGCTGAATCTCATATCAAAAACATAGATGGGTATTTGCTGAAAAAGGTACGTGTACAATTTCTCATGGTACTTCTCTTGATCCTCTCCATCAATGAAAAAACATGTATGCTAGTGTTTTCTTAAACGGTGCCGGGCGTCTCCTTGTGGTGGGTGACAGGCATGGTTGAGCTCCTTGACAAAGCTGCTTGCTTTGATCATCACCTTTTTGGGTCTCTCTTGTTAAATCACCAATCAACCCAAAAGCTTAAGCTAAGGGGGTTATGGTAAATTTAATTATATCAACACTCTAACATTCTCTCTCACTTGTGGGCTTGGAAATTTGTAAGAGGTCCAACAAGTAGAAATCAATATTAGTTGGGGAGGAAATGACATTACAGTGGTTCGAACTCAGGACCTTCTGCTCTAATACCACTTGATAGGGACAACGACCCTTGACCGATCTCCACATTGATTTGATATTGTCCACTTTGGGCATAAGCCCTCATGGCTTTGTTTTTGATTTCACCCAAAAGGTCTCATAAGTCATACCAATAGAGATAGTGTCCCTCAATTATAAACCCATGATCTTTCCTTTATCTAGCTAATGTGGGACTTTAGTTGCACTTCCAACAATCCCAACAAAGTCCAATAGGCATCTTTGGGTTCACCATTCTTGAGTTGGATTGTTAGGAGTGCTAACAGAGTCTCACATTGGCTATGAGAGGAGTAGCCCATGTATCTTATAAATTGTGATGTCTCTCTTCATCTTTTTGATGTGAGATTCTCAACATGCCCCATCAAGATGGTACTTCTTTGGGTTCACCATTCTTGGGTTGGATTCCAATTTTTGGATCAAATACCCGTTTGGGCTTTATAGTCTCTGATGCCATGTTAAATCACCAATCAACCCAAAAGCTTAAACTGATGGGTTATTGTAAATTTAATTATATCAATACTCTAATATAAAAAATATATTAGACTTCAAAGTGTTCTTCTGATATTTTTAGACTTTCAGATCTCTAAAGAAACATAACTTTAAATTTTCAGATATTTTCAGATCTCTAAAGAAACATAATCTCTAAAGAAACATAATCTGATATTTTCAGATCTCTAAAGAAACATAATTTTCAATTTTCTGATATTTTTAGACTTCAAAGTGTTCTTCTCTCACTGCTTCTTGAAAATAAAAGAGAATTGTTTATATAAAAAATATATTTATGCATAAACAGGTATCTTTAACGTGTATTTAATTATTAATATTTGATCTCCTCTACTGGTCTGTTGTTGCTGAAGAAGTAACATTTTTGCATAATGCAATTCATGCTGGCATTCTAACCTTTAATTATAAATTTTCTTCTCTTTTCTTTTCTTTTTCCTGTTTTTAAGTCTCACTTCACACAAGTTGTACTGCACATTTTGGGTTAAGACAATGAAAAAGGTTTATTCCATCTGCAATGTATCTTGCAGTGCCAGTTCTGACAATCTTTCGATCTCAGGTTGGGTTATTTCCAGATGTCATAGAACGTAAAATATTGCGCCATTTTGAGGAAGGCGACCTTGTAAGGCTGCTGTTTATGAAATACTGAAATGCAGAAGCTTTGACTCCAATTTACACACTTGAATATTTATACCTGCTTGTGTAGGTTTCAGCTTTAGTGACTGGGGAATTCTATACTAAAAAGGAGCACTTCCCAGGATTTGCACGGCCATATGTATTCAACGCAGAGGTTTTGCTGAAGTATGTGGGGAATTTTTTTCACCACTCCAAAAATGCTTTCGCTGAGTATATACCTAAAGAATCTGTGCTTTCTTCATAATTTAGGGTGGGACGAAAAACAGAAGCAAAGGATGCTGCGAGGGGAGCCTTAAAATCACCATGGTGGACTCTAGGCTGTAAGTATGAGGTATTGACTTTCTGATAGATCTCTTTTGCATTTTTCTTAATAGCTCTCTGTATAAGCCCCCTGCATTGGGAGGGACGGGGAAAGAGAAAGCAAAGAATAGTTACAAAAAGATGATCCCTGGATTGGTTGTGGCTCATATTCAGGAAGTTGCTAATATTGCACAATGGGAAGATGAGCAAATTGAGTATTTGAAAGAGAAGGTCACAGAAGAAGGAAAGCTAGAAGACCTTAAAAAGGGAAAGGTTCCTGCCCAGGTTTTTAACTGTTCTTTATGGACTACTATAAAATTATCTAACAGACAAACATGAATTAGAACAGGTTATTTTGTCAACAAAACTACCCCTTGCATATGAACATTTTCATATTTGCCCTCTTCTGGCAATTATTAAATTAAACAAGTTGGTTTTTTGTGTTTCTGTTTCATATTAATAATCTATTATCATTTTTAAGTTTGAATTCTTTTCAATTTGTTGACTATATTATTATATGAACATTGAAACAAAACGTTAAAATCTACATTGAAGGTCAATTTTAAACAAAGAAATATCATTTGGTAACCTAAAATTTACTTGTATAAATTTTGTTTGTCTTGTGCACTGCAGGTTGCCTTGGACCAAGCTGCCTTTTTGTTGGATTTAGCTTCTGTTGATGGGACTTGGGACAACTCTGTGGAGCGCATTGCTCTATGTTATGAAGAGGCAGGCCTTCAGGAGATTGCGAGATTCGTACTTTACAAAGACTGAATACATAAACAGAGGCATTTTTCTTCTCTACACTCTCTTCATTTTCATTGTCTTGTTCCTGTTTTCCTTCTTCCTTCTTTTTGATGTGTAATTATTTCTGTATTTCTTCATTATCTAAACATTCTTTTTCTCTCCCCTTTGGATGAGATGATCCTTTCACTACAAAGACCGAGGGACAAGGAATACTCAAAAGTTCCTCTTGATAAATCATAATGGTTCTTTCTAAGCAAATAGGGAATGTTGGAGAAATATGTTTGAACATTTTTGTTTCCACTCTTCCCATCAATAATTTCAAGGTTAAAATATCATTTTGGTCTATGTACTTTGGGTTTCATTCAATTTTAATCCATCTACTTTCAATAAAGCTTAAAATTGGTCCTATGGTTAGTTTATAGCTATTTTTTCTTAAAAAAATTAGTCTATTAGTCTTCATTCAATAAATTTTAGAAATATGTTTACATTGCATCTTTTCTTGAATGAAGATTGTTATTATTATTTAATCAATTTCGAAAAAAAATTAAATTCAAAATTATTATAGGAATGTGGACAGTTGTGATGCCACTAAAGCCATATTCGCTTCTGGGTGTTTATTTCTTACACTAGTCGAAGTCATGTCTGGTGTTATTGTCTTAGAGCTAATGGTATAAGCCAAGGTGGTTGAATGGATCTAACATAAACTTCTCGAGCCTCCTAGACATATTTTGTGTCCTTGAGATAAATTGCTTGGGTTGGATTAACAACTACTCAGACCTAAATTAGGGTGTAGCTAGAATTCGCCCACTCGGTTGGACCATGACTCACTTAGACTAAGTGGCTTCTTGTCTCTCCTAATTGGGGTATACAAACCACTTGGGCTAAGTGATTTCTTCATCACAACTTTGCTCTGGTTCTTTTTATAACCACTTGATTATTAGGTGGCTATCCATGTGATTTTTTTTAATATATAAATCTCACCTATAAATAGTCATTTTTTTTAGTACAACAAATGTGAGGTATCAAGATTTGAACATTTGACCTTAAAAGGAGTATATGTCAATTACTGATGAGTTATGTTTATGTTGGCTATAAATAGACATTTACCGATTACGTTTGTCAAAGATGAATGCCTAGTTGATCATTAAAGATAAGTTGCTAGCATAAAGCGTATATGTGACGTTGCGTGCAAACTAGCTTGACCCCATACAAATATTAGAAACTTTGCCCTCATAAATGATTTCGTTAACCCATTTTATTTATGAACATAAACTATGTTCAACACTTATCCCAATAATCATTAAATACTTGAGATAATTTAAATTCACTAGCATTATCAAGAAAAATCTTCTTTATTCCATAATAAAATAAAAAAATTGTGCTCCTAACTTAATTATTTAAGCAAGTGACTATTTACTGGATGCGTTAAGATCATAAAATATCAAAATGTTCCACTTTGTGGATTAATAGGTCTACATATATCATCATAAACTCGTTCTAAAAATGCAGGAGATGTAATTCCAATTTTAGCTGGTGAGGGTCTAATTATTAATTTTCTTTGCGAGCAAGCAGAGCATATGACGATTCATTAGATTGACTTGTTCTTTAATGAATGTCCATGTGATTTTTCAATAATACTTTTCAATATTATTGACCTAGGATGACCCAATCGATTATGCCAAACAGTGAATATATCTAGATTCATAAACTTTGATTCATTGTTGCATTTGTTTCAATTACTCGTATATGAGTATAATATAATTTAGAAGAAAAAATAGATAATGTTTCTAATATACGTTTTTCATGTGATGCAATAGATGTATGATATCAGCTAAGAGTGTAATAATTTTAGAAGTGAATCGCGTGATATTCTTGTGCGAGTGTACACAATGTTGTAGCAAGTAGCAAGTAAATTATCGTTTTTCACAAGGATTAGCAACTTTTCTCATTAACAAAAATTAAATCTCAGTGAATTCAATTAGTAACCAAATCAAATATTGTTAAGGGTAATGCTATGGTAATAGAACATGCAGACGTAAAATTAAATGCTCAAATAGAATTAAATGCGAGAAAAACCAAGTAAATAAGCAACGAAACAGGGTATTGTACTTATGAACTTAAAGAGGCTTGGATTAGAGCAAAATCATGCATTAATTAACCAAACGGCTGAAGCAAACATTACACTCCCTCAATTCACAACAAATCACTAAGCACTCTCCTGAGTCAACTCATTGTAAAAGCTAACTCCCATTAGTCTTCTACATAAATACCCTATGTTTTGTGTGTGCATTAGGTGAGCCATTATTCCTAATTGACCCACTTAGAATACTTCTAACCTAATTTGGCTAATGTGATTAACGAGTTTTCAACTTTACCTGATTCTTCCAAATATCATAGAAACGCTACTGCAACACGGTTGGCCAAACGGAGTCAAGTACAAAGATTAAGCATACTCGAAAATCAATTGAGGAAGCAAATGTACTTCAACAATATCATTAATTATAAGCAGTCATCTCCCTAATCTTCACCCTTAGGTGGTTTAGTTCGGAAACTAATAAAACAGTAAATGGCATACATAATGCTGTAATAAAACGAAACTAAATTGCTAAACTAAGAGAAGAAAAAGAGAACGGAAGAGGGAACTCCGTACTGACGTCGTTTTCACAGCTCCGGCAAGAGCCTTTCCTCTTTCGAAAAATTTCATCATAGCAACTCTAATTCTGTTGAGAGCTCATTCCCCATAATTCTCTATTGACCTTTTCTCCTTAAACGAATTACAGCAGCTTTTGCGAAAACGAGGGCTGGGTGGGCAATCTGAACACGTGGCACTCTTCTATAGGCTTCGCATCTGCTTTGGAATATTCCATTCTAGCTCATTTAATGAAACATTTAACACGTGCGAATTTCTCATAGACTCCAGATCCAAAATATGCTTCAGCGAACTAGACAGCCTCAGCAATCTTCAACTTCTCAATCTCTTATATTGAAACTTGACTTTGTTTCTTCAATCTTGGCATGTTTCACCTATTTTCGACAAGGAACTCAGTTATCCAATACCAATTTAATAATAAATGTAAGAGCATTAAAGATGTAGAGATTCTGATACAATTAACACTAAATAGCTCCTAATTTCACCACTTTCTATCCTAAATAACTCTCCTTTGAAGAGTTATCAATGTAATATAGAGATATTCTATATTATTTTTATTGTTAGTCTCAACATGATAACCATCATAACATATATGTTTAAAACTTAGTAGAATTCTCTTTGATTTATTAGAGAATAAAGTATCAAATGTAAATTTTGCTAATCTAGGCAAAATAATATTTGCTTTTTCCTAAAATCTTAAATCAAGTCTATAGGATCCATAGTATAAAATTTCAAACGACATGTCGTTTGGAGGAAAATTTCGTTTTTCCGCCTTCAACGACATGCTGTCCCCGTTTCATTTTTTTAATGTGTGAAAAATTGAAAATTGAAATGAACTGAACTTCAGACTCCTCTATCATCAGCTTGTGTGCACGCCATTCTGGCTCGCTAACAGCTTTCAATTCAAATGTCTTCTTTTTTTTTTTTTTTTTTTGCTTTCCGTATTTTTTTTTTTAAATTTAAACAAATGAATACATATACACAATTTTGAATTCACAAAGCAAACTCATATTTCACAAAGTCAAAGCAAGCAAACACATATTTCACATATTTCTATTTTTTTAATTTAAACAAATACATATTTCTTTTTTGTATTTTTTTACATTTTCATTTAGTTATCTTATTTATTACTTTCACATCAAAATCCCATCAAATTGTACAAATTTCAAAATAAATAATTTCAATTTCCCAAACATATTTTAAATCACAAAAAATATTTTTATTTATTTTTATTTTTGTTGATTTTTATTATTTTATTATTTTTTACCACATATAAATACCCACTTCATTTCACTTTTTTCTTTACCACAACAACTCAATCTCCAATTTCAATTCTCTCAATTTCCCTCTAATTCTCTCCAATTCTAGCTAATTTTCTCCAATTCTCTTAAATCCATTTTAACTCTCTCAAATTCCCTTCTTAAATTAGAAGTTTTAGCTTCTAATTACTTTTTAGTCTATCCACATTACTTTTAAGTTTCAACTTTCAAGGTTATTATCTATTTATATTAATATTTAACTTTTGTTTTATTAATAGTATAGATTATTTTTTAGTTGATTTAAACTATCTTCGTCACTTAATTGTTGTTTATTATTATTATTTGTTATAATTGTTATTATTATTTGTTATATAATTGTTATTATTTTTTGTTTAATCTATGTTTATTATTGAATTGTTATTATTATCTTCATTACATAATCTTTTTTTTCTTTTTGTTAGAATTTTTATTATTATGGATTGATATTGAAGTAATTGTTCTTATATTTCTTAATTTTATAATTTTTTTATTAGTTATATTGTTTATGAATTAAATAATTCATTTATATACTAGTTTATTTTAATTTGAATAAATTGACTATAGTTTATTTTCCAACACACAGTTCTGTCTAGGCTGGGGTATTTAAGTTGACCATAAGGGAATACATCTACCTGGAAACTAAATTGGAAATGGAGCTAGTCATTTTTATTCAATCTTTTTTTTTTTAATGTTTGTGAAGTAAATAATATATTCTATTAGTGGTGATAATTTTATATTAGTTTTTTAAAAGTATAGATTGTATATTTATTATTATTTTTTGGTTTGTTAATAGTGTTCATAGATGGAAGGACGACGTTCATATCCGGCTTGGGCTTATTGCAATCCATTAGATGGAAACAAATCTAGTACTGTATGCAGTTTTTGCCAGTTGGTGCTTAAAAGCGGTAACATCACCAGATTAAAACATCATTTTTCTGGAAATGATCCTAAAAAGAACACCAGATCCTATTTGAATGTGCCACCAGAGGTGAAGAAACAAGTTGTAGATCAACTGAAAACGAAGGAGACGAAAAAAATAGAGAAGCAAAAAAAATGAAAGAAATTCAAGAGGAGTTACAATCTAATTTGAAAGGTCATCAAGCTGATGATAGCAGTGACGAGGATATTGAAGTCTTTGATATGATTATAAGTTACTCAAAAAGAAAACAGTATCGTGAAGTTATACGTAACTTAAGAAAGACGACCAAGAGGAAGATATGCGATGGAGTGGACTTGAGCGAAGTCAAGGCTCTAGTCAATTCCAATGGTCTAGTAGTATGAAGGAGCCCTCATACTACAAGTTTGAAGGAGCCAAACAAAAAAATCTAAAGGATATGTTGTCAGGAGGAGCCATTAGACAAAACGTTGGACGTCTAATCTCTCATTTTTTTTTAATTTATGACAACAACCCAACCAATAAACTAAAGTCGCATCATTTTAAAAATATGGTTGTGGGAAAACAAAAAGTTGGTAAGTGTGCTTATTAACTATTTTCAAGCATGTTTGTTTTTTGTAATACAATTGTACGTACATAAATCCTAATTCAAATGAGTTTTCATTTTGTAGGTATGGAAGTTGAACTACCCTCACCATACGAAACTCGCAAAAAATATTTGGATATGGAGTATGAAGATATTCAGGAACAGAAATAAAAAAAAAGTGAGAAATTTTTGGTTGCATGATCATGTCTGATGGATGGACATGACCAACAAAATTGTCCATCATCAATTTTATGGTCTATTCTGATGGTATTACCGTCTTCTTAAGGTCAGATGATGTTTCTAAACAAGTTCAACACCAAAAATATATTTATAATCTCTTGAAGAATGTCGTATGGGAGATAGGAAGTGAGAAAGTAGTCCAAATTGTGACAGACAATGGCTCTGATTTCAAGAAAGATGGAGAATTGATAATGACCACTTGTGCATCACATTGCATAGATTTAATTTTGAAGATATCGGTAAAAGGGATTCAATAGACCATATTATTAGAGCTGCATGAGGGGTGACCAATTATATATCAATCATGGATGGTTACTTAGTGAAATGTGTGGGATATGTGAAGGTGATATAGTCCGACATGGTGCCACTAGATTCGCAACAAATTATCTTGTATTAAGTAGCATGCTGAAAAAGAAAGCTAGATTAAAACAAATATTCTCTGATGATGCATGGTTTAATGACAAGTTGAGTTGAACAAAAATTGGAAAAGAAATTGAATCTTGCGTATTGAATAACTTATTTTGGGATCAAGTGGAGAGCATTGTCAATATTTTTCAGCCAATGTACACTGCTCTTTGAATTGTGGACTTTGAGGTTGTTCCAACGATGCATGTTGTCTACAGTTTGGTTGAAAATTTGAAATCCAAAATCAGTCAAATCAAAGGCAGAGGCTGGGTCAACTAAATAATTCAAAATCGATGGGACAAGACATTTTCTCATCCTCTTCATGCTGCAGGTAAAATCAATTATTAAATTAAAATTAAGTATGTTTTTATATTCATTAATTGTATTTACTATTCTATTAGACTAATAAATTTGGATAAATTGACTATAATTTACCTTTCAGAGATAGTTCTGTCTAGATTGAGGTATTTAAGGTGACCATAAGGAAACACCTCTACATGGGAACTAATTTGGAAATTGAATTAGTTAATTTTATTCACTCTCATTTATTACTATTAGCTGACCATGAACAAATTGGCTAAATAAATTTTTCTAAAGATAGTTCTTTTTAGGTTGGGGTATTTAAGTTGACGATAAGAGAACACCCTTACCTAGGAACTAATTTGAAAATTGAATTTGTCAATTTTATTCATCACATCAATTATGAATTTTTTAATATTACTATTTACTAACTAAATTGTTCTATCATTTGTAGCTCATTATTTGAATCCAAAATATCAATACATTACTGGTATTGGAATGGATTTTAATTTGATTGGGGCTGTGCATAAACTATATTATAAGTTATTTTCAGATTGCCCAGATGCTGGAGATTTTGGAATGGAGGTAATTATAGAAAAAGAATCAATAGATAATTATCTAAATTTGAATTCATATAAATTCACCTAATACATAATCTTTCAATGCAACTTATATATTTTAGAAATGCCAAAATAAGTTTTGACAAATGAGGTGCGATAAAATCAAGAAACAAATTACAACCATGTAAGTAGCATTTAAAATTATGATTATCTACTATCGATTAAATTAAAGTAAAGATAAGAAGAATACTAATTTTTTGTCTATTATTATTTTTTTGTCTATGCAGCCCATTGGTGGGTCATGTATGGTAAAACTGCTCATACAGTACAAAAGCTAGCTATGCGGGTTTTTTCTTAAACGGCTTCGTCATCTGCATGTAAGCAGAACTGGAGTACTTTCCTTTAGTCTATACAAAGCAATGTAATCGGTTAGCTTATGAAAAGCTCCACAAACTTGTTTTTTTGCTACTACAACATGAAACTGAAGCTTTGCGATATGGGGGCCTTTCGTGGTAAATCCAAATGATAATGGTGATGACCCATTTTTTCAATGGGTTCGACCAACACATTTGGATAATGAGTCTGACAATCTAGACCGTGAGATTGCCAACATGGCTGCAGAGATCAGTATCAATGTGGAGCAAGAAATAAAGAAGTTAGGATGCCTGACGACCATTTAAATGCCAATCAATTTGATATTTGTTTAGAATATTCTGAAGCAAAACTTCTAAAAGTGAGAAAAAAGCTCCTTAAAGGTAAGTCAACAAATGATGAAGACGATGATAGTATTGACGATGGCAATGATAATGATAATACATTTGGTGGAGGAGGTGATACAAATGCTGGGATTTCAAGTGGTTATCAAGCTGGGGAAGGACAATCTAATGAACTAGGATTAAGTCATTTTTTCTGTGAGGTTGGATTTGACCATGTCACCCAAGACGAGGACCACAGATCTTTAGAGGGTGGTGAGGGGATTGCTGCTATTGGTAAACCGTTCTATCGATATAGAGATGCAGGATATTTTTATTCAAAAAATTCAGATGAGAATTTCTTAGTTTCAAGTATGGAAACGACAAGCATCAACAACAATAACACACAACAAGACTATGGTCAAGGTAATTATTCTTACTCAAATTATGATGACTCTTCAAGTCTTGGTCATAGCAATTTCCAGCCAAACTTTCCACCATAGAGTTATTATCCATTTGAAAATCAAGGACCATCAACTGATGAGATGTATTCACGAATAGGGTCTATATGTTGGTCGTATGAGTCATATCATTTTCTTATAACTATGTTCAACATTTTCAGTATAGGATGACTTGGGAGCAATATTATAATTTCTATCAGAATTATCAAGATTCTGGATTAGATGCTCCAAGGTCATCTTTTTGGTATTAAACATGTACATTTTATGTTAAGTAATTCACAATTACTTTGTCACATACAAATATGTCATATCTCCTCTAATTACCAATATTTGATATTATTTTCTATAGTAAATTAGGATTTAGGGATGGTTAATTGTAGTTTAATTAAATCATCATAATTAAAGTCTCATTGAATATAAATATTACATATATTTTAGATATAAAATAAATCAATTATAGTATAATTAAGCCATAATTAAAGTTTCATGAAATAATTCAAATAATTTTAATAAATTTATATATATATTTTTTTCCAAATTCCTGCTCGCATTGACATTTCGATAGACATTTATATCTAAATATTGTCTTAATTTTTATATGTGATGCTTAAAAATAGTCAATTGTAGTCTAATTAAGCCACAATCAAAGTTTCATTGGCTAATTCAAACCATGTCCATCAATTTCCATGATTTCCATACATTTTTCCAAAATTTCCATAGACATTTCCATAAAATTTAGATCTCAACATTTCCATCGACATCGACATTTTGAACCTTGATAGGATCTACTATTGTGTTGACTTTTGTTTCCAACATTGTCATTTTTGAAAAATAAACTTTTTCACTTTTTTGTATAGTGTATAGTATGCGTAATTACACTATTTGCCAAACATAAGTTTTCATCCTTCATATTCTCTCCAGGAAATTCAAAAAAAATTTCAACATCTAGATATGTCATATTTAGGAATTAATTATATCTTTAGGAGATTCGAACAAATTTGCAAAATTTGCTTATGCACATTGTTTATCTTTCATTATTACGACACCCTAGTTTGGAATTAGAACCCTAGGAATCAGAACTCTAGGGGGTTTGTTTAGGGGGGGGGGGGGTTTGAAGCTTGGGAATCATAAACATGTATTTAGGGTACAGGGTTGGGAAGCCTGAGAATCAGAAACCCGTGTTTAGGGTGCAGAATTTTGAACCTTGAGATTGGACAGTTTTTTTTCTTTCCTTTTGCTATTTTCTTCTTTTTATTTTTTTAGTGGATGTTTTATGAATTGTAAAATTCCTTGTGTAATATGGATCAATATTTAAGGGAATTTCGAATTAAGCATTTAATTTATGTTATAGTCTAAGAATAAAAAAATTGTTTCCAACAATCAAAATATTGATTACCATTAACAAAATGAAAAACATAACATGACAATCTTAAGTTTTGTCTTTTTTTTTTTTCCATGGATTGACATGCAAATTTTAAATTCAAAATAATAGTTTACAATAATGACATTAATTCTCATGTTATAAGTTAAAGTAGTTAATGAGAAAAAAAAATACTTGATTCATGGAAAAATGGAAACTTGGAACATAGAATTACATAGAGAGCAAAATTTACATAGTTTTTTTGTAATTTTAATTTGATTATATTAAAAATAAAATACATTCTATAGGTTATTTTAAAATGACTAAATTAAAAATAAAATAATGTATATTTATGTTATTTTAATATTTTAATATAAATAGGTTCAAAATGAATATTGTACAAAATGAATATCATATGCTAAAGTGAGCTTAGCTTAGCGGTAATTGACATGTACTCTCGATCAAGAGATCAAAGGTTCGAATCTCCCCACCCCCAAATGTTGTTGGACTCGAAAACAAAAGAGAAAAGAATATCATATACATACATTTTTTTTTGGCATATGTAATTTGAAAATTAAATATTTTCTTTACTGTAACTAATTTAAAATTAATATTATTCATTTTATTTTAATAAATTCAAAATAAAATACCATTTATGTTGTTACTTTGAATACTGTTAATTTGAAAATAAAATATATATTTTAATTTTAATACGTTAACTTAAAATTAAATGTTATTTTAAAAATATTTATATGAGTATGTCATCTAAAATATACATTTTTTCCTTAAAATTATAAAATTGTATATATGTTGAACTATTGTTAATTAAATATAGATAAATGAAAAAAATTGTGAGAAAAAGGGAGAGAAAGTGGGACCCACCAAAATTATGATAAAAATGGAGAAAGAAATAGTGGGTCCCACCAACTTTATAGAAGAAAGAGAAACCTTGGGTTAGGAGTGGGTTTGGAGAGTGTAGCTCATGGGGTTGCTTTTGCAATGGAAAATTGTGACTAATGACTACAAAAAAATCACTCTAATGGAAAATATCTAAAAAAGTTTCACATTTGGAGTTTTAGCTATCGTATTTTTAGGGAAGGTTATCAATAATTTTTCATCCCCAACCCATGGTATATTTTTGTATTTATATTCAACCTAGCTCAATCACTCAGATTATGTTTGAAGAAAAAATCTATGCAGTATTTTCTCAAACAACCAAAAAAATTGTTAAAAAAAATCTCAAACAACCTCTATTCGCAATTTACTCGTTCCCTCCAACAATTTTCAATTCTTACGTACTTTCTCACTCTTCTCTTGATTATCGAATGTTGCAATCTCAGCCATTACCAAACATTGTACATTTGTTCAATTTTTAGGTTTCAAAATTGATTGTAAGACATTCTTTGCACCACTAGAACTATTTCCATAATGGCTGCTCACAAGGTTTTGATTCTATATGATGGCGTTTGGGATGAGGAAATGTATACAAGAATTACAAGTCCGACTGAGTGGTCGTCAGTCATGACTTAACCCTTTTGGAACTCACCAAATCCATTGCAAACAATTTTGCGTCTCTTTCCCTCTTCAGGAATGGTGAAGTCAAATTTATGATTATAAGTCTTTCTGAGGATAGGGATCTTGCTTGGATGCTTGTTGGAGTATCGAATGGGATGTACTATGATTACTGCTTGGTCGTGGATGTTGAAAGTTTAGATACTAGTGTACAAAGGAACGATGCAAGCAACGAACATGAGGAAATACTAAATCAGACTCAATCGATGTACATACCTCACCATCGTTCATTAATGGAAAAGGGAGCATACAATATTCAATGAAAATGAGAGAAATAAGGGGTTAGAAAAATCGGTGGGGATGCATATAGTTTTGGAGAGAAAGGAGGGGTAAACAAAAAGTATTTTCCTTGGAGAAGACGAGGTTTTTCAGGTGGATGATATCTTCATTAATGATGGCAAGTGAATCATTATAGCTATTTACTCTTTCTAATTGGTGGATGTGATTGATGAATGCTTAATTTTGTTTCCTATATGCTTAATGAGTCCTTAAACATATTTACATTGCTTGAGTTCGTTCGAAAAATCAGTAGAGATATATGTTCCCCTATATACTCTTAGGTATGTTAGTTCTTTGGTAGTTTGTCATTTTGATCATTGTGGTTAGTGTAATTTATGTTTTTTTTTTGTAGTCCTTTGTTCGACAATATTAAAATTTAGAGTTTTTATTTAAACATATTAATTTATGGGTTTAGATTTAATTCAAGGTTGTTACATTGTTGATGAAAAATTCAATCTCTCTCCTCCTTAAGATGCTGCTTCTTTTTAGGCTTTGATTTAGTTGGTTAGAAACTAGAAAATGTAGGCAGGGGCATTTTCGTCTCGATGTGATTATAAAACCGTATTATAAAAAATGAAAAAAAAAACAGGTTTAGCTATTTTTACAAAAGCTAATAGGTTTAGTTCTTTTTCAAGTTGGCTTATTAATATTTATCAATTTATCTTGTTGCACCTTTTGCAACTCCATGGTTGTGATTACAATGGGCCAAACATGGTTTTGGGTTTGTTTTGGGTTTGGAACCCAAAACTACCCAAACCCAAAACAAGGAGCCAAAAGTCCCCTTAAAATTTTAAAAAGAATTTGAATGTACAACAAGTACAAGAAGAATTTCTCTTTAATATCGCATGTAAAATGTGGAACTTTTCTTTTAATAATATTATATGTGTAGTTTTCTTAAAATTTTAATGGTCCACAACCACTAGAAGATGAGTGATAACACACAAAATATATTATTCCTAAAACATGTTTTATTGCTAGTTTGTGTTATATTTTAGTGCTTTCACGTATTTATTTAATTATTTTTATAGATTTCAAGCATTTAGAGACAAACCAAGCATTTGGGTGACTTATGGAAGAAAAGGACGCAAATTGACATCAATTGAAGCTACCACAAAAAAATGAGCCAAGAAAATCGAGAGGATAGCATTGATACATTGTTTGTGTCATCTCAACGCTCTATATGCAGCCAAAAATAGCAAGAGGAATTACAAGGGTGACATTGAGATAACACTTTTGGGTGTCTCAACTCCAAAAACACGTGCATTCTGCCCTTTTCGTCTATAGCGTCTCGACACTACTTGAATTTCCTTATACTAAAACGAATAAGATTGCAGTGTCGAGACGCTATGTTGCTCTGTAGTATAAAAAGAGCCCCTTGCCTTCGATTTTGAAGAGAATAATTAGAGGGAGAAAGGCCAGACTTTGATTTGTACTAAATTTTTGGGATTTAGAGGACACTCTTGAGAGCCAAGAAAGAAATTCAAGGCTCGAGATCATGACACATCACATCGAAGACAAGGATTGACATGCACCAAAGAGTTTTTTTTTTTTTTTTTTTTTTTAATCTTTTCCCTTCTTCTTTGTAGTTTCTTTTATGGATTTTTTAGATGAGTTTAGGTTTCAATTGTGAACTTTGAGTGACTAAACTCTGTTCTTAGAATTTGTTGTCATTTGTTGAATTCATGAACATTTTATTTAATGCGCAATTCTTTATATTGCAACAAGATTTTTCGTGTGTGTTTTGTGCTTAATGCTTTTAGTCTTCTAGCTAAAGATGAATTGTTTTCTTAATTTAAGTTTTAGCTTGGGAGAGTAATATTTAGGTTAGAACATGGATACATGATTGTTAGTAATATCTTGCATGGAAATGAGATTTTTTCTAATAGAATCCTGTTCAAAATTGATTGCCAAATGCGATTGTAACTGCAATTCTTCGCAACATCAATTTTCTCATCAAAACAAAGTTTTCAGTCACTTTTTCCTTCTATCCACTTGTTTTCTTTATTTGGTTCATCCCTAACATGCTTACTAACTTTCATTACATATTGCTATGATTTCCTAAGCTCATACACATAATTTCATGAAATTTTAAGCATAACTTAAGTCTAATGGAGATAAATAATCCTAGAGAATGAGAATCATCAAATTCATTTAAAGAAGTATCGTTAATGTCTTGCTTGATTGTAGAAAATAGACAGGGATGTTGATTTTATAATTAGGCAATAGAATTAATTGAGCTTAGAATAGTCAATTAATAATAATCATCTTCTTGGCTTATAAGTTGTTGCATGCTAAAGTTGAATTAATTAATTAAGATGGAATTTAATAAAAGCAATTTAAGTTCTACGAATGTTCCTTCCAGTTGTCTCTACTTTGTAAATATTTAGATTTTAATTTTAATTTTTCTCAAATCTCACTTGATGGTTCTCTAGATAAAATCAAATGTTAGTAACTACAGTATTCAATTAAACTAGAAACTCAATCTTGAAGACAATACTCGACACTCAAATTCACTATACTAAAACTTGACTCGTACACTTGCGATTTTGCATTGCTTAACTAAAAAGTCACGCTACAATGAGTAATTATTTTTTCCTCTATTATTGATCATGACCTTGACATCGATCACAATTATTAAATATTACAACATCTACTTCAAGGAATAACATTAAAATAGTTGGTCGAGATTCATGAATTTTCAACATTAAGTATTCATGATAAATAATTTGACAATTGATATCATGAGTTTCAATTCTAATTTTGTCATGGTAAAATAATCAAATATTCATATTAATAAACTTCATATATATATATATGCACACACACACATTAAATGATTGTCAATAAGTAATATGTTGCAGTTTCTATATTAGTTATATATCTAGTATATAACATACTCTATATACAAAGCTCTATAGACAGTATATCATATATGTATTGTGTATATATATTATATACACAAAAATATATACACATATGACGTGAAAATTATACTGAATATATTATACAAAAATTAAGTAGATCAATATACAATAGCATAATAGGAAATTTCAAAAGATGTGTATGATGTAAATTTGAAATATATATGGGATATGTATACACATCATACTTAACAAAAATATGCTAACTTTCTAGATCATTAAACAAATCATAAAAATTTAAATGTACTTGATATGTTGATAAATTTAAACAAAATTGAAAACATGTTATAAAAAGCATTAATTACAATATTGATTTAATAATATAAATACTTAAACAAATAAGCATTTTAAACTTAACATGACAATATAATACTTGAAATAGATCAAAAAGTTAATAACAATTATATATAAAGAGAAATGATAAGTAAACTATTTGAACTGTATGAATTAAAACAAATATTATGCTCAAAATATTAAATTGTGTACAATAAATTGGATACAAACATAGTATCATGCCGAACAAATATTAATTTATCGAGCATAATATGTAAAGCAGCAAACACTATAGTGATCATGCATAAAGTTAAATATATTTTGTTAACATTTGATACACAAAGTATATATGAGATATATAATACATATACATTGTATACATGAAACGTACCGAAGATGTTCACCATGTATTACAAAAATGAAAATAAACTCTACATTTAGCTAAACAAAAATGGCAGAGACTCGTGCTAAATGTGCTATAAAATAAAAACAAGAAGAACAACACCAAAGAAGAAATGAAGAGAGCAAAGTAGAGAGGAGAAGAATAGAGAGCAAATGTATTCTCATTGTGGTGTATCTTTCAAAGGCCTCATACAACCATTGTTTATAGAGTTAATAAGAGTGTAGGTTACAAGATCTACATAGTTAAAAATTTGTGACTCATGGTCATAATTGGAGGGTGAGAAAGAATCATGGCGATATGTAACCAATAGAGGTTATAGATATCTACCAAATTTAATGTAGCTTTAATCAACAAAAACCTCAAATCTCAACAATCTTATACTCTAATCATTCTAACGAGCTAATATGTTTCAAGCACCACAACCAGAACAACTCAAAGTCACACTTTGTCTCACCCCTTCCTTTACTTGTGACTATAAACCCTGTCATACGAATATCAATTTAATACTTACTTCTAGTTCCATTTTAAAATTTGCTCTCTTAGGTTGTTGAAGTTCTATTTCAAGGCATTGTGCTATGGTTCTATTGTTTGATTAGACAAATTGGAAGCCAAAATTAAGCATTTGAACAAGAATTTTTGTTAAAGTTATAGATGCTAATTAATTTTGAGATCTCCAATTTATGCTTGAATTCCGCTCTAATCGTTAGTAAGATTCAAATAGGGCAAAATACACTTTTGGTCACTAAGGTTTTTTGAGAAAATCATTAGTTGACTAATAGAAAATGATGTGGTAGTTAAGTTGGTAATTGTGTATAGTTGAGTTGGTAATTTTATTAATTTAATATTATTTTTTAGGTGAGGTGGTTCCTTCTCTTTCTTTATCCTTCTTCCTCTCTTCTGATGCTACTCTCTGTTGTTGCCTATTGCCCTATGTTTTTCTAGATCATATTGTTAATCAATAATCTCCACAACTCTACAGTCACCTCGTAAACCCTTATTTCATTATAGTGTTAAGACAAAGAAAATTTTTCAATTTGTTTCTAACATTACTTAGAAAATAAAAAATTACCCCACCAAATCGAACTATGACATAAACAACCTCATATTTTCAATTTGTCATTGATCTTTGGTATTACTCAGAGAAAACGAAAACCCACTAAAATGATCCATGAAATGAACCACTTCATTTCTCTAATTCGTAACTAATCTTTGGTATAACCCCATGAAAATGAAAATCCCACCAACATAAACTTGAAAATAGACAACCCATTTGAAGCTGTACAAGAAGAAGACGAAATGAGATTTACAAGGAAGATTTCAGAGATGAGAGAATTGAGATGGGCCCTTGATACAAAAGAGCAGTGGGGAGGAGGAGGGCAATAGTAAGCTTCAACAGAGCGGAGGAAGAAGTTTGATCAAGGTTACCTGATTTAGTAGGTTGATGAAAGATGGGTTTCCAATTAGAGTTATTTCTGATCTCACTTGGTAGGTATTTCGTAGAGTGGCGATTTCCTTGTTTGTTTCTGGTTTACCATGGTTGGTGGTGGATGATGAAATGGGCTTGAGAGGATTTTCAGTTTGTGAGGTAGTAGAGGCATTGACCATGGTTGACTGCTTTAATACAAGATTGGAAATTTGAGAGAAAGACTTGTTTTCTTATATTGTCTCAACCAACAATTATACCTTAAATAGGTGAGAGTACAGAGTAAAATAGAGCAAGAATAAATAATAATAAACAAATACACATGATTACAAATACCAAATCAAAGAGATTTATGAGGAGTTAGGTAGACTGAGATCTAATCTAATAAATGTTAAAGTGATACAATAAGGCAAGTAAATGGAGCAATTAATAAGGCTTGAGAAGTCACCTCTTAACATAGTCCTACCAATCCTCAAAAGCTATAGGCTTGAGGTCATTTGGTTGGCAAAACTCCAACACCTAAGTTGTCCATTATTTTACCTCTATCAGAAGATGAACCAAAAGGATTGAAGCTACCAAATCTGGAGTATGATATGTGGCTAGCTGCTGATCAACTCTTGTTGGGTTGGTTATACGGCTTAATGACACATGAAATTGCAACCCAAGTCATGGGGCATGATGAAGCTAAGGGACTATGGGACTGATTCAAGAATACTATGGTGTCCAGTCAAGGTCTTAGGAAGATTACAATCGTTTGATGCTTCAACAGACGAGAAAAGTAACTATAAAGATGTATGAGTATTTGGATACCATGAAGAAGTATTATGACAACCTCCATGTAGCAGAATTTCCAATGGACATGAGTAGATTTATCTCACATGTAATTGTTGGACTAGATGAGGAATACACACTGATAGTTAATGTAATCAGGAATCAAAATATGACCTAGAGCAAGATTCAATTTGAACTGATGTCATTTGATCAAAGCAAGAATGACTGCAATCCTTAAAAGGAACCATCGCAGTTAATTAAGCCTTCATTAACTTTGCTAGTGTGGAAAAACAAAAGACCAACTTCTAATCATCAACTACCAGTCAACAAAGTCAGAATACATATAAGTCAAATCGAGGAAACTATGTTCATTCAAACAGAGGTGAAAGGTACAGAGGAATAGGTCAATACTCTCCCTAACCTAGAAACAACAAGCCAACATGCCAACTATGTGGCAAAATGGGACATACGACAGTCATTTGCCATCACAAGTGTGATAAACCAGAAACAACACCCTCCAACAGCTCCTCGAGTGGGACAAACCAGATAGCTACAAATCAAGAAACTAATCTCCCACTGCCTTGATGGATTTCCCAAAGACTCTTCAGGATCCATCCTGGTATTTGGATAGCAGAGCTAACAATCATGCGACATCAGAATTGAGAAAACTATCAATCGAAAGTAAAAGTTCTAACTTGAAAAATATCATAGTTGGGGATGGTACCAAAGTGCCTATAGTTACATTAGGTACTGCATATCTAAAAGGTGAGAATAGAAGATTAATTCTTAAAGACACTTTGATTTTTCCACGTATGAAAAAGAATCTCATTTGCATCTCCAAACTAAGTCAAGATAATGGAGTAATAGTTGAGTTTTGTGATTTGTTTTGTTTTGTAAAGGAAAGGAGCTCCAAGGAGGTGTGCTTGGTAAGGAAAATTGAAAATGGTTTGCACAAGTTGCTGAATGGAAATGATGCCTTAGAGAAGTTATTGATGAATAAAGAATAACATCATACACTATTTCTATTGTAGGAACCACCTCCATTAAGACAGGGTGCAAAAATGACAAAGGGGATTTGATTAATTTTCTTAGTTATATATTAGTGCCTTGTACAATGGATGTTTGGCCTAAAGATTGGGCCACCCATCACCTAAAATTTTGAATCAAGTCTTACTAAAGTGTAAAACTTCTACTAAAATTAATGACAATGTATTCTTTTTGTGAGACTTGCAAATTTAGAAAAGCATACAAGTTACCTTTTAATTGCTCTATGTCTTAAGCACCTAAAGCATGGGATCTTATACATACATATTTGTGGGCACTGGCCCCTAATTAAATCCACACACAGTTTCAATTACCATATAGCCTTCCTAGATGACTATAGTAGGTACACATGGATCTTTCCTTAAAGACCGATGAAAGGGCTTGTCGAAGGCTCTTATCAGATTAATTTATAAATCGGACCTCTAAATATTTTGCAATAATAGTGGCCAGAGTCATCCACAGGGACTGGAGTTCTTAGATTTAATTAAGTACCATAGTTACTTACACCTAATTTTATTTAGAGAATCTAAACTTAGTTTAATTCTTAACCCCTGTATTTTAGTTTAATTCTAAATAAATCAAAGACGATTCCTATGCTTCCGTTGTGGGTTTAATTCGATTATTCCCTTCACATAGCACACAGACGCAGGATTGTAAGGACAATTGTTAACAAGATGATTTTCATTACAGTAAATGCAACTAGAAATGGCAATATGGTTCAGATTAGCAATAGGGCCTGGTTCCCCAAAGTAAAGGTCTTCAAGGTGTTGTTCATTGTTGATATCTAGGCACTTAATGATGCTATTGTGTCCACTTCATGCATTTCTGCGACGTTTCTGGTGCTTTGTGACTCATCTTCCTCATTGGCTATTATTGGATACCATTGCATCTAGGATTTCATTTGCTTCGTTCACTGTCTTTTTGAGCAATGATCCATTCGCAGATGCATTGACTAGGGTCTTCGAAGTCTGAGTCAACCCGTTGTAGAAATGCTCAATTAGGAGGCAAGCAGGCAAGCCATGGTGTGGACATTTCCTCACCAACTTCTTGAAGCGCTCCCAGGCTGCATCTACACCTTCATTTATTCCCTGTTTAAAGGTAATAATTTCTCCTATAATTTAAGCGTTCTTAGTGGGTGGGAAATACTTCAAAAGAAACTTCTCTACAAGTTCATCCCATGTGGTGATCGAGTATGGAGGAAAAGAGTCGAACCATGCTTCAACATTTCCCTATAAAGAAAAAGGGAAACGTTTTAGCTTTAAAGTGTCATTGGAGACTCCTGTTAATTTGAAGGAATTGCATTTCCTGATAAACTTTTTAAAATGCTTATGCGAGTCTTCATTTTTTAGTCCTGCAAATTGACCCATTGCATTAAGCATTTGGAACATCACTGGTTTTAGCTCAAAGTGATTGGCTTCGATGTTTGGTTCTATAATCTCAGTGTTCAGATTTTGAAAAGTGTAACGACCCTATAGGCTCAACACGCTACCTAAGAGTCATTACTAAGTCACGTCGCTATATTACCAAAAATTTCGGCAACATAACGGCGTAACTACACGAAAACCAAAATTTTGACCCTGATAAGACATAGAAAATCACACTTCTAAGATTTCAAACAACCTCCTAGCATCCAACAAACTTCTCAATATGATGCTAGGGTTCAAACAGCAGAAATCAAATGCACGTGCACGATTTACAAAGAAAGGTTTAAAAGCTTTTGAAACATTCTCCTAACATTTAAAAACTTAACATGAGTTCTATATACATCTAGAAACATAAAGGAAGCGGAATAGCTATCAGTCGGCTCCCCATGACTCGAGTAGATGATCTCCTGTCACGCGCTAGGGCCGATCTTAGCCTTACCTGAAAACATTTTAAAAAGGAAAAGGGTGAGTATTAACGAATAATACTCAGTAAGTCCATCATAGTTTTAAAATAAAAGTTTCAATCACATGCAACATGTCATTTTAAATCATAAAACCATCGCTGTAGTAGGGGACCTAAAATTTCTTTCATAAACCATGTACTTTTCCTCGCAGCTCTTGTGAACGATTAAATTCTCCCGAGGGCCTCTGAATAGTCCGAAGACATAGGTTTTCTGTCTAATAGAGTCCTCCCTACCTCTGAGAGTTAAGCTCGAAAGCTAACATATATCATGGAGTCCGAAGACTCAGCCCGAAGGCTACCATCGTGGAGTCCGAAGACTCAAGCCCGTCGGCTACAGTCTGGGGGCACTCTCGAACCCCGGGAGCATATAGAGTCCGAAGACTCGGGTTCCCTCAAAACCCACATAAAACTTTTGGGAGAATTATCGTCACAGCCTATATAAATCCTTTCATGAACACAACACATGCATGAGGTCCCATTCGTTTTTAGAACATACTTATGAATGCATCAGTCATAGCAATCGCATTTCAAAGACATACATATAATACACTTTCTTTCTTAAATACTTAACATGAAAAACATATACTTTCAAAGTAAACATAGAGCTCGTTATAGATTTCGAAAACTTCTTTAATATGTGAGATCCCTTACCTTAAGTCTTTACTTACTAAAATTCCCTTTCTTCACTTAGTAATAAGCTTCCCGAGTTCCCACTCCAAGTACGATCCTCGGTCCTCGACAATTCACCTAAAAAGTGTCCTAAACGTGTCTTAAACCATCCGAATTACGCTAAAACACAGTCTATCATTAATAACTCGACGAAACGGACAATTTGGCAATTTTTACCCAACTCCGGCGAGCGGCGGCGCGTGGCCGGAGCACGGCGGCGCGTGGACTTCACGGCGGCGGCGCGTGGGCGGCGCGTGGGCGGCGCGTGGGGCTTCCAATCGGCGCGTGAAGGTTCGTTTCTGGTGTGTTGCAGCCCGATCTACAATAATCCGAGGTTATTTTGCTGAAAATCGATCAAATTCAAGCTCAAAATGCCAAACTCCTCACGGAACAAAAACCCACCTTGAAATCGCGGCGGAAATGGTGTTTTCCGGCGATGTTCTACGGCGGCTTTGTTCTGCAACTGACGTGGGACGGGGTTGAGCGTGCAGGTCGACGGGTTGGAGCTTCGTTCGGCGGTTGGAGGATTGGCTGAGGTGTTTCGACGGCTGGACGGTACCGGCGAGATGCGCCGGTGGGACGACGGCGAGCGGCGCTGCGATGGAAAAGAAGCTGGCGGCGTGCAGCGTGCGGCGGCGATTCGTGCGGCGTGCGGCGGCGGTTCGTGCGGCGGCCGGGTGTTCGATCGGAGAGAGAGAGAGAGAGAGAGAGAGAGAAAATCGGGAGGGAGGCCTTCGGGGAAGAAGAAGATAAGTTTTTAAAAAAAAATAATAATTTTAATTTAATTTAATTTAATTTAATAATAATATTTTTTTTTTTTTTTTTTTTTTTTTTTTTTTTTTTTTTTTTTTTTTTTACAGAATGTTACATTCTTCCCCCCTTAAGAAAACTTTCGTCCTCGAAAGTGGCTAGTCTTACAAAACTTTGAATACATGTTCGCCTCTCAAACGACTCAACCAAACATCAGTCACCATTTCTTTTGTCTTAACCTCAAAACTCCTTTCATTGTGCTACCATTAAGAATACTAAACCACCATCTTCGAACTCCATTCCCCTTTTCCATCTTGTGGCAGCATAACTTATCATCATAAACTCTTAATAACTCAAACGATCTAAGCTGTCACATGCTCAACTCCTGGATGAACAATACTCTAGGCTCATAAGGCTACGAAAGGTTTCAAACCTTCTTCTGACACCCATAGTGCCTTGCAATCTTTCGAAGCAAAGTCCTTATCTATCCCTACCAAACCATAGGTCGAGTAGTTGCATTCGTAACCTTTCAACCAATCCTGATGCAAACAATCACCTTACCAAGCTATATCAACTCTCAACCAACCACTTTTCCAAGAGTATTACCATGGGCAACAACTCTCCAGCTCCACACTAGCACCCAAAATCCACCTTTGCTTGAGTTCCTGAAATCTCACTTCATAAGTCTCACTCTATATGAACAACTGCATCATTGAGTCAATTAAGTTTAAGACATTACTACACTGGAGAGGTTTTAACATAGGAAGCAACCCATAAACCCAAGCAAACCATGCACCTTTCTAACTGCAACTAACAAAGTCATTTGGTTGCTAATTTTATCCTTGCTGGAACCACTGAAACCGATCCCTTAATACCACGAGTCTTAGGAAAACCATCTTCTGACCTAGAGCTCGTATTCGAACTGAGACATTACCATCGATCATTGCTCCCAATCAAATGACAACTTTTCTCTATTTGCAGGGCTACTTTTTTTTTTTTTTTTTTTTTTTTACCTCAACTTGTAACATTACCAGCACCTGCATTTTCATCCTTATTTGCTATTTGATTCTCAGTTCCTCTATTCCACCCATAGTTTGATCCAAACCTCAAGGACGACTTAGTACTTTCCAATTATTGTGCTCATTTCTCTTGATGTCACCTTCCAACCTGATTCCTGAACACTCAACTTATCACCATCATCATTGCTCGATTTCCAACTTTGTCATTGGCTATTCCATTCACTTTCTCGGTTCTAGGACCTTGCACAACCACCACTACTCCAAACTCTATTCTCATCCAAACCCGAATTCCAGCTTGCAAGTTTATCCGCATTGTCACCATCATTTGAATCGCTTTCTGGGTTTCACCTCACACGACCTCGGCCTCCAAATTCAATTCTATCTGATCCAGACTTCCACTATTGTCTTGTCAACTTCATCCATTGGAGTGAGTAATATTCGAACCACTCTTTTTGGTTCCCTTTCCAACTATTTAGCAACAGAGGCCAATAACCATTTTCAACTAGAAAGTTGCTCTCTTCGTTTCCTTTGCAAGCCTAAAACAAAATCTTAAAGAAGTTTTTTTTTTTTTTTTTTTTTTTTTTTTTCTTTGAAGATTTGGGTTTCACAAGTTTAAACTCTTACCTTAGGAGTAAGATTTCACATGTTAAGCTAGGCTCCATAACCAAAGTCTCAAGTTCTTACCTTCAGCCAAAGCTTACGAAGTTCTGAGTTTCAAATACTAACCAAATTCCTTTCACCACATTTAAGGATTTCTATCCTCAAAGCACACCATACTTGAGTATTAGGCACCTCAACATAACCGTTTCCTTTTTATTTCTTGAGACAAACATATCTTTTCTATATCATCTTTCTCTCCCTTTACCAAATCCATTAAGTCTCTTTTCCATCACCGAGCAACACATTTCCTCAACGAGAGGAACATAAAGCACATCTTGACTATAGAGAGAAAGGTGAACAAGTTAAACCACGAGTACGGGGCTAATCCTTTCCAAAGTCTCAAATGACCCCATGAATCATCAATCATATTCTCTTTTGTTCTTATTTTCCATTCCTTCATAGTTCCCTCATTTGGGGTTCCTCGTTCATCACTAATCCACTCTTGGATTAATTCAGTTCTAATCCCCTTAAACTTATAACTGGCCTGTTTTTGTGGCGTGAACACCACTTCTTTACGAAAACAATCAATATTAGCATGGTTCAAAACCAACCAATCCATGCCTAAAATAACATCGAACCCTTCCATCTCTAGGACTATCAAATTCACATCCATCTCATGGTCGGAAACTGTCATCTTACCATTCTTAATCCCCTCAGTAGCTAATAGACTCAACCCCATCGGAGTAGCAACAGACAAAGCAGAGGATAATGGTTCAAGTTCTAACTCAGCTTGTCTCACAAAAGACGCAGAAATAAAGGAATGTGTAGAAATCAAATAACATAACGCAAGATATCCCAAAACGGGAAACGTACCTGTAACTATAGCATCTGAGTTACCAGCCTCCCTACTGGTACTAGCAATAACTCTCCCTTGCTACAGTGCGGGCCTATTAAGTCCTACTCCACCTGAACCCGAAGACTGGCCTCTCCTGTCTGGGAGGGTAGGACAATTTTCAGCTCTGTGTCCCTCCTTTTTACATCGAAAACACAACCCAGACCGCATCAGGCACTGACCCCAATGAAACTTTCCACATTCATTACAACGAGGTTTCTCCCCAATGTTAGGTTCCAACCTATTTACTTGCTGCCTCTGACTAAAAGCGGCCTGTGACCTCATAGACGATTGTGAAGACTGTTGAGAACGCTGGGGATTCGAGTTCGCCTGACTCCATCTCCTCTTGTGATCAGAGGATGACTGACTCGGGTTTTGGACCATAGGAATCTCACTCTGTTGGCCTGCAACAATAAACTCTGCTGTCCTTACCGCAGCAGCATAGTCGTGAAGTGCTACAGCCTGCACCACGCCTTTAACCTGAGGATCCAAACCCATTACAAAACGCTCCGTTTTCTTGGCCTCAGTATCTACCAGTTCTGGAGCAAAACGAGATAACCTTGTGAATTCCCTCTCGTAGACGTCTACTGGACGTCGATTCTGTTTAAGTTGTAGAAATTCTTCTTGTTTCTTGTATCGTGCAGTCGCAGGATAATATTTGTTCCAGAAAGCCTCTCTAAACATCGGCCACGTCACTACTCCTCCTCCCGTACCTATGGTCCTCTGAGCAGATTCCCACCATAGATAAGCATCATCCCTCAGCATAAATGTGGCGCAAGAAACTTTATATTCATCCGGGCAACTCATCAACTGAAAAATGTTCTCCATAGAGAACAACCATAACTCCGCCACTGTAGGATCCCCAGAGGATCCGTCAAACGCCCTTGGATCATACTTTCTAAAATCTTTCAAGTGACGGGCTTGTAATGAAGCTGGCGTAGAAACTTGACCCATCTGTGCTAACTGGGTCGTCACGGTCGCTTGTACCAAGTTCTGCATCGCCTCTAACATCAACGACGCAACCGTAGGATTTGCAGGCTCCATAACTGGATCAGGTTGACCCTGAGCAACAGGGGAATTTGCCCCAGAATTCACCTCCTGTTCCACTGGCATCTCAGGAGGTAAATCATGTATTCTACCAGCTCCACGTCCTCTACCCCGTCCTCTACCTCTCCTTCTAGGCGGCATACTTAACAAACAAACACAATCAAGTTTAACCTCCACATCAAAAGGGATCACACTTTTCACTTTTCTTAAACTTTCCTTTACTTAAAAATACATTTCACATATGAATCATTTCATAAAAATAACATGCTTTTCAACAAACGAATTAAAAGTTTACTTCGGAGGCGTACCTGCGCGATGACTGGAAATCACTACTTAGTCATGGGATACCTGATGCTTACGAAGTAAGCTAGTCTACAGAACCTATAACCTAGTGCTCTGATACCAACTGTAACGACCCTATAGGTTCAACACGCTACCTAAGAGTCATTACTAAGTCACGTCGCTATATTACCAAAAATTTCGGCAACATAACGGCGTAACTACACGAAAACCAAAATTTTGACCCTGATAAGACATAGAAAATCACACTTCTAAGATTTCAAACAACCTCCTAGCATCCAACAAACTTCTCAATATGATGCTAGGGTTCAAACAGCAGAAATCAAATGCACGTGCACGATTTACAAAGAAAGGTTTAAAAGCTTTTGAAACATTCTCCTAACATTTAAAAACTTAACATGAGTTCTATATACATCTAGAAACATAAAGGAAGCGGAATAGCTATCAGTCGGCTCCCCATGACTCGAGTAGATGATCTCCTGTCACGCGCTAGGGCCGATCTTAGCCTTACCTGAAAACATTTTAAAAAGGAAAAGGGTGAGTATTAACGAATAATACTCAGTAAGTCCATCATAGTTTTAAAATAAAAGTTTCAATCACATGCAACATGTCATTTTAAATCATAAAACCATCGCTGTAGTAGGGGACCTAAAATTTCTTTCATAAACCATGTACTTTTCCTCGCAGCTCTTGTGAACGATTAAATTCTCCCGAGGGCCTCTGAATAGTCCGAAGACATAGGTTTTCTGTCTAATAGAGTCCTCCCTACCTCTGAGAGTTAAGCTCGAAAGCTAACATATATCATGGAGTCCGAAGACTCAGCCCGAAGGCTACCATCGTGGAGTCCGAAGACTCAAGCCCGTCGGCTACAGTCTGGGGGCACTCTCGAACCCCGGGAGCATATAGAGTCCGAAGACTCGGGTTCCCTCAAAACCCACATAAAACTTTTGGGAGAATTATCGTCACAGCCTATATAAATCCTTTCATGAACACAACACATGCATGAGGTCCCATTCGTTTTTAGAACATACTTATGAATGCATCAGTCATAGCAATCGCATTTCAAAGACATACATATAATACACTTTCTTTCTTAAATACTTAACATGAAAAACATATACTTTCAAAGTAAACATAGAGCTCGTTATAGATTTCGAAAACTTCTTTAATATGTGAGATCCCTTACCTTAAGTCTTTACTTACTAAAATTCCCTTTCTTCACTTAGTAATAAGCTTCCCGAGTTCCCACTCCAAGTACGATCCTCGGTCCTCGACAATTCACCTAAAAAGTGTCCTAAACGTGTCTTAAACCATCCGAATTACGCTAAAACACAGTCTATCATTAATAACTCGACGAAACGGACAATTTGGCAATTTTTACCCAACTCCGGCGAGCGGCGGCGCGTGGCCGGAGCACGGCGGCGCGTGGACTTCACGGCGGCGGCGCGTGGGCGGCGCGTGGGCGGCGCGTGGGGCTTCCAATCGGCGCGTGAAGGTTCGTTTCTGGTGTGTTGCAGCCCGATCTACAATAATCCGAGGTTATTTTGCTGAAAATCGATCAAATTCAAGCTCAAAATGCCAAACTCCTCACGGAACAAAAACCCACCTTGAAATCGCGGCGGAAATGGTGTTTTCCGGCGATGTTCTACGGCGGCTTTGTTCTGCAACTGACGTGGGACGGGGTTGAGCGTGCAGGTCGACGGGTTGGAGCTTCGTTCGGCGGTTGGAGGATTGGCTGAGGTGTTTCGACGGCTGGACGGTACCGGCGAGATGCGCCGGTGGGACGACGGCGAGCGGCGCTGCGATGGAAAAGAAGCTGGCGGCGTGCAGCGTGCGGCGGCGATTCGTGCGGCGTGCGGCGGCGGTTCGTGCGGCGGCCGGGTGTTCGATCGGAGAGAGAGAGAGAGAGAGAGAGAGAGAAAATCGGGAGGGAGGCCTTCGGGGAAGAAGAAGATAAGTTTTTAAAAAAAAATAATAATTTTAATTTAATTTAATTTAATTTAATAATAATATTTTTTTTTTTTTTTTTTTTTTTTTTTTTTTTTTTTTTTTTTTTTTTTACAGAATGTTACAAAAAGTGGCAGTTGCATAGTCTCTGATTGCTCTATCTCGTTCTTCTGTAATAAAGATGGGATTTTGAAAAGGAATTGCTTGATGGGGTTGTGCATTGTTTTTCCCAACATTATGCTCTGCATTTTGTTGCAAGTTCCCTCCTCCTTGAGGATTAACTTGAGGATCAACTACAGGTGGGTCCATTTAAGGTTCCTGCAAAACAGTTCTCAAAAGAATCTCCTGTGTGTTCAACTTTTGTCTTTCCTTTCTCTTCCTCCTTTGCTGTCTACGGTGCCAGTGGAAGGTTCTGTCTATTTCAGGGTCTAGCTCCAAGAGACAAGACTCTTTTTGCATGCACCAAACTCAACCTGCAAGTACCTGGAAACCAAGTTCGGACTTCCTGCAATAGAATGATTGCAATTGCAATGCAATTGCAATTTGCTCACAATTTGTGTGTCTACAATAAATTTTCTTGAAAATGTCGTTCCCCAACAACGGCGCCAAAAACTTGATTGAAGGCTTTGCTACACGCAAGTGCACGTGATTGAAGTAATAAAGAAAACTGAAAGTATTTCAGAGTATTGTACCCAAGGGAACGAGTCTTAACAAATTATACTAAGATGACACAAAATTGTTTGCAAAATACAATTGCGGTAACCGATGGTGTAAAAAATGTTGAGAAGTTGATTTTTGATAAAGACACTAAACGAAAGTTAATAATTAAGAAAAATGAGACCCAAGTTGATTATGCCCATTTGGAAAGGAATGCTACTTAAAATGCAATTGCAATCATAGTTAATACAAGAGACTAAGTAAACCGAATTCAACTCATATTCAATTTTGCTTCAAAATCTTTAGGAGGCTAAGTGATTAAACCTATATGTCTATGGCTAATCTAACTTAGGTGATTTCGCGCACAATTCTAGCAGTTTTGGAGTCTCGTCCTATGTCTAGGGTCGATGTTTAGGACTTATTTCTAAGCCTTTTCCTCCATTGCTTTTATGACATTTGCTTTCCCTTAACCCTTTCGGTATTAAGTTCAAGCTTAACAAGCAATCACTAGTTGGCCAACTAGGTTTACCCACGTTAATTCAACAAAAGCAAACAAAGTCTTGATTGTTAACTAGATTGAACATGGTTTTAAGCTTTACATCTCTCCTCTAGGGCATTCATTAACTTGAATCCCTAAGGAGAATTTAGCTCATTATAGAAGAATTGAAAACCCAAAATTTACTTGCTATAAAATTCATAATTAATACAACGAAATAAGGGAAATAACCTTAAGGCGAACCGATTTGAATTTTATTAAGGAACCTTAATGTAAACTTAATCTAACAACTTAGAATGCCCACAAAGATGTTAATAACAGTGCTGAGGTTTAATAACTTAAATCAGGATTTCATATATAATGCTACTGGAAATTTCGACACTTTGTGGAGATAAAAAAAATCCAGAATTTCACAAGCTTTTATAAGAGATGGAAGAAATCGAAACACAGGGTTCAATGTCTCATTCAAATTCAAAAACATACAAGAACATTGGACTAAACAAAGGCTAACTTCATAACTAAAATTTTGCAGAAAATAAGGGATTAAAACAGAATGGAATTGAACAAAACAGAGTAACAAAACTCTTGGAAATTCCTTACTTTGATCGAACCAAATACTCCTTCAAGGGCAGTTGGATCTTCACCTCCTCGAACCTTCGTTGAGGAGGGATCAAACTCGGGAATGAAAGAGCACAACGAAGCATAAATTACTGGAAGAAAGATAGAAAAATGAAGATAAACACTGTTGTCCGAAAGAAGGAAAATCAGAAAAATCCATTTTTTGTTTTGCTTCGTTTTCTCCATTTTTATAGGCATTGAGGACTAGGGTTTCCATCTATGTGCTCCTTCAATCATGGGTCAAGGTTTGGGCATGAGATTAGGCTGAAAAATCTCTTAGAAATCACATAAATTCCATAATTTTTGGTGTTTTCCCGAGATTCCCATAATGAATGATAAGTCTAGAAAATGCAATTGCATTTTCCCTTTTGTTCACCACCTTGCTTTCTCAAGGAAATGCAATTGCATTTTCTTCATTGCTTCAAATCTGCACAAAAAAACAACAATTTAGCCAACTTTCCTTTATCTTTTCAACTTATTTCTTCTTTTTCCATATTCCGACAAGCTTGCATGAATTTATCTTATGAATACTATTTTTAGCTTGCTCGTTATTTGATAAAATATGCAAAAATGGCAAGAACAACTTAGTTTTAGGGTTAAATAATCCTCAGAACTGAGAATTATCAGTATGATATTATCCACTTTGGGCATAAGCCCTCACGGCTTTATTTTTGGTTTCACCCAAAATGCCTCATCCCAATGGAGATAATGTCTTTCACTTATAAACCTATGATCTTCCCTTTATCTAGCCGATGTAGGATTTTGGTCGCACTCCCAACAATATTAACGGTGAGTATATTTTTGAACTTTTTTTTTAAAGTTTAAGGGTATTAATGAAACTTTTGAAAGTTCAGGGGTATTTTTTAAACAAAGTACAAAGTTCAAGGGTATTTTCTATAATTTAGCCTCAAAATTATTATTATTATTTAACTATCAAACTTACTATTACAAATGGGATATGGACGGCCAAATATTGAAGTGTTACCCAATTTATTTAGGAACAAACTACTTTTTTTTTTAATATTGGAAAAACAGAGGGTGGTTGGTGGCAGCAGCAAGCTTGGAGAGAGAAAGAGATGAAGGAGAAGAAGGAAAGAAAAGAAGGAGCCAACTCACCTAAAAAATAATATTAAATTAATAAAATTACCAACTCAGCTATACACAATAACCACTTAACTGTCACATCATTCTCTATTAGTCAACTAACAGTTTTCACAAACTTTGGGGACTAAAATGTCTTTTAAAACTTCAGAGACCAAATAGTCCCTAAACCCAAACTTTACGAACCAAAAGTATATTTTGTCCATTCAAATATTATATCATTAGCACAAGGGCATGGTTGGAGACATGTTTGCAAGCCATTTACTTTAGCGTATTTAGTAGATCTCTAATTCTTGGGAGCCAACCTTAGATGTATTACATTCTAAGTGGTATTAAAACTTTTTTTTTTTTTTTTTACAATGGCAGGGTGAGGATTAAACTATTGAACTTTGGGATGGTAATTGGTACTTTATTAATAAAGAGGCTTGTTGAAGGCCCTATCAAATGATATTTATAAACCGGACCTCTAAAAATTTGCAATAATAGTAGCCAGGGTCAATCACATTGATTGGAGTTCTTAGATTACTTAAGTACCAAAGTTAATTATGCCCAATTTTATTTAGAGAAACTAAACTTTAGAGTGATAAAAAAGACAAATAAAATCTAAACTACTATTTACAAGGTTAGAGTCCAATTTTTGAGAAACATAATGGTTGATTAAATGAAGCACACTTTGTAGATAAAGAATTGATTTCATGCAATTAATCTTAAGCCTAGAATTACTAAATGATCAATATCCTCTCTCGAGCTCAATTAAACTCATGTCTAGCAATAAATCAACCTCTCGGTCTATTTATATTTCTAAACATGGTATTAGGCGATTCTCTTAAGGCTTCTAGAATTAATCTACTCACTCTCGTGCAATAAATTAAATCTAGTCATGCATCTAATGTTCTTTAACTAAATTTACTCTCTCGAGCTAAATCTAGCCTAACATGCAAAATCATGACAAAGGTTTAAGCAATAAAATCAAAATGCATAAAAGATGTAAATGCAAACATTTAATTACAAAATTGATGAAGTTCTAAAATATACAACTATTCATGTCTAAATACAGCGGTAAACAACATCAAAGTCCATATCAAAACTCCTAACAACCAAAAGAAAAGTTAAAGGGAAAAAGATTAAACTAAGTTCGCGTGCCAGCACTCGTTCCCGATGTGAAGTCCACGATCTTGAACCTTGAGTCTCCTCCTTGGCTCTCCAAAAGTCTCCTCTAGGCCCTTAGACTGTGAATGGATTGATTTAGGGTTTTGGTCTCTAAAAAATAGCTCCCCTTACATGAAACTAAAAATTTTCTTTTATACATCGAGATAGCGTTACAACGCTAGGGGCAACATTGCAACACTATTCTTATCATTTTGCAAAAAAAGAAAAAATCTACTTCGGCCAGCATTGCAATGCTATAAGCAACGTTGACCCCTCCAAGTTGAAAAGCTTCTCCTGTGGCGTTGTAACGCTATAAAGGGCATTGCAACGCCATCCTCTACGGTCCAATTGCCTAGCTTATCTTCATCTTCAACACTTGGATCCTCAATTTAGGCCACAAATTGCTTCAAATTCATCCAAATATCTTTCAAGTCAGTTTTGCCTCGAATGCTTATTTTTTGCAAAATACACATAAAAACACATAAAAGTACACGAAATCAAAGCAAAGCTAGCATAAAACTAAGCCAAGAAATAGCACTATTTTACCTACTATCACTTATCTCTTGAGCTATGTTGGATTGGCATTAAAGTTGTAAGCAGTGTATTAAATGTCGAACGACATGTCGAAATGTTGCTCGACATTTCGACGTGTCAATAGGGTCGAAATATCAAGAGGGGGAAAAGTCATTTTCCCCCCCATTTCGTTGAACGATATTTCGTTTAAACTTCAGTTTTTTTTTTTTTAAATTTCGAAAATCAATACATCACATGTCAGTTCACTAACTGATGTCGTCTGTGACAGTTTCAGTCACATCTACCTGTGAGACGCCAGCGGTCCGAATTTCGATAGGTCAAGTTGAGAACTTGAGATTAGATTTTAGATTGAGACTTTTTATGTTTTATCTTATTTATTTATTTTCTTCTTACAGTTATAGGCTACAGCTTATTGTCTAAGTCTTTTATTTTTTTTCTTCATTGTTCGTTCATTCTGCATCTGCTGTCTTTTAAGTTTTATATAAAAAAAACTTCTTCTATATAGTTATATAGTTATATATATATATATATATATATATATATATATACTTTTTATTTCTTTTGTCTTTATATTTAATTACTTTTTTACATTAAATTTACATCAAATTTTACCATTCCCAAACATGAAACACCTTATAAATCACAAAAAAATATTTTTATTAATTTTTTTTATTCTACCTATAATTATTTTTTAAATTTTTTAATGGTTGTCCCTTCTATTTTCATGTTTTTCACACTTCAATCTCAAATTATCAATTTTTTCTATTACTCTCAAATTTCTTTCTTAAATTAGAAATTTTAGATTCTAATTCACTTTTTACTCTATCCACTTCTTCTTAAGTTAAGTTTAAAGGTTATTATCTCTCTTTACATTATAATTTAATTTTTGTTTTATTAATTGTATAGTTTATGTTAGTTCATTATTAATTATATAGTTGCTATTACTAACTTGTTAGTTGTTATTACTTGTACTATTTGATCAAATGTTTCCTATCTCCTTTAATTTTGTAACTAATTGCCAATATCTTATTTAATTTTGATATAATTTTGTAGAGATAATTAATTGTAACTTAATTAAGCCATAATAATTAAGTTCTCATTTAATAATTAAAACAAAATTTCATCCATTTCCATAGTTTTTCTAGAATTTTTGCTCACATCGACGTTATAATATAAATATTATATATATTTTAGATATGATCGTTAAAAATAATCAATTATAGTGTGTTTAAGCTACAATTAAAGTTTCATGAAATAATTAAAATAACTTTAATCAATTTTCTTTTTTTAAAAAAAAAAAAATTTCTACTCGCATTGACATTTCAATCAACATTTATATCTAAATATTGTCTTAGTTTTTAGATTTGATGCTTAAAAATGGTCAATTATAATCTAATTAAGACCTAATCAAAATTTCATTAATTAATTCAAACAATTTCCATCAATTTTCAGGATTTTCGTAAATTTTTCCGAAATGTCCATCTACATTTCCGTAAAATTTGGACTCGACATTTCCATTGACATCGACATTTCGAACCTTAGTTGTAAGTGGTATTAAAATTCTTGGTTGCGTAACGAATTTTGGTGGAGTGATTATAGGTGAATATGATTGGTTGGAGTATATGAATGATTTACTTTAGCATTTTTTTATGGGTAATTTACTTTAACATTTAATTTTCTATTTCAAGTGAATTAATTAGAGTTATAATAATTTATCATAGCTGTTGAAAATCATGATTGATGAACTGGCTATGCAAAATGCAAGTGCACGTTGTCAAACAAGTAATATATGGAGTATTCCAAGTATCGAACTCAAGGGAACGGTTGACAAACTTTTCCAATTTGATCAATAAAGACTTCCTCAAAACTTGCAACCCAAGGTAACCAAAAAACAATAATTTCGTGGAGTGAGTGAAAAAGTGAAAAGACTCTAAATAGATAAAAGGATAAAGAAAACAATGATGAGAAATGGGGGATTCAATTCTAGTTCAATCCCAAGGAATATGTGCCCACCATGCATCGGAACTTGCACAACTAGGCTCAACTTTGAAGGGAATAATCGAATTAAATCCACAGCAAAAGCGTTGGAATCGACTTTGAATTGTTTAGAATTAAACATAAACATACAAGGTTAAGCAAACTTACATTGAAATATATGGAGATATTTCTGGCTGGTCTTTAATCTTCTTGCTCTAACTCCATTGAGGTTGAAACTCCAATTCCATAAAGCCTACTTGCTATGACTCAAACACAAGACCAAGACTTGTGAGAGCCTCTTGAAAGAAAATCCACAAGGGATTGGAAAGAAAGAGGTCTAGAGAGAATTCTCTACTTCTCTATTGAGGAGATGTGTGTTCTAATAGCTCAAACCAAAGGTCCTATTTATATAGAACTGAGGCAAGTCTTTGTCATAATTAAATAATATATATTTTAATATCTAATATATTAAAATACATATATTTAATCTATTTGAATCTCAAATCTTTTAAATTCTCCTACGATATTTATTTCTTTATTTGAATCTTATTCAAATTTTATAAATATCTTTTCTTTATATCTAATATACATTAATTATTTTAATATTTAATTATCAAATACAATAAACATATTTTCCTCTTTTATATTTAATATATCTAATATATTAAATATTAATTTGAACATTTCAAATTTTTCTTTCAACTAAATTAATCTTTTAGTATTACTAAGAGCTAGCAAGGAGACCTCATGGACCTACAAATTATAAACTCCAATGATACAAAATTAATTAATTAAATTATTTAATTAATAAATTTTCATTCATTAACTCTAGGGTCACCTCACTATAGACCTAGAGTTGCAGTCTTATGCACTGTATGATAAGTTATGTCCATAGATATAATCACTACATGCAAGTCGATTCTTCACGACTTGTTCGTAATTACAACTGGGTCAAAAGTTTGTTTTACCCTTGTAATTACATCTTGCACTTTAAGTACCACTTATCCTCTAATGAATAATTTGTTTATGATCCAACCATGAACTAAATCCCTCTTGGGCCAGGGAGAGGGCGGGACCCTATTGTTCAAGCCCCAAAATCGACACTTAAAGAAACTACTCATCCACTTATCCTATATGAGAATGAGTGAATTCCATCTTGTGAGATTATGTTTCCAGCTCCCTATTTAGTCAAGTCCCCAAAATGGTAGGCTTATTGAATCGGCTACAAAAGTCACTTTCACCCATGCAAATTAAAGGACAAGCCCTCACAGGCTGGAGTTTATAACTCCCCCAGGATTAAGATTGAGTCGCATATGGTCATTTTGATGAAATATTAATCTTCTTAATTAATGGATTAATAAAGAGAGTAAATATTTCGTGGTCCAGTCTTATACAAACTCATTGTATAAGATACCTTCACTCACATGTCTCCACTACAACTAATATCATATATGATAACATTACAAAATGCTATCATATACTTTTGATAGCATTTTCGAAATGTTGTCATAATCGAAGTTCTTGAAAGTCTCTGACTTTGCATAGCGTTTTTTAACACTATAAAAGGTTTATTTTCGATTGCGTAATTTTAATGTTATAAAAACGTTTTATAGTGTTAGCAAAAATGCTATGATTGCTCTTTCATGGCATTTTTTATAGCAGTAAAAAACGCTATGAAAGACATAGTATAACATTTTTAATCACGCTGTCGTAGCTGATGTTATTGAAAGTCTCGAACTTTTCATAGCGTGATAAGAAAATAAATGGCCAAGGAGACCATGAGAGAAGTCTACACGAAGAATACCAGCTCAACCAACTCAACCAGCTCAATGAAGCTCATATTCAAAATCAAGGGAAGTCAACACCAAATTCAATTCAATCATGAGGCAATTATTATGCCACAAAGTCCAATCATTGGAGTTGAAAGACTACAAGAAGACTTTAATTCTTACTTCCAAGCTAAGATGTCCACATTATAAAGAGTTGCATCCTTTCAAGGTTGAAGAGGTACCTATTCAACCAAGAGGCATAATGAATCTAAAAATCCAGATTCATTCACATCTTTAATACATCATGTACCTATTTAATTCATGTATTTACATTTAATATGGTTCATGTATGGATTTCAAGGTTGGGGGCTGAATTTAGACTACATATGTGAAGGGTTGTATCCTTTCATGGTGTCTATTCAATTAGTATGAATAGGGCTGTAATTTTGTCATTTGATAACAAGTTGAAGTTGAATGAAATCTCATATTTGAGTTTAGTATCTCTCAAGCTTTATGCTTTCTTTGTATTCTTGTGTTTAGAATGCATGTCTAGAACTTTCAAACTAGTTTGATCCATTAGATTGTGGAGAGTTCGAAATCTTGAAGATAGGAACAAGTTCTCATTTCTTCTTGATCATTGATCAAAGTTTCCAAGTAAAAATCTGTTTAACTTTCTTGGGTTGTTTATCATCTTGTTAATGGGGTTTTCTTATTATTGTTGTGGGGGTTCGCCTTGAATAAGGGGAGTTCTCAAGCGTAATTGAGATTGTTCCTTTATCATTTGGTATCAGAGCCCTATTCATTTGGTATCAGAGCCCTATTCATACTAATTGAATAGACACCATGAAAGGATACAACCCTTCACCTATGTAGTCTAAATTCAGCCCCCAACCTTGAAATCCATACATGAACTATATTAAATGTAAATACATGAATTACATAGGTACATGATGTATTAAAGATGTGAATGAATCTGGATTTTTAGATTCATTATGCCTCTTGGTTGAATAGGTGCCTCTTCAAGCTTGAAAGGATGCAACTCTTCATAATGTGGACATCTTAGCTTGGAAGTAAGAATTAAAGTCTTCTTGTAGTCTTTCAACTCCAATGATTGGACTTTGTGGCATAATAATTGCCTCATGATTGAATTGAATTTGGTGTTGACTTCCCTTGATTTTGAATATGAGCTTCATTGAGCTGGTTGAGTTCGTTGAGCTGGTATTCTTCGTGTAGACTTCTCTCATGGTCTCCTTGGCCATTTATTTTCTTATCATAGCGTTTTATAAACGCTATAGAAGAAGCTATATAAAATTCATTTTTGATTGCATAATTTTAATGTCATAGAAACTTTTCATAGCATGTGCAAAAATGCTATAATTGATCTTTAATAGCATTTTTTATAGCAGTGAAAAAACTCTTAATCGCATTTTTTTAATAATTTATTAATTTCAAATTTTTTTATCTAGAATCTCATCATAACTTGGACATTGTTGTATCTAAAATAAATTGCACGCAAAATAAATCAAATAAAACTTTATATTAAATCAAATTTAATTACACATTGTGAATACCCATTGCTTCAGAGTTCAAATGGATTTCATGTCTGATGAAAAAGGAATTCAAATAAAGAATGTTGGTTCATCTACCATTTATAAAAACACTACCTAATCTTTACAAACACTAGAGTAAATATACTGGTGAGTTCCACAAAATGTCCGCCGACACTTGCATTTGAACCCTATCAATCCCACCTTATTGTAGCTCCCGCATCAATTTGGAATCTTCAGTGAAATTTTTTTCCATGTATTCCTATTTGAATAACATAAGGTCATAAATCATAATAGATCTATTAACTAGTAGGCAACCTTATATCAACATATCCTAAGAAAATATATCAAATATATAACGTACCTAGGAAAGAAAGGCCTTCAACATTCTTTTAAATACATTGAATTTCCTTCCAATGTTTTTGATGGACATCCAATTCTAGATACCATCTCGCTCATCTAATATAAAAATACAGACATGATGCAACTTGGATAAACTTAAACATAAAATTGAGAAATTATATGCATGCACGTACATAACATTTTGCATCCCGGCAAAGCATATTCACTATAAATATCAGCTTTAGTAACTCAAATGATACTAACTATTGGAACTATAAGAATGGGGTCTTCTCTCACTCTATAATATAAATATCTCCTAGGTCTTCTTCACAGAGCCAATCATCTATCTCAACAGTCTGAATTCAAACAATAGGATCCTTTTAACATTCCAAACTATACATTTAATTTGTTTCATTCCAAGCTTATATTTCAAAAACACTATTGCACCTTCGGAGTATAAATTGACTATAGTTTGAATATTCACAAATAATTAAAAAAGAAAATATTTGTAGCATTCATGGAAATCACAAAATAAAATAAAATGTTACGAAATTATCCAACTATCTATGCATTAACATGATATAACACGCCCTCTGTTCCTCTCTAAATCCACTGTTGTGACCCATATGATACCTTTGTCTCTTTGTGGAACTAGTTCAATGTGGATTTTAGCGTGCAGAAGAACAACTAGACGCTGAAATGCATGAATGAAGAACAATGGCAATGGAGTTCGAAGAAAGGGAGAGAAAGAGGCGGAACCTGTTTTGATTCGCGACCTTCCAATTGATTCCCTATACCTAAAAAAACCACATAAGAGATATATTTTGGATACAATCATATAATGTCTAAACTCTTGGTAGAGATCGAACAGACTCTAACCTAATTGGTTAGAAAATGAAATTCATCAATATTGAAATTATATAAACCATACCTTAAGAACTGGTGAGTTTGCAAAGATTAGGGTTGTAGAGATTAGGGCATTGAAGAGGGCTAGAATCGTTTTCAAAGGTATATTTCCAACATTCCTTTAAAGAAGAAGTGAAGAAGAGCAAGGAAAAGAGTGAAAAGAGAAATGGGAGAGGAAGAGAGAAGGAATTACACTTTTAGGTTTTCAACACTTTTCGTAATATTGAGCACGTGAGGGAACATTATTTTATTTAGAAACATCTTCCACACCTTTTGTTTTTCATTTTTCCATAGCATTTTTTTATAAAATGCTATATTAAAAAGCTATAGAAAGTGATATTTCTTGTAGTGACATGAATCATCTGTAATTATTACAAAGTGAGTCGTATCAATAGTGTTACTAGGATATGACATTTAACCTTATCCGTATACTATGACCCTTTAAGTTATTTCTTGAACATGATCATCTCGTATATCAACTATATATTGTTCAAGATTACATTAATAACTTTTGATTTTTCATATAATGGATAATATTATATTACAAATAAAATAATCAAAATTATTATTAATCATTAAATAAATCATTGATTATGTGGCTTTAGGGCATAAATCTCAACAGGCTTATCCAGAGATTGTTGCCTATATGTGCATGCATCAGTCTCTTTCGAGCATAGTATGGTTTAGACAAAATGGTACTAGATTGTGCCTGCAACCTACCCTAATTGACACTTAGCATAGTGAATCAAGTTCAATATCTATTCGACCCCTTTTCCAAGAGCTTTTAGAAGACTAAGTAACTCAAACACATATGTCTATGGCTGAATTGACTTAGGTGAATAATGAACACAACTTTAAGACTCTAAAAGTTTGTGCCCTATGTCTAGGTACAAAAAGCAAAGTTCTATTCCTAGACCCTTTTCCTAGATTACTTTTATGAGAATGTGTGTTTAATCCAACCTTTTCAGTATTGAACCTCACACAAACTATGCTAACTCAAATGGTTAGTTTAAGCTAATAATGAAATTTAAACTTTAATAAAAGTAAACTATGCTAAATGTTGAGCAAAGCTACTTAAGCGTTTAGCTCATAATGATAATGAAAAGAAAAATAGAAAGAAAAAGATCAAAAGAAACTTGAGAGTACGAAACAATGCTTCATTGAAACGGAAATACATCTTAACGTTCGTAAGTGAAAGGCAAAACAAAATGAATAACAAAAGTGAAATCTTAACTTGAATTAGTAGGCTTAAAATCGAAACTACTACAACTTGTAATTAAAAATAAAAACCAACAACTAAAAGACTTAAGAAAACAAAAATTACAAGAGATGAAGTTACAAAGGATCCTAGGCTTATCCTTTTCTATCTTATTCAACCTTTTTCAAGAAGAACAAAAATTTACATATCCTTCTTTCGAAGTTTGATGTCTAAATGGAGTATGAACAAGGCCTAGGAGGAACTCAGAGTGGTGGCGGAAAAGAAAATAAAATGTGATAGAATCTTAGGATGTGTAGGGATCTGAGCTCTCTAAAAAATGAAGCTTAAGTCGCCTTTTATAGACCTCCAGGTCTAGGATTTGCTGTTGAGATCAGTGTGATAAGACTTGGATGGCAATATTCCTTGATTTGAGGAGATTTGCTTGAAAATCTTCTGAAAATCTGCCCCTTTTGCAAATCTGGGAAGTTCTGTCAAGATAGGCCTAGTTGCGGCCGCAAGGCTGGTGCAATCTTGCTGCTCAACACTTAGAGAAATTTCTACACTTGTTTTTAGATTACGGTAGTAAGGTTGGTGCAATTTGACCCATTTACAACCTCTGCACAAAAACAACAAAACTTAACACTTTATTAACAACATCTACTCTATTTGCACCTATTTCTTTATACTTTACAAATCATGTCTATACATTCATGCAAAGCTTGTTTTTATTCAAAATCACTCTAAATAGCATCAAATATAACAATAAGCACTTGCTTTCTTAACAATAAGTTTAGTTTTTAGAGCTAAATAACACTCATCAATGAGTGTTATCAATGATGTATAAGAATTTATAATAAAAACTGCTATGAGTGAAATTGACCACGAAGTACATCAAGATTATGAGGCCCATCCTAGAAGAATCAAACAAAGGTTAGGCATCTACACTAGGCCCAGGCCTAGGCCGAGCTGGCCAAGGCTCGATTTATCCCAGAAAGTACACCCCCAAAATCCTAACTCCCTTCTATAAATAGGGAAGAATGATACACCTCTAAGGTATGCTCACAAACCCTAGTTCCTACTATACTTCTCAAAACCCTACCTAACTTAGCCATCGAATGTGTGTGGCCGAGCACCATACTGGTGCTTAGTTCTCTATTTTGTAGATAGCCTCATCCCATTTCTAAGTTGAGATTGTGTGGATCTAACTGAGCCAAATTCATGCATCAACAATTTGGTGCCATATGTGGGTAGAGTGCTCTATCGATGCGAATGAACAAGGACGTGCGCAATACAAACCAAGTTGTGGAGGAGGAAGAATGCGACCAAGGTATTCATCCTCATAGGGTAGCGACTAGAGGACAAACGCCTCAAGTGACTAACCCCAAGGATCATCCCCTTGTTGTGGATCCATCCCAGCCTCCTCCGAAGAAAGGTCAGCCGAAGGACATGCATGCGTCCTTAGAGGAAAAGGTTCGAGGAATGGACCAGAGTCTCGCCCTAATTATGGAGATCCTGAACCACCTGAATCCAGTAGATGAGCCCTTGACAAGGGAGGTCGACTAGGATGAGGTGAATTACATTCGTGATTTAGCCAAAGGAGAATCCCCAATGCATAAGAATGATGGAAAATCACATGTTCCTATACGTCGAAGACTTGACCTAGGTAGAAGTGAGCAAGCCAGATCCAAGTGACAAAGGCCCATGAAAGTTGACACCCGTAGGAAGTGGAAACCTAGGGATAATAAAACCCTAGAACCCAACCTCCAGCGACAAAGCTAACTCAAAAGAGACGACTAGAAGATGAGTTCACTACTCTGGAAGAAGAGGTTCGAGAGAGGAATCAAAACCTAGTACGAGTACTAGAGATCCTAAACCACTCAGAACCATCTGTTGAGATTATGTCGGAGGGGGCCGACAAAATCTCCATCACTGAGGAAGAGCATGGGGCCGACCGGACCTTCATCGCTATGGAAGAGTGGGGGACCAACTAGATATGTGTTACCAAGGAAGAACACGGGGCTGACCAAACCTCCACAAAAAAAGAGTAGAGGACCAACCAAACCTCCATTACCAAGAAAGAGCAGAGAACCAACCAAACCTCCATTGCCATTGAAGAACAGAAGATCGACCATATCCTCATTATAGAGGAAGAGCACATGATAATCCTCATTCATGAGGATTATTTGGCCTTTAAACTTAGTTATATCCGTGATTTTATTCATATTAGTTGATGAAAATAAAAATATTTGATTGAATTTAATCACTTGATTGATGGAGGACCTTTAATTTAAGTAAGTTAAGAAGAGAAAACAAAAGAAGGCAAAATCTCACTTATTCAATGTCTTTATGCAGATTTTTGAAGAAAATGCAACAACAATGCAATTGCAACGCAATTGCATTTTCGGCAGACTTGGAAGTAAAGGAAAGAACGAGATTCTCGGGAAATTTTGAGCAAATTAACCATGATTTCAGGGGATTGAAATGCTGTGATTGATCATTGATTACGAGATGAAGCCCTAGCTCAAAAACTCTTATAAAAGAAGAAGGAAAAGCCGAAGAGAGGTGTGGATTTTTTTGGAGAAGAATTTTGTTCGTTTTTGGGTTTGTTGCCGCCGACAGCAGAGATCTTTTTACTCATTTGAAGTTCTGTTTTTTTTTTCGTTCTCCCTCCTAATCTCCAGATCTCTTTCCTCAATCCTATTCACCTAATAATTGGGGATGATTATGGACTATAACTCAGTCCGATTGAGATAAGGGAAATGGTTTTTTTTTAGGAAGCTTGAAGTTTCGTTTGTCGCATTTTGAAATTCTGTATTCGAGGGAGAATAGCTAAGGATTTGTCCTTTAAATTTCAGCACTTTAATTTCTGTATTTGAATTACAATTACAGTGTGTCAATTTTGATTTTGGTAATTTTACTTTCTGCCATTTGAACATTTTGGAGCCTACTGGAATTTGGTTTTTGCCTATATATATTTGTAAGTTTCTTCAATTTTTGAGCTACTGGTTCTTATTTCAATTTTCCATGAGTCAATTCATATTTTGAATTCTTAGAATTGTTTCTTAAACTTACTTACTTGCATTGCATTTGCAACTTGATTGCATTACTTACTTTAATCTTTCCAATGAATTCCTACAATTCTAATTCACTGTTTTCAATTTATTCCATCATGAAGAGCTAAATTTCCTTTGGGATTCAAGTTTGTGAATGCCCTAGAGGAAAGATGTAAAGCTCGAAAGTAAAAACAATCTAGCTAATTCTTGAATTCTAGTTTGCTTTTGGTGAGTAATTGTTGAATAACTCTAGTTGGCCATCTAGAGTTGCTTGCCAAGCTATAACTTAATACCGAAAGGGTTAAGGGAAGCCGATGTCACAAAAGCAATGGAGGAAAAGGCTTAGACATAAGTCTGAAACATCGACCCTAGACATAGGGCGAGACTCCAAAACCACTAGAATTGTGCGCAGAAATATCTAAGTTAGATTAGCCATAGAAATATAGGTTTAATCACTTAGTCTCCTAAAGATACTTCATAGAAGGTCGAATAGGAGTTGAATTCGGTTTACTTAGTTCTTGAGTTAGCTACGATTGCAATTGCTTTCTTGTTGCATTTTCTTTCCAAAGGGGCATTAGCATTCTTGAATCCCTTTTTCATTTCCATTGATTTTTCAAATAATTTTATTTTAGTCAAAACACCTCTCAAATTATTTTCACCCTCGGTTACCTTAATTTGCAATTTGTCAACGATTTTGTGCCAACTAAAATTCATTTTATTAAACCCCGTTCCCTTGGGTACGATACTCTGGAATACTTCCAGTTTCTTTATTACTTCGATCACGTGCACTTGCGTGTAGCGAAAAGCACCGATCAACAGGGCCGACCATACTCCAATAGCCATGGAGGAGCATAGGGCCGACCTGGTCCCCGAACATGACCAAGAAAAGTAGGCCTAAGATGAGTATGCCCAAGCCGAGTCAAGAAGGGATATGTCGAATAGGCCGAGCTGAACAAACTGAGAGCTCACTTCGCTCTAAAGGCCAAAGCGGAGTAGGCCTAGATTGAATAGGCAAAGTCGAGCAAGCCTGGGTTAAATAAACTGAGCCAAGCAGGGCTAGGCCAAATGGATCGAGCCAAGCAGGTTAGGTCGAGTAGGCCGAGCCAAGTATGATATGAACCACATGGGACATCAAATTGTTATTTTATAATTTTTATGTAATTTTATTATTTTTCAATTTTATCCTTTTTATGACATTTTAAGTAGGAGTATTTTTGTCATTTTTCTATGATCAATGATGTGGCATTTAGGGTTTGGGAAGCTATTTAAAGCTTGGCCATTAGGTTGTATTTTTCAATGGATGAAATTTGAAGCGTTTGAGCTTTTTTTGTCAAGTTTAGCCAAGAACTTCTTGATCCCTTTGCAATTCATGTCTTGAGTTGCATGCCAAGAACATTCAAGTAGGATTGATCATCCTATCTTGTGGGGTGTTCAACTCTTGGGAAAGGAACTTGTTATTTGTCTTAAGAGCTTTGATCTTAAGGTAATCCGGTGTCTAACCTCGTCCTTGAAATTAAATTGATTTGTGGGTTTTAGTGTTTGTGAATTAGGGGTTGGATAACGAAAGGTTCCTAATTTTCCAAATTATAGAGTTTTCACATCATTTGGTATAGAGTTTTGGCTCTAGATCGGATATATCCTATGGTGTGTTTCTTTTATTCATTAGAATATCATCTTTAGGATTTTGTTTATTTGTTTGTTTTCTTAGTTGAATCTAGTACCATATTAGGGATATTTTGTTCTTATTGTTTTTTTTTTCTGGAAAAAATAATTGAATTATTAGTTTGTGTTGTTCGTCCTTGTCGAGAGTCTTCAAAATCATTAGATTGTTGATTTCTTGTTTGGTTGTTTAGGGATTTTGATCTTTCCCAAAAAAGAAAACACTTGCCGATCATTATTGAGCAAAAGTCGATAGCAGGAACAAGAAATTTTCTTTGGTTATAACATTAATGGTTGCAATTTGGTGAGGTTTATTGGTGCATAACGATTGCAGAAGCGTGATTGAGAAACAATAGTAGTTGAACTTTTAGCGGTGCAATCAGGCGGTGTGAAAATTGATTTCCAGACGGTATTAAAAAGAAAAATTATTGATTGAAGTTGTTGATCGATCGAAGAGAAGAAACATTCTGGTGTTTCTCGAGTTCGGTGTTGCAACCTTGTTGTTGGCCATATGGTGTTGTCTTGTTTGTTGTTTAATGGAGATTAAACGACGGCTTTTGTAACTCTATGTGGTTTAATTGTTGGTCGTAGTCGTGAGTTCGTGAAGAAGAAGAGAAAAAAAAGGAACTGCTTCTTTTGTAGCTAAAGGAGCAGTGGGGATTTCATTGGTTGGTAGCTAAAGGAGCAAGTAGGTGAAATTTCGCAACTTCAAGCTAGTGGAAGATTTGGATGGATTGAGCTCTAGCCGTCTAAAGTCGAAGCAAACACCTGAAATTGAAGCAAGTGAATTTTCATTAAATTCAAGAAGCACCAGGTGAATTTTCATAAAGTTCAAGAAGCACCTGAAATTGAAGCAGGTGATTTTCGAATATTCATAAAGTTCATAAAGTTCAATAGCTGGAATTTACTAGAGAATAAAGTAACCAAGAAGGTGAAATTTTCAAGACTGCAAGTTAGTGAAATTTTTAAGATCGCTCCCTAGAAATTCATTTAAGTTGTCGATTTCTAGAGTTCTAAGGGATACATTAACTTGTCAAATTTTAGAGTCTTGGGAGAGTATTTCTTTCATCTTATTTCTTTTAACTTCTTACTTTAATTTTGTGTTCTATGGGGTACATATCTTATCATATTTTAGAGTCTTGGGAGAGTATTTCTTGCATCTCATTTCTTTTAACTCCTTACTTTTATTTAATTATTGTCTAGTTGTTTTTCTTTTCTTTATTCATCTTGCATAATTCTTTGAATTTTGAATATTAGATTCTTAATTCTAGATATCTTATTCTTGTTGTTTCTTATCTTAGTTTGTTGGATCTTGAATATTAGGTTCTTGATTCTTAGTTTTCTTATTTTTGTTTGTTCTACTTATTTCTTTGCTTGAGTGTCAATACTTCACGTCAATCTTGCTTTTGTGTTCAAGCTTGCCTCTTAAGTACTTGATATTGCAAACTATTGGCTACTTGTTTCCTATTTTGAGAGAATTTACATATTTTGTGAGAGTGTTGCATCTTTGAGCATAAACACGAGTGACCATTCATATTTTGAGTGAAACATGTGAGGGAATGATTGTGAGGTCCAATTTTCTTTGTGCTAACATCTCTTTTGCAGCCATGTATACTAAACGAAGAGCTCCAAGAAGGTATTGCATGATTTCCTTCATGGGAAGAAATCAAGCTTCTAATGAGGAAGCGTTTTGTTCCAAAATCTTTCCACAAATTGCAAACTTTGAAACAAGGGAGAAAAAGTGTGGAAAAATACTACGAAGAGATGCTTCTATTACTTGAGGAGATTAACTTGGATGAGGATGAGGAAGCTGCCATGGACCAATTCGGCCAAGGACTTGATGAAGAGATTGTTGAGATGATTGCTGATCGAGAAGACATTAGACCTTATGAGGGTTTGGAAGAGATGGTGCACATTGCCATCAAGATAGAAAGGCAACTCCAACGGAGATCTTCAAGGTACACTAAATTTAAGTCTAGCTCCAATGCCAATACATTTGTGAAAATGGTTAGTTTACCTACCATGTATGAGCATTTTGATAAGGTAGAAAGTAGAAAAGAGAAGCTTGTCGATGTTGTACGTATGCATGATAATGATATTTTGCCTTGTAGGTCATTACATAGCAAGGAATCACATGATTGTTATTCTACTACTACTGTTGTGCCACTTATTTATGGAGAAGTATTTGGTGTCCATAGTAGTGGAATAAAGAAAGTTGATGGTAGTGAGCTTGAAACTAGACTACTATATGATGACATTGTTAGTACATTCAATCACAAAATAACATGTGATCCTACTCTTGTATCATTGCTTCCAAGAGAAGTAAAACTTGATGTGTGTGAGTTGGAAAACAAAAGGCATGAGATCGAGAAAAAAGCAATATTAGAAATCTATGAAGAAGAAAAAAGTGAAAACACGAATGAGAGAGAAAAGCAAGTGAGTAATACATGGTCTAGAGATCAAAATGAGAGAAAAGCCAACAATGTGCCTTTAAAAACTTGTGAGGACAAATCTTTCTTGATTTCAAAATAAAACATTCTGGAACTTTTTTTTTTATAAAAGTGTTTGTTTTTTGACAAGTGAGCTTCAACCAAGTTTCCCTAGTTTTTCTTTTGAGTTTTTGCAGGTTGTTAAAACATTGATCATGAAGCAAAACTCGAAGATTAACCCAAATTCTTTCTATGGTTGCAAGCTACATGTGAATTGGAAGAACCATTATCATTCTTTCCAAAATAGATGGAATCCAAGAAGAGATGAGCCTTTGTATCTCATGTTTATGAAGTTGCTTTACAAGGTATTGATTTAGATTTGAGGACGAATCCTTCAAAAGAAGGAGAGAACAATATAAACCACATGGGACATCAAATTGTTTTTTTATAATTTTTATGTAATTTTATTATTTTTCAATTGTATCCTTTTAATGACATTTTAAGTAGGGGTATTTTTGTTATTTTGCTATAATCAATGATATGGCATTTAGGGTTTGGGAAGCTATCTAAAGCTTGGCCATTAGGTTGTATAGGACAGTTTTTCGATGAATGAAATTTGAAACGTTTGAGCTTTTTCTGTCAAGTTTAGCCAGGTTTATAGAGTTCTTGATCCCTTTGAAATTCATGTCTTGAGTTGCATGTTAAGAATATTCAAGTAGGATTGATCATCCTATCTTGTGGAATGTTCGACTCTTGGGCAAGGAACTTGTTCTTTGTCTTAAGAGCTTTGATCTTAAGGTAATCTGGTGTCTAACCTCGTCCTTAGGGTTGAAATTGAATTGATTTGGGAGTTTTAGTGTTTGTGAATTAGGGGTTCGGATAACTGAAAGGTTCCTAATTTTCCAAAGTCATTTTCACATCAAAGCAGGTCGAGCTGAGTAGGCCCAACATGATGCAAAGCCCACTCTAGGACTAACCTTAGCCAACCTTAACCAAACAGACTAGATCAGCCCCTAGACCACCTTAGAAGCCAAACTGGACAGGCGTGACACATCCACACCTGAGGACCACCTCGGGTGGGATCACAGGCAAACCAGACCAAACTTCATAAGCTAAGGTCGATTTCCATGAAGAATAAGAAGGACTAAATCGGACGAATCTAAGCTCGAGGACCACTTTGGATGGGATCACACCCAAATCAAACAAGACTTCATAAGGCAAGCCAGCACATGAGTAATACTCCAGCATGTCAACTTGCACACCTGAGCATCACGCACTAGGATCAATATCTAAGGAGTGCCTCAGGAAAGATCACACCCAAACAAGGTCCTAAGAGGCCTAGGTAAAGGCGTGAGAGTTTGACTCTGCCTGAAAGAAAAGGCATGGCCTGAAGAGTGGAGCCAAACCATAAGGGTTAAAGCGACCAAACTAGGTCACTCCATACCTCGAGGTTTTTCTCAAATCAGACATGTATACCATGGCTAAGCCAGCACCTCTGAGCCTGAGCACGTCTGTGGTGTACACCCTTCAACACACAAAAGGTATGAGCATGGAAGCTAAGCTAGGCCCGACGGGTTGGGCAAGATTTTCCAGGCATTAGCCCAAAGACAGAGAAGCAATTCAGCGGGCTCTCTTTTCACACCTAAGTTGGTATGTTGTCAGACTGAGTGATCTTGATCGTCAGACCTGATCAAATGATATTTATATATCGGACCAAGCTAATGTTTGTAGTTCTAGTTGGCCAGATCGATCCATAGGGAGTTAATTGATTACGTTTTGCTCAATTCAAATCATCATAACAAAACTGTGACATGGGGGGTTTTAATGCTTAAAGTAAATTTCAAGGAAATTAAAGGCATTAAAAGTAAAAGGAAATTTAGAAAGCTAGGGATAAAACTATCTCACCACTGCACCAATTCAGGGGTAGTTGAGTTTCTTCGTACTTTGATTACAGTTTCTCAACAATGTATCAATTTTAAAAATTAACAATGTATCAATATTAAAAACTAACCGACTCCTCCGGTAAAGCCGAACAAGTCCTTTAAAGGCTCCTTATTTTGGCTATTTTTCTCTAGCACGTAATAACCCCTAATTAACTCAATAAGTTGGGTATGATTGTGCTCCATACTTGTTAAGATAATTGCATTATGACTAGGAGTTGATTAGACCTCATCATTTAACTAGGATAGCCTAAATTAAATAATGAATTGCTTAATCCCCAAAGCCTATCATGCAAACTACACGAGAAGACAGCCCCTACTATGCAAACACAAGTCGACTTTTACGCTACTAAATTAAGCGAGGAATTGAAACGACAGATCTCAATTACAAGCATAGTGGTAAACGAATAAAGCATACAAGAGTCGTCAATTGTAATATGTATAAATGTTCTAAGAGGAAATCAGAAGATCAAGCATGCTAAGAACTAAAATTAATGTTGAATTACAACTAAAAAACCTCACAAAGTATGAATCGACCTGACTTAGTCCCGAATTAGAATCGAGAACTAGTCGAAAAGCTCCAACGTCAAACTCGATCCCATAGATCCCTGATCGGTGCACGCAAGTGCACGTAATCAAAGTAATAAGAAACTGGAAGTACTCCAGAGTATCGCACCCAAGGGAACGAGTTTTAATAAAATGTATTAAAATTACACAAAATTGTTTACAATTTGCAACTTAAAGTAACCATCGGTATAAAAAGGTTTGTGAGATGTTTTGGCTAAAAGAAAAATTGATTGAAAAACAATGGAAGATGCTAATGTCCCTTTGGAAAGAAATGCAACAAGAAGGCAATTGCAATCGTAGCTAACTCAAGAACTAAGTAAACCGAATTCAACTCCTATTCGACCTTCTATGAAGTATCTTTAGGAGGCTAAGTGATTAAACCTATATTTCTATGGCTAACCTAACTTAGATATATTCGCGCACAACTCTAGTAGTTTTGGAGTCTCACTGTATGTCTAGGGTCGATGTCTCATAACTTATGTCTAAGCCTTTTCCTCCATTGCTTTTGCAACATTGATAGGATCTATAAAGTCTTATTTAATCACACTATTTCTTGTTAGTTAGAAGGATTTTATGTGTTTTATTATTATTTTTTAGGGATTCGAGCAATTAACGTGTTTTGGTGAGTTTGCAACATTTCAGAGTTAATTCGGACCAAATCTAACGTGATTCGAGTAACAAAATATCTATGCCAACTTTAATTGATCATATCATTATATTTTGAGATGAACATGAAGGGAATAATCGAATTAAACCCACAGCGGAAGCATAGGAATCGTCTTTGATTTATTTAGAATTAAACTAAAATACAAGGGTTAAGCAATAAATACCTTCCAAACATGGAGATTCTTCTGGCGGGTATTTATCTCCTCCACAAAGTCTTCATGGCTATGACTCTAACAAAAGATCAATACTTGTGGGAGCCTCTTGAAAGAAAATCCTCAAAGGATTAAAGAGAAAGAGGTTTAGAGATAATTCTCTAATTCTCTCTTTGAGGAGAAGTGTGTTGTTCAGAATGCACAATGGCTCACCCGTAGGGTCCTATTTATAGTGGTCTAGGGAAGATAATTAAATAATATATTTTAATATCTAATATATTAAAATATATTTATCTAAGCAATTTGAATCTTATTCAAACCTTTAAAATTCTCCTACGACATCTATTTCCTAATTTGAATCCAATTCAAATTTAATAAATATTTTTTCTTTAATGTATCTAATATACATTAATTATTTTAATATTCAATGTATCAAATACAATAAATATATTTTCCTCTTTTATATTTAATATATCTAATATATTAAATATTAATTTGAACACTTCAAATTAAATATTAATTTGAACATTTCAAATTTTTCTTTCAACTAAATTGATCTTTTATTGTTACTATGAGCTAGCAAGGGGACCTTATGGACCTACAGATTATAAGCTCCAATGATACAAAATTAATTAATCAAACTCTTTAATTAATTAATTTTCATTCATTAACTATAGGTCACTCCACTATAGACCTAGAGTTACACTCTTATGCACTGTAGGATAAGTTGTGTCCATAAATATAATCATTACATGCAAGTCGATCCTTCACGAGTTGTTCGTAATTACAGCTAGGTCAAAAGTCCGTTTTACCCCTATAATTACATCTTGCACCTTAAGTACCACTAATTCTCTAATGAACAATATGTTTATAATCTAATTATAAATTAAGTCCCTCTCGGGCCAGTGAGAGGGTGGGGCCCCATTGTTCAAGTCCCGAAATCAGCACTTAAGGGAACTACTCATCTACTTACCCTATATGGGAAGGAGTGAATTCCATCTTGTGAGATTATGTTCCCAGCTCCCTATTTGGTCAAGTCCCCAAAATGGTAGGCATATTGAATCGGCTACAAAAGCCACTCTCACCCATGCAAATCAAAGGACAAGCCCTCACAGGCAGGAGTTCATAACTCACTCAGGATTAAGATCGAGTCGCATATGATCATCCTGATGAAATATTAATCTTCTCAATTAACGGATTTATAAAGAGAGATTAAATATTTCGTGGTCCAGTCTTATACAAACTCATTGTATAAGATACCCCCACTCACATGTCTCCACATGAATGATTTGGATCAAATCATTTGTAACTATTACAAAGTGGGTCGTATCAATAGTGTTACCAAGATAAGGCACCCAACCTTATCCATATACTATGACCCTTTAGGTTATTTCTTGAACATGATCCTCTCGTATGTCAACCACATACTGTTTAAGATTACAATAATAACCTTGGATTTTTCACATAATGGATAATATTAGATTGCAAATAAAATAATTAAAATTATTATTAATTATTAAATAAATTATTAATTACGAGGCTTTAGGGCATAAATCCCAACAGAACATATATTCAAATTCATTGTCAAATTGAAGCTTATTGAATTATCTTTCCAACAGTATAAGACTCATTTCATTCCACTAAGTATTATAAAAGTTATGATATTTTGAGTGATTGTTGCTTCTGCTGGAAGACTGTAGTACCTAAGAATACTTTGTGCCAATTTTTGTTCCCATTATCTTGTTGATCTCGTTTGGGAATATAGCCAAATTAGATACCATTTTAAAGCTCTCTGAAATATATTTCCATCCATATAAAGATCACGTTGATCCAAGTTTTGGAGAATAAGTTATTGCTAAAATACCGAAGACTGTGCAAACTAGAAACTTTCCTTATTTGCAATCTTCTATGTTTGTTTTGAGAATTTAGGAAAGGATTTTCGATTTTTGGATGTATTTTCCAGCATTTTTCAAGATAGAAAATTATTTACTTCATTTTATTTTATTTTGAATATTATTCCCTACTTGTTTTGGAAAAATATATTTCTAGAATTTAGGGTTTTTTCTCCAAGTGTAATAATTCTAGACAATAGTTTTTAGAGTTTTTCTCTCTTTTCCTAGCCAATGACGAACCTTGGCTACATCATAACGATGAGCGGCTAAGGTAAGTGTTCCAATTCATAGGTCGGTTGCAACCAATTGCAATGTTGTGAGGCTTGTACTTTAATGTAATTTTCTTATAATTGCAAGTATTCTTTGATTCCTGTGTTTATTATATGAGCATGTATTTTTTTATTGAATTAACGCCTCAATCACTTTATATGTTTGATTGCTAGTCATGATGCATGATCTGTAATTATCATGTTGATTGAACGTTGTAGCAATAGGATTATTATGGCCCCGTTTGATAACCATTTGGTTTTTGGTTTTTGGTTTTTGAAAATTAAGCCTATAAATACTACTTCCACCTATGGTTTTACTTGTTTTGTCATCTGCTTTTTACCTATGTTTTAAAAAACCAAGCCATGTTTTGAAAACTAAAAAAAGTAGTTTCCAAAAGCTTGTTTTTGTTTTTAGAATTTGGCTAAGAATTCAAATGTTTCCTTAATGGAGATGAAAACCATTGTAGAGAAATTGGGAGAAAACAAGCTTAATTTTCAAAAATCAAAAACCAAAAACCAAATGGTTATCAAACGGGGCCTACATGTGTGTGTTTTATGGGTTTCCATAATTTCATAGCTTGCATGTTTAATTCTATGAATTAAAGAAGCATCTTGATTAGATTAAAGTTATTTTATCTAATTGGTTGTCTTAGTCCTTCCAAAGCACTTAATGCTTTTATCTAAATAATTTGGAACGGTTTCGTCAAAATTGTTTAGGTAATTAGCATTAATTTTGACGTTTGTTAGAGTTGATGACTTTAGGGAATTTGTTACTTTTTGGGGTTTCCTAATAAGTTGACTAAGTGCTTGCATAATTAAGTTAAAACATTTTGTGTGCCTATGATCAATTTTGCAATTGGATAAAACCATACCTTTGAATTAGAATTTGGTAAGATTTGATCTATCTTTATTTTTATTTTCTTATATCTTATTTTATTTGCAAAAACTCAAAACCCCCATTTTTATTTGTTTTCTCCTTTGCAAATTTAACTTGAGAAATTAATATTTGGTTCCATGAGATCGACCCGATCCACTCAATGCTACACGTAGTTTAGGATCGGTTTATAAATTGTAATTTGACGAACCCTAGACAAGCTCGTGTCAAACATCCGCTTCCTTTAACCCTTTCGATATTAAGTTATAGCTTAGCAAGCAACACTAGATGGCCAACTAGGGTTTACCCAACATTGAACTCATCAAAAGCAAACAATAGTTCAAGTGTTAGATAGATTGTTTTTGCTATCGAGTTTTACATCTTTCCTCTAGGGTATTCACAAACTTGAATTGCTAAGGAAATTTAGCTCTTCACAATGAAACTAACAAGAAACAGTAAACTTGAATTGAAAAAATTCATTGCTACAACAAAGAAAGCGTGCAACAACTTGCAAATTCAATTCAATGTGAAAAACTCAATTACCAAGGTATTGTTGTATTCATTCAGTAAGGAAATTCCAAGGTGCCTTAACAACTTTAATAAACTTATAAAATGAAATACAGTAGCTATTCCAAAGTCAAATAACATAAATAAATTACAAAACTTGCAGAAATCGAAAGAGACAAAACTACCCAAACCATTTGCTCTTAATTCAATCTAACGAGAATTTGTTCATAACCACCTCCAACTCTCGTTGTGATGGGATTGAGGAAGAGTTTAGGGGATGAGATATAGAAGAACATTACAATAGCAACTAATGAAAATAAAAACTGCAAATGAATTCAAAAACTCAAAAAAAAAAAAAAAACAGAAACGAATTTCTTCTCCAAAATCGAGCTCTCTCTCATGGCCTTTTTTCCCAATCCGTGCTAAGGTTTCCTTCTTGGTTAATGGACAATTACAGCTCAGAATCTAGCTGAAATCGTGGGCATTTTTCTTTCCAAAATCCCTTAATTTGCATTTTTTCCTTAATCTCTAGTTCTGCTGAAATTGCAAATTCCATGTAATTGCATTGTTGTTGCATTTTTTTTAAAAAAACCTACATCAAAACATTAAGTGTGAATTTTTTTCTTCTTTTGTTTTCTTTTTTCAACTTAATTTAAAGGTCTTCCAACAATAATGTCATTAAATTCAACCATTTTCCTAATTTTCATCTAATAATATGAATAAAATTCACAAGTATAACTAAGTTTAAAGACCAAAAAATCCTCATGAATGAGAATTATCAATCCTGATCCCATAGATTGATACAATCTCATCCTAAAACAAATAAAGTGCTAAAAATGGGTGTAATACAGAAATAGTAAACTCTAATGTTGACTGAAGAAAGGTTGAAGGTCCTTGCCCTAAAAAGGAAAGAAATTATATATAATCCTTGAAATAGCGTCAAGACGCTCTAGGAAGCATCTTAACGCTACAGATTGTCACAGAGGCTCTCTATAACGTCACCAGGGGTCTACTCGACGCAACAGCATTGAGACATTGTCCTAAAATCGAGTAGTCTGCCTTTTAGCATTTTTTCCAGCGTCTAGACACTTCTCCAGGGGCAATATAGTCATTTTGCTTCTAAACTTCGTTCGGGTGCTCAAATGACCTCGGTTAGCTCCAAATTAACCTCGAACGAGTGCAAACGCTCCTCAAAGCTCCTAGTGCTCGATTCCCTACAAAATGGACATTAAACGCAGGAAAATCATACAAACTAGCATGAATTAGATAGAGAAAGATAGGACTTTTTGGTCCTATCAAATTACCCTCAACCTAAATCTTGCTAGTCCTCAAGCAAGGAACACAATAGATAAGAGAATCATTAATTGCAAATACATGGCTCTAATCTCAATGCTTGTATATATCACAAAAATCATACAAGAAAAGCATGTTAAGCACTATCCATTAATGAAGCCCTTTAAAACTCTTTCCTAACCTTTCCCGCATGTGTGTGTGAAGCCACCCTAATGCAATCTTTATAAGCAGGTGATAGGTTTATAGAGTCCTCGATCCATCTTTTTCCTACACTAGCACTAAGGACTAGCTATCAAGCATCCATGCAGGCAAGAGAATAATATGTTACTAGGTGCTTGATAACTATTATAACACGTGTTTAAACTTGCATCACTTTGAAAATCATGGGCACTAGCTTTCACACATCTGTTGCAGGGACCTTTATCTAGAGCATTCGCTCAATGGATGGTCCTGACTGATCACAATAGTGGAAACCTTTTTACCCATTGATTTCTTTTAACTCAATACAAGTTTATTTTTTTAATCTTTCTTTTCTTTTCACAGATTCTCTTCTTTTCAAAGCTCAATTTTCTTTCATTTTCTTTCTTTCACAAGCATATAAACATATATTTTTCTCCCTAAGCAACTCAGTACACCCTGCCAAGCAAGTCGACTATCCAACTAGCCCTTATGCCTATCGAGATAACAACATGAGTATGGACCCTATAACTCTACCCTAAGCTTTCAAGACTACAAGAGGTAGGCTAAGCGTGCTCAGAACATGCAGGAAAGTTAAGAAATTTTTTGAAAAATTTAGGCTCAAAATGGGACTCATTTTAAAATCATTCAGGTGCTTCGACAAATGCAATCAAGGCAATATATCAAGCATGTCATCGATTGTCATCATCATATAGCAAGCAATCAAATCATCACAAATGCAAGCTCAAAAATTTCAAAACAAACAGTCCAAACTCAGATGCTCATGACTCAACAACACATGCATACCCCACCCCCAACCTAAAACACTACATTGTCCTCAATGTATGCTAAAAATCAATGAACAAGGACAAATGAAAAGGAAACAAGAATACTCCCCTAAATTTGTTCGCATGAAGATGGTGGTCAGGCCTCTTTCTAAGAAATAATTTTTCTTCCAAGTCAACATCTCCTGCCAATCACAGCCAAAAACAAACTAAGCTACGAAAAGAAAATGATTGAAAGCAATAAAAGGAAAGCAATTAAAACTTAGTCACCTGGCTGCCTCCAGGAAGTGTAAATTTTTATAGTCGATTGCTTGACTTGTCGTATGGCACCTTCAACCTGGCTCCACATAGATAGGGCATTCCATAGAGCCTACCATGAGAATAGAAGCAGGGTCATCCTCATTGTAAATCTTGTGCCTATGCCCATTCACTTTGAATGTCTTACCTATTTCCAAACTCTGAATCTCCACTGCATCATAAGGGCAAATATGAGTTATAATAAAAGGACCGAGCCATCTAGAGATAAACTTACCTGACATTAGCTTGAGGTGAGAATTGTATAAAAGATCTTCTGCCCAACGTCAAATTGCTTCCTGACAACCATGTCGTGAAACAACTTTGACTTTTCCTTATAGATCATGGCATTCTCATAAGCTTCTAGCCTCATCTCTTTAAGCTCTTATAACTAAAGAAGTCTCTGCTCACCAGCTTGGTCACAGTCATAGTTTAATCTCTTCACCGCCCAATATGTTTTATGATCGATCTCGACTGGCAGGTGGCATGCCTTTCCAAACACTAACCTGTGGGGAGACATCCCTATAGGTGTCTTGTACTCTGTGCTATAGGCCCACAAGGCGTCTTCTAGTCTGAAGCTTCAATCCTTCCTTACTAGATTCACCATTTTTTCAAGAATGGACTTCACCTCACGATTTGAAATTTCTGCATGGTTGTTTGTCTGAGGGTGGTAAGGAGTTGCAACCTTGTGATTAACTTCATATTCCTTCATCAAGCTCTCAATTGTTTTATTACAAAAGTGGGTGCCCTCGTCACTAATAATGGCTCGTGGAACTCCAAACCTACTAAAAATATTAGACTTCAAGAATTTCACAACATTCTTAGAGTCATCAGTTATGGTGGCTTTAGTTTCCACCCATTTCGAAACGTAATCCACGGCCAAAATTATGTACCTATAACCACATGATGAAGGCAAAGAGCCCATAAAATCTATCCCCCTTACATCAAAGATTTCACAAATTATAATAGGTATTTGGGGCATCTCATTCATACACGTTATTGTACCTACCATTTGACAACGCTCACAAGTTTTACAGAAAACATAAGCATCTTTAACCAAAGTTTTCCAATAGAGTCCTGAATCAAGTACCTTCTTAGCAGTACGTCTGGGACCAAATTTGATCTTGTTTATCATACCCAATCAAATGATATTTATATACCAGACCAAGCTAATGTTTGTAGTACCAGTTGGCTAGGTCGATCCACAGGGAGTTAATTGATTACGTTCTTCTTCAATTCAAATCATCAGAACCAAATCGTGACATGGGGCGGAGGGTTAATTCCTAAAGTAAATTTCAAGGACATTAAAGGCATAAAAAGTAAAAGAAAATTTAGAAAGCTAGGGACAAAACTATCTCACCACAACACCAATTCAGAGATAGTCAAGTTTTCTTTGTACTTTGAACACATGTATTCTCAACGATACATCAACTTCATATATTAACAACTAACCGACTCCTCTGGTCAAGCCGGATGAGTCCCTTAAAGGCTTCCTATTTTGGCATTCTGCTCTAGCACGTAATAACCCCTATTTTGGCGTTCCATATTAAGCTAATTGCATTACGATCGAGAGTTGATTAGACCTCATAAGTTAACTAGGATAGCCTAAATTAACTAATGAATTGCTTAATCCCCAAAGCCTATCATGCAAACTACACAAGAAGACAGCCTTCTACTATGCAGACACGAGTTGGTTTTTATGCTACTAAATTAACTGAGGAATTGAAATGACAAATCTCAATTACAAGCATAGTGGTAAACGAATTAAGCATACAAGAGTTGTCAATTCTAATATGCATAAACGTTCTAAGAAGAAATCAAAAAATCAAGCATGCTAAGAACTAAAATTAATGCTAAAATTCAATAACAAAACCTCACAAAGTACGACTTAGTCCTGAATTGGTGTCGAGAACTAGTCTGAAAGCTCCAACGTCAAAACCGAACCCATGGATTGATACAATCTCATCCCAAAATAAATAAAGTGATAAAAATGGATGTAATACAAAAACGATAAAGTCTAATGTTGGCTAGAGAAAGGTTGAAAGTCTTTTCCCTAAAAAGAAACGAAACTATTTATAATCCTCAAAGTAGCGTCAAGACGCTCTGGACAGTGTCTCTATGCTACACAGCGTCACAGGGGCTTTCTGTAACATCACCAGGGGTTACTCGATGCTACAGCGTCGAGACGCTCTGGACAGTGTCGAGACGCAGTTCTAAAACCGAGCATTCTTCCTTTTAGCATTTTTCCAACATCTAGATGCTTCCCTAAGGGCAATATGGTCATTTTGCTTCTAAACTTCACTCAGGTGCTCGAATGACCTCCAGTTAGCTCCAAATTAACTCCGGACTCGTGCAAACACTCCTCAAAGCTCCTAATACTTGATTCCCTACAAAATGGACATTAAACACATGAAAACCATACAAACTAGCACGAATTAGAGAGAGAAAGATAGAACTTTTCTGGTCTTATCACTGAGCGAGGTGTTGGTTTCATCCTAAGTGTCTACCCTGGAGGGTGTAAATGGCTATCTAGGCCCGTCTATCGAAACGGACTTGGTATAATATATCCAAAGTCCAACACCTGCATCATAGTATTATACCAGTACCTACCTACTCGACAGAAGATTTCTTGAAGGCGAGCAATATCTTCAAGTTAACTCATGTATTCTATAAATAATAACCTTGCACAAGCATCGCCTCGACATAGGATCCAATGCGGGTGAAACAATTTGAGCGCTTAAAGCATACACAATTGCAACATGGAAAAATCATGAAGACCACACAATCAATAGCAAAAATACTCCTGAGATGGAATTTAAGAATTCCAAACTCAAGAGTGAGGCCCACTGTTATGTGTGAAATCAACCACAAAGTACATCAAGATCATGGGCCCATTCTAGACGAATCAGACAAAGGTCAGAATATAATGTTAGACTAGTTGCATCTGTTATAGTATATATGTAGAGTTAGGAGCTTATTAATCCTTTGTCCTTTATTGTAATTTTACTTTCACTAGTTTAGGGCTTCCATGTATGCCTATATATATTTGGCTCTATTGTATAGAATGAATACTCTCATATTTGATCTCACAATAACATGGTATCAGAGCCACTAGGTTTTTCCTAGGCAATTAGGGTTTTGTGAGTTTTTGAGAATTGGGAACAATTAGGGTTTGAGGTTTGGAACACCTTTTTGGAGTGTTTGGTCTTCTACCTTAGGTTTTGTGTTTCACCACCGCTGCCAAGGTCCGCTGTCGCCACCGTCACCGGAATCCTCCTCCGCCGCCGAAATCCGCCGGCGCCGTCACCGGAATCCTCCGCCGCCGCCGAAATCCGCCGCCGGCGCCGCCCGTCTCCGGCGAATTTTTTGTCACCGCCCAGACCAAACGAAAGCCCATTTTCCGATCAGCAGGTACGTGAAATTTGGCAGGAAAAATCCCTGCGCGTGGACCTCACTCTCCGATTGAAGGTTTTGGCGTTATTCCCACGCGCCGGCCTGTTTATGGGGTTATTTTGGCTTGCCGTTTGTCTAACTCCCGACCTGTTTATGGGATTATTTTGGTCATAATTGGCTCGTGTTAGAAGTTGATTTGGAAAAGAATTAGAGGTTTTTTGATTGGGCACTGCTTTCAGATCAGTTTTTCAGCAGTTTTTCAGAAGTTTTGCAGTCATTTGGGTCTGATTACGTGGTTTCAGATTTGATTTTGTGGTTTTACATTCGTCATTGATCTATGGCAGAACGAGAACTCGAAGTGATGTCTAATGTGGTTCAATCGCAGCCTCAATCCACCTATGGTTCATCTAAGAAGCCATTTGTTAATTCTATTGCCGAGTTTGCTAAATTTCAACAATACCAGAAATCATCAAAAGCATCTTCTTCATCATTTGCGTTTACCCCTATTACAACCATTGCTGGGTCAGGTAACATGAATCATTGTCTTCTCTCATCTTCTACCAAATGGGTCATAGACTCTGGTGCTACCGATCATATGACAGGTAATCCCAATTTGTTTTCCACCCTTTCTTCATCTACATCCCTTGCTAATGTTACTTTGGCAGATGGATCAAAATCGTCTATCCTTGGATCTGGCACAGTAAATCTAACCTCATCTCTTTCTTTATCATCTGTTCTACATTTACCTCAACTTTCCTTTAATTTGATCTCTATTAGTAAACTCACTCGTGACCTTAATTGTTGTGTCTTATTCTATCCCGGCTATTGCTTGTTTCAGGATCTTGTGACGAAGAAGATTATTGGTAAAGGACATGAATCTGGAGGACTTTACACTTTTGATCATCAAGTACCAAAAGTTGTCTGCTCTGGAGTCGTTTCTCCTTTTGATGCCCATTGTCGTTTAGGTCATCCATCTCTTTCAGTACTAAGAAAGCTTTGTCCTCAATTTCATAACTTGTCTTCATTAAATTGTGACTCATGTCAATTTGCCAAACTTCATCGTCTCAGTTCAAACCCTAGAATCGAGAACCGAGCAAGTGCACCTTTCGAATTAGTTCATTCTGATATTTGGGGTCCTTGTCCAGTTGTGTCCAAATCTGGATTTCGATATTTCGTTACCTTTGTTGATGATTACTCTCGCATGACTTGGTTATATTTTATGAAGAATCGTTCTGAGTTACTTTCTCATTTTTGTAACTTTCATGCTGAAATTCGAACTCAGTTTGGTGTTTCCCTTAAAATCTTGAGAAGTGACAATGCTGGTGAGTACTTTTCTGAAGCACTTAGTGCATACCTTTGTAAGCATGGAATTCTTCATCAATCATCTTGTGCTGATACTCCATCACAAAATGGAGTTGCTGAACGAAAGAATAGGCATCTTCTTGAAACTGCAAGAGCATTATCATTTCAAATGCATGTTCCAAAGCATTTTTGGGTTGATGCAATTTCCACAGCCTGCTTCTTGATTAATCTTATGCCTTCATCTGTTCTTAAAGGTCAAATTCCCTATCATGTTTTATTCCCAACAAAACCTTTGTTTCCTCTTGAGCCGAAAATATTTGGTTGTACTTGTTTTGTTCGAGATGTTCGTCCTAATCTGACAAAATTAGACCCCAAATCTTTGAAGTGCATCTTCTTAGGCTATTCTCGTGTTCAAAAAGGATATAGATGCTTTTGTCCTAGTTCGAATAGGTATCTTGTATCTCGCGATGTTACTTTCTTTGAGGACAAACCTTTCAGTTCATCTTTGCCCAGTACGAGTCAGGGGGAGGATGACGATCTTTTTATCTACACACTTGTGTCTCCTACACCTTCTTCCGATCCATCGCCTTTGACATCTGCCCCTACTCGCCCACCTATTACTCAAGTCTACTCTAGACGGCAACAACCTCCAAGTGAATGTCTTGTACCAAAAGATTCTTCGTCATCAGATCCAGGACCAAGTGACGAGCTTCCTATTGCTCTTCGTAAAGGTAAACGTTCATGTACTTTTCCTATTTCTTCTTTTGTCTCTTATGACCACTTGTCATCTTCTACATGTTCGTTTATTGCATCTCTTGAATCTATCTCGGTCCCTAAAACTATTCATGAAGCCTTGTCCCATCCTGGTTGGCGCGATGCAATGATAGACGAGATGAATGCCTTAGATGATAATGGTACCTGGGATTTAGTATCTCGTCCTGTAGGAAATAAAGCTATTGGATGTAAATGGGTGTTTGCAGTTAAGGTCAATCCGGATGGTTCAGTTGCTCGATTAAAAGCCCGCCTTGTTGCCAAAGGCTATGCTCAGACCTATGGGGTTGATTACTTTGATACATTTTCTCCTGTCGCTAAATTAACTTCTGTCAGGTTATTCATTTCCATGGCTGCTTCTCAATGTTGGCCTTTGCATCAGCTTGACATTAAAAATGCATTTCTCCATGGTGATCTTCAGGAGGAAGTTTATATGGAGCAACCACCAGGGTTTGTTGCTCAGGGGGAGAATGATAAAGTTTGTCGCCTTCGCAAATCTTTGTATGGGTTGAAACAAAGTCCACGAGCATGGTTTGGAAAATTTAGTCAAGCACTTGAGCAATTTGGAATGAAGAAAAGCAAGTCGGATCACTCTGTCTTCTACCGACGAACTAAGAGTGGTATCATTCTGCTTGTTCTATATGTTGATGATATTGTTATCACTGGAAATGATACATCAGGCATTTTATCTCTCAAAACTTTCCTCCAAAGTCAGTTTCATACTAAAGACTTGGGAACGTTAAAGTACTTCTTGGGCATTGAAGTAATGAGAAGTAAGAGAGGTATCTTTATGTCACAAAGGAAATATGTGCTTGATTTGCTATCTGAGACCGGAAAATTGGGAGCCAAGCCATGTAGTACTCCAATGATGCCTAATATGCAACTTACAAAAGATGGAGAACCATTTAAAGATCCTGAGAGATATAGAAGATTGGTTGGAAAGTTGAATTATCTTACAGTGACACGACCAGACATAGCTTATTCAGTAAGCATTGTGAGTCAGTTTATGTCTTCACCTACAGTGGATCATTGGGCCGCAGTACAACATATTCTATGTTATTTGAAAGCTGCACCTGGACGTGGGATCTTATATAAAGATCATGGTCATATGAAGATCGAGTGTTTTTCAGACGCCGATTGGGCAGGATCAAGAGAAGATAGAAGATCGACTTCTGGCTATTGTGTTTTTGTTGGAGGCAATTTGGTCTCATGGAAAAGTAAGAAACAAAATGTAGTCTCTCGATCGAGTGTTGAATCAGAATACAGAGCTATGGCACAATCAGTATGTGAAATAATGTGGGTACATCAACTATTGATCGAATTAGGCTTCAATACTACTGTTCCAATCAAGTTGTGGTGTGACAACCAAGCTGCCCTTCATATTGCATCCAACCCAGTATTTCATGAGCGAACTAAACATATCGAAATTGATTGTCATTTTGTTCGTGAGAAAATACAACAAGGTTTAGTGTCTACTGGATATGTGAAGACTGGAGAACAATTAGGAGATATTTTCACGAAAGCTTTAAATGGAGTTCGAATAGATTACCTTTGTAACAAGCTGGGCATGATTAACATATATGCTCCAGCTTGAGGGGGAGTGTTATAGTATATATGTAGAGTTAGGAGCTTATTAATCCTTTGTCCTTTATTGTAATTTTACTTTCACTAGTTTAGGGCTTCCATGTATGCCTATATATATTTGGCTCTATTGTATAGAATGAATACTCTCATATTTGATCTCACAATAACAGCATCATCTTCTAGATCTTTAGCATTCAAAGTTGTTCCATCTAACAACTTTGGGTTTCCTTTAAATTTGGTGCTTTGGGTTTCCTTTAAATTTGTCACACCATTATTCCCAAAGGCTAATTCGGATAGACCATAGTGAAGAGAGTGTGCTTGGGAGGCTAGTTTTGTGTATATGTATAATTTTATTTGGAAAGTTGCATTGGCCATTTGAATTGAAATTAGCATTGACATTTTGTATTGGCATTGGCACTACAAAGTAGCATCACGCTTTCATAAAAAGTTAGCATCACATCATATTTCCTTCATGGTTTACAAGGAGATGGTAGAAGTGTGAATTAATATTCAGTTAAATTACAAATTTATTCCTTGAACTTTCAATTTTATGTCTATTTGGGTACCTGAACTTTTAATTTTGTGTCTAATAAGTCCCTAAACCTTAAAAATGTCTAATATGTCCCTGAACTTTCAATTTTGTGTCTCATAGGTCCTTGACATATACAAAATCTTTAAAAATTAACTGAAATATTAGATATAAAGTTGAATTTTATGTCTAGTGAGATCCTAAATTTCAATTTTGTATCTAGTAGGTTCATGAATTTTAGAAAACGTCGAATAGGTCCCAAACACAAAATTGAAATTTCAGAGATATTGGATACAAAATTGAAAGTTAACCTATTAGACATTTTAAAGTTCATAGGCCTATTTGACACAAAATTGAAAGTCTAAAGGCCTATTAGACAATTTTTGAAAGTTTAGAGACCAAATAGACATATACTAAGTTCTGGAACTAAACTTGTAATTTAACCTAGGCTCATTCATTTCTCTCAATCATCGACTCTCATGACATCTAATATCGTCGAGGTTTATGTTAACTTCACTAGATCATAATAGACACGAACATGTATATGTATACAATCAAACACAAATTTTGAGGTCGGGAGACGTATAGTACACCATCCATGTCACACGAGTATCCTTATAGATTTACATAATGTCAGCAACTCAGCATAACATTCATTGGTAAGGTTATATGTTCATCAAATGGATACAAAGTGCAATGCTGTTTAGGCATGGTTTACTTATGTACAACAGAAATTCATTCAAGCATTACAAAACCTGGAAAATTAGCAAGCATCCAACCCCTTATTACCTACCTTTTCTAGTTGTGCAACAAACCAAACAACAATCAGCAGTGAAAACAAAACAAAAACCAGAAGTCAAAGAAGTAAACCTTGGCTGCCAATCTTGTCATAACTCGTTATACAGTTTAGTGCTTCCTTCTCATGCGGCAAACAGAAGGGCTTTTTTCTGGCTCCTGACTTTCTTCTTTCTCCATAAGAGTTTTCTCCATAACCCGCTGTCTCCTCGCTTTCTGCTCGGCACAATAGCCAAATTACCAACTGTATCTTTGTTGACTCCACTTTTATGTCCATTCCATATGAGGATTGCTTTCTGTGGATCAATTGCCTTATCGGGATCTGATGTCGAAGTGTGATTGGCATGGACTTCTACAGGCTTCAAAATTTTATGATCTCTAGGGAAGGCATCGTCCTCAGCTAGCATTTGATCTAGTAGAGAGAACCGATTATTTGTTGTTTTGATATTGGAAACAGTTGGGGTCAAGGCTGTGTCTGTCCCGGGGGTGGGGGTGGGGGTGGTTGTGGTGGTGGACATGGTCGTGGACATGGTCGACGTTTCATCATTTGGAGTAGGGATGACCTTGTCTAAAAGTGCAGCTTCCTTGGGAGTAGCCAGAGCCTTCAACTGCTTCCCGAGGTTAAGAATCGTCTCTTGGCACTCGGCTAATTTTTCAGAAGCAGTTGTTATCTCCCATTCCTGCAAATTTGTGGAATAAATTACTGCATGATTAAATCAAATGACAAAAATTTAACCTATCAAACCATTAGAACATGAGACTGCAGTAGAATATACTTTTATGGTGGCTTTGCTGATGGAAACTTTAAAGTTTGGCAAGTTCATAATTCTCTTCAATTGATCAGAGTAACAAGAAAGTAGAACTAACACATTGATCAGATATTTCTTAATCTATGAACCAGGAAAGATAAGACTAATATGGAACAGCCATCTATCTAGCTATGTATAATGATACGTCCAAACTATACAACTACAGATGCAGAATTCAGTTTCCAGTAATGAAGACAACATTGTAAGACGAAATGAACTTACTGTGCGTAGTTGCTTCTCTTCCTGACCGAGATCCGTGCTTGGGTTTTGTTTCCTTGTGCTGAAGAAAAAATATATCATATTTAAATAAATAAATTTTATGATCACTAATGAAGTTCAGTAAAAGACAATCTAATTAACTGCATTCGTCATAACCTATCCAATGGCATAGACATCCAAACTGTATTAAATGATAATATAATTTAGCAGTCTATTTATCATTGGATAATAATATGCAAAGTACTGAAGCTATGAATTAAAACAAGATAACGTCCTATAGTCAAATATTGCTATACTAATGAATCTAGTGAAGTAAATCATAGAGAATTCGTAACCTTTCCAGCTGAAGTTGCAGTTCAAGGCATGTGGCCTCCAATTCTTCAAAGCAATTGTTTTTATTGTCCAATTCAACTTCTAGAGCTGCAAACTTTCTGCGAGTCTCATTTAGTTCATTTCTAGCTGCCGCTAGCTGTGCATCTAGATCTTGATTCACCAAGTGCTTATTTACAATTTGACTTTCAATTGTTCCCTTCAATTCTTTAAGGGTTTCTAATTCCTTCTGCAAGTTGACAATCTTCTTTTTTGATTCTTGAAGTTGATTTGTTAGTGTTTCGCTTGTACCGGAAGTAGACTGAAACTTTGCTTCAAGATCTTTCTTTGCAGATTCTACACTCGTAAGCTCGTCTTTCAGTTTCCTATTTTCTTCTGTTAAGGTAGATTGCAGCTCTCCTGTTGGGACATCATGGTTCTTTGAAGTGCTATCCTTTTTCAAGCATGAAAACTGTTCTCTTGGAACACGTGACTTATCAACTTCTGAAACATGAACCGTCGTCCCAGTTTCCAGATCACAGTCACTACGTGATTCATCCCAATCGAAATGCTTCTTTATGGAGTCTCTCATGCTTGAAACATCTTGAAGTGAAAAACAGTGGTTCATAATCCAATCCAAGGTGGAATTTAGTTCTGGCAGAAAGTTTTCAATACTTGCCTTTCCATTCAACAGATCATAACAATTATGCATAAACTGCTTCAAAATAGTGTTTAGTTCAGATGTTTTCCATTGGAAAACTCGTACCATGTAGCCTGTAGGTGTTTCTGAATAGAAACTACCACCCTTTCTGGAGGAAGATTTATCATCATCCGAAGATGACACACTAATCCCTTCTACAAGCTCAATCAGTCTTGATACTGAATCACGTAGGTCTAACTGATGCTGCTGGTTATGTTTTGAAGTGATGCTAACGTCATTCGCTTCACTCACTGAATCTATCCCCAAAGGCTTCTGCAACATGCTGCCATTATTACAAGGGATGTTAGGTTCATCACAATGATTTGCATTCACTTTTGTATCAGTAAATTTTTCAGGACTCTGGCGTTTCATCACTGCTCGAATATCCTCCAGTATTTGTTCAGGGTCTCTTTTGGAGAGACTACTTTGGTCAAGGACCATTTTCAAGATATTTTGAAGCCAATCAGGAACTTTACCCATTGATATATCTCCAGACATAGCATCTGGGTATGTTAAACAGGAGCCCAGATTACTATTAGGCCTTGGGACTGTCTCCTTCGATATTGCTTCAGGGCAACATCCATTTAGCTCGGTTTCCAAGGACTTGGGTTTTCCATTAACTTCATTTGAAAGAATATGAGAATTTGCAGCAGATTTTTCAACAGAGACAATAGCCAATTTTTCCATTTCAACAAAGTCATCCATCAGATCCAAATCAGAAGATCCAACTATTTTGCACGTTGTCGGTGATCCTTTCTGCTTTCCATTTTTGAAGTGCTCCAATTCTGAAATCAATGCAGAAGCCCATGATTCGGCAGAGCTAACCTTATCATCGCTCCCAGCATCAGACATTGAAGCAACTGGGAGCTCAGGTAATGTTAGACCACTCTTTCCTGATTCCATGATTTTATGACCATTTGATAATTCATGGGGTGATGCAACTTGTAACGGTTTTGGAGATGCACGGGCATGCATGATTTTTGCAACTTGAAGTTCATTATTCTTTTTGTTGAGAGCTTCCTTGAGGGCACTGTTCTCTTCTTCCAAAGCTGACACTCTGGAGGTTAAAACACTAATACGTTTGTTGGGAGTCTCTGGAGAGTTCTCTAGTGAAGAGTCCAAAGAACCTGTTGGATTCGACTGCCGTCTTCTGATCTCAAATGAATCCCTTCCTAGCATTTCAACTTCATTTTTCATCTTTACCAAGGCTGCAGGACCTGGCAACCTCTTCCGAACGAGGAGGCGCAGCCTTTGACACTCTGATTCTAGTTTTGCAATTTTTTTCACACTCTCCAAATGTTGCTTATGTGATGCATCTGCAGTTCGTCGATTAAATTCTCTCTCCTCATTCCGAATCTCAACCTCCTTTTCAAGCACTCTAACTTCATACTTCAGGGTACCATTTTCTTTCTCTTTGGATTCTAATCTAGATACTAGTGCATTAAGATCCGCCTCCACGCCAGCCAACTGTCTATTTAGATCTTCAATCATCTTTTCCTTCACCAACAAAGCCTTGCTAAGTTGAGTGTTCTCACCGCCCAATTTTGAAAGCCTTTTACCAGTATCAGCTAGCTTCTCCTCCAAAATCTTTTGGGATTTTTCAAATTCATTTGATGTCTTTGAGACAGCATCATGAATCCTCTGTTCCTGCTCTTCTCGAACAAAACGTAGCTGCTGCATGCATTCCTTTAGAGCTGCATCTAGATAAATCACTCTCTCTTCACCAGCAAGCCTCTTCTGTACAGCATCATTTAGTTCTTGCTTTAAGGCTGCCACTTCAGATTTCGACTTTTCCCATCCTATATTGAAGCATTTACAGAAGTGATGCATTAGCTGTTGGAATTATAAATGGATGTTATTCTTGTACACCGTGCAAAATAAAACCTTTAAAAACTTGTAAAGCTAGGTTGGCAGAAAAAGAAAGAACAGAGAATTACTGGCAATGGCTTCTTGTTCCATGTTTGTAAGTTTCTTCACAAGTTCATCTTTTGTCTTACACTCAGAGAGAGCTACAGAAAGTTTATCATTTGCAATCTCAAGATCTTTCTCCAACCGTGCTTTGTCTATAAGAAGTGTCTGCAAAAGGATATTAATAAATAAGACAATAAATTACTGAGAATGTCTTATTGTTACTAAAAATGAATTCAAATTAAAAGCCATAATAAAAATTCAGTAAATAAATAAATAAGACAAAAAATTGTTGAGAAATTTTAATTTGATATCGCAACCATGATAATCACTTAACCAAGAAAGCGCAAACGGAAGCTTAATGAGAACGTTGTACTGACATGAAAGCAAAATGATATCATAAACATGAACATAGTTTGGGAGACATTTGGGTGAAACATTAAATTTATAAGTGGCTTATAGAAAATCATATCTCAGAAGATTTGCATATGCAATCATGTCCAGATAAATCAAATATTATTGGCAGCTATAAGGTAGATGTCCTGGGAAATTTACAAAAAGGCTAGGGAGGAGGGGGTGTTCCAGTGCAACGCTGTTAAGGCATTATCCTCGAAAGGTCATAGGTTTCAGTCCCCACCCCCACGTGTTGTTGAACTCAAAGAGAGATGAAAACGATGAAAGGAGAAATGTCGATACATATAAGCCATTACCCGCAATGGGACTTAAAAAATACAGGGCAGTCATCCAGAAACTCATGACCTAGATCCAATTGTTAAATATTGTGATTATCTGGAAATTAATCTTAAAGCTGTGAAGAAAAAAAAAAGAAAGAAAAGCTATGAGGAATCTTATGGTCAAAGGAACAGTCCTTTGACAGTATGAGAAGAAAGCTGATATTTTATATATTACTTCTATTAATGAAAGCATATACTCCATTATGAATTTTCGGCCTAAATGAAGCAACATATTAATATCACTAGCTTCATTGTCAGAAGTTTTGCTTGAACAGTGACTTTCATTCTGTAAGCAAACTGAAAAAGCTCAAACAGTAAATCACATAATACAATTCTTCGGGGATCTCCTCATATAATTAAGAGTGGTTTTCCCACATGATTTCTTGACAATTGATGAAATCCCAGTAAGGAACTAAGCAAACAGATTACCTCTTCTTCATTCTTATTCACAGAGAGATTAACTTTATCACTTGAAACAGTAATCTTCTCTGATGATTTCTTCCTCCAAAGCCAAGTCTTCTGGTCCATCACTTTACCCACTATGTTTCAAACCTCAAAAGAGATATCTACAGTCACCAATTAAACAAAGATCATTAAATACCACAAGTTCACAACAAAACCTTCAGCTTCTGAAATAAAAGAACAAACTCATAGTCTATCCATCAGTAAGTGACAATGTACAAAAACAGACAAAACCCACATGACCCTTTTCCACAAGGCCGTAGAACTTCAATGGGTAGTCAAACAAGTTAAACAAATTTCACATTCTAGTAGAGATAAGTGGAAAAGAAAAGGTAGAAAACCTGCAAGAGTTCAGTCTATTCAAACATTTTATATATCTCTCTCTCTCTCTCTTATCCCTTTTTCCCTTTTCTTCACTGAAAACAAACAGCAGCAAGGAGGAGCAAAGAGGGGAAAAGAAAGAAGGAGCAAAAGAGAAGGGGAAATATACCTCAAAAAAGAAATCCAGGTGAAAAATGCAGCAGAATCACAAAACCCATTACAACAAAAAAATCAGAATCACCACAAAAACCCTTTTCCCCTGGCCTTAAATCAAAAACCCAGATGCAGAAAACAAAATTGCATGTGAAGAAGAAACGATTTCAGGTTCATGAAACTCACTCACCACATTTCAATGTGGGCAAGTCCCAAAACCGGAAGAATGGCTCTTATTGTGCCGACACAAAAAAGAGGCCCTTAAAAATGGACACAGAGCAGAGAAAAATAGATAGTGAAAGTAGAGAGAAGGCTGACGAGTAAACGGGAAAAGTGAAAATAAAAAGAAGAGAGAGAGAGAGTGGAGAGAGAAAGAGAGGGTTAGGCAAAGTGTCGGCTGTGATCTGACAGAGAGGAGGAGAAGAAGGAGGAGGAGAGTCGTTAGAAGGAAGATTGGTGGTCGTTGGAGGGATTTTGGCGGGGTCGCTTTTGCTTTGATCCAACGGACCGCAAGAGCGGAGGTCGCAATCTTGGCCGTCTATTGTTATTATTATCTTTTTTTTATTTTTATTTTACGCCATATATATGATGATGATCTATGATTGTGATCTCAATGTTCTAACTCAACTATCAGTGTCAATTGTATTATTACATTATGTTGTGTTATTTTATATTATGTCACATTTGTTCCCTTTTCATTTGGGATTTAAATATTTCTTCGTTTCATACAAATCGTACTTGGAAATTTTAAAAAATAAAATTGAAAATCTTGTTCTGTTCATGTATATATTATAAATTTATGTACTTGAAGTACTCACATCATTGAGATTCTCTAGGTTCTCTTGCATTTTGTGTCAAATATGAATGATCTATTGTATAGTCTTTCTTTTTGTCAAGTGAAAAAAAAAATTACGTTACAACTTACGAGTTTGATCAAACTTTTAGGGTTAATCTCTACTTAACTTTTCTAATTTTTTTTAATTATATCTATAAACATTTAATTTAGTGTTTAATAGGTTTTGTTGTTAATTTTACTAGTTTAATGCTTTCATGACAAATTAATTATATTAATAAGAGATTATCGATTGAGAACACAACAGCTGAAGCAAGTGGACAATTTTGGATCAAGTGAGTTAAAGTAGGTTGGTTTAGACTTCAATTTCTATATAAAATAAAAACGTCCGTCTAAAATCAATACACCTAATATGCTTTCAATTGCTTCATCGTGAAATGTAATTTTTAATTAATAAAATCAGTATATACTACATAGGCGTTAAACTAGCGAAGTTAACATTAGAGATTTATTAGACAAAATTAATAGTTGAAATACAAAATTGAAGCTTTTTAAAATTTAGTGCCTCATATATGCAACCTTAAAGATCAAAATAACAAATTTGTAATTTTAAAGGAAAAATAATAATAATAAAACACACCAGACATTTTTAAAAATAGTTTTTTTTTTCTTGTTAGAATGAAAAGTTAATGATTTTATATTTTAAGTAATTTTTTTTAATGAAAATTATAAACTTGATGCAAGACAAATGTCTTCAAAATAGTTTCTATTATTTATAGTAAAAATGAAATGTAATTGGATATTTGTTTCTTTTTTCTGAGGTTTATTTTTATGGATAATTTTTTTTAGTTCAACCACATGTGAAGGTAGGAGAATTCAAACCTCTTACTGATCTTTTAGTTAAAAATATATGTATTAATCCAGTTGAGTTATGTTCAAGTTAGCATATTTTTATGAATAATCTAAATTTTAGAACAATTGTATGTTGTTGTTTCTAATTCAAACCATGAGCTTGTGAATTCAAACGCAACTTAATTTTAACTATAGTTGGATATGTGATTGAAAGAAACATTAAGGGAAAAAGGGTTGAGAAAAGTTTATGAAATCCTAATTTAAATAAAAGCATTGTGATCAAATGTGTTAAAAGACTTTTATTATATGCTAAAGAGTCACAATGAATCAAGGGACCAAGACATAACTTCTGTATAAGTTAATCATGAATTGAAATATTAGTACGATCTTGATGGGTGTAAATTTGTCCATTCAATGTTAGTGAAGATGAGTTAATTGAGCCTTTAAAATGAGTTTTGCTAGTTTTGTCAATTTATTATGACATTTGAAAATTTATAATTGAGTCGTGTGAATACTTTTTTACTTAGATTTAAAAGAAATACTTACGGGCGGTTTGAGACGTGAGTTATAATAGTTTGTGAAGTACTTTGCACCATTGACACAGACTATTATAATTCATACAATAACTTTGCATCCTAAACACAAATTATATAACTTTACAAACTATTATAACTCACTCAGCACTTCAAACAACTCCTTAGTTATTATTGTCCAGTACCACAAAAAAAAAAGTTGTTTCACTAAATAACTCAGTTTACATGACATTTAAGTCTCTAATAAAATGTTAGAGATTTATTTGGAAGTCATGTTTAATAACAGTTTTTGAGGTCGAAATCTTGTTTAGGAGAATGATTTAGAAATAATTTTCAGAACAAAAACAACATAGAATTCAAAAACAGAAGTTTCAACAAGAAGCAAACTTTAAAATTTGTAGAATTATAATTCATTAGTCTTGAATAAGTCCTTTGAGATTCATGTGATTCTAAGTAATTTTATAATATAACGAACATAAGTACATAACTGCATACTTTAAATGCAGTATTTTATTTTATTATATTTTTTTAATTAATAAAATATCGAATAATTACTTAATCTTTACTTTTCAAGAATTGATTGCATTTGTTATAATGTCAGTAAGTTATTGCATTTACTCATTAATTATTGAATAAAATCAATCATTTATGTTTTTTTTTTTTTAACTTTTAAGTGTTGTTTTGAAATTCAATACTATTGAAATAATTAACTTATCGTTTGATTCAATATTATTGAACTCAAATTTGTTAATAAAAAATTCGATATTTTTATATGGTAGTTCAGTAATTTATAAGTTTAAATTGGTCAATAATAAACTGAACAATATGATTTATTGAGTTCATTTAATTTCAATTATTTTTTTTATTTATTTTCAATAAATTATTCAATCAGTCTATAGTTTTAGAAATCCCAAAAAGAAAAAATCTTTTATGTTTTATTTTGTTTTCTCGTCTATTCAATTCCAATAGATTCCTAACAAGGGCATAAGAAGTCAAAGTGAGTTTAGCTTAGCGGTAATTAACATGCACCCTCGATCAAGAGGTCAGAGGTTTGAATTCTTCACCCCAAAATGTTGTTGAACTGAAAAAAAAAAGCATAAGAAATGATAAAAAAAAAAAAACAAGGGAGATAAGAAACTAGGTACAAAACGAAAAAGGACGAAAAAACCAAACAACCTGATGTGCGTGGGTAGATAAAATACATTGCAAAAAAGTATTGATCTGTTCATTTATTATATCTAACTAGTCAATTCTTTTGTGTTACATTATCACTCTTTTTTTTAGTCAACAATTGTAGGGTAGAAAATTGAACTATCAATTTTTTTTTTAGTTCAACAACATTTGAAAGTTGAGAGATTCGAACCTCTAATCTCTTGGTCGATGATAGATGTTAATTACCGCTGAGTTATGCTTACTTTGTCATGAACTATCAACTTTTGAAATAGTAATTGATGACTTATCCACTAAACTATACTAGAATTTATTATCACTCATTAGTCTAATTAATTAGTGTATGACGTTGATATTTAGAAAATAATATTGATGGCGTAGACTTTTTAGAATCAAAAACAAAAACTTAGAAGAAAGAAAAAAAAATTTGAAAGTTTACTAAACTTTTTTATTAATTATATTAATGCACATATTCACCAAAATCTTTTTGTACAAAAATAAGAGGATATTGTTAGGATGAGACAAAAGATGGGACGTTTTCTGCATTTTTATATTAGACATTGTCCCATGCTTCATTTTACAATATCACAATCAAGATTCTCAATTTTTTTAAAAGAAAAAAAAAATCCTAAGAGGTCGTACAATAAATTTCTTTTATTCTTTGCTTTCATTATTATATAAAATCTATTTCATGAATATACATATTTATAATGAAATTTAATAAATATAGTTTTGAGGTTCAAAGTTAAACTATATTTCCCATCCAAAAATTTAAAAAGTTATATTTTAATATATCAAGTTTTAATAAAATTTAAAATTTAATTATGGTAAAAACTTTCAACCAAGAAATAGTATGACTCATTATCTTGTCTTTTGACATCTATGCTCCAAATTTTTTAATAGGATTTCCTTTAATCTTTTAACTTTGAGATACCTATCCACCTATCTTTCTTTCCTTTTTTCTTTCTTTTTTCTATCTATGGTAAGCACTTTAACTCTATTTTTTCTCAATTTTATGGTTAACTTTTAATTAACTCAAATTTTAAGTGAGTTGAGGATGCAAACATAATTTCTACTTTGAGTAAAGGTAAGAAAAAACAATGATATATAAATAAAATAAAACATTTTAGTTAAATTCTACAAGTTTAGTCCTTGAACTTTAAGATTGTGTTTAATACCTTTTTGAGCTTTAAAAAATGTTTAATTAATTCATAACTTTCAATTTCGTGTCTAATATATCATTGATTTATGTGATATTTTTTAAAATTAACAGACTAATTAGACATAAAATTGGATTTTGTTCTAATAAACCTTGACATTTCATTTTTGTGTTTAATAGGTTTGTACACTATATAAAAAAAATATCTAGTTGGTTAGGGACCTATTAAACACAAAATTAAAAGTTCAATGTACTTGTCAAATATTTTTAAACTTTAGAGCTTATTAGACACAAAATTAAAAGTTTAGAGGTCTACTAGACACTTTTCAAAGTTTAAAAAACCTATTAGTCACAACATTAAAAGCTTAGGAACTAAACTTGTAATTTAACCAAATATTTTTATTGTTACAAGACATTTAGAATGAAATCTAAAGAAAATTGATGCTGACTTTAATGTTTAAAGTGGACAATATCGTACTAATGTGAAAATTTGAAGACACGACTAATGTCAATACAAACATTGGATAATTAAAGATTTGGTGAACGAAATTAAAATGGAAAAAAAAAAAAGAAAAAAAAAAGGAAAAAGTAGAGGACTTTAATTAAAGTGAGAAAAAGGAAGAAAGGAGGAATTCGTGGGGATTTGGTGAATAGTCATTGGTTAATATTTTGGCATCGTCTCTTGAGTTTTCCTTTTAATGATGATAATGGGAATAATAATGATTAAGAAATTAAAATTAAGGTTTAATTTGACTGGTGGACCCTCATTTTCCTTGTTTAATTTATGGTTGTTTAGCTTAAAGTGTCACCTAAATCGCCAATAACTTGCATTATTTCCTATTCTTGTCTTTCATTATACTCTTTCTCTTTGCTTTTCTTTAATTAATCACTCTTTTTCGCATTAGATGCCCTGTGTTATCTTAAGGTTTTTATTTTCTTTGAGATTCTTTAAATTTTTTTTTGGTAGGTAATGGAAATTGATGCTTATTGTATGAGCTCTTCTTAAGTTTGGCCCCTCGACTTGGAACTTCATGGCAATTCGAGCATCCTTTTCATACATGTGAAAAGTATTGAAGATTACTATGTACTTGCTCGAGACACACCTTATATTCTTTTGTGTTCGATTAAGATGTCTCGAGCTTGGAGGCATCGACAACATACCTTTTCTACCTCCTAGTTGGCCACACAGCTCAACTAGCTATAGGATCCTGCCTTTTATGACACATCTAAAAGCATTTTTTCATCAAAATTATTAATGTGGTAAGAAAAATTATCATGTAATTCTTTCTATATAAGTAGAAAAAAATACATGAAGACGAGAAAATGAAAAATTGCTTAGATTATTGAAAAATTATTACTATATGTTATTGTGAAATTGGACTAAAGAGGTAAACTCGAATTACAAGGAAATCTTGTAAGATAAGATTAACCTTTTCAAATCCAATTTCTAAATAGAAGGGGAAACATTTTATATCCTTATCTAAAAAGGAATATGAAAGTCAAAGATCCTATCAATACGCCATTATAACTCAAAGAAAGGGAGTTCAACTTAACCATGATTCTCTAAATTCTAGTTTGCTACACTTTTCTTTCTCTTTGACTTAAACATTGAAGCTGGTGTGGTAAATGTCACATCAATGCCTAGCTTTTCTCTTTTGCAAGTCACATTTTTCCCTCAAATTACAAATTTACAGTTGTTGTCACATGAAAGTCATGTGAGATTTCTCCTTGCTAGATTTTGGCCACAACAGTTGGCGCAATTTGTGGGAATCAAGAGTGCTTTACCAATGCAAAAATCAAGAAAATCAAGATCCAATTAAAGAGTAAAAGGTCTTGAACAAGAATGAAGACATAAGGGTTTGAATTGAATGAAAAAGAAAAAGAAAAGAGGAAAATAGCGAACAACGATAGCCTCTCAAGAAATTGATTTTCATCTTTCTAAGTGGAGGACTCTAAAATTTTCTCTAGGAAATCGATCTTCATCTTTCCAAAAGAGAATCTAGACCAATGGAAGACAGAGTCATTGCCACGGGGTTTGATATGCAAATCTCAAGGATAATCCAAAGTAAGACTTTGGAGCCCTAAAATTTTCTCCAGTGAAATCAATATTCATCTTCCTAGAGGAGAATCTTAGACCTATGGAAGACTGAGTCCAACCTCACGGGGTTCGATATGCAAATCCTAAGGATAATCCGAAGTAAGACTTTTGAGCCCTAAAATTTTCTCTAGTAGAATCGATATTCATCTTCCCAGAAGAGAATCTTAGACCTATGGAAGACTGAATCCAACCTTACGGGGTTCGACCTGCAAATCCTAAGGATAATCTGAAGTAAGACTTTGGAACGCTTAAAAGGCGTTATACTCATAACTAAAATAAGTTATATTCCCAAATCAATCTTCATGCTAATAGCCCATGACAACAAAGCTAAACCATGAATCCTAATTAGGGAGCGAGGGATAATGTTATAGGTGAAATTGGACTAAAGAGTTAAACTCGAATTACAAGGGAATCTTGCAAGATAAAATTAACCTTTTCAAATCCAATTCCTAAATAGAAGGGGAAACCTTTTATATCCTTATCTGAAAAGGAATATGAAAGTCAAAGATCCTATATGTAACGACCGGTTTATTTATAAGCATTAATTTTGAAATTTTGGAAATCAAGTTGGATTAATTTCTTAAATAAGTATTTTGGATTGTTGGAGTTAATTTGAAATTGGAAATTTAACAAAGGGCAAGTATGGAATGATAAGAAAAGGGGCATATTTGGAAATGAAGAGTTTGGTTAAGGGCATTTTTGGAAAAGAAATTAAGAGTAAAAAAAAATGGAAATGAGATAAACTTCTTCTCCTTCCTTATCTCTTTAACCTTCCTCTTCTCCTATCCCCTCTCTCTCTCGATTTCTTCCTCACCGAAAACCAACTCTCACACACACTTTCTCTCTTTCCTTTCCCTCGATTTCCCTTGTTCTCCGACTCTCTTGCCCCCGGCAGTTCCGTGCAGCACGTCGCCCAGCTCCTCTTGCGAAAACCCATCTCCGTGAACCACGAGCGCGCCGTCGATCAACTCTGCAAGTTGTTTTCCCCTCTCCGAGCTGTTGCAGTCGCCGGCCAGCCACCAGCCAACGCTTGAGTCCCACGAATCGCCGACTGCAACTTGATTCTCTTCCTTGCCAGCTTCACTGCCGGCCAGTTCGATTTTTTGCCAACGTTGTCTGTTCGCCGAAGTGCACAGCTCCTCCACACGCTGACGCCCAGCTCCGCCGCCGGTTTCCTCTCTCTCTCCCTCTCAGTTTGTACAGACAGCAGGGGGGCCGGTTTTGGGGGAAATTTCCTGCAAGCCCGATGTGGTATAGGTTCGTTTGTATTCAATTCGAATTGGGTAAGTGTTTTAACGACGATTTGAAGTAATTTATGGGCTGTAAGATAGAATTAAAGGGCTAATTTAGTGATTTGAAACTTACTCACAATATTTTGGATTTTATTTTAGAATGCCCATTGCGATTGAAAGTCGATTTAGGTGAATTTGGATCATTTGAGCTGCTGTCCAGCCGACGTCGATCTCAGTTTTGGGGGCCTTTATTTGATGATTTAAGATCGAGTATTCGAGTTCAAGGCCTCTTGAACCTCGGAGTACAAGTAAGTAGCTATTTGGACTTTAAGCCCCTTTAAGTTCCTAAATGTTTTGGATTTATATTTGATAATTTGTGAATTGTGAAAATATGTTTGGAAACCGTGTTTAGGAAGCATGTAATGGTTAATGGATACGCTCGAAGGTAGTTTTGAGCTAAACGGCATAAGTTGTGGTTATAATGAAAATTTGGGGCTTAAAGTTACGACTTTATTATGTTAGCTTATGCAATACTTTAAGAATTTCCCCAAAGTTAAATTTGGATGGGTTTGAGCACGTTTGTGGAAAATTGTGAACAACCATGTTCGCCTAAATTTGAGTATGTGAAAGATGTCGTGGTTGGTTAAATTAATATGAGAATTATCGAGTTGGACTTAAGGTTGCTTGAATTTGTTGCTATTCTCGTTTAAGTTTTCAAGAATATAAGCAAATGAGTGAATTTGATTATAGCTTTCCTCATAAGCATAAATGTATGGATGGTTGTTTTAAACTGAATGATCATACGTGTTGGATTGTCTGAGCTGATTGGTTAGCAAGTTAGAAACGTCTAAAAGTATACCATGTTTCGAGTAATTATCCATGCTCCTAGCATAACTTGTGGGTTAGATTTGAAAGGAGTGGCTTAGGAAAATATGTCACTAGCGTGCGTAGAAGCTATGGTTAAATGGAGGTCTTGTTTAAGATGGTTGATAAGCTTATACACGAGTCTTTGTTCGAGATGCACGAAGGTTGGTTAGGGGAAAAGTCACGATTAGTGATTTTGGTTACTAGTTGATGGGCAATTGAGAATTCTTGTTGGTAGATGGACCTAACCGTAAGGTTTTGGCTCAAGTGTGATTGGGGCACAACTATCTGAATGCCTTGGTAACATGTTTGCTTGAATAAGCAAGAGGTTTAGTCGGTGAATGGTTGTTTCAAGTTTGTGCCTGAACCATGTCTACCTTCGTGTGTTTATTGTTGTGCTCATGGTTCGGTTATACTTGAGAGTTATGAGTTGGACTTGTGGGAAAGGTTGGTGACTTGTTGAATGGCTTGGCGCTCTTGGCGTTCCAAGTGTGTTGTGACTGAGGGAGAGATAGTTGCTTGACATCACTAACTTTTTCCCATATGAGGAATAGATGTAGTGAGATAAGATGGGCACGAAGGTTATTTTTCCTCTTTGCTTGTGCGAATTAGAGGTGATTTTCCTTTGTATGTGTATGCGAACCTCGGATCAGTTTGTGGTTATGATTCGGGCTTGATGAATGATTTTGGTATGGTGGATGACCCGAGAGGTCTTGAAAGCGTTGGGAAAGTGCAAAGGCCCGTTAGACTTGTGCTACCTACCCTATTTCTGTCGTTTCGTGCGAGCTTGTAAGCCTAGAACTTTATGTGATGAGCATAAGGGATGCGTTCCTTATTTCCGTATGTGCTAGCATAGGGGCGAGGACCCCAGAGATTTGTGACGAGCATAAGGGTTGCGATCCTTATTGCCGATGAGCTAGCTTAGGGGTGATTCTCCACTGTGTTGAGCATAGGGATGTGTTTCTTATTGACGTGTGCTAGCTGAGAGATGATTCCCCGGTATGTTGAGCGTAGGGAATGCGTTCCCTAGCGCCCGTGTGCTAGCTTAGGGGTGATTCCCCATTATGTTGAGCATAGGGAATGCGTTCCCTAGTGCCTGTGTGCTAGCCTAGGGGTGATTTATCTTTTGAGATGAGTGTGAGGTTATAGACCTTCACAGGTTTGGGTTCTAGGTTACAGGACTGGCAGGTATGACACGAAGTTAGGGTCAGGTAGTAGTGAATGTTGTGGAAGGTTAAATGGACTTTTAGAATGATTGAAGAAAGTATTTGAAATCTAAGCACGAGCGTGAGTAAGAGCGGTTTTCTTCTTGGTATGGTTTCTTTAAAAGTTTGTCCCTTAAGTGGGCTACTTACTGAGTATGTTTATACTCATCCTTGCTACTTTGTTTGTTTTGCAGATTGTGTATATTCTCGAGGCGGGTGACGCAAGCGATGGCTTTACGAGACTATGGAGACTCCACCAAAAATTTCTTTTCCCTATTTTAGTTTTTAGTTTTATTTCCTTGTTCCTTGATGTGTGTTGGTATGTAAAGTTTAAATTTCTTTCGCTTTCGTGTATTTAGTTAGAAGATCTTAGGCTCTTTTGTCTGTTGATTGAGCTCAGCATCATTTATCGCAGTTTATTGGATGCTGAGCGTTTTATCTGAGTCATAGAAGTGTTTTCATTCTTATCAGGTTGTTGAAAATTTTGGTTTCCTCCTAGTTACGTCGTTATGCTGCCGAAATTTCGGGCATGAGCAAAGTAACTAGGTCGTGCTTTCGCTTTAGAGAGTCGTAGGAATTCGGGTCGTTATACTATAAATATGTCATTATGACTCAAAGAAATGAAGTTCAACTTAACCATCATTATCTAAATTTTAATTTGCTACACTTTTCTTTCTTTCTGACTTAAGTATCAGAGTTGGTGTGGCAAATGCCACATTAGTGCCTAACTTTTTCTCTTTTGCAGGTCACATCTTTCTCCCAAATTACAAATTTACAGTTGCTGTCAAGTGAAGGTCGGGTGAGATTTCTCCTGGCAAGATTTTGGCAACAACACTAACTATTTGATTCCAACATTTCTCTCCAATATACGTTAGTCTATGCATGTAAAGAAATAGTCTTGTATACATGTGAAAGTTATGCATTAACGGTTTTAAAACGTAATTCTACAAAAGGTTCACTTATGAAAGTTTAGAGTTTTAATTGATACAATTATTATTTTGGAGTTTTAAGTGATATAATCCTCCTAACCCTAACTCCCAAAGTATAGGGGTATAAATTGATCTTTTAAAAAATATATTTTTTAGAGTGTAAAATCAAACATCAAAATGATTTATTATTAAACACTTCACACACAAGTGTCTGTAATTAAAGTTTGGGCTAAAAATATTTATTCTAGAAACTAGAATAAAGTCAAAAAGAAATGAGAGGAGCTATAAGTTTGCCTTGAATCTAAATATTATAAAGAAAAGTTGAGATTTTATAATTTTTCTCTAGTTTACCCTTCAATTTTTTATAATTGAAGGATACATACATAAAAATTTCGAGCATCGCCTCTCTCGTAAGCACTCCCAAATTTAAAAGCGAAAACTAAAATTAGAAACTAAAATTCCGTTTGGTTACTGTTTTATTTTTTGTTTTTAATTTTTGAGAAGGGTGCAAGTTTTTTTTCTCAATTTCTTTAGAATAATTTTCATTTTTTTTAAGAAAGCATTTAAATTCTTAGCTAAATTTTAAATTGCATAAACAAATTTTTAAAATTTTTTTTTTTAATTTTTAAAACATGACTTTGATTTTGAAAACATTTGTAAGAAGTAAATAACAAAACAAAGAAATATGTAGGTTGAAATAGTGATTATAAGCTTAACTTTCAAAAATCAAAAACAAAAAATTAAGCGGTTATCAAACGAGTCTAGCTAAAAAATAGATTTCTATTATTTCAACATTATTTATAATATCCAAACCTACAAATGACTTTATTTGAACATAAACAAGAATATATTGAATTGAAAGAATCAAAATATATAAAAGAAAATGAATGCAAAAGGACTCATAGTGATAATAATAAAATAGGATCGCTAAAATAAAACCGGACCCCATTGATGCGAAGGTGCTTGGTAGGCAATAGAAAGCAAAGCACAATGCGGTGGCATTTATAGCAATTGGACAATGATTGATTATGACAGTGCGTGAGTCCACTTCAATTGATTAATATATACAACTTCAATGTGCCCACCAACACTTCTACAACTAATTTTGCATAGTGGTTACCACACAAGTTTCTTCATTATTTATTAATCATTTTCATAACCAAATTAACCATTTTTATTTCTCTTTTTCAATTTTTTTAACAAATGAGTTCGATTGATAATCTTTATGTTTGAAAATGTACGGTTGATCTCGATTCGATGACTTGTAAAATAGCTGGTATATATAAAGAGATAAGAGAAGTCGTATTAATGTATTAAGTGTGATGTTTGTTGAAGTGACTTTGATAATTGAGATGTGTAGTTGATAGCATATGAGGAGAGAAAATTATATAACTTTTAGTAGTTAAAATGGAAGATTGTGATACGAGATCAAATGATTGTAATATTTTCAATTAAGGTATTTAATTTTTTGTAGGGTCTCTTTGGGAATGGGAAGAATTTTCTACCATTTTTTTTTTTATAAAGAGTTTATGTTGAATTAGAACTTGTTGGGTTAAAGTCATAAGTTGGGTGTCTAGTGAATGGTATGTGTAAATCATGACCTTGTGAATGAGCAAAGCTTGAGTCAAGATAGTTGTCTATGGCCAGATGAAAAACTCCCTCTAAATTTTGATATTGATAACAATATACATGGAAAACTAGACATGATAGCCAGGATGAAAACATTTCAAATTTCTAGTGGAGACCTGATTAATTTTGATACTCTCGTGAGAGATTTTTTTTAGTTCATGGTCAGTTCAATTTGTATATCTCAGAGTTAAAGAAACTAAGCCTATTGAGTTTGTGTTTGTCCCATAAAGATATGATCATGTTATTAATCCCACAAACTATATAAACACAAAATATATCAATCAAGGCTTATGAAATTTACATTTTATAATACATAATTTTACAAATCACATAAACTCAAAACCAAACACAATAACTTAAATTGGTACCTTTCATTCCTTTCCATGGCCCAACGACACATAAATTATACCAACTCAAGTTTTTCAACTTCAAGATAAACCCATGCTTATTAAAATCGTGAACCCAGATACTCTTAAAGGACTTTAAATGAGGACATACACTTTTTAGTTTAATTGAACTTGGAGCTTCATTCAAGGATTTTGAAAAAGGCCACAACTGTTAGATAATTTTGAAATGAATCTCTACGATCAAACAAGACTCCTTTGCACTTAGATTGATCTTAAGGTCAACCGATGTCCAAATGCTTGATTTGGTTTTGATTGACTTTGATTTCTTGTCCAATGAACCTGTCAAATGAGATTCAAATATGATTTGTGATAGCACTAATTTAGTGATATATTTAGGCCTGTTTAACTACTAGTTTTGTGTGTAATTGTGAGCTTTTATGTCGATATTTTGCATATTTCAGGAAATTGAGCAATTCGGACTAAAGATGATGAATTTGAAGCATCAAGTGTATTATGGAGCTTAAAAGAACTCAAATGGAGCTAAGTATGGAGAAGAGGAGCTTCACAAGCTTGTTTGGCCGAGGGGATGACGTCTTGACACTCAAAAATAGTGTTGAGACGCTGTCCATTATGTTGAAAACCTGGGAGCTAGTGTCAAGACATTGTCTTGTGGCGTCTTGACGCTACAGAAAGGTGCGTGCGAGGATTTGCATCTGGAGCGTCGAGACGCTGACATTGCCCTCAGCATTGAGATGCTGAAAGATGTGCGTGTTAGTTAAATGGAACATTTTGCATAGCGTCGAGACGTTATGCCTAGCGTCTTGACGCAGTGTCGAGGCCTGCTATATATTCATCATTTTAGGATTGATGTTAGAGAGACCAATTTAGGGTTTTTGGGCCAAACTTCGATAACTTACCTTCTTGGAACCTATGGAGCGTGATTGGAGTGCTCGGGAGCAGATTTTGAGGTTCGAGATTGTAGAAATTGAGGCGAGAGTCGAGATTACGGCAACAACGGGTCGAATTTTCTGTTTCCTATCTTTTATTCATGTATCCTATCTTTAATTCATGTATCCTAGGGCTGTAAGACAGTGTTTGATGTATTGTTTAATGTCTTTTATGGGCTAATTCTAGTTGTTTAGAGGTTAAGAGCACTTTAGGTTTGTAATGGTTTAATTGTGTTTATTGGCATTTAATTACTTGTTGAATTTCATTTAATTAGATTGTTCTTATTGCCTCTAATTAATTGGCCATTAATTAGTTGATCCTAGTCTTAATTTGAGCTCGACATAGGAAATTTAGGACCGAACTAATCAAATTAACACCCTAAAATTGTCTAAGTGACATAGGATTAACAATTGACGAGTGAGACTTAATATGAGCAGACTTAATCCTAATTAATTAATCAATTAGCGCTAAGGACACTTAGGCAAGCGATTAATTAGCATGTTTAAATGAGACCAACAAGAGAATTTAACCGGTTTAGCTCTAGGTTTATGAAATTAGCAAGATTAATTAAATGTTGTATCCAATTCCCTTAACTGCAACCTAATTAGTGCTCGATCCTCTAAACTCTCCCTTAATTTGGTATCTCCAACCTTGCTTTCTAGATTAGATTTAATTTCCAAGCATTCCTTTTATTTAGTTCTTGTCTTAAATAATTCCAATGGTGAGTTTTCTTGATAATTAATCAACTAAAGAAAAGCTTCCATTTTCGCTTCTTTGACGATTCGATACCCGGTAATTCTTACCGTTTTATATTACTTGATTGCATGCGCTTGCATGACCGTCGAATAAGTTGCACTTAGATTGACCTTAAGGTCAACCGATGTCCAAAATGCTTAATTTGGTTTAAATTGACAACTTTAATTTCTTGTCAAATGAACTTTTCAAATGAGATTCAAAATATGATTTCATTAAGATCCACTTGAACGACTGAAAACGTGTGGGCTTTAATAGAAAACTTTTTGAATAGAAAAATTCTCAGTCTAGTGCAAGTGCACACTATCAAACAAGTAGTAAGTGGAAGTATTCCAAGTATCGTGTCCCAAGGAACATATATAACAAAATCCAAAAGATAAATAAGGATGTTCTTAAATTGCAACCTCTCTAACCAATATGAATAGAATTAAGAAGGTTGTGTGCTATTGAAAAGTAGAGATAACAATGATAAAGGAAAGGGAATCCAAACATACTCTTGCCCTATTGAATGGAATTACGACCTAACATGCTATTGCAATTTTGACTCAATACCAAAGCAAAGTAAACTGAATTCAACCTCTATTTGAAGTTTAATGATAACATCTTTAGCAGCCTAAGCAATTAAACTGATAAGCCTTAAAATTAAGGCTTATTTAACTCTCAATTGCTTAAAATATTCTTGTTTTGACTTAAGATCATTTGAAAATAATCGAAAGATTGCTTCAATTTAAGAAAGAAATAAGAATGATGGCATTCGGGGATAGAATTCTAAATAAATTAATATTGTTTGCAGGAAATATGAAAATTGCAAAATCAAATTGCAAATTTGCGATTCAGCAATTGTTTATGGAGCAGGGAATATGGAAATCAAATTGCAAAAGCACGATTCTGCAATCTGGAGAAGTAGAAAAGTTTAAAAAAGGAAAAAAAAATCTGCATTAAACCAATTTCGAAAATCTTCAATTACAGCCCGACGTAGAGGAATTTAAGCACGAAATTTGGGCATTCTTCAACCCTAATGAAAGCCTATAAAAGGGGAAGAAGAGGAGGAGCAACACAATTCGATTGGGAGGCGTTTTTGGAGTCTTTGCTCGTGGGTTTATCACGTTTTTCTGCTTCTGTTTTTCTGCATTTTTCCTCTGTTTTTCTTACCAAAAATCTGCTGCAATGTAGTTCGTTTCCCTTCTAATTTTTCTAGTCCGATTCAAGTGAAGAAGACGGGGATTGGAAGGCGAATTCGGAAGTGAACTTCATGGGTTTTTCTTCAATTTTTCGAAGCTCTATTTTTTGGAATTTTTTTTCTTGTTTCTGTTTTAGCCAAAAATTGCATTTCTGTTTAGTTGTATTTTTGCTCTTTGGTTTGTTAGTTGCAAGAGTTAATTTGTTGTTTCTTTTATATGTGCACTGTGGTTAGCCATTGTTTCTTCATAAAATTGATGTTTTGATTGGAAATTGCTACCAATTTGCCTTCTATTTTCTATTCACAATGAGAAATTGTGGTGGGTTATTTAGCTACTTGTCCAAAATTGGGTAATTTTTATTATTCCAATCATCTAGCATGCACTGCTATTAGAATAAAAGTTATGTATTAATTTACTTGTTGACCACCATTAGCAATTTATTCAACTTTCTAATATGAATTTTCCTTCAATTAATTGTAATATTTCTATTTTTAACATGAGCTAAAACTTCTTAGGGAGTTCAAGAATGTGAATTCCCTAAGAAGTAATTGTAGCCTAAATTTCAATAAAAACCAAGCCTACATCTTAATTGTTTGCTTGTGTTGAACAAATTTCCGTTGAGATCCTAAATTGATCAACTAGGGTAGCAACTCAAGCTTAGATCTAATACCGTCGGGTTTAGTGATAAGCGGATTTCACACAAGTGATGGAGAAAAAGAGCTTAGACATAAGCCATTCCTTACCCTAGACATAGGGATTAAAGACTCCAAAACCCATAAAATTGTTGAACCAAATAATCTAAGATAGAGGGACTGACTATAGACATATAAGTCACTCAGTTAGCCTCCTAAAGCCTAAATTCAAGGTGAATAGGAGATGCAATTTTGGTTTACAATTGAGTGTGAAGTAGGTTGGAATTGTAATTTTGGCTTGCAATTACAACTTAGGGCAATGACACTCTTGAGCTCCATTTTTATCAAAATTTCTTTTGCAAATTTTGTTTATTAAGCTTATCTAGTTTGCTCTCAATTATTGCCAATTCTAGATTCTGCAATTCAATTCTGCAAATTTTCTTATTTCGATTATTGTCATTTCTAGATTTTACAATTAGATTCTGCAATTTTTCTTTTACCAGCACACCAACCCAACATTATTTTTGCAATTTAGTTTTCAAAGTTGCAATTTTCCTTACACTTTTCTTTATAACATTTTTGTTACTCCGTTCCCTGTGGGATTCGATACTTGGTACTCAGATACCATTTTATATTACTTCGATCGCGTGCGCTTGTGTGTAACAGCCGATCATAAACCTATATTTCTATGGCTAATTCAAACTTAGTTATTTCAAGTACAATCCTTTTAATTTTAGAGGTCTTGCCCTATGTCTAGGGTCAAAAACAAAGTCTTATTTCTAAGCTCTTTTCCTCAATTGTTTTTATGAAAGCCAAATCTTATCTAACCTTTCAATATTAGACTTAATCTTTGTATGTTAATCTAGGTGACCAATCTAGATTTACACTGATAGCTTCAATCAATAAAAGAAAACAGTGTTATAGTTTTAAGCAAAGTTACTTTTCACACATTGGGCGTTTCTTCCTTTCTTTAGGGAATTCACATATTCGAATCCTAAAAATAGGTTTAGCTCATAATTAAAGAAGAAAAGAACAAAGCTTGAAATAAAATAAACTTCATATTAAATTTCAAAGAATGGAGTACAGTGTTGCTTACGAAGAGAATGGAAAATAAACTAAGAACAGTAAATCACTTGTTGTAACAAAACTGAACATAGTTACTAAAAGCTTTAAAAGTATTTAAGTATTAAGAAAAGAATGAGAGAACAAAGATGAACATCAACCTATCAACAAGAGAGAAAACTTGAACAAACTGAACTAAGACTCAAAGTGCTAAAAAAACTAAGTTAAATATCAACTGAAAAATAGTAGAGAATGCCAACTCGAAGAAGAACTTTTGGACTTTTTCTCAATCTAACCTGATTTGACCTTTGTCAAGGAGAATCGAGTTGTACTGTAAAGCCCCCAAATTTTCAACCTAACTTAGGGAACGCCACTAAACTTACAACCATAATACCCCAAAATTTTCGGTAGCATAATAGCATAACTACAAACTACCCAACATTTTCCTAGCACTTGTTAGACAAAAGGGTCACACTTCTACAAATCATAGTAACTAAACAACAACTCCCACACCTCTTGTTAGCAGTCCAGCACACCCAAACTCACATAATGAACATATCGCAACAACTCACCCCAACCATAACTTTATAAACATTAAACTAAAGAATAGAAAGCAATCTAATCCACTAGCTGAACATATGTAAAGGAACCTATTTACAAGCTCACTTCAAGTAAGTCTCAACAAATAAGAATAAAATGAATAAGGCCAAAACATGGCTCAAGAACAAGTCAAAACGACTAGGAGTTAACCAAACTACTCAAAGAAACTTCTATTAAAACCAAAAAGACTAGATAATGGCATCATCTCGTCATGCCTCATTTTCATCACCAAGATCCTGAAACTTAAGCACCTGCAAAACTGTTGGTTGGGGGGGAGGGGTGAGGGGAGTCAATACAAAAGTTATCAGTAAGTAGCTCACACCTGGTGAGCCATCAAGCATCAAACAAGGCAAATAACATGCTCTTCACACGCATCCAACATGCTTTCAAAGCTAATAACACAAACAACATGTTCAACATATATAAGTAAAGTAAACATAAAACTCACACAACACATGAATTATACATCCTGCCTTGTAGACTCAAGCTCCACGAGCTCACCCAATACTCATAATTTGGTTTTCACAAGGCTTCTTGAGACAGATTCCTTCAAGACACACGTTGATCCCCTTTGATTTTACTCAGGACCACCGACATTCTCTATTGGCCCCCAACTATTTGCATCCAGGGCCAACGACACTTTCTGTCAGCCCCAATTTATTTTTCATCAAAGGTCATCGACGTTCTCAAGAATCTTGAACACTTGCCTTTCTAAATTCAATGCATCGACCCTAACCATCATAAAACTAGGCCATCGATGCTACTTCTAAATTCATTGATGACATACCACCCCTCGACCATTTTACTCGAGGCACCTTGTATTCACTCAACTTTCCTTTACCACACCTAAGGTCCTCTGACCCCACACACAATCTCACTAGAATGTATGTTTCCTAGACACACTTCTAGACTATGCTTTATGCTCCAAACAACACAACCCATTCACAACACACATATTATGCATAATCAAACAACCAAGAATCCAACATGCTATCATCATATAACCACCACATCACACATAAAAGCAAGCTCAACATACACATAATGGATCATGTAGAGATATATACATATAATGCATAAAATAAATCAATAAGGAAACATACAACATGCTTCACGTAGTCAAACAGACCCACCAAGTAGAAACTACTTACCTAGAGCGCTCCTAAAAATATTCCAAGAGTTCCTAAACCAAGAGAATAATCTTTAGAGACTATACTTAGTTCGAAAACCTTTAAGCAAACTAGAACATACTTAAATAGGGATATACTTAGAAACAATCTTAAATCCTAAAGCGAATTTTCTAGATTCAAGCCAAACTGCAACCAATATCATCTAAGGGTTAGAAACCAACTCACAACACTTATGCGAAGTCTCAAAAGGGTCTAAACGAGACCTTACCACCCAATACTTACTGAAAAAGACTTGCCCACTTGCTGGAAAGTATTCGAAAAGGCTCTAAAGTAGTTCAGAACTACAAGAAAAATTTTCAAAGGTTAGAAACGAATTTATAGCACCTTAAACAGGAATCAAAAGGGAATGAAACACGTTGAAACTTACCAAAATAGCTCAAAACCTCGCTGGTCGATGTTCGAATTAGCCCTTTTTACTAATATGATTTCGATGGAGTGTGAGTAATTCAATACAAAGCTATTCGAATTGTGGGTCACAGCCAAAAGTATTCGAAACTACAATAAAAGGTATCCAAGCATTAGAAACTAATCTAAGATACTCTAATCCAATCTGAATGAGTTTAAGGGGGTGCTAACCTTGCAAAAACATGCCCAATGCCTTGCTGAATCGTGTTCAAGAGTGTTCGAATCAACCCTAAACTGCAAACTGAAGGTTCCTACACGTTAGAACCTAAGCTATAATACCTTAAGTGATTTGCAAAAGGTCTAAAACGCATTAAAACTTATCAAAAGAGCCCTTACGCTTGATATTTTCTATTTGAAGGTGTTCGAATCGATCCTAAACTGCAAACTGAAGTTTCCTACATATTAGAACCAAAGCTACAATAATTAAGTGGATTTGCGAAAGGTCTAAAATGTGGCAAAACTTACCGAATTTCACCCAATGGGCTCGTAAACGCACTGTCTGACATTTGAAGGAGTTCATAATTGCAAATTTGAACCTCACAGCCTATGAGTGGACAAATTGGGGGCCATTCGGGTTGTGGGTTGCGAATCAAAGAGATGTTAAGGTCTATAAACGAGTGGGTAAAGTGAGAACTCGCGGATCGAGCTACTGCAACCACGAATATGGTTCAAATGCTTTGCTAAAGGTTCACTGGAGTCCATTCGCTGGTCTGGGAAGGAGAGAGGGAAGGAGAAAGGCTACAGTCACAATTTTCGTCACTGAGACGAGGGGAAAAGATGCCGAACAAATCAGAGGAAGCTTATGTCGACCACACGAAGGAGAAGAAGTGGTTGTCGTTGTGTGGGTTTTGTGAAACTCACCAGAGCACCCGTTGTGCGTTACGCCACCTACTGAAGGTTGCTACTCATGTGGGTTCGCTGGAGTTGAGGATGAGTCGCTGGAGTTTGATCGGTGGAGGAAGAAAACGCACAAGGGGGTGGGCAGCTGGTGGTATGTGTGAAAGAGAAGGGGGAGCGTTGCGTGAGAAAGAAGGAGAAGATGAGAAACCTTTTTAGCCTTCTTTTCCTTTTCTTTCAACTAAGCAAAAATCCAAATTTAAACTCCCTAAAACCTCCAAATAAGGATCATAAATGATTTGGAGAAAATCCAATTAAAAAGGGAATTTGGGTTCCTTTTTGAACTTGGAAAAACTTATCTAAAACCAAATCCTTAAACATTTAAATTGAAGATTTAATTAAAAAGTTCTTTTCCTAATACTATAGAAATTCAAATTTACCTAACTTCAGGGACTAAACTAAAATTCTAATTTTTTTTTTCAAATTAGAACTCTAACGAACACATTGAGTCAAAATACTCTAAAATAGCCTAATTTTCTAATACGGGGCGTTACATGTACAATCCTAGACTTTCGATTGGATTGGATCGAACTCAAGTGCAATAGCTCAACTCTTTGGAATCAATATGAACAGCGTGAACATAGGATTTTTTTTTTTTTTTTTTTGTGTTGTAGTCATTGATCTACTTCTTCGTGTGTTTGCTGCCCTTTTATAAGCCTCCAAAGGCTAGGACTTCTGCCGACTTTAGCGTGTGGAATGATCTTAGCCTTCAATTCGAGAATTCAAGAGAATATCTTCAAAATATATCTTCCAAATCGAATTTCAAGAATCATGATCATTTTACTGCCGATTGAAATTGCAATTGTAATTGCCTTTCGCAATTTGTGCCCTTAAGACTATTCCTGCACAAAATCACTGAAACCAATGATTCCAACCATCTTCAGCTTATTTCATAGTACAACAATATGCTCAAGTGGTTTTGCCTAATTTTGCTTCATCTTGCTAAAGTTTATAAATACAAAAATATGAATTCCCAAAACAACTTAGGTTTAGAGGCTAAATAATTCTCAATAATGAGAATTATCATCACTTCATACCATGAACATGATATTTAGCAAAAATGGACTAGACAACATAAAATAAGGGTTGGTTTGGTAACATTTTCGTTTCTTCTTTCTTTTTTCTTGTTTTTTGTTGCTTATTTCTCGTGTCTTCTTTTTTAATAAAGAAAAAGAAAACTACGTTTGATAACTATTTTTTGTTTTTTGTTTTTTTTTTAATTAAAAAAGACAAAGCTATGTTTGGTTTTTTTGGTTTTTTGTTCTAAAAAAATTCAAATTAAAAATGTAAACCTTTTACATGAAAATTAGTTTTTAAAATAAAATATTCAAAATTTTTATGTTATATTTATTTTTAGATATTTCTTATACATTTTAAAAGTTAAAAAATGATAAAATAATGCTTTTTATATGGAGAAATCTGGAAGAACAGAACAAGAAATAATTTTGATTTTTTTTTTTTAAAATGAGAAACAACAAACAACAACAGTTATCAAATACTTATAATTCTAAGAGACTGGAAACGAGAAATTTAAAACGAGAAATAGAAAGTCAAATGACTTAAATGTACAATTCCATGTCGTTTTATCGAGCTAGGTCTTTACTTCAAACTTTTTATTACCAAAGTAATATTTTAATGTCACGTCAGTAAAAAAAAAAAAAAAAAAAAAAAGCAAAGAACATAAATTAACAGTTATTGGTAGATGACTCTTTATTGAAAAATGTCCTTTTTAAAAAAATGTACTGAAAAATGTCCTTACATCATGGGCAAATTAAAAAGGCATAGACAGTAAGGGGTATGAGAAATAATGACAAATATTTAAGCTCTATAAAAAGAAATTGTTAATAAATAAAGTTTTTAATTAAATATGACAAATAATTTTCAAATAAATCATAAATACCTAATAACAACAGCAAAAAATAATAATATACACCTTACATCAAAGTGGAGAACTTAGAGAATTTTTTTTTTCTTACTCAAATATATGCTAGCAATTATAGTAAAATAAATAAGTTATGTTATTCAAATTGAACATGTACTGATGATGAATAGAAGTCCCACATCAATTTTTATGTTTTTTTTTTAAAAAAAAAGTCCCACATCAATTTGTATTTTTAAAAAAAAAATGTCCCACAACAATTTAAGCGTAGTTCTAAAACCAATAAATTTTACAACTACCATGGTCCCCTCATAGTGCTATATTTAATTTTTAACTCAATATTTATCCATTTAATAGTTAATTTACAAATTCAGTATTTACCCAAATTCTAATAGTATGTGTCTATTTAATATTTAATTGTTTTTTTTAAACAATAACTATATTTCTAAAGTTTTACTTTTGATAAATTCTTTGTCGTTAATACCATCACATCACTTAAATATTAATATAGTTTTTTTTTTTAAAACAAAACAGCAAACTTTCATTAGAAGGAATTATGCCCCACGAATTACAAGAGTAGAAATCTCACCAGATACAATATTTCATATCTACTCTGAAAAATTTTTAGTCCATAAAACATGATGACCAGATAATTCAGATCTAGTTAAACTATCAGTCAAGTGTTAAATTCTCGACGAACGTGAGTGAACTTGACTTATTGAAATTCCTTCTGGACAGTTTCGAATTATCATGAAGAATGTTTTGAACTTCGAGTATCGAATCCCACAACACATTTAGCATTGAAACAATGGCTAATGAATATGAAGAAACATGTACCTTTATAAAACTCAATCTTTGTGATAAGTGAAGAAGACCTTTCAACGTTGCATATGCTTTAGAACAAGTGGAAGAAACAAAAAGATTATTACAATTCTCCATCGCTGCCACTAAACTTCCATTTGAATGCTTTAAAATCACTCCCAGACTAGTCTTTCTGTCTTATTCATTACAATTTGCATCCACAAAAACATTAACTCAATCTACACCCTCTTGTAGTACCGAATGGTCGAACTTGATCGAAGGTGACTTTCGGACCCTGCCATTAATATTTTGGAACTCTTGTAAGTACGTCATAATTCAATCACATATGTGATCTATAGTTTGTATCAGTCAATTGAAACACAAACTATTTCGATCATTCCAAATAGCTCATGTACCACACACAAAACATCAAACTGATCTGAAGGTATCTTGACCAATAATTCCATCCTTGGTCTTTTATAGAAGCCAAAACTCCATCCCCCATGTTCTCTTTTAACAATAAGATTTTCCATATTTCTTTCGCCCTTGAACATTTGAAAAGAGCATGATATGTAGTTTCTGGTTTTCCTTTACACACAGGGCAATACACTTACACCCCCATACCTCTATTAAATAGGTTCACCATTGTGGGAATACAAGTATGAAAGGAATGCCAAACAAAATGTTTGATTTTTGTTGGAATAATGGTCTTCCATAATGTCTTCCACCATCTCCTTACACATTTTCATTTGTGGAAGCCTCCATTTCCTGCAAAAACATAAAAGTTTTATAACCACTTTTAACCAAGTATAGCTCTTATTTATCAAAATGTCATATCCATCTATCCAGTGCTCCTGAGAAAGAGATTGGTTGGCGTTCATAATTTCCTGCACATCATCCTTAAAAAAATATTGCAATTTTATAACAAACCACTGCAATGATGATGATATAAATTCAAAAACCAACATATCATCAGATGTATGTCTCATGGTTAGCACTTTAAAAGATCAAGGTCTAGGTAGCCAAAGATCTTTAATTTAAAAAATCGAATCAAATACCCATTACCCTACCTGTAAACTTAGACCTTTTTTTTAAAGATCCAGCCCCCAAAAAATCTCTTCCAGAACAAAGAGGACGAAGATGGAGTAGAAGTAATGTCTAAAAAATCTGTATCTACCTTTCAAAATCTTAGACACCATCAAGTCAGGGTTATTAAAAATCCTCTAAGTTTGTTTTTAATTTCAGAGATCTTCAAAGTTTTAAATATTAATATAGGTTGATTGGACAAACTAAGTGATGATTGATGTAATGTGGTTGTGAAAAAAGAGAGAGAGAGTAAATATATGAGGGTGGTTTGCCAAAAATTTAATTTAAAGAGTGTTTGACATACTCATTCCATTCAATTTTTCGGCATTTGTTTACTATTTATTTTACCGGGCTGATTTTACTTTTTTGCGCCACATCAATCCACGTTTCAGTCAATATTTTTTTTTTTAGTCAAAATTAAAAACAAGAGGCATAATTAACCTTTTGAATAAGGACTACATTTGTAATTTAGTTTTACATAATTTATACATTCTAATAATAATATCCTATAACTTTAAGGAATATGCCAACAAGAGCATAACTCAACTAACATAAAGTATGGACTTATGACCAAGAGGTCATAGGTTCAAATCCTCCCACTCCTGAATGTTGTTGAACTCAAAAAAAAAAAAAAAAAAAAAAAGAACTTTAAGGAATATAATTTCAAAAAAAAAAAAACTTTATGGAATACTTAGAAAAATTAAATAGCTAATTGGTTATTTATTCTCTCAAATAAAATTAAACTTCAAGGCATTTGTAGATTTACAATTTTAGAAAACAAAAAATAAAAAAATAGCAATAAAGTCAATGTATTAAATTTTTTTCGATATCTCGACATTTTCACATGTCCATGGGTTTGACATTGACATGAGCGGTGAATCGACATTTCCATTATATCATAAAAACTCAATAAAAGATAAACAAAATAGTAACAAAATGCAACTAATGAGAATATAATATTAATAATAAGCATTTTAACTTATTTAAAAAGTGTAAATTTTTTATTTATTAATTCAAATATATATATTTTTAATTTTCTTGTTATAAATATATTTTTTAAAATATTCATGGACATCAACATTTTATTGATATTTTGTAACGCCTCGCGTTATAAAATTAGGCTATTTTAGAATATTTAGACTCAGTTATTCGTTATAGTTCTAATTTTGAAAATTAGAATTTTGTTAGTTTATCCTTTAAGTTGGTAAATTAAAATTTCTAATAATTTTAGGGAAAAGAGATTTTTAGTTAAAATCTTTAATTTCTAAAGTTTGGAAGTTTAATTTTAGATTCTATCTATAAAATTCAAGAGAAACCTAAATCCTCAATTATTTAGGATCTTTTTCAAATCTTTAAGAGTTTAAAATTAGGAATTCCTAAATTCTAGAATGTTTCCTTTTACTTATTGTCTTTTTACTTTTGGGGAATTAAAAGAGAGAAGGAATTAAAAATCAAAAAGAGAAAAAAATAAAAAAAACCCCTAAGACCTTCATCTTCTTATCCTTCTTTCTTCCTCCCCTCTCCATCACGTTGAAGCCACCTGCCATCTCTCCTTTTTGTTTCTCCTTCTTCGACCAACACTCCCTCTCTAGCGATCTTCCACACGACGGCGGCGGCTCAAGCAGATCCGTCTTGCAGCAGCAGCACGAAACCCACTCGTTTTTCTCCCTTTCGTTGAGGTTTGTCACATACCCATGCCAAATCAACCTTGGTTTTGGATTACCCATGCCTTAAGCATATCTTATTTACGATTTTAGCTTTTTTTCACTCTGAATAGTCCACATTCGAAGTCAATTACTGTCAAAAAATGGGATTTACAATAGCGTTTCAGTCTGTTTGGCACTTTTGGGTAAGTTTTAACATGTTTTGTACCTTTCGCAAATCCATTTAAGCATTGCAACATTAGTTCTAATATGTACGAACTTTTAGTTTGCAGTTTAGAATCAATTCGAACTCCATCGATCAGTTTTCAACCTGCTTTCAAGGCTGTTTGGCAAAGTTCGATGAGTTCTAGTGCGTTTTGCCCCTTTCGCAAATCAATTAAAGTGTTGTAAAGAGTGTTAGTTTAATTTCTCACCGTTGGGTAACCTTGATGTGTAGTTTCAAGCTTATTCGATCACCTGAGAATGGCAAGTATGTGAGATCCCTGAGAACATTGATGGCCTTTGATGAAAAACTCAGTTAGGGCCGACGGAGAGCGTCGGTGGACCTGGATAGCATCAGTTGGGGCCGGTGGAGCGCGTCGGTGGCCCTGGATGTAAATAGTTGGGGCCGATAGAGAATGTCGGTGGCCCTGAATAAAATCAAAGAGGATCAACGTGTGTCTCGAAGGAGTTGGCCTTAGAAAACTTTATGTGAGTTATAGTATGAGCATGGAGTGAACTCAAGATTTGAGATTAGGTTGACTTTACTTTGCATGAGATGTTGATTTATGGGTCTAGTATGTTGTGATCGCTACTTTCCATGTATGATGAGCATGCCTACGTGTATAATTATTATATATAACATGATGTTTTGCCTTGTATATTGGTTGGTGGCTCCTCAGGTGTGAGCTACTTACCAGTACGGTTGTGTACTGACCCACTCACAGATTTTGTAGGTGATGATGATTATGACGAGCCTGATGGTGCTGAGGAGGAGACTTGAGAAGAGAAAGACCCTAATCCTATGTTACTCAATTAGTGTTGCATTTGTTGGACTTAGTTTAGTTTTTTCTTGTTAGTAGTTGGACCTAGTTAATTAGGATATCATTATCTCCTTTTTGCTGTCCAAAGAGTTAAATTTCGGTTCATTTGGCTTGTGACTCTGGTATTTAAATTATAGATGAAGTTTTGTTAGGTTTAATAGTTGTTTGTCCCTTGGGTTGGGCATTTGTACTGGACTTTGAGTTGTTTACCTTAGTTGGAGTTTCATCTTGAGCTTGACTTTGAATTTAAAAACATGTTGTGCTTTTCATATGTTTAGAATGTTGGTGGTTCTGATTCCTAATGATTCTTAGGTTGGAGATTTGGAGTTTGGATTGATCCTTGGTGATTCTGAATATAGAAGTGCATTTCATTGTCTAACAAATACTAGAAAATTTTTGGTATTGTTGTAGTTATGCCGTTATGCTGCCGAAATTTTTGGAGTATAATGGTTGTTAGTTTAGTAATGTCCTTTAAGTTATGTTAAAATTTATCGACATTTTTATAAAATTTAAGACTTTGACATTTTTTGTCGACATCGAAATTTAAATCTTGAATAAAGTAGAAGAATTTATGATTATGAATAAATGAATTATTAATAATAGTTAAATGATTAATTTATCTGTCAAATCATGTTTTTTTTAACGTATGTCAAATCCTGTCTGAAACCGTTATATTATATTTGTGATTACAAATCAAATATATCATAATATAGCTCAAATTATGACTAGAAATTATATTTAGTTTAATATAGTGTTTGCTACAATTATAATTCATTAATATTTAGGTCAATTTATATTATATATAATAAAGATTAAAACATAAAATAAAATAAAAACTACATAAATTATTGTTATTATTATGATTATTTTTTTAGTTCAACAATAAGTGAGGTTGGAAGACTCAAATATCTGACTTTTTAATTGATGGTACATGTACGCTTTATGGCAATTAAGCTCGTCATAAATTATCGTTATAAAGGCGGGACAAAATAAAAACTACATAGATTCTCGTTATTAAAGTCGATCCATGGTTAATCATTTTTTTTTTAAATGTTATATTCAAATTTACTTTTGTAAAACATATATTTACAGAGATTTTTAAAAAAAAAAGAAAGCTATATCCTCATAATTTTTAAAATAATAATAGTAGTAAACTTATTCTTAACTAATTGCTCCACTGGTCATTTTATCCTATTAAACTCAAAACTTAAATAAATGGTGAAATTAATACTTCTTCAAAAACTAAATAAGAAAAATGCTTACAAACAAACTAAGTCCTCGTTTGATAACGATTTTGATTTTAGTTTTTTTTAGGTAAAATACATTTTTGGTCCCTCATGTGGAGATTGTGTCTATTAAGTCCCTACGTTTCAAAATTAGACAATCAAGTCTCTGAATTTTATGAAATATGTCTATTGATCTCTAATCATTAATTATTTAATAGAGGGCTGATGTGACAATTTTTAATATTAAAATAAAAATAATAATAAACTCTTTTCTCTCCCCCCCTTCCCTCTTCCCCTATTCCCATTTCTCCAGCTCCGACGCCGGTGTCGATGCCAGCGTCCCCTCTCCGATCACCTTTTTTTCTCTTCCATTTTCTCTTTTTTCTTCCTCTTCTTTTTTTTTCTTCTTCTTTCTTATTTTATGGGGTAAATTGGAGAAATATGGGTCTTTTCATAATTTATTACATAAAATGAGTTCAAAGCCAAACTATTTACAAAAAAACAGGCACTTTTTTGTCCTTATTAGAATGCGTCTCATGCGTCTCTTGAAGAGACACATTCTTTGTGATGAACAGTAGCAGTCAATACAGTATTTGACCAAACGACTTCTTTCTTTTTTTTTTAAACGGAAACAGTTTTTTCCATTAAAATAAATATATATTTAATAAACCATCAAATCCTTTCAATAAATATTTAACTACCCATTAAATCAACTAATCATTTATTTATTTTTTTATTTAAAATAAATATTTAATAAATTATTCATCATCACACAATCATTCACCAATCATTTTTTTATTATTATTTTTATAAACACATTCACCAATCATTTTTTCAATTATTATTAAAAAATTATTTTTTTAAATACATTCACCAATAATTTTCTTAATCATGATCTCAAAAAAAATTATTTTTTAAAAATACATTTACCAATCAATTATTATTATTGTTTTTTTAAAAATATTTCTTTCTCTTTTTTTTTTTTTTTTTTTTAAATTTTAGTTATTATTATTTTTCAAATACATTAATCAAACATTTTATTTTTATAGTCTTCTTATTTTTCCATTTCTTTGATTATTCTTTTTAATTTTTATTTTAAAAAATATTTTTAAACACTTCACTTTTATATGATATAAATTAGACATTTATTATTTGAGATGAATAAATCATTTATTATTTGGGATGAATAAATCATTTATTATTTTTATTCATTAATTTCATAATTTTATTAATCTAGGAATTTGAAAAAAAAAAAAAAAAAAAAAAAAAACAAGGTTAAGCATATTTTAAAATTTTTTTGAGATGGGTCGAAGGCATCCCCAAAAAAAAAAAAAAAAATCTCCATCATAACTTTGTCCCTATCCGAAAAATTGTCATCCCTATATGAAAGTAACTAGGTGTGGTAAGAAAGTTAAGAAGTCGTTTCTAAGTACTTCAAATCTTTGAAAATTTAATATGGTGGGAAAAAAAGAGAGGGTGAAAAGCATTAAAGAGAAAAGGTAAAAGAGACCATGCATAAGAGGAGAAAAGGATCAATGAGAGAAAATGAAGGGCTGTCTTGAGGTGTGAAATAGGGAAAGAAGAAAACAAAAGGGTTAAGAGAGAAAGAAAGAGAGAGGCTTTTGTGAGGTTTAAGCAAAAACAAAATGGGAGATGCTATTCCAAGCACTTCTCTTTCACATTTCACTTCTTTCTTTCATAACTTGTATCTTTCATTAGTTTATAAATTTTAAGAAGTTTTATTTTGATTTCAGCATTCTTATCTTAATCAATGTTCTGTTACACATTATCTTTATTTTGTAAATATTCTATTTTGATCTCTAAACTTTTATACAAATTTGTTTTGCTTACCATCATTAATCTTAAGTCATTCATTTCTAATATCGATATATATTGTTCAAATTAAAGTTCATGGGATGCCATATTGAATTTTATTTTCTTTATATATCATCGTTAGATTATATGAAAAATAAGGTTAAATTATAAGTTAGGTCATAAACTTTTAAAGTAGAAACAATATTGAAAGTTTAAGAATCTATAAGATAACTATGAAAGTTTAGGGACCAAAATTGTAATTTAATTGAAATACAAATATTAGAATTTAACAACAATAAAAGAAGTTGAAACCAAAATCAAAGCATTTGAAAGTATAAATTGAAAATAAGGTTTGATTCCTTTTTCTTTTTTTTTTTTTACCTCTCTCCATTAGATTAAATTCAAATTCCTTATTGGTTTTGGTGAAGATCACCAATACCAAACTTCATGTATAATTTTTTTTGTTTTTATTTTTTTTGTATATATTGTCACCATACGCAAGTATTTGGAGTTTTCCATTATTTTAGCATCCTTTCCATTTCACTTAAATTAAATAACATCTCTCCAATTTTCAACCACAAAAAAAAAAAATGTGAGAAACAATTGGAAGTTTTTTTTTTTTGTTTAAAAAAGAAAACTAAACCAATAAACAAAACGTGTATGGCCATGCATCAATTATCTAAATTTAATCATTAATATGAGCACAACTTAATAGTTAATGCATTAATAATCTCTCTTATAGGTTAAATGTTCGAAATTCTATCTCACGTAATATTAAGTCTAAAATAATCTCTCTTATAGGTTAAATCAGTTTTTAAGTATTTTTAACAAATTGCACTCCTTCTAATTTTTCCTCATATAATCCAAAAAGTAAAGACATTTTAATTATATTTTTTCCAAGTTTTATGTTTAATTTATATTTAATTAGTTAATTATACATTATTATTGATATGAATGATTTTCAGTTGGTGAGACTAAACTAAAAAATTTTGAGTTGTTGATTGAAAATGAAGACAATATATTCCAAAAAAAAGTTGATTAATTGTGATGATATTTACAAGCTAGAAAACATCATCTGAAAAAGTGGTAGGGCAATATAAAGAAGTGACTCAATCTTCGTTTCCATCTGGATGACCACTTCCATTCAAATCCAGGAGTCGATATATGAACATTAATTCTCCAAACACCTACCAAGTGGAGTCATGTGGGGTAAATTGTACTGAAAGAACAAACAAGTGAAATCAAATTTAAGCAAGTTAATTTCATAATTATATACATTATCTAGGCAACCCTAAAAAAGATTCTTACCAAATAATGATATGATGCTCCTGGTTGTGTGATGTATTTTATTGTAATTGCAGCATACCATTGGTCATAATTATGCCCAACATTGGCTCCCCCATTGATTAATTGTCCGCGAATAAGGAAATTTTCTCTTCCTCCCAAGATTTCTATAATAGGGGCTAAATATGCTACCCAATCTCGTTCTTGTCTGCCTCGTAGGTCATATGAGTGCAATTGCATGTCCGTATTACAAGGTATAGGAACATCCTGCACCCACCCAAATTGTCTCATTACACGTTATGGGAACTGCCACTCAACTACATGAAAACACATGAGTGGAGCTCTGGCTGCCCATATGTGATTACCGACAAGGAAATATTCGATCAAGATTTAGAAAAGATGGTTATATAAGGCTCCCAAATAATCTGCATAATTTTTTGAACATAAGTTCACCAACATTAACTAAAATAAAAACAATTTGATTAAAAACAATACATAAATGAATTTAATGATACCTGATCAGGCCTTATTGTATCTAACATATATCTGTACTGGACCAATACATGTGTAGGCGATCTGGTAACTGAAAATTCGTTGTTCCATCTACAAATATAATAAATTGAATATTAGTGTAACGTACGTAAAATGTATGACTATAGTTAAACTCATTAAAGTTTCTTACCGTATTACCAGTGGTCTATCTCACAACTGATTCTCATATCGATGTAATCGTCGAAGTGCCAGAAAAGGGAATCGATCCCATGCCCAAACTTGTAAAAGTATAAGGGGCCTGCCCAAATCCTTCGTATCTATCACTGCAGCTTTGTATAACTGTCTATAGAGCCATGCAAGACATCCTGCGCCCCAGCTATACATCCCTGCGTCATGAAAATTTGCTAGTATGGGGAGATACATCAAGTGGAACCGACTGTTAGACTTATCTAGGAAGAGCACACCTCCTATGAGTGACAAAATATATGCGCCAACATTTTGTTGGAGGTCGTCTTCATCAGCGCCCTCTGGTAGATGCGCAAAATTGTTAAACTGGGCAGCCAACCAAGGCAAGTTAAGGCGACCTCCTTTCAGTACATCATCATTATATCAGTTATACTCGAGCAAACTGATCAATGTTGGCCCATTAACAAGTAGTCAAAACTGGATGACTACATCCTGTAGTGTGATCAGGCACTCCCCGTGCGACAAGTGGAAGGTGTGTGTCTCCTGTCGCCAACGCTCCATTAGTGCAGTCAGTAAATGCCAATCATATTGAATAAATTTGATGCAAGAAACACCATAGAATCCAGACACTCGTAAATATGACTCGATGCGGGGGTCTGGTTGTCCAGCCAACCTCCTTAATACAGCTTATCGATGCCTACAGTGCAATAATGCACCAGAAAATATGTTTTCCTAGGCTATTGATGACTTGCCTGGAGGTATAGAACTGATGGTTCATACGGTCCGGTAGTAATGTCGTTTTCCATCTAATAATATTTAAATAGACAAAAAATAAATATTACTAATTCAAATAGTTTAAAGATGATAACAAGTTTGCATTGAATATATATGAGAGTCATATGTTTGACATTAATGAAAAAACTATGTTACACACTATTATTTTACATTACAGAAGCATTGAGTTCACAAAAACCTAGAAACTAATCAAAGCGTCTAGGCGCTTGACTGGGACACTTCCGTCGATTATGTCCTTCCAGTTCGCAAATGCCACAACATTGTTTGACTGTTGGCTCCCTTCAGTCCATCTCGTTCCGTATACGAGACGTACATGGACAACCTTTAGCCCTCATTACTGTCTCGTCTGGACAAACGTTAGGAAAGTTAGGGTCAAGCCAGCAACTTTGATCAGGGATGGATTCAAACTCTAGCGAATAACACTTCAAGTAAGTTGGTAGCTTGTAATAATCTTGTAAGAGGTCCAAGTAATCTATGCCAAGCTTCTTGTAGGCACCAATAGGGTGAGATCATGGAATCCCATAGGTTTTCCACTTGTTGCAAGCACAAGTTTGCTCACGTAGATTAACCCGATGTGTTGTTCCACCCTTCAAAGTGATTGGATCAACCGTAGTTGTGACATCACATTTTCCCAACCTATGATTATAGACATGCACTTTATGCCCATTGGCACGTGCTTCCCAAGGTACTAAATTCTCAATAGCATACCTACAAATAGCATTTCAATTTATATTAGATCACCTCAAAATCCATACTAGATTGCAATTGAAAAAGTTACCTTGTAAAATGTCTCCCTTTGTCAATAGCAGCTTCTGCTCGAAGTCGTCTCTTGGGGAAGTAGGTCACAATTCGGTAGAATGTGGATTGAACCCCTGCAGCTATGGGTAACTTCCTAGCTCCTTTCAACACACCGTTTATGCATTCAGCCACATTTGTGGTTAACCACCCGTAACGATGATCACCATCATGAGATTGAGTCCATTGCGTGGGATCCAATGAATTAAAAAAAATTTATACACTCCTTATTGGCTACCTCGAGCTCAAGCATGCATAGTTCATACTTTCGGACCCGAAACTTCAAGCCTTCATGATACACCAGATTCTTCAAGAATTTATCCTTGTATTTTTGGTTGAAATTACTTGTGACATGTCGCAATCAGAATCGATGATGTGCATCTACCCAACCGTTATCCGAGTCTCGAATTGCAGATATGAGACCTTTGTGCCTATTTGAAATAAGACACATCCCTTCCCTCTCATGCACTACCTCTGTCCGTAGGTTGCACAAAACCAAACCCATGTATCAGTGCTTTCTTCTGGTATAATTGCATAAGCAATAGGGTATATGCGACCATTCGCGTCTACAGAGGTTGCTATTAATAGTTTTCCCTTATACTTTCCTTGTAGGTGGGTACCATCTATCTGAAGCAGAGGTATGCAATGCTTGAATCCCTCAATAACAGGTCCGAATGCCCAAAAAATACTGTGGAATATGACCTCCTTATTGCTCCCTTCCACCTCTTGCAGCTTCCACAAAATTTTTGAACTAGGATTAGTCATTTCAAGTATGTTGGTCCACTTTGGTAGCAAATTGTACAACTCCTCCCAATTTTCAAAGATATTGACGCTAGCTTTTCTTTTTCCATTCCATACTTTGGAACATTGTATCCATATTTTTGCAGTATGACTGCCTGTAATGTGCGTACAGTTACAGACAGTTCAGTTTTGACAATGTTGTGCACCTCAAACGCTATAAGTTTCGAGTCGAGTTGATTGTAATCTTGACTCATCCTTGCATAAATGTAGGAGTGAGGACCATTGTACTGTGTAATTTCAAATCGACCATGTCGTTTACGACAACAGGCACGAAGTCGCCACGTACAACCATCGCCATACCTCTTACACTTCATTGCCCACACGTTCTTGTTCGACTCGATAACGTCAAAATGATGATGTCGAATGATGGAGTAGCTCTTTTCAGCATTCTTTAAATCGGTCTTCGTTTCAAAAATCATCCCTTTGAGCAATGAATCAGACCTTCTAATTCTTGTTCAATCCCGGTGTCAGGCATGGAATCAATAACATCCATATCTAATTGAGTGAAAAAGGGAGAAATGTCATGCTCACCATAAAATTCAACTACTTCTCCTTCACTATCATCCTCATTGTCTGTTTCAACGTCTTCATCATTTGTGGCAATAGCTGGCTCAAGGTTATCTTCCTCCAAATCTTCCAATTATTCATTGTTCAAATTTTGGACTTCTGGACTATCTTCTATTTGTCTTATTTCGGTTTGGCTTACAATGTTTGGTTGATAAATATAAAGCACGATTGTATTTGGAAGGGATGGAGCAAGGTTCATCATGAACCTAAAATCAATCTCACTTCATAGTGAGACAGAGGCATAGAAAGTAGACCCTGATATCCCAATACTGCTGTATCTAAAAATGACCTCAATCCCTTCATTTCTATCTATCGACAAACCATTACATAACCCATCCATAAATGTATTGAATTCAATGTCACGAATAATGTTTCCGTTCATATAACACGTAAACCCAACAACGTCCATTGTAGTTATGTAATTAAATCTGATATTCAGAAAAGATTGTATCAGTAAATTATATGATATCACTGCATAATCTAAGCGTTTAGGAGTGTGGGGTTAGGGTAATTATTTTTAGAATTTTAGGGGTTTGGAATTTAGGGTTATTATTTTTATGGTTTAGGGTTTACAGTTTTAGGGATTAGAGTTATTAATGTTAGGGTTTAGGGTTTTAAGATTTGGAGTTTTTTGATTGGTAGGGTCTAAGCTATTTTTGTTGGTAGGGTTTAGAGCTATTATTTTTAGGGTTTATGGTTTATGGTTTTGGGTTTTAAGGGTTTTGGGTTTATGATTATTTTTAGGGTTTAGGGTTTAGGGTTTGGGTTCAGGGTTATTTTTAGGGTTTAAGGTTTAGGTTTGAGTTTACGGTTTAGGGTTATTTTTTTAGGGTTTGGGGTTTGGGGTTTAAGGTTTAAGGTTTAGGGTTTTGGGGTTTAGGATTTTTTTTTTTTACAGGTTAGCGTTTCAGGGTTTGGGGTTTGGGTTTAGGGTTTAGGGTTTAGGGGTTTAGGAGTTTAGGGTTATTTTTAGGGTTTAAGGTTTGGGGTTTAGGGTCTAGGGTTAATTTTTTAGGGTTTAGGGTTTATGGATATTATTTTAGGGTTTAGAGGTTAGAATTTAGGGTTTTAGGGTTATTTTTGTAGGGGTTAGGGTTTGTAGTATTTATGAATATTATTTTTAAGGGTTGGGCTTAATGTTTTAGGGTACTACGATTTGGGTTTAATATTTTTTAGGGTTTAACTTTTTATTCTTTTTTTTTTTTTTAATAGTTTGATAGTTTTTTGATTTCTAATATGTTTAGGGACGAATATAAATAAAATGATGTACTAAAGAGAGGCATTATTGCAAAATTTATCACAAAATAATAAAATAAAAGCAACAAGCACTATTTAATGTCGCAAACTAATAAAGGCATATAACTATGTTTATATTATACTAAATCTTAAATAACAATAATCACAACAATAATAATAAAATTTTTCATACTCTACCTCTTTAAATCTCTTCATCTATTATAACAATCATAAGTGTATTTAAATCTTTCTTTATCTAATCTAAATTTATATAAATTCTATTTTCTTTTTAGTGTTAGATTTAAGATACCATGAAGTAAATTTTCAAGGATTTTTAACAATAAAAAATAGATATTATCATATATCCATTTTTAAAAAGTTAGTTAATTAATCAAAATATTGTATTAGTAGATAATAATAACTTTTTTCTTTTTCTGAAAATGGACAATAATAACTGATTACAAACTAAATTTACCAAATAAAATATTATATTGTATAAAATAATAACTTTATATCATATTGTAGTTCAATTTGATTAAAAAAATATAACTAAGGAGAATACTTTTCTAAAACTACAATTTTTAAATATAATATTATATTACTTGTAATGATTAATTTTTGTCTCTTTTTCTTTTTTGTCAATTTCATTTTTAGTTTAATTTTTATAGTTCAAAATAGGGAAAGTTCATATAATTTTTTCAAAAAAGTAAACATTCTCATAATGTTTGTTTAATTTTGTTTATTTATAATTGCATTTAACTATGCCCTTTTAAAGATATTATGATATGCCTACATCTAAACCTTAATTTCTTTTTTTGAAAATGGACAATAATAACTTATTACAAACTAAATTTACCAAATAAAATATTATATTGTATAAAATAATAACTTTATATCATATTAATTTTTATTATTTATTATTTTTACTTTTAGTTCAATTTAATTAAAAAAATATATAACTAAGGATAGTACTTTTCTAAAACTACAATTTTTAAATATAATATTATATTACATGTAATGATTAATTTTTGTCTCTTTTTCTTTTTTGTCAATTTCATTTTTAGTTTAATTTTTATAGTTCAAAACAAGGGAAGTTCATATAATTTTTTCAAAAAAGTAACATTCTCATAATGTTTGTTTAATTTTGTTTATGTATAATTACATTTAACCATGCCCTTTTTAAGATATTATGATATTCCTACATTTAAACCCTAATTTTTTCACTTTTAATTTTAAAATAGATATTTAGAAACAAGAACAAAAAATAGGAAATGAGAATAACTAAACAAATTAAAAGCTACGAAAACCGCCCTAAATCTAAAAGTCATAGAAATCGTTCTAGAAATCTATAAATTTTGTACATACATTTCAACATTAATTTTCTACATTTTTCATACACATATTGTACAATTTTTATATACATTTTTATTAAAAAAAAAAAAGATATACACTTTACCGAGGAGAATCAAATTCCTTTCTTAACTTGCTTTTCACGTATTTGTCCCTATAAAAAAAATAAGAATCAAATTAAAAAAAAAATTGTAGCTTAATATCAAACTTAATATAACAAAAAATAAGCATAAAAGATTAGATAACTTACTATTTTTCAATAAAATGAAGATGGAATGTTTTCTTTTTCTTCTTCTCAAAGTTAAAATGAAATAGTAAAAAACGGGAAAGGAAAATAGATAAAAGTAATAAAAATGGAAATGAAAGACAGAAGAAGAAGAAAATTAAAGGAAATGGAGTTTGGATTGCAGATGGGGAAGAGAGAAGAAATTTAGGATGGATGCAGATGGGAAGAGAGAATTAATTTCTGATGGCTGTAGATGGGAAGAGAGATTAGATGAGAGAAGGGAAGGTGGTGGTTTTGCAATCTGAAGGAATGTGTTTTTAAAGGGCGGCGGTGGTGGGGGCGTTGGTGGTAGATTCAAATAAATGCATCAATGGGTCATTAATTTGATCAGAAATGATTATGTTGATTTCCAAGACGAAATCAGGGGCTGTCAGGCAAGGTTAGGGGGTCAGTGGCATGTTTATTCGAAGTCAGGGGGTTTGGCTTGAATGTATCTCTAGAAGAGACGCATTCAACGAGGTCAAACTTAGGGCGTCAGGTTACGTCAGGCATGTGACTTCGGGTTGCGTCAGTTGCTTGGTTTCGAGTTGAATGCGTCTCTTCTAGAGACTCTGATAAGCCTTAGAATTAGGGCTTATTTAACTCCTAATTGCTTAAAATATTCTTGTTTTGTCTTAAGATTGCTTCAAAATAAGAAAGAAACAAGAATGATGGCAATAGAGATAGGTTTCTAAATAAATCAAGCTTGTTTGCAGGAAATGTGGAAATTGCAAAATCAAAATTGCAATTTCGAGATTCTGCAATTTTAAAGCAACAAAGGAATATATGGGAAACGATTTCTGCGCACAACCCAATTATGGAAAGCATGAATTACAACACAAATTAAGGAAATTGGAACATCAGACTTGGGTTGGTGTGTTGGAAAAATTGCAAAATCAAATTGCAAAATCGAGATTCTGCAATTGTTTCTGGAGCAGCAGAAAAGTCAAAAAAGGAAAAAATTTGCATTAACCCATTTTGAAAATCTTCAATTACAACATGATTTAAGGGAATTTGAGCAAGAAATTTGGGCATTCTTCAACCCTAATGAAGGCCTATAAAGGGGGAAGAAGAGGAGGAGCTAGACATGGGGATTTAGAGACGTTTTGGAGCTGTTTTTCGTGGTTTTCTTCCTCTGTTTTCTACAGATTTTTTTTACTCTGTTTTCTGCAGTTTCTGTCTTTACTTTTATGAATTTTCTTCTTGTATTACCAAGAGATGATGGTAGTATAATCTTGTTCTTCATTCGATTTCCGTTTTGCATTAAGTTTCTGTTTAATTCCAACCTTTATTTCGTGGGTTTTTGTCCAGATTTTCCTCTGTTTTTTTTTTCTGTTCTTCACCAAAAGCTGCTGCTATATCGGTTCTATTTTGTCTTCAAGTTTTCTGTTTTTCCTCTATTATGATGGTTATTATGTTGGTTCCATTTTTGCTTCAATTGTTATTTTGTGGATTTATTTTTTTTTGAAGTTCATGGTTTAGTTTGTAGTTTTGTTTGATCCAATCGTGGATGGAAAAATGCATTTAATTCCTTTAAATCTTTGTTGAATTTAGCATTTTAATATATTCTTCTAATATGAATTGATCTTCCTCAAAAATTAGTTGTAAGATTTTTACTTTCAATTTGAGCTAAACTTCTTAGAAGGTACAAGGTGAAGGAGTCTATATCAGATTAGCGGAAGCGATTTATGGATCTAAGCACTCTAATTAGATTAATTTTGCAAAATAAAACACATGCTCAAGCAGAAAACAGAGGATAGAAAAACAACCTTTGTAGCTCGAAATTCTCCTCAACCGTGGGCAAATTCTGATCACGAACACTTCGTGGACCACCATAAGTGTCTTCCCTACTATCCACAGGCCTTGGAACAGGTTGTGGGACCTTTCCTTGAGAGAAATTGGAAGAAATGTGAGAATGGTTCAAAACCGAGAAACAGAAACTTTTTCTGAAAAAAATCCCCTCTCTTTTATCTTTCTCCTCTATCTAAATAGATCATTTTGCTTCTCAAGCAAGTGGAGTTATGACATCAAAGAGATGAGAATGACTTTAATGTAGGAGGTGAGTCATAGAGTGAAGGAGAAGCTCAACACTCTTATTGGACAAACATGAAAGTAAGTGGAAGTGGATAGAACTTCCCATTATCACTCTCTAATTTTTAATTCATAATTAAAAATTAATTTAATTAATTAAACAATTTAATTAATTAATTATTTATTTAATTTAATATCAAATATCAAATTAAATAATTTGGACCAATTGCGATTTCTCAAATCGTATGTTCGAATATGAATCCCTATTCATATTCTAAACCGAAACAATATTTAAATCATATTTAAATATGTCCTCCATTAATTTATCATAATTTAATTCATAATTAAACTATGAAACGTTAAGTATATCACATATAATTAACGTTATCTCCCAAATCCGGAATTTGAACAATTCAAATTCTTTTCTCTCAAAATGTTACAAGGCTAAGTCCGAGCTAGTAAGGGGACCTTATGGACCTACAGATCATGAGCTCCAACGATTCAAGATTAACTAGCCAAACTCTTTAGCCGAGCTAATCAACATTCGTTAACCACCGGGTCACTCCACTATAGCCCAGTGGCTGCACTCTCCTCACTGTAGATATATTTCTGTCCACTCAATATAACCATGATTAGTAAGTCGATCCTTCACAGGTCGTTCGTAATTACAGCTGGGTCAAAAGAACCGTTTTACCCCTGTAATTACATCTTTGTTCCTTAAGTCCCACTGATCCTCTAATGAACAATTGGTTTGTGGTCTAACCAGCAAACCGAATCCCTCTCAGGCCAATGAGAGGGTGGGCCCATTGTTCAAGACCTGGAGTCAGCACTTAAGGGAACAACCTCTCTACTAATCCATCTTGCCGGACTATGTCCCCAGCTATCTACCCGGTCTTATCCCTGAAATGGGAGGCATATTGAGTCGGCAAACTCGGGCCACTCTCACCCATGCAAATCTAAGGATAATCCCAAATAAACAGGAGTTCATAGCGCGCTCAGGATTAAGATCGAGTTACCTAGGTCATTGTATGAAAATAGTCAGTTAAGACAGTAAACAGTGTTAACAAGTCTAAGTGACTATCTCGCGGTCCGGTCTTATGCAAACTCATTGCATAGGACGCCCCCACTCACATGTCTGCACATGAACGATTCAGGATCACATCGTTAGTACTATACTAAGTGGGCCGCGTCCATAGTGTCCCCAGGATAAGGTACCCAGCCCTATCCCTATACTATAGACCATTCTGGCTATAACTTGAACTTGATCCACTTTTATGTCACACATATAGTTCAAGTATACATCCTATAGCCAAGGGTTCTTCGTTTATTGGATTAGGGTTATGACATGAGCAATTCAATTTATTCAATAACAACTTTACTGAATAAACCTCAATAACAACTTTATTACAAAATAGAATATATATTCAGTTTACAAAACACGAGTTTTAGGACATTAATCCCAACACAAGGATGTGAATTTCCTAAGAAGTAATTGTAGCCTAAATTTCAATCAAAAAATCAAGCCTACATCTCAATTGTTTTCTTGTGTTGAACAAATTTCCGTTGAGATCCTAGATTGATCAACTAGGGTAGCAACACAAGCTTAGATTTAATACCGACGGGGTTAGTGATAAGAGGATTTCACACAAGTAATTGAGAAAAAGAGCTCAGACATAAGCCAATCCTTACACTAGACATAAGGATTAAGGACTCCAAAACCCATAAAATTGTTGAGCCGAATGATCTAAAATAGAGGGACTATAAACATATAAGTCATTCACTTAGCCTCCTAAAACCTAAATTCAAGGTGAATAGGAGATGTAATTTTGGTTTACAATTGAGTGTGGAGTAGGTTGGAATTGTAATTTTGGCTTGCAATTACAACTTAGGGAAATGACACTATTGAGCCACATCTTATTCTAAAATTTTCTTTGCAATTTCATTTACTAAGCTTATCTAATTTGCTATCAAATATTGCCATTTTTCTAGATTCTGCAATTCAATTTTGTAATTTCTGGTTATTTCCATTATTGCCATTTCTCGATTATGCAATTAGATTCTACAATTCAATTTTGCAATTTTTATTCATTCCAATATTGTCATTTCTTGATTCTGCAAGTAATTCTGCAATTTTTCCAACACACCAACTCAACCTTATTTTTGTTGCTATTTTAGTTTTTAAGTTGCAATTTTCTTACATTTTGCTTAGCAACATTTTTGTTACACCGTTTCCTGTGGGATTCGATACTTGGTACTCACATACCATTTTATATTACTTCGATCACGTGCGCTTGCGTGTACATCGATCAGACGCATTCATCACTTTGTCGTTCCCTCCTGTTAACCTACCGTTTTGTTTGACTACGAAGGAAGAATGCGTTTTTTGGACAGACGCATTCCATACTACCTTAAAACGTAAACAGATGTATTCTAATAAAAAAAAAAAAAAACTAGCCGTTTTGTGTAAATAGTTTTCATTTCCACTCGTTTTTTATAACATCTTTTCAAAACATACCTATTTCTATAAAAAATCCTATTTTATGTCGTCTGCGAACGAAGGAGGGAGACTCCTCCATTTCATATCAGAAACGAAGGAGAGAGGAGAAAGACAAAGAAGAGGTATATCCAACGTCGGACGACGTCGGAAGCTCGATTTTGAAGGATTGGACAGAGAAAGACAACATCGAAGGGTTGGATGGAGAAAGACAGTGTCAAGAGATAAGGAACATCGTGTACGGTTGTGAATTTTTTGATCACTTGCAGCGACCCTAGCTAGAAGAAGAAATTTGGGAATGGGAAAAGACATAAGAGGAGAGATAGGAGAGAGAGAAAAGAGAGAAACAAGACAGAAAAAGGTGGTGGGTGGGTTTTTTGTTTGAGAAAAAAGAAGGGGTGGAGTGGATTTTTTGTTTGAAGAAGAAGAAGAGGGCGAGTGGCAGTGACAATGGCGATCCAACGACAGGATGACGAGCGAGTAGTGGTGACTATGATGGAAGAGGGAGAAAGGTAAGAGAAGAGAAACAAGGGGAAGGGGAAGGATTTTCGTGAGAGAGGAGAGAGAGTATTTTTAATTATTACTTTAATTTAAAAATTATTATTTTATTTTAAAAATTTACCACGTCAGCCCTCTATTAAGTAATTAATAGAATTTTTTAGTTCAAAGACTCAATAAACATATTTCATAAAATTCAAAGACTTGAGTGTCCAATTTTGAAACGTAGGGACTCAATAAACACAATCTCTAAACATGAGGGACCAAAAATGTATTTTATCACTTTTTTAAACACTACTTTTACATATAGTTTTTATGTAACTAGTGGTTACCATTTTTCTTACTTTATCCCTACTTCTTAAAGACGATTTTAAAAAACAAGCCAAAATTTGAAAATTAAGGCCCCATTTGATAACTATTTAGTTTTTTGTTACATTTTTTGTTTTTGAAAATTTAGTCTATAAATACTACTTCCACCTATGAGAGTTTGCATGTTTTGTTATCTATTTTTTACCTATGTTTTCAAAAACTAAGCTAAGTTTTGAAAACTTAAAAAAAATGTTTTCAAAAACTTGTTTTTTGTTTTTTAGAATTTGGCTAGGAATTTAAACATTATCTTAAGATAGATAAAACTCATTGTAGAGAAATAATGAAAAAACAACCACAATTTGCAAAAACCAAAAACCAAATTATAGTTATCAAACGGAATCTTTATTTTTAGCTTTTTTTCTAAAATTTAAGCTTATAAACACTACTTAGTTTTTGTTGGTGTTGGACTATGGTCCATAGGTCTCACCTGCTCCAATGCTTAAGTCAGTGACGTGACTAGAGTATTTTTAGAGCTGAGCATAGTTTGAGATTGCATACCTCTTATGGAGGTGGTTCCCCTGTATTTATATTACTCTCCCTCGATGTGTGCATCGTATCAGCGTGATGGGGCAACTTGATATGCTCGATAGGATAGTTATTCCCCTTAGGGGTCTTCGGTGGTTGGCGATTCATCCACCAGTCGACGACCGAGGTGTTACGTCTATTTACTTGCATGGCTTTGAATCATTTCGAGCCTTTTAGGCTTAGTGGGCTCTAGTGGGCTTGGACCCTTGAACCTTTAGTGGTTTGACCCATGCAATGTTGTGGGTTAGCCCATAGTTTTCTTGCTTTATTACCTACTTTTTAAAAGTATTTTAAAAAACCAAGCCAAATTTTGAAAACTAAAAAAAAATGATTTTTAAAATTTTGATTTTGTTAATTCAAATGTGTTTCTAAGGGAAGTGAAAGTCTTACAAAAAAATTGTGAGGAAACAAGCATGGTTTAAAAAAAAAAACATAATGGTTACCAAACGGGGCCTAAAAAAATAATTTTTAAAAACTTGATTTTGTTTTTGAAATTTGACGTAGAATTAAAATGTGTTTTTTAAAAATGTGAAAAGCTTACCAAAAAATTGTGAGGAAATAAGCATAATTTTCAAAAACAAAATGGCTATAAACAAGACTTAATAAATCATACACAATTCAATCCATTAAAAAACACTCAAAGTTCTTGAACCTAATTAACAATAAAATCAAACGTGTAAAAAGAACACACTCAAAATTAGCAACAAAATACCTAAGCCAAAAATCTATCACGACTAGAAGGACCATTACCCACAAAAATAATTTCGTCCAACCACAAGAATGCTCACAAACTCAACCACAAATCTGCCAACCTAAGCAAGAGGTTAGAAGTTGGAATCTCCTACCCTCAAATGTTGTGTTCAACTTTAAAATAAAACCCACAAACTTTAAATAAAAATAATAAAAAAATTCAACTAATTGAGAGTATTATTAACTTTATAATTGATTCAAATTTACAATTTAAAATTAAAACTATAAGGTAAAAAACCAACAAATTAAAATCATATCGGGGATGTTTAGTTCGTTGAGTTGGGTTGAGTTTTTGAACCAATCAAATGTTTGGCCCGTTGGCATATTTTATCACCAATTTAATTTACCAACTCAGTGGAGTTGAGAACAGTAACCTTATTAACATATTTTTATCATTATTTCTTCAGCGACTAGCAGCCACTGCTGGCAACCTTCTCCGACAACCACGACCACTAACAAGTACCAACGACCTTCTTCGACGACTGACAGCCATATCCGACAACCGACGGCCACGCTAGTGACCATATCTGACAATCGACGTCCACCACCGGCGACCTTCTCTCGCAATCGACTGCCATTGTCGGCTACCTTTTCCGACAATCGGCATAAATCGTTGGCGACCATATCCTGCAACCGACGTCCATCGCCTGCAACTGTCTTCGATGACAAGGCTCGACTACCGACAACACTCCCATGGTTCAAAATAATATGAAATGCACATGTACTTAGTTGGCCTGACTCTCTGCTCCAATAATCTTTCTTCGGACTTACGAACTCGACCTATTATTGGCCATTACTTATTTTTTATGAACCATAATTATTTTCTGTGAACCTTAATTATTTTTTGTGAATCATGTAAATAGACCCTTGATGACCTACTAATATTTTGTGAATATTTCACTCCTACATGACACTAATGTTGAAATATATTATCGTTTTCTTGTCATCTTAAAAAAGTAAAATACTGACATTCTCTTTTCCAAAGATGTTTAATTTAATACATGTGTTTAAACAAATGGAAATAAACAATGGTCCTTTGCAAATAATAATAATAATAAATAAATAAATAAATAAATAAGTAATGATCAATCTGTGTTAAAAAACTCTTTCATAATGAAGACCTTCTTAATAATTAAAAAAAGTCATAATAAAGACCTCATTTGTAAGTTTGCAAGGAGTTCAATGTGTGTTTAAAAAATGAAACCTTGGATTTATGTATTTTGAAAGAAGTTCAATTTGTATTTTAAGAAAAGAAAAATATTATAGGTACATTGCCTTTTTTCCATTAATCAATTGTCATTTGTTGCTATAAAGAATGCAACATTTGATTTCTATAAATTGAAAGAAGTTCAATGTGTAGTAGAAAGAGAAGACAATGCTACAATGCCTATAGTTTCGAAGAAGTTAATTTCTAAAAAAAGAAAGATAAAAAAGATTTTTTTTTAAAAAAAAAGATTAATATCAATGCATTGAAACATTACTTTTGTGGATATTCCACTCATAGATTCCACTAATATTGAAATATATTGTCATTTTGAAGTTAACATCTCAATTGAGTGTTGAAAAGTTGGGAAAATGTGTTTATAATTGAATGGTTAAAAAAAAAAATTAATCAAACAAAAAGAGCCATAAAAAAAACAAACTTATTCAGTTTATAAAAAACTGCACAAGATATTCCTGACTTAATAATAACTCAACTTTGCACCCTGAATACATACTTCCTGACTCAACTAAACTCTACACTCCAAACACAGACATATTAACTCATAGACAAATTAACTCTGTACAATTCAACTCAATTCAACTTTGCGTGTCAAACGACCTTACAAAAAGTATAAAAAAAAAATGGATTAGGTTGTCTTGTTTCAACTCTCAAATCAACCATCAATGTCCTCCTTTTCCCCTTTTAATACAACTATATATATATATATATATATCTTCCTCTTTTTGTCACACTTAAAAAGAATCCAATAGATCCTTCCAAAAAAGTAGGTCCTCTCCTAAATACATTTAAGTTTTTGGCCTACTTGTTTTTATCATCATGCATGTGAATGTGAAATTAACTTCTCTCTCTCTCTCTCTCTCTGTATATATATATATATATATCTTCCTCTTTTTGTCACACTTAAAAAGAATCCCATAGATCCTTCCAAAAAAGTAGGTCCTCTTTCCTAAATACATTTAAGTTTTTGGCCTACTTGTTTTTATCATCATGCATGTGAATGTGAAATTAACTGCTCTCTCTCTCTTTCTAGGCCAACTTGAAATGCAAGTTTTTCAATGCAATGAATATACCAACAAATCATATACATGTGATGTGAAACTTATCCTCTTTCTCTCTCTCTTAAGGGGCCAATACAAAATCAAACCTACAAAAAGATGGCAGTGCATCATTAATGAGATCATCATATCTCAAGAGACTTTTTTCTCAAAGTCAGACCATACTTTTAAAGTTGGTGTGTGTGTATATGTATTTATTGTTTTCATTATTACTTTGTTTACCTATACTTTAATTTCTGCCAAAAATCTAAGACATTTATGGTCAATAATTGCTGAGTTAAATCTTTTATGAGACTAAGACTAAGAATAATAAATTAATTAATGCAGGCACAGAGAAATGGGAGCAATGTTATTGGTATTAATTTATGCACAATACATTTTAAAAAAAATTGTTTTAAAATTTCTCTTTTTGGTTGGCATAGATTTTATAATGAAGTTTTAAGGGTAAAACTAAATATAGAATTGAGATACAACTTTTTGTTTCTAAATACATACGTAATATTTTAAAAAATATTTTAAGTTTTATTTCATCTCTAAAATTTAAAATATTAAATACTATCTAGTCTTAATAACATTAATGTTTAGCTTTGTTGTGTTTCAACCTTTAACAAAAAAGTGACTTCTAACTTTTTCGTTTCTTCTTTTTGTAGTCAACACATCAACTACAAATTTCAAGAAAAAAAAATATTTTCTTCTACTAGATTTCTTTCGGACTATTGGACATACTTTAATCTTATATTTTTCCAGTGTCTATAGATCCATTATTCATGATCCAAGTGCTTATTGTTGCGTGACTTTTTTAGTGCATGCAAAACTGCAAGTGTACGATGTCAATTTTTAGTATATTGAATTGAGTGAGAGTATCGTCTTCAGGATTGGATTTCTAGTTTAATTGATTACTATAGTTTCTAACATTTAATTTCATCTAGATAACCAAAAAGTAAGAATGAAATAACTAAAACTAAATCTATATATTTACATATTGGAGATAATCAAAGGGAATATTCTTAGAACATATATTGCATCTATTAAACTCTAACTTAATCAACTGTACAATTAAACTTTAAAATGTAACAAATTACAAGTCTCAAATGATTGATAATAATTTACTTTTCCAAGTTCAATTAATTCTCATACTTAATTAGAAAATTAATATGTCTGTCTAGATTTTCAAATCAAGCAAAAGATTAACAAACTTCAAGAGAATTCATCATTGTACAAATTGTCATGCATTCCGATCTAGATTTAAATCATACTTGTTCAAACCAAAACTTAAACCATTAAGAACTGCACCTTGGCCAAAAGCATTGAATTACGCGCAAGAACACATGAATAACCTTGTTGCAATGTAAAGGAAAACTGCTAAATTAAATATATCAAACATTCAAGAGTTCAATAAATAACAATAAATCCTAAGAGCAGAGTTTAGTTACTCAACATTCACAACTAAAACCTAAACTCATCTAAAAAGTCCATAAAAAAACTACAAAGAAAAAGGAAAAGATAAAAACTCTGACGTGTGCCAATTTTTGTTCTTGTCGTGATATACCGCTATCTTGAGCCTTAAATTCCTTCTTGGGCTTTCAATGTCCTCTAGGTCCCAAAAATTGAGTAGAAATTGAAATCTGACTTTTTTCCTCTAATTGGTCTATCTTTTTCCACAACCAAAGCACTCTTTATGTAATATCGAGGTAGCATCGAGATGCTAGGGACAACGTCTCAACACTATATCCTAATGATGTTTCAATTAGAAAAAATCAAGTAGCGTCGAGACGCTGTCCCCAAAAATTACCAAACTGCCCTCAATATTGCATGATATTCCTTTTTCCTTCAATTTCCATCAAAGTACGTGGCATCAAGATGCTAACAGTGTCGAGACGTTGTGGCCTCGGGTCACATGGCTTGGAGCTATTGCAACACTTGTTTTTATCTTGTTTTCTTCTTTTCTCTTTAATTCTTCTTCTCTTATCATGGGTTCTTCAATTCTTGACCATTGAAGCCCATTTTTCTCGATAAATCCTCTGAAAACTAAGTTTAATTCCAAATTTGATCTACAAAATAATCAAATACATACATGAAAGCATCGAAATAAAGCCACAAAACTAGTATAAACTTAGGCCTAAGGATAACACATTTTGTGTGATACCAAATACCCCCAAACTTAAGCTTTTGCTAGTCCTCGAGTAAAATAGAACAAAACCAATCTATGAATAAAAAGAATATATGCAAATGACTCTAGCTTCAATAATACTAAATATCATAAACTCCACAGAATACCAAAGCATTTAAACAAAGTCATTCATCAAGCAATTCTGAAATCAATTCTTTTTATCCCTTGCGTTTGTGTGTGCTAACCCCCTATTTTAGTCTTTATAAGTCTGGAATAGTCTTATAATGCGTATGCCTCATCTTCCTCCTACTTTGGCTCTAAGTCCCAACTATTAGGTCTTCCTCACATTCAAGAAATCAATATGCCCCTACGATACTTCACACAACCCCAAACTTGAATTTTTATTTATATATTAACTAGCTTTCACACATCTACTGTAAGGACCCTTACCCATCAACTCACAGGTGGCCCTAACTACAGCAGAGGCAGCTCTTTTTGTCTCATTTTAAACACAATTTTTCTTCTTTTAAAATTTTTTTTTTTTAATGATGAGCACACAAAAAAAAAAGCATTTTCTCTCAAGTGTAACATTACAACCTATCATGCAATTTAACCATCAAGTCAGATCTTTGACCTTTCGAGGTAACAAAAAGTAAAAGGTCAAATAATCTTATTCTAAACCATCAAAACTAAAATAGGTAGCTATGTGCTCAAAAGATGCAAGAGATATAAAGAAATTTTTTTAAAATTTACTCAAATTCAGGCTATATTCTCATGTTTTAGTAATTGTGAACAAACAATATTTAGCATACGTCTTAAGTAGTCCTCATCACAAGCAATGCACCAAAGATTTATCTATGTCATGCTAAAGTACTGCCCACCCCCAAACTTAAAATACACATTGTCCTCAATGTAATAAACTATATTGAATCATGCAAGACAATGAGAAAAAGAAAAGGGTGAACGATACTACCCTAATTTGCTAGAGAGAATCTCCAAAGCATCCTCAGTGTATGGAAAAGAGAGAACACCTGAGAAATCGAGGTCCTACACAAGTGGGAACGAGATTAAATGACACTAAAAACAACCATATGCTAGAAAAGACAACTAAATGAAAGGATAAGAGATAGAAAACTTAGGTTGTCTCCAAGAAATATATTCTTTAACATCTTTAGCTAGACGAGGCTTAAGTGGGTCAGTTGCTATTAGAATCATTGTCATCAAAGTTGAGAACTAACTCCAGGCGATCCTTATTTAGCACAAACTTTTGAAAGTGAGTCTCAACAAAAAGAAAACAAAAAATAAAATAATAAGAAAAATAATTAAAACAAAAACAAAAAGTAAAAGAAAACTAATACACGGAACAAAAAACTAAAGAGTTTATACAAATATACACTATTTACACTCTGAATTAAGATCAAATGCTTTCTCTACGATATCAATTAAATTGAATATTTGTCAATCTCTGACAACAGTGCCAAAAACTTGTTGTGTGATTTTTTAGTGCATGCAAAGCTGTAAGTGTACGGTGTCAAGTTTTAATATAGTGAATTGAGTGAGAGTATCGTCCTCAAGATCGGGTTTCTATTTCCAGTTTAATTGATTACTATAGTTACTAACATTTAATTTTATCTAGAGAACCAAAAATAAAGAATGAAATAACTAAAACTAAAGCTATATATTTACAGAACGAAGATAACCTAAGGGAATATTCTTAGAACAAATATTGCATCTATTATACTTTAGCTTAATCATCTGTACAATTTAACTTTAACATATGTAACAAATCATAAGCCAAGAAGATAATTAATAATAATTGACTTTTTCAAGCTCAATTAATTCTCCTACTTAATTAACAAACTTTTAATCACTTCTAAGAGAATTCTTCATTGTCATGCAACAATTTACAAATGGTCATTCATTCAAATCTAGATTTAAATATGACTTTTTCAAGCTAAAACTTAAACCATTCAAAACTACTCCTTGGCCAAAAGGATAGAATTATTTGCAAGAACACATGTATAACCTTGTTGCAATGTAAAGGAAAACTACTATATTAAATCAAACATTCAAGAGTTCAATAAACAACAACAAATCCTAAGAATAGAGTTTAGTCACCGAACATTCACAACTAAAACCTAAACTCATCTAAAAAGTCCATAAAGGAAACCACAAATAAAAAGGAAAAAGATAAAAACTCTATGACGCGTGCCAATCCTCGTTCCCATCGTGATGTGATGCGATCTCGAGTCTTGAGTTCCTTTTCCTTACCTCTCAAGAGTATCCTCTAGGTCCTAAAAATTGAGTAGAAATCGAAATCTGATTTTTTTCCTTCAATTGGTCTCTCTTTTTCTGCAGCCAAAATGCTCATTTTATAATATTGGGGTAGCGTCTCAACGCTAGGGAATACGTCTCAATACTATATCTTAATTCCATTTCAATTAGAAAAAATTGAGTAGCGTCGAGACGTTAGGGGCAGCGTCTCGATGTTGTCCCCCAAAAATTACCAAACTGCCTTCAGCATTGCACAACGTGAATTTTCCTTCAATTTCTGTCAAAGTATGTCTCGGGTCACATGGCTTGGAGCTGATGCAACACTTCTTTTTGGCCAATTTTCTTCTTTTCTCTTCAATTCTTCTTCTCTTATCATGGGCTCTTCAATTCTTGACTATTTAATCACATTTTTCTTGATAAATCATCTGAAAACTCAGTTTAATTCTAAATGCTCAAAATCTACAAAATAATCAGATACACACATGAAAGTACTGAAATAAAGCCACAAAACTAGCATAAACTAAGGCCTAAGGATAACACATTTTGTGTGTTATCACTTATTCAAAGCAATGCCCCTCTTGCAAAGATATTGGTAAAGTATTTTTTTTGGGAGGGGGCAATATGTGGGATGGAGGATTCAAACTTTTGACCTTTTGGTTGATGAAACATATTTTATGCCAATTGAGTCATGCTCATGTTGGCAAATATTGGTAAAGTGTATTACACTTTTGAATGGATTCATTGTATTTTTTTTAGTTCAACATATGAGAGTAGAAATTTGAACTTCTGACATTTTTATTGGGAGTATATACCTTAACTAGTTGAGATTTATATGCTCAGATTAACAAGTTCATTGCATCTAAGCTCATCACTAGAGTAAAATAGATAAAAGAGATAAACGATATCGAAAGGTAAGGAGAAGTGAAATGACTACCCATAATGCAAATAAGAGATTTCCATCAAATAAATCAACGTCTCTCTCAATATATTTTGTTTAATCTATTCTCTTATAAATCTTTCTTCATATTCCCAAATCTATCTTTATATACCTAAATAATCAAGTTGTTATCGAATTAAGTTTGGTATTACCTACACCCACCAAGCACCATTGATGATGATAAAAAGCAATTAGAAGCAAAATACACTTTTGGTTTCTAAAAGTCTGAGTTTGGTGTCTATTTCGTCTTTGAAATTTTAAATTAAATACTTTTAGTCTTAAAATTTAGAAAATATAGTTCTAAACGGTTCCTAATTGTTAGTTGACTAACGATAGCATGATTTGATAGTTAAATTGTTAACTAAGGCCCCATTTGATAACCATTTAGTTTTTTATTTTTAGTTTTTGAAAATTGTGCTTGTTTTCTCACAATTTCTCTACAATAGCTTTCATCTTCTCTACAATGGTTTCCATCTTTCTTAAGAAAATACTTGAATATAGCCAAATTCTAAAAACAAAAACAAGTTTTTGAAAACTACTTTTTTTAGTTTTCAAACTTGGCCTGGTTTTTTAAAACACATCTAAAAAGTAGATAAGAAAACATAGAAAATTATAAGTGGAAGTAGTGTTAATAGGCTTAATTTTTAAAAACTAAAAATAAAAACCCAAATGGTTATCAAACGGGGCTTAAACTTTTTGATTTGAAAATAATATATTAAATGCATAATTTTTTTTTGGTGATCATGAATTTTTCATCCCTTCTTCTCCTTTCTCTCTGCTTCACCCCCTCACCCCCTCTTCTGGTGAACCTTGTCATTGCCCGCCATCTCCATCCTCACTAGCAAGCATAGTTGAAAGTCGTCGCCATTGTTGTCTCTAGAGGCCATCACCATCGTCATCATCAATCGAATAAGAATGTTCCTCATTTGCGTTTGTTGGACCAAGCAACTTTCGAACATGGTCGCCATTCGCGATTCCTCATTTCAAATGAGGAATGTTCCTTCTTGGAAAGTTCCTCATCTAGATTTCGGAAGTGAAATGATATTCCAAATATCGAGATTTGGAATGAGGACTGTCCAGTGAACGAGGAACGTTCCTCATCCCCATCTCGTCCCACATATGCTCCTTGTCCACATGATCTGGGATGAGTTCCTTCCAAATAAACCAACAACGATGATGAATTTTGACAGGGGCAACAACGATAACGGTGTCTTCCAACAATGGTAACAACGATGACTGTTGTTAAAGAGGGAGACAAAGGGCGGTGGCTGTTTGCCAGAGGAGGAGGGAAGGATAGAGCTAGAGAGGGGAAGGGAGATAAGTACAATGAACATTTCAAATGTCAAATTATCTTACTACAATTAACATTTCAAATGTCAAATTATAACCATTTTTCAAACTTCGAAATTATAAGTATCTATTTTGAATCTTATGGATTAAATAAATACCAATTTCAAATTTTAAAGTCCAAAAATATATTTGTCCCAAAAATTGATTGTTGTTTATGGAGATGATCAAAATTTTCAACTGATTTTTTTAATTAAAAAAACAATATTACATTGTATATGGAGAAAGGACATGAACTTATACCCTAGGAAAGAAGGCAACAGACTCCCAATTAATCATTAGCATTACCACTAAGCATAATTAACTATAAACAATTGATCTTCCTCAAATTGTTTATATATATATATAAACAACTCTTTTTACAGAAAAAAAAAAAAAAAACCTATAAACAAAATTGATCGATGAATACGCATTTGGTTTAATTTTTCTTTTGCCTTAATTCACACGACTAATAACTAGCTGCTTTTAATTCCACTAAATTAAAGTTGCTGTCTAATAATTAATGCGAGCCAACAATTTTTATCTAGTTAGGTTAAATCCCTAATCTTTTCAATAATTCTCATGTTTTCTGAACCTTTTAAATTTCTCATATGTACTTTGAATGTGTTGAAGAATTCTCCATAAATTATTCCATAAAAATATCTTAAAATTTGGTCACAGAAAGTTGACATGTCATTAAAATTATTGTTTTATTAACATATTTAGACATGTAGATATTCAATTTAAAAAAAAAAAAAAAAGAACCAAGAGGTATGTCCAGTTTTCCAAATATTACATCATAAATAAGAAGTTAAGGATTTGAACCTACAATTTTTAAGAAGTGGTATAGATGCCTTAACTTCGTTTAAATTCTCTCAAATCAACCAATTGTAATCAAATAAAGTTTGGTTGGGTACAATACCACCATCAAATTAAAGTGGCAAAAATTGTATATGTTTTTCTTTATTTTACAAAGACTTTCATTCACCTTTGAAAAATGAAATTCAATGGAATATATTAGTTGATCCATTTGATGAAGACTGGAAAATGTTTGATAAAGTCATAGTCCCTAATATATATATTTACACATTTGTTTGACACAACTACAAAGAAATGCTCCAATGAAAATTGAAATGATTATGTAGATGGAATTATTCAAAACACTATGGAGGTTTTCACTAAGTTGTAAATCCATTGGACTTGTATATGTATGATTATATTTATGTCACATTATATTAATAGATTATTAATTTTACATGGCAAGAAGGTACTCATTTTTCTATAAAAAAAGGGTTTGAGTCCTTGTTTGAATCACATATTGATGAATAAAGATGTTGAAATATCGACCATTGTACTCCAACGACCCACAAAATAAAAGAAACATGTAGGAGGGTTCATCTAACACTTTGTTTAGTATTTATCGAAGTGTAAAGTCAAAAAAATTGGTAGTAGGAGAGAGAATTCGAGTGAAAGTGAGCATAGTTTTACGGTAATTGACATTTACTCTTTTCTTTTAAGTTGGAGGTTCAAATTTTCATACTCCACACTAGTTGTACTTAAAAAAAATGAGAGAGAGTTGGAGAAAATTTTATTATTGTCTGAAGGATGTGTAACTGAAATAAATTATGAAAATTTTTCGTTTATAGAAAAAAAAAACATTTAGAGTTATTGGTAAATAAGATTCTTTATCAAATATTGATAAATGTTTTTTTAATCCATAAAAATACAAAGGAATCTCAGTATAAAGTGAGAGGCCCACACACGTTGAGACAAGAGATTGACAGATGCATAACAAACTATTGCAAAATATAATGCTGAAAACTAGACCCAATAATAATAAAGATAACTGATATTCTATCATCCACTGCAAGCAAAACTGGAAAAGAGTGAACAGTAAGCTTGGTTCGATAGCAAACTATAAGGGATTGTTTGGGCGCTTAATGGGTTATAATAGTCTGTGGGGTTATAATAATTTGTGGAGTTATATAATATGTGTTTAGGATGTAGGGTTATTTAGTATGGATTATATAATAGTCTGTATTTAGGGTGCAGAGTACTTCACAGACTATTATAATCTACGCCCCAAACAGCCCCTAAAAGAGTTGAGATGTAGCGACTTTGTCATTATATCGGCTAGTTGGTTCTCTGAAGGTAAAAACCAAACTAGAAACTACTTAAGAAATACATACTCACGAATAAAATGATATTGATCTCTGTGGAGTTGTTTGGGGCGTGAGTTATAATAGTCTGTGGAGTACTTTGTACCTTAAACACAGACTACTATAACCCAGACTAAATAACTTGGCATCATAAACACAAATTATATAACTCCACAAACTATTATAACCCACAAATGATAGTGGGTAAAATAGTATTATTTCTTGGCTTAGTTTTATGTTAGTTTTTCTATGACTATATGTGCTTTCATGTGTTTTTATGTATATTTCTCAGAAACCGAGCATTTGGAGAAAAATTAGAGAATTGTGAGATATTTGCACAAATTTGAGCAACTTAAGGCTATATTTGTGGATTCAAGTGTTGAAGAGGAAGGACAAGACACTTGGACCTGAGGGCGTATAGCGTTGCAACGCCATTTGAGAAGCCTATCAACCTTGAAGACCTGAGGGCACAGTGTTACAACTCTGCTTATATCGTTGCAACACTTGTCGAAGAAGATTTTTTCCTTTTTAAAAAAATTCAAAATAGTGTTATTTCTTGGCTTAGTTTTATGTTAGTTTTTCTATGACTTTATGTGCTGTCATGTGTTTTTATGTATATTTCTCAGAAACCGAGCATTTGGAGAAAAATCAGAGAATTGTGAGATATTTACACAAATTTGAGCAACTTAAGGCTATATTTGTGGATTCAAGTGTTGAAGAGGAAGGACAAGGCAATTGGACCTGAGGGTGTATAGCATTGCAACGCCATTTGAGAAGCCTATCAACCTTGAAGACCTGAGGGCACAGTGTTACAACGCTGCTTATATCGTTGCAACGCTTGTCGAAGAGGATTTTTTCCTTTTTTAAAAAATTCAAAGGGACAGCGCAGCGTTGCAACGTTGTCTCAATGTATAAAAGGAAAATTTTAGTTTCATGCAAAAGGGAGCAGTTTTCTAGAGACCAAAATCCTAATCTCAATTTCTACATTGTCTAAAGGCTTGGAGGAGAGTTTTGGAGAGCGAAGGAGGAAAATCAAAGCTCGAGATCGTGGACATCACGTCTGGAACAAGTGTTGGAACGCGACTTTAGTTTAATCTATTTCTCTTGCTTTTCTTTTAGTTTTAGGAGTTTTGTTATGAACTAAATTGTTGTTTATCTTTGTGTTTAGACAAGTATTGGTTGTGCATTTGAATCTTTGTTTATGTTGTGATTGAATCTATGTTTTTACATCTTTTGTGCATCTTGATTTTATTGTTTAACCTTTGGTCATGGTTTTGCATGTTAGGCTAGATTTAGCTCGAGAGAGTAAATTTATCCATAGAACGATAGATGCATAACTAGATTTAATTTATTACACGAGAATGAGTAGATTTATTATAGAAGTCTTAAGAGAATTGCCTAATGCCATGTTTAGTAATAAAAATAGACCGAGAGGTTGATTTATTGCTAGGCATGAGTTCAATTGAGCTCGAGAGATGATATTGATCACTTAGTCATTCTTGGCTTAAGATTAATTGCATGAAATCAATTATTTATCTACAAAGTTGTGCTTAATTTAATCAACATTATGTTTCTAAAAAATTGGACTCCAACCTTGTAAATAGTTTAGATTTTATTTGTCTTTTGACCACTTTAAAGTTTTGTTTCTCTAAATAAAATTGGGCATAATTAACTATGGTATTTAATTAATCTAAGAACTTCAATCCTTGTGATTGACCTTTGCCACTATTACTGCAAATATTTAGAGGTCTAGTTTATTAATATTATTTTATAGAACCTTCGACAAGTCTTTTATCAAATTGGCACCATGCCGGAGATTGACATATTTTATTTTAATTAATATCGTGGTGAAAGTGCTTGATTTTAATTTGGAGTGTAAATAGTGTATAATTATAGTTTCCTTATTTTTGCTTTAATTTAGAGGTTTATCTTTGTTTTGTGTTTTTTTTTTTTAATCCTGCTTGTTTTTGTTTTCTTTTAAGTCATGGTCTATTATTTTTGGTTGTGTGATTATTTGGTGTTGCTTGAGAGCCTGTGATTACTTGTTTTATTTAATAGCTTCTGATAGATTTGGGTGGCCCTTTAGGGAATTTGAACTCGAAGAACAAACACCATTTTTTAGTTCTTGTTCTATTAGTTATCCCTTGTTTGATCATGAACCTGTTAGTGAAGATTATGTATTTCATGGTTATCAAATGCCCAGTTATTATCATACCGAATCTATGAGTTATGGAAATCCCATGTATGAATGCATTTGGACCCATGAACCATATCCTAATTTCTTTCAAGAAGCCCAATTAGAGGAAGAATCGTCCTTAGAGAGAATGTTGAGAGAATTTATAGAGGAGACTAGACTTAGGGGGTTATAGTTTGATGAGAGGTTTATGAATCTCCAGACCCCTAGGGAGGTTAGTGAAGCGCAAACCACTTCTATAGGATATCCAATGAGTCACTTGATCACTGATTCACCGATAGCCTTTCAAGAGCATAATTCTTCTGATTTTACTGAGGTTGGGCAATCGAGGGAGTGGATTATTGATATTGAGGAAGAGCTAGAGTGTTTAGACATACTCCAAGATTGAGTCAGTGAGGATGAGAGAGAGGATGAGGCTATCTTAGTTGAGGAGGTTCGGGAGGTAAAGTTTGAGGTTATAAGACCTTTGTCTGTTTTATCTTTTGATTCATGTCTAATACTTGAGTGTTCTTCTTTTTCTCACAAGTATGTGTCTGAGTCTTTGTATTTTTATCTTTCCTTTTATGCATTTCTTATTCAAAAATCTAAAAAATATTTCTACTTTAGGGTCTCACGAGAAGTTAGTGTTTCTACTAGCTTTGGTCTGTTTTGTAGATTCCAGGAAGAGGGGCCCGAAGAAATGGAAAATTTTGTATGTACCTTGAGAGACCACATGAGTCTAGTCTAGCTAAAGACGTTAAAGAAAGCGCTTTTTTGGGGAGGCAACCAAGGCTTTTTTCTTTACCTTATTTACCTTTCCTGTTTGTTTTTCTTTCCTAGTTTAGGTTATTTTGAGAGTGCAAAGTAAACCTCGTTCCCATTTTACAAGATCTCAATCATACTGAGTAAACTCTTGGCCAATTCAAGGAATTCTCACGGAACAGTCTCTCTCTTTTATCAGGCCAGTATCATTCATTCATTCTATACTTGTCCTTATTTATTTCATTGACTATGTTAAATCGAGGGCAATGTATATTTTAAGTTTGGGGGTGGATAATACGTTGCAGTCCTGATAATCTTGAGCACATTTTTTTTCGATCTTAAACATGTTTGAATGGTTTACAATGCATGGTGATTGATTGGGACAGCCTAGGAAGTAATCTAAGTGATTATTTTTGCAATAGAATGACTTCTGAAGCATGTCCTAAATCAAGTATATTTGAATTTTATCTTTGATCTCCTTGCAACACCATGAGCATAACTGACTTCCTGTTATGTTCCAACATTAGGATGCTTTTGTTGAGTTTAGAGGTTGTTGTCACCCTAATAGGCTTAAGAACTAATTAATAGTTAACTTGCATGAAAGCTAGTGATTGAAATATGTGAAATAAGAAACATTTTATTTTTATTAATTTTTTAGCATGTTACAAAAAATTGAAAACATGTTCCATCAATAATGTGTACTTAATGTGTGGGGATCAAAAGAGCTACCTCCATTGTGATCAGTTAGGCCATCCATTGAGTGAGTGCTCTAGATAAGGTTCCCTACAGTAGAAGTGTGAAAGCTAGCGTCTCTATAAAAAGGAAAAAGATAAGTTTCGGGGTTCGTAACCCTTGTGAAGAGAAAGAAAAGAAAAGGAATGAATGCTTAAGTAGATTGCTTTCTATAATGTGGGAAAGCTTGAAATGGTAGTAATAAATAGAATTTAAATTGCTTAAGGAAGGATGTGTTAAGATTTTATTATGTTATTTTATGTCAATTAGATAACTGAGGCTTGAGTCCTGATTCTTGTATTAAAATCTTGTGAAATTATTATTTTGATTTTGTTTTGCTTGAGGACTAGCAAAAATCTAAGTTTGGGGGTATTTGATAGTTGGCAAAACAGTGCTATTTCTTGGCTTAGTTATATGTTAGTTTTGCTACGATTATATGTGCTTTCATGTGTTTTTATGTATATTTCTCAGAAACCAAGCATTTGGAGCAAAACTGGAGAATTGTGAGATATTTGGACAAATTTAGGCAACTTAAGGCTATATTTGAAGATTCAAGTGTTGAAGATGAAGGACAAGGCAATTGTACCCAAGGGTATAGCGTTGCAATGTCATTTGAGAAGCCTATCAACCTTGAAGACCTGAGGGCACAGCGTTGGCCGAAGATGATTTTTTTTCTTTTTAAAAAAATTTGAAGGGATAGCTTTGCAACTCTATCTCGATGTATCAAAAGGAAATTTTAGTTTTGTGCAAAAGGGAGCCATTTTTGAGAGACCAAAACCCTAATCTCAATTTTTACACTGTCTAAAAGCTTGGAGGAGAGTTTTGGAGAGCCAAGGAGGAAACTCAAAGCTTGGAATCATGGACATCACGTCGGGATCGAGTGTTGGCACGCGACTTTAGTCTAATCTCTTTCTCTTGCTTTTCTTTTTGTTTTAGGAGTTTTGTTATGAACTAAATTGTTGTTTATCTTTGTGTTTAGACAAGTATTGGTTGTGTATTTGAATCTTTGTTTATGTTGTGATTGAATCTATGTTTTTACATCTTTTATGCATGTCGATTTTGTTGCTTAAACCTTTGGCCATGATTTTGCATGTTAGGCTAGATTTAGCTCGAGAGAGTAAATTTATCCATAGAACAATCGAGGCATAAACTAAATTTAATTTATTGTACGAGAGTGAGTAGATTAATTCTAGAAGCCTTAAGAGAATCGCCTAATGACATGTTTAGTAATAAAAATAGACCGAGAAGTTAATTTATTGTTAGGCATAAGTTCAATTGAGCTTGAGAGAGGATATTGATCGCTTAGTAATTCTTAGCTTAAGATTAATTGCATGAAATCAATTTTTTTATCTACAAAGTTGTGCTTAATTTAATCAACCATTATGTTTCTCAAAAATTACCTTGTAAATAGTAGTTTAGATTTTATTTGTCTTTTTTACCACTCTAAAGTTTTGTTTCTCTAAATAAAATTAGGCATAATTAACTATGGTACTTAATTAATCTAAGAACTTTAATCCCTGTGATTGACCCTAGCCATTATAACTGCAAATTTTTAGAGGTTCAATTTATAAATATTATTTGATAGGGTCTTCGACAAGCCCTTTAACAACAGACTATTATAATCCACTCAGTGCCCCAAACAACCCTTATGTGTTTTTCATGCTGATGTAAAACAAAATTAGTAGCTAAATAGGAACCACTGATATTATCACATAAAAGTAAAGTCTCAACGATATCGAAAATCCAATCTCAGATAAAATAAGGTATATCCAAATAAGTTTAGTAGCATTGGATATACCCCAATATTCAGATTCTGTACTGGATCTAGATACTACCTTTTGGTTTTGTAAATGACTAATAAATCAAATTATTGCCAAGAAAAATACAAAATTCGCTAGTACTATGTCTATCATCCGAATAATTTACCCAATTCATATTAGTATAACAAGTTCAAGGATGATGAGGTGACCGAGTAAAGGTAATGCCATATGATAGTGTAGACTTAAGGTACCTCAGGATGCGTTTCATAGTTAATCAGTGCATGGATATCAGAGTATGTAGAAACTGACACATTTTATTCACTGAGAAACTCAAGTATGGGCAAGCGAAGGTGAAGTTAGTATTTACTTTGAGATAAATATAGTCAATCAACATCTCTATGTGCTTGGATACATAAAAAAAAATAGGGCAAGTCATCCAAATCTTTCAAAGAAAATAAGTAGTTCAAAGATTTAACGAGTTGTTGAATAAAAGCGGTATTATCTCCAGTCACCAAAATACCATTCGCATAAATCAATATAACCACAAACATTGATGTATCAGACTTAGAAGCTAAAAGATCCACAACGAAGAAGCATGTGCTAAGTTTCGTAAACCATTCTTGAGGACTTTGCTTTAAGCCATACAATGTCTTGCACAATTTATAAAGATGAGAAGGCTTGTCTTTGTTAACAAAACCTTGTGGTTGGCACATATATACATCCTCATGAAGATCTCCGTTTAAGGAAGCATTATGAACACCAACTTATTTAATAGGCATTAATATTGAATCACAAGCGAAAAAATAATACGATGGCTACAAGCTTACTTACCGAATTGAAGGTCTCAAAATAATATATACCATGAGCTTGATCAAAACTTCGAGCCACAAGTCTTACTTTGTATCATTCAATATCACCATTGGGTTTTGATAACTCATGAATAACAAGATAGTATAGCGTAAGTCTATCTTATTTTTGTCTTAAAGTAGAAAAAATAACTATGCACTTAGTTAGTTTTCATGGTTAATTTGGTCTATTTTTGAGTGTTGTAGCATAATTAGCATAGTGAACTTGCATGTGTCAATATACTTAGAAATGATGCTTTTGAGGGAAGATTATCTAATTTTTTTGCTATAGCATATGTCTTCAGGATTTATCCACAAAGAGAGAACTTCATCTTGCGGCAGTCCTTAGCAAGCACAACATGAAAGGTTTTTATAACTCAAAAAAGGATCGTTGAGGCATGTGTACAAAAGATTTTCTGTTATTATAGGGGATAGGTGGTAGAAAAAGAAAGGAGAGGAAGGAATAAAAGAAAACAACCTTTTTGAGGAGGGGATCACATCCCTTCATCATCTTCAACCTTCTCCTCTTGAAAATACATAGATAGAGAAGAAAATTCATCACCTTACACTTAGAAAATTCTCTCGAGACAAGTATAAATAACATAACAAAGAAAGCATCGATTCAACAGTGTACATAGTAGAACGAATAAGAAATTGTTCTATCTATATCCACTAAGGAGGAACACCACATACAAAGGAGAAAAGTGCAACACTGTTTTTCGAAAGAAGATCACCAACTCTATTATCACTAAAGGCAGAGCAAGTGACGAGAAGAAAAGGCATTCAGAGGTACTTACAGGAGACCCTGGTTGCTCTAGTGCTAATGTATCGTTCCTATTTCATGCTTCTTCTCTCTGTTTTAATTTTCAGAATGTATAGCACTTTTTTTATGTGTGATATTTTTTTAATCATTGGCTAATTTGTCTAGAAGTTAGGCTCTAATGAACCTTATATTGCATTTCTGGTTGTGTGTTATTCATCCAAGTATTCTTTTTCTGTTTGGCCAACTGATTAGAAACACAAGAACACTGTAATATTGAAAGTGTATGAAAATTACCAACCAGAGCAAGAGTGGATTAATTCACTAGATTACTTTAGAGATAAAGAAATCACTCATAAAGCATTAAGGAGTTTGGATTTAATCTTATTGTAGCATTTCTAAGTGTGTAGACATACAACGTGGAGTGTTAGAGTGTTGAGCGACAACTTGAGATATTGTAGCTAGACCAAGTGTTTCCATATTTTCATATGAGAATCAAGTCTTAATAGTTGCAATACAAGGAGATTCATTGAGCTGAGCCTCCCTCTTAAATATGTATCGTCAGTTCTGTTTAATTTTGTTATAACTTAGATAAATGAAGTATGCAATTCCAATGGTTTTAGTGCCTTGCCCTCTGTCTAGGGTCAAGAATGACTTATGTCTAAGCTCTATTCTCCATTGTTTGTGTGAACTCAAAAATCCTCTAACCCTTTCGGTATTAGAATCGACCCTTAGTATGCAACACTAGTTGATCACTCTAGAGTTAAAAATTCAATTTAATCAACACAAGCAAACAATGAAAGTGTATGCTTGGTTACTTTTGCAATTTAAGCTCAATCCATCCCCTTGGGTGTTCACATGCTTGAACCCCTCAAAAGGATTTAGCTTATAATTAGTAGATGAATAGAAAATAATTTAAATGAAACAAAACCCATGAAGGTTGCTAGACAGAAACTTCAACTTGAATAATGAGGAACAAAGTAATTGAAAGCTAGAACTTTTATTGTGAAGATTATTTCTAAAAAATACTTAACAAAACATAAGTATATTGGAAATGAACCTAATGAACTTAGATGAGAGAATTACAGTAAAGAAATACTTGGAAAAAAAGCTATTGTATTGAAAATAAAGAACAAAAAGAAACTACAATGAAAAATTAAGAACAAAAATAACAACCCATTAATAAAAACCAAGAGAAAGCCACCCTTGGTGTCTTTTTTGCCAATCGAATTCGATTCTGCTTTTGTCAAAGGAATTTTAATCTTCACAACCTTAAGCTTTCATCTAGATTCGATTGATAATCGGGCGTATAGGGGTTGACGAATAAAAACACAGCAAAAAAAAATTCTAAAATTTTGTGGCCAAACGTCAATCCAAGAGTTTGTCTTTTCATGTGTTTCTCTTCCTTTTTATAGACCATGGCGACTAGGATTTTTTCTCCTTATTGACCAAAGAATCTCCACGGATTAAGCTAAAATCAAGGTAAATTCATGGGTTTCCTTCTTTATAAAATGCAACAGATTTTTTAGACCCTTTCAATATTTGAAAGGCTCACGATTTCCAAATGCGATTACAATGGCAATTCTTCGCAACAATTTTCTGCATCAAAACAAAATTTTCAGCTACTTTTTTCCTTCTTTCAACCTTTTTTCTTCATTTGGTTCATTCTTAACATGCTTACTAAATTTCACTAAATATTGCTAAGATTTCCTAAACTCATACACATAATTTCATGGAATTTTAAGCATAATTTGAGTCTAATGGGGATACATAATCCTCAAAAATGATAATTATTAGACATTCAAAGCTCAATTTGGGAGTATAGATTTTGTTTATGAATTTGTCCTCAAGGAATTGTATTTGGCCCACTACAAGGTGGTCCCGGTATTTCTTGGAGTTTTTCCTTGCAATGACCCATTAAGCCTATTGGGCTGACGTTTTGGCTTTTCTAGGTTTTTAAAATAAAAACTTTGGGGTAGGTGATGGTTGAAATATGTGTAGGCTGTTTAAGAAAAATATTTTGAAAGAGAATTCAACCAAATGAAAGTATACACTGTCAACAAGTAATATATGGAAGTATTCCAAAGTATCGATCCCACAGAGACTAGTTATAAATTCAAGTGTTTAAAGTGAAAAACTTTATCACATTGCAACAAGTATGTAACCAAGAAAATAGTTGGGAGATGGCTGTTGTGAGTAACTAAGTAAATCTAGAGATAACAATGGAAATGTGGGGATTCAATCATGTTTCTGCCATAAGTGAGACTATGCTCCCGCATATCTGTTGCATTACCCTATGCATTTGAATCAGATTCTCTCCTATTCAACTTTGATTTCAAGCACCCTTAGGAGTCTAAGCAATTAAACCTATATTTCTATGGCTAATTAGAACTTAGATGATTAAGCATGCAATCCTTTTGATCCTAAAGGTGTGCCTTATTTCTAAGGTCAAGCAATGAAGTCCTATGTCTAAGCTCTTCTCCTATATTGATTTTATGACATCCGTTTATTACCTAACCCTTTCAGTATTGAGTTCAACTTTGTATGTAAAGCCTAGGTGATCAAGCTAAACCAACAATAAACATGTACAATTGATAAGCCTTAGAATTAAGGCTTATTTAACTCCCAATTACTTAATATATTATTGTTTTGTCTTAAGATCATTTGGAAATAGTTGAAAGTTGCTTAAAAATAAGAAAGAAAGAAGAATGAAGGCAATTAGGGTGAGATTCTTAAAAACTAAACTTGTGTGCAGGAATTGTGGAAATTGCAAAACCGAAATTGCAAGATGAAGCTGCAATTGCAAGGAACTGTGGAAATTGCAGAACCGAAATTGTAAGATAAAGTTGCAATTCTTGAGCAGCAGAAAAAATCCAAAAAAGGAAAAAATCTGCATTTAACCCATATTCTAAAATCTTCAATTATTGCACGATTTGGGGGATTTTGAGCACGGATTTTGGGCATTATTCAACTCTAATGAAGGCCTACAAAAGGAGAGCAGATGTGTGAAGAAAGGGGACGATTTTGGAGTTTTTGTTCGTGGGTTTATTTTATGTTTTTCCTTCGATATATCCAATTCGATTCAAGTAAAACCTTTGGTTGTTAAGATTCAATCTCTTACTAGATATAGTTGAGAGATTGAATTGATTGGAGAAGAAGTGAAGATTTGTTCAATGTTGTTGGAATTCCTATGTTTCAATCTAGTTTATGTTTTGAATATTGTTGAGTGATGTTATTTTCAAGCTTTGTTTAATACACTTGACATTCTTATTGAATTCAATTTATATTGGAGGAATATAATTTACTCTTGTTGGATGTTCTTGATTCATGTTTTTTTTTTCCTTTTTTTTGGTTTTATTCCAGATTTGCATTAAACATTCATCTCACTGGGATTTGTTTATTGTTATGGGTTTATTCAAGAATTAAGTAATGCAATAGACTCTGTTTTTATGGTTTCTATTTTTCAATTCAAATTTAGATAGCAAGATATCTTTAATTCCTTTAAATTTTGGTTGCAATTAGCATTTTAATTTATTCTTCTAGTATGGAATTACTTTCTAGAGTTTTTTTTTTTTTTTTTTTTTTTTTAACTTTTAATATGAGCTAAACTTCTTAGGGGGTTCAAGGATGTGAATTCCTTAAGAAGTAATTGTAACTAAAATTCCAACAAAATCAAGCCTACATCTCAATTGTTTGCTTGTGTTGAACAAAATTTTGTTGAGATCCTAGATTGATCAACTAGGGTAGCAACTCAAGTTTAGATATAATAACTACGGGGTTTGTGATAAGTGGATTTCGCACAAGTGATGGAGAAAAGAGCTTAGACATAAGCCAATTCTTTGCCCTAGATGTAGAGATTAAAGACTCCAAAACTCATATAATTGTTGAGCAAAATTACCTAAGATAGAGGGACTATAGACATATAAGTCACTCAATTAGTCTCCTAAAATATAATTTCAAGGTGAATAGGAGTAGCAATTTTGGTTTACAATTGAATGTAGAATAGGTTGGAATTGCAATTTTGCTTTGCAATTTCAACTTAGGGCAATGATATTCTTGAGCCCCTCCTTTCTCTAAAGAATTTCTTTTGCAATTTTCATTCATTTTATCAAGTCTATTTAGTTTGTTATTCAATCTTGCAATTTTCAATTCTACAATTCAGTTATGCAAACTTTGTCACTTTAAATTGCAATTAGATTTTGCAATTATTTTGTTTTTAACAATCACACCAAACCCAACCTTATTTTTGCAATTTTTAGTCTCAAGTTGCAATTTCCTTAAATTTTGCTTAGCAATAATTTTTGTTACACCATTTCCTGTGGGATCGATACTCAGGAATACTCTTGTTTTATTACTGATAATTCTCATTCATGAGGATTATTTGGCCTTTAAACTTAGTTATATTTGTGATTTTTATTCATATTATTTGATGAAAAATAAAAAAAATGTTTGAATTTAATCACTTAATTGATGAAAGACCTTTAAATTAAGTAAGTTGAGAAAAGAAAACAAAAGAAGAAAAAAGTTCACACTCACTTAATGTTTTGATGCAGGATTTTCGCGGAATGCAACAGCAGTGCAATTGCTATGCAATTGCAATCTGGAAAATCTGAAATTTAAGAAAAAAAACGTAGATTTCGAGATTTTGAAAGAAAATTGACCCACGAATTCAGCAAGATAATTAGCCATGGTTGCCCATCAACCAACAGGGAAACTCTAGCATGAAATCACTATAAATATTGAACAAAGAAGCCGAACAAAGGGAGCTCGATTGGAGAAGATTTTCGTTCACGTGTTTTTGGGTTTTCTTACTTTCTGCAATTTTCATTTTTAGTTTTTTTAGTTGTTGTTTGTATTCATTTCTTCTTCATCTTAGTCCGAATCTCTTCCTCAATCCTATCTCAATGAAGTTGATGTTGGTAAAGAGCAAATACTTATTCGATTGAGCACGATTTTAGAGGAGGAAAATTCTATTTCGTTTTTGGGTTTTTATCCACGGTAGTAGCTTCAATTTTCAGAGTTGTTATGTTGTTCTTTTTCTAAAAATTCAGAATCTCTATCTCAATCTCATCTCCATAAGATTTGGATGTGGTTATGAGCAACCTTTTGTTCGATTGAGCCGAAGAAAGATGGGTTTTTAGGATGGTTGAGTTTCTTCGATTTCTGCACTTTGTTCTTAAATTTCTATTAATTAGCTATTGGTTTGTTTTTCAATTCAGTAAATTAGTTTCTGTTATTTGAATCTTAGAAGAGCAAATTTAGCTTCAGCAAGTTTAATTTCAATTATTTGGTAGCTACGGGTTCGTTGTATTGTTAATTCAGTAATTGTAAGTCAGTAGCAAATTTTGATTTGGAGTCCCACTGCACTTTGATTTTTGCATATACAAGCTTCTTTAAGTTAATTTGTATCTTGAAATTTTGATATTGTTTCTTTAAGCTACTGAATTGCTTTGTATTTACAATTTGATTGCATTGTTTACCTTGATTGTACCAATGAATTGTACTAATTTACATTTACTGTTTTCAATTTATTCCACATGAAGAGCTAAATTTCCTTTGGGATTCAAGTTTGTGAAAGCCCTAGAGGAAAAATGTAAAGCTCGAGAGTAAAAACAATCTAGCTAATTCTTGAACTCTAGTTTGCTTTTGGTGAGTTAAATGTTGGGTAAACCTAGTTGGCCATCTAGTGTTGCTTGCCAAGCTATAACTTAATACCGAAAGGGTTAAGGGAAGCGGATGTCGCAAAAGCAATGGAGGAAAATGCTTAGACATAAGTCTGAAACATCGACCCTAGACATAGGGCGAGACTCCAAAACCACTAGAATTGTGCGCAAAAATATCTAAGTTAGATTAGCCATAGAAATATAGGTTTAATCACTTAGTCTTCTAAAGATACTTCATAGAAGGTCGAATAGGAGTTGAATTCAGTTTACTTAGTTCTTGAGTTAGTTACGATTGCAATTGCTTTCTTGTTGCATTTTCTTTCCAAAGGGGCATTAGCATCTTGAATCCCTTTTTCATTTTCATTGATCTTTTCAAACAAATTTTCTTTTAGTCAAAACACATCTCAAATCATTTTCACCCACGGTTACCTTATAGTTGCAATTTGTCAAGGATTTTGTGCCATTTGTATAAATTTTATTAAAACTCGTTCCCTTGTGTACGATACCTAGAATACTCCAGTTTCTTATTACTTCGATCACGTGCACTTGCATGTAGCATAGCCGATCAATTACTTGCATTGACAGTGTGCACTTGCACTGGGGTTGAACGTATTTACTTACTTTTCTTCACCCGAAGTTCACCCAATTAACAATCAATAAACCCAAACTGCAATAAATGTAATTTAACAAATATGCAAGTGATATGGAACAAGCTTAGCTCATCTTCTAAGGCATCCACATAATTGAATCCCAAAAGAAACTTAGCTCATAATGGAATAAGTCGAACCAGAATGCTTCACTGAAATAGAATTCGTAATTACAAAGATGAAATGAAATAAAACTAATGAGTACTGCAAAAACAGTAAACAAATGCTCCTAGTGCAAAAACTAAATTACATTCAAGGGAAAACCATTCTAAGAGTCGATCCAGGCCTCTTTCAAGGTGGAATTAATCTATATAAGCTAATTCTCTCAAAGGCTAAAGGTCCTAGGGTGTGGAATATGAGTTTCTCCCAATGAAATTCTCTCCAACACCATTTCGTTCCCCATTCTTAGTCTCTCACTCAAAATCTAGGGTAAAAACTCTTTTTTCATTTTTTGCATATCCCATTAATCCATCACGAACCATCCTTTTTATAGGCCTTTTGGGGGTGGGTAGTTGGTGATCTTCAAGCTTTAGACATTGACTTTGAATCCTCATAGTCAAAATAGGGTGTAGGTTGCGGTTTTGACTCAAACAAAATGGACCACGAAAATCTCGGTTGATTTTGAGTCAAATAAAATAGACTATCAAAATCTCAGTTAACTGGGTTTTAGGACAAATTGTTGCCGCAATTTTTTTAGCTTTGAAAATTATGCGGTCACAATCTCCTATTTTTGGAAAATTCTTACAAACGAGAAAATAACGGTTAAATTCACCCAAAAATGACTCTTTTATCCCTTAAATGACTCAATTCTCACCCAATGATTATTTCCACATGACTCTTTCACTTATGCATGCTTTTTGACAATAAAAACACTTAAATTGATGCAACCAACCATACTTTAACCAAAAAATGAACTAAATTTAAGGCCAAATAAATACAATAAACATAGTTCATCAGTAAGCCCCAAATTTTATTAAGCTTGAAATTTAATTTTGGAATGACCCATTAAGCCTATTTGCTGATTTTTTGGCTTTATAGGATCTGCAATAAATAGCTCCGGGGTAGGCCCCGAGTTTAATTTTAGAATGATCCATCACAAGATCTATCTCAGATTTTTGGGTTGCGCTTAGTTAATTAACCAAACCCCTTTTGAGGGCTCAATTAATTTTTCCAAGTTTTGCGTTCTCTACACTTCAACGAAGTTTTGCACATCATGCTCTACAAAGCTTTATTAAGCTTGCTTTTTCATGCTCAATCGAGACTAATTGTGAGACATACATCAGATTTTTAGGTTGCCAAGATCAGTCAACCAAACCCTTTTAGGGTTCAATCGACTATTTCAGGCCGCTTCCTCTACACCTAAGTCCTCAAGAATTTTACGTGTTTCGTGCTTCAATTGCACGACATACTCAATCATATCTTAGAGTGAACTCTTAGATTTCAGTTCCAATTTACCATATCTAGAATCAATTCCAAATCTTTGGTTTTAAATTTATACTCAACTGTAGGCCGGTTAATCTTAGCATGTTGATCTTGACCAACTCCAAGTTTTTTACCAAATTTCTCACTCAGAAAGTTATTTGAGTCTAAATTGGGTTCCCCAATGACAATTTTCTTTTATGTGAATAGCTAAGTCTTATTTCGTGATTCCTTAGCTAATTTGTTTTTTATTTGAAAAGGGAGGCATATCCCCTATTTTACTTTTTGTTTGATAGGAAAACATATTTCTTTTTGCTTTTTGTTTGATAGGGAGGCATATCCCTTATTCAGTCCCCTAATCAATGAGGACTTTCCTTGCAAGGAAAAATTGCATGATTATGTATTTAAAATCTTACAGCTTGGTCTTTTCTTTGTTCGGTCCATTCGGGGTGACCTCAATTTTTTGGCTTTTGTTTGGAATAACTATTTAGGCTCATTGAGCTCTAATTAGCCTCCAAGCCAGTATTCCTAATTTATGACAAGTAAAATATATATTATATTATGCTAATAAACTAGCTTTATCTACTACTTTGCATTTAAAGTATAATTTTTCATGAACAGATATTTCTCATGTGATATCAAAAGTTCAATAAAAATACATTTGAGCAATTTGATACAGATGCTATGTTGACTTAACTGAATAAAACATATTCACAATTTTGCATATGAGGAATTAATGTATGTTATGAATTTCATAAAATGTATATGCATTCAACTAATTATATCAAATATGCAATTGCTTGATGATAAAGGAGCTTGTCGAAGGTTCTATCAGATAAATTTATAAATCAGACCTTTAAAAATTTACAATAATAGTGGTCAGGGTCGATCATAGGGATTGGAGTTCTTAGATTAATTAAGTATCATATTTAATTATGCCCAATTTTATTTAGAGAACCAAACATTGGAAACATGGGAAAATAAATCTAAACTAATATTTACACACTTGGAGTCCAATTTTGAGAAACATGAATGGTTGATTGAATTAAGCCCTACTTGAATTGATTAATTAATTGATTTTATATTAACAATCTTAGGCCAAGAATTTCTAAGGTAATCAGTTGACCCTCTCAAGCCTATTTGAACTCATGCAAAAGAATAAATCAACCTCTCGATCTATTTCTATTTCTAAACATGGTAATAAGTCATTCTTTTAAGGCTCTAGAATTAACCTACTCACTCTCATGCAATAGATTAACCTAGTCATACATCTAATGTTCTTTAACTACATTTACTCTCACGAGTTAAATCTAGTTTAACATGCAAAACCATGGCCAAAAGTTAAGACAGTAAAAACGAGATGAATGAAAGACGTCAATGTATCAAATAAACTAAAAATCAACCAACTGCTCAACAATACAACCAAACTAATTTCTAAAACACAGATAAACAGTACATAAACAGTCCATAAAAATCCCAAATTCAAAAGATAAAGCAAAGGAAAAAAGAGAGAAAATTGAGGGATGCGTGCCAACACTTGTTCTCGTCGTGATGTCCCGCGATCTCGAGCTTCGAGTCTCCTCCTTAGCTCTACAAAGGTCTCCTCTAGGTCCCAAGACAAAGTTTAAATCGAGTTTAGGGTTTTTTGATCTCTCAAAATTGCCCCCCTTTGACGAATCTAAAACTTCCCTTTTATACATCGAGATATTGTTGCAACGCTAGGGGCAACGTTGTAACGTTGCCCCTAGCGTTGCAAGAATATCTCGATGTATAAAGAATTTAATAAAGAAGGAAAATATCACTCTTGCTGGCGTTGCAACGTTGTGAACAACGTTGCAACGCTATGCCTTTTGGTTTTCAATGCTGAATGGCTGCTGATTTAGCGTTGCAATGCTACAAGTGGCGTTGCAACGCTATCCTCTCGGGTTCAAACCCTTTGTTCTTCCTCTTCAACACTTGGATCCTTAATTATAGCCTCTAATTGCTCCAAATTCCACCAAATACTCCACAATTCTCCGGTTTTGCTCTAATTGCTTGGTTTCTACAAAATATACATAAAAATACATGAAAGCACACATAATCATAGCAAAGCTAGCATAAAACTAAGCCTAGAAATTGCACACTTATGCATGCTATCACTTCACCTCCAGAATTCCATATGACAAATTTTTCTTCTAATACTTCGTGGCATTCCTAATTTATTCATGATGTTCTATACATATTCATTATATCACTAAGTGACACAAGGCTTTATTGAAAAAAAAAAAAGAACATGAAATGCTAATTAATAAATTCTAGAACAAAGTACAAGGAGATGCCATTGTAAAGAAAACAAAAGATAAACAACTATTTCATGATCATCACATCATTTAGCTTTTTAATTTTTAATGTAGTATTAGAAAGTTTTCGAGTTCGAAATGAACTTATTTGAACTTTTGTAATTTTGTAGAGATCTTTGATGTTAAGGCTCCAAAATTTGCTTCGATTGATGTATGGATCTCCATAATTATCTTCTGGATTAATGTTAGAAAAAATGATAAGCCATCTTAGCCTTGGCTCGGCAGCCATTGTGGCCCCGGTCATCCCTTGGTCAACTGCTTTAAATTTATTGAATGACCTTCTAGATTGATGTAAGGGAGGATTGTGAATCCTCTTGGCCTCAGCTCAACCATAGTTGCCTTGGCTTGCCACCAGTCAACTGCTTCCGTTTTATTGAAATTGTCTTCTGGATTGAACTGAGGTTGTCGCTAATTCCTTAGTCAATGCTTGTTTTTTGCTTAAGAGAGAGACATATCCCATTTTTCTTTTCGGTTAATAGAGAGGCATATCCCCTCTTGTTTGCTTTTTGTTTAATAGGGATCCCCTGTTATGCCTTCTACTTAAGGAAGATGTTGCTTGTAGGAAAATCTTGCTCAAGTACAACTTAATGAGTTTTCATAAAAAAACAAATCTATCCTACCAAATGAAACTTTCTAATCTATTAAGCAAAACTTCTAATGGTTCCATAGAGCATAAGTACAAAGAAAAGAAAAAAAATATAAAAAGCCTAAAAGGATGAGGTGACCTCGGCCTCGGGTCATGTTCTGTCTAGAAAAGCTTAGAAGTGTGTTAGCAATCCTTTTTATGTATGTATGTTCTTATGTCTTGTAACGAAGAAATTATTTGTTGTGATGGGTATAATGTGGTTGTTATTTTTAGGTTAAATGATACAAAATATCCTTGAACTTTTTGTGTAGGTTTTAATTATGCCTCCAGACTTTGAAAAGTTTAATTTTTACCCTTGAACTTTGAAATTTGTTCCAAAAAAATACCTTTGTTTTGTTAAAATAAAATGAAAATTGACTCGGGTGAATGTATAAAAATTGAAATGCATGCATATGTGACATTATTTACAACATTATTCACGTAAATTGACATGTAAAAATTGATTAGGTAAATAATTTTAACGATAAAAGGAACTTTTCAAGGTTAAGGAGCATAATTAAAACCTACCCAAAGTTCAAAGGGATTTTATATAATTTAACAGTATTTTTACACTATTACATATTTGAAAGAGAACCTTTTTTTTAAATAAATAGATTGCGCATCTAACAATTGAGAAAGTGACATCATTTTTTTTTTGTTTTTTTTAGATAGCTATATGAATAGGCCTTTTTATATCCGCCAATTTCATTATTGTCTAGATTTTATGTAATTTTCATAAATGTCTAATAGTGGCCAGCATATATGCTCAAACCATCCTAATTTTACTAATTTGCCCATAAGTGAACATTTTATATTTAAAATAATAAAAGAAACATAAAAGGCAAATTAGCAATTAAAGCATATGTTTTACAATTTTCCATCATTATTGTTTCCTTCCAAACAAGACAAACTGGCAATTAAAGCATATATTTTGCAATTCTCCATCATTATTGTTTCATTCCAAATGAAAATTCCTCTTGCAACCTCATTCGAAAACTTCCTTCTGTAACCTCATTCAAAAACTTCCTTCTGTAACCCCATACGAAAACATTATTGCAACCTCATTCTCAAAATTCCTTTGGAAAACTTCCTATGGCAATATTGCTTCATTCCGACATCATTCCGACATCATTGTTTCCAACGATTCCGACATCAATATATATATATATATATATATATATTAAACATCATACTTTGCAAAATGAAATGAGGAAATAACAAAAAAAGATTGGAAAAATATAAAATACAAATTGTTCATTGCAGGATCAGTAGTACTTAAGGTGTAAGATGTAATTACAAGGGTAAAATGGGTTTTTGACCCCACTGTAATTACGAACAACTCGTGAATGATTGACTTGCATGTAGTGATTATATCTATAGACATAACTTGTCCTACAGTACATAAGAGTGCAACTCCAAGTCTATAGTGGAGTGACTTATAATTAATGAATGAAAATTAATGAATTAAAGAGTTTAATTAATTGATTTTTTATCAATGGAGCTTATAATTTGTAGGTCCATAAGGTTCCTTTGCTAGCTTATAGTAACACTAAAAGATCAATTTAGTTGAAAGAAAATTTTAAATGTTCAAATTAATATTTAATTTGAAGTGTTCAAATTAATATTTAATATATTAAATATATTAAATATAAAAGAGGAAAATATATTTATTTTATTTGATACATTAAATATTAAAATAATTAATGTATATTAAATACATTAAAGAAAAGATATTTATAAAATTTGAATTAGATTAAAATAAATAAATATCGTAGAAGATTTGAATGAGATTCAAATAAGTATAAAATATATTTTAATATATTAGATATTAAAATATAATATTTTAATTATGACAAAGATTTACCTTTGGTCTCTATAAATAGGACCCTTGGGTTGAGCCATTAGATATAAGATACATCTTCTCAATAGAGAATTAGAGAATTCTTTAAACCTCTTCCTCTCCAATCTCTTGTGAATTTTTTTTCAAGAGGCTCCCACAAGCCTTGGTCCTGTGTTCGAGTCATAGCAAGTAGGCTTTATAGAATTGAAGTTTCAACATCATTGGAGTTAGAGCAAGAAGATTAAAGATGCGCTAGATGAAGGGGTGAATATTAAGAATGCGGAAGCAATTTTGGATCTTGAGCACTCTAATTTGATCAATTTTATCATACAAAAAACATGCTCAAAACTGGAAAAAACTGGAAAGTATGAACACATACCTTTGTAGTTCAAAATCTCCAAATTCTTTGCAAATCTTGGATCACCAACACTACTTGGACCACCACTAGAGTCTTCCCTACTATTCTCAGCCCTTGGAATGGATTGTGGGATCTTTGATTGAGAGAAATTGGGAGAAGAATGAGTAAAGATCTAAATAAAAAAGCTAGAGAGTTTTCTACAAAAATCTCTTGTTTTTCTAATCTTTTTTCTCCATTGTGTTTCTTCTCTATTTATAGAAAGCCACAAGCTTAGTGAAGAAGCCAATTGAATAAAGATAAACTTCAAACAAGAAGCTTTGTGAAGAAGCCAATTGAAAGAAGATATGCTTCAAACAATAAGCTTGGTGAAGAAGTTATGAACTTGGTCCATATTTCATTTCCAAATGAATTTGAATTCTTTTTTAATTTTAATTCAAAATTAATATAAAATTAATTTTAAATTAAAATCAATTTTTAATTAATTAAACAATTTAATTAATTTTAAATAAATATTTAATTTAATATCAAATATCAAATTAAATAATTGGACCAATCCTAATTTCTCAAAACGAACGTTCGAACATGAATCCCTATTCATGTTTTAAACCGAACGAATATTTAAATCATATTTAAATATTTCTACTTCTTTATCATAGTTTAATTCATAATTAAGCTATGAAACGTTAAGTATATCGCATATAATTAACTTTTTCTCCCAAATTCGAATTTGAACAATTCAAATTCTTTTCTCTCAAATTATTCCAAGGCTTAGTCTGAGCTAGTAAGGGGACCTAATGGACCTACAGATCATGAGCTCCAACGATACGAGATTAACCGGCCAAACTCTTTAGCCTAGCTAATCAACATTCGTTAACCATCGGGACACTCCACTAAAGCCTAGTGGCTGCACTCTCCTCACTTTAGATATATTTCTGTCCACTCGATATAACCATGATTAGTAAGTCGATCCTTCACAGGTTGTTCGTAATTACAGCTGGGTCAAATAAACCGTTTTACCCCTGTAATTACTTCCTGTTCCTTAAGTCCCACTGATCCTCTAATGAACAATTTGGTTTGTGGTCCAACCAACAAACCGTATCCCTCTCGGGCCAACGAGAGGGTGGGCCCATTGTTCAAGACCTGGAGTCAGTACTTAAGGGAACAACCTCTCTACTAAACCCTAAAGCGGGTAGGAGTGAATTTCATCTCGCATGACTATGTTCCCAACTATCTATCCGGTCTTATCCCCAAAATGGGAGGCTTATTGAGTCGGCGATCTCGGGCCACTCTCACCCATGCAAATCTAAGGATAATCTCGAATAAACAGGAGTTCATAGCACGCTCAGGATTAAGATCGAGTTACCTAGGTCATCGTATGAATATAGTCAGTTAAAACAGTAAACGGAGTTAAAAAGTCTAAGTGACTATTTCGCGGTCCAGTCTTATGCAAACTCATTGCATAGGACGCCCCCACTTGCATGTCTCCACATGAACGATTTAGGATCACATCGTTAGTACTATACAAAGTGGGTCGCGTCCATAGTGTCCCCAGGATAAGGTACCCAGCCCTATCCCTATACTATAGACCGTTCTGGTTATAACTCGAACTTGATCCACTTTTATGTCATACATAAAGTTCAAGTATACATACTATAGCCAAGGGTACTTAGTTCATTGGATTTGGGTTATTGAATACACAATTCACTTTATTCAATAACACATTTACTGAATAAACCTCAATAACATCTTTATAGTAAAATAGAATATACATTCAGTTTACAAAACCACGAGTTTTAGGACATAAAACCCAACACTAGAAATATCTCCATATTATTTTCAAGGTATGTTTTGCTTAGCCTAAATTATTTTTCATTTAATTCTAAAATAAAATCAAAGTCGATTCCAATCCTTATGTTGTGGGTTTAATTCAATTGTTCCCTTCATATTGATGGTGGTTAAATACCAAACTGAACTTTCTCATAACAAAAAAAAAAAATAGTTGATCCAATAACAAATCATAATCCATATTTCGAAAACTAAAAAGATAGCCCGTTTTATAACCATTTCAATTTTTGATTTTTGGTTTTCTATTTTTAAAAAAACAAAAACTATATATATATATATATATATATATATATATATATATATATATATATTTGGTAACTGTTTTTATTGGATGGTTGGTAGTTCATAATAGATTGTCTACTTGAGATCATCTTCATAGTTGGGATGGTGCTATTTAGAGATGTCCACGGGGCGGGGCGGGGCCGGGGAATGGATTCCCCGTCCCCGTCCCCACCCCCCATTTCATTCCCCGTCCCCGCGAAATTCCCCTTTTAATTTTGCGGGGATCGGGGCGGGGATTCCCCTCGGGGAATTCGCGGGGACAGGGTTCCCTGCGGGGAATTTTTCCCCGTTCTTTTTTTCCTTTTTTATCTTTTTTATTTTTTAAATTTATTCTCAACCATAATAAAAATTATTTCTAAATGAATAATTTTCAATATAATTCTATTTAAAGTAAATGTTATAAAATTTCCTAATAAAAACAATAATATACCATAAGTAAAAATACTATAATGTCGAAACAACTTAATTTCTAAAAATTCAAATTTCAATATTACAACATAGACTTTAATTTTTTTTTTATAACGAAATAGTCTTAAACTAATTCCTACTATAGTTTTTTTTTTTTTTTTTTTTAAATCTATTTATAGGTAGTAATATATATATATTTAATTAATTAATTAATCGAGGAATCGGGGCGGGGCGGGGCGGGGCGGGGAATATATTCCCCGTCCCCGTCCCCATTTAGCCAACGGGGAAAAAAACTTCCCCACTCCCTCCCCCATTCCCTGTGTAATCGGGGATTCCCCGCCCCGTTCTAGGCAGGTCCCCGAGGGGCCCCGGCCCAGCGGGTTAAATGGACATCCCTAGTGCTATTTTGGAAGATTGTCTGCTCTGCTCGGATTTTGCATAATCCCTAGATCATTTATTCTTTGATTGCCACTTTGGCTATGCTGTTTGAGGTAGTCTTCTATCTTGGGTCGATTTTAACCATTAGGTTTTCTCATGGGCATTTGAGCTAAAATGGATTTGTCAGGTGAGCAAAAGTAAAAGTCGTTGACATCGTGTTTAGCAATTAGTCTTATATGCTTCTATTTACCATATTTTGAGGGAACAAAATCTTAGGCTTCATGGGTCAGGTGCTTGTTCCTCTCAGCCTGTCTTTTTTCTTATTCAGATTAAGGTGGCAGCTCAGTGCTCTTCCTAGATTAGTGGGCCAAGGCTCTCTCATTCTGATTCTCCATAGGATTGGTTCGTCTGATGATTGTTGTGTGATTTATGCATAATATCGCAGTGCACGTGTAACGACCCTATAGGCTCAACATGCTACCTAAGAGTCATTACTAAGTCACGTCGCTATATTACCAATAATTTCGGCAGCATAACGACGTAACTACGCGAAAACCAAAAAATTTGACCCTTACCTAATAAGACATAGAAAACACACTTCTAAGATTTTCAAACAACCTCCTAGCATCCAACAAACTTCTCAATATGATGCTAGGGTTCAAACAGAAGAAACCAAATACACGTGCACGATTTACAAAGAAAGGTTAAAAGATTTTGAAACATCCTTCTAACATTTAAAAACTTGACATGAGTTCTATATACATCTAGAAACATAAAAGAAGCGGAATAGCGATCGGTCGGCTCCCATGACTCGAGTAGCTGATCTCCGGTCACGCGCTAGGGCCGATCTTAGCCTTACCTGAAAACATTTTAAAAAGGAAAAGGGTGAGTATTAACGAATAATACTCAGTAAGTCCATCATAGTTTTAAAATAAGAGTTTCAATCACATGCAACATGTCATTTTAAATCATAAAACCATCGTAAACCATCGTAAACCATCGCTTTAGTAGGGGACCTAAAATTCCTTTTATAAACCATGTACTTTTCCTCGCGGCTCTCGTGAACGATTAAATTCTCCCGAGGGCCTCGTGATCAGTCCGAAGACAGTTTTTCCATCGAATAGAGTCCTCCCTACCTCTGAGAGTTAAGCTCGAAGGCTAACATATATCATGGAGTCCGAAGACTCAGCCCGAAGGCTACCATCGTAGAGTCCGAAGACTCAAGCCCGAAGGCTACCATCGTGGAGTCCGAAGACTCAAGCCCGTCGGCTACCATCGTGGGGGCACTCTCGAACCCCGGGAGCATAGAGAGTCCGAAGACTCGGGTTCCCTCAAAACCCACATAAAACTTTTGGGAGAATTATCGTCACGGCCTACATAAATCTTTTCATGAGCACACAACACATGCATGAGGTCCCATTCGTTTTAGAACATAGTTATGAATGCATAAGTCATAACAATCGCATTTCAAAGACATACATATAATACACTTTCTTTCTTAAATACTTAACATGAAAAACATATACTTTCAAAGTAAACATAGAGCTAGCTCAAGTTTTGAAAACTTCTTTCGTTGTGAGATCCCTTACCTTAAGTCTTTACTTACTAAAATACCCTTCCTCCTCTAGTAATGAACTTCTCGAATTCCCACTCCAAGTACAATCCAAGGTCCTCGACAATTCACCTAAAAAGTGTTCTAAACGCGTCTTAAACCATCCGAATTACGCTAAAACACATTCTAACATTAATAACTCGACGAAACGGACCAATTGGCAATATTTACCCAACTCCGGCCAACGGCGACGCGTGACCGGAGCACGGCGGCGCGTGGGGCGGCGCGTGGGGCTTCCGATCGGCGCGTGAGGGCGCGTGGAGGTTCGTTTTTGGTGTGTTGCAGCCCGATCTACAAGAATCCTAGGTCATTTTGCTGAAAATCAATCAAACTCGAGCCCAAAACGCCAAACATCTCACGGAATCGAAAACCCACTTTGAAATCGCGGCTGAAATGGTGTTTTCCGGCGAGGGATTTGTGCTGCTCGTGAGTTCCAGTGGCTGACGGCGTGCGGTTCGACGTTCGGCAGCGAGTTGCAGTGGGCTTCACCGGCGACAGACAACAGAGGTGCGGCGGCTGACGGCTGGGCGTTCGTGGAGCTGATCGGAGAAGAAGAAAAGAAATCGCGAGCAGCGGCGGACGGCGGTCGTGCCTCGGGGTTCGTGGCTATCGGCGACGGCGTGCGGCGGGGTTCGTGGCTGCCGGCGACAGCGTGCGGCGGCGCTGGAGCTTCGGCGAGAGAGAGAGAGAGAGAACTGCGCGAGGGAGAGAGAGTGAATTTTTTTTTTTTTTTTTTAATAATAATAATAATAATAATAATAATAAAATCAAAATATCTTCTCTCTAAAAGACCAAAATGCCCTTTCCTTTTCCAAAAATCACCAAATTACCCTTAAAATAATTAAATTCATAATAAAACTTTACCAAAACAACATTTTAAACTTACCCAAAGAATTTCGGGTGTTACAGCACGAGTCAAGTTATAGAGTAATGATTTTGAGTGTCGAGTGTCGTCCACAGGGCTGATGTTTTAAATTCATTTAATTACCACAGATAATTTAACTCAACTTTATTTAGAGAATAAACTAAAATAAAGAGCATAAAAACTAAGAAAAACAAAGACAGAAAGTAAAGACAAAGACAACCAAGAGGGATAACCTTCTAGGGATTTGATTTTACTAATCAAGCTATTAGCTTAATTAATTAAACACCGAAGATTGCCCAAATATCATTTTCATAGATCTAGAAGTGAAAGTGCTTGTCACACACAATCAAATACATCTATAAACCGGACCACGAATAATTTGCAATATAAGTGGCCAGGGTCAATCACAGGGAACTGAACAAATCGATTTTTAAATTCTAGATTTCTTATTTGACACGGACTAAGAGGGGAGTTAAACATAAAATAGAGACAGAATGACTAAAACAGAAAGCGATAAAGATAAAGATCTCACCTCGGACATCGAATCAAGGTAAACAAGTAATTATGCTAATTATCAATCATTGAAACTCTCCTAACAAGCAATTCTCAATGTTGTAAGATCGACTGAACTCCTTAGGATACCGTAGGAGTCTTCTTTAATTAAACTAGTTTATAAAATACGTAATTGGCTCTAATTTAATTAATTAATTTGGCATGACCAATACCAAAAGAAATTAATTAAACGCATTGAACCCAAGGGATAAGCCAAAACGAGTTAATTAATTAAGACCATCTAAATTAACTAAGCTTGTGATAACAATTCTAAGGTCTACCATGTACTCGTTATTAAACAATTCTACTTAATTTTTAATCGACATGGCAACCAACCTATTTACTACTCAAATTAAGCTAGAGACCGAGGACACCTACGAAGTACATCTAGCATAGCTAAAAAATTTCTAAATTAATTGATTTGTCAGTTTAATCAAAGTAGAAATAACTAGGAATAAGCACAAGAATTTGCAAGCCATAAAACAGTGCTGGAAAATGAAATTAACAACCAAATCTCACAATAAAATGCATAATACTGTATTTATAACCCCGAAATGGCATCGAAAGCCTAGCAATCCATCGAACCGACGCTACCTGACACCGAGATTTGAACCAACACACCTAATCTAGCCTAAAACTATGAAAAACATAGAGAACCTAGCTAAAACAACCCCATTTCAACAGAAAAACAAGAGCTAATTGACCTAAGGTCGAAAAATAACATTATATACTCCAAGCAGCAGCTGCAATGTTGTCCTGCATTAGGCACGCAATTTTGGAGCTTGCGACAGCGTTGCGACGCTACTCCCTAGACAGTACTGGTCATTTTTACTCTAACTCTTTGCTTAGGTGTCCAAGTGACCTCCGATTTGATGCGTTAGAATCGTGATTTGACGTAGAATCTCCTAGAACGTGCCTTATGCTCAAATTCCTACAAAATAAGAAATTAATCACATAAAAATCCTAAATCAACATATTATCTCAAAAATGTTTGTTGCACTCAATTTACCTATAAAATATACAATGTACTCATAAAATCAATGGAACAGGCATGATTTAGGCATGAAATAATAATGATTTTTTAGGTTTCATCAAGAAGTCTATTATCAAGCATGGCTCTTTCGAGCTCACCCAATTCTCACGCAATGAATTAAAACCTACATCCCTGCTGATTTTTAAAGACATGCATAACATTCAGTCTCTTCATTAAACAATATCTCTAATGGATCCCTAATCATTTTAATGTCAGAACAACTACTAGTCATGCAAATATGATATATTATAAATTACCTTTTCCAAGCGTGAATTTAGACCAACAAAACGTTTAATCTATGATCAGGAGATTAAAAGCAATAAAAATAAAATGCATAAATAGAATTAATGCTAATCAATCTAAAAGTGCAATTAATTAAGTAAAATTGACCCAATGGCTACACCAATCCCTAAAATTTAGAGTTTAGCTACTCATAATCACTAAAACACAATCTAAACTCATAAGTACAACCATAATCAAAATTTAAAAAAAAATAATAATAAAAAAAAAAAAAAAAAACTAAGGAAAGTAGAGAAAAACTCAATGGCATGTCGATCTCCTGTTCGCATGATGATTTCCACGAATCTTAAGATCTAAATCTTCAATTAAAGCTCCAAAAGCCTTTCCAAATCCCTCAATTTTGTGTGAAATCAATTTAGGGTTGAAAACCCTCCAAAGTGGCTCCCAATTTCCGCACTAAAAAGTTAAGTTTATAGAACTTGAGGCAGCGTCAAGATGCTAGGGACAGCATCTCAACGTTGTATTCTGATGTGCGGGTGTAAAAAAGGAAAACAGCGCTACACTCAACATCTCGATGCTATGGATGAAAAAAAAAAGGGCACATGTGTTTTCTTTGACAAAATGCCTTGCGTAACTTGAATTCGTAGCCTCTTGATGCTCTTAGGGGCGTCGAGATGCCATGCTTGTCGGTTGAATGCCTTGAATGGATGCATTATGGGCGTCTTGACGCTCTTAGGGCATTGAGACGCTAGCCCTAGATTTTCTTAGCTCAATTCATATCCTCTCTTCATTTGATTGCTCCAATTGATGTCAAATCACCATAAAAATCCTGAAAGCTTGGTTTTGCTCTAAATGCACGAAATCTACAAAATAACCAAATATGAATGTGAAAGTACACAATAAAGCCACAAAACTACCAATAACTAAAGCCTAAAAATAACACATTTTGTATGTTATCAATGATTGATTCCTTTATCCATATTGTGTGTTTAGTCCGATTTTTGTTATGTTGCCTTGCTCGAGTTGTGAGCTTTTAGTTTTCATGATTTAGCTTCTTTGTTGCCTTGACTTCGGGCTATGAGGTCTTCCTTTTTGTAATGAACCTTTGCAAAAAAAAAAAAATTGCTTTTTTTTTTTTGAAACAGGAAACCAAACATGTTTGATAATTAATGTTTTTTTGTTTTTAACAAATCAAAACAACATTTGATGACTATTTTTTATAAAAAGGAAATCAAACTACTTTTGCAATATTTTTCAATCTAATATACCATGATTATAAAACAAATTTTTAATTTTTAACAATTACATGTTGATAAAACAATATAGATAAATATGTCTAAAACTTACAGAGTAACAAACATTGTGTTAACATATGAATAGTATAAATTTTTTTAAATAAGTAATTCGAATTAGAGATTTTAGTCAATCATAAATCATGTCATTGTTTTAAATTAATAATAAAATTATTTATTTAATTTGAGACTAATTACAAATGAACATGTGTCACAAAATTAAATTAAATGACATAAAAAAAGTTTGTTTATTTTACCTGAATTAAATTTCTTTATGAAATCTTGTGTGAACAGTAGTATTTAGCTTTAAACATAATTTAAATGCTAATTTTTTATTTTGAATACAATTATGTATTTCAAGCTAATTTTTATTCCAACAATTCACTCCTAATATAATAATTAATTTAAAGAAAATTACCTTAAGTTTGAACACAGTCTTGTAGTTTGCAAATTACTACATCAGAATTATTAGGTCTGATGTTGAAAATTTTCAACTACTTTCTATATATATATATATATATATATATAACTTACTTGAATAAAATTTAAATATAATTAAAACAATATTTAAAAGTTCCATATTTAAGAAAAATAATTTAAAAAAATAAATAAATCATTGGAGAGAAGAAATTATTCGAGGAAACCGCCACAATGAGACTGACCATTTTGCACCGTTGGATGTATCAAAGAGAAATTGTGTAAATATCTTGCTTTGTACCCAACAGTTATTACAAAGCAGGCAAATTTTAAGATCTATATCCGACAGTTTTAAAGAGACAATCACATTGTGACAGCCTCATTGAATAATTTATCGTCAAAGAGAGGGACGCTTAACATGAAAAGTCATGAAAGGGTGAGTGCGACAACAACAAAAACTGAAATCGGATTTTGGAAACCTTTTTTTTTTCATTGTTGAAACTCCTTCATGATTTTAAAAACGTTTATAGAATGTTAAAAACAAACCAAATGAATTATTTACCAAAACTAAAAAACGGCCCTGTAGTTTTCTTCTCCAAAACTAAAAAAGAAAAAAAAACGTAAATTTATTAATAATTCATACTTCAACAAAATTGCAAGCACAACAAATATATAAAGGTGGAGGAAGATAAAATAGATTTTCTTAAAAGAAAATATTGCTTTACCCAAATAAAGGAAATAACATTCGAACTTATAGCTTAGAAAATAATTTTTTTTTACTGCAAGTATCTAGATCTACTTATATACGTCTTGATTGACCACAAGAGAAAACCGTCTAACCCTACACAATATGATTGTTAGAGAATTTATAAGAGTTTGACATCCTAAGTAGATAGTAATTGGTTCACAATCACAATGGTATTTTTTTATCTCATTTTTTAAATTCTTTTATTTTTTTCACATATTTAATGTCAATAGGTAGATGGTTATTATAAAGAGAGATATCAATATCAAACTATTTGAAATATATGTAAATTTGTTAAAGAAAATGACCAAAATTTCTCTCTTCATTTAATAATTTTCAATGCAAAAAGTTAAATATTTGTAGAGTTATATTAAATTTGGTTGGTGACAAGTGACATCGGATTCCATAGAAATGGAATTACTTTTGGCGACAACATTGTCTGTGTTTTTGGGGAGAGTGTTTGAAAAGAACTGGAAAAGACCCTATGGAACACTCCAATCTATATTTTCCAAACCAAAAAACATTATTAATCATATAATTGAACGTTTGCCACCTCAATCTTTTATTTTTTTTATTTTTTAAATGTAAAAGTGAAAGAATTCAAACCTCGAACGTTGGTCGAAGGTGCATGTCTTAACTAACTAAGCTATGATCATGTTAGCTTTCAATTATTTTTAAACATATATTTTGGCAAGAATGAGGACGGAAAAAAAAGATAATCAAACAAATATAAGTGATGAAGTGAAGATTTGAGAAAGAAATTTTAAATATCGGGTTTACTAAAATCATTTGAATAAAAGATTTAAAAATGAGTTTATTGCAATTAATTTTGTGAACTATGATTCAAATTATTGTTGTTATTATTATTATTTTTTAGTTCAACAATGATAGGGTTAGGTATCGAACCATCGACTTTTTAAATGAAAATTGGTGTCTTATCCATTAAGCTATGCTCAAGTTGACAACTAATAATTAATTTGTGAGCATAATTCATTGTTTAAGGTATCTACTCTTCTTAAAGTTGGAGGTTCAAATTTACATTTCATTGTAAAAAATAAAATAATAAAAACTTGAAATCAATTTAAATTAAATGTGGGATCTATTCTAAAATATAGAGGTCCAAAATGGTATTAATGAAATCAATGTTGTAGGGTCTACGAATTTAAAAAATGGAATGGGCTTCCTTACCTACTATTTTTCTTTACTAAGTAATCACATTCTTTTGATATTGGAAATTTCATTTCATAATTTTGTTAAGAGCTACGAGTCGAACATTATTTGTGCTCTACATTCTTTAATGTTAGTTTGATTTAGGTTGGTAGCAAATGATATAAATAACATATGCATTCATATGTTACTATTTTTATAAATCAATAGGTTGAACATTAATATAAGTATATATAGTAAAAATGTTAATAAATATCATCAATATCAACATAAATACTAAACTAAAAAAATAATATACTAATAATAAAAATTTATAAATTATTTAAGAAAACTAAAATAATTATATAAAAGTATTTATTAATATTGATGCTTCAAAAAATAATTGAGCTAATTTTTACCCTTGAATTTAGGATTGTCAATCAATTGTTGTCATAAATTTTTAATTTCATGAAATTGCACTTTAAACAAAGATAAATTTTACAATTTTTTCTTTTTGTTTGACGTTTATGACTCACTTTCACTAACTTTAACAAAAATATATAAATATATATATATAACACACACAAAAAGTAAAAATATCTCAAAATTTACTAACTTCAATGAAATTTAAGCTTTAACCAATCAATGTACAAATTTAAACTCGAATAAACCAATGCACTAGATCTTCATTAAATAAATATAATTGAGTTCATCCACTTAACAAAATATAAACCTTTAATACCTCGTCAATTTTGTACTACAACATGTAACATATTGCGACACATTTTAACAAGTTTTCAAACAAAAATTAAACAAAAGGTAAAAAATTTAACCGTCGGTCTAATCCAATGAAATTGAGAGTTTCGAGGAAAAATTTGACGAGGAGGTAAAAATCGAATTTTTTTTAATCTACCTTTATAATATAAATCATTGGATCCTGGGTTAGTGGTCCATTTCTTTGTTGTACAGTGTACCGTACCCCTCCTCGATCTTTTACCCTTTTTCTTTTGTTTCTTTTTTCTTCTCTTTTTTACAAATTTGTTTTTTTTTCCCTTGTCCTCTTCTCTTCGATCCACTTGTTTTTCTTTTCTTTTTTTAAGATTTTTTTTTTAATTTTCTTAACGTCTCTCTGATTTGACAGCTCTGCCGTGGTCCGTGATTGTCAGGTGACTTTGATACTATATATATATAGTGATAGAATTGCTATTCAACTATATGTTTATATTTGTGTAAGACAACACAAAATGAGTCAACAAATTAAAAAATAATTCTAATAAATTACAAATTTAGTCCTCTAATCATTCTATCTATTTTTAGTCAATAAATTTTAGCTACATCCTTAAAATTATAATTATAATTTAATATGAACGTATATTGTCATTAACTAAATAATTAATATCATGACAGGTTAGTTAAACAAACATGAGATGATTTGAAATGACTTAGTAGATAGTACTAAAAGAAAATAGGAAGTTCAACAAAATTATAATATGACATATATAATATATACTTTTTTTTATTTATTAATGTGTAATGTGTCTTAAATCATTACATTACATTTATAATATAAGAATCCCAAATCATTTGTTGAAATAACTGCATAATTAAAAAAAATGGTTTCTGAAAAAATTTCCTATTATTAAATCAAACTAGTTATTAATTTGTGTTTTTACCTTATTCATTAATAATTTATTACTACAATCAACCGAAACATAGCTCAACATATTAAGGCATATGTCATTAATCTAAGAAGTCAGATATTTGAATCTCGCATCTTCACATGATGTTGTTGAACTAAAAAAAATACTTACTACAAAAGTTTTGTATATCAATAATAGTATCGGAATATTAAAAGTATTAAAAAACTACGATGAGCAATAAATTTGAAAGAAACAAATATCATGGATGATATTAGAATAAAAAGATGAATATGATAAATTTTGATGTTACTTTTGATAGTAGTTCATTTTGAACTCTACAAAACTAGCACAACTCAAGCCCAACCTGATAGGAGCCCAATTAAATCAACCAAAAAAAAGAGTCAAAGGTTTCATACAATTACACAAAGACCAACTACAAAATTGCTTATAAGTCTGATATATTTTTTTTCTAAGAAAACTATATCACAAATATGAGCGATCCATAGCTCGTTCCCATCTAGTGTCTTCTTCTGATAGGAGCGATCTGCACGACCTTTGGAAGACTCTGTGGAAGATTGATGTGATGCCGAGAGTCAAGATCGGAGTCTGGAGGATCCTTAACGATATTATCCCGACGGCGGCAAATCTGTCTAAGAGAGGAGTTGAAACTAATTTGGGCTGTTCGTTTTGCAGGGTATTTGAAGAGACGACTAGCCATTTGCTGTGGGAATGTAGGTATGTTAAACGTTTATGGCATCACTTTTTCCCCATTAATGTTAGCTCTCTTTCTTTGGGCAGGGGAAGATGGTCCCCTATGGATTACTGGGATTGTATTAGAAGAAACTCAAAGATCGAGGATTTGAGAGGTCCCGTAATTTTGATGTGGAATGTCTGGCAAAGGAGGAACCAAATCCGTCTTGGAAAGGAGATTGCTGATGTGGAGGCGATGGTTCTCTCTACAGAAAGACTTTTGGAGTTACACTTGAGGGAGAAGCAGTCGTCTTCGGGTCACCAGGCAAAGGATAGCAGACAACTTTCTGGTTGCTGGCGATTTCCTCATGAGGGCCTGTGGAAGATGAATGCGGATGCCGCATGGTCTGATAGCCTCAACAGAGGAGGGTTGGGGTGGGTGGTGCGTGACTGGAATGGGACTCCCATCATCGGCGGGATGACTTTTGTGGATCTGAAGTGGTCGGTGAAGGTTCTCGAAGCGAAAGCCGTTGTGGATGGTCTTAAGCAGATCGCTTCTCTATGGAAGGGTTGTAACCCTCCCCTTCTGGTGGAGTCGGACTCCCTCGAAGTCACTAACCTTCTGAACCGATCTAGTTCGGATCTCTCGAAGGTTAGTTTGTTCATTGATGAAGCTCTTAGTCTTTCTCATGTTGTGAACATTTGCAACTTTTGTAAAATTCCAAGAGAAGAGAACAAAGCTGCCCATAATCTAGCTGCTTTAGCCTCTTCTTCTGGCAATTCTTTGGTCTGGAAAGAGTGTTTTCCAGAGGATGTTTTACCCCTCATTCTTGAGAGGGGCTGTTTGTAGTTCGGTGTTGGCTTTCTTATTGAAATATCTGATTCAAAAAAAAAAAAAATATATATATATATATATATATATGGCTTATTCAAATCAAGGGTAGAGATGGCTCATGTGCAACATGAACTTTTTTGAAATGCGCTTTTTACAATTCAAACATGAGAAATGTTCTCAAAAAAAAAAAAAAAATCAAACATGAAAAAAGAAATAACTATTTAGTTTTTGATTTTTGAAAATTAAACCTATAAATACTACTTTTACTTATGAATTTTTTTTGTTTTGTTATCTACTTTTTACATATATTTTCAAAAATCAAACCAAATTTTAAATATTATAAAAAGTAGTTTTTATTTTTAAAATTTGACTAAGAATTCAAATATTTTTTTGAGAAAGAAAGAAATAGTGAGAAAACAAGCATAATTTTCAAAAACAAATAATTATCAAACAACAGGTGTTCATTAATTTGTGGAAGTTATTATTGTTAAAAAAATAACTTTAGAAATTAGAAATACCACCAATTTCTTTCCAATAATTCAACGATCTCTCCATTGATCATCACCTTCCTCTCTCTTAGTAATACTCCTAAAACGCCGTCGTCTTTTTCCTTCCTTTTTCTTTGTTGTTTTCGTTCATGCACACTTTATGAATCTGATTAGTTGGGTTTTTTTCTTTTGTTTATTTTGTACCCAATACTCAATCCCATTGCTGCCTCTTTTATATATATATATATATATATATATAAAGAATTATAATTCATTTAATTATGTCTTTTATTATATCCTTAGTGATGAAAGATGATAATAAAGTTTAATAGGTTATGGTATATTTCATTATTTAACTAATTTCATTTTTCACAGGGATGTGAGGGAGAGCTTTGTGAGAGGGAGAAATGGGGGCGGAGATGGTGGCAACGACAATGTCGAAGATCGTAAGCCGCAGTTGAGTGTGTCGATGACGACGATGAAGGTAAAGATAGAAGGGAGGAAGAAAGTGAGAGAGCCAAGATTATGCATCAAAATCATGAGTGAGATGTGGATGTTCTTAACGATGGTTACAAATGGAGAAAGTACGGCGAAAAAGTTGCTGAGAGCATCCTCCATCCTAGATTTGTTTCATATTTCAAATTCTTTTTTTTTTTTTTCCATCCCAATTGGCCATTGTTTTTCTTTCTTTTTGTCTTCATGGCAATAATTTTGGCATTTTAGTTTTGATATGTTGGAGAGGTTTTGATTGATATGATAGACTTGGGTTATTTATTTCAGTAAGGTCTTACCTCCAGTGGTAAAAATGAGTAGGTCGTCAAACAATCACATCACATTTTGAGGTATGTCTTTTTATCGACCAATCGAATTCTAACGTATGTATTTCTATCGACCAATCGCATTCTAAGGTATATATTTCCATCGACCAATCGCATTCTGAGATATGAATTTCTATTAACCAAATTCAAAAAATAAAGGAGAAATTTAAAACGCATAAATCTAGATGGTGAGTGACAACAATGAGAGAATACGAGTATATACTAGGGATATAAATGGAACAAAAAATAGTCACTCTACCCTAGTTCTAAATATCTCTAATTTAGAAATATATATATATATATATATTAAAAAGCTAACGCAGTTAATTGGGCCTTGCTTGAACTTGGGCCAACCTTTTGACTGAATTTTGGGATAACAACATAAATAGCTAGCCAAATTTAAAAGGAAAAAATGTGTGGATGGCCAAAAAAAACAAAAAAAAAAAATTAGGGGTTTGGAAATATGGCATGGATTAAGAAGTGTTGGGAGAAAATAATAATAATAATAATATGTGAGCAGAAGCGATAAAACTAAAATATTAAATTCTTCCATTCCACATGATAAATCAACCAAACAAGAATCACAAATAATAATAATGAGAGATAAAGAGAAACAACACTGGAAGTTTATACTTGTTCACCCCAAACTTGGGACTACGTCTAGTCTTCTGCAATTGCAGGTTCTATTATAATGGGAGATTACAAGAAGCCTCAAAATCCACGCTACAAACCAACCCTCAATAGTCCAACAATAGCTATTGACTTCCAAGTATCACAACCCAATAGCTTGGGATTAACAACAGAAAATACCCTCAAACCTAGAAGTGAAAACTCTTTTTTCTCTCTATTCTCTCTAAAAAAAACACATTGCTACTGAACACACAAATCTCACTTGTACACACTATACAAGTTTTTTTGGAAAAACGAAAGGCCACACACGGTTATGTACTAAAATAATGGCCGCAAGCTAACACACACACAGAGATATATATGTTCACAAAAAAAAACCCAACAAGAAGTTTGATTTATGGCCAGTTGTGTAGTGCATGTGAGGGAAGATTTTTTTTAATGCCCGTTCTGCCCTTGTTCTAGATATTCTCTCTTTTTAGATAACTAGTTTTTGTTTTTGGAATTAGGCTAAGAATTAAAGTCTTTTTCTAACAAAGATAGAATCCGTTGTAGATAAATGATGAGAAAGCAAAAACAAGCACAATTTTCAAAAACCAAATTGTTATCAAACAGAGCCTAAGATTTTGAAATCAAATTGTTGTTCATGTCTCCACATCTATTTATTTCAAATGAAATATTTGATTTTATTTTTAAAATTTTTATCGGCATACGTATTTTGAATTGCATTACTTCTCTTCCACCTTGCCTTTCATCGCTTTTTTTACACCCTCACATCTCCACCACAGCCACTGCCACTGCCACCGCCGTTTCGCCTCCATGAGCTCTCTCTCACTCAAAAATGTCGAGGCGTAGATTTGAAGCAACCCTTCTTTATTTGTTTTTTACTTTTTCGGTTCATCTTTGGTCATGGAATCCGCCATTGGAGTGAATTGAGGTAATAATAATATGACTTTCGATGATGAAGTGGAAGCTAAAGCCATTGAGAAAAGAGGTTTTATTTCTACCCATCACCGCCTACCACTCCTAATGAATCGGAGCTACAACTTTTGCCTCTATTTCTAATCATTTCCCCTCGAGAACCAAGTCTAGCTTGTTCTTCTTCAGGTTGCGAATATAAGGTATTTACATTTATTGAATTGCAAGATTTTTTTAAATCCATTAAAATTTCCTTGTTAGGTGTAAAACATATTTTTTTAAAAATTTGACATTTTCAAAATTATGAAGATTAATCAAATATTCAATGTTATAATCTTCTGTAATCAATTAGATGTATATTTAAATTATGTTGTAATTTTGCTTTTCTGTTTTCTAATGATTCTAAGCAGAGTGCAAATTATGTAGGTATGAAGTATTTATTATTTTTCTTTGAAATGAAGAAGAAAGCAAATTTTAAATTTTGGGGTTGAATGCAGATCATTTTCTCAAATGAAGAAACCCAAGTGAATATAATGGAATCAAAGTAAATCCAGTTAGAATCTTTTTTATGTAAATTCAATTTTTAAGTTGTTGATTGAGAAATTTCAGCCAATATCCAATTTCCACATCATTATTCTAAATTAATGACGAAACTACAAATAATTCAATTTGGGACCAATTATAAATTGATATGTGTCCCAAATTTAATTTGAAGACAAAAATTAGCAAATTCTAAAAATTAAAAGGCCACATGTCTTCATTATGACAATTTGACCAAACAATTAAATTTAATTTGGTCAAATTAGGTTATATGAAATTTGAGTCAAAGTTAGATATAACCCAAATCCAAATGATTAAGCCCAAAGCCAACCAAAGCCCAAGTCCATGGTTGGGCCCAAAAGCCATTATGGCTCAAGTTCACATGCCCATGGAAAGCTCTATAAATAGAGGAGCTCTCCTTCATTTGAAGGGTTCAGAAAATCTTATTCTCTCTAGAGAACTTAGAGAGAATTGAGAGCAAAGAAAGCCAAGTGTTGACTGCTCCCTGGAATCCTTAGGTACTGAACTCTTCAAAACAAGTCCTTAGGTGTTGAACTCTCTTTGAAGACCAAAGACTCTTTAAGACCAGTCCTTAAGTGTTGAACACTCCTTGAAGTGTTGAACATTCTTGGAAGACCAAAGATCCTCCAAGAAAAATCCCTAGGTGTTGACTTTGGAAGACCAAAGACCCTCTAAGACAAGTCCTTAGGCTCTAAACGTTCCTTGAAGACCGAAGACTCTTTGAAGACCAACGACACTTTGAAGACTAGAAGACTTGAAGACTTTAAAGACCAAAATATATTTGAAGACAAGTCGAAGACATTTAAAGCGTACAAGACTCCAAGACTTCGATCGTATCTTCAAGAGGATCAACAAGCCAAGAGCCGATCCAACAATCAACAAATCAAGAGCCGATCCAACGATCAACAAGTCAAGGGCCGATCCAACGATCAACCAGCCAAAGGTCGATCCAAAGGTCAACAAGCTAAAGGCAGATCCAAAGATCAACAAGCCAAAGGCCGACCCAAAGATCAACAAGTCGCCAAATGTCGATTCAACAAAGTCAACAAGCCAAAGACCGATTAGAAAAGATCAACAAGCGCGCTCGAGAACAAGCTTTCAACCCTCGAGTAATTTGTATATGAGAGAGTAAGAATTAGAGCAACAAATTAGAGATTGTACCACACCCACAAAATTAATATAAATACAAAGTTCATTTACACGTGTCTCATTTATTTTTCTTGGTTAAAATCACTTGTGAACATAAGTAATTTTGGTGGTTGTTAATTTAAAATTATGTATCAAATTATCTATTTCATTATTTTGATTAACTAAATAGTTCTTGATTTAAGAGAATTTGTTAGGATAGATTTGTTTAGATTTGAATTTTTAATTTGATATAATAATAGGATAATTCTGGTATCTTGGATATGAAAGTTGTTTGAATTTTCTTTTTTTATGTATCATTTTAGGTTTATGTGGTTTAGGTGACTTATCACATTATCTTTTTCACATTATTTTTTTTGGTTTTATCTTTTTTATTTTGGATTTGTTTTAAGATTCTAATATTTAGATCTAGATTTTAGATTTATTATAATTACATAATAATTATAGTATCCTAGATATGAAAGTTGTTAGGGGTATTCTAGTCATTTAATAAATAATATTTAAAATTATCAAAAATCGTCCGGCCACTTTTGAAGAAATTAAAACGTGAGACCATTTTTCAAAACGCATAATAAAATATGATCATTTATGCTATTAGGCCAATTTAAAATTGGGTTTTGACAAATGGCTAAAGTTTTTACATCATATTGAGAATATGGCCATTCAGAAAGTGGTAGGATATTTGATTATACAATATGACTAAAATACCCCTAAATAGAATCTAAGAAAAATAGTATTTCATAATTCTAAATTTAAAAGTATATCTCTAACTAAAAAAGGAAAATTCAAAATGGATAGTATCCTAAGTTCCTAACTAAATCTAGAGAATATATAAAAGAGTGATTAAACGTGAAACTCTCAAAATGGAGATAACGCTTAAAAATATCTTATATATATGGGGAAAAAAAAGGTCAAAAGAGGGGCAATGATTCTGAGTTCAGAGGATAAATCTTATAATGTAATGAAAATAATAATAATAATAAAATAAAATAAACAATCAGGAGTAAATAAAAAAAAAATGAGAGGTGCATGTTAATGGGGGATAAAGTAAAAGGTAAACAGGTGTATGAATCAAACATAAGCATTGAAAAAAAAAAAATCTTTATTAAATAGTAATCTAGAAAGTAAATAATGATACAATAATATCAAATAAATTTAAGTATAATGTATATTGTAATTGGGAAAAGTTTCTAGTAAATAGTAATTTAAAAGCTGTAAATAATATAATAGTATCAAAATTAAGTATGTATGGTAAACGTTCTAGTAAATAGTAATCTACAAGCCATATATATAATATAATAGTATCAAATTTAAGTATAGTGTCTATATATGGTATAAAGTTTTATTAGGGCAAAATAAAAAAAATACAAATTACATAGTACATAGAACATAAAAAACTTTAAAAAATGTAAATGAAAGATGTAAAATAGCGTCTTAAATAGAGTCTTGCATAAGGTAGAAAAATGAACCAGAGTAAAAAAAAAATGAGTGAGAAAAAATACTGACACAAAATAATTTGTAAATCCATTATATATATATATATATATATATATATATATATATATATATATATATATATATATATATATATATATATAACTCAAATTAAAAAAAGGTTTACCTTTGTTTTCAAAATCTAAATGTTCATTTTATTTTGGCAATAAAAAATAGGGAAAAACATGTTAAAAAAGGTTGGAATTGGAATTGTGGGGAAAAACTATACAACAAAAACAAAACTTACCGAGTAAATATTCGTTTCTAAACACGTTTTTAAGTCCTAAGAAAAAAGCCATAAGAAAATGTAAGTTTCTAAAAGCAAGAAAAATGCAGAACATTAATTGGAAGTTCTAGAAAGGTAAGAGAATAATAAAGAATAATTAATTTCTTTTTAAATTAAAAAAATAAGGCGAACAGTAGAAAACTAATGAAAAAGGGAATGGCAAAAAAAACTTACAAAAAGCATAGTTAATGGAAGTTCAAAGAGAAACATTAATGTCAAACTGGGAGAAAACGAGTGAATATATCAATTTAAATAACCCAAAAGTTTGAAAATAAATCTAAATGTAAACAAAAAATAGACCAAATCTATCTAAGATTTGGCGTAATGGAAACTAACAAACACAATTTGTTTACTAATTATACAAAGGGTATAATGGACAGTATAAAGAGAGACTGTTGGGCTCCTACGAAGATGACAACCTGATATTCTTTAAAGTTTCATAGAGAGAGTGTGAGTCTATCAAGGGAGTCTTGGGCTCCTACAAAGCCGCGTCGGGTCAAACAATAAACCTTGACAAATCTATGATGGTGGTGAGTAAAAATATTTCAAGGATCAAAGCGGCGGAGTTCAGCTCCATTCTTGGAGTGAAAGTTATTAATTCTCTCGAAGAGTACTTGGGGATGTCTTCCCAATTGGCTAGGAATAAGAGTAAAATCTTTTGGAAAGTTAAAGACAAAGTCTGGAAAGTTCTTCAGAACTGGAAGGAAAAGTTTTTTTCGTTGGGTGGCAAAGAAGTTTTTATCAAGGTTGTGGCTCAAGAGATCCCTACCTATACAATGAGCTGTTTCAAGCTGCCCAAGAAGATTTGTGACGAGATTAATGGTTTGTGTGCTCGTTTCTGGTGGGGTTCATGTTCATATGGAAAAAAGGCACTGGATGAGCTGGGAGAAGCTTTGTCGGAGCAAAGGAGAAGGAGGCCTTGGGCTTCGGGAGCTCTCTGGCTTTAAGCCTTATTGGCTAAAATAAGTTGGCGTATTATTCGAAATCCTAATAGCCTTCTTGTTCAACATCTGAGGGGTAGATATTTTAAGGATGGTGACTTCCTTAATGTCCCTCTAAAAACCTCTCTTTTACGTGGCAGAGCATTCTCTGGCGTAAAGAGTAATTATTTAAAAAAAGGTTATAGGTGAAAGGTAGGGAATGAGAGCTACATTAGAATATCAGAGGATCTACGGCTTGACAGGCAAGGGAGTTGCATTCCTTTGGAAGTCAAAGACTCTATTAAACAAGATAGAGTGAAGATTCTTATCGATGATAGGGTTTTTTGGAAAGAGGGGGTTATTAGAGATAACTTCTCTACTGTAGATGCTAAGGCTATCCTAAAAATTCCTATTGGAAGAAAAATCCCTATTGGAAGTAGGATTTCTAAGGATGAGATTATTTGGAACCATGACTCTAAGGGCATGTTCACAATGTTTTCCATCTTGCTTCTAGACTAGCGACAAGTGTCCAAGCTTCCTCTTCTAATGGGGATGTTATTAAAGATAGATGGAAGGCCTTGTGGAAGCTCGATTCGATGCCTAAAGCTAAGCCGTGTGTCTGAAAAATAATACAAGACATCCTACCTACTCGATTAAATATTTACAAAAGCAAAATTGACACTAATCCTTTATGCTTGTTTTGTAGGAAGAAGGCTAAATCTACTCCCACGTGATGTTGCTGAAAATTCTTGAGAGAGGTGTGGCTACATTATTTCCCTTGTTTACACACTTTGTTTGATGCTTACAGGGAGGATTAGGGGCCAAGTTCTTATTGGGATTGGATAGTAGATCATATGAATGAATCAGAGCTAAATTTGGTGGTTGTGATCCTGTGGAGCATTTGGAATTTTCGTAACATAGTTCTTAATCAAACAGAATCGGTAGATAGGCACTGGTTATACAGGCAGATTGATCTCTATAGTGCTAAGGTGAATACCGAGGAGTTAAGAAATTCCAGAACCTTAAGAATGGAGAACCTTTCGAGTCAAATTAGATGGGTTCCTCCTCCGTCGGACCAGTGGAAAGTGAATTGTGATGCTTCTTGGAACGAGAAGCAGAACAAAGGTGGCGTTGGGTGGATCGTTCGTGACTTTGAAAGTTCTTTGATCTGCGCTAGGGTTCAGCACATTAAAAGAAAATGGAACGTTAAAGCTTTGGAAATAATGGTTGTGTTAGAAGGGCTGAATTGCTTACGTAGCCATGTATTTGGTCATCTCCCTAGGATCATTGCTGAATCTGATTCCAAAGAGACCATCGATTTGTTGAACATAATTTCCTTCGATTATATATACTAAAATTTCAAACCTTGCGGTTGAGGTGGACCTCGTGGCACTCTCTATAAGTTTGGTTTCGTTCTCCGATTGCCATTGCGCCTGCAATTCCGCCGCTCACAATATTGCTAGGAGTGTTTATGTTGAAGGGAGTGCCGATTTTGCATGTATGTTTTTGGTTCTTTCTGTTTCGTCCTCTCTAGAGGATGTGCAGGTCTGGAGGTCTTCTGGTTTGTCTCCTTCTCGAGCCCCTGTTATAAATGAGGGTGTTGGCGAAGGGTAGTTGGTGTATTGATGTCTCTTTTATCCAAAAAAAAAAAAAAAGGACAATATAAAAAGGAGAATTAGGAGTTTTCAATTGTGGATAGCCATTTGTACACTATCTAAATTTTGATTTGATGTAAGACAGAAAAGAAAATATATATCACAACTTAGTAATATTATTGGCTTCAAGAAATAATTTAATAAATTAAATAGAAAAAAACATATTAAATTAAAGAAATAGAAAAAAAAAAAAAAAAACAGTTTTCTAAACAAAACATAAAATACTATTGTGGGGTATTTTAATTATTGAATTCTCTTTTGATTTTAGATGAAAAATATAGGATACATACAGAAACACGTTAAAAGGAAAAAAAAAAAAAAAGAAAGGAAATAGTTAACGTGAGTCAGTTAATTTGTTATATGTATATTTGACTAGGTCACTCCTGTATCTGCTGTAACCGCTCAACTTCAAAGTTTAAAAGAGAGTGAAAGAAAGTAGAAAAAAGCACTCAAAATCATTAGTTTTTCTTCCTCTGAAGAATGGGATCATCAGCATCAGATGAGATAATGGCTAACCACCACCAGTTGCAAGCCCAACGGGCTGCCGACCCCGCCGCTATTACCACTAATTTCAACACCTCATCCTCCTTTCCAATAATTCAACAATCTCTTCATCCATCATCACCTTCCTTAGTGACGGGGAGAAATGAGGGCGGCGATGGCCGCGACCACAACGTCGACCATCGTAAGCTACGGTTGAGTGTGTCGACGAAGTCGAAGATAGAAGGGAGGAAGAAAGTGAGAGAGCCAAGAGTGTGCGTCAAAATCATGAGCGATGTGGATGTTCTTAGCGATGGTTACAAATGGAGAAAGTATGGCGAAAAAGTTGCTAAGAACACCCTCCATCCCAGGTTTGTTTCATATTTCAGTTCTTTTTTTTTTTCATCCCAATTTGACTATTTTTTCTCTCCCTCTTTTTTTTTTAAAAAAAAAATTGGAGTGCAACCCACCTCAACACTACATTTTTTTTTTAAGTGTTGAAGTGGGTTGCACAAGACTTGGCTGGATTGTTTCTTTTTTCTTTTCTCATGCCATAATTTTGGTGTTTACTTTTGATAGGTTGGAGACGTTTTGATTGATATGGTAGGCTTGATTGTTTATTTTCAAACAAGTACTTTTTGAGATTTCTCAAAAAATAATAAAAAAGAAATTTAAAAAAATATATTGATTTCTCAGAGAAAAAACACTTTTAGAGAGTTTGTATCAGTATTATTCTGAAATAATTGCCAAAAAAAACTTCTTCATTCTTAGCTTTTCGTTGGATTTCCATTGATATTCTTTGGTCCAAGATTACTCCTAATAAAATTCTAAGCAAAGGTTTATATAATCATGATGATCTCAATCTCTGATTTAGCCAATTAACCGGTTTTAAAAATTTTGTCAAACATGCGTGTGACTTGTGTTTGGAATAGCTTTCTTTAAAAAATGCTTTTTAAATAAAATTGATTTTTTTTTATAAGCACTCTTGAAAATATTAATGATTTAAAGTATGTTTAATATAGAATATTAAGTGATTTTAGATGATGAAAGTGTTTTTTGGAAAAAATTTAATAAATAAAAAGTGCTAATTTAAAAACTTTTTATAAAAATATATTTATAATTAAATGGATTAACTTTTGAATGTGATGTAAAGTCATTTAAAACACTTTTGAAAAGAAGTAAGATATAAAATCATTTTTCTTGAAAATATATATTTCAAATGTGCTTAAAATAGAAGGTATTCTAGGTTAAGACTTTCATACTTATTTGAATAGCTCCTAAATATAATATTATATTATAAAACTAATATCTTAGAAAATTCACTATTCAAACATTTCTATTTGTGTATTGTCGAGATCTAGGCCTATTGTTGAGCTTATATTAAACCTGAATGAACCAAAGGTTAATCATGTTTGCTAGGAAAAATTAGAACGCACAATTTGGCTAATCATATTTCCCATAGTTTCTTTATATCCAAGTAAATAAAAGTTGCTACTTATTATTGTCAAATTAAGCTTCTTTTATTCCAAAAAAAAATATATTTTTTGGTCCCTAATTAGTTTTGAACATAGTTTCCATTTATTACTTTAGATTTCAAAATATCACATTTAGAAACTTAATTAGGACCAAATAAAAACTATTCTCAAAACTTAGGACGACTAAAATGGTATTTTTCTTCTATTCTACATTATCTAGCTGAGGTACTTTAGACCTTAACAAATGCAAATATGTGTAGGCATTACTACCGTTGCACACACGACAATTGTAGGGTAAAGAAGCGAATAGAAAGATCAGCGGAAGATCCAAGAATGGTGGTATCGACCTACCAAGGAAGACATTATCATGCAGTGCCACGTGATAATTTGGAAGAGACATACTACTACCGTTGGGCCACCTGTTAAGCTCTTTTAAATGAAGGTGATTTAGGGAATAGAATAACAGGAAGGCTGTTTGTATGAATGAGTTGCGTTGAAATTGAATCGCATGCTCATTCTTTGTTAGGGCCTCTGCATCTTCCTTCTTCATTTTTTTTTCTAAGTTAAAACTGAACAAATTAAGATAGGGTTATTGGATGAATTATTATGAGGCAGTCATATTATGGCAGCTTTATTAAATAATTTATCATATATTGAGAGGTGGATGGTCTATGAATTAACAGTTAAATTCCTTACACTTTTGATAGCATAACTTTTAATTCCCATTTTTGCCACTATCAACATAACATGTGCTCACAACGTTTGTCCCCAAAGTTTGTTACTACAAAATGTACCCTACAATTCTTGCATAAGACTCACAAACTCAAGTTAATGCAAATATACATTCTAGAACTGTTAGCTTCTTTTAATATCTTGTTTAAAGTCATTTGATTAAACTTCTGAATCATAAATATAATACTGAATGATGAATTTTTCATGTTGTTTCCACATGTTATTTTGCCTAATTCTATGAGTTTAAGATCTTAAATCTAAGATAGATAACTCTTTATTGAAAGCGTTGACCTAAAGATAAATACTCACTTTCCATAGGTTGTTAGCATACTACAACCAATAATAATTATTTACTGTAATTGCAAAACTTAAGAAGTTGACTATTTACAAAAAGATATATTTAAATAAATATGACGGTAGCAAAACATAAATAGTTAGAAACTATTTAAATTCATAATAATTATGAAATTAACTTTTGCACATTAAGTTTGTAATTACACAACCATTTTAAGATTTTTAAACGTCTTCCATTAGTTTCTTTAACACATATGTAACAGCTCGGATTTTCCAATACGGTCAAATAGACTTAAATAAATTCAGCTGAAGTAATTTCTTACAAAGGATTTCTAAAAGAAACTATTGAATCCATAACAACAACTTTCTAATTCTTGTGCCAGAGTGCTAAACTTCACTTCTTTCGAGACTATCACTTGATCCTTCATCTGAAAACATTTTGGAAAAACAAAAATGAGTACAGAAATACTCAATAAGCAATTTCAACATCAAGTTCAGAAATTCATTTTCTTCAAAACAAAAACATAGAAATTCAGTTTAACAAATCATTTCAATAGTTGAATCAAAAATCAAATATTCATTCGGACATTTTCTTTTAAAATAATCATAAACAAAATACAAATATCCTTGCAAAACTTTTAATACAACTATTAAAATGTTCAGTCAAAACTTTCAAAAAAACAAAAAAAAATCTTTCAATTGAACAAAACTTTCAAATATCGAAACTTTCAATTTAAACAGTACTTTCAATCAATCATTACTTTCAAATATCATAGTGGGAATATGCATTATTTGGGTAGACTTCAGCACATATATGATGGTTACCCGTCGGTAATACCAATCAATCAATCAGAACATTCAATCAGAGTTGTCGATAAAAATCGACTAGAACATTCAAATCAATTACTTAAGTGTGAGGCCATGTGACTGAAACACACACATGAATCTTCATTCCATGTCGATAAAATCGACCAGAACAATCAATATAATTACTTAAGTGTGAGGCCACGTGAGTGAATAACACACACGTGAATCTTCATTCCAAAGGAATTCCAAACCACAAATGTGTCTTCCCACAAATGTGTCTTCTCACAAATAAGCCAAAACAATTCCATCAATTCCAATTTATGCTACTATCACAAATAAGCAAAGTATTCCCAAAACAGAAAATTGGCATATCTGGATAGCCCTTATCAAATCGATCAAAAATTCTTTTGTAAACATTTGAAACAAAACATGTAGTTTCAAATAACAATTTCAATAAAGATTCATCAAATCAACCATTCAAACTCAAAACCAAAACAAACTTACTTTCAATTCAAAATCAATCAAATTACATTTATTTCAAATGATCCAAAATGGCAAAAATACTTTCAAATAGCAAAATACTTTAAAGCATATAAAACAATTTCGACCAATTTCAAATCATACAAAACATTCTTTCAAACATTTGTCAAATAAACAATATTAAAAATATAATTGTACCAAAATTGCTATTTTGGAAGGGATGTGGAAACTACTTACCTCGATCGATAATCCTACAATTCTCAATCTCAAACTCAATTTCAAATCTAGTTCCCTTTCTTGAACAATCATCAACTTTTCCTAGAAGTCCAAACATATTCAATACTTCACTGATCAAAAACCAAAATTATATCTTAATTAAAGGTCCAAAAGCTTATCTAAAATATAAACAATCTTATCTATCCAATTTTTCCCATTCAAAACAATTTTCTGCATAAAAAGTTAGGGAAAATAGGGTTCTTGGACCAAAAAAAAAATAGCACTAAAAAACCTGGGTTAAAAACACTTTAAAACTCAATTAAAAACGTATTAAAATCGGTAAAATCAATACTTTTCAATATGAAATAAAATACCAAACAAACTTTCAATTCTACAACTTTTAAAACCTTCAAAACTATCATAAATTATAGACAAATAACCTAGAAAATTTTATGTTTCATAAAACAAAATTCTTCAAGATTTTAACATTAAAAGAATCAAGATTTGCCACTTTTTAACACCAAAATCAGATCTCAAAAATCTGGATTAAATTATTGTAAAAACCTTTAAAACATACTCTTTTCATGTAGAAATCAAAGATATAAATTACACGTTAAAGAAACAATCATTTGGTAAACTTTCTTGTACAAAAAGAACCCAAAAACATTACAAAAACAGTCCCAAATTTAAAGAAAATAAAAGCTGAAAAATTCTGGAAATTTTTTCTTTATCAAACCTTCAGTATAATCCAAAATCCATAAGATCAAAAACTTTGATAAAGAATTAAGCAAACCAAAAACCTAAAAACTTTTTAAGGCAAAAGATTTTAATAATCTTTTCATTCTAAACAATCAAGAATGAAAAAAAAAACCCAAAAATTTCCAAGAAAGATTCAATCAAGAAAGAAAACAAACTTGAAAATAGAATAGAAGAAAACTTGTTGTTTTTTCTTTAGAGATGAAACTATAGAATTTCTTCTTTTTTCTAATCAAAACCCTTAAAATATTATCTTCTCTTTTTAAAAAAATAATAAATAAAGATTTATCTCCTAATTCAAAAAAGGTTTTAAAAAAAACCAATAAAATAAATAAAATAAAAAATCTTTTTTTTTCTTCAGTTGTTACAACATATACATCAAAATCTTACCAAATTAAACCTATTTAAGATTTACCAACTTAAAACTTACAAACTATAAATATAATAACATTAATAGTAGATGTTTAAAGTAGAAACGTAAAAAACTTTAAAAAAATTTAAATTTTAAGTCTAAAAATAAAGTAGAAAATTTTTGAAATACAAAACAAAAATTTAGTTCAACTTTGACTATGAAAAACCTCAAATTTTAACTAATAATGATTGGTTTTTAAAATTATGATAGAATGACTTATTATTTATAAATATTGTGTCTTTAGAATATTTTCGATTAAAGTAAAAAAAATATATAGTTATTTGCTAAAAGAGATATAAGTTATTCATAAATTTATTCAAACACAAAGGCTCGTGGCTTAAACTCAACACCAAAAAAAAAAAAAAAAAAAAAAAAAAAAAAAAAAAACTAAAGAGAGGGATTTTCCTTTTTTTTTTTTTTTTTTGTGGGGGGGGAGGGGTGATTAGGATTGAATAGCTTGTAAAAATTAACATTATTATGTACATCACAATCACTATTTGTAAATAAGTTAAATATACCAAATAGTCCACGTTTTTATAATTCTTAATTTGGCCTTTAATGTTTTAAAATCATAAATCTTACTTTATTAAAAATTCTCAATTTCATCGTTTCATATAAACATTTATTAAAATGTATTTACCAAAAATTGGTTTTTCATTAAATTATCATTCTAGTAATACATTTGAATAGAGCAATGCTACTTGAAAAAAAATAGATTTTGTTGATGGGTAAGTTAGATTTTGCTTACTGGTAAGTTGGTTTGATTAGTAAGTAGCATCTAAATGACATATTTACATGTCCAAATTTATTACAAAACTGTTATGGGTGAACTTATCGACTGGGTTGTGAGTCCACCAAAAATAGGAGCCCAAGGGGTCGAGAACCCATGAAATCGATCTCAAGACCCACAAGGTCGACCACTGGGTCAGCCAAGCCTAACGAGGCAAACCCCTGAGTCGGCCAAGCTCTATGAGGCCAACTCAGGCTTTATGAGGTCGACCCAGCTTCATGAGGCCGACAAGCTCTATGAGGGCGACCTAGGTGGGGGGGTCAGCCAAGGAACCATGAGGCTGAAGTCAACCAAACCTTATGAGGCCAACACACCTAGGAGTCAAACTCAGGTACGAAGTTTGGCCACGGTCAATCAAGATACATTTCGAGAAATGGATTTATCGAGTAACGGTACAGTCTTGAAACTGTTTCTCATACTTAACACCTTGCAAGAATGATCGATATGCTACACGCAAGTGCACGTGATCGAAGTAATAAAGAAAACTGAAAGTACTCCAGAGTATCGTACCCAAGGGAATGAGTTTTAACAAAATTTATTAAGATGACACAAAATTGTTTGCAAAATACAATTGTGGTAACCAAAGGTGTAAAGGTGCTTGGGAGGTTGTTTTTGCTAAAGAAAGTAAATGAAAAGTCAATAATTAAGAAAATTGGGATCCAAGTAGCTTATGCCCCCTTGGAAAGAAATGCCACTAAAAATGCAATTGCAATCATAGTTAACACAAGGGAATTAAGTAAACCGAATTCAACTTCTATTCAATTTTGCTTCAAAATCTTTAGGAGGCTAAGTGATTAAACCTATATGTCTATGGCTAATCTAACTTAGGTGATTTCATGCACAATTCTAGCAGTTTTGGAGCCTCGCCCTATGTCTAGGGTCAATGGTTAGGACTTATTTCTGAGCCTTTTCCTCCATTTCTTTTGTGACATCGACTTTTCCTTAGCTCTTTCGATATTAAGTTCAAGCTTGACAAGCAACACTAGTTGGCCAACTAGGTTTACCCACATTATTTCAACAAAAACAAACAAAGTCTCGAGTGTCAACTAGATTGAATATGCTTTTGAGCTTTACATCTCTCCTCTAGGGCATTCACTAACTTGAATATCTAAGAAGGAATTAAGTCATTATGGAATAAATGAAAACCCAAAATTTAATTACTATGAATTTCATAATTAAAAATCGAAATACCAAAATTAACTGTTGCAATGATGGAACTAAACAACTGAAATTTAGTAATAATTTATGAATCTAATTCAATAACCCAAATACTCATGAAAGCAATTTATATTCAAAATTAGAATTCAAAACATCAACTTCATTTACCTTTAAATAATTTCAAATAAACCTTCCAGACAGTGATGAAACTAATTGAGAATTTCAGAACTTAGACTTATAATTTCCTCATATTTACGGAAAAACAAAGGAGAACAAAACCCATAATTCATTGATTAATTCAACTTCTATAACTTACAAAAATTGGAGTAAACAGAGACCAAATATAAGAGTAAAATCGAGCAGAAAAAAAAACAGAGGAATTAAACATAATAAAACTACAAAAACAGAGTAACAATGCTAACAGAAATTCCTTATTTTGATCGAACCAAATACTCCTTCAAGGGCAATTGGATCTTCACCTCCTCGAACCTTCATTGAGGAGGGATCAAACTCGGGAATTAAAGAGCACAACGAAGCATAAACTATTGAAAGAAAGACAGAAACATGAAAATAATAGCTGCTGTCCGAAAATAAAAACCCAGAAAAACAGAGTTAAAAAAACGATCCTTCTTCTTCGTTCTTCCTCCCCTTTTACGGATATTCCGAGGCCTTTTTCTTTCCATCTTGGGGCTCCTAAACTCTTGGGTAGACTTGGGGCGTGAGATTAGGCTGGAATTTCTCCCATAAATCGAGCAAATCCCATGAAGTTTGCTGAATTTCCGTAAATTTTGCACTGTTTGATAAGTCCAAAAAATGCAATAGCATTTTCTCTCTTGTTCACCACCTTGCCTTCTTAAGGAAATTTAATTGCATTTCATTTTCATTTTCTTCATTTCTTCACATCTGCACAAAAACAACGATTTTAGCTAACTTTCCTTTATCTTTTCAACTTAATTCTTCTTTTTCCATACTCCGACAAGCTTGCATGAATTTATCTTATAAATGCTATTTTTAGCTTGCTCGTTATTCAATAAAATATGCAAAAATGGCAAGAACAACTTAGTTTTAGGGTTGAATAATCCTCATAACTGAGAATTATCAAAGAATCACAACAGGATTGTAGCAATCCATAATGATAACAGTGTTGGGATTTATGCTCTAAAGCCTCGTAATTAATAATTTATTTAATAATGAATAATAATTTTGATTATTTTATTTGCAATATAATATTATCCATTATATGAAAAATCTAAGGTTATTAGTGTAATCTTGAATAATATGTGGTTGACATACGAGAGGATCATCTTCAAAAAATAACCTAAGGGTCATAGTATATGGATAAGGTTGGGTGCCTTATCCTAGTAACACTTTTGATCAATTAAACTCATGAACTTTTGTAAGTGAATCAATTTAGACCTTCAATTTCAAATAATGGACAGTCTAAATTTTTGAAGAAGTCTACACACGTGTGAGACTTGATGTATGAATAACTTTCAAATTATAAGTTTGCACATATGTAAACTAACATTTTTCAAATGAAATTTAATAGAATGTGTAAATTGTTACTGTTGGAATAGAAATTTTGGCGAATCAAATGTTGACATGTTATTACTTAAAGTTAGTGACAAAATTATTTATTTAATTAGGGATTAATTAAATTTGTAAGCATCCCTGAATTAAATTATGACAAATCCAAATATGCAATTAGGTTATATAAAATTTGGTTCAATTTTAGACAAAATCCAAACGGGATGCCCTAATCCAGCAAAGTCTCAACCCAAAGGGCTAGACCCAAAGTCAACCAAGTCATTCCAAAGGGGTTTAAGCCCAAGGACAATTAGGCCCAATCCAATAGTTAGGCCCAAGCCCACTTGAGGCTCTGAGGAACTCTATAAATAGAGAGCTTCGTCCTTCATTTGAAGGAGTCAGAAGTGAAGGACCTTAGAAGAAGAGTTCAGAGAAAATTTAGAAACAAAGTTCAGCATACTCCAAAAGCTCCTGAAGATCGAACTCTTCCTGAAGTCCTAGAGTGTTGAACACTCTTAAAGACCACAGACTTTTCAAGAGAAGACTCCTGAAGTCCTTGGGTCCTGAACACTTTTTGAAGATTAGAAAACTTTAAGACTCCGAAAAATTCTTCGAGGATCAACAAGTCAAAGGTCGATCCTCCAAGCCAATCAACAAGCTAAAGGTCGATCCAACAACGCCAAGGACTAATCCAACGAACAACAAGTCAAGGGTCAATCCAACAAGATGGATAAGTTGAAAGGTCGATCAGAAAAGACCAACGTGCTCGAAAACAAGTTATCTAGCCCTCGAGACGTTTGTACATGAGAAAGAGAGAGAATTAGTGGATAAACATTAGAGATTGTACTATACTACACTCAAATCAATACAAATACAAGTTCATTTCATGTGTCTCATTTCTCTTTTAAAATTATGTGTTCACCAAATTAACATGCCCGGTGGGACCATCTCTACCTATCATCTCTTTTTATTAACTCAAAACACAAGTGAAGTGATGATGTACAAGCAAACTTCTTCAATGATCTCTCTCATGAGCAACTCATAATTGGTTATGTTACCTATAGTTACTCCAATGAACTGAGGCTGAAAGAAGACGAAGTAATGACACTACCTTGAGCATCTACTAATGATAAGTTCTTGGTTAAGTGTAATCCTTTATTCGATCTTATTCTAACGTAGTGTTCGTCTTGATGACTGAAACGAGCACTATGGAAGAAAGAATGGCAAGGATACAGAAAAAGGTCAACACCTTGATGAAGGCGATTGAAGAAAGATTTTCTAAAATTGCATACTTAAAGAGCCAGAGTGAGAGTCAAAATGTCGCTGAATCAAGTCATACTCCTGTCGTCAAAGATTGCAACAACGAGACGGTCGTTGTGCAAGAAGATAAGCTACAATGACCCTCTACTTCGATCGTTGCACTATCTAACCAACAACTTTAGGACATGATAACAAACTCCATAAAAGCTCAATATGGTGGACCTGTTCAGAACTCCCTCTTGTATTCCAAACCATATACTAAAAAGATTGGTAGTCTAAGAATGTCAACCGAATACCAGCCACCAAAGTTCAACAATTTGATGGGAAGGGCAATCCAAAGAAACATGTTGATCATTTCATAAAGACATGTGAAAATGATGGTACACGAGGAAATTTATTAGTCAAACGGTTCGTACAAACATTGAAAGGGAACGCTTTCGACTGGTACACTGATCTAAAGCTTGAGTCGATAGATAGTTGGGAGCAGTTCGAAAAGAAATTCCTAAATCGCTTATACAATGCAAGACGAATTGTTAGCATGTTCAAGCTCACCAACACTAGATAACGAAAAAGTGAACCCATTGTCACTACATAAATCGTTGGACAACCATGAGTCTCGATTGCAAAGATCGTCTCACTAAACTATCTGCTATTGAAATGTGTATTCAAGGTATGCACTAGGGACTTCTGTACATCCTCTAAGGTATAAAGCCCCGCACCTTTGAAGAGCTAGCAACTCGCACCTATAACATGGAGCTAAGTATTGCTAGTCGAGGAAGTAAAGACATTCTAGTCCCTAACATAAAAGAAGAAAAAAGGGACATCAAGGTGACTTCAGAAGAGTCAGTGGTTGTCAATACAAGCCTTCTCAGGTTGTCTTTAAAAGATAAACATAAGAATATCAAAAAGTGACAAGAAAATGGAAAGCATTGGTTAACCTTGAAGGACAGACAAAAGATAGGCTGTCATTTTCTTGATTCTAACATTCCTGACAAGTTCAGAGTGTAAGTGAACGGAAGAGATGAAAAAAGTTGATGATCCCAACTATTGTACATATCATCGAGTTGTCAGTCATTCAGTGGAAAAATATTACGTCCTAAAAGATATAATTCTAAGGTTAGTTAAAGAAGGAAAAATTGAGCTAGGCCTTACTGAAATAGCTTAGTCAAATCATGTTGTAGTAACAACAAATACATGCAGTCAAATGCACTCTAGTTCGCTTCATGATCAAAAGGTGCACCTAGTCCAATTTAGAATCTTGGAACCTGTATCTATTTGGTTTCAACATGAGGTACCAAGAAACAAACTTCAAGACGTGATCAAACCTATCAATGATAAAGACAAAGGTTGAGTTCTTATGACTCATCTGAAGAAGCAAAGGAAAAATTTAGCCACAGGCGAGTCTCGCAAATTTAGAAGTCACAAACAGGACAAACATCAAAGAAAGAAGAAGCCAAAGAAACTTAAAACTAAAGAGGAACGAGAATAAAATATCTTCTCAACTTTACCAATCAATGACTTTAATGGAGTTCTTCTCGAGAAATTTTCTTCCCATGAAAAAAGAGGAAGAAAATTATGCAAGTTCTTGTTATATCAACGCAGAAAAGGTTTATGATTCAAAAGAAGTCAAGCAAAGGACTTCTATCTTCAATCGCATCAAGCCTTCAACTACTCGACCTTCAATCTTCCAAAGGATGAGTATGGCAGAGACAAAAGAAGAAAACCAAGATCTAACTTCTAGCTCCACTCAACCTTCAGCCTTCCAAATTCTAAGCGTGTCCACATCAAGGAAAAATTAACCTTCAACATCTGTCTTTGATCGTCTTAAGGTGACAGACGATCAACATGAAAGAAAGATGAGCACCATAGGGGCGAAATTATTCGATGAAGTAAACCAAGACAAAAAAGATTCACAGTCTTGTCCCTTCACGCATGAACTGGAAGTTCTCTATTCTCATAAACAAAGAAGGCCCTTTGAAGGTAAAGAAAATATCGTCATCTTAACAAATCCTACAAATGAAGAATCTGATCAGGACCATGATGAAGACAAGAGTATCTAAAATGTAAAAGCTCCTTGTCGCAAGAGCCTAAACTGCATGATGTTCCTGGTCCACATGAACTTAAAAGATGAATAGCTTGAAAAAAAAATTAACTACATTATGACTTGATCCATTTTCTTCAAAGGTACGTAGGCAGCTTAAAGAAAACTTTAAGTTCAGTCTCTTCAAATAAAAAAAAGTATGCCACAACTATTGAAGCATGACCTTGAAAATTGAATATGAACTCCCTAATGGGAACAATGCAACAAACTAAAGATACCCAATCCTATTGAGAGTCGCAACACTACAAATTGAGGGTGTTGCATCTTTGTGAAACAGGATGCTATAGGTTGAATCCATGCGAGACGACTTTGCATCATCTTCAAAAGTTCTAGCTTCGTTCCTTTTCAAGTCTGAAGGCTTCATCGTCACTCCATATTCAAAGTTGAGGTTGTCAATCCAACTTCAAAGTTGAGGTTAACTGTCGTTCCATCTTCGAGTTTGAAGGTTTCGTCGTCACTCCAAGCTAAGAGCTCAATGGCTTCATCACTTCATCTTCCAAGTTAACTTCAAAGTTCTGCAGTTTTTGTCTTCAAGTTATGTTCGGTGGTTTCCATCTCCAAGTTATGTTCGGCGATTCTGTCTCTAAGTAATGTTCGGTGGCTTGTTGCTTCCATCTCCAAGTTATGTTTGGCGCCTTGTGGCTTCTATCTTCAAGTCTAGGGTTTGAGTTTTGCTTCTCCTCCAAGTTCGATGATCATTATCGTTTGCTTCGCCACAAAGTTAGAAGGCTTCAACGTTGCTCACTCTTTCATTAAGTTAGGAGGCTTTGCCATCACTCAATCCTTCATCTCATGAGGCTTCACCGTCACTAGATCCTTCATCGAGTCATGAGGCTTTGTTGTCTCTCCATTTTCATGTCAATAAGCTTCACCATTGATCCTTCGTCAGGTCGGGAGCCATTATTGTCACTCCATCTCCAAGTCTGGAGGCTTCATCGTAGCTCCATCTCCAAGTATAGTGGCTCCATTGTTGCTCCTCCTTCAAGTCTAGAGTTCGCGTTTCGCTCCTCCTCCAAGTCCTGTGGCTTCGTCGTGGCTCTATCTCCAAGATCGATGGTTTCGCCGTCGCTCCATCTTCAAGTCTGGTGGCTCCATCTTTGCTCCTTCTCCAAGTCTAGTGTTCGCGCTTCACTCCTCCTCCAAGTCTGATGGCTTTTTCGAAGCTAGCCCCAAGTCTAGAGGCTTCGTCGTTGCTTCATCCCCAAGTTCGGTGGCTTCGTCGTCGCTTCGTCCTCAAGTCTAGAGACTTCATCGTCGCTCCATCTCCAAGTTTAGTGGCTTCGTTGTCACTCCGTCTCCAAGATTGGTGGCTTCACCATCTCTCCATCTCCAAGTCTAGAGGCTCCGTCGTCACTCTATCTCCAAGTCTGGTGGCTTTGTTGTCGCTCCTCCTTCAAGTCTAGGGTTCACACTTTGCTCATTCTTCAAGTCCAATGGCTTCGTTGTCGCTCCGTCCTCAAGTCTGGAGGCTTCTTCATTGCTCCTTATACTAGTCTGGTGGCTTCATCGTCACTCCATCCCCAAGTCTAGAGACTTTATTGTCGCTCCGTCCCCAAGTTTAGTGGCTTTGTCGCTACTCCATCTTCAAGTCTGGAGGCTTCGTCGTCGCTTCGTCTCTAAGATTGGTGGCTTCTCCATTGCTCCATCTCCAAGTATGGTGGCTCTGTCGTCGCTCCTCCTCCAAGTTTAGGATTTGTGCTTCGCTCCTCCTTCAAGTCGGTGGCTTTGTTGTCGCTTCGTACCAAGTTTGGAGGCTTCGTCGTCGCTTCATCTTCAAGTCTAGTGGCTTCGTCGTTGCTCCATCTCCACCTCATCAAGTCTAGAGGCTTCGTCATCGCTCCATCTCCAAGCCCAATGGCTCCATGTGCTCCTCTTCCAAGTCTACGATTCGCCCTTCGCTCCTCCTCCAAGTTTGATGGCTTCGTCGTCGCTCTGACCCCAAGTTTAGTGGCTTCGTCGTCACTCTGTCTCCAAGTTTACTAGCTTCTTCGCCACTCCATCTCCAAGTTTGGAGGCTTCACTGTCGCTCGCTCTTTCTCCAAGTTAGAAGGGTTCGCTCGCCACCGCTCACTCCTTCTTCAAGTCAAGAGGCCTCGCTGTCACTCACTCCTTTGACAGGTCAGGAGGCTTTGTTGTCACTTCATCTTCAAGTATGGCGACTTCATCATTGCTTCACCTCCAAGTTGATAGGTTTTCTCATCGCTCCATCTCCAAGTCGAAGAGCTTCATTGTAGCTCCATCTTTAAGTTCAATAGTTCTATTGTTGCCCCATCCCCAAGTCCGATGGCTCCATCATCACTCTGTCTCTAAGCTCAATGACTCCGTTGATGCCCCATCTCCAAGTCCGGTGGCTCCATTGTTGCTTTGTCTTCAAGCTAGGTGGCTCCATCTTGCTCCTTCCAAGGTCGAAGCAGCACGAAAGGTGAGCCATTTAGTCACCTTTGAAGTTGAAATAGCAAAGAAGGTGAGCCATCCTTAACTCCGCCTGAGTTAGGAGTTGGTCACCTTCGAAGTTGAAGCAGCAAGAAAGGTGAGTTATCCTTAACTTCGCTTGGGTCAGGAGTTAGTCACCTTCAAAGTTGAAGCAACAAGGAAGGTGAGTCATCCTTAACTCCGCCTAAATTAGGAGTTGGTCACCTTCGAAGTTGAAACAAGTCCAAGGGTGAAACAAAATGCAAGGAGGACCATCATTAACTCCACTTGAGTTAGAGGTTGGTCACCTCCAAAGTTGAAACAAATCTAAAGGTGAAACAAAGTGGAAGATGAATCATCCTTAATTCTGCCTGAATTAGGAGTTGGTCACCTCCAAAGTGGAAGCATAGTGGAAGGTGAACCATCTTTTATTCTGCCTGAATCAAGGGTTGGTCACCTCCAAAGTTGAAGTAGAGAAGAATGTGAATCATCTTTAATTCCACCTATATCAGGAGTTGGTTAACTCCAAAGTTGAAGCAGAAAGGAAGGTAAACCATCCTTAATTCCACATGAACTAGAGGTTGGTCACCTCCAAAGTTGATGCAGAGAGGAAAGTGAATCATCCTTAATTGTACCTGAATCAGGGGTTGGTCACCTTCAAAGTTGAAGAAGGCATCTTAGCTGCAGGTTAAGAATAATAGCAAAGGGGGTATATATATATATAAAAGATGTCGGAGAAAAGTAAAAAAAAAAAATCAACAAGAAAAAAAAAAGAAGAAAAAAGAAAATTTTTTTAAAAAAAAGTGCATTGACAAAATTTCAAATTAAAAAAAAAAGAAAGAAAAAAAGGAAAAAAAAAAAAGAAAGAAAGAATTTTTTTTATAAAAAAAAAAGAGAGAGAGAATAGGCGTGAAAGAAAAAAAAAGTTAGAAAAAAGGAAAAAAAAAAGAAAAAAAAATGTTGAATCGAAAAAGAAAAAAAAAGGAATAAATAAACTTGCGGTCATGCACATTAAAAGAAACAAAAATTAAGGAGAAGATTGAAATTGGGCCCACAACCACTCAGAAATCCAATTTAATTTCAAATTACGAACAACTGTCAAGGGTTCCAATTTGAAATTCAATTGCAATGGATCAAATTTCCTCGACATCAAATTGATGTGAATCAAATGACGCCAGTAGAACGCATGACCTCTGTGATAAGTTGATTGACCAATCATGGACGTACAAAATGAACCGACTCGGTTCACATTCTCTTGGCAACAAAGAATGAGGGGAAAATGGTCCTTCATAACATTTTCTTCTTCCCTTTAACAATGGTAGTAAAGGTTGGTGCAATTTTCCAAATGACTCACTGCTCTATTTATAGCGGAGGGAAAAGATCAAATCACAACAAAATTGGACATTTTGAAGGAAAAATCACAACCAAATTTGACAATTTGAATCCAAACAAAGTTAGGATTCTAAATTTAGCCCAACCAACTTTCAAATGCCTAGCTCAAACTAAACTCATTACTTGAATAAAATCCAAATCTTCCAATTTTATTCAAAAATATGAATATAACTCAAATTCTATTCTAAATTCAAAAAGAATTTGGAAAATTCTACTCCAAAATTGGCAAGACCTAAACATTTGCTTAAAACTGAAATTTGTCCCAAATTCAAATCAAGAGTTGGACACAATCCAAATTTTATTTCAAATCAAAGTTAGACAAAATTAAACCTATCGAAGTCAAAATCATGGTAGAGTTTCAATTTTATTTCAAAAAGTAAAATTTGAGCATAATCCAAATTTCATCCCAAATCAAAATTAGATGAAACAAATTCTATCAAAGTCAAAATCATGGTAGAATTTCAATTTTACCTCAAATCAAAATTTTATGCCAAATAAGAAAGTCAAAATATTGGCCCAAATTCATATTTTGATAGATTGGTGTAAAAAGTGTGTCAAAACAAACAAAAAAAAAAAATCAAAATTATGAACCAAATTCTATATTTTGATTAAATTGGCACATCAAATGGAGTTCAAATTAGGAGCAAACATCTTAAGTTTTGATTCCAAACTATCTTTTTTTTTCAAGATTCACTTACACATATTAGTGCATAAATCTCAAAAAGATGGCATTTGTTGAAATAGAAATTTTGGCCAATAAAAAATTGTCATGTCAACTTAAAGTTAGTGACAAAATTATTTATTTAATTACTGATTAATTAAATTTGCAAGCATCCCTAAATTAAATTATGACAAATCTAAATATGCAATAGGGTATATGAAATTTGGGTCAATTTTAAACCAAGTCCAAATTGAAGCCCTAATCCAACAAAGTTCCAGCCCAAATGACTAAGCCCAAAGTCAACCAGACCAGTCCAAAGAAATTTAGGCTCAAGGCCAATCAAACCCAGTCCAATAGTCAGACCCAAGCCCACATGGGGTCCCGAGTAATTCTATAAATAAAGAACTTCTTCCTCCATTTGAAGGGGTCAAAAGTGGAGGACCTCATAAGAAGAATTCAGAGAAAATTCAGAAACAAAGCTCAGAAGACTCCAGAAGCTGCTGAAGATCGAACCTTCCATGAAGTCTACTCCCTGAAGTCCTAGAGTGTTGAACACTCATTGAAGATCAAAGACTCTTCAAGAGAAGACTTCAAGACTTCAAAACTTCAACAAATTCTTCGACGATCAACAAGCCAAAGCCAATCCTCCAAGCTGATCAACAAGCCAATGGCCGATCCAAAGATCAACAAGTCGGTCAATACAACAAGATCAATAGCCGATCAGAAAAGACTAACGTGCTCTGTTCTTGCCCTCGAGATATTTGAACATAAGAGAGAAAGAATTAGAGAATAAACATTAGAAATTGTACTACATAAGAGAGAAAGAATCAGATGATAAACATTAGAAATTGTACTCTATTACACTCAAATCAATACAAATACAAATTTATTCTACATGTCAATCTCGTGTGAATAGATACACTTATAAAAGTTTACAGTTTAAATTTGTATAACTTCTAAAGTTTAAGAGGTTAAATTGATTTTTACTTTTTTTTATTTTTTTTTTATAGCTCAGAAAAGTGGATTTGTTAATAATAGAAAGGAGTGTCTGAATGCTTTTTGGACAATTAACTGATTCAAAGGACACTCTGATTGTGACTATTCGTCACCATTTTGGTGATATTTCCAAGGCACTGTCCAATACCCACTTTTTTTCTGTATTTTTTTCAACCTTTTCCCATTTATGCTCCACTTCGCTAATATTAATTGAGCACTCTTTTCGTTATTTTTCTGCTCATACTTATATCAAAATAGTATTCAAATTATATAAAAAAATTCTTCTCTCTTGTTTGTTATTTGTCTTATTTTTGGCTAAATTATACACATACATAAGGAATGGAGTTGATTTAATTTTGCTCTTCATGTTTTAAAAGTTTTTATTTTATCCTCGATCTTTTAGTTTGTTTAAGAAAAACTTATGGTTACCTGAGACAGAAGATTGAGAGCAAAATTGAAGCTTTCAAAACTTTAGAAAATTGAAACCCATAACATACATCAAGAGCAATTTCTATAATTCATTCAGTCTTTTTTCTCCTAATGAACTTATTTCGTTTCTTTTTTGTATAGCATTCTAGAACTTCTACTTGATAGTTTTCAATTCTTTTTTTAAAAAGTTTAGTTAAAATATGTTCTAGGTTAAATTACAAGTTTGGTCCATAAACTTATAAATTTGTGTAAAAAAAAGTCGTTGAATTTTAAAGTGTCTAGTAGATCCTCAAACTTTCAATTTTGTATCTAATAAGTCCTTAAACTTTAAAAATATCTAATAATTAAGTTCCTGAACTTTCAATTTTATGTCTATAAGTCTGTGAATTTTAAAAAGAGTCGAATAGGAGAATGACCTATTAGAATCAAAATTGAAAATTAAGGGAACCTATTGGATAGAAAGTTGAAAGTTAAGTGACCTATTGATATTTTTAAAGCTCAAGGGCCTATTGGATACAAACTTGAAAGTTTAAAATCTATAAGACACCTTTTAAACTTCAGGGACCAAATAAACACAAACTTGAAAGTTCATAAACTAAATTTATAATTTAACCTATGTTTAATTAATGTTTGTATAACATAAATTTTGACAAATCACCCAATGATCGTTGTACAGAACAATTTAAGAACTAAATTGGCAACAATTTTGAAACAATCTCTAAACACAAACTTAATTTTTTTTTTATACGAGAAAACATTAAAAACAAAATTGTCATGTTAGCATTTTCTATTTTCGACCTTTAATATATATATATATATAAAAAAGATTCTTCAGAATTTTAATTAACATTAGCATGCAAAATATAAAAGGATTATCTACAAAAAAAAACAAAGAAAAAAGATTATGGAGAGTTTTAACCGAGGTTTAAAATGTCGATGTCCATGGAAATGTCAAAGTCTCAATTTTATGGAAATGTCGATAAAAATATCGATAAAATGTCAATGTCGATAGATATTTATGGAAAAAAAATTCAAAAAAATATTTTAAAAAAATATTTAAATTAATAAATAAACATTTTATACTTTTTAAATCAGTTAAAATACTTATTACAATATTATATTCACATTAAATTACATTTTCTTGCTATTTTTTTTAATATTTCATCAATTTTATACGGTACAGTGAAAATATCGATTCCCCCCTTATATCGATGTTGAACCCATGGACATGTAAAAATGTCAACATATCAACGAAAATTTAATACCATGGTTTTAACTACTATTAGTGTGGTTTTTGTTGAAACACTGCAAACCTCTATGGAAAAAGGAGCCAAAAAAAAAAAAAAAGAGTTTAACAAAACCTCCATAAAGAAAGTGCACCTTCAAATGATGATAATATTTGATATTTATATTTATATATAAGATTAATAATCATATTGTTTTTTTAAAAAACATAGACATCTCAAACTCTTTCAAAAGAATTTTGATATAAAGACTCTTATCATTTAAGTTACATTCATGATCCAACATCAAAATTAATGAATATTTTGTTGATATAACGAATCTTATCATTGAAGTTACATTCATGAACCATCATCATATTAATGAATATTTAGTTTCCAAATGTGAATCAAATGCCCTTTATTCCTTGTCAAAGAACAATTCCTTCTTGGAAGTGGTTTGGAAGAATCGATCTTTACAAGCTTGCGAAGGAACTCATGAACCGAAAAAAACCGAAAAAGAAACAAGAAAAAATGACTCATGGCAATGCAGAAAAACATTGAAGGGAGAGAGAGAGAAATCAAAATGGTCTCTCTAAGAAGCATCCATTATTTTTCTGCAGCCAATTTGGGGAAGTGGAAATTTGAATTTGTGGGAATCCTGATGATGCTGCAGCAGTTGCAAATTGTTGAGAGCCACCAGATTGCTGCCATTGGTGGCTTTCACTCAAACACAGTGAAAGTTCATCACTTCCTAACCCTCCTCCTTCATTGCTGCTGCTTAACAACTCCATCTACAAGGAAAAAAAATTAAAGTTTGCAGCTTCAAACTCTTTAACAATGGCTGTTTTATGATATTGATTTAGGGTTGGTGAGTATTTTGAATGGTTCAATAGCAAACTTTTAGTTCCTAAATTGTGATGGTTAGGTTTAATTAGTCCTATTTAGTTCTTGATCGTTTCAATTATGTTCATAAGTTTTGAATTATGATTTAATGTAGTTCCTTTTGTTAAAACTATTAACTAAATAATGATGTGGCATGCCCCCTTAAACAAACATTGGCTCATTCGGCTTGACATGATAGAAGAAAGTGGATAGTCTGACAAAATAAAGTGTGGCATGGTCTATTGAGAAATTTGATACATTGGTTCAATAAGAGAATATGTTGCACATGCCACTTTATTTTAGTAACTTTGACTATATCCTTCAACCATTGATCTATCAAGGCTGCTAATTCAATTATCAGTCGTCCACTAATAAACTTGTCACATCATTTTGTACTAAATGGTGTTAAAAGGTAAGGATAACATTAAAACGTAATTCAAAGTTTAGGGATGTAATTAAATTTTTTTTGAAGTCTAAGACTAAATGGTCATAATTATCAAACATATACTAAAACATAAAGTCTATGGAGAACAAAACATTGTAAAACAACAACTGAAAGTACCAAAATCTTACTTGAGAGTTTGATTGATTGATGCGTGGAGAGTAATTGTGAAGAGTCTGCAATTCCACAGGTGTCTCCAAGTGTCCATGTATCGTCGTATCGATGGAGGGTGGAGACTGAATGATCGTTTCGCTACGAAACTGCATGTTCTCTGTTTGAAGGAATGTATATCTTCTACCATTATCATTCTCAAATATATTTGATTCCTGGATCACATCGACTCGAAATCATCAACGAATAGGCACAATCTTAATATGAATAGACAGTGAATGTAAGTGAAAATTCACATCAAAATCAAAGAGAGGTCATTTTCACCTGAGGGTTAGATTCCTTATTTTGCAAATCACTTTTATTGGTGACATTTGGGCAATGATTCCCAAATGAAAGGGTGTTTTGTTGTGAGCTTGAATTTCCCAACCTCAAATCAAGATTCTGTTCCAAGACTTTGCCTGATGATAATTCTGTAAACATCATGAACAATCAATAGGCTGATCCAAAATGCAGAGAAAACCCACCAAAAAGTTCCAACAAAATTACCTGTTGTACTAAGCTCATTCTCATATATGCTGGGATCAAAGTTTGTAACAGCTTCTTTGCCATTACACTTGATTGCAGCTTTGTCATATGCTCTAAAACAAGTATAGCATTTACAAGTTCATAATCATGTAATCTAGACAGATCAACCAACACAACAAAGCACTCACAAACATACCTCGCAGCTTCGATCTCGGAATCAAACAACCCCAGATAAACGTACCTGTTGAATCAAATTGAACCCAATCAATAAACACGAAACCAGTTCGACCCAACAAAATAAGTACTCAATCAGTAAAGAAAGTAACAAACAAACGAACAATGGATTGAAGAAATATCGTTACTTTTTGCCTAAAAACTGGCCCATCCGAGCCTCCCATCTTCCACATTTATGCAATGTTACGCCTCTGAATTTTGAGCTTCCTCTCGGATAACCCGTGCTTTGTCTACGAAGAACATGTACAAATTCTTCCTTAGTCAAATTTCCCATCTGTTCCAGAGAAAACCGAAGTAAAAAACATGTTGATTGCTACTAGAAAAATGGAACAGAAATTGAGTAAAAAACATGTTATAAAAATAGACCTGCTTCAAATCCTCCTCGTAGTCTTCAATGTTGAAATTTATGTCTGCCTCTGTTCCTCGAAATTTTATAGCCGCCCTATCATAGGCTCTGCAGAAGAACTTCCTCATGTTGATTTGCAGTTTGAGTTCAAGATGAAAGACAAATAAAAAACACAATAAAATCAGAGGCTCACCGAGCAGCTGAATGAGCAGTGTCGAATCCGCCTGTTGGGGGTTCATCAAATTCAACAACATACAATTTCATCATCATGTAATGGAAAAAAGTAATTAGAATTCAAAGATTTTGATTCATACCCAGATAAACTTGTTTGCCACAGTCCCTAGTTCAGCAAAAAAACGAAAACCAGAGGCTGTGAGTTAATGGCGGAATATAGAAACTGATTTGTTTGCCGAAGAGGTTCAAGAAGAATCTAACCATATGTGAGATTCCCACCGGCCGGTTCGCCGGTAGAACGTGACGCCGCGATATTGAGAGCTCCGAGACCTTGGCCCTCGCCGGCTTTTCTTTATTGGCTGCAGAACCGCCACCGGTCTCACGGCCGCGACAGGCTCCGTCTGGCAGAACTTCACGCCGACCCACCGAGCTCGAGGGAACCCAGTAGAACCACCGCCGCCGCCGCCGCCGGCCGATGAAGCACCCACGTCGGAATCCTCCAGGGGGAAGAACTGCCGAGTCGCCGGCGGGTGCGTTACAGAGAAGTTTTTCCGGTGGACGAGCGGTTCGCCCTCACCGGCGCTGGCCTCGTCGGCGTCGGATCCATCCTCCATAGCCACCGCCGAAGAGCTCGAGTTGGAATTAATGGATCCTACCCATTTCGCTCTGTCTTCATCGCCGTCAATCGACGAAAGGCCCTCAAATTCATCAGTTCCGCCATGATCGGGCGAATCATTGAGATCCCACATTTTCCCTCCCCTCTTCTTCCCAATGCTCTATCGCTAAAACGCACAGAAATCAAGAAATTCACTGAAAATCAAAGGACAATAGACAAAACCCATTTCCACCCAGATCAAACCCCATAAGAATTCCGAGCCCTCGCATGGTATCCGGGTCTGCAAATTCAAGTCTCCATAGGACAATCAATAGCAAAAAGGAAAAACAGAGAAGCAAAGATCTTGGTGGGTGTTGGTGAATGTTGAAGAAAAGGTAAAGAGAAGAAGAAGAGAGTGCCAATTGCAGAAGAAAGAAGAGAGAAAGAGAGAGGCCCCCCCTTCTCTCTCTCTCTAGCCACTCGCCAGTTGTCAGTCAATTCACTGCTTTGCCTTTGCTTTCCTCTCTCTCTCTCTCTCTCTTTCTTCTGTGTTTGCTTTACGCTTGATTTCCTTTCCCCCGTTTTCTTGTGGTTGATTTCTTGTGCCAAATCCGTCAAGAATATTAGGCGTAAGCATTTGGGTTCGGATTGAATTGGCCCTTTCACTCAACTCAACTCTCCGCATGCGGCCGTCCCACATCGATCAAATCCTAACGCTCATTTGGTCTGGGTTTTTCCCCCACAGTATCGTATACATTTGTGTGTCGTGTGATATTGGAGCCAACCACTACAATTGGAAATAGACTGTGCAATGACTTGGCACTTTAAGCTTTAAATTATAATTGAAAGCAAGTCCTTTTCTTTTTGTTTCAGATTCTTTTCTTTTCCTCCAGGGAATTCGTTAGTGCATAAAACCAATGTCCAAAGTCAATTTAGAGGAGCATTAAGACAATGACTTTTCTTAAACCCAACTCTTGCATGGTAACAAGGCTTTCGCAAACAGCTAGATGTTCTGAAATCGCAACCCTTTGACAGTCGATCAAGATCCTACCTTTCTTTGCTTCCTAGAAAAATAAAATAAAATGTCACTATTTATGTCTCTTCTTATTAATTAGCAACAAACTAGCATTTTTTGTTGAGCAATGTTTGAGTGCATTATGAGTTGCACTCATCTTTTTGCAGTCCACTCCAATCACACAGCAGAAAAAATTCAAAAATATTGTTAAAGGAGAAGAAAGTAGAATTTGCTGCATGGCAAACTGTGATAGACAACTGGATGAGCTGCAAAAATATGGATACAACTCAAGATGCACTCAAGTTTTTTCCTTCTTTGGAATTGAAACATCGCCTTTAAAACCTTGTTTTCTCAAATGAATCAAGTATCTTTATGTGTTGTTAAAAATAATATTATTTCTATCCCTTAAATATATCAAACACTAGGTAGTAAACCTATGAAAATCTTGGAGACCAAAGTTCATCACAAGTTGCAAAAAGGACATTAGGCTAACTCGGGTAACTTTTAAAAGAGCAATAAGAGGGTGAGATGAAACCATTCTAAACTTCCCTCAAGCCTTTGCAGGACCACAATGCAATATGGGAGATTATTTCAAGGTCTCAAGCCAAGTATGACAACAAAATATCTTGAGGAATTCCAAATCCACTAGGTTGGTGGAGGTTATAAGATATTATGAAAAAATTATAGGAGGAAAACAAGCCAACACATAACACATATCCACTTTTAATATTATAATGAGCTATAGCATCATTTTCATATTAGGAGACATTTTTTTTAAAAGAGATCTTTAACCACATTTTAATCTTGACCGTCTCGTTTTTTTTAATAGGAGAAGAAATCATGGAGTTTTGATCTAGAGTTGAGAGAGACTACATTTTGAAAATGTTCTCTTATCAAAATAAATCTAAATTGAGTTTTTTTTTTTTTTTTAAATTGCAGACACCAACAAAACCATTACACTACTCGATCTCGCTCGAGAATGAGGGAGAGAATGTCCTCTGAAAAAACCATCTTTCCAACTTAGAGACTCCCAGAAGAAGATGTCAAAGCTGCCAACTCATGTGTCGTTTTGTTCTCCTCTCTAGGGATATTACAAAAAATGATAGAATTTACATCCTTTGCTAGAAGGAGAATGTCCTCCACAAAAAAAGGTTGCCAAAGCTGCCAACTCATGTGCCGTTTTGTTCTCCTCTCTAGGCATATTACAAAAAATGATAGAATTTACATCCTTTACTAGAAGGAGAATGTCCTCCACAAAAAAAGAAACTTTAGACAAATCAATAAAGAAACCGTTCAAAAGATTTGTGACTTCTTTAGAATCTGACTCCACACGCAAGAGATGACAACCTTCCAAGCCCTCCGACTGGGCTTCCTTCAAGCCTTCCAGGATGGAGAAAGCTTCCAACATCTTCACCGGCAACCAACAGGCATGAATTTGCACCCTTCAATCAAAGGCCGACTAGTATTATTGCGAACCAACTAACCCACACCACCTCTGTTTAGTTTGCTAGACCATGTCGCATTTTCATTCAGCTTCCAAATCCCGTCTTCTAGCAGCCTCCTGTCACTTGGACCTCAAGGATAGCTGAGGGAGGGGAGAGTAGAGTTCTTCCCATTGGGCCACTCAGAGCTCTAAGTCATGAGGCCAAGGAAACCTTGATCGCGTGGATAAGATATTTTATAGACGGCCAAGCCATGTTGAACCGAACTTTGTTCTTATGGCACCAAATGCTTCCAAGAATTGTAAGGACTCGATCCAGCTCCTCCTTCGAGCACTCCCTTCTGATATAGTCCCAATAGTCACAAGGATTTCACAAACCCCTACCCAAATAAAAACATTGCATATTAGTGGGGTAAAAATGCTCCCATACCTTCCTGGCCAACTTACATTCCCACATGATATGAGAGGTTGTTTCAAGGGAAGTCCTGCAAAACGAACAACATAAATCAGTTGAGATTCCTTTTCTACTTAGATTGAGCGTCGTGGGAATGAGATCAATTATAATTCTCCAGCAGGTTAATCTAATGTTTGGCATGACATCCACTTTCCATAAAGCACTCCACATTCCATTGAGAATCCTCATATCAAATTGCGAGGCCAAAGTGGATCGAGAAAGTGAAAACCCTAAGTAATATGCACTTTTTACCAAAAATTTCCCTTTTTTGTCCAAGTGCCAAATGATCTCATCCTCTCTATTTGCCCCACCTATTGGGATGTTGACAATGTCCACCATGTCGTGTGGGAGAAATGTCTGTTTAACTAGGACTTCGTTCCAGCTCCCGTCTTGCTTAAGCAAGTTGGCCACCCTCTTGTCACAAAACGGCTTTGCAACTTTTCTTGGCTTGAAATTACATGCATTAGGAATCCAAGGGTCCTTCTTAATGTAAACATGACGCTTTGAGCCAATTTTCCATCTGTAGCCTTTCATGAAAAGGTTCTAGCCCCAAAGAATGCTTCTCCATGTTAGAGAAGGGTTCAAACCCAGCTTGACATGTAAGAAGTCTGCATTCATAAAATATCTCCCCTTCAGGATCTTAGCCAGAAGGCTATTCAGATTTTTCAAAATGGCCCAGCTATGCTTAGCCAACATCGCTTGGTTAAAAACTTTGAAATCCCTAAATCTCAGCTCACCATCCTTTTTTTACTGTTACACAAATGAGTCCAACTCCTCAAGTGGATTTTCTTCTTTACATTAGAGGAGCCCCACCAGAACCTGGAGCACATCGAACTAAGGTCTCTACAGAGATTATCTAGAAGTTGGAAGAAACTCATTGTGTATCCCGGTATAGCCTGTGTCACCGCCTTGATAAGCACCTCCTTTCATCCCCGCTGAGAACAACCTTTCCTTCCACCCCTAGATGGTTTTCCAAACTCTATTCCACACTTCTCTGAAGATCTGCTCTTTATTGCGAGCATTATGAGATAGAAGGCCAAAGTACAAACCAAAAGACTCTCTATGTTGTATCCCTAAGATGGAATGGATACTTTGGATTTTGGACTGGCTCACATTCGCACTGGTCATAAACATGGATTTTTCTTTGTTAATCAATTGGCCTGAGGCCTCCTCGTAGTCTTGGAGTACCTCCTTGATGATCATGCTTTCCTACAAAGAAACATTGAAAAAGAAAATGCTATCGTCAATAAAGAACATGTGAGTTAAAGTTGGACAGTATTTATTAACTTGAAGACCAGAGATTCTAGAGAAAGAGATTTCCCTATTTACGCGCGTCGATAGACCTTCAGTACACAGGAGGAGAAGGTAAGGAGAGAAAGGGTCGCCTTGCCTCAGGCCTTTAATGGGCATAAACCACCTTCTAGGGTTCCCATTCATGAGAACTGCGAAACTGACAGTGGTTACACATCTCATGATTAATTCAATCCATTCTTGGACAAACCCTAGCTTCTTCATAACCTCCTGGAGAAAATCCCACTCCACTCGATCATAGGCTTTACTTATGTCAGTTTTCAACGCCACCCAACCTACTTTGCCTTTCTTTCTATTTTTCAGGGCGTGAAAGTACTCAAAACGAATCAATGCATTATCAGTGATATGGCGTCCGAGGACAAAAGCTGATTGGTTGGGAGAAATCACCCTTTCCATAACCTTCTTTAGGTGGTTAGCTAGCGTTTTTCAATCAACTTGTAAACCACATTACAGAGAATAATCGGTCTGAATTCTGCCATGTGCCTCAATTTTTTACACTTAGGGATAAGAGATATATAGGTTTTGTTGAACTCCCTAAAGTTCACTCCCTTGTGTAGTGCATTGAGACACATTTCAATAGTATTATGGCCCACTATACTCCAGAACTTTTGTTAAAAGAGAGCATGCATACCATCCAGCCCAGGGGCTTTTGTTGGGTGCATTTCTTTTAACGCTTGTTCCACTTCAGCTTTGGTAAACTTCTTCACCAACTTTGCATTCTGGGCTTTCGACACTTTTTCCTCAATATAATCAGTTAACTTCTGGATCGCTTCTAGATTTGGGTTGGAGGTGGAAAACAAATTCGCAAAGTAGTTAATAGCAGTCATTTCCAAATCCTCACCTTCCTCCCTCCGAACTCCATTCTCATCAATTAGACCTTCAATGGAGTTGACTTGTTTCCTATAATTTGCCTTATAATGGAACCACTAGGTGTTTTGGTCACCCCATTTCAGCCAATCCTCTCTGGATCTAATTTTCCAATATCTCTTTTCCTCTTCGTACAAAGCCTCTAGGTCATCTTCTGCTTTAATAAGGTCAATTCTCCAGGGACCTAGCTTGTTGGATGTTATCTCTTGAACCTCAGTTACTTTCTTGCTTATGTCTCCTTTAAGGGAACCATTCAATCTATTTTTGTCCCAACTTTTTAGCTTTCTAAGACAGTCCCCTAACTTATCCTGCAACTCCTTGCTGCTATTAGACATGTTGCCTTGCCACACATTGCCAATAATATCTTTACACTCCTCAAGGCTACACCATCTCTCTTCGAAACGATGGTTTCTCTTTTGGTTACCCTGCTCCACACAATTTCTGCCCCAGTTCCAGCCTACAAGGATGGGACTATGATCCGATCTACGAAGCTCAAGGTTCTAGACGTGAATAGATGGTTGAAAAGAAATCATTTTAGGATTGGCAAAAAATTTGTCCAGTCTTTCCTTAACCATCTTCCCTTTCTTGTGTCAATTGGACCACGTATAGGAATCACCACGGCATCCTAAATCCAACATATTACAACTATCAATGGCCTCTCTAAAATTGTTCATTTGACTAACCTTCCTACACCTACCTCCCTCCTTTTCGGGATCAAGTAAGATTTCATTAAAATCGCCCTCTACTAGCCACGGTAAATTGACCTTATTATTGAACCTTTTGAGAATATCTCAAGAATTGATCATTTCTTCAGTATTGGGATTCCCATAAAAATTCGTGAATCTCTAACACCCCTCATTCCCTGTGATAAAAGAGTCGATATGTCCCACTGAATACGATCTAATGTCCACTTTAATTAAAGAGAGCCACATTAAAATAAGACCCCACTCTTTCCAGTACTTTCAACACAAAAACATCCTTCCATCCTAAGGTTAGCTTTGATTCTTTCTGCTTTACCTTCTCCAATTCTAGATTCAAATAAGAACACAATATGGGAATTTTCTCTTTCGACTAGTTTTCGGAGATGATTGAATGCCTAAGGATTCCCCTAACTTCAGAATTCCAGCATAGTATTCTCATGGTGACCGGCGGGTTGCTTTGCAACCTCCACCGATAAAATATCGTAAATCCTTCCATCCGTGCAAATCCTCTTAGAATCAAGGGGAAATTAGGGGAAAACCAGATCGTGCTTCGAACTTGAAACCTTGCTTTCTTGGGACTCTCTCTCTTCTTTATCCGTACTTGCTACACGCTTCCATTTGTTCAGAGACTTTGGTTGGGCATGAAGATCTATCTCCTTGTCCACAACTTGCTTACTTTTGGTTGCCACTGGAGGGGGGTGCCCGTTATCGAAGTATGGAGAGATTTGTGGTTGAGTATTCATTTCCCTGCCCAGCCCACTTTGAGAAAGGTGACTTGATAACGAGCCCATCTTTTCTTTGGCCCTATTTTCGTTATTGTTCTCTGGCCCCATCATAGACCCTTGCTGGAGGAGATTTTTCACATATTAAAGCCCAAGCCCATTTTTGATTTCGTACAATCCCCTGCCTTTCTGTCTCTTCCCATTCCCTTATGTCTTATCTTTCACATGTAGAGAGTCCACTATTTTTATCTTGTCTGTTAGTGCGCCATTTGGAACGGGAACAAAGGGTTCCATGATTTCTTTCTGTCTCTTGGTTTCTGACCCCTCTCTGTCTACCTCTTTCTCCTCCATCGACTTCTGCAAGACCGACAACGACGATCGCTCACTGACCGACGAAGTCTCCATCACCTACTTTCCATTTGAGGGCGTGCAACATGTCAACCCCTCTCTAGTAGAGTTCATCATTTTGTTACTAAAGCCTTGCTTATCATGTTTGGCCCCATCTTCGACCGCTTTCTACTAGATCCACTCTATCGCATGACCCCACCATGTTTCCCAGAACTTTAGCCATCTTCATTGTGTGACCTGGAACAGGAAGGTTATGAAAATGTACCTAAAAGGATTCGTACTTGAATTCCAAATTCGATAGACAACTGCTCCCTCTTGGTTCCTCCAACAAAATTAGCCCTCGATCGAAGAGAACCAAGGCCCATTTGCCATCGTTCATTTCTTTTCTCTTTCATTGTTGAAGTAGCACATATAGGTTGCGCCCAATTCGTTCGGCTTCCACTTGGTCTTCCAAATTCCATATTTTTTGGGATTAATTGGGTAAATGCTTCTGCCTTGATCGATTTGTTGTTATAATCTTGCAGGCTATTGTATTTCTCAATTTCTTGTCCACTTCATCAATGTCGTCGTCTTCCATGTCAGCCGTAACTCTCTTCCTCTGCTAACTTCATCTTCACTATGAACCTGCTAAATTTTTCCTTGTCTATAGAAGTTAGCTCAAAGCTAGCTACCTTTGCAAGTCATAATAAACCACTATCTGGGCCAGAACCCAAACCCCCCTGACCCTCTTCAACACCCTAGCGACCACACCAGTCCCCTCAGCCAACACGAAGCTTCCCCTTCCTTCCACGATCTTTCACTCAAGCTTGAGAGAAAAACAGGACCCAAAAAAGATTGACTTACCATTGCTCACCTTATTCCACCTAATACTCCCTATTGCTAAAATCTTTATACCCCATGTGACGTCCCTCCAAGCATACTAGTTGTTTCTTTTAATACTCACTCCCGCGAAAGGCTTAGTTAATAAAATAATTCCTTCCATCAGTATTCCTAAACTCTTTTTTTTTACCATATATACTACTAGAAGTAAGACACAAATTTGGAAAAGTTGTTACAACAAGATTTGGTAGTTTAATTTGATTAAACATATAACGTAAATTGGTATGGCTTGAACAACTACTTTAACGAGGACCACCATGCTTTTTTTAGAGTAACTTACTCTTCTAACTTTGATATGCTTGAAAAAGCTCATTGCTTTTTTACTTTTTTTTCTTTCTTTTTTTTTTTTAAATTATAGAATGAAAGGCCCAAATATTTCTCATGCAAAGCCATTATCTTCCAAATTTTTGTCATACCCTCATAGAATAAGAGGTGTTTAAGCTAAGTATGGTTGTTGATTTTGAGAAATTCACATTTGTACATACATAGCTTCATAGGCAGTCAAACTATTTGATTCTTTTTCTCCTTTGTTAATATTATATCATCCATAAAGAAAATTAGATGGCAAATAGACAATATACGTTTGGAATAGTCTTCTTAACCAAAATTATCTTTGCAAGACTTAAAAGAGAGCGAAAAATCTTTTTGGCAATCAAAGAAAAGGTGGGATGTGTCCCATGTAGAACCCTTTGAGGATTATCAATAAGGATGCAAAATAAAGCACTACACTCACTATTTAATATCTTACTGATTCAATAAGAGTCAAAATCCAAAATTTTAATTTCACTATGTTTGGAGGAATGTTGATTTAACTCATTAAGTTTTACTAATGTCAAGTTTTAGGATTATTTCTTAAGTAGCCATTTTTCGTTGTTCGATTCTCGAAAATATGAATGCACTTCATGGCTAGCTATGAGAAAATAAGTTATCTTCGAGTAGTCTATTTGACACAAAAGCACTTCAATTCTCCGCAATGGATCACATCAAGTATCATTTTTACTCTGTTAATTAGCCAAAGATTTTGAATAATTTTGTACTTTACATTAATAGAGATTGACTAGAAGAGCCAAAGGTTTGAAGGAGTTCTAGCATCCTTTTAATCTTATGGATGAGGAGTCAGGCTCAATTAGAGGAATCATTGAGATGTCATTATTGCTCAAGATGTCAAAGGCACAACTTACAAGTGTAAAGACAAACCCATCTCTAAGTACTTTTGGTAGAAGAGTCTAGGTAACCCATCAAGCATCTCTAGGGCTTCTAGGTAGGGGACATGAAGTTAAGCGCAATCTTAATATCTTTTTTGTGAAGAGTTTAAGGAGCATCATTACATTTCATAGTAATTTGAGAAGAAATAGCATCAAAGATAAGATTTGTGGAAATTGGATTGGACTTCTCTAAGAGAAATCTTTGGAAAAGTAGCTCATTCAATTTCCTTCAACCTACCAATCAAGTTCCCTTGCGCATCTTCAATCTGATCGATGCCACTAATTTTACTTTTTGTTGAAGCTTTATGGTGGAACCACTGTGCATTCTTATCCCACAGTTTTGTTTTTTTTTTTTCTTTTGCGTTCAACAATATGTGAGGTGGGAGATTCAAACATTTGACCTCTTAGTCAATAGTACATATTTTATGTCAGTTGAGTTATGCTCTATGTTGGCCACAATTTTGTTAATTGCTTTTAGATTTTTATTTTCAATAATTTTTTTCTCCAAAAGCAATCAATTTAATTTTTTTTTCAGGAACTAGAATGTTAATTTTGGAATTTCAAGTTGTTTGAATTAGAGTCTTATTGAATTTTTCCTCGCAAGCTACAATCTTATATTTAAAAACCTTTGAGTCAGGGACCAGAACGCTCTGTTATGGAGAGTGATGGAAAACAAAACACCTCTCCTCAAAAGCTCATGAGAAAAATGTGAGGACAAAATAACATCAAATATTTGAAGCCAAAATACACAATACATGTTCTTATCACTGCATCAATACACATACTTGGAACTACATCATTCATTTGTTAAATAATTAACAACAAAAATAACATCGAAAGAACAAAATCATTTTGTCTAAAATTCAAGGACTGAAATTAAATTTAATGACAAAAACAGAACAAGCATGCAAATCCAAAAAAAAAAAAAAAAAAAACTTTAAACCCTCATGTGTTGTTTCACTGGTTTTGAGATCGGTTTGGCAAGAATATTAAAAAAGACCCATGTTTGTTTAAGGGATGTGTTACTTTTTAAAACCCAAGTAATTATTATCCAAGAAAAAAATAGGGCAATTGTGTTAGAAATAGCCCAAAATGTTTTGGATCTTATATAACTAACTCCCTCTAGTTTAATTTCTATAGCACTTTGATTTATTTTATTTTATATTTTAAATGTTGTTATATCTTTTTGCCTTTATTCATTAATTGTGGCAAATACTACCAAATTAATGGTTTATAAATACTTGGCTAAATTATAGAAAATACCCTTGAACCTTGTACTTTGTTTCAAAAATACTCTTGAACTTTTAAAAGTTTCATTAATACCCTTAAACTTTCAAAAAAAAGTTCAAAAATACCCTTACTATTAGTTTTGGATGGAAACCGTTAGTACGTTATTTCAAAAATACTCATGAACTTTGAAAAGTTTCATTAATACCCTTAAACTTTCCAAAAAAAAAGTTCAAAAATCGTTAGTACCTCGTTTTAAAATACCCTTGAACTTTCAAAAGTTGTATTAATACCCTTAACCTTTAAAAACCAAGTTAAAAAATGCCCTTACCGTTAGTATATGGATGAAAAATATTTTTCTACACCTCATTACTTCATTCTTCCATTTCTTCTATCTCTCTTGATTTGCTTCAATCTATGGCCTAACACTTCTATATTTTCCCTCTTTTTTCCGCTTTTTTTTCAATACCCTCTTTATTCTCTTCTTTCATTTTTTTCAATATCTAAAACTGTCAGGGGCCATTTTTTTTTGGGAATCTGGATAATCGGAATCTTCATGTTCCTGGAATTATAGATAACCGGAATGATGGATATCCGGCATCTTTAGATAGTCATGTTTGTTTTGTAGGAAAGTTTTTAAGGATGTCTAGAAATATTTGAATAACTGTGTTTGTTTCGTAGGATTTGTACTTGGAAATCTCTTAAATTTACATAATGTTCCAAGAATGCCCTCACGACAATTCATGTAATTTTTACATTAATTTAATACAATTTGAATTTATATAACATAATTTTTTTTATTAAATTTAAATTTTATTTTTAAATCAATTTAGTTTCTATTATATAACATAACATTATCAATATGAATACTAAATTTACCAAGTAAATGTCTCATAAGATAATAACAAATAATTAAAAAACTTTCTTATTGACAACCTTTCAATAATAAAATATTAAAGACATAAATTTTGTTAAATTAAAATTAAAAAAAATTCAGAAAATTTATTAACAAAAATTTAAAATGCAGAAAATCCCAAAAAATTAATTTCCATAAAATATTGAGAACATAGAAAATTAATTTGCAGAAAATGAAAGATCAAAAAATGCAAAAAAAAAAATCCATAAAATTTCAGAATATTATTTTGCAAAATAAAATAACAGAAAATGCATAAAATTAGTTTTCAGACAAAATGAAGAATATAAAATAGCAGAAAATAAAAATGCTAAAAATGCAGAAAATAAAAACGCAAAATGCAAAAATCTATTTTTCAAAAAAAATACATAAATAGAACTTCAGAAAAATGTTGAGAATTCATATATTTTTTTTTAAAAAGACAAAACTTAATTTGTTGAAAATTCAAAAATCTAATTAACAGAAAATGTAGAAAACTAATTTAGTTTGAAGAAAATACATAAAACTCATTTGCAAAAAATTATAATACATAAAACTAATTTGTAGAGAATTAAAAAAACTGTAAAAATGCAGAAAATGAAGAAAATGAATATGTAGAAAATGCAGAATACGAATATGCATAAAATGAATGTGCAAAAAATGTAGAAGATATTGAAATTGACAAAAAATAAAAATGGATAAATTTTGAAATGTAAAAAATGTAGAAAACAAAAATGGAAATTAAAAAAAAAAAAAACCAATGATTAGATGATCTGTAAATGAAGAGGCATTGAGACTTCCAATTTTAAGGTCAATGTCTCGACATACATCTCATATGAAAAAAATGTGATCAAAATTGAATAGACAACATAATGAAAAAAAAAATGTGAAAAGTAGCAAAAGGAAAAAAAAAAAAAAAAAGAGGAAGAAAGTAAGAAAGGAAACATGAAAAATACCTAGAAGAGGAGTAGAGTAGAGTAGAGAAGAAAAAAATCCTAATGGAAAGTGACGACTAACGAGATGACTTGGAGAGAAAGAAAGCGATTAGTGTCAAATAATTAGGGTTAAGGGTAAATAATGTAATTTGATAGATGCCTGAAAGAAGGGAATCTTAAAAACTCATCTTTTCAACGGTATTCAAGTTAGCTTAAAATGGGGGATTTTAAAATACCCGGTATCTTTGGATGCCTGACTATTTTAAGATTACCACAATCTAAACACGGTAATCTAGATGGTCATAAGGTGGGAATCTTGGATTACCACCAAACAAACGACCTCTCAATGAAGGTATATAGACTATAGTAAGAAGAAAAGAGAATAATGGAACCACCAAGAGACATTAGGATTTAAATGCTTTTACAAGGTTGTAAGTTAGTTATTTAAGTTAGCATGTTTGGGTTTAATATCAAAAAAGAGAGACATGTTGAGAATTCGAGTCATAATTTTGAGGACATCTAGTGATAGGGCATTTGTCAACCTTTTTTTTAAGGTTAAGGGTATTAATGCAACTTTTGAAAGTTCAGATATATTTTTAAAACGAGGTACAAACGATTTCTATCAATATATTAACGGTAAGAGTATTTTTTTAACTTTTTTTGAAAGTTAAGGGTATTAATGAAACTTTTGAAAGTTTAGGGATATTTTTTAAACAAAGTACTAACGGTTTCCATCCAAAACTAACGGTAATGATATTTTTGAACTTTTTTTTAAAGTTTGAGGGTGTTAATGAAATTTTTGAAAGTTCAGGGGTACTTTTGAAACAAAATTCAAAGTTCATGGTTATTTTCTATAATTTAGCCATAAATGTTTTACCAACCATTTAACTACCAAAACATTTTATTAACATGATTTTATTCATTACGAGATAACTAAAATTGAGAATACGAATCCAAAGATTAAATATTCTAAAATCTAAAAATTTTCTATCAAAACACAACAATTTTTCAAAAAATAATTCAAGTACCACCTAAAATGGCTTGAATTAGAAACATCATTTTCCAATTGAAAACACTTAAATTCCGATTGGGCATTGGAAAAAATTTGAATTTCAATTGGAAAAACATAAATTTTTGGTCAAATACCTAAAGTCTGACTGAAAATTGATGTACCCGATTGGAAATTGAGAAATTCCAACTAGAAATTGACATTCCTAGCCGAAAAATGACGATTCCCAACCAGAAATTTATGAATTTCGGCCAGGAACGTTTTCTAGTTATTTTTTAAAGAATTTCTGTAAAAAAAAAGTTTAGTAACTTTTTTTAATTTTTTTTACAATTATATTAGGCATATTTTATGGGAGTTTTTTTTAATTAATATTGTAGTTTTTTAAAGTTATTATAAAAATATTGTTGTTTTGAAAGTATTTATAAAAATATTGTAGTTTTAAATAGCTGGAGGATGGTCGTCTCTGAAGAGACTACCATGTACACGCGTTTGAGATGGTCGTCTCTTGAAGAGACGACCAAGTGTACGCGGTAGATGGTCATCTCTTGAAGAGACGACCATCTCCTGCCTTTTCGTTTAAAGAAAAACGCGTAGATGGTCTTCTCTTCAAGAGACGACCATCCCAGATATATTAATAATTATGTCAGTTGGCATATTGGTCAGCTGATTACTCTAAAACATAAAGAGCCTAGGTTCGAGCATTGTGGAACGCAATTTTCAATTTTTTTTCCCTCCGCTTTCTCTCTTTCATTTTTTCCTTCCATTTTTTTTCTTTCTTTCTCTTTTTTTTTTTCCTTTTATTTAAATCAAATAAGATATCTTCCATTTTTTTTTAATATTTGAAGTAAATTGAATATTTTATTGCAATTTATTATTTTTTTCTAAGAAATTCAAATTTATTTAAGTATTAATTATTTAAATATTTTCTTTTCTAATATGAGTAATTTTTCATTCGCTAGTATTTCTTTATTTTTCTTTATTTATTTAGAAAAAATTACGTGATAATTTTGAATAACGTGATTATTTTATTTAAAATCAACTCAAAATGACGTAAACGAAGTTGTTCTTCTCTCAAAGTCGATTGCAATATAATATTTAAATAGTTAATACTTAAAATAAATTTCAATTTTTTAAAAAAAGAATAAATTACAATAGAATATTCAATTTACTTCAAATATTAAAAAAACGGAAGATATCTTATTTTATTTAAATAAAACAAATAAAAGAAAAAAAAACAGAACAAAAGAAAAAAAAATGGAAGGAAAAAAAGAAAGAGAGAAAGCGGAGGAAAAAAAGAAATAAATAGTTTAAAACTGCATTCCACAATGCTCGAACCTAGGCCTTTTATGTTTTAGAATAATCAGCTGGCCAATTTGCCAACTGGCATAATTAATAATATTTCTGGGATGGTCGTCTCTTGAAGAGACGACCATCTACGCATTTTTTTTTTTAAAACGAAAAGGCTGGAGATGGTGTCTCTTGAAGAGACGACCATCTGCCGCATACACTTGGTCATCTTTTGAAGAGACGACCATCTCAAACGCGTGTACATGGTCGTCTCTTGAAGAGACGGTCATCTACCAGCTATTTAAAACTACAATATTCTTATAAATACTTTCAAAACAACAATATTTTTATAATAACTTTAAAAAACTACAATATTAATAAAAAAAAAAACTCCTATTTTATGTATTCTTATCAAATGTTTTTCTTTCCTTTCAAATTTAAGCATGAATAGATTTTTTTCCAATCTATTTTTTAATTTTAGTTTTAAGGAAGCATAAATATGCACAAAAACCTAAAGTATTTCTAGGGAACCGAAACATATGTCTGTATTAAAATTTTTAGAGTACATAAACATAAATTATTTTTTTTTCTTTTGCAAACAATGGTTAAACCGTGTTAATAAAATGTCAACATGAGCATGGCTCAACTGGCATAAAGTATATACTCTCGACCAAGAGGTTAGAGTTCGAATCCTCCCACATATTGTAATAAAATGTTTTGGTAGTTAAGTGGTTGGTAAAACATTCATAAACCATAAATTTGGTAGTTTACCACAATTAATGAATAAGGGCAAAAAGGTAAAACCACATTTAAAATATAAAATAGATCAATAAGTCAAATGTGGTATAGAAACTAGTTTTTTAGAGAGGTCTTATTTATATAAGACTCAAAACATTTTGAGCTATTTCCAACAATTATCCAAAAAATATTTCATGAACTATGAGATTTTATTATCTTTTTTTACTTGGGACTTTTTTCCTAGAGAAATCAAGAAGAGAGAAGAGAAGAGAGAGAAAAGTACTCATTAATTTGTGTGTAAATTAATTTTAATTATTTTAAATTAGTATTTATGTATTTAATAATTAATGATCTAGTATAAATATTTTAATTAATTATTTTTTTTTCATAAACAAAACCTATAAAACAAACACATACTTTTAACTTTTAGATATTAAGTTTTTAACTCTCAGATATTCAATATCCGCAATTCAAAGGGGTTGAAGTACGTTACCTACACACTTTTCAAACGATAAACTAATTTTCAAAAGTATAGACAAAACCTCAACAGAGCGCGAGTTCAGCATCTAAGGCTAGAAATGTTAAAGCCAAAGAAGTTAATTAAGCAGCATGAATGTAAAAAGTATAGACAACGTTGAAAGATGTGTATATTTAACGCACTAATTGAAACTCATGAATTTATCCAACAAACGCTAAACTTAACAAACTCACTCGACAAAGACGAGCTAAGCATCTTAAGGCAAACCTACCTACACCCATCCACCCCAAAAGAGGTGGATCTAAAATCTTGGAACTAGATATGGAATGTTGTAAACAACCCCCCAAAAGGAAAAGTAGTGGAAGTCTCTCAAGAAAACACATGTATTGAGTAGACAAGAAGGGAGAGTGGAGGGGAGAATAGATTGATGTGTAGTGTTGTTTTATGGAATGGACCAATTGAATGGATTCATAATCACCCTCGTCCTACTTCCCTTACTGGAAGCTTTGGTTTTGGAGTCCAATCAATCTATTTCCCTCGCTCGCTCCTCACACAAATCTCTTTGATTCGACGTTTTTCGGATTTTATGTTTTTTTTTTATACAGTGCTCTGACCACGTGGCCTCCTATTTTTTCCCATCTCTCGTTCCCGGTCCCCCCTCCCTCAAGCTTTCATCAAGTTTTATTTTATTTTTTTTTAAGTTTAAATCATACGAGATGTGTATAATTTTTTTTAATAAAAGTTAACTATATGTTTATCTGGGTGGGTGTCTTCTTTTTAATATTATATTATCTTTTTTCAGTTTTGTTTGTATTGTATTGTTCAAACATTTTCAATTTTTTTAATGTTTTAACATATTTTTATTATACTTTTTTTCTGGGTCGTTACGTTAACGTTTATTAACAATGAACTTATTCCCCATGATTTTTAGTGAGTTTGCAGAAATTTAGAAGAAATTAGTTTGCCTTAATTTCTATGAATGAGAATAAGGAGTGAGAATGGAATTTTTCGTTTCTCTGATTGTATATATCAAAATCAAAAAATGAGAATAAAATGTGGAATTCATCTCAAATTTGGGAAAAGGAACAATTTCGTTATCCTCATAATAGGTGATCAATCTCATTTGCATTCCTTATTACTAGTATATTACTACGTGCAAATGCACGTATATTTTTTTTCAAACGTGTATTTTTTTAAGCTAACGTGTGTATGATTTTTAATTTTGAAACAATTTAACTTTTAAATGATTTGGGCAAAATGTTATTAATTATCATTATATTAAATTTAATTTTACTATGTTATCATGCCTTTTATTTATTTAGTTAAAATTAATTTGATAACTTAATCAAGGGTTAGGTTTGAACTTAAAAAATAGCAAACTAAATTTCTATATTTTTAAAAACAAATTTTGGTTAAGGTTAAAAAACATTTTGAAATGTAAGTTTAAAAGAATATTATAAATAACAACAAGAGTCTTCGGAGAAGAAATTTAAAAAAAAATTAAGAAAAATGAGAGAACTTAAAGAAGTAGTAGAACCATGGTTAAGGTCTAATTGCACACTTGAAACTGACATTGAAGTGGTGGTGCTTCAATTGGCTATGACGTAGTGATTAGAATGTTAAATACTTTACATATAAATTCGAACAGAAACTAAATAACAAAAAAGTTTTCTACTCCATCTATGTTCGCTAGTGCAAGAACTCATGCATAGTGAAAATTAACATTTCACATTTCTTTTGTTTACCTCTTATCAGCTTCGATAGCCAACACATGTGCTATTTGACATGATATAACTGTAACTCACTAAAACTCAAGTGTAGAGATTGTCTTGGGCACAAAGAATTCTACTTTTGCTACATTTATATATTTCATAAGCCGAAATATGAATAAGTAATTATTTTATTTCATTATTGATTGATTTTAAAAATTAAATTTGTAACTATTTGCTAATAATTATCAAAGTTGATAAACTTCCGAGGGTAATAAATTTTAAAAACTAAATTTGTAACCATTTACTAATAATTACCAATATTAAAACTTACAAAGGTAATAAATTAGTTTCGTGTAGCTAAATTGAATTTTCTTTTATTTGTTTTAAATAATTCAATATAATAAAAAAATTTAAATCTTAATTAAATTACATAATCCTTCAAATTTAAACGTAAAAGATTAGGAATTTACTATTTAAAATAAATTTGTAATATGCTCTAAAAAATTTGTAATCTATAATGCTTTATTTAGATCTTTCTAAAAAATATTAAGATTAAAAAGAATGCATTTGTTAAAATTTCTTATTTTATTAGATTTATTATTATTATCTCGATAAATACTCTATATTGAAATTTTAATTTATTGTTATATTTTAATTAATGTGAATTGTATGTGAAAATCATTAATGGTTTTTTTTTTTACACAAGGATGTAGATGAAATCTAAACTAACTTCTGTATTTCTATTTTGTCGATGATCATGCACTCCATCAAATCTTAATTATTTTCTTAATTTTTATTAGTATATAATTTTATTTTCTTATTTTTCTTAAAATGGAGCTTTTGAATTGTTGTGGAAGTGAGTGTAATAGGAAAAATTAGAGTTAAAAGGAATGAAACAATTATAAAACTGTTGACATTCTAAAAATTTTATATTATATAATTAAATATAATTTGATAAAATATTAATTTTAGAATTAATTTATCTACATTGGTGCAATCTCTTACATTTTAGCTTTTCACATTCCATGCATTTAATCCATATAGATGCATATAAATTGCACTATCTCATGCCACAACTTGATAAATTTTAGGTTACATTTTATTGTTTTTAATAGATCAATTTAAAAAAATATAAGGTATTTTCATTTTTCTTATTTTGAAAAAAATATTTTACCTAATTAGGTATTTTCATTTTTATTATTTGTAATTACTTCGTTAGTTTATTAAAAATTCTATATATTTTCAGGCTAACATTTTATTATATCTTTAACTTTTTAACTTTAACAAAGATAAAATTAGTTTACTAATTTGATTTTATATAATAATTAAATTTATTAATTATAATTATAATTAAAGAAAAATTGCTTAACTTCTTGAAAATGAAATGACAAAATTTTATGCATTCTAACTTTTCATATTTCATAGAAATTATTTTTGATAATTAATTAATTAATTTAAAACTTTGTGAGGAATAGACAATTTTAGAATCAAAGAGAGTGAAATAAATATAGAATTCTGACATTCAAAAACTTTATGCTCTATAATTAAATATAATTCGATAATAATATTAATTTTAGACTAATTTGGCTACATTGATGCTAACCTTTTATATTCTAACTTTTCACATTTCATGCATTTAATCTTTATGGGTGCGTTTAAATTTCTATACCTTATGCCACATTCTTAATGAAATTTAGCTTACATTTTATTGTTTTTATTATATCTATTTCAAAAATATATAGGTACTTTCAATTTTTTTTTTTTAAAGTTATTTTACCTAATTTGAATCCATTGTTGTTTTTAATTACTTTGTTAGTTAATTAAAAATTCTATATATTTCGAGGCTAACTTTTTGTTATATTTTTAACTTTTCAACCTTAATAAAAATAAAATTAGTTTTCTAATTTGATTTCACATTAATTATAATTTTAATTTTAAAAAGATTGTTTAATGTCATCCCAAAAAAAAAAAAGATTGTTTAACTTCATGGAGAATGAAATAACCAAACTTTTTGTATTCCAACTTTTCATATTACATAGAAATTATTGTTGATAATTATTTTTAATTAATTATTGATAATTAATTACTTTGCAAATATTTATAATTAGTTTAAAACTTTGTGAGGAATATATTAGTAGTTACATGGTTTTTCGCCAACAAAAGGATATGATGGACTTGTAAAATTAATCGATAAGTTTTTAATTTTTTTTCAACAAAATTTTTAAGTTAAAAAAAAAAAAAACACTACACTTAATATAAAATAACAATAAAATAAATAAAAAGTAGTAAAATAATTCAAGACCCAAGCAAAACAATAATTTCTTAAAATAGATTTGTTCACTCGACAATTGATAGACAAACACTATTATTCTACTTTACAAATTGGAGTTGTCTAAGGTCTGAGATATAGATTTGATACATGCATGCAATACAACTTGCCAACATTTAGAGATGTTTGGGTTCAAGATATAGATTCGACATATGCATCGACATCGTCCTTGCGACTTGAATGTGCCATCAACATTTGAAGATGCTTTAAAGATTGAAGAGGCTTTGAAAGCAATGAGTTGAGAGAATAAGAATAAAGAAATAATGAAATTCCAAGTGTTAGAGAAAAAATGGTGAAGAAAACTTATTTTTATAGTAGTAAAAGGTGAGAGTTACAAAACCTTTTGAATTCTACCACTTTAAAAATTCTATTATGAATCATAATTAAAAATAATAAATATTTGAAGTTGTAGGAACAACCTTTTACCTTCCAAGCTTTAAGAATTCTAAACATTTATGGTTGATATTTAATTAATTAACTAATTTAATATTTATAATTAATTCTTAATGGCACATTTTGTAAATTAGTAAATTAAAGAAGGGACAAAAGTGTCCAAAAATATTTTTTCGAGGTTCTCACTTTTTAATATATTATAGATTATAGAAGTGGGACTCACACCACCTTTTGCAACACTTGTTTACTCTTTCTCTAATTATTTAATAAGATCGTCACAATGTGGCTGACTCATAATAACTGTTGGATGTGGATTTGAAAATCTGCTTATCTCATAATAACCTCTTAATACAATTTCGAGATACTTTTACAATTCATCGCTCATGCATCTAACGGTGCAAAACTACTAGCCACTTTCTGATGACCTCCTCGAATAATTTCTCTTCTTTTACCCTCCCTCATGATTTCTTTCCCCTTTTTTTCATTTTTTGAAACCCCACAATTTATATATTTTCATTTTTCTCTCTCGTATTTAAACTACTAATAATTTTTGTTAATAAAAAAAATCATGCTAATATATTCTTTTATTATATGTATGTTTTATAAAGTTAATATTTATTTTATTTAATTTGTTAAATATTTAATTCTAATTTGTTCAAATAATTTTTTTAAAGATAAAATTTACATATATAATTTATCTATATACTTCTCATAAAAATATTTTAATCTTTTTTTAGTTGATGAAATTTTATTTTAGTTAGTTGTTATGGGTTAATATGAAATAAATTCGATATTATTAAATATTGTAATAATAAATTTAATAATGATTTGTATTAATTGTTGTTGCACTAATAAAAATAAAAGTTATATTATTAGTTATTAGTTGATGTAACTTTACTTTAATAAGTTATTAGGTACTTGCAAAAGTAGCAAAAAAAAATTAATAGGAATTTACAAAAGTAACAACCACTTTTCAATTATGTAAAAATAGCAAGATTTGGAGGCCCAACCCATCCAAAAGAAAGCAAAAGTCTAATATACCCTTCATGAACATGGAACCCAAAGAATGGTATATCTGATATACCAATAATATATTTGATTTGATATACCATTAATATACCTAATTATGTGTGCTGATATACTAACAATATACCTGATATGAACGTTGGTATACCAATAATATACCTGATATATTACTTCTTTTTACTTTTTTTTATTGTGTTCAATTTCTCTTATTCAATTATGTTGTGTTATTTACAGATTTTAGAAGAAATGTCTGCCTTTTATAACCTAAATGTTTGTCTTCTATATCTAATATGAATGTTGATATGCATTTTGAATGAGTGTCATACTTAGATACACTAATATTATTCTTTAAATAAATTTTGAATAAGTCATGATAAACTGTCACTAATGATATACTTGAAATGCATTTTAAATGAATTTTGAATGAGTTATGATAAACTATTGATACACTAATGACATATTTGAAATTGAATTTTGAACGAGTGTAGATTTACTATTGCTACACTATAGATATACTTGAAATGCATTTTAAATGTGTATTGATATACTATTGATACACCAATTTTATACTTGCAATGAATTTTGAATGAGTGTCGATATTCTATTGATACACCAATGTTATACTTGAAATTGTATTTAAAAATGAGTGCTGATATACGACTTGTTGGGATTTATTCCCTAAAGCCTCGTAATTAATGATTTATTTAATAATAATTTTGATTATTTTATTTGCAATATAATATTATCCATTATATGAAAAATCCAAGGTTATTAGTGTAATCTTGAACAATATGTGGTTGACATACGAGAGGATCATGTTCAAGAAATAACCTAAAATGTCATAGTATATGGATAAGATTGGGTGCCTTATCCTGGTAACACTATTGATACGGCCTACTTTGTAATGGTTACAAATGATTTGATTCAAATCATTCATGTGGAGACATGTGAGTGAGGATATCTTATACAATGAGTTTGTATAAGACTGGACCACGAAATATTTAATCTCTCTTTATAAATTCATTAATTGAGAAGATTAATATTTCATCAGAATGATCATATGCGACTCGATCTTAATCCTGAGTGAGTTATGAACTCCTGCCTGTGATAGCTTGTCCTTTTATTTGCATGGGTGAGAGTGGCTTTTGTAGCCAATTCAATATGCCTACCATTTTAGGGACTTGACCAAATAGGGAGCTGGGAACATAGTCTCACAAGATAAAATTCACTCATTCCCATAAGGGTAAGTAGATGAGTAGGTCGCTTAAGTGCTGATTTCGGGACTTGAATAATGGGGTCCCACAATCTCACTAGTCCGAGAGGGACTTAGTTTATAGTTAGATTATAAACATATTGTTCATTAGAAGATCAGTGGTACTTAAGGTGCAAGATATAATTATAGGAGTAAAACGGACTTTTGAGCCAGCTGTAATTACGAACAACTCGTGAAAGATCGACTTGCATGTAATGATTATATCTATGGACACAACTTGTCCTATAGTGCATAAGAGTGCACATCTAGGTCTATATTGGAGTGACCTGTAGTTAATGAATGAAAATTAGTTAATTAAAGAGTTTAATTAATTAATTTTGTATCATTGGAGCTTATAATCTATAGGTCCATAAGGTCCCATTGCTAGCTCATAGTAACACTAAAAGATCAATTTAGTTGAAAGAAATTTTTGAAATGTTCAAATTAATATTAATTTGAAGTGTTCAAATTAATATTTAATATATTAGATGTATTAAATATAAAAGAGGAAAATATATTTATTGTATTTGATACATTAAATATTAAAATAATTAATGTATATTTGATACATTAAATAAAAGATATTTATAAAATTTGAATAAGATTCAAATAAATAAATATCGTAGGAGATTTGAATGAGATTCAAATAAGTATAAGATATATTTTAATATATTATATATTAAAATATAATATTTTAATTATGACAAAGATTTACCCTTGGTCTCTATAAATAGGACTCTTGGGTTGAGCTATTAGACACAACACAAACCTTCTCAATAGAGAATTAGAGAATTCTCTCTAGACCTCTTCTCTTCAATCCCTTGTGGATTTTCTTTCAAGAGGGTCCCACAAGCCTTGATCATGTGTTCGAGTCATAGCCAGGAAGATTTTATGGAGGAGATAAAGATCCGCTAGAAATATCTCAATATTTACTTTAAGTAAGTTTGTTTAACCTTAATTTTTAGTTTAATTTTAAATAAAATCAAAGACGATCCAATGCTTCCGCTGTAGAGTGAAACGTTCATTCCTTCAAATTGGTATCAGAACAATCTTTGATTTTTATTTAGAATTAAAATTTGATGGTGGGTGTTTTAATTTTGTTCACATATGTGATATATGTGGTTTGCAAATTGATTGTTTAGGCTATTTGTAATTAGTTTTATTTCTTTAATTAGATCATTGTGTAAAAATTGGTATGGGTTAGGATTTTTGTAATTTTTTTAGGATTTTTGTAATTTTTTTCCAAAGTTACAATAAACCTTAATGTAAATTGTGCTTGCTATTGCTGGGATATTGGAGACTCATGTTGGTTTCCAAAGATGAATTGTTCACATACTTGTGATTACTGTGATTTAAGTTCAATAGCCATCTCCATCACATAATCCAAAAGCCCAAATTTCCTTAATTCTACAAGAGATGGAGGAACTGCAGTTGGCATTTGTGGATAAGGCCCAATTCATAAGCCCATGAATAGTTTGTTGGTGAATGAACTATTCAAGTGTATGAAGCTTTCAATAGGCAATGAGTAAATTCAATTGCCAGCGTGGGTCTCATCAATTGCCGGCTGTGTGATGCCAATTGAATTGAGTACATTCAATTATCGACGTGTGTGAATCGACTTTGTCGGTGGCGCTAAAACGGTTCACGTGCGGCGGAAACTTTTGTTAAAAAAATGTAACAATCGCAAAAAAAAAAATTTTTTTATTTTTTTTATTGGTTTTTTCTTTCTTTTTTTTTTTTTAAAAAAAAAAACTTTTTTGAATTAAGATTTTATTTTTTTAAATTAGGAGATAAATCTTTATTTTATTTTATTTTATTTTTTTAAAAAAGAGAAGATAATCTTTTAAGGGTTTTGATTAGAGTTATTTTAAAAATGGTCTCTTAAGCCCTAACCTTTTTGACAAAACTTTTTGACGGTAAAAAGGAGAGAAAAAAGAAGACGTTCTATAGTTTCATCTCTAAAGAAAAAACAGTAAGTTCTCTTCCCTTCTATTTTTAAGTTTGTTTTCTTTCTTGATTGAATCTTTATTGGAAAATTTTGAGTTTGTTTTCATTCTTGATTGTTTAGAATAAAAAGATTCTTAAAATCTTTTGCTCTAAAAAGTTTTTAGGTTTTTGGTTTGATTAATTCTTTATCAAAGTTTTTCATCTTATGGATTTTGGATTAAATTGAAGGTTTGATAAAAGAAAATTTTCCAGAATTTTCCAGCCTTTATTTTCTTCAAATTTGGGACTGTTTTTTTTTTTAATGTTTCTGGGTTCTTTTTTACAAGAAAGTTTACCAAATGATTGTTTCTTTAAAGTGTAATTTATACCTTTGATTTCTACATTAAAAGAGTATATTTTAAAGGTTTTTACAGCAGTTTTATCTAGATTTTTCAGATCTGATTTTGGTGTTAAAAAGTAGCAAATCTTGATTCTTTTAATGCTAAAATCTTGAAGAATTTTGTTTTATGAAACATAAATTTTTTTGGGTTATTTGTCTATAATTCATGATAGTTTTGAAGGTTTTAAAAGTTGTAGGATTGAAAATTTGTTTGGTATTTTATTTCGTATTGAAAAGTATTGATTTTACCGATTTTAATACGTTTTTAATTGGGTTTTAAAGTGTTTTTAACCCAATTTTTTTTTCAATGCTGTTTTTTTTTTGTCCAAGAACCCTATTTTCCCTAACTTTTTAGGCATAAAATTGTTTTGAATGGAAAAAATTGGGTAGATAAGGTTGTCTATATTTTAGATAAGTTTTTGGACCTTTAAGATAGAATTTTGGTTTTTGATCAGTGTAGTATTGGATATGTTTGGACTTCTAGGAAAAGTTTATGATTGTTCAAGAAAGTGGACAAGATTTGGAATTGAGATTGAGAATTGTAGGATTATCGATAGAGGTAAGTAGTTTCTACATCCCTTCCAAAATAGAAATTTTGGTACAATTATGTTTTGAATATTGTTTATTTGACAAATGTTTGAAAGTATGTTTTGTATGATTTGAAATTGGTCGAAATTGTTTTATATGCTTTAAAGTGTTTTGCTATTTAAAAGTATGTTCGCCATTTTGGGTAATTTGAAATAAATGTGTTTTGATTGATTTTAAAATGAAAGTAAGATTGTTTTGGTTTTGAGTTTGAACAGTTGATTTGATGAATCTTTATTGAAATTATTATTTGGAACTACATGTTTTGTTTCAAATGTTCACAAAAGAATTTTTGATCGAGTTGGTAAGGGCTATCTGGATATGCCAATTTTATGTTTTGGGAATACTTTGCTTATTTGTGGTAGTAGCCTAAATTGGAATTGATGGAATTGTTCTGGCTTATTTGTGAGAAGACACATTTGTGGGAAGACACATTTGTGGTTTGGCATTCCTTTGGAATGAAGATTCATGTGTGTGTTATTCACTCACGTGGTCTCACACTTGAGTAATTATATTGATTGTTCTGGTCGATTTTATCGACATCTTTGACTGATTGAAGCTTATTTGTGGGAAGACACAGTTTGTAGTTTGGCATTCCTTTAGAATGAACATTCATGTGTGTGTTTCACTCACATGGCCTCACACTTAAGTAATTGATTTGAATGTTCTGGTCGATTTTTATCAACAACTCTGATTGAATGTTCTAATTGATTGATTGGTGTTACCGATGGATAATCATCATCATATATGTTCTGAAGGCTACCCAAATAATGCATATTCCCACTCTGATATTTGAAAGTAATGATTGATTGAAAGTACTGTTTGAATTGAAAGTTTCGATACTTGAAAGTTTGGTTAAATGAAGGTTTTGTTCAATTGAAAGATTTTTGTTTTTTGAAAGTTTTGACCGAACGTTTTAATAGTTGTATTAAAAGTTTTGCAAGAATATTTATATTTTGATTATGATTGTTTTAAAAGAAAATGACCGAATGAATATTTGACTTTTGATTCAACTATTGAAATGATTTGTTAAACTGAATTTTTTCTTTTTTTGTTTTTCCAAAAATGAATTTCTGAACTTGATATTGAAATTGCTTATTGAGTATTTCTGTACTCATTTTTGTTTTTCTAAAATGTTTTCAGACGAAGGATTAAGTGATAGTCTTGAAAGAAGTGAAATTTAGCACTCTGACACAAGAATTAGAAAGTTGTTGTTATGGATTCAATAGTTTCTTTTAGAAATCCTTTGTAAGAAATTACTTCAGCTAAATTTATTTAAGTCTATTTTAGTTTTAATTGTTACGCTTCCGCATTATTGTCAAAATGACCGTATTGGAAAATCCGGGCTGTTACAAAAAATATATATATTTAGATTTTCTTTTAAACCCTAAGTTTTGGAATGGTTCAAAAAAAAAAGAGAAGATTTTAAAGACCAAGATATGTCTTGGATTTAAATTGTTTTCAATTTCTTAGGATATGCCAAATATATCGAATATTTTTTTATAGTTTTAATTTAATTATGCATGAGATGTATGTGTTAAATTGTTTAATCATTGCATAAAGTATACTATTTAGATTAAAATCACACCATAGGTTAAGCATGATAGGTTAAACATTAGCATGCATCTTAATTAATTTTGAATATAATTGTTATATTAAAAAAAATTGATTAGGTTGTTTCCTAATAGAATTAAAATTAATTTTTTAAAGATAATTGTTATATTGGAAAATTTGATTATGATGTTTCCTAATAGAATTGAGATATTTTTCTAATAAGTTTGTATTTTCCATATTTTTGAATATAATTGTTATATTTGGAAAATTAAATTTGGATATTTTCTTTCATAAATTAAATCCATGTTTTTCCTAATAGGATTAGGATATTTCCTAATGAGATTAAGATTTCTTTAAAATAAAGATATTTCTAATTCATGCTTTAAATAGTTTAAAATTTGAATTTAATATATCTTTATTTGTTTCTAATAAGATTAGAATTTATGATAATCTTTTAATTTAGTTTTAAAGGGTTTAAAATGATAGAATTTCAAGATTATCCATAGTTTAAAATTTTGAATTTTAATTTATCATTTAGAATTAGAATAAAATATCCAGGATGATCTTTTAATTTGTTTTAAAGGGTTTAAAAGGATAGAATTTTAAGATTATCCAGTAAGTAATTTTTTTTAATAGGACTAAAAAAACATTGTTTAAATTCACTTAAGTTCATTAAACTAGTAATTAATAGTTAATTAAAGATTAATGAGTTTGAAATAAAAATTGACTATAAGGAAACTCTGTCTATGGAAGGTTTTGTCTATATTGGGGTATTTAAGGTGACCGAAAGGGAACACCTCTAACTGAGAACCGACCTAGGAGTTGAATTAGTCAAATTTTATTTAATTTCACTAAGCATGCTCATAATGTGATTATTTTTTTAAATAATTTAAAAACTTGGTAATTAAAATCAATCTAACCAACATAAGAGTTATGCATGGTAGATTGAGGAACTTAGATAAATGAGATTAGCCTAATTTGTCTAAGTAAGAGAAAACTCTATTTCAAAATAGTAAGTGGGAGAAGAAAATGTGTCAATATATCATACGGTCTCCATTATTGGTTCACATCGTGAGATTCAAGTGGGGACTCATGGCGGCTTTTGGACCGTCCCTCTACGGAAGGTGTTTGCATGGATCAATATCAGGATAAACTCCTGAGAATGATAGGATTGTAGTTTTGTTTCCAATACTTGACCTACCCTACGACGACACTTGTTGGGATAAAACTACGAGATCTAAAATGATGGGTCACACTTACAAATGACTCATTAAAGTTGTTAATGATGTCATTGACCAAACTAATAGTAACTAAATATTATAAGAATAAGAGTTATTATAGTATAAAACTTGGTTGAGATTGACTCAGTTTAGTGAAAGAATACTTGACCTACCCAAAGGTGGCACTTATTCTAACTCACTAAAGTACCATAGCATTAGAAATGATTTATAGGGTTCATTTTTCAAATTGTTTGATTTTCATACTAAAATTGAATGGATAACTGTTTGCATGATGTTAAATTATATATATATTTCAATATTATGTCAGTTTCTCTCATAATTTTTAATTTTATTACTGATAAGTCAAATTTGAAAATTTTTATTACTTGGAAAAGTAACATTAACACTATAATGGTAGTGTAAAATTTTGAATTTGTCTTTATTGAGAAATGTTCTCAAAACCTGTTGCTAATGCTATTCGAATTGTTCGTGAAGCACATGATTAATGAATCAAAAGTAAACGAGATAGCTTGTACGTATTCTCCTGGTTGACATGTTAGATGTCAAGTTTAGAAGATAAAGAAAATGACAACAACATATGAGACATTGAAGTCAACATAAACTAAATTTAGAAAATTGTCTTAATGATCTCGAAGATTAAGTATTACAAAAATCCAAGAAAAGAAACCAAATGAATGAAACTATATAAAAGGAAATAATTCCTAAATTAGCTAGGACAGTCATAATGAGAGGAATTTTTTAAAATACTTCTATGGGAAAAAAAATATAAATGAAAGTAAATTTGATTTACTAGATTTTTGGTGGAGAATAAATAACGACACCTGAATAGTTGATACAAGATCCACTATCAAGATTTATTTTTTTTATTACATTTAATATGTAATTCTTGGAAAGTACTTAACATGTAGAATAGTTTCTACAGGTTGGCACTAGGAAGCTTATCTCAGTTAGTGTAGTGAGAGATATTAAGAGGTCATTAAGTAACTTTACTTAATGCTGAATATGATGTTTTTAGTAACCATAAGAGAAATTCAATTTCTCGATTTTTTTACTAAAATGTTCATATAGCATGAATTACTTTGAAGTATGAAAGTTTATATTTTCAAATTTGTTTGAAAATACATTCAGCTGAAAATAAGAACAATTTGTATATGTTAAAAATGTTGACATATACTATACTACAAAATACTGAAATATTCAGGATTATAGAATCAAGAATAGAAAGACATTGTTTTCTCCTAAAAGATGATACTTGACTTTGGCTGTTAAAGTTGGTTAACATCAACTTGAATAGAATGAAAAGACTAGTAAGAGGTAATTCTATAAAAAGTTAGTTAATTACTTTACTTTTCTATAGATCTTGTCTTTCATGCAAGATAATCATTGAGTCTTTATTAGATAGGGCTAGAACGCCAAAGAATACTTTGCGCTTATACATTTTGATCCAAGTGGTCTGGTGAATGTAAAGGCCAAATAAAGTCATGAATATTTCATCACTCTAGTTGATGATCATTCAAGGTACATGTATCTTTACCTAATACAACATAAATCTAAATTTTTGAAAAGTTCAAGAAAATTAAGACTAAAGTTAAAAATTGATTAGGTAATTAAATGTATAAAGACATAATGATCAGATCATAATAGAAACTACATGAACCTTATGTACTAAAACTAATTGATAGAAATGGGTTTTTATCCAAATTATCTTAATACCAAGTACAATTTTGTGAAATTGTGTTGCAAGAGAAGAAACAGAGCCTTGTTAGACATGGTCACATTAGTAATAAGTTACACACCATTACCAAACTCCAGTTAGGAAATGCAATAGAGATTGCATGGTGAACATGATTCCCTTCAAAAGTGTCTACGAGACAATTTTAAGATTATAGAAGAGTAGTAAAGTTGGTTTACAACACTTCACCATTTGGGAATGTTAAGCTCATGTGCTGAAATAAGCCTAAAAAGCTTGTATATGTTCAAAGATAAGCCTAAATGTAGGCCACCCCTAAGGAGTAGAAAATGGTCTTTTATGTAGTCCTAAATTACACATTATAAAAGTGATTAAAAATTGTAAAATTTGTATTTTGCTTGTTCTCCTACAAAAATGTGAAGTTTTATTTTATTTTATTATTTTAATATTAAACTTATCATTCCATTCAACTTTTTTTATTTAAAAAATATGTACGGGTAGGGAAATTCAAACCTTTGACCTATTGGTCGAGAATATATGTCTTAACCAGTTGAACTATACACACTTATTTAAACAGCTCTAAACTTAAATAAGTGATGAAATTAAAAAATATGGTTAAAATATCATTTTAGTAAATGAAATTTAACAATAAACTAACTGTATGGACTAATTTTAAGAGTTATTGTAAGTACATGACTAAAATTAGACATTTGTGTTGGGATTTATGCCCTAAAGCCTCGTAATCAATAATTTATTTAATAATGAATAATAATTTTGATTGTTTTATTTGAAATATAATATTATCCATTATATGAAAAATCCAAGGTTATTAGTGTAATCTTGAACAGTATGTAGTTGACATACGAGAGAATCATGTTCAAGAAATAACCTAAAGGGTCATAGTATATGGATAAGGTTGGGTGCCTTATCCTGGTAACACTATTGATACGGCCCACTTTGTAATAGTCACAAATGATTTTATCCAAATCATTCATGTGGAAACATGTGAGTGGAGGTATCTTATACAATGAGTTTGTATAAGACTGGAACACAAAATATTTTATCTCTCTTTATAAATCTGTTAATTGAGAAGATTAATATTTCATCAGAATGATCATATGCGACTCGATCTTAATCCTGAGTGAGTTATGAAATCCTGCCTGTGAGGGCTTATCCTTTGATTTGCATGGGTGAGAGTGGCTTTTGTAGCCGATTCAATATGCCTACCATTTTGGGGACTTGACCAAATAGGGAACTGGGAACATAATCTAACAAGATGGAATTCACTCCTTCCCATATAGGGTAAGTAGATGAGTAGTTCCCTTAAGTGTTGATTTCGGGACTTGAACAATGGGGCCCCACCATCTCATTGGCCCGAGAGGGACTTAGTTTGTAATTATATTATAAACAAATTATTCATTAAAGGATCAGTGGTACTTAAGGTGCAAGATGTAATTATAGGGGTAAAACGGACTTTTGAGCCAGCTGTAATTACGAACAACTCGTGAAGGATCGACTTGCATGTAATGATTATATCAATGGACATAACTTGTCCTACAGTGTATAAGAGTGCAACTTTAGGTCTATAGTGGAGTGACCTTAGAGTTAATGAATGAAAATTGATTAATTAAAGAGTTTAATTAATTAATTTTGTATCATTGGAGCTTATAATCTGTAGGTCCATAAGATCCCCTCGCTAGCTCATAGAAACACTAAAAAAGATCAATTTAGTTAAAAGAAAAATTTGAAGTGTTCAAATTAATATTTAATATATTAGATATATTAAATATAAAAGAGGAAAATATATTTATTGTATTTGATACATTAAATATTAAAATTTGAAAATTTCAAATTTAATATTTAATTTGAAGTGTTCAAATTAATATTTAATATATTAGATATATTAAATATAAAAGAGGAAAATATATTTATTGTATTTGATACATTAAATATTAAAATAATTAATATATATTTGATATATTAAATAATAGATATTTATAGAATTTGAATAAGATTCAAATAAATAAATATCGTAGAAGATTTGAATGAAATTCAAATAAATATAAGATATATTTTAATATATTAGATATTAAAATATAATATTTTAATTATGGCAAAGATTTTCCCTTGGTCTCTATAAATAGGACCATTGGGTTGAACCATTCTTCACAACACACACTCCTCAATAGAGAGAATTAGAGAATTCTCTTTAGACCTCTTCCTCTCCAATCCCTTGTGAATTTTCTTTCAAGAGGCTCCCACAAGCCTTGGTCCTGTGTTCGAGTCATAGCCAGGAAGACTTTGTGGAAGAGATAAAGATCCGCCAGAATAATCTCCATATTTGAAAGGTATTTACTGCTTAACCTTTGTATTTTAGTTTAATTCTAAATAAATCAAAGACGATTCCTATGCTTCCGCTGTGGGTTTAATTCGATTATTCCCTTCAATAACAATATCGAGAATTTGAAAGAACAGAGTGAAATAGTGAAAAAGAAAAGGAAACTTTACTAGTACACAAAATAACAATTTATATAAGAAAAGAAAACACAATATGGATCACACAAATGACTAGGCAACAAATACAAGATTCAAAGTGATTATATATCTATATATCTATATATATATATATATATATATAAGCATCTAGAAGATAAGAACAAACATATATTAAGGAATGGATGATGAGAGACTTCAAAATCTAAAATCTAAAATTATGTTGTAAAAGTTAAGTAAGTTATTAACATATTTTTTCATATCAACCTGAGTATAGTTTAAGGGAAAAATACATTTTTGGTTCATAAGTTTTCAACTATAAGTGCGTTTGGTCATTGAGTTTTGGAAATAGATGTTTTTAGTCTATGGGTTTAGAGAAAAATACATTTTTGGTTCTTTAGTTTTGGAAATAGACTTTTTTAATCCATAAATTTTGAGAAATAGATTTAAAAGGTCTCTCGTATTATTATTAATTTTTATATAAAATTAATATTCTTTATTAATTTTTAATATGTCTTTTGGTAAAATTACTACCACATCCCGAACCCCTAGAATATTTTAGATGTGGGAATGAGGATGCCAGCGTGGCGAGAATAATTGTACCCATTAGTACTATGTTGAAACAAAAAAAATATACATATCAAAATCCAAAGAGAATGGCGGATGTTGGGTGCAATGAGTGGGCTCAATCCCACCAAAAGAGTTAGATATTTTTGCCCCAAAAGAGGTCAAATTCCTAACCGACAACTTGAAGGTTGATATTTACGCCCATAATATGCTGACGTGGACTATTGTAAAAAAAAATGACAGTCAAAGCTAATCTTCATAACCACCAAGCCCGTCTGATCTACATCTTGGCCACCCCCGATTATAACGCGTGGATCTAAACGGTGGTTACAATCTCGACCGAGAACAGCCGGGTAAGAATTAGCGAGTTTACGTCACAGTCACTGTTTATTATCTTCTTCTACAGTGCAAAAACTGCAAGCAAGAAAATAAAATTCCAGTCTCCTCGTTCGAGCCTCACGAACCTCGGCGAGTGTGGAGGGGCTTTTTTGTTCATTCATTTTGAGATTGGTTTCGTCTAGATTCTCCCATGGAGTCGATTGGTTGTACTTTGAATTCTTTATCGCTTGTGCAATTCACGGCGAATGGTTTTTCGGTTCAGGAGCTGTTGTTTGGTCCTCGCCGGAGACCTCCATCGCCGATAGTTCATGCATCGGTGGCTCAGAGCTTTCCGGCGTCTTCTCGCTTTCCGGAGCTCCGGAAATCTACTTCTATCGCCGCTAGTGGCACCTTGATGGCCAATTCCGTGCCGGTGTGTTGTTCTGTTCTTAATTGTTTCTGTTTTTAGTCTGTTGGGTGTGAGAAATGGTGAATTCGAGTTAGTGATTAGTTTGTCTGAGATTTTTCGTGGTGTATGAGATGGAAATACTAGCTTGATTTTGAGTTTTCTGGTAATTGCAATTTGATGCAACTTGGGGAATGCGAAATGTTTTTGTATAACTATAATTTTGACTGTGTTGTTGCTTTGTTAAAAAGACTAACGAATTTGCCTGATGCTTTTGAGGTATGGTGGTTAGCACATTTTGATGATTCATTTTGAGCGTTAATTGCTTCTAAGTTTTCTTATGTTCCTCTTTATTTGATTACAAAAAGTCAGGGTTGTATTTGAAAGTACGGTGTTTTTGTATAGTTATTGACGAGCATGCCACTTTGTAAGACTGTTCTTCCCCCTCCCTCCCTCTTTTCTTTTTGATGAAAAAAACTCTCTTATTGTGAGATATATGAGAGTATAAAAGAAAAAGGTTCATGCAAGAAAACAGGACCTAAGGATCCAAGGGAGTGAAGAATCTGAAGACTTTAAAAAGGGACTCCGAGTATTAACAATTAAAAATAAATGATAATCACAAAGAAAATCCTATTCATGGTAATTTAAAGAGAGGCATCAAAATGGGCAATGCTCCAAACCTCCTTCCACAAATCATCAAAAGCTGCCTCAAAAGCCTCTCATTATCATGGAAAAGGGGGATATGAAAGAACTTCCACTGTCATCTTACAATCCTAAAGAGGAACTCACAACCTCCCAAAAGAAAGCAAAAAGCTTAACCAAATATTTACTATGAAAGAATAATGCCAATTTGTAGAATCTTTTTTTAGATTAGAGGAACAGATTTCATTGATGAATGAAATAAAGGGAGCTTAGAAAGCTCCCAACACCAATGGGTGAATTACAATAATGCTCTCCAATTGGAAACCAAAGAAGAAAGACTATAATCACTAAGAAGGTTGGAAAGTGGTATGTTCTCACTACTAGCGAAAGTCAGCGGTGTTAATCCTCCCGAGAGAAACAAGCTTGGAGAAGAACCTCTTCAGGATGTTGGAGTTCTAAACTTGGTACAAAAGTGGGGTAAATTAAGGGGTGGAGAGGGTGGGGGAAAATCAAGAGGAAGAATAAATTGACATAAATATGTTTTACATGAAAAGGCTTAAGCTGAATCTAAGAGACCTCTATCGAGTATCTTTGAACTTAGACAAAGGCTACCTTGAACAATGGTAATAATGGAACTTATATCACCCACACCTCTATCCATAAGCCCTCTGCTCTCTCTTAAGGGAAAAAAATGGAGAGGAGGTTACTTTGGAGAGGAAAAGATGTTGGATAAGCAACATTCTTTACCTAAAACCAACCAAATAATCATATATAAGCCCATTCTAAAATCAACCTTGAAAATTATTCCTCACGATTTTGTGCTCTATAATTCTTAATAGCCTCATTAACAATGAGAAGTTTGTCAAGAACTTGCCTCCTCTCTACAATATCTCTCGGGTTACTGGATACTATTAGTGAAAAAAAGTGTTATTATCAACTTCTTTGATCCACTCATTTTGAACTTTGTCTCGAACTAATTGTTAGGTCACCGATTACAGTAGTTTATCAAAGGAGTGGCAAGAAAGGAAATTTACCAGGTTCAGTTAGTTAGGAGACAGTGTGTGGGAGTGAGTGTACGTATGGGAGTTGGGCCCATTGTTGGGTAGGGTTTTCGGGTAGCTCTTTGGTATCCTTTATGGTAGGGTTTATCATTTCATTTTCTTTTCATGCTTATTATGAATTGCCTGTGCAAGTTAGAGAGGAAGGAGAGATTACCAGCCCTCTTGAATAGGCTGGGTGTTTTGTATTATTGCCTTAGGGCTCAAGTTTCCTATGATTATCAATAGAAGTGAAGGGATATCTTACTTATTAGTATTAGAGCAACTAAACTTGGGAAAGATTGGAAAAATGGCTCAAAAGAGGATGGAAGAAAGGTTGGATGTGGCCGATCAAGAAAGGATGGAGATAAGGGTTGGGATCGAAACCATTCAAGAGAAAGTTCTGAGAATACCTGCAATCGAAGAAGGGGTTGCCTCGTTGTTGAAATCGATGGCGATGATTGTCACTGAACTGGTAACTTTTCAATCTCAATCTACGGTGGCGGGAGGAGAGGCAAGTTTTGGTCAGAAACTGAAGGATTGGGTTGAATCAGGGATGACTTCGAGTCCAACACCAACGGGGGAGATTAAAGACACTCCGAACAAGGGAATCAAGGTCTCTGGCGATAGAAGAAAGTTCAAGATAGTAGAAATGCTAGTCTTCAGAAGGGAGTACCAGTCTTGTGGTTGTTTTGAGTCGACATGTATTTTGAAATACACAAACTTACCAATTCTAAAAAACTAGTTGTGGTTGTGATAAGTTTTGAGGGCATTGCCCTAAACTGGTATCAAGGGAAAGAGTAACATGAAGCATTCACCGGCTGGGAAGATTTGAAACTTTGTTTACTTGCGAGATTTCGGAAAGCCAAGAAAGGGAATGTGTTGGGAAGATTTTTGGCAGTGAAGCAAGAGACTACAGTAGTTGAGTTTTGTAACGAATTTGAGTTGTTGATGGCATCATTACTGCAGTTGTCAAACGAGGTTTTGGAGAACATGTTCATGAATGGCCTAAATTCGGTGATTAAGGCGGAGGTGATGTGCTAGCGTCCGGTTGGGCTTGACGAAATGATGGAAACGACCCAATTGGTAGAAGATAGAAAGTAAGCCCGAATGGAATTAATTAAACCCAGCCTAGTTGGGGGGAAGGGGGCATCGATAAGCCCTAAACCGTACGGTAGTGGGGGAAAAGATGGCATAAAATCTCTGGAAATAGTACCCGCACGTACCATTACTTTGACAGGGAGTTCTATGGTGGCGCCACGACGAGAGGGACCTATGAAAAGGTTAACGACGCTGAGTTCCAAAGTCGGAAAGAGAGAGGTCTTTGTTTTTGTTGTGATGAGAGGTATGCTATGCGGCAAAAATGTAAGGGCAAGGAATTGAGGGCCACAGTGGTTCATGCCAATGGAGACGAATATGAAATTGTGGAGGAGGTTAACAAGGCACCAAAAACGAAATTCGAAAAACTGGAGGAAGAAAGGGACGCGGTCGAACTATCACTAAACTCTATCGTGGGGTTTACAACACTTGGAATGATCAAATTGAAAGGAACAATTGGTGGCCAAAAGGTGCTAGTGTTGATCGATTGTGGGGCTACACGTAATTTTATCCCGCAACGATTAGTCGTCTCCCTAAAGCTACCATTGACAAAAACAACCAATTATGGCGTAATTATGGGCAGTGGAATGGTAGTGAAAGGCAGGGGTGTGTGTCAATGGTTGCACACCCTTGGGGAAACTAGTGTCCACTAGAAGTCACTGACGATCAGAATCGGAACAGGAGATGAACAAATCACTTGAAGAGGGACCAAGCTTGACAAAATCCAAGGTGACGTTGAAGAAGATGATGAAAACGTGGGAGGAGAGTGATCAAGGCTTCGTAGTCGAGTTTAAGGCCTTGGAAGCTGTGCAACATTCCACAGACCCAACTACTGTTGTTCTAGTCTATGAGTTGCCTCCATTATTTAGTTGTTGAAAGAATATGAAGATGTCATTTAGATTCCTAACTCCTTTCCTCCCCGAAGAGTAATGGAGCACAGGATACATTTGAAAGAAGGAACCACTTCGGTGAATGTGCGACCTTATCGATATGCTCAAGTTCAAAAAGATGAAATCGAGCAGCTAGTAGATGAGATGTTGAAGGAAGGAGTAATCCAATTGAGTTATAGCCCATATTCCAATCCGATATTACTTGTCAAGAAGAAAGACAATGGTGGAGATTTTGTGTAGACTTCCGAGCATTAAATAAAATGACAATTCTTGATAAGTTTCCCATCCTGGTGGTTGAAGAGCTCCTAGATGAATCGATGGGATCACAAATATACTCCAAAATAGATCTTAAATCTGGGTACCATCAAATTCGAGTCCATGATGATTATATTGAAAAGACAGCCTTCTGAACACACAAAGGACATTATGAATGTGTGGTCATGCCGTTTGGCCTCACGAATGCACCCTCCATCTTTCAAGCCCTCATGAATCGAATTTTCAAACCTTTTTTGCGTATGTTTATCTTAGTCTATTTTGACGACATATTAATTTACAGTAAGGACTATGATGAACACTTATGACATCTATTTGTGGTTTTTGATATTTTGAGGGACAACAAATTATATGCCAACTGAGGGAAATGTCAATTTGCGCAGTCACAAATTGAGTATTTGGGGCATTGGGTGTCACCTCAAGGTGTGGAAGCAGATCCAAAAAAAATCAGAGCTATATGGGAATGGCCAAGGCCCCAATCTATTCGTGAATTAAGGGGATGCTTGGGTTTGATCGGGTACTATTGAAGATTTGTTCAAAACTATGGCAACTTGGTTGCACCAATGACTTAGCTACTAAAGAAAGGAGCTTTTGAATGGAACAATGAGGCGACTGAAGCATTAGAAACATTGAAACGAGCAATGGTGACTCTCCTAGTACTGGTTTTGCCCAACTTTAGCCACCCTTTTGTGGTGGAGACTGATGCATTAGGAATAGGCTTGGGGCCGTTTTATCTCAGCAAGAATGACCAATTGTTTATTTTAGGCATACACTTTCAGCCCAAGCACAGGCAAAATCCTGTATGAACAAGAATTAATGGCGATAGTTCTAGCTATTCAATAGTGGCGGCCTTATCCTTTGGGGCAGAAGTTCATAGTCAAGACAGACTAGAGAGCTTTGAAGTTTCTATTAGAATATCGAGTTTTACAACCCCAGTATCAAAAGTGGATCGCAAAGTTGTTGGGGTATGACTTTGAAGTGCGATACAGGCCGGCCTTAGAAAACAAAGTAACAAAGTTGTTGATGTTTTATCGCATCTACCACCAGTTGCTCATCTAGCTCAAATTTCAGTTCCCATGATGTTAGACGTGAACACAATTCGGGAAGAGGTGGCAGGAGACACCAAGTTTCAAAAGATACTGTAGCAATTGCAGGAGGTTGTAGAGAGTGTCCCCAAGTTCTACATATCACTAGGCAATTTGTTTTACAAAGGAAGGTTAGTTATCTCCAAATCTTCATCTCTGATTTAGACCATTCTCCCTTCTTACATGATTTGGTTCTTGGGGGTCATTCGGGATTTTTGCGCATGTACAAACGTCTGACAGGGGAATTGTATTGGGAAGGAATGAAATTCGATACCAAGGCTTATGTTGATGGATGTTTAGTTTGCCAAAAGAATAAATCACTAGCGGTCTCTCCAGCAGGACTTTTAGTTCCCCTTGACATGCCAGAGAGAATTTGGGAAGACATTTCCATGGACTTCATTTTGAAGGTCTACCAAAGTTGGGTGGGTTCGATGCAATATTAGTAGTGGTGGATCAACTAAGTTAGATGGCTTTGTGGCTCTCAGCATTCATTCACAGCAAAGATGGTGGCAGAAGTGTTTATCAAAGATATTGTAAAGCTTTGTGGGTACCCACATTAGACGGAATTATTTCACATCCAAGGAACCAAATTATGCCATAGCACATCCTATCACCCACAATCAGATGGTTAGATTGAGATTGTTAATAAGTGTGTTGAGACTTATCTGAGGTGTTTTTGTGGGGAGTGGCCTAAGCAATGGGTTTCTTTGCTAAGCTGGGCTGAATTTTGGTATAATACAACCTAATCACATTTTGATAGGCATTACACCATTCCAAGCTATCTATGGTAGACCACCCCCACCATTATTCTGGGGTTGTGAACACTTCGAATGCCACATTGGAGCAACAGTTAGTTGACAGAGATTCAGCCTTAGACATTTTAAAGAATCACTCAAGGGTCGCTCAAGAACGGATGAAGTTTGTTGACCGGAAACGCACTGAGGTGGTACTCGAGTTCAGAGATTGGGTTTTCTTTAAATTACGGCCTTACTGATAGGCTTCAGTAGCAAGAAAGAGGAATGAAAAGTTATCCCCCAAGTTTTTTGGGCCCTATTTCATCGAGGAGAAGATAGGACCCGTGACCTTTAAATTTAAACTACCGTCTGCTGCCACGATTCACCCTATTTTTCATGTATCTCAATTAAAACATGTAATTGGCGAGCACCATGAGACCCACCGTAGCCCACCAATTTTTTCTGAGACGTTTGAATGGATTGTTGAACCTCAGGAGGTCTTTGCGTATCGAGTTAATGATCAATCGGTGGACTTAATCAGTTGGGAGGGACTTCCTGAACGTGATGCAACATGGGAAGTGATACAGGATTTTTGACAGCAGTTTCCGCATTATAACCTTGAGGACAAGGTTTTGAGGCAGCCGGGGAATGATGTTAGGCCACCCATTACAGCGGTTTATCAAAGGAGGGGCAAGAAAGGCAATTTACCAGGTTTAGTTAGTTAGGAGACCGTGGGGAAGTGAGTGTACATATGGGAGTTGGCCCACTGTTGGGTAGGGTTTTCGGGTAGCTCTTTGGTATCCTTTATAGTAAGGTTTTTCATTTCATTTTCTTTTCATGCTTATTGTGAATTGCCTGTGCTAGTTAGAGAGGAAGGAGAGATTACTAGTCCTCTCAAATAGGCAGGGTATTTTGTATTGCCTTAGGGCACAAGTTTCCTCTGATTATCAATAGAAGTGAGGGGATACCTCACACTAACCTTCTCCCTGTGGACAAGAGCATCAACTTTCTTTCATGACTTTTTTTTAGCTCTTTTGTGTTTTTGCTTACCTTGAACAACAACATCAACAGAAACAAAAAATATGAACAACTACAAGAAAATTATTTTCTATTCTGGATTTTTTAAATTTATTAATTCATCAATAGGGGCCTTTATAGAAAAGAAAAATTATCCTTTATTTTCTATGAGATCTTCTGGTCTCGGTGGAGATGTAGAAAGGACAGGTAAACATGGCCTGGAATTGAAATTTATACTCACGATCATTGTTCTTCTGAATAACTGTACTTCTCTGAATTTGTTCTCATCTTATAATTTTTTCCACGGTGTTAGAAATTTATTCTTCTTTCTTTAACATTTTGATACGCAGTCAAAAAGTGGTGTGTACACAGTTGGTGATTTTATGACTAGGAAAGAGGAGTTACATGTTGTAAAACCCACAACCAGTGTCGAAGAAGGTAATTGGAATTTTTGGATATTTTCCCCCAACCCAATGACAAATGTGGCTTATTATGTCTGTTTATGCACAGCATTAGAAATTCTGGTGGAGAAAAGGATCACGGGATTTCCAGTAATTGATGACAATTGGAAATTGGTATCATTTCATTCCCATTTTTATACGAGAGATTTCTCTACTATAGTTATGTCTTTATCTTGTTGTCCCGTTTGCAAGAATTTCTGGTTATCTAACGTCCACACAAAAACCTTTCCTCTGAAGTTGTTGAGTTCTGTCCAGGATTTGCATTAAATTGTGTACTTGAATCGTCAAGTTTTCACTTTTCACACTTTGACTTGTATGATCACGAGAGAATCTAATGTGTTGGACTGTTTGCCATCCAGAATTAAATTGGGAAATCATATGTTGTTTCCCCCACAATTTGTTTTGTATGTTGTATTGAACTTGAAATTCAAGACACAGGCACATGTTGCTTATTGCTATACAGGTCAATCCTTTGCCATTTACTTGAAATTAGGATGACTGCAACCTTTAATGCTTATAATTTGTGTGAATTGAAGCTCATCTAAATTTCTTTTTGAGCCCTTAGACACCTTTATCTTTATTATCAATCAAGTGTATGTTTGATTTAGATGGCCTAATGTTGGATACTTAATCAATGATGCTCATAATAGAAATTACTTCTTGATGCAGGTTGGCGTAGTTTCGGACTATGACTTGTTAGCACTAGACTCCATCTCAGGTATATCTGAAATTTATTGTTATTGCTGTCAACAAGTTGTCTAATTCCCACTCCTTTCCACTACCATTGTTTATACAGTTTGAGAAAGACTGTGTTTGACTGTTTGTACCATCTGTAGCTATGATTGTTTTTCAGGGAAGTTACAGAAAGCATTAGAGACTAGATAATTTAGGTTTTCTAGATCTTATGTTTAAATTTCTTATCAAAAAAGATCTTATGTTTAAATAACTCAAGTTTCTGTTCTTTGACTCTCTCTTCCTGTACTTTTTTGCTAGGTTAGATTTTAGAATCGACTGTTTTGCACTTATTAAAATTTTTTTTCCCAATTTTTTCTTTATGTTGAAAGATACATATGATCATTTATTACACGTGAATTATCTTAGTCATTGACTTAATGTGAGAATATTTTTGGTTGGAGAAGACTGAAGAGGGTGAAGAATTTGGCAAAGTCTTGATTGTTATTGTGAAATTTGAGAAGAAATAATAAATTGTTGTTGTTATTTGATCTCAAGAAAAGACTAATTTTCTTTTCTATATTACTAATGGTCACTGAGTTTATGGTTGTGGATATTGCAGATTTTTGGTTTTGTAATCTGACAGAAATTTGTCAGACTATACTTGCATAAGTTCAAGTATTTTAGAGTGACAAAATTTTCAAATGTTCTAATTAGGTGGTGGAAGGACAGATACAAGCATGTTTCCTGAAGTTGACAGCTCGTGGAAAGTATGCATTGGCCTCCTTTTTTGGCATTTATTTGTAGTTGTTTGCTTCACACTCTTTACCATCATTGTTCCTGATGACTTTATGTATTCAATTATTTCTTCTGAGTATTAAAAGAAGTAGAACACTTAGCTTTGTCAAAAGCATAAAGTAAGAGTCACTGTACTAGTTCAAGTTGAAAAGCGCTTTATTTCAGAATGAGCTTGAACCTTTCAATTTTACAAAAGGCGTCAACAGCTCAGGTTTTAGCAAGAATCATGAGGCTAAGTTCACTGGTCATAGATTTCATTTTCATGCATAGTGTTTATGTCTGAGAATGGGCCTTGGTCTGTTTTTTCATTTATGCTTTTGGCTCTTTTTTCTTGCTCATGAAACTCGCTGTCGGATTTGGCTAGAGGCAAATGAAGGGTAAATAATGCATTTTACCTTAAGATAACTTAGGATTTTCTACTTTTCTTGGTACAGATGGTCTAAACGCTTTTATGGTTTGAATTCAAATTATTGTCTCTCTTATTTCAACTGCTTGCTACGTACTAGTTTGTAGAGGACATAGAAATGAAAATTTTCTGCGCCAATGGTTTCTCTAATCCTAAATCATCCTTGTAGACATTTAATGAGCTACAAAGGCTTCTAAGTAAAACCAATGGAAAGGTGGTCGGCGATTTAATGACACCAGCACCTCTTGTCGTTCGAGAAATTACTGATCTTGAGGATGCCGCTAGGTTCAAATATGCTTCTATCCACTGTTTCCTTTTCTTGATGGTATGATATCATTTCCTTAGCTTTTTCGTGGCTGAACTTTGAAGCATTTAATTTATCAAATGCAGATTATTGCTTCAGACAAAGTATCGCCGACTTCCAGTGGTCGATGCCGATGGAAAGCTGGTAAGAGATATCTATTCCACCCTTCTCATTTGAATTATTGGTTGTTTTTGCCCTCATGTCATGGCATAAAATGATGAAACCTTTCATGAAGGTTGGGATTATCACAAGAGGCAATGTGGTAAGAGCTGCTCTACAAATTAAACATGCTGAAGAAAACAGAACATGATTTTCCTATAGCCAGAATCAGAGTCAATCCGTAATATGCTGTTAGAACAGAAGATTCTGAAATGCAATCATACAATTTTGGCTCATGATTGTATAAATATACAGCACACTTTATAAATTGATATGATCTTGTTCTAACCAAAACCTGAATGACATGAATGCATGAATCATGCTCAAATGTTCAGCCTCTCTCTTCAAGCTTTCATTTAGAACTTTTAATTCAAATATAATAAAAAGAAATCTAAAAATAACTTTTTGAAAGCATATATAAAGAGAAAATTTCTAGTACCACGGTAGTATGTATTTTGTTCAACTAAAATTAATGAAATGGTGGAACTTGTTCAACTAAAATTAATGAAATGGTGGTGGTTGTTTCATAATAAAAATAATATGATTATTGATTACTTAGCTATATATTAATGGCAGGAGTACCTAATTACTTCGGTAGTATTGAATATTTTATTTATTAAAGAGTCTTTGTCACAGAAAAATATGATTCAAAATGAGTAGTTTGAATGGCAAGCAATCCGAAGAAGAGAAAGTAACAACTACTTTCTATCAATTATCGGAGTCATTATGTCAAAGCGAGAATATCTCAGCAGTAATTAGCATAGAAAATTGGAGTCATTATCCAATGCACTTAGAGAACAATATATATGTACCCACATCAACCAAATCTAAACATAATTTCATTGGTTGGTAATTTTTCTTAAAAGGTGTCGGTTAAAATCTTCAAATTGTAAGTTTTTTAAAAGGGCCACTTGCATAAATAGAAAAAAAAATTACTTAAATTGCAGTTGTGTCTACTGTTTATTCAATTTGCAAAAATAGAAGAAAAAAAAAGGCCCAGCCTAAATGGACCATGGGAAAAGTAAAAAATAACCCTCTATTTTTCGCGCGTGTTTTTCAATATGAAGTATATCAATAGTATATAAGTATGTCACATATGATATATACATAATATATAGTATATCACTGATATACTTTATTTTCTGCCTGTTTTTCAATATGAAGTTTGCCAATAGTCTATCAGTGATATATCGTTGATACAATAATAATATACCTAATATAAAATATATCACTGATACTGATATACTTATATGAAGTTTATCAAGAGTATATCAGTAATTCACATATGATATTTACATAATATAGAGTATATTACTGATATATCACTGATATACTTTATTTTTACAACATGCATTTTTCAATATGAAATATGTCAGTAGTCTATCAATGATTTATTGCTAGTATACTAAGGACGTACCTAATATAAAGTATATTACTGATATACTGCTAATATACTTATATTAAGTTTATCAAGTGTATCAGTAATTCACATATGATATATACATAATATAGAGTATATCACTGATATGTTTTATATTAGTTTTTTACTTTATTAATGGTTTATATTCACTAGTTTTTTTGTCGATGCACTAGTTTTTAGTCAATAGATTTGTTTAATCGATATACTTGACTAGTAGTATATAAGAAATTCATATTTAGTATATCAGATATACCTAAAATGAAGTATATCACTAATATACTACTAATTTACTAAATATGAACATATTTAAAATGAAGTATGTCGGTGATATACCAAATATGCAAAATATCCATGATTTGCTGTAGATATATATAGAGTATATCATTTAACCGATATATCTAAAAAGAAATGTATCAATAGTATATTAGTAATATATTAGTAATATATTTCGTTTTAGATATATATTAGTTGACTAATATATCAAATATAAAGTATATACTACTGATATAACTGTTGATACACAACGAAGGTAAAATTGAAATAATAAAAAAGGGAAATTAGATTTAAATTTTTTTTGCTATATTTACAAGTCTCAAAAACTATGACTAGATTTGCAAATATCTTAATATTTTCTGATATCCATACAATTCCTCTTTTTAAGACGAAGAACACTTGCATCAAACAAACAAGCTTCACAAAATAAAATGAAAGACATTGCTAGAAATAAATTGAGGAAAATACTAATTTACATTACTCACTAGCACTACTAAGTTTTTGCCAGGTATTTATTTTGTTGGAAAAAAATCTCTCCTCTCCCCCTTTGTCTATCATGTCGGTATGATAAATTTTTGCTGCATAGTTTTAGGAAAGTTGTTAAAAATAAATGGGAAAAAAATCAATTTTGACCATAAACTTAGGGCATGTTTGGGAATGATTTTAGAAATAGTGATTTTAGCATAATTAATTTGTTTATAATTGATTTATGAAAGATTTATGAAAAGTGATTTTCATATAATCATTTTAATGTTTCGTTTTACACTTTTAATAATGATTTTCATACAATAAAAGTAACTTTCAATGATTAAGGACATTTTTAAGAGTGACTTTAAAATAAGTGTTTTAAGTTAAGTGATTTAATTATAATTAATTTTATAAAAGTTTTAGTTATAAATCATTTTAATATTTGGTTTCCACTCTTGTAAAAGTAATTTAAATTTAATTAAAAGTATTTTTTTTAAAAATGATTAATGTTTATTTTTAAAGATGATTTAAAACCATTAAAAGTAATTTAAATTTAATTAAAAGTATTTTTTGAAATGATTAAAGTTAAAGATATACAAAAATTATAGAGAGAGGAACAAAAAAATTTAGAGATTATAAAGTTAGAGAGAGTTAAAACCATTAGAGAGAAAAAAATGAGAAAATGAATAAAAATTTTAAAAAGAGAATAAAGTAAGAGATAGACATTATAAAAACTTTAGAGAGAGAAAAATTGGCATTTTTTAAATAATGATGGATGACCTCCATGGTGACGGTTCTGAGAATACATACTTTTTTATGGAAATTAATGAATTTTTATAAAAGATGACGATTTTTAACCGTCACAAAAAAGTAAGATTTTTTTAAAATATGAAATAATAGTCATTTTAAAGAAAAAATCACTTGGGAATCACCTCCCAAGTGATTGACCGGGAATTACTTAAAGTGGTTTTGGATGTTTTCAAAATCACTTTCTTATTATTGCCAAACATCATAATTTTGAAGGAAAATTGATTTTGGGCATGTCAAAAGTGATTTTGGGCATTCCAAAATTACTCTCAAACATGTCCTTAGCAGGTTGTATCAATTTTAACCTTGAACTTTTAATTTCATTAATTTAGACCTCAAACTTGGCAGATTGTATAAATTTTAACCCTAAACTTTCAATTTCATCAATTTAAACCTCAAACTTGAATAAGTGTATCAATTTACACCCTCGATTACATTTCCGTTTCAATCACCATTAGAAGGTTTCCCACACATGCCCAAAGCTACTTGTTGCTCTATGATATGTACTGGTTTGTTATTTTTTTAAAAAATTTACCAAAAAAAATAATTAAATCATTTCAAATCGAGTCGCCACCATCATGAAAACTACAAACTCGACTCTCGAAAGTAGGACCCTTATGGAAACAAATGGGCTCTTGTGTTCTCCCTCGCCTTTGGTGTCGATACCAACAACGACGAGTGTGAAGAAGATCCAGGCGGTGATGTCATTGAAGGCAACAACAACTATGGTGGTTTCGTTGACTTCGGTGGTGAGGAGTTTAAGCTCGACTAAAGTGCAGGAGAGAACAGAAAAGGCGGTAATGGACAAAGTGGCGCCATGAACACAATGAACTGGTCATAGCCGAGTTTGCCGGCCCTGTCGACAGTCTTACGTAGGATTAAAGTGACATCGATGTTGGAGAGGAATAAGACAAGGATTCTGAAGAGGCGATTTCGAAAGCCCTGCGTCTGTTGCGCCGGATGGAGGACAAATCAAGCTCGAGACCGATGAGAAATTAAAAAAAAAATCAATATTGACGATCAATTCAAGAATGGGAGTACTCCATTGAGGAAAAATATGGTGCAAATAAGCTTTGTTTCTACTAAAAGCCGATGGATTGAGTAGAATCCTGCCTTAAAATTGAAAAACCCTCGATTAATGAAATGAAAAAAACAGCAAAATCAGAGAAAATAAGAAGTGAAGAAAAAGTTATACTCTGAAATTGAAAAACATTATGGCGAGTCTACTCCAATTTTCTTCAGTAATTTTATTTTTAAAAAAATAACAAATACGTATTGATTATAGAGAAACATGTGGTTTCGAACATGTGTGAGAAACCTTTTTAAAAGGGATTGAAATGAAAACTTAACCGATGGTGTAAATTGATACAATTAGTGAAGTTTGAGGTTTAAATTGATGAAATTGAAAGTTTGAGATTAAAATTGATACAACCTGCTAAGTTTGAGATTTAAATTGATGAAATTGAAAATTCAGGGTTAAAATTGATACAACCTGCAACGTTCAAGGTTAAAAATGATTTTTTCCCAAAATAAATCTAATCACACACCAATTTACAGATTTTCACAATAATTTTTTTTGCACGAATTAATATATATATATATATATATATATATATATATATATATATATATATATATATATATATATGCTGCGAGTATGTTGAATTCATTTTTTATAATATTATCTTAAAGGCACGATTAATGGTTAAAACTACTTTTAAAAAGGTAATATATTTATTTTCTAATTCGCATTTATATTAATATCATAAAAAAATATTTTTTTAGAAAAACTCAACATGCTAACTTTTTTTTTTTTTTTTTTTTTTTTGAGTTCAACAACATTTAAGAGTTGAAGATTTAAATTTCTGACCTTTTGATTGAGAATACATGCCATTAACCTCTAAGCTAATTTTGACAATACTAACTTGTCGCAGAACGTAATTATCCAAGCCAAATTTAAATAAAGAAGTCAAACTTTCTAAGATAGAGATAGAGATTAATTTTTAATCCCCACATTTAAGTATTTTTACCATTTAAAAGAACATACATCACATCCTATTAAGAGTCAAACTTTTCTTTTCTTTTTCTGTTCTTTTTCCTATAATAAAAATTTAGAGAGTTTATATAATATCTCTAATGTTATTTTTAGTTTTCTATTTAAGTGTTTGAATATTAGAAAAATTAATATTGGTTTCAACTTTTAATTAGTTAGGTTTTTTTCTTTAGAAAAAAAAAAAATCTGTTTACTTTAGTATTTTTCCCTTTTGTACCTTCTATTTTATTTTCAAGATTTTAGATCCTAATTTTAAAGCTTGTTTGGAGTGCTGAGTGGGTTATTATAATCTTTGGATTATAATAGTTTGTAGAGTTATATAAAATGTATTTAAGATTCAGAGTTGTTTAGTCAAGATTATAATAGTTAGTGTACTTTTACCATTGAAAAGAACATACATCACATCATATTAAGAGTTAAAATTTCTTTTCTTTTTCTGTTCTTTTTCCTTTAATAAAAATTTAGAGAGTTTACATAATATCTCTAATGTTATTTTTAGTTTTCTATTTAAGTGTTTGAATATTAGAAAAATTAATCTTGGTTCCAACTTTGAATTAGTTAGTTTTTTTTTTTTTAAAAAAAAAAAAAAAAAAAAACTATGTTTGCTTTAGTATTTTTCCCTTTTGTACCTTCTATTTTATTTTCAAGACTTTAGATCCTAATTTCAAAGCATGTTTGAAGCGCTGAGTGAGTTATAATAATCTGAATTATAATAGTTTGTGGAGTTAAATAACTCTGCACTCCAAACACAGACTATTATAACCCTAACTAAACAACTTTGCATCCTAAATACATTTTATATAACTCTATAAACTATTATAACCCACAGACTATTATAACTCACTTAGCGCTTCAAACAGCTCCTTAAGAAATTATAAATGGTCTTTGTCCGATGCATTTTTTAACTAGAAATGTACTAGTCTCAAATCCTTCATTCTCCGATACATAGACAACTATGGGTGATGAATCTATAAATTTATGAAAGATGCCCTATAAACATAATTTTGAACACATTGATATATATATATATATACACACACTAATTTATATATTTTTTGATATTAAATTAGTTAAATTACAAGTTTGCTTCTTAAACTTTGAACAATTTATCTAATAGGTATATAAACTTTAAAAAGTTGTTAAATAAGTCCTTAAACTTTTAGTTTTGTGTCTAGTAAATTCCTAAACTTTAAAAAGTTGTCTAATAGGTCCCTGAAATTTTTTTTTGTGCCTAATAGGTTCTTGAACTTAAAAAAAAAAATAAAGTTTAATAGGTTAGGAATTTATTTTACGTAAAATTGAAAGCTTGGGGCCTATTAGATATAAAATTGAAAGTTTTGAAATCTACAAAGACACCTGTTAAAGTTCGTGGGCCTATTAGGAACTACTTTCAAAGTTTATAGACCACACTTCTAATTTAACTAATTAGGTTTGCTCGGTGAGAAGAATAACTAAAACCCCATTTCATCACTATTTGATTTTTTTTGTTTGTTCTTGTTTTCTAGTTTTTGAAAATTAGACTTATAAACATTACTATATATGAGTTTTTTTTTTCTTTATCTACTTTTTACAAATGTTTTCAAAATGCAATCCAAGTTTTGAAAACTAAAAAAATAGTTTTTAAAAATTTGTTTTTGTTATTGGAATTTGGCTAAGAATTCAAATGTTTCCTTAAAAAAAAATAAAAACCATAATAAAAAAAATTATGAGAAAACAAACATAATTTTCAAAAACTGAAAATTAAAAATCAAATGGTTATATCAAACATAGCATAAATTAAGAAGAAAGAGAATGAAATTTTGAAATGGTAAGTCTTTTTTTTTCTCTTATAAGAACTATAGATTCCTTTTATCCAAATAATTTCTTTAAAAAATAATTTACCGAAAATTCAAAAATATTTTTATTCACTTCCATTTATATCAAGGAAAAAAAATCAAATCTAAATAAAAGAAACTATAACCAATATTATAAATATTATATATTTATTGTTATTTCATATTTGTAAATACTTTATGGATAAGTTTTTTAAAGAAAATACTAAATTATAAGTTTATTCCTTCAACTTTTAAATTTAAAATTAATAGGTTCTTAAACTTTTTAAATTTTTTTTAATAGATCTATAAACGTTCAATTTTGTGTCTAATAGGTCTTTAAATTTTAAAAGTGTTAATTAAGTTCTTGAATTTTTAATTTTTGTATCTAATATCAATGGTTGAAAAAGTTTTCAAACATTGAGAGTGGCCACAATTGCGTACGTATACTTACATGCATGCATTTAAGGCAAACAACTTCATTGAGATGTATCAACGTGTCCAAGTCTTGCAACAGTCAAATGCTCTCTCATCTCAAATTAAGAATCAAACTCAACTGTGCATAAATACATCTTACCCACCAACTTGAGCTCAACTCAATCGATTAAGACATATATAATTAACTAAAATGTTAGAGATTCGAATCACTAGTGCAATAAATTGTTGAACTAAAAAAAAAACGCTCCCTACCCATCCAAATATAAATAAATATTAACCTACTAGCATATCAGGAACTCAATAAACATTGTCAATAGATTGATCTATCTAACTTAGATCTCCATATTTGACGCGGATCCAAGAACAAATCGTGTATGGTCAAGGTCGTCAAAGTTGTTAGGACCATGAAAAGGAACTGCATTGTCTAGATACAAAGAGGAATTAACCATGAGAATCCAAACACTTCTAACCCTTTATGTTGTTGGATATAGCCAAAAAGAAGGTACAAGTAGGAGAAAGAAACATCAACCTAGGAGAATTATAGGGGTGTGGAACAACCAAAAACTTTAATGGGAGGAGTAATTTGGTTTTAGCTTAATAGCCTATATGAAAGCTTTAGTGAAATTGGAATTAGGAATCCTTAATGAATGGAACCCTAATTCTCAAACACTAAAATTTTCAAAACAATTCGATTTCAACTTTAAGAATTATATTAGACACAAACTGCCTTAAGATGTGTCCTTGAGATAAATAACAATTTTTTAGGCTCAAGGTTTGAACACTCCACAAGATAGGATAATCAATCCTACTTGAATGTTTCCAAGCATGCAAACTCAAGATATGAATTGCAAAAGTATATATCAAGAGGCTCTTAACAAGCTTGAAAGAACAAGTTCAAATAGAAAATTCAATATCATCCTCTAATCTGTTCAAAACAACCTAATGGTAAGGCTTCAGACATTGTCCCAACGAAATCTTAAATGTCATACCATTAATCATAGCAAAAAGGACAAAGATGCCCCTACTTAATATGCTCTAAAAGAATAAAACTGAAGAAAAAAAAATCACTAACAAAATTCTTAAATAAAATGTGAAGAATAATTGAAGTCGTGGATGGTTGATTTGATAGGCATATATAATTTAAAGGAGTCTAAAAAGGCAAAAGTGACCTAGTAATTAAAAATACCATATCCATTTTAATATTTTTATGATACTTTGTTGATGTGCAGATTTGACCTAGATCGATTGCCCAGTCTGCACAATTCAATTAAAGAGAGGAACGAACAATGCCTGCAAAATAATTAAATTGCACATCGGTCAGGCGATTCGCCAAATACACTTTGATATTTAAGTTGGTTAGGGTTAGTGCTAAGCTCAGCTAAAGTTAGGGTTGTAGAGAACATACCTTGCTTGTGAGGCATTTTCACTTATTAATAGAGGGGTTCACCTAGAGTTTTTGTAACGACCCTAAAAACTGAACCCTCTAAAGCGGAAGCAAAATTGAGTTATCTCGCTCATGCCCGAAATTTCGGCAGCATGACTGTGTATCTATGAGAAAACCAAAATTTACAAAGACATGATAGGAATAAAAACACTTCTATATCTCAGAGAAAAGACTCAATATCCACTAGACTATGATAAATTATGTTGAATTCAACCAACAGACACAAGAACTAAGAAACTCTACCGAAACAGGAACAAAAGAAAATTTAGGATTTAATGATAAGAACTCATATACAAAACTAAAAGCTAAATACAGGTAAGGACTTCAGTGGTGTCTCCATGGCCTTGTCAAGTCATCTCTTCTGTCACCCGCCTCGTAGTTGTGCACCATCTGCAAAGACACAAACAAATTAGCACGAGTGAGTATAAACATACTCACTAAGCAGCCCACTTAAGGGTCCAAAGTTCAAACCGTACAACAAGTTATCCGGTTCAGTCATGCTAATTCCTCTTACAACACAATGAACTCAACTACTAGATACTCACTCACCTACCCCAATCACTCCCTCTCATGCCAAAACCATGAGTCACGCTACTTAAAATCGAGGTGTCAACTTCCCTTACAACAAGTATATCACAATGAAGGAACTTAACCTTCATGGCCGAAACGGTGGGGATTTGCCTCTAAGCTAGTACAACTCGGTGAAGGAAAGCAACCCTTAAGCTAATCTCAATGGGGATTCTCCCCTACGCTAACACAACTCAATGAAGGAAAGAAACTGTCATGCTAATCTCAATGGGGATTTGCCCCTATGCTAACACGGCTCTGTGAAGGAAAGCAACCCTCACGCTAATCTCAACAATCACAATGGGAGAATCGCCCCCTAATATCTCACAACATCCTAGGAACACATGCTCGCACGGGAGAAAAGGTAGGTGGCACTAGCCTAATGGGCTCATGCTCAACCACAATGCACTTAGATCGTCAAGGGATATACTACCCAAGAGATCGTAAATCTCACTCTCACCCCAACCCATGAATCTTATGCATAACCATAAACACAACTCATCACTACCCATGCTTAGGTAGACAAAACTCAAATATAAGTTCAAGCAATTCATTCACCACCAATGCCCATACATATTCAAGCAAACATGCTACATAACCACTCGAGTGGACATGCTCCACATATAACCAAACTAAGCATGCTCCATATAAATTCTTCTCATACATGACCTTAACAGGTTAGTCCAATTGGCTATCTACCTTTTAGGCCAGCACGAAAGTAACCAACTTCTCCTTCTTCTAGGAAGTTACGAGCGACATAAAGCCCTACGCAACTTCTTCCAATGCTAATCCTTTAACCCCACTGGGAACCATAATGGTCACTATTCTCCCATTTACATCCCAGCCAAACTAAAACGTGTTAAGCAAACAAGTCGTCCTAAACTATTCTACACACAAAACCATAAGCAATGATCTTGAACTTTGTATGTCATTAAGGTGTTCTAGATTGTCAGCCAGCCAACGTAACAAGTCAAGTTTTCTGTATGCAGTCCACCAACTAAGCGTTTTAGGCATACTGTATTCGAACACCATCCAACCATCCCAAACAAGCATTACTTAACCATCTAGTCCAATAGTCCAAGTGTTTGGGGTTCCACAGCCACTCTAGATTCCACCTCTAACCACACATCACAGAAAATCCAAACATGTGTGCTTCATTACAAGAATTTTGGGATTTTCCAATGTTTTTTTGTGTCGGGAAAAGTTCGAAAACCGTCGGGAAAACAATTACTGACAGAAAAATGTTGTCGCCTTTTCAGTTGCCATAATGCCGTTGAGAGAATATTTGCCGACGCTTTTGACATTTGGTCGGCCTTTTGTACAAAGGCCGACGCTTTTTTTGTGGTCAGCCATTATTTGAATCGTCGACACTTTTGGTTTGGTCAGCCTTTCTTACAAAGGCCAATGCTTAAAAGTTTGGTTGCCCTTTTGTGAGAAAGGTCGACGGTAGTGATTTTGGTTGGCCTTTTAATGAAAGGCCGATCAAAATTCCAAAGCATCGACCTTTGTAAGAAAGGCTAACCAAACCAAAAGTGTCGGCAATTCGAACAATGGCCGACCAAAATCCAAAAAAACATTGGCAAATGTTTGTGTTGGACATTTTTTAATTTCAAAATTTTTTTATCTATAATTTCATTATAATTTACAAATTATCATACCTAAAAGGAATTGTACACGGAATAAATCAAATAAAACTTTCTATTAAACCAACTAATTTGAATACACTTTGTTCATAATTAGTAAATTCAAAAGATAAAATACAAAAACTTCAACATGACATAAAAAAACCTTAAGTTCCTATCACTTTGTACATATTACAAAAATTTGGTCTCATAAGTTCTCTAAAAGTTCCCATAAGCAAGCACGCCTTTCTTGAAAAAGCAAAGAAAACAAATGCAATTAAGTTACCTAACTTATATAAGAAAAACACATATGACAACATAATTAAACTAGCATTTCAAAAGTAATGAACAATAATATCAATACTTAAGTAATTAGTTAGCAAATTTATAACACACAACTCAAATTACTTAAAACACTTCTAAACTATTAAACTAATTGAACTATATGTATATATGAACGAAATCACCTAACTTATAACGAACTAAACAATCAAATCTTGAATTTAAAAGTTATCATATACACAAATAAACTTTTAAACCAACTTTATCAAAAGAGTAAATCAAGTTACAAAACATTTACATAAAACTTAAACAAACCATAATATAAGTTTTACCTAAACTTTTCAATATTTATGGACATATTTAACTAAACTTATATGAACAATCTTTAAACACTAACCCACCCCCTTCACACTCCAAAACATTTCTCACCCACTCTCTAACTTCAAATCAATCTCAAATAATCAACTTACACTCAAACCATGAACATACATACTCAAACAAACCAAATAATAAACTCATTGAATAATAGTTTAACTTCTCAAATGAATGAACTACCAAAACTTAACTAAATAACTAAACATGTTCAACCAAATTATAAACTCTAATCTTATATAAACAATCTATAAGCACCAACCCATGTACTCCCTCCACACTCCAAAAATTTTCTCACCCACCCCATAACATCAAATCAATCTCTAAGAATCAACCTACATTCAAACCAATTCATTGGCTACCATAACTGCAGGATAGCCATACAACCATATCCAATAAATTCCAAACATATTAGCAAGTATCAATATTACAAAACAATAAGCCAGAAGTTCAAAATCAACAACAAGCAAACTTCTCAATGACATAGATAACTTCTAAAACTAAATGATCATGAATGTAAACTCAAAAAAACTCATACAAACCAAATAAGTTCAAATCATTGGCTACCATAACTGCAGAATAGGCATACACATCATGTCTCACTATGTATAAGCATGCTTTGATCCCACCCTCATAAACTCAATTCAATCTCGAAGCACAATCTCAAAACATACTTGTTGGGAGTGCGACCAAAGTCCCACATCGGCTAGATAAGGGGGAGATCATGGGTTTATAAGTGAGGGACACTATCTCCATTGGTATGAGGCCTTTTGGGGAACCAAAAGCAAAGCCATGAGGGCTTATGTTACACCTATTTCTACATTTTGTATTTTGTTACACCTAGTTCTACATTTTGGAAAATATGTATATAATTGGAAAGTATGAAAATTGAGAAATTGAATATTTGGATATTTATGGTTTTGGTTGGAAGATAAGGATTGGGTTCTTTTTATTAATTAAATAATGGAAATTAAAGAAAGAGAAAGTGGGATAAATATAATTGTTTATTAAATAAAAACATGTGGCTTTATTAGTTATTGTTTAAAAAAAAAAAAAGAGGATGGGTATTGTTGGAGAAGTATTCACGTAAGGAAGAGGAAGAGGAAGAAAGTGAAGAGAAAAAAGTGTGATTCTTGGGCTATTTTGAAGTGGAAAAGGAAAAAAAATAAACAAAGAGAACCTCTCACAACCTTGGATTGAAGCTTTTGGTAAGTTTTCTAACTTTTGATTAAGGTTTCTCATGAGTTATAGAACCTATTTTGGTGGGTTTCCTTATGGGTTTTCTTCCTTTAGTTGGAAACTCCATAAACTAGCTTGAAAATTTAGGTGGTGGTGATGATTGAGTAAAAGAAGGAAATTTGATGAAAGTCATGAGTTTTATCAAAGTATGGATTGAAGGGGATTAGTTGTATGTAGAAATTGCAAACTTTTTAGGGAAAGAAAACCAATGAATTTATTCATGGAGAAAAAGAAATGAGAAGAATGAGATTTCTTATGGAGAAGGATTACAATGAAGTTATTGGAAACTTTATTTTGGGTTATTGTCTCAATTTCTTGGTAATTAGAAGAGTAAGATGAGGAAAAGAATGGTAAATTGTTGGGTTAGTGAGAAATATAAAGGCTTGGATAATTTAGTGTTGTTACACTTTAATTTTGGCATTAAGAGGTTAGTAATATGTTGACAAATTATGATTTCAGGGCAAACGGAGATTGGAACCATTTACAACCCGAACAAACCTCGTTCGTAGTAGTTGTGAGTGGTTATTTTATAAAGTATTTCAATTATTTTAGTAATTGATGAGATTTTATGAGATTTGAAATCAATTGAAATTAATATTAATGCAAAGGATTTAGTTATTTGAAAATTTGGAGGAAATTATGTGTATTCCACAAATTGTGCATTATTAAGATTGATGATTTGCTAATTTGATAAGAAAGTGACATATGATCACTAAATTGAAATCATGATTTAGCATATTTGAATTTGAAGAGATTTGTGTTTATTGAAGTTTAGCTACAATGATTTAATTATTTGAATTTATTAAGCTTATGAAAGGTGAGTTTATGAAAATCTCTAGATTGTAGCCAATTGGCAAAAAGTTCAATTATTTGAAGTGAAATCAAGTATTTGTGAGTTTTAGAAATGACTTGATTTTTGAATCATGATTTTAGTTGATCTTTGACTTATGGCTTAAAGTTATGAAACCACAATATGAGAATGTGTGGGGTTTGAGAACTTATGATGATTATTATATAGAAATTGTTTTCAAACCACTAGAATTGTACCCATGGTTATTACCCAAATGCTATAAGAATGTGTTTCTATAGTATGCTAGTGTGCCAAGGCCGCAGGGGATGCAGGGGAATGCCGGGGCCATTAGGTGCCAAATCCGGATTCTGAATCCTGGTCCAAATCCTGGACCTGAGGCATTACAGATGTTAGAGATTGCTCTACGTGCACGTATGACATGGATTTGGGTACAAGTTTGGTGATGAGTTTGTTGGCCTATTATTTTGTACTTTCTTTAAAAAGTTATTGTTGCAAATCTCTATAATGTTTTATTTATCTTGTGTATTTAGATTGTGCTTAATTGATAAAGTTTTATGGAACTTTGAATTCCTTTTAATATAAAAGGTTTTTGTCAAGAGATTATTTTTCTTATTAACTTACCACTCACTGGGCTCTATTAGCTCATTCTTTCTTCCTAAATTTTTCCTCCAGGTAGCGACTGAGTTTCTAACGAGCCTACAGAAGTCGATATCTGCCACCAGACTTGATAGTTTGCATATCATTTTGTATGTACATTTTTACAAATACTTTTTTTTGTGTAACTGATGTGGCTAGTGCCATTTTGGGATTTCCCTTTGGTTTGTAATATGAAACCCACCTGTTTATCTACTTTTAAGTTTTGTGGGTTTATATTGAATTTCTGAAATGATGGTTGGAGTTTGAATATATTATTATGGAAGCATATATACTGCTTTTCAGGTGTGTTTTACTCAGTTTTCAGGGGAAACTCTGCCGAAATTTTTATAAAATTTGGTGTTAATAAAGTTTTGGCTAGCCATTTGTGGTAAAAAATAATAATAATAATAATAAGATTTTGTCATGAAAAGTTTGACATTGGATTCCATGGTTTAGTAGGGATCTAATGTCGGCATGCCTCATCCTAGGTTAGTTAGGATAATTTGGGGTGGGGTGTGTCAATTTGGTATCAGAGCATTAAGATCCTGCAGATTTTTATAAAAAAATGAGTTTTGTGAAATGATGGTGTGACATGCATTACATTGTAGGGAATCATGTCAAGAAGTGGCAGAACGCGTAGGCTTCAAGAACTTGAAACTCAACAAGCTCCTGATGGACAAAATGTAATGGAAGAAGAGATGATTGGTGAATCTAGTCACCATCATGAAAATCAACAAAAGAATGTAGACAATGAAGAGGAGCAACTAATGGCAAAAATTGCTCAAGGAGTAGCAGTGGGGATGCGAATGCTCAGAAATGACCCAGAGAAAAACTTCAGAATTGAGCGACTAAAAGCTTTAGGCGCAACTACATTTGTTGGGACAGCAGATCCAGCTGAGGCTGAAGTATGGATGAATATGTTGGAGAAATGCTTCAATGTGATGGGTTGTCCGGAAGATAGAAAAGTGAGACTTGCTACTTTTCTACTTCAAGAAGGAGCGGATGATTGGTGGAAATCATTGAGAAATAGACGACCAGAATCAGAAGAAATTGGATGGAATGAGTTCAAGAAGGCTTTTTATGATGAATACTATCCTCGATCTTATAGAGAGGCGAAACGAAACGAATTTTTGAAATTAGTTCAAGGATCAATGACTGTGGCAGAGTATCAAAAGAAGTATGTTGAGCTTTCCAAGTATGCCACAACGATTATTGAAGATGAGATCGATAAGTGCAGGAGGTTTGAAGACGGACTTAGAGAGGAGATTCGAACTGCAACCACTTCAACTGAATGGAAGGAATTTGGAAAGTTAGTGGAAGCAGCTTTGAGGGTAGAGAAAAGTGTATCAGAAAAGAAGAGTCAAAAAGAGTTGTCAAAGAATGTGCGTGGCTTTTCAGCAGGCAGTACTAATCCTTCTGGTTATAATCAGATGCGAAGTGGTAATAAAGGGTTTGTTCCTAGTGTGTCAAATCGAGGAAATTTCAAACCAAGACATCATGGACCATCAAGTTTCAGATCTATATCAAATGCATCGTCACAAAAGTCAAACAGTTCAGTCCAATCTTCTAGACCCTGGGGTGGTCAACGCTCCTGGCAGCAAGGGGAATCTGTGTTCAGTCATACTAGGAACTCAGCATGTCCGAATTGTGGCAAGTTTCATCAAGGAAAATGTATGTGGAGGACTAATGTTTGTTTTAACTGTGGTCAAACCGGTCATTTAAGGAGAGAGTGTCCTCAAATGTTACAAGAAGGCAGTGTCTCACAGGGAGTTTCATCTCGACCAGTTAGTCAGGGGCAATCCGGTTTGCAATCAAAACCCATCATGATGAGTGGTGAAAGTCGAAACCAGAATGAAAGTTCCAGTGGGTCAAAGCAAAAAGGGCAAGTAGGCAGACCTCGTGTTCAGGGACAGATATTTGCTATGACGCAACAGGAAGCTCAGGGATCACCAGATGTCGTTATGGGTACATTATCTATTGTTGGTAGAAACGCTCGTACTTTAATTGATCCTGGTGCTACGCATTCTTTTATTTCTCCCATGTTTTCTGTTGAAATCAATAAGATGCTGGAACCTTTGCCTAATGACATAATAGTAGCTACTCCAGTTGGAAAATCTTTATTAGCTGATAGTGTTTATCGAAATTGTAATGTTTTAGTTGGTGGTAAAGAGTTGAATGTCGACTTAATACCCTTGGATATTTATGAGTTTGATGTTATCTTGGGGATGGATTTCTTATCCACACATCATGCAACAGTAGACTGCTTTCAGAAGGAAGTTGTGTTTAAACGACCAGGAGAGATTGAAATTATTTTTAAAGGAGAAAGGAAGATCATGTCATCTTGTTTCATTTCGACATTGAAGGCTAGTAAACTACTTAAGAAAGGTTGTTCTGCATACTTAGCTCATATAGTTGATATCGAGGTGAGTAAATCAAAACTAAACGATATATCTGTAGTAAGAGAATTTCCAGATGTATTTCCAGAAGAATTGCCTGGGTTGCCACCGGATAGAGAAGTAGAGTTTGTGATTGATTTGATACCTGGTACAACTCCTATTTCACAAGCACCCTATAGAATGGCTCCGACAGAATTGAAGGAATTGAAGTTGCAGTTGCAAGAGCTAGTCGATAAAGGTTTTGTGAGGCCTAGTGTTTCCCCATGGGGTGCACCAGTATTATTTGTGAAGAAAAAGGATGGCACCATGAGGTTGTGCATCGATTATAGGCAATTGAATAAGGTGACGATTCGTAATAAGTATCCTTTGCCTCGAATAGATGACTTGTTTGATCAACTTAAAGGTGCTTCTGTGTTTTCGAAAATTGATTTACGATCAGGGTACCATCAACTTAAGATTAGAGAATCTGATGTGCCAAAGACTGCATTCCGAACTCGTTACGGACATTATGAATTTTTGGTCATGCCATTTGGGTTGACTAATGCCCCCGCAGCCTTTATGGATCTTATGAATAGGGTGTTCCACCCTTACTTGGACAAATTTGTGATCGTATTCATTGATGACATTTTGGTGTATTCTAGAAGTAGAGAGGAGCATCGGGAACATCTCAAAATAGTATTGCAAACATTGCAAGATAGAGAGTTGTATGCTAAATTTAGCAAGTGTGAGTTTTGGCTGAATCAAGTTGTGTTCTTAGGCCATGTGATCTCTGCAGAAGGTATATTTGTTGATCCTCAAAAGATTGAAGCGGTAGTTAAGTGGGAGCGACCTATGACAGTTACAGAAGTTCGTAGCTTTCTGGGATTAGCTGGATATTATCGTCGCTTTGTTGAGGGATTCTCCCAGCTAGCACTTCCATTGACTAGTTTGACTAGAAAGAATTCAGCGTTTGTTTGGACAGACAAGTGTGAGCAAAGTTTCCAAGAATTGAAGAAAAGGTTGGTTTCTGCCCCAATACTTACACTTCCGACACCTGATGAGGAGTTTGTTATTTACAGTGATGCTTCTTATCAAGGCTTGGGGTGTGTATTAATGCAAAATGGGAAGGTAATAGCTTATGCTTCTAGGCAGTTGAAGAAGCACGAGCACAATTACCCAACTCATGATCTCGAACTAGCTGCAATAGTGTTAGCCTTAAAGGTTTGGCGACATTATTTATATGGGGAGAAGTGTCATATTTATACAGATCATAAAAGTTTGAAGTATATCTTCGATCAAAAGGAATTGAATCTACGCCAGAGAAGATGGCTTGAATTAATAAAAGATTATGACTGTACCATTAATTACTATCCAGGGAAGGCTAATATTGTTGCTGATGCTTTAATCAGGAAAGGACACGGCTCAACAATTTCATCTAATGCTATGAGTTTCTCTTTATTGGGTGAACTCAATAACATGAATGCAGAATTATCAGTGAATGAATCAGGAGCCTTATTTGCAAGTTTTCGAGTAAGACCTGTTTTGATTGATAAAATTATAATTGCTCAGTCTGGTGATTCAGTTCTTCATAAGCTGAAAGAAGAAGTGAAAAGTAATCAGCGGATAGATTATGTGTTGAGAGATGATGGAGCTCTAACCAAGTTTAATAGATTATGTGTACCAAACGATCCAGATCTAAAGAAGGAAATACTGGAAGAAGCTCATAGTTCAGCTTATGCTATGCACCCAGGAAGTACAAAAATGTATCGAACGTTGAAGGAGCATTATTGGTGGCAAGGTATGAAAAGAGAAATAGCAGAATATGTTTCTAGATGCTTAATCTGCCAACAAGTGAAGCCAGAACGCCAAAGAACAGCAGGACTTTTGAATCCCTTGCCAATTCCTGAATGGAAATGGGAGCATATTACTATGGACTTTTTATTTGGTCTTCCTCGCACACAAAGTGGATATGATGGTATTTGGGTGATCGTGGATAGGTTAACAAAAACTGCAAGGTTTTTGCCAATCAAAATTACCTATTCCTTAGATAAACTGGCAAAGTTGTATGTGGATGAGATAGTCAGTTTGTATGGAGCACCAGTATCGATAGTTTCTGATAGAGACTCAAGGTTCACTTCTAAATTCTGGCCTAGCCTACAACATGCCTTGGGTACTAAGATACACTTTAGCACGGCTTTTCATCCTCAAACAGATGGGCAGTCAGAAAGAACTATACAAACATTAGAGGACATGTTAAGAGCTTGTGTTTTGCAGTTTAAAGGAAGCTGGGATGCTCACTTGTCACTGATGGAGTTTGCCTATAATAATAGCTACCATTCCAGCATAGATATGGCCCCTTTTGAGGCATTATATGGTAGAAAGTGTAGAACTCCAGTTTGTTGGGATGAAGTCGGTGAAAGAAAATTGATGGGTCCTGAACTTGTGCAAATCACTGCAGAAAAGGTGAAAGTAATCATGGAGAAGTTGAAAGTGGCTCAGGATCGACAAAAAAGCTATGCTGATAAACGTCGAAGAGATTTAGAATTTGAGGTTGGAGACAAAGTTTTTCTCAAACTATCGCCTTGGAAAGGTGTAATGAGGTTTGGTAAGAAGGGAAAGTTGAGTCCTAGATATATCGGTCCATATGAGATTCTTGAGCGCATTGGACCAGTGGCATATCGCTTGGCTTTGCCAATGGAGCTCTCTCAAATTCATGACGTATTTCATGTTTCAATGTTACGCAAGTATATATCAGATCCATCACATGTTCTTGAAACTCAACCAGTACAATTGAAGGAGAACTTATCATATGAAGAAGAGCCAGTACAAATCTTAGACAGAAAAGAACAGGTGTTACGAAGTAAAACCATTCCATTAGTTAAAGTATTATGGAAGAATCATACAATGGAAGAGACAACTTGGGAAAGTGAAGATCAGATGCGCTTCAAATACCCTCAGTTGTTTTCTTGACAAGCGTGACTAAATTTCGAGGACGAAATTTCACAAAAGAGGGTAATATTTTGTTACACCTATTTCTACATTTTGTATTTTGTTACACCTAGTTCTACATTTTGGAAAATATGTATATAATTGGAAAGTATGAAAATTGAGAAATTGAATATTTGGATATTTATGGTTTTGGTTGGAAGATAAGGATTGGGTTCTTTTTATTAATTAAATAATGGAAATTAAAGAAAGAGAAAGTGGGATAAATATAATTGTTTATTAAATAAAAACATGTGGCTTTATTAGTTATTGTTTAAAAAAAAAAAAAGAGGATGGGTATTGTTGGAGAAGTATTCACGTAAGGAAGAGGAAGAGGAAGAAAGTGAAGAGAAAAAAGTGTGATTCTTGGGCTATTTTGAAGTGGAAAAGGAAAAAAAATAAACAAAGAGAACCTCTCACAACCTTGGATTGAAGCTTTTGGTAAGTTTTCTAACTTTTGATTAAGGTTTCTCATGAGTTATAGAACCTATTTTGGTGGGTTTCCTTATGGGTTTTCTTCCTTTAGTTGGAAACTCCATAAACTAGCTTGAAAATTTAGGTGGTGGTGATGATTGAGTAAAAGAAGGAAATTTGATGAAAGTCATGAGTTTTATCAAAGTATGGATTGAAGGGGATTAGTTGTATGTAGAAATTGCAAACTTTTTAGGGAAAGAAAACCAATGAATTTATTCATGGAGAAAAAGAAATGAGAAGAATGAGATTTCTTATGGAGAAGGATTACAATGAAGTTATTGGAAACTTTATTTTGGGTTATTGTCTCAATTTCTTGGTAATTAGAAGAGTAAGATGAGGAAAAGAATGGTAAATTGTTGGGTTAGTGAGAAATATAAAGGCTTGGATAATTTAGTGTTGTTACACTTTAATTTTGGCATTAAGAGGTTAGTAATATGTTGACAAATTATGATTTCAGGGCAAACGGAGATTGGAACCATTTACAACCCGAACAAACCTCGTTCGTAGTAGTTGTGAGTGGTTATTTTATAAAGTATTTCAATTATTTTAGTAATTGATGAGATTTTATGAGATTTGAAATCAATTGAAATTAATATTAATGCAAAGGATTTAGTTATTTGAAAATTTGGAGGAAATTATGTGTATTCCACAAATTGTGCATTATTAAGATTGATGATTTGCTAATTTGATAAGAAAGTGACATATGATCACTAAATTGAAATCATGATTTAGCATATTTGAATTTGAAGAGATTTGTGTTTATTGAAGTTTAGCTACAATGATTTAATTATTTGAATTTATTAAGCTTATGAAAGGTGAGTTTATGAAAATCTCTAGATTGTAGCCAATTGGCAAAAAGTTCAATTATTTGAAGTGAAATCAAGTATTTGTGAGTTTTAGAAATGACTTGATTTTTGAATCATGATTTTAGTTGATCTTTGACTTATGGCTTAAAGTTATGAAACCACAATATGAGAATGTGTGGGGTTTGAGAACTTATGATGATTATTATATAGAAATTGTTTTCAAACCACTAGAATTGTACCCATGGTTATTACCCAAATGCTATAAGAATGTGTTTCTATAGTATGCTAGTGTGCCAAGGCCGCAGGGGATGCAGGGGAATGCCGGGGCCATTAGGTGCCAAATCCGGATTCTGAATCCTGGTCCAAATCCTGGACCTGAGGCATTACAGATGTTAGAGATTGCTCTACGTGCACGTATGACATGGATTTGGGTACAAGTTTGGTGATGAGTTTGTTGGCCTATTATTTTGTACTTTCTTTAAAAAGTTATTGTTGCAAATCTCTATAATGTTTTATTTATCTTGTGTATTTAGATTGTGCTTAATTGATAAAGTTTTATGGAACTTTGAATTCCTTTTAATATAAAAGGTTTTTGTCAAGAGATTATTTTTCTTATTAACTTACCACTCACTGGGCTCTATTAGCTCATTCTTTCTTCCTAAATTTTTCCTCCAGGTAGCGACTGAGTTTCTAACGAGCCTACAGAAGTCGATATCTGCCACCAGACTTGATAGTTTGCATATCATTTTGTATGTACATTTTTACAAATACTTTTTTTTGTGTAACTGATGTGGCTAGTGCCATTTTGGGATTTCCCTTTGGTTTGTAATATGAAACCCACCTGTTTATCTACTTTTAAGTTTTGTGGGTTTATATTGAATTTCTGAAATGATGGTTGGAGTTTGAATATATTATTATGGAAGCATATATACTGCTTTTCAGGTGTGTTTTACTCAGTTTTCAGGGGAAACTCTGCCGAAATTTTTATAAAATTTGGTGTTAATAAAGTTTTGGCTAGCCATTTGTGGTAAAAAATAATAATAATAATAATAAGATTTTGTCATGAAAAGTTTGACATTGGATTCCATGGTTTAGTAGGGATCTAATGTCGGCATGCCTCATCCTAGGTTAGTTAGGATAATTTGGGGTGGGGTGTGTCAATTTGGTATCAGAGCATTAAGATCCTGCAGATTTTTATAAAAAAATGAGTTTTGTGAAATGATGGTGTGACATGCATTACATTGTAGGGAATCATGTCAAGAAGTGGCAGAACGCGTAGGCTTCAAGAACTTGAAACTCAACAAGCTCCTGATGGACAAAATGTAATGGAAGAAGAGATGATTGGTGAATCTAGTCACCATCATGAAAATCAACAAAAGAATGTAGACAATGAAGAGGAGCAACTAATGGCAAAAATTGCTCAAGGAGTAGCAGTGGGGATGCGAATGCTCAGAAATGACCCAGAGAAAAACTTCAGAATTGAGCGACTAAAAGCTTTAGGCGCAACTACATTTGTTGGGACAGCAGATCCAGCTGAGGCTGAAGTATGGATGAATATGTTGGAGAAATGCTTCAATGTGATGGGTTGTCCGGAAGATAGAAAAGTGAGACTTGCTACTTTTCTACTTCAAGAAGGAGCGGATGATTGGTGGAAATCATTGAGAAATAGACGACCAGAATCAGAAGAAATTGGATGGAATGAGTTCAAGAAGGCTTTTTATGATGAATACTATCCTCGATCTTATAGAGAGGCGAAACGAAACGAATTTTTGAAATTAGTTCAAGGATCAATGACTGTGGCAGAGTATCAAAAGAAGTATGTTGAGCTTTCCAAGTATGCCACAACGATTATTGAAGATGAGATCGATAAGTGCAGGAGGTTTGAAGACGGACTTAGAGAGGAGATTCGAACTGCAACCACTTCAACTGAATGGAAGGAATTTGGAAAGTTAGTGGAAGCAGCTTTGAGGGTAGAGAAAAGTGTATCAGAAAAGAAGAGTCAAAAAGAGTTGTCAAAGAATGTGCGTGGCTTTTCAGCAGGCAGTACTAATCCTTCTGGTTATAATCAGATGCGAAGTGGTAATAAAGGGTTTGTTCCTAGTGTGTCAAATCGAGGAAATTTCAAACCAAGACATCATGGACCATCAAGTTTCAGATCTATATCAAATGCATCGTCACAAAAGTCAAACAGTTCAGTCCAATCTTCTAGACCCTGGGGTGGTCAACGCTCCTGGCAGCAAGGGGAATCTGTGTTCAGTCATACTAGGAACTCAGCATGTCCGAATTGTGGCAAGTTTCATCAAGGAAAATGTATGTGGAGGACTAATGTTTGTTTTAACTGTGGTCAAACCGGTCATTTAAGGAGAGAGTGTCCTCAAATGTTACAAGAAGGCAGTGTCTCACAGGGAGTTTCATCTCGACCAGTTAGTCAGGGGCAATCCGGTTTGCAATCAAAACCCATCATGATGAGTGGTGAAAGTCGAAACCAGAATGAAAGTTCCAGTGGGTCAAAGCAAAAAGGGCAAGTAGGCAGACCTCGTGTTCAGGGACAGATATTTGCTATGACGCAACAGGAAGCTCAGGGATCACCAGATGTCGTTATGGGTACATTATCTATTGTTGGTAGAAACGCTCGTACTTTAATTGATCCTGGTGCTACGCATTCTTTTATTTCTCCCATGTTTTCTGTTGAAATCAATAAGATGCTGGAACCTTTGCCTAATGACATAATAGTAGCTACTCCAGTTGGAAAATCTTTATTAGCTGATAGTGTTTATCGAAATTGTAATGTTTTAGTTGGTGGTAAAGAGTTGAATGTCGACTTAATACCCTTGGATATTTATGAGTTTGATGTTATCTTGGGGATGGATTTCTTATCCACACATCATGCAACAGTAGACTGCTTTCAGAAGGAAGTTGTGTTTAAACGACCAGGAGAGATTGAAATTATTTTTAAAGGAGAAAGGAAGATCATGTCATCTTGTTTCATTTCGACATTGAAGGCTAGTAAACTACTTAAGAAAGGTTGTTCTGCATACTTAGCTCATATAGTTGATATCGAGGTGAGTAAATCAAAACTAAACGATATATCTGTAGTAAGAGAATTTCCAGATGTATTTCCAGAAGAATTGCCTGGGTTGCCACCGGATAGAGAAGTAGAGTTTGTGATTGATTTGATACCTGGTACAACTCCTATTTCACAAGCACCCTATAGAATGGCTCCGACAGAATTGAAGGAATTGAAGTTGCAGTTGCAAGAGCTAGTCGATAAAGGTTTTGTGAGGCCTAGTGTTTCCCCATGGGGTGCACCAGTATTATTTGTGAAGAAAAAGGATGGCACCATGAGGTTGTGCATCGATTATAGGCAATTGAATAAGGTGACGATTCGTAATAAGTATCCTTTGCCTCGAATAGATGACTTGTTTGATCAACTTAAAGGTGCTTCTGTGTTTTCGAAAATTGATTTACGATCAGGGTACCATCAACTTAAGATTAGAGAATCTGATGTGCCAAAGACTGCATTCCGAACTCGTTACGGACATTATGAATTTTTGGTCATGCCATTTGGGTTGACTAATGCCCCTGCAGCCTTTATGGATCTTATGAATAGGGTGTTCCACCCTTACTTGGACAAATTTGTGATCGTATTCATTGATGACATTTTGGTGTATTCTAGAAGTAGAGAGGAGCATCGGGAACATCTCAAAATAGTATTGCAAACATTGCAAGATAGAGAGTTGTATGCTAAATTTAGCAAGTGTGAGTTTTGGCTGAATCAAGTTGTGTTCTTAGGCCATGTGATCTCTGCAGAAGGTATATTTGTTGATCCTCAAAAGATTGAAGCGGTAGTTAAGTGGGAGCGACCTATGACAGTTACAGAAGTTCGTAGCTTTCTGGGATTAGCTGGATATTATCGTCGCTTTGTTGAGGGATTCTCCCAGCTAGCACTTCCATTGACTAGTTTGACTAGAAAGAATTCAGCGTTTGTTTGGACAGACAAGTGTGAGCAAAGTTTCCAAGAATTGAAGAAAAGGTTGGTTTCTGCCCCAATACTTACACTTCCGACACCTGATGAGGAGTTTGTTATTTACAGTGATGCTTCTTATCAAGGCTTGGGGTGTGTATTAATGCAAAATGGGAAGGTAATAGCTTATGCTTCTAGGCAGTTGAAGAAGCACGAGCACAATTACCCAACTCATGATCTCGAACTAGCTGCAATAGTGTTAGCCTTAAAGGTTTGGCGACATTATTTATATGGGGAGAAGTGTCATATTTATACAGATCATAAAAGTTTGAAGTATATCTTCGATCAAAAGGAATTGAATCTACGCCAGAGAAGATGGCTTGAATTAATAAAAGATTATGACTGTACCATTAATTACTATCCAGGGAAGGCTAATATTGTTGCTGATGCTTTAATCAGGAAAGGACACGGCTCAACAATTTCATCTAATGCTATGAGTTTCTCTTTATTGGGTGAACTCAATAACATGAATGCAGAATTATCAGTGAATGAATCAGGAGCCTTATTTGCAAGTTTTCGAGTAAGACCTGTTTTGATTGATAAAATTATAATTGCTCAGTCTGGTGATTCAGTTCTTCATAAGCTGAAAGAAGAAGTGAAAAGTAATCAGCGGATAGATTATGTGTTGAGAGATGATGGAGCTCTAACCAAGTTTAATAGATTATGTGTACCAAACGATCCAGATCTAAAGAAGGAAATACTGGAAGAAGCTCATAGTTCAGCTTATGCTATGCACCCAGGAAGTACAAAAATGTATCGAACGTTGAAGGAGCATTATTGGTGGCAAGGTATGAAAAGAGAAATAGCAGAATATGTTTCTAGATGCTTAATCTGCCAACAAGTGAAGCCAGAACGCCAAAGAACAGCAGGACTTTTGAATCCCTTGCCAATTCCTGAATGGAAATGGGAGCATATTACTATGGACTTTTTATTTGGTCTTCCTCGCACACAAAGTGGATATGATGGTATTTGGGTGATCGTGGATAGGTTAACAAAAACTGCAAGGTTTTTGCCAATCAAAATTACCTATTCCTTAGATAAACTGGCAAAGTTGTATGTGGATGAGATAGTCAGTTTGTATGGAGCACCAGTATCGATAGTTTCTGATAGAGACTCAAGGTTCACTTCTAAATTCTGGCCTAGCCTACAACATGCCTTGGGTACTAAGATACACTTTAGCACGGCTTTTCATCCTCAAACAGATGGGCAGTCAGAAAGAACTATACAAACATTAGAGGACATGTTAAGAGCTTGTGTTTTGCAGTTTAAAGGAAGCTGGGATGCTCACTTGTCACTGATGGAGTTTGCCTATAATAATAGCTACCATTCCAGCATAGATATGGCCCCTTTTGAGGCATTATATGGTAGAAAGTGTAGAACTCCAGTTTGTTGGGATGAAGTCGGTGAAAGAAAATTGATGGGTCCTGAACTTGTGCAAATCACTGCAGAAAAGGTGAAAGTAATCATGGAGAAGTTGAAAGTGGCTCAGGATCGACAAAAAAGCTATGCTGATAAACGTCGAAGAGATTTAGAATTTGAGGTTGGAGACAAAGTTTTTCTCAAACTATCGCCTTGGAAAGGTGTAATGAGGTTTGGTAAGAAGGGAAAGTTGAGTCCTAGATATATCGGTCCATATGAGATTCTTGAGCGCATTGGACCAGTGGCATATCGCTTGGCTTTGCCAATGGAGCTCTCTCAAATTCATGACGTATTTCATGTTTCAATGTTACGCAAGTATATATCAGATCCATCACATGTTCTTGAAACTCAACCAGTACAATTGAAGGAGAACTTATCATATGAAGAAGAGCCAGTACAAATCTTAGACAGAAAAGAACAGGTGTTACGAAGTAAAACCATTCCATTAGTTAAAGTATTATGGAAGAATCATACAATGGAAGAGACAACTTGGGAAAGTGAAGATCAGATGCGCTTCAAATACCCTCAGTTGTTTTCTTGACAAGCGTGACTAAATTTCGAGGACGAAATTTCACAAAAGAGGGTAATATTTTGTTACACCTATTTCTACATTTTGTATTTTGTTACACCTAGTTCTACATTTTGGAAAATATGTATATAATTGGAAAGTATGAAAATTGAGAAATTGAATATTTGGATATTTATGGTTTTGGTTGGAAGATAAGGATTGGGTTCTTTTTATTAATTAAATAATGGAAATTAAAGAAAGAGAAAGTGGGATAAATATAATTGTTTATTAAATAAAAACATGTGGCTTTATTAGTTATTGTTTAAAAAAAAAAAAAGAGGATGGGTATTGTTGGAGAAGTATTCACGTAAGGAAGAGGAAGAGGAAGAAAGTGAAGAGAAAAAAGTGTGATTCTTGGGCTATTTTGAAGTGGAAAAGGAAAAAAAATAAACAAAGAGAACCTCTCACAACCTTGGATTGAAGCTTTTGGTAAGTTTTCTAACTTTTGATTAAGGTTTCTCATGAGTTATAGAACCTATTTTGGTGGGTTTCCTTATGGGTTTTCTTCCTTTAGTTGGAAACTCCATAAACTAGCTTGAAAATTTAGGTGGTGGTGATGATTGAGTAAAAGAAGGAAATTTGATGAAAGTCATGAGTTTTATCAAAGTATGGATTGAAGGGGATTAGTTGTATGTAGAAATTGCAAACTTTTTAGGGAAAGAAAACCAATGAATTTATTCATGGAGAAAAAGAAATGAGAAGAATGAGATTTCTTATGGAGAAGGATTACAATGAAGTTATTGGAAACTTTATTTTGGGTTATTGTCTCAATTTCTTGGTAATTAGAAGAGTAAGATGAGGAAAAGAATGGTAAATTGTTGGGTTAGTGAGAAATATAAAGGCTTGGATAATTTAGTGTTGTTACACTTTAATTTTGGCATTAAGAGGTTAGTAATATGTTGACAAATTATGATTTCAGGGCAAACGGAGATTGGAACCATTTACAACCCGAACAAACCTCGTTCGTAGTAGTTGTGAGTGGTTATTTTATAAAGTATTTCAATTATTTTAGTAATTGATGAGATTTTATGAGATTTGAAATCAATTGAAATTAATATTAATGCAAAGGATTTAGTTATTTGAAAATTTGGAGGAAATTATGTGTATTCCACAAATTGTGCATTATTAAGATTGATGATTTGCTAATTTGATAAGAAAGTGACATATGATCACTAAATTGAAATCATGATTTAGCATATTTGAATTTGAAGAGATTTGTGTTTATTGAAGTTTAGCTACAATGATTTAATTATTTGAATTTATTAAGCTTATGAAAGGTGAGTTTATGAAAATCTCTAGATTGTAGCCAATTGGCAAAAAGTTCAATTATTTGAAGTGAAATCAAGTATTTGTGAGTTTTAGAAATGACTTGATTTTTGAATCATGATTTTAGTTGATCTTTGACTTATGGCTTAAAGTTATGAAACCACAATATGAGAATGTGTGGGGTTTGAGAACTTATGATGATTATTATATAGAAATTGTTTTCAAACCACTAGAATTGTACCCATGGTTATTACCCAAATGCTATAAGAATGTGTTTCTATAGTATGCTAGTGTGCCAAGGCCGCAGGGGATGCAGGGGAATGCCGGGGCCATTAGGTGCCAAATCCGGATTCTGAATCCTGGTCCAAATCCTGGACCTGAGGCATTACAGATGTTAGAGATTGCTCTACGTGCACGTATGACATGGATTTGGGTACAAGTTTGGTGATGAGTTTGTTGGCCTATTATTTTGTACTTTCTTTAAAAAGTTATTGTTGCAAATCTCTATAATGTTTTATTTATCTTGTGTATTTAGATTGTGCTTAATTGATAAAGTTTTATGGAACTTTGAATTCCTTTTAATATAAAAGGTTTTTGTCAAGAGATTATTTTTCTTATTAACTTACCACTCACTGGGCTCTATTAGCTCATTCTTTCTTCCTAAATTTTTCCTCCAGGTAGCGACTGAGTTTCTAACGAGCCTACAGAAGTCGATATCTGCCACCAGACTTGATAGTTTGCATATCATTTTGTATGTACATTTTTACAAATACTTTTTTTTGTGTAACTGATGTGGCTAGTGCCATTTTGGGATTTCCCTTTGGTTTGTAATATGAAACCCACCTGTTTATCTACTTTTAAGTTTTGTGGGTTTATATTGAATTTCTGAAATGATGGTTGGAGTTTGAATATATTATTATGGAAGCATATATACTGCTTTTCAGGTGTGTTTTACTCAGTTTTCAGGGGAAACTCTGCCGAAATTTTTATAAAATTTGGTGTTAATAAAGTTTTGGCTAGCCATTTGTGGTAAAAAATAATAATAATAATAATAAGATTTTGTCATGAAAAGTTTGACATTGGATTCCATGGTTTAGTAGGGATCTAATGTCGGCATGCCTCATCCTAGGTTAGTTAGGATAATTTGGGGTGGGGTGTGTCAATTTGGTATCAGAGCATTAAGATCCTGCAGATTTTTATAAAAAAATGAGTTTTGTGAAATGATGGTGTGACATGCATTACATTGTAGGGAATCATGTCAAGAAGTGGCAGAACGCGTAGGCTTCAAGAACTTGAAACTCAACAAGCTCCTGATGGACAAAATGTAATGGAAGAAGAGATGATTGGTGAATCTAGTCACCATCATGAAAATCAACAAAAGAATGTAGACAATGAAGAGGAGCAACTAATGGCAAAAATTGCTCAAGGAGTAGCAGTGGGGATGCGAATGCTCAGAAATGACCTAGAGAAAAACTTCAGAATTGAGCGACTAAAAGCTTTAGGCGCAACTACATTTGTTGGGACAGCAGATCCAGCTGAGGCTGAAGTATGGATGAATATGTTGGAGAAATGCTTCAATGTGATGGGTTGTCCGGAAGATAGAAAAGTGAGACTTGCTACTTTTCTACTTCAAGAAGGAGCGGATGATTGGTGGAAATCATTGAGAAATAGACGACCAGAATCAGAAGAAATTGGATGGAATGAGTTCAAGAAGGCTTTTTATGATGAATACTATCCTCGATCTTATAGAGAGGCGAAACGAAACGAATTTTTGAAATTAGTTCAAGGATCAATGACTGTGGCAGAGTATCAAAAGAAGTATGTTGAGCTTTCCAAGTATGCCACAACGATTATTGAAGATGAGATCGATAAGTGCAGGAGGTTTGAAGACGGACTTAGAGAGGAGATTCGAACTGCAACCACTTCAACTGAATGGAAGGAATTTGGAAAGTTAGTGGAAGCAGCTTTGAGGGTAGAGAAAAGTGTATCAGAAAAGAAGAGTCAAAAAGAGTTGTCAAAGAATGTGCGTGGCTTTTCAGCAGGCAGTACTAATCCTTCTGGTTATAATCAGATGCGAAGTGGTAATAAAGGGTTTGTTCCTAGTGTGTCAAATCGAGGAAATTTCAAACCAAGACATCATGGACCATCAAGTTTCAGATCTATTTCAAATGCATCGTCACAAAAGTCAAACAGTTCAGTCCAATCTTCTAGACCCTGGGGTGGTCAACGCTCCTGGCAGCAAGGGGAATCTGTGTTCAGTCATACTAGGAACTCAGCATGTCCGAATTGTGGCAAGTTTCATCAAGGAAAATGTATGTGGAGGACTAATGTTTGTTTTAACTGTGGTCAAACCGGTCATTTAAGGAGAGAGTGTCCTCAAATGTTACAAGAAGGCAGTGTCTCACAGGGAGTTTCATCTCGACCAGTTAGTCAGGGGCAATCCGGTTTGCAATCAAAACCCATCATGATGAGTGGTGAAAGTCGAAACCAGAATGAAAGTTCCAGTGGGTCAAAGCAAAAAGGGCAAGTAGGCAGACCTCGTGTTCAGGGACAGATATTTGCTATGACGCAACAGGAAGCTCAGGGATCACCAGATGTCGTTATGGGTACATTATCTATTGTTGGTAGAAACGCTCGTACTTTAATTGATCCTGGTGCTACGCATTCTTTTATTTCTCCCATGTTTTCTGTTGAAATCAATAAGATGCTGGAACCTTTGCCTAATGACATAATAGTAGCTACTCCAGTTGGAAAATCTTTATTAGCTGATAGTGTTTATCGAAATTGTAATGTTTTAGTTGGTGGTAAAGAGTTGAATGTCGACTTAATACCCTTGGATATTTATGAGTTTGATGTTATCTTGGGGATGGATTTCTTATCCACACATCATGCAACAGTAGACTGCTTTCAGAAGGAAGTTGTGTTTAAACGACCAGGAGAGATTGAAATTATTTTTAAAGGAGAAAGGAAGATCATGTCATCTTGTTTCATTTCGACATTGAAGGCTAGTAAACTACTTAAGAAAGGTTGTTCTGCATACTTAGCTCATATAGTTGATATCGAGGTGAGTAAATCAAAACTAAACGATATATCTGTAGTAAGAGAATTTCCAGATGTATTTCCAGAAGAATTGCCTGGGTTGCCACCGGATAGAGAAGTAGAGTTTGTGATTGATTTGATACCTGGTACAACTCCTATTTCACAAGCACCCTATAGAATGGCTCCGACAGAATTGAAGGAATTGAAGTTGCAGTTGCAAGAGCTAGTCGATAAAGGTTTTGTGAGGCCTAGTGTTTCCCCATGGGGTGCACCAGTATTATTTGTGAAGAAAAAGGATGGCACCATGAGGTTGTGCATCGATTATAGGCAATTGAATAAGGTGACGATTCGTAATAAGTATCCTTTGCCTCGAATAGATGACTTGTTTGATCAACTTAAAGGTGCTTCTGTGTTTTCGAAAATTGATTTACGATCAGGGTACCATCAACTTAAGATTAGAGAATCTGATGTGCCAAAGACTGCATTCCGAACTCGTTACGGACATTATGAATTTTTGGTCATGCCATTTGGGTTGACTAATGCCCCCGCAGCCTTTATGGATCTTATGAATAGGGTGTTCCACCCTTACTTGGACAAATTTGTGATCGTATTCATTGATGACATTTTGGTGTATTCTAGAAGTAGAGAGGAGCATCGGGAACATCTCAAAATAGTATTGCAAACATTGCAAGATAGAGAGTTGTATGCTAAATTTAGCAAGTGTGAGTTTTGGCTGAATCAAGTTGTGTTCTTAGGCCATGTGATCTCTGCAGAAGGTATATTTGTTGATCCTCAAAAGATTGAAGCGGTAGTTAAGTGGGAGCGACCTATGACAGTTACAGAAGTTCGTAGCTTTCTGGGATTAGCTGGATATTATCGTCGCTTTGTTGAGGGATTCTCCCAGCTAGCACTTCCATTGACTAGTTTGACTAGAAAGAATTCAGCGTTTGTTTGGACAGACAAGTGTGAGCAAAGTTTCCAAGAATTGAAGAAAAGGTTGGTTTCTGCCCCAATACTTACACTTCCGACACCTGATGAGGAGTTTGTTATTTACAGTGATGCTTCTTATCAAGGCTTGGGGTGTGTATTAATGCAAAATGGGAAGGTAATAGCTTATGCTTCTAGGCAGTTGAAGAAGCACGAGCACAATTACCCAACTCATGATCTCGAACTAGCTGCAATAGTGTTAGCCTTAAAGGTTTGGCGACATTATTTATATGGGGAGAAGTGTCATATTTATACAGATCATAAAAGTTTGAAGTATATCTTCGATCAAAAGGAATTGAATCTACGCCAGAGAAGATGGCTTGAATTAATAAAAGATTATGACTGTACCATTAATTACTATCCAGGGAAGGCTAATATTGTTGCTGATGCTTTAATCAGGAAAGGACACGGCTCAACAATTTCATCTAATGCTATGAGTTTCTCTTTATTGGGTGAACTCAATAACATGAATGCAGAATTATCAGTGAATGAATCAGGAGCCTTATTTGCAAGTTTTCGAGTAAGACCTGTTTTGATTGATAAAATTATAATTGCTCAGTCTGGTGATTCAGTTCTTCATAAGCTGAAAGAAGAAGTGAAAAGTAATCAGCGGATAGATTATGTGTTGAGAGATGATGGAGCTCTAACCAAGTTTAATAGATTATGTGTACCAAACGATCCAGATCTAAAGAAGGAAATACTGGAAGAAGCTCATAGTTCAGCTTATGCTATGCACCCAGGAAGTACAAAAATGTATCGAACGTTGAAGGAGCATTATTGGTGGCAAGGTATGAAAAGAGAAATAGCAGAATATGTTTCTAGATGCTTAATCTGCCAACAAGTGAAGCCAGAACGCCAAAGAACAGCAGGACTTTTGAATCCCTTGCCAATTCCTGAATGGAAATGGGAGCATATTACTATGGACTTTTTATTTGGTCTTCCTCGCACACAAAGTGGATATGATGGTATTTGGGTGATCGTGGATAGGTTAACAAAAACTGCAAGGTTTTTGCCAATCAAAATTACCTATTCCTTAGATAAACTGGCAAAGTTGTATGTGGATGAGATAGTCAGTTTGTATGGAGCACCAGTATCGATAGTTTCTGATAGAGACTCAAGGTTCACTTCTAAATTCTGGCCTAGCCTACAACATGCCTTGGGTACTAAGATACACTTTAGCACGGCTTTTCATCCTCAAACAGATGGGCAGTCAGAAAGAACTATACAAACATTAGAGGACATGTTAAGAGCTTGTGTTTTGCAGTTTAAAGGAAGCTGGGATGCTCACTTGTCACTGATGGAGTTTGCCTATAATAATAGCTACCATTCCAGCATAGATATGGCCCCTTTTGAGGCATTATATGGTAGAAAGTGTAGAACTCCAGTTTGTTGGGATGAAGTCGGTGAAAGAAAATTGATGGGTCCTGAACTTGTGCAAATCACTGCAGAAAAGGTGAAAGTAATCATGGAGAAGTTGAAAGTGGCTCAGGATCGACAAAAAAGCTATGCTGATAAACGTCGAAGAGATTTAGAATTTGAGGTTGGAGACAAAGTTTTTCTCAAACTATCGCCTTGGAAAGGTGTAATGAGGTTTGGTAAGAAGGGAAAGTTGAGTCCTAGATATATCGGTCCATATGAGATTCTTGAGCGCATTGGACCAGTGGCATATCGCTTGGCTTTGCCAATGGAGCTCTCTCAAATTCATGACGTATTTCATGTTTCAATGTTACGCAAGTATATATCAGATCCATCACATGTTCTTGAAACTCAACCAGTACAATTGAAGGAGAACTTATCATATGAAGAAGAGCCAGTACAAATCTTAGACAGAAAAGAACAGGTGTTACGAAGTAAAACCATTCCATTAGTTAAAGTATTATGGAAGAATCATACAATGGAAGAGACAACTTGGGAAAGTGAAGATCAGATGCGCTTCAAATACCCTCAGTTGTTTTCTTGACAAGCGTGACTAAATTTCGAGGACGAAATTTCACAAAAGAGGGTAATATTTTGTTACACCTATTTCTACATTTTGTATTTTGTTACACCTAGTTCTACATTTTGGAAAATATGTATATAATTGGAAAGTATGAAAATTGAGAAATTGAATATTTGGATATTTATGGTTTTGGTTGGAAGATAAGGATTGGGTTCTTTTTATTAATTAAATAATGGAAATTAAAGAAAGAGAAAGTGGGATAAATATAATTGTTTATTAAATAAAAACATGTGGCTTTATTAGTTATTGTTTAAAAAAAAAAAAAGAGGATGGGTATTGTTGGAGAAGTATTCACGTAAGGAAGAGGAAGAGGAAGAAAGTGAAGAGAAAAAAGTGTGATTCTTGGGCTATTTTGAAGTGGAAAAGGAAAAAAAATAAACAAAGAGAACCTCTCACAACCTTGGATTGAAGCTTTTGGTAAGTTTTCTAACTTTTGATTAAGGTTTCTCATGAGTTATAGAACCTATTTTGGTGGGTTTCCTTATGGGTTTTCTTCCTTTAGTTGGAAACTCCATAAACTAGCTTGAAAATTTAGGTGGTGGTGATGATTGAGTAAAAGAAGGAAATTTGATGAAAGTCATGAGTTTTATCAAAGTATGGATTGAAGGGGATTAGTTGTATGTAGAAATTGCAAACTTTTTAGGGAAAGAAAACCAATGAATTTATTCATGGAGAAAAAGAAATGAGAAGAATGAGATTTCTTATGGAGAAGGATTACAATGAAGTTATTGGAAACTTTATTTTGGGTTATTGTCTCAATTTCTTGGTAATTAGAAGAGTAAGATGAGGAAAAGAATGGTAAATTGTTGGGTTAGTGAGAAATATAAAGGCTTGGATAATTTAGTGTTGTTACACTTTAATTTTGGCATTAAGAGGTTAGTAATATGTTGACAAATTATGATTTCAGGGCAAACGGAGATTGGAACCATTTACAACCCGAACAAACCTCGTTCGTAGTAGTTGTGAGTGGTTATTTTATAAAGTATTTCAATTATTTTAGTAATTGATGAGATTTTATGAGATTTGAAATCAATTGAAATTAATATTAATGCAAAGGATTTAGTTATTTGAAAATTTGGAGGAAATTATGTGTATTCCACAAATTGTGCATTATTAAGATTGATGATTTGCTAATTTGATAAGAAAGTGACATATGATCACTAAATTGAAATCATGATTTAGCATATTTGAATTTGAAGAGATTTGTGTTTATTGAAGTTTAGCTACAATGATTTAATTATTTGAATTTATTAAGCTTATGAAAGGTGAGTTTATGAAAATCTCTAGATTGTAGCCAATTGGCAAAAAGTTCAATTATTTGAAGTGAAATCAAGTATTTGTGAGTTTTAGAAATGACTTGATTTTTGAATCATGATTTTAGTTGATCTTTGACTTATGGCTTAAAGTTATGAAACCACAATATGAGAATGTGTGGGGTTTGAGAACTTATGATGATTATTATATAGAAATTGTTTTCAAACCACTAGAATTGTACCCATGGTTATTACCCAAATGCTATAAGAATGTGTTTCTATAGTATGCTAGTGTGCCAAGGCCGCAGGGGATGCAGGGGAATGCCGGGGCCATTAGGTGCCAAATCCGGATTCCGAATCCTGGTCCAAATCCTGGACCTGAGGCATTACAGATGTTAGAGATTGCTCTACGTGCACGTATGACATGGATTTGGGTACAAGTTTGGTGATGAGTTTGTTGGCCTATTATTTTGTACTTTCTTTAAAAAGTTATTGTTGCAAATCTCTATAATGTTTTATTTATCTTGTGTATTTAGATTGTGCTTAATTGATAAAGTTTTATGGAACTTTGAATTCCTTTTAATATAAAAGGTTTTTGTCAAGAGATTATTTTTCTTATTAACTTACCACTCACTGGGCTCTATTAGCTCATTCTTTCTTCCTAAATTTTTCCTCCAGGTAGCGACTGAGTTTCTAACGAGCCTACAGAAGTCGATATCTGCCACCAGACTTGATAGTTTGCATATCATTTTGTATGTACATTTTTACAAATACTTTTTTTTGTGTAACTGATGTGGCTAGTGCCATTTTGGGATTTCCCTTTGGTTTGTAATATGAAACCCACTTGTTTATCTACTTTTAAGTTTTGTGGGTTTATATTGAATTTCTGAAATGATGGTTGGAGTTTGAATATATTATTATGGAAGCATATATACTGCTTTTCAGGTGTGTTTTACTCAGTTTTCAGGGGAAACTCTGCCGAAATTTTTATAAAATTTGGTGTTAATAAAGTTTTGGCTAGCCATTTGTGGTAAAAAATAATAATAATAATAATAAGATTTTGTCATGAAAAGTTTGACATTGGATTCCATGGTTTAGTAGGGATCTAATGTCGGCATGCCTCATCCTAGGTTAGTTAGGATAATTTGGGGTGGGGTGTGTCAGCTTATGCCCAAAGTGGACAATATCATACCATTGTGGAGATATGTTGAGGGTCATTGTCCCTAACAAGTGGTATCAGAGCCATGCCCTTGGGCCGTGATTGGTAGAATCCTCAGGTGCCGAACAAATGAGGCAAGCCCCGAAGGCATAGTCATGGTGGAGATCCGTGGTAGAGAGCTCTATCGAATAGGCGGTGTGCTCAGGTAAAGGAGTTGGCCTGGACTGGCGGTGTGCTCCGGTAAAAGAGTTGGCCAGGATAAGAGCTAGACGGATAGATGACTATTTGAAGGGAGGCTCGGTTGGTACTTTGTTCGAGGGGATGATTGTTGGGAGTGAGACCAAAGTCCCACATCGGCTAGATAAGGGGAAGATCATGGGTTTATAAGTGAGAGACACTATCTCCATTGGTATGAGGCCTTTTGGGGAACCAAAAGCAAAGCCATAAGGGTTTATGCCTAAAGTTGACAATATCATACAATTGTGGAGATATGTTGAGGGTCATTGTCCTTAACAATACTAACCCCCCCTCCCACATACTTAAATCATTGGCTACCTTTATTGTATGATAGCCATGCATAAAACGTTAGTAGAGAGATCAAACCTAATTTGGCGGCCCTCCTTGTAAATGCATGAGTGTGTAAGTATTGCTTCCATGCTAGCAAACTTCGAACCTTGTTGCTGAGTTCAAGTCTCGACTTCTTCCAGTCTATTTCTAGTTTGAGTTTCACTTGTCTTAACTCGTTCCAACTCTTCTCTTGTAAACTCAATTTCTGCTTTGGCACGACTCAATTATGCTTTTGTCAGATTCAACTATTCTACTTGAGATGCATATTTTGCTGCAATTGTGCCAATTCCACGCTCAACTCATGCTCTCGTTGTGTTTCTCTACTGAATGACGAGCCATTCGATTTCATTTTTTTTGGCTTCGGTCCCCAACCCATGCCTTTTATGTGGCCCGATCGAGTTCCCAAAACAGTCTCAACAATCTCATCTTGGGCAAGTGGTTAGGACCCATCTGAAGTGGATGCCTCAAAGGAATATTTTTTTTCCAACTTACAAAGTATGACTATAATATCTGGTTGTAATCGATCCAAATCACTTGTGTGTATTGTTTTTGCACATAGATCACGAAAGAATGTACATAACTCAATAATAGTAGTGGACAAATCCTTGGGCAAGTATCCTCGAATACTAATAGGGAGAAGTCGCTGAAGCAGAACATGAGAGTCGTGTTCAGCCCCAATAGTTTCCAATCGTTGACATTAACACATCGTGATATATTCGACATAAACTCATTGGGAAATTTCATTGATTTCAAAAACTTACAGAACTTTATCCTTTCTTTGGTAGTCAGCGAGTATGCAGTATGTGGTTTTACAATCTTGTTCCCTATCTTTTGCAAGGTAAATCTTTCCGTATATTCAAATCCTCTAGATCTAATCAAACGTTTATTGTGTCCTTAGTTTTTTCCTCAATATTTAACAATGTGCCAACCAAATTATCACATATGTTTTCTTCAATGTGCATTACATCTAATTTATGTCTTAACATAAGTTTTGACTAGTAAGGGAGTTCAAAGAAAATTCTTTTTTGCGTCCAATTTGTTTCAATTTGTTTCCCTTTCTTATTTTTCTTCGATTTATGTCTACTAAACACAAGAAAGTTTAGCATACAAACTTCTTGTAAGATCTCATCTCCATCCATTGTGATTGGAGGTGGTCTAAGTTCCGATTTTCCATCAAATTTCTTACTCTTACGCCAATTGTGATTCTCCGGAAGATAACACTGATGTCTCATGTAAGCAATTTTACTTCTTATCCTAAAGGATGGTGTATCTTCTTTACAAATGGGACATGCTTGGTAACCCTTCGTACTCCACCCAAATAAGTCGCCATACGCGAAAAAGTCATTAATAGTCAACAACAAACTTACATGCAATTGAAAGTACTCGCCACTAACTGAGTCATAAGTGCGCACACCATTACTCCATAACTCTTTCAACTCTTCAATCAATAGTTGCAAGTAAACATCAATTTCTTTTCCTGAAGCTGTTGGCTCAGGAATAAGTAAAGACATGAGGAAATTGGTTCTTTCATGCATTTTCAAGGTGGAAAATTGTATGGAACTAACACCACCGACCACATATTGCACAAAGTGTTCATATTCCCGAATGGATTAAATCCATTTGAAGCCAATCCCAAATGAACATTACGTGGTTCTAAAGCAAACTGAGGGAATTCACGATCAAAATGTTTCCACCCTTCACCATCAGCTAGATGTCTTAACACACCATCTTCCTCAACACGCTTATTCTTATGCCACCTCATATCAGAAGTAAAATATTTTGATGAAAACAACCGTTTCAATCTCGGTATCAATGGAAAGTGACCTAACGCTTTATGCGAAATTTTCTTTCCTTTTCCATCATTGACTTTGTATCGAAACTACTACATGTTGGACATTGTTGCAAATCGAATTTTTTTTTCCAATATAATATGCAATCATGCTCACAAGCTTGAATTAACTCATAGCTTAGCCCTAGGTCACACAACTTTCTCTTATCTTCATAGAATGTACTAGGTATGCATGCATCGTTTGAAAATGCTTCATTTAACAATTGTAACAACATATCGAAGGATTTATTACTCCAATTGTTAAGAACAATCATATGCATCAACCTCACCAAAAAGTTTAATGATGAGAATCGCGTACAACCAACATATAACAGATTACATGCTTCGATCATTAAATCCTCGAATGAAGTTGATGTATCATTTTCATGGACATTAAGGGGCATCTCATTCGGAAAATTATTATCTTCATTTACATCTGCTTCGACAATTGGGACTTGAAGGTCATTTAAAAGGTTGAGCATCTCATTCTCCTCATTGAGATCATTCAAGTCTATAGTACTTGATCTATTATCGTGTACTGACTCAATTGTATACCTTTGAAACCTAGGTAAATTGGTACTTGGTTCTCCATGATATACCCATTGACTATATGATGGGGATATTCCATACATGAATAGATGTCACTTTACTCCGTTTAAAGATTGCACATTGCATTCATACAATTTTTACATGGGCATCTTGTTTTTCCCGAGTCATTAACATGAAACTTTGTCATTCCTAAAAATTGGGTTACTCCTTCTATATACTTAGGTGACAACTTGTCTTTAATTTTAATCCAATCTCTATTCATCTTTATCATTAATTATACACTTTTCAAATTCACCCCTGTTTGGTGAGAAAAGTGAAATTCTGTACCATTTAGACAAAAAGTTAGATTTAACTTCCTCCCAAACCATTAAGGTTTAAATTTTTTAGCTATCAAGTTGAGATATACAATTTTTAACTAGAAAGTTGAGCTACATATTAAATTGAATATTTTAGGCCCGTTTCATAACCATTGGGAATAATATTTACATTTTTTTGGATCTAGAAATGTTTTTTAGTTTTTGGGATAAACAAGCCACAATTATTCTAACTTGGGCCTAATGTGTTTGTTAAAGTCTAAAGATAATACTTATGATAAAGATAGCAATATTTTACCTCTTTTTTGGGGGGGACTAATTAATGACACATTTAAAAACTAAATACAAATAATTTTTCACTTTTTTTATTTGGCCATCTAAAAGAATAATGATTAGGCAAGGGTCTATTTTTCTTCTTTTTGACAAAACAAAGAAAAAGTCATCTTGAGGATGCAAAATTAGGCCAGGGCACTCATGTTAATCATGTTAAGCACCAACAATGAACAATAAACTAGAGAAGGCGATGGCAGGGAGTGTCTCATTTAACTTACTTAATGGCAAGGGTTTCCTCTTCTCCTAGCCTTTAATTGTTTCACCTTCTAGGTTGAATAAAGTTTTTGTTTCTTATTGAAAAAATGTAAATCTTTTACCACTTCTAGAAGTTTTTTTAACACAAATAAATAGCTACGATCCACAGGTGTGGCAAATCCCCAAAAAATATGACCATCCCAGAAGCTTTCAAATAAAACAAATAGAACAACTTACAAACAACTTGTGTGGTCAGATCATTATAATATATCTTGCACCATTATCTCCAAGGTTAGGTTGCCAAGTAGACACCAAAACTTATATAATAATACACACTAATTAAACTAACTATTTCTATCAGCCACCACTCACCCACATGCAATGCCAACTAAAATATTATTGACCAAATTACATCGAGACTACCCTTTTCATAGACTGGTGATAATTATAGCCATTGACGATCAATGCTAAATACAAAATTCCCAACAAGTCAATTAATTCAAATATTGTCTTCATTTTAACTATAAGGTTTTTACATTTCATTTGCATAAACATAAAACTCTCTTTATATCGCCTTCTTTTCTCCTTGCCTTCCAAAAAACACCAATTATAGGAACAGACAAGGGAGATGGGTCTTGAAAGTTACGGAAGTTCTAGATCCAACACTACTACTTTTAACATATTTAAAGACAAAAAAAATCAAATAGAGTTATGGAAGACATCGATTTAAAGACTAAAATTTTCAAATAGTTAACAATAAGCTAAAAGTAAAGACTTAATTTTAAGATTTATTAAAAGTTTTAAAACTAAATTTAGACATTTGAAAGTAAAGATACTAAAACATAACAGTTCTAAAGTTCATTGATCAAGATGACAGTTTAACAATGTTTTCTCCTTTATTTTTAACAATGGTCTTGGCTTCCACTGTGATTTCCTTCATTCACTAAGGGAAGCCATGGAAATGGACTCATCCACCTCCATAATCTAACCCAATCTTTACCATTTTTCATTTATTATTAGCTAGTATGGCATAAAACATGTTGATCCACGATTACTGAACCTAGTCTACTTAAATGCCCATGCTTTCACGATTACTGTACAAAACATGTTGATCCACAACATGCAATTTCACCTATTTAGTATTTGAGTTTAAAAAGACTGACATTTTCAAGAATTTAAAATCTATCAACTTGTTATACTAAATCCAACGAGGTCATTAACAAACAAAATAGACAAACATAATTAAATTAAAACCCTCTACCTTTTATAGTCAGCAAGAATTACACCCATCTCCTAAATATAAGAATATTCATATCCTAATTTCTGCATTAGTTGTAAAACCTTCAAATAGTCATGCAACAGTAACAGAGGAAGCAACAAATTTGAAATTCGCAGATGAGAGAAGTACGAGCAAGGAAGCTGAAGATCCGAGCTTAGCTTGAATAGAAGAAGTAGAAAGATGAGAGAGTTGCGTTCAGAGGTTGGAAATCGAAAAAATGGAAATTAACTGAAGAGATGGTCCTTCCACAGATTCTAGACCATATATCAGAATGTCAACTTGCCCTCACTGATTTAATGAGAATCTAATATGCCAAAACAAGATTCAAATTATCAAAGCAATCAAAAAGTGAATCAATAATGGCTATCTAATATTACTAGCCTTACAATTAACTGAAGAGATGTACTTCCACAGATTCTAGACCATCTGAATGTCAACTTGGGCTCACTGATTTAACAAGAATCTAATATGCAAAAACAAGATTCAAATCATCAAAGCAATCAAAAAGTGAAAAATTGTGAACGAAATTGTTTGTTAGAACTGTTCATTTTCAAAGAGACAAAAATAAAATATATGTATACACAAATATACATAATTTGAATTTGAAGTTTATGGCCAAAATATGAATATCTTGTGTGTAGAAATGGCTTAAATTTGTTATCAGATGCTTCAAATGACCTAAGTTATATGGAGATTAGTTTATCTTTTGCAAAATGCGAAAATAATTTTTCAATAACTTGTCTAAATCCATTGAAGTCTCTGATCAATATCCTCTTGTCTAAAGAAGGAATACCGACAAAATATTCCAGCAAGGAAATAATGAATGGAGAAACTTACGTGACAAACCTCTCAGGCAGCATCTCTATCGTAGAGGCTTTTGGTTTCTGTGTCTTGGTACAACTTTCTTCTTCAACTTTTTCAGTATTGAAGCTCCACCATCGGCATCGTGCAGAGTACCGACGGGAAGAGGAAGTAGTGGGTGTTTAGAAGAGAAGAAAGAAAGGACAAAAAGAAAGGAAGAAAGAGGAGGGGCAGCGGTCGACGGATGTGGGACGCCGACGGGTCGAGGGCAGAGTGCGGCGAGCGAAGGCAAAGGGAAAATCAAAAAGTACTGAAGGCATGTATCGAAAGTGAAAAAAAGGAGGAAAATGGGGAAAATGGAGGAAAGAAATGGGGAAATTTTGGGAAAGGGGGGAAAATGGGGCTCATTTTCGAGCCCCTATGAAGTATTTATACTGACAATTCAGTTGAACCGTCGACAAATACGTAATAAAGGCCGACGGTTAAACTAAATCGTCGGCCTTTTGTGTGGTTTGGTTGACAGTTCAGTTGAACCGTTGGCATAATGAACGAAAGGCCGACGATTCAATTGAACTATAGGCCTTTCCAATAAAAACCAGATTGTTGAATCGGTTCTTTAATAGAATAGCCAACGGTTCAACTGAACAGTCGGCTATTCGTCTATAATGGGCGACGGGCCCATTGTTGCATCGGTTTTTTACTCAAATGGTCGACAAATCAAGCACCTATCTGTCTTTCTATGCTTTTTTCCGACGGTTGACTATACCGTCAAGATTTCCTCTTTTTCCCAACCAAAATTTTGCCATCGGATAAATCATTAATTCTTGTAGTGCTTATACAATTTAAACCGACTTCCCCACACGTCTATACTTGATAGAGAAGCCACGATCACAGTCATCCATGGATTCCACAGTGTTATTCCATAATCAAACCCTTACTAGTACACAAGGCCAAGACCCTTTGAATACCTCGCTAGCAACCATGACTATTGCAAAACTACTCAACTAGGTCAACAAGTTCCTTTAAATCCCGGGTTAAGGTACAATAAAGTAAATCTAGTTCTTGAGAGATTTACTAAGCAAAACATCCAACGACCAACATGGTTACATGCATACTTCATCCTTAAAAGAATTACATCCACAACCACTTAGACATACACATATTACGAAATCTATGAGCTCCGCGTTCAAGGCCATAAAGAATTAACCAACTAGGCTACTTACAAGCACATAACACAAGGTCGGGTCCATTTGAAACCCCACACCAAAGGTTTGTTGGGATTTATGCCCTAAAGCCTCGTAATTAATAATTTATTTAATAATGAATAATAATTTTGATTATTTTATTTGTAATATAATATTATCCATTATATGAAAAATTCAAGGTTATTAGTGTAATCTTGAACAGTATGTGGTTGACATACGAGAGGATCATGTTCAAGAAATAACCTAAAGGGTTATAGTATATGGATAAGGTTGGGTGTCTTATCCTAGTAACACTATTGATACGCCCACTTTGTAACAGTTACAAATGATTTGATCCAAATAATTCATGTGGAGACATGTGAGTGGGGGTATCTTATACAATGAGTTTGTATAAGACTGGACCACGAAATATTTAATCTCTCTTTATAAATCCGTTAATTGAGAAGATTAATATTTCATCAGGATGATCATATGCGACTCGATCTTAATCCTGAGTGAGTTATGAACTCCTGCCTGTGAGGGCCTATCCTTTGATTTGCATGGGTGAGAGTGGCTTTTATAGCCGATTCAATATGCCTACCATTTTGGGGACTTCACCAAATAGGGAGCTGGGAACATAATCTCACAAGATGGAATTCACTCCTTCCCATATAGGGTAAGTAGATGAGTAGTTCCCTTAAGTGCTGATTTCGGGACTTGAACAATGGGGCCCCACCCTCTCACTGGCCCGAGAGGGACTTAGTTTATAATTAGATTATAAATACATTGTTCATTAGAGGATCAGTGGTACTTAAGGTGCAAAGATGTAATTATAGGGGTAAGACGGACTTTTGACCCAGCTGTAATTACGAACAACTCGTGAAGGATCGACTTGCATGTAATGATTATATCTATGGACACAACTTATCCTACAGTGCATAAGAGTGCAACTCTAGGTCTATAGTGGAGTGACCTATAGTTAATGAATGAAAATTAATTAATTAAAGAGTTTAATTAATTAATTTTGTATCATTGGAGCTTATAATCTGTAGGTCCATAAGGTCCCCTCGCTAGCTCATAGTAACACTAAAAGATCAATTTAGTTGAAAGAAAATTTTGAAATGTTCAAATTAATATTTAATATATTAGATATATTAAATATAAAAGAGGAAAATATATTTATTGCATTTGATACATTAAATATTAAAATAATTAATATATATTTGATATGTTAAATAAAAGGTATTTATAGAATTTGAATAAGATTCAAATAAATAAATATCGTAGGAGATTTGAATGAGATTCAAATAAATATAAGATATATTTTAATATATTAGATATTAAAATATAATATTTTAATTATGACAAAGATTTTCCCTTGGTCTCTATAAATAGGAGCCTTGGGTTGAGCCATTCTTCACAACACATATCTCCTCAATAGAGAGAATTAGAGAATTCTCTCTAGATCTCTTCCTCTCCAATCCCTTGGGGATTTTCTTTCAAGAGGCTCCCATAAGCCTTGGTCCTGTGTTCGAGTCATAGCCAGGAAGAATTTGTGGAAGAGATATAGATCCACCAGAATATTCTCCATAATATTATTTTCAAGGTATTTATTGCTTTAACCCTTGTATTTTAGTTTAATTCTAAATAAATCAAAGACGATTCCTATGCTTCCGCTGTGGGTTTAATTCGATTATTCCTTTCAAGGTTGTGCATATGCTAGCATCCAAATGGTCGTGGAATCCCTCTATCATCGAGACAAAGCATCAAAATATGAACCTCCTACTTAAGGAGTTTACTAAGCATACTAGAGCGCATAGCTAAAAGAATATACTCAAACATACATGTATACAAAATTTGGGAGCTTCATATCCAAAGCATTAATCCACTAGGCTACTTACCTCAAAAAGGTGAACAACAACAAAGTGGGTCATTGCCTACAAATTTCCTTGCCCAACCCTGAACGATTTTCAACATCAATCAATAAATGAACATGTAGGATCGTATGGAAACACTAGAGGGGGGTGAATAGGGTTGCTTAAACAAATTAAAACTTTTTTTTAAAAAAAATAAACTAAAATAATGTAATCCAAACTAATCAATATAGACACCCTAAAAAATTCTAGAAATATAGAACAATTTTCCTAAGCATGCAATCTACTCACAAAAATATTAAGCAACGAAAATTTAAAAGAATAGAGAGGAAGAGATAACACCGAAAATTTTATAGTGGTTCGAAAATCCCTACTCCACTCCCCAAGACTCCTTCTTGGGTATTTTATTGCGATGGTCCTCTTACAGGTGAGAACCAAACCGATTGGCACTTTTTTTAAGGGTTCAAGAGTCAACCCTAACCGATCCTTTTGCAGGTTCAGGATCCAACCTATATCGATCCTTTTAACGGGGTTTAGGATCAAACCACTACGATCATTTTACCAGGTGCAGGATCAAACCACTACAAGTCCTTTTTTGGGTTCAAGATTAAACTGCTCACTCAAAATCCCAAGGTGTACCCACACCTTAATACAAAACCCAATTGAAATAGTGAAATAATTTAAAGACCCACAAAGAAACTCTCACAAAGAGTAGGTTTACAAGTTTTAGCTCAAAAGGAACAATCTAATCTCTCATATAAAATTCTCTCACAAAAAAAAAAAAAAGAAAATGATGAAGCTTTGAAGAATGATCAACAATGGAGAATGTTTGAGAGAAACTTCCAACAATTTTTGGGGATGAGGGTTAAGAAATGAGAGAGAAAATGATGTTTAAATGGAGTTGTAAAGAATAAGTTTGATCCATTAGATCTAAGTTAAGATGGATCAAGGGTGGAGGAAATTTGGGAGGAAAATGACAAAAGAATGATTAAAAAATAATTTTTAAATGCCTCTTACGGCTATTTAAAAAAGCCACGTGTCGCAATATTATTCGTCCACGTCATTGCTAAATAACCATTTTTCTCAATCTTCTTTTGCCCATAACTTTCTCGTTTGACGTCTGATTTGAGCGATTCAAAATACGTTGGAATCATCTTTTCGAGCTCTACACTGTGGATACTTTAAAATACAAAAGCCATTAGTAATTTAAATGTTTGTTATCATCAAAACATATGGTCGTATGATTGAAACTCATAAAGCTAACATAACATTCTAAACAAGGGATTAATTTAAGTAGGTTAATACTTACTCCCAAAAGTGTTCCAAATGAACGTTCAAGAGATTTTAAGCCCAAAGTCGACCACAAAGTCTTGAATAAACCATCTAAACAAAAACAAGGACCTTCTACTCGCTAGTTTGATGCCAAAGTAGCGCTGCTTCCACAATTTGACATCCAATCCTAATGGCCAACCTAGAGTGAGTTTGATAAGTCATTGGTCACCCACAGCCAACAGAACGTTGCCCACGTCGAATCAAGCTTCGAATCACCCAAAACAGCCTTTAAACACAATGGGTGTCCTGTTGTTGTTACAACTCGCGAGGGGGAGAGAAATGATCGAGCGTGGCACTGTGGCTTGTGGCAGATCTAGCAGTAGTAGAATGCTTTGGCGGACGGTTGCACTGCTATAGGGGCTCCGACGGAGTGCTGTGAGTGTTGAGATTTATGCTCTAAAGCCTCGTATTTAATGATTTATTTAATAATTGTGATTATTTTATTTGTAATATAATATTATCCATTATATGAAAAATTTGAGGTTATTGGTGTAATCTTAAATAGTATGTGGTTGACATACGAGAGGATCATGTTCAAGAAATAACCTAAAGGGTCATAGTATATGGATAAGGTTGGATTTCTTATCCTGATAACACTATTGATATGGCCAACTTTATAATAGTAACAAATGATTTGATCCAATCATTCATGTCGAGACATGTGATTGGGGGTATCTTATACAATGAGTTAGTATAAGACTGGACCACGAAATATTTAATCTCTCTTTATAAACTCATTAATTGAGAAAATTAATATTTCATCAGGATGATCATATACGACTCGATCTTAATCCTGAATGAGTTATGAACTTCTGCCTGTGAAAGCTTGTCCTTTGATTTGCATGGGTGAGAGTGGTTTTTATAGCCGATTCAATATGCCTATCATTTTGGGAACTTGACCAAATAGGGAATTGGGAACATAATCTCACAAGATGGAATTCACTTCTTCCCATATAGGGTAAGTAGATGAGTAGTTCCCTTAAGTGCTGATTTCGAGACTTGAACAATGGGGCCCCACCCTCTCACTGGCCCGAGAGGGAATTAGTTTATAATTAGATTATAAACAGATTGTTCATTAGAGGATCAGTGGTACTTAAGGTGCAAGATGTAATTATAGGGGTAAAACGAACTTTTGACCCAACTGTAATTACGAACAACTCGTGAAGGATCGACTTGCATGTAATGATTATATCTATGGACACAACTTTTCCTACAGTGCATAAGAGTGCAACTCTAGGTCTATAGTAGAGTGACCTATAGTTAATGAATGAAAATTAATTAATTAAAGAGTTTAATTAATTAATTTTGTATAATTGGAGCTTATAATCTGTAGATCCATAAGGTCCCCTTGGTAGCTCATAGTAACACTAAAAGATCAATTTAGTTGAAAGAAAATTTTGAAATGTTCAAATTAATATTAATTTGAAGCGTTCAAATTAATATTTAATATATTAGATAAATTAAATATAAAAGAGGAAAATATATTTATTGTATTTGATACATTAAATATTAAAATTTCAAATGTTCAAATTAATATTTAATATATTAGGTATATTAAGTATAAAAGAGGAAAATATATTTATTGTATTTGATACATTAAATATTAAAATAATTAATGTATATTTGATACATTAAATAAAAGATATTTATAAAATTTGAATAAGATTCAAATAAATAAATATCGTATGAGATTTGAATGAAATTCAAATAAGTATAAGATATATTTTAATATATTAGATATTAAAATATAATATTTTAATTATGGCAAAGATTTACTCTTGGTCTCTATAAATAGAACCATTGGGTTAAGCTATTAGACACAACACACATTTCCTCAATAGAGAATTAGAGAATTCTCTCTAGACCTCTTCCTCTCCAATCCCTTGTGGATTTTCTTTCAAAAGGCTCTCACAAGCCTTGGTCCTATGTTCGAGTCATAGCCATGAAGACTCTGTGGAAGAGATAAAGATTTGGCAGAAATATCTCCATATTTACTCAAAGTAAGTTTGCTTAATCTTATTTTTTTAGTTTAATTTTAAATAAAATCAAAGACGATCCAATTCTTCCGCTATGGAGTAAAACGTTCATTCCTTCAATTGGTATCAAAGCGGTCTTTAAATTTTTATTTAGAATTAAAGTTTTACATGGTGGATATTTAAATTTCATATATGTGATATATGTGGTGGTTTGAAAATTGATTGTTTAGGCTATTTGGCATTAGATTTATTGCGTTGATTAGATCATTGTAAAACCCATAAGGGTTAGGATTTCATGTATTTTACTTGAATGACTACAATTGCTGCAAATTTCAACCATTTGGGTAGAAGAAGTTGACGACGAAAAAGGTTCACGAAAAAAAATCGAGATTGAAGTCAAACATATTCGGTTGGAGTTTTATTATATTATTAAACATTTCTGCAACATAAAATATATGTTTGGTTCATTGGTGAAGAGGTGTTTGTTGTTATACTCCAGGTCCAAGGTTCAATACTTGGGTAATGCATATTGAAGACCAGGATATGTCCTGAATTTAAATTATTGTCATTTGAATTATTTTCAATTTCTTAGGATGTGCCGGTCAATTTTGCTATTTTTAATTTAATTATGCATGAGATGTATGTTTTAAATTGTGTGATTGTTGCATAAAGTATGTCATTTAAATTTAAAATCCCACCATAGGTTAAGCATGATCATGCATCTTATCTATTTTTTAATATAATTGTTATATTTGAAAATTTGATTAGGTTGTTTCCTAATAGAATTAAAATTATTTTTTTAATATAATTGTTATATTGGAAAATTTGATTAGGATGTTTCCTAATATAATTGAGATATTTTCTTAATATTGGAAAATTAAATTAGGATTTTTTCTTTCATAAATGAAATACATGTTTTCCTAATAGGATTAAGATATGTCCTAATGATATTAGGATTTCCTTAAAATAAAGATATTTATAATTCATGCTTTAAATAGTTTAAATTTTGAATTTAATATATCTTTATTGGTTTCTAATAAGATTAGAATTTAGGACAATCTTTTAATTTAGTTTTAAAGGGTTTAAAATGGTAGAATTTCAAGATTATCTATAGTTTAAAAATTGAAATTAATTCATTTTTATTTGTTTCCTAATAAGATTAGATTGTTTAATTTCAAAATAAGATGAGATCTTTTAATTTCCTAATAAGATTAGGTCTTTCATAAATAAAGATAATTTAATTCAAAGATAAAATAGTTTAAGTTTTAAATTTAATTTATCTTTTATTTTTTTATAATAGGATTAGAATAAAATATCCATGATTATCTTTTAATTTGTTTTAAAGAGTTTAAAATGATAGATTTTTAAGACTGTCCAAGTGAATTATTTTTTAATAGGATTAAAAATATTTATGTTCATTAATCTAATAATTAATAATTAATTAAAGATTAATGAATTTGAAATAAAAATTGACTATAAGAGAACTCTGTCTATGGAAGGTTTTATCTAGATTGAAGTATTTAAGCTGATCGAAAGGGAACACCTCTAACTAGGAACCGACCTGGGAGTTGAATTAATCAAATTTTATTTAATTTCACTAAGCATGCTCATAATGTGATTAATTTTTTTAAATAATTTAAAAACTTGGTAATTAAAATCAATCTAACCAACATAAGAGTTATGAAGGGTAGATTGAGGAACTTAGATAAATGAGATTAGCCTAATTTGTCTAAGTAAGAGAAAACTCTATTTCAAAATAGCAAGTGGGAGAAGGAAATGTGTCAACATATCTTACGATCTCCATCATTGGTTCACATCGTGAGATTCATGCGGGGCCTCGTGGCAGCTTTTGGACCGTCCCCCTACGGAAGATGTTTGCATTGGTCAATATCAAGGTGAACTCCTGAGAATGATAGAATTGCAGTTTTGTTTCCAATACTTGACCTACCATACGACAGCACTGTTGGGATAAAACTACAGGATCTAAAATTATGGGGCACACTTACAAATGACTCATTAAAGTTGTTAATGATGTCTTTGACCAAACTAATGGTAACTAAATATTATAGGAATAAGAGTTATTCTGGTATAAAACTTGGTTGAGATTGTCTCAGTTTAGTAAAGGAATACTTGACCTACCCTACGGCGGCACTTGTTCTAACTCACTAAAGTACCATAGCATAAAAAATGATTTATAGGGTTCATTTTTCAAATTATTTGATTTCTATGCTAAAATTGAATGGGATAATTGTTTGCATGATGTTAAATTATATATATATATTTTTTAATATTATGTCAGTTTCTCTCATAATTTTTAATTTTATTACTGATAAGTCAAAATTGAGAAATTTTTATTACTTGAAAAAAGTAACATTGACACTATAATGGTGGTGTAAAATATTTATTTGTCTTTATTGAGAAATGTTCTCAAAACCTGTTGTCAATGTTAATCGAATTGTTCGTGAAGCACATGATTAACGAATCAAAAGTAAACGAGATAGCTTGTATGTATCTTTTAGTTGACATGATAGATGTCAAGCTTAGAAGATAAAGAAAATGACAACAACATATGAGATGTTGAAGTCAACAGAAGCTAAATTTAGAAAATTGTCTAAATGATCTCGAAGATTAAGTATTACAAAAATTCAAGAAAAGAAACCAAATGACTGAAGCTATATAAAAATAAATAGTTCCTATATTAGCCAAGACAGTCATAGTGAGAGGAATTTTTGAAATATCTCTATGGGAAGAAAAATATGAATGAAAGTAAATTTGATTTACTAGACTTTGATGGAATATAACAACTCCACCTAGATAGTCGATATAAGATCTACTATCAATATTTATTCTTCATTACATTTAAGATGTAATTCTTGGAAAATACTTAACATATAACATAGTTTCTACAAGTTGGCACCAGGAAGCTCATCTCAATTAGTGTAGAGAGAAACATTACGATGTCATTAAGTAATAATTGTTAATTAATGTTGAATGTGATGTTTTGTTACCACAAGAGAACCTCAAACTTTATTACTAAAAGGTTCATATAGTATGAATTATTTTTTCAAAATTGTTTGAAAATACATTCAGCTGAAAATAAAAATAATTTGTATATGTTAAAATGTTGACATATATCATACTGCAAAATATTGAGATATTCAGGATTATAGAATCTAAAATAGAAAGACATTATTTTTTTCCTAAAAGAAGATACTTGACTTTGGCATTTAAAGTTGATTAACATCAACTTGAATGAAATGAAAATACTAGTAAGAGGTAATTCTCTAAAAGTTAGAATTAATTACTTTACCTATTTGTAGATTTTGTCTTTCATACAAGATAATCGTTGGGGCTTTATTAGATAAAGCTAGAACGCCAAAGAATACTTTGGGCTTACACATTCTGACCCAAGTAGTTTGGTGAATGTAAAGGCCAAATAAAGTCATGAATATCTCATCACTCTAGTTGATGACCATTCAAGGTACAAGTATCTTTACTTAATACAACATAAGTCTAAATTTTTGAAAAGTTCAAGAAAATTAAGGCTAAAGTTGAAAATCGATTAGCTAAGTCTATCAAAACATTATGATCAGATCATAATAGAAAATACAGGAACCTTACGTACTAAAACTAATGGATAAAAAATGGGTTTTTATCCCAATTATCTTAATACCAAGTACAATTTTGTGAAATTGTGCTGCAAGAGGAGAAACATGACCTTGTTAGACATGGTCACATCAGTAATGAGTTACACACCATTATCAAACGCCGACTAGGAAATGCAATAGAGTTTGCATGGTAAACATGATTCCCTCCAAAAGTGTCTACAGAACAATTTTAAGATTATAGAATAGTAGTAAAACTGGTTTATAACACTTCACCATTTGAAAATGTTAAGCTCACATGCTAAAATAAGCTTAAGAAGCTTGTATATGTTCAAAGATAAGCCTAAGTGTAGGTCATCCCTAAGGAGTACAAGATGGTCTTTTATCTAGTCCTAAAACGAATAAGGTATTTGTATGACAAATATCAATTTTATAAGGAATGTCAAATAAAATACTACAAACCTTTAATAAGGTGAGATAGTGTTAATAAATTGGTTCCAAATGAAGCCACTAAATAGTTAACAAAAGTTGTTAACAATTTAATTACATTTGAAAGTCAAATGGATCCTAGTCATGAATTGGATAAGCCTCATCGTAGTGGGATAGTTATGAGATGACTTAACCTTTACACGGACTTAATTGAAGCCCGAATTGTTATGTTAGATGACGAAGTTGAAGGCTTATTGTCCTCAAATTGAGACTAATGACAAAGTGTCAAACCTAATAGGAGAAAGTAGAGAGTAAACTTTCTCACTTGTTGTCATATTGAAGTTTGTAAGCATTTTTTAAGTCATTGTTGCATATGAGATATGAAAAATGAATGTTTAGAATTCTTTTATGAAAAAAAATTTTAGATAATGCATTTACACAAATCAATCAAAAAGGTTTATTTTCAAACATCAAAAGCAAAAGATTTGCGAAAGAGTAAATGTTCATTTATGAAATGAATTTTACCATTAGATCTATGAATATAAGGTTTGATATTACTATCAAAACCTATGACTTTGGATAAATATTAATGAAGCTTGTATAGACATGAAAATCATTAATTACTTAGTGGATTTTTCTCATGTTTTATGTTAATGATATTTTACTCATTATGAATAAGGTAAGATGTTTATCTAACATAAAAAGTTGACTAAGTAACCAATTCCAAATGAGTGATTTGGAATAACTCCGTATATTTTACATGTCCAAAATGAAGATTTTAAGGACAAAATGTTAACTTTGTCTCAAACATCTTATATTGATAAAATTGTTGTCAAATATTTGATATTTATGTCTAAGAAAGAGTATCCTAAGACACCTCAAATGTTGAAAGTATATGATATGCATAAATGAGACTGAACATTTAATATACAATTGGTTTGCATATATCAGTTAAACGAATGGTATGCCCATTAAGTAGAAAATTAAAAACTTTATCAAATTATTTATGAATAATGAGAAATTTTTGTGTATGGAGTTAAAGATTTGATCTTTACAAGATACATTGATTCTTACAAAGATTTAGAAAATCTATGTAAAGATACATTTTAACCTAGGTGGTGGAGTATGGTATACAAGTTAAATTATTTTGCTTGTGAAGCAACATAAGAACTTGTATGACTCAAATAGTTCTTTAAAGATCTGAAAGGTGTTTCAGATATGATTTAGTTTATCCTATTTATTATGATAATAGTGGTGCAAAGACTAATATTAAGAAAATTAGAAAACACCAACGTACAGAGAATCATATCGAGAGAGAGAAAGCATCATGGTAGTGACCAAGATGGATTTTAATGGTAGTCGTTTGGATCCATATAAAAAGACTCTCCAAGCTAAAGTGTTTGAGGGTCACCTAGAATACCTGAAATTATGAGACATATCTCATATTTGCTACAGCAAATGGGAGAACATGTTGGGTATAGAGTATGCCCTATGATACATGTCTCGCCAGCTTTCGTGCAAGTGGGAGATTGTTGGGATTTATGCCCTAAATCCTCATAATTAATAATTTAATTAATAATTAATAATAATTGTGATTATTTTATTTGTAATATAATATTATCCATTATATGAAAAATTCAAGGTTATTGGTGTAATCTTAAACAGTATGTGGTTGACATACGAGAGGATCATGTTCAAGAAATAACCTAAAATGTTATAGTATATGGATAAGGTCGAGTGTTTTATCCTGGTAACACTATTGATACTGCTCACTTTGTAATAGTTACAAATGATTTTATCCAAATCATTAATGTGGAGACATGTGAGTGGTGGTATCTTATACAATGAGTTTGTATAAGACTGAACCATGAAATATTTAATCTCTCTTTATAAATCCGTTAATTGAGAAGATTAATATTTTTGTCAAGATGATCATATGCGACTCGATCTTAATCTCGAATGAGTTATGAACTCTTGCACGTGAGGGCTTGTCCTTTGATTTGCGTGGGTGAGAGTGACTTTTATAGCCGATTCAATATGCCTACCATTTTGGGACTTGACCAAATAGGGAGCTGGGAACATAATCTCACAAGATGGAATTTACTTCTTCTCATATAGGGTAAGTAGATGAGTAGTTCCCTTAAGTGCTGATTTCGAGACTTGAACAATGGGGCCCCACCCTCTCACTGGCCCGAGAGGGACTTAGTTTATAATTAGATTATAAACAAATTATTCATTAGAGGATCAGTGGTACTTAAGGTGCAATATGTAATTATAGGGGTAAAACGGACTTTTGATCCATCGGTAATTACAAACAACTCGTGAAGGATCGACTTGCATGTAATGATTATATCTATGGACACAACTTGTCCTACAGTGCATAAGAGTGCAACTTTAGGTCTATAGTGGAGTGACCTATAGTTAATGAATGAAAATTAATTAATTAATTGTGTGTCATTGGAGCTTATAATCTGTAGGTCCATAAAGTTTCTTTGCTAGCTCATAGTAACACTAAAAGATCAATTTAGTTGAAAGAAAATTTTGAAATGTTTAAATTAATATTAATTTGAACATATTAGATATATTAAATATAAAAGAGGAAAATACATTTATTTTATTTGATACATTAAATATTAAAATTTGAAATGTTCAAATTAATATTTAATATATTAGGTATATTAAATATAAAAGAGGAAAATATATTTATTGTATTTGATACATTAAATATTAAAATAATTAATGTATATTTGATACATTAAATAAAAGATATTTATAAAATTTGAATAAGATTCAAATAAATAAATATCGTAGGAGATTTGAATGAGATTCAAATAAGTATAAGATATATTTTAATATATTAGATATTAAAATATAATATTTTAATTATGGAAAAGATTTACCCTTGGTCTCTATAAATAAGACCATTGGATTGAGCCATTAGATATAACACATATCTCATCAATAGAGAATTAGAAAATTCTCTCTAAACCTCTTCCTCTCCAATCCCTTGTGAATTTTCTTTCAAGAGGCTCCCATAAGCCTTGGTCCTGTATTTGAGTCATAGTCAGGAAGACTTTGTAGAGGAGATAAAGACATGTCATAAATATCTCCATATTTACTCCAAGTAAGTTGCTCAATCTTATTTTTTAGTTTAATTTAAATAAAATCCAAGAAGATCCAATGCTTCCGCTGTGAAATGAAACGTTCATTTCTTCAGTGAGCATTCGGCGATAGGCGTGCGGCTTCAAGCGGGGGAAACGAGCTGCGATCAGCGATGCACGATGCAAAGGCGAGTGGCGAATTGGGCTTGCAGTTGAGGTGTTGTCGGCGTGGAGGGAGAAGAAGGAGAGGAAGAATGAGAGAAAGGGGATGAGAGTTTCAAGATAGAGAGGAGAGTGGGAGATAAGAAGATTTTTTTCCTTTTTCTTTAAACTTCCCTTATTTTCCTTTTAAAAAAAGTCAAATACACCCTCTCACCAACCATTTCCTTCCCATATTGCCCTTTCAATCCTTCTAAATTTCAAATTTAGCCCAACAACCAAATAAACCAAATTTTAACTCCAAACTTTCGAAAGTAATGCTCTTGAATAAGCCGAGCGTTACAGTTTTTGGGTGCTCAATTTTCCCATTTCGTTGTCACCTCTTCTGTGAATCACACTGTCTATTTAGTGACTTAGATGGTTGTTTGGGGCAAAAGAGTTGCAAGAAGTAGGAGTACAGGGAGTAGGAGTTAATAAGTCTGAGGAGTTAAGAAAGTCTGTATTTGGGGTGAAGAATTGTTTAGTCTAGAGTGAGAAAATTTGTGTATGGGGCAAAGAGTTGTTTAGTCTAGAGTACTGAAGTTTGTGTTTGGGGTGCAAATTTGTTAAATCTGGAATTTTGAAATCTGAGTTAATTTTAGCTATTTTTTATAAAGTTTTTCCTATAATTTTTCAAAATTTCATTATTAAGGATTTGTTCCCGTGAATTCTAAGATTGAGATTTTTTGTTTTTATTAATTTATGTATATTTTACAAATTGCTTTAAAGAATAAAAAAAGAAATTTGAACAAATTACCTCATATTCTTTTTTCAATATCTCTCACATGAATTATTCATTTGCCTTAGATAATGTTCAAATAAAAAAAAAGTCTTACAATAAGTTTTTAAATATTACATGTGATTTGAAAAGATTTCAATCCATTCATTTAAAGGGATTCAAATAAACTTCAAAAATTTTATCTTTTTATTATCTCAATTCTAGAAATAATATAGATTTGTTCTTGCTAATCATAAAATTGAGATTTTAAATTATATTATTTTATGAATATTTTGTGATTTTGTTAAATACTTGTTTTCATCAATTTTAAAATTTTAATTTTAATTTTGTTTTCCAAGCTTAATAAAAGTTACAATTTTTTTTTTTTTTGCATAATTTAAGATTTTATTTTTTCTAACTAATCAATGTAATGAATTATCTAAATGTTGATTAATTTGAAAATAATATATATTCTTTGAAGTTTTAAAATAATTAAGTTCAAAATAAAATATTAAATATATATGCTATTTTAAAATAATTAAGTTCAGAATGAATATATATTTTTTAACACCATTCAAAATTAATATCATACATATTTTTGTTCAAAATACTATATATTTATGTTATTTATTATAATAATTTTATTTTATTAAGTTTAGAAGGACAAAATCGTTTACTTTTTTACTTTGAATGTGATTAATTTGAAAATCAAAGCTTTTTTAATACGTTAACCGTTTTAAATACCAATTTCTTAAATTGTAATACATGTTAATTTAAATATGTTTTTCTTATCTTCAAATCATAAAATTATATATATTTTTGAGGTATTAATAAAAAATAAGTTTAAAAAGATAAGATTATTATTTGTTAAATAATTTTAGTTTAAACTTTATAAAAGACAATTGTAGATGACACATGGAGGAGGTGAGATAGGAAGATTTTTATCAACTAAAAAAATTGTTATGTAGTACTCATTTACATTAGAATTTTAATTTAAATAATAGTATCATATCTAAAATATTTTTGCTAAAAAATTTATTAAAATTATATAATAAAATTAAAAAAAATTACTATTTATATTTAATTATTAATAAGTAATTATGATGAGAAAAATTTATATAAACATAAAGAAAATAAAAAAAAATTATGCAAAAAAATGGAGAAAGAAAGAGAGGAGACAATAGAGAGGTAGGAGTGAGGTGAGATGAAAAAAAGAGGAGATAAGAAAGTTGTGGGGCTTACAATGGAGAGTTGAAGTTAGAGTTAATAAATTATAGAGCCCACAACGAAGGAGTTGGAGTAGAAGTTAATAAATTTGTGGGGTTCACGAGTTAGAGAAAAAATTAATAAGTTTGTGGAGCCCACAATTGAAGTTAAAATATGTTTAGAACAAACAAGGAGTTGGAATGAGTTATTAACTACCCAAATTCCTCAATCCAAACACCACCTTAATGACATAGACAATGCGATCTACGAGGTTTCTAGAACCGTATTACAGTATGGCAGTGCAGTATCACCAAGCGAATGTGTACCGTACCTTTATGCTCGACCTAAGGATAAGCCACCTTGGTGGGGTCGACTTGGCTCATGGAAGACCAACCCTCGATTGGGTCGGCTTTTCTGCTAAGCGTGGCTCTTATTTCGAGCCCCATATCAACCTTGCGTTTGACCCCGGTGCGGTAATTTCAGCCATAATATGTTATTTTGTTCTGAAGCATAAGGATATATGAGATAGAGAACATAGGTATGTCATTGTAAAAGAATAATTTAGAGAAATAATATTGAAACTCCACACTCGCCGGTCACCTTTAAACAATTTTAGTTGTTTTTTTTTTCGGAAGTCCTCATCTCTATGAAAAGCCTTGATTTATTTGTTATATTATATAGTTCAGCAGAAATAAGACCAAGACATTTTATTCATTTCAGTTTTCATGTAACCCTGCTTAGTTTGAAACTTTTGTCTTCCAAAATTTTGATTATGATGCTGGAGAGAGTCCTCATCATTGATCCAATTATGTTCTAACAAAATGGAAGGAATTTTCTGTTTCGGCAATTTAAACTACTTTAAGAAAAGAACGAACAGAGTCGAGAAATAGGACTTGCCACCTAGGCTAATGAAGCTATGATACCATGTTAGAATTAAAATATTCTTAACTTTCATAATAAAAAATACTATTTGTCCTTAAACTTTCATAGAAGTAATAATTTAGTCCATGAAGTACTTTAGTTTGTAACGATTCCGTCCTTGTATTTTCAATTTTGTAACAATTTAGTCCATAATCTTTAATATGTAACAATTTGGTCATTTTATTTTAAAATTTGTGACAATTTTGCCTCTTTATCTTGAAAAATATTGTTAAGATTTAATTTTAAAAAATTTACATATGTTGATGATAAACTAATTAAGGACCAAATGTGATTATAAACCTTAAAAACTGAGTCGTTACATATAATAAAAATTAATACTTAATTTTGATGAGATTTTTCATGATAGAGATTAAACTGTTACAAATTTTTAAGTACAAAGTCTAAATTGTTACATATTAAAGTTTAGGGACTAATTGTTACAAAATGGAAAATACACATACCAAAGGGAGCATTTGAATACCATATCAACATTATATTAGTTGATTTATTATTAGCAAATATAAGATAATACTAGAGATTTCTTTTAGTACACACACGTGATACAACTACTACTATAATCATTTTAATTTCTTTTAGTACACATGTGATACAACTACTACTATAATCATTTTATTTGAATAATTCTGAAGATTAAATTACCATTGGTTTTTAAAAGTTTCAATCCTCTGATTTAAATCTCTTAAAACATCTCAACCATTATTATTTGATATTAATACCTTTTTTATGTGGCATGCTTTCTTTAGATTTGACAAAAAGAGAAAATCAAGGAGATGATATTCTAGGTTGAGTGCTAGATTATGATTTGAAGTCAAAAGTAAAAAAAATATAGGAAATCGAGTAGGTTTTTGGACTAAAAAGAAATGAGTTAGTAAAAAAGAAGGGGCTAAGTCTAGTCTTCAAAAATCCTAATCTTTAAGATCCTTTTTTTTTTCTTTTTTGTATAGTTTGTTTCCTAATCTTTACCTAAAAGTTCCTTTTGATTTTCTAAATTTTTACCCAACTCAAACCTTAATACATCAAACGTAATATAATCAATCCAATTTGATTTTAACACATCCTTTCTATTGAATAATGTACATCACTTCTCTTTGTCACATTTAAAGACAAAAATAATAAAAAATCGTCTACTTAGTCTCTTAACTTTAAAATTAAAAGTTTCAATTATGTCTTTGAACTTTACTTTTGTGTCTCATAGACTTTGTTGTAGGTAACTTCGAAAGCCTATGCAGTATATGTACACTAACAGTATAATTTAGAGATTAATTACATTGCCACGACATGGCAATAGTCAGCAACTAAAATGTGCGCCAAGTCATGAATTAATTATTTCAAAGGACCCTTTAGCTGCCAATTTTCACTCTAAATTTCAATTCCATCAAATTGAACTCTAAACTTAAGCAAGCGCAACAATTTTTACATTTCATTCAATTTTCACTACCCACTAATTTTAACAAAAAAGAAGCAAAAATCTCTAAAAACACACTAATTTAGAAAGAAAAAAAATCAAACCTTGCACAAAATTAAGCTCAATTAATGCAGACGATCAAGTAGTGAACAAATCTCTAATATCATTCGTCTCTAAAATCTCCCCAATGTCGCACCATACATATATTTTATAATTGATTAAGCACATTTAATTTTTTTTTTTTTAAACAATAGTCTATCAAAAAGTAAAAGTTACAAAATTTATGCAAGTTTAAGATATAAGATGATTGCAACATTTATCAAAATCAAAACAATTTGATAAATTGATACACTTGGAAAAGGTTCATTCTCTTTCTCAAGTATATATTTTGGTATTTTGGATGGGCATGATATGTTTTGCTCCCATCCCAAACATGATCAATATGAAAAGTAGTTGGTTTTGCAGAAAAGTGGGATCTGAAAAGTAAAAAAAAAACTAAAAGAAGAGATGATGGATAGTCAAACAAACACAAGCTCCCGCCAATCGTGGAGTAATCATCGTCCAAATGATCACAACTCTTTCACAGTGCCATACAGTTGTACTTCCCTACACCATTTAATAATCACCAATCCACATTTTCTTTCCTTTTTTTATTCTAATTATTAGGGTAGATTACGAGTTTGGTCCACAAATTTTCAAAATAACGTCTAAAAGGTTTTGAATATTAAAAATTGTCTACTAGCTTCATGAACTTTTCATAATATTTTCTTTTGTATTAAATAGGTCTCTTAATTTTATAAGTATTTAATTAGTCTCTAAATTTTTAATTTTGTGTCTAATAAATTTGTAGACACAGTTAAAAGGTTTGGGACCCTAGTAAATATAAAATTCAAAGTTCATAGACTTATTAAAGAACACAAAGTGATCTTGCTCGAAGGGTTCAATGGACTATAACTTTATTACTCTTATTAGGTTAAATTGTTAACTCTAGAATTTAGTCGAACAAGTATAATGTTTTTTTTTAAGAATATTACATCATAAATGAGAAATGTTCAACCTACGACTTCTTAGAAGTAGAAATGCCATAACCACCGAACTATATGTTCAAGTTAACATAGGTAAAATACATTTTAAATTGAATTTTTTGGTCAGTCACTCTTATTTGATCCAACTAGCCTACTTTTCTCGAGTTCCGCAATGCCAAAGTGTCACATGCTAGTCAAATTAGCATGTCTGTCAAAATTTAAATGATGTCATAAGAAATCAAGGCTTATTTGAGTTAAAATTGAAAATTTTGGGATGTAACTAAAATTAAAAGTTAAAGGACTGAATAAATGTACAATGATCAAAGTTACGGGTTAAATTCATATATAAATTAACTTTTTATTTATTTATTTATTTATTTATTTATTTTTTTTTTAGTTTTCAACATGTGGAAATAGGGGATTTGAATATCTAACTTTTTGATCAAAGATATATGGTTTAACCAATTAAGCTATGCTGAGGTTGACAAATTCATAATTTAACCTTATTGTTATTATTACATGTGTTTGTCATGTATTATTTGTAATTTGTAAATTGCCATGTATTCCTTAATCTCAAACACTACTTAACTCCTAAAAAAAAAAAAAGAAATCATGCGCTATTCATAAAACTAAGACTTAGTTTGAAATTGATATAGCTTTTAAAGTAATTGCCGTCAAATATGCTTTTAAAAAATATTAGTTGTAATATGATGTAAATAAGTGTTGGGTAAATTTCAAACTTAAATGTAGAAAAGTACAATAAAAAATATTTAAGAGTTGGTTAGAAAAGACATCAAATTCTTTAGGAAGTCAATCTCAAAAGCTACGGTTAACTAGATTTTACAAACCAACATAATTGAAAAAGTGATTCTTTAAATTAATAATTTATAATATGTTTTTTACCAAATACTAAAAATAGTTAAAATTCCTTCGTAATCACTTTTGAGGTATGCAAAATCAATCCCAAATGCAACCCAAATTAACCCTATCATTATTTCAAGCTTTTGCAATTTACATCTCAAGCTATACATTTCAACAAACATATATCACATGTCAAAGAGAGCATAGCTCAAATGGCATATTGAAAGTGTTAATGACCATGAGGTCTGTGGTTCGAATTCTCCCAACCCCTATTGTATTTAAAAATAAAAATAAAAACAAACATATATCACATAAAACTCGTAACTTGTATGGAGTGCTCTTTTCTTCTATACCATTTAAATACATTATATGAAAGTATAAGGCTTGGTTGGATAACGATTTTGGTTTTAATTTTGAATTGTAAAAAATTATGCTTGTTTCCCTTTCCCCACAATTGCTTCAATATGGTTTTTTTTTTTTTTTTTTTTTTTTTTTTTTTTTTGCCTTTCTTAAAAATTTATTTCAATTCTTAGCCTAATTTCAAAAAGAGATTCAAAATTTTTAAGAACTATTTTTTTCCCTTCAAATTTAGCTTAGATTTTGGATTTTTTTTTAATAAAAAAAATAGATAGCAAAATAAAGAAATACATAAGTAGAAGTAATGTTTATAAGTTCAATTTTCAAAAATAGAAAATCGAAAATCAAGATCTCATTTGATAACCAAGGTTTTTTAAAATTGTGCTTGTTTTTTCATCATCTCTCTACAATTGTTTCATCTTTCTTAAGAAAACATTCGAATTCTTAACCAAGTTTCAAAAACAAAAATAAGTTTTTGAAAACTAAGGCCCCGTTTGATAACCATTTGGATTTTAGTTTTTGGTTTTTAAAAATTAAACCTATAAATATTACTCCCACCTATGATTTTACTTGTTTTGTCATATACTTTTTGCCTATGTTTTCAAAAACCAAGCCATATTTTGAAAACTAAAAAAAGTAGTTTTCAAAAACTTGTTTTTGTTTTTAGAATTCGACTAAGAATTCAAATACTTTCTTAAGAGAGATGAAAACCATTGTAGAGAAATTGGAGGAAAACAAGCTTAATTTTCAAAAACCAAAAATCAAAAACTAAATGGTTATCAAACGGGGCCAATTTTTTTAGTTTTCAAATTTTGGCTTGGTTTTTTAAAACATATGTAAAAAGTAGATAACAAAACAAAGAAACTCATAGGTGGAAGTTGTATTTATAGCCTTAATTTTAAAAGCCAAAAACTAAAAATAAAAAACTAAATAGTTATCAAATGGACCATGATTATCCAACCGTGCTAAATTTTTCTAATTTTAAAATAAGGTAAAATGCTTTTTTTTTTTGTTCTCGAGGTTTAGAAACATATTTTATATAGTGCCTTGGGACACTAGTCAATCCAATAATGTTTTCCACTTTCCACTTTCCACTATGTTACTTATTTTTCTCCTAAATTTTGAAATATTTTATTTTGGTTCCTAAATGTTATCTTGTTTTAGTTAATTCCTAAATTAAAATTTCTTTTTAATTAGTTCCAAAATTTTCCATACAAAATTATTATAATCCTTATTATCAATTTTCTGCAAATAATTTAACATGGACTTTAATCTATTTTAAAACCCAATATTTGATCTATAACATGTGATTCATGCACTTAAGTATATTTAACACATCTATTCCTATTAAACAAATTAGCAAAATGTCAAAGTGAACATAACTTAGCGGTAGTTGGCATGTACGGTCAAGCAGATGTTCAAATCTCCACCTCAAATGTTATTGAACTCAAAAATAAAAATAAAAAATAAATTAGCAAAACATTTGCTCATATTAAGTTTGTGATAAATGCCAACATGTGTGCATATAGTTAAATGATTGAGGCATCTCTCTCTAATTCTTCTAAGACGGTACGTTCAATATCTTCACTCTCATATTTATGAATGATACTCTTAAAAAAAAAGTTTGTGATAAACACTTAAATTTATTAAAAAATAAAAGAACTTAATGTTTGAAAATAAGATTTTATCCAAACTTAGAGATTAAGATGTAATGTTTAAAACTTCTAAGAATACAAATGAATAAGCATGAAAGTTTTTTTTTTCTTAGTATTAATAAGCATGAAAATTTACGGAACAAAAAAACACTGAAAGATATAACTTCAAATAGTTAATTAAGATATAAATAACTTCTCTAAAGGTTCCAGTCTCATTATTCATTCCCACATTTTATAGAATAAAAGGCTTAAGTCTCCCTTCCCACAGTTCTAATATTGTATTCAATAAAAATTAATAAAATCATACGTGGAGGGCAAACACAGAAATTAAAATATAATTTAGTGTTAAAACGTCATTTTGATCTATCTATACTCTCAAATATCCAATTTCTCAGTACTTTTAATCAATCTTAAAATTTGTCATTCGAATTTAATTTTTACCAAAAATTGGTTAAATAATAATCCTAATTTTCATGCAATAAAAGACACCATGTGAATATCTTTCTAAAATTTATAAAGAACACCTAATAGAGACTAAATATTTTTTAAAAATTTTAATAATAAACTAGCTGTACTGACTAATTTTAAGATTTATTGAAAGTATAGAGATTCAAAATAAAACATTTGAAAGTATAATGACTACAATTAGACATTTGAAAGTACAATGACTAAAATGAAATGATATTCAACTAGAAAGACCAAAATAGTATATTAACCTATAATTTAATATAATTAAAACTTTTGATTATTAAACCATTTTTGTCCTATCTTAAAGCCTTTTGGTTGAACTTACCATTTGGACGTTTGGTAGATTACACTTTAGATATTTTATTTCAAATGAATAATTATTTTTAAAAATCAATAAAATAATATTTATTTTCAAATTTGATAGTTTTAAGTATAAACTTGTTATTTAAATTCTATTTTGGTCATTCAATCTTCATGTTTATTTATTTTAGCACGAGTGCTTTTGTTTTAATCCTTGAATTGTAATAAAAATCATTTTAGTTCTTGCATAATTTCTTTTAATAAATTATTTAATGAGACCCTAATAAGTCTTGATTGAGATTAGTACTTGAAAAATATTTGAACTGGATCACAGATATTAGGTTAGGGTTGAGTTTTCAAACTCATTTGAATTATTCTTGTCTTGAAAAATTAATGGTAAAAATAATTTGAGAGTCTAAACTACAAGATTTGAAAATTGAGGGTCTAAAATAGTATAGGTAGAATAAATAAATATGTTGGAACTTGTATAAATAAATATGTTGAAATCTAAGGATGGAAAAATTACAGTAGAGAGAGTTTAGGGAAAGTTTCTTAGAGAATGAGAGAATGAGAGTTTTTTTTTTTTTAAAGTTCAATTAAACATGTAGGAGTGAGAGGATTCGAAACTTTGACCTCTTAGTTGAGGTACATGTCTTAACTAGTTGAACTATACTCATTAAATTGAAAAAGAAATATGAGAGGTTATGGTGTATTGAAAAGAGCATAAGAAAGCCCTTTATAGGTGAGATAAATAGTATGGTTACAAACCATTTAATTACAAAATTAAATATATTATTATTTAATTTTGAAATAATATTTTGGCAGTTTTAAATTACAAAATTTAATGCTATAATTAAATTTCGTATTTAAACAAAAGAAGTGGCCCTAAATCTTAAAAGGGATATGATTATGTTTATTAAATGCAACTAATTAAAAATATTATGTATATTGAGAGAAAAGAAACAGGGAAAGAAAATACAATCACAACAAATTCTATAAAATAATGAAAATACAGGGTAAAGCTTAAAAGTATTGAGGGAAATGAATAAATATATCAATCAATCAATGAATAACCAGCGAGAGAAGATATTTGTAACTAGTGAATAAAGAAAAAAAAACCAAAACAAATAAATAATTAATCTTTACACTAACATACTTTTTTTTTTTTTTTTTGAGTAAGTAGAGGTTGGGGGATTCGAACCACAGACCTCGTGGTCGTTAACACATTCAATATGTCAGTTGAGCTATGCTCTCTTTGGCTTACACTAACATACTTATTCTACATTTAAAATAGATACTTGGAATTTTATACTTAGTTTCATTTTTGTCTTTAAACTTTTAAATAATCTATTTTAGTTTTTCAGTTTTTTAATATTTTTGTTGTGATTCTATGTTTTGTACAACCAAAATTAGTTTAAGCATTATCAATAACGTTTAATCTAAATTTGTTTTTGAAATCATATACTTTACACCATTGAATATCGTTTCAAACGTTTTTCATGTAAATATTTAGTTATTGATAAATGAATAAAAAATGTACACATATATATATCAAGTTTTTACGAAGTATAATTTTCAAAAAATTGACATTGAGCAAACTAATATAAGTTTAAATAATAAGAGTAAGACCAAAATAATATTTAAACTTTTATTTTTTTTCCATAAAAATTTTAAGTTTTATATGAAAACAATTGTCTAAAAGAATAATATAAAAAAATTTGGTCGTTGTCTCTTAATCTTTTTAAGACTATATAGCATAAAAAATTTGACGCAGCATTTTATTCATTTTTCTAATGTGCACAAATTTTAAATTTTCAATAAAAAATTGGTGGTAAAGACCGAAATAATTTTGTTCAAATTATAAGTTTGATCTCTAAAGTCTCATTTGATAACTATGGTTTTTTGTTTTTGGTGGTTTCCTTGCTTTGTTATCTACTTTTTACATGTATTTTCAAAAACCAAGCCAAATTTTGAAAACTTTTATTTTTTATTTTTATTTTATTATTTTTTTTAGAATTTGGCTAAGAATTTAAATGTTTCTTTAAAAAATATGAAATCCATTGTAGAGAAATGAAAAGAAAAGAAAATTTAATTTTTAAAAACCAAATGGTTATCAAACTGAGCATAAACTTTTATAGTTAAACCTATTTAGCTTTGACTTTTAGAAAGTTTTTGTGTAGCTCTTTGGACTTTCAAAGTTATGTTTAATAAGTTTGTGAACTTTTAATGTTATGTTTAATAAATTCATGTTGTTAACTTTGTTAATTTAACATTTATGCAACCAAACATTTAAATTTATTGTCTGTTATGTAGTCTCTAAAGAATACGGGTAATAACATTAGCATGCATATGCATGCTTAAATTGAAATTGAAAGTTAGAAAAGAAAAGGTATAGTGATCAAATAAATGCAACCTTGAAAATTAAAAAATTTAGTATATAGACTAAATAAACACAACTTTTAAAAGTTTAGAATTGAACTCATAATTTAATCAATAATTTGTTATGATTGAGAAAATTTTAAAACAAAATAAAGATGAAAATTTGTGGATGAAAATAAGATTTAGAAAAAAAAAATACTAAGAACAATAAAAAAGTGATTTAAGAAAAAAATGGTAAAAAAGAAAAAGTTGATGAAAAGAAATATCTAGAAAGGAATAGTACAATAATACATACAATACTTGTAACGACCGACATTTTCAAGTATTAATTAAAGTTTTAATTTTGAGATTTGAATTAATTGTAAGGCTAATTTCATGTTTAAAGTTGTGTTGAAAGTTAATTTTAGAAATTTGCATAATTGAAATTTGAGAAATTGGAGGGTTAATAGGGAAGAAAGAAGGGAAAAAGGGAGTTAATTGGTTTGGGGCAACTTTTGTTAATTAGGTGACTTTGAGCCAAGCCCAAGCCCAAGGAGAAGTCAAGCCCAAATATCCATCTCTATTATTTTTATAGAGCACGCAACCCTAGGTCAAGCCAAGCCGTCATTTTCTTCAATCTTCTCCTCTTCCTCCATGAAAAACAACCTCCACCATCAATCCCTCTTTCTCTTTCACCACCAAAAGACCCATCCATTTGAAAGTTTCTTCTCCTTCAACAAACATCCATCGCCGGATTTGTTCTTCACGTGGGGGTACTGTTCACGACCGCGATACTGTTCACGGCGATTACTGTTCACGGGGGGCGGTACTGTTCATTGGGTACTGTTCACGCGCGGTACTGTTCATACCACGGTACTATTCATACCGCGAGTACTGTTCATACCGCGGGTACTGTTCATACCGCGAGTACTGTTCATACCGCAGGTACTGTTCACGACGCCGATCTGCTGCAGTTTGATTTTTCTGGCGGGTTTTTGGTACTGCACAGCGCTGTTTCGACTCCTTTTGCACGTGGGTAAACTTATTTTCGCTATAATCTTACGGTTTTCAAATAATAGATGTAGTTTTGGGCATTGATATGGAAGTTTGGAGATTTACCCATTGATTTTTGGGCTCTATTTTGGAATACCCATTGTAGGTGGAGGTTGGTGTGACAAGATCGAATCAAACCACCATTTATTTAGTAAAGCTTGGGTCGGTTTGGAGAAAGAACGGAGGTAAATTTTCCATCCTAAAATCAAGCAAATCCTTGGAGTTTTGGATTTTTGGTAGATTAAATTTGAGAGTTCAATTAAATCAAGAACCTTGTGTTTTGAATTGAGTTTAACCACCAATTTGAGATTAAGTTAAATGTTAAGGAATTTATTCTAAATTTTGGAACTTTAGTTGGTGGAAGGAACTTTGGAATTTAATTATGGATTTTAGGAATTGTTTCTAACCTTAGGGATGGTTTGATTTAGGCTCCAAATTATTTGGTTGAGGTTCAAGGCGAAGGAATATTGGTGAGCAATTGGGTGATTGGATTCTTGAGCTTAGCCAAGGTAAGGGACTTTATGCCGGTATGCTTAAATGCAAATCGGGAACTGAATTGAAAAATTACTTTTGAAATAAAAAGAATTTCATAAATGTTTTAAAAAGAATTTCATAAATGTTTTAACTATGATTGTTGATGAATTTAAAAATGCTATGTATGAAAAATAATTCTCACATGTATGCCAAATGCTCTTACAAATGTGATGCATGATTTATGATTTATGATGATTAATGTGAGAATGTCTCTATATGTTGCATCATTGAATGAAAATGAAAGATGTTTTGAGACCTCATGCATACATGTGTTTTCATGATAAAATGATTTCGAAGGCTGTGGCAATTACCCTCCTAAAGTTATTGGTGTACATCTATATGACAAGGAGCCTTACGAGGCTATATGAAAATGAGCCTTACGAGGCTGTATGAAAAGGAACCTTACGAGGCTATATGAAAGGCAAGGTTAGGTTGGGTTTAATTGTCCACATTAAAAGCCGAAGGAAAATTTTTAAGGAAACGTTTCCGCTATGAAAGGAAGTTAGGTCCCACCAAAGGAAAGAAAAAAAAAATGTTTTCGAAAACTCATTATGTGTGTGTATGCATATCCTGACCCGGTAGTGAGGTCACTTACTGAGTATTGTAAAATACTCACCATTTTTCAAAATATTTTTCTTTTCAGGCAAAGACAGACATATCTTAGGCGATTGACAAGGCAGTTTGCTGAAAGGGTCATGGGTGACTTCGAAGATCATGACTTCCGCATTTAGATAGTGTGTTAGTTAAAACATACTTCGTTTAGTAAACAATGTGTTATGAAACTATTTCAAATGATTGAACGTTTTAATTCATATTGTGTTTTAAAATGATTTTTAAAGGGATCCCGAACTAAAAGTTTTGATTGTTTAACAAAAAGTTTAATTCTTTTTGTCTGTTATTAAAGAATTTTAAATTTCTTCAGCATGCATGTAGTAACGTCTCTAGAAAGTCTAAACATAAAAAGTTGGGTCGTTACAATACTAGGGTCAAGTAAAAACGAGAGGGCGTACACAAAAAAGCAAATTAATGTACAGTATGTAATAATTTTTAAATGGACAAAAAATTTCTTTCCCAAAATTCATGCATTGACACAATTCTAAAACTTAAAAAACAAATACAAAAAAAAAAAAGTTAAATCTCCTTTAGGCCTAAAACTTTCCCATTCTTTTAATTATTAAAATATCTACTTAAACAATATTGAATGCTCTGCCTACTCATCAATATTTACCTATATCAGCTGATTTTTTTCATTTGTTGTGTGTTTTTTTTTGGGCAAGTTGATCATTTTAAATAGAGCTCAATTTGGCTATACCTAAGTCCTGTGCAGTCCATTTGGACACTATAGAAAAAATAAATTTTGAATTTTTTTTAAAAAAATTCATGATATTGAAATTGGTTGCACAAAACCAGCTACACCCAAGTTTTTTTTTTAAATATTTTGAGTCAATAAAAACATGTCACATCAAAATTTCAAAAGGTTATACAGATGATTGTAGACAAATATTTTCCTATCTATTTTAGTCCTTCAAATTTGATCCTTATGCTTAAATCTCTCCACCAAATATCCATGCTCTAATGCATGTAATAAAAATGGTTAAAAAGAAAAAGTTAGACGAAAAGAAATTTCTAGAAAAGAATAGTACAATAATATTAATACATACAACACTAGGGTCAAGGAAAGAGGAAAGCCTTACACAAAATGCTAATTTATGTACAGTTTGTGATATTTACATGGACAAAATTTCTTGCCTAAAATTACATTGACAAAATTTAAAAGATAAAAAACAAAAATAGAAACAAACAATTAAATCTCCTTTAAGCCTAAACTTTCACATTTTTTTAAAACTTTTTAAACATCTATTCCAAGAAATAGTTGCCCACATACCACACCAATTAAGAAGTTCCTACTCTTTTTTTTTTTTTTTTTAATGTGGTGAAGCCTACTATATTTTTTTTTTAGTTAAATACAAATACGCCACATTAGAAAGTTGGTCGACGCAACTTATTTTAGTTCTCCAAATATCAATTGAAGACTACGTCAATCTGTTAATACACATTAAAAAATGTATCGAGTACAATATAATAATTTTTTTTTTTAGTTCAAAGGCAATCATCAACTTTTAAGCATTAAGCTAGGTTCGAATTTGCGACATAATAGTAAAGGATAATTTTTCTAAAATTTAGAAGCAATTAAAGTTCAGTGAAGTCCTAAGCCAGATTTAAAAAGGACAAAAGAAAAAAAAGCTCTACATACGATTTGAAAGAGTCAGCTTGTCCAAGGAGTGCTAGCGCAGTCACCATCGGAGTCTTCCGGGTCGGGCAATTTATTCAGGTCAACCCGATCGGAAAACCCACCGGAATCAGAACGAAGCTTCGAGGGTGCCGGCGGCGGAGGCGGCGGGGAAGGAGTTTGGTCGGTGTTTCTACAGTTATGAAAGTGGTGACGGAGAGAGGACTCGAGGGCGTCAACACGGGCGCCGACCTCGGCGGCGATCTTGCGGACGGTGGAGGCGGAGATGTCGGCGGGGAGGGGGAAGGGGCGGTCGGCGGCGGTGAAAAAGTCGGGAAAATTGAGGCGGGCGGAGGGGCCGCGGAGGTGGAAGACGGCGGTGTCGTAGGCACGGGCGGCGGCGACGGGAGAGGAGTAGGAACCGAGCCAAATTCGAGAGCGTTTGTTGGGCTCTCGAATTTCAGCGACCCATTTCCCCCACTTTCTCATCCTTATCCCTTTGTACGGTTTTTGATTCTGCTGATTCTTCTGTTCTTCCCCCCCTTTCATCTTTCTCTCTCTCTTACAAGTTGCTGAGAAAAAAAAAATTATCGCTCTCTATAGAAAATTTCCCTCTCTCTCTACTTTCTCTCTCTAGAAATTTGCTCAAACATAAAATCCCCCCTTCTTCCCTCTCTCTAAAAAGTTGCAGGAACAGAAACTTCCCTCTGCCTCCCTCCTCTCTCTCTAAGAAGTTGCAGAAATACAAACTCTCTCTCTCTCTAAAAGTGGTTGAAATTAACGCTCTCTCTCTCTCTCTAGTTTGGGTGTGTAGAAAGAGAGAGGGAGGAGGGAATTTGGATAGAATTTTTGCATGAAATATTGGGGAAGGATTTTGTTGGGCAGAACATGTAAGCGATTTGGCCAACTAAAATTTTTGTCACCGAGTAATCCAACACGTCGATTTCTACGCACAACTTCTTCTTTTTTTAAAAAATAAATAAATTAATGTCATTAAAAAGAAAAAAGAAACATATATTATAATTGGGCGGAGGAGAAATCCAAATTCACCGACATAATCAATCTCGCCCATTTAATTATTAAAAATTAAAAGCTTGAAAATAATAATTTATGGTAAAGATATGATCTGGGGATTTGGTTTGGAGGGAGTGTCAGAGAATTACAGGCTGGAGGAGGTTATTAGAAATGTTATGGTTGGACTTCTTGGACCTCTGCTTTGTTACTCACAAAATGCCAAGAAAATTTATCACCGGATGCACCGGACATGATTGGATCATTTTCTTTGGTTTAATTTACGAATTCCTTTTTTTTTTTTTTTTTTTTTTCTGAACTGGAAATGTATCAGAAACCAAACCCGACATGATTGGATCATTTTCTTTGGTTTAATTTACGAATTCCTTTTTTTTTTTTTTTTTTTTTTCTGAACTGGAAATGTATCAGAAACCAAACCCGAACAACAAACCAGCATCAACCCCTCTCAAGAATGAGGGATAAAATATCAGCGGGAAAGACGCCTTTTCGACTCGACATCCGTTGGAGGATTTTGACACTTCCAGTAGATATCAATATGCTTGAGCCCTTCAACAAATTTCCTTCTTGGCTATTGATTCCATTGTGTTTTAGAATTTTGTAAAACTACTCCCTAAATTGGATCTTAAACCTTTTTTTATCCACTTGAAAATTCACCAATTTTCTTACATTTTTTACTCCACTTAGAAATTTTCACTTCCATTATTTCTAGTCAAGTAATTTAATTAGTGATCCTTTAAAATTATTTTTCAAATCTCTAAAACTACGAGCATGTTTGATAAATATTTAGTTTTTTTATTTTGAAAAATTGTGCTTGTTTTTATCACAATTTCTTTACAAAAGTTATTATCTTTGTTAAGGATACATCTGAATCCTTAGCAAAATTTCAAAAATAAAAATAAGTTTTTAAAAGCTATGACCCTATTCGAATCTTTGATAACCATTTGATTTTTTATTTTTGAAAATTAAGCTTGTAAATACTATTTCCACTTATGAGTTTCTTTTTTTTGTTATCTAATTTTACATATGTTTTCAAAAACCAAATCAAGTTTTGAAAACTAAAAAAAATAGTTTTCAAAAATTTGTGTTTGTTCTTGAAATTTGGTTAAGAATGAAAATGTTTTCTTAAGAAAGATGAAACTTATTGTAGAAAAATTATGAGAAAATAAGCATAATTTTCAAAAACAAAAAATCAAATGGTCATCAAACAATGCCGTTTTTCTAATTTTCAAATTTTGGCTTGAATTTTGAAAACATTTGTTAAAAGTAGATTATGAAACAAAGAAAACCATGGGTGGAAGCAGTGTTTATATATAATCTTCATTTTAAAAAACCAAAGACCAAAAATCAAGGTCCCATTTAATAACCCATTTGGTCCTTAGTTTTTGGTTTTAAAAATTGTGTTTGCTTTCTCACAATTTCTTTACAATGATTTTCAAATTTCTTAAGGAAATATTTAAATTCTTAGTCAAATTCAAAAAAAAAAAATTAAAAATTAAAAAAATATTTTTTAGTAATTTTTTTTAGTTTTCAAAAACTAGCTTGGATTTTGAAAACATTTGTAAAAAGTAAATAACAAACTAAAGAAACTCATATCTGGTTATCAAATGGGGCCTAAAAGTCTCTTTTAAAACTTAATTCTAAATGCAAACAAACATACATCAACTCTATATCTTAGGACTAAAAGTATATTTTGTCCTAAATTTTAATACTAATACATTAGCTCATTTGGTACATAAATAGAAAACATTTCACGTATTTAAAATAATAATGTCTCATAACAACATAGACGATTTTATAAAGTTTAACCATAAAAAACAAAGAAAACTATGGGATCAAATATGTAATTTGTAATTTATTTGACATATTTCGATATTCCTCTCCCACTTTTTTTTACCTAGCTAGTTCAATTTCTGGTTGTATTTTAATCCTTCAAATTTATATAGAAAACTATTTCAGCCTTATTATTCATTTTCTTTGGTAATTTAACCCCAACAAAAGAAAAATGGTATACATTAAGAAACCAGACATCTAGTTTTGTATGTGATATATCAAATAGTCTATCCCAATAGAGAAAAAAGTATTAAATGTGTTCACTAAAGTTTGTGTTATTTCCTAATAACCTCTTGATGCATATATAAAATCTACTCTTTTTTTTTCTTTTTCAAATCTCTCTTAAGCTAGGGGCAAAATTTTACATTAGAACATTGTGTACAAACTTTCAATTCAGAAATTTAGAGGAAGAAAAATTAGAAAAAAAAAACTTTAAAATCTTAACTTTTTAACATAATATTTTTTTTTTAATCTAAAACAAACTAAAGGGTAATTGTCTCTTCTTCTCTTCCTTTCTTCACTCTGCCTTAGCCTCTACTCTAAATTTAATGGTGCAAATCTATAGAGCGTATTGTTGTTGCCAAAATCTGACCAGCAGAAATCTCACCTGACTTACAACGACTGTGAAATTATAATTTGGGGAAAAGAGGTAGCATGCAAAAGAGAAAAAGCTAGACATTGATGTGACATTTGCCACACCAGCTTCGGTGCTTAAATCAGAGAGGAAGAAAAGTGTAGCAAACTATAATTTAGAGAGCGAGGGTTAAGTTGAACTCCCTTTCTTTGAGTCATAATGACGTATTTATAGGACCTTTGTTTTCCATATTCCTTTTTAGATAAGGATATAAAAGGTTTCCTCTTCTATTTAGGAATTGGATTTGAAAATGTTAATCTTATCTTGCAAGATTCCCTTGTAATTTGGGTTTACCTCTTTAGTCCAATTTCGCCCAAAACATTAGCCCCCACTCCCTAGTTAGGATTCGAGATTAGGAACGTGTGGAGTAATTTCATGGAGCATGACTTGAGAGCAGCCTATTAAGTTTTGGAGTCATTGTTGACATTTTGAGGTATGCCTCGAATTCTCTCTAGTTATTGTTGTCCATCCTTGTGAGGATATTCAGTTTCCTAAAGTGTCGGTTTCTCCATTTTCTAGTAAGAATTTTAGGGTTCCATGACGCTTATCTTGCGTTTTGGTTTAATTTCTCCGTTTTCCTATAGGAATTTTAGAGTTCCATGACGCTGATCTTGCGTCTCAGATCATCCTCAAGATTGCTGTCTAACCCCATAGGTCGGTCTCTTCTTGGTATGTAAGATTCTTCTCTGGATGTGTGTTTGTCCACATAATGGAGAAAATTTAGGGCTCCAAGGTTCTCCTTGGATCTCTCCAAGATTGTTGTCCAACCCCGTAGGGAACATTTCGATCTTTCTTGGGGGCTAAGACTCTCCTCTAGATTTGCAATTTGTGCTGTTTTCCTAGAGAGAATATGTAAATTCGAGGGCATCCTCAAATTTAAGTGGGTTGTCATCAAACCCCGTAGGGACTATTCTAGACTTCCTGACCTCCCGTAGGAGGGAATTTTGGCTATCTAGTAGCCTTTTGTAGCTTCTTGCTTGCACAAGTGTATTTTTGAATAGGTGGAATCTGAAATGTTCTATCAATTATTCTGCATTCAAAATATAATTTTCATGAATATGATATTTTCTCATATCATATGAAATCACCATCTAGTTTGAGAGTTAGGTAATTCAATGCAGATGAAATTATATTGATTTAGTTGAATGAAATATATTCAATCACTTATGTAAGGAAAATATGGAATGTTATGAAGTGGTATTTTGTTTGAATAACTTGTTATATCATGCAAGCAATTTCAAGACCTCTATAATTCCATGTAATAAATTTCTTTACAAATATTTCATGGCATTTTTAATAACTCATGATGTTCAATTCTTCATTAGAACACTAAAACTGTCATTTTGATGTTATCATGCTAATAATTCAAAAATATAAAGAGCATGTGTAGAGCGAATGAAGATGCTATAACATATATACACAAAAGATCATAACAAAATAATTATGACATGCATAATTTGGTTATTGAATTTAAATATTGCACTATAAAGTTTCAAGTTTGAGGCAAACTTATCTGTGATTTTGTAACTTTGCAAAAACCTTCAAAGTTGATTCCTCCAAATTTGCTTCGTAGTCTCGTTTTTCAGATTTAATTGTTTAAACATTCGATTTCCATATTTTGACATTTTGAGGAGTTCTTGCCTTACAATTCCTCTGTTTAGCCTCTTACTCCAAGAGAATTTTGAATGTAGCAAAGTCTTGATTGCACATGCACTATTCTTTTTGAAATAGGAATTTGCATACGAATGCTTTTGAATTTCATGGAACAACATCTTTGCAAACTGCAATTCATCGCATTTGGGATAAGCAACAATCGAAGTGTCAGCAATTGAGTCAATCTAGATGCTGAAGGAATGAATGTTTCACTTTGTAGTGGAAGCATTGGATCATCTTTGGTTTTATTTAAAATTAAACTAAAAATTAAGGTTAAGCAAACTTACTTGGAGTAAATATGGAGATGTTTCTAGCAGATCTTTACCTCTTCCATAAAATCTTCCTAGCTATGACTTGAATACATGACTAAGGCTTGTGGGAGCCTCTTGAAATAAAATCCACAAGGGATTTGAGAGGAATAAGTCTAGAGAGAATTCTCTAACTCTTTATTGAGGAGATATGTGTTGTGTCTAATGACTCAACCCAAAGGTCCTATTTATAGAGACCAAGGGAAAATCTCTGTTATAATTAAAATATTATATTTTAATATCTAATATATTAAAATATATCTTATATTTATTTGAATCTCATTCAAATCTCCTACGATATTTATTTGTTTGAATCTTATTCAAATTCTATAAATATCTTTATAATATACATTAATTATTTTAATATTTAATGTATCAAATATAATAAATATATTTTTCTATTACATATATAATATATATAATATATTAAATATTAATTTGAACATTTCAAATTTTTCTTTCAAATAAATTGATCTTTTAATGTTACTATGAGCTAGCAAGGGGACCTTATGAACCTAAAGATTATTAGCTCCAATGATACAAAATCAATTAATTAAACTCTTTAATTAATTAATTTTCATTCATTAACTATAGGTCATTCCACTATAGACCTAGAGTTGCACTCCTATGCACTGTAGAACAAGTTGTGTCTATAGATATAATAATTACATGCAAGTCGACCCTTCACGAGTTGTTCGTAATTACAGCTAGGTCAAAAGTCTGTGTTACCCCTATAATTACATATTGCACATTAAGTACCACTAATCCTCTAATGAACAATTGGTTTATAATCTAATTATAAACTACGTCCCTCTCGGGCCAGTGAGAGGGTGGAGCCCCATTGTTCAAGTCCCGAAATCAGCACTTAAGGGAACTCATCTACTTACCTTACATCGGAAGGAGTGAATTCCATCTTGTAAGATTATATTCCCAGCTCCCTATTTGGTCAAGTCCCCAAAATGATAGGCATATTGAATCGGCTTCAAAAGTCACTCTCACCCATACAAATCAAAGGACAAGCCCTCACAGGTAGGAGTTCATAACTCACTCAGGATTAAGATCGAGTTGCATATAATCATTCTGATGAAATATTAATCTTCTCAATTAACGGATTTATAAAGAGAGATTAAATATTTCGTGGTTCAGTCGTACACAAACTCATTGTATAAGATACTCCCACTCACATGTCTTCACATGAACGATTTGGATCAAATCATTTGTAACTATTACAAAGTGGGTCGTATCAATAATGTTACTGTGATAAAGGCATCCAATCTTATCTATATACTATGACCCTTTAGGTGAACACGATCATCTTGTATGTCAACCACATACTGTTCAAGATTACACCAATAACCTTGAATTTTCATATAATGGATAATATTAATTGCAAATAAAATAATCAAAGTTATTATTAATTATTAAATAAATCATTAATTAAGAGGCTTTAGGGCATAAATCTCAACAGATGCATTTGATTGGATTCCCACTAATCTCATAACAAAAATATCAAGGGAGCCTGATGTGAGAAAAACCAATAATCATAGTGTTCCCTGATGCATTATTGTAAGCCTCAAATAGCTGAAGGTATGAGATTGTGTTGTTGCTACTTCGAGGTGATTGTTTTGCAATAACCATTTAAATGTTTCCAGAGATGTCGATTATGGGTTGGAGTGCCAAAGCTCACAGCCTAGAGCTCGTCAAGACCCTTAACTTTTTGTATTGGATTTTTGCCATTGTAGGGGCTGGAGTCGTGCTGAGGTCTGTCGTTCGTGAAGCAGGGGTCTGGCGCATCAGAGAACTTGTCTGCTTACTGCTCGAAGAAGAGAAAACTCATAAGCTCTCAGTCACGAACACAGTCGCCTCTGGGAACCTTCAGGCTACGCTGTTGGGTGCGTGGGTCTTGTCCGACTGTCGTCGCCGACCGTGGAGCTTGCTAGAATCACAGATGTCACTAATGAAGGAGCTGCTCACCATTCGGAGTTGCAGCCGCCGGAGAAGAAGTCTAGAAAGATGGAACGCAGATCTAAGGTCTCCGACCACTCGAGTTACTATTCGCAAATTTGGGCTCATCGAAAGTTTGTTGGTTGCTAGACATTAGAGAATAATCTATGCTCGTGGGAGGGTTGTCAAACGACCACTTGCAGTTGGTCATCACAAACCGGAGAAGAATACTGCCAGAGGTGGCTTGTCCTTGCCGTGAAAGACCAATGAAGAAGATGAAAGTTGAGTTTCTCTTTTTTTGTCTTTTCCCTATTTCGTCTTTTACTCCTTTTTTCTTTTTTTTTTTGAAAAAAAAAATTAAACCCCTATCTCTTCATAGCTTTGATTTTCTCAACTCATGTATGCAAGGTGGAGCACTCTCGTCCCTACAGACGGTGCCAACTGTTGCCAAAATTTGACTAGGAGAAATCTCACCTGATTGACAACGACTGTGAATTTTTAATTTAGGGGAAAGAGATGACCTGCAAAAGAAAAAAAGCTAGGCACTGATGTGGCATTTGCCACACCAGCTCTGATGCTTAAGTTAGAGAGGAGGAAAAGTGTAGCAAACTATAATTTAGAAAATGAGGGTTAGTTAAAAATCCATTTCTTTAAGTCATAATGACGTATCTGTAGAACATTTGTTTTCTATATTCCTTTTTAGATAAAGATATAAAAAGTTTCATCTTCTATTTAAAAATTAGACTTGAAAAGGTTAATCTTATCTTGTAAGATTTTCTTGTAATTCGAGTTTACCTTTTTAGTCTAATTTCACCCACAACATGTATTATTGTTTAAGCTATTTTAAATAATCTCTACTTTTCTTTATGATATAAATTAGAAAAAAGTCACTGAAATGTTTCTTTTTTTTTTTTTTAATGGAAATTTTAAAATTTAAAATTTAGATTTTTCTAAAAATATTTTAAAAAAGAATAAATTGCAAGAGGAGACAGAGGGTAGGTCGGTGGTCGGTGCAGAGATACCGTTCCGAATTGACTTTTCATAGACGCAATAACGATATTGTGGAATGACAGTTATAACCTTGTCTTCTACTGAGAGATGAAGGGCATTATAGGAATTTCGTATGACTAAAACCCTAATGAGTGAAAAGTGGGCCATCCCTGTTTATAATATTTAGGGCGGCCAAATTTTATGAGCAAGACTTGGTCTCAATAATTTCTATTTTATAAATTGTAATATATTTTATTTTATTTAAAATAAAAATTGATTGATCGAGAACATTCATTGGCGGTTGGAATTTCATCATATACTATATGGGGAAAATTCTCCAATAAATCAAATTTGACGTAACCCAAAAAAAAAAGAAAGTTAAATTACATATTTAGCCTTCTTGCTTTACATTTACGTCTAAATTTATATTCGTCTCTCAACTTTTAAATTGCCTATTTTATTTAATAAACATTTAAAAATAACTTTTTTGTTTTCACTTTAATTTATCATTAAATTTTTAACAGATGGACAATGAAACTTCTAATATATATCTTTTTTTAGTAGATAAATATATGTATTAATATGTTGACGTGGGCATATATTGAAGACATAGAGATATTGGACGAGTATTGGATGATTAGATGATGAAATAATAACCTAAATTGTAGGAACTAAAATAAGCATTTTGAAAGTTTCAAACTATTACTCCTACAGTTATAATGCTAGATGCTAAAAAGAAGAGGACTTAATTTAATTATGCTTTTTAGCAAAATAATGCCTTTGAATTTTATCCTAATTCATGATTGTGAAAAAAGCCCAAAATCATTAAAATAAAAAGTTGCTAATCTAGAAAACGGAAAGTCGTGTCACAATACTGATTTGTCGCATTAAAAAAAGAAACGCTTTGTTGGATTTTGAAATAATAGAGATGTCTAGTTCTTATCAAATAATAATAATAAAAAACAAAATTTACTACTACGATGGAGTGGTGAGGATGAGGAGTATAATATCCTCCGTGGAAATGAAGGGCCCATGGGCTACCCTTTCTGGGTCACTGACGACCATAAGAGCCCAACTTACCCATGAAAAATTGAATTAAATGTCTACATTTACACATTCATATCTAATATCTTCCTTTAAAAAAAAGGAATTTTGGAATAGACGGCTAGAATTGCTCCGTAATTCTGAAAAATGACCAACCCCAAATTTCAAATTTCACCCATAACACTACTAAAAATAAAGAGCATTTGAACTTAATCAAATACCCCAAACAAGATAAATGTCAAAATGATAAGAGCCCAAAGAAGAAATATAGGCCCAAGGGAACCCTGCAGTCCCAGATTAACCTTTTCAAATCTAATTCCTAGATAGAAGATGAAACCTCTTTGAATCCTTATCTTAAAAGAAATATGGAAAACATAAGTCAAAGGATGTAACGACTAACTACTTATATAGGATTTTATGAGGATCGCTACTACATGTATACAAAGTAAAGACCTTTGAAAACAACAAAGCAAAAACTTGAGAGGCCAAATAAAACTTTCCATTAATTATAGCTGGATAAAAATCATGATACTTGAGTTCGGGATCCCAATAAAGAAACAATTGCAAAACCTAAGAAAAATAAAGAGCATTTGAGTAAATCAAATAAATTAAAGGAATAATTATCCAATGACAGGCCAAAGCAAAAGAAATCATGCATTAGGAATTTATTCTAAGATCCTAGGGATTTTGGTCCATTACAATCTCCATAGCCTCGCCAAACTGAATGCCCTCGCCACGTGCTTCATAGGTCTATGCAACATCTATAAAGAAAAGTAAGGTAGCATGGGTGGGTATATAAATACTCAGTAAGTAGCCCCACTTGAGGGGCTAAAACTTCAAATACTTAAACATAATCATAGTACTAAAACATATGGGGTTCTGGCTTAACACAAACATTGAGTGTTGATGCATAAAAATCTTTAACTGAAAACATAGCAATATCCTACCTAAGTGACAATTAACCTGTCCCTAAGCTGAACCAACTATGATATCGTGAGTGACAATTCTATAAGGAAAAGTGCCACTAGAGGGTAGTTGGCGGCCCCCTAGTAGAGCTAGACCTTTCACAACATAATACCCATAAAAACATACATTCTAACCATGAGGGGAGTGACCCGCAAGCTGTAGACATGTAACATCCATGAGATCATGCATGAAATCATACTTAGAAGCATTCAAGGAAACATAGACGACATGGAAAATGTAATTGTCAATAGCATACAAGGTCTTAGGCTAATCACACCTTTAACTAAGACCCTTATGGAATTATACACGAGTCTTAAGCACGAACATAATTTAATTGAGGCCCTCAAATATCCTAGGAGTCATACATTTGTAACTTGTCCATTCCATAGTCAGACTCCTCTCATCACCATGCTAAAACATACTCAAACTCATTCTTGAGAAGAATTGCAGTTTAACCTAAATAGATCCCCCTATTCTATCATGCTTCACATACATAAGAGAAATTCAAATCCAGCATTGATGTATCCATATTCAATATTTTAGAGAGATCTATCCAAAAGAAAGAGAAATCCAATTCCTCCCAGAAGTCACTTTGCACCACCAAAAAAAATATTTGAAAAGGACTACCTAAGGTTGAACCTTAATGTACCCAAAATCTACACAAAAAGATTCCAAAATAAATTAGAGGCCAAATCATAACATTGAATCATATGTCCAATTGAGTTTAAAGGACAACCTTAACCAGTGGAGGATCCAAAACTTTATGTCAGGGGGGCTTGATATATTTTGATCTTAGTTTGTTCAATAGAAATTTTTTTAGGTTAAAATATCATTTTGGTCTCTATACTTTAGGTCTCATCCCATTTTAGTCGTTGTACTTTCAAATGTTTAAATTTAGTTCTTATATTCAATAAATTTTAAAACTAGTCCTTATTGCCAAAATTTATAAAGGGAATATTAATAGAGACTTTTTTTTTTGAAAAAGTTAACAATAAACTAACGATAAGGACTAATTTTAAGATTTATTGAAAGTACGGTGACTGAATTTGGACATTTGAGAGTATAAGGATTAAAATAAAACAAATCCCAAATTACAAGTTCCAAAATAATATTTTAACCTATTTTTTTTTATATAAATATATAAAAAAGAAAATGAAACTTGAAATAATAATTATACTTTTTTATACTTATTATAGTTTCTTATAGAATTAATTTTAAAAAATATTTTTTTCATTTCTATTTATATTTAATATAAAAAAAAGTCAAATTTGGAGAAGAACTTAAAACAAAAAAATTATAGTTATATATTTGTTATTATTTTATATTTATAACTTGTAAAGATTTGTTGATAAAATTCTAAAGGAAATGTGACTTAATTTTTAAATTTATATTAAAAAATAAAAGTCTAAATTATTTCCTTTAGAAGAAAATAATAATTTTTTATATATTTTTAAAACAGTAAAAATAACAACATTTTATAAACATATATATATATATATATATATATATATATATATATATATATATATATATATATATATATATATATATAATATTAGAAAAAAGAAGAAAACAATAGACACACATGCTTACATATGGAGGAATGGAAAATCTTAAAATATTGAAAAAGAAGAAAAAAATACGAAAGCAAGGACTCAAACACAGGCGCATGAGGGAAAGCTTGAGGGCATGTTTGCGACTATGACAAAATACAATTTTGTACATCAATATGAATTATTTAATACTAATGGTATATGTTCTAAAGTTTGGAGAGCTTGAACACGGGCGCCAGGCGCATGAGGGGGGCTTGAGGACATGTTTGCGATTATGACATAATACAATTTTGTACATCAATATGAATTATTTAATACTAATAGTATATGTTCTAAAGTTCGAGGGGCCCGAGCCCCCTGGGCCTACTGTAGCTCCACCGCTGACCTTAATCACCGAACCTTACTGAAATTAGACTTCGACGCTTACTGATTTGGTACCGATCAGGTTCAATTTCGCAAAATTTGAGGTCTTAAAGTCATGGGTAACCTGAAAAAGAGTACAAAGATCCATGGGTCAACTTTAAAAATCACCACAAATCCAACACCAACTCACTGGGTCGAGATCCACTTACTACTGGCATAAGAACTCGCCGGAAATGCACCGGCACGACACCACACAGCTACTGCACCTTGTGGATCTGAAACCGAAACAATCAACAAGGACTTTTTGAAAAACTAGAGGTATTTTGAAAAGTTATTACAAAAAACGAGTTAGAGGCAAAACAATTTACAAAAATCAGGTTGATTTTTTGTCATATTAAAATGCATCTCTTGAAGAGAAGCATTACATGCGGAATACGTCCGTCAAACAGACGCATTGTGTGGTATCTTGTGGAGCGGGGTTAATGCGTCTGTGGAGGAGACGGATTCCATGCCCTTCAAATGCCAACTTCAAATGGAACCCTTTTTAAAAAAAAAAAATAATAATTTTTTTTAACAAACTATCAAATCTACTACTTTTTTTTTTCTTTCCTTTAAAATAAATGTTTAACTAACCATCAAATCTACTAATCATTTCTTTAATTTTTTCAAGGTTAATTTATCTACTTATTCACCAATCATTTGTTTTTTTTTTAATTTTTTTAAACACATACACCAATCATTCTTTAAAAAAAAAATTAATTATTTTTTTAAAATACATTTACCAATCATTTTTTTTAATTATGTTTTTTTAAAAATTTCGTTCTCCTCTTTTTTTAATTATTATTTTTTTCAAATACATTAACCAGACATTTCATTTTTATAGGCTTTTTCATTTATTTGATTATTTTTTTTAATTTTTATTTTAAAAAATATTTCTAAACACTTCACTTTTGTAGGATATAAATTAGATATGCTTATAAGCTGCAATCATGAAGTGAATGTTTTTGTGTTATTTAGATCTTTAATCCAGATGAATAAAAGACTTCAGTTTTTTTTTATTCATTTTGCATATTTTGTTTGAATAGCAAAATCATCTTCATTGCCTTTTCCAAAAAAGAAAAAAAATCATCTTCATTGCATTTGTATATATGACAAAAGAAAATGAAAAAAAAATCGGATATATAACTTAAATCATGCATATTGAAAAAACTAAACACGGCTAAGAAACTCATACAAATAAATTTGTTAATACGAACTCATTTTTTTTAATCAAAATTAACAACTATAATTAGATACAAGAAAAAGGATAAAAGTTAGCCTAAAACGAGTGGAGTAAAAGGACTTAAAATTTGCTTTAAAACTCGAAGAAGTGCACTTTGCTTTTAACAAACTTATTTACAAATTTCAATTATTTTTAACAAATTGCACTCATTATCTAATTTTTCCTAAATAACAAATTGTATGTTTAAAAAACTCACACACACACACATTAAATATACTATAAATATTCACTTGAAATTGGATCAACATATAATTCACTTTTATTTATAAACGAAGCATGTGTCACCACTTTTTTATACATTTAATTAATTTCTCATCCCTCTTTATATACGTATAAATGTGCCCAATTTTTTCTATGTATTATGAATTTGACATTTGATTCCTTATAATCCAAAAAGTAAAGGTCTTTTAATTCTATTTTTTCCACGTTTTATGTTTAATTTTTATTTAATTATTTAATTATAAATTATTTATTGAAAAATTTGATTGCAGTTGAGTTCTTCAATTCCCCAAAAGGTTGTGACTTGAGAGGAACTTAGGAGAGTAAGAGTTCTTTATACTTAATATTATGAGCAACTATTGGAGCTAGATAGGTTTGTTGAGACTAAACAATTTTGAGTTGTTGATTGACATCAAGACGATATATTCCAATTTTTTTTTTGGATTAATTTAGATGATCTTTACAAGCTAGAAATTAACATCCTCTAAAAAAGTTACAGAGCAATACAGAGGAGTGACTCAATCATCGTTTCCATTTGGATGACCACCTCCATTCAGATTTAGGAGTCAATATATGAATGTTAAATTCTCCAAACACCTTCTACCAAGTGGAGTTATGTGGGGTACGTTTTGCTGAAAGAACAAACAAGTGAAAATCAAATTTAATCAAGTCAATTTTATAATTATATACATTATTTAGGCAACCCTAAAAAAGATTCTTACCAAATAATGATATGATGCTCCTAGTTGTGTGATCTATTTTCTTGTAATCATAGCATACCTTGGTCGTAATTATGCCCAATATCAGCTCTCCTACTGATTAATTATCCTCGAATAAGAAAATTTTCTCTGCCTTCCCAGATTTCTATAATAGGAGCCAAATATGCAAGCCAATCTCATTCTTATTTGCCTCGTAAGTCGTATGGGTGCAATTGCATGTCCGTATTACAAGGTACAGGAACATCTTGCACCCACCCAAATTGTCGCATCACACGTTGATGACTGCAAACACAAAGAGCGTAAGTGCACGCTGTCTAACAAGTAATATATGGAAGTCTTCCAAGTATCGAACCCAAGGGAACGGTTAACAAAGAACTTTTCAATTAATAACACAAGTACTTTCAAGTTGCAACCGAAGGTCACCAAATAAATAAGATGTTTTTGGGGTTTTCGTGCAATACAAATAAAGAAAACTAAATAAAAGATAAGAAAACAGTAATGAGAAGCAGGGGGTTCAAATATGTTTCAACCCTAAGGAAATGCACCCACCATGCACCCGCAAACTTGCTTAACTAGGTCCTACTATATCAGAGATTCTTCCTCTTGCGCATACTGCCTCTTTCGAGTTCGTGCAATTCAGACAAAATGCTACTGAAATGCACCCACAACCTACCCTAACCACAGTTAACACCATGAATTGAGTTCAACACCTATTCAGCCATTTTCTAAGTGCTTTTAGGAGACTAAACAATTAAACACATATGTCTTATGTCTAGGTACAAAAAGCGAAATTCTATGTCTAGACTATTCTCCTAGGTTGCTTTTATGAAAACGTGTGCTCGATCCAACTCTTTCAGTATTGAATCTCACACAAACTATGCTAACTCAAGTGATCAGTTTAAGCTAACAATGAAACTTAAACTCAATAAAAGCAAAAGATGCTAAATATTAAGCAAAATTACTAAAATCACATGGTGGGGCTTATCTTCTTTTTAGGATATCTACTTCATTGAATCCCCTCCAAGAAGTTTAGCTACTCATTGAAAAGAAACTAAAGTGTAGAAAATAAAAAGAAAATTTGAAATAAAAGTGCGGAATTTCAACAAAACTTGAATTACAAATTGAAGTATTGAAATTAAATAGATAAAATAGAAACTTACAACTTAATGGAAGAATAAAACAGTAATTAAACTTGAAAGAAAAATAGAATGTGCAAAACTTAAATGAAAGCGATAAAGAACACAAAGTTTGTTCATTCTTTTTGACTTTGTTCAACCTTTTTCGAGGAGAACAAGTGCTTACACTCTCTTCTTTTGAAGTTTGTGTCCGAATGAAGTATGAACAGAACTTGGGGGAGACTCGATATGGCGGCTGAAAAGAAAAGAAAACTGCGAAATTTGGAGAAGAAGATAGAAATCTGAGCTCCCTTGAAATTGAAGCTTAAGCCGCCTTTTATAGACCTCAAGACCTAGGGTTTGCTGCCGAGATTAGTGTGGAAAGGCTTGGCCGTTCATATCCCTTGATCCTCAGAGATTTGATTGAGAATATTTGATTTTATCTGATTTTATCTGTAAATCTCGTGAATCTGGGAAAATCTGCCAAAAAGGTCCAGATGCGACCGCATAGTTGAGCGCAATTGAGCTGTTGTCGAAATGGCCTAAATGCGGCCACATAGTTGGGCGCATTTTGAGTTCTTCCTGCAACATTTGGAATTTGGCTTATGCTCTCAATTGCTGGCGCATTTTGGTCACATATCTCTTGAACCATCTTTCTTTTGCCTCAGTTGCGGCTAGAATGTGGGCACATTTGGGTCTTTTTTCAACCTCTGCACAAAACCAACAAAAATTAACACTTTCTTAACAAAAATGACTCTAAATACACCTAAAAACTTATTTTTATCAAATCAAGACTTCAAACACATGCAAAACTTGTTTTTACTTAAATTTTCCCTAAATGACATGAATTATAACATTAAACACAAGCTTTCTAAGCAAATAGCTTAGTTTTAAGAGACAAATAACACTCATAATTGAACGTTATCACACGTTTTGAGAACTGCCACTTAACTACGCAAAGATAAATGAGTGGAGCTCTAGCTCCCCATACGTGACTACTGACAAGGCAATATTTTGGTAAGATTTGGAGCAGATGGTTATAAGGCTCCCAAATAATCTGCAAATTTTTTTGAACATAAGTTCAACAACATGAACTAAAATAAAACAATTTGATTAAAAACAATACATAAATGGACTTAATGATACTTGATCAGGCCTAATTGTATCTAACATATATCTTTACTGGACCAATATATGAGTAGGCGATCTGGTAACTGAAAATTCGTCGTTCAATCTACAAATATAATAAATTGAATATTAGTGTAACATAGGTGAAATGTACTACTATAGTTAAACTCATTAAAGTTTCTTACTGTATTGCCAGTGGTATATGTCTCAACTGATTCTCGTATCGATGTAGTCATCGAGATGCCAAAAAAGGGAATTGATCTCATGCCCAGACTTGTAAAAGTACAAAGAGCCCACCTAAATCCTTCGTATCTATCACTGCAACTTTGCATAGATGTCTATAGAGCCATGCTATACATCCTGCTCCCCAGCTATACATCCCCACATCATGAAAATATGCTAGTAGGGAGAGATACATCAAGTGGACCGGACTGTTAGACTTACCTGGGAAAAGCACACCTCCTATGAATGACAAAATATATGCGCGTGGATATTGTTGAAGGTCGTCTTCATCGGCGTCTTCTGGTAGATGCTCGAAATTATTAAACTGGGTAGCCAACAAAGACAGGCGAAGGTGACCTTTCAGTACATCATCATTTGTCATAATTTCCAATAGGTCACGACAAACATTAGGCCAATTTTGATTGAGCGAACCAATCAATGCCCTCCCATTAATAGGTAGTCAAAACTGGACAGCTACATTCTGTAGTGTGATTGTGCACTATCTGTACTGTAGATGGAACGTGTGTGTCTCCTGTCACCAACGCTCCATTAATGCAGTCAGTAAATGCTAATCATATTGAATAAATTTGATGCAGGAAACCCTATAGAATCCAAACGCTCTTAAATATGGCTCGATGTGAGGGTCTATTTGTGCAGCCAACCTCCTTAATACAGCTTCTTGACGCCTACAGTGCAATAGTGCACAAGAAAAAATATCTTCCCAAGCTAATTGGAGGTGTAGAACGAATGGTTCATACGGTCCTGTAGTAATGTCGTTTTCCATCTAATAACATTTAAATAGACAGAAAAATAAATATTAATAATTCAAAGAGTTTAAAGATGATAATAAGTTTGTATTAAATATATATGAGAGTCATATGTTTGACATTAATGAAAAAACTGTGTTACACGCTATTATTTTACATTACAAAAGCACCAGGTTCACAAAAATCTAGAAACTAATCAAAACGTCTAGGTGCTTGATTGGGACACTTCCGTCGATTATGTCCTTCCAATCTGCTAATGCCACAACATTTTTTTTACTGTTGGCTCCCTCTAATCCATCTCGTTCTGTATACGAGATGTACATGGACGACCCTTAACCCTCATTAATGTCTCGTTTGGACAAACTTTAGAAAAGTTAGGGTCAGACCAGCAACTTTTACCAGGGATGGATTCAAACTCTGTCGAGTAGCACTTTAAGTAAGTTGGCAGCTTGTAATAACCCTTTAAGAGGTCCAAGTAATCTATGCCAAGCTTCTTACATGCAGCGATGGCGTGAAAGCAAGGAATCTCATAGGTTTGCCACTTGTTGCAAGCACAAGTTCACTCACGTAGCTTAACCAGATGTGTTGTTCCACTCTTCAAAGTTATTGGATCAACTGCAGTTGTGGCATCACATTTTTCCAACCGATGATTGTATACGTGAACTCTGTGCCCATTAGCACGTGCTTTCCAGGGAAATAATTTCTCAATAGCATACCTAAAAGTGGTAGTTCAATTGATATTAAATCATACCAAAATCCATACTAGATTGCAATTAAAGAAGTTACCTTGTCAAGTGCCTCCCTTTGTCAATGGAAGCTTATGCTAAAAGACGTCTCTTGGTGAAGTAGGTTACAATTCGGTAGAATGTAGATTGAATCAATGCAGATATGGGTAACCTCCTAGCTCCTTTTAACACCCATAACGATGACCACCATCATGAGATTGCGTCCATTGCATACGATCCAAGGAATTAAAAAATCTCATACACTCCTTGTTGGCTACCTTGAGCTCGAGCATGCATAGTTCATACTTTCGAACTCAAAACTTCGAGCCTGCACAATACACTAGATTCTTCAAGAATTTATCCTTGTATTTTTGGTTAAAATTACTTGCGACATGTCACAAGCAGAATCGATGATGCGCATCTGCCCAACCGTTATCTGGGTCTCGAATTGCAAATATGATACCCTTGTGCCTATCTGAATTTAGACACATCCCCTCCCTCTTATGTACTACCTCTATCCATAGGTTGTGCAAAAGCCAACCCCATGTATCAATGCTTTATTCTGGTACAATCGCATAAGAAACAGGGTATATGAGACCATTCGCGTTTACGGAGATAGCTATTAATAGTTTTCCCTTATATTTTCTATATAGGTGGGTACCGTCTATCTGAAGCAGATGTCTACAATGCTTGAATCCCTTAATAATAGGTCTGAATGCTCAAACAACACTATGGAATATGACCTCCTTTTTGGTCCCCTCCACCTCTTGCAACCTCCACAAAATTTTTGAACGAGGATTAGTCATTTCAAGTATGTTGGTCCAGTTAGGTAGCAAATTGTATGACTCCTCCCAATCTTCAAAGATATTAACAATAACTTTTCTTTTCCCATTCCATACTTTGGAATAATTAACATCGTATCCATATTTTTTCAATATGACTATCTGTATTATGCATACAATTACTATTTTGAAGATGTTGTGCACCTTAGACGCTATAAGATTTGAGTCGAGTTGATTGTGATCTTGACTCAGCCTTGCATAACGCAAGAGTGAGGACCATTATATTGTGTAATTTCAAATCGACCATATTGTTTAAGGCAACAGGCACAAAGTCGCCAGTACAACCATTGCCATACCTTTTACACTTCACGGCTCACACTTTTTTGCTTGACTCGATTACGTCAAATTGTTGATGTCAAAGGATGGAGTAGCTCTTTACAACATTCTTTAAATCTGTCTTTGATTCAAAAATCATCCCTTTAAGCAATGAATCAGACCCTCTAATTTCTTGTTCAATACCAGTATTAGGCATGGAATCAATAACATCCATATCTAACTGAGTGGAATGTCATGCTCGCCATAAAGTTCGGCTACTTCTCCTTCATTGTCATCGTCACTGTCCATTTCATCATTTTCATCATTCGTGGCAATAGGTGGCTCAAGGTTATCTTCATCTGAATCTTCCAATTCTTCATTGTTCAAATTTTGGATTTTCGGACTATTTTCTATTTGTCTTATTTCGATTGTGCTTACAATTTTTGGTTGGGAAATATATAGTTCTACTGTATTTGGAAGGGATGGAGCAAGGTTCATTATGAACCTAAAATCAACCTCACTTTGTAGTGAGATAGGAGCATAGAAAGTAGACCCTACTATCCTAATACTGCCGTATCTAAAAATGACCTCTATCTGTTCGTTCCTATCTATCAACAAACCATTACATAACTCATCCATAAATGTGTTGAATTCAATGTCACGACTAGCACTCATTTGTATACATGGTCCCACATCATACTGTATACTGTCTAGCCTGTGAACAATATTTCCATTCATATAACACGTAAACCCAACAACGTCCATTGTAGTTTGTAATTAACTCTGATATTCAGAAAAGATTGTATCAGTAAATTATTTGATATCAGTAAATAATCTATGGGTTTAAGAGTTTAGGGTTTAGGGTTAACGTTATCATTTTTAGGGTTTTAGGGTTTATGGGTTAATATATTTTTTAGGTTTTAGTGTTTAAAGATTTGGGGTTTATGGATTGATAGGGTTTAGGGTTCTGGAGTTTAGAATTTTGTTTTTAGGGTTTAGGGTTTTAGAGGTTTAGAGTTTTAGGGTTATTATTTTTAGGTTTTAGGATTTAGGGTTTTGAGGTTTAGGGTTATTGTTTAGGGTTTTGGGTTTTGAGGTTTATGGGTTCTTAGGGTTTTAGGATTTAGGGTTATTATTTTTAGAGTTTTAGGATTTTATGCTTTACGGTTATTATGTTTAGGGTTTTGAGGTTTAGGGTTATTATTTAGAGTTTAGGGTTTATGGATATTATTTTTAAGGTTTAAGGTTTTGAGGTTTAGGGTTATTATTTAGGGTTTAGGATCTAGGGTTATTATTATTTAGGTTTTAGGGGTTTTATGGTTATGTGTTAATTTTTTTTTTTTTGGTTTTAATATTTGAGGTTTATGCGTTGGTAGGGTTTACGGTTCTACGGTTATCATTTTAGGGTTTTAGGATAATGTTTGGGCTTAGGGTTTAGGGTTTTGGACTTATGGTTTTGGGCTTATGGTGAAGGGTTTAGGGTTTTAGGGTATTAGGATTTTGGAGTTAATATTTTTAAGATTCAACTTTTTATTCTTTTTTTGTTAGTTTGACTTCATTTTTTTTAATAGATTTAATTTATTACATTTTTTATATACATTTTTTTTTAATTTCTTCAAACATTTTACAAAGATTTTACAAAGATCATGATTAATTTTTTCAAACATTTTACACTTTAAGAATTTATTTCTTTTTTACTATACATATTCTAACATTCTTAAAAGTACCTTGTATATGGTTACTTTCATTCTTTTATTATTATTATTTTTCTTTTTTACTTAGTATACTTGAAAGTACCATTTTTCTTTAATTACTTAAAAGTTCTATTTTTCATTAACATACTTTTTTTTAAAAATTATATATACTTGACATACTAATAATATTATTAAAATATGCAATATTAATAAATTTAAAAACAAACCTCATTTTATCTTAAAATTAGGTTTTTCTTTAATTATCTATATTTAACATACTAATAATATTATTAAAATATACAATATTAATAAATTTAAAAATATTTGTCTTAAATTTGAGTATAGGGCTTTTAGGGTTTATGGTTTGGGGTTTGGGTTACGTTTATGGTTTAAGGTTTTAGGGATTTAGGGATTTAGGGATTAGGGTTTAGGGTTTAGATTTTTAGGATTTTAGGGATTTAGGGTTTAGATGTTAGGAATTTAGGGTTTAGGGTTTAGATGTTAAGATTTTTAGGGTTTAGGGTTTTAGGGGTTAAATGTTAATATTTTGAGGGTTTAGGGATTAGATGTTAAGGGTTTTAAGGTTTAAGTTTTTAGATGTTATTAAGGTTTAGATGTTAATATTTTTAGGGTGTTTTAAGATGTTATTAACGTTTAGATGTTAATATTTTTAGGATGTATTTAGGGGGTGTTTAAGATTTAGGATTTAGGGTTTTAGGGTTTAGAGATTAGATGTTAAGATGTTTATGGTGTTTCTAGGGTTTTAAGATGTAAGGTTTAGGTTTTTAGATGTGAGGGGGGTGTCAACTTGTGCACAAACAATCTCAGAAATAATTTTCCCCTCCTTACTATGTCCTAAGGGTGCTTCAACAACATCATCACAAAAATAAGCATGCTCATTATCCAAATCCTCAGACAGTTCACCATAAACATCAGGCATGTCAATCTCGTATTTATCAGTACGAGACACTAACTCTACAAAATGTTACGTGATTTTTAGACCATGCAAAGCCGCAAGTGTGCGGTGTCAAGTTTTAGTATAGTGATTAGTGGGTGCAGAGTATCGTCCTGAAGAATGGTATTCTAGACTAATTGATTACCAAAAATAGTAACATCCAATTTTATTTAGATAAGTGATAATTAGAAAGAAAGTGATTAACAAAATAGGTAAAAAGTGATGTTCATATCACTTTCGTGTTCAAACACCAACTATTATGTAATGTAAGTTCAAATTCATGCATTCTTTGTCAAGAAATAACATAAACCAGCAGATCATTCAATCCTTGATCAAGAGATTCAAAGTTTTAATTACATTGCATAAAAGTAAGAATGCAAAATCAATTACAAATATCCAAACAATCTCAATTACATTGTCCAATGGCTTGATTAAGCCCTAAACTCCTAAATCTAATCAATGGAATACATAATTCCATCCAATACGACCATAATCCATTCTAAACTAATAAAAAACAGTAGTGAATTCAAGGAGAAACAGAGGGAAAACTTGTTATGCAATTATCCATTGCTCTCACTAAGAATTTCACGAACCTTAGGCGTCAAATCGTCAATCACCCTGCTCTAATCTATCCTTGATCCTCCTAATTCTCTCTAATTTTGTGGATTATGATGTAAAACACCCAAATTGACTCCCCTTTTCCATAATGAAACGTCTTAATTTAACTATGCAATTCGACACAGCGTAGAGACATTGCCTCAAAATGCCGTCGTTCAACATGTGCACATGCATGTATGTCTCAACGCTACGAATGAAAATCCACACCTCTGTTGTTTTTCAGTGTCGAGACGCGATAGGACAATGTCTCGATGCTAGCTCTTGGATTAGACCCCAAATACTTAGCGTCTAGACACCATTTTTAGGGTCTATATGCTATCCTTTCGAGATTGCATGTCCAAATTGAGTCCATCTCCATTCTTAGCCTCAAATTGCACCACTTTAAGCTCTAAATTTGATATGTATATCCAAAATTATAGCATCCACTCTCAAATGCTCGGTTTCCTGAATTGCAATAAAAATCCACATAAAAGCTCACATAATCGTATTAAAACTAGCCAAATTTATAGGAAATAGATAGCACTAAATGAGTGCAATCACACACATATATATAATCACATATCAATATTTATATTTGGGCTAAATTCCATAAATAAGTGCATTACATACCTCATATTCTATTTGGATAACCTCATTTTCATTCCTTTTTTTTTGGGTGCTATTCTACTAGAACTACCCAATATTCTTTGATTTCTCCTTCTATTTCACTGTTTTTGGTGAACTTAGTCTAGCCATTACCTAATATATATCATATATGCAGATGTATAAAAAAAATGTTGGGGGAATTACAAATAATAGAGGAAAATATCTTAAATATTGAAAAACAAACACGTAAACAATCAGGTTGAGCTGGTATCTCGCTCTCTTTAAGGATATTCAACCCTTCTGTGGTGTATATTTATTTATCAACCACCGGTGCAACAATTCTTCTCTGGTCTGTCCCTTCCATGATACAACAACTCAACTGAAACGTTGTGTAACTCAAACCACTCTACACTAAGAGGTTGAGCTCAAAGCTCCACAACAAAGAACACCCTTCTTTTGGCCAATTGCTCTTAAAAGAGCAAAGTAGAGAAATATGAGAAATTAGAGAGAAGAGAAGGTTGAAATGTTGTGTATTTAAGAATGTGGTAAGAGAGGTATTTATACTAGAATTTTAGATCTAGGAATTTAATATAAAAATAAGTAATTAAATTGTAAACTTTTTAACCTCTTTTACCTATACGTTTTCTTCCTTAAAAAGATGAAAACTCTCACAAATTAAAAACTACAAAGAAACTCATATTTAAAACCAATTAAATATTAAAATGTTACAACATTCCCCCACTCATTTTAATATTTAAAATAATCAAAATCAATTGACCAAAAGAAACATAATTATGCATCATAAAGAAGTGAATCTGCATTGAACCTTTACTCGTGAAATAATAATCTTTTAGAAATATTAATTCCATAAAAAATTAACTCAATTCTATTTTAAAATTTTTTAAATATTTCAGTTTCCTTCTTTGCATATATATTTAGATGGATAATTCTACCATTGTTTATTATAATTTTGTAATCAATATTACTTAATCTAAATATTATATATCAATGCATTTAAAATTATATTTACATGAAGGTTAAATTACAAGTTTAGTCCATGAAATTTAAATTTTATGTAAATGTTCAATTTTATCTAATAAATTCTTAAGCTTAAAAAAATGTCTAATAGAACCATAAACTTTCAATTTTGTATGTAATAGGTCTTAGACATATGCAAATAATTAAAGAATTAACCGTTCTATTAGACATAAAATTTATTTTTGTATCTAATTGAACTTCAAACTTTCAATTTTATAACTAATAGATATATTAATTTTAAAAAATATAATGCCAATAGGTTGAGGACTTCTTAGATACAAAATTGTCTAATAGAATTACATTTAATTTTAAAAACTCTTTAATACAAAATTGAGAATTCAAGAACCTATTAGACACTTTTAAAAGTTCATAACCATATAGACACAAATCTAAAAGTTCAAAGGACTAAACTTGATATGAACTTGTACCCCCTAATATAAAGTTGTGGATCCACCATTGATAAGAGCTACATATTTTATTAAGAGTTTAGGAAAAACTCAACCCTCCACTACGTTATAGGATAAATGCACTCACGTCATAGGGATGGATCAACATATAAAAATAGTGCATTTTTACGGCATTTTTTTCTTTAAACTTAGTTATCAGGATCTCTGATCACTAGGTGGGTATTTTTATATATGGCTCATGACAATTATAAGGGCTTCAACCCCATCCCCCTCGATGTGTTCCAGACCATTTCTCTATTCAAGGCCTTTGTTAATGGATTTGCAAGATTATCACAAGATTTAATGTAATTTACATTAATAATTCCATTACTCAAATAGAATCTCACAGTACTGTGTTTTCTTCTTATAAGTATGGATTTACTATTATAAAAATGATTTTTCACTGTACCAATTATGGCAGTGCTATCACAATTTATCAAAATAGGAGGTATTGGTTTCTCTCACATTGGAATTTTATATAATAAATCTCTAAGCCAACTTGCTTTCTCACTAGCTGAAGCTAAAGCTAAAAGCTTTGCTTCCATAGTAGAGTTGACAATAATTGTTTGTTTTTTAGATTTCCAACAAATAGCACAACCTCCCAAGGTAAAAATATACCCTATGGTAGATAAAGAATCACCTAACAATGTATTCCAGTCAACATCAGAACATCCTTCAACAACAACATAATATTTTTTTTTGAATCCTAGCAGCTGTTACAACGACATACTGTTCCAATTACAACGACATATTATTACAACGGTAGTATTACAAAACTCACCCCCCCCCCCCCCCCCCCAAACTTAAATGGGTCAATGTCCCCATTCACTAAGAACTAGAAGAACAGGGGTTGGGGTACATATTTGGGTCACTTAACATGCTAAGCATCGAAGCTAAACTCTCATAAATCCATTGATGGGATAAACACAAGGGGAGTTTGGGTTCGAATGTTTTATGGAGAAAAAGAATTTATCAAGTTTTATGATCTTGAAAACTTGAAGTTGTGTGTAAAAGCACTTGAAAGTTGAGAAAATTCTAGGTATCATCATTAAGAGCTTTTTTAACGAAACGCCAAAGAAAACAATTTGCAAACTTGCTTTGAACATGATTTTTATGGCATGCTCGTGCGAGGAGTAGATTTTTTTTTTGAAAGTAAATAAACTAAATAAGCATAAAAGAACTTAACTAAGCCTCAAACTAAAAACATAACAATTAAGAAAGCTGGAAAGATAGGTTAAAGAGAGACTCCCCTATGTAGAGAAAAATGTGTTGTTGCCATTACTGTCCTTGGGGTAGTTGGAGTCTTTGACAAAGAATTCTCCTGAAACTGCAATTGCAATTTGCTTTTACAATTGCGACTACACTTTCTTCCTCCCGCTCTTTCTTCTTATATTTTCCTAAAACTCAAGAGTAGAGCATCAAAAAGTTCACACAGTTTTTCTCAATGCAAAGTTACTTTTTAGGAATTCCAATTTTTGAACTCAAAATTGATTCATCAAACTCCTAGGTGAATCCCCAGGTAGAGGTGTTCCCTTAGCGATCAACTTAAATACCTCAACCTAGACAAGATTCTCCTGAGACAGAGCTTTTATGAATTAACTTCTTCATTCAGATTGGAATTTCAAAAGTTGAAAGTTTCTCTATTTTTTTTTTCTTTTGTTTTTTTTTTTCTTTTTATTTTTTTTTGAAAGAAAATGAACGGAAAAGATAAAACTTATCCTATTCCAGTGGAGAGATCGCAATTGTGTTCCTTCATTTTACACCTAGGTCTCGATGTTGGACGAGATTTCATTCGTAGTTGAGGTAGGATCACAACGAGCTTTGATGACTCAAGAGATTTATATGTTTCTTTGGAAGTAAAAATTGTGAGTGCAATCCATGTCGCAAACTCCATGTTGCCATCCTTCATGCTCTCCTTTCTGCATGCTTCTTCATATAGTGTTTCCTGCAAGCTGCAATAAGCGAAAGCAGGGCATTCCAGCTTCGGGAGCACTTTGAATGTCAATTGCTGTGAAATTGCAATTTCATAGCTCACTGCAATTTTCTTTTGTGGTTCATTCTCTTCTTGAGGTGGTTCTTCTTTGGTCTCTTCTCTCCCTTCTAGCTCATTAATGTTGTCAACTGTTGGAGTGCTTTCTACTTCTATTGGGAGTTTAAGGTCTTCATGTTCCAATTCAGTTAGTGTCACCGCCTCACATTTTTCTTCTTCTTGTTTTGAAGTCTCTATGTCCTCGAACAAGATTCCTTGGGACTTGTTCTCCACTTCATCTGCAATTTGTTCCACCTGGATTTCTAAACTCCGTAGAGATGTGGTTTGACTTTACATTACAACATCGTTCTTTTCTTTATATTCCCTCGCAAGTTCTTCGATGCTTGGCTCTTTTGGAATCATTTTCCCTTGCTGGAAGCACTGGTACTGATGTTGATTTGCAAAGCGGGGTAGAAATCCATAAGATAAAGAATCAGGATTATAAGGACAATTATGAAATGAATGACTTCCTTTGCAATAAACACAAGAAATAGAAGAGATAGGGTTAAAATGAGCTATAGGATTTCCCATCATCAAAGTTTCCAGCATGTAGCTTAAGGATGAAACTTGTGCGCTCAATGCTGCAATGATGTCTTCTTCCATCCTGTAGATTTTCTCAAGCAATCAAACCCTATGTTGTGTCTTTATGCAATTTCTCTCCCTCGACAAGTGAAATCGAGCTCCTCCTGCAATTGGAGAAATTGCAGTTGCAATCTTCTTTTACAATTTTTGCTAAAACAACTTTTTTGTTAAAACTGCCATTCCCCGTAACGGCGCCAAAAACTTGATCGGTGTGTACAGCAAGCGCACATGATCGAAGTAATATAAAATGGTATGTGAGTACCAAGTATCGAATCCCACAGGGAACAGTGTAGCAAAAATTATTGTAAAGCAAAGTGTAAGGAAAATTGCAACTAGAAAACTAAAATTGCGAAAATAATGTTGGGATGGTATGTTGGAAAAAAAATGCAAAATCTAATTGCAGAATCTAAAAATGACAATAATTGAAATAACAAAAATTGCATAATTGAACTGCATAATCTAATTCCAAAATTGAGAAATGACAATATTAGATAGTAAACTAAAATTTCAAACGAAATTTAGATAAAGATGGGGCTCAAGAATGTCATTGCCCTAAGTCGTATTGCAAGCCAAAATTACAATTCCAACCTACTCCACACTCAATTGTAAACCAAAATTGCATCTCCTATTCACCTTGAATTTAGGTTTTTAGGAGGCTAAGTGAGAGACCTATATGTCTATAGTCCCTCTATCTTAGATAATTTGGCTAAACAATTTTATGGGTTTTGAAGTCCCTAATCCCTATGTCTAGGGTAAGGAATTGGCTTATGTCTAAGCTCTTTTCTCCATTACTTGTGCGACATCCGCTTATCACTAACCTCGTCGGTATTAGATCTAAGCTTGAGTTACTACCCTAGTTGATCAAACTAGGATCTCAACGGAAATTTATTTAACACAAGCAAACAATTGAGATGTAGGCTTGATTTTTATTGAAATTTTGGCTACAATTACTTCTTAGGGAATTTACATCCTTGAACTCTCTAAGAAGTTTAGCTCAAATTAAAGATAAAAATATTACAACTAATTTAAGAAGAAAAATTCATATTAGAAAATTGAGTGAATTGCTAATAATACACAAGGATAAATATGTTAATACAAAATTGTAGATCCTGAAGCAAAGTGTTAAAAAACTATCATGGATTGTATCACTTGATTGTATTGAAACAATCACTTGATTGTATTAAAACAGAAACCATCTTGATTGTATTAAAATAGAAACCAACTTACTGCAGTTCTTGAATGAAAAACAAAGACTAAAGTGCCAACAACTCTAGGTAATACACGAAAGGAATTGAAGAAAAATAAAACAGAAACTTAATATAAAGCAGAAAAAAAATATGGAAAAAAAAACAGAGCATAAAAACTAAAAAAAACAGAGGAACTTTTGGAGAAGACCCACGAAAATTCAACAAGAAAACGCGTCCAAAAACTCCTCTTTCTTCACTTGAATCAGATTGGATAAATCAAAGGAGAAGCATGAAATAAACTTGCAGCACTTTCAGTAAAACATAGGTGCAAAAACATAGATGAAAAACTAGAAAAACCCATAAAAACAACTTCAAAAACATCCTCCAATCTGAATTGCTTAGCTCCTCCTCTTCTTCCCCTTTTATAGGCCTTCATTAGGGTTGAAGAATGCCCAAATTGCGTGCTCAAATTCCCTTAATTCATGCAGTAATTAAGCTTTCCTTATATGGGTTTCGCGCAGAAATTTTCGTTTTTTTTTAAACTTTTGTACTACTCCAGATTGCAGAATCCGATTTTGCAATTTGATTTTGCAATTTCTACATTCCATGCTCTAGAAACAATTGCAGAATCACGAATTTGCAATTTGATTTTGCAATTTCCACATTCCCTGCAAACAAACTTAACTTTTTTAGATTCTTATCTAATTGCTTTCATTCTTATTATTTTCTTATTTTCAGGCAACTTTCAACTATTTTCAAATGATCTTAAGACAAAACAAGAATATTTTAAGTAATTAGGAGTTAAATAAGCCTTAGTTCTAAGGCTTATCAACGATCTATGGCATGCCATTGTTCTTTACCTAGCTTACTCGTAAACCTGCTAAGAACTTCTATTGCATATGCAATGTCAGGTCTAGTACAATCAGTTGTATACTGTAGGCTACCAATCATGCTAGCACACTCTTTTTGATTAATTATGTCACTTTCATTTCAATGGAAAACAAGTGAACATTGAATCAAATGGAGTAGACACATGTTTACAATAAAAATGATTGTATTTTCTAAGTATTTTCTCAATATAATGTGATCGGTCAAGGAAAAATCCATATGAGGTTTTTCTTATTTTCATACCCAAAATAAAATTAGCCTCACTAAGATCTTTCATGTCAAAATGGTTTCTCAATAAATTTTTTGTTTCATTTATAACAAAAATATTTGAATCAAAGATTGATAAATCATTAACATATAGGCTAATAATAAGATATGAATCTTTCCATGATTTATAATAGATGTATTTATCACATTCGTTTGGTTTATAACCATTATTTAGCATGCAAGAATCAAATTTCTCATGCCACTACTTTAGGGCTTGTTTTAAGCCCTATAGAGATTTAGTAAGCTTACACACTTTGTTCTCTTGCCCAGGCTCTATAAAACCTTCAAGTTAGTCCATATAAATTTCTTATTCTAAATCACCATTTAGAAAATATGTTTTCACATCTATTTGATGAATACTCATATAAAAAATTGCAGCAACTGCAATTAGCAATCTAATAGATGTGATTCTCGTAACCGGAGAAAATGTATCAAAGAAGTCTAAGTCTTCCTTTTGTTAAAAACCTTTTGTGACAAGTCTAGCTTTATACTTGTCTATACTACTGATAAGCCTTAGAATTAAGGCTTATTTAACTCCTAACTACTTAAAATATTCTTGTTTTGTCTTAAGATCATTTGAAAATAGTTGAAAGTTGCTTGAAAATAGGAAAGGAATAAGAATAAAGGCAATTAGATAAGATTCTAAAAAAGTTAAGTTTGTTTGCAGGGAATGTGGAAATTGAAAAATCAAATTGCAAATTCGTGATTCTACAATTGTTTCTGGAGCAGTGAATGTAGAAATTGCAAAATCAAATTGCAGAATCACGATTATGCAATCTGGAGCAGTAGAAAAGTTCAAAAAAGGAAAAAAATCGGCATTTAACCCATTCCGAAAATCTTCAATTACAACATGATTTAAGGGAATTTGAGCACGAAATTTGGGCATTCTTCAACCCTAATGAAGGCCTATAAAAGGGGAAGAAGATGAGGAGCAACACATTCGATTTTTGGAGGACGTTTTGGAGTCGTTTTTCGTTTTTTTTTTCTGTTTTCTGTAGTTTTCTGCAATTTTTCGTTTCCATTTTTTACCGAGACTACTGCAAGTATTCTTCTATTTTTTTCCTCAATTTATTCCATCCTATTAAAGTGAAGAAGAGTAGGGCGTTGTGGAGGCGAATTTCAGTAGAAATTTCGTGGGTTTCCAATTCGAAGCACTCTATTTTTCTGCACATTTTTCCTCTATTTCTGCCCAATTTTTTTCCTCAAGTTTTCTGTTTTCTGTTAAGTTTAGTTATATTTTCTATATTATCTAAATTTGCAAGTTTAGTTTTTGTTTTAATACAGTGGATTGATGTTCTTTTCAAGCTTTATTCATGAGTTGTATGATGCTTTATGTTGAATAAAAACACTTGGATTATGGGGTTTTTTTTTTTGTCTATGTCTTTTAAGGTTCTATTTTTCTTTTTAGTGTAGCAAAACAACTACCAATTCCTTTCAAGTTGGCAAATCAAATTTTGTTTACTTTGAGTTTAATTTCCAGAATAATACATTAATCAATTTATTTTTACATGGAGTTTGTTTTAATTTTTAGCTTAGTTTTTTTTATAGATTTATTATGAGCTAAAACTTCTTAGGGGGTTCAAGAATGTGAATTCCCTAAGAAGCAATTGTAGCCAAATTTCAATAAAAACCAAGCCTATATCTCAATTGTTTGCTTGTATTGAACAAATTTCCGTTGAGATCCTAGATTGATCAACTAGGGTAGCAACTCAAGCTTAGATCTAATACTGACGGGGTTAGTGATAAGCGAGTTTCACACAAGTGATAGAGAAAAAGAGCTTAGACATAAGTCATTCCTTACCCTAGACATAGGGATTAACGACTCCAAAACCCAATAAATTGTTGCACCAAATAATCTAAGATAGAGGGACTATAAACATATAAGTCACTCACATAGCTTCCTAAAACCCTAAATTCAAGGTGAATAGGAGAAGCAATTTTGGTTTACAATTGAGTGTAGAATAGGTTGGAATTGTATTTTTGGCTTGCAATTACAACTTAGGGTAATGACACTCTTGAGCCCCATTTTTATCCAAATTCCCTTTGAATTTTCATTCACTAAGTCTATCTAATTTGCATTCAAATATTGCCATTTCTTGATTCTGCAATTAGATTATGCAATTTTTCTTAACACACCAGCTTAACCTTATTTTTGCATTTTTAAATTGCAAGTTGCAATTTCCCTTACACTTTGCTTACAATATTCTTGTTACTCCGTTCCCTTGGGATTCGATACTTAGTACTCACATACCAATTTATATTACTTCGATCGCATGCGCTTGGGTGTACACCCGATCAACTACCATCCAGTTTCAGTTTTTTTTCTCAGGATCCATTTACACCTAATAGTTTTACAACCTGGTGGCAAATTAACTAATTTCCAAGTTTTATTAGAAAATAGTGATTCTATTTCATCATCGAATACCTCTTTCCAAAAAATTACATATGGAGATGAAAAAGCTTTTTGCAAAGGAATTGGTATTTCTTGAATATTATAAACATAAAAATCAGGACCAAAATCTTTCACAATTCTAACTCTTTTACTCCTCCTTAATTTAACTTGAGAGTTGTTTTCATTATTATCACTAGGAGTAGAAGAACCAAACTTAGAGGAAGTTTGCTCACAACTTTGACCCCCACTATTCCTTGACTTCAAAGAAAATTTTTCTTCCTGAAAAATTGCATCACTTGATTCAAAAATCACGTTATGTTCAATATCAAAAAATATATAGGTCGTACTATGAACTTCATATAAAAAAAAAAAAAAAACAAGTGGTACCTTTAGACCTTAATTTAGGTCTTTTTGGATCTGTTAGTTTTACAAAAGCTAAACATCCCCAAACTCTTAAATATCTTAAATTTGGCTTATTTCCTTTCCATAACTGAAAAGTGTAATTTTTGTCTTTTTATGTGGCACTTTATTTAAAACATGACAAGCAGTCAAAATCAGTTCACCTCAAAGATTAAAAGATGCACTTGATTCTAATAGCATAGCATTAGTCAAACCAATTAAGGTTATACTTTTCCTCTCAACTACTCTATTAGAAGCAGGTGAATATAGTGGAGTAGTCTCATGAATTATTCCCAATGTTCAACATATGAATTGAATTCAAATGATTCATATTCTCAATCTCTATCACTTCTACTTCTTTTAATTTTTCTACCGAATTAAATTTCAACTTCGAGGAGAAATTTTTTAAAATTCTCAAAAGCATCACTTTTATTTTTTAATAAATAAACATGAGTATATTTTGAAAAATCATCAATAAAAGTGATAAAATATCTATTTCCTCCTCTAGTTAAAATTCCTTCAAATTCACTCAAGTCTGTATGAATTAACTTTAGTAATTCGGTATTTCTTTCAATGCTTTTATGAGGTCCTTTTGTAATTTTAGCTTTACTGCATATTTCACATTTCTTAAAATCATTTTTTAAACTAGGAATTAATCCAAGACTACTCATCACTCCCACATATTTACTATTTATGTGTCACAAACGAGCATGCCAAAAATTTAAAGAAGAGAGCATGTAAACCGAACTGATAGATGCTTTATTAATATTCTCAATGTTCAATTTGAACATTCCATCACAAGCATAACCTTTTCCAACAAAAATTTCCTTTTTTGTTAATTTTTGTTATCACATATTGATCAAATTCCATAGTTTGTTTATAGTCATCCTTATTAAGAAGATAACTCGACATTAAATGCTTCCTCATGGAGGGTGTATAAAGCACATCTTTCAAAATTAGAACCATTCCAGAGGTGAATTTTAATCCAACCTCACCAGTTCCCATAATTTGGGTAGTATGAGAATCACCAAGCATTATTGTTTTAAACTCCTTAAAAAGAGTATAAACTTTGAACCAATCTTTGTCATAATAGACATGTCTATTGGCTCCAGAATTAGCCCACTATCCCTCAACACTTTGAACCATATAAATATCAGTTATCATAGCCTCAAATGGTTCTTCGATAACATTAGCCTGAGGTATAGGTTAATGTTTTCAAAATTTGCAAAATTGAGCAATATGCCCACTTTTGCCACAAACAAAGTAAACTGCTCTTGAGTGTTGAGTATATACTTGATTTTTATTCACTTGGCTTGAATTTTTCTTATTAGAAAAGTGAGGTTTATTATTCTTTTTCACAAAACTCTTCTTTGGCTATAGATGATTATTTTTAGGAATCTGACCCTTAGGTAAACTATCATTAGAAGAGATTAGATTTACCTTGGTGGAATTTTCATTGCCTTCTTAAATCAATGCATCTTGCACTCTTGCCTCTTCTTCCACACGAATGCGAGTAATTAGCACTTCTAGATAAATTTCTTTCTGCTTATGACACATATTTTTATGAAATTATCTCCAACCTTAATTCCTTCATATGCTACTTCAGCTACTATCATTTGAAAGTCCTGTGCTTGCTCTACTATACATTTTTCATCTACCATTTGGAAGCGAAAGAAGCGACTTGCAGCATATTTTTTCGCATATGCTTCTTCAGTATCATATTTATTCTGCAAAGCTTTCCATATTTTCTTGACAGATGTGAAAGTAGTATCATAATAATCATAAAAATGATCTGCAAAACAATTTAAAAGATAGTACTAACATTTGCACTCATCTTTCTCATACTTATCAATTTTCTCTTGATGTTCCATGAACTCTTCAATGCTCATGTTTTCAATATCAATCTTCTTTGGATTTTTTTCTGTGAGAACATAGGCCACTTTGAGAATATTAAGGCAGAACAACACTTTTCCCTTCCATCTCTTAACGTGTGCTCCTTTAAATCGAAAAGGCTTGTTCCAGCATTCTCATTAGGCTTCTCAATTGTAGACTCCATGTTGAATTTTCTTACAATTGTTGGGGGAATTACAAAGAATAGAGAAAAATGAAGTAAATATTGAGAAACAAACACGTAAACAATCAGGTTGAGGCACGAGTATCTCGCTCTCTTTAAGGAGATTTAAGCCATCTACAGTGTATATTTATTTATCAACCACCAGTGCAGCAGTTCTTCTCTTGCTTGTCCCCTCCATGATACAATAATCCAACTGAAACGTTGTATAGCTCAAACCACTCTGCACTAAGAGGTTGAGCTCAAAGCTCCACAACAAAGAATGCCCTTCTTTTGGCCAATTGCTCTTAAAAAAGTAAAGTAGAGAAATATGAGAAATTAGAGAGAAGAGAAGATTGAAATGTTGTGTATTTGAGAGTGTGGTAAGAGAGGTATTTATACTAGACTTTTAGATCTAGGAATTTAATATAAAAATAAGTAATTAAATTGTAAACTTTTTAACCTCTTTTACCAATACGTTTTCGTCCTTAAGAAGATGAAAGCTCTCACAAATTAAAAACTAAAAAGAAACTCATATTTAAAATCAATTAAATATTAAAATGTTACAACAAAAACTACATTACACATGTACCACATAGTATTCAAACAACTAACAAGCATTCATCATTGTATCATAGTGAAAATACATACTCCTTTCCTAATTTTACTGAGAGAAGAACATCGATTACACTCGATAATATATGTATATATTTCCATTCTTTCAATCGTATTACCTAATATATATCATGTATGCAGATGTATATAAAAACTACATTACACATATTCCAGATAGTATTCAAACACCTATCGGGCTTTCATCATTGTATCAAAGTAGAAATAACTACTCCTTTCTTAATTTTACAGAGAGAACAACAATGATTACACTAGATAATATATGGATATATTCCCACTCTTTCAATTGTATTTACTTAATATATATCATATATGCAGATGTATATAAAACTACATTACACATGTCCCCATAGTATTCAAACACCTAATGAGCATTCAACATTATATCATAATAAAAATAATTAATCCTTTCTTAATTTTACAGAGAGAACAACAACGATTACACTGGATAATATATACATATATTTCCACTCTTTGAATCGTATTATACTATTATACGTAATATATACACATGGAGTTAAATTTTTTCCAACATATATCAAAGGATTAATAAAACATATCATTTGACATTTCTTTCCAAAAATAACAAACCATGGACACAACTATAACTTAATATGCTAAATATACTTAGGAGTATTCAACATTAATAGTAGATGGTTTGTTACACATATACACGCAACATACTCAATTACAGTTCAAGAGGTATGTATTATAGAAATGTCACATAGACATTGTATTTCTCTTCCACTCATTTTCGCAACCAAACAATTTTCAAACTTTTATTAGTGGGTATCATCTTCTTCATCAGATTGTGAAGAAATCCCATGTATATTCTTCAATCAATAGTGTTCATGCAACGAAAATTTTGGAGAAAATAACTCGATTTCTTTACAAAACAGTAATAGCAAAACCCTACGGCAAATATCCAATATACCACCTTCATATCAACAGAAAGATTGATAGAAGGGGAGCATACCAGTAGTCTTTATGTACATCATCTTCTTCTCATTCTTCTTCGCAACATTTTTCTTCCCCTTCATCTGTCGATATTCCAAGATTTTAGACGTTGGTAGAGAGGGTTTTTTCTTCAACCAAAATCACGGAAATGAGACCATTTTTTCCTTTTTCAAAATCCTTGAACATAAAAGCTCTCTTCTAAAATATGGCAATGGTATGGAAAACCGTTCGTTTACCATATTTGTATTTTTTTTTAAAAAAAAACTTTCAAATAATGCTTGAGGGATGTTTAGTAAATGGATAATGACTTTTGTGTAATAAACAAGAGCCCGTTGGCTTAATTTGTAAAAAACAGTGAGTTTGGGTCGACTATGTAAAATGGGCCTCTTTAGTAGGCTATTCATGTAGAAAGCCCATCTTTAAATGAAACTATTATGGGCTGTTTAGAGCGCTGAATGGATTATAATAGTCTAAGTTATAATAGTAGGTGGGTTATAATAGTATATGGAGTTCTATAATATGTGTTTAGAATGTAGAGTTATTTAGTCTGAGTTATAATAGTTTGTGTTTATGGTGCAGAGTAGTCCACATACTATTATAACTTACCCCAAACAATCTCTTAAAGAATAAAGAATATGAATGTAACTTATTTTTAGTAAATTTCTACTTTGGCCGCCTATCGTTCTCTTCTTACTGCATCTTTTGGAATATTACACCACAAATAGTATCACGGGAATATATTAAAGAACCATTTCATTTATTACACAACAAAAAAACTTAGAATAAAGAACCATTTCAGTGTATATATGTGTGTGTGTGTGTGTGTGTGTGTGTGTGTATTGTAACGACCACCCCTTTCAAGTAATTAATTCTCAATTTTGGATTTAATGTTGGGTCAATTTTATGTTTTATTTTTCTTTTATTGGGCTTATTTAATTTGGTGTTGGTGAATAGGGTTTTGAAAGAGGAAAAGATGAGTTAATTGGACTTAGGGGCATTTTTGTAATAAAAGTAATTTCAAGCCAAGCCACCTAAATCAAGCCCTATTTTTGTTTTATATAGAGCCGCACGCAGCCCCGTAGATACAAAAGCCTCTCCATCTTCTTCCTCCTCTTTCCTCTACCCTTCACGAAAACTCCATCTTCAACCCCCATCTCCTTACAATCTCTTCTTTGTCTCGCCCATACCCCGACTAGCGGCACCCTCTGACAGCAACAAGCACCTCCAGCAACCCCATCGGGCTTCACGACAGCGCCGACTCTCTCTCTCTCTATTTCAGCCAAGTAAGCCAACGACGAGGCCTCTGCAGCGCGTAGGTGGTATTGTCAGGCTCCAGGGTCCCTTCTCACTGCGCAGGTGGTCGGAGACGGGAGGCGAGGGTTTCGGCGAGCTGCTATTTTTTTTTCAGGACGATTTTTCAGAGAATCTGGCATTGTACAGTCGTGAACTCCCTTGTTCCAGTGTGGGTAATATTTTCATCAACGATTTAAGGTGGTTTTTGATTTTCGAAGTTGGTTTTAGGTACTGATTTGGTAATTGGAAGTTAATCGTTGATTTTTAAACTCTATTTTAAAATACTCATTTGTTGTGGAAGCCAAAATTGTCGAAATCGAATCAATTCCTCATCAAATTAGTAAGTTTCGGTTCTATTTTAATAAGAATGAAGGTGAATTTTTCTTTCATGCTAAACCCAACTGAGTCTTTGGCTTGATACTAGAGTTTAATCTTAATTTTTGGATTTTTCTTTCATGCTAAACCCAAGTGAGTCCCTGGCTTGTTGCACTTAATTCTTAGATTGCTCGAGGTAATTGTATGGCGGATCGCCGATTTCGGATTGTTTGAACCCCGAACTAGCAAGGTACAACTTCTTTTGGCGCAAGAATTTAAGTTTAAAGCCTCCTAAAATTATTGTGAATTTTTGGAGTTAATTGTTGGAGTTGTGGGAGTTAATTTTTGGACACTCATGGGTTTTTAAGCTTAGTTGTGAATTTTAATTTCATCTCCAATATAGGTACCTCTTGGGCAAGCGACATGATCATTTATTTGGAGAGGAGGTGACCTTAATTAGGGAGTAATTGGGAGAATTTTGGTGTAATTTTCCATTTTAGTCCTCTTGGGTAAGTTAATTGTAGAATTTGGTTAATCTTGAAGTGTGTGTAAAAATTAAAGTAGTGTTTTTGGGCAAGAGCTTATTATTTTCTTTCTTTTGGAAATCAATGGGTGGAATTAGCTTATGCTAAGGAATAATTTTGATTGCTTTTATTTTTGCTTTAGGAAGTGCAAAGAACCTTTGTAGAGGAAAAATGAGCTTTGGACCTTATTTGTTATTCTTGTGTTGGCTAACAAGGTAAGTAACTCCTTTAAGTCTTGAATATAGAGAATGAGTTTTGGAACGCATGTATGACTATGACCATGAGTTTCTCCTAAATATGAATGCTTGGGTAGTTGAGTTCGAGCTGAATAAGCATGGATGTTTGGGATGCCTGGAAATGTTATTTAGCTACAAAGTTCAAAATACTTGAGTTATTGTTGATTGAATTGAGTAAACCATGCCTGAAGTATTTGAATAGTTGTTTGTGTATAGAATTCTTGAGATGTTTGAGTAGTTGACTGCTTACAGGTTACTTGAGATGTTTGATGAGTTGGCTGAGTTCAGGATACTTGAGTTGTTGGGCTGGCAAGTTGGCAGTTTAGGATGCTTTAAAAGTATAACCTGTTCAGGATTACTGTTCATGTGTCATATGTGTGGAATGACACCGAATGACTGTTATGATTTCTAGTATGTTTAGGGGGTCCCATTTAAATGAATATTTATCAATGAGATTCATGTATGCTAGTAACAATTACCTTTTCCATGTCATATATGATTCCAAGTATGCTTTTAAGCACGATTTCATGTATTCATGTTTTCAACTTGGGGGTCGTTCCCTCATGTTTACAGCTTAGGGGTCACTCCGCATGGTTAGAATGTATTGATTCCATGGGTATTGTGTTGTGAAAGGTCTCGACCTACTAAGGGACCGTCAACTATCCTCTAGTGGTGCTTTCCCTTGCAAAATTGTCACTCACAATATTGTAGTTGGTCTAGCTTAAGGATAGGTTAATTATCTACTTAGATAGAAAGTTCCATGTTTTTAGTTAAGGTCTTTATGCATCAGAACACTTTGTAGTGTAAGTCAACTTGACAGAATGTCATGTTTTCAATTGGGTCTTTAAAGTAGTAGAACACGAATGAGTATTTTATTTCAGTACCCACATGTCTTAATATTATGTAGGATGTATGAAAGTACAGTTCAGCCCCTCAAGTGGGGCTACTTATTGAGTATTTTTTTAAACTCAACCCATGCTACCCTTCTTTTCTTTCAGATTGTATGTGAACTTATGTGGTGTGTGGTGTGGACGTTCAGCTTGGTGAGGCTATGGAGACAATGTCAGACCAGAGCTTCCTAGGATCTTAAAAATTCCTAGTTTTATGTTTTATGCACTGATTGTTTATTCATTTGTTTGTATTTATTTAAAAGCTCTACATTCATTAAGTTTTGTAAACTTATGTTTTGTTGGGATCCCAAACTCAAAGTTTTATGAATTTTGATCAATTTTTAATAAACAAATGTTTTGTTTTCGCTTACTTGAGCTTCCGCTTTACTTTCAAAAGCCCATGTTTTGCATTCATGTAGTAGCAATCCTCAGAAATCCAGTCCGAGAAGTCAGATCGTTACACACGTCATTACACACACACACATCAATCATTAGAACAAACTTTAAAACTATAATAATTTTAAAGAAAATAAATTAAAGAAAGACCATAAGCTTTTATTAAATTCATATCCTAAAAAAAGCAAAAATTATTTTGAAAAGCAATTTTCAAATAGCCATATCATTTTACATTTTCAACCATAATTTTCCATAATCAACAATATAATATTAATATAAAAATAAGTCCTATCTGAAATGGAAAAAAAAAATAAAAGAAAAAAGAAGTTTGTATATTGGCAATTGATATTTTAATTTATTATGTTTCTTCAATCATAAACAATATGATTTTCGAATGTATGTGGTAATGTGTTGACGACGTAGAGATGTATTGAAAGGCACATTGTTGAATAATAAATTTTGGCCAATCACAAATTGTCATGTCATTAATTTAAATTAATGATAAAATAAATTTGGAACCAATTACAAATTTACACGTGTCCTAAAATTAAATTAAAAGACATGAAAAATTGACAAATCAAATAATGTCACATGTCTAGTATTGATCCCTTGGTCGACTTAAGCCAATCCAATCAATTTATGACACATGGCAATTGGACTCGAAGCTAGTTTAGTTTGAGATCATTAAAAATGAATTGGGCCAAATTTAAATAATTCAAGTTTCTTGAAAAGGATTGAATTAAACACAAATATGCCCAAGTCCAAAAGTTGGGCCTAAAGTCAACGAAGTCCAAGCCCATATAAGGTCCACCAAATTCTATAAATAGAGGAGGCCACCCTTCATTTAAAGGCATTTAGAGGAGTTAGAATCTAGAGCATTCAGCCAGAGAGTTCAGAGTCTTCAAGAGTCAGAATTTAGAAGCTTAAAATTCAATCAGAGAATCCAAAGAATTTGAAAGATCCAAGATTTAGAATTCATAAGATTCAACGACTGAAAGGCTTTAATAAATTGATCGTCTCTTCACCAACTACAGATTGAATATTCAATCTCCCTCCATCTGAGAACAAGCTTGCCAGCCCTCAGATCAAAGTCTACATTCCAAGAGAAAAACATCAGAGAATTATATATTAGAGACTGTAACACTACTTCAAATTTAATAAAATCAATTTCATTTCCACGACATCAAATTTCTCCAAAAATCTCGTGTGAACAAATTGGCATGCCCAGTGGGACAGTCTCTACCTCTCATCTCTTTTTCTCGCTCCAAGAAGTCATGACATCCAAAGAAGTTTCTTCAAAGCCTGCTGATTCAATAACTCCTACATGGGGCCAATCACACGTAGTCGCTCTAGAGAAATCCAAAGCCAAACATCTGTCGTTGCAAACAAAATGTTGAGACACATGACAGGGTCTGCTCAAGTTAATGCCGCCATTGCAGAAAATCTTGTGTTTGGAAAAATTACTTTTCCTTCTCTTCAACCAAGCGAAACATCAAATCTTGATGTGATGTCCGTTATGATGACTAATGCAGGCACTAGTGAAGAAAGAATGGTTGAAGTTGAAAAGAACATTGGCATGCTATTGAAGGCAGTTGAAGAAAGAGACTACGAAATCGCTTCTCTCAAGAACCAGATTGAAAGTCGGGATGCTGCCGAATCAAGTCAGACCCCTGCCATCAAAAAAAAGGGAAAGACCACTGTACAAGAAGATCAGTCACAACATTTCACTTCAATGGCTTCACTGTCTGTCCAACAACTCCAAGATATGATCATGAACTCTATCAGAGCACAATATGGTGGACCTAGTCAAAACTCCCTCATGTACTCCAAGCCGTATACTAAGAGGATTGACAACCTAAGGATTTCTAGTGGATACCAGCCACCGAAGTTTCAACAATTCAATGGCTGGGCAATCCCAAGCAACACATTGCTCACTTTGTCGAGACATGCAAAACTATCGGTACTGTAGGGGATCTACTAGTCAAGCAGTTCGTCCAAACACAGAAGGAAAACGCTTTCGACTGGTATACTGACCTCGATTGTAACGCCCCGCGTTTTCAGGTACGACTAATTTTGTCATTTGGAGTTATTTTGGAATTTGGAATTAAGTGATTGAATTAAGTTAATTAAATTCTTTTTGGATTATTGGGTAAAACTATTTTTTTTAAAGTCCCAAATTCATTTAATTTGGATACTTAGTATATGTTGAATTTTAGATTTAAGTTTGAAAACCCAAAGATTTACCCAAAGATTTCCTCCTTAAATTCACCTAGATTTAGAAGATAAATTATGATTTTTTATGGTTTTTAATTGGACTTTATGTTGGCCTATTAAAGAAAATGAAAGTAAAAGAGAGCAAGAAAAAAAAAGTAAAAAAAAATCCCTAGTCTTCCATCTTCTTCCTCTCTCCCTTTCACGTTTTTTTTTTGGAGCAACACATACCCATCTTCTTCTTCTTCTTCTTCTTCTTCTTTGACCAAGCCGACACCATCTCACCCCTCTCTCCGGCGACGACACACGACAAGCCCCACGACGCCGGCGACCTCTCGGCTGCCAACGAACTCACAGATGCGAGACCCACGCGTTCTCCTTCAATTCGACGAGGTATAACTCATACCTATGCTAAATAAACTTTAGTTTTGGATTACCCATACCCTAAATACCTTTGATTTGTAATTTTATCTTGTTTGGACTCAAAACAACCCAGATTTGAAGCGGTTTTCTGTAAAAAAACGGGATTTACAGCAGACCAACGTGAGTTCCTTCTTGATTGATGAGGTTTGTCACTTACCCATGCCTAATAAACTTTAGTTTTGGATTACCCATACCCTAAATACCTTTGATTTGTAATTTTATCTTGTTTGGACTCAAAACAACCCAGATTTGAAGCGGTTTTCTGTAAAAAAACGGGATTTACAGCAGACCAACGTGAGTTCCTTCTTGTTTGACGAGGTTTGTCACTTACCCATGCCTAATCGACTTTAGTTTTGGATTACCCATGTCTTAAACATCTCTTATTTGCGATTTTAGCTTGTTTGGACTCCAAATAGTCCACAGTCGAAGCCACTTACTGTTAAAAAACGGGATTTTACAGCAGAGTTTCAGTCGGTTTGGCACTGTTGGGTTGATTCGAACACTCTCGAACACCAACCAACAGTAATTCGAGCTCGTTTGGAGTAGTTCAGTAAGTTCCAACAAGTTTCAGCAAGCTTTTAAATCCTTTGAACTCATATTAGATGCTATAGATTAAGTTCTAACTCTTGTAACTTGCGTTCGTAGATTGGACTTAATTTACAGCACTCGAGTAAGCTCAAAGTTCTCTTTAGGAATACCTTGGAATATCCTAGGAACGTTGTAAGTAGAATTCTACCTGATGAGTCTGTTTGATTGTGTGCATCATGTTCTATGTTTCTTATTTAATTGGTGTGCGTTATGTATATTTTGTACTTTGTTGTATCTTTTGATGAGCATGTTTATATGTGGATTTGTGAAGTTTACATGATGTTGGTATGTTGATTAAATGAGCTTGAAAGTATGTATGAGCATGTTTGTTGGGCATGAGGCATGGTTTAGTAGCATGCTTAGGGAACATGCATAGGGTGAGGTTGTGAGGAGGTTAGTGGACCTTGTGAGTTTTACTAAGAATTATAGGGTGAGTACCAATGAGCCTCGAGTACAAATGGTCGAGGGGTGGTATTGTCACCATTGGAATAAGAGGAGCATCGAGGCCTTGGGTACAAATGGTCAAGGGTCGGTGTGATGAGTCTAAAAAGCATGTGTTGGGTGCCGGGATTGGGCCAATGCATTGCTAAGTCATCGGTGCACCTTGGGTACAAATGGTCAAGGGGCGATGCACAGTTCGAGACCTTGGTAACATTGGTCAAGGGTCGAATACCGAGCTCCATAGAGAAGTATTGAGGCTCTGGTAACAGTAGTCAGGGGTCGATGCTTCTCGAAGGGTCAGTCTTGGAGAGCTTTGGTGAGGGCTAAACATGAGTGTTGAGTAGAACCGAGTGAGCATGACATGATGCGAGAATTCATGTGTTAAGTGAATCTAATGCATAGTTTACTTGTTTATGTAAGCATGGCATAATGATGCATAATTTACTTGTTTATGTATGCATGACATGATGTTGGTTAATTTACTTTGGATAAGCATGTTTGAATGCGTGTGTATAGCATGTTGTTTGTTGCTTGATGTTTGGTGGCTCACCAGGTGTGAGCTACTTACTGAGTACTTTTGTACTGACTCCCCCCCCCCCCCCCCCCCAACCAAAAGATTTTGCAGGTGAGGAGAAGCTCTACGAAACTGGTGATGCAGAGGAGGAGACGTGATGAGAGGACACTATTAGATTTACGTGCTTTCTTAGTGTTGATTTTCTTTGAATTGCATAGATAAGATTCTAGTTGTTTTGTATAGGTGTTTGGCGTAAGCCTTTCCATTCTTTATTGTTTTCGGAGAATAGATAGGTTCTTTTGGTAGAATTAGGTTACGAGCTGAAAGTCCTAGTTGCTAAAACTTTCTTTTGTTTCTGCTAACCTATTTGAATTAAGTTTGTTCTAAGTTGTTGAGAATCTGTTTATTCTGGGAGTTTGGGTGTGCTGAACTATAGCCAGAAGATGTGGATGTTGTTCTTAGTTACTTTTGGTTGATTGAAGTGTAGATTTCTCATTTAACAGGAGCCAGGAAAAATTTGGTTATCTTGTAGTTACGTCGTTATGCTGCCGAAATTTTCGGAGCATATAGGTTGTAAGTTCAGTAATGTCCCTAAGTTAGGCCGAAATTTGGGGGCGTTACATCGAGCCAGAGACTATTGACAGTTGGAAGTAGTTTGAAAAGGAGTTCCTCAACTGCTTCTATAGTACAAGGCGAACTGTCAGCATGATGGAGCTCACCAATGCCAAGCAATGGAAGGGTGAACCAATTGTTGACTACATCAATCATTGGAGAGCATTAAGCTTCAACTGCAAAGATAGACTCACTGAAGTACTGAGTAACACTAGCAAATTTGATTACAACTTAACTGACAACAAACAATTACAGTGTAAACAATAATACAGACACTGTATGTAATAACAATTTCAAAACTCAAGAATAAAAGATAATAAGTAGTTGAGGCACGCTTACAAAACGCTGTCCAGAAGACAATTATTCGCTCTGCACGGATTGCAAGCAGGCTACAACGATCGTCTTAGCAGGACACAACGACTAACTCCGATAGAACAACAACCTTGAACTACTCGAATCTGGCAGAACTCTTGGATACTTGTCAACTTGACTCAAGATTAAAGAAAAAAAAAAGAGAGGAGAGAAGAACTCTTCAATTGGAATGAGATACTCCAAAATGGAATGAGATGCTTCAAATGAAGAAACAAGTTGCTATTTATAGGCTAGCAACTTAGTAACTCTCCAAAAATAAAATTAATATAAACAAAATGAAACATACATAAAAAGTAACTCAATTGTGTAGTTACTTGTAAAGATTCAAACATAACTAAGTTAAATTTGTAAAAGAAACATCAACACATTTTGATGTTTCAAACCATTTTGAAACCTTTGAATTTCAAGTCAAGTAACAACAACATAAATGGAACATCAATTCATTTTTTATGTTTCAAACCAACACTTTCTTTCACAATTTACTATAAAATCCAACAGTCGTCAACATAGCTTCTTTCAAATTTGCCTCCAAAGGAAGAGAAAAGAAGATAGAGAAACCACAAGATGGAGTTGAGAGACGTCAACTAACTCTGAAGGAAAGACAAGAGAAAGTTTACCCCTTTCCAGATTCAAACATCCCGGACATGTTAGAACAACTCCTAGAAAAGTAACTTATTGAACTACTAGAATGTAAGCAACCAGAAGAGATGGGAAGCATCAATGATCCTAATTACTACAAGTATCACCGAGTCATTAGTCACCCAATAGAGAAATGTTTTGTTCTAAAAGAGTTAAGTTTGAAGTTAGCCAAAGAAAAGAAGATTGAGTTGGATCTGGATGAAGTAGTTCAATCAAACCACTCTGCAATAGCAACAAATCTTAGCAACCAAATATCTTTAAGTCCACTTCATGATTTGGAAGTGAGTTTGATTCAATTCGGGACTTAGAATCTATTGCAATTTGGCTTCAGCCAAAGTTTTCAAGAAATACCTCCCATGGCAAGCTTGAGCCTACTGAAAATGAAGATGAATGATGGACTTTAGTAACTCGTCGAAAAAAGCAACGATTCGTCCAGAAAGAGCCAGATATGTTTCGAAACTATAGAAGGAAGAATGTGTCACAAAAGAAGAATAAAAAGATCAAAGGTTTGAGGAAGCACAAGCTAGGCAAAGAAGAGAATGAAGATTTTGTTCGATATCGGCAGCCAATAACTCTAAAAGATTTTTTTCCAACGAGCTTCCTAAATGACTATTGCAAAGACATCCAAGAAACTGTCACGTGTCATGTTGTTAATACATTCGAAGAAAGAGACTTTTCCTCAGGCCAATCTCAAGTGATAGCAAAGCCAGAGATCCTGTTTCCACTCGATACGAATGATATGTCGTCACTTCCTCAAGCAACTAAAGATATTACTATTGAAGCATCAAAAGGTTCTAATGTTTCAAACATTCCAGAATTTCAAGTACACACGTGTGCCTCATGTTGCATGTCCATTAGCTTCATCGATGAAGATTTGATGTTAAGATCGAAGCCTCATAATAGAACCTTATTTGTCTCGAGCTACATTCGAGAACAAAAGTAGGTCGAATTCTCATCGACTATGAGTTTGCTGTCAACATCATGCCTAAGTCAACTATGACACAGATAGGCATCTCAATGGATGAACTCTCGAACAGTAAATTGGTTATCCAAGGCTTTAATCAAGGAGGCCAGTGGGCAATCGGCATGATTCGTTTAGAGCTTGTCATTGGAGAATTGAAAGCCAACACTTTATTTCACATCATAGATTCCAAGACCACTTACAAGCTGTTGTTGGGTCGTCCTTGGATTCATGGAAATGGAGTAATATCTTCCACACTTCATCAGTGTTTTAAATTCTATCAAAACGACATCAAGAAGGTCGAAGCCAATACTAATCCATTCTCAAAGGCAGAATCCAACTTTGCGGACGCAAAATTCTCTATGCAGAATGATAAAGTAGGGGAGATCGTGCCAACTGGGATTCCTTTGATTGAAAATCAAAAGGTAGAGTACCAAAAGTATATGAAGAAAGAGCTAATTGAAGAGGTAGATGCTTGTGAAGCTCAAAAAAATGAAGCATCTACCAATTCTGCAAAAGCAAAGGCTTTAAAGGAAGAAAAGTCGCTAAACGTTCCGATATTGCGCTACATCCCTTTATCAAGGCATAAAAAGGGAGAATCGTCATTCACATAATGTTCAAGAAATTTGAAAGTCGGTCATGTGGAGATCCTAAAAGAAAGCTTCATAACACCTCTCACAACAATCACCAAGCAGAAAATTCAAAATTCAAAGGCCGATCATACAAAGATAGCTTTGCCCGAAAGATGGGTTTGACCCTAATACATATAAGCTCCTAGAAAAGGCAAGTTATGATTTCACAACTCATACATAGTTTGAACGTCTGAAAATTTTTGATGAAAGGTCGGAGCTTTCTCCAACAAAAAAGAATCTCCAGAAATAGGGCTATTCCATACCCACCTTAAGAGCTGGACTATGATACAACCCACCAAAACTAACTCGCATCATCAGGAAGGGAAAAGAAAAAGTTGCAAATACACATCACATAACGACAGAAGAGGTTGGTGACTTAGAAGAAGAAAAGAAAGGTGATCACTAGAGAATCTCTGACTGTAACCGTATTGAAGCTCCAAGCACTCGTCCTTCAGCTCACCAACGATTAAATTATGTGTCAACAAAAAGAAACAGTCAAGCTCAAAATTTTACTCCCACTCGACTTTTACTGTTTCAAAGGCTGAGTGTGTCTTCATTGAAAAGAGTAGATCAACTTTCACGATCCATTTTCTACCTCCTTGAGACAACAAGTAACCAATGCAAGGAAAAGTTGGAAACTCTGAAAACAGAACAATCTGATGAGATGAATGACGACAATGGATTTTGCAGTACTGTTCCTTCATGAATGAAGAGAAACCCTTCTGTTCTCAAAAATATGGATGGTTCTTTGAAAGTAAAGCGAAAGTTAGTCATTTTAACTAATCCTATTGAGGCTGACCCAGAGCAAGAAGAAGAGCAAACCACCTATTGTCATATCACTATTGAAGAAATGTCAGACAATGAAATGTCTGAAGAAGTTAAAGAAGCGCCAGCATCACTAGAAGATGGCCGTCAATCAACAATTGATAAGCTCAAAGAGGTAAATCTTGGTACGACAGAAGAACCACGGCCAACTTTCATAAGTGCATCACTTAATGATGAAGAAGAAGGTGAATATTTAAGATTGCTTACCTCATACAAGGGTTTCTTCGCTTGGTCATACAAAGAGATGTCAGGACTCTATCCTAAGATAGAAGTTCACCATCTTGTGATTAAACAAGGATATCGATCGATCAAACAAGCTCAAAGACGTTTTCGATCGGAGCTCGTTCCACAAATTGAAGTCGAAGTCAATAAATTGATTGAGGCAAGGTTCATTCGAGAAGTAAAGTATCCAACATGGATAGCGAACATTGTTCCAGTTAAGAAGAAGAATGAACAACTTCGCGTATGTGTCGACTTCCGTGATTTGAATAATGCATGTCCTAAAGACGATTTTCCATTGCCCATCATAGAGCTTATGGTTGATGCTACAATGGGGCATGAAGCCTTATCTTTCATGGATGGATCATCATGATATAATCAAATTCGAATGGCCATTAACGATGAAGAAATGACAGCATTCAAAACTCCAAAAGGAATATATTGTTACAAGGTGATGCCCTTCGGTTTAAAGAATGTCGAAGCAACTTACCAGCGTGCCATACAGAAGATCTTCGATGACATGCTCCATAAATGTGTCAAATGTTATGTTGATGATCTCGTGGTCAAGCTAAAAAGCGAAGAGATCACTTGCAAGATCTAAAAATAGTTTTTGATCGTTTAAGAAAGTACCAGTTGAAGATGAATCCTCTCAAATCTGCCTTCGGCATGACATCAGGAAAATTTCTTGGTTTTATAGTGAGGCATTAAGGGATTGAAATCGACCAATCCAAGATCGATGACATTCAAAAAATGCCGGAGCCGCGAAGCTTGCATGAGCTTAGAAGTCTCCAAGGACGTTTGGCTTATATTAGAAGGTTCATCTCCAATCTGGCAGGCCCATGCCAGCCATTTCAAAGATTAATGAGGAAAGACACAACTTTTGAGTGGGATAAAGCATGTCAAAATGCTTTTGACAACATAAAGAAATACTTGCTTAACCCTCTTGTTTTAAGTGCCCCCATAGTAGGAAAACCATGGATATTGTATATTGCTTCACAAGAAAGGTCGCTTAGAGCACTACTTGCACAAGAAAGTCAGAAGGGTAAAGAATGTGCCCTCTACTATCTAAGTAGAACTTTGAATGGTGCAGAACTAAATTATTCACCAATTGAAAAGATGTGTCTTTCGCTTTTCTTCACCATTGACAAACTGAGACATTATATGCAAGCTTTCAAAGTGCATTTGGTGGCAAAGTCTGACCCGATTAAATATGTTCTATCTAGGCCAATTATCTCAGGGCGGTTGGTTAAGTGGGCGATCTTACTGCAACAATATGATATTGTTTACTGCCGCAAAAAACGGTGAAGGGGCAAGCCTTGGCAAATTTTCTGGCAGACCATCCAGTACCGTCAGATTGGAAGTTGTCTGAACAATTGCCTGACGAAGAGATCTTCTACGTTGAAATCGTTGAACCTTGGACTATGTATTTTGTTGGTGCAGCTCAAAGGAATTGTGCATGGGGCAGGTGTAGTATTCATTTTGCCTAAAAAGCACATGTTGCCATACAACTTCACATTTGTAGAAATATGTTCAAATAATGTTGCCGAATATCAAGCACTCATTATTGGTCTTCAAATAGCCATAGAAATTGGGGTGATTCAAAATTGGTAGTGAATAAATTATTGCTCCAATACAAGGTGAAACATGAAGACCTGATACCTTACTTCAAATATGCTAGGCAACTATTAGAAAGCTTCGAGTATGTGAAGATAGAGCATATCTTGAAATCTGAAAATACAAAGGTAGATGCTTTGGAAATTCTAGCTACGGCTCTAACAATTTCAGAAAGTGAAGTTTTAAACATCCCATTTTGTCAAAGATGAATCGTACCACTAATAGAAAATGAAAACCAAGAAACAAATGCAATATTTGCCTATGTAATTGAAGAAGAAGACTTGCGACAGCCGATTATAGATTATCTACAACATGGGAAGCTTCCTGTTGATACACGACATAAGACTGAGATACGAAGAAGAGCATCTCGATTCATCTTCTACAAAGACACTCTATATTGTCACTCCTATGAAGGTCTTTTTCTTCGATGCTTGGGGAAAGAAGAATCAACACAAGCATTAGAGGAAGCTCATTCAGGCATTTGTGGAGCTCATCAATCCGGCCGAAAGCTCTATTTTCAGTTGAAAAGAATGGGTTACTACTGGCCTACGATGGTTTAAGGCTCGATGCATTATACAAAGAAATGTGAAGCTTGCAAGTTCATGTCAATTTCATACATTAGTCTCCAGAACCACTTCATCCAACTGTAGCCTCATGGTCGTTTGAAGCTTGGGGACTTGACCTTGTCGACCCTATAACACCTAAATCATCAACAGGGCACTCACACATCCTTGTAGGGACATATTATTTCTCAAGATGGGTAGAAGCTGTTGCGTTAAAAGAAGCGAAGAAAGAAAATGTAGCAGATTTTGTGTTTGGATTTATGCCCTAAAGCCTCGTAATTAATAATTTATTTAATAATTAATAATAATTTTGATTATTTTATTTGCAATATAATATTATCCATTATATGAAAAATCCAAGGTTATTATTGTAATCTTGAACAGTATGTGGTTGACATACGAGAGGATCATGTTCAAGAAATAACCTAAAAGGTCATAGTCTATGGATAAGGTTGGGTGCCTTATCCTGGTAACACTATTGATACGGCCCACTTTGTAATAGTTACAAATGATTTGATCCAAATCATTCATGTGGAGACATGTGAGTGGTGGTATCTTATACAATGAGTTTGTATAAGACTGAACTACGAAATATTTAATCTCTCCTTATAAATTCGTTAATTGAGAAGATTAATATTTCATCAGGATGATCATATGTGACTCGATCTTAATCCTGAATGAGTTATGAACTCCTGCCTGTGAGGGCTTGTCCTTTGATTTGCATGGGTGAGAGTGGCTTTTGTAGCCGATTCAATATGCCTACCATTTTGGGGACTTGACAAAATGGGGAGCTGAGAACATAATTTCACAAGATGGAATTCACTCCTTCCCATATAGGGTAAGTAGATGAGTAGTTCCCTTAAGTGCTGATTTCAGGACTTGAACAATGGGGCCCCACCGTCTCACTGGACCGAGAGGGACTTAGTTTATAATTAGATTATAAACAGATTGTTCATTAGAAGATCAGTGGTACTTAAGGTGTAAGATGTAATTATAGGGGTAAAACGGACTTTTGACCCAACTGTAATTACGAACAACTCGTGAAGGATCGACTTGCGTGTAATGATTATATATCTATGGACATAACTTGTCCTACTGTGCATAAGAGTGCAACTCTAAGTCTATAGTGGAGTTACCTATAGTTAATGAATAAAAATTAATTAATTAAAGAGTTTAATTAATTAATTTTGTATCATTGGAGCTTATGATCTGTAGGTCCATAAGGTCCCAGTGCTAGCTCATAGTAACACTAAAAAGATCAATTTAGTTGAAAGAAAAATTTGAAGTGTTCAAATTAATATTTAATATATTAGATATATTAAATATAAAAGAGGAAAATATATTTATTGTATTTGATAAATTAAATATTAAAATTTGAAATGTTCAAATTAATATTAAATTTGAAGTGTTCAAATTAATATTTAATATATCAGATATATTAAATATAAAAGAGGAAAATATATTTATTGTATTTGATACATTAAATATTAAAATAATTAATATATCTTAGATACAGTAAATAAAAGATATTTATTAAATTTGAATTGGATTCAAATTAGGAAATAAATGTCGAAGGAGAATTTTAAACGGTTTGAATAAGATTCAAATTGATTAGATAAATGTATTTTAATATATTATTTAATTATTTTCCCTAGACCACTATAAATAGGACCCTAGGAGTGAGCCATTGTGCATTCTTTATAGCACACATCTCCTCAATAGAGAGAATTAGAGAATTCTCTCTAGACCTCTTCCTCTCCAATCCTTTGTGGATTTTCTTTCAAGAGGCTCCCACAAGTATTAGTCTTGTGTTCGAGTCATAGATAGGAAGACTTTGTGGAAGAGATAAAGATCCGCCGGAATATTCTTCATATTTAATCCAAGTAAGTTTACTTAACCTTATTTTTAGTTTAATTTTAAATAAAATCAAAGATGATCCAATGCTTCCGCTGCGGAGTGAAACGTTCATTCTTTCATTTTATTCATAACCATCTCATTTATCGATATGGCATCCTCCATCGTATTGTAACAGACAATGGGAGACAATTTTCTAACAGTTTAATGGACAAGTTATGTGAAAATTTTGGCTTCAAGCAATATAATTCATTCATATACAATGCTGCAACAAATGGCCTAGTTGAAGCATTTAACAAGAAATTGTGCAACTTTATTGAAGAAGGTGGTCTTCAAGTCGAAAAGAGATTGACAAGAAAGAATTGGTGAAGCATTATGGGCATATCGGAACACCTATCGTACTCCAACAGGAGCTACACCTTATTCTCTTGTCTATAGAGTGGAGGTCGTTCTCTCTTTAGAGAGAGAAGTCTCATCGTTGCAAATGGCGGTTCAAAAGGGGCTTACTGTCGAAGACGATGCTAAGTTACATTTGCAAGAGTTAGAAGCATTGGTTGAAAAGCGACTAGATGCTCAACAAACATTAGCATGCTATCAAGCACGCATGTCTAAAGCCTTCAACAAAAAGGTACGACCCGCTCATTTCAAGTTGGAGAGCTCGTCCTTGCAATTCGAAGACCTATTATAACAACTCGACATACGGGGCACAAGTTTACACCTACGTTGTGAAAGAAGTCTACACGAATGGAGCATACAAGATAATCGATAAAGATGGGCTCAAAATTGGCCCAATCAATGGAAAGTTTCTCAAGAAATATTATGCTTAAAATGTAAAGCTCCTTATTGTAAGAGCCTAAATTGCATGATACTCCTGGCCCTCATGAGTTAAAAAGGTGAACGACCCAAAAAAATTGTACATTGAACTACGATATGACTTGATTCCTTTTGTTGAAGGGTACGTAGGCAACTTAAACTTTAAGTTCACTCCATAAATAAATAAAAAATGATTATCCCATGTCATGAACAAATTCATCCATTCATAGAAAAGGAAAAAAAAAAATCTTTCATTATGGAAAACAAGTCTGACAATATGAAATAAGTCCAATCCAATAACAAAATAAAAAAAAGGCATTTAAGAAAAAAGAAAAGAAAAGAAAAGATCTTAAAGTCATTACATGAAATAATGATATTAAAAAAAATGAAGCTAGATCATGACATCCATTTGTAGTTCTGCAATTCTTGTTGTGCATCCTCCAACATTCCTCGAAGCATCTCCAAGTTATTGGCATCTACATCAGTGAGAATAGGGGTATTTTCAATGTTACTCACAATTTCTTGCACTGCAAACACTTTGAGTTTGTATTGATTCAAACATCCTTCCTTATCAACGGTCAACTTAGAAATTTCACCTCGTTTGGCTTTCAAAGCTTTAAACTTGGCTTCATATTCTTCTTTTTCTGGCAGAATTTGTTAATGTTTTTGTAGAAGCGCATCCATCTTTGCAAGTGCATGACTCTCATCGCCTCGTATCTTCTCCAAACTGAATCTAGCTTCTTCCAATTGACGATTCTTACTTGCTAAGGTAAGTTGGGAAGAAAAGGACAATTATAAGTTGTTAAACTTTTCCACTTTTTGGAAGTACTCACCTACAAATTTTTGAAGATAAGGAAGGTTAGTTGCACAAGTCTCAGAAATCCCTTAGAAAATTTTGCTTGTCTCTTGTTTGAGACAATGTATTTTGTCAAAAGAGGTGCATATCATCTATTTATGTATGATATCTCGCATGGCCAGTGCAGGCTCTCGCCGCAAATTTGAAATCACACTATTCGCACAATAATTAGAAATCTAATAAGCAACAACATGTGTTGTCTTCCTCACTTGTCCAGAAGCCTCATTAGTTGCAGGAGGACAAAACGGAATCACCACTTTGCCTATCGAAGCCTTGAAATTTTTAACATGCGCAACTGTAGAATCAAATACATCTGGACTCATCAAAGATTGAGGGCTGTGATGCTCTACAACTTCTTGAATGAGATCATCTAAAGGCGACTGCACACAAAAAATAAATATATGAAGAGATGTTGCAAAAATATTTAAAGAAATAAAAAAAAAAAGGATCAGAGTTCTAACCAAGAGAGTAGGGAGAGCAGGAAACTGTGAAGCGCTTGCAACTCCATTAAAAAAATCATCATCACAGACTGATAGTTTATGCAATTTCTTCGGTCTCTTCCAATGATGAACGCTATTACTGCTACGACTATCATCATTATCTCTAGAAGCGAACTCGCTAGATTCAAACATGTGAATCCTCTTACCTCCATTATTGTCGCCAACCTTTTTAGGGAACTTAGGCTTAGAGGGAAAAGGGGAAGCTAGCCACTAATTTTTGTATGCCCTACTTAAGATAGTTTCCAATTTTGACTGACCAGCAGCTTCGATAACGCTGAGTAACCTGGGTGTGAGGGTTCATCGCACGTGCAGGAAGATATACTTAGGGCAATGTTCCTCCTTGAGCACATATCATCCAAAGACGTAACACATTGTCTAAGGTAGCTTCAAGAGTCTTCTGGCCCAAATCATGCGGTACATCTTGACAAAATCCCAATCGTCGACTAAATCAACAAGGATTATAAGTTTCAATGACCATTGAGGAGACTGACCGCGAAGATAAAAAGCATGATCGAATACTTACGAAAAACAAAGAATACCAAAATGACAACTTCTCATCATCTTTCAAAAGCTCGCCCCTATTTCTGGCTTGGAGACTCGCATACCAGGACACATATTTACCCTTGTGAATGTATACATGAGCTTCGAAATCATTGAAGTACTTAGCCCCACCTTCGCTAGAAAACTCGACCATCATCGGCCCCCTGACAGCTGTTGGGATTTTGTAATGCATATTAAAATAATGAGCGAGCCAAGCATGAACATAATGTAGAGGAAAGCATGCGTTTGAAAATCCAGCAAAAGGAGATGCATCGTGAATCTGGCGTAGGCCACGATAGATGTTGGCTAAAACAGGAAAAATGAGGCTAAGAACATAACCTTCAGCCATAAGACTGTCAACTTTAAAAACCTCTAGATGAAGGGAAACTTGTTTATTGGGAAATACAAATACACATAACCAGCAAGCAAGGAAAGCAGCCAGGTACATCTTATCCTTCAAGTTAGCTTCTACACCAAACTCAAAGAATAGATCCACTTCTTTCTTAGACCAATCATGGCATTTGATGGGAACCCTGCCTAGCTTATGGGTCAAACGAGGACGAGAAGTTTTCTTGGCCTTTCAAGGAGGAGGCTTTGCATACTTCAAATCTCCTTTAAACCAAAAAGAAATCCACGAATTGATAGGGGTCTGAGAGTGATCAATTTGTTGAGATGCAATATGATAATACGCAGCAAAAAGATACTCACAACTTTTTGGACAGTTTTCATCTTCTCGATCAAAGGATGCTAATAACTTCTTGCGGCAAGGAACAACTTCATCATAAAACATGCCTTTAATGGAAAGCCCCCTAATCTCCACATGTCCCATAGAGAGATAGACAATTCCCCAGACAACGTATGAAGAGTGTTTGTTGAAGGACACCACGCTTCACAGAAATCACAAACTATATCATTGTTGTGATCATAGGTGTATAAAGAAGCTACACAACATCGAACTGGCGAGCCTTCTTAAGTGACATCTCATTTCGAGAAACTATGACCTCTAACCATTCCCAATAATGAGAGACATAAAAGAATTCTCCATGAATCTTTAAAGAAGAGCCCCAAAGAACCTTTTCATCTTCAATAATTCGACGACCTAGCATTGATTCTGGATTCTCGCTCGACACTTTATTATGTATTGAAGACTTTAAAAACCACGCTTTCAATGAGGAATTGTGACTCAAGAGCCTCTCCTTAGACCATCTGGGTAAAAAGATGAAATTGTCTAAGGGTGGTCGTGATTCCCTAAAATTCCTATATATCAACACTCCTACCAGAAGAATGACTCCACTATCAATAGTTGATCTCTATCCTTCAAGATGACTAAGCAATTTTTCTTCAAATCAGGATGTTCTGTAAAATACACCATATTGAAAAAGGACTCCTGTACAAAAAAAAATTGAGATTAGTCTACTTAAAAAAATGATGAAAGGGGAATACAAATTAAAAAAAAGAGTAAAAAAAAAAAAAAAATCTTGGCGATCACCATGCTACTCAAGTCACCCAATAAATTAGGAACCTGGTCTAGCATGAGAGATATCACTGTAAGTAAAGGTGACCACCGCTACAGGCTACTCAGGCCACTCAATAAATTAGGAGCCTGGTCTAGCAGGAGTGACATCATTGTAAGTGAAAATGACCACCGCTGCATGCTACTTAGGCCATCCAATAAATTAAGAGTCTAGTCTAGCAAGAGTGACATCACTGTAAGTGAGAGTGACCACCGCTGCAGGCTACTCAGGCCACCCAATAAATTAGGAGTCTAGTCTAGCAGAAGTGACATCACTGTAAGTGAAGGTGACCACCACTGCATGCTACTCAGACCACCCAATAAATTAGGAGCCTGGTCTAGCAGGAGTGACATCACTATAAATGAGGTCGGTGACCACTACTTCAGGCTACTCAAGCTACCCAATAAGTTAGGAGCCTGGTCTAGCAGGAGTGACATCAATGTGGTCTAGCAGGAGTGACATCACTGTAAATGAGGTCTGTTACCATTACTACAGGCTACTCATATTATCTAATAAATTAGGAGTCTAGTATAGTAGGAGTGACATCACTGTAAATGAGGTCGGTGACCACTACTACAGGCTACTCAAGTTACCCAATAAATTAGGAGTCTGGCTAACAGGAGTGACATCACTATAAATAAGGTCGGTGACTACTACTGCAGGCTACTCAGGCTACCGCATAAATAAGGTGCTTGGTCTAGCATGAGTGACATCACTGTAGGTGAGGCCGGTGACCGCCGCTGCAGGCTACTCAAGTCACCCAATAAATTAGGTGCTTAGTCTAGTAGGAGTGACATCAGTGGAAAATGGTTGCATCATTGAACAAAGGGCATCTTACTAGTAAATCAAGAGTAATAATAATAAGATCTACACATATTCAAGCAAAAAAAAAATCATGGAAAAATATCTATGGTGCAATAAAAGCAGTGCATACATATGCATATTCCATAAAAGCATCACTAAATAGAATATATGCATTTTAAAAATATTTGAAGGATTTTGAATATGTATGTACCTTTTGTATGGCGAACAAAGATCAATTGTGCAGTGGTAATAGTTGTTCTCTAAAGTTGAGAAAGAAAGTTAGAAAAAAAAAGAGTATGCAGCAACCTATATACATATACACATATCAAGTGGCTAAAAAAAAAAAGAAAACACGTTTTTTGACAAATACATACATACATACATACATACATACATACATACATACATACACATAGACATGTGTGTAAATTAAACATTATTTGTGTGTGCATTAAATTTATATACATTAAAAAGTTTGAAGGGGCAGTACACTTTTGTAATTAAAGTTTGAAGCATCAATATTTGAAAATTAAAAAGAATATATATATAAAGAAAAAAATCGAAAGACAAAAGCACACATATATGTGTTTGGTTTTTGAGGTAGCGATTTAAGTAACCAGCTGTAACCTACTTCGCCCCATACCCATCATTCTTTCTAACCAAATTCGAAGTAGCGGCGGCAAGCATTAACAAGAAAGAAAAAAAAAAAGGATTCGAAGCATGCCACAGTAGTAGACTTAAAAAAAATAAAAATAAAAATGTTGAGACCAATTTTGACTCACCAATGATGCGCGTAAGATGTACGAAAGATGATTATTTCCCCCAAGCAAAAGAAGTATCAAGACCTACACAAAGAAGAAAGACATGATATATGAGCATTTGAAGTCAAAATAATAATAAAAAAAAAAAAAGAAAAAAAAAGAGAAATTGAGGAGAAGAATTCTTCAAATACCAAAAGCTTGTTGATGGAATGGCCTTAGGTCTTGGCCTATGCAATCTCTACAATTTATAAAGGGAGAAATTAGGTCAAAACATATAAGGAGAGTTTTGATTTTGGCAAAAAAATTTGCAAGCCAAATTTAGAAATCTTCTACCATTGTTATTATGGGAAAAATCTACCTCCAAATTTATGTGAGGAAAATTTTGACTTAATCAAAATGTCTTCACGATTTGGATAAATATCTACTTCCAAATTTGAGGAAAATTTTAGCCAAATACAAGAATCAAAATTTTGGCATTTTGTTCTCTCAAATTAAAATTTGGGTATACTTCTCCCAAATAAAAAAGTTTGAGTAGGCCTCTAATCCAAATTCTTCTCCAAATTGAAGCCAAGATTTGGTAAATTCTATTCAAAATCAAAATTTTGGTAAATTTTTCTCAAATCAAAATTTTCGCATACTCCAAATTTTCTCCCAAACAAAAATTTGAGTAAATCTCAAATTCAAATTTCACTCCAAACTGAAGTCAAAATTCAGGGACATCTTAAATTCATCCAAGGAAGTTGAAATCATCCTATATTTTGATTCCAAATTATCTTTTTTCCGAGATTCATCCACCGCAAACTTGTGCATAAATCTCGAAAATGGGCATTAGTTGAATAATAAATTTTGGCCAATCACAAATTACCACGTCATTAATTTAAATTAATGATAAAATAAATTTGGAACCAATTACAAATTTACACGTGTCCTAAAATTAAATTAAAGACATGAAAAATTGGCAAATCAAATAATGCCACATGTCTAGTATTGATCATTTGGTCTACTTAAGCCAGTCCAATCAAATTATGACAATGGCAATTGGACTCGAAGCTAGTTTATTGAAAATGATTGAATTAAACACAAATAAGCCCAAGTCCAAAAGTTGGGCCTAAGGTCAACCAAGTCCAAGCCCATACAAGATCCACCAAACTCTATAAATAGAGGAAGTCACCCTTCATTTGAAGGCATTCAGAGGAGTCAGAATCTAAAGCATTCAGCCAGATTGTTCAGAGTCTTCAAGAATCAGAATTCAGAAGCTTCAAGTTCAGTCAGAGAATCTAGAGAATTCGAAAGATCCAAGATTCAGAATTAAGAATATTCAACAACTGGAAGGCTTCAACAAATTGATCTTCTCTTCACCAACTACAGATTGAAGATTCAATCTCTCTCCGTTTGAGAACAAGTTTGCCAGCCCTCAGATCAAAGTCTACATTATGAGAGAAAGCATTAGAGAATTATATATTAGAGACTGTAACACTACTTCAAATTTAATAAAATCAAGTTCATTTCCACGACATCAAATTTCTTCAAAAATCTCGTGTGAACATACATAAAAGTTGGTTTAGTGTTAGATGAACAAATACTAAGTGGCAAAAGAACAGTGCATCTTAGCAAAGTCTATCCCACCACTTTAACCTCCATGTCATATTTATATCAATCAACTAATGATTTGGTCAACTTATTCAATTCATTAAATCATTAAGAACTGTTTTCTAATTTGAGAATTGAAATGTTGCATTTCAAAACGTGATGGCTAAGTAAAATCTAAATCTAAACTTTAGAAATCAAAATGTAATATGTAAAAGTAAGTATAGCTCATGATAATTGACATGTACTCTTTCTCTTGAAGTTAGATGTTCAAATTCTCATACTTTATTATACTAAAAAAAAAAAAAGCAAAATGTAACATGTCCTTAAATTTAGCGTGGCAGCCGGCAGGCATGAAAAAACAGTCACGTTTTTATTCTTCAAATAGATAAAAGGCCACATTTTTCACATGCCAAAATTGAGCATAAATGTTCAGTTTTCAACTTCATGTTGCAGCATAGCAACAGATATGATCTCCTCAATCCTCATCAATAGCATATTTAAAAAAAAAAATCAATTTATACTCTAAACTTGTTACATTTTATCAATTTTTACTCTAAACTTTCAATTTCATTAAATTGAAAAGAATACATGGTTAAATATTACAATTTCTACATTCTATTCAATTTTCGCTAATTCACATACTAATTTTAACAAAAAGCACTGTAAAAATCTCCATGAACTCACCAATTTCAATAAAGGCTAACAACATAAATGGTCATATTTAATTACATGTTTTGAAAAATGACCACACGTTTTAGTTTTTTAAAAAATGCCCAAACAATTTTTGATAATTTTAAATGATATTTTTTAAATGACAAGAATACCCTTTATCAACTCCCATATCTAAGATACTATAATTCTCATATAATTACACTAAATCTAAAATTCAAATCTAAATACTCATATCCTAAAACAAATCTAAAATCAAAAAGATAATACCAAAAAAGACAATTTGATACATAATTTTAATTGAAGAACAACATAAAATACTAAAAAATCAAAAGAGACATTCAAAAGAAAACAACTAGATCTAAGAATGCAAATACCCAAAACTCAAGAACAACAAAAGTAATAGATAAATTGAAGGAAATTAAAAAGTGAATGCAAATGAAAAGGATAAAAGAAAAATAATGTCAAATCATAAACTGCTTATCCACTAAAATTGCATGCAACCATAATTAAATTTATAGACAATCAAGCACCTGACCCATCATTTACACTCTGCCCCATAAACCAAATAAATATAATTGAGAAAAATCAATGGATTTTAGAAGATTTACCTTGAAACCACAAATCGAAAAGTTTAAAAAATCGTTGGGTTCCTTCATTCACAAAACGATCTACATTCTCAACTCCAAGTACTGCTTCCCTCTTCGTCTGCCCAAAAGATAAGAAATAATTCATCCTTGCTTCTTCATTTCTATAAGTTCAACTCCTCATACCGATTACTTTAACTATAATCGATCCATTGCCTACAACTAGGTTTTCTACGTTCAGTTTGACATTCCAACGACCAAGGAAGCAACATAAACAAAAGCAGCTACAAAAATAGAAAACGACATAGAGGAAACTAGAGACCGAGTATAAAGGTATGGTTAGTTATATATATTACAGATTCTATGCGGTTTTTAGAGAATATACAAGCAAGAAAAAAGATTTAAAAGACACCCATATTTCATTTATTTCCATTTGGTTTTTAAACTTAACTTCATGATTATATTTTATTACACTTCAAAATAAAACGAGCTTCCAAAAATCTCTAAAGGTATGGTAAAAGCAACCATGAAATCAAGAACAAGATCAAACGATCGTTGTGTGCTGCAGGAATAACAGCTGGAAAAAAAGAGAAAGGAATCAGGACCTATAACATCGAACAGTGAAGATGAGGTGAGATTCAACTATCCTAATTAAATCATTCTAAATATACTTAAAAACTTTGTTTAACAATTCCTATAGGAGAACAATTCAATTTAGCAATTTCAGAAAAATCCACAACAACATGGAGATCATTAGCCATACCCTCTGAAATGATAGAAAGATATCACATAACATCCCTATCCTTTATAATTCTAATTATAATAGAACCTGATTACTCGAAAGATGAAGCTTGTTATAAATACAATTCGTAAAGTGCTGAAAACTGGAATTCATTTGAACCAAAATATTATCCACCTTAAAATTGTGGTAACGATTATCTTGATCCCAAATCCCCTCATACAATATACTTATGGATTGAAGAGCCATCACAACTATTAAAAAAAAAAGTATCAAGAAAAGAATAACATGAACAATAAAAATAAATAAATAAAAACTTGTTGAAGCTGATGGCAGAAAACTAATGGCGAAAATAAGTTGATTACCTAAAAATGGAAAGAAAACAAGTCAAAATAGATACAATAACCTAAATTGGGAGAAACCGAGAACGAAATCAAAGTACGATAAATAATATAAAAAACAAAAAAAAAAATAGTATGTTGATAAAAATTTTAAAAATCAAATCAAGTAATTTAAACATTCATATCTTAAAATTTTGTATCTTGCTAAATGCAGATATTTTAAAAAATCATAAAGAGATAAAACATAATTGAAATAAGGCTAAATTATAGAAAATACCCATGAACTTTCAAAATTTTCATTAATACCCTTAAACATTCAAAAAAAGTTCAAAAATATCCCTACCGTTAGTTTTGGATGGAAACCATTAGTACTTTGTTTCAAAAATACCCTTCAACGTTTAAAAGCTTCATTAGTACCCTTAAACTTTAAAAAAAAAAGCTCAAAAATACCCTTACCGTTAATATATGGACATAAATCGTTAGTACTTCATTTTAAAAATATCCTTGAACTTTCAAAAGTTGCATTAATACCCTTAACCTTTAAAAAACTGTTCTTACCATTAGTATATGGACGAAAACTGTTTATCGACACCCTATTACCTCCCTCTTCTATTTCATCTGTCTTGATTTGCTTCAATCTATGGCCACTTCTCTGTTTTTCCTCTCTTTTTTTTTTCCTTTCTTTTTCAATATGCTCTTACTCTCTTCTTCCATTTTTCAATATCTAAAACTTTCCCAATTTCTCTTATCTTCTTAAATATTAGAACTTTAAATAACCAGGAGGAGTTCTCTCTCATTTCTAAGTATGCCCAAACATAAATATAAGAAATTCTAACACCTAAATAGTCAATGTCTTTGAAGTTATCTTGGGTTGGAAAAGAACCAATTTGAAAAAACTCATATAGATACCATTTTTCATATAAATACTCTCATTTTCCTCCATTTGTCCAAATATCAATCATGGGGAACCTTCTTAATTGACCACAACAAATAAACTAATTTAAATTGCAAAAATGATTAATAAAAACTTCATCCGCTACAAATTTAGTAATCCATATGTTTTCTTTCTTTTCCCTCCCACTAGATGTCCTCAAAATTATGACGCAAATTCTCAACATGTCTCTCTTTTTGAGTATTAAACCCAAATGCACTATGTGTCTCTTTTTGTCTCAAATGCACTCACTGAAATTACTAATGCATAACCTTTGTTAAAGCATTTAAGTCCTAAGGTCCCTTTGCGGTTCCATTATTCTCCTTTCTTCTTGCTACTATATAGCTTGATTGAAGGGGGTAGTTTTAGAGATTGGAAAATGGAATAAGAGAGTAAATAGAGTATTGAAAAAGAAAGGGGAAAAAATAGGAAAAATAGAAAAGTGTTAGGTCATAGATTGGAGCAAATAAAGAGAGAGAAGAAATGGAAGATGAAGGTAATGGGGTGTAGATAAATGTTTTTCGTCCATATACTAAGGTCATTTTTTAACTTCTTTTTTTAAGGTTAAGGGTATTAATACAACTTTTGAAAGTTCATGTAACGCCCCAGGCCCAGGATTTGGAATTCGGATTTGGCACTTGATGGCCCCAGCATTCCTCTACAACTTGGCCACGCTACTTGTCTTGAACTACTTGCAAGAGTGAAGACTATCACCACAAACCAACACGGGTCTTTTCAGGATGCTTTGTCCTCACACACATGCATCCTAGGAAAATTCTTAGGAGGTCACCCAACATAGGATTGCTTTAAGTCAAGCACGCTTAACTTTGAAGTTTCTATGAATGAGCCACTAAAAAAGAAGGTGTACTTTGTTGGTATAGGTAGTAACTATCAATTCTTTTAATCCTTTCCTAACCATACTTTCATATCCTCAGGATCCCTCTCAATTGGATGTGGTCACGGTTCATTCATGTACCCCTCCTAAACTCGGGCGTTACATGCCCACTAGCTTCCTCATCGGTTCGTCCCTAAACCATATCTTACTAAGAGAGGTTCCACTCTAATACCATCTGTAACGCCCCAGGCCCAGGATTTGGAATTCGGATTCAGCACCTGATGGCCTCGAGATTCCTCTGCATCCCCTGCGACCTGGCCAAGTGATCGCTGTACACGCAAGCTCATGTGATCAAAGTAATATAAAATGGTATGTGAGTACCAAGTATCGACTCCCAAGGGAACGGAGTAACAAAAATATTGTAAGCAAAGTGTAAAGGAAATTGAAACTTGAAAATTAAAATTGCAAAAATAAGGTTGGATTGGTGTGTTGGAAAAATTGTAGAATCTAATTGCAGAATCTAGAAATGGCAATAATGGAAATAACCAAAAATTGCATAATTGAATTGCAGAATCTAGAATTGGCAATATTGGATAGCAAATTAGATAAGCTTAGTAAATGAAATTGCAAAGAAAATTTTAGAATAAGATGGGGCTCAAGAATGTCATTGCCCTAAGTTGTAATTGCAAGCCAAAATTGCAATTCCAACCTACTCCACACTCAATTATAAACCAAAATTTCTTCTCCTATTCACCTTGAAATTAGGTTTTTAGGAGGCTAAGTGAATGACTTCTATGTCTATAGTCGCTCTATTTTAGATAATTCGGCTCAACAATTTTATGGGTTTTGGAGTCCTTAATCCCTATGTCTAGGGTAAGGAATTGACTTATGTCTAAGCTCTTTCTCCATCACTTGTGTGAAATCCGCTTATCACTAACCTCGTCGGTATTAGATTTAAGCTTGAGTTGCTACCCTAGTTGATCAATCTAGGATCTCAACGGAAATTTATTCAACACACGCAAACAATTGAGATATAGGCTTGGTTTTTGTTAGAATTTTGGCTATAATTACTTCTTAGGGAGTTCACATCCTTGAACCCCCAAAGAAGTTTTAGCTCATATTAAAGATAAAAATCTTACAACTATTTTTTGAAGAACAACTCATGTTAGAAAATTGAGTGAATTGCTAATAATACCCAAGGCTAATTATGTTAATACAAAATTTTAGCCTAAGCAGCCTTACTTGATTAATCAATTAGGACAAGAAATTGTAAAACAATTATGGGCAATGACTACAAGGAATTCCGAAAATTCTCAATTGAAATGAAAAACAGAAAATCAACAACATCTATTAGGAAATTAGTTATTCTTCCTTCTTCCTTTGAATCTAATGGATCTATAAGCATACTAACAATTATTAAACTTAAATGAAAGCAAAAGACAGAGTTGAATGAAGAACACAAATCGATCAATCTTACCCCATCCCAATCGACTCAATCTCTTGCTATTTCTAGGAGAAGATTAGTCTTGACAATCCAAGTACCACTTGAATCGAATTGGATGAATTGGAGTAAAACCAGAAATTAAACCACTTGTAACAGAATATGAAAATTGAACAAAGAGGAACCCACAAAACTTGCAACAGAGGCTGGAATTAAACAAAAACTTAATGTAAAACTGAATTCGAATGATGAACAAAATGATACTACCAGCAACTCTTGGTAATACAAGATGAAAATTCAAAAAAAGTAAAGACATAAATTGAAATTCTCGACAAAACAGAGAGCAAAAATCTACAGAAAAACAGAGCTTTGAAAAATTGAAAACCCACGAGCTGAAATCTCCCCAAAACCGAATCCTTTGCTCCTCATCTTCTTCCCCCTTTACAGGCCTTCATTAGGGTTGAAGAATGCCCAAATTTCGTGCTCAGATTCCCTTAATTCATGCAGTAATTAAGTTTTCCATATATGGGTTTTGCGCAGGAATTTTTGTTCTTCCTTGAATTCTTCTACTGTCCAGATTGCAAAATCACGATTTTGCAATTTGATTTTGCAATTTCCATATTTTTTACAAACAAGATTAATTTATTTAGAACTCTATCCCAAATGCCATCATATTTATTTCTTTCTTAAATTGAAGCAATCTTTCAACTATTTTCAAATGATCTTAAGTCAAAACAAGAATATTTTAAGCAATTGGGAGTTAAATAAACCTTAATACTAAGGCTTATCACAACCCCAAACTTAAGATATTGCTTGTCCTCAAACAATTAGAAACCAAAAGCAACATACATAAGCAACACTTCACAAAATGATTTCAAATGGTATTTTTGAAAAAATGAATATGTTGTTCAGAAGAGGTCTCAAACTTTTAACACTTTACACAATTCCAAGATTTTCTCTCATAAAACTTTTACTTTTCTTTTTCAAGATAAAACATTCTTATGCAAACCCACCTATTATGCTTATCTTACCTAAGTCATAGTCATAGAGTCTAGGGTGGTCTTCTTTGTTCAACAAGCTAAGTTCACTCACATTACAAGGATTTTTCTTTCTCCCCCAAACTTATGTAAAGCTACTGTTAGGCCTCATTTTCTTTTTCTTTTGAACTTTTTTTTTTATGAGAGTCTTACTGTCACTTGTACCTTCGTTCCAACTTATTAACACTTTGTGGTGAAAGTAGTTGGCTACGAGCACAAATCACTACTAAGACCGTTTTCACATACTCACTTCCTAAGTTAACCTTTCATGCAGAGGAAATCATGGGTGTCATACTGCCTCTGGTTACTTAGTTAACTCTAGAAGAAGGAGTATCCTTTTTTTTTTTTTGAAGTCCTAGCAGCTGTTACAACGACATACTGTTACAACAACATAATACTACAATGACATACTATTAAAACAACATAATATTACAACAACAAACTAGTACAACGACATAATATTACAACGGTAGTATTACAAAACTCACCCCCCTCCAAACTTAAATGGGTCAATGTCCCCATTGACTAAGAACTAGAAGAACAGGGGTTGGGGTACATATTTGGGCCACGTAACATGCTAAGCATCGAAGCTAAACTCTCCTAAATCCATTAGATGGGATAAACACAAGGGGCATTTGGGTTCGAATGTTTTATGGAGAAAAAGAATTTATCAAATTTTATGATCTTGAAAACTTGAAGTTGTGTGTAAAAGCACTTGAAAGTTGAGAAAACTCTAGGTATCATCATTAAGAGCTTTTTTAACTAAACACCAAAGAAAACAATTTGTAAACTTGTTTTTAACATGATTTTTATGGCATGCTTGTGCGAGGAGCAGTTTTTTTTTTTTTTTTTTTTTTTTTTAATTTTTCAGAATTCATGAAAGCAAATAAACTAAATAAGCATAAAAGAACTTAACTAAACCTCAAACTAAAAACATAACAATTAGCAAAGCTGAAAAGATAGGTTAAAGAGAGACTCCCCTATGCAGAGAAAAATGTGTTGTTATTACAATTACTGTCCTCAAGGTTGTTGGAAGTCTTGACAAAGAATCCTCCTGAAACTGCAATTGCAATTTGCTTTGGCGATTGCAATTTCAATTTCTTCCTCCCGCTCTTTCTTCTTATATTTTCCTAAAACTCAAAAGTAAAGCATCAAAAAGTTCACACAGTTTTTCTCAATACAAAGTTACTTTTTGGAAATTCCAATTTTTGAACTCAAAGTTGGTTCATCAAACTCCTAGGTGAATCCCCAGGTAGAGGTGTTCCCTTAGCAGTTAACTTAAGTACCTCAACCTCGACAGGATTCTTCCTTAGACAGAGTTTTTCTAAATTAACTTCTTCATTCATATTGGAATTTCAAAAGTTGAAAGTTTCTCTTTGTTTTATATATATATATATATATATATATATATATATATATATATATATTTCTCTTTTTTTTCTTATTTTTTTGCTACTCAAAATTGATCAGGGAGATCGATCCTTCATTCCTCCTTCAGTTTTCTCCCTAATAAAGCTTGACTTTTTAACCATTGGCCTTGACATTGCTGCCTTGTCCATCTTGTAAATCCACAACTCCATGTCGAATCATCACAGGTACTGACCACTTCTACTTCAGTTTTGTATTGAATAGCTTCCCTTGGTAGTTGAACAATAGCGCTTGTTGTACTTCCATCAAGTCTCAGATTACCTGATAGTGCCAATTCATCTTCTCTTTTGAAGTCTTCTTCCTTGATAGGACTAACATAGTTCTATATTTTCATACTTAAATCATGTTAGTTTGGAGGTTTTAATGTAATTAATTGATCATTTTGTAGGGATTTTAGCATAAGGCATGTTCCGAGAGATTCTACGTTGAATCACGATTCCAACGCATCAAACTGGAGGTCATTCGGACACCTGAGCAGAAAGTTAGAGAAAAAATAAGCAGTGCTGCGCGCTGGGTAGCGTCTAGACGTTGTCCAGAGCGTCTAGACACTATCGGCAGTTCCCTGAAGCCTCCCTCGACGCTGCGGAGAGCCCCTGTGACGCTGGGAGCGTCTAGATGCTATCCATAGCGTCTAGACGCTCCGTCGATTCCTATATATAGATTTTTTCATCCTCTAGGTCATTTGTCTCCAATTTTCAGCCGTCATGAGACCAATTTAGGCTTTCTCCTCTCTGTTTTTCAGTAGTTTAGGATAGATTAGGAGTTTTTTTTTTCATCAAACCTTGATGTCGAATCGAGCTTGTTTGAACTCGATGTTTTCTATGGAGATGCTCAGCTAGATTCTACGTTCCCAGTTCAAAGGTTGGTTGTAATCAATTGCAATATTGTGAGGCTTGAACCTTAACTTAGTTTTCTTTCAATTGCAAGTGTTCTTTAATTCCCATGTTAATTTTATAAGTATGTATTTTGATTAAATTGACGCCTTAATCCCTTTACATGCTTTATTGCTAATCACGATCATGATCCGTAATTGTCATGTTGAATGAACCGGTAGCATTAGGATTATCACATGTGTAAGTTTGTGGGTTTCCATATTACATGGCTTGCATGTTTAATTCTAGGAATTAAAGAAGCTTCTTAATTAGGTGAAGTTGTTTTACTTGATTGGTTGTCTTGGTCGTTCCAAAGTTCGTAATGCCTTTATCTAAATAAATTGAAGCGGTTTCGTAAAGATTTGTTTAGGTAATTAGCGTTAACTTGACGTTCGTTAGAGTTAATGATTTTAGGGAATTTGCACTTTTTGGGGTTTCCTAATAAGTTGACCGAGTACTTGCATGGTTAAGATTAAATATTTTGAATGCCTATGATCAATGTTTGCAATTGAATATAACTGCACCTCTGAACTGGAACTTGGTAAGAGTTGATTTTTATCCTTTTCATGAATTGTTTTATTTTTGTCAATTTTTATTTCCATTTAGTTTGAAAATATTTTCCAAAACCCCCCTTTTTAATTGCTTTCTCATTTGCAAATTTAACTTAAGAAATTAATATTCGGTTCCCTGAGATCGACCAGGTCCACTCAATGCTACAAGTAGCTTAGGATCAGTTTATAAATTTTAATTTGACGAGCCCTCGACAAGCTCGCTTCATTCCTCTTTTGGTTGCTCTTGAAACTCATACAATTGCGAATATTCTTCGATCTCGACCCTTGAACATTCTTTTATTTCCCCTGGGTATCTTAATGCATTGAGTACGTTGAACTTGATTTCCTGGTCATTTACTCGCATTGAGTTCTCCTTTTTTGACATCAATCAGAGTTCTGCCAGTCGCTAAAAATGGTCGCCCTAGGATTATCAGGACGTCTTGATCTGCTTCACAATCCAAGATTATGAAGTCGGATGGGAATACAAACTTGTCGACCCTTACCAACATGTCTTCTATTTTTCCAATGGGGCGTGCAATTGACCTGTCTGCCAATTGTAGGGTCACTGTGGTGGGACGAGCTTCGCCTATCCCTAATCGCCTAAAAACTGATAAAGGCATCAAGTTGATGTTGAACCCTAGATCACATAAGGCTTGTCCGACGTTTATCTATCCGATCATGCATGGTATTGTGAAACTCCCAGGGTCCTTCAACTTGGGTGGTACCTTGCTTTTCAGCAATGCACTACAATTTTCCATCAGCACCACTGTTTCAAATTCTCCCAGTCTCCTTTTCTTTGTCAAGATATCCTTGAGAAATTTAACATAATTTGGCATTTTCTCAAGTGCCTCCACTAACGGGATGTTAATGTGGAGTTGCTTAAAAATGTCCAAAAATTTGTTAAAGTGGATATCTTGGTTTTTCTTTTTAAGTCTTTGAGGAAACGGTGGTGGTGGTCTATAGATTGGTTCAGGGTCCTTTGCTTTAAAGGCCTTGTTGTTAGCTTCTACCTCATTGGTGTTCGTTTTTCCTTCTTCCGCATTGTCTTTGGCCTTCCTTTTCTCTTTCTCTGCAATTTCCTTCTCCTTTGCTACTGTGTTACTGGGGATTACTTCTTCCACTTATTGTGGCATCTTTGGTCTTTCATAGTTGAGCTCACTGAGTAAAGTGATTGCTTTGCAGTGTTCTTTCCCTTCTCTTTGAGGATTCTCTGTTGTGCTCAGTAATGTCCCTTGAGGTCGGTATTTCAACTCATTCGCCAACTGCCCCACCTGCATTTCTAAACTTCGTAGTGAAGCTGCTTGACTTTGGATAATGGCGTCATTCTTAGCCATATTTGCTTCATTTTTGGCCATGTATTCTCTCATCAAGGCTTCTAATGATGAGTTGTGTATTGCTGGTTGAGCTTGCTGTTATGCCCCATTCTTTGGTACATAAGGTTGCTAGTGGGAATTACTGAATCCTGGCGGTCCTCCTAGCTTTCCATATGAATTGGTATTAGATGTGCTTGCACCTTGCCCTCCCCATGAGAAATTGGGATGTTGCATCCATCTAGGGTTGTATGTATTGGAATAAGGGTTTGGCCTGGGTTGTCCTACATGACAGACATAAGTCGGATTGTAAGGGCAATTTTTCAGCAATATGATTATCATTGCAATAAATACAAGGTGGAGTAGCAATTTGATTAATAGTAGCTATTAGGGCCTGGTTCCCCAGAGTTAATGATTTTAAGGTGTTGTTCATCGCTGAGATTTGTGCACTCAAAGCTGCAATTGCATCCACTTCGTGCATTCCTGCAACATTCCGAGTGTTGCTTGCCTCTTCTTCTCCCCATTGGCTATTGTTGGACACCATGGCATCCAAGATTTCCTTCGATTCGTTCACTATTTTCTTGAGTAGAGATCCATTGGCAGATGCATTGACTAAAGTTTTCGAAACTTGTGTCAACCCGTTGTAGAAGTGCTCGATCAACAGGCACGCTGGCAATCCGTGGTCTGGACATTTCCTCACCAGCTTCTTAAAACTCTCCCATGCAGCATCTACTCTTTCATTTATCCCTTGTCTGAAGGTTATGATTTTCCCTTTAATCTGTGCGTTTTTTGTCGGTGAGAAATACTTCAGAAGGAACTTTTCTGCAAGTTCATCCCAAGTTCTGATCGAGTCTGGAGGAAATGAGTCAAGCCATGCCTCTGCGTTTCCCTGAAAAGAAAAATGGAACAATTTCAGCCTCAACGTGTCATTAGAAACTTCCGTCAATTTGAAGGAATTGCAGATTCTTAGAAACGTCTTTATGTGGTTGTGTGGATCTTCATTCGCCAATCCAGCAAATTGTCCTATCGTATTCAACATCTGGAACATCACGGGTTTCAACTAGAAATGATTTGCTTCTATGATTGGTTATGCAATCTCGGTGTTCAGATTTTGGAATGTAGCAACAGCATAATCCCTGATGGCCCTATTCCTTTCTTCTGCAATAAATATGGTGTTCTGCATAAGATTTTCTTGCTGCTGAGCATTGTTGTTCATTCCATTATTTTGCCCTCATTGCCAATCCGATTAACTCGAGATCCATCTTCTGGTCGATCCATGAGTGGTTCCTGCAAAATATTTTCCACAGATTTCTCTCGAGTGTTCAACTCGCATTGTTCCTGTTTCTTCCTCCTTTGCTGCCAAAGGCGCCGGTGGAAGGTTCTCTCTATCTCAGGATCTAGCTCAAAGAGATAAGGCTCTTTTTGCATACACTGGATCTACCCTGCAATTTTTGCAAGTTAAATTATGCTCTCCTGCAAGAGAAAGAGAAATTGCAACTTTGTCTTACAATTTTTGCTAAAAACAAAATTTTTCTTAAAAACTGCCGTTCCTCGGCAACGGTGCCAAAAACTTGATCGGTGTACACGCAAGCGCACATGATCGAAGTAATATAAAATGGTATGTGAGTACCAAGTATCGAATCCCAAGGGAACATAGTAACAAAAATATTGTTAGCAAAATGTAAGGGAAATTGCAACTTGAAAATTAAAATTGCAAAAATAAGGTTGGGTTGGTGTGTTGGAAAAATTGTAGAATCTAATTGCAGAATCTAGAAATGGCAATAATGGAAATAACCAAAAATTGTATAATTGAATTGCAGAATCTAGAATTGGCAATATTGGATAGCAAATTAGATAAGCTTAGTAAATGAAATTTCAAAGGAAATTTTAAAATAAGATGGGGCTCAAGAATGTCATTGCCCTAAGTTGTAATTGCAAGCCAAAATTGCAATTCCAACCTACTCCACACTCAATTGTAAACCAAATTTCTTCTCCTATTCACCTTGAAATTAGGTTTTTAGGAGGCTAAGTGAGTAACTTATATGTCTATAGTCGCTCTATCTTAGATAATTCGGCTCAACAATTTTATGGATTTTGGAGTCCTTAATCCCTATGTCTAGGGTAAGGAATTGACTTATGTCTAAGCTTTTTTCTCCATCACTTGTGTGAAATCCGCTTATCACTAACCCTGTCGGCATTAGATCTAAGCTTGAGTTGCTACCCTAGTTGATCAATCTAGGATCTCAACGAAAATTTATTCAACACACGCAAACAATTGAGATGTAGGCTTGGTTTTTGTTGGAATTTTGGCTATAATTACTTCTTAGGGAATTCACATCCTTGAACCCCCTAAGAAGTTTTAGCTCATATTAAAGATAAAAATCTGACAACTATTTTTTGAAGAACAACTCATGTTAGAAAATTGAGTGAATTGCTAATAATACCCAAGGCTAATTATGTTAATACAAAATTTTAGCCTAAGCAGCCTTGCTTGATTAATCAATTAGGACCAGAAATTGTAAAACAATTATGGGCAATGACCACAAGGAATTCCGAAAATTCTCAATTGAAATGAAAAATAGAAAATCAACAGCAGCTATTAGGAAATTAGCTCTTCTTCCTTCTTCCTTTGAATCTGATGGATCTATAAGCATACTAACAATTATTAAACTTAAATGAAAGCAAAAGACAGAGTTGAATGAAGAACACAAATCGATCAATCTTACCCCATCCCAATCGACTCAATCTCTTGCTATTTCTAGGAGAAGATTAGTCTTGACAATCCAAGTACCACTTGAATCGAATTGGGTGAATTGGAGTAAAACCAGAAATTAAACCACTTGTAACAGAATATGAAAATTGAACAAAGAGGAACCCACAAAACTTGCAACAGAGGCTGGAATTAAACAAAAACTTAATGTAAAACTGAATTCGAATGATGAACAAAATGATACTACCAGCAACTCTTGGTAATACAAGATGAAAATTCAAAAAGAGTAAAGACAAACTGAAATTCTCGGCAAAACAGAGAGCGAAAATCTGCAAAAAAATAGAGCTTCGAAAAATTGAAAACCCACGAGCTGAAATCTCCCCAAAATCGAATGCTTTGCTCCTCCTCTTCTTCCCCCTTTATAGGCCTTCATTAGGGTTGAAGAATGCCCAAATTTCGTGCTCATATTCCCTTAATTCATGCAGTAATTAAGTTTTCCATACATGGGTTTTGCGCAGGAATTTTCGTTCTTCCTTGAATTCTTCTACTGTCCAGATTGCATAATCATGATTTTCCAATTTGATTTTGCAATTTCCACATTCCCAAGTCTGCTGCTCCAGATTGCAGAATCATGATTTTGCAATTTCCATATTTCCTGCAAACAAGATTAATTTATTTAGAACTCTATCTCAAATGCCATCATATTTATTTCTTTCTTAAATTGAAGCAATCTTTCAACTATTTTCAAATGATCTTAAGTCAAAACAAGAATATTTTAAGCAATTGGGAGTTAAATAAGCCTTAATACTAAGGCTTATCACCAAGCTACCTACTTGTCTTGAACTGCTCGCAAGAGTGAAAACTATCCCCACAAACCAACACGGATCCTTTCAACATGTTTTGTCCTCACTCACGTGCTTCTTAGGAAAATTCTTAAGAGGTCACCCAACATAGGATTGCTCCAAGCCAAGCACGCTTAACTTTGAAGTTCCTATGATTGAGCAACCGAAAAGGAAGGTGCACTTTGTTGGTATAGGTAGTAACTATCAATTCTTTTAAGCCTTTTTTAATCATACTTTGATATCCTCAAGATCCCTTTCATTCGGATGTGGTCACGGTTCATTCATGTACCCCTCCTAAAGTCGGGCTTTACATGAAATCCGAATTACCAGCACCTCGACTTGTAGTAGCATAAGCTCTCCTTTGTTGGATTGTCTGTCTAGAAGAACCAGCACCACTCGAACTCGGAGGTTGGTTCCCATTACCCTTGTTGGGGTAATATTCTACTCTGTGACACTCTTGTCCACACCTAAACCATGCTCCCGTTTTGGCTAAACATATGTTTCAATGTTGTTTCCCACATTCGCCGAACCGTGGCTTGTCGCCACTATTGCGTCCTGGCTTATAAGATTGTTGCCTCTGTCCTAGAGCTGAATGTGATCTCCCAAACAAGTGTTGAGGGCGCTGGGAGTGCTGGAAACCAAAGATTGTCTGTCCCCACTTCCTCTTCTGGCCATGGAGGGACTTGGATTTGCAGCCATATGATGCTCATTCTGTTGAAAGGCATCTATCAACTCAGTCACCCTCACTGCCGTGGCATAGTCAAGGGATGCCAAGAACTGTACAAAGCCTCGAATATCCTCATCCAAGCCTATCATAAAGCGCTCCGCCTTCTTGGCCTCCGTGTCGACTAGCTTTAAGGCAAAGTGTAGGAGCCTCGTGAACTCTCTCTCATACACCTCCACCGACCGCCTATTTTGGTGGAGTTGCAGGAACTCTGCCTGCTTCTTGTAATGGGCGGTCGCAGGGTAAAACTTCTACCAAAATGCCTCTTTGAATTGAATCCACGTCACCGTCTAACCGTTGGTGACCACAATCCTCACTGCAGACTCCCACCACATGAATGTATCATCCCTTAAATGAATGTAGCACAAGACACCTTTTGCTCCTTCGAACAATTCATGAGTCGAAAAATAGTTTGTATGGAAGACAGCCACAACTCTACCACCGTTGGGTCCCCAAAGGATCCATCGAACGTACGAGGGTCGTATTTTCTGAAATATTTCAGGCATCTCACCACTAGAGATGCACTTCCGTGGTTCTGACCCAGTTGTGTTAGTTGGTTTGCCACTGTCGTTTGTACCAAGGTTTGCATGACCTTCAACATCAATGACGCCACAATAGGGTTTGCTTGCCCAACCGGCGGCGCTGCTGAGGGGTTCACATCCCAGTAGGCTGGTTGCTCCAGAGGTGGGTCCTACGCCGCTACATTCCTTCATCCCCTAACTCTTCGAGCTCTTCCTCCTCTATGTGGTGACATCTCTACGGAACACTACACCACAACTATTATATTTAAGCCTTCCAATTCCATAATCAACCAGCAGGAACAACATGCATGCATTTATTGTCAACTTGAAAGCATAACATAAACAACCTTTTTTCCAAAGATAATTCAGATTCGATGGTCACAGGTACACTCCCAATACTTTGGCACAGGTACACTCCCAATACTTGGTCACCTTGCCTTCGTACTTGTTGATTCAGGTTCTACTCATTCTTTTATCTCTGCATCCTTTGTGAGTCAAGCTAAATTAGAGCTAGAACTGTTGATATATGTTATGTCTATTGCCACCCCGACAAGGGTGAGTTTGTTGGCCACTGAAAAAGTAAAAGCATGTAAAGTGTTAGTGTTGGGTCGTGAGTTAGACTTGACTTTGGTAGTCTTAGACATGAAGGAGTTCGATGTAATCCTCGGCATGGATTGGCTGGCGAAGAATTACACCAGTATTGATTGTTTTCATAAGGAGTTGGTGTTCATGCCACCATTGCAGGCAAGCTACAAGTTTAAAGGGTCCAGAACTGAGACTTCCCCTAGGGTGATTTCTGCCCTAAAGGCAAGGAAGTTGATCAACCAGGGAGCATGGGGCGTGTTGGCAAGTGTGGCTGACACCAGATGTGCTGAGATTTTAGTATAGTCAGTACCAGTTGTAAATGAGTTTCTGGATGTCTTTCCTGAAGACCTTCTAGGGTTACCTACTGCATGGGAGGTAGACTTCAACATAGAGCTCGAGCCAGGGACAACTCCTATCTCTAAAGCTCCTTACATAATGGCCCCAATAGAGTTAAAAGAGCTCAAGTCACAGTTGCAGGACCTTTTGGATAAAGGGTTCATACGCCCCAGCGTGTCGCCGTGGGGGCACCTGTGTTGTTCGTGAAAAAGAAAGATGGGACAATGCTTTTGTGCATAGACTATAGAGAGCTAAATAAGGTAACTGTTAAGAACAAGTACCCTCTCCCTTGGATAGACGATCTCTTTGACCAATTACAGGGGGCAGCAGTGTTCTCTAAGATTGACATGTAGTCAGGTTATCACCAATTGAGAATTAGGGATGAAGACATTCTTAAGACAACTTTCAGGTCCAGGTATGGACACTACGAGTTCACTGTGATGTCGTTTGGGTTGACAAATGTACATGCTGTCCTTATGGATTTGATGAATAGGGTATTCAAGCAGTTCCTAGATCCTTTTGTGATTGTGTTTATTGATGATATTCTTGTCTATTCCAAGTCTGATGAGGAACACGAGGAGCATCTCAAGAGAGTTCTAACAACCCTACGGGAGAATAAGCTATATGCAAAGTTTTCTAAGTGTGAATTCTAGCTTCAGCAAGTGTCCTTTCTAGCGCATGTGGTGTTAAGGGATGGAGTATCAGTTGACCCCACCAAGGTAGAAGCAGTGACTAAGTGGCCATGCCCAACCACGATCATTGAAGTGCGTAGTTTCTTGGGTTTGGCAGGTTACTATCGACGGTTCATGCAAGATTTCTCTAAGATAGCTATGTCTTTGACTCAATTGACTCAAAAGGGTAACTCGTTTGTGTGGAATGAGGCTTGTGAAGCAAGTTTCTAAAAGCTGAAGCAGAGGCTGGTCTAGGCACCAGTGCTCACCGTGCCTGATGGAGCAAGAGATTTTGTGGTCTATAGTGATACCTCAAAGAAGGGCTTGGGATGTGCTCTAATGCTCCATGGAAAGGTCATTGCCTATGCCTCTTCCCAGTTGAAAGACTACGAGCGCAACTATCCGACCCATGATTTGGAATTTCCAGCAGTGGTCTTTGCCTTGAATATTTGGAGACATTATTTGTATGGAGAGAAAATCCAGATCTTCACATACCACAAGAGCTTAAAAAGTACTTCTTCACTCAGAAGGAGCTAAACATGAGGCAATGCGAGGGTTGGAGTTGGTAAAGGACTACGATGTTGAGATTTTATATCATCCAGGCAAGACAAACGTAGTTGCAGATGCTCTTAGCAGAAAGAAAGTGCACACTTCGACTCTGATTACTGACCAAGCTAATATACAAGCCGATTTGGAGCATGCAGAGATAACAGTGTTAGTGGGAGAAGCTACTGCACAGTTAGCCCAATTGACAGTTCAGCCAAACTTAAGGTAGCGTATTATAGATTCCCAACGGGGGGGTCCCAGTCTAATGGGCATGTTCTGTCAAGTAGGAACATACCAGACGCGTGAATTTTCTCTATCTTTTAATGATGGTCTCCTGTGTCGGGGGCATTTGTGTGTGCCTGAGATTGATGAACTTAAGAATGAGATTTTGATTGAGGTGCACAGTTCTCCATTCTCGATGTATCCAGGTAGTACAAAGATGTATCAAGATCTGAAACAGTTTTACTGGTGGCGTAACATGAAGAGGGACGTGGCGGATTATGTTAACCAGTGTTTAGTTTGTCAGCAAGTGAAGGCACCAAGACAGAAGCCAGCAGGCTTGTTGCAACCTTTAAGCGTGCCACAGTGGAAGTGGGATGAAATCTCTATGGACTTCGTGGTGGGACTACCCTGGACAGTTAGAGGCTACACAGTGGTTTGGGTTATTGTTAACATACTTACTAAGTCAGCACACTTTCTTCCAGGAAAGCCTACCTACTCTGCAAAAAAGTGGGCACAATTGTACATTGAAGAGATAGTCAGATTGCACGGGATTCCTGCGAGGATTGTTTCGGACAGAGATTCCCCGTTTTACATCTAACTTTTGGAGAAGTTTGCAGAAGGCTCTGAGTACTCATCTAGATTTCAGCACGTCTTTTCACCCCAGACCGATGGTCAAACAGAACATTTAAACCAGATATTGGAGGATATGTTACGGGCTTGTGTGTTGAATTTTGCAGGTAGCTAGGATGCTCACTTGCATTTGATAGAGTTTGCCTACAATAATAGTTACTAAGCAACCATCGACATGGCGCCGTTTGAAGCTTTGTACGGTAAAAGTGCAGGTCTCCGATTTACTGGGACGAGGTTGGTGAGCACCAGTTGCTAGGACCTGAGTTGGTCCAAGCCACAAATGATGCAATTAAAAATATTAGAGCAAGGATGCAAACCGCTCAAAGTAAACAGAAAAGCTACACTGCCTCAAGACGAAGGGACTTGGAGTTTGAAGTGGGTGATCATGTGTTCTTGAAGGTGGCTCCAATGAAGGGAGTTTTGAGGTTCGGTCGAAAAGGAAAATTAAGTCCACATTTTATAGGGCTGTTTGAGGTTCTGGAGCGGATTGGGCTATAGCTTATAGATTGGCTTTGTCGCCATCTCTATCTGCAATACACAGTGTGTTCCATTTGTCCATGTTCAGGAAATATATGTCGGACCTATCACATGTGATTAATTTTGAGCCTTTGCAGTTGACTGAGAACTTGAGCTATGAAGAAAGGCATGTGCAAATTCTTGCGAGAGATCGGAAGACTCTTCGTAATCGAGAGATCAACCTTGTCAAGGTGTTATGGCAAAACCACCAGTCCGAGGAGGCTACTTGGGAGCGAAAGGATGAGATGCGAACTAGATATCCTGAGCTTTTTTAAGGCTAGAAACTTTCGAGGACGAAAGTTCTTAAGGAGGGAAGATTGTAATGCCCGACTCTTTAAGGTATTCATTATTATTAGTGTGATTATTATTATTATTTTCTTCCTTCTTAATTTTGTATTTTGGGACTTAAGAGCATGGTTGTGTTGGTCCATGAAGGATAAATTAGGGAGAAAGAAAGGGAAAAAGGGGTTTAATTTTTGTTTGGGACATTTTTGTTATTTAGGTGAGTTTAAGCCCAAGCTATGCCCAAGGAAAAGCCAAACCCCATTCTCCTCTCTTTTATTTAAACTGCACGCAGCCCTAGGGAGAAGTCAAACCTCCAAGCCAAGTCATCATCTCCTCCACCTTCTTCTTCTTCTTCCCTTTGTGTTCGACAGCCCCATTCTTGAAGCAGAAAAAAAATTGTTTCAACAGCTCTCCGGCCGTCCACACTCAAACCACTGCACCGCCGTGGATGCCCATGCTCAGACTGCCGCACTATCGTGTAAACCCACGCACGAATCGCCTCGCAACCATTCACCCCGACCCTTAGATTCGCACCCTGCCACCGTCCCAATTGCATGTCGCCACCGTCCCTGCAGATCCGTGAACCAACCAGCCCTCTTCCAATCCGGTGAACCTTCACCTGTGGGATACCCACTCCGTTCCGGCATCAAAATCACGAGCGTTGCGCCCTTGAGTTGTTGTCCAGTTGGTATTTGAGACTGTTGGAGTGAGATTTTCGGTAAGTCTCAAAGGCCCTTTGAGTTTTCATGATGGATTAAATTTGAATATAAGGTTAACCCATGAATCTTGTGACATAATTTCAGATTACCCACCATATTGAGACTGCAAGTTGGCAAAAAAAAATTGAATCTAATTGGGATCAATTCTGTAAGATTGGTGCCTATTTTTTTTAGGTAAGGATCAAGTGCCTAAAGTTCATTTTGAATCATTTGAACCCATGAGTTAAATGCTAGAAATTTAATTCTAATTCTTGGAATTTTGTTATGCATAGTTTTGGCCGGAGTGGTTGAGTTTTGAGTTGCCAATGATAATGGGATTGTTTGGCCTTTTCTCTAAGTGACGTAGTGAATTGGAGAACTAAATTTAGTTTTGGTGGAAGGAATTTTGGGTTCAATTATGGATTTTTATGAATTGTTTCTAACCTTAAGGATGTCTTTGATTAGGCTCCAAATCATTTGACTGAGGTTCAAGGCGATGGAATTTTGGTGAGCGTTTAGGTAATTTTGATTCTTGAGCTTAGCCAAGGTAAGGGACTTTATGCCGGTATGCTTAAATGCAAGTTGGGAACTAAATTGAAAAGCTACGTGTGAAATGAAAAGTTTTCATGAATGTTTTACTTATGATTGTGATGCATAATATATGATTTTTTTTTAATGATTTATGTGAGAATGTTACTTTATGTTGCATAACTGAATGAAAATTGAAAATACTTTTGGACCTCATGCATATATGTGTGTTTTCATGAAAAATTGCTTACGAAGGCTGTGACAATTACCCTCCTAAAATTATAGATGTACATCTAAATGAAAAGGAGCCTGAATATGCTAAATGAAAAGGAACCCAAAAGGGTTAAATGAAAAGGGAATGTTTGGATGGATTAATTGTCCACATTAAGCCGAAGAGAGAAAAGTTTAAAGTAAAATGTTTTCCAATATGAAAAGGTTTTAGGTCCCTCTAGAGAAAAAGTTTTAAAAACCATTATGTATGTGTTTGCATACCCCGACTCCGGTAGTGGGGTCACTTATGGAGTATTTTAAATACTCACACTTTCCAAAAATGTTTTTCTTTTTTTTTAGGTAAAGGCAAGGGCATTCAAGGCGATTGACAGGACAGTTTGCTGAAACGGGTCATGGGTGACCTATAGAAGTTTTATTTCTGTATTTTTATTGTTTAGTGTTTTAAATGTCTTGTTAGTGGATGGGTTATAAAATTATTTCAATTGTTAAACGTTTTATCCTATTTTCATGCTTTGAAACGAATTTAATGGGATCCCGAGGTAAAAGATTTTGATTGTTTAGCAAAAAGTTTAATTCTTTTTGTCTATTATTGAAGATTTTTTTAAATTTCATTAGCAAGCATGTAGTAACGTCCCTAGAAAGTCTAATAGGAAAAGTTTATTCATTACAGTTCAGGGGTCTTTTAAAATGAGGTACTGACGATTTCTGTCCATATACTAACGATAAGGGTATTTTTGAACTTTTTTTAAAAGTTTAAGGGTGTTAATGAAACTTTTGAAAGTTCAGGGGTATTTTTGAAACAAAGTACTAACGATTTCCATCCAAAACTAAAGGTAGGGGTATTTTTGAACTTTTTTTGAAAGTTTAAGGGTGTTAATGAAACTTTTGAAAGTTTAGGAGTATTTTTGAAACAAAGTACTAACGGTTTCCATTCAAAACTAACAGTAGGGTTTTTTTTTTTAACTTTTTTTGAAAGTTTAAGGGTATTAATGAAACTTTTGAAAGTTCAGGAGTATTTTTGAAATGAAGTACAAAGTTCAAGGGTATTTTCTATAATTTAGCCTTGAAATAAATACATGTGCATATATGAAAATTTTGAATTCAAATTTTAGATATTCTATTTAGATATAGAATACCTAAAAGGAGAGAGCATCTACAAAAAGGGCAGAACCGCCATTAAAAAATACCACCCTCACGTGCGATATACGTTTGGCTATATATCAAAATTTTTAACCAGTGGCCATCTATCAAAACCGCCAACCATACAAATTTTCCTTTCAATAATATTAAGTTTTGCACAAATTAAAATGTTATTAATGCACAAATTAATATTTGTAATGTTTATTTAAAAAGAAAAAAAAAAGAGAGAGAGAGAAAGAAAGGTTACCATTAAATTTATATCCAGCAAGAATGTCCATACATATCATCAATATTACACTATATTTAATTCATTATTTATTACATAGTAATTTTATTTTCTTAGATAAATTCTATGGAATTATTTGTTCATTTCAATGAAATTAATAATGTCAAACTTTTTTTATACATATTTATTTGTTTTACTATTAAATTTAAAAATAAATTGTATAGTGCTATTCATTACTCTTATATATATCAATAACGAATTCTACAATATTTTGATTTGATAGTGATATTAAAAAAGTGAAGTGATATGATGTCTGTACTCTGTATGTATATATTATTGCAATAATGTTTCTAACTTGACAGCGTAATAAAGTAATAAAGACGCAAGTTTCTACAACACCTTCCTTTTATAGCACATTTTTTTCTACAACACCTTTCTTTTACATTTTTATCTCATGATATACTTTGCTGAGAGTTTCAAAGGAGCAAACATAGCAATCAAAATATCCAAACGCCATGAGTGAAGATTCAGGCTGGGACTCGACAACAGACGTTGTAGATGTCGTCTAATGGAGCGTGGTCACCTGTAGCTTCATCTTTTCGAGCATACAACAGTTCCTTGCCTTTGAAAACAAACATCCCTCCCTAATCAAAAACATGAAAAATGAGTAGTTTCCACAAACTGAAGACCAAAAAGTATTTTTCATATGAACAAACACACAAAGAAGACCTGTTGTAATACGCTGCTTTTATCGTCCGGAGTAGCTTCGATACTATAGTTTTTCATGGCTTCTCGCAGAGCCTCAAATCTCAACTTCGAAAACACCTTGGTCTAAAAACATGGACGATTGGGGGAAAACAAAGACAAAATAAAACAGACATCTACGGAGTAAAACATGCAAATAAATACTCTTAAATGATTATAAAGTAGATGAAGGGGGAAATATTACACTAGCTGGATTAAAGAATGTACGACCAAGGCCATAGTATAGACCTAGTAAATCATATGCCTGCAAGAACATACTATACTTAGCTTTCATAATAATCACAATGGCAAATGCCAAAAAGAAAAATTGATCATACTAATCTCAATATAGTTCAACTGGTTAAGACATTATACATTTATTTTAATGGTCTGATGTTCGAATTCCTAACAAAGGACCCAAAAGGAAAACAAGGGGCAAATTGAACATAACAATGCCTTAGACATGTAGGAGCATTATTCATTACCTTCCTGTCAGGATCAGCATAAAGGCAATCCATTGGAAAAGGCAACTGCAATTTGGAGATTAGAAGCAATGTTATTTCAATGTTATTTAGTTCCTATACTTAAAAATAATAATAAAAAATAAATTCTTGAACTTTCAATTTTACATAAAGAAGATTCACATTAATTTCATTAGTTTAACACTAATATCAACAAATGCTTGAATTAGCCCAAAATTAGCCAGCCACATAATCTTAATTATACTACCGTTAACATGTGTTTTACAAATGTTAAACTAATAGAGTTAACACCAGAGACTTATTAGATACAAACTTTGAAGTTTAGAAACTTATTAGAAACTTTTTATCGTGCAAGACTCGATGGACACAATCTTGAAAGTTGAGAACCTATTAGAAATTTTGTAAAGTATAGAAATTAAATTGAACCCTAGTTGTTGTGGGGCCAAACTTGTAATTTCATCATTTTTTTCATTGAAGTTATCAGTTCCTTCGTATTATTAACAATATCCAAAACCAGTTATGTCAAGAATATAATGTTTTGATTTAGAGCATCTAATCTAAAGTGAATGATTAATGTACATAAATCTTAAAAAATGAAATGAGTTGTAATAATTGAAAACACCATGCAGCCACGAACATCAACGTGATAGTTTACTCAAGGAAAATCGATACCCGTTCTGCTAGGATACGAGCTTTATTTGGAGTACCAACGCCTACGGCTATTAGTTTAACACCAGATGAATCAAATATTTCTTTGGATTCTTTTAAAGAGGAAGCAAGTTCCCAACTAGAAATAAGAACAAGTAACTGTCAAGTCAACAAAATCCCACAGATGGAATTACCAAAACAAAAAGACATTCTTTTTTTTTTTCTTGCAAAGGAAAAAAAACCTGCAAATGAATAGTCCAAAAATTGATGACTTACCAGCAAAAGCATCCAAAATGCCTCAAAAGTGCAACGACAGCCATTCCCTAGGGGTAAACTCAAATAAAGTATCAGTTTTTAAAGAATACTCAATAGGGAGATATAGATGCCTCCACTTGTAGCACAACATATCAAATCATGAAAAAGTTATTGTACTCTCTAGATATGTTACTCACTAAGTAAATATTTCCTGCTATTTATTTTATCATGAAGAGCTAGAGAAAGAATTACACATCACCCATGCATGTAAAAAAGCAACAAAAACTAAATTTGTAACTGAGAAATAAAACATTGGGTAGATCAAATTAATTTTTCATAGTTTCCTGGTTCAAAAGTTCATATGAATTCAAATATCCAAGGAACAAAATAAAAATTTGAGTCCGTAGGATAAATAAATTCTTTGAAATTCAGCACCTGTACAATCTTATGCAAAGATCCTTGTACAAAAATCACTAAAGATATGGAAAAATTTTAACAATTTTCTCAGGTACATCAGGAGAGAGAGGGGAAAACAAATTGCATCCAGATTTGGGAACTCAATTACTTGAGCCCAGGTGGACTCAAGTCATTAGGTAGATGGTGATAATTATCCAATTCAGCAAATTTCCCATCTTAATTTTAAGGCATGAAATGAATAAACCATGTAAAAGTGAGATAGAAATAGAGGAAAGACTAATAGAGACTAATTTTTTTTAGAAAAGTTAACAATAAACTAACAATATGGACCAATTTTAAGCTTTATTGAAAGTACAAGGACTAAATTTGGACATTTGAAAGTACATGGACTAAAATTGAATGAACCCAAAGCACACGGACCAAAATGATATTTTTACCAATAAAAAATAAAGGAATTACAATATAACTCGCTCAAGTATTTGAGGTACTTGCAACCTCCTCTCGAGATACCATTCAAGCCTAAATCAACTTAACAAATGTTTTGCCTAGAACTTTTCCCACTCACTTTATTTATAGGAAATCTCTCCTAACAAACTTCCTTAACTAGTTACTAATGTACCCTTAACACCTAGTTCCTATGTACCCTTAACACCTTAATAATATTTCTAACCAACCTAACATCATTCCTATTGAGTAGTTAGCCAAAGAATCCAAGCACTATTTTCAAAGTAATTAAGGACTAACAAACACCTCCTACCTCTTTTGGTTAACAGACTTTTCATGCCACCCTTCCATCTTTTTACCTCTTCCCAAGACTAGCTTGAAAGTTCTTTGGTCTCACTCTACCAGATACTCCACATCATAGTGAAGGAAGTAATTTTCCAGAGAATCCAACCTTGATTATAGAAGAGAGAAGTAAAAAGACCCACCTCCAATCATGTTTGGACGACCTTGAGGAGCCAAACACACACTAAACATTTCAAGAAATATACCCCAAATTAATACTAACACCTCCATAATACATGATTCAAGTCTTTTGCATAACACTCACTATTAGGAACCCAAAGCCATAAATGAGAATCTTTGAACAATGTCTACGGTGTTGATTCCGAGGAGAAAACCTAATTTGCTTAAGGTTTTAGCCTTACCAAGATTGGCAAAGACGGGAGAACAAGGAGGGGTGGGATGGGCCATCAAATTAGCAAAGAAGAGACTTACAAGAAAATGTGCCAAAAGGCTTGAGAGTACATGTATGATAATTGTTAAGAGCAAGGAAAAATATGAGTTCTTTGTAATAAAGAGAGTAGAACAGATAAATCCAAAGATTCATGATCACAAAGGGATCTTGTGAAATGGAAGTTGTGAGAAAGGGAAAGATAATCATCATTAAAGAACGTACAAATACATCTTTCCAGAGAGTGAGGTTAAGAGGTATGAATTAGTTACATTTCTCATAAACATATACAGAGTATCTAGGTTCATTACCTGGGTTGTAAGTTCCCAATTTAGGCACAAAAACTGAGCACTTGGTGCCAACCCGATGCCATTACTTAGACCCTCATGTTGAGAACAAGGCATGTTTTGGGAATGAGTAATCGTAGAACATTCCATGAGAGGATAGGATAATTATAACATGGGAGTTTGTCAAATATGCAAGTAAGGAGAAAAACTGAGTTTTTTTCTTTATTTAACAAGGGTAACTGGGGGTGGAGTATTTGAAGTTGAACTCTTGACAAGTTCATTACAACCCTACTGTTTTTTAGTTGGGATCTGAGTTAGTAAAGTAGATAGTACTTAGGATAAAAGAGAGATGAAATGCAAACTAAGATGGGCAAAATTAGAAATGGAGTGAGTTGTAGCTCGTGGAAAGAACTAAGCTTTAGAAAACATCGTAGAAGGTACTCTTTGTTGAGATTTATACCATTACCACATTTCCCCCCCTTTTGCTCTGTTCTTCTATATGCTACATGATTTCTATCTCATGTGTAGGGGAGCATTAATCTTGAGCTGTCACTTTTTTCCATATCTAGAAGGAAAGAAACATCACACTTCAGGAAGCCAAATAAATTACCAATAAGCAAAGTTTATAGCTTCTTTGACTTGGGTCATTTTAAATTATGCAGAATAACAATAAAAAATCCTGTACATAATAGAGTTTCATGTTGAATTCTGTAATTTCCTTTTTCTTCTAAGTATTATGCAGTCTACAGCTGCAGGTTTCAGTTTATTGATCAATTAAACACACATTCATCATCAGAATCAATTAATCAAAGAACTTGATATATCTGTAATAATAAACACAATCAAGGAAAAAAGATAGAGATAATATCAGTGAATAATACTAACGGTAGGCAAAGATCTTACCTCTTTCTGATCCCAAAGGTCCTTGAACAGAACAGGCTCACCAGCAGCAGTAAAGATACGAACATCGCCCAGAATCTCCCCAATTTCTGGGCCGTAACCTGAAGTAGTTGAAGCCTTGGCAACGACAGGCGACCTGAAATTGCGGCGACCAAAGCCATTAGTGGCAGCTAATTTTGTGGAATAGAGAGTAGAATCGAGAACATAGGGCTTGAGAAGCGGAGGAGAGGGAAAATGGGAAGGAATAATCGAAAGAGAAGCGCATCGAAGGGGTTTTTGGGTGTGAGCAGAAATCAAATTCATTGCTCTGAAGCTTCTTTATGCAACGAAATCGTATCGAAGAACCCAAAATTCAGCATCAATTAGAGCTCCAATTGGAACTGTAGAGTTCGCTTTTTGTGTCTTCTTCTTCGTTTGTTTGTGGCGGGAAGAATACAGAGAAGTTGACTAATTTTATACGTGGTGCATTCAGCACCTCCCATAAGTGAGAATTGGGGAGTGATCAACAGAAATATGGAAAATTTTAATTCTAATATTTTTTTAAGGTAAAATTCAATTTATACCTCTCAATTTGTATCAATAACTTTCGTAATTTTATCAATTTATATCTTCATTGGACTATGTTTAAAAGACCTTAGTTCACACATGCAAAAACTTATAATTATGTAGATTAAACTTCGAAACTTTCATAAATGAACCAATTTAGATCCTTTATTTGAAAATGGTCGATGTATTAATTCTCACACGTGTGTAGAATTTTTTTAAAAAAATTCTTTTTTAGTACAACAAATGTGGGATGTGACATACGAGGATTTGAACCTCCGACCTCAAGAAAATGAGTGCATATCAATTACTGTTGAGATATGCTCACTTTGACTCGAACCTCTAAATTCTTAATTGAAGACATATGCATTAGCCAATTGAGCTATGTTTAAATTGGCATTACGAATGACAAAGTGAGCATAACTTAGTGATAATTGGCATGTACCTTCAACTAAGAGGTCAAATATTCGAATTCTTCAACTTCTAAATGTTGTGAAACTAAAAAAAAAAATTACAAATGTTTACATTACAAATTTAATAACTCAATTTAATTAACATCTAAACCTTGAGAAAGGCTATGAGCTATTTGATAACCATTTTGTTTTCTATTTTTTGTAGTTGTTTGGTAACAAATTTTGTTCTTTTTTTTTTCTGTTTTTCAAAAATGTTTTTTAAATTAGAAAAAAATTATAAAAAAAAAGTAGTTTTTAAAAACAGATTTTTGTTTTTCAAAAATTCATTTTTCTTCTAATGTATTTTTTTTCTCTTTGACATATCTCGACTCTCTCCAACCAATTTCCTTTTTCTAACTTTTTTCTTTCTTAAACTTTTTTCTCCCTACAAAATTTCTCTTTCTTTCTCTAAAATTTTGATCTCGATATAATTTATTTATCTTTATCTCTCTAAAATTTTCATCTCCACATAACTTTTTTTTTCTCTCTAAAATGTTTATCTTTATTTAACTTTCATTTCTCTTTCTCTTTCTCTTCTAACATACTTCTCCAATTTCTCTCTCTAAAAATCAAATATTTTCAATTTCTTCAAAATTTTCTATCTCTAAACTTTTCTTTCTCTCTAACTTATCTATTTCTAAAATTTATCCCTAAATCTCTCTCTCTAATAAATATATCTCTAACTTTTCTTTTGAAAAACCAAATCTCCATAAATTTTCTCTTGCTACAAATTTTATTTATTTTTCTCATTTATCTTTATTTCTCTTATATATTAACCTTACTATTTCTCTAAAACTTTATTTATTTAACTTTTTTCTCTCTAAAATTTATTTCTTCCCATCTAACTTTTTTTTTTCTCTACTAATACTTTTTATGAAGTCTAACTAATATTCTCTCTCTAACATATTTCTCTGTAAATTCTCTCTCTAAATATTTTCTTGCATGTCTCTAAATTTACTGTGTTTAACTTTTCTCTTGGAAACATTTATATCTATGTCTCTAAATTTTTATTTCAATGTCTCCATACATTTTTCTCTCTCTAAAACATCTCTTCATATCTCTAGTTTTTAAAAAATAAAAACAAAAAATAGGTATCAAACATATATGGTTTTTTAAAAATAAAACAAAATAGAAAAAACATAAAATAGAAAAACCAAAAATAAAACTAAAATGGTTATCAAACGGGGCCTATACTTTTGATTTTTCTATTTTTATTATATGGAATTTGAACTTTTGATTCTAATTGTAATGAATTCCTATTCGTTTGAGTATTTAAAATGTCTACGTAGACAGAAATGTTGAAGCCTTAATTTTATGAAAATGTTGATAGAAATATCAATAAAACACTAATGTTGATGGATATTTGTAGAAAAATTATTTGACATTTAAAAAAATGTTAAAAACATTTTTAGCCTATAAACTTTCATCAAAGTAACAATTTAGTCATTTAATTTAGTTTGTAATGATTTTAATTCTTGTACTTTTAATGTTGTAACAATTTAGTCTCTAGACTTTAATATGTAAACATTTAGTATCTGTATTTTAAATTTGTAACAATTTAGTCTCTATACTTTAAAATTCTTAACAATTTAATCTCCATATTTTAAAAATGTGTAGCAATTTAGTCCCTATTGTGGAAAATATTGTTAAGATTTAATGAGATTTCTTATATATGTAAATCGATAAACTAATTAGTACATGGATTAAATTGTTACAAATTTTGAAAGTACAAGTACTAAATTGTTACAAACTAAAGTTCAAGAACAAAATTGTTACTTTCATGAAAGTTCACATACAAAAAGTACTTTTAACCTTAAAAAAAAACTAACATAATCAAACAAAGAGCTCGAGACGAGTCAAAACATTTAATTTAAAATGCACTATGTACCTCTACCCGTGAGAGAATTTCACTTATAATCTATTTATTTAGAAATGATAATAAATGTTAATCTTAAACTTTCAAGTTTATAAAATGGAATTCTAAAGGGTTTTTGTATGGATGACCCCTTTTCACGCCCCTTAATGTGGTCTAACCTGCTTTCTGAAAATAATGAATATTATCCATTCTGATGTGACAATGCGCGCAAAATTACCTAGGAGGGTAGTATGAGGTCGTCTTGCTTGTTCACGCTCTCGGACAGAGTAACGCTATCGCTGACCATTCTCGTTCTTGCTCTCTAGCCACATCAGCAAATATCCTTGGATCTTACAAGATTCTCTCTTGAAGACTCGTCTCGCTCACGTTGCCTCGTTCTCGCTCCGGTTGGACACATCACTCGAGCGCCTTTTACGAAAGTTGTACTCATTCTCGCATGCTCGCTCTCTCATGCTCTCACTCTCACTTCAAATTAACTTGTCGTTTTCTTCACCTCCGATTTTGGTAAGTTTTCAGTGGTAAGTACAGACACTATGTGAGATGACTTGGTGGTTTATTAGCCGAAATCACTGACAAGGAAAGATCAAAATACTTACCATTGAAGATCCCAATCAATTTTTTCCAATAAACCTTTCAAATAAATAAATCATATAAAAATTTTATATCAAACTAAAAACAATTCTTTCTAAGTTTTCCACTTTGTTCAAACTTACTTTCAAACATTTTCTCCTTTGAAATGTTCTTCACATATAACCAACGTCCAAGCAATCAACCAATCTACATTCAAAAAATAGGTACAATCAAATACGTTGTTATATTTTTGGAAGATTTCTTTCTACGTTTGAAACATAGAAACAAACGTTTTACGGTTTAGGGTCTGAAAGCTTTCTTCCTACGTTTCTATGTTTCAAATGTGTTAGGCTTGAAAGTTTTTTTTAGTTTTAGAACGTTGGTTACTATTGTTGGGATTTATGCCCTAAAATCTTGTAATTAATGATTTATTTAATAATGAATAATAATTTTGATTATTTTATTTACAATATAATATTATTCATTAGATGAAAAATCTAAGGTTATTAGTGTAATCTTGAACAGTATGTGGTTGACATAGGAGAGGATCATGTTCAAGAACTAACCTAAAGGGTCATAGTATATGGATAAGGTTGGGTGTCTTATCCTAGTAACACTGTTGATACGGCCTACTTTGTAATAGTTACAAATGATTTGATCAAAATCATTCATGTGGAGACATGTGAATGGAGGTATCTTATACAATGAGTTTGTATAAGATTGGACCATGAAATATTTAATCTCTCTTTATAAATTCGTTAATTGAGAATATTTATATTTCATCAGGATGATCATATGCAACTCAATCTTAATCTTGAGTGAGTTATGAACTCCTGCCTATGAGGGCTTGTCCTTTGATTTGCATGGGTGAGAGTGACTTTTGTAGCCGATTCAATATGTTTATCATTTTTGTGACTTGAACAAATAGGAAGCTGGGAACATAATCTCACAAGATGGAATTCACTCATTCTCATATAGGGTAAGTAGATGAGTAGTTCCCTTAAGTGCTGATTTCGAGACTTGAATAATGAGACCCCACCCTCTTACAGGCCTGAGAGGGACTTAGTTTATAATTGGATTATAAACAGATTGTTCATCCTCATCAATGGTACTTAAGGTGCAAGATGTAATTATAGGGGTAAAACGAACTTTTGACCCAGCTGTAATTACGAACAACTCATGAAGGATCGACTTGCATGTAGTGATCATATCCATAAACACTACTTGTCCTACAGTGCATAAGAGTGCAATTTTAGGTCTATAGTGGAGTGACCCTAGAGTTAATGAATGAAAATTGATTAATTAAATAATTTAATTAATTAATTTTTTATCACTGGAGCTTATAATCTGTAGGTTCATAAGGTCCCCTTGCTAGCTCATAGTAACACTAAAAGATCAATTTAGTTGAAAGAAAAATTTGAAATGTTCAAATTAATATTTAATTTGAAGTGTTCAAATTAATATTTTATATATTAGTTATATTAAATATAAAATAGGAAAGTACATTTATTGTATTTGATACATTAAATATTAAAATAATTAATATATATTAGATACATTAAAGAAAAGATATTTATAAAATTTGAATAAAGATTCAAATAAATAAATATCGTAGGAGATTTGAATGAGATTCGCATAAGTATAAGATATATTTTAATATATTAGATATTAAAATATAATATTTTAATTATGGCAAAGATTTGCCCTTGGTCTCTATAAATAGAACCCTTGGGTTGAGTCATTAGACATGACACACATCTCCTCAATAGAGAATTAGAGAATTCTCTCTAGACCTCTTACTCTCTAATCCTTTGTAGATTTTCTTTCAAGAGGCTCCTACAAGCCTTGACCCTGTGTTCAAGTCATAGCAAGTGAGCCTTACGGAATTAGAGTTTCAACCTCATTAGAATTGGAGCTAGAAGATTAAAGACCCGCCAAAATATTCTCCATATAATCCTAAGGTACATTTGCTTAACCGTAATTTTGTTTTTAATTTTAAATAAATCAAAGTTGATTCCAACGCTTCTGTTGTGAGTTTAATTCGATTATTCCCTTCAACTATGGCATTGAAGTGCGACAAGTAGAACTAGAATGAGAATAGGTAAACCCTAAACCCTAATAAAGCGAGAGCGTGAAAGAGAGAGAAAGCTAGAGTATCTAGTTTTGCATTGTTTTTTAATTCTATTTTCTTACTGCTACTTACTATTTATTTACTGTTTTTTGAAAGATGGGCAAGAAATCCCTATTCATTTGATACGGGTGCAGTTGGGATGAGACTAAGAACTGTTATATTGGAGGCTGGCTAACATAGGTTATCGTGCCGAGCAGCGTCAGATACGATGAGTTGAAAGGTCTAATATATGAAATTACAAACATTAGTCTGACGATGTTTGACATTACAATGAGGGTGAAGATGCAATTGGAAGAGCAATCCTCTTTGATGTACATAGGGAATGTTCGCGATGTTGAATTTCTCCTTTTCCAAAAAAATGTTTCAAAGTTGTAAGTATTTATAACAATTGTACAGAAGCATGATGGGAACGTTCAACCGGATGAGGATACACAAGCTTATGATGTCAATTTTCATGTGATGGTTAAGGATGAGGGTGTGGATATGGAAAATATAGAATCATTGAACATGTATGGAGAGAAAAGGCAAACATACCATTATATGAGATGAGGCTCTCCTTAGGAAATGACAACAATAAATCATGGGAGCCATATTATACTCACCATGGTTCTCAACCTCATCAGATGGACCACATGAAGCATGAGACTTACATAGAGCAATACATGCTAGTAGAAACGAATGAGGGCAAAGTCACTTGGTGGATCGTCTAGTTGTTGAGAATGAGACAAGGTTCATTCCCACTCCAAGGGCACTCGATTGTGCTCCTTCTCAAGTTAGACCATCGTACCTACTTTGTCTGGTCCGTCTTCGTTTGGCTGTTCATCTGGTGTGGATGTTGAGGTTGGGCAGTTGTTTGTCTGCAAGAAGGACTTAAAGAAGAAACTCTCGATGCTGGCCATGAACAATTATTTTGAATTCAAAGTAAAGAAATCCACAAAGGATTTGTACACTGTGGGATGCATCGACAAGACCTGTACATGGAGGTTCCAGGCTGTTAAGATGGAAGGTTGTGAAATGTTCAAGATAAACAAGTATGTAAGTGCACACACATGCTCAATTGAACTGTTAAATCGCGACCACAGGCAAACAAATGCTGAAGTAATCGAGCACATAATAAAAAATAAGTTTGAAGGAGTTGATCGTGTATAAGCCAAAGCACATCATTGAGAATGTCAAACAAGAGTATGGGGTGAATATAAGCTACGACAAATCATGGCTTGTCAGAAAAATGGCATATTCATTTGCTAAGAGGACTCTAGAAGATTCATACACCATGATTCATGCATATAGAGATGCCCTAAAAATTGCTAACCCAGGGACCATTTTTTAGGTTTGAAGACTCCCTTTATTTCAAATATGCATTCATGGCATTGGGGTCTTGTGATCGGGTTATTACACATAAGCGCACGCGATCGAAGTAATACAAATTGGTATGTGAGTACCAAGTATCGAATCCCACAGGGAACAGTATAACAAAAATATTGTAAAGCAAAGTGTAAGGGAAATTGCAACTTTGAAAACTAAATTGCAAAAATAATGTTGGGATGGTGTGTTGATAAAAAGAAAAATTGCATAATCTAATTGCAGAATCAAGAAATGACAATATTGAAATAACAAAGAAAAATTGCAGAATTGAATTGCAGAATCTAGAAATGACAATATTAGATAACAAACTAGATAGATTTAATAAATGAAATTTCAAAAGGGAATTTGGATAAAGATGGGGCTAAAAAATGTCATTACCCTAAGTTGTAATTGCAAGCCAAAATTACAATTCCAACCTACTCCACACTCAATTGTAAACCAAAATTGCATCTCCTATTTGTTGGGATTTATGCCCTAAAGCCTCGTAATTAATAATTTATTTAATAATAAATAATAATTTTGATTATTTTATTTGCAATATAATATTATCCATTATATGAAAAATCCAAGGTTATTAGTGTAATCTTGAACAGTATGTGGTTGACATACGAGAGGATCATGTTCAAGAAATAACCTAAAGGGTCATAGTATATGGATAAGGTTGGGTGCCTTATCCTGGTAACACTATTGATACGACCCACTTTGTAATAGTTACAAATGATTTGATCCAAATCATTCATGTGGAGACATGTGAGTGGGGGTATCTTATACAATGAGTTTGTATAAGACTGGACCACGAAATATTTAATCTCTCTTTATAAATCCGTTAATTGAGAAGATTAATATTTCATCAGGATGATCATATGCGACTCGATCTTAATTCTGAGTGAGTTATGAACTCCTGCCTGTGAGGGCTTGTCCTTTGATTTGCATGGGTGAGAGTGGCTTTTGTAGCCGATTAAATATGCCTACCATTTTGGGGACTTGACCAAATAGGGAGCTGGAAACATAATCTCACAAGATGGAATTCACTCCTTCCCATATAGGATAAGCAGATGAGTAGTTCCCTTAAGTGCTGATTTCGGGACTTGAACAATGGGGCCCCACCCTCTCATTGGCCCGAGAGGGACTTAGTTTATAATTAGATTATAAACATATTGTTCATTAGAGGATCAGTGGTACTTAAGGTGCAATATGTAATTACAGGGGTAAAACGGACTTTTGACCCAGCTGTAATTACGAACAACTTGTGAAGGATCGACTTGCATGTAGTGATTATATCAATGGACACAACTTGTCCTACAGTGCATAAGAGTGCAACTCTAGGTCTATAGTGGAGTGACCTATAGTTAATGAATGAAAATTAATTAATTAAAGAGTTTAATTAATTGATTTTGTATCATTGGAGCTTATAATCTGTAGGTCCATAAGGTCCCCTTGTTAGCTTACAGTAACACTAAAAGATCAATTTAGTTGAAAGAGAAATTTGAAATGTTCAAATTAATATTTAATTTGAAGTGTTCAAATTAATATTTAATATATTAGATATATTAAATATAAAAGAGGAAAATATATTTATTGTATTTGATACATTAAATATGAAAATAATTAATGTATATTATATACATTAAGAAAAGATATTTATTAAATTTGAATTGGATTCAAATTAGGAAATAAATGTCGTAGGAGAATTTTAAAAAGTTTGAATATGATTCAAATTATTTAGATAAATATATTTTAATATATTAGATATTAAAATATATTATTTTATTATCTTCCCTAGACCACTAAAAATAGGACCCTAGGGGTGAGTCATTGTGTATTCTGAATAACACACATCTCTTAAATAGAGAGAATTAGAGAATTCTCTCTAAACCTCTTCCTCTTTAATCCCTTGAGGATTTTCTTTCAAAAGGCTCCCACAAGCCTTGATCTTTTGTTAGAGTCATAGCAAGGAAGATTTTGTGGAGGAGATAAAGACCCGCCAGAAGAATCTCCATGTTTATTTCAATGTAAGTTTTTGTTTAACCTTATATATTTTGTGTTTAATTCTAAATAAATCAAAGACGATCCAATGCTTCCGCTGCGGGATGAAAAGTTCATTCCTTCACTATTCACCTTGAATTTAGGTTTTTAGGAGGCTAAGTGAGAGACCTATATGTCTATAGTCCCTCTATCTTAGATAATTCGGTTCAACAATTTTATGCGTTTTGGAGTCCTTAATCCATATATTTAGGGTAAGGATTGGCTTATGTTTAAGCTCTTTTTCTCCATTTCTTGTGTGAAATCCGCTTATCACTAACCCTGTCGGTATTAGATCTAAGCTTGAGTTGCTACCCTAGATAATCAATCTAGGATCTCAACGGAAATGTATTCAACACAAGCAAACAATTGAGATGTAGGCTTAGTTTTTATTGAAATTTAGGCTATAATTACTTCTTAGGAAATTCACATTCTTGAACCCCCTAAGAAGTTTTAGCTCATATTAAAAATAAAAATATTACAACTAAATTTTGAGAATAAGTTCATATTTGAAGTTGTGTAAATTGATTAATTAAGGCAATTAATTATAGTGCTATTCTCAATAAAACTACAAGGAATTCAAGAGATTCTCAATAGAACAAAGAATCAATGGCTTTAAACATTCCAGTAAAGACTAAAACTTGACTAAATGCAGAGGACAGAACCAACTAATAATGAAAATTCGTTCAATATATCTGGCTAACCACTCACTCCATTCCAATCAACTCAACCTTCACCCAATTTAGGAGATGGTTAGTCTTAACAATCCAAGTGAACTTGCTCGATCGCGTTAATCGGCGAAAGAGAATTAGGATCGCCTTTGCTTACAAAGGGTTTTTGGGAATGGGAGGTAGGAAGGCTGAGTAAATATTTAGCAAGTGAAGCTCGCAAATATTTCTCGATGACCTTTCCTTTACAACTCGGAAGTCTTTTATAGACTCCGGATTTGAAACGGAAATTAAAATCAGCTAACTAAGAGATAAGTTTGAACCGACAGGACATGCCCTGTGTGAACCAAACTTTCTCAATGGAGACAAACTACTTTCTAAAAAGCAATAAAACAAACAACTTTAATAAAGTAGAGGAATCTACTTTATCAAAAGTAATAAAACAAAAACAGTAAACGGCGGAAAGTAAAAAGTAAATAGTAAATGACGGAAAGTAAAATAAAATGATTACAAAAAGACAAAATAAAATGATAAACTTTGAAAAAGTAAGACGAATCGTCATCATTCTGATCCAGTCGTGCTTGTCCTTTCATCTTTAATAAAGTAGCTTTATTAAAGTGATGCGTCAGTCTTTCATTATTGCTTCTGTCCGATACTTCAAGATTGTTGAAGAGGCAAGGATACACCGGAGAGCTTACCAACGGTTTCACAGCGCCTGGCGACTTACTACCGGGAACACAACTCCTAAAGATCCGCAGCAGGTCCTCATCTTCAACCTTTGATATCTTCAAGCAATAGTCTTTCACTGAAACAAATAGCAACTCTGAAGAGGCTGATCACGCTAGCTTGTTTCCAAGTAGCAACTCTGGAGAGACTTATTACACCATCTGCTCTGTTGATGCGCTGGCACAAGACTGGAAGTGGATGATGATTTTACTATGCACAATACAGAATCCAGACCTTTACAAGGGATTCTGTACATCTGATACTATACATACTAATAATTTACAGACTCAAAACTTTACAACATAGATAATCAGGAATTAATTTCCCGATTATGAAAACTAAAAAGAATATTCAAAAAGATACAAGAAATTGTACAAAAATGAATCTAAAATCAAGATCTAAAATCTTGACTAGAAAAGACTAAAAGGAATGTACAGGAAAGATGAAAAACATATAGAAAAATATATACATATATGACAATAGTTTATCCTCGTTTCGGAGGGATTTTTTTTTTTTTTTTTTTTTAAACAAGATTCACGGAGGTTGTGAATCTAGAAACGGATCATTTAGATCATATGGAGACATCTCTTCATCGTCATCAGCTTCGCTGGGATGAGAAGGTGTTCTGCTTTTGGCTTCTCCCAGAATTCTCTGGTATTCTTCTTCTGAGGTTGTTTGGGCAAGCCTCGAGATTAAATGAGACCGAGTATTCAGAAATTCTGAATTACTCCTTGATTGATTAAGTAGTTCTTGATTGCAAGAGAACCACTCGTTCAATCCTTCTTGAGACAGATGGGAAATATCATATTTATCCCACCATTTAATCTTCACCGTTTTGGCGAGTTCTTTGACGTTATCTTTTACTCTAGACTGGAAGTTCCAACTGAGTATCCATGAGACTTTAAAATATAAGCAGAATCGAAATAAATTTGGAAATTCGTTCTTGCCTATATTTTGTTGAAATTGATGGTATGCTTCTTGAACTTCTACAGGGAATATATCTTCTGTGAGTCCAAAAGTTTTCCACCAATTGATGAACCAGTATGGATATTCCATACGGTGAGCTCTCTGGCAGAATTGAATAAACCAGGAGTGATCAAACTTGATATACCATAGGACATAGAACCATGCTTGGACATAGTCTCTATAGGTATATGTCTGGGGTTTGAAATGTTGAGGCAGAGTCCTGGGTGTGAATACACTTTGATTCCAATGAGTTGGAGTCAGGACTTTGAAGATTTTGAATTTGGAGAAAGCGACTTTCTTTGGGTCGTCGCGATCTGGTATATGAGTTACTTCAACAGACTTTGTGTCTACTAAAATAAACTCATAGAATTTTCTTGTTTTGAAAATCTCCTCCGGCATGAAGTAGAAACCGGTAGGGAAATAGTTTTTGATGATGTCCGTAATGGAGGCACCATCAGCTTCAGGCTCTATTACTGCTGGCTCAACAGCAATAGGCTTCTGGAAGTAGGCCTTTACCTGTGGTTTAGGCGAAAACCTACTGTTTGGATCTACTGCCTGTGAAAAGGTAGTAGGTCGAGAAGACGACATAGGTCTTGGAGACGATGAACTGGATCCCTGAACAGAGGGAGCCGGAACAGATGTTCTTCTAGAACTTTGTGAAAGTGTCGGAGAGACTGGTCGTCTACTCTGACGGGTTAGGTTGGCCGATGGCCTTGGTGGTGGAGTAGATGACTCCATGGAATCGCGAATCACGATTCCTGAAGAACGTTGTCTAGGTCTGACCACCAGTGTGAAATCAGAATCTAGAGCATATTGTTCTGCAGTCATCGGACTTGCAGTTTGAGACGAGGTAGAGGCCTTTTCTTTGCCTTTTGAGACAGGGGTAGCAGGGCTCTTGCCCTTTCTACTGGACATCTTTTTTCCTATCACTTCGGAGAGAGGAAGACGATGGCAAAGAGGGGGAGATTTTAGAGAGGGTCTTATTTAGAAACTCTCTTGATAGGTAATCAGCTAAGGGGTTTTGAACTCCTTTTATAGGCAAAACCTCAAAGTCGAAGCATGATAAGATTGCTTGCCATCTGGCAAAAATCTGTTTTGAGACTAAATTCTCAACATCTTTTTCTAAAACAAATTTAGATGCTTGAGAATCTGTTTTAATGATAAATCTTTTGTTTATCAAATCTCCTTGAAATTTTTGAACACATAAAACTATGGCCAAAATTTCCTTTTTGATTGTTGAATAATTTTTCTGGGTATCGTTCCATACTCCAGAATAAAATCTCACTATTTGTTCTTGGTTATCCATACACTGTTTGAGGATTCCTCCATATCCGATATCGGATGCGTCAGATTCCACTATCAACGATGCTTCTGGATTAACAAGACTTAAACAGGGTAATGATTTGACTAAATCTTTTATTCTCCTTACAGCTTGCGTATGCTTAGCTGTCCAGGGTTTTGGATTTTTTCTAAGTCTTTGAAACAGTGGTTTACAAATGGGCCTCAAGTTTTCAATAAAATCTGAGACATAATTGAGACAGCCCAAAAATCTTTGTAATTGGGTTTTGTTTAAAATTTCGTCCGGAAAATTATCCGCAAATTCTATGGACCTTTGAATTGGGGTTACTTGGCCCATATGGATTTCGAATCCGAGAAAACGGATTTTGGTTTGAAATAATTTTATTTTTGAGACAGATATTACTAAACCATTTTGTTTAATAATATCTAAAAACTTTCTCAAATGAGAAAAATGTTGATCTATACCTGATGAAAAAATTAAAACATCATCGATATAGATAATTGAAAATTGAGATATAGGATCAAGAATATCATTCATGATCTTTTGGAATTCTGATGGAGCGTTTTTCAAGCCGAATGGCATGACGTTCCATTCATATTGTCCAAAAGGAACATTGAATGCAGTCTTGTAACGATCTTTTTCTGAAATTTGAATTTGCCAGAATCCTGACTTCATATCAAATTTCGAAAATACGTTTGATCCTGATATCCTTTTTAATAAATCATTTTTGTTGGGAATTGGATATCTAATCCATTCCAAAACTTTGTTTAAAGGTTTGTAGTTGATTACCAACCTGGGTACACCACGCTCCTTTTCTGCCTGATTGTTGACATAGAATGCTGCGCATGACCATGGGCTTTTGGATGGTCTGATCAGCTTCTTTTTTATCAACTCGTTGATCTCTGACCGGCAATGTTGTAACAATTCAGAGTTCATCTGGATTGGTCTTGCCTTTGTCGGAATTTGAGACTCTTTGAATTCTTTGACATATGGTAAGTTTACCATATGCTGCTTTCTGTCCCAAAATGCATTGGGATAGTCTGAGCAGACTTCTTTTTCAAATCTTTGTTTTAAGACTTGAATCTTTTTCTGCATTTGCTTTTGTTGAAGGTTTTCTTCCACTCTTTTGTAACTGACTTCTTCTTTTAGGAAGGCTATCTGCTTTTCTTTGAGACCGATTGTATTCAGCTGACTTTCTTTACTCATAGAATGAACTTTATGAGTAAGTATTGGCTTGATCCATTCGAACAGAATTTTCTGCCCCATGGATTGAGTATGTATACCCTTTTCTGATACGCTTAGGGGATACAGTTGTGTGAGGAATGGAGTACCTAGAATCATACTTTGACTTAGGTTTTTCACCAGAAGACAGGAAGTTACGAAACATATCCCTTCTTTACAGATATGTATTTCGGGTAACTTATATCGTATCTTCAATGGTCCTCCATCAGCTCCTTTTAGGAGTTCCTTCGTCTTCTTGAAGTATTTTGATGGGATTAGTCCCTCGCGGATGCAGTTCTGATCTGCTCCTGAATCTATCAAGGGAACGAGAGTTAACTTAAAATTTGCAACTTTCAAAGTTACCTCTGTATACCACTTTTGGTATGAGACCTTGGTTATGGTGTTTAAGAACACCCCTTCATTTATCTTCAGCTCCTTTGATGGTTCTTCTATCTTCTGCTTTCCTTTATGTAAGGAAGCTATTTCTGTTGAAAGCTTAAGGTAATCATCCTTGCAGCTTTGCCTTAGTTCTGAAACTTCTCCTTTGAGAGTGTTGATTTCAAATTGTAGGTCTTGAACAGTGACCTTCTTTTCTTCTTTCATTCTTCCCAAGACATCGTCTAGTGTAATGGGAATTATGTCCAAGTCGATATCTTTCTTTTCATCTTCTTTCTTAGATGAATTCTTTTTCAACAACTCTTTCAGTTGCTTAAGGACAGCAACTTTCGTCTCTTCTTCTGGGAGCTTCTCCACTAGGTCTAGGAGAAATTCCTGATCACTTGTTATAACATTTATACTGTTATAACAGCCGCATGCTCTGCCTCCTTTGCAGTCCTTTTTATGAATTTCTTCGAATTCTCCTTCGTCAGAATAGTAAGATGAATCTTCTGATTCTTCTCTTATTACCTGAACATCTTTGTCTGAATCTGATTGAGAGTAGTCACTGGAGCTTGATCCAAACGCGATTAGCAGCTCCTTTTTTAGATCCTCATCAATCTGGAGTTCGTTGATTTTTCCCCTTAATGGACATCTATTAGAATAGTGTCCGTATTTCTTGCACTTGTAGCACTGAATCTGTTTTCCAGACTTCTTGTGCTTCCTTTCCTTCGTATATGAGGGTCTTTTGTAGGTAGGTCTACGCTTGTAGCCTCTTTCTTCTCGATATACGTTTGGCTTCGTATATCCTCTTCTGGGTTGAGAATGCTTCTTAATTCTTCTCACCTTTCTCTTTTCTATTTGAGAAGGAGCATTTCTTTGTGGCACGACATTGTACATGTCACAGAAGTATCCTAACTCCTTTTTTCTGTTGGCAGCCGTATTGGCTTTTGCCTGTGCCTTTACTTCTAAGCATTGCTTCATTCCGAAGTTGACAACATATTGGATTAGCTGTCCATATGAGGATTTCTTCCAATCTAAGACAGGTGATGTCTTCAGTTCTTCAATATACTGAAGCAATTGTGTTTGGAATAGCGGGGGAAGCCCAGTGATAAACCTTTGCTTCCAGATCTCGCTTTCGCAGTCATCCCTTTTGTAAACTTCTGACAAAAAGGTATCTTTATACCATCTGAAATCTTGGAGCTTTGGGCACCTAAGATTGTTCAGTGATATACCAGCCATGTATCGGTAATTAGTAGTTGTACCCATGAATGCTTCTGCGATGCCATGGGTCAAGGTAATTACCGCATCCTGTACTTCTTCTTCCATTGTCGCATCTCTAGGGACTATCGAAGATGAAGCTTCATTGGATCCCGTGGAACTTCCTGTTGTTCCCGTCGGTCTTCTCGTCTTGTGTCTGAGTATTGTTTTTCGTTCCGCATCGGTAAATCTATGATCCCACCATCCTTTTAGGATACCAGAGAATCCTGCCGAAAGGAACTTAGCTGATGCATGGTCAGAGTGTCCCTTGGTGATGTAGGCAGTGTTTGCCATTAACATCTCTTGGATAACTCCCATGACCAGGTACTCAGAAAGGCCGTCGAGATTCCATTCATAGATCGAATCTCCATCGTATGACCTGTACGTCATGTAACTTCTTTCTTCGTACATTAAATCCGGCTTAGAAGGTCTCGGATACCAGTTTCTCTGCTCACTTTGTCGAGATTCTTTGTAATAGTTCCGAGCATAGCTTCTTTGATGTTGGATTTTTAGTACGTTTTTTGGGTTTTGATCTTCAAGGGCCATTTGGCTAAGATCTTCTAACACGTCTTCAACTTCTGATTCGTTTAAGACATTGATCTCGTCTGTAGATTCTTTCATTGTTAGTTTCTTCAGACGGTTATCCACTTCTAGGATGAACTTGTCTAGACTTCTGTCTAGGTTGGACTTCATTCTTGGTATTGAACTCCCTACATCTGTTCTGAAGTATGGAGTTGTTGGTTCAGTGCTCCCAAATTCTCCTTTGGGAATCTTCTTCTTTGTGCTCGTTGCTTCTTCTACAATTTTCTCTTCTACCCTGTTTAATTGTTCAGACATGGTAGAGAGGATTTTGTTGGTATAATTTCCTTGAAGTTGAAGTCCCCGAATCCCCTTTGAAGGATTCTGCTCTTCAACATTCTGATCTATTAGTTTGAAAGGTACAGCCATCACGGCTTGATTGGAGCTTTCAAACTGTATAGCTTCTAAGGGAGGATGTGTAGAGCTTACCACTTCTCCTCTTGCGGTTCTCCATGATACCTCATTTAATACATTGATTGACTTTGCCAGCCAATCTTCTTTGTTCATATACCATTCAAAGAAAGGTATATTTTCTTCTAAGGTTATCATAACCTCTTTCCATTCAGCTTTGAGTTTCTCCCTTTCTTCTGCGTCAAATCGCTCGAAGAGTATCCTTCTGGGTTCTGCCCATGCGGGATCTAGGAAGTCTTTATTCAGGGCGTCCTTATCTATCTGGAATTCGCTCTGAAGTACATTAAGCTGATTTGCTTCCATATCTGTCTGAGTTGGCGAAGTATTCCTTTGGTAGTGTACCTCGGGAATATTCGGGTCTAGATTGACCTTCTCTATTTTGAGAGAGGTTGATCTAGGCAACCCTGCAGATGAAGATGGTGCTGCTCTGCTTGTAGAGGCGCTATGTCTGGAAGGAGCGAAGTGAGTTACCTTCGACTGTGGAGGATCCTCATCTTCGAACTCGATATGGACACTTCCGTCCGGTTTCTCCTCTATGAGGGTCAAAGTCCTTGGCTTGGGTTTTGGTGGAGTGAAAGCTTTCTCCAAATCCCATTCGGACCTTCTTGTTATGTCTTCCCATGATAACATCTTGGGAATTTCTATCAGATTATTTTCGAAGTCCGCTTCGAATAGGATTGTTTGTCCTTCTGGCGGTGCTTCTACAATACATCTTGGGTCCAGCGTTGTCTTCATAATTTTGTAGCTTATTCGCCATATTATTGCGAATGATTCTGTCATCTTCTCAACATTCAAATTCTTGAACTTGATATCCAATACTAAAGTGTTTAGTATATTTGGATCAGTTAAAGAAATTGGAAAGTTGGGATAGACATTGAAGTAGACTGGTCCTCTCCCTAGGTTTGCTTCAATGAGTCCTAGCATGGAGTTCTTGTAGTCTCGGTGTCTCTTGTCTCTGAGCGCGACAAGGATTGGAATATCTAGGCCTGGACGGTATAAAGGTCTTATACCTACTTGGACGAGGCCTATATGAAGGAATTGGTATTCTTGCTGCTTATGTTCCCATAACATTTCTGCAGAGAATAGCCTTATCATTTCTGGATTGTTGACGATCGGGATTGTCCTTTCAACAACCTTGATTCCCTTCATTTGATTAAATATTCCGGTGTCGTATATTAACGACGGTTTCACCTTTGGAACATTCCATTGAAGAATCGATCTTTCAATGGATTGGATGGATGATAGTGTATTCTTTATGTTAAGATCTGCACTATCTCCTTCTCTGAATCGGTGCTTATTGGCTTCTAGCACCATTTGCTTCTCAGCTCTTTCTACTCTGGTGGCTATTGCCTTCTTCTGCATTTCTTCGGCTTGTCGCCTTCTTGCTTCAGCATTTGTCTTCCATTTGTTGAATAATATCTTCACACGATCGGTCATCCGATTGCGATATTTTCTTTTCTTTATAAGCAGGGAGAATAAAGTGAATTCTCTTTAATAACTTCTTCTTCTTCTTCACCAAGAATCCGTCTTCTCGTTATCAGGGGGAACGGGCGGCTTACCAACGGTCTTACGCCTTCTGCCGGGAACACCTTCAGCCCTTGCCAAACACCTGACAGCCACGAGACCAAACTGACAATAGAAGGGATTGGAAGAAAAAGTATGTTAAAAAGAATTAACAAAATTCTTTCTGATTATAGAGAGAGAATGATATCACGATCATATACCCCCCGGGAAAAGAATTTGAAATCAACAAAGAAATATTGCTGAAATTGGCTACTTTATTTGCCTAAATAGGCTCTGATACCACTTGCTCGATCGCGTTAATCGGCGAAAGAGAATTAGGATCGCCTTTGCTTACAAAGGGTTTTTGGGAATGGGAAGTAGGAAGGCTGAGTAAATATTTAGCAAGTGAAGCTCGCAAATATTTCTCGATGACCTTTCCTTTACAACTCGGACGTCTTTTATAGACTCCGGATTTGAAACGAAAATTAAAATCAGCTAACTAAGAGATAAGTTTGAACCGACAGGACATGCCCTGTGTGAACCAAACTTTCTCAATGGAGACAAACTACTTTCTAAAAAGCAATAAAACAAACAACTTTAATAAAGTAGAGGAATCTACTTTATCAAAAGTAATAAAACAAAAACAGTAAACGGCGGAAAGTAAAAAGTAAATAGTAAATGACAGAAAGTAAAATAAAATGATTACAAAAAGACAAAATAAAATGATAAACTTTGAAAAAGTAAGACGAATCGTCATCATTCTGATCCAGTCGTGCTTGTCCTTTCATCTTTAATAAAGTAGCTTTATTAAAGTGATGCGTCAGTCTTTCATTATTGCTTCTGTCCGATACTTCAAGATTGTTGAAGAGGCAAGGATACACCGGAGAGCTTACCAACGGTTTCACAGCGCCTGGCGACTTACTACCGGGAACACAACTCCTAAAGATCCGCAGCAGGTCCTCATCTTCAACCTTTGATATCTTCAAGCAATAGTCTTTCACTGAAACAAATAGCAACTCTGAAGAGGCTGATCACGCTAGCTTGTTTCCAAGTAGCAACTCTGGAGAGACTTATTACACCATCTGCTCTGTTGATGCGCTGGCACAAGACTGGAAGTGGATGATGATTTTACTATGCACAATACAGAATCCAGACCTTTACAAGGGATTCTGTACATCTGATACTATACATACTAATAATTTACAGACTCAAAACTTTACAACATAGATAATCAGGAATTAATTTCCCGATTATGAAAACTAAAAAGAATATTCAAAAAGATACAAGAAATTGTACAAAAATGAATCTAAAATCAAGATCTAAAATCTTGACTAGAAAAGACTAAAAGGAATGTACAGGAAAGATGAAAAACATATAGAAAAATATATACATATATGACAATAGTTTATCCTCGTTTCGGAGGGATTTTTTTTTTTTTTTTTTTTTTTTTTTTTAAACAAGATTCACGGAGGTTGTGAATCTAGAAACGGATCATTTAGATCATATGGAGACATCTCTTCATCGTCATCAGTTTCGCTGGGATGAGAAGGTGTTCTGCTTTTGGCTTCTCCCAGAATTCTCTGGTATTCTTCTTCTGAGGTTGTTTGGGCAAGCCTCGAGATTAAATGAGACCGAGTATTCAGAAATTCTGAATTACTCCTTGATTGATTAAGTAGTTCTTGATTGCAAGAGAACCACTCGTTCAATCCTTCTTGAGACAGATGGGAAATATCATATTTATCCCACCATTTAATCTTCACCGTTTTGGCGAGTTCTTTGACGTTATCTTTTACTCTAGACTGGAAGTTCCAACTGAGTATCCATGAGACTTTAAAATATAAGCAGAATCGAAATAAATTTGGAAATTCGTTCTTGCCTATATTTTGTTGAAATTGATGGTATGCTTCTTGAACTTCTACAGGGAATATATCTTCTGTGAGTCCAAAAGTTTTCCACCAATTGATGAACCAGTATGGATATTCCATACGGTGAGCTCTCTGGCAGAATTGAATAAACCAGGAGTGATCAAACTTGATATACCATAGGACATAGAACCATGCTTGGACATAGTCTCTATAGGTATATGTCTGGGGTTTGAAATGTTGAGGCAGAGTCCTGGGTGTGAATACACTTTGATTCCAATGAGTTGGAGTCAGGACTTTGAAGATTTTGAATTTGGAGAAAGCGACTTTCTTTGGGTCGTCGCGATCTGGTATATGAGTTACTTCAACAGACTTTGTGTCTACTAAAATAAACTCATAGAATTTTCTTGTTTTGAAAATCTCCTCCGGCATGAAGTAGAAACCGGTAGGGAAATAGTTTTTGATGATGTCCGTAATGGAGGCACCATCAGCTTCAGGCTCTATTACTGCTGGCTCAACAGCAATAGGCTTCTGGAAGTAGGCCTTTACCTGTGGTTTAGGCGAAAACCTACTGTTTGGATCTACTGCCTGTGAAAAGGTAGTAGGTCGAGAAGACGACATAGGTCTTGGAGACGATGAACTGGATCCCTGAACAGAGGGAGCCGGAACAGATGTTCTTCTAGAACTTTGTGAAAGTGTCGGAGAGACTGGTCGTCTACTCTGACGGGTTAGGTTGGCCGATGGCCTTGGTGGTGGAGTAGATGACTCCATGGAATCGCGAATCACGATTCCTGAAGAACGTTGTCTAGGTCTGACCACCAGTGTGAAATCAGAATCTAGAGCATATTGTTCTGCAGTCATCGGACTTGCAGTTTGAGACGAGGTAGAGGCCTTTTCTTTGCCTTTTGAGACAGGGGTAGCAGGGCTCTTGCCCTTTCTACTGGACATCTTTTTTCCTATCACTTTGGAGAGAGGAAGACGATGGCAGAGAGGGGGAGATTTTAGAGAGGGTCTTGTTTAGAAACTCTCTTGATAGGTAATCAGCTAAGGGGTTTTGAACTCCTTTTATAGGCAAAACCTCAAAGTCGAAGCATGATAAGATTGCTTGCCATCTGGCAAAAATCTGTTTTGAGACTAAATTCTCAACATCTTTTTCTAAAACAAATTTAGATGCTTGAGAATCTGTTTTAATGATAAATCTTTTGTTTATCAAATCTCCTTGAAATTTTTGAACACATAAAACTATGGCCAAAATTTCCTTTTTGATTGTTGAATAATTTTTCTGGGTATCGTTCCATACTCCAGAATAAAATCTCACTATTTGTTCTTGGTTATCCATACACTGTTTGAGGATTCCTCCATATCCGATATCGGATGCGTCAGATTCCACTATCAACGATGCTTCTGGATTAACAAGACTTAAACAGGGTAATGATTTGACTAAATCTTTTATTCTCCTTACAGCTTGCGTATGCTTAGCTGTCCAGGGTTTTGGATTTTTTCTAAGTCTTTGAAACAGTGGTTTACAAATGGGCCTCAAGTTTTCAATAAAATCTGAGACATAATTGAGACAGCCCAAAAATCTTTGTAATTGGGTTTTGTTTAAAATTTCGTCCGGAAAATTATCCGCAAAATCTATGGACCTTTGAATTGGGGTTATTTGGCCCATATGGATTTCGAATCCGAGAAAACGGATTTTGGTTTGAAATAGTTTTATTTTTGAGACAGATATTACTAAACCATTTTGTTTAATAATATCTAAAAACTTTCTCAAATGAGAAAAATGTTGATCTATACCTGATGAAAAAATTAAAACATCATCGATATAGATAATTGAAAATTGAGATATAGGATCAAGAATATCATTCATGATCTTTTGGAATTCTGATGGAGCGTTTTTCAAGCCGAATGGCATGACGTTCCATTCATATTGTCCAAAAGGAACATTGAATGCAGTCTTGTAACGATCTTTTTCTGAAATTTGAATTTGCCAGAATCCTGACTTCATATCAAATTTCGAAAATACGTTTGATCCTGATATCCTTTTTAATAAATCATTTTTGTTGGGAATTGGATATCTAATCCATTCCAAAACTTTGTTTAAAGGTTTGTAGTTGATTACCAACCTGGGTACACCACGCTTCTTTTCTGCCTGATTGTTGACATAGAATGCTGCGCATGACCATGGGCTTTTGGATGGTCTGATCAGCTTCTTTTTTATCAACTCGTTGATTCAATATATCTGGCTAACCACTCACTCCATTCCAATCAACTCAACCTTCACCCAATTTAGGAGATGGTTAGTCTTAACAATCCAAGTGAACTTGAATCGGATTGGACAAACTGGAAAAGTACATAAATTGAACCATCTTACATCAAAATATAGAGCTGAAATTAAGGAAGAATTCTAAAAGAAACTTGCGATGAATGCTGGATAAAACCACCAAATTAATTCAAAATTGAATTCGACTGAGAACAAGAGGATAACCCCCACGACTATTCGTCATACAAGAAAGGAAATTAAAAAAAAAAAACAGAAGGTTGACCATCGGTAAAATAGAGAATGAAGAAGGTGCAGAAAAACAGAGTAATGTTTTTGAAAAATACCCACCAACTAAGAATGAGAATTAAACTTAAGCTTGCTTCAACATAACTCAAATGAAGAACGAGGATTGTATTTCAAGCATTTCTCTTTAGTACCAATAGAAAATTGAAGAAAAACAAACAGAACTGTAACTCCTCAAGGCAAAATGATAAAGAAATTCCCAAAAAAACAGAGCTTCGAAAAACCCACGAAATTCAATCCTCCAAACGCCTCCAAAATCCCATTGTGCCTTCGAGCTTCTTCCTCCCTCTTTTGTAGATCTTCCTAGAGTTGAAATTTGTCAAAAATCGCGCTCCCATCCCCCAATTCGTGCGAAAATTGATTTTTCCATATATGGGTTTCTTTGCTTGCGCGGGCTTTTCAATTTCCATAATTTTCTTGCCATTCCATGCTGCCCAGAATTGCAAAATCAGATTTTGCAATTTGATTTTGCAATTTCCATAATTTTTGCAAACAAGATCAATTTACTTAGAATTCTATTCCAAATGCCATCACATTCATTTCTTCCTTAAATTCAAGCAATCTTCACTATTTTCAATTGGTCTTAGGACAAACAAGGATATTTTAAGCAATTGAGAGTTAAATAAGCCTTAATTCTAAGGCTTATCATCTTGCATGAGAGGTTATGCGCACATGCGGGATGTTATCGTTGTTGATGGGGCCCATTTAAAGGAAAAGTACAAATGATACATGTTGGTCGGTGAAGCAAGGGGTGGAAATAACCAACTTTATCTATTGGCATATACGATCGTGGACAATGAGAACGATTAATCATGGACATGGTTCATGACGAAATTGAAGTTAGCCATTGGAGACTTCCCTAATTTGGTTATTGTTTCAGATAGCCATGCGAATATTGCAAAAAGTATTCAAGTTGTATTCCCCACAACATTTCATGTAGTGTGCACCTACTACCTGGAGAGTAATGTGTTGATGAACTATAAGGACAAAACAGCAGCATAATTGTTCAAAAATGCATCTAAGGCATTCCACGATTTAGAATTCAAGATGTATTGGGATCAACTTCTAAACTTGAGTGGATGTGTCATAGCTCGATACTTGGAAGGCGTTGGTATTTGAACGATGGGCATGTTGTTTCAGATAAACAAATGATATGACAATATGATTTCGAACAGTGCAGAGTGCTTTAATTCATTAACTACAGAAGCACAACTGCTGCCCATTATTCCATTGCTCGAATTTGTAAGAGAGCATCTCTAGGGGTGGTTTTATGAAAGGCAAAACTATTGGTTTTTGCTCACGAAATTACTGTTGGACTATGTCGAGCAACAAATGGCCATCGAGTGCGAGAAAGTTAGACGATACCGAGTCCAACCAATTGACTGTTACACATGTCATGTAAAAGATGGTCGATTATGTGGTATTGTTAATCTTCAAACTCATCAGTGCACGTGCAAAGAGTTCAACTCGTACGAAATACCATGTTTCCATGCTCTTGCAGCTGCTAGAGAACGCAACATCACCTCGTCTAGTCTTTGTAATAGATGCTATACCATTGAGGCTCTTCAAACAGTATATGCAAATCCTATATATCCAGTTGGGCATGTATCATAATGGCCGAAACAACTTGCATATGTGGAGATGAAAATACTTCCACCAAAAGGGGTTTCTCAAGTTGGGCGGAGAAGAGTACAAAGAATCCCTTCTACTGGCGAACACTAGCGAGTGCAAAAATGTAGCAGGTGTGAGAATGTCAGACACAACAGGCAGTCATGGAATCAACCCCTGTCAACGACCAAATTCAACGAATTGGAGCAGTAGATATGTTTGTATTTGTGTAATATGTTTGTGTTTGTGTAACATGTTTATATTTGTAATTGAACCAGTTAGTGGGATGCGTTATAGCAGATTCTGTTTTTAATTCGCTCTAGCTCTCGTTACTTTTATTCGCTCTTGTTCTCGCTCCCATTCACTCTATCAATCTTCCAATTTCATGTTAGATATTTACCTAACTAACGAATTTGCAAACTCTCGCTCTCTCTCTCGCTACTTCTAATCACTCTCGTTCTTGCTCACACTACTTCTACTCACTCTCAAGCTCTCGTGCTATTTTCACTCTCAATCTCGCTCACAAGTAGAAACTAGAGGTTGTAGAATTGTAAAAAAAAAATCGATTTACAGTCTAATTCAAAAGAATACATTACTAATAAAAAAAAATCTATATTTACTTTATAAAAATAAATAACACAAAAAGCTTTATACAATAAACTCCCCATCAAAAGAACTCTCTGTTTGACCAAGTTAACAAGCGTACTGGTTCCTAAACTCCATCATTTAGTGTAGAAGATCTTGTAGTTCAGTGAACCATGTTGGATGTCGGGGTTGTTTGCTCAATAGATAGGCCATGTGGTAGTACACATATCTGGCTTGTGATGAGGGAGGTTGCAAAAGTATAGAAGCGAGGGTAATGTGTGCATGAGGGGCTCCAAGAACTTACAAACGACTTCAAGCTTGATGTACGAGGGGTACAAGTCATATACCAACAACTGGCCTCTATTCAGATCCATGACCAATAAGAACCAGTGCTCCTCCATATTGATCAGGAAGTATACGAAATCCATATCTCGCCAAGCAAGCTTGTAGTCGTCGTGCACTCCTTGCACATACTTGAGGTAAGTATCCTCTACTTGCCATACCCGCGCAACTTTAAGCAAAGGCTTCTTCTTGGCCTTGTTGTATATGTTTTCACGAGTGCGCAAGTTCAAATGAGCCTACAAAAGACAATACATGCATTGTGAGTGGTTATTTCAAAAGGAATAAATTTGTGCACGAGAAAATGGAGAGTTAAATACATATCAAAATACTCGATAGCAATATCGTGAATATGTGTATGCACATGTCTAGATGAGCGTATAGCTTTCTCTTGATGAACATGAGCAACTTGTTTATAGTTTGCATAGAAAAAGCCATGATTTAATAAATAAGAAACCCGACATTAATAAATATGAAGCCAAAAAAGAAAAGTACTTACATCACACTCGACCCAAGAACTCTCTTGTTGCAAATCTCGAAAGAATTACTTCTTCATCCTGATCGATGTCGTACTGATACCATGTCGAACATCTGTGTCCGTGGTCAGATTGTGGATCCACTCCATCATTGCGTTGAACACGCTCTAGTCAAAGTCGTGGGCCGAGTTATATACAATAGACGATCGATGCAATGTTGTAATCTTCCTCGAGAGTGGATATTTACTCTCCATTCGCTGCCTCAGCTGCTCCTCCTTCGATCTCTTCACTGGGTTTGAAGAAGGAGTATATTAGTCTGCCTCCTTCCTTTTCCAAATACCTTTCCTAAGAAGTATATCAAGATCGGAGGCGGCCGAGATAGTGGGGCTCTCGTTGGCAATCGGAAGGGTGACATCGATGTCCGAAATGGTAAGAAGGTAGAGATATCCAATCCGACCATGGCGCTAGGGTCGTTAGGGACCACGCGCTACTGTCAAGGCTGAGGAGGGTGGCGACGGTGTGGTGGAGGCTAGCAAGGTTAGGGTCGGTGGTGTCAGGAATACAGAGGGAGGAGATGATGGGGTCAATGGTGGTGGGCAAGATGATGGAAATGGTGGTGGGAAGGGTGATGGGGGTGGTGGGTGAAGGAATGAACGTTTCACTCCGTAGCGGAAGCATTGAATCGTCTTTGATTTTATTTAAAATTAAACTAAAAATTAAGGTTAAGCAAACTTACTTGGAGTAAATATGAAGATATTTCTGGCGGATCTTTATCTCCTCTATAAAATCTTCCTAGCTATGACTCGAACACATGACCAAGGCTTGTGGGAGCCTCTTGAAAGAAAATACACAAGGGATTGGAGAGGAAGAGGTTTAGAGAGAATTCTCTCTCTATTGATGAGATGTGTGTTATTTCTAATGGCTCAACCCAAGAGTCCTATTTATAGTGGCCAAGGGTTTATTTGCCAGAATTAAAATATTATATTTTAATATTTAATAGATTAAAATATATCTTATACTTATTTGAATCTTATTCAAATCTCCTACGATATTTATTTATTTAAATCTTATTCAAGTTTTATAAATATCTTTTATTTAATGTATCAAATATACATTAATTATTTTAATATTTAATACAATAAATATATTTTCCTCTTTTATATTTAATATATCTAATTTATTAAATATTAATTTGAACACTTCAAATTAAATATTAAATTTGAACATTTCAAATTTTAATATTTAATGTATCAAATACAATAAATATATTTTCCTCTTTTATATTTAATATATCTAATATATTAAATATTAATTTGAACACTTCAAATTAATATTAATTTGAACATTTCAAAAAAAAAAATTCAACTTAATTGATTTTTTAGTGTTACTATGAACTAACAAGGGAACCTTATGAACCTACAGATTATAAGCTCCAATAATACAAAATTAATTAATTAAACTCTTTAATTAATTGATTTTCATTCATTAACTATAGTTCACTTCACTATAGACATAGAGTTGAACTCTTATGTACTGTAGGACAAGTTGTGTCCATAGATATAATCATTACATGCAAGTCGATCATTCATGAGTTGATCGTAATTATAGCTGGGTCAAAAGTTTATTTTACCCCTATAATTACATCTTGCACCTTAAGTACCATTGATCCTCTAATGAACAATCTGTTTATAATCTAATTATAAACTAAGTCCCTCTCGGGCCAGTGAGAGGGTGGGACCCCATTGTTCAGGTCCCGAAATTAGTACTTAAGGGAACTACTCATCTACTTACCCTATATGAGAAGAAGTGAATTCCATCTTGTGAGATTATGTTCTCAACTCCCTATTTAGTCAAGTTCCCAAAATGGTAGGCATATTGAATAGGCTACAAAAGCCACTCTCACCCATGCAAATCAAAGGACAAGCCCTCACAGGCAGGAGTTCATAACTCACTTAAGATTAAGATCGAGTTGCATATGACCATCATGATGAAATATTAATCTTCTCAATTAACGGATTTATAAATAGAGATAAAATATTTCGTGGTCTAGTCTTATACAAACTCATTGTATAAGATACCCCTACTCACATGTCTCCACATGAATTATTTGGATCAAATCATTTGTAACTATTACAAAAGTTGGCTGTATCAATAGTGTTACCAGGATAAGGCACCCAACCTTATCCATACACTATGACTCTTTAGGTTATTTCTTGAACATGATCCTCTCGTATGTCAACCACATACTGTTCAATATTATACTAATAACCTTGAATTTTTCATATAATGGATAATATTATATTAAAGATAAAATAATCAAAATTATTATTAATTATTAAATAAATCATTAATTACGAGGCTTTAAGGCATAAATCCCAACAGTGGGTAGGCTGGTGGTTGAGTTAATGCTGGTGGGAAGGGAGATGTCTATGGTCGGGGTGGTGGTCGCTGACTTGATGGTAGTAGTGGCCACAACAGTGGTGGTCGGTGTCAGACCCTTAAGTCTCGAAGCACATGACTTGACCAAGTAGGCCAAGACGAGTGGGTAGGTGGCACACTCGTGGCTAACGCGAGGTTAGCAACACAGGTGCTCGTAGTGTTGAAGAAGCGCAATTGGCACATGTTGCGTGGTCGGACAACATCGCATGGCCTGGAGACATCGCATGGAGTCTGGTAGGTGTCTGGCATGACACACGAAGCACAACGTGGGCAGAAGGCCCACAGGACGTGCTAAGAGGTTAACACGAAACCTTGTGAGTGGTTGGCGCACAACAACACGTCGGGGGTGCTTGGAGGCACACCCATGGGCTAGCCAAGGCAAGCCAACGAGCCAGGAGGACATACGAGCATGACCGGAGACATTCGGGTGGATGTCGACACGTTGGGCAGCAACTAGGACATAAACCAAGTTTACAAACTCAATGAGGAATCCAGCTGGGAATGATGTAATAGAAAACCCCACAGAGGAGCAGTTGAAAGAAGCTTTGCAGTTAATAGCTAGAGAAGGAACGAAATGAACAATGGCTTGTCAAGGAAAACGTCATCTAACAGTAGGGGATTTGAAGAATGAACCCGCCGTGTGGCTGAACTTCATTAGGAATCGAATAATGCCAACATCTCACGGTTCAACCATCTCGCAAGAAAGAATAATGCTATTATATAGTATTTACAAAGGGCTGAAAATCAAACTGGGCAGAATAATAAAGAATGAATTGGCCTTGAGGGGAAAAAAGAAAGCAAGAAAACTTTTCTTCCCTTCCCTCATTACCCAATTATGCAAAAGGCACATCTTACAATAGAAGACGACCTCATGGAGATCCATCCTTTAGATGCAGCTAGGGTAAGGTCCTTGATGATCCACAATGCTAGAAAAGAAAAAAGGCACTCTCGGCCAAGTGAAAAAATGAAGGCGGCAGGCAGTGAAGGTGAAAATGCAATTGCAAACCAATTGCATTCCAATAGCCTACTCTCCTTAAGGGCAGAATTAAAGAAGATGAAGGAGAAAAACCGAAAATATTGGGCATATGTCAAGGAGTGGGACGAATATTTTTGATTTAATTGTTTATGTTAGTTGTTAGCCTTTTACAGTATTTTGCTTCTTGTTATGATCAATATATTTGAACTTTTAAGTTATGTCTATTTTTTTAAAAAAAAAACATAAAAAATGTTTGAAGGAACAAAAACTCTCCATGATGAAACTTTGGAATAAACTTAGCTCATTAAACACTTAGATTTTTCACATCAACCTCATGACTCCTTTACTTTCCAAATTACTCAATCCCCATCACAACTAGTTTACAACCACTAGAATTTAAGAAAGGTCAAGCTTGTTGAATATATAGGACCTTTAAAAAAAAAAAAAAAAAACCACCCTCCTACCAACGTTTAGTCAATGAGGACATTGCCTGATCTTAAGTTTGGGGGGAAAAAGTCAGAACAAGAATGCAATTGCATTTCCATTTGCAATTGAAATCCATATACCCCACTCTTTTGATACTTTGAACTCATGCCTTCTATTGTTATCTAGGTTGTGTATAATGCTGCCAGTTCCAAAAAAAAAAAAAAATCCCATGTTGTAGAGGACTACTCCTCTTTCTAGAAGCAACCAAGTAATTAGGAAAAGTCATGACACCCATGATTGCCTCTGCATGAAAGGTTAATTTAAGAAATGAGTAGGTAAAAATGGTGATGGGTACTCGTAGTTAACTACCTTCACCACAAAGTGTCGGTAAGTTGAAACGAAGGCACAATTGACTAAAGGATGCTCCTCTAAAGAAAAATCAAAATGTGAATAGACTGGCAGCACAAGAATAAGTTTGGGAGGGAAATTTTTTTTTCTCTCTCACAAATTGGCTTATATAAGAAGCAAGAAGACCGAACTAGAATAAAAGTGGTGTGAACATAGAGGATGTGTGGGAAAGAGAGTACTAAGGATAGAAAAAGCTAGGAATGAAGTTAATTGTGATAAATAGTGTTATGAGTTTGAGATATCCTCTGAGAAGAGTTACTATTCTTTCTAACACTTGAAAATTATGATTGAAAAATCTTGTGGCTTTTCTGTTTGTTTTGATAATTGCTTGAGGACAAGCAATAACTCAAGTTTGGGGGTGTGATAATTCTCAGTTATGAGGATTATTTAATCCTAAAACTAAGTTGTTCTTGCCATTTTTGCATATTTTATCGAATAACGAGCAAGCTAAAAATAGCATTTATAAGATAAATTCATGCATGCTTGTCGGAGTATGGAAAAAGAAGAATTAAGTTGAAAAGATAAAGGAAAGTTAGCTAAAATCGTTGTTTTTGTGCAGATTTGAAGAAATAAAGAAAATGCAAATGAAATGCAATTGCATTTCCTTGAGAAGGCAAGGTGGTGAACAAGAGGGAAAATGCAATTGCAATGCAATTGCATTTTCTGGACTTATCAAGCAGTGCAGAATTCACAGAAATTCATCAAAATTCATGGGATTTACTCGATTTATGGGAGAAATTTCAGCCTAATCTCACGCCCCAAGTCTACCCAAGAATTAAGGAGCCCCAAGATGGAAAGAGAAGGCCTCGAAATATCTATAAAAGGGGAGGAAGAATGAAGAAGAAGGTGAATTGGGTTTTTGAACTTTGATTTTCTGGGTTTCTTTTCTGGTTTTTAACTTTCGGACAGCATTTTCTAGCATTTCATTCTTTTAGTTTCGCTTAATTAAATTCTGAGTTTGATCTCTCATCAACAAAGGTTCAAGAAAGTAAAGATCCAATTTCCCTTGAAGGAATTTCAGATCGATCAAAGCAAGGAATTCCATTAGCGTTTTTACTCTGTTTTTGTAGTTTTATCCCTCTGTTTTTCTGCTCGATTTTACTCATTTAGTGGGTCTCTGTTTACTCAAATTTCTGTATGTTTTAGAAGTTGAATCAATTAATAAATTATGGGTTTTGTTCTCCTTCATTTCTTTGTCAATTTGATGAAACTTTAGCTCCAAAGTTATGAATTTTTTAATTAGTTTCATCACTGGCGTGAAGATTTATTTGAAATTATTTAAAGGTTAATGATGGTGCTGTCTTGAATTCTACTTTTGAATATAAATTGCTTTCCTGAGTATTTGGGTTATTGAATTAGATTCATAAATTATTACTAAATTTCAGGTTTTTGATTCCATCACTACAACAGTCAATTTCTAAAATTTAGGTCATTTAATATGAGATTTTTAGCAATCAAATTTTTGGTTTTCATTACCTCCACAATGAGCTAATTTCTCTTTAAGGATTCAAGTTAGTGAATGCCCTAGAGGAGAGATGTAAAGTTCAAAAGCATATTCAATCCAATTGACACTTGAGACTTTGTTTATTTTTGTTGAAATAATGTGGGTAAACCTAGTCGGCGAACTAGAGATTGCTTGTCAAGCTCGAACTTAATACCGAAAGGGTTAAGGGAAAGCGGATGTTACAAAAGCAATGGAGGAAAAGGCTTAGAAATAAGTCCTGAACATCGACCCTAGACATAGGGCGAGACTCCAAAAGCACTAGAATTGTGCGCGAATTTATCTAAGTTAGATTATCCATAGAAATATAGGTTTAATCACTTAGCCTCCTAAAGATTTTCAAGCAAAATCGAATAGGAGTTGAATTCGGTTTACTTAATTCTCGTGTATTAACTATGATTGCAATTGCATTTTAAGTAGCATGTCTTTCCAAATGAACATAAGCAACTTGGATCCCATTCTTTTTAATTATTGACTTTTAGTTATTTTCTTTAGCAAAAACAATCTCTCAAGTATTTTTACATCATTGGTTACAACAATTATATTTTGAAAACAATTTTGTGTCATCTTAGTAAATTTTGTTAAAATTCGTTCCCTTGGGTACGATACTCTAGAGTACTTCCAGTTTTCTTTATTACTTTGATCAGTGCACTTGCATGTAGCGAATACTGATCATCAGGCAGGCGCATGGAGGAGCCGTGTGCACGCACCTGGCGCACGAGAGCAGAGGGCCGCACGAGCAAGACACTTGTTGGACACATGGCATCTCATTATCATAGAAGTGTGCATGGAGGACACTTGGAGGACACATGACGGTTTATTCTCATGCAAGGAGTGCATGTGTGACACTTGTCAAGATGTGGAGCTTTCCTACAAACAAAGTATGGATAATTACAAGGGTTTTTGTAATTATCTATTATGGATAATTATGTGGATAATTATCCATGGAAATGGATAAGAACAATTAATCTTATCCACATCCATATGGATAAGATTAATTAGTTGGATAACTACCCATTCTTATCCATGGGAATGAATAAGATCAAATGGTTTGACAACCACCCATTCGTATCTATCCATCCATCCTTCCCCCTTTGTCTATAAAAGGCAACCTCATGGATTGTGTGAGGGGCCTTGGGTGCCTTGGGTATCCTTTTGGGTAACCTTGGAGAGCCTTGGAGGTTTTCTTGGGAGAAAGCCTTGGAGAGGGTTTAGTGTGAGAATCTTTCCCTTCCTTGGGATTTCTAGAACATAGGTGTTCTAGGAAGCAAGCCTTAGTACTTGTGTACTTTGATGGTGAGAGTTGGTAAGATCTAAGGTAGTGGAGTCAATAGAAGATTTACCAACAAGTCCTTCCATTGTGAGAGTGGAGTGGTCATACATGGGAGTTAAGTGTAATCTATTCAGGGGGTGTCTTGATGGACGACTTCCATGGAGTTTTGTAGAGGTTGGGTATGTCATTGTGTTCAATGGCATATGCTACTAAGTTGTAACGGTTTCCTTATTCATAACTATAAATAAGGTTGGGAGTGAGTTTTTCCAGTAACGCTTGGTGTGTTTACTCTACAAACATGGCGTGTTCTTTATGGTACATTCATATGCATGTATGATGGTAGTCTACTCGAGCGAGCGAGTTGTATGGATCAAGTGAGCGGCGTTATGTGCGAGTCATGGCGAATGTCAAGGTGACATGGAGTGTTACTTCTGCAACTAACCTATGAAAAGAACTATCGGGATGATGAGAGGCTGTACTAAGACAATGTCTTAGGCTACACGAGGGCAAAAATTTTGATATCAGAATTTACCCCGTGACAGTCGGTATGGTGGACTCTAGCGGCTGCTGTGCTTGTTGCTCTAGAGACTCAACTCAATCTTGGCCCTCATCCTACATAACACAAAACACATATTAGTTAGATAACAAACATAATACATATACAAAATTTAATATGCTTTCATGTACCTTGTAGATAGTGCGTAATAACTCGACGATGGTGTTCACCTCTTCCATCTTCAGCTTCAAATCACCCATCTGTGATTTCAACTCCCCCAAAAACTCCTCAACTCGTTACACACGAGTATCGATGCCGCGACATGCTTGATGCACCCTCATGTTTCGAGGGTCGCTCATGGCTCAATGGTGGTCACTCGTGCCTCGAAGGTTGCCCTCGCTCAAGGTCTCCAGTCTGACCTTCTCCTGGCTAACCCTCTTCGGTCAGACCTTCAAACTACATCTCAAACTCCTGATCATCGTCGTCGTCGTCATATATAACCCTACGACTGACCTGAGTATCACAGTACTGTTGCTCGACCTCAGACATGACCAGTACTGAAGTGACCACCATTTTTAATAAACAAGTAGATGCCATGATAATGAAACTACATTATTATATACAATGTTGTAGGCAAGTGAGTGCATTCTAACCTTGGAAGACTCGAACACATCTCATACTTGATCATAATCCAATGTAATTTTGAATGAGATAATAAATGAATTTGAATCAAAATTTCTAATTTGATAACAATTCAATTTCGAGCGCCGTGAGATTGAAAGAGATGAAGAAGCTATCGCTTGAGTGAGAATGACGGTGAAATCTGAGCAGGGCCAGTAGGGGCTAATGTCGGGAGAGAGAGATGCAGCGAGCAGGAGACTGATGTTGAGAGAGAGATGTGGCTATATCTATGTGAGACTGAGAGTCTGAGACTGAAAGAGATGAAGAAAAACATTGCATGTTGATGTTGGGAGAATGAAAAAATGTTGCGTGACTCTGAGAACATGAAGATAGACTTAGGGCAAATGGAATCGAAGACTGAACCGACCAAATGGGTTTGGGTTGGTTCGGTCTGAATTAATATTAAAAACCTAATAGAATAGAATTGAACCGAACCGGTTCAGCAGTTCGGTTCGGTTTCTTACACCCCTACATTTTGTTGCTATTTTTTTATTTTTATTTTTATGTTTCATCAATTTTTTAATGATATAATGGAAATGTTGATTCACCCGTCATGTTGATGTTAAGCCCATGAACATGTGGAAATATCGATGGAAATGTCGACATGATGAAATTTTAATATCAATTCTTCCATCTATTTCAAGTATCTCCTTTTTTTTGTTTGTTTTATTTAATAATGATATTATATATGTTGTTTTTTTTTTTTTTGAAAACTTACCTCCCCTTTTTTTTTAATTTAGAAATCAAAATTACTTTTTTTAAACGATTACTTGTTCATCTCATCTTTTAACTTAATCTTATAATATATGATTGAGATTTATAACTACTTTTAACTCATTTAGAGTAATTTTCAAATTCAATAGTTTCTAAAAGTTGTTTTACAAAGTTAAATAGAAGTAAGTAGTTTTAAAATTGGTTAAATTATCAAAAATACCCTTGAACTATGAGGTTGGTTTCAATTATACCCCTAAACTTTGAAAAGTTTCATTTTAACCCTTGAACTTTAAAATTTGTTTCAAAACAACCCTTGAAGGTTTTTTTCGTTAAATTTATGGACGAAAAGTGACGTATTTGCATATGTTTTGATTTTTTTTCAACGTATATGTTCAAATATGTTTACATAAGCAACAATATAAATGCAAAAACATCATATTTCGTCCATGAATTTAACGAAAAAAAGCCTTCAAGGGTTGTTTTGAAACAAACTTCAAAGTTCAAGGGTTAAAATGAAACTTTTCAAAGTTCAGGGGTATAATTGAAACCAACTCCATAGTTCATGGGTATTTTTGATAATTTAACCTTTAAAATTTTCAAAATCACTTAAAAAAACTTAGGTTAAAATACCATTTTGGTCCCTGTACTTTGGGTTCTATTCCATTTTGGTCCATGTACTTTGGGTTCTATTCCATTTTGGTCCCTGTACTTTCAAATGTCCAATTTTAGTCCATGTACTTTCAATAAAGCTTAAAATTGGTCCCTATGACAAGTTTGAAGTTAATTTTTATCAAAATTGGTTAAATAATAATAATAATTTTAATACAAGAAAAGACACCATGTGAACATATTTTCAAAATTTATAGAGGAAAGGCTAATATAGACTAACTTTTTTAAAGAAAAATTAACCATAAACTAATAGTAGGGACCAATTTTAAGCTTTATTGAAAGTACAGAGACTAAAATTGGACATTTGAAAGTATAGGGACCAAAATGGAATAAAGCTCAAAGTACAGGGACTAAAATGGTATTTTAACCAAAAACTTATGAGAAAAAATTTGTCAATCACACGTGATTTTTATACAAGCCAAATCTATATTCTTAACAACTTTTGCAAACCAACGTGATTCAAGAGTGATTGATCAAAATCAATTTTACCGAACACAAAAAACAGGTAGAAATTTCCAAATAGGGCCTCCATTTGAAAGTTAATTATTAATTTATATACTTTTTAAAATCTTTTTATTTACAGAAATATCCGCGATATACTGATATCCGTAAAATTGAAATTCCGATAATGTTGACGTCTATATTTTCATCCTTGTTTATAATTGAACGGTTTTTAAGCTCCTAAATCAGTAAATCCCAATTTCAAAACCCTCCGCCCGAATAACGAGTAACCCTCGACCCGCAATCCTCGAGTAACAGCGAGGTTATAAATCCAGATTCGAAGCTCATCCTAAAGAGATTTCTAATTACCAGTTTTGATTCAGAATGTTCGGTCGAAGCAGGTTTCTCTCGTTCCCCATGGTAATTGGCGCTGTTATGTAAGTTTTCTCCCCAATTTTCATCTCTTCCTTTACCCCTTCTGAAGTAATCAATGAATTCGAGACTGCAATCTGTAGGGTCCTGATGTTCAAATTGCTATATGAAAATTGATTTACAAATTTATTTTCTTGCGATTTCTCTCCTGAATGTATTGCCTCGTACGGTCTTCTCGATTGCGGCATGGGAAATTGTAGGTCCAGGAAGTAGTTTCTACGATCAGTAGGGGAGATATCTTTTTGGTTATATGTAATTCAACTAAGCGATACAGAATATATGAAAACGATCCTAAAGGATTTGCTGTAACTGAAGTAGGCAGGACAGTCTTTCAGCCTTGCTTATTCAATAATTTTTGTTTTCCCTCTCAAATCTTGTTTTTCCATTGTTGCCTTGTGGCTTTTAGGTTTTAGTTTGCTTCTCTGTCTGCAAATTGATGTCAGATTTATATGATTTTTTTTTTTGAATGTACTGAAACATATTGAAAGGTTTGGAGTTCTTGGTATTAGCCCACTGACCCATAATTTAAGATATTGAGAACATATGCGGAAGTCAGAACTTTCAATAGTTCCAAGAATTTGAGAAACCTTCAGCCATTAGTACAATGTCTCAGGAACCAAAAATGTGTTAATGCAAGTTTATGGAGGCTCCAAAATAAGCAAAATTCTTGTTTCCAAACTTTTTATAGGAAAAATTTCCGTTTACAATTGACTTACTGCAGTAGATTGTAGCATGAGTTTATGAATGCATAATGTTTTTCATTTGGGGATAAGGCGTATGTTTCATTCAAATAGAACTGAAGTAGGATTTCTTCTTGGAAGTTTGGTATAATATTTAAGCTCTCGATGAGTTTTGGGCTAGAAGTAAAACATAGTTTCTGAATTGTAAATTACTTTGATGTTGGAAGCCTGTGATGGACACCCACAAATAAATAATCAAACAAGGAATATTTGAGAAAAATAATTCACTTGTATTGAAAAAACTATTCAAGAAGCTACAAACTTGGTTCACACCTTTATCTCAAATTCACTTTGATTTTCTTCTTCTCCACACATATGATGCTACAACACATACCAAGACATCATATTTATAGGACTCATGGAAAAATCTCGATCTTATAACTCTCATCCCATACTTAATTTCATGAATAACTTATTTACCTTTATGAACATATATAACTCTCATACTAACTCATCCTAAACAACCAATTCAAATACAAAAACGTTCTTAACTCCTATCCAAAAACTTCTAAATACATTAACATACTTAATTAAACTATAACTCATGAATGTGTATAACTTACCATTAAAAAATGTGTTTAACTTTCAACATCTCCCCTTAAACATGTTTTTTTGAAAACTCCAAGCAAGGTCTCAACTTGTTAAACACATAATCCTTGAGTGGCTTTGTGAAAATATATGCAATTTGATCTTCTGTCTTCACATATCCACTTGTACTTTTTCGATCATTAAGATCTCCAGCCCAATCACTATCACAATAACCTTGAAGTTTGAAGTTTGAATTCTTTAGACGATGTATAAAATAATTCGTAGTCAAGCGTACCTTTGTGGTAACGAAGAATTCTCTTTGCCATTTTCAAATGAGTAGTTGTAGGAGATTCCATAAACCGATTCACCAATCCAACACTGAAAAGAATATCTGGCCTTGTGTAAGTTAAATATCTCAAACTCCCAATTAAACTTTTGAAATATGAAGGATCTACAACATCTCCATCTTCATATTTAGACAGTTTTGTCCTAGTTTCCATCGAAGTTGCGACAGGTTTATAATTGAACATCTTGAATTTCTCAAGAATTTCTCTAGTATATCATTCTTGAGAAATGAAAATACCTTCCTTCGACTGCTTTACCTTTATACTAAGATAATATGACATAAGTCCAATATCTGTCATTTCAAATTCTTGGGTCATTGCTTTCTTGAGATCTTCAAACATGCTTGCACAATTTCCTGTAAAAAGTAAGTCATCCACATATAGGCAAACCAACAAAATATCTCCACGAGCATTAGTCTTAATATAAAGAGAATGTTCATGAGGGCATCTTAAATATCCATTATCAAAGAAATATTTGTTGATTATGCTATTCCACATTCTTGCCGATTGTGTCAATCCATACAAGAACTTTTTTAATTTTAAGACTTTATCTTCTTGACCTTTCACAAAATAACCAAGAGGTTGTTCCAAGTAGACTTCTTCTTGAAGATATCCATTCAAAAATGCTGTTTTGACATCCATTTGAAAGATCTTCCATTTATTTTGAGCAACAAGTGAAATTAACAACCTTATGGTCTCCATACGAGTCACATGAGCAAACACTTCATCATAATCAATTCCCTTTCTTTGAGAATAACTTTTTGCAACTAATCTTACTTTATGTCTCTTCACTTCTCCTTTTTCATTTCTTTTTGTCTTGAACACCCATTTGACACCTAGTGCTTTCTTTCCACTTGGAAGAGTAGAAAACTCTCATGTATCATTCAACTTTTATTTCATCGTCCATAATAGTCTTATATTTTTTATCTTGTGAAGCTTCTTCAAAATTTAAAGGTTCACTATCACCAAGAAGACAAAAAAGAGTAAGATCATTGAAACTTTGACTTAACTCTTCAGTTTCATCATATATGTCTTGCAAACTTCTCATGCGACGAGGTGCTTCACTTGAATTTGTACGTGATGAAAGTGTGCTTTTTTGTGGAATGATTGGCGACGTAGGTGGTGTTGATGAGGAAGCAATGTTACTACATCCATCATCATCTTCGGGAAAAAATAGGAACTTGTAGTCTTTCAGTTCATCATTCCAATTCCATAATGCTTTCTCATCGAACACGACATCTCTGCTTACCACCATCTTCTCTGTAGCAGGATTATAAAACTTGTAGCCTTTTGAGCTTGCATCATATCCAATGAAAACATGCTGTTCACTTTTATCATCAAGCTTACTGTGCTTTTGATCTAGTATATGTGCATAAGCTATACTCCCAAATATTCTCAGATGAGCAATAGATGACTTTCTTTTAGTCCATGCTTGTTGAGGAGTTCTGTTCCACAAACTTCTAGTGGGAGAACGGTTTGACAAGTAAATAGCAAATTCAATTGCTTGTGACAAAAATTCTTCTGGCATCTTTTTACTCTTCAACATGCTTCGAGCCATATTGAGTATCGTTTGTTCTTCCTCTCAACAACACCGTTTTGTTGTGGAGTCCATGGAACTGTCATAGGGCGACAAATTCTATTTCTTCACAAAAATCTTTGAATTCATTTGAAGTGAATTCTCATCCTCTATCTGATCTCAAAGTTTTTATGTAAATACCACTTTCTTTTTCAACAAAAGCTTTAAATCTCTTGAACATGTCAAATACCTCTGATTTCTTCTTGACAAAATAAACTCAAGTTTTTCAATTAAAATCATCAATAAACAATAAGAAATAATTATTCTTACCGAAAGAACCAGATTTGATCGGTCTACAAAGATCAGTGTGAACAAGCTCTAGTGGTCTCCTTGCTCTTGAAGAAGATTCTTGTGAAAAATTCTTTCTTGATTACTTGCCATAAAGACAATCTTCACAAAATTGATCTGGATGTTTTACATATGATAATCCTTTTACCATGTCATTCCTGACTAATAGTCTCAATCTATCAAAGTTCAAATGCCCAAATCTCAAGTACCAAATCCAAGATGGATCCTTCAAACATGATTTCAAACATTTTGCAACATCAGTTGGAATGTTTAATAAAAACATTCCGTTCTTCGTCATTTGCACTTTAGCAATCATATTATCACGATAATCCTTTATTGAGAGACTATAATCTTTCATCAAAATAATATAGCCTTTCTCTAGGTGTCCCAAACTCAAAATATTGTTCTTCATATTTGGCACATAATAGACATTAGAGATAAACTCATGCTTTCTATTCTTCAAGTTGATTAAAATCTTACATTTTCCTTTCACAGGAATTTTTATAGCATCACCAAATACGATATTTCCACCAACGGATTCATCAAGTTTCACGAACATTGATTTACTTCCACACATGTGATTGTTTGCACCACATCAAGGTACCACGAATTATTTTCACATGTCTCTTCACCTTTGTATGCTAGACGCAAAGATGACTCACCATTTTTAACGTCTTGCTCCGCATAATTGACATTTTCTTCAACTTTATTTATGCATTCCCAAGAATAATGACCAAATTTCTGACAATTATAACAATCCACTTGACTTTTGTTATACATTTTGTTATTATTTGATCTTCCTCCATATGGCCTTGAATAATTTTGTCGTCCACAACCTCTTGATGAATTAGAATTTGAATTACTCTCATCAAAATTTTCTCGACTAAAATTTCCCCAACCTCGTCCTCTAAAGTTACCACGTCCCGACTGTGACCATGTCCTTGACTCGATTTCCTTTTTCTTGACTATCTTCTTTATCTTTCAAATGCAACTTTGACTAAAAAAGTTGCTCAATATTCTGTTTGTTATTCTTGAGAAGCTTCTCTTCATGGGCTTGTAAAGTACCCACAAGTTGATCAACGGACACTGTACTCAAGTCCTTTGATTCTTCAATAGCCACAATAATGAAATTGAATTTTTCATCTAATGAGCGAAGTATCTTTTCAACTACTTACTCATCATTTATTGTCTCACCATATCTCTTCATTTTATTTACCATTGCTAGCAATCTTGAAGTATAATATGAAATCGATTCAGACTCCTTCATGTGTAATGATTCATAATCACCTCTCAACTTTTGGAGGCGAACCTTTTTGACTCAGTCTACTCTTTTATAAGTATTCTCCAAAATTTTCCATGCTTGTCTCGCAGTAGTTGCTCCAGAAATTTTCTCAAAATTTGTATCATCAATTGCTTGATGAATAATGGTGAGCGTCTTTTGGTCTTTCTTTCTAGTTATTTGCAAAGCTTTTTGTTGAGCTTGATTCAAAGCCGTGTCATTCTCTGGTTCGTCATAGCCTCTATCAACAATATCCCATGCATCTAGTGAACCAAGTAGAGCTTTCATACGAATACACCAACTGCTATAATTTTCTTTCGTAAGTCGAGGCACTTGAAAAGGAACCAAATTGTTGTTTGCCATTTGCAAAAACATTTCTCTTTTTTCAAACTTAAGCTCTGATACCACTTTGTTGGAAGCATGTGATGGACGCTCACAAATAAATAATCAAACAATGAATATTTGAGAAAAATAATTCACTTGTATTGAAAAAACTATTCAAGAAGCTACAAACTTGGTTTACACTTTTATCTCAAATTCACTTTGATTTTCTTCTTCTCCACACATATGATGCTACAACACATACCAAGACATCATATTTATAGGACTCATGGAAAAATCTAGATCTTATAACTCTCATCCCATACTTAATTTCATGAATAACTTATTTACCTTTATGAACACATATAATTCTCATACTAACTCATCCTAAACAATGAATTCAAATACAAAAATGTTCTTAACTCCTATCCAAAAACTTTTAAATACATTAACATACTTAATTAAACTATAACTCATGAATGTGTATAACTTACCATTAAAAAATATGTTTAACTTTCAACACTTGAGCATCTGATTGGACTCTAGAATGTATGTTGCAGCATTGGTGTTGTTTCTGGGAAAGCAATATTTGGGCCACCTCTTGATGAATACTGGAGAAAGAAGCTGGACGAAGAGGAAACTGCGAAGGAGTCAGGTACTACTAGCTCAAGTAAACATAGGTCAGGATAATCATGTTTAGCAACATGAATATGCGGAGATTGGAGAAATATAGTTGCTGAAACAATCATTGAATATATGTAATCTTACATAGATATTTAAGAATGGGATGCCAGGGGTACGACCTTACTTGAATAGGGTGTGCTCTATAGGCTGTACAACTTTATCCTTGAGTTCTAAGAATGGGATACCAAGGCTGTCTTCTTTTATTTATGACACCATGTGGATTATGCACAAAAAATGGGAGTTCAGGTCATGAGTGATGTCTCTTACTTATAAAGGTGCATCAGTTTGTAAATTGGAGTAAAACATGCTAAAATTTTAGAACAAAACAATCAAAATCATGAACTTCATCAGCAAATACTATTTATCCTTCACTCAGGGGAGAACTCATAGTTTTGAACTACTCAAACTAGTCTGAAAACTCCCCTTTGTGAGGTTCCATCATCGGGCAAGCTAGTATAAACAAAAAAACATTATTGAAATATGTTTATGTACAAGCCATTTAACACTTTTGCAGAAGCTAAGGCAGATTGCAAGTCAAAGTTCATTCTCGCACGAGTCTTACATGCACCAGGGAAATTTATTTTTTTGCCCAAGTCAAGGTTCATTCACAAGGCTAAGAATATTGATGTACTAGTTAATAACTACCCATATTTTCCAACGAAGTCATTTTAACAATAATGCGGAAGCATTAAACATATGCTAAAACTAAAGATAAAATGACCCTCACCTAACAAAACAAAAAGGCTTAATTCAAAGCGAAGTCCATTATTCAAAGAATAATTAAAAAAACTAGACAATTATTTGATTAAACGAACCAAATGATCTATGAACAAATGCTAAGTATAAACTTAAGTAAATTACTAAAATTCTAAAATCATCAAATTCCTCGACTTATGCTAGAATGCTAATCCTTAATCACCTTTATATAGAAATAAAAACATTTAAAAAAACAAAAATGAGTATAGAAATACTCAATAAGCGATTTTCACATCAAATTCTCTTCATTATCTTCCAAACAAAATGCAACAAATCATAGAAATTCAATTAGCAAACCATTTCAATATTTGAAACAAAAATCAAACTTTCAATCATTCAATACTTTCCTTTACAAAGTGGGAAGATGCATGATTGGAGTGCCAAGATATATGTGGTTATCGGTTGGTAACACCAATCATTCATTCATTCAATCAGAAATGTCGATTTGAGATCAACAAAAACATTCAGTTCAATTACTTAAGTGTGAGACCATGTGAGTGTAACACATTCATGAATCTTCATTCCAACGGAATGCCAAACCATGAATGTGGCTTCCCACAAATAACTTAGAATCAGATCAAATCACCGTCAATTTCAAATTTGGCTACTAAAAAATAAGCATACAATCCCAAAATAAAAATTTGGCATATTCAAATAGTCCTATCAAATCAATCAAATACTTTTACAAAATATTGTTGTAAACATTATTTTATTTAGCAAAAAAAAAATTGAAACATCTAATAACAAATTCAATAGTTTCTCAAATTATAGAAAAACATGCTTTCAAACTCAAGACATAGTTATACCAAAATTTATATTTTAGAAGGGACGTGGAAACTACTTACCTCGATTGATAACCTATAGTCAATCCAATTTTTTGAACAAATGTCAACTTCCTAGAGGTCTAAACATATCCAATATTTCATTGATTAGTAGCCAACATTCTATCTTAAAAGTTTTACTTATCTAAAACATAAACAATCTTATCTACCTGCTTTTTCCATCCAAAAAAAAATTTATGCATAAAAAGTTGGAAAAAATAGTTCTTGGACTACAAAAACAACACTGAAAAATACCTTAAAAGTTTAAAACCCACAATAATGTGCTCAAGAATTGCGATACATGATTTTCAATGCCAATTAAAATACCAAACAAATTTTTAACTCTACAACTTTTAAAATCTTCAAAACAATCATTAATTAAGGAGAATATCAAAATTGTTGCTTTTTAACACAAAAACCAGATATGAAAATGTCCTTAAAAAGTGCAGGTAGCAATCGTTTGGTAAACTTTTTGTGCAAAAAGAATCCAAAATAAACACTAAAACCGTTCCCAATTTAAAGAAATTCAAAGTTGAAATTTTCTAAAAAAAAAATTCATTATCAAAACCTTCCATTTAAACAAGAAGGCCATGAATAGGAAAACATTAATAAAAAATTTAGGCAAAATAAAAACCTAAAACTTTTTATGGCAAAAGATTTCACAATTTTTCAATCTAACCAATCAAGAAAACTATTTCTCAGGATGAACACCCTATTCTTGGGGTTTGAATGTGGGAGAAGGAGAGAAAGAAAAGGAAGAAGAAAGAAAACAAAAATTAAACGAATAAATGAATAAACAAATCAAAATCAAATGAATAAATGAAAATAACGAATCAAAACCCAAATCCTAGATTTGATTTGAAAAACAAACTCAAATCTTAGGCCCCGTTTGATAACTATTTGGTTTTTTGTTTTTGGTTTTTAAAAATTAAGCCTATAAATACTACTCACACCTATGGTTTTGCTTATTTTGTCATATACTTTTTGCCTATGTTTTCAAAAACCAAGCCATGTTTTGAAAACTAAAAAAAATAGTTTTCAAAAACTTGTTTTTGTTTTTAGAATTTGGCTAAGAATTCAAATATTTCCTTAAGGGAGATGAAAACCATTGTAGAAAAATTGGGAGAAAACAAGCTTAATTTTCAAAAACCAAAAACCAAAAACCTAATGATTATCAAACGGGGCCTTAAAGATTCAAATTTTACCAATAATAGAAATAAGTTGAACCAAATACGATGTTTACAGTTTGTTCCCTTTATACAACCTTGCTGAAATAATAGGTGGACAGAGGAAGAGAGACTGTATTTAGGGAGGCAAAAGTTTTTTTTTTGGAGAAAGAGATGGTAAAGGTCTTGATTTGACACGGCTCTGGTATCACTAAAATTGGTTTGAAAGAAATGAAAATGATTTGGATTAACATAAGCTTCGACCTTAACTAAACAGTAGGGTTAAATTTAATTGGAAAGAAAATGAAACAGACCTAGCTTTAGGAGTGTACAAGAGTTGAGTTGGGAAACTTTTGGGGTTCGGGTTGGTCAGGTTTGCTACCCGAAAGAACTAGTCGTGGTTGCAATCTAACTCTTATATTTTCGAGTTGGGTTGGGTTGGGTTGTTGAATTGTTCAATTATTCTTTAAAATTTTCTTAATTATTTAAAATAATTTTTGCTTACCCACAACTCATGTCATATAACGAATAACTAAAATCATATAAAATTCAAATATCAAATGTCCACAAACTTCAAAGTTCACATGATCTTCATCTTCATAACAATCCTAGAAGAAAGATATTAAAAGTTAAAAATTCATCAATCTATAGTCATTCAAACAAACATACAAATTCATTAATACAATTACTACAACAACTATTAAATCTCTAGCACCACTAGACTTGCATAACAAGAACGAAGCAAAAACATCTAGCACCACAGTAATTGACATCATGAGCATTAGGCTAGGTCTTGAAAATTCAAAAACAAGAAAAACAATTAGTTTAAAAAACCATGCATAACAAAAAAAAAACAATCTACCATGGAAATATTCTACTTACAATGAAAACTATCAATTCAATGAGATTTATTTATGCACAATGGTGATGGAGGACCCTAAAGCTTCAAAAAAACAAGATAAAAATATAAAATGTTTAGCATTATATAACAACACACAATAAATAACAACAAATAAACAATAAACAAGTTAGAGTTACCTAACTCAATTTTGGCACAAGCCTTCAATTCTTCAAGATGTGGTGGAAGATCTAATAACATTGATTTGTCACCAATCTAATTTTGTGTACATATCAAAGCCTCCACTATTTTAGGCATCAAAGAACTCCTAAAAAAATCAAGAATCCTCCCTCTCGTACTAAATTCTGATTTAGAAGCCGCAGTAGACATTGAAATTACCAAAACATATTGAGCAATTTTTGATAAAACTTGATACTTAAAGTCATTTAGTTTCCACCAAGTCAGAACATCAAAATTATCATCAAGTTCCTCACTAGGGTCAAATAAATATTGATCCACATCATTTGTCACTTCTAAAGAGCTTTTCTCTTCTCTTCTTGTACCATGATAATACTAATATATTGCACCACTTTTGTTCATTTCATTGCTAGTTTCCATACTCATGGAAGTAACACTTGATTTTTGATTGTTGATTATCACTACACTTTGGGTACTAAGAGTATCATCATGTGATTTGTAAAAATCATATAAACGAACCAAGTATAGTCTGATGTTGTCAGTCATCACTTTAACCATAGTATCATCATAAATATTTGAGAGGCAAAAGGCTACATAATTCAATTATAACTAGGATCAAGCACCACATCCATAAATATCAACTTATTGATTTTGCCAATTGAATCCCAATACTTGTCATATTTTGGTAGAATAGAGTTCAAATTTGTGCTCCAACCAATTAAAAGTTCTTGATTACCCTCAAAGTTTATGACAGTAAGAATTAAAAGTCACATATAAAGAACAACTTATCTTTGTAGTAACATCATGAAATACTGATAATCCCATGAAATGAGATTATTTTACCTTCTTTTCTAGCTTATGTTCAATCAAAGTTGAGTGAATTGTGCACTTTTGTATCATTTTTTAGTTGTTCCTCGTCAAGTCTAGTTGAGAGTCGAGTTTCTTGTTTTGTTGGTTGTTTTCTTGTTTTCTTTTAGGCCTTAATTAGTCTTTTAGAATTGTTCGTTTATTATGTCCTTTGTTTTGCAGCCTAAGGAGAAAAAATGCCCGTTGAGATGTTGTTGCTGCAGCATTGTGCAGCATTGTGCAGCATCGGCTTTCTGGCAGAAAAAGAAGATTCGGGGCCCACTTTTGATGACGTAAGAAGAGTTTAATCTAACAATATTTACACCCATTCTAATGGGCCAAAAGTGGAAAGAAAAAAAAGAAAAGGGGGTTGTCGTTTAAGAAAAAAAAGGGGAGAAGCCCTAATTTTGTGGGGTGACGTAAAAAGAGGAGAAAAATCTATCGCAGAAGGCAGACCAGAGAAGAGGGGAAGAAGAAAAAAAAAACGCAGAGGAGGGAAAGAGAAGAAGCTTCTTCGGAATTTCATTCTCTAGCTAACCATTCCATTTCTCTTCTTCTTTTTCTTAAGTTTATGTATCTTGCTCTTAGTTTTCTTGAAACTTTAGTAGACTAAGTTGTTCCTAGTGCTGCTATTTGTGAATCTTCACTTGAACCTAAGATATTTATGAATTGTAGCTCGTTTCTGGTTATTTTCTGTGTAAAAGCCATGGGCTAATTTTCTTTGGGCTGGAATTTATGGATTCATAGCTCTAGTTTTGGAACCCTTTTGTTATGGAATGCTATAGAAGTGTTGTTTGCTTATGGGTCTTGTATTTCTTACTGTTCTTCTTGAGAATGATCAACTTGGGAAAGAATAAAAGTTTGTTTTAATTCTGAAAAGGTTAAAATAAATGGAACTAGCATAGACAATGCAAGTAGGTTCATGTCTTAAATGAGGGATGAATTCAAGGGTATAGACATATACTTTTGGCTTGTAAACTTAGGGAAGTTGGTCTATCCATGTGTTTAAAAGCTGGGTTTTCATAGACATATGTTAAACCTTGCTTTAGAACTGCAATTCAAGGGTTAGAATTAATTTTCGAAATTAATTATGAGATTTCCCGTTACTACACAGTGCAGTAATGCTGCACAGTGCTATAGCATCACACAGCATTAGGGTGCGAAAATTAGCAGTGAGTTCATAAATTCCAGCGCCTACTCATTTGAATCTTGAGTTGTTTGTTATTAGTTTTAGTTGCCTATTTCCTTTAATTTGCTAGTGTTTAATTTTCTTGTGTCATGCTTGCATTTTGTTCATTTAATGTCTCTTAAGTGCTTTAGAATTAGCATTAGTGATATTCAAGTTTACAAACTTTACTTACTTTAGTCCTCGTGAGATCGACCTTGTCCACCAATTACTACTGCGATTGCGTATGCTTGCGTAGTGAGTTTTTGCACAACAAATACCTTAAAAAAACTTGACAAACACTTCAACATTTCTCCAATCACCAATAGTTGGTGGCCCTAATCTTTTGTTTCCATGATCATATTCTTTGAAGTATTCAACAAAATCTAACTCATCTTCTAATATTTTAAAAGCTTTCTCAAATTTAAGTGCATGATCAAGCATTAAATAAGTAGAATTTCATCTAGTTGCCACATCTAAACAAACAAGAGCTTTTCATTCGATTTTCACTTGTTCCACACGAACTTCAAATTTTGCCAATCTCTTAGGAGATGATCCAACATACCTTACAACATTACAAACACTAGCAATGAATTCATGCATATCTTTCAACTCCTCATTCACAATCAAGTTAATTATGTGAGCACAACACCTCATGTGCAATAATTCTCCATTTAAGATAATTGATTTCCAACTTGTAAGTCTTTTCTTAATATACGAAATAGCCCCATCATTGGAACTTTCATTATCAACAGTGATGGAAAATTTTTTACCAATCCCCCATTCCAATAAATAGCTCTCAATGACCTTGCCAATATTCTCTTCCATGTGGTTAACAGCTTGACAAAAGTTCAAGATTCTTTTATGCAAATTCCATTATGGATCAATAAAGTGTGCAATGAGTACCACGTAGTTAACATTTTGCAACAAAGTTCATGTGCTAGTTGTAAGACAAACCCTTTAAGAATTGTTAACTAAAAAAGATTTTAGCTACTTTTTCTCATCAAAATAAAGTTGAAATACATCTCTAACAACTGTTACTCTTGATGGAGGATCAAACTTAGGATATGAAAGACTACAAAAAAATCTTAACCCCTCATTCTCTACGAATATGAATGGTAACTCATCAATAATTATCATCTTAGCACATGTCGTTCTACATGCTTGTTGACTAAATAATGTAGTCACAAAATTACTACCACATTTTCCATCATGTGAAGGTTGAAGACTATAAAATAGTTTGTCCTTTTTCTTTCACCTTATAGGGATATGTTTTACACTGATTTTTTAAGTGCTTCCACAATGTGCTAGTTCATAAGAGATAGTATCACAGGCATACTCTTTATCAAAATACTCATACTTGCACCTACTATTGTTGTCTTCCAATCTTATGAAATGATCTCATACAGTAGAAGTTGATTTACTAGGTCTCTTCTTACTAGATTTTGTAGGTAATGATGGTTTACATGTACTTAATTGCATTACTAGAAGAAGGAATTTCAATATTACATCCACTTGCACTATTGCTTTCCATCCATAAAGAGTAAAATGAAAACGAAACTAAAATCACAATTTACTATTTGGAATTTTCTAATAACACAAAATATAATCTTTCCATCTAACCCTAACGCAAAATACTTTGTTTTTTCTCCACAAAACATACTTTAGGTTGAAAGGACATAAATCAACAACAACATATCAGCAAGTACCATCAATTTTCCCACACAGCTAAATACTAAAACATATAAGTATACTAACAACTACATATTAGCAACTACCTTCAATTTTTCCACACAACTAAATACTAAAACATATAAGTATACCAACAACAACATATCAAACATTCATTAAAAAATGATGGAGATCAAATCCAACAATATATCAAAGCTTTATTAAAAAAAATAAAAGAAAGAATAGATGTGTGTACCTCACAGATCGGGTCGACGGGAATGATGATGAGAGAAACACTTGATAGCGGCGAGTGTTAGAACTTTGAAGAACAGAGACAAGAGGAGGGCGTGTGAGCTACGAATTGCAATGAGAATCAAGGATGAGCGATAAGAGGAGGGTGTGCGACGCACATTTTCCGACAATGAGAGAGTGAGAGTTGAGATTGCGTTTGCTGTTTGTTGGTGGTAACGAGAGAGTGAGAGGTGAAGAGACGAACTTGAGAGTGAGAATGAGAATCAAATGTAAAGTTGCGGGAGGTGGGATTAGGGAAAACTCAAATGTTAGGTTGCATATATATATATATATATATATATATATATATATATATATTAAATTCAGTTCAGTTTGGGTTGAACTGAATCAATAAATTCCCAACTTGCGAACTGAACTGATCTTTTTTATTCTCCAAAAAATCCAACCCAACCCAAACAGCGAAAAAATCCTAACCCAACCGAACCCTTACGGTTGGGGTTGGGTAGTCTAGGTTGTTAGAGTTATCGGGTTGTTTTTACACCCCTATCTAACTTGACACAAGCTTGAACCTCAACTAAATAGTAGGGTTTGATTTAATCGAAAAGAAAATGAAACGGACTTGGCTTGACACAGACTTTGACCTCAACTAAACAGTAGGATTCAATTTAACAATGAAAAAAATGAAATGGACCGGGTTTGACACATGCTTCGTCCTTAACTAAATAGTAGGGTTTGATTTAACCAAAAAGAAAATGAAATAGGCATGCTTATTGCAGGCTTTGTCCTCAACTAAACAGTAGGGTTGGATTTAATATGCTTGTTGTTGATAGAAGAATTTTTGGTTTCTTATATCAACTATATGACCATATTTTCTTGAGAACCAAAGCCTAAGTTTTGGCACCAAGCTTTCCCAAATGGCTTTTAGTTTTCCTAGCTTATTAAAAATAAGTTAAACTTGACAAGAGAAAGGTAACGTCACTACATTAGTGGAGGATAAACTGTCTCCATGTCTCAGCTGTAGTAGCTTTGCCAATTGAAGTACAATACCCGACTTGTCATATTAAAAGGTAGGTAACTGCATTGACACAATGGGTACGTTGGCACTCATTTCAATCTCCTGAGGTGGATATGGAAATTCTTCAATCTCTTTCCCAAAATTTCCTCTAAACTTGTTCTCTCTCTAATTCTCCTCTTCCTCACAATTCCTCTCTAATTTTCTTTCAACTCTCTCTTCAAAACTTTATTCAACTCTGATTCTCCTTCAAATTTCTCTCTTGATCTTTTGTCTCTGCCTCTTTTTTTTTTTTTTTTTTTTTGCCTTTTCTCACATCTTCTTCTCTTATTTCTACTGATGGGATGGAGTGAAACTTACTATAAAAATGAACAGTTTTTCAGCCACCGTTTGCTAACTTTCTAGTTTCATCCTAGTCCACAGTAAGTTGAGTTTGACGCTAATTTTGCTAGCCTCATCCTATTCTTCAGTGAGGCGGGTTTGACGTGAGGGAAAGATCGATAAATAAAAAAAACGTAAAGTAATAAAAGTATAATAGAAATTAAAATCAAAACAAAACTAATTGGGAAAAAATAAATATGTAAATAAAAAAATAAAAACAAATGAAAACAGAATAAGGTAAACATAAATAATAAATAAAGACATTAAGAAATTGGTTTCTTTCATGCATTTCCAAGGTGGAAAATTAGATGGAACGAACACCACCGACCACATACTGTAGGAAGTGTTTATATTCCTGAATGGATTAAACCCATCTGAAGCTAATCCCAAACGAACATTCCGTGCTTCTAGAACAAACTGGGAGAATTCACGATCAAAATACTTCTTCACCATCAGCTGGATGTCATAACACACCATCTTCCTCAACACGCTTATCTTTAGGTCACCTCATTTCAAAAGCAAAATGTTTCGATGAAAATAATCACTTCAATCTTGGTATCAATGGAAAGTGACGTAAAATTTTATGCGGAATCTTCTTCCCTTTTCTATCGTTGACTTTATACCGAGACTCACCACATGTTGGACACTGTTGGCAATCGACAAATTCTTTCCAATTTAATATGCAATTGTGCTTGCAAGCATGAATTAACTCATCGCCTAGCCTTAAGTCATGCAACTTCCTCTTAGCTTCATTGGTTGAACCAAGTATACATGCACCGATTGGAAATGTTTCATTTAACAATTGTAATAACATATCAAATGATTTATTACTCCAATTGTTAAGAACCTTAATATGCATCAATCTCACCAAAAAGTTTAATGATGAGAATCGTGTACAACCAGGGTACAATTGACTACATGCTTCGGTCATTAAATCCTCGAATAAGGTTGAAGTATCCTTATCATGGACATTAGGGGGCATCTCATTTTCAAAATTATTTTCTTCATCTACATCTGCTTTGGCAATTGGGACTTGAAGGTCATTTAAAAGGTTGAACATCTTAGTTTCTTCATTGAAATCATTAGACTCTATAGTACTTGATCTATCATCGTGTACTGACCCAGTTGTAAAATTTTCAAACCTCGATAGGTTGGTAGGTTCTCCATGATATACCCATTGGCTATAAGAGGGAGATATTCCATTCGTGAATAGATGTTGCTCTACTCCATCTAAAGATTGCCACATTGCATTCATACAATTTCTACACGGACATCTTGTTTTTCCTAAGTCATTAACATGAAACTTTGCCATTTCTATAAATTGAGTTACTCCTTCTAGATACTCGGTTGACAACTTGTCTCTAAGTTTAATCCAATCTTTATTCACCATTATCTTTAATTATCACTTTTCAACTCCACTTCTTGTTCGTGAGTAATAATCCTGTAGAACTTAGATAAAAAAAGATGGATATTAAATTGAATATCGTAGGCCCCATTTCATAATCATTTGGAATGATGTTTATTGTTTTTGGATTTAAAACTGTTTGTTGGTTTTTGGGATAAACAAGCCACAATTATTCATACAGAGGCTTAATGGGTTTGTTGAGAGTGGGGATATGAACCTTCAACCTCAAGTAAAGAAACATATGTTTTAGTCCTTAAATAAGCTAAGTTAAATTTGTATTCTTAAGTTTTCACAATATATTAATAAACTAAGTTCAATTAATAAGCTTAATAAGTTAAGATTTCAATCGTAATAAGCTAAAAACCAAAACAAACAAACTCATATAGTTTAATAATTTATAAAAGCTTGTAACTAAAAATACAACTACGAATATAGAAAAATGAAGCTCCAAGTAAACCATAAGTTAATATGTTGGTGCATTAATGATTTATTATGACCCACCATTACATCCATCAATATATAGGTTAGTTACTGATTTATGCTAATTAATCATTGACTATTGTATAATTAATCAAACCATCACCATGTAATCCATCAAAAGTATAGGCTAGGTAAATGCAACATAAAAAGTCTAATCAACATAAGTCATAATTATATAACCAACAAATTATATAACTCATGTAGAACTTAGTCTACACAACCCAAGTAGAACTAGTTAAAAAGTCTAACCAACCTAATTAGTACTAAAGAGTCTAACCAATACCATGTAATTTTTAACTTCATACCCATGAATAAGAATAATCAACATTACAAATTAACTAAAAATAAAATTTTAAAGTACAAATAAACCAAATACATATATATATATACTTCTTTACAATAAACTATAAAGTACAAACTCAAAGTACGAGCTATTCTCACCTCAAAAAAGAATTCACCACCAAAATCAACCCAAACCTACCTTAAACTTTGTTTCAACACTCTGAAATGAAACCAAATCCTAAAACAAAATAATTCAAGGTTAGATACCAATCTAAACTATTTTAACTAAGTTCGAAAAAGCTTAAACATAGATTTATCACCTAAAATTCACCAAAACATACTTAATACTTGATGAAAAGTGTTTGAATGTGTTCAAAACTACTTCGAGAAAAAACTAAATACTAAAAAAGAATAATTCAAATGTTAGATACCAATCTAAACTATTTTAACTGAGTTCGACAAAAGCCTAAACATAGATTTATCACCTAAAATTCACCGAAACATACTTAATACTTGATCAAAAGTGTTTGAATGAGTTCAAAGGTATTCCAAACTACTTCAAAACGAAACCAAATCATAAAACAAAGTAATTCAAATGTTAGATACCAATCTAAACTATTTTAACTGAGTTTGATAAAAGCCTAAACATAGTTTTATCACTAAAACATACTCAATACTTGATGAAAAGTATTCGAATGAGATCGAAAGTGTTCGAAACTACTCCAAAACGAAACTAAATCCTAAAAAAGAAATTCTCTAAACTATTTTAACTGAGTTCGACAAAAGCCTAAACATAGATTTATATAATAAAATTCACCAAAAAATATTTAATACTTGATAAAAAGTGTTGGAAAATATTCGAAACTACTCCGAAACGAAACCAAATCATAAAACAAAATAATTCAAAGGTTAGATACCAATCTAAACTATTTTAACTCAGTTCGACAAAAGCCTAAACATAGATTTATCACCTAAAATTCACCAAAACATACTCAAAACTTGATGAAAAGTATTCGAATGAGATCGAAAGTGTTCAAAACTACTCCGAAACGAAACTAAATCCTAAAAAAATAATTCAAAGGTTCAATACCAATCTAAACTATTTTAATTGAGCTTGACAAAAGCCTAAACATAGATTTATCAAATAAAATTCACCGAAACATACTTAATGCTTGATAAAAAGTGTTCGAATGAGTTTGAAAGTATTCGAAACTACTCAAAAACAAAACCAAATCATAAAACAAAATAATTCAAAGGTTAGATACCAATCTAAACTATTTTAACTCAGTTTGACTGTAACACCCGAGACTCTTTGGTAAAGTTTTATTATGAATTTAATTATTTTAAGGGCATTTTGGTCTTTTAGAGAAGATATTTTGATTTTTTTTATATATAATATTATTTTATTATTTATTATTATTTTAATTATTTATTTATTTATTTTTTATTTTTATTTTTCTTTCTTCTTCTTCCCGCAGCCTCTCCCTTCCCGATTTTTTCTCTCTCTCTCTCTCTCTCTCTCTCGCCGAAGCTCCTTCCCGCCGCTCTCTCTCCGATCTCTCTCACTCGATCGTCTCCCTCACGGCAACTCTCTCTCTCTCGTCGAAGTTCCAGTCGCCGGCTGCTTCTTCTTCTTCCTCGGATTCTCGCCGCCGATCGAGAGCTTCGCCGCACGAACGTTCAGCCGAACACCAACGCCTCGCCGGAAACTCGCGAGCAACGACCGTCGGAGCTCCAAATCGAGGACCCACACAGTCTTGATCGCCGGAGAAGCTTTGAACCGAACACCCAACCTCGCCGTGAGCTTCTTCGCCGGACGACAGTAGCTTCGCCGGACTTCTTCTTCTTCTCCTCCATCGAACAGAACTCAGATCCGACCGGAAAGCCCAGATCCGTGAGTCTCGCACGAAAACGAGGCTCCACGCGCCCTCACGCGCCGATTGGAAGCTCCACGCGCCGGCCACGCGCCGCCGTCCGCCGCCGCACGCGCCGCCGCTCGCCGGAGTTGGGTAAAATTTGCCATTAGGTCCGTTTCGTCGAGTTATTAATGATAGAATGTGTTTTAGCGTAATTCGGATGGTTTAAGACACGTTTAGAACACTTTTTAGGTGAATTGTCGAGGACCGAGGATCGTACTTGGAGTGGAAACTCAAGAAGCTTATTACTAAGTGAAGAAAGGGTATTGTAATAAATAAAGACTTAAGGTAAGGGATCTCACAACGAAAGAAGTTTTCAAAACTTGAGCTAGCTCTATGATTTCTTTGAAAGTTTATGTTTTCATGTTAAGTATTTAAGAAAGAAAGTGTATTATATGTATGTCTTTGAAATGCGATTGCTATGACTGATGCATTCATAACTATGTTCTAAAACGAATGGGACCTCATGCATGTGTTGTGTTCATGAAAAGATTTATATAGGCTGTGACGATAATTCTCCCAAAAGTTTTATGTGGGTTTTGAGGGAACCCGAGTCTTCGGACTCTATATGCTCCCGGGGTTCGAGAGTGCCCCCACGACTGTAACCGACGGGCTTGAGTCTTCGGACTCCACGATGGTAGCCTTCGGGCTGAGTCTTCGGACTCCATGATATATGTTAGCTTTCGAGCTTAACTCTCAGAGGTAGGGAGGACTCTATTAGACAGAAAAACTATGTCTTCGGACTATTCAGAGGCCCTCGGGAGAATTTAATCGTTCACAAGAGCCGCGAGGAAAAGTATATGGTTTATAAAAGGAATTTTAGGTCCCCTACTAAAGTGATGGTTTACGATGGTTTTATGATTTAAAATGACATGATGCATGTGATTGAAACTCTTATTTTAAAACTATGATGGACTTACTGAGTATTATTCGTTAATACTCACCCTTTTCCTTTTTAAAATGTTTTCAGGTAAGGCTAAGATCGGCCCTAGCGCGTGACCGGAGATCATCTACTCGAGTCATGGGAGCCGACTGATCGTTATTCCGCTTCCTTTATATTTCTAGATGTATATAGAACTCATGTTAAGTTTTTAAATGTTAGGAGAATGTTTTAAAATCTTTTAACCTTTCTTTGTAAATCGTGCACGTATATTTGGTTTCTTCTGTTTGAACCCTAGCATCATATTGAGAAGTTTGTTGGATGCTAGGAGGTTGTTTGAAATCTTAGAAGTGTGTTTTTCTATGTCTTATCAGGGTCAAAATTTTGGTTTTCGTGTAGTTACGCCGTTATGTTGCCGAAATTTTTGGTAATATAGCGACGTGACTTAGTAATGACTCTTAGGTAGCGTGTTGAGCTTATAGGGTCGTTACATTGACAAAAGCCTAAACATAGATTTATCACCTAAAATTCACCGAAACATACTTAATACATGATAAAAAGTATTCGAATGAGTTTGAAAGTATTCGAAACTACTCCGAAACGAAACAAAGTCATAAAACAAAATAAAGGTTAGATACCAATCTAAACTATTTTAACTCAGTTCGACAAAAGCTTAAACATAGATTTATCACCTAAAATTCACCAAAACATACTCAATACTTGATGAAAAGTATTTGAATGAGATTGAAATTGTTCGAAACTACTCCAAAAGGAAACTAAATCCTAAAAAATATAATTCAAAGGATCGATACCAATCTAAACTATTTTAACTCAGTTCGACAAAAACCTAAACATAGATTTATCAAATAAAATTCACCGAAACATACTTAATACTTGATAAAAAGTGTTCGAATGAATTCGAAAGTATTTGAAACTACTCCGAAACGAAACCAAATCATAAAAAAAAAAAATTCAAAGGTTAGATACCAATCTAAACTATTTTAACTCAGTTCGAAAAAAGTCTAAACATAGATTTATCACCTAAAATTCACTGAAACATACTCAATACTTGATGAAAAGTATTCGAATGAGATTGAAAGTGTTCGAAACTACTCCAAAACGAAACTAAATCCTAAAAAAAATAATTCAAAGGTTCGATACCAATCTAAGCTATTTTAACTGAGTTCGACAAAAGCGTAAACATAAATTTATCAAATAAAATTCACCGAAACATATTTAATACTTGATAAAAAGTGTTCGAATGAGTTCGAAAGTATTCGAAACTACTCTAAAATGAAACCAAATCATAAAACAAAATAATTCAAAGGTTGGATACCAATCAAACTATTTTAACTGAGTTCAACAAAAGCCTAAACATAGATTTATCACTTAAAATTTACCGAAACATACTCAATACTTGATGAAAAGTATTCGAACGAGATCGAAAGTGTTTGAAACTACTCTGAAACGAAACTAAATCCTAAAAAAAATAATTCAAGGTTCGATTCCAATCTAAACTATTTTAATTGAGTTTGATAAAAGCCTAAACATAGATTGATCACCTAAAATTCACCGAAACATACTTAATACTTGATAAAAAAATGTGTCCGAATGAGTTTGAAAAGTGTTCGAAACTACTCCGAATTGAAACTAAATCATAAAAAAATTATTCAAAGGTTAGATACGAATCTAAACTATTTTAACTCAGTTCGACAAAAGTCTAAATATAGATTCATCACCTAAAATTCACCGAAACATACTTAATGCTTGATAAAAAGTGTTCGAATGAGTTCGAAAGTGTTCGAATGTATTCGAAACTACTCCAAAACCCACCAAATCATGAAATAAAATAATTAAAATGTTAGATACCAATCTAAACTATTTTAACTGAGTTCGACAAAAGCCTATTCACCTAAACATACTTAATACTTGATAAAAAGTGTTCGAATTGATAGGAATTAAATCTTCATCCGTAGTTGAAGCATTGGATCGTCTTTGATTTATTTTGAATTAAACACAAAATTAAGGTTAAGCAAACATACCTTAGGATTATCATGGAGATATTTCTGGCAGGTCTTTATCTCCTCCACAAAGTCTTTCTGGCTATGACTCGAACACATGACCAAGGCTTATGGGCGCCTCTTGAAAGAAAATCCACAAGGGATTGGAGATGAAGAAGTTTAGAGAGAATTCTCTAATTCTCAATTGAGGAGATGTGTGTTATGTTTAATGGCTCAACCCAAGGGTCCTATTTATAGAGACCAAAGGGAAAATCTTTGCCATAATTAAAATATTATATTTTAATATCTAATATATTTATATATATCTTATATTTATTTGAATCTCATTAAAATCTCTTACGATATTTATTTATTTGAATCTTATTCAAATTCTATAAATATCTTTTATTTAATGTATCTAATATACATTAATTATTTAATTATTTAATGTATCAAATACAATAAATATATTTTCCTCTTATATATTTAATATATATAATATATTAAATATTAATTTGAACATTTCAAATTTTTCTTTCAACTAAATTGATCTTTTAGTGTTACTATGAGCTAGCAAAGGGACCATATGGACCTACAGATTATAAGCTCCAATGATACAAAATTAATTAATTAAAATCTTTAATTAATTAATTTTCATTCATTAACTATAGGTCACTCCACTATAGACTTAGAGTTGCACTCTTATGCACTATAGGACAAGTTATGTCCATAAATATAATCATTACATGCAAGTCGATCATTCACGAGTTGTTCGTAATTACAGTTGGGTCAAAAGTCCGTTTTATCCCTATAATTACATCTTGTTCCTTAAGTATCATTGATCCTTTAATGAACAATCTATTTATAATCTAATTATAAACTAAGTCCCTCTCAGGCCAATGAGATGGTGGGGCCCCATTATTCAAGTCCAAAAATCTGCACTTAAGGGAACTACTCATCTACTTACCCTATATGGGAAAGAGTGAATTCTATCTTGTAAGATTATGTTCCCAACTCCCTATTTGGTCAAGTCCTAAAATGGTAGGCATATTGAATCAGCTACAAAATCCACTCTCACACACGCAAATCAAAAGACAAGCCCTCACAGGCAGGAGTTCATAACTCACTTAGGATTAAGATCGAGTCACATATGATCATCTGGATGAAATACTAATCTTCTCAATTAACAGATTTATAAAGAGAGATTAAATATTTCGTGGTCCAGTCTTACACAAACTCATTGTATAAAATACCCCCACTCACATGTCTCCACATGAACGATTTGGATCAAATCATTTGTAACTATTATAAAGTGGGTCATATCAATAGTGTTGCTAGGATAATGCACCCAATTTTATCCATATACTGTGACCCTTTAGGTTATTTCTTGAACATGATCCCCCCGTAAGATTACACTAATAACCTTGGATTTTTCATATAGGGGATAATATTAGATTGCAAATAAAATAATCAAAATTATTATTAATTATTAAATAAATTATTAATTACGAGGCTTTAGGACATAAATCCCAACAATCTCCCACTTACACTAAAGTCGGCGAGACATGTATTCTAGGGCATACTTTATACTCAACATGTTCTCCCACTTGCCCTAGCAAAGATGAGACATATCTCGTAATGTTAGACATTCTACGTGACCCTCAAACACTTTAGCTTGGAGAGTCTTTTTATATAGATTTAAACGACTGCCATTAAAAGCCATATTTGTCACTACCATGATGCTTTCTCTCTCTCGATATGATTCCCTGTACGTTGGTGTTTTCTAATTTCCTTAATATTAGTCTTTGCACCACTATTATCATAATAAATAGGATATACTAAATCATATCTGAAACACCTTTCAGATCTTTAAGGAAATATTTGAGTCATACAAGTTCTTTTGTTGCTTCACAAGCAAAACAATTTAACTTGTATATCATACTCCACCACCTAGGTTAAAATTTATTTTTACATAGATTTTCTAAATCTTTGTAAGAATCAGTGTATCTTGTAAAGATTAAATTTTTAACTCCATACACAAAAAATTCTCATTATCCATAAATAATTTGAGAAAGTTTTTAATAAGTTTTTAATTTTCTACTCAATGGTCATACCATCTATTTAACTAATATATGCTAACTAATTGTATATTAAATGTTCAGTCTCATTTATGCATATAATATACTTTCAACATTTGAGGTGTCTTAGGATACTATTCCTTAGACATAAATATCAAATATTTGACAACAATTTTGTCAATATAAGATGTTTGAGACAAAGTTAACATTTTGTCCTTAAAATCTCCATTTTAGACATGTAAAATATACTGAATTATTCCAAATCACTTATTTGGAATTGGTTACTTAATTAACTTTTTATGTTAGACATCTTACATCATTCATAACGGGTAAAAATATTATCAACATAAAACATGAGAAAAATGCACTAAGCAATTAATGATTTTCTTGTTTATACAAGCTTCATTAATATTTATCCAAAGTCATAGATTTTGATACTTTTATCAAATCTTATATTCACAGATCTAATGGTAAAATTCATTTCATAAATGAACCTTTACTATTTCGCAAACCTTTTGCTTTTGATCTTTGAAAATAAACATATCTGATTGATTTGAGTAGATACATTATCTAATATTTCTTTTCATAAAAGAATTCTAAACATTCATTTTTTTTATATCACACATGCAACAATTAATTAAATAATGCTTACAGACTTCAGTATGGCAACAAGTGAGAAAATTTACTCGTAGTCTACTTTCTCCTATTAGGTTTAACATTTTGTCATTAGTCTCACTTTGCAGGTAATAAGCCTTCAACTTTGTCATCTAACATGACAATTTGGGCTTCAATTAAGTCATTGTAAAGGTTGAGTTATCTCATAACTCTCCCACGACGATGAGACTTATCCAATTCATGACTATGATCCATTTGACTTTCAAATATAATTAAATTGTTAACAACTTTTGTTAACTATTTAGTGTCTTCAATTGGAACCAATTTATTTTATTAAAGGTTTGTAGTTTTTTATTTGACATTTCTTATAAAAATGATATTTGTCATACAAATACCTTATTTGTTTTAAGACTACATAAAAAACCATTTTATACTCCTTATGGGTGGCCTACACTTAGGCTTATCTTTGAACATATACAAGCTTTTTAGGCTTGTTTCAGCACGTGAGCATAACATTCCCAAATTGTGAAGTGTTGTAAACCAGCTTTACTATTCTATAATCTTAAAATTGTCTTGTAGACACTTTTGGAGGAAACCATGTTCACCATGCAATCTCTATTGCATTTTCTAACTAGAGTATGGTAATGGTGTGTAACTCATTACTGATGTGACCATGTCTAACAATGTCCTATTTCTCCTCTTGCAGCACAATTTCACAAAATTGTACTTGGTATTATGATAATTGGGATAAAAACCCTTTTTCTATCAATTAGTTCTAGTACGTAAGGTTCATGTATTTCTATTATAATTTGATCATAATATCTTGAAAGACTTAATTGCCTAATCGATTTTTAACTTTAGTCTTAATTTTCTTGAACTTTTAAAAAATTTAGACTTATGTTTGTTAATTAGGTAAAGATACTTGTACCTTGAATGATCATCAACTAGAGTGACTAAATATTCATGACTTTATTTGGCCTCTACATTCACCAGACCACTTGGGTTAGAATGTGTACAAAGTATTTTTTGGCGTTCTAGCCCTATCTAATAAATGCCCAATAATTATCTTACACGAAAGGTAAGATCTACAGACAGGTAAAGTAATTATCTAACTTTTAGAGAATTACCTCTTACTAGTCCTATTCAAGTTGATGTTAATCAATCTTAATTGCCAAATTCAAGTATCATCTTTTAGGAGAAAACAATGTCTTTCTATTTTGGATTCTATAATCCTGAATATCTTAGAATTTTGTGGTATAGTATATGTCAACATTTTAATATATACAAATTGTTCTTATTTTCAGCTGAATGTATTTTCAAACAATTTTGAAAAAAATAATTCATACTTTATGAACTTTTTAGTAATAAAATCTGGGAAATTGAATTTCTCTTGTGGTAATAAAACATCACATTCAACATTAATTAACAATTATTACTTAATGACATCTTAATGCCTCTCACTATGCTAACTGAGATGGACTTCTTGGTGCCAACTTGTAGAAACTATGCTACATGTTAAGTATTTTCTAAGAATTACATATTAAATGTAGTAAAGAATAAATCTTGATAGTAAATCTTGTATCAACTATCTAGGTGACGTTATTTATTCTCCACCAAAAATCTAGTAAATCAAATTTACTAGATTTTATATTATTCTTCCCATAGAGGTATTTAAAAAAATCCTCTTATTGTGACTACCCTAACTAATTTAGAAACTATTTCTTTTTATATAGCTTCACTCATTTTGTTTGTTTTCTTGGAATTTTGTAATACTTAAATTCGAGATCATTTAGATAATGATCTAAATTTAGCTTTTGTTGACTTCAACATCTCAAATGTTGTCATTTTCATTATCTTCTAAGCTTGACATCTAACATGTCAATTAGGAGATACATACAAGCTATCTTGTTTGCTTTTGATTCATTAATCATGTGCTACACGAACAATTCGATTAAGGCAATAGGTTTTGAAAACATTTCTCAATAAATACAAATTCAAAATGTTACACTTCCATTATAGCGTTAACATTACTTTTCAAGTAATAAAATTTTCTCAATTTTGACTTATCAATAATAAAATTAAAATAATGGGAGATATAGTCATAATATTGAAATATAAAAAATATATTATTTAACATCATGCAATCAATTATTCATTCATTTTTAGCATAGAAATCAAACGATTTGAAAAATGAATCCTATAAATCATTTTTAATGTTATGGTACTTTAGTGAGTTAAAATAAGTGCAGCGTAGGGTAGGTCAAGTGTTCATTCACTAAACTGAGACAATTTTAACCAAGTATTATACTAGAATAACTCTTATTCCTATAATATTTAGTTACCATTAGTTTGGTCAAAGACATTATTAACAATCTTAAGAAGCCATTTGTAAGTGGGACTCATCATTTTATATCTTGTAGTTTTATCCCAACAAGTGTCGTCTTAGGGTAGGTCAAGTATTGGAAATAAAACTACAATCCTATCATTCTCGGGGAGTTCACCCTAATATTGACTCATGCAATCATCTTCTGTAAGGGGATGATCTAAAAGCAGCCGCGAGGCCCCACATGAATCGCACATTGTGAACCAATGATGGAGATCGTAGGATATGTTGACACATTTCATTCTCTCACGTACTATAATACTTTCTCAAAAGATTCACCTTGATATTGACCCATGCAAACACCTTCCGTAGGGAGGATGGTTCAAAAGCCGCCATGAGGCCTCGCATGAGTCTCACGATATGAATCAATAATAGAGACCATATAATATCTCAATATATGTCATTCTCCTGCTAAGAATTTTGACATAGAATTTTCGATTACTTAGACATATTAGGCTAATCTCATTTATCTAAGTTCCTCAATTTATCATTAATAACTCTTATGTTGGTTAGATTGATTTTAATGTGAATGACCAAGTATTTAAACTATTTCAAAAAAAAATTAATCAGATTATGAGCATGCTTAATGAAATTAAATAAAATTTGACTAATTCAACTCTCAAGCTAGTTTCTAGTTAAAGGTGTTCCCTTTCAGGCAGCTTAAATACCCCAGTCTAGACAAAACCTTCCATAGATAGAGTTCCCTTATAGTCAATTTTAATTTTAAATTCATTAATATTTAATTAACTATTAATTATTAGATTAATGAACCTAAGTGAATTATTAACCTTGTTTTTAGTCCTATTAAAAAAAACTAATTCACTTATTATCTTAAAATTCTATCATTTTGAACCCTTTAAAACAAATTAAAAAATCATCCTAGATATTTTATTCTAATCCTATTAGAAAAAATAAAAAATAAATTAACTTCAAAACTTAAACTATTTTATCTTTGAATTAAATTATCTTTATTTATGGAAGACCTAATCTTATTAGGTAATTAAAAGATATGATCTTATTTTGAAAGAATTTAATATTATTAGAAAATAAATAAAGATAAATTAAAATCAAAATTTAAACTATTTAAAGTATGAATCAAAATATCTTTATTTTAAGAAAACCCTAATCTCATTAGAAAATATCCTAATCCTATTAAGAAAACATGGATTTCATTTATGAAATGAAATATCCTAATTTAATTTTCTAAATATAACAATTATATTCAAAGATATGAAAATATAAACTTATTAGGAAAGCATCTTAATTCTATTAGGAAACATCTTAATCAAATTTTCCAAATATAACAATTATATTCAAAAGTAATTAAGATGCATGATCATGTTTAACCTATGATGAGATTTTAATCTAAATGTCATACTTTATGCAACAATAAATTAATTTAAAACATACATCACATGCATAATTAAATGAAACTCAGCAAAATTGACTGACATATTTGACATATCTTGAGAAATTGAAAATAATTTAAATTACAATAATTTAAATCCAAGACATATCTTGGTTTTCAATATCATTCTTTGTTTGAACAATTCCAAATTTAGGATTTAGAAATCCTAAATTTTCAATTGCAGCAGTCGGCTTCAAGAAACACATTTGAATTGAACAATTTTTTTAACAATTACAACAAATCCTAACCCTTTTGGGTTTTACAATTTGATCTAATCAAAGCAATAAAGCTAATGTCAAATAGCTTAAACAATCAATTTGCAAATCACATATATCACATATATGAAATTAAAATATCCACCATACAAAACCTTAATTCTAAATAAAATTCAAAACCACTATGATACAAATTAAAAGGCATAATCAAATTAAACTCATAGCGGAAGCGTTGGAATTGACTTTGATTTTATTTTTGAATTAAAATATAAACTTAAGATTAAACATAAACCATACCTTGAAAATAATATAGAGAATATTTTGGCGGGTCTTTTCCTCCTTGTACTCCAACTCCAATGAGGTTACTCCAACTCCAATGAGGTTGAACTCCAAGACTTTCACAAAGTCTTTCTTGCTATGACTCAAACAAAAGACCAAAGAGGTTTGTGGGAACCTTCGAATAGAGAGAGGGAATGAGAGGAGAATTTTAAGAGTTCTTTTCTCTTGGGAAGAATGCACACAATGGCTCACCCCTAGGGTCCTATTTATAATGATCTCGGAAAAATAATTAAATAATATATTTTAATATCTAATATATTAAAATATGTTTATCTAATCAGTTTGAATCTTATTCAAACATTTTCAAATTCTCCTACGACATTTATTTCCTTATTTGAATCTAATTCAAATTTAATAAATATATTTTCTTTAATGTATCTTAATACATTAATAATTTCTTTGATATTTAATGCATTATACAATAAATATGTTTTCCCTCATTTAATATATCAAATATATTAAATTTGAATTTGAATATTTCAAAATTTTCTCTCAACAAAATTGATCTCTATTTGTTCATATGAGCTAGCAAGAAGACCTTATGGACCTACAGATTATAAGCTCCAATAATACAAAATTAATTAATTAAACTCTTTAATAAATTAATTTTCATTCATTAACTCTATGTCACTCCACTGTAGACCTAGAGTTGCACTCTTATGCACTGTATGACAAGTTATGTCCATGGATATAACCACTATATGGAAGTCGATCATTCATGAGTTGTTTGTAATTATAGCTGGATCAAAAGTCCGTTTTACCTCTGTAATTATATCTTGCACCTTAAGTACCATTGATCCTCTAATAAACAATTTGTTTATGATTCAACCATAAACCAAGTCTCTCTTGGGCCAATGAAAGGGTGGGGCCCCCATTGTTCAAGTCCCGAAATTAGCACTTAAGAAAACTACTCATTTTACTTACCCTATATGGGGATAAGTGAATTTCATCTCGTAAGATTATGTTTCCAACTCCCTATTTGGTAAGTATCTAAAATGGTAGACATATTGAATCGACTACAAAAATCACTCTCACCCATGTAAATCAAAGGACAAGCCCACACAGACAAGAGAGTTCATAACTCACTTAAGATTAAGGTCAAGTCACATATGATCATCCTGATGAAATATTAATATTTTCAATTAACGGATTTATAAAGAGAGATTAAATATTTCGTGGTCTAGTCTTATGCAAACTCATTGTATAAGATACCTCACTCACATGTCTCCACATGAACGATTTTGATCAAATCATTTGTAACTATTACAAAGTGGGTCGTATCAATAGTGTTACCAGGATAAGACACTCAATCTTATCCATATACTATGACCCTTTAAGTTATTTCTTGAACATGATCCTCTTGTATGTCAATCATATACTGTTCAAGATTTCACTAATTACTTTGGATTTTTCATATAATGGATAATATTATATTGTACATAAAATAATCAAAATTATTATTAATTATTAAATAAATTATTAATTACGAGGCTTTAGATCATAAATCTCAATTAAAACATATATATATATAATTTCCAAATAAGCAACAGCTAATTGCCACGTCATTTTTACGTTAGTTGACTAATGGTCAATTTAATCTTAGCCTCGTTTGGTAATTATTTAGTTTTTGAAAATTGTGTTTGTTTTCTCACAATTTTTCTACAATTATTTTCATCTTCTCTACAATGGTTTCCATCTTTCTTAAGGAAACATTTGAGTTTCTAGCCAAATTCCAAAAACAAAAATAAACTTTTGAAAACTACTTTTTCAGTTTTCAAAATTTGGCTCGATTTTTGAAAACGTATGTAAAAAGTAAATAAGAAAACATGGAAACTCATAAGTAGAAGTAGTATTTATAGGCTTAATTTTCAAAAACAAAAAATCAAATTGTTATCAAATGGGGCATTAACAAACTAACAAATCAAAAATCAAAACTTTGGGAGGGGACCATGCGCACCCTGGCCCCTCATGGGAGTAGAGATATCGGATATGAGCCTAGAGTTTTTACAAAGGTAGAAATTGAGTTATACATCAGTTGACAGATACCTTAACCACTAAGTTATGAGCATGTTGGAATCACCTTTTCATTACATTATTAAATTAACTAATGTTACATAATCAATGACCTCTTATATTTTAATTTTGAATTTCAGAATTGGATTATATTTTCTGTCCTTATACTTCAACTAACATATTAATTTTATTTCTATAAATTATCATAGATTTGCCTAGTGCTCGTCATCAACAACAATTTCTTATATTTTAGGTAATGGATCATATTGGAAAGTTAATAAATTTGATTGTAATAGCTCCTATAGTTTAGGGACCATCTATGCAACTTTTCAAATAAAAAAAAAAATCAAGCTGGATCGTCATTTCCAAGTTGTTTAAAAGAGAAGAGACTTGCCTCAATTCTGAAGTTTTTATATAATTTCACATTATTTCTTATTAAAAGAAAATACATTATTTAATTAAAAATTGCAAAGCCAGCCGCTTGGCGTGAATGCGCTAGCCAAGCCGAGCCAATAGAAGCCGACGAGATACCCACGTGGAACCACGTCAGCCACCTTTCATTTTATTGGCTCTTTCCATTTACCTCATACAGGATTTCAACACGTGTACCCAGTGTACCCCACTAGCTTTTGTTTCTTCATAGCTAAGCTAAAAAGCTTTAGTGAATGAGAGAGCTTTTCGTGGACCACACCAGTAGTGCCAGCTGACTCAAAAGTCAAAAGTAAAGGGTCCAGCAGACAAATGTTCTGAGACGAAAATGCCCTCCCTAATCAACAATAATTCCTAATTTACCCCCACCGGTTTACCTTTAAATACCACACTCTCACACTGCCTTTCTTCCCTTTTCTCCTCCTTCCTCCCTCCCCCACTAGCTTTTAAAGAATTCTCCCGCCATGCTGTCCACTTCCCTGGCTGCTTTCCCGTCCGGCGCCATGTTCGATAGCCCATTTTCGACATTCGATGGGGGCTTCACACCATGGGAGTCGTCAGAGCTATTCTCCATCTTTCAATTTCCAAAATCTAATTCTGAATTGAACACTGGTTTGGCAGACATTTTTTTCCAACCTGTCCAACCGGTTAACTCAAGTTCTTCCAATTTGGTTGATAAAAAACCTTATGTAGATCGAACTAGATCGAATTGTAGTAAAGAATCGAGACCTGCAGATTCAGCGATGGACGAGTGGAGACTGAGGCGGATGAAGTCAAATCGAGAGTCAGCCAGACGGTCGCGTATGCGTAAACAGAAACAATTTGAAAGTTTAAAGAATCAGGTGAACCGTTTGAAGAACAAAAAGGTGGAAATTTCGAACCGGTTGCAATTTACTTTGTACCATTACCACTACGTACAAACTGAAAACAAACGTTTGTTGTCTGAACATAAGGTGCTCCATCGAAGACTAGTGAACATACGCCAAAATTTGTATTTCCGGCAACTTTCAACAATTATCAGAGCAATTCCAACCAATAATCACGTATTTAAAAAACATAACCATATTGGTGTATGAGAAAAGCGAACTAAGAACTCTCTCTATCTTCTCTCCTTTTCTATGTGAGTAAATGTTTTCTGTTGTGAATAAAGTAGTTGTAATGAGGAAATAGGTTGGAATTTATATGATTTTTTTTTTGGTGAAGGGTGTTTTTGTAAAAGCCAAAGCCATTCTTATGTAATTATATAAATAGTGTATTAATTATGAGTTTCTTTTTTTTTTCCTCCTCAATGTTCTTTTTTCAAAAAAAAAAAGTCAAGAATAGGTGGAGGTGGGATTCGAACCCCTAACATTGTGGTCGATGATATATGTATGAACCTTTGACTTCAATGTTGGAATGATTGTTAAAATGTATATCCAATTATTAAAAAAATAATATCTTGCCTTTAATTATAAAAGGGTTTTGTTAGAATCTATGCTGGAGAATTAAAATCAAATAAAAGAAATATTATGAACATTTGAGTTCAAAGATAAGAATGGGATGTTGAACCTACAAAAGGAAGATGAACCGTAGTTTTGATCTTTCTCAACTTTGCACCTCAATTTTGGAATTAGTTATTCTCTTTATTTTATGAGGAACATAGATGATATAGAATTACTATATAGTTTATTGGAAGCCTTTAAATCTATATCTATATTGTTAAGTCTAGGTTAAATTATCAAAAATACTCCTGAACTATGTGATTGGTTTCAATTATCGAAAAATGACATATTTGCATATGTTTTGATTTTTTTTCAACGTATATGTTCAAATATGTTCACATAAGCAACAATACAAATACAAAAACATCATTTTTCGTCCATGAATTTAAAGAAAAAAAAGCATTCAATGGTTGTTTTGAAACAAACTTCAAAGTTCAAGGGTTAAAATGAAACTTTTCAAAGTTCAAAGGTATAATTGAAACTTATCTCATAGTTTAGGGGTATTTTTGATAATTTAACCTTAAGTCTAAGTGAGAATTCAATTATGCAAACATTTAAAGAAGGTTATTAATGCCATGACTAGATGAATTATGCTCAATTCTCCAATTTTATAAGAGCCTATTAGAAGACTCATTCATTAATTGAATTTGGACTCTAAAAAAATCTCTATAAGATCAAGTGTTCTTGAGTAGTACAATAGGGGTTTGGGGGATTCGAACAACAGACCTCGTGGTCGTTAACATATTCAATATGTCAGTTGAGCTATGCTCTTTTTGGCATAAGATCAAGTGTTCAATGGGCCACTCTTCTTTATAAAACTTTATAGAAAAGATATCATATTTGCCATTTATTGTTGTCATTAAAAAAAAAAAGACCCTTTTGAAATTATGTTATTTAAATTTTACTCTTTTACTGAGAGGACCATTAGTAAAATTAATGGTTAATTGATTTTACGGTTCTTTTAGAGATTTGAAATTTTTTTATAAAACGGATAGATTTGATATTGAACTTTTCTAAATGGGACATCTACGAGAATTTTCCAAGTTTATAGGTGTATAATTTTAAATCATTATTAAAAAATGTCTAAAACTTTTCTTTAAAATAATTACTCCTTAGAAGTTGGAAATGAACTATTAACATCCCATTATATCTGTGAAAAGAAAATAGAAAAAAACCACTTTTATATATATATATATATATATATATATATATATATATATATATATATATATCATATGTTAAGTTTAACAACATAATGGTGGAGAATTCGAGCCTTTAATATCTTGATCAAAGATATTTGTCTTAATCAGTTTAATTATGACAAAATAATTTTATCTTTAGAACATAGTTGCTTAAGTTTGTAACTTAATAATATTTTTTTAGGAGTATAACTTAATATCATTTTTAATTTATTTTGTAGATTGACAGTATTGATTGCTTGCAATATTTATAATAAGATTGTACTTTCCATTTCAAGTGTCGATCTATTTTATTTTTTTAAAATGTGTATATCCAATTATAACAATTATAATTGTACTTACAAACTTTTAATTATTGAAAATTAAATCTTCAAACTTATATAATAAAAAATTACACCTGTAAACTTTGACCATAAATATTAAATCTTCAAACATTCGTAAAAGAAATTTATTTTGTGAAAATAGGTAGAATTTACGTAATTATAACTTTTTAACTTTAGTTAACTCATTATTCTAGCTAGTTTAAAGACATTCCTATCCGTATATACTTTTGTAAATATATCAATTTAGTTACTAAAATACAGTGGTATTTGGTAAACATATCAAACTTAGTTACAAAAATAAATAATACTGTGTGAAAGAAATTGTTGCATATGCAACTTCTTTTTCTCTTTTTTTTTTTAAGCATATATATGCAAATGCAACTTTAGTTTATGCATACATCCATTTTCTTTCTCATGTCAAATTAGATTAGTCAATATTTGTTCAATAAGGCATATCACATCTTAATTTAATTAAGAATTAAATATCATTTCGGACGTTCCTAAACTTCGTATTTATTTCATTTTGCTCAATTAACTTTCAAAATGTCTATTGGAGTATATAAACATTCAAAAGTAACTATTTCAGTTCGTTCATAAAAGTAAGGTTAAAATATCATTTTGGTCACTGTACTTTGAGTTTCATTCCATTTTAGTCATTGTACTTTCAAATGTCTAATTTTAGTCATTGTACTTTCAAATGTCTAATTTTAGTCTTTGTACTTTCAATAAAACTTAAAATTGGTCCCTACCATCAGTTTGAAGTTAATTTTTTTTTATTGAAATTAGTTAAATAGTAAAAATAAATTTCTTGCTAGAAAAGACACAATGTGAATATATTTTCAAAATTTCTAAAAAGAAGGTTAATGTGATTTATTTTTTATTATTTTTTTTTAGAAAAGATAACAATAACTAACAACAAGGACCAATTTTAAGTTTTGTTCAAAGTGCAAGGATTAAAATTGGACATTTGAAAGTACATGGACTGAAATTGGACATTTATAAGTACATGGACTAAAATGGAATGAAACCCAAAGTACAGAGACTAAAATGACACATTTTAACCTAAAAGTAACTATTTGAGGCCCTGTTTAATAACGATTTGGTTTTTTGTTTTTGAAAATTATGCTTGTTTTCTTACTATTTCTTTACGATGGTTTTTATATTTCTTAAGGAAATATTTGAATTTTTAACCAAATTCCAAAAACAAAAACAGTTTTTAAGCCCCTATTTGATAATCATTTGGCTTTTGGTTTGTAAAATTGTGCTTGTTTTTTCATCATTTCTCTATAATTCTCTACAACAAAAACAGTTTTTAAGCCCCTATTTGATAATCATTTGGCTTTTGGTTTGTAAAATTGTGCTTGTTTTTTCATCATTTCTCTATAATTCTCTACAATGGCTTTCATCTTTTCTCAAGAAAACATTTGAATACTTAGCCAAATTTCAAAAACAAAAACAAGTTTTTAAAAACTATTTTTTTTTTTTAATTTTCAAAACCTGGGTTGATTTTTGAAAACATACTTAAAAAGTGGACAACAAAACAAGGAAACCTATAGGTAGAAGTAGTATTTATAGACTTAATTTTCAAAAACCAAATGATTATCAAATGGGACCTAAAAATTACTTTTTTTAGTTTTTCAAAATTTGGCTTGGATTTTAAAAATATTTGTAAAAAGTAGATAACAAAAAAAAAAAAATCGATAGGTGGAAGTAGTGTTTATAAGCTTAATTTTCAAAAATTGAAAACCAAAAATCAAGGTCCCGTTTGATTACCATTCTAGCTTTTAGTTTTTGGTTTTTTAGTTTTTAATTTTTTCTTTTCTGTTTTTTAAAAACAAAAACCATATGTGTTTGATAATAGTTTTTTATTTTCTATTTTTAAAAAACAGAAAACTAAACTTGTTTGATAACTGTTTTTTTTTTTCAATTTTTAAAAAAATAGAGAGATGAAGAGATGTCTTAGAGAGAGAAAACTGTGTGGAGACATTGAAATAAAAATTTTAAGACATAAATATAATTTTTTTTAAGAGAAAAATTAGACATGGTAAATTTAGAAACATGAAAGAAAATATTTAGATAGAGAAGATTTAGAGAAAAAAATATGTTTGGGAGAGAATATTAATTAGATCTCATAAAAAATATTAGTTAGAGAAAAAAAAAGTTAGAGGGAAAGAGATCAATTTTAGAGAGGAAAAAGTTCAATAAAAATAGAAAATTTAGAGAGATAGTAAGGTTGAGAGCATTGTTTAAAATGTCGTTCGACATTTCAAGATGTCGGAGGGTTCGACATCTCGATGAGGGGTAAAATATCGTTTTGCCAAGATGTCGAGGAAATGTCAAGATGTCGAGAAATATCGAGAAAATATCGACAAATGTCGAGGAAATCTTGGTAATTCTTATAATTTCTCTCTATCTTTATCTCTTGGCCTCCTTCTCTTTCTCTTTCCATTATTCATTTTCTGTCCCTTCCAACCTCTCAAGTTTTAACATATATTTTTATAATTATATAGTTATTTTTTTAAAAGTTTAATACTGTATCGCAAAAATTGTGCATGCATCTACAAAGTGTTGTATTAAGCTTTTTATATCTATCTTTGTGAAAATTTTTAATATTTATGAATTTATTATATTTTTAACAATCATTTGTCATTTATCAACAATTGATATCTCTCTTAATCAAGGTTCAAGTTCAAAATGTTGATGTCGACGGGAATGTATAGATACTGATTTTACAAAAATGTCGGCATATATATAAAGACTAAATTTGTAGTTTTATAATTATGATTAATAAAAATTATGAATTATATCATCATTAAGTTATAATTAAAGTCTCATTAATTAATTAAAATAAGTCTCATCAATTTTCACGTTTTTAATGATTTTTTCAAAATTTTCACCAACATTGGCATTCATCATATAAATATTATTTATATTTTTGGATATATGATGATCATAAAGGTCAATTATAGCCTAATTCCATAGTTAAAATTTCATTTACTAATTCAAATAATTTCCTTCAATTTCCATGATTTCTATAATTTTTTTCCGAAATTTAACATTTTGAACATTGATTATAGTATAATTAAATCACAATTAAAGTTTCATGAAATAATTCAAACAATTATAATCAATTTTCATATTTTTTTCCCAAATTTCTGTGCGCATCGACGTTTTTATCGATGTTTACATCTACATATTGTCTTAATTTTTAGATATGGTGATTAAAAAATATCAATTATAGTCTAATTGAGCCACAATTAAAGTTTCATTGACTAATTCAAACAATTTCCATCAATTTCTACGATTTTCATAAAATTTTTCCGAAATTTCCATTTACATTTCCGTAAAATTTGGACCTCGACATTTCTATCGACATCGACATTTCAAACATTGGTTGAGAGTAAAAGATATGTTTTAGAGAAATAAAGATAAATAAGAAAAATAGAGAAATGTTGTATTGAAAGAAAATTTGGAGATTTTTTTAAAAAAAAGAAAAGTTATAGATATTTATTGGAGAGAAAGAAAAGTTAGGGAGAAATTTTAGAAATAGAAAAGTTTGAGAGAAATAAAAGTTTAAAGAGAGAAAATTTTAGGAAAAAGGAAAACATTTGATCTATAGAGAGAGAAATTGGAGAGCTATGTTAGAAGAGGAAGAGAAATGAAAGTTAAATAAATATAGAAATTTTAGAGAAAAAATGTTATGATAGAGATGAAAATTTTAGAGAGAGAGAGATAAAAACCATATAGAGAGAGAAATTTTAGAGAGAGAAATTTTTAAAAAGAGATAAAAAGTTATATCGAATTGAAAATTTTAGAGAGAACTTTTTATATCAAAACGAAATAAAAAGTTTACATATGAGTGATGGGAGGCATGTCATCCACATCATGGTGAACCTCATCATGATGAACCTCTTCTACTCTAATATCTTCCTGCTAAGTATTGTTCTGCTCTTGATCACGTATTCTTTGTTTAGGACCAAGATGAGGAGCAATAAGGATCATATGCATATAATGTAGTTGATCCATATTTAGGTCCCCACTGTCGCACAAATTCAAAATCTCTAAATTTTGTGAAGTTTTCAAATTTGTCTGAAGCACTTCTTCAAATGATAAGAAAAATTAGACAATGTTTAAAATGAATTTATAATTAAAGTAAATATAACTTAAAATTTTAATTGAAACTTGTAGCACTTGACCATAGAACGCTCCCTCGCGAGTGATTTAGCACATAGTAATATTCAAATACCAATCAATGTAATCTAGAGTCGTATGTCCATAGGCATCAACTGAAGAAGCATTGACTACAAACTCTCGACATGAATGTCATCTCGCTACATACGATGTCAACACGACCGACTAATCTTGTTGTTGAAAGTCTATGTCATGCAACTTTGGCTCCGTCTATCACACTTTTGGAATAGCTTGTTTCATCCCAAATTGTCTCATCACTCTGTTTGGCAAATGCCACTCAATAATATGAAAATATATGAGTGGACACATTGTACACCAAATATCATGATCATTTCTACAATAGTCAGGCAATGTAGCCATGACATATGTGTACGACTCCCAAATCATCTAAAATTCCAAAATATAGATGATTAGTGGCTTATAAAACAAATCAAAAGTATATAAGTTCTTTTAGTAAGCATGTACCAAGTTGGGTTTAAGGAGGTCAAACATATATCTATACTGGACAAGTACATGCGTAGCTGACTTAGTGACACAAAATTGGTCTCTTAACCTACATTAATATTAAATATTAAATTTTAACAAAAGTCAATCACAGAAAAAAAACATTAAATAGAAATTAATTGGCATACCAAGGACCAAGTGCACGCCTAACTAATGCAGTATCGTTGATATGGTGAAGCTGAGGAGCCATCGTTGGGAATTGTTTTCAACCCCAAAGATATGGAAGAATCATAGGCCCAACAATCTCTCAAGCAACTGATTGACTTGCTCTACAAAGCTGCCTATATAACCATGCTAGGCAGACTCCACCCCAAGCATATCTTTCTGCAACCTCAAGGTCTAACACATTAGGTGCACTTTATTCCCAGATTTGTCGCAGAATAAACTCCCACCAAATAGCTGCAAAATGTATGCTCGGCATACCTCTTACTGTGGTTACCTCATCTGCATCATCATTTAGCCCTGAAAAATGAGATCCTAACCAAGGCAAGCTTAATCTGGAGTCCTTAATCTTGTTAGGGCCTGGAGTCGCCCTGAGTAATCGTTGACAAGTCTACCTCAATCATAGCTCATCGTTCCAGTGACAGGCTCACCATCCACTTGTAATCCAAGTAAAACTGTTACATCTTGTAGAGTAACAGTGCACTCCCCCCAGGTTCATGAAATATTTTCGACCTCCACCTCTCCACGAGTGTTGTGATGAAATGCCAGTCTAATTGAATGAATCCTAATCTGGCCACCCCATCCAATCCACTACATGAAGATGAGGCAATATATGGCGGTGCAATGAGATGTTGCGAGAGACAACTGCTTCTCGACGTCTACAATGTAGCTCTTTTAAATTTCGATCTTGCCAAACAAGCTCTGATCATGGGACTATTGAGCATACAAAATTGATGGATCAATTGGTCCTGGATTGATGTTCATAATCTAAAAAAACAATAAATTAAAATTCAATTTATATTGCATATAAATAACAAATTGAACATAAACTTATAACTTAGGTCATTAAAAACCAAAATTACAACAAAAGTCAACAAAGAAATATAACTTATGTCATTAAGAACCAAAATTACAACAAAAGACAACAAAAAAAAAAATATTACAAAGGTGCTTCTCTTTCACCAAAATATTTTACTTTCCACTCTACACGTGTGTCAAGATTGGTATGCTTCATCATATACATCCACTTGAGCAAAAACTTATATGAATCATCCCAATCACCAAATACTATAATCAAAGCCTTTCTTTTTCCATCCCACACCCTCTGATAGGGAACGTGGTACCCAAACTTTTTTTTATGTCAGTTTGTAGTTTTGATACACTGATGGAAGACATATTTTTTACAGTTTCACAGACTTCTATGACAATCATTGAAGAATCCAACTGCACATGACTCTGATTTAATTCTGAATAAAACCAAACATGTTGCTCACCATACTGAGTTATATCGACAAAGCCATGAGATTTTTTTTTATGGCATGAAGACAACATCTACAACCATTTTTCCATTTTTGACACCGTACTTTCCATATCGTAGGTGTTGACTCCACAATCTTATATGGTGCGTGACACCTAATAGCAAAACATTTTACCAAATTTTGAAGAATCTCTTTGTTGTTACAAATTAACCCCTTATATAATAGGTTCCCTTCAATGACCCCTGGTTCTTGGATGTGATCATGTTCTATAGTGCTATTTATTGCATTGTTATCTAACTCACTGAATGTATTTGAAGGGATAACATGTTCACTACCACCAAAGTCTAATTCTTCAAACTCATCATCTGTTTCAGTTCTGAAATCCTTATACGTATTATCTGCCACCATATCTTCACCATCATATGGTGGGGCAACTGATTTAGGCTCAGGGTCAATACATTGGCTAGGAATTTCTCCCAAGTTTTGTACATTCATGTCAACCTTCTCACAGTGACATATAAATGCACTAAAGTTGGGACTGGCATCACAATTGAAAACATTAAGTTCATTGCTTGATGGTTAGGAATTGGTATTGGTGTATACCTTACTGATCTTGATAGTGTTAACTCAAGGTGTCTATACACTATCTCTAACTGATTTGTCCTCATGTCTACACCAAGTGATAATCCAACCATTGCAACAAATTGTTCAAACATGACCCTACTATTCACATTAACAGAAAAACCTCCATAGGCTGGTTGGTCATAATCAACTTCATTTACCACATCAATCATAGAACCATTTGTATGCAAAACAAATTCCAAATAATTGTCTCCCATCTTCTATAAGGAAATAAACAAGATATAATTAGAACTAACCTAACTAATATATACTTCATTAGTTTCATAATTCTAAAAGTTAAGTTTAAGGAATGAAACTACTTGCATAATTTCTAATCAAATCTAGAGATAAACATTCAAACATTCTCTAATCAATTACAAAACTAAGATAACTATTAAATTAATTATCTAAATCAGGAATATAATAACTAATTTCTATATTAAACTCAATTTCTAGTCTTCCTATATTAAATTCAATTTCTAAAATTTAACTATGCAATTAATAGAATAATGATGTTTTACATTGAAAAAAAATAATAATGAATAATGTTTTCAGATATTAACCTAAATCTGTGAATCTTAGAAAAAAACAACCTAAGTCCAACAAATCTTTAAAAAAAATTAAATCCAAAAAATCATTAAAAAAAATCAATCCTACCATTCTTAAAAGAATTAAATCCAACATATCTTTAAAAAAAAACATAAAACTAACAAATCTTAAAAAAAAAAAAAAAAAAATCCAACAACGATCAACAAATTCAACAATTCCAACCAAATTTATATGAGTATTCAACAGATCCACAACAAAAACAAGTAAAATCACAAGAAACTAGTGAAAGATTTAAAAACACTCACGAATCCGACAAAATTTGGTGGCCCTTCATTGGATATGGTGGACATTTTTGTTGTTTGGAACTTCCAATGACCACAAAATGCTCCTCTTTACTCCAATGCCGACAAAGATCAATCTTGTTCACTAAGATGGCGACAAAAAATTCACAAGTGGGGTAGGAGGCGAGTAGAAAACAAGAGAAAGAAGAAGTGAGGCTGTTTTTTGTTTTAAAAAACGAATGGTGTGGTTGTTGTGTTTGTTTTGAAGGAGATGAGGAAAGGATTATGTGATGGTTCTTCAAGAGACAACCATCTTTAAAACTGCTTAAATTGATGACGGTTTTCGATGTTGGTCGTCTCTTAAGTCAAGGCATTTTTTTTAAAACGACGAAGATTGTCTCTTAGAGACGACCACGCGCAACGTGTCATGTTTTTAAAAAGCATCCACATATCAATTTTTTTATCTAAAAATGCAGGCATGGTCGTCTCTAAGAGACAACCATTGGCCGCATATGTATGGTCATTTCTTTAAGAGACGATCATCTTTTACACCATTAAAACAACAATATTAATATAAATAGTTTATAAAATACAATATTTTTATAATAAATTTAAAAATCTACAATATTAATAAAAAAAATCCCACATAGTCCGGTAAAGTTTAGGTACGATTTTTTCTCGGACGAAAACTCAATAATTGAGGCAAAAAGACAAATGAGAAATGCATTTCACAATTTTCTCATTGCATCGTTCGGCACTTTTAAAACCCGATGATCAATATCAACGTAACGGATATGTACAAGGAAATAAATATAAAATTTTATTTTATTTTATTTACCATTTAAGCATAACTATGGATAAGGCATGTATTATATTCTTTAAAAATAGGAGTTTCGGTCAATATAAATATAGTTTAGCAGTTAAGACACTTATTTTTTTTCTTGAGGTCGAAAGTTCGAATTCTCACCCTCATATTTGTTGTATTAAAAAAATGATTGAAGTTTTGATCCCACCCCACATAAAAAAAAATGAAAATTTATTTTTAAAATTTTTTAATTAATAAGAAAGATTATCATCATAATTTTTTTTTTTATTTATATCCTATTTTGATATTTTAACTTTCATATTTGTTACGTTTTGATATCTAAAGATAATATTTCTATGCCCTTAACTTTTAAATGTTTTATTATAGAATCTAAAAAACCATTCTAGACATTATCAATAAACTTTTTTATTAATCATTCGACAGATTTATATCTATTTGAAAACTTGATACCTAACCCACTATATAAATGACTCCAAATAATTACCCATGTAAGCATTGATTGATAAGATAAATGAATAGATGATGCACCAGTGTCAACTTTACATAGATAATTTATTAAAGAATCATAGCAGAATTTATGTTACATTGTTTCAAATTAAAACTGTGTATCACTCACACCCTTTTCTCCATTCTTAAACAAGAGCTTACAAAAGGAAATTTAACTAGAGTTGGAAGTCCGTCACTTTCTAACTTTTTAGATGTACAACTTTTGCTCTTTTAATATTTTGCTACAAAACCAACCAATTGTAAAATTTTCACTTGAAATGTTGATCTTTTTCCCTCTACAATCAAGCATTACACGATGGGTAGAAGAAAATTTTTCTTTTTGCCAATAATTTTTTAAAGAAGATCCTTGCAAAACTTTTTTCCTCTCATAAGTAAGTTTATCTGTGACGAAGACCAAACATTTTGGAGATTCTTTTTTCTTTCTTTTAGAAAAGGTACGTTTTCTTATAAGATTCAAATAAATAAAACTCATGATATTTGATTTTTAATAATTTGTTTAAAAAAGTCTTTCGCTCGAGCATGAACGGTTCTAGAATAGTTAGCTTTAAAGAAAATTCTGAGCTCGATTTAGATTGATTCAATAAACTTGTCCAATGTGTGCTACTTTAAAAGTAAGTCTTTCAAATGCATTTCAATTTGTTTTGCCACATCTATTTTGGAGGTTCGGCTTGGCTATGAATTGATCAAGCTTGCTTGCTATGACGCTATTTCCACATTATGCAAATCTTTTACTTAGAAAATAAAGGATTTAACAACTCTTGACTATCTCTAGTTGCCTCTCAAAATTACCTTTTTAGCCCACTTGGGCTTGGTCATTCAAATAATTAGATTACAATGACGACATGTTCCTCGTATTTGATGAAACCAATGTTTAATTACCAAGTATAATATTGCAAGTTGTTGAAATGTACTAAAACAATCTGAAATTTCACTGGCTCGTAGTTCATATCAACTTTCACAAAGAGAGATCATACCTTTAAAAGAGTTAGTTCTACGTACCTTTACAACCAACAATTCCATTAAGCTAATCTACAATATATTTTTATTAATATCTATCTCCTTGAGAATGCTACTATAAAACACTTATAATGAACAACCTTGGTCTATTAATTTCCTTTTAACCAGGTTAAAAAAACATGTAATAAAACTCCAAGGAAAAATATAATCAGTTTTTCAGTTAATTAAGGAAAAACTAATGATAGAATAATTTTCTTAATTATTTATAAATCTCATTAACTATATAATTTATTAGATTTTAAAATTCAGATATGAAATCAACTTTAAGCACCAAAAGTAAAAGTAAAAGTAAAAGTAAAGAGAGAGAGAGAGAAAGGAGAGAAAAAAAAAGTAGAAAGAAAAATATCTGAATTGGTGGATGGGAATTGTCAAGACAGGCAGCTCAGACATCACTTTCTGGCATTCAAGCTAAAGTAAGTACAGCTTCCTCCCACTTTTACTTTACGGTGCAAAACGTAACAACTAATGATAATTAAAGTTGTTTTTAGTGCTAATAATGATAATTAAAGTTTTGTTTAAAAAAATGATAATTAAAGTTGCTTTTATATATATATATATATATATATATTGAGTTCATACATCTATAACTTTGGATTTTGAATAAAGTATGGGCCCACACTTGGCACATATAATCTAAAAGTGAGCAGAGTGATAATTGTCATGTTTATTCAACCAAGAAGTCAGAGGTTTGAATCATTCTAATTCAAATATTGTTGAACTAAAAAAAACATTTTTTTTTTATCAAAAGAAACCGGCATTCATCATCCTCACTTTCATTTGCCTTTTAGTTAAAGCATAAAGTTCCTATTACACGATTTAAATTTATTATCATTTTTATCTTTTTTTTTTAAATCTTTTTGTATTTTAATTCACCCAAGAGAGTGGGAAATTGAATATAGGATAAATTATAGAAAATGTCTTTGAATTTTAAGTAGGTTTCACTTATGTACTTAAAATTTCAAAAGTTTCATCTTTATCCTTGATTAAACTTTTAACTTTGTTTTAAACTTACCATTCTGCCAATTTTTGTGTTAAAATTGTTGGAAACGACGATGATCTCACGATAATACTCACTCTAAATCTCACAAATTTGAAAAGAAGAAACTTGTTATCTTACAAAACTCACGAATACAGAAGTGAAGATGATTGTTTTCTTGAATAACTCTCTTTGAATTGCTTTGTTTGGCTTCTCAATTGACTTGATTACAAATGAGGGAAATGATCCCTTTATATAATACACAAGAGACACTTCTAAAAGACACAAATTAAATAAGTATATGTATACATACTATTCATGTACCTTAACAAAAGAACTTTCATGCATCCATGAATTCATGTATCTAGGAATTATAAATTCATGTATGTGTATCATGAATCTAGCTTAATTTCTAACATCTCCCCTTAAGCTAGACTTCCATGATTTCAAGCTTTTCTTTCATTTTCAGAAACAAGTCATCTTTTAATGCCTTTGTGAATATGTCTACAACTTGCTCTTGTTGGGATTTATTGTTGGAATTTATGTCCTAAAGCCTCGTAATTAATGATTTATTTAATAATTTATAATTATTTTGATTATTTTATTTACAATATAATATTATCATTTATATGAAAAATCCAAGGTTATTAGTGTAATCTTGAATAGTATGTGGTTGACATACGAGAGGATCGTATTCAATTAATAACCTAAAGGGTCATAGTATATGGATAAGATTGGGTGCCTTATATCATGGTAACACTATTAATACGACCCACTTTATAACAGATACAAATGATTTGATCCAAATCATTCATGTGAAGGCATGTGAGTGGGGCATCTTATACAATGAGTTTGTATAAGATTGGACCACGACATGTTTAATCTCTCTTTATAAATCCGTTAATTGAGAAGATTAATATTTCATCAGGATGATCATATGTCACTCGATCTTAATCCTAAGTGAGTTATGAACTCATGCCTGTGAAGGCTTGTCCTTTGATTTGCATGGGTGAGAGTGGCATTTGTAGCCGATTCAATATGCCTACCATTTTGGATACTTGACCAAATAGGGAGCTGGGAACATAATCTCACAAGATGGAATTCACTTCTTCCCATATAGGGTAAGTAGATGAGTAGTTCCCTTAAGTGCGGATTTCGAGACTTGAACAATGGGGCCCCACCCTTTCACTGGCCCGAGAGGGACTTAGTTTATAATTAGATTATAAACGATTATTCATTAGAGGATCAGTGGTACTTAAGGTGCAAGATGTAATTATAAGGATAAAACGGACTTTTGACCCAGCTGTAATTACGAACAACTCGTGAAGGATCGACTTGCATGTAATGATTATATCCATGGACACAACTTGTCCTACAGTGCATAAGGTGCAACTCTAGGTCTATACAAGGTTCAAAATGTCGATGTCGATGAAAATGTCAAGGTCTAAATTTTATGAAAATGTCGATGGAAATTTCGGGAAAATTTACGAAAATCGTGGAAATTGATGGAAATTGTTTGAATTAGCCAATGAAACTTTGATTGTGGCTTAATTAGACTATAATTGATCATTTTTAAGCATCACATCTAAAAACTAAGATAATATTTAGATGTAAATATCGATTGAAATGTTGATGAAGCATAAATTTTGGAAAAATATGGAAATTGGTGATAATTGTTTGAATTATTAAATGAAACTTTGATTGTGGCTTAATTAAACTATAATTGACCATTTTAATAATAATATCTAAAAACATATATAATATTTATATTGAAATGTTGACGGAAATGTCGATGACATTAGAAATTTTGGAAAAAGAATGAATATTGATAGAAATTGAAAAGAATAATTAAATGAGACTTTAACTATTAGTTAAACTATACTTGATCATTTTTAATCATCATATTAAAAAATATGAGTAATATTTACATGAAAATATCATTGTTGTTCGAAATATTTCTAAAAAAATTATGAAGATTAGTCAAATATGTTTTGAACATTTAAATAATTTAATTTTACAAAAATATTGATAAAAATATTGAAGTTGATAGAAATTATAAATTTGAAAGAATTTTTTTGGATTGATAAATCACCCTTTATTTTCAAAAGAAAAAACACAATTTTTATGTTCTTTTATTTTATTTTTTGCACAATAAAATTTGAACGATATTAAATTTGTGCATTGATCAAACTTAATTAGTTGACCTTAAACATATATTGATTTTTATATTCTTGTCACTATTTAAAAATAAACAAAGAAAAGAATAATAAAAAAGATCATTAAATAAAGAAATGAAAAAAGAGAAAGAAAAGATTGAAAAAAATAGGAATATTGAATAATGAAATTTTGTGTAAAAAATAAAATAATAATAATAAAAAAAATTCAACAGATGGCAATGGCATGCATCACGCATGAGGGAGAGAGGAGAGGGAAAGATAGAGGGGGAGTTGTATATTGTATTGAACTTTTGTCCCACATCGCTTGATTTAGAGTTGGGGGAGTTCACTCCCCCTTATAAATTGAGTCTCTAGCCTCAGCTTGCATTGAGGGACGTTGGGCTTTCTAGCTAGTGGGATTTTGTTGTTCAAAGGCATATAAGAATGACCCATAGTAAAAATTTTGACTGAAGATGTAGTTGTACATTCGACGAAAAGTCAAAAAATTGACGAAATGTTAAGAGTTTCGACGAACGATATATCGAACCCCTCGAAGTAGCAACATATCGACCGAAATGTCGACATGTCGCTCGACATTTTCTTCCATGGGTCTATATCATTGGAGCTTATAATCTATAGTAGGTCTATAAGGTCCCTTGCTAGCTCAAAGTAACACTAAAAGATCAATTTAGTTGAAAGAAAATTTTGAAATGTTCAAATTAATATTAATTTGAAGTATTCAAATTAATATTAATTTGAAGTGTACAAATTAATATTTAATATATTATATATATTAAATATAAAAGAGGAAAATATATTTATTGTATTTGATACATTACATATTAAAATAATTAATGTATATTTGATACATTAATAAAAGATAATTCTAAAATTTGAATAAGATTGAAATAAATAAATATCATAGGAGATTTGAATGAGATTCAAATAAGTATAAGATATATTTGAATATATTAGATATTAAAATACAATAATTTAATTATGGCAACGATTTACCCTTGGTCTCTATAAATAAGACCCTTGAGTTGAACCATTAGACATAACACACATCTCCTCAATAGAGAATTAGAGAATTCTCTATAGATCTCTTCCTCTCCAATCCCTTGTGGATTTTCTTTCAAGAGGCTCCCACAATCCTTGGTCCTATGTTCGAGTTATAGCTAGGAAGACTTTGTGGAGGAGATAAAGACATGCCAGAAATATTTCCATACTTCAAGTAAGTTTACTTAATCTTATTTTATAGTTTAATTTTAAATAAAATCAAAGACGATCCAATGCTTCCGCTTTGAAGTGAAACGTTCATTTCTTCATTTATGCCTCAAAGCCTCGTAATTAATAATTTATTTAATAATTAATAATAATTTTATTTATTTTATTTGCAATATAATATTATCTATTATATGAAAAAACCAAAGATTATTAGTATAATCTTGAACAATATGTGGTTGACATACGGGAGGATCATGTTCAAGAAATAACCTAAAGGGTCATAGTATATGGATAAAGTTGGGTGCTTTATCCTGACAACATTATTGATACGACCCACTTTGTAATAGTTACAAATGATTTGATCCAAATCGTTCATGTAGAGACATGTGAGTGAGAGTATCTTATACAATGAGTTTGTATATGACTGGACCACGAAATATTTAATATCTCTTTATAAATCCGTTAATTGAGAAGATTAATATTTCATCAGGATGATCATATGCGACTCGATCTTAATCTTGAGTGAGTTATAAACTTCTGCTTGTAAGGGTTTGTCCTTTGATTTGCAAGGATGAGAGTGACTTTTGTAGCCGATTCAATATGCTTACCATTTTGAGGACTTGACCAAATAGGGAGCTGAGAACATAATTTCACAAGATGAAATTCACTCATTCTCGTATAGGGTAAGTAGATGAGTAGTTCCCTTAAGTACTCATTTCAGACTTGAACAATGGGTGTAACGATCGACATTTTCAGGTATTAATTAAAGTTTAATTTTAGAAATTTAAATTAATTGAAAACCAATTTCATGTTTAAAGTTGTGTAGTGGAAGTTAATTTTGAAGTTTTGCATATTTGAAATTAGAGAATTAGAGGGTAAATTGGGAAGAAAGAAGGAAAAAATGGATTTAATTGATGTTTAGGGCAATTTTGTTATTTAAGAGACTTTAAGCCAAGCCCAAGCCCTAATTTCCTCCTCTATTATTTTATATTGCACGCAGCCCTAGGTTAGGAGTCAAGCCTTCAAGCCAAATCTCAAGCCAAGCCATCATCTTCCTCAATTCTTCTTCTTCTTCCCTTGTTCGACAACCACCCCTTCATAGCAGAATTTTTTTTCCTTCTTTTGTGCAGCTCATCCGCCGCCCACACCACCTCCGCTGCACGCCGTGACCTTCGTCGCACTGCCATCACACCGTCGACCACAGGTGCAGACAGCCGCTCGCATGAACAGCAAACAACCCCGACCGCTGCTAGTGCAGATCCGCAAACAGGGCCGAGCGTCGCAGATCTGCCGCTACACGCCGTGCTCAGCTGCTACCTGTCGTAGACCGCCACTGCTCGACTCGCTGACCACCTCGTAGACCGCCGAACGTCGCCGTGACTCGATCTCGAGTGCTGCCACTACTGTAGCGGGTTTGCTTTGTTTTTGGACAAATTTTCTGGCGAATTTCGACACTGTACAACTGCGAATCGCCTACGTTCTTGTATGGGTAAGCTTATTCTTGTTGTATTCTCATGGTTTTCAAATGGTAGATCTAGTTTTGGGCTTTGTGAGGTTGACCCATTGATTTTGGGCTCTATTTTTGGAATATCCATTGTAGGTGGAGGTTGGTTTGACAAAATCAAATCAAACCATCACTTAATTGGCAAAGCTCGGTTCTATTTTGGAGAAGAACGGAGGTAAAATTCCTATTCTAGAAATCAAACAAAGTCTTGAGTATATGCTAGGCTTCGATTCTAGGATTTGGGTTGTTTGGCTTTTCTCTAAGTGTCATAGTGATTTTAGGTGAATTAAATTTAGTTGGTGGAAGGAACTTTGGGTTCAATTATTGATTTTTTTGGAATTTTTCTAACTTTAAGGATGACTTTGACTAGGCTCCAAATTGTTTGACTGAGGTTCAAGGTGGTGGAATTTTGTGGAGCATTTGGGTGATTTGGATTATTGAGCTTCTCCAAGGTAAGGGACTTTATGTCGGTATGCTTAAATGCAAGTTAGGAACTGAATTGAAAAAAAAATAAATTTTGATTTGAAATGAAAAGCTTTATTAAATATTTTATTATGGATTTTTGATGAATTTTAAAATGCTTGTTATATATAAAAATGGATTTTCACTTGTTGATTGCCAAATATTCTCATGAATGTTATGCATGATTTATGATCTTGATTTATGATAAATGATATGAGAATGTTGCTTGTGTTGCATCATGGAATGAAAAGTTTAAAATGATTTGGGACCTCATGCATACATGTATGTTTTTCATGATAGAATGATTTCGAAGGTTGTGGCAGTTACCCCCTAAATTATAGATGTACATCTAATTGAAAAGGAACCTGAGAAGATTAATTGAAAAGGAACCTGAGAAGGTTAATTGAAAAGGAACCTGAAAAGGTTAATTGAAAAGGAACCTGAAAGGGTTAAATGGAAAGGAAATGTTAGGTTGGGTTAATTGTCCACATTAAGCAGAAGAGAAAAGTAAATATAAATATATATATATTTCCACTATGGAAGTATTTTAGGTTCCACTAGAGGAAAAAGTTTTAAAAATCACGTTGTATGTGTTTGCATATCCTGACCCCGGTAGTGAGGTCACTTACTGAGTATTTTAAATACTCACCATTTTCAAAAATGTTTTTCTTTTCAGGTAAAGGCAAGGGCATCCTAGGCGAATGACAACGTAGTTGTTGGAAGAGGCCATGGGTAACCTAAAGAAGTTTTATTTCTGCAATCTTTTAGTTGTTAGCATTTTTTATGACTTTTTAACTGTCGTGTTCTACAAATTATTTCAGTTGTTAAATGTTTTAGTTCATTATTTTGCTTTCATATTTAAAGGGATCCCGAGTTAAAAGCTTTGATTATTTTAACAAATGTTTAATTCTGTTTGGGTCTTTATTAAAGATTTCTAGATTTCATTAGAATGCATGTATAGTAACGTCCCTAGGAAGTCCAATAGGATAAGTAGGGTATTTACAGTTGGTATCAGAGCCCAAGGTTATGGGTTCTATAGACTTGCTTACATCGCAAGCATTAAGTATCCCATAGCCAAGCAGCAAATACCCAGTCATCGACAGGTATGCCCATATACAAAAGATTATTTTACTTATTCATTATTTATGACTTATTTATCTTTAGGAAAAAGGGTTGTTTATGCTATGCTTCAAGTTTACGATAAATGCTTTCATATTGATTAAATTGGTAGGATGTGGAATTAGAAGGCTTAAATAGATTAGTTGTGGTTGTAGTGATTCCACAGAGATGCCGCCACGTAGAGGAGGAAGAGCTCGACGAGGTAGGGGGCGAGGAAATGTGAACCCGCTAGTAGCGCCGTCAACTGGGCAGGCAAACCCTACGGTGGCATCTTTGATGTTGGAGGCCATGCAAACCTTGGTGCAGACCACAGTGGTGAATCAACTAGCACAACTGGGTCAGAACCACGGGAGTGCATCTCTAGAGGCGAGATGCCTGAAAGATTTCAGGAAATATGACCCTCGTACGTTTGATGGATCCTCTGGGGACCCAACAGTGGCAGAGTTGTGGTTGTCTTCTATAGAAACCATTTCCCGGCTCATGAATTGTCCGGAGGAGCAGAAGGTGTCCTGTGCTGCCTTTATGTTGAGAGATGATGCATTCATGTGGTGGGAGTCCGCGATGAGAACTATGGGCACCAACGGTGAGCTGGTGACGTGGACACAGTTTAAAGAGGCCTTTTGGAGGAAGTTTTACCCTGCGGCCGCCCGTTACAGGAAGCAAGCGAAGTTCCTGCAACTTCACCAAAATAGGGGATCGGTGGAGGTGTATGAGAGGGAGTTCATGAGGCTTCTTCGCTTTCCCCCTGAGTTAGTCGTCACAGAGGCCAAGAAGGCAGAGCACTTTATGATGGGTCTAGACGAGGATATTTGAGGCTTCGTACAGGCCTTGGCACCCCCTAATTATGCCACGGAGTGAAGGCAACTGAGTTGATAGGCGTCCGTCAGTAGAGTGAGCATCGTGTGCCTGTAAATCCAGGTCCCTCCACGGGCCAGAAAAGAAAGTGGGGACAGACGACCTCTGGCCCCCAGCACAACCAGTGTCACGGTCATGCTTGTCCAGGGCGTGTTGCCCGTGGCCACATGCCCATCTCAACCCCTTTTTATCATGCTTTCATCATATGTATGTCTTATTGCTTTCTAGTTAGCTTTACTTGCATTTTTGTGGCCGTATGACTCCTCGCTATTTTCATGTGCAAGGGTGTCATAGGCATAAATCCTAGAATGTACTATAGGGGGGTATGACTAGTTGTCCATCCTTCCTACCCGGAGTTATATGCAATCTAAGCTGTTGTTGACACTTCTCTCGCTTATTGCCTATAACAAAAATACTTTCTCAAAAAGCTTTCAAAAACACTTTCTCTCTCCCGGTTTTCTAAAAATATTTTCTCCCGGGACTCGAGGGGAGGCTAGACCCTATACGGAAGTATTTCGCAACTTCCGTTTTTGGGCAAGGCTGACTTGCTCGCCGAGTTAGAGCAAGTGTCGCATGGTTGAAGAGCTGCGACCGTGAAAAGTGGTATCAGAGCCTAATTGGCTCCTCGAATCGAAAAAGCAACGATCATGTCTGAGACCGAAGAGTTGGGCAAGGCCCATGTCGATCGACTGTCCACGTTTGAAGAGCAAATGCTCTTGCTAAGAGAAGTCCCTGATAATGTGCGGTTCCTGGAATCTCGACTGGATGAGATTGCCAAGAAGGCCGACACGATTGACGCGGTAGCTGGCCGCCTAGACGGGATGCCCGTCAGAGAATTGATGGTGAGGGTTGAGACCCTGGAAGACAAAGCCACAAGACCCGTTGGCTTCGAGCGTGGGGATAGCTCGTCGGGCTCTGTTGCCCATTTAGAAGAGCGCGTCGAGAGCTTAGACAGCGCGCAAAGAGCTATAGTCCAGATGATGTCTGACCTATCTGAGAATGTAAGGGCTACCATCGATGTCGTGAGGGCAGAAGTAGCAGACTTGAGCGCCCGTGTGAATCTCACCATGAGAGCGGTGGGAAATCAAGCCCCAGCTGGGGGCGTAGTCCAAGTAAACAAAGTGAAAGTTCCCGAACCTAAGCCCTTCTGTGGGGCTCGTGATGCAAAAGCCCTTGAGAACTTTATATTCGACCTAGAACAATACTTTAGAGCCACAAGTACAACGTCAGAAGAGTCAAAAGTTACCCTAGCGACGATGCACTTGACAGATGATGCAAAATTATGGTGGAGGTCCCGGTATATGGACATTCAAGAAGGGCGATGTGCCATAGATACATGGGAAGGGTTGAAACAGGAACTACGTTCCCAATTCTTTCCTGAGAATGTCGAGATTTTAGCGAGACGAAAGCTATGAGAGTTGAGGCACACCGGGACCATTCGCGAGTATGTCAAGCAGTTTGCCGGGCTAATGTTAGACATCAGAGACATGTCGGAGAAGGACAAAGTCTTCTGTTTTGTTGAGGGATTACAATCGTGGGCTAAGTCCAAATTATATGAGCAAAGAGTACAAAGCTTATCAGAAGCTTATGGGGCCGCAGAACGCTTGTTTGATCTCACCACTGAAGTAAGCCATGACCAATGTCAAGAGGTGAGACAAAGCCAATCTTCCCCAAGTAGGCAGCGTAGAAACTCTCGGCCTAACTCTCCAAAGAGTGGGGGAGGGGGCCAGATGACAAGTGGGGGAGGAGATATTAGACCGTCCCAACAGAATGGGGGAAATTCGTGGCGAAGGCCACATTATCAGAATAACAACAACCAAAATCTCCCATATTGCTACATATGTAAAGGGGCTCATCGTGCTTACGAATGCAAGAATCTAGCATCCTTCAATGCCTTCCAAGCCTCATTGGCAAGTACTTCAAGGGCAAAGGATGAAACCTCTGAAGAATATGGGGGCGACACCCGCATTGGAGCTTTGAAATATTTATCAGCCTTGCAGAAGAAGGTGGAGGTAAGCGAAGGATCTGCTCCACGTGGGCTCATGTACGTCGACGCATGGATAAATCATAAGCCAGCGAGAAATACCATGGTCGACTCAGGCGCAACCCACAATTTTATAACAGAAGTGGAGGCACGTCGATTGAACCTACGTTGGGTTAGGGACGTGGGAAGAATAAAAGCTGTAAATTCAGCAGCCCTACCTGTTTTGGGCATTGCACGAAGAGTTCCAGTGAAATTGGATGCTTGGACTGGACAAGCAGATTTCGTAGTCGTCAAGATGGACGATTTTGATATTGTGTTGGGGATGGAGTTTCTCCTCGAACACAAGGTGGTACCGATGCCCCTGGCAGAAAGTTTAGTCATCACGGGATCTAACCCCACCGTGGTTCCCGCGAAGTTAAGACAACCGAATGGGGTGAAGTTATTATCAGCCCTTCAGTTGAATATGGGCCAAGAGGGACATTGCAACACCAAGGCCAATGACATTGATCAGCCTTGGAGAAGAAAGAATCAGCATAGTTATAACTCCTATGTGGAGTGGAAGCCGAAGCCAGAAGTTGCTCGGAATTATGTGAAGGAAGCGCCAATGAGCACAAAAGAATGGGTCGAACGGAAATGGTATAATTCAAGTAGAAAGCCAGAAGCGTCGATTCCGCCGATCACACTGAAGAATGCTTTTGAGGCATTGGCCGAGAGGGCACCTCAAAAAGCCAATCAAAGCGAAAATATGAAGAAATTCTTGGCAGACTGGAAGAGAAGCCAAGAGATAGAGGTCCGCTAGGACCGTTTGAAGAACTGAAGACAAGATGCTCGAGTGACTGCTGAGTTCGAGCGAGGACGGTTGACGAGGACGTCAACCATTTAAGTGGGGGAGAATGTCACGGTCATGCTTGTCCAGGGCGTGTTGCCCGTGGCCGCATGCCCATCTCAACCCCTTTTTATCATGCTTTCATCATATGTATGTCTTATTGCTTTCTAGTTAGCTTTACTTGCATTTTTGTGGCCGTATGACTCCTCGCCATTTTCATGTGCAAGGGTGTCATAGGCATAAATCCTAGAATGTATTATAGGGGGGTATGACTAGTTGTCCATCCTTTCTACCCGAGGTTATATGCAATCTAAGCTGTTGTTGACCCTTCTCTCGCTTATTGCCTATAACAAAAATACTTTCTCAAAAAGCTTTCAAAAACACTTTCTCTCTCCCGATTTTCTAAAAATATTTTCTCCCGGGACTCGAGGGGAGGCTAGACCCTATACGGAAGTATTCTGCAACTTCCGTTTTTGGGCAAGGCTGACTTGCTCGCCAAGTTAGAGCAAGTGCCGCACGGTTGAAGAGCTGCGACCGTGAAAACCAGCGCCCTCATCACTCGTTTGGAAGATCTCGTTCAGGTCCAGGATAGAGGCAACAGTCATATAAATCAGGAGGTAGTAGTGGCGACAAGCCACGATGCAATGAATGTGGGAAGCAACATTGGGGTAGATGTTTAGCCAGGACGGGAGCATGCTTTAGGTGTGGACATGAGGGTTACAGAGCAGAGAATTGCCCCAACAGAGGTACTGGGAACCAACCTCCGAGTTCGAGTGGTGCTGGTACTTCTAGACAGGCGATCCAGCTAGGGAAAGCTTATGCTACTACGAGTCGAGGTGCTAGTAATTTGGATTCTGTGGTAACAAGTACACTCCCGATACTTAGGCACCTTGCCTTCGTACTTTTTGATTCAGGTTCCACTCATTCCTTTATCTCTACATCTTTTGTGAGTCAAGCTAAATTAGTGCTGGAACCATTATTATATGTTATGTATGTTGCCACCCCGGCAGGGGTGAGTTTGTTAGCTACTAAAAAAGTAAAAGCATGTAAAGTGTTAGCGTCAGATCGTGAGTTACATGTGACCTTGGTAGTCTTAGATATGCAAGAGTTTGATGTAATCCTAGGCATGGACTGGCTGGCGGAGAATCACGCTAGTATTGATTGTTTCCATAGGGAGGTGGTATTTATGCCACCGTTGCAGGCAAGCTACAAGTTTAAAGGGTCCAAAACTGAGACTGCCCTTAAGGTGATTTCTACCCTGAAGGCAAGGAAGTTGATCAACCAAGGAGCATGGGGTGTGTTGGTGTGTGTGGTCGACACCAGATGTACTGAGGTCTTAGCATCATTAGTACTAGTGGTAAATGAGTTTCTAGATGTTTTTCCTGAAGACCTTCCAAGGTTACCTCCTGCACAGGAGGTAGACTTCAACAAAGAGCTCGAGCTAGGGACAACTCCTATCTCTAAAGCTCCTTACAGAATGGCCCAGCAGAGTTAAAGGAGCTCAAGTCACAGCTGCAGGACCTTTTGGATAAAGGGTTCATACGCCCCAGCGTGTCACCATGGGGGGCACCTGTGTTGTTCGTAAAGAAGAAAGATGGGTCTATGCGTTTGTGCATAGACTATAGAGAGCTAAACAAGGTAACTATTAAGAACAAGTACCCTTTTCCCGTATAGACGACCTCTTTGACCAGTTACAGAGGGCAGCGATGTTATCTAAGATTGACCTGCGGTCAGGTTATCACCAGTTGAGAATTCGGGATGAAGATATTCCTAAGACAACTTTCAGGTCTAGGTATGGACATTACGAGTTCACTGTGATGTCGTTTGGATTGACAAATGCACCTGCAGTCTTTATGGGTTTGATGAATAGGGTATTCAAAGAGTTCCTGGACACTTTTGTGATCGTGTTTATTGATGATATTCTTGTATATTCCAAGTTTGATGAGGAACACGAGGAGCATCTCAGGAGAGTTTTGATAACTTTAAGGGAAAATAAGCTGTATGCAAAGTTCTCTAAGTGTGAATTCTAGCTTCAGTAAATGTCCTTTCTAGGGCACGTGGTGTCTAGGGATGGAGTATGAGTGGACCCTGCAAAGGTAGAAGCAGTGACTAAGTGGCCTTGCCCAACCACGGTCACCGAAGTGTGTAGTTTCTCTAGTTTGGCAGGTTATTATCGACTATTCGTACATGATTTCTCTAAGATAGCTGCACCTTTGACTCAATTGACTTGAAAGGGTAATTCGTTTGTGTGGAGTGATGATTGTGAAGCAAGTTTCCAAAAGCTGAAGCAGAAGTTGGTCTTGGCCCTAATACTCACTGTGCCTGATGAAATGGGAGGTTTTGTTGTCTATAGTGATGCCTCAAAAAAGGGCTTGGAATGTGTTCTTATGCAGCATGGAAAGGTTATTGCCTATGCCTCCCGCCAGTTGAAAGACTACGAGCGCAACTATCCGACCCATGATTTGGAATTGGCAGCAGTGGTCTTTGCCCTGAAGATTTAGAGACATTATTTATATGGAGAGAAAATCCAGATCTTCACAGACCACAAGAGCTTAAAGTACTTCTTTACTCATAAGGAGCTAAACATGAGGCAACGCAAATGGCTGGAGTTAGTAAAGGATTACGATGTTGAGATTTGTATCACCCAGGCAAGGCAAATGTAGTTGCAGATGCTCTTAGCAGGAAGGCAGTGCACACTTCGGCTTTGATTACTGACCAAGCTGATATACGAGCCGATTTAGAGCATGCAGAGATAACAGTGTTAGTGGGGGAAGCTACAGCACAGTTAGCCCAGTTGACAGTTCAACGAATCCTGAGGCAGAGTATTATAGATTCCCAATGGGGGGGATCCCAGTCTAGTGGGCATGTTTCGTCAAGTGGAAACAGACCAGGCGAGTGAGTTTTCTCTATCTTCTGATGGTGGTCTCTTGTGTCTGGGACGTTTGTGTGTGCCGGAGATTGATGAACTTAAGAATGAGATTTTGACTGCAGTGCACTGTTCTCCATTTTCGGTGCATCCAGGTAGTACAAAGATGTATCAAGATCTAAAACAGTTTTACCGATGGCGTGGAATGAAGAGGGACGTGGCTGACTATGTTAGCAAGTGTTTAGTTTGCCAGCAAGTGAAGGCAACAAGATAGAAGCCAGCAGGCTTGTTACAACCGTTAAGCATGCCACAGTGGAAGTGGGATGAAATCTCTATGGACTTTGATAGGACCTATAAAGTCCTATTTAATTACACTTATTTCTTGTTAATTAGAAGGATTTTATGTGTTTTATTATTATTATTTAGGGATTCAAGCAATTCACATGTTTTGAAGAGTTTGCACCATTTCGGAATTAATTCGGACCAAATTGGAGGTGATTAGAGCAACTGAATTTCTATACCAAATTTGAGCGATCATATCATGATATTTTGAGATCAAAATATATTCAAATTTGATATCAAATCGAAGCTTATTGAATTATCTTTCCAACGGTATAATACTCATTGCATTCCAATAAGTATTATGAAAGTTATGGTATTTTGAGTGATTACTGCTCCTGCTGGAAAACTGCTGTACCCGAGAATATTTTGTGCCAACTTCGGTTCCCATTATCTTGCTGCCCATGTTTGTAAATATAGCCAAATTAGATATCATTTTAAAGATCTTGGAATGATCTTTCCAACCATATAAAGATCACGTTGAACCAAGGTTTGGAGAAGAAGTTATGGGCAAAATAATGAAGACTGCGCAATCCAGAAACTTTCCTTATTTGCAACATTCTATGATTGTTTTGAGAATTTAGGGAAGGATTTTCGAGTTTTAGATGTATTTTCCAGCATTTTACAAGAGAGAACATTATTTACTTTATTTTATTTTATTTTAAATATTATTCCCTAATTCTTTTGGGAAAATATATTTCTAGCATTTAGGGTTTCTTACTTGTGTAAGTTGTCTACTTGAAGGCTATTTATGCCTTCTTATGGACAGCAAGGGAGAACTTCTTTTTGGCCTCTTGGCCTAGACGTTTTTAGACAGTTTTTAGACTCCTTTTCTCTTTTCTCCTTAGACAATAATGGTATCAAATTTTATCACGATGCTCGGCTAAACTTCGCGTTCCCAATTCAGAGGTCGGTTGTAATCAATTGCAATATTGTGAGGTTTGAACCTTAACGTAGTTTTCTTTCAATTGCAAGTATTCTTTAATTCCCGTGTTAATTTTATAAGTATGTATTTTGATTAAATTGACGCCTTAATCACTCTACATATTTTATTGCTAATCATGATCATGATCCGTAATTGTCATGTTGAATGAACATGTAGCATTAGGATTATCACATGTGTATGTTTTGTGGGTTTCCATATTGCATGGCTTGCATGTTTAATTCTAGGAATTAAAGAAACTTCTTAATTAGGTGAAAGTTGTTTTACCTGATTAGTTGTCTTGGTCGTTCCAAGGTTCGTAATGCCTTTATCTAAATAATTTGGAGCGGTTTCGTCAAAATTGTTTAGGTAATTAGCGTTAACTTGACGTTCGTTAGAGTTAATGAATTTAGGGAATTTGCACTTTTTGGGGTTTCCTAATAAGTTGACCAAGTACTTGCATGGTTAAGTTTAAATATTTTGAATGCCTATGATCAATGTTTGCAATTGAGTAGAACCGTACCTTTGGATTGGATTTTGGTAAGATTTGATCTATCTCTATCTTTATTGTTTATGTTTTATTTTATTTATAAAAAACACAAAACCCCCATTTTTAATTGCTTTCTCCTTTGCAAATTTAACTTGAGAAATTAATATTCGGTTCCCTGAGATCGACCCGGTCCACTCAATGCTACAAGTAGCTTAGGATCGGTTTATAAATTTTAATTTGACGAGCCTTCGACAAGTTCGCATCAGACTTCGTGGTAGGGCTACCCCGGACAGTTAGAGGCTACACAGTGATATGGGTTATTGTGGATAGACTTATTAAGTCAGCACACTTTCTTCCAGGGAAGCCTACTTACTCCGCAGAGAAGTGGGCACAATTGTACATGGAGGAGATAGTTAGATTGCACGGAGTTCCTGCGAGGATTGTTTCGGACAGAGATTCTCGGTTTACATCTAACTTCTGAAGAAGTTTGCAAAAGGCTCTGGGTACTCAGTTGGATTTCAGCACGTCTTTTCATCCCCAGACAAATGGACAGACAGAACGGTTAAACCAGATATTGGAGGATATGCTACGGGCCTGTGCGTTGGACTTTACAGGTAGTTGGGATACCCACTTGCATTTGATGAAGTTCGCCTACAATAACAGTTACCAAGCAACCATCGACATGGCACCGTTTGAAGCTTTGTACGGTAGAAGATGTAGGTCTCCTATTTATTGGGACAAAGTTGGTGAACGTCAGTTGCTGGGACCCAAGTTGGTCCAAGCCACTAATGATGCAATTGAAAAGATTAGAGCAATGATGCAAACCGCACAGAGTAGACAGAAGAGCTATGCTGATTCGAGGCGAAGGGACTTGGAATTTGATGTGGGTGATCATGTGTTCTTGAAGGTGGCCCCAATGAAGGGAGTGCTGAGGTTTGGTCGGAAAGGAAAGTTAAGTCCACGTTTTATAGGGCCGTTTGAAGCTCTGGAGTGGATTGGCCCTGTAGCTCATAGGTTGAATTTCCCGCCATCATTTTCCGCAGTACATAGTGTGTTCCATGTATCCATGTTGAGGAAGTACATGTCGGACCCATCACATGTGATTGACTTCGAGCCATTGCAGTTGAACGAGAACTTGAGCTATGAAGAAAGGCCTGTTCAAATTCTTGCGAGAGATCAGAAGACTCTTCGTAATCGAGAGATCAACCTTGTCAAGGTGCTGTGGCAAAACCACCAGTCCGAAGAAGCTACTTGGGAGCGAGAGGATGAGATGCGGGCTAGATACCTCGAGCTTTTTCAAGGCTAGAAACTTTCGAGGACGAAAGTTTTTAAGGAGGGAAGATTGTAACGACCGACATTTTCAAGTATTAATTAAAGTTTAATTTTGGAAATTTAAATTAATTGAAAACCAATTTCATGTTTAAAGTTGTGTAGTGGAAGTTAATTTTGAAGTTTTGCATATTTGAAATTAGAGAATTAGAGGGTAGATTGGGAAGAAAGAAGGAAAAAATGGATTTAATTGATGTTTAGGGCAATTTTGTTATTTAAGAGACTTTAAGCCAAGCCCTAATTTCCCTCTCTATTATTTTATATTGCACGTAGCCCTAGGTTAGGAGTCAAGCTTTCAAGCCAAATCTTAAGCCAAGCCATCATCTTCCTCAATTCTTCTTCTTCTTCCCTTGTTCGACAACTACCCCTTCATAGTAGAAATTTTTTTTTTCCTTCTCTTCTACAGCTCATCCGCCTCCCACACCACCTTCGCGGCACGCCGTGACCTCCGTCTCGCCGCCCTCACACCGCCGACCACATGCGCAGATCCACAAATCGGGCCAAGCTTTGCAGATCCTCATCTACAAGTCGTGCTTAGCCACTACCCGTCGCAGACCGTCGTAGCTCGACTCGTTGACCACCGCGCAGACTGTTGAATTCCATCGTGACTCGATCCTGAGTGCCGCCATTGCTGTAGTGGGTTTGCTCTGTTTTTGGACAAAATTTCTGGCGAATTTCGACACTGTACAGCAGCGAATCGCCTACGTTCTTGCATGGGTAAGCTTATTCGTGTTGTATTCTCATGGTTTTCAAATGGTAGATCTAGTTTTGGGCTTTGTGAGGTTGACCCATTGATTTTGGGTGGAGGTTGGTTTGACAAAATCAAATCAAACCATCACTTAATCGGCAAAGCTCGATTTTTTTTTGGAGAAGAACGGAGGTAAAATTCCTATTCTAGAAATCAAGCAAATTCTTGAGTATATGCTAGGCTTCGATTCTAGGATTTGGGTTGTTTGGCTTTTCTCTAAGTGTCATAGTGATTTTAGGTGAATTAAATTTAGTTGGTGGAATGAACTTTGGGTTCAATTATTGATTTTTTTAGAATTTTTCTAACTTTAAGAATGACTTTGACTAGGCTCCAAATTGTTTGACTGAGGTTCAAGGTGGTGGAATTTTGGGGAGCATTTGGGTGATTTGGATTCTTGAGCTTAGCCAAGGTAAGGGACTTTATGCCGGTATACTTAAATGCAAGTTAGGAACTGAATTGAAAAAAAAAATTGATTTGAAATGAAAAGCTTTATTAAATATTTTATTATGGATTTTTGATGAATTTTAAAATACTTGTTATATATAAAAATGGATTTTCACTTGTTGATTGCCAAATATTCTCATGAATGTTATGCATGATTTATGATCTTGATTTATGATAAATGATATGAGAATGTTGCTTGTGTTGCATCATGGAATGAAAAGTTTAAAATGCTTTGGGACTTCATGCATACATGTATGTTTTTCATGATAGAATGATTTCGAAGGCTGTGACAATTACCCCCTAAATTATAGATGTACATCTAATTGAAAAGGAACCTGAAAGGGTTAATTGAAAAGGAATCTGAAATGGGTAAATGGAAAGGAAATGTTAGGTTGGGTTAATTGTCGACATTAAGCCGAAGAGAAAAGGAAAAAAAAAAAAAAGAAATATTTCCACTATGGAAGTATTTTAGGTCCCACTAGAAGAAATTTTTTTAAAAATCACGTTGTATGTGTTTGCATATCTTGACCCCGGTAGTGATGTCACTTACTGAGTATTTTAAATACTCACCCCTTTCAAAAATGTTTTTCTTTTCAAGTAAAGGCAAGGGTATCCTGGGCGAATGACAGGGTAGTTGTTGGAAGAGGTCATGGGTGACCTAAAGAAGTTTTATTTCTATAATCTTTTAGTTGTTAGCATTTTTTTTATGACTTTTTAATTGTCGTGTTCTACAAATTATTTCAGTTGTTAAATGTTTTAGTTCATTCTTTTGCTTTCATATTTAAAGGGATCCCGAGTTAAAGGCTTTGATTATTTTAACAAATGTTTAATTCAGTTTGGGTCTTTATTAAAGATTTCTAGATTTCATTAGAATGCATGTAGTAACATCCCTAGGAAGTCCAACAGGATAAGTAGGGTCTTTACAATGAAGCCCCACCCTCTCACTGGCCTGAGATGGACTTAGTTTATGGTTGGATCATAAACAAATTGTTCATTAGAGTATCAGTGGTACTTAAGGTGCAAGATGTAATTACAGGGGTAAAACGGACTTTTGACCCAGCTATAATTACGAATAACTCGTGAAGGATCGACTTGCATGTAGTGATTATATCAATGGACATAACTTGTCCTACAGTGCATAAGAGTGCAACTCTAGGTCTATAGTGGAGGGACCCTAAAGTTAATGAATGAAAATTGATTAATTAAAGAGTTTAATTAATTAATTTTGTATCATTGAAGCTTATAATCTATAAGTCCATAAGGTCCCCTTGCTAGCTCATAGTAACACTAAAAGATCAATCTAGTTGAAAGATATTTATAAAAGAGGAAAATATATTTATTGTATTTGATACATTAAATATTAGAATAATTAATGTATATTAGATACATTAAATAAAATATATTTATAAAATTTGAATAAGATTCAAATAAATAAATATCGTAAGAGATTTGAATGAGATTCAAATAAGTATAAGATATATTTTAATATATTAGATATTAAAATATAATATTTTAATTATGGTGAAGATTTGCCCTTGGTCTCTATGAATAGGACTATTGGGTTGAGCCATTAGACATAACACACATCTTCTCATTAGAGAATTAAAGAATTATCTCTAGACCTCTTCATCTCAAATCTTTTGTGAATTTTCTTTCAAGAGGCTCTCACAAGTCTTGGTCTTGTATTCGAGTCATAGCCAAGAAGACTTTGTGGAGGAGATAAAGACTCATCAGAAATATCTCCATATTTACTCTAAGTAAGTTTGCTTAATCATATTTTTTTTAGTTTAATTTTAAATAAAATCAAAGACGATCCAATGTTTCCGCTGCGGAGTGAAACATTCATTCCTTTAGCTCTTATGTCCTACAATACCTAATGCACACTTCTCTATCTTTGATTAATTCTTTGATGAAATTATATTTGATCTTTATATGCGTACTCCTTCCATGAAAAAACTGATTTTTTTGTAAGAGGAATTGAGGAGCTATTATCACAAAACATGGCTATTTGATTTTCTTGAGGATACTTTAGTTCTTGTAGCATCCTTCTTAGCCAAAATGTTTGACAATTGGCTATAGACAAAGAAATGTATTTAGCTTCTGTTGTTGACAAGGCTACAATGTCCTACTTCTTTGATGCCCATGAAACTGCGCATGAAATTGCGCCTGAACTAATATTAAACACATATCCATAAGTGCTTTTGTAATCATCAATGTTTCATCCCCAATTACTATCACTACAACCAACTAGAACATTATCCATGTTCTTCTTATAGTGAATTCCATGATCAATAGTTCCAAGAATATATCGGATAACTCTTTTTCTAGCTTTCTAATGACTTCTCCTTGGTGATGCCATAAACCTACTCAACAAGTTGACTGAGAACATAAGATCAAGTCTAGTTGTAGTTAAATACATCAAACTTCCAATGAGACTTCTATAAATGGTGGCATCAAAATCTTCACTTCATCATGTTTGCTCAATTTCAAACCTACTTCCATAGGAGTATTGGCAGGATAAGCATTCTCCATTTTGAACTTTACCATCAAATCTTTTGCATACTTCTTTTGGAAAATGTTGATCCTATGATCACCTTGTTTAACTTCAATACCAAGAAAGTAATGAAGTAAGCCAATATTAGTCATCTCAAATTCTTTCTTCATGCTCCCTTTGAACTCCTCAAGCATCATGGTTGAAGTTCCCCTAAAGATTAGATCATCAACATAAAGACAAATGATTAAGAAATTACCATTTCTATCTTATTTTGTGTAAAGAGCATGTTCATATGGACATCTTTCAAAATCCTTCTCTAGGAATAAACTGTCGATATGACTGTACCAGGCTCTTGGTGCTTGCTTCAACCCATACAATACTTTTTTCAGTCGACACACCTTATTTTCTTCTTCAATCTTGACATATCCAGGTGGTTGTTCAACATATAATTCTTCCTCTAGATACCCATTTAGAAAAGTTGACTTAACATCCATTTGATGTACATTCTAGTCATTTTGAGTTGCAAGAGCTAGAAGCAAACAATTGCTCTAAGCGAGTCATAGGTGCAAAAATTTTCTTCATAATCCACACCATATTTTTGCTTATATCTTTTGACGAGGAGTCTTGCCTCGTACTTCTCGACTTCATCATTTTGCTTCAACTTTGTTCTGTACACTCATTTTACTCCAAGAGCTTTTTTACTCTCTGGTAGTTGTACTAGCTCCCATGTTTCATTACTTCTTATTGCATTAATCTCTTGATCCATTGTTGCTTTCCATTTTTCATCTTCAATCACTTCTTCAAAATGTACGGGATATGCGTTTGCAAATAAAGCAAAATCAATATGATCATCTTTTGTCATTCTTCTTGAAGCATCATAAATCTCTTGAATATTTCTTGTCTTTCTTAGTGGAGTTTCTTCACTTGTGGAATGTGGCGATGAAGATGAATATGAAGCCACTGGCTAAGTCCCTTCAAGCTCCAAGTCTTGAGCAACTCTTTTGTCATCTATGTCAACAAGTAATGGATTATGGTCTTCATTTGCTACATCTCATCTCCAAAATTTTTCGTCATTGAATTTGACATATCGACTAATAATGATTTTCTTGCTTACAGGATTATATAATCGGTAAGCCTTGGAGTTTTTACTATACCCAACAAAAATGCATTTATCTGACATATCATTTAGCTTACCTATTTTCTCATAAGATATGTGAGAATAAGCAATGCAGCCAAATACTGTTAGGTGACTAACGGTTGACTTTAATCCACTCCACACTTCTTGAGGTGTAATTTGGTTGAAGCCTAATTCAAGAGATAAAAAACACATGTAGACATATCTCCAAAATTCATCGGAAAGTTTCTTGGCCTTCAACATACTTCTTGCAAGTTCCATTATTATCTTGTTCTTTCTTTCTACAACTCCGTTTTGTTGAGGATTTCTTCAAACGATCTTTTGGTGCTTGATTCCATTTTCCTTCAAGAAATCTTCGAAAGCAATATATTCACCTCCATGATCAAAATGCAATGTTTTTAACTTCGAGTTGCTTTCAGTCTTAAAAACTCAAAAGTAGAACTTTTTTCCTTTAGCAGGTAAATCCACGTCTTCCTACTATAGTTATTAATAAATGTGAGAAAATAACGATTACCTCCAAGCATAGTAGTTCACATGGGTCCACATAAATCTGTATGGACAAGCTCAAGAGGTTTTGATGCTCTTCAAGCATTTCCTATTGGAAATGGATTTCGATGATGCTTTCCTCAAATACATGTCAACAATGGGGTACATGATCCCTGCGTCTAGCCATTTTATAATCTCCTTCTTCACCACTTCTTTCATTGTTGGGTTGTGTCTTTTCTGATTCTCAACAGACTTGAAATTACCAACTTCCAAATTTATCTTGTGATATAGAATGACGGACTTATCCCTTGGATATCTGCCAACGTCTAACCACTGGCTTTTTTGTATTGCTTCAACAACGGTAATAGTAACTCTTCATCTTTAGGAATTAGATTTGCTGAAACAATAATTGGCAACGTCTCCCCATCTCCCAAATATGCATACTTCAAATATGTTGGTAGAGGTTTCAATTCCAGCTTGGGAGGAACTTTAATTGAGGGTTGAATAGGTGCTGACTTTCTTTCAGCTAATTCCAAGGATTCAAAAACTCTTTTGAAATTAGAGATTTCACAAACAATTTCTGATTCCTAAGCCATGCTACAGCATTCTAGTTCTTCTTTAAGAATCTCATCCAACATCTGCATGTGATGCTCCAAAATTTCTGTCTCAATATCTCCTTCAACTAATTCCTCACTAATTTGAATGGCAGAACATTCCTCCATGTCAGACGGGTACTTCAACGCATCAAAGATATTGAACTTCATTTCTTGATCATCTACTTTAATTTTTAACTCTCCATTTGGCACATCAATCTGTGTTCCTACTGTAGCCAAGAAAGGTCTTCTTAAGATTATAGGAATATCTTTGTCAGCCTGATAATCCAAGATAATAAAATCGGCTGGAAACACAAATTTATCCACCTACACTAGAATGTCATCAATCTTTCCCTCGGGGTAGGGAATTGATATGTCTACTAGCTAGAGTGTTACAGTAGTTGGCTTTGCTTCTCCTATCCCCAACTTCTGAAAAATTGGTAATGGCATAAGATTTATGCTGGCTCCTATATCACATAAAGCTTTTTCCATTTCTTTACCACCGATTGAAATAGGCACTGTAAATGCTCTTGGATCTCGAATTTTTGGAGGAATTGGACAAGTAAAAACAAAGCTACAGTCGGCAGAAAGTGGCACAATCTCATACTCAGTTGGTCTCTTCTTCTTGATGAGCATATCCTTAAGGAATTTTGCATATTTTGGCATCTGCTCTAAGGCTTCTACCACTGGGATATTGATATGCAATTTCTTAAAATTTTCATAAAACTTCTTGAATTGTTGATCATGACCTTTCTTCTTTATCCTCTGAGGAAAATGTGTGGTACAAACTCAGGTCTGGCAATTGGTACTTCCTTAAGAGGAACTGAAGGTTTTGCTATGACAATTTCTTCTAACTCTGCATCCTTGTTTCTTCCAGATTTACATACTACTACTTCTGCTTCTGTTTGCACAACAGATTCCTTACTCTTTTATTTCTGCTTGCTCAAATTTTCTACCACAACAAGAGGTCTTCCACTCCTCAACTCAATCGCTTGTACTTTCTCTTTACCTTCTCTTTTTGGAGTCTCAGTATCTGAAGGAGGTTTTCCTTGAGGTATGGCCTTCAACTCACTTGCTAATTGACCAACTTGAATTTGTAAGTTTCTCAAGGAAGTTTGTTTTCTCTGAATTACAGCATCATTCTTGGCCATATACTCCTTCATGAGGCTCTCCAAAGAGGTCCAAGGAATTGGTAGATTAACATGATTTGGATGTGAAAACTGTTGATTTTGCTGCTGTGAAAATTCGGGAGGGTACTGTACTCTTTGATGACCTTGATTTGTTGGAGCGTTATTTCTTTGACCACCCCAAGGAAAATTTTGATGGTTTCTCCATCCTGGGTTATACGTGTTGGAATATGGATTGTTCTTCTGCATGTTTTGATTTCCAATGTAGTTCACTGAGGTCAGATTTTCAAGACAAAATTCAAAAGTATGTGCTTCCCCACAGTAAGCACATGATTACGTTGTGATTTGATTAACTGATGCAGCATTCTGTGATGTATTTCCATTGACATATTCTTCAAGATGTTCGCCATGGAAGCAACTTAATGAGGTTAATGCACCAACTTCCAACACTCCCTGCTTCTTCTTCCCAGGGTTGCTACGTACATTTGCCCACTGAGAATTATTGGTAGAAATTCTCTCCAGAATCTCATACGCTTCATTGAAAGTCTTTGAAAGCAGGGCTTCGTTTGCTGAAGCATTTACCATGTTCTGAGTATCCAAATTGAACCTGTTGTACAGTGTCTCCATTTCGATGCAATGTGGTAGACCATGGTGAGGACACTTCCCTAATAATTCTTTAAACCATTCCCATACTTCACTAAATGTCTCATCATCATACTACCTGAATGCTACTATTTCAGCTCTATACTTGGCATTCTTCGTTGGTGGAGAATACTTTATCAAGAATTTTTCAGTCAATTCATTCCATGAAGTGATAGATCCTAGTGGAAAAGTGTTCAACCATACCTTTGCTGCATCTCTGAGAGAATATGGAAATAATATCATCCTAAGTGCATCCTTCGATACTCCTTGCTTCTTAAATGAATCACTCACACTTAGAAAAGACTTATGATGCAGATGTGGATCTTCAGAAGGTCGGCCATGGAATTGTCCCACTGTTTGCAACATTTGGAATATAACCAACTTCATCTCAAAATCTGTTGCCTCAATTTCTAGTTCGACAATTCCAAGATATAATTCATCAAATGTGGGTACTGCATAAGCCCTAATAGCTCTTTCCTTGTCATTGGCTAGAAGAACAGGTTTCTCAGCCATATTTTCCTGATTAATTGGTTGATTTCCTCTCACTTCAGGTTGTGGTTGATTTTCACTGAGAAGAGGTCCTACTCGTGGTCTAGATGGCTCTATCAGATCTTGTCTTTCTATTGGAATTCGCCTCACTCTTTGAACTCTTCTTCTTAAATGAAATGTTCTCTCAATCTCAGGATCAAGTCGAAATTCCAAGTTAGGGAACTCATTCATACACCACTAACACACTTGAAATGAAACCAAACAGTTAATTCAAATTCACTAAAGCACCAGTTCACTAAGAATCAATTTAAGTAAAAAGAAAATGATACTAGATCCCCGACAATGGCGCCAAAAACTTGACATGTACTAGAGTAATGTTAATATTTCAGCAATAATATGGTGTCTATGCACAAGTGTACACATACATTCGTAGCAAGTGTTAAGTAAATTATCGTATCCACAGAGACCAGTAATCTTCTATTTTACCACAAATTAACTCTAGTAAACTCTATTCGTAACCAACAAAGTCATCAAGGAACTGAAATAAAATAAAATAACAATGCTGGAACAAAATACTTGCTAAAACAGAGCGAAACAGGGGAAAGGTAAGTAAACAGAGAACAACTAACCTTACTTTGAACTAATTAAAAGGCTTGGATTATGGGTAATTTCCATTTTAATCAATTCTACAACTTAAGTACATGTTCATTTCTCTCGACCCACTACAACTTACACGACATTCTCCCGAATCACCTAAAATATGCTTGTTCATTTGTGTGCATTAGGTGAGTGATTATCTCTAACCTCTTCACTTAGCTAGTAACTAACCCTAACAAGGGGCTAATGTGGTTTTTAAGCTTTCAGCCACTCCTATTCTTCCCAGAAATCAAAGAAACGCTGCTACAAATCAGTTGGCCAAACAAAAATGAACTAAAGAAATAAAAGCTCTTAAAAACCATAATGAGCTAAATGAAATGTACTTAGATATAAAATAAATCAAAACATCCAACATCTAATACTCACCTTAAGGTGATTAGTTCATAGTGCAAGAAAAATAGAAAATAAATTTAAATACAACCATAATGTAAAACAATGCTAAGAAACTAGAAGGAAGAAGAAGAAGTAGTCGAAATGTTGCCTCAAAAAGGTTGAAACAACATTCAGCACCAGCTCCAATGGAAGACCCTTCATCTTTTGGAAATATTCCGGCACTCCCTCTTCAGGAAACTCCCTTCTCATTTTCTTTCTGTTTTCTCGGGTTCCTCCCTTCTCTCTTCTTGTCTCTCTCCTCCAAAACGACTTCCCATCCTTAAATATCTCACAGTTTGTGCAAATAAGGGTTGATTAGACAGGTCTCACGACGTGGCAAGCTTCTATTGGTCGAAACAGGCTAAGTAATCTGACATCTTCTAGCTCATTTAATGAACTACCTTTCTCATGTGCGAAATTTGTGTTGGCTTAAATTACCAGATTTGCTCTAGTAAAACGTTATATAACTACTGCCCTTAACTTCGAGAGTCCTCCATAAATCAAGCCTTAAATTAACCACATAAAGCTCATTAATTACGATAATCTTGCTCTAATAAGATTGTTAGTACATCAAAATCAAACCTAGAGCAAAGCAATCAAAACTAGGAAATTTCCAAAATAAATTAAGATAAAATATGACAATTCAATCCTAAAATGATAGCATATAACTCTTATTTTAAGAGTTATCACCTCATAATAGCCGCTAGATGTGGATTCTATAACTTCTAATAACCAGTTGATATAAATTTGAGGTACTTCTCTCTCTACATCCAATGGTGAAAAACTGTCAGCCACATTGTAGTCACCCCACCGAATAATTTCCCCATCTCTACCACCCACACACACGTGTAGACTACATTATTAATTTTATTTATTTCCTTTTTTAATCATCTTCATTTAAAAATTTTCACTCCCACCCCACCACTTCCCTACAATTTATCTCCCTCTCTCTCCACTCTTCATTTTTTCGTGTGTTACATCTCTAACCTTTCCCAAGACAACAAACCTCTCATCTTCTTTTAATTGTTTCAAAATTGAATAAAGCTTTTCATTTTCGCTTTTAAATTTTTTGTCTAATTTGTTTAGCTCTCAACCTTCTATGCAAATAAGCAAATCATTTTTTCATTTCTTCACAACTTTATAAGACAATTCATTCACCCCACATGTTTTATTACAAGCACATATCCTCTTTGATTTTGAAATAGATGACAAAAGTGTTAGCAACGGTAGCAACAATGACGACAATGAAATTCAAGTTGATAACTACAAAAAGTGGTGGTGGTGTAACATTTGAAAGATGATAGATTTGAGAAGTAGAGGAAAACACTCATTTCTCTCGAGTGCATTTGGGAGCAATCCTCAAAATTATTTTGCTAACCTCCATGTATACAACTTAAAAGAATAAGAAGTTAGGTACTGGTTAAAAGTTCATACAGTTATGTACAAGTCTATCATGATAAATTAAATTGTGCATTTGGTTCTCTTTGTCCTTCTAAACTTTTTGTATTTATCGTTAATTTTTTATCCATTATATAACATAAATTTGAATTTGTTTTTCAATTTTGATATACATAATTTTCTAAATATATGTTCATGTAAACTAATCGTGAAATAAATCAACGAAACACATATTTATGTTAATTTTTTTTGTTAAATAATTTGCAAATAGAAAGACAAGGATTTTTTTTTTAATTGCAAGTTTAGAGGCTAAAATAGAAAATATGAAAAATGCATGAATTAATATACAATAAATATATAAAAAAAAAAGACTAAAATAAGATTTAAACTATTGTACTTTTTTTGAAAATTGAGGAAAATATCAACATGCTTGAAAATTTGACTCTATGAATATTTTTAAGAAAAAAAAAGGCATCGGGATCGATAATTTTTTACTAAAAAAAATGTTAGATAATTTTGAAAAATAAAAAATATAAAAAAACATTTATTTTTTAAATCAAAATTTTAAAATGAAAAGGTAGTTTTAAAATTCTATTTATTTATTTTTCAAGATTTCAAAATTAACTTTTAAATGTAACATAAAATTATTGTCAAATTAAGTTTTAAATTTTAAAAAATGATATTTTAAAATTTTAAATTAAAAAATAAATATATATTAAAATAAAGTACACCTGCAAACGCTGTAAAAATTTTCTAGTTTTTAAAAAGTACTCTTCAAAAACCTTTGTTTTATGCGTTTTGAAACTTTAAAAGCATTTGAGGAGTAAAGATTAAAAGAAAAGGCAAAAAGAAATTATACGTAAACAAGTTCATTTTTTAAACTTTAGAATGGATGGATGTTGAGATCTATATACTATTAATATTTTGGTGTGTATGGATAAAAATAATTGAGAAATTTAACTAACATTGGTGTGGAATGTGTAAAAATGCATGATTCCAACAATTAAGTGTGTGTTAATGAAAAATAATGTAAAGAAAAGTTATTAATTCCTCTATTTCTGGAATAAAATTGCAATTCAAATGATTGTGTAGGATTCTACAAAGGGGAGGTGTTTGACTTTTGCCGAAATTTTGTGCAAGGAAAGACACTCGAAAAATAATTTCGAGGATCATTGTACTGTAATGGAGGCTAAATATAGAGCGTTTAGCTTGAGTTGAGAAGGTTGTATAGGACTCAAAATGATCCTGATGGGTTGAGATTATGGTCATGATTATGAGGTTGGAACTTGTTACGGGTGAAATTGGACCTAACTAACTACTCTGAGGCTGAAGAAAGTCAAAACGAAGAAGTTCGAAATGGGATGTTGGCCTAGGCCCAATTAAGCCCAGGGACGACTAGTCCCTAGGTCGACTGTCCTTGAGCCTAACCGACCATGCCCAGGACCTAATAATAATTCACATTTATGAGGATTATTTAACTCTAAAACTTGAGTTTATTCCTAGAATTTATATTGCTTATTGATTCATTTCCTGTAAAAGAGAGCAAATTTATGCAAAAACAAGCTGAACACATATTTTTAGCCATGATTTTTAAAAAAAACTTAAATAGGTGTAAAAAGGGTCATTATTGAAGAAATTTATACATTGTTATGGTCTTGTGCAAGAACTGTGAGCTTGCCCAATTGCGATCGCATAGCGAGGAGGCAAGATGAGGCCGCAAAATAATTCAGCGAAAAATTGAGCGTGATTTCAAGGATTGATGGATTATTCTACAATATTCTTCCTTAAATCAAGGCACTAATGGTTGCAATAGTTTCTCACACTGATTTCGGCAGAAACCATAGCCTGTGAGGGCTTATAAAAGGCAATCATTGCGTCAAAAGAGGAGGGCAATCATCGAGAGAGAGGATAAACCATCAATTACACAAGTTGTCACTTCGATCGTCGAAGAACCTTAGATTTTCATTAGAAAATGAAAGTCTCTACTATTTGCTTGTAACTCAATCGAACATCTACTCGAAAGAATAGGCTTGTAATGACTCGATCTCTCTTCTTTAGACATTCATTTTTGTTTTCTATTTTCTCTTGTTAATCTTTCATCTTTATTAAATGCTTTTGTACTCCTTTATATTCTAAGTTTGATATGAAGTTCATTTCAATTCAAGTTGTTTTTATCTTTTCTATAGTTATGAGCTAAATTTTTCTTTGCGGTTCAAAGATGTGGATGCCCTAAATAATGGAATAAGGTTTATTATGTAAATAAAAACATTGCTCATTACACTAGAATTGTTTGCTTTTATTGTTTTGAGATTCCATTGTTAAACTAGATTGATCACCTAAGTTAGCATATTATGTTGAGTCCAATACTGAAAATATTGAGTAATATATGGTTTTTATGAAAGCAATTTAGGAAAAAGAGCCTAGACATATGACTTTGTGTTTGACCCTAGACATAGGGCCTTGCCTTTAGGATCAAAGGGGTTGTGTGCAATACAAACTTAGTTTTAATTAGCCATAGACATATAGGTTTAATTTTTTAGACTGCTAAAAGTGCTTTAAATAAAGACTGAATAGGTGTAGAACCTAGTTCATTGTGCAAAGTGATGAGAGGGTAAGTTGCGGTTGCATAATATATAGACTGCATTTCTATTTAAGGGCAGAAGCATATATTTGAATCTCTTCTTTCTCATTCATATCTTTTATTTTTCTCAACAACAACTGTTCAAAACTTTTTTTCACTAGTTACTAGGTTGCACCCTTGAGGAGATCTTTACATTACATTTGAATTTTTATACAAACGTTCCATTGGAATTCGATACTTGGAATATGTCTACTTTATTACTTGTTTAAAAGTGTGTAATTGCACTAGACTGAAATCTTTTATTAAACAAATATTTTTTAAATGAGCATACACGTTTTTAGTTATCACTCAAAATAAGCATTGAGCAAGACATGTCTTGGGTCGAAGGCTCAAGAGGTCGGATCTCTTTAAAGTATTGATATAAGATTAAATTTACCACATATAACCCATCAACTTAAGTTTTTGGGTTGATTGGTTATTTAACATGGTATCAGAGGAGGTTATGTGTTCAAGCCTGTGTAATGTTATTTCCTCTCCAATTAATATTGATTTCCACTTGTTCGGCCTTTTACAAGGGAGTGTATTTGTCGTAACCCATCAAACTAAGCCTTTGGGTTCAGTGGTGATTTAACATGGTATCAGAGCAGGAGGTCTTGTGTTTGAACTCTTGTAATGTCATTTTCTCCTCCTAATCCATTAGCTTAAGCTTTTAGGTTGATTAGTAATTTAACAAGCTACACGTCATATTTCCCAACTCGGTGACGAATCTGAGGGATTCGATTCGACTCCTCTTGGTTCAATCTAACAGAGAAAACTAAGAACCCTAGGTCAACCTAATAATAAAATAGCCCATTTAAGTCTCAAATGGAAGTAAGTCCAATTGAGTTCTCTTTCTCCTAACTTAAAGGTTGCTATACTTTTTCTTTGACTTGATCACGTACAAATCAAACGGATTCGACTAAGCCAAATTAGCGCATCATCAGAACATGCCACCATACCACCATATGTTGAGGTGAGAAGTTCTCCAAAGTCGATATGACTAATACGTGTCTTGATGATATCTTAAAAGTTGGTGAGATCAAGCATATAGGTAAGATTTGTGATAGAACCTAAATGATTTTATAATTACCTATTTATAAGCATAAAAAGGCATGAAATACCAAAGTGAGCATATATAACGCAGTGGTAATTGACATGTACCCTCAATCAAGAGGTCAGAGGTTTGAATCTCCCACCCTAAATGTTGTTGAACTCAAAAAAAAAAAAAAGGAAAGTAATTGTTTTGTGATGTAACAAAACTAGGTAAAATAAATCTAGAAGTATAATAAATCAAGATATTTAATTAATATTAATTTTCATATCCAGGGAAAATAGACATTGTTTCAAGCAAATCAGACATGCATGTACAACTTTGAACAGGAAAAGTTCATCAAATTCTAAAAAAATTATTGGATGTTGTTGTAGGGTTTTTTTTCTTTAAAAAAATTAGGAAAGGTCGCACAAACCACTCTTGAATTATGAGATTTGTTACAATCACACCCATAAATTTTTAATTTGATCAATTAACCCCTGTACTTTGTTAAGTGTTGCAATTAGCCCCTTCTTTGTAGTTGCTGCTATATAACTGTTTAATTGGACTTCACATGTGTGACTCATATGTGAATAGGGGAAAGCAAACTTGTCCTTTAGGACCTTACGAGTGCGGCCCCTTTTTTGGACTGTACGCATTGGGCAGCGCCATCATTGGCTAATTTGGAGATGGAAGTTTCAGCTATGGCGACTGCAAATTCCTTGATCTTCTGGGGTTTCTTCTTTTCCATCAAACAAACGGAAAAACGAACACAAAAAAATCACACAACCCAAATAATACACACTAAATTGAAACTTCCTACGCTTCTTTTTCTAAAACGTAAAACTTCTTTTTTTTTTTTCAGATCTACCAATAACAATAAATATAGAATGCAAATCAAATGAATTTCAATCCTTTTTGTGTTAATCTTAGTACGTTGATATTCTAAACAACTAGATCAACTCATCCGAATAATTATAAAAATAGGAAAAAAACATTGAAAAAAGATATAAAACAAACCAGAGTAAAATATACAATCAAATACATTGGCCAAAAAAGAAAAAGAAAAAAGAAATTGTGGGAGAGAAGGATATATATCAACTCATCAAATAATAGCTCATGGATTAAAGGCGGACTCAAACCCAATGAACTATAAAGTCATTGTTTGACTATTTCAACTGAATCGATACGTTATTGTAAATTTTTATACTTTACATTAAGGTTTTTTATTTAGAGAAATTACTTAACATTAAGTTTTTAGACTTGAGTTGTTGGTCAAAAATAAGAAAAAGTTAAATTCATAGTCTAAATTATTGGAGGTTGGATTTGCCCTAATTCAAGCCCAAAAATATTTATTTTAGTCACGCTAGAGCATTAGAGTTTGGATCTGCACGTAACTTAATATTGAGATTGAGATATACAATGAAGAGGAGGGAAAAAAAACAAAAAATAGGAACAATACTTCTCTTTGTTGATTGGTAATTTCCAGCTCTTTATTATTAAGTTGTTGATAAATGAGAGAGAAATCCAACGAAAGAAAATTAAGTTTTTTTTTTGTTTAAATAAATACCTTTAAAAAACTTAGGAGTGAATAACATTAATTCTGATTGCCTAGTTAGGAATGGAAGTATTGTTAGAAAATAATAATAATAGTACTTGTCAACAAACTTATATAGTATAAGCGTTTCTAGAGAGAGAGAGAGAGAGACAGCAAATTAAATAGAACATTACAGAAAAATCTAAAGGACTATACGAAAACCAATGTTAGTAATATATATATATATTTTTGTTATGTCCGAACTCCGACCTGAGCCTGCTGTGCTCCGACAAAACTTTTTCATCATATATTCTAATCTCTAAATCCTAGTTTTTATATCAACTGCATTAACAACCTTCTTCCACAATCAAAGATATCTTCCCTCATCATGATTCCTGAAAATGAAGAACTCAACATCATTTTTCTTCCGTTCGTGAGCCATGGCCACCTGTTCCCCATGATCGACGTGGCCCGGCTCTTCGCCAAGCTCGGTGCCACCGTCACCATCGTCACCACCGCCGCCAATGCCACCCTCTTCCACAGCAAAATCCATCGCGACTCGATTTCCGGCTGTCGCATCCACATCCATACAATTCCATGGCCTGCCATAGAGGTTGTACTATTTGAAATTTTATCCAGATTCAATTTCTTTAATTCAGATTCATTGAATCAAATAAGTTTATGCCCATTTTTTTTTTGAAAATTAGGCCTATAAATACTATGTTGACACATGGTTTCCTTGTTTTTAAAAATTAATCCTATAAATACTATTTTTACTTATGTATTATTCTTGTTTTGTTATCTACTTTTTACATATGTTCTAAAAAATCAAGTCAAGTTTTGAAAACTAAAAATAGTAGGTCCCATTTGAAAACCATTTGATTATAGGATTTTAATTTTTGAAAATTAAACCTATAAATACTACTTTGACAAATGGTTTCCTTGTTTTGTTATCCACTTTTTATGTTTCAAAAACCAACTCATGTTTTGAAAACTAGTTTTCAAAAACTTGTTTTTGTTTTTGAAATTTGGTTAAAAATTCAAATGTTTTCTTAAGAAAAATGAAAGTCATTGTAAAAAAATAATGAGAAAACAAACACAATTTTCAAAAACCAAAAACCAAATGGTATAAAAAAGGGCCGTAGTTCTCAAAAACTTGTTTTTAGAATTTGACTAAGAATTCAAATATTTTTTTAATAAGGATGAAATCTAATGTAGAAAAATGATGTGAAAACGAATACAATTTTAAAAAACTAAATAATTATCAAATGAATGCCTTAGTGAACTAAGTTTGATAGGTTTATTTTCGAAAACAATACACTGAGTGAAAATTTTGAAAACAATACCTACATGTTCAGTTTCTTGAGATTTTAAATTGGCTACCAAGATATATTTATGAAAATGTTTTCTCTATTGTATTTAAATTTCTATGGTTAGATCACCAACGAAAAATACTTCTAAATTATCATTCAACCTAAAATCGCGAAGTTAGTTTCAAAAAAGTTTTACCAGCCGCTTATTATTTTTAAAATGTGTTTAATTTTCATAAGTTTGACAATAGATTTCATAGCTTAGTTAAGATTTATTGTCGACATGCCACATCATAAGTTGGTTAGAGTAATCTGGAACGGAGTGTGTTAATAAGCAATCGTAAATTTAATCTTTCATTTTTAATCTTTCATTCATATTCTTATCAGGTTGGTCTCTCTCCCGCTATTCAAAATCTTAGTACCGCAACATACTCAGTGTTGCCGAAGGTTTTCAAAGCCTTTCTCCTGCTCCAACCCCAAGTCGAACGCCTCATTCACGACATGCGGCCAGACTGTATCATTTCCGACATCTTTTACCCCTGGACGACCATGGTTGCCACCGAGCTCGGAATCCCACGGCTTTCTTCAACGGCTCCAGCTTCTTTGCTTACTGTGCTGAACAATGTATCAAAGAATACAAGCCTCATCTTCAAGTCCAATCCGACAATGATAAGTTCCAACTTCCGGGGTTGCCGGATTTTGTTGAAATGACGAGGTCCCAGTTGCCAAGTTGGATCACTAACCAGGATGAATTCTCACTATTTCTTGACGGCATTAAGGAATCAGAGAAAAGAAGCTATGGAATATTGATGAGCAGCTTTTACGAAATGGAAAGCCCATATGAAGAACACTTGAATAAGGTGATCTTCACTAATAAACTCTAAAGATTAAGTTATATTCAATCATTTTTTTCATCTTCTTAAGACCTAATTTACTTGAAAATTATAACCAACTACCAACCAGTTGATTATTTATGTTAAATGATTGGAGGAAGAAATAGCATTATAGGATTTGAATATAGGATCGTTTGTTCTGATATACCATATTAAATTATCACAAAATATAAACCTAATCATGTTAGATAACAATATTTTTTAATCCTATCACTTGTAGGCTTGAAATTAAAATAGCACTTATAAGTGACTATCAATATTAATTGATTAGAGAGGAAATGGCATTACAAGATTTCAAGACCTTGTACAACATATTTTTAATCCAATTTAATCATATTTTTAATAATACTCATTTGTAAGTTTGGAAATTTGTACCAATAAGCAGGCTATCAATATTTATTGATTTGAGGATAAAATGACATTTGTAGAGTTCCAAACGTTCCGTTCTTGTACCATGTTAAACTACGGTTAAATCTTTACGTTATAGCTTCGATATGTTTAATCAATTATTTTTGATAGGTGATAGGGATCAAAACATGGAGCATAGGGCCAGTTTCATTGTTGGCAAACAAGGAAGCTCAAGATAAAGAATTTAGGGGAGGAAACCCCAGCATTGAAACCACTAAGTTACTCCAATGGCTGAACGAGAAAGAACCCAATTCAGTTTTGTACATCAGCTTTGGAAGCCTGGTCCGAATGAAACCTGAGCAGATTTCCGAAATCGCACACGCCATTGGAGAATCTGGTCACAATTTCATTTGGGTCATCAAAAAGAACGACAACAACGACAAGGACGAAGAAGAAGCAGCCATTGATTCAGGGTTACCAAAAGGGTTTGAGGAGAAGATGGTTAAAACCAAGAAGGGTTTGATAATAAAGGGGTGGGCTCCACAGTTGATGATTTTGGAGCATGAAGCTGTTGGAGGATTTGTCACTCATTGTGGTTGGAACTCTATTCTTGAAGGTGTAAGTTCAGGCTTGCCAATGATCACATGGCCATTTTTTGCTGAGCAATTTTACAACGAGAAGTTGTTGATTGATGTGCTGAAGATTGGGGCGGGAGTTGGATCCAAAAAGTGGTGGCATTTAGGAGAAGAAAGGGAAGAGGTTGTTAAGAGGGAAGATATTGGAAAGGCTGTGGCTTTGTTGATGGGTGGAAGTGGTGAGGCTAAGGAGATGAGGAAGAGAGCTAGAGAAATGGGAGAGGCAGCAAAGAGAGCTGTAAGTTGTGGTGGTTTGTCTGAGATGAACTTGGTTTCTTTGTTTAAAGAACTTCAAACAATGAAGCTTAATCACGAGAGCACGGCCAAGGTTAGCGATTTGAGAATATAACATTGCAATTGTTGGGGTGTGATTTGAATCTTTGAATTGATGAAGTTATATAGATTTATTTGTATTGATGTCTAATGGTTGATTTAGTGAGAGAGAATGTAGATTTTTTAGTTTCTTTGTTGGATGAGATTTTTAATGTTTGGTTTGATATGAAAATTATCTCTCTTTGGTAAAATTGTAGGGGTTCTTTTATTTATTTGCTTGAGTATTTGGATAAATTAGCTTCTGGATTGAGGATGTACGGATATGTTTGAGAGTGTTTTAAGTGTTGGTAAAAGTACTATTGCTAGGACTAAAAGCATTTACATTCAAAATGGTCATATTTTAGGAGCCCTTAAAGCATCTTAAAGTGCTTTTTTAGATGGCATTTGTAGAATAGTACTTTTGGGTGCTTAATCGAGTAGAATTTCAAATGTACTTATAAAACTGTAGATGATAACTCGTGAATAATGAGTTATTTAGGTTTAAATTTGCCTCATTCATGTTCTAAGTAGAAATAAAAGAGTTTATTCTAGCCTAATATGTTTTGCATCACTAAGATTGCTATGGCATAATAATGAAATGAATAATCTAATTAAACCTTAGCAGAAGCTTCAGAATCAGTTTGAGTTTATTAAAAACAAAATAATAATATTAGGGTTAAGCATAAACATACCTTGAATAAACGAAGTTCTTCTTGTATACTTAGTCTCTTCCACAAAAGTCTTTCTTGCTATGTCTCGAACAAAGGATCAAAAGAGTTTGTGAGAACCTTTTTGAAAATAGAATGAGAGAATGAAAGGAGAATTCTCTAGAGTTTCTTTCTCTTATTTTGAATGCTCACAATGGTTTACCCCTAGGGTCCTATTTATAGTGGCTTAGGAAAATAATTAAATAATATATTTTAATATATAATATATTAAAATATATTTATCTAACCAATTTGAATCATATTCAAACTTTTTCAAATTCTCCTACGACATTTATTTCCTAATTTGAATCTAATTCAAATTTAATAAATATATTTTCTTTAATGTATCTTAATAAATTAACAATTTCTTTAATATTTAATGCATCATATACAATAAATATGTTTTTCTTCATTTAATATACCAGATATATTAAATTTTAATTCGAAAATTTCAAAATTTCTCTCAACGAAATTGATCCCTATTTGTTCATATGAGCTAGCAAGGGGACCTTATGGACCTACAGATTATAACTTCCAATGATACAAAATCAATTAATTAAACTCTTTAATTAATTAATTTTCATTCATTAACTATAAGTCACTCCACTATAGACCTAGAGTTGCACTCTTATTCAGTATAAGACAAGTTATGTCTATGGATATAATCACTACATGCAAGTCGATCCTTCACAAGTTGTTCATAATTGCAGCTAGGTCAAAGTCCGTTTTACCCCTATAATTACATCTTATACCTTAAGTACCACTCATTCTCTAATGAACAATTTGTTTATGATCTAACCATAAACTAAGTTTCTCTCGGGCTAATGAGAGGGTGGAGCCCCATTGTTCAAGTCCCAAAATTAGCACTAAAGGGAACTATTCATCTACTTATCCTATATGAGAATGAGTGAATTTCATCTTGTAAAATTATGTTCCCAACTCCCTATTTGGTCAAGTCCCCAAAATGGCAGGCTTATTGAATCGGCTACAAAAACAACTCTTACCCATGAAAATCAAATGACACTCTCACAGGTAGGAGTTCATAACTCACTCAAGATTAAGATCGAGTTGCATATGATCATTTTGTGAAATATTAATCTTCTCAATTAACGGATTTATAAAGAGAGATTAAATATTTCGTGGTTCAGTCTTATACAAACTCATTGTATAGGATACCCCCGCTCACATGTCTCCACATGAATGATTTGAATTAAATTATTTGTAACAATTACAAAGTGAGTCGTATCAATAGTGTTACTAAGATAAGACACTCAATCTTATCCATATACAATAGACTCTTTTAGGTTATTACTTGAACACGATCCTCCTGTATGTCAACTACATACTGTTTAAGATTACAATAATAACCTTGAATTTTACACAATATTGGATAATGTTATACGCAATATAAAATAATAAATTATTTTATTAATAAATGAAAAAATATTTAATTACGAAAAATGAGCTTTAGGGCACAAATCCTAACAAATAATACACTATTCATTATTGAATATATATGCTGTTTTAAAAAAAAAAAAAAAATGAAATATGCTTACATTGAGAGAAAATTTATTTAATTTTCACTTCCTGCTACAAAAGCTAACCTAATGCGTATGTAGATTTGGAGACCTCTCCTTGCGCCAGAGCAATAATAGGGGGTCAAGGTGAAACTTCTTTAATGAATCAACAAAAATAAAAAAGGGGATTCATAAGCTTATGGATACATGGCAGAATGAAAGTGAGGCAAGTTGGGCTATTTAAAGACAAGACTTTGATTTTTAGGTCATCATCTCATCATTCCCATACATTTTAACCCCCCCCCCCCCCCCCCCCAAAAAAAAAAAAAAAAAAAAAACCTACTAACCTTCATAAAATTGTGTTAGTGTTAAATAAAGTAAGTTAGACCTTCCAATTTTACCACTAGCATCAGAGGTAGATCTTAACATAGCACTCGAGTTAGGAATGACCTCCATTCCCAATGTCCTGTATAAAGAGACCCTCAACAAAGTTGAAGTAATCAAGTCACAGGTATAAGAACCATTAAACAAAGGTTTCATATACCATAGTGTTTTACCATAGGTGTATAAGTTTTGTTTGTAAAAAAGAAAGATAGGCTTGGCTTGTGTGATGCCCGAGTTCATGAGGGGTACATGAATGAATTGATACCACATCCGAATGAGAGGGATCCTGAAGATATGCAAGTATGGTTAACAAAGGCTTAAAAGAATTAATAGTTGTTATCTATACCAACAATGTACACATTCTTTTTCGGTGGCTCAATCATGAGAACTCTAAAGTTAAGCGTGCTTGGTTTGGAGCAATTCTATGTTGGGTGACCTATTGGAAATTCTTCTAAGAAGCATGTGAGTGAGGATAAATCATGATGAAATGACCCATGTTGGTTTGTGGAGACAGTCTACACTCTCAAAAGCAGTTTAAGACGGTAGGTAGCATGACCAAGTCACATGGGATGCATAGGAATATTGGGGCCATCAGGTGTTGAATCTAGATTTTGAATCTTGGTCTGAATCTTGGGTTTGGGGCATTACAATTCAAGATATCATCAGTTAAGGATAAAAGAGGTTAATATCGGGCCCATCAGGTGTTGAATCTAGATTTTGAATCCTGGTCCGAATCCTGAGTTTAGGGCATTACAGTTCAAGATATCATCAGTTAAGGATCAAAGAGGTTAATATCCTAATGACTTCTTTTGGGATCAAGTATGGTCATTATGAGGGTGTACAATGATGTCTTTTAGACTCACAATGCTTTGCAGCCTCTATGGAACCCATCAACGGAGTCTTCAAGAGTTTTCTAGACTTGTTGGTGATAGTAATTATAGATGACATGTTAGTTTTTGATTGACTGGAAACGTGTGAGCTTTTAAAAGAAAACTTTTGAATAGAAAAAGTCTTTAGTCATTAGAGACAATCGAACTCGACAAATATCCACATTGGTATGATATTGTCTACTTTAGGCATAAACCCTCATGGCTTTGCTTTTGGTTTCACCCAAAATGCCTCATACCAATGGAGATAGTGTCTCTCACTTATAAACTCATGATCTTCCCCTTATCTAGCCAATATGGGACTTTAGTTGCACTCCCAACAATCCTCATCTCAAACAAAGTACCACATTGAGCCTTCCCTCAAATAGTCATCCCCCCAAATTACACTTGAGAAAATTACTGACAACTTCTCACTGGAGTTGACCACGCTGTCAACTCCCCACTAGAGCACGTCGCATTCGGAAGCTCAACCACAGATTCACTGTGACTATGTCGTCGAGGCTTGCCTTTTTTGTTCGACATCTAAGGATTCTACCAACATTACTAAGTTAGGGGCTTGACTTTGATACTACTTGTTAGGGACAACCGAACTCGACGGATCTCCACATTGGTAGGATATTGTTCACTCTGGGCATAAACCCTCATGACTTTGGTTTTGGTTTCACCACAAAGGCCTCATACCAATGAAGATAGTGACCTTCACTTATAAACCCATGATCTTCCATGTGGGACTTTGGTTGCACTCCCAATAATCCCAATATCAGTTTAGTGCAAATGCACATTGTCAAACAAGTAGTAAAAGAAATATTCCAAAGTATCGATCCCAGAGGGAACGGATACCACAAAATCCAAATTTACAGCACAGAAGTTCACCCAAAGTAACCTCGGTAATCAATATTAATAAATTGGGGCGGAGGTTGTGAGTGTACTAAAAATTAATAATAAAAAGAAGGATTCAAACATGTTTTTTCCCTTGAGAAAAGAATTGTGACCTAAAATGCAATTGCAATCTTTACTTAACCACCGAGCGATGTAAATTGGGTTAAACTCTTATTCGATCTTAATGGAAAGACCTTTAGAAGCCCAAGAGATTAAATCGTATACCTATAGCTAATACGAACTTAGTTTAATAAAAATACAACCCTTTGGTCTTAGAGGTTTTTTCCTATGTCTAGGGTACAAAATAAGTGCTTATGTCTAAGCTACTTTCTTCTATTGCTTGATGAACACGTAATCTTGTTTAACCCTTCTAGTATTAAACTTGATTTCTGTATGTTCACCTAGGTGATCAAGCTAGATTCACAATAAGAATGATAATCAATAAAAGCAAACAATGCTATGAAATCGAGCAAAGTTACTTTTACATCTTAGGCCAAGCTTCCAATCTTTAGGGCATCTACATATCTGAATTCCAAGGATGAATTTAGTTCATGATGGAGAAAAGAATTAACAAAACATTAAAGGAAAGAAAACACATGCTAACCAAAGATATAAAAAGAAGTAAAAATAGAAACTGGAAATTAAGTGATGAACTTAAGGAAAAAGAATAACTGGAATGAAGAACTTTTATTAAAAGAAACTTGTTGTGAATGAAAGAACTACAAGAATTAAAATTCAAGAACTGAAAGTAAACTGAATGTAAATAACATAATTTAAAGTGCTAGAATTAAAGAACTAAACAAAAATAAAGCTTGCAAATACAAGGGAAAATCGAAACTCAAGGAGATAACTTCCACCTCTTCAATCGATCCAAACTCAACCATTTTCAAGGAGGTAAGATCTTCACAACCCTATACTTCCGACAAGGATGGATTGAATGTTTGGTTGCGTTCTTCTTCCTTTTGAATTGATAAAACAAAAAGTAAAAAGTGCAGAAACTATGGTGGTCTGCGAATCGTAAAGACGATCGTGGACTCCTTGTCTGTGGCTTAAATCTTCATATTTATAGTCTCCAAATGCTAGGGTTTGCTCCATGGATGTTTAAGGCAAGAATAAGATCTCTCTAAGCTTGATTCGTTAGGAAAATATTCAAATATCAACACAAAATCAAATTTCTAAATTTCTCCCTTATTTTTAGAAATTTTGTATTCAGAAAAAATTGCAGTCGCAATTGGAGTTGTAATTCTAGCAGTTTATAGATTCCTAAAAAACATCAAAACTCATTAAAAATCAACTCTTTCCTCTTATTTCATATTTTTCAGCTCAAAACAATCCATTCTCCAATTTTGGCTATTCTCCTATCAATTTGCTATATTTATTAGACATAAGAACATGCATTTGTGCAAATAGCTTAAGTAAAAATGGCTAAAAATATGGTAAAATATAAGCATTATCAATTTTATTTCAAGACTAAGGAGCAACACGAGGAATACCTCAAGTAAGTTTTGACAGCCTTAGGAAGTAGTAAGCTTTATGCCAAGCTTTTTAAGTGTAAGTTCTTGTTAAACAAAATTGCTTTTCTCGAGCACGTGACTACTAGGGATGATATTGTGTAGACCCTTCTTATATGAAAGCAATGCGTAGTGGGCCTAGACCTAGTGCAATGTCAGAGTTTCGTAGTTTCCTTGGTCTAGTAGGCTATTATAGGAGGTTTGTTCATAAATGCTCTTAGCTTGGCAACATCTTTGACTCAGTTGACTCATAAGAATATCACTTTCAGTATCTAACATTGTTTACTGCCAGGACTTGTGCATCTTCCAAGTAGTATCTATATGCTTAAAAGGCTTCAATATATTTCATTGGATAACTCCAAGAGGCTAGAGAAATTTCCGCAGTTTTTGAAATGCATAAGTACAGTTTCTTCTGGTTCAAAAGGAAATCATAATGAAGATTTGGGGACTTGTGTTGACGTCAACCATAATTCCACATTTAGAATTTCATTGAATTGGTTGGAATTTGAGGAATAGTGTTTTACTGGATTTGGATATCCTTGTGGCTAATTTAAACTGCTTTGATTCGTTGAAAGATTTGTACTTGAGCAACACCAAAATTAAGAGATGAGCAAGCTTAATTAAATCGCTTCAGTTCATCAATTTAAATGATTGCAATTAAGCATCTTGAAGATATTTCAGACCTTCCACCAAATATTGTGATATTGGATGCAAGTGGATGTAATTTGTTGGCAAAGCATGATCATCTTCTAAATATTTTTCACATAGCTTACTTATGCCAAGACTGGAAACAAGTTTTTTTACATCAGGTTAGTTTTTTCTCCCATCTTATACTGTGGTCCTCATAAACTAAAACCATGACTTTTAAATCTAATGGAACACTTTTTTGGTAATCTGATATATATATGAGGAAAAAAACTTCATTCCCTTAGGCCCCATTTTCTTATCATAATGGGAATTGAGGGAGAAGAATTAAAATTTTCATACTCTTCAACATTGTTTATTAAAATGGAGCGAAAATAATTTTCTTTTTGTCACTAATTACAAAATATTACAAATTTTTATCTAATTAATCAATTATTTTTTTAGTTAGTTATTATATATTGATGTCAATTACATTATTAAATATAATTCATTATTATTAAATAACATACTAATAAATTTGAACAGTATTTTATATCCATAACTTGCTCTTTAATTTAGTGCAAAATTACACCAGTTGTTCCAATTTTCTATATTGGTAGTTAAGCTTTTAATACCAGATAAATGGTTGTTATAAAAATTATTACAATTAAGTAAAACAAGAATAAAATTAATATTTATCAACCATGGTTTTTTTAATTAAAAATTACTAAAAATTGAATATTTAAGTGTTGCTTTTGAAAACTTAAAAACCAAAGTCATCTATTATGGGTAAATTTTGATCATGAGGACAATTTTAAAATATAAATGAAGAGAAAGGGCAAATATGCAAAGAATAACTTAACACGAGACGAGACGGACCAAAGGGCAAAAGGAATGGGGCCTCCAAAACGATTAGAAGGAGAGAACTTGGGCTCGAGACCCAAGTTCCTTGCTTGGCCTCGGCCTAGGCCAAGGCCAACCTCCAAGGCTGACCCCCACCAAGGGGGCAAGCTCAATTCCCCTATGATCCTTGGTCCTCGTTCAGCCCGCTCCAGCCTTTTTTCTCATCCTAATTCACCATAGATTCATCATTATCTCCTAGAAAGGTCTTATCGCAGAAATTAAAGATAAAACAGGGCTAAAAAGTCCAATATGAAGTCAAAACGGACCGAAACTAATAGATGACCGGCCCAGAATGAGAAGCCCAAGCCCGTGGTCGGGTCGGCCGAGGCCGACCAGATTGGCAAGACCCAATTTTGGGCCTTGCCTTGGTTCCTCATGGCCCATGTACCTTCGGTCTAGCCCAATTCGATCTTTCCTCTCCCCATTCGAAGACGGAAATCCACGAGAAAATCGTAATGAGGAGGTATTTAAGCTCTCTCTTCAAAGGAGAGCAGAGTAAGTTCATTCATTTTTCATAACTCTGGCTACACTCTCTAAAGGAGTCTTTCAGCTAACTTAAGCATCGGAGCCTATGTGGCAAGTACCACACCGGTACCCAAATTTCACTTGTCTTGCAAGTCATGTTTTTTTCCTTAATTACAAATTTACCATCGTTGTCACGTGAAGGCCAGGTGAGTTTTTCTGTCTGAATTTTGGCAACAACATCATCTATTAGTGCAAATTCATGGCCTAAAAAATAATCTATTTGGGTTTAACTCTTCAAGAAACAAAAAAGAAAAAATATATATATATATTGGGCTAAGATAGTGATCACCAGTGAGTTTTGTTTTGTTTTTTTATTGTTTCTTTTTTCCTTTTGGGTTAGAGTTAAGCTACTAATTAAAAAAAAAAAAAAAAAGAAATAGAATAGTAAAAAGCGTCTTTACTAATAAAGACAGTTGTCCAAATTTTATAGTATTTTCTTAAACAAAAATTTTATGGTATTTGATTACAAAATCAAAAGTGAATTTGAAGTTTTTTAATAACACAAAGTAATTTCAAATGAAACATTTACGCCCAAACTAGTTGATCTTTGATTTTTTGTTTTTGAAAATTATACTTAATTTGTCATAATTTTTTTACAATAATTTTCACAATTTTTAAAGAAACATTTAAATTTTAGACAAATTCCAAATTTCAAAAATAAATTTTTAAAATTGATTTTTTTTTTTTTTTTTTTTTTTTTTTTTTTAGTTTTCAGAAATTGAACTTGAATTTTGAAAACGTTTGTAAAAAGTGGATAAGAAAACAAAGAAATTCATAGGCATATAAATCAGAAAAGGGTGAGAAGTGAAGATTAATGGTATGGATTTGTTATCAAATTATATTTCTACATTAAATTCGGAAAGGATGAGAAGGTCTTGGCCATATAAATCAGATCATGTGTGGGTCTGTTACTGTAAGAGAAGGTTTTCAATTTGGAATGAAGTACTGGAAAACAAAACAAGTCATTTGGAAGTTAAAGTTTTTCAAATTTTAGTGCCGGAAACAAGGTTCTTGTTAGTGAAAAAATGTGGAGCTCATTTGGTATTTGATGTAGAAAATGAGGAACAATATTTTTGGTGAAAATTGAAGATGAGGAAGAAGAGGAAGATACAGAAAATAAGCATAGTAGAATCCAAGATAAAAAAAAGCTGAATTTGCTACCATCTTATTCTAATTGTTCTTTTGATGAAGTTCTTCTCTCTTATTTCTTTTTACATTATTGCATGAGTGTATTTTCAACATACTTCTTTGTTTTGTAAAATCAATTTTCTTTACATTCTCTTTAACAAGTTTATATGCCTTTTCTTTTGTTCTTTGTTCTTTTCTAGCATTAGTGCTCTCTCTTCTTTCTTAACTCTCTCTCATGTCAAAAATATATTGTAGCTTCTTATTTAATAAATTGAAACTAATTATATGAAAATTTATTGAAAATTTAATTTTCAGAATTTTTAACTTGTAATCACAAATTAATAAATAATACGCCTTGAACTCGATTTCCCTACAAAATACACAATTAATCTTATAAAATCCTCAAAACGAGCATGATTTAGGCACGATAAAGTATGGACTTTCTAAGTCCTATCATACTTGTTGACCATAGGATGTGGTGTTTAGTTTTTTATGGAATTTGTATGCCTTATTTGCTATCTTGCAATGTAGGGGGTGTTTGATTTGTTCTGATATATTTGTTTATTATGTTTCTTCATACGTTTAATTAGTTGTTTTGGTGGGAGTTTGCTTTAGTTCATTTTGAGCTAGTTCATTTTGGTGGAATTTGAGATATACTTGTTAAGCATAGGTTGTGGTATTTAGTTTTTGGTGGAGTTGTGTGCCTTGGTTTGCTATCCGTAGTGTAGGAGTGTTTGATTTGTTTTGATATGTTTGTTTGTTATGTTTTTTCATATGTTTAATTAGTTGCTTGGGTGGGGTTTCATTTTGGTTTAGTTCTTGTGTGTTGGAGCTTGAGATATGCATACTAAGCATAAGGTTTTGGTGTTTAGTTCTTAGTGGAATTTATGGACCATTTTGAATTTGCATGCTCATATTACTTTTTTGAGTTCTGCTTTGGCTTTTGATAGAATTTTTGAGTTTCTTAGAGGACCTTCCATTGTCGATTCTACTGTTGTTGTTGTGTCGGTTCCAGGTTGAGAATAGAACCTTTTTTGTGGAGTATATATGCCACTATAATGAGAGTTAAGCAATGACTATTATTCTATTTTAGTTTATGAACTTTCAAATTTTGTTTTATTTTGGTCTCTAAGTGCTCATTTGATGACATTTTGAAGTTTAAAATTCTTTCATATGTTTGGGTAAGTTAGAGTATGTTACTTAAGTTTTAATAAGTTTAATTTTATTTTTTAGGTACTTTGGGGTCGAGCAAGAGTATGCAGGTGAAATTTCAAGATGGATTTACGATAGCTTTTTTTCTTAAATGATTTATGTAATTTTGTTTTTATCTCAAAACCTTGCACTAAAAAATATTTAGGATGATTTTGTAAGACATTTGTAAGAATATATTTGAGTTTCTTTATTTAATATAAATTATATTTTGAAAGTAATTTAGAATATGTTTTATTTTGTATATATGTATATTGTACGACATGATTCAATTGAAAAAAAAATTAAATAGCTAAAATAAAAAAAATGGTAAGCATAGAGGTTCTGCAGACGCCAAATCAAACAGGCGTTAGCAGAAAAGGGCTTTGCCGACGCCATTATACGACTCTGGCATTGTAGGATCGATATGGCAACCCTAGAGTGGGGGTGAATAGGGTTTCTTTAAATTTTATAAAACTTTTTACTAAGTGTGGGCTCAATTAAATAAATTAACACATTTTTTATCACAATTAATTTAAACAAGAAATTAACACACAAAAAAAAATTTTAACACCCTATTTAATTTTAAAAACAAGATTGGCAAATAAATATGCAAAGAACAATTCTACAAATCAAAATAATCCAATATGAGCAATAACAACAAGAACAAATTATAGCAATTAGTTTCATACAATGAAATATAATAACAAATTAATTGTAAAAAATAAAATAGATAGGTATAGAGACATTGACACCGTAAATTAATAGTGGTTTGGCACAACCCAGTCTACTTCACTCCCCAAGCTCCTCTTGGGTATTTCACTAGAACAGTGACGACCCTTTCTACGGCTTAGAGTGCAACTGATACACGTTAATTTTGCAGGAGCAAGAACAAACCTAATCATTTCCACGGTTCATGATCAAATCGTTATAACCTCTCTTTTTCGGGATCAAGAGAAACACTTACAATGGATTAGAAGTTGAAGAACAAGATGGAAACACTTTCTCAAAGAGTAGATACACAAATCAAAAGTTCACAACTATGTAAGAAAAGATTTCTTAGAAGTAAAAGCCCTCAAATGGCTATGAAAATTAAAAAATAGAAGCTCAAAATTTACCAAAAATGGTAGAAAAAACTATCAAAATGTTGCCCAATTTTTGTTAAAATTTTTCTATCTTTTTTTGAAAATTTTCGAGCTTTAAATAGAGAGAGGAAGAAGAAAATAGTCGTTGGCTGCCACGTGTCAGCTTCTGATTAACTGAAAAAAAAATTCAAAATTAATAATATAATAATATAATAATAATAAAATAATATTATAATATCATAATAATAAAATAATAAAATAATAAAATTTTGATTTTTTTTAAACCAACGGTAATATATATAGTAATATAATAATATATATTTTTCTTTTCCTTTTTTTTTAAAACATCAACGGTAATATATATGATAATATAATAATATATAATTTTATTATTATTTTTTTAATATAATAATAATATCATGTTTCTATTGGTCCACGTTTGCTATGTCACCGTTCACGTCATCTGCCACGACATCATTTTTTACCGTTTGAAATGCCATGTCATCAAGGTTGATCGTTGACCTTTCACGTGTCACGTCATGTAGGATTTTTCCTTCAATTTTGTTTTTCCTATAACTTCTTCGTTTGAACTCCGATTCGAACGATTCAAGATATGCGTTAGAAGCATTATTCCGAGCTCTACGCTATGAACACTTAAATACACTAAAATTATTAATAAACAAAATCAAGTTTGTTATCATTAAAATATTAATTAATTAATTAATTAAGTAAAATTAATTAATTTGAGATTAATGGTCAAAAAGCCAACAGGCATATCACGTTTACCAAGGCTATACCAAAGCACAGGATATTGGCGTCGGCATAACCCTTTTCTGGCGATGCAGTAATGTCTGCATCGGCAAAGATTACAATTGTAGATGCCAATATTATGGCGTCGACATAGTCAATTTATGCCAACGCAAAAATTTTCAGAAGTCAGTAGAACCTCTGCCGACTTGTTTTGGCCGATGCGGTTACCGATGCCCATAGCCGCGTCAAGAGAGGTTTTGGTGATGTCGTTCACACGTCTGCAAAAGGTAAAAATCTTGTAGTGATAATTTAAAAGGATTTCAATCAAACTAAAGAAACATCTTTCTAGACAGTTCAATAATTTTTTTAGTTGTTGATATATCCGGTGTATTTTTAGGGAACCGATAAATTTCAAGGGATATTTTTAGATATGCCGTAGTGAGTTTGCATGCTAAAGCCTTTTTAATTTCAAGAACGAAAAAATTGAGGGTTACTTATAATACATAATGTTAATGTCATTGGGACTCCCCGATCTCTTTTTAATGAGTTAAGATGGCTTGAATGACATTCATCAACCTTCGTAGTACCAACTAGTTTTCATCCAAAAAAATTTGTGATACTGAGCATCTCGCATTATCGTAATAAGCAATTGGGAACTTAACTCAAGGTATGATTATTTTTATTATTTTTTTTGAAACAGAAATTCATAACAGAACCACACAAACCACAAACCAATCAATCCCCCTCAATAATGAGGGAGGACACGTCCGCTTGAAAAGACTCTTTCCAGACCAAAGAAGTTCCTGTAGAAGAAGACAAAGCTGCAAGGTTGTGGGCGGCTTTGTTTTCCTCTCTAGGAATATAACAGAAATTACAGACATTTGCAAACGGAGCTAGATGAAGAGCTTCGTCAATAAATATTATTGACATTTGCAAACTCAAGGTATGATTATTATACTTTAATCTCTTAAGCGATGAATTATGTAACTATATTATTGAGTATAAGTTTATATTAGCGGTGAACGTATGGTTGGAATTAACCAGAGATAAATTCCCTTATTAACTTTTTTTGGTTGATGTCTTTCTTTCAGGGTTTTCAAAATCTACGGTATTTGCACTTGAGTGGGAGCAAGATTTGGAGACTCCCTAGGGGGACGAGCAAATTCAAACAACTTGGATTTATCACATTATATAATTGCAAACAGCTTGAAGATATTTCAGACATTCCACTAAATATCAGTGCTTTGGATGCAAGTGGGTGTCAAATTCAGAGCTTGATGTTGCAATTTTTTTTGACATGAATAGACTGTCTAAGAATGGTTACTTATGCCAAGACTGGAAAGAAAAATGTTTGCATCAGGTTAGTTTTCTCTTATCTTTTACTTCGTTCTCATGAAGCATGACTTTTAAATCTAATGGAATGTTTTGGTAATCTAATATGAACGCAGAAAATAGAATATTTTCTTTTCTTAGCCTCTGTCTCTTATCCAAAGTGGAAATTGAAATCAAACTCAGGATAACTGAACGAGTTAAGGTATTAAATCTTTGACCAAAATGATCAGATGTTTGAATGCCCACCACTATACATGTTGACTAAAAAAAATTAAGAATGGAAATTGAAGAGTGTAAATAATTTTTTTTTATTAAAATGAAGGTCATTAGTTGATTGGTCTCATCCTAAATTTGAGAATCATTCAAACATTCACACTACCAATATGGTGAATGTCCAAATGATTCCCAAAATAGGTTAATTTGAGAAATGGTATTTTTATTAACTACTTTATAATTTGTATCATTTCTTGCTTCTCTGATTTATGAGTGGTACTCATATATCAAAACCTTTTAAGGATTGTTTGGGGCGTGAGTTATAATAATCTAGATTATAATAGTCTGTGAAATACTTTGAACTTCAAACACAGACTATTATAATCCATACTAAATAACTCTGCATCTTAAACATAGATTATATAACTCTATAGACTATTATAATCCACAGACGATTATAACCTAGACTATTATAATCCACCCAGCACCCCAAACAACCATTTAGTTTTTGCTTATTATTATTATTTCATTTGTAAAAGTAAACTTTCATTGTTATTAAATAACATAAAAATTGAATAATAATTTTTTGGTTAAAATACTATTTTGGTCCCTGTACTTTATGCTTTGTTCCATTTTGGTCCCTATACTTTTAAATGTCCAATTTTAGTCCATGTATTTTCAATAAAGCTTAAAATTGGTCTCTATAACAAGTTTGAAGTTAATTTTTATCAAAATTGGTTAAATAATCATAATAATTTTAATACAAGAAAATACACTATGTGAACATACTTCCAAAATTTATAAAGGAAAAACTAATAGAGACTAACTTTTTTTTAAGAAAATTAACATAAACTAATAGTAGGGACCAATTTTAAGCTTTATTGAAAGTATAAGGACTAAAATTGAATATTTGAAAGTACAGGGACCAAAATAGAATAAAACTCAAAGTACAGAGACCAAAATGGTATTTTAACCTAATTTTTTCGTCAATAAGTTTTCTTATAATAAAAAGTTATATTAAATTTTTAGTTAATTGATGCGACTTTATTAAAATATTACGAATTCTTATCTAATTTGTCAATTCTTTAATTTTAATAAGTTATTATTTATTGATATCAATTAAAATTTTAAATTTAATTCATTATTATTAATAACATACTGTAAATTTGGAATAATATTTTATATCAAATATTATTCATTTAATAAGAAAAACACATCAATCCTTCTCATTTGATTAGATTTTTAATTAGTTATTGATATTAAAATTCTCAATTAAATCCTTCAATTAAAAAATTTATGGATCATTAAATTATTATCTTATTTAACTTATTTGTATAATGAAACATGTCACTTGAATACCACTTGACATATGAAATTCAACTTGCCTATTAGCAAAACTGACTCGTCAATCAATAAAATCCATTTCTTCTAGAGGTATGGTCACCTCCCCCAATGGGATAGCTAAAAATCAATATGAATGCTTCTTGGTGTGAAACAACCAAAAGTGGAGGAGTTAGGGTGGATCATTAGAGAAGCCCAAGGGAATATCACTGGAGCAGGTCATAAGCACATTGCCAACAGATGGAAAATAACCATTTTGGAATTAAAAGCAATCTATGTTGGCCTTACATCGATTATGGACATATCTATCCCTATCATAGTGGAACCTGATTCGCTTAATGCTATAAGTTTATTAAATCGCCAAGAAGATGACATTACAGAGGCTCATAGTATAGTGGGGGAGGTGAACGAGATTAAACCTACGTGGCCTCAAATCCATTTCACTCATGTTCAGCTTCTTCTTAATTTGAAAGCTCATAAGTTGGCAAACATGGCCCAACTCCTACGGAGAGATGAGGAGTGGTGGAATGATCCTTCGCTCGGACTTTTAGACTTTCTTTCTTTGTAATTGTGTTATTTCTTTTCTCAAAAAAAAAAAAAAAAAAAACCATTTCTTCTACATGCATGGTATGCTTACCTCATGCATACTTACCTCATGCCACGTGCCTGGGTTGACAACAAATTTGCATCCGATTCTTTTGCTTCCTTCAGGCAATTCTACAAGGTCCCAAACCCCATTGTGGTCCATTGATTTTAACTCTTCTTTCATGGCATCTAACCATTTAACAGAACTGTCACTTTCAATGGCTTGAGAAAATGAATCTGGATCATTATCAATGCCTAAGTCAAATTCTTACTCATGCAAATAAACCACATAATCATCAGAAATAGTAGATCTTCTTTGCCTTACAGATCTTCTTAATTCTGTTTCTATTGGTTCCTCTATTGTAGATTCATTAATTACAATATCATTATGTGGTGTTTGATCATTAATTTGTTGTTCCTTAGCTTCTTGAATTTCCACTTTACGTGGTTCCAAATTCCCACTAACTTCACCATTCTCAATGAACCTAGCATTTCCAATTTCAACTATTCTCGTACTGTGGCTAGGACAATAAAATCTATACCCTTTAGATTTTTCTGGATAACCAATGAAGAAACCACTGGTTGTTCTTGAGTCCAGTTTCTTTTCATGTGGATTATAAATTCTTACTTCTGCTTGGCAACCCCAAACATGCAGGTGCCTTAAACTGGGTTTCCTTCCTATCCACAGTTCAAAATGTGTCTTTGAAACTGACTTACTAGGAACCCTATTTAACAAATATTGGGCAGTTCTTAAAGCATACATCCACAACGATATTGGTAACGATGAATTAATTAACATGCTCCTAACCATATTCATTAAAGTACGATTACGCCTTTCTGCAACACCATTTTGTTGCGGTGTTCTTGGCATTGTGTATTGAGCACATATGCCATGATTTTCTAGGAATTCAGCAAATGGGCCAGGGCACTGTCCATTCTCATCATACTTTCCATAATATTCACCACCTCTATTAGACCTTACAATTTTTACTTTTCTATCTAATTGTCTTTCATCTTCATTGATAAATATCTTTAGAGCATCTATTGATTGAGATTTTTCATGCAACAAATAGATATATCCATAACGTGAAAAACCATCAATAAAGGTAATGAAATACTTTTCTCCACCAAAAGATGGAACATCAAAAGGCCCACAGATATCAGTGTGTATAATTTCAAGGAGCTGTGAGCTTCTTGTGGCTGTTTTCTTGATTGTGTGTTTTGTCTGTTTTCCCTTAATACAATCCACACAAGTTCCAAGATCAGTAAAATCCAAGTTTGGAAGGATTTCATTCTTTACCAATCTTTCAATTCTTTCTTTGGATATGTGACCCAAACGTTTATGTCACAAGTAGGCTGATGATTCATTAGATAAACCACGTTTAGTACCAACATTATGATGTAGGGTTAAAAGAGTTTAAGCAAAAAAATCATCAAGCTTTAATTTGTATAATCCATCACAAAGGGTTCCAGAACCAATAAGAATGTTCTATTTGAATAAACTGAAACACCCATTCCCAAATTTAAAATAATAACCAGAAGTATCAAGTTTAGATAAGGAAATCAAATTATGAGATATAGAAGGAACATAAAATGTATTAAAAAGGTCTAAATGATGTCCAGTATCTAAAACTAAACGATAAGTTCCTACAGCTTCAACTTGAACTTTGACTCGATTTCCCATCAAGATGAATTTCTCATTTGGGCATGTGGTTCGGGTCGTAAGAAATCCCTGCATCGTATTTGAAACATGAACGGTACAACCAGAATCAATCCACCAAGTATTATAAGGAACTTCAGTTAAATTTGATTCGAAACATACTAAGACATTATGCTTACCTTTACTTTCGAACCATGCCTTACGTTTCAGGCAATCTTTCTGATAGTGTCCTGGCTTGTTACAGAAACGACACTTATACTTAATTTGTTCCTTCTTGTGGATTTGGAAAGATGGCTGATTTATCTTTAGGTGTCTGTTATTGCCCTTTCCATTCTTCTTTCCTGGTTTCTTTCCAGCTCCTTTATGACCCATGAGATTAGCAGAGTGAATTTTTGGTTTCTTAAGCCTTGCTTCCTCCTGAATGAGCATACTTTGCAATTCATGCACATTCCATTTATCTTTAGAGTATTATAGTTCATATGGAATGGACCATACTCTGGAGGTAAGGAATTAATGATGAATGTTACCAAAAAATTCTCATTAACTTCCATTCCCATGGTCTTTAACCTTGCTGCTAAGTTTGTCATTTCAAGGATATGCTCATGTATAGTACTAGAACCATCAAACTTAATGTTGGTTAAGGTACTCATCAGTGTTCCAGCAAATGACTTATCAGCCGACTCAGATTGGGAACAATTTTCTATAAATTTCGTAAATTCCTTAGCATTTTCAGTTTTTGCAATTGTGGACTTGATATTGCTTGCCAAAGTCATTCGCATAAACATTAAGCTCAATCTATTTGATCTTTCCCAAGCTTTATAGAAAGATCTTTCCTCAGCACTGCTAGCATTAGTAAGTGCTGCAGGTTTCTCATTTAAGAGTGCCAAATCAAGATCCAAAACACCAAGATGGAATCGGATTTGTTCGCACCAATAAGAGAAATTTAGTCCATTAAACTTAATAATAGATGTGGCTTGCGAATGGAGAGAAATTGGAGCAGTTGCTGCAAATACAGAATATATGTTTACACATTATTGCTTTGATAAATAAACTTAAATATATATAATGCAGATTCATAAAACTTTAAATAAACATTATTCATACATTGAAGTTCTCCTTTGGGAGATACACCAATATACGACATTCAAATATAATTGATGCTAGATTTAATTTCACATAATTGGTAATTAAAATACTCAAATTAGATACATTAGTTATCTTTGGATATACTAAGCATACCTAACCAAGCACTTCAATTAACCACAATAAGGTTCAAAATTATAAAACTACTAATCAACCTTTGGGCGATTCAAAATGTTTTATAATAATGAATATCAATATACTCATGATGAAATCATTAATATCATCTCATTCATTAGCATCACATAAACATGAGTAATTGAATTAACTTTAATTTGATATCTACAAAACTTACTAATTCGGCCACTTTGGTGACTAACAAATTATACATTACATAGATATCATGATAACAATAAGTAATTTTCATCACATAATTTGCAAAACATTAATATTACAAATAGTTTTATCAAAAGAAAATTTAGAAAACTTCATGCATTCCAAATTGTGTATTGAAATAACCTTAATTTGATATCTATAAACTTACTAATTCAGAAACTTTTGTGGCTAACAAATTTATTCATAACATAGATATCATAATAAAATAATGATAAGTAATTCACATAACACAATTTGAAAATTTAATACCGTTAGATTTAAACCAAGCCAATTCTTGAATGCAAGAAATCATACCAAATTCAATTAGGAACAAAAACAACAATCATAATCCAATTGAATCCTTGGTAAATGTGAGAGGATTGGAATGCATAATTGATTTTATTATTCCAATAAGAATTTAATACTGAAATTTAAATTGGAATTTAAAACTTGAAATTTGATCATGGAATTCCAAATTTGAATGTAATATCGGAATTCCAATAAGAATTTAATAATGAATTCCAAAAGCCCAATTCCAACATTCCAGAAGCCCAATTCCAACACAATCAAGAACGAATATGAAAATTACAATCCATAAGAATTAATATTTGATTTCCAGAAACTCAATAATCAATAATACAATTGATAGAAAAATTTTCTCAAGAATTCTCAATCCTCAATGACCAGAATTCAATCACACTCTTTTTAATTAACAAGTCATACTAAAATTCTCAATAATTCTTAAATACAAAAACTCATGAATAAAATTGAATTCTAATTGGATTTAGCTCAGATGATACATTAAAACTTGAATGTTAATCTAAATCAATCAAGAAACTCAATTCTTGAATGCAATAACAATGAATTCTTGATCCTCATAAATTCGATTACTTGTTTCATTAAGGAAAAGGCAAACATAGTTATTTGCAGCGGAAACATAAATTCATACATTAAAACATCAATGGAAAATCTCATGTTCTCAACCTTTCTCTGATACCACATGTAAGTTTTAGATTACATGATTATACAATAAAACCCTAACATTGTATAATTCAATAAAAACCAAGATCTTTGAACTAGATGATTTTCACAATAACATGAGTTAGAATAACATACCTTGATCCATGATATTGTTGTTGTAAAGGAGGATTGTGTATCTCTCTCTTGGCCTTTCTTTAGAACTTGATTAGGTTTCTTGATGGAGAGAAACTTCTACTTCATTAGGCAGAGAGATGATCAATCCCTAGGGTTTTATCTTTATATATACACCTTCCATCAGGGTTTTAAATTGGGAAATTACCTTTTAAATTAACTGGCCCATTAATGTAGTGGGCCTAAAATATTAAGATAGAAATAAATGTATATGGGCCACATTAATGATAATATTAAATTTAAAAATCTAACATGTAACCCTGATGATATTTGATCACTTTTTAAAGTATATAAAGTTTGTATGGCAGGGTATCTACAATCAGTGGAAAATCCAAAACTTTGTGTCAGGGGACTATATAGAAATAATTCTGAACACATTCATATATTGATAGCATTTGATTATTTTGATATTAAATAGGCTAAATTATAAATTTGGTCCTTAAATTTTCAATATTGTGTTTAATAAGTCTTGAACTTTAAAAAGTTTCTACTAAGTCACTGAACTATCCATTTTTTGTCTAATAGGTCCCTGATTTTTCAACTTTGTGATATTTGAACTTTAAAAAAAATATATTAGGTTACAGATCTATTAGACATTAAATTGAAAACTCTGAAACCTATTAGATATAAAATTGAAAGTTTAAAGACCAATTGCATACTTTTTTAATTCAAAAGCCTATTAGAATAGCTCGAACTTATACTCTTTTTTTTTCATAAGAATTATAAATTTTTTTATGTAATTAATTTTAAAATATAATGTACTAAAAGTAAAAAATAATTTTATAGTTCATTTTCTATTTGACTCTAGAAAAGAAAAACTAAATTGAAAAAATAGTTGTAATATCATATATTTGTTATTATGTATAAATTTAAATTGTTTTAAAAAATGAAAAAAAATTGACCCTAAACTTGTCATGTTGGGTAAATTTTTACCCTAAATTTTTAATTTCATCAAATTTCATCCCAGCTTAGATAAGTATTGCAATCTTAACCCTAAACTTTAAAAGAGTTGCAATTTTAACCCTCTGATAAGCTTTCGTTTGAAAGATCATTAAATAAAAGTATCCTCACATGCATTCTTTGAATTCTAAAACACATGTACGGTACAAATTGATAATATTTCAAAGAAAAACAACATTAGAATTAAATTTTTGTTAAAATTTGTGAATTTTGGCCAGATTATTCAATGGTTAATTTGTGCATTAATCAAATTTAATTTTGTGCAAAACATGATTTGATTGAAATTATTGTTATGGAGATTTTTACATTGCTTTTTGTTAAGATTAGAGGGTAAATTAATGGAAAGTCAATAGAGGGTAAAAAAATGCAACACATGTTTGAGTTTAGGGTTTAATTTGATGAAATTGAGAGTTTAGAGTAAAAATTGATACAATTACACAAATTTAGGGGTGAAATTGAATTTTTCTATAAAAAAAATATGAGAAGACAAATACTGTACTACTTTTGCAAAAAAATAAAAAATCCAAAAAAAAAAAAACGCTAAAAAAACGTGCAAATAAAATGGGTAGAAAAAAAGAAAAAGAAAACAGAAAAAAAAAAAAAACAAAAACAAACAAAACCAATGAGCACAAGCAAGGCTTGAACCAAGGTCTTGCAGAACTTAGGAGGGGCTTATTCCACCATGTTATTGTAACAAGTAAGAAACTTGCTGTGATCTTTAATATTAATTCTTAAGTTTTAAAAGTTGAGAGGGGGCTCGAGCCCCGGGACCCAATGTACCTCCGCCCCTGTCTACAATGCCAAATGTGTTGAATCTGCACTAGCTGAAAATGAGATTCCAAACTTCAAGTGCCATTGCATATGATGAAAAATATCAAAGGGATAATACTATGTGGGGTTTATTAAATGAAGAATTTCCACCAATATAGTTTGGAGTTCGAGATTAATGGCAGGTCTCTGTTCAAGATCAACAATTGGCCATGTTTTAGTTCATTTACTAAGGAATTTGATTTGCCATCAATATTAAATCAAGTACGGGTTGCTTACTATCCACGAGGAGTGATATTCGATTACGATGATGTATTGAAAGATGGCATATGTCATTTAGAAGTTGCAATTTTGAATTATTCACTATGTTCTAGAGAACGTTCATTAGCGAAAAAATGTGGAGCTCATTTGGTATTTGATGTAGAAAATGAGGAACAAATGATATTTTTGTTGAAAATTAATGAAAATGAGGAAGAAGAGGAAGATACAGAAAAAGAAAAGAAGCAAGCTAGAATCCAAACAATAAAAAGCTGAAATTGCTGTATCATCATCTTATTCTAATTGTTCTTTCATGAAGTTCTCTCTTATTTTCTATTTACATTATTATATTGCATGAGTTTATTTTCTACATACTTCTTTGTTTTGTAAAATCAATTTTCTTTACATTCTCTTTTTATTTGCTTTAAAAAAAAAATCTCTTTATATATGCCTTTTCTTTTGTTCTTTCCTACCATTAGTGCCTCCCTTCTTTCTTAGCTCTCTCTCATGTCAAAAATGTATGGTAGTTTCTTATTTAGCAAATTAAAACAAATTGCGGCATGAAAAATTATTGAAAATTTTATTTTCAGAATTTTTAACTTGTAATCTCAAATTAATAAATAATACTTTCAAAGCTTTTTTTTTAGTTTCTAATAAAACAAACCAACCATGAAGATTTTTCTTTTTTATAAAAAAAAAAAACCAAATTCTTATAACATGGAAATACTTATTAAAATACTTAGGCAATTTTCATAAGGGCACTCCAATTAATCTGATCACAATAACAAACACCATTTATTATCATCTAATAATCTGGTAAAAAAAAAAAACAATTTTTACTCATAAACTTGTCAAGTTACATCAATTTTTACCCTAAAGTTTCAATTTCATCCAATTACACTCAAAACTTAGATAAGTCTTGCAATATCTTAACTTTAAACTTAAAAAAGTGTTGCAATTTTTACTATATGATAAGTTTCCGTTGGAAAATTCATTAAAAAAAGTATTCTCATATGCTTTTAATGAATTATAAAACATATGTATGATACAAATTTGATAAGATTTTGAAACAAGCGACATTAGAGCTAAATTTTTGTCAAAATTTGTGAGTTTTGGAAAATTTATTCAAGAGTTAATTTGTGTATTAATAAAACTTAAATTTGTGCAACATTTGATATTATTGAAATCATTGAGTCTACAAGATTTTTTTTTGGTTTAAAATTAGTGGGCGAATTAGCAAAAAATTGAATAGAAAGTAGAAATTGTAACATTTAACTAAGTCTACAGTCAAATTCATGAAATTGAAAGTTTATGGTGAAAATTAATACAGTGTGACAAATTTAGAGATAAAAATTGAATTTTTCCATTAATCTGTTTGAACATATCATTAAAAATGTGTAAACCAAAGCTATTCAAAGTTTCGATTGAAACATTCAACACAAGGTGTAGTTGATTGCCACAAACACGAACATAAATTTAGTATGAAATTATTTGTAACAGAAAGAATATGCAAAAAAAGGTATTTCTTTTGTTATAAAGAAACGTTGTTTTCTTCTTGCATCGAATTTTGGCATCTACAATAACAAGGATTAAAAGAAATCCCAGAAACTAGGAGAACATAGCAAGAGAAATATGATAATCTAATTTCCAACATGAAATAAATCTCTTGAAAATTGACCATATAGTGATTCAAGAGGCTTCATTGGATATCCTGTTGAAAGATCATGCCAAACTTTAGTACCAGTTAGTTGACAGTCTCTTGATTTGCCTAGAAGTTAAATATCAAAAGGGTTCAAAATGATTTATGCTTTACATTACCAAATATCTATAATCATGAAAAAGTTGATTAACTTGCATACCGTTTCTTATAATAATTAGCAGTTTTCAAGCAAAATGTTCCCTGGACTTTAGTTTGATAACTATCAAAAATAAAAAGAAAAAGACATAGTTGGGTCACATTTTTGTTTTCCTGTTCTGTTTCGAAAATGGATGTTTATTCACCAATATTTTTCTTTGTTTTCTAATCTAATTTAAAAAGACTTTTGAAATCAGAACCAAAATTTGACAACTTAAAAACAATTTTAAAATTTTTGTTTTTTTTTAAAAAAATAAATTGACTTAAACATTTAAAAGTATTTTTTAAAACTTGAGAAATTATTTTGTCATAAGCTTAACTTCTGAACCACAAAATAAAAAATAATATTGTCATTAGAAAGGTTTATACTGTAAACTTTCTTGATTTAGTGTGTTATGGGTAGATTTTGACAATAGATCAAATCCAAAGGGATAAAGGATAATTAGGGCCAAACTGGGATTCATATAGAATCCGAGGCAAATTGGGCCCAAGTTAAGAAGTTGTTGGGCCAAAAGGCCCAAATGCTCACCTCGACCCTAGCCGAGCCTGGTTGACCACGTGTGGGCGTGTACTTCTCGCACGCCCATAACCCAATAAAGCTTGGGAAATGCTCAGTTCAATCTTTTCCTAAATCGAATCGAAAGAATGGAAAGAAAATCCTAGGTGAACCCTCATATAAATAGATTATGAAAATGTCATTGAAGGTTACTCAATCCTCATTCTATAACTCTTAGCTTGTTACACTTTTACCTCTGTGACTTAAGCATTGAAGTGTGTGTGGCAAGCACCACACTGGTGTGCAATTCTTTTTGTTTTGCAAGTCACCTTTTTCTCTCGAATTACAAATTCACTGTTGAACCACGTGCAGATCAGGTGAGTTCCCTTTGCTCAAATTTGTGCATCAATAGTTGGCACTGTCTGTGGAGAATGAGAATGTTTTACTAAAGAATTTGCACACCAACATCGAGGATGAGCAAGAAGGTGATAGATTCGAATCGTGCCCTAAAAAGAGATAACTCCAACCAAGACACTATCCGCGAAGGAGAAGAGAGGAAACCTCCCCAATAATGACGGATCTTCCATGAGGAAGAGCCCACCTCGGCCTCGAAAAACAGAGAGATGACCTGAGGAGAAACTTATGAAGTGTTGAAAAAGAAGGTCAACGGAATAAGCCAAGATTGCCATCAGCGAAGAGTTCAAGTTAGGGACCAACCCCTCATATCTCCATGTCCCATTCACCTTGGATGAGCTCACCTTGGCCTTTTCCAAAGGAGGGAAGACCCGAGAAGAATGAGGTGATGCTCATGGAAGTTTAGAGAGCATAGAATAAAAGAAAAAGCATCACAAGTGAAACTCGGGTTGGCCTACCTAATGTAGTCGAGGCCGACCCGACCTTCATGGTTGAGAAGCAACACAAATCTGAAGGTGTCTCTAATTTTACAAAAGAAGACAAAATTGATCAAATCCTCAATCACCATCAGGAAGAATTAGTTCGTGATCCCGCCAAAGGAAAAGCCCCAAGGGAAGAAGACTTTGGCAAATCATAAATGCTCATTGTCAGAAGCCAAAGGAAAAGCTAATCCTAGGTAGGAATGAACAAGAGAAGTCACAAGTAAGCCATAGAAATTGCACCAGCCTAAAACGAGGTAAAACCCTAATACTCGATGGGAAGGTTGAGATAGAGGCCAAGCCGAGGCAAAGCGGAGCAGTGTCGAGGCCGTCTTGGGTATTTTCTTTGAAGAATAATGCATATCTGAAAGAATGCTCGATGTTGCTGAAGAGGAGAAGACTGACCAAAGAAGTCCAATGAAGACAAAAGAATTGAAGCAACTAGAGTTCGTTCGTGATCCTGCCAAGGGAAAAGCCTTGATGGATAAGGATATGGGCGATACAGATGGCCAAAACCTTAATGATAATTCTCATAATTGAGAATTATTTAGCACATAAATGGAAGTTATGCTTGATTTCATTAACAGAATTCTTATTAAAATCTTCCAAATTCCAACAAAAACATCATGAACTCTTCAAAGTAAGGAAAAATCAATAAAGGGAAGAAAAGAATAAGATTTGCACTAATTAAGGCGTTTTAATGCAGTTTTGATAAAAAGACAGATTGCCAAATAGATTGCTGATGGATTGTTGCAGCAATCAGAAAAAGGAAAAAAAGCAGATTTTGGAATAATAGCATATGGCGCAAAAAGGGGGATTCTTTCCATCAAATCAAGCGAAAATCCAGAGCTTCGAAGTCAAAAGGATTCCAAGAAGGAAACCCTAAAAAGGAGAGAGGTTAAAAGGAGAAAGAGATGAAGGAAAGACATCGTTTTTTATGCCATGCGATTCTTTCTTTTCGGCATTTTGCCTTCCTCATTCACCTACATTCAGTTCAGTCTGTATTTTTGTGTTTTTTAGTTCAGTTCTTGAGAAAGGGCAAGGTCCAATTGAAGGTCACTCCTTGGATTGTGAAGATTTTCTCTAACTCGAAAGAGAAAAAGGAGAATCGACTAAGTGCTTCTCAGTTAGGGTTGTTTTGTGTTTAGTTCTTTCCCATTCTGTTTTTTATTTTTCGAACAATAGCTTAAGTTTAATCTTTAGTTTTTGAAATGTTTCACCAGTACTATTTTACCCTTATCATTGAGCATTAAACCGATTCAGTATTGATTTCCTTTCGATGTGCAGTTCTTTAGTTTATATGTCTCGTGGTTGTTCAAGTATTCATCTTTCTATTGTGTCCATGGTTGTCTACTTTAAATCAGTGATGTTTTCAATTTTAATTATGAGCTAAACCTCCCAAGGGGATTCAAGAACATGAATGCCCTAAGGTAAGGATGCGTAGCCAATAAAATCGAAGCAATCGGCATTAACTTAAACGTGGTTTGTTTTTACGAATTTTAGAGCTTAATTAGACATCAGCCTAGCACGATCCTAGAAATAGGACAGCCCTCAAACCAAGAATGCGATCTCAATCACCTAAGTACGATTGGCCATAGACATATAGGTTCAATAACTTAGTCTTTTAAAGGTTTTGAATCAAAACTGAATGGAAGTTGATTCTGTTTACCACGTTTCTGTAAAAAAACCCTATTGTTGTAGCAATTGCATAAAAATCGGTTCCTGTGACATGTTTGATTACTGTAGCAATTGATTGGCAATTGGTGCTGCAAAATGTCTGATTGCTGTAGCAGTTGATTGACAATCTTACCAACGGGCAAGAATGGACTTGAATCCCTGAATTTCACTTAGAGCCTTTTTAATCAGTTTTAAGTTTTATTTTAAGTTTTACTTTCACTATCACACCCACAAATACTTGTGTTTTTATATTTTGGTTACCATCATTATTATTGTTTGCAATCTTGCTATATTTTTAATTTGTAGTGTTCGTCCCCTTGGGATTCAATAACTTGGAATTTACTTGCATCAGTAGTATATACTTGCACTTATGGTTGAGCTTAATTCTCATTAAATTACCCACAAGTTTCACCCGACCACTTAACTTGAGACAGAAGGAGAGGCTAAACCTCGGTGGAAACGAACAAAGGAAGCAACACGATGGACAACAAAGCAAAGTCAGACAAGCAGGCTTATCAAAATTTGTCACCCACACAGTATAAAAAAGCCATGACAAAGGGAGTTAGAGCCAAGGTCGAGGCCAAGACCACCTTGGTCGAGGCAAGGACAAAATTCTAGACTTGGATCAATGCACCATGGTCGCGTTGTCGAGGCCAACCAAAATAAAAACTAATTTGACTAACCTAACTTGTAGGGTGGAACCAAGTCGAATCTCAGAGAAACCACATGATTAATTTCTCAATGTTAAATTTAAAACAGAAAATAAAATAGGGGGTTTGAATTTGTGAGAAACTAAAAATTAAGACAAATAAAGAAAGAATTGCAAGGGAGAAAAATTAATCTTATCAAACTCGAATTCAAAGGTACAGTCGCATCCAATTTTAATATTGATCATAGGGTCGCAAAAATAAATTAACCTTTTTCTATCCACGTGCATGGTCTACTTATTCGGAAAAGTTGTGACAAGTGTAAATTCTCCTAAATTAATTGACTCTAACAAAGCATTATAATCAAATCTTGTTATCTAGTTAATTGGGCATGATAGTATTCCATATTAATTCAACAACAACATTAAGAATAATGGAATGACTAAGACAAGACCAATTATGTGAGATAGCTACAACCTAATTAATTTTGCTTCTTTATATCCAGAGTCTATCATGCAAGCTATGTAACAAGGAAAAGCCTTAATTACACATGCCAACACTTTTGCTACTTGTTTCATTCATTCATTACAATTACGAATCATAAAATCATGCATAGCAGATAAACATACAATGACAATCAAGGCGTCAATTTAATTGAAATTGCATTCTCATAAAATAATAACAAGAAATAAAGAACACTTGTATTAGAAACAAGAAATTACAAAAATAATCCAAGGCCTCACAATATTACAATTGGAATTGAACTGACCCTTAAACTAGAAACAAAAAACTTAGCAGCTCATCGTGGTCTTTAAAGTTGATCTCCCAAGTTGAATTGAACTGAATGATCCTTGGAATGAAGTGAATGAGCGTATTTATAGTAGATTAATCCAAATCCAAAATAAATTGGGAACTCTAAAATCTATTTGAATTTGGAATCCAAAACCATCTAGGAAAATCTCCAAAAAAATCGTCTAATGGATAAAGGCTATGATGTCCTTCAAAGCACGCGTTCATGAAAATTTTGTTGTAGCATATCGATGCTACACGTAATGTCTCGACACTACGTATGGAGAAGTCTAGGAGCATGTGTTTTTGGCATTGAGATGCTGTGAGCAGCGTCTCAACCCTACTTTCTAGGGTCAAATGGCTTGAACTTCATCTTATTTTGACTCGGTTGCTCAATTTAAGTCCCAATAATTCCTTTTGACCTTGATTCTTCTAAAACTCTTTGATTAGCTCCTAATTGCTAAATCCCTATAAAATAGAAAAATAAGCATGTGAATATAACAGAACTAGCATTAATTAAGGCATACAGATAACACATTTTAGGTGTTATCACACTGAAGCCAAGGTGAACAATTTTTCAGGTACTAAAGGAACATGTCTGATCGAGAAGTATCATCAAATGGAAAAAACAAAATAGAACCCTACAAAAAGTTCATCCTAAAAGAGTCGATATCATATGTGGAATTCCACCCGTGTACAAAGGTACATTAGTTCAGAAGAACTACTCCGTTTAAAGGAGTAACAGACGAAATCAAAGTCGGGTCAGATCAGTCTCACGATCGAGGCGACCAGCATAAAGAAAATTAGGATTTTCCACCACCATGAGAAATTAGAATCATATGTGGAGGACCAGCTGGTGGAGAGTCAAATAAAAAATGGAAAGCTAGAGCTCGAGAAGGATAACATGCATCAAAAGACAATGGGATATACTCTTTCCAAGTTAGTAACTCAGTTCCAAAAATAGAATTCACTGAGATTGAGGCACAAAACCATCAACCCACAACGACGCCTTAATAGTTGCATTAACCATAGTTAATGTTAAGGTATGTCATGTTTTGGTTGATGGAGGAAGCTTAGTTGATGCAGCTTTCAATGCTATGAAACTGGGTAGATAACAACTAAGAAGTAGTACAACTCCCCTAGATAGATTTGGAAGAGAAATGATCAACCCAAAAGGAAGTATTGAGTTACCTATAACTTTTGGGGAAAATCCTAATTTAGTAACAAACATGATAAACTTCTTAGTTGCGAATTGTTCTTCTGCATACCATGTCATCTTAGGAAAGTCAACTTTGCATAAGTTAAGATCAATGCCCTCCACTTATCATCAGACCAATTAGTTTCCAACACCAAATGATATTGGCATAGTCAGAGGAAAGCAGAAAATATCAATAGAATGTTACCACACATCTTCAAAAGAAGGAAAACCAGAACAAGTCTTCCTTGACAGTACATGACAGAGAAAACACAGATTGACCTGAGACCGATCCAAGGTCACCCTCATCTTTGCTTAGGATTTTTCAATTTTCTTTATTTTCTTTGTATTTGTGCTCTATGGAGCCAATTGAATCTCAATTGATAGGTTAGAAATCTTATCTAGTGATCAATACAACTTATGTTTTGAAAGTCAATTTGTACTCAAGTAAAATCTTCCTATAAGCAACATCCTTCTTGAGGAGGGGGCTTAACAGGGGATATGCCTCCCCTTTAAACAAAAAGAAAAAGGGGGTATGCCTCCCTATTAAGCAAAAAGAAAACAAAAGGGATATGTCTACCTCTCAAAAAAAAAAAAAAACTAATAAATGAAGAATGCATGGAAGTTGAGGACTCTACAAAAAACACCAAGGCGGAGGCCGAGGTGAAGATCAGAGTTAGCAACAAACCTCAGTTCAATCCAGAAGGTCATTCAATAAATTCAAAGCAATTGCAAAGGGCTGGGCGAGGCAACTATGGTCGATCCGAGGACAAGAGGATTCACAATCCTCTCTTACATCAATCCAAAAGGCCATTCAATAAATTCAAACAGTTGGCCAAGGGCTGGCTGAGGTCACATGGCCTAGTCGATGCCATGTTGGTCGAGCTGAGGCCAAGATGGCTTATCATTTTCCCTTACATCAATCCATAAGATAATTTGAAAAATCATAGCATGAAGATTGTGGGTTGGCAGAGACCACTGTGGCTGAGTCGAGGCCAAAATGATTCACAATCACCCCTTATATCAATTCAGAAGGCGATTTAATGAAGTCAAAACATTAAACGGAGATTGGTCGAGGCAGGGTCAAGATAATTCACACTCTCAAGTTTCAAACAAAAGCAATTCAATCAATTCAAAGCTACGATGACCAAAGCCATGGTGAAGGGAAGTCATTGGCTAAGCCACAAAATAAAACATCAAAAAGGTGTCAAAGGAAGGAAATAAGGCAGTTTATTCTTCTTGCAAATATTTCCATAAACTATTACAAATTTTTGGTAAAATGTAAAAACATAATGCAAGAAGTTAAAAAGATACAAAGTACAAAAAGACATGGAAGAAGAAGCAAAGAGGTCATTCACCAAATCTTTAGATAATGCATCAGGATTGTCGCGATGGGACATAAATCGAGTAATCAAGAATCCATAGTCTTAATTAGGATATACACAAGCTGCTTCGCGAGCTAACTAGGTAACTCCATACTCCATTATCTCATTTTGCATGTCAAAGTACTCTCAAGTTTGCTTAAATGCATCAGCCAAATATTTAACATCACTAAGATGCATTTCAACTGTAGCCAAACGACCTTTTAGGTCATTTATCTCAGCCTTGGAGCTCACTTTGACAATTGCAAGCTCAGCTCGCCCTCGTTAAAAGATAATTGGCGTGGTTCAAGCTTGCTTGAGCTTGCATCAACTTAGCTCGAGGAATACTGTATTGCTAAAGATAGGTTATGTAATTTGACATGCTTAAAGAAGAAAAAGAGACTTTTGCAAACGCCTTGCCACAAGTAAAAGCTTTCGTTTAACATATTGACCTCATTAATGTATTCAGGATAATCCTCTAGAAGTACAAAAACTCAAATCCGCAAAGCTGAGTTAGATCTTTCATCAGCCTGATCTGAGCTCGGCTCGGCCTAAGACTGAACTAACGACGACTGCCTCTAATTGTGGAATAAAGTGGTCTTATATTAAAAGTCTCATCCTCAATGGGATTAGTTAAATAAGCTTCACTTGCAGCTCGATAAGATTCTCCAGTATGTCTTGTGCTTATTCGTTTGTTCCTTTGATAAAAAAATGGAAGGGATACAACCAACCATTTCTAAAAAGAAAAAGAGGAAGTAGAAGTAAGAAGAATTTTTTTTAAAAAAAAAAGAGTCAACTCGAGCCAAACCAAGGCCAACCCAAGAATTTGATATAGAAAAACAGTAGATTGGTTCTTACCTCAAGCAAGGATAGAAGCTGCAAGGCCCAAAGCAATGGACTTCTCTTGAGTAACAAAGAATAAACCATCATCAGGTGTGAAGCAGAAAATAAAAACAAAAAAAGGAGGTCGAGCCAAGCCGAGCTCTAGTCGGACTCACTCAAAAAAGGAGCCGCCGTGTGCTAACTTGTGTCAGGCACATGCCCCTACCCACTAACAAGCCACTGCATGTCCCAAACATGTTTCTAGGAGCTCTTCATGTATTTTTCCCTATTTTTCACTTGTTTATTGATCAAATTGGGATAATGGATCAAATTTTAGAACCAAATGTTTGGAATTGATTATAGATATGGTAAAGTTGGAGCCAAAAATCTAAGAACTGCCTCTAGATACAATCGATTATGTTGTGCAAACAAAGCATGAAGCACACAAACCTTTTAAGCACTTAATTGCAGAGGAAGCGGCCTGGAGTGTTGATTGAGCCCCAAAAGGGTTTGGTTGACTGATCTTGGCAACTCAAAAATTTGAGGTATGCCTCATGATGGGTCTCGATATAGCATGACTAAGCAAGCTTAATAAAGCTTTGCAAAGCATGATATGCAAAACTCCGCTTAGGTATGAAGGACACAAACTTGGGAGATTAATTGGGTCCTTAAAAGAGAAATGGCTAGTTGATCCAAACGCAACCCAGAAATCCAAGATGGATCTCGTGATGTGTCATTCTAAAATTAAATATGGAGCCTACCTCGGAGTTTACTATTTTAAATCTTGGAAAGCCAAAAAAATCAGTCCAATGAGCTTGGTGGATCATTCCATAATTAAATTTGGGGCCTACCCCAAAGCTCTAAGCCAAAAAATCAGCCCAATGGGTTTGATGAGTCATTCTAGAATTAAATTTAGGGTACACCCCAAAGTTTTTATTTTTAAAAGCCTAGGAAAGCCAAAACGTTAGCCCAATAGGCTTGATGAGTCATTCCAAGGCCCAAGCCTAAGAAAATACAAGGACCACTTTGTATTGGGCTAAATACAATTCCTCAAGGACAAATTCATAAAAATATGTATTCCCAAATTGGGGTTTGAGTGTTAAGGCCACGAAAAGCTCAATCACAAATCCCAACTTGAGAGTGGGGGCTTAATGTTATGGGTAAATTTAGACAATATGATCAAACCCAAAGGGGTAAAGGACAACTAGGGCCAAACTAGGATTCATATAGAACTTGGGGCAAAATTAGGCCCGAGTTAAGAAGCTGCTGGGCCAAAAGGCCCAAAAGCTCACCTTGGCCCGAGCCGAGCTGAGCACGTATGGACATGTACTTCGCATGCCCACAGCCCAATTAAGCCTGAGAGATGTTCGGTTCAATCTTTTCCTAGACCGATTCGGAAGAAAGGAAAGAAAACCCTAGATCAACCCTCATACAGTTCTTCTTATTTTGTAGGCCACCTCTTTTCCCCAAATTACAAATTCACTATTGAATCACATGTAGATTAAGTGCGTTTCCTTTGCCTGAACTTCTGCATTAACATAGTGTTTATTATGCAACACAAAAGGTCTTGTTATGGTGGAGGAGATAAATAATTAATTTATATAAACCACATTTTAAAGTGATATTCTACGAATGTCAAATTATCATTAACTAATTTAAAGATAATTTTTTATCACTTTTTAGATAACCAACTTTCAAATGTTTTTCTAAAGAATATTTTTAAATAATTTAATTTTTTTAAAAGTGATTTTTATTTGTTGCCCAACTTATCAAATACTATAAATTTTAAAATGGAAATACTTATAGTCATCCAAAATCTCTTAGAAAACTTGGCCAAACACACTCGCAATTACTCATTTGATAGAAATGCTTATAAAAAGTGTTTCACTCAAAAAATATCTTTTTTTTAAAACTATTCCAAAAATTAGAAATATACTTTATTTAAGAGGAAGAAAACACAGCTTCACTTACCATTGAACTGAGAAAATTGAGGGCTGAACTCTTATAAAGTGTATACAATGGATGCTATATGAACATTACCGAATAGAAACAATGAAGGCCAAATTGCACCCAGTGGTGGATCAAGGAATTTTATTTTAAGGGCACAAATTCATATAAGGTTAAATTACAAAGTTTAGTCTATGAACTTTATGTCTATGTCTATATTTTCTATGAACTTTAAAGAGTATCTAATAGGTTCTTGAACTTTCAATTTTGTGTCTAATAGGTCCTTAAATTTTACAAAGTGTCTAATAAGTACTTAAAATTTCAATTTTGTGTCTAATATGTCCTTAAACTTTTAATTTTGTATCTAGTAAGTCATTAACCTATTCAACATTTTTTTAAATTGACATATCTATGAAATATAAAATTAAAAGTTTAGAGTCCAATTAGGCACAAAATTAAAATTTATATCTAATAGATCTAATGGATACAAAATTGAAAGTTCATAGCCTTATTAGACATTTTGAAAGTTTAAAAACTTATGAGATACAAAATTCGAAGTTTAAAGACTTATTAGACACTGCTTCAAAGCTTAGGAACCTATTAGACACAAATTTAAAAATTCAAAGACTAAACTTGTGATTTAAACTTCATATAAATATAATTAGATGTTTTTTTTTACTAAAAAAAAGATGTATTTTTTTTTTAAGTTCAATAGTTTTAGATGTATTGATATATAACATTTAGATTAAGTAATATTAATTGAAAATTTGTAATAAACCGTTAATAAATTATCTACATAAATATATAAGAAAAAAAATGAAACTTGAAATATTTACAACTATTTTTTCTAATAGAAATAAGCTTTTTCATTAAATTAATTTACTAATAATTCAAAAAATATTTGTATTGTGTAGCAATGCAACATTAAAACGAACTAAATATTGTTGTATAGCAGGTTTAGAACCTAGGAAAATTCTAAGTCACCAGCGTGTTTTTGTTTTGTAGGGAAAAATTATAAAAGTGAAGTAAAAATGATAAATAGCTGGCATATGTTAGGTTTCAAACCAGGTACCCCAACATACAAGCGTGCCCCACTAAATTTTAATATACAAGCTCAATTGAACTCATGCAAGAGGTAAATCATCCTTTCGGTCTATTTTTACAACTAAGCACGACATTATGAAATTCTTTTATTAACTTCTAGTTTTAACCTATTAATTCTCATGCAATAGATTAATCCTAGTTATGCATCTAAGTTCTTAGTTAAACTTACTTTTTCAAGCTAAATTTAACTCAACATACAGAGCTATGGCCGGGAGCTAAGAAGATTAAATCAAGATGCATAAAAAACGTTACAATCACATTCAAACAATCAAACATAGTTTTCTACAATCTTGCAATTAACTAAGAGTCTAATATACTCAAATACATGTAATTTCAGTCCATTAAATCTTAAAATTAAGAAAGCAAAAGAAAGGAAAAAGAGAAAAACTGGACGACGTGTGCCAACACTAGTTCCCAACGTGATGTCCTGCGTTCCCGAGCCTTGAGTCTCCTCCATAGCTCTCCAATGTGCTCTCTAGACCTCTCAAACAATGCTTCTATCGAAATTAGGATTTAGGTCTCTCCAAAACGGCTCCCCTTGCTCGAAATACAAACTTCCTTTTTATAATGTCAAGAGTCGAGACAGCGTTGCAACGCTACGCTGCCCCTCGAATTTTTATAAAAAAGAAAAAATAATAATTTGGCTGGAGTTGCAACGTTGTAAGTAGCATTGCAACGCTATGTCTGTTGGTTTCCAAGGCTGAAAGGCTGCTAAAGTGGCGTTGCAACACTACAGATAGCGTTGCAACGCTATACTCTCGGGTTCACAAGCTTGTTTCTTTCTTTTCAACACTTGGATCTCTAATTATAGCTCCAATTTGATCCAAATTCAACCAAATACTTCTCAAAACTCTGATTTTGCTCCAATTGCTCGGTTTCTGTAAAATGCACATAAAAACACTTGAAAGTACACACAATCATAGCAAAACTAGCATAAAGCTAAGCCTAGAAATAGCATATTTGTACATGCTATCACCTAATTTACTAAGTAAGAAAAATCCTTATTTTAAAATAGTAAGTAGGAGAAGGATATGTGACAACACATTCTACGGTCTCCATCATTGATTTACAGCGTGGGATCCATGTGGGGCCTTGTGGCGGCTTTTGGATCGTCCCCCTACAGAAGGTATTTGTATGGGTCAATATTAGGATAAATCTCCTAAAAATGATAGGATTGTAGTTTTGTTCCAATACTTGACCTACCCTACGGTGACAGTTGTTGGGATACAATTATAGGATTTGAAATTATGGGTTACACTTACAAAAGGCTCATTAAGGTTGTTAATAATGTCATTGACCAAAATAATGGTAACTGAATCTTATAAAAATAAGAGTTATTCTGGTATAATGTTTGGTTGAGATTGTCTCAATTTAGTGAAGGAATACTTCACTTACCCTACGACGACACTTGTTCTAAATCACTAAATTACCATAGCATTACAAATAATTTTTAGGGTTTAAAAAAATGTTTGATTTCTATGCTAAAATTGATTGGACAATGTTAGCATGTTTCCTCATTATTATTATTTTTATTTTTCCAGCAAAATGTCTAACTCTTTAATCTTTATTTTGGCTGTTGAAAAATTGATTGGTGACAAAATTTGTATCCCAAATACTAAAATTATCCTATAATTACATTCAATCTAAAATTCAAATAGAAACAAACCGATTCTTCACAAATCCTTAAATCAAAAAACCATTGTTATGATAAAACTTGATATCATTAATGAAATGTTCGACACAAAAATCTATTTTGAAATAACGCGTAAAATTGATTTGAATCTTTTAATAAAAGTCTTGACTTCCAACTTATAAATTGCTTGCACGTCAAAATTTCAAGGGGTTTTTGTACGAAAGACCCATTTTCTTGCGCTTTAATGCGATCTGACCTGTCATATGAAAATAATGAAATATGACTCATTCTGACGTGGTAATGCGTGCAAAATTACCTAGGAGGGCAGTACGAGGTCGTCTCGCTTGGTCACGCTCTTGGATAAGGTAACGCTCTCGCTTGCCACATCAACAAAATATTTTGGAATCTGACAAGATTTTCACTCCCGGAGACTCGCTCTCGCACACGTTGACTTGTTCTTGCTCTCGCAGTACACATCACTCAAACCGAACTTTACCAATTTTGTACTCGCTCTTGTGCGCTCGTTCTCTTAGACTCTCACTTTCGCTCTCACTCTCGCCTCTATATAGATTGTCGTTTTCTGATCCCGCGATTATGGTAAGTTTGCAGTGGTACGTACAGACACTATGTGAGACATTGTGGTTTATTAGCCGAAAACACTGACAAAGAAAAGACCTCAATCAATATTTTCTAATAAACCTTTTAAATAAATTAATTAAAGAAAATTACTATGGTTTATATCTAACAAAAATAATTTTTTGGCTTCCTTCGTTTTCTCATTTGTTCAAATTTACTTTCAAACTTTTTCTCCTTTGAACTGTTCTTCACGTATAACCAATGTCCAAGCATCAACCAATCCACATTCAAAAAATAAGTACGTTCAAATACATGTTTTATATTTCTGGAAGACTTCTTTCTACATTTCAATCATAGAACAAACGTCTTAGGGTTTAGGGTTTTGAATGCTTTCTTCCTACTTTCTTCCTACGTTTCTATCGTATAAACGTGTTTATATGGTATAAATGTGTTATGTTTTGAAAGTTTTTTTAGTTTTAGAACGTTGGTTACTATGGCATTGGAGCGAGACAGGTAGAACTAGAGCGAGAGCATCATAGCAAGTGTAAAGGAGTGTGAGCGAGAGCGAACATAAATGAGCGAGAGTGAGAGAGAGACTTTTTTTTAATTATATTTGTTTACTGCTACTTATTAATTTTTCTATTTTTTTAAGGATGGAAAAGAAATTCCAATTCATTCGATACGGTGGCAGTTGGGATGAGACTGAGAATTGTTATATTGGAGGTTTGCTAATTGAGGTAGTCGTGCCGAGCACTGTCAGATACGATGAGTTGAAAGGTTTGATATATGAAGTTACGAATATTAGTCCGGTGATGTTTGACATTTTAATGAGGGCGAAGATGCAGTTGGAAGAGCAATCCCCTCCGATGTACATAAGGAATGATCGTGATGTTGAATTTCTCCTCTTCCAAGAAAATGTTTCGAAGTTGCAAGTATTTATAACAACCGTACAAAAGAATGGTGGGGTAGCAAGCTATGACGAAAATTCTCATGTGATGGTTGAGAACGAGTGTATGGACATGGAAAAATTAGAATCATTGAACATGTATAGAGAGAAGGCATTGTATGAGACGGGGTCTCCCGAGGAACCGACGACAATAACCCATGGGAGTCATATTGTACTCACCATGGTTCTCAACATCATAACATGGACCACAATGAAGCATGAGACTTACATAGAGCAATGCATGCCAGTCGAAACGAAGGTGTCCAAAGTCACTGGGTGGATTGTCCAGTTGTTGAGAATGAGATAAGGCCCATTCTAGCTCCAAGGGCACCTGATTGTGCCTATTCTTAAGTCAGACCGACAATTACTTCTTTGTCCAGTCCGTCTTCGTCTAACTCTACTTTTGGTGTTGATGTTGAGGTTGGTGAGTTGTTTATCTGTAAAAAGAACTTGAAGAACAGACTCTCGATGCTGGCTATGAGCAAGAATTTTGAGTTTAGAGTCAAGAAATCCATAGAGGATTTGTACACTATGGGATGCATCGACAAGGCTTGTACATGGAGCCTCCGGGCGGTGAAGATGGAGGGAACCAAAATGTTTAAGATAAACAAGTATGTAAGTGCACACACATGATCTATTGAACTGTTAAATCATGACCATCGGCAAACGAGTGTTGAAGTGATCGGGCACATAATTAAAAGTAAGTTTGAGGGAGTTGGTCGAGTGCCAAAGCATATCATTGAGGACGTCAGGAAAGAGTATGGATTGAATATAAGTTACGATAAATCATGGCATGCTAGGGAAATGACACATGCATTTGCTAAGGGGACTCTAGAATGAAAGAGTTAATATCACAAAAGCGGAAGCAATTTTGGATCTTAAGCACTCTAATTACATCAACTTAATCAAACAAATAGCATGCTCAAAAAAAAAAAAATAGAGTATAAGAAAACTCACCTTTGAAGCTCAAATTCTCCAAACCGTTGCAAATTTCTAAGCACGAACACTTCGTGGACCACCTCTAGTGTCTTCCCTACTGTCCTCAAGCCTTGGAACGGATTGTGGGATCCTAGTTTGAGAGAATTTTGAGAGAGAGATGGCAAAGGTCTGTAAAAAAAATTACAGCAATTTTTTTCAAAAATCTCCAAATCCCTTGTGTTTCATTGCTAATTAAAGCCATTAACAAGCTTTATCAAGCTTGCTAAACATGACAACACATAAGAAAGGAGGTTGGTCATCAAAGAGGTGTCCAATTTTGGTGAATTTTGAGTTTGAGAGAGGTTAGTCATACAACCACTACAAACTTCAACATTTCCCACTTTGAAATTCAATTTTGTAATTTAAAATTAATTCTAAATTAATTTTATACAAATTGATTAATTAATTAATTAATTAAACAATTTAATTAATTAATTAATTAAATTATTTAATTTAATATCAAATATTAATTAAATAACCGGATCAAATCCCGATCTCAAAATCGACCTCTCGAACTTGAATCCCTATTCACGTATTAGACCGAACCCATATTTAAATCATTTTAAATATGTTCATCTCTCTTCCTCATAGTTTAATTCATAATTAAACTATGATACATTAAGTATATCGCATATAATTAACGTTTACTCCCAAAAACGAATTCGAACAATTCAAATTCTTTTCTCTCATACTGTTACAAGGCTTAGTCCAAGCTAGCAAGGAGGACCTAATGGACCTACAGAATATGAGCTCCAACGATATGAGACTAACCGGCCAAACTCTTTAGCCAAGCTAATCAACATTCGTTAACCGCCGGGAAGCTCCACTAAAACCCAACGACTGCACTCTCCTCACTGTAGATATATTTCTATCCACTTGATATAACCATGATTGGTAAGTTGACCCTTCACAAGTTGTTCATAATTACAGCTGGGTCTAATAGACCGTTTTACCCCTGAAATTAGTTTTTGTTTCTCAAGTCTCACTGATCCTTTAATGAACAATTGGTTTGTGGTCCAACCAGCAAACCGAATCCCTCTCGGGCCAATGAGAGGGTGGGGCCTCTTATTCAAGACCCAGAGTCAGCACTTAAGGGAACAACCTCTCTACTAAACCTTAAAGTGGGTAGGAGTGAATTCCTTCTCGCATGACTATGTCCCCAGCTATCTACCCAGTCTTATCTCCAAAATGGGAGGCTTATTGAGTCAGCGATCTCGAGCCACTCTCACCCATGCAAATCAAAGGATAATCTCGAATAAACAGGAGTTCATAGCGTGCTCAGGATTAAGATCGAGTTACCTAGGTTATCATATGAAATAGTCAGTTATGACAGTAAATGGAGTTAAAAAGTCTAAGTGACTATTTCGCGGTCCGGTCTTATGCAAACTCATTGCATAGGATGCCACCACTCACATGTCTCCACATGAACGATTTAGGATTACATCGTTTATACTATACAAAGTGGGTCGCGTCCAGTGTCCCCAGGATAATGTACCTAGCCCTATCCCTATACTATAGACCATTCTGGCTATTACTCGACTTGATCCATATTCATGTCTCCACATGAAGTTCAAGTATACATACTATAGCCAAGGGTTCTTAATTTATTGGATTTGGGTTAAAAGGACGCAATTTACTTTATTCAATAACACCTTTACTGAATAAACCTCAATAACATCTTTATTGCAAAATAGAATATACATTCAGTTTACAAACCACGAGTTTTAGGACATAAAACCCAACACAGAGGACTTGTACACCATGATTCATGCGTATGGAGAAGCCCTGAAAATTGTTAACCCACGCACCATGTTTGAGGTAGAACTTGAAGACTCCCTCTATTTCAAATATGCATTCATGGCATTGGGGCCTTGCATCAGAGGTTATGCGACCATGTGAGATGTCATCATTGTTGATGGGTCTCATTTAAAGGAGAAGTAAAAAGGACGCATGTTGGTTGGTGTAGGGAGAGATGAAAATATCCAACTTTATCCATTAGCATATGCGATCGTGGACAATAAGAACGATCCGTCATGGACATGGTTCATGACCAAACTGAAGATAGCCATTGGAGACTCCCCGAACTTGGTTATTGTTTCAGACCGTCACGCGAGTATTGCGCATAGTGTTCAAGTTATATTCCCCACAGCTTTTCATGGAGTGTGCACCTACCATCTGGAGTCTAATGTGTTGACCAAATACAAGGACAAGACGGCGGTAGAATTGTTCAAAAATGCCGCTAGGGCGTTCTGCGAGTCAGAATTCAAGATATATTGGCATCAACTTCTACACTTGCGTGGAGGTGTTGTAACTCGATATTTGGAGATCATTGATATTGAACGGTGGGCATGATGTTTTTAGATAAATAAATGTTATGACAATATGATTTCGAACAGTGCAGAGTGCTTCAATTCGTTGACTGAAGAAGCATGACTGCTACCCATCGTTTCGTTATTCGATTATATAAGAGAGCATTTACATGGGTGGTCTTATGAAAGGCGAAACTATTGGTTTTCGCCTACAACATTGTCGTCGGACTATGCTGAGCAACAAATGGCCAAGGATTGCAAGAAAGGTAGATGACACCGAGTCGACCCAATTGATTGTTACACATGTCATGTAAAAGACGATCGATTGGATGGTATTGTTAATCTTCAAACTCGATAATGCACGTGCAAACAATTCAAATCCTACGAAATACCATGTTCCCATGCTATTGTTGTTGCTAGAGAATGCAGCATTACCCCGTCTAGTCTATGTAATAAGTGTTATACCGTTAAAACTCTTCAGGTAGTATATGCGGAGCCTATATACCCAGTTGGTCATGTATCAAAATGGTTGCAACCGCCTGGATATGTAGAGATGAAAATACTTCCACCGAAGAGAGTTGCTTGAGTTGGATGGAGAAGGGTACAAAAAATCCCTTCTGCAGGCAAACACAGTCGAGCACGAAAATGTGGTAGGTGTGGGAATGTCAGACACAACCGACAGTCATGCAATCAACCTCTGCGAACCATCATATCTAACCAATCAGATCAGTAGATATGTTCCTATTTGTATACTATGTTTGTGTCTATGTATCGTGTTTTTGTACGTAATTGAGCCAATTGGTTGATGTGTTATAGCACAATGCATTTTATTTTTATCCTCTGTGAAACTGGTTCTAGCTCTCACTCTCGCTTTTGTGCTCATTTTCATTATCGTTGTTGCTATCATTATCGTTATCGTTCTCGTTGACGTTATCTTACTTGTCCTCGTTTGTGTTTACTTAACTAAGGAATGTGCATACCAATTTCGCTCTAGCTATGGCTCGCTCTCGTGGACGATTTACCCATTCGCTAGCGTGTTCTCGCTCTCGCTCTCGCTCTCATTGGGTATCGCTCTCGCTCTCATTTGCAATTCCCATACTCGCTCTCGTGTAAAGGTAGAACCAACGTTTGTAGAACTGTGAAGACATCTTTATGTTGTATACAAAAATAAATAAATAAAGTTCTATTCAAAAAACCCCCAAACCCCCATCAAATATTAAAAATTAAAGTTATGTACAAAAAAAAACCTCCATCAAAATGACTCAGTATTCAACCACAGTTGACATGCATAATGTGTCCTAAAGTCCGTCATTCGCTATTGGACAAGTGCAGAAGTCTCTGCACTTGTCACCAGGTACTCGAACCATTTAGCACAGAAGATCTTGTAGTCCAGTGAATCATGTTGTATGTCAGAGTTCTTTGCACGATAGACAGGCCACACAGATGTTCGCATACCTAGCTTGGCACGAGGGATATCACAGAAATAGAGCAGCGAGGATAGTGTGTGCGTGAAGGGCTTTAGGAACTTTTTGACACGCCCAAGGTCGATGTACAAGGGGTATGAGTCGTACACCAACCACTGTCCCCTATTCAAGCCATGGCCAGCAAGAACCAGTGCTCATTCATGTTGACGGGGCAGTACATGAACTTAAGTTCCTGCCAAGCAGGCTTGTAGTCGTCGTGGACTCCTTTCACGTACTAGATATAAGTATCCTCTGACTCCCATGCCAACGCGGCTTTGAGCAATTGCTTCTTCTTGATCTTGCGGTATATACTTTCTTTAGTTCACAAGTTTAAATGGGCCTGCAAAAGACAACATGTGCACTATGAGATGTTCTGATAATCAAACAAACTTGTGCACACGTAATTTTAGTGTCAATAATTACCAAGATCCCCATAGGCAATATGGTGAATCGGTGTACGCACATTTTCGGTCAAGTGGAGAGCTTCCTCTTGATAAACATGAACAACGTGTTTATAGTTTGAATAAACGAAGCCATTAGTTAAACTAGACAGTAATAAATACTAAACCAATGAAGAAAGAAAGGTACTTACATCTCACCCGACCCAATAGCTCGGTGTTAACAAGTCTCTAAAGAATTTCTTCTCCATGCTTGTCACCGTGGTACCAATGCCAGGTCGAATCTCCGCATTAGTGCTCGAATCCTAGATCCACCCCATCATCGCATCTAACAAACGAGAGTCAACACCGTGAGTCAGATTGTAAACAATTGACGGCATATGTAGGGTTGTAATCATATCAGGGAGTGGATATCGACTATCCTTTTGCGGCCTCTACGGCTCCTCCTTTTGCTTCTTTGCCAGACCTAAAGGCGTATACAATTCTAACACCTTCTTTTTTTGGATACTCTTCCTAGGGAGAAGATCATGATCCAATGTGATCGTGCCAGTGGGGTTATCGCTGGCAATGGAAACGATGACATCGACATCCTGAATGGCGATGCTGGTGGAGTCGGCGAGGTCGGTGGAGTCGACATCAACAATGACTATGGCATTAGTGTTGTATTCGGTGGAGGCGATGGACTTGAGGCTCTGTAGGGTGGTAGCAATCATTGAGTCAGTAGTGTCAAAAATACATGAGGTGGAGATGATGAGGTCAGTAAAGGTCGAAGTGGAAGTGGGAATGGGGAGGGAGATGGAGATGGGGATGGTGGGCCCAGTGGTGGTGGCAGGAATGGGGAAGGTAGAACCGGTGGTGGTGGTAGAAATGGGATGGTGTACCTGGTCATGGTGGAAGGAATGGGGCAGGTGGGCTCCGTGGTAGTGGAAGGAATGGGGATGGTGGACCCAGTGGTGGTGTCGGGAATGGGGATGGTAGACTTGGTGGTGGTGGAAGGAATGAGGCAGGTGGGTTTGGTGGTAGTTCATTACTTTACTTGTCTGTAGATCTTGCCTTTCATGTAAGATAATCATTGGGCCTTTATTAGATAGGGCTAGAACGCCAAAGAATACTTTGGGCTTACACACTCTGACTCAAGTGGTCTGGTGAATGTAAAGGTCAAATAAAGTCATGAATATTTCGTCACTCTAGTTGATGATCATTCAAGGTACAAATATCTTTACCTAATACAACATAAATCTAAATTTTTGAAATGTTCAAGAAAATTAAGACTAAAGTATCAAAATCGATTAGGTAATTAAATATATCAAGATATTATGATCAGATCATAATAGAAAATACAAGAACCTTACGTACTAAAACTAATTGATAGAAAATAGGTTTTTATCCCAATTATCTTAATACCAAGTGCAATTTTGTGAAATTGTGCTGCAAGAGGAGAAACGAGACCTTGTTAGACATGGTCACATCAGTTATCATATTCCGATTAGGAAATGCAATAGAGATTGCATGGTGAACATGATTCCCTCTAAAAGTGTCTACGAGACAATTTTAAAGATTATAGAAGAGTAGTAAAGTTGGTTTACAACACTTCACCATTTGGGATTGTTAAGCTCACATGTTGAACACGAGCCTAAAAAGCTTGTATATGTTCAAAGATAAACCTAAGTGTAGGTCACCCCTAAGGAGTATAAAATGGTCTTTTATGCAGTCCTAAAACGAATAAGGTATTTGTATGACAAATATCATTTTTATAAGAAATGTCAAATAAAAGACTACAAACCTTTAATAAGGTGAGATAGTGTTAATAAATTGGTTCCAAGTGAAGCCACTAAATAGTCAACAAAAGTTGTTAACAATTTAATTACATTTGAAAGTCAAATGGATCATAGTCATGAATTGGATAAGCCTCATCGTAGTGGGAGAGTTATGAGATGACTCAACCTTTACAATGACTTAATTGAAACCCAAATTTTCATGTTAGATGACAGAGTTGAAGGCTTATTACCTGCAAAGTGAGACTAATGGCAAAGGGTTAAACCTAATAGGAGAAAGTAGACTGCGAGTAAATTTTCTCACTTGTTGTCATATTGAAGTCTGTAAGCATTATTTAATTCATTGTTGTATATGTGATAAAAAAAAATGAATGTTTAGAATTCTTTTATGAAAAGAAATCTTAGATAATGCATCTACACAAATCAATCAGATATGTTTATTTTTAAAGATCAAAAGCAAAAAGTTTGCGAAATAGTAAAGGTTCATTTATGAAATGAATTTTACCATTGGATCTGTGAATATAAGGTTTGATAAAAGTATCAAAATCTATGACTTTGGATAAATATTAATGAAGCTTGTATAGACAAGAAAATCATTAATTGCTTAGTGGATTTTTCTCATGTTTTATGTTGGTGATATTTTTACCCATTATGAAAGATGTAAGATGTCTAACATAAAACGTTGATTAAGTAACCAATTCCAAATAAGTGATTTGGAATGACTCAGTATATTTTACATGTCCAAAATGAAGATTTTAAGGACAAAATGTTAACTTTGTCACAAACATTTTATATTGACAAAATTGTTGTCAAATATTTGATATTTATGTCTAAGGAAGTATATCCTAAGATACCTCAAATGTTGAGAGTATATGATATGCATAAATGAGACTGAACATTTCATATACAATTGGTTAGCATATATCAGTTAAACGAATGGTATGACCATTGAGTAGAAAATTAAAAACTTTCTCAAATTATCTATGAATGATGAGAAATTGTTGTGTATGGTGTTAAAGATTTGATCTTTACAAGATACACTGGTTCTTGCAAAGATTTAAGAAATCTATGTAAAAATTAATTTTACCCTAAGTGGTGGAGTATGATATATAATTTCAATTATTGTGCTTGTGAAGCAACAAAAGGACTTATATGACTCAAATAGTTCCATAAAGATCTTAAAGGTGTTTTAGATATGATTTAGCCTATCCATTTTCTTATGATAATAGTGGTGCAAAGACTAATATTAAGGAAATTAGAAAACACCAATGTATAGGGAATCATATCGAGAGAGAGAAAGTATCATGGTAGTGACCAAGATGGCTTTTAACGGAAGTTCTTTGGATCTATATAAAGAGACTCTCAAGGCTAAAGTGTTTGAGGGTCACCTAGAATGTCTAAGATTACGAGACATGTCTCATCTTTACTAGGGCAAGTGGGAGAACATGTTGGGTATAGAGTATGCCCAATGATACATGTCTCGCTGGCTTTAGTGCAAGTGGGAGATTGTTGAGATTTATGCCCTAACGCCTCGTAATTAATAATTAATAATAATTTTGATTATTTTATTTACAATATAATATTATTCATTATATGAAAAATTCAAGGTTATTGTTGTAATCTTGAACAATATGTGGTTGACATACGGGAGGATCATGTTCAAGAAATAACCTAAAGGGTCATAGTATATGGATAAAGTTGGGTGCCTTATCTTGGTAACACTATTGGTACAGCCCACTTTGTAATAGTTACAAATGATTTGACCCAAATCATTCATGTGGAGACATGTGAGTGGGGGTATCTTATACAATGAGTTTGTATAAGACTGGACCACGAAATATTTAATCTCTCTTTATAAATCCGTTAATTGAGAAGATTAATATTTCATCAGGATGATCATATGTGAGTCGATCTTAATCCTGAGTGAGTTATGAACTCCTACCTGTGAGGGCTTGTCCTTTGATTTGCATGGGTGAGAGTGGCTTTTATAGCCGATTCAATATGCTTACCATTTTGGGGACTTGACCAAATAGGGAGTTGGGAATATAATCTCACAAGATGGAATTCACTCCTTCCCATATAGGGTACGTAGATGAGTAGTTCCCTTAAGTGCTGATTTCGAGACTAGAACAATGGGGCTCCACCCTCTCACTGGCCCGAGAGGGACTTAGTTTATAATTAGATTATAAACAGATTGTTCATTAGAGGATTAGTGGTACTTAAGGTGCAAGATGTAATTATAGGGGTAAAACAGACTTTTGACCCAGCTGTAATTACGAATAACTCGTGAAGGATCGACTTGCATGTAATGATTATATCTATGGACACAACTTGTCTTACAGTGCATAAGAGTGCAACTCTAGGTCCATAGTAGAGTGACCTAGAGTTAATGAATGAAAATTAATTAATTAAAGAGTTTAATTAATTAATTTTGTATCATTGGAGCTTATAATCTGTAGGTCTATAAAGTCCCCTTGCTAGCTCATAGTAACACTAAAAGATCAATTTAGTTGAAAGAAAATTTTGAAATGTTCAAATTAATATTAATTTGAAGTGTTCAAATTAATATTTAATATATTAGATATATTAAATATAAAAGAGGAAAATATATTTATTGTATTTGATACATTAAATATTAAAATTTGAAATGTTCAAATTTAATATTTAATTTGAAGTGTTCAAATTAATATTTAATATATTAGATATATTAAATATAAAAGAGGAAAATATATTTATTGTATTAAATATTAAAATAATTAATGTATATTTGATATATTAAATAAAAGATATTTATAGAATTTGAATAAGATTCAAATAAATAAATATCGTAGGAGATTTGAATGAGATTCAAATAAATATAGGATATATTTTAATAAATTAGATATTAAAATATAATATTTTAATTATGACAAAGATTTTTCCTTGGTCTCTATAAGTAGGACCATTGGGTTGAGCCATTCTTTATAACACACATCTCCTCAAGAGAATTAGAGAATTCTCTCTAGACTTATTCCTCTTTAATCCCTTGTGGATTTTCTTTCAAGAGGCTCCAACAAGCCTTGGTCCTGTGTTCGAGTCATAGCGAGGAAGACTTTGTAGAACAGATAAAGATCAGCCAGAAGGATCTCCATATTTTCAAGGTATGTTATGCTTAACCATAATATTATTATTTAATTCTAAATAAACTCAAACCGATTCCTACGCTTCCGCTTGGGTTTAATTAGATTATTCCCTTCAGTTGCAACCTTGTCCCTGAATGTTGCCTTAAGGCCACGAACTATCCTATCCCAAATTCTGCTCCCCCAATCCAAATTGTTGAGGTACTTCAAGTATTCAACTTCCCCATATAGGGACCTATCAATCACGACATTTGATTTATTCTTCCCCATCATGGCCATCTCAGTGTAATAGATCAATGACACCTTCATTGCATCCTCGTCTGTCTCAAACTGCAATCCCTTATATGCAACTTCATAAGTATCCAGACGGAGTTTAGTGCCCATGCCATCAAAGTACTTGAGTCGCAGGGCTTCATTTGAGACATTTACCTGATGTCGTCTCTCAGGAGCACCATTGTACCATTTAGGTCAAACCTCATCACATCCTTCCGACCGTCAAGAACCTCCCTCAAGATGATGTGATGCACCAACGGGCTATTGAAAACCAAGTCCACATCAACAAATTGCCAAAAAAGGTCATTCTCAACATTTCCATCTGCCCAAGGGTCAACTTCTCTTTTACCACTTTATTTGCACTACTTATGTGGGCAAGACTAGAAGTTTGGCCAGAAACCAATCCTCCTTGGAAATTCTCAGAACTACTACCATCTCAATACTACATAAATTGCACAAACAGTAAGAATAAAAAAAATAAAAGGGGAAAAAAATAAACACAGCATACAGAGAATGGTAGATTAGAAACTAAATTCTTGCTCTCGTTTCGCTTATTGCTCGTGTTCTCGCTCTCGTTTACGTTTCTCTCTCGCTCTCTTTTATGTTTCTCCCTCGCTCTTGCTCTCATTCTTGCTTTCGTTCATAGAAACCCTAAGCTTTCGTTCCCAGAAACCTTAACGCATTCATGCTCTCGTTACAGTAACCTCGCTCTAGTTCTATAGCTCTCATTCACCCAATCTATCCATTTCTCTTAAAACCCTAACTACTCGCTTTAGCTCTATCGCTCTCGTCCCTGTAAGCTCACTCTAGCTCTGCAACTTCCTCAATCGAACCCACCACTATGGCAAACATGCATAAAACAAGAACAACCATAAACCTCACCCTATATCCCAAACAGTGTAAAGGAGAAAACCACGAACGAAACAATAAACGAAGGAATTGGTGAACAGCGGTGACGAAGAAATCTGGCGGTGATGAAGCTCTATCGCGGAGAGAGAGTGAGTTTCGAATGTCAAGTGACAGAAGTGAGAGAAAGACTGTTAGTTTGTTTTTTTAAATGATGACTCGAAATGGAGGATTAAATGACTACTGAAGCGAAAGCGTGAGAGAACAAGCGAACGAACGAGTCACTATATTTTAAAGGTGAGAGCGAGCACGATACTATGATCGCGAAAGCCAGAGCGAGAGTTAGTTTATAGCGATACTACAATAGCGATACTTGTAAGACCGACCTATATCTAATATCGTTCTCGCTCTCGTAGTTTTGCTCTCCCTTGTGACTTTTCACGGTTAGCATGCATGCTCGTGGTTGGGGAGACGGAAGGGTGCCTTGCATGCATGTCAATCCATTCATGGATTCATTAATAGCGACCTTTGATATGTCAATCTATTTTGCCTATTAATAAACCCTAAAATGGTTTACTCACTAAACACACTCCCCTCGACTAAAATGGAATACTCATCCGACGATAGTTTTTTCGAATACTCATAGGCTCCGTTATCGGGGGAGTCAGACCCCGGAACCCTGCCCACGCCTGACACCATAACCATTTCCTCTAGTGAAGCGGAGGAAGAGCGTGAGCTGGAGGACTTCCTGGCAAATTAGCTAAAGAAATAATAGTCTTCTCACACCACCACCATCTACTTCCCCTCTGCCTACACCCCAACCGACACCTTCAGAATGTTCTGTGAACATGCCTAGTGAGAGCGACAACCGAAGAAAGAAGAAAAAAATCCCATTCGACAGGTGAAGGGTCAGGCCGCACATTTGCTGGGAATAAAAAGGGGGAGGGGAAAGGACAAAAGGCTGCCACTGGTGATAATATCATCTGACTCTGAGTAGGTTCGAAAGTGGGGTGTAGGCCTACTTGTTTTTCTTTTTGTGTTGTTTTTTTTCTTTGTATGACCTCTATAAGTTGAAATGCAATTTTACATTTTTCTTATTGTTCTTCACATCGTGCATGGATTCACAATAAATTAACAACAGAAGCAAAACCTGTGAGCAATAATAAACGAAAAATATTGTTAAAAGCGAGTGTGAGAACGACAATGAGAGCATGAAAGAACGAGTGCGCGAGAGCGAGTACGAGTATAACATTAGTAAAAGGCTCTCTCGAGTGACGAAAAATATTATTCAAGGCGAGAGCGAGAGAGAGAGAACGAGCGCGCTAGAGCGAGTACAACATTGGTAGAGTCTGGTCTGAGTGACGTGTACTGCAAGAGTGAGAATGAGTCAATGTGTGAGAGAGCGAGTCTCTGGGAGCGAGAATCTTGTAAGATCCAAAATATTTTGTTGACGTGGCAAGCGAGAGCGAGAACGAGAATTAGTAGAGAGAGCGTTACCATATCCGAGAGCGTGACCAAGTGAGAAGGCCTCATACTGTCCTCCTGGGTAATTTTGCACCATTGCCACTTTAGAATGGGTCATATTTCATTATTTTCAGATGGCATGTCAGATCGCATTAAAATGCGAGAAAATGAGTCTTCCGTACAAAAACTCCAAATTTCATGTCACTCTATTCAGTCTCAACTTATATATATAATATATTTCAAATTTTTTTGGAAAGAGAAAACTTCATTAATAGCCACCATAATTATTATTGAAATAACGCGTAAAACTGATTTCACTATAAAAAAATTGCGTAAAATTGATATGAGTCTTTATTGCTTTTCTTTGAAAATGTGAAGGCTATTTTATTCTTACTAGAAAACACTAATGTGCATTGCACATGTGTGAAGTCTTATCTTTGAATATTTTTTTATATTTATTAAAAAATATTCAACAATATAATATTAAATTAAGAAACGTCAATGTTAAAGACAATAAAATAGAATGGTTAAATAAAATGGTAGTGTATTAAATAAGTACTTCTTTATATACAATAAAAGAACTAAAATAACTAATACTTTCGTAACAGGTGCCCTTAACATTAGACACAATAATTATTTGACATTCTTTGTTGTTCTTTTCTAAAACTTCTCCTTCATGTTCAGCTAAATCTGCCCACATTGTCAACTTCATGATATTGGAACTACACACATAACAAAAAATTATAAGATATATGAATTAGAAATTTTTATTTAATTAACTTCTAAAGGAAAAAAAAAACCTTTTATCAAGAAGGAATATATCATGTTTCTTGGTAAAATTTTCTTTCAAATTTCGAGATTTGATAAGAGTAGTTGGTTTTACACTTATTACAACTCCAACAATATCTACAAATAATTGGAAGTTAGAAAAAGGAAATCATATAATGAAACCAAATTGTTTATATTTATAATATGAAAAAAAAAAATGCTTACCTAAAACTTGAGAGAAAAATTGTTGTTGATGCAAGTAAAATCAACATGATTAATTTTTTTATTACAAAAAGACATATTCTCCATCAACTCAATTTCACAATTTGTGAATGCAATCTCAATCTCATTATGGACGTTCAGATATCTACGAATCATTGTACTGATTTTTCCATTACGAATGATATAAACTTTGCCCTTCTCTAGAAGATCATTGAATTTTTTAATTAAGTTGTTGTAGAGAGTAATTTGAATCTTTATTCCTTGAAAAACAAAATTAAATGAAAAAAATTAACAAATATCTAAATATCTATATTTTGCAAACTCTAAAAAAAAATGTAACAGAAAAAAGAGAGAGAGAGGCAAAGATAAAATAAGTGAAAATATAAGAATATTTAAAAGAAAAAATATTGAACTATGATAGATATGTAAAATTATTCTTAAAAAATTATGAACATTAAAAAAAAATTAGAGTTACCTCTTCATCCATGACGATGACTTTCAATACCTCTAGAAGTTTTCCCTTCTTAGTTTGATACTTTTCAATAATACCTTTACGAATAACAATTACTTTCAAACTCCAAGTATTTTGGAAAGGTTCCAGATCTTGTATCAGAATATTCTCCATTACATCTACAATTTTACAACAATGTATATTAGTAAAATTAGATTAAAATGAAACTGAAATAAACTATTATAAATATAAATTGTGATAAAAAAAAAAAGGTTTAAAATATGCCTTTGCAAATACTATAGAGTGCAACAATTTTAATAAAACAAAGGCTAAAAAAAATTTAAAGGATTGACATATACCTAAAATTGATCAATCAAATTTTGGCACAAAAAAGCACAATGATCTTTGCTTAACAAATGCATTTCAAATGCATGCAACCATTTATAGGAAATGGAGGATGTATGCATAATTGATAATTCAATTTTTTGGTTATGGAATTTGAGAAGATGATGTAAACATCCTTTAATAGGCATACAATTTTCGGTTTTTTTATCTCCCACTACATGCTGATTTTCAGTTTTGTACTTGTAGTTCAATTTCAAATATTAACAATTGGAGCTCACACGTACGTGCTATATATTTTTACTGCACTTTAAGTTTTTTAGAACCCACTACATACTATTTGAGAATGCCTATTTATTTCTTAGTGCAATTTCATAACTTAAATATTAAATATATAAAATAATTTCCTATTAATTTAATTTTAGTTTTCAAATATTAACAATTATAGCTCACACGTCATGCTACATATTTTTACTGCAATTCAAGTTTTCTAGAACCCACTGCATGTTGTTTGATAGTGGCTATTTATTTCTTAGTGCAATTTTATAACTTAAATATTAAATATATAAAATAACTTCATATTAATTTAATTTTAGTTTATTACTTAAATATATAAAATAATTTAATATGAAAACAATAGAGAAATAATAATTAATGAAGGGGCATATTTGGAATTATATATAGAATTATCATTGGGACAAAATACTCTAAAATGATTCTCCTCCTTAGCCCATTTTTAAGATAGAAGATAAGATATTTTGGTCTAAGATTAAAAGCAAAATTGAACCACATAAATAAAAAAAAAGTGTGTACAAAATTAAGAAAAGAAAAGAAATAAAGAGGAGTTAATGTGAACAGAAAAAGGACGGTTGTGAGTAGTGACTAGTGACGAGAAATCTGACATTGGATATGGACGGCAGCAAGGACAAGCTGCTAGCAGTAGAACATGACTAAATTTACAGCTCATCATCATTTGAGTTGTGTTGAATTTTTGCCATAGCACCTTCCCATAACAGTAAGACCCATATATTAGAAAAAGGAGATTTCCAAATGCCATATCTACACGTTAGCTATTTCGGTGCGATTTTGGGAGCAAAATTCCAATGGCTTCTGAAACCTCTGGTTGGACATACGATGTGTTTTTGAGCTTCAGAGGTGAGGACACCCGCAATTCATTTACGAGTCACCTCTATGAAGCTTTGGTGCAGGCTGGGATCAATACCTTCAGGGACACCGAGGAGCTGAATAAAGGAATGGAAATTTCGCAAGAAATTTGTGAAGCAATAGATGGGTCCAGGTTTTTCCTTGTGGTGTTTTCCAAAAATTATGCATCTTCTACTTGGTGCTTAGATGAGCTTGTTCGAATTATGAGTTGTATGGAGCGCTGTAAAGAACAGATGGTTTGGCCAGTGTTCTATGATGTGGATCCTTTTGAAGTGCGAAAGCAAAATAGAATTTTTGGAGAAGCATTCATTGTATATGAAGAAAGATTCAAGGAAGACTTGGAGAAAGTAGAGAAATGGAGAAAATGTCTAACTAAAGCCGCCAACTTATCTGGGTGGCATTTGGATAAGAGGTAATGTAACCCTGCGTAATTTTCTTTATAACCCTTTATATTTCCCACTGTCTATTGTATTTTTTCCACTTAATTATTTATCCATGGTCTATATTATTAATAGCTTACTTGAGGTTTTGGTGAGTGAGATCAATATTTAGGAGAATTACATGAAGCTCAATAAATAAATTAAAGTCAAAATTCTGAAGTAAACATTAGGAAACAAACAATTTCTATTAATTATTTTCATTAAGCAAGGTAATGATATGTTGTCACTTTGTACTATTTTGATGTAGGTCTGAGTCTACCCTTGTCAAAGAAATAGTTCAAGAGATATTGACTAAGATCAACCGCACAGTACTATTAACAGCTGCCAAAAATCTAGTTGGGATGCATTCACATATTGAGAAACTTAAGTCGGCATTAAGTATTGAGTCTAATGATGTTCGGATGATTGGAATTTTTGGACTTGGTGGAGTAGGCAAGACAACTGTTGCAAAAGCTATTTATAATTGTATTGCCAATTGCTTTGACGGTCGCAGTTTTCTTCCTGATATAAAAGAAAAATGTAATCCCTCCCTGCAAGATGGGCTAGTTAAATTGCAAGAGTCACTTCTTCAAGACATCTTTTTGGATGAAAAACATTGGTATATAAATTTTGTTGACAGAGGAACTAGTATCTTGAGGGATAGACTAAGACAGAAGAAAGTCTTGATCGTTCTTGATGATGTGGATCATTCAGACCAGCTTGAAAAATTAGCAGGAAATGTAGGTTGGTTTGGTCCTGGAAGTAGGATTCTTATAACAACTAGAAATAAGCATATTCTAGATATACACGGGATTCATTGGAGCTATAAAGTTGGTAGATTAAACCATGCAGATGCACTTGAGCTCTTTTGTATGTATGCATTTAAAAAACCTCTTCCTGATGTGAACTTTGAAGAGCTTTCGTATGCTGCAGTTAAATATGCAGATGGACTTCCTCTTGCTCTTATCGTGGTAGGAGCTTCACTATATGGATGCAACAAAGTAGACTGGGAAAGCCAATTGCAGAAGTTAAAAATGATTCCAAAACAGGATATTCACAAGAAACTTAAAGTAAGTTTTGATGGACTTGAGGATATTGAGAAGGTCATTTTTCTAGACATTGCATGCTTCTTTAGAGGGTTTGAAAAAGAACTTGTAATGAGTTTTTTCGATGCTTGTGATTTGTATCCTGATTTTGGAATTACAGAGCTTGTTAGGAAATGTCTAATACATATTGAAGGTAATACATTTCAAATGCACGACTTGATTCAATTAATGGGTAGAGAGATTGTTCGCCAAGAGTCTGCTCTATACCCTGGAAAACGTAGTAGATTGTGGTATCATAAAGATATTGTTCAAGTGCTAAACGAAGATGAGGTATGTTGTATATCCCTCATTTTTAATCTATCTTTTCCTTTCCAAAACCACTTTAATTTTTTTACCAACTGGAAGTATTAAATATACCTATAGACAAGAAAACATTTTTTTCTACAAAATCGGGTCGTGAACATGACAACAATGATGTATTTTGAAATATGAATTATACAAATATTTGAATATTTTGTCCATCTTTTTATATTTTAAAATGTTTGTACTTTTCATTTATGATATGAAAAACCTTATGTGCTACCCAAGCAGCATATAAGTATGGTGCAACCCCACTTGGTGTCCACAAGGCAAAAAAAAACTTATTTAGTTTTTTTTAAAAAAAAAAATTCTGTGGTGCCCAAGTGGGCTGCACCACATTTGTCTGCTGCCTGGGCAACAGGTAGATTTTGTTCTTATGATATATATAGTAAGAAAATGTAGAAAAGTGGTCAAACATAGGATACTCATTGGGATGTGTGAGGAAAATCAATGAGATTTCTGTTGATGTGTTGTCGTATAATTTAAGAGAATTTCAAAGATAATTCGACCTTAAATAAACATCTTTCTAGATAGCTCAACAATTTTATGAGAAAAAACAAAATAGAAGCAATAATCTTCATAACTAATGCATATAACATACGCCTATGAACTTGTTCAAGAGTGGAATGCCTATAGGTTATCTCAAATATTAAAGTACTTTTGCTTCTTAGTTCTTATATCTATCCTATGTTTTCAGGGAACAGATCAAGTTCAAGGGATATTTTTAGATATGCCTAACATAGAAGTGTCTTTGCGTGCTAAAGCCTTTTCAAGGATGAAAAAGTTGAGGTTGCTTATAATACGTAATGCTAATTTCATTGAAACTCCTCGGTATCTTTCCAATGAGTTAAGGTGGCTTGAATGTCATTCCTCATCCACAATAGTACCATCGACTTTTCGTCCAAAAAAACTTGTGGTATTGGACATCTCACATTATCCTCATAAGCAACTTGGAATTAAACTCAAGGTATGGTTATGTACTTGCATCGATACAAAACTACTTCGTTTTGGGTTGGTTTTACTAATTAAATGGGTTTTAATAACAGTAAAAGTTTCGCTTCTTTGTATTAAGGATTATTAACTTTTATGGTTGATTTGTTTCTTTAACAGGGGTTTGAAAGTCTAAAGCGGTTAATTTTAACAGATTGCGAGATGTTGACTGAAATTAGTGATATATCGTTAATGCCGAATCTTGAGAATTTAGAACTCATCAGATGCTTTAATCTGGAGTGTTTTTCAAATGGTCTCAAATCAAAATCTCTGGAGTACCTTGCTCTTATATCTTGCTATAAGTTCAAGAAGTTTCCAGATATTCTGGAAGAAATGGGATGCCTTCGAAAGCTTAGTTTAATAGAAACTGGTGTAACAGAGCTGCCAACATCTGTTGAAAAACTTACTAATCTTGAGTGTCTGAACTTGACCTTCTATGAGGGCTTGGTGCATCTTCCAAGAAGTATCTACAGGCTGCTTCATGCTAGAAAAATTTTCAGAGTCTTCGAAATTTGTAGCGGTTTCTTGTGTTTCAGAACTTGACCATCATTCTACATCTGGAACTTCTTCATTGAAATATTAATTTGAGTTTGAAGTATAGTAGCCTATTGGAATATATTGGATTTCATTTTGAGCTTGAGCAGGAGCAAGATTAGGACACTCCCTAGGGGATGAGCGAGTTGATAGCATCGTGGACACAGACTTTAAAAAATGGCTACTCATGCCAAGACTGGAAAGAAAGAAACATGTTTGTATCAGGTTAGTTTTTCTTCTCATCTTTTACTTTGGTCCTCATGAAGCATTACTTTTAAATCTAATATGGAACGTTTTGATAATCTATTATGAACCCAAAAAAAAAAATGTTTAATTAATTCCCTTAGGCCCATTTTCTTATATAATAAGAAAGGAATTTTTTTTTTCTAAAAAAAAAAACAATCCAAAGAATGGGAATTGAGAAAGGAGAATCAATGCTTTCATTCTATTTAATGATGTTTATTATAATGAAAGGAAAATAATATTTTTCTAATAAAAACATTATACTAATGTTATTAGTCAGTTGATATGATCTCATTTTTACACAGTTGATCTGATCCTTTTTTTTTTTACACGATTGATGTGGTCTTATTATAAATTATTTCCAACTTTTTTTCGAAAACCTGAATTCATTAAAAGTTCAAAGGGGTAAGAACACCAACAAACTCTTCATAAATTAATGAAGAGATTTCAGAAGAAGCAGAGTGCTCCCAAAAAAACGCTTTCTCCTCTGAAGTAGAAGAAGAAATCGCTCCAAAAATCGACCACACACTAATAGGGGCTCTCGCCAATTCATTGGCAGCCCGATTACAAGCTCTCGGACAGAAAGAAATGGAAATCACTCCTGTCGAACGAGCTTCTTTAAGCAGAACAATAGTGATGTTCTTCAAATCCAACTGATCGGAGTCCGGATTGTTGACTGCATCACCACCTCCAAGCAATTGGTCTCCACCTCCAGTGGCTTGCAGCCCGATCCAAAAATGCGACGACAATGTTCAAGACCTTTTACTATCGCCATGCCCTCCAACAACTTAACAGGCCACGATTTCCCCATCGTTCCCGCACAGATGGGATAACCAGAGGAGTCTCGAACAATCCACCCCAGGCCTCCCACCTTCAGCTCGTCATTCCAAGAGTCATCTGCGTTCAATTTCCAGTGATTCACAGCCGGCAGCGACCATCTGCTCATACTCGTTTGGGTGTCACCTCTTGTCGAAAGTAGGTTTTGGTTCTCCTTTTCCTTTGCACTTACGTCCAGTATTTGTTTATGGAATTTAAAATGTTGTGCTGAATTGAGGTGGTTGTCTAGAGGATCTTGTGCATTGTACTCTGATCTTGAGCTTTGTTGTTCCATGCCGTCCAAATGCACCAAATGACTATGTTAGCCTTTTTCCGATCCTCCTTGTTTAAATTGCAATCCAACCAAACCCAAAAGTCTTTGAGCTGTCCATGACTCCCTAGCACAAGAAAATAAATTGTATGAGTGAGGGATTGACTCTAGCCAAACATTTTTAGATAATTTGCACAACCAGATCACATGGGAAGTAGTTTCTTCTTTGTTCCTGCAAAAAAAGCACCCACTATTATTGTCCACTCCCCTCTTTTTGATGTGGCATTCAAAGGGATAGCATCGTTCACCACCTTCCACTAGCAGATTTTGGCTCTTGTGTTGGGATTTATGCCATAAAGCATCGTAATTAATTAATTATTTAATAATTAATATTAGTTTAGATTATTTTATTTATAATATAATATTATTCATTATATGAAAAATTCAAGGTTATTAGTTCATCTTTAACAGTATGTGGTTGATATACGAGAGGATCATATTCAAGAAATAACTTAAATGGTCATAGTATATGGATAATGTTGAGTGTCTTATCCTGATAAAACTATTGATACGACCCACTTTGTAATAGTTACAAATGATTTTATCAAAATCGTTCATGTGGAGACATGTGAGTGGAGGTATCTTATACAATGAGTTTGTATAAGACTGGACCACGAAATATTTAATCTCTCTTTATAAATCTGTTAATTGAGAAGATTAATATTTCATCAGGATGATCATATGTGACTCGATCTTAATTCTGAGTGAGTTATGAACTCCTGCTTGTGAGGCTTGTCCTTTGATTTGCATGAGTGAGAGTGGCTTTTGTAGCCAATTCAATATGCCTACCATTTTGGAGACTTGACCAAATAGGGAGCTGGGAACATGATCTCACAAGAAAGAATTCACTCATTTCCTATATAGGGTAAGTAGATGAGTAGTTCCCTTAAGTGCTGATTTTGGGACTTAAACAATGGCCCGCCCTCTCACTAGCCCGTGAGGGACTTAGTTTATAATTAGATTATAAACAGATTGGTCATTAGAGGATCAGTGGTACTTAAGGTGTAAGATGTAATTACAGGGGTAAAACGGATTTTTGACCAACTGTAATTACGAACAACTCGTGAAAGATCAACTTGCATGTAGTGATTATATCTATGGACACAACTTGTCCTACAGTGCATGAGAGTGCAATTCTAGGTCTAATTAATTAATTAAAGAGTTTAATTAATTGATTTTATATCATTGGAGCTTATAATCTGTAGGTCCATAAGGTCCCTTTGCTATCTCATAATAACACTAAAAAAATCAATTTAGTTTAAAGAAAAATTTAAAATGTTCAAATTAATTTTTATTTTGAAGTGTTTAAATTAATATTTAATATATTAGATATATTAAATATAAAAGAGGAAAATATATTTATTGTATTTGATACATTAAATATTAAAATAATTAATGTATATTAGATACATTAAAGAAAAGATATTTATAAAATTTGAATAATATTCAAATAAATAAATATTGTAGAAGATTTGAATGAGACTCAAATAAGTATAAGATATATTTTAATATATTGGATATTAAAATATAATATTTTAATTATGACAAAGATTTTTCCTTAGTCTCTATAAATAAGACTATTGTGTTAAGCCATTAAACATAACACACATATCCTCAATAGAGAGAATTAGATAATTCTTATCTCTAGACGTCTTCCTCTTCAATTCCTTGTGGATTTTCTTTCAAGAGGCTCCCACAAGCTTTGGTTTTGTGTTCGAGTCATAGTAAGGAAGATTTTGTGGAGGAGATAAAGACCCGCCAGAAATATTCTCCATAATATTTATGTCAAGGTATTTATTGCTTAACCTAATTTTTTTGTTTAATTCTAAATAAATCAAAGACGATCCAATGCTTCCGCTGCGGGATGAAACATTCATTCCTTCATCTTGAAATAGCTTTAAGGTTCAAGAATCTCTTCCACAACTGGTTTATTCACAAAGAATCCGAAGAAGAAGCTCTAGAGTTAGAATCCAAAGAAGTAGCTAAATGGCACGCACTTTTGACGGAGAATAAGCCTTTAGTATCCACTCCCCATATGAGTTCGTCCCTAGTATGAGATTCTCCTCTCGAAGGTGTGTTCAAAATGTCCCGAGCTTCATAGTGTCAAAGTTATCCAACACCACCTCCCTGATCCATTCTCCGTTCTCGTATAGGATGTCATTGACCCTTCTATTTTTCATTCTCTTGTGGATCCAAATCGGTTTCCCATTTCCCATTCTCGCAATCCAAGGGTCTTTGTCTATGGATATGTGGCTACCGTTCCCCACCCTCCATCTCATACCTTTCTCAAACAATTCTCTTCCCCAAACAATACTTCTCCATATCAATGAGGGATTATCACAATGGGAGCTCAAAGAAAATCTCCGTCTTTGAAGTATCTACTTCTAAGAACTTTAGACATCAAGCTCTCCGGTTTCTTTAAAATTCTCCAGCTATGCTTGGCAAGCATAACTTGGTTAAAAATAGTCTCTCTTTGGGAAGAGTTTGCTCATAGTATATATGGGAATTGTTTGGAGAGTCTGAAGCATAACTTTTTGGAGAGTCTAAAGCAGCTCATAGTATATATGGGAATTGCTTGTGCCACGGCCTTACTGAGATCTTCTTTACCTCCTTGAGAAAAGAGTCTCTCTTTCCAGCCTTGAAGCATGCTCCACACTCTTTCCTTGACTTTGGAGAAGAGTTTTCTCTTGCTCCTACCATTCAAAGAGGGAAGACCAAGATAATAACTAAGGAAGTTAGAACTTTTCACCTGTAAGATTCTTCCCAAAGCTTCTACTTTAGTAGCTCCTACTCCTTTAGAGTGCATAAAGGCCGACTTCTCGTAATTACTTGTTTGACTAGAGGCTTTCTTGTAGGAATCCATGATTTCCTTGATTTTCCTGTAGGTTTGCTCATTAGCTCTAAAACAGAAAAGGTCATCATCTGCAAAAAAGATGTGAGTTATAATAGGGCATTGAGGATTAATATTGAAACCTTTAGTTATAGAGATAGAATCCTCCCTGTCTAGCATATTTGAAAGGCCTTTTGCACAAAGAAGGAAAAGGTAGGGGGAAATAGGATCCCACTTGCCTTAAACCCCTTAGAGGTCTGATCTCCTCATGAGGATGACCGTTAATAATCATCGAATATTTGAAAGAATTCATGCATCTCATAACTTTATCAATCCAATTGCCTTCGAATCCCATCTTTTCCATGATCCTCCTAAGGAAAATCCACTCAACTCAATCGTAAGCTTTGCTCATATCGAGCTTCATTGCGATATGCCCTCCCTTTCCTACTTTTCTTGTGTTGATCGCATGGAGACACTCGAATCCCACTATAACATTGTCAGTGATGAGCCATCCTGGAACAAAAGCTGCTAGATTTGGAGAGATGAACTTTGCCAAAATAGTCTTCAGTCTATTAGCCATGGCTTTGGATATCATTTTGTAGATCACATTGCATAGACTTATAGGATGGTAATGACACATTCTTTGAGGTGTTTAATCTTAGGGATAAGCGTAATATGCATCTTGTTTAAGTGGTCCAAAGAGGTTCCCTCATTTAAAACTTTCAGGCAGATATCCACTGTATTATCCCCCACTACTTCCCAATAACTTTGGAAGAATTTAGCATGCGCTCCATTCGGCCCAGGGGCCTTGGTGGGACTAATAATTTTTTGGATGATCTCAATTTCTTCTCTACTGAAAGTTCTTCTCAACTCTCCATTCTTATCCTTGGTGACCGACGGCTTGAAGCCTTCAACAACTCTTTTAATAGACTCCATGTTCGGATTTGTAGAGCTGAAGATACCACAGAAACAATTAGTTTCCACCTTGGCTATCTCCTCCTCATCCTCTGTCCAAAATGATAAGCCTTAGAATTAAGGTTTATTTAATAAGCTTAATTTATGCTTGCTTTGCTTTAGAAATCATAGGAGAAAATTGGTAAAGGTTTGAAAAACATCAATAATTTGTGAGAAGTGCATGTGAAAGAAAGAATGAGGAAAAGAGAAAGATAAACTAAGAAAAATTTCTTCTGTGTAGGAAATTTGGAAATTGCATAATCAAAATTGTAGAATCGATTTTGCAATATACAGTAGTATGAAAAACACAAGAATGGAAAAAAAATCAACGAAACTCAAATTTAGGAAGCGCTTGATTCTTGCACGAAATGGATGGATTATGGACGAAATTGATTGAGTTGTCAACCCTAATGGAAGACCATAAAAGGAGAGCAAAGACAACACAAAAGGGGGTCAAATTTTGGACCTTAACGAAGGATTTCTTTGTGGGTTTTTCATCCTGTTTTCCTTTGTTTTTGGTCGAAGTTTGCTACAGTTTTTGGTTCTATTTTTTTCCTTAGTTTTTCCAATCTAATCCAAATGAAAACTGTGGTTGTGAAGATTCATTTTCTTCTTAGAAATAGCAAGAGTTGAATCAATTGGAAAGGAAGGCAGATTTTTCAGCCAAGAAAAAAAAAAAGAATTCGTGGGTTTTTGTTTTTTATTTTTTTAGTCATTTGAGTTGTAATTTTTCATACATTTTGTTCCTCACCTATTGTATTAAGCATTGGAATTGAGTTTAGATTGATGAAACAATTTATTGGTATTTTTCTGAAATTTTTCTTCATGGATTTTTTGTCTAGGCTTTGAAATTGAATAAAGTTTGCTATTGTGGTGTTCTTTTACTTATTCCTTCTTCTTCTTATTCCTATATTACAGCAAGCAACTTCCACCTTTTTATTTTTTTTTAATTTTAATTAGGCTTTTAGTTAATTCTTCTTAGCATGGAATTCAATCCAAAGTTTTGTTGTGAGATTTTTGAGTTAATTATGAGCTAAACTTCTAGGGGTTGAAGGATGTGAATTTTCTAAGAAGTAAATCTAGCCTAAATTATAATGAAAATCGAGCCTACATTTCAATTGTTCGCTTGTGTTGAATAAAACATCATTGAGATCTTAGATTGATCAACTAAGGTAGCAACTTAAGATTGGATTTAATACCGACAAGGTTAGTGATGAGCAGATTTCGAACAAGTGATGGAGACAAGAGCTTAGATATAAGCCAATTCTTTACCCTAGACATAGGGTGATAAGGATCACGGTCCAACCTCCATTTAATGTGCTACAAACTATTTTGAGGGACAAAGGGCCAGTTGGAGCTTTGAATGTCAAATGTGCAAGATTGAAGTTGACCATGGAGTTGCCATTAAGTACACTTAAGTGGGGCAACCTATATGAGCATTTGTTATTTTAAGTTTTGATGACTTGCTAGAGTGATGTGAATAATTATGCAATATTATGTTGTCTATGCGCAAGTGTACACATACTTTTGTAGCAAGTGATAAGTAAATTATCGTATCCACAGAGACTATTAATTCTTCTATTTACTAAATCAATTTCTAGTAACTCAAATTGTAACTAGTCAAATTCGTCAAGGAAATGAAATAAAATAAGTCACTATTGCTGGAACAAAATTAATTTTAAAGCAGGGAAAACAGAGGAATCGTAACTAACAAATAACAACTGGTCTAAATGCTTTTAGCTAAAACAAGGCTCGGATAAGAGGTAAATCATGCTTTAATCAAGTTACAACTCGAGTACATATCCATTCCATTCGACCCACTACAGAATTCATGGCATTCTCCCGAATCACCTAAATATACTGTTTCATTTTCATTACTTCAGCACAAATTAACCCTCTGTGTTTAGTGTGCGTTAGGTGAGTGATTATCCCTAACCTACTCACTTAGCTAGTGACTAACTCTAACAAGGAGCTAACGCGGTTTTTAAGTTCTTAGCCCCTCCTATTCTTCCCAGAAATCAAAGAGACACTGCTCACATCGGCTGGCCAAACGGACATGAACTATGAATAAGCCCTCTTAAAAACCAAATTGAATGAAATAAAATATACTCAGCTATAACATTAACCAAAAGCAATCATCCTCTAATCCTCACCTTATGGTGATTAGTTCATATTACAGGAAAAACAGAATAGAAATTGAAATGTAGACATAATGGAAATGATGCAGAAAATAAACTAAATAAAAGCAGTAAATATAGCAGAAGAAATCGGAAAGCTGCCCCAAAATATTTGACTCAGCATCGGCGTTTATCCCCTAGAGAAACCTTCCTTTTTGGGTAAACTTCCGTTGATGGCCTCTCGAGAATCGGAGCTCTCAGCTTCCTTCTCTCTCTCTCTGTTATTTCGGGATTTCCACCTCCTCTCCCTCAAGAAAACGGCTGCCCACACATATATTCACTTCTTTATGAAAACCAGGGCTGATTAGACAGGTCTTGAGACGTGGAAGGCTCCTAATGGCTGAAACACGCTGATTAGACTGACATTTTCCAGCTCATTTAATGAATCGCAATTCCCACGTGCGAAATTCGTATAGGTTTGAATTGCAAAGTTTGCTTTAGCAAACAGTTGTAAAATTGCTGCTCTTGGCTTATGAAGTCCTCCTTAATCAAACCTGAATTAATCACATAAAGCACCTTAATTAAGATAATTTTGCTCTAATAATAATGTTACTATATCAAAATTAATTATAGAGCAAAATGACTCAAAGTTAGGAAATTTTCAAGATATAATAAAATAAAATATGACAATTTAGTCTGGAAATGCTAGCATATAACTCTCAATTTAAGAGTTATCAAGTTTCATAAACTCTTGAATTGTAATTTTAAGTTTTAAAGCTTAGACAATTATTAGTTGGGGAATTTAATAAGGTAGTTGGGAAGTTCATTAATGAGGTAGTTGGGAAGTTCATTAAATGATGTAGTTGGAGAAGTGTTAATGTACAAGAATTCCTTGCCTATAAAAGGGGTTTGTATTGCTTGTGAAAATACAACATGGATGAATGAAAACAAGACTCTCATGTTTGAGATCTTTTCTTAGAAATCCAGCAACATACCTTTGTCATTTCTAAGTGTTCTTGCAATTCTTGTGATAGATTGCAACTGCGCCATTCAATCGAGCCTTGATCAAGTTTCATTGTGGACTGACTCAATCTAGAACAGATTTCCCAATCTTGTTTCTAGATCTTTGATTTTAAGAGGTAATTAAATTCTAGGCTTCTCTCTTGGTTGATACAAAATTTGCATAAGGAGGTGTTAAACTCTTTAATTCAAAGTTTCTTACTTCAAAAGCTTGGAACTTTGGGCTGAAAATTAGGATTGCCTTATCATTAAATGATAAGGATCACAATTCAACCTCCATTTAATGTGCTACAAACTATTTTGAGGGACAAATGACCATTTGGAGCTTTGAAGGTCAAATGTGCAAGATTGAAGTTGACCATGGAGTTGCCATTAAGTACACTTAAGTGGGGCAACCTATATGAGTAATTCATTTGTTATTTTAAGTTTCATAAACTCTTTAATTGTAATTTTAAGTTTCAAAGCTTAGACAATTATTAGTTGGATAATTTAATAAGATAGTTGGAAAGTTCATTAATGAGGTAGTTGAGAAGTTCATTAATGAGGTAGTTGGAGAAGTGTTAATGTACAAGAATTCTTTGCCTATAAAAGGGGTTTGTATTGCTTGTGAAAACACAACATGGATGAATGAAAACAAGATTCTCATGTTTGAGATCTTTTCATAGAAATCCAGCAACATACCTTTGCCATTTCTAAGTGTTCTTGCAATTTTTGTGATAGATTGCAATCGCGCCATTCAATCGAGCCTTGATTAAGTTTGATTGTGGAATGACTCAATCTAGAACAAGATTTTCCAATCTTGCTTCTAGATCTTTGATCTTAAAAGGTAAATAAATTCTAGCCTTCTCTCTTGGTTGATACAAAATTTGCATAAGGAGGTGTTAAACTCTTTGATTCAAAGATTCTTGCTTCAAAAGCTTGGATCTTTGGGCTGAAAATTAGGATTGCCTTATCATTAAATGATAAGGATCACGGTTCAACCTCAATTTAATGTGCTCCAAACTATTTTGAGGGAAAAATGACCATTTGGAGCTTTGAAGGTCAAATGTGCAAGATTGAAGTTGACTATGGAGTTGCCATTAAGTACACTTAAGTGGGGCAACCTATATGAGTAATTCATTTGTTATTTTAAGTTTCATAAACTCTTGAATTGTAATTTTAAGTTTCAAAGTTTAGACAATTATTAGTTCGGGAATTTAATAAGGTAGTTGAGAAGTTCATTAATGAGGCAGTTGGGAAGTTCATTTAATGAGGTAGTTGAGAAGTTCATTAATGAGGCAGTTGGGAAGTTCATTTAATGAGGTAGTTGAGAAGTTCATTAAATGAGGTAAATAGAGAAGTGTTAATGTACAAGAATTGCAAGAACACTTAGAAATGACAAAGGTATGTTGCTGGATTTCTAAGAAAAGGTCTCAAACATGAGTCTTATTTTCATTCACCCATGTTGTGTTTTCACAAGCAATACAAACCCCTTTTATAGGAAAGGAATTCTTGTACATTAACACTTCCCCAACTACCTCATTTAATGAACTTCTCAACTAACTCATTAAATGAACTTTCCAACTCCCTCATTAATGAAATTCCCAACTACCTTATTAAATTCTCCAACTAATAATTGTCTAAACTTTAAAACTTAAAATTACAATTCAAGAGTGTATGAAACTTAAAATAACAAATGAATTACTCATATAGGTTGCCCCACTTAAGTGTACTTAATGGCAACTCCATGGTCAACTTCAACCTTGCACATTTGACCTTCAAAGTTCCAAATGATCATTTGTCCCTCAAAATAGTTTGTAGAACATTAAATGGAGGTTGAACCGTGATCCTTATCATTTAATGATAAGACAATCTTAATTCTCAGCCCAAAGATCCAAGCTTTTGAAGCAAGAACCTTTGAATCAAAGAGTTTAACACATCCTTATGCAAATTTTTGTATCAACCAAGATAGAAGGCTAGAATTTAATTAGCTCTTAAGATCAAAGATCTAGAAGCAAGATTGGGAAATCTTGTTCTAGATTGAGCCACACCACAATCAAACTTGATCAAGGCTCGATTGAATGGCTCGGTTGCAATCTATCACAAGAATTGCAAGAACACTTACAAATGGCAAATGTATGTTGCTGGATTTCTAAGAAAAGATCTCAAACATGAGAGTCTTGTTTTCATTCATCCATGTTGTGTTTTCACAAGCAATACAAACCCCTTTTATAGGCAAGGAATTCTTGTACATTAACACTTCCCCAACTACTTCATTTAATGAACTTCCTAACTACCTCATTAAATGAACTTTCCAACTCCCTCATTAATGAAATTCCCAACTACCTTATTAAATTCTCCAACTAATAATTGTCTAAACTTTAAAACTTAAAATTACAATTCAAGAGTGTATGAAACTTAAAATAACAAATGAATTACTCATATAGGTTGCCCCACTTAAGTGTACTTAATGGCAACTCCATGGTCAACTTCAACCTTGCACATTTGACCTTCAAAGTTCCAAATGGTCCTTTGTCCCTCAAAATAGTTTGTAGAACATTAAATGGAGGTTGAATCGTGATCCTTATCATTTAATGATAGGACAATCCTAATTCTCAGCCCAAAGATCTAAGCTTTTGAAGCAAGAACCTTTGAATCAAAGAGTTTAACACAACCTTATGCAAATTTTTGTATCAACCAAGATAGAAGGCTAGAATTTAATTACCTCTTAAGATCAAAGATCTAGAAGCAAGATTGAGAAATCTTGTTCTAGATTGAGTCACACCACAATCAAACTTGATCAAGGCTCGATTGAATGGCTCGGTTGCAATCTATCACAAGAATTGCAAGAACACTTACAAATGGCAAATGTATGTTGCTGGATTTCTAAGAAAATATCTCAAACATGAGAGTCTTGTTTTCATTCATCCATGTTGTGTTTTCACAAGCAATACAAACCCCTTTTATAGGCAAGGAATTCTTGTACATTAACACTTCCCCAACTACTTCATTTAATGAACTTCCTAACTACCTCATTAAATGAACTTACCAACTATCTCAGTAATGAACTTCCCAACTACCTTATTAAATTCCCCAACTAATAATTGTCTAAACTTTGAAACTTAAAATTAAAATTCAAGAGTTTATGAAACTTAAAATAACAAATGAATTACTCATATAGGTTGCCCCACTTAAGTGTACTTAATGTCAACTCCATGGTCAACTTCAATCTTGCACATTTGACCTTCAAAGCTCCAAATGGTCCTTTGTCCCTCAAAATAGTTTGTAGAACATTAAATGGAGTTTGAACCATGATCCTTATTATTTAATGATAGGACAATCCTAATTCTCAGCCCAAAGATCTAAGCTTTTGAAGCAAGAACCTTTGAATCAAAGAGTTTAACACATCTTTATGAAAATTTTGTATCAACCAAGAGAGAAACCTAGAATTTAATTAGCTCTTAAGATCAAAGATCTAGAAGCAAGATTGGGAAATATTGTTCTAGATTGAGTCACTCCACAATCAAACTTGATCAAGGCTCGATTGAATGGCTCGGTTGCAATCTATCACAAAAATTACAAGAACACTTAGAAATGGCAAAGGTATGTTGCTGGATTTCTAAGAAAAGATCTCAAACATGAGAGTCTTGTTTTCATTCATCCATGTTGTGTTTTCACAAGCAATACAAACCCCTTTTATAGGCAAGGAATTCTTGTACATTAACACTTTCCTGAATCCTATCTACCTCATTTAATGTGTAACGTACGGTCAGCTGCCATACAGCCTCACTGCCCCGTACGCCAGGTCTGCAGCCCGATACACCCCAACCCCTCTCCAGCTGCCATACAGCCTCACTGGTGGGTTGTTGACATTACTAGGGATCGAACCCCAGACCTGCCCTTTTATACCATTGCCTTGGCAATGATATCACCAACTGACCTGGGTCAGTTGGTGATATCATTGCCAAGGCAATGGTATAAAAGGGCAGGTCTGGGGTTCGATCCCTAGTAATGTCAACAACCCACCAGTGAGGCTGTATGGCAGCTGGAGAGGGGTTGGGGTGTATCGGGCTGCAGACCTGGCGTACGGGGCAGTGAGGCTGTATGGCAGCTGACCGTACGTTACATAATGAACTTCCCAACTACCTCATTAAATGAACTTCCCAACTACCTCATTAAATGAAGGTCCCAACTACCTCATTAATGAACTTCCCAACTACCTTATTAAATTCACCAACTAATAATTGTCTAAACTTTGAAACTTAAAATTACAATTCAAGTGTTTATGAAACTTAAACTAACAAATGAATTACTCATATAGGTTGCCCCACTTAAGTGTACTTAATGGCAGCTCCATGGTCAACTTCAATCTTGCACATTTGACCTTCAAAGCTCCAAATTTTCCTTTGTCCCTCAAAATAGTTTGTAGCACATTAAATGGAGGTTGAACCGTGATCCTTATCATAGGGATTAAAGATTCCAAAACCCATAAAATTGTTAAGCCAAATGATCTAAAATACAGAGACTATAGACATATACGTCACTCCCTTAGTCTCCTAAAACCTAATCTCAAGGTGAATAGGAGTAGCAATTTTGGTTTACAATTATGTGTAGAGTAGGTTAGATTTGCAAACTTGGTTTTGTAATTTACAACTTAGGGTACGGACATTTTTGAGCCCTCCTTCCCCTTTTAAGCATTTTCCTTGCAATTTTATGGTAATTCGCCATTTTGCACTTTATTTTTGAAGTTGTTTTTTTAGTCTTTGTCAATTTTGTCAAATCAATTTTGTGATTTTGTTCATGCAATTTTGCCTTTACAATTTATGTTTTCTTCATCTTGGTTGTTGTCACCTTTGTCAATTCAACTTACAATTTCGATTTTGCAATCTGTTGTGCATTTTAATTCCATTACTAAATCACACCAACCCAACCTCTATTTTTGCACTTTTTAGTTTTCAAGTTGCAATTCTACTTACGTTGATTGCTTTTACAATATCTTTGTTACTTCGTTCCCTTAAGAGATGATATTCTGGGATATTCCCTTACTACTTGTATTGGCAATGTGCACTCGCACTAGGATTGAACGTATTTATTTACTTTTCTTCACCCAAAGTTCACTCGATCACAAACCCATCCTCAGACAGAATTCCATCCATACAATTAGTATTTCTTCTATGAGTCGCTTTTAAATGAAACCACCGGGTATTTTTGTCACCACACTTGAGCCACTCTTCCCTAGAATTTGACTCTCCAGTACTGCTCCTCTTCCTCAAAAAGACTATCTAGCTTATTTTCAATTTCTATCCTTTCAATGCCTTTGTTCACTGAACCCCTTGTCGACAAGGCCAAGAGCTCTTTTTTCCTTTGAACCTATGGTCACCTTTAAGGACCCTTTCAGTCTATCTCTGTTCTAGAAAAACAACTTCTTGAGACACTCCTGAATAAGACCATAGCAGTTGTCCACCCTGTGCTCTCTAAAGCTAGCCCATGATTCATGATAATCTCTCTACAAGCATCAAATTTTAGCCATCCATCCTCAAACTTGATTGGCTTATGGCCCTTAATGGTGTTCCTATTCTTCCTTGCCAACTCCAACTTGATAAGAATTGGTCTGTGATCCGAATGGTGGAAGTGTAGATGCTTCACAATAATTTTATCCATCTTAGACAGCATGGGCTGGTTGACAAAAAACCTATCTAATCTCTCTTTGGTGCTATCTTCTTTCCTCCTATTTCTTGCCCAATTATAATGGCTTCCAACGTGCCCAGGGTCAATAAAATTGCAGCCATTAATAATGTCCCTGAACGTTTCCATTTGTTTTTCATTTCTGGCAAGCCCTCCTTTTTTTTCCAAATTAAACACTAGTTAGTTGAAGTCCCCCTATCACCCAAGGAAAATCTGAGACATCATTCAATCTTTGAAGTAGCTTCCACGAATCATTCCTTTTCTCAGTTGACGGATTACCGTATAATCCAGTAAACCTCTACCACCATTCCCGTATTTTAATGATAATGTTAATATGTCCCTCAGAAAACGACTGAACAAAAATCAGCGAGTAGTCATTCCAAAATAAAGCTAGTCCTCCACTTGTCCCCTTACTAGGCACACACAGACAGTATTTGAACTCCAAAGCTATTCTAACTTCCTCCACTCTAGCCTTCTGACTTTTTGTTTCAGAGAAGAAGACTAGCAGGGAATTTCTTTCTACGAACTTCACGTCTTAGCGCTTCAAACTGCCTGGGGGTTCCCCAGCCCCCAAACGTTCCAACATAGGAGATTCATTGCGTCCAGCGAGGCTGGCAACTAGCTTCCATCGATATTCCTCCGTTGCCGCCGGAGTTGCCAATGCGAACCTTCTTTTCCTTTCCTGAACTTTTTCCCTTTCAATGGCTTGCTTTGTTCCACTCAAATTTCCATCTTCTCCTTCTTTGCCTCCCCTTGCTAGTCGTTTCCATTTTTTTCTTTGTCGCAGTCACTTCGGTGTCTTCCCCAGTTTTCGATTGCCCATAATTCCCCTTCTTTGTCTCCTTCTCAGAGTCCTTCCTGCTCGAAGCTACTCTTTCTTTCCTCTCTATTTCTCCTTCATCTCCCACCCTTTATTTTTCTATATTTGCACTTGGGCTTTGTTTTGGCCCTATTATTGTGGCCACTTTAAAGTACTCATATGTCGCTTTTCACTTTTGTTTCAATATTTTCCCTTTATTCTCAACCCTGTTATGAAGCCCAATAGATATGGCTTTAGCCTTTCCTTTCTTGGGCTCCATTATACCTTCCCTTGGCCCAAAATTCAGTCTAGTTGGATTTTTTTCGTTGTCTCCAAAGCTTCAGTAACGACTTCGTTTCCTTTATTGACATCTGCTTTTTTAATGGGCCCCACCTCGCTGTCATTTCTTCTGACTTTTCGAGTGTAGAAATTGCATGGGTTTGATATTAAAGGTATACACTCGTACGCTGTACACCAATAATGCATATGAGAACCCAACAAGTCCAGCTACTGATGCATCTGGATTGTTGATTGCATTCTTTATTGTTCTAATTGTTACATCATAGGAAAGACACCCCCAAGGGTGGTTTTTAAACCGTTCTTTATCATCAATTAGCATTAAGTGTTTAGTCTCTACCCCTGTTCTCTTTTGCTTTCTAAGTAAGAAGTTTGTTAAAAAATAAAGGTTTGCCAGTTTGACCATGTCTTTCTTCTTCACATTTGTTCCCTCGAGAAATAGACTATGAATGTTGACCTCTTAATAGGTCTCTCTTTTCCAAAATATTTATTGATAAATCTTCGCGATAATTTTGCCACATCTACTAGTAAATTCCCACAGTTCAATCCTATTATTTGTTCAAAGCCCTTCAACCCAAACTTAACAACTATCCCCTCAAAATTGAACCATAATTTGTCTCCTTTGGTAGGGTTGCACTATCTCCTAATTATATGGTACAATAGTTGGCTCTGGAATTTGTTAATATTTAGGCCAAGGAAGCTTCCAAAACAACTTTCTCTAAATCTTTATAGGTGTTTTTTCTTTAGATTTTATTTTATTTTGTTCAGGACATCTAAACTTCTATATACATTTAATTTTTGGACAACTGACCATTTTCTCATAAGAAGGAGAAGAGGTGCATCCTATAAAAGTATGGACATTTCTTAATAAAACTCTTATCATACACCATAAACATTTATTAAATACCCAGTGTTAGTAAGTTCAGACTTAATACTAGTTAACATAAACTGTAAATGTACACAACATGAATTTTAAATACCAGGTATCTATTTGTTTTGTCTTCTCCTAATATCGAACCTCTGCCAAACTTAGATCTCACAATTGGTTTGCTGACTTTTGTCTTTTTTGATCACCTTGATGTAAAGAAATGAGTATAAAAACCCTTTTATATATAAACGTCACATTAAAATTTGTGATTTATCATAGTTTACCTTATCTTTTGCTTTCTTCACAATTTTCTTCATAGTTCTTTTCACCTTAATAGGTATTTTTTCATCAACTTTAACTTCGCGAAGTGTACTGCTTTGTTGTCTCATTATATGAAAGAAAAAAAAAACACTCATAGTCATTGAAATACATACGTATATAGTAAAAATACCGACAAATTTGTCATACCCTTTTTGTTGTCCTATCCTCTTAAGTCAGATGCTTGGTGTCACTTCATTATCTTCTTATTTGGAGTTTCCTAAAATATTAACTGTTTATTATTTAAACGTATATTTGAAAATTATTAATATAAAGTTTAACTACATACGTATCATTACTTCATATCCATTAACCTTCTTCTACTTTCTTTTCATTAGTGCTAACCTCTCTCTTAATGTCATATCATCTTTCTGAAATTTTCATTTTATTAAATATTGTTTATTATAAAATTAACTAAATTGATTAATTTATATGTATGTTACCTCATTATGTTCCTCATCAATTGTAGCACATTGGCCTTCTTCATCAGTTTTTTCTACCTCTTCTTGTTTTTGGTTATCCACATCCACTTTTTCTACTTCATTATCTTGAACATCATCTCTTACGTCATCTTTGCTTACATCTTGTACTTTTTGATCCATAGTACCACGATTTTCCTCACCAACATCTATTTGAACCTATTATCCATGCAAAGTAATTTTTATTGCAGATATAAAAGTCAAATTTCAAAAAAAAATATCATAATGAATTAATATTGTGTATATATTCAATATACCTGATCCTTATCGGTATACAAAACAATCTGAGTGCTAAGCAATTCTCCTTTGTCAACTGACTTTTCATCTTGCAACTGTAAGAATATTATGCTTGACACCCATCATATTAGAAAGTCAAAAAGCTGATTGATCATGATTGAAGTTTTACTTACGTTGTCTTCCTCTGCATCATGCATTTCTTCATCACCATCGTCATGCCTTCTATTTGGTTTGATTACACTCAGCATGCACCCATGTTTCCAATTGTTCTGTTTAGAATATTGGATTACGTTGGTGTATCATCTTGTATTGTCATTGGATATTCCACACTTTCCTCAGTACTTTCATCCTAAAATATATTACCATTAAAATGTATTTGTAATGTTAGGAATACTTATTAAAATAACTACCCAATATATTAATAATACCTTAGACTCGATTACCACTATCTCATTTTCATTCTTTGCAAATTTACTCGAATAACCTAACAGTCATTGACTCCTCTGTCTGTTGATGTTTGAAATAGTTTTTAACTTCACCATTTCCTAAAAGAAAAAAAAACCATTTAAGTTGGTAATTACAACATCAGAACATAAATTTCATATTACGTGTTATTGAAAGTAGAATATACAACCAATGTAACGGAACATAAATTTCATTCTACATCCTATTTTATACTTCAAACATTTCCAGGTTTTACCAAGTATTCATATATAAAAAACTATACTTAGCATACAACCGAAGTAACATAAACAAGATCCTGTTCAAGTATAAAAAAGTGATAAATCTAACAAATCTATATTATGATAAATTCATAACGTTCATAACAAATATAATAATTTCATACCAAAATCATTATGCGATAAATCCTTACAAATCCTATATACTAACCAAAAATCTTGTTTTAGATTATAACTTTCATAACACAGAACACAACATGACACTTAATATGAAACCCAATTACAATTTTACAACATTTCCCAAAATCGAACACATAACACATCATTTTACAAAATCATAATATGAAACCCAAAACCAAACACAAAACACAGAACACAACATTTCATAATACAACCCAATTACAATTTACCAAATTCGTACATAGAACACAACTTTTCCCAAAATGTAACTAACTGTATGCATTTAGTGGGTATTTTGTCGTTTTCTTTTTTAACAAATTACAAAAAATATAAAATAAGAGAATGAAAATGGAAGGGTTTGATTCCAAACAGAGTTCAAATGATCGTTTTCGTCAACAATGCAAAGTTCAACCAATCGTTTTCACAAAAAAAAAAAAAATGCAATCAACAATGCATGTTTGTGGAAACACAGTACCCTCCAATGCAAGAATACAAAATAAAAGAATTAAAATGGAAGGGTATGAATCATAAACATTGTAAAGGCTTTATATTATACTTGGTCACTTCAATAGACAATCTGAAGTATTTAGAATCTTCTTCTTCCAAATAATCCCTCTCTTTTCATCAAGAATGTAGAGACGATGAAACCCTAAACTCGTAAAAAATGTAGAGACGATGAAACCCTAAACCGACGACGACTTTTTTATGTTTGCATATGAAATCCATGGTGGCTACTAGGGATTAAAGAGGAAAATGGTAGAAAATTTGGAGAAGATAAAGACTATGACCGTTTAAGGAGGTAGATGTGCACAGTTCTAGGATTTTATTTCAAATCAGTAATATGAACCCTTTTTCCTTATTTGTTTTTATTTTTTATTTTATATAAATACAGTTGTTGTGCGTATAAGGGTATGTACGTAATTGGGCTTTCAGTAATAGTAAATGGCCAGACATGGATGTAAATAGTGTTATTTTTGGAAAATTATGGTCTATTTAGTCCCATATATGTAGATCACCCTTAGTTTTATCAAAGAAAAAATAGATATAAGATCTTTTCAACATCTTTAATGGCTTCTTTATTTAAGCTTGTAAAGTCAAAACAATTTTGAAAATCATCCATTTCTTTTTCTTCAGAAGTCTATCTACTTCTGAAGAAAAAGAAATGGATGATTTTCAAAAATCTATCTACTTCCTTGATTATTGTTGATCTGTAACGCCCGACAATTTTCAATTCTATTAATGGATTTATGTTTGAAAATTATTTTGTGGAGGAGGGCAAAAAGGAGATTTCCATCTTGTAGGTTTTGAATCTTAAACAGGTTTGGTCAAAACATAATTTTATCTTTTCCCCATTTTCCACTCCCTCTTTCACGACGGCAACCATCACCATTTTTTTTTCTTTTTTTTTTGTCATTCTTGCTTCTCCTTCGTGCGACTCCCCCTTTCCATTCTTGATTTGCTTTCCTTTTTTTTCTTCTCCCCGTCGACAGCACGTCACCGCTGCCCACGCTAGCCCCCGTTGCCGATCGCAGCCCCTCGTCCACTACAAAAAAGTTGGCCTATTTCGACCATTTTTTATCGAAGGTTATAAAAAACCTTTGGAAAAATATATACATTTATCAAAGGTATTTAAAAAGCCTTTGAAAAATATATACTTTTATCGAAGGTTCTTAAAAACCTTTGGAAAATATATATATTTATCAGAGGGTTTCTAAACACCTTTGAAAAATATATTATCCTTTATCGAAGGTATTTAAAAAACCTTTGGAGAATATCTATTCTTTATCGAAGGTTCTTAAAAGATATTATATTTATCAAAGAACATTAAAATCCTTTGAAAATTATATTATCCTTTATTGAAGGTATTTAAAAAATCTTTGATAAATATCTACTTTTTATCGAAGATTCTTAAAAGCCTTCGAAAAAGATACTGTATTTATCAAAACACATTAAAAGCCTTTGAAAATTATACTATCCTTTATCGAAGGTATTTAAAAAACCTTTGATAAATATCTACTTTTTATCGAAGGTTTTTAAAAACCTTCGAAAAAGATATTATATTTATCAAAGAACATTAAAAGCCTTTGAAAATTATATTATCCTTTATCGAATGTATTTAAAAAACCTTTGATAAATATCTACTTTTTATCAAAGGTTCTTAAAATCCTTCGAAAAAGATATTATATTTATCGAAGGACATTAAAAGCCTTTGAAAATTATATTATCCTTTATCGGAGGTATTTAAAAAACCTTTGATAAATATCTATTTTTTATCGAAGGTTCTTAAAAACCTTTGAAAAAGATATTATATTTATCAAAGGACATTAAAAGCCTTTGAAAATTATATTATTCTTTATCGAAGGTATTTAAAAAACCTTTGATAAATATCTATTTTTTATTAAAGGTTTTTAAAAACCTTTGAAAAAAATATTATATTTATCAAATGACATTGAAAGCCTTTGAAAATTATATAATACTTTATCGAAGGTATTTAAAAAACCTTTGATAAATTTATATACTTTTTATCAAAGGTTTTTAAAAACCTTCAAAAAAGACACCATGCATCCGACGTCGTTTTGAGTAATTTCTTTTTCTTCATCGTGGTTTGGCAATCAGTCAAGTTGCAGGGTTTATCTTGTAAAGGAAAAATGGCCGCTGTTTGTTGTTTGTTGTCCGTATAGTTGATTTTTTCTCCTAACGTCGTTCCCCTAGGTTCATTTTTCCGGCTATCTCTCTGTTGGTCGAATTCGCAAGCGCACGAATCGTTACAAGTAATACAGTGATTGAAATCAAAGTTCGTTCTCCACAGGGACTGAAAGCTACCAATTACCAAATTATCTAGCCTTAATTTTATCTAAGTACCAAATTGTCAAGGATGAATGGATAATTTAAACTTGCTTGATAAATAACTTTGATAAAACTCTGTAAATGATAGTGCAAAAATAGAGGAATAAAAATTAATTTGTAAAAACTCTAGAGCAATGATTTCACCAAATACTTCCTCCTACTCTTTGTTTATTAATAGCTAATGTTTTCCTCTATTTCAAAATTGTTGACAAGCTCTACTCTATAGACTCGATATTCTTTCTCAAGCAATAACGATGTTCATTGAAGTGTAAATTGCCTATATCTCTATGACAATTCAAACAAATCAATTATTAAGCCCGTAGAACCTAAAATTGCCACAAAACCCACAAGGATATCTCTATCTCAAGTGTAAATCAGGGAAAATGCTTTAGTTCATCAATGATTCTTGTTTCTCAACCTCAAATCATGACATGGGAATAATGTAAAGAGTGGTCAAATCTAAACATACATTAGGTGCAAAAGCATTCTCACAATCATATATGAAATAAAGACATCAACTATTAACTAAGAAAGAGTAGGATTCAATATTCGATTACATCAAAGCCCTAGAAAAGAAAACTCAGTTCATAATGTAAATCTTAACAAAAACAGCAGAAATCATCTTTTGGGTCTCTACAAACAGCAAAAAGAGAAAGAAGAAGAGAAATAGAAACAAATTAAGCTTAGCTCCACTCCTTTTTGGTTGTTAAAGACCTCCAAGATGCTCTAATTTCTTCTCCTTGGTCGTTCTCCCTCTTTTGCTCTGTTTGTCGCCCCTTTCTGCCCTAAAAAAAACCTAAAAATCCACCCCTTTCTGATAAAAATCGACCCAATTTAAAGTTAGGGTCGCGACGTAGCGCCTAGGCGCCGTGGACAGCGCCTAGGCGCTGGCATTCTGTCCAACTGCTTCAATCTGCAGCGCCTAGGCGCCGATTTGGGCGCCTGGGCGCCCGAGAATTTTTATTTTATTTTATTTTTTTTTATTTTTTTATTTTTTTTAATTTAGACTTCAACCTGAAAGTCCTCCAAAAAGTCCTCAAACATGACCTTCAAAATATAACTTTTGAACACCTATAAAAATAAAAGAAATACAAGAATTAGAAATCAAAAACTAAAAGAAAACTAACTAAAAACAACCTAAACAATATATAATAAATATATATAAAATGAACTTATCACTCTCCGTTCAAGCTTATCGTTGTTCACACCAAAACCTCTCTCTACCTCCGCCATTAGTCTTACGGGACTTGGTAATTGATTTCATCTTCTACTTGATTTTTGGTTGATTGATGATTAATCTATTGAGGATTGGTAAATAAACCAATGATTTTAATTTTTAACAATTGTTGATTGCAGGAGCAGCTAAGGTTTTGCCCTATGTGCTTTCGGATTTGAAGAAGATTGTTGAGTTATCGAGAAGGCGAAGGATATTTGCCTCGCCAAATCGGTAATCGCTAAGGTTCTGTTGTTAATTTTTAAGAAGATTTGCCTCTTTCTCTCTCTCTCTCAAGACCTTCATTGAAGCCTTGTCAATCTGTCTCTCTTGATCCTTCTTTCTGTTATCAGTCTTTCCCCTTCATGATCCTAGTTGTGTGCTTACTGCTCAGAACAATCCTCTTATAACTCTTTGACTGATGCAAGATATTGAAATTAGATTGTATGAAACTAGAATGCTTAACTACTTAGATCAATGCTTTGAAAGAACTTTGATGGTTTTTCCTATTGGCTATTGTTAAAAATTAGTGCAGATCTGTGTCTAAGTAATTTGAATTAGTATCTACATCACCACATTCCTTCTTATCTTGATGTTATATTGGAAGCAGAAGGTAAAGGCTACAATTGGTTTTGCTACTTGTGTTTTCTCCAAGCGATAGAACTATTTCTTTGTTTTCGTTGTGTTTTCAAACGATTTCTCAGATTTCTGTCCACATTTGAGTTTGGGTACTTGAAATGGATGTCCATTTTGTATCTCCTTTGCAGACACAACTTCTCTAAGTTTCTTGCAGAAGGAAAGGAAAGGAACACAACAATTTTGACCTGTACAAAGTCATTGAAATTACTCCATCGCCGAAGAACCTTGGCATTCGTTGCTTTCCACCCGTAAGTGTTCCATTTTGACTCTCGATCCTTCTCTTTCTTTATCTTTGAATTACTGATTGGCTTTCTGATATGAACATATATTATAATGTGGTTGAGAATGTGAGTTTAAGATTGTGCATTTAATTTCACATTTAGGGAATCGATATTTTGTAATTTTTTGGCCTGGCAGATATTGATTCTTTGTAGAGTCTGCATTAGAAAATTGTTATATATGAAAGCTTTTTGTTGGATTCTACCTTGAAAATTGTTCTATATCATCTAATTTTCAAATTATTGTTTTTCGATGAATGAGATTATGTTTTGAATTCAAAATCAAAACAGAGTCCTTAACTAAACCAACCACGTAAATGAATCAAATCTATCATGATCTCTTCAGCGAATTTTCAAATTATTCTAAGATAACATTCAGATAAGATTGGTGAATCCAATTCTTAATCAAATTATTCTTAATCGAACGAAAAATATCACATAAGGAGATAAGATTTATATGAAACTTTTAGACTTCAAATGTGGAGACCACTTGCAAAAACACAATGATGAAAGCATAGCAAAAATCCAAGTCTAAACTAGATGAAACAACAACAAGACTAATAAAACTCGTTTTCTTTGAACGATCAAAAAATGTTTATGTTTTATTCCAATAAGGGAAACTATGGCAAAAAAAAAGGAAAAGAAAAACTTTGGCCAATATTCAATACGATTATCATTTATTAAAGAAAAATTTAGTAGTTATTTTATTTATTTCTTGCATTATTAAGTTACAATTATCATTATCTTTGTAGGAGTGATTTAAAGTTGAAGGTCGCGAGGCTTCAGTATTGATTTAAAGAAAAAATGGTTGTACAGATATGATACAATTGCAGAAGCTTTGGCCAATATTCCACAAGAAATCATAAGAGAAGATGTAGAATATCTTGCAAAGTTGTGGAAGTCAATTGAATATCAGGTTATATTCTAAAACTTTGTTTTCTTGTACATGAAAAAAATTTGCTTATTGCTTTAATTTGTATTGATGCTCATTCTTCTATATTTTTCAAATGTAGGAGATGTGTGAAAGGAACCAAAAGAACCGTTCTAAATTGAACGTGTATCACACATGCGGTTCACAAAGTATACAATAAAGAGTTGAAAAGGAGGTAAATCAACAATTACATGAACTTAAATTAACAATTACATGAACTTCTTTTAATTTAGTCAAATGATCTAGTATATATTTTTAACTTCAATAGGTTCGGGGCACTAATAAAGAACCTAGTCGAATTGGACTTTGGGCCTGAGAAATAATGGAATGGCTGTGAATGAAACTTCACAAGACAAAATGGTAAGTACGCAATACTTTCATCACAACAGAGAATTTCAAATTCCATAAAACAAGAATCTGTTTCAAAAGCACAAAGTCTGTTTTTTTTCCCTTTTTCTCTCTGTTGACAGAATTCTCTTTTGAGTTCAAGAATTGAACAGCTGTCCACAAACCCATGTCTTCATAAAAAAATTCTTTTTCATTTGCTCTTAGAATCCCAGTTCCCAAACAAGTTTAACATGAACATTATTAGTAACACAGAAAGAAGAACAAAAACATAAAAGGAAAAGACAAGCAAAAATAGGGGAAAAAAACAAACCTTTTATCCAGCCTGTTTTGTTGGATCTTATTTTTGTTAAGTGGTCGGATTATTTGATTAGTTAACGAGATGAATTCATTTTTTGTTCTGAAGTGGAGGGAAGAGCTTGATTCTTAAATTCGTTGGGATGCTCTGTTGATCATTTTTTGGAAAATATCAGATTGAATGCTTAGATGATCAAATATGTTATAATTAAGTTTAACTCAAAATTTATGGAGGATCCACTTGTTTGGGGGAGTTGAGGACGATTGAGAATGTAGATGTTTGGGTATTGGAATGAGATGATGTTGTTACTTGTTTAGAGGAATCTCGTAAGGGTGCGTGAGAGATTGTTGGATAGCTGGATGTGTTATGCATGATTTGTCCGTGTGGGAATGTAAAAGTTCTTTCAAATGTTTCAACAAAGGAAGCAAGATATTGAATGAATATGGAACTTAGTATTCATGTTGCTGGGTATATCACTTGCTAGATTTAAGTGGGTCGTGGTGAAATTTAATTTGATTGTAGAAAGTTGAAATTGAAATGGTAAAAATGCTGATTCTAGAGGCGGTGGGGTATCAGGAAAACTGAAGCTATTGTAGCATATTCTAACTTTGTCTTTCTTGTTGTTACATTTGTGGCATGCAAGATTAGAGAGAAGGGTATAATATTCATATTGGTTACTTGAAACTAGGTTTGTATGGATTTGTTTTATGTGATCATTTAATACATAAGTTGAATGAAAAAGCAGCAAGTTTTTCTTGTTACATTTAGATTCATTGGTCTGAACCTATAATTTTTAGCTTCTGTCCTGTTTTGTTGGTGTATTTGTCTCTCTGTTTGGTAGGGCAATTGATGATGTTGGGGCAAATGGCAATGGTTCGAATGACGAAGACATTCCCATGCTTCCAGCTCCAACCACAAACTTGCAAGTCTCTCACAACTGCCCAACTGCCCAAACGACCCTTTTTGTAGTTGTCTTGCCGATTAGCATTAACATATCTATCATATCTAATATTATGGTTGAAAATTTTTGTGAAGCTTCGATTGAAAATACAATTTTATTTTAGATGTCGACAATTTTTTTTCCGAAGGATTTACAATTGTCTATAAAGAACCATTTTTGAAGGTTTAAAACATGGTTGAAAATAATATTATAACCCTTGAAAATAATTAGAACCTTTGAAAAAGATAACATCTATTTTTTTTATCAACAAATAAATTGACAATTATGAAAGACATGTAACCTTTGAAAAATATTAATTTTCGAAGGTTAATAAACCGTTGAAAAATATTCATTTTCGAAGGTTAACAAACCTTTAAAAAATATTAATTTTCGCAGGTTAACAAACCCTTGAAAAAGATTTTTCGACGGGATCTATTTCGACACTTTTCAAAGGTTGAATTAACCTTTGAAAAAATATTTATCGAAGGTCTATTAAGAGCTTTTTCAAAGGTTGTGACCTTTGAAAATAGTCAATTTTCTTGTAGTGGTCCACACCCAAACCGCTGTGTCGCTAGACTCGTTCGCCCAAGCCGATCCGTCGCACACCAGCCCGAAAAGCTCGTAAAGCCCAGACCCCTACAGCTCCATCTCCGTCGCCACCGTAGCCTCGATCCGCCGCTCACCGTCGCCGCTCAGGTCATCGCAGCAATTCCCCCTATCTCTCTCTGTTGGGACGACAGTGAATGGGTTGCATTTTCAGACTCGTTTTCCGATTAGTTGAGTATTGTACAGCCATGTTCGGCCTCGTTTTGAAGTGGGCAAGTTGTCCGAGGTGGTTTTTGTTTTTAAGATAAATTATAATGTTGTTTTGGGTGATTGGAAACTATCCCACCTAGCCTTGGTCCTTATTTTAGAATACCCGCCGCGATTGAAGGTCGTTTTAGGCAAAATTTCCTTTGAGATGTTGTCCAGCAAGCGTTGAACACTATTTTGGGTGAGTTTTATTTGGGTGCTATAGTTTTCAACACAATTGAGGCTATGCTTGAGATGAGAGTTAATTGACACATGTTTTAGGACTTTTTTGTTGAGTTTAGGGGCTATTTTGCTATTTTAAAGGTACCCATAATGTGTTGGGCTTTATGCAAGGTTACCCATTGTGTGGAGGCCGGATATTCGAATTTGGATCATTTTGATACAAAAATCAGCAACTTAGGTTACTGTTTTGGTGAGTTTTGAAGGTGAGAATTTTGCTATCTCTTCAATTCAAACCTCAAATCAATTATTGGATGTTGGAAAATTAATGGGTGGAGTTAGCTTTATGCCAAAGGTTTAATTTGTTGTTTGTAAACTTGCTAGGTGACGCTAAAAACTTCTAGAGATAGTTTGGTTTGCCTTGGAAGTTGTAGACTCCTAAATTTGTCCGATATTTTTTTTATCATCTTTATTTTTGTTAATTGTGTGTTTTTCCATAATTTAGAATTATTGTTGTCTTTTAAGAAAAATAAACAAAAAAAAAAAGCAAACATTTTGATTGATTTTTTTTCCTTTTCTTAGTTAATAAAAAATAAAATAAAAGATTTATTCCTTTTTTTTGTTGTAGAGAGAATAAAATTTTAAAAAGATTAGCGATCAAATCTTTCTTGTATGAAAAAATTATTTGATTAAACCAATTTTTAGAAAGAACCAATTTGGCCAAATATTCTTAAAATCAATTTAATCACTTTCAATTATTTGTTCCTTAATGAGAATGATTTAGGATTTCTATAAATTAAAGGTCAAAGGTAAGCTTTGGAAGGGGGACCATTTTGTATTCAACTCTCTCACCATTTATTCTCATGCATTCCCTCTTTCTCTCTCCCTAACTCCCACGTTTTTCTCCTCCCACCTCTACAAATCTTTTATTTTCTCCCCCTCTCTAGATTTCTCCCTCTCTTTCTTTCTCCAACACTTTCTCTCAACTCTCTTTCTCCATTTTTTTTCTCACCTTTTCTTATTGTCTCTCTTTATTTTTTTTACATTTTTTTTCTACATCTTTACAAACAAACAATTTTTTCTTGCATTTTTTTTCTCTGGTTTATTTAAACTTTATGACAATTTTTCTCCTTTAACATTGGATTGGCTTTGCTCATGAAACATGATGACAAAATCAAGTGTTTTCTTCAAGTGGTAAGTTCTTTTGTGATTCCTTGAATATATTTTAAAAATATTTACTTTAATGTATCATTTACCTTTACTCGTTGGCATAATTCATTAGCATGATTTGATATTGTAAAACATATTTATGATTTTTTTTTGTATTATTACAAATTTAAATTCACAATCATTACTTGTATTTGAAATATTTGTGACAAGAAGTTCGATTAATAATGTTCTCAAATGTTGTTTGATGAATATGTGAAATGTATGCTATGTAGTTGTTCATGTTTTTTTTTTTTTATTATTCTTTTATTTTAAAGAGAATGTTTATGCATTTCCTTTTAGTTAATTTGCATCTCGATTTTTTTTGTCAAAACTTACAAAATGAAACTTTTCCAACGATGGAACCTTAAATCTTCGAGAGGCCAATAATTTTAGGTTCTTGAGGTGAAAAATCAATATCTTAGAATGCCAAGATTTGATTTTAATATTTTTCCTTAAAAAATAAAATTGTGTTCATTAAAGTTTTTTTTTTTGTGCAATTACTTATCTTTTCATGAATCATTCCTTTTTTTTAATTATATTTCATAAAAAATACAAAAATCTTAAAATCTTTTCATAAAAAGCTTTTTAAAAAAAAAAAAAAAGAAGTTCTTTAAAAAAGGAAAATATTTGATTTTTCTAAAATGGCAGTTTTCCTTCTTTAAAAACAAATTTTTTTTTTATAAAGAGTATAAAAAATATTTTCATAAAAAGCATTTTCATAAAGAAATTTTTTTTTATAAAAGAAAACTTTGATTTTTCTAATTTTGAAGTATTCCTTCCTAAAAATAAAAATTAAAAAAAAATATCATAAAAAATATAAAAAAATATTTTCTTAAAGGAAACTTTGATTTTTTCCAAAAATATCCCATTAACTTTCTTTTCAAAACTTTAAATCAAATCTAAAATTGTTTTTTCCATAAAATTTTCACTTCATTAAAAATAGAAAAATAATGAAGAATTTCCTTAAAAAGAATTATTTTCTCACACATGTTTTTAAATTAATAAATCAAACTTTTTCCTTAAAAAAAACATTCCTATGATGGAAATTGGAAAATCAAGATGTTGATTCCCTATATTCTTGAGGTGATGAATTTATTTTGGGATGCCAAATTAAATTCAAATAAATTTTGAATGGTTTTATGTCACCCATAATTATTGTTCATTATTTAATTTAAGAATAGTGATCAATAAAACATGGGACATTTACAAATTAAAATAAAAATATTTTTTTCTACATAGGTCATTTTCTTTCAAAATAACACAAGAAAAGTAAAATTTTGTTCATTGAACGAGTGTTGTGGGGTGCTGATACCTTCCCCATGCACAAATGACCCCCGAACCTTAAACCTTTTATTTGCGGACCATTTTAGCAAATTTTGGTTGCCTAGTCACACCCTCTAAATAAAGGCTAGTGGCGACTCCATTTTCCTCCTCTTGGAAACAAAGTCGGCAGCTCCGCGTCGCAAACCCATAGCGACAGAAGTGTTTAATTATTTTTGCCTAGGAGGTAAGTAGCCATTTAGATTACCCCCTTTAAGACCATGTTTGACTTGGTAGTTGTGCTTGAAGTGTTGTGATTGATTAAGCATCTTAAATTTGTGTATGTGGAACATGGGATCCTTGGCTGATTCGTTCTGAGTTTATTTTTGTGGGCTTAAGGTTGCCTGAGCATGTATTTATAATGGTACAAGCATTGGATTAGAATCATGAGCTATTTGTTGCTAGCATGTGTAGTACCTTGGTTAAGTTCTGTGTCCGAAGTGCATGAATGGGTAAAAAACCATATTTAAGAAGAAAGAGAAAAGGAATAAAAAGAAAGTAAAGAAGACCCCTAAACAAAGGTAGGAAAACCCATTGATTGGGTTCACTTTGAGTACAACATATATAGCCTAGTTAGCATATCATTATAAATAATGTGATTTGTGGTAGCAAATTTCATATGGCTTCTTAAATCCCTTCTTGGACATACGATACGTTTTAGAGCTATAAACATTGTTTCACTAATGTACTATTAATAATTAGAATGAAGATAAATAAAGATTCACAAAAGGGAAACTTCATTCATAGTGTGGGTGTGTGTAGATATATATTATTTTTTATTTTTTTGGTCAAAACCCAAATACAAAACTTTAAATCGTCATGATCTCTTAGCTAAACACTTTTTCTTTTATTTGAAAATATCTAGGCTATTGTATTTGTGTATCACACCCCACCCCAAATTACCCTACCGTACTTAAGACGAGTTGTGATGACAATAGACTCTAAGTGAGAAATGGAATCTATTGTCAAGTCTCTCTCTTATCTCATAACTTAACTTAATTGATAGACACTACAAATACAATGCAACAAAAATTACACTTTTTACATACAATAGATGATATGCAATGACTGGATGAGACCAGTGGCAGATCTGATAAACTAACTCTAGTTGAAAGTCAAGAGCAACCTAGTGAAAAAAAAAAAGATAAAAGAATGAGCTAAAAAACTCAGTGAGTGGTGATTCCATAAGAAAATAAATTTTCTAGAAAAATTATTCTCTTACTAAACAGAAGATTATAACTTTGTGAAATAATGTAAATCACGAACAGTTTAGAAACTCTCGAGATCATTTAAAGATATTAAAATCTATAAATAAAACAACTCTAACACAACAAAAATTACAACTCTTGAAACAATAATTGAAACATAAGCACATGTTAGTAAAAACATAAATAGAGAAATTTGCAATTACAGCTTTGGAAAGCGAAAGCATAACTAGTAAAATTCATCACCAAATTTGTATCCAAATCTCTGTCATACTAGCATAGAGTAATCTCAATACGCACAGTAGAGCAATCTTTGTCACACTATGTATCGAGTAATCTCCATATACATAGCAGAGCATATCTCTGTCATATTATGCACCGAGTAATCTCAAGAAATATAGCATAGTCAATCTCTATCATACGTGCACGTAGAGCCAACTCTAACATCTGTAATGCCTTAAGACTAGGATTTGGACCAGGATTTGGAATCCGGATTCAACACCTAATGGTCCCGGTATTCCTTTGCATCTCCTGCTGCCTGAGCACGAGAGCTTATTATGGAAACACATTCTCATAGCATACCGAGTAATCACCATGGGTACAAAGATCTAGTGGTTTGAAAATCACTTCCAGCATAAACCTTTTAAATCACAAATCACTCTAAATCATAAAAACTCTTAACTTCTCAAATTCTTTCTGAAAATTATATTCTTTCTCTAAAACAACCTTTCATAAGCTTGAGTGGTTTTTGAAATAACATTAAATATTTATAATTTATCAAATAATCATCAAATCTCTCAAATAATATAAAACATTTACAAAGTTATATTTTCTCTAAAACCACATCTCATAAATCTCATACATTTCTCAATAAACATTAAAATTCTTCAAACATCTCAATAATCATCAAAATTCTCGAATATCTCTTAAAACGATAATTCAAGCTAAAATCACAAAATTACTGAAAATTTATAACAATTTTTCTCAAATATCTCTAAAACCATAACTTCAGTAAAAATCATAAAATATTGAAAATCTCCGACAATTCTCTATAAATTTCATAACAATTTCTCTAGAATCATACATAATTAAAGAATTCTTGAAAACTTTGTAATAAAAATTAAATGATGAAAAAATTTCATAAATAAACCACTCACAAAATTATCGGTGCAAGAATTTCGAGCTGCAATTAGTCATTCCGAACTTCGCATGATCTAAAATTCCAATAACCATATCACAATTTATTCTTCAAACTAGGGGTGTTCAAAAACCGATCCGAACCGACAAACCGGACTCAAACAGACTGGTTCGGTTCAGTTTTTCCAAAAAAATTTGGTTCCTTGGTTAAGTAGTAGAGAAAACTGACTAGTTCTGTTTGGTCTCAGTTTATACCTTAAAAAACCAAGAAAAACCGAACCGAACCTTAATATATATATATATATATATATATATATATATATATATATATTATATTTAAATTGTATTGTGGATTGCCTATTACAAATTGAATGTGGCCCAAGTCCATAAGGCCCATTTCCCATAAAAATGAAAGTTTAGCCATTTTCAGTTTTCCTCACTCACGTTAATCAAGGTTTTGTTCTTTTAATATTTTTTTTTTCAAAAAAAAGAAACCCTTATCACCCATTCTTCTTCTTCCCCTTTATTTCTCTTCTCACTTTTTCCAAACAGTAGCCCTCCTCTCCATCTTTTCCCTTCCATATCTTTCTTCAAAATTTAAACTTTCAACCTTCACGTAACCCCACGTTGCCACCACTGGAACCACCCACTCGCCAGTCACTCGCCGGCGTCGGCACCAGTGTCAGCCAATCGACATTGACACCACGCCACCTCCGAATCAATCGCTACTCGTCGTGTCATCTCTGTCTTTTATTGTTCTCCCTTTTTTGTGGAGAATTCTTTCTCCCTTCTCCCTTTCAATTTGCTCTTCTGATTTCTTATACTAAAATCAGTTTAGTTTTTCTTCTTCATTTTCATTTATATCTTTTATTGTAACGACCCTATAGGCTCAACACGCTACCTAAGAGTCATTACTAAGTCACGTCGCTATATTACCAGAAATTTCGGCAACATAACGGCGTAACTACGCGAAAACCAAAAATTTGACCCTTCCTGATAAGACATAGAAAAACACACTTCTAAGATTTTCAAACAACCTCCTAGCATCCAACAAACTTCTCAATATGATGCTAGGGTTCAAACAGCAGAAACCAGGTGAATTCAAACATAGAAAGTCAAATACACGTGCACGATTTACAAAGAAAGGTTAAAAGACTTTGAAACATCCTCCTAAACATTTAAAAGCTCGACATGAGTTCTATGTACATCTAGAAACATAAAAGAAGCGGAATAGCGATCGCTCGGCTCCCATGACTCGAGTAGCTGATCTCCAGTCACGCGCTAGGGCCGATCTTAGCCTTACCTGAAAACATTTAAAAAAGGAAAAGGGTGAGTATTAACGAATAATACTCAGTAAGTCAATCATAGTTTCAAATAAGAGTTTCAATCGCATGCAACATGTCATTTTAAATCATAAAACCATCGCTTTAGTAGGGGACCTAAAATTCGTTTTATAAACCATGTACTTTTCCTCGCGGCTCTCGTGAACGATTAAATTCTCTCGAGGGCCTCGTGAATAGTCCGAAGACATAATTTTTCCATCGAATAGAGTCCTCCCCTAACTTTGAGAGTTGAGCTCGAAAGCTAACATACATCGTGGAGTCCGAAGACTCAGCCCGAAGGCTACCATCGTGGAGTCTGAAGACTCAAGCCCGTCGGCTACCATCGTGGGGGCACTCTCGAACCCCGGGAGCATAGAGAGTCCGAAGACTCGGGTTCCCTCATAACCCACATAAAACTTTTGGGAGAATTATCGTCACGACCTTACATAAATCTTTTCATGAGCACACAACACATGCATGAGGTCCCACTCGTTTTTGAACATACTCATGAATGCATAAGTCAAGGCAATCGCATTTCAAAGACATACATATAATACACTTTCTTTCTTAAATACTTAACATGAAAACATAAACTTTCAAAGTAAATATAGAGCTAGCTCAAGGTTTTGAAAACTTCTTTCGTTGTGAGATCCCTTACCTTAAATCTTTACTTACTAAAATACTCTTTCTTCACTAGTAATGAGCTTCTTGAGTTCCCACTCCAAGTACGATCCAAGGTCCTCGACAAATCACCTAAAAAGTTTCCTAAACGTGTCTTAAACCATCCGAATTACGCTAAAACACATTCTAACATTAATAACTCGACGAAACGGACCAAATGGCAATTTTTTACCCAACTCCGGCGAGCGGCGGCGCGTGCAGCGGCGGACGGCGGCGCGTGGCCGGCCCGTGGGGCTTCCAAACGGCGCGTGGAGGTTCGCTTCTGGTGTGTTGCAGCCCGATCTACAATAATCCGAGGTCATTTTGCTGAAAATCAATCAAACTCGAGCTCAAAATGACAAACATCTCACGGAAACGAAAACCCACCTTGAAATCGCGGCTGAAATGGTGTTTTCCGGCGAGGGATTTGTGCTGCTCGTGAGTTCCAGTGGCTGACGGCGTGCGATTCGACGTTCGGCAGCGAGTTGCAGTGGGCTTCACCGGCGATAGACAACAGAGGTGCGGCTGCTGGCTGGGCGTTCGTGGCGGCGGAGCTTCTGGTTCACGGCGGACTTGGGCTGCGCGCGAGAACCACAGCAGCGCGGAGGGCGGCGGTTCAGCCTCTGCGCGGCCGGTGAGGAAGAAGAGGAAGAAGAAGACCGGCGATGGAGATGGGTGTTCGGTTGGAGGGAGAGAGAGAGAGAGAGAGAGAGAGAGAGCTGCGCGAGGGAGAGAGAGAGTAAATCTCTTTTTTTTTTTTTTTTTTTTAAATAATAATAATAATAATAATAATAATAATAATAATAATAATAATAATAAAATCAAAATATCTTCTCTCTAAAAGACCATAATACCCTTTCCTTTTCCAAAAATCACCAAATTACCCTTAAAATAATTAAATTCATAATAAAACTTTACCAAAACAACATTTTAAACTTACCCAAAGAATCTCGGGTGTTACATTTATATTATATAGATCTCTTAAAAAAAATTTATAGATCAGTTTGTGTTTTTTTTAGTACTTGTACATCGATCATTTCAGTATATTGTTATAAAAAAAATTGGTTATAACCGAACCAAACCGACCTAAACCAATCATGGGTGGTTCGGTTCAAAAACCAAAACCGATGTATCTCGGTTTTTTTAGGTTAAGCAAGTGTAAAAACTGACATGTTCGGTTCGGTCCATGGTTTTGCCCAAAACCGGACCGAACCGAACCGTGCACACCCCTACTTCAAACCATATAATTGGAAAACCAACTTTCCATCCTTAAACAATATCCATTAGTCAAACCTTCAAATACACTTTCTCTCTCATCCTTAAATTACCAAGGTACATTTTTGTCATTTTTTTCAATTAAATAATGCTTTCTTCTCTCTCCTCATAGACCATTGTTTTATTTCCTATAATAAAAATAATCTTTCATCTATCCCCCTCTATAATTCCAAGTAAAACATCTCTCTCTCCAATGACTTCTTTTATGTACCTTGATGTACTTTTAATGATAAAATAGTCTATCATTTCCTTCCACTATTCATCTTCTTCTTTCTTAAACCTACAAAACATTTCTTCATTTTTACATATTTACAACTTCCAATCCAGCCCTTTTATTTATTTCTTTTCATGATAAATTTTTCTATTGATCTTTCCACACCAACAATAATAATTAAAACAACAACAATCAAAACCTCAATAAGTTTTCTTTGTGTAAGGGAGTTAAAAAAAATCCACATAAAAACTTCATTCTTGAACAATAAGAAGAAACCCAAGAGATAAATCATCCATTTTTCATGCGTTTTCTTAAGGAAAGGCTTATCGGATTTAGATCTTTGCCTAAAAGATTATTCAACTACTTTCGAAATTAGCTATAGCCTTTCCGACGAGCTCCTGGTGAGTCTCCAACAAGTTTTCGATCATTCTCCTTTTCCTCTCTTTCTCTTCCTCTTTCTTGTTCTTCCTTTTGCATTCTCTTCATTTCTTTCTTTATTTTCCTTTTCTCACCATTTTTCAGAACACTCCCCTTTTCTTTTTCATTTTCATTTTCATTTTTTTTTCCTACCTTCTTTTTGTGTGGCTCAAATGTAGCCACACCAATTTCTTTTCTTTTTTTTAAAAAAAAAATTCAATAGCTTCCCATGGAAGCTTGCCTTGTACTTCACTATTTTATTATATATATATATATATATATATATATATATATATATATATATATATATATATAAAGTTCTACATTTCCAATTCTTTTCTAATCCCTTTTCTTTTCCTTTTATTACAAGCTATCCTTCATCCAAAATTTTCAAAATCAAACAATCAACATGCCATAAATACCCAAATACTAGAATACCCAAATTGGGTCTTACAAATTATTACCCCATTTTTGTGAATTACGTCAAAATTCAATTAAGAAGTGCATTCAAACTTTACTTTTCCATGTTGCCTTTTTGCTGCATGATTTCTTTTTCCAAGTGCTTAAAGATAGAAAATGGTGTTACATTGTGAGTTGTGAGGAGGAATTTGTCCTTGGATATTGCAGCAAGGATGAGCTACTAGCAGTGGCACATGACAACATTTACAATATCAATTTCCATCTTTAACATCATCATTTGAGTTTTTGGTTTTTATCACAGCACTTTTCCAGAATCAGAAGCCTCTGGCTCATTTGGTAACGTTCCTATTTCTTGTTCCCATTTCTCATTTTTCAAAAAACAGACATGTTTGATAAACTATCTTGTTCATTGTTTCTAAAAAAGAGGCAAATTTTGAGAAACTACACACAGTTTTTTTAAAAAAAAACGAAGGGAAAAAAACCATCAACCACACAAGAAGGAGACTCGAAGGCAACAAAAGAAAGATCATTGATTAGACTCAAGTCTACCTTCTAGTTGTGCTGATTTCCGACTGCTATATCTCCCCCCCTAGCATTTCGAAACAAACCGTGCGATTTTCAAGAACTTTTTCAAGCAATCGATGGGTCTAGGTTTTTCCTTGTGGTGTTTTCCAAAAATTATGCATCTTCTACTTGGTGCTTAGATGAGCTTGTTTGAATTATGAGTTGCATGGAGCGTCATAAAGGGCAGATGGTTTGGCCAGTATTCTATGATGTGGATCCTTCTGAAGTGTGAAAGCAAAAAGGCACTTTTGGAGAAGCATTCACTTTACATGAAGAAATATTCAAGGAAGGCTTGGATAGGGTCGAGAGATGGAGAAAAGCTCTAACTAAAGCTGCCAACTTATCTGGGTGGCATTTGGATAAGAGGTCACGTAACATTGCTTAATTTTCTTTATAATCCTTTATGTATATCCCATGCACTATCTATTGTATTTCTTTTCTACTTGATTATTTATTCATGGTTTATAATAGCTTACTTGGGTTTTTTGGTAAGTGAGGTGAGACAAATGAATAAATTAAATTCAAAATTTTGAAGTCAATATTAGGAAACAAACATTTTCTGTTATTATTTTCATTAAGCAAGGCCATGACATCTAGTCATCACTTCGTACTATTTTGATGTAGGTCTGAGTCTACTCTTATCAAAGAAATAGTTCAAGAGATAGGGACTAAGCTTAACCGCACACTCTTAACAGTTGCCAAAAACCTAGTTGGAATCGATTCTCATATTGAAAAACTGAAGTCCACATTAGATATTGAGTTCAATGATGTCCGGATGATTGGAATTTATGGACTTGGTGGAATAGGCAAGACAACTGTTGCAAAATCTATTTATAATTGTATTGTCAATCAATTTGAAGGTTGCAGTTTTCTCCCAATTTAAAAGAAAAATGTAAATTCTTTAGGGATGATAAGCTGACTAAATTGCAAGAATCTCTTCTTCAAGACATCTTGTTGGTTAAAATGCATAGGACTATAAATTTCTCTGACGAAGGCACTAATATCTTGAGGGATATACTAAGAAAGAAGAAGGTTCTTATTGTTCTTGATGATGTGGATAATTCAAACTAGCTAGAAAAATTAGCAGGAAATGTAACTTGGTTTGGTCCTGGAAGTAGAGTTATCATAACATCTAGAGATGTGCATCTTCTGAAAAAACACGAGATTAAGTGGACCTATAGGGTTGATAAATTAAATCTTTTAGATGCACTAGAACTTTTTTGTTGGAATGCATTTGAGAGTCCTCTTTCTGATGTGAATTTTGACGATCTTTTAGATGCTGCAGTTAAATATGCAGATGGACTTCCCCTAGCTCTTACCGTGGTGGGGGTTTCTCTATACAGTTGTAGCAAACTTGAGTGGAAAAGCCAGTTGCAGAAGTTGAAAAAAAATTCCAAACGAGGATGTTCACAATAAAACTTAAATTAAGTTTTGATGGACTTGACGACCTTGAGAAGGAAATTTTTTTAGATATTGCATGCTTCTTCATAGGGTATAGAAAAGAAGATGTAAACTCTTTTTTCGATGCTTGTGATTTCTACCCTGATTTTGAAATTAGAATGCTTACAAAGAAATGTCTTATATATATTGAAGATAGTGCATTCCAAATGCATGACTTGATTCAATTAATGGGTAGAGAGATTGTTCGTCGTGAATCTCAAAATCCTGGATAACATAGTAGATTGTGGTATCATGAGGATGTTATTCAAGTGCTAAATAAAAATGAGGTATGATCTATCCCTAAGCTCTCAAATCTATCTTTGCCTTTCCAAAACTGCCATAATTTTTTGCAAAATGGAAGTTTTAATATACCCATGGAGTACACAAACGCAACATTTTTTTTTGCAAAATTGGGACATGAACATGACAACAATGATAAATTTTGAAACATGAATTTTAAATATATAAGATTATATTTTTCCCATCTTTTTATACTTTAAAAACATCATGCTTTTCATTTATGATATTTAACATTAAAAGAATGTGAAAAGTGATCAAACTTTTGATTCTCATGAGATGTTAAGGAAACCAATGAAATTTCTAATGTTGTGATGTATAATTTTAAAGAATTTAAAATATAATTCAAACTAAATAGACATCTTTCTAGGTAGCTAAACATTTTGTTAAAAAAAAGAAAATATAAGCAATAATGTTCACAACTGCTGAATATAATAGTTTCCTCTTGTGTTCACCTGTATGACTATAAGTTTTTTATATTTAAAACATTACTAGTTCATAAAGTATGTTATTTAGATTAAAATCCCACCATAGGTTAAGCATGATCATGCATCTTAATTAATTTTGAATATAATTGTTATATTTAAAATTTTGATTAGGTTGTTTCCTAATAGATTTAAGATTAATTTTTTAATATAATTGTTATATTGGAAAATTTGATTAGGATGTTTCCTAATAGAGTTGAGATATTTTCCTAATAAGTTTATATTTTACATATATTTGATTATAATTGTTATATTTGGAAAATTAAATTAGGACATTTCCTTTCATAATTGGAATCCATGTTTTCCTAATAGGATTAGGATATTTCCTAATGAGATTGGGGTTTCCTTAAAATAAGGATATTGTGATTCATGTTTTAAATAGTTTAAAATTTAAATTTAATTAATCTTTATTTGTTTCCTAGTAAGATTAGATATTTTAATTTCCTAATAAGATTAGGTCTTTCATAAATAAAGATAATTTAATTCAAAGATAAAATAGTTTAAATTTTGAATTTAATTTATCTTTTATTTTTCTAATAGGATTAGAATAAAATATTCATGATGATCTTTTAATTTTTTTTAAAGGGTTTAAAATGATATAATTCTAAGATTATCCAATAAGTGAATTAGTTTTTTTTATAGGACTAAAAACACTACTTAAATTCACTTAGGTTCATTAATCTAATAATTAATAGTTAATTAAAGATTAATGAATTTGAAATAAAAATTGACTATAAGGGAAATCTGTCTATGGAAGGTTCTTGCCTAAGACTGAGGTATTTAAGCTGACCGAAAGGGAACACCTCTAACTAGAAACCAACCTGGGAGTTGAATTAGTCAAATTTTATTTAATTTCACTAAGTATATGCTCATAATGTGATTACTTTTTTTTTTTTTTTTAAAGTTTAAAAACTTGGTAATTCACATTAAAATTAATTTAACAACATAAAGGTTATGAAATGAAGAGGAACTTAGATAAATGAGATTAGCCTAATGTAACGCCCGAGGTCAGGAGGGGTACATGAATGAACCGAGACCACATCCAAATGAGATGGATCCTGAGGCTATGCAAGACATGGTTAAGAAAATGCTTAAAAGAATTGATAGCTACTACCTATACCAATAAAGTGCACCTTCCTTTTCGGTGGCTTAATCATAGGAACTCCAAAGTTAAGCATGCTTGGCTTGGAGCAATCCTATGTTGGGTAACCTCCTAGGAATTTTTCCTAGGAAGCATGTGAGTGAGGGCAAAGCATGCTGAAAGGACCCGTGTTGGTTTGTGGGGACAGTCTTCACTCTTAGAAGCAACTCAAGACAAGTAAGGTGACGTGGCCAGGTCGCAGGGGATGCAGGGGAATGCCGGGGCCATTAGGTGCTGAATCCGGATTCCAAATCCTGGTCCGAATCTTGGGCCTAGGGCGTTACACCTTCCTTTTTGGTGGCTCAATCATAGGAACTCCAAAGTTAAGCGTGCTTGGCTTGGAGTAATCCTATATTGGGTGATCTCCTAGGAATTAAATTCCTATGAAGCATGTGAGTGAGGACAAAGCATGCTGAAATGACCTATGTTGGTATGTGGGGACAGTCTTCACTCTTAGAAGCAGATCAAGACAAGTAAGGTGATGTGGCCAGGTCACAAGGGATACAGGAGAATGCCGGGGGCATCAGGTGCTGAATCCGGATTCCAAATCTTGGTTCGAATCCTGGGCTTGGGGCGTTACACCTAATTTGTCTAAGTAAGAGAAAAACCTATTTCAAAATAGTAAGTGGGAGAAGAATATGTGACAACACATCGTACGGTCTCCATCATTGATTTACATTGTGAGATTCATGCAGGGCCTCGTGGCGGCTTTTGGACCGCCCCCCTAAGGAAGGTGTTTGCATGGGTCAATATCAGGGTGAACTCTTTAGAAGGATAGGATTGTAGTTTGTTTTCAATACTTGACCTACCCTACAACGACACTTGTTGGGATAAAACTACGGGATCTAAAATGATGGGTCACACTTACAAAAGGCTTATTAAGGTTATTAATAATGTCTTTGAACAAACTAATGGTAACTAAATATTATAGGAATAAGAGTTATTCTGGTATAATACTTAATTGAGATTGTCTTAATTTAGTGAAGGAACACTTGACCTACTCTACGGCGGCACTTGTTCTAACTCATTAAAGTATTATAGCATTAGAAATGATTTATGGGGTTCATTTTTCGAATCGTTTGATTTCTATGCTAAATTGAATGGATAATTGTTTGCATGATGCTAAATTATATATTTTATATATTTCAATATTATGTCAGTTTCTTTCATAATTTTTAATCTTATTACTGATTAGTCAAAATTGAGAAAATTTTATTACTTGGAAAAATAACATTAACACTATAATAGCAGTGTAAAATATTTATTTGTCTTTATTGAGAAATGTTCTCAAAACCTGTTGCCAATGCTAATCGAATTGTTCGTAAAGCACATGATTAATGAATCAAAAGTAAATGAGATAGGTTGTACGTATATCCAAGTTGACATGTTAGATGTCAAGCGTAGAAGATTAAAAAAAATGACAACAACATAGGAGATGTTGAAGTCAATAGAAGCAAAATTTAGATAATTTTCAAAATAATCTCAAATTTAACTGTTACAAAAATCCAAGAAAAGAAACAAAATGACTGAAGCTGTATATAAGGAAATAGTTCCTAAATTAGCAAGGGCAATCATAATGAGAGGAATTTTTAAAATGACTCTATGGGAAGAAAAATAGAAATGAAAGTAAATTTTATTTACTAGATTTTTGGTGGAATATAAATAACGCCACTTAGATAGTCGATATAAGATCTACTATCAAGATTTATTCTTCATTACATTTAATATGTAATTCTTGGAAAATACTTAACATGTAGAATAGTTTCTACAAGTTGGCACCAGGAAGCCCATCTCAGTTAGTATAGTGAGAGACATTAAGATATCATTAAGTAATAATTGTTAATTAATGTTGAATGTGGTGTTTTATTACCACAAGAGAAATTCAATTTCTCAAACTTTCTTACTAAAAGGTTCATATAGTATGAATTATTTTTAATATTTTCAAAATTATTTGAAAATACATTCAGCTAAAAATAAGAACAATTTGTATATGTTAAAATGTTGACATATATCATACTACAAAATACTAAGATATTCAGGATTATAGAATCCAAAATAGAAAGACATATTGTTTTCTCCTAAAAGACGATACTTGACTTTGGCATTTAAGGTCGATTAACATCAACTTGAATTGAATGAAAAGACTAGTAAGAGGTAATTCTCTAAAAGTTAGAATTAATTATATTACCTGTCTTTAGATCTTGCCTTTCATGCAAGATAATCATTGAAGCTTTATTAGATAAGACTACAAGGCCAAAGAATACTTTGGGCTTACACATTCTTATCTAAGTGGTATGGTGAATGTAAAGACCAAATAAAGTCATGAATATTTCATCACTCTAGTTGATGATCATTCAAGGTACAAGTATCTTTACTTAATACAACATAAGTCTAAATTTTTGAAAAGTTCAAGAAAATTAAGGCTAAAGTTGAAAATCGATTAGGTAAGTCTATCGAGACATTATGATCAGATCATAGTAGAAAGTACAAGAACCTTACGTACTAAGATTAGTTAATAGAAAGTTGGATTGTATCCCAACTCTTAAGACCAAGTACAATTGTATGAAATTGTGTTGCAAGAGGAGAAACAAGACCTTGTTAGACATGGCCACATCAATAATGAGTTATACACTATTACCAAACTCTTGTTAGGATATGCAATAGAGATTGTATAGTGAACATTATTCCCTCCAAAAGTGTCTATGAGACAATTTTTTGATTATAGAAGAGTAGTAAAGTTAGTTTACAACACTTCAATATTTAGGATTGTTAAGCATACGTACTGAAACAAATCCAAAAAGGCTGAATGTGTTAAAAAAATATGCCTAAGTGTAGGTCACCCTTAAAGAGTATAAAATGGTCTTTTATCTAGTCCTAAAATGAATAAGGTATTTGTATGACAAATATCAATTTTATAAGGAATGTCAAATAAATGGCTACAAATCTTTAATAAGGTGAGATAATGTTAATAAATTGGTTCCAAGTGAAGCCACTAAATAGTTAACAAAAGTTGTTAACGATTTAATTATATTTGAAAGTCAAATGGATCCTAGTCATGAATTGGATAAGCCTCATTGTAGTGGGAGAGTTATGAGATGACTCAACCTTTACAAGGACTTAATTGAAGCCCAAAATTTTCATGTTAGATGATAAAGTTGAAGACTTATTGCCCTCAAAGTGAGACTAATGGCAAAAGGTTAAACCTAATAGGAGAAAGTAGACTGCAAGTAAACTTCCTCACTTGTTGCCATACTGAAGTCTGTAAGTATTATTTAATTCATTGTTACATATGAGATATGAAAAATGAATACTTAGAATTCTTTTATGAAAAGAAATCTTAGATAATGCATCTACACAAATCAATCAGAGAAATTTATTTTCAAACATCAAAAGCAAAAGGTTTGCGAAATAGTGAAGGTTCATTTATGAAATGAATTTGACCATTAGATCTTTGAATATAAGGTTTGATAAAAGTATCAAAATCTATGACTTTGGATAAATATTAATGAAACTTGTATAGACAAAAAATTATTAATTGCTTAGTGGATTTTTCTCATGTTTTATGTTAATGATATTTTACTAATTATGAATGATGTAAGATGTCTGTCTAACATAAAAAGTTAACTAAGTAAACAATTCCAAATGAGTGATTTGAAATGACTTGGTATATTTTACATGTCCAAAATGAAGATTTTAAGGGCAAAATGTTAACTTTGTCTCAAACATCTTATTGACAAAATTGCTGTCAAATATTTGATATTTATGTCTAAGAAATAGTATTCTAAGACACCTCAAATGTTGAGAGTATATGATATGCATAAATGAGACTGAATATTTAATATATAATTGGTTAATATATATCAGTTAAACGAATGGTATGACCATGAGTAAAAAAATTAGAAACTTTCTCAAATTATATATGGATAATGAGAAATTTTTGTGTATGAAATTAAATATTTGATCTTTACAAGATACACTGGTTCTTACAAAGATTTAGGAAATCTATATAAAGATAAAATTTACCCTAAGTGGTGGAGTATGGTATATAAGTTATATTATTTTGCTTGTGAAGCAACAAAAGGACTTGTACGACTCTAATATTTCCTTGAAGATCTGAAAGGTGTTTCAGATATAATTTAGTATATCATCTTTATTATGATAATAGTAGTGCAAAAATTAATATTAAGGAAATTAGAAAACCTCAAATGTTGAGAGTATATGATATGCATAAATGAGACTGAATATTTAATATATAATTGGTTAATATATATCAGTTAAACGAATGGTATGGCCATTGAGTAGAAAATTAGAAACTTTCTCAAATTATATATGGATAATGAGAAATTTTTGTGTATGGAATTAAATATTTGATCTTTACAAGATACACTGGTTTTTTACAAAGATTTAGGAAATCTATATAAAGATAAAATTTACCCTAAGTGGTGGAGTATGGTATATAAGTTATATTATTTTGCTTGTGAAGCAACAAAAGGACTTGTACGACTCTAATATTTCCTTGAAGATCTGAAAGGTGTTTCAGATATAATTTAGTATATCATCTTTATTATGATAATAGTAGTGCAAAAACTAATATTAAGGAAATTAGAAAACACCAATGTATAGGGAATCATATCAAGAGAGAGAAAGCATCGTGGTAGTGACCAAGATGACTTTTAACGATAGTCTTTTGGATCTATATAAAGAGGCTCTCCATACTAAAGTGTTTGAGGGTCACATAGAATGTTTAGGATTACGAGACATGTTTCATCTTTTCTAGGACAAGTGGGAGAGCATGTTGGGTATAGAGTATGCCCTAGGATACATGTCTTGCCGGCTTTAGTGCAAGTGGGAGATTGTTGGGATTTATGCCTTCAAGCATCGTAATTAATGGTTTATTTAATAATTAATAATAATTTTGATTATTTTATTTGCAATATAATATTATCCATTATATGAAAAATCTAAGGTTATTAGTGTAATCTTGAACAGTATGTGGTTGACATATGGAAGGATCATGTTCAAGAAATAACCTAAATGGTCATCGTATATGGATAAGGTTTGGTGTCTTATCTTGGTAATACTATTGATATGGCCCACTTTGTAATAATTACAAATGATTTGATCCAAATCGTTCATGTGGAGACATGCGAGTGGGGGTATCTTATACAATGAGTTTGTATAAAACTGGATCACGAAATATTTAATCTATCTGTATAAATCCGTTAATTGAGAAAATTAATATTTCATTAGGATGATCATATGCGACTCGATCTTAATCCTGAGTGAGTTATGAACTCCTACCTATGAGGGCTTGTCCTTTGATTTGCATGGGTGAGAGTGACTTTTGTAGTCGATTCAATATGCTTGCCATTTTGGGGACTTGACCAAATAGGGGGTTGGGAACATAATCTTACAAGATGGAATTCACTCATTCCTATATAGGGTAAGTAGATGAGTAGTTCCCTTAAGTGCTGATTTCGGGACTTGAACAATAGGGCCCCACCCTCTCATTGGCCCGAGAGGGACTTCGTTTATGGTTAAATCATAAACAAATTGTTCATTAGAAGATCAGTGGTACTTAAGGTGCAAGATATAATTACAGGGGTAAAACAGACTTTTGACCCAGCTGTAATTACGAACAACTCGTGAAGGATCAACTTGCATGTAGTGATTATATCCATGGACACAACTTGTCCTACAGTCACTACAACAAATTAGGGATATAATAGCTTTTAATTATAGCACTTGTACAAAACGTTATTAAAAAAAAAGGCGAAGAACAAAAAAATTTGGCGAAATTCACGCCCTCTTGAAATTTTAATTAAAAAAAAGTTATAGTTCATTTTCACACGGCTCCCATCTCCTTCGTTCATTTTCTCACACTCCCATCTCCCTCACATAGGGGTGTGCAAAAATTGACACAAACCGACGAACCGAGCCAAACCTATCAGAACCGACTGGTTCGGTCCAGTTTCTATAAAATTTTTAATTTTCTCGGTTTAAACTTTTAAAAAACTAAAATTTTCGGTTCGGCCTTCGGTTCATCCTTTTAAAAAACTAGAAAAAACTGAACCGAACCAAACTTTATAATTAACTTAAAAATCCTTTAGTCCAACCCACCATCCAATGGTTAATATCCAAAGCCCAAAGTCCAAGATGTCACTTTCAAATATTAATTACACTATTCCTTTCAATCAACCATCAATCTCCATCACTTCTTCTCTTTCCCTCTCTTCTCTTTCCCCATATACGAACTCTTCCTTTCTCACTTTCTCATCTTCTTCTTTTCCTCTCATTTTTTTCTCTTACAACTTAATCTCTTTTTCTTCTTCTTTTCCTATCATTTTTTTCTCTTACAACTTAATCTCTTATTCTTCTTCTTTTCCTTTCATTTTTTTCTCTCCAACTTAATCTCATCTTCTGTTTTTTCCTCTCCATCTTTGCCCCTACCACCGCCAACGTCTCACTCCCGCAACTACCTACAACCGCCGGCTATGCTACTTATTTTCTTTGTTTCTCACAGCCGTTAACTTCATCTTTCCCTTGCTCTCATCTCTCGTCGGACGTGTAAGAAAAATTCGGTTAAAAACCGAACCGAATCGGTTGAAATCGAAACCAATTGGTTCGGTTTTTAATCGAAACCGAGGATAACATTGGTTTCCTCAGTTTATGATATCTCATAACCGATGTGTTCGATTCGGCCATCGGTCCCGGTCAAAATCGGACCAAACCGAACCGTGCACACCCCTACCCTCACATACGAAATCCTGCATCCTAAGCTCTCATCTCTCATCTCCAATCTTCAGCTCTCACTTGCATCTGGCCATTTTCACAAAATCTCTATTTCCCAATCTCCCGTCTCCTCACCTCATTTCACTGGGTCTTTTTAACTTTTAGCCACCAAAATCAATCTTCTATTTTTGCATCTTCTCGACATTCCCCCAAAATCCATCTTTCACACCTTTGAATGTTCACCTTAGTAGCCAAAACCATGCCAAAAACACCTTGGAGATAAAAATATTTATGATTGCCTCACTTTTTAAAACCTCAAAAAAGATTTGAAATGTCTTTAGCTCTCAGACTGTTTAAACCCATGTTGGAATTATCCTAAAGATAAAACATTTTGGGTTTTTGCTCTCTTCAAAATCCCAAAAATTGATCTTCACTTTCACACACTGAGTTATGGCCTCTCATTTACCCAAATATGTTCTATTGCAAGGTATTCCTCTCATTTATTGTTGTGTTTTGTAGATGATTTTTGTTCCTAAGGTCCTTATCTATCTCTCCAACCTTAATATCAATCCTCTTTTATTTTTGTAAATTGCAGAGACACGGAACCAGAGGGAGAAGAACTCACACTTGTAACTCAAAGTGACGCAAAGGTCTTTGCTTTTCCATGTGTATCTCCATTCTTTTCCTCTTTATTTATTTAAATATTTGGTTATAGGATAAAAAAGAAAGTTTGACAAACATTACTTATTTATTTAAAAACAATTCAAGAAGATTGTAAATTACAAAGACACAAAACGGGGGGAGAAGAACTAACACTTGTAACTCAAAGTGACATCAAAGTCTATGCTTTGCCATGTGTCTATCTCCATTATTTTCTTCTTTATTTATTTAAATGTTTGGTTATAGGATAAAAAAGAAAATTTGGCATACATTACTTATTTATTGAAAAATATTCAAGAAGACTGTGAAATGTGATTATTTTGTACAAATGAATTTTAACTTTGATGTTTGCTATTTTTTTTTTCAAGTTTGTTCTCTGTTTTAAGATTATGGGTTTCAAAGTCATTTTTAATATACATGAGTTAACGGGTAATATGTTTTTTGTGTCTTCTATTTCTAATTCAAGCTTCTCTTGATTTTACAGATATCTATTGACTCTGTAGTAGCTTTAAATGATCAGAATCATTTCTTGATATTTTAGAAGAATTTCATATAAAATATTATTTTTGGATTATTTGCATTGACATTCATCTCTCAATTATCCCTATTGAGCCCATTAAAATTCTTATATTAGCTTGACATAATTTTTTTTATGTTAGAAATTAAAACACAATGTTTTCATCAGAGAACTTCTAAAAGTTGGGATAATTATCCAATATGGGGCTCCGAGGTTAATTTAAGGCAATCTTTAGGTGTGCTAAATCTTTCTTTTTTGGAAGTGTCGCTAAATGTGGGATACAACTGAAAGTTTTCAAAAATCTATCCTCACACCACATTGAGGAGTCTTGTAAATTAGGCAAATTAAAAATAAAAATCAACATGTAAAACAAGTTATTCATTTTTAGTTTTTGACCTGTCGAAGGATTTATTGACTTTCATTTTCAGTAACTATCGTATACTACCAAATAGGAATATGATGCTTATTTAATTGTAGTCTGTTCTTTATCCAATTTTTCAAGGAGGAGCAATTATTGGATGTTTAACTGGCTTTTTAAATACACCAAAGATTAAGGAAACACACATTGCAATCAAGTCAGGTACTTGTCAAAATTTTCTCACTTGCAATTTATCTATTGTCTAACTAGGCTTTGATGGGGATGTATTCAACTTAAGATAAAATTTTGAAACTCTTGAAGAATAAAAAATTATTCTATATCTCTTTTGAGGAATCTATCTTTTCTATTTTTATTGAATTTAGTTCTTTATTAAGCTAAGCTCAAGACATATCCAAGATTGCAACTTTTCTTTTTTCTTTTTTTTGGGGGCCAGGAGGGGGGAATATTAGCTCTTCTCTTCACTCCTTTCAATTCTCCAATTTAAAAAAGCCTAAGTAAACAACGAAATCAAAGACTGATATCTTATTGCCTTCTAGTGGCCTCATGTATGGCTCAAACTTGTTGTTTACCTTACGACTTCTAATTTTGTAATTAACAGTAAACTTTGTATATTTTCTGGTACAAGTTCCTATCAATAGTATTCTAACTAATATAGTATTTTCTACCAAATAAATTGAGGCTTTGCTTGTGAGAACATGTGTTGATAAATGTTTGACATTAGTTCTTTAGGAAGTAATATCACTCCAATGTGCTCCAGTTTCGCTATGTGCAGGGGCTTGTCTTTTAACAATCATAGTTGGTCTTCTTTCTTATTGTAAGTTCAAAGTTTCTTACATGGCAAAATTATACACAAATGTTAAGATTCATGGTTTAATTAGAAATGTTTTGTTTTGTAGTTGCTTATGGTTCCTGTTAATGAATGCCTAAGAAAATGGTTATATTTATTTTCTTGATGGATAATTTAACATTAATGGTCATATACTAGCATGTTGTATGTTCACGTAAGCATGTGTTGAAACTCTTGTATAGTAATCAAGTGATGGGCTTTGATAATATAATTAAGTTGTTGGTCGTTTTGTTTGTTAAAAATGACCCCAGAGGAAGAGAACACCATAAATCACCACTATTCTTGCCTAAAAGTATCAAATACAGTGCAGTTCATGGCTATCTTAATTGTTAGGCAGTAGAATTTCTGTTATACTGGATTGCCCAAGCTACAATGAGGAAACTCACACATGTGGTAAATTATCTCTATTAATTTCAATATTTGTTACTTGTTTGACTTTTCCCTTATTATTTGAGGTCTATTTTGCTACTCTATTGCTACTATTTTTTGGTTATGTTATTATTATTGACTTGATTTTGTTATAGTTTAAATTAATTCTCCTACAATAAATTATGTATAAGATAGCTTTTATTAAAAGCATTTTTACAAAAAGCTATTAAAACTTCTAAAATTTTAGGCGGGCCTAAGCTATCCATTTTACCGTGAAAAAAAAAAGAGGAAAAATTTTACATTTTGCGTGCACTCCACTTTTTACACTTAACCCTCTTTCTCAAACACACGCACATCCTCTTCCTTCACCATTGTCCTCATCCTTCATGAGGATACTTAAATTCTCGTGTTGATTATGTTGTTAGTTTTCGTTCTTCTTTTATTATAAATGCTTGTTAGAAAAGGGTAGAGCCTCGTTAACTAGCTATTAATATGTATAAGTTTGAGTTTTGTGTGTCTAGAGATGTGAGATACTTTAAATTTAAGTTGGGAGGAGGGGGGGGGGGGGGGGGAGGGGGGTAGTTATCAATGTGAGAATATTTGAATTATGGTGGTTGGTTATGTTGTTAGTTTTTGTTCTTCTTTTCTTGTAAATGCTTGTTAGAAAAGGGTAGAGCCTCGTTAACTAGCTATTAATATGTGTAAGTTTGAGTTTTGTGTAGAGATGTGGGATACTTTAAATTTATGTTGTGGTCGGGGGGAAGGAGTTATCAATATGAGAATACATGAATTCTAGTTGTTGTTTATGTTCTTAGTTTTCATTCTTCTTTTCTTGAAAATACATATTATAAAAGGGTAGAGCGTCATTAACTAGCTATTAATATGTGCAAGTTTGAGTTTTGTGTATGTAGGGATGAGGATACTTAAATTTAAGTTTTTTCTGTGTGTGGAGGGGGGGGGGGGGGAGGGGGGGCGAGGGGGATAGTTATCAGTATGAGGATACTTGAATTGGAGGGGGGAGGGAGGGGGGTGAGGGGGATAGTTATGATCAGTATGGGGATACTTGAATTCTCGTGGTTGGTTATATTGTTAGTTTTCATTCTTCTTTTCTTAAATGCATCTTAGAAAAGAGTAAAGCCTCATTACCTAACTATTAATATGTTTGAGTTTGATTTGGAGGAGCATAATTATATTGTCAAATTAAAGAGGCTTTAAATTTTAGTAGTGGGGGTGGAGTGGGTTGGGGGGAGGGGGGAAGTAGTTAAAATTTTAAAGATACTTAACCACTCTTGTTTTGCTAATTGATGTAATGCATGCTAGCTAGGAACTTATTGAACAAATTGACAAAGAAGAGATAGACACTAGTTCAAATAATGTGACCAATGATGCAATAAGTAAAGTTCTTGGTCCTGTTCGTGGTCATATTAGAGGACTTGGATTTGGAGTGACCTTTTCAAAGTTATCTGTATTGATTCAAAGAGATGACAATTATGCCAAACTTGAAGAAAAGTATAAAAAGATGGAGAGAGAAATGTATGAAATGAGATCTTTGATGTCTCACATACTCAAATGTCAAGTATGCAATTACCACTACACTCAATGTAGTTTTATGTTCACATTTTCTTATTATTTAAACACTTTTTTTTTAATTCTTCTAATATCAGGGTAATACAAGTGAACATCATTCTAATGATACAAATGAACTCATGGTTAACAATAATGCTACTAATCCTATTGTATCTTCACCTTCGGTAAAGTACTTATTACTTGTGTCTTATATTCTAATTTTATTTTAGTAGTTCAGTCAATTATTTTGGATGAAAATATTCACAAGTTTCTCATTATGTTTTATGTTGCATTTTATATTGCATAGTCAATAAAGAGTATTAACAATAATAATACTCTATGCAAGTGCAAGTTGCTAGATTGGTGTGGTACAGGGGAGGCAGTTGTTGAAGGTCAATGGTCATCAAATGATCCAAAAGTTATTGTTCATCATGTTCCCCTCGGTCCACAAGCTGTAAGAGTTTAGGTGGACTTGCCAATGAAATCAGATGCATTTTTATGGAAACCCAACTCAAAAATGACATACATCGAAGATGCTGTTGGTAGTACAGTTGTATGGCCTTCTGACAGTTATAATTAGTACGTACATTTATGTATTATTAATTAAAATTATCGATTTGTTAATAATTATTTTGTTTGAGTAAATATTCTTTTTTATTTCTTTCTTGATAACTTTTTGTAGGTTGATGAACGAATATCATTGGAAGTTCTTGGCTGCAAACACGGCTAGCTTGAGTTATATATTTTGATTTTGGATAGCGATATATTTTGTAATTTAATGAATAGTGATTGACAAAGTTAATATTTTGTATCATCTCCAAGTTGATATTTATTATTATATTTATTTTTGTGAACAATAGATTGATAAAGTTTATGTTTTGTATTATCTTTAAGTGGGGCAATGTAAATCTTGAATGAATATATGTTTACTTAGATAAAGACAAATTTTGATTGTATATCTATTCTTGTAGATCATTTATTTATTATTTACTTATAATTTCAAATAAGGTATGAACATTATGAATAAATTCAAAAAGCCATAAAAGATACAATAATAGCAAAAAAATTGACAATTCAAAAGTTTATTATAGCTTTCATTGAAAGTCATAAATAAATATTTATAGCTATAAATAAATGTTATCTTATCGTAGATTACTAAAATGTTTTTTTATAGCATTTATAAAATGCTATCATAGATTTTAACAAAAGGAAATTATGCTGATGAAAGACTTTTAATATAGCATTTTTGATAACCTTTATAAAATGCTATAAAAAGTCCAACATTTTATAGCTTTTATAAAATGCTATAAAAAGTCTCTGACTTTTTATAGCATGGGCTGTTAGGACTTTGTAAAAAATGCTATAAAAGGTCTATCACAACTTTTTTTTTTGAAGCTATCGTAGACCTTTTTTCCTGTAGTGATAAGAGTGCAACTCTAGGTCTATAGTGGAGTAACCTATAGTTAATGAATGAAAATTAATTAATTAAAGTGTTTAATTAATTAATTTTGTATCTTGGAGCTTATAATATATAGGTCCATAAGGTCTTCTTGCTAGCTCATAGTAACACTAAAATATCAATTTAGTTGAAAGAAAAATTGAAATGTTCAAATTAATATTTAATTTGAAGTGTTCAAATTAATATTTAATATATTAGATATATTAAATATAAAAGAGGAAAAATTAAAATATCAATTTAGTTGAAAGAAAAATTGAAATGTTCAAATTAATATTTAATTTGAAGTGTTCAAATTAATATTTAATATATTAGATATATTAAATATAAAAGAGGAAAATATATTTATTGTATAATACATTAAATATTAAAATTTGAAATGTTCAAATTAATATTTAATATATTAGATATATTAAATATAAAAGAGGAAAAATTAAAATATCAATTTAGTTGAAAGAAAAATTGAAATGTTCAAATTAATATTTAATTTGAAGTGTTCAAATTAATATTTAATATATTAGATATATTAAATATAAAAGAGGAAAATATATTTATTGTATAATACATTAAATATTAAAATTTGAAATGTTCAAATTAATATTTAATTTGAAGTGTTCAAATTAATATTTAATATATTAGATATATTAGATATAAAAGAGGAAAATATATTTATTGTATTTGATACATTAAATATTAAAATAATTAATGTATATTAGATACATTAAATAAAAGATATTTATAAAATTTGAATAAGATTCAAATAAATAAACGTAGGAGATTTGAATAAGGTTCAAATAAATATAAGATATATTTTAATATATTAGATATTCAAATATAATATTTTAATTATGGAAAAAATTTTCCCTTGGTCTTTATAAATAGGACCCTTGGGTTGAGCCATTATACATAACATACATCTCCTCAATAGAGAGAATTAGAGAATTCTCTCTAGACCTCTTCCTCTTCAATCCTTTGTGAATTTTCTTTCAAGAGGCTTCCACAAGCCTTGGTCCTGTGTTCAAGTCATAGCTAAGAAGATTTTATGGAGGAGATAGAGATCCGCTAGAAATATCTCCATATTTAATCCAAGTAAGTTTGCTTAACCTTATTTTTTTTAGTTGAATTTTAAATAAAATCAAAGACGATCCAATGCTTCTGCTGCGAAGTGAAACGTTCATTCTTTCAATTGGTATCAGAGCACAATCTTTGAGTTTTATTTAGAATTAAGTTTTGTGATGGTGGGTATTTTAATTTATCGTATATACGATATATTGTGGTTTGCAAATTGATTGTTTAGGCTATTTGACATTAGATTTATTGCTTTGATTAGATCATTGTAAAACCCATAAGGGTTAGGATTTCATGTATTTTACTTGAATGACTACGAATGCTGCAAATTTTGACCATCTGGGTTGAATAAGTCGACAACGAATAAAGGTTCTCGAAAAAAGAATCGAGATTGAAGTCAAACATATTCGGGTCAAGGTTAATTATATTATTAAACGTTCCTGCAACATAAAATATGTGTTTGGTTCATTGGTAAAAGAGTGATTGTTATTTACTCCAAGTCCAAGGTCCAACACTTGTGTAATGCATTTTTTTTTTCTTAAAATTTTTGCAGCGGCTGGTGCTATAATTGGAAGACAAGATTTATGTTTCTAAACTCTAAATTTGGATGGCCAAACAAGGAAGATATTGAAGACCAAGATATGTCTTGGATTTAAATTATTGTAATTTAAATTGTTTTCAATTTCTTAGGGTATACCAAATATGCCGGTCAATTTTGCTAAGTTTAATTTAGTTATGCATGTGATGTATGTTTTAAATTAATTGATTGGCATAAAATATGTCATTTAGATTAAAATCCCACCATAGGTTAAGCATGATCATGCATCTTAATTAATGATATGAATCCTACCATGCCATTCAAGACTAAAGAAAAGGAAACATTTGGTATCAGAGCTTTAGGCTCAAGATCGGATATATGTTTCCTTTGCGTTTCTCTTGAATTATTTTTTGCTTTTCTTGTTCTATTTATTTTTAATCTGTCTAGTTTTATATTCTGTCAAAAAGCACAAATAATTCATATTTCCGTTTGTCATTTCATCTCGGAGTCTTCTCCAATATCGTAGATCGGGATCTATTCTAAAACTTTTTCTTCTTTGAGATTTTCTAATCCAGCTTTCTTGAGGGTGAAAAATATGCATTTTTACAACTTGTTCTGAAAAACTGCTATACCCGAGAACATGTGTTCTTGTTTTGTTCTTGCTGTTTTTTGCCTCTAAAGCATGTTAAATCTAAAAATTTCTCATTTGATCTGATCTTTATGTTTTAATTTAACCATTTGGCATTCAATCTTAGATGTTACACTTTGAAATTTTACAAAATTGGCTGTTATGCATTAAATATGGGCAGTTACATTTCTGTACATTGATTTTTCCAACCACTAAAAATTGTAACTCTTATGTTGTCCAACTATTGGTTTTAAATTATAACTCCTATGTTGTCCAACCATTGGTAAATTGTAACTCTTGTGTTTAAAAGTCCAACCATTGTTCTTAATTTTGTGAGAGTTACATTTCTTGTTCTTAATTATTTTTTTCTACCCTTAGAATTAAATTTCCATAAGTTCATCGTCCTGTTTCAATTCTGAATTTTTCTTTTCATAAGCTAGTTTGCTTGGTTGTGTTCAAAGTGTGCTACTACTCATTGGATTGCAAATTATCTTGGCTTCACTATTTCCAAATTTGAGAGGTGAGATTGAGAGATGATATTGAGTGATTTGTGAAATTGAGTGTCTCTTTGAGTGTTAACACGTAAGGGAGTGTGGAACAGTCCTTTTTCTTGTCACTTTACATTGTTTTGCAGCATGTTCCATGAAAAGAGATACAAGTAATGGAGAAATTGAGGAAAGAAAGAACAAGGGATGAACATTATCAAGTTTGCATTACAAGAGCATCCTTTAGATTCGAGGACGAATCTTCTTGAAGAAGGGGAGAATGATATGAATCCTACCATGCCATTCAAGACTAAAGAAAAAGCTTCAAAATGGAGTTGAATTAAACGTAGTCAAGTTTCATTTATGACGTGCTCAAGATGCATTTAATGAACTCAAGTGCAATTCATGCATCATCAAAGACAAGTTAAGCTTCATTTATGCAACAAGGGCTTCAAGAGACTTCAAGTGAGGCTTCATTTATGCATGATAGGTTACAAAGACTTTCAAGACTAACCAATGGACTTGAATCTCGGATTTATGGCTCAATTTGATGTAATTTCAGTTTTAAACCTTTCATTTATGTGTTTTAGGTTACTTTTGAGTTAGTGGTTGTTATGACATTCATGTACTTGGAAGTTACAACCCTTAAGTTGACAATAGGTTACTTTTAGGGTTTATTTGAAGTCTATATATATAGCCTAGCTAACTCATTTGTAAGGAGGAGAGACTTGGAAAATGTAGTAAAAAGAGCATTTGTGCTTTCTTTTAGCTTAGAGCTAAGTTTCTTTGCAATTTTATGTAGTTTAGGTTGCATGCTTAGAATCATTCAAGCTTGACTTGATCGATCTTGCTTGTGGAGTGATTCGAATCTCAAACAAGTTTTCTTGCCTTGAGATATTTGATCAACAAGGTAAATCCGTTTCTATCTTCTTCCTTGGGATGAAATCATCTTGATTTTGGGATTTTTGGGTTTTAGATCTAAAGGTCTTGTTTGTTAGCAAGGTTGTTAAATCTAACTCTCGGGAGTTACTTATCAATTAATTTTGAATATAATTGTTATATTTAAAATTTTGATTAGGTTGTTTCCTAATAAAATTAAGATTAATTTTTTAATATAATTGTTATATTGAAAAATTTGATTAGGATGTTTCCTAATAGAGTTGAGATATTTTCCTAATAAGTTTATATTTTCCATATCTTTGATTATAATTTTTATATTTGGAAAATTAAATTAGGATTTTTTTTTTCATAATTGGAATCCATGTTTTCCTAATAGGATTAGGATATTTCCTAATGAGATTGGGATTTCCTTAAAATAAGGATATCAAGTGCTATTTCGTTGAAGAGCATGAAACTCCATGTCCATGGCTTGTTTCCACACAGAGTTGAAGATTGCTTCTTTGAAGGTTGAGGGCTCAGATGCAGATCAATCAAGCTCATCAGGGGCTTGGGTAAGATCGGTAAAGGGAATTTTAGGCTTATAGATGCCAGCTTTGGCTCTAATGAGCATGGTATGAGTATTAATGGGTGGTGAAGGGCTATGAGGGCTGGTGGTGGTGTGGTCGAAGTCGGGTGAGGAGACCTGTGAGTCCAAGGAGGTAAGGAATAAAGGCCAAGAGGGAGTAGATAGAGGAGTATATTGATGATTAGAAGAGTAATGGGAGTTAATATCAGAGGCTTAAGGTTGGTGAGAATTTAATGTTTGGGAATTAGAGGTGGGGCTGTGTTGTCGGGGAGTCTGTGTATGGGTGGTAGGTGGGTAGGCAATAGGGGAGCAAAAAACTAGAGAATGTGCAGCAGAATGTTGAGGAATTGGTAGCCATAAATTGGTCTGTTGTGGAGAAGCCCTTGAGTCACCTGTATCACATGAAAAAAGTGACTGAAATGGAAAGTCTTTTTCATTAAAAGTCACATGTTGGGAGACATAAGTTCGGCCAGAAGCAGATAAACATTTATAGCCCTTGTTATAGTCACTATATTCCACAAAAACACACTTTTCAGTGTGAAAACCAACCTTTGGTTGCTGATATGGATGTGTGTAAGGATAACAAGTAGATCCAAATACTCTCAAGTCATCATACTGAGGTGAAACTTGATGTAGAAGGCAATAAAGAGATTGATTGTTGGTTACAAGTAATGACATGCGGTTAATAAGAAAAGTGGTTGTATGAAAGGTATGCCACCAATAATCCATGGTCATTCGAGCAGTTGCTAGGAGAGACAATCTAGTTTCGACTACATGCATATGTTTCCTTTCCACACGACCATTTTGAGGAGAAGTGTGAGGACAAGCAATTTGAATCTTAATTCCTTGTTCTTGAGCCAACTGAATGATTGGTTTGTATTCACCCATTCCATCGCATTTTATTCCCTTTATGCTAGTGTTTAGTTCTATCTCTACAAAACTCTTGAACTGCTTAAAGGCATAAGTGGCATCACCTTTTAGTTTTAATGGACATATCCAAGTGTAGCAACTAAAGTCATAAAAAAAGGCAATATAATACCTATAACCATCAACTGCTATAACTGGGGCTGCCATAAATTCGTATGAATTAATTCAAGTGGTTTAGATGCACGAGAAGTAGAAAGATTGAAAGGTAACTTGTGGGATTTTTCAAATTTACAAGCCTCATAAAAATTCATCTTATCATTCCTTTTTATAGAAGCTTTACCTTTTTTGTAAAATCTGACTCAAAATCCTAGGAGATGGATGGCCCAAACTGTCACGACCCGCCCCAGATTACCCTAACCAACCTAAGACGTGACGTGCCGACAATAGAACCCAACTAAACTATGAAACCCATTGTCAAACTTAGCAAAACAAAATACATTTTTGGAAGAATAGGTGGCTAGCAAATACTTTATCAAAACAAAACCATAAAAATTTCGGCAGAGTTCTACCTAAATATCGGATAAAAATCAATTCAGAAATCAACAACCACCACATAACTGCAAACCAACAATGGAAAGCCATAAATGGTTCCAATTTACAAATCATCCTAAAATTCAAAATTTGTAGATGGTTGTCAGAAATAAAGCTAGCCACTATAGTTTCAAGGGCAAATAAAACACCAAATTTATATGTAAAATGAAATGTAATATGCATGAGAATGGTGGCAGATCTCAACCTTTTAGGCTCATTGGATACTCCAGTGCTACCTGATAGAAAATTTTAGAAACAACATGAGCTAAAAAGCCCAATGAGTGGTGATTCCATAAGAAAATAAATGTTCAAAAAAAAATATTCATTTACTAAACAGAAGTTCATAACTCTGTGGAATAATGTAAATCACGAACAATTTAGAAACCTTTGAGATCATTTAACGACATTAAAATCTGTAAATAAAACAACTCTTGAAAACATGAATAACACAACAAAGATTACATCTCTTGAACAATATCTCTTGAAACATAGCACTTGTTAATAAAAACATAGATAGGAAATCTGTAAATATAGCTCTAGAAAGCATAAACATAACTAGTAAAATTCATCACCAAATCTGTACCCAAATATCTGTCATACTGGCGTAGAGTAATCTCAATACGCACAGCAAAGCAATCTCTATCATACTATGTATCGAGTAATCTCCAGATACATAGCAGAGCATATATCTTCATACGTGCACGCAGAGCAAACTCTATCATCTGTAATGCTTCCGGACCAGGATTTGGACCAGGATTCGGAATCCGGATTCGGCACCTAATGGCCCCGGCATTCTCCTGCATCCCCTGCGGCATGAGCACGCAAGCATACTATGGAAACACATTCTCATAGCATACCGGGTAATCACCATGGGTACAAAGATCTAGTTGTTTGAAAACCACTTCCAACATAAACCTCTTAAATCACAAATCACTTTAAATCATAAAAATTCTTAACTTTTCAAGATCTCAACTTTTTTTTGAAAATTATATATTTCTCTAGACAATCGTTCATAAACTTGAGAGATTTCTGAAATAACCTTAAACATTTACAATATCTCAAATAATCATCAAATCTCTCAAATAATATAAACATTTTCAAAGTCATATTTTCTTTGAAATTACATCCCATGAAAGTCATACATTTCTCAATAAACATTAAACTCTTCAAACATCTCAATAATCATAAATATCTCGAATATCTCTTAAAACAATAATTCAAGCTAAAATCACAAAATTACTGAAAATTTATAACAATTTTTTTCAAACATCTCTAAACCATATCTTCAGTAAAAATCATAAAATATTGAGAATCTTCGACAATTCTCTATAAATCTCATAACAATTTCTTTAGAATCATATATAATTAAAGAATTCTTGAAAATTCCATAATAAGAATTAAATGATGAAAATATTTCAAAAATAAACCACTCACCGCTACCATGGATTGATATGTTCAGGTCTTCAATTTTTCCAATCTCTGCTTGACCTGAAACATTAATTAAAAAAATACCAAGTGAGGCTACACTCACTTAATTATCAACTTAAATAACATAATGCTTTCAACCTTAATCAAGTTTGACCATGCCCCTTCTTAATTCCAAATACAATTTTGTCCTTTTCCCTTTATTTATATACATCTTTCTCCATAAACCACCCTTACTCAAAACCATTCTCTTTCCACTTGAGTACACTTGTATCATGTCAATTTATTTCTTTTTAATTTTCAATTCCCAAAATTCTTCACTTTACTCTTCCCACGTGAATAACCATATTTCAAGTAAATCCCTCTCCTTGATGTGACTTCCATAAATGCAATATCTCTTTTCTTTTCTTTTTTTTTTAATAACACACATTTTCTTTCCTATTCCCCAACTTCTTCTTCTTCTTCTTCTATCCCTGTTTTGTTTTCCAGCTTCTCTGTTTTTCTTCTTTCTTTTTTTTTTCATGACTTCCCCATTAATAGAAATCCAGTAAGGTAAATCGTTTCTCTTAGTCTCCTTTTAATTATTTCAACCATGACTACACCTTAATCTTCATAAAAGTCTAAAACCCATGAATTTTCATAACTAAATCTTTAATTTCTTCATTTCGACCTTCTAATTTTCCAAGATATTCAACATACCAAAACTTCTATTTACTTCTAATTGGTTTCTCAATCCATTCAAATACTTGAAGATTTAAAAGAAAACTCCTGAAAACTCTCTATTATGAATTCAATAACCAAATTTCTCCTAAAAAGATCAACTTACCAAGACAAGATCTTCACTTAACTATAATAAAGCTTCTGATCATAGTCCCAACCTATCAACCTTCTCCTTCCAAGTAATCTTTATGCAAGAAATGCAACTATTAAAATTCATAGAAACTTTTTAGCAACAAGACACAAAACCCACATTAAAATGTCCAAAACTTAAACATATTTTCCTAATCTTCCAAATCTTGAAGAGGAAAAACTTACCGAGCTTGAAATCAAGCTTGTAAGCCTTTCAATCCATTTTTCGGTGACTTCCGGCATGACCATGACTAACCCGATGAGTTCCAGCAAGCTATGAACCCCTTTTTTCTACCACCATCTCACCTTCTTTCTCTTTCCTTTCCTTTTTCCTCTCCTTTCCTCTTTCTTTCCTTTTACTCCCCGAAAGCCCCACTTTTCTTTTTCTTTTTCTTTTTTTTTTTAACAAAAGAAAAATATGTGGCTTCTTTTACATCACATATTAATCCTTTTATTTTTATTCTTTTTGTTTTCTTCAAAAAGCACCAAATGAATACCAAATTTCATTTTCCTCCCTCCTTTTTATTTTTTAACAAAAATTTCCCCAACACTTCCAATTTCCTTTTAGTTCTAAATTTTTTTTTTCCAAGCTATCCTTCCTCCATAATTTTTCAAAATAAAAATTAAAAAAAACTCAGATGTCAATTGCGTATATCCAATTGCTAGAAGACGCAAATTGTGTCTTACAAAATGTTAGTGCCAAATATCCATAGTACAAAACAACACAGAAACATTATCAATACTAGTCAAATTTGAAGAAGAAATATGCTCGAAAATCTTCATAGGAGAGGTTTTAGCTACATAGACTCCTATCTTGGCTTCTTTATTTCATGCATCTGAGGCTTCATTGCATCCAAACGCTTTATAAAGTCCATTTTCAAGTCGACCTTCCAATCTTGGCCTTGACAAAACAAAATATATCAGTGAACTCAACATCTATATGATTGTTCTTAGTAAGCTGTGATAGACTTATGAGATTTTTCTTCTTAGAGGAACATGTAGAACATTATCCAAGACTAGTTCCACTTCTTTGTAGTTAAATTTAATAGAACCAACATGCAAAACAAAAAGTTTGTTCCCATTTCCAACCATAATATTTGCTATAGATGGAGACTTACCTTTGAGAAAAAGTTTTGCAAGTTCAGAAGTCACATGGTGACTTGCACCACTGTCTAAGTACCATGCTGGATCTTGGATAGTCTCGGGGTAGGCCATCAAGGTTGTTGGTGTTGGGTTTTGTGTCCTAAAACTCGTGGTTTTGTAAACTGAATGTATATTCTATTTTGCAATAAAGATGTTATTGAGGTTTATTCAGTAAATGTGTTATTGAATAAAGTGAATTGTGTATTCTATAACCCAAATCCAATGAACTAAGAACCCTTGGCTATAGTATGTATACTTGAACTTTATGTATGACATAAAAGTGGATCAAGTTCGAGTAATAGCCAAAATGGTCTATAGTATAAGGATAAGGCTGGGTACCTTATTCTGGGGACACTATGGACGCGGCCCACTTTGTATAGTACTAACGATGTGATCCTGAATCGTTCATGTGGAGACATGCGAGTGGGGACGTCCTATGCAATGAGTTTGCATAAGACCGGACCGCGAAATAGTCACTTAGACTTTATAACTCCGTTTACTGTTTTAACTGACTATATTCATACGATGACCTAGGTAACTTGATCTTAATCCTAAGCGTGCTATGAACTCCTGTTTATTCGGGATTATCCTTAGATTTGCATGGGTGAGAGTGGCCCGAGATCGCCGACTCAATAAGCCTCCCATTTTGGGGATAAGACTGGATAGATAGTTGGGAACATAGTCATGCGAGATGGAATTCACTCCTACCTGCTTTAAGGATTAGTAGAGAGGTTGTTCCCTTAAGTGCTGATTCCGGGTCTTGAACAATGGGCCCACCCTCTCATTGGCCCGAGAGGGATTCGGTTTGTTGGTTGATCCACAAACCAATTGTTCATTAGAGGATCAGTGGGACTTAAGGAACAAGAAGTAATTACAGGGGTAAAACGGTTTATTTGACCCAGCTGTAATTACGAACGACCTGTGAAGGATCGACTTACTAATCATGGTTATATCGAGTGGACATAAATATATCTACAGTGAGGAGAGTGCAGCCACTGGGCTTTAGTGGTGTGTCCCGGTGGTTAACGAATGTTGATTAGCTAGGCTAAAGAGTTTGGTCTGTTAATCTCGTATCGTTGGAGCTCATGATTTGTAGGTCCATTAGGTCCCCTTACTAGCTCATACTAAGCCTTGGAATAATTTGAGAGAAAAGAATTTGAATTGTTCAAATTCGGTTTTGGGAGTAAACGTTAATTATATGCGATATACTTAACGTACTATAATTTAATTATGAATTAAAACCACAAGGAAGAGAGAGGAACATATTTAAATGTGATTTAAATATTTGTTCGGTTTAATACGTGAATAGGGATTCATGTACAAACGATTGGTCATAAAAGAGAGGGATTGGTCTAATTATTTAATTAATATTTGATATTAAATTAAATAATTAAATTAATTAAATGGTTTAATTAATTAATCAAGTTTTTAAATTAATTTTGATTTAATTGAAACTTGACTAATCCTATCCAACCTAGTGTTGTCTTCCATAGGAAGCCAAATGTTGTCTTCCATAGGAAGACAAGTGTTGTCTTCCATAGGAAGCCTAATGAAGTTTCATTAGTGCCTATAAATGGGATGAAACACAAAAGGATTGAGTGAATTTCTTTGATAGTTTTTGTTTTAAAAACTGTCTTGAGCTCTCTTCCTTCTCTCTAAAAATTCTCTTAACAAAGGATCCCACAATCCATTCCAAGGGCTGAGAATAGTAGGGAAGACTCTAGTGGTGGTCCAAGTAGTGTTGGTGATCCAAGATTTGCAAAGAATTTGGAGAATTTGAGCTACAAAGGTATGTGTTCATACTTTCTGGTTTTTTCCAGTTTTGAGCATGTTTTTGTTTGGTTAAATTGATGTACTTTGAGTGCTCGAGATCCAAAATTGCTTCCGCTTTCTTAATATTAACTCTTTCAGTTGGAGCTTCAGCAGTAGGTGTTGTTGTTCCAGAAACATTAGCTGAAAATGCGACAGCAGTGGAGGAATCTCCTTTCTCATATCTATGGTGGCAAATCGAAGTAGTGACCTGTTTTCCCACAAATCTGGCATGTGGAATGACCCTGATTAGAGTAAGAAGGGTACCTTCCTCTCCCACGAGTCCTTCCTCCTCTATTATTTGCTGAAGTTCCTCTTTTGTTGTTCGAAGTATGTGGTCTACTAGTGTTGGCAACAAGATTTATTGAGAGTGTTTGATAACGCTCATTTATGAGTGTTATTTGGCTCTAAAAACTAAGCTATTTGCTTAGAAAGCGAGAGTTTAATGTTATAATTCATGTCATTAAGAGTAAATTTAAGTAAAAACAAGTTTTGCGTATGTTTGAAGTCTTGATTTTGTAAAAATAAGTTTTTAGGTGTATTTAGAGTCATTTTTGTTATGAAAGTGTTAATTTTTGTTGGTTTTGTGTAGGGGCTAAAAAAGGATCCAAATGCGCCCACATTCTGGCCGCAACTGAGGCAAGTGAAAGATGATTCAAGAAATATACGACCAGGATGCGCTAGCAATTGAAAGCAGAAGCCAAATTCTAACTGTTGCAAAAAGAACTGAAAATGCGCCCAACTATGCGGCCTCATTTAGGCCAATTCGACAACAGCACAATTGCACTCACTATGCGGTCGCATCTGGACCTTTTTTGCAGATTCTCCCAGATTCACGAGATTTACAGATAAAATCAATTATTCTCCTTCAAATCTCTGAGGATCAAGGGATATGATTGGCCAAGCCTCTCCACATTGATCTCGGCAGCAAACCCTAGGCCTTGAGGTCTATAAAAGATAACTCAAGCTTCAGTTTCAAGAGAGCTCGAAATTCCACTTTCTTCATCAAATTCTACAGTTTTCTTTTCTTTTCAGCCGTCATACCGAGTCTCCCCAAAGTTCTGTTCATACTTCATTCGGACACGAACTTCGAAAGAAAAGAGTGTAAGCATTTGTTCTCCTCGAAAAAGGTTGAACAAAGTCAGAAAGAAGGAACAAACTTCGGGTTTTTTATCGCTTTTATTCAAGTTTTATACGTTCTGTGTTTTTTTAAAGTTTAGCTGTTGTTTTATTCTTTCATTAAGTTGTAAGTTTCTGTTTCATATATTAAATTTCAATTCTTCAAGTTGTAATTCAAGTTTTGTTTCAAGTTGTTATTGTTTCAATTCCAAACTTTCAGTATAGTTCTATTCCTTTATTTTAATGAAGTCTATCTTTTCTTAATTACGTTTTCTTTTTATTTTCTGCACTTTAGTTTTCTTTTTATTTTCTGCACTTTAGTTTTCTTTTCAATGAGTAGTTAAACTCATTGGAGGGAATTCAATGAAGTGAATACCCTAAAATGGAGATAAGCCCCACCATGAGACTAGCAACTTTGCTTAACATTTCGCATCGTTTGCTTTTATTGAGTTTAAGTTTCATTGTTAGTTTAAACTGATCACTTGAGTTAGCATAGTTTGTGTAAGATTCAATATTGAAAGGGTTGGATCGAGCACACGTTTTCATAAAAGCAATCTCAGAGAAGTGTCTAGACATAGAACTTCGCTTTTTGTACCTAGACAGAGGACAAAAATCTTGAGAATCATTGAGTTGTGTTCTTTATTTATCTAACTTAAAATTAGCCTTAGACATATGTGTTTAATTGCTTAGACTCTTAAAAGCACTTAAAAAAGGGCTAAGTAGGTGTTGAACTCGATCTATGATGTTAAGTGTCGGTTAGGGTAGGTTGCGGGCGCATTTCAATAGCATTTTGTCTAAATCGCACAGAATTTGAAAGAGTCAATATGTGGGCGCAAGAGGCAGAATCTCTAAAATAGCTAGACCTAGTTAAGCAAGTTTGCGGCACATTTCCTCAGGGTTGAACCTGAAGAAATGTACATTTCACTCTACAGCGGAAGCATTGGATCGTCTTTGATTTTATTTAAAATTAAACTAAAAATTAAAGTTAAGCAAACTTACTTTGAGTAAATATGGAGATATTTCTGGTGAATCTTTATCTCCTCCATAAAATCTTCTTAGCTATGACTCGAACACAGGACCAAGGCTTGTGGGAGCCTCTTGAAAGAAAATCTACAAAGGATTGGAGAATAAGAGGTCTAGAGAGAATTATCTAATTCTCTATTAAGGAGATATGTGTTGTGTCTAATGGCTCAACCCAAGGGTCCTATTTATAGTGACCAAGGGTAGATCTTTGCCAAAATTAAAATATTATATTTTAATATCTAATATATTAAAATATATCTTATACTTATTTAAATCTTATTCAAATCTCCTACGATATTTATTTATTTGAATCTTATTTAAATTTTATAAATATCTTTTATTTAATGTATCAAATATACATTAATTATTTTAATATTTAATGTATCAAATACAATAAATGAATTTTCCTCTTTTATATTTAATATATCTAATATATTAAATATTAATTTGAACATTTCAAATTAAATATTAAATTTGAACATTTCAAATTTTAATATTTAATGTATCAAATACAATAAATATATTTTCCTCTTTTATATTTAATATATCTAATTTATTAAATATTAATTTGAACACTTTCAAATTAATATTAATTTGAACATTTCAAAATTTTCTTTCAACTAAATTGATGAGCTAGCAAGGGAACTTTATGGACCTATAGATTATAAGCTCCAATGATACAAAATTAATTAATTAAATTCTTTAATTAATTAATTTTCATTCATTAACTATAGGTCACTCCACTATAGACCTAGAATTGCACTCTTATGCTCTGTAGGACAAGTTGTGTTCATTACATGCAAGTCGATCCTTCACGAGTTGTTCGTAATTACAGCTAGGTCAAAAGTTCATTTTACCCCTATAATTACATCTTGCACCTTAAGTACCACAAATCCTCTAATGAACAATTTGTTTATAGTCTAATTATAAATTAAGTCCCTCTCTGGCCAGTGCGGGGCCCCATTGTTTAAGTCTTGAAATCAGCACTTAAGGAAACTACTCATCTACTTACCCTATATGGGAAGGAGTAAATTTCATATTGTGAGATTATGTTCCCAGCTCCCTATTTGGTTAAGTCCTCAAAATGGTAGGCATATTGAATCGGCTACAAAAGCCACTCTCACCCATGCAAATCAAAGGACAAGCCCTCACAGGCAGAAGTTCATAACTCACTCAGGATTAAGATCGAGTCGCATATGATCATCCTGATGAAATATTAATCTTCTCAATTAACGGATTTATAAAGTAAGATTAAATATTTCGTGGTCCAATCTTATACAAACTCATTATATAAGGTACCCTCACTCACATGTCTCCACATGAATGATTTGGATCAAATCATTTGTAACTATTACAAAGTGGGCTGTATCAATAGTGTTACCATGATTAGGCACCCAACCTTATCCATATACTATGACCCTTTAGGTTATTTCTTGAACATGATCCTCCCATATGTCGACCACATACTGTTCAAGATTACACTAATAACCTTGAATTTTTCATATAATGGATAATATTATATTGCAAATAAAATAATCAACCCAACTGAACCAGATTTGAATCCCCTGCTTCTCATTACTGTTTTCTTATCTTTTCTTTTAGCTTCTTTTATTATTATTGCACAAAACCCCTGAAACATCTTATTTACTTGGTTACCTTCAATTACAACTTGAAAGTACTTGTCTTGTTAACTGAAAAGCTTTTTGTTAACCGTTCCCTTGGGTTCGATACTCTGAATAATTCCATATATTACTTGTTTGGACAGCGTGCACTTGCACTTTGCTTTTCTGCTTTTCTACAGCATCCCTTTAGTGTTCCTCTCAACGCATTCAGTCTTTCATGTCGTTGTTCAAAGGTCAACAGTTCAAGGTGAACTCGACTCCATGGCATGTCTTGGCTGCGAATGACACACAATAGGTGTGTATTCATCATCTAAGCCGCTAGAACATAAGAGGTAAAAGTCCTCATAACCATTGGATAACTAGCAAGAGTAAGGTTGTCAAAGTGACCCTTCATAAGAGTTAGATAGTCTACCATTCTCATACCTCATTTTCTCGTTTGTTGAAGCATTTGTCGATGATGATCTTCTTGTGACTTGGATTGAACTCCAAAATACTCTAGAATTGCATCCCACAATGGTTTAGCTTCATCATATCCCATGACTTGGGCAGCCACTTCTTATGTCATAGAGTTGTATAACCAGCCAATTATTAGTTGATCAGCCGTGAGCCATATATCATATTCGGGATTAAGCATCACAAAACCAAGAGGATCCTTTGAAGATGGCGGCAAGGTGATTGACATATCAGGAACATAGGTTTTTCTAGTGAGGTGCCCGTCAATTTTGTATCATTTCAGTATAGGTAATACTATACTTTGCCACAAGAGGAAGTTTCCTCTATCAAGCTTGATAGAGGTAACATGGTTTAGGAGGTTTGCAAAGCTGGGGTTACCTACCAGGAAATTGCCAGATCGAACCAAATACTGATTTGGTGGAGGTTGAATTCTAACTTGTAGTTGTGTGCTCTCTGGTGCTTCTTCTTTCTTTATTTCAGATGCATCTTCAGTGATTCTAGGCTATTCAATCAATTTTGGAGAGATGTTGCCAGAATTCGGTGTTAGGCATGGTATGCTTTGATACCAAGAAAGAAATAAACTTGTGTAATGACGAAGAAGGAAGAAAAAAAAGGTTGAAGATACCAAAGAGCTGAAGGCTTTTGTATTATGTGTTTTGCCAAAGAGCCAGCTCCCTTTCTTATAAAAGGGAGAAAACATGAAGAGCAAGCTCAAAGTACATAAGTAATAAATAGACAAGAATGTACACATGTATAGAGGTGTAGTCGGGAACACCCAACCTACACACTAACTCTACAAATAGTGCACTGTCAATCAATCACATATATAATCGTACAGCACGTGAACATTATGTCTTAACATCTCTCGCCAAAATGCCACCACCACTCTCCCAAACGTCAAATCCGTGCAGCCTCCTTTCGCCGATCACATAAAGTCGCTAGCAGCCACGTGTGAGCCAGATCCGCGCGTCGCCCAGCTCCGTTGAACGCCCTGCAACAACACCTCACCATTGTTCTGATGCTGCAGCTCGTTGCCTAAAGTCGCGAGCCAGATCCGCACGTCGCCCAACTCCATTGTATGCCCTGCAATAGCTCCTCGCCATCGTTTCGCCGTTGCAGCTCGCCGCCTGAAGTGGCGTGCATCGCAGCCCACATCTGCACGCTAATTCTGCCGTAAATCTGTTGCTCCTCCTTCAGTTGAACGCTGGATCTACTGTTCGTTTGGGCCACCGCAGCCCTGCCCGATCACTGCTTTCTCTCTCTCGTGGGTTGTACAGATAAGAAGTTCGTTTTGTGAGGTTCGTATTGAGATCATTTTTTGGCACCGTAGAACTGCGTCCTGACTTGTGCTGGATTTTTGGTAAGTTTCCAACACATATTCAAAACTGAATATTGGTTTTAATCGGGCTGATTTAATGTAACACCCGAGACGTTTTGGGTAAGTTTAAAATGTTGTTTTGGTAAAGTTTTATTAAGAATTTATTTGCTTTGAGGGTAATTTGGTGATTTTTGGAAAAGGAAAGGGTATTATGGTCATTTATAGAGAAGATATTTTTGATTTTATATTATTATTTTATTATTATTTTTATTTATTTATTTTTTTTCCTTTTTCTTTCTTTCCCTTCTTCTTCCTTCCGAAAGCCCCTCTCCCTCACCGACAGCTCTCTCTCTCTCTCTCCCTCCCTCCCTCTGACCGAACACCCATCCTTCATTTGGTCTTCTTCTTCTTCTTCAGCTTCCACCGCCGATCACCCATCCATTTTACCCTTCTTCCTCCTCCTTTTCTGGCCGATCGAACCAGCCAGCTTCAATCCTCACCGGAGAAGCTTTGAACCGAACACCCATCGCCGTTCGGCTCAGACCCACTCCCCAAATCGTCGAACCGCACGCCGTCAGCCACTGGAACTCACGAGCAGCACAAATCCTTCGCCGGAGGCTCATCCCGTTCGTCGGTTTCGGTAAGTTTGAAACCCAGATCCGCGAGCCTCGCACGAAAACGAGACCTCACGCGTTCCCACGGGCCGATAGGTTGACTCACCCGCCGCCGCCGTGAAGCCCACGCCCCGCCGCTCGCCGGAGTTGGGTAAATTTTGCCATTTGGTCTGTTTCGTCGAGTTATTAATGTTAGAATGCGTTTTAGCGTAATTCGGTTGGTTTAAGACCTGTTTAGGACACTTTTTAGGTGATTTGTCGAGGACCTTGGATTGTACTTGGAGTGGGGACTCGAGAAGCTCATTACTAGTGGAGAAAGGGTATTTTAGTAAGTAAAGCTTTAAGGTAAGGGATCTCACAACGAAAGAAGTTTTCGAAACCTAGAGCTAGCCCTATATTTACTTTGAAGTTTATGTTTCCGTGTTAAGTATTTAAGAAAGAAAGTATTTTACATGTATATTCCTTTTACACTAGTTCCATGAGTTCTATTTGAGTTTTCATGTTAAAAAGAATGGAAATGATATGTATGTCTTTGAAAGGCGATTTCCTTGACTTATGCATTCATGAGTATGTTCTAAAACGAGCGGGACCTCATGCATGTGTTGTGTGCTCCTGAAAAGATTTATGTAAGGCCGTGACGATAATTCTCCCAAAAGTTTTATGTGGGTTATGAGGGAACCCGAGTCTTTGGATTCTCTATGCTCCCGGGGTTCGAGAGTGCTCCACGATGGTAGCCGACGGGCTTGAGTCTTCGGACTCCACGATGGTAGCCTTCGGGCTAAGTCTTCGGACTCCACGATGTATGTTAGCTTTCGAGCTCAACTCTCAGAGTTAGGGGAGGACTCTATTCGATGGAAAAATTGTGTCTTCGGACTATTTACGAGGCCTTCGGGAGAATTTAATTGTTCACGAGAGCCGCAAGGAAAAGTACATGGTTTATAAAACGAATTTTAGGTCCCCTACTAAAGCGATGGTTTACGATGGTTTTATGATTCAAAATGACATGTTGCATGCGATTGAAACTCTTACTTTGAAACTATGAGTTACTTACTGAGTATTATTCGTTAATACTCACCCTTTTCCTTTTAAAATGTTTTCAGGTAAGGCTAAGATCGGCCCTAGCGCGTGACCGGAGATCAGCTACTCGAGTCATGGGAGCCGAGCGATCGCTATTCCGTTTCTTTTATGTTTCTGGATGTACATAGAACTCATGTCGAGTTTCTAAATGTTTAGGAGGATGTTTCAAAGTCTTTTAACCTTTCTTTGTAAATCGTGCACGTGTATTTGGCTTCCTATGTTTGAATTCACTTGGTTTCTGATGTTTGAACCCTAGCATCATATTGAGAAGTTTGTTGGATGCTAGGAGGTTGTTTGAAAATCTTAGAAGTGTGTTTTTCTATGTCTTATCAGGTAAGGGTCAAATGTTTGGTTTTCGCGTAGTTACGCCGTTATGCTGCCGAAATTTTTGGTAATATAGCGACGTGACTTAGTAATGACTCTTAGGTAGCGTGTTGAGCCTATAGGGTCGTTACATTTAATTATTTAAATGGCCATTTGACTAGCGGATCAAAAATACAGGACACTCATCTCGATTGGAGGCCATTATGATGAAATTGAACCCTCTAGGGCTATCATCCAACAAGTATGGTCACCTTTTGGACAAGTTCTTGCAACTGATAAGATGGTCGATGAATTTATAAAGACAATTTTATTTATCAAATGACTATTAAAGTAACCTTAATTGTTGGATTAATTTTCAAAACACCCATCCTAATTAGAGGCCATTGGAAATTTTGGAGGCGATTTATTTCACCATACAGAACTGTGGGGTAAAGTTTGGTGAATTTCTGATAAAGTGTTAACACAGTAAAGACTAAGCATAAATTGGATTTAATTGGAGGCATGTTAGGCCCCTCTATAAAATTTTAGGAACTGTTCTAAAAATTATTTGACCCTTAAATTTGTTGGTTTTAAATTGAAGGTTAAACAGAAGGCCAAATTTTGGTGTTGGGCAATTTGTAACAAATTTCAAGGAGATGACTTATTGTCCAGAAATTCGAGAAGGTGAGATTTTCACCACCTTATAAATCACTTCAAAAATTAAAGTTTAATTTGAGTAAATCTTAATTAAAGTTCTTGGTTAAAAATATTATTTTTTTAATCGCGTAACTTTCATCCAAGCTTTGAGCTAATTTATGGTTGTTATATTATTGCTAGGGACTATTATTTATTTTTTCAGAAAAAGGTCCTTCGTGCTTGGAATAATATTAATTATTCTTCCTTAAAAGAGAGTAGCTTTTTGGACTGAGCCCCTTTTTAGTTATTAATTAATTTTGGATCATGTTGGAAATATGTAAATTGTGGTAATCATGTATGAGTTATGATTATGGAGTATGTGGTAATTAGTTGGCTTTAAGAAAAAATTATCTTCAATTGAGAAATTTTCCTGAGAGTGTGGCATGTAGATTATGGGGCTCAAAATGGTGAACTACGTGTTGATTGACATGTGAAATTTCCTGATTTACCTTGTGTCTGAATTTCATGGTTTATGATTATAAACTAGTAGTTCTGATTTGTTGTGATTGTGAGTTTAATCCTAAGGCCATAATTACTCTAACTTTTATGATGATGTGAAGATGTGATGGTAAGGTCTTGAGAACCTTGGTAGGGTTAAGGAATGACTTAGGACCCTTAGGCTAGTGACATCTACTACCCCACCTGGAGCATGCTTGCCTACGATGATTATGAAAAGCTAGCTAGTGGGTAGTGTACCCTGATGTGTGATGGCATGGAGGGTGTGTCCTCTATTGTAGAGACAAGCTCGTGAGTTGTGTGTCCGGATGTGTGATGACATGGAGGGGGTGTCCTCTATTGTAGTGACTGGCAGGTGGGTTATGTACCTAGATGTGTGATAGCATGGAGGGTGTGTCTTTCATTGCAGGTGCTAGTCAGTGTGGCATTAGGGTTGAGAACCTTCTTACTGTATGCTAGTTGTGGGGGCGAGGCTTTGTAGTTAGGAAGTATGGCTCTAGGGCATGGCAATGAGGCAATACCGTAGGTGGGGGTAGGCTAGGTTGTCACTTAGTCCAAAGAGTGTAGAACTTGATTAAGATTAGAAGTCTGAGTGGCTCGTGGGAAGTTGACTAGTTGATGTGTTGGACTGTGAGCCTTAGATCTTAAGTGAGCTACTTATTGAGTATTTTTATACTCATTCAATGCTACTATGTTTCCCTTTTCAGGTGGCCAGTAGACTTTGCGTGGCACAAGGCATTGGCTTGACTAGGCTATGGAGTTGTGTCTCTGTTCCTTATGATTGTAGAGTTGTTCTACTTTTAAACTCCTTGTCTTGTTTTTAAAGTTTATTATGCTTTTTGTTTTATGGGTTATAGTAATCTGATCTTATATCGAAACATTTGGAAATATTTGTTTAAAGGTATTTTATTGAAACGAGATCCCAAAGTTAAACATGTTTTTTGTTCTTGTTTGAAAGTTGTTTTTAAACCTTTCTTTTCTTAGATAAGTGAGCTTTAAATAGCGATTCGAGTTGGGTCGTTACAACTATCCTGCAGCGTAGGGGGGTATTTGATTTGTTTTGATATATTTGTTTGTTATCTTTCTTCATATGTTTAATTAGTTGTTTTGATATAATTGTTTTGTGGAGGGGGGCAAAAAGGGGATCTCCATCTTGTAGGTTGTTTTGAATCTTAAATAGAAGTTTGGTCCAAACGTAATTTATCTTCCCCACTTTCCACTTCCTTTTTCACTACAGTAACCATCTCCCCTTTTCTTTTTTTTTTTTCTCTCATTCCTGCTTCTCCTTTGTGCGACTCCCCCTCTCCATTCTCAATTTGCCTTCCTTTTTTTTTCTTCTCCTTGTTGACAGCATGTCACCGTCGCCCACGCCAGCCCCCGTTCTTGATTGCAGCCGCTCGTCCACACCCAAACCTTTGCACCGCTTGCCCATTCGCCCACGTCGATCTGCCGCGCACCAGCCCAACTCGCTCAAGAAGCGCTTAGATCACTACAGCTCTGTCGCCTTCGCCGTCGCAACCTCGATCCGCAGCTCACATTCACCGCTGCAGCCCCGTCCAGCCGCCGCTTAGGTCTTTGCAGCATCCTCCCCCTCTCTCTAGGTTGGGACAACAATGCGTGGGTTGCGTTTTCAGACTCGTTTTCCAGCAAGTTCAGTATTGTACAGCCGTGTTCGGCTTCGATTTGGAGTGGGTAAGTTGTCCGGCAATGATTCAAGGTGGTTTTTGTTTTTAAGATAAATTATAATGTTGTTTGGGTGATTGGAAACTAACCCACCTAGCCTTGGTCCTTATTTTAGAATACCCGCTGTGATTGAAGGCCAATTTGGGTGAAATTGGATTCTTCAAACTGCTGTCTAGTGAGCGTTGAACACTGTTATGGGGTGAGTTTTATTTGAGTGTTATAGTTTTTAACACAATTGAGGCTATGCTTAAGATTAGAGTTAATTGGTACATATTTTATGACTTTTTTCGTTGAGTTTAGGGGTTATTTTGGTATTTTAAAGCTTGCCCATAACATGTTGGGCTTTATGCAAGGTTACCCATTGTGTGGGAGGCCGGATATTCAAATTTGGATCATTTTTATACAAAAATTAGCAACTTAGGTTACTGTTTTTGTGAGTTTTGAAGGTGAGAATTTTTTCATCTCGTCAATTCAAACCTCAAATCAATTGTTGGATGTTGGAAAATTAATGGGTGGAGTTAGCTTTATGCCAAAGGTTTAATTTGTTGTTTGTTGTAAACTTGCTAGGTGACGCTAAGAACTTCTAAAGAGAGTTTGATTTATCTTGGAAGTATTTAATTATTTTTGCCTAGGAGGTAAGTAATATTTGGATTATCCCCTTTAAGACCATGTTTGACTTGGTAGTTGTGCTTGAAGTGTTGTGATTGATTAAGCATCTTAAATCTGTGTATGTGGAACATGGGATCCTTGGCTGATTCGTTCTGGGTTTATTTTTGTGGGCTTAAGGTTGCATGAGCATGTATTTATAATGGTACTAGCATGAGATTAGAATCATGAGCTATTTGTTGCTAGCATGTGTAGCACCTTGGTTAAGTTTTGTGCATGAAGTGCCTGAAAGGGTAAAAATCCATATTTATGAAGAAAGAGAAAATGAATAAAAAGAAAGGAAAGAAGACTCCTCGAAAAACGTAGGAAAACCCATTCAATGGGTTCACTTTGATTACAACATATATAGCCTGCTTAGCATATCGTTATAAATAATGTGATTTGGGGTAGCAAATTTCATATGGGTTCTTAAATCCCTTCTTGGACATACGATACGTTTCAGAGCTATAAACATTGTTTCATTAATGTACTATTAATAATTAGAATGAAAATGAAGATAAATAAAGATTCACAAAAGGGAAACTTCATTCATAGTGTGAGTGTGTGTAGATATATATATTATTTTTTATTTTTTGGTCAAAACCCAAATACAAAACGTTAAACTGTCATGAACTCTTAGCTCAACACTTTTTTTTTTTGAAAAATGTGCAGGTTATTATATTTGTATATCACACCCCGCCCCAAATTACCCTACTATACTTAGGATGAGCTGTGACAACAATAGACCCCAAGTGAGAAATGAAATCTATTATTAAGTCTCTCTCTTATCTCATAACTTAACTTAAGCGATAGACACTACAAATACAACGCAACAAAAATTATACTTTTTACATACAATAGATGATATGCAATGACTGGATGAGACTGGTGGTAGATTCTGATCAACTAACTCAGTGAATGGTGATTCCATAAGAAAATAAATTTTCAAGAAAAATTATTCTCTTACTAAACAAAAGTTAATAACTCTGTGAAATAATGTAAATCATGAACAATTTAGAAACTCTCGGGATCATTTAAAGACATTAAAATCTGTAAATAGAACAACTCTTGAAAACAAGAATAGCACAATAAAGATTACAACTCTTGAAACATAAGCACATTTTAGTAAAAACATAGATAGAGAAATATGCAATTACAGCTCTGGAAAGCGTAAGCATAACTAGTAAAATTCATCACCAAATTTGTATCCAAATCTCTGTCATACTGGCGTAGACTAATCTCAATAAGCACAGTAGAGCAATCTCTGTCATACTATGCACCGAGTAATCTCAAGGGACATAGTAGAGTAATCTCTATCATACATGCATGTAGAGCAAACTCTAACATCTGTAATGCCTCTGGACCAGGATTTGAAATCTGGATTCGACACCTAATTGCCTCGGCATTCCCTTGCATCTCCTGCGGCCTGAGCATGCTAGCATACTATGGAAACACATTCTCATAGCATACTGGGTAATCAGATCTGATGGTTTGAAAACCACTTCCAGCATAAAACCTCTTAAATCACAAATCACTCTAAATCATAAAAACTCTTAATTTCTCAAACTCTTTCTGAAAATTATATTCTTTCTCTAAAACAACATTTCATAAACTTGAGAGATTTTTAAAATAATATTAAACATTTATAATTTCTCAAATAATCATCAAATCTCTCAAATAATATAAAACATCTCCAAAGTTATATTTTCTCTGAAACCACATCTCATAAATTTCATACATTTCTCAATAAACATTAAAACTCTTCAAACATCTTAATAATCATCAAAATTCTCGAATATCTCTTAAAACGATAATTCAAGCTAAAATCACAAAATTACTGCAAAATTATAACAATTTCTCTCAAATATCTCTAAGACCATAACGTCAGTAAAAATCATAAAATATTAAAAATCTCTGACAATTCTCTACAAATCTCATAACAATTTTTCTAGAATCATACATAATTAAAGAATTCTTGAAAACTCCACAATAAAAATTAAATGATGAAAACATTTCATAAATAAACCACTTACAAAATTATCGGCGTGAGAATTTCGAGTTGCAATTAGTCATCCTGAGCTCGGCTCAATCTAAAATTCCAATATTCATATCACAATTTATTCTTCAAACCGTATAATTGGAAAACCAACTTTCCATCCTTAAACAATATTCATCAGTCAAACCTTCAAATACACTTCCTCTCTCATCTTTAAATTACTAAGGTACATTTTTGTCATTTTCTTCAATTAAATATTACTTTATTCTCTCTCCTCATAGACCATTGTTTTATTTCCTATAATAAAAACAATCTTTCATCTATCCCCCTCTATAATTCCAACGTAAAAGCCTCCAAAAAAAACATCTCTCTCTCCAATGACTTCTTTTTTGTACCTTAATATACTTTTAATGATAAAATAGTTTATCATCACCTTCCACTATTCATCTTCTTATTTCTTAAACCTACAAAACATTTCTTTTTTTATATATATTTACAACTTCCATTCTAGCCCTTTTATTTATTTCTTTTCATGATAAATTTTTCTATACATCTTTCCACACTAGCAATAATAATTAAGACCACAATAATCAAAACCTCAATAAGTTTTCATGCTGTAAGGGAGTTTAAAAAAAAATCCACATAAAAACTTCATTCTTTTGTTCAAGTCAACCCCAAATTAAAGAATTAATACATCTAAGGATCCATCAAATTTCTTGAACAATAAGAAAAAACCCAAGAGATAAATCATTCATACATTTTTTTAAAGAAAGGCTTACCAGATTCAGATCTTTGCCTAAAAGCATATTCAAACTGCTTTCAAAATTAGCTATAGCCTTTCCGAAGAGCTCCTGGTGAGTTTCCAACAAGTTTTCAGTCATTCTCCTTTCCCTCTCTTTCTCTTCCTCTTTCCTTTTCTTCCTTTCTCATTCTCTTCATTTCTTTCTTTATTTTCATTTTCTCCCCATTTTCCAAAACACTCCCCTTTTCTTTTTCATTTTTTTCATACTTTCTTTTTGTGTGGCTCAAATGTAGCCACACCAATTTCTTTTTTTTTTTTTTATTTTCTTTAATTTCCTTTTTCTTTTCTTTTTCTTTTAAACCTGATAGCTTCCCATGGAAGCTTGCCTTGCACTTCACTATTTTATTTTATATATTTATAAGTCCTTTTCCATGTCTATTCTTTTCTTTTCTTTTCTTTTTTTCCCTTAAACAAAGTTCCAAATTTCCAATTCTTTTCCAATCCCTTTTCTTTTCCTTTTATTACAAGCTATCCTTCATCCAAAATTTTCAAAATCAAACAATCAACATGCCATAAATACCCAAATACTAGAACACCAAAATTGGGTCTTACAAATTAATACCCCATTTTTGTGAATTTCGTCCTCGAAGTTCAATTAAGAAGTGCATTCGAACTTTACTTTTCTATGTTGTCTTTTCACTGCATGATTTCTTTTTCCAAGTGCTTAAAGATAGAATATGGTGTTACATTGTGAGTTGTGAGGAGGAATCTGTTCTTGGATAGGCAACAAGGACAAGCTGCTAGTAGTGACACATGACAACATTTACAACATCAATTTCCATCTTTAACATCATCATTTGAGTTTTGGGTTTTTACTGTGTCACTTTTTTGTCAAGAAACAGACATGTTTGATAAACTATCATATTTCTTGTTTCTAAATTTTTAGAAACGTTTCTAAAAAAATGGCAAATTTTGAGAAACTACAAAAAGTAAAAAAAAAAGGGGGGGAAATCCATCAACCACACAAGAAGGAGACTCGAAGACAACGAAAGAAAAAATCATTGATTAGACTCAAGTCTACCTTCCAGTTGTGTTGATTTCCGACTGCTATATCTCCCCCCTAGCATTTCGAAACAAACCGTGCGATTTTGGGAGCAAAATTCCAATGGCTTCTGAAATCTCTTCTTGGACATACGATGTGTTCTTGAGCTTCAGAGGTGAGGATACTCGGAATTCATTTACAAGTCACCTCTATGAAGCTCTGGTGCAAGCTGGAATCAATACCTTCAGGGACTCTGAGGAGCTGAACAAGGGAATGGAAATTTCGCAAGAACTTTGTGAAGCAATTTATGAGTCCAGGTTTTTTCTTGTGGTGTTTTCCAAAAATTATGGATCTTCTACTTGGTGCTTAGATGAGCTTGATCGAATTATGGGTTGCATGAAGCACCATAAAGGGCAGATGGTTTGGCCAGTATTCTATGACGTGGATCCTTCTGAAGTGCGAAAGCAAAAAGGCACTTTTGGAGAAGCATTCACTTTACATGAAGAAATATTCAAGGAAGGCTTGGATAAGGTCGAGAGATGGAAAAAAGCTCTAACTAAAGCTGCCAACTTATCTGGGTGGCATTTGGATAAGAGGTAACGTAACATTGCATAATTTTCTTTATAATCCTTTATGCATATCCCATGCACTATCTATTGTATTTCTTTTCTACTTGATTATTCATTCATGGTTTATAATAGCTTACTTGGGTTTTTCGGTAAGTGAGATCAATAATAGTTTGGAAAATTACATGAAGCCTGATAAATAAATTAAATTCAAAATTTTGAAGCGGATATAATTATGAAACAAACATTTTATGTTATTATTTTCATTAAGCAAGGCAATGACATCTAGTCATCACTTTGTACTATTTTGATGTAGGTCTGAGTCTACTCTTGTCAAAGAAATAGTTCAAGAGATATGGACTAAGCTTAACCGCACACTCTTAACAGTTGCCAAAAACCAAGTTGGGATTGATTCTCATATTGAAAAACTAAAGTCCATATTAGATATTGAGTCGAATGATGTCCGAATGATTGGAATTTATGGACTTGGTGGAATAGGCAAGACAACTATTGCAAAAGCTATTTATAATTGTATTGCCAATCAATTTGAAGGTTGCAGTTTTCTTCCTAATATAAAAGAAAAATGTAAATTCTTTAGAGATGATAAGCTGACTAAATTGCAAGAATCACTTCTTCAAGACATCTTGTTGGTTAAAATGCATAGGCCTATAAATTTTTCCGATGAAGGCACTAATATCTTGAGGGATAGACTAAGAAAGAAGAAGGTTCTTATTGTTCTCGATGATGTGGATAATTCAAACCAGCTAGAAAAATTAGCAGGAAATGTAACTTGGTTTGGTCTTGGAAGTAGAGTTATCATAACATCTAGAGATGTGCATCTTCTGAAAAAACACGAGATTAAGTCGACCTACAGGGTTGATAAATTAAATTATTTAGATGCACTAGAACTTTTTTGTTGGAATGCATTTAAGAGTCCTCTTCCTGATGTGAATTTTGAAGAGCTTTCAGATGTTGCAGTTAAATATGCAGATGGACTTCCCCTTGCTCTTACCGTGGTGGGGGCTTCTCTATACAGTTGTTGCAAACTTGAGTGGATAAGCCAGTTGGAGAAGTTGAAAAAAATTCCAAATGAGGATGTTCACAATAAACTTAAACTAAGTTTTGATGGACTTGACGAACTTGAAAAGGCAATTTTTTTAGATATTGCATGCTTCTTTAGAGGGTATAGAAAAGAAGTTGTAAACTCTTTTTTCGATGCTTGTGATTTCTACCCTGATTTTGGAATTAGAGTGCTTATGAAGAAATGTCTTATATATATTGAAGATAATGCATTCCAAATGCATGACTTGATTCAATTAATGGGTAGAGAGATCGTTCGCCGTGAATCTCCAAATCCTGGAGAACGTAGTAGATTGTGGTATCATGAGGATGTTATTCAAGTGCTAAATAAAAATGAGGTATGATCTATCCCTAATCTCTCAAATATATCTTTTCCTTTCCAAAACTACCATAATTTTGTGCAAATTGGAAGTTTTAATATACCCATAGAGTACACAAACGCATCATTTTTTTCTGCAAAATTGGGACATGAACATGACAACAATGATAAATTTTAAAACATGAATTTTAAATATATAAGATTATATTTTCCCCATCTTTTTATACTTTAAAAACGTTATGCTTTTTATTTATGACATTTAAAATGAAAAGAATGTGGAGAAGAGATCATACATATGATACTCATGAGATGTTAAGGAAACCAATGAAATTTCTAATGTTGTGATGTATAATTTTAAAGAATTTGAAATATAATTCAAACTAAATAGACATCTTTCTAGGTAGCTAAACATTTTATTAAAAAAAAGAAAATAGAAGCAACAATGTTCATAACTGCTGAATATAATAGTTTCCACTTGTGTTCACCTGTGTGACTGTAAGTTATTTCATATGTAAAACACTACTAGTTCAAGTGTGAGCCGCATATATGTTATCCAAAATTAGACTGTTAATGCTTCTTTTGTTTTTAGGGAACAAAAAAAGTTCAAGGGATATTTTTAGATATGCACGATGTAAAAGTGTTTTTACATGCTGAAGCCTTTTCAGAAATGAAAAAATTGAGGTTGCTTATAATACGTAATGCTAAAGTCATTGGGAGTCCTCCATCGTATCTTTCTGATGAGTTAAAGTGGCTTGAATGTCATCATTCTTCATCTTCTATAGTACCATCAACTTTTCAACCCAAAAAACTTGTGGTACTGGACATCTCACATTATCCTATTTGGCAACTAACTAAACTCAAGGTATGATGATTAGTTTCATCTATTGAAGTAATGAATTGTGTAACTATATTATTATTGAGTAAAACAAAACTGCTCAGTTTTGGTTAGTTTCACTAAGTGGGCTCTGGTTCAAATTAACGACGAACATAACCCTTTTTTTAAGGATTATTAGCTCTTACGGTTGATTTATTTATTTCCATTGCAGGGTTTTGAAAATCTAAGGAGGTTAATTTTAGTTGATTGTGAAATGTTGACTGAAATTGGTGATATATCATCTATGCCGAAACTTGTCGAATTAAAAATCATCGTGTGCTTGAACCTTGAGTGTTTTTCAAATGGTGGTCTCAAAGGGAAGTCTCTTGTGAACCTTTGTTTTATGGCTTGCCCTAAACTCAAGAAGTTTCCAAATATTCTTGAAGAAATGGGAAGCCTTGAATGGCTTAATTTAGAAGGATGTGGTGTAACAGAGCTGCCTACATCTATTGAAAAATTTACTGCTCTCAAGTCTCTGAACTTGAATATGTGTGAAGACATGGTGCATCTTCCAAGTAGTATCTATATGCTTAAAAGGCTTGAATATATTTCATTGGATAACTGCAAGAGGCTAGCGAAATTTCCGCAGTTTTTGAATTCCATAGCAGATTCATCTTGTTCAGAAGGAAATCATACTGACATCAACCATCATTCCACGTTCGGAATTTCATTGAATACTTTGAGTTTGAACAATAGTGGTTTATTGGATTTGGATTTCCTTGCAGCTTACAACTGCTTTGATTCATTGAAATTTTTGTACTTGAGCAACACCAAAATTAGGAGATTCCCTAGGGGGATGAGCAAGCTTAAATCGCTTCAGGTCATCAATTTAAATCATTGCAAACATCTTGAAGATATTTCAAACCTTCCACAAAATATTGTGATATTGGATGCAAGTGGATGTAATTTGTTGGCAAAGCATGATCATCTTCTAAATGTTTTTCACATTGGTTACTAATGCCAAGACTGGAAACAAGTATTTTTGCATCAGGTTAGTTTTTTCTCCCATCTTACACTTTTTTTGGTAATCTGATATATATATATATGAGGAAAAAAACTTTATTCCCTGAGGCCCCATTTTCTTATCATAATGGGAATTGAGGGAGAAGAATTAAAATTTTCATTCTCTTCAACATTGTTTGTTTATTATTAATACCTACTAATATTTGAAAGTATAAATTAATATTACATTGCAGGCAATCTACAATAACAAATCCTCGGCTCCTTTTGTACTACCTGGAAGTGTGATTCCAAACTTTATTGCCCATTGCAGCAGAGGTTGCCCTGTCACACTTGAAGTGACTTTGCATATGGAGCAAAATATTAAAGGGATAATACTATGTGGGGTTTTTGATCCGAAGAATGACAGCTACCACTATATAGAGGTTGAGATTAACGGTAGGCCTTGGAAACCAATTAATATTTATTTTAATTTATTACATCCAGCAGAAGGTTTTTGGCCGTATAAATCAGAGCATCTGTGGGTTGCTTACTGTAACCTTATGCTTTCAAATCTGAAAAAATTATTGAAAAACAACCCAGGTCATTTGGAAGTTGCAGTTTTTAGAGTTACACATCGGCCAAAACAAAGGTCGTTACTGACAAATTGTGCAGCTCGTTTGGTATTTGATGTAGAAAATGAGGAACAACCATATTTTTGGTGAAAATTGAAGATGAAGAGGAAGAGGAAGTTATTGAAAAGAAGCAAGCTAGAGTCTAAATAATAAAAACTGAAACTCCTTTTTCATATTATTCTAATATTTTTCTTTAATTTTACTAAGTTCTCTCTTATTTCTCTTTACATTAATATTGCACTCCAAACTTAAACAAGTCTGGAAACTTAACTTTAAACTTGAGAAAGTGTTGCAATTTTACAATATGTTAAGTTTTTGTTGGAAAATTCATTAAAAAAAAGTATTCTCATACGATTTTTGAATGGTACAAATTTGATAAAATTTTGAAGAAAAACAACATTAAAGCTAAATTTTTGTTAAAATTTGTGAGCTTTGAAAAATTTATTCAAAGATTAATTTGTATATTAATCAAATTTAAATTTATGCAAAATTTGATATTATCGAAATTAATGAGCCTAGGAAATTATTACATTATTTTGTTTTGTTTTGTTTTTTTTTTTGGTTAAAATAAGTTGGTGAATTACTTCTCATCATACCATCTCAAATCAGAAAAGTATGAATCAATGTTGTGCTGTAATGATTAGAGATTTGGCTGCCCTTTGTTGAAAATTATATGATTTCTGTGAATCCATAAACACGAAAAAAAAAAAAAAAACCACAATTGCCTTCCCAAATTACCCTTCGAATGATTTGATTTGACACACACCATGATTTTTGTGGAAAGCATTTTTAAAAATCCAGTTGGGTAAAGGCATAATATGATTTTATTTTCTAATTTAGATGAAATGTCTGTAAGGACCACACATTTAGTTTCTCGTGGAAGTTGATGATTGGACTATTTTAAGATTTATTAAAGTAAGATAACTAATTTGGACATTTAAATAGAATGGGACATTAAAAAGAAATTCAAACTTAAAAATAGAGAAAATATCAATTTTTATCCCTAGAATTAGCAAGGTATATGAATTCTTACCCTAAAATTTTAATTTCTTCCAACTGATCTCTAAACTTAAACTTAAATATGTGTTGCAATGTTTGTCCTCTGTTCAATTATTGCTAAATTCATCCCATTGATTTTAACAAAAAGTAAAGTCAAAATAAACTTACTAATCTCAACAAACATTGTCTTATATAAAATTAAGTTCGATTAATGTGCAAGATTAGCGATAGAATAAATCTTTCAAAACTCACAAATGGTGGAAAAAAATCTTACTTTAAAATTGTTTTACTTTAGAGCTACATTAATTTTGAATCAGAAGTGCTAAAGTGAGCGACAATTGAAATGTACCTTCGACTAAGAGGTTAGATGTTCAAATTCTCCAACCTCCAAATGTTGTTGAACTCAAAAAAAAAAAAAAATTGTACTAGAAATATGTTTTATGTTCATTTAATACATATGAGAATATTTTAATTGATGAATTTTTAAATGAAAGTCTATTAAAGAGTAAAAATTGCAATTTCCATTAAAGTTGAAAGTTAAGGCCCCGTTTGATAACCATTTAGTTTTTGGTTTCTGGTTTTTGAAAATTAAGCTTGTTTTCTCTCAATTGCTCTACAATGTTTTCATCACCCCTTAAAGAAATATTTGAATTCTTAGCTAATTCTAAAAACAAAAACAAATTTTTGAAAACTACTTTTTTTAGTTTTCAAAACATGACTTGATTTTTGAAAACATAGGTAAAAGGTAGATACTAAAACAAGTAAATTTATGGGTGAGTAATATTTCTAAGCTTAATTTTTAAAAACTAAAAAACTAAATGATTATCAAACGGGAACTAAGATTTTAACATTTTTCAAAGTTTAACGAAAAACAGACGAAATTAAAAATTTGTGATAACCATGGGTATAAGTTGGTAAGTTCCGGACAAAATTTGATACCATTAAATATCCCCAGGCACAAAAATCAATTTAGAAATAATATGAGTAAAGCTGATGTGAGTTGATTTGAGCCTTTTAATAAAGTCTCGATTCCCAACTGCTACATTTATTGCACCGTCGAAATTTCAACTCTTTGTTTTAATAAAGTCTTGAATCCCAACCGACAAATTTATTGCACCGTGGAAATTTCAACACTCCCAAATACAAAAACGTCAAAACCCGTCATAGACTCCATATCTAAACACTTTATAAATGTGAACGTTATTTTATTCTTATATTTTTTCTCAGATTAGAAGCAAAGGAGAGGAAAAAAATCTCCAACCACACGAAGAAAACTCAAAAGCAACAACCGAAAAATTAAACCATTGACCAAAGTCAAGTCTACCCTAGTTGTGCTGATTTCCAACTACTATATCTACACCTTAGTATTTCAGTGCAAACCGTGTGATTTTAGGAGAAAAATTCCAATAGCTTCTGATATCTCTTCTTGGACATACAATGTGTTTTTAAAGCTTCAAAGGTGAGGTGTTGCGTAAAATACAATACCACAAGTGTACGAATCAAGTTTTAAAATAGTGAATGATTGTTCAGAGTATCGTCCACAAGATTAATTTTCTAGATCACTTAAGTATCATGCATATTATCACCAAATCTTATTCAGAGAAAGAAATCTAGAGATAGGAATCAAAACTAAAATAAACCAATAACGATGAAGACAAATGAGAAGATAAATATTTTAAGGAATTGATTTCACCAATTAGATCAATGATTCAACTAATTAAACAACCAAGATTGATTATGCAAATATTTTATAGGTTTAGAAATCTTTAATCATGAATGATCCTTTCAAAGACAACAATTCTCATGCAAAATTATAAAGCCTACATTCTTGATGATTTTTAATAACATGCATGACATTAAGAACCTTTATTAAACAACCTCTAAAGGAGCCCTAATCATGGTCATGTCAAAACTACCCTTAGTCATACAATTAAGGTCTAATCTAAACTACCATTTCTCAAGTGTAAATTTAGATCGACAAAGCAACTAATCAATGACCAAAAGATGATATGAATTAAGCACATTAAAGGATGAATGGAAGAAAAGTCATCAATCCCTAAACATTTAATTAATCAAAACATTAAATCTAACGGCTACATCAAACCCTAAGACAAAAGAGTTTAGTCACTCATGTTCACTATTACAAATCCTAAACTCAACAACTCCATAATAAAAACTACAAAATAAAGGAAAAGAAAGATAGAACTATTGTTGTGTGTCAATCTCTCATCTTTGTTGCGATCTCTCTTCAAAGTATCTCTCCCGTACTCCACCAAGCTCCTCTAACTCTCCAGATAATGTAGAATTCGAAAATAGGATTGTGTCTCTCCAAATGGGCTCTCCCAAACTACAAGCCAAGAGGTTTAATTTATAGTAGTTGAAGCAGCGTCGAGACGCTAGGGACAACGTCTCAAAGCTACACCCTAGTTGTGCATTATAAGCAAGGAAAGAAAGGTAGAGTCAAGACGCCATACTGCAGCGTCTTGACGCTAGCTCACACAGAGGCAGCAGAAAGACAAAGCCAACTACGATGTCGTCAAATACTTCATCGTGTTCGAGTTTAGTTTATGGTTCATCACCAGGAGAGGGTAACAATGACTCCGTCGAAACATAGAGTTGTCCATGAGGCTATGAATGTTCACAAGGCTAACTTTTGGAACCATTACGGCATTGTCGTCAATGAACATATTGATGGGAAGGCCGCTATGTACATATCATCTGTGCAAGAACACTTTAGACTTGAGAGCTTAATCAATTGAAGAAGCTTTGCTACATGATATGCTCTAGAGGATCATTAAAATTTCTGTCTTTTTGGTTGCAAACGTTTGTAAATATTGATCATTTTCTACTGACTTTTTGGTAACTATGCTTAAATGATCAATAGAAATGTATACTTCCTTTTACCTCAAAGGTGCTAGCTTTCACACATCTAATCGTATGCATCCTTATCCAAAGCATTCGCTCAATGGATGGCCTGACTGATCACGATAGGGGTAGTACTTTTCACCTGTGATCCATAAGCACACAATAAGTTTATTTTTCCCTTTTTCTTCTTTTCTCTTTTCAATAAGATTTTTTTCCCTTTAAAGCCATGTTCTTTTTTTTCTCATTCATTTTTTAGGCAAATATCCACATCTTTTCCTCATAAGCAAATGCATTACAAGTTTTATTGCAAAAACTACCCTAAAGCTAGCTTAGACCTATCGAGGTGACAACATACATCTAGTCCCTATAAAGTTGTCCTAAGCCTTTGAAAACATGCTAGAAAGGCTAACTCATGCTCAGGGAATTCAAAAATTATTAGAACAAAATTTTAAGAAGCTCAAATTAGGAAAACAAGCTTAACTCCTCGAAACATGCAACTAGCAAGTAAAACAAGCAAATATTAAGACATCATGGTCAAGCATGGAGCTCCCACATCATCTAACATTGAAGCACAAAAATTCTCCAAAATTTTTCAAAAATTTCCCAACAGATTTTCAACAAGCGCAGAAAACAACAAATCAACAAGATCATGCTTGACACAGATAATCAAGAGTCCGAGCTTAGGTGCTCAAGGACAACACAACAACGCACAACTATCAAACCTAAAGATAAGTCTGAGCTTAGATGCTTAAGGACTCAATCAACTACGCTAAACAATTCTACAACATTCAAAGCTCTAAAATAAACCTCCACCCCCAACCTAATTTGTACATTGTCCCCAATTTATGAAGAATTGAAGAATAGGGACAATTAAGGGAATAAATGTACTCCCCTAACATTCTAAAAGCATAGGCAGGGTGGCGACATGCAGCTCCTCCTCTTAAATTTTTTTTTTTCATGTTTTTAGTGTTCAAGCTTCCTCATCTGCAAAATTCAACCAAAAACTTAAATAAAGCAACAAGCTAAGCAAGTAAACAAACTAAGGAAAACAAAAGAAAGCAAGAGATATTTTAACGCCTGGCTACCTCGAGGAAGTGCAAATTTTTAACGTTGATTGCTTGACGGGCATTGCGACACTTCACTCAACTAGGATCCTCCAAACTCGATCCTAAGCTATTCTTTATTCCAGTCATCGCAGATGACTCTTCATGCATCTCATCATTTCTTTCATACAAAGAATCAAAACATTCCACTAGATTGACAACTTTAAATTCAACAACCTTCTCATTAAACGCTACAGACACAGTCTCATTATCAACATCAATGTTAATTTTTGCCATTTTCTAAGATGGAAGCCAATGCATGCTTAGGCCTAACATAAAAATCAGCAGGGAACAACAAATTATTAACCTTAATAAGAAAATTCTCCACTATGCCTAGAGGTCGAATAGTAGAATGATCAGCTAGTTGCATCATAATGCTTGATACATTCAAACCATTCAATCCCAATTTTTGATATATAGACAAAGGTATAACATTAATAGATGCACCTAAGTCTAACATGGCTTAATCTCTTTTCCTTCGATCATACACGATAATGTAAACATACCAGGGTCGCGAAATTTTTCAGGCATTGATTCTAAAGCAATAGCCGAAATGTTTTTACTGACCTCTTTCTTCTTACCTCTCTGAGTCCTTTTGGTCGTACACCACTTCTTTAGGAACTTTGCCGATTTTGGAATCTCCTTTACTGCCTCTAGAAGTGGTATGTTGACCTCCACCTTACTGAAAAGCTTGAGCACTTCCTTATCTTGCTCATCTTCTTTCGAAATCTTCTCTTCTCTTGAAGGAGCTAATCTAGAAGGAAATGGCGCATGAGGTGAGTCAATAAGCAAATCAACAAGGGGATCAGGTACATTACCTATTGGTGTTTCAGGGCTGGTTTCCTCAATCTTTTTCTCAACATTCTTCTTAATATGGGGGTCAGGTGGTCCAACAACTAACTTGCCACTTCGCAACACAACAACACTCACATTTTCCTTCCTCTAAACTTTGGTTACGCAGGTAATTTACTAGAGATTTGGGTCTCCTCTAGTTTACTCACCGTGGTGGCTAACTGGGTGATCTGATTGCAAAGGTTTTGCATCCCAGCACACGTCTCTTTTTGGAATTTAGTTGTATAATGTTAAAGCTTATGTGCATTGTCAGCTAAACTATTAACTATGTCTTTAAGGGACATACCTGACCTCGAAGCCTGTTTCAAATTAGATTGTTGTGGGGGTCTCTGGAAATTCTGATTCTAGTTCTGGTTGTAGGAAAAGTTGAGATGATCTCGCAAGCCTGTGTTGTAGTTGTTGCTATTTGGGTCATATCTATACTGAGGGTTACTCGCGTACCCTCCAATAGCATTCACCTCATGGGATCCTCATTTCTGAAACTCCGAACAAGGGTATGTAGTATGGCTTACTGTAGAGCAGAGGCCACATGCCTTCACTACCCCTGACTGACCTACAACAATCTGTTTAACTAGGTTAGTAAGTTTAGATATTTGTGTTTTGAGATCACTAACCTCTTTCCTTTGGGATTAGGATATAGGTGCAAGGTCTCGAGTCCCAAATTGTTGGCCATTCTCAGCCATATTTGCTATCAATTGCTGGGCCTATGGGGGCGTCTTATTCACCAAAGCTCTGCTAGATGCGAAATCAATCATTGGCATGTCTGTGGGTAGCAAGCCTTCATAGAAATAAGTGATCAACAATTGATTGAAAATTTTATGGTTAGGAAAGCTAGCACACAACCTTTTAAATCGTTCCCAATACTCATGCAGCGTCTCTCCTGTCATATGAGTAATTCCATATGTCTCCTTTCTCAAGTGGGTGACTCGGGATGCTGGGAAGAACTTTTTCAGGAAAAGTTTCTTCAGCTCATTCCACGTCATGATCGAGCCTGTAGGGAGGAAATAAAGCCAGCCTTTCGCCTAATCCTTCAGGGAGAAAGGGAACACTCTCAGATTTATTTGCTCATCAGTGACTCCGTGCAGCTTCATCTCCGTACATACTATGTAGAACTTCTTACAATGTTTGTGCGGGTTTTCACCTACACTACCACGAAAAGTAGGGAGTAAGTGTATAAGGCCGAGTTTTAGCTCGAACTCACTTTGAATCTCTGGATATGTGATACACAAAGGCTGCTGGTCTAGGTTCGGGGAGGCTAATTGCTTAAGCGTCTATTCTGCCATCTTTTCTTCTTCAGACGATTCTTCTAAGTTTGAAAGCTTTCCTAGATCAATGAAGAAATCGCCACCAACTTCTTGCTTCCTCTCTCTTGTTTCCTTCCTAATTCGCCGGTCTTCTCGCTCAATATCTGCAAAAAATTGAAGCTCAACTTCCCGCGAGGAGCGAGTAAACATGCATAACAAGAGAGGGATTAGTCAAACACACAAACCAAGGATAGAAAAGAAAATAACCAAAATTTACGTCCCCAGCAACCGCGCCAGTTCGACAGAGCTTGTCACATTCACCAAATAAATTTATAACCAACCACAATTTGCAGTAAAAAGTGGTCGAGCGAACACAGGGAGGCAGAAATATGGCTATTTTAATTTCTTTCTTTGATTCCAAGAACTAAGAGGGGTTCAAGATTACACTAATAACCTTGGATTTTTCATATAATAGATAATATTATATTGCAAAAAAAAAATCAAAATTACTATTAACTATTAAATAACTCATTAATTATGACGTTTTAGGGCATAATATTGAAATATAAAATATATTATTTAACATCATGCAAATAATTATCCATTCAATTTTAGCATAGAAATCAAACAATTTGAAAAATGATCTCTAAAAATCATTTCTAATGCTATGGTGCTTTAGTGAGTTAGAAAAATTGTCGTTGAAGGGTGATAACTCTTAAATTGAGAGTTATATGCTAGTATTTCTGGACTAAATTGTCATATTTTATTTCATTATATCTTGAAAATTCCCTAACTTTGAGTCATTTTGCTCTATGACTAATTTTGATATAGTAACATTATTATTAGAGCAAATTTATCTTAATTAAGGTGCTTTATGTGATTAATTCAGGTTTGATTAAGGAGGACTCAAGAGGCCAAGAGCAGCAGTTTTACAACTGTTTGCTGGAGCAAACTTTGCGATTCTGGCAGATATGAATTTCGCACGTAGGAATTACGATTCATTAAATGAGTTGGCATCTGTCAGTCCAGTCAGCGTGTTTTCAGCCATCCAGAGCCTACGTCTCAGGACCTGTCTAATCAGCCCTTGTTTTCATAAAGAATGAGTATAGCTTTAATTTTGTTCCAGCAATTGTGATTTCTTTTATTTCATTTCCCTTGATGAATTTGAATGGTTACAAACTGAGTTACTTAGAATTAATTTAGGGTAATTTGAAAAATTAATAGTCTCTGTGGATACGATAATATACTTATTGCTTGCTACAAAAGTATGTGTACACTTGCACATAGACATCATAATATTGCATAATTATTCACATCACTCTAGCAAGTCATCAAGTTTTTGGCGGCGCTGCCGGGGACTAGTCAATTTTTCTTTTACTTAAATTGATTTTTGGTAACTGGAGCTTATTGAATTCTAAGATTGCTGTTTGTTTGGCCTTAATTCAGGTGGTTTGCATTAGTGCATGAGAAAATTTCCTCATTCTCTACACTACGATCCGGAGATTGAAAGAATATTTCACGTGCATAGAAGGGAACAACGAGGGAGAAAACATACAATGGACCGTGTTAATCCTTAAGTGAGACCTGCAATTCAAGAGGACTTACCAGAGCATCAACCAGAGCATTTTGGAAATCCAACGAGAGAGGGACTATATGAAGCAGTTGGTCGACAAAATTATGCTCATAATCCTATCTTTGTGGCGGATGATAGGGAGAGAGTTATTCGCGCTTATGCTATGCCTACATTTGATGGGCCAGGAATTGTTGGACCTGATTTAGAAGCTACAGAGTTTGAATTGAAACCTGTCATGTTTCAAATGTTGCAGTCTATTGGACAGTTTCATAGATTACCTTAAGAGGATCCTCACTTGCATTTAAGAAACTTCTTAAGTGTGAGTGATTCTTTCAAGAAGCAAGGTGTGTCAAAGGATGCTAGAAGATTAATTTTGTTCCCGTATTCTTTGCGAGATCAAGCAAAATCATGGCTGAATTCCTTTGGACCTGGAACCATAACTTAATGGAATGATTTGGGGAAAAGTTTTTGATGAAGTATTTTCCACCAACCAAAAATGCAAAACTTAGAGGAGAAATAGTTGCTTACAAGCAGTTTGACGACGAGACTTTTAGTAAGACGTGGGAAAGATTTAAGGAGCTACTTAGAAAGTGTCCTCATCATGGTCTACCTCACTGCATTCAAATGGAAACGTTTTATAACAGGGGAGTGCTTGAATCTAGAAACACAGAACATGGTAAATGCGTCAGCAAATGGAGCTCTTATGGCTAAGACTTTTGATGAAGCATATGAGATTCTAGAAAGGATCTTAGCAAATAGTTCTCAATGGTCAGATGTCAGGAACAATCCAGGAAAAAAGAACAGGGGAGTGCTTGAAGTAGATGCATTAACTTCTCTCAGTGCTAAAATGGCATCAATGGAAAATCTTCTGAAAAATTTGCAGTTGGGAAATACAAATCAGAATGTTGCAGCAGTTAATCAGATAACAACAGAATCTTGTGTTTATTGTGGAGAGGGGCATACATTTGAGTTTTGTCCAGCCAATCCTGCATCAGTTTATTACGTGGGACATCAGAATATGCAGAAGAACAATCCATTTTCTAATACATACAACCCAGGGGGAGGAACCATCCAAATTTTTCATGGAGTGGTCAAGGGAATGTTGCACACGGAAATCAAGGGCAAAATAGAATGAATTTTTCACCTGGTTTTGGGCATAATCAACAAAATATGTCACAGCAGAAGGCAATGAACCATTATATACCAGGAACATAATTAGAGAGTTTGATAAAAGAGTATATGGTCAAGAATGACGCAGTGATTCAAAGTCAACAAGCATCTCTGAGAAATTTGGAAATACAAGTTGGGCAGTTAGCCAATGAGCTGAAGACTAGACCTCAAGGTAAGCTACCTTCAGATACAGAGATTCCAAAGAGAGAAGGTAAGGAGCATGTGCAAGCTATTGAGCTACGAAGTGGAAAACCTCTTGTTGCAGCAGAAAGATTGAGCAAGCAAAAATAAAAGTTTACAGAGTGTGCGGTGCAAACAGAGGAAAGAATGACAGTTGAATAAGAGATTTCAGTGTCTCAAGAAGAAAAGAATGCTGAGAATACAAAGGATGTTGAAAATACAAGGGATACTGAGAATGCTGAAGTAGAAAACAGTGCTGAAGCAAAACGCCCAGCAATAACACAGAAGACAACTGCTGTGAAACCAGCATTTGTGCCACCACCACCACCACCATTTCCTCCTCGATTAAAGAAGAAAAATCAAGATCAGCAATTCAAGAAGTTCTTCCATATCTTTAAACAGCTTCATATAAACATTCCTTTGGTAGAAGCTCTTGAGCAAATGCCAAAGTATGCGAAGTTCCTTAAGGATATGCTCACCAAAAAGAAGAGGCCAATTGAGTATGAGATTGTACTATTATTAGGAGAATGTAGCTCTATAGTTGCAAATCCTATCACTCCCAAGCTTCGAGATCCTGGATCATTTACAATACCAGTGTCGATTGGAGGAAAAGAAGTATGAAGAGCTCTTTGTGATTTAGGTGCTAGCATAAACCTCATGCCATTGTCCATTTTTCAAAAGTTAGGCATTGGAGAGGTAAGACCAACCATTGTGACATTGCAGCTAGCAGATAGATCGATCACATATCCTGAGGGGAAGATTGAAGACATATTGGTACAAGTGGACAAATTCATATTTTCAGCCGATTTCATTATACTGGATTATGAGGCAGATAAAAATGTCCCGATAATTCTAGGAAGACCTTTCTTAGCTACTGGAGGAACAATGGTGGATGTTGGAAAAGGGATTATTACACTGAATGTGGGCGATCAAGAGGTTAAGTTTAATATGTTTGATGCTGTGAAATACCCTTCAGAAATCAAAGATTGTGCAGTTATTAATGTTTTGGAAGGGCTGATTGAAGAGAGTTTTGAACTGGAAATGCAAGAGAAACATACTAAAAAATTTGGAGAAGTTATGAATGAGGATTTGGAATTTTGCAGTGTAGCACATGAGTTATAAAGTGCCGATGAAATTTCTAGCAATAAAAGAGTTTTCAAATCTTTGGAGTTAGTAGATAGAAAGTCACCACCCACTCAGCCATTAGTCCAGGAGTTCAATTTGGAGAAGCAAGACAAAAAGGAGTCTAAGAACCAAGTTGCAGATCACTTCTCAAGATTAGAGCAGCAAAAACAAATGCTTCAGCAACCCAAGATTAAAAATTCTTTCGCTGATGAACAGTTATTTACAGTAGCCCACATCAAGGAAGTAGAAACACCTTGGTGTGCTGATTTTGCCAACTATCTTGATTATGGAATTTTGCCCCCTGGTTTATCAAAACAACAATTGAAAAAGTTTCTCTATGAGGTGAAGTTCTATTTTTGGGATGATCTATTTATGTTTAGACAATTTGCTGATAAGGATAAAAAAGAGTTTAAGGTGAATGAGCGCCTAATCAAATATTATTGGGAGGAGGAGTTGCAACAAAATTGTGCCTCTTTCCAACAATTTGAGGATGGTTGAAACAAGAATTTTGAGGGAGCATTGGTACATTAATTTGAAAATCAATTGTGCTTCCGCGGATGGTTTGTTGCGTTTTGGTTTATTTTCATTTTAGTTATTTTTATTTTCTGCATGTTTTCTTTGAGTCTGTTTTTCTGTTGTAGGTGTTCTTATTCTGTTGAAATGACAAAGGCTGATAATGCAAAGGCTAGGGCATAATGAATTACAACATCAAACGAAGAAGGAGAAGGGATGTAGTCTGTCTTCCTTTAATCATTTACTTATCTGTCTGCCTTTGTTTGTCTTTATTCAGTTATTGTCTATGTTTATTTCTGCTTTATTAGGTGTTGCTGTGTTGTTTAAGTTTTTAGATACTAGGACCTTAGAATGAAAAGAAGAAAAGTTGCCCCAAGTTTAGGAATGTAGTAATGATCTTCTGAGCTCGTAGTAAATTGAAAGCATATTTTGTTTCAGCCTCCTTGCTCTTAAATTAAATGTTGAATGAGTTGTTCTTGCCTAAACCTGTTGTAAAAGCAATTAGATTGCAGTAGCATACTTAGAAATAGCATGTCAATTATGTTGTGCTCCGCTTGTACCTTGAATTCTCCTGCTGAATCAAATTTTTTCCTATATCCAAAGCTGCTGGATGATTGCTGATGATTTAGCATTTTAGGTTATTGAATCTTTTGCACAAGAAGTCCTAAGTTTTAAATAGATTCTTATAGAGCCATCCCTTTTAAAGCCTAGAAGTCTAGGAATGCTCATTCCCAACCAAGTGATACCAAGTTTACTTCACTGACTAATTCTAGTTTTTTTAGCTAGCTTGTAATAAGTTTGGGGATCTTCCCTTTACTTTCTCTCATTGGGGATAATGAGTGATTTAAGTTTGGGGGGGGGGGGGGGGGGCGTGTTGAAGTTGCTAGAGCATTTTTGAAGATTTTGCTTGTTAATTTTTTTTTTTTAGGATCTACTCTTAGGGAGCACTCCTCTTCCACTCCTAAGATGCACTCCTCCCCCTTGCAAGCAAACCCAACCTGTTTAGGTTGTCAAAAAAAAGTTAGCTCAGAAAAAGGGTTTTGCTAAAGCAATCTTTGTGTAGCTTGTGCTCGTACCTAGATGTTTTCACCAAAAAGTGTTAGCATTCTGGAACGAAGGTATAAGCTGCATGAAGAAGCTTTTAAAAAAAAAAGAAAAAGAAAAAGGAAGCAAGGGATGAGTGTTAGCCTAATTGTCACAACTCTCCTAGAGCTTAGGTGAGCTTCATCATAAAATGTTGCCATTCTAAGAAGTAAGAGGGGAGTGACATGAGGACCAGTCTTAGAAAACAAGTGGAATGAGTGTTATGCCTATGCCACTTTATGGTACAAGAGGGAATAGTGTTGGGACATCAGATTTCAAAGAAAGGCATCGAAGTAGACAGAGAAAAGGTGGAGCCAATCTCCAAGTTACCTCCAACTAAATCAGTCAAACAAATTCGAAGTTTGCTAGGACATGCAGGATTTTATTGGCGGTTCATTAGAAACTTCTTTCAAATTTCCAAGCCCTTATGTACACTACTAAAGAAAGACCAACCATTTGTGTTTGACAAAAAATACTCAATTTCATTTGGAAGATTGAAAGGAGCACTAAGCTCTGAACCCATCATGATAGAGCCAAACTGGACAAAACCATTAGAGCTTATGTGTGACACCAGCGATTTTGCAATAGAGCTGTACTGGTACAACGACGAGATAAAATGATCCATTTCATCTATTATGCCAGCAGAACGATGAATGAAGAACAAGTCAACTACACCACTACCGAAATAGAACTTCTAGCAGTTGTCCTTGCTTTCAATAAGTTAAAATCCTACTTGGTTGGAACTAAAGTGTGGTGTACACCGAACATTCAGCCCTAAGATACCTACTGTCAAAGAATGATGCAAAACTGAGATTGATCAGATGGATCTTATTGCTTCAGGAATTTGACTTAGAAATCCAAGGTAGAAAAGGGATCGAGAACCAAGTAGCAGATCACATGTCCTGATTAGGACAAAAGGCCAGGAAAGCAGAAGTGGAGAAAATTCAGGATGAGTTCGTAGATAAAATTTTATTAGCAGTGGAGGCAGATTCAACCCTTTGATATGTAGATATAGCAAACTCCTTGGTAAGCGTATTAACACAACCATATGCAAATTTACAACAACTAAAGAGATTTTTTCATGACATGCGTAATTACTATTGGGATGAACTGTACCTTTACATGCTTGGATCAGACCAAATTTGGAGAAGATGTATAGTAGAGGAGGATATGTTGAAAGTGTTGGAGGCTTGTCAGCAGCCCCATATGGAGGACACTTCGCAGGTGCTAAAACATCAGCAAAGGTGCTCCAGAGTGGGTACTTTTGGCCCACATTGTTCAGGGATGCTCAAGAATTTGAAAAATGTTGTGATCGATGTCAAAGTACAGAAAATATATCTACTAGAAATGAGATGCCAATGAATTACATAATTGAAGTAGAAATTTTTGATGTATAGGGAATTGTTTTAATGGGAGCATTTCCCCCATCATATGGAAATATCTATATTTTGCTAGCAGTAGACTACGTATCTAAGTGGATAGAGGTAGTGGCAACCACAACAAATGATGCAAATGTGGTGAAGAAATTCCTGCTTAAAAATATTTTTACCAGGTACTGGACCCTGAGAGTTTTGATAAGTGACAAAGGGACGCATTATGTAAATAGAGCTATGGCAGGCCTGCTAGCTAAATACAATGTCAAACACAGAATTGCAACCGTTTACCACTCCCAGACAAATGGGCAGGCAGAAGTATCTGGATGAAGCATATTAGGCCTATAGGACTGCATTTAAAACACCGTTGAAAATGTCCCCATACTGGATAATATTTGGAAAAGCATGTCATCTACCGTTAGAGCTGGAACATAAAGCATATTGAGCAATAAAAAGATTAAATTTGTATCTGAACCCAGGCAGGAATCAAGTGGAAGCTTCAACTAAATGAGCTTGAGGAATTTAGACTTTCGTCCTATGAAAGTTCAAAGCTATACAAAGAAAAGACGAAAAAATGGCACAATCAAAGAATCAAAGATAAAGACCTGCAGGCAAAACAACAGATGTTACTATCCAACAAAAAATTGAAGCTTTTTTCATGTAAGCTAAAATCTAGATAGTCAAGACCATTTCTTTGAAAAAATATATCAACACGGGGCTGTCGATCTAAAGGACGAGAAAGGAAACATCTTCAAGTATATGGTCAAAGGATTAAACCCTACTGGGGTAAAGCTATGAGCAGAGATAAAGCTTCTATCTCCTTAATAGAAATTGAATGAAAAAGGAATAAGGTAATATTAGTTTGTAAATAGCCAAGAAACCCCCCCCCCCCCCCCCCCCCCCCTTATTTCTATGTATTGAGAAATGACTAAACAATTTTTATCTAAGGAAAAATCTTGTCTAGGTTTAGGTATTTAAGTTGACCGTTTAGGGAACACCTCTACCTGGGGATGTACCTAAGAAATTGATTAAGAAATTCAAAATTCAAAAAGAAATAAGAAAATAAAAAAAAAATAAAAAACCTTAAGATATGAACTATTTTTTGAGTCTGTGTGAACTTTTTAACAATTTACTTGTGAGTTTAGATTAAAAGAAGAAAGGAAAGTTAAATGCCAAAACCAAGGAACAAGATTGTAATTGCATTTGGGAAGAATGAGCCAAAACTGAGGAACAGGAATGCAATTGCAAAAGTGCGAGTAAAACATCAAATACAAGAGGAGGAATGCAAATGAAATGCAATTTCTTTTTCAAGGTAAAAAGGGCAAGGCCATGCGTCAAACAAAAAAAAAAAAGGAAGGAATGAGCATAAAAGACAATTTGCGATTTTTAAAAAAGAAATGTAGATCGTTTCCTTGTAAAACTGACCTAAAACGATTTGGTCTTTTGTCTTTCCCCCATTGTCTTCCTCACTCAAGTTGTACAACTTCTTCACTCAAGCCGTACAACACTTCCAACTACAACCATGAGTGCTCCACCAAACACCTACAAACGCTTATCAAAACGCTCGATGGCAGAAGAAGATTCGGCACTCCAAATCGCAGACCCACCGTAAAATTCATCTCCACCCATTTCAAAGCACAAAGAAACCAAGGACCAAGATCTTTTCTCCTTGAAACCAGGTTCGAAAGAATGGAAAGAGCAATTGCGCAAGCTATTAGACGAGCAATGGGAACAGTAAATGGAAATGGAACAACCTCTCCAATCTCAGAAACCTATAGCATCTCAATCAGAAGCAACTTCATCTAAGCCTCGGGAAACAAAAAGAGGAACCCAAGCATGGCGTGATCAGATTCGAATGATGCATGAGTGAATGGGAGTGGCAGAAATCGAGCAAAAGCTTCTAGGGCTCCATTATAGTTCTGAAGAGGATGAAGAAGAACAACATCTCACTCCCACATTGAATTCTTCATCCCAAGAAATAGATTTGACCAAGCAAGAAGATGAAGAAGTTAGAAAATTTTCACTGCCCAAAGAGGTAAAAATTCAATTGCCCTCTGTTTCTAAATTCACTAGGAGAAAATGTCTCGCAAGGAAGCAAGTAATGCCTTCGAGTGTGATGAAGAAAAAAGGAAAAACCGTGAGGGAAAAGAAGAAAGGAATGGTGGGCAAAGATGTGGACAAAATTCCTCCACCTCGAGCCCAAGACAATGTAGAGACTCAATCCTCAACCGAAGAAGAATGGGCACAAAAAGTTGTTGAACGAGCCAATGAATTAGCCAAGCTGTTCCATGAACAACACATGGAGGCAAGGGTAAGCGCAAATAGGCCTTCTCGATGGTCTACAACACCTGTTGAAGCTGAGGAAAAGGAAGGTGAAAATAGAGAACTAATGAGAAGAGAAGAGATAAATTTTTTTAACTTGAATGAATCTGAAAATTCTGCAAGATTGAATGAATTGGAGCCTAAGAGGGATTCTCCTCCTAGCACCCCATCACCTAAGATGGGGGATGTAAATGAGCAGGATGAAGAACAGAGGTTATGCTGCCCAAATTCTAAAAAAGAAAGAATTGAAAGAAACGAAGAAGCAATGGTGGAAAAAGAAAAGGGAATTGAAAACGAAAAAGAAGGAGTAGAAGTGGATAGAGAGTAAGGGAAGGAAAAAGAAAATGAAGAAACAGAGGAAGAGAAAGAGGATGAAGAGGTGTAAGAGATAGACTCAAGAGAATGGTTGCCCACTCCTATGAGAAAAAGGAAAAGAGTCAAAGAAGACGAAGATGAACTAGAAATTGTTCGAGATTTTGTGGATGTGCAGACAAGAAGAAAAATCTTTCAGAAGTTGGCATTGAATGGAGAATGGGGATTTTCCAGCGATGCAGGTACATTGCCCCAATTTATTACATCAGTCATCTACGACCTTGAATCCTCGTTTGTTCGCTTCCTTGAATCCTCGTTTTTCTGTCTTCCTACAAGAGTTTGTTTTCTCAATTGTGCTCTATAACTTCCGAGGTTGATCCCTCCTCAACAAAAGTTCAAGGATGTGAAGATCCAATTGCCTTTGAAGGTGTACTTGGTTCGATCAAGCAAGGAAATCACTGGTTTAAAGTGTTGGGTTTTGTGTCCTAAAACTCGTGCTTTTGTAAACTGAATGTATCTTCTATTTTACAATAAAGTTGTTATTGAGGTTTATTCAGTAAATGTGTTATTGAATAAAGTGAATTGTGTATTCTATAACCTAAAGCCAATGAATTAAGAACCCTTGACAATAAGATGTATACTTGAACTTTATGTATGACATCAAAGTAGATCAAGTTCAAGTAATAGTCAGAACGGTCTATAGTATAGGGATAGGGCTGGGTACCTTATTCTAGGGACATTATGGACGCAACCCACTTTGTATAGTACTAACGATGTGATCCTGAATCGTTCATGTGGAGACATGAAAGTGGGGGCGTCCTATGCAATGAGTTTGCATAAGACTGAACCGCGAATAGTCACTTAGACTTTTTAACTCTGTTTACTGTCTTAACTGACTATATTCATACGATGACCTAGGTAACTCGATCTTAATCCTGAGCGTGCTATGAACTCCTGTTTATTCGGGATTATCCTTAGATTTGCATGGGTGAGAGTGGCCCGAGATCACCGACTCAATAAGCCTCCCATTTTGGGGATAAGACCAGGTAGATAGTTGGGAACATAGTCATGAGAAATGGAATTCACTCCTACTCATTTTAGGGTTTAGTAGAGAGGTTGTTCCCTTAAGTACTGACTTCGGGTCTTGAACAATGGGCCCACCTTCTCGTTGGCCCGAGAGGGATACAGTTTGTTGGTTGGACCACAAACCAAATTGTTCATTAGAAGATCAGTGAGACTTAAGGAACAAGAAGTAATTACAGGGGTAAAACGGTTTATTTGACCCAACTGTAATTACGAACGACCTGTGAAGGATCAACTTACTAATCATGGTTATATCGAATGGACAGAAATATATCTACAGTGAGGAGAGTGCAGCCACTGAACTTTAGTGGAGTGTCCCGGTGGTTAACGAATGTTGATTAGCTAGGCTAAAGAGTTTGGCCTGTTAAATCTCGTATCGTTGGAGCTCATGATCTGTAGGTCCATTCTCAGACCAAGCCTTGTAATAATTTGAGAGAAAAAGAGTTTGAATTGTTCAAATTCGAATTTGGGAGAAAATGTTAATTACATGCGATATACTTAACGTTTCATAGCTTAATTATGAATTAAACTATGATAAAGAAGAAGTGGAAATATTTAAATATGATTTAAATATTGGTTTGATTTAAAACATGAATAGGGATTCATGTTCGAACGTTGAATTTGAGAAATTGGGATTGGTCCAATTATTTAATTTGATATTTGATATTAAAATAAATATTTATTTAAAATTAATTAAATTGTTTAATTAATTAAAAATTAATTTTAATTTAAAATTAATTCTATATTAATTTTGAATTAAAATTAAAAGAGAATTCAAATTCATTTGGAAATGAAATATGGACCAAATTCATAACTTCATAAACAAGCTTCTTGTTTGAAGCTTATCTTCTTTGTGTTGGTTTCTTCACTAAGCTTATTGTTTGAAGCTTATCTTCTTTGTATTGACTTCTTCACTAAGCTTGTGGTTTTCTATAAATAGAAAAGAAACACAATGAGAAAGTAGATGTTTAGAAAACAAGAGATTTTTGAAGAAAACTCTCTAGCTTTTTGTTTTAGACCTTTACTCATTCTTCTCCCAATTTCTCTCAATCAAAGATCCCACAATCTGTTCCAAGGCCTGAGGATAGTAGGGAAGACTCTAGAGGAGGTCCACAACTTGTTTGTGTTCAAAGAAAGCTCAATGTTTAAGAGATTTTTGAGCTACAAAGGTATGTGTTCTTATTACCTGTTTTTCCAGTTTTGAGCATGTTTTTTGTTTGATAAAATTGATCAAATTAGAGAACTTAAGATCCAAAATTGCTTTCACATTCTTAATATTCACCCCTTCAATTGGTATCAGAGCAATTTTGAGCACTCAATTTGATTTATTTTGAGTTTGGTGGGTATGTTTTTGAAATCAAATTTTCTGGGCGTCTAAAAAGGACTTTCGGATTTGGCATTTTTTTTTAGCTTCAATTTGTAGTCCATTTTGTAATTTCTCAAGAGTGTTTGAGCATTAATGTGTGAAGAAGAGTCTGTAAAAGTTTCTAGTCAAACAAAGTTCGGGAAGGCTTTTAATTTGAAGAGAGAAGCTCGAAAGGTCAAGCTGGAAATTAGTACAGAAGCTGCTGTTTTTTTTTCCAGCAAAAATTGGTTCACGCAGAGGTTGAAAAGGCGGTCCGGTTTAGTCATTTTCGGTCCGGTTCGTGCTTGGTTCAGACCAGTTCCTCACTCTCCAACCTCTTGGGGTTCGGTTCAGCTTTGCTTCGGTCCGTTTCAGGTATGTTTGGCCCCCGTTTTGCTCGATGGAAGCTGACTGGTCTGATTCAGATGGGTTCAGTTCGGTTCTTCTGTATTGAAGCTCGGTTCAGCCATTTTTTGGCCGGTTCAAGATTTTTCAAGCTAGTTCGGGGCGGTTCGAAGTGTTCGGAAGCGTCTCAACCTAGTTATTAAATTATTCTTGTAATAATTTAGTTATTTGCTTGCCCGTGATGCCAAAACCGGTCTACTTTAGTGTGTTTAATTATTTATGCATTATGAATGTATGTTTTAATTAAATCCCTTTTTGTATGTGCATAAAGTATGCCATATAGATTTCAAATCCCACCATAGGAAGCATGCTCCATGCATTGAAAGTATGTTATAAGTGTTATAATATATAGTATGCATGTATGGGGTTTCATGAAAATTAATATAAGAGTTATATTAATTCATGAAACAAATGTTATATGTTTTAATTATAAATTAATATAAGTGTTATATTAATTAATAATTAAACATACAACATAAAGTTGCCTTAGTAGAATATAATTGTTATGATCAATGTTGGAAGCATGTTATAGGTTGTCTCCTTTTATAATTGTTATAAAATGAGATAGACACTTAAAATCTATAACAAATATAAAGGCATGCTCATTTAGGATTAACAAATTTCAATTCAATTAGGAATAAGGATTCGATCCATTAATAGTTAAAATAGGTCGATATCTTGTAAAACTAAGGTTACAAGAGAATTCACCAAGTAAAATCCTGTCTAAGGCTGGGGGTATTTAAGCTGACGGTTTACGGAACACCTCCTACCTGGGGATCGATCTAGTTCTTGAGTTCTGTTAACCCAGTTTTATGAGCATGCATGTCTGAGATGAAAGGTTTTAAAACGTTTATCACCTAGACATCATAGGTAAAAACGATTTTTACCTAAACTTAGGTTATATTGTTTTAGCCGGAATATGCCTAAGTAAATTAATACCCAAACCGTCTAAAATACTTAGTGGGAATGAAAAGGTATATATGATATATCAATTTCCTCTTACGTTCTCCGCAAAATTCACACCGTGAGATTTATGCTCAGCCTCGTGATGTCAATAGGGCATCCCCATTCGGATGGTGTTTGCATAAATCAAGAGCAAGGTGAATGGAGAAAGTATTTATAGTAAGTGGGAGAAGGAAGTGTATCAACACATCCTACGGTCTCCTCCATTAGATTGGACCGTGAGATTCCTATGTTCCGCCTGCAGGTTGCCCGTAGTAGCACCATCCATTCGGAGGGTCGTAACATAGGAATCAGAACAAAACAAACTCCAGAAATGGATAGGGTCTCCTAGGTCCATTCCCAACATCGTCTTTTCCATTCGGTAGCATTGTTGGGGCCGACCTCTGAGGTCTGAAAAAATGGTGGGTCACACTTACAAGAATTACTAAGTGTTAGTGAATTCTTGACCAAAGTAGCGATAACTAGAATGCTATAGGAATAAGAGTTATTTCGGTATTAGCATTTAGTCAAGAATGTCTTGGTTCAGTGAATTAGTGATTGATTGCCCCTCGGTAGCGGTTACTCTGACTCACTGAATATCGTTGCAAAAACAATAATGAGTTTATGGGTACATTATTACTTTTGCTAAATTTCTTAATTGGATGCATGTAATGGGTTAGAAGCAATTCACTAATAGAATATGTTCTATTTTTCAGCATGTCGAGCTCTTTAATTCAGTTACTAGCCTCCGATAAGTTAAACGGCGATAATTACGCTACCTAGAAATCGAACTTGAATACGATTCTAGTTATCGATGATCTAAGGTTTGTCTTAATGGAGGAATGTCCTCCCCCTTCCAGCTCGTCTACAAACCGAATTGTTCGAGATGCATTTGACAGATGGACTAGGGCTAATGATAAAGCCCTAGTCTATATCTTAGCCAGCATATCTGATGTGTTATCTAAGAAACATGAGAGCATGATTACCGCTAAGGAGATCATGGGATCATTACAGGCGATGTTTGGACAACCGTTCTCATCGATCCGTCATGATGCTCTCAAGAACGTTTACAACTCCCGTATGAAAGAGGGAACTTCTGTTAGGGAGCATGTCCTTAACATGATGGTCAACTTCAAAATGGCAGAAGTAAACGGAGCTGTCATTGATGAGAATAGTCAGGTTAGCTTTATAATGGAATCTCTTTCGAAGAGCTTCCTACAGTTCTGCACCAATGCGGTGATGAACAAGATAGAGTATAATCTGACTACTTTCCTCAACGAGGTACAGACTTTCGATTCCCTAATGAAAACAAAGGGAAAAGAGAAGGAGGCAAATGTTGTCACTTCGAAGAAGTTCCCAAAAGGATCGTCTTCTGGGACTAAGTCTAGTTCTTCTTTTTCTAAGAATAAGGGTATTCAAAAGAAGAAGAAGGATAATGGGAAGGGAAAAACTCTCGCCATGAATAAACCCAAGGCTAAAGCCACAGATAAAGAAAAATGTTTCCACTGTGGTGAAGATGGGCATTGGAAAAGGAATTGCCCAAAGTACCTTGCAAAAAAGCAAGTTGAGAAGGCAAGACATGGTAAATATGATTTACTTGTTGAAACATGTTTAGTGGAACATGATGATTTCGCCTGGATATTAGATTCAGGAGCCACTAACCATGTTTGTTCTTCTTTTCAGGAAACTAGTTCCTGGAGGTAGCTAGCAGATGGTGAGATAACTCTCAAGGTTGGAACTGGAGAGGTTGTCTCAGCCAGAGCAGTGGGAGCGATGAAGTTGTTGTTTAGAGATAAGATTCATTTTACTAGAAACTGTACTTTTAATTCCTGGAATCAAAAGAAATCTTGTATCTATCTCTTGTTTGCTTGAACATATATATAAAGTATCTTTTGATTATAATGAAGTGTTCATTTGCAAAAGAGGTGTACGAATATGTTCTGCTAAACTTGAAAACAACTTATATGTGTTAAGACCAACAGAAGTAAAAGCTATTTTGAACACTGAGATGTTTAAAACAACTAATACTCAAAATAAAAGGCAGAAATTTTCTCCAAGTGCCTATCTTTGGCACTTGAGACTAGGCCACATTAATCTTAATAGGATTGGGAGATTGGTTAAGAGTGGTCTCCTAAGTCAGTTAGAAAACAACTCTTTACCACCATGTGAGTCTTGTCTTGAGGGAAAAATGACCAAACGACCTTTTTCTGAAAAAGGTTATAGAGCCAAAGAACCCTTAAAACTTGTACATTTGGATCTCTGTGGTCCAATGAATGTCAAAGCTCGAGGAGGGTATGAATATTTCATCGGTTTCATCGATGATTACTCAAGGTACGGCTATCTTTACCCAATACATCATAAGTCTGAAGCCCTTGAAAAGTTCAAGGAGTATAAGACAGAGGTTGAGAACATATTAGGTAAGACGATTAAAACACTTTAATCAGATCGAGGTGGAGAGTATATGGATTTGAGATTCCAAGACTATATGATAGAACATGGAATCGTATCCCAACTCTCAGCGTTAGGTACACCTCAGCAAAATGGTGTATCCGAGAGGAGAAACAGAACTCTGTTAGACATGGTTCGGTCTATGATGAGCTATGCTCAACTGCCTAGTTCGTTTTGGGGATATGCAATAGAGGCTGCTGCATATATTTTGAACATGGTTCCCTCTAACAGTGTTTCAGAAACACCTTATGAGTTATGAAGAGCGTAAAGGAAGTTTACGTCACTTCAGGATTTGGAGGTGCCCGGCACATGTGCTAGTGCCTAATCCAAAGAAATTGAAACGACGTTCAAAATTATGCCTATACGTAGGATACCCCAAGGAAACGAAAGGTGGTCTATTTTACGATCCTCAAGAGGACAAGGTGCTTGTGTCGACAAACGCCACGTTCTTAGAAGAAGACCACATAAGAGATCATCGGCCTCGAAGTAGAATTGTATTGAGCGAATTTTCTGGGGAAGCTACAAATAAATCAACAAAAGTTGTTGATCAAGCTGGTCCTTCTCAAGAGTTGAGAATGCCTCGACGTAGTGGGAGGGATGTTAGATAACTCGACCGTTACATGGGTTTGACTGAAACCCAGATCGTCATACCTGATGATGGCATTGAGGATCCATTGACCTATAAATAGGCAATGAATGACATAGATAAGGACTAGTGGATTAAAGCCATGGACCTCGAAATGGAGTCAATGTACTTCAATTCTGTTTGGGAACTTGTAGACCAACCAGATGGTGAAAGACCTATCGGTTGCAAGTGGATCTACAAGAGGAAACAAGACCAAGCTGGTAAGGTGCAAGCCTTTAAGGCTCGACTTGTGGAAAAAGGTTATATCCAAAGGGAAGGGGTGGACTATGAAGAAACCTTCTCCCCTGTTGCCATGCTTAAGTCGATTAGGATACTCTTGTCCATTGTCACGTTTTATGATTATGAAATTTGGCAAATGGATGTCAAGACAACCTTTCTGAATGACAATCTTGAAGAGAGTATCTATTTGGTTCAACCAGAGGGGTTCATAATTAAGAGTCAAGAGAAAAAGGTTTGCAAGCTTAAACGATCCATCTATGGATTCAAGCAAGCATCTAGATCATGGAATATAAGATTTAATACTGCGATCAAATCTTATGGCTTTGAACAGAATATTGACGAACCTTGTGTTTACAAGAAGATAGTCAATACTACTGTAGCTTTCTTAGTCTGATACGTAGATGATATCCTACTCATTGGAAATGATGTAGGATTCCTGACTGACGTAAAGCAATGGCTAGCGACCCAATTCCAAATGAAAGATTTGGGAGAGGCTCAATTTGTCCTTGGAATCCAAATTGTTCGGAATCGCAATAACAAAATGCTAGCATTGTCTCAAGCATCTTATATTGACAAAATGTTGGTTAGATATAAGATGCAGAATTCCAAGAAGGGTTCTTTACCTTTCAGACATGGAATTCATTTGTCGAAGGAACAGTGTCTTAAGACACCTTAAAAAGTTGAGGATATGAGATGCATTCCCTATGCATCAGCTGTCGGTAGTCTGATGTATGTCATGCTGTGTACTTGACCCGACATATGCTATGCAGTGGGAATTGTCAGCAGGTATCAGTCCAATCCAGGATATGATCATTGGATTGTCGTTAAAAACATCCTCAAGTATCTTAGGAGAACGAGGGACTATATGTTTGTGTATGGCGCGAAGGATTTGATCCTTACAGGATACACTGACTCTGATTTTCAAACCAATGTAGATTTAAGGAAATCCACATTCGGGATCAATGTTCACTCTTAATTGAGGAGCAATAGTTTGGAGAAGTATAAAACAAGATTGTATTGCTAACTCCACCATGGAGGCTGAGTATGTCGCAGCTTGCGAAGCAGCGAAGGAGGCTGTATGGCTTAGAAAATTCTTTACTGATTTGGAAGTTGTTCCAAATATGAATTTGCCTATCACCCTTTATTGTGATAATAATGGTGCAGTGGCAAATTCTAAAGAACCTAGAAGCCATAAGCACGGAAAGCATATAGAGCTCAAATATCATCTCATAAGGGAGATTGTGCAACGAAGAGATGTGATCGTCACGCAGATCCCTTCGGAGCACAACATTGCTGATCCGTTTACAAACCCCTCACGGCTAAAGTGTTTGAGGGACACCTAGAGAGTCTAGGACTACGGGTTGTACAGTAGGGTAGTTATTAACCTCAGCATGTTTGACTCCACTGACGTTTTAGTCCAAGTGGGAGTTTGTTAGGTTTTGTGTCCTAAAACTCGTGCTTTTGTAAACTGAATGTATATTTTATTTTACAATAAAAATGTTATTGAGATTTATTCAGTAAATGTGTTATTGAATAAAGTGAATTGTGTATTCTATAACCCAAATCTAATTAATTAAGAACCCTTGACTATAAGATGTATACTTGAACTTTATGTATGACATCAAAGTGGATCAAGTTAAGTCATAGTCAGAACGGTCTATAGTATAGGGATAGGGCTGGGTACCTTATTCTGGGGACACTATGGACGTGACCCACTTTGTATAGTACTAACGATGTGATTCTGAATCGTTCATGTGGAGACATGAAAGTGGAGGCGTCCTATGCAATGAGTTTGCATAAGACTGGACCACGAAATAGTCACTTAGACTTTTTAACTCCGTTTACTGTTTTAACTGACTATATTCATAAAATGACCTAGGTAACTCGATCTTAATCTTGAGCGTGATATGAACTCTTGTTTATTCGGGATTATCCTTAGATTTTCATGGGTGAGAGTGGCCCGAGTTCGCCGACTCAATAAGCTTCCCATTTTGGGGATAAGACCAAGTAGATAGTTGGGAACATAGTCATGCGAGATGGAATTCACTCCTACCTGTTTTAGGGTTTAGTAGAGAGGTTGTTCCCTTAAGTACTGACTCCGGGTCTTGAACAATGGGCCCACCCTCTCGTTGGCCCTAGAGGGATACAGTTTGTTGGTTGGACCACAAACCAAATTATTCATTAGAGGATTAGTGGGACTTAAGGAACAAGAAGTAATTACAGGGGTAAAACGGTTTATTTGACCCAGCTGTAATTACGAACGACTTGTGAAGGATCGACTTACTAATCATGGTTATATCGAGTGGACAGAAATTTTTCTACAATGAGGAGAGTGCAGCCACTGAACTTTAGTGGAGTGTCCCGGTGGTTAACGAATGTTGATTAGCTAGGCTAAAGAGTTTGGCCTGTTAAATCTCGTATCGTTGGAGCTCATGATCTGTAGGTCCATTCTCAAACCAAGCCTTGTAATAATTTGAGAGAAAAAGAGTTTGAATTGTTCAAATTCGAATTTGGGAGAAAATGTTAATTACATGCGATATACTTAACGTTTCATAGCTTAATTATGAATTAAACTATGATAAAGAAGAAGTGGAAATATTTAAATATGATTTAAATATTGGTTCGATTTAAAACATGAATAGGGATTCATGTTCGAACGTTGAATTTGAGAAATTGGGATTGGTCCAATTATTTAATTTGATACTTGATATTAAATTAAATATTTATTTAAAATTAATTAAATTGTTTAATTAATTAAAAATTGATTTTAATTTAAAATTAATTTTATATTAATTTTGAATTAAAATTAAAAGAGAATTCAAATTCATTTGAAAATGAAATATGGATCAAATTCATAACTTCATAAACAAGCTACTTGTTTGAAGCTTATCTTCTTTGTGTTGGCTTCTTCACTAAGCTTATTGTTTGAAGCTTATCTTCTTTGTATTGGCTTCTTCACTAAGCTTGTGGTTTTCTATAAATAGAGAAGAAACACAATGAGAAAGTAGTTGTTGAAAAACAGATTTTTGAAGAAAACTCTCTAGCTTTTTGTTTTAGACCTTTACTCATTCTTCTCCCAATTTCTCTCAATCAAAGATCCCACAATCTGTTCCAAGGCCTGAGGATAGTAGGGAAGACTCTAAAGAAGGTCCACAACTTGTTTGTGTTCAAAGAAAGCCCAAGGATTAAGAGATTTTTGAGCTACAAAAGTATATTTTCTTATTCTCTATTTTTCCAGTTTTGAGCATGTTTTTTGTTTGATAAAATTGATTAAATTAGAGTGCTTAAGATCCAAAATTGCTTTCGCATTCTTAATATTCACCCCTTCATAAAGTTGTGTCATTGTCCACAGTTGTTCTTATGTTTTCTTTTTGTTCATTTTATTTCTACGACATGCTTCTATTTAATTCTAAAATTGCAAGTTGTTGAATTTGAGTTTGCTACTTACTCCGTTGATTTTAGTTATCTTCTTTACTAAAGACAGATTGTTCTTGAGGATTATATTTTTAAAAGATTTTGAATTTCTGTTAAATGTTCTTTTTTCCCTTGAATTCTTGTAAGTGTCTTGACATTGATAGGTTAAACCTACTCCAGTACTTTCTTAATAAAAATCAGTTTAGTTTATTTAGTTTTTGAATTTGCTCTTTTGTTCAATCAAATGTGAATCATGAGTTTGTTAGCAATTAAATTGTTGTTTTCCATTTCTTCCATAATGAGCTAATTTACCTTAGGGATTCAAGTTAGTGAATACCCTAGAGAAACTATGTAAAGCTTTAAAGTACAAACAATCTAGTTAACACTAAAAACTTTGTTTGTTTTTGTTGAATTAACGTGGGTAAACCTAGCCGACCAACTAGTGTTTGCTTGTCAAGCATGAACTTAATACCGAAAGGGTTAAGGGAAAGCGGATGTCACAAAAGTAATGGAGGAAAAGGCTTAGAAATAAGTTCTGAACATCGACCCTAGACATGCGAGAGACTCCAAAACCACTAGAATTGTGCGCGAAATTACCTAAGTTAGATTAGCCATAGAAATATAGGTTTAATCACTTAGCCTCTTAAAGATTTTGGAGTAAAATTGAATAGAAGTCGAATTCGATTTACTTAGTTTTCTTGTGTTAACTACGATTGAAATTGCATTTTTGGGTGACATTTCTTTCCAAAGGGGCGTAAGCAACTTGAATTCCCTTTTTCTTATTCATTAATTTTATCACTTATTTCCTTTAGCAAAACAACGTCTCAACATTTTTACATCCTTGGTTACCACAATTGTATTTTGTATACAAATTTGTGTTATCTTCATAGATTTTGTTAAAATTCGTTCCCTTGGGTATGATACTCAGGAATACCTCATTTTTATTACTTGCAATTGACAGTGTGCACTTGCACTAGACTGGAGCTTTATTTGAATCAAAATTCTTTTCTTTAGGCAGCACGTTTCAGTCCGATTGACACAAAACTCCACTCAAGCTCCATGAGCTCACTCAACACTCATAGTTAGCTTTTACAACAACTCTCCAAGACTGACACTTCAAGTTGCATTGACCTCTGACCATTTATACCTAAGGTCTCAACATTTCTCTACGGAGCTCGGCATTCTACCCTTGACCTTTTATATCCAAGGCCTTGAACTGTGCATCTACCCTTGGCCATTTATACTCAAGGCCTTGATGACAAGCAACGTATTGTGACCCTTGACCATTTATACCCAAGGTCTCAATACTTGCCTCAAGACTCATCGCACCGACCCTTGACCATTTATACCTAAGGCCTCGATCCTCTTCTTGATCCAATATTGACAGGTCGACCCTCGACCATTTATACCCGAGGCCTTGATATTCACTTACTTTCCTTAAACAATGCTAGTCCTCGACCATTATACCCGAGGCTAGGATACCCATCTCACTTTCTTTTATCTTAATGCTAATCCTCAACCATTTATACCCGAGACCCTAACATCCTCCTTTATCAAGAACTCAAGGTCCTCTGACCTCACTAATCAGGCTCACAACAACTCAGAATGCAATCCTAAACATGCTTTCTAGACCATGCTTACAGCCCACTATCCACAAGATCATGTTTTCAACATAAACATCATAACATCACACAATCTCAAGCAGACTCAACATTCAGCATGCTCCAAACCACAAGGGTAAATAACTTAACATCACAACGATTCACACATATCAATACATATAACTCATAATAGCTTATGGAGAGATACATCGATCGCATAATATCATCACAAGAAAACATACAGCATGCTTCACACATTCAAACAGACTCATCAGGTAGAATTCTACTTACCTAAAGTACTCCTTAAGATAATCTAAGAGATTCCTAAGTAACAAGTTCGAGACTTAAAGGTTAGAAATCAATTTGAAGATATTAATTGAACTTAAAGAGTAGTCAAAAGAGGTGTCCTTACCCAAAATCAATCTTAATCTAAGTTTGAACACTCCAAAACTAAACTAAATCCTATAACAAAGAGTATTCAAGATTAGAGACCTATCTAAGGTACTTTAATGGAGTTTGAAAGGGTCTAGAACGCACTATGACCTACCGAATGCTGCCAAACGACATCAAAACCTTGTTGGTCGGTGTTTCAAGGTGTTTGAACTTATTCGAAACTGCAAATTGAAAGCTTCTACATGTTAAAACCTACATTACAGCACCTAAAGAGTATTTGAAAGGGTTTAAACACAACTGTACCACCTTAAACTCACCAAAATAGCTCGACCCTTGATGAAAAGTGTTGGAAGGGACTCCAAATTAGTTCAAACTACAGTGAAGACACTTCCAAAGGTTAAAAACTAAATCACAATACTTTAAGTGATTTTTGCAAAGGATGAAACGTGCTGAAACATACCGAAAAAGCTCTTACGCTTGATGTTTGTTGTTCGAATGAGTTTGAAACAATCCTAAACTATAAACTGAAGGTTCCTACATGTTAGAACCAAAGCTACAACACTTAAATTGATTTACGAAATTTCTAAAATGTGGCAAAACTTATCGATCGTCGCTAAAAGAACTGATAGGCTTGTTGGACTGTGTTTGTTGAGGTTCAATTTTTCCAATTAGAACACTTTAGACCGTGGGTAACTCAATTCTAGGCTATTCAAGTTGCAGGTCACTACCGAAAGTGTTTAAAGCTGCAAATAAAGGGTACCTAAGCATTATGAACTACAATTTAAAGGAGTTTGAAAGGGCCTAAACAACACTTTACCACCTATATATTACCAAAACAAACTCCTACGCTTGTTGGGAGGTGTTTGAAGGACTCCGAAACTGCAAACAGAACACTCCCAAGTGTAGAACCTAAGCTACAACACTTAAAAGGAGTTCGAAAAAGTTTAAAAAGTGCTTAAACTTACCAAACTACACCCCAACGATTGTGAACGATTGCTGGTTGGTGACTGAAAGGAATCAAATTCACCATTATTAATGTGGGCAAACTGATTTGGGGCTGTTCAAGTGGTGCGTGTTCAAAATTGAGGTCAGTAAGGCTATGGGTAACGCAAATCTAATCTAAAAAACGTGAGTAAATCACCAACCTTAACGAAAAGAGAAGAAATCGCCGCTGCAACTCTGTTTATCAACATTTTCTGGATTGCTGGAGGAGCGGCACCTCTCGTGGGTCACGAATCTGCCAAAGGAAGAGGGAAGGAAACGTGCAAAACACCACAAAATTGTCGAAAAGGTCACAATCGCTAGATGCTCGAGGGAAAGACGCATTGTCACTACTCATCTGTGGGTCAAACGTCACAACACTCGCTGGAGAAGGAAGGTTGTCTTGACCTGGGTTTTTGTTACCATCGGAGTAACAACAAAGTTGTCGCGCCGCCTGTTGAAGGTCGCACGAGAAAGTGGCCAAAGAAAGATGGAATTGAATGGAGAGGGGTTTTGGTGGCTGCACTATCGTGAGTGAGGGAGAAAGGATTATAGCTAATCAATTTCTCTTTCCTTCTCTTTAAGAATATTCATCTTTCCCTTAACTTTTAACATTGAAGCCACCCAAATTAAATTTCTTCCAATTCTACATAATCAACTAACATTGTAATCAACCTTAATAAACCTCAAGGATTAAAGCATCAATGATAGATTTAGGAAAGACAACCAATAGATTGAAGCATCAATGATAGATTTAGGAAAGACAACCAAGAGATTGAAGCATCAATGATAGATTTAGGAAAGACAACCCATAAATTCATCTCTTTTTTTTATAAAAGAAAAAAAAAACAATTTCTTCATTTCTTTTCATGGTTTCCTCAAGAAAAACTTACCAATTCCCTCCAACTCGAGTAAGAAGCACCACCAATTTGTCCTCAAACCATCTTTAAGAAAAAAATCTTATGGTTGTCTCTCTCCTCTCAAGTTTCTTCTCTCACTCCAATTTACCTCATCTCTCTCTTTCCCTTTTCTTCTTATTATTTTTTACCCTTTGAAATGCCCTTCTCTTTTCTCTTTTTGTTTTTTTTAAGAAAAAAAAAACAAAGTTCTCCACATGTCCACACTTAACACCACCACATCACATCCCCACACCTTACAAAACCAACACTCTGCAACGCCTGAGTTTAGGAGGGCTACATAAATGAACTGAGACCACATCCGAATAAGAGGGATCATGAGGCTATGTAAGACATGGTTAAGAAAGGCTTAAAAGAATTGATAGCTACCTATACCAACAAGGTGTACCTTCCTTTTCGATGGCTCAATCATAGGAACTCCAAAGTTAAGTATGTTTGGCTTGGAGCAATCCTATGTTGGGTGACCTCTTAGGATTTTTCCTAGAAAACATGTGAGTGAGGACAAAGCATGCTGAAAGGACCCATTTTGGTTTGTGGAGAAAGTCTTCATTCTCGCAAGCAGCTCAAGACAAGTAGGTAGCGTGGCTAGGTCGCAAGGGATGCAGGGGAATGTCGAGGCCATTAGGTGTCGAATCCAGATTTTGAATCTTGGGCCTGGGACATGACAACCTCACCATCAAAATTTTCAGTTTTTTTTTTTATTTTGGTTAAAATATTATTTTGGTCCATGACCTTGAGTTTTGTTTCATTTTGGTCCTTGCATTTTCAAATGTCCAATTTTAGTCTATGTACTTTCAATAAGCTTAAATTTGGTCCCTATGATAAGTTTGAAGTTAAATTTTATCGAAATTGGTTAAATAATAATAATAATAATAATTTTAATACAAGAAAAGACACAATGTAAATATATTTCCAACATTTATAGAAGGAAAGTTAATAAAGACTAATTTTTTTAGGAAAAAATCATAATCAACTAAGAGTAGTGACAAATTTTAAGCTTTATTGAAAGTACAGGAACTAAAATTGGACATTTAAAAGTATAGGGACCAAAATGGAACAAAATCCAAAGTATAGGGACCAAAATGAGATTTTAACCTTTTTCTTTTTGAAAATTTATGTTCTTTTTCTTTTTGGACATACGATGTGTTTCTGAGCTTTAGAAGTGAGAACACTTGCAATTCATTTACAAGTCACATCTATGAAGCTCTGGTGCAGGCTGGGATCAATACCGTCATAGATACCAAGGAGCTTAATAGGGGAAGGGAAAGAACTTTGTGAAGCAATCAACGAGTCCAGGTTTTTTCTTGTGGTATTTTCTAAAAGTTATGCATCTTCTACTTGGTGCTTAGATGAACTTGTTCCAATTATTAGTTGTATGGAGCGGTGTAAAGAATAGATGGCTTGGCCAGTATTCTATCATGTGGATCCTTTTGAAGTACGAAAGCAAATGGGTATGTTTGGAGAAGCATTCATTGTACATGAAGAAAAGTTCAAGGAAGACTGAGAGAAGGTAGAGAGATGGAGAAAAGCTCTAACTTAAGTAGCCAACTTATTTGGGAGTCATTTGGATAACAAGTAACATAAGACTCGCTTAATTTTCTTTATTATCCTTCATATATCCCTCTATCTATTGTATTTTTTTTCTAAAGTATTTATTCATGGTCTAATAGCTTACTTGGGTTTTTGGTAAGTGAGATCAATAGTTTGGAGAATTACATGAAGCTCGATGAATAAATTAAATTCAAATTTTGAAATTGATATCAAGAAACAAACATTTTCTATTATTATTATTTTCATTAAGCAAGGCAATGTCATCTTGGAGCTTTGTACTATTTTGATGTAGGTTTGAGTCTACCTTTGTCAAAGAAATAGTTCAAGAGATATTGAGTAAGATTAATCACTCACTCTTAACAGTTGAAAAAAAATCAGTTGGGATTTGTTCTCATATTGAGGAACTTGAGTCAACATTAGGTATTGAATCCAATGATATTTGGATGATTGAAAATTTTGGTCTTAGTAGAATAGGCAAGACAATTGTTGAAAAAGATGTTTACAATTGTATTGCTAATCGCTTTGAAGGTTGCAGTTTTCTTTCCAATATAAAAGAAAAATGTGAATTCTCCAAGGATGATGAGCTAACTAAATTGCAATCACTTCTTCAAGACATCTTGTTGGTTAAAATGCATTGGCCTATAAATTTTTTCGATGAAGGAACTAATATCCTGAGGGATAGACTAATAAAGAAGTAGGTGTTAGAAATTAATCTAGATTTATGATACACATACATGAATTTTTAATTCCTAGATACATGAATTCATAGATGCATGAAAGTTCCTTTGTTAAGGTACATGAATAGTATGTATATATGTACTTATTTTAATTTGTGTTTTTTAGAAGTGTCTTTTGGGGTATTATATAAAGGGTTCATTTCCCCCATTTGTAACCAAGTCAATTACGAAACCAATCAAAGCAATTCAAAGAGAGTTATTCAAGAGAACAATCTTCTTCTCTTGTGTGTTCTTGAGTTTTGTAAGAGAACAAGTTTCGTCTCTTCAAAATTGTGAGATTTAGGATGAGTATTATCATGGGCTCATTGACATTTCCAACAAAGTGGTATCAGAGCAAAAGTTAAAATATGTCATCCAACAATATGTTGCAACCTCAGCTTCCTTGTTTCGAAGGAAAAAATTATAGACGTTGGAGTCAACAAATGAAAGTTCTTTCTGGATCTCAAGATCTTTGGGACATTGTTGAAAATGGATACGTGGAGCAAGAACGTGAGGAGGGTCATCTTAACAACAACTCAATGAGTTGAAAGATGCTAGAAAGAAAGACAAAAAGGCATTATTTTTTATCTACCAAGCTGTAGATGAAAATATTTTCAAAAGAATTTCAGAAGCCGCAACTGCTAAAGCAACATTGGATGGATTACAGAGTCTATAGGATGAGAAGACAAGGTAAAAAGGGTACGATTGCAAGCACTTTAGTTGAATTTGATACCATTAGAATAAAAGATGCTAAAACTATTGAAGAAATTTTAAATCATGTTCTCTTAATTGTTAATCAACTGAGATCAAATGGAGAAACAATTGAAGATCAAAGAGTGGTTGAAAAGATCCTTAGAGTCATGACTAGAAGATAAGAACACATTGTCCTCGCAATTGAAGCATCCAAAGACTTGTCAACTCTCTCCATCAATAGCTTAATGACATCTCTCCAATCTCATGGTACATTGAAGAAGTTTAATTATACTCCTTCGGAAGAAGATTTTCATATACAAATATCTTTTATAGGGAGATCTAGTGGAAGAAAAGGTGGACGTGGTGGCAGAGGAAATAGAAGATCCAACGACTTCAAAAATTCGATTTTGAAACAAGTGATAATCAAGCTTCTTTAAAAAAGGAAGGGGAAGAAGTTCAAGTTGAGGAAGAAGCAAAGGTAGAGGTCATGGAGATTATTCTCACATAAAATGTTTCAATTGTGGACATTATGGTCATTTTCAAGTAGATTGTTGGTCCAAAAAGGCTAATCAGGCAGAGACAACTCTAATGCATTAATAACAGGATAATGACCAAGGTCTTCTTTTCCTCACCTTCAATGTCCAAGAAACAAGCACAAAAAATATATGGTATCTTGATAGTGGTTGCAGTAACCATATGACAAGAAGGAAAGATATTTTTGTAACTTTGGACTAATCTCTACATACTAAGGTGAAGACTTGTAACAACAAAAAGCTTGAAATCAAAGGAAAATGAGATATTCTTGTCAAAACAAAGAATTGAGCAAAAAGAATTACTGATGTGTATTATGTTCCAGGATAAGTGTTGGGCAACTTCTATTGAAAGAGCATGATGTAATCTTCAAAGACAGCATGTGCGAGATCAGAACCAAGAATGGAAGTCTCATAACGAAGGTACATATGATTACCAACAAGATGTTTCCTATTAACAAAGGTACATATGATTACCAACAAGATGTTTCCTATTAACAAAGGTACATATGATTGCCAACAAGGTGTTTGCATGGGTCACTATCATGGTGAATTTCTTAAGAAAGTATTATAGTAAGTGGGAGAATGAAATGTGTCAACATATCCTGCGGTCTCCATCATTGGTTCACATCGTGAAATTCATGAGGGCTTCGTGGCGGCTTTTGGATCGTCACCTACAGAAGGTGTTTGCATGGGTCAATATCAGGGTGAACTCTGAAAAAGGATAAGATTGTAGTTTTGTGTCCAATACTTAACCTACCCTACGGTGGCACTTGTTGGGATAAACCTATAGGATCTAAAATCACTACAACAAATCTTAGATTTAATGATAGTCTTAAAATTTCGCTGGGAGAAACAATGACGGACATAGAAAATAAGCCAAAATTTCTAATTTTCGAAAATGGGCCTATTAATGGCCGTCATCGAAATAAAACCATTCTCTGGATATTTTGTTTTCTCTCTCTCGCAAACCCTCACGAAGAGCCGCTCCACCTCTTTCTCCTTAAATCCCTTGCATTTTCTCAACTCTTTTACGATTGCACTCAACTCACAGCCACAGTGCAACATCGATGGAGAATATGATGAATAGTTTCGGTGGTGAGCGAAAACTTGCCTTGCAACATCGATTGAACAGTCTCCGATTTTTGAAAACTCACCTCCGAATTACTCCTCTGCTTCAGCGATTTGGCCTTCATCTTCTTCCCCTATTTTTTCGTCTTAACCCTAACCTTCCTCTGCTTCCTCGTCTTAATTAACCCTAGGTTTTGTGTGTTTATGGGTTTTTTCAGGTTGCCGACACAACCATGAGCAACGCGACCACGACTTACAACCCCCACCTCGCTACAGATGAGACCCATGGTCGGTGAATACTCATCTCCCTACGGCGGCACGAATTTGGGTGCACACTCAGATCTGTAGTGATTTCTTCCTCCTACCAGTGTGGATCAATAACTTCAGGTGACGCCCAACCTAGATCTGAAAATTATTTTGTTCTCTTACAAGTGATAGGTTTTTGATAAAGGGAATGACAGGGATGATAGGTTTCTCATTCTACTCAAGTTGGGTTCTTGTATGATTTTCTACTTCGGGTTTCTCGAGAAAATTCTTGTGCGATTCTAGGGATTTTTTTTTCTTTGTTGGTATTCAATTACGACTGCGAGCCAAAATTCTTTATGGGTAGAAATTTCATTATGTTTGATCAATATAAACAACTGTGATTGATTATCATTAGTTTTCTTTTTCAGACCTCGTGGGATTTTATTAATGTTACTTCTGGTTATTTTGTTACTCTTTGATGTTCTTTTACTCTGTTGTGGGGAAATTTAGCAGAGAATTAGACTTTGAATTGAATTTGTGATGATATTTGGATGATCTTGTGGGGTAGTCAGTTTTTATGGTTATGGTTGAGTTGTGTTTTCCACTGACAATGGATAGTTCCTTGATTTTTGTCATCGGATACGACTAGCTTGTTTGTTATATCAATTTTACTGGGATGAGCAAAAAGAGTGAAATGTTTCAAGAGTTTTGGCGGATGACTAAATTATATTTCTCTTTGGTTTTTACTGGAAAGAGCTAATTATAAATTAGTTAATTGATGATAGTGTTTAGCTGAGAATGAGCTGAATTATAGTAATTAAGTTTTTACTCGATGGGTTTCAGATTGCTTCTCATTCGGTTGAGCTGAATTAAATAGTTGCAAGGCAAAGTATGGATCGATTCAAAGTCTGGTTGAACTTTTACTGGCTTATCTTTGACTTGGTACATCATTTGATACTATTACGTGCGAGCTGCAATTGTTTTTAACTTCAATGCAATGTTCTGTAACATGCTTAATCAATACATATCTTTAAACTGATTCTAGTGTTATAGTTTGTTCAATGCCTTCTATTAATTCTTCTCAGTGGCAGGAGAAGCCTAGTGGTTTCTTTACTTCATCAGGTACTCTTTTTCAGTACACATATGAAAATGTTTTTTTTTGGCTCGCTCTTCTCGTATCGCCTAGTGGGAAGCTTCTGATCTTAGATGCTAAAAACAATAACATCTATAAGATCTCAATGCCATTGTCTCAATGTAAACAATATTTTGGGTTAATATTTTCATGTATTCTTCTTTGTCACATGATGAAGATTGAGCTGTTTAATTTTTTTTTTTTTTTTTACCTTCTTGATAGCAAGTTTCAAATGAAAGTTTGGTTTCTTAGTTAGTTTCGGCAAGAGTGAGAATCTTCTATGTTGAGCCTCTACTTTCTTGAGCTCTTGATTAACTTTACTGATAGAACATTGTACTTTTGTTTTGAAGAAGACTATAATTTTTAGAGTATAATGTATTTTTTCTAGTTCTATCTCTTCTTGCCACTTATGAGTTGGGACTTTTTAGATGTTGCAGTTTTGAACCTTTATTTCTTCAATTGTTGTACTTCTATACAAATCCCTTGAGCTTTATATGTCATTCTCTTGTAAAAAATTGTGTTTCTAAATGAGATGCTTTTGAGCTTCCTTATGAAGGCACATTCCAATGTTTGTTTGGTTAATATTTTGATGTATTTTTCTTTACAGTTATTAATATTTCACTTTTTTGTATCTCTGAATCTAAAGCTAATACTTATAGTCTTAACACAATGGTCTTCTACAAGATAATTGAAGTTTTGAATGTTCCATTTCCATGGTAAACAATGGAATTTGAGATCCCTTTATATGTTGCTTAAAAGAGAACAAAATATTGTTTTGCTTGTAGGAAATCTCGAATATACGTTTTAATTTTGTTATTTGATTGTGATTGTTCTCTGTGATGTAGTTTATGTTTTATTCAACTTTGGAAACTTGATGCACATTTGCAAAATAATTAATTTTTAAGAGTTATGTAGAATTTACAGGTCATAAGTTCCTAGTGGAGATCTATCTGGAGAAGTTGTATGTGAACTCATTGCTTGTTGTTATGTCGAGTAGCTAAAATTTTAAAAGTCTACCTTCTATTGACTAGTGTGTTGTTGGTAACTTCAAATTGACATTGTTACTTAATTTTTGCTTAAATTGGAAATAGATACCTCAAAAATCAACTCATTGGGTGCTTAAATAAAATGGTTAGCATAGCAGTACTGTTGGACATTATAAGAAAGTTTAATTGTCCTATCTTTGTAAGTTGCATCTATTTGTGGCAAGAATGTGAGTATAGAACTCTCACTTTATAAATATGAAATTATAATCTTTATGGAATGGAAAATCAATTCTAAAGGCTATATATTGTAGTAAGTTTGTCTCTCAATGGGTCCCTTAGAGTTGACAGAGAAACCTTTGGGCGAGATGTTGGAGGGCAAGGTGGTGGGAAAGTGTTGAATGTTGGTCCTTGAGGTGGATCTAGTGGGACAGTTCTTTTATTCGTGCAAAAAGTATTGCTTAGTGGGCTTTCTGTCATTTCATTTGTTCGAGGTCGAGGCAGTTCAAATGGCTTATTCCCAATCCTAACTACTAACTTTGCTACTAATACCAAACCGTGGTCTAAGAAATAGGTTAGACTGTGCTTTTGTGCATGCTGATATTTTTTTGTTTTTGATATGAGTCTACTGTGACCACCATTATACCTACCTAGTTTAAATTGAGCAAACAATGTGTTGGATTTCTTAATCTTTTTGTATCAGTAAAATCATTTTAGCTTTATCTTTTTCTTTTCAGATTCTTCGAGGTACGTGTAAGCTGGTCTGGACACTCATTGATATAAACAAATGGGAGTAGAGACTGCTTGTTGTGAAGGTACATTCTTTGTGATTTTTTTTTTGTGTACAGTCTGTCTTTTGGGTTTAACACTTGCATGTAGAAAAATAATAAAAGGAATGAGATCTATCTTTTGGACAGACTAATGTGAGATTGCAGCAGATAAAGAATTGCTAAAATTCTGCTATCATAAAGGTTAAAATTTACTGAAGCTTTTCTGAGGAAATTGATCTTTTTTTTCAGCTCTTAAGTGAAGAGGTCCTTGATTTCTCAAAGGGAGAGATGACGCAACAAAAAAAATCCAAGGAGCTTAAAGAATCTTTGATGGGCTGGTTTATTTTTCTTTTGGTTCTTTTGTTGAATGCCTGCCATTTGTTTGTGATAATGTCTCACTGATGTAGGTTGAATAAATCTGGATGAATTTGATTTAGAATGTTTGTATTTCTTGATGGGTTAGTTTGTTTTTCTCTTGGTTTTTGATTTTTTTTAATTTACTTAATTTCTACCAAGAGGAGTAACAATCTTACCAGCTTACATTAATGTTTGTTCATAATGTAAGTACTCTGTCAAAATATTTTAAATTTTTATGTGCTATTAGGCACTTGTATGTAGTTCTAATTCAGCTTAGTATTATAGTTTTTGGTAGAATTGTTTTAGTTTACTATTTGGACTTTTTTATTAAATTGAGAGAGAAATATTGTTGGCAAATCATGCTTGGAACCAACAATATAATTTTTTTATTAAATTATTTATGAAACAATGATGGGCAATAACCGTCATTAAAACATTCATTTAATGACGTCTATTGACTTTTAATGTCATACATTGACCGACATTAAAAGTTGACCGTCATTATAGGCTATAATGACGCAGACCTTTTAATGACGGGCATTGCCTGTCATTAAAAGGTGTCCGTCATCGTAGCTTACAATGACACTCGAAAAGATGTCTGACGCGCGCCCGTCATCATTTCCTTTTAATGACGCGCATTGCCCGCCATTAAAAGTCAATTTTGTACCAGTGAATGATGGGTCACACTTATCAATGGCTTATTAAGGTTGTTAATGATGTCCTTGACCAAACTAATGATAACTAAATATTATAGAAATAAGAGTTATTCTAGTATAATATTTGGTTGATATTGTGAAAGAACACTTGACCTACCCTATGACGACACTTGTTCTAACTCACTAAAGTACCATAGCATTAGAAATGATTTATAGAGTTCATTTTTTAAATTGTTTGATTTCTATGCTAAAACTAAAGGGATAATTGATTGCATGATGTTAAATAATATGTTTTATATATTTCAATATTATGACTATTTATCTCATTTTTAATTTTATTACTGATAAGTCAAAATTAAGAAAGCTTTATTACTTGGAAAAGTAACATTAACACTATAATGGTAGTGTAAAATTTTGAATTTGTCTTTATTGAGAAATGTTCTCAAAACCTGTTGTCAATGCTAATTGAATTGTTCGTGAAGCACATGATTAATAAATCAAAAGTAAACGAGATAGCTTGTACGTATCTCCTAGTTGACATGTTAGATGTCAAGCTTAGAAGATAAAGTAGATGACAACAACATATGAGATATTGAAGTCAACAGAAGCTAAATTTAGAAAATTGTCTAAATGATCTCAAATTAAGTATTACAAAAATTCAAGAAAAGAAATCAAATGACTGAAGTTATATAAAAGGAAATAGTTCCTAAATTAGCCAAGATAGTCATAGTTAGAGGAATTTTTGAAATACCTCTATAGGAAAAAAAATATAGATGAAAGTAAATTTGATTGACTAGATTTTTGATGAAGAATATATAACCCTGCCTAGATAGTTGATACAAGATCCACTATCAAGATTTATTCTTTATTACATTTAATATGTAATTCTTTAAAAATACTTAACGTGTAAAATAGTTTCTACAAGTTGACATCAGAAAGCCCATATCAGTTAGTGTAGTGAGAGACATTAAGATGTCATTAAAGGGTAATTGTTACTTAATGTTGAATGTGGTGTTTTATTGCCACACAAAAAATTCAATTTCTTACTAAAAAGTTCATATAGTATGAACTATTTTGAAGTATTAAAGTTCATATTTAATTTTTTTTTTGAAAATATATTCAGCTTAAAATAAGAACAATTTGTATATGTTAAAATGTTAACATGTACTATACTACAAAATACTGAGATATTCGGGATTATAGAATCCATAATGGAAAGACAAATTGTTTTCTCCTAAAAGATACTTGACTTTGGCAGTTAAGGTTGATTAACATCAAATTAAATAGAATGAAAAGACTAGTAAGAGGTAATTCTCTAGAAGTTAGAGTTAATTACTTTACTTGTCTGTAGATTTTACCTTTTATGTAAGATAATCATTGGGTCTTTATTGGATAAGGCTACAAGGCCAAAGAATACTTTGGGCTTACACATTTTGACCCAAGTGGTCTGGTGAATGTAAAGGCCAAATAAAGTCATGAATATTTCATCACTCTCATTGATGATCATTCAAGGTACAAGTATCTTTACCTAATACAATATAATTCTAAATTTTTTGAAAAGTTCAAGAAAATGAAGGCTAAAGTTGAAAATCGATTAGGTAAGTCTATCGATCTATCGAGACAGGATGACAAGATCATAGTATAAAGTATAAAAACCTTACATACTAAGACTAATCGATAAAAAAATAGATTTGTATCCCAATTATCTTAAATACCAAGTTCATTTATGTGAAATTGTACTGCAAGAGGAGAAACAAAACCTTGTTGGACATGGTCACATCAATAGTGAGTTACACGCCATTATAAGACTCTAGTTAGGATGTGCAATAGAGATTGCATAATGAATATTATTCCCTCCAAAAGTGTCTAGAGACAAATTTGAGTTTATATAAGAGTAGTAAAGCTAGTTTACATCACTTCATAATTTGGAAATGTTAAGCTTACATGCTGAAACAAGCCCATAAATGTTGTATATGTTCAAAGATATGCCTAAGGTAGGCCACCCCTAAGGAGTACAAAATGCTTTTTATCTAGTCCTAAAACGAATAAGATATTTGTATGAAAAATATCATTTTTCTATAAGGAATGTCAAATAAAAGACTATAAACCTTTAATAAGGTGAGATAATGTTAATAAATTGGTCCAAAGTAAAGCCACTAAATAGTTAACAAAAGTTGTTAACAATTTAATTACATTTGAAAGTCAAATGAATCCTAGTCATGAATTGGATAAGCTTCATCATAGTTGGAGAGTTATGAAATGACTCAACCTTTACAATGACTTAATTGAAGCCCAAGTTGTCATGTTAGATGACAAACTTGAAGGTTTCTTGCCATTAAAGTGAGACTAATGGCAAAGGCTTAAACCTAATGGGTGAAAGTTAACTGTGAGTAAACTTTCTCACTTGTTGTCATATTAGAGTCTATAAGCATTCTTTAATTAATTGTTGCGTATGGGATATGTAAAATGAATGTCTAGAGTTCTTTGATAAAAAGAATCTTAAAGAATTCATCTACACAAATAAAGCATAGGGGTTTATTTTCAAAGATCAAAAGTAAACAGCTTGCAAAATTATAAATGTTCTTTTATGAAATAAATTTTACCATTAGATCTTTGAATATAAGGTTTGATAAAATTATCAAAATCTATGACTATGGATAAATATTAATGAAGCTTGTATAGACAAAAAAAATCATTAATTGTCTGGTAGATTTTTCTCATGTTTTATGTTGATGATATTTTACTCATTATGAATGATGTAAGATTTCTATCTAACATAAAAGTTGACTAAGTAACCAATTCAAATGAGTAATTTGAAATGACTCGATATATTTTATATGTAAAAAATAGAGATTTTAAGGACAAAATGTTAAATTTGTCTCAAACATCTTATATTGACAAAATTGTTGTTGAATACTTGATATTTATGTCTAAGGAAGAGTATCCTAAAACATCTCAAATTTTGAGAGCATATGATTAATTATCTACTACAAGTGAGAGACAATTAATGCATAAATGTAACATAACATTTAATATATAGTTGGTTAGCATATATCAGTTAAACGAATGGTATGACCATTCAGTAGAAAATTAAAAACTTTCTCAAATTATCTATGGATAATGAGAAATTTTTGTGTAAAGATTTGATCTTTACAAGATTCACTAGTTCTTACAAAGATTTAAGAAAATCTATGTTAAGATAAATTTTGCCCTAACTGGTGAATTAAGGTATACAAGTTTGAGGTTTTTGCTTCTAAAGCAACAAAGAACTTGTATGACTATAATAATTCCTTAAAGATCTTAAAAGTGTTTCAGATATGATTTAGTTTATCATCTTTATTATGATAATAGTGGTGCAAAGACTAATATTAAGAAAATTAGAAAACATCAATGTATAGGGAATCATATCGAGAGAGAGAGAAAACATCATGATGGTGACCAAGATGACTTTTAATGACAATCGTTTGAATCTATATAAAAGACTCTTCAAGCTAAATTGTTTGAGGGTCACCTAGAATGTCTAGGATTACGAGACATGTCTCATCTTTGCTAGGGCAAGTGGGATAATATGTTGGGTATAGAGTATGCCCTAGGATACATGTCTTGCTGGCTTTAGTCCAAGTGGAGATTGTTGGGATTTATGTCCTAAAGCCTCGTAATTAATAATTTATTTAATAATTAATAATAATTTTGATTATTTTATTTACAATATAATATTATCCATTATATGAAAAATCGAAGGTTGTTAGTTTAATCTTGAATAATAAATGGTTGACATACATGAGGATCATGCTTAAAAAATAATACTATTGATAAGGTTGGGTGTCTTATCTTAGTAACATTATTGATACGACCCACTTTGTAATAGTTACAAATGATTTGATTCAAATCGTTCATGTGGAGACATGCGAGTGGGGGTATCTTATATAATGAGTTTGTATAAGACTGGACCATGAAATATTTAATCTCTTTTTATAAATCTGTTAATTGAGAAGATTAATATTTCATCAATATCATCATATGCGACTCAATCTTAATCCTGAGTGAGTTATGAACTCCTGCCTGTGAGGGTTTGTCCTTTGATTTGCATGGGTGAGATGACTTTTGTAGCCGATTCAATAAGTCTACCATTTTTGAGACTTGACCAAATAGGGAGCTGGGAACATAATCTTACAAGATGGAATTCACTCATTCCTATATAAGGTAAGTAGATGAATAGTTCCCTTAAGTGCTAATTTTGAAACTTGAACAATGGAGCCTCACCCTATCACTAGTCCGAGAGGGACTTAGTTTATGATTGGATCATAAACAAATTGTTCATTAGAGGATCAATGGTAGTTAAGGTGCAAGATGTAATTATAGGGGTAAAATAAACTTTTGACCGAGCAGCGGTAATTACGAACAACTCGTGAAGGATCAACTTGCATGTAATGGTTATATCCATAGACCCAACTTGTCCTACAGTACATAAGAGTGCAACTTGAGGTTTATAGTGGAGTGACCTAAAGTTAATGAATGAAAATTGATTAATTAAAGAGTTTAATAAATTATTTTTGTATAATTGGAGCTTATAATATGTAGGTCCATAAGGTCCCATTTCTAGCTCATAGAAACACTAAAAGATCAATTTAGTTGAATGAAAATTTTGAAATTTTGAAATTAAAATTTAATTTTAAGTGTTCAAATTAATATTTAATATATTAGATATATTAAATATAAAAGAGAAAAATATATTTATTGTATTGATACATTAAATATTAAAATAATTAATGTATATTAGATACATTAACGAAAGATATTTATAAAATTTGAATAAGATTCAAATAAAGAAATAAATATCGTAGGGAAATTTAAAAGATTTGAATAAGATTCAAATAGATTATATATATTCCACCACTCCCAATAACTTGTTCTTACCCATTTTCTACAACTCTTTTCTAACTTGAGCAGAGCATACCAATAGAGGCGTCGAACAGAGAGCCATTCTTGACAGAAGTTAAGAAGATGAAGGAGGCACTAAGCAAAGTAGACGAAAATGTCGCGTTCGCTAGGTTCATCGCAATATAGATTTCTCTTCTTCATCTTTCTGTTGGGTTTTGTGTCCTAAAACTCGTGCTTTTGTAAACTGAATGTATATTCTATTTTACAATAAAGATGTTATTGAGGTTTATTCAGTAAATGTGTTATTAAATAAAGTGAATTGTGTATTCTATAAACCCAAATCCAATGAATTAAGAACCCTTGACTATAAGATGTATACTTGAACTTTATGTGTGACATAAAAGTGGATCAAGTTCGAGTAATAGCCAAAACAGTCTATAGTATAGGGATAAGGACGGGTACCTTATTCTAGTGACACTATGGACGCGGCCCACTTTGTATAGTACTAACGATGTGATCCTAAATCGTTCATGTGGAGACATGCGAGTGGGGGCGTCCTATGCAATGAGTTTGCATAAGACCGGACCGCGAAATAGTCACTTAGACTTTTTAACTCCGTTTACTGTCTTAACTGACTATATTCATACGATGACCTAGGTAACTCGATCTTAATCCTGAGCGTTCTATGAACTCCTGTTTATTCGGGATTATCCTTAGATTTGCATGGGTGAGAGTGGCCCAAGATCGCCGACTCAATAAGCCTCCCATTTTGGGGATAAGACCAGATAGATAGTTGGGAACATAGTCATGCGAGATGGAATTCATTCCTACCCGTTTTAGGGTTTAGTAGAGAGGTTGTTCCCTTAAGTACTGACTCTGGGTCTTGAACAATGGGCCCACCCTCTCGTTGGCCCGAGAGGGATACGGTTTGTTGGTTGGACCACAAATCAAATTGTTCATTAGAGGATCAGTGGGACTTAAGGAACAAGAAGTAATTACAGGGGTAAAACGGTTTATTTGACCCAGCTGCAATTATGAACGACCTGTGAAGGATCGACTTACCAATCATGGTTATATCGAGTGGACAGAAATATATCTACAGTGAGGAGAGTGCAGCCACTGGGCTTTAGTGGAGTGTCCCGGTGGTTAACGAATGTTGATTAGCTAAGCTAAAGAGTTTGGCCGGTTAATCTCGTATCGTTAGAGCTCATGATTTGTAGGTCCATTACGTCCCCTTACTAGCTCAGACTAAGCCTTGGAATATTTTGAGAGAAAAGAATTTGAATTGTTCAAATTCGGACTTGGGAGAAAAAGTTAATTATATGCGATATACTTAACGTTTCATAGCTTAATTATTAATTAAACTATGATAAAGAAGAAGTGGAAATATTTAAATATGATTTAAATATTCGTTCGGTTTAAAACATGAATAGGGATTCATGTTCGAACGTTCGTTTTGAGAAATTAGGATTGGTCCAACTATTTAATTTGTTATTTGATATTAACTTAAATATTTATTTAAAATTAATTAAATTGTTTAATTAATTAAAAATTGTTTTAATTTAAAATTAATTTTATATTAATTTTGAATTAAAATTAAAAGAGAATTCAAATTCATTTGGAAATGAAATATGGACCAAATTCATAACTTCTTCACTAAGCTTCTTGTTAGAAGCTTATCTCCTTTGTATTGGCTTATTCACTAAGCTTGTGGCTTTCTATAAATAGAGAAGAAACACAATGGGAATGGATGATGATGAAAAGAAAAACAAGAGATTTTTGAAGAAAACTCTCTAGCTTTTTTTTTAGACCTTTACTCATTCTTCTCCCAATTTCTCTCAATCAAAGATCCCACAATCCATTCCAAGGGCTGAGAATAGTAGGGAAGACTCTAGTGGTGGTCCAAGTAGTGTTGGTGATCCAAGATTTGCAAAGAATTTGGAGATTTTGAGCTACAAAGGTATGTGTTCATACTTTCCAGTTTTGAGCATGTTTTTTGTATGATAAAATTGATTAAATTAGAGTGCTCAAGATCCAAAATTGCTTCCACTTTCTTAATATTCACCCCTTTAATTGGTATCAGAGCGTGTTAGTTACCTTGTGGAGACAAGGTCTCTGCGTGATCGGGGGTTCTCCTGTTGTGACAATTAGGAAGTATTTGCACAACCGAAGCAACTGCTCTTACCCCGACACGTCATAAGAGGTTGCCGTGGCCCGAGAGGGCTGGCGTAAAACATGTCTCTGAGGGACTTTGTTGCGGTTGTAGACCGTTGACAACAATTGGTATCAGAGCAATTTTGAGCACTCAATTTGATTTATTTTGAGATTGGTGGGTATGTTTTTGAAATCGAATTTTCTGGGCGTCTAAAGTGGACTTTCGGATTTGGCATTTTTTTTAGCTTCAATTTGTAGTCCGTTTTGTAATTGCTTAAGAGTGTTTGAGCATTAATGTGTTAAGAAGAGTCTGTAAAAGTTTCGAGTCGATCAGAGTCCGGGAAGACCTTCAATTTGAAGAGAGAAGCTCGAAAGGTCAAGCTGGAAATTAGTGCAGAAGCTGCTGTTTTTTTCCAGCAAAAACCAGTTCACGCAGAGGCTGAAAAAGCGGTCCGGTTCGGTCATTTTCAGTCCGGTTCGTGCTTGGTTCAGACCGGTTCCTCACTCTCCAACCTCTTGGAGTTCGGTTCAGCTTTGGTACGGTTCGTTTCAGGTATGTTGGGCCGCCGTTTTGTCTGATGGAAGCTGACTGGTCTGATTCAGATGGGTTCAGTCCGGTTCTGCTGTATTGAAGCTCGGTTCAGCTATTTTTTTGGTTCGGTTCAAGCTTTTTCAAACTGGTTCGGGGCGGTTCGAAGTGTTCGGAAGCGTCTCAACCTAGTTATTAAATTATTCTTGTAATAATTTAGTTGTTTGCTTGCCCTTGATGCAAAAAACCGGTCCACTTTAGTGTGTTTAATGAATTATGCATTGTGAATGTATGTTTTAATTAAATCCTTTTTTGTATGTGCATAAAGTATGCCATATAGATTTCAAATCCTACCATAGGAAGCATGCTCCATGCATTGAAAGTATGTTATAAGTGTTATAATATATAGTATGCATGTATGGGGTTTCATGAAAATTAATATAAGAGTTACATTAATTCATGAAACAAATGTTATATGTTTTAATTATAAATTAATATAAGTATTATATTAATTAATAATTAAACATACAACATAAAGTTGCCTTAGTAGAATATAATTGTCATGTTCAATGTTGGAAGCATGTTATAGGTTGTCTCCTTTTTATAATTGTTATAAAATGAGATAGACACTTAAATCTATAACAAATATAAAGGCATGCTCATTTAGGATTAACAAATTCCAATTCAATTAGGAATAAGGACTCGATCCATTTTAATAGTTAAAATAGGTCGATATCTTGTAAAACTAAGGTTACAAGAGAATTCACCCGGTAAAATCCTGTCTAAGGCTGGGGGTATTTAAGCTGACGGTTTACGGAACACCTCCTACCTGGGGATCGATCTGGTTCTTGAGTTCTGTTAACCCAGTTTTATGAGCATGCACGTGTGAGATGAAAGGTTTTAAAACGTTTATCACCTAGACATCATAGGTAATAACAATTTTTACCTAAACTTAGGTTATATTGTTTTAGCCGGAATATGCCTAAGTAAATTAATACCCAAACCGTCTAAAATACTTAGTGGGAGTGAAAAGGTATATATGATATATCAATTTCCTCTTACGTTCTTCGCAAAATTCACACCGTGAGATTTATGCTCGGCCTCGTGATGTCAATAGGGCATCCCCATTCGGATGGTGTTTGCATAAATCAAGAGCAAGGTGAATGGAGAAAGTATTTATAGTAAGTGGGAGAAGGAAGTGTATCAACACATCCTACGGTCTCCTCCATTAGATTGGACCGTGAGATTCCTATGTTCCGCCTGCAGGTTGCCCGTAGTAGCACCATCCATTCGGAGGGTCGTAACATAGGAATCGGAACAAAATAAACTCCAGAAATGGATAGGGTCTCCTAGGTCCATTCCCAACATTGTCTTTTCCATTCGGTAGCATTGTTGGGGCCGACCTTTGAGGTCTGAAAATGGCGGGTCACACTTACAAGAATTACTAAGTGTTAGTGAATTCTTGACCAAAGTAGCGATAACTAGAATGCTATAGGAATAAGAGTTATTTCGGTATTAGCATTTAGCCAATAATGTCTTGGTTTAGTGAAGGAGTGATTGACTGCCCCTCGGTAGCGGTTTCTCTGACTCACTGAAATATCGTTGCAAAAACAATAATGAGTTTATGGGTACATTATTACTTTTGCTAAATTTCTTAATTGGATGCATGTAATGGGTTAGAAGAAATTCACTAATAGAATATGTTCTATTTGTCAGCATGTCGAGTTCTTTAATTCAGTTACTAGCCTCCGATAAGTTAAACGGCGATAACTACGCAACTTGGAAATCAAACTTGAATACGATTCTAGTTATTGATGATCTTAGGTTCGTCTTAACAGAGGAATGTCCTCCCCCTTTCGGCTCGTTTGCAAACCGAATTGTTCGGGATCCATTTGACAGATGGTGAGATAACTCTTAAGGTTGGAACAGGAGAGGTTGTCTCAGCCAGAGCAGTGGGAGCGATGAAGTTATTGTTTAGAGATAGATTCATTTTAGTAGAAAATATACTTTTGGTTCCTGGAATCAAAAGAAATCTTATATCTATCTCTTGTTTGCTTGAACATATATATAAAGTATCTTTTGATTATAATGAAGTGTTCATTTGCAAAAGAGGTGTACAAATATGTTCTGCTAAACTTGAAAACAACTTATATGTGTTAAGACCAACAGAAGTAAAAGCTATTTTGAACACTGAGATGTTTAAAACAGCTGATACTCAAAGTAAAAGGCAAAAATTTTCTCCAAGTACCTATCTTTGGCACTTGAGACTAGGCTACATTAATCTCAATAGGATTGGGAGATTGGTTAAGAGTGGTCTCCTAAGTCAGTTAGAAAACAACTCCTTACCACCATGTGAGTCTTATCTTGAGGGAAAAAATGACCAAACGACCTTTTTCTGAAAAAGGTTATAGAGCCAAGGAACCCTTAGAACTTGTGGATCTCTGTGGTCCAATGAATGTCAAAGCTCGAGGAGGGTATGAATAATTCATCGATTTCATCGATGATTATTCAAGGTACGACTATCTTTACCTAATATATCATAAGTCTGAAGCCCTTGAAAAGTTCAAGGAGTATAAGGCAGAGGTTGAGAACATATTAGGTAAGACGATTAAAACACTTCGATCAGATCGAGGTGGAAAGTATATGGATGTGAGATTCCAGGACTATATGATAGAACATGGAATCGTATCCCAACTCTCAGCGCTCGGTACACCTCAGCAAAATGGTGTATCCGAGAGGAGAAACAGAACCCTGTTAGACATGGTTCGGTCTATGATGAGCTATGCTCAACTGCCTAGTTCGTTTTGGGGATATGCAATAGAGGTTGCTGCATATATTTTGAACATTGTTCTCTCTAAGAGTGTTTCAGAAACACCTTATGAGTTATGGAGAGGGCGTAAAGGAAGTTTACGTCACTTCAGGATTTAGGGGTGCCCGGCATATGTGCTAGTGCCCAATCCAAAGAAATTGGAACGACGTTCAAAATTATGCCTATTCGTAGGATACCCCAAGGAAGCGAAAGGTGGTCTATTTTACTATCCTCAAGAGGACAAGGTGCTTGTGTCGACAAATGCCACGTTCTTAGAGGAAGACCACATAAGAGTTCATCGGCCTCGAAGTAGAATTGTATTGAGCGAATTTTCTGGGGAAGCTACAAATAAATCAACAAAAGTTGTTGATCAAGCTGGTCCTTCTCAAGAGTTGAGAATGCCTCGACGTAGTGGGAGAGATGTTAAACAACCCGACCGTTACATGGGTTTGACTGAAACCCAGGTCGTCATACCTGATGATGTCATTGAGGATCCATTGACCTATAAACAGGCAATGAATGACATAGATAAGGACCAGTGGATTAAAGCCATGGACCTCGAAATGGAGTCAATGTACTTCAATTTTGTTTGGGAACTTGTAGACCAACCAGATGGTGAAAGACCTATCGGTTGCAAGTGGATCTACAAGAGGAAACGAGACCAAGCTGGTAAGGTGCAAACCTTTAAGGCTCGACTTGTGGCAAAAGGTTATACCCAAAGGGAAGGGGTGGACTATGAAGAAACCTTCTCCCATGTTGCCATGCTTAAGTCGATTAGAATACTCTTGTCCATTGCCACATTTTATGATTATGAAATTTGGCAAATGGATGTCAAGACAGCCTTTCTGAATGACAATCTTGAAGAGAGTATCTATTTGGTTCAACCAGAGGGGTTCATAATTAAGGGTCAAGAGCAAAAGGTTTGCAAGCTTAAACGATCCATCTATGGATTAAATCAAGCATCTAGATCCTGGAATATAAGATTTAATACTGCGATCAAATCTTATAGCTTTGAACAGAATATTGACGAACCTTGTGTTTACAAGAAGATAGTCAATACTACTGTAGCTTTCTTAGTCTTATACGTAGATGATATCCTACTCATTGGAAATGATGTAGGATTCCTGACTGACGTAAAGCAATGGCTAGCGACCCAATTCCAAATGATAGATTTGGGAGAGGCTCAGTTTGTCCTTGGAATCCAAATTGTTCGGAATCGCAATAACAAAATGCTAGCATTGTCTCATGCATCTTATATTGACAAAATGTTGGTTAGATATAAGATGCAGAATTCCAAGAAGGGTTCATTACCTTTCAGACATGGAATTCATTTGTCGAAAGAACAGTGTCCTACGACACCTCAAGAACTTGAGGATATGAGACGCATTCCCTATGCATCAGCTGTCGGTAGTCTGATGTATGCCATGCTATGTACTCGACCCCACATATGCTATGCAGTGGGAATTGTCAGCAGGTATCAGTCCAATCCAGGATATGATCATTGGACTGCCATTAAAAACATCCTCAAGTATCTTAGGAGAACGAGGGACTATATGCTTGTGTATGGCGTGAAGGATTTGATCCTTACAGGATACACTGACTCTGATTTTCAAACCGATGTAGATTCAAGGAAATCCACATCGGGATCAGTGTTCACTCTTAATGGAGGAGCAATAGTTTGGAGAAGTATAAAGCAAGGTTGTATTGCTAACTCCACCATGGAGGCTGAGTATGTCGCAGCTTGCGAAGCAGCGAAGGAGGCTGTATGGCTTAGGAAATTCTTTACTGATTTGGAAGTTGTTCCAAATATGAATTTGCCTATCACCATTTATTGTGATAATAGTGGTGCAGTGGCAAATTCTAAAGAACCTAGAAGCCATAAGCGTGGAAAGCATATAGAGCGCAAATATCATCTCATAAGGGAGATTGTGCAACGAGGAGACGTGATCGTCACGCAGATCCCTTCGGAGCACAACATTGCTGATCCGTTTACAAAGCCCCTCACGGCTAAAGTGTTTGAAGGACACCTAGAGAGTCCAGGACTACGAGTTGTACAGTAGGGCAGTTATTAACCTCAGCATGTTTGACTCCACTGACGTTTTAGTCCAAGTGGGAGTTTGTTGGTTTTTGTGTCCTAAAACTCGTGCTTTTGTAAACTGAATGTATATTCTATTTTACAATAAAGATGTTATTGAGGTTTATTCAGTAAATGTGTTATTGAATAAAGTGAATTGTTAATTCTATAACCCAAATCAAATGAATTAAGAACCCTTGACTATAAGATGTATACTTGAACTTTATGTGTGACATAAAAGTGGATCAAGTTCGAGTATTAGCCAAAACAGTCTATAGTATAGGGATAAGGATGGGTACCTTATTCTAGTGACACTATGGACGCGGCCCACTTTGTATAGTACTAACAATGTGATCCTAAATCGTTCATGTGGAGACATGCGAGTGGGGGCGTCCTATGCAATGAGTTTGCATAAGACCGGACCGCAAAATAGTCACTTAGACTTTTTAACTCCGTTTACTGTCTTAACTGACTATATTCATACGATGACCTAGGTAACTCGATCTTAATCCTGAGCGTGCTATGTACTTCTGTTTATTCGGGATTATCCTTAGATTTGCATGGGTGAGAGTGGCCCGAGATCGCTGACTCAATAAGCCTCCCATTTTGGGGATAAGACCAGATAGATAGTTGGGAACATAATCATGCGAGATGGAATTCACTCCTACCCGTTTTAGGGTTTAGTAGAGAGGTTGTTCCCTTAAGTACTGACTCTGGGTCTTGAACAATGGGCCCACCCTCTCATTGGCCCGAGAGGGATACGGTTTGTTAGTTGGACCACAAATCAAATTGTTCATTAGAGGATCAGTGGGACTTAAGGAACAAGAAGTAATTACAGGGGTAAAACGGTTTATTTGACCCAGCTGAAATTATGAACGACCTGTGAAGGATCGACTTACTAATCATGATTATATCGAGTGGACAGAAATATATCTACAGTGAGGAGAGTGCAGCCACTGGGCTTTAGTGGAGTGTCCTGGTGGTTAACGAATGTTGATTAGCTAAGCTAAAGAGTTTGGCCGGTTAATCTCGTATCGTTGGAGCTCATGATTTGTAGGTCTATTAGGTCCCCTTACTAGCTTAGACTAAGCCTTGGAATATTTTGAGAGAAAAGAATTTGAATTGTTCAAATTCGGGCTTGGGAGAAAAAGTTAATTATATGCGATATACTTAACGTTTCATAGCTTAATTATTAATTAAACTATGATAAAGAAGAAGTGGAAATATTTAAATATGATTTAAATATTCGTTCGGTTTAAAACATGAATAGGGATTCATGTTCAAACGTTCGTTTTGAGAAATTAGGATTGGTCCAACTATTTAATTTGATATTTGATATTAACTTAAATATTTATTTAAAATTAATTAAATTGTTTAATTAATTAAAAATTGATTTTAATTTAAAATTAATTTTATATTAATTTTGAATTAAAATTAAAAGAGAATTCAAATTCATTTGGAAATGAAATATGGACCAAATTCATAACTTCTTCACTAAGCTTCTTGTTAGAAGCTTATCTCCTTTGTATTGGCTTCTTCACTAAGCTTGTGGCTTTCTATAAATAGAGAAAAAACACAATGGGAAATGATGATGATGAAAAGAAAAACAAGAGATTTTTGAAGAAAACTCTCTAGCTTTGTTTTAGACCTTTACTCATTCTTCTCCCAATTTCTCTCAATCAAAGATCCCACAATCCATTCCAAGGGCTGAGAATAGTAAGGAAGACTCTAGTGGTGGTCCAAGTAGTGTTGGTGATCCAAGATTTGCAAAGAATTTGGAGATTTTGAGCTACAAAGGTATGTGTTCATACTTTCCAGTTTTTTCCAGTTTTGAGCATGTTTTTTGTACGATAAAATTGATCAAATTAGAGTGCTCAAGATCCAAAATTGCGTCCGTTTTCTTAATATTCACCCCTTCACTTTCTATTTAGAATAGAATGCCTATTATTGTTAATATATGGGTGATTTTTCTAGAGATGAGTTAAACCCCTTTTGAGACTTAACTCTTAGATAGACCATATTTTGTAATCCAATACTTGTTTTAGTGTACTTTTATTGGTTTTATTACTTTTTAGGATTTCTGTTTAGGTTGTTCTTCATCCAAATACTCTTTTCCATTTGGCCAACCGATTAGAGTCACTAGCACACTGTAATAACGAGATGGTTAGGGTGTATGGAAATACCCAAACAATGTAAGAGTGAAGTTATCATCACTCGTAAAACATCAAGGGGTCTACGTTTAATCATAATATAGAATTTCTAAGTGTAGACATATTACTCAACACTTAGCACCGTTTAATTTTATTAAGTTTAAATTTCATTGTTAGCTTGAACTAAACACTTAGGTTAACATACTTTGTATAAGATTCAATACTGAAAAGGTTGTATTGAACACGTGTTTTCATAAAAGCAATCTAGGAAAAGTATATAGAAATAGAACTTTGCTTTTTGTACCTAGACATAGAACAAAAACCTATGAGTCAATACAGTTGTAAGCTTTAATTACCTAAGTTAAAATTAGTCATAGACATATGTATCTTTGCTTAGGCTTCTAAAAGCACTTAGAAAATGGCTGAATAGGTGTTGAACTTAACTCACGGTTTTAAACGTTGATTAGGATAGGTTGCAGGTGCATTCTGGTCGCATTCTGCTCGAACAATACAAAACTCAAAACAATGAGATGCGGGCGCAAATAGGCACCAATCACCAGATGAGCCTTGCCTAGTTGAATAGTTTGTAGGCACATAGGTGGGTGCATTTCTCTCTGGGATTGAAACAGCTTTGGATTCCCCTTCTCTCATTTGTGTTTACAAATCTATTTTCGTTTTTGCTTATTTTACTTTCAATTCTCCTACTTTTTGGTTACTTTAATTGCAAGATTAGAGGAGGTCTTTGTTTTAAGATTGAATTTATGTTAACTCTATTATCTTGAGATTTGATTGTAAAGTCCCCAAAATTTAGACTAAGTTAGAAAACATTACTAAATTTAAAACCATTAAGCTGCAAAAATTTCGGCAGCATAACGGCGTAACTACGAGCTACCCAAATTTTTTCTACTACCTGTTAGACAAAAATTCACACTTTTATAGCCAGATAACTAGATTATCATCCAAACTCCAACCACATAACTACCAAAAGTTTAGGATATCTCGACAACTCATATCAAAAAGAAACAAAACTTCCTCATTCTTCTTTAAAACGAAAAGAAAATAATGATTCAATTTTTTTTTTTTAAAAAAGGCAACCTAACGAACTTATTATAACCTCCATCTCAAAAACACATTACCAGAACTCCAACTCTAATGAGAGAAATATAACCTATCAATAATACTCAAAGAACAACAGTACTAAAGCCATAAGAATCAAGACAATATAACTATAATTCGGTTACACTAAACTCAACGAGACGACTATTTTATAAGTAAACATCCAACTGTGGTCTTTCTTCTCTCATGTCTCCTCCTCAGCATCGCCAGGGTCGTAGCATACGCCATCACCTACAAAACCTGGTAGTGAGTCAGTACATAACACGTACTGGTAAGTAGCTCACACCTGAAGGGCCGCAATCAGCATACAAAACAAAACAACATGCTTGCAAGTATCATGCTTTCCATAACAAGCTAGACATGCAACCCACACAAACATCACATATTGTTGGGTTTTATGTCCTAAAACTCGTGGTTTGTAAACTGAATGTATATTCTATTTTGCAATAAAGATGTTATTGAGGTTTATTCAGTAAAGGTGTTATTGAATAAAGTGAATTGCATCCTTTTAACCCAAATCCAATAAATTAAGAATCCTTGGCTATAGTATGTATACTTGAACTTCATGTGGAGACATGAATCTGGATCAAATTCAAGTAATAGCCAGAATGGTTTAAAGTATAGGGATAGGGCTGGGTACCTTATCTTAGGGACACTATGGATGCGGCCCACTTTGTATAATACAAATGATGCGATCCTAAATCGTTCATGTGGAGACATGTGAGTGGGGACATCCTATGAAATGAGTTTGCATAAGACCAGACCACAAAATAGTCACTTAGACTTTTTAACTCCGTTTACTATCATAACTGACTATTTCATTTGATGACCTAGGTAACTCGATCTTAATCCTGAGCACGCTATGAACTCCTATTTATTCGAGATTATCCTTTGATTTGCATGGGTGGGAGTGGCCTGAGATTGCCGACTCAATAAGCCTCCCATTTTGGGGATAAGATTGGGTAGATAGCTAGGGACATAGTCCTGCGAGAAGGAATTCACTCCTACCCGTTTTAGGGTTTAGTAGAGAGGTTGTTCCCTTCAATGCTGACTCCGGGTCTTGAACAAGGGGCCCCACCCTCTCAATGGCCCGAGAGAGATTTGGTTTGCTGGCTGGACCACAAACCAATTGTTCATTAGAGGATCAGTGGGACTTGAGGAACAAGAAGTAATTACAGGAGTAAAACGGTTTATTAGACCCAGCTGGAAATACGAACAACCTGTGAAAGGTCCACTCACTAATTATGGTTATATCAAGTTGACAGAAATATATCTACGGTGATGAGAGTGCAGTCGTTGGGCTTTAGTGGAGTGTCCCGACGGTTAACAAATGTTGATTAGCTTGGTTAAAGAGTTTGGTTGGTTAGTCTCATATCGTTGGAGCTCATGATCTGTAGGTCCATTAGGTCCTCCTTGCTAGCTTGGACTAACCCTTGTAACAGTATGAGAGAAAAGAATTTGAATTGTTCGATTCGTTTTTTGGGAGTAAACGTTAATTATATGCGACATATTTAATGTATCATAGTTTAATTATGAATTAAACTATGAGGAAGAGAGATGTGGACATATTTAAAATGATTTAAATATGGGTTCGATCTAATATATGAATAGGAATTCAAGTTCGAGAGGTCGGTTTTGAGATCGGGATTTGATCCGGTTATTTAATTAATATTTGATATTAAATTAATTAATTATTAAATAATCAATTTTTTTAAAATGAATTTAGAATTAATTTTAAATTACAAAATTGATTTTCAAAGTGGGAAATTTTGATGTTATGGTGGTTTGATGACTAATCTCTCTTAAACTCAAAATTCACCAAAATTGACACCTCTTTGATGATTAACCACTTGCTTATGTATTTTCAAGTTTAGCAAGCTTGATGAAGCTTGTTAATGGCTTTAATTAGCAAAGAAACACAAGGGAAGATACAGGTTTTGAAGGAGAAGAAAAAAAACTACTGTGTTTTTTTTTCCAGACCTTTGCTCTCTCTCTCTAAAAATTCTCTCAAACTAGGATCCCACAATTCATTCCAAGGTCTAAGGATAGTAGGAAGACACTAAAGGTGGTCCACAAAGTGTTCGTGTTTAGAAATTTGCAACAGGTTTGGAGAATTTGAGCTTCAAATGTAAACTTTCTTATACTTTATTTTTTTCGATTTTGAGTGTGCTGTTTGTTTGATCAAATTGATGTAATTTGAGTGCTTAAGATCCAAAATTGCTTCTGCTTTTGTGATATTAACTCTTTCACATACAACATGCTTAATTTACGAGTTACATTCACAAATGTACCATGCTCATTTCAGGCATATGCATTCACTATCCAAGCTCAACATGCTCACTCATACTCCACTAAGTTACTCAAACCACTCATATTTAGCCCTCACAAGATACCTGAGACTGATTCCTTTGAGACACGCCGACCCCTGACCATTTTACCCAAGACATCAACGACTCTCTACAGCGCTCAACGTTTGACCCTTGACCATTTTTACCCAAGGCCTCGAACTGTGCATCGTCCCTTGACCATTTTTACTCAAGGCGCAACGATGACTTAACCACATCGACCCTTGGCCATTCTTACCGAAGGCCTCGATGGTTCTCTAGATTTAACAGTGACCTACTATCCCTCGACCATTTTCACCCGAGGCACACTAGTACTCACTTCACTTTCTTTTATCCCATACAAGGTTCACTAACCTCACTCATTCATACTAGAATCCATAAATCCTATGCATCATGCTTCTAGCTCATGATTATACCAAAGTTACACAAACATCCATACATGCTTTCGCAACCAATGTCAATAACTCATGATGCATTGCTACATTAAATTGGACTCAACAAGGTAAGATGTTTATCACAAGGGGAACATCACGACATGAGGTTACCAATTCATCGTAGCATGCTAAACACATTCAAAGTCACAAAACAATTCAATGCAATTAAGTATTCATAAGTAAGCTCTTAGAACACACAACATGCTAACAAACAACAATCAAACCCAACCGGTAGAATTCTACTTACAACGTTCCTAGGATATTCCAAGGTATTCCTATAAAGAACTTTGAGCCTTACTCGAATGCTCCAAATTAAGCCCAATCTACGAACACAAGTTTACAAGAATTAGAAATTAATCTAACTCATCTTATTTTAGTTCGAAGGATTTAAAGACTTGCTGAAACTTATTGGAGCTTACTAAACTAATCCAAACAAGCTCGAATTACTGTTGGTTGGTGTTCGAGAGTGTTCGAAACGACCTAAAACTGCAACGCAATGTTCCTACACGTTAGGACCTAAGCCATGACACTTAAAGTGATTTGCGAAAAGTCCAAAACATGTTAAAACTTACCCAACAGTGCCAAACCAACTGAAACTCTACTGTAAATCCCTTTTTTGACAGTAAATTACTTCGAATGTGGACTATTCGAAGTCCAAACAAGCTAAAATCGCAAATAAGAGATGTTTGAGGCATGGGTAATCCAAAACTAAAGTCGATTAGGTATCGGTAAGTGACAAACCTCATCAAACAAGAAAGAACTCACGTTGGTCTGCTGTAACTTCAGTTTTTTTGCAGAAAACTGCTACGAATGTGGGCTGTTTTGAGTCCAAACAAGATAAAATTACAAATAAAAGGTGCTTAAGGTATGGGTAATCCAAAACTAAAGTTTATTTGGCAAGGGTATGTGACAAACCTCAACAACGGGAGGAAAACGTATGGGTTTCGTGTTGTTGCTTCAAGACTTGAGGGAGAAGAATAAAATGTCGCCGGAAGAAGCCTCACCGGTGTGATTGAAGGTCGGGAAGGAGAGCTGCGACCCATTGCTTGTTGAAGAGAAGAAAAATCACGAGGGGAAGGGTTGTCAATGGTGAAGGGATAAGAAGGTGGTCGTGAAAGAGGGGGAAAAAGAAGAGAAATGGGGAATTTTTGGGTTGTTTTGAAAAAAAAAAGATAAAATAAAAATAAAATCCTTCTTTCACACTTAAACCAAAAAGTTCATTATTTAAAACAAATAAAATAAAATAAAATAAAAGACTTAGGGCTATTTAAATTTCCGTATTCCAATTGTGGACCTAAATTCTCTACAAGATTTAGGGCCAATATTTGGGTAGAGGCGAGTTTCCAAAATTAAGAAATTTGATCCAACTTGAAATCCTTTCACTAAAATTATAAAAACTTAATTACCTAAATTGACTCACTAAATTCTAATATTCCTCGAATCAAGCGGAAAAAAAAAAATTAAACGTCCACCACAATTACAAACGAAAGATGGAAATTAATTGTACCTAAAGTTGCAGGGCGTCACATTGATACTTGGAGTACTCTCCACTTTATAACTTGGTAGACAGTGTGCACTTGTACTAGGCCTAGATCTGCCATCAAGTTTTTGGGTCGTTGTCAAGGAATAACTTTTTAACAAAATTTGATTTTTTAGTAAAGATTGTGATTAGTTTGCGACAACAAATATTTTCTTTCTAAGAGAAAAATTGATTGTTGTTTGCATTGTTTTGTAGGTTGATGAAGAATAAAAGCGAAAGAAGAAAGACACAACATAGGGTTTCATCACTTGAGATAATTCATAGGATTGAAGTAGATGTCATTGCAACATTGAGTACACAAGCTTCATCAATAAGCTACATGTTGGAAACATTAATTATGGAAAATCTCATAGCTCCTGTTAACCTTATCTCTTTTATTTCTTGTGTTTATTGTAAATGAAGTCATTTATATGAGAATTATCCTTATAACCTTGATTTTTTATGTTATGGATTTCTACCCAGTTTTGCAGATCAACATCAGTAGCAGTATACTCAGTTAGGGATGCAACAACATATGATTCCACAAATGCCAACTAGAATCAAAGAACTCATGAGGGAATATGTGGTGAAGAATGATGTTGTGATACAAGCGATCCAGATAGAAAAAATTGGGAACAAATTAAATAACGGGTCCCAAGTAATCATGCTTAACAACACATAAACTTTGAAACAAGAAGAAAAAGAACAAGGCAAGGTGGTGACATTAAGTGAATTGGAATATGAAGATTATGAACTCCCAATAGAAACAAGAATCATTCCAGCACTTGAAAACACTATGGCGCCAAAAGGGAAAGAAGAGATTAAAAAAAAAACCAAAAAACAATGAAGAGACTAAACCATAAAAAAGGAAGTTGCAGTGAGTCATGCGACCACAACTTCACATCAAATGACTTTCAATGTGCTCCCAGTATTGAAATACCCTGCTATTGTTCCAATTAATGCTTTTACTTAATGTAACTTGCAGGAAATGCTAAAAGAAGAATGATCCAATGAAGAGGTAAAAGAGGAGAGCATGAAGGATGATAATCTACAGTATGTGACACAAGGCTGCAATTTGTACAATTAGAGGCATATATAAATCTCTTGAGTTGACAAAGTCCCTCGTGATTAAAAAACGTCAACTACGACTTAAATCTCGTCTCTCATCAAGACCTAGGTGCAAAATGAAGGAACAAGGTTACAGTTTCCCTACTGGAATTAGATAAGTTGATCTTCTTCTTTCATTAAAAAAAACAAAAACAAAAACAATTTTTTTCTTTTTTTCTGTTTGGTGTGTTGCTCTAGTTAATGAATTTCATGTCAAAAGTTTTCTATCAAGAGGGAACTTTGTCTAAGGCAAGTCCTGACTAGGTTGAGGCACTTAAGTTGATCGTTAGGGAACAACTCTACCTGGAGAACCACCTGGGAGTTGAATTGCCTATGCTTTTAATTTAAAATTCATTAAACAAACTTTCTCATTTGTTTGAAGTGCATGAACTTTTTTATTATTAAGTGGTTGAGTTTCAGGTATAGGAAAAGAGCAAGTGAGAGAAAAGAAAAGGAATTTGCATCCAAGTTTGTGGCCGCAACATCAGAGTGTCAAAGAAAATCAAAACAATTTGCACCCACATATGGGGTGCAACTTGACCAGTCCTCATCACCACCACCAACAATTGAAGAAAGGCTAGTTGAGGCCTCATAGGAAAATGCGGCTGCATCTTCACTGCAAACCGCAATCAACTTGTTTGCCTCTTCCTATGCACAATTCTTGAAAGGGACGAGACAATCAAAAATGCCTTCTTAGTGCTATCCAAAGGAAAAGCACCTGCATTCTCTGACTTCCAAGCCATCCTCCTTAATGAACAAGAACATCTTTTGAGCGAGGATAGCTCCTTTGAGGCTTAGGGGATTACTTTCTTCATCTCTATCTTTATTTGCTTTCAGTAATTTAGATTTACTTGCTTTCATTGGTTTAGTTTACCTCCTTTTGATAGGTTAGAATTATTTTCTTTCTTGTTTGTTTGTTTTGAGTTTATTGTAAACATTTTCGGATCAAAATAATTTTTTTACACCTCGCACATGCATGCCACAAAATCATGATTTCAAAACAAGTTTGCAAATTTTTTTCCTTGATTGTTGTGTTAAAAAGCCCTCAATGATGATACTTACAACTTTCTCTACGTTCAAGCTGATTTACACACAACTTTAAGTTTTCAAGACCATAGTACTTTACCTTTTCTTTCACTTTGCAAAAACATTCGAGTCCAAACTCCCCTATGTTTATCCCACCAAATGCACTTAAGAGAGTTTAGCTTCGATGTTTTGCAAGCTTAGTCCCCACATTCATGCCCCAACCCTTTGTTGTTTCATGTTATAGTCAATGAGGACATACCTTCTTAAGTTTGGGTGATGAGTTTTATAATACTATATTGTTGTAATATGTTGTTGTAACAGTTGCTAAGACCTAGTAAAAAAACTAAAAAGAAAAAGAGAGAGAGAGATACTCCTCCTTTCAAAGTGAACTGAGTAACCAAGGGCAGTCATGACACTCGTGATTTCCTTTCCATGAAAAGTGAACTTAGGAAATGAGTATGTGAAGTTTTAGTAGTGACTTGTGCTCGTATTTAGCTACTTTCACCACAAAGTTTAGTGAGTTGGAACAAAGGTACAGGTGACAGTGAGACTCTTGCTAGAAAAAGAAAAAGAAAAGAAAAGAAAAGAAAACGTAAAGGATGCCTAGCAGAAACTTTGAATAAGTTTGGGGGGGGGGGGGGGGGGGGGGGGGGAAGAAGATGCTTGTAATGTGAGTGAGCTTAGCTTGTTGAACAAAAAAGATCACCCTAGATTCTATGACTAAGACTTAGATGTATAAACATGGTAGGTGGGTTTGCATAGAATGTTTTGTCTTGAAAAATAAAAGTAAAGGTTTTATGTGAGAAAATCTTGGAGTTGTGTAAAGTACTAAGAGTTTGAGAACTCTTCTAAGAGGCAACATTTTTTCAAAACATCATTTGGAACGCATTTTATCAATTCTTTGCTTGTTGATTTTTCTTAAAACTGCCTGAGAATAAGCAATAAGCTGAGTTTGGGGGTGTTATAACGTTCATTTGGGATGGTTATTTAGCTCAAAAAACTAAGCTTATTGTTTATGTAAACCCGGAGTTCCTCCTTGAAACTTCTTAAAAATTAAATGGGAAAGAAGGAAAGGAGGTTGGTATATTGTTTTGGGAAGGAAAAAGAAGAAAAAACAAAAGAGAAATGGAATGACTATATGTTGTTTTTTCAAAAGAAAGTAAAAAAAAAAAAAAAAAAAAAGAAAAATGAAAATGAGAGGAAAAGGGCCCCACCGTCAAACTCTTTCTCTTTAATTATTGTCCATCCATTTTGCTACCCATTTGGTGAAATAATTAGGGTTCTTCGTGGGAGAGAATAAGAGAAAGAAGAAAGGTGATGCTGGAGTTGTAATTGAAGAAGAAAAGGAGGGAAGATCAATCCAAGTTGCATGGAAGATTTTGCGTTCAACCCTGACTACCTCTGATATTTGGAACGTTTTGAGCTCCACAAGAGGTATTAAGAGGTGAGATTTGATTTCCTTGAAACTTAACGCATTTTAGAACAATTTTCGTGAAGGAAGCTCGAGCAAAATCTGAATTTATGTTATGGGTTTTTGAAAGGGAAGTCAGAGGAGTGTTTTTGCTGTCAAATCCGGGGAACCTCTGGTTTTTGAGATGTGCTGATCTGTAGACTTCGAATTAGAATCTGTATTAGGTATGGATGGAAAGCTGATTTAATTTCCTATAACTTTTATGAAGAAGTCGTGGTTAGAAATTAACTGGAAGTTGCCTTCAAATTCATGTTAAGTTCAGGGTGCAGCAGGAAAACGAGTCTGGAAAGTGCAGAAACCGATTTTGTAGGAAGTGGCTTTCGAGGTATTTACGGACATATCCTTTAGGAATTTCAATTTCATTCCTTCCGATAAGTTTTAGAGGGTTCAAAAAGGAAGAATTTGGTATAAAGTACATCATTTGTGAGCAAGTAATGGAAAAGTTATAGGTGTGTGAGTTTAGGGTATAAAATCTGTAAAGTGCAGGAAATTGATGGGGTGGTTTTTGCAACCCTAGGCCTTAAGTTCGTGAGGTCAAGATTCTAATGCTTGGTTTTATTTTGTTTGACAGGCCAAGAAGAAATAGGACAAATTTACGGACCAAGAATCTATTATTAACGCTGTGAGTGACAAAATGAATTCTGAAAATAAATTCTATGCTTGAACTTGTGTTCATGAAAAGAAAAGACTTCCTAAGAATAATGTAGCTTAAAGATTTATGGTCTCTTGAACACGTATTCATAAGCATATATGGTTTCCTAAAAATGATTTAATTTGTTCGTTGTGAGCCTATGTATACTGATTTTCTAAAACTAGAAGAAATACCTAAATTCCAAGTCTACATGTGTTAGCAAGAACTGTTAAAGGTTTTCATGTGTTTCTCTGAGACCTGAATGAGTTAATGGTTGAGATACTGAGCCCGAGGTTGTATAGTACCGTGTGCACACAGGTCATTTTCTGTTGTCGACGTTGAGTGTACTCCGTGACAACAATGCTGTCGTGAGTGCTGGGCGAGCCCCACTACGACAAAGACGATGGGAGTGCTGGGCGGGCCCCACTACATCGTAGAATGAACATTGATTGTACTGAGCGTGTCTTAAACAACCTAGTTTATTATATGTTTTAGATGATGAATACTCTGGATATGCTAGCGAGATTTAAATGACATACTTGCTGGATTTCTGGAAGAAGCTATTGTCCTTATAAGTTTATATTTAACGCTTGTCTGCCGACACATATGCTTGTAGTTTGCCAAATGTTATGATTTATGAGATAATTACTTTAAACTCAGTCACTCACTGAGCTTCCCAGCTCATTCTTTCAATGTTTTCCAACTTTCCAGGTAGAGATCGAGCTCCCGGTGCCTGAGATCCTGCCACAGCCTGCTGAACGCTCTACGAGTCTGATATATTTTGTACGTGGTTGGCGTAGTATAGCAAGTCTGCTCGTATTGTACATAACTTAATAGGGATGTGTAGTTATGTTGTATATAGAACTAGTGGTCTTGGGTGTATAAAGCACGTCTGGTCGTGTCTGGCTTGTTCAAGTTAGGTTTAACCAGAACCGCTCCGTATGTATGTGTAATAAGATTCCTAATTTCCTGCTGTGTGGTATGTATAGTATCTCGTATACAGGTATGGATTGTTTATCAGGAATTAAAAGGGTCATAGGTATCGTTAAGAAGTGAAACGATGCCTGTTGGCTTCACGCCTTCCTCCGGGCTAAGATAACAGGTAGTTCGGGAGGGGGTGTGACAGTTTAGAAAGTGAGCATTTATTGTCATAATTCATGTCATTTAGAGTGAAATTAAGCAAAAATAAGCTTAGCATGTGTACCTTGATTTGATAAGTAAAAAAGTGTAAAAATAGTCATTTTTGTAAAGATTTGTTAAGTTTTGTTACTTTTGTGTAGAAGCTATAAAATGGACCCAGATGCACCAGGATGCGATCGCATATGGAGAACAAAAGTAGAAATCTAACTGATTGGATGATGAAACGAGGGTAGGGTTTTGGAAAAATAGTTTAAAATAAATTTCTGCCTTAGTGCCAGTATACATTATCCACAAGTAATATAAAATACAAATATTCCAAGTATCGATCCCACAGAGACTGTTAGCAAAACCTAGAGTTATAAAAGTCTTCACTATTGCAACCAAAGTAGCCAATAAAATAGGCAAAGATGTCAATGGTAATGTGATAAAGTAAATAGCAATGGAAAACATGGAAATTCAGTTAAGTTTCAACCCTAAGAAACTTTGCTAAAACATTGAGACCACATAATCACAATTTATACTTTGTGTTATGGATCATATTCATCTCTTATTCAGCCTTGATTTCAAGCACCCTTAGGTTCGTCTTGTTCAGAGATTGTTGTTTATATACACCCACATCATTTTCTTTTGAGCTCAACACGGTTCAAGAGCTTTTAGGAGACTAAGTAATTCAAACACATGTCTATGGTTGAATTGACTTAAGTGAATCAAGAATACAACTTTAAGATTCTAAAGGTTGTCTAGGTACAAAAAGCAAAGTTCTATTTCTAAACTTTTTTCTTATTTTACTTTTATGAAAATGAGTGTTTAACACAACCCTTTCAGTATTGAATCTCAACACAACTATGCTAACTCAAATGACCAGTTTAAGCTAACAATGAAACTTAAACTCAATAAAAGTGAACTATGGTAAGTGTTGAGCAAAGCTACTTAAACATATGGTGGAGGCTTTCATCCTTTTTAGGGTATCCACGTCATTGAATCCCCTCCAAGGAATTTAGCACATATTGATAAAGAAAATAAAAGTAAAAAAGAGAGAAGAGAGACTTGAAAGTAAAGAACAATACTTCATTGAAAATAAAGAATGAAAGTACGCTTTAATGTTTGTAAGTGAAAAAGTACAACTAAAACGATGAACAAAAGTAAACTACAACTTAAACTTCGAATTAGAAAAGCTAAACAAAAACTACACTTGAGCTAAAGATAAAAATCGGCAACTAAAAGTCTAACAAAAACTGAAAATACAAGAATTGAAATTGTAAAAGATCCTAGACTTGTTCTTCCCTTCTATCTTGTTCAATCCTTTTCAAGGAGAACAAGACTTTACACCTTCTTTCGAAGTTGGTGTCATAATGGAGTATGAACAAAACCTAGGAGGAACTCAGAATGGTGGATGAAAAGAAAAGAAAACATGACAAAATGTTGGGAAATATAGGGACCCGAGGTCCCTTGAAAATGAAGCTTGAGTCACCTTTTATAGACCTCAAGGCCTAAAGTTTACTACTGAGATCAGTGTGATAAGGCTTGGACGGCAAGATTCCTTGATTTGAAGAGATTTTCTTGAGAATCTACTGAAAATCTGTCAATTCCGCGAATCTAGGAAGTTCTATCAAATTTGGTCTAGTTGCGGTCGTAAGCCTGTCGCAATCTTCCCGCTTCAACACTTAGAAAATTTTTTGCATTGGTTCTCAGATTGTTGTCTTGACCCTGGCACATTTTGACCCATTTCTAGCCTCTGCACAAAAACAACAATACTTAAATCATGCCTTTAAATCTATGAAAAGCTTGTTTTTACTCAAAATCACCCTAAATAGCATCAAATATAACAATAAGACTTGCTTCCTTAACAATGAGTTTAGTTTTTAGAGCTAAATAACACTCATAAATAAGTGTTATCAATAAGTTCACACTATAACCTAAACAAGCTGAATTAAATATTAACCAAGACAATGTTATAAACTACTGAAAGCAATAAAGAGCAAAGTTGAATTCTTCAATCTTCGAGCATTCAAGATGATTCTGCAATTAGCTTGGGAAGTTGAAGGTTGAAGAAGAAGAACTGTTGAAAAATGATTAATAAAATGAATCGAAGGAACTAGCCAACTCAATCTTCAGCTTTCTTTGATGTATAAATAGACTTGCTTAGCCAATGAAAGAGTGACACGTATGTGATGTTAACTTTGGCCCCTACTTCTACTGAACGCAAGTTAAAGATGTGGTCCATTTAGATTTAGTCACGGTAGATCCTTTAGTAATGGTCCAATGAGTGCATGCCACGTCAACTTCTTGAGCCCCAATCTAACTGATTTCAGGCAATGATTAGTTGATGTGACTGTTCTTGATTATATACTGAATTTGGTTCACATGGCTTCTTGCGCTAAAGTATCGTTTTGATGTTCATTACTTCATGTGTGTTCTTTATGCTCATCGCAACCCATTCCTGTAACCAAAAAAAAAACTTTAAGAACTTAGGAATGGTTTTCAATCGTGTGATTTTTAAGTCAATTCAACTCATTCAAGATAGATAATGAATTTTTACTCAAAAGCTATAGGAATTCAAGTTCAAACGCATGCTTTCGTCTACTCTCGATGTAAGATAAGATGGTTTTAAGGCAAAATAACTTTTATTTCTACAGGTTATCAGCTAGTTCTCTCGAAAGCTAAGGGTTCTAGGGTGTGGAATATGATTTTTTCCCAAAGAAATTCTGTCCAACCCCACTTCATTCCCTATTCCAAGTTTCTCACTCGAAATCTCGTGGAAATTTATTCTTCCCCTCAATCTATTATGAACCACCCTTTATATGGACATTTCGAGGGTAGGTAGTTACCGAAATTCATGCCTTATACCTTGACCTTGAACTCTTGGAGTAGAAGGAGGGAGATAGTTGAAGAATCCATCAAAATCGGGCTTGACTCATACTTTCTATTTTGATTGGTTCTAGGGCATTATGCAGATGTTTTTTTTTTTTTTGCTAAAAAACTTGGCAGTCACATCCCTTGTTTTTACCAAATTCCTATAAAAGAGCAAATACTTGTTAAATTCAACCAAAAATGACTCTTTTACCCCCTCCAATTGACTCAATTATCACTAAATGATTACCACCTCCAATTGACTTAATTATCACCAAATTACTATTTTGCATGTGACTCTTTCATTTATCCATGTTTTTGTACAATAAAACACATAAATACATCCAATCAATCATACTTTTATCAATAAATGAACTAAATTTAGGGTCAAATAAATGTGATAAACATAGTTATTCACTAACCATGTGTAGAGTCAGGCAAAATGCGCCCAACATCCGGCTGCAACTAAACCCTAATCAACAAATCTTCCTAGAATCACGGATTTGATAGATTCTCGAAAGATATTCCATCAAATCTCCTAAAATCAAGGGATTATAATCAACTACAACTTCTCCAACTAATCTTGGCAGAAACCCTAGACCCAGAGGTCAATAAAAGGCAGCTAAAGCTCTCATTTCAATAACTTCGGACGGTGACTCCAATTTTATTTTTAAAAAATTGATGTTCATCTTTTATTCTTAGGTTTCAATCGCCACTCCAGGTTCCCTAGTGTTATTCAACCTCCATCAGACACTCTATTCGAAAGAAGAAAAGTGCAAACACTTGTCTCTCCTTGAAAAAGATTGAGCAAGTTAGATAGAAGAACAAGTTAGGTTTTTGTTATTATTTTTCTTTCTTAGTTCAGTTTCTATTTTTCATTTTAGTTGTTGTTTTGTATTTCAATTTCAGTTGCTATTTTTCCCTTATTCAAACTCAGTTGTATTTCGTTCATCTCTTTAATATGAATTCAGTTTTTATTCTTCCAAGTTTTGTTCTTTATACTTTGAGCTTTGCTTTCTTTTCAATTCTAAGTTAAGTTCCTTCTTTTGGATTCAAATATGTGGATATCCTAGGTAGGAAATAAGCCCCACCTTTTGGATACCCTAAGTAGGAGGTAAGCCCTAGCTTGTGCATAAGCAACCTTGCTCAACACTTAGTACCATTTTCTTTTAATGAGTTTAAGTTTTATTGTTAGCTTAAACTGATCACTTAGGTTAGCATACTTTGTGTGAGATTCAATACTGAAAATGTTGGATTGAACGTGCGTTTTCATAAAAGCAATCTAGAAAAAGTATCTAGAAATAAGACTTTTCTTTTTGAACGTAGACATAGGACAAGAACCTTTAGAGTCAATAAAGTTGTAAGCTTTAATTACCTAAGTTAAAATTAGACATAGACATATGTTTTTAATTGCTTAGGCTAAAAGAACTTAGAAAATGGTTGAGTAGGTGTTGAACTTGACTCACGGTTTTAAATGTCGATTAGGGTAGGTTGCGAGTGTATTCTTGTCACATTCTGCTTAAACCTTACAGAATTCGAAAGAGTGAGATACGGGTGCAATGGGAAGCAATCACCAAATGAGCCTCACCTAGTTGAGAAGTTTACAGGCGCATAGGTGGGCATATTTCTCTATAGGGCGGAAACATCTTTGGATCCCCATTCTATCATTTGTGTTTACACTTCTATTTTCATTTTTTCTTATTTTGCTTTTAGTTCTCCAAAAACCCACAATATTTTCAACTACTTTTTGGTTACCTCAATTGCAAGCTTAAAGGAGGTCATTATTTTAAGATTGGATTTTTGTTAACTCTATTTTCTTGGGATTTGATACTTGGAGTACGCTCCACTTAATTACTTGGTAGATAGCGTGCACTTGCACTCAGCATCGGCCTCGGCCTATCATCAGTGAGAGAACTAAGCACCAACATCAATCACAAGATGGTAGTGGACAAACACACTCCACCCAAGCACATGAACCTTAACCACAGGAAAAGTAGAGATCCACACATCGTTAACCAGAACTCTATGAAGCTGCCTCATAATCAAAGCTGACCCATCCTTCCTATTGGACCAACTAAACCAACTGCCCTAGATGCACATCTTCACCAGATCATCCTCCACCAACGTACTGTCAAAAGTCTTCATCTCAACAACAGAAAGGCTATTGTCGAATGACTTCAAGGAATGCCACACAGAGTTAAAAACACTCATCGTAATTCATGGAGAATCCCACTGAAAGCAAACAGATATTCGATCATCCCATAAAAACTTACATTCCACTTCAATATTAGCATCATAGACACATAACACATAGACCATAATCTATGTCAAAAGGTCCAAATGTGACCCATAGTTGATTTGGGCAATGACAGTAATAGGGTAAAAGAGTATCGACTAAAGCACCAGAGAACTCAAATACGCCCTAAACTAGTGGGCCATAACTGCTCACACACTACCAACCACAACCAAAAGACGAAAAAATGACATCAAAACTATGATTACGAACCTTAGTTTCCAACAAAAGAGGCACGAATTGACTGCAAAAAGGACCGGACAACAAGACCCTTAGCGGGTCATTTAAGCCCCTTACATTCCAAGAACACCAACTAGTTATAAGAATCGGTAGAAGGACACAAAGGATCTCAATGCCACTTCAAGCTACCACCAAGGGTGATAACAATCAACTATTGTTAGTTTTACGAGCTTCAATCATCCAAATGTTTCAATGATAAACCTTTAAATTACTAAGTATTTTAGTATTATAAAGTATCCATAACGTAGAACTCAAAAATACGATTCCAACACATTTTGAATTGCTCAAATTGAACATCAAACGAAGAAGTTATGGCCAAAAGAAGATTGAGAAGAAAACTAGTAATTGGCGATGATGCAGACGAACAGCATTGCGACACATGGCTCCATTTCTTGATCATTGCAGCCCCTCTTTAATTCATTTTTAGTATTATTTTTACCATTTTTTCTCAATTAAATCTCCACCCTTTATCTATTTAACTTAGATTTAATGGCCTACACTTACCCTACCCTTGAATACTATTTAAACACCATTTTTTCTAACTCTCAGCTCTAAAAAATTGCTTAAATTTTCTCTTCACCATTCTCCATTGTTGATCATTCTTCACAACTTCATCTTTTTCTATTTTTCTTGTGAGAGATTAGATTATTTCCTTTGAGCTAAAACTTGTAAACCTACTCTATGTGAGAGTTTCTTTGTGGATTTTTAATTTATGTCATTATTTTAATTAGAAATTTGTAATAAGGTTTGGGTGCACCTTGGGATTGAGTGAGTGGTCTAATCCTGAACCCGAAAAAATATTTATAGTGGTTTGATCTTGAACCCGGTAAAAGGATTGTAGTGGTTTGATCCTGAACTTGTTAAAAGGATCGATATAGGTTGGATCCTGAAACTGCAAAAGGATCAGTTGGGAGTTGACTTCCGAACCCGTATAAAGAGGGGCAAATCGGTTTGGTTCTCACCCGTAAGAGGACTGTCGCAGTAAAATACCCAAGAAGGTGTCTTGGGAAGTGGAGTAGGGATTTTCGAACCACTATAAAAACCTCTAGTGTTATTCTACCTCTCTATTCTTTAAATTTTCCATCATTTAATTATTTTTGTTAGTAGATTGTATGCTTAGGAAAATTCTTCTATATTCATATAAATGTTTAGGGTGTTTATTTTGATTAGTTTGGATTGCATTATTTTAGTTTCACCTCTCCCCTTATAGTGTTTGCATATGATCCTACAGTCGGTATCAGTGTGGGTAGCTACTTTTTTGTTTCATAAATTATTTGGAAAAATTGTTTTCTTTTTATTTCAAAAACGGTTTTTTCATTATTTTTATTAAATCTTAAATTTTCTATTTGTGAGCAAAAAGGTTGAAAAATTGCTTTTTATTTTCACTAGAAATGTGTGTTTCACTTTTTTATTCGGCTTGTACATCGAAAGGAGAAGAAGATGATAGTCGTTGCCTTTCTGAAGGAGAAGAATTTGTCGACAACTTGATAGATGGAGGCACCGTTCATGTGTGGGAGGTGGCTCACGATGAAGAAGAAAGAAATATATTGATAGGGGAAATTTGGACATTGATTTCACAACCCCAATTTACATGGGCCAAGTTCAATTATTGGGCCAAACTTCATATTCCACGAGTCATCCATTCTCATCATCCTTTGGTCTATTAATGAGCATGAGCCACTCAAATCATAGTTTCTATTTTATTTTGAAGACATTTTCATGGAACATTGCTTTAGTCCCATTATAGATTTGGAAAATTTTGCATTAGAATTTTTCTATTAGATATTACACTCACAAGGATTGAGAAAGAAATTTTCTTTTTATCACCTTGACTCGGGGACGGGTCATTTTTTTTAAGTCATGGTGAATGATGTAATAATTAATAGCTTAATTATTATTAGTTAGTATTAATTTTAGATTAATTAGTTTTAATTTATTTATTTATTTATTTTCTTGTAAGGTTATAAATAGCCACTTGTGAGGATTGTAAATGAGCTTTTTTTGAAACATATTTTGAACAGAACATCTGGTTCTTTTTAGAGTTCTCTCTCTTTTTGGGATGGATTTCTCTTTTTTGTCCATGGATTTGACCTAACTTTAAATTCACTGCATCAGAAGCCCTTGAGACACATCTACGTTCGAGAACAAGCTGCAAAGCCCTAGAGACAGATGTACATTTGAGAGGAAGAATCAGAGGAACAAATTAGAGATTGTACTCCACTAAATTGAAATTAATACAAATTAAGTTCATTTACATGTGTTCTTATTTCTTTGTTGAAATTACATGCGAACAAATTGGCACGCCCATTGGGACCATCTTTACCTCTTATCTCTTTCCCTCATCTTAAAGCACAAGTAAAGTGATGACATTCAAAAAGGCTTCTTCAATGATTGCTATCATGAGCAACTTGTACATGGGTTTGGTTACCCATAGTTGCTCTAATGAACTAAGCTTGCAAGAAGATGAAGTAATAACAATGCTAGGGGCATCAATTTATGATAGGATCCTGTTAAGTGTAACCCTTTGTTTGATTTCGATTCTGACGTAGTATCCTTCATGATGACTGAAACAAGCACTATGGAAGAAAGAATAGCAAAGATGCAAGAGCAAATTAACACCTTGATGAAGGCGATCGAAGAAATAGATTCTCAAATCGCATACTTAAAAAGCCAGATTGAGAGTTAAAATGTCCTTGAATCAAGTTAAACTCCTGTTGTCAAAGATCGTAACAAGGGAAAGATCTTTGTGCAGGAAGATCAACTACAACACTCCACTTCGATTGCTTCACTATCTGTCTAGCAACTTCAGAACATGATAACGAACTCCATTAGAGCTCAATATGGTGGGGCTTCCCAAAGTTCTCTCTTGTATTCCAAACCATGAAGGATCCAAGAAAACCTAAATCTGAAATGATGAGGAATAAAAAATTTTCTCAACCTTGCCAATCGATGACCTTAAAGGAATTCTTTTCGAGAAATTTCCTTCCTCTGAAAAAAGAGGAAGTAAACTCTACAAGTTCATATTACATTGAGATGAATGAAGTTGACGATACAAAAGAAGTCGAGCAAAGGACTTCTATCTTTGATCACATCAAGCCTTCAACTACTCGACCTTCGGTCTTCCAAAGGATGAGTATAACCGTGACAAAAGAAGAAAACCTGGTCCAACTTTTATCTCAACTCAACTTTCAGTCTTCCAAAGGTTAGGAGTCTCCATATTAAAGAAAGTTCACCCTTCAACATTTGTTTTTTATCGCCTCAAAGTAACAAGCGATCAACATGAAAGAAAGATGAAATTCTTGAAGGCAGAATTGTTCGATGAAGTGAACTACAACAAGATTCATAGTATTGTCCCTTCACGTATGAAGAGGAAGTTCTCCATTTTCGTAATGCAAAAGGTTCCTTGAAGGTGAAGAAAAATCTCATCGTCTTAACAAATCCTACAAATGAAGGATCGGATCAAGACCATGATGAGGATAAGAACATCTAAGATGTAAAGAACGCTCCTCATCACAAGATCTTAAATTGCATAATGCTTCTGGCCCTCATGAGCTTAAAAGGCGAATGACCCTAAAAAAAATTTAAACTACGTTATGACTTGATCCCTTTCACTTAAAGGATACGTAAGCAACTTAAAAAAACTTTAAGTTCAATCTCCAAAAAAATTTTTTTCCATCCCATGAAAAGAGATGTTGCAAGTTAGATGCATACGAGAGAGATTCGCTTATTTTAGGTTCGAGCTTCATTCCTCTCAAGTTTGGTTTGTCGCTCACTCCTTTAAAGTTCGAGCATTGCTCATTCAAGTTCATGGCATCACCTACTTGCTTGAAGTTCAAGTTTGAATTTCACTTGCTTTAAATGCAAGATCGAGCATTGCTCCCTCTCTTCAAGTTCAAGATCGAGCGTCAATCACTTCAAATTAAGGTTTTTGTGTTTCTCGCTAAAAGATCAAGCTTGGGACTCCGCTCCCTTAAAGACCAAGTTCGAGGGTCACTCACTCCAAGTTTAAGATCGAGCTTCGCACATTTCAAGTGCAAGAACCATCGGGTGTCGCTCAAGTTCAAGGATTAAGCATTATCATTCAAAGTACGACATTTTGCATCCAAGTTCGATATTTTGCCACCAAGTTAAGCATCTCGCTCATTCCAAAGATCGATGTGTGCTCATTCCCAGTTTAGCGTTTTTCCTTCAAATTCGACACTTTGCCTCCAAACGATCTTCGGTCTCAAAATTTGGCATTCGCTTCTAAGCATGTGTTTTGCCCCCAAGTTCGATGTTTTGCTCCCTCTCCAAGTTTTGAGGCTTCGTCATCACTCTGTCTCAAGTCTGGAGGCTCTTCCTGAAAGAGTTAATATTAAGAAAGCGGAAGCAATTTTGGATCTTAAGCACTCTAATTTAATCAATTTTAACATACAAAAAGCATGCTCAAAACTGGAAAAACAGAGAATAAAAACACTACCTTTGATGCTCAAAATTCTCTTAATCCTTGGTCAATTTCTGATCACGAACACTCGTGGATCACCCTTAGGATCTTCCCTACTATCCTTAGGCCTTGGAACGGATTGTGGGATCCTTAATTGAGAGAATTTTTTAGAGAGAGCAAAGGTCTAAAACTGAAAATTTCTCCAATTTTCTGCAAAATTCACCTTTTTCATTGTGTTTCTTTGTTGTTTAAAGCTTTTAGCAAGCTTCATCAAGCTTGCTAAACTTGACAACACATAGATGAGAAGGATTATTCAAGTAGGAGGAGGGGAATTTTGATGAATTTGAAAAAACAAGAAGCTTATTCATGAATAAATGAATTTGGTCCTAAATAATTTGAATTTCCTTTTAATTTTAAATCAAAATTAATTTTAAATTAAAATCTATTTTTAATTAATTAAACAATTTAATTAATTTTAAATAATTATTTAATTAAATATCAAATATCAAATTAAATAATTGGACCAATCCCGATTTCTCAAATTGAACGTTCGAACATGAATCCCGATTCATGTTTTAAACCGAACCAATATTTAAATCAAATTTAAATATGTCCACCTCTTCTTTATCATAGTTTAATTCATAATTAAGCTATGAAGCGTTAAGTATATCGCATATAATTAACGTTTTCTCCCAAAACCGAATTTGAACAATTCAAATTCTTTTCTCTCAAATTGTTACAAGGCTTAGTTCGAGCTAGTAAAGGGAACCTAATGGACCTACAGATTATGAGCTTCAACGATACGAGATTAACCGGTCAAACTCTTTAGCCTAGCTAATCAACATTTGTTAACCACCGAGACACTCCACTAAAGCCCAGTGGCTGTACTCTCCTCACTGTAGATATATTTTTGTCCACTCGATATAACCATGATTAGTAAGTCGATCCTTCACAGGTTGTTCGTAATTACAGCTGGGTCAAATAAACAGTTTTACCCCTGTAATTACTTCTTGTTCCTTAAGTCCCACTGATCCTCTAATGAACAATTGGTTTGTGGTCCGATAAACAAACCAAATCCCTCTCAGGCCAATGAGAGGGTGGGTCCATTGTTCAAGATCCGGAGTCCACACTTAAGGGAACAACCTCTCTACTAAACCCTAAAGCGGGTATGAGTGAATTTCATCTCGCATGACTATGCTCCCAACTATCTACCCAGTCTATTCCCCAAAATAGGAGGCTTATTGAGTCGGCAATCTCAGGTCACTCTCACCCATACAAATCTAAGGATAATCCTAAATAAACAAGAGTTCATAGCACACTTAGGATTAAGATTGAGTTACCTAGGTCATTGTATGAAAATAGTCAGTTATAACAATAAACGGAGTTAAAAAGTCTAAGTGACTATTTTGCAGTCCAATCTTAGCAAACTCATTGCATAGGACGCCCCCACTTTCATGTCTCCACATGAACGATTCAGGATCACATCGTTAGTACTATACAAAGTGGGTCGCGTCCATAGTGTCCCCAGGATAAGGTACCCAACCCTATCCCTATACTATAGACCGTTCTGACTATTACTTGAACTTGATCCACTTTGATGTCACACATAAAGTTCAAGTATACATCTTATAGTCAAGGGTTCTTAGTTCATTGGATTTGGGTTATGGAATACACAATTCACTTTATTCAATAACAACTTTACTGCAAAATAGAATATACATTCAGTTTACAAAACCATGAGTTTTAGGACATAAAACCCAACACTGCCATCTTTCACTCTATCTTAAGTTTGGAGGTTCTGTCTGTCGACGCTTACTCTTCGCCAAGTCAGGAGGCTTCGTCCATCATCGCTTGCTCCTCTGCCAAGTCAAGAAGCTTTCATTTGTTGCCACTCACTCCTTCACCAAGTTAGGAGGCTCCGTTCGCCTTTGCTCATTTCTTCAATCAATCAGGAGGCTTTAGGCTTCACTTCGCTTTAAGACAATAGTGGCATCACTAAGAAAATACGGAAGAACCCTGTAAAAAAACAAAAAAATAATAAATTAATTAAAAGGGCGATATGATTTACCTTGAAAGTTGTCTTCGATGTAACATCGAGGAGTAGTGGAGTAGTAGGAACACCATAGGCCTCATTAAGGTCGAATGTCCTTGAGCTAACATCGAAGAGGAGCATAGCGAAGTTGCAGGAACACCATAGGCCTCGCTAAAGTCGAGTGTCATTGAGCTGACGTCGAAGACCAATAGAGCTGTAGGAATACCATAGGCCTCGTTAGGGTCGAGTGTTCCTAAGCTAACATCGAAGAACAATGGTAGTTGCAAGTACACCTAGAATTGTTAGGGTCCCACAAGTGTACCGACGCTACAAAAGCTAATTAGCCGAGAACAGTAGTAGTTTCAAGTACACTCAACCCTATTAGGGTCCCACAAGTGTACCAGCGCTAAGACTGGCATTGTAGCTACAAAAAAAAACAAAGAAAACAAAAACAAAAACAAAAAAAGAGAGAGAAGTTGAATTACCTCAAATTCTTGTTTTCTAGTTGATGAGCAATATGGTATTCCTCAAAGGAACAGTTGCCAAATCTTCTCCTTGGTGCTCCACAGACAAGATTAGCGTGATTGAGAAGAAGAAGAAGAAGAAGTTGCTGTAAAAAAAAAAAAAAAAAATCCACTACCGCTGGCCAGAAGAAGAAAAAGAGTGTTGTGGGTTAAAATAAAATAAAAAATAAATAAAATTTTTGGCAGCCGCCTGCGTGAAGGGGAAAAATAGAAGAAGGAAAAGAAATAAGAAAAAGAAGAAGAGTGTTGTGGGTTAAAAAAAAAAAAAGAAAAAAAAAACTGTTATGCAGCCGTCTACGTGAAGGAAAAAAGAAGAAAAAGAAGGAAAAAAAAACCTCACGTGTTGCGCCTACGTGAAGGAAGAAAATAGGAAGAAGCTGAAAAAAAATAAATGAAGGTGGGGGGTTGTGCTCACAATTTTTTTTTTTTTAAATGATTTTGCAATTCCAAATTGATTTTGGATCAAATTCAATTCCATGAAATTTTGGTTCAAATCAATTTAAAATTTAAATCTTAAATTATTTCAACATCATAATTCAAATTCAAAATCTTTGATTATGATTAGATATAGAATTTGGTTCAAATCAATTTGCAAATCGAATTCAAATGAGTCCAACTTTAAAATCAAAGGTTAAGTTAGATAAATTTTAAGTTTGATGCAATTTGAATCAATTTTCTATGAGTATTGTCAAAATTTGGGCATCAAAATTTTATCCCAAATCAAAATTTAATAAAATTAATTTTATCCAAGTCAAAATCATGGTAGAATTTCAATTTTATCTCACAAAGCCAAAATTTGGGCAAAATTCAAATTTCATCAAATTAAAATTTGGCTAAAATTCAAATTCAAATCTCATTCAAAAATTCAACCAATTTCAAAAATTTGGTAGAATTTCCAAACCGAAATTTGGGCATATTCCAAATTTTGTCCCAAATAAATTTTGAATTCATGTCATTGATCTCAAATCAAGAAAGTTTGGGTACAATCATAGGTCAGTTCCATATCAAATTTGAGTGAAATTCAAAATTAAAAAAAAAAAGCTATACTTCAAATTCATGTCAAAATTGGATAGAGTTTGGACATTACTTGAAATTCAATTCGAAATTAAATCCAATTGAAATTCAAATCAAAGTTGGTCGTTAAACAAGAAAAAATCAAAATTTTGTCTAAAATTTAAATTTTGATTAATTGTTGTAAAAAATGTGTCAAAAAATCAGAATTTTGAGCCAAAATCATATTTTGATTAAATTAACATATCAAAGGGAGTCATGATTAAGAACAAAAAAACTTACATTATGACTCCAAACTATCTTTTTTTAGATTCACTTACACATATTTATGCATAAATCTCGAAAAATTGGCATTTGTTGATTGAGAAATTTCAGCCAATCCTCAATTGCTACGTCATTATTTAAAATTAATGACGAAGCTACAAATAATAAAATTTGGGACCAATTATAAAATGACATGTGTCCAAAATTTAATTTGAAGACAAAAATTGGCAAATTCTAAATTAAAATGCCACATGTCTTTATTTGACCAAATAATTAAAGTTAATTTGGTCAAATTGGGTCATATGAAATTTGGGTCAAGGTGAACAAAACCCAAATTCAAATGAAGATCGAGAACAAGCTTGAGAACATGTTGTAAAGCCCTTGAGACAAATCTACATTCGAGAACAAGTTGCAAAAGCCCTTAAGTCAAATCCACATTCGAAAACAAGCTGCAAAAGCCCTCGAGACAAATTCACATTCAAGAACAAGCTGCAAAGCCCTCGAAACAAATCCACATTCGAGAACAAGCTGTGAAGCCCTCTAGACAAATCTACCTTCAAAAACAAGTTGCAAAACCCTCGATACAAATGTACATTTGAGAGGAAGAATCAAAGAAACAAATTAGAGGCTGTACTCCACTAAATTGAAATTAATACAAATTATGTTCATTTACACATGTTCTTATTTATTTGTTGGAATTACGTGTGAACAAAACTAGCTCACAAAACCAAACTCACAAACTGTGAACACAAAAAATGAAATGGAAAACATAACCCAAGAGCTCAAGAGAATCAGAGGAAGGAGACAAATGACCTCCCAGCCAAGTGGCACAGCGAGAAACCTTATCCACCTGCATAACATAAAGGACAAGTTGAGGGGAGCGAGCAGCTGACCATAGGGCCAAAGGTTACATTCCTTTCATATATGAAAAATGGAAGCACACCAGGAAAGCCTCCAAACTCGATGATGACGACGTCTTCCCTTACTCACTTGGCAAGTCCAGTCTAACTTAGTGGCCCAAGAAGAAATCCAATGCAGGAGCCTCCCCAAGACAACTCACTATCCCAAACTGCATGACTAAATGGACAATCAAATAATAAAAATCCGATGCAGGAGCCTCCCCAAGACAACTCACTACCCCACACTGCACAACTAAATGGACAATCAAAGAATAAATGATCTCTTGATTCCACAGAAGGCGAATACAGTAAGCAATCGATAAGGATAGAGCAATCCTATATGTGAAGATGGTCCCTAGTGAACAACCTATCACGCACTGCCAGCCATGCAATAAAAGAATGTCTAAGGATATTCCTGCCAAACCAAAGAAGCCTATCCCAAGTCACTAACGAGCCGCTTGGTCTAATAGCCTCCCAAGTACTTGCCACTGAAAATTGCCCATATTGATGAGGGCACCAAACGGGTCTATCCTCATAGGTCATACAAGGCTAAACATAATGGACCTAAGGCAAAAGATCATGCAAAACACATGGTCAGACCTAAGACCCATCAGGAAGGAGAAAATCTGCTGCTGGACAAAACAAAGTACTCGTCACAACAAAAACCACCCAATCATTATATTGGGACAAAATAGAGCCAATAGACAACCATGGATTCAACCATACTCAACATCTCAGACCATTACCAATAGAAAAAAGAATTAATTGACGAAACTGATCACGAAGGTGGAGAATCGAATTCTGACACCATGACCCTTTGGCAGAAGGTCTCATTGTCCAAATGAAATAACCACACAATAAATACGCCTCAACCCAAGCCACCCATAAAGAACCAACCCTCACAACCAGAAGCTAGAGAAGCTTCATTATAGGAGCAAAATTCCAGGACCAAGGTGCCTAATATCAAGGCTACCCTCACTTTAGGAAAGACAAATATCCCTCTAAGTCACTTTGGCTCCCCCTAAGGAGGAAGGATCTCCCACCAAAGATAAGCACGCAAAGCCCAGTCAACCTCATGGACAACCCGAGTTGGAAGAAAAAAAATATTGGCTCAAAACACATGAAAACTCTTAAGCACAAACTAGATCAGTTGAAACCTGCCCGCATAGAACAAGGACCGCACAGACCAGCTACTAATACATGCAGTAATATGCTCTAGAAATGGCTTACAATCATGATAAGTTAACATGCCTAAGAGGGAGACCAAGATAACGCATTGGGAGAGACGCCAAATGAACCCCTATAAAATTTGCCAATAATTGAGCATTTGAATCTGGTAAACCCGCACAGAAAAACAAACTCTTACCAGGGTTTGCACCCAACCCCAACAAGATCTCAAACTTCTACAAGCAGTCCAGAACAAAACTTAATGAATATTGATGTGCACTACTAAAAATCATTAAATCATCAGCAAAACCTAAATGGGTCAACTTAATCCTCTCACACCAATGATGAAAAGTAAATCTCTCAGGCAGACCATTAAGTAGACGAGAGTGGACCTCTATAATCATCACAAATAAATACGGAGATGATGGATCTCCCTGACAAAGCCCCCTACGACTTAGGAAATAACCTTGCATAAAACCATTCACCAAGATAGAGGATATAAGGGATGTAATACACGCCCTGACCTAACTAACAAATTGAAGTTGGGTACCAATGGCCAACCGTAACCCAAAAATGAAATCCCAATTAACAGAATATAGGTCCTCTGCAAGGCCCACAATCAAAATGATACCGACCAACCAACTCTTGTCACAACAAAATATTATCAACAATGCTCCGCTCCCTACACAAAAGCTGACTGATTAGGGCTAATGAAATCTGAGATCCAAACACGCAACCTATTTGCCAGAATCTTTGTAATGCACTTGTACATGACATTATAGTAGGAGATAGGCCTAAATCCCCCCCTCCCCCAATCCTTCCAGGGTTCTATTTCCTAGGAACCAAAGTAATGGTAGTAGCATTAATCCTTGGAGGCAAGTAACAAGTATTAAAGAAATGAAGCACACCAGAGCACAAATCTTCACCCCCTATACTCCAAGCTGCCTTGAAGAAACCCTCTAAAAACCCATCAGGCCCAAGGGCCTTACCACTGCTCATACCAAACAACACCTCCTTAACCTCTTCCCTCATAATAGGACGACAAAGATTTGAAGCACAACCCTCCAGTCAAACAAATTGTACAATTGACGCCAACTAACCTATGAGATCCCTATACCCCAAGGGTTGAGATCCATAAATATGCAAAAAATACTCCACTACAACATTAGATATATCAGCCTAAGATCCATATATATGCTGAAAATGTTGCAGTTTTTACGCTCTAACAAACTTTCATTTGAAAAATCATTAGTGAAAATATTTTCAAGAGCATTTAATAAATATAAAACGTATGTCTAATGCAAAATTAATTAAACATCAAAGAAATTGACCATGGTGCTCGATTTTTGTTGAATTTCACGAGTATTGAAATATTTATTCAATTGTCAATCTAGTGCATTAATCAAGCTTAATTTTGTGCAAAGCTTACTTTTGTTTAACTTGGTGAAGTTTGAGAGATAGTTACTTTATTTTTTGTTAAAATTTGGGGTGAACGTAATGGCAATTGAACATAGGATAAAGATTGCAACACATATTTAAGTTTAGGGCTCATATTGATAAAATTGAAAGTATGGTGAAAATTAATATAACTTGACAAGTTTAAACGTAAAAATTGTTTTTTCCAAAAATGTTAGAGAGAGAGAAGTTAGAAAGAGAACAAATATAGAGAGAAGTGAGAGAGAAAAAATATATTTTCTCATAATTTTAAAGCAAAAATAGAGTGAAATTGAAGGATTATTTTGTAATTTGAATATATAGTCATTGTAAAAATCAATTTCCTATTAATCATTTAATCAAAAACCACTTGAGGATCTTCTCCCAAGTGATTGACTAGGAATCACTTTGTATAGTTGCCAAAATTATCTTTTAAGCTAGAAGTGATTTTAACAATGACAAAAGTGATTATGGTCATGCTAAAACCACTCTTAAACATGTCCTAAGACTTTGTGAAGATGCATAGAGGTAAAGTCAAAAATTAAAAGGGAGGACATGAGAGACGATTTCCCTTGGATTAAAGTTTTAGTAGTAGTGCAAGAGAAACATTTGAGTTTTGTCGGGCTTAAGGTAAAGGGTATGAGGAAAAAAAAAATTTGGGGTAACTGGATAAGATTAAAATACCCCTCCTAACAAATACCTAAAATTATGGAGTAATTTAAATGAAATCAAAAAATTTGAAAAGATAATTAGAAAGTCTTAGAAAAAAATCATGTAAAAATTTTGAAAAGATAATCATAAGATAATCCTAAATTTAAATCTGTAAAAGATAATTAAAACCTGTCGACCAAAAAAATTGAGGGGAGAATCCAAATACAACTTCTCAGAAATGAAAATGGATTTCTCAAAATAAAATAAAAAAAAATTATAAAAAAAAAAAAAAGAAAAAAGAAAAAAACAAGGTTTAGAAATTTCGTGTGAAAATTGGCCTTCAATCTTCTAATCGGATAACCAAATCCTAAAATTATGGCATATTTAAAAATAGATTAAAAAAAGTAAAATCAAAACAAGCAATTTTCAAACCAAATAAATAATGGAATAATTAAAACTCATTCAAAAAGTGTATCTAGAACCTGGAAATGAAAATGAAATTTAAAGAAAAATGAATTTTTTTTTTTCAAAAACGAACTTTCAAATAATAAGAAGATTTAATGAAACGTAAAAAATTTTAGAAAACTTTGAAATTTCATACATGCAAATAGTATATCATTGTTTTTGGTTAGCTCATTTGGGTGGTGGAAGTCCCAAACACAAATCTCCTTCTCTTGAGCCTCTCTCACGTTGCTATCTTCCTGCTAAAATTGTCGTCCTTAGACTTTTCTTCAAAAGCTCTTTTCATAAATACTAGTATACATCTTTCTTGGTCACCACCAATAATAAAACCTTCTTCTCATTTTTCATACTAAAAAATCAATAAGTAAATATAATAAGACTCTTCTGTTCTGTTTGACAATAGATTGGAGTTTCGAAACTCTAAAATACGTAAATGTTCGATCTCTGAAAACTTTGCTAATAATTATAAACGATGAAGGTTAATATGAGTTAGTTGATCGAATATTACTTGCTGTAGAACAGTGGCCAAATCGAAAAAATATATACATTTAGATTTAAGAATTGGAAAGATAAAAAACTAAAAGTTTTAAATTTTGTTTCAAAAATAAAAGAGGATAACAGAAAATTAAAAGATAAATAGAAATTCAAACCCAAGTCTCACAAATCTAGGGGATGGAAAATTTGGAAGAGTTAGGAAAAAGATTTAGTTACACCTTACCTAAATTAAGGACATGACATTTGTTTTTATCGGTAGGGGTAAATAGTGAAGAAAAAGGGCAACCGAAATTTATCTGGATTTAGAAGTGATGATATTTCATTACATTTTTTCTTTGGTCATTTTTCATAATGAGGGTGTATATGTGGCTATTTAGTCCAATTTCCCAAAAATTTATTGTTTTCGAGCTCAACCATGGGATGGGAGCTACAGCTGGAATGGAAACGTGTTTAGTTTTTTGATTCATTTGTGATATGTAATCCATCATTAGCTAAACAATCAAAACTACCACAAATTAAAAATGTCTAAAAAAGTTCTCTACATAAAATAAGGGACCTAGGCTACAAGTTCACTACAACAATCACAAAATATCTTGAATAATCAACTCATAAAATCTTCCCTCAAATTGGGGCAAGCATATCATTTATAATGAAGAATATAGGTCTCAAGAGAAAGATTTGGAACTCCTACAAAGTGGAAACCTACAGTACCGAACACGATCTCAATCTTCCAAAGAACAAGGCTTGATTTTCAAAATGGAATGATTATACATAAAATAATAATAATAATAATAATAAATATAAATAACAAAGATATGAATATACAATTTTGTCCCATCTTTAAAAAAAAAAAAGATTCTGGCCCCATCCATTTTTAGAATAAATTTCATGTTTTTTTTTTTTTTTTTGGAGTTCGCTTTGTCCTAGCTCTCAACACTTGGGTTTGAAAAATTATTCATGTTAATTTTTAGATGCATAGTTAAACTACCAGCAACATTGTCCAACCAAATAATTTTTCCTTGAATTTTCGTGAAGCTTTCCCTGGGGTGGACTGAGGATGAAAGAAGATAGAGTAAGGAACTTCCAACTTTCATACAGCTGTTTTCCAATTTCTTTGGCTTATTTTTTCAATTTCTAAATATTTTTTTGTTTAAATTTTTCATCCCTAAACGAAAACTTTTAAATTTATTTTATTTTGCATGTTTTAGTCCATTTTATTTTTATATGTAAATTTCTAAAATTTGTACTTTAGGCCATGTTTGATAATCAATTAAGTTGATAACCACTACTTTTAGGCCATGTTTGATAATCAATTAAGTTGATAACCATTACTTCCACCTCCGAATTTCATTAATTTGTTACTTACTTTTGACAAATATTTTCAAAATCCAAGTCATGTTTTGAAAACTAAAAAAAAGTAATTTTTAAAAAGTAATTTTTATTTTTGAAATTTCGTCAAGCATTTAAACATTTCTTTAAGAAAGATGAAAACCATTATAAAGAAATTGTGAAAAAACAAGCACAATTTTCAAAACCCAAATATAATCAATCGAGACCTTAGTCTTTCAACTTCAAAAAAATTAACAATTTTGATCCTTATCATTATTCTATACTTCGAATATATACATAAACATGTTAACGCAGGCTCATGAATTAAACCTACATTAGCCAACGTATGTAAATTCGATATATGCCCATGTATGCATGTTTATACACGTATTCGGAATCATGCCTGCCATAAAATAACAAGAAGAATGGACAAACTTAAAAGTTTGGGCTCGAATCTGATCAGAGATCAAACTATATTCTATGAAGTATTATTATACCCAAACTTGGACTTCGCGAATTTAGAGGATATTGATCACCAAGACAGTCCACATATTACAAATCCACCCTATCAAACTTGATTTTTTTTCTTTTTTTTTTTTTCCTCAAAGGAAAACTTGTACATTTTAATCTCTCTGGGACCTTCCTATGAACTTGTACGTTAAATTAGTAACACAAAATAGGCAAACCCACATGAATTTCTAACTCTTGATACAATGTATTACACAACATGGATAACCAGTTTTTTCAACCAAAAAGAGGCTCAAAATCATTACTTACTGATCCCAGTAATTCCTCAGTTGAGACATGTGTAGAAGTAATTCATCTCGACCTAAACCTGTGATGCTACTCGTCATGATCCAAGAAGGATGTACCTTGTAATTCTGTCTGATAAGTTGTTGAAAGTCCCTGATGTTCTCGTCGGGTCGTTTTCCTTTGCTGGCCTTCATTTTGTCACACTTTGTGAAAACAAAGGTCATCGGTATCTGAAAATGCACAACATGGCATAAGATATTTGGAAAGTACATCAGACAAGGACTATATGTATGCAACTATTACCACATTTCGACATATAAAGCAATGAACTTAAGTTCAGATGGCATACATTGTTGCGGCCAAGCCAATTGGCGCAATCTAAGTCTATCTTTTGAGGTGGAACACTTGCATCAATAAGAAGCAGCACAGCTACTAAAGTATCTCGGTTTATAAAATAGCCTTTTGTAAACGAGGACCAATCCATTCGTGCAGCTTCCGAGGCTTTGGCAAAACTAAATCAAATTTGAAGTATTAAACAATTATTGAACAAGATGTAGAACTAGAGATTGTATTGCAGTTGGAGTAAAATATATGATTATAGCAAATAATTAATGCAAGACGTAGGCAGCATGTCTAAAATTCATGTTTTATACAAAATAGGTTAAAAACTGTCTATCTTGAGAAGATATCAATGCTCTATGGACTTCTTTTTGATCGAAAATTGACACCTTTTATTATATTAACAATAATAATCTTGATGGTACAAAAGATCTTAAGGCAAGGGGAACTTCTTGAGAGACCAAATTAGAGAAAAAAAGAAAAGGCACCTTTTTAAAAAAATGGAAAAGAAATACAACGACGAAATATTTTACGTTTTGGTTCCATTCCATATCATATTCTGTTGACATAAGAAGGATGCCTGATAATCACTTAGCATCTTAATGTGATTCATTTGCAATCACAAAAAGACGATATGGAAGACCATTTTCTAAGAGTGCAAGAAAAATATTCAGGATTAGGAAAAACACAAACACGTACAAAATCCAACGGTTAAACATCAACGGGCCAGACAATGATACAAGAAGATGTCGCTGGAAATCAAGTAAAGAGGAACAAATATTTCAAATTAGGAAACAAAACGATTCCAACCTGAAGTTCAAAGATGCAAATGATAGAAGATTTTGATTTTACCGAGACAAAAAATTCATTCTTAGCCTGGATTGAAAAAAAAAACAAATATACCTCAAAAGGTAATGATTTGTCAAGAGTCGACAATTGATATTTGTCTAAGAAGTCTAGTTCATTTAGATTTATCTCCATTTAAATAAAGAAGCAATAATTTTCTAACATATTGAATAAGATTTTAATAAACTTCCACAAAAAATTTCTCTATGTTATGTCAAAACTTGAGAACTCAAATTTCAAAATATTAGGTAATATTAAGGTATTTCCATGGATTTCACTGACTTGCTTTCTTCATGGATTCAAGGTAAATTTTTGCAGATCTCTTGATCAAGCAAAGTGGGGATGAGACAAATAGAAAATTTGTAAACATGAGAAGACTTCGTCCCAAGGGGATGGTACATTTCTGTTGAATGAGGTAGGGGAAAGATTTTATGAGTTGACACTCAAAATCTTTACGGTTTTGATTCCAGAGTCCAATTCAATTTTTAGAATTCTGAAGAGAGCTTTGGGCGGCTAGTTAAAAATATATATATATAAATTAGAACATTTAAAACACTCGCTTAGATCTCTGAAAGATTCATTTCTTGCAAAAACAGTAGTAGAATTATAGCAGGTGGCAGAAATATAGCAGTATAGCACCACAACCATAAGAAAACAAATTCATCTCATAGCACCATTATGAAATATGCATATCTACAATTGTATATCATGTTTTTTCTTATGACAACCTCTCAATGCATCAAGTTGGCAGTAATTTGATAAAACCCAAATGTATTGAAATATGTAAGATAACAAAACAGTAAGATAAACCAAGTAATTTGAGGAACTTGGACCCTCCCCTTTCTTGAGCACTCTCACTCAAGCCCTAAACCAAAACTCACTAAATCAATGCCTACCTTCTCCTTTCCCACTTTCTCTATTTATAACCAAATACCATAACCAACTCCTACTAATTACTAATATACCCTTAATACCATTCCTATCATAATTAATCACTTAAACAGGTTTGCATACCAGTTTGACAACGCCCCAGTTTACCTTTTACTCAAGAAATTATAGACAATATCAAGACCCGTATGACCAATCCGATTATTCAAACATCAATAGAAGCTAGAAATGGCATGCAAATTCTAAGAAGTACCTATCAACTTAAAATACCAATTACGCAAATTTGGAAGAGCAATAGTGTATTATTAAGTGATAAACAACAGAGAGCAGCCATTGGAGTATATAATTAAGAACTTGAAACCAATACACTAACAGTTGCTAGCAAGACAAACAATAATTTCTTTTCCCCAACTGTACTGATCAAATCATATCAGTTAACATAGAATCTCCAAGTGAATCTCTTAGAACAAAATTTCACCAAAAAGAACAGCACCCACTATGCAAAAACAAAAAGTAATTGCACAAATTTGCACAAACTCCACAATCGTAATAGACGTATGCAGAAGAGTATAATCCAGCTTATCAGATCAAACACCGCATGCAAGAAAAGAAACAGAAATTACCCATAGCCCGGCAAGTCCACTATGTACCAGCTTTTATTCACCAAGAAATGATTAATCAGCTGCGTCTTCCCTGGAACCAAACACGAATTCTCAATCATCAAAAATCCAGTAACCACTAAAACAATCCAATCGCATACGGCCCTTCCCCCCAACACAAAATCAAAATTTAAAAATAGTTAAAACAAAAGTAAAATTAATGAGACCTGGCTTCTTGGATGTAAGCGCAACTTCCTTTTTTCGAACAAGGGCATTAATAAGGGAAGATTTACCGACATTGGAACGACCAAGAATCGCAAATTCGGGTTTGCTATCTTTAGGGCAATCCCTGGCCCGTGCGCTGCTTTTCACGAACTCGACCTCTTTGACACGAGAGTCGCCGGCGTAAGGGCCGAGCACAATGTTGGAGCCTGGAAGGATCATTTCTTCGGAGACCTCATCGGCGTCGACTCCGGGAGGAACAAACAGAACCGTGCGGGCAAAACGAGCGGAATCGGAGATTGAGGGCTTAGCGGAAAGAAGGTGGGACGGGGCACGATTTGGGGCCTCTGGATAAGGGTGGGGAGCGGTGGAATGCGAAAGAGGGGCTCTGAAAGAGAGAAAGTGAGGAGAGGTTTTTGGAGAGAGAGTAGGGGAGAAGAGAGAGGCGAGAGGGAGGTTTTGGAGGCGGCTGAGGCTTTTCAGTATCATTGCGTTCAAAATCGGGAGGAAGACAGACCGGTGGCCACCGAGGTTTCAGCAGGCAACGAGACTCGGAGCTTTGAAATTTTTCATGGTCTAATTTCCAAATGCTAGAAAGCTATTGGGGAAAAATCAAAACCAACTTCTTGATATTTCAACTTTCAATTTTATTAAATTATACCTCAAATTTAGATAAGTACTGCAATTTTGATCTTAAACTTTTAGTGTTGCAATTTAAATTCTAAAGTTTCCTTTTTTTTTTCTTTTTGAATTCAATAACATTTGGAGGTTGCGATATTCTTCGGACTTCTTGGTCAAGAGACGTGTGAATTACCAATGAGGTAGGTTCATTTTGATGCTAAAAAAAATATTCTTATGTATTGAATGAATTACAAAACATATATACTCAAAAAAAATACAAAATGTATGTATGGTATAAAATTGATAAAATTTCAGAGAAAAATAAAATTAGAGCAAATTTTTTTTTGAAATTGTAAATTTTGACAAAGTTATTGTAACGACCCTAAAACAAATAGCTTAAACTAGGAAGTGGCACAACTAAAGCCCTTTTATGCTTCGAAAATTTTGGTAGCATAACGACGCTACTCTAAGGAAACCAAAATTTCTAGGAACATGAAAAGTAAGAAAAGCGCACTTCTATAACTCATAATTACTTCAACACCTTCCAAACTACGAATATGCTGAAATTCAGTCTAACATCATCCACAAGAACAATAGAACTCAACAGGAAAGCAAAGAAAAGAGTTCAATAAAAAGACCACTCAGAGTTCAACAAATCCAATAGAACTTTAAATCATGACTGAAGCTAAGACCTTAGGAACGCTCTACGGCCATCTCCATAGCCTCACCAAGCTAACGCCCTTACCACACCTCGTAAGTCTAGGCACCATCTGCAAAAGAACCAAAAGGGTAGCATGGGTGAATATAAAAATACTCAGTAAGTAGCCACACTTAAAATCCAAAGGTTCACACACCACTGCAAAAATCAACGAACACACCACAAACCACAACATTTCCTGATCTTACTCAAGTTCTACACTCTCTTGGTTAACACCTAACTCACCCCCACCTACGGTATTTCCTCATTGTTATACCCTAGAGTTATGCTTCCGATCCTTGGGGCTTCATCCTCACAGCTAGCATACAACAAGAAGGTTTGCAACCCTCAAGCCACACCTAAAAGGCCCACCAGCCCTCTGGCTAGCACCTGCAATGAAGGACACACCCTCCATGTCATCACACATCATGGTACATAACGCACTAGCTAGTCTCTACAATGAATGACACCCTTCATGCCATCACATAACAGATACACAACCCACTACCTATCACATCACATAAACATTTTAAACAAGCATGCTCCAGGTGGGTGGTAGGTATCACTAGCCTAATTGTCCTAAGTCATTCTCTCTATCAGGGTCATTAAGACCAGACAATCATATTTGTCAACAACATACAAGGTTAGGACAACCAATGCCTTACGATTAAGCTCATCAACCACCCAAAAGATTCTTAGGGCCACACATCAACAAGCAACAACGATAGCAAAAATCATGACCCTTTTCCACTAACCATAAATCACGAATCTCGAGCATAGACTCATGCATAAGCTCAACAACATTCTTAAATAAGAACTTCACTTAATCGTAGCCCCTACGCATGTTAGCGGCATATAGCCCTAAGTAGTCTCTGCCAAGGCTAACCCTCTAAACACACTAAGAACCATAACGATCATTATTCTCCTATTTACATCCAGGGCCAACTAAAAAATGTTAAACATAACAAGTCGTTCTGAACCATTCTAAATGCAATAAACATGGATAATGACCCTGAACATTGTATATTTTTAAGGTGTTCTAAATTTCCCACCAGCCAACCCAATAAGTCAAGCATCTTGCACTTCGTCAACCCATCCAACATCTCAAGAAGCTAAACCCCAGCCATCCATTCGAGCATTTCATGCATACTGTACTCAGACAAACATCCAAAAATCTCAAGTAGACACTATTTAACAATTTAGTCCATTAGCTCAAACATTCTGAATTCTATAGTTAACCAAACATCTTAGACAGTCCAAACATTTATGTTCATTCAATTTAAATCAACTATCCATACATTTGTACTTATAGCGAAAACACATTCATAGTCATACATGCATTCCAAAACTCAACTCCATAACCAAACTCTAAATAGTTGTTCCAAGTTAACTACTTATAGGAACATAACACATGACCGAGCCCTTCTAAACCCCATACCAAAAATCATAAATATTGCAAACTAGTCCAAACAGACGTGGAACCCCTTTAAACACCAAGCCAAAGTATAATAATGTGAACCTCATACCCAAGAAGTTTTACTAAGCATGTCATACAATGACCAACATGCTAGAGTGCATACTTAAAATAACATACTCAATTCACTTAATCCTACATGTATTACAAAATCCAAGAACTCAATATCTAAAACATTAAAGAGTTAACCAACTAGGCTACTTACCTTTTTTTTTTTAAGCAAAATGATTAGCCACTTCCAAAGCACCCCAAACTCCCTTTAGAAGTTCTTAGCACCACCTAAAAGAATTTTCAAATAGAACAAGGCTGAGTATTTGTACACACATATGATCTAACAAAAACTTTCAAAACCACTTGCAGAAATAATCCAACAACAATCTAAACTTAGTCCTTTAGGCTAGAGAACTTACCCAAATAATTTTAAGATTCAAGGCAACCCAGAACTCAAATACTTGATCTCGAATAGCCAAATGAAGTCCTAAAAATAAATAACAAACCGTTATAAAATCAAACCATGAGTTCAATTGAGTTGGGACGAAAATTTTCCAATAAAACTTACCAAAAACAACACTTTCACTTGCTGAATTTAATGTCGAATTGATTTGAATTCGGCAACCTGACCTCCAAACGCAACGAGTGTTATGAAATTAAGTCCGAAGAATAAAAGGTTAGCCCCTGAACACCAAAAAAACACCATAATTCATCTTTAAAAATAAAAAATCACCTTGAATCATTGTCAGAAAACTTACCCACTCTAAAACGAGGCTCTTCATGATTGTACACTGCCGACCTTGCCAGAAAAATGATCTCAAACCCACCTTACAACCCTGGTCGCTTAATCCGCAAGGGAGAGAGAGAGAGAGCTACAGGGATCTGGGTATGCAACAGAGTGGCTGATCGGTGTGGAACATGGTAGTCTAGCAAGCAGCATGGCGGTTAGGCGACATGGTAGTGCAATTCAAGCAAGTTTGCAGCGTTTTGGTTTGGAAAAATGTCAGTTTGACGAGGGCGAGGCTAGCGGCGTGCGACAACGGGGGTTGACGTGCTGTGACAACGACAATCTAGGCACCAGTCGGATAGCTACACCGACGAGGGACAGAAGAGAAGAAACATTGATGAAGATGGTGGGTGAGTGTGTTGTCGGCATTGTTTAAAATGTCAAACAACATCTCGAAATGTGGTTCGACATTTTCCAAATGTTAGAGGGTTCAACGTCTCGATGAGGGGTAAAATACTGTTTTACCAAGATGTCGAGGAAATGTTGAGATGTCGAGAAAATATCGAGAAATATCGAGAAAATGTCGACAAATGTCAAGAAAATATTGGGAAATCTCGATAATTCTTATAATTTCTCTCTATCTCTATCTCTTGGCCTCCCATCTCTTTCTCTTTCCATTATTCCTTTTTTGTCCCTTCCAACCTCTCAACATATACTTTTATAATTATATAGTTATTTTTTAAAAGTTTAATACAGTATCGTAAAAAATGTGCATGCATCTACAAAGTGTTGTATTACGATTTTTATATCTATCTTTATGAAAAATTTTAATATTTATGAATTTATTATATTTTTTTACAATCATTTGTCATTTATCAACATTTGATATCTCTCTTAATCAAGTTTCAAGTTCAAAATGTTGATGTCGACGGAAATGTATAGATACTGATTTTACGAAAATGTCGGCATATATATAAATACTAAATTCGTAGTTTTATAATTATGATTAATAAAAATTATGAATTATATCATCATTAAGTTATAATTAAAGTCTCATTAATTAATCAAAATAAGTCTCATCAATTTTCACGTTTTTAATGATTTTTTTTTCAAAATTTTCACCAACATCTGCATTCCTCATATAAATATTATTTATATTTTTAGATATATGATGACCATAAAGTTCAATTATAGCCTAATTCCAAAGTTAAAATTCCATTACTAATTCAAATAATTTCCATCAATTTCCATGATTTCTATTTTTTTCCAAAATTTATGTGGACATCAACATTTTGAACCTTGATTATAGTATAATTAAGTCATAATTAAAGTTTCATGAAATAATTCAAACAATTTTAATCAATTTTCATTTTTTCCCAAATTCCTGTGTGCATATTTTTATCGATATTTACATTTACATATTGTCTTAAGTTTTAGATATGGTGATTAAAAATTGTAAATTATAGTCTAGTTGAGTCACAATTAAAGTTTCATTGACTAATTCAAACAATTTTCATAAAAAATTTCCAAAATTTCCATCGACATTTCCATTTCCATTGACAATTTCGTAAAATCTAGACCTCGACATTTCGAACATTGGTTGTCAGCTATGAGAGGGGAAAAAGAAGAGGAAATTTGGGGAAGATGGTGATGTCATAATAGGGTTTCTTTTTCCCCTTTTTTTATAAGCAAAACCCCAACATATTTTCCAACTTTGCCCCCTTCCTTATCTCTAAATTAAACCCTAACAAAACAACTCTAAAAATCAATCGAGCCCAATTCCTTTAAGATAAATTTCAACCTAAAATCCAACAATAGGTTTGTCCCAATTTTAAATTTTGCTTAAACTCTAAATTGTTGGGTAACTTTAAGTCAATTAACTTGGCCTCATCCATGACGCAATCAATCACGAATCCATTGATTCCAAAATCCCCTAAAAGAGAAATTAATTAGAACTTGACTCCGCAATTTAGAAATTACACATTACGTGAAATTGTTGGGCATTATAGTTATTTAATGGTTCATTTGTGAGTTAAGTTATACAAAATACTTCTGAATTTTTGGGTAGGTTTCAATTATGCCCTTAGATTTTTAAACTTTTCATTTTTACCCTTGAACTTTAAAATTTGTTCCAAAAAATATTCATGAAGAGTTTTTTTCGTTAAAATTGGCGGGACAACTAATGTGTAAAAATTGGAAAGTATATGTAACATTTTTTTTTAAAAAAAAAGGTGTTATGAGTAAAATTGGACCACTAGGATGGGCTGAGATAAGCATGACAATTAAAGGCCAAACGGGCTAAAGAATCCCATTATGGATCAAGACGAACCAAAACTGAACGAAGGTCAGACCAACAAGCGAGAGGAAGGGGAAACGGACTTGGGTTGAAGACCAAGTTCGTGGCCGAGACTGACCACATGGCAAGATCCAATTTTGGGCCTTGTCTCCTCTCCCCTTAGCCTTTGTAGCCCCCATTCAGCCCAAACTAGTCCTCTTTGTCCTATTCCAATGAGGAACCCACAAAAAACCCTAGGATGAGGTATTTAAACTTTCTTTCACACGAAAGAAAGTAAGTTCATTCTAGCCACCAAAAATACTCACGAAACCCTAATTCTTTCTCGATTCTCTTACTGACTTAAGCATTAGAACCTGTGTGGCCTATGTCACACTGGTACTGGTGTGCAGGTTTCTCTTCTCTTGCAGGTCACATTATTCCCTCCAAAATTACAAATCTACCATTGTTGTCACTTAGAGGTGGTACGTGCTAATGTGTAGAATTATCTGGCAATAATTTGTATGATAATATGTGCAAGTGTAACACATGAACTATAGCAAGCAGTAAGTAAATTATCATATTCCACAGGGATTATAAACTTTTCAACTGAGCAAGAATTAATTCTCAGCAAACTCAATTGGTAACAGAAAATAGGTTCGAGAAATGCTATGGAAAAATAACATGTTTAAGTAAAATTAAATGCTAAACCAAAGAATAAAGCAGAGTAAAACAGAGTAAAGGAATAATGTGTAACATGCTTGTATTATAAACTAAAACAAGTTTGGATTAGGGAGAGGTTTGCATTGTTTTAAGTAAAGTGCTGCAACAAAATCTTTGTTCTCTTAACCCACACACAGCCCTCACGGAATCTTTACAGATTTCCAGATATTACGGCTTAATTCCCATTAAACCTACTATTACCCAACTGATATCAGTAATCTAACTCAAACATGAAGCTAATGTGATTTTAAGTGTTCGACCTCCCTATTTTTCCCAAAACTCGATGAGACAATATCTAAAATGGTTGGTCCGACAAAATCAAACAGTTGCAATAAAAGCCCTCAAAACTAGATGAATTAAATAAAAAATGTTGGTAACTTGTTTCAAAATATTACAAACATCTCTAATCCTCACCTTGAGATGTTTAGTTCATGATACAAGATGAAAAGGCAATAAAACAGTCAAAAGCATACATTTTTATTGTAATATAAAGAAAAGAACAACTAAGACCAAAGAAGAAGAAGAAAACGGGAAATTGTTCCACAAGGTAAGGCTTCCACGATTTCTCAATGGAGTTCTTTCCTTCTTGGCAAGCTTTCTGCACGAAAATGCTCCCTCGAATATCGTTGTTTTTCCTTTTCAATATGCTTCCTTCTTCCGAATCTACCCTAATGAGAACGGCTACTTTTGCATTTAAAGCTCTCCCCAAATGTAAAATGAGGGTTGATTAGACGTTTTCAGGCACTTGACTATCTCCCAGTAGCTTCCGCGTTCGATTTGGCATATTCTACTTCAGCTCAGTTTAATGAAACGTATCAAACGTGTGAATTCCACACGAATTTCAGATCCATAATTTGCTCCAGCATATAATTGAAGGGAATAATCTAATTAAACCCTAGCGGAAGCTTCAGAATCGGTTTGAGTTTATTTAGAACAAAATAATAATATTAGGGTTAAGCATAAACATACCTTGAATAAAAGAAGTTCTTCTTGTATAATTGGCCTCTTCCACAAAAGTCTTCCTTGCTATGTCTCAAACAAAGGATCAAAAGGGTTTGTGGGGACTTTGTTGAAAATAGAATGAGAGCATGAGGGGAGAATTCTCTAGAATTTTTTTCTCTTATTTAGAATGCACACAATGGCTCCTACAACATTTATTTCCTAATTTGTCTAGAGAAAATAATTAAATAATATATTTTAATATCTAATATATTAAAATATATTTATCTAACCAATTTAAATCATATTCAAACCTTTCCAAATTCTCCTACAACATTTATTTCCTAATTTGAATCTAATTCAAATTTAATAAATATCTTTTCTTTAATGTATCTTATTACATTAATAATTTCTTTAATATTTAATGCATTATATACAATATGTTTTCCGTCATTTAACATATAAAATATATTAAATTTTAATTTGAACATTTCAAAATTTCTCTCAACGAATTTGATCCTTATTTATTCATATGAGCTAGCAATGGGACCTTATGAACCTACAAATTATAAGCTTCAATGATACATAATCAATTAATTAAACTCTTTAATTAATTAATTTTCATTCATTAACTATAAGTCACTCTACTATAGGCCTAAAGTTGCACTCTTATGCACTGTAGGGCAAGTTGTGTCCATGGATATAATTTTTTGGATTTATGCCCTAAAGCGTCGTAATTAATGATTTATTTAATAATTAATAATAAATTTGATTATTTTATTTGTAATATAATATTATCCATTATATGAAAAATCTAAGGTTATTAGTGTAATCTTGAACAATATGTGGTTGACATATGAGAGGATCATGTTCAAGAAATAACCTAAAGGGTTATAGTATATGGATAAGGTTGGGTGTTTTATCCTAGTAACATTATTGATACGACCCACTTTGTAATAGTTACAAATGATTTAATCCAAATCGTTCATGTGGAGACATATGAGTGGAGGTATCTTATACAATGAGTTTATGTAATACTGGACCACGAAATATTTAATCTCTCTTTATAAATCCGTTAATTGAGAAGATTAATATTTCATTAAGATGATCATATGCGACTCGATCTTAATCTTGAGTGAGTTATGAACTCTTGTCTGTGAGGGCTTTTCCTTTGATTTGCATGGGTGGGAGTGACTTTTGTATCCGATTCAATATACCTACCATTTTGGGGACTTGACCAAATAGGAAGCTGGAAACATAATGGGTAAAATGGACTTTTGACCCAGTTGTAATTATGAACAACTCGTGAAGGATCGACTTGCATGTAATGATTATATTCATGGATACAACTTGTCCCACAGTGCATAATAGTGCAACTCTAGGTCTATAGTAGAGTGACCCTAGAGTTAATGAATGAAAATTGATTAATTAAAGAGTTTAATTAATTAATTTTGTATCATTGGAGCTTATAATCTGTAGGTCCATAAGGTTTCATTGCTAGCTCATAGTAACACTAAAAGATCAATCTAGTTGAAAGAAAAATTTAAAATGTAAATTAATATTTAATTTGAAATGTTTAAATGCATAGTTATAAATTTCATCAGCGTTTTCTAACTCATGTGCTAGATTGCACAATTCCAAATCCTTCTTCATAACTTCTTCAAACTTTTTAGTATGTTAATCTTGCATTTCCAATCCAAAACTCTCTTCAATTAGCCCTTCCAAAACATTAATAATTACATAATGTTCGATTTTCGAAGGTTATTTCACAGCATCAAACATATTAAGCTTAACCTCTTGATCATCCACATTCAGTGTAATAATCCCTTTTCCAACATCGACCATTGTTCCTCCAGTAGCTAAAAAGGGTCTTCCTAAAATTATCAGGACATCTTTATGTGTCTCATAATCCAATATAATGAAATTGACTGGAAATATGGATTTGTCCACTTGCACCAATATGTCTTTGATCTTCCCCTCAGGATATAGGATTGATCTATTCGCTAGTTGCAATGTCACCTTGGTTGGTCTTGCCTCTCCAATGCCTAACTTTCGAAAGATAGACAGTGGTATGAGGTTTATGCTAGCTTCTAGATCACAGAGAGCTTTTCCTACTTCTTTTCCTCCAATCGACACTGGTATTGTAAATGATTCAAGATCTTGAAGCTTTATTCTCCTGATAATAGTACAATCTCATACTCAATTGGCCTCTTCTTCTTGGTAAGCAAGTCCTTTGGGAACTTTGCATACTTTGGCATCTGCAAAAGCTTCTACCATAGAAATGTTTATATGAAGTTACTTAAATATGTCAAGGAACTTCTTAAACTATTGGTCTTGGGTTTTCTTCTTTATCCTTTGACGAAATGGTGGTGGAGGAGGTACAAATTCAATACTAGCAGTAGGTGCTTCCTCAGGTGGAGCTGGAGGTTTTGCTCTCACAATTTCTTTTATCTCAGCATCCTCTATCTCTTTTGAATTCACATCTTTAAGTTCAACTACTACTTTTGTTTCTGTTTGAATAGCAGATTCCTTACTCTTCTGTTTCTGCTTGTTCAAATTTTCTGCTGTAGCAGGAGGTCTTCCAGTTCTTAGCTCTATAGCTTGTACTTGTTCTTTACCTTCTCTCTTTAGAGTCTCAGTATCTGAAGGAAGCTTACCTCTGAGGTCTGGCTTTAAGCTCACTAATTAATTGTCCCATTTGAATTTCTAAGTTCCTCAAGGATGCTTATTGACTTTGGATTGAAGAATCAATTTTTTCCATAAATTCCTTCATGAGACTCTCAAAAGAAGTTCCTAGAAGTTGTTGATTCATTGGTTTCTGTTGTGGCACACTTTGCTTATTCTGCTGCCTAAATCCAGGTGGATAGTTCATTCTTTGTTGGCCCTGATTAACTTGTGAAGAATTTCCTTGTCCATTCCATGATAAATTGGGGTGATTTCTCCACCTCGGATTATATGTATTTGAAAATGGACTGTTCTTCTGCATATTTTGATTTCCTACATAATAGACTGATGCAGGGTTTGTTGGACAAATCTCAAATGTATGCCCTTCTCCACAATAGACACATGATTCTGTTGTCACCTAATTTACTGCTGCCATAATTTGATTCACATTTCCTAGTTGTAAATTTTTCAGAAGATTCTCTATTGATGACATTTTAGCATTGAGAGAAGTTAACACATTAATCTCAAGTACACCCTTGTTCTTTTTCCTTGGATTACTTCTAACATTAGACCATTGAGAACTATTTGCATAAATTCTGTCCAGAATCTCATATGCTTCATTAAAAGTCTTTGCTAAAAATGCTCCATTTGCTTATGCATTCACTATATTCTGTGTTTCTAAATTCAAACCGTTATAAAACGTTTCCATCTAAATGTAGTGGGGCAGACTATGATGAGGGCACTTCCTAAGTAGCTCATTGAATCTTTCCTACGTATCATTGAAGGTTTCATCATCAAAGAGTTTGCAGGTTATTATCTCTCCTTTAAGCTTTGCATTTTTGGTGGCAGGAAAATATTTCATCAAAAACTACTCTGCCAAATCATTGCACAAAGTTATAGTTCTAGGTCCAAAAGAACTCAACCATGATTTCACTTAACCTCGCAAAGAATACGATAACGTAATCAATCTTCTAGCATCCTTTGATACACCCTGCTTCTTGAAGGAATCACTAACACTTAAGAAATTTCTTAGGTACAAGTGAGGATCTTTTGAAGGAAGTCCATGAAACTATCCAATAGACTGCAACATCTGGAACATGACGGGCTTTAACTCAAATTCTACTGCTTCTAAATCAGGTCCAACAATACTTGGCACATCAAAAGTAGGCATTGCATAGGCACAAATAGCTCTTTCCCTATCATACGCCACAAGGATAGGGTTATTAGCTTCATTTTGTTGACCAATTACTTGGTTTGCTTCAGCTCCAAGTGGATCTCCACGATTTTTCGATTGATTTTCTGGTAGATTCGCTGGATTTATAGGCCTCACTCGAGGATTAACACATTCCATTATATGTTTTCTTCCTCATTGTTCCCTTCTATGCCCGTGAAATGTCCTTTCAATCTTTAGATCGTAATATTCTGGATGAGAAAACTCGTTCATGCACTAACTCGAACCACCTGAAATAAAACTAAACACAAACAATGATCTCATAATTAAATAAGCACCTGTTTACTAAGAATTAATTCAAGCAAGGAAAAATTAAACTATTCATTGATAACGACGCCAAAAACTTGATACGTGCTAATTTGTAGAATTATCTAGCAATAATTTGTGTGATAATATGTGCAAGTGTACGCATGAGTTGTAGCAAGCTGTAAGTAAATTATTGTATTCCACATGGATTAGAAACTTTTCGACTCAACAAGAATTAATTCTTAGCAAACTCAATTGGTAACAGAAAATAGGTTCAAGAAATGCTATGGAAAAATAACATGTTTGAGTAGAATTAAATGCTAAAACAAAGAATATAGTAGAGTAAAACAGAGTAAAGGAATAACGTATAACAGGCTTATATCAACGATTCCTAGTTGATCGTGAAACAAGTAACTGTTGAATATCAAGATAAAGAACATAGCATGAAAAAGTATTTATCAAAGGTCCATAAACTGCTTGCCTCATTCCCCAAACATGAGTTCAAGTAAATTCCAAGATCGCAGAATGCTAAAGAGATTCTTTAACTTTATTAGCAACAACATATGAGACTGAACTGAACTGAACATTTCTGGTTGAGATCCTATTTGAGCCAACGATATGCAAATAAGAAGTAATGGAAACTGACACAACAATTTTCAGAGAAGAATAGGCCGAAGTCGAGGATGAGCAAGTTGAGGCAGAGGACGAGCAAGCAGAGGCCGAGGACAAGCAAGCTAAGGCTGAGGCAGAAAAAAATCCATGCTGGATTGATGCCATATTGGAATGTTTGAGAGAAGGAAAACTTACAACTAATAAGACAAAAGCCAAGCGACTACAGAGACGATTAGATCATTACCTACTTAGAAAAGGTAAACTTTATAAGAGAAGCAACTCAATGCCACTAATAAAATGTCTCATAGCCACTGAAGCAAAGTATGTGATGAACAAAATCCATGAAGGAATATGTGGTGACCATTTTGGAGGTAAATCCTTGTGTCACAAAATTGTGAGACAATGATACTATTGGCCAACAATGATCCAAGATACTCAAAACTTCACGAAAGCATGTGATCAATGCCAATGATTTTCTCAGTACCAAGACAACCACCTAAACCACTGACAAATATCATAAGTCCATGGCCTTTTGCACAATGGGAAATAGACCTCATTGGACCTCTTCTCCAAGGAAAATGACAAAGTAAGTTTACAGTGGTGGCAGGGGATTACTTCAAAAAGTGGATTGAAGCTGAAGCACTGGCAACAATCATAGAAAAGAAGATAACTAACTTTGTCTAGAGAAACATAGTATGTCGTTTTGGAATTCCAAATGTCATTATTTCAGGCAATAGAAAATAATTCGATAATGCAACATTCAAAAAATTCTGCTCATATCTCAACATCAATCATTGATGTTCATCCCCAGCACATCCACAAACCAATGGGCAAGTGGAAGCAGTGAACAACATTATCAAGTTGAATCTGAAGACAAAGTTCAAAGGTTTGAAAGGAGCATGGGCAGAAGAATTACCCAATGTGCTATGGGCATATTGGTGTGAGCTTGTCGAAGGCTCATCAAATACAATTTATAATTACCGATCTAAAATTAACTAGTTGTAGTAATTAACAGTGGACCGAGCCGAACCACGGGGAACCCAATAATTAATTTATATCAAATGGAGTTCTTATTGACACGAGATGACACGGACTTGAGGGTTTGGAATAAAGCATAAAAGAGACAAAAGGACTAAAACAGTAAAAAAGTCAGTGAAAGTCATAGATGACCAATATGAAATTTAATCAACAATTTATCACCTAATCGACTTTACCAAAAAAGTCAGTGAAAGCCCCTTAGCAAACTTAGGTCCCCTAAACCAATTAACTCAACCTTGCATCAAGTTAACAACCTAACTATCCGTAATTAGCTGGGCATAGGGTTCCATACTAACGTTGCTAGCTGCCTTGAGCTCTAGGGATTGATTAAGACGAATCGATTAAACTAGATTGGCCTATCTAATTTAACTAATTCATTTTCTTAATTCTAAGGTCCTATCATGTAAATTACACGAGGAGGAAGCTCCCTACTATTCAAACATGAGTCGAACCTAGCGCCTGAACCTAGCGCTATTTAAACTAGCAATCATAAACTTATTCGACACGAATAGGTTCTCAGGCTATCTACTAATGAATTCATGCCTTAGTGTTTAAGCGAGAATCAAGAAATAATAAACATGATGGAAGATATTCGGCCTACTTGTTACTTTAGACTAGCCGAAGGAACATACTCGACGCGTATAGAGTGTCAATCTACCTAAAACATGCACGTTATCAAGCTAAGACAAAGATACAAACAATACAATAAACCATAAAGAATTTAAGAATAATCTCACAAAAATTACATTGTACTGTCTTTTACAACCTGAATCGGCATCGAAAGCCTAGCCGAACATCAAATCAATGTAGCTCGACACCAAAGATCAATCAATAACACTAAAACTTTCCTAAAACTACTAAAAAAGAATAAAATCTAAGGTGGTCTCATTACAAAGGACAAAAACAGAGACAAATGACCTAAGGGTTGAAATTTGGCTTTTATACAAATGGCGATAATGCGAGACGCTCCCACTGTTTTGTGGGGCTTGCCATAGCGCCATGCGAGGGTAGCTCGACACTCCTTTGCAACAGCATATCTGCATTGTCCTATTCTTGCGTATTTTGCTTCAATCAGTGTCATGACACTCTTAGCAACGTTGAGACGCTCTTGTCAGGGGTAAAATGGTCATTTCACTTCATCTTCTTGCTCCGTTGCTCAAATGACCTCCAAATTGATCCGAATTAACCTCTTTTGGATGCAAAAGCTTTAAAATACTTCTCTTGCTTGAATACTTACAAAATGAACAATTAAACACATAAAATCTATCAAACTGGCATAAACTAGCATGAATAAAATAAGACTATTTTGGTCTTATCACATATCGAATAACAACAAGGTCTACTATGGGTGAAACTCCATTTTGACTAACTGATGGGGTAGAGGCAGTTATTCTAGTGGAAAGTGGTCCGTCATCACCAAAAGTAAAGCAATTTAACACCTCAACAGAATGAGGAGTCATAAGATTATGCCTAGATTTGCTGAAAAACCATCGAGAGAAAGCTCATCTTTGAACAACAGAATATAAGAACAAAATTGCAAGGTATTACAATGCAACAGTCAAAAGATAAAGCTTCAAAGAAGGAGATCTTGTATTAAGAAAAGTCATCCTGAATACCAAAAATCCATTGACAGGTGCATTAGGTCAAATATGGGAATGACCTTACCAAATTGCAAAGGTTGTTAGACTCGGCGCATATACCTTGATCAATATAAAGGAAAGACCCTTTCTCGTCCATGGAACGCAGAACATCTGAATATCTATTACCAATATATTAATATTTTTTGCTCAGTAGCCTTTTTTTTTTTTTATCATGTCTTCTAGGAATTGAAGCTTTTATTTTTTATCATGTCTCCTAGAAATTGATTAACAGGAATAAAACATTGTTTTCTTGAAATTGCTTTCAATTGTCCACTTTATAAGCATAATGGTGTTCAAAGCATAATCTCAACACAACAAGATTTCTCCCTCAGTATGAAGCTACTTAGGGGACATGCCTCCTTGTTAAACAAAAAGTTAAAAAGCTACCTAGTTGATATGCCTCCCTGTTGCACAAAAAGTGTCTAGAATTCAAAGTTATCAAAATGAATGAAAGCAAAGCAATATAGAATCAGGAAAAAGCAAAGGAGGCCGAGGCTGACCTCATCTCGGGTCGAGGTAGACTCTCCCTAAGAAGCCAAGTTCCACACAATTCGGGTCAACCGGTCGGATCGGACAGTGTCCCATGGTGTCTAGTAGACCTTCCAATGTATTTTTCTCTTAAAATTCTCACACGACGAACTCGGTTTCAATTCTCTTTCTCTCCTCCTCCAACAATGAAGCTACAATCATGAAAAAAATTCTTTTGAAAAGCGAGAAGCTACAAATACCACAAGATGGCCAAGAATATCCTCCTACGGGAGACCAAGAAGTCCAGAATATTTCCTATGGGGTTTGACAGCAATCCCACTCGAAATTCAAGGACTCTCATGAATTTATATTTTCAACAGGAAAGTGGCACAGATTGCAAATCCAACGATGAATCTTAATCTCCAAGAAAGACTGAAATGTTTCTTACGGGGTCGGACAACAATCTTAGGGAGATCCAAGGACGAACCTTGGAGTCTTAAAATTTCTCCAAGAGAGTGGACGAACACACGAATCCAGAGGAGAACTTACCCACCAGGAAAGACTTAAATGTTCCGTACGGGGTTGGACGACAATCTAAGGGATGATTTAAGGTGTGCCTCAAAACCCTTAAATTCCTACAGAAAAATGAAGAAATCAACACTATAGGAAGACTGAAATATTCCCCACAAGGTCAAACAGTAATCCTAGAGAGAATTCAAGGCATACTTTGAAATGTCACAATGACTCCAAACTTTAATAGGCTACTCCCAAATCAGGCTCCATGCAATTAACTCACACGTTCACATCGCAAATGCTAACTAGGGAGTGGGGGCTAATGTTATAGGTAAACTTGGACCACAAGGACGGGTTGAGAAAAGCACAACAATTAAAGGCCAAACGGGTTAAAGAATCCCATTACGGATCAAGACAAACCAAAATTGAATGAAGGACGGACCAACAAGCGAGAGGAAGGCGAAACAGACTTGGGTTGAAGCCCAAGTCTGGGGCCGACCACAAGGCAAGACCCAATTTTGGGCCTTGTCTCCTTTCCCTTTAGCTCGTGCAACCCCAATCTGGTCCTTTTTTGTCCTATTCCAACGAGGAGCCCATGAAAAATCCTAGGATGAGGTATTTAAACTCTCTTTCAGAAGAGAGAAAGTAAGTCCATTCTAAAAGCCAAAAATACTCATGAAACCTTAATTCTCTCTTGACTCTCTCACTGATTGAAGCATCGAAGCCTGTGTGGCCTACATCACACTAGCGTGCAGGTTTTTCTTGTCTTGTAGGTTGCGTTCTTTCCTCCAAAATTACAAATCTATCACTGTTGTCATGTGGAGGTCAGGCGTTCTCCTGTCCAAAATTTGGCGTCACCAGAAGGCATAAATGACATTATTCACAACATCATTCACATAAATTGATGTGGCACCTGGTTTGTAAAAATTGATTATGTAAATGATTTTAACCATGTCTTTTGAGATAAAATAAGTAGTAACAACAATCTTAATCTTCTATATATATAGTTGTAAATAATATTATGTACGCCTTCTAATTTTTACATATTAGCTCCCACGTCAATTTACATCTTTTATTTTAACGGAAAATATATTTTTTGGAACAATTTCAAAGTTCAATGATATTGGAACAAATTTCCAAGTTCAAGAGTACAAATGAAACTTTTCGAAGTCTAAGGACATAATTGAAACATACTCCAAAATTCATAGATATTTTGTATAATTTAGCCTTAATTTGTGCATTGATCGAACTTAATTTTGTGTCAAGCTTGATTTTATCTAAATTAGTGAGTTTATGGAGATTTTTCCATTCTTTTTTCATTAAAATTGGTGGGTGAATTAGTAAAAATTGAATAGATGGTAAGAATTGCAACAATTGTCTAGGTTTACAATCCAATTTGATGAAACTGGAAGTTTAAGGTGAAAATTGATACAACTTGACGAGTTTAGGAGTAAAAATGTTTTTTTTTTCTTTTTTTTTTTCCACAGAATTTTTTAGGGAAAAAATCCTTTTGTTAGGGAGTAATTTTATTTTGACAACTAAATATATAGATATCAACCTACGAATAGTTCAACTGATTAACAAGAAATATACCATTGATTAAGATGTCCATTTTTCTTGTAGATAATGGAGGAAGAATTTTTTTCCCTTGGCTAAACGAGGATGGGTATGGGAAATCTCACCCTTTTCCCCATCTCTATCTTGGTTTCTTTATATTTTTAATATATATATATATATATATATATATATATATATATATATATATATAATAGACTCTAAACTCCCCCCAATATCCTATTAACATATTTTATTACCGCTTCTTCAACGATCGGTGGCCACCTCCAGCGACCACGCGGCCACCTCCGGAAACCTACGACCACCTCCGGCGACCTTCTCCGGCAACCGACGACCAATCCGGCGACTTCTCCGACGACCAACGACCACCTCCGGTGACCTTCTCCAGCAACCGACGACCCCCCCCGGCGACTGACGACCACCTCTAGTGATTGTCATTGACCTTCTCCAGCGACCGGCAGCCACCTCTGACAACTAACGATCACCGCCGACCACCTTCTTTGACGATCGACGGCCATATGCGACAACTGACAGCCATTGCCGACTACTTTTTCCAACAATCAATGGCAATCGTTAGCGACCATATTCAGCAACCGGCGTTCACCGCCTACATCGTCTCCAACGACTATCCTCGGCAACAATTTCCAGCGACCGACAACATTCCCATGGTTCAAAATAATATGAAATGCACATGTACTTAGTTGGTTTGACTATCTGCTCCAACAATCTTTCTTCAGACTTACAAACTTGACTCATTGTTGACCATTACTTAAATTTTGTGAACCATAATTATGTTTTGTGAATCATGTAAATAGGTATTTGATGTCCTACTAATATTTTGTGAATATTCTACTCCTACATGACACTAATGTTGAAATATATTGCCATTTTCTTGTCATCTTTAAAAAGTAAACTACTGGCATTCTCTTTTCCAAAGATGTTCAATTTGGTACATGTGTTTAAACAAATGTAAACAAACCATGTTCCTTTGCAAAAAAAAAAAAAAAAAAAAAACAAAAACAAAAACAAAAAACAAAAAACAAAAAAACAAAACAATATGTAATGGTCAATGTATATATATATATATATATATATATTTTTTTTTAAAAAAAAACTCCCTCATAATGAAGACCCTCTTAGTAATTGAAAAAAATCCTAATAAGGTCCTCATTTGTAAATTTCAAAGAAGTTCAATGTGTATTTAGAAAATGAAACCTTAGATTTCTATATTTTGATAGGAGTTCAATTTGTGTTTAAAGAAAAAAAAAACAGGTACATTGTCTTTTTTTCATTCATCAATTGTTATTTGTTGTTAGAAAGAATACAACATTTGATTTCTATAAATTGAAAGAAATTCAATGTGTAATGCAAATATTTGATTTCTATAAATTGAAAGAAGTTCAATGCGAAGCAGAAAGATAAAACAATGCTACATTGCCTATAGTTTGGAAGAAGTCAATTTCTAAAAAAAAGATAAATAGTGATTTAAAAAAAAATCAATGTTGATATATATATATATATATATATATATATATATATATATATATATATATATATATATATATATATATATGTATGTATTTAGATGGACATGTGTTGGAAAGTTGAGAAAATATGTTTCTAGATGAATGATTTGAACAAATAAAAATAAAGGAAACAAAAATAGCCAGCTAAAAATCAGTCTACTTCGGGTTACAAAAAACTGTACCAGATACCCCTGACAACTCAACTCAACTCTGCACCCCAAACACAGACTTTCTGACTCAACTCAACTCAACTCTGCACCCCAAACACAGACTTCTGAACTCACTGACAAACTAACTCTGCCCAACTCAACTCAACTCTGCGCGCCAAACGCCCCCTAAATGTAAACTTTTGTGAAATGTTATTTTGTTTTTCTAAATAAATTTTAAAAAATTATTTAAATAGAAATTTCTTGTTAGGAATTAAAAATTTAAATAAACATTTTCTAAACAAATATTTTATTTAATAAGAAAAATTGGTAAATAATTTCTCCCCGAAACCCGTGAAATTAAATGAGAAATTTTGCGAGGACGGTAAATTGAATGGGGAGCAGGGACACGGATAGAAAAATATATAGATTTTTTTTTATTTTAACTAAGCCATCCCTGTGTAACGACCCGAACCGACACGACACCCTACACGCGGAAGCACGACCTAGTTACCTTGCTCATGCCCGAAATTTTGGCAGTATGACGACGCAACTACAAGAATCCAAAATTTTACAAAGACCTGGAAAAAGATATAAACACTTCTATGATTCAGAGAACAAACTCAGCATCCACCAAAGTACGATAAATGATGCTGAGCTCAAACAACAGGCTAAATAACCTAAAAAAAAAACTTTTGAACAAAAACACGAAAGCGAAAGAAATTTAAACTTTACAGACCAACGCACTACATCAAAGTACAAGCTACAAAACTAGGAGTAAACGAAAAGGAAAGGAAACTAGGTGGAATCTCCATAGTCTTGTCAAGTCATCACCTTCATCATTCGCCTCGAGGATGTGCAGAATCTGCAAAACAAACAAAATAGCAAGGATGAGTTTAAACATACTCAGTAAGTAGCCTACTCGAGAAACCATAGAATAAAGAGATCATACCAAGAAAGGAACTGCCCTTACTCACTTTCATGCTCAAATTTCGATACTTAGCCTAGTAAATAAAACTCAAAAATCCTTCCTTAACTTCTCCACTTCCCGACCCAAACTTTGTGTCGTATTTGCGAGACCTGTAACCTAGAACCAAACTTGTGAAGATATACAACCTTCACAGTCATCACAATGGGGAATCACCCCTAAGCTAGCCACACAGGCAACTAGGGAACACATCCCCTATGTTCATTACATCACAATAGCCACACAGGAAACCAGGGAATACATCCCTTCAGCTAGCACACAAGCAATAGGAAAAAGCATCCCCTATGCTCATCACATCACAATAGCCACATAGGCAACTAGGGAACACATCCCCTCAGCTAGCCTACAGGCAATAGGGAAACGCATCCCCTATGCTCAACATAGTGGGGAAATCACCCCTGAGCTAGCACACCAGCAATAGGGAAATGCATCCCCTATGCTCATCACATCACATACGTTCTAGGCTTACAAACTCACACGAAACGACAGAGATAGGGTAGGTAGCACCAATCTAACGAGCCTTGTACTTTCACAATGATTTTGGAACCTTTCGGGTCAGTCCACCTTACCACATTCATCCATCATGCCCAAGTCACAAACACAACCTGGCCTGGAGGTTGCAAACACTTTCAATGGTGAATCACCTCTAATTCACATAAACAAAGAAAGAAAGCAACCTTCAAGCCTTTCCAACATTTATAACGTCTTACGCCTCATATATAAATATATATAGGCGAGAGACAAATCCTAACGGACCAATCCAAAAGGCTACCTACTTCCTAAGCCAACACTAAAACGACCCACTTCTCATTCTTTTAAGAAGTTATTCGTAGCAAATGACCCAGGCCCACCTTTCATAAACAACCACAAATGCATCTTTGTGACCTTGCACCATAGATCACAAACACGAATCCCAAGTATGGACTTTCACCCCGATACACATTCCTAAATCAGCACTTTGCATAACTATAGCCATACATGTGCTAGTGGCATATTACTCTCCAAATTATTTAACCCAGAGTTCAGTCCTCTAAACACAATAGAATTTAAGACAACCACGGGTCACTGTATACCCTTAAGGTATTCTAATTCAACCACTAATTCAAACCAACAACTTCGGCATCCTGCACATGATCAACTCTTCCATATCTCGAGAAAACTAAACTTTAGCCAACCACTTAAGTGTTTCAAACATTCTAAAGTAAATTAAGCCCCTAGTACCATTTTGACACGTACTTAAGCAACTTAAGCTCAAGAACAACTTAGGATAGTTCAACCAATCACACCATGATTCACATATTCACAATTTGACACGCATGTTTATTCTCAAATCATCCCAAACATAAGCCAAACTCATTCAATTCCAACCTTGCAAACTTTTAAGGCTCTACACATGCTAACTACAGCCCGAACTCGAATGCTTGATCTTAAATCACCAAACAAAGTTCTACACATCATGGTTAAGTTTTAAAATACCACAACAACCCTATAAACACAACAAACTCCTAAAACATGTGCCAATAAACTCCAATCTCACACATAGCTTCAAATAAAGTGACAACCATAACATCCAAAGAGAACTTACCCAAAAACCGAGACCAAAGCCCACTGGACATCAGCTTAAATCGACCCGTACTCGCTCGAAATGGCCTTTAAACTCAATGGGTAATCCTGTAATTTAGTCCGACAAACAATAGGTCCACTTTAAAACACCCAAACAACACTGAACCAACTTTAACAACATGTCGAGCACTTACCCACGATCTCGCCTTAAATTTCGAACTCGAATCGCTGTTGAAAATCACTCCAAATAATTTGATTTCGAAAATCCATGATCCAATTGATATGGGTAACCTATAATTCAATCCAACTTTATGGGTTAACCTCTAAATCACAGAAATAGTCCAAGAATTCATCTAACCAAAACGAACTTTACCTTAAAACAAATCAAAAATTTGGTCGAAACACGAACTCAAAACACATCCATTTGCTGTCTGTACAAACCGAGAGGGAGAGAGTAAGAAATCATCTCATGACAAGAGCAGACGACAACGAGCTGGCCTGCGTGGTGGCAGAACTGCGCAATTTGGCGATCAGTCGACGCTGGCGAAATCGGGCTGTCTGCGTGCTGAATTGGTGCGTTGATCGACGGCGATGGGGCTAGACAAAAACGTGAAGCACGGAGGCAGATCGGCTGAAGTCTCTGTGCTTGCAGAAGTTCGGTGAGAGAGATAGAGATAGAGAGAGAGAGATTTTGGTGAGAGAGAGAGGCCTTCGGAAGAGAGGGAGAGGGAAGATAGGAAGAAGAAGGAGGGGAAATTGTCAAAAATAGGACATATTTTAAGGGGGGAAAGAGTTTTAGGACACTTTTTTAATATATAGAGTTATAGGACTTTTTAAGAGGGAAAAAACGTTATTGTCCTTTAAAATACTGAGCCCTAATTCCCAAACTCAATCTCCAGCATTCTTCCATCTCTCTCGCGCGACACCAAGAAACCGACCAGCGAAGAAATCGACCAGCATTCTTCCATCTCTCTCCAGCACTCTTCCATCTCTCTCTAGCGGCGGTTGGATACAAAGGAGACAATGGCATGGACGAATTCAATCGTCTGAAGGAGACGGCAGCTGTATTCACTTGTGCGCCACCATAATAATGGAATAAAAACGCATACATGAAGACCAAGTAACGTGTGCCCCACCATCCTACAATCAAGCTTTGTTGTGAATGTGCTTTAACCAGATCAAAAGACAACACACTGTTGTGAATGTGCTTTATGCATTTCTTTTAAGAGAGAGAGAAGACCAATTGATTTCTAGAAAGCTGAAAAGGTTAAAATGGGAGTTGTCGACCATTAAATTTAGGTCCTAAGCTTCTTTGTTTTTTCAGGTACATATTGAAGCTACTTACAATAATTGTCCACTATGCTAGTTATTATATAATGTCATCTTATTTCTTAAACAACATAACTAGTTGTTTGCATATGCTTCAATATTTTTGGTGAAGTGTATGGTAATCTTAAATTTAGTAAGCATCGTTATTATTTGGTGAAGTGTATGGTAATCTTTAGTTCATTCTATTATAGGTGTGAGAAAACTGCTAGAAACCATATCTAAACCAAAAAGTTGTATTTTTTTATAATCATACTCTTGTTAAGATCATTTTTAGAATGTATAGCCATGATTTGGTGATGGGTACTTTGATTTCTATGGTTTCTCTCTATTTTTTGTCATGTTTCCTAGGTGCGAGACAACTGCGAGAAAAAAAAATAGAATGTAAAATGAGTGTTTTTTTTTAAATATTTCACTTTTGCTATGGTCATTAAGTTGTGTCTGCATATGTTTGGGTGCTGGATATATTTTCTAGAGTGTTTATCCTTGTTTAGTGCATTCTATTCTAGGTGCGAGACATCTGCGAGAAAAAAAACAGCATGCTAAATGTCTTCTTTTTTGAATTATTTCACTTGTGCTATGGCCATCAAGTAGTGTATGCATATGTTGGGTGTTGGATATCTTTTCTAGGATGTTTATCCTTGTTTAGTGCATTATATTCTAGGTGCGAGAAGTCTGCGAGAAAAAAAACAGCATGCTAAATGTCTTTTTTTTTTGAATTATTTCACTTGTGCTATGGCCATTAAGTAGTTTCTGCATATGTTTGGGTGCTCGATATATTTTCTAGGTTGTTTATCCTTGTTTAGTGCATTCTATTATAGGCGCGAGAAGTATGCGAGAAAAAAAATAGTATGCTAAATGAGTTCTTTTTTGTGATATTTCACCTGTGCTATGACCATTAAGTAGTTTCTGCATATGTTTGGGTGCTAGATATCTTTTCTAGGTTGTTTATCCTTGTTTAGTGCATTCTATTCTAGGTGCGAGAAAAAAACAGCATGCTAAATAAGTATAAGTTCTTTTTTGAAAATTTTCAATTGTGCTATAACCATTAAGTAGTTTCTACATATGTTTGGATGTTGGATAGCTTTGCTTGGTTGTTTATGTTTCTTTAGCGCATTATTTCTAGGTGCGAATAAAAAAAAATAACATGCTAAATAAGTTTTTTTTTTTTAATTTTCACTTTTTCTATGGCCATTAAGTAGTCTCTACATATGTTTGGATATTGGATAACTTTTCTTGGTTGTTTATCCTTCTTTAGTGCATTTTTTCTAGGTGCGAGAAAAAAAAACAGCATGCTAAATAAGTTACTTTTTTAAAATTTTCACTTGTGCTATGGTTATTAAGTAGTCTCTACATATGTTTGGATGTTAGATAGCTTTGCTTGGTTGCTTATCCTTCTTTAGTGCATTTTTTCTAAGTGCGAGAAAGGTGTGAGAAAAAAAACAGTATGCTAATTAAGGTCTTTTTTCAAAATTTTCACTTATGCTATGGTCATTAAGTAGTCTCTACATATGTTTGACTGTTGGATAGCTTTGCTTGGTTGTTTATCCTTCTTTAGTGCATTTTTTCTAGGTGCGAGAAAAAAAATAGAATGCAATATGAGTCCATTTATGACATATTTCATTCTTTCTGGCATATTTCATTCTTTCTGACATATTTCACTCTTTAATGAGCTACCGACTCAAAATACTTCAACCAGAGATCGTGAGGAGTCAGATGTGATAAAGATATCACCATTCAAGGTTATACGTCCATATCTTCGCGTTGCAAGGTACCAAATTTTTTACAAGGCGAGGTGAAGAGTCTAGACATACAAAACTTTGACCCATTGTAATGGTAGAGTCGGCTCCAATTCAACGTAATTGTTGTGATTGTGGTGTATTCATCATTAAAGTTTTTGAATACGTTGTAACTAGTTCTGATTTTGTAAGTTTATGGCAAGCAAACATGCCATATTTTAGAAAATAGTTGGCTTTCCAACTATGGACAAATACTCCGATGTATTGAATGACTAATATTTTAATATATATTATAATGAGAATTTCATTATTTGAGTACATTGTTTGAATGTCAATATGCTTGCTCCCTATTATTGTCATGTTTTCTAGGTGCGAGAAATCTGCGAGAAAACAAGCAGAACGCAAAGTACCCACTTTAGATATGATTTGTTACTCTGAACTTTGATTTATAGGTACAAGAAATTGGGAGAAACTACACGAAAAAAAACAAGTTTTCTTAGAAGTACCCATTTTTTTGTTTGCTTTGTAGGTTCGAGAAACTGCGAGAAAAAGAAACAAAAGGCAAACAAAATAGTAAACTACACACCTTTTGTTCCTCACTCAACAAAGTAAAGATAAGCAAATTTTTTTAACAACCCAAAATATAAAATTGTGAAGAAAGTTTCTCAAGCCTACCCAAAGAGAGATTTCAAGAAATGAAGTTTTTTTTTTCAATAATTTTTTTTTGCCACCGCCGCCGCCGCTTCAAAAGCTTGGAGTGATGTGTGTGAAGGAGAAATGTTAGATGAGGAAAGAAGAAGGAAAAATATGGAGGGAAGAAGGAGAAATGAATGTGAGAAGTGAAATTAAAGGGATTTTTTAAAGAGGGTAAATTGGTAATTTCATAGTCTCAAAAGTCCTATTAGTCTTTAAATTTAAAACCCATCCTAAATCTCTTTAATGCCTCTTAAGTTGTCCTATTTTTGACAATTTCCCAAGAAGGAGATGGAGAAGAAGATAAGGATGAGGGAAAATTTTAAGAAAAATACTAAAATGCCCTTTGACCAATTCTTTCTTTCCATTTCTGCCCTTCTAACCATCCAAAACTTCAAATTAGCCCAACAAAAATTTTAAAATTAACACTCTTGAAAAAGCCAAGCATTACACCCTAGCCCTGCCCTGCGAACATCTCTACCTTCGGTTAAGTGGTTAGAGAAATATATAGATTTTTTTTTAGTTTAACTAGGTGTAGGAATGAGGATTCGAACTTCTGACCTTTTTGTTGAGATCAATTTCAATTTGGTCTGATTGTTTGAAATTATTTTCAATTTAGTTTTTATGGGTTTGGATAAATCTCATAAATCATCCATAAACAGTGTTTTGACCACTAAAAAATCCACTTGTTTCTTCTAATTTTTACTCATTCTTGAACTTCGTTATAGTCAACTAACGTAATTAGCAAAATTGAAATCACTCGTTTATTGCCACATAAAGAGTATTTCATAAAAAAAAAAAAATTTGTCACTATGGTAAAAATGGATAAGATTTGTGAAGTATGATGATACCATAGGAACCAAATTGAAAATTTTTAAATCATAGAGACAAAATTAAAACTTTTAAAATCATGGAGACTAAATTGAAAGTTTTAAAACCATGAAGACTAAATTGAAACTATATATATCCAAACTATTAGGACCAAATGAAAGTTAAGGCATTGGAAGAGATTTAATCGAGGCGAAAAGATGATTTTTCGACTGTGGACAATTTTCTAAACTTTTTTTTATTCTTATTATCGTTTAAAGTAAGATTATATTTAGTATTATGGGTAAAATTATACCACAATGATGGAATAAGAAAAATGTGACCATTCAAGGCTAAACGGAGAGAAGAAGCCCAATTCGGACCAAGACGAACCAAAATTAGTGGGAACCAAACCAGGGAGCAAGGAAAATGATGAGGGACTTCGGCATCCAAAGTCCCTGGGCCTGGGCATTGTTTCTAGCTTCCCTTGGCCTGAGAAGCCCCGCTCCAACTCGGTCTGATCCTCTTTTTCCAAATTCCATAAGGAGAACACACGAAAAACCCTAGGAGGAGGTATTTAAGCTTTCTCCCGAGGAAAGAGAGGGTAGGTTCATTCTAGCCACCTAAACACTTTTCAAACCCTAAATCTTTCTCAACTCTCACTCGCTTAAACATCGGAGCTTGTGTGGCCTACACCATACAGGTGTGTAGGCTTTTCTTGTCTTGCAATCCACGTTCTTTCCCTCGAAATTACAAATCTACTGTTGTCGTCATGCGGAGGTTGATCAATTGAAAACGAGTGGGCTTTAAAAGAAAACTTTTTAATAGAAAAAGTCCTCAGTCTAGTGCAAGTGCACACTTTCAAATAAGTAGTAATAGAAAATATTCTAAAGTATCGATCCCACAGGGAAAGAATATAACAAAATCCCAAATTGAGGCAAAGATGTTCACACAAGGTAACATCGATAACTAATATAAATGAATTGGGAAGGTTGTAAGTGTACTAAAAATCAATGATAAAAAGATGGGATTAAAACATGCGTTTGCCCCTTGAAAGGAATTGCAACCTAAAATGCAATGACAATCTTTATTCAAACACCAAAGCAATATAAACTTAGTTCAACTCCTATTCAATCTTAATGGAAATATCTTTAGAAGCCTAAACGATTAAACCGATATGTCTATGGCTAATAGGAACTTAGTTTAATGAGAATACAACCCTTCAGTTTTAGAGGTTGTGCCCTTGATAATGGGCAAAATAGTGCTATTTCTAGGCTTAGTTTTATGCTAGCTTTGCTATGATTGTGTGTCTTTTCAAGTGTTTTTATGTGTATTTTACAGAAACCGAGCAATTGGAGAAAAACTGGAGTTTTGAGAAGTATTTAGTTGAATTTCGAGCAAATTGGAGCTATAATTGAAAATCCATGTGTTGAAGAGAAGGAAACAAGCTTGTGAACCCGAGAGTATAGCATTGCAACGTCATTTGTAGCGTTGCAACGCCACTTCAGCAACCTTTCAGCCTTGGAGACTAGCAGACATAGTGTTGTAACACCAGCCAAATTAATTTTTTTCCTTTTTTATAAAATTCGAGGGATAGTTTTGCAACGCTGCCCCCAGCGTTTCAACGTTGTCTCAATGTCTATAAATTGAACTTATTCATTCAAGCAAAGGAAGCCGTTTTGGAGAGACCTAAACCCTAATTTCGGTAGAAGCATTGTTTGAGAGGTCTAGAGAGCACATTGGAAAGCTAAATAGGAGACTCAAGGCTCGGGATTGCAGGACATCACATTAGGAACAAGTGTTGGCACACATCGTCCAATTTTTCTCTTTCCCTTTTACTTTGTGTCTTTAATTTTAGGATTTAGTGAACTGTATTTGCATGTATTTAAGTGTTTTAGATTTTTAGTTAATTGCATGATTGTATAAAACTATGTTTGATTTATTGAATGTGCTTGTAACATTTTTTATGCATCCTGATTTAATTTTCTAAGTTCCCAGTAATAGCTTTGTGTGTTGGGTTAAATTTAGCTTGAGAAAGTAAATTTAACTAAGAACTTAGATGCATATCTATTGTATGAGAATGAATAGGTTAATACTAGAAGTCATTACTAGAATTTCATAATGTCATGCCTAGTTGTAGAAATAGACCGAAAGGTTGATTTACTTCTTGCATGAGTTCAATTGGACTCGAGAGAGTCAATTGAATATTTTAGCTTGACTTAGGACTTATGCAAGCCTCATAATTCTATAGTCAATTTCATAGTTGGGCTTCACGAATAGAAATTAACGAAAATCTCTCTAAAATTAGAGTCCAACTTTGTACATATTAAGATAGGTTTTTTCGCTTTATCTAAAAAAGAACCAATTCAAAGTTAGTTTTCTCTAAATAAAATTAGGCATAATTAACCGTGGTACTTAATTGAATCTAAGAAACTCAATCCCTGTGGATGACCAAAATACTTAGAGGTTTGGTTTTTATAAATTTAATCTTGATAGGACCTTCGACAAGAGGTCTATCAGCACTATGTATAGGGTCAAAAGTAAGTGCTTATGTCTAAGCTTCTTTCCTCTATTTCTTTTATGAACACCTAATCTGGTTTAACCCTTTCAGTATCCAACTCGATTTTGGTATGTTCACCCAAGTGATGAAGCTATACTTACAATAAGCAAATCAATAAAAGTAAACAATGTTGTGGAATTGAGCAAAGTTACTTTTACATCTTACGCCGAGCTTCCTATCCTTAGAGCATCCACATATTCAAATTTCAACAATAGAATTAGCTCATAATGAAAGAAAATAATGAAGTATTAAATAGAAGAAAACACATGTTGGAATTAAAAATGAAAGAGACTTCTAACTTAAGAAGAAAAGTACTTCCTAGAACGTAAACTTGAACAATGAACTTTTTTGAAATATAACTTGTGATAATGTGAAGAATTACAAGATTCAAATTAGATACCAAAGGTAAAACAAAATGTAAAAACCATAGTGCAACTAAACTAAGAACTAAAAGTAAAGAATAAAGAAACAAAAAATTGGAATCGAAGATTACAACGAAAACTAAGACTTTAAGGGGGAACTTCCACCAAATTCTATCGATCCAAACTCAACCTCTTTCAAGGAGAGTAAGATCTTCACAGTTCTAGACTTTCAACAGGACTGGACTGAAATTGGGCAATGTTCTTCCTCCTTCGAATTGATAAAATAGTAAATTAAAAGTGCAATACTGAAGCCTAGGGAATGTGAGTGATTCCTTCCCTTCATGGCTTGATTCTTCCTTATATATAGCCTCTAAATGCTAGGGTTTTCTCGTGGATTATCTAAGGAAAGAATCAAATCTTCATTGCCTTGAATTTTGGAAAATATCTTCACATAATCTGCTGAAAATTGAGCTCCATACTTTTAGAGATTCTTTCTTCAGAAGGAATTGCAACAATTAATTGCAATTCCACTTGCAATTCTGGTCATGTGAAAAATCCTTCATAAACACCAAAAATCAGCGAATTTTAACTCTTTTTTCCTATTTCTGCATTTCTTCTCTCAACATATCAGTTTTAGTAATTTGGGCTTAACTCATATCCATTTGTTAACAATTATAGACTTATAATCATGCATTTATGTAAATAACTTATGTAAAATGGGCTAAAAAAATTTAAAATATGAGAATCATCATAGATTAGGTGCATTCTCCTGTCCAAAATTTGACAACAACAGTTGGCGCCTTCTGTGAGGAAGAACACGCTTGCTTGAAGAATCTGTTTACTTGGTTCAGTGAAGAGATGGGCAGGAACATAGGTAACAAAAACTAGAATGAATATGAAGATGATTCCTATAGAAGAACATGCTTTGAAAATAAAATTGAAGTCGTCCAGCACCCAATGGCTGAGGCTGACCATGAGGGCCGAGGTCAATCAATGTATATTCACTAAGTCAGAGCCTGACCAAATCGTTTAAGCTACACAACAGCACAGACCTGAAGGATCGAGCAAAGTAGCTGCGAAGGTGACGGTTGACCAGCTCCTCGACCAATCTGAGGAGATTGAAGCCTACCAGAGGGGGCAACCTGCTAAGGAACTGGACTCTTTCTCACTCACGTCGAAGGACACAATGCAGATTTGTTCACATGGTCTCAGGAAGATATGCCAGGAATAGATCTTGACGTCATGATGCATTGGCTAAACGTGGAAAGAGATTTCAAGCCCATAAAACATAAGCGACGTGCATTCAATCAAGAGAATAATGAAATCGTAGTCGGCCAAGTAGATGATTTACTAAAAGCTTATTTCATTATGGAAGTCCATTATCTTCAATGGCTATCCAATGTGGTTTTAGTAAAGAAGTCTAATGGCAAATGACGAATGTACATCGACTTCACTAATTTGAATAAGGCATGTCCTAAGGACAATTATCCTTTGCCTATGATAGATCATTTAGTAGATGCAACAACATGCCATGAATTACTAAGTTTCATGGATACCTACTCTGGATACAATCAAATCAAGATGTATGGACCAGATCAAGAAAATACCTCTTTTATTACTTACAGAGGGCTTTATGGTTACAAAGTCATATCATTTAGTCTCAAGAATGCATGAGCACCTTATCAAAGAATGGTAAATCGAATGTTCGCTCCATTGCTTGGAAAGAATATGGAGGTATATGTGGATGATATGCTAGTTAAAAGCAATAAAGCACATCAACATCAAACTGACCTCAACAAAGCATTTCAAATACTCTGTAAGTACAAGATGAAGTTGAATCCAAGTAAATGCGCTTTCAAAGAAATATCAAGAAAATTTCTTAGATTCATGGTACACCAAAGGGGAATAGAGGCCAACCCTAATAAGATAAAGGTCATCCTAGAGATGTCCTCTCTAACAAATCTCAAGAAACTTTAATGTCTCAATGGGAGAGTTGGAGCATTAGACAGGTTTGCCAGTAGAGCTGTATAGATGCTTATGTTTCTTTAAAACTTTGAAGAAAGATCTTCAGTTTGAATGTAAAGAGGAATGTGAACAAGCTTTTCAAGAATTGAAAGCTTATATAAGTTCAACTCTTCTCCTTGCCAAACCAATCATGGGAGATGAGTTACTACTTCATGTGGAAGCTTCTGACACCGTTGTAAGCTATGCACTAATCAAAGAAGAGAATGGTCATAAATGACCAACTACTATACCAGCAGAGCCATGGTAGGGGCTGAAACTAGATACCCTCGAGTAGAAAAGCTTGCATTTGCATTAGTTACATCAGCCAAAAGATTATGCCTTTACTTCTAAGCACACAAGATCACTGTCTTCACCAACTTCCCTCTAAAACAAATGATGCAAAAACCATACGCTTTGAGACGCCTCATGAACTAGGTAATATAGCTTAGTGAATACGATATTCACTACAAGCTGAGGACATCGATAAAAAGGCAAGTAGTCACAGATTTCATCGCTAAACTAACTCCACTATAGGTTGAGACCGACCCTGCAACAGCCAAGGTCGACCACCTTTGACATGCCATGGAGATCAATACCCTTAAATCAGAAAACTCCAATTCACCCTAGAAACTTTTCGTTGATGGATCCTCCAACGTAATAGGGTATGGAGTAGGAATCTTACTTGAATCCCCTAAAGGAGAAAGGTATGAATATTCTCCCAGATTCAATTTTAGAACCACAAATAATAAGGCAAAATACAAAGCACTTGTAGCAGGATTAAAGGTTGCCAAAGAATAAGGATCTTCAATCTCTAAGTCCTAAGCGATTTCCAGTTGATCAAGAAATAAGTAAATGTTGAATATCAAGCTAAAGAATAGAGAATGACAAAGTATTTATCAAAGGTCAAGGGACTGCTTGCCTTATTCTCCAAACACGATTTCAAGAAAATTTCAAGATCGCAAAATGCCAATGTTGATTCGATTAGTAGCAGCATATGAAACTAAATTAAGCAGAACAATTCTAGTTGAGATCCTATTTGAGCCAACCATATGCAAAAAAGAAATAATGGAAACAATTGCAACGATTTTCTGAGAGGAAGAGGTCAAGGCCGGGTCGAGGATAAGCAAGTCAAGCCTGAGGCTAGAGGAAATCCTTGCTAGATGGATCCCATATTGGAATATATGAGAGAAGAAAGATTGCCTCTAGAAGGACAGAAGCCAAGCGAATACAGAGATGATTAGCTCATTACCTACTATTAGAAGCTAAACTCTACAAGAGAGGCTACTCAATGCCACTACTCAAATGTCTTACATTTACTGAAGAAGAGTACGAAGGAAATCCATGAATGAATATGCGACAAGCATTAAGGAGGTAGGTCATTGTGCCACAAAGTTGTGAGACAATGATACTATTGGCCAACAATGCTTTAAGACTCTCGAAACTTCACAAAAATATGATCAATGCCAACGATTTGCTCCTGTACCAAGATAATACCATGAGTCCATGGCCTTTTACACAATGGGGAATAGACCTTATTCGATCTCTTCCCCAAGGCGAAGGACAAACTGAGTTCGCAGTGGTATTGTACTTTGCAACGTGGACTAATGATCAAGCATTGGCAACAATTATATAAAAGAAGATAACCAACAATTATATATAGTATGTCGTTTTGGGATTCTTAATGTCATTTTTTCAGACAATGGAAAACAATTCGATAATGCATCATTCAAAAAATTCTGCTCAGATCTCAACATTAATCATTGATGTTCACCCCCAGCACATCCAAGAGCCAATTGGCAAGTGGAGGCGGCAAACAAAATTATGAAATTAAATTTGAAGACAAAGTTAGAGAGTTTGAAAGGAGCATGGGCAGAGGTGTTTCCTAATGTGCTATGAGCATATCGAACAACAACAAGGTCTATTATAGGTGAAACTCCTTCCTCACTCACTTTTGGAGCGGAGGTAGTCATTCAAGTGAAAATTGGTTTACCATCACTAAGAGTAGAGCCATTTGACCTTCAACATAATAAAGAGTCAATGAGATTATGCCTAGATCTACTGGAAAAGCATTGAGAGAAAACTCGTCCTCCAACAACATAATATAAGAACATAATTATAAGATATTACAATGCAACAATCAAGAGACAAAGTTTCAAAAAAGGAGATCTAGTATTGAGAAAAGTCATGCAGAACACTGATAACACCCATTTATGAGTGTTATTTGGTTCTAAAAACTAAGCTATTTGCTTATAAAGCGAGTGTTTAATTATATAATTCATGTCATTTAGGAAAAATTTAAGTAAAAACAAGTTTTGAATGTGTCTGAAGTCTTGATTTGATAAAAATAAGTTTTTAAGTGTATTTAGAGCATTTTTTTGTAGAGGCTGAAAAAAGACCAAAATGCGCCCACATTTTGGCCGCAACTGAGGTAAAAGAAAGATGATCCAAGAGGTATGCTACCAAGATGCGCTAGCAATTGAGAGCAGAAGACAAATTCCAAATGTTGCAAGAAGAACTCAAAATACGCCCAACTATGCGGCCGTATTTAGGCCATTTTGACAACAACACAATTGCACTCAACTATGGGCCGCACCTGAACGTTTTCGACAGATTTTTCCAGATTTGCGAGATTTGCAGATAAAATCAAATATTCTCAATCAAATCTCATAGGATTAAGGGATATAATCGGTCAAGCTTCTCCACACTGATCTCGATAGAAAAAACCCTAGGCCTTGAGGTCTATAAAAGGTGATTCAAGCTCTAGTTTCCAAAGAGCTCGAATTTCTATCTTATTCTCTAAATTTTGCAGTTTTATTTTCAGTCGTCATACCGAGTCTTCCCCAAGCTCTGTTCATACTTCATTCAGACACGAACTTCGAAAGAAATGAGTGTAAGTACTTGTTCTCCTCGGAAGAGGTTGAACAAAGTCAAAAAGAGTGAACAAACTTCAGGTTCTTTATCGCTTTCATTTAAGTTTTGTACGTTCTATTTTTCTTTCAAGTTTAGCTATTGTTTTTATTCTTTAATCAAGTTGTAAGTTTCTATTTATCTATTGAATTTCAAGTCTTTAAGTTGTAATTCAAGTTTTGTTTAATTCCACACTTTTATTTCAATGAAGTTTATCTTTTCTCAATCAAGTTTTCTTTCTATTTTCTGCACTTTAGTTTTCTTCTCAATGAGTAGCTAAATCCTTGGAGGGGATTCAATTGAGTGGATACCCTAAAAAGGAGATAAGCCTCACCATGTGATTCAAGAAACTTTGCTTAACATTTAGCATCGTTTGCTTTTATTGAGTTTAAGTTTCATTGTTAGCTTAAACTGATCACTTGAATTAACCTAGTTTGTGTGAGATTCAATACTGAAAGGGTTGGATCGAGCAAGCGTTTTCATAAAAGCAAACTAGGAGAAGACATAGAACTTTGCTTTTTGTACCTAGACATGTATGACAAAAACCTTTAGAATCATTAGGTTGCATTCTTTATTTATCTAAGTTAGAATTAGCTATAGACATATGTGTTTAATTGCTTAGCCTCCTAAAAGCACTTAGAAAATTGTTGAATAGGTGTTGAACTCGATTCATGGTGTTAAATGTCGGTTATGGTAGGTTGCGGGCTCATTTCAGTAGCCTTTTTTCTGAATCGTACAGAACTCAAAAAAGGCAGTATGCGGGCGCAAGGAGCAGAATCTCAGAAATAGTTGGACTTAGTTAAGCGAGTTTGCTGGCGCATGGTGGACGCATTTCCATAGGGTTGAAACAGATTTGAACTCCCTGCTTATCATTATTGTTTTCCTATCTTTTCTTTAGTTTCCTTTATTTTTATTGCACAAAACCCCAAAAATATCTTCTTTCCTTGGTTACCTTTGGTTGAAACTTAAAAGTACTTGTGTTGTTAACTGAAAAGTTTTTTGTTAACTGTTCCCTTGGGTTCGATACTTGGAATACTTCCATATATTACTTATTGGACAGCGTGCATGCTGTTGTCGAGCAACGACTTTTTAACAAACATTTTTCTGTTTTCAGCAGAACTGCGATCAGTTTGCAACCGCATTTAGACTTTGTCCCAAGGACCCAATTCTATTTTGTAGGTTAGAGTTGGTGCATGAGCAAAAGGACTTGTTTTGCAGGAATCTGTTTTGTAGGAACTTTCTATGGATCCACTTGGATTCGATCCTCTTGGTGAGCAATAAAAAAAAGCACAACCCAATAATGTGCCACCACCACAACAATAGCAACAACAAGCGAAGCAGCAAAATCCCATTTTTATTGCAGATGAATGAGATAGAGCTATAAGGAATTATGCGGCCGTAACTTTCCATAATCTTAATGCAGGAATCATGAAACCAAACATTGAGGCAGCTCATTTTGAGTTGAAGCCAATAATATTTCAGATGCTCCAGACTATAGGGCAATTTGCAGGATTACAAAACGAGGATCTTCACAACACATGAAGCAATTCTTAAGGATATGGAACGCGTTCAAGTTGAATGGAGTATCAAGCGAGACGTTGAGGTTGAAACTTTTTTTTTCTTGCAGGGTAATGCAGAAGCATGGCTAGATTCTTTCCCACTGGATTCGATCACTTCTTGTGATGACTGGTCGAAAAAGTTTCTTCTGAAATATTTCCCTCCAACCAAGAATGCTCAAATTCGAGGGGAAATTATCACTTTTAAACAAGGTCCGAATGAAGGCGTGGATACATCATGGGAACAATTTAAGAAGTTAGTCAGGAGATGTCCACATCATGGCTTACCAGCCTGCCTTCTGATCGAGCATTTTTACAACGGATTGACCTAGGCCTCTAAGACCTTGGTTAATGTGTCAGCAAATGGATTCCTGTTGAGAAAGACAATCAATTTAGCTAATGAGATTCTAGATACAATCGTCTCCAACAATAGTCAGTGGGGAGATGAAGATACACATTCTACTAAAAATATTGCAGGCATATACAAGGTGGATGCAATAGCAACATTGAGCGAGCAGATCTCAGCAATGAACAACACTCTAAAGAATTTCACTATGGGGAACCAGGCCATTGTTGCTACGTTGATATCTAAACGTTGAATTAGATATCAACACCTACTTGTGTTTATTGCAGTGAGGGCCATTTATATGATAATTGTCCTTACAATCCTACCTTTATGTGTTTTATAGGGCAGAACAAGTCAAATCCTAACTCGAATATGTAGAACCGAGGTTGGAGACAACATTCTAACTTCTCTTGGGGAGAACAGAATGCGAGCACATCAAATCAATATGTGAAGTAGGGATTTGCACCAAGTTTCAATAATCAAGCACAACAGTCATACGCACAGAAGAATGCTACACAAATGCCACCATAATCATTAGCTCAGAGCTCTTTATTAGAAATCCTGTTGAAGGAGTTCATGGCTAAGAATGATGCCATCATTCAAAGTCAAGTTAGGCCATTGTGAAATCTTGAATTGCAGGTTCGACAATTAGCAAGCGAGATGAAGAACATGCATAAAGGAGCATTACTAAGCAATACAGAGAATCCACATAGAAACGGAAAGGAGCATTGTAAAGAGATCACTCTTAGGAGTGTACTCAAGTATGTTGAGCTCGAGATGCCAATGGAGTGAAAATCTCCACAAGTTTTTGTTGATTTCTATTTGCAGGAAAGTGTTATTGACAAAGAAGTAAAGAAAGACTTAAACAAAGAAATTGTAGGTGATGCTACCACTCTTGCGAACGCAAAGCAGCCTGAAGGACGAAAGGACATTCCTAGGAATGAAATTTTGGCAGGAAATGCGGCCAAGGATGTGGCAGCAAAGAACGAAGAAGCTGAACTCAAGAAAAAGGCAACATCAATGAAGAAACAGGAAAATTTATATTAAGGTGTCAGGCCTCCACCACCATTCCCACAGAAATTCCAAAAGAAGAACTAGGACGGGCAGTTTAATAAGTTCTTGGACATACTCAAGCAGTTGCACATCAACATTCAATTGGTGGAAGCTCTTGAGAAAATGCTCAACTATGTCAAGTTCTTAAAGGACATATTGACTAAAAAAAGAAGGCTATGAGAATATGAGACTGTAACTCTTACTAAGAACTGCAGTGCTCTCTTAAAAAGCAAAGTGCCACCCAAATTGCAGGATCCATGCAGCTTTATTATCCCATGCATGATAGGAGGGCACGACGTTGGACAAGCATTATGCAACTTAAGAGCCAACATCAACATGATGCCTCTGTCGGTTTTTAAGCAGCTAGGAATTAGAGAAGCTAGGCCCAAGACGGTAACTTTGCAGTTGGCGAATGGTCAATAGTTAGGCCCATAAGAAGATTGAAGATGTCGTCATTAAAGTGGACAAATTTTGTTTTTCCTGCAGATTTCATAATCCTAGATTGCGAGGCGGACAAGGAAGTGTCAATCATCTTGGGAAGACCTTTTCTAGCCACAGGAAGAACGATCATAGATGTCCAAAAATGGGAGCTGACTATGCGAGTAAATGACCAATACATCACATTGAATGTGATGAAGACGATGCCTTACCTAGGAGAATTGGAGGAATGCTCAAGTTTAGAACTTTGTGATCCGTTTGAATTTTATGATTTGCCGGAAGACAGCTTCATAAGAGAAAGTTTTGTAGCAGAAAAGTTTGAAGAAGCATCAGAGCAATAGATTGCGCATGCATTTAAAGAATCAAGTGCATTGAGACCAGCAGATGATAAAATAGTGCCACTGAAACCTTCAGTGATTGAACCACCAGTGCTGGAGCTCAAGCCACTTCCATCTCACATGAAATAGAGATTTCTGGGAAAAGATAAGACTCTACCAATTATCATCTCTACAAACCTCACTGATGAGGATGAATTTTCTTTATTGCAGGTACTCTCCAAGCACAAAAAGGCACTATGGATGGACAATAGCAGACATACGAGGAATTAACCTTTTTTTTTTTTGCATGCATAAGATCAATCTGGAGGAGAGAGCCAAGAGGTCAATAGAGAACCAGAGGAGATTGAATCCGATGATGAAGGAGGTGGTTCGCAAGGAAATTTTAAAGTGGATTGATGCAGGAGTAATATACCCTATAGCAGATAGCGGCTGGGTTAGCCCAGTACAGTACGTGCCAAAGAAAGGGTGGATGACTGTTGTAACAAACGAGAATAATGAGCTTATTCTAACTAGGACTATTACAGGGTGGAGAGTGTGTATGGACTACCGTCGCCTCAACAAGGCCACAAAGAAGAACCACTTTCCATTGCCTTTTATCAATCAAATGTTGGATCGTCTTACAGGGAAGGAGTATTACTGTTTTTTTGATGGATATTAAGTTTATAACAAAATCACAATAGCTTCAGAAGATCAGGAGAAGACGACATTAACATGTCTATATGGAACCTTTGCTTTTAGAAGGATGTCATTTTGACTATGTGTCTAAATGAATCGAGACTGTGGGAACACCTGCCAATGATGCTAAGATAGTGAAGAAGTTTCTTCATAGGAACATCTTTACTCGTTTTGGTTCACCAAGGGTGTTGATTAATGATGAGAGAATTCATATTGTGAACAGGGTCATAGGGAATTTGCTTATAAGGTACAACATAAGACACATAATTGCGGCTACATATCATCCATAGACGAATGGACAGGAAGAATTATTGAACAGAGAGATCAAGACAATCCTAGAAAAGAAAGTTGATCCATCTCGAAGGGATTGGTCTCTCATGCTCGATGATGCATTATGGGCACACAGGACAGCTTTTAAGGCTTCATTGAGAATGTCTCCATACAGGATTGTCTTTAGAAAAGCTTGCCACTTACCCTTAGAATTGGAGCATAAAGCCTCTTGGGCTCTGAAAAGGCTGAATTATAATTTGAATGATGCAGGTGCATTAAGGAAGACGCAGTTGATTGAGCTTGAGGAACTAAGGCACTTCTTCTATGAAAATGCTAAACTCTATAAGGATAAGGTAAAGAAATGGCATGACAATAAGATTTTTGACAAACGACTGCATGAAGGACAACATGTGTTGCTGTTCAATTTTCGAGATTGAAACTTTTTCCAGGGAAGCTGAGATCCAAATGGTCTGGACCATTCACAATTGCTAAGTATATCCATACGGAGAAGTTGATTTGCAAGATAGCAAGGTGGACATTTTTACAGTAAACGGACAGAGAATCAAACCATACTGGGGAAAAGGCCTAAGCAGAAATAAGGCCTCAGTCTCACTAAGGGAGCCAGATTAAGAATATCAGGTGATGTGTTGTAAATATGTAAATATTACTTTCGTTTTGTTTTTGTTTTTGTTTTCTTTATATATATAAAAAAAATAATTAAGAATAAAAATAAAAATAAAAAAATTGTGTAAGTGGTGCATAGGTGACTTAATGCATTAGAACTAAAAGTTTTTTATTAACAGGAAACTCTGTCTTAGGAGGGTCATATATAGGCTGAGGAATTTAAGCTGATCGTAAGGGAACACCTCTACTTGGGAACCTACCTGGGAGTTGAATTAATCAAACTTTTAAGTCTAAGTCATTATCACCTTGTATCTGATTCGATTCTTCTTTTATGTTTAATGTGTGAACTTTTTGATACCTTGAGTTAGTGTGCAGGGAACAGTGAAGGATTTGTAAAATTTCAAGGGTTAAGGAGAAAATGTGAAATGAAGACCCAATGTGTGACTGCATTCCAATTGCATAATGTTTATTGCAGGTTTTCATCTCGGAAAAATGCATTTGGAATTGCGGCAGCGTATTGGAAGATGCATACAAGAAAAATACGACTTGATTGCAAGCACATTTAGCCCTAAATCTTTGTTTTACAGAAACCACACGCTGAAGGAGATTTGCGACCAGATTTGTGGCCGCATATGGACCTTAAGTCGGAAAAGGCAGTCAATGACGTCAATTAAAACAAGAAAAAGGAAAGAGGGGGTCGTTTTAGGAGAGTTCGAAACGTATAAAAATGTATGTTGGTTGACTTAGGTCGACATGTTTCAAACTTTCAAACTCCCACTCCTTCTTGTCGTTTTCTTACAACCCAAGTTCCACCTCCGGCGAGCTTCCGATCATCATCTCCAACCAAACCCACTGATAAAAATAGTTCTTTTCTCCATAGAAAGGACCGAACAACCTTACTTTTTCTTTTGCATGTACTTTTAGAAGCAATGGAGCACGAAAAAGTCACCTACAACAGATGAAAACTTGTGAAGAACCAGCCTTCGCCGCCGAAAAAATCTGTAACACAGGCCAATCGTACCAGCCCTAGACGAATAGCACAACGCAAAGAAGCGAGGGGTCAAGCAACTGCATGAACTCTCTCCACTGGTTCTTCACTGCCAAAATGCTAGGAAGAATGGGAGGATGATATGCCGGAGATAACTCATATAAGCAAGGAGGCCATTGAAGGCTTGGGGCTGAACTCCGAAGAAGAGGAAAATGATCTGGCCCCACTGGTGTGAAAGATGGTGAAGAGACCTAAAGGAATTCCGAGAGTTAGCAAAATTGGTGTAAGTTCAGAAGGTCCCAGTCAGTGCATGGCCGTGTATGTAAAGAAGAAGACGGAGAAGAAGTTCGTGCCAAGTGACAAGGAAAAGGCAAAAGGCCTAGTTGCGACTGCATATGCTGCGCAATTGGTCCAGCCTCAGGAGCTTGCCAAACCTGAGGAAAAGGAAGATGCACCCGCATTCTTGGTGCATCCACACAAAGCCAGCTCTGTCAAAGAAAGGTCAGATGCCACCGCATATGCGGCACATCTGGAGATGCCTATGCCAACTCACGTCACTCTAACCAAGCCAATCACATCTGCCACTATGCAGGTATCAACATCAAGCCCTTCACCTCGAAAATGTAGGGTCAAGATGCTCTCCACACACAAAAGGAAATCAAGGTGGGACATCTCACCAACTATAGAATGAGAGGATGCTACAGAGAAAAGACCACCACAATTTGACGAATAGGTGGCTCAAGAGGACATCCCCACACCTGACGAATAGTGGGCAGCCATGGTTGCTACTAGAAAGGTCAAGGCTAAGGAGCTTGCTGAAAAGCTCTGAGAAGTAGCTGAGAGAAGAAAAAAAAAAGAAGAAGAGAATGCGACCAGGATTGCGGCTGCAAACCAAAATTTTATGCAGGAAACATATGCAGCCGCATCCAAATCGCATTTGGACTAGACACCACCACAACCACCAAGACTCCAGCAAAGGCCATCTGAGGCCAATGTTGTAGATGCGATCGCATTAAAGGCACATCTTGATGAACAGAGGCAGAGAGGAGATGAATTTGACGACCTATTCAAGTACGAGACGAGGGGGCTCACTTCTTATCAGAGCCCAAGAAGAGTTAAAGAAGAAGAAGGCCGGGAGCAATCTGAAGCTCCTCTCTCTTAGGATGATTTGTAGGAAATCTTAGAGAGCGAGATACCTAAATCCTCCAAGAGGAGGACTGAGAAGAAGAAGAGGAGTATGACTCAAACTACTCCTAGGCCAAGGACTCATCACGCCATTGCAGAGAGTCCTTTGGCTGAATGCTCTACCCTATTCGACCTCAAAAAACACAAAAAAATCATCATGGGGGACAGAGCTCTTATGTGTGAGAAGGGTTTTAACAACAAAATAGGCATCATCCTAGAGTTCATTACAGATATTATTCGCAGGTTGGGATGGGAGTGGTTTTGCGAGTAGGCCAATAAAGCCGTGGTACAACTACTTAGGGAGTTTATGCCCACCTGGGTGATGAAACTAGGAACAAACTCGAACTCAGAGGGAAGGCAATGTGATTCTCCGTACTAGACATCAATAAGGTATACATGCTCCTCTCTTCGAGGAATCTTGTAAGTAACGAAGCAATGGACAACCAGATAGAGGAGTAGCTACAGGAGGCCCTAGAGTTCGTTGCACATGAGGGCATGCAATGGAGAGTCTCGCCACAGGGAGTGAGAACCTTGGTGCCTGCCAAATCAAGACAGAGCCGTATGTTTAGCTCCACTTCCTGAAGAATAGGATTCTACCCACAACACATGACACCACTATCTCACAAAAGAGAGTCATGTTGTTGTATAGAATCTACGAGGGCCTGGGTATCAATCTAGGTAGAATCCTGAAAGAGGAGATTGTGGCCTGCGCTCGAAGGAACGTGGGATGCCTTTTCCTTCTCGCCCTAATAACTAAACTCTGTAAGAGGGCGAGACTGTACCCAGAAGGCAGAGAAGAGATTGACAAGTGCAAGGGAACCCTGGATCTGATGGCTATTCACGCACAAAACCTTACTTATTCAAAGAAGTAACCCACCACTCTTCTACTCCACACTTTGCGGCTGCATCTCTACTGCATCAAGCAACACCAGGACCATCTAAACCACCAAAAGACAACACCCATGCTTAGATACATAGACTTCAGGAGCAGAGCAGGGCCTATTGGGCTTATGCAAAAGAGAGGGACGAGGCCATTCGAAAGGCCCTCACAGAGATGACCAAGGGAAAGGCCCCAACACTACCTGACTTCCCTGTCGTTCTCCTAGAGTTTGTGGACTCACAGAGAGATGATTCATCCTCTCCCTCTGAAGGGAGTATTATTTCTCTACTCTATCTTTATTGCTTTCATACTTAGTTTACTTGCTTTTGTTCTAGGTTAGTTTACTTGCTTTCATAGGATAGATTTGATGCTTTCTAGTATAGGTTGAATTGTTTTTGTTTATTTGCTTTTGTTAAAAACATTTCTTACTTAAATGATTTTCCTTACACCTTGGACATGCATGAATAAAAATCAAATTTCAAAAACAAGTTTTCAAGTTGCTTTCTTTGGTTGTTGAGTTAAAAATTCCTTTATGAGGATACCTAGAGCACTCTCAACTTCCACCTACTTTATGCAAATTAAGGATTAAGTTTCGTGTACCTTATCAATCACTTTTCTTCATAAACCATTCAAATCTAAATTCTCCTTGTGTTTAGACTACTTAGTATGCTTAAGAGAGTTTAGTTCAATGCTTAGCAAGTCTAGTCACAACAAAATTTGTACCCCAACCCCTTTTATGCCTTATGTTTTTAGTCAATGGGGACATTGACCCATTTAAGTTTGGGGGGGGGGGGGGGGGGGAGAGTTGTAGTAATAGTGTTATATTGTAAATATCATTATATGGATGTATCATGTATTACACTACTGCTAGAGCTTCTTAAGAAAATAGAAAAATAAAAGGAGATACTCCTTCCAAAGTTAACCAAGTAACCAGGGACGGTCATGACACCCATGATTTCCTTTACATTAAAGGTGAACTTAGGAAGTGAGTATGTTAGAAAAAAAAAGAGAGAAAAAGAAAAGAAAGAAAAAGAGCCTAGTAGTAGCATTGAATAAGTTTGGGGGAAGTTATCATCTTTGGTACTTAGAAAAGTTTAGACTTAGTTTGTTAGACAAAGAAACTACCCTAGACTTTATGACTGAGCTTTAGGTACGATGAACAAAATAGATGGATTTGTATGAGAATGGTTTGTCTTGAAAAGTGAAAGATAGAGTCTCATGGTACTCCAAGTTTGTGTAAGTACTAAAAGTTGAAATCTCTCATAAAAGGCATTGTTTGTCAAAACTTCCTTAGAATGCATATTGTTACTTGTTGTTTTTGCTTAAAATTGCTTGAGGACAAGCAATAAGCTCAGTTTAGGGGTGTGATAATGCTCATTTATGAGTGTTATTTGGCTCTAAAAACTAAGCTATTTGCTTAGAAAACGAGTGTTTAATGTTATATTTCATGTCATTTAGGGCAAATTTAAGTAAAAACAAGTTTTGCATGTGTCTGAAGTCTTGATTTGATAAAAATAAGTTTATAGATGTATTTAGAGTCACTTTTATTAAGAAAGCGTTAATTTTTGTTGATTTTGTGTAGAGGTTGAAAAAAGACCCAAATGCCCCCACAGTCTGGCCGCAATCGAGGCAAAAGAAAGATGATCCAAGAGATATACGACTAGGATGCGCCAGCAATTGAGAGCAGAAGTCAAATTCCAAATGTTGCAGGAAGAACTCAAAATGTGCCCAACTATGCGGCCGCATTTAGGCCATTTCGACAACAGCACAATTGCGCTCAACTATGCGGCCGCATGTGAACCTTTTCAACAGATTTTTCCAAATTCGCGAGATTTGCAGATAAAATCAAATATTCTCAATCAATTCTCCAAGGATCAAGGGATATGATCGGTCAAGCCTCTCCACACTGATCTCGACAGAAAACCCTAGGCCTTGAGGTCTATAAAAGAAGGTTCAAGCTTCAGTTTCAAGAGAGCTTGGATTTCTATCTTCTTCTCCAAATTTTGCAGTTTTCTTTTTAGTTTCCATACCGAGTGTCCCCCAAGTTCTGTTCATACTTCATTCGGACACGAACTTTGAAAGAAGAGAGTGTAAGTACTTGTTCTCCTCAAAAGAGGTTGAACAAAGTAAAAAAGAATAAACAAACTTCGGGTTCTTTATCGCTTTCATTTAAGTTTTGTACGTTCTGTTTTTCTTTCAAGTTTAGCTACTATTTTTATTCTTTAATCAAGTTGTAAGTTTCTGTTTATCTATTGAATTTCAAGTCTTTAAGTTGTAATTCAAGTTTTGTTTAAATTCGCACTTTTATTTCAATAAAGTTTATCTTGTCTCAATCAAGTTTTCTTTCTATTTTTTGCACTTTAGTTTTCTTTTCAATGAGTAGCTAAATCCTTAGAGGGAATTCAATGAAGTGGATACCATAAAAGGAGATAATCCCTACCATGTGATTCAAATAACTTTTCTTAACATTTAGCATTGTTTACTTTTATTGAGTTTAAGTTCATTGTTAACTTAAACTGATCACTTGAGTTAACATAGTTTGTGTGAGATTCAATACTGAAAGGGTTGGATTGATCATGCGTTTTTATAAAAGCAATCTAGGAGAAGAGTTTAGACATAGAACTTCGCTTTTTGTACCTAGACATAAGACAAAAACCTTTAGAATCATTGAGTTGTGTTCTTTATTTATCTAAGTTAAAATTTTCCATAGACATATGTGTTTAATTGCTTAGTCTCCTAAAAGTACTTAGAAAATGGCTGAATATGTGTTGAACTCGATTCATGGTGTTAAGTGTCGGTTAGGGTAGGTTGCGGGCCCATTTTTTGTTTGAATCGCACAAAAATCAAAAGAGGTAGTATGCAGGCGCAAGAGGCAAAATCTCTGAAATAGCTGGACCTAGTTAAGCAAGTTTGCGGGTGCATGGTGGGCGCATATCCTTAGGGTTGAAACAGATTTAAACCCCCTACTTCTCATTACTATTTTCCTATCTTTTCTTTAGTTTCCTTTATTTTTATTGCACAAAAACCCCAAAAATATCTTATTTACTTGGTTACCTTTGATTACAACTTGAAAGTACTTGTGTTGTTAACTAAAAAGCTCTTTATTAATCGTTCCCTTGGGTTCGATACTTGTAATACTTTCATATATTACTTGTGTGCACTTGTGCTTACTTTTGGCATATATTAGACGCCCCCACCAAACACCAAAGACACGTCAACTGATGCATTAGGTCCAACATGGGAGTGATCTTACCAAATTGCAAAGGTTGTTAAACCTGGCACATATACCATGACAGATCATAAAGGAAAGATTGAGTACAGAACATCTGAAGATCTATTACTAATAGATTACTATCTTTCGCTTAGTGACTTTTACTTTTTATCATGTCTCCAAGAAATTGATTAACATGAATAAAATGTTGTCTTCTTGAAATTACTTTCAATTGTCTACACTATAAACATAATGATATTCAAATCATAGCCTCAACATAGAAAAGTTCCTCTCTCAGTATGAGGCTACTTAAGGATATGATTCCCTGTTAAACAAAAAATATCTGAGATTCAGAGTTATCAGGATGAATGAAAGAAAAACAATCAAGAATTTGGGAAAAAGTGAAGGAAGTCGACGTTGTTCTCCTCTCATGACGAGGTGACCTTCCCTAAGAGGTCGAGGCCAACCCACGTCAACTCGACCGGTGGGACCGAACACGTTTCCCTTTATGCCCAGAAGACTTCTAGTGTGTTTTTGTCCTAAAATTCTCACCACGAACAATAATGAAGCTATGATCATGAACGAAACACTTTCGAAAAGTGAGAAGCTACAAACGTCACAAGATGGCCAAGAATTTCCTACTATGGGAGACCGAGAAATCCAGAATAATCCCTACAGAGCTTCTACAGAGTTTGATGTCAATCCAACTTGAAGTTCAAGGACTACTTTAAATTTATAGTTTCCCTAGGAAAGCGGCACAGATCATGAATCTAGAGGAGAATCCTAGCTCCAAGAAAGATCGAAATATTCCCTATGGGGTTGGACGATAATCTTGGAGAGACCCAGTGATGAATCCTTGGAGCCTAAATCTTTCTCCAGGAAAGTAGACGAACACACAAATCCAAAGGAGAATACCCACTAAGAAAGATTAAAATGTTCCCTATGAGGTTGGACGAAAATTCTAGTATGATCTTAAATTTCGGAGAGACCGACACTCTAGGAAGATTGAAATAATCCCCATGGGGTCAGACAACAAACCTAGAGAGAATTCAAGCAATAACTTGAAATGTCACAATGACTTCAAAGCTTAAAAAGGCTACTCCCAAGTCAGGCTCTATGCAGCCAACTATGAAGGAATGAACGTTTTACTCTGCAGCGGAAGCATTGAATCGTCTATGATTTTATTTAAAATTAAACTAAAAGATAATATTAAGCAAACTTACTTGGAGTAAATATAGAGATATTTCTGGTAAGTCTTTATCTCCTCTACAAAGTCTTCTGGCTATGACTCAAACACAAGACCAAGGCTTGTGAAAGCCTCTTAAAAGAAAATCCACAAGGGATTGGAGAGAAAGAGGTCTAGAGAGAATTCTCTAATTCTCTATTGAGAAGATGTGTGTTATGTTTAATGGCTCAACCCAAGGGTTCTATTTATAGAGACCAAGGGAAAAATTTTGCCATAATTTAAATATTATATTTTAATATCTATTATATTAAAATATAGCTTAAACTTATTTGAATCTCATTCGAATCTCCTACGATATTTATTTATTTGAATCTTATTCAAATTTTATAAATATATTTTGTTTAATGTATCTAATATACATTAATTATTTTAACATTTAATGTATCAAATACAATAAATATATTTTCCTCTTTTATATTTAATATATTATATATTAATTTGAACACTACAAATTAAATATTAATTTGAACATTTAAAAATTTTCTTTCAACTAAATTGATCTTTTAGTGTTAAATGAGCTAACAATGGGAACTTATGGACCTACAAATTATAAGCTCCAATGATATAAAATCAATTAATTAAAATCTTTAATTAATTAATTTTCATTCATTAACTATAAGCCACTTCACTATAGACCTAGAGTTGCACTCTTATGCACTGTTAGACAAGTTGTGTCCATGAGTATAATCACTACATGCAATTCGATCCTTCACGAGTTATTAGTAATTACAACTGGGTCAAAAGTCCATTTTACCTTTGTAATTACATCTTGCACCTTAAGTACCACTGGTCCTCTAATAAACAATATGTTTATAATCTAATTATAAATTAAGTCCCCCTCGAGCTAACGAGAGGGTGGGGCCCCATTGTTCAAGTCTCGAAATCAGCACTTAAGGGAACTACTCTTCTACCCTATATGGGAAGGAGTGAATTTCATCTTATGAGATTATGTTTCTATCTCCCTATTTGGTCAAGTCTCCAAAATGGTTGGCATATTGAATCGGCTACAAAAGTCACTCTTACCCATGCAAATCAAAGGACGATCCCTCACAGGCAGGAGTTCATAACTCACTCAGAATTAAGATCGAGTCGCATATGATCATCCTGATGAAATATTAATCTTCTCAATTAACAAATTTATAAAGAGAGATTAAATATTTCGTGGTCCAGTCTTACACAAACTCATTGTATAAGATACCCCCACTCACATGTCTCCACATGAACGATTTGGATCAAATCATTTGTAACTATTACAAAGTGGGTTGCAGCAATAATGTTACTAGGATAAGGCAACCAACCTTATCCATATACTATGACTCTTTAGGTTATTTCTTGAACATGATCTTCCCATATGTCAACCACATATTGTTCAAGATTACATTAATAACCTTGAATTTTTCATATAATGGATAATATTATATTGCAAATAAAATAATCAAAATTATTATTAATTATTACATAAATCATTAATTACAAGGCTTTAGGGCACAAAATTCAACAATTCATAAACTCGTACTACAAATCCTAACTAGGAAGTGGGGACTAATGTTATGGGTAAAATTGGATCATAAGGACGGGATAAGAAAAACGTGACAATTGAAGGCTAAATGGAATGAAAAAGCCCAATTCAAACTAAGACAAACCAAAATCGAGTGGGAATCGGACTAGGGAGCGAGGAAAAGGAGGAGGGACTTAGGCTTTGGCTGAGGCTGACCACAAGGAAGGTCCCATTTGGGCCTTGTTTCTAGGATCCCTTGGCCCGAGCATCCTCACTCCAGCTCGACCCAGTCCTCTTTTGCCCAATTCCATAAGAAAACCCACGAAAAATCGTAGGACGAGGTATTTAAGCTTTCTCTAAGGAGAGAGAGGGTATGTTCATTCTAGCCACCTAAACATTCTCCAAACCCTAAATCACAATCAGCTCTCAGTGACTTAAGCATCGAAGCCTATGTGGCCTACACCACACTGATGTGCATGTTTTTCTTGTCTTTCAGGCTGCGTTTTTCCCCTCTAAATTACAAATCTATCGTTGTTGTCACGTGGAAGTCAGGTGCGTTCTCCATTCCAAAATTTGACAATAACGTTTAGTATAAAACGAATTTAGCATATGATATTCTTCATCAACCATGACGATCATTAGCAAAGTTTTGTAGAGAGCATTCTGTTTTTTGGAGGTTATGCGAGAATAAATTTCTTTAATATTTGGATGATTTGAGATTAGGTGAGATTAGGTGTAACTGATGTATTAAATGTTTTTCTTTTTGGTGTAGTTTTGAAATTTTGTTTTGCAAATTTGTGTTTTAATTTTAAAAATATGTTTGTAAGGATGTCTTTATTTATTTAATATATTCATTTTAATATTTAACTACCCTATTTAGTTTCTAAAATTTAATAGTTGGGTCAATTTTGAACTCTAAAAAGTTTCAAATACGTCATTTAGCTTTGAATCGTGATTTTGTATAGCTTTTTATAGTTATTTACTGTCCTTAACTAAATAATAATGTGACATGCTTATTGAATAGACATTAGTTATTTTTGACACAAATTTGAAACATCTCACATTATAAAATAGGATATTTATAGAGTTAAGATATGCCTTCCTTTAATTCTAGATTAATTGGAGTTCTTTGTTTATGAATTCTAATTTAGGAAATTAGAATTCCAGTTTAGTATTTTAAGCTAGACTAGCCAAGAATCACATGCAATGCACATGAAATCTTGTAGTTTTAATTTAATGTAAAAAAGTTCCTTTTTTTTAATTATAAAAAAGTATTTATGAAATAAATAAATATTATTCAAACTTTACTTTATCACCATAAGTTTTTAAAAGTTTGGTAGTAAAAACTAATGAATTATTACCTAGTATGAATATAAATATAAATACAATTATGAGAAAAAAAATTTAAAACTACAATATATAATTTTTTAAAAGATAACAATCATATATGTATTGTGTTAGGTTTGATTTAGAATGAATATGAAATTGATATAGGTATAATAGATTGGAAGTGAATTATAATCCAAAGTACAAAACTATGTAAAATGAATAAAAACAAACACGTGATAAAAAAGAATAAAAAGAAATACATATTTTAATTTAATTTATTATATATCTTAATGACACACCATTGCTTACTTTTAATTTTATAAAATTAACCACGTAAAAAAAGAAAAAGAATTGAGTGAACTTTAATTGAAATTTTGTAATGACATTAAAGTTAAAAAATTACTTTTAATTTGTAAAAACAAATGCTATCCAACAGCCGGCATATATTTTAAAATAAATTATCTCATTTTTTAAATTTAAAGTCTCACTTAACAAAAGCTACCACTCCATCTAGGGGTGCAATATAAAACCAAAAAATTGAAAAATCGAACCAAACCAAACCGATCCAATGGTTTAGTTCGATTTTTTAGTATACAATTGGACAACTCGGTTTATATTTTGAGAAAATCGAAAAATTTTTGGTTTGGTTCGGTTTTTCATTGCAAAAACCAGTCAAAACCGAACCCAACCGAGGGTATATATATACCCTTTCGATCCTCTATTCTTTTACACCATTTCAAATCCCTTTTCCTTTATTCAGCCGTCAAACAACTATCCCAACCCCATTGTCACCAGCTCACAGTCCCCCGACGTCATTCCTCTTCCCTGGCATCATTCTCTGTAATTTTTTTTCTTATGGTCATCAGGATCAAGCAAGTCCTTTTTCTACTTTTTACTTCAGAAGAGAAAGGTAAAGAGGGAGTGGAGAGAGAGAAAGAGATAAAGAAAAAAAGAAAAAAAGGGAGTGGAGAGAGATAAAAGAGAAGGTGCAGAATTGAAAAAGGAGGAAGAGAGTGAAGAGATGAGATGTAGAGAGAGAAAGAATAGTGTGTTTTAGGGTTTGGTAAAATAGAAAAATAGCATTATAGAAGAAAAAGTAGGCCCAAATAAAATAGAGAGAAAAAACCCCAATAAAGTTTTAAATCGAAAAACCAAACAAAAAAAACCAAATCGAAAAGAACTGAACCGATCGGTTCTACACTTAATTGGACTTTGGTTCGGTTTTTCATTCGTAGAAATTGGCACATTGAGTCGGTTCTCGGTTTGGCCTAAAATCAAGAAAATCGAACCGACTTGCACCCCTAACTCCATCTATTTCCACTCATTTATATCCACTCAAAAACTATCTAAAATATTCATAGATCTATTTGTTTGTTAAAATATTTTGTTTCTTCATTTGTCAATTTACTCTTCCAAATCTCAATTAAAAAATTAATTTTTGTCTTTTTTTTTTTTGTTGAAGATCCACCTAAAGTTAGGATAAATGAATTTGAATTTTGAAAAAAATCATGCTTGGATGTCTAAAATGAATGAAAATAAAATAAAGTTTTATAATTAGATCTTTATATTGACAAATCTGGGGTAATTTTTAAGATAATGTTGTTTAAATAAATAATGACACAATTAGGGTAGTTTTGAAACTAATAATTTTTAAAATGTATAAAAAAAAGAAATTTCAAATGTAGGGTAAAAAAGAAAAGAAATGTTTAAAATAGGGTACCTAAATCATGTACCATGTACACGTTTTACATGTCAGTAGAAATTGTGTACACAGTACACATTTTACGTGGAAATCGTGTACACGGTACACGTTTTACGTGAAAATCCTGCCATTAAGAGGTTTATATATATTTAATACTTGTTTCACTTATGAACTCAAAACCATGCTTTGACTTGTTGGTTGTAGGAGGGGCACAATGAATGGCTACAAAGTTAATTTCACAGGTTCAAATCCTTGTAAACGTTTTGTCTTTTTAAATTTTTACCCTTTTTTTAAATTTTTTTACGTATATATATACATACCAAAAAAACGCCATTTTTTAACTTCATTTTTTTTCTATTACTCTTTTAGTTTAACTTCATTTTTTATTATATATTTAATTTGCAATATACATATATAATATTATTTTAATTTTTAGTAAGTTGGGTATGGTTAGAGTTTAATTTTACTCACATATATACAAAAGAAATAAATCTTTAGTAAATATTTTAGAAAAATTAAATGCATAAAAAAACTTAATTCTATTTTGAAAAATCTTAAATATTTCAAGTTTCATTTTTTTTAACATATATTTAGGTGGATAATTTTATAATGACCATATTTATGTTATTATTTTTTTTAATTTACATTATTTAAAAAAAAATCCAATTTAAGGGCTAATTTTTAAGATAATGTTGTTTAAATAAATAATGACACAATTAGGGTAGTTTTGAAACTAATAATTTTTAAAATGTATAAAAAAATGAAATTACAAATGTAGGGTAAAAAAGAAAAGAAATGTTTAAATTTACATATTTTAGAAAAATTACATATTATTATTATTTATTTTAAAATTCTGGATCCGCCACGGTGACGTGTACCATGTACACGATTTACATATTATTATTATTTATTTTGAGGCCATAAATATTTTTTTTCTCAAGAATCAAGAAATCCCACCACGATTTTTCGGGAAAATATGCAAACTTTCGATGCTGGATCTAAAAAAGTAATCTCTCCCACCTTTTATATTTATATATTAGATAGATAAATCATAACCAAAAAAAAAAAAAAATTGCTATGGAAATCGTGTACCACGTACACGAGTTACCTAGCAGCCACATGGCGGTCACGCCATCGAATAGCGCCATGTGGCACAAAAATCGTGTACGAGGTACGCGATTTTGCCTTTCCTCGTGTACGTGGGCCGCGATTCATTTGGCTACTCGTGACCACGGGCTGCGACTTACATAAATCGTGACCCATGTACACGATTTATCTACCCTACATTGGACATTATTTTAAAACTTACCATTTTTGTGTTATTATTTTTTTAATTTACATTATTTTTTAAAAAAATCCACAAATCTGTCATTGTTAATTGTACCATCATTAAAAAAAAAAAAAAAAAAAAAACTATCCTTTTTTTTTTCCTTTCACTCGCACAATCTTCCTACCGCCCCTTGGTCCCTTAAGAGAAACAAATATGAAATAACTAAAAGAAAAGAAATTTAATTTTTATAGTTTTTATATTAGAGAAACAAAATTTTATTTCTAAGAGGAATTTTGTCCACCATCTCCGCACACTATCCAACAAATAATTTAATAGTTTGTTACTCAAATTTCTTTACCAAAAGTATTTATACAGATCTCCATATTTTTAAAGTAATATTCTAAAAAAAAAATCTTACTTCACAAAATTAAAAAATATATATATTTTTTAGAACGGTACGACCAATCAAATTGATATCATTCTCAAGTTGGTTCTTTAAATTCCTCATCTTTAACCAACCCCAATTATTGTCACTTTCTCCACAACGATGCACTACCATCAATGAATTAAACAATTTCATTGTGAATTTTTTTTTTAAAAAAAAAGGTAATGAGTTTAAAAAAAAGTGTACTAATAGTTGCCTGGGCTCTTTTTTGTTGTATTTCTTCAGAAATAAAAATAATTAAAAATATAATAGTAAATTAGAAAATGAGACAAAAACTCGTAAAAAATAATTTAGTTATAAAACGTTAAAAATTGACATATAATTCTATTATGCATATAACATATTAAAACTATCCAACTAATATAAAACTTTTGTCATTCTCATAGAAATTTCTCTGCAGACAATGCAATATTAAACTATCCATGTAAAAATAAAATAAAAATTGAAGTCAAAATCAAAAGACACTGTGACATGTTTTACTTGCAACATATTTAACTCAATTGCATTCACATATTAATTCTTATGATGTACATAAATATAGGAGATTATCATTAATATCCCTATATAATGAATAACTCAATATGAAAAAGTACCTTAACTTAAGAATTTTTTGAGTAACCACCCATCATGTTATCTTGATCTAATGAACTTGAAAAAATATACCTAAATGCGAATGGCAACTTCTTGACCCTATCTCACACATCCTTAACATGAATCTCTCTTTGGTTCTTCAACAACTTTGTTTATGGAATTGTCAATTTCAACATAATTTACTATAAATAAAAGTAAAAAAATATAATTTAGGCTCATTAAAATAATAAAATTATCAAGATAAGAATTCGAGATGTGTGCATTAGTTTGTATTCTTCAAATCTTTTACATCGACAATTTTTTTAGTATCTATAAAATCTTTTTTTTTTTTTACAAAAAGACAAAATCTTTCACTCTTTCAAAGTAGTTTGAAATTTGTATTTTTCTTTCTTCAAACTTTTCAAAAATTGTACTTTCATTATCTTTATTTTAATTACAATATCAATGCATGCAGAGAATGATGTAATGGGAAGGAACAATCTCACATTTGTGTTTGAACGAAGAAAATCTCACTTAATGTAGGCAATGTAATTATCCGAATAAACAATAAGTAGAAATTATTTAAAAAAAAAGAATACTAATTAAATAGGGACAAAAGGAAAAATAGTAATTAAATAAATACAAACTACAAAAAACTACAAAAATTTAATTTCAAAAAATAAAAGAGAAATACTGCTTGAATTTTTGCACTCTAAAAATTTAGATAAAAATAAAATATTACGAATAAAATTGGTCTATATAAAAAGAAAAATAAAGAAGAATTAAAAATAAGTAATTTTATTACTTCTTCATTAATAGCACTCAAATAGTGCTATTTTAAGACCTATTATTTAGCTAGTTTTGTGGTGATTTAGTGTGCTTTGATACCTTTTTATGTTGGATTTGTAGATTTCGAGCTAAAAAAGTAAAACCATAGTGGTCGAGAGTTTTGGAGCAATTTTGGAGCTAAATGGAGGATTAATTGAAGGTCAGAAGGTTGACGGATTGAAGAATTAGAGGTAGCATTCTAACCAAGGTGGTAGCATTGAGACGCTATCCATATCGTCTCAACGCTGCAAGATAGGGTCTTGACGCTGAAGTCGACACTCAAAACACGCATTTTGGGATTTCTGTCCGTAGCATCGAGATGCTACTTAGGGCATCTCGACGCTACCCTCTTGAAGCTTAATGAAACAATGCATTTGGTACAACGTCGAGACGTTGTCCCTAGCTTCTCAACACTACGAACATAAATCGCTTCTCGACACTGTCGCGATAAACAATATAAAAGTATCCTTATCTTTGGGATGTTTTCTTGAAGATCAAGTGTAACACCCCACGTTATTAAATTAGGCTATTTAGAGGTTAAGTTACGTCTTGAAATCCCTAAGTCAGTTAATTTTTAACTTCATTATACTTGGGGTTCTAATTTGGGAAGTTAGAATTTTAGTTTAGTCCCTAAGTTTGATAAATTAAATTTCTAACACTTTTAGGAAGAGGGATATTTAGTTAAATCTTTAATTCCTAAAGTGTGGAAGTTTAATTTTAGATTCTATTTTCAAAATTCAAGAGAAACCCAAATCCTTGATCATTTAGAATTTTTTAGATCTTTTAGAGTTTAAATTAGGAATTTATAAAGTTCTAGAATGTTCCCTTTTATTTATTGACATTTTCATTATGGAGAATTAAAAGAAAAAGGGAAATGAAAGGCAAAAAGGAGAAAAAGCTCTAAATCCTCTGTCTTCTTTCTCACTCCCTTTTTCGTTAACCCAATCAACTGCTTGATACCAACTAAGAGGGTAATAATTTTAGAAATAAATCGCGTCGTATTCTTGTGCAAGTGTACACAAATTAAAGCTGTAGAAAGTAGCAAGTAAATTATCATTTTTCCATAGGGATTAGCAGTTTTTCTTAATAACCGAATTTAAATTTCAGTGAATTCAAATAGTAATCAAGTCAAATATCATTAAGAATAATGCTATGGTAATATAACATGCAAAAGTAAAATTAAATACTCAAATAAAACTCCGTGCAATAAAAATATAGTAAATAAGCAATGCAACAGAGTCTTGTATTACTAAACTTAAACAGGTTTGAATTAGGGTAGGCTCATACATTAATTAACTAAACGACTACAACAAACATTACACTCTCTCAATTCACAACAGATCACGAGGCACTCTCCCAAGTCATCTCATTGTAAAAGCTAATTTCCATTAGTCTTCTACATAGATACCCTCTTTTTATGTGTGCATTAGATGAGCCATTATCCCTAATTGACCCACTTAGAAAGCTTCTAACCTAATTAGGATAATGTGATTAACGAGTTTTTGATTTTCCCTAATTCTCCTGAATATTAGAGAAACGCTACTGCAACTCGGTTGGTCAAACAGAGTCGAGTACAAAGATTAAGCACACTTGAAAATTAAATGAGAAAGCAAATGTACTTCTGCAATCTCATTAATTAAAAACAGTCATCTTCCTAATCCTCACCCTTGGGTAATTTAGTTCATGATACAAGTGTTGGGTTTTGTGTCCTAAAACTCGTGCTTTTGTAAACTGAATGTATATTCTATTTTACAATAAAGATGTTATTGAGGTTTATTCAGTAAATGTGTTATTGAATAAAGTGAATTGTGTATTCTATAACCCAAATCCAATGAATTAAGAACCCTTGACTATAAGATGTATACTTGAACTTTATGTGTGACATAAAAGTGGATCAAGTTCGAGTAATAGCCAAAACGGTCTATAGTATAGGAATAAGGCTGGGTACCTTATTCTGGGGACACTATGGACGCGGCCCACTTTGTATAGTACTAACGATGTGATCCTAAATCGTTCATGTGTAGACATGCGAGTAGGGGCGTCCTATGCAATGAGTTTGCATAAGACTGGACCGCGAAATAGTCACTTAGACTTTTTAACTCCGTTTACTGTCTTAACTGACTATATTCATACGATGACCTAGGTAACTCGATCTTAATCCTGAGCGTGCTATGAACTCCTGTTTATTCGAGATTATCCTTAGATTTGCATGGGTGAGAGTGGCTCGAGATCGCCGACTCAATAAGCCTCCCATTTTGGGGATAAGACCGGATAGATAGTTGGGAACATAGTCATGCGAGATGGAATTCACTCCTACCCGCTTTAGGGTTTAGTAGAGAGGTTGTTCCCTTAAGTACTGACTCCAGGTCTTGAATAATGGGCCCACCCTCTCGTTGGCCCGAGAGGGATACGGTTTGTTGGTTGGACCACAAACCAAATTGTTCATTAGAGGATCAGTGGGACTTCAGGAACAAGAAGTAATTACAGGGGTAAAACGGTTTATTTGACCCAGCTATAATTACGAACAACCTGTGAAGAATTGACTTACTAATCATGGTTATATCGAGTGGACAGAAATATATCTACAGCGAGGAGAGTGCAGCCACTGGGCTTTAGTGGAGTGTCCCGGTGGTTAACGAATGTTGATTAGCTAAGCTAAAGAGTTTGGCCGGTTAATCTCGTATCGTTGGAGCTCATGATTTGTAGGTCCATTATGTCCCCTTACTAGCTCAGACTACGCCTTGGAATAATTTGAGAGAAAAGAATTTGAATTGTTCAAATTCGGACTTGGGAGAAAAAGTTAATTATATGCGATATACTTAACGTTTCATAGCTTAATTATGAATTAAACTATGATAAAGAAGTGGAAATATTTAAATATGATTTAAATATTCGTTCGGTTTAAAACGTGAATAGGGATTCATGTTCGAACGTTCGTTTTGAGAAATTAGGATTGGTCCAATTATTTAATTTGATATTTGATATTAAATTAAATATTTATTTAAAATTAATTAAATTGTTTAATTAATTAAAAATTGATTTTAATTTAAAATTAATTTTATATTAATTTTGAATTAAAATTAAAAAAGAATTCAAATTCATTTGGAAATGAAATATGGACCAAGTTCATAACTTCTTCACCAAGCTTATTGTTTGAAGCATATCTTCTTTCAATTGGCTTCTTCACAAAGCTTCTTGTTGGCTTCTTCACTAAGCTTGTGGCTTTCTATAAATAGAGAAGAAACACAATGGAGAAAAATGATTAGAAAAACAAGAGATTTTTGTAGAAAACTCTCTAGCTTTTTTATTTATATCTTTACTCATTCTTCTCCCAATTTCTCTCAATCAAAGATCCCACAATCCATTCCAAGGGCTAAGAATAGTAGGGAAGACTCTAGTGGTGGTCCAAGTAGTGTTGGTGATCCAAGATTTAAAAAGAATTTGGAGATTTTGAGCTACAAAGGTATGTGTTCATACTTTCCAGTTTTTTCCAGTTTTGAGCATATTTTTTTGTATGATAAAATTGATCAAATTAGAGTGCTCAAGATCCAAAATTGCTTCCGCTTTCTTAATATTCACCCCTTCAACAAGAAAACAAACTAATAAAATAGTAAAAGACCTCTATAATGCTATAATGTAAAGAAACTAAATCGCTATTAAAAGAAGAAAAAGAAAACGGAAGAGAAGACTCTGTGCTGTTGTCGTTTTCATAACTCTGGTAAGAACCTTTCCTCTTTCGAAAAACTCTGTCACATCTTCGTTTCCATCAAGAGTTTCTCCTCTGGTTTCCTCTTTTTCGATTCTCTTCTCCAAAAATGGCAACAACAGCTTATAAAACTCTACCGATTTGCAAAAACTAGGGTTGAGTGGGCAATTTGGACACGTGGCGAACTTCTACAGGCTTCCGCATTCACTTTGAAATATTACAATCCACCTCATTTAATGAATCATTTAACACATTCAGAATATGCTCCAGCGAACTAGTCAGCCTCAACAATCTTCAACTCCTCAATCTCTTGCATTGAGACTTGACTTTATTCTTTCAATATTGGCATGTTTCACCTATATTCGACAAGGAACTCAGTACCAATTCAATAATAAATGTAAGAGCATAAAAAATATAGAGATTTTGACACAATTAACACTACACGGCTCCTAATTTTACCACTTTCTATCCTAAATAACTCTCGTTTGAAGAGTTATCACTGCTTCCCACCTTGTTATCTTTTCCATCTCTGACCAGCCTCCTCCTAGATGACATGTTTCTCCTGCAACAACACCTACATCTAGCCACGAGCAGTGAGTGCTTGTCTTCGACCAAGCGGCAACATCATGTGTTTCATTGAGCAGTGGGTCTCAACGGTGGTTTATCTCCTTGTTCAACAACAGAAACGACAAAACCAAGACGATCCCATCCTTTCCTTCAACATCGTGTTTAAGTCGAGGTTCATGACTGTAGCAGCCTGATCTACGAGTTCTCGCCTTACACATTGAGAATTGAACCTCGAATCATCTCAGGTTCGTGACCCACAACTTGATTAGTCCTTATCAATTTACCCATAGGCCTTGAGGGTCGGATTCACGTTTTCGAATATTGTCGAACACCAACAAGTGAGCGTTCCAGTCTTTTTGATGTTGATTGGTACATTTCAGCATGTTTTAGTATCTAAATCCTTTCAAGTAATGTAAATTCCGTTTCTAACCTTTGGATGTGTCTTTTTGTAGTTCAAACTAATTAGGAGTCCTTCCGAACACTTTTCAGCAAGGTTTCAGACAATTTGGTTAAACATCAATAGGTAACAATCACTCTAGATTCCTTTGAAATCCTTTCAAATTATTTTAAATTTTTGTAAACCAATTTATAAAGCTTGGATACCCTCTATTTGCAGTTTCGAACACTTTCAGCTGTGACCCACAACTCGAATAGCTTCATTTTGGTTTACCCATAAGCCATCAAAATTTGATTAGCAAAAGAGGGCTGATTCGAATACGAACCAACAAGGTTTATAGTCCTAATGGTAAGTTTTAGCGTGTTTAATCACTTTCGACTACTCTTTTAGTGTTCTAAATTAGTTCTAACTAACAGAACCTTTATATTTGTAAATTCGAATCAATTTGGAATCCTCTAAATACTTTCCAACAAAGACCCAAGCTTTTTCAGTGGGATTAGTAGGTAAAAGTTTGTCTAAACTCTTTGTCAATTAGCTTGAAGTGTTTGAAATCCAAGTCTAACCATTGTGGCCTCTTTGTTGTAGTTCTGTAATAGATTTGGGCTACTCATACCAGGTTTAGGATTGGAGTTGTGTAAGAGCCCTTTGGTAACCCCTCATGTTTAACCTTTGAACTTTGAATAAGGATATTGGACTTAGTTGTAATCTCTAAGTAGTCGCTAAATCTTATCATTCTTGTTTAGTTACCTCTTGAACTATTCGAATACTTTTAGAAGCATTTTAGGTAAGTAGAGTTCTACCTAATGAGTCTGTTTGATTGTGTGAAGCATGTAGCGTGCTTTAACTCTATTATTTTTATGAATTATACAAATGCTATTCTAGAATCATTATATGTATGAATTGATTGAGCATGATTGAATACTTGTGGTGGCTCGATCCTTGTGTTGTTATGCATGCTGAGATTTTGAGTTACGTGCTATTGTATTGACAAGCATGTTGACTTGACGTAGTTTTCCGACTTAAAGCATGGCCTAGAAAGCATGTTAGGTTTGCATTCTGGGTTGTGAACTTTTTAGTGGAGGTCAAAGGACTTTGAGTTTGTGGTAAAGGAGGATGCTAGGTTCTCGGGTATAAATGGTTGGGAACTGACATTGTGTTGCAAGGAAGTGAGTTGGGTACCAGGACCTTGGTTGGAAAGGGTCGAGGGCGGATATTGTTTAAGAAAAGTAAAGTGGATGTCATTACCTCGGTTAACATGGTCGGGGGTTGATATGGCATTGTTAGGTGACAATATCTCGAGTAACAAGGCCGAGGGTCGACATGCCAATCTTGGATAAAGGAAATAAAGTGGATGTCAATCCTTGAGTATCACAATCGAGGGTTGATATGGAACTGTTGGGTGACGATACCTCAGGTAACATGGTCGGAGGTCGGCATGCCAATCTTGGATATAGGAAAGTGAAGTAGATGTCAATACCTCGGGTAGGAGTTTGCAAAAATCAGTCCAAACCGACGAACCAAACTGAACTGTACCAAACCAACTAGATCGGTTTAGTGTTTTTTAAAACAAAAATTGGTTTCTCAGTTTACTGGGAGTAAAAATCGATGGGTTCGGTTCAGTTTTCAGTTCATACCCCTAAAAAATCGACTAAAATCGAACTAAATCACAATTGATTTCTATGTTTTAAATATATTCCATTTCTAGTCTACTTATATAATTCCAAAAGCCCATATGTAGAAGCCCAATAAGTTGTAGAAGCCCAATAAGTTGTAGAGTAAATTGAAACCCTAATTTTTTCTAATCATTATCACACCACAACCACACCACTACCTTACCACACATTTCTTGCATCTTCTTCTTCCCCTACCTTTTCTTTCTTCCCTTGCATTTGAAGCCCAATTTCTCTCTAGACTTGCGAGTTCTCACTTCTCATAACACCGAATGCCGACATCTTCTCAAAATCGACCATCTGTTCTTCCCTTGCAATGCAGATACCTTCTTCTCAAAATCGACCATCCTTTTTTTGCTAAATCTCTCCTTTCCAGGGTATGTTATGGAGCTATCATTTTTAGTGTAGATCTGATTTGGTTTCTAGAAAAATTTGGTTGATGTTTGAGTGTAGATCTTTCATTGGCTTCTACTCATTGATATTTAAAAAGAAAAATATTTGAATTTTTAGTCCACTTCTAGAACACAAAAGCAAGTTTTTAAAAGTTTTATAATTTCCAGGGCCATAGTTTTCTAATTTTAGTTTCTACACAAACTTTAGATTTATTAAGTGATAAGTCACAATGTATTTAACCATTTGAATTGATTCATTCAATATAGAAAAAAGAATGTGAGATTCTATAATTTTTCATAACATATGAGTAGTTTACTTAGGTTCTTAGCCCCTTGTTTTCAAAATGAGTTGAATACAATCTATGTGGAAGTAAATTATATTCGTTGTTTTAACAATATAGAATAGATTTTTCCAACATGTCTAAAATTAAATTTAAATTAATTTACAATGTTTCTAATTGTAACATGGTACATGAGAGATTTAAAAAAATTGTATTCATAATTTATTTTGTATACATAATATTTTATATGTTTAAAAATGTGCATTCATAATTTGTTTTGTAAACATAATACTTATAGACTGACTTAATCTATTTTGTTTGTTTTTGTAGAAGTCATTAGTGGAGATGAATAATCAACAATAACTACTTTGGATGATTGAATAATGAAGTTGAAGGAATATTATGTTTGCTTTTGTAATTCGATAGTGAATTGTGTTTGAACCTTGATGAACTTGGATGGAAACTTTGTAGTTTATGTATTTTAAAATCATTTTATGTTGTGTTTGAACTTTGGATGGTTTGTATTTAATTCGCGAGTTAATTTGTAATATTTAATTCTTGAAAACTTAGTGGGAACTTTGTTTATTTTATTTTCAATTTAGATTGTTGTATTAGAAAATTGATTGGATTTGTATTTGATTGTGTTTGTACTTTCAAAGAAATTTAAATTAGGTTATGTATGTTTGAAATGAATAAGTTTTTATTGGGCTTAATTAAAGAAGAAGTAATAATGGGTTGGGCTGTGAAATTTAAAAAAAAAACTTTAAAAAAGAGTAAAAATTAATTTTAATCGAACTGAATCGACCCGAACCGAAGTATGGCAGTTCAGTCAAAAACTGAAACAGATAAAAATCGATTTCCTTTGGTTCACTTTGCTACAAAACCGACCTGTTTGGTTCGGTCCTTGTCCTGCCCAAAACCAAACTAAACCAAACCGTGCACACCCCTAACCTTGGGTAACATGGTCAAAGGTTGATATTGTTTGGATTTATGCCCTAAAACCTCTTAATTAATGATTTATTCAATAATTAATAATTATTTTAATTATTTTATCTATAATATAATATTATCCATTGTATGAAAATCTAAGGTTATCAGTGTAATCTTGAATAATATGTGATTGACATACATGAGGATCATGTTTAAGAAATAAGCTAAAGTGTCATAGTATATGGATAAGGTTGGGTGCCTTATCTTGGTAACATTATTGATACGACATACTTTGTAATAGTTACAAATGATTTGATCCAAATCGTTCATGTGGAGACATGTGAGTGAGGGTATCTTATACGAGTTTGTGTAAGACTGGACCAAAAAATATTTAATCCCTCTTTATAAATTCATTAATTGAGAAGATTAATATTTTATCAAGATGATCATATGCTCTACTCGATCTTAATCCTGAGTGAGTTATGAACTCCTGCCTGTGAGGGTTTGTCCTTTGATTTGCATAGGTGAGAGTGACTTTTGTAGCCTATTCAATATGCCTACCATTTTGGGGACTTGACCAAATAGGGAGCTAGGTACATAATCTCACAAGATGGAATTCACTCATTCTCTTATAGGGTAAGTAGATGAGTAGTTCCCTTAAATGCTGATTTCGAGACTTGAATAATGGGGCCTCACCATCTCATTGGCCCGAGAGGGACTTTGTAACAACCTTAAACCTTGAACACACTAATACAGAGACACATCTAAGTTATCTCGTTCATGCCCAAAATTTCGGCAACAAGATGACACAACTACAAGGAAACCAAAGTTTTTGAAAACCTGGAAAGAGACATATAACACTTCTCTGATTTTGAAGAGACACTCAGCACCCACCAAACTACACAAAAGGGCTAAGTTCACCAACACAGATACAAATGCAGAAGACATCTCAGAACTAGTAATATAAGGAAAACATAAGTACAACTTACAAAAAGGGTTTACAAACTAACATGAAAATGACCTAACAAAAGAATATACAATAAGAATAAGCCTAGAAGAAAGCTAGTTGCATCTTCATAGCCTCGTCACCACCTCACCGTTGGGCGCCACCTAAAAAGATACGAGCAAAGTAGTATGAGTGAGTATAAATATACTTAGTAAGCAGCCCACTTAAGGGTTCAAAGTTTAAAGGAAACATACCAAGAAGGGAATTGCGCCAACTCACCCTCATGCTCAAATTTCAAACAATCACCTTAATTAGCCATGCCCATTTACCCTACCCCAAATCTCACCCCTCCCTGGCTATGGCCTCATGCTACACCTGTGAGTCACATAACTTAGACTAGTTAACAGCAGTGAAGGAAAGAAACTTGCATGCCTACAATCTTGGACGAATCACACCCTCTGGCTAACATATAGCAATGAAGAAAAATAACCCTCATGCTCGGAAAGGTAGGGAATCGCCTCTAGGCTAACATATTGAATGAAGGAAAGAAACACCCATTCTAAATATCGTGGGGAATTCATAAGCCAGCATAAGCAAAAGGAAAAGCAACTCTCTTGCCCACACTAACTCACGTCATTCTAGGAACACATGCTCGCATGGGAAAACATAAAAGGGTAGGAAGCACTAGCCTAACGGTCGTTTGTTCATTCAAAATACTCTCGAAGTCTCCAAGGTAACTCACAATACTTAGCTTACTCATCATGTCTAAACCACACCCATAGCTCGTCCGAGATTTACATTTGCATACAGTGGGGGAATCAACCCCTAAGCTCAACTAAGATACAAATTCAATGTCTAACAAAGTTAGACAGACATGGTTAGGCATAAGTTCAAGCAAAGACCCACATCATCAAGCCTCATACATAATCAAGTATTTCACAAATCAACAATTTTCAAGCAGACTCGTGTCTCAACAATTTATTCAAAACAAGCACCATATACAATTTTTATACACAAGACCTTAGCAGGCAAATCCAAATGGCTACTTACCTTAAGCAGAATAAATAATTTACTGAAGGGGTGAATATTAAGAAAGCGGAAGCAATTTTGGATCTTGAGCACTCTAATTTGATCAATTTTATCATACAAAAAACATGCTCAAAACTGGAAAAAACTGGAAAGTATGAACACATACCTTTGTAGCTCAAAATCTCCAAATTCTTTGCAAATCTTGGATCACCAACACTACTTGGACCACCACTAAAGTCTTCCCTACTATTCTCAGCCCTTGGAATGGATTGTGGGATCTTTGATTGAGAGAAATTGGGAGAAGAATGAGTAAAGGTCTAAAAAAAAAAGCTAGAGAGTTTTCTTCAAAAATCTCTTGTTTTTCTTATCATCTTCTTTCCCATTGTGTTTCTTCTCTATTTATAGAAAACCACAAGCTTAGTGAAGAAGCCAATTGAAAGAAGATAAGCTTCAAACAAGAAGCTTAGTGAAGAAGTTGTGAATTTGGTCCATATTTCATTTCCAAATGAATTTGAATTCTCTTTTAATTTTAATTCAAAATTAATATAAAATTAATTTTAAATTAAAATCAATTTTTAATTAATTTTAAATAAATGTTTAATTTAATATCAAATATCAAATTAAATAATTGGACCAATCCTAATTTCTCAAAACGAACGTTCGAACATGAATCCCTATTCATGTTTTAAACCGAACGAATATTTAAATCATATTTAAATATTTTCACTTCTTCTTTATCATAGTTTAATTCATAATTAAGCTATGAAACGTTAAGTATATCGCATATAATTAACTTTTTCTCCCAAGTCCGAATTTGAACAATTCAAATTCTTTTCTCTCAAATTATTCCAAGGCTTAGTCTGAGCTAGTAATGGGACCTAATGGACCTACAAATCATGAGCTCCAATGATACGAGATAAACCTGCCAAACTCTTTAGCTTAGCTAATCAACATTCGTTAACCACCGGGACACTCCACTAAAGCCCAATGGTTGCACTCTCCTCACTGTAGATATATTTCTGTCCACTCGATATAACCATGATTAGTAAGTCAATCCTTCAAAGGTTGTTTATAATTACAGCTGGGTCAAATAAATCATTTTACCCCTGTAATTACTTCTTGTTCCTTAAGTCCCACTGATCCTCTAATGAACAATTTGGTTTGTTGTCCAACCAACAAACCGTATCCCTCTCGGGCCAACGAGAGGGTGGGCCCATTGTTCAAGACCTGGAATCAGTACTTAAGGGAACAACCTCTCTACTAAACCCTAAAGCGGGTAGGAGTGAATTCCATCTCGCATGACTATGTTCCCAACTATCTATCCGGTCTTATCCCCAAAATGGAAGGCTTATTGAGTCGGCGATCTCGGGCCACTCTCACACATGCAAATCTAAGGATAATCCCGAACAAACAAGAGTTCATAGCACGCTCAGGATTAAGATCGAGTTACCTAGGTCATCGTATGAATATAGTCAATTAAAATAGTAAACGAAGTTATAAAGTCTAAGTGACTATTTCGCGGTTCGGTCTTATGCAAACTCATTGCATAGGACGCCCCCACTTGCATGCCTCCACATGAATGATTTTGGATCACATCGTTAGTACTATACAAAGTGGGCCACGTCCATAGTGTCCCCAGAATAAGGTACCCAGCCTTATCCCTATACTATAGACCGTTTTGGCTATTACTCGAACTTGATCCACTTTTATGTCACACATAAAGTTCAAGTATACATCTTATAGTCAAGGGTTCTTAATTCATTGGATTTGGGGTATAGAATACACAATTCACTTTATTCAATAACACATTTACTGAATAAACCTCAATAACATCTTTATTGTAAAATAGAATATACATTAAGTTTACAAAAGCACGAGTTTTAGGACTCAAAACCCAACATTTACAACGAGCACCAAGAATAACACTTCCTTAATTTATTTAGCACCACCTAGCAATTTAAATCATCACAAAATTAATTGAAGACATGAAGCTAAAATCATCTATAAATTTCCAATAATTTAAATTCGTGTTTAACTCTACTAGGAGGTGAAAAGTCACACCCTTCAAATTTTCCCAACAATAACTAACTTACTAAAAAAAAGTGTCAAAACGATCTCAATTGACATGCCTCACTACACAATGGGTATCCTGTAAAAATTATTCCAACGAACAATGTCACTTTAAATGACCCTTTTATAATCAAATTAGCCCATACAACTCCATCTCTTCACCTTAAATAGTGGTGAAACCTTACCCAACTGAAACAAAGCCAGAAAGCGGTTATTCAAAAGCGAGACCTTGTTGGTTCGGTGTCAGTTTGATCCAAAATCGACGATCCAGCCTTCAAAACCATGGGTTTCTAAAATTTTGGAATCAAAACAATTATGGGTTAGCTTCCAATTACTAACACAACCCTTAGATTAAACTTTAAAAGTCCCAAATCACCTTGAAACCACGCCAAATAACTTATTCGAACCCAAATTGAGCCATGGTGACTATACCAAATTGAGCTCCTGCATGCTACAGTAAAGGCAGCGACACATAGACAACTGGAAGGAGCGATGTGGCTGAATTTGTGTGTTTTGGTGAACACGTGTAATTGCAACAGCATACACGGTCTGAGCTTTCCCCCAGCACGCTCTATTTCTGGCAAGGGTCTTCACGGCAGTGCTAAACGAAGGACAAAAATGAAACTGCAGTGGAGCTCGACTTGCTCGTATTTTCAAAAGAAAGAGAGAGAGTGTGTGTGTGTAACGCCCGGCTTTTTCAAGAGTGTTAATTTTAAAATTTTAGAATTTAATTTGAAATAATTCTCAATTTGAAATTTTAGTTGGGCTAATTTGAAGTTTTGGATGGTTAGAAGGGCAAAAATGGAAAGAAATAATTGGTCAAAGGGCATTTTAGTAAGTTTCTTAAAATTTTCCCCTCATCTTTATCTTCTTCTTCTTCCTATCTTCCCTCTCCCACTCTCCCGAAAGCCTCTCTCTCTCTTTTTTTCTCTTTCTCTCTCACCAAACTGTTGCACGCACAGAGGCTTCAACTGATCCGCCGTCGTGCCTCACGTTTCTATCTAGCCCCGTCGCCACGGATCAGCGCACTAGTTCTTCACGTAGCCAGCCCGATCAGCAGCCGATCGGTTCGATTTCGCGAGCGTCGACTGTTAGCCAGAGTGCGCAGCTCCGCCGCCACGCATGCCAGCTCGTTGTCGTGAGCTGATTTCTTCCTCTCTCCCTCTCGGTTTGTACAGACAGTAAGTGGGTGTGTTTCTAGTTCGTGTTTCAGCCAAATTTTTGATTCGTTTTGAGGTAAAGTTCGTTTTGGTTAGATGAATTCTTGGACTATTTCTATGATTTAGAGGTTAATCCATATAGGTTGATTCAATTATACGTTACCATATCAATTGGATCATGGATTGGCGAAATCAAATTATTTGGAGTGATTTTCAACAGCGATTCGAGTTCGAAATTTAAGGTGAGATCGTGGGTAAGTGCTCAACATGTTATTAAAGTTGGTTTAGTGTTGTTTGGGTATTTTAAAGTGGACCTATTGGTTGCGGACTAAATTAAAGGATTACTCATTGAGTTTAAAAGGCCATTTCGAGAGAGTACGAGTCGATTTAAGCTGTTGTTTAGTTGGCTTTGGTCTCAGTTTCGAGGTAAGTTCTCTTTAGATGTTATGGATGTTATGGTTGTCACTTTATTTGAAGCTATGTGTGAGATTGGAGTTTATTGGCACATGTTTTAGGAGTTTGTTGTGTTTATGGGGTTGTTGTGGTATTTTAAAATTTAACCACGATGTGTAGGATTTTGTTTGGTGATTTAAGATCAAGCATTCGAGTCCGAGCTGTCTTAAACTTTGGAGTTATTCATGTAAGTAGGAATTTGGATTTAAGCCCCTTTAAGTTTTTATTTGAGTATGTTGTATGTTTGAGAACTTGTACATTGTAAGAGCATGCCTAAAAATCTTGTTATGAAGCATATAATGATTTGTGGGTTGATGTAAATGTTGTGTGATTTGAAAACAACCTAATTATGTGGTCATAGTTGGAAATAGGGGCTTAAAGTATCGAGATATTGTAGTTAGCACGTGTAGAGCCTTAAGAGTTTGCCAAGGTTGGAATTGAATGAGTTTGACTCATGTTTGGAATGATTTGAGAATAAATGTGAGTGTCAAATTGTGAATATGTGAATCATGGTGTGATTGGTTGAACTATCCTGAGTTGTTCTTGAGCTTAAGTTGCTTAAGTACGTGCCAAAATGGTACTAGGGGCTTAATTTACTTTAGAATGTTTGAAACACTTAAGTGGTTGGCTAAAGTTTAGTTTTCTCGAGATATGGAAAGGTTGATCATGTGCAGGGTGCCGAAGTTGTTGGTTTGAATTAGTGGTTGAATTAGAATACCTTAAGGGTATACAGTGACCCGTGGTTGTCTTAAATTCTAGTGTGTTTAGAGGATTGGATTCTAGGTTAAATAATTTGGAGAGTAATATGCCACTGGCACATGTATGACTATAGTTATGCAAAGTGCTGATTTAGGAATGTGGTATTGGGGTGAAAGTCCATACTTGAGATTCGTGTTTGTGATCTATGTTGCAAGGTCACAAAGATGCATTTGTGGTTGTTTATGAAAGATGGGCCTGGGTCATATGCTACGAATAACTTCTTAAAGAATGAGAAGTGGGTCGTTTTAGTGCTAGCCTAGGAAGTAGGTAACCTTTCGGATTGGTGCTTTAGGATTTGTGTCTCGCCTATATATATATTTATATATGAGGTGTAAGACGTTATAAATGTTGGAAAGGCTTGAGGTTTGCTTTCTCTCTTTGTTTATGTGAATTAGGGGGTGATTCACCATTGAAAGTGTTTGCAACCACCAGGCCAGCTTGTGTTTGTGATTCAGGCATGATGGATGAATGTGGTAAGGTGGATTGACCCGAAAGGTTCCAAAATTGTTGTGAAAGTACAAAGGCTCGTTAGATTGGTGCTACCTACCCTATCTCTGTCGTTTCGTGCGAGTTTGTAAGCCTAGAATGTATGTGATGTGGTGAGCATAAGGGATGTGTTCCCTTATTGTCGATGTGCTAGCTTATGGGTGATTTTCCTATTATGATGAGCATAGGGGATGCATTCCCTATTGCCTGTATGCTATCTTAGAGGTGATTCCCCATTATGTTGAGCGTAGGGAATGTGTTCCCTAGCGCCTGTGTGCTAGCTTGGGGTGTTTTTCCATTATGTTGAGCGTAGGGAATGCATTCCCTATCGCCTGTGTGCTAGCCTAGGGGTGATTTCTCTATTGAGATGAGTGTGAGGGTTATAAACCTTCACAGGTTTGGGTTCTAGGTTACAGGACTAGCATGTATGACACGAAGTTAGGGTCAGGGAGTGGTGAATGTTGAGAAAGGTTAAATGGACTTTTAGAATAACTGAAGAAAGTATTTGAAATCTAAGTACGAGTGTGAGTAATGGCAATTTCCTTCTTGGTATGGTTTCTTTAAACGTTGGACCCTTAAATGGACTACTTACTGAGTATGTATCTCATGCTTGCTACTTTGTTTGTTTTGCAGATGGTGCATATCCACGAGGCGGAAGATGAGGGCGATGACTTGTCGAGATTATGGAGATTCCACCTTGTTTCTTTTCCTTGTTGTTTACTGTTAGTTTTGTAGCTTGTTCTTTGATGTAGTGTGTTGGTTTGTAAAATTTAAATATTCTTGATTCATCGTGTATTTGGCTAGAGTTTCTTAGAATCCTGTGTCTGATGTTGAAGCTCAACATATTTGTCGTAGTTTGTTAGATGCTGAGCATTTTATCTGAGTTATAGAAGTGTTTTCATTCTTATCAGGTTGTTGTAAATTTTTTGGGTTTCTTATAGTTACGCCATCATGCTGCCGAAATTTCGAGCATGAGTGGGGTAACTAGTCGTGCTTCCGCATTAGGGAGTCGGTTGAGTTAGGGTCGTTTCAGAGAGAGTCGAAAGAGAGAGGGGAAGATGGGAAGGTGTTCGGGGGAAAACGAGAGGGGGAACAGAGGATGGGTGTTCGAGGAAGGGAATGTTTGGGGAGAAAGGGAAAATAGGGGGGAGAGAGAGAGAGTAAATTTTGGGGGAGAGGGGAGAGAAGATAAGGAAGAAAAAAAAGAGAAAAAAAAATCTTTTAAATCTTTTTTTTTTTAATAAAAGTATAGTTATCTCTTTTTCTTTTAATTAAACCTTTATTAGAAATTCCACAACTTTTATTAGAAATTGCACAACTTTTATTAGAAATTCCACAACTTAATTAACCAACTAAACAAGTTTAAATTTATTAGAAATTCCACAACTTTAAAAAATTAACGCACCTGAATAAGTCGGGCATTACAGACTTAGTTTATGGTTAGATCATAAACAAATTGTTCCTTAAAGGATCAGTGGTACTTAAGGTGCAAGATGTAATTACAGGGGTAATACAGACTTTTGACTCATCTTAATTACGAACAACTCGTGAAGGATCGACTTGCATGTACTAATTATATCTATGGACACAACTTGTCCTACAGTGCATAAGAGTGCAACTCTAGGTTTATAGTGGAGTGACCTATAGTTAATGAATAAAAATTAATTACTTAAAGAGTTTAATTAATTGATTTTGTATCAGCTTATAATACGTAGGTTCATAAGATTCCCTTGCTAGCTCATATAAACAAATAAGGATCAATTTCGTTGAGAGAAATTTTGAAATGTTTGAATAAAAATTTAATATTGATATATTAAATGAGAAAAAAATATTTATTGTATATAATGTATTAAATATAAAGAAATTATTAATGTATTACGATACATTAAAGAAAATATATTTATTAAATTTGAATTAGCCCTTGAAACAAATCCACATTCGAGAACAAGCTGTAAAGCCCTCGAGACAAATCCACATTCTAGAACATGCTGCAAAGCCCTCGAGACAAATGTACATTTAAGAGAAAGAATCAGAGGAACAAATTAAAGATTGTACTCTGCTACATTCAAATTAATACAAATTAAATTCATATACACGTGTCTCATTTCTATCTCTTTGTTTAAATCACGTGTGAACAGGGTTTAAAGGGTAGTCATTATTTTGTAATTAATTTGAAATTGAAGGGGTATAAGAGTCCAAAAAAGTTTTTCATGGATTGTTGCTTTTTAATATATTATAGATGTAAACGTAGGTATATAATACTTATATATTGTGCATAGGTTATAATTGTCGTCGTTGAAGAATCCCTTTTACAGATCCGTTTACAAAACCTCCATTTAGAAGTCGCCACCCCTCGTTGTTGCATATTCGATTGAAAAAAGAAACCCTCGATTAAAAAATCTACCGTCGATTAAAAAACAGCCCTCACTATTAAAGAAAAGTTGCCCTATATTTGATGGTGAATCGATTAGAGGTCTATTTAGAGAATGAAATTTCTGCTTGGAGGGAAAATAAAATACCAATGGTTATGGAAAATATCCTCATATATTTTTCTCCTTTCTAATTTTTAAATTTATAGTAATTACAAATAAGCAACAGGGGTAAATAGGTAATGTTAATTATAAACTTGGCTTATATGTCTTGAAAAGTGATAAAGTTGAAAATATTAGTAAGATGAGTCATTTATGTAAAGTTAGGTTCCAAAAGTGCTATTTATGTAGTTAACCCAAAAAAAATCATGTGAAAAATCTAAATTAACTTGTTGTCAAAATCAAATTAAAGCCAAATTGGGATTCTACTTAGAAATTCTAAATTAAGACTATATTGAAATGAATTTGAAAATTCCAAATTAAAACAAATTGAAATTCATTAGGAAATTCAAATTACAACCAACTTGAAAATCATTTGGAGATTCAAATTAAAACCAATTAAAAAAATAATGAAAATTTTCAAATTAATACCAAATTGGAAATTGATTTTGAAATTCCAAATTAAACTTATCAAAGGACAACTGAAATTTTAATTAGGAAATTTTTAATTAGAACCAAATTGAGATTGAAATTTAAATTCCAAAGTAACTCCAGATGAAGAGAAAAATTGAAATTCCATTTTAGAAATTTTCCATTAGGACCAAATTGAAATTCAAATTCCAAATTAAAACTAAATTAAAAATCCTTTTGACATTCTAAATTAAAAATGAATGACAATCAGATTTTTTGTGTTATTGTTTAAAAAAAACAATAATGATAATAATAACAACAAATAAACAAAAAGTGGGGCCCACCACCTCACCTTTCCTTTTCCATCTTCCTCATCTTCTTCTTCTTTCACAGTGGGTTGCAGCGTTTCGCTGGAGAAGGTCCCTCCGTCGCTTGCTGGTTGTCCGTCGGAAGTCCGTTCGGGACTAGACCGGTGTGTGGGCAGAGGTTCGTGCGCGTGGGTGAGAATGCCGGTAGGTTTGTGGGTGCTCGCCGAATTGTTGCCGGATCCAAACAATAGAACCCACGCACTGATGCTGTTTGATTCTTCTTTTGCAAACTTGGCATCTATAGTTTGGAGAAAATTAGAATTTAGTCTTTATAATTTTGAAAGTTAAAATTTCATTCTCGTGGTTTGATAAAACTTCATAAATAGTCCATCTATTTATGAGAGTTTTTATCAAACCATATGGACTAATTCTAACATTTAAAATTACAGGGACTAAATTCTAACTTTTTCAAATTATAAGAATCAAATTTGTAATTTAATCAAAATATAAATATCTTTGTTAATAATTATTTGTATTTTATTAATGGGTAATAATAATGAGACAATTTTCAAAAAAAAAAAAAAAAGAAAAATTTATAAATTATAAAATTAAAAAAAAATTATGAAAAAAATAAAGATAGAGGAGAGAAGAGAGAGGGTGGTAGGGGTGAAGTAAGGTGAAGAAGGGAGGAGTGAGGGAAGTTTTAGGGGCCTCGAAGGGAAATCGTAGTTGGAGTTGGTGTTAATAAGTTATGGGGTCCACAATGGATAAGAACTCATTGATCCAAACAATATAGGTAGAGTTGGAGTTGATCTTCACCCTCTAACGTCCATCATGCTCAACCAAAAGGTTATAAGTTCGCATTTTCCCACCCCAAATGTTGTTGAACTCAAAGAAATAAAAAAAATTAAACATAGCTTAATTGGTCAAAGCATATATTTTCGATCAAAATATTAGAGGTTCTAATATTGTTAAACTCAAAAAAACCATTCATGCTAATTTGATTCATATATTTTTTCTATTAAAAAAATATTTTATATTTTATTTACTTCACGTAAAGTTTAATGACTATTGTAAGGTAGTTGGAATTTGATATGGCAAGTGATCAAGTAGATGTTATGAATAGGTTTTATACCTTTTTTTTCTTTTCTTTTTTTTTAATACAACAAATGTGGAGTATGAGAGATTTGAATCTTTAACTTCCAGGGAAAGAGTAGAAGTCAATTACCGTTGAACTATACTCATGTTTGCTTAAACTTTTTTTCTTTCGAAGTTGTAGGTTTGAATTACCGATGATATTTAAATTGTAATACTAAAAAAAGGACTAACTTTATATAGATAGAAGAATGAGTTTGAAACCATTACCAATTAAGGAGGCAATGATTCTTCACGAGTAAGAATCAAGTAGAAGGGAGACTACGCCTATTCAAAAATAGGAGAACTATTATTGGAACGCTTCACTGGTGGGGTGGGTATGTATTAGTTACATCATACTTTGCAATAATTTTCACATTCGTATGATATTGTCTACTTTGTCCATAAAATTTTATAGCTTCACTTTTTTATCTCACTCACAAGCCCCTTATTAACTTAGATGCAATGGCGGATCCAAGGTTTTAGGTTGGGGGCCACAAGTTCATATAAATGTAATTTTAGATCCGTTGATTTAGTATTCAAATTATGTAATATCGATTACTAAAGTCCCTTTTGATAACCATTTGATTTTTAGTTTTTGAAATTTATGCTTGTTTTCCTATAAGTTCTTTATCATGGTTTTCACATTTCTTAAAGAAATGTTTGAATTCTTAGTCAAATTCTAAAAACAAAAACTAGTTTTTAAAAATATATTTTTTAGTTTTCAAAACTTGGCTTGATTTTTAAAAACATACATTTAGATAATAAAACAAAGAATCTCATTGGTAAAAGTTGTTTTTATAAGCTTAATTTTCAAAAAATAAAAGCAAAAAACCAAATGGTTCTTCACGAGTAAGAATCAAGTAGAAGGAAGACCGCGCCTATTTGAAAGCAGCAGAACTATTGTTGGAACGCTTCATTGGTGGGGTGGGTATGTATTAGGGACATCATATGTTTTCAATAATTTTCACACTCGTATGATATTGTCTACTTTGTCCATAAAAATTTATAGCTTCACTTTTTTATCTCACTGACAAGGTCTCTTATTAACTTAGATGCAGTGGCGGATCCAAGGTTTTTGTAACTATCCTGACCTACACAGCTCTCTAAACGCGGAAGCACGACTTAGTTACCCCGCTTATGCCCGAAATTTTTGTAGCATGACGACATAACTATAAGAAAACCAGAATGTACAACAACCTGATATATGGGTGAGCAAAGGAGACCAAAAAACCGAGCCGACCGACCGAAACCGACTGAACAGACTTCGGTCGGTCGGTTTATATCATTTTCCAGTCGAGGTCGGTTTTGCAATATTCAAAATCGATCCATCGGTTAGTCGGCGAGCTTCTAAAGGGAGCAAACCGACCAAAAGACCGAAAGAGAGAGAAAAAAAAAAGACAACATTCTAAACGTGCACGCCATGCCATCAGCATTTAATAGTGCCTGATGTAACTTGTACTGTGAGTAGCTTTGGGAAGACCATAGGCATCAACGATGGTCTTCCCAAGGACAATTATTATAAAAAAAATATTTTTTTAATGTTTCATTCATTCTTCATTTTTCTATCTCTCTTTTTCTTTTCGTCTCCTCTTCCTACTCTTTTCTTCCCTTCTTTTTTTCTTCTTCATTTCTTCTTTTGTCTTTTTTTCTTCGTCTTCTTTCTTCTCCGTTTTTCTTTCTTCTTCATTTCTTCTTCTTTCTTTTTTTCTTCGTCTTCTTTCTTCTCCGTTTTTCTTTCTTCTTTCTTTTTTTGTTCTATCTTCTTTTTTTTTTTCTATATATCTTCTTCCACTTCTCCATTTTTCTTTCTTTTTCCTTTTTCTTCTTTTTTTTTTTTGTTTTTTGTTTTCTTTCTTCTTTGTCTTTTCCTTTTCTTCCTCATCTTTCCTTTTTCTTCTTCTTCCTTTATTCTCTGTTTTCTCTTTTCTTTCCCACATCTATCTCGTTCACTTCATGATTATCACAAAATTGACTAAACCGATCGAACCAACCGGTTAGTCAGTCGGTCGGCGTAACAAGCTCCTCCAGAACCGACAACAACCGACTGCCGGAAGCCGACATGTCGGTGGTCGGCGGCGGTTTGGGCCCAAAACCGATGTCGATCGACCGATGCTCACCCCTAACCTGATAATAATAAAAATACTTATATATCTCAGATAAAACACTTAGGATCCAACAAACTATGATACGTTATGCTGAGCTCAACCATCAGATACAAGAATCTAAGAAACTCTAACCAAATACACAAAAAATGAACACACTACAACAAAGAACAAAGCTACAAAACTAAAAGCTAATACAAGGAAAGTAAATTTGGTGGAGTCTCCATAGCTTTATCAAGTCATCGCCTTTGTCACCCGCCTCGAGGATGTGCACAATCTACAAAGACAAACAAATTAGCAGGGTGAGTATAAACATACTCATTAAGCAGCCCACTTAAGAATCCAAGTTCACAATCATACACAGAAGAGCTCTGCCCTAACTCATAGGCTCTTGCTCAACTCGAACATGCTCCCATTAGCTAAGTGCCCACTTACGTTACCCTAAGCTCAACCCTGTTGGGAGAAATAATAATAATATAATAATAATTTAAATTACTACAATATTAATTCTCCCTTTCCACAGGATAAACCAACCAAACAAGAGTCACAAATAATAATAATAAGAGATGGGGAAAAGAGAACGAGACCGAATTTTATACTGGTTCGCCCCAAACTCGGGACTATGTCCAGTTCAGTTTCTGCAACTGCAGGTTCTACTAAATGGGAGATTACAATAAGCCTCAAAATCGCTCTACAAACCAACCCTCAATAGCCCAAAAATGGCTATTGACTTCCAAGTATCACAATCCAATAACTTGGAATAAACAACGAAGAATAAACTCTCAAACCCACAAGAGAAAAACTCTTTATCTCACAAAAACTCACTGCCACATCATCGAAAATCACTTACTGTGATTTACAAAAAAAGAAGGCACTCTCTCGATTTTTCTTTTTTTTTTTTACTGAATTTCAGCCAACATACAAGTATATATATATGTGCAACCACAAAACCTAATTGACCATGATGAGCTTATACATAAGTGAGCCCAACAACAAGATTTTCATGCGCGTCCTTTTGGCTCCAAAACTAACAATCTCCCACTTGGAGACAAAATGACGATCTTGCCTCCCATTGCAATGAAACTAATCACCTGGGCAAACTCCAAGGCCTAACTCCCACTACAACTATTATTTATGAACTTCTTGATAAACTCCAAGGCTAAAAAATACCTGAAAAATAACAAAGTCACAAAACAGGCAACCATAAAAAAATAACTGTAGTGCATCTGTGCACGCCCTGAGGTATGGGCTCACTACGTGGATCTGTCTCCCAGACAAAAAAAGAAAGACACGTACTCCCACGCAGATAAGTGGTAACAACTGACATCTTCTTCACTCCTGAACCGCTGTTCTTGAAGAAGATACACTCTGAGAATGGATTGAATCCTCTATTCAAACCTGCTGCCAAACTAGAGACCTTACCTTCGACCTTAGCAACTGCTCTGGTCTTCCACTTCTGTGCCTCCACTTGCCTAGGCGACTTCTTCAATTCAATTGTTCGTCTGACAATTGGGGACTCACGATAGCCATCAACTTCCTCTCCTGGACTTCCCAATTGTTCTTGAACTAAAGGAACATGATCTAACTGGTCAAACTTGGCTATCATTGCTACTGGCTCAACTGTACCTCTACTACAACCATCTGCAGCTTTAATTGGCATCCACTGTCTCTTCAACCCTTTGGCAATATCCAACCGACATCTGTACAGTGTAGATTTTCTGTGGCCAACTGCCACTACCTAGGATCCTATCCTGAGTTTACACTGGCTTTTGCCAAACTCACACATGTAGCCCTCATCTGCTAACTTGCCTGTGGAGATGAGATTCATCTTAACACTGGGTACAAACCTGACATCTTGCAGTACCAATTTATTCCCACATTCTGTCTTCAGACTGACCTCTCTAATCCCATAAGTCTTGGATGTTTTGCCATTCCCCATCCTCACTAGGCCATGATATCCTCCCGTAAAGTATGTGAACAAACTCCTATCTTAAGCTATGTGTACAGTAGCTGCGCTGTCTAAAATCCACTCAGATGAATTACTACAACTCTTTGTGCCACTCCCAACACAGACTAAGGCATCTTGCACAACATTTGCCTCTCGTTTTTCTTTCTTTTCTAGATCCTCTTTCAACTTTCTACACCGACTCTTTAAGTGACCTTTCTTGTGACAGTAAAAGCATTATACTCTTTATTCCTATAATCCCACTTATTCCTACTGCTACTCGTTGTACTTTCCTCATTAATCTTCTCTTTGCCCTTAGTCACAACCAAAGATGATCCTATAGTAGACTCTTTACTACTACCCTTTCTACGAATTTCCTCAGCTAAGGCTAAATCACAAATGCCTGAAAATTTCAGAGTATTTTCTCCTACCAAATTAGACATTGTTGTCTTCATCGTTTCCTAACTATCAGGTAAGGAGATTAATAACAGAATAGCATTCACTTCATCAGTAAACTCTATTTTAACTGATTTCAATTGATTTATCAAAGTGGTTATCTCATTTATATATGAATTCACGGAAGCATCCTCAGCCATATGCATATTAAAAAACTTCCTAAGCAGATAGATCTTATTATTTGTGCAGGGTTTTTCATACCTGTTTGTGAGCGCTTCCATCAATTTAATTGCAGTTGTCTCACCAGCTACCTGACTAGCCACGTCCATTGAAAGACACATTCTTATCGCGACAACTGCTTCTTCATCTAAAGTCTCCCAATCTTCGTCTTTCATTCCTTCTGGTCTCTTTTTCAAAGCCTTACCCAACTTTTTAACAGTCAAATAATCTTTGACCATCATCTTCCAATACCCAAAATTTTTCCCATCAAACTTCATGACTCCATCAAAACTTGTTGGCTCCACGTATCCCATGACTCCTAAACCAAAAGCTCTGATACCACTTGTTGGGAGAAACAATAATAATTTAAATTACTACAATATTAATTCTCCCCTTCCACAGGATAAACCAACCAAACAAGAGTCACAAATAATAATAAAGAGAGATAGGGAAAAGAAAACGAGTCCGAAGTTTATATTGGTTCGCCCCAAACTCGAAACTAAGTCCAGTTCAGTTTCTGCAACTACAGGTTCTACTAAATGGGAGATTACAATAAGCCTCAAAATCGCGCTACAAACCAACCCTCAATAGCCTAACAATGGCTATTGACTTTGAAGTATCACAATCCGATAACTTGGAATAAACAACGAAAAATAAACCCTCAAACCCACAAGAGAAAAACTCTTTATCTCACAAAAACTCACTGCCGCATCATCAAAAATCACTTACTGTGATTTACAAAAAAAGAAGGGACTCTCTCGATTTTTCTTTTTTTTCTTTTTTACTGAATTTCAGCCAACATACATGAATATGTATAAGTGCAGCCACAAAACCTAATTGACCATGATGGGCCTTATACACAAGTGAGCCCAACAACCAGATTTTCATGCGCGTCCTTTTGACTCAAAAACTAACAAACCCCTCTCTAGTATAGCCTCGTGCCATACCTACGAGTCATGTAACCTAGATTGGTCTAATGCAATGAAGGAAAGCAACCCTCGCTCCTACATTCTTGGGGGAATTGCCCCCTCTGGCTAGCGCAACGCAATGAAGGAAAGAAACTCTCATGCTCAAAACGGTGGAGAACCGCCCTTAGGCTAACATACCGAATGAAGGAAAGTAACCCTCATTCTATATATTGTGGGGGAATCGCCCCCTGAGATAGCTCAAACAAAAAGGGAAAGCAACCTTTAGGCCCATCCTATCTCACAACATCCTAGGAATTACTCGCATGAGGAGAAATAAAAGGGTAAGTGGCACTAGCCTCTCGGAACCTCCAGGGTAACTCACCATGCCAAACCCATTCATCAAGTCATAACCACACCCACAACCTGGCCCGAGGTTCCCAAGCAGATCCAATGGGGAAACCGCCCTCTAGGCTAACATACTGAATAAAGGAAAGCAACCTTCATTCTAAATAAAGTGGGGGAATCGCCCCCTAAACTAGCAAGAGCAAAGAGGGAAAGCAACCCTCGTGCCCATCTTATCTCACTACACCTATGCCTCATATGGGAAAAGAGTTAGTGATGTCAAGCATCTATCTTTCCTTCATTCGCAACATGCTTAGAACGCCAAGGGCGCCTAGCCATTCAACAAGTCACCAATCTCTCCCACAAATCCAACCCATAGCTCTCAAGTATAACCAAAAACACAAGGACAACAACAAACACATTTGTAGTTATGGTTCAAGCACCAACTCGAACAACCACTCACCGTCTACACCTCTTGCTTATTTAAGCAAACATGTTACAAAAACGTACAAGTAATCATGCTCCAATCACACATGAACCAAGGCCTTACAACAAAGGATTCTTGGTCGCTGATAATTTTCATTCATCAGGATTATTTGGCCTTCAAACTTAGTTATATTTGTGATTTTTATTCATATTTTTTGATGAAAAATAAAAAAAAAATGCTTGAATTCAATCACATGATTGATGGGAGATCTTTAAATCAAGTAAGTTGAGAAAAGAAAACAAAGGAAGAAAATAATTCACACTTACTTAATATTTTGGTGCAAGATTTTCGCAGAATGCAACTGCAGTGCAATTGCTAGGCAATTGCAATCTGGACAAATCTGGAATTTAAGTAAAAAACGAGAATTTAGGGATTTTGAAGGAAATTTGATCCACGAATTCAGCAAGATGATTAGCCATGATTGTCCATCAACCAAGAGGGAAATCCTAGCATGAGATCCCTATAAATATTGAACAAAGAAGTCGAACAAAGAAAGCAATTGGAGAAGATTTTCGTTCACGTTTTTTTGGTTTTCTTAATTACTTTCTGCAATTTTCATTTGTAGTTTTTTTTAGTTGTTGTTTGTATTCATTTCTTCTTCATCTTAGTTTGAATCTCTTCCTTAATCCTATCTCAACGAAGTTGATGTTGGTAAAAAGCAAAAACTTATTCGATTGAGCACGATTTTGGGAGGAAAATTTGTTTCATTTTTGGGTTTTCTTACCGACAGCATTGTTCATTTTCGGAGCTATTTTTTTTATTGTTCTTCCTCCTAAATTTCTAGAATCCTCTTCTCAATGCCATCTCCCTAAGAATTGTGTGTGGTTATGAACAAACTCTTTGTTCGATTGAGCTCTGAAGAAAGATGGGTTTTAGGATGGATGAGTTCTCTGTGATTTCTGAAAAATTTGTTCCTTTTTCTGTCAATTGCATTAGGTAGCATAATGGGTTATTGTTCAATTTCAGCAAGTTTGGTTTAGTATTTGAGTTTAATAGCTACGACTTTGTTGTATTTTTTTTAATTCAGCAATTTTACTTTCTATTATTTTGAAGTTTGCAAAACTACTGTACTTGACTTTCACATACATATATACAAGTTTTCTTTTAAGTTAATTTAGTATCTTGGAGTTTCGCAAATTGTTGTTAAGCTACTGTGCTGGTTTGTAGTTAAAAAATTACAAATTGTTTCTTTAAGCTACTGAATTGCTTTGTATTTGCAATTTGATTGCATTGTTTACTTTGATTGTACCAATGAATTTTTTTAATTTACATTTACTATTTTCAATTTATTCCATCATGAAGAGCTAAACTTCCTTTGGGATTCAAGTTGTGAATGCCCTAGAGGAAAGATGTAAAGCTCGAGAGTAAAAACAATCTAGCTAATTCTTGAACTCTAGTTTGCTTTTGGTGAGTTAAATGTTGGGTAAACCTAGTTGGCCATCTAGTGCTGCTTGCCAAGCTATAACTTAATACCAAAAGATTTAAGGGAAGCTGATGTCGCAAAAGCAATGGAAGAAAAGGCTTAGACATAAGTCTGATACATCGACCCTAGACATAAGGCGAGACTCCAAAACCACTAGAATTGTGCTAAAAAATATCTAAGTTAGATTAGCCATAGATTAATCACTTCGTCTCCTAAAGATACTTCATAGAAGGTCGAATAGGAGTTGAATTCGGTTTACTTAGTTCTTGAGTTAGCTACGATTACAATTGCTTCCTTGTTGCATTTTCTTTCCAAAGGGGCATTAGCATCTTGAATCCCTTTTTCATTTCCATTGATAATCTCAACTATTTTTCTTTTAGTCAAAACACCCCACAAATTTTTTTCACCCATGGTTACTTTAAATTGCAATTTGTCAAAGATTTGTGCCAACTAAAATTCGTTTTATTAAACCCCGTTCCCTTGGGTACGATACTTTGGAGTACTTCCAGTTTCTTTATTACTTCGATCACGTGCACTTGCGTGTAGCAAACGTCGATCAAGCCGTTGCCAAGGAACGACATTTTTAATAAAATTAATTTTAGAAACAAATTGTGAGCAGATTGCAATTGTATTGCAACTCGACTGCAATTGCATAGAAATTGCAATTTTTCTATTGCAGGAAGTCCGAACTGGATTTGCAGGTACTTGCAGGTTGAGTTTGGTGCATGCAAAAAGAGCTCTATCTCTTGGAGCTAGATCCTGAAATAGAAAGGACCTTCCACTGACGTCGTAGATAGCAGAGGAGGAAGAAAAAAGGAATTGCAGGAGTTGATCGCACAGGAAGTTCGTAGGAAAACTACCTTACAGGAAGTACAAATGGATCCACCTGTAGCTGATCATCAAGCAAATCCATCAAATGGAGGAAATCAACAAAATGTAAACAATATGCAGAAGCAAAGGGGAATTCCTCCAGCAAATCCCATCTTCATTGCAGAAGAGAGGGATAGAGCAATAAGAGACTATGCAGCTGCCACTTTTCAAAATTTGAATACAGGAATTGCATAACCCAATATCGAGGCCAATCATTTTGAGCTAAAACTAGTGATGTTCTAGATGCTTAATGCAATGGGCCAATTTGCAAGACTGCCCAATGAAGATCCCCACAAACACATAAGGACGTTTCTCAGAATTTGTAATTCATTTAAAATGAATGGGATCTCGAGTGAGACGTTGCGACTGAAATTATTTTCTTTTTCTCTACATGGAAATGCATAAGCATGGTTAGACTCATTCCCTCCTGATTCCATAAGAACGTGAGACGAGCTAGTTGAGAAGTTCCTTCCAAAATAATTTCCCCCCACAATGAACGCGCAGATTAGAGGAGAAATAATCACGTTCAAACAAGGAGTAAATGAAGGAGTAGACATCGCATGTGAACGTTTCAAGAAGTTGGTAAGGAGATGCCCACATCATGGCCTGCCAGCTTGCCTTCTTATAGAACATTTCTACAATGGATTAACACATGCATCAAAGACTCTAGTTAACCCATCAGCCAATGGCTCATTGTTGACTAACATGGTGAATGAAGGCAACGAAATTCTGGATGCTATGGTCTCAAACAACAACCAATGGGGAGAGGATGAGTCTCACAACACCAGAAATGTCACAGGAATGCATGAAGTAGACTCAATAGCAGCGTTAAACATACAAATATCTACAATGAACAACACATTGAAGAACCTTGCACTAGGAAATCAAGCTCCAATTGTAGCCATAAATCATATTCCTAACCCTACTTGTGTTTATTGTAATGACAATCACATCTTTGACAATTGTTCTTACAATCCTGCTTCTGTGTATTATGTAGGGCAAAACAGATCGAAACTGTACTCAAATACATACAAACCCAGATGGAGGCAGCACCCTAACTTTTCCTGGAGTGGAAAAAATGCAGGAAACTCAAGTCAGAATCAATATGTGAAACAGGGAACACCACCAGGATTCAACAATCAGCCACAACAACAATACACACAGACGATTGCAAATCTAATGCAACAACAATCGACAGTACAGGGTCCATCACTAGATAATATGATGAAGGAGTTCATAAGCAAAAATGATTCCATCATGCAGAGCCAAGCCGCCATCATTCAGAGTCAAGCTGCATCTCTACGCAATCTTGAAATACAGGTTGGACAACAAGCAAATGAAATGAAGCATAGGCAACAAGGGACGCTACCAAGTACCACAGAGAATCCACAACGCGAGGGCAAGGAGCATTGCAAGGCGATCACCTTAAGGAGTGGACTAAATTATGAGGGCCCACAGATGCCGATGGAACAAGAAAGATCCAAGAAGACCAAGAGTTTTGAAGAAGAAAAGAAGGAATGAAAAGAAGAGAAAGTTCAGGAACCAATTGAAGAAAAATCAAGTGAAGAGACACAAGAAGTAATCGTTAAGCACCCAGAAAAGGAAAAGAAAACTTCAACAGCCAAGGAATCTACCTCAACCAACCCGAAATACAAACCACCACCCCCTTTCTCCCAAAGATTCAAGAAAAAGAATCAAGATGCTCAATTTAACAAATTTTTAGACATCCTTATGCAACTGCATATTAACATCCCGTTAGTGGAGGCGCTTGAATAAATGCCCAATTATGTTAAATTTCATAAAGATATCTTAACAAAGAAGCGCAGGTTGGGAGAATTTGAAACTGTGGCTCTTACAGAAAATTGCAGCGCTTTAATCACAAGTAAATTGCCACCAAAGCTGCAAGATCCAGGGAGTTTTACAATCCCTTGTGTAATTGGAAGCATAGATGTAGGAAAGGCGCTATGCGATCTAGGAGCAAGCATCAACCTAATGTCGCTGTCAGTTTTCAGAAAACTAGGAATTGGCGAGGCCAGACCAACAACAGTAACATTACAACTTGCAGACAGATCAATAGCTCGACCAACAGGGAAGATCGACGACGTGTTGGTCAAAGTAGACAAATTTGTCTTCCCCGTCGATTTCATCATCCTTGATTGCGAAGCAGATAGAGAAGTCCTAATTATTCTGGGAAGGCCTTTCTTAGCAACAAGTAGAACATTGATCGATGTGCAAAAAGGAGAACTCAAAATGAGAGTTAACGACCAGCAAATCACTTGCAATGTTCTCAATGCATTGAGATATCCAGGGGATTTAGAAGAATGTTCGAGGATTGAGGTTGTAGATTCTTTGCAATTGCATGGGTTCGGGAACCAATTAGAAGAAAAAGAAAGCGATGATGAAGAGATTAATGAAGAAGGAATAACATGTCAAGACGAACAAGAAGACGTTGCTTATATCAGCCCTTTGAGATCATCAAAAGAAATGGCAATTCAGATCAAGCCATCTATAGTGGAACTGCTTGCTCTCGAGCTTAAACCTTTGCCATCCCACCTAAAATACATCTTCCTTGGGAAGGATGAAACACTGCATGTGATCATCTCATCCACTCTCACTGACCAAGATGAATTTTCTCTGTTGCAGGTTCTTGCACGACATAAAAAGGCGATCGGCTGGACAATTGCAGATATTAGAAGCATCAGTCCTTCATTCTACATGAATAAGATCAACTTAGAAAAAAGAGCGAAAATCTCAATTGAGAGTCAAAGGAGGTTGAACCCGATAATGAAAGAAGTGGTCCGAAAGAAAATCATAAAATGGATCGATGCAGGGATAATTTACCCTATTGTAGAGAGTAGATGGGTGAGTCCGGTACAATGCGTACCTAAGAAGGGCGAGATGACAATTGTCTAGAATGAGAATAATGAACTTATCCCAACAAGGACACTTATTGGATGGAGAATCTGCATGGATTACCGTCGACTAAACAAGGCAACAAGAAAAGATCATTTCCCTCTCCCATTTATCGATCAAATGTTTGATTGTTTGGCAGGAAAAGAATACTATTGCTTCCTAGACGGATACTCAGGGTACAACCAGGTAACGATCGCACCAGAGGATCAAGACAAAACAACCTTTATCTGCCCATATGAAACTTTTACGTTTTGAAAAATGTCATTTGGATTATGCAATGCACCAACAACATTCCAAAGATGCATGATGGCAATCTTCTCAGACATGGTGGAGAGGACGCTAGAAATATTCATGGATGACTTCTCGGTGTTCGAAGAAACATACCAAAATTTCCTTGAAAATCTTGAATAGGTTTTGCGTAGATGTGAAGAGACCAATTTGGTACTCAATTGGGAGAAGTGTCATTTCATGGTACAAGAGGGAATAGTGATGGGACATCGAATTTCCAACAAGGGCATAAAAGTTGACAGAGCAAAGGTTGAGTTAATTTCTAAGTTACCACCACCTAAATCAGTCAAGGAAATCCGAAGTTTCCTAGGACATGCAGGATTCTATCGCTGGTTCATTAGAAACTTCTCTTAGATTTCCAAGCCACTGTGCAGGTTATTGGAGAAAGACCAATCATTCATGTTTGACCAAGAATGTTCAATTGCACTTGAGAGACTGAAAGAAGCACTAAGCTCTGCACCTATCATGATAGAGCCAGATTGGACAAAACCATTTGAGCTTATGTGTGACGCCAACAATTTTGCAGTAGGAGCTGCACTGGCACAAAGACGGGATAAAATCCTCCATCCCATCTATTATGCCAGTAGAACGATGAACGAAGTACAAGTCAACTACACCACAATTGAAAAAGAACTTCTAGCAGTTGTCTTTGCATTCGACAAGTTCAGATCCTACTTGGTCGAAAATAAAGTAGTGGTGCACACTGACCATTCAGCCCTAAAATAACAATCAAAGAAGGATGCAAAGCCAAGATTGATCAGATGGATCCTATTACTTCAGAAATTCGACTTAGAGATCCAAGATAGAAATGAGACTGAAAACCAAGTAGCGGATCACATGTCCAAATTAGGCCAAGAGGCCAGGAAAGCAGAAGGGGAAAATATTCAGGATGAGTTCACAGATGAGATGCTATTGGCAGTAGAGACAGACTCAACCCCATGGTATGCAGACATAGCAAATTACTTAGTGAGCGAATTAGCACCACCAGATGCAAATCCACAACAACTAAAGAGATTTTTTCATGACATGCGCCATTACTATTGGGATGAACCGTACCTTTACAAGCTTGGACAAGACCAAATTTGTAGAAGATGTGTAGCAGAGGAGGATATGCTGAAAGTGCTGGAGGCTTGGCATGCAACTCCATATGGAGCACACTTCGCAGGTAGCAAAACGACAGCAAAGGTGCTCCAAAGTGGTTACTTTTGGCCCACATTGTTCAGAGATGCTCAGGAATTTGCAAAACGCTGTAATCATTTTCAAAGAACAGAAAATCTATTTGCTAGAAATGAAATGCCAATGAATTTCACACTTGAAGTAAAAATTTTCGATGTATGGGGGATTGATTTCATGGGACCATTTTCCCCATCATATGGAAATATCTATATTTTGCTGGCATTAGATTATGTATCCAAATGGATAGAGGCAGTGGCAACCACAACAAATGATGCAAAGGTGGCGAAGAAATTTTTGCTAAAAAATATTTTCACCAGATACGGGACCCCGAGAGTGTTGATAAGTGACGAAGGGACACATTTTGTAAATAGAGCCATGGCTGGCCTAGTAGCTAAATACAATGTCAAGCACAGGATTGCAACTGCGTATCACCAGCAGACAAATGGGCAGGCAGAAGTATCCAACAGAGAAATAAAGACAATTTTAGAGAAAACAGTCGATTCCTCAAGGAAAGACTGGTCTCTAAGATTGGATGAAGCATTATGGGCCCATAGGACTGCATTTAAAACACCATTGGGAGTGTCCCCGTACAGGATAATATTTGGGAAAGCATGCCATCTATCGTTAGAGCTAGAACATAAAGCTTACAGGGCAATAAAAAGATTGAATTTGGATCTGAACCAGGCAAGAATCAAGTGGAAACTACAATTGAACAAGCTTGAAGAGTTGAGACTTTCATCTTATGAAAATGCAAAGCTATACAAAGAGAAGATGAAAAAATGGTAAGATCAAAGAATCAAAGATAAAGACTTGTAAACAGGACAACATGTGTTACTATTCAACTCAAGACTGAAGTTGTTCCCAGGTAAGTTAAAATCCAGTTGGTCAAGACCGTTTCTCATTGAAAAAGTATACCAACACAGGGATGTGGATCTTAAGGACGAGAAAGGAAACATCTTTAAAGTAAATGGTCAGAGGATTAAACCCTACTGAGGAGAAGGTATGAGTAGAGGTAAAGTTTCTATTTCTTTAATAAAAATCGAGTGAAAAAAGGAATTAGGTATTGCTACTTTGTAAATAGCTAAAAAAAAAAACTGATTTTTGTGAATCAAGAAGTTGATTAAGTAAATTCTGTTTAAGGAAGAATCATGTCTAGGCTGAGGTATTTAAGTTGACCAGTAAGGGAATACCTCTACCTGGGGATCTACCTGGGAAATCACTTAATAACTTTGAAATTCAAAAGAAATAATGATAAAAAAAATTCAGTTGGCCAGATCTTTTTAACAATTTACTTGTGAGTTCAGGTGAAAGGGAGAAAGGAAAGCATGTAATAAGATTGCATTTGCAAAGCAATTACATTCTGTCGGCAAAAGTGAAACAAGGACTGAATTAACCAAGTTGAAAGAAAAGAAAGGGATGCAACAATTCGCCAAACCCCTCAAAGGACCCGACATCCCGGAGTTTTCCCCACATTAAGGGAGTTGTTCTTTGCACCCTAAATTTTACTTGTTAAATCTATGATAGTTTGGATTGTGATGTTGTTATCTTAAACTTGCTTATCTTTGTTCCTTGAATTTTGTCATGTTGTTTAATTAACTCCTAAGTTGTTTGAAGTTTTGTGTCAGTTAAGTTTGATCTTTTATTTTTAAAATCGAGTGCCTCTAATTGAAAAAAAAAAAAAAATCCTCAATGATGATATTTGGAATAGGCTCGGCTCATTAAACACTCCTTAGTTATTCACCCAACTTTATGACTTCTTTACTTCCCTTAGCACCTCACCACCCATTTACCTTTGCTTGTGTTTCTATAATTCTAGGGTTGTTAAACTTGTCAATAAGTACAACCATCTCAACAACCCAAAACCCTAACTAGCCAATGAGGACATTGCCACATCTTAAGTTTGGGGGGATAGACATCTTGCATTACTTTTGTTGACCCCACATTTGTATATTCATTTTTTGCAATTCATGAAATGTTAACATGTTGTGAGTTGTTGTATGAAGGCTGCCAAGTTTTATTTTTTAAAAAAAAAAAACATAGAGGGACACTCCTATTTTCATGAATTAACCGAGTAACCAGGGAAAGTCATGACACCCATGATTGCCTCTGCATGAAAGGTTGATTCAGAAAATGAGTAGGTTAAAAACAGTTTCAAATAGTGATGTGTGCTCGTAGTCAACTACCTTCACCACAAAGTGTCGGTAAGTTGGAACGAAGTACAATTGACTAAGGAACCCCTCTACAAAAAAAAATCAAGTTTGAATAGCTTGGCAGTAAAAAGAAATAAGTTTGGGGGAGTTTTTTTTTGTCAAGTTGTTTCTCAAAAGATGGTCTATGTAGGAAGCAATAGGGATACAATTTGAGGGAAGTATGGATGAAAAGTGTTAAGGTCAAGACTAAGGTGGGATTGAAGTTGGTTGTGATAAACATGTGTTATGAGCCTGAGATATCTCCTGAGAGGATATTTGTTCTATCAAGAACTTGAGTTAGTTGTTTAATTTCATACATGAATAACTGTGATTTTGATTGCTTGAGGACAATCAATAACTTAAGTTTGGGGGTGTGATAAGATTCATTCATGAGGATTATTTGGCCTTTAAACTTAGTTATATTTGTGAATTTTATTCATATTTTTTAATGAAAAATAAAAAAAAATGCTTGAATTTAATCACATGATTGATGGAAGACCTTTAAATCAAGTAAGTTGAGAAAAGAAAACAAAAGAATAAAACAATTCACACTTAATATTTTGATGTAGGATTTTCGTGGAATGCAACTGCAGTGCAATTGCAATCTGGACAAATATGGAATTTAAGTAAAAAATGAGAATTTTGAGATTTTGAAGGAAATTTGACCCACGAATTCAGAAAGATGATTAGCCATAATTGTCCATCAACCAAGAGGGAAACTCTAACATGAGATCCCTATAAATATTGAACAAAGAAGTCGAACAAAGAGAGCTCGATTGGAGAAGATTTTTGTTCACGTTTTTTGGGTTTTCTTACTTTCTGCAATTTTTATTTGTAGTTTGTTTTTAGTTGTTGTTTGTATTCATTTCTTCTTCATCTTAGTTCGAATCTCTTCCTTAATCCTATCTCAATGAAGTTGATGTTGGTAAAAAGCAAAAACTTATTCGATAGAGCACAATTCTTGGAAGGAAATATTGTTTCATTTTTGGGTTTTGTTACCTACAACATTGTTCATTTTCGGAGCTATTTTTTTATTGTTCTTCCTCCTAAATTTCCAGAATCCTCTTCTCAATCCCATCTCCCTAAGAATTGGGTGTGGTTATGAACAAACTCTTTGTTCGATTGAGCTCCGAAGAAAGATGGGTTTTAGGATGGATGAGTTCTCTGTGATTTCTGAAAAATTTGTTCCTTTTTCTGTCAATTGCATTAGGTAGCATAATGGGTTATTGTTCAATTTCAACAAGTTTGGTTCAGTATTTGAGTTTAATAGCTACGACTTTGTTGTATTTTTTTTAATTCAACAATTTTACTTTCTGTTATTTTGAAGTTTGCAAAACTACTGTACTTGAATTTCACATACATATATACAAGTTTTCTTTTAAGTTAATTTAGTATCTTGGAATTTTGCAAATTGTTGTTAAGCTACTGTACTGGTTTGTAGTTAAAAAATTACAAATTGTTTCTTTAAGCTATTGAATTGCTTTGCAGTTGCAATTTGATTGCATTGTTTACCTTGATTGTACCAATGAATTTTTCTAATTTACATTTACTATTTTCAATTTATTCCATCATGAAGCTTCCTTTGGGATTCAAGTTGTGAATACCCTAGAGGAAAGATGTAAAGCTCAAGAGTAAAAACAATCTAGCTAATTCTTGAATTCCTGTTTGCTTTTGGTGAGTTAAATGTTGGGTAAACCTAGTTGGCCATCTAGTGTTGCTTGCCAAGCTATAAGTTAATACCGAAAGGGTTAAGGGAAGCGGATATCGCAAAAGCAATGGAGGAAAAGGTTTAGACATAAGTCTGAAACATCGACCCTAGACATAGGGCGAGACTCCAAAACCACTAGAATTGTGCGCAAAAATATTTAAGTTAGATTAGCCATAGAAATATAGGTTTAATCACTTAGTCTCCTAAAGATACTTCATAGAAGGTCGAATAGGAGTTGAATTCGATTTACTTAGTTCTTGAGTTAGCTACGATTGCAATTACTTCCTTGTTGCATTTTCTTTCCAATGGGGCATTAGCATCTTGAATCCCTTTTTCATTTCCATTGATATTCTCAACTATTTTTCTTTTAGTCAAAACACCCCACAAATCATTTTCACCCATGGTTACTTTAAATAGCAATTTGTCAACGATTTGTGCCAACTAAAATTCATTTTATTAAACCTTGTTCCCTTGGGTATGATCTTCTGGAGTACTTCCAGTTTCTTTATTACTTCGATCACGTGCACTTGCATGTAGCAAACGTCGATCAGTCGTGCCTCAACAAGCAACCAAAATCACTAATCGTGACTTTTCCACTAACCAACATGCGTGAATCTCGAGCAGAGACTCGTGTATAAGCTTATCAACCATCTTAAACAAGACCTCCACCTATCCATGGTCTCTATCACGCTAGCGGCATATTTCCCTAAGCCGCTCCTTTCAAACCCAACCCTTTAGTCACGCTAGGAACCTTAACAATCATCATTATTCCCATTCACGTTCAAACCTCACTACAACATGTTATGTACACCGAGTCGTCCTAAACCATTCTAACACAAGATTCATGGATAATGCCCTAGAACGTTACTTTTATGGTGTTCTAGCTTGCCAAATCCAACAAGTCAAGAAAACTAAACTTTGTCCAACCATTTAAGCTTTTTAGGCATGTTGTGCTCCGTTAATCACCCCAACGTCTCAAGCCAACACACCTCAACACTATTCTATAATAAGGATTTCAGAACCGTTCAACTAACAACCATGTGCTCCACGTACACAATTTTTAAGCATGCTCACTCATTTACAAAACTCTAAAGAAAACACATACACCATACCAAAGATCATGACAAAGCAACCAGATGTGAGCCTCATACTTGAGGAGTTTACTAGTGCATAATTGAAAGAACCTACTCAACCAGCCCAAACATTCAGTTTAAATCAAGCATCCACACATCCCAAACAATCCAAACACGTGAGTTTTTACAATTTAAACCAACTTTCCACACATCCATACTTCATAGAGAAGCCAAGTTCTCAGTCATCCATAACCACTTAAACATACACAAAACTCCACCAATCACAACCTTAGGCAAACTTTTAATGTACTATACATGCTAATTATAATAAACTCGAAACTTTAAGTCCCTACTTCTATTATAGCCACATAATTAGCTCATTTTCAACTCAAACAACCACCACACCGACCCACTAACATTACATACTTCATAAACATAATTTTTAGGCATGCTTGCACACTTCATAAGTTTTCAAACATACAACAAATTCAAATAGGAACTTAAATGGGCTTAAATCCAAATGACTACTTACCTCAGTAATAACTATAAGCACTAATGGTCTCGCCCGCAAAAGTTCTTGCTCAACTGATAAGTGCTTAAAAGCCAAAGACTCAACGATCCTGCACCCAAACCAATCTTAATCTCTAAATCAACTACTTTGAACCTACATACAAAAAATCTTATAGGTTAGTCTTAAAACACAACATTAAACCAAGAGTCCAAATGAGTTCAAAGCGAATAATACTTCCTGAACCTTACAAAAATAACCTTTAATCCTTGCTAGTTCGACTTCGCATAGGCTCAAAGCTGCAGTTTCCAAATCCACACGTCATGGGTAATCTAGAAAGGAGTCGAGACCTTGTGTGTCACACTCGAAATTTCAAAACAGTCATGATCCAAACCAGAAACGAAACTCACCTCGCAAATCTGAAATTTGTCTAGTAGAGTGTTCGAAATTAAGCTCGATCGGAGTGTGGGTCACGAGCCTAAGGTGATTCAAGGTTCAATTACGAGCAGTCGACGCTGCTGGAGCAGGGAACCGCAGGTCTTAGGATGCTCGAGTTGCAAAATGCCGCTGCTTGAGAGCTATTGTCACTTGTTGGTGCTGAAAATCGCAAAACACGAGAGGGTGGGTAGTTGTTCTCACACCGTTCGTGGTTGGGGAAGAAGATCATCGTTGCTGCAGACTTTGCGCTGTCGAAGGAAAAGCGTGGATGTTCTGCTCGCGCCGTCGCCGCTGCACAGTCGCCTGACGAAAGAAAAAGCTGCAGTCAAAAACTGCTGCCGAAAGAAATCGAGTCCCAACCATCGCTCGAAGGAGAAGATCGATTCATGGGTTAGTTGCGCCTCCGGCGTGAGTGGTTGTTGTCGCGAGGGGAGGAAATGGATGGAGAAGAAAAATGGCAAGGGAGGTAGGTGTCTCACGAAAAAGAGAGGAGAAGAGAAAATGGGGAAGAGAGGGAGAAGATACGGAAGAAGGAGAAAAGCTTATCTCATATATATATATTTAAAAAAAAAAAAAACAAAACCAACTTCCAAAATTACTCCCACACCAACATTTTCTCTCAAAATTGCCCTTTTAAACTTTCAAATTTCAAATTAACTCTAAAAATCAAGATACTTATTTAAAAATTATTCCAACTAATTTTCAAAATTTTGAAATTAACGCCCTAAATAGTCAGGTGTTACAGTTTTAGGTTAGGGGGCACAAGTTCATATAAATGTAATTTTAGATACGTTGATGCAATATTCAAATTATGTAATATCGATTATTAATGCCTCATTTAATAAACATTTGGTTTTTGGTTTTTGAAATTTATGTTTGTTTTCCTACAAGTTGATTATCATGGTGTTCACATTTCTTAAAGAAATGTTTCAATTCTTAGTCAAATTCTAAAAACAAAAACAAGTTTTACAAATACTTTTTTAGTTTTCAAAACTTGGCTTGGTTTTTAAAAACATGGATTTAGATAACAAAACAAAAAATTTCATAGGTAAAAGTAGTGTTTATAAGCTTAATTTTTAAAAAATAAAAACAAAAAACCAAATGGTTATTAAATGGGGCTTAAACAATCATTGTGTATTATGTAGATTTGTTTAATATAGAGACTAAAAATACGACTTTATATATAGATAATTTTAAATTTAAAAGAAAATATAATTGAATTATCTAATAAATATACTACCAAAAAAAAAATTAAACTTGAACTAGGAAATAAACTTTTTCTAAAATTGAATTAAATTTCTTTATATGAAATTAGTTTTCTAAAAATAATTTACCAAAAATTTAAAAATATTTTTAACTATTTCTATCTCATTAACATAAATAAATAAATAAATAAATATATATATATATATATATAGTTTAAAATATCATTTTGGTCCTTGTATTTTAGAGCATATTCTATTTTCGTATTTATACTTTCAAATATTCAAATATAATGCTACTACTTTTATAATCTTAAAATTAATCTTTATTGTCAGTCTATGATTAACATTTTCAAAACAAATTTAATGTCTACTAGCTTTCATTTTTAAAATTTTTAAAATATATTAACGCAGTGTCTTTTCTTAAAAATTAAAGTAGTCCCAAAGTTTAAAGATCAAAATAGTATTTTAACTTGTTTTTTATCTCACGATGACTTTAAATTTATTAAAGAAATGAAAATCTTGTTTGTTTATTTATTTTGAAAATTGAAAATCTTGTTTATTTGGTAAGCTAATTGGTAATAAAAAAAAATTAAATAAGAGCATAACAGTGTTTTTTTTTTTTACTATAAAAAGTTTAAATTATTTAGTTTGAAAACCAAATGAGATTGAGAGCGCGATTGTGAGTGTGATTGAGATTGAGAGCGCGATTGTGAAAACTAGTGGTCGTTTCAATATAATTATTTCTTATTTATATTATTTCTTATTAACAATCTTGATGAATAAATACTTTAATATGCATGTATGTTCTTTTATTCTTTTTTTTTTTTGTAAAATTATATATATTAAAATTGTAAAGCCGTCGAACAAAGATGTAACTTTTTTAAATACTAATTTCTTAAATGATAATACGAGTTTCTAAAATACATTTTTCTAATTTAAAATCATAAAATTATATATATATATATATATATATATATATATATTAAAGTTGTAAAGCCGTCGAACAAAGATCTAACTTTTTTAAATACTAATTTCTTAAATGATAATACGAGTTTTTAAAATACATTTTTCTAATTTAAAATCATAAAATTATATATATATATATATATATATATATATATATATATATCTTAGCAAATTAGTTAAATATAGATAAATAAAATAATAATAAGCTTAGAAAAAATGAGATTGTTATTTGTAATTACTCTCAATCTAGTACTCTCACCCTGGCTTGGCATAAACATCTCTCTCTCAATCTCTCCAGCCAAAAGTGTCCATCCAAAATGTTATAAATACCTTTCTTTCATCCTTGTGCTCTCAATACTCGTTTTCATGGACTCTTATAAGTTCATTTTATATATATTTATTATATCTTGTTTAGGTTGTTTTTAATTAGTTTTCATATAGTTTTTGAATTATAATTCATGCATTTCTTTTATTTTTATAGGTGATCAAAAATTTCATTTGAAGGTCAGAGTTTGAGGACTTTCAGGTTGAAGTCTAAAAAAAAAAAAAAAAAATTACGGCTCCTAAGTGCCACAGACGGTGTAGAAAGGTAGATTGCAAGCGCCTAGGCGCTGTCCATGGCACCTAGACGCTACGTCGGCTGCCTTAAGTTTAAATGGGCATCTTTTATCATTTGAAGGGGTTTAAATCGAAGATTTGGGGGCGAAAAACAAAGAACATAAGGGAGAAAACCAGAGGGGAAAGGGAATACGCCACCTTGGAGGATCGAGCAACCAAAAGGAGCGAGAGCTAAGCTTGGTTATTCGTTTAATCACTTGGATTGGTCTCTTTTTTCACTTCTTCTTTCTCTTTTGCTAATTGTAATGACCTAAATGTCATTTTTTTACTAGTTTTGTTTAGTTTTACATTATGAACTAGGTTTTTATTTCTAGAGCTTTGATGTAATTGAATACTCGAATCCTACTATTTCTTAGTTAATAGATGATGTTTCTATTTCATTTGTGGTTGTGAAAATTCTTCTGCACTTAAAGCATGTTTAGATTTGGTCATTCTTTATATTGTTTCTATGTCATGATTTGAGGTTGAGAGACAAGAATCATTGATGAACTAAAGTGTTTTCCCAAATTTATACTTGAGATAGAGATATCCTTGTAGAATTTGTGATAATTTTAGGTTATACAGGCTTAATAATTGAATTGTTTGAATTATTATAGAGATATAGACAATTTACATTTCAATGAATATCATTATTGCATGAGAAAGAATATTGAGTCTATAGGGTAGAGCTTGCCAACAACCTAGAAATAGAAGAAAACATTGGGTATTAATGAACAAAAAGTAGGATGAGGTATTCGATGAAGTCATTGCTCTAGAGCTTTTTACAAATTAAGTTTTATCCTCTATTTTGCATTGTCAATTTTAGAGCTTAATCACATTTATTCTTCAAGCAAGTTTAATTTTTCATTCATCTTTGATAATTCGGTGCTTAGATAAAATTGAGGCTAGAGAATTTGATAATTGGTAGCTTTCAATCCCTATGGAAAACGAACTTTGTATTCAATCACCGTATTACTTGTAACGATTCGTGCACTTGCGAAATCAACCAACAAATCCCTTCGACGAAACTCTTGCCTCTCTCTACTACCATCATGTATATTCGATTGAATCGTCAAACATCACTATGAACTAGAACAAGAGACTTAGTAGAAGATAGAGCAAAATGAAACTGAGGCATTTTGCCTTTCAAACAACTAATACACTCTTGAAAATGTAATTTGGTATTAGTAGATATACAATATAATTATTTCTTATTAACAACTTGATGAATAATGATTTCTTATTAACAATCTTGATATAAAAAATACTTTAATATGTTTGTATGTCCTTTAAATTTTATTTTCTTTTGTACAGTTGTATATATATTTAAAAGGTATAAGGTCATCAAAGAAAGGTGCAGCATTTTTAAATACTAATTTCTTAAATTATAAAACAGGTCAGTCTAAAATACACTCTTCTTATATTAAAATCATGAAATTGTATATATTTTTTAGCAAATTAGTTAACAATAGACAAATAAAAAAAGATAAGATTGTAGGTTGGAATTCACCTAAAATTCAAACAATGAGTAGAAAAATAGTGTTTTTAAAAAAAATCAATTAAGTGAATGCACATACTTTATATTTGCAACCCGTTGAAAATCCCCTCCTTGAAAATCCTCAAATTAGCTACTAGACAACAATACAAATTCATCGATTTAGCATTAGAAAGAGAAATTGTGTATTCATATTCAGAAACTGGGTTGTGGTATATTCAATTCAAATCTCTATACAAATCCCTCAATGTGCTTAAAAACACCCAGAAGACACATGACATTTGATCTGTTTTCGCAATAAATCTCAATGAAATATGGAGAGATGAGCTCAATCAGGCAAAAGGAAGATTTGGGTTGAAGAAAGTAAAAAAAAAATTGGTAACCTATCCCTCTCAACAAACTCCATCACTAACGTTGAACAAGCTCTGTGATTAGTTCTCTTCTTACAAATGATGCGGCCTTCTTCTCCTCCAACTGTGCAAGGCAAAATCTGCCAATTATTCATGTTGTTGATAGATTTTCCATTCATTAGGTTGCTCTCTCTTTCCTTGTTTAGTTCAATCTCTTTAATTAGCAATTATCTTCCTAAATTTGTATTTCTCTTTATTTCCTTTTTTTCTTGTATTTTGACCTTTAGTCGTACAAACGACACTTTTTGTACTTTTGACTCAATCAAGGAAACATGTAAGGGGTCCTTGATTGAGTCTTCTCATTCCTTCCATTCTTTATTCTTTCCGATGCCTATTTCAAGTCAAGAGACGTGTGCTGGTTTTGATCATCGAAATTATACAATTTGATTAGATCAGTGAGAAAACTCTTTAGAATTACTTGTTTTTGATCCTCAATTCATTGAGCACTTAGCCAAGCCCATTTTCTATTAAAGAAAAGTGCAATGGGCCAAATTCTGGTCGACGTATACAGGTTATAGTAGAGTCTAGAGATCCAAGAAACGAATGCCCTATCAGCCTTGGCCATTGTCAATCGTCGTCGACAATATGGAATCGGGAAGCCCTCGACAAAGAGATTCTCAAGATCGTGAAGGAGTACTTCGACTTTAGATTTGGAATGATCACCATCAACCTCGACTTGAATTAAAATGAGATTTCATATTTAGATTTAGAAAGAAAAAATAACAAACTCATATATTTAGATTTTATTTTGAAGTAGAAAGAGATTTGAGAGTGATAATTCTCATTTATGAGAATTATTTGGCCTTTATACTTAGTTATTCTTGTTATTTTATGTGTGTTATTAGATAAAAAGGCTAGCAAATAGTTGGTTTAAATTAAATTATTGTTGGAAGCCTTTAAAATTAAGTAAATGAAGAAAATAAAGCAAAAGAAAATGAAAACACACTTACTTGATGTTTTTGTGCAGGAATTTGAAGAATTCAATAGAAATGCAATTTATTGCAATTGCAATTTTGAGAGATCTGGAAATTAAAGAAAAATCTGCAAATCTCCTAAAATCTAGGAATTTTATGTCATATTGTCTCCAAGATTTTAGCTGAGATTATAGTCATATTTATGCATCATTCAAGAAGGAAACCCTAGCCCAAATTCCTCTATAAATATTGGAGAAGAATCCTCAAGAATGAGATGAGTTTTCGGCCATTTTTGGCCACAGTTGCTGCTGTCCACGATTTTCAGCTGTCAAATTTCTGTTGTTTTTATTTCTGTTTGTTGCTGTTTTTCTTCTGTTTTTCAGCCCCTTTCAACTTCAAAATTCAATCCTTCCTGAATGAAAATTGAAGGAAGTGAAGGCTCAACTCCCTTTGAAAAAAGTGGAGTTGAGTCGATTGAATAAGAAGTGAAAAAGGGGTTGTGTTTTTCCCGTTCTTAGAATTTATTTTTTGTTTTTTTTGCTTCAGTTTTAGGAATTTAATTGTTGTTGTAATTTCAAGCTTATAGCTACTATTTTTTTCTTTTCTTTTGTTTACGAGACTAAATAGTTGCTAAATTTATTTCGATTAATGGAATTTTAGTTGTTCTTTCCTTATTATTAAGTTGTTATTCAATTATTTATTAACTCTGAAATTTCAATCACATATTGCTTCTATTTTAGTTATGCACTTTAATTCTTTTCATTCATTGTTTTTCTTTTCTTTAATTATGAGCTAAGTCTTTCTTTGGGATTCAAACATGTGAATGCCCTAGAGAAAGGAATAAAGGCCTAATATGTAAGAGCAACCTTGCTTAATCTTATAGCATTGTTTGCTTTTATTGATTGAAATTTTCATTACTAGTTTAGATTGATCACCTAGATTAGTATACAACTATTTGAGTCTAATTCCGAAAAGGTTAGATAAAAATTGTGTTTTCATAAAAGCAATAAAGGAAAATAGCCTAGACATAGGAATTTGTTTTTTACCTTAGACATAGGGAAAAACCTTTAAAACCAAAAGAATTGTGTTTCAAAATTAACTAAGTTCGTATTAGCCATAGAAATATTGGTTTAATCGCTTAGCCTCCTAAAGATACTTCATAGAAGGTCAAATAGGTGTTGAATTCGGTTTACAAAACTTAAGTGTTGAGTCAAATGATTGCAATTGCAATTAGGCCGCAATTTCTTTCAAAAGAGCAAAAGCATTTTTGAATCCCTCTTTTATCATTTTTATTTATTCTTTTCAAAAACCAAAAAATCATCTCACCTATTGTTTTATACTAGTTACCCACAATTTCAATTTGAAAACGTCTTTGCTTATTCTCTTGAATTTTGTTGTATCCGTTCCTTGTGGGATCGATACTCTGGAATACTTCCAGTTTTATATTACTTGCATCGACAGTGTGCACTTGCACTGAACTGGAGCTTTGTTTTAATTTACAAATATTTTCTTTAGGCCCCACGTTTTAGTTTGATCAGATGGGATAGTTGATTTAATGAGATTTAAATTTAAGGGATTTAAGGAGATTTAAAATACACAATCTGGATATATGAGAGGAGTATGACGCGTACATCAAAGATGTATAGGAAAATATGGAAAGTTGGTGTAATTGTGTTGCATGTGCATCTCACGTTTGGCCATAAATCAACAACTTTTTATTTTTGGATATTTTTCAAAACTACCTTCCTATTTTGGCCATATGGTTCAATTCCCCAAACACCATTATTGAAGACCCATTATTAAAAAAGCCCAAACAATTTAGGCACAACCAACAAGAAAAATGACTGTAAGAAGGAGTTTTTGAAAGAAAAGAAACAGAATCTCAAAAAGTGGAAAAGGATAGCAAGATCCGATAGGAATCTCCTGAAAGTCGAAAAAGGGCGAGGAGGTGAGACACATATGGTTCGAGGGAAGAAATACTTGCTAGAAGATATGAAAATCGAATAGAGTACCAAAAAAGTCCGTAAAAGATGCTTCGAGAATACCGATGGAATATCAGCGAAGGTTGGATGCCAACTCCACCAGATGCCATCAAAAGCTTGTGCTAGAACATTTTGGGAGTAAAGGAATCCTTGAACGGTTCGAGCAATTCAATATGAAGTGCAAAGCCTAAATCCCCAGTTGGTTGTTATTTTTTAATCGAAATGTGGCGAATGGGAATTTGGGAAGCTAAAGAAAGACTGGAATTTTTTAAATTGCCTCAGTGTACCCAGCGTAGGGTGAAGTGGAGGATTGCTCATCCTCTAGAAAGATGATCTAAATGTTACTATTAGCTCATACTCTAAAGGCCACATAAACTCCACAATTAAAGATCAAAATTTGTTGTGGTGGTTTACTGGTTTCTATGGCAACCCAGCAGCATATAAGAGAGGTAAATTGTGGAAACTCCTTGATAGACTCAACGAAGCTTTTGAATTGCCTTGAGGCGATTCCAATGAAATTATGTTCGAAAATGAAAAGAAAGAAGGTGTGGAGAGAAGAAAGAGTCAAATGGAAGCTTTCAGGGACGCCATTAATAATAGATGTAGGCTTCTCAATCTTAGGTACTCAAGGAATAACTTTATGTAGATTAAAGAAAAAAATAAAAGAGATGTAACTAGAGTGTGGTTCGACTAGTTCTTCATTAACCACGCTATGCTATCTGAAGTTTCAAAGTTGAACACCTAAATTATCACAGTTCGAATCACATACGCCCTAGTGGCTCAATTGACTTTGAAGGGCAATTTGATTAAAACACGGAAACTAAAGAAGATAGTTGATAAGTCTTATAATTAAGGCTTATTTAACTCCCAATTACTTAAAATATTCTTGTTTTGTTTTAAGATCATTTGGAAATAGTTGAAAGTTGCTTAAAATAAGAAAGAAAGAATAATGAAGGCAATTAGGGTGAGAATCTTACAAACTAAACTTGTGTGTAGGAACTGTGAAAATTGCATAGCCAAAATTGCAAGATGAAGTTGCAATTTTGGAGCAGCAGAAAAATTCAAAAAATGAAAGAAATTTGCATACGAAAATCTCCTGTTACTGCACGATTTTGGGGGTTTTTTAGCACAAATTTTGGGCATTATTCAACCCTAATGAAGGTCTATAAAAGGAGAGAAGATGAGTGAAGAAGAGGATCAATTTTTGGAGGCGTTTCTTGTAGAAATTTCTTGGGTTTTCCTCTCGTTTTTCCTCTCTGCCTTCTCTAGTTTTTCTATTATATTTTTTTAGCAAAAGTTGTTGCACTGTTTAGCTCAGTTTTTCCCTCGATTTTCTAGTCCAATTCAAGCAAAAACTTGGGTTGTTAAGATTCAATCTCTTCCTAGAAATAGTTAAGGGATTGAATCAATTGGAGATTAAGAGAAGTTATATGAATGATAGTTGGAATGGTTGATGTATTGCTCTATTTTTCTGGATTCAATTTATGTTTTAAATTAGTTGACTTGTGTTAGTTTCAATCTTTCTTTTGATACATGATCATATGTACCCGCAAGCACACGTAATCGAAGTAATATAAAATGGTATGTGAGTACCAAGTATCGATACCCAAGGGAACGATGTAACAAAAATATTGTAAAGCAAAGTGTAAGGAAAATTGCAAACTTGAAAACTAAATTGTAAAAATAATGTTGGGATGGTGTGTTGGTAAAAAAAGTAAAAATTGTATAATCTAATTGCAGAATCAAGAAATGACAATATTGGAACAAAGAAAAATTGCAGAATCGAGAAATGGCAATAATGAAAGTAACCAGAAATTGCATAATTGAATTGCAGAATCTAGAAATGCCAATATTTGATAGCAAACTAGATAGACTTAGTGAATGAAAATTCAAAAGGAATTTGGATAAAGATGTGGGCTCAAGAATGTCATTGCCCTAAGTTGTAATTGCAAGCCAAAATTGCAATTCCAACCTACTCCACACTCAATTGTAAACCAAAATTGCTTCTCCTATTTACCTTGAATTTACGTTTGAGAAAACTAAGTGAGTGACTTATATTTCTATAATCCCTCTATCTTAGATCATTTGGCTCAACAATTTTATGGGTATTGGAGTCCTTAATCCCTATGTCTAGGGTAAGGATTGGCTTATGTCTAAGCTCTTTCTCTCCATTACTTGTGTGAAATCCAATTATCACTAACCCCGTTGGTATTAGATTTAAGCTTGAGTTGCTACCCTAGTTGATCAATCTAGGATCTCAACGGAAATTTATTTAACACAAGCAAACAATTGAGATGTAGGCTTGGTTTTTAGTTAGAATTTTGGCTACAATTACTTCTTAGGGAATTCACATCCTTGAACCCCCTAAGAAGTTTAGCTCATATTGAAAGTAAAAATCTTACAACTAATTTTAGAATAAAAATTCATACTAGAAGAATATATTAAAATGCTAAATTCAATAAAGATGTAAAGGAATTAAAGAATTTTTCCATCCAAAATCGAATCAAACAAAATTGAAAACTAAACCATAAACTTTAGAAAAATAAACCAACGAAATAACAATTGAAGCAAAAACGGAACCAACATAATAACCATAACAAAGGAAAAACAGAAAACTTGAAACAAAAATAGAACCTTCATAAAAATTGAAGCAAAAATAGAACTAATATAGCAGTAGCTCTTGGTGAAGAAGAGGAAAAAAAAAACATTAGAAAACAGAGGAATAACTAGACAAAAACTCACGAAACAGAGGCTGGAATTAAACAAAAACTTAATGCAAAACGAAAATCGAATGAAGAACAAGACTATACTACCATCATCTATTAGTAATACAAGAAGAGATTGAAATGAATTAAAAACAGAAGCTGAAGTTCTCAGCGAAAACAGAGTAAATAAAATATGCAGAAAAAAACAGAGAGCTTCAACTTGAAAACCCACGGAATTAACTCCAAAAATGCCTTCAAAAACTAATGCCTAGCTCCTCATCTTCTTCTCCTTTTATAGGCCTCCATTAGGGTTGAAGAATGCCCAAATTTCGTGCTCAAATTCCCTTAATTCATGCAGTAATTAAGCTTTCCATATATGAGTTTTGAGTAGGAATTTTCGTTTTTCCTTGAATTCTTCTACTATCTAGAATTGCAGAATCACAATTTTGCAATTTCCATATTTCCTGCAAACAAGATTAATTTATTTAGAAATCTATCCCGAATGCCATCATTCTTTTTCCCTCTTCTTTTAAAGCAATATTTCAACTATTTTCAATTAGACTTAAGTCACAACAGAATATTTTAAGCAATTGAGAGTTAAACAAGCCTTAATACTAAGGCTTATCAATACACTTATTGGATTCAATTTTAGATTGAAGAAATTCAAATTACCTCCGCTGGAATTTTCATGATTCATGGGTTTTTGTCCATACTTTGAAGTTGAATAACTTTACTTGTTTCTTCTTCCTTTTATCTCTGTATTACAACAAGATACCTTTATTTCCTTAGTTTTTTTTTCTTTGTTGCAAATAGGTTTTTAAGCAATTCTACTTGCATGGATTTGAATTCTAAAATTAGTTATAGGATTTTTACTTTTAATATGAACTAAACTTCTTAAGGGGTTTAGGGATGTGAATTCCCTAAGAAGCAATTGCAGCCAAAATTCCAACTAAAACCCAAGCCTACATATCAATTGTTTGCTTGTGTTGAACAAAATTCCATTGAGATCCTAGATTGATCAACTAGGGTAGCAACTCAAGCTTAGATCTAATATCGACGGGGTTAGTGATAAGTGAATTTTGCACAAGTGATGGAGAAAAGAGCTTAGACATAAACCAATTCTTTGCCCTAGACATAGAGATTAAAGACTCCAAAACCCATAAAATTGTTGAGAAAAATTACCTAAGATAGAGGGACTATAGATATATAAGTCACTCACTTAGTCTCCTAAAACCTAATTTCAATGTGAATAGGAGTAGAAATTTTGGTTTACAATTGAATGTAGGATAGGTTGGAATTGCAATTTTGGTTTGCAATTACAACTTAGGGCAATGACATGCTTGTGCCCCTCATTTCTCTAAAATTTCTTTGTAATTTTCATTTACCAAGTCTGTTTAGTTACTATTCAATCTTGTAATTTTTTATTCTGCAATTCAGTTCTGCAATCTTTGTTACTTTAACTTGCAATTTTTTATTCTACAATCCAATTATGCAATCTTTGTCACTTTAACTTGCAATTGGGTTATGCAATTATTTTATTTTTAACAAACACACCAAACCCAACCTTGTTTTTTCAATTTTTAGTTTCCAAGTTGAAATTCTTCTTACATTTTGCTTAGCAATTATTTTTGTTACACCAGGATCGATACTCAGGAATACTCCTGCTTTAATGCTTGCATCGGCAGTGTGCATTTACTCTGGGGTTGACCGTATTTACTTACTTTTATTCACCTAAAGTTTACTCGATCAATAGTCAGGTTTAAAGATGGGTGGCTTAAGTTTGAGGAATGCAAGTACGTAGTTGAAGAAACCTAGAGGCACAACAACTTGGGAGGTATTCGTTAGTTCAATGACAAAGTTCAAAAGTGTCTTAAGAAGCTGACCAAGTGGAATAGAGAAAGGCTGAGTGGATCCATAAAAAAAGCTATTGAGAGAAAGGAATAGGAGATTAAAGAAATTAGCACGAACACAGGCCTTTGAGAGAAATGACCGGCTGAAAAAAGGTCGAGATGGACCTTGATGATCTTTTGGAGGATGAGGAAAAGCATTGGAAGCTCAGGTCGAGGGAAGATTGGCTCAAGTGGGGAGATCGAAACATTAAGGGGCTGTTTGGCGCGCTGGTTTGGAATTAGAAACCGAGCCTCATCTCCTTCCAAATTTGGATCCTAAATTAGTGGGTAGAATGATCTTCTTGCTGGAAATTCCCATAAACTGTGCAAATTACGTAAATCATGGTGATTCCCACTAATTTCATGCTTGACTTGTTGTTCCATAGAATGCAATTCACATTGCAATTGCATTCTTCTTTCTTTGCTCTTCACTTTACATTGCAAATGGAATGCAATTGCATTCCCTTTTGCAAAGTCTTCAAATCTGCACAAAAGAACATCAACTTAAGCCACTTTCTTCCTCTTTCCTCTTAATTCTTTTATTCATCAAGTTTCAACAAGCTTACATGAATTTATTAAAAATGTTACTTTTATCTTGCTTGTTAGTCAACAAAATCCACAAAATTGGCAAGAACAACTTGGTTTTAGAGTTAAATAATTCTCATAACTGAGAATTATCACACCCCCAAACTTAAGTTGTTGCTTGTCCTCAAGCAACTGTTAAAACTTCAGTCAAATCACAATTATTTGGAAAGAACAGTAACTCTTTTCAGGGGATATCTCAAGCTCATAACACTATTTATCGATTTCCAACTTCATTCCTAGCTTTTTCTAACCTCAGTACTTTTTTCTCCCACACATCCACTATGTTCACACCACTTTCATTCTAGTTCGGTCTCACTTGCTTCCTATATCAGCTATTCTTGAGAGAAAACTCCCCCCCCCCAAACTTATTCTTGTACTGCCAGTCTGTTCATAATTGATTTTCTTTTAGAGGGGCATCCTTTAGTCAATTGTGCCTTCGCTTTAACTTACCGACACTTTGTGGTGAAGGTAGTTAACTACGAGCCCACATCACCGCTTTTACCTACTCGTTTCTTAAGTCAACCTTTCATGCAGAGGCAATCATGGGTATCATGACTTTCCCTGATTACTTGGTTGCTTTTAGAAAGAGGAGTAGCCCTCTTATTATTATTTTTTTTTGAAAAAAGAACTGGCACTGGCAGCAATATACAGAGCCTAGATAACAATTTGAAAGCATAAATGCAGTTTATTAAAGAAGTGGAGCATATGCATGACGATTGCAAATGGAATGCAATTGCAATCCCCCCCAAACTTAAATCAAACAATGTCTTCATTGGCTAGATATAGGAGGGTGGTTTCAAAGGTCTTATATATTCAGCAAGTTAGACCTTTCTTAAATTCTAGTGGTTGTAAACTAAGGGTGATGGGGTTAGTACTTTAGAAAGTGAAGCGGTTATGAAGTTGATATGACGAATGCAGGTGTTTAATGAGCTGAGTGTAGTCCTAAGTTTCATCATGGAGAGTTTTTGTTCTTTCACTTTTTTTTTTTTATGAAAGAAGAAAAAATGACATAGTTAAGAAGTGCACGTCTATTAATCCTAACCAGAAACAAAACACTACTGTCAACCAAAAACTAACAACATACTTAAATAAAAGATAAATTCAAACATGAATATCAAAAACAGAATTCGAGTCATTTTGCATAAAAGAAAAGTAAGGTTGAGCACTCCCTATTCATCAGAAGAAGTGTTGTCCTCATCATTCTCGCGGGTTGGGCTGCAAAGTAGATCATTGGGGAAGTCCGGGAAGGCTGGTCCTTTGCCCTTAGATAGCTCCAGAAATGTTCTGGCAATGGCTTCATCTCGCTCCTTGACATAAGCCCAATACTTTTGGTTTTTCTCCTTCATCTTCCGTAGTTCAGCCCTTAAGGTTTGGATGTCAGCAGAATGCAATTGGTTTGCAATTGCATTGTCAGATTGCAATTGGTTTGCAATTGCATTGTCACCTTCGCTGTTTTCTTTCCTTCATTTACCCGAGAGTGCCTCTTTGCTTTTCTAGCATTGTGAATCATCAGGGATCGCACTCCAGCAGCATCTAAAGGTTGAATCTCCTTGAGGTCATCTTCTATTCGAAGGTTTGCCTGTTTGCATAATTGTGTAATGAGGGATGGGAAGAAAAGTCTTACAGTTTTCTTCTTACTTCTTAAGTCCAGTTCCTTTTTTATTATCCTCCCCACATTGAGTTCAAGCCCTTTATAAATGCTATATAAGAGCATTATTCTGTCTTGGGAGATTGTTGAACCGTGAGATGTTGGCATGATTCTATTTCTGATGAAGTTTAGCCAAACGGATGGTTCGTTTTTCAAATCTCCTGCTGTGAGGTGACGTCGTTCTGAGCTAGCCATTGTCCATTCCGTCCCTTCTCTAGCTACCAACTGTAGGGCCTCCTTCAATTGCTCATCTGTGGGATTCTCTATTGCATCATTCCCAGCTGGATTCCTCAAGGACTTGAGTTTGTAAACTTGGTTTATGTCCCTTGCGGAGTACTTCATTGTTTTGCCTTGAATGATGAGTTCATTCATTTGGTCACTTCCCATGTGAGCATAAAACTCTACCACCATCCTGTGGGAAGCTGGGCTCGGATGTTTACACAATTCTTCCCATCCTCTTGCTTTGATAACTGAAGTAATGAACTGAGGTAAGGTTCCTGCATTGTTAGAGAAACCCCTCTCACTTACTAAAGCTATCTTTGAGAAGATTTTTCTTCTTTCGTGCACATCCTCCTTTTTCTGAACACTATATATTTCTGCATCTTCATCAAGTGTCCTTTTTCTCTTCCTCCTAGGGGTGGGCAACCATTCTTCTGAATCTATCTCTGCCACCTCTTCTTCTTCTCTCTCATCGTTCTCTTCTTTCGTTTCTTCTTTTTCATTTTCTATTCTTACTTTTTCTTCACTGTCTTGTTGCTCACTTTCTTTGTCCAACTCGGTATCTGCTACCTCTTGGTCTTCCTCTCCATTTAAATCTTGGTCTTGTTCAAAATTTGGGCAGCATCTCCCCTGTTTATCAACCTGCTCAATTACATCCCCCATCTCAGGTGATGGGGTGCTAGGAGAATCCCTCCTAGTCTCCAATTCATTTAAGTCAACAGATTTTTCAAGCTCAGATGAGGTAGAAGTTCGTACCTCTTCTCTGTCCTTTGTTTCTTTCTTCTTTTCTTGTACAAGTGCTGCTGACCATCTAGAGGGTATTTTGGAGCTTATCCCGGTTGCCATGTGCTCCTCATGGAATTTCTTTGCTAATTCCTTGGCACGTTCAGCGGCATTCTTCACCCATTCTTCATTGTTTGAGGGCTGAATTTCCTCATTGTTTCTTGCTCGAGGAGGTGGCATTTTGTCAACATCCTTGCCAACTGTCCTTCTCTTATTTTTCCCCTTCATTTTTCTCTTTTTTCTTCAACAGTTTCGGGTTCCTTACTTTCTTCCTTGCTAAGCATTTTGTTCTATAACCTTTTGAAACAGAGAAAGATTGAATTTTTACCTGTTTGGGTGGGGGACTTTTTTTAGCTTCTTCCTCCTCCTCGGTCAAATCTATTGCTTGAGATGGGAAATTTGATGCGGGTGTGGGCTGTTCTACCTCATCTTCATCGGAGCTATAATGGAGCCCTAGTAATTTCTGCTCAATTTCCACAGCTCTTCTTCGTTCATGCATCATCCGAACTTGGTCACGCCACTCTTGGGTTCCCCTTTTTGCTTCCCGCGGCTTGGACGAGGAGGCCACTGATGAAGACCCGATTGGTTTCACCATTTAGAGTGGTTGTTCCAAGATCGCTTGTTGCTCCCATTGCTCATCCGAGAGCTTGCGCAATTGTTCTTTCCATTCTTCCGAACCTGGCTTCATGGAGAAGAGGTCTCTGTCCATCGATTCCTTTTGCTTCGCAATGGGTGGTGATGAATGGGATGGTGGTTTCGCGATAAGGGGCGCTGCTTCTTCCTCCTTCTTCAAGTGCTTCGGCTTGCGCTTGTAGGTGGTTGCAGGAGCACTCATGGTGGTAGTTGAGAATTTGTACGGCTTGAAGAAGAAGTTGTACGGCTTGAGAAAAAAAAAAAAAAGGTGGAAGACAAAAGAACAATTCGTTTTAGGTCAGTTATAAAAGGAAAACGATCTTCATTCCTTTTAAAAATCGCAAATTGTCTTCCATGCCCCTTTCCTTCCTTTTTTTTTGTACAGCCCAAGTTTCCTCTTGTTTTTGTCTTAGGAATGCGATTGCATTCTAATTGCATTGTCCCCTGCTGGTGGTTGCTTCTTAGTCGCGGACTTTGCAATTGCATTCCCGTTTGCATTCTTTTTCCTTGCCTTGGGTCTTCTTTTAGGAAGAATGCAATCTCATTTGCAATTGCAATCTTCCTAGCTTTTGGCATTTTGCTTTTCCTTTCCTCTTTTCATCTGAACTCACAAGTAAATTGTTAAAAAGTTCACACAAGTAAAATTAATTCAAACTTAGAGATTTTTTTTTTTTTTTTTACTTTCATGTGAATTTTGAATGTTATGGGCAATTTCCCAAGTAGATCCCCAGGTAGAGGTGTTCCCTAAACGGTCAGCTTAAATACCTCAGCCTAGACAGGATTCGGCCTTAGATAGAAATTGCTCAATCATTCACCAATTCATAGAAATAATTTTTTTTTATGTTTTAATTTTTTTTTCTACCTATTCCTTCTTCAATCGATTTCTATTAAGGAAATAGAAACCTTGTCCCTACTAATGCCTTCTCCCCAGTAGGGTTTGATCCTCTGACCATTTACTTTAAAGATATTGCCTTTCTCGTCCTTTAGATCCACAGCTCCGTGTTGATGCACTTTTTCAACGATAAATGGTCCAGACCATCTGGATTTTAGCTTACCTGGAAAAAACTTCAATCTCGAGTTGAATAACAACACTTGTTGTCCTGCGTGCAGGTTTTTTTCTTTGATTCTTTGATCATGCCATTTTTTCATCTTTTCTTTATATAGCTTTGCATTTTCATAAGATGAAAGTCTCAACTCCTCAAGCTCATTTAGCTGAAGTTTCCTCCTGTTTCCTGCCTGAGTCAGATCCAAATTTAATCTCTTTATGGCCTAATATGCTTTATGTTTCAGCTCTAATGGTAGATGACACGTTTTACCAAATATTATTCTGTATGGAGACATTCCCAGTGGTGTTTTCAATGAAGTTCTATGGGCCCATAGCGCTTCATCCAGTCGTAGAGACAAGTCTTTTCTTGATGGATCGACTGTCTTTTCTAAGATTGCTTTTATCTCTCTGTTGGAAACTTCTGCTTGCCCATTTGTTTGCGGATGGTAAGCAGTTGCAATCTTGTGCTTGACATTGTACTTTGCTAGGAGGCTAGCCATGGCTCTATTTGCAAAGTGTGTCCCTTCATCAGTTATCAATACTCTTGGAGTCCCATACCTGGTGAAAATGTTTTTAAGTAAAAATTTCTTCACCACTTTTGCATCATTTATCGTGGTTGCCACTGCTTCTATCCACTCAGATACATAATCTACTGCCAGTAAAATGTAGATATTCCCATATGATGGGGGAAATGGCCCCATGAAGTCAATCCCCCATACATCGAAAATTTCTACTTCGAGTATGTAGTTCATTGGCATCTCATTTCTGGCAGAAATATTTCATGTTCTCTGACAACGATCACAACATTGTGCAAATTCTTGAGCATCTCTGAACAATGTGGGCCAAAAGTAGCCACTTTGGAGCACCTTTGCTACAGTTTTAGTGCCTGCAAAATGTCCTCCATATGGGGCTGCATGACAAGCTTCTAATACTTTCGGCACGTCCTCCTCTGCTATATATCTTCTCCAAATTTGGTCTGGTCCCAGTTTGTATAGGTATGGCTCATCCCAGTAGTAATTACGCATGTCACTGAAAAATCTCTTCAGCTGTTGTGGATTTGCATCTGGTGGAGCTAATCCACTTACCAGGTAGTTTGCTATATCTGCATACCAAGGTATTGCATCTGCTTCTACTGCTAATAGCATTTCATCGATGAATTCATCTTGAATTTTCTCCACTTCTGCTTTTCTAGCCTCTTGTCCTAATCTGGACATGTGATCCGCTACTTGGTTTTCAGTCCCCTTTCTATCATGGATTTCTAAATCAAATTCCTGAAGTAATAGAATCCATCTGATCAACCTTGGTTTTGCATCCTTCTTAGTCAGCAGGTATTTTAGGGCTGAATGATCCGTGTGCACCACAACTTTAGTTCTGACCAAGTAAGATCTGAACTTGTCGAAAGCAAAGACAACTACTAAAAGTTCTTTTTCGGTAGTGGTGTAGTTGACTTGTGCTTCGTTCATTGTTCTGCTGGCATAGTAAATGGGATGGATCATCTTATCCTGTCTCTATGCTAGTACAGCTTCTACCGCAAAATCACTGGCATCGCACATAAGCTCGAACGATTTTGAACAATCTGGCTCTATCATGATAAGTGCAGAGCTTAGTGCTTCCTTAAGTCTTTCAAGTGCAATCGAACATTCTTGATCAAACACAAAAGGTTGGTCCTTCTCCAATAATCTGCATAAGGGTTTGGAAATCTGAGAGAAGTTTTTAATGAACCGGCGATAGAATCCTGCATGTCCTAGGAAACTTCGTATTTCCTTAACTGATTTAGGTGGTGGTAACTTAGAAATTAATTCCACCTTTGCTTTATCTACTTCAATGCCTTTCTTTGAAATTCGGTGTCCCAGCACGATTTCTTCTTGTACCATGAAGTGGCACTTCTCCCAATTGAGGACTAGATTGGTTTCTTCACATCTTTGCAAAACATGTTCAAGATTTGTAAGGCAACTTTGATATGTTTCTCCAAACACCGAGAAATCGTCCATAAAGATTTCTACCATCCTTTCCACCATGTCTGAGAAGATTGCCATCATACATCTTTGGAATGTTGCTGGTGCATTGCATAGTCCTAACGGCATTCGTCGAAATGCAAAGGTCCCATACGGATAGGTGAAAGTTGTCTTGTCTTGATCTTCATGTGCAATTGTTATCTGGTTGTATCCTGAATATCCGTCCAAGAAGCAATAATATTCTTTTCCTGCCAAACGATCAAGCATTTGATCGATAAATGGAAGCGGGAAATGGTCCTTTCTGGTTGCTTTGTTCAGCCGACGGTAATCCATGTAGATTCTCCATCCCGTAATTGTCCTTGTTGGGATAAGTTCGTTCTTTTCATTCTGGATTATTGTAATTCCGCCCTTTTTAGGTACGCATTGTACTGGACTTACCCAGCTGCTGTCTGCAATAGGGTAAATTATTCCTGCATCGATCCATTTTATGATTTCCTTCCGGACCACCTCTTTCATTACAGGGTTCAGCCGCCTTTGACTTTCGATTGAGTTTTTCGCTCCTTCTTCCAAGTTGATCTTATGCATGCAGAATGAAGGACTGATACCTCTAATGTCTGCAGTGGTCCAGCCGATTGCTTTTTTATGTCGTGCAAGAACCTGCAACAGAGAAAATTCATCTTGGTCAGTGAGAGCGGATGAGATGATCACTGGTAGAGTCTCTCCCTTTCCAAGGAAAATATATTTCAAATGGGGTGGCAATGGTTTGAGTTCAAGCTCTGGCGGTTCCTCTATAGATGGCTTAATCTAAATTGCCTTTTCTTCTGCTAATCTCAAGGGGCTAATATAAGCAATTTCTTCCTGTTCATCTTGACTTGTTAATTCTTCTTCTTCAATCTCTTCTTCATTGTTTTCATCCTTATTTGATAGGTTTTGAAACCCATGCAACTGCAAGGTGTCTACAATCTCAATTTTCGAACATTCTTCTAAATCCTCTGGATATCTTAATGCATTGAGAACATTGAACGTAATTTGTTGATCGTTAACTCTCATTGTGAGTTCTCCTTTTTGCACATCGATCAACGTTCTCCCTGTTGCTAAGAAGGGTCTTCCCAGAATAGTTGGGACTTCTCTATCTGCTTCGCAATCCAAAATGATGAAGTCAGCAGGGAAGACGAATTTATCTACTTTAACTAGCACATCCTCAATCTTCCCTGTCGGTCGAGCTATTGATCTATCTGCCAATTGTAATGTTACTGTCGTAGGTCTGACCTCGCCAATCCCCAATTTCTTGAAGACGGATAGTGGCATTAAGTTGATACTGGTGCCCAGATCGCATAGTGCTCTTCCTACATCCATGCTTCCGATCATGCAAGGGATCGTGAAACTCCCTGGATCTCTTAGCTTTGGTGGCAGTTTACTTGTGATGAGAGCGCTACAATTTTCAGTTAACGCCACCGTCTCAAATTCTCCCAACCTGCGTTTCTTTGTTAAGATATCTTTCAGAAATTTAACATAATTAGGCATCTGTTCAAGCACCTCCACTAATGGAATATTAATATGGAGTTGCTTAAGGATGTCTAAAAATTTGTTAAATTGAGCGTCCTGATTCTTTTTCTTGAATATCTGGGGGAAGGGTGGTGGTGATCTGTATTCTTGGTGGGTAGAAGTGGATTCCTTTGTTGTTGCATCTTTCTTTTCCTCTTCCGGATGTTTAGTGACCACTTCTTCTATTGCTTCCCTGGATTTTTCCTTGCTTGGTTCCTGAATTTTCTCCTTTATGTATTCCTCCCTTTCTTCTTCAGAATCTTTGGTCTTTTTTGAATTTTCTGGCTCCTTAGGCATCTCTGGGCCTTCATAGTTTAATCCACTTCTTAAGGTTATTGCTTTGCAATGCTCTTTGCCTTCGCGTTGTGGATTTTCCGTGGAGCTTGGTAATGTTCCTTGTGGCCTATTTTTCATCTCGTTTGCCAACTGTCCAACCTGTATCTCCAGATTCCGCAAAGAGGCTGCTTGACTTTGGATGATTGCATCATTTTTCGCTATGAATTCCTTCATTAGGTTTTCCAAAGATGGACCATGAACTGCTGATTGTTGTTGCATTGGATTCACATTCTTCTGTGTGTATTGTTGCTGTGATTGATTGTTGAAACCCAGCGGCATTCCCTGTTTCACCTATTGAGTCTGACTTGAAGTTCCTGCATTCTGTCCGCTCCACGAGAAGTTAGGGTGCTGCCGCCAACTCAGATTGTATGTATTCGAGTATGGGTTCGATCTGTTCTGACCTATATAGTACACATAAGCAAGATTGTAAGGACAGTTATCAAAAATATGATTGTCATTACAATAACACAAGAAGGGTTAGGAATATGATTTATTGCTGCAATTGGCACTTGATTTCCTAATGCAAGGTTCTTCAATGTGTTGTTCATTGCAGATATTTGTTGGCTTAATGCTGCTATGGAGTCTACTTCATGTATTCCTGCAACATTCCTTGCATTGTGAGATTCATCCTCTCCCCACTGGCTGTTGTTTGAAACCATAGCATCTAAGATTTCATTGGCTTCATTCACCGTCTTCTTCAACAAGGATCCATTAGCAGATGCGTTGGCTAGGGTCTTTGAAGCCTGTGTCAATCCATTATAGAAATGTTCTATGAGGAGACAAGCTGGCAACCCATGATGTGGGCATCTTCTCACCAACTTCTTGAAACGCTTCCAAGCAGTGTCTACTCCTTCATTGGTTCCTTGCTTGAATGTAATTATCTCTCCTCTAATCTGTGCGTTCTTTGTGGGAGGAAAGTACTTAAGAAGGAATTTCTCTGCTAGTTCATCCTAAGTTCTTATGGAGTCAGGGCGAAAAGAGTCTAACCATGCTTCTGCATTGCCCTGTAGAGAAAAGGGAAATAATTTTAGGCGCAATGTTTCACTCGAGATCCCATTCATTTTAAATGAATTGCAAATTCTAAGAAACATCTTGATGTGTTTGTGGGGATCTTCGTTGGGTAGTCCTGCAAATTGGCCCATGGTTTGCAACATATGGAACATCACTGGTTTAAGTTCAAAATGATTGGGTTCAATATTAGGTTCTACAATCCCTGTATTCAGATTCTGAAAAGTGGCAGCTGCATAATCTCTAATTGCTCTATCCCTTTCTTCTGCAATGAAGATGGGATTTCCTGGAGGAATTCCCCTTTGCTGTTGCATATTATTTGCATTTTGTGGATTTCCTCAATTTGCTGGATTTGCTTGAGGATCAGCTACAGGTGGGTCCATTTGTACTTCCTGTAAATTGCTTTCCTTACAGACTTCCTGTGCGATCAACTCCTGCAATTCCTTTTTCTTCCTCCTCTGCTGTCTGCGGCGTTGGTGGAAGGTCCTCTCTATTTCAGGATCAAACTTCAAGAGGTGAAGCTCTTTTTGCATGCACTACGTTCAACTTGCAAGTACCTTCAATCTGAGTTTGGATTTTCCTGCAATAGGAGGATTGCAATTACAATGCAATTGCAATCTAATTGCAATCTGCTCACAATTTGTGTGCCAAAAATAAATTTTATTGAAAATGTCGTTCTACGGCAACGGTGCCAAAAACTTGATCCGCTTTGCTACGATACAACACGCAAGTGCACGTGATCGAAGAAATAAAGAAACTGGAAGTATTCCAGAGTATCGTACCCAAGGGAACGGGGATTAACAAAATCTATTTAGAATGACACAAAATTGCTTGCAAAACACAATTGGGGTAACCGAAATAAAATGCAAGAGTTTGGTTTTTAACAAGAGTGAATTTAATGAGTTAAAAAATAAAGTAAGGATTCAAGTGATGCAAGCACCTTTGGAAGAATGCGATTCACTTTGCAATTGCAATCATAGTTAACATGTGAGAACTGAGTAAACCGAGTTCAACTCCTATTCGATTTTGCTTCAAAATCTTTTGGAGACTAAGTGATTAAACCTATATGTCTATGGCTAATCTAACTTAGATACTTAGCGCACAACTCTAGTGGTTTTGGAGTCTCGCCCTATGTCTAGGGTCGATGTTCAGGACTTATTTCTAAGCCTTTTCCTCCATTGCTTTTGTGACATCGGCTTTCCCTTAACTCTTTCGATATTAAGTTCGAGCTTGATGAGCAATCACTAGTTGGCCGGCTAGGTTTACCCGAATCTAAATTCAACAAAAGCAAACAAAGTTCACATGCTAACTAGATTGTTTATGCCTTAGAGCTTTACATTTTTCCTTAGGGCATTCACCAACTTGAACCCGTAGAGAAAATTTAGCTCATTGTAGATAAAATAAAAATCCCAAAATTATTTGTTGAAAATTTCATAGTTTTAAAAGAGGAGATAATTAATTCCAAAGAGAACCTAATTAAATTACCAAGAAAAATGTCTACTAAGAAAATCAATTTTCCTAGAATAAGCTACTGGAGTTCAAATTCTGTTTTTTTTAAAAAAAAGAAACCCACGGATGAATAAGAAATTGAAGGGTTTTGAGCATGGAAATTAACAATATTTTCCCATCCACCACCTACTGTATATAGTGCTTAACCCACGAAAAATCCAAAAAAATAGCAAAACATTACCCAAATTCCTTAATGTGATCGATTCAAATTCGTTCAAATCTTTGAATCTTAATCTCTTCAACAATCGTCGAGGAGAGATCTTGTTTCGAAAATTAAAATTAACCAAATCACGAGCAAAAGAAAAAAGAAAACAGAGAATGAAATTGTTGTTTACTGCTGTGTGGAAATAAATGGAAAACCCATAAACAAAAGGTGCAGAAACTGGAATTTTCGTTGAATGAAACTAAAATCAGAGACTTCTAGAGCTACAATGTAAGGAATAATTGTGAAAATAAAATAGAAATTGAAATAGAACTGATCGAATAACAATTGGAATTCAAAATGAGCTGCTGTCTACGAAGAAAACAGAAAAGTAAAAACCCAGAAAATTGCTTCGGAAAAACAGAAGAATAGAACCCCCGAACTACGACCACTTCACTTCTCGGCTTCCTCCCTTTTTAAAGTCAAACCAAGCCTCATCTCCTTCCAAATTTGGATCCTAAATTAGTGGGTAGAATGATCTTCTCGCTGGAAATTCCCATAAACTGTGCAAATTACGTAAATCATGGTGATTCCCGCTAATTTCGTGCTTGACTTGTTGTTCCATACAATGCAATTCACATTGCAATTGCATTCTTCTTCCTTTGCTCTTCACTTTACATTGCAAATGGAATGCAATTGCATTCCCTTTTGCAAAGTCTTCAAATCTGCACAAAAGAACATCAACTTAAGCCACTTTCTTCCTCTTTCCTCTTAATTCTTTTATTCATCAAGTTTCAACAAGCTTGCATGAATTTATTAAAAATGTTACTTTTATCTTGCTTGTTAGTCAACAAAATCCACAAAATTGGCAAGAACAACTTGGTTTTAGAGTTAAATAATTCTCATAACAAAATCGCACCGTATTTTGAAACTTATTTGAACAAGTTATAAAATCCAAATTCTATTTTAGAAATTAAAATATTAGAAACTCTATTTTGCATAGTATTTTGAAACCTATTTCAAATATAATGGGTTGAAAATTTTGTTTAGTAACCATCTTTAGTTTTATTTTAATCTTTTAAAACATCAACTAGGTGGTCGGGTCGCTGGGATGATTGGGGCAGTTGGGGCGTCGGTGGTGGTTGCAAAGTGGTCAAGTCGCCTGAGTGGTCGCTGGGTGGTTGTCGAGTGGTCAGGTCGCTGAAGTGGTCACCGGAGTGGTCATGAGGGTGGTCGAGTTGCTGGGTGGTTGGGTCGCCAAAGTAGTCATTGGAGTGGTCACCAGGTGGTCGTCAACAGTGGTTGTCGGGTGGTTGGGTCGTCAGGGTGATTGTTAGAGTAGTTATCGGAGTGGTCGGGTCATCGGAGTGGTCTCTAGGTGGTTGTCAATGGTGGTTGCACAGTGGTCAGGTTTTCGGGGTGGTTGTCTACGGTAGTTGCCGAGTGGTTGGGTCACCGAAGTGGTTGTTGGATGGTCGTTGGCAGTGGTTGCGGGCAAGTGGGGTCACTAGGTCATCGGGGTGGTTGAGTCGCTGGAGTGGTTGCCAAAGTGGTCATCAAGGTGGTTGGGTTGCTAGGGTAGTCGTCAACAGTGGTTGCCAGGTGGTTGGGTCTCAAGGTGATCATTGGAATTGTCATCAGGGTGGTCAGGTCACCGAAGTGGTCATCATGTGATCATCGACGGTGGTTGCCAAGTGGTCGAATTTTTGAGGTGGTCATCAACGATAGTTGTAGGGTGGTTGGGTTTTCGGAGTGGTTATCGGATGATTGTTGGGGGTGGTTGCGGGAAAGTGGGGTCGCTGAGGTGGTTGGGTCATCGGGGTGGTTAGGTCGTTGGAGTGATCGCCTGAGTGGTCATTAGGGTGGTCGAGTTGCTGGGTGATTGGATCGCCAAGGTGGTCACCGGGTGGTTGTCAACAGTGATTGCTGGGTGGTTGGGTCGTCGAGGTGATTGCCAGAGTAGTCATTGGGGTGGTCGGATCACGTAGTGGTCACCAGCTGGTTGTCGGCGGTGGTTTCCAAGTAGTCAGGTTTTTGGGGTGGTCGTCAATGGTAGTTGTCGGGTGGTCAGGTCGCTGGAGTTGTTGTCGGATGGTCGTTGGCGGTGGTTACGGGCAACTGTGGTCCCTGAGGTGGTTGGGTCATCGGGGTGGTCAGGTTTTTAGGGTGGTCGTCAAACTGGTCTCTGGAGTTGTCATCAGAGTGATCGTTGGAGGTAGTCGTCAGCAGTGGTCAAGTCACCGGTGTGGTCGTCAGAGTTGTCATCATCAGCGGTCGTCGGGTGGTCGTCACAGTTGTCACCAGAGTTGTTGTCGAAGTGGTCGCCAGAAATGGAAGAGGAAAACATGGGACAAACCCCATAGGGTTGCACTGTTAACCCATGGGGTTGTGTTTCAAAACCAATGGTTTTGAACACCATGGGCCAAACATGATTTTGGGTTTGGAACCCAAAACCATGGGCCAAACGCTCCCTAAGTGGTTTCACTCCAAGGCCTCTCAAAGGGAAAAAAAGAATATGATTGAGGGAATTCCTAACCAGAATGGGAGTTAGGTGGAAGATAAGGAGGACATAACGTTGGTTGCTAAGGATTACTTCACCTCTCTCTTGCAATCTTCCTCCCCATGTATCAAGGCCATTTAAAGAATTGTTAAACGCATTCCTAGGAGGATCACAGACCCAACAAAACAAGATGTTGGGGAGACCTTTCAGCAGGGCTAAGATCGAAGCAACATTGGAAAGCATGTGTCTTTCTAAAGCCCCTAGACTTGATGGAGCTCACACCATGTTTTGCCAACAGTATTAGAATATTGTGGGGGATGAGACGATAAGAGTCTATCTTCAAGGTATTAATAAAGGGGTTGATGTTGGTCATCTTTGAAGGAAATAATCGAATTAAACCCACAATGGAAGCATTAGAATAGACTTTGATTTTATTTTAAAATTAAACAAAAAATAATTTACGCTAAGTATTACATATCTTTGAGATAATATGGAGAAAAATCATGTGAGTCTTTATCTCCTCCAAAAGTCTTCCTAGCTATGGCTCGAACAAAAGACCAAAGAGGTTTGTGGAAACCTTCTTGAAAATAGAGAGAGGCAGAGAGAGGAGAATTTGAGTTCTTTTCTCTTGTGTAAAATGCATCCAATGACTCATTCCTAGGGTCCTATTTATAGTGGCCTAAGGAAAATCTTTGTCATAGTTAAATAATATATTTTAATATTTGATATATTAAAATATATTAAATTCTCCTATGACAACTATTTCCTTATTTGAATCTTATTCAAATTTTATAAATATATTTTCTTTAATGTATCTTAATACATTAACAATTTCTTTGATATTTAATGTATCATATACAATAAACATGTTTTCCCTCATTTAATATATCAAATATATTAAATATTAATTTGAACTTTTCAAATTTTTGTTTAACAAAATTGATTCCTTATTGTTTGGAGCTAGTAAAGGGACCTGATGGACCTATAGATTATAAGCTCCAATGATAAAAATCAATTAATTAAACTCTTTAATTAATTAATTTCCATCATTAACTATATGTCACTCCACTATAGATTTAGAGTTGCACTCTTATGCACTATAGGGTAAGGTGTGTCCATCTATCTAATCGTTACATACAAGTTGATCATTCACTAGTTTTTCGTAATTACAGTTGGGTCAAAAGTCCGTTTTACCCCTATAATTACATCTTATACCTTAAGTATCACTAATTCTCTAATGAACAATTTGTTTATGATCCAACCATAAACTAAGTGCCTCTCGAACCAATGAGAAAGTGGGACTCCATTGTTCAAGTTTTGAAATAAGCACTTAAGGGAACTATTCATCTACTTACCCTACATGGGAAAGAGTGAATTCCATCTTGTGAGATTATGTTCCCAGCTCCCTATTTGGCCAAGTTCCCAAAATGGTAAGCTTATTGAATCGGCTACAAAAGCCACTCTCACCCATGCAAATCAAAGGACAAGCCCTCACATACAGGAGTTTATAACTCACTTAGGATTAAGATCGAGTCACTATGATCATCCTGATGAAATATTAATCTTCTCAATCAACGAATTGATAAAGATAGATTAAATATTTCATGGTCCAGTCTTATACAAACTCATTGTATAAGATACTCTCATTCACATGTCTCCACATAAACAATTTGGATCAAATCATTTGTAACTATTACAAAGTGGGTTGTATAAATAGTGTTACCAGGATAAGGCACCCAACCTTATCCATGTACTATGACCCTTTAGGTTATTTCTTGAACATGATCCTCTTGTATGTCAATCATATACTGTTCAAGATTACACTAATAACCTTTGATTTTTCATGTAATGGATGATATTATATTCCAAATAAAATAATCAAAATTATTATTAATTATTAAATAATTAATTAATTACAAGGCTTTAGGACATAAATCCAAACACTCTTAGCAGTACCTTGATTACGCTAATCCCAAAAGTACCAAATCCTAGGAGGATGGAAGAGTTAAGACCAATAAGCTTATGTAATGTCATTTACAAAATCATAGCCAAATCTTTAGCTAACAGGCTCAAGGGCGCCTGGAGAATGTTATATCACTTACCCAATCTACTTTTGTTCCAGGGAGACTCATCACAGACAATGTCATTCTCAGGTTTGAATGCATCCACACGATCAATAGCAAGAGGAGGGGTAAGGAAGGGGTAATAGCCATGAAGCTCAATATGAGCAAGGCTTATGATAGGGTTGAGTAGGTCTGGTGTTGGAGAAAAATGAGATCGATAATAGTGATAGGAATGAACACTATATATTATAGGAATAAAAGTTATTCTGGTATAATACTTGGATGAAATTGTTTCACTTTAGTGAAGGAACACTTGACCTACCCTACGACGACACTTGTTATGTTTGATTTTTATGCTAAAATTGAATGGATAATTGTTTACATGATGTTAAATTATATATTTTATATATTTCAATATTATGACTATTTCTCTCAATTTTAATTTTATTACTGATAAGTCAAAATTGAAAAAAAATTATTGCTTGGAAAACTATGTTAACATTATAATGGCAGTATAAAATTTTGAATTGTCTTTATTAAGAAATGTTCTCAAAACATGTTGCTAATGTTATTCGAATTGTTCATGAAGCACATGATTAATGAATCAAAAGTAAACGAGATAGCTAGTATGTATCTTTTAGTTGACATGTTAGATGTCAAGCTTAGAAGATAAAGAAGATGATGAAAACATATGAGATGTTGAAGTCAATAAAAACTAAATTCAGATAATTGTCTAAATGATCTCGAAATTAAGTATTACAAAAATTCAATAAAAGGAACCAAATGACTGAAGCTATATAAAATGAAATAGTTCCTAAATTAGCCAAGATATTGATAATGAGAGGAATTTTTGAAATACATCTATGGGAAGAAAAATATAAATGAAATTGAATTTGATTTACTAGATTTTTGTGAAGAATAAATAACGCCACCTAGATGGTTGATACAAGATCCACTATCAAGATTTCTTTCTTTATTACATTTAATATGTAATTCTTAGAAAATACTTAACATGTAGAATAGTTTCTACAAGTTGGCACCAGGAAGCCCATCTCAGTTAGTGTAGTGGGAAACATTAAAGTGTCATTAAGTAAAGATTGTTACTTAATGTTGAATATGGTGTTTTTAGTAACCATAAGAGAAATTCAATTTCTCAAACTTTATTACTAAAATGATCATATAGTATGAATTACTTTAAAGTGTTAAATTTTATATTTTCAAAATTGTTTGAAAATGCATTCAGCTGAAAATAGGAACAATTTGTATATGTTAAAATGTTGACCTATACTATACTACAAAATACTGAGATTTCAGGATTATAGAATCCATAATAGAAAGACATTGTTTTCTCCTAAAAGATGATACTTGACTTTGGTAGTTAAGGCTGATTAACATCAACTTGAATAGAATGAAAAGACTAGTAAGAAGTAATTCTTTAAAAGTTAGTTAATTACTTTGTTTGCCTGTAGATCTTGTGCAAGATAATTATTGGACCTTTATTTGATAAAGCTAGAAGGCCAAAGAATACTTTGGGCTTACACATTCTGACCCTAGTGGTTTGGTGAATGTAAAGGCCAAATAAAGTCATGAATATTTCATCACTCTAGTTGATGATCTTTCAAGGTACAAGTATCTTTACCTAATACAACATAAGTCTAAATTTTTGTAAAGTTCAAGAAAATTAAGGCTGCAGTTAAAAATTGATTAGGTAATTAAGTATATCAAGATATTATGATCAAATCATAATAGAAAATGCAGGAACCTTACGTTGATAGAAAATGGGTTTTTATCCCAATTATCTTAAATACTAAGTACATTTATGTGAAATTGTACTACAAGAGGAGAAACAAAACCTTGTTGGACATGGTCACATCAATAGTGAGTTACACGTCATTACAAGACTCTGGTTATGATATGCAATAGAGATTGCATAGTGAACATTACTCCCTCCAAAACTGTCTACGAGACAATTTTGAGATTATAGAATAGTAGTAAAGATAGTTTACAACACTTCACCATTTGAGAATGTTAAGTTTACATACTGAAATAAGCACAAAAATGCTATAAATGTTCAAAGACATGCCTAAGTGTAGGTCATCTCTAAGGAGTATAAAATGGTCTTTTATCTAGTTCTAAAAAGAATAAGGTATTTGTATGACACATATCATTTTCCTATAAGAAATGTCAAATAAAAGACTACAAACCTTTAATCAGGTGAGATAGTGTTAATAAATGGTTCCAAGTGAAGCCACTATATAGTTAACAAATGTTGTTAACAATTTTAATTACATTTGAAAGTCAAATGGATCCTAGTCATGAATTGGGTAAGCCTCATTGTAGTGGGAGAGTTATGAGATAACTCAACATTTACAAGGACTTAATTCAAGCCCAAATTTTCAGGTTAGATGAAAAAGTTGAAGGCTTAATACCCTCAAAGTGAGACTAATGGAAAATGGTTAAACCTAATAGAAGAAAGTAGACTGCGAGTAAACTTTCTCACTTGTTGCCAAACTAGAGTATGTTAGCATTATTTAATTCATTGTTTCATATGAGATATGAACATGAATGTTTAGAATTTGTTTATGAAAAGACATCTTAGATAATGCATCTCCACAAATCAATCAGAAAGGTTTATTTTCAAAGATCAAAAGAATAAAGGTTTGCAAAATAGTAAAGGTTCATTTATGAAATGAATTTTACCATTAAATCTGTAAATATAAGGTTTGATAAAATTATCAAAACCTATGACTTTGGATAAATATTAACTAAGCTTGTATAGACAAGAAAATCATTAATTGCCTAGCTAGTGGACATTTCTCATGTTTTATGTTGATGATATTTTACTTATTATAAATGATGTAAGATTTCTATCTAACATAAAAGGTTGACTACTTAAACAATTTTAAATAAATAATTTGGAATGACTTGGTATATTTTATATGCCCAAAATGGAGATTTTAAGGACAAAATGTTAACTTTGTCTCAAACATCTTATATTGACAAAATTGTTGTCAAATATTTGATATTTATGTCTAAGAAAGAGTATCCTAAGACAACCTTAAATGTTGAGAGCATATGATTAATTATCTACTTTAAGTAGGAGACAATTAATGCATAAATGAGACTTAACAATTAATATGCAATTGGTTAGCATAGATCAGTTATGCGAATGGTATGATCAGAAAATTAAAAACTTTATCAAATTATCTATGGATAATGAGAATTTTTTGTATGGAGTAAGAAATTTGATATTTACAAGATACGCTGGTTCTTACAAAGATTTAGGAAATTTATGTTAAGATAAATTTTACCCTACATGGTGGAGTATGGTATACAAAGTAAAATTGTTTTGCTTGTGAAGCAACAAAATGACTTGTATGACTCAAATAGTTCCTTAAAGATCTGAAATGTGTTTCAGATATGATTTAGTCTATCCTCTTTATTATGATAATAATGGTGCAAAGACTAATATTAAGGAAATTAGAAAACACCAATGTATAGGAAATCATATCGAGAGAGACAAAGCATCATGGTAGTGACCAATATTACTTTTAATGGCAGTTGTTTGAATCTATATAAAAAGACCCTCCATGCTAAAGTGTTTGAGGGTCACCTAGAATGTTTAGGATTACGAGACATGTCTTATCTTTGTTAGGGCAAGTGGGAGAACATGTTGGGTATAAAGTATGCCTTAAGATACATGTCTAATTGGCTTTAGTGTAAGTGGAAAATTGTTGGGATTTATGTCCTATAGTTTCATAATTAATGGTTTATTTAATAATTAGTAATTATTTCAATTATTTACAATATAATATTATCCATTTTATGAAAAATCCAAGATTATTAGTGTAATCTTGAACATTATATGGTTGGCATACGGGAGGATCATGTTCAAAAATAATCTAAAGAGTCATAGTATATGGATAAGGTTGGATTCCTTATCCTGGTAACATTATTGATACGACCCACTTTGTAATAGTTACAAATGATTTAATATAAATCGTTCATGTGGAGACATGTGAGTGGGGGTATCTTAGACAATGCGTTTGTATAAGAATGGATCACGAAATATTTAATTTCTCTTTATAAATCAATTACTTGAGAAAATCAATATTTTATCACAATGATCATATGCAACTTGATCTTAATCCTAAGTGAGTTATGAACTTCTGCCTATGAGGGCTCGTTATTTGATTTACATGGGTTACAGTGGCTTTTGTAACTGATTCAATATGTCTACCATTTTGGGGACTTAACTAATTAGGGAGCTGGGAACATAATCTCACAAGATGGAATTCACTCATTCCCTTATAAGGTAAGTAGATTAATAGTTCCCTTAAATGCTGATTTCGAGACTTGAACAATGGGGTCTCACCCTCTCACTGGCTTGAGAGGGACTTACTTTATGGTTGGATCCTAAACAAAATTTTCATTAGATGATCAATGGTACTTAAGGTGCAAGATGTTTACAGGGTAAAACGGACTTTTTGACCTAGCTGTAATTATGAACAACTTGTGAAGGATCGACTTGCATGTAGTGATTATATCCATGGACACAACTTGTCCTACAGTACATAAGAGTGCAATTCTAAATCTATAGTGGAGTGACATAGATTTAATGAATGAAATTAATTGATTAAAGAGTTTAATTGATTAATTTTGTATCATTGGAGCTTATCATCTGTAGGTCCATAAGGTTCCCTTGCTAGCTCATATGAACAAATAAGGATTGTTGAGAGAAAATTTTGAAATGTTCAAATTAAAATTTAATATATTTGATATATTAAATGAGGAAAAACATATTTATTGTATATGATACATTAAATATTAAAGAAATTATTAATGTATTAAGATACATTAAAGAAAAGATATTTATTAAATTTGAATTAGATTCAAATAAGGAAATAGATGTCGTAAGAGGATTTAGAAAAGTTTGAATAAGATTCAAACTAGTTAGATAAATATATTTTAATAAATTAGATATTAAAATATATTATTTAATTAATTTTCCTAGACCACTATAAATAGGACTCTAGGGGTGAGTCATTGTGTGCATTCTTCACAAAAAAAAGAACTTTTGAAATTCTCTTCTCACTCCCTCTCTCTATTTTCAAGAAGGTTCCACAAACCTCTTTGGTCCTTTATTCAAGTCATAGCAAAGAAGACTTTATGGAAGTCTTGGAGTTCAACCTCATTGGAGTTGGAGCACAAGGAGAAAAAGACCCACCAGAATATTCTTCATATTATCCAAAGGTATGTTTTACTTAGCCTAAAATGTTTTTTGTTTAATTCTAAAATAAAATCAAAGTCGATTCCAACACTTCCATTGTGGGTTTAATTTGATTATTCCCATCATATTTTGCAAGAAAAAGGAGGAAACACCGAGTCACCTCATCTAGTCCTATAAGTTTTCTTCCTCAATTTGAAGTTTATTCTTCCCAAACTTATTTGATCCCTCTGATTTGAACAGAACAGAATGGAGTGTGGACGATTATTGGAAATGGACGTTAGATAAGATGGATAAGGCGGAGAGGACTAAAGTTATTCTTATCATGTGGAGCCTTTGAAACTACCGAAACCAACTTAATCAAAGCAAGAAACAAGTAGACTTCCAACAAATCAAAAGTCCAATTGATAAAGCTTTAGAAGAGTCTCGAGGAAGTGTGGTTGCTTACCTGGCCCCTATGAGATCCGAGACTTGTGCGAGTCAGGAAAGATGGACTCCCCCTGATCGCTAATGCTTTGCAACAACACACAAGTGCACGTGATCGAAGTAATAAAGAAACTGGAAGTATTCCAGAGTATCGTACCCAAGGGAACGGGTTTTAACAAAATCTACTGAGATGACACAAAATATGTTTGCAAATTGCAATTGTGGTAACCATTGGTGTGAAAATGATTGAGTGGTTGTTTTTGCTAAAGAAACTAAATAAAAATGATAAAAGAGGGATTCAAACGAGTTTTTGCTCCATTGAAAGAAATTGCGGCCTAATTGCAATTGCATTCCTTTGACTTCAACATTTAAGCTTTGTAAACCGAATTCAACACCTATTCGACCTTCTATGAAGTATCTTTAGGAGGCTAAGCGATTAAACCGACATTTCTATGGCTAATACGAACTTAGTTAATTTTGAAACACAATTCTTTTGGTTTTAAAGGTTTTGCCCTATGTCTAGGGTCAAAAACAAATTCCTATGTCTAGGCTATTTTCCTTTATTGCTTTTATGAAATCTAAATTTTTATCTAACATTTTCAGAATTAGACTCAAATTTTGTCTACTAATCTAGGTGATCAATCTAGACTAATAATAAGCATTAAAATCAATAAAAGCAAACAAGCTATGGATGAAGCAAGGTTGCTCTCACAATTAGGCCTTTATTCCTATCTTTAGGGCATCCACATGCTTGAATCCCAAAGAAGAAATTAGCTCATCATAATTAAATTAAAAAAAAAAAAACAGTAAGCTAAAATTAAAGTAATTCATTGGTAGAAAAGAAAATTTGGAAAATAAACTAAAGAATTCTAGTAAGCAAACTTGTATGAAAATTCTATTATGCCAAAAGAAGCTTTAAAGCAAAATGGAAGAATTTATAACTTTATTAAAATGCTAAAAAAAAAAGAAGATACAATTAGTAGCTATCTTTAAATTAAAAAAAAAACAAAAAATAAAAATGAAGAACACAGTGTTCGTTCATGAAAGAAACCCACAAAAAAAATGAAGATCTTCCTCCCAAATCGAGCTCAATCGAATAAGGTTTTGCTTTTTACCAACATCAACTTCGTTGAGATAGGATTAAGGAAGGGATTCGAACTAAGATGAAGAAGAAATGAATAGAAAACAGCAACTACAAAGCTAAACTGAGAATTGCAGAAAATGGGCATGAAAAGAAAAACCCAGCCACCATTTGCTTCGTTTTCTACCATTTTTATAGGCATTGAGGGCTAGGGTTTCCATCTTGGAGCTCCTTAATTCGTGGGTAATTGATTGAGCACAAGATTTAGCCGTAAATTCTCCATAAATCAAGCAATTCCCGTGGGTTTGGTGATTTTCCGAAAATTCTGCACTTTTTCAAGTCTAGAAAATGCAATTGCAATCTTCTTCTTTGTGCTTCACCTTGCCTTCCAAAGGGAATGAAATTGCATTCTCATTTGCAATGTCTTCACTTCTTCAAATCTGCACAGAAAAACATCAACTTAAGTCAACTTTCTTGCATTTCTTTACTTAATTTCTTTTTTTATCATATTCCAACAAGCTTGCATGAATTTAATTAAAAATGTTATTTTTAGCTTGCTCGGTAATCAATAAAGCATGCAAAAATGGCAAGAACAACTTAATTTTAGGGTTAAATAATCCTCATAAATGAGAATTATCACCCCAACTTGATCATCCGTGACTCTTGAGGGTCTTCGATTTGTGAGGGTCATCGTCAATGAAAAGAAGATGGCTGATAAAAGCTCTCAAAGGTCTTGCCATTCGGGAAAGGCTAAAGAGTATCGTTGATAGATTCGGTATCCCCTCTCTTCCAATCATGGTCGAACCTCATTCCTTAGAGATTATTAGAATCCTCAACAAGGAAAGCTTGGATTTTTTTAAAACAAAAAATGTCACTGATGACATTTTTGAAATCGCCCCTCAATTGGGTGTGGTTTTGTTCACGCATTGCTCAAGGTCCTGCAACAACGTTGCTCATGTTCTTGTGCAAGTTGAAACTTGGGAGCCTTCTTTTTGTAACTCTTCATTTTCCAATTTGGAAGATGGTTTGTTTTTTCTGGTTTCTCATTTTCCAATGACTTTTTTGGAGCACTCTTGTTGTGATTAGCTTGGTTTCGTTATTAATGCATTATGGTTTCAAAAAAAAAAAACATTTTTTGCATCTTTTTGTTACACAATTTCATACTAATTACATTTAGGCTAAATTATAAAAAATACCCCTAAACTATGGGGTTTGTGTCAAAAATACCCCTAAACTTTAAAAAGTTTCAAAAATACCCCTGAACTTTGAAAAAAGGTTCAAAAATACCCTTGCTGTTAAGTTTGGATGGAAACAGTTAAAGTTTTGTTTCAAAAATACCCCTAAACTTTCAAAAAAGTTTCAAAAATACCCTTGGCCTTAAAAAAACTTTAAAAAAATATATTTACCATTAAATTTTGGATGGAAAACGTCAAAATTTCGCTTCAATAATACCCTTGAAAGCGAAAATATGAGAAGAGGATACACGAGCAAGCTCAATGTAAGTTTTGTCGAAATCGAAATTCATCTCTCTCTCTTTCTCTCTGAATTGATTGATTGGATCTGGATTTTGAGCATTTGACTGTTGAATCGTTTTTCTTCTGGATTGTGCTTTCTGGAATTTTATTTGAAGGTAATTGTTAGAGAAATTTCCATGGAAGTTTAAAGAGAGAGCTTGAATTTGTGAAGATTTGGGGATTAATCTTTGGCTTTTGGACAAATCTGCTTGCTTAATTGGTTTTTCTGTCCATTCGAATGTTTGTCAATTTCATTGGGAATTTTTGCCTTTGATTGCGGTATTTTGTCTTTTTCTTTTTCTGGTAAGAATCTAAAATGGGTTTAAATGTCATTTTATCGAATTTTTTTTATTTCTCAAATTCTATTTTTGGAAATCTTTTTTTTTTGTTTTGTATTATACAAAACGATTTTAAAATATTGAACAAATTTTAGAAATTGTTTTTATGCTTTTTGGGACAAATATTATTGAAGCGACGTTTTCCATCCAAAATTTATTGGTAAATATTTTTTTTTAAGGCCAAGGGTATTTTTGAAACTTTTTTGAAAGTTTAGGGGTATTTTTGAAACAAAACTTTAACGGTTTCCATCCAAACTTAACAGCAAGGGTATTTTTGAACCTTTTTTCAAAGTTCAGGGGTATTTTTGAAACTTTTTAAAGTTTAGGGGTATTTTTGACACAAACCCCATAGTTTAGGGGTATTTTTTATAATTTAGCCTTACATTTATGTATGTGTTTGTGGCAATCAACTACACCTTGTGTTGAATGTTTGAATTGGAACTTCAAATAGCTTTGCTTTCCACATTTTTAATGATATGGATTAATGGTAAAATTCAACTTTTATATCTAAACATGTTACATTGTATCAATTTGCATCCTAAACTTTCAATTTCATCAGATTGGGACCATAGATCACTTAGTTAAATGTTCCAATTTTTACTCTCTATTCAATTTTCGCTAATTCACCCACTAATTTTAACAAAAACAAAAACAATGTAAAAATCTTTGTAGACGCAGTTGTGCACAAATTTAAGTTTGATTAATACACAAATTAACCCTTGAATAAATTTTTCAAAACTCACAAATTTTAACAAAAAATTTAGCTCTAATGTCGTTTTTCGTCATGCAAAAGGCATATGAGAATACCTTTTCTAATAAAGTTTCCAACGAAAACTTATTAGTTGGTAAAAATTACAACATTTTTTCAAGTTTAAAGTTAAGATATTGCAAGACTAATCTAAGTTTGGAGTGCAATTGGATGAAATTACAAGTTTAGAGTAAAAATTGATTTTTTTAACCAGATTATTAGGTGATGGTAAATGTTTTTTATTATTATAATTAGATTAATTTATGTCTTATTCATGCTAAAAGTTAGTTTGAAATTACTCCAAAAAATAATGTTATTGTGAGGGAGTACCCTTTCAAAATTACCTGAAGGGGTGTTTGAATTGAGGAGCTGGAGGGATTGAAGTTAGGAGGAGTTAATAACTCCCCTCAACTCCTTGTTTGGCCCAAGGATCTTTTAATTCCTATTGTGGGTCTCATAAATTTATTAACTCCTTCTTCAACTCCCTATTGTGGGCCCCACAACTTTCTTATCTCATTTTTTCTTCACATCACTCCTACCTCTCTCTCTTCTCTCCTATCTTTCTCTCTCTATTTTTTTACATGATTTTTTAAATTACTTAATTTAAAAAAATTTCTTTATTTTTTATATAAATTTTCTCATCATTATTACTAATTAATAATTAAATATAAATAATTATTAAAAAATATTTTTATTTTTATCCTATAATTTTAATAAATTTTTAACAAAAATATATTTTTTTATTCTATAATTTTAATTTTAAATATAAATTATATAAAAATGTTTTAGATATGACACTATTGTTTAAATGGAAATTCTTAATGTAAATTAGAATACTACATAACAATTTTTTTAATTGATAAAAATCTCTATATTTCACTTCCTCTACATGTCATCTAAATTTTTTTTTAAAGTTTAAACAAAAATTACTTATAACAAATAACAATCTTATCTTTTTTTTAGCTTTTTTTTTTATTAATAGCTAATATATATATATATATATATATAATTTTATGATTTGAAAATAAGAAAAACATATTTTAAACTAACTTGTATTACAATTTAAGAAATTAGTATTTAAAAAGGTTAATGTATTAAAAAAATTGATTTTCAATTAACCATATTCAAAGTTAAAAGATAAAATGATTTTCCCTTCCAAGCTTAGTAAAATAAAATTATTACAATAAATAACATAAATATATAGTAATCTGAACAAAAGTATATTTAATATTCATTTCACATGGTGTTAAAAAATATATATTCATTTTGAACTTAATTATTTTAAAATAGCATAAATATTTGATATTTTATTTTTATCTTAGTTATTTTAAAACTTCAAAGAATATAATTTTTAAATTAATCAAACTTTAGATAATCCATTATATTGATTAGTTAGGAAAATAAAATCTTAAATTATACAAAAAAAAAAATTATTTTTATTAAGCTTGAAAAAAAAATCTTAAATTAAAATTTTAAAATTGAAGAAAACAAGTCTTTAACAAAATGGTAAAATATTCAATTTAAAATCTCAATTTTATGATTGGCGGAAACAAATCTATATTATTTCTAGAATTGAAAGAATAAAAACATAAAAATCTTGAAGATTATTTGAATCCCTTTAAATTAATGGATTGAAATCTTTCTCAATCACATGTAATATTTAAAAAAAGTATTGAAGACTTTCTTTTATTTGAAAACTATCTAAGGCAAATGAATAATTAATGTGAGAGATATTGAAAAAAGAATGCAGGGTATTTTGTTCAAATTTCTTTTTTTTTTCTTTAAAGAAATTTGTAAAATATACATAAATTAATAAAAACAAAAAATCTCAATTTTAGAATTCAGAGGAACAAATTCTTAATAATGAAATTTTGAGAAATTGTAGAAAAAAAATGTACAAAAAAAAAAGCTAAAATCAACTCAGACTTCAGAACTCCAGATTTAACAAATCCCCAAACACAGACTTCAGAACTCCTACTCTCAGCAACTCCTTGCCCCCCAAACACATACTTTCTAACTCTAGACTAAACAACTCTACACCCCAAACACAGACTTCCTAACTCCCCAGACTTTCTAACTCCCAAGACATACCAACTTTTACTCCCTGCAATTCCTTGCCCCGAACAACCCCTGAGTATTTTAATAAGTGTTTCCATGTTATAAGAATTTGAATTTGAATTTTTTTATATAAAAAAAATCTTCATGGTTGATTTGTTTTATTAGAAACTAAAAAAGAAAAAAAATTGAAAGTATTATTTATTAATTTGTGATTATAAGTGTTATTGGTAAAATTGGACCAAGAGGATAAACATGAATCACAAGGGAAGTCGAAGGCGAGATTGATTGGGAGAAGCCCAACGAGGAGGGAAAATGGCCAGCACAAACAAATAGGACCAAATAGTAAAGAAGGAAAGATGAGTTTGGATCGAAGCCAAACTCACATGGTCGGCCCATGAGGGGCATACTTCCAGAATGGCCCCTGCTCGTTTCTCCCTGGTTCAACTCGGTTCAGTTTACCCTCTTTCCAATTCACAAAGGAATAAACGAAAACCCTAATAAAGGAGTCATATAAATATCATTCTTCAACCTAAAGAAGGTAAACTTTTCCTAACCCTAAAATGCATGTTGTACTCAAGAATTTCCTAGCTAACTTAAGCATCAGAGCCTATGAGGTAAGTACCACATTGGTACCCAAGTTTCCACTTGTTATGCAGGTCACGTTCTTCCCCTAATTATAAATCTTATCGTTGTTATGTAAAGGTCAAGTGCGTTACTCTGTCCATATTTTAGCTACAACAATAAGTTAAAAATTCTACAAATAAAAATTTCAATAAGTACTCATGTCATAATTAGTTTGAATTTATTAAATAAGAAACTACAATATATTTTTTACATGAGAGAGAGTTACGAAAAAAGAGAGAGCACTGTTGCTAGAAAAGAACCAAAAGAAAAGGCATATAAAGAGAACTAAAGAGAATATAAAGTAAATTGATTTTAGAAAAGAAAGAAGTATCTAGCAAATGCTCATGCAATAATGTAAAGAGAAATTGTGTCAAAAGAACAATTGTTGCCTGATTTCGCACGTATACGAATCGTTACAAGAAATATAGTAGATAAATACCAAAATTGTTCTCAATAGGAAATGAATGCTATCAATTAACAAATTCGTTAGCTTTAGTTTTATCTAGACACCAAATAATCAAAGATGGATGGAATTTTAAACTTGTTTGCAATTGATTACAATAAAGCTCTAAATCAAACAAAGAAAACAGAAGGATAAATTCAATTTCTAAAGGATCTAGAGCTATAACTTCATCGTTATCTCCTCCTACTCTTCATTCATTAATAGTTAATGAAAATTTTCTATTTCTAGATTGTTGGCAAGTTCTACCCTATAGACTCGATATTCTCTCTCAAGCAATAACAATATTCTCTGAGAAGTAAATTGCCTATTTCTCTATAAAAATTCCAACAATTCAATTATGACGAACGTAGAGCCTAAAATTGCCACAAAATCCACAAGGATATCTCGATATCGAGTGTAAATTAGGTAAAATAATTCAAGTTCATCTATAATTCTTGTCTCTCAACCTCAAATTACAACACAAAATCAATGCAAAGAGTGACCAAATCTAAACATGCATTAAGCTCAGAAAAGTGTTCACAACCAAATACGAAATAGAAATATCAACTATTAGCTCAAAAAGAGTAGGATTTGAATAACAATTACATCAAAGCTCTAGAAAAAGTAAATTAGTTTATAACGAAAATCTCAACAAAAGTTTTAATTACTAGAACCATTGAAGTCATTACAAACAATAAAAGAGAAGGAAAACAGAGAAAATAAACAAATTCTGGCGATTCCACGAGTTTCCAATTATCGCTCTCGCTCCATTCGGTTGCTCGAATCCTCCAAAATAGTGTCCAACCGTCTTCCACTCGTTATCCCTCCAAGATCCTCTTCAAATTTGATAAAAAGAAAAATGTATTTATAGGCCAAAAAACCCTAGGTGCACATCTCAAATTCACGCTTCAAAGTTCGTAGTGCCTTGGTGCTTGCATTCTACCTACGCTAACAGTCTATGGCGCCTAGGCGCTATAATTTTGTTTTTTTTTTTTAAATCTTCAACTTGGACATCCTTTGATTTTGGCCTTCAAAATGAAATCTTTGTTCACCTACAAAAATAAATGAAATGCATGAATTAAAATCCAAAAATAAAAAAATAAAAACAACCTAAACAAGATAACTAAAATAAATAAATATATAATCAACGTATCAACAATTAGAATAAGATGATAGCAAATTCAGCTTTTTTTAAAAATATTTGGATTCTACCTTGCTTATTTTCTGTATGATCTTCCTCTTCTTCCTCATCTTCAATTATCACCAAAAATATCGTTGTTCCTCATTTTCTACATCAAATACCAAATGAGCTCCACATTTTTTCACTAACGACCTTTGTTCCTTTGTTTTTTTAAAAATTGCAATTTCCAAATGACCCGAGTTGTTTTCCAATATTTTATTCAAAATTGAATCCCTAAGACGGTATCCGACGAACACATGATCTGATTTATATACCGAATGCCTTCTCACCCATTCTGGGAAACCAAAAAGATAAGGTTTAGCAACCTTTAAACCGTTAATCTCAACTATCATGTCGTATCTGCCTTCGAAATTCATGTGCTCATAAACACCACACAGTATTATCCCTTTAATATTTCGGTTCATATGCAATGGCACTTGAACTTTGACAGGGCAACCTATGCTACAGTGAGCAAAAAAGTATGGAATCTCACTTCCAGGCAGTACAAATTCAGCATTTCTGTCGTTTTTGATAGCCTGCAATGTTAATATTTATACTTTAGAGAGACACCAAATATTACTATTAGTAGAAATTCAAGGTTAGCCTCACAACATAATAAAGACGGTGGTAAACCACTTTGAGATGTTTGTTGAGAATAATATTTTTAAGTAAAATAATTCTAAAAGCACTGATTAATAAATTAAGGTTCTACATGATAACCATTTAGTTTTTAGTTTTTAAAAATTAAGTTTATAAATATTACTTCTACCTATGAGTTTTTTTGTTTCGTTATCCACTTTTTACAAATGTTTTCAAAATTCAAGCACAGTTTTGGAAACTAAAAAAAAAAAAAGTAGATTTTAAAAACTTATTTTTAGACTTTGACTAAAAATTCAAATGTTTCCTTAAAAAAATATATGAAAATCATTGTAAAGAAATTACGAGAAAACAAGCCTAATTTTCAAAAAACCAAAAAACCAAAGATCAAATAGACGTTATAAAACCAGCCTAAATATTTTATTTAAAATTTACTTTGTGTTATTAAAAATTTTCAAACTCACTTTTGATTTTGCAATCAAATACTATAAAATTTTTGGTTAAAAACAATGCTATAGAATTTTGAAAACCGTCTTTATTAGTTGAAAGACACTTTTTACTATTCTATATATTTCTTTTTTTTTTTTAAGTAGAATATATTTCTTCATTGATCATTAGCTTAACCCTAAACAAATAATAATAATAATAATAATAAAGCAAAACTCACCCTAAACCAAATAATGCTCAAAGATTGTTATATCTTTCTTCATTGGTCATTAGCTTTAACCCAATAGTTTATTTCTTTCTTTCTTGAAGAGCTAAACCCAAATAGATTATATTTTTAGTTGATGAATTTTCACCAATAGATCACTTTGGTTTTTAAGATTTCAAAAGCAACACTTTAGGTCCTGTTTGATAACCATTTGGTTTTTAGTTTTTGATTTTTTATTTTTAAAAATTAAGCTTGTTTTCTCTCAATTTCTCTACAATGGTTTTCATCTCCCTTAAGGAAGCATTTGAATTATTAGCTAAATTCTAAAAACAAAAACAAGTTTTTGAAAACTATTTTTTTTAGTTTTCAAAACATGGCTTGATTTTTTAGAACATAGGTAAAAAGTAGATGATAAAACAAGTAAAATCATAGGTGGGAGTAGTATTTATAAGCTTAATTTTCAAAAATAAAAAACTTAAAACTAAATGGTTATCAAACGGAGTCTTAGTTCTTAAATTTTGAAGAATTTTTAATTAAAGGAACCATGGATGATAATTAATTTTATTGTTGTTTTACTTTAATAGTAATAATTTTTATCACAACCATTTGTCTGATATTAAAAGTTTAACTACCCATTTAAAAGAATTAGATCAACTAGAAAGATTGGTGTAATTTTGCATTAAAATAACAAGTTATTGATATAAATTACTGTTTAAATGTATTAGTATGTTATTTAATAATAATGAATTATATTTTAATAATTTGATTGATATCAATATAAAATAACTAATTAAAAATAAATAATTGATTAATTAGATAGAAGTTTGTAATATTTTATAATTACTAACAAAAAAAATTATTTTCTCTTCATTTTAACAAAGAAAGTTGAAGAGAATGAAAATTTTAATTTTCCTCCCCCAATTCCCACTATGGTATTCTTCCCTCAATTCCCATTATGATAAGAAAATGGGGCCTAAGGGAATAAATATTTTTCTTATTCTTTTTCTTTCTTTTCATATAACAAATTACCAAAATGTGTTCCATTAGAATTAAAAGTCATGCTTTATGAGGACGAAAGTGTAAGGTAGGAGAAAAAACTCACCTGATGCAAACCTGCTTGTTTCCAGTCTTGGCATAAGTAACCTATGTGAAAAATATTCGGAACATCGAGCTTTGGCAAAAGATGACACCCACTTGCATTCAATTCCGAAATAGATGGTGGAAGGTCTGAGATATCTTCAAGATGTTCGCAATCAATTAAATTGATCTCCTCAAGCCATTTAAGCTTGCTCATCCCCCTAGGGAGTCTCCTAATTCTCGTCCCGCCCAAGTATAAAAATCTCAACCAATCAAAGCAGTTGAAATTAGCCACAAGGAAATCCAAATCCAATATACCAGTATTCGTCAAATTCAAAGTAGTCAATGAAATTCCGAATGTGGAATGATGATTTCCTTCTGAACAACAAGAAACTGCTATGGAATTCAAAAACTGCGGAAATTTCTCTAACCTCTGGCAGTTATCCAATGAAATATCTCGAAGCCTTGTAAGCATATAGATGCTACTTGGAAGATGCACCAAGTCTTCACACTTTTTCAAGTCCAGCTTCTCGAGAGCAGTAAGTTTTTCAATAGATGTAGGCAACTCTGTTACACCACATTCATTTAAAATAAGATTTTCAAGGCTTCCCATTTCTTCAAGAATATCTGGAAACTTCTTGAGCTTCGGGCAACCAATCAAACGAAGGCTCACAAGAGACTTCCCTTTGAGACCGCCATTTGAAAACCACTCAAGGTTCAAGCATTCAATAATGTCTAATTCGACAAGTTTCGGCATTAACGACATATCACAAATTTCAACCAGCATCTCACAATCTGCTAACTTTAACCGCCTGAGATTTTCACAATCCTGGGAAAAAAACAAATCATGAACTATAAGAGCTAATAATCCTTAAAAAGGGAGAGTCTTATTGTTATTAATTGCAATTTCTATTTGTCATAAAATTGAAACAGAGCCCACTTAGTAAAACCAAACCAAATCTAAGCAGTTTTTATTTTACTCAATAATATAGTTACTCAATTCATCACTTAAACAGATGGAAGTAATGATCATACCTTGAGTTTAGTTAGTCGCGTAATAGGATAATGTGAGATGTCCAATACCACAAGTTTTTTGGGATGAAAAGTCAATGGTACTATACAGGATGAAGAATGAGAACATTCAAGCCACCTTAACTCATTAGAAAGATACGACTGAGGAGTCCCAATGACTTTCGCATTACGTATTATAAGCAACCTCAACTTTTTCATTTTTGAAAAGGCTTCAACATGCAAAGGCACTTCTACATTGGGCATATTTAAAAATATCCCTTGAATGTTTTTTGTTCCCTGCAAACACAAGCATCAACATCTAAGCAAAGCAAAAGTACGTACTCTAATTTTAGATAACATATATGCATCTCACACTTGATCAACTAATAGTATTTTAAATATGAAAAGACTTATGAGTGATACAAATGAACACAAGAGGAATCTATTATAAGCAGTTATGAACATTATTTCTTCTATATTTTGTTTTTTTTTTTAAATAAAATGTTGAGCTACCTGAAAGATGTTTATTTATTTTGAATTATATTTCGAATCCTTTTAAATATACATCACAACATCAGAAATCTCATTTGATTTCCTTAACATCTCATGAGTATTATATATTTGATCACTTTATCATGCAAATATCATAAATGAAAAGTCCAAGCTTTCTAAAATATAACAAGGTTGAAACATATATTCTAAAATATTTAAAATTCGTGTTTCAAAATTTATCATCGTTGTTCACATCCCAATTTTGCATAAAAAATGTTTTGTTGTCCATAGGTATATTATAACTTCCCATTGGTACAGAGCAATTATGGTAGTGTTGGAAAGAAAAAGATAAATGGAGCGTAATAGACCATACCTCATTTTCAGTTAGCACTTGAATAACATCCTCATGATACCACAATCTACTACGTTCTCCAGGATTCGGAGATTCACGGCGAACGATCTCTCTACCCATTAATTGAATCAAGTCATGCATTTGGAATGCATTATTTTCAATATATATAAGACATTTCTTCATAAGCACTCTAATTCCAAAATCCGGGTAGAAATCACAAGCATAGAAAAAAGAGTTTACATCTTCTTTTCTATACCCTCTAAAGAAGCATGCAATATCTAGAAAAATTGCCTTCTCAAGTTCGTCAAGTCCATCAAAACTTATTTTAAGTTTATTATGAACATCCTCGTTTGGAATTTTTTTCAACTTTTGCAATTGGCTTTCCCACTCAAGTTTGCTACAACTGTATAGAGAAGCCCCCACCACAGTAAGAGCAAGCGGAAGCCCATCTGCATATTTAACTGCAGCATCTGAAAGCTCTTCAAAATTCACATTGGGAAGAGGACTCTTAAATGCATTCCAACAGAAAAGTTCAAGTGCATCTGAATGATATAATTTATCAACCCTGTAGGTCCACTTAATCTCGTGTTTTTTCAAAAGATGCACATCTCTAGATGTTATGATAACTCTACTTCCAGGACCAAACCAATTTACATTTCCTGCCAATTTTTCTAGCTGGTTTGAATTATCCACATCATCGAGAACAATAAGAACCTTCTTCTTTCTTAGTCTATCCCTCAAGATATTAGTGCCTTCATCGGAAAAATTTATAGGCCTATGCATTTTAACCAACAAGATGTCTTGAAGAAGTGATTCTTGCAATTTCGTTAGCTCATCATCCACGAAGAATTTACATTTTTCTTTTATATTAGGAAGAAAACTGCAACCTTCAAATTGATTGGCAATACAATTATAAATAGCTTTTGCAACAGTTGTCTTGCCTATTCCACCAAGTCCATAAATTCCAATCATCCGGACATCATTAGACTCAATATCTAATGTGGACTTCAGTTTTTCAATATGAGAATCGATTCCAACTGGGTTTTTGGCAACTGTTAAGAGTGTGCGGTTAAGCTTAGTCCATATCTCTTGAACTATTTCTTTGACAAGAGTAGACTCAGACCTACATCAAAATAGTACAAAGTGATGACTAGATGTCATGGCCTTGCTTAATGAAAATAATAACATAAAATGTTTGTTTCCTAATATTGACTTCAAAATTTTGAATTTAATTTATTCATTGGTCTCACCTCACTTACCTATAAACCATGAATAAATAATCAAGTAGAAAAGAAACACAATAGATAGTGCATAGGATATACATAAAGGATTATAAAGAAAATTAAGCAATGTTACGTAACCTCTTATCCAAATGCCACCCAGATAAGTTGGCCGCTTTAGTTAGAGCTTTTTTCCATCTCTCGACCTTATCCAAGCCTTCCTTGAATATTTCTTCATGTAAAGTGAATGCTTCTCCAAAAGTGCCTTTTTGCTTTCGCACTACAGAAGGATCCACATCATAGAATACTGGCCAAACCGTCTGCCCTTTATGACGGTCCATGCAACTCATAATTCGAACAAGCTCATTTAAGCACCAAGTAGAAGATGCATAATTTTTGGAAAACACCACAAGGAAAAACCTGGACCGGTCGATTGCTTGACAAAGTTCTTGCGAAATTTCCATTCCCCTGTTCAGCCCCTCGGTGTCCATGAAGGTATTGATCCCAGCCTGCACCAGAGCTTCATGGAGGTGACTTGTAAACGAATTGCGAGTGTCCTCACCTCTGAAGCTCAGAAACACATCGTATGTCCAAGAAGAGATTTCAGAAGCCATTGGAATTTTGCTCCCAAAATTGCACGGTTTGTACCTAAATACTAAGGGTAGACTTGAGTCTAGTCAATGATCGTTCTTTTCTTTTTTCCCTTTTGAGCGATGAAGGGAACAAGGAAGCTTCGGGTTATGGGAAAGTGCTAGGGTAAAAAGTAAAAACCCAACAACACAAATGATGAGGTTAAAGATGGAAATTGAAGCTGTAAGCACCAAGAAGAAGATGCATAATTTTTGGAAAACACCACAAGGAAAAACCTGGACACATCTATTGCTTCACAAAGTTCTTGCGAAATTTCCATTCTTTTTCGCTATGTCTTTTGAGGAGTCTTCTTTACTTTCTTTTTATTCTTTTTCTCTCTCTTCTTTTTTACCATAAAGAAAGAAAAAAAGACATACGATAGACTTTTGATGGTAGACTTGAGTCTAGTCAATGATCTTTCTTTTGTTGCTTGTCTCCTTCTTGTGTGGTTGATGGTTCTTGCGAAATTTCCTTCTTGTTTCTCCTTCTTTTCTTTTTTCTTTTCTTTTTTTCCTTTTGGGCGATAAAGGAAGCAAGGAATGAGGCTTCGGGTTATGGGAAAGTGCTAGGGTAAAAAGTAAAAAGTAAAAACTCAACAACTCAAATGATGATCGTGAGGTTAAAGATGGAATTTGAAGCTGTAAATGTTAGCATGTGCCGCTGCTAGCAGCTTGTACTTGCTGCCACATCCAAAGACAGATTGCTCAAAGAAAAGAATAACTGTTCAACTAAGAGTTCATGACGGGGTTTAACGTTTTGTATTTGGTTTTTGACCTCAAAAAAATAATAATAATATAAATACACACACCCACACTATGAATGAAGTTTCCCTTTTGTGAATCCTTATTTATCTTCATTTTAATTCTTATTATTAGTAGTACATTAATGAAACAATATTTATAGCTCTGAAACGTATCGTATGTCCAAGAAGGGATTTAATTTAAGAAGCCATAAGAAATTTGCTACCAAAAATCACATTATTTATAACGATGTGCTAAACAGCTATGCTATCTATGTTTGCACTCAAAGTGATCCCATTCACTGATTTTCCCTATGTGAGCCCAATTATGACATTAGACCAATGTCATAATTAGTGAGCCCAATTATTAGGCTAAAGACTGCACTATTTTTATACCAAGTTTAAGATAAATTAAATTCTTCAACTTTGGAAGAAAATAGAACTATGAGACAAATGTCAATTCGAGCATAGCTCAACTTGCATAAATTATGGACCATCGATTCAATAAGTTAAATGTTCAAATCTCTCACCTTACATATTAAAATTTACAATTTAAAAAAAAAAAACCTCACATATATATATTTTTTTAAAAAAAGGAAAAAAAAAACTATGGGACAAACCTTAATGGGAGGAATAATGGTTGAAGTGAAATGATTGTTCACACTGATGTGTTGGTGGAAAGTGTTTGATCCAGGTCTGCTCTGATCAATTATCATCACGATTGAGAAAAGTTTGAAAAGTTCTTTCTCTTGTGTTAAAAAAGATGTTTCGACAACAGTTTGTATTCTATGGGGAAAATTGAATAAATAATGCAGGTAAAATAGATTAATGACAAAATTTTGAAATTAATGACAAAAATAGAGTAAGTGCAAAATTTGATGTTTCAAACACAAATTAAATTGTAACCTTACATTGATTGCAGATCATTTGCCAATTTATGTGTATGTAAATGACGCACGATTTTACAAAAGTAGTAGATGACTGAAGCATTTTAAATGAAAATAAATAAATTTGATAATGTAAAATAATATTCAATTTTTTTACCTTTAAACTTGACAATGTGATGACCAAGATGATAACTCAACATTTTTTATTGTTTATTCACTCTAATTATTTTTGGTGAACAAATAAAGAATGGATTGTTTCCATTAATTCTTATTAATTATTCTATTCTAACCTCCAAATATGATTTTTTTTTTTAGTTCAACAATAAGTAGGATGGAGAATTTGATGAATTTCTAACCTCTTAGTCGAGGACACTTGCTTTATACCAGTTGAGTTATGCTTATGTTTGGAACAAACATGATATTGAATTCAATAGGAAAACATTACATGTAAATAAATTTAAAATTTTTGCTTCAATTCAAACATAACTTTATGTATGCATCTATTATCTTTAATATGGCTAAAGGTTCATTCTTCACTCATGTTATTTGTTGAACACAAATAATAATAATATTTAAGTATTCGAGAGAGAGAGTTTTGGGTTGGAATATAAGCAAATGGAGTATAGAAAAGAACAAAACTTGGATGTAGCATGGGCTGCACTCAAGTCCTGCCCACTTGAACATTACAGAAAAAAATTGTTTTGTTTTAAAAAAAAAAAATCTATAGTGTTGAAGTGGACACAACCAAGTTTTTTCCCTAGACAATATACTTTTTCAAAAGTGTTAATTCCAAAAATGCTTTTTGGTAATTTTGACGATTTTTTTTTGAAGTTCACTTTTTCAAAAGCGCTAATTCCAAATTGAATTACAAAAATAATGCTCAAATTCAAAATATTGTTTTCCTTAGAGGACAAATAGTCTGTTGTTAATTGGAATCATAATGTTATTTAAAGATTTAAACCTGCATAAACGTTAGTTTCTTCCTCAATTTTTACACTAAACATTAAGAAAATCTCGAAAGTATATACTAGGGTAAATTGGTTGAAAATTGTAGTTAAAAAAATAAATTGGCAAAAATATATGGATTTGAAACTATTTAAGAAAAGATGACAGTTTTTTTGTCCTTATTAGACTTTGTCTGTTCAAGATACGCATAACATTTGAAATGATTAAAATATTATTATTATTATTTTGTCTTTTTGTGGAATGTGTCTCTCTTGAACAGACGCATTCCACTTTTTGTTTTTAATTTTGTTATTTATTTATTTTTATTTTTTAATCTATTAAATGATTTTTTATAAGGGTTTTTTTTTTCAAAAAGTATGAATTTTTTTTTTTTTTGCAAAAATTGATTTAGATAATTCTATAATTTTTCAAATGATATATCTATTTTTTTTATTTAAGCCATTAAATGTTCTTTACAAAATTTGATTTAAAGAATATTATAATTTTACAAATACTATACTATACATCTTCTAAAAATTCAATAATTTTAAAAAATACATAATTAAATGCATAAGCAAATCACTTTTTTCTTCTTTTTTTCAAGCTAGTAAATGTTTTTTTTTTTTAAAAAGGTGGTCTTAAAACTTCTATAATTTTACAAGTTGTAACTATATATTTTTTCTTTACTTTTTAATTACAAATTTTGAGACGTAATTATACTAAATATTTTTGTTTGATTATTTTGATCTTAGGTTAAATTATAAATTTAGTCAATGAACTTTTAAGTTTGTGCTATGTGGCCCCTGAACTTTCAAAATTACAAATTTAGTCTCTGAATTCTCTAAATTTTTAAAATTAACGGATCTACTGGACACATAATTGAAATTTTAGAGTTCCATTTGACATAAAATTTAAATGTATATCTAATAGATCATCTAATTTTTAAAACTTTTGAATTTGTCAGGGACCTATTAGAAACAAAATTGAAAGTTTAGGGACCTAATAGACATTTTTGAATGTTCAAGGACCAAATAGAGACTAAGCTTACTTGTATTTAAATTTTTACTTATTTCATTTTATTTGATTTTGAACTTAACATGTAAAAAAAATAAAAAAAATCATTTAATGAGTTTAAAAAAGGAACAATAACAACAGTTTTTATTTAAAAGAAAAAACAACTTATAAAATTGTTAGGCTCAAAATAAATAAAATCAAAATAATCAAGCAAAAATATTGAATATAAAATAAGTCTCAAAATTCATAAAATTATGAAAGAAAAAAATGATTTTCTTATGCATTTAATTCTGTCTTTTTTAAAATTTAATACACTTTCAGAAGATGTATAGTATAGTATTCTTTAAATCAAATTTTGTAAAGAACATTGAATGGTTTAAACAAAGAAATTAGATATATTTGAAAATTTATAGAATTATCTGAATCAAATTTTTGCAAAAAAAATATTTAATACATTTTTTGAAAAAAAAAACCTTATATAAACGAAAAAAAAGCATTTAATAGATTAAAAAATAAACATAAATAAATAATAAATTAAAAAAAAAAGTGGAATGCGTCTCTTCAAGAGACACATTCCACAAAAGGACAAATTTTTTTTTTTTAATAATTTCAAATACTATGCGTATCTTGAACATACGAAGTCTAATAAGGACAAAAAATCTGCCCTCTTTTCCTAAATAGTTTCAGATCCATATGTTTTTGCCAATTTGTTTTTTTAACTACAATTTTCTACCAATCTACCTTATATACTACATATAAATAATAATCAGATTAAATAAACCTAGATTAAGAAAAAAAATCACAACTTCGTGTCAAAGTTAGAGAGGGCCGATGCATGATCTCAACCGTGAAAGGATTATGAAGATGTGACAATGAGAGAAACATAGCATGGTTGTTTCTCTCTTTAGCAAGCTTGCTGGGAGTTAAAAGTGGAGTTTAGCAAAATATAAAGACGTTTTTCTCTGGTGTCACCATCCTTTTCGCTGGCAGAGTTCCAACTATTCTCTCCAGCTAACATAAAATAGATAATAGATTAGTATAACAGAGCAAGAGAAGAAGGGTAGAATGGTAATTTGAAGCCATTTTAGTAGTTTTATATTCCAACAACAATATATTTTTTTTAGTTCAACATGTGACTACGGTATGGGATTCAAACATCTGACCTCTTGGTCATGGTATATGCCTTAACCAATTGAGCGATATTTAAAGTTGGCTATTCCAACGACAATATTTAGCAGCTTAAGAAGTTTTGTTATATCTTATTCAATCCAACAAATACAACTACAAAACAAAACTTAGACAAGTTCCCATTTTAGTCCAAGTTCGTCAAAAATACCATGAGTCACAAGAGTCGGGAACTGTCGTACAAAGTTGTAACTTCTCTATGTTTGTTTAACTAGTCATGGATTTAGACTTTCTTTTTTTTCTCTCTCTCTTTTATACCAGGAAGGAATACTCGAAGATCTCTAGCTGTTTATTCTTCATGTGAAATTTAAAACTAATAAAATAAAAGGAATAGGGATCCCATTGTAACTATAAGTAATAGCTAATGCATATAGCGCATCAAGATGGCAAGGCATTATAAACAGAAACAGAAACATCTATCATTTGTAAAAGAGTTCTTAACATCAAATCTCAAACAATTTCTATTACCCACAGAAACACTTACCCGGAGCTGATCAAAAGGAGAAAATAGAAATCTGCAGCCTGCAGGTCATGTTCTCGGATCCATAAAGCATATTTACAGTCTGAAGTGGGGTGGGAATGTCATAATGAAATCAAACATATAGTAGAACATAATATTAATAATTTGTTCAGTAGAAAATCATCATGTTTACCTCAGGGTAAAACTCATTCCTCTCCGACAAGGAATACATTATTAAGCTTTGTATGCCACGAATCTAAGACCAAGAAGAAAATAGCATGGTCAAGGATAACAATTTGTATTACCGAGGACCACAAGTAATGGAAACTACTAAAATCTAGCTAAAGAAACAAATTAAAGTCCGGTACAAATGTTTCCCAGTAGCAGATAACAAATACACACTAATGAAGGTGAAATTGAGCTTTTGAGAAAAGTACATAGCCTTAGAAATAACCTTATATCTGTGATAAAAATGAGCTCTCTGTGTATAACATGATCTTCCGCTTTCCATCAAAAAACCAATTTTATGCCCGTGAGATATCACTTTGTTTTGTATACCTAAAGAACAAAACTAGATCGTTATGCATGACAATACAAGCAATCGAGGATGTAGCAAAAAAATTTAAATCAATAAAATTATGCATCATTTTAGAAGTAAAACAATTGGCTTCTTACCCCCGAAGAAGACAGAAAGAAGTATTATGCGCCTTCAAAAAGTTTTGAACTCGAACAAACTCAAAGTAAGAACTAATGAATAGCATGACTCCAGCCTAAGTGCAAAATTCCACAGGTAAGATGAGGCAAAAAATATATAGATAAGACTTCGACAATCTCATAAGTAGACAGATCTTCTAATATCCAAAAAATCATCATTAGTAAACCATTGTTACCTAACTAGATTGGTTTATCTTTGGAAACACTTGACCTTTTTAAATCATCAGATCAATAATAAAAATATTTAAGATCAATAATAAAAATATTTAACCTCACTTCTGCTAACTTTTTCCCAGAAAATTCTATCTTTGACTTTATATTCACTTAAATTGACCCAGTCAAATCCTCTAACAACTAATTGAAGTAATTATTATTTGAGATCCAAATTGATCAAAATCAACCGGATAAATAAGAACCTTAAAGAAATAAAATCAACCTGTGCTGATACTAGATTTTAAGCACATTAAACTTCTTGTAAATATTTCATTTTCGGCCTAACATCATTCATCATTCTGAACATCAAGAAAAGATTTATAACTATTTCAAAAGCTCTAACCACTGCATGAACAATCGTCTTTAAATTATTGCAGGGGAGGCTAGCACCACATACCTGAAAGGTGTCAAGCGGGAACTTTGTATTTTCTGGCAGGTTCTACATTGACAGGGTGTGCTGTTGTTGCATCATCTTCAGTTCATAAGGAAGATATGACCAAGCTATGACATATGAGGCTTGGCCATATGAGTAAAATGGGAATGCAAATTCTGTCAAAGAGGAACATTCTTTGTGGGCACAAGATGCAGAATCTTGAATTCTGTGAACATTGTGTGTTTGGGAAGCTACATCGCAGCAAGTTTCCAAAGGGTGTTCACAATACAAAGGGAACACTTGACTATATCCATTCAGATTGTTGGGGACCTTCTCGAGTTGAATCTATTGGAGGTAGCAGGTACTTTATGTCTCTGATTGATGACTACTCAAGAATGACTTGGGTGATTATGATGAAGCATAAAAGTGAAGCCTTCAAAAGTTTCAAGCAGTGGAAGGTTTTGGTTGAAAATTAGACTGGGAAGAAGATTAAAAGGCTGCGAACTGATAATGGTTTGGAATTCTGTGGATATGAGTTTAATGAGTTCTGCAAAAATGAAGGGATTTCCCGTCATCGTACTATTAGAGACACGCCACAACAAAATGGAGTGGCAGAACGCATGAATCAGACATTGTTAGAGAGAGCAAGATGCATGCTCTCTAATGTTGGGTTAGCTAGAAGATTTTGGGCAGAAGTGGTAAACACGGCATGTTATCTGATTAACCGTGGACCTCACACAGGTATTAACTGCAAAACGCCTTATGAGGCGTGGTCTCGTAAGCCTGCAGATTATTCTTTACTAAGAACTTTTGGTTCTACTGTTTACTATCATGTAAGTGAAGGCAAATTAGAACAAGAGCTAAAAGGGGTGTATTTGTGGGTTTTAGAGATGGAGTTAAAGGTTATAGAATATGGTCACCTTCTGAGAATAGAGTTATACTTAGTAGAAGTGTTATATTTGATGAAAATTCTATGATCAACTCTATTGTAAAGTCCACTGTTGCAGGAGAAAGCAGTAATGTTGACAAACAGGTGGAGCTGAAATTTACTTCAGATGAGAGTGAATTACAGAACCAAGGTGGACAAGATCAACATGTTGATGTTGAAACTGATTCGCCGGTTGCTGATACAGAAATAGACATGCCAGTTGTTGGTATAAATACTGATATGCCAGAATCCTCTAGTTCAGAAACACATCAGCCAAGTATAGCTCTTGATAGAGCTAGGAGAGTTGGTGTTGGATCTCCAAAGAGGTATGGTTTTGAAGATATGGTGACCTATGCATTGCAGGTTGCTGAAGAGGTGGATCCTCATGAGCCACCCACCTACAAAGAAGCTGTTTCAGGTAGTGAGTCTACTCAATGGCTCGCTGCAATGGGAGATGAGATGGAGTCACTTGATAAAAATCAAACTTGGAAGCTGGTCAAGCAGCCTAAGGAGAGGAAAATTGTTTCTTGCAAATGGGTATTCAAGAAAAAGGAAGGTATATCACCTGCGGAGGGTATTGAGTATAAAGCTCGAGTTGTTGCAAGAGGATTCACACAAAGAGAAGGAGTTGACTACAACGAGATTTTCTCACCTGTGGTTAGACATATTTCCATCAGGGTGATACTAGCTATGGTTGCACATCAGAATTTAGAACTTGAGCAACTAGATGTGAAGACAGCTTTCCTACATGGAGAGCTAGAAGAAGAGATATACATGACTCAACCAGATGGGTTTCAGTGTCCTGGTAAAGAAGACTATGTTTGCATGCTGAAGAAGTCCTTGTATGGACTAAAGCAATCTCCAAGGCAATGGTACTCGGTTTGTCAGCTATATGATTGAGCTAGGCTAGAACCAAGAGTATTCTCATTCACATATTATATAGCATTAAATCGAGTTAGAAAAATGACTTAAAAACCCAAAATTATTTGTAGATAAAAGAAATTGAGCTACATGGATTGGATTGGATTGTATACAAACAACAGGTAGACACCTTACCTGGGTTTGAGTGAAAACCCAAAACTATTGACTGCCTATAGAACCTCGCATTTCCATCAAGATACCTACAAATATGAAATTGATTTTATACATATAGATGATGGGATAAAATTTTCAATCATGAAAACCTAATGAAATCATGTTGAGTATAATAATGAACAAAGATAATCTGAAACATACCACTGTCTTATCCGCATCACATCAATTCCATGCTGCTTTGGTATCTTATTCATGTGTTCAATAACAGTATTCACATGGGACCAGTTCTAGTTTCATTAGAAAGAGCTCCAGGTTATTATGCAGCATAAAGCCTATAAACAAAAATTCTAATCATAAAGCCTATAAACAAAAATTCTAATTTAGTAGCATAGTAAAGTTATCTGCATCGCTATAATATCTGCATGATCAATGATTAGGACCTGTTCATATGAAGCACAATCTTCGTATAAGCAACATATACATAAAAGGAAATAAGGAGCTACACAAGAAATAATACCTCAATGGAAGGAAGATAATCGACATCTTTCTCCTTGTTTTTCTCTATTTCGCCAAGTTTCTAACAAAAAGTGTTCGTGAGTAAATTATGCATTTCCAACTTTATAGAAGATGCCAAAATACATCCAACCACACCTTAAATATATCAACCCATAATACTTAATGGCTCATTGACTTCTACATTATTGGCAAGAACATAATTGGTGGAGTTCATTTTCACTACAAATATTTGAAACTATGAGGGGTCGTTTGGTTCGTAGGTTTGGGTGGTTTGTTAAGCCTAAGTTTATTAAGTCTGGGTTTGTTAAGGTTGTGTTTGGATGGTACAGAAAATGTTTGTTAAGTCTGGGTTTGTTAAACCAGTGTTTGGATGGTGTCAAGTCTGGGTTTGTTAAGTCTGTGTTTGAATTCTAATTTGTTAAACCTAAATTTATTAAAAGTATATTTGGTTGGTAAATTTAAAATTTGTAATAAATAATAGAATTTATTTAATTAAAGTAATAAAAACTATATATTAAATTATATTTAAAATGTAACTTTCAGTATTATTTTAATAATAAATAAAATAATTTTAATACATTTGTCAACTCAATTTTCTTCCAATAATTATTTTATAGAATAAATATTTAATTGTTCAAAAAAAATATTTTTCAGACTATGTACCAAAGTGTGAATAAATATAAACACAATTTTTTATGTAAATATATTCAACATAAAATTAACTATAAATAAAATGTTATCAATTGTTTATTTAATGTTTTATAACTTGTTGTGCTAACAAAAGTTATTTACTATTTATCATCAAAATTACTATTGAACTTAACTTTCTATATTTAACTAATACATAAGGTTATAAAGTTAAAGTATTTTAAATAATATTATTTTAAAAACTATTAACTTCAATATACACTAATCAAAATAGTTTAATTAATTAATTTTACAAATATTATGTTTTTAATTGATTATGATAACATGATTTTTACATTTTCATAAGAAAATAAGTTTAGGAAAGTTGTGGATTTAGAAAAATGGATTTTATTTTATGAAATGGAAATTGATGTATTAAATTTAGGTTTATATAACGTGTGTGGTTTGAAATTTATAATAAAATAATTTTTATTATAATTTATACATTAATAAAAAATTTAAAATATAATAATAAGTTTCTTCACGATGAACATCCCGTACATCATATCATTCTCTTCAAATCTGGAAAAACAAAGCACCAATTTCTCCAATCGCTTTAGAAATTTAACAATAATACTGTATGATATGAAGTCATACTGTCAATTGTGAAGGTGAAGAACATCTTGGGGTTAATGGAAAGGGAGAAGAGAGAGAGAACAAATCTTGAGAGGAGAGAGAAAGAAAATTGTGATGAGTGAAAGGAAGAAAAATCATGAGAATGGAAGAGAGAGGAGGGAGAAAGAGGGAAGGAAAATTGGGAGAGGAAAAAGTGGGTAACATGGGTACTGTGCATAAGAGAGAGGAGGGAGAAAGAGAGAAGAAAAATTGGGAGAAGAGAAAATGGGTAAAAGATAAGGGGGTTTAGCAAAATGAGAAGAGAAAATGGGGGTTAAATTACTTGGGTCTATGAGTTTGTAAAATTGGGAACCAAACATGGGTTAGGGTAATTAAACCCAAACTTCTCCCTTGAAACCTGAGAACTAAACACACCCTGAAGATTCTCGTATTATGAGCCAGAGTATCATTATCGTGAAAAAATTTTAAAATTCATAATCTACAAAATAGTCAAAGTATGAGAATATCTACTCACGTATAGTGGAAATATAAATTTTTGGGGTAAAGAAATGCTTATTAAAGTTAACGGAGAAAATAACTCACTGTAATCAGACCAAGGGGAGAAGCAACAATTATGTCCGATGAATAGAAATCATTGAACAACTTAATGCTCTTCCTACAAAACAATTGATACAATTAAGTTAAAAATTTAATTTATTTTGATCAGATGAAAAAATAAATTTTATTAATAAACAAATTTACAATTTCAAATTAAAAAGGAAAAAAACGCACAACCAAAGGAGAAATCGAAAAACAAAATACACAAAATTTACAAATAGTATTAAAAAAAATGTTTAAAGCATATCAATGTTGTGAACGTTTTCTTTTTTTTGGAAATCAAAACTGCAAACTATAAAATTAAAAATAAAAAAAAAAGTTTAAAATCATATACCTTAGTCACAAAAAAAAAAATGATAAACATATAATCAATTGTTGAGAAAAGAGAGTAAAAGCCTATAGTACTTTCTGATCATATGTAAAATAAACATTTCATAAAGTTACCATATTAGACAGTCACGAGACTTCTTCTCTACCAAAAAAATGAATTTGAATAGAACTATAATGCATGTGTAATTCACCTGGTGAACTTGATACCGATCATAAAGAGATCCTCATTATTCCCACCAAAGAGTGCATGATAGTCAGAAAGATTTGAAGATTTTTGAGAGCTGGAAATCTGGTCATCCATATCTTCATTCTTCCCAACATCTCCATTTCCAAAATCTTTGTATAGACGGTCAAGATGCTCCACTGTAACCTAAAAATCAAAGGCAAAAGGTTAAAAAGGAGCTAGGTATCTTGGCTATGGTAGAACACTCAATTGTCTCCTTCAACTTTGGGGTGTTCTTCATTGCTAGGCATGTAGTGCAATGGGTGTTGCTGGTTTATCTGACTAGTAAAATTGAATGTGTTCATTGCCCCTTGTAAACTAAGCAGATTCATTTAAACTTCATTTGCATGTGTCCATAAAAGTGCGCATGAATGAAAACGACCCATTTGGGATCAAAGGTGAATGAAATGAAGAAATACAGCAAAATATATATATATTCCCGTTCCCACCACATGTCTAATATGACTCAAATGATATAAACAGTTTTTTCCACATGTTTATGATTATTGTCAACTACTACAGCAATATTGACATAGATATCTAATCTGAGGAAGTAGTGCAACGCAAGTAGGTGACTTCAACATATTACATTCCAGAAAATAACCTAGCACATGTCCTACAAAGGTTACACTAATGTAACAACCACGATCGTGTGAGCATTGAATGTAGTAGCAACGTGCTAAAAATGCAAAGGAAAGCTAGTACTGCAAGTTATATAGTCCATTCATCACAAACATACTCCTTTCGTTAGAAGAATTATATACCTTGTTTGCTGACGGGGTGAGATGTATCAGCCTTTTAATTACACGAAGTGCAATGCTTGCAAGGGGCAATAAAATCAAAACCTGAAGCAGATCATTGCAACAATGAATTTAACTTTTTTTCGTTTTGACAAAGCAAACCACCTCTAGAGTTAAGTACAAGCCAAAGCATACGTATCCACAAGAAAAGTTCACGAAAGGTGCCCCTTGAGTTAATTACAATAGGGAAGTATAAATATAATTTGAAAGCTAACAACAAATCTAAATAATAAATTTTCATTTATTATATAGAACTCATTGCAAGAATAATGTTTATTTAATCAAGCATAGACATCTCTGGACATAAATTGAATGCAGTGGTAAACAAAAACCCAAAGTTGACAGAACAAATAGTTTCAACTTTCAAGTTTCTTTTGTTTGGTTTAAACATATAGAAAATTGTTATTTAGAAAAAGATGGTAATTGGTTGATGCCTGAGATGTATCAGGCTTGGAAAGTCATTACATTTACTTAAAATGCTTTTTCCCATTACAGAAAAAACAGAGTCATCCCATAGACATTATGACTTAGTTGTTCTACGTTCTGCTGATGCAGGATCACCAAGTGAGTTTCAAAGTGCTAATGCACGTATAACAGCAAATACTATGGGAATGTGGGCAAAGTAATGCAGGAATACCAGTAGCTACAATAACTAGGTTTGAATATAAAATGTTGAGAGTAACATACAAAGATCAATTTTAGCGGGGAAATACCAGAAGTCTACAAAAATGTGTAAATTGTTTTTTTTTTTTTAAAAAGTGTATAGAATTATAAGTGAAGGTAAATGTTTTGGCTTGCATTAAATATATAACGTGACGTGTAAGGATTGCTAAACCAGATTAAGCAGACGACGTAGAACTGGAAAATGAAGACCAAAAACAAAGTGAAATAGTAGTCACGAAGAAATGCATTAGGCAACCACGATCAGCAGAAGAATTCTAGTTAAAAATTGGCATAAGATCATCATCTTTACATTTATGGGGTGAAACAGATAAAATAGAAAATTTGGAAAGAAAATAGATTAGACTGCCTCCAAGTCCTAAAGAAAAATTCATGAAGAGATAAGGGGAGCCAAAAACAATTAATTGGAGACACTCAGAGCCTTTTCAGTATTGCATGTAAAAAGAATATGTAGAGGGGCCACTATTACAACCTTTGGACGAGTAAATCCATGATCAAGAAATTTCTCTCCACTAAGAATCTCGGCACAGTCTTGATGCTTGGCCACTTTTGAATCATTCTTTGATATGAGGTCTCTAGTTTTGAAAACATGATTCAACTGCAAAACATATTTTTCCTGAAATCATTCACAAGAACAAAAAAATATTCTAAATGATTTTCCATAAGGAGAGAGATAGAGGAATGCACACACAGAATGCATAATATATGAGTCCATGATGCTCGAGTCTTCGTCAAGACCTTTCAAATGAAAGGGTTTCTTGTTGCGGTACAGTATATCTCGGTAGCTGTTGCTAGAAAGAAAACTAGAAGGATAAGCAATATATATGCATGTGCACGCACGCGCACACAAACAAACAATTATGGGAGTAAATAATCCACAAACACAAATATTTCACCACTCTTGACAGGCAAACGGCCCAAACCCACTGCTTTTAGCAATCCAACAAAATCTACACCTCCATAGCATCAACAATCTTATCTAGCAAATTTCAACTTCTAATTAGTAGAGTCTTTGACAACCTACAACAATCACAAAATGTCAATTCTCATAGAACTCGTAAAATAGCTTGCCAACTTTTCTTGGTATGTAAATATATGTAATCCAAAGTTTTACACACCAGTATGGTGCCTTGAGGACTCAAACACGGGACCCGGGGCAGTCAAGCCACCTTTTCTTGGAATGTCAGTTCTGAAAGTGGTGGTTGGAAAAACTTTTGGCCTTTTGAATTCCTACTTTGTGAGGCCAAATAATTTTAGGGATTTTATTCTTCTATTGTTTTTTAGGTTGAGGCTAAAGGAGAAGTCAAAGAACCTTTGAATCATGTCAACAATATCATGGTTATTTTTTGGCAAATGGGGTTAGTAAGAAACAAAAGAATTTCCAATAGCATGAAGACTCCTAGGGTAGAGGTTTGCTATTAAGTGATTTTGTCACCTCTTCTTGGGCTTCCCTCTCTAAAATCAGGGGGAAAATGGTCATTTCACTTCATCTTCTTGCTCGGTTGCCCAAATGACCTCCAAATTTATCCGAATTAACCCCTTTTGGATGCAAAAGCTCTAAAATACTTCTTTTCCTTGATTCACCTACAAAATGAACAATTAAACACATAAAAACTATCAAACTGGTACGAAATAGCATGAATAAAATAAGACTATTTTGGTCCTATCACATATCGAACAACAACAAGGTCTACTATGGGTAAAACTCCTTTTTCACTAACTTATGAGGTAGAGGCAGTCATTCCTATGGAAATTGGTCTGCCTTCACCAAAAGTAGAGCAATTTAACCCCTCAACAAAATGAGGAGTCATAAGATTATGCCTAGATCTATTGGAAAAGCATCGAGAGAAACCTCATCTTTGAACAACTGAATATAAGAACAAAATTGCAAGATATTACAATGCAACAATCAAGAGACAAAGCTTCAAAGAAGGAGATCTTGTATTAAGAAAAGCATCCAGAAAACCAAAAATCCATCGACAAGTGCATTAGGTCCAATATGGGAGGGACCTTACCAAATTGCAAAGGTTATTAGACCTAGCGCATATACCTTGATCAATCATAAAGGAAGGACTATCTCTCATCCATGGAACACAGAACACTTGAAGATCTATAACCAATAGATTACTATTTTTTGCTCAGTAGCTTTTATTTTTTATTATGTCTCATAGAAATTGAAGCTTTTATTTTTTAACATGTCTCCTAGAAATTGATTAACATGAATAAAACATTGTTTGAAAGTACTTTCAATTGTCCACTTTATAAGCATAATGGTGTTCAAAGCATAATCTCAACACCACAAGATTTCTCCCTCAGTATGAAGCTACTTAGGGGATATGCTCCTTGTTAAACAAAAAGTAAAGAAGCTATCTAGGTGATATGCCTCCCTGTTGAACAAAAAGTGTCTAGCATTCAAAGTTATCAAACGAATGAAAGCAGAGCAATATAGAATCAAGAAAAAGAAAAGGAGGTCGAGGCTGACCTCATCTCGGGTCGAGGTCGACCCTCCCTAAGAAGCCAAGGTTGACACAATTCGGTTCGACCGGTCGGATCGGACAGTGTCCCATGGTGTCTAGTAGACCTTCCAATGTATTTTTCTCTTGAAATTCTCACACGACGAACTCGATTTCAGTTCTCTTTCTCTCCTCCTCCAACAATGAAGGTACAATCGTGAAAGAAATGCTTTCAAAAACCAAGAAGCTACAGACACCACAAGATGGCCAAGAATTTCCTCCTATGGGAGATCGAGAAGTCAAGAATATTCCTTACGGAGTTTAACAGCAATCCCACTCGAAATTCAAGGACTCTCGTGAATTTATATTTTCTCCAGGAAAGTGGCACAGATCATAAATCCAACAGTGAATCTTAATCTCCAAGAAAGATTGAAATGTTCCTTATGGGGTCGGACAACAATCTTAGGGAGATCCAAGGACGAACCTTGGAGTCTTAAATTTTCTCCAAGAAAGTGGACGAACACACGAATCCAAAAGAGAATCTTACCCACCAGGAAAGACTGAAATGTTCCCTACGAGGTTGGACGACAATCCTAGGGATGATCTGAGGTCTGCCTCCTTAAATTCCTACGAAAAAATGGAGAAATCGACACAGTAGGAAGACTAAAATATTCCCTACAAGGTCAAACAGTAATCCTAGAGCGAATTTGAGGCATACTTCGAAATGCCACAATGATTCCAAATTCTAATAGGCTACTCCCAAATTAGGCTCCATGCAACTCACACTTTCACATCGTAAGTCCTAACTAGGGAGTGGGGGCTAATGTTATAGGTAAACTTGGACCACAAGGACGGGTTGAGAAAAACACAACAATTAAAGGCCAAACGGGATAAAGAATCCCATTACGGATCAAGACGGACCAAAATTGAATGAAAGACGGAGCAACAAGCGTGAGGAAGGCGAAACGAACTTGGGTTGAAGCCCAAGTCTGGGGCCGACCACACGACAAGGCCTAATTTTGGGCCTTGTCTCCTCTCCCCTTAACCTGTGCAACCCCAATCCAGCCCAATCTAGTCCTCTTTTGTCCTATTCCATCGAGGAACCTGCGAAAAACCCTAGGATGATGTATTTAAATTCTCTTTCAGAAGAGAGAAAGTAAGTCCATTCTAGCAACCAAAAATACTCACGAAACCCTAATTTTCTCTTGACTCTCTTATTGATTGGAGCATCGGAGCCTATGTGGAGTAAATGCGCTTTCGGAGCAATATCAAGAAAATTTCTTGGATTCATGGTACACCAAAGGGGAATAGAGGCCAACCCTAATAAGATAAAGGTCATCCTAGAGATGTCCACTCTAAAAAATCTCAAGCAACTTCAAAGTCTCAATGGGAAAGTTGCAGCACTAAACAGGTTTGTCAGTAGAGCTACTAATAGATGCTTACCTTTCTTTAAAATTTTGAAGAAAGATCTTTAGTTTGAATAGACAGAGGAATGTGAACAAGCTTTTCAAGAATTGAAGGCTTATATAAGTTCAGCTCCTCTCCTTGCCAAACCAATCACGGGAGATGAGTTACTACTTCATGTGGAAGCTTCTGACATCGTTGTAAGCTATGCACTAATCAAAGAAGAGAATGGTCACAAATGACCAATCTACTATACCAGTAGAGCCATGGTAGGGGCTGAAACTAGATACCTCAAGTAGAAAATCTTGCACTTGCATTAGTTACATCAGCCAAAAGATTATGCCCTTACTTTTAAGCGCACAAGATCACTGTCCTCACCAACTTCCCTCTGAACCAAATGTTGCAAAAGCCATAAGCTTTGAGACACCTCATGAACTGGGCAATAGAGCTTAGTGAATACGATATTCACTACAAAAAAAGGACATCAATAAAATGGCAAGTAGTGACAGATTTCATCGCAAAACTAACTCCACTACAGGCTGAGACCGACCCTACAACAGCCAAGGTTGACCACCTTTGACATGCCAGGGAGATCAATGCCCTTAAATAAGAAAACTCCAATTCACCCTGAAAACTTTCGTTGATGGATCCTCCAACGTAAAAGGGTGTGGAGTAGGAATCTTACTTGAATTCGCTAAAGGAGAAAGGTATGAATATGCTCTCTGATTCAATTTTAGAACCTCAAATAATGAGATAGAATACGAAGCACTTGTAGCAAGATTAAAGGTCGCCGAAGAAATAGGGATCTTCAATCTCTTAGTCTTAAGCGATTTCCAGTTGATCTTGAAACAAGTAAATGTTTAATATCAAGCTAAAGAACAGAGAATGATAAAGTATTTATCAAAGGTCAAGGAACTGCTTGCCTCATTCTCCAAACATGATTTCAAGGAAATTCCAAGATTGCAAAATGCCAATGCTGATTCGATTAGCAGCAGCATATGAAATTGAATTAAGCAGAACAATTTTAGTTGATATCCTATTTGAGCCCACCATATGGAAAAAGAAATAATGGAAACTGACACAATGATTTTTAGAGAGGAAGAGGTCAAGGTCGGGGTTGACGATAAGCCAGTAGAGGCCGAGGCTAAGGGAAATCCTTGCTAGATGGATCCCATATTGGAATATCTGAGAGAAGGAAGATTGCCCCTAGAAAGGGCAGAAGCCAAGCGAATATAGAGATGATCAGCTCATTGTCTACTCTGAGAAGGTAAACTCTATAAGAGAGGCTACTCAATGCCACTACTCAAATGTCTCACATCTATTGAAGTAGAGTACGAAGGAAATCCATGAAGGAATATGTGGCAGTCATTTAGGAGGTAGGTCCTTGTGCCACAAAGTTGTGAGACAAGGATACCATTGGCCAACAATACTCTACGACACTCGAAACTTCACAAAAATAATATCAATGCCAACGATTTTCTCCTATACCAAGATAATTTCCTGAACCACTAAGAAATATCATGAGTCCATAGCCTTTTACACAATGTGGAATAGACCTTATTCGACCTCTTCCCCAAGGCAAAGGACAAACTAAGTTTGCAGTGTTATTAGTGAGTTACTTCACAACGTGGACTGAAGCTGAAGCATTGGCAACAATTACATAAAAGAAGATAACCAACTTTGTTTGGAAGAACATAGTATGTCATTTTGGGATTCCTAATGTCCTTTTTTCAGAAAATGGAAAACAATTCGATAATGCAACATTCAAAAAATTCTGCTAAGATCTCAACATTAATCATTGATGTTCATCCCCAACACATCCACAAGCCAATGGACAAGTGGAGGCGGTGAACAAAATTATCAAATTAAATTTAAAGATGAAGTTAGAGAGTTTGAAAGGAGCATGGGCAGAGAGGTTTCTTAATGTGCTATGGGCATATCAAACAACAACAATGTCTATTACAGGTGAAACTCTTTTCTCACTCACTTTTGGAGCAGAGGCAGTCATTCCAGTGAAAATTGGTCTACCTTCACTAAGAGTAGAGCAATTTGACCCTCAACAGAATGAAAAGTCAATGAGATTGTGCCTAGATCTACTAGAAGAGCATTGAGAGAAAGCTCGGCTTCGAACATCATTATATAAGGACAAAATTACAAGATATTACAATACAACAGTCAAGAGACGAAGTTTAAAAAAAGGAGATCTAGTATTGAGAAAAGTCATGCAGAAAACCAAATTCTCGTCAACTGGTGCATTAGGTCCAACATGGGAGGGACCTTACCAAATTGCAAAGGTTGTTAAACCTGGCACATATACCCTAACAGATCACAAATTAAAGATTCTCTCCCACCCATGGAATGCAGAACACCTGAAGATCAATTACTAATAGATTACTATCTTTCGCTTAGTGAGTTTTACTTTTTGTCATGTCTCCTAGAAATTGATTAACATGAATAAAATGTTGTCTTCTTGAAATTACTTTCAATTGTCTACATTATAAACATAATGATATTCAAATCATAGCCTCAACATAGCAAAATTCCTCTCTCAGTATGAAGCTACTTAGGGGATATGATTCCCTGTTAAACAAAAAATATTTGGGATTTAGAGTTATCAGGATGAATGAAAGAAGAACAATAAAGAATTAGGGAAAAAGTGAAGGAGGCCGAGGCTGGCCTCCTTTCGAGCCGAGGCGACCTTCCCTAAGAGGTCGAGGCCAACCTAGGTCAACTCTACCAGTGGGACTGGACACGTTTCCCTTTATGCCCAGAAGACCTTCCAGTGTGTTTTTCTCCTAAAATTCTCACACCACGAACAACAATGAAGCTACGATCATGAACGAAACGCTTTCTAAAAGTGAAAAGTTACAAACGTCACAAGATGGCCAAGAATTTTCTCCTACTAGAGATCAAGAAATCTAGAATAGTCCCTACGGAGCTCCTACAGAGTTTGATGGCAATCCCACATGAAATTCAAGGACTACTTTAAATTTATATTTTCCTTAGGAAAGCCGCACATATCACGAATCCAAAGGAGAATCTTAGCCTCCAAGAAAGACTGAAATATTTCCTACGGGGTTGGACTATAATTTTGGAGAGATCTAGGGACGAATCCTTGGAGCCTAAAACTTCTCTAGGAAAGTGGACGAACACACAAATCCAAAGGAGAATCTTACCCACTAGGAAAGATCGAAATGTTTCCTACGAGGTTGGATGACAATTCTAGGTATGATCTTAAATTCCTATGAAAAACTGGAGAGACCGACACTCTAGGAAGACTGAAATAATCCCCACGTGGTCAGACAACAATCCTAGAGAGAATTTGAGGCATAACTCGAAATGTCACAATGACTCCAAAGCTTAAAAAGGCTACTCCCAAGTCAGGCTCTATGCAGTCAACTCATAAACTCATACTACAAATCCTAACTAGGAAGTGGGGACTAATGTTATGGGTAAAATTGGACCATAAGGATGGGATAAGAAAAACGTGACCATTAAAGGCTAAATGGAATGATGAAGCCCAATTCGAACTAAGACGAACCAAAATCAAGTGGGAACCGAACCAGGGAGTGAGGAAAAGGATGAGGGACTTGGTCTTTGGCTGAGGCTGACCACAATGAAGGTCCATTTAGGCCTTGTTTCTAGGATCCCTTGGCCCGATCATCCTCGCTATCCCAATCCAGTCCTCTTTTGCCCAATTCCATAAGGAAACCCACGAAAAACCCTAGGATGAGGTATTTAAGCTTTCTCCCAAGGAGAGAGAGGGTAGGTTCATTCTAGCCACCTAGAACAGAATGGAGTGTGGACGATTATTGGAAATGGACGATAGATAAGTTGGATAAGGTGGAGAGGACTAAAGTTATTCTTATCATGTGGAGCCTTTGAAACTACCGAAACCAACTTAATCAAAGCAAGAAACAAGTAGACTTCCAACAAATCAAAAGTCCAATTGATAAAGCTTTAGAAGAGTCTCGAGTAAGTGTGGTTGCTTACCTGGCCCCTATGAGATCCGAGACCTGTGCAAGTCAGGAAAGATGGACTCCCCCACCTACGAACTATTGGAAATTAAACATTGATACATCTTGGAGCAAAGCGCAGAGAAAACGGGACCTCAACTTGATCATCTGTGACTTTTGAGGGTCTTCGATTTGTGAGGGTCATCGTCAATCAGAAGAAGATGGCTGATAAAAGCTCTCAAAGGTCTTGCCATTCGGGAAAGGCTAAAGAGTATCGTTGATAGATTCGGTATCCCCTCTCTTCCAATCATGGTCGAATCTGATTCTTTAGAGATTATTAGAATCCTCAACAAGGAGAGCTTGGATTTTTTTTAAACAAAAAATGTCACTGATGACATTTTGGAAATCACCCCTCAATTGGGTGTGGTTTTGTTCACGCATTGCTCAAGGTAGGGGTGTTCAAAAAACCCGACAACCCAAAAAAATGGATCAACTCAACCCGAATTATAAGGGTTGGGTTGGGTTAGACAAGTTCTCGATTTGGGTTGGGTTGAAATTTTAAAAAATCTACCGATTTGGTTTGGTTCGTGGGTTCAAGAAAATCAATTTCAGTTCAACCCGAACCGACCCAATTATATATATATATATGAATTATTGCTATTGGGAGACAAAAGTCCCCATTTTTTTTCTCAATTTCAGCCTTTGTCTTCTTGTCTTTTTCCTCTTCTCCCTCCAATTTCTTTCCCCCAATTATTCATCTCACAATCTCTTTCCCTCACTCTCCCTCTCTCTCCCGAAACACCTTCCATCTCTCTCATCTTTATCTCTCTCTCTCTCTCTCTCTCTCTCTCTCTCTCTCTCTCTCTCTCTCTCTCTCTCTCTCTCATTCTTCCCCACATTCACCCAACCTCCACCGTGCTGCATAGTTTCCACCAAGCTTCGTTGCAGCCTTTTCGCAAACGTCGTTGCTCTCTCTCCAAACCCATTCTATCGTCGCGTCTTCAATCGCACATAGTAGTGCATCTAGCCTCCATCTGATCTGCCTAAATGTCGTTGCCCAGATCTGTTCGATCTCGCCGGCTAGTCGCACATCCCACAGTCCCGATCTCCAGTCGTCGCCGTTCGGCACACACTCACGTCGGCCAGATCTGCTACCGTGAATCGCCGGCCGAACTCCAACTTTATATCCAACCACCGAACTGAGCTACACGCGCTCCACGCAAACCTACCCTCTCTTTAAATTTATGAATCAAAAGGAAAAAGCATCAAATATATGTTCCATATTGTTTTCATTTTTAGCTTATCTTTTGGAAATATTTTAATAATTATATGATTTTATTTTTTTTTATTTCATATGGTAAGGAAATAGAAGGTGACTTGCAAATCTATAGAAAATCCTCCATTTTGCAACCCGGTGACCCAACCCGACCCAACCCGAAAACATATGGGTTGGGTTGGGTTGGGTTGCTCTCATGAATGGGGTTGATCGGGTTGGGAGATTGACCAACCCTAATTTTCGGGTTGGTTAAAAAAAAACCCCTAACCCGACCCAACCCAACCCATGTACACCCCTAGCTCAAGGTCTCAAGGTCCTGCAACAACGTTGCTCATGTTCTTGTGCAAGTTGAAACTTGTGAGCCTTCTTCTTTTTGTAACTCTTCATTTCCAATTTGAAAGATGGTTTGTTTTTTCCGGTTTCTCATTTTCCAACGACTTTTTTGGAGCACTCTTGTTGTGATTAGCTTGGTTTCGTTATTAATGCATTATGGTTTCAAAAAAAAAAAAAAAAAACCTTTTTTGCATCTTTTTGTTACAAAATTTCGTACTAATTACATTTATTTATGTGTTTGTGGCAATCAACTACACCTTGTGTTGAATGTTTGAATTGGAACTTCAAATAGCTTTGCTTTCCACATTTTTAATGATATAGATTAATCGTAAAATTCAACTTTTCTATCTAAACATGTTACATTGTATCAATTTTCATCCTAAACTTTCAATTTTATCAGATTGGGACCATAGATCACTTAGTTAAATGTTCCAATTTTTACTCTCTATTCAATTTTCGCTAATTCACGCACTAATTTTAACAAAAACAATGACAATGTAAAAATCTTTGTAGACTCAGTTGTGCACAAATTTAAGTTTGATTAATACACAAATTAACCCTTGAATAAAATTTCCAAAACTCACAAATTTTAACAAAAAATTAGCTCTAATGTCGTTTTTCTTCATGCAAAAGGCATATGAGAATACATTTTCTCATAAAGTTTCCAACGAAAACTTATTAGATGGTAAAAATTACAACATTTTTTCAAGTTTAAAGTTAAGATATTGCAAGACTAATCTAATTAAGTTTGGAGTGCAATTGGATGAAATTACAAGTTTAGAGTAAAAATTGATATACAACTTCACAAGTTTAAGTGTAAAAATTGATTTTTTTACCATATTATTAGGTGATGGTAAATGTTGCTTATTATTATAATTAGATTAATTTATTTCTTATTCATGCTAAAAGTTTGTTTGAAATTACTCCAAAAAATAATGTTATTGTGAGGGAGTACCCTTGTCAAAATTACCTGAAGGGGTGTTTGAATTGAAGAGTTGGGGGAAGTGAAGTTAGGAGGAGTTAATAACTCTTTTCAACTCCTTGTTTGGCCCAAGGATCTTTTAATTCTTATTGTGGGTCCCATAAACTTATTAACTCCTTCTTCAACTCCCTATTGTGGACCCCACAAACTTACTAACTCCTCATCCAACTTCCCATTGTGGGCCCCACAACTTTCCTATCTTCTTTTTTCTTCACCTCACTCCTACCTCTCTCTCTTCTCTCCTATCTTTTCTCTCTCTATTTTTTTTACATAATTTTTTAAATTTCTTAATTTAAAAAAATTTTCTTTATTTTTTATATAAATTTTCTCATCATTATTACTAATTAATAATTAAATATAAATAATTATTAAAAATATTTTTATTTTTATCCTATAATTTTAATAAATTTTTAACAAAAATATATTTTTTTATTCTATAATTTTAATTTTAAATATAAATTATATAAAAATATTTTAGATATGATACTATTAGTTAAATGGAAATTCTCAATGTAAATTAGAATACTACGTAACAATTTTTTTAATTGATAAAAATTTCTCTATCTCACTTCCTCTACATGTCATCTACAATTTTATTTTTTTTAAGTTTAAACAAAAATTACTTATAACAAATAACAATCTTATCTTTTTTTAGCTTATTTTTTTATTAATAGCTAATATATATATATATATATATATATATATATATATATATATATATATATATATAATTTTATGATTTGAAATAAGAAAAACATATATTATTCATTTTACATGGTGTTAAAAAATATATATTCATTTTGAACTTAATTATTTTAAAATAGCGTAAATATTTGATATTTTATTTTTATCTTAGTTATTTTAAAACTTCAAAGAATATATTATTTTCAAATTAATCAAACTTTAGATAATCCATTATATTGATTAGTTAGGAAAATAAAATCTTAAATTATACAAAAAAAAGTTATTTTATTAAGCTTGAAAAACAAATCTTAAATTAAAATTTTAAAATTGACGAAAACAAGTCTTTAACAAAATGGTAAAATATTCAATTTAAAACTCAATTTTAGGATTGTCGGAAACAAATCTATATTATTTCTAGAATTGAAAGAATAAAAACATAAAAATCTTGAAGATTATTTGAATCCTTTTAAATTAATGGATTGAAATCTTTCCGAATCACATATAATATTTAAAAAAGTATTGTAAGACTTTCTTTTATTTGAAAACTATCTAAGGCAAATGAATAATTAATGTGAGAGATATTGAAAAAAGAATGTGGGGTATTTTGTTCAAAATTCTTTTTTTTTCTTTAAAGAAATTTGTAAAATATACATAAATTAATAAAAACAAAAAATCTCAATTTTAGAATTTAGGGGAACAAATTCTTAATAATGAAAATTTGAGAAATTGTAGAAAAAAGTTGTACAAAAAAAAAGCTAAAATCAACTCAGACTTTAGAACTCTAGATTTAACAAATCTGCACCCCAAACACAGACTTCAGAACTCCTACTCTCAGCAACTCCTTGCCCCAAACACAGACTTTCTAACTCCAGACTAAACAACTCTACACTCCAAACACAGACTTCTTAACTCCCAAGACATACTAACTTCTACTCCATGCAACTCCTTGCTCCGAATAGCCCCCGAGTATTTTAATAAGTGTTTCCATGTTATAAGAATTTGAATTTGAATTTTTTTATATAAAAAAAATCTTCATGGTTGATTTGTTTTATTAGAAACTAAAAAAGAAAAAAAATTGAAAGTATTATTTATTAATTTTTTATTATAAGTGTTATTGGTAAAATTGGACCAAGAGGATAAACAAGAATCACAAGGGAAGTCAGAGGTGAGATCGATTGGGAAAAGCCCAACGAGGAGCGAAAATGGGTCAGCACAAACAAATAGGACCAAACAGTAAAGAAGGAAATGTGAGTTTGGATCGAAGCCAAACTCACCTGGTCGGTCCATGAGGGCATACTTCTAGCATGGCCCTTGCTCGTTTCTCCATGGTTCAACTCGGTTCAGTTTACCCTCTTTCCAATTCACGAAGGAATAAACGAAAACCCTAATAAAGGAGTCATATAAATATCATTCTTCAACCTAAAGAAGGTAAGCTTTTCCTAACCCTAAAATGCATGTTGTACTCAAGAATTTCCTAACTAACTTAAGCATCAGAGCCTATGAGATAAGTACCACACTGGTACCCAAGTTTCCACTTGTTATGCAGGTCACGTGTTTCCCCTAATTACAAATCTTATCGTTGTTGTTACGTAAAGGTCAAGTGCGTTTCTCTCTCCAGATTTTGGCTACAACAATAAGTTAAAAATTCTAAAAATAAAAATTTCAATAAGTATTCATGTCATAATTAGTTTGAATTTATTAAATAAGAAACTACAATATATTTTTTGACATGAGAGAGAGTTACGAAAAAAGAGAGAGCACTGTTGCTAGAAAAGAACCAAAAGAAAAGACATATAAAGAGAACTAAAGAGAATATGAAGTAAATTGATTTTAGAAAACAAAGAAGTATCTAGCAAATGCTCATGCAATAATGTAAAGAGAAATAAGAGAGAAAATGTGTCAAAGAACAATTGTTGCCCGATTTCGCACGTATACTAATTGTTACAAGCAATATAGTAGATGAATACCAAAATTGTTCTCAACAGGAAATGAATGCTACCAATTACCAAATTCGTTAGCTTTGGTTTTATCTAGACACCAAATAATCAAAAATGGATGAAATTTTAAACTTGCTTGCAATTGAACACAATAAGCTCTAAATCTAACAAAGTAAAACAGAAGGATAAATTCATTTTCTAAAGGATCTAGAGCTATAACTTCACCGTTATCTCCTCCTACTCTTCATTCATTAATAGTTAATGCAATTTTTCTATTTCTAGATTGTTGGCAAGTTCTACCCTATTGCCTCGATATTCTCTCTCAAGCAATAATAATATTCTCTGAGAAGTAAATTGTCTATATCTCTATAAAAATTCCAACAATTCAATTATGACGAACGTAGAGCCTAAAATTGCCACAAAATCTACAAGGATATCTCTATATCGAGTGTAAATTAGGGAAAACAATTCAAGTTCATCTATAATTCTTGTCTTTCAACCTCCAATTACAACACAAAATCAATGCAAAGAGTGACCAAATCTAAACATGCATTAAGCTCAGAAAAGTGTTCACAACCAAATACGAAATAGAAACATCAACTATTAGCTCAAAAAGAGTAGGATTTGAATAACAATTACATCGAAGCTCTAGAAAAAGTAAATTAGTTTATAACGAAAATCTCAACAAAAGTCCTAATTACTAGAACCATTGAAGTCATTACAAACAATAAAAGAGAAGGAAAACAGAGAAAAGAAACAAATTCTGGCTATTCCACGAGTTTCCAATTATCGCTCTCGCTCTGTTCGGTTGCTCGAATCCTCCAAAATGTTAGGAGTGCAAACAAATGTCCCACATTGGCTAGGGAAGAGAGTGATCATGGGTATATATGTGAGGACAGTTATCTCCATTGGTATGAGGCCTTTTAGGGAACCAAAAGCAAAGCCATGAGGGTTTATGCCCAAAGTGGACATTATCATATCATTGTGGAGATATGTGGAGAGGTCGTTGTCCTTATTAATTGGTATCAGAGCCATGGTCTAAACCTAGCTGTGTGCCAGAGGAATCCTCAAAGTGGAACAGAGTAACGAAGCCTCATGTTGACATTGTGGATGAATCCCATAGTCAAACAAAAAGTGTTGGAGCGGCAAGCAAGTAGTAACTCTATCAAGCTGCCATGGTAAAGGAGTAGTTCTTTGTTCGAGGGGGAGGAAGTGGATGGTGCGATAGATGATTGACGCCAAAGAAATGTCCCACAATGTGCGTGATCTGTTGCAGAGTAGACGAATTTGTTTGAGGGGAGGCTCAATTGTGGTACTTTGTTTGAGGGGAGGATTGTTGGGAGTGCAAACAAATGTCCCACATTGGCTAGGGAAGAGAGTGATCATGGGTATATATGTGAAGACAGTTATCTCCATTAGTATGAGGCTTCATTAGTATGAGGCCTTTTGGGGAACCAAAAGCAAAGTCATGAGGGTTTATGCCCAAAGTGGACAATATCATACCATTGTGGAGATATGTGAAAGGGCCGTTGTCCTTATTACAAAATAGTGGGCTGCCTACTCTAGCAGTCTATGGCGCCTAGGCGCTGTAATTTTGTTTTTTTTTAAAAAAAATCTTCAAATTGGACATCCTTTGATTTTGGTCTTCAAAATGAAATTTTTGTTCACCTACATGAATTAAAACCCACAAATTAAAAAATAAAAAAATAAAAACAACCTAAACAAGGTAATTAAAATAAATATATAATCAACGTATCAACAATTAGAATAAGATGATAGAAAATTCATCTTTTTTTTTTTAAAAAAAAAATTTGGATTCTACCTTGCTTATTTTCTATATGATCTTCCTCTTCTTCCTCATCTTCAATTATCACAAAAAATATCGTTGTTCCTCATTTTCTACATCAAATACCAAATGAGCTCCACATTTTTGCACTAAAGACCTTTGTTGATCTTTAACTTTAAAATTTTCAATTTTCAAATGACCTTGGTTGTCTTCAAATGATTTCTTCAAATTTCCCCTAAACTTCAAGTATCCGACCCACACATGATCTGATTTATATGCCCTACGCCTTCTTATCCATTCTACTGAACCCAAAAAAGAAAATAAATGTATATACAACTTTAAACCGTTAATCTCAACCTGCATTTGGTAGTTGCCTTCGAAATTCATCAGCTCAAAAACCCCACACAGTATTATCCCTTTAATATTTCGGTTCATTTGCAATGGCACTTGAACTTTGACAGGGCAACCTATGCTACGATGAGCAAAAAAGTTTGGAATCTCACTTCCAGGCAGTGCAAATTCAACCGCACTGTCATTGTTGATAGCCTGCAATGTTAATACTTATACTTTAGAGAGACCAAATATTACTATTACTAGGGATTCAAGGTTAGCCTCACAATAAAGACGGTTGTAAACCACTTTGAGATGTTTGTTGAGAATAATATTTTTAAGTAAAATAATTCTAAAAGCACTGATTAATAAATTAAGGCTCTACTCGATAACCATTTGGTTTTTAATTTTTGAAAATTAAGCTTATAAATATTACTTCTACTTATGAGTTTTTTTGTTTCATTATCTACTTTTTACAAATATTTTCAAAATTCAAGCACAGTTTTGGAAACTAAAAAAAATAAAGCAAGAAGCAAGTAGACTTCCAGCAAATCAAAAATCCAATTGATAAATCTTTAGAAGAGTCTCAAGGAAGTGTGGTTGCTTGCTTGGCCCCTATAAGATCGGAGACCTGTGCGAGTCAGGAAAGATAGACTCCTCCACCTGCGAACTATTGGAAATTAAACATTGATGCATCTTGGAGCGAAGTGTAGAGAAAAGGGGGGGCTCGACTTGATCATCCGTGACTCTTGAGGATCTTCAATTTGTGTGGGTCATCGTCAATCAGAAGAAGATGGCTGATAAAAGCTCTCAAAGGTCTTGCCATTTGGGAAAGGCTGAAGAGTATCATTGATAGATTCGGTATCCCCTCTCTTCCAATCATTGTTGAATCTGATTCTTTAGAGATTATTAGAATCCTCAACAAGGAGGCTTGGATTTTTTTTAAACAAAAAATGTGCAGTGACATTTTGGAAATCGCCTCGCGATTGGGTATGGTTTCGTTCACGCATTGCTCAAGGTCTTGCAACAACGTTGCTCATGTTCTTGCGCAAGTTGAAACTTGGGAGCTTCTTCTTTCTGTAACTCTTTGTTTTCCAAGTCGTTTTCCAATTTTTTCATTTTCCAGCAACTTTTTTTGGAGGACTCTTGCTGTAATTAGCTGGGTTTCGTTATTAATGCATTACAGTTAAAAAAAAAAACCTTTTTTTGCATCTTTTTGTTACAAAATTTCATACTAATTACATTTATGTATGTGTTTGTGGCAATCAACTACACCTTGGTTGAATGTTTGAATTGCAACTTCAAATAGCTTTGCTTTCCAGATTTTTAATGATATGGATTAATGGTAAAATTCAACTTTTATATCTAAACATGTCACGTTGTATCAATTTTCATTCTAAACTTTCAATTTCATCAAATTGGGATCATAGATCACTTAGTTAAATGTTGCAATTTTCTCTCTATTCAATTTTTGCTAATTCACCAACTAATTTTAACAAAAACAAAAACAATGTAAAAATCTTCGTAGATTCAGTTTTGCACAAATTTAAGTTTGATTAATACACAAATTAACCCTTGAATAAATTTTTCAAAACTCACAAATTTTAACAAAAATTTAGCTATAATATTGTTTTTCTTCATATAAAAAGCATATTTGAATACTTTTCTAAATAAAGTTTCTAATGAAAACTTATTAGATGGTAAAAATTACAATACTTTTTCAAGTTTAAAGTTAAGATATTGCAAGACTTATCTAAGTTTGAAGTGCAATTGGATGAAATTAGAAGTTTAGAGTAAAAATTGATATACAACTTCACAAGTTTAAGAGTAAAAATTGATTTTTTTTTTTTTACCAGATTATTAGATGATGGTAAATATTGTTTATTATTATGATTAGATTAATTTATGTCTTATTCATGCTAAAAGTTCGTTTGAAATTACTCCAAAAAATAATGTTATTGTGAGGGAGTACCCTTATCAAAATTACCTGAGTATTTTAATAAGTATTTCCATGTTATTAGAATTTGAATTTGAAAATTTTTTATATAAAAAAAATCTTCATGGTTGATTTGTTTTATTAGAAACTAAAATCTTCATGGTTGATTTGTTTTATTAGAAACTAAAAAAAAAATGAAGTATTATTTATTAATTTGTGATTATAAGTGTTATGGATAAAATTGGACCAAGAGGATAAACCTGAATCACAAGGGAAGTCAGAGGCGAGATCGATTGAGAGAAGCCCAACGAGGAGCAAAAATGGGCCAACACAAACAAATAGGACCAAACAATAAAGAATGAAATATGAGTTTGGGTCGAAGCCCAAACTCCAGTTTGTTTCTCCTTGGTTCAACCCGGTTCGATTTACACCCTCTTTCCAATTCACGAAGGAATAGACCAAAGCCCTAATAAAGGAGTCATATAAATATCCTTCTTCAACCTAAAGGTAAGTTTTTCCTAACCCTAAACGCTTGCTGTACTCAAGAATTTCTTAGCTAACTTAAGCATCGGAGCCTATGAGACAAGTACCACATCGCCGGTACCCAAGTTTCCACTTGTTATGTAGGTCATGTTCTTCCCCTGAATTACAAATTTATAGTTGTTGTCACGTGAAGGTCAAATGTGTTACTCTGTCTAGATTTTGATCATAACAATAAGTTAAAAATTCTGAAAATAAAAATTTCAATAACTTTTCATGTCATAATTAGTTTGAATTTATTAAATAAGAAACTGCAACATATTTTTGACATGAGAGAGTTACGAAAAAACAGAGCACTAATGCCAGAAAAGAACCAAAAGAAAAGGCATATAAAGAGAACTAAAGAGAGTATAGAGTAAATTGATTTTAGAAAACAAAGAAGTATCTAGCAAATGCTCATGCAAGAATGTAAAGAGAAATAAGAAAGAATTGCGTCAAAGAACAATTGTTATTCGATTTCGCACGTATACGAATCGTTACAAGTAATATAGTAGATGAATACCAAAAGTGTTCTCTACAAGGAATGAATGTTACCAATTACCAAATTCGTTAACTTTGGTTTTATCTGGACACCAAATAATCAAAGAGGGATGGAATTTTAAACTTGCTTGTAATTGAACGAAATAAAGCTCTAAATCTAACAGAGTAAAACAGAAGGATAAATTCAATTTCTAAAGGATCAAGAGCTATGACTTTACAGTTATCTCCTCCTACTCTTCATTCATTAATAGTTAATGCAATTTTTCTATTTCTAGATTGTTGGTAAGTTCTACCCTATAGACTCGATATACTCTCTCAAGTCAAGCAATAACGATATTCTTTGCAAAGTAAATTGTCTATATCTCTATGAAAATTCCAGCAATTCAATTATGACGAACGTAGAACTTAAATTTGCCACAAAATCCACAAGGATATCTCTATACCGAGTGTAAATTAGGAAAAACAATTCAAGTTTATCTATAATTCTCATCTCTCAATCTCAAATTACGACACAAAATCAATGCAAAGAGTGGCCAAATCTAAATATGCATTAAGCTCAGAAAAGTATTCACAACCAAATACGAAACAGAAACATCAACTATTAACTCAAAAAGAGAAGGATTGGAATAACAATTACATCGAAGCTGTAGAAAAAGTAAATTAGTTTATAACGAAAATCTCAACAAAAGTCCTAACTAGAACCATTGAAGTCATTACAAACAATAAAAGAGTAGGACAACAGAGAAAAGAAACAAATTCCAGCGATTCCACAAGTTTCCAATCGTCAGTCTCGCTCCGTTCGGTTGCTCGAATCCTCCAAAATAGTGTCTAGCCGTCTTCCACTCGTTATCCCTAGGTGTACGTCTCAAATTCACGCTTCAAAATTCGTAGCGCCTCAGCGCTAGCATTTTGCCTCCACTAACAGTCTATGGCACCTAGGTGCTATAATTTTTTTTTTTTTTAAATCTTCAACTTGAAAATCCTTTGATTTTGACCGTCAAAATGAAATATTTGTTCACCTACAAAAATAAATGAAATGCATGAATTAAAACCCAAAAACTATAGAAAAACTAACTAAAAACAACTTAAACAAGATAATTAAAATAAATAAATATATAATCAACGTATCAACAATTAGAATAAGATGATAGCAAATTCAGCTTTTTTAAAAAAAATTTGGATTCTACCTTGCTTATTTTCTGTATGATCTTCCTCTTCTTCCTCATCTTCAATTATCACCAAAAATATCGTTGTTCCTCATTTTCTACATCAAATACCAAATGAGCTCCACATTTTTTCACTAACGACCTTTGTTCCTTTGTTTTTTTAAAAATTGCAATTTCCAAATGACCCGAGTTGTTTTCCAATATTTTATTCAAAATTGAATCCCTAAGACGGTATCCGACGAACACATGATCTGATTTATATACCGAATGCCTTCTCACCCATTCTGGGAAACCAAAAAGATAAGGTTTAGCAACCTTTAAACCGTTAATCTCAACTATCATGTCGTATCTGCCTTCGAAATTCATGTGCTCATAAACACCACACAGTATTATCCCTTTAATATTTCGGTTCATATGCAATGGCACTTGAACTTTGACAGGGCAACCTATGCTACAGTGAGCAAAAAAGTATGGAATCTCACTTCCAGGCAGTACAAATTCAGCATTTCTGTCGTTTTTGATAGCCTGCAATGTTAATATTTATACTTTAGAGAGACACCAAATATTACTATTAGTAGAAATTCAAGGTTAGCCTCACAACATAATAAAGACGGTGGTAAACCACTTTGAGATGTTTGTTGAGAATAATATTTTTAAGTAAAATAATTCTAAAAGCACTGATTAATAAATTAAGGTTCTACATGATAACCATTTAGTTTTTAGTTTTTAAAAATTAAGTTTATAAATATTACTTCTACCTATGAGTTTTTTTGTTTCGTTATCCACTTTTTACAAATGTTTTCAAAATTCAAGCACAGTTTTGGAAACTAAAAAAAAAAAAAGTAGATTTTAAAAACTTATTTTTAGACTTTGACTAAAAATTCAAATGTTTCCTTAAAAAAATATATGAAAATCATTGTAAAGAAATTACGAGAAAACAAGCCTAATTTTCAAAAAACCAAAAAACCAAAGATCAAATAGACGTTATAAAACCAGCCTAAATATTTTATTTAAAATTTACTTTGTGTTATTAAAAATTTTCAAACTCACTTTTGATTTTGCAATCAAATACTATAAAATTTTTGGTTAAAAACAATGCTATAGAATTTTGAAAACCGTCTTTATTAGTTGAAAGACACTTTTTACTATTCTATATATTTCTTTTTTTTTTTTAAGTAGAATATATTTCTTCATTGATCATTAGCTTAACCCTAAACAAATAATAATAATAATAATAATAAAGCAAAACTCACCCTAAACCAAATAATGCTCAAAGATTGTTATATCTTTCTTCATTGGTCATTAGCTTTAACCCAATAGTTTATTTCTTTCTTTCTTGAAGAGCTAAACCCAAATAGATTATATTTTTAGTTGATGAATTTTCACCAATAGATCACTTTGGTTTTTAAGATTTCAAAAGCAACACTTTAGGTCCTGTTTGATAACCATTTGGTTTTTAGTTTTTGATTTTTTATTTTTAAAAATTAAGCTTGTTTTCTCTCAATTTCTCTACAATGGTTTTCATCTCCCTTAAGGAAGCATTTGAATTATTAGCTAAATTCTAAAAACAAAAACAAGTTTTTGAAAACTATTTTTTTTAGTTTTCAAAACATGGCTTGATTTTTTAGAACATAGGTAAAAAGTAGATGATAAAACAAGTAAAATCATAGGTGGGAGTAGTATTTATAAGCTTAATTTTCAAAAATAAAAAACTTAAAACTAAATGGTTATCAAACGGAGTCTTAGTTCTTAAATTTTGAAGAATTTTTAATTAAAGGAACCATGGATGATAATTAATTTTATTGTTGTTTTACTTTAATAGTAATAATTTTTATCACAACCATTTGTCTGATATTAAAAGTTTAACTACCCATTTAAAAGAATTAGATCAACTAGAAAGATTGGTGTAATTTTGCATTAAAATAACAAGTTATTGATATAAATTACTGTTTAAATGTATTAGTATGTTATTTAATAATAATGAATTATATTTTAATAATTTGATTGATATCAATATAAAATAACTAATTAAAATTAAATAATTGATTAATTAGATAGAAGTTTGTAATATTTTATAATTACTAACAAAAAAAAATTATTTTCTCTTCATTTTAACAAAGAAAATTGAAGAGAATGAAAATTTTAATTTTCCTCCCCCAATTCCCATTATGATATTCTTCCCTCAATTCCCATTATGATAAGAAAATGGGGCCGAAGGGAATAAATATTTTTCTTATTCTTCTTCTTTCTCATATAACAAATTACCAAAAAGTGTTCCATTAGATTTAAAAGTCATGCTTTATGAGGACGAAAGTGTAAGGCAGAAGAAAAAACTAACCTGATGGAAAAATACTTGTTCCCGGTCTTGGCATAAGTAACCTATCTGAAAAATATTCGGAACATTAAGCTTTGCCAAAAGATGACACCCAGTTGCATCCAACATCCTAATATTTGGTGGAAGGTCTGAGATATCTTCAAGATGTTCGCAATCCATTAAATTGATGAACCAAAGCGATTTAAGTTTGCTCATCCCCCTAGGGAGTCTCCTAATTCTCGTCCCGCTCAAGTATAAAAATCCCAACGAATCAAAGCAGTTGAAATTAGCCTCAAGGATATTCAAATCCAATAAACCAGTATTCATCAAATCCAAATTTGCCAATGAAATTCCTAATAGGGCATGATGATTTCCTTCTGAACGACAAGAAACTGCTGTGGAATTCAAAAACTGCGGAAATTTCTCTAACCTCTGGCAGTCATCCAATGAAATATATTCAAGCCTTGTAAGCATATATATGCTACTTGGAAGATGCACCAAGTCTTCACACTTGTACAAGTCCAGATTCGTGAGAGCAGTAAGTTTTTCAATAGATGTAGGCAACTCTGTTACACCACAGTCATTTAAAATAAGAGTTTCAAGGCTTCCCATTTCTTCACGAATATCTGGAAACTTCTTGAGCTTCGGGCAACCAATCAAATCAAGCCTCACAAGAGACTTCCCTTTGAGACCGCCATTTGAAAAAAACTCAAGGTTCAAGCAGTCAATAAGTTTTAATTCGACAAGTTTCGGCATTGACGACATATCACAAATATCAACCAGCATTTCACAATCTTCTAACTTTAAGTGCCTGAGATTTTCAAAATCCTGGTAAAAAAACAAATCATAAACTATAAGAGCTAATAATCCTTAAAAAGGGAGAGTCTTATTGTTATTAATTGCAATTTCTATTTGTCATAAAATTGAAACAGAGCCCACTTAGTAAAACCAAACCAAAACTAAGCAGTTTTTATTTTACTCAATAATATAGTTACACAATTCATTACTTAAACAGATGGAAGTAATGATCATACCTTGAGTTTAGTTAGTGGCGTAATAGGATAATGTGAGATGTTCAATACCACAAGTTTTTTGGGATGAAAAGTCAATGGTACTATAGAGGATGAAGAATGAGAATATTCAAGCCACCTTAACTCATTAGAAAGATACGACTGAGGAGTCCCAATGACTTTCGCATTACGTATTATAAGCAACCTCAATTTTTTCATTTTTGAAAAGGCTTCAACATGCAAACGCACTTCTACATTGGACATATTTAAAAATATCCCTTGAATGTTTTTTGTTCCCTGCAAACACAAGCATCAACATCTAAGCAAAGCAAAAGTACCTACTCTAATTTTAGATAACATATATGCATCTCACACTTGATCAACTAATAGTATTTTAAATATGAAAAGACTTATGAGTGATACAAATGAACACAAGAGGAATCTATTATAAGCAGATATGAACATTATTGCTTCTATATTTTGTTGTTTTTTTTAAATAAAATGTTAAGCTACCTGAAAGATGTTTATTTAGTTTGAATTATATTTCGAATCCTTTTAAAAATACATCACAACATCAGAAATCTCATTTGATTTCCTTAACATCTCATGAGTATTGTATATTTGATCACTTTATCATGCAAATATCATAAATGAAAAGTCCAAGCTTTCTAAAATATACAAAGGTTGAAAAATATATTCTAAAATATTAAAATTCATGTTTCAAAATTTATCATCGTTGTTCACATCCCAATTTTGCATAAAAAAATGTTTTGTTGTCCATAGGTATATTATAACTTCCCATTGGTACAGAGCAATTATGGTAGTGTTGGAAAGAAAAAGATAAATGGAGAGTAATAGACCATACCTCATTTTCAGTTAGCACTTGAATAACATCCTCATGATACCACAATCTACTACGTTCTCCAGGATTTGGAGATTCACGGCGAACGATCTCTCTACCCATTACTTGAATCAAGTCATGCATTTGGTATGCATTATCTTCAATATATATAAGACATTTCTTCATAAGCATGCTAATTGCAGAATTAGGGAAGAAATCACAAGCATCGAAAAAAGAGTTTACATTTTCTTTGCTATACCCTCTAAGGAAGCATGCAAAATCTAAAAAAATTGTCTTTTCAAGTTCGTCAAGTCCATCAAAACTTAGTTTAAGTTTATTGTGAACATCCTCGTTTGGAATTTTTTTCAACTTTTGCAATTGGCTTTCCCACTCAAGTTTGCTACAACTGTATAGAGAAGCCCCCACCACAGTAAGAGCAAGAGGAAGCCCATCTGCATATTTAACTGCAGCATTTGAAAGCTCTTCAAAATTCACATCGGGAAGAGGACTCTTAAATGCATTCCAACAAAAAAGTTCAAGTGCATCTGAATGATTTAATTTATCAACCCTATAGGTCCACTTAATCTCGTGTAGGTTCAGAAGATGCACATCTCTAGATGTTATGATAACTCTACTTCCAGGACCAAACCAATTTACATTTCCTGCTAATTTTTCTAGCTGGTTTGAATTATCCACATCATCGAGAACAATAAGAACCTTCTTCTTTCGTAGTTTATCCCTCAAGATACTAGTGCCTTCATCGGAAAAATTTATAGGCCTATGCATTTTAAACAACAAGATGTCTTGAAGAAGTGATTCTTGCAATTTCGTTAGCTCATCATCCCTATCGAATTTACATTTTTCTTTTATATTAGGAAGAAAACTGCAACCTTCAAATTGATAGGCAATACGATTATAAATAGCTTTTGCAATAGTTGTCTTGCCTATTCCACCAAGTCCATAAATTCCAATCATCCAGACATCATTGGACTCAATATCTAATGTGGACTCCAGTTGTCTAATATGAGAATCGATTCCAACTGGATTTTTGGCAACGGTTAAGAGTGTGTGGTTAAGCTTAGTCCGTATCTCTTGAACTATTTCTTTGACAAGAGTAGACTCAGACCTACATCAAAATAGTACAAAGTGATGACTAGATGTCATGGTCTTGCTTAATGAAAATAATAACATAAAATGTTTGTTTTTCAAAATTTTGAATTTAATTTATTCATTGGTCTCACCTCACTTACGAAAAAACCCAAGTAAGCTATTATAAACCATGAATAAATAATCAAGTAGAAAAGAAATACAAAAGATAGTGCGATATATATAAAGGATTATAAAGAAAATTAAGCAATGTTACGTAACCTCTTATCCAAATGCCACCCAGATAAGTTGGCCGCTTTAGTTAGAGCTTTTCTCCATCTCTCGTCCAAGCCTTCCTTGAATATTTCTTCACGTAAAGTGAATGCTTCTTCAAAAGTGCGTTTTTGCCTTCGCACTTCAGAAGGATCCACATCATAGAATACTGGCAAAACCATCTGCCCTTTATGACGGTCCATGCAACTCATAATTCGAACAAGCTCGTTTAAGCACCAAGTAGAAGATGCATAATTTTTGGAAAACACCACAAGGAAAAACCTGGACCCGTCGATTGCTTGACAAAGTTCTTGCGAAATTTCCATTCCCCTGTTCAGCCCCTCGGTGTCCATGAAGGTATTGATCCCAGCCTGCACCAGAGCTTCATGGAGGTGACTTGTAAACGAATTGCGAGTGTCCTCACCTCTGAAGCTCAGAAACACATCGTATGTCCAAGAAGAGATTTCAGAAGCCATTAGAATTTTGCTCCCAAAATTGCACGGTTTGTACCTAAATACTAGGGTAGACTTGAGTCTAGTCAATGATCTTTCTTTTCTTTTTTCCCTTTTGGGCGATAAAGGCAACAAGGAAGCTTCGGGTTATGGGAAAGTGCTTGGTAAAAAGTAAAAACCAACAACACAAATGATGAGGTTAAAGATGGAAATTGAAGCCGTAAGCACCAAGTAGAAGATGCATAATTTTTGGAAAACCCCACAAGGAAAAACCTGGACCCATCTATTGCTTCACAAAGTTCTTGCGAAATTTCCATTCTTTTTCGCTACGTCTTTTGAGGAGTCTTCTTTACTTTCTTTTTATTCTTTTTCTCTCTCTTCTTTTTTACCATAAAGAAAGAAAAAAAGACATACGATAGACTTTTGAGGGTAGACTTGAGTCTAGTCAATGATCTTTCTTTTGTTGCTTGTCTCCTTTTTGTGTGGTTGATGGTTCTTGCGAAATTTCCTTCTTGTTTCTCCTCCTTTTCTTTTTTCTTTTCTTTTTTGCCTTTTGGGCGATAAAGGAAGCAAGGAATGAGGCTTCGGGTTATGGGAAAGTGCTAGGGTAAAAAGTAAAAAGTAAAAACCCAACAACTCAAATGATGATCATGAGGTTAAAGATGGAAATTGAAGCTGTAAATGTTATCATGTGCCACTGCCAGCAGCTTGTCCTTGCTGCCACATCCAAGGACAGATTGCTCAAAGAAAAGAATAACTGTTCAACTAAGAGTTCATGATGGGGTTTAACGTTTTGTATTTGGTTTTTGACCCCAAAAAAATAATAATAATATATGTACACACACCCACGCTATGAATGAAGTTTCCCTTTTGTGAATCTTTATTTATCTTCATTTTAATTCTTATTATTAGTAGTACATTAATGAAACAATATTTATAGCTCTGAAACGTATCGTATCTCCAAGAAGGGATTTAATTTAAGAAGCCATAAGAAATTTGCTACCAAAAATCACATTATTTATAACGATGTGCTAAGCAGCTGGCTATCTATATTTGCACTCAAAGTGAACCCATTCACTGATTTTTCCTACGTCTTTTGAGGAGTCTTCTTTACTTTCTTTTTAATCTTTTTCTCTTTCTTTTTTGACCATAAAGAAAGAACGAACGAGCCAACACTGAAATTACAAATCTCGAACATGGGGGAGTTTAACTTTGAGTTTTTACTATAGCACTGTTTCTTTTGTACAACAATGTGGGGTGGCAGAGTAAACTTTCAACTTCGAAGAAGATAAATTGATACTTTATTCACTAAGCTAGACTTAGAATTAGTTTGTCTAGAGCATTTTAATTTTAGTAAAACATGTATCCTTATCAAGTTCTTTAGACCAATGTCATAATTAGTGAGCCCAATTATTAGGCTAAAGACTGCAATATTTTTATACCAAGTTTAAGATAAATTAAATTCTTCAACTTTGGAAGAAAATAGAACTATGGGACAAACGTCAATTCGAGCATAGTTCAACTTATACAAAGCATGGCCCATCGATTCAATAAGTTAAATGTTCAAATCTCTCACCCTACATATTTAAAATAAAATAAAAATAATAAAATAAAAACCTCACATATTTTTTTTTTTTTTTAAAAAAACCTCACATATTTTAAAAAAAAAAGGAAAAAAAAAAAACTATGGGACAAACCTTAATGGGAGGAATGGTTGAAGTGAAATGATTGTTCTCACTGATGTGGTGGTGGAAAGTGCTTGATCCACATATGCTCTGATCAATTATCATCACGATTGAGAACAGTTTGAAAAGTGCTTTCTTTTGTGTTAAAAAGATGTTTCGACAACAGTTTGTATTCTATAGGGAAAAATGCAGGTAAAATAGAGTAATGACAAAAATAATGACAAATTTTTGAAATTAATGACAAAAATAGAGTAAGTGCAAAATTTGATGTTTCAAACACAAATTAAATTGTAACCTTACATTGATTGCAGATCATTTGCCAATTTATGTGTATGTAAATGCGCACGAATTTTACGAAAGTAGTAGATGACTGAAGCATTTTAAATGCAAATAAATAAATCTGATAATGTAAAATAATGTTCAATTTTTACCTTTAAACTTGACAATGTGATGACCAAGATGATAACTCGACATTTTTTATTGTTTAGTCACTCTAATTATTTTTGGTGAACAAATAAAGAATGGATTGTTTCCATTAATTCTTATTAATTATTCTATTCTAACCTCCAAATATGATTTTTTTTTTTTTAGTACAACAATAAGTAGGATGGAGAATTCGAATTTCTAACATCTTAGTCGAGGACACTTGCTTTATACCAGTTGAGCTATGCTCATGTTTGGAACAAACATGATATTGAATTCAATAGGAAAACATTACATGTAAATAAATTTAAAAATTTTGCTTCAATTCAAACATAACTTTATGGATAATGCATCTATTATCTTTAATATGGCTAAAGGTTCATTCTTCACTCATGTTATTTGTTGAACACAAATAATAATAATATTTAAGTATTCGAGAGAGAGAGTTTTGGGTTGGAATATAAGCAAGTGGAGTATAGAAAAGAGCAAAACTTGGGTGCAGCCTAGGCTGCACTCAAGTCCTGACCACTTGAACACTACAGAAAAAAATGGTTTTGTTTAAAAAAAAAAATTCTATAGTGTTGAAGTGGACCGCTGCACCACCAAGTTTTTTCCATAGACAAAATGCTTTTTCGTAATTTTGACGATTTTTTTTTTTTTTGAAGTTCACTTTTTCAAAAGCGTTCATTTCAAATTGAATTACAAAAATAATGCTCAAATTCAAAATATTGTTTTCCTTAGAGGACAAATAGTCCGTTGTTAATTGGAATCATAATGTTACTTAAAGATTTAAACCTGCATAAACGTTAGTTTCTCCCTCATTTTTTACACTAAACATAAAGAAAATCTCGAAAGTATATATTAGGGTAAATTGGTTGAAAATTGTAGTTAAAAAAATAAATTGGCAAAAACATATGGATTTGAAACTATTTAGAAAAAGAGGATAGTTTTTTTGTCCTTATTGGACTTGACGTTCAAGATACGCATAACATTTGAAATGATTAAAATATTATTATTATTTTTTGTCTGTTTGTGGAATGTGTCGCATTCCACTTTTTTTTTTTAATTTTATTATTTATTTATGTTTATTTTTAACCTATTAAATGATTTTTTTTTCCTTTTTATAAGGTTTTTTTTTCTTTTCAAAAAGGTATTAAATTTTTTTTTTTGCAAAAATTGATTTAGATAATTCTATAATTTTTTAAATGATATATCTATTTTTTTTATTTAAGCCATTAAATATTCTTTACAAAATTTGATTTAAAGAATATTATAATTTTACAAATACTATACTATACATCTAAAAATGCATTAAATTTTTAAAAATATATAATTAAATGCATAAGCAAATCATTTTTTTCTTCTTTTTTTCAAGCTAGTAAATGTTTTTTTAAAAAAAAGGTGATCTTGAAACTTCTATAATTTTACAAGTTGTAACTATATATTTTTTCTTTATTTTTTAATTACAAATTTTGAGACATAAATATTTTTGTTTGATTATTTTGATTTTACTTAGGTTAAATTATAAATTTAGTCTATGAACTTTGAAGTTTGTGTTTATGTGGTCCCTGAACTTACAAAATTACAAATTTAGTCTATGAATTCTCTAATTTTTTAAAATTAACAGATCTACTGGACACAGAATTAAAATTTTAGAGTTCCATTGGACATAAAATTCAAATTTATATCTAATAGATCATATAATTTTTAAAACTTTTGAACTTGTTAGGGACCTATTAGACACAAAATTGAAAGTTTAAGGACCTAATAGACACTTTTGAATGTTCATTGACCAAATAGGAACTAAACTTACTTGTAATTTAAATTTTTACTTATTTTATTTTATTTTATTTTGAACTTAACATGTTAAAAAAAATTAATCATTTAATGAGTTTAAAAAAGGAACAATAACAACAATTTTTATTTAAAAGAAAAAACAACTTATAAAATTGTTAGGCTCAAAATAAATAAAATCAAAATAATCAAGCAAAAATATTGAATATAAATTAAGTCTCAGAATTCATAAAATTATGAAAGAAAAAAAATGATTTTCTTATGCATTTAATTCTGTCTTTTTTTAAAATTTAATACATTTTTAGAAGATGTATAGTATAGTATTTTTAAAATTATAGTATTCTTTAAATCAAATTTTGTAAGGAACATTGAATGGTTTAAACAAAGAAAATAGATATATTTGAAAATTTATAGAATTATCTAAATCAAATTTTTGCAAAAAAAAAAATATTTAATACATTTTTTGAAAAAAAAAACCCTTATATAAAAGAAAAAAAAAGCATTTAATAGGTTAAAAAATAAACATAAATAATTAATAAAATTTAAAAATAAAAAAAATAATAATAAAAAGTGGAATGCGTCTCTTCAAGAAACACATTCTACAAAAAAGACAAAAAAAATAATATTTTAATCATTTCAAATGCTATGCATATCTTGATAGACGAAGTCCAATAAGGACAAAAAATCTGCCCTCTTTTCCTAAATAGTTTCAAATCCATATGTTTTTGCCAATTTGTTTTTTTAACTACAATTTTCTACCAATTTACCCTATATACTACATATAAATAATAATCATATTAAATAAACCTAGATTAAGAAAAAAAATCACAACTTCGTGTCAAAGTTGGAGAGGGCCGATGCATGATCTCAGCCGTGAAAAGATTATGAAGATGTGACAATGAGAGGAACATAGCATGGTTGTTTCTCTCTTCAGCAAGCTTGCTGGTAGTTAAAAGTGGAGTTTAGCAAAATATAAAGACGTTTTTCTCTGGTGTCACCATCCTTTTCGCTGGCAGAGTTCCAACTATTCTCTCCAGCTAACATAAAATAGATAATAGATTAGTATAACAGAGCAAGAGCAGAAGGGTAGAATGGTAATTTGAAGCCATTTTAGTAGTTTTATATTCCAACGACAATATATTTTTTTTAGTTCAACATGTGACTATGTGAAGTATGGGATTCGAACATCTGACCTCTTGGTCATGGTATATGCCTTAACCAATTGAGCGATATTCAAAGTTGGCTATTCCAACGACAATATTTAGCAGCTTAAGAAGTTTTGTTATATCTTATTCAATCCAACAAATACAACTACAAAACAAAACTTAGACAAGTTCCCATTTTAGTCCAAGTGCGTCAAAAATACCATGAGTCACAAGAGTTGGGAACTGTCGTACAAAGTTGTAACTTCTCTATATTTGTTTAACTAGTCATGGATTTAGACTTTCTTTTTTTTCTCTCTCTTTTATACCAGGAAGGAATACTCGAAGATCTCTAGCTGTTTATTCTTCATGTGAAATTTAAAACTAATAAAATAAAAGGAACAGGGATCCCATTGTAACTATCAGTAATAGCTAATGCATATAGCACATCAAGATGGCAAGGCATTATAAACAGAAACACAAACATCTTTCATTTGTAAAAGAGTTCTTAACATCAAATCTCAAACAATTTCTATTACGCACAGAAACACTTACCCGGAGCTGATCAAAAGGAGAAAATAGAAATCTGCAGGTCATGTTCTCGGATCCATCAAGCATATTTACAGTCTGAAGTGGGGTGGGAATGTCATAATGAAATCAAACATATAGTAGAACATAATATTAATATTCGTTCAGTAGAAAATCATCATGTTTACCTCAGGGTAAAACTCTTTCCTCTCCGGCAAGGAATAGATTACTAAGCTTTGTATGCCACGAATCTAAGACCAAGAAGAAAATAGCATGGTCAAGAATAACAATTTGTATTACCGAGGACCACAAGTAATGGAAACTACTAAAATCTATAGCTAAAGAAACAAATTAAAGTCCGGTACAAATGTTTCCCAGTAGCAGATAACAAATACACACTAATGAAGGTGAAATTGAGCTTTTGAGAAAAGTACATAGCCTTAGAAATAACCTTATATCTGTGATAAAAATGAGCTCTATCTGTGTATTACATGATCTTCCGCTTTCCCTCAAAAAACCAATTTTGTGCCCGTGAGATATCACTTTGTTTTGTATACCTAAAGAACAAAACTAGATCGTTATGCATGACAATACAAGCAATCGAGGATGCAGCAAAAAAATTTAAATCAATAAAATTATGCATCAGTTTAGAAGTAAAACAATTGGCTTCTTACTCCCCAAGAAGACAGAAAGAAGCATTCTTCACCTTCAAAAAGTTTTGAACTCGGACAAACTCAAAGTAAGAACTAATGAATAGCATGACTCCAGCCTGAGTGCAAAATTCGACAGGTAAGATGAGGCAAAAAATATATAGATAAAGACTTCGACAATCTCACAAGTAGACAGATCTTCTAATATCCAAAAAATCATCAATAGTTAGTTACCTGACTAGATTCGTTTATCTTTGGAAACACCTGACCATTTTAAATCATCATATCAATAATAAAGATATTTAGCCTCACTTCTGATAACTTTTTTTCCAGAAAGTTCTATCTTTGACTTTATATTCGCTTAAATTGACCCAGTCAAATCCTCTAACAACTAATTGAAGCAATTATTATTTGAGATCAAAATTGATCAAAATCAACCGGATAAATAAGAACCTTAAAGAAATAAAATCAACCTCTGCTGATACTAGATTTTAAGCACATTCAACTTCTTGTATATATTCCATTTTCGGCCTAACATCATTTATCATTCTGAACATCAAGAAAAGATTCATAACTATTTCAAAAGCTCTAACCACTGCATGAACGATCGTCTTTAAATTATTGCAGGGGAGGCCAACACCACACGAAAAGCCATAATCAAAATTAAGCCCCATGTCTTTTGACCAAACCAAGCTCAACTAAACTAACATGTTTACACCTTTCTATTCCCCCCAAGTGAAAAGCATTTTGTATTGCACCATTAAGGGCCTATTTGGAACGACTTTCCAAGTGCTTAAAAAAAGGATTTTAAGTGCTAAAAAGTATTTTTAATCACTTAGAAAGTCATTCCAAACAAGCTCTAAAAGACAAGAAACGTAATTTCTTGGAAAAGTACTCAAGACGAGCATCATCAACATCAGCTATTGAGTCTGCATCAAATCTCTCGTACACCTGACACAAATGTACAAACACAAAAAGTACCCAAGATGAGCTTCATCAACATCAGCTTTCATGATGTTTGGCTACATATAAAATTTCAAAAATGCTTTAAACAACTTTAAGGTGCTTTTGTAGGGACCGCTTAGTATTCTTTCTGAAGTTCTTAATGAGAAATTACTTCACTTGGAAATTAACATGAGATAAGAAACCAACATCATATTCAAAGCAACTGCTGCAAGAGGAGCAAGGAAAAGAAAAGGCATAATGAAGTAGACAAACCTGGCGGACTTGGAGCACCACTTTTGGAAGAATGCCTTTGTATTCACATAACAACCTCAACTACCACATGTCATGTTGATCATTGAGGATATATAATAAATAGAGATGAATCCATACTAAGTCAAAGAGAATCAGTAAAACAAAATATCTCTGGCCTTGAGAAATGAATGCCCTTCTCCAGCTAGCTAATTTTTTAAGAGTGTGTAATAATAGGTCCCCAAAAATTAAAAAAAAAAATTATGGTGATTCCCTAAAGCGAAGGCAAGTTATAAGGTAGAAAAGAGGAAAGTGAGAAAGCATAGATAATTGTAATTTGATAGAAATAAGATTTTCATTTACTGTTTCTTTCATTATATCTTTGTACAATTTTCAATTTTACTCTAATAGCTAAAGGATGTCTTTATCATTTTTATGTTTCAATTTCAAGATAACTATTTAAAAAAAATATTTATATTCAATCGGAAGGAAAAAATTAGACTGAAATAAGATGAAAATGAAAAAAATGCTTATAAGAACATGTCAAACAGGAAACTGGCATGCTTAACCAATGTACAAAGATTCATGAAGTAGAAAGGAAAAGAATTCTAAAAAAAATCAGCGAGTTCAGGAATAAACATACATTTTCTGACATGCACAAGCATCAAATTTCCAGAGCAAAATTTAAAAATGCAATCCAGATTTGGTATGAAAAGAGCATTTGACTCCTCAATTGGTCTGTATTATTCTTGTCTAACACTCTCAAAGAACTATCCAGTATCCAATAATCAATTAAGAATTAAGAAAACAATCACTAAGAAATAGAAATGAAGTTTTTGCGTTACAATAATGTAACAAAGAAAAAAGATGCACCTTTCCTTGGAAGTTGTTGCAGTAGCGATTGAAAAATCCATTTATATCTAATAAAAAAAAGGTGTAGAAAAAAATTAAAATACTTCATCGCAATCATTAGGAGTATGATAAAAGAATCAATGTCATGAATACTGCTATTCATACAAGATCTGAACATCAGAAAACTACTAAATTGCCCTTTAGAACGAACTAATACTTCATTAACAGGGAAAAATCTAAAACACCATTTTGGGATAATTGCACAGTACGCTATGTGGAGATGCAATTGTATTTGCAGATACCATTACTCGATCCAATACGTTTTTATTTTATTTTCTTAAATTCCCTTTTATTCATTACTTATTCGTGTTACTATTTTATTCTTACCTTTTATCTTTTTCCAAAAAAGAATCAACAAATAACCCCTACCAAACTCATAATTGTTAATTCATATATTTTCCCTAAAAATGTGAATTAGTTGATGCACGACTTTTTTTTTTATGGGATAGTTGATGCACAATTGTTAAAACTAAACAAAATTTTTTTGAGTTAACAATATGCGGGGTGGAGGATTCGAACCTCTGATCTCTTGGTCGATGACACATGTTTTATGCCAGTTGAGCTATGTTCCTGTTGGCATAATGAAATTTTTATTAACATAGATATATAAATAAAACATGGTAAAGTTTTAAAATGTTTATCATGTGTGTGAACACCTTCCCTACTCACAAATGTCCACCACACCAAATTTTGTTGATGTAAACAAAATGATTCTTTTTATTATTAGGCATCCAATCACATGATTCACACCCAATTGTTGATGACTCAAACTTTTTTTCTCAAAAGACATCCTTATGGACATGATTTAATCTATGTCACAATGACATTGAGACAGAAATTACACCTTGTATGGTTCAAAAAGAATTGCACATACATGGTTCGACAATTTACATAGAACAACCCTCTTGCTCAAGTGATATCTAATCAAAGACCCCACTTTTGCAATTATGTTAAGCCATTTTTGACATGTAGTAAAAAATTTAAGTTTTGAATCCACCAAGAGTATTCTCATTCACATAGTATATAGCATTAAATTGAGTTAGAAAAATGACTTAAAAACCCAAAATTATTTGTAGATTCAAGAAATTGAGCTACATGGATTGGATTGTATACAAATAACAGGTAGACACCTTACCTGGGTTTGAGTGAAAACCCAAAACTATTGACTGCCTATAGAACCTCGCATTTCCATCAAGATACCTACAAATATGAAAGTGATTTTATACATGTAGATAATGGGATAAAATTTTCAATCATGCAAACCTAATGAAATCACGTTGAGTATAATAATGAACAAAGATAATCTGAAACATACCACTGTCTTATCCGCATCACATCAATTCCATGCTGCTTCGGTATCTTATTCATGTGTTCAATAACAGTATTCACATGGGACCAATTCTAGTTTCATTAGAGAGAGCTCCAAGTTATTATGCAGCATAAAGCCTATAAACAAAAATTCTAATTTAGTAGCATAGTAAAGTTACCTGCATCGCAATAATATCTGCATGATCAATGATTAGGACCTGTTCATATGAAGCACAATCTTCGTATCAGCGACATATACATAAAAGGAAAAGAGGAGCTACACAAGAATACACTTATAGCACAGAAGTAATACCTCAATGGAAGAAAGATAATCGACATCTTTCTCGTTTTTCTCTATTTCGCCAAGTTTCTGACAAAAAGTGTTCGTGAGTAAATTATGCATTTCAAACTTTATAGAAGATGCCAAAATACATCCAACCACACCTTAAATATATCAACCAATAATACTTAATGGCTCATTGACTTCTACATTATTGGCAAGAACATAATTGGTGGAGTTCATTTTCACTATAAATATTTGAAACTACGAAGAATCTCGTATTATGAGCCAGAGTATCATTATCGTGAAAAAATTTTCAAATTCATAATCTACAAAATAGTCAAAGTATGAGAATATCTACTCACGTATAGTGGAAATATAAATTTTTGGGGTAAAGAAATGCTTATTAAAGTTAACGGAGAAATAACTCATTGTAATCAGACCAAGGGGAGATGCAACAATTATGTCCGATGAATAGAAATCACTAAACAACTTAATGCTCTTCCTACAAAACAATTGATACAATTAAGTTTAAAAAATTAATTTATTTTGATTAGATGAAAAAATAAATTTTATTAATAAACAAATTTACAATTTCAAATTAAAAAGGAAAAAAAAAAGCACAACCAAAGGAGCAATCCAAAAGCAAAATACACAAAATTTACAAATAGTATCCAAAAAAAATGTTTAAAGCATGTCAATGTTGTGAACATTTTCTTTTTTTGGAAATCAAAACTGCAAACTATAAAATTAAAATTAAAAAAAAAAGTTTAAAATCCTATACCTTAGTCACAAAAAAAAAATGATAAACATATAATCAATTGTTGAGAAAGGAGAGTAAAAGCCTATAGTACTTTCTGATCATATGTAAAATAAACATTTCATAAAGTTACCATATTAGACAGTCACGAGACTTCTTCTCTACCAAAAAAATGAATTTGAATAGAACTATAATGCATGTGTAATTCACCTGGTGAACTTGATACCGATCATAAAGAGATCCTCATTATTCCCACCAAAGAGTGCATGATAGTCAGAAAGATTTGAAGATTTTTGAGAGCTGGAAATCTGGTCATCCATATCTTCATTCTTCCCAACATCTCCATTTCCAAAATCTTTGTATAGACGGTCAAGATGCTCCACTGTAACCTAAAAATCAAAGGCAAAAGGTTAAAAAGGAGCTAGGTATCTTGGCTATGGTAGAACACTCAATTGTCTCCTTCAACTTTGGGGTGTTCTTCATTGCTAGGCATGTAGTGCAATGGGTGTTGCTGGTTTATCTGACTAGTAAAATTGAATGTGTTCATTGCCCCTTGTAAACTAAGCAGATTCATTTAAACTTCATTTGCATGTGTCCATAAAAGTGCGCATGAATGAAAACGACCCATTTGGGATCAAAGGTGAATGAAATGAAGAAATACAGCAAAAAATATATATATTCCCGTTCCCACCACATGTCTAATATGACTCAAATGATATAAACAGTTTTTTCCACATGTTTATGATTATTGTCAACTACTACAGCAATATTGACATAGATATCTAATCTGAGGAAGTAGTGCAACGCAAGTAGGTGACTTCAACATATTACATTCCAGAAAATAACCTAGCACATGTCCTACAAAGGTTACACTAATGTAACAACCAAGATCGTGTGAGCATTGAATGTAGTAGCAACGTGCTAAAAATGCAAAGGAAAGCTAGTACTGCAAGTTATATAGTCCATTCATCACAAACATACTCCTTTCGTTAGAAGAATTATATACCTTGTTTGCTGACGGGGTGAGATGTATCAGCCTTTTAATTACACGAAGTGCAATGCTTGCAAGGGGCAATAAAATCAAAACCTGAAGCAGATCATTGCAACAATGAATTTAACTTTTTTTTTGTTTTGACAAAGCAAACCACCTCTAGAGTTAAGTACAAGCCAAAGCATACGTATCCACAAGAAAAGTTCACGAAAGGTGCCCCTTGAGTTAATTACAATAGGGAAGTATAAATATAATTTGAAAGCTAACAACAAATCTAAATAATAAATTTTCATTTATTATATAGAACTCATTGCAAGAATAATGTTTATTTAATCAAGCATAGACATCTCTGGACATAAATTGAATGCAGTGGTAAACAAAAACCCAAAGTTGACAGAACAAATAGTTTCAACTTTCAAGTTTCTTTTGTTTGGTTTAAACATATAGAAAATTGTTATTTAGAAAAAGATGGTAATTGGTTGATGCCTGAGATGTATCAGGCTTGGAAATTCATTACATTTACTTAAAATGCTTTTTCCCATTACAGAAAAAACAGAGTCATCCCATAGACATTATGACTTAGTTGTTCTACGTTCTGCTGATGCAGGATCACCAAGTGAGTTTCAAAGTGCTAATGCACGTATAACAGCAAATACTATGGGAATGTGGGCAAAGTAATGCAGGAATACCAGTAGCTACAATAACTAGGTTTGAATATAAAATGTTGAGAGTAACATACAAAGATCAATTTTAGCGGGGAAATACCAGAAGTCTACAAAAATGTGTAAATTGTTTTTTTTTTTAAAAAAAGTGTATAGAATTATAAGTGAAGGTAAATGTTTTGGCTTGCATTAAATATATAACGTGACGTGTAAGGATTGCTAAACCAGATTAAGCAGACGACGTAGAACTGGAAAATGAAGACCAAAAACAAAGTGAAATAGTAGTCACGAAGAAATGCATTAGGCAACCACGATCAGCAGAAGAATTCTAGTTAAAAATTGGCATAAGATCATCATCTTTACATTTATGGGGTGAAACAGATAAAATAGAAAATTTGGAAAGAAAATAGATTAGACTGCCTCCAAGTCCTAAAGAAAAATTCATGAAGAGATAAGGGGAGCCAAAAACAATTAATTGGAGACACTCAGAGCCTTTTCAGTATTGCATGTAAAAAGAATATGTAGAGGGGCCACTATTACAACCTTTGGACGAGTAAATCCATGATCAAGAAATTTCTCTCCACTAAGAATCTCGGCACAGTCTTGATGCTTGGCCACTTTTGAATCATTCTTTGATATGAGGTCTCTAGTTTTGAAAACATGATTCAACTGCAAAACATATTTTTCCTGAAATCATTCACAAGAACAAAAAAATATTCTAAATGATTTTCCATAAGGAGAGAGATAGAGGAATGCACACACAGAATGCATAATATATGAGTCCATGATGCTCGAGTCTTCGTCAAGACCTTTCAAATGAAAGGGTTTCTTGTTGCAGTACAGTATATCTCGGTAGCTGTTGCTAGAAAGAAAACTAGAAGGATAAGCAATATATATGCATGTGCACGCACGCGCACACAAACAAACAATTATGGGAGTAAATAATCCACAAACACAAATATTTCACCACTCTTGACAGGCAAACGGCCCAAACCCACTGCTTTTAGCAATCCAACAAAATCTATACCTCCATAGCATCAACAATCTTATCTAGCAAATTTCAACTTCTAATTAGTAGAGTCTTTGACAACCGACAACAATCACAAAATGTCAATTCTCATAGAACTCGTAAAATAGCTTGCCAACTTTTCTTGGTATGTAAATATATGTAATCCAAAGTTTTACACACCAGTATGGTGCCTTGAGGACTCAAACACGGGACCCGGGGCAGTCAAGCCACCTTTTCTTGGAATGTCAGTTCTGAAAGTGGTGGTTGGAAAAACTTTTGGCCTTTTGAATTCCTACTTTGTGAGGCCAAATAATTTTAGGGATTTTATTCTTCTATTGTTTTTTAGGTTGAGGCTAAAGGAGAAGTCAAAGAACCTTTGAATCATGTCAACAATATCATGGTTATTTTTTGGCAAATGGGGTTAGTAAGAAACAAAAGAATTTCCAATAGCATGAAGACTCCTAGGGTAGAGGTTTGCTATTAAGTGATTTTGTCACCTCTTCTTGGGCTTCCCTCTCTAAAATCATTTGTACTTAATCTATTGCTATAAACCATTGTGAGCTTTCCTATAATATCTTGGCTTTTGTTCAGCTTCCTGCGGTATGTAATTTCACTTAATCTATGAAATTTATGTCTAATAAAAAAAACAGAACAAATTCCCAAAGCTAAAACAGCCTAAAACCTCAAACTAGTAGTAGGTTTAGTTAATATAAGTACTCAACTTACTTATTGGCACTAGCAACTAGCACTCTTCAAAAGTCGGCTGAACTAAAGGCATGACAACAACTGATGCAAAGATTGAAACTTCCAGCATTAAAATTTCATGAAGCAGTTTTTTTCCTCTGACCAGGACTTGTTTATATGAAAAGATTGAGTTAGAGAGAAGCAAGATTGTTGGCAAGGGAGGACCCTTTTGGGATAACAATTCGGCAAAGATCCAACTAGTTACACGATATTCAGAAATGATCCTTGGATGAGTTGATGATATCAAGGGATTATAAACGTAGGTCTCTAGACTCTGGGGAAAGAATTACATATTGGAAAGACAACAAAGAAGCTAACTTCTCAGTCTCTTGATCAAGTCAAGCTCTACAAAAGAAAGAGAGAATATTAAGAAATACGGTAGATCGGCGAGGTTCTCACTCCTGGCTGTAAATTTTTGTTTAAGACCAATGCTTACTCCTACATCATACCTATGTTTTCTATTTCATCCCACTTGGAGTCTACTTAAATGTAAATACCTCATTTAAACTTATATTTACAAATATGTTTATGAAAAAAAAAATTGAATAGGAATACGTTAATAAAATATCCAATTCTTATCCCATAAAAGAAATCTTTTGATAGGGGAGAACATGAGAGCTTGTGAAGGTGTGTGGCAATATATCCAAAAGCATGTGTATACATGACCATATGCGCATATATATACCCAAAAAAGAAAAAAGAAAACTCACAAAGGGAAAAGAAAAATCTTTGTCTCAATGAATAAAAGTCAGTGCCTCCAGATGTCTTGTACACATCCAACCAGTGCTCATATAACCTTAGCTTATGATCGTAATTACTGGATTTAATGTCTAGATCCTAAAATATAATCATTAAAAATATTTAACACAAACAATCATAAGAAGAACTTGAGAATTTAAATTTTTTATTAGGATGAAAGATGAGATCACAAAAATAAATCAGATTGCAAAAACTCTATAGATATTAAAATTAAAATACCTTTAAAAGGAACTCATCGGTCCCCGACCACTTGCAGTTTGACATCCCTACTGCAGGAACTGCCTATGTTTATTTCCATTTCATTTTAAGGAAATTCTCAACCTCTTATTTAGATAACTTGTGCTCCATGTGTTTGTTAAATGAACTGCATATAAAGAAGTATAAGCAATAACTCATATGACTATGATCTCTATGGCCAACTAGATTTCCATTCCTTAATTTTCTTTTTACAAGGAACGATTATAATAATAATAATAAATTAAAAGGCCACAACCACAATCTTCCAACCAACATCCTTTCAGTTACCAACCTCTTCTATCAAAAACACTTAAGGAAAATTGTCTTCATCTAGTCGCCAAAACTTAACAACCCAACCCAACACCAATGAGTTGAGTTGGGATAATAAGTCTTATAAAATTGATTTGGGTAGAACCAAAACAACTTGAAATCACTAATTAAAAAAATATATTGCATTCTACAGGTGGTAAAGTATTCGAATTCGTATTTCCTTTCACTAGGTGCCTCTTTTGACTTTTCCACCTTCAGAAAATTTTGCGAACATTTGACTTAGAACTTTGAAAATAGATAGTTCAAGAATTAAATTTTATACATCAGAATAGACAAATAAGCTCATAATGTATTGGTGGTTTACTCTCTTTCTAATGTTTTCTAAAATAAACGATTAAACCAACTTAACCTGGATAGAGCCCATAATCTAACTAGAGTCATTGAGATGAGGCAAATTTCCTATCCAAACATTTGAAATTGTCCAACACTCCACCCAACCCAATCAACGAACACCTAAAGTTTAGAATTTTAAAAATCTGTATTATATAGTTTAATAACCAAACAAGCAACTATAGTTGTTATGCCATTGACTTCATGGTTCCAATTTAAGAAAGGGTACATTGGATATTTCAAGAGAAATCTAGAACATGAGATTAGATCTCAAAAATAAAAGGACATGATTTATATGATTCACCATAAAATTATGGGCTAACCTAGTTCTATCTGATGTAGAAGGGGCACCATGCGAACCAACCTCAAGTTCATTTTCATGATCTGTGTCGGACCTATCAGATTTAGCGTCATCTTCGTTTTGAATGTTTAGCACTGGCACAAACATATTGTTCCCCAAAGATGGACTTCTACGGGACTCATCATCAGTCACTACAATATGGAGAATTCATACAGATGAAAATAAAAGCAACAGTTTACCATGGGATGAATCCAAAAAATAATATCAAAAATAAAGTCAGGTTATATAAGTTCAATAATATCAAAAATAGCAATGCCATGAGAAGCCCATACAACTTTTACCTTCCTCCTTCTCCTCCTCCTCCTCCAATGCACTAAAAGATTCAGAACATCCATCCTCGTCATCCTCTGTGTCACTTTTCCCTTCTTTTTGTCTTTGTCTAAGAAAAAACATGGACAATGCAAAGCAGAAAAGAGTAAGTTTAAATTTAAGGCAACTATAACTTAGGTGCCTTAGCTGCTTGCAAAAAGAAATAATAAAAAATATTTTTTTAGTTACAATGTAAGTTTATTCTAAGTGAACTTTAATGATTCCACAAGCCAATTAGTACAAAAAGAAATATTGTGTTGTCCAATAACTTATATATTGAGCAAACATGTCACTCTCATGGTAATTTATAAACATAATATATCCTCCAGTACACAATTAACGGCTCAAATTAGAAGTTTTGTAAATAAGCATCAGGTCTCAACATTAAATACGGCTAATTATCCAAGATCGTCAGAATCAATTTTGATATTTCCTCTTTTGACGGCCTAGCTTCTAGTTTGTCATGCAAGATTAGTAATTGGCCCAACTCTTACTTGAGGCTTTCTCTAAATGGCAAGCATCATGATAGAAACATGGACAGTTCAATAATAAATCAAGCTTATGCATGGAATGCAACCCCAACAAATAACTAATCAAGGAATCAAACACGATTGGACAAACTAAAGATTGTAAATATTCTTTAAAATTATAATAAACCACATACAATAGCATTGACTTTTTTAATAATAATAATTCATATTCAAAATTCAGTTAATGAATATTACCTTTTCGTACATGAAGCAGCAACATCCTTATTACATGATTGTAATTGCCTTAACAAATTATCATAGTTCGATTGCTCTTTGAAAACTTCGAGTTCCTCGGCCTCACTGACTCCTACGCATAAATTCACCATAATTGTGTTCACATGTAGAAAGTACGTGCAGATTAAAGGAACTATAAACACAAATACTTCATTGTCAATAAGAAAGAATACATAAAATAGTCATCTCAAAACTGTATTTCTTCATGAACTAGCTAAGCCATCAAGCCATATTTCCAACAAAAGAAGAAAGAAAGAGAAAAGGAAAAATCAAGAATCCTCACCTCGTTTGCGAACTATTTGCTTCACCATTGATGACTATTTTGTGGAAAAAATTGAAATGATCCCAACTTCTATGTTCATGTCACGTTCCAATGTTATCTTGAGACATATAAACAAAAATGTTATAAATAAAAGCTGACCATTTTTTATTTTTAAAAAAATGTTATTGATCTGGCTCTATATTTTGTTACAAAAAATCAAAATTTGCAAGCAAGGATTAAAGGAGAATAACTGAAAATAGACACAAGCATCAAAATTGAAGAATTAAATTCATAATTTAACATTCAATCTATGATCAACAATTGGTCAAAGCTATTTTGCTAGCCCCAATCCAGATTTCAAGCTCTTGAACAGGTAGAGAGGGATAGAGAGTAATTCTAATAAACATGTTAATTTAAAAAAATTATAAGAGGATCCAATGCCGTATGTACCTTGGGAAAGCAAAACCCAGAAACCACAACTCAATTTCTATAACCTACCACCAAAGACTTTCAAACACTCCTCAATAAAAACTTTATAATACTCGCACAAATACAATAGAGTAACAACAGTCAGCCCCTAAAACGAAAACTATGGGGTCTCGGAGCGAGTGAAAAAACCCTTTGAAGTCGAGACGCTCTTAAGAATGCGTTATGCCTAAGTACGACCAGCCAAGAATGAGCCTACTGACGGCAACTAGTCCATGGAAGTACGAGCAGCAAAGAGATAGCCGTTGCAAACAACAATTTTTCCCAATACTTGAAAGAAAAGTAAAAGAGTAAACCAAACAAATGGAAAAACTGAGAAAACTTACCGTAGGCTTCAGAGAAGTACCAAGGACTTAAAGCGATGGCAAATGAGAGTGTTGGAATGCTATGAATATTCAACAAGAGTGGTCGAAACTCAGAAGGTTTGGACGCCGTCGGAAAAAAAACCGTTGCTTATTGAGGTTTTAAACCAACGCGGGTTCGGTCGGTTTTTATCAAATCAGCCGAACCAATCGACATAATGTTGTAAATTTTTTTCCATTTTTTAAGTAAAATTATCTAATCTCTATATTATATAATAAAATCTATATCTATAATACAGTGTGTATAAATACATACCTACTTACCTCTCTCTCTCTCTATATATATATATAGTCTATATCTATATCTATACCTACCGTATATATAAAAAGTATAGTAAGAAAAAACTTTTTGTGTCAATTTTATCCCTTCACTTTTTAATTGTATGCCTACTTTGCCCTTTGATCTTTTTATTTTTAAACCCTCATTCAATACCATCATTATAAGAGGTTAACCGTTCATCTTCCTTTCTAAATACTAAACCCTACAAGAATCTCATACTATGAATACAAGCTACAATAATATTATAATTTTATTTTTTAAGTTGAAAATACTCTTTTAACAGTAATAATGTACCTTCAACTTTCATGGTTTTCTGAAACGGAATTAATGTGGAAGGAAGAGTAAGAGGGTAATGAAACGTCAACTCATAGAAGACGAATAATTGTAAACTCCATTACTAAGACCCCCCAATGAAGGATATAAGCAATTCAATCGAAACTCTATGAGAAAGATTGTAGTTGCAGTGCAGTGGAGAAATTTATGAAGCAACAAAGAGCTCGAGAAGGAATTAGGCTTGGAGAATGAATGAATTCAGTGAAGAAAGGATGAATACTCTTCTCAGAGATTTGTGTTTTTGTGTTTTGATCTTGCTATTTATGTTTCACTTTCTCTTATGCTCTGTTTGGCGTATGGATTTGATAAAAAATTGTTTCAAATTTCAAGATTTTAAAAGATAGAAATGATTTTAAATTCCTATATGCGTTTTGAACCAAATTGATTTGAAACCTCCAAAATTAAAATTTCTTGTTTGGATGCTCACAAGAAATGAAAAAAAAGTATAACATTTTACTATTATGCCTTTATGATTTTGCAAAAGATTATTTTGATTAATAACAAAAAAAAAATTAATATCAAATAACAATGTAAAATACATATTACCATGAAAACATACCATTAATCAAAACAAATGAACTTATTAAAGTGAAAATTTGCAAATGTTATCATTGTTGTAAAAAAGAAAATTAAAAAAAAAAAAAAAAAGAGTTGCAAACATCTTAATTCAAGAGAAGAAAATAAAATTTGAACTCAGCCAAATCTAAACAAAACCCATCAATTATTGCCTCCCATTTTCCAATATAGTCATTCTTTGCGCATTGATTTTGAACATCCAAAAAATGTCGACTATGGAATCAGATAAAATGAAGCTAGAAGCATTGAATGTCATCTCATGTGAAATTTCCATATTTTGCAACTCATTAAAAACTGCCTCAACACTGTAAATCTGTCAATTATGCTCTCCATAGAATTTGTTGCCATATCTAATTTTTCTCCAATCAAGTCAACTACATGTGACTTCTTCTTGTTGCACTTAGAAGCCGAAGAAGATGCTTGATTTGTTGATTTTTTTTTAGGGTGACTATTCATAGAATCGTTATCCTCAAAACTTTCTAGATGAATTTCCTCTTGTTCCATCATTTAAACGATGTCATTGATATTCAAGCATTCGTCCATTTACCAACGATGTACCTTCTCTTTTGCAACTCTCTACAAATGTTCCAGTTGCTCTGTCTTTCTCAAAAAGTTCTCTTAAGATATCAAAGTTGTAAATTGGTTTACCTCAAACTTGTTGAGGTTTTGGATAAGACTGATCAAGCAAATACAAAAAAAAATTATAAGAACAAATCAATATTGGTATGGAAAAAAATGAAAACAAAAGTAATAGCTACCTGAATCAAACCCTCCCAAACAAATTAAATAAATATATAAAAAGGAACAAAACATATTATTCTTATCAAATCAATTAAAAAAAAAAGTTTGAGAGATGAACAAAGCAAAAAAAAACTAACCTCTAGCTTGCTTGGCTATAAAAAGCTTGTTGGAATATAGAACTGCATTGAAAATAATGAAATTATTTTTATCAGTTTAAAAAAAATAGCAAAATACATTGGAGAAATAAAATAGAAACCTAATCTTGAGTTTGCTTGAATAGCCTTGCAGTATAAGGAAGAAACTATGATAGGTAATGGAGTGGCGTAGACTTTTGCTTATAGTGAAGAAACTATCATGAAAAACTATCGTAAGGATTAAATTAAAAAAAAATGATTGAGGTAAAATTGGAAACAAATTTTTTAAAGTTTAAGATCATGTCAAATTCGACCTATTTAGAATGGAATTTTTTTTTCAAAAAAACAAGATTTCAAATCCTAAACAATTTCAAATCCGTTACTTTTTTTTGCCATCCAAACATGTGAAATGATTTCAAATCGTAACTGATTTAAAATCATCTCAAATCATAGGGTTCCAAATAGGGGTTAATGCTTCGTTTGACGACCATTTTGTTTTTTGATTTTCTGTTTTTGAAAATTAAACTTATGAATACTACTTTTACATATAGTTTTCTTGCTTTGACACCTACTTTCTAAAAAAATATTTTAAAAAACCAACCCAACTTTTGAAAACTAAGATCCCCGTTTGATAATCATTTGGTTTTAATTAGATTTTAGTTTTTAGAAATTAAGCTTATAAACACTACTTCCACCAATGAGTTTCTTTGTTTTGTTACCTACTTTCTACATATGTTTTCAAAATTCAAATCAAGTTTTGAAAAAAAAAATTTTGAAAACTTGTTTTTGTTTTTTAATACAAATGAGTTTTTTAAGGGAGGTGAAAAATTTACCAAAAATTTGTGAGGAAACAAACATATATAATTTTTAAAAATAAAAAACAAAAAATGGACCCCATTTGATAACTATTTGATTTTTGGTTTTTGAAAATTGCACTTGTTTTCTTACATTTTCTCTACAATGATTTTCATCTTCTCTACAATGGTTTCTATCTTTCTTAAGGAAACATTTGAGCTTCTAGCCAAATTCCGAAAACAAAAACTTGAAAACTATGACTCCGTTTGATAACCATTTGGTTTTTGGTTTTTGGTTTTTGAAAATTAAGCTTGTTTTCTGCTAATTTCTCTACAATGGTTTTCATCTCCATTAAGAAAGTATTTAAGTTCTTAGCCAAATTCTAAAAACAAAAACAAGTTTTTGAAAACTACTTTTTTTAGTTTTCAAAACATGGCTTGGTTTTTGAAAACATAGGTAAAAAATAGATGACAAAACAAGTAAAATCATAGGTGAGAGTAGTATTTATAGGCTTAATTTTCAAAACCAAAAACCAAATGGTTATCAAACGGGGCCTACTTTTTTTAGTTTTCAAAACTTGGCGTGGTTTTTGAAAACATATGTAAAAAATATATAAGAAAACATGGAAACCTATAGGAGGAAGCAGTATGTATAGACTTAATTTTCAAAAACCAAAAAACAAATGGTTATCAAATGAGACCTTATTAATTTACCTTATAATACAAGTGGTTTTTTGTTTTTGAGTACATAATACAAGTGGATTTAAAGTTTCTAATGTCGAAATAAATTTTAATGAGAGTACAATTTTGAGAAGTATTTCATTTTCTTTTCACATAAATTAAATAAAAATAGGCTTTTACTTTTGTAATACAATATTAAACTTTAAAATGTTTTTATATTTTTTGTCGAAGAAGCACATTTAACGCTTAAGTTAAATATATTATAAACTACTCTAGTATTTAGTTGGTTATCTTTTTTATATCCTAAAAATATACTTATAAATATAGTTTATATTAAATAAGCACTACTGAAAATTTATATTACATGCCAACAAAAGCATAGCTCAAGTAGCATAAAGTATAGACTGATGACTAAGAGGTCATAGGTTCGAATCCTCTCACCTCAAACTCAAAAATATAGATACACATATATACACGCACGCATATATATATATATTAAGAATTGAAATAGAAGACCTTTTTTGATGTTCCCGCTCCAAGTTTCACTCTAACTCCTACTTCCCTGAGAACTCCTAAAGCTTTCAAACAAAATTGGTTTTTTGTTGTTATATAGAAGGAAGAAGACTACTTTCGTTACCACTGTCACAATTAATATTTCAATAGTTATACTTGAAAAAAAAAAATCCTCTTTTTAGATCTAAAAAAAATATCAAACTTTTTTATCAACAATATTTGGTTTGATTTTAGTATTGATCACTAATAGTTACTGTTGAATGAAAAATTTCAGTCAATCATAAATTGTCACGTCATTAATTTAAATTAATGATAAAAGAAATTTAGGACCCATTACATATTTACACGTGTCTTCAAATTAAATTAAAAGATGTTATAAAATCGAACTCGAATTTGCCCAAATCAGAACGCAATTTTCAGCAACAAATAAATCAAGGTAAGCAAGAGAAAGATAATGACACTAAGATATATAGTAGTTCAACCTTTCAGCCTACATCCACTTTGAGAACCAGCTTATGAGGATTTTATTAGGAGCACTAAGTCACAAAAATTGATACAAGTGAATATAATGGAATAAACCAACTCCAATTTCTCTGAATTGAAATCACCTCAAATCCTTTGCCGATTTAAGCACCAATCGAATACCACTGCCTTGACAACCTTCGATATTGTTGTAGAACAGCCCCTACACCGAGACCCACGGTGTACACACGCAGAGCAACACCACAGAACCACCGTGTCTCCGCCGTCACAATACCCACGCCGTTTCAGCCCTTGAAATCTAGAACCCGCGACGTCTATTATACTGCAAGCTATACCCACGACAAGCCTGTTAACCGAGACCCACTACGGCGAGCTATAACCTCTAAAATCAAAACCCACAACCTTTCTAATTAGAAATCGAGAAACCCAAACTCACGACGCCAAACGACGAACACCCACTAGAGTTTCTCTCTAAACCAACGGAAACCCACAACCTCACGCTGGTGTCTTGGTCTCTATGAACCAATACCCATGCAAATGGAGCTTATAAACTGGGAATACCCAAGCCAAACCACGGCAAAACGAGACCCACAGCTGTGAATTTCTTCTTCTTTTCTTTTCTGAGTTGTCCGGCTGCTATCTGCCTCTTTTTCTGTTTTGTGTTTCACGAAAAAAAGAAGACAACCATAAGTGAAAGAGATGACAAAATTACTAAGATGCCCCCAGCTTAAGATTTCTTGTCATTTTTCACAAATCTCCCTCATAACAAGAACATCTTAAGCCATTAAACTGATTCTCTAAATTTCTCTATCATCCTGGCTTTACATTCAGCTCATTTAACAGATATTTAAACATATGAGTTGTGAGTACCTTGGTTAACATATCTGAAAAGTTATGATCTGTATGAACTTTAACTAGTTCAATTTCATCTTGAGCAACTACATCCCATATGAAATGAAATTCAACATCGATATGTTTAGACCGTTCATGGTGAGATGGATTTTTCGCAAGATGGATAGCACTCTGGCTATCACAACGGATGATAGGAATAAACTCTTGTGACAACAACTCACCAACAATCTGCTTTAACCACATTGCTTCCTTAACTACTTCTCCAACAGAAATATACTATGATTCAGTAGTTGACAAAGCAACTACTAGCTGTAAAGAAACTTCCAACTGACCACATTTTCATACAATTGAAAAATGTGACCTGATAAAGATCTTTTTTTGTCAATTCTACAGCAGAATCTGCATCTGCGAAGCCTTCTAGCAATGCTGATTGATCACACTTATTCCCAAAAACACAGTGATACGTCTGAAGTACCTTTCAAATACCGAAGCACCCATGTAACTGCATTCCAATTCTCCTTCCCATGATTTGACATAAACCTACTTATCATGCTCATTGAGTAACCTAAGTCAGGCCTAGTACAAATCATGAGATATATTATGCTTCCAATAGCATTACAATAAGGAATATTTGACATCTCTAACCTTTCTTGATCAGTAGTAGGAAACTGAGATAAAGAAAGTCTAAAATGATATGCTAAGGGTGTCGAAACTACCTTACAATCAGACATGTTATACTTGTCAAGCAGTTTATGCACATAGCTATCATGCGAAATGGTTAACAAACCTTTCTCCTATCTCTCTTAACATCCATGCCTAAGATTCTTTCAATGCACCTAAATCTTTCATTTCAAACTCACTATTCAACTGTCTCTTGAGTTCACAGATTTCAACATAATCCTTAGACACTAGTATCATATCATCTACATAAAGTAGTAGATAAATATAAGTACCTTTCAGAGATAGTTTCCAATACACGCATGCATCATATGAGCACCTGTGAAACCCCTGCTTAAAAATGAAAGAGTCAAATAGAATATACCACTGTCTTGGCGGCTGCTTCAGTCCATAAATGGACATGTGAAGGCGACAAACCATATCTTCCTTTCCCTTCACTTCACAACCCTTAGGTTGGGCCATGTAAACTACCTCCTCCAATTCTGCATGAAGGAATGTTGTGGTGACATCCATCTATTCAAGAAACATATCATAATGAATAGTAATAGATAAAATTAATCTAATGGATGAATGTCTCACCACCGAAGAGAAAACCTCATGAAAATCAACTCTCTCCTTTTGAGTGAAGCCCTTGGCCACCAGCCTAGCTTTATACCTAGGCTTGTTGTTACCTCTTGTACCTGGCTTGATTTTATATATCCACTTTGATTGAATGAGTTTCTGTTTAGGAGGCTTTGGAACCAATGACCACGTTTGATTCTTACGCAAAGAGAACAATTCTTCTTCCATTGCAGTTTTCCATTGTTCTTTTAAATCAGACGCAATAGCATCTTCGTATGTAATATGCTCTGCCTTAATACTATAAGAAGCACAATTGAAAGCAAAAGCAACTAGATCAGCAAAATCATACCTCATAGGAGTCTGTCTCACCCTCTGAGCTCTATCACGTGCAAGCTGATAGTTCTGTAAGTCATGCCACCTGAACTTTCCTCAGTGAAAGCTCCTTCATCAATCAAAATCCCCTCTTATTGAGACTGTCCCCCATCATATTCAGACCTATGTGAAGACTCTGTTTGTGAATCCCGAAGTGACTCATCACTAGATTCACTTGAAGTACCTGATGGTCGTGTTTTAGAATCAATTCTGACTTCTGTTTCAACATTCTCAACTGACTTCTGTTCTGGATGGCTTTTAGTACAAAACGACATCTCTTCTTCATTAAAAGTGACATCTTTATTGATAATATATTTATTCCTACCCTCTTTCAAGCATCGAAGCTTATATCCTTTGAAGCCTGGAGGATAGCCCAGAAACATACATTTCAATGCCCTATTATTCAGCTTTCCTTCCTTAACATGAGCATAAGTTGAACAACCGAATACCTGAGATGATCAAGACTTGGAGCTTCTCCTTTCCATACCTCATGAGGAGTCTTGAAGTTTATTGCAGAAGACGGACTCCTGTTAATGAGATAATAGGCAGTTTGGGCAGCTTCTCCCCAAAACTTCGAAGGTAACGAAGCATTAGACAAAAGACATCTAGTATGCTCCATTATCATTCTATTGAACCTCTCAACTAAACCATTATGCTGTGGAGTGTGTGTAATAGTAAAATGTCTCAAAGTTTGTCGAATTTGTGATTCACAAACTTTAAACCATTATCAGTCCTCAGATACTTTACCTTTCTTCCTGTTTGGTTCTCAGTCTACTTCTTCCATTCAAGGAATTTCCCAAAAGCTTCATCCTTCTATTTTAATAGATAAATCCACACTTTCCTTGAAAAGTCATCAATGATAGACATGAAGTACCTTGAACCTCCCATACTAGGTACCTTGGTAAGACCCCACAAATATGAATGAACATAATCCATTATGCCTTTAGTTGTATGTTTCCATTTTCCAAACTTCACCCCTGGTAGACTTCCCCATTATGCAATGTCACAAAATGGGAGTTCGATGTCTTTAACTAATCCAAGTAAGCCTTGTTGTGAAAGAGCTTGTAGACCTCTTTCACTTACATGAGCCAACCTCCTATGCCATAGCCTAGACATATCAGTTCCTTTGCTAGATGCAACTGCAGTGTTTCCTGTAATTGCAGTACCTGCCAACACATTAAGGTCATTCCTCAAGGTTCCCTTCAATTTAACTAGAGATCCCTTGAAAACTTTTAGAATTCCCTTCACAAATTTATAAGAATAACCTGATCTAGCTAATTCACCTAATGAAATTAGATTTCGTTTAAGTTCTGGTACGTACCTTACATATGTAAGCATTCTGATAAAACCATCATGTGTTGCAAGCCAAATTGAGCCAGTTCCTTTCACATTACAAACGCCATTATCACCCAGCAAAACTTTTCCCCCACTGACTTCCTGAAAATCAATCAGATAGTCTCTCTTGGGAGTCATGTGAAATGTGCAACCAGAATCCATGATCCATTCATCTTGAAAATCTCTAATGGACACTGATCGCACCGTAATAGTGCTATTTTGTCAACTTATTTTTTGCTAATATAGTTGCCCTCACGTGTTTATTTGCCTATTTTGTAGGCGATTGAGCAATTCGGAGCCATTTGGAAGACTTCAGAAGAATCATGCCTAAAAGGGAGTTAATTGAGCCTATTTCGAGAGTTCGATCGAGAAAAGACCATAGCCAAGCCAAAGAAATCGAGGGCAGAGCGTCTAAACGCTGTTTTGGGCGTCAAGACACTACTGCACAGCCAAACGAAGCTTGAAGACCCGCAGGAATAGCGTCTAGACGCTAGGGATATGGAGAAAGCAAGGCTCGCTCGATGCTGCGGAAAGGTTGCCCTCAACGCTGGCAGCGTCGAGACGCTACCCTGATTTCGCCAGGTTCCTTCCTTATTGCGGATGCAACATCTAGACGCTATCCTAAGCGTCTAGACACCTCTCTGCCATATTTAATCAATTTTCTCCTTTAGGGTTAGGAACTTTTGCCTCTTTGCACACACGTTTTGAGTGAGTTTTTCAGACCTTTTCCCTTTACTTCTTAGAGAGTTTGTTGTATTGAATCGAGCTTGTTTGAACTCGAGGATTTTTATGGAGATGCTCGGCTAGACTTACCGTTTCTAGTTTAGAGGTCGGTTGTAACCAATTGCAATATTATGAGGCTTGAATTTTAACGTAGTTTTCTTTCAATTGCAAGTATTCTTTGATTCCTGTGTTAATTTTATAAGCATGTATTTTGATTGAATTGACTTCTTAATCACTCTACATGTTTGATTGCTAGTCATGATCATGATCCGTAATTGTCATGTTGAATGAACCGGTAGCATTAGGATTATTACATGTGTATGTTTTGTGGGTTTCCATATTACATGGCTTGCATGTTTAATTCTAGGAATTAAAGGAGCTTCTTAGTTAGATAAAAGTTTTTTTACCTAATTGGTTGTCTTGGTCCTTCCAAAGTTCGTAATGCCTTTATTTAAATAATTTGGAGCGGTTTTGTCAAAATTGTTTAGGTAATTAGCGTTAACTTGACGTTTGTTAGAGTTAATGACCTTAGGGAATTTGCCACTTTTTGAGGTTACCTAATAAGTTGACCAAGTACTTGCATTGTTAAGTTTAAATATTTTGAATGCCTATGATCAATTGTTGCAATTGAGTAGAACCACACATTTGAATTGGAATTTGGTAATAACTGTTTTTTTTTTCTCCTTCTAAGTGTTTGTTTTATTATTGTTATTGTATTAAGCAAAAATTTCAAAACCCCCCGTTTCACTTTTTACTAAAATTTAACATTGAGAAAATAAAATTTCTGGCTCCTTTGGGAAATTGACCTGGTCCACTATTTCTACAAGTTAGAGTAGGAAGCCAGTTAAATTTTGGTAGGCCTCGACAACCTCACCAGACACCATTAAGACCTCTGCAGAATCATATCCATCAGTTACATTAGCTGCACTAGGTTCACCCTTCTTGTTATTAGAAGCTATTTGTTCCTGTTCAAAGGACAATCTTTCTTAAAATGTCCCTCCTTACGACACAAGTAACACTTTTTTCCTTTCCCTTTGGACTTAGACCTGCTTCTAGATTCATTTCCTTTCCAATTTTTCCTTTCAGGTCTCCCTCTGGCCATAAGTAACTCTCCTTCCCTGCGTTCCTTCTTAATTTCGAGATTTCTCGTTTTCCAAGCTTCCACCACAATATTCATGGTCAGATAATCCCTTCCATATTTTATGGTTGCTTTAACTTCTCGAAATGTATCTAGCAAAGAATTCAAAAGAATGATTACTTGATTCTCATCTGACATCTTCTCATCAATGTTATTGAGATCGACCACAATCTTTTGTAACTCATCCAAGTTCTCTTCCAAGCCTTTATTATGATCCATCTTATATCCAAAGAATTTCTCCCTTAGATATAATTTGTTTGGCAAAGACTTCTTCAAATAAAGGCTCTATAACTTCTTCCATAACTCAGTTGTGTAGTTGCCTCATCCACTTGCCTAAGTACTCCATCTGAAAGATTGAGTATAATTGTCGAATAGGCAATTTCATCCATATCCTTTCGTTCATCTTCTGTGAGTGTCGCCGGAAGGTCCTTTTCGTCACACAAGATTTTTGCTACCTTTTGCTGAACCAAAAGAGCTTTAATCTTCTTTCTCCATAACCCGAAATCACCCTTCCCATCAAATCGAGCAACTTCAAAACGCGTCGACATTGAAGACATTAACATCACAATATAACCTGAACAAAGAATGAAACAAAGCACAAACTACAAACCTTCCAATCTTTGAATGGAGCTTTGATACCACTTGTTATAAAATCGAACTCGAATATGCCCAAATCAGAACACAATTTTCAGCAACAAATTAATCAAGGTAAGCAAGAGAAAAAATAATGACACCGAGATATATAGTGGTTCAACCTTTTGGTCTGTATCCACTTTGAGAACCAGCTTATGAGGATTTTATTAAGAGTACTAAGTCACAAAAATTGATACAAGTGAATATAATGAAATAAACCAACTCCAATTTCTCTAAATTGAATCACCTCAAATCCTTTACCGATTTAAGCATTAATCGAATACCACTGCCTTGACAGCCTTCGATATTGTCGGAGAACAGCCCCTACACCGAGACCCACGACATACACACACAGAGTAACACCACAAAACCACTGTGTCTCGGTCGTCACAATACCCACGTCGTTTCAGCCCTTGAAATCGAGAACCCACAGCATCTACTATACTGCAAGCTATACCCACAACAAGCTTGTTAACCGAGACCCACTCCAGCAAGCTATAACCTCTAAAATCAAGACCCACGACCCTTCTAATCAGAAATCGAGAAACCCAGACTCACGACACCAAACAATGAACACCCACTGGATTTTCTCTCTAAACCAACGGAAACCCACAACCTCATGCCGGTATCTTGGTCTCTATGAACCGATACCCACGTAAATGGAGCTTCTAAACCGGGAATACCCAAGCCAAACCACGACAAAACAAGACCCACGACTGTGAATTTCTTCTTCTTTTCTTTTATGAGTTGTGCGACTGTTATCTCCTTCTTTTTTTGTTACATGTTTCACGAAAAAAGAAGACAACCCTAAGTGAAAGAGATGACAAAATTACTAAGATGCCCCCAACTTAAGATTTCTTGTCATTTTTCACAAATTACATGAAAAATTGACAAATCAAATAATGTCACATGTCTAGTATTGATCCATGAGACGAAACCAGTTCAATCAAATTATGCCACATGGCAGTTGGACCCGAAACTAGTTTAGTCCGAGGTCATTAAAGAGAAATTTGGGCCAAATTTAAATAATTTAAGCTCATTAAAAAAATGATTGAATTAAGCCTAAGTCCAAACGTTCGCCCAAAGTCAATCAAGCCCAAGCCCATACAAGGTCCATCAAACTCTATAAATAGAGAGTCACCTTCATTTGACGGCATTCAGAAGAGCCAGAATCCAGGGCATTCAACTAGAGATTCAGAAGCTTCAAGTTTAGTCAAAGAATCCAAAGAATTCAGAAGACCCAAGATTCAGAATTTAGAAGATTCAACAACTGGAAGACTTTAAGAAGATCAACAAACCGACAGGCTGATCCAAGATCAACAAGCCGATAGGTCGATCCAAGATCATCAAACTGACAGGCCAATCTAAGATAAAAAAGACAACAGTTCGATCCAAGATGAACAAGCCAACAAGTCAATCCAAGAGGATCAATAAGCCAACAGGCCGATCTAAGAAAATCAACAAGTCAGAGCTCAAAGCTTATATATTTGAGAGAAAAAAAATCAGAGGATAAATATTAAAGACTGTAACATTTCATAAAAATCAATAAAATCAAGTTCATTCCACGAATTAAATTTGTTTGTTGAAATCTCGTGTGAACAGTTACTAATATCCTTTTTGAAATTTTTAGTGATGACCTTTAGGAATCTCTAGAATTGTTGTTCTAAACAAGATTTCTGTCAATGTGAATTCGATTGTGAATCTAAAATGATCTTACATGCTACTTTATTCTGTCATATTATCATGATATGAACATCCTCTATTATCATAGGGAATTAAAAGGTACCATTATTGTCATTACAAGTTTAGAAAATTTCTATGAAAATAGAGAGAACTAGAGTTTGCAAATTTACATTATCAATTATGAAATACACACTAATGAAGTTTATATAGGTAGGGTTTCAAAAAAAAAAAAAAAAAGACTAATCTACTCTCAAAAGATAAATAATCATAATAATAATATATCCTAACATCCCCCTGCAAACACGCGATGCTACATCTATAAGCATTGAGAGTTTGTCAAACAAAAACTGAAAGCGTGAAGCAGAGTGTGCCTTAGTAAATATATCAACAATCTGCAAAGAAGTGGAAACAAATGGCAATATGATTGTGCCAATCTGAAGATGATGACGAGTGACATGACAATCAATCTCAATATACTTGGTTTGCTCATGAAAAACTGAATTCCGCACTATCTGAATGGCATTCTAATTGTCACAAATAAGGGAGTACAATGATGAAGATAAATGCCCATATCCACAAGCAACGAATGTAACCAAGCAATTTCACAAGTAGTCTAGGCCATGCAAGATAATCAGCTTCTGTAGAAGACCGAGAAATAACATTTTGTTTCTTACTCTTCCACAAAATAAGTGAATCACTAAGAAAGCTACAAAATTCGATGGTTGACTAGCGATTTGTAGGATCAGCAGCTCAATCAGCATCAGAGTAAGCATACAAGTCTAAAGATGATGTAGAAGGAAACAAGAGACTCTGAAACTGAGTGCCTCGAAGATGCGAAGAACAACAACCCAATGAACTATAGTAGGAGCAGTGATAAACTGACCAACTACATGAAAAATATGTGCAATATCTAGATAAATCATAGTAAGATAGACCAAGCTCCCAACAATATAATACGATATAAACTGAGATCCGATACAGGAAGACCATCTAACGAAGAGTATCGAACATTGGTCTCAAGAGGAGTATCAGCAATCCTGTTGTCAGTGAGACGTGCACGGTCAAACAAATCAACTACATACTTTAATTGAGATAAGAGATAACCTTTAGAGGAACAAGCGACCTCAATGCCCAGAAAGTAACGCAGCATGCACAAGTCTTTCATAGCAAAACAACGAGATAGCTTAGATTTTAAATATTATATTCCTTCACAATCATTATCAGTAATAATCATATCATCAACATACAAGGATAATAAAATACGACTTGCACTCATACACTTGACGAACAGTGCAGAATCATGATGACTAGAAATAAAACCAAGTAAAGGGATCACCGTAGAGAACTTTTCAAATCAAGTAAGAGGTGCTTGTTTGAGACCATGAAAGGCTTTGTGAAGCCTACAAGCTTCACCGGGTTGGTGGGCGACACTAGGAGGAGGAGTCATATAAACATCTTCATGAAGATCACCATTTAAAAAAGGTATTCTTGACATCCATCTAAGATATTCTCCACCGGTAAACTGAAGCCATTGCAATCATAATGCGAACAATCATGATTTTTGCTACAGAGGCAAATGTTTCTTCATAATCCATGCCATTCTCCTCGGAGTAGTCTTTAGCAACAATTTGAACCTTGTATCATTCAATGGATCCATCAGATTTAGTTTTAATCTTGCAGACCTAACAAGAGAGAAGGGATATCGAGGGCTACTACACGCGTGGGCGGGGAGAGAGAAAGATGGAGACATGGAAAATTAGGACTTTTTTTTTTCATTTAGCTTTTAATTTTTTTCCTTTATTTTTAAATAAAAAAAATACATACAAATAAAAATAAATTATTTTTAATTAATGATAGTAAATAAAAGACATAGATTTATAGCGTTGAAAAAATGTCATAAATTTTTGAAAATATGAAAATCTCCATTTTGTTTCCCACAAAAAATGCACCCCCAGCTATTTATGACATTTTTTTTCTCCCCTCCCTTTATTTGCTTTCCCCCTGGTGTCGTAGAAACTCAAATTTGTAGTAGCGATATTGTTCCTCACTCATATACCCATGATCTTTGTCTTATCTAACTAATGTTGGACCTTGGTCACACTCCCAACAAGATTGAAGAGGTGAGTAGTTTGACGGGTATAAAAAAAATCAATTCATTAAATTTGAAATTTGAATAAACAAATAATCACCATAGATACGTTCAATTGTTTCATTTTCTATTAGAATTTCAATCATCATAATAAATTTTATTGTTTTATTATTTTTTGGAATCTGAATTAGCCGAGTAAGGGTAAAACATGTACTTATACCATTGAAAAGTAAGAAAAAGGATTAAGAAAAAACAAGGTAGTTTTATATTGTACCCAATATATTGCATGGAACCTTGCTTGTTTTAACACATAAAATTTTCAAGCACCAAAACTCTCTCTCTTTCTCTCATAAACTTGTTTTTCAATGGCGGAGATTCCTCCTAATGGTGCCCGCGATTTTAGTCATTGGAGTCGAGAGGAGCACATCACCTGTGAACGCGCTTTTTTGTTGGTGCCGGCGAACATGCCTAACCGGTGGGAGGTCATTGCCGCTCTAGTTCCCACCAAGTTCCCGAGAAGTCTCACTTTATTGCAATACTATAATTCAATCCATGATGACATTGTGGCAAATCCAGTTGCAAGGATTTGGGGTTGGGTTGCCGCATCAACAGCCGGAGGGCACGCCCACGAGCATGAGAAATGGTGACCAAGAACACATGTAGGTTCTTGAAATTTTTCTTTCTATCTTTTCTTTTTTGATAAATTATTTTGGGCAAGTTTTGTTTACATTTTTCACCATTGCAAAACAATTTGAATTTTGATTAATTTGTTGATTTTTTTTGTAATTTTTAATATTATACGTTGAGTTTAATGTGAAATTTTAGAGATGAAAAAGTTTCGTTAGCAAAAAGAAAGAGTGTTATATACTGAATATTTTTGGAAATGAATGTAAGGTTGTAGGCAATGTCCATAAATCTTTTCAAAATTTCTATTGCCTTTCCTTCTTCTCTACAATACAGAGAGATGGAAGAATGAGAAAAGATAAAAAGAAATTTCCTTTCAGATTTTGGAGCTTTTTCTTTAGGGAAGGAACAAAATGAACTAATCTAATTTTCCTATCCCACTATAGTATTCAAAAAGGGCGAGGAGAAAAAAAAACCATTTCCTTCGTGATCTTGGGAGAGAATTCATTGACACCCCCTCCCTTTCACCATCACAGTACGTAGAGTGGAAAAAAGGGAAAAGAAAGAGAAAATATACTTTCTTTGATATTTTGGAGAATGGGGTAAGAATGGCGGCCTAATAATTCCAAAGCATTATACAAAATAGACTTTCAAAAGCAAAGCCTAATAATTGTTTGATATTCTGTAAAGAGCACAACTTGGGCCCAGCTTGGGCTGCACCCAAGTCTGGTGCTGCCCACTTTACCAACCACATAAAAAACATTTTTTTTAAAATTCTGTTATTATAAATTGGGCAGCACAAGACTTGGGTGCAGCCTGATTTTTTTCTTCTGCAAAATAGCCTCTCCCAATAATATATGACAGCTTAGAGGCCAATATTATATATATATATATATATATATATATATATATATATATATATGACTCCGCAAGAACCAGGCATGTTGCTGCGGTGACTTCGCTAGTGACTGAATCGTCACAGCCACAGCTGCTGCTTCCGCCGCCTCGCAATGAAGCTTTAGCTGCCACTAACGGCAGAGCCAACTCATTGGAGGTCAAGAAGAACCCCAAGGCTTGGAGCACACACGAGCACAAGTACGTAACAACACAACACTCTTCTTTTTGTTATTAGGTTGAATTACAAGTTTAGTCTTTGAACTTTCAAGTTTTTATCTATTTGATCTTTGAATTTTAGAAAATGTCTAGTAAATTCCTAAACTTTTTGATTTGTGTCTATTTGGTCTCGAACTTTAAAAATGTCTCATAAGTCTTTAGTTTAAACTTTTAATTTTGTGTTCAATAGGTCTTTAAATTTTTAATTTTGTGTCTAATAGATCTTTGGACCTATTCGACGTTTTTTTTTTAAATCCACAGACTTTACTAGGCACAAAATTGAAAGTTTAAGGTCATGTTAGACATAAAATTCAATTTTGTTTCTAATAGATCAATTAATTCTTAAAAATTTTGATTATGTGAAGGACATATTAGACACAATTGAAAATTCATGGATTTATTAGTTGTTCATGGACCTATTATATATTTTTTAAAGTTCAGGTATCAAATAGATATAAACCTCAAAATTTAAGGACTAAACTTGTAATTTAAACCTTATTATTACTTTTTTTTTTCAATTTTATCAAAAATCTAAATATATATATTTTTATGAGTTCAATAATTGTAGGAATGGAAAATCGAACTTAAGATCTACTTAGCTATACTCGAAGTACCATTTAATAAAAAACTATTTCAAATACCTTTTTTTTTCATATCCCAATTCTTATTTTCAACTCAAGATAACACAACACGTTTAAATGCCCTGTTTTTATGGTTTAATCATCACGTATTTTAAAATTTTGATTATTGTGTATGTAATTATCTTTAAACTTTTATTCAAATTTCTAATTAAGCCTTGAAACTCTTGATTTTGATTCTATTAAAGTTATTATCCTTAATACCATTATGGCTAAATGTTAGTTGGAATACAGATTATTTCTAGTGGGCATGCACATAGATGGCCAGGGTAATTGGAAGAACATATAGCAAACAATGTTGTGATAACAAAAACATACAAGCAAGTGGCTAGCCATACTCAAAAGTACTTTCTTCACCAACATTCATCGGGACAAAAGCGAAAAAGGTCGAGTATTCATGATATCACCACCGTCGACCCTGAATTATTGTTGTAGGTGCGTGCCCGTCTACAATCACCAAACACTACCACCGTCGATGCTTCCTGATCACACCCAGCAACAATTTTTCTCTAGATCAATCAAGGTTACCAAAAGCTTTGAGTTTTGAATTCTTTTTTTAGCACAACGAATTTGGTGTTTGGAGATTTGTACCTATGAACACTAACATTAGTATCTAGTACAATTTCAAAAATTTCATGACATTGAAAAATGTTCATTAGCACATTTCTTGACATTTTTTTTTAGTCTTAGAATCACCCATGAAGAAAACTGTACACATGACGCTACAAAAAAAAATTGTCATAATTAATTTTTTTAATGACACTTAATAGTTGTAAAAAAAAAACGTATTCCAGACATTTGTTAATTGTCATAGTAATTTTTTTATGACAATTAAACATTATCAATAAATAACTCCTAAAAGGTGAATTTTCCGTCAAGATATATATATTAACGACATTTTTTAAATGTCATAGAAATTTTGTAATGACAGTATTTTAGTGTCAAACAAATGCTTTTTTTGATAGTTTTTGGCTGTCAACAAAAAACATATCATGACAGTTTTGAACGTCATAAAAATGCTTATAATGACAATGAATAGTTGTCACCCAGGTAATTTCTATGACACTTGATGGACCATCATAAATAATGATATATCACTATTTATTTATTTATGACGGTTCATCAAACCTATAGAAATTATATTGTCTGATATCTATCAATACACATGTTTTCAAAATAAAATCACTTCAATTTTGACACAAAATAAATACATACATAAATAACTTTTATATATCATTGAACCAAATTTGGTCAAATTTTTACATACAAACTAACTATGATCAAATTTGTATATTACAACAATTTTTACACTAGGCTTTAACTAACATGAGGGAGTGTATATATTTTTTTGCCACTAACCCAACAAAAAAGCTCATACATCAACTACTAGCAATATGACTTCTTGACTTCATTGAGTTTCTACAAGACATAATCAGCAAAACAATATTCATTTTAAGATTGAACTCAATACTTCTTACATCAAAACAAGAAGAACAATATCCATTTTAACAATATCCATGAGTTATATATACCTTTTAAATGTCGACAATATTTCCAACTCAATACATTCGATCTTGCTTGAATCTACTCCTTACATTGAATTTCAGAAGCTACTCTTTCAAAACACAAATACTCACAACAGTACATTAGAAAGAATATAGTCAAATGTGTTAAAGCTATACCCAAAACTAAGACACATTGTATTTTGTTTTTCTTTTTGGGTAGGGGGGAGCTGAATTTATCTAAATAATACACTACATCTATTTCATGAACCTAACAACTAAACAGATAAAAAAAAAATGAACACAAACAATACTTTCCAAACTTACCAAAACTAAGGAACAACATTAAAAAAAAAAAAAAATATCATGAACCCAACAACTAAACTTATAAAAAATGAAGATAGACCAATAAACTTACTAAGACTTAGGAACATAACAACACTTACTAAACTTACCAAGACTTAGGATCATAACAACAAAATTTATCATGAACCCAAAACTTAGGAACATAACAACATTTAAACTTACCATAAAAAATGAACACAACAACTACAACAACTAAACTCATAAAAAATGAACACAGACCATTAAATTTACCAAAACTTAGGAACATAACAACATTTAACGATACTCAAACGAGAGAATATAACATATTATCTGCTTTATCACAAAAGAAGAGAATATAACAAATATAGTCAACACAAATAATCCTTTATCTAAACTCTAATACAACATAACATACAAATTCAAAACTTAGTCATACATTAGAAAAAGAGAAAAATTGTACTAATTAAGTATTCCTTATCCAAGGGCATACATAGTGTCGTATAAAAGACTACAAAAAAAGCCCTTTAATGTCAACAAGAACAAAAACATTAGCCTGAAAAAGTAGAAAAGTGACATTTACAACGATTATTGATATTCTGCCACTTATTATATTCAGTGTTCAGTAAAGTTTATGTACTATATGATTCACAAAATAATCTATTATTATAACTTATTAACTCTAAAACTAAACTAAACTAAACTTATTATACTCAGTGTTCAGGAAGGCTCATTGAAAATGGAGATCAAAGAAGCAATTGAAATCCAACTAAAGAGCATAAAAAAGTCATCACTAACCACGATTAAAAACTAAACAAAAATTAAGCTACCTACCATTGTACCTAATCAACCATATCAATAAGTTAAAAATCTTACATACTAAGATTTATAAGATTTCAACACAAAAAGTGTTCAAAATAGAATAATATTTCAATAAGACATACCCGATATTATCTCAGAAAAATATACTTTGAACAAAATATCAACTAGTTCAAGTGGACACATAAAAATTAGAAATTAAGTAAACCTATAATAAAAATCAGAATATGAGTAAAAAAAATAACAAGTACTAAAATGAAAACGTAAACCACTCACTCCATGTTTAAGTCATCTATACATCTTTGACCAGCTACAACCATCAAACATATTTTCCTATTTTAACTTTTCTATCAAACAAAAGCAGAAGAATAGATTAATTAATCTTAGTCATAGACATTCAAACAAAAGAAATGCAAAGTTTACCTACATAAATGATCTATTGTTTCGTTATCCTGTATCACCACAAAATAGATCACTATAACATGTCATCAATCACACCATAACTTAGAATCAGAATCTAAAAACTTGTAAAGGTCCAATGATTCTGTAACGACCCTACTTAACTTATTAGATTTCCTAGGGACGCTACCACATACATTCTACTATAATTTCAGAAATCTTTAATAAAGAGACAAAAAGATTCAATCATTTGTTAATCAATCAAAAACTTTAGCTCGGGATCCCTTTATTTCAAAACATAAGAATAAATCAAAACATTTAAAATCCAAAAGAATAATTTGTAGAACTCGACAGTTAAAAGGTCATAAAAAAATAAATAAATAAAATGCTAGCCTATAAGAGTTTGCGGAAATAAAACTTTTCTACGTCACCCATGGCCTCTGCAGCAACTACCAAGTCATTCGCCCATGATGCCCTTGCCTTTACCTGAAAAGAAAAATATTTTTGAAAAGGGTGAGTATTTTACAACACTCAATAAGTGACCTCACTACCGGGTCAGGGTATGCATACACACACATAATGAGCTTTTTGAAAACATTTTCTTTCTTTCCTTTGGTGGGACCTAAATTCCTTTCGTAGCAAAAACGTTCCTCTTTCAACTTTTCTCTTCGGCTTAATGTGGACAATTAACCCAACCTAACCTTTCCTTTTCATTTAACCTTTTCAGGTTCCTTTTCATATAGCCTCGTAAGGCTCCTTTTCATATAGATGTACATCAATAAATTTAGGAGGGTAATTGCCACAGCCTTCGAAATCAATTTTATCATGAAAACATAATGTATGCATGAGGTCCCAAAACATTTTAAACTTTTCATTCCATGATGCAACACAAGCAACATTCTCGCATTATTTATCATAAATCAAAACCATAAACCATGCATAACATTCATGAGAAAATTGGGAAACAAACAAGTTAAAATCCATTTATATATATAACAAGCATTTTAAAAATTTATCAAAATCCATAATAAAATATTTATAAAAGCTTTTTGTTTCAAATAATTTTTTTTTTTTCAATTCAGTTCCTAACTTGCATTTAAGCATACCGGCATAAAGTCCCTTACATTGGCCAACTCAAGAGTCCAAATTTTCCAAAGGCTCACCAAAATTCCTACGTCTTGAACCTTAGTCAAACGATTTGGAGCCTTAATTTCGATCCCAAAATAGAACTGAGCTTTGCCGATTTAAGTGATGGTTTGATTCTATTTGTCAAACCAAACTCCACCTACAATGGGTATTCCAATATGGAGTCCAAAACCAATGGGTCAACCTCCAAATCAACAAAATAATGCCCAAAACTAAATCTACCATTTGAAAATCATGAGAATATAGCGAGAATAGGCTTACCCACGTGAAAACTGAGGCAAAACGGGGCTGTATAGTACCGAAACTCGTTGGAAAATAGCCCAAAACGGAGCAAACCCGTCGGGTACACAGATCTGCTGCACGGCGGTGCTCGTCGGACGGTAGAGGAGGCGGTTTGTGCGTGAACGGAGGAGGAGTGGTTCGCGGTCTGCAGCGTTCAGGTGTGCGGCGGTCGATTTGGGCGGTGGTTTCGAGTGGGTCTGAGTGACGGTTCGGTCGACGGGGAGAGGCGGTTCGCTGATCGGACGACGGCTCGACGACGTTCATTCGTGGGTCAACAGCAGACGGTCTGGGTGTGGTTCGGATCTGAACGACGGTCGTAGCGGCGGTCTGATGCTCGCGGTTCGAGCGGTTTGGCGGTCTGTGCGACGGCGGCTCGGTCTGACGTCACGGCGACGGCCGGATCTGCAGCGGCGGCGGTGACGTGGTGTGGGGAAGAGCTGCTGCAAAAATTCTTCCTTGCTTCAATGGGTGTTTGTCGAAATCAAAGAGGAAGGAGAAGAGATTTGGAGAAGATGGTGGCTTGAAGGCTTGGCTTCAAGGCTTGAGTCTGACCTAGGGCTGCGTGCCTTTTAAAATAATAGAGAGGGAAATTAGTGGGCTTGGCTTCTCTTGGGCTTGGCTTGGCTAAAAGTCCCTTAAATAACAAAAATACCCCCAAATCAATTAATTCCTTTATTTTCTTTCTTTCTTCCCAATTTACCCTCTAATTACTCCAATCTCAATCATACAAATCTCTAAAATTAAATTCCAACACAACTTTGAGCATGAAATTGACCTTACTATAAATTTTAAATTTCAAAATTAAAGTCTTAATTAATACCTGAAAGTGCCGGTCGTTACAGATTCATAAATTATAAGATGACAAATGGTTTAAAAGATAACCAACAAAGTTATCAAATAAAGCTGTAGTAATAAAAGTACCGCATTCCTTAAGTTGTAGTAACCTGCAAAACTTAGTAATATTTCAATTGAAGAAATAATTTATTTACTTTATAGAGGCTCTCTATTGAAATTAAAAGAGTACTTTATATATGGTTTATTTTACAAAAGAATTGAGAGAAGAAGATGTTTAATTGATCTATTTCTCCCAGAGAGCTTAGTATTTATAGAGCTTAATACAAGAGTGCAGTAAATACACACTAAGTAACAAAAAATTACATTGAGTAACAAACAAAATAACTGATTTAAATTAACTCTAATTAATAGTCCCCTCAAGATGGACAGTAGATATCTAGAATACCCCATCTTGGACAGCAAACTAAAAAATGGAATAGAAGAGAGAGCTTTAGTAAAAAGATCAACTAGTTGTAATTTCGAGCGAATAGGAAGAAGCTTTGATAAAACCATCAATGATTTTGTCCCATACAAAATGACAATTTAACTCAATGTGTTTCGTGCGCTTATGAAAAGTAGGACGAGAAACAATATGAACTGCTGCTTGATTGTCACAAAATAAGAGCGTTGGTAGAGAAAAAGGAACTTGCAAATCAGTAAGCAAATAAGAAAGCCATAGGAGTTCATAAGCAGTTAATGCCAAAATTCGATATTCAGCTTCTGCTGAAGAACATGAAATTGTTGACTGCGTTTTAGATTTTCAAGACACCATCGAATCTCCCAAAATACACAAAAACATGTAGTTTACCGACGGGATTAAGACATGAAGCCCAATTAGAATCAACAAAGGCTCGTAATTGGAAAGATTTAGATGCCTTAAGGAAAATGCCTTGACTCGGAGCAGGCTTCAAATATACAAAAGCTAAGTGAGACTTACAAGGGCGTGAAACGAACTTACTTAACTTGTTTACCGCAAAAGTAATGTCGAGTCGAGAGATTGTCAAATATAAAAGCTTTCCAACAAGCCAACGATAGAGAGAAGGATCTTCCAAAAGATCGACTTCAGAATTCTGTAACTTTAATAAAGGATCCATCGGAAGAGTGTCAGGTTTGCAACCAAGAAAACCAGTTTCCTCAAGTAATTGTAACGTATAGTGCTGTTGAGATATAAAAATTCCAGAATTAGATTGAGCAATTTCTAATCCAAGAAAATATTTAACTGATCACAAATCCTTGAGTTTAAAACGCTCATTAAGCAGTATTTTTAAAGAATCAATGGCCTCTGAATTAGCCCCAGTTATGATAATGTCGTACATAAACTAATAGAACTATAAAATTAGATCCAGTACCACGAACAAAAAGACAATAATCTACCTTTGATTGAGAAAACCCAAGAGAAAACAAAGCATCAAAAAACTTTGCAAACCATTGGCGTGAAGCTTGTTTTAACCCATAAATGGATTTATGCAAACGACATACAAGTTTCTCTCCCTTAGTGGAAACATGAGGCTTCAGAAGATAACCCAAAGGTGGATCCATATATACTTCCTCAAATAAGTCTCCATGCAAAAACACATTATTGACATCTAACTGACTTATAAACTAGTTGAAAAGAAGTTGCTATGGTTAATAAAACATGTATCGTAACAAGCTTGGAAACAGAAGAGAAAGACTCAAGAAAATCCAAACCTTCTTGTTGAGTATAGCCTATAGCAACGAGCCGCGCCTTGTAATGCTCGATAGACCCATCAACACAATGTTTAATCTTGAAAATCCATTTGCAGCCAATAGAGTGTTTGTGAGAAGGCAATGGTACAACACTCCAAGTTTCATTAATCTCAATAGCCTTTAACTATACTGCCATAGCTTTTCAAAATTGTGGCTCATAATGGGAAGATATGGCTATTGTAAAGGAATGAAAAAATGGAAATAAAAGAGAACATGAAAGGTGATTTTGTAATGGATATCGGGTTGACAAGGAATTTGGTTGAGAAGGATGGTCAAGGTTCAAATATTGGTTAGCCAAATTACAATAGTAATCAACAAAATAAGTTGGAGGTTTATGTTGCCATGAAGTCCGACGGACAATAGGTTCAATAGGAGCAGAGAAAATGACCCAAAATTAGTACCACAATGCCGCAAAAATAAAGAACAACTAGATGATGGAGGAGAAGAAGGAGAAGAAAATGGCGATTTGGGGGAGAGGCATGCGATACAGCACAAAGCAGAAGAGGGAAAGAGAGAAAAAGAAAAAAAAAATTGAAACAGGGGCTGAACGGCGTGTTTGAAAAATTGGGGGGGGGGGGGGTTGAAATTTTAATTTCCCCCCCAAATCGCAAAACGACGCCACTTCAACCATTTTTTTTTAACTTATGAACACACGCGCCTGCAGCCCTCTTCTTTAAACACTTATGTTTTTATTTTTATCATTCTTTTTTTTTTTCAAACGTTTAATAAAACCCTTTTTTTTTCAAACAGACCATACCCTGCACTTTTGCTATTGCTTTGCTATAGCAAAATAGAATGAAATTAATACAGAATACTTTGCTTTTACTTTTGCTATACACTTGCTATAACAAAGTTATAGCAAAATAGAATGATAACAACACAGAATGGTTTGCTTTTCTTTTGCTATATATTTGCTATAGCAAAGCTATAACAATTTTTCTGAGTTTTCAAAACAGAATGCCCACTTTCTCAAAATTGAAAATTCACCTCAATCCTTTTACATTTCTCTTCTAGCTCCTGCACACAACAAAAATTTACTCTCTTAGCAGCATCTAGCTCCAAACTTAACTTCCTCTAAAAAAAACAAAAATATAAAAGAAAATCACAAGAAATTGACTGAAAATAAACACTTAGCTTGAATGGGTTGCCTCTCATTGATCGCTTGCTTTAATGTCCTCAGCCCGACGACTCCCTGTTCTTTCACACACCATCCTTCAATAGCATACAAACCTTCTCTCTATCCATGGTACAACCCCAATAATGCTTCACTCGTTGTCCATTTACCTTGAAGGTATTCTTTGATTTTTCATCTAAAAGCTTGATTGCACCATGTGGAAAAACTTTTACAATTTTGAATGGCCCTGACCACCGAGATTTCAACTTTCCCGGGAATAATTTCAATCGAGAGTTGAAAAGAAGCACATTTTGCCCCGGTAAGAAGTCTCTTGAAAGAATGTGACGATCATGCCATGCTTTGGTCTTTTCTTTATAAATCTTGGCATTTTCGTAAGAAAACCATCTCAACTCTTCGAGTTCAACAAGCTGTAGTTTTCTTTCCTCTCTCGATGCTTGAAGGTCAAAATTCAACTCCTTGATCGCCCAATGAGCTTTGTGCTCAAGCTCCAAAGGCAAATGACATGCCTTGCCGAATACAAGCCTATATGGCGACATACCTATCGGTGTTTTAAATGCAGTCCGGTATGCCCAAAGAGCGTCATCAAGCTTCACTGACCAATCCTTACGTGATGCACACACCATCTTCTCCAAAATTTTCTTTACCTCACGATTCGACACCTCCGCTTGCCCACTTGTTTGGGGATGATAGGCTGTAGCAACTTTATGTTTGACTCCATACTTGGCTAACATGGACTCTAGCATTTTACTCCCAAAATGAGTACCTTCGTCACTTATGAGCGCTCTTGGAGTGCCAAAGCGTGTAAAAATATTCTTCTTGAGGAATTTACTTACCACCTTGGAGTCATTCGTTGGTGCGGAGATTGCTTCAACCCACTTAGACAAGTAGTCTACTGCCAACAAAATATAGAGGTGTCCAAAAGATGGCGGGAAGGGACCCATGAAGTCTATCCCCCATACATCGAAAAGCTCAACCTCAAGAATGTTGTTCAAAGGCATTTCATGCCTTTGTGAAATATTCCCCACTCTCTGACAACGATCACAACTCTTGGCAAACTGATGAGCATCTTTAAAAAGAGAGGGCCAAAAGTATCCCGACTGTAACACTTTCGCTGCTGTTCGGGCTCCACCAAAGTGGCCACCATAAGGCGCGGAGTGGCAATGATAAAGAATACTTTGAACTTCGTCGTCAGGAACACATCTCCTCAAAAGCTGATCGGCACACTTTTTGTAAAGGAATGGCTCATCCCAGAAAAAGTATCTTACATCATGTATAAACCTCTTCAATTGTTGCCTACTCATCTCAGGAGGTAGAAGTCCGCTCACCAAATAATTCACGAAGTCTGCATACCATGGGAGATGCTCACTAACACTGAGAAGTTGCTCCTCAGGAAATGTCTCATTGATAGGTCCTTGCTGGTGCTGCTCAGCCTCAACATGGAGTCGAGATAAGTGATCTGCAACTTGATTCTGTGTCCCACTCCTATCTCGAATCTCCAAGTCAAACTCTTGAAGCAAAAGTATCTAACGAATCAACCTGAGCTTAGAATCTTTCTTAGAAATCAAGTACTTGATTGCGGAGTGATCAGTGAACACTATTACCTTTGTACCCACCAAATATGCTCGAAACTTGTCAAATGCGAAGACCACTGCTAGCAACTCTTTCTCAGTGGTGGTGTAATTGATCTGGGCGTCATTCAAAGTCCTACTAGCATAATAGATGGAGTGGAATACCTTACTTCTTCTTTGACCCAACACTGCTTCTACTGCAAAGTTGCTCGCATCACACATCATCTCAAATGGTAACGACCAATCAGGAGCGACAATTACTGGAGCTGAGACTAATGCTTCCTTCAGTCTCACAAATGCTTTTTCGCACTCTTCATCAAAAACAAATGGCCTAGATTGCTCAAGAAGCATGCAGAGAGGCTTAGAAATCTTTGAAAAGTCCTTAATAAACCTCCTGTAGAACCCCGCATGTCCCAAGAAACTTCTTACTCCTTTGACTGTGGTCGGTGGAGACATCCTCTCAATTACCTCAATCTTTGCTTTATCGACTTCTATCCCCACCTTTGAGACTTTATGACCCAATACTATCCCTTCACGAACTATGAAGTGACATTTCTCCCAGTTTAAAACTAGGTTCGTCTCCTCACATCGCTTAAGGATATCCAGCAAATTAAACAAGCACACATCAAAAGTTTCACCAAAGGTAGAGAAGTCATCCATAAATACCTCTAATGTTTTTTCCACCATGTCGCTGAAAATAGCCATCATGCATCGTTGGAATGTGGCAGGGGCATTGCATAACTCGAAGGGCATCCGACGAAATGCGAAGGTGCCATAAGGACAAGTAAAAGTGGTCTTCTCCTGGTCCTCTGGTGCTATAGTAATCTGGTTATAACCAGAATACCCATCCAAGAAGCAATAATACTCCTTGCTTGCCAGCCTGTCGAGCATCTGATCAATAAAGGGTAGCGGGAAGTGATCCTTCCTTGTTGCTTTATTCAACTTTCTGTAGTCCATGCATACCCTCCATCCAGTGATTGTTCTCGTCGGGATTAATTCATTGCTCAAATTCTCTACCACTGTAATCCGGCCCTTCTTCGGCACACATTGAATCGGACTGACCCATGTGCTATCAGAGATAGGGAAAATGATACCTGCGTCAAGCCACTTAATTATCTCTTTTCGTACCACATCTTTCATGATAGGGTTAAGCCGCCTTTGATGCTCTACTGAATTAGAACAGTCATCTTCCAATAGGATTTTGTGCATACATATGGATGGACTGATACCTTTTATATCTGCCATAGACCACCCAATTGCCCTCTGATGTTGTCTCAGCACAACTAGTAACTTTTGCTCACACTCAACACTTAAGGATGATGATATGATTACTGGCAAAGTGTCTTCCTTCCCAAGGTAGGCATATTTCAAATGTGAGGGGAGAGGCTTAAGCTCCAAAGTTGGTGGTTCCTCCACCGATGGCTTGGCTGCAAGAAAAGTTCTCTCAGATAACCCCAATGATTCAAACTGACTTCGATTCACTCCACCATATTGTTTAGCACCCACATGAGCTATCAGTGCCTTATCACCATATTCAGCCTCATCTTCATCTTCTTCAAATTCGTTAGAAGCAAATAAGTCTTCCTGCCAACTATCCACCACTACCTTGTCTAATACATGCACAAGAGAGCACTCTTCGATATCATTAGGAAAGTGTAAGGAGTTGAAGAGATTGAAAGTTACCCGCTGATCATTGACTCTCATTGTCAATTCTCCTTTTTGAACATTGATAAGCGTCCTCCCCGTGGCTAAGAAAGGTCGCCCAAGGATGATCGGGATGTCTCTGTCAGCCTCATAGTCAAGAATGATGAAATCCGCAGGGAATATGAATTTATCCACACTTACTAAAACATCCTCTATCTTACCCTCAGGATATACCACTGATCGATCAGCTAACTGCAAAGAGACTGTGGTGGGCCTTGCCTCTCCTATGCCAAGCTTTTTAAAGATGGACATGGGCATTAGATTAATGCTTGCCCCCAAATCACATAAAGCTCGCCCACAATATGTGTTTCCAATAGTGCATGGTATGGTGAAGCTCCCTGGATCTTTCAATTTCTGAGGGATTTTTCGCTGGACAATGGACGAACATTCAGAAGTAAGAGCTACAGTCTCGAATTCCCCCAATCTCCGCTTCTTAGTCAAAATGTCCTTCATAAATTTTGCATAATTCGGCATTTGTTTCAAGGCTTCGACTAAAGGGATATTAATGTGTAACTCCTTTAGAATCTCCAAAAACTTGTCAAATTGCTTATCTTGTTCTTTTTTCTGAAAACGCTGAGGAAAAGGAGGTGGTGGTCTCGTATTCACCTGATCAGCTAGCTGTTGCTGTGGCAAGGCTGCAGCATTTTTCTGTTCTGCCTTCTGGTGTTGAGGTAATGCTACAACATTACTCTGATCATTGTCCTGATGCTGTGGTGATGCTACAGCATTGTTCTGGTCATTCTCACACTCTACTTGACTTTCATTGTCATTAACCTTCTCTTGGATTGAAGTGGGCTCTTTTATCTTAAGAGCCTTATTTTTAGGCTCCTCCAAGTCTTTCCCACTTCGAAGTTGCACCGCTTTACATGTTTCTTTGCCCTTGTTCCGTGGGTTCTCGGTGTCACTAGGCAAAGTTCCTTGAGGTCTATTGTTTAAAGCTGAAGCTAATTGGCCCACTTGGTTCTCCAAATTTCTAAGGGCTGTAGCCTGGCTCTGCACTATGGCATCGGTTTTGGCCATATGCTCTTTCAACAAAGTTTCAAGCGAAGATGTAGAATCTTGATTTTGTACCTTAGGAGGCTGAAAATTCTGCTGATTATATCCTTGTTGATGAAATCCTGGAGGCGTAGGAGGTCTTATTTGCTGATTAGAAGGCCCAACTCCTTGATTATTCCATGAAAAGTTTGGGTGTTGCCTCCAACCCGAGTTATATGTGTTCGAGTAGGGGTTAAAATTCTTGTTATACCCCACATAGTTCACTGACGCTGGGTTGGATGGGCAAACATCAAAGGTGTGGCGCTCACCACAATAAACACAAGACACTGCTACTGGTGGCACAAACGGACTTCCTGAACCCGTATTCAATGATTTCAATGTATTAGTGAGGGTAGCGATCTGTGCCGCGAGGTTTGCTGCACTAGCCTCTTGCACTCCTGCTACTTGTCGAGTCGGGTTAAGGCGTGAGGTCGGCCACTGATAGTTGTTCTTCGCAATCTTCTCTAAAATCTCGTAGGCATCATTGTATGTCTTTGACATAAGTGCTCCCCCAGCTGAAGCGTCCACTACCATTCTTGTGTGCGTATTCAACCCATTGTAAAAAGTCTGCATCTGAATACCATAGGGAATACCATGATTTGGGCACTTTCGTAATAACTCTTTAAATCTCTCCCAGGTTTCATATAAAGATTCATCCTCCTGCTGATGAAATGACGTGATTTCACTCCTAAGCTTGGCCATCTTAGTGGGTGGAAAATATTTTGTAAGAAACTGCTCCACCAACTCATTCCAGCTTATGATAGTCCCGGGTGGTATAGCATTTAACCATTCCAATGCTTTTCCTCTCAGTGAATAAGGAAATAGTGTCAATCTAAGAGACTCCTCACTAACTCCACGAATTATGAACGATTTGCAAACGCCCATAAATAACTGAAGATGCAAATGAGGGTCCTCCATTGGCGTACCGCCAAATTGGCCTGTGTGCTGAAGCATCTGAAACATGACCGGTTTTAGTTCAAACTGTTGTGCCTCTATCTCTGGTAGCATAATTCCTGGAATTAACACTGGCACAACATATTCTTGAATAACTCGGTTCCGCTCATCATTCACTGCCTCGGCTGCACCATTATTATTAACCCTCAATGGTGGATCAGCCATCCTTTCAACTATTGCCAACTCTCTCTGTTCCCTCCTTCTTTGATGAAATGTGCATTCAATCTCGGGATCAAGGGGAAGCAATTCAGGATCGTGCTCCTCGTTTATATAAGGAAATTAGCACCTGGCACGATATACAAGTAACCAATAAATTTTTTTTTTGTGTTTGTTAACTATAAACTAAAAACAGTAAATAAAAGTACTCAATTTCTCAAAATTCACAAAACAATTAGTCCCCGGCAACGGCGCCAAAAACTTGTTGTGCAAAAACTCACTACGCAAGCATACACAATCGTAGGTAGTAATTGATGGACAAGGTCGATCCCACGAGGACTAAAGTAAGCAAAGTTTGTAAAATTGAGACTCACTAAAAACTAATGCTAAAGAAAAAGAAGTAAAGAACTCAAGGAAAGATTAGGCAACGAACGATTAAAAATAAAGTAAGCAATAATAACAACTTAACACTAGAATTAAGGGTTCCAAACGACAAATTAAATGAAACTAAAAATGATAAAGAGAAGCGAGTTGGGATTTATGAACTCCTAACTTAAATTCTGTTTTAGCCCAGTTTGCTATAGCAAAGTCGTAGCAAAGTTTAAGTAGTAAACAGAAATGACCAATTTGTGCCCAAAACTTCTTCCAAAATCATGAGCTATAGTTTATAAACTAAGTTCAACATATTCCTATGAAAACCCAGCCATAAAAACACAATTAAGCCCCCATTTCATTTGTTTTACAAGCTAAGAATATATGTCTATACTCTTAAATTCATTATCAAAGTAATAATGAATGAACTTGCATCATTTGTGCTTTTCCACTAATGTTCAACCCTTTCGGTATCAAAAACTAGCTAGAATCCTACCTAAGGTGATCAATCTTAAGCAAGAAAAAGACAAATAAACACCCACAAATGAAATGCTCAACATTTACAATAGCTATAACAAAAGGGCTTCCACAAAATGTTAGGGTTCCATAAATCCCAACTCTAAAGAAATTAGTTCATGCTGAAATTAAACCTTAGATACAGAAAATCAAAGCTACAATAATCCATAGAATGATTAGAACAACCTGATATATCAAAAACTACAATCTAGAGTGAAATTTAAGAAGAGATAAAACGAAAAATAGAAGGAAGAACAGTTTTGAGGCAAGAAATGCTGCAGCAGAGAGTGTCTTCTTCTTCTCGCGAACTTCTCTGCAACTCTCTTCTCTTTTCCCAGAAAATCAACTGTTGCTTCCCCTTTCTTCCCTCTCTTGCTTCTCTTTCTTTTTTCTATTTATATCGAGGGTTAGGTCACCCATTTAAGGGCTATTTGGCCCATTTAAAAAAATAGGTTTCGTTGAGTCATAAGCCAAATTTACGCAATTTTTTTCCCGCAGGCGATGCTACAACTTTGCTACAGCAATCCCATAGCAAAATGCTATTCTCGACATTCTGTTTTCACAATGCTACAACTTTGCTACAGCAATCCCATAGAAAAATGCTAACCTCAACATTCTGTATTCCACCTTCAAAAGCAATATTAAAGATAAGAGAAACCTTCATGAAACCACTAGAGTAGGGGCAAAAACTAGTAAAATAAGAGCAAACAAAACTAAAAACAACATCGACTTAGCTTCTAAGATACCACCGAACAAACCACACAAAAAACGGAAAACTAATGCAAATCACTCATACTTTGTCCCATAAGAAGCTATGAAAAGCGGTAAAATAATCCTATTTCATAGGATTATCAGTTCAATAGGAGCATATTAGACTGGAAAGGAATCAGATGGTAGTGAGCTAGTGTTATTGAGTAATGGGCTAGAAGACAAGCCCAATGGAAAAGTAGTTGAATCAAGGAAGGAGAAGCCTCTGGCATTGATGGAGAAACATCAGGCTCTTGTAAAGGTACTGATATTAAATGATCAGTACAATTTCGTTCTGGGACTGTCAGAAGGCCTATATCGACAAGATTGTTCAATAGAATTATCTTTAAAAGCCTTAGGAAGAGCAAAATCAACCCAAAAAATCAGGCAAATTAGATTCAATTTGCAGTTTGTGAAATGAAAATATATTTTCATGAAACACAACATCTCGAGATGTAAAGAAATGCCTATTTTGAATATCATACAATCGATATCCTTTAACATCGAGTCAATAGCCAAGAAAAACTGTCGAAGTTGCTCGTGGGTCAAATTTGAAACAGAGACAACCATAAACTCTAATTAAAGAATAGTCAGCCGGAGAACCATGAAGAAGCTCATAAGGAGTTAACCAATTTAGTGTTGGGATTTATGCCCTAAAGCCTCGTAATTAATAATTTATTTAATATTTTTTATTATTTTATTTGCAATATAATATTATCTATTATATGAAAAATCTATGATTATTAGTGTAATCTTGAACAGTATATGGTTGACATACGGGAGGATCATGTTCAAGAAATAACCTAAAGGCTCATAATATATGGAAAAGGTTGGGTTCCTTATTATGGTAACTGATCCGCTAACACGCAAGTGCACGTGATCGAAGTAATAAAGAAACTGCAAGTATTCCAGAGTATCGTACCCAAGGGAACGGGTTTTAACAAAATCTACTTAGACGACACAAAATATGTTTGCAAATTGCAAATTAAGGTAACCAATGGTTTGAAAAAGATTGAGTGGTTGTTTTTGCTAAATGAAATAAATAAAAATGATAAAAGAGGGATTCAAACGTGTTTTTGCTCCATTGAAAGAAATTGCGGCCTAATTGCAATTGCAATCCTTTGACTCAACACTTAAGCTTTGTAAACCGAATTCAACACCTATTCGACCTTCTATGAAGTATCTTTAGGAGGCTAAGCGATTAAACTGATATTTCTATGGCTAATACGAACTTAGTTAATTTTGAAACACAATTCTTTTGGTTTTAAAGGTTTTGCCCTATGTCTAGGGTCAAAAACAAATTCCTATGTCTAGGCTATTTTCCTTTATTGCTTTTATGAAAACCCAATTTTTACCTAACCTTTTCAGAATTAGACTCAAATTGTTGTATACTAATCTAGGTGATCAATCTAAACTAGTAATGAAAATTTCAATCAATAAAAGCAAACAATGCTATAAGATTAAGCAATGTTGCTCTCACAATTAGGCCTTTATTCCTATCTTTAGGGAATCCACATGCTTGAATCCCAAAGAAGAAATTAGCTCATTATGGAGAAAATGAAAATCCAAAATTTATTTGTTAAAAATTTCATAATTAATAACCCAAATACCGAAATTAAATTCCTAATAATGGAGTAAACAGAGTTGAAATATGCTAACGGAAAGTCCTTGTTTTGATCGACCAAAAGTCCTTTACGGGCAATTGGTTCTTTACCTCCTCGAACCTTCATTGAGGGGGGATCAAGCTCGGGATTTACAGAGCAAAACGAAGCATAAACTGCTGGAAGAAAGATAGAAAAACGAAAATACAGCTTGCTGTCCAAAACAGAAAAAAAAAACAGAAAACAGAGTATAAATTTGCAAAAACAGAGTATATCAACTCAAAATTTAATCGAGCGAACTACAAGAATGAAATGCTGAAAACAAGGAACAGAAATCATCAACTTGCTGCTACTGAAATAAAGAAAAACCAGAAGAAAAAGAACCCATAAAAACAGAATGTAAAAACCCAAAAAAACAAAGTACAAAAGGTAACGGAAATTCCTTGTTTGATCGATCCAAATACCCATTCAAAGGCAAATGGATCTTCACCTCCTCCAACTTTCGTTGAGGAGGGATCAACCTCGGAAATTACAGAGTAAAAATGAAGAGTAAGCTGCTATAAAATGAAAAAACGTGAAAGATGAACTGTGGGCGAGCAGCAGAAAAACCAGCCGCCATTTGCTTCGTTTTCCACCATTTTTATAGGCATTGAGGGCTAGGGTTTCCATCTTGGAGCTCCTTAATTCGTGGGTATTTGATTAAGCACAAGATTTGGCCGTAAATTCTCCATAAATCAAGCAATTCCCGTGGGTTTTGGTGATTTTCCGAAAATTATGCACTTTTTAAAGTCTAGAGAATGCAATTGTTTGCAATTGCATTCTTCTTCCTTGTTCTTCACCTTACATTGCAAATGGGAATGCAATTGCATTCTCTTTTGCAAAGTCTTCACTTCTTCAAATCTGCACAAAAACTCAGCTTAAGCCAACTTTTTTGCATCTTTTCACTTAATTCCTTCTTTTATCATATTCCAACAAGCTTGCATGAATTTATTTAAAAATGTTATTTTTAGCTTGCTCGGTAATCAATAAAGCATGCAAAAATGGCAAGAACAACTTAGTTTTAGGGTTAAATAATCCTCATAAATGAGAATTATCAGTAACACTATTGATACGGCCCACTTTGTAATAGTTACAAATGATTTGATCCAAACCGTTCATGTGGAGACGTGCGAGTGAGGGTATCTTATACAATGAGTTTGTGTAAGACTAGAATACGAAATATTTAATCTCTCTTTATAAATCATTAATTGAGAAGATTTATATTTTATCAGGATGATCATATGTGACTTGATCTTAATCCTGAGTGAGCTATAAACTCCTGCCTGTGAGAGCTTGTCCTTTGATTTGCATAGGTGAGAGTTGCTTTTGAAGTCGATTCAATAAGCCTACCATTTTGGGCCCCACCCTCCACTGGTCAGAGAGGGACTTCGTTTATGGTTGGATCATAAACAAATTGTTCATTAAAGGATCAATGATACTTAAGGTGCAAGATGTAATTACAGGGGTAAAACGAACTTTTGACCCAGTTGTAATTACGAACAACTCGTGAAGGATCGACTTGAATGTAGTGATTATATCCATGGACACAACTTTTTCTACAGTGCACAAGAGTTCAACTCTAAGTCTATAGTGGAGTGATTCTAGAGCTAATGAATGAAAATTGATTAATTAATTAATTTTGTATCATTGGAGCTTATAATTTGTAGGTCTATAATGTCTCATTGCTAGCTCATATGAACAAATAGGGATCAATTTCGGTGAGAGAAAATTTTGAAATGTTCAAATTACAATTTAGTATATTTGATATATCAAATAGGAGAAAACATATTTAATGTATATGATACATTAAATATCAAAGAAATTATTAATGTATTAAGATACATTAAAGAAAAGATATTTATTAAATTTGAATTAGATTCAAATTAGGAAATAGATTTCGTAGGAGAATTTAAAAAGGTTTGAATAAGATTCAAATTGGTTAGATAAATACATTTTAATATATTAGATATTAAAATATATTATTTAATTATTTTCCCTAGGCTACTATAAATAGGACCTTAGAAGTGAGTCATTGTGTGCATTCTGAATTAGAGAAAAAAACTCTTAAAATTCTCCTCTCATTCCTTCTCTCTATTTTCAAAAAGGTTCCCAAAAACCTCTTTGGTCCTTTATTCGAGTCATAACATGGAAGACTTTGTGGAAGTCTCGGAGTTCAACCTTATTGGAGTTGGAGCACAAGAAGAAAAAGATCGGCTGGAATATTCTCCATATTTAAGTCAATGTATGTTTATTCCTTTGCCTAATTTTTTTCATTTAATTCTAAGATAAAATCAAAGTCGATTCCAACGCTTCCACTATGGGTTTAATTCGATTATTCCTTACATTTAGGATATGAGATGGTGTCCGATTACTCAAATACACTACATTTAGAACACATTCACTCCAAAAAAATCTTCAAAAACTAACTTTGGAGCATTGTTTGAATGAAAAATTTTAATATCATTTTCATATTGCATTTTAACATATTTGAAGAATTGAGGTACTAATATGTAAGACATCAGATTTATGATGTAACATATAGACCAAGTAAATCTACTACAGTCATCTACTATTGTAAGAAAGTAAGAGTAGCTAGCTTGAATGAGACGGGGTAAAAAAAAGACCCCAAATATCAACATGTACAATATCAAAAGGATTTGCAGTAAAATGATTCTTATAAACAAAAGATAAGCGCTTTTGTTTGGCAAGAGGGAAAATCTCGCAAAAAAACTTCTGTATAGGTTTCAAAGTATCAATATGCAAAGTGTCCTTCAAAGCTGTGAGACAAGTAAAAGATGGATGGCCGAGACGTTCATACCTTAAAGTTGTCGAATTATGTTGTACAGTGATTTCACATATATGATAAGAAAACTCATAATCTCCAAGTGCTAGAAGATAAAGTCCATCACTCAATTCCTTGACAATCGTCTTCAAAGTAGAATTTTCTTGAATAATACAAGTATTGGCCGAAAAGGAAACAGAAATAGAACTACTGGAAGTTAATGCACTAATAGATAATAAATTGTATTGAAACTCTAGAACATAAAAAACTCGTTCCAAAATAAGATATCCAAACAACCGAATAGTTCCAACATAATGCACTTTTATCCTTGTATTGTTAGGTAAGATTACTGAAGTATGCGCAGGCATGATAGATTCAAAAGCTTCTCGAATAAAACTAATGTGTGTGGATGCACCAAAATCTAAAATCCACTTAGAAGAACAAGTTGATGACAAAAAGACTTTTGGACAAATACCTGTCAGATAAGAAGTGGATAGAGATAAGTCATCTTTGGCAGCTGTCAATTTAGATTGCAGAATGTTTAGCAAATTATGACATTGGGTGAATGTGTCTGAGGTTAGCGGTGGACCTACTCCAGAGGAGGTTGATGCCACATTAGAACCAACAATATTAAAAGAAGGCATGGATGTCACCGAATGTTCTTTTGAACTAACATGGGCATTCATCGGCTGTGAAACAGGCGTTTGCTGCAACAAAGAATTCGGTGAACGCTTTTGTTGATAACTCGGAGGGTAGCCATGTAATTTGTAGGACTTGTCTATAGTATGCCCTTGCATATTGGAATGAGTGCAAATCGATCGATCCTTCTTTTAGTGAGAATTGGAAAAAGACGGTGTGGAAGATAGATTTGTGTGGCTATAGCAAGCCCCACTGCCGGTGGTGTTGATCGGAAGAAACTCTTTAAATACTCTATTCGTCAGATCCATAAAGACTCAGGTGCATTTGTCAGCCCAAATGACATCACGGCGAACTCGTAGTACCCATATCTAAACCTGAAAGCTATCTTAGGAATGTCATCATCTTTAATTTTTAACTGGTGGTACCCTGACCGAAGGTCAATCTTAGAAAACCTAGTTTCCCCTGTAACTAGTCAAAAACATCGTCTATTTTAGGGAGAGTGTACTTGTTCTTGACAGTCACCTTATTCAGCTTCTTATAGTCTATACACAACATAAACCCATCCTTCTTTTTCACAAGCAATACCGATGCACCCCAAGGTAACACGCTTTGGCATATGAAACCTTTATCCAGAAGATCCTGAAGCTACAACTTGAGTTCTTTTAATTATGTTTAGGCCATTTTGTACAAAGCTTTAGAAGTAGGGGTTGTCCCTGACGCGAGCACAATGCTGAAATCCACCTCTCACACAAGAGGTAACCCTAGAAGGTCCTCAGGGAACACATTTGAGAACTTCCTCACAACTGGTATTGAAGTTATTGAAATCTCAGCACACCTAGTGTCGGCCACACTAACCAAAATGCCCCATGCTCACCGAGTAATTAACTTCCTTGCTTTCAGTGCAGAGACCACTTTAGGGATGGTCTTAAGTCTAAACCCCCTAAACTTGAAACTCGCTCTCGAGGGAGGCTTGAACACAACTTCCTTACGAAAATAATTAATGATGGCGTGATTTTCAGCTAGAGATGTCCATTTTCCCCTCGGAGACCTGCCTTAACGGGGCGGGGAATCCCCGTTTAGGAAGAATGGGGGAGGGAGTGGGGAAAATAAATTTCCCGCAAGCTAAATGGGGACGGAGACGGGGAATGTATTCCCCGTCCACGTTCCCCGTTTAATTTTTTTATATTTTTATTTTATTTTTTAATATATATATATATATATATATATATATATATATATATATATATATGTATGTATGTATATATGCGTATAAGTTTGTATATGTCATTTAAAATTTTATTGTTAATGATTTAGATACTTGGATATGTTTGAATTATATAGTTAAACATTTTAATAATATGTATGGATTAATTAGATAATTTGATATATAATATTGTTTTGTTTTTATTAGGAGGTTCAAGAATTTTATCTTTAAATAGATATTTTTTTAATAGAAAATTAACTATTTAAATTAAGGTTTTGATGAACAATTAACAATGTAATTGAAAATTAATGGATATTTTCCATAGAAGTTAACTATTTGAAAATTTATCAAAAGAATTATTTTATTCTTAAAAAAGAAAAAAAAAAACATAAACGGGGAATAATTCCCCACAGGGACAATCCTCGTGAATCCCCCGCGAGGAATCCCTGCCCCAATCCTTGGAAAATTTAACGAGGGATTTCGTGGGGATGGGGATTCAAATGGGGGACGGGGAAGCCATCCCCTTCCCCGCCCCGCCCTGTGGACATCACTATTCTCAGCTAACCATTCCATGCCCAAAATTACATCCAAAATCTTTCATATCTAAAACTATCAGGATCACATCTAACCAATGACTTGACACTAATAATTGACAGGCTTTTATTTTTTCACTAGCAAGCAAATTCACCCCAGCTGGAGTGCCACAGACAAAACATAACCCAATGGTTATAAATCTAAACCTACTTAACTCACGGAAGATGAAAAAATGAAGGAATGTGTAGAACATGAATAAAAAAGTACCAATGTGAGGTGCCCAAGTATCGATAGTGTACCTGTCACCACTGCATCGGAATTTCCAGCATCTCGACTAGTGGTAGCATATGCCCTCCCTTGCTGGTGAGTCTGGTTAAAAGGTCTAACACCAGTCGAACTCGAGGGTTGATTTCTACCTACCCTGTTGCCCCTCCGAGGACAGTATTTGCCATGTGACCCTCCTGGCCACATCTAAAACACACATCTATCCTCGCTAGACATCGACCCCAATGCTGTATACCGTAATTCTTTCATGAGGCTTGTCATTACTATTACCTCCTTGTCAGTAGGGCTGTTGTCTCTATCCCTAGCAAGACCATGACCTCCCTGATGATCTCTGAGAAAGTAGAGAACGCTCTGACTGAGTGGTAGTTTGCTCAAACTTTCTTTTCTGACTTGAAAAGGAATCTGGTTTTGTGGCCGCTAGGTGCTCGCTCGACGGACAACTATTTATCAACTCAGTCGCTCTCAGAGCTGTGGCGTAGTTAGGTAGTGCAATGGCCACTACAAAGTCTCGAATTTTCTCATCCAGGCCCATCATAAAATGCTCGACCTTCTTGGTCTCCGTGCCCACTAGCTCTAAAAACGTAGAAGCCTCGTAAACTCCCCTCCACTAGTGTCACACCCCTTCCCAGCTTACTTGCCTAATCTAGGAAGAGATGTAAAGACATAGACAATCAACCCTCTTACTAGCTCTCCCTGACCATCCTAACATATATCTTAAAATGAAGGCAACACAACACGTTTGAACAAGTAAGTTTGAAACGCTCAAATACACATATGAGCAAGACACATTCACTTTCAGTACTATGTTCTTTAACAAGTCATAACATTTTATAGTTATTACAACCCCGCTAAAATGCTTTTACTACAAACTATATACATAAGAAAGTGTATATACAAGGAGCTAAAATGGCGTGGTGGCAAACAGGTCTTGTCAAGGCTAAGCACCAGGAACTCGTCTGCTACCTGGGAAAAGAAATCATAATGAAAACGTGAGCTGGGAAGCCCAGTGAGTGTCTATCTTAAAAACATTATAAGCTCAAAGGTGAAGCATAATGATGGACAAGCTATAAGTTAGAGATAACTTATCACTTATTTGTAAGCATAATCAAACCATGCTACCCATTTACAGGTTTAAGTCACCACATTATGTATAGCATAGAAACTTATAATGTAGTACCATACTGAAGAATAGACATTTCAAAAGCGTAGAAGCTCATAACAATAAAACTCATAACATGATACCACTTTCGAACCTTAGCTGTGGTAGAGTCATCTCTATACCAACAACGTTCATTCCTCTCTCACGTGCACGTGGAATGCCATTGAACACACTGGTCTTCCCTAATACTTTCTCTATGTCCTTCAGTATTGGGGTTAGACCAGTTACTACCCGAATACCTTCTCTTTGTCCTTCAGTATCGGAAATCATGATTCCTCCCTCCCAAGTACCTTCTCAATGTCCTTCAGTACTGGGGGTTAACAACATACCGGGGCATACTTTAATTACCTTGGAAATCATGTTTTGATAACACAAACAACAAATTCTCAACATTTGCACTTTTCCTTTCTAAACATGTTTCCAAGTGGATTTACACAAGGCATTTTCTAAAGGAAGTCATACTTCCATAATTTAGTTTCCATGCTTGAATGTGTAGTTACAAACTAATTCAAATCATGCTTAAGTTTCATCAATGACATTCTATTAAAAGCTCCATGAAAAATATACAAAAGTAAGTCAAGCATGTTTCAATGATCAACATTTATGCTTTTGAAGAAAAACAAAGGTCAAGCATAGTTCTAAATAGAGTCACTCACAATCACCAAAAGGGTTCCAAGGATTATAAGCTATTCCTATCTCCGTTTGCCCTGAAAAAGAAATTAATAACATTAATTCCTTTCCTTATACACCTTAAAAACATATCTAATTCAGTCCCATAACTCAATTCATAATAACCATACGCACTTGGGTGTAAGGTATATAGAAATGGAAGCACATCTCCTTCAATCTCTTGCTAGCAGTTTTTTTTTTCTTGCACCTAAAATTCCAGGTTCAACTTTCAGCTTGGGTTCCTCAAAATTTAGCAAAACAACCACCTAATATTTTTTGATAAACTTCAAGTACAACATCTTAACTTACTTACCTCAAAGTTTCAGCTTCTAATTCCTCCTCAAGAGCTCAAAAGAAACTGATTTCTTCACATTTTCTTGCTAGCAGTTTTTTTTTATCTTGCACCTAAAATTCCAGGTTCAACTTTCAGCTTGGGTTCCTCAAAATTTAGCAAAACAACCACCTAATATTTTTTGATAAACCTCAAGTACAACATCTTAACTTACTTTCCTCAAAGTTTCAGCTTCTAATTCCTCCTCAAGAGCTCAAAAGAAACAGATTTCTTCACATTTTCTTGCTAGCAGTTTTTTTTTTCTTGCACCTAAAATTCCAGGTTCAAATTTCAGCTTGGGTTCCTCAAAATTTAGCAAAACAACCACCTAATATTTTTTGATAAACCTCAAGTAAGACATCTTAGCTTACTTACCTCAAAGTTTCAGCTTCTAATTCCTCCTCAAGAGCTCAAAAGAAACTGATTTCTTCACACGGTTCTGCTACCCGAGAACTGTGAACACCTCTCAGTTTTCTGCAATTTTCACCTCCTCCCTCTTTGTATTTTCAAAACAGCCACCCACTGTAGTATTCTACACTCAATTTATGATATTTTGACTCAAAAATCATCGAATTTGGTGCAGTAAATTAAGAGATATGGCTGTTTGAAGTTGATCCTCAACCAAAAGCTTCCAGCTGGACAGCACCTACTTGCCAAAGACAAATCCGTGGCTCCACAAAATTTTGCCAGCTCCTACTTCCTCATTTACATCTTAATCCCCTTTTTTTAAAATACCAAAACAAGCCAATAAATTTACCTAACACATTTAGCCAACTTTACTTAAGTTTGTGAGAAATAAGAACTTTCATTCAATACATAATGCACCTAAAATTTACCCAACTTGTTAATGACCTTAACTTACTTCAATTCAACTCTTAATATGCTTATTCAATGGCTTACCTATCTCCTTATGAAGCTTTATACACATTATAGTTCCCAATCCAAAAGATTCCCAAATCCCATCACGACATCTTTTAGTGCAACCTATATCAATTTGCATATGTCAAAACATCATATATGAGCACAATATGATCAAAAGAGAGTTTAGGGCTTACAACTAGTCGGCCATTTTGTTAAAGTCTTAGAAACTCCGACTGCTTCCACTACTTGACCATTTTGTTAAAGTCTTAGAAACTCTAACTGCTTCCAATATTGAGTGGCTGCTATATAAAATTCATGTCAGAATGCCTCTTTGAACTGTAGCCATGTCATTAGGCCTCCGCTAGTGTCTACAGACCTCTTGGCGGACTCCCACCACATAAACGCATCCCTCAACATAAATGCAGCACATGACACCTTCTGTTCGTCTGGACAGTTCATGAGTCGGAAGATAGTCTCTGTGGATGACAACCACAACTCTCCCACTGTGAGGTCTCCAGAGGACCCATCAAACGTGCAAGGATCATACTTCCTGAAATATTTCAGATACCTCGCCTCTAAAGAAGCACCTCCTTTGTTCTTGCCTAATTATGCCAGTTTATTTTTAACTTTCGTCTGCATCAGAGTCTGCATGACCTCCTGTAAGGACTTAGTTGTCTTTTTACTTTTATGATAAGGGCAAAAATGTCTTTTGATGTTTGGCTTAAAATTAAAAAAAAAAAATTTAAAATTGGATTAGTTTGGTGGTGGGCACGTGGGTGTGAGGGATGAGAAAGTGTGTTGTTAAAAAATTATTGGAAATTGGGGTTTTTATCTTTTGGGATAAGAAGGTTTGTAAAGTTTCAATTAAATTAAAAAGAAAAAGAAAAAGAAAAAGAAAAAAAAAACAGAATGCTTTCTTCCTTTTACAAGGAAAATCGTGGGTTTTGAAGATGAGAGGAGAACTTGTGGTGAGAAGCTTATTTTGGGGAGTTTAACTTCAATTACTTGAAATTTGGAGGTGGAAGAGTCTTACAAAGGAAATATTTCAAGTTTGGTAAGTTTCTTTGAGGAATTTATGGAGAAATTTTTAAGTTTAATTGTGGGTTTTTCTATTCTCTTTACAACTCATGTTTGGATGTGTAAGAAGATGGAAGAAATTGGGTTTAATTTGGGGTTTGGATGTATGGAACTAGTGTTTTAAAAAAAAAAAAAAAAAAAGAAGAAGAAAAAGGGAGCTCATAAGCATAAGCTAAAGGGAGCAAGAATGGAAGGTTTAAGACATTATGAAGGAGAGAGAAATTGGGCAAGGAAGAGGAAGAAGATGGTGGGTTGTTGGAGAGAAAAAATTGTTAATAAAAGAAATTGTTTATTTAAGTTTGGGAACATTATAGTCAAATGCAATAAGTTAATGGTTAGAGAGAGAAAGATTGTATTTTTATTATTTTTTGTGTCTACATACAATTGAAGGAAGAAAATTGGGAAGTTGGAAAAAGGAGAATTTTTTGTAGTAAAAATAGGACATCTAGAATTAATTAAAAAGTGAGAATTAGTGTGTTTGGAGGGCTATACTCATGGGAGTTAAATTGGGAGGAATGGAATATATTATTGTAGTTAGAAGGAAGATGAGTTTTTTTTAGAGGAGAGAAAGAAATTGTTGGTTAATTTGGAAAAAAAAAAAAAAAAGAAGACAAAATAGAACTTGTGAAAAGAAAGAATATATGTTGGAATTGAAGAAAGTATTTTAAGGTTATGTGATTTGGGTTGGTGATAAAAAATGTTGTATCCTCATATGGTAACTCAATTAATATTTCAGGTCAAACAGAGATTGGAACGATTTACGACCCGAACATATCAATCCCACCATAGTTTGTGAGTGGTTTATTTTACAAAATGTTTTGGTTATTTAATTATTATTATGAGATTTCAAGAAATCTATAATTTCGTAAGACTTTAGAGAAATTGTTATGAGATTTTTGGAAAATATTTATGAATTTCCAGTAATCTTATGAATTTAGCTGGAATTATCATTCTAGAGATATATTTGCAACATTTTATGAATATTTGAGAATTAGAAAAGTTTTAATGTTTATTGAAAAAATATGACTTTGGAAATGTTTTATATTATTGAGATATTTGATTATTATTTGAGTATTTACACATGTTTAGTGTTATTTAAAATCTTTCAAGTCTATGAGATAGTGTTTTAGAGAAAGAGTATGGTTTTCAGAAAGAGTTTGAGAATTAAGAAATTTATGTTAAAAGTGGTTTTCAAACCACTAGATCTATGTACCCACGGTGATTACCTGTATGCTATGTGAAGGTGTTTCTATAGTATACTAAGAGAGAGAGGTCTTTGGGACCCACTCTAGCACACTCATAGGCTTTGGGCCGTGTGTTAGAGTGCTTAGCCCTTTGGAGGCAGTTCTACGTGCACGTATGACGGAGATTTACTCTGCTATGTATCCTGAGATTACTCGGTGCATAGTATGACAGAGAGTGAATTGCTGTGCGTATGGAGTTTATTCTACGCCAGTACTATGGAGATTTGGGTACAGGTTTGGTGATGGATTTTGTGAGCTTATGATTATGTTTTCAAGAGTTGTACTACTCGTTTTCTCTATCTCTCTATTTACATATGTACTGTTATTTGCAAATATTAGGTTTTCAGAGGTATTGTATCTAGAGTTATAATCTCTATTTTCGTTGTTTATGGTTGAAGTGATATTATTACAAATGTTACTGTGTTTTTCGTGATCTTGAGAAATTAAAAATTCTTCCTAGTTTACTTGTGATTTTTATAAAGATTTGAATTTACGTGTATTGCGTAATGGTTTTCGAGAAAGATATTTTCCTATTAACTTACCACTCATTGGGCCTTTTAGCTCATTCTTTCTTTTTGCATTTTCCTACCAGGTAGCGTTTGAGTTTCTGGTGAACCTACTGAAGTTGACTGCCACCATACTTGCTAGATTGCATATCATTTTTGTATGTACATGTGCTTTAAAAGCATATTTTGTAACTAGAGTGGCTAATACGAGCTTAAGCGCACCACATTTTGGGTTTCATGTTGGCTTATAATTTGTACTTGTAAATTATTAACGATACTTTTGACTTTCTAAAGTTACGTTTGAATGGTTGGAGTGTTTTTGAGTAGTATATTTGAAATGGATTTGGAGAAGAGTATCTAAGTTATATATATATGTGTGTGTACATTTGTTATTAGGGAGCATAATGTTTCAAAATCCAGGTATATTCATCCATTTTTAGGGGAAACTCTGCTGAAATTTTGAGGATTTTATTTAAAGAAAGTTTTGCTAGCCACCTATTATTTCCAAAACATATTTTGTTTTGATAAGCTGGACATTGGATTTCGTTTTTTTTTTGTTTCGATTGATTGTCGACATGCCACGTCCTAGGTTGGTTAGAGTGATCTGGGACGGGGTGTGACACCTCCAACATTAGCAACTCCACTGTGGGATTTGCTTGCCCAGCTGGCGGTGCGGCCAGTGGGTTTACTTCTAGCCTATTGGTTCCTCCAAAGGTGGGTCTTGCACCCCTGAATTCCCTTGTTGTCTAGCAGGCCTACCTTGTCGAGCTCATCTTCCTCTACGTGGTGGCATTTTTTTTGAATCACTACACCATAATTAAATTAGTTAAGCCTCTACCTCCACAATCAATTATAGGAGCAGATAATGCATACAATTATTTCATACTTACAAACTTAACATAAAGCATAATATATATATATATATTCTTAATAGGGGCATACCTATTAAGAATCCATAACCTTAGACTCTTATACCAACTATAACGACCCAACTTCTATAACTAACTAAACTAGAATTGCTACCTCATGCATGCTATGGAGGCCTTACGAAATTCAAAAAAAAATTTGAAGTGATTAAAAGAAAGAGTTCTTAAAACAAAAATATGGTTTTATTTGGGGATCCAAAAAGAATCTAAAAACATAAATCATTAAGTTAGGCCTCAAAAACTTAAATCTCTAAAAAAAGCTCAATACATGACTAAATAAATTAAAACATTAGAAATGTCTAATGCGGAAAGAAAATCCTATCTTGACTCTCCCATGACCTCTATAGCAAACTCCGTCACCCATCTAGAATGACCTATCCCTTACTCATAATTTTTTTTTTGAAAAGAATAAGTATTAAAAATACACAGTAAGTGACCCCACTGTTGGGGTCAGGATATGCAATCCCATGCAACATGACTATGCTTTTGTGACTATAGTGGGACCTAAAAAAACTCTACTTTTTGGTTTCCTCTCCTTTTCATTGCTTCAGGATGTGCATCACTTTCATACACATAGTTTCATGTACATCACTTTCATGTACACTAAAACCACTATGCGTGCATCACTTTCAAACACCCTAGGCCTCTCTAGGTATGCATCACTTTTATACATAGATATGCATCACTTTGATACACACCGACCCTAAGCACATCACTTTCATATGTCCCTAGATATGCATCACAATCATGCAGTCAAATTGTATAGGAAAAAGGAGGGAATCTGTGTAACATTTCATAACTTTTATGAGCATACACACATGCATGAGGTCCCACATACAAACATCAGTTTAGTAACATGATGCAACATAAGAGATTGCTCACTCATAAACAACGCAATCTTTCATGTACATGGCATACATACTATTTCTTTCACATCACATAACATTCATGACTTTCATAATACATGACTATTTTTAAACATTCACATGAAACATTTCAGGCAACGGAAATACACCCCAACCAAGCCCCAAGGCAATCTAGCAGTAAAACCACTTACCTTCGCTATGAATTCAAGGAAAATTATCAATTCTCCTTTTTTTGCAAAAACTCTTGGCCAATCTTATAATTAATTTCCCAAAAATTAACACTTGAATTTAAAACCTTTGAATTCTAATTTCCATAACAACTTGCATACTCAACTTACCCAAAAAGAGGTTTAAAAAATAATGTCGCCTTTGATCTTGATCAAACAATTCAAGCTACACACAAGAAACAACCATAAGTAAATTTCTTCACCACAAAACTCCTAAATTGAGTCCAAAAAAACCATTGGAGCGTTACCCACACAAATTCTTCCTCAAACAGTAACTTAATTCATGCTCGATGAACTCCGATTAGTCTTGATTTCGTTAATCCGAGCTCCATACGACATGGGTGCACTGAAACAATTCAAGAAACTTTCGATCAAAACCACAAATTAACAAACACAACCTCACAAAAATTACCAAAATGGAACTCACCTCTGACTTGTAGAAGAGGACGCCAAAGAGGAGGCTTAGTAGTAGTTCGCCATGTAAGGGTGGAGATGGCAAAGCACTGCGTGCGTGGGACGAACTACAGAAAATGGAACCACGAAGGGGGCAGCAATGCAAAGCTCTAGCAGCGGTAACGCATGCACAAACGATCAGCGGTAGCCTCCGACGTCAAGTGTGCAGGTAGGACGACGAGGAGCTATCCATAGGACATGGAGAAGAGAAAAAAAAATAGCAAAGGGGGAAGGGTTATCGAGAGGAAGAAGATGAAGTTGGAGAATATGGCCTAGGGAATCGTGCACACAAGAAGACAAAAAAAAAGAGGGGTATTTAATGTGTTGTCCCAACCCTAATTCCCTTTTTATCCTTTTCCCAAATTGCCTATTCTCTAATTCCAGCAATCCTGACAATTTTTTAACCTTATTCATTTGATTCATCTTTCAAACTTTAATTTGAGACCAAACCAGTCAAGCCCGAAAATTGAAATTTACCAAATTAAAGTCCAATCAAACCCATAGAGGCAATTTGAAAGTACTTGGATTTACCAAACGTTACACTCTCTCTATAACCTGTACGCCCCTTCACACTCTCGGTTTTGTGCACTTTTTTTTTGTGTTTTTCTTCTGTGGTCTTTGACGGACTGCACTAAGTAGAGCGTGGATTTGTAGAAAATAGTCTAGAACGGTTAAAATCGAAACCAAACCGAGGTAAACCGGAACAAACTTTGTTTAGTTCGAACCAAAACCAGGGAGAAAATCGGTTCTCTGGTTTAGATTTGTTGCAAACCAAATGGTTTGGTTTAGGCTTTTGTTTCGGCCAAAACTAGACCGAACTGAATCATGAACACCCCTAAAGAAATGAAATGTTTTGCTCACAATGTAAAAGGAATTAAAATCAATTGGGTTGCATTAAGTGCAAGTATCGAATGTATAATAGTACTATATTACAGGCATGAGATGCATAATCGTTTTATTAGCCTACAAATCGAATGACTTTCATTAAATGGTGACTGGTTTGATTTTTCTAGATTTTTTGAGAAGATGAAATTATGCATACTCGAGGCTTCTCTAGAGTTTTAATCTTATTAGTATTTTTTTGTAAAATTATATGACAAATCTACTTCATGTTTCGCATCAAGATAATTAATGTAATCTAGATGATGAACTACTACTGCATTGTTTTCTTGTTTAGTTTTTAATGGCTTTCATGTTGATTTTAGAGGCTAAATATTAACTCAAAAAAATTGTTTTAACAACGAATTATAATTGAGTTAGTATCTACCATCCCCCTTCTTATCAGTAGGCATAGTTTTGGTTCTTTTTTGTTGAATAAAAAAAAGTAGAATCTACATGATAACTTGTAGAAATACAAGTTATTTGATACTCAGAATTAGATCATTCATGCTTTGAGAGCATAAAATGTATGCGTTTGCTGAATATTATGATGTAAATTTTGCCAAATCTCATGAGAAGCTTGCTTGGCTTGAAATTATTAATGATTTGCATTGAATTTTTGTAGGATATGAGAAAGTGCTAACGCGGGAGAAGTTGATGAATGTTAATGTCTAACACATTATTGAAGTCTAAGCAGCGAAGGGCCAGCGCATGCTATTACCACCCCACGTTTGATGAAGGGACGCCCAACTCAACACAATTGAACCAACGCATAGTAGATTCAGTCTAAGGAAGTTGGGACCATTTACAATCGGTAGTCGAACGCATAAAAAGTACCTGTCGCAACAAGCTAGTGGGATCTGAAAAAGTGGAATGGACGCATGACATTTTCTTATTGGAAGCACAATATTATTTATAAAGGAGGACATTGTTGAGAGAGGATGATCTTCGACATTAGAGCCTTTGCTTCATCTGTTTTTCTCTCAGTTTTTCTTTCCTAATCATCGTTTCTTCTGTTGGAGACTTGAAGAAGAAGAAAGAGTCCTACGCCACCAACTCCTCTACTTTGAGCCACCGCAGAAGTGTAGTTAGTGTGTTATAGTAGTATTTTGGTTGTAGATGTTTGTTAACTATTTTCTTGTAGTTTAAGTTTATCCACTTTAGTAAAATGTTTAAGTTTATCTACAAAAACACATTGCAGTCAATCCCTCAAGTTTTATGAAAATAATTGCAGCTATAAAATCAAAATTGTCCTTTGTTTTCCTCAAATAATAACAAAGGGGTACATGGATTTTGGTTGAAACCAACTTCTCAAGTATAAATGATAAGTTCTACAACATAAATGCTAACAGAATTCATAGGTTAAAAGTTCTAACCATAACTATTTGAAACTTTTGTTGAAACTTTTGTTGAAACTTTTGTTAGCATTAGTGAAACAAGAGAAAAACTCCGCTTAAACCAAACTCACTAACTAACAAATGACAGGCAGATTAAAGTGATTATATCTACATATGCTAAGGATATTATAGTTAACTACACAAGTTCCAATTATAACCAATAAAAACTCAAAAAAGAATAATTGCAACAAGTGAGATGGTAAAACTAAAACTCATACCACCTAATCTACTAAATTGTTGGAAAAATATTTGCTCCAAATCCACTAAAAAAAACCTTGGAGATTTGGAGTTCATCATAATAAAAAGCCTTTGCAACACGTAGATCTACTATCCCACCATGTTAGTGCATAATCTTCAAAATGAGAGATAGCTATTTTTACCTTTCTTTCCTCGGTGATAGTATTATATATGTTGAAGAGGTGGTCTCCTTGTTTTGCCCAATTGTAGTATTCCTCTGGATCACTTGTTCCTTTGAACTTTTTGAACTTGATTTTGATGTTGCCGAATTGTCTATGGTGCTTGTTGTTGTAACCTTTGGATATGTCCCCTTCCTCTTCCACGATCAAATCCTCTACCACCCCTATGGTAGTGTTGTTGGTAAGCTTCCTCTTGAAAATACTCATTGTGGTCATCCAGTTGTACTTTTTCTTCTTCTAGCCTTTGTTTTGTTGATTGACATCTAATTGTCAGATTATTTGCATTAGTAGTTGTACTTGATCTTCCAAAGGAATTTGGTTTCCTCTGGTATCTAATCTACTAAATTGTTGGCAAAATCTTTGCTCCAGATCCGCTACAAAAACCTTGGAGATTTGGAGTGCATCATAATAAAAAGCCTTTGCAACACTTAGATCTACTTTACACTAAATGTGTTAACTAAGTAAAATATTGCATAAAACTCACTCATTTTCATACCATGGACAACACTACAAAATTTCTATCCCTTATGGTATCTATGCACCATGGAAAAAATTGTATGTAACTAAGAGAAACATATTTCAAAATACTTGTCTTTCAATAACTCGTACAAGTATGACAAATAATCCCTTTGTAAAAGCATTCCCAAGCATCAAGATATACAAAAAGAACGAGATATATTAGCTCATTAGATCCTTGTTTTTCATATTATAACTTCTTTAAACTACCAATCAATTACTTTTTAGAGTAGCACTGAAAAGCAACCCACCTAAAAGATAAATAAATACTTCACATAGAATGCAAACATATTAAAGAAACAAAGTAAATAGGAGTCGCAAACCTTGCTACTTTAATTAGCCAGAATCTCGAAAATATGCCCTAGTCAAAGACTCAGAATGGATCCTTCAACTTAGAAACATGACTGTTGTGATATAACCCAGTCTTCAGCAATCTCTATCTCTATCATAGCTCCAATACTCATGATCTTACAAACAACAATCTTGACATCTTCCATCTCCAAGAACCAACACTAATCACGTTAGAATCATAAATACATCAAAGACAAGAAATGCGAAGTAGGAAAGGTTGAGCTTAATGGAGGATAAACTCCTGACAACATATTATACTGGTATTTGCAGCCATTGCTGAAATAAAAGTCTAATATCTTAAGTTTCAAAGTGTCTTTAGAATGTGCATAGACAAATGATTGTGATTTACCTAAAGCAGGATCCAAACAATGTAATTCAATTTGTTCCATCATCTCATTGCAACCTTTGTAATATTCAGCTCACAAGTCAATGAAAATTGCATTCCCTAGATATAAGCAAGTTAGAGGTGGTAGCATTGAATTTCGGTGAGCATCTGCCCCTCTGGAAAAAAGTAACTATTTTATTATAAGTTACATTTATGCTCTGATATTATAACAAGAAAGAAAGATATCTCACACAAATGAAATGAAAAGGGAAAATATAAGCACAACAGAGGCGCACATGTTTTCTTCAGCTTCAACTCCATAATTCATAAACACAAAAATTTCGTAGGAAATAGGAATAGTAGATTCAAAAGAAGAGATAAATGTGCCTGGAAAATAATAACATGTGCTTTCTAGAAAAAATCAAACATTTTCTGGTCTATTTGAAAAGGAACTAACTTCCTCTGCAAAACTACTTAGTTTGGATTAGGAAAAGAAACAACAAAAACTTAGTCAAATTTTCTACATTCAAAAGATATGGCTAAATAAACAAATTATTGAAGATTTTGTTCTAAAGAACTATGTAACATTATGACTAAACAAGTAAACAGAAATGTTACAATGGGATTATGCATAATTGGAATAGAACTATTAAGTGAACAATTAAATTCGTCACATTATCAGGAAATATTATGAGTGGTAATTTACCCTAAAATCATAAAACTCAAAACCTAGTAACTTGTATCGATGCGGTATTTTGTAGTTATGTATTAAAAATTATTCATTTTAATAATATTTGCTAAGGTTATTGTATGGATAAACACATTTAAACGAAGAACTTAAAAAAAAAAGTAAAGTAAGTGGACCTGAGGATAAAAAATAAAGAGGAAAATATGGTGATCGATTACTTCTTCATCCCCTTGTGCACAATCGTGTTTTTACGCATTGAAACTTAGAGAAAATCTACACAAAAGTTAATGCTCTAGAACCATTTAAGATACAAATGATTTCATAGTTTAAAACTAAAACAGAGCATCACCAAGGCACAATCATATTCCCATACCTTGTAGAAGAAAACTCGCCCTTAAGTAAGAAGCCACCTATAAATTTTTAGAAATTGTTAAATGAACATTGGGCAATTTTGATTAATTTGTTTTTTTTTTTTTCATTTTTAGTATTACGTTGAGTTTAATGTGGAATTTTAGAGATGAACAAGTGTTGCTAGCAAAAAGAAAGAGTCTTAATATATATTTTTCGAAATGAATGCAGGCGGTAGGCAATGTGTCCATGAATCTTTAGAGAACTTTATTCAATTCAATTAGGTCGCCATATTTTGTTTCATGAAAGAAAAATTGTCTTATTTATTTTGAGTTTTGATATATTTAATTTTCTTGCCGAGAAATTTATACGTGGTTGCTTTTAACACTAATCAATTTATATGATTGAAATTTCATAACCCTATTCTGTTAAAGTTATTTACCAATTTTAGTCTTTTTAACTTTGATGTTGTCTGTTTAACTTTAATCCCTAACTTAGAAAAGGTTTTATCAACGTTTTCTAAAACTATCAAATAGAATCCTAATCCAAACTTCAAAAACTAAAAATTTATGTTATGTTTGGCTTATGGATTTGATAAGAAATGATGTCAAATTCCAGAATTTTAAAAGATGATTTGAACCTCCAAAATTAAACTCTTGTTTGGATGCTCACGAGAAATGAAAAGAAAATATAATATTTTACTATTATGCCCTATGATTTTGCAAGAGATTAGTTTGATTAATAACAAAATATTTTAATATCAAATAACAATGTAAAATACATATAACCACGAAAACATACCATTAATCAAAACATATAAACTTATTAAATTAAAAATTTGCAAATGTCATCATTATTGTAAAAAAGAAAATAAAAAAAGAGTTGCAAATGTCTTAATTCAAGAGAACATAATTAAAAAAAAAATCATCAATTATTGCCTCCCATTTTCCAATGTAGTCATTATTTGTGCATAGATTATGAACATCCAAAAAATGTCTCTATGACTATGAGATCATATAAAATGAAGCTAGAAGCACTGAATGTCATCTCATGTGAAGTTTCCATATCTAGCAACTCATTAAAAACTTCCTCAACACTGAAAATCTGTCGATTATGCTCTCTAGGCATAGCATTTGCTTCCCGAGCAACATCATTCCCTATAATTAAAAAAATTATTGAAATATTTTTTTCATATTTGAATATAAAGTGAAATGTACTTAAAAATAATGATGGTCATACCTTTGTCAAGTACGATAGTTACTTTGTCCATAGAATTTGTTACCATATCTAATTTTTCTCAAATCAAGTCAACTACATGTGACTTCTTCTTATTGCACTTAAAAGCAGAAGAAGATGCTTGATTTGCTAATGTTATTTGGGGGTCACTATTCATAGAATCGTTATCCTCAAAACTTTCTAGATGAATTTTCTCTCGTTCCATCATTTCATCAATGTCATTGATCTTCAAGCATTCGTCCCTTTGCCAACGATGTACCTCCTCTTTTGCAACTCTCTACAAATGCTCCAGTTGCTTTGTCTTTCTCAAAAAGTTCTCTTAAGATATCAAAGTTGTAAATTGGTTTACCTCGAACTTATTGAGCTTTGGATAAGACTGATTAGGCAAATACAAAAAAAAAGTATAAGAACAAATCAACATTGGTATGAAAAAAATGAAAAACAAAAGTAATAGCTACCTGAATCAAAACCCTCCTAAACAGATTGAATCAATATATAAAAAGGAACAAAAAAACAACATATTATTCTTATCAAATCAATAAAAAAAAAGTTTGAGAGATGAACAAAGCAAAAAAAAACTAACCTCTAGCTTGCTTGGCTATCAAAAACTTGTTGAAATTGAGAACTGCATTAAAAAAAATGAAATTATTTTTATCAGTTTAAAAAAATAGCAAAATACAATGGAAAAATAAAATAGAAACCTAACCTTGAGTTTGCTTGAATGGCCTTGCGGTATAAGGAATAAACTACGATAGGTAATGGAGTGGTGTAGGGAGACTTTTGCTTATAGTGAAGAAACTATCGTGAAAAACTATCGTAATTAAGGCATAAATTAAAAAAATGATTGGGTTAAAATTGGAAACAAATTTTTTGAAGTTTAAAAACCGTGTCAAATCCGACTTATTTGGATTGGATTTTTTTTTAAAAAAAAAAACAAGATTTCAAATCCCAAACGATTTCAAATCCGTTACTTTTTTTTGGCATCTAAACACGTGAAATGATTTCAAATCGTAACTGATTTGACATCATCTCAAATCATGGGGTTCCAAACATGGATTATTTATTTATTAATTCGTATGCCCCTTGTTTTCAAATGTTTTTAGTTCAATTGCTCGGAGGAATTAAAATAGAATAATCAAAACAACCAACACACAAACCACGTCCCAATTTCTAATTTTTGTTCTTCAAGTGCGAATAAAGACATAGATGGAGATTGGTAGAATACCTGTAACAACAAAAGAGTAGAAAATCTGTGAAAAAACGCTTCAAGGGAGGCTGCAGCGGCAACGACACGACCGAAAGAAACCACATCAGTAACATCAAGCTGTTGAAAATGGAGGAAAGGGCGTGAAGAAAAAGAAGAAGTAGTAGCATGGAGCATAGCAGTTATGTTTCTTTCTTTTTTTTTTTTTAAATTTTACGAACTTGGCTCAGTTTTAAGGGAAATTGTAAGTAATGTCTACAAATAAATACCTATAATAAAAAAAGGATATAAAAATGTTTCATATTTAGGATTATGGCTACCATGATTTTAGGAGGAGTGAGTGAATACTTTTTGTTCCATTTATACCCTCGGTATATACTCTTATTCACAATCAACCCTCACAAAATAGATTTATTTTTTTTTAAAAAAAAGTCTTGAATATTCTTTCACTGTCTCTCACCATAACTAACTTGCCCCCTAAATTTATGCATTTTAAAATTCTGTCTTATTTTTAAAATTTCTCCATTTTCAAATACTTTATCTAATTTTCTAGCGTTTTTTGTGGTTTCTTTAATTTTCCAAGATGCAACATTCACAAACGAAAACTGTGCAACTGTGCCAAAGTAAATGGAAGGAAAAATACGCAAAGAAGAAGCTGCAGGATCATTTGATTTTTAGAAGCATAAACAACGGTGATAGAAATATGTACCTCGAGAAGGTGATTGGTCGACGACTCCTACTCTACTAGTTTCATATATTCCAAACCTGACTTTGTTTTCATTTGGTCGTTGTCTGTACTGATGTTTTGGGCCATGATTTTGGCTCATCAATGCTCAAAATAATGTGCTAATGGAGATCATAAGTATATTCTTAATTGAGATTCTTGAATAGGGTCAAATAAATTGTTTGAGCTGTCATTGTTTTTCGATTAAGCAGAATTTTGGCAGTTGAGTGATCTTCTCCAAAATATTCCCAATCGTAGGGTAGGTCAATTATTGAAACAAAACTAACAATTCTATCCTTATCAGGAGATTCACCCTGATATTGATCCATGCAAACACATTCTGTACTGGGACGGTCCAAAAGCCACAACTAGGTCGCATATGGATCTCACGTTGTGAACCAATAATGGAGACCATAGGATATGTTGCCACACATATATCCATCTCTCACTTACTATTTTGAAAGTAGAATTTTCTACTTAGACAAATTAGATTAATCACATTTATCTAAGTTTCTAATCTACCCTTTCATCACTCTTATGTTGGTTAGATTGATTTTAATGTGAATTATAAAGTTTCTAACAACTTAAAAGCTAATCATATTATGAGCTTGCTCAAAAAAGTAAATAAATAAAATTTGACTAATTCAACTCCCAAGTCAGTTTTTAGTTAGAAGTGTTCCCTTTTGGTCAACTTAAATACCTCAGTCTAGACAGAATCTTCCATAGATAAAGTTCCCTTATAGTCAAATTTCATTTCAAAATCATTAATCTTTAATTAACTATTAATTACTAGATTAATGAACTTAAGTGAATTATTAGGCCTTATTTTTAATCCTATTAAAAACTAATTCACTTAATGGATAACCTTTAATTTCTAAAATTTTAAATAATTTAAAACTAAATTAAAAGATTATCCTAAATATTTTATTCTAATCCTATTAGAAAAAGAAAAGATAAACTAAATTCAAATTTTAAACCATTTAAACAATTAATTATATTATCTTTATATTTAAGGAAGACCTAATCTTATTAGGAAAGCATCGTATATTTATTAGGAAAAACTATAATCCTATTAGGAAACATCCTAATATTTTAAATATAAGGAAGACCTAATCTTATTAGGAAAGCATCTTATATTTATTAGGAAAAACTATAATCCTATTAGGAAACATCCTATTATTTTAAATATAACAATTATATTCAAAATAATCAACAATTAACATGCATGACATGCTTAACCTATGATGAGATTTTAATCTAAATGACACACTTTATGCAACAATCATAAAATTTAAAACATACATCACATGCATAATTAAATTAAAACAAGAAAAATTGACCGACATATTTAACATATTCTAGAAATTAAAGACTAAATTCAAAATTGCAAAATTTGAATTTCTAAGACATGTCTTGATCTTCAATTTCTCTCTTTGGGCCCACAAATTTTAGGTCTAAAAGAGAACTTAAATTTGTCTTCTTATGTACCAGCTATCATTTTCAATCGTGTATATAAATTTGAATTAACCCTTTGATTGTCACGCCTTTAATACATATACCACTTGGAAATAAGAAGAATCCAAAACACACTGTCGGTCAATATTGTTGCTCGAGTTCGCAAGTGTACGAATCATTACAAGTAATATAGTAGTTGAATACCAAAATCGTTTTCCACAGGGGAATGAATGCTACCAATAACTAAATTTGTTAGCTTTGGTGTTATCTAAACACTGAATAATCAAAGAGGAATGAAATTTTAAACTTGCTTGCAATTGAACGAAATAAAGCACTAAATCTACCAAAGTAAAACAGAATGATAAATTCAATTTCTAAAGGATCTAAAGCTATGACTTCACCGTTATCTCCTTCTGATAGGAATGAACACTTCATCCCGCAACGGAAGCATTGGATCGCCTTTGATTTTACTTATAATTGAACAAAAAATTAAGGTTAAGCAATAAATACGTTAACTTAAATATGAAAATATTTCTGACAGATCTTTAATCTTCTTGCTCCAACTCATATGAGGTTGAAAACTCTAATTCCATAAGGCCTAATTGCTATGACTCGAACATAGGACCAAAGCTTGTGCGAGCCTCTTGAAAGAAAATCCACAAGGGATTGGAAAGGAAGAGGTCTAGAAGAATTCTCTAATTCTCTATTGAGGAGATGTGTATCGTATATGATGGCTCAACCCAAGGGTCCTATTTATAAAGACCAATGGCAAATTTTTTGCCATAATTAAAATATTATATTTTAATATCTAATATATTAAAATATATCTTATACTTATTTGAATCTCATTCAAATCTCATACGATATTTATTTATTTGAATCTTATTCAAATTTTATAAATATATTTTCTTTAATGTATATACATTAATTATTTTAATATTTAATGTATAAAATACAATAAATATATTTTTCTCTTTTATATCTAATATATCTAATATATTAAATATTAATTTGAACACTTCAAATTAAATATTAATTTGAACATTTCAAATTTTTCTTTCAACTAAATTGATCTTTTAGTGTTAGTATGAGCTAGCAATGGGGCCTTATGGGCCAACAGATTACAAGCTCCAACGATATAAAATTAATTAATTAAACTTTTTAATTAATCAATTTTCATTCATTAACTTTAGGTAACTCCACTATAAACCTAGAGTTGCACTCTTATGCACTGTAGGACAAGTTGTGTCTATGGATATAACCACTACATGCAAGTCGATCCTCCACGAGTTGCTCGTAATTACAGCTGGGTCAAAAGTTCGTTTTATCCCTGCAATTACATCTTGCACCTTAAGTACCATCGATCCTCTAATGAACAATTTGTTTATGATCCAACCATAAACTAAGTCCCTCTCAGGCCAGTGAGAAGGTGGGGCCACATTGTTCAAGTCCTGAAATCAGCACTTAAGGGAACTACTCATCTACTTAACCTATATGGGAATGACTGAATCCCATATTGTAAGATTATGTTCTCAGCTCCTTATTTGGTCAAGTCCCCAAAATGGTAGGCATATTAAATCGGCTACAAAAATCACTCTCACCCATGCAAATCAAAAGACAAGTCCTCACAAACAGGAGTTCATAACTCACTCAGTATTAAGATCGAGTCGCATATGATCATCCTAATGAAATATTAATCTTCTCAATTAACGGATTTATAAAAAGAGATTAAATATTTCGTGGTTCGGTTTTATACAAACTCATTGTATAAGATACCCCCACTCACATGTCTCCACATGAACAATTTCAATCAAATCATTTGTAACGATTACAAAATGGGTCATATTGTAACGCCTCAAGCCCAGGATGTGGATCAGGATTTGGAATCCAGATTCAGCACCTGATGGCTGCAGCATTCCTCTGCATCCCTTGCGACCTAGCCACGCTACCTACTTGTCTTGAGCTACTTATGAGAGTGAAGACTGTCCCCACAAACCAACACGGGTCCTTTCAGCATGCTTTGTCCTCACTCACATACTTCCTAGGAAAATTCCTAGGAGGTCACTCAACATAGAATTTCTCCAAGTCAAGCATGCTTAACTTTGAAGTTCTTATGATTGAGCCACCGAAAAGGAAAGTGCATATTGTTAGTATAGGTAGTAACTATCAATTCTTTTAAGCCTTTCTTAGCCATGTCTTGCACAGTCCCAAGATCCCTCTCATTCGGATGTGGTCTTGGTTTATTCATGTACCGCTCTTGAACTCACAAATAAGCAAACAGACCCCACATATCAATAGTGTTACCAAAATAAGGCACCCAACTTTATCCATATACTATGACCATTTATGTTATTTCTTGAACATGATCTTCTCGTATGTCAACCACATATTGTTCAAGATTACACTAATAACCTTGGATTTTTCATATAGTGGATAATATTATATTGTAAATAAAAAAATCAAAATTATTATTAATGATTAAATAAATTATTAATTATGAGGCTTAGGGCATAAATCCCAACACCTTCTACTTTTCATTCATTAATAGTTAATGCAATTTTTCTTTTTCTAGATTGTTGGCAAGTTCTACCCTATAGACTTGATATTCTCTCTTAAGCAATAACGATATTTTTTTTAAAATTAAATTACTTATATCTCTATGAAAATTCCAACAATTCAATTATGACGAACGTAAAACCTAAAATTGCCACAAAATCCACAAGGATATTTCTATCTCCAGTGTAAATTAGGGAAAACAATTCAAGTTCATCTATAATTCTTGTCTCTCAACCTCAAATTACGACACAAAATCAATGCAAAGAGTGGCCAAATCTAAACATGCATTAAGCTCATAAAAGTTTTCACAACCAAATATGAAATAGAAACATCAATTATTAACTGAAAAAGAGTAGGATTTGAATAACGATTACATCAAAGCTCTAGAAAAAGTAAATTAGTTCATAATGAAAATCTGAACAAAAGTCCTAACTAAAACTATTGAAGTCATTACATAAAATAAAAGAGAAGAAAAAAAAAAGAAAAGAAACAAATTCTGGCAATTCCACGAGTTTCCAATCGTTGCTTTTGCTCCGTTCGGTTGCTCAAATCCTCCAAAATAGTGTCCAGTCGTCTTCCCACTCGTTCTCTCTTCAAGATCTTCTTCAAATTTAGCAAAAAGATGTATTTATAAGCCAAAAAATTCTAAGCGCGGGTATCGACTTCACGCTTAAAGTTCGTAGTGCCTAGCTCTAGCATTCTGTCATCTTGCACTGCATGTGGCACCCAGGTGCTGTAAATTTTATTTTTTATTTTTATTTTTTTCGCCTTCAACTTGAAAATCTTCGAACTTTGGCCTTCAAAATAAAATATTTGATCACCTATAAAAATATTAAAAAAATGCATGAATTACAAAATATATACGAAAACTAACTAAAAACAACCTAAACAATATATAATAAATAAATATACAATGAACTTATCAAATATATGTACCGCTTGGACTTCATCGATCAACTCCCTAGTGAATATCTTCCAAGGACGTGATGCCGGCTGAATTGGTTTTAAAAAAAAAATTACCCACTCGATTTGCACCACCAAGGGTTGAAGAAATCTTCATGAATCACGCCACTTGAAGGATCATATGCCGGTAACACTATTCCACCGCCAGTTGAAGTCCTTTAATCGAGTGTTTACCGTAGATCAGCAGCTGATTGATGGCTATTCACTCCAAAACACATAAAAGCCCACTAGGCCTTCGAAGTAGCTTAGGGTGCATGTTTCTCCTTCAGTCAACAAGCTACTGCTTACACGCCTGGAACTTTAGTTGGGTCTCATCCACTGATTGAATCACACACTGGTAAGTCATGAACGTATATCGCCTGGAGTCACACTCACTGATTGCACTGAATGCCACAACAACTTCAACGTCGGTTTGCAAGTATCATCGCTGGAAGCAACTCACACTGGAAGATTCAATCACCAATTGAAGCAAGTCACCAGCCCATTGTGAAGCAATTTACAGGGATTCAAAACAAAATTTACATCCATCACCTAGACCCAAGTGGGTCTTTACAAATTTATCTAATCAAAGCTTAAATTTAATGTCAAATAGCCTAAATAGTCAATTTACAAATCACATATCACATATATGAAAAAATTAAAATACCCCTATGTAAAATTTTAATTCAAAAAATAATTCAAAGATTTCTCTAATACCAATTGATATGAACGATCACTTCACACCCCCCAACGAAAGACTATGATTTCTAAACAATTTAGAAATCAATTTAGGGATCGACTTTAATTTATTTAGAATTAAACTAAAATAATAAAAACTAAGCAAACTTACATTGACTTATTAATGGAGAATAATCCTGGCGTGTTTTTATTTTTGTTCTCCAATTTCAGCGAATTCTAATGAGTCTGAATTTCCACTGCAAGATCTTACTTTCTATGACTCAAACACAAGGTCATGGCTTGTGGGAACCTTTTGAAAGAAGTAACAGAGAGTTGAGAAGAAAATTCTAGAGAGTTTTCTTTCTATGTACAGAACTTGTGTTCTAGCCCAACCCTATTTATATAGGGACTTAGGATAAGATATTATTCAAAATCAAATTATAATATCTAATGTATTATATATTTAATATATTTGAATCTCATTCAAATATCTTAAAGATTCAAATATATTAAAATCTCCTACAACATATATTATCCATTTGAATCTTATTCAAATTTAATATTCTCTTGTAATCTAATATATCAAATATATTAAATATATTATTGAACATTTCAAAATTTTCTTACAACTAAATTGATCCTTTTAGTGTTATTAAGAGCTAGCAAGGGAACCTTATGGACCTACAGATTATAAGCTCCAATGATACAAAATTAATTAAATAAACTCTTTAATTAATCAATTTTCATTCATTAACTCTAAGTCACTCCACTATAGACCCAAAATTGCACTCTTATGCATTGTAGGACAAGTTGTGTCCATCGATATAACTATTACATGTAAGTCGATCCTTCACATGTTGTTTGTAATTACAGCTAGGTCAAAAGTCCATTTTACCCCTGTCAAAAGTTCATTTTATCCCTATAATTACATTTTATACCGTAAGTACTACTGATCCTCTAATGAACAATTTGTTTTTAATCCAAGTATAAACTAAGTCCATCTCGGGCCAGTGAGAGGGTGGGCCCATTGTTCAAGTCCCAAAATCAGCAGTCATCTACTTTCCTTATATGAGAATGAGTGAATTTCATAATCACAGCTTCCTATTTGGTCAAGTCCCAAAAATGGTAGGCTTATTGAAATAACTACAAAAGCCACTTTCACCCGTGCAAATCAAAAGACAAGTCCTCACAGGCAGGAGTTCATAGCTCACTCAAGATTGAGATTGAGTCTCATATGATCGTCCTGTTGAAATATTAATATTCTCAATTAACGGATTTATAAAGAGAGATTAAATATTTTGCGGTCAATTCTTATACAAATTCATTGTATATGCCTCCACCCACATGTCTCCACATGAACGATTTGGATCAAATCATTTGTAACTATTATAAAGTAGGTTGTATCAATAGTGCTACTAGGATAAGGCACCTAACCTTATCCCATATACTATAGTCCCTTTAGGCTATTTCTTGTACAAGATCTTTTCGTATGTCAATCACATACTGTTCAAGATTACACTAATAACCTTGGATTTTTATGTAATTGATAATATAAATTACAAATAAAATTAATCAAATAATCATCAAATAATTATTAAATAATAAATATTAATTACGAGACTTTAGGACATAAATCCCAACAGATAGGTGGATCGATAAGATCATGAACTGCCTCGAATCAATGAGGTATTCCATCCTTATCAATGGCACCCCGCAGTAGGAGTTCAAGCCTAATAGAGGCCTTAGACAGGGAGACCCTCTATCCCCATACCTTTTTCTCATTTGTGCTGAAGGCCTCTTAGGGATCCTCAATAGGGAAAAATCTCTTTCTACTTTTAAAGGTTTTAAAATTAATAGTCACTATCCTTCCTTCTCTCACCTTTTTTTTTTTTTGCAGATGATTGCTTCTCTCACCTTTTTTTTGCAGATGATTGCTTCTTATTTTTCAGGGCTGAAAAGAATGATTGCAAGAAGGTCAAAGAAGTGCTTCAAGTTTACGAAAAGGCCTCTAGTCAAACCATTAAACTCAACAAGTATTCTTTCATGTCGGGCAAGAATATAGGCTAAGACAAACCAGTCGAGCTCAACAGACTCTTAAGAGTCAAATGGACTTAGAGCCTTAGGCACTATCTAAGGATGTCGTCGATGTTAGGGCGCAACAAGATTAAGATGCTTAAAAACTAAGAGTTAGAGTTTGGTTCAAAGTTGGAAAGATAAGTTATTTTCGCAGGGTGGGAAAGAGATCCTAATAAAATCCATTGTTCAAGCTATCCTTAACTACACCATGAGCTTCTTCCAGCTCCCTCAGAGCATTTGTGATGAAATAAACTACTATTGTGAGAGATTTTGGTGGACTCCTCTAAGGAAAGAAGAAAAACACATTGGTTAAATTTGAAAAACCTCAGTACTAGTAAAGATTGGGGAGGGCTAGGGTTAAGAGACATTAATCTCTTCGACCAAGCTCTCCTAGCCAAACAAAGTTGGAGGATTTTTCATCACCCTGGCAATCTCTTAGCTAGAATGCTTAGGGGGAAGTACTTTAAAGACAAGGATTTATTGAAAGCTCCCTTTGGAAGCAACCCACACTAATTTGGAGTAGTATAGTCTGGGGAAGAGATGATAGCACTAAATTAGTGCTATATTTATGCCTTTATTTAGCTAGTTTTGCGCTATATTTCACGAATCCAAGCAATTCCAAGAGAAAATTGCAATTTTGGAGCTCTATGTTGAAAATGGAGCTTAATTAGAGCTTTTGGAGGAGCTAAGGACAAGAAGAGTTGAAGCACAAGGTGTTGGGGCAGAGAGGACGGCGGTGCAAAGCTTAAAATGGCGTTGCAACGCCCAAGTGCATTGTGCAAACTCGAGAGCTAGCGTTGCAACGTTGCCCTATGTCGTTGCAACGCTAGAAACGCATAGAGGAGTATTGTTTCGTCTGTAGCATTGCAACGCTACTTATAGAGTTGCAATGCTACTACTGCGCTGAAGGAAAAACGGCTGCGTTTTAGGACAGCGTTGCAACACTGTCTCTAGCATTACAACGTTGTCGCGACAGAGGGTATTTATTCAACTATTCTTCATCCAAAGGGAGACCATTTGAGGGTTTTTAGCCCTAATTTCGATAACTTGCCTCCTTGGAACCTATGGAGCTCGAGACAGAGTGTTCGGGAGCAGTGTTCGAGGCTCAAGATCGCAAAATTTGAGGCGGGAGTCAAGAATTCAGCAACGACGATCTTTTTACCCGTTATCTTCTCTCTATTTTCTGTATCTAGGGACTTTAGGATGTTGTATTGTGTTGTTTTAATGGAATTTATGGGCTAAATTTACTTGTTTAGGGCTTAAAAGCACATTTAGGATTGAATTTATGGATTAATTGTGGTCATGGACTTTTAATTGCTTGATTAATTGCATTTAATTGGATTGTTCTTAATGTTTTTTTTATTTGGCTAATAATTAGTTGAACTTAGTCTTAATTGAGCTCGACAGAGGAAATCAGGACTAAATTAATCCAATTAACCCCTTAAATTGCAGATGTGACATAGGAGTTACAATTGACGGGTGAGGCTAATTATGAGTGGGCTTATTCCAACTAATTAATCAATTAGCGCTAAGGACACTTAGGCAAGCTATTAATTAAGAGTGTTCAAATGAGATCGACAGGAGATTTCGATCGATTTTGCTCTAGGTTTATGCAATTAAGCTTGTTTAATTAACTGTCAGATTCAATTTCCATAAGTCCAACTTAAATTATGCTCGATCCCCTAAACATTCCCTTAATTTGGTATATCCAACTCTTTATATTGCTTTCCTAGTTTGTTTAAATTCTTAAGCATCGTTCCTTTAGTTTTAACCTTAAATAATTCTAATTTTGAGTATTCATAATAATTAATTAGCTTTAAAAAAAAGTTCCATATCCCCCTCCCTTGGGATTCGATACTTGGTACGCACATACCATTTTATTTTTACTTTGATAGCGTGTGCTTGCGTATACACCGATTAAGTTTTTGGCTTCGTTGCCAAGGAAGCGGCGAAGTTCTTTTTAGTTGGTTAATATTGAGAAGAAATCATGAGGAGTTAGTTTAGGAGTTTTTGTATATATTTTGTACATATTTTTGTTTGTGGTTGTTTAGTTTCTTTTATCTTGTTTTGTGTTTATTTTTAGTTTTTGTTTGGTTTGTTTTTCTGAGGAGGCTGATCTGTTGTATGTGTAGTGATAAGTAGGCTAATCTTCTGCCTTTAGATCAAGAAATTGACAGAACTTGCAGCAGGATAAGGAGAGAAGCTCAAATCATTATGGCGGAGTGTAATGATGAGGAGAGGAAGCCGATCTGTGACTATTTCCAACCCATATTCCCGACGGACCATTTCGGGATTGTGTATGCGCCCATTCAAGCGAACACTTTCAAGCTGAAGACAGGGCTGATTCAGATGGTGCGGGACAACTCGTTCAAGGGGCATCCTTTAGAAGACTCACACTCGCATCTCATATCTTTCCTTGAGATATGCGAAACGGTACAGTTAAATGGGCTTCTCCATATGCCATTAGACTGAAACTTTTTCCCTTTTCATTACACGATAAAGCAAAGAACTGGCTCAAATCCCTAAAGCTGGGTAGCATATCTGATCGGTGGTCACGCAAGCGCACGCGATCGAAGTAATATAAATTGGTATCTGAGTACCAAGTATCGAATCCCACAGGGAACGAAGTAACAAAGATTTTGTTTTGCAAAAGTGTAAGGAAAATTGCAAGTGTAAAAAGTAAAAATGCAAAAATAAAGTTGGGATAGGTTGTTGGTGAGAAAACAGAAATCGCTAAATCCAATTGCTAATCCAGAATGGCAATGTTGGAAATAATAGAAATTGCTGAATTGAAATTGCAGATTCTACTTTGGCAATGCGCGAAATGACTAAAAATTTCAGAATTAAATTGCTAATCTAAATTGGCAATATGAAATGGCAATTTGGATGAACTTAAAGAATGAAATGATAAAGGATGGGGCTCAAGAATGTCATTGCCCTAAGTCGTAATTGCAAACCAAAATTGCAATTCCAACCTACTCCACACTCAATTGTAAACCAAAATTGCATCTCCTATTTACCTCGAAATTGGGTTTGTTAGGAGGCTAAGTGGGGGATCTATATGTCTATAGTCCCTCCATCTTAGATAATTTTTGGCTCACAATTTTATGGGTCCTGGAGTCCTTAATCCCTATGTCTAGGGTAAGGAATGACTTATGTCTAAGCTCTTTTACTCCATTACTTGTGTGAAATCCGCTTATCACTAACCCTGTCGGTATTAGATCTAAGCTTGAGTTGAAACCCTAGTTGATCAATCTAGGATCTCAACGGAAATTAAATCAACACAAGCAAACAATTGAGATGTAGGCTTGGTTTTTATTGGAATTTTGGCTACATTTACTTCTTGGGAATTCACATCCTTGAACCACCTAAGAAGTTTTAGCTCATATTTTCAATGAAAATCATAAAACTAATTTTAAAGAAAGATTTCATAATGAAATTGAATAAAGCACTAACTTATGAAATGCAATTTGGTTTTTCCTAGAAATTCAAGCAGAAGTAAATAAGGGTAATAAAGCCAAAATAACAAGGTCAATAAAGTAATTCCTTTACCTCCTACCTTCTGCCATGAACATAAATGGAAAACTCTCTTCTTTGTTCTTTGCAGAAGCTAATAGGAAAAGGAAGGAAAAACAGAGCAATAATGCAAGAATTCAACTCGATGCCTATCCTGCTCCTTCCTCTCCAATCGATACACTATCCTCCACTTTTAGAGAGAAATTGATCTTAACGATTCAAGAACATCTTGAATCGGATTGGAAATCCAGGGAGGATTCGGAGTTTGCTTGAACAACCCGAATTGAAGAAAAACTCTAAATGAAGAACTTCGAATGGATTTGGAAATTCCTACGAAATAATGCTTGCTTGCATTCAATAGAGAACAAAAGGTTGATCCCCAAGACCATTCATCATATAATAAAGAAGGGTTGATGCACTGTGAATGAAAATTTGGTGAAAGAAAATAACTAAAACTGAAGGGAAAACAGAGGAATACTTGCGAACAAAACTTCCCACAAATCAAATAGAAAGCAACTCAAACTTGAACGAAAATCCAATAAATCGAAAAACAAAATAACTTGGCAGTGTACTGTAATACAAACTGAAAGAAAGTTGCGATGGAAATTGAGTAAAATGGTAAGGAAAACAGTAGCAGAAAGCAAAAACAGGGGCTGTCCAAAACAAAAAAACCCAGAAACTAATCTTCGAATTAACCCCCCCGAAAATCGTCTCCTCCTTCCGGCGTCTTCAATCTCCTTTTGTAGATCGATTTAGGGTTCAATTTTGTCAAGAATAACGCTCTAAATCCCTTGATTTGTGCGAGATTTCCTCTGCCATTTATGGGTTTCATCAATCGCGTGTTTCCAGAAAATTCCATATCTGTGCTGCTGAGGATTGCCAAACTAGTTTGGCAATGGTCTGGCAATTTGATTTGGCAATTCCTGCAAAAGAACCACAATACTTAGAACTCTTTTTCAATTGCTATCATATTTCATTATTTCCTTCTTTCAACAATTTTCCACCATTTTCAATTAATATTATGACAAACAAGAGTTTTTTCGAGCAATTGAGGATTTAAATAAGCCTTAATTTCAAGGCTTATCAATATCTTCATAGGATGAGCTAGCTCAAATCCTCTTGACCAAGTTTTCCCCCCCAGCAAAGACGACGAAGCTGAGGACGGAGATTGGAACATTCCGCCAGCTCGATTGAGAACAACTATATGAAAGTTGGGAGCGTTACAATGAGATGTTGAGGAAGTTCCCTCAGCACGGTTATCCAGACTAGTTAAAGGTACAATTGTTTTACAATGGTTTATCTTCTAGTACTAAAACCATTCTTGATACAAGTGTAGAAGGCAGTTTTTGGGTAAAGACTTTAGAAGAGGTGTTGTGTTAAATTTGCAAGACCGCAAATGCACGGGTCAAGTTTTAATATAGTGAGATAGAGTACAAGTGTCATTCACAGGATTGAGTTATTTAATTCATTTGATTACCATGAATTTAACCCTCCAATTTTATTTAGAGATAAAAGTCAAATGGTGAGTTAAAATATGTGAAAGTAAAACAAGATAAAATTAAGACAATCAGGAGAAAGAAAATCTTAGGTACTAGACTTTACCTATTGAGCTAACAAATTAATTGAATGAACAATTAACTAATGTATTTCCGTGCCAAAAATCAAGACGTTCAAATAATAACTGGCCCTATCAAGACAATTGAATCTCATGCACGATTTATAAGACTAATATAACTATCTAGCCTTTAATAATCATGCACAACATTAAGAACAAATTCTTTAATGATTTCTAGTAGAATTCTAGTCACTTTCATGCTACATACTAGTCATGCAATCGACGTCAAATCTAAATTAATCTTTTTCAAGCATAAATTCAGATTAATGAGGGCAAATAAACTTTGATCAAGAGTTCATAGGCATTAATAACACGATTGCATGAGTAGGAAGAAATACAATAGTTCAAATCAATCATATCAACAAATTGTTAGGCCCAACGGCTTCATCTAGCCCTAAGGAAACAAATTTAGCTACTCATAGTAACTATAACACTTCTAAAATTGCATACAAAACCAAAAAACAGTAAGTAAAGGGTTTGAGATAGAACTAATGCGTCGTGTGAGCTTGTCCCCGTTGTAATATCACGATCTCCAACGTTAAAACCCTTACTTGTGCTCCACAGAATCTTCTCTCTTGGTCCTCAAACTCAATTTTTGAAAGTGGTGAAGTTTCTCTCTCCCCAAGTGGCCTGCTCTAATCGCATCCAAAAATCCAAATTTATAAACTCGGGACAGCGTTGAGACGTTGTGCCTTAATGCACGGGTTATTTAAGGGAAATGGGGGTAGCGTTGAGACGCTGTGGATAGTGTATCGACGCTACAGACTGAAAAAATATGCGCACGGTCCCCTTCAGCGTTGAGACGCTGTGGACAGCGTCTCAACGCTGTCCTCACAGCATGCCTGGCTACATCATGGCAGCATTGAGACGCTGTTGGACAGCGTCTCGATGCTGCCTCCTCGAGTCTCACTGTTGCCTTTTCTTCTTCCTTTCTCTTAGTTTTCCAATTCTTGCCCAATTTTGCCTCATTTTTGTCCTGTGATTATCTTCATCTCTGATTTCTCTTCCAAATGCTTAATACCTGCAAAATAAACAGATACAGCATAAAAATACCCAGTAAAATATCAAAAATAGCAATAGTTAAACTATAAAAATAGCTCACAAAAGTGTGCTATCAAGAGGCACATGCTCTTTTGGAGGAAATGGCCACAACGAGTTACCAATGGCCATCAGACCGAACCACCTCTACATCAAGGACCGATGCAGGCATCTATGAGCTTGACGAGGTAAGTGCTTTAAAGGCACAAATGGCTTCCCTGACTAATGCGTTAAGTAAATTATCTACTGCAAGAGCTACGCAATCAGTTGCCTCATTAGCAATGTTGAACTCGAGAGGAGTTGAGGATCCATCTGTCGAGCAGTGCCAGTACGTGCACAACAAAGGCATGGATATCAAGGCCTTCAAAACCAGAATTTACCAAATTACTACCATCCAGGTTTGTGTAATCATGAAAACTTCTCTTACGCTAACCAGAATTTTTTTTTGCAGCCACCTGGATTTGCAGGAACATTGAATTAAGAGAAGAAGTTGAACTTGGAGGTGATGATGGACAACTTCATGAAGGAGCAGAAAGTAGCGAGCCAACAGATGATAACAGACATTTCATCCCTTACAATGATAGTGAGTGGCCATGGCACTGCACCGAAGAACATAGAGGTTCAGATTGGGCAGATTGCCAATGCAATCAACACCTTCCAAAAGGGTAAGTTCCCTAGTGACACTAAGGTAAATCTGAGAGAGCAGTGCAAGCAATAACATTGAGAAGCGGGACTTAGCTACTGGAGGTGTCGAAAAGGGATGAAGATGAGGAAAAGATAGAGAGTCAAGGGCTTGTGGTAGAAAAAATCACGCAAGATAAGCATTTTGACCCATCTCTTCAGTTTAAGTCTGATGATAGTGTCTGTGATGCTAGAGATGAAATAAGAAATGAAGTTGAGAAAAAAATAATGAAGAGATTTGAGAATAAGAATGAAGAGAAAGATGAGAAAATAAGGAAAACCTTCCTGGACTTGATTGCTGAGGAGTCCAAGGAGTTGGCGAGGGATGTTGAGGCACCTAGACCCCGACAAGTTGATAGAGGAGCACACATCAGTTCTAGGAGGTGTGGAGAGTGTGCTATATTTAATTATAGGGAGTTACCTTTTCCAGAGCGTTATAAGGATTCTAAATTAGATGAGAAATTTTCTGAATTTTTAAACATGTTTAGAAAACTGCACATTAACATTCCTTTTGCATAAGCGCTTGCCAACATGCCTAATTATGGGAGGTTCATGAAGGAGATGCTCTAGAAAAAGAGGAGATTCAAGGTAAATGTTGTGCTCAGTCTGTTTGAAAAGAGCACATCCATTGTAAAGCAGAGAATGCCCATGAAACAAAAGAACCTAGGAAGTATTACTATTCCTGTCAAATTGGTAGTTTAATGATAGATAGGACATTATGTGACTTGGGTGCAAGTATTAATCTCATGCCTTATTCTGTGTTTAGGAAACTTGGTTTACAGGAAATCTAGCCTGCTGATATTACCTTCCAGCTTGTAGACCGTTCAGTTGTCAAACCAAAAGGTTTAGTGGAGGATGTGCTTGTTAAGGTTAATTAGTTTATTTTTCCTCTAGATTTCGCTGTCTTAGATATGGAGGAGGACAAAGGGATACCCATCATCCTAGAAAGGCTGTTCTTAGCCACGAGCAGAGCAGAGGTAAGCTAACTCTGCAAGTGGACGATGAGAAGGTAATTTTCCATATTTTTGACCCTATCCATGCTTTTGGTTCTGAGGATAAGAGATTTAAGGTTGATTTAGTGGAAGTTAGACCTTCAGGGCATAATGTTAGAAATAGGCCTCAGGATGTAGATATGTTGGATGCCCATGATTCTTCTACTAATATATCTCCTTTTTTTACTGTGAAATCTATTATATCTTCTGATCTTGAGAATGAGAATAACGTTGGTTCTGATAATGTGATGACTGACTCTGTTGCTTTGGGAGAAGAAAAAGTGTTTGTTCAAAATTGTTTGTTTCTTAATAGAGATTTTGATGTTTGTTTGCCTGACCTCCCTGACTGCATGCGTACTGAGTGTGTTGTTAGTGAATCCATCTTTTATGCAAATAGATTGAGTGAGGGTATTCAGAGAGTGTTGAATATGGAGCATGTGCTAGATGACCTCCTTGAGTCTTTACTTGTCATAGTGCCATGCTTAAAAATAAATTGATTCTGGAGAAAGATGGATTTGAAAATTTGTTTGTGAATGATTTGTCTGAGATGGGTGTTGAGCATGAATCTGTTGTGCCTCCTCATTCGAGTCCTGTCTTGGACGGGAATCACGAAGAGAGGATTGCTTTAAGTGCTCAAGATTTTTCTATTCCCTCTTCTATTAATCATGATTCTTCTCCCCATGTTTGACCAATTTTATTTTCAATTCTATGGGAGAATGTATATCTAATCTTCAGAATGCAGGTAAGAGGGAGGATGTTAATTTCTTTATATTTGAGCCACCTTGAATGAAGCATGTGGGAAACGTCGAGCTAATGACGTTAAACAAGCGCTTCTTGGGAGGCAACCCAAGGGTTCTTCATTTGCTTGTTTAAGTTGTTTTTCTTGTTGTTAGTTGAATAAAGTGCATGTTTTTGTTTTGCAATTCCTGAGGAGTGTTTAAGGAGTGCTTAAATTGAGAGGTCTCATCGCTTCAGGGAAGTATTGTTACCCTTAAATCTTTTTAGTTGTCTTTTTTGCAATTTGTAAAATGACTGTTGGGTAAACATTGAGGACAATGTTTGGTTAAAATGTGGGGGGGATGGTGCTTATGGTTAGATGAGAAATTTTGAGGATTGTTGTTTTTTAGCTTAATTTGAAAATTTTGAAATTAAATGAATGTTGAGTTGTGTGCTGTAGATTGGTTTTAAGATCTTGCATGCTCTTTAGATGAAGAAATTCTATGATTTGTACTTTGGAGTGGATTGTTTTTGCACTTGTATTGTGGAATCTGAAGCATGCTGAAGTCTGAGTAATTTTAAAAAAAAATTCTTTGGATTCTTTGCAAATGTTGAGCACTTAGCCTAGTTTTGATGAGTTGAGCATTTAGAGGAGTTTTATGTTTTCTAGAAGTTTGTTGTCTCTCCAATAGGCTTAAGGCTTGGTTTGTAAGTGAACTTGCAAGATAGTTTGTAAGATTAAGCTTAGGAGTAAGAAAAAATGTTAATCTGCCAGTGAAAAGAAGAAAATTTGAGCTCAAAAAAACTTTAGAAGAAAAGTGAAAAAGAAAAAGTTTCTTGCATGAGCTTTAGGTGTTCGGGGGTAAAAAGAGCTACCTCTTTCGCAACCAGTTAGGCCATCCATTGAGCTAGTGCTCTGGATAATGGTCCCTGCGATAGTTGTGTGAAAGCTAGTGCCCCTGATTGTGGCAAAAAGCAAATGTGGGGGAGTGCTACCCCGTAGAGTTTTAGGCACCTATCTTTTTATTACTTTCTTGATTGTGAGGGAGCTGAATTGGGTCTTTTGAGCCAGTGTAGGGGGAAGATAAATTGAGGAGAGCATAATGTTACTCTGAGTTAGTAGACGAGTCAATTTTAGGCTTTGCACACACACAGTCAAAGAGTTCAGAGTTTCTTTTAAAATTGCTCGTGATTTAAGCATGTTCTAGTTCCATTGTCCTTGTTATCTTATTCCACTCTTGAGTGCTTTAAGGATGGAGTCACATGTGCATGCATGTTTCTGAAGCATTTATCTTTTTAGTGGGAGTTTGATTTTATTTTTCTCGGGACTAACAAAAGCTTAAGTGTTGGGGTATTTGATAGCACTAAATTAGTGCTATACTTATGCCTTTATTTAGCTAGTTTTACGCTATATTTGTGAGCTTTTACGTTAATTAATTGTTGATTTCAGGATTTCGAGCAATTCCAAGTGGAAATTGCAATTTTGGAGCTTTATGTTAAAAATAGAGCTTAATAGAGCTTTTGGAGGAGCTAAGGACAAGAAGAGTTGAAGCACAAGGTGTTGGGGCCGAGAGGACGGCGTTGCAACACCCAAGTACATTATACAAACCCGAGAGCTAGCATTGCAACGCTGCCCTGTGGCATTTGCAACGCTAGAAACGCGCGGAGAAGTATTGTTCCGTTCATAGCGTTGCAACGCTACTCCTGCGCTGAAGGTAAAACAACTGTGTTTTAGGACAGTGTTGCAACGCTGTCGCGTCACAGGATATTTATTCATCGATTCTTCTTCATCCAAAAAGAGACCATTTGAGGGTTTTTAGCCCTAATTTCGATAACTTGCCTCCTTGGGACTTGTGGAGCTCGACACGGAGTGTTCGGGAGCGGTGTTTGAGGCTAGAGGTCGCAAAATTCGAGGCGGGAGTCAAGAATTCAGCAACGACGGTCTTTTTCCCCGTTATCTTGTCTCTATTTTATGTATCTAGGGACTTTAGGATGTTGTACTGTGTTGTTTTAATAGCATTTATGGCTAAATTTACTTGTTTGGGGGTTAAGAGCACATTTAGGATTGAATTTATGGATTGTGATTATGAACTTTTAATTGCTTGATTAATTGCATTTAATTGGATTGTTCTTATTGCTTCTTTTTATTTGGCGAATAATTAGTTGAACTTAGTCTTAATTGAGCTCGACATAGGAAATTAGGACTGAATTAATCCAATTAATTATTGGGATTTATGCTCTAAAGCCTCGTAATTAATTATTTATTTAATAATTAGTAATAATTTTGATTATTTTATTTTCAATATAATATTATCCATTATATGAAAAATCCAAGGTTATTAGTGTAATCTTGAACAGTATGTGGTTAACATACGAGAGGATCATGTTCAAGAAATAACCTAAAGGATCATAGTATATGGATAAGGTTGAGTGCCTTATCCTAGCAATACTATTGATATGGCCCACTTTGTAATAGTTACAAATGATTTGATCTAAATCGTTCATGTGGAGACATGTGAGTGGGGGTATCTTATACAATAAGTTTGTATAAGACTGGACCAAAAAATATTTGATCTCTCTTTATAAATCCGTTAATTGAGAAGATTAATATTTCATCAAGATGATCATATGCGACTCGATCTTAATCCTGAGTGAGTTATGAACTCCTGCCTGTGAGAGCTTGTCGAGTGGCTTTTATAGTCGATTCAATATGCCTACCATTTTGGGGACTTGACCAAATAAGGAGCTGGGAACATAATCTCACAAGATGAAATTCACTCCTTCCCATATAGAGTAAGTAGATGAGTAGTTCTCTTAAGTGCTGATTTCGGGACTTGAACAATGGGGCCCCACCCTCTCACTGGCCAAGAGAGACTTAGTTTATAATTAGATTATAAATAGATTATTCATTAGAGGATCAATGGTAGTTAAGATGCAAGATGTAATTATAAGGGTAAAACGGACTTTTGACCCAGTTTTAATTACGAACAACTTGTGAAAGATCGACTTGCATGTAATGATTATATCTATGGACACAACTTGTCCTACAGTGCATAAGAGTGCAACTCTAGGTCTATAGTGGAATGACTTATAGTTAATGAATGAAAATTAATTAATTAAAGAGTTTAATTAATTGATTTTGTATCATTCAAGCTTATAATCTGTAGGTCCATAAAGTCCTCTTGCTAGCTCATAGTAACACTAAAAGATCAATTTAGTTGAGAGAAAATTTTGAAATATTCAAATTAATATTTAATATATTAGATATATTAAATATATAAGAGGGAAATATATTTATTGTATTTGATACATTAAATATTAAAATAATTAATGTATATTAGATACATTAAATAAAATATATTTATAGAATTTGAATAAGATTCAAATAAATAAATATCGTAGGAGATTTTAATGAGATTCAAATAAATATAAGATATATTTTAATATATTAGATATTAAAATATAATATTTTTATTATGGCAAAGATTTTCTCTTGGTCTCTATAATTAGGACCCTTGGGTTGAGCCATTAGACACAACACATATCCCCTCAATAGAGAATTAGAGAATTCTCTCTAGATCTCTTCCTCTCCAATCCCTTGTGGATTTTCTTTCAAAAGGCTCCCACAAGCTTTGGTCCTGTGTTCGAGGCATAGCCAGGAAGATTTTATGGAGAAGATAAAGATCCGCAAAAAATATCTCCATATTTACTCCAAGTAAGTTTGCTTAGCCTTAATTTTTAGTTTAATTTTAAATAAAATCAAAGACGATCCAATGTTTCCACTGTGGAGTGAAACGTTCATTCCTTCAATTGGTATCAGAGCAATATTTGAGTTTTATTTAGAATTAAAGTTTTGTGATGGTAGGTATTTTATTTTATCATATATGTGATATATTGTGGTTTGCAAATTGATTGTTTGGGCTATTTGGCATTAAATATATTGTTTTGATTAGATCATTGTAAAACTCATAAGGGTTAAGATTTCATGTATTTTACTTTAATGACTACGATTGCTGCAAATTTCGATTATATGGGCTGAAGAAGTCGTCGGCAAAAAAGGTTCACAAAAAAAAACGTGAATTGAAGTCAATATGTCTGCTAAAAAGTTCATAACGAGATTCAAGAATCTGTGGGAGTTCATTGGTGAAGGGATGTTTGTTGTTATACTCTAGGTCCAAGGTTCGAAACTTGGGTAATGCAATTTCTTTTTTAATTTTTTATTTATTTTTGCGGCAGCTGGTGCTATAATTGGAAGACAAGATTTAGATTTCTAAACTCTAAATTTGGATGGCCAAACAAGGAAGATGTTGAAGACCAAGATATGTCTTAGATTTAAATTATTGTAATTTAAATTATTTTCAATTTCATAGGATATGCCAAATATGCTGGTCGATTTTTCTATTTTTAATTTAATTATGCATGAGATGTATGTTTTAAATTTTTTGATTGTTGCATAAAGTATGCCATTTAAATTTAAAATTCCACCATAGGTTAAGCATGATCATGCATCTTATCTATTTTTTTAATATAATTGTTATATTTGAAAATTTTGATTAGGTTGTTTCCTAATAGAATTAAGATTAATTTTTTAATATAATTGTTATATTGGAAAATTTGATTAGGATATTTCCTAATAGAATTAAGATATTTTCTTAATACGTTTATATTTTCCATATCTTTGAATATAATTGTTATATTTAGAAAATGAAATTAGGATATTTTCTTTCATAAATGAATCCCATGTTGTCCTAATAGGATTAGGATATATCCTAATGAGATTAGGATTTCCTTAAAATGAATTTAATATATCTTCATTTGTTTCTAATAAGATTAGAATTTAGGACAATCTTTTAATTTAGTTTTAAAGGGTTTAAAATGGTAGAATTTCAAGATTATCCATAGTTTAAAATTTGAATTTAATTCATCTTTATTTGTTTCCTAATAAGATTAAATTCTTTTAAAATAAGATTAGATCTTTTAATTTCAAAATAAGATGAGATCTTTTAATTTCCTAATAAGATTAGGTCTTCCATAAATAAAGATAATTTAATTCAAAGATAAAATAGTTTAAGTTTTGAATTTAATTTATCTTTTAGTTTTTTCTAATAGAATTAGAATAAAATATCCGGGATTATTTTTTAATTTGTTTTAAAGGGTTTAAAATGATGGATTTTTAAGACTATCCAAGTAAATTATTTTTTAATAGGATTAAAGACATTTATTTATAAATTCACTGATATTCATTAATCTAATAACTAATAGTTAATTAAAGATTAATGAATTTGAAATAAAATTCGACTATAAGGGAACTCTGTCTATGGAATGTTTTGTCTAGATTGAGGTATTTAAGCTGACTGAAAGGGAACACCTCTAACTGGGAACCGACGTGGGAGTTGAATTAGTCAAATTTTATTTAATTTAACTAAGCATGCTCATAATGTGATTAATTTTTTTTAAATAGTTTAAAAACTTAGTAATTCACATTAAAATCAATCTAACAACATAAGGGTTATGAAAGGTAGATTGAGGAACTTAGACAAATGAGATTAGCCTATTTGTCTAAGTAGGAGAAAACCCTATTTCAAAATAGTAAGTGGGAGAAGGAAATGTGTCAACATATCCTACGGTCTCCATCATTGGTTCACATCGTAAGATTCATGTGGGGCCTCGTGGTGGCTTTTGGATGTCTCCCTACGGAAGGTGTTTGCATGAGTCAATATCAGGGTGAACTCCTGAGAATGATAGGATTGTAGTTTTGTTTCCAATATTTGACCTACCCTACGGCGACACTTGTTGGGATAAAACTACGGGATCTAAAATTATGGGTCACACTTACAAAGGGCTTCACTACAAGAATCTGCCCTTTTTCCGACGCTTTTTTTCTCGACACTCTTTAAAACGGTCGGGAGAAATAGGAAATACCGACGGTATCATGCACCATCGGCCAATACTGTAAAAACACCGAAGGTTCGCTGAACCATCGACCGTTACTGTCAAAACGACCGACGGTTAGCTGAACTGTCTGCCATTACAGTTGAAAAGGCCGACGGTTAGCTGAATCGTTGGCCATTACTGTCAAAAAGGCCGACGGTTAGCTGAACCATCGGCCATTTATATAAAATAACCGACTATTTAGAGAACCGTCAGCCATTACTGTCAAAAAAAGTAGACAGTTTGTTGAACCATCGACGTATGGGATGGAAAAAATCGACGGTTCGATGAACCGTCAGTTTTCATAAGAGACAATAGCCGATGGTTCGACAAAACTGTCGGCTAATTTGATGAACCGCCAACAGTTTGCTTGAACCGTCGGCAGTTCAGTTTTAAAGGGGGCTCTTCTTTTCGAAGGGCCCCCATTTTCCCCCCTAATTTTTTTCTTCCCCCCACCCCCGCCCAATTTTCTCTCCTCCCTTTCCCTACCACTTACCACCACCCCCACCCGCCGTGCCGCCCTCCTCCTGTCGTTCGCTGCGTGCCGCCTGCACCCCGTCGCCCGCTATTCTCCCTTTCCCTCTCTTTTCTTTCTCCCTTTCCCTCTATTTTCTTTCTCACTTCCCATACCGTCGCCCACCACCCCAACTCGCCTGCCACCTCCTACACCACCAGCCGCCACGTGCGACCCACCCCCGCCTCCCCCCTCTCCTCCATTTTCTCCCTTTTCCCTTTCCTCTCTTTTTTTATCCTCCATTCTTTTACCTCACAATCCCACTACCAACCTCCCACGTCTCAAATGCCCATTGTCATCGGCGACTCCCCATCCTCCTCTTGAATTTTGGTAATTTCTTTTTCTTAATCTATTGAGTTATATATAGTTAGATTGAAGATTATTTAGTAAATGTATTTAAGTTTGTTGTATTTTGATTTGTGTAACCTTAGATTTGCTAGAGAATATTTTCGAATACAAACAACAAATTGTCTAGCTTGGTTAAGAAATGTATATAGAAACCCATTTCGAACTTGAACAAAGTATGATAGATTATTCTCTAAGGTTTAGAAAGTCTTTTTTTGTAGTTTGGAACTCATTCAAACACTTTCGAACTCTTGCGAACACTTTTCAAAGTATGTTTTAATGAATTTTAGGCGATAAATCTTTGTTTAGGAGTTTTCGAACTTAGTTAAAATAATTTAGATTGGTAACTAACCTTTGAATTCTTTTGTTTTAGGATTTGGGTTCGTTTCAAGGTGTTCAAACAAAACTTTAAGGTGGATTTGAGTTGATTTTAGTGGTGAAAGAAGAATTTAAAGTGAGTTTAACGCTTCTTTTCTCTATTTTGAGTTTGTAGTTTATAGTTTATTGTGAAGAAGTGTATATGTAAGTATTTGATTTATTTGTACTTAAAATTTTAGTTTGAGTTAATTTGTAATGTTGATTATTCTTATTCATGAGTATGGAGTTGAAAATATATATTGTTTATATGGCCCGTTTGGTAGTGTTCTCGTTTCTTGTTTATAGTTTTAATAAAGAAGAACGGAAACTACATTTAGTAATTAATATACTGAGATTGAAGATTATTTTGAAAATCTATTTAAGTTTATTGTGTTTTGAGATTATTGTGTAACCTTAGATTTGCGAGTTCATCCACTTTCGAACACAAACGAACAAATTTTCTAGCTTCTTTGGTTAAGAAAGTATGTAGATAAATCCACTTTTAAACCTTTTAGAACTTGAACAAAGTGTGTTAGATCATTCTCTAAGGTTTGAAAAGTCTTTTTTTGTAGTTTGGAACTCATTCGAACACTTTCGAACTCTTGTGAACACTTTTCAGCAAAGATTAAGTATGTTTTAATGAATTTTAGGCGATAAATCTTTGTTTAGGAGTTTTCAAACTTAGTTAAAATAATTTAGATTGGTAACTAACCTTTGAATTCTTTTGTTTTAGGATTTGGGTTTGTTTTAGGGTGTTCAAACAAAATTTTAAGGTGGATTTGAGTTGATTTCGGAGGTGAAAGAAGAACTTAAGGTGAGTTTAACTCTTCTTTTCTCTATTTTGAGTTTGTATTTTATAGTTTATTGTGAAGAAATGTATATGTATGTATTTGATTTATTTGTACTTAAAATTTCGTTTGAGTTAATTTGTAATGTTGAGTATTCTTATTCATGGGTATGGAGTTGAAAATATATATTGTTTATATGGCCTGTTTGGTAGTGTTCTCGTTTCTTGTTTATAGGTTTAATAAAGAAGAATGGAACTACATTTAGTAATTAATATACTTACTAGTATTATTTGCATCTTTGATGTTTATCTTCATTGTGAACTTGACCACATGGATTTTAATGTTATATTGATATTATTTGCATCTTTGATGTTTATCTTCACTGTGAACTATGGACAAAAAATTTACAAATAAATTTTGATTTTGATAAGTATAAATTCAAGAGATAATTTTAATAGGTAACTACTTGATAGGTGTATGTCGTTGTTTTTTATTACATTATACAATAGTTCACATTTTAGCATAAATCAATATATGAGTTTGTTTGTTTTGGTATTTAGCTTATTAAGATTGAAATTTTAGATTATTAAGGACCCCGTTTGTTAATCAGTTGGTTTTTATTTTTGGTTTTTGAAAATTAAGTCTATAAATACTACTTCCACTAAAGGGTTTCCATGTTTTCTTATCTACTTTTTACATATGTTTTAAAAAACCAAGCCAAGTATGAAAACTAAAAAAAATAGTTTTGAAAAACTTGTTTTTGTTTTTGGCATTTGGGTATAAACTCAAATGTTTCCTTAAGAAATATGGAATCTATTGTAGAGAATATGAAAATAAAAAATCAAATGGTTATCAAATGGAGCCTAAAATATTCAATTTAATTTAGTTTATTAAGATAATGTGAAAACTTAAGAATCGAAATTTAACTTAGCTTAATTAGCTTATCAATGGTTAAGACATCTACTTCTTTCCTTGAGATCGAAGGTTCATATCCTCACTCCTAACATATTAATTATACTTAAACACAATTGAAAAGACACCTACTACCATAAATGATATGTTTGTACTCAAACTACTTCAACTCAATTTCGAAATAATTGAATGTTTAGAACTTAATTTTAAAATAATTGAATGCTTAGAACTCACCTTTAACACAAAGTTGTTAAGAAATTGACTTGAAACGTAAACATTATTCGAAATAGTTATGAAACGAGGCCTAAAATATTCAATTTAATATGTAACTCAACTTTCTAATAAAAAAATGTATATCTCAGCTTCCTAGCTAACAAATTTATATACCTCACTGGATTGGGACAAAGTTAAATCTAACTTTTTGTCTAAATCATATAGGCTTTAACGTTTCTCACGAAGCAGGGGTGAATTTGAAAAATGTATAATTAAGGATAAAGATGAATAGATTGGATTAAACTTAAAGACAAGTTGTCAATTGAGTATATAGAAGGAGTAACCCAATTTTTAGAAATGGCAAAGTTCCACGTTAATGACTCAAGAAAAACAAGATATCCATGTAAAAATTGTATGAATGCAAATGGCAATCTTTAGACAGAGTAGAGTATATTCACGTATAGAATATCCCCCTCGTATAGTCAATGGGTATATCATAGAGAACCGATTATCAACTTACCTAGGTTTCAAAGGTATACAGTTGAGTCAGTACACGATGATAGATCCAGTACTATAGAATCGAATGATCTCAATGATGAGAATGAGATTCTCAACCTTTTAAATGCCCTTCAAGTCCCAATTGTCGAAGCAGATGTAGATGAGGAAGATAATTTTGCTAATGAGATGCCTCCTAATGTACATGAAAATGATACATCAACTTCATTCGAGGATTTAATGACCGAAGCTTGTAATCCATTGTACCCCGATTGTACACGATTCTCATCATTAAACTTTTTGGTGAGGTTGATGCATATTAAGGTTCTTAACAATTAGAGTAATAAATCCTTCGATATGTTGCTACAATTGTTAAAGGAAGCATTTCCAGTCGAGGCATGCATACCTAGTTCATTCTATGAAGCTAAGAGGAAGTTGCGTGACCTAGGGCTAAGCTATGAGTTAATCCATGCTTGCGAGCACGATTGCATATTATATTGGACAGAATTTTCCAAATTGCAACAGTGTCCAACATGCGGTGAGTCTTGATATAAAGTCAACGATGGAAAAGGAAAGAAAATTCTGCATAAAGTGCTACGTCACTTTCCATTGATACCGAGATTGAAACGGTTGTTTTCATCGAAACATTTTGCTTCTGATATGAGATGGCATAAGGATAAGCATGTTGACGAAGATGATGTGTTAATACATCCAGCTGATGGTGAAGGGTGGAAGCATTTTGATCGTGAATTCTATCAATTTGCTTTAGAACCACGAAATGTTTGTTTGGGATTGGCTTCAGATGTATTTAATCCATTAGGGAATATGAGCACTTCGTACAGTATGTGGCCGGTGGTGCTAGTTCCCTACAATTTTCCACCTTGGAAATGCATGAAAGAAACCAATTTTCTCATGTCTTTACTTATCCCTGGGCCAACATCTCCAGGAAAAGAAATTGATGTTTACTTGCAACCATTGATTGAAGAGTTGAAAGAGTTATGGAATAATGGTATGCGCACTTATGACTCGGTTAGTGGCGAGTACTTTCAATTGCACGCAAGTTTGTTGTGGACTATTAATGACTTTCCTACGTATGGTGACTTATCTGGGTGTAGTACAAAGGGTTACCAAGCATGTTCCATTTGTAAAGAATATACATCATCCTTTAGGATAAGGAGTAAAATTTCTTATATGGACATCGACGTTATCTTCCAGAGAATCACAGTTGGCGTAAGAGTAAGCAATTTGATGGAAAATAGGAACTTAGACCACCTCCAGTCGCAATGGATGGGGATGAGATCTTACAAGAAGTTTGTATGCTAAATTTTCTTGTGTTTAGTAGACATAAATCGAAGAAAAATAAGAAAAGGAAACAAACTGAAACAAACTAGACGAAAAAGAGTATTTTCTTCAAACTCCTTTATTGGTCAAAACTTATGTTAAGACATAAATTGGACGTAATGCACATTGAAAAATACTTGTGACAACTTGGTTGGCACATTGTTAAATATTGAGGGAAAAACTAAAGACACGACAAACTCTCGATTGGATCTAGAGGATTTGAATATACGGAAAGATCTACACTTGCAAAAGATAGGGAACAAGATTGTAAAACCACATGTTGCGTACACGTTGACTACCAAGGAAAGGTTGAGTTATGTAAGTTTCTGAAATCAGTGAAATTTCCCGATGGGTTTGTGTCGAATATATCACGATGTGTTAATGTCAACGATGAAAAACTATGGGGGTTGAAAACTCACGACTCTCATGTTCTGCTTCAGCGACTTCTCCCAATTGGTGTTCGAGGATACTTGCCCAAGGATGTGTCCACTACGGTTGTTGAGCTATGTTCGTTCTTTCGTGATCTATGTGCAAAAACAATACGCACAAGTGATTTGGATCGATTACAATCGGATATTATAGTCATACTTTATAAGTTGGAAAGAATATTCCCACCAGAATTTTTTACTATAATGGTGCATCTTGCAGTTCACTTGCCATATGAAACTAAAGTTGTGGGTCCTATTAGCTATAGTTGGATGTACACTTTTGAGAGAAGTTTACGAACATTGAAACAATACGTGCGAAACAAAGCACGTCCTGAGGGTTCCATAGCAGAAGCATTTGTAATTGTTCTAAGTGAGATTGAAACGAAATTCAATAGAGACGAACGAAATGATGACCAAATTTCAGTGAATGAGGTATGTGGGGACTTTGAAGTGTTTAGACAAAGTGCAAGACCATTAGGGGGTTCAACCTCGAGGACTTTATCCATTGAAGAGAAACAAATAGCACATTGGTATATTTTGAACAATTGTGATGAAATAAATTCGTATCGCATGTACGTCTCGAACACTCTATCTCTAAATCTATATCTCAATATGCAATTCAACTACATCTAAGACATAATTTTGTCTTGTTGTGTTAATATATAGACAACATTGGAGTCTAATTCGTCTCGAAGCACGAACTGCCAAAGATTTATATAAAAGACACCAACTCCAATTTCCTGCTTGGTTTAAAGATCATGTAAGTTTATAGTTATGAGAGTTTATAAATATAATTTTAATTATGATTAAGATTTGTAACGTATATGAATGAATTAGCAGGTTCTCTCATTGCGTGAGAGTGGAAATATGATTGATGATTTGTATTCAATGGCGATGGGGCCTAGTTCTCAAATCCGCTCTTATAGTGGGTACATTGTTAATAGAGCACGCTTTCACACTATAACGCGTGACAATCGTCGGGCTACACAAAATAGTGGAGTCCTGGTGCCTGGAGAAAGTAAAAATCAAGGCGATGAGTTGAATTTCTATGGTGTATTGACTGAGGTATTGGACTTAGAATATCTGAAGAGAAGATGCATTATGATATTTAAATGTAAATGGTTCGACACAGATAGTAAAAAAAATAGATCACACTTTGATTTAGGGTTGAGATCAATTAATACATCTTACTACGCGTATGCTGACGACCCTTTTATCCTTGCTACTCAAGCACAACAAGTATTTTACCTCGACGATCCAAAATATGGTACTAATTGGAAAATTGTGCAAGTAGTTCAGAACAAATGTGTGTGGGACGTTCCAGAGGTAGAAGATCTTGGAAATGACCAATTTGAGTTGTTAGAAGTTGATGGTGACTAATTTGAGTTGTTAGAAGTTGATGGTAGAGTCAGAGTTGATGAATCAATTCAAGAGAACATATTATGTAGGGATGATGTTGATCCCACAATTGTGGAAGAACAATTGAGTAGAAGGATATCCTTAAACAATGATGATGATTTCATAAACGATGAAGAGGAGGATATAGAAGCTTCTCATGAGAGTGCTTCCAACCCCGACGAGAATTCTGACTTATATCATGATAGCGATTAACAATTGGAGTAACAATGTGTTTCATTATTTATTTTAAAAACTTTAATCCTTATTACTTTATATGTATCACTCATACTTTTCATGCGTGCTTGTAGAGAGAATGGTGAAGCATGCACAGTTAGAGAACGAAGCGATTGATCTTTTTGTTGATAACGACCTTACTGCAACCTTAGTGCCGCTGCAATGTCTTTTACGGGCGAGACTTCAGGTTAATCTTCTTATAAACTTTTGTACATAATTTTGTATTTACTTACTACCTTAATTATTTGTGTTTTAGATAATTCTACAGGTAAAGGAAGAGGATATACTAGAAGCAAATAGTTGGACAAATATGTTAAACGACATGGGAGGATTCCAATACAGATAACCGATGAGTTGAGGAAGCCTGTATGTGATTTTGCTGCGAGGTTTAGAGGCCAGATTGGCGCTATTGTGAGAGAGTGCTTTCCAGTATGTCTATCAAGTTGGAAACAAGTGACAACAGAACAAAAAGACCATGTTACAAACAAACTCTTGGTAAGTTTATCGTTTAATTGTTCATGTTTATGATGTTTAATTTTATCTAAAAGTTATATTATACTTTTTTCGTATGCAGACCTATTTCGAGTTAGATTTGTCCAAATATGTTGTCTATGAATTTATTGAACATGAGATGCAAACTACGTTCAAGGAGTATAGGGCGGAGTTGGTCAAATATTATAGAAAATATTCTTCTGAGGAAGCACGTGCACACCCACATGAACGGGTGGTTGATATAGCTGATTGGCATTTCCTATGTGATAAATGGAGAGTTCTAGTTGGAAGGTATGTTACTTACATTTCTTAATAAATATGTCGTCTCACACGCCTAATCTTATATTCATTTACTAATACTTTATTTTTGTTAGAAACTTACGGAAACAAATCAAAAAAATTGATCAAAGTTACCGTTCAACCATCACGTTGGATCTAAGACATTCATGCACATACGGGAAGCAAAAGTAGTGTTGCGAAGGTCTTTCTTCTACCACTTTTTAGTTTTTTAATATTACTAATATATATATATATATATATATATATATATATATATATATATATATATATATATATATATTAAAAAATCTGAATTACAGAAAATAAAAGATGGTGTTGAAATAGGACCAATTGAGCTATTTGAAAGAACTAGATACAAAGAAGGAAAAGGGTGGGTGAAACCAGCAGCCGGTGTTGCTCATGTAAGTTTTCTACTCCTAAAGTTAGTTTCTAAACTTATTACTCAAATAATTCTCATTTTAATTTTTCTCCTAGAGTAAAATGATAGAGTTACAAGAGGCATCCACTTCAGATGGGTCCCAATCACTTGCCCAAGATGAGATCGTTGAGACTATTTTGGGAACTCGATCGGACCAAGTAAAATGCATGGGTTGGGGACCAAAGCTAAAACAAAGAAAATTGAACAGCTCGTCATCCAATGGAGAAACACAACGAGAGCATGAGTTGAGCATTGAATTGGCACAATTGCGGATGGAAAATGCAACTCAAGTGGAAGAGCTGAATTTGACAAAAGAAGAATTGAGTTGTACCAAAGTAGAAATTGAGCTTACGAGAGAAGAGTTGGAGCGAGTTAAGACAAGTGAAACTCATACTAGAAATAGACTAGAAGAAGTCGAGACTCGAACTATAGCATAGGATGCGAAGTTGGCTAACATGGAAGCAATGCTTACGCAACTCATGCATTGACAAGGAGGACCGTCGAAGTAGGTATGATCTCTCTACTAATGTTTTGTGTATGGCTATCATGCAGTAAAGGTAGCAAATCTGTTGGGGGGTTAGTATGTTTTGAGATTGTGCTTCGAGATTGAATTGAGTTTAGGAGGTTGGGATCAAAACATGCTTATACATAGTGAGAAGTTATGTATGGCTATCCTGTAGTTATGGTAGCCAATGATTTGAAACTATTTGGTTTGTATGAGTTTCTTTGAGTTTATGTTCATGATCGTTGAGTTTTAGAAGCTATCTATGTCATTGAGAAGTTTGCTTGTAGTTGATTTTGGAGTGTGAAGGGGTACATGGATTGGTGCTTATAGATTGTTTATCAATCAATCCTTTGGAGTTTAGTAATTTGGTTGAACATATTTAGCTATTTAGTTAAGTTTTGGTGGTTCATTCCTTTGAAAAGTTAAACTATAATTCAATGGGTTTATTATTTGGTTTGTTTAAGTTGTATGTTCTTGGTTTGAGTGTAGGTTGATGCTTAGAGATTGATTTGAAGTTAGGTAGTGGGTGAGAAATTCTTTGGAGTGTGAAGGGGGTGGGTATGTGCTTATATGTTTGTATAAGTTTAGAGTTTAGTTAATTTGGTTGAGCATGTTCATTCCTTTGAGAAGTTTTATGTAAAACTATAATTCAATGGGGTTTATTATTTGGTTTGTTTAAGTTGTATGTTTTTGGTTTGAGTGTAGGTTGATGTTTAGAGATTGATTTGAAGTTAGGTAGTGGGTGAGAAATTTTTTGGAGTGTGAAGGGGGTGGTTGGTGCATAAGTTTACTTAAATGTGTCCATAAATATTGAGAAGTTTAGGTAAAACTTATATTATGATTTGGTTAAGTTTTAGGTAAATGTTTTGTAACTTTTGTTTACTCTTGGTAAAGTTGGGTTGAAAGTTGGGTTGAAATTTTGATTGTTTTTATTAAGTTTTGATGAGTTTATTTGTGTATATGATAGCTTTTAAATTCAAGATTTGATCGTTTTAGTTCGTTATAAGTTAGGTGATTTCGTTCATATATATATAGTTAAATAGTTTCGAAGAGTTTTAAGTAATTTTAGTTGTGTTGTAAATTTGTTATCTTAATTATTTAAGTATTGATATCATTGTTCCTTACTTTTGAAATGTTAGTTTAATTATGTTGTTATATGTGTTTTTCTTATATAAGTTAGGTAACTTAATTACATTTTTTTCTTTGTTTTTCCAAGAAATTAGGCGTGCTAGCTTATGATAACTTTTAAAGAACTTATGGGACAAAATTTTTGTAATATGTACAAAGTGATAGGAACTTAAATTTTTTTTATGTTGTGTTGAAGTTTTTGTATTTTATCCTCTATGAATTTACTCATTATGAATAAAGTGCATTCAATTTTGGTTTAATAGAAAGTTTTATTTGATTTATTTTGTATACGATTCCTTTTAGATACAATAATTTATAAATTAGAATGAAATTCTAGATAAAAAAAACATTGAAATTTAAAAAATGTCCAACACAAACATTTGCCGACGCTTTTTGGATTTGGTTGGCCTTTGTAAGAAAAGCCGACCAACATAATACTGTCAGCATTTCTTACTAAGGTCGACGATTTTGGGATTTGGTCGGCCTTAGTAAGAAAGGCCGACGGTATTATGTTGGTCGGCCTTTCTTACAAAGGCCAACCAAACATAAAAAGCGTCGGCCTTTGTACGAAATGCCGACCAAACTAATACTGTTAGCTTTTCTTACTAAGGCCGACCAAATCCCAAAAGTGTCAGCCTTTGTAGGAAAGGCCGACCAAAATCATACCTTTAATAAGGTGAGATAGTGTTAATAAATTGGTTCCAAGTGAAGCTACTAAATAGTTAACAAAAGTTGTTAACAATTTAATTACATTTGAAAGTCAAATGGATCATAGTCATGAATTGGATAAGGCTCATCGTAGTGGGAGAGTTATGAGATGACTCAACCTTTAGGGAGCTGGAAACATAATCTCACAAGATGGAATTCACTCCTTCTCATATAGGGTAAGTAGATGAGTAGTTCCCTTGAGTGCTGATTTTGAGACTTGATACGTTAAATATTAAATATTAAAATAATTAATGTATATTAGATACATTAAATAAAAGATATTTATAGAATTTGAATAAGATTCAAATAAATAAATATCGTAGGAGATTTTAATGAGATTCAAATAAATATAAGATATATTTTAATATATTAGATATTAAAATATAATATTTTAATTATGGCAAAAATTTTCTCTTGGTCTCTATATATAGGACCCTTGGGTTGAGCCATTAGACACCACATATCTCCTCAATAGAGAATTAAAGAATCCTCTTCCTCTCCAATCCCTTGTGGATTTTCTTTCAAGAGGCTCCCACAAGCCTTGGTCATGTGTTCGGAGTTATAGCATGAAGATTTTATGGAGGAGATAAAGATCCGCCAGAAATATCTCCATATTTACTCCAAGTAAGTTTGCTTAACCTTAATTTTCAGTTTAATTTTAAATAAAATCAAAGACAATCAAATGCTTCCGCTGCAGAGTGAAATGTTCATTCCTACATTAACACCCTTAAATTGCCAATGTGACATAGGAGTAATAATTGACGGGTGAGGCGAATTATGAGTGGGCTTATTCCAACTAATTAATCAATTAGCGCTAAGGACACTTAGGCAAGCTATTAATTAAGCGTGTTTGAATGAGACTAATAGGAGATTTCGATTGGTTTTGCTCTAAGTTTAAGCAATTAAGCTTGTTTAATTAACTCTCAGATTTAATTGCCATAAGTCCAACCTAAATTGTGCTCGATCCCCTAAACATTCCCTAATTTGCTATCTCCAACTCTTTATATTGCTTTTCTAGTTTGTTTAAATTCTTAAGCATCGTTCCTTTAGTTTGGGCCTTAAATAATTCCAATTTTGAGTATTCTTAATAATTAATTAGCATTAAAAAGAAGTTCCACATCTAATTCCCTTGGGATTCAATACTTTGTACTCACATACCATTTTATTATTACTTCGATCACGTGCGCTTGCGTGTACACCGATCAAGAGAACCTTTTCCAAAAGGGTGTCAAGTGGAAGGTTGGCAATAGAAGGAACATATAGTAATAGATAAAGACCCATGGATTGGAAGAAAAGGCAGTCATGTTTCGATGCAGACTAAGGAAGAGTTGAAAAATAGGAGGGTGGCTAATCTAATTGGGGAAAATAAGGAATAGAAAAAGTCAATAATAAGAGCCCATTTTGCCACTCTCGATACCGAGGATATCATAAACACACCTCTATGGATCAGTATGCAAGCTAGGGACAAGTTCATCTGGAGCTTAGATTCAAAAGGCCTCTTCTTTGTAAAGAGCATCTATCACCTAGCAGTTAACTCCACCTGCCCTAAAGAAGCCTCCCCCTCTGATCAGGGTTTAGTCAATTCCATATGGAGGAGTTTCTAGAAAATTAAGGCCATCCCAAGAGTTAAGATCTGTGCATGGAAAATTATCAAGAATGTTATTCCAACAAGATGCAATATCTATTCAAAAGAGATTGATCTTAAATGACTTTGTTTATTTTGCAAGAAAAAGGAGGAAACGTCGAGTCACCTCATCTGGTCCTATAAGTTTTCTTCCTCAGTCTGAAGCTTATTCTTCCCAAACTTATTTGCTCCCTCTGATTTGAACATAACATAATGGAATGTGGACGACTATTGGAAATGGACGATAGATAAGTTGGATAAGGTGGAGAGGACTAAAGTTATTCTTATCATGTGGAGCCTTTGGAACTACTGAAACCAACTTAATCAAAGCAAGAAGCAAGTAGACTTCCAACAAATCAAAAATCCAATTGATAAAGCTTTAGAAGAGTCTTAAGGAAGTGTGGTTTCTTACCTAGCCCCTATGAGATCCGAGACATGTGCGAGTTAGGAAAGATTGACTCCCCGACTTGCAATATATTAGAAATTAAACATTGATGCATCTTGGAGCGAAGCGCAGAGAAAAGGGGGCTCGACTTGATCATCTGTGACTCTTGAGAGTCTTCGATTTGTGCGGGTCATCGTCAATCAGAAAAAAATGGCTGATAAAAGCTCTTAAAGGTATTGCCATTCGAGAAAGGCTGAAGAGTATCGTTGATAGATTCGGTATCCCCTCTCTTCCAATCATGGTCGAATTTGATTCTTTAGAGATTATTAGAATCCTCAACAAGGAGAGCTTGGATTTTTTAAAAAAACAAAAAATGTCAATGACGACATTTTGGAAATCGCCCCTCGATTGGGTGTGGTTTCATTCACTCATTGCTCAAGGTCCTTCAACAACGTTGCTCATGTTCTTGTGCAAGTTGAAACTTGGGAGCCTTCTTCTTTTTGTAATTCTTCATTTTCCAATTTGGAAGATGGATTGTTTTTTTCGGTTTCTCATTTTTCAGCAACTTTTTTGGAGGACACTTGCTGTAATTAGCTTGGTTTTGTTATTAATGCATTACAGTTTCAAAAAAAAAAAATCTTTTCTTGCATCTTTTTGTTACAAAATTTCATACTAATTACATTTATGTATGTGTTTGTGGCAATCAGCTACACCTTGTGTTGAATGTTTGAATTGGAACTTCAAATAGCTTTGCTTTCCACATTTTTAATGATATGGATTAATGGTAAAATTCAACTTTTATATCTAAACATGTCACATTGTATCATTTTTCATCCTAAACTTTCAATTTCATCAGATTGGGACCATAAATCACTTAGTTAAATGTTGCAATTTTTACTCTCTATTCAATTTTCGCTAATTCACCCACTAATTTTAACAAAAACAAAAACAATGTAAAAATTTTTGTAGACTCGATTTTGCACAAATTTAAGTTTGATTAATATACAAATTCACCTTGAATAAATTTTCCAAAACTCACAAATTTTAACAAAAATTTAGCTCTAATGTTGTTTTTCTTCATACAAAAGGCATATGAGAATACTTTTTTTAATAAAGTTTCCAACAAAAACTTATTTGATGGTAAAAATTTACAACACTTTTTCAAGTTGAAAGTTAAGATATTGCAAGACTTATCTAAATTTGGAGTGCAATTGGATGAAATTGCAAGTTTAGAGTAAAAATTGATGTACAACTTCACACGTTTAAGAGTAAAAATTGATTTTTTTTTACCAGATTATTAGATGATGGTAAAAGTTGTTTATTATTATGATTAGATTAATTTATGTCTTATTCATGCTAAAAGTTAGTTTGAAATTACTCCAAAAAATAATGTTATTGTGAGGGAGTACCCTTGTCAAAATTACATGAAGGGGTGTTTGGATTGAGGAGTTGGGGGGAGTGAAGTTGGGAGGAGTTAATAACTTCTCCCAACTCCTTGTTTGGCCCAAGGATCTTTTAATTCCTATTGTAGGCCCCATAAATTTATTAACTTCTTCTTCAACTCCCTATTGTGGGTCTCACAAACTTATTAACTCTTCCTCTAATCCCCATTGTGGGCCCTACAACTTTCCTATCTCGTTTTTTCTTCACCTCACTCCTACCTCTCTCTCTTCTCTCCTCTCATTTCTCTCTCTATTTTTTTTACATAATTTTTTAAATTTCTTAACTTAAAAAATTTTCTTTATTTTTTATATAAATTTTCTCATCATTATTACTAATTAATAATTAAATATAAATAATTATTAAAAAAATATTTTTATTTTTATCCTATAATTTTAATAAATTTTTAACAAAAATATATTTTTTTATTCTATAATTTTATTTTTAAATATAAATTATATAAAAATGTTTTAGATATGATACTATTATTTAAATTGAAATTCTTAATGTAAATTAGAGTACTACATAACAATTTGTTAACTGATAAAAATCTCCCTATCTCACTTCCTCTACATGTCATCTACAATTTTTTTTTTTTAAGTTTAAACAAAAATTACTTATAACAAATAACAATCTTATCTTTTTTTAGCTTATTTTTTATTAATAGCTTATATATATATATATATATATATATATATATATATATATATATATATATATATATATATATATATATATATATATATATATATAATTTTATGATTTGAAATAAGAAAAATATATTTTAAACTAACTTGTATTACAATTTAAGAAATAAGTATTTAAAAAAGCTAATGTATTAAAAAAATTAATTTTCAAATTAACCATATTCAAAGTTAAAAGATAAAACGATTTCCCCTTCCAAACTTAATAAAATAAAATTATTACAATAAATAACATAAATATATAGTAATCTGAACAAAAGTATATATGATATTCATTTTGCATGGTGTTAAAAAATATATTTTCATTTTGAACTTAATTATTTGAAAATAGCATAAATATTTGATATTTTATTTTTATCTTAGTTATTTTAAAACTTCAAAGAATATATTATTTTCAAATTAATCAAACTTTAGATAATTCATTATATTGATTAGTTAGGAAAATAAAATCTTAAATTATACAAAAAAAGTTATTTTATTAAGCTTGAAAAACAAATCTTAAATTAAAATTTTAAAATTGATGAAAACAAGTCTTTAACAAAATGGTAAAATATTCAATTTAAAATATCAATTTTAGGATTGACGGAAACAAATCTATATTATTTCTAGAATTGAAAGAATAAAAACATAAAAATCTTGAAGATTATTTGAATCTCTTTAAATTAACGGATTGAAATCTTTCCAAATCACATGTAATATTTAAAAAGTATTGTAAAACTTTCTTTTATTTGAAAACTATCTAAGGCAAATGAATAATTAATGTGAGAGATATTGAAAAAAGAATGTGGGGTATTTTGTTCAAAATTATTTTTTTTTCTTTAAAGAAATTTGTAAAATATACATAAATTAATAAAAACAAAAAATCTCAATTTTAGAATTCAGGGGAACAAATTCTTAATAATGAAATTTTGAGAAATTGTAGAAAAAAACTGTACAAAAAAAAAGCTAAAATCAATTCAGACTTCAGAACTCCAAGTTTAACAAATATGCACCCCACACACAGCTTCAGAACTCCTACTCTCAACAACACCTTGCCCCAAACACAGACTTTCTAACTCTAAACTAAACAACTTTGCACCCCAAATAAAGACTTTCTAACTCCCCAGACATACCAACTTCTACTCCTTGCAATTCCTTGCCCCAAACAGTCACTGAGTATTTTAATAAGTGTTTCCATGTTATAAGAACTTGAATTTGAATTTTTTTTATATAAAAAAATCTTCATGGTTGATTTGTTTTATTAGAAACTACAAAAAAAAATTTGAAAGTATTATTTATTAATTTGTGATTATAAGTGTTATTGGTCAAATTGGACCAAGAGGATAAACCTAAATCACAAGGGAAGTCAGAGGTGAGATCGATTGGGAGAAGCCCAACGAGGAGCGAAAATGGGCCAACAAAAACAAATAGGACCAAACAGTAAATAAGGAAATGTGAGTTTGGGTCGAAGTCAAACTCACCTGGTCTCGGCCCATGAAGGGCATACTTCCAGCATGGCCCCTGCTCGTTTCTCCCTAGTTCAACCCGGTTCGGTTTACCCTCTTTCCAATTCACGAAGGAATAAACGAAAACCCTAATAAAGGAGTCATATAAATATCCTTCTTCAACCTAAAGAAGGTAAGTTTTTCCTAACCCTAAAACGCATGATGTACTCAAGAATTTCCTAGCTAACTTAAGCATCAGAGCCTGTGAGGTAAGTACCACACTGGTACCCAAGTTTCCACTTGTTATTCAAGTCACGTTCTTCCCCTAATTACAAATCTTATCATTGTTGTTACGTGAAGGTCAAGTGCGTTACTCTGTCCAGATTTTGGCTACAACAATAAGTTAAAAATTCTGAAAATAAAAATTTCAATAAGTTTTTCATGTCATAATTAGTTTGAATTTATTAAATAAGAAACTACAATATATTTTTGACATGAGATAGAGTTACTAAAAAAGAGAGAGCACTGTTGCTAGAAAAGAACCAAAAGAAAAGGCATATAAAGAGAACTAAAGAGAATATAAAGTAAATTGATTTTAGAAAACAAAGAAGTATCTAGCAAATGCTCATGCAATAATGTAAAGAGAAATAGAACTGTGTCAAAGAACAATTGTTGCCCAATTTCGCACGTATACGAATCGTTGCAAGTAATATAGTAGATGAATACCAAAATTGTTCTCAACAGAAAATGAATGCTACCAATTACCAAATTCGTTAGCTTTGGTTTTATCTAGACACCAAATAATCAAAGATGGATGGAATTTTAAACTTGCTTGCAATTGAACACAATAAAGCTCGAAATCTAACAAAGTAAAACAGAAGGATAAATTCAATTTCTAAAGGATCTACAACTATAACTTCACCGTTATCTCCTCCTACTCTTCATTCATTAATAGTTAATGCAATTTTTCTATTTCTAGTTTGTTAGCAAGTTCTACCATATAGACTCAATATTCTCTCTCAAGCAATAACGATATTCTTTGAGAAGTAAATTGTCTATATCTCTATAAAAATCCTAACAATTCAATTATGACAAACATAGAGCCTAAAATTGCCACAAAATCCACAAGGATATCTCTATATCGAGTGTAAATTATGGAAAATAATTCAAGTTCATCTATAATTCTTGTCTCTCAACCTCAAATTACGACACAAAATCAATGCAAAGAGTGGCCAAACCTAAACATGCATTAAGCTCAGAAAAGTTTTCACAACCAAATACGAAAGAAACATCAACTATTAGCTAAAAACGAATAGGATTTGAATAACAATTATATCGAAGCTCTAGAAAAAGTAAATTAGTTTATAACGAAAATCTCAACAAAAGTCCTAATTACTAGAACCATTGAAGTCATTACAAACAATAAAAGAGCAGGAAAACAGAGAAAAGAAACAAATTCTGGCGATTCCACGAGTTTCCAATTGTCGCTCTCGCTCCGTTCGGTTGCTCAAATCCTCCAAAATAGTGTCCAACCGTCTTCCACTCGTTATCCCTCCAAGGATCCTCTTCAACTTCGATAAAGAAATGGATTTATAGGCCAAAAAACCCTAGGTGCACATCTCAAATTCAAGCTTCAAAGTTCATAGTGCCTCGGTGCTAGCATTCTGCCTACGCTAACAGTCTATGGTGCCTAGGCGCTGTAATTTTGTTTTTTTTTTTTTAAATCTTCAACTTGGACATCCTTTGATTTTAGCCTTCAAAATGAAATCTTTGTTCACCTACAAAAATAAATGAAATGCATGAATTAAGATCCAAAAACTAACTAAAAACTACCAAAACAAGATAATTAAAATAAATAAATATATAATGAACTTATCAACCATTAGAATAAGATGATAGCAAATTCAGCTTTTTTTATTTTGGATTCTACCTTGCTTATTTTCTGTATCTTCCTCTTCTTCCTCATCTTCAATCTTCACCAAAAATATCGTTGTTCCTCATTTTGTACATCAAATACCAAATGAGCTCCACATTTTTTCACTAACGGCCTTTGTTGCTTTGTAACTTTAAAGAGTGCAATTTCCAAATGACCTGGGTTGTTTTCCAATGATTCATTCAAAATTGAAACCATATATTCACAGTATCCGACCCACACATGATCTGATTTATATACCCAGGGCCTTCTCATCCATTCTTCTGAACCAAAAAAAGAAAAATTATACAACTTTAAACCGTTAATCTCAACCTGCATTTGATAGCTGCCTTCGAAATTCTCATAAACCCCACATAGTATTATCCCTTTAATATTTTGCTTCATATTCAATGGCACTTGAACTTTGACAGGGCAACCTATGCTACAATGAGCAAAAAAGTTGGGAATCTCACTTCCAGGTACTACAAATTCAACATCTCTGTCGTTTTTGATAGCCTGCAAGATTAATATTTATACTTTAGAGAGAGACCAAATATTACTATTAGTAAGAATTCAAGGTTAGCCTCACAACATAATAAAGACGGTGGTAAACCACTTTGAGATGTTTATTGAGGACAATGTTTTTAAGTAAAATAATTCTAAAACCCTTAATTAAGGCTCTACTTGAAAACCATTTGGTTTTTAATTTTTTAAAATTAAACTTATAAACACTACTTCCACTTATGAATTTTTTTATTTCGTTATCCACTTTGTACAAATGTTTCAAAATCAAGCACAATTTTGGAAACTAAAAAAAAAAAAGTAGAGTTTAAAAACTTGTTTTTAGGATTTGGCTAAGAATTCGAACGTTTCCTTAAAAAAATATGAAAATCATTGTAAAGAAATTACGAGAAAACAAGCATAATTTTCAAAAAAACAAAAAACCAAAGATCAAATAGGCGTTATAAAATGGGCCTAAATATTTTATTTAAAATTTACTTTGTCTTATTAAAAATTTTCAAACTCACTTTTGATTTTGTAATCAAATACTATAAAATTTTTGTTTAAAAAAAATGCTATATTAGTTGAACGACACTTTTTACTATTCTATATATTTCTTCATCGATAATTAGCTTAACCCTAAACAAATAATAGTAAGAATAAGAAGAATAATAAGAAGAATAATAATAATAAAGCAACACTCACCCTAAATCAAATAATGCTCAAAGATTGCTATATCTTTCTTCATTGGTCATTAGCTTTAACCCAATAGTTTATTTCTTTCTTTCTTGAAGAGCTAAACCCAAATAGATTATATTTTTAGTTGATGAATTTTCACCAATAGATCGTTTTTAAGATTTCAAAAGCAACGCTTTAGTTCTTAAATTTTGAGGAATTTTTAATTAAAGGAACCATGGTTGGTAATTAATTTTATTGTTGTTTTACTTTAATAGTAATAATTTTTATCACAACCATTTGTCTGATATTAAAAGTTTAACTACCCATTTAAAAAAATAGATCAACTAGAAAAGATTGGTGTAATTTTGCATTAAAATAACAAGTTATTGATATAAATTACTGTTTAAATTTATTAGTATGTTATTTAATAATAATGAATTGTATTTTAATAATTTTATTGATATCAATATAAAATAACTAATTAAAATTAAATAATTGATTAATTAGATAGAAGTTTGTAATATTTTATAATCACCAACAAAAAAAATGATTTTCTCTTCATTTTAATAAACAAAGTTGAAGAGAATGAAAATTTTAATTTTCCTCCCTCAATTCCCATTATGATATTCTTCCCTCAGTTCATCCCTCAATTCCCATTATGATAAGAAAATGGGGCCTAAGGGAACAAATATTTTTCTTATACTTTTTTTTTTCATATAACAAATTACCAAAATGTGTTCCATTAGATTTAAAAGTCATGCTCTATGAGGACCAAAGTGTAAGATGGGAGAAAAAACTAACCTGATGCAAAAGTAATTGTTTCCAGTCTTGGCATAAGTAACCTATGTGAAAAATATTCGAAACATCAAGCTTTGGCAAAAGATGACATCCAGTTGCATCCAATTTCCAAATATTTGGTGGAAGGTCTGAGATATCTTCAAGATGTTCGCAATTAATTAAATCGATAGTCACAAGCGATTTAAGCTTGCTCATCCCCCAAGGGAGTCTCTTAATTTTCGTCCCGCTCATGTGTAAAAATTTCAACGAATCAAAGCAGTTGAAATTAGCCACAAGGAAATCCAAATCCAATAAACCACTATTCATCAAACTCAAAGTATTCAATGAAAATGTACTTATGCAATTCAAAAACTGCGGAAATTTCTCTAACCTCTGGCAGTTAATCAATGAAATATGTTGAAGCCTTGTAAGCATATAGATGCTACTTGGAAAACGCACCAAGTATTCACACATGTTCAAGTCCAGATACTTGAGATCAGTAAGTTTTTCAATAGATGTAGGCAACTCTGTTACACCACACTCATTTAAAATAAGAATTTCAAGGCTTCCCATTTCTTCAAGAATATCTGGAAACTTCCTGAGCTTAGGGCAAGCAATCAAATATAAGCTCACAAGAGACTTCCCTTTGAGACTGCCGTTTGAAAACCACTCAAGGTTCAAGCATTCAATAATTTCTAATTCGACAAGTTTCGGCATTAACGATATATCACAAATTTCAGCCAACATTTCACAATCTACTAACTTTTAAGTGCCTTAGATTTTCAAAATCCTGGGAAAAAAACAAATCATCAACTATAAGAGCTAATAATCCTTAAAAAGGGAGAATCTTATTGTTATTAATTGCAATTTATATTTGTCATAAAATTGAACCAGAGCCCACTTAGTACAACCAAACCAAAACAAAAATAAGCAGTTTTGTTTTACTCAATAATATAGTTACGAAATTCATTACTTAAAAGAGATGGAAGTAATGATCATACCTTGAGTTTAGTTAGTTGCGTAATAGGATAATGTGAGATGTCCAATACCACAAGTTTTTGGGGATGAAAAGTCAATGGTACTATAGACGATGAAGAATGAGAACATTCAAGCCACCTTAACTCATTAGAAAGATACGACTGAGGAGTCCCAATGACTTTCACATTACGTATTATAAGCAACCTCAATTTTTTCATTTTTGAAAAGGCTTCAACATGCAAAGGCACTTCTACATCGGGCATATCTAAAAGTATCCCTTGAACTTTTTTTGTTCCCTGCAAACACAAGAAGCATCAACATCCAAGCAAAGCAAAAGTACGTACTATAATTTTAGATAACATATTATGCATCTCACACTTGATTAACTAGTAGTATATTTATAAGGATCTAACCGTCTTTTGGCATTTTGTTTAGAGATAAAATGGAAAAATAGGAATTTGGAATTGGTTTTAAAAATGTAGCCGAAATCTTGGGGGGAAGTTTGGTGGACACGTGTGCTAGTGGTGATGTTAGGGGTTTTGGACATGTGGCTAGTGTGTAGGGTTTTTTTTTTTTTTAAAAAAAACAAACAAAACCATCTCCTTTTAGCTTAAAATTCGAGAAAGCTGAGAGATGAGAGAGAATTTGAGAATTGAAGTTCAATTTTGAAATTCAAGCTTCAACTACTTGAATTTGGAGGCGGAAGACTTTTTTTACAAAGCACATAATTCAAATTTAGTAAGTTTCCTTAAAAAAATCATGGGAAAAAAAAACTTTATATTTATGCGTGGGTTTTTTTTTCTTTTGCTTACAGTCATTCACGTGGGTGCTGCCTAATATGAGGAAAGGATCTTTGGGGCTTGTTTTTATGGAGCTAGTAATTTGGAAAGGAAAAGAGGAACTTGTTTTTAGGTTACACAACAAGTTGTTACCTTATTTGCTAAGCTAAAAATTGGGAGACAGAAGAGTTTTTAGAATTTTTGAAAGAGAGGAAGTGAAAAGAATAAGGAAGAAGATGAAGTCAGTAGTTGGAGAGAAAAAGAGTTAGTAAAATATTTTAAGAAAAATTATCTTTTTGGTTCCTCATGTTTCAAGTTTGTGTCTATTTAGTCCCTACGTTTCAAAATCGAACAATCAAATTCCCAAATTTAGTTAAATAGTTCTATTGGGTATCTGAACCAATTATTTTCGTTAATTACTTAACAGAGAACTGATGTGACAAAGTTTTAAAATAAAACAATGATTTTTTAGAATATAATAATAATTAAAGAATAAAAATTTAAAAAAAAACTCTCCCTGTCTCATCTCTCCTCTCACCCTTCCCCTTCCTCTTTCCCTTCCCCTTCCCCATCTCCAGCGACCTCACCGCCGCCGGCGTAGCTGGTTTTAGTCCCTTCTCCGGCGACCTCACCAAAGCCAATCCTCTTCTTCTTCAAATACTCATTCCAACACACCCAAAGAACCAAAAGAAGAAGGAATCCAAGCTTTATTCTATACATAATTCTTTTCTTTCCAACAAAAAACCACAAACAGGGGTTCTAAGCCCTCATCTCTCTCTTCTTCTTCTTATTTGCTTATTTTCTTCTTCTTCTTTTTTATTTTTCAGAACCCAGATCTGATTTTTTCTACTGAAACTAAAATCCAAGAATAAAGTTCCAACACCCCTCACCATTCCCACCACTCTGTACATCAGCCAGTCGCTAAAAATCACCATTTTTAGATCTGATTTTTCCTACTGAGGCCACCATTTGGATTTAAAAAAAAAAAACTCAAATGAGCAAAAGAACCCAAGTGATAGATTTATTTATTTGTTTATTGATTGATCATTTTCTATTTGATTTCTAATGGTAACCCAGAAGCTGTTTTGGGTTCTAATTTTGGGAGTGTTTTGGGTTTGTATCATTTACTGAAGAATGGATGTTGTGAAATGCATTTTTTAGAAGGGGATTGTGTATTTTTTGAACTGATCTCGAATTGGGGTTGTTTTTTTCAGTTGGGTTTTGGGTGCTTGTGATTTCCTAATATATTGAACAGTTGAGTATGTTATTGCGCTATTTTAGGTCGCTGAAGACGGAAAGAAGAAAAAAGAAGAAGGAAGAGGAGGAGGAAAAAGAAAAAAAAAAGGAAAAAAACCGACAAGGAGAGGGATATCAGCACCGGTGCGGAGGGGAAGGGGAAAAGGGAAGGAGGCACAGGTGAGGAGGAAGGAGAAGGGAAAAGAGATAAAGGAGAAGGGCACAGGTGAGGTCACCGGAGAAGGGAAAGGGAAAGGGGAAAGGGAAGAGGGAAAGGCGAGAGGGAGAGTTTTTTTAAATTTTATTCTTTAATTATTATTATTATTATTATTATATTCTAAAAAATCATTATTTTATTTTAAAACTTTGCCACGTCAGCCCTCTGTTAAGTAATAATGGAATCAGTTAGTTCAGAGACCCAATGGAACTATTTAACTAAATTTGGAGACTTGATTGTTTGGATTTTGAAACATAGGGACTAAATAGACACAAACTTGAAACATGAGGGACCAAAAAGGTACTTTTCCCAATATTTTATTAAGAAGTGGAAATACGAAGCAAGTACATTATAATTGTTATAAAAAAAAAAGAAGTGGGTTGAGTCACATGGGTGGTGGTTGATTTGAAAAAAATAGCATTGAGGGTATTAAATAGGTGACATTTGGAAAGAGAATGTGTTGGATTTTCAAGAACAAGATACTAACATCTTGTAGTGCAGTGGAATTGTTGAAAATTCAATAACGATCGGAGAATAATCACGAGGAGAATTCTCACTTGTTCACAGCCCCAAATTATTTTAGTGAGAAAAGGAAAAAGAGAAATTGAGAGGATGAGATTTTTTTCTCCTGTTCTCTCCCACGTCAAAAGAAGGATTCCATTTTGCGTTATACCCCCTACAGTTTTTAAAACTGCAGAGATTCTCTTGAGATGGCAGTTACAGAAACTGCCTTCCCATTTTGAATTTATAAAAAAAATTAATATATATATAATTAATTAAATAACATATATTTATTTAATCATATAATTGAATAATCTATATATTCAATCATTAATACTTTCATCTCCCACTTGCACATAATGTACTTTCATTATGGGCGTATAAAACGCAATTCCTATCCTCATTTCTCAAAATCATGGGACACATTCCTTTTCATTTGCATTAAATTTCATACAAGAAAATGAGCCATGTGACCGTCATACTTTTATCTCGAGACCCTGTCACTTTACAACGGTTAAGTATATAAAGTAACCTAATAATTGAGTAGAGTAAGTGTGAAGTGCCCTAGAGTCATTTAGTCACATAAATTATAACTTACGATCTCTTCTTGAAATATTATATTTTCATGTTTATGTATTCACAATCATATTACAAAAATATAATTGGTCGACCAGTGAATACATTACAATGTGACACTTGAAATGATCTTTCCTTTTCTAAAATATTTCCATTTCAAAACAACTACTTACTAGGTAGGCCCCATTAGATCGAATCATTCATGACCATTGGTAACCTTCTTAAGATAGCTAACATCAAAGTGAAACTTCAAACAATTTTAGCCAAAAGGTCATAAAGGTACTTATAGGGATTTTTCAATCTCAAGGGTCTCATATAACAAAGAAGTAGAGATCAATTAACTTCTGCTGCCCTTTGTGGTCATATTTAGCACATGTGGCATGAAACATATGTTACAGTATTTTACTCTTTATCATCAGAGTGTATGTCTCAAGTAATATTGTACAAATGATAGTTCAGATACACTCAGTATCTAACTTGAGTCCACTACTCTACCTTTATATTCTATCAACAAATGATTATTGGAATTCCATATGACATTCATAAACAGTTTAAGATGAACAGTGGAATTGTCACATTCGATCATAATATGATCTCATCTTGATCACTTATCAAAGCGATATATTCTTTTAAGCATATGCTCTCATTCTATTGTACTACTATAACAATAAAATTGCTTAAAAAATATCTCATTTCTAATCAACACAAAAGTCATAGAAGCGATTGCTTGTGGGAGAAAGCCAATCTACTGTCCCACATACTTTTGATTATATGTACTAAACATTTGTGTGTATGCATTCTAAAGTACAAAACTTTATTTCATATATCAGAATAAGCGTAATAAAATTTGTTGAGAAGTACAAAGTCAAAACCTACGCAATCCTAAAGATTTAGTGTGACTATTGAAAACATCTCTAGGTATAGGCTTGGTAAAGGGGTCTACAACCATGTTGTTCGTTGATAAATATTGCACATTCACCTCCTTTTGCGCAACCATATCTCTAAAAAAATTGTATTTAATGTCTATGTACTTTGTCTTAGAGTGATATTTGGGATCCTTCATGAATGCTATGGCAGCCTGATTATCGCAATTCACTAATACTAAGTCAGGGGTGCTTTCTTTAAATCCCAAATGGCTTAAAAATCTTTTAAGCCACACTACTTCTTGTACTGCCGCTGAAACTACCACAAATTCAGCTTCCATTGTTGATAAGGCTATACAAATTTGTTTCTTACTATTCCATGGAATTGCTCCTTTGTTCAATAAGAATACATATCCTGAGGTAGATTTTCTTTCATCTAAATCTCCTCCCCAATTGGCATCTGTGTAGCCTTCTAATTTCAAATCGTTTCCTTGATGGCATAGTGAATAATTCATAGTGCCTTTGAGATACCAAAGTATTCTCTTAACAGCCTTCCAATGGGGTTGCCTTGGGTTTGACTGATATCTGCTTATCATACTAACGGCAAAGCAAATGTCTGGTCTCGTACACATCATGGCATACATGAGGCTTCCAACAGCACTCAAATAAGGAACCTTTCTCATTTGTTTTATTTCTTCAGGAGTCTTTGGACACATTCTTTGACTCAAACTTTCGTCTTTTGTGATAGGAGTATCAATGGGTTTGCAATCTTGCATTTTAAATCTTTCAAGAATTTTCTTAATATATTGACCTTGTGATAGGGCTAAAATCCTTTTGGAGCGATATCTTTCAATCTTAACTCCAAGTATATAAGTTGCTTCACCCATATCTTTCATTTGAAAATTTGTGGATAGACATTCCTTAATGGTTAACACGTACTCCTTATCTTTTCCAGCCAACAGTATGTCATCCACATATAGTGAAAAAATCACACACTTATCTTTGTTTGTTTTGACATACACAGTGGTCTTCATCGATCATATGAAAATTATATGAGATGATTACTTGGTGAAATCTAATGTACCACTGTCTGGAAGATTGTTTGAGACCATAAATTGACCTCATTAAGTTACATACTTTATCTTCTTGTTCTTCAGTAACAAAATCGATAAGTTGTTGCATATAAATCTCTTCTTCCAATTCACCGTTTAGAAATGTTGTTTTCACATCCATTTGATGCAATTCTAAATCTAAACTGGCAACTATAGCTAGGATAAACCTCACAACATGTGAGAAGGTTTCTTCATAATCTATTTCTTCATGTTGTGTGAATCATTTGGCTACAAGACAGGCCTTATACCTTTCAATCGATCCATCAGCCTTACGCTTAATTTTAAGAATCCACTTGTTACCAATTGCTTTGCGTCTTCTAGGGAGATCAACTAGCTCCCAAACTTTATTAGATTTCATTGATTCCATTTCTTCTTCCATTGCTTTCATCCAATATTCTTTATTAGGACATTGAAGATCCTTTTGAACATTTTTCGGCTCTTCATCATCGTCAGGTGTAATCATGTATATCTCATCATCAAAGAGACGTTTTGGTATTCGAACACGATTACTACGTCTGATTTGTGGTCCATTTAATTGTCGTTCACTTATTGATTCCATTGAATCACGTGATAATTGTTCAATCGAATCACACGTTGTTTGTGATTTTCTAAATCACACGCAGTGTTTAAATCTCTACCACTTGGATGATATATTGTTGGTAGATCATTTATAGTTTCCCATGATGGTAAAAACAAATCGTTTTGATCATTATTTTCAAATAGGGATATCTTAGTATTGATCTCACCTTTTATTGGAAAATCATTCTCCAAGAAAGTAGCATCTCGTGATTCGAATTCAGTCACACTCTCACTTTCTTGTTCACAAATGAACACATACCCTTTTGAATGTTTTGAGTATCTTATAAATATACTCTTTTTACCTCTTGGACCTAACTTTCCATGTTGATGTAATGATTCATGTACATAAGCAGCACATCCCCATGGTCTCAAACCACTAAGGTCCGGTTTTCTTAAGTCCATAATTCATAAGGTGTGGAAGTGACAGACTTTGAAGGTACGCAATTTAGGATATAAGTAGCAGTCAATAGAGCATCACCCCAAAAGGTGATTGGCAGTTTCGCTTGTGCCATCATTGACCTAACCATTTCTAGAAGAGTTCTATTTCTTCTTTCAGCTACTCCATTTTGTTGTGGTTTCCTTGGAGTAGTCAACTGTCATACTATACCATTTTCCTCACATAACTGTTAAACTGATTAGACAGATATTCACATCCTCAGTCTGTTCTCAAGGCCTTAACCTTTTTATCTAATTGATTCTCTACCAAATTTATAAATTTTCTAAAACACTCCAATGTTTCAGACTTGTGGGAAATTAGATAAACATAACCATAACATGTGAAATCATCTATGAAAGTGATAAAATATTCACCCCCATGTCTTGCCTTCACACTCATAGGTCTACAAATGTCAAAATGAATTAATTGTAATGGAAGTTCAGCCTTAGTTACTTTACCAAATGGTTTTCTTGTCATTTTTCCCACTAAACAATTTTCACATATACCGTCAACAAAGTTAATTTGACCTAACAAGCCTTCTTTAGCTAATCTAGTCATTCTATGTTGACCTATATAACCTAATCTAGCATGCCACATAGTCACGTCAACATTTGCATCAACATATGATGTTATCAGGGAAAAACTAGCTTAATTATTGGATATCATATCAACAATATCCATTACTATAAAACCGTTCAATAGAAAACCATAACCATAAAGTACATTATTCAAAGAAAGAGTTAACAAACTACCAGACAATTTAAAAGTATAACCAAGTGTTAAAAGGGCAGAAACAGAAAGAAAATTTCGTCGTATGTCAGGCGCATATAACACATCATGTAGAAACAAAGTACGACCATTCTGCATGTTCAACTTGTAGGAACCAATGCCTTTCACAGGTACACATGCATTGTTTCCAACATAAAGCCACCTTGCTCCTGATGGAATTCAACGAAATTCCACATATACTCGCGAGCATAATGACCATTTTTCTGACAATTGTAGCTCTTGATATTTGCTTTCTTCTTTTTAGGACGAGACATGGGACGCTTTCCCTTACCTTTGTCATTCTTACCTTACTTATGTTTCTTATTCTTATGATCTCCCTTCCCCTTAAAATCTCCTTGATGTTTACATTTGTGACCTTTGTTCCCATGAGAACTAGGTCCAGCCATATACACGTCAGCATTGTCAGGCCTTGTTGCCTCCATGCAATCTTCTTCTAACTCGAGGTGACGTGCAACATCAGCGAGAGTTTTAATTCCCTCATTGTGGGTAAGGTGCACCTTTATGTGCTCCCAATTATGGGGAAGGGATCTAATAGCAGCTTGAACTTGCTGTTCATTAGTCAGGACATGACCAACTTCTTTTGCTCACTAATCATATTAGACATCTCCCTCATGTGTGTGTCTCATATTGTGATTAGGGCATTTCTTATAAGTGTCAAACTTAATAGTGAGTTGCCTAAGTTTGGTGACAGAAGTTCCACCAAACTTCAATTTTAATGCATCCCACATGTCCTTAGCAAGGTTGTAAGAGCGAAACTCACGCATGACATCATTGTCCATGCTGCTCAGCAACGTAATGTGAGCCAATGAGTTTTTCTTCTTCCAGGCATCATAAGCCTCACGGTCCTTTCTATGTTGAGTCGAGTTCCCTTCCTCAGGCTCACTTAACACATGGTTTAAAACTTCAAGAGTCTCTTGCTCTTCTAGGACGTACTGTATTTTCATGGACCAAATTTCATAGTTATCCTTATTCAGCTTCTCACCTTTGTTTAGTTCAGCTATTATATTCTTAGAAACAGATGCCATAATTTCAGAGTCTACAAAACATATTTGCACAAAGAATTAATCCATTTGCACAACACACGACCCCTAGTATTTTACAATTTTCAAATAAATTTGATCATAATAATTTTATATAACATCGAGTCGAAATATCACTATGTTTCAAAATCATGGTCTATGCTATGTAAAATTATTATTCACAAATTTATCATATTGTAAAATAATAAAATACTTTCATCAAGTTAAATAAAATGAGACATACTCATAACTTGATCACCCACATTCAAAACCTCAAAATGAGTACATATTTCATTCAACATCTGTAATTAACAACAAAATATTTACAGAATTCATGAAAGTTATTTCAAACGCAACAAAGTAATAGGGAATGAAGATTTAAAACGTATATACAAGTCATCAGGAAGTTCATGATTGAAAACTATTACCCTAGGGTTGTTCCACGTTGTACGAGTCCTATTTCCAAACATAATAGAACTATGTCTTTTCATGGCTCGATAAATAAGCTCATGCACAAAGGTTAAGATCACACAATCATATGAAACATTTCTTCTAAGTCTGTTAGAAATGTGATCCAAGAAGTTCTTCAAACTTTCATCAGGTAAAAGTGATCTAAAGACACTCAGTCTTTTATCACTTGTCAAAAGTCCTTCCCAAATAATCTCTTGTAATTGACCATTCACTAATATGACATGCTTGACTATATGCACCAAATCTAATTCATGACCCAGTTTAAATTTAATATCATGCAAATCTTCTATCATCTTTTCCACTTTAGTTCTTTGAGCCTTTGTCCTAATTATATTTGGTATCTTTATCAACCATGGCATATTTTTTGTAACATATATAGAAAAAAATAATCAACATATGATGTGACACACACAAAAAATCCAAATCAAATTTAATAAAGAAATAAAAAATGGAAAATCATGACCATTCTTAAAGAAAATAAAACATATTAAACAAACAAAACTTATTTCTGGAAAGGTGGTGGAGACATTATTTAAGACTTTAAAGGTCAAGGGTTCAAACTGTAAAGAACTCATAAATATGCAATTATTTTTCTCTTGTAGTGCAGTGGATGAGATTTTTTTTCTTCTGTTCTCTCCCACGTCAAAAGAAGGATTCCCATTTTGCGTTATACCCTCTGCAGTTTTTAAAATTGCAAAGATTCTTTTGAGATGACAGTTATAGAAACTGCTTTCTCATTTTGAATTTATAAAAAAAAAATTAATATATATAATTAATTAATTAACATATATTTATTTAATCATATAATTGAATAATCTATATATTCAATTATTAATACTTTTAGAATGTGTAATGGAGGAGTACTTGTTATTAGGAAAAAAAAAGATAATGCATTAGTTTGGTAAATAGATTGAGTTTTATGTAATATGAGTTGGTAATTAATAGAGATGTCCACGGGGCAGGGCGGGGCCGGGGAATGGATTCCCCATCCCCGTCCTCGCCCCCCATTTCATTCTCCGTCCCTGCGAGGAATTCACGAGGATCGGGTTCCCCGCGGGAAATTTTTTCCCGTTCTTTTTTTATTTATTTTTATTTTTTTTAAATTTATTCTCAACCATAGTAGAAATTATTTAAATGAATAATTTTCAATATAATTCTATTTAAAGAAAATGTTATAAAATTTCCTAATAAAAACAATAATATACCATAAGTAAAAATACTATAATGTCGAAACAACTTAATTTCTAAAAATTCAAATTTCAATATTACAACATAGTCTTTAATTTTTTTTTTATAACGAAATAGTCTTAAACTAATTCCTACTATAGTTTTTTTTTTTTAAATTCTATTTATAGGTAATAATATATATATATATATATAATACTAATCGAGGCTGGGCGAGGGCGGGGTCGGGGACAGGGACGGGGAATTATTTCTCGTCCCTGTCCTCATTTAGCCAACGGGGAGAAAAATCTCCTCACTCCCTCCTCCATTCCCTATGTAATCGGGGATTCCCTGCCTCGCAGGTTAAATGGACATCTCTAGTAATTAAGTAAGTATGTGCTCATATGGTATTTTAATTACTATTTCAGGTCAATTAGAGGTTGGAAAAATTTACGATCCAAGCACATCAATCCAATAGTAGTAGTGAGTGGTTTATTTTATTAAATATTTTATTATTTAACTAATATTGTGAAATTTATGAGTATATAATTACGTATGAGTTGGAGCAATTATTCTGAAACTTTCAGAGGAATGACTGGGAATTCTAATATTATATAATTTTAACCAAAATTATGATTTTAGAGATGTTTGGGAGATTCTAGTTATTACTTGAGAAGTGTACATGTTTAATTTTATTCGAAAAATCTCTCAAATTTATGAAATGTTGTTTTTGGAAAAGAGTATGATTTCCAGAAAGACTTTGAGAATTAAGGAATTTATGTTAAAAGTGGTTTTCAAATCACTAAATCTTCATACCCATGGTGATTACTCATATGCTATATGAATGTGTTCTATAGTATACAAGAGAGAGAGGTCTTGGGGACCCACTCTTGCACACACATAGGTTTTGGGTCATGTGTTAGGGTGCTTAGTCCTTCGGGGATAGCTCTACGTGCACGTATGACAGAGATTTGCTCTGCTATATACCTTGAGATTACTCGGTACATAGTATGACAGAGATTGTTTTGCTGTGCATATGGAGATTACTCCACACCAGTAGAATGGAGATTTGGGTACATGTTTGGTGATGAGTTTTACGGGCTTATGCATATGTTTTCAAGAGTTGTAACTACATATTTTCTCTCTATACATATATATACTGTTATTAGCGAATGTTATGTTTTAAGAGGTATTGTAATAGATTTTACTGTGTTTTTAGTGATGGTGGGAACTTAAAATTGTTCTTGATTTTTATTATGATTTTTATAGAGTTTTGAATTATGTGTATTGCGTAAATGGTTTCCCTGAAAGTTATTTACTTATGAACTTACCACTCACTAGGACTTTTAGCTCATTCTTTCTTCCTACATTTTTCTACCAGGTAGCATTTGAGTTTTGGGTGAACGTACTGAAGTTTACATCTGCCACCAGGCTTGCTATATTGCATATCATTTTTGTATGCACATGTGCTTTGAACGCATCTTTTGTAACTAGAGTGGCTAATATGAGTTTAAGCGCACCAAGTTTTGTGTTTCGCGTTGGCTTGGGTTTAGTACTTGTAAATTGTTAGCGATGTTTTTGGCTTTCTAAAGTTACGTTTGAATGGTTGGAGTGATGCTGAATAGTGTGTTTGAGAAGGATTTGGAGAGAGTAACGAAGTTATATATATATATATATATATATATATATATATATGTATGTATGTATGTATGTATGAATGTATGTATGTATGTATGAATGTAAGTATGTATATTTTCTATTTGGGAGTGTAATGTTTCAAAATTCAGGTATGTTCATCCGTTTTTCAGGGGAAACTCTGCCGAAATTTTTGTGAACTTTGTTCCAATAAAATTTTTGCTGGCCACCTATTATTTCCAAAACGTGTTTTGTTTTGCTAAGTTGGACAATGGGTTCCATTTTTTTTAGTTGGGATTAATTGTCGACATGCCATGTCCTAGGTTGGTTAGGGTGATCTGGGACAGGGTGTGTCAATTTTAAATATGAAAAGACTTATTAGTCATACAGAACACAAGAGAAAACTATTATCAGCCGTTATGAACATTATCGCTTCTATATATATATATATATATATTTAAATAAAATGTTGAGCTACCTGAAAGATGTTTATTTAGTTTGAATTATATATAATTTCGAATCCTTTTAAATATACATCACAACATCAGAAATCTCATTTGATTTCCTTAACATCTCATGAGTACTATATATTTGATCACTTTATCATGCAAATATCATAAATGAAAAGTCCAAGCTTTCTAAAATATAAAAAGGTGGAATAATATATTCTAAAATATTTAAAATTCATGTTTCAAAATTTATTATCGTTGTCCACATCCCAATTTGCAAAACATGTTATTGAGAGCTTAGGGATAGACCATACCTCATTTTCAGTTAGCACTTGAATAACATCCTCATGATACCACAATCTACTACGTTCTCCAGGATTTGGAGATTCACGGCGAACGATCTCTCTACCCATTAATTGAATCAAGTCATGCATTTGGAGTGAATTATCTTCAATATATATAAGACATTTTTTCGTAAGCGCTCTAATTCCAAAATCAGGGTAGAAATCACAAGCATCGAAAAAAGAGTTTACATCTTCTTTTCTATACCCTCTGAAGAAGCATGCAATATCTAAAAAAATTGCTTTCTCAAGTTCGTCAAGTCCATCAAAACTTAGTTTAAGTTTATTGTGAACATCCTCGTTTGGAATTTTTTTCAACTTCTGCAAATGGCTTTTCCACTCAAATTTGCTACAACTGTATAGAGAAGCCCCCACCACGGTAAGAGCAAGGGGAAGTCCATCTGCATATTTAACTGCAGCATCTGAAAGCTCTTCAAAATTCACATCAAGAAGAGGACTCTTAAATGCATTCCAACAAAAAAGTTCTAGTGCATCTAAATGATTTAATTTATCAACCCTGTAGGTCCACTTAATCTCATGTTTTTTCAGAAGATGCACATCTCTAGATGTTATGATAACTCTAGTTCCAGGACCAAACCAACTTACATTTCCTGCTAATTTTTCTAGCTGGTTTGAATTATCCACATCATCGAGAACAATAAGAACCTTCTTCTTTCTTAGTCTATCCCTCAAGATATTAGTGCCTTCATCGGAAAGATTTATAGGTCTATGCATTTTAACCAACAAGATGTCTTGAAGAAGTGATTCTTGCAATTTAGTGAGCTTATCATCTCTAAAAAATTTACATTTTTCTTTTATATTAGGAAGAAAACTGCAACCTTCAAATTGATTGGCAACATGATTATAAATAGCTTTTGCAACAGTTGTCTTGCCTATTCCACCAAGTCCATAAATTCCAATCATCCGGACATCATTAGACTCCATATCTAATGTGGACTTCAGTTTTTCAATATGAGAATCGATTCCAACTGGGTTTTTGGCAACTGTTAAGAGTGTGCGATTAAGTTTAGTCCATATCTCTTGAACTATTTCCTTGACAAGAGTAGACTCAGACCTACATCAAAATAGTACAAAGTGATGACTAGATGTCATTGCCTTGCTTAATGAAAATAATAACACAAAATGTTTGTTTCATAATTATATCCACTTCAAAATTTTGAATTGAATTTATTCATCAGGCTTCATGTAATTTTCCAAACTATTATTGATAAATAATTAAGTAGAAAAAATACAATAGACAGTGGGATATATAAAGGATTATAATGAAAATTACGCAGTGTTACATTACCTCTTATCCAAATGCCACCCAGATAAGTTGGCGGCTTTAGTTAGACATTTTCTCCATTTCTCTACTTTCTCCAAGTCCTCCTTGAATCTTTCTCCATATACAATGAATGTTTTTCCAAAAGTGCCTTTCTGCTTTCGAACTTCAGAAGGATCCACATGATAGAACACTGGCCAAACCATTTGTTCTTTACCGAGCTCCATACAACTCATAATTCGAACAAGCTCATCTAAGCACCAAGTAGAAGATACATAATTTTTGGAAAACACCACAAGGAAAAACCTGGACCGATCGATTGCTTGACAAAGTTCTTGCGAAATTTCCATTCCCCTGTTCAGCCCCTCGGTGTCCATGAAGGTATTGATCCCAACCTGCACCAGAGCTTCATGGAGGTGACTTGTAAATGAATTTCGAGTGTCCTCACCTCTGAAGCTCAAAAACACATCGTATGTCCCAGAAGAGATTTCATAAACCATTGGAATTTTGCGCCCAAAATTGCACGGTTTGTACCGAAATACTAAGGGTAGACTTGAGTCTAGTAAATGATCTTCCTTTTGTTGCCTTCGACTCTCCTTCTTGTGTGGATCCTTCTTTTCTTTTTTCTTTTCTTTTTTCCCTTTTGGGCGATAAAGGAAACAAGGAATCTTCGGGTTATGATGAGGTTAAAGATGGAAATTGAAGCTGTAAGCACCAAGTAGAAGATGCATAATTTTTGGAAAACCCCACAAGGAAAAACCTGGACCCATCTATTGCTTCACAAAGTTCTTGCGAAATTTCCATTCTTTTTCCCTACGTCTTTTGAGGAGTCTTCTTTACTTTCTTTTTATTCTTTTTCTCTTTCTTCTTTTTTGACCATAAAGAAAGAGAAGAAGACATACGATAAACTTTCAATGATCTTTCTTTTGTTGCTTGTCTCCTTCTTGTGTGGTTGATGGTTCTTGCGAAATTTCCTACTTGTTTCTCCTCCTTTTCTTTTTTCTTTTCTTTTTTTCCTTTTGGGCTATAAAGGAAGTAAGGAATGAGGCTTCGGGTTATGGGAAAGTGCTAGGGTAAAAAGTAAAAACCCAACAACTCAAATGATGATCATGAGGTTAAATATGGAAATTGAAGCTGTAAATGTTATCATGTGCCGCTGCTAGCAGCTTGTCCTTGCTGCCACATCCAAGGACAGATTGCTCAAAGAAAAGAATAACTGTTCAACTAAGAGTTCATGACAGGGATTAACGTTTTGACCAAAAAAATTTAAAAAAAAAATATATATATATATATATATATATATATACATACACACCCAACCTATGAATGAAGTTTCCCTTTTGTGAATCTTTATTTATCTTCATTTTAATTCTTATTATCAGTAGTACATTGATGAAATAATGTTTATAGCTCTGAACGGTATCGTATGTCCAAGAAGGGATTTAATTTAAGAAGCCATACGAAATTTGCCACCAAAAATCACATTATTTATAACAAAATGCTAAGCGGACTACATATGTTTGCACTCAACGTAAACCAATTCAATGATTTTTCCTACGTTTTGTCAAAAAAAAAAAAAATCCTACGTCTTTCGAGGAGCTTCTTTACTTTATTTTTATTCTTTTTCTCTTTCTTCTTTTTTGACCATAAAGAAAGAATAAACGAGCCGAACACTGAAACTACAAATCTATGGTAGTTTAAGTCTCATTTGATAACTATTTAGGCCCCGTTTGATAACCATTTGATTTTTAATTTTTGGTTTTTGAAAATTAAGCCTATAAGTATCATTTCCATCTATGGATTTCCTTGTTTGTTATCAATTTCTTACATATGTTTTCAAAAACCAAGCCATGTTTTGGAAACTAAAAAAAAGTAGTTTTCAAAAACTTGTATTTGCTTTTGGAATTTGGCTAAGAATTCAAATGCTTCCTTAAGAGAGATGAAAACAATTGTAGAGAATTGGGAGAAAACAAGCTTAATTTTCAAAAACTAAAAACTAAAAACCAAATGGTTATCAAACGGGACCTTAGTTTTTTATTTTTAGTTTTTGAAAATTATGCTTGTTTTCTCACCATTTCTCTACGATGGCTTTCATCGTCTCTACAATTGTTTCTATCTTTTGTAAGAAAACATTTGAATTCTTAGCCAAATTCCAAATTCCAAAAACAAGTTTTTTAAAACTATTTTTTTTAGTTTTCAAAACTTGGCTTGCTTTTTTAAAACATATCTAAAAAGTAGATAATAAAACATTGAAAGTCATGGGAAAGTAGTATTTATAGGCTTAATTTTCAAAAACCAAATGGTTATCAAACGGGTCTTAACTATGAGTTTTTACTATAGCACTTTTTTTTTGTACAATAATCACTACAAGAAAGTGACTATTTTCGAAGGTCATATCCTTTGAAAAAGCACTTAGTAGACCTTCGATAAATCTTTTTTCAAAGGTTAATTCAACCTTTGAAAACCGTCGAAATAAATCCTATCGAAAAAGCTCTTTCAAAGGTAGGTTAACCTTTGAAAATTCATATTTTTCAAGGGTTTTATTAACCTTTGAAAATTAATATTTCTCGAAGGTTATATGTCGTTGATAATTGTCAAATTATTTGTTGATTATAAAAAATAGGTGTTATCTTTTTCGAAGGTTCTCATTATTTTCAAGGGGTATAACGTTATTTTCAACAATGTTTTAAACCTTTAAAATTGGTTCTTTATAGGCAATTGTAAATCCGACAATTGTAAATCCTTCGGAAAAAAAGATGTAGAAATCTAAAATAAAATTGTATTTTCAATTGAACCTTCACAAAATTTTCTATACACAATATTGGATATGATAGATATGTTAATGCTAATCGCCAAGGCAACCACCAAAAGGGTCATTTGGGTGGTCATGAGAGACTTGCAAGTTTGTAGATGGAGCTGGATGCATGGGGATGTCTTTGTCATTAGAACCATTGCCAACACTAACCATTAACATCATGAATGCATCAAATTCAATCAATTATGGTATATCTGATCAACAATTCATGAACCAAGTCTAGATTAATTCTCTCTCAGAGATAGCAACTCAAATAACATGCATGGCAGTCCTCCAACAAGGAAAACAGAAGAAAAACCCAAAAATCAAACCGCATCATCTAGTAAGAATCAGAAACAAAAATCCAATGATACAACAAAACTCTACTACTTAAAGAGAACGAAATGCAAAAAATAGCGAATTAATTATAGAGAAGAACATATACCATTATAATATTTCACTTAAGTTCCAGTTGCAGTTCAATATTCACATGGAATCGTTCAAGTAATCATTTTTGTTAATTTTGTTAAAAAAAATACTTGCATTAGATAAGATAGAACAAATACCTCTTCTGCAAATAGCTCCTCAAGAACACGATTAATTTATTGGTCTTCCGCCACCATAGGTAGTGCATTCCATACTAACTAATTCATTAGACAACACATAATCACTTATTCTAGAAACTAATACCAGGTTTCTAGTCCTCGAATCTAGTATTTCGCTAATTATTATTGATATGTCTGATGCTTGCTGCATTTCTCGAATCCATGAGTGGTGAGAAAACCTAGGAAGTCGCAAGGACGTTGAAGTTAACTTCATATCTTTGTTCGAAAGCCTCTTCAACTGCGATATGACAAAGTGGTTGCCTTTTACCTTACATATCCCAACAATTCCAATAAATAGTTCCAATTCAACTTAATAGATACCAACTCATAAACCAAGATAAAATGGGGCTGCACAGCATTGATAACTTGAAGTTATAATAGATATTGCAAAAAACAGCCTTGAAAATTATGCTCTTCTTTAGGAATATGCTTTAAATCATCCAATGGTGCTTGTGTATCTATTCTAAAGATTACACTAACCTGGCCAGACGAATAAGCTCGATAAATCCATAGTACCATTCTAGTACTTGCATTTGTGCTCCTATGTTGAGACAATTTATCAAAATACTAGCACAATTTCATCAATGATTCTCAATCGAAAATCCAGCACAAATGGATTTTTGAGTTCTCAAATGGATCAACCTCAGCTCGCCCAGGTTCCTAGATTAGAGAGATAGTTGAAGCAACAAGTTAATAAAAGAAGAAAAAAAAAAAGAACAAACAGGCAAAACAAAGTTAAGAAACCTGAAATCTAACCTAACAAATTCATTTATTCTGTAGAATAACTATATGTTTGCTCATTAACTATTGAGATAGACATCTCTATCTAGAATCATTACTATGAAATCAATAGCCACAGTAGGAATGGTCCATTTGCAAAAAAAATAATAACTTGAAACTAATTGTTTCCTTCAATGATCAGATTTATGTGTGTCCGAGCATTGAAATAATACACACTTGGACTATTTCCACATCAGTTTTCTTTTAAAATGGGAGAGTGTAAGGTAAATGGTAGAGCATGTGCATACCCGCCATCTTAAAGTATACACGCCTTCAGGGATGTGGCCTTAAGGACTCTTAACAGATTCAGGAGGCAGAAATGGCACTCCCAATGATACAACTCCCAATGCCCTCTCAGGATGTTTCAAAGCAAAGTAATAAGCTGACCGCTCCAAAATCTTTCCCAAGAACAAACACCTAAGTAATTTTAGAAGATTGCAGAAGATTTCTTAGTTTGCAAGTTATGTTGTGATAAAAATAATTCAATATCAAGAATTGGAATGACATTTAACATAAAATCATTAAAACAAAAGCAAATATGCTACCAAGCTGACAAACTAGTTTCATGTTTTTTAAGCTGGTTTGAAACAATGGACATCAGTATGTTTTAGGGGCCTTAGAAATTTCCTTGTTGAGAAGGGGCAGAGACAAAGAGTCTACATGTGACCTTTTTTTCATTTACATATCAGAGATAAGGTCCGAAAATAAGAAATGGTGATTCCTCTTTACATCAATGATTAATTATCAATGAACACTTCTCAATTAATCAATTCATCAAGCAGTTCATTTTATCAAACACCTTGCAGTCAATGTAACTCCAATCTTTTGCTTAATTTTTGGGAATCCTATTGGCTTGGAAACAATTGCAACCAAATTAAAAAAGCACATCATAGATAAGGAGAGTAGTACGTTGGGGATGTTGAGAGCGTCAAGAATTCCAAGGAGGTCGCTGATGAGGTCACTGAATGAAGCCTTGGAGGGGTCGGCGGGCGAATCGGAGAGTCCATATCCTCTGTAATCGGGAGCGATTGTTTGGAAGAATGAAGCCTTGGAGGGGTCGGCGGGCGAATCGGAGAGTCCATATCCTCAGTAATTGGGAGCGATTGTTTGGAATCCGGTAGCAAGAGCGATCATTTGGTCCCTCCATGAGTACCAAATCTCCAAAAATCCGTGCAGAAAGACGACATTGGAACCTGAAAAATGGTAAAAAGAGCAGCACAGACAGACACAGAGTAGGTTTTTGTAAGCAAAACAAGTTATGGCGAAGAAATTGGCGATGAGATGAGTGATCACCAGTTTCGATCAATTGAAAGCGCGTCAAATCGATGCTCTAAAACTTCGATTTCAGAAATTAGAACTTGGAAGTGACTTACATAGGCGACGAAAAGAGTGGAGGTGGACTTGTCGAAGAGGATGAAGGTGAAGCTGCCGCAAGGAAATCTCCAACGGAGAAAGAAGATCGGTTCGCAAATGTTTTCTTTGTTGGTTTTTCTTTGTCGATTTCAACTCAGTGGAGGAAGAAGTGAAATCCCCCATTCAAACTTAGCAGACCGCAAGTCAATTTACGTAATTGCCCCTCTCCCCCTCCACGTTAGTCGTCGTTCCCATCCATTCGAGACTCTTTGGTAACGATATTGCTTGTTTTTTTCTACGGTTTTTAATAACATTTGATAAAAAGTAGTATTTTTCAAAGGTTTTTTTGGATACCTTCGATAAAAGATAATGTATTTTTTAAAAGTTTTTAATAACCTTCAATAACATGTAGATATTTTTCAAAGATTTTTTCAATACCTTCGATAAAATATAATATATTTTTTAAAGATTTTGAATAATCTTCGATAAAATGTATATATTTTTCAAAGGTTTTTTTTCAATACCTTCAATAAAAGATAATATATATTTCAAATATTTTTACATGTCCTTTGATAAACACTAATCTTTTTCAAAGGCTTTTAATAACCTTCGATACAAGGTAGATATTTTTCAAAGGTTTTTTCAATACCTTCGATAAAAGATAATATATTTTTCAAAGGTTTTCAATGACCTTTGATAAATGTATAACTTTTTTCGAAGGTGTTTAATAACCATTGATAAAAAGTAAATATTTTTCAAAGATTTTTTAGATACCTTCAATAAAGGATAATATGTTTTTCAAAGGTTTTTAAAAACCTTCGATAAAGATTAGATATTTTTCAAAGGTTTTTTCAATATCTCCGATAAATGTATATCTTTTTCAAAGATTTTCTATAACCTTTGATAAAGGTGGTCGAAATAGACCAACTTTTTTTTGTAGTTAATGTGGAGTGTGGAAGAGTAAACTTTCAACTTCAAACAAGATAAGTTATACTTTATTCACTAAGCTAGAAATCGAATTAGTTTGTCTAGAGCATTTTAATTTGAGTAAAACATATGTCTTTATCAAGTTCTTTAGACCAATAGACCTATAATTAGTGAGCCCAATTATTAGGCTAAAGACTGCAATATTTTTATACCAAGTTTATGATAAACTAAATTCTTCAATTTTGAAGAAAATAGAAGGGAAACTGTCGACTCGAGCATAGTTCAACTTGTATAAAGCATGGACCATCAATCTAAGAAGCCAAAGGTTCAGATCTCCCACTCCACATATTGTAAAAAAAAAAAAGAAAAAAAAAACTATGGGACAAACCTTAATGGGAGGAATAGTTGAAGTGAAAGGATTGTTCACATTGATGCAAGTGCTTGATTCACGTATGCTCTGATCAATTATCATTACAATTAAGAGCATGTTTGGGAGTTATTTTAGAAATATTGATTTTAGCACAATTGATTTGTTTAAAATTGATTTATTAAAAGTGATTTTCATATAATCATTTTAATGTTTAGTTCTACACTTTCAATAGTGATTTTAATACAATTAAAAGTGATTTTCAAAAGGCATGTTTGGGAGCGACTTTAAAATAAGTATTTTAAGCTAAGTGATTTTAAGTACAATTAATTGTTTAAAAGTATTTAGTTATAAATAATTTTAATATTTGATTCAGCAGTTGTAAAAGTGATTTAAATTTAATTAAAAGTATTTTTTTTAAAATGATTAATGTTTGTTTTCAAAGGTGATTTTAGAATCAAGTTACGAAAAAAAAAAAGTATTGCATTTGAGATTTTTAAAAAAATAGAAGGCGGCAAACAAAAGTTATACATAAAGAACTAAAAATTAAGAGAGAAAATATAAAGCTAGAGAAAATTTTCAAATAGAAAAAAAAATGTTAGAGACATGGAGGGATAAAAATTTTAGAGGGAGGGACAAAAAATTTAGAGAGAGAATTTTAATAAAGAGAGCAAAATTCAAAGATAGATAAATAAAGATAGAGAGATAAACAAAAAAATTTGAGCAGAATGATAAAAATTTTAGGAAGAAAAACTTTAATAAGGCAAAAAAAGTTAAGAGTTAGGGACAAAAAAGTACAAGAACAAAAAGGTTGAGCAAAAGGTAAAAAATTATAGAGAAAAAAGTTAAAACGATGCAAAAATTATAGAGAGGAACAAAAAAAATTAGAAATTAAAAAAAAAAATCAAATAGAGTTAAAACCATTAGAGAGAAAAAAAAAGTGAGAAAAATGAATAAAAATTTAAAAATATAATAAAGTAAGAGATACACATTATTAAAATTTTAAAGAGAGAAAAAATTTTATTTTGTAAACAATGACGGGTGGATTCAATGGTGAAGGTTTTGAGAAAATACACTTCTTGATGGAAATTTATGAATTTTTTTACAAAGGATGACGGTTTTTACCCACCACCAAAGGTATACTTTTTTTAAAATGCAAATAATAGTCATTTTAAATCACAATCACTTGACAAAAATCATTTGGGAATACCTCTCAAGTGATTGACCGGGAATCACTTCAAGTGATTTTGAATATTTCAAAAATCACTTATTCACCATTGTCAAACATCACAATTTTGGAAGATAAAGTGATTAGGCATGTCAAAAGTGATTTTGGCCACACAAACATGCCTTAACAACCGTTTGAAAAGTGCTTTATTTTATGTTAAAAAAATGTTTCGAGAACAGTTTGTATTCTATAGGGAAAATTACATAAATGTGCATGTAAAAATAATTACTTCCAAAAAACAGTACTTTGAAATTAATGACAAAAATAGAGTAAGTGCAAATTGGATGTTTCAAAAATTAATCGAGAAATATTTGCGAGCTTCACTTGCTAAATATTTACTCAACCTTTCTACTCCCATTCCCCAATCCTTTTGTATCAAATCGATCCTAATTCTCTTTCGCCGATTAACGCGATCGAGCAAGTGGTATCAGAGCCTATTTAGGCAATAAAATTCAAGTTTCAGCAAGATTCTTTTGTTGATTTCAAATTCTTTTCCGGGGGGTATATGATCGTGATATCATTCTCTCTTTATAATCGGAAAGAATTTTGTTAATTCTTTTTAACATACTTTTTCTTCCAATCCCTTTGATTGTCAGTTTGGTCTCACGGTTATTAGGTGTCTGGCAAGGGCAGAAGGTGTTCCCGGCAGAGAGCGTAAGACCGTTGGTAAGCCGCCCGTTCCCCCTAATAGTGAGAAGACGGATTCTAGGTGAGGAAGCAAGAAGAAGTTATTAAAGAGAATTCACTCTATTCTCTCAGATTTTAGAGAAAAGAAAATATCATAATCGGATGACCGACCGTGTGAAGACTTTCTTCAACAAATGGAAGACAAATGCTGAAGCAAGAAGGCGACAAGCCGAAGAAACCAAGAAGAAGGCAATAGCCACCAGAGTAGGAAAAGCTGAACAGCAAATGGTGCTAGAAGCAAATAAGCACCGATTCAAAGAAGGAGATAGTGCAGATCTTAACATCAAGAATACACTATCATCCATTCAATCCATCCAGAGATCAATTGTCCAATGGGACGTCCCAAAAGTAAATCCCTCGTTAATTTACGACACAGGGATCTTCAATCAAATGAAAGGAATCAAAATTTTTGAACGAACAATTCCAATCGTCAACAATCCAGAAAAGATACGCCTGTTCTCATCCGAGATGTTATGGCAGCATAAATTGAAGGAATATCAATTCCTTCATATCGGTCTCGTTCAAGTAGGTATAAGACCCTTATACCGACCAGGCCTCGATATTCCAATCCTTGTAGCTCTAAGAGACAAGAGACACCTGGACTACAAAAACTCTATGCTAGGACTCATTGAAGCCAACCTAGGAAGAGGTCCAGTCTACTTCAACGTCTATCCCAACTTCCCAGTTTCTTTAACTGATCCAAATATACTAAACACTTTAGTATTGGATATCAAGTTTAAGAATTTGAATGTTGAGAAGATGACGGAATCATTCGCTCTGATATGGCGAATAAACTACAAGATTATGAAGACTAATTTGGAGCCAAGATGTATTGTAGAAGCACCGCCAGAAGGACAGACGATCCTATTTGAAGCGGATTTCGAAAATAATTTAATTGAGATTCCCAAGATGCTATCATGGGAAGACATAACAAGAAGGTCCGAGTGGGATTTGGAGAAAGCTTTTACTCTGCCAAAGCCCAAGCCAAGGACTTTAACCCTCATAGAAGAAAAACCAGATGGAAGCGTTCATATCGAGTTCGAAGATGAAGGTCCTTCAAAGCCAAGGATAACTCACTTCGCTCCATCCAGACATAGCGCCTCGATGAGCAGAGCAACGCCGGCGCCATCAGAATTAAATAGGTCGGCCTTTCTTAGATTAGAGAAGGTGAACCTAAACCAGGAAATTCCAGAGATGATTTATCAAAGGAATACTTCGCCAACCCAAACAGATATGGAAGCCAATCAGCTTAATATGATTCAGAGTGAATTCCAGATAGACTTGGAAGCTCTGAAGAAAGAATTCCTAGATCCAGCATGGGCAGAACCCAGAAGGATACTCTTCGAGCGATTTACAGCAGAAGAGAGGGAGCAAATGAAAGCTGAATGGAAGAAGGTCATGATAACCTTAGAAGAAAATATACCCTTCTTTGAATGGTATATGAACAAAGAAGATTGGCTAGCAAAGTCAGTCAATGTTCTAAAGGAGGTATCCTGGAGAACAGCAAGAGGAGAAGTAGTAAACTCTACTCATCCTCCATTAGAATCTATCCAGTTTGAGAGTTCAAATCAAACCGTCCCAGCGGTTCCTTTCAAACTGATAGACCAGAACATTGAAGACCAGAATCCTTCAAAAGGAATTCGAGGACTTCAACTCCAGAGTAACTATACTAACAAACTTCTTTCTACCATGTCCGAACAGTTAAACAGGGTAGAAGAGAAAGTCAAAGAGGAACCAATGACCACGAAGAAGAAGATTCCCAAAGGAGAATTTGGGAGTACTGAACCAACAGCTCCATACTTCAGAACAGATGTAGGGAGTTCAATTCCAAGGATGAAGTCTAATCTAGACAAAAGTCTAGACAAATTCATCCAAGAAGTAGACAATCGTCTGAAGAAACTAACGATAAAAGAACCAACAGACCAGGTCAATGTTTTGGCTGAATCAGAAATTGATCAGACCTTAGAAGATCTGAGTCAAATGTCTCTTGAAGAAGAACGACCAAGAGAAGTACTGAAAATCCAAAATCAAAGGAGTTATACTCGGAACTATTACAAAGAAGCTCGACAAAGCGAGCAGAGAAATTGGTATCCGAGACCTTCTAAACCGGATTTAATGTACGAAGAAAGAAGTTACATGACCTACAGGTCATACGATGGAGACTTGATCTACGAATGGAATCTCGACGGCCTTTCTGAGTACCTGATCATGGGAGTTATCCAAGAGATGTTAATGGCAAACACCGCCTACATCACAAAGGAGCACTCTGACCATGCATCAGCCAAGTTCCTTTCGGCAGGATTCTCAGGCGTCCTAAAAGGATGGTGGGATCATAGGTTTACCGAAATAGAACGAAAACAGATACTCAGGCATAGAACAAGAAGACCAACAAGAACAGGAGAAAGTTCCACTGGATCAAATGAAGCCTCATCTTCGATTGTCCCAAGAGATACGATAATCGAAGAAGAAGTAGAAGATGCGGTAATTACGCTTACCCATGCAATAGCAGAAGCATTCATGGGAAAGACCACAAATTACCGATACATGGCCAGTATATCACTGAATAATCTTAGGTGCCCAAAGCTCCAAGACTTCAGGTGGTATAAAGACACTTTTCTGGCAGAAGTCTACAAGAGAGATGATTGCGAAAGCGAAATTTGGAAGCAAAGGTTCATCACCGGCCTTCCTCCATTATTTCAAACGCAATTACTGCAGTACATGGAAGAGCTGAAAGAAACGGCCACTTTAAATTGGCAGTTAGTCTCATATGGAGAACTCATCCAGAACGTTGTCAACTTTGGAATGAAGCAATGTCTGGAAGTAAAGGCCCAAGCTAAAGCCAATACGGCTGCCAACAGAAAAAAGGAGTTGGGACAGTTTTGTGATATGTACAATGTCATACCGCAAAGAAATGCCCCTTCTCAAATCGAAAAAAGAAAGGTGAGAAAACTCAAAAAACACTCACATCCCAGAAGAGGATATACGAAACAAAACGTATATCGAGAAGAAAGAGGCTACAAGCGTAGACCTACCTACAAAAGACCCTCATATACGGAAGAAAGGCAGCACAAGAAGTCTGGAAGACGGATTCAGTGCTACAAATGCAAGAAATACGGACACTATTCTAATAGGTGTCCCTTGAGGGGAAAAATCAACGAACTCCAGATTGATGAGGATCTAAAAAAGGAGCTGCTAGTCGCTTTTGGGTCAAGCTCCAGTGATTACTCACAATCAGAATCCGACAAGGAAGTCCAGATATTAAGAGAAGAATCCGAAGATTCCTCTTACTATTCTGATGAAGGAGAGTTCGAAGAAGTTCATAAAAAAGACTGCAAAAGAGGCAGAGCATGTGGCTGTTATAACAGTATAAATGTTATAACAAGTGATCAAGAATTTCTCCTAGACCTTGTGGAGAAACTCCCAGAAGAAGAAACAAAAGTTGCCATCCTCAAGCAACTAAAGGAGTCCTTAAAAAGGAATTCATCTAAGAAGGAAGATGAAAAGAAAGACATCGATTTAGATGTCATCCCCATCACTCTAGAAGACGTCTTGGGAAGAATGAAGGTAGAAAAGAAGGTCACAGTTCAAGACCTTCAATTTGAAATCAACACTCTCAAAAGAGAAGTCTCAGAAATAAAGCAGAGCTGCAAAGATGATTACTTTAAGCTCTCAACAGAAATAGCTTCCTTAAAGAAAGGAAAGCAGAAGATTGAAGAACCTTCACAGGAGCTGAAGATAAATGACGAGGTGTTCTTAAACACCATAACTAAAGTCTCATACCAAAAATGGTATACAGAGGTAACCTTAAAAGTTTCAAACTTTAAGAAATCTCTAATAGCCTTGATAGATTCAGGAGCAGATCAGAACTGCATCAGAGAAGGACTCATCCCGTCAAAATACTTCAAGAAGACGAAAGAAGTCCTAAAAGGAGCAGATGGAGAACCATTAAAGATAAAACACAAGTTACCCGAAATACATATCTGCAAGGATAGGATATGTTTCGTAACTTCGTGTCTCTTGGTCAAAAACCTAAGTCAAGACATGATCTTAGGAACTCCATTCCTCACTTAGTTGTATCCCCTAAGTGTCTCTGAAAGAGGAATCCATACCAAATCCATGGGACAAGAGATTTTGTTTGAATGGATCAAGCCAATACTTACTCATAAGGTTTATTCTATGAGTAAAGAGAATCAGCTGAACAACATCAGCCTCAAAGAGAAGCAGATAGCCTTCCTAAAGGAAGAGATCAGTTACAAAAGAATTGAAGAGAATATCGAGCAAAAGGAAATACAAGAGAAGATTCAAATCTTAAAGCAAAGGTTTGAAAAAGAAGTTTGGTCAGAACATCCCAATGCATTTTGGGACCGAAAACAACATCTGGTAAATCTACCATATGTTAAAGAGTTCAAAGAAGCTCAAATCCCGACAAAGGCTAGGCCAATTCAGATGAACTCTGAATTACTACAGCAATGTCGTACGGAGATCAGTGAGCTGTTAAAAAGGAGGCTGATCAGACCATCTAAAAGCCCATGGTCCTGCGCAGCATTCTACGTCAACAACGCAGCCGAAAAGGAGCGTGGTGTGCCCAGGTTGGTAATCAACTACAAACCTTTAAACAAAGTTTTGGAATGGATTAGATATCCAATTCCCAACAAAAATGATTTATTAAAAAGAATTTCAGGATCAAACGTATTTTCGAAATTTGATATGAAGTCAGGATTCTGGCAAATTCAAATTTCAGAAAAAGATCGATACAAGACTGCATTCAATGTTCCTTTTGGACAATACGAATGGAACGTCATGCCATTTGGCTTAAAAAACGCTCCATCCGAGTTTCAAAAAATCATGAATGATATTCTTGATCCAATTTCACAGTTTTCAATTATCTATATCGATGATGTTTTAATATTCTCATCAGGTATAGATCAACATTTCTCTCATTTGAGAAGATTTTTGGATATTATTAAACATAATGGTTTAGTGATATCTGTCTCAAAAATAAAACTGTTTCAAACCAAAATCCGTTTTCTCGGATTTGAAATCTACATGGGCCAAATTACCCCAATTCAAAGATCCATTGAATTTGCGGATAATTTCCCAGACGAGATTTTAAATAAGACCCAATTACAAAGGTTCTTGGGCTGTCTCAACTATATCTCAGATTTTATTGAAAATTTGAGGCCCATTTGCAAACCACTGTTTCAAAGACTTAGAAAAAATCCAAAACCCTGGACAGCTAAGCATACGCAAGCTGTTAGGAGAGTAAAGGATTTAGTCAAAACAATTCCCTGTTTGAGTCTTGTCAATCCAGAAGCAGCATTGATAGTGGAATCTGACGCATCCGATATTGGATATGGAGGAATCCTCAAACAGTGTTTGGATAAGCAAGAACAAATAGTGAGATATTATTCTGGAGTATGGAACGATACCCAGAAAAATTATTCAACAATTAAAAAGGAAATTTTGGCCATAGTTCTATGTGTTCAAAAATTTCAAGGAGATTTGATAAACAAAAGATTTATCATCAAAACGGATTCTCAAGCATCTAAATTTGTTTTAGAAAAAGATGTTGAGAATTTAGTCTCAAAACAGATTTTTGCCAGATGGCAAGCAATCTTATCATGTTTCGACTTTGAGGTTTTGCCTATAAAAGGAGTTCAAAACCCCTTAGCTGATTACCTATCAAGAGAGTTTCTAAACAAGACCCTCTCTAAAAACTCTCCCTCAAAACCATCTTCTTCCTCTCTCAAAGCTGATAGGAAAAAAGATGTCCAGTAGAAAGGGCAAAAGCCCTGCAACCCCTGTCTCAAAAGGCAAAGCAAAGGCCGCTACCTCGTCTCAACTGCAAGTCCAATGACTGCAGAACGATATGCTCTAGATTCTGATTTCACACTGGTGGTCAGACCTAGACAACGTTCTACAGGAATTGTGATTCGCGATTCCTTGGAGTCACCTACTCCACCACCAAGGCCATCGGCCAACTTAGCCCGTCCGAGTAGACGACCAGTCTCTCCGACCCTTTCACAAAGTTCTAGAAGAACATCTGTTCCGGCTCCCTCTGTACAGGGATCCAGTTCGTCTCCAAAACATTCGTCGTCACCACGACCGACTACCTTTTCACAGGCAGTCGATCCAAACAGTAGGTTTTCACCCAAACCTCAAGTGAAAGCTTACTTTCAAAAACCTATTGCTGTTGAACCAGCAGTAATAGAGCCCGAAGCTGATGGTGCATCCATTACGGACATCATCAAAAACTATTTCCCTACCGGCTTCTACTTCATGCCGGAGGAGATTTTCAAAACAAGAAAATTCTATGAGTTCATTTTGGTAGACACAAAGTCTATTGAGGTAACTCATATACCAGATCGCGACGACCCAAAGAAAGTCGCTTTCTCCAAATTCAAAATCTTCAAAGTCCTGACTCCAACTCATTGGAATCAGAGTATTTTCACACCCAGAACTTTGTCTCAACACTTCAAACCCCAGACTTATACCTATAGAGACTACGTCCAAGCATGGTTCTATGTCCTATGGTATATCAAGTTTGATCACTCCTGGTTTATCCAATTTTGCCAGAGAGCTCACCGTATGGAATATCCATACTGGTTCATCAATTGGTGGAAGACATTTGGACTTACAGAAGACATATTCCCTGTAGAAGTTCAAGAAGTCTACCATTCATTCCAACAAAATATAGGCAAGAACGAATTCCCAAATCTATTTCGATTCTGCTTATATTTTAAAGTCTCATGGATACTCAGCTGGAATTTCCAGTATAGAGTAAAGGATAATGTAAAAGAACTCGCCAAAACGGTGAAGATCAAATGGTGGGATAAATATGATATTTCCCATCTGTCTCAAGAAGGGTTGAAAGAGTGGTTCTCTTGCAATAAAGAACTACTTGATCAATCAAAGAGTAATTCAGAATTTCTGAATACTCGGTCTCATTTGATCTCGAGGCTTGCCCAAGCAACCTCAGAAGAAGAATACCAGAGAATTCTGAAAGAAGCAAAAAGCAGAACTCCTTCCCATCACAGCGAAGCTGATGATGACGAAGAGATGTCTCCATATGATCTAAACGATCCGTTCCTGGATTCACAACCTCCGTGATTCCAGTTTTTTTTTTTTTAAAAAAAAAAAAAAAAAAAAAAAAAAAAAAAAAAAAAAAAAAAAACCTCCGAAATGAGGGTAAACTATTGTAAATTTGTATATACTTTTCTATATGTTTTTCATCTTTCCTGTACATTCTTGTAAGACATACATGAATATCATCTTCATTAGGGAGAAGATATTCTTTCTTTGTACAATTTCTTGTATCTTTTGGAAATTCTCTTTAGTTTTTATAATCGGAAAATTAATTCCTGATTATCTTTGTTGTAAAGTCCTTGAGTCTGTAAATTAATATTATGTATAGTATCGTGTATACAAAATCCCTTGTATAGGTCTGGATTCTGTATTGTGCATAGTAAAATCATCATCCACTTCCAGTCTTGTGCCAGCGCATCAACAGAGCAGATGGCGTAATAAGTCTCTCCAGAGTTGCTACTTGGAAACAAGTTAGCGTGATCAGCCTCTTCAGAGTTGCTATTTGTTTCAGTGAAAGACTATTGCTTGAAGATATCAAAGGTTGAAGATGAGGACCTGCTGCGAATCTTTAGGAGTTGTGTTCCCGGTAGTAAGTCGCCAGGTGGGCGCTGTGAAACCGTTGGTAAGCTCTCCGGTGTATCCTTGCCTCTTCAACAATCTGAAATATCAGACAAAAGCAATAATGAAAGACTGACGCATCACTTTAATAAAGTCACTTTATTAAAGATAGAAGGACAAGCATAGTTGGAAGCACGTGATGAAAGATTCGTCCCAATCTTTTCTTTTTCAAAGTTGTATTATTATATTTTGTCTTTTTGTAATCATTTCTTTTACTTTCCGCCATTTATTATTTGCTTTTTACTTTCCGCCGTTTACTGTTTTTGTTTTACTACTTTTGATAAAGTAGATTCCTCTACTTTATTAAAGTTGTTTGTTTTATTTTTAGAAAGTAGTTTGTCTCCATTGAGAAAGTTTGATTCACGCAGGGCATGTCCTGTCGGTTTAAACTTATCTCTTAGTTAGCTGAATTTAATTTTGTTTCAAATCCGGAGTCTATAAAAGACTTCCGAGTTGTAAAGGAAAGGGCATCGAGAAATATTTGCGAGCTTCACTTGCTAAATATTTACTCAACCTTTCTACTCCCATTCCCCAATCCTTTTGTATCAAATCGATCCTAATTCTCTTTCGCCGATTAACGCGATCGAGCAAGTGGTATCAGAGCCTATTTAGGCAATAAAATTCAAGTTTCAGCAAGATTCTTTTGTTGATTTCAAATTCTTTTCCGGGGGGTATATGATCGTGATATCATTCTCTCTTTATAATCGGAAAGAATTTTGTTTCAATTCAATAGAAAAACATTACATGTAAATAAATTTAAAATTTTTGTTTCAATTCAAACATAACTTTATGGATAATGCATCTATTATCTTTAATATGGCTAAAGGTTCATTCTTCACTCTTGGTATTTGTTGAACACAAATAATAATAATATTTAAGTATTCAAGAGAGAAAGTTTTGGGTTGGAATATAAGCAAGTGGAGTATAGACAAAGAGCACAACTTGGGTGTAGCTTTGTGCAGCCCACTTGAACATCACAGAAGAAAAAAATTGATTTTTTTTTTAAAAGAAAAACTTACGTAGTGTTGAAGTAGTCCGCGGCACCACCAAATCTTTTCCATAGAAAAAATGCTTTTTCAAAAGCGTTAATTCAAAAAATGCTTTTTGGTAATTTTGACACTTTTTTTTAAAAGGTTGTCAGGTTGAAAGCTTCTCTTGAGGTACTATTGTGCTTGAAAGAATCCGCCGGTTATCCTTCCACGAAAAACACTTTGGTAATACAAAAGTGTAAAAAGACACTTTAGGTGATGCTATAAAATTTCCTTTCGCTTAAAGCAAGTGGGAACTTTAGCATAAAGCTTTTTTAAACGCACTAATTCAATTTTTTAAAGTACTTTTTGATAATTTTGACAAATTGCATACAAGTTCGAACTGACCTTCCACGAAAAACACTTTGGTAATACAAAAGTGTAAAAAGACACTTTAGGTGATGCTGTAAAATTTCCTTTCGCTGAAAGCAAGTGGGTTAGACAGAATACTTTTTTAAACACACTAATTCAATCTTTTTTTTAAGTACTTTTTGGTAATTTTGACAAATTGCATACGAGTTCGAACTGAAGTTTAACTTAAAAGTCTATATGTATAATATAATATATATCAGGGAAATGATTATAAATTTCAGTGAGGAAGGGGTCGTTGGAGTCACTGGGTTAGGGGAGACTAAACGAAATTGGGCCAGGGATGAGGTTAGTGTTACTTTGGGCCCATAACCTAATCAAGGAAAACTAAGAGGGAAAAGGAAGCCCAAAATGAATATGATTTTAGTGTCAGAAAGACTCAAAATTCGAACAAGAGGGAAATAAGCACAAAAGGCAAAGAAATAGCCAAAGAAAAAAAATGGAAAAGGATTGCCTGCGTGGAACCAAAACAGATGGGTCAGAGAAATCAGAATCTTGCAGTGACGAGGTGAAACATATGCTGGAAGATATAGAGGAAGGGTGTGAAATGGAAAAGGAGGCCAAGCGAGTTTGTGGAGTTTACTTCGACTCTAACAAAGGAATATTGGAGGAGGCTGGAGCTCAGCCTCGCCGGACGCTATGAAAATCCTTTGTTGGAATGTTCGAGGAATGGGGAGTCCTTGAGTGCTCAGAAATCTACAGTATGAGATCCGCAAGCACTCCCCAGATTTGGTTTTTATTTCAGAATCGAAATGTGGAGAAACAAAAGTTGTTGAGGTTAAAGGAAAGTTGTCCTTTGATGAGGTGTTCTGCATTCCTAGTAAAGGCAAAAGTGGGGGGCCTCATTCTGCTGTGGAAAAAGGAGCTTACTATTTATGTAGACTCTCACTCAAATGGTCATATAGATGCCAGAGTTAGGTCCCATTCGGGGATGTGGAGATTCACCGAGTTTTATGACAACCCGATGACAGAGAAAAGAGCTCATTCCTGGGAGCTTTTCAGAAGATTAAATGGTGCTACTAACCTCCCTTAGGTGTTACGGGTGACTTTAATGAAATTATGTTCAGTACGGAGAAAGAATGAGGGGATAGGAGGAAGGATTACCAAATGAGAGAGTTTAGGGTAGTGATCAATGAGTGTAAGCTTATCATATTGGATTTGAAGGGGATCTGTTTACTTGGAAAAGAGGGAAAGAAAGTCTGGTTCAAGAAAGACTTGATAGATTCTTTCTTAATGACTTAATGATGAACAGTTTCCAATGCTCAAAGGTGATCCATTTGAATTACCACTCGTCAGATCATAGGCCTATCCTAATTAATTTACCTAACACTGACTTCCCTACCTCCACTAGGAGGGCCAATTAGAAACCTTTCAGATTTAAGGAAGGTTGGGTGAAGTATGAAAAAACCAAAGAGATCGTTGATAAGGTTTGGAATTAGGGGAATCAAATGGCCCTATTACTCATAAAGTCCAAAGCTGCATCAAAAGCATCTTTCACTGGAATCGAAGAAGATTGAACGCTCCATTAGATACGCTGTTTCTAGAAAAGAGAGGGAATTGGATATGTTGGTTAAAGCTAGAGATGATAGAAGCAGGGGAAAGATCAGAGTTGTGGAGAAAGAGCTTGATTGCTTAATTCAAGAAGACAAGCAATATTGGAGGCTGAGATCAAGAGAGAATTGACTTATGTGAGGCGATAGCAATACGAAATGGTTTCACGCTAAAGCCTCCCAGCACAAAAGAAGGAATAAAATGGAAGGGGTTTTCAATGAGAGGGTGTGTGGGTGGAGAACGAGGAAGAAATAGAGCAAACTGCTACAACGTACTTTAATTTCCATTTCCATTCCTCTACCCCCTTAAATGAAGATATGGAAAGGATTATTGCTAATGTTCCTACGAGAATCACGGAAGAGCATAACAGAGTTCTGAATAGTCCTTTTAATAGGCATGAGATTGAGGCCGCTTTAAATGGTATAAATCCTTCGAAAGCCTCGGGTCCAGATGGGGCCCACCCTATGTTTTGCCAAAATTATTGAGGGATCGTTGGTGAGGAAACGGTGAAGGTATGTCTTGATATTCTCAATGAAGGCATTAGTGCGAAGTCAATAAACTCTACGCTTATATATTTATGTTGTCATAATAGAAATTATTACAAATTTAAATCTCAAATTTTTTAATTTATGTTTAATAGGTTTTAAAATTTGGTGTAATAGGTCCTTAAAATTAAAAAATGCATAATAGGTCTCTGAACTTTCGTTTTGTGTTTATGTAACGCCCGAGGTTAGGAGGGGTACATGAATGAACCAAGACCACATCCAAATGAGAGGGATCCTGAGGCTATGCAAGGCATGGTTAAGAAAGGCTTAAAAGAATTGATAGCTACTACCTATATCAACAAGATGCATCTTACTTTTCGGTGGCTTAATCATAGGAACTCCAAAATTAAGCGTGTTTAGCTTAGAGCAATCTTATGTTGGGTGACCTTCTAGGAATTTTTCTAGGAAGCATGTGAGTGAGGACAAAGCATGCTGAAATGACCCATGTTGGTTTGTGGGGACAGTCTTCACTCTCGCAAGTAGCTCAAGACAAGTAGGTAGCGTGGTCAGGCCGTGGGGATGCAGGGGAATGTCGGGGCCGTTAGGTGCCGAATCCGGATTCTAAATCCTGGTCCGAATCTTGGGTCTGGGGCGTTATAGATGGTATCAGAGCGGAACCTCTCCCAATAAGATGTGGTTCGGGGATGAACCAAGGCGGAAGCTGGTGGGCATGTAACGCTCGAGGTTAGGAGGGGTACATGAATGAACCGAGACCACATCCGAATGAGAGGGATCCTGAGGCTATGCAAGACATGGTTAGGAAAGGCTTAAAAGAATTAATAGCTACTATCTATACCAATAAGGTGCACCTTCCTTTTCGGTGGCTTAATCATAGGAACTCTAAAGTTAAGCGTGCTTAGCTTAGAGAAATCTTACGTTGGGCGACCTCCTAGGAATTTTTCTAGGAAGCATGTGAGTGAGGACAAAGCATGCTGAAATGACCCGTGTTGGTTTGTGGGGACAGTCTTCACTCTCGCAAGTAGCTCAAGACAAGTAGGTAGCGTGGTCAGGCCACGGGGGATGCATGGGAATGTCGGGGCCGTTAGGTGCCGAATCCGGATTCCAAATCCTGGTCCGAATCTTGGGTTTGGGGCGTTACAAATGGTATCAGAGCGGAACCTCTCCTAATAAGATGTGGTTCGGGGATGAACCAAGGCAGAAGCTGGTGGGCATGTAACGCTCGAGGTTAGGAGGGGTACATGAATGAACTGAGACCACATCCGAATGAGAGGGATCCTAAGGCTATGCAAGACATGGTTAGGAAAGGCTTAAAGAATTAATAGCTACTACCTATACCAATAAGGTGCACCTTCCTTTTCGGTGGCTTAATCATAGGTCCATAAGGTCCCCTTGCTAGCTTACAGTAACACTAAAAGATCAATTTAGTTGAAAGAGAAATTTGAAATGTTCAAATTAATATTTAATTTGAAGTGTTCAAATTAATATTTAATATATTAGATATATTAAATATAAAAGAGGAAAATATATTTATTGTATTTGATACATTAAATATGAAAATAATTAATGTATATTATATACATTAAAGAAAAGATATTTATTAAATTTGAATTGGATTCAAATTAGGAAATAAATGTCGTAGGAGAATTTTAAAAAGTTTGAATATGATTCAAATTATTTAGATAAATATATTTTAATATATTAGATATTAAAATATATTATTTTATTATCTTCCCTAGACCACTATAAATAGGACCCTAGGGGTGAGTCATTATGTATTCTGAATAACACACATCTCCTAAATAGAGAGAATTAGAGAATTCTCTCTAAACCTCTTCCTCTTTAATCCCTTGAGGATTTTCTTTCAAGAGGCTCCCACAAGCCTTGATCTTTTGTTAGAGTCATAGCAAGGAAGATTTTGTAGAGGAGATAAAGACCCGCCAGAAGAATCTCCATGTTTATTTCAATGTAAGTCTTTGCTTAACCTTATATATTTTGTGTTTAATTCTAAATAAATCAAAGACGATCCAATGCTTCCGCTGCGGGATGAAAAGTTCATTCCTTCAATTGGTATCAGAGCCTCTTTGAGTTTTATTTAGAATTAAATTTTTGTGATGGTGGGTATTTTAATTTATCATATATTTGATATATTTGTGGTTTGCAAATTGATTGTTTAGGCTATTTGGCATTAAATTTATTGCTTTGATTAGATCATTGTAAAACCCATAAGGGTTAGGATTTCATGTATTTTACTTGAAAGATTACCATTGCTGCAATTTCGATCACCTGTGATGAAGAAGCCGACGACGAAGAGGTGCACGAAAAAAAAAAAACCAGAAAAATCGAAGTCAATCATATTCGGCTGAAGCTTTATATTATTATTAAACATTCCAGTGTCACAAAACAGTGTTTGGTTTAGTGGTGGAGGCTTCTTGTTATACTCAAGGTCTTGGGTTCAACAGTTGGGTAATGCAGTTTTTTCTTTTTAATTTTTGTGGCTGCTGGTATCATAATTGGAAGACAAGATTTAGATTTTTAAACTCTAAATTTGGATGGCCGAACAAGAAAGATATTGAAGACCAAGATATGTCTTGGATTTAAATTATTGTAATTTAAATTATTTTCAATTTCTTAGGATATGCCAAATATGCCGGTCAATTTTTCTATTTTTAATTTAATTATGCATGAGATGTATGTTTTAAATTATTTGATTGTTGCATAAAGTATGCCATTTAAATTTAAAATCCCACCATAGGTTAAGCATGATCATGCATCTTATCTTAATTTTGAATATAATTGTTATATTTAAAAATTATGATTAGGTTGTTTCCTAATAGAATTAAGATTAATTTTTTTTAATATAATTGTTATATTGGAAAATTTGATTAGGATGATTCCTAATAGAATTGAGATATTTTCTTTATATGCTTATATTTTCCATATCTTTGAATATAATTGTTATATTTGAAAATTAAATTAGGATATTTTCTTTCATAAATGAAATCCATGTTTTCCTAATAGGATTAGGATATATCCTAATGAGATTAGGATTTTCTTAAAATAAAGATATTTCTAATTCATGTTTTAAATAGTTTAAAATTTGAATTTAATATATCTTTATTTGTTAGAATTTCTGATAATCTTTTAATTTAGTTTTAAATGGTTTAAAATGGTAGAATTTCAAGATTATCCATAGTTTAAGTGTAACGACCCGACTTTTCCTGTTAGACTTTCTAGGGACGTTACTACATGCATACTAGTAGAATTTAGAAATCTTTGGTAAAAGACAAAAAGAAATAACCTTTTTTGCTAAACAATCAAAAACTTTTAGTTCGGGATCCCTTTAAAAACCATTGCAAAACATAATGTGAATCAAAACGTTAAATCAAATGAAATAGTTCACTTTAATTAAGCTTACTTAATAAAATAATTTGAGTTAAAACATAAACTAGATGCGGAAGCTATACTCCTCATGACACCCATGACCCTTTCAGCAAACCACCTTGCCACTCGCCTAAAATATGTTCTTGCCTTTACCTGAAAAGAAAAACATTTTGAAAAAGGATGAGTATTTAAAATACTCAGTAAGTGACCTCACTACCGGGTCAGGATATGCATACACATACATAATGAGTTTTCGAAAACATTTTCTTTCTTTCCTTTGGTGGGACCTAAATTCCTTTCATAGTGGAAACGTTTCTCTTTCAACTTTTTCTCTTCGGCTTAATGTGGACAATTAACCCAACCTAACATTTCCTTTTCATTTAACCTTTTCAAGTTCCTTTTCATTTAACCTTTTCAGGTTCCTTTTCATATAGCCTTGTAAGGCTCCTTTTCATATAGATGTACATCAATAAATTTAGGAGGGTAATTGCCACAGCCTTCGAAATCTATTTTATCATGAAAACATAATGTATGCATGAGGTCCCAAAGCATTTTAAACTTTTCATTCCATGATGCAACACAAGCAACATTCTCACATCATTTATCATAAATCAAAATCATAAATCATGCATAACATTCATGAGAAGATTTGGCAAAACAAGTGAAAATCCATAGTAAAATATTTATAAAAACTTTTTATTTCAAATATATATATTTTTTTTCAATTCAGTTCCTGACTTGCATTCAAGCATACCGGCATAAAGTCCCTTACCTTGACTAAGCTTAAGAATCCAAATCACCCAATTGCTCACCAAAATTCCTTCGCCTTGAACCTCAATCAAACAATTTGGAGCCGAAAAATTTCGCTCCAACAGTCCAAATCCTACTGGACAGCGACACGCTCATGATTTTGATGTCGAAACGGAATGGGTATCCCACAATTGAAGGCTCGCCGGACTGGAAGAAGCTGATCGGAACGGCTGCGGCGTGAACAGTGACTGCGTCATGAACAGTACTCGCGGTATGAACAGTACCCCCTCGGTATGAACAGTACTTGCGGTATGAACAGTACCCCCCGGTATGAACAGTATTCGCGGTATGAACAGTACTCGCGGTATGAACAAGTGTCGGTCGTTACATTAAGTTTTGAATTTAATTTATCTTCTATTTTTCTAAATAGAATTAGAATAAAATATCAAGGATTATCTTTTAATTTAAAAAGTTTAAAATGATGGATTTTTAAGACTATCCAAGTGAATTATTTTTTAATAAGATTAAAAAAAAAATTTGTTCATTAATCTAATAATTAATAGTTAATTAAAGATTAATAAATTTGAATATAAAAATTGACTATAAGGGAACTCTGTCTATGGAAGGTTCTATCTAGACTAGGGTATTTAAGCTGACCGAAAGGGAACACCTCTAACTGGGAACCGACCTGGGAGTTGAATTAGTCAAATTTTATTTATTTTCACTAAGCATGCTCATAATGTTATTATTATTTTTAAATAGTTTAAAAACTTAGTAATTCACATTAAAATCAATCTAACAACATAAGAGTTATGAATGGTAGATTGAGGAACTTAGATAAATGAGATTAGCCTAATTTGTCTGAGTAAGAGAAAACCCTATTTCAAAATACTTAGTGGGAGAAGGACACATGTCAAAATTCAACGGTCTCTATTATTGATTCACAACGTGAGATTCATGTGGGGCCTCGTGGCGGCTTTTGGACCGTCCTCCCTACGGAAGGTGTTTGCATGGATCAATATCAGGGTGAATCTTTTGAGAAAGTATTATAGTAAGTGGGAGAAGGAAATGTGTCAACATATCCTACGGTCTCCATCATTAGTTTACATCGTGAGATTCATGTGGGGCCTCGTGGCGGCTTTTGGACCGTCCCCCTACGGAAGGTGTTTGCATGAGTCAATATCAAGGTGAACTCCTGAGAAGGATAGGATTGTAGTTTTGTTTCCAATACTTGACCTACCCTACTACGACACTTGTTGGGATAAAACTACAGGATCTAAAATGATGGGTCACACTTACAAAGGGCTTATTAAGGTTGTTAATGATGTCCTTGACCAAACTAATGGTAACTAAATATTATAGAATAAGAGTTATTCTGGTATAATACTTGGTTGAGATTGTCTCAGTTTAGTGAAGGAATACTTGACCTACCCTACGGCGGCACTTGTTCTAACTCACTAAAGTACCATAGCATTAGAAATGATTTATAGGGTTCATTTTTACAAAATATTTGATTTCTATGCTAAAATTGAATGGATAATTGTTTGCATGATGTTAAATTATATATATATTTCAATATTATGTCAGTTTCTCTCATAATTTTTAATTTTATTACTGATAATCAAAATTGAGAAATTTTATTACTTGGAAAAGTAACATTAACACTATAATGGTAGTGTAAAATATTTTTTTGTCTTTATTGAGAAATGTTCTCAAAACCTGTTGCTAATGCTATTCGAATTGTTCGTGAAGCACATGATTAATGAATCAAAAGTAAACGAGATAGCTTGTATGTACTCTCCTAGTTGACATGTTAGATGTCAAGTTTAGAAGATAAAGAAAATGACAACAACATATGAGATGTTGAAGTTAACATAAGCTAAATTTAGAAAAATGTCTAAATGATCTCGAAGATTAAGTATTACAAAATTCCAAGAAAAGAAACCAAATGATTGAAGCTATATAAAAGGAAATAGTTCCTAAATTAGCTGGGACAATCATAATAAGAGGAATTTTTTGAAATACCTCTAAGAAGAAAAATATAAATGAAAGTAAATTTGATTTACTAGATTTTTGATGGAATATAAATAATGCCACCTAGATAGTCGATAAAAGATCTACTATCAAGATTTATTCTTCATTACATTTAATATGTAATTCTTGGAAAATACTTAACATGTAGAATAGTTTCTACAAGTTAGCACCAGGAAGCCTATCTCAATTAGTGTAGTGGGAGACATTAAGATGTCATTAAGTAAAATTGTTACATAATGCTGAATATGGTGTTTTTAGTAACCATAAGAGAAATTCAATTTCTCGAACTTTATTACAAAAATGTTCATATAGTATGAATTACTTTAAAGTATGAAAGTTTATATTTTCAAAATTGTTTGAAAATACATTAAGCTAAAAATAAGAACAATTTGTATATGTTAAAAATGTTGACATATACTATACTACAAAATACTGAGATATTCAGGATTATAGAATCCAAAATAGAAAGACATTGTTTTCTCCTAAAAGATGATACTTGATTTTGGCTGTTAAGGTTGATTGACATCAACTTGAATAGAATGAAAAAACTAGTAAGAAGTAATTCTCTAAAAGTTAGTTAATTACTTTACCTGTCTGTAGATCTTGCCTTTCATGCAAGATAATCATTGGGCCTTTATTAGATAGGGCTAGAACGCCAAAGAATACTTTGGGCTTACACATTCTGACCCAAGTGGTCTGGTGAATATAAAAGTCAAATAAAGTCATGAATATTTCATCATTCTAGTTGATGATCATTCAAGGTATAAGTATCTTTACCTAATACAACATAAGTCTAAATTTTTGAAAAGTTCAAGAAAATTAAGACTAAAGTTATAAAAAAAAAATCGATTAGGTAATTAAATCTATCAAGATATTATGATCAGATCATAATGGAAAGTACATGAACCTTACGTACTAAAACTAATTGATAGAAAATGGATTTTTATCCCAATTATCTTAATACCAAGTACAATTTTGTGAAATTGTGCTACAAGAGGAGAAACAAGACCTTGTTAGACATGGTCACATCAGTAATGAGTTACACACCATTATCATACTCCAGTTAGGAAATGCAATAGAGATTGCATGGTGAACATGATTCCCTCTAAAAGTGTCTACGAGATAATTTTAAAGATTATAGACGAGTAGTAAAGCTAGTTTACAACACTTCACTATTTGGGAATGTTAAGCTCACATGCTGAACACATGCCTAAAAAAGTTGCATATGTTCAAAGATAAGCCTAAGTGTAGGTCACTCCTAAGGAGTATAAAGTGGTCTTTTATGTAGTCCTAAAATGAATAAGGTATTTGTATGACAAATATCAATTTTATAAGAAATGTCAAATAAAAGACTACAAACCTTTAATAAGGTGAGATAGTGTTAATAAATTAGTTCCAAGTGAAGCCACTAAATAGTTAACAAAAGTTGTTAACAATTTAATTATATTTGAAAGTCAAATGGATCCCAGTCATGAATTGGATAAGCCTCACGTAGTGGGAGAGTTATGAGATGACTCAACCTTTACAAGGACTTAATTGAAGTCCAAATTGTCATGTTAGATGACAAAGTTAAAGGCTTATTACTTGCAAAATGAGACTAATGGCAAAGGGTTATACCTAATAGGAGAAAGTAGACTGCGAGTAGATTTTCTCACTTGTTGCCATACTGAAGTCTGTAAGCATTATTTAATTCATTGTTGCATATGTGATATAAAAAAAAAATGAATGTTTAGAATTCTTGTATGAAAAGAAATCTTAGATAATGCATCTACACAAATCAATCAGATATGTTTATTTTCAAAGATCAAAAGCAAAAAGTTTGCGAAATAGTAAAGGTTCATTTATGAAATGAATTTTACCATTAGATCTGTGAATATAAAGTTTGATAAAAATATCATAATCTATGACTTTGGATAAATATTAATGAAGCTTGTATAGACAAGAAAATCATTAATTGCTTAGTGGATTTTTCTCATGTTTTATGTTGGTGATATTTTTACCCATTATGAATGATGTAAGATGTCTGACATAAAGCGTTGATTAAGTAACCAATTCCAAATAAGTGATTTGGAATGACTCAGTATATTTTACATGTCCAAAATAAGATTTTAAGGACAAAATGTTAACTTTGTCTCAAACATTTTATATTGACAAAATTGTTGTCAAATATTTGATATTTATGTCTAAGAAAGTATATCCTAAGATACCTCAAATGTTGAGAGTATATGATATGCATAAATGAGACTAAACATTTAATATACAATTGGTTAGCATATATCAGTTACACGAATGGTATGACCATTGAGTAGAAAATTAAAAACTTTCTCAAATTATCTATGGATGATGAGAAATTTTTGTGTATAAAGTTAAAGATTTGATCTTTACAAGATACACTGGTTCTTACAAAGATTTAGGAAATTTATATAAGGACAAATTTTACCCTAAGTGGTGGAGTATGGTATACAAGTTAAATCGTTTTTCTTGTGAAGCAACAAAAAGACTTGTCTGACTCAAATCGTTCCTTGAAGATCTGAAAGGTGTTTCAGATATGATTTAGTCTATCCTCTTTATTATGATAATAGTGGTGTAAAGACTAATATTAAGGAAATTAGAAAACACCAATGTATAGGGAATCATATCGAGAGAGAGAAAGCATCATGGTAGTGACCAAGATGGCTTTTAACGGCAGTTCTTTGGATCTATATAAAAAGACTCTCCAGGCTAAAGTGTTTGAGGGTCATCTAGAATGTCTAGGATTACGAGACATGTCTCATCTTTGCTAGGGCAAGTGGGAGAACATGTTGGGTATAGAGTATGTCCTAGGATACATGTCTCGCCGACTTTAGTGCAAGTGGGAGATTGTTGGGATTTATGCCCTAAAGCCTCGTAATTAATAATTTATTTAATAATAAATAATATTTTTGATTATTTTATTTGCAATATAATATTATCCATTATATGAAAAATCCAAGGTTATTAGTGTAATCTTGAACAGTATGTGGTTGACATACGAGAAGATCATGTTCAAGAAATAACCTAAAGGGTCATAGTATATGGATAAGGTTGGGTGTCTTATCCTGGTAACACTATTGATACGGCCCACTTTGTAATAGTTACAAATGATTTGATCCAAATCATTCATGTGGAGACATGTGAGTGGGGGTATCTTATACAATGAGTTTGTATAAGACTGGACCACGAAATATTTAATCTCTCTTTATAAATCCGTTAATTAAGAAGATTAATATTTCATCAGGATGATCATATGCGACTCGATCTTAATCCTGAGTGAGTTATGAACTCCTGCCTGTGAGGGCTTGTCCTTTGATTTGCATGGGTGAGAGTGGCTTTTGTAGCCGATTCAATATGCCTACCATTTTGGGGACTTGACCAAATAGGGAGCTGAGAACATAATCTCATAAGATAGAATTCACTCCTTCCCATATAGGGTAAGCAGATGAGTAGTTCTCTTAAGTGCTGATTTCGGGACTTGAACAATGGGGCCCCACCCTCTCATTGGCCCGAGAGGGACTTAGTTTATAATTAGATTATAAACATATTGTTCATTAGAGGATCAGTGGTACTTAAGGTGCAAGATGTAATTACAGGGGTAAAACGGACTTTTGACCCAGCTGTAATTACGAACAACTTGTGAAGGATCGACTTGCATGTAGTGATTATATCAATGGACACAACTTGTCCTACAGTGCATAAGAGTGCAACTTTAGGTCTATAGTGGAGTGACCTATAGTTAATGAATGAAAATTAATTAATTAAAGAGTTTAATTAATTGATTTTGTATCATTGGAGCTTATAATCTGTAGGTCCATAAGGTCCCCTTGCTAGCTTACAATAACACTAAAAGATCAATTTAGTTGAAAGAGAAATTTGAAATGTTCAAATTAATATTTAATTTGAAGTGTTCAAATTAATATTTAATATATTAGATATATTAAATATAAAAGAGGAAAATATATTTATTGTATTTGATACATTAAATATGAAAATAATTAATGTATATTATATACATTAAAGAAAAGATATTTATTAAATTTGAATTGGATTCAAATTAGGAAATAAATGTCGTAGGAGAATTTTAAAAAGTTTGAATATGATTCAAATTGTTTAGATAAATATATTTTAATATATTAAATATTAAAATATATTATTGTATTATCTTCCCTAGACCACTATAAATAGGACCCTAGGGGTGAGCCATTGTGTATTCTGAATAACACACATCTCCTAAATAGAGAGAATTAGAGAATTCTCTCTAAACCTCATCCTCTTTAATCCCTTGAGGATTTTCTTTCAAGAGGCTCCCACAAGCCTTGATCTTTTGTTAGAGTCATAGCAAGGAAGATTTTGTGGAGGAGATAAAGACCCGCCAGAAGAATCTCCATGTTTATTTCAATGTAAGTTTTTGCTTAACCTCATATATTTTGTGTTTAATTCTAAATAAATCAAAGACGATCCAATGCTTCCGCTGCGGGATGAAAAGTTCATTCCTTCAAAAAGGACCCGTGTTGGTTTGTGGGGACAGTCTTCACTCTCGCAAGTAGCTCAAGACAAGTAGGTAGCGTGGCCGTTAGGTGCCGAATCTAGATTCCAAATCCTGGTCTGAATCCTGAACCTGGGCGTTATAGTTTAATAGGTTTCTATGATATTCTAACACTTTTTTTTTTACATTCATGAACTAATTAGACAAAAAAAATTGAATTTTATATCTATTGTATATATTTCCTATCGTCTCCTAGTGTATCTTAGATTGATTTATACGTTTTGTGTGTCAATGTCATAGTTATGAAGTTTATGTTAATGCCATATTTATCTCATATTTCAGATATTGGGTTTTAGAATCTCTCTTAGCAAGAAATCACGATGGCAGAACATAGTCTGGGTATATTGATAGACATTCTAGATGAGGAATGGATGAGAGACACATTCCCTCATGATGGTAATTGGAGGCCTTTGTTCTAATTTTAACATTGTTTAGGTCCTTATCTTAGAAAGTATAACATCTTCGTGGACTTTCAAATTTCCCACTTTCTTGGTACCTTTTTTTTCCCCTTTGTTTATCGTTTCTTGTTTTTTTTGTCCCCTCTCTCACGCACGCTTGCAGCACACAAAGTCGCACAAATTAGAATGACTGCAGTGACATTCTTCCTACCCTAGGGCTTACTTCACAAAGTCGCACAAATTATAATTTTTTTTGGCATCTAAAATTTAAACGTATTAATATTTTGTCTTTTATAAATATTGTGAGAAATTATTATTTTATATGTTGGGAATGACTTGCAAGCTCTTGGGCCTTTGGCCCATTACAAGCTCTTACATAAGAGCTTCCAAGTTGTCCCACATGGAAAGATTATAAGTTGGGAAGTCGGTATATATATAAAACTATTATGAGGTGCTTGCACAAAATGGATAGAGTGATAGTAAAGTCTTTCTCCACATACATGCCATTGTTGTCATTTGGATGGATGGTTGGGTTTAGGTAATCGTGCTTGTGTGTAAAAAGAATTAATTTTTATTACTTTTCCCACCAATTTATTTTTAGACAATTCATTAAATTTATTACCGTTTTTAAAAATCTCTCCCATTATGGTGATGCATAATTCGTGGATCTGAAACGTTTTGGTTCTTTTTTCTTTTTCATATGTAGTTCGTCTTGATTTGGGACAGATTACATAAACTGATTTTCTTCATCTTTTCTTCATCTTCTATTCTATAATTATGAGGAAAGTTTTTCTTTTGATTCCAATCCTCCTCTAACGAGTGCACGTTCAAAGTGGATGTTATGTTAACCTTGGAGAGCAGCCGAAAAAACACGATTCGTATCGAGGTCGTGCCAAATTTGCTTTCAAGGCAGTTGTAATCTGCGGCACAACAATTCATTCTGGTTTTCTTCGACTTTACAATTTGAAAGCAAATTTTATTTTCCCAATGTCAATCAAATCCGAAAAGGTTCTTCCAGATCTATCAAAATTGGAGCCACTCGATGGAGCCAATTACCAACACTAGTCCCAGAAGCTGTTGATCTTCTTTGAGCAATTAAAGGTCGACTATGTCCTTACCACAAATTGTCGTGACATTTCCAAGACGATTGCTGCCAATGATCCAGAAACATCCAATGATGCTGATGTTGTCCCTGCTCAATCCAAAAAAGCCTTTGATGTCGATTCTGACAAATTCGAGAAGGACAACAAGACGGTCCGCGACCATCTACTCAACCATATGATAGATTCTCTGTTCGATCTTTTCATCGTCCAAAAATCTGCAAAGGTAATCTAGAACACACTTGAATCCAGATATGGTATGCAGGCAGAAAGAAATATGTTGTCGATAAGTGGTTGCAGTTTTAAATGATGGACAAAAAAATGGTCACGGAACAAGTTCATGAGTACAAGAACCTGGTGGCCAACGTACTGTCCAAGGGCATGAAGATGTGCAAATTTCTTCAAGCAAACATGCTGCTTGAAAATTTTCCACCTTCCTGAAGTGACTACTACAAGCATTTGAAACACAAGAAGCAAAATATGACTCTGCAAGAACTTATTAGCGATATGTGCCTGAAAAAGCCAATAGACAGAAAGATAAGCTAAATTCACAATCTTTGAATTTTGTTAATGCTAACCTTATTGAATCTTCTGTTGCAACAAAAGATAGATTCAAAAATAAAGGAAAACTCAGTTTGCGAAATAAAAACCATCGCAGAAGAGAGGACATCAATTCAAGGCGGGTAGTGGACGAATTGAGAAGTCCAAAATGATATATTATGTCTATGGAAAATCGGGACATAAATTAGAGTTATAAGTAATTTTAGTTTAAAGATGACATGTAGAGGAAGTGAAGTAGGGAGATTTTTATCAATTAAAAAAATTGTTACGTAGTTCTGTAATTTTTCAAAAGAATTTCAATTTAAATAATAGTATCATATCTAAAACATTTTTATATAATTTATATTTATAAAAAAGAAAATTATAGGATAAAAATAATTTTTTTATTAAAATGATAAGATACAATAAAAATATTTTTATTAATAATCATTTACATTTTAATTATTAATTAGTAATAATAATGAAAAAATTTATATATATATTTAAAACAGAGAGAGACTAAAGAAAAATTCTTAAATTATTTTTTTTTAAATTTATGCAAAAAAAAAAAAAATAGAGATAGGGGTAGAGGTGATGTAAAGAAGAGGGGAGAGAGAAGTTGTGAACCGACGAAAGAAAGTTAGAGTTAATAAGTTGTGGAGCCTACAGGCTATAGTGAGTTTAAGTCTTTAAGAACTTGTTGGATAAAACAAGGGATGAGTTTACTCCCAAACACCCCTTGAGTTGTTTTTACTTCCAAACTAAGTTATAGTTCTTTGTTACTTGTATTTGTGTTTATATTGGAATTAAATAGATGATATTTTTTATATTTTATGAGTATTTATAGAAGATATCAGAGATATCGATTAATCCTCAATGTCGAACCTTTCAATTTACGAAAAAATCAGCATATCAACAAACATTTTCATCCTTCATTACAAGTTTTTTCCTTTGAATATTATGTCAAAGGAACCTTTTTTTCCTTCACAAGCAAATGTTGTTTCCTATGAAGATCTAGGTGTACTTACAAATCGAATTACAAACATAATGCTCAAATTCAAAATATTGTTTTCCTTAGAGGACAAATAGTCCGTTGTTAATTGGAATCATAATGTTATTTAATGATTAAACCTACATAAACGTTAGTTTCTTTCTCAATTTTTACACTAAACATAAAGAAAATCTCGAAAGTATATACTACATATAAATAATAATCAGATTAAATAAACCTAGATTAAGAAAAAAAATCACAACTTTGTGTCAACGTTGGAGAGGGCCGAAGCATGATCTCAGCCGTGAAAAGATTCTGAAGTTGTGACAATAAGAGGAACATAGCATGGTTGTTTCTCTCTTCAGCAAGCTTGCTGGTCGTTAAAAGTGGAGTTTGGCAAAATATAAAGACATTTTTCTCTGGTGTCGCCATCCTTTTCGCTGGCAGAGTTCCAACTATTCTCTCCAGTTAACATAAAATAGATAATAGATTAGTATAACAGAGCAAGAGCGGAAGGGTAGAATGGTAATTTAAAGCCATTTTAGTAGTTTTATATTCCATCGACAATATATTTTTTTTTAGTTCAACGTGTAAGGTATGAGATTCGAACATCTAACCTCTTGGTCAAGGTATATGTCTTAATCAATTGAGCGACACTCAAAGTTAGCTATTCCAATGACAATATTTAGCAGCTTAAGAAGTTTTGTTATATCTTATTCAATCCAACAAATACAACTACAAAACAAAACTTAGACAAGTTCCCATTTTAGTCCAAGTTCGTCAAAAATACCATGAGTCACAAGAGTTGGGAACTGTCGTACAAAGTTGTAACTTCTCTATGTTTGTTTAACTAGTCATGGATTTAGACTTTCTGTTTTTCTGTCTCTTTTATACCAGGAAGGAATACTCGAAGATCTCTACCTGTTTATTCTTCATGTGAAATTTAAAACTAATAAAATAAAAGGAACAGGGATCTCATTGTAATTATCAGTAATAGCTAATGCATATAATACGGCAAGGAATTATAAACAGAAACAGAAACATCTTTCATTTGTAAAAGAGTTCTTAACATCAAATCTCAAACAATTTCTAATACGCATAGCAGCACTTACCCGGAGCTGATCAAAAGGAGAAAATAGAACTCTGCAGGTCATGTTCTCGGATCCATCAAGCATATTTACAGTTTGAAGTGGGGTGGGAATGTCATAATGAAATAAAACATATTATTAATATTAAGCTTTGTATGCCACGAATCTAAGACCAAGAAGAAAATAGCATGGTCAAGGATAACAATCTGTATTACCGAGGACCACAAGTAATGGAAACTACTAAAATCTATAGCTAAAGAAACAAATTAAAGTCTGGTACAAATGTTTCCCAGTAGCAGATAACAAATACACACTAGTGAAGGTGAAATTGAGCTTTTGAGAAAAGTACATAGCCTTATAAATAACCTTATATCCGTGATAAAAATGAGCTCTCTCTGTGTATAACATGATCTTCCACTTTCCCTCAAAAAACCAATTTCGTGCCCGTGAGATATCACTTTGTTTTGTATACCTAAAGAACAAAACTAGATCGTTATGCATGACAATACAATCAATCGAGGATACAGCAAAAAAAATTTAAATCAATAAATTTATGCATCAGTTTAGAAGTAAAACAATTGGCTTCTTACTCCCCAAGAAAACAGAAAGAAGCATTCTGCGCCTTCAAAAAGTTTTGAACTTGGACAAACTCAAAGTACGAACTAATGAATAGCATGACTCCAACCTGAGTGTAAAATTCTACAGGCAAGATGAGTCAAAACATATATAGATAAGACTTCGTCACAAGTAGACAGATCTTCTAATATCCAAAAAATCATCATTAGTAAACTATTGTTACCTGACTAGATTCGTTTATCTTTGGAAACACCTGAAGAAGAAAACCATTTTAGATCATCATATCAATAATAAAGATATTTAACCTCACTTCTGCTAACTCCTAGAAAGTTCTATCCTTGACTTTATATTTTCTTAAATTGACCCAGTCAAATCCTCTAACAACTAACTGAAGTAATTATTATTTGAGATCAAAATTGTAACGCCCGGCTTATTTACAGGCATTAATTTCAAATTATGGAAATTAGTTTGAATGATTTTCATTGGGTAATTTAAATTTTAAGGTTAATTTGCAAATTGGAATGAGAAAAAGGGAAAGCAATGATTGGTCAAGGGACATTTTTGGAAATTGGAAAGTTGTTTAAAAAAAAAAAAAAGAAAAAGAAAAATAAAATAAAACCCATCCTTATCCTTATATATATATATATATTTTATTATTTTTATTATTTTTATTATTTTATTTTTATTTTTATTTTTATTTTTATTATTATTTTATTTTTTTTTCTTCTCTCTTCTTCTTCCTCACGAGGCTCTCTCCCCGATTACTCTCTCTCTCTCTCTCTCTCTCCTCCGACCGAGCACCCGTCCTTCTTTCGAGTTTTTCTTCTTCTTCCCCGCCGAACACCCACCCACCGCCGGTCTTTTCCTTTTTCTTCTTCCGTCAGCCGCGAGCAGCTCGCCGGAGCTCGATCCTCGCCGCCGGTCTTCTTCTTCTCCTTCTTCCTCACCGAAGCTCCAGCCTCACTGTCGAACACCCATCCACCGTCCGCTTCTTCCTCTTCGTCTTCTTCCTCCGAGCGATCGCCGGCCAGCCACCACCGAACCCATCGGCTTTCTTCTTCGTTTCGTCCGACACCCACGGCCGATCGCTTCTGCCGCTGCAAGACGCAGTCGCCAGATCCGTTCAGTACCGAGCAGCACCGATTGCCGAAGCCTCGTCGGAGTTTCAGATCTAATCGGATTTGTGTTTACGCACTAACCGGAGCCACGCCAGGATCAGATCTGTTCAAATCCGAAGACAACGCCCCGATCGGAAGTTTCACGAGCCTTCACGAGCCGATTGGAAGTCCCAAGCGCCGCCCCACGCGCCGGCCACGCGCCGCCGTCTCCGATTCCAATTTTCGAGCTCGAACAGTCCCCGTTACGATCGTGTTTCGATTTGGGTAATTTTGTTACTCAATTGAATTTACTTAAGGACTTTAATTGGATCGATCGTTAACCAATGGACTTAAATTTCAGGATATTGAATTGAGAATCAAACTACGGAATTGGAGACAAATACTTAAATTTTCAGCAAGCTTTGGAGTCTAAGTTTGGGCAAGAATCAAGCTCATAAATTATTTATTCGGCTTATGTAAGTAGTCATTTGGATTTAAGCCATTAAATTCCTTTTTGATTGAAATGTATGTTTGATAGTTTGATAATTTTGAAAGCATGCTTGAAAGCGGTGGTTATGTGATATGAACAGGTTAGTGGTTATGTTTAAAAGGAATCTTGAGCTAAAATGGCCTAAGTTGTGGTCATAAAGGAATTAGTGGCTTAAAGTTTCAAGTTTAGTATGTTAACATATGAACCTCTTTAAGAAATTGTTCGAGGTTGTAATTGGACAAGTTTGGACATGAATGTAGTGATTTGTGAATAGTCATTCTTGCCTAAATTATGAGTATGTGCGCGATGTCGTAGTTGGTTAAATCAATTTAAGGATTATCGTGCGGGGCTTAAGATTGTCTGAAACTTGTTGTTACTCTAGTTAAGGGATTCAAAGTTACAAGTGAATGAATGAAAATGTGCCGGGGGTTATAAATGAATTTGATTATAGCTTACCCTTGTAAGTATAAATGTGTGGATAGTTGTGTTAAACTAAACAATTATAATCGTTTGGACTTCTGAGATGTTTGGTTAGCTGTGGAGTGCAGAAAACTTGAATTTTAGATTGATTAGTTGATTGGGTTCAATGCTTTTGGGCTCAGGTTGAGTTAGGGGCTGTAGTAGAGCACCCTAAAGTTATGCCATACTCAGGGTCGGGGACCGTATTTTATGTGTTCAGAATGGCCTTATGTTTGGGCTGATTTAACAAGTTTTGGATGGGTCCGAATGTGAGTCGGTTACTGGTCGTCCTGATTTCTAGAATGATTGTGGAATTGAATTCTGGATTAAAAGGGATGTAGGGCTATGTGCCGCTAGCACAGGTATGAACTCGTGAATTACGGGCCGAGTTGTGAATGTGGTCTGGATATAACAAATGATTTTGGTATGGTAGTTTACCCTCGAGATTCCAAAAGTAGTGCGAAAATGCAAGGAGCTTGATAAAATAAGAGCCACCTGACCTTATGTCTCTCCTGGGCGAGTCTGTAACTCTTGGTTGACTAGATGTGATGAGAGTGAGGGATTGTGTTCCTTCACTGTGGTGCTAGCTTAGTGGTGATTCCCCAATTATGTTGAGCGTAAGGATTGTGATCCTTGGCGCCTGTGTGCTAGCTTATATGTGATTCCCCACTGTGTTGAGCGTAAGGATTGCGATCCTTATGGCCTGTGGTGCTAGCTTAGGGGTGATTCCCCAATTATGTTGAGCATAAGGGATGCGTCTCTTATTGCCTGTATGCTAGCATAGAGGGGTGATATTCTATTGTATGTAGGCGTGAGAGTTATTTGCTTTCACGGCCTTAGTCAACCTAAGTGACATGGCTCGTTGGTAGTGCTCGAGACAATGCCATACCGGGATGGACTCAGGTAGAGTGTGTGAGCGATAGTTGGATGGTTGATGAGTTGAGATTAAGAAGCAGATGTACGTGCCAGGACAACTTTGGTGTTGATGATGCTAGTAAAGGGGCGTTATTCCCAGAGTAATGAGTTAGGGGGCGATTCCCCTAGAGTGTTGATGAGGCTAGCATAGGGGCGTGGTCCCCAGAGATTTGTGACGAGCATAAGGGTGGTGATCCTTATTGCCGTGGGTGCTAGCATAGGGGCGAGGACCCCAGAGATTTATGATTGAGCGTAGGGAATGCATTCCCTAGCGCCTGTGAGCTAGCTTAGGGGTGATTCCCCACTGTGATGAGCATAGGAATGCGTTTCCTATTGCTGTGTGCTAGCTGAGAGATGATTCCCCAGTATGTTGAGCGTAGGGATGCGTCACCTAGCGCCTGTGGGCTAGCCTAGGGGTGATTTATTTATTGAGATAAGTGTGAGGGTTATGGACCTTCACATGTTTGGGTTCTAGGCTACAGGACTCGCAGGTATGACTCGAAGTAGAGTCAATAGTAGTGAATGTTGGGGAAGGTTAAATGGATTCTTAAAAATAATTGAAGGAAGTATTTGGAATCTAAACACGAGTATGAGTAAGAGCTTGGTATGGTTTCTTTAAACATTGGACCTTTAGGTGGGCTACTTACTGAGTATATTTATACTCATCCTTGCTACTTTGTCTGTTTTGCAGATTGTGCACATGTTCGGGGTGGATGAAGCAGGCGACGACTTGACGAGACTATGGAGACTCCCCTAGTGTTCCTTTCCTTGATTGTTTTCTCTTCGTTTGGTAGTGTTGATCTGTAAATTCTAAATATTCTTTAGTTTTCGTGTATTTGATTAGACTTTTTTAGAATTCTTGTGTTTGATGTTGAAGCTCAGCATATTTGATGTAGTTTGTTGGATGCTGAGCGTTTTATCTGAGGTATAGAAGTGTCTTTCATTCGTATCAGGTTGTTGTAAAATTTTGGTTTCTCCTAGTTACACCGTCATGCTGCCGAAATTTCGGGCATGAACGAGGTAACTAGGTCGTGCTTCCGCTTTAGCGTGTCGTAGGAGGTTCGGGTCTTTACAAAACCACTTCTAACATAAATCTCTTAACTTCTCAAACTCTTTCTAAAAATTACATTCTTTTTCTAAAACAGCCTTTCATAAAATTACATTCTTTCTCTAAAATAGCATTTTATAAACTTGAGAGATTTCTGAAATAACATTAAACCTTTATACTTTCTCGAATAATCATCAAATCTCTCAATAATATAAAACACTTCTAAAATCATATTTTCTCTTAATCCACATCTCATATAAATTTCATACATTTTTCAAAAAACATTAAAACTCTTCAAACATCTCAATAATCATAAAAATATCTCAAATATTTCTCAAATGATAATTTCAACTAAAAGCATAAAATATTGGCATTTCCATACCATTTTTGGAAATTCATAATAATTCTATGAAAATCTCTTAGAAATTTTCTCTAAAATCACACATGATTTATAGAATTCTTGAAAATTCGTAATAATAATCAAATAATAAAAATAATTCGTAAAATAAACCACTCACAGAACAATTGTCGACATCACTTCGAATTGCAAGCTATTCCAATAGTTGTTCAACCTGAAATTCCAATAACCATAACAATAATCGCTCTTCGACAAAGTAATTGAGAAAATCATAACATCAATTAAATATCAACTTATCACCCTTAAACATCACTAATTAGTCCAAAACTCCAACTACTCCTTTTCTCTCATTCACTTATTACAAAATATATTTGTCCTTTTATGCAATTGAAATACAATTTCTCTCCTCTTTCACATCTCCTTTATATCAAATTTTTGCATAATAAATTACCACTTCCTAGGAGTGTGCACAAAACCGAAAAAATCGAAGAACCGAACCAAACGGTTTGATTTTTATTTTTAAAATTGATTTTTCGGTTCATATCTTTAGGAAACCGAGGTAATTAGGTTCGGTTCTCGGTTCAGGACCTGAAAAAACCGAAAAAAACCGAACCAAACCGATTTAGTAATTATTATTATTATACATTTTATATATTTAGAAATTAGTAATGTTGATTTCAATCCCAGCAGCCCAATATTAAGCCCAACCCTAGAATTTTTCTTTCATGTGAAAAGCCCACAGGCCCACAGCCATATCCTAATTCATTTATTCATTTTTGTTTTTATAAATAACAAACCCTAATTTTGTTTTTATAAGCTGCAACTTTTAGGTGGAAAAATGGCTGGGTAAAAAAAAATGGTTAAAACCGAACCGAACATGCTCGGTTTGGTTTGGAAATCGAAATCGAATTACCTTCGGTTTTGGTCGGTTTAGACATCTTCAAAATTGACCTGTTCGGTTCGGTCCATGGTTCTGTCCAAAATCGGACCGAACCGAACCGTGAACACCCCTACCACTTCCTATCACCATTTCTCACATAAACCAAGTGGAAATAGTCTCCAAATTGAACCTTCTCTCTCTTCATTAAATCAATCATGTACTTGGTCAAGCCCCAACTTTTTTTTTAAATAATTTCTTTAATAAACCACTCCTCTCTCCAACAACCCAACCTCATCTTCTTCTTCTTTTTGCAAACTCTCTCCATTTCCCATTTTCTTCATCCATGGCCAAGCCTTTGGGTTCCTTCTTCTTCTTCTTTTTCTTTTCTTTTTTTTTTTTAAATCTCCATACCAAGCAAGAAAACATAAAAAAAATCGAGTAAAAAGAAGAAAACTCATATGTATTTCTCTTGAAAGCAGCTTACGAAAGTTAAAATTGCTTACCGAGCTTGCAAATTTTGCCCAAAAGCATCAATAATCCATTTTCCAGCCATATTCGGCGTAAACCACAACTTCTCCAACGAGTTTCGTCAAACACCAAGCTCTCTAACTTCACCATTTCTCTTCCTCTTTCATTCTTCCTCTATTTTTTTCTCATTTCTCCTTTTCTCAGCATAACAACCCCACTTTATTTATTTATTATTATTTTTTAAAAGTGGTGTGACTTCCCATACAAGCCTCCCCATTCTTGCATCATTCCTATTTTTTTTTATTATTTTATTCCACTTTTTTTTTTTTTTTGTTTTTATTTTACTTTCTTATTCCCCACGTTTTTTTTCATATATATATATATATATATATATATATATTATTTTCCAACTTCTTTCCAATATAATACAAACTCCCATTTTCTTTCATTCATTTCTTTTATATATATATATATATATATATATATATATATATATATATATATATATATATATATATATATATATATATATATATATATATATAATAATATATTTTCCTTTGTGGTGTGGCTTCCATAGAGCCACACAATTTTTTTTTTCTTCTTTTCTAAATTATGCCATAAATAACACAAATTTCTCTATTTTCTTTTTCTTCCAAAAATTACTTCTTTTTTTTTTTTTTCAATTCCAACATGTACACAATTCAATTTCCTTTAATTCTTTATTTTATTCCATTTATCTTTAATTCTATTTTGTCTTAGAATATCTCCTCCATAATAAAAAGTTCATAAATCAAAACTTATATGCCTTATATATCCAATGTTAGATGACCAAACTTGGGTTTTACAATTTTTGACATGTAGTAAAAAATTTAAGTTTTGAATCCACCAAGAGTATTCTCATTCACATAGTATATAGCATTAAATCGAGTTAGAAAAATGACTTAAAAACCCAAAATTATTTGTAGATTCAAGAAATTGAGCTACATGGATTGAATTGTATACAAATAACAGGTAGACACCTTACCTGGGTTTGAGTGAAAACCCAAAACTATTGACTGCCTATAGAACCTCACATTTCCATCAAGATACCTACAAATATGAAAGTGATTTTATACATGTAGATAATGGGATAAAATTTTCAATCATGCAAACCTAATGAAATGACGTTGAGTATAATAATGAACAAAGATAATCTGAAACATACCACTGTCTTATCTGCATCACATCAATTCCATGTTGCTTTGGTATCTTATTAATGTGTTTAATAACAGTATTCACATGGGACCAGTTCTAGTTTCATTAGAGAGAGCTCCAGGTTATTACGCAGCATAAAGCCTATAAACAAAAATTCTAATTTAGTAGCATAGTAAAGTTACCTACATCGCATAATATCTGCATGATCAATGATTAGGACTTGTTTATATGAAGCACAATCTTCGTATAAGCGACATACACATAAAAGGAAAAGAGGAGCTACACAAGAATACACTTATAGCACAGAAATAATACCTCAATGGAAGAAAGATAATCAACATCTTTCTCCTTGTTTTTCTCTATTTCGCCAAGTTTCTGACAAAAAGTGTTCGTGAGTAAATTATGCATTTCCAACTTTATAGAAGATGCCAAAATACATCCAACCACACCTTAAATATATCAACCAATAATACTTAATTTCTCATTGACTTCTACATTATTGGCAAGAACATAATTGGTGGAGTTTATTTTCACTGTAAATATTTGAAACTACGAAGATTTTCGTATTATGAGCCAGAGTATCATTATCGTGAATTTTTTTTCAAATTATTCATAATCTACAAAATAGTCAAAGTATGAGAATATCTACTCACGTATAGTGGAAATATAAATTTTTGGGGTAAAGAAATTCTTATTAAAGTTAACGGAGAAAATAACTCACTGTAATCAGACTAAGGGGAGAAGCAACAATTGTTTTTTTTTTTTTTGGTGAAATGCCGAGCTTTCATTGAGAAAAAAATGAAAGAGAACACGGGCAACCGAAAAGAAGCCCACAAAAATATGAGCCAACTATAAGAAGGGACTCCAGTCAAGTAAAATAAGACTTAAAGAATAGTTACAAAAACGTCTAGACATCGAAGCCCAAAGAGAAACATAGAATCTAACAAGGGACCATACATCAATAAAAGAACTCTCTCTCCCCCGAAAAATTCTATTATTTCTCTCCCGCCACAGACTCCACAAAATAGCACAAACCCCAGCCTGCCACAAAAATAACCCTTTCTCGCGAAAAGGCGAACTAAGGAGAAGCTTGTGAACCTCTCAAGACTATCCTGTTGACCAACAAAGCTGAAGTTGAACTGCCGAAAGAAACAATGCCAAACATCCCGAGTAAAGTCACAAGTCCATAGCAAATGATCAAGGTCCTCAGCTGCCCTCATGCACAGAATACAACAAAATGGCCCGACCAGGGGGGACCCCCTAGCCAACAAACGATCCAGGGTGTTCACCCTTCCGTGCCAAACCTGCCACGCAAAGAACTTGACCTTCTTTGGAATCTTGACCTTCCACAGAGAGGATAACATAGAACCATTCGACGTAATAGGGCTGAGTAAACAATGACATAAAGAATTGCACGAAAAGCCTTTGGAAGGAGAAGGAGTCCAAAGGCAGACGTCCCTCCTATGAAGAAAGAACCGAACCTGACTGATCATGGATAACAAAGAGATAACATCAGTTGTTTCCTTATTGGTCAACAATTATGTCCGATGAATAGAAATCACCGAACAACTTAATGCTCTTCCTACAAAACAATTGATACAATTAAGTTAAAATTTTAATTTATTTTGATTAGATGAAAAAAGATGTAACGACCCTAAACTCTAGAGCATGCTAAGAGTGGAATTAAAACTGAGACAGCTCGCCTATGCCTGAAATTTCGGCAGCATGGCAACGAAACTACAGGAAAACCAAATTTTAAGAACCTGATAAAGAAGAGATAGCACACTTCAAGATTTCAAATAAACCCTCAGCAACCGACAACTACACAAGAGTGCTGAGTTTTCAACCAGAGTCGAGTACAACAAAACACTTTCTAGTTTACGAAGTAGACATACGATAGACAAAACTCGATTTACAAACAGTAAGGATCTATCTGACAAAATACACAACCAAAAAGGGCCTAAGGGTAAGCTATAGGTAACTCCATAGCCTTGCCAGGTCGTCGTTCATCACCCACCACATTGTTGCGCATTACCTGAAAAGAGAAAGGTAGCATGAGTGAGTATTGGTATACTCAGTAAGCAGCCATCTTAGATAAAATAATTCATAGCCAAGCAAACCATTTTGAGAAGGAGAGATTATGCCTTACTCACACTCGTGCCTAAACAACGAATAATAATTTCACCACATGACCATGGTCTTATTTCTCTACCTCATCTCTGATTCCACCAAATCCTAACTTCGAATCATACCAATGAGTCCTGCAACCTAGAATTCAACCTCGTGAAGGTAATAAACCTCACGCTCATCATAAAGGATAGATACCTCAAAGCTAGCACACAGGCAATAGGGAAACGCATCCCTTATGCTCAACACAAGTGGGGAATCACCCTTAAACTAGCTCACCAGCCATAGGGAAACACATCCCCTACGCTCAACATATATAGGTAATCATCCTAAGCTAGCACACAGGCACTAGGAGAACGCATCCCCTATGCTCAACACAAGTGGGGAATCACCCCTAAGCTAGCTCACAGGCAATAGGGAAACGCATCCCCTATGCTCAACACATCATATAACATTCTAGGTCTACAAGCTCACTCAATACAACCGAACTAGGATAGGTAATACTAGATCAACGGTTTACAACCAACTTTGCTATTTCGAGAACCCCTACATGCAACATTGCTCTCAAGCCTTTGTCACAACCTGAACCGGGGTTCACATTATCAACCAACATCTCAAATTTCACTTCCAACACATAAATAACTAGGCTTAAACCTTAATCAAATTCTATCCATATTTATTTACCAATGATCTAGTAATTTTTCCTTCTCAATCAAATATACATAAATGCAAATTTTACCAAAATAGCATATCAAATATTTCCAATTTGCTACTTACCTCTCAATCGACCCCAAGGTCAAAATACTTTATTTCAATGGTCGAGAATAGCTTGAATCCTTACAATTGATAGAGCGCCCAACCTTTTAAACCTCCAAATTCGATTTCTAGCATGCACGAAAATTCCAATTATTTAATAATAACTTAAATAAATCACAGCTTACTTCCTTAACTTACTCGGCCCCGAATGGCCATTTTCAAGAATTTTGAACTTTAAAACTTACCAATTACTGTGAATATAAGTCGTTGGAAAATACTTGATACCACCCAAATGATCAGAAATTATCTTCCAGTCCTAACGGTAAATCCTAAAGTGAGATAAATAGTCCAAAAATCAACCAAAGCTACTCAACATAATACCTAAATAAATTGTTAACAACTAAATTTCCAAAAGTCATAACGCTTACCCACGATTTCAAGAGCCAAACCACACTAGAATAAGTCTTTAAATGCCCAAATAACTTCAATAAACCCGCTGTCCACACAAGAAAATGCCGAAAAATGCCTCGGTTATTCCCACATAACGAAAGATAGGTAAGGAGAGAAAGAGGGAGAGAGAGAGAGAGAGAGAGAGAGAGAGAGAGAGAGAGAGAGAGAGAGAGAGAGAGAGAAACGGAAAGGGAGAGAGAGACAGAAAGGGAGAGCGAGAGGGAGGGGTTCGGCCGGGAGGGAGGGAACAGGGAGAGGGAGGGAAGTGAGGGAGGGGAAGACGGTGGGAGGGAGGGAGCAGGGGGAGGGCGTGAGATAGAGAGGAGGGGGGAGACGGCGAGAGGGAGGGGGCGAGAGACCGAGAGAAAGGGAGGGGAGGGAATCGGACAGAGGGAGGGGCGAGAATTGAAGAGGGATAAGGATGAAAAGTTTTTTTTTTATAATAATAATAATAATAATAATAATAATAATAATAATCTATTATTATTATTATTATTATCATTTTTTTTTTAACAGAATGTTACAAAAGATTTTTTATTAATAAAGAAATTTACAATTTCAAATTAAAAAGGAAAAAAAAAAAAAGCACAACCCAAGGAGAAATCCAAAAACAAAATACACAAAATTTACAAATAGTATCCAAAAAAAAATGTTTAAAGCATATCAATGTTGTGAACATTTTCTTTTTTTGGAAATCAAAACTGCCAACTATAAAATTAAATTTTTTTTAAAAAAAGTTTAAAATCCTATACCTTAGTCACAAAAAAAAAAAAAAAAATGACAAACATACAATCAATTGTTGAGAAAAGAGAGTAAAAGCCTATAGTACTTTCTGACCATATGTAAAATAAACATTTCATAAAGTTACCATATTAGACAGTCAACGAACTTTAGGGCCTCCTGCAGCTGCTCCTCAATCGAATTGTCCATTGCTTCGTCAACTGCAGGATTCCTCAAAGAGGGGAGCATGTATACCCTGATGATGTCTAGTGCGGAGAACCGCATTGCCTTCCCTCTGAGTTCGAGTTCGTTCCTAGTTTCATCCCCAGGTGGGCATAAAACTCCCAAACTAGTTGCACCGCGGCTTTAGTGGGCTACTCATAAAACCGCTCCCATCCCAACATGCAGATAACGTCTTTGATGAATTTTGGGATGGGGCCTGTCTTGTTGGTGAAACCCTTCTTGCATATAATCGCTCTGTCCCTCATGGTAGTTTTTCGTTTATTGATGTCGAATGGGGTAGAGCGTTCTGCCATAGGACTCTCTACAGTGGCGTGGTGAGTCATTGTTTGAGGCCTGCTCTTCTTCTTTTTCTCAGTCCTCCCCTTGAAGGATTTAGGCATCTCGCTCTTTGATATTTCCTGCAGATCATTATCAGAGAGGGGAGCTTCAGGCTGCTCATGGCCTTCTTTTTCTTCTTCTCTTTCGGGGCTCTAATCAGGCGTGAGTCCCCTATTTTCGTACTCGAACAAGTCGTCAAATTCAGCATGATGATCGACTTTTCCAGCAGCGACCATGGCTGACCACTAAGGTGTCGGGATTTCTTCTTAAGCCACATCTTCGTCAGTTTGTGGTGGTTTTGGCTCCGCAGAATCCTCTCCTTCTTCAGTTGGTGAGATATCCCACATTGACTTCCTTTTGAGTGTGGAGAGCATCTTAATCCTGCGTTTTCGAGGTGAAAGGCTTGAAGTTGATACATGTGTAGCAGCGAATGTGACTGACTTTGTGGGAGTGGCATGAGTTGGCTTGGGCACCTCTAGATGAGCCGCATATGCGATCACATCTCCTCCTTCAGTAGCTGGAGGTTTCTTTGACTATTGAGCCAATTGTGCCTCAGATGCGGGCGCAATTAATTTTTCCTCAACAAGGTTGGCCTTGGACTGATGCACCAGCAATGCGGCCGCATCTGGGCCTTTCGACTTGCCTTTCCTCTTGGCGCCATCGTATCTCCAACATCGTCACTCCACTATAGACCTAGAGTTGCACTTTAATGCACTGTAGGATAAGTTGTGTCCATAGATATAATCACTACATGTAAGTCGATCCTTCACGAGTTATTCGTAATTACAGTTGGGTCAAAAGTCCATTTTACCCCTATAATTATATCTTGCACTTTAAGTACCACTGATCCTCTAATGAACAATTTGTTTATGATCCAACCATGAACTAAGTCTCTCTCAGGCCATTGAGAGGGTGGGGCCCCATTGTTCAAGTCTCGAAATCAGCACTTAAGGGAACTACTCATCTACTTACCCTATATGAGAATGAGTGAATTCCATCTAGTGAGATTATGTTATCAGCTCCTTATTTGGTCAAGTCCCCAAAATGGTAGGCTTATTGAATCGGCTACAAAAGTCACTATCACCCATGCAAATCAAAGGACAAGCCCTCATAGGTAGGAGTTCATAACTCACTCAGGATTAAGATGAGTCTGATATGATCATCATGATGAAATATTAATCTTTTCAATTAACGGATTTATAAAGAGAGATTAAAGATTTCGTGGTCCAGTCTTATATAAACTCATTGTATATGATACCCTCACTCACATGTCTCCACATGAATGATTTGGATCAAATCATTTGTAACTATTACAAAATGGGCTGCATTAATAGTGTTACCAAGATAAGGCACCCAACCTTATCCATATACTATGACCCTTTAGGTTATTTCTTGAACATGATCATCCCGTATGTCAACCACATACTGTTCAAAATTACACTAATAACCTTGGATTTTTCATATAATGGATAATATTATATTGCAAATAAATAATCAAATTTATTATTAATTATTAAATAAATCATTAATTACGAGGCTTTAGGGCATAAATCCTAACAATTTACTACTTGCACTATAGCCGGCGAGACATGTATCCTAGGGCATACTCTATACCCAACATGTTCTTCTACTTGCCCTAGCAAAGAGTAGACATGTCTCATAATTCTAGACATTCTAGGTGACCCTCAAACACTTTAGCCTGGAGAGTCTTTTATATAGATCCAAAGGACTGCCGTTAAAAGCCATCTTGGTCACTACCATATGCTTTCTCTCTCTCGATATGAGTCCTTATACATTGGTGTTTTCTAATTTTCTTAATATTAGTCTTTGCACCACTATTATCATAATAAAGATGATAGACTAAATCATATCTGAAACACATTTCAAATATTCAAGGAACTATTTGAGTCATACAAGTTCTTTTGTTGCTTCACAAGCAAAACAATTTAACTTGTATACCATACTCCACCACCTAGGGTAAAATTTATCTTTACATAAATTTCCTAAATCTTTGTAAGAACCAAAGTATCTTGTAAAGATCAAATCTTTAACAAAAATTTCTCATCATCCATAGATAATTTGAGAAAATTTTTAATTTTCTACTCAATGGTCATACCATTCGTTTAACTGATATATGCTAACAAATTATATATTAAATGTTCAGTCTCATTTATGCATATCATATACTCTCAATATTTGAGTTGTCTTAGGATACGCTTCCTAAGACATAAATATCAAATATTTGACAACAATTTTTTCAATATAAGATGTTTGAGACAAAGTTAACATTTTGTCCTTAAAATCTCTATTTTGGACATGTAAAATATACCGAGTCGTTCCAAATCACTCATTTGGAATTGGTTACTTAGTTAACTTTTTATGTTAGATAGACATCTTACATCATTCATAATGAGTAAAATATCATCAACATAAAACATGAGAAAAATCCACTAGGCAATTAATGATTTTCTTGTCTATACCAGCTTCATTAATATTTATCCAAAGTCATAGGTTTTTATACTTTTATTAAACCTTATATTCACAAGTCTAATGGTAAAATTCATTTCATAAATGAACCTTTACTATTTCGCAAACCTTTTTCTTTTGATCTTTGAAAATAAATATCTCCGATAGATTTGTGTAGATGCATTATCTAAGATTTTTTTTTATAAAAGAATTCTAAACATTCATTTTTTATATCACATATGCAACAACGAATTAAATAATGCTTACAGACTTCAGTATGGCAACAAGTGAGAAAATTTACTCGCAGTATACTTTCTCCTATTAGGTTTAACCTTTTGCCATTAGTCTCACTTTGCGGGCAATTTGCCTTCAACTTTGTCATCTAACATGACAATTTGGGCTTCAATTAAGTCCTTGTAAAGGTTGAGTCATCTCATAACTCTCCCACTACGATGAGACTTATCCAATTCATGACTAGGATCTATTTGATTTTCAAATGTAATTAAATTGTTAACAACTTTTGTTAACTATTTAGTAGCTTCACTTGGAACCAACTTATTAACACTATCTCACCTTATTAAAGGTTTGTAGTCTTTTATTTGACATTTCTTATAAAAATGATATTTATCATACAAATACCTTATTCTTTAGGACTACATAAAAGACCATTTTGTACTTCTTAGAGGTGGCCTACACTTAGGCTTATTTTTGAACATATACAAGCTTTTTAGGCTTGTTTCAGCACGTGAGCTTAACATTTCCAAATGATGAAGTGTTGTAAACCAACTTTACTACTCTTCTATAATCTTAAAATTGTCTTATAGACATTTTTGGAGGGAATCATGTTCACCATGGAATCTCTATTGCATTTCCTAACTGGAGTTTGGTAATGGTGTGTAACTCATTACTAATGTGACCATGTCTAACAAGGTCATGTTTCTCCTCTTGCAGCACAATTTCACAAAATTGTACTTGGTATTAAGATAATTGGGATAAAAATCCATTTTATATCAATTAATTTTAGTACGTAAGGTTCCTGTACTTTCTATTATGATCTTATCATAATGTCTTGATAGATTTAATTACCTAATCAATTTTTAACTTTAGTCTTAGTTTTCTTGAACTTTTCAAAAATTTAGACTTATGTTAGGTAAAGATTCTTGTACCTTGAATGATCATCAACTAGAGTGACGAAATATTCATGACTTTATTTGGCCTTTACATTCACCAGACCACTTTGGTCAGAATGTGTAAGTCTAAAGTATTCTTTTGCGTTCTAGCCCTATCTAATAAAGACTCAATGATTATCTTGCATGAAAGGCAAAATCTACAGACAGGTAAAGTAATTAACTAACTTTTTAGAGAATTACCTCTTACTAGTCTTTTCATTCTATTCAAGTTGACGTTAATCAACCTTAACAACCAAAGTCAAATATCATCTTTTAGGAGAAAACAATGTCGTTCTATTCTTGATTCTATAATCCTGAATATCTCAGTATTTTGTAGTAAAATATATATCAAGATTTTTAACATATACAAATTGTTCTTATTTTCAGCTGAATGTATTTTCAAATAAATTTGAAAATATAAACTTTAATACTTCAAAGTAATTCATACTACTCATCTACTTATCCTATATGGGAATAAGTGAATTGCATCTTGTGAGATTATGTTATCAACTCCCTATTTGGTCAAGTCCTCAAAATGGTAGGCTTATTGAAACAGCTACAAAAGCCACTCTCACCCATGCAAATCAAAGGACAAGCCCTCGTAGACAGGAGTTCATAACTCACTCAAGATTAAGGTCGGGTATCATATGATCATCATGATGAAATGTTAGTCTTCTCAATTAACGAATTTATAAACAGATATTAAGTATTTCGTGGTCCAGTCTTATACAAACTCATTGTATAAGATACCCCCACTCACATGTCTCCACATGAACAATTTAGATCAAATCATTTGTAACTATTACATAGTAGGCCGTAACAATAGTGTTACCAAGATAAGGCACCCAACCTTATCCATATACTATGACCCTTTAGGTTATTTCTTGAACATGATCCTCCCGTATGTCAACCACATACTGTTTAAGATTACACTAATAACCTTGGATTTTTCAAATAATGGATAATATTATATTGCAAATAAAATAATCAAATTTATTATTAATTATTAAATAAATCATTAATTACGAGGCTTTAGGGCGTAAATTCCAACAGTCTCCAATCTGGGTTATACATATTAGAGTAAGGATCTAACCTGTTCTGCCCTATAAAACACACAGAAGTAGGGTTGTAAGGACAATTGTCATATAGATAGCCTTCATTGCAATATACACAAGTAGGTGTTGAGATTTGATTCAAAGTAGCAACATGAGCCTGGTTCCCCATAGTGAAATTCTTCAGAGTGTTGTTCATTGTTGAGATTTGGGCGCTCAGTGCTGCTATTGCATTCACCTCATATACACCTACAATATTTTTAGTAGAATGTGTGTCTTCATCTCCCCAATGACTGTTGTTAGAGACGATTGAATCTAAGATCTCATTAGCTTCATTGACTGTCTTCCTTAACAAGGATCCATTTCCTGACGCATTAACCAAGGTCTTAGAATCCTGGGTCAATCCATTATAAAAATGCTCGATCAAAAGGCAGGCTGGTAAGCCATGATGTGTACATCTTCTAACTAACTTCTTAAATCGCTCCCATGTTGTGTCCACGCCTGTGTTCGGACCTTATTTAAAAGTGATAATTTCCCCTCGAATCTGAGCATTCTTGGTTGGCGGTAAATATTTCAAAATAAACTTTTCCGACAAGTCATCCCAAGAAGTGATCGAGTTCGGTGGGAAAGAATCTAGCCATGTTTCTCTATTACCCTGCAAGGAAAAAGGAAAAAGTTCCAACCTCAATGTCTCGCTTAATACTCCATTCAGTTTGAACGAGTTGCATATCCTCACGAATTGCTTCATGTGCTTGTGAGGATCCTTGTTTGGTAATCTTACAAATTGTCCTATAGTCTGGAGCATTTGAAACATTATCGGCTTCAACTCAAAATGAGCTACCTCAATGTTTGGTTCCATGATTCCTGCATTAAGATTGTGGAAAGTTGCGGCCGCATAATCCCTAATAGCTATGTCTCGTTCATCTAACAAAATAGGATTTTGCTGCTCCGCTCGCTGTTGTGGTTGTTGTTGTTGTGGCACATCATTGGATTGTGCTCTTCTTTGTTGCTCACCAAGAGGATCGACTCCAAGTGGATCCATAGAAAGTTCCTGCAAAACAGATTCCTGCAAAACAAGTCATTCTGGATTCTCCTGTGCGCTTAACTCTTGTAGATCTTTTCTTTTCCTCCTATGCTCCTTACAACGCTGACGAAAAGTTCGCTCTATCTCAGGATCAAAATCACAAGGGCAAGGCCCTTTGCGCATGCACCAACTCTAACCTGCAAAAATATGCAAAATAGACTCAGATTCTTGTGACAGAGTGAAAATGCGGTCGCAAACCGATCGCAATTCTGCTGAAAAATTGAAAAATGTTTGTTAAAAAGTCGTTCCCCGGCAACGGCTCCAAAAACTTGATGGGATGCTACAGAAATACAACAAAGCAAATAGCAAGTGCACGCTGTCCAAACAAGTAATATATGGAAGTATTCCAAGTATCGAACCCAAGGGAATGGTTAACAAAAAAATTTCCAGTTAACAACACAAGTACTTTCAAGTTGTAACTGAAGGTAACCAAGTAAAAAAGATATTTCAGGTGTTTTGTACAATAAAAATAATGAAACTAAAAGAAAAGATAAGAAAACAGTAATGAGAAGCAGGGGATTCAAATCTGGTTTAACCTTGAGGAAATGCGTTCACCATGCGCCCGCAAACTTGCTTAACTAGGTCCGACTATTTTAGAGATTCTGTCTCTTGCTCCCGCATACTGACTCTTTCAAGTTCTATGCGATTTAGACAAAATGCTATTGAAATGCGCTCGCAACCTATCATAACCGACACTTAACACAGTGAATCGAGTTCAACACCTATTCAGCCCCTTTTCAAGTGCTTTTATGAGTCTAAGCAATTAAACACATATGTCTATGGCTAATTTTAACTTAGATAAATAAAGTGACTCAATGATTCTAAAGGTTTTTTTCATATGTCTAGGTACAAAGGGCGAAGTTCTATGTCTAAACTCTTTTCCTAGATTGATTCTATGAAAACGCGTGCTCAATCCAACCCTTTCAATATTGAATCTCATACAAACTATGCTAACTCCAGTGATCAATTTAAGCTAACAATGAAACTTAAACTTAATAAAAGCAAACAATGCTAAATGTCAAGCAAAATTGCTAGAATCACGTGGTGGGGCTTATCTTCTTTTTAGGGTATTCACTTCATTGAATCCCCTCCAAGGAGTTTAGGTACGTTGAAAAGAAAACTAAAGTGCAGAAAATAAAAAGAAAACTTGATTGAGAAAAGATAGGCTTCATTGCAATAAAGGAATAGAACTATACTGAAAGTTTGGAATTGAAACAATAACAACTTGAAATAAAACTTGAATTACAACTTGAAGAATTTAAATTTAATAAATGAAACAGAAACTTACAACTTAATGAAAGAATAAAACAGCAACTAAACTTTAAAGAAAAACACAACGTACAAAACTTGAATAAAAGCGATAAAGAACCCGAAGTTTGTTCCTTCTTTCTGACTTTGTTCAACCTCTTTCGAGGAGAACAAGTGCTTACACTTTCTTCTTTCAAAGTTTGTGTCCGAATGAAGTATGAATAGAACTTGCGGGACACTTGACATGAAGGCTGAAAAGAAAAGAAAACTGCAGAATTTGGTGAAAAAAGTATAAATCCGAGCTCCCTTGAAACTGAAGTTTGAGCCGCCTTTTATAGACTTCAAGGCCTAGGGTTTGCTACCGAGATCAGTATGGAGAGGCTTGGCCGATCATATCCCTTGATCCTCGGAGATTTGATGAAGAATAATTGATTTTATCTGCAAATCTAGTGAATATGGGAGAATCTGCCGAAAAGGTCCAGATGCAGCCGCATAGTGAGTCCAATTGTGATGTTGTTGAAATGGCCTAAATGCGGCCGCATAGTTGGGCACATTTTGAGTTCTTTCTACAACAGTTAGAATTTGGCTTCTACTCTCAATTGTTGTCGCATCCTGGTCGCATATCTCTTGGATCATCTTTCACTTGCCTCAGTTGTGGCTAGAATGTGGGTGCATTTGGATTTTTTTTTAGCTCCTACACAAAACCAACAAAACTTAACATTTTCTTAACCAAAATGACTCTAAGTACACCTAAAAACTTATTTTTACAAAATCAAGACTTCAAACACATGCAAAACTTGTTTTTACTTAAATTTACTTTTAATGACATGAATTATAACATTAGACACTCGCTTTCTAAGCAAATGGCTTAGTTTTTAGAGCCAAATAACCTCATAAATGAGCGTTATCATGGAGGTATACGAGAGGGAGTTTACAAGGCTTCTACATTTTTTCCCAGAGCTAATGGACACGGAGGCCAAGAAGGCCGAGCGTTTTATGATGGGCTTGGATGAGAAGATTCGAGACTTTTAGTGGCCCTTGCACCATCTGACTATGTCATAGCTCTGAGAGTAGCTGAGTTGATAGACAGTCATCCGTCGAGCAAACACCTAGCGGCCGCAGAACCGAATTCCTCTTCGGGTCAGAAAAGGAAGTTTGAGCAAACGACCACTCGATCAGAGCGTTCTCTACGTTCTTAGTGATCATCAGAGAGGTCATGGGCGTGCCAGGGATAGAGACAATAACCCTACCGACAAGGAGGCAACAATAATGACAAGCTTCTTGCAAGGATTACAATAGACAATATTGGGGTCAATGTCTGGCGAGGATAGATGTGTGTTTTAGATGTGGCCAGAAGGGTCACATGGCAAATACTGTGCTCGGAGGGGCAACAGGGGAGGTGGAAATCAACCCTTGAGTTCGGGTGGTGTCAGATCTTCTAACCAAACTCACAAGCAAGGGAGGGCATATGCTACCACCAGCCGAAATGCTAGAAATTCTGACGTAGTGGTGATAGGTACACTATCGATACTTGGGCACCTTGCCTTGGTACTTTTTTATTCAGGTTCTACACATTTTTTTTTCATTTTTGCACCTTTCATGAGTCAAGCTGGTTTAGATTTATAACCATTGGGTTATGTTTTGCCTGTGGGCACTCCAGCTGGGGTGAGTTTGCTAGCTAGTGAGAAACTAAAAGTTTGTCAAGTCATTGGTTAGATGTGACCCTGATAGTTTTAGGTATGAAAGATTTTAATGTAATTTTGGGCATGGAATGGCTGGCTGATAATCACGCCAGCAGTAATTGTTTTCGTAAGGAAGTTGTGTTCAAGCCTCCCTCGAGAGCGAGTTTCAAGTTTAAGGGGTTTTGAACTAAGACCATCCCTAAAGTGGTCTCTGCGCTGAAGCAAGGATGTTAATTACTCGGGGAGCATGGGGCATTTTGGCTAGTGTGGTCGACACTAGGTGTGCTGAGATTTCAATAACTTTAATACTAGTTGTGAGAGAGTTCTCAAATGTGTTCCCTAGGGACCTTCTAGGGTTACGTCCTATGTGAGAGATGGATTTCAGCATTGAGCTCGTGCCAGGGACAACTTCTACTTCTAAAGCTCCATACAAAATGGCTCAAACAGAATTAAAAGAACTCAAGTTGCAGCTTCAGGATCTTCTGGATAAAGGTTTCATATGCCCAAGAGTGTTACCTTGGGGTGCACCGGTATTGTTTGTGAAAAAGAAGGATGGGTTTATGCAGTTGTGTATAGACTATAAGAAGCTGAATAAGGTGATTGTCAAGAACAAGTACACTCTCCCTCAAATAGACGATGTTTTTGACTAGTTACAGGGGGCAACTATGTTTTCTAAGATTGACCTTCGATCAGGGTACCACCAGTTAAGAATTAAAGATGATGGCATTCCTAAGATAGATTTCAGGTTTAGATATGGGCACTACGAGTTCACCGTGATGTCCTTCGAGCTGACAAATGCACCTGCAGTATTTATGGATATGATGAACAAAGTTTTTAAAGAGTTTCTTCCAGTCAACACCACCAGCGTTGGGGCTTGCTGTAGCCACACAAATCTATCTTCCATGTCATCTTGTTCCAATTCTCACTAAAAGAAGGATCGACCGGTTTACAGGCATTTGCAATATGTAAGGGCATACTATAGACAAGTCCTACAAATTACATGGCTACCCTCCGGGTTATCAATAGAAGCGTTCGTCGAATTCTTTGTTGCAACATACGCCTTTTTCACAGTCGATGAATGCCCATGTTAGTTCAAAAGCAAATTCGGTGACATCTATGCCTTCTTTAAATACTGTTGGTTCTAATGTGGCATCAACCTCCTCTAAAGTAGGTCCACCACTAACCTAAGACACATTCACCCAATGTCATAATTTGCTAAACATTCTGCAATACCAATTGACAGCTGCCAAAGATGACTCATTTCCATAAACTTCTTATCTAACAAATATTTGTCCAAAATTCTTTTTGTCATCAACTTGTTCTTCTAAGTGGATTTTAGATTTCAGTGCATCCACACACAATAGTTTTATTCGAGAAGCTTTTGAATCTATCATGCATGCGCATACTTTAGTAATCTTACCGAACAATACAAGGATAGAAGTGCTTTATGTTGGAACTATTCGGTTGCTTGGATCTCTTGTTTTGGAATGGGTTCTTTATATTTCAGAGTTTCAATACAATTTATTATCTATTAGTGCATTAACTTTCCAGTAGTTTTATTTTTGTTTCCTTTTCGACCAATACTTGTATTATTCAGGAAAAGTCCACTTTGAAGACAATTGGCAAGGGTGAATTGCATGATGGACTTTACTTGGAGATTCTGAGTTTTCTTCTAATATATGTGAAAACACTTTACAGCATAATTCGACAACTTTATGGCATGAACGTCTCAGCCGTTCATCTTTTACTTGTCCCATAGCTTTGAATGACACTTTTCATATTGATACTTTGAAACCTATATCGAAGTTTTTTTGCAAGATTTTCCCTCTTGCCAAACAAAAGCGCTTATCTTTTGTTTCTAAGAATCGTCTTGCTGCAAATCCTTTTGATATTGTACATGCTGATATTTGGGGTCTTTTTTATACCCCGTCTCATTCAAGCTACTCTTACTTTCTTACAATAGTAGATGATTGTAGTAGATTTACCTGGGTCTATATGTTACATCATAAATCTGATGTCTTACATATTGTACCTCAATTCTTCAAATATGTTGAAATACAATATGAAAATGATATTAAAATTTTTCATTCAAACAATGCTCCAAAGTTAGTTTTTGAAGATTTTTTTTTTCGTATTAAAGGTGTTGTTCATCAATTCTCTTGTGTTGCTCGTCCGGAACAAAATTCAATATTAGAACGGAAACATCAACACATTTTAACTATTGCTCCTATTTTCAATCTCGTATTCCACTTCGTTTTTGGAGTGAATGTGTTCTAAATGTAGTGTATTTGATTAATCAAACACCGTGTCATATCCTAAATGTAAGGAATAATCGAATTAAATCCACAACGGAAGCGTTGGAATCGACTTTGATTTTATTTTAGAATTAAATGAAAAAAAAATAGGCTAAGCAATAAACATACCTTGACTTAAATATGAAGAATATTCTAGCGGGCCTTTTTCTTCTTGTGCTCCAACTTCAACAAGGTTGAACTCCGAGACTTCCACAAAGCCTTCCTTCTTATGACTCGAATAAAGGACCAAAGAGTTTTGTGGGACCTTTTTGGAAATAGAGAGAGGGAATGAAAGGAGAATTTCAAGAGTTTTTTTCTCTTATTCAAAATGCACACAATTTCTCACTCCTAGGGTCTTATTTATAGTGGCCTATGACAAATAATTAAATAATATATTAAAATATATTTATCTAACCAATTTGAATCTTATTCAAACCTTTTTAAATTATCCTACAACATCTACTTCCTAATTTGAATCTAATTCAAATTTAATAAATATTTTTTCTTTAATGTATTTTAATACATTAATAATTTCTTTGATATTTAATATATCATATACATTAAATATGTTTTCCCTTATTTAATATATCAAATATACTAAATTTTAATTTGAACATTTCAAAATTTTCTCTCAACGAAATTGATCCTTATTTATTCATATGAGATAGCAAGGGGACCTTATGGACCTACAGTTTATAAGCTCCAATTGTACAAAATTAATTAATTAAACTCTTTAATTAATCAACTTTCATTCATTAACTCTGGGATCAGTCCATTATAGACCTAGAGTTGCACTCTTATGCACTGTAGGACAAGTTGTATCCATGGATATAATCATTACATGGAAGTCGATCTTTCACGAGTTGTTTGTAATTACAACTGGGTCAAAAGTCCATTTTACCCCTGTAATTACATCTTACACCTTAAGTATCACTGAATCTTTAATGAATAATTTGTTTATGATCCAACCATAAACTAAGCTTCTCTCGAGCCAGTGAGATGGTGGGGCCTAAAATGGCAGGCTTATTGAATTGGCTACAAAAGCCACTCTCACCCATGCAAATCAAAGGACAAACACTCACAGGCAGGAGTTCATAACTCACTCAGGATTAAGATCGAGTCACATATGATCATCTTGACGAAATATTAATCTTCTCAATTAACGGATTTATAAAGAAAGATTAAATATTTCGTGGTCCAGTCTTATACAAACTCATTGTATAATTGTATAAGATACCCCCACTCACATATCTCCACATGAACGACTTGGATCAAATCATTTGTAACTATTACAAAGTGGGCCATATCAATAGTGTTACTAGGACAAGGCACTCAACCTTATCTATATACTATGACCCTTTAGGTTATTTCTTGATTATGATCCTCCCGTATGTCAACCACATACTGTTCAAGATTACACTAATAACCATGGATTTTTCATATAATGGATAATATTATATTGCAAACAAAATATTCAAAAATATTATTAATTATTAATTACAAGGCTTTAGGGCATAAATCCCAACGGTAAATTGTTTAACTCCTTATGAGCTTCTTCATGGTTCTCCGGCTAACTATTCTTTAATTAGAGTTTTTGGTTGTCTTTGTTTTATGTCTACACTTTTAGCCCATCGTTCCAAAATTGACCCATGAGCAACTTCGACAATTTTTCTTGGCTATCCACTCGATGTTAAAGGGTATTGATTGTATGAGGCGTTTCTTTACATCTCAGGATGTTGTGTTTCATGAAAATGTATTTTCATTTCACAAACTGCAAATTGAATATGATTTGCCTGATTTTTTGGGTTGATTTTGCATTTCTTTAATGAGCGTTTTAAGCTCAAGGATTTGTGATCACCTAAATATTTTCTTGGATTAGAAATTTCTCAATCTAATTCTAGAATGTTTATGTCTCAACGGCACTATATGTTACAATTACATGAGGAAGCTGGTTTTCTTTGTTGTAAACCTGCCACTCTTCCCATGGATCCTTTATTAAAGTTACAGAATTCTGAAGTCAATCTTTTGGAAGATCCTTCTCTCTATCGCTGGCTTGTTGGGAACCTTTTATACTTGATAATCTCTCGACTCGACATTACTTTTGCGGTAAAAAAGTTAAGTAAGTTCGTTTCACGCCCTTGTAAGCCTCACTTAGCTGCTGTATATTTGATGCCTGCTCTGGGTCAAGGAATTTTCCTTAAGGCCTCTAAATCTTTCCAATTCGCGTCTTTGCTGATTCTGATTGGGCTTCCTGTCTTAATACACGTCGGTAAACTACATGTTTTTGGTATTTTGAGAGATTCGATGGTGTCTTGGAAATCTAAAATGCAGTCAACAATTTACTGTTCTTCAGCAGAAGCTGAATATCGAGCTTTGGCATGAACTACTTGTGAACTCCTATGGCTTTCTTATTTGCTTACTGATTTACAAGTTCCTTTTTCTCTACCAACGCTCTTATTTTGTGACAATCAAGCAGCAGTTCATATTGCTTCTCATCCTACTTTTCATGAGCACACTAAACACATTGAGTTAGATTGTCATTTTGTACGGGACGAAATCATTGATGGTTTTATCAAAGCTTCTTCCTATTCGCTTGAAATTACAACTAGCTGATCTTTTTACTAAAGCTCTCTCTTCTATTCCATTTTTTAGTCTGTTGTCCAAGATGGGGTATTCTAGATATCTACTCTCCATCTTGAGGGGAGTATTAATTAAAGTTAGTTTAAATCAATTATTTGTTTGTTACTCAATGTAATTTTTGTTACTTATTGTATTTATTGCACTCTTGTATTAAGCTCTATAAATACTAAGCTCTCTGGCAGAAATATATCAATTAAACATCTTCTTCTCTCAATTCTTTTGTAAAATACACCATATATAAAGCATTCTTTTAATATCAATAGAAAGCCTCTATAAAGTAAATAAATTATTTCTTCAATTGAAATATTACTAAGTTTTGTAGGTTACTACAACTTGAGGAATGTGGTAGGTACTTTTATTACTACAACTTTATTTGATAACTTTGTTGGTTATCTTTTAAACCATTTTGTCATCTTATAATTTATGAATCATTGGACATTTACAAGTTTTTAGATTATGATTCTAAGTTATGGTGGGATTGCTAACATGTTATAGTGATCTATTTTGTGGTGATACAGGATAACGAAACGATCGATCATTTATGTAGGTGAACTTTGCATTTCTTGTGTTTGAACGTCTATGACAAAGATTAATTAATCTATTCTTCTGCTTTTGTTTGATAGAAAAGTTAAAGTAGGAAAATATGTTTGATGGTTGTAGCTGGTCAAAGATGTATAGATGACTTAAACATGGAGTGAGTGGTTTAAGTTTTCATTTCAGTACTTGTTATTTTTCTACTCATATTCTGATTTTTATTATAGGTTTACTTAATTCCTAATTTTTATGTGTTCATTTGAACTAGTTGATATTTTATTCAAAGTATATTTTTCTGGGATGATATCAGGTATGTCTTATTGAAATATTATTCTATTTTGAACACTTTTTTGTGATGAAATCTTATAAATCTTAGTAGGTAAGATTTTTAACTTGTTGATATGGTTGATTAGGTACGGTGGTGGTAGCTTAATTTTTGTTTAGTTTTTAATCGTGGTTATTGATGACTTTTTTATGCTCTTTAGTTGGATTTCAGTTGCTTCTTTGATCTTCATTTTCAATGAGCCTTCCTGAACACTGAGTATAATAAGTTTAGTTTAGTTTAGTTTTAGAGTTAATAAGTTATAATAATGGATTATTTTGTGAATCCTATAGTACATAAACTTTACTGAACACTGAATATAATAAGTGGTAGAATACCAATAATCGTTGTAAATGTCACTTTTCTACTTTTTCAGGTTAATGATTTTGTTCTTGTTGACATTAAAGGGCTTGTTTTGTAGTCTTTTATACGACACTATGTAGGCCCTTGGATAAGGTATACTTAGTACAAATTTTTTCTTTTTTTAATGTATGACTAAGTTTTGAATTTGTTTGTTATATTGTGTTGGAGTTTGGATAAAGGATTATTTGTGTTGACTATATTTTTTATATTCTCTTTTTTTTTTACCATAAAGCAAGATAATATGTTATATTCTCTTATTTGAGTATCGTTAAATGTTGTTATGTTCCTAAGTTTTGGTAAATTTAATGGTTTGTGTTCATTTTTTATGAGCTTAGTTGTTGTAGTTGTTGTGTTCATTTTTTTATGGTAAGTTTAAATGTTGTTATGTTCCTAAGTTTTGGGTTCATGATAAGTTTTGTTGTTATGATCCTAAGTCTTGGTAAGTTTAGTAAATGTTGTTATGTTCCTAAGTCTTATCAAGTTTATTGGTCTACGTTCATTTTTTATAAGTTTAGTTGTTGATATGATATTTGTTTTTAATGTTAGTTCCAAAGTTTTAGTAAGTTTAGTAAGTATTGTTTGTGTTCATTTTTTTTATCTGTTTAGTTGTTAAGTTCATGAAATAGATGTAGTATATTATTTAGATAAATTCAGCTCCCCCCAACCCAAAAAGAAAAACAAAATACAATGTGTCTTAGTTTTGGGTATAGCTTTAACACATTTGACTATATTCTTTCTAATGTACTATTGTGAGTATTTGTATTTTGAAGAAGTAGCTTATGAAATTCAATGTAAGGAGTAGATTCAAGCAAGATCGAATGTATTGAGTTGGAAATATTGTCGACATTTAAAAGGTATATATAACTCATGGATACTGTTAAAATGGATATTGTTCTTCTTGTTTTGATGTACAAAGTATTGAGTTCAATCTTAAAATGAATATTGTTTTGATGATTACGTCTTGCAAGAACTCAATGAAGTCAAGAAGTCATATTGCGACTAGTTGATGTATGAGCTTTTTTGTTGGGTTAGTGGCAAAAAAATATATACACTCCCTCATGTTAGTTAAAGCCTAGTGTAAAAATTGTTGTAATGTACAAATTTGATCATAGTTAGTTTGTATGTAAAAATTTGACCAAATTTGGTTCAATGATATATAAAAGTTATTTATGTATGTATTTATTTTGTATCAAAATTGGAGTGATTTTATTTTGGAAATATGTGTATTGACAGATATCAGACAATATAATTTCTATGGGTTTGATGAACCGTCATAAATAAATAAATAAATAGTGATATATCATTTTTAATGATGGTTCATCAAATGTCATAGAAATTACTTGGGTGACAACTATTCATTGTCGTTATAAGCATCTTTGTGGCGTTCAAAACTGACATGATATGTTTTTTATTGACAGTCAAAAACTATCAAAGAAAGCATTTGTTTGACACTAAAATACTGTCATTAGCAAAATTTCTATGACATTTAAAAAATGTTGTTAATATATATATCTTGATGGAAGATTCACCTTTTAGGAGTTATTTGTTGAGAATTTTTAATTGTCATAAAAAATTTAATGTGACAATTAACAAATGTCTAAAATACGTTTTTTTTTTTACAACTATTAAGTGTCATAAAAAAATTAATTATGACAATTTTTTTGTAGCGTCATGTGTAAAGTTTTTCTTGATGGGTGATTCTAAGACTAAAAAAATGTCAAGAAATGTGCTAATGAACATTTTTCAATGTCATGAAATTATGAAATTGTGCTAGATACTAATGTTAGCGTTCATAGGTTCAAATCTCCAAACACCAAATTCGTTGTGCTGAAAAAAAAAATTCAAAACTCAAAGCTTTTGGTAACCTTGATTGATCTAGAGACATAAATTGTTGCTGAGTGTGACCAGGAAGCATCGATGGTGTTGGTGGTGGTGTTTGGTGATTGTAGACGAGCACGCACCTGTAACAATAATTCAGGGTCGACGGTGGTGATATCATGAATACTCAACCTCTTTCGCTTTTGTCCCAATGAATGTTGGCGAAGAAAGTACTTTTGAGCATTGCTAGCCACTTGCTTGTATGTTTTTGTTATCACAACATTGTTTGCTATGTTCTTCCAATTACCCTGGCCATATATGTGCATGCCCACTAGAAATAATCTGTATTCTAATTAACATTTAGCCGTAATGGTATTAAGGATAATAACTTTAATAGAATCAAAATCAAGAGTTTCAAGGCTTAATTAGAAATTTGAATAAAAGTTTAAAGATGATTACATACACTCAATAATCAACATTTTAAAAAACGTGATGATTAAACCATAAAAACAAGGCATTTAAACGTTTTGTGTTATCTTGAGTTGAAAATAAGAATTGGGATATGAAAAAAAAAAAGGTATTTGAAATAGTTTTTAATTAAATGGTACTTCGAGCATTGCTAAGTAGATCTTAAGTTCGATTTTCCATTCCTACAATTATTGAACTCAAAAAAAAATATATATATTTAGATTTTTGATCAAATTGAAAAAGATAGTGATAATAAGGTTAAAATTACAAGTTTAGCCTTTGAATTTTGAAGTTTGTGTCTATTTGATCCATAAACTTTAAAAAGTATCTAATAGGTCCCTGAATTTTCAAGTTTGTGTCTAATATGTCTAATCAAAAATTTTAAGAATTAACTGATCTATTAGAACAAAATTGAATTTTATGTTTAACATGACCCTAAACTTTCAATTTTGTGTCTAGTAAGTCTGTGGATTTAAAAAAAAAATGTCGAATAGGTCTAAAGATCTAGTAGACACAAAATTGAAAATTTAAAGACCTATTGGACACGAAATTGAAAGTTTAAACTAAAGACTTATGAGACACTTTTAAAGTTCAAGACTAAATAGACACAAATCTAAAAATTTAGGGATTTATTAGACATTTTCTAAAATTCAAAGATCAAATAGATAAAAACTTGAAAGTTCAAGGACTAAACTTGTAATTTAACCTAATAATAAAAAGAAGAGTATTGTGTTGTTACGTACTTGGGCTCGTGTGTGCTCCAGGCCTTGGGGTTCTTCTTGACCTCCAATGAGTTGGCTCTGCCGTTAGTGGCAGCTAAAGCTTCATTGCACTGCGGCTGAAGCAGTAGCTGTGCCTGTGACGATTTAGTCACCGGGGAAGTCACTGCAGCAACAGGCCTGGTTCTTGCAAAGTCAAAATTGAAACTAGAATTAGAATATATATATATATATATATATATATATAATATTGGTCTCTAAGTTGTCAAATAAGGAAGGAAAACAAAAGATAAAGAGTTTCTGAGGATTATAGGTATAGTGTATTATTGGGAGAGGCTGTTTTACAAAATATCAATGAATTATTAGGCTTTGCTTTTGAAAGTCTATTTTGTATGATGCTTTGGAATTATTAGGCCACCATTCTTACCCCATTCTCCAAAATATCAAAGAATGTCAATGAATTCTCTCCCAAGATCATGAAGGAAATGGTTTTGCTTTTTTTTTCTCCTCACTTTTTTGCATACTATAGCGGGATAGGAAAATTAGATTAGTTCATTTTGTTCCTTCCCTAAAGAAAAACCTCCAGAATCTCAAAGAAAATTTCTTTTTATCTTTTCTCATTCTTCCATCTCTCTGTATTGTAGAGAGGAAGGAAAGGCAATAGAAATTTTGAAAAGATTTATGGACATTGCCTATAGCCCTACATTCATTTCCAAAAATATTGAGTATATAACACTCTTTCTTTTTGCTAACTAAACTTTTTCATCTCTAAAATTTCACATTAAACTCAACGTATAATACTAAAAATTACAAAAAAAAATCAACAAATTAATCAAAATTCAAATTGTTTTGCAGTGGTGAAAAATGTAAACAAAACCTACCCAAAATAATTTATCAAAAAAGAAAAGAAAAGATAGAAAGAAAAATTTCAAGAACCTACATGTGTTCTTGGTCACCATTTAGCACGGTCGTGGGCGTGCCCTCTGGTGGTTGATGCAGTAGCCCAACCCCAAATCCCGGCAACTGCATTTGCCACAATGTCATTACGAATTGAATTATAGTATTGCAATAAATTGAGACTTCCATCGAGGACTTGGTGGGAACTAGAGCGGCAATGACCTCCCACCTGTTAGGCATGTTCGCCGGCACCAACAAAAAAGCTCGTTCACAGGTGATGTGCTCCTCTCGACTCCAATGACTAAAGTCACATGCACCATTAGAAGGAATCTCTGTCGTTAAAGAACAAGTTTCTGAGAGAAAGAGAGAGAGTTTTGGTGCCTGAAAATTTTGTGTTAAAACAAGCGAGGTTCCCATGCAATATATTGGGTACAAAATAAAACTACCTTGTTTTTTCTTAATCCTTTTTCTTACTTTTCAATGGTATAACTTATAAGTACATGTTTTACACTTACTTGGCCAATTCAAATTCCAAAAAATAATAAAACAATAAAATTTATTATGATGATTGAAATTCTAATAGAAATGAAACAATTGAACGTATCTATGGTGATTATTTGTTTATTCAAATTTCAAATTTAATGAATTGATTTTTTTTATACCCTTCAAAATATTCAGCTTCCTAATTGATCGGTGTTTTTCGCTACACGCAAGTGCACGTGATCGAAGTAATAAAGAAACTGGAAGTATTCCAGAGTATCGTACCCAAGGGAATGGGGTTTAATAAAATGAATTTAGTTGGTAGAAAATCGTTGACAAATTGCAAGTTAAGGTAACCGAGGGTGAAAATGATTTGAGAGGTGTTTTGACTAAAATAAAATTATTTGAAAATTCAATGGAAATGAAAAAGGGATTCAAGTTGCTAATGCCCATTTGGAAAGAAAATGTAACAAGAAAGCAATTGCAATCATAGCTAACTCAAGAACTAAGTAAACCGAATTCAACTCCTATTCGACCTTCTATGAAGTATCTTTAGGAGACTAAGTGATTAAACCTATATTTCTATGGCTAATCTAACTTAGATATTTTTGCACGCAATTCTAGTGGTTTTGGAGTCTCGCCCTATGTCTAGGGTCAATGTTTCAAACCTTATGTCTAAGCCTTTTCCTCCATTGCTTTTGCGACATCCGCTTCCCTTAACCTTTTCGGTATTAAGTTATAGCTTGGCAAGCAACACTAGATGGCCAACTAGGGTTTACCCAACATTAATTTCACCAAAAGCAAACACTAATTCAAGAATTAGCTAGATTGTGTTGCTATCGAGCCTTACATCCTTCCTCTAGAGCATTCACAAACTCGAATCCCAAAGAAAATTTAGCTCATCATAATTAAATTAAAAAAAAAACAGTAAGCTAAAATTAAAGTAATTCATTGGTAGAAAAGAAAATTTGGAAATAAACAAAAGAATTCTAGAAAGCAAACATGGATGGAAATTCTATTATGCCAAAAGAATGCTCTGAAGCAAAATAGAATAATTTATAACTTTATTAAAATGATAAAAAGAAGATACAATCAGTAACTAACTCTAAATAAATAAATAAATAAAAGAAACAACAAAAAACAGAAAATAAAAATAAAGAACATTGCCGTTCATGAAAGAAACCCAAAAAGAAATGAAGATCTTCCTCCCAAATCGAGCTCAATCGAATAAGTTTTTGCTTTTTACCAACATCAACTTCGTTGAGATAGGATTAAGGAAGAGATTCGAACTAAGATGAAGAAGAAATGAATACAAAACAGCAACTACAAAGCTTAGAATGAAAATTGCAGAAAGTAAAGAAACCCAAAAAACGTGAACGAAAATCTTCTCCAATCGAGCTCTCCTTGTTCGGCTTTTTTGTTCAATATTTATAGGGATCTCATGCTAGGGTTTCCCTCTTGGTTGATGGACAATCATGGCTAATCATCTTGCTGAATTCGTGGGTCAAATTTCCTTCAAAATCCCGAAATTCTTGTTTTTTACTTAAATTCCAGATCTGCCAGATTGCAATTGCATAGCATTTGCATTGTTGTTGCATTCCACGAAAATTCTGCATCAAAACATTAAGTAAGTGTGAATTTTTTTCTTCTTTTGTTTTCTTTTCTCAACTTACTTAATTTAAAGGTCTTTCATCAATCATGTGATTAAATTCAAGCATTTTTTTTATTTTTCATCAAATAATATGAATAAAAATCACAAATATGACTAAGTTTAAAGGCTAAATAATCCTCATGAATGAGAATTATCACTAATCCTCTCTATTACCCATGTACTCACCTCTTTCAATCTTGTTGGGAGCGCGACCAAAGGCCCCACATTAGTTAGATATATAAGAGAAAGATCGTGGGTATATGAGTGAGAAATAATATCGCTACTACAAATTTGAGTTTCTGCGACACTAGGGGGAAAGCAAATAAAGGGAAGGGAGGAAAAAAATGTCATATATAGTTAGGGGCACATTTTTTGTGGGAAAAAATGGAGATTTTCATATTTTCGAAAATTTATGCATTTTTTCAACATTATAAATCTATGTCTTTTATTTATTGTCATTAATTAAAAATAATTTATTTTTATTTGTATGTATTTTTTTATTTAAAAATAAAGGAAAAAATTAAAAAGCTATATGAAAAAAAATTCCTAATTTTCCATGTCTCCATCTTTCTCTCTCCCCTCCCATGCGTGTCCCTTCTCCCTCGTTGGGTCTACAAGATTAAAACTAAATTTGATGGATCCATTAAGCGATACAAGGCTCAAATTGTTGCTAAAGGCTACTCCCTGGAGTATGACATGGATTATGAAGAAACATTTGCCTCTATAGAAAAAATCACGATTGTTCGCATTATGATTGCAATGGCTTCAGTTTGCTGATGGAGAATATCTCAGATGGATGTCAAGAATACCTTCTTGAATGGTGATCTTCATGACGATGTTTATATGACTCCTCCTCCTGGTGTCACCCACCAACTCGGTGAAGCTTGTAGGCTTCACAAAGCCCTTCATGGTCTCAAACAAGCACCTCCTACTTAGTTTGAAAAGTTCTCTACAGTGATCCCTTCGCTTGGTTTTATTCCTAATCATCATGATTCTGTATTGTTCGTTAAGTGTATGAGTACAAGTAGTATTTTATTATCCTTGTATGTTGATGATATGATCATTACCAGTGATGATTGTGAAGGAATAGAATATTTAAAATCTAAGCTATCTCGTTGTTTTGCTATGAAAAACTTGTGCATGCTGCGTTACTTTCTGGGCAATGAGGTCGCCTGTTCCTCTAAAGGTTATCTCTTATCTCAGTCAAAGTATGTAGTTGATTTGTTTGATCGTGCACACGTTTCATTGACAATAGGATTGTTGATACTCCTCTTGAGACCAATGCTCGATACTCTCCGTTAGATGGTCTTCCTGTGTCAGATCTCAGTTTATATCGTACTATTGTTAGGAGCTTGGTCTATCTTACTATGACTCGTCTAGATATTGCGCATGTTTTTCATGTGGTTGGTCAATTTTTCACTACTCCTACTATAGTTCATTGGGTTGTTGTTCTTCGCATCTTCGAGGCACTCAGTTTCAGAGTCTCTTGTTTCCTTCTACATCATCTTTAGAATTGTATGCTTACTTTGATGCTAATTGAGCTGCTGATCCTACAAATCGCAAGTCAACCACCGAATTTTGTATCTCTTTTAGTGATTCACTTATTTTGTGGAAGAGTAAGACACAATGTTATTTCGCGGTCTTCTACAGAAGCTGAGTATCTTGCATGGCCTCAACTACTTGTGAAATTGCTTGGTTACGTTGGTTGCTTATGGATATGGGCATTTATCTTCATCATTGTACTCCCTTATTTGTGACAATCAGAATGCCATTCAGATAGCGCCAATTCAGTATTTCATGAGCGAACCAAGCATATTGAGATTGATTGTCATGTCACTCATCATCATCTTCAGCTTGGCACAATCATATTGCTATTTGTTCCACTTCTTTGTAGATTGTTGATATGTTTACTAAGGCACACTCTGCTTTACGCTTTCGTTTTTTGTCTCCCAAACTTTCAATGCTTATAGATGTAGCATCGTGTGTTTGCAGGGGGGATGTTAGCATATATTATTATTATTATTATTATTATTTATCTTTTGAGAGTCGATTAGTCTTTTATTTATTTCTTTTGAAACCCTACCTATATAAACTTCATTAGTGTGTATTTCATAATTGATAATGTAAATATGCAAACTCTAGTTCTCTCTATTTTTATAGAAATTTTCTTAACTTGTAATGACAATAATGGTACTTTTTAATTCCCTCCAATAATAGAGGATGTTCATATCATGCTAATATGACAGAATAAAGTAGCATGTAAGATCATTTTAGATTCACAATCGAATTCACATTGACAGAAATCTAGTTTAGAACAACAATTCTAGAGATTCCTAATGGTTATCACTAAAAATTTCAAAAATGGATATTAGTAACTGTTCACACGAGATTTCAACAAAGAAATTTAATTCATGGAATGAACTTGATTTTATTGATTTATGTGAAATGTTACAATCTCTAATATTTATCCTCTAATTTTTTTTGGGAGTGCAACCAAAGTCCCACATCGGCTAGATAAGGGGAAGATCATGGGTTTATAAGTGAGGGATACTATCTCCATTGGTATGAGGCCTTTTGGGGGAACCAAAAGCAAAGCCATGAGGGCTTATGCCCAAAATGGACAATATCATACCATTGTGGAGATCTGTCTAGGGTTGGTTGTCCCTAACAATTTTTTCTCTCGATATGTAAGCTTTGAGCTATGACTTGTTGATTTTCTTGGATCAGCTTGTTGGCTTGTTGATCCTCTTGGATTGACTTGCTAGCTTGTTGATCTTGGATCGGACTGTTGTCTTGTAGATCTTAGATCGGCATGTCTGTTTGATGATCTTGGATCAACATGTTGGCTTGTTGATCTTGGATCGGCCTATCGATTTGTTGATCTTCTTAAAGTTTTCCAGTCATTGAATCTTCTAAATTCTAAATCTTGGGTCTTCTGAATTCTTTGGATTCTCTAACTGAACTTGAAGCTTCTGAATTCTGAATCTTGAAGACTCTGAACTCTCCGGATTCTCTGACTTAACTTGAAGCTTCTAAATCTCTAGTTGAATGCTCTAGATTCTGGCTCTTTTGGATGCCTTCAAATGAAGGTGGCTCCTCTATTTATAGAGTTTGATAGACATTGTATGGGCTTGGACTTGGTTGACTTTGGGCGAACCTTTGGTCTTGGGCTTATTTGGACTTAATTCAATCCTTTCTTTAATAGACTTGAATTATTTAAATTTGGCCCAAATTTCTCTTTAATGACCTCAGACTAAACTAGTTTCGGGTCCAACTCCCATGTGGCATAGTTGATTGGACTAGTTTAAGTCTTCTAATGAATCAATACTAGACATGTGACATTATTTGATTTGTCAAATTTTCATGCCTTTTTATTTAATTTGAGGACACGTGTAAATATGTAATTGTTTCTAAATTTCTTTTATCATTAATTTAAATTAATGACGTGAAAATTTGTGATTGGCCAAAATTTTTCATTCAACAATAACTATTAGTCATTAGTACTAAAATAAAACCAAGTATTGTTGATAAAGAAGTTTGATATTTTTTTTAAATCTAAAAAGAGGATTTTTTTTTTCAAGTTTAACTATTGAAATATTAATTGTGACAGTGGTAACGAAAGTAGTCTTCTTCCTTCTATATAACAAACAAAAAACCAATTTTGTTTGAAAGCTTTAGGCCCGTTTGATAACCATTACGTTTTTTGTTTTTAGTTTTTGAAAATTGTGCTTGTTTTCTCACAATTTCTCTACAATGGTTTCCATCTTTCTTAATGAAACATTTGAGTTTCTAGCCAAATTCCATAAACAAAAACAAGTTTTTGAAAACTACTTTTTTTAGTTTTTAAAACTTGGCTTGGTTTTTTAAAACATATGTAAAAAGTAGATAAGAAAACATGGAAACCCATAGGTGAAAGTAGTATTTATAACTTAATTTTCAAAAACCAAAAACTAAAAACTAAATGGTTATCAAACGGGGCCTTAGGAGTTCTGAGGGAAGTAGGAATTAGAGTGAAACTTGGGGCAGGAACATAAAAAAAGGTCTCCTATTTCAATTTTTATAATATATATATATATATATGCGCGCATGTGTGTGTATATATATTTTTTTGAGTTTGAGGTGGGAGGATTCGAACCCATGACCTCTTAGTCATAAGTTCATACTTTATGCTAGTTGAGCTATGCTTTTGTTAACCTGTAATATATATTTTCAGTAGTGCTTATTTAATATAAACTATATTTATAAGTATATTTTTAGTATATAAAAAAGATAACCAACTAAATACTAGAGTAGTTTATAATATATTTAACTTGAGCGTTAAATATGCTTCTTCGACCAAAAATATAAAAACATTTTAAAATTTAATATTGTATTACATAAGTAAAAGACTATTTTTATTTGAAATACTTCTCAAAATTGTACCCTCATTAGAATTTATTTCGACATTAGAAACTTTAAATTCACTTGTATTATGTACTCAAAAACAAAAAACTGAAAGAGTTAATATCACAAAAGCAGAAGCAATTTTGGATCTTAAGCACTCGAATTACATCAATTTAATCAAACAAACAGCATGCTCAAAACCAAAAAAAAAAAATAAAGTATAAGAAAGCTCACCTTTGAAGCTCAAATTCTCCAAACTCGTTGCAAATTTCTAAGCACGAATACTTCATGGACCACCTCTAGTGTCTTCCCTACTATCCTCGGGCCTTGGAACGGATTGTGGGATCCTAGTTTGAGAGAATTTTGAGAGAGAGATGGCAAAGGTCTATAAAAAAAACTACAGCAATTTTGTTTCAAAAATCTCCAAATCCCTTGTGTTTCATTGCTAATTAAAGTCATTAACAAGCTTCCTCAAGCTTGCTAAACACGACAACACATAAGCAAGTAGGTTAGTCATCAAAGAGGTGTCCAATTTTGGTGAATTTTGAGTTTGAGAGAGGTTAGTCATACAACCACCACAAACTTCAACATTTCCCACTTTGAAATTCAATTTTGTAATTTAAAATTAATTCTAAATTAATTTTAAACAGCATTAATTATTAAAAATTTAATTAATTAATTAATTAAATTATTTAATTTAATATCAAATATTAATTAAATAACCAGATCAAATCCCAATCTCAAAACCGACCTCTCGAACTTGAATCCCTATTCATGTATTAGACCGAACCCATATTTAAATCATTTTAAATATGTCATCTCTCTTCCTCATAGTTTAATTCATAATTAAACTATGATACGTTAAGTATATCGCATATAATTAATGTTTACTCCCAAAAACGAATTCGAACAATTCAAATTCATTTCTCTCATACTGTTACAAGGCGTAGTCCAAGCTAGAAAGGAGGACCTAATGGTCCTACAGATCATGAGCTCCAACGATACGAGACTAACCGGCCAAACTCTTTAGCCAAGCTAATCAACATTCGTTAACCGCTGGGACACTCCACCAAAGCCCAATGACTGCACTCTCCTCACTATAGATATATTTCTGTCCACTTGATATAACCATGATTAGTAAGTCGACCATTCTCAAGTTGTTCGTAATTACAGCTGGGTCTAATAAACCGTTTTACCCCTGTAATTACTTCTTATTTCTCAAGTCCCACTGATCCTCTAATGAACAATTGGTTTGTGGTCCAACCAGTAAACTAAATCCCTCTCGGGCCAATGAGAAGGTGGGGCCCCTTGTTCAAGACCCGGAGTCAGCACTTAAGGGAACAACCTCTCTACTAAACCCTAAAGCGGGTAGGAGTGAATTCGTTCTCGTAGGACTATGTCCCCAGCTATCTACCCGGTCTTATCCCCAAAATGGGAGGCTTATTGAGTCGGCAATCTCAGGCGACTCTCACCCATGCAAATCAAAGGATAATCCCAAATAAATAGGAGTTCATAGCGTGCTCAAGATTAAGATCGAGTTACCTAGGTCATCATATGAAATAGTCAGTTATGACAGTAAACGGAGTTAAAAAGTCTAAGTGACTATTTCACGATCCGGTCTTATGCAAACTCATTGCATAGGACGCCCCCACTCACATGTCTCCACATGAACGATTGAGGATCACATCGTTTGTACTATACAAAGTGGGCCGCGTCCATAGTGTCCCCAGGATAAGGTACCCAGCCCTATCCCTATACTATAGACCATTCTGGCTATTACTCGAACTTGATCCATATTCATGTCTCCACATGAAGTTCAAGTATACATACTATAGCCAAGGGTTCTTAATTTGTTGGATTTGGGTTAAAAGGACGCAATTCACTTTATTCAATAACACCTTTACTGAATAAACCTCAATAACATCTTTATTGCAAGATAGAATATACATTCAGTTTACAAACCACGAGTTTTAGGACATAAAACCCAACAAAAACCACTTGTATTATAAGGTAAATTAATAAGATCTCATTTGATAACCATTTGATTTTTGGTTTTTGAAACTTAAGTCTAAATACTACTTCCTCCTATAGGTTTCCATGTTTTCTTATCTACTTTTTACATATGTTTTAAAAAACCAAGCCAAGTTTTGAAAACTAAGGCCCCGTTTGATAACCATTTTGTTTTTGGTTTTTGGTTTTTGAAAATTAAGCCTATAAATACTACTCACATCCATGGATCTACTTGTTTTGTTATCTACCTTTTACCTATGTTTTCAAAAATCAAGCCAAGTTTTGAAAACTAAAAAAAGTAGTTTTCAAAAACTTGTTTTTGTTTTTAAAATTTGACTAAGAATTCAAATGCTACCTAAAGGGAGATGAAAACCATTGTACAGAAATTTGGAGAAAACAAGCTTGATTTTCAAAAACCAAAAACAAAAAACCAAATGGTTATCAAACGGGACCTAAAAAAGTAGTTTCAAGTTTTTGTTTTTGAAATTTGGCTAGAAACTCAAATGTTTCCTTAAGAAAGATAGAAACTATTGTAGAGAAGATGAAAACCATTGAAGAGAAAATGTGAGAAAACAAGTGCAATTTTGAAAAACCAAAAACTAAATAGTTATCAAACGGGGTCCATTTTTTGTTTTTGAAAATTATATATGCTTGTTTCCTCACAATTTTTTGGTAAAATTTTCACCTCCCTTAAAAAACACATTTGTATTCAAAAACAAAAACAAGTTTTCAAATTTTTTTTTTTCTTTCAAAACTTGATTTGAATTTTGAAAATATATGTAGAAAGTAGGTAACAAAACAAAGAAACTCATAGGTGGAAGTAGTGTTTATAAACTTAATTTCTAAAAACTAAAATCTAATTAAAACTAAATGATTATCAAATGGGACATTAGTTTTCAAAAGTTGGGTTGGTTTTTGAAAATATTTTTTTAGAAAGTCAGTGTCAAAGCAAGAAAACTATATGTAAAAGTAGTATTCATAAGCTTAATTTTCAAAAAACAGAAAATCAAAAAACAAAATGGTCATCAAACGAAGTCTTAACCCCTTGTTTGGAACCCCATGATTTGAGATGATTTCAAATCATTTACGATTTGAAATCATTTCACGTGTTTGGATGGCAAAAAAAAAGTAACGGATTTGAAATCGTTTAGGATTTGAAATCTTGTTTTTTTGAAAAAAAAAATCGTTCCAAATAGGTCGGATTTGACACGATTTTAAACTTTAAAAAATTTGTTTCCAATTTTACCCCAATCATTTTTTTTAATTTACGCCTTATAATAGTTTTTTCACGATAGTTTCTTCACTATAAGCAAAAGTCTTCCTACGCCACTCCATTACCTATCATAGTTTCTTCCTTATACCGCAAGACCATTCAAGCAAACTCAAGGTTAGGTTTCTATTTTATTTCTCCAACGTATTTTGCTATTTTTTTTAAACTGATAAAAATAATTTCATTCTTTTCAATGCAATTCTTAATTCCAACAAGCTTTTTATAGCCAAGCAAGCTAGAGGTTAGTGTTTTTTTTTTTACTTTGTTCATCTCTCAAACTTTTTTTTTATTGATTTGTTAAGAATAATATGTTGTTTTTTGTTCCTTTTTATATATTAATTTAATCTGTTTGGGAGGGTTTGATTCAAGTAGCTATTACTTTTGTTTTCATTTTTTCCCATACCAATATTGATTTGTTCTTATACCTTTTTTTTTTTTTTTTTGTATTTGCTTAATCAGTCTTATCCAAAAGCTCAACAAGTTCGAGGTAAACCAATTTACAACTTTGATATTTTAAGAGAACTTTTTGAGAAAGACAGAGCAACTAGAGCATTTGCAGAGAGTTGCAAAAGAGAAGGTACGTCGTTGGTAAAGGGACGAATGCTTGAAAATCAATCACATTGTTGAAATGATGGAACAAGAGGAAATTCATCTAGAAAGTTTTGAGGATAACGATTCTATGAATAGTCACCCCCAAAAAAATCAACAAATCAAGCATCTTCTTCGGCTTCTAAGTGCAACAAGAAGAAGTCACCTGTAGTTGACTTGATTGGAGAAAAATTAGATATGGTAACAAATTCTATGGACAAAGTAACTATCGTACTTGACAAAGGTATGACCATGATTATTTTTAAGTACATTTCACTTTATATTCAAAATGAAAAAAATATTTCAATAATTTTTTTTAATTATAGGGAATGATGTTGCTCGAGAAGCAAATGTTATGGAGAGCATAATCGACAGATTTACAGTATTGAGGAAGTTTTTAATGAGTTGCTAAATATGGAAATTTCACATGAGATGACATTCAGTGCTTCTAGCTTCATTTTATCTGATTCCATAGTTGACATTTTTTGGATGTTCTGAATCTATGCGCAAAGAATGACTATATTGGAAAATGGGGGGCAATAATTGATGAGTTTTGTTTAGATTTGGCTGAGTTCAATTTTTTTCTTCTTCTCTTGAATTAAGATATTTGCAACTCTTTTTATTTATTTTCTTTTTTACAATAATATGACATTTGCGGATTTTTAATTTAATAAGTTCATTTGTTTTGATTAATGGTATGTTTTCATGGTTATATGTATTTTACATTATTATTTGATATTAATTTTTTTTTGTTATTAATCAAAATAATCTCTTGCAAAATCATAAAGGCATAATAGTAAAATGTTATACTTTATTTTCATTTCTTGTGAGCATCCAAACAAGAAATTTTAATTTTGGAGGTTTCAAATCAATTTGGTTCAAAATGCAAATAGAAATTTAAAATCGTTTCTATATTTTAAAATCCTAGAATTTGAAATCATTTCTTATCAAATTCATAAGCCAAACAGAGCATAAGAGAAAGTGAACATAAATAGCAAGATCAAAACACAAAAACACAAATCTTTGAGAAGAGTATTCATCCTTTCTTCCTTGAATTCATTCATTCTCCAAGCATAATTCCTTCTCGAGCTCTTTGTTGCTTCATAAATTTCTCCATGCACTGCAACTACAATCTTTATCGTAGAGTCTCAATTGAATTGCTTATCCTTATCCTTTATTAGGGTCTTAGGAATGGGGTTTACAATTATTCGTCTTTAATGAGTCGACGTTTCATTGCCTCTTACTGGAAAAATTTCTAGTACTATGAGAGTGCCATACTCCCTTTGTTCACATTATATTTTAATACTAGTGAACCCCACATAATTTTCAAAAGAATGCAGATGTGGCAAGCAATAAATGAGAGTGGTATGAAAAATTTTCCATACTACGGGAGTATTAGAATTTCCCCCCCTCTTACTCTTTCTTTCACATTAATTCGGTTTCAGAAAACTATAAGTGCATTATTAAATTATTCATTGGCCAATCAAATGCCACTTTCAATTCCCTTGAAAGTTGAAGGTACATTATTATTGTTAAAAGAATATTTAAAATAAAATTACAATATTATTGTAGCTTGTATTCATAGTATGAGATTCTTGTAGTGTCTAGTATTTAGAAAGAAAGATGAAAAGTTAACCACTTATAATCAGTGGCGAATACAGAATTTTTGGTTAGGGGGGACTTGACTTAAAATTCAGTAAAAATATTTTACAAGTATGCAATTCCAGAAATTCATAAAAATTCATAAATGAACTAAATTTCTTCAACGGAAAAGTATAATTTCAAGACTAGCAAGGTCGTTTCTGTAAATATGTTTTGCAAACTTGATCTTGAATATTACAAAAGAAGTCCAGCTCTTAGATCGAGATTGCTAGTAAAAAATATGAAATATTTATCAGAACTATTATAACTTTTCTTCAATAGAGTCGATGACCTCATCGATTTTCTTTCATAGTTGTAACGCCCTGCTTATTAACAGGCATTAATTTTGAACTACGGAAATTAAGTTGGAATGATTTTCTTTGGGTAATTCAAATTTGAAGGTTTAATTGAAATTTGGAATGAGAAAAAGGGTATTATGGTCTTTTAGAGAAAAGATATTTTGATTTTTATTATTATTATTATTTTAAAAAAAAATAAATAAATAAATTTTCTTTTCTCTCCCTCGCGCAGCACTCTCCCTCCCGAACGCTCTCTCTCTCTCTCTCTCTCTCTCTCTCTCTCTCTCCCTCGCGCAGCTCTCTCTCTCTCTCTCTCTCTCGGCCGAACATCCATCCCTGGTCTTCTTCTTTTTCTTCTTCTCCGACCAGTCGCCGGCTGCTTCTTCTTCTTCCTCGGGTTGTCGCCGCTGCCTGCTGCAACTCCGTCTGCAACCCAACCGCGCCACCTCTGTTTTCGATCGCCGGTGAGGCCCCGCCGCAGCTCGTTGCCGAACGCCGCCACACGCCTCGTCGGACGAAGCTGCTACTGCACATTACCGCCGATCTGAGACTCACTCGCCGGAAGCTGTTTCCCTTCAACCCGAAGTTGCGCAGCTCAGATCTCACCGAAAAACGCTGCACGAAGCTCAGATCCGACCCGTCGAGACTGGATCTGTCTAAATTTGAAGTCCATGCGCCGTTTGGAAGCCCCACGGGCCGGCCACGCGCCGCCGTCCGCCGCTGCACGCGCCGCCGTGCTCCGGTCACGCGCCGCCGTTCGCCGGAGTTGGGTAAATATTGCCAATTGGTCCGTTTCGTCGAGTTATTAATGTTAGAATGTGTTTTAGCGTAATTTGGATGGTTTAAGACACGTTTAGGAAACTTTTTAGGTGATTTGTCGAGGACCTTGGATCGTACTTGGAGTGGGAACTCGAGAAGCTCATTACTAGTGAAGAAAGGGTATTTTAGTAAGTAAAGACTTAAGGTAAGGGATCTCACAACGAAAGAAGTTTTTAAAACCTTGAGCGAGCTCTATATTTACTTTGAAAGTTTATGTTTTTCGTGTAAGTATTTAAGAAAGAAAGTGTTTTATATGTATATTCCTATATACGTTATTTCCATGAGTTCTATTTAAGTTTTCATGTTAAAAAGAATGAAAATGATATATATGTCTTTGAAATGCGATTGTCTTGATTTATGCATTCATAACTATGTTCTAAAACGAATGGGACCTCATGCATGTGTTGTGTGCTCATGAAAAGATTTATGTAAGGCCGTGACGATAATTCTCCCAAAAGTTTTATGTGGGTTTTGAGGGAACCCGAGTCTTCGGACTCTCTATGCTCCCGGGGTTCGAGAGTGCCCCCACGATGGTAGCCGACGGGCTTGAGTCTTCGGACTCCACGATGGTAGCCTTCGGGCTTGAGTCTTCGGACTCTACGATGGTAGCCTTCGGGCTGAGTCTTCGGACTCCACGATGTATGTTAGCTTTCGAGCTTAACTCTCAGAGTTAGGGAGGACTCTATTCGATGGAAAAACTGTCTTCGGACTGTTCACGAGGCCCTCGGGAGAATTTAATCGTTCACGAGAGCCGCGAGGAAAAGTACATGGTTTATAAAAGGAATTTTAGGTCCCCTACTAAAGCGATGGTTTACGATGGTTTTATGATTTAAAATGACATGTTGCATGTGATTGAAACTCTTATTTTGAAACTATGATTGACTTACTGAGTATTATTCGTTAATACTCACCCTTTTCCTTTTTAAAATGTTTTCAGGTAAGGCTAAGATCGGCCCTAGCGCGTGACCGGAGATCAGTTACTTGAGTCATGGGAGCCGACCGATCGCTATTCCGCTTCTTTTATGTTTCTAGATGTATATAGAACTCATGTCAAGTTTTTTTTAAATGGTTAGGAGAATGTTTCAAAATCTTTTAACCTTTCTTTGTAAATCGTGCACGTGTATTTGGCTTTCTACTGTTTGAACCCTAGCATCATATTGAGAAGTTTGTTGGATGCTAGGAGGTTGTTTGAAAATCTTAGAAGTGTGTTTTTCTATGTCTTATCAGGAAGGGTCAAATTTTTGGTTTTTGCGTAGTTACGCCGTTATGTTGCCGAAATTTTCGGTAATATAGCGACGTGACTTAGTAATGACTCTTAGGTAGCGTGTTGAGCCTATAGGGTCGTTACAATAGTATATCTTCATTTAGATTTCAAATTAAATCTACAATACATTAATACAAATATATAAAACAAACAAACATAAACATAAAATAAGAATGATTAAAACTAAATGTGTACAAAAATAATTGAGACATGAAAACTAAATGTATGAAAGTAATTGAAACGTGAAAATTAAATGTACCTTTGAAAATTAATCTCCACATTTTCAACTTCTTGAAATTGCCTGCAACAATCAGGCTCGAAAGATGACAAATGTACGTGAATAAATTGAAAGGAATTTCTTTTAGGTTCATAACATTATAAAGAAATTTAGAAATACCTAAAACCACCATGACAACACCTACTTATTGTTAATTTTTGCGGGTGTTTTATTGATATTATGTAAAGACAAAAATTCAGGGGGGCTCCCTGGGCCTTAACTGAATCCGCCCCTGCTTATAATGATGGTATTGAATGAGAGTTGGAACATAAAAAGATCAAAAGGCAAAGTTGGCATACAATTAAAAAGTGAAGGGATAAAATTGGCACAAAAAGTTTTTCCTTACTATGCCTTTTGTATATACTAGTCGGCAACACGTGCGATGCACGTGGAATTTATCATTTTATTTAAAAGGAGACTTTCTTCACAATTATTATAAAGTAAATAGGATTTTTTTAAATTCATGGTAAATACCATTAAATAATATTATGAATGATCAATTCAATTGGTTGTAGTTTAGATTCATAATGAGTTATTTAATACAAATAAACTATTAAAATATCATAAATTAAAAATGATAAAAGTGTTGTTTGTATGTCTAAAGTCTTTATATTTTTGACATTTTTAAATACTTAGATAAACCTTCACACTCTTCAAAATCATAATTTATTCTTCATTCAATTTAAATCTTCACAGTTATATTATTATTTTTTAAAAATATATTAAAATATAATATTTAATTTATACAAATTAGATAAACAAAAGCAAGAGGAAAAAAAAAAAGGTAGCCTATTTTATTAAAAAAAACAATAAAATAAAAATGCATGGTAATCCTTATAATACAAATTAGAAAAAACCAAAGCTACAAATAGCCCCGCTGTTGAAAAAAAAAAAGCACAGCCCATTCTATTGAAAAAAAAAAAAGAAAAAAAAATGTAATGAAATCCTAGAACTACCGCTCATCCCTCCTCTTTGGTTTTCACGTCTGCTATGCTCTCCTTCATCTTCCTCCCTCTTTTAAATGACATATCTTTCTTGCAAATCTTCTCATGTCGTTAATATGATCACTAGTGCCAATCAATTACGTTGATCATGATCACGATGATGGTAGCATCAATCACCCTCCCTCTTGAGATTCATTTCAATCATTGAGTTTTCAGTAGATCGATCTCATCTCCTCAATCTTCATTGGATTTTTAGCATTGATATTACCCTAGCCCTTAGGTCTTTGCGACATCATCTTCAAGTTGTTAGATGTGAAATGCAACGGAAGAAATAGGCTTGAAACAAAATTGATCCTCAACCCATTCTTTCCATCAATGTATAAACCTCCCCTTTTGGCATAAAATTAATTTAACCTCCATTTTTCATTGACGCTTCCCTCCAAGGGGCCTTGGAATCTAATTCACTTTATAAAGAAGAGAGAGAGGGAGAGCGAGAGGGAGAAGCAAGAGACTAAACTTTTCAAGTTCCATAATTAAAATTGTACAATTCATTGTCTTCTTCAATTACTCATCAATGGTAAATTGACACTACATCAATTCAAATTGAGTGCAAATAAGTATATATTCAAAGGTGAAACATCTTTTTAAAACTTAAATAGAGTGAAGTAATTGAGCATTAAGTAATGGTATTAATGCTTGTTTAATTGCAACATGGATCTATTGTCTGTTAATGTAATAGGAAGATAAAAGACTAAATGCATGGAATAAAAATATGAGAATTTACAAACGTTCATAAGAAACTGAATGACTCAAGTGTGTCTATCTTTGAAATTTTGTACATTCGTAGATTTTCAAATTCTAGAAGAAGTTGCTAAGTTTATCATCATCCCCTTCATGTTTAAATATTGAAATTTACAAACGTTCATAAGAAATTGAATCAACATGATCATAAATGTTTTCAAAATCAATTTAATTTCCATAATGAATTTAGAAATTTAAATGACTTTAGAAATTCTAAACCAACTAACGATTTGTATTCTAAATTAAATGCCAATAATGTATCCTAAATTATTATTTTTTTTGGCTAATGCTAGATTAAATTCTCTAAATGTTTTGAAAGTTCGTTTAATTTTCATAATCAGTTTTAATTATCAAAGGATGCTATAAATCTTCTTTCAATTAAATTCAAAACAACCCACGTTTGTTTCCCTTAATCATATTACCTAGGATTTAGTTCCCTTAATCAGCAAATAATTATGGAAATTGTTTCCTAAATTAAATTGATTGCCTAGCATTTAATTCCCTCCATCGGCAAATAATTATGGGAATTTTGAATTTGAAGGACAAAAAAGCCACCAAAGTAATAGTGAAAATGCCTATAATGAAAGGGTAAAATTGACATAAAAAGTTTCTCCCTATTTTGACCAAGGTGGAAAATGTCGGTCGACATGTCGTTAGGGGGGGATGTCGTTTCCCCCCCCCCCCTTTTGACGACATGTCGTTGACACCTCGAAATGTCGAGGTGTCGACTACATGTCGTTGATATTTCGAGTCGAGGTGTCGACGACATGTCGTCCATTTTTCAGGGTTATTTTTATTTTTATTTTTTTTAGCAATTACAAAAGCCGTGAAATGTGCATGGAAAATACATGAGAAACTTAGACATGCATGTGTAGGGTTTTTATATATATATATTTTTTAATTTAATCTTTTCTTTGTTAATAAATAATAAGTAATAGCCTACGTCCACAGGTAGAGGGAGAGAGAATTTTATTATCTTAAGGAGAAATTGAGTATAAAATACAGAGAGCAATTAGATAAGAGTTTAAATGGTGTATAAATAAACTGATTTACATATCACTTAGTCATTCGAAGCGCTAGATAATAGGTTCAAGGCATTTCTACACTCTAATTCCAATTCTCTTAATTTCCCTCCAATTCTCTCAAATTCCCTCAAATTCTCTTAAATTCATTTCAATTCTCTCAAATTTCCTTCATAGTTGTCTAATTGAATATAAATATTACATATATTTAGATATATGATGTTAAGACTTAAGAGTAATCAATTATACTATAATTGAGTCACGACTCACAATTAAGCTTTCATAAAATAATTTTAATAATTTAAATCAATTTCTATATATTTTTTTTCAAATTCCTACTCGCATCGACATTTCAAATTTTCAATTGACATTTATATTTAAATATTGTCTTAATTTTTAGATGTGATGCTTAAAAATAGTCAATTATAGTCTAATTAAGTCAAAATCTAAGTTTCATTGGCTAATTCAAACGATTTCCATCAATTTCCACGATTTCCGTAAATTTTCATCGAAATTTCCGACATTTCCATTTCCATCGACATTTCCATAAATTTTGGACCTTGACATTTCCATCGACATCGACATTTCGAACCTTGATTGTGACTTTTATATATACTATAGACTATATATATATATATATATATATATATATATATGTATGTATGTATGTATGTATGTATGTTATAATTTATAGATATAGATTTTATATATAGTATAAAGATTAGATAATTTTACTTAAAAAATGGAAAAAAATTTTACAACACTGTGTCGATTGGTTCGGCTGATTTGATAAAAAGCCGAACCGAACCGGCGTAGGATTTGAAACCTCAATAAGCACTCACGGAGCGAAAGGAGAACAAACTTGCGCGCCACCGCCAATCGGTATCGGTTTATTCGGACGGTGTTGAACCTTCTGAGTTTCGACTACTCTTGTTGAATTTTCATAGCATTCCAACACTCTCATTTGCTATCGCTTTAAGTCCTTGGTACTTCTCTGAAGCCTACGGTATGTTTTCTCAGTTTGCCCTTTGTTTGGTTTACTCTTTTACTTTTCTTTCAAGTATTGGGAAAAATTGTTGTTTGCAACTGCTATCTCTTTGCTGCTCGTACTTCCATAGACTAGTTGCCGTCAGTAGGCTCATTCTTGGCTGGTCGTACTTAGGCATGACGCATTCTTAAGTTCAATTAGCGTCTCGACTTCAAAGGGTTTTTTTGCTCGCTCCGAGACCCCCATAGTTTTCGTTTTAGTGGCTGACTGTTGTTACTCTATTGTATTTGTGCGAGTATTGTAAATATTTTATTGAGGAGTGTTTGAAAGTCTTTGGTGGTAGTTTATAGAAATTGAGTTGCAGTTCCTGGTTTTGCGTTCCCAAGGTACATATGGCATTGGATCCTCTTATAATTTTTTTAAATTAGTATTTTTATTAGAATTACTCTCTATCCCTCTCTACCTGTTCAAGAGCTTGAAATCGGGATTGGGGCTAGCAAAATAGTTTTGACCAATTGTTGACCATAGATTGAATGTTAAATTATGAATTTAATTCTTCAATTTTGATGGTCGTGTCTATTTTCAGTTATTCTCTTTTAATCTTTGCTTGCAAATTTTGATTTTATGTAACAAAATATAGAGCCAGATCAAAAAAAAAAAATTTAAAAATAAAAAATGGTCGGCTTTTATTTATAACATTTTTGTTTATATGTCTCAAGATAACATTGGAAGGTGACGTGAACACAGAAGTTGGGATCTTTTCAATTGTTTCCACAAAATAGTTCGTAAACGAGGTGAGGATTCTTGATTTTTTCTTTTCTCTTTCTTTCTTCTTTTGTTGGGAATATGGCTTGATGAATTAGCTAGCTAGTTCATGAAGAAACACAGTTTTGAGATGACTATTTTATGTGTTGTTTCTTATTGACAATGAAGTATTTGTGTTTATAGTTCCTTTAATCTGCACGTACTTTCTATATGTGAGGACAATTATGGTGAATTTATGCGTAGGAGTCAGTGAGGCCGAGGAACTTGAAGTTTTCAAAGAGCAATCGAACTATGATAATTTGGTAATGCAATTACAATCATGTAATAAGGATGTTGTTGCTTCATGTATGAAAAGGTAATATTCATTAACTGAATTTTGAATATGAATTATTATTATTAAAAAAGTCAATGCTATTGTATGTGGTTTATTATAATTTTAAAGAATATTTACAATCTTTAGTTTGTCCAATTGTGTTTGATTCCTTGATTAGTTAGTTTGTCAGAAATATGAATTAAATAGGGTTACTATTTGTTGGGGTTACATTCCATGCATAAGCGTGATTTATTATTGAACTGTCCATGTTTCTATCATGATGCTTGCCATTTTGAGAAAGCCTCAAGTAAGAGTTGGGCCAATTTCTAATCTTGCATGACAAATTAGAAGCTAGGCCGTCAAAAGAGGAAATATCAAAATTGATTATGACGATCTTGGATAATTAGCCGTATTTAATGTTGAGACCTGAATGCTTATTTAGGGCTCATTTGATAACGTTTATATTTCCTATTTCTTGTTCATGTTTTTCATTTTTCAAGAAACAGACATGTTTGATAAACCATCCTGTTTCTTGTTTCTAAATTTTTTAGAAACGTTTCTAAAAAAATGGCAAATTTTGAGAAACTTCAAAAAGTAGTTTTTCAAATTCTGTTTCTGTTTTTTTTTAGGTTTCATGCACGTATTTCTATTTCTCTTTTTACCTATCTCTCCCCTCTCTCTTCTTTCTCTCTCTTCCATTCTATTTTTGTTCTTTTAATACTTTTTAATCTTTTTGTTTTTTTCTTCTTTTTTATTTTTATTTTTTGATTTATTTCTTTCTATTCGTTCTCTCTCTTTCATCGTAAACTTTTTTCTTTTAATAGTTCATTATTATTTTTTTCTTTTTTCCTTTTTACTTTTCTCTTTTCATTTATGTTTTTCTTTTCTCTCTTATTTTCTTTTACTTTACATTAACGAGCTTATAGTTATTATTTTCTATTTAATTCTCTATTATTTTTCCTTTTGGTATGATTTTATTTTTTTTATTAAATAAATAAACTAATAATGTATTTCATGTTTACCATTAAATATAAAAATATATATATATTCTCTCTCTTTTTTCTGATTTTACTTGTGTGTATTATTGACTAATGCATTTTTAAAGAAAAAATATAAATAAAGTTTATTAGTAAATTAAAGAAATGTGGGTATGTTCGATTGTCTGACCTTAGACAATTTACAAATTCGTCCAATTGAACTAACTCTTGTAAGTCAAAATTGTTCAAAGTGAATTGATTGAAGTGATAAATAACATTGCAAATCAAATTTGAACAACATTTGAAGGATAAAATTTATTATTATTATTATTATTATTATTAATTAGGTGTTGGGCCTTAATAAAATACTATAATCTCTTTATAATTGTTTTATATTTATTTTAATGCATGTTATATGTTTTATTATAGTATATGTACTAAATTTTATTTTTACCAAAAAACAAGAAACAAGAAACAGAAATAGTTATCAAACATGTTTCTGTTTTTAGTTTTTAAGAAACATAAAAGAGAAACGAGAAACATAAACAGGAAACAAGAAACGAAAAACGAGAACGTTATCAAACGAGAACTTAAAAAACTTCTAATTTGAGTTGTTAATTGTGTACTGGAGGATATATTATGTTTATAAATTACCATGAGAGTGATATGTTTGCTCAAAATACAAGTTATTGGACAACACAATATTTCTTTTTGTACTAATTAGCATGTGGAATCATTAAATTTCACTTAGAATAAACTTACATTGTAACTAAAAAATATATTTTTTATTATTTCTTTTTGTAAGTAGCTAAGGCAACTAAGTTATAGTTGCCTTAAATTTAAACTTACTCTTTTCTGCTTTGCATTGTCCATGTTTTTCCTTAGACAAAGACAAAAAGAAGGGAAAAGTGACACAGAGGATGACGAGGATGGATGTTCTGAATCTTCGAGTGCATTGGAGGAGGAGGAGGAGGAGGAGGAGGAAAGTAAAAGTTGTATGGGCTTTCATTGTTATTTTTGATATTATGGAACTTATATAACCTGACTTTATTTTTGATATTATCTTTTGGATTCATCCCATGGTAAACTGTTGCTTTTACTTTCATCTGTATGAATTCTCCATATTGTAGTGACTAATGATGAGTCCCGTAGAAGTCCATCTTTGGGGAACAATATGTTTGTGCCAGTGCTAAGCAATCAAACTGAAGATGACGCTGAATCTGATAGGTCCGACACAGATCAGGAAAATGAACTTGAAGTTGGTTCGCATGGTGTCCCTCCTACATCAAATAGAACTAGGTTAGCCCATAATTTTATGGTGAATCATATAAATCATGTCCTTTTATTTTTGAGATCTAATCTCATGTTCTAGATTTCTCTTCAAATATCCAATGTACCCTTTCTTAAATTGGAATCATGAAGTCAATGACATAACAACTATAGTTGCTTGTTTGGTTATTAAACTATATAATACAGATTTTTAAAATTCTAAACTTTAGTTGTTCGTTGATTGGGTTGGGTGGAGTGTTGGACAATTCCAAATGTTTGGATAGGAAATTTGCCTCATCTCAATGACTCTAGTTAGATTATGGGCTCTATCTAGGTTAAGTTGGTTTAATCGTTTATTTTAGAAAACATTAGAAAGATAGTAAACCACCAATACTTTATGAGCTTATTTGTCTATTCTGATGTATAAAATTTAATTCCTGAACTATCTATTTTCAAAGTTCTAAGTCAAATGTTCGCAAAATTTTCTGAAGGTGGAAAAGTCAAAAGAGGCACTTAGTGAAAGGAAATACGAACTCGAATACTTTACCACCTGTAGAATGCAATATTTTTTTAATTAGTGATTTCAAGTTATTTTGGTTCTACCCAAATCAATTTTATAAGACTTATTATCCCAACTCAACTCATTGGTGTTGGGTTGGATTGTTAAGTTTTGGGACTAGATGAAGACAATTTTCCTTAAGCGTTTTTGATAGAAGAGGTTGGTAACTGAAAGGATGTTGGTTGGAAGAGTGTGGTTGTGGCCTTTTAATTTATTATTATTATTATTATTATTATTATTATTATTATTAATATTGTTTCTTGTAAAAAGAAAATTAAGGAATGAAAATCTACTTGGCCATAGAGATCATAGTCATATGAGTTATTGCTTATACTTATATATATGCAGTTCGTTTAACAAACACATGAAGCACAAGTTATCTAAAGAAGAGGTTGAGAATTTCCTTAAAATGAAATGGAAATATACGTAGGCAGTTCCTGCAGTAGGGATGTCAAACTGCAAGTGGTCGGGGACTGATGAGTTCCTTTTAAAGGTATTTTAATTTTAATATCTATAGAGTTTTTGCAATCTGATTTATTTTTGTGATCTCATCTTTCATCCTAATAAAAAATTTAAATTCTCAAGTTCTTCTTATGATTGTTTGTGTGAAATATTTTTAATGATTATATTTTAGGATCTAGACATTAAATCCAGTAATTACGATCTTAAGCTAAGGTTATATGAGCACTGGTTGGATGTGTACAAGCATCTGGAGGCACTGACTTTTATTCATCGAGACAAAGATTTTTCTTTTCCCTTTGTGAGTTTTCTTTTTTCTTTTTTGGGTATATATATGCATATATGGTCATGTATACACATGCTTTTGGATATATTGCCACACACCTTCACAAGCTCTCTTGTTCTCCCCTATCAAAAGATTTCTTTTATGGGATAAGAATTGGATATTTTATTAACATATTCCTGTTCAATTTTTTTTTTCATAAACATATTTGTAAATATAAGTTTAAATGAGGTATTTACATTTAAGTAGACTCCAAGTGGGATGAAATAAAAAACATAGGTATGATGTAGGAGTAAGCATTGGTCTTAAACAAAAATTTACAGCCAGGAGTGAGAACCTCGCCGATCTACCGTATTTCTTAATATTCTCTCTTTCTTTTGTAGAGCTTGACTTGATCAAGAGGCTGAGAAGTTAGCTTCTTTGTTGTCTTTCCAATCTGTAATTCTTTCCCTAGAGTGTAGAGACCTACATTTATAATCCCTTGATATCACCAACTCATCCAAGGATCATTTCTGAATATCGTGTAACTAGTTGGATCTTTGCCGAATTGTTATCCCAAAAGGGTCCTCCCTTGCCAACAATCTTGCTTCTCTCTAACTCAATCTTTTCATATAAACAAGTCCTGGTCAGAGGAAAAAAACTGCTTCATGAAATTTTAATGCTGGAAGTTTCAATCTTTGCTCAGTTGTTGTCATGCCTTTAGTTCAGCCGACTTTTGAAGAGTGCTAGTTGCTAGTGCCAATAAGTAAGTTGAGTAGTTATATTAACTAAACCTACTACTAGTTTGAGGTTTTAGGCTGTTTTAGCTTTGGGAATTTGTCCTGTTTTTTTTATTAGACACAAATTTCATAGATTAAGTGAAATTACATACCGCAGGAAGCTGAACAAAAGCCAAGATATTATAGGAAAGCTCACAATGGTTTATAGAAATAGATTAAGTACAAATGATTTTAGAGAGGGAAGCCCAAGAAGAGGTGACAAAATCACTTAATAGCAAACCTCTACCCTAGGAGTTTTCATGCTATTGGAAATTCTTTTGTTTCTTACTAACCCCATTTCCCAAAAAATAACCATGATATTGTTGACATGATTCAAAGGTTCTTTGACTTCTCCTTTAGCCTCAACCTAAAAAACAATAGAAGAATAAAATCCCTAAAATTATTTGGCCTCACAAAGTAGGAATTGAAAAGGCCAAAAGTTTTTCCAACCACCACTTTCAGAACTGACATTCCAAGAAAAGGTGGCTTTACTGCCCCGGGTCCCGTGTTCGAGTCCAAGAGGCACCATACTGGTGTTTAAAAATTTGGATTACATATATTTACATACCAAGAAAAGTTGGCAAGCTATTTTACGGGTTCTATGAGAATTGACATTTTGTGATTGTTGTCGGTTGTCAAAGACTCTACTAATTAGAAGTTGAAATTTGCTAGATAAGATTGTTGATGCTATGGAGGTATAGATTTTGCTGGATTGCTAAAAGCAGTAGGTTTGGGTCGTTTGGCTGTCAAGAGTGGTGAAATATTTGTGTTTGTGGATTATTTACTCCCATAATTGTTTGTTTGTGTACGTGCGTGCACGTGCATATATATTGCTTATCCTTCTAGTTTTCTTTCCTCTTTTATTTGAAAGGTCTTGACAAAGACTCGAGCATCATGGACTCATATATTATGCATTCTGTGTGTGCATTCCTCTATCACTCTCCTTATGGAAAATCATGTAGAATATTTGTTTGTTCTTGTGAATGATTCCAGGAAAAATATGTTTTGCAGTTGAATCATGTTTTCAAAACTAGAGACCTCATTTCGAAGAATGGTTCAAAAGTGGCCAAGCATCAAGACTGTGCCAAGATTCTTAGTGGAGAGAAATTTCTTGATCATGGATTTACTCGTCCAAAGGTTGTAACAGTGGCCCCTCTACATATTCTTTTTACATGCAATACTGAAAAGGCTTTGAGTGTCTCTAATTAATTGTTTTTGGCCCCCCTTATCTCTTCACAAATTTTTCTTTAGGACTTGGAGGCAGTCTAATCTATTTTCTTTCCAAATTTTCTATTTTATCTGTTTCACCCCATAAATGTAAAGATGATGATTTTATGCCGATTTTTAACTAGAATTCTTCTGCTGATCGTGGCTGCCTAATGCATTTCTTCGTGACTACTATTTCACTTTGTTTTTGGTCTTCATTTTCTAGTTCTACATCGTCTGCTTAATATGGTTTAGCAATCCTCACACGTCACGTTATATATTTAATGCAAGCCAGAACATTTACCTTCACTTATAATTCTATACACATTTTTTTAAAAAAAAATTTACACATTTTTGTAGACTCTGGTATTTTCCCGCTAAAATTGATCTTTGTATGTTACTCTCAACATTTTATATTCAAACCTAGTTACTGTAGCTACTGGTATTCCTGCATTACTTTGCCCACATTCCCATAGTATTTGCTGTTATGATGCATTAGCACTTTGAAACTCACTTGGTGATCTTGCATCAGCAGAACGTAGAACAACTAAGTCATAATGTCTATGGGGTGACTCTGTTTTTTCTGTAATGGGAAAAAGCATTTTAAGTAAATGTAATGACTTTCCAAGCCTGATACATCTCAGGCATCAACCAATTACCATCTTTTTCTAAATAACAATTTTCTATATGTTTAAATCAAACAAAAGAAACTTGAAAGTTGAAACTATTTTGTTCTGTCAACTTAGGGTTTTTGTTTACCACAATTTATGTCCAGAGATCTCTATGCTTGATTAAATAAACATTCTTCTTGCAATCATGTTCTACATAATAAATGAAAATTTATTATTTAGATTTGTTGTTAGCTTTCAAATTACATTTATACTTCCCCATTGTAATTAACTCAAGGGGCACCTTTCGTGAACTTTTCTTGTGGAGACTTATGCTTTGGGTTGTACTTAACTCTAGAGTTTGTTTGCTTTATCAAAACAAAAAAAAAGTTAAATTCATTGTTGCAATGATCTGCTTCAGGTTTTGATTTTATTGCCCCTTGCAAGTAGTAGAGGCCATTAAGCATCCTAGCACGTCCAATCGTCTCCCCTGATTCCTGATCTTGAAAGATACAGTGGGATTCAAAAAAGGTAACACGACAGTTAGCATCTTTAGAGACTTTACTCTAAATGATAACAAATTACAAGCTAGCTTTGGAACATGAAGTACAGAGTGTAAAGTAATGTGTGAGGTCAAGTTAATTGTTCCTTTTCCTGCAATAGAAGAGAAACTACCATCGACAATTCTAATTTTTTCATTACAATACATAGGAGAGTATGATTCAAAAAGTTTGGAGGAACTAGTCATATGATTGGAAGCTTTGGAATCTGTAATCCACGGAGATGAATTGAGATAAGAGAGAGCTTGAGGATAATTACCTGTTTGTGCCAAGAAAACACTAGGATTACCAGATGATGAATTGACCTTTAGCAGTTTCAAGAGTTGATCTACTTGTTCCTTACTAAATGGACTAGAATCAACAATATTAGCACTGGAAGAATGCTGATTTGTGCTCTTCTCACCTTGCCTAGTGCTTTTCCAATTCGCAGTTTTTCCATGAAGTTTCCAACACGTGTCACGAATATGTCGAGGTTTGTTGCAGTAGTCACACCAGACACGAGGGCTTTCATGGGTCTTGTTTGATTGATCAGAAGCTTTGTGTGCAATAGCCACAACCACCAAAGTAGAACTTTCAACTAAATCAGTATGTTTTTTTCCAATCAAAACATTCTGAAGGCTCTCTTCCTTGTGCACTTCAGAAAAAACGTCATTAATAGTCGGGAGGTTAGTTTTACCAAGTATTTTACCTCTAACTTCATCGAATTCAACATTGAGGCCAGCTAGGAATTTGTAAATATGTCCATCTTCAACTATTTTCCTGTAGTGCTTTTAATCCTTTGTAGACCTCCATTCATATGTATCAAAAAGGTCCAAATCTAGCCAAATCCTTATGAGGGAGTGAAAGTATTGTGTAACAAAGTTACCTTCCTGTCGTATGTCACTCCATTTAAGGGGTTTAGCTCAAACATTTGTGACTGGTTGCCCCAATCTGAATACATCTCAGTCACGCTATCCCAAAGTTCCTTTGCAGTAGTGTAACACATATAGTTACAACTTATGTCTTCGACTATAGCATTGACTAGCCAAGTCATAACCATGGAGTTTTTAGCATCGCACCTGGCAAAAACGAAGGATTGTCTTTGGTTGGTGCTACTTTATCTCTAGTGAAGTAGCCGATCTTTCCTTGTCCACGAATATACATTCGAACACTTTGGAAGAAAGTGTTCCCCATTAAGCCGAATGGTGGTGATTTGGACATTATTGGAATGGGTGTGATTATCTGAGGCTTTAACAACCGAAGACTTATTTTTAGACATTATTGTTGCGGAGCAGCGGTGGTGGTGGTGCGACTTTCTAGCGGTACAGACGGTAGCGGCAACGGCGAAAGGAGCTGCGGCCAACAACGAGAGCAGCGACGGTAGTCGACGAAGAATGTAGCAGCAACTTGTGAATCCCGTGCGAAGGATCGTAGTTCGCACGAAGTGAAGCCCATGCGCTCTCGTCGATGCTATTGGCAAGGGCTGTTTGGACGCGAACGGTCGGGCGACAATAAGCGACGTTGATAGGAGATGCAATCGACGGCGGCTGGTTAGGGTTTCTAAAAAATGGCAGCTAGGGTTAGGGTTTCTTGCTCTGATACCATGAGCAAAATATAAAGAGAGATAATATTTTCTCTATATCTTATTATGAGAAGAAAAGGGTTCTTAAATACAAGAAACACCCATTTACAAATAGGGAAATAAATTTTCAGCAATATAATACAATAAATACAAATATACTAATTAACTAAAAAGGAAAATAATGGGAAATAACCAACAAAAAGGCTGATACATCTCACCCCGTCAGAAAACAAGGTATACAATTCTTCTAACGAAAGGATTATGTTTGTGATGAATGGACTATATAACTTGCAGTACTAGCTTTCCTTTTCATTTTTAGCACGTTGCTACTACATTCAATGCTCACATGATCTTGGTTGGTTACATTAGTGTAACCTTTGTAGGACATGTGCTAGGTTATTTTCTGGAATGTAATATGTTACCGACTTTGAAGTCACCTACTTGCGTTGCACTACTTCCTCAGATTAGATATCTATGTCAATATCGCTGTAGTAGTTGACAATAATCATAAACATGTGGAAAAACCTGTTTATATCATTTGAGTCATATTAGACATGTGGTGGGAACGGGAATATATATATATTTTTGTTGTATTTCTTCATTTCATTCACCTTTGATCCCAAATGTGTCGTTTTCATTCATGCGCACGTTTATGGACACATGCAAATGAAGTTTAAATAAATCTGCTTAGTTTACAAGGGGCAATGAACACATGCAATTTTACTAGTCAGAATAAACCAGCAACACCCATTGCACTACATGCCTAGCAATGAAGAACACCCCAAAGTTGAAGGAGACAATTGAGTGTTCTACCATAGCCAAGATACCTAGCTCCTTTTTTAACCTTTTGCCTTTGATTTTTAGGTTACAGTGGAGCATCTTGACCGTCTATACAAAGATTTTGGAAATGGAGATGTTGGGAAGAATGAAGATATGGATGACCAGATTTCCAGCTCTCAAAAATCTTCAAAACCTTCTGACTTTCAAGCACTCTTTTGTGGGAATAATGAGGATCTCTTTATGATCCTGCCAACATCAAGATAGAGTCGTATGTGTGGCTCCACTTCCTAAAGAATAGGATTCTGCCCATAACACATGACACCACTATCTCACAAAAGAGGGTCATGTTGTTGTATAGCATCTACAAGGGCTTGGACATCAATCTAGGCAGAATCTTGAGAGAGTAGATTGTGGCCTGCTCTCGAAGGAACGTGGGATGCCTTTTCTTTCTTGCCCTGATAACTAAACTCTGCAGGAGGGCGGGACTGTACCCAGAAGGTGGAGAAGAGATCGACAGGTGCAAGGAAACCCTAGATCTAATGGCCATCAACAAATTGAAGGTCTTGCACCCACAAAAGCTCACTTTTCCAAAGAAGCAGCCCATCACTCCTTCTACTCCACACTTTGCAGCCGCATCTCCATCGTATCAAGCAACACCAGAACAATCTGAGCCACCACAAGATGACATCCAGGTTCAGATGCACAAATTTCAGTAGCAGAGCAAGGCCTACTAGGCCTATGCAAGAGAGAAGGACGAGGCCATTCGAAAGGCCCTTGCAGAACTGACAAAGGGCAAGACCCTCGCATTACCTGACTTTCCTTCTATTCTCCTAGAGTTTGTGGATCCACAGAGAGATGATTCATCCTCTACCTCTTAGGAGAGTATTAATTCTCTACTTATCTTTATTACTTTCCTAGTTAGTTTCCTTGTATTTGTTCTTGTTTAATTTACTTTCTCTCTTAGGATAGATTTGATGCTTTCTAGGATAGGTTGAGTTGTTTTTTTTCTTTGATTTTATTAAAAAAAAAATCAAATTTCAAAAACAAGCTTTCACTTTGCTTTCTTTGGTTGTGATGTTAAAGAGTCCTTTATGATGATAACCAGAGCCCTCTCAACTTCCACATATTCTATGCAAATTTAGATTTAAGTTTCATGTACCATATCAATCACTTTTCATCATAAACCATTCAAATATGAATTCTCCTTGTATTTAGACTACTTAGTATACTTAGGAGAGTTTAGTTCAATGCTTAGCAAGTCTAGTCAAAACAACACATTGTACCCCGACCCCACATATGCCTTATGTTTTCGTCAATGGGGACATTGACCCAATTAAGTTTGGAGGGAAAGTTGTAGTGATAGTGTCATATTGTAAATGTCATCATATGGATGTGTCATGTATTACACTACTGCTAGAGCTTCATAAAAATAAAATTAAAAAAAAAAAAGAGAGAGAAAAAGGGAGATACTCCTCCTTCCAAGGTTAACCAAGTAACTAGGGGCAGTCATGACACCCATGATCTCCTTTGCATGAAAGGGTGACCTAGAAAGTGAGCATGTAAAAACAGTCTTAGCAGTGACTTGTGCTCGTAGTCTGGTACTTTCACCACAAAGTGCTAGTAAGTTGGAGCCAAGGTACGATGTGATAAAAAGACTCTCATTAGAAAAAAAAAATGAGAAAAAGAAAAGAAAGAAAAAGAGTCTAGCAGTAGCATTGAATAAGTTTGGGGGAAGTTATCATCTTTTGTACTTAGAAAAGTTTCGACTTAGCTTGTTAGACAAAGAAATTACCCTAGACTTTATGACTAAGCCTTAGGCCGAATAAATAGAGTAGGTGGATTTGTATGCGAATGGTTTGTCTTGAAAAGTGAAAGATAAAGTCTCATGGGCTGAAACTCCAAGTACTAAAAGTTGAAATCTCTCTTGAAGGGCACTGTTTTTCAAAACTTCCTTAGGATGCATATTGTTGCTTGTTTGCTTGCTTGTTTGTTTTTACTTAAAATTCCTTGAGGATAAGCAATAAGCTAAGTTTGGGGTGTGATAACGCTCATTTGTGAGTGTAATTTGGCTCTAAAAACTAAGCTATTTTCTTAGAAAGCGAGTGTTTAATGTTATAATTCATGTCATTAAGAGTAAATTTAAGTAAAAACAAGTTTTGCATGTGTTTGAAGTCTTGATTTTGTAAAAATAAGTTTTTAGATGTATTTAGAGTCATTTTTGTTAAGAAAGTGTTAATTTTTGTTGGTTTTGTGTAGGGGCTGAAAAAGGATACAAATGAGCCCACATTCTCGCCGCAACTGAGGCAAGTGAACGATGATCCAAGAGATGTGCGACCAGGATGTGCCAATAATTGAGAGCAGAAGCCAAATTCCAACTGTTGCAGAAAGAACTCAAAGTGGGTCCAACTATGCGGCCACATTTATGTCATTTCGATAATAGCACAATTGCGCTCAATATGCGGCCGCATCTAGACCTTTTCGGCAGATTCTCCCAGATTCTCAAGATTTACAGATAAAATCAATTATTCTCTATCAAATCTCCGAGGATCAAGGGATATGATCGGCCAAGCATCTCCATACTGATCTCGGCACAAAACCCTAGGCCTTGAGGTCTATAAATAGCGGCTCAAGCTACAGTTTCAAGGGAGCTCGAATTTCTAGTTTCTTCACTAAGTTCTGCAGTTTTATTTTCTTTTCATCCTTCATACCGAGTCTCCCCCAAGTTTTGTTCATACTTCATTCGGACACGAACTTCGAAAGAAGAGAGTGTAAGCACTTGTTCTCCTTGAAAGAGGTTGAACAAAATTAGAAAGAAGGAACAAACTTCGGGTTCTTTATCGCTTTTATTCAAGTTTTGTACATTATATTTTTCTTTAAAGTTTAGTTGTTGTTTTATTCTTTCATTAAGTTATAAGTTTTTGTTTCATTTATTAAATTTAAATTCTTCAAGTTGTAATTCAAGTTTTATTTCAAGTTGTTATTGTTTCAATTCCAAACTTTCAGTATAGTTCTATTCCTTTATTGCAATGAAGCCTATCTTTTCTCAATCAAGTTTTCTTTTTATTTTCTACACTTTAGTTTTCTTTTCAATGAGTAGCTAAACTCCTTGGAGGGGATTCAATGAAGTGAATACCCTAAAAAGGAGATAAGCCCTACCATGTGATTCTAGCAACTTTGCTTAACATTTAGCATCGTTTGCTTTTATTGAGTTTAAGTTTCATTGTTAGCTTAAATTGATCACTTGAGATAGCATAGTTCGTGTGAGATTCAATACTGAAAGGGTTGGATCGAGCACGCGTTTTCATAGAAGCAATCTAGGAGAATAGTCTAGACATAGAACTTCGCCTTTTGTACCTAGACATAGGACAAAAACCTTTAGAATCATTGACTTGTGTTCTTTATTTATCTAAGTTAAAATTAGCCATAGACATATGTGTTTAATTGCTTAGACTTCTAAAAGCACTTAAAAAAGGGTTGAATAGGTGTTGAACTCGATTCATGGTGTTGAGTGTCGGTTAGGGTAAGTTGCGGGCACATTTCAGTAGCATTTTGTCTAAATCGCAAAGAACTCGAAAGAGTCAGTATGCGGGCCCAAGAGGCAGAATCTCTAAAATAGCCGGATCTAGTTAAGCAAGTTTGCAGGCGCATGGTGGGTGCATTTGCTCAGGGTTGAACCAAATTTAAATCCTCTGCTTCACATTACTATTTTCTTATCGTTTCTTTTAGTTTCCTTTATTTTTATTACATAAAACCCTCAAAACATCTTATTTACTTGGTTACCTTTGGTTACAACTTGAAGGTACTTGTGTTGTTAGCTGGAAAATTTTTTGTTAACCGTTCCCTTGGGTTCGATACTTGGAATACTTCCATATATTACTTGTTTGGATAGAGTGCACTTGCACTTTGCTTTTCTGCATTTCTGCGGCATCCCATCACTCCACTAGTCAGCCATTTTGTTAAAGTCTTAGAAACTCTGACTGTTTCCACTAGTTGACCATTTTGTTAAAGTCTTATAAGCTTTGATTGCTTCCTGTATTTAGTGGCTGCTAGATAAAATTTCTGTCAGAATGCCTCTTTGAATTGTAGCCATGCCACTAGGCCTCCTCTGGTGTCTACAAACCTCTTAGCGGACTCCCACCACAGAAACGCATCCCTCGACATAAACGCATCACAGGGGACCTTGTGTTCATCTGGACAATTCATGAGTCGGAAGATAGTCTCTGTGGACAACAACCATAACTCTCCCACTGTGAGGTCTCCAGAGGACCCATCGAACGTGCGAGGATCATACTTTCTGAAATATTTTATGTACCTCACCTCTAGAGAAGCACCTCCCTGGTTCTGGCCTATCTGTGCCAGTTGATTTTTAACTTTCGTCTGCATCAGAGTCTGCATTATCCCTGCTTGGACACAAACGCTCCAAAATACTTTTCTTGCTCGATTACCTACAAAATAAATGAAAGAAACACATAAAACTATCTAACTAGCATGAATTAGGAATAATAAATATAGGACTATTTTGGTCCTATCACTCTAGAGTGGAATTTCATGTTGTCGGGGCTTTCTTCCCTAGAGACCATAAGCAATTTTCATCGCCAAGTCCAGCCACAATGGCTGGGAGTCCTGCTCCATCGGTGTAGCTTTTGATTTGGAGCGCTTCACTATTGAACCTGGACACATATTCCCACAATGTTTCTCTTTTTCCTTGTTTGATGGTTAGTAGGTGGGTCGATGGCTTTTTTTGATCCCGACCTCCCAGGAATTGGGTAATGAAGGCTCGAGCTAACTCTCAAAAGGATAAGAAGAACTTTCTCTTCGGGTGTCAGAACCATTTTCAAGTTGGTCCTGTGAGAGTAAACAAGAAATATCAACACTTGATTGCGTCTCAGACTCCATGGAGTTCCATCCATGACCGAAACGAGTCAAGATGTTCGATAGGATCTTTTGTTCTGTTGTATGTTTTCATTGTTGGTAATCTGAACTTTGGAGGAACTTCTTCTTGCATAATCTCGTCAGTAAATGGTGGGTTTGTTGGGATTTATTCCCTAAAGCCTCGTAATTAATTATTTATTTAATAATTAATAATAATTTTGATTATTTTATTTGCAAAATAATATTATCTATTATATGAAAAATCCAAGGTTATTAGTGTAATATTGAACAGTATGTGGTTGACATACAAGAGGTTCGTGTTCAAGAAATAACCTAAAGAGTCATAGTATATGGATACAGTTGGGTGCCTTATCCTAGTAACACTATTGATACGACCCACTTTGTAATAGTTACAAATGATTTGATCCAAATCATTCATGTGAAGACATGTGAGTGAGGGTATCTTATACAATGAGTTTGTATAAGACTGAACCACGAAATATTTAATCTCTCTTTATGAATCTGTTAATTGAGAAGATTAATATTTCATCAGGATGATCATATGCGACTCGATCTTAATCCTGAGTGAGTTATGAACTTCTGCTTGTGAGGGCTTGTCCTTTGATTTGCATGGGTGAGAGTGACTTTTATAGTCGATTCAATATGCCTACCATTTTGGAGACTTGACTAAATAGGGAGCTGGGAACATAGTCTCACAAGATGGAATTCACTCCTTCCCATATAGGGTAAGTAGATGAGTAGTTCCCTTAAGTGCTGATTTCGAGACTTGAACAATGGGGCCCCACCTTCTCATTGGCCCGAGAGGAACTTAGTTTATAATTAGATTATAAACAGATTGTTCATTAGAGGATCAGTGGTACTTAAGGTGCAAGATGTAATTAAATGGGTAAAACGGACTTATGACCCAGCTGTAATTACGAACAACTCGTGAAGGATCGACTTGCATGTAATGATTATATCTATGGACACAACTTGTCCTACAGTGCATAAAAGTGTAACTCTAGGTCTATAGTGGAGTGACCTATAGTTAATGAATGAAAATTAATTAATTAAAGAGTTTAATTAATTAATTTTGTATAATTGGAGCTTATAATCTGTAGGTCCATAAGGTCCTCTTGCTAGTTCATAGTAATACTAAAAAGATCAATTTAGTTGAAAGAAAATTTTGAAATATTTAAATTAATATTTAATTTGAAGTGTTCAAATTAATATTTAATATATTAGATATATTATATATAAAAGATGAAAATATATTTATTGTATTTGATACATTAAATATTAAAATTTGAAATGTTCAAATTAATATTTAATTTGAAGTGTTCAAATTAATATTTAATATATTAGATATATTAAATATAAAAGAGAAAACTATATTTATTATATTTGATACATTAAATATTGAAATAATTAATGTATATTAGATAGATTAAATAAAAGATATTTATTAAATTTGAATTGGATTCAAATTAGAAAATAGATGTCATAGGAGAATTTTAAACGGTTTGAATAATGTTCAAATTGGTTAGATAAATATATTTTAATATATTAGATATTAAAATATATTATTTAATTATTTTCCCTAGACCACTATAAATAGAACCCTAGGGGTGAGCCATTGTGAATTCTTCATAACACACATCTCCTCAATAGAGAGAATTAGAGAATTCTCTCTAGACCTCTTCCTCTCCAATCCCTTGTGGATTTTCTTTCAAGAGGCTCCCACAAGCCTTGGTTTTGTATTCGAGTCATAGCTAGGAAGACTTTGTGGAATAGATAAAGATCCGCCAGAATATTCTCCATAATATTATTTTCAAGGTATATTTTGCTTAACCTTAATTTTTATTGTTTAATTCTAAATAAAATCAAAGACGATCCAATGCTTCCGCTGTGGAGTGAAACGTTCATTCCTATCATGGTCAACTTGCTCGAGTAGGTTCTCTAGATTCAACTCATTGTTGTTGTGTGCCTTCTTTATATCTCCAGGTTGACTCTAGATTTTGTGTAACTAGAGCACCCAAGGTCTACTTTCTAATCTCCAGGTTGACTCTAGATTTTGTGTAACTAGAGCACCCAAGGTCTACTTTCTAATCTCCTCATCCTTGAGCTCCATTTTCTTCTGGTTGATGAGGTTTCACATATCTGAGCCTAGGTCAATTTCATCGGGCTTGCTAATCTTTCTGGTTGCAAAACAGGTGTGGCGAGTGCATTTGCTTTGAGATACCTTTCGGATCTCGCTATTGTGCACAATCCTTGTGTGAGACTGACGGCTGTTGACATGGGATAGTTGTCCTCTAGGGTTGGAATGAGCTGGTCTCCTGTCGTTTCCTCCTAGACATAGCTTCTCGATTGGGGGTGGACCTCTAACTTGCGACTCTCCCTCCCCTTCAACGGTCGAGCCCTTACCTTTAGTCCGGGCCCTAGGTCATAGATTGTCAATCTTGTTCCAGTCTATCCCCTGGTCTACCACCTTTCGGTCGGTCCTGGGGACCCTTGAACATCCCCTTGATAACTAGATTAGGTTGTCGTAGAAGTTTCAAGATTTGAACTAATACTCTACTCCATTATTTGGACCCTTTCTTCTAACGTTGCCAATTGGTTATGTTCAATAGGGGGGACATCCCCATTCTAGGCATTTTGATCCCTAACTGCTACTCGTCAGAGATGCTGCTCATGATTGGAGTCTTCTACCCAATTACTTTCATTCCTTTTGCTATTCATGGTATCGAGATATGAAATCACCGATAAAGCACTAAATCGTTCCCATAGACGGTGCCAACTGTTGATACCGTAATTTGGATATTTAGATCAACGGTGAATTTGTATTATCGAAATATGCCTATAAGACAGAAATAGGTGAACAATGGGGTACTGCTAAGCCACAAAAGTGGTTGTATTTGGACGTACCTTTGAAATTTCATACATGCAAATACCTTATCATTGTTTTTGGCTAGCTCATTTGCGTGATGGAAGTCCCAAACACAAATCTCCTTCTCTTGAGCCTCTCTCACGTTGCTATCTTCCTGCTAAGTTTGTCATCCTTAGTCTTCTCTTCAAAAGCTCTTTTCATAAATACTAGTATTCATCTTTCTTGGTCACCACCAATAATAAAACCTTCTTCCCATTTTTCATACTAAAAAATCAATAAGTAAAAATCATAAGACTCTTCTGTTTGACATCTTTTTCCTTCAAATCTCACAATACTCTCTCTCATTCCTCTCCACACCACTCCACCCCAACTGATCACGCCTCTGCATTTTGCCCCTCACCCACCAATTTCAGACGGAAAAATTGATTTGAATATGCAAATGCAATATGAGAGGTATACAATATGAAGATGTGTAAGATACCTAAGTTTGACAATAGATTGGAGTTTCGAAACTCTAAAATACGTAAATGTTCGATCTCTGAAAACTTTCCTAATAATCATAAACGATGAAGGTTAATAGGAGTTAGTTGATCGAATATTACTTGCTGTAGAACGGTGGTCAAATCGAAAAAAAAATATACATTTAGATTTAAGAATTGGAAAGATAAAAAACTAAAAGTTTTAAATTTTGTTTCAAAAATAAAAGAAGATAACAGAAAATTAAAAGATAAATAGAAATTCAAACCCAAATCTCACAAATCTAGGGGATGGAAAATTTGGAAGAGTTAGGAAAAAGATTTAGTTACACCTTACCTAAATTAAGGGCATGACAATTGTTTTTATTGGTAGGGGTAATAGTGAAGAAAAAGGGCAACCGAAATTTATCTTGATTTAGAAGTGATGATATTTCATTACATTTTTTCTTTGGTCATTTTTCATAATGAGGGTGTATATGTGGCTATATATTTAGTCCAATTTCCCAAAAATTTATTGTTTTCGAGCTCAACCATGGGATGGGAGCTACAGCTGGAATGGAAACATGTTTAGTTTTTTGATTCATTTGTGATGTGTAAGTCCATCATTAGCTAAACAATCATTTTATTATGTCATTTTGGGCTTTGCTCTAATCAAAGCTTACCACAAATTAAAAATGTCTAAAAAAGTTCTCTACATAAAATAAGGGACAACAATCACAAAATTTCTTGAATAATCAACTCATTTGCCTAGCATATTCTCATGAAATCTTCCCTCAAATTGGGGGCAAGCATATCATTTATCGTGAAGAATATAGGTCTCAAGAGAATGATTTGGAACTCCTACAAAGCGAAAACATACAGTACCAAACACGATCTCAATCTTCCAAAGAACAAGGCTTGATTTTCAAAATGGAATGATTATACATAAAATAATAATAATAATAATAATAAATATAAATAACAAAGATATGAATATACAATTTCGTCCCATCTTTAAAAAAAATATTCTGGCTCTATCCATTTTTAGAATAAATTTCATGGTTTTTTATTTTTTTTGAGTTCGCTTTGTCCTAGTTCTCAACACTAGGATTTGAAAAATTATTCATGTTACTATCACTTCCACCCTCCTAATTTCTAGATGCATAGTTAAACTACCAGCAACATTGTCCAACCGAATAATTTTTCCTTGAATTTTCATGAAGCTTTCCCTAGGGGGTGGACTGAGGATGAAAGAAGATAAATTAAGGAGCTTCCAACTTTCATACAGCTGTTTTCCAATTTCTTTGGCTTATTTTTTCAATTTCTAATATTTTTTTGTTTAAATCTTTCATCCCTAAACGAAATTTATTTATTTATTTTATTTTGCATGTTTTAGCCATTTTATTTTGATATGTAAATTTTTAAAATTTGTACTTTAGGCCATGTTTGATTAAAAAGTTGACCACTACTTTCACCTCTGAATTTCTTTGTTTTGTTACCTACTTTTTGCAAATATTTTCAAAATTCAAGTCATGTTTTAAAAATTAAAAAAAAGTAGTTTTTAAAAACTTATTTTTGTTTTTGAAATTTGGTCAAGCATTTAAATGTTTCTCTAAGAAAGATGAAAATCATTGTAAAGAAATCATAAAAAAACAAGCACAATTTTCAAAACTCAAATAGTTATCAATTGAGACCTTCATCTTTCAACTTTAAAAAAATAACAATTTTGATCCTTATCATTATTCTATCTATTAATATAGATGCGATAAAACTTCAAATATATACATTAACATGTTAATATAGGCTCATGATTTAAAGCTACGTTAGCCAACTTTCGTAAATGCGATATATGCCTATGTATGCATGTTAATACACGTATTCAGAATCATGCCTGCCATAAAATAACAAGAAGAATGGACAAACTTAAAAGTTTTGCATAGTCTCTTGGGCTCGAATCTGACCAAAGATCAAACTATATTCTATGAAATATTATTATACCTAAACTTGGACTTCGCGAATTTAGAGGATATTGATCACCAAGACAGTCCACATATTACAAATCCACCCTATCAAACTTGATTTTTTTTTTCTTTTTTCTTGTTTTCTTTTTTTTCCCTCAAAGGAAAACTTGTACATTTTAATCTCTCTCTGGCACCTTCCTATGAACTTGTACGTTAAATTAGTAACACCAAATAGGCAACCCACATGAATTTCTAACTCTTGATACAATGTATTACACAGCATGGATAACCAGTTTTTTCAACCAAAAAGAGGCTCTAAATCATTACTTATTGATCCCAGTAATTTCTCAGTTGAAACATGTGTAGAAGTAGTTCATCTCGACCTAAACCTGTGATGCTACTCGTCATGATCCAAGAAGGATGTACCTTGTAATTCTATCTGATAAGTTGTTGAAAGTCCCTGATGTTCTCGTCGGGTCTTTTTCCTTTGCTGGCCTTCATTTTGTCACACTTTGTGAAAACGAAGGTCATCGGTATCTGAAAATGCACAACATGGCATAAGATATTTGGAAAGTACATCAGACATGGACTATATGTATTCAACTATTACCACATTTCGACATATAAAACAATGAACTTAAGTTCAGATGGCATACATTGTTGCGGCCAAGCCAATTGGCGCAATCTAAGTCTATCTTTTGAGGTGGAACACTTGCACCAATAAGAAGCAGCACAGCTACTAAAGTATCTCGGTTTATAAAATAGCCTTTTGTAAACGAGGACCAATCCATTCGTGCAGCTTCCGAGGCTTTGGCAAAACTAAATCAAATTTGAAGTATTAAACAATTATTGAACAAGTTGTAGAACTAGAGATTGTATTGCAGTTGGAGTAAAATAAATGATTATAGCAAATAATTAATGCAAGACATAGACAGCATGTCTAAAATCCATGTTTTATACAAAATAGGTTAAAAACTATGTCTATCTTGAGAAGATATCAATGCTCTATGGACTTCTTTTTGGTTGAAAGTTGAAACATTTTATTATATTAACAATAATAATCTTGATGGCACAAAAGATCTTAAGGCAAGGGGAAATTCTTGAGACCAAATTAGAGAAAAAAAGAAAAGGCACCTTTTTAAAAAAATGGCAAAGAAATACATCGACGAAATCTTTTACATTTTGGTTCCATTCCATATCATATTCTGTTGAGATAAGAAGGATGCCTGATAATCGCTTAGCATCTTAATATGATTCATTTGCAATCACAAAAAGACGATATAGAAGACCATTTTCTAAGAGTGCAAGAAAAAAATTCAGGATTAGGAAAAACACAAACACGTACAAAATCCAACGGTTTAAACATCAACGGGCCAGACAATGATACAAGAAGATGTCGCTGGAAATCAAGTAAAGAGGAACAAATATTTCAGATTAGGAAACAAAACGATTCCAACCAGAATTTCAAAGATGCAAATGATAGGAGATTTTGATTTTACCGAGACAAAAAATTCATTCTTAGCCTGGATTGAAAAAAAAAACAAATAAACCTCAAAAGGTAATGATTTGTCAAGAGTCGACAATTGATATTTGTCTAAGAAGTCTAGTTCATTTAGATTTATCTCCATTTAAATAAAGAAGCAATAATTTTCTAACATATTGAATAAGATTTTAATAAACTTCCACAAAAAATTTCTCTATGTTATGTCAAAGCTTGAGAACTCAAGTTTCAAAATATTAGGTAATATTAAGGTATTTCCATGGATTTCACTGACTTGCTTTCTTCATGGATTCAAGGTAAATTTTTGCAGATCTCTTGATCAAGCAAAGTGGGGACGAGACAAATAGAAGATTTGTAAACATGAGAAGACTTCGTCCCAAGGGGATGGTACATTTCTGTTGAATGAGGTAGGGGAAAGATTTTATGAGTTGACACTCAAAATCTTTACGGTTTTGATTCCAGAGTCCAATTCAATTTTTAGAATTCTGAAGAGAGCTTTGGGCGGCTAGTTAAAAAATATATATATAAATTAGAACATTTAAAACACTCGCTTAGATCTCTGAAAGATTCATTTCTTGCAAAAACAGTAGTAGAATTATAGCAGGTGGCAGAAATATAGCAGTATAGCACCACAACCATAAGCAAACAAATTCATCTCATAGCACCATTATGAAATATGCATATCTACAATTGTATATCATGTTTTTTCTTATGACAAGCCTCTCAATGCATCAAGTTGGTAGTAATTTGATAGAACCCAAATGTATTGAAATATGTAAGATAACAAAACAGTAAGATAAACCAAGTAATTTGAGGAACTTGGACCCTCCCCTTTCTTGAGCACTCTCACTCAAGCCCTAAACCAAAACTCACTAAATCAATGCCTACCTTCCCCTTTCCCACTTTCTCTATTTATAACCAAATACCATAACCAACTCCTACTAATTACTAATATACCCTTAATACCATTCCTATCATAATTAATCACTTAAACAGGTTTGCATACCAGTTTGACAATCCCCCAGTTTACCTTTTACTCAAGAAATTATAGACAATATCAAGACCCGTATGACCGATCCGATCATTCAAACATCAATAGAAACTAGAAATGGCATGCAAATTCTAAGATGTACCTATCAACTTAAAATACCAAGTACGCAAATTTGGAAGAGCAATAGTGTATTATTAAGTGATAAACAACAGAGAGCAGCAATTGGAGTATATAATTAAGAACTTGAAACCAATACACTAACAGTTGCTAGCAAGACAAACAATAATTTATTTTCCCCAACTGTACTGATCAAATCATATCAGTTAACATAGAATCTCCAAGTGACTCTCTTAGAACAAAATTTCACCAAAAAGAACAGCACCCACTATGCAAAAACAAAAAGTAATTGCACAAATTTGCACATAAACTCCACAATCGTAATAGACGTATGCAGAAGAGTATAATCCAGCTTATCAGAACAAACACCGCATGCAAGAAAAGAAACAGAAATTACCCATAGCCCGGCAAGTCCACTATGTACCAGCTTTTATTCACCAAGAAATGATTAATCAGCTGCGTCTTCCCTGGAACCAAACACGAATTCTTAATCATCAAAAACCCAGTAACCACTAAAACAATCCAATCGCATACGGCCCTTTCCCCCAACACAAAATCAAAATTAAAAAACAGTTAAAACAAACGTAAAATTAATGAGACCTGGCTTCTTGGATGTAAGCGCAACTTCCTTTTTTCGAACAAGGGCATTAATAAGGGAAGATTTACCAACATTGGAACGACCAAGAATCGCAAATTCGGGTTTGTTATCTTTAGGGCAATCCCTGGCCCGTGCGCTGCTTTTCACGAACTCGACCTCTTTGACACGAGAGTCGCCGGCGTAAGGGCCGAGCACAATGTTGGAGCCTGGAAGGATCATTTCTTCGGAGACCTCATCGGCGTCGACTCCGGGAGGAACAAACAGAACCGTGCGGGGCAAAACGAGCGGAATCGGAGATTGAGGGCTTAGCGGAAAGAAGGTGGGACGGGGCACGATTTGGGGCCTCTGGATAAGGGTGGGGAGCGGTGGAATGCGAAAGAGGGGCTCTGAAAGAGAGAAAGTGAGGAGAGGTTTTTGGAGAGAGAGTGGGGGAGAAGAGAGAGGCGAGAGAGAGGTTTTGGAGGCGGCTGAGGCTTTTCAGTATCATTGCGTTCGTAATCGGGAGGAAGACGGACCGGTGGCCACGGAGGTTTCAGCAGGCAACGAGACTTGGAGCTGTGAAAATTTTCATGGTCTAATTTCCAAATGCTAGAAAGCTACTGGGGAAAAATCAAAATCAACTTCTTGATATTTTAGGTCCCGTTTGATAACCATTTGAATTTTTGTTTTTAGTTTTTGAAAATTAAGCTTGTTTTCTCTCAATTTCTCTACAATGGTTTTCATCTCCCTTAAGGAAGCATTTGAATTCTTAGCCAAATTCTAAAAACAAAAACAAGTTTTTGGAAACTACTTTTTTTAGTTTTCAAAATATGGCTTGGTTTTTGAAAATATAGGTAAAAAGGAGATAACAAAACAAGTAAATTCATAGGTGAGAGTAGTATTTATAGGCTTAATTTTCAAAAACCAAAAACCAAAAACCAAAAATCAAATGGTTATCAAACGGGGCCTTAACTTTCAATTTTATTAAATTATACCTCAAATTTAGATAAGTATTGCAATTTTGACCTTAAACTTTTAGTGTTGCAATTTAAATTCTAAAGTTTTCTTTCCTTTTTTTTCTTTTTGAATTCAATAACATTTGGGTTTTGCGATATTCTTCTGACTTCTTGGTCAAGGGACGTGTGAATTACCAATGAGGTAGGTTCATTTTGATGTTAAAAAAATATTCTTATGCATTGAATGAATTACAAAACATATATGCTAAAAAAAACTACAAAATGTATGTATGGTATAAAATTGATAAGATTTCAGAGAAAAATAAAATTAGAGCAAATTTTTTTTTGAAATTTGTAAATTTTGACAAAGTTATTGTAACGACCCTAAAACAAATAGCTTAAACTAGGAAGTGGCACAACTAAAGTCCTTTTATGCTTCGAAAATTTTGGCAGCATAACGACTCTACTATAAGGAAACCAAAATTTCTAGGAACCTAAAAATTGTAGGAAAATCGCACTTCCATAACTCAGAATCACTTCAGCACCTTCCAAACTACGAATATGCTGAAATTCAGTCTAACACCATCCACAAGAACAAAAGAACTCAACAGGAAAGCAAAGAAAAGAGTTCAATAAGAAGACCACTCAAAGTTCAACAAAGCCAACACATAAGAACATAATTTAAAATCATGACTGAATTTAAGACCCTAGGAACGCTTTACGCCATCTCCATAGCCTCGCCCAGCTAACGCCCTTGCCATGCCTCATAAGTTTTGTCACCATCTGCAAAAGAACCAAAAGGGTAGCATGGGTGAGTATAAAAATACTCAATAAGTAGCCACACTTAAAATCCAAAGGTTCACACACCAATGCAAAAATCAACCAACAAACCACAAACCACAACGTTTCCTGATCTTACTCAAGTTCTACACTCTCTTGACTAAGTGACCACCTAACCCACCCCCACCTACGGTATTGCCTCTTTGCTATACCCTAGAGTTATGCTTCCAATCCATAGGGCTTCATCCCCACAGTTAGCATACAGCAAGAAGGTTCACAACCCTCAAGCCACACCTCAAAGGCCCACCGGCCCTCTAGCTAGCACGTGCAATGAAGGACACACCCTCCATGCCATCACACATCAGGGTACACAACCAACTAGCTAGTCTCTGCAATGAAGGACACTCTCCGTGCCATCACATAACAGGGTACACAACCCACTAGCTATCACATCACATAAACATCCTAGGAATGCATACTCTAGGTGGGGTAGTAGGTATCACTAGCCTAATGGTCCTAAGTCATTCCCAAACTCTATCAAGGTCCTCAAGACCAGACAATCATATTTGTCAACAACATACAAGGTTAGGACAACCAAAGTCTTACGATTAAGTTCATCAACCACCCAAAATATTCTCAGGGCCACACATCAACAAGCAATAACAATCGCAAAAATCGTGACCCACTAACCATAAAATCACGAATCTTGAGCCTATACTCATGCATAAGCTCAACAACATTCTTAAATAAGAAGTTCATTCAACTGTAGCCCCTACGCTTGTTAGCGGCATATAGCCCTAACCAGTTCCTGCCAAGGCTAACCCTCTAAACACGCTAGGAACCATAACAATCATTATTCTCCCATTTACACCCAGGGTCAACTAAAACATGTTAAACATAACAAGTCGTTCTGAACCATTCTAAACACAATAAACAGGGATAATGACCCTGAACGTTGTATATTTTTAAGGTGTTCTAAATTGCCCACCAGCCAACCCAACAAGTCAAGCATCATGCACGCCGTCAACCCATCCAACATCTCAAGAAGCTAAACCCCAGCCATTCATTCGTGCATTTCAAGAATACTGTACTCAGACAAACATCTAAACATCTCAAGTAGACACTACTTAACCATTTAGTCCATTAGCTTAAACATTCTGAATTTTACAGCTAACCAAACCTCTCAGACAGTCCAAACATTTATGTTCATTCAATTTAAATCAACTATTCATACGTTCATACTTATAGCGAAAACACATTCATAGTCATACATGCATTCCAAAACTCAACTCCGTAACCAAGCTCTAAATAGTTGTTCCAAGTTAACTACTTATAGGAACATAACACATGACTGAGCCCCGCTAAATAGTTGTTCCAAAGTATAATAATGTGAACTTCATACCCGAGAAGTTTACTAAGCATGTCATAAAATGATCAACATGTTAGAGCGCACACTTAAAAGAACATACTCAATCCACTCAATCCTACATGTATTACAAAATCCAAGAACTTCGTATCTAAAGCATTAAAGAGTTAACCAACTAGGCTACTAACCTTTTTCTTTAAGCAAAATGATTAGCCACTTCCAAAGCACCCCAAACTCCCTTTAAAAGTTCTTAGCACCACTTAAAAAAATTTCCAAAGAGAACAACGCTTAGTATTTGTACACACATATTGTAACGCCCGGCTTATTTACGGGCATTAATTTCAAATTATGGAATTAAGTGGAATGATTTTCATTTGGAAAGTTAAATTTGAAGGTTAATTTGAATTTTAGAAAGAGAAAAAGGGCAATTTTGGAAATTATTGTTGGTCAAGGGGCAATATGGGAATTTTATTTTTTTAAAAAAAAAAAAAAGAAAGAAAAAGAATTACCATCCTTATCCCTCCATTTTCTTCTTCCTCTCTCTCACGCAGCTCTCTCTCTCTCTCTCTCTCTCTCTCTCTCTCTCTGTGTGATCGAACACCCATCTCCACCGGTTTTCTTCTTCCCCGCCGAACACCCACCCACGCCGGTCTTCTTCTTCTTCTTCTTCCTCGCCGAAGCTGCAACCTTGCTGCTGGCCAATTCTTCGCGTCCTCGCCGTCGCGCCGCTCAGAACGCTGCTGGTTTTTCTAGCGCGCTGCAGCTCAGATCCGCAGCACATCGTCGAGCACGAACGCTCAGACAGCCGCTGCTCCTTTGTTTTCGATCGCCGATGAAGCCCCTCTGCAGCTCGCTGCTGAACGCCGTCGCACGCCTCATCGGACGAAGCTGCTACTGCACACTCGCCGGAGCTCGTTTATTTCAGGAAATCGCTGGTTCGCGAGTAGAAACGACCGGAAAGAGCCGAATCTGTCCAGATCCGTGAGCCACGCGCTGATCGGAGTCCTCACGCGCCGGCCACACGCGCCCACGCGCCGCCGCCGTGAAGCCCACGCGCCGTCGCCGGAGTTTCACACGCCACCGCTCGCCGGAGTTGGGTAAATTTTGCCATTCGGTCCGTTTCGTCGAGTTATTAATGTTAGAATGCGTTTTAGCATAATTCGGTTGGTTTAAGACCTGTTTAGGACACTTTTTAGGTGATTTGTCGAGGACCTTGGATTGTACTTGGAGTGGGGACTCGAGAAGCTCATTACTAGTGGAGAAAGGGTATTTTAGTAAGTAAAGATTTAAGGTAAGGGATCTCACAACGAAAGAAGTTTTCGAAACCTAGAGCTAGCCCTATATTTACTTTAAAAGTTTATGTTTTTCGTGTTAAGTATTTAAAAAAAGAAAGTGTTTTATATGTATATTCCTTTATAAGCTAGTTCCATGAGTTCTATTTGAGTTTTCATGTTAAAAAGAATGGAAACGATATGTATGTCTTTGAAATGCGATTGCCTTGACTTATGCATTCATGAGTATGTTCTAAAACGAGCGGGACCTCATGCATGTGTTGTGTGCTCATGAAAAGATTTATGTAAGGCCGTGACGATAATTCTCCCAAAAGTTTTATGTGGGTTATGAGGGAACCCAAGTCTTCGGACTCTCTATGCTCCCGGGGTTCGAGAGTGCTACACGATGGTAGCCGACGGGCTTGAGTCTTCGGACTCCACGATGGTAGCCTTCGGGCTGAGTCTTCGGACTCCACGATGTATGTTAGCTTTCGAGCTCAACTCTCAGAGTTAGGGGAGGACTCTATTCGATGGAAAATTATGTCTTCGGACTATTTACGAGGCCCTCGGGAGAATTTAATCGTTCACGAGAGCCGCAAGGAAAAGTACATGGTTTATAAAACGAATTTTAGGTCCCCTACTAAAGCGATGGTTTACGATGGTTTTACGATTCAAAATGACATGTTGCATGCGATTGAAACTCTTACTTTGAAACTATGAGTTACTTACTGAGTATTATTCGTTAATACTCACCCTTTTCCTTTTAAAATGTTTTCAGGTAAGGCTAAGATCGGCCCTAGCGCGTGACCGGAGATCAGCTACTAGAGTCATGGGAGCCGAGCGATTGCTATTCCGCTTCTTTTATGTTTCTGGATGTACATAGAACTCATGTCAAGTTTTTAAATGTTTAGGAGGATGTTTCAAAATCTTTTAACCTTTCTTTGTAAATCGTGCACGTGTATTTGGCTTTCTATGTTTGAATTCACCTGGTTTCTGCTGTTTGAACCCTAGCATCATATTGAGAAGTTTGTTGGATGCTAGGAGGTTGTTTGAAAATCTTAGAAGTGTGTTTTTCTATGTCTTATCAGGAAGGGTCAAATTTTTGGTTTTCGCGTAGTTACGCCGTTATGTTGCCGAAATTTTCGATAATATAGCGACGTGACTTAGTAATGACTCTTAGGTAGCGTGTTGAGCCTATAGGGTCGTTACACATATAATCTAACAAAAACTTCCAAAACCACTTGCAGAAATACTTCCAACAACAATCTAAACTTAGTCCTTTAGGCTAGAGAACTTACCCAAATAATTTCAAGATTCAAGGCAACCCGGAACTCGAATACTTGATCCCGAATCGCCAAACAAAGTCTTAAAAATAAATAACAAACCATTCTAAAATCAAACCATGAGTTCAATTGAGTTGAGACAGAAATTACCCAATAAAACTTACCCAAAACAACACTTTCACTTGTTGAATTTGATGTCGAATTGATATGAATTCGACAACCCGACCTCCAAACGCAACGGCTGTTATGAAATTAAGTCCGAAGAACAAAAGGTTAGCCTCTGAACACCAAAACAGCACCATAATTCATCTTTAAAAATAAAAAAACCACTTTGAATCATCGTCAGAAAACTTACCCACTCTAAAATGAGGCTCTTCAAGGTTGTACACTCCGACCTTGGCAGAAAAATGATCTCAAACCCACCTCACAGCACTGGTTGCTCAATCTGTGAGGGGGAGAGAGAGAGAGAGCTGCAGGGACCTGGGCGTGCAGCAAAGTGGCTGATCGGAGTGGAGCACGACAGTTGACCAAGCAGCGTGGCGGTTAGGAAACAGGGGTGTACGATTCATGCAGATTTGCAGCGTTTTGGTTTGGCAAAATGTCAGTTTGACGAGGGCAATGCTAGTGGCTTGTGACAACAGGGGTTGACGTGTGGCTGCAACGGCGGTATGTGTTAGGATTTATGCCCTAAAGCTCGTTTTTTGTAATTAAACATTTTCTCATTTATTAATAAAATAATTTATTATTTTACATTGTGTATAACATTATCCAATATTGTGTAAAATCCAAGGTTATTATTGTAATCTTGAACAAGTATGTAGTTGACATACAAGATGATCGTGTTCAAGTAATAACCTAAATAGTCTATAGTATATGGATAAGATTGAGTGTCTTATCCTAGTAACACTATTGATATAGCCCACTTTGTAAATGTTACAAATGATTTGATCCAAATCATTCATGTGGAGACATGTGAGTGGGGGTATCTTATACAATGAGTTTGTATAAGACTGGACCACGAAATATTTAATCCCTCTTTATAAATCCATTAATTGAGAAGATTAATATTTCACAGGATGATCATATGCGACTCGATCTTAATCCTGAGTGAGTTATGAACTCCTGCCTGTGAGGGCTCGTCCTTTGATTTGCATGGGTGAGAATGGCTTTTGCAGCCGATTCAATAAGCCTACCATTTTGGAGACTTGACCAAATTGAGAGCTGAGAACATAATTTCACAAGATGGAATTCACTCCTTCCCATATAGGGAAAGTAGATGAGTTAGTTCCCTTAAGTGTTGATTTCAGGACTTGAACAATGGGGCCTCACCTCTCACTGGCCCGAGAGGGACTTAGTTCATGATTAGATCATAAAAAAATTGCTCATTAGAGGATCAGTGGTCTTAAGGTATAAGATGTAATTATAGGGGTAAAACAGACTTTTGACCCAGCTATAATTACGAACAACTTATGAATGATCGACTTGCATGTAATGATTAGATCGATGTATACAACTTGTCCTACAGTGCATAAGAGTACAACTCTAGGTTTATAGTGGAGTGGTCTATAGTTAATGAATGAAAATTAATTAATTAAAGAGTTTAGTTAATTGATTTTATATCATTTGAGCTTATAATCTGTAGGTTCATAAGGTCCCCTTGCTAGCTGATCATATGAATAAACAGGGATCAATTTCGTTGAGAGAAAATTTTGAAATGTTCAAATTAAAATTTAATATATGTGATAGATTAAATGAGAAAAAATATATTTATTGTATATGATACATTAAATATCAAATAAATTATTAATGTATTAAGATACATTAAAGAAAATATATTTATTAAATTTAAATTAGATTCAAATAATTAGACGTGGTAAGAGAATTTGGAAAGGTTTGATTCAAATCGATTAGATAAATATATTTTAATATATTAGATATTAAAATATATTATTTAATTATTTGTCCTAGGCCACTATAAATAGGACCCTAGTGATGAGTCATTGCATTCATTCCAAATAAGAGAAAGAGACTCTAGAAAAATTCTCCTCTCATTCTCTCATTATATTTTCAAGAAGGTTCTCATAAACCTTTTGATATTTTATTCGAGACATAGCAATGAAGGTTTTTGTGGAAGAAACTAAGTATACAAGAAGAACTTCTTTTATTCAAGGTATGTTTATGCTTGACCCTAATATTATTATTTTGTTCTAAATAAACTCAAACCGATTTCTACGCTTCTGCTTAGGTTCAATTTAATTATTCTCTTCAATTGGTATCAGAGATAGTTTTTTAGTTTTATTTAGAATCAAAATTAATTTTAATTTATCAGATATGTGTTACATGATGGTTTACAAAATTGATTGTTTAGGTTATTTAACATTAAATTTATTGCTTTGATTAGATATTTGTAAAACCCATAAGGGTTAGGGTTTTATGTATTTTACATACATCAAGCTGCAAAATTCAACCATAACATTCGTGCTGGAGTTGTATGAGGCATTCAAGGTCGTGTGGGTCCTTGATGTTCGCTCGAATTCATGCTCGTTGGTGTCAAATACACCCTTCTTTCTTCGATTTCGAAGGATAAATAAAATTGACTGGGCAAATATGCAACTTTATTTTCGACTGAGAATGTTTGTTTAAAGTATATTATCATAATAATAATAATAATATATTATTATTATTATAAACAAAAGCCATTCTGATGGTCAAAAATTACGGCTGAAGGTGTTACGCTAAAGGTGTCGATCGAATTCAAGAGGTGTGATACGTGGTTGGGTGATCTCTGGCGAAGGTACATGTTTGCTAAACGGCATTCACCACGTTGAAGTTCACTTTTCGTCAACATATGGGTTTTCTAAATCCCAAATTTGAATGGCACAAAATAAGAGAAGATAAAAGATATTGAAGATCAAGATATGTCTTGAATTTAAATTGTTGTAATTTAAATTATTTTCAATTTTTAGGATATGTCAAATATGCCGGTCAATTTTGCTATTTTTAATTTAATTATGCCTGAGATGTATATTTTAAATTTTTTGATTGTTGCATAAAGTATGTCATTTAGATTTAAAATTCCACCATAGGTTAAACATGAGCGTGCATCTTATCTTATTTTTTAATATATTTGTTATATTTAAAAATTTTGAAGTTGTTTTCTTAATTAATTTATATTTTCCATATCATTGACTATAATTGTTATATTTGAAATTTGATTGGAAAATTAAAATTAAAATATTTGCTTTCTTAATTAGAATGTTTGCTTTCCTAATGAGATTAGGGTTTCTTTTTATTCTTGATAATTGTTTAAATAATTTACTTTATCTTCTTTTTCTAATAAGATTAGAATTTAGGATAATCTTTTAATTTTTGTTTTAAAAGGGTTTAAAATGTCAGTTATTTAAGATTATCCAAGTGAGTTAGTTTTTAATATGATTAAAACATTTATTAATTCACTTAAGTTCATTACTCTAGTTATTAATAAGTTAATTAAATATTAATGATTTTGAAATAAAAATTGACTATAAGTAAACTCTGACTATGGAAGGTTCTGTCTAGACTTGGGTATTTAAGTTGACCGAAAAGGAATACCTCTAATTGGGAACCGACCTGAGAGTTGATTAGTCAAATTTTTATTTAAATATGTTCATAATGTGATTAGTTTCTTTTTAAGTTTAATAAACTTGGTAATTCACATTAAAATCAATTCAACCAACATAAGGGTTATGGAGGATAGATTGGAAACTTAGATAAATGAGATTAGCCTAATTTGTCTAACTAAGAGAAAACCTTATTTCAAAATAGTAAGTGGGAGAAGGATATGTGACAACACATCCTATAGTCTCCATCATTGATTTACAACGTGAGATCCATGTGGGGCCTCGTGGCGGCTTTTGAACCGTCCCCCTACGAAAGATGTTTGCATGGGTCAATATCAAGGTAAATCTCCTAAGAAGGATAGATTTGTAATTTGTACCAATACTTGACCTACCCTACGACGACACTTGTTGAGATAAAATTATAGGATTTGAAATGATGAGTCACACTTACAAAGGGCTAATTAAGGTTATTAATAATGTCCTTGACCAAATTAATGGTAATTGAATCTTATAGGAATAAGAGCTATTATGGTATAATGTTTGGTTGAGATTGTCTCAATTTAGCGAAGGAATACTTGAACTACCCTACGACGGCACTTGTTCTAAATCACTAAATTACCATAGCATTAGAAATGATTTTAGGGTTTAACAAAATGCTTGATTTCTATGCTAAAATTGATTGGATAATGTTTGCATGTTTCCTGATTATTTTTTTTTCAGCAAAATGTTTAGCTCTTTAATCTCTATTCTGGCTGCCGAAAAATTGACTGGTGAAAATTATACAACTTAGAAAAATAATATCAACACTATACTGGTTATGGATGATATGAAATTCGTGATTGAGGAATGTCCTCAAGTTGCTAATGTTGCACGAAATGTTCGTGAAGCATATGATCGTTGGATCAAGGCCAATGAAAAGGCAAGAATTTATATTTTGGCTAGCATAACTGATGTTTTGGCCAAAAAGTTGGAGAGCATGACGACAACATATGAGATGATAGAGTCATTGCATGGAATGTTTGGGCAACCTTCCAATCAAATTAAGCATGATGCTCTCAAGTTCATTCATAACGCGCACAATGAAAGAAGGGTCGTTTGTACGAGACCATGTTCTCGACATGATGGTCCACTTTAATGTTGCTGAAATGAATGGAGCTATTATTGATGAATCTAGCCATATCAGTTTTGTTCTGGAAACTCTTCCCAAGAGTTTTCTTCAATTCCAAAGTAATGTTGTTATGAACAAAATTACTTACAATCTCACAACTCTTCTAAATGAATTGCAAACTTTTGAGTCCTTAATGAAAAACAAAGGAAAAAGTGGAGAGGCAAATGTTGCCACTTCTAGCAAGTTCAAATTTAGAGGTTCAACCTCTAGAACTAAGTCTGAAGCTTCAACTTCTGGAACTAAAAATTGAAAGAGGAAACCCAGTGAGAAGATGAACAAAACAAAAGCTGCTTCAAAAGGAAAAAGAGTTAAGGTAAACAAACCTACGAAAGGAAAATGTTTCCATTGCAATGAAGATGGGCATTGGAAGAGAAACTGCCCTAAATACCTAGACAAAAAGAAGAAGTCAAAAGAAGGTAAATATGATTTACTTATCCTTGAATCTTGCTTAATGAAAGATGCTAAATCTACCTGGATAATTGATTCGAGAGCCACTAATCATGTTTGTTCTTCTTTTCAGGAAAGTGACTCGTGGGAGCAGTTAGAGGATGGAGAAATGATCATGAAAGTAGGCACCGGAGAGGTCGTGTCAACAATAGCCGTTGGAAGCGTTAAATTATTTTTCAATAGTTTCTATTTACTTTTAGAAAATGTGTATTTGGTTCCTAAGATAAAGAGGAATCTCATTTCAGTTTCTTGTCTTGTTGAACAATTTCATTCTTTAAATTTTTATAATAATAAAGTTTCTATTTCGAAAAATGGACTTGAAATTTGTTCTGCTTTTATTGAAAGTAACTTATATGTGCTAAGACCGTTAGCATGTAAAACGCTTCTAAACATTGAATTATTTAAGACGGCTAAATCCAGAACAAAAAGACAACAAGTTTCTCCAAAAGATGATACCTATCTTTGGCATCTGAGATTGGGTCACATCAATTTAGATAGAATTGAAAGATTAGTAAAGAGTGGTCCTCTAAGTAAGTTAGAGTTGGACACTTTACCAATCCATGAATCCTGCTTAGAAGGAAAAATTGTTGGTGTTAATATCACTAAAGCGGAAGCAATTTTGGATCTTAAGCACTCTAAATACATCAATTTGATCAAACAAACAACATGCTCATAAACCGAAAAACAGAAAATTATAGTATAAGAAAACCTTACCTTTGAAGCTCAAATTCTTCAAAGATTTTTCAAGTTTCTTAACACGAACACTTCGTGGACCACCTCTAGTGTCTTCCTTGCTATTCTCCAGCCTTAGAACGGTTTGTGGGAACCAATTGTTATTGAAAGAAGAAGGGAAAAAGAGAGAAAGCTAGCAATCTCTTCTAGCAAATTTTTCCACCCTTCTCACACCCTTTTTTTTCACATATATCTTCTCTTCTCTTTTAAAACATACAAACAAGCTTTGAAGCTCAAAGACAAGAGAAGGTGGGATGCTCAAAGACAAGAGAAGGTGGGATTCTCCAAGACAAGAGAAGGTGGGATGGATTAATCATGAGAAACACCACCAAAAAAGAGTCTCATTTTTGATATGATATAACTCAAATGAAATTTATTTATTTAATTTGATATCTCATTTCAAATTAAATTAAAATTAAATCCCAACCTTTCTCAAATGTTTGAATCAAAATATGTATCATATACATATTAGGCATATTTATGAGAAACAATACCAAAAAAGAATCTCACTTTTTTGATATGAATTAATCCACTCAAATGAAATTTATTTATTAATTTAATTTGATATCTCATATCAAATTAAATTAAAAATAAATCCCAACCTTTCTCAAATGTTTGAATCAAAATATGTATCATATACATATTAGACATATTTATGAGAAACACTACCAAAAAATAATTTCACTTTTTTGATATGAAATAATCCACTCAAATGAAATTTATTTACTTAATTTGATATCTCATATCAAATTAAATTAAAAATAAATCCCAACCTTTCTCAAATGTTTGAACCAAAATATGTATCATATACATATTAGGCATATTTAAATCATATTTAAATATTTTCCAACTCTCTCTATAATATAGTTTAATTCACAATTAAGCTATATGTATAATTGGTCAATTATATCATATATAATTAACTCTTACTCCCTTAACTGAATTTGAACAATTCAAATTCTCTTATCACACTGTTCTAAGGTTTAGTCCAAAATGAGCTAGCAAGGGGACCTAATGGACCTACAGATCATGAGCTCCAACGATACGAGATTAACCGTTCAAACTCTTTAGCCTAGCTAATCAACATTCGTTAACCATCGGGACACTCCACTAAAGCTTAGTGGCTGCACTCTCCTCACTGTAGATATATTTCTGTCCACTCGATATAACCATGATTAGTAAGTCGATCCTTCACAGGTCGTTCGTAATTACAGCTGGGTCAAATAAACCGTTTTACCCCTGTAATTACTTCTTGTTCCTTAAGTCCCACTGATCCTCTAATGAACAATTGGTTTGTGGTCCAACAAGCAAACCGAATCCCTCTCGAGCCAATGAGAGGGTGGGCCCATTGTTCAAGACCCAGAGTCAGCACTTAAGGGAACAACCTCTCTACTAAACCCGAAAGCGGGTAGGAGTGAATTCCTTCTTGCAGAACTATGTCCCCAGCTATTTACACGGTCTTATCCCCAAAATGGGAGGCTTATTGAGTCGGCGAACTCGGGCCACTCTCACCCATGCAAATCAAAGGATAATCCCGAATAAACAGGAGTTCATAGCGTGCTCAGGATTAAGATCGAGTTACCTAGGTCATCATATGAAATAGTCAGTTATGATAGTAAACGGAGTTATAAAATCTAAGTGACTATTTCGCGGTTCGGTCTTATGCAAACTTATTGCATTGGACGCCCCCACTCTCATGTCTCCACATGAACGATTTAGGATTACATCATTTGTACTATACAAAGTGGGCCGCGTCCATAGTGTCCCCAAGATAAGGTACCCAGCCTTATCCCTATACTATAGACCATTCTGGCTATTACTCGAACTTGATCCATATTCATGTCTCCACATGAAGTTCAAGTATACATTTTATAGCCAAGGGTTCTTAATTTATTGGATTTGGGTTAAAAGAATGCAATTCACTTTATTCAATAACACCTTTACTGAATAAACCTCAATAACAACTTTATTGCAAAATAGAATATATATTCAGTTTACAAACCACGAGTTTTAGGACATAAAACCCAACAAAAATGACTAAAAGACCTTTTACTGGAAAAGGATATAGAGCCAATGAACCCTTAGAACTTATACATTCAGACCTATGTGGTCCGATGAATGTAAAAGCTAGAGGAGGGTATGAATACTTCATCTCATTTATAGATGATTATTCTAGATATGGGTATCTTTACCTAATGCAACATAAGTCTGAAGCCCTTGAAAAGTGTAAGGAATACAAGACTGAAGTTGAAAATTTATTAGGTAAATCTATCAAAACACTTCGATCAGATCGTGGTGGAGAGTATATGCATTTGAGATTTCAAGACTATTTGATAGAAAATGGAATTACATCTCAACTCTCAGCTCATGGAACACCTCAACAAGATGGTGTTTCAGAAAGGAGAAATAGAACCCTGTTAGACATGGTTCGATCTATGATGAGCTATTCTCCACTACCAGATTCTTTTTGGGGATATGTATTAGAGACTGCGTTATACATACTAAATGTAGTTCCATCCAAAAGTGTCTCTAAGACATCATTAGAACTATGGAAGGGTTGTAAAGCTAGTTTACAACACTTCAGGATTTGGGGATGTCCAGCACGTGTACTGAAACAAATCCAAAGAAATTGGAATCTCGTTCTAAAGTATGCCTATTTGTAGGTTATCCCAAAGAAACTAGAGGTGGTTACTTCTAATGTCCTGAAGAGAATAAAGTATTTGTATTGACAAATGCAATTTTTTTTAGAAGAAAACCATATGAGAGATCATAAACCTCGTAGTAAAATAGTGTTCAATGAATTAATTTCCAATGAAGTTGCTAACACATCAACAAGAGTTGTTGATAATTCCATTGCATCTGAAAGTCAGATACATCCATGTCAAGAGTTGGGAACGCCTCGTCGTAGTGGGAGGGTTTTGAAATAACCTAACCAGTACATGGGCTTAACTAAAGCTCAAAATGTCATAACTAATGATGACATCGAGGATCCATTGACTTTTAAAGGAGCAATTAATGATGTTGACAAGGGTGAATGAATTAAAGCCATGAACCTCGAAATGGAGTCAATCCTCTTGATGGGGTAAAACCTATAGGTTGCAAATGGATCTACAAGAGGAAACAATGAGTAGATGGAAAGGTACAGACCTTTAAAGCAAGGCTGGTGGCACAAGGATATACTCAAAGGGAGGGAGTGGACTATGAGGATACTTTCTCTCTTATTGCCATGTTGAAATCTATTCGCATTCTCTTATCTATTGCCACATACTTTGACTATGAGATATGGCAAATGGATGTTAAGACTGCTTTTCTGAATGGCAAGCTTGAAGAGAGCATCTACATGAATCAACCAGAGGGGTTTGTAAACCAAGGTCAGGAGCAAAAGGTTTGCAAGCTTAAAAGATCCATTTATGGATTAAAACAAGCATCAAGATCCTGGAATATTAGATTTGACAATGAAATCAAATCACATGGCTTTGAGAAAAATATTGATGAACCTTGTGTATACAAGAAAATCATCAAGAAAACAATTGCTTTTCTTGTCCTATATGTGGACGATATCCTACTCATTAGGAATGATGTAGGCTTTCTTACTGATATTAAAAGTTGGTTAGCTAACCAATTCCAAATGCAAGATTTGGGAGAAGCACGGTTTGTTCTTGGAATCCAAATTATAAGGGATCGTAAGAACAAAATGCTAGCCTTGTCAGACATCTTATATTGACAAGATTCTTGTCAAGTATTCAATGCAAAATTCTAAGAAAGGCAATTTGCCTTTCAGGCATGGAATTACATTGTCTAAGGAACAATGTCCTAAGACACCTTAAAAAGTTAAGAATATGAGATGGATTCTCTATGCCTCAGCTGTAGGCAGTTTGATGTATGTTGTGTACAAGATCTGATATATGTTATGCAGTAGGAATTATTAGTAGATATCAGTCAAATCCATGACATGATCACTGGATTGCAGTCAAAAATAATCCTCAAGTATCTACGAAGAACGAGGAATTATATGCTTATGTATGGAGATAAGGATTTGATCCTTACAGGATACACTGACTTTGATTTCCAAACTGATAAGGATTCGAGGAAATCCACATTAGAATCAATGTTCACCCTATATGGAGGAGCAATAGTATGGAGAAGTATGAAACAAAGATGTGTTGCAGACTTGACCATGGAAGCTGAGTACGTAGTTGCTTGTGAAGTAGCAAAAGAAGCTATATGGCTAAGAAAGTTCTTAACTGATTTGGAAGTAATTCCGAGCATGGATAAGCCCATCACAATAATCACACTTTATTGTGATAATAGTGGTGTTGTGGCAAATTCCAAACAACCCAGAAGCCACAAAAGAGAGAAGCATATAGAGAGAAAATATCATCTTATTAGAGAGATTGTGCAAAGAGGAGATGTGATTGTCACGAAGGTAGCTTCTGCAGACAACTGTGCTAATCTGTTTACGAAGGCTCTCCAGGCTAAAGTGTTTGAGGGTCATCTAGAGAGTCTAGGTTTACGAGATATGTTTCACCTTCTCTAGGGCAAGTGGGAGAAGATGTTAGGTATATGGTATGCTCTAGATCACATATTGTAAGTCCCATTAGCTTTAGTACGAGTGGGAGATTGTTAGGATTTGTGCTATAAAGCTCATTTTTTGTGATTAAACATTTTCTCATTTATTAATAAAATAATTTATTATTTTACATTGTGTATAACATGATCCAATATTGTGTAAAATCCAAGGTTATTATTGTAATCTTGAAATGTAGTTGACATACAAGAGGATCGTGTTTAAGTAATAACCTAAATAGTCTATAGTATATGGATAAGATTGGGTGTCTTATCTTGGTAACATTATTGATACGGCCTACTTTGCAAATGTTACAAATAATTTGATCCAAATCATTCATGTGGAGACATGTGAGTGAGGGTATCCTATACAATGAGTTTGTATAAGACTAGACCACGAAATATTTAATCTCTCTTTATAAATCCATTAATTGAGAAGATTAATATTTTACAGGATGATCATATGCAACTCGATCTTAATCCTAAGTGAGTTATGAACTCCTGCTTATGAGGGCTTGTCCTTTGATTTGCATGGGTCAGAATGACTTTTGCAGCCGATTCAATAAGCCTACCATTTCGGGGACTTGACCAAATAGGGAGCTAGGAACATAATTTCACAAGATGAAATTCACTCATTCCCATATAGAAAAAGTAGATGAGTATTTCTTTTAAGTGCTGATGTCATGACTTGAACAATGGGGCCCCACCTTTCACTGGCCCGAGAGGGACTTAGTTCATGATTAGATCATAAACAAATTGTTCATTAGAGGATCAATGTATTTAAGGTATAATATGTAATTATAGGGGTAAGGCGGACTTTTGACCCAGCTAAATTACGAACAACTTGTGAATGATCGACTTGCATGTAATGATTAGATCGATAGACACAACTTGTCCTACAGTGCATAAGAGTGCAACTTTAGGTCTATAGTGAAGTGACCTATAGTTAATGAATGAAAATTAATTAATTAAAGAGTTTAATTAATTGATTTTATATCATTAGAGCTTATAATCTGTAGATCCATAAGGTCCCCTTGCTAGCTCATATGAATAAATAGGAATCAATTTCGTTGAGAGAAAATTTTAAAATGTTCAAATTAAAATTTAATATATGTGATATATTAAATGAGGAAAAATATATTTATTGTATATGATACATTAAATATCAAATAAATTATTAATGTATTAAGATACATTAAAAAAAAGATATTTATTAAATTTGAATTAGATTCAAATAAATACATGTCGTAGGAGAATTTGAAAAGGTTTGACTTTGATTCAAATCGATTAGATAAATATATTTTAATACATTAGATATTAAAATATATTATTTAATTATTTACCCTAGGCCACTATAAATAGGACCCTAGTGGTGAGCCATTGCATTCATTCCAAATAAGAGAAAGAGACTCTAGAAAAATTCTCCCCTCATTCTCTCATTATATTTTCAAGAAGGTTCCCACAAACCTTTTGATCTTTTATTCGAGACATAGCAAGGAAGACTTTTGTGGAAGAGACCAAGTATACAAGGAGAACTTCTTTTATTCAAGGTATGTTTATGTTTAACCCTAATATTATTATTTTGTTCTAAATAAACTCAAACCGATTTCTACTCTTCCACTTGGGTTTAATTTGATTATTCCCTTCAGCCTGTGCACCAGTCGGATAGCTACACCGGCGAGGGACAGAAGAGAAGAAAAATCGATGAAGATGGTGGCCAAGGGTGTTATCGACTATGAGAGGGGAAGAAGAAGAGGAAATTTGAGGAAGATGGTGATGTCATATTCTTTTTCCCCTTTTTTTATAAGCAAAACCTCAACATATTTTCCAACTTTGCCCCCTTCCTTATCTCAAAATTAAACCCTAACAAAACAACCCCAACAATCAATTGAGCCCAATTCCTTTAAGATAAAATTCAACCTAAAATCCAATAATAGGTTTGTCCCAAATTTAAATTTTGCTTAAATTCTAAATTGTTGGGTAACTTTAAGTCAATTAACTTGGCCTCAACCATGACGCAATCAATCACGAATCCATTGATTCCAAAATCCCCTAAAAGAGAAATTAATTCGAACTTGACTCTGCAATTTAGAAATTATTCATTACATGAAATTGCTGGGCATTACAATTATTTTATGGTTCGTTTGTGAGTTAAATTATACAAAATACTTCTGAATTTTTGGGTAGGTTTCAATTATGCCCTTAGATCTTCAAATTTTTCATTTTTACCCTTGAACTTTAAAATTTGTTCCAAAAAATATTCTTGAAGAGTTTTTTTCGTTAAAATTGGCACGACGACTAATGTGTAAAAATTGAAAAGAATAAGTGACATTTTTTTTTGTTGAAAAAAAGGTGTTATGGGTAAAATTGGACCATCAGGACGGGCTGAGAAAAGCATGACAATTAAAGGCCAAACGGGATAAAGAAGCCCATTACAGATCAAGACGGACCAAAACTGAACGAAGGACAAACCAATAAGTGAGAGGAAGAGGAAACAACCTTGAGCTAAAGACCAAGTTCGTGCCCGAGGACGACCGCATGGCAAGACCCAATTTTGTGCCTTGTCTCCTCTCCCCTTGGCCCGTGCAACCCCAATTCAGCCCAAATTGGTCCTCTTTTTTCCTATTCAAACCCTAGGATGAGGTATTTAAACTCTCTTTCAGAAGAGAGAAAATAAGTTCATTCTAGCCTCCAAAAATACTCACAAAACCCTAATTCTCTCTCGATTCTCTTACTGATTTAAGCATTGGAACCTGTGTTGCCTATGTCACACCGATACTAGTGTCATGTTTTCTTCTCTTGCATGTCATGCTCTTCCCTCTAAAATTACAAATTTACCATTGTTGTCACTTGGAGGTGGTACATGCTAATGTGTAGAATTATCTAGCAATAATTTGTGTGATAATATGTGCAAGTGTACCATGAGCTATAGCAAGCAGTAAGTAAATTATCATATTCCACAGCGATTATAAACTTTTCAACTCAGCAAGAATTAATTCTTAACAAACTCAATTGGTAACAGAAAATTGGTTCGAGAAATGCTACGGAAAAATAACATGTTTAAGTAAAATTAAATTCTAAACCAAAGAATAAAGCAGAGTAAAACAGAGTAAAGGAATAATGCGTAACAGGCTTGTATTATAAACTAAAACAAGTTCGGATTAATGAGAGGTTTGCATTGTTTTAAGTAAAGTGCTGCAGCAAAATCTTTGTTCTCTTAACCCACACACAGCCCTCACGGAATCTTTACAAATTTCCATATATTACGACTTAATTCCCATTAAACCTACATTACCCAACTGCTATCAGTGTGCATTACTAACTTAAACAAGGAGCTAATGTGATTTTAAGTATTCGGCCTCCCTTATTTTTTCCAAAACTCAAGGAGACAATACCCAAAATGGTTGGCCAGACAAAATCGAGTAGTTGTAATAAAAGCCCTTAAAACTAGATTAATTAAATAAAAATGTTGGTAACTTATCTCAAAACATTACAAACATTCCCAATCCTCACCTTGAGGTGTTTAGTTCATGATACAAGATGAAAAGGTAATAAAACAGTCAAAAGCATATATTCTTGCTGTAATATAAAGAAAATAACAACTAAGACCAAAGAAGAAAAAGAAAACAGGAAATTGCTCCACGAGGTAAGGCTTCCACGATTTCTCAATGGAGTTCTTTCCTTCTTGGCAAGCTCCTTTTCACGAAGATGCGCCCTCGAATATCATTGTTTTTCCTTTTGAATATCCCAATCTGCCCTAATGAAAATGGCTGCTTCTGCATTTAAAGCTCTCTCCAAATGGAAAATGAGGGTCGATTAGCGTTTTCAGGCATGTGGCTATCTCTCAGTGGCTTCCACATTCGATTTGGCATATTCTACTCCAGCTCAGTTTAATGAAACGCACCACACGTGCAAATTCCACACGAATTCCAGATCCAGAATTTTCTCCAGCAAATAATTGAAGGGAATATTGTAATTAAATCCTAGTGGATGCTTCAGAATTGGTTTGAGTTTATTTAGAACAAAATAATAATACTAGGGTTAAGCATAAACATACATTGAATAAAAGAAGTTTTTCTTGTATACTTGGTCTCTTCCACAAAAGCCTTCCTTACTATGTCTCAAACAAAGGATCAAAAGGGTTTGTGGGAATCTTCTTGAAAATAGAATGAGAGAATGAGGGGAGAATTTTTCTAGAGTCTCTTTCTCTTATTTGGAATGAATGCAATGACTCACCACTAGGGTCCTATTTATAGTGGCCTAGGGCAAATAATTAAATAATATATTTTAATATCTAATATATTAAAATATATCTAACCAATTTAAATTATATTCAAACCTTTTCAAATTCTCCTAGGACATTTATTTCCTAATCTGAATCTAATTCAAATTTAATAAATATTTTTTCTTTAATGTATCTTAATACATTAATAATTTCTTTTAATGCATTATATACAATATGTTTTCCCTTATTTAACATATCAAATATATTAAATTTTAATTTGAACATTTCAAAATTTCTCCCAACGAATTTGATCTCTATTTGTTCGTATGAGCTAGCAAGGGGACCTTATGGACCTATAGATTATAAGATCCAATGATACAAAATTAATTAATTAAACTCTTTAATTAATTAATTTTCATTCATTAACTATAGGTCACTCCACTATAGACAAATTGTTCATTAGTGGAGTGACACTAGAGTCAATTAATGAAAATTGATTAATTAAAGAGTTTAATTAATTAATTTTGTATCATTGGAGCTTATAATCTGTAGGTCTATAAGGTCCCATTACTAGCTCATAGTAACACTAAAATATCAATCTAGTTGAAATAAAAATTTGAAATGTTCAAATTAATATTTTTGAAGTGTTCAAATTAATAATTAATATATTAAATATAAAAGAGGAAAATATATTTATTGTATTTGATACATTAAATAATTAATGTATATTAGATACATTAAATAAAAGATATTTATAAAATTTGAACAAGATTCAAATAAATAAATATCGTAGGAGATTTGAATGAGATTCAAATAAGAGTAAGATAGATTTTAATATATTAGATATTAAAATATAATGTTTTAATTATGACAAAGATTTTCCCTTGGTCTCTATAAATAAGACTCTTGGGTTGAGTCATTAAACACAACACACATCTCCTCAATAGAAAATTAGAGAATTCTCTCTAAACCTCTTCCTCTCCAATCCCTAGTGGATTTTCTTTCAAGAGACTCCCACAAACTTTAGTCCTGTGTTCGAGTTATAGCCAGAAAGACTTTGTAGATGAGATAAAGACCCGCCATAAATATCTCTATATTTATTTCAAAGGTATGTTTTGTTAGCCTAAATTTTTTTTTGTTTAATTCTAAAATAAAATCAAAGTCGATTCTAACACTTCCACTGTAGGTTTAATTTGATTATTCCCTTCAATTGGTATTAGAGCCTTCTTTGATGTTTATTTAGAATTAAAATTGGTGGGTATTTTAATTTCTCATATATGAGATACGTGGTTTGCAAATTGACTGTTTAGGCATTTTGACATTAGACTTTATCGTTTTGATTAGATAAAATTGTGAAACCCATAAGGGTTATGGTTTGTTGTAATTGTTAATTTTTGTAATTGTTAAGAGAGAGAGTTCTTCAATCCATTTCCTAGAGCTTTTGATTCCTAAATCAATTTGAGTTTCAAGGCATATGGGTCTAGGGGTGATACAAAAAATCGAAAACCGAAGAAACCGAACCGAACCGATCCGATCCAGTGGATTGGTTCGGTTTTTTAGCAAAAAATTGGACAGGTCGGTTTTGATTTTGAGAAAACCGAAAATCTTCGGTTCGGTTCGGTTCGGGGCTGAAAAATCTTTCTAAAAACCGAACCGAACCAAGGTATATATAAATGGAACTAAAAAACCCTAAATTAAAACTCTCGCAGTCTCGACTCTCGCCTCTCACGTTTCCTTCTCTCTTTCTTTGATCAAAATTCACGCAGTCGACACCCATCGTCTCCTCCCTCTCCTCTTCACGTCGATTCTCCAGTCTCCACTCTTAGCTGCTGGGCCGACCATCAGCAGCCAGTCAGCCACTGTCATCTCTTCTCAACTCTCCATCACATCGACTTCTCTCTCTCCCTCTCCCACGCACAAGTAAAAGGCGAAGTCGTGAAGCCTCTATGACATGCGACTTGCGTAACCTAACAATTAGTAAAGGTGAAGCCTCTACCTCTGCAACCTGCATACGACGGCGTGACAGTGAAGCCGATAAGGTAACCCTTGTTTTGATTCATCGTTTGTCGCTCTTTACCCTTTTTTTCGATTCACCGTGAAGTTAAAATTGGTGACTTGGTGTTACTGTATTAGATAGATTTGTCATTCTTTACCCTTTTTTTTCGATCAAAATCACTAATCAATCAGGATTCAAGTTCAGAGTATGAATAATTGTAACTTAACAGGTCGATTTAGTATCAAAGAGTTCAATTTTTTTTTGAATTTTGGTCCCAAATTAGTTTGTGTCTTGAGATTTATGCGAATATTACTCCAACTCGAAATCTTGTGGGATTCTATTGATTATCTCAAGTTGAATTTGGTTGCAATGGTGGCCTGGGAAAGCTTGTCAATAATACTTTAGGTACATGGTCCAGGATGATTTGAATTTTGATCCATGCTTTAGGACTTGGATATGCAATTGGGATATTGTTCACAGAGTGATCGAACGAAGAATGTTGATTTATATGCTTTAGGACTTGGATATTCAATTGAATAGTGAATGACACTTAATTTTTTTATGCACTTTGGAATTTATATGTATTAAAACACATATTATTCATTCTTGGGTTAATTGCTTGGTTTCTAAAAGGAATGGAGGTTTTGAAGTTGTTATTATCATGATCCAAGTTTTGTGGACTTCTTTTTTCCTTTTTTGATCCAACTTAGTATTTATCTATTTCAATTATTAGTACCATAGTATCTAATTAAAGAAAATAAAGAAGTTGTGAAGTGAAGGACGTATGTAATCGGATGGACTTGTGAGTATTTGCCTTTTTGCTCCCTATTGCAGTGATTGAGGAGGTTCTCCCGAGCTCTCCTTTTTGTGAGAAGGGCACTGTTTTGCTAGTTTCTTTTCGATGTTGTGGGGGGTTTGGCTTCAGAGGAATAGTAGAATTTTTAGAGAGGTGGAGCGGTGTTGTGACGAGGTTTGGGAGTTGGTGAAGTTTAATGTCTTGTTGTGTGCGTCGGTCACTAGGCCTTTTTGTAATTATGATATTGATTTGATTTTGTTGGATTGGAGTCCCTTTGTGTAGTTACTAGGACGTTCTTTTGTGGGACTTGTTTTTTGTATGCCCTTATTTTTCTTTCATGTTTATCAATGAAAGCGCAGTTCTTACCATTTTTTTTTTTTGAGACTCCAAGAAGTGGATGCTATACTAGCCAAAACTTAAATTTGAATCTTGCCCAAGCCATATTAATTGAAGTCCTAAACCCTTTGGATCACAATCACTTGTTTCATCTTTTGTGGGCTCCCTTCTGGTTCAGGCTTTCTTTTTGTTTTTCTGGTTTTGTTGTTCTTTCATTCTTCTGAGAATAAGAATATGGTTAACTTAAAAGTCTTCTCTTCTATTCATTATAATTGAGGGTGAATTGGGGGTTATGACTCGAGTGGACTTGTGAGTATTTGTCATTTGGTTGTACACTTCGACTCTTCCTTTGAGTAATGAATTTGCTAGCTCTTTAATTCGGAAGTGGATGAAGACATTGTCATCGAACCACTATAATCTTGGTGTTATCTCTTTTCTCTTCCTCTATTTTTTGCGTCTTTTGATTTGTAATTTGATTATGTTGTGCTTTGATTGTGAGATTATCTCAATTACCACTAAACTTCTCAATTTAGAAGAATGAAGCAACCAAGAATAGACATGTTTCTATAAAGTATAAACTAACTGAACTATTTTCTTGGGTTTATAGATGGAATCTCAACCTACTGTCGATGTCGAAACTTACAACACTCGGAATGAGAATGTAGAAGATCAAGATGGGGAATCACCATCAGTCCAATCTCCAAGAAAGAGTAAAAAGGCTAAAACAACTAAAACTTCAAGTGCGTGGGAGCATTTTACCAAAAGTGGTACAGAATCTAATCCTAGAGCATTATGTAAATATTGTGGTATAACTTATGCATGTGACACTCAAAGAAATGGCACCACAAACTTGTTGAAACACATAGAATCAAAATGTAAGAAGTATTCTGGAAGAGTGAATGATAATCACCAAAAAACTTTAACTTTTGTTCAACCTAAAGAGGAAGAAGGGAGTTCAAACTTAATTGCAACTACATTCTCTCAAGAAAAATGTAGGATGATGCTTTCTAGGTTAATTGTGAAGGAAGAGTTGCCATTTAAAATTGTAGAGGCTGAAGGATTTCGAGAGTATAGTAATACACTTTAACCAAAATTTGTTTTGCCCGGTCGTATGACAATTGCTAATGATATTTGGAATCTTTATTTGAGTGAAAAGAAAGATTTGAAAAAAGCATTGACACAACCTAATCAAAGAGTGTGCTTAACAACTGATACATGGACATCAATTCAAAATTTGAATTATATGGTTGTTACTGCACATTTTATTGATGATGATTGGAGATATCACAAACGAATCTTAAACTTCTGCTTAGTTGTAAATCATAGAGGAGATACAATTGGAAAATGTTTAGAGAAATGCATGTTAGATTGGGGGATTGAAAGAATTCTGACTGTGACAGTGGATAATGCAAGCTCTAATGATGGTGCTGTATCATATTTAGCTAGAAAAGTGAAAAATTGGAATGGGGATATTTTAAATGGAGAATTTATGCATGTTAGATGTTTTGCGCATATTCTCAACCTTGTAGTTAATGATGGCTTGAAGGAGCTTCATGAATCAATTCTAAAGATTCGAAATGCAGTAAGATATGTAAGATCCTCACCTTCTCGATTTGCCACATTTAAAAGGTGTGTGAAGAATGAGAAGCTATCTTACAAGAGTTCCGTTTCTTTAGATGTTCCAACAAGATGGAATTCTACATATACTATGCTTAGTGTTGCTGAGAAGTTTGAAAAAGCATTTGATAGACTAGAGGTTGAGGATGAACAGTATATTGTAGAACTAAGTGGGATTGGGAGTGGGAATAAGAATGGGACTGAGACTGGAACTGGGATTGGGACTGTGAAAGATAAGGACAAAGGCAAAAAAAAAGGAGGGCCCTCAATGATTGCAGATTGGGACAACGCCTGTGTGTTTATAAAGTTCTTAAAGATTTTTCGAGATGTGACATTGAGGATTTCAGGTTCTTCAACGTTGACATCACATGGATATTTTCGTGAAATTTGTGTGATTCAGAAACAACTTCAAGTATATTTGAACTCCGATAATATTTTGTTGACTAATATGGCAAAAAGTATGAAGTTAAAGTATGAAAAACATTGGGGGAATAGTGGGGATAAGACAAACTTTCTTCTGTATGTTGCCACTGTGATGGATCCACGTTTCAAGCTTAAGTTTGTTTTATTTTCCCTTTCTACCTACTTTGGAGATGATGATCCAGTTGTTGTTGCTGAAACTAGAAAGAAAGTTGAATGTGTGCTTCAAAGTATTTTTAAGGACTACAAAAGTGTTTACAATTACATGGAAGGTGAGGCTGAAAATAAAAAAGTTGCGAACTTGTCAAAAAATAAATCTGAAGGTAAAGATGTGGATATTGTGGATGTAGCTCTAGATTTTACTGATTTCTTGGATACTGCTGATAATGTAGAAAGTAAATCTAAATTGGATAGGTATCTTTCTGAAACATGTGAGAGGGGTGATGATGATGTTTTTAATATTTTGGGTTGGTGGAAGCAAAACTCTAATAAATATAGAATTCTTTCCAAGATGGCTAAGGATATATTGGCAATTCCACTTTCTACAGTAGCCTCAGAATCGGCTTTTAGTACTGGAGGTAGAGTACTTGATCCATCTCGTAGTACTCTATCTCCAACAACAGTTGAAACTCTCATTTGTTTACAGAATTGGATTTGCTCATCACCTATTAGTAACATCGAAGAGATTAGGGAGGGTGCTCTTGATGAAATAGCAAAGGTTGCAGAAGGTAATAAATTTCAATTATTGTGATTCAATCACTTTATTGTTCATTTATATAGTGTTGTATAATATTTTTATTCCCTTTGATTTGTAGAATCTCAATTAGCAAGTAGTGGAATTACGACAATTGATGATGGAAAATAAATTGGTTAGTATACATTTTTTTCCTTTTATATGTTAGTTTTTACTTCTTAGGTGCTTATTGTTGATTTTTATTTTAATTTTTTTTTTTGTAGGGTTGGCTTCTTTGCTATGTGGAATTCGACTTTAGACTTTGTTGAACTTTATGTATCATGTCATATGTATTCGTATTTTAATATTTTGGACAATGGACATGTATATTTAATGTTTAATATGTTTGGATGTGAACTTTATTTTAGAAATGGTTTAACTTGAATTTGGAGACATGTATGGTTATTATTTTCTTTGATTAATGGGATTAGAGAAAATTTGATGCAAAAAATATTAACACAGGGGTTGGGCTAGAAGCAAAGAAAGTATGAAATTTGAGGACTATAATGTATGTTTGGTTATTATTTTCATTGATTAATCATTTAATTGGATTAGAGAAATTTTGATGCAAAAAATATTAACATAGGGGTTGGGCTGGAAGCAAAGAAAGTAGGAGGAGGAGGAGGAAAAAAAAAAAAAAAAAAAAAACCGAGACCCGAACCGACGGGGAACCGAACCGAGAAAAAATAGAACAGACGATTTTTGTCCGTACTGGACATCGGTTCGGTTCCTTTTTAGACAATCCAATTGGTTCGGTTCGGTTCTCGGTTTGACCTAAAACCGACCAAAACCGAACCGATATCACCCCTATGTGGGTCCCATCATAAGGCTAGTGGATTTTGAATTTGTTTGTGAAATTTATATCAATTTACAATACTGCCAACACATGAACATGAATTTTCAATCTGGAGCATGTCGACTGTGATAACATGGTTTCCAAGGAGCACACTTCATGAGCTTTATGGTTTTAAGGAGCAATTTTTTTTTTTTTTTTTTGTCTTCTTATGAATGTGTGTGAACACAAGGACACTCCAAGCAACACTTTTGAAGCAGCAGATTTTTTTTTTTTTCCATATTGTGTGTGTGAATGCAACCTGCAAGGTGAATCCACATGGTTGCTTTGAAAATTCTTGCACAAAATTCATCAATACTTAATTTCTTTTGTGGCAGCTCGTACAAAATTGAGGTGATGAATTTAGGGTTTTTTCATCCTAAATTTAGATGGCCAAGAAGGAAAAGATTTTAAAGACCAAGATATATCTTGGAAATTCAAATTTTTGAATTTTTGAATCTAGTCTTTAATTTCTTAGGATATGTCAAATATGCCAGTCAATTTTGCTAGTTTTAATTTAATTATGCATGTGATGTATGTTTTAAATTATTTGATTGGTGCATAAATTATGTCATTTAGATTAAAATCCCACCATAAATTAAGTATGATCATGCATCTTATCTTATTTTTGATATAATTGTTATATTTGAAATTTTTTATTCGGTTGTTTCCTAATAGAGATAAGATGTTTTCCTAATTAGTTTATATTTTCCATATCTTTGAATATAATTGTTATATTTGGAAATTGATTGGAAAATTAAACTAGGATATTTGTTTTCTTAATTGGAATACATGTTATCTTTCCTAATAGGATTAAGATTTTCTTAAAATAAAGATATTTCTAATTCATGCTTTAAATAGTTTAAAATTTGAATTTAATTTATCTTTATTTGTTTCCTTATAAGATTAGATTCTTTCGAAATAAGATTAGATCTTTTAATTTCCTAATAAGATTAGGTCTTCCATAAATAAAGATAATTTAATTCAAAGATAAAATAGTTTAAGTTTTGAATTTAATTTATCTTTTATTTTTTCTAATAGGATTAGAATAAAATATCCAGAATGATCTTTTAATTTGTTTTAAAGGGTTTAAAATGATATAATTTTAAGATTATCCAATAAGTGAATTAGTTTTTTAATAGGACTAAAAACATTGTTTAAATTCACTTAGGTTCATTAATCTAATAATTAATAGTTAATTAAAAATTAATGAATTTGAAATAAAAATTGACTATACGAGAACTCTGTCTATGGAAGGTTCTGTCTAAGACTAGGGTATTTAAGCTGACCGAAAGGTAACACCTCTAATTGGGAACCGACCTGAGAGTTGAATTAGTTAAATTTTATTTAATTTCACTAAGCATGCTCATAATGTGATTAGTTTTTTTTTTTGAAATAGTTAAAAAAACTTGGTAATTCACATTAAAATCAATCTAACAACATAAGGGTTATGAAATGTAGATTAAGGAACTTAGAAAAATAAGATTAGCCTAATTTGTCTAAGTAAGAGAAAATCATATTTCAAAATAGTAAGTGTGAGAAGGATATGTGACAACACATCCTACGATCTCCATCATTGGTTCACATTGTGAGATTCATGCAGGGCCTCGTGGCAGCTTTTGGACCGTCCGCCTACTGAAGGTGTTTGCATTGGTCAATATCAGGGTGAACTCCTGAAAAGGATAGGATTGTAGTTTTGTTTCCAATACTTGACCTACCCTACGGCGGCACTTGTTGGAATAAAACTATGGGATCTAAAATTATGGGTCACACTTACAAAAGGCTTATTAAGGTTGTTAATACTGTCCTTGACCAAACTAATGGTAACTAAATACTATAGGAATAAGAGTTATTCTGGTATAATACTTAGTTGAGATTGTCTCAGTATAGTGAAGGAACACTTGACCTACCATATGGCGGCACTTGTTCTAACTCACTAAAGTACCATATTATTAGAAATGATTTATAGGGTTCATTTTTCAAATTGTTTGATTCTATGCTAAAATTGAATGGATAATTGGTTTGCATGATGTTAAATTATATATTTTATATATTTCAATATTATGTCAGTTTCTCTCATAATTTTTAATTTTATTACTAATAAGTCAAAATTGAGAAAATTTTGTTACTTGGAAAAGTAATGTTAACACTATAATGGCAGTATAAAATTTTGAAATTGTCTTTATTGAAAAATGTTCTCACAACTTGTTGCCAATGCTATTTGATTGTTCATGAAGCACATGATTAGTGAATCAAAAGTGAATGAGATAGCTTGTGCGTATCTCCTAGTTGACATGTTAGATGTCAAGCTAAGAAGATTTTAAAAGAAATGACAACAAAATATGAGATGTTGAAGTCAATAGAAGCTAAATTTAGATAATTGTCTAAATAATATCAAATTAAGTATTATAAAAATCCAAGAAAAGAAGTCAAATGACTGAAGCTATATAAAAGGAAATAGTTCCTAAATTAGTCAAGATAGTCACAATGAGAGGAATTTTTGAAATACCTCAATGGGAAGGATAATATAGATAAAAGTAAATTTAATTTACTAGTTTTTTTGTGGATAATAAATAACGTCATCTAAATAGTTGATACAAGATCCACTATCAAGATTTATTCTTTATTACATTTAATAAACAAATCTTGGAAAATACTTAATATATAGAATAGTTTCTACAGGTTGGCACCAGCAAGCCCATCTCAATTAGTGTAGTGGGAGACATTAAAAAGTTATTAAAACTCTCATTTAATGCTGAATATGGTGTTTTTAGTAACCATAAGAGAAATTAAATTTCTTGAACTTTATTACTAAAAAGTTCATATAGTATGAATGACTTTGAAGTATGAAAGTTTATATTTTCAAATTTGTTTGAAAATACATTCAGCTGAAAATAAGAACAATTTGTATATGTTAAAATGTTTGACATATACTATACTACAAAATACTGAGATATTCAGGATTATAAAATCCAGAATAAAAAGACATTGATTTCTCCTAAAAGATGATACTTGACTTTGGCAGTTAAGGTTGATTAACATCAACTTGAATAGAACAAAAAGACTAGTAAGAGGTAATTCTCTAAAAGCTAGTTAATTACTTTACATGTATGTAGATCTTGCATTTCATGCAAGATAATCATTGAGCCTTTATTGGATAAGGCTACAAGGCCAAATAATACTTTGGGCTTACACATTCTAACCCAAGTGATCTGGTGAATGTAAAAGCCAAATAAAGTCATGAATATTTCATCACTCTAGTTGATGATCATTCAAGGTACAAGTATATTTCCCTAATAAAACATAGGTCTAAATTTTTGAAAAGTTCAAGAAAATTAAGGCTAAAGTTGAAAATTAATTAGGTAAATCTATCAAGATATTATGATCATATCATAATAGAAAGTTGAACCTTACGTACTAAGATTAACTAATAGAAAATGGGTTTTTATCTCAATTATCTTAATATCAAGTACAATTATGTGAAATTGTGCTGCAAGAGGAGAAACAGAACTTTGTTAGACATGGTCACATCAGTAATGAATTACACACCATTACCAAACTCTGGTTAGGAAATGCAATAGAGATTGCATGGTGAACATGATTCCTTCCAAAAATGTCTACAAGACAATTTTAAGATTATAGAAGTGTAGTAAAGCTGGTTTACAACACTTCACCATTTGGGAATGTTAAGCTCACATGCTGAAACAAGCATAAAAAGCTTGTATATGTTCAAAGATAAGCCTAAGTGTAGGCTACCCCTAAGGAGTACAAAATGGTCTTTTATCTAGTCCTAAAACGAATAAGGTATTTGTATGACAAATATCATTTTTATAAGGAATGTTAAATAAAAGACTACAAACCTTTAATAAGGTAAAATAGTGTTAATAAATTGGTTCCAAGTTAAGCCACTAATTAGCACAAGTTGTTAACAATTTAATTACATTTGAAAGTCAAATGGATTCTAGTCATGAATTGAATAAGCCTCATTGTAGTGGGAGAGTTATGAGATGACTCAACCTTTACAATGACTTAAATGAAGCCAAAATTTTCATGTTAGATGACAAAGTTGAAGGCTTATTGCCCTCAAAGTGAGACTAATGGCAAATGGTTAAACCTAATAAGAGAAAGTAGACTACTAGTAAACTTTCTCACTTGTTGTCATACTGCAATCTGTAAGCATTATTTAATTCATTGTTGCATATAAGATATAAAAAATGAATGTTTGGAATTCTTTTATGAAAAGAAATATTAGATAATGCATCTACATAAATCAATCCGAGAGGTTTATATCCAAAGATCAAAAGCAAAAAGGTTTGCAAAATAATAAAGGTACATTTATGAAATGAATTTTACCATTAGATCTTTGAATATAAGGTTTGATAAAAGTATCAAAATCTATGATTTTGGAAAAATATTAATGAAGCTTGTATAGATAAGAAAATTATTAATTGCTTAGTGGATTTGTTCTCATGTTTTATATTGATGATATTTTACTCATTATGAATGATGTAAGATTTCTATTTAACATAAAAAGTTGACTAAGCAACCAATTCTAAATGAATGATTTGAAATGACTCAGTAGATTTTATATGTCCAAAATGGAGATTTTAAGGACAAAAAGTTAACTTTGTTTCAAACATCTTATATTGATAAAATTGTTGTCAAATATTTGATATTTATGTCTAAGGAAGAGTATCCTAAGACAACCTCAAATGTTGAGAGCTTCTGATTAATTATCTACTCTAAGTAGAAGACAATTAATGCATAAATGAGACTTAACGATTAATATACAGTTGGTTAGCATATATCAGTTAAACGAATGGTATGACCATTGAGTAGAAAATTAAAAACTTTCTCAAATTATCTATGGATAATGAGAAATTTGTGTGTATGGAGTAAAAGATTTGATCTTTACAAGATACATTGGTTTTTACAAAGATTTAAGAAATCTATGTTAAGATGAATTTTACCCTAGATGGTGGAGTATGGTATACGAGTTAAATTATTTTTCTTGTGAAGCAACAAAATGATTTGTATGACTCAAATAGTTCCTTGAAGATCTGAAAGGTATTTCATATATGATTTAGTCTATTTTTTTTAATTATGATAATAGTGATGCAAAGAATAATATTAAGGTAATTAGAAAACACCAATGTATAAGGAATCATATCGAGAGAGAGAAGGAATCATGGTAGTGACCAAGATGGATTTTAATGGCAGTAATTTGCATCTATATATAAAAAGACTCTTCAGGCTAAAGTGTTTGAGGGTCACCTAGAATGTCTAGGATTACGAGACATGTCTCATCTTTGCTAGGGCAAGTGGGAGAACATGTTGGGTATAGAGTATGCGCTAGGATACATGTATCGCCGGCTTTAGTGCTAGTGGGAGATTGTTGGGATTTATGCCCTAAAGCCTCATAATTAATGATTTATTTAATAATTAATAATAATTTTGATTATTTTATTTGCAATATAATATTATCCATTATATGAAAAGTCTAAGGTTATTAGTGTAATCTTGAACAGTATGTGGCTGACATACGTGAGGATCATGTTCAAGAAATAACCTAAAGGGTCAGAGTATATGGATAAGGTTGGGTGCCTTATCTTGGTAACACTATTGATACGACCCACTTTGTAACAGTGACAAATGATTTGATCCAAATCGTTCATGTGGAGACATATGAGTGGGGGTATCTTATACAATGAGTTTGTGTAAGACTGGACCACAAAATATTTAATCTTTCTTTATAAATCCATTAATTGAAAAGATTAATATTTCATTAGGATGATCATATGCGACTCGATCTTAATTCTGAGTGAGTTATGAACTCCTGCCTGTGAGGGCTTGTCCTTTGATTTGCATGGGTGAGAGTGGCTTTTGTAGCCGATTCAATATGCCTACTATTTTGGAAACTTGACCAAATAAGGGGCTGGGAACATAATCTCACAAGATAGAATTCACTTCTTTCAATATAGGGTAAGTAGATAAGTAGTTCCCTTAAGTGCTGATTTCAAGACTTGAACAAAGGGGCCCACCGTCTCACTGGCCCGAGAAGGACTTCGTTTATGGTTGAATCATAAACAAATTGTTCATTAGTGGATTGTAGTACTTAAGATGCAAGATGTAATTACAGGGGTAAAACAGACTTTTGACTCAGCTGTAATTATGAACAACTCGTGAAGGATCGACTTGCATGTAGTGATTAGATCCATGGACACAACTTGTGCTACAATGCATAAGAGTGCAACTCTAAGTCTATATTGGAGTGACTCTAGAATTAATGAATGAAAATTGATTAATTAAAGAGTTTAATTAATTAATTTTATATCATTGGAGCTTATAATATGTAGGTCCATAAGGTTCCATTGCTAGCTCATAGTAATAATAAAATATCAATCTAGTTGAAAGAAAAATTTGAAATGTTCAAATTAATATTTAATTTGAAGTGTTAAAATGTGATCGAACTAAAACGTGGGACTTAAAGAAAATATTTGTAAATTAAAACAAAGCTCCAGTTCAGTTCAAGCCCACACTGTCGATGCAAGTAGTATACAACTGGAAATATTTTAGAGTATCGATTCCACAGCGAACGAATACAACAAAATTCAAGAGAATAAGCAAAGACGTTTTCAAATTGCAATTTTGGATAAACAATGTAAAACAATAAGTGGGATGATTTTTGTTGTTTTTGAAAAGAAGAGATAAAAATGATAAAAGAGGGATTCAAACGTGTTTTTTCTCTATTGAAAGCAATTGCGGCCTAATTGCAATTGCAATCCTTTGAATCAACACTTAAGCTTTGTAAACCGAATTCAACACCTATTCGATCTTCTATGAAGTATCTTTAGGAGGCTAAGCGATTAAACCGATATTTCTATGGCTAATACAAACTTAGTTAATTTTGAAACACAATTCTTTTTGTTTTAAAGGTTTTACGTTATGTCTAGGGTCAAAAACAAATACCTATGTCTAGGCTATTTTCCTTTATTGCTTTTATAAAAACCAAATTTTTATCTAACCTTTTCAAAATTAGACTCAATTTTTGTATACTAATCTAGGTGATCAATCTAGACTAATAATAAGTATTAAAATCAATAAAAGCAAACAAGCTATAGAGGAAGCAAGGTTGCTCTCACAATTAGGCCTTTATTCCTATCTTTAGGGCATTCACATGCTTGAATCCTAAAGAAGGAATTAGCTCATTATAATGAGGATGAAAAATAGTAAATTAAAATGTAGAAAATCCATAACAAGCTTAGATAGAAATTGAGAGATCAACTAAATTAAATGGGAATGAGAAACAACACTTGAATGGATACAAAACTCATAATTAAATAACCAAATAAAGGGAAGAAAATTCCAAAACAATAAGGAAAACCAATCTGAAATTTGATTAAGAAACTTGATGTAAAACCAATCTAGTAAACTCAAAATGAAATATAATCAGAAACTAAAAACTTCAACGACAAAAGAAAACCCAACTAGAACAAACTCAAAACATAACTAAAAAAGAAACTACAAATGATAAAAACATAAACTAAAAATGATAAAAAGATAAACTAAAAATGATAAAAATGTGAGAAATACTACAAAGTACAAACTCATGCACTCCTTGCTTCAGTCGATCCAAATACCCATTCAAGGCTAAATGGATCTTCACCTCCTCTAACTTTCGGTGAAGAGGGATCAAACTTAGAATTTCATAGAGCCAGGATGAAGAAAAACTTGCTAGAAAATGGTAGAAAATCGTGAACTAAACTGCTATGGACGAGCAGAAAACCCAACCACTTTTTGCTTCATTTTCCCCATTTTTATAGGCATTGAGGGCTAGGATTTCCATCTTTGTGCTCCTTCAATCATGGGTCAAGGTTTGGGCATGAGTTCGGGCTGAAAAATCTCCTAAATATCACAAGAATCTCCATAAATTTTGAAATTCCCGTAAATCTCGCATTTTCCATATTTTCCAGTAATGCACTTGCATTTCTATTGCATTATTTTTCAGATCTACCAAAATTTTCTATTGCATTAAACGAGTTTGTGAACAAACACAAAATGCAACTTCATTCCATTCTGGAATGCAATTGCAATTTTTTGCTTGTTTTCCAGACTTGTTTTATGAAGGAATGCAATTGCATTTCCAAAATGGAATGAAGTTGCATTTTGTGTTTGTTCACAAACTCGTTTACCCGAAGAAATGCAATTGCATTTTCAAAATGGAATGCAATTGCATTTTTTGTACTTGCTCCAAACCTACACAAAAACAACAAATTAGTATAATTTCCAATCTCTTTTCAACGTCTTTCCTCTTTTTCATTACTCCAACGAGCTTTTATGAATTTAACTAATAACACCATTTTTAGCTTGCTCGTCATACCACAAAACACACGAAAATGACAAGAACAACCTAGTTTAGGGTCAAATAATCCTCATAAATGAGAATGATCAAAATGCATAGTTAGAAATTTCATTAGCGTTTTCTAACTCATGTGCTACATTGGACAATTCCAAATCCTCCTTCATAACTTCTCCAAACTTTTGAGTATGTTGCTCTTGCATTTCCAGTCCAAAACTTTCTTCAATCAACCTTTCCAAAACATTAATAACTGCATAATCTTCGATTTTCAAAGGTTATTTCACATCATCAAACATATTAAACTTAACCTCTTGATCGTCCTCATTCAGTGGAATAATCCCTTTCCCAACATCAACTATTGTTCCTCCAGTAGCTAAGAATGGTCTTCCTAAAATTATCAGGACATCTTTATTTGTCTCATAATCCAGTATAATGAAATCGACTAGAAATATGAATTTGTCCACTTGCACCAATATGTCTTCGATCTTCCCCTCAGGATATGTGATTGATCTATTCGCTAGCTGCAATGTCACCGTGGTTGGTCTTGCCTCTCCAATGCCTAACTTTCGAAAGATGGACAATGGTATGAGGTTTATGCTAGCTCCTAGATCACAAAGAGCTTTTCCTACTTCTTTTCCTCCAATCGACACTGGTATTGTAAATGATTCAGGATCTCGAAGCTTGGGAGGGAGGGGATTTTCAATAATAGAGCTACATTCTCCTGATAATGGTATAATCTCATACTCAATTGGCCTCTTCTTCTTGGTAAGCATGTCCTTAAGGAACTTTGCATACTTTGCCATTTGCTCAAGAGCGTCTACCATAGGAATGTTTATATGAAGTTGCTTAAATTTGTTAAGAAACTTCTTAAACTGTTGGTCTTGGATTTTCTTCTTTATCCTTTAATGTGTGAAGAAGAGTCTGTAAAAGTTTCGAGTCGATCGAAGTCCGGGAAGGCCTTCAATTTGAAGAGAGAAGGTGAAGTGTTCAAGCTGGAAAATAGAGCAGAAGGTGCTGTTTTTTTTTCCTGCTCAAACCGGTTCACGCACAAGGATGAAGAAGCAGTCCGGTTCGACGTTTTCAGGTCCGGTTCAGGCTTGGTTCAGACCGGTTCTGGACTCTTAAGCCTCTTGAGGTTCGGTTCAGCTTTGGTTAGGATCGGTTTAGATAATTTTGGACCAGTTTTTGCCCGTTGGAAGCTGACTGGTCCGATTCAGGTGGGTTCAGTCCAGTTCTGCAGTTTTGAATCTCGGTTCAAGCTGGTTCGGGGCGGTTCGAAGGGTTCGAAAGCATCTCAACCTAGTTATTGAATTATTCTTGTAATAATTTAGTTGTTTGCTTGTTTATAATGCCAAAACCGGTCGACTTTAGTGTGTTTAATTATTTATGCATTATGAATGTATGTTTTAATTAAATCCCTTTTTTGTATGTGCATAAAGTATGCCATATAGATTTCAAATCCCACCATAGGAAGCATGCTCCATGCATTAAAAGTATGTTATAAGTGTTATAATATATAGTATGCATGTTTGGGGTTTCATGTAAATTAACATAAGAGTTATATTAATTTATGAAACAAATGTTATATGTTTTAATTATAAATTAATATAAGTGTTATATTAATTAAAAATTAAACATACAACATATAGTTGCCTTAGTAGAATATAATTGTTATATTCATTGTTAGATGTTTGTTATAGGTTGTCTTTATTTTATAAGCGTTATAAAATGAGATAGACTTTTAAAATCTATAACAAAGATAAATGCATGCTCACTAGGGGTTAACGAATTCCAAATGTGATTAGGAATTAGGACTCTATCCGTTTTAATAGTTAAAATAGGTCGACAACTTGTAAAACTAAGGTTACAAGAGAACTCACCCGGTGAGATCCTGTCTAAGGCTGGGGGTATTTAAGTTGACGTTTTACGGAACACCTCCTACCTGGGGATCGATCTGGTACTTGAGTTGTGTTAACCCAGTTTTATGAGCATGCACGTGTGAGATGAAAGGTTTTAAAGTGTTTATCACCTAGACATCATAGGTAAAAACGGTTTTTACCTAGACTTAGGTTATATTGTTTTAGCCGGAATATGCCTAAGAAAAATTAATACCCAAACCGTCTAAAATACTTAGTGGGAGTGAAAAAGTATATATGATATATTAATTTTCTCTTACGCTCTCCGCGAAGTTCACACAGTGAGATTTATGCTCCGCCTCGTGATGTCAATAGCGCATCCCCATTCGGATGGTGTTTGCATAAATCAAGAGCAAGGTGAATGGATAAAGTATTTATAGTAAGTGGGAGAAGGAAGTGTGTCAACACATCCTACAGTCTCCTCCATTTGGTTGGACCGTGAGAATCCCATGTTCTGCCTGCAGGTTGCCCGTAGTAGCACCATCCATTCGGAGGGTCGTAATATGGGAGTTGGAAGAACTCAAACTCCAGAAATGGATAGGGTCTCCTAGGTCCATTCCCAACATTGTCTTTTCCATTCGATAGCGTTGTTGGGGCCGACCTCTGAGGTCTAAAAATGGCCGGTCACACTTACAAGATTTACTAAAGTGTTAGTAAATTCTCGACCAAAGTAGCGATAACTAGAATGCTATAGGAATAAGAGTTATTCCGGTATTAGCATTTAGTCAAGAATGTCTTGGTTCAGTGAAGGAGTGATTGACTGCCCCTCGGTAGCGGTTGCTCTGACTCACTGAAGTATCGTTGCAAAAATAATAATGAGTTAATGAGTACATTATTATTTTTGCTAAATAGAATTGGATGCAAATGAGTTAAAAGCAATTCACTAATAGAATTTATTCTTTTTCAGCATGTCGAGCTCTTTTATTCAATTGCTTGCCTTCGATAAATTAAACGGCAATAACTACGCGACTTGGAAATCAAACTTAAATACAATTCTTGTTATCGATGATCTAAGATTCGTCTTAACGGAGGAATGTCCTCCCCCTCCCAGCTCGTCAGCAACCCGAATTGTTTGGGATGCATTTGACAGGTGGACTAGGGCTAATGACAAGGCCCGGGTCTACATCTTGGCCAGCATATCTGATGTGTTAGCTAAGAAAGATGAGGTGATGATCACCGCAAAGGAGATCATGGAGTCATTATAGGGGATGTTTGGACAACCGTCCTCATCGGTTCGTTATGACTCCCTCAAATACGTTTACAACTCACGGATGAAGGAGAGAACTTCTGTTAGGGAACATGTCCTTAACATGATGGTCCACTTCAACGTGGCAGAGGTAAACGGAGTTGTCATTGATGAGAAAAGTCAAGTTAGCTTTATAATGGAATCTCTTCCGAAGAGCTTCCTGTAGTTCTGCACCAATGTGGTGCTGAACAAGATATAGTATAACTTGACCACTATTCTCAACGAGCTTTAGACTTTTGAGTCTCTAATGAAATCAAAGGGACAAGAGAATGAGGCAAATGTTGTCACTTCAAATAAGTTCCTAAGAGGATCGTCCTCTGGGACTAAGTCTGGTTCTTCTTTTTCTAAGAATAAGGGTATTCAAAAGAAGAAGAAGGATAAAGGGAAGGGAAAAGCTCCCATAATGAGTAAACGCAAGGCTAAAGCCACAGATAAAAGAAAATGTTTCCACTATGGTGAAGATGGGCATTGGAAGAGGAATTGCCCAAAGTACCTTGCAGAAAAGAAAGCTGAGAAGGCAAGACAAGGTAAATATGATTTACTTGTTGTTGAAACATGTTTAGTGGAACATGATGATTCCGCCTGGATATTAGATTCAGGAGCGACTAACCATGTGTGTTCTTCTTTTCAGGAAACTAGTTCCTGGAGGCAGCTTGCAGATGGTGAGATAACTCTCAGGGTTAGAACAGGAGAGGTTGTCTCAGCCAGAGCAGTGGGAGCGGTGAAGTTGTTGTTTAGAGATAGATTCATTTTACTAGAAAATGTACTTTTGGTTCCTGGAATCAAAAGAAATCTTGTATCTATCTCTTGTTTGCTTGAACATATGTATAAAGTATCTTTTGATTACAATGAAGTGTTCATTTGCAAAAGAGGTGTACGAATATGTTCAGCTAAACTTGAAAACAACTTATATGTGTTAAGACCAACAGAGAACAAAGTTATTTTGAACATCGAGATGTTTAAAACAGCTGATTCTCAAAATAAAAGGCAGAAACATTCTCCAAGTACCTATCTTTGGCACTTGAGACTAGGCCACATTAATCTCAATAGGATTGGGAGATTGGTTAAGAGTGGTCTCCTAAGTCAGTTAGAAGACAACTCCTTACCACCATGTGAGTCCTGTCTTAAGGGAAAAATGACCAAACGACGTTTTTCTGAAAAAGGTTATAGGGCCAAAGAACCCTTAGAACTCTTGCATTCGAATCTTTGTGGTCTTATGAATATCAAAACACGAGGAGGGTATGAATACTTCATCAGTTTCATTAATGATTATTCTAGGTACGGCTATCTTTACCTAATGCATCATAAGTTCGAAGCCCTTGAAAAGTTCAAGGAGTATAAGGCAGAGGTTGAGAACATATTAGGTAAGGCGATTAAAACACTTCGATCAGATCGAGGTGGAGAGTATATGGATTTGAGATTCCAGGACTATACGATAGAACATGGAATCGTATCCCAACTCTCAGCGCCCGGTACACCTCAACAGAATGGTGTATCTGAGAGGAGAAACAGAACTCTGTTAGACATGGTTCGGTCTATGATGAGTTATGCTCATCTGCCTAGTTCGTTTTGGGGATATGCAGTAGAGGCTGCTGCATATATTTTAAACATGGTTCCCTCTAAGAGTGTTTCAGAAACACCCTATGAGTTATGGAAAAGGCGTAAAGGTAGTTTACGTCACTTCAGGATTTGGGGATGTCCTGCACATGTGCTAGTGCTAAACCCAAAGAAACTGGAACATCGTTCAAAATTGTGCCTATTCGTAGGATACTCCAACGAAATGAAAGGTGGTCTGTTTTACGATCCTCAAGAGGAAAAGGTGCTTGTGTCGACAAACGCCACGTTTCTAGAGGAAGACCACATGAGAGATCATCAACCTCGAAGTAGAATTGTATTAAGCAAACTTTTCGGGGAAGCTACAGATAAATCAACAAGAGTTGTTGATCAAGCTGGTCCTTCTCAAGAGTTGAGTATGCCTCGACGTAGTGGGAGGGATGTTAGACAACCCGACCGTTACATGGGTTTGACTGAAACCCAGGTCGTCATATCTAATGATGGCATTGAGGATCCATTGACCTATAAACAGGCGATGAATGACATAGATAGGGACCAATGGATTAAAGCCATGGACCTCGAAATGGAGTCAATGTACTTCAATTCAGTCTGGGAAATTGTAGACCAACCAGATGGTGAAAGACCTATCGGTTGCAAGTGGATCTACAAGAGGAAACAAGACCAAGCCGGTAAGGTACAAACCTTTAAGGCTCGACTTGTGGCAAAGGGTTATACCCAGCGGGAAGGGGTAGACTATGAAGAAACCTTCTCCCCTGTTGCCATGCTTAAGTCGATTAGAATACTCTTGTCCATTGCCACGTTTTATGATTATGAAATTTGGCAAATGGATGTCAAGCAGCCTTTCTGAATGGTAATCTTGAAGAGAGTATCTATATGGTTCAACCAGAGGGGTTCATAATACAGGGTCAGGAGCAAAATGTTTGCAAGCTTAAACGATCCATCTATGGATTGAAGCAAGCATTTAGATCCTGGAATATAAGATTTAATACTACGATTAAATCTTATGGCTTTGAATAGAATATTGACGAACCTTGTGTTTACAAAAAGATAGTCAATACTACTGTAGCTTTCTTAGTCTTATACGTAGACGATATCCTACTCATTGGGAATGATGTAGGATTCCTGACTGACGTAAAAAAATGGCTAGCGACCCAATTCCAAATGAAAGATTTGGGAGAGACTCAGTTTGTCCTTGGAATCTAAATTGTTTGGAATCGCAAGAACAAAACACTAGCACTGTCTCAGGCATCTTATATCGACAAGATGTTGATACGATATTCGATGCAGAATTCCAAGAAGGGTTTGTTACCTTTCAGGCATGGAATTCATTTGTCAAAGGAACAGTGTCCTAAGACACCTCAAGAAGTTGAGGACATGAGACGCATTCCTTATGCAGCAGCAGTCGGTAGTCTAATGTATGCCATGTTATGTACTCGACCCGACATATGCTATGCAGTGGGAATTGTCAGCAGGTATCAGTCCAATCCGGGATATGATCATTGGACTGCCGTTAAAAATATCCTCAAGTATCTTAGGAGAACGAGGGACTATATGCTTGTGTATGGCTCAAAGGATCTGATCCTTAAAGGATACACTGACTCTGATTTTCAGACCGATGTAGATTCGAGGAAATCCACATCGGGATCAGTGTTCACTCTTAACAGAGGAGCAATAGTCTGGAGGAGTATAAAGCAAGGTTGTATTGCTGATTCCACCATGGAGGCTGAGTATGTTGCGGCTTGCGAAGCAGCAAAAGAGGTTATATGGCTTAGGAAGTTCTTAACAGATTTGGAAGTTGTTCCAAATATGAATTTGCCTATCACCCTTTATTGTGATAATAGTGGTGCAGTGGAAAATTCTAAAGAACTTAGAAGCCATAAGCGCGGAAAGCATATAGAGTGCAAATATCATCTGATTAGGGAGATTGTGCAACGAGGAGACGTGATCGTCACGTGGATCGCTTCGGAGCACAACATTGCTGATCCATTTACAAAGCCCCTCACGGTTAAAGTGTTTGAGGGACACCTAGAGAGTCTAGGACTACGGGTTGTACAGTAGGGCAGTGGGAGAAAAGCCATGGGTATGTGTGATACTCAAGTTTTCTCGCTCAGCATTTTTGACTCCACTGACGTTTTAGTTCAAGTGGGAGTTTGTTGGGTTTTATGTCCTCAAACTCATGGTTTGTAAACTGAATATATATTCTATTTTGCAATAAAGTTGTCATTGAGGTTTATTCAGTAAACATGTTATTGAATAAAGTGAATTGCATTCTTTTAACCCAAATCCAATAAATTAAGAACCCTTGGCTATTGTAACGACCCTATAGGCTCAACACGCTACCTAAGAGTCATTACTAAGTCACGTCGCTATATTACCGAAAATTTCGGCAACATAACGGCGTAACTACGCGAAAACCAAAAATTTGACCCTTACCTGATAAGACATAGAAAAACACACTTCTAAGATTTTCAAACAACCTCCTAGCATCCAACAAACTTCTCAATATGATGCTAGGGTTCAAACAGCAGAAAGCCAAATACACGTGCACGATTTACAAAGAAAGGTTAAAAGATTTTGAAACATCATCCTAAACATTTAAAAACTTGACATGAGATCTATATACATCTAGAAATACAAAAGAAGCGGAATAGCGATCGGTCGGCTCCCATGACTCGAGTAGCTGATCTCCGGTCACGCGCTAGGGCCGATCTTAGCCTTACCTGAAAACATTTTAAAAAGGAAAAGGGTGAGTATTAACGAATAATACTCAGTAAGTCAATCATAGTTTCAAAATAAGAGTTTCAATCACATGCAACATGTCATTTTAAATCATAAAACCATCGTAAACCATCGCTTTAGTAGGGGACCTAAAATTCCTTTTATAAACCATGTACTTTTCCTCGCGGCTCTCGTGAACGATTAAATTCTCCCGAGGGCCTCGTGAACAGTCCGAAGACAGTTTTTCCATCGAATAGAGTCCTCCCTAACTCTGAGAGTTAAGCTCGAAAGCTAACATACATCGTGGAGTCCGAAGACTCAGCCCGAAGGCTACCATCGTGGAGTCCGAAGACTCAGCCCGTAGGCTACCATCGTGGAGTCCGAAGACTCAAGCCCGTCGGCTACCATCGTGGGGGCACTCTCGAACCCCGGGAGCATAGAGAGTCCGAAGACTCGGGTTCCCTCAAAACCCACATAAAACTTTTGGGAGAATTATCGTCACGGTTTACATAAATCTTTTCATGAGCACACAACACATGCATGAGGTCTCATTCGTTTTAGAACATAGTTATGAATGCATAAGTCAAGGCAATCGCATTTCAAAGACATACATATAATACACTTTCTTTCTTAAATACTTAACATGAAAAACATAAACTTTCAAAGTAAACATAGAGCTAGCTCAAGGTTTTGAAAACTTCTTTCGTTGTGAGATCCCTTACCTTATATCTTTACTTACTAAAATACCCTTTCTTCTCTAGTAATGAGCTTCTCGAGTTCCCACTCCAAGTACGATCCAAGGTCCTCGACAATTCACCTAAAAAGTGTTCTAAACGTATCTTAAACCATCCGAATTACGCTAAAACACATTCTATCATTAATAACTCGACGAAACGGACCAAATGGCAATTTTTACCCAACTCCGGCGAGCGGCGGTGCGTGACCGGAGCACGGCGGCGCGTGCGGCGGCAGACGGCGGCGCGTGCGGCTTCCAAACGGCGCGTGGGGGTTCGTTTCTGATGTGTTGCAGCCCGATCTACAAGAATCCGAGGTCATTTTGCTGAAAATCAATCAAACTCGAGCTCAAAATGACAAACATCTCACGGAACGAAAACCCACCTTGAAATCGCGGCTGAAATGGTGTTTTCCGGCGAGCTTAGAGTTCAAAACCACCGACGATTGCAGGCGTAAGGGCCCTCGTCGACCGGCGTGCGCGTGGAGGAGCTTTCGTCGATCGGAGCCTTCGCGCGAGCTGATCGGAAGACAGATGAAAACGCGGCAGCTTGCTCGCGAGCAGCGGCGGACGGCGGTCGTGCCGCGGGGTTCGTGGCTGTCGGCAACGGAGTGCGGCGGCAGTGTGCGGCGGGGCTGGAGCTTCGGCGAGAGAGAGAGAGAGTTACCGGGAAGGAGAGAGTGATCGGAGAGGGAGGGAGGACGGCAGGAAGAGAAAGAGAGAGAGAGAACTGCGCGAGGGAGAGAGAGAGTGAATTTCCTTTTTTTTTTTTTTTTTTTTATAATAATAATAATAATAATAATAATAATAATAATAAAATCAAAATATCTTCTCTCTAAAAGACCATAATACCCTCAAAATAATTAAATTCATAATAAAACTTTAACAAAACAACATTTTAAACTTACCCAAAGAATCTCGGGTGTTACAGCTATAAAATGTATACTTGAACTTCATGTGGAGACATGAATATGGATCAAGTTCGAGTAATAGCCAGAATGGTCTATAGTATAGGGATAGGGCTGGGTACCTTATCTTGGGGACACTATGGACGCGACCCACTTTGTATAGTACAAACGATGTGATCCTAAATCGTTCATGTGGAGACATGAGAGTGGGGTCGTCCTATGCAATGAGTTTGCATAAGACCGGACCGCGAAATAGTCACTTAGATATTATAACTCCGTTTACTATCATAACTGACTATTTTATATGATGATCTAGGTAACTCGATCTAAATCCTGAGCACACTATAAACTCCTGTTTATTCGGGATTATCCTTTGATTTGTATGGGTGAGAGTGGCCCGAGTTTTCCGACTCAATAAGCCTCCCATTTTGGGGATAAGACCGGGTAGATAGCTGGGGACATAGTCCTGCGAGAACTCCTACCCGCTTTAGGGTTTAGTAGAGAGGTTGTTCCCTTAAGTGCTGACTCCGGGTCTTGAACAATGGGCCCACCCTCTCATTGGCCAGAGAGGGATTCGGTTTGCTGGTTGGACCACAAACCAATTGTTCATTATAGGATCAGTGGGACTTAAGGAACAATAAGTAATTACAGGGGTAAAACGATTTATTTGACCCAGCTGTAATTACGAACAACCTGTGAAGGATCGACTTACTAATCATGGTTATATTGAGTGGACAGAAATATATCTACAGTGAGGAGAGTGCAGCCACTGGGCTTTAGTGGAGTGTCTCGGTGGTTAACGAATGTTGATTAGCTAGGCTAAAGAGTTTGGCCGGTTAGTCTCGTATCGTTGAAGCTCATGATCTGTAGGTCCATTAGGTTCCCTTGCTAGCTCATATCAGACTAAACCTCATAATAGTGTGATAAGAGAATTTGAATTGTTCAAATTTGGTTAAGGGAGTAAGAGTTAATTATATACGATATAATTAACCAAATATAGATATAGCTTAATTGTGAATTAAACTATATTATAGAGAGAGTTGGAAAATATTTAAATATGATTTAAATATGCTGAATATGTATATGATACATATTTTGGTTCAAACTTTTGAGAAAGGTTGGGATTTATTTTTAATTTAATTTGATATGAGATATCAAATTAAATAAATAAATTTCATGAGTGGTTTTTTTTCATATCAAAAAAGTGAGATTCTTTTTTGGCAGTGTTTCTCATAAATATGCCTAATATGTATATGATACATATTTTGGTTCAAACATTTGAGAAAGATTGGGATTTATTTTTAATTTAATTTGATATGGATATCAAATTAAATAAATAAATTCATGAGTGGATTAATTCATATCAAAAAAGTGAGATTCTTTTTTGGTAGTGTTTCTCATAAATATGCCTAATATGTATATGATACATATTTTGATTCAAACATTTGAGAAAGGTTGGGATTTAATTTTAATTTAATTTGATATGAGATATCAAATTAAATAAATAAATTTCATGAGTGGATTATATCATATCAAAAATGAGATTTTTTTTTTGTGGTGTTTCTCATGATTAATCCATCCCACCTTCTCTTGTCTTGGAGAATCCCACCTTCTCTTGTCTTTGAGAATCCCACCTTCTCTTGTCTTTGAGCTTCAAAGCTTGTTTGTATGTTTTTAAAGAGAAGAGAAGATAGATGTGAAGAGGATGATGTGTGGAAAATTTTGCTAGAAGAGATTGCTAGCTTTCTCTCTTTTTTCCCTTCTTCTTTCTATTACAATTGGTTCCCACAAACCGTTCTAAGGCCGGAGAATAGCAAGGAAGACACTAGAGGTGGTCCACGAAGTATTAGTGTTAAGAAACTTGAAAAATCTTTGAAGAATTTGAGCTTCAAAGGTAACGTTTTCTTATATTCTATTTTTCTGTTTTTCGGTTTATGAGCATGTTGTTTCTTTGATCAAATTGATGTATTTAGAGTGCTTAAAATCCAAAATTGCTTCCGCTTTTATGATATTCACTCCAACAGGTAGAGGAGGTACAAATTCAATACTAGCAATAGGTGCTTTCTCAGGTGGAGTTGGAGGTTTTGCTCTCACAATTTCTTTTATCTCACATTCCTCTGTCTCTTTTGAATTCACATCTCTAAGTCCAACTACTACTTCTGTTTCTGTTTGTATAGCAAATTCCTTACTCTTCTGTTTCTGCTTGTTCAAATTTTCTGCAGTAGCAATAAGTCTTCCACTTCTTAGCTCGATAGCTTGTACTTGTTCTTTACCTTCTCTCTTTGGAGTCTCAGTATCTGAAGGAAGCTTACCCTGAGGTCTGGCTTTAAGCTCACTAGCTAATTGTCCCATTTGAATTAGTAAGTTCCTTAAGATGCTTACTGACTTTGGATTGACGAATCAATTTTTGCCATAAATTCCTTCATGGGACTCTCGAAAGAAGTTCCTAGAATTTGTTGATTCATTGGTTTCTATTGTGGCACAGTTTGCTGATTCTGCTGCCCAAATCCAGGTGGATAGTTCATTCTTTGTTGGCCCTGATTAACATGTGAAGAATTTCCTTGTCCATTCCATGATAAATTTGGGTGATTTCTCCACCTTAGATTGTATGTATTAGAAAATGGATTGTTCTTCTGCACATTCTGATTTCCTACATAATAGATTGATGCAAGGTTTGCTGAACAAAACTCAAATGTATGCCCTTCTCCACAATAAACACACGATTCTATTGTCACTCGATTTACTGCTGCCATAATTTGATTCACATTTCCTAGTTGTAAGTTTTTCAGAAGATCCTCTATTGATGGCATCTTAGCACTGAGAGAAGTTAACACATCAACCTCAAGTACACCCTTGTTCTTTTTCGTTGGATTACTTCTAACATTAGACCATTGAGAACTATTTGCAGAAATTCTCTCCAGAATCTCATATGCTTCATTAAAAGTCTTTTCTAAAATGGCTCCATTTGCTGATGCATTCACTATATTATGCGTTTCTAAATTCAAACCGTTATAAAACGTTTCCATCTAAATGCAGTGGGGAAGACTATGATGAGGGCACTTCCTGAGTAGCTCCTTGAATCTTTCATACTTCTCATTGAAGGTCTCATCATCAAAAAGTTCGTAGGTTATTATCTCTCCTCTAAGCTTTGCATTTTTGGTGGCAGGAAAATACTTCATCAAAAACTTCTCTACCAAATCATTCCATGAAGTTATAGTTTTAGGTCCAAAGGAATTCAACCATGATTTTGCTTAATCTCGCAAAGAATACGATAACATAATCAATCTTCTTGCATCCTTTGATACACCTTGCTTCTTGAAGGAATCACTCACACTTAAGAAGTTTCTTAGGTACAAGTGAGGATCTTCTGAAGGGAGTCCATGAAACTGTCCAATAGACTGCAACATCTGGTACATGACGGGCTTTAACTCAAATTCTACTGCTTCTAAATCAGGTCCAACAATTCCTGGAGCATCAAAAGTAGGCATGACATAGGCACGAATAGCTCTTTCTCTATTATACGCGACAAGGATAGGGTTACTAGCTTCATTTTGTTGACCAACTGCTTGGTTTGCTTAAGCTCCAAGTGGATCTCCACGATTTTTTGATTGATTTTATGGTAGATTCACTGGATTTATAGGCCTCACTCGAGGATCAACACATTCCATTGTATGTTTTCTTCCTCATTGTTCCCTTCTATGCACGTGAAATGTCCTTTCAATCTTCAAATCGTAATCTTCTGGATGAGAAAACTTGTTCATGCACTAACTCGAACCACCTGAAATAAAACTAAACGTAAACAATGGTCTCATAATTCAATAAGCATTCGTTTACTAAGAATTAATTCAAGCAAGGAAAAAATTAAACTGATCCTCGGCAAAGGAGCCAAAAACTTGATACGTGTGAATCTACAGAATTATCTAGCAATAATTTGTGTGATAATATGTGCAAGTGTACACATGAGTTGTAACAAGCAGTAAATAAATTATTGTATTCCACAAGGATTAGAAACTTTTCGACTCAGCAAGAATTAATTCTCAACAAACTCAACTGGTAACAGAAAATAGGTTCGACAAATGCTATGAAAAAATAACATGTTTGTGTAAAATTAAATGCTAAAACAGATAATAAAGTAGAGTAAAACAGAATAAAGGAATAATGTGTAACAGGCTTATATTATAACTAAAACAGGTTCGGATTAGGTAGAGGTTTGCATTGTTTTGAGTAAAGTGCTGCAGCAAAATCTTTATTCTCTTAACCTACACACAGCCCTAACGGAATCTTTGCATATTTTTAGATATTATGGTTTAATTCCCATTAAACCTACTATTACCTAGTTGCTATCAGTGTGCATTAGGTGAGTGATTATCCCTAACCTCCCCACTTAGCTAGCTACTAACTCAAAAAATGAGCTAATGTGATTTTAAGTGTTCGGCCTCCCCTATTTTTCTCAAAACTCAAGGAGACAATACTCGAAATGGTTGGCTAGATGAAATTGAGCAATTGCAATAAAAAACCTCAAAACCAGATTAATTAAACAAAGAATGTTGATAACTTGTCTCAAAACATTACAAACATCTTTAATCCTCACCTTGAGGTGTTTAGTTCATGATTCAAGATGAAAAAGCAATAAAATAGTAAAAAACATACATTCTTGCTGTAATTAAAAAAAATAACAACAAAGACCAAAGAACAAGAAGAAAACGAGAAATTGTTTCACGAGGTAAGGCTTCCATGATTCTCCAATGGAGTTCTTTCCTTCTTGGGAAGCTCTCTGTCACGAAGATGCTCCCTCAAATATCGTTGTTTTTCCTTTTCAATCTACTTCCTTCTTCCCAATCTACCCTAATGAAAATGGCTACTTTTGCATTTAAAGCTCTTCCCAAATGTAAAACGAGGGCTAATTAGACGTTTTCAGGCATTTGGCGATCTACCAGTGGCTTCTGCGTCCGATTTGGCATATTCTGCTCCAGCTCAGTTTAATGAAACGCGTCACACGTGTGAATTCCACACGAATTCTAGATCTAAAATTTGTTCCAGTAGATAATATTGCCTCAGCATCAATCATCCTTTTTGCCCATGCTTTATCACTTGGCTTTATCCACTTTCTCTTTTCCAAAAGGTACCTAATTCAATCAATAAAGGCACATAAGTGGCATATAACTCTCGTAGCATGCACCAAACAATAAAGACTATAAATATGAGAATTCTAATAGGAAAATATGCACTATTTCTCCTAGAACTATCAAACTTTAGCCATAAAAGCTATCCTATAACTCTATTTGAATAGTTATCAAGAGGTCAAGTATGTTCTCTTGTCCAAATTTTGGCATCAACAGTTGGCGTCGTCTGTGTGGAGGACTACACTTGCTTGAAAAATATGTTAGCCTTGTTCAGTAAAGAGATGAACAGGAACATAGGTGACAAAAACTGGAATAAAGATGGAGATGATTTAGATCAGGATCGTTACCCGCGACGAATGCGGGAAGTCACATCTCTTTGGCCTCATACTAAGGTAGGCCGACGAGAGAAGGAGAAGATCGACACTGACTAGATTCTTCGAGCTACACAACAGTGCGGGTCTGAAGGATCGCGGGAAGAAATGACAAAGAAAACGGCTGACAACTCCTCAGCCAATCTGAGTAGACTGAGGCCGACCAGAAGAGACAACCTGTTGAAGAACTGGAATCTGTCTTGCTCACGTTAGAGGACAGACGAGTAAAAATTGGAACAAAAGTAGAGGCTAAATAGAAAGAAAAACTAATTTGTCTCCTCTAAAACAATGCAGATTTATTTACATGGTCTCATGAAAATATGCCAAAAATAGATCCTGACATCATGGAACATCGGCTGAACGTGGACAAAGATTTCAAGCCCATATAGCAGAAGCGACGCACATTTAATCAAGAGTGGAATGAGATCATAGCCACCAAGTAGACAAGTTACTAAAAGCTAATTTCATTAAGGAAGTCCATTATGTTAAATGGCTATCCAATGTGGTTTTAGTAAAAAAAAAGTCTAATGGCAAATGGCAAATGTGTATCGACTTCACTGATCTAAATAAGGCATGTCCTAATTAAGTACAATTATCATTTGCTTATGATAGATTAGTTAGTAAATGCAACAGCAGGCCATGAATTACTAAATTTCATGGATGCCTACTCTGGATATAATCAAATTAAGATGTATGGACCATATCAAGAAAATACCTCTTTTATTACTGACATGGGGCTTTATTGTCACAAAGTCATGTCATTTGGTCTCAAGAATGCAGGAGCAATTTATCAAAGAATGGTAAATTGAATGTTCGCTTTAATGCTTGGAAAAAATATGCAGGTATATGTGGATGATATGCTAGTTAATAGCATCAAAGCACATCAGCATGAAATTGACCTCCATGAAGCATTCCAAATACTATGTAAGTACAAGATGAAGTTGAATCTAAGCAAATGCGCTTCGAAGTAACATCAGGAAATTTCATGGATTCACTATACACCAAAGAGGAATAGAGGCCAACCATGACAAGATAAAGGTCATCTTAGAGATGTCCTCTCCAACTAACCTCAAGCAACTTCAGAGTCTCAATGGAAGAATTGTAGCACTAAACAGGTTTGTTAATAGAGTTACTTAATGAATGTTTGCCTTTCTTTAAAATTTTGAAGAAAGATCTGGATAAAGGAATGCGAACAAGCTTTTCAAGAATTGAAGGTTGATCTAAGTTCAGCTTTCCTCCTTGCCAAACCCATCACAGGAGATAAGTTGCTATTTTATGTGGCAGCTTCTCACACCGTTGTAAGCTCTACACTAATAAAAGAAGAGAATGGTCACCAACAACCAGTCTACTACACCAGCAGAGCAATGGTAAGGGCCGAAATTAGATACCTTAGAGTAGAAAGCTTGCACTTGCATTAGTCACTTTAGCCAGAAGATTACGCCCTTACTTCCAAGCACACAAGATTGTTGTCCTCACCAACTTCCCTCTAAAACAAGTGTTACAAAAGCCAGAAGCTTCAGGACGCCTCATGAAGTGGGCAATAGAGCTTAGTGAATACGATATTCACTACAAACCAAAGACATCGATAAAAGGGCAAGGCCGACCCTGTAACAGCCGAGACCGACCACCTTTGGCATGCAAGGGAGATCAATGCATTCATTCAGAAGATCCCAATTCACCTTGGAAACTTTTCATTGATGGATCCTCCAATGTAAAAGGATGTAGAGCAGAAATCCTACTTGAATCCTCTGAAGGAGAAATGTATGAATGTGCTCTCAGATTCAATTTTAGAACATCAAATAATGAGGCAGAATACAAGGCACTTTTAGCAAGATTAAAGGTTGCCAAAAGAATAAGGAGTTTCAATCTCTTAGTACACTAAGCGATTCCTAGTTGATCGTGAAACAAGTAACTGTTGAATATCAAGCTAAAGAACAGAGAATGAAAAAGTATTTATCAAAGGTTAAGGAACTACTACATGAGTTCAAGCAAATTCCAAGAATGCAGAATGCTAAAGAGATTCTTTAACTTGATTAGCAGCAGCATATGAGACTGAACTGAACTAAATAGTTCTGGTTGAGATCCTATTTGAGCCAACCATATGCAAAGAAGAAGTAATGGAAACTGATGCAACAATTTTCAGAGAAGAAGAGGCCGAAGTCAAGGATGAGTCAGCCGAGGCCGAGGACAAGCAAGCTGAGGCTTAGGCAAAAAAAAATCCATGCTGGATCGATGCCATATTGGAATATTTGAGAGAAGGAAAATTGACAACTGATAAGGCAGAAGCCAAGCGACTACAGAGACGATCAACTCGTTACCTACTCAGAGAAGGTAAACTTTATAAGAGAAGCGACTCAATGCCACTACTAAAATGTCTCACAGCCACTGAAGTAGAATATGTGATGAAGAAAATCCATGAAGGCATATGTGGTAACCATTTTGGAGGTAAATTCTTGTGTCACAAAATTGTGAGACAGTGATACTATTGGCCAACAATGCTCCAAGATACTCAAAACTTCACGAAAGCATGTGATCAATGCCAATGATTTGCTCCAGTACCAAGACAACCACCTGAACCATTGACAAATATCATAAGTCCATGGCCTTTTGCACAATGGAGAATAGACCTCATTGGACCTCTTCTCTAGGGAAAATGAAAAACTAAGTTTACAGTGGTGGCAGGGGATTATTGCACAAAGTGGACTGAAGCTAAAGCACTGGCAACAATCACAGATAAGAAGATAACTAACTTTGTTGGGAGAAACATAGTCTGTCGTTTTGGAATTTCAAATGTCATTATTTCAGACAATGGAAAATAATTTGATAATGCAACATTCATAAAATTCTGCTCATATCTCAACATCAATCATTAATGTTCATCCCCAGCACATCCGCAAGCCAATGGGCAAGTGGAAGCAGTGAACAACATTATCAAGTTGAATCTGAAGACAAAGTTTGAAGGTTTGAAAGGAGCATGGGCAGAAGAATTACCCAATGTGCTATGAACATATTGATGTGAGCCTGTCGAAGGCTCATCAAATACAATTTATAATTACCGATCTAAAATTAACTAGTTGTAGTAATTAACAGTGGACCGAATCGAACCACAGGGAACCGAATAATTAATTTCTATCAAATGGAGTTCTTATTGACACAGGCTGACACGAACTGGGGGGGTTTGGAATAAAGCATAAAAGAGACAAAAGGACTAAAACAAGAAAGATAAAGATCTCACCTCAAGCACCGATTTGAGGTAAAACTAGCAACAATGTAATTTTCGTCACAGATGACCAATATGAAATCTAATCAACAATTTATCACCTAATCGACATTACCGAAAAAGTCAGTGAAAGCCCTTTAGCAAACTTAGGTCCCCTAAACCAATTAACTCAACCTAGCATCAAGTTAACAACCTAACTACCTCTAATTAGTTGGGCACAATAGCATTCCATACTAACGTTGCTAGCCGCCTTGCGCTCTAGGATTGATTAAGACAATCGATTAAACTAGATTGACCTATCTAATTTAACTAACCGTTTTCTTGATTCTAAGGTCCTGTCATGCAAACTACATGGGGAGGAAGCTCCCTACTATTCAAACATGAGCTGGACCTAACACTACTTAGACTAGCAATCATAAACTTATTCGACGCGAATACGTTCTCAGGCTATCTACGAATAAATTCATGCCTTAGTGTTAAAGCGAGAATCAAGAAATAATAAACATGATCGAAAGATATTCAACCTACTTGTTACTTTAGACTAGTCGAAGGAACAAACTCAACGCATATAGAGTGTCAATCTACCTACGAGCATGCACGTTATCAAGCTAAGACAAAGATACAAACAAGCTACTATAAAGCATAAAGAACTTAAGAATAATCTCACAAAAATTACATTGTACCGTCGTTTACAACCTGAATCGGCGTTGGAAGCCTCGCCGAACATCAAATCAATGTAGCCTGACACTAAGGATCGATCAATAACACTAAAACTTTCCTAAAACTACTAAAAACATAATAAAAGCTAAGGTGGTCTCATTACGACGGACAAAAACGGAGACAAATGACCTAAGGGTCAAAATTTGGCTTTTATACAAATGGCGATAGTGTCGAGACGCTACCACTGTTTTGTGGGGGCTTGCCATAGCGTCACGTGAGGGTAGCTCGACACTCCTTTGTGACAGCGTCTCGGCGCTGTCCTATTCTTGTGTATTTTGTCTTCAATCAGCGTCTTGACACTTTTAACAGCGTTGGGTCGCTCTCATCAGGGGAAAATGGTCATTTCACTTCATCTTCTTGCTCGGTTGCCCAAATGACCTCCAAATTCATCCGAATTAACCCCTTTGGATGCAAAAGCTCTAAAATACTTCTTTTGCTTGAATACCTACAAAATGAACAATTAAACACATAAAAACTATCAAACTGGCACGAAATAGCATGAATAAAATAAGACTATTTTGGTCCTATCACATATCGAACAACAACAAGGTCTACTATGGGTGAAACTCCTTTTTCACTAACTTATGGGGTAGAGACAGTCATTAGGTCCAATATGGGAGGGACCTTACCAAATTGCAAAGGTTATTAGACCTAGCGCATATACCTTGATCAATCATAAAGGAAGGACTCTCTCTCATCCATGGAACACAGAACACCTGAAGATCTATAACCAATAGATTACCATTTTTTGCTCAGTAGCTTTTATTTTTTATTATGTCTCATAGAAATTGAAGCTTTTATTTTTTAACATGTCTCCTAGAAATTGATTCACATGAATAAAACATTGTTTGAAAGTACTTTCAATTGTCCACTTTATAAGCATAATGGTGTTCAAAGCATAATCTTAACACCACAAGATTTCTCCCTCAGTATGAAGCTACTTAGGGGATATGCCTCCTTGTTAAACAAAAAGCAAAAAAGCTATCTAGGTGATATGCCTCCCTGTTGAACAAAAAGTGTCCAGCATTCAAAGTTATCAAACGAATGAAAGCATAGCAATATAGAATCAGGAAAAAGAAAAGGAGGTCGAGGCTGACCTCATCTCGGGTCGAGGTCGACCCTCCCTAAGAAGCCAAGGTTGACACAATTCAGTTCGACCGGTCGGATCGGACAGTGTCCCATGGTGTCTAGTAGACCTTCCAATGTATTTTTCTCTTGAAATTCTCACACGATGAACTCGATTTCAGTTCTCTTTCTCTCCTCCTCCAACAATGAAGGTACAATCGTGAAAGAAATGCTTTCAAAAACCAAGAAGCTACAGACACCACAAGATGGCCAAGAATTTCCTCCTACGGGAGATCGAGAAGTCCAGAATATTCCTTACGGAGTTTAACAGCAATCCCACTCGAAATTCAAGGACTCTCGTGAATTTATATTTTCTCCAGGAAAGTGGCACAGATCATAAATCCAACGGTGAATCTTAATCTCCAAGAAAGATTGAAATGTTCCTTACGGGGTCGGACAACAATCTTAGGGAGATCCAAGGGCGAACCTTGGAGTCTTAAATTTTCTCCAAGAAAGTGGACGAACACATGAATCCAAAAGAGAATCTTACCCACCAGGAAAGACTGAAATGTTCCTTACGAGGTTGGACGACAATCCTAGGGATGATCTGAGGTGTGCCTCCTTAAATTCCTACGAAAAAAAATGGAGAAATCGACACAGTAAGAAGACTAAAATATTCCCCACAAGGTCAAACAGTAATCCTAGAGCGAATTTGAGGCATACTTCGAAATGCTACAATGACTCCAAACTCTAATAGGCTACTCCCAAATTAGGCTCCATGCAACTCACACTTTCACATCGTAAATCCTAACTACGGAGTGGGGGCTAATGTTATAGGTAAACTTGGACCACAAGGACGGGTTGGGAAAAACACAACAATTAAAGGCCAAACGGGATAAAGAATCCCATTACGGATCAAGAAGGACCAAAATTGAATGAAAGACGGAGCAACAAGCGTGAGGAAGGCGAAACGAACTTGGGTTGAAGCCCAAGTCTGGGGCGACCACACAACAAGGCCCAATTTTGGGCCTTGTCTCCTCTCCCCTTAACATGTGCAACCCCAATCCAGCCCAATCCGGTCCTCTTTTGTCCTATTCCATCGAGGAACCTGCGAAAAACCCTAGGATGATGTATTTAAATTCTCTTTCAGAAGAGAGAAAGTAAGTCCATTCTAGCAACCAAAAATACTCACGAAACCCTAATTTTCTCTTGACTCTCTTACTGATTGGAGCATCGGAGCCTATGTGGAGTAAATGCGCTTTCGGAGCAATATCAAGAAAATTTCTTGGATTCATGGTACACCAAAGGGGAATAGAGGCCAACCCTAGCAAGATAAAGGTCATCCTAGAGATGTCCACTCTAAAAAATTTCAAGCAACTTCAAAGTCTCAATGGGAGAGTTGCAGCACTAAACAGGTTTGTCAGTAGAGCTACTAATAGATGCTTACCTTTCTTTAAAATTTTGAAGAAAGATCTTTAGTTTGAATAGACAGAGGAATGTGAACAAGCTTTTCAAGAATTGAAGGCTTATATAAGTTCAGCTCCTCTCCTTGCCAAACCAATCACGAGAGATGAGTTACTACTTCATGTGGAAGCTTCTGACATCGTTGTAAGCTATGCACTAATCAAAGAAGAGAATGGTCACAAATGACCAATCTACTATACCAGTAGAGCCATGGTAGGGGCTGAAACTAGATACCCTCGAGTAGAAAATCTTGCACTTGCATTAGTTACATCAGCCAAAAGATTATGCCCTTACTTTTAAGTGCACAAGATCACTGTCCTCACCAACTTCCCTCTGAAACAAATGCTGCAAAAGCCATAAGCTTTGAGACACCTCATGAACTGGGCAATAGAGCTTAGTGAATACGATATTCACTACAAACCAAGGACATCAATAAAATGGAAAGTAGTGACAAATTTCATCGCAAAACTAACTCCACTACAGGCTAAGACCGACCCTACAACAGCCAAGGTTGACCACCTTTGACATGCCAGGGAGATCAATGCCCTTAAATCAGAAAACTCCAATTCACCCTGAAAACTTTCGTTGATGGATCCTCCAACATAAAAGGGTGTGGAGTAGGAATCTTACTTGAATTCGCTAAAGGAGAAAGGTATGAATATGCTCTCGGATTCAATTTTAGAACCTCAAATAATGAGATAGAATACGAAGCACTTGTAGTAGAATTAAAGGTCGCCGAAGAAATAGGGATCTCCAATCTCTTAGTCCTAAGCGATTTCCAGTTGATCTTGAAACAAGTAAATGTTGAATATCAAGCTAAAGAACAGAGAATGATAAAGTATTTATCAAAGGTCAAGGAACTGCTTGCCTCATTCTCCAAACATGATTTCAAGGAAATTCCAAGATCGCAAAATGCCAATGCTGATTCGATTAGCAGCAACATATGAAATTGAATTATGCAGAACAGTTTTAGTTGATATCCTATTTGAGCCAACCATATGGAAAAAGAAATAATGGAAACTGACACAATGATTTTTAGAGAGGAAGAGGTCAAGTCCGGGGTCGAGGATAAGCAAGTAGAGGCAGGCTAAGGGAAATCCTTGCTAGATGGATCCCATATTGGAATATCTGAGAGAAGGAAGATTGCCCCTAGAAAGGGCAGAAGCCAAGCGAATACAGAGATGATCAGCTCATTGCCTACTCTGAGAAGGTAAACTCTATAAGAGAGGCTACTCAATGCCACTACTCAAATGTCTCACATCTATTGAAGTAGAGTACGAAGGAAATCCATGAAGGAATATGTGGCAGTCATTTAGGAGGTAGGTCCTTGTGCCACAAAGTTGTGAGACAAGGATACCATTGGCCAACAATACTCTACGACACTCGAAACTTCACAAAAATAATATCAATGCCAACGATTTTCTCCTATACCAAGATAATTTCCTGAACCACTAAGAAATATCATGAGTCCATAGCCTTTTACACAATGTGGAATAGACCTTATTTGACCTCTTCCCCAAGGCAAAAGACAAACTAAGTTTGCAGTGTTATTAGTGAGTTACTTCACAACGTGGACTGAAGCTAAAGCATTGGCAACAATTACATAAAAGAAGATAACCAACTTTGTTTGGAAGAACATAGTATGTCATTTTGGGATTCCTAATGTCCCTTTTTCAGACAATGGAAAACAATTCGATAATGCAACATTCAAAAAATTCTGCTCAGATCTCAACATTAATCATTGATGTTCATGCCCAACACATCCACAAGCCAATGGACAAGTGGAGACGGTGAACAAAATTATCAAATTAAATTTGAAGACGAAGTTAGAGAGTTTGAAAGGAGCATGGGCAGAGGGGTTTCTTAATGTGCTATGGGCATATCGAACAACAACAATGTCTATTACAGGTGAAACTCTTTTCTCACTCACTTTTGGAGTAGAGACAGTCATTCCAGTGAAAATTGGTCTACCTTCACTAAGAGTAGAGCAATTTGACCCTCAATAGAATGAAAAGTCAATGATATTGTGCCTAGATCTACTAAAAGAGCATTGAGAGAAAGCTCGTCTTCGAACATCATTATATAAGGACAAAATTACAAGATATTACAATACAACAGTCAAGAGACGAAGTTTCAAAAAAGGAGATCTAGTATTGAGAAAAGTCATGCAGAAAACCAAAGACCCGTCAATTGGTGCATTAGGTCCAACATGGGAGGGACCTTACCAAATTGCAAAGGTTGTTAAACCTGGCACATATACCCTAACAAATCACAAATTAAAGATTCTCTCCCACCCATGGAATGCAGAACACCTGAAGATCAATTACTAATAGATTACTATCTTTCGCTTAGTGAGTTTTACTTTTTGTCATGTCTCCTAGAAATTGATTAACATGAATAAAATGTTGTCTTCTTGAAATTACTTTCAATTGTCTACATTATAAACATAATGATATTCAAATCATAGCCTCAACATAGCAAAATTCCTCTCTCAGTATGAAGCTACTTAGGGGATATGATTCCCTGTTAAACAAAAAATATTCGGGATTTAGAGTTATCAGGATGAATGAAAGAAGAACAATAAAGAATTAGGGAAAAAGTGAAGGAGGCCGAGGCTGGCCTCCTTTCGAGCCAAGGCGACCTTCCCTAAGAGGTCGAGGCCAACCTAGGTCAACTCTACCAGTGGGACTGGACACGTTTCCCTTTATGCCCAGAAGACCTTCCAGTGTGTTTTTCTCCTAAAATTCTCACACCACGAACAACAATGAAGCTACGATCATGAACGAAACGCTTTCTAAAAGTGAAAAGCTACAAACGTCACAAGATGGCCAAGAATTTTCTCCTACTAGAGATCGAGAAATCTAGAATAGTCCCTACGGAGCTCCTACAGAGTTTGATGGCAATCCCACATGAAATTCAAGGACTACTTTAAATTTATATTTTCCTTAGGAAAGCAGCACATATCACGAATCCAAAGGAGAATCTTAGCCTCCAAGAAAGACCGAAATATTTCCTACAGGGTTGGACTATAATTTTGGAGAAATCCAGGGACGAATCCTTGGAGCCTAAAACTTTCTCTAGGAAAGTGGACGAACACACAAATCCAAAGGAGAATCTTACCCACTAGGAAAGACCGAAATGTTTCCTACGAGGTTGGATGACAATTCTAGGTATGATCTTAAATTCCTACGAAAAACTGGAGAGACTGACACTCTAGGAAGACTGAAATAATCCCCACGTGGTCAGACAACAATCCTAGAGAGAATTTGAGGCATAACTCGAAATGTCACAATGACTCCAAAGCTTAAAAAGGGTACTCCCAAGTCAGGCTCTATGCAGTCAACTCATAAACTCATACTACAAATCCTAACTAGGAAGTGGGGACTAATGTTATGGGTAAAATTGGACCATAAGGGTGGGATAAGAAAAACGTGACCATTAAAGGCTAAATGGAATGATGAAGCCCAATTCGAACTAAGACGAACCAAAATCAAGTGGGAACCGAACCAGGGAGTGAGGAAAAGGAGGAGGGACTTGGTCTTTGGCTGAGGCTGACCACAATGAAGGTCCATTTAGGCCTTGTTTCCAGGATCCCTTGGCCCGAGCATCCTCGCTATCCCGATCCAGTCCTCTTTTGCCCAATTCCATAAGGAAACCCACGAAAAACCCTAGGATGAGGTATTTAAGCTTTCTCCCAAGGAGAGAGAGGGTAGGTTCATTCTAGCCACCTAAAACAGAATGGAGTGTGGACGATTATTGGAAATGGACGATAGATAAGTTGGATAAGGCGGAGAGGACTAAAGTTATTCTTATCATGTGGAGCCTTTGGAACTACCGAAACCAACTTAATCAAAGCAAGAAACAAGTAGACTTCCAACAAATCAAAAGTCCAATTGATAAAGCTTTAGAAGAGTCTCAAGTAAGTGTGGTTGCTTACCTAGCCCCTATGAGATCCGAGACCTGTGCAAGTCAGGAAAGATGGACTCCCCCACCTACGAACTATTGGAAATTAAACATTGATACATCTTGGAGCAAAGCGCAGAGAAAACGGGAGCTCAACTTGATCATCTGTGACTTTTGAGGGTCTTCGATTTGTGAGGGTCATCGTCAATCAGAAGAAGATGGATGATAAAAGCTCTCAAAGGTCTTGCCATTCGGGAAAGGCTAAAGAGTATCGTTGATAGATTCGGTATCCCCTCTCTTCCAATCATGGTCGAATCTGATTCTTTAGAGATTATTAGAATCCTCAACAATGAGAGCTTGGATTTTTTTTAAACAAAAAATGCACTGATGACATTTTGGAAATCGCCCCTAAATTGGGTGTGGTTTTGTTCCCGCATTGCTCAAGGTAGGGGTGTTCAAAAAACCCGACAACCCGAAAAACCGGATCAACCCAACCCGAATTATAAGGGTTGGGTTGGGTTAGACAAGTTCTCGGTTTGGGTTGGGTTGAAATTTTAAAAAATCTACCGGTTCGGTTCGGTTCGTGGGTTCAAGAAAATCAATTTCAGTTAAACCCGAACCGACCCAATTATATATATATGAATTATTGCTATTGGGAGACAAAAGTCCCCATTTTTTTTCTCAATTTCAAAATTTGTCATCTTGTCTTTTTCCTCTTCTCCCTCCAATTTCTTTCCCCCAATTATTCATCTCACAATCTCTTTCCCTCACTCTCCCTCTCTCTCCCGAAACACCTTCCATCTCTCTCATCTTTATCTCTCTCTCTCTCTCTCCCTCTCCTTCTCTCTCCTTCTTCCCCAGATTCACCCAACCTCCACCGTGCTGCATAGTTTCCACCAAGCTTCGTTGCAGCCTTTTCGCAAACGTTGTTGGTCTCTCTCCAAACCCATTCTGTCGTCGCGCCTTCAATCGCACATAGTAGTGCATCTAGCCTCCATCTTATCTGCCTAAATGTCGTTGCCCAGATCTGTTCGATCTCGCCGGCTAGTTGCACATCCCATAGTCCCGATCTCCAGTCGTCGCCGTTCGGCACACACTCACACCGGCCAGATCTGCTACTGTGAACCGCCGGCCGAACTCCAACTTTATATCCAACCACCGAACTGAGCTACACGCGCTCCACGCAAACCTACCCTCTCTTTAAATTTATGAATCAAAAGGAAAAAGCATAAAATATATGTTCCATATTGTTTTCATTTTTAGCTTATCTTTTGGAAATATTTTAATAATTATATGATTTTATTTTTTTTATTTCATATGGTAAGGAAATAGAAGGTGACTTGCAAATCTATAGAAAATCCTCCATTTTGAAACCCGGTGACCCAACCCGACCCGACCCAACCCGAAAACATATGGGTTGGGTTGGGTTGGGTTGCTCTCATGAATGGGGTTGATCGGGTTGGGAGATTGACCAACCCAAATTTTCCGGTTGGTCCAAAAAAACCCCCTAACCCGACCCAACCCAACCCATGTACACCCCTAGCTCAAGGTCTCAAGGTCCTGCAACAACGTTGCTCATGTTCTTGTGCAAGTTGAAACTTGGGAGCCTTCTTCTTTTTGTAACTCTTCATTTTCCAATTTGAAAGATGGTTTGTTTTTTCCGGTTTCTCATTTTCCAACGACTTTTTTGGAGCACTCTTGTTGTGATTAGCTTGGTTTCGTTATTAATGCATTATGGTTTCAAAAAAAAAACCTTTTTTGCATCTTTTTGTTACAAAATTTCGTACTAATTACATTTATTTATGTGTTTGTGGCAATCAACTACACCTTGTGTTGAAAGTTTGAATTGGAACTTCAAATAGCTTTGCTTTCCACATTTTTAATGATATAGATTAATGGTAAAATTCAACTTTTATATCTAAACATGTTACATTGTATCAATTTTCATCCTAAACTTTCAATTTTATCAGATTGGGACCATAGATCACTTAGTTAAATGTTCCAATTTTTACTCTCTATTCAATTTTCGCTAATTCACCCACTAATTTTAACAAAAACAATAACAATGTAAAAATCTTTGTAGACTCGGTTGTGCACAAATTTAAGTTTGATTAATACACAAATTAACCCTTGAATAAATTTTCCAAAACTCACAAATTTTAACAAAAAATTAGCTCTAATGTCGTTTTTCTTCATGCAAAAGGCATACGAGAATACATTTTCTCATAAAGTTTCCAACGAAAACTTATTAGATGGTAAAAATTACAACATTTTTGCAAGTTTAAAGTTAAGATATTGCAAGACTAATCTAATTAAGTTTGGAGTGCAATTGGATGAAATTACAAGTTTAGAGTAAAAATTGATATACAACTTCACAAGTTTAAGAGTAAAAATTGATTTTTTTACCATATTATTAGGTGATGGTAAATGTTGCTTATTATTATAATTAGATTAATTTATTTCTTATTCATGCTAAAAGTTTGTTTGAAATTACTTCAAAAAATAATGTTATTGTGAGGGAGTACCCTTGTCAAAATTACCTGAAGGGGTGTTTGAATTGAAGAGTTGGGGGGAGTGAAGTTAGGAGGAGTTAATAACTCTTCTCAACTCCTTGTTTGGCCCAAGGATCTTTTAATTCTTATTGTGGGTACCATAAACTTATTAACTCCTTCTTCAACTCCCTATTGTGGACCCCACAAACTTACTAACTCCTCATCCAACTTCCCATTGTGGGCCCCACAACTTTCCTATTTTCTTTTTTCTTCACCTCACTCCTACCTCTCTCTCTTCTCTCCTATCTTTTCTCTCTCTATTTTTTTTACATAATTTTTTAAATTTCTTAATTTAAAAAATTTTCTTTATTTTTTATATAAATTTTCTCATCATTATTACTAATTAATAATTAAATATAAATAATTATTAAAAATATTTTTATTTTTATCCTATAATTTTAATAAATTTTTAACAAAAATATTTTTTTTTATTCTATAATTTTAATTTTAAATATAAATTATATAAAAATGTTTTAGATATGATACTATTATTTAAATGGAAATTCTCAATGTAAATTAGAATACTACATAACAATTTTTTTAATTGATAAAAATTTCTCTATCTCACTTCCTCTACATGTCATCTACAATTTTTTTTTTTTAAAGTTTAAACAAAAATTACTTATAACAAATAACAATCTTATCTTTTTTTAGCTTATTTTTTAATTAATAGCTAATATATATATATATATATATATATATATATATATATATATATATATATAATTTTATGATTTGAAATAAGAAAAACATATATTATTCATTTTACATGGTGTTAAAAAATATATATTCATTTTGAACTTAATTATTTTAAAATAGCGTAAATATTTGATATTTTATTTTTATCTTAGTTATTTTAAAACTTCAAAGAATATATTATTTTCAAATTAATCAAACTTTAGATAATCCATTATATTGATTAGTTAGGAAAATAAAATCTTAAATTATACAAAAAAAGTTATTTTATTAAGCTTGAAAAACAAATCTTAAATTAAAAATTTAAAATTGACGAAAACAAGTCTTTAACAAAATGGTAAAATATTCAATTTAAAACTTAATTTTAGGATTGTCGGAAACAAATCTATATTATTTCTAGAATTGAAAGAATAAAAACATAAAAATCTTGAAGATTATTTGAATCCTTTTAAATTAATGGATTGAAATCTTTCCGAATCACATATAATATTTAAAAAAGTATTGTAAGACTTTCTTTTATTTGAAAACTATCTAAGGCAAATGAATAATTAATGTGAGAGATATTGAAAAAAGAATGTGGGGTATTTTGTTCAAAATTCTTTTTTTTTCTTTAAAGAAATTTGTAAAATATACATAAATTAATAAAAACAAAAAATCTCAATTTTAGAATTCAGGAGAACAAATTCTTAATAATGAAAATTTGAGAAATTGTAGAAAAAAGTTGTACAAAAAAAAGCTAAAATCAACTCAGACTTCAGAACTCTAGATTTAACAAATCTGCACCCCAAACATAGACTTCAGAACTCCTACTCTCAGCAACTCCTTGCTCCAAACACAGACTTTCTAACTCCAGACTACACCCCAAACACAGACTTCCTAACTCCCAAGACATACTAACTTCTACTCTATGCAACTCCTTGCCCCGAACAGCCCCTGAGTATTTTAATAAGTGTTTCCATGTTATAAGAATTTGAATTTGAATTTTTTTATATAAAAAAAATCTTCATGGTTGATTTGTTTTATTAGAAACTAAAAAAGAAAAAAAAAATTGAAAGTATTATTTATTAATTTTTGATTATAAGTGTTATTGGTAAAATTGGACCAAGAGGATAAACAAGAATCACAAGGGAAGTCAGAGGCGAGATCGATTGGGAAAAGCCCAACGAGGAGCGAAAATGGGTCAGCACAAACAAATAGGACCAAACAGTAAAGAAGGAAATGTGAGTTTGGATCGAAGCCAAACTCACCTGGTTGGCCCATGAGGGCATACTTCTAGCATGGCCCTTGCTCGTTTCTCCATGGTTCAACTCGGTTCAGTTTACCCTCTTTCCAATTCACGAAGGAATAAACGAAAACCCTAATAAAGGAGTCATATAAATATCATTCTTCAACCTAAAGAAGGTAAGCTTTTCCTAACCCTAAAATGCATGTTGTACTCAAGAATTTCCTAACTAACTTAAGCATCAGAGCCTATGAGATAAGTACCACACTGGTACCCAAGTTTCCACTTGTTATGCAGGTCACGTTTTTCCCCTAATTACAAATCTTATCGTTGTTGTTACGTAAAGGTCAAGTGCGTTTCTCTCTCCAGATTTTGGCTACAACAATAAGTTAAAAATTCTAAAAATAAAAATTTCAATAAGTATTCATGTCATAATTAGTTTGAATTTATTAAATAAGAAACTACAATATATTTTTTGACATGAGAGAGAGTTACGAAAAAAGAGAGAGCACTGTTGCTAGAAAAGAACCAAAAGAAAAGACATATAAAGAGAACTAAAGAGAATATGAAGTAAATTGATTTTAGAAAACAAAGAAGTATCTAGCAAATGCTCATGCAATAATGTAAAGGGATATAAGAGAGAAAATGTGTCAAAGAACAATTGTTGCCCGATTTCGCACGTATACTAATCGTTACAAGCAATATAGTGGATGAATACCAAATTGTTCTCAACAGGAAATGAATGCTACCAATTACCAAATTCGTTAGCTTTGGTTTTATCTAGACACCAAATAATCAAAAATGGATGGAATTTTAAACTTGCTTGCAATTGAACACAATAAGCTCTAAATCTAACAAAGTAAAACAGAAGGATAAATTCATTTTCTAAAAGATCTAGAGCTATAACTTCACCGTTATCTCCTCCTACCTCTTCATTCATTAATAGTTAATGCAATTTTTCTATTTCTAGATTGTTGGCAAGTTCTACCCTATTGTCTCGATATTCTCTCTCAAGCAATAATAATATTCTCTGAGAAGTAAATTGCCTATATCTCTATAAAAATTCCAACAATTCAATTATGACGAACGTAGAGCCTAAAATTGCCACAAAATCTACAAGGATATCTCTATATCGAGTGTAAATTAGGGAAAACAATTCAAGTTCATCTATAATTCTTGTCTTTCAACCTCAAATTACAACACAAAATCAATGCAAAGAGTGACCAAATCTAAACATGCATTAAGCTCAGAAAATGTTCACAACCAAATACGAAATATAAACATCTACTATTAGCTCAAAAAGAGTAGGATTTGAATAACAATTACATCAAAGCTCTAGAAGAAGTAAATTAGTTTATAACGAAAATCTCAACAACAGTCCTAATTACTAGAACCATTGAAGTCATTACAAACAATAAAAGAGAAGGAAAACAGAGAAAAGAAACAAATTCTGGCGATTCCACGAGTTTCCAATTATCACTCTCGCTCCGTTCGGTTGCTCGAATCCTCCAAAATGTTAGGAGTGCAAACAAATGTCCCACATTAGCTAGGGAAGAGAGTGATCATGGGTATATATGTGAGGACGTTATCTCTATTGGTATGAGGCCTTTTAGGGAACCAAAAGCAAAGCCATGAGGGTTTATGCCCAAAGTGGACAATATCCATACCATTGTGCAGATATGTGAAAGGGCCGTTGTCCTTATTACAAAATAGTGGACTGCCTACTCTAGCAGTCTATGGCGCCTAGGCGCTATAATTTTGTTTTTTTTTTAAAAAAATCTTCAAATTGGACATCCTTTGATTTTGGTCTTCAAAATGAAATCTTTGTTCACCTACATGAATTAAAACCCAAAAATTAAAAAATTAAAAAATAAAAACAACCTAAACAAGATAATTAAAATAAATATATAATCAACGTATCAACAATTAGAATAAGATGATAGCAAATTCAGCTTTTTTTTTAAAAAAAAAATTTGGATTCTACCTTGCTTATTTTCTATATGATCTTCCTCTTCTTCCTCATCTTCAATTATCACAAAAAATATCGTTGTTCCTCATTTTCTACATCAAATACCAAATGAGCTCCACATTTTTTCACTAAAGACCTTTGTTGATCTTTAACTTCAAAAATTTCAATTTTCAAATGACCTTGGTTGTCTTCAAATGATTTCTTCAAATTTCCCATAAACTTGAAGTATCCGACCCACACATGATCTGATTTATATACCGAACGCCTTCTTATCCATTCTTCTGAACCGAAAAGAGAAAATATATGTATATTCAACTTTAAACCGTTAATCTCAACCTGTATTTTGTATTGGCCTTCGAAATTCATCAGCTCACAAACCCCACACAGTATTATCCCTTTAATATTTCGGTTCATTTGCAATGGCACTTGAACTTTGACAGGGCAACCTATGCTACGATGAGCGAAAAAGTTTGGAATCTCACTTCCAGGCACTACAAATTCAAATTGTCTGCCTTCTTGGATATCCTGCAATGAGTTTAGAGAGAGACCAAATATTAGTATTACTAGGGATTCAAGGTTAGCCTCACAATAAAGACGGTTGTATGGCACTTTGAGATGTTTGTTGAGAATAATATTTTTAAGTAAAATAATTCTAAAAGCACTGATTAATAAATTAAGGCTCTACATGATAACTATTTAGTTTTTAGTTTTTAAAAATTAAGCTTATAAATATTACTTTCACCTATGAGTTTTTTTGTTGCGTTATCCACTTTTTACAAATGTTTTTAAAATTCAAGCACAGTTTTGGAAACTAAAAAAAATAAAAGTAGATTTTAAAAACTTATTTTTAGACTTTGACTAAAAATTCAAATGTTTTCTTAAAAAAAAATATGAAAATCATTGTAAAGAAATTACGAGAAAACAAGCCTAATTTTCAAAAAACCAAAAAACCAAAGATCAAATAGACGTTATAAAACCGGCCTAAATATTTTATTTAAAATTTACTTTGTGTTATTAAAAATTTTCAAACTCACTTTTGATTTTGTAATCAAATACTATAAAATTTTTGGTTAAAAAAAATGCTATAGAATTTTGAAAACCGTCTTTATTAGTTGAAAGACACTTTTTACTATTCTATATATTTCTTTTTTTTTTTTAAGTAGAATATATTTCTTCATTAATCATTAGCTTAAACCTAAACAAATAATAATAATAATAATAATAATAAAGCAAAACTCACCCTAAACCAAATAATGCTCAAAGATTGTTATATCTTTCTTCATTGGTCATTAGCTTTAACCCAATAGTTTATTTCTTTCTTTCTTGAAGAGCTAAACCCAAATAGATTATATTTTTAGTTGATGAATTTTCACCAATAGATCACTTTGGTTTTTAAGATTTCAAAAGCAACACTTTAGGTCCTGTTTGATAACCATTTGGTTTTTAGTTTTTGATTTTTTGTTTTTAAAAATTAAGCTTGTTTTCTCTCAATTTCTCTACAATGGTTTTCATCTCCCTTAAGGAAGCATTTGAATTATTAGCTAAATTCTAAAAACAAAAACAAGTTTTTGAAAACTATTTTTTTTAGTTTTCAAAACATGGCTTGATTTTTTAAAACATAGGTAAAAAGTAGATGACAAAACAAGTAAAACCATAGGTGGGAGTAGTATTTATAAGCTTAATTTTCAAAAATCAAAAACTTAAAACTAAATGGTTATCAAACGGAGACTTAGTTCTTAAATTTTGAAGAATTTTTAATTAAAGGAACCATGGATGATAATTAATTTTATTGTTGTTTTACTTTAATAGTAATAATTTTTATCACAACCATTTGTCTGATATTAAAAGTTTAACTACCCATTTAAAAGAATTAGATCAACTAGAAAGATTGGTGTAATTTTGCATTAAAATAACAAGTTATTGATAAAAATTACTGTTTAAATGTATTAGTATGTTATTTAATAATAATGAATTATATTTTAATAATTTGATTGATGTCAATATAAAATAACTAATTAAAATTAAATAATTGATTAATTAGATAGAAGTTTGTAATATTTTATAATTACTAACAAAAAAAAAATTATTTTCTCTTCATTTTAACAAAGAAAATTGAAGAGAATGAAAATTTTAATTTTGCTCCCCCAATTCCCATTATGATATTCTTCCCTCAATTCCCATTATGATAAGAAAATGGGGCCTAAGGGAATAAATATTTTTCTTATTCTTTTTCTTTCCCATATAACAAATTACCAAAATGTGTTCCATTAGATTTAAAAGTCATGCTTTATGAGGACGAAAGTGTAAGGTAGGAGAAAAAACTCACCTGATTCAAAGCTGATTGTTCCCAGTCTTGGCATAAGTAACCTATCTGAGAAATATTCGGAACATTAAGCTTTGCCAAAAGATGACACCCAGTTGCATCCAATATCCTAATATTTGGTGGAAGGTCTGAGATATCTTCAAGATGTTCGCAATCAATTAATTGGATGACCAGAAGCGATTTAAGCTTGCTCATCCCCCTAGGGAGTCTCCTAATTCTCGTCCCGCTCAAGTATAAAAATCCCAACGAATCAAAGCAGTTGAAATTAGCCTCAAGGATATCCAAATCCAATAAACCAGTATTCATCAAATCCAAATTTTCCAATGAAATTCCTAATAGGGCATGATGATTTCCTTCTGAACGACAAGAAACTGCTGTGGAATTCAAAAACTGCGGAAATTTCTCTAACCTCTGGCAGTCATCCAATGAAATATATTCAAGCCTTGTAAGCATATATATGCTACTTGGAAGATGCACCAAGTCTTCACACTTGTACAAGTCCAGATTCGTGAGAGCAGTAAGTTTTTCAATAGATGTAGGCAACTCTGTTACACCACATTCATTTAAAATAAGAGTTTCAAGGCTTCCCATTTCTTCAAGAATATCTGGAAACTTCTTGAGCTTCGGGCAACCAATCAAATCAAGCCTCACAAGAGACTTCCCTTTGAGACCGCCATTTGAAAAAAACTCAAGGTTCAAGCATTTAATAATGTATAATCCGACAAGTTTCGGCATTAACGACATATCACAAATTTCAACCAGCATTTCACAATCTACTAACTTTAAGTGCCTGAGATTTTCAAAATCCTGGTAAAAAAACAAATCATAAACTATAAGAGCTAATAATCCTTAAAAAGGGAGAGTCTTATTGTTATTAATTGCAATTTCTATTTGTCATAAAATTGAAACAGAGCCCACTTAGTAAAACCAAACCAAAACTAAGCAGTTTTTATTTTACTCAATAATATAGTTACACAATTCATTACTTAAACAGATGGAAGTAATGATCATACCTTGAGTTTAGTTAGTGGCGTAATAGGATAATGTGAGATGCTCAATACCCCAAGTTTTTTGGGATGAAAAGTCAATGGTACTATAGAGGATGAAGAATGAGAATATTCAAGCCACCTTAACTCATTAGAAAGATACGACTGAGGAGTCCCAATGACTTTCGCATTACGTATTATAAGCAACCTCAATTTTTTCATTTTTGAAAAGGCTTCAACATGCAAACGCACTTCTACATTGGGCATATTTAAAAATATCCCTTGAATGTTTTTTGTTCCCTGCAAACACAAGCATCAACATCTAAGCAAAGCAAAAGTACCTACTCTAATTTTAGATAACATATATGCATCTCACACTTGATCAACTAATAGTATTTTAAATATGAAAAGACTTATGAGTGATACAAATGAACACAAGAGGAATCTATTATAAGCAGATATGAACATTATTGCTTCTATATTTTGTTGTTTTTTTTAAATAAAATGTTAAGCTACCTGAAAGATGTTTATTTAGTTTGAATTATATTTCGAATCCTTTTAAGAATACATCACAACATCAGAAATCTCATTTGATTTCCTTAACATCTCATGAGTATTGTATATTTGATCACTTTATCATGCAAATATCATAAATGAAAAGTTCAAGCTTTCTAAAATATACAAAGGTTGAAAAATATATTCTAAAATATTAAAATTCATGTTTCAAAATTTATCATCGTTGTTCACATCCCAATTTTGCATAAAAAAATGTTTTGTTGTCCATAGGTATATTATAACTTCCCATTGGTACAGAGCAATTATGGTAGTGTTGGAAAGAAAAAGATAAATGGAGAGTAATAGACCATACCTCATTTTCAGTTAGCACTTGAATAACATCCTCATGATACCACAATCTACTACGTTCTCCAGGATTTGGAGATTCACGGCGAACGATCTCTCTACCCATTACTTGAATCAAGTCATGCATTTGGTATGCATTATCTTCAATATATATAAGACATTTCTTCATAAGCATGCCAATTGCAGAATTAGGGAAGAAATCACAAGCATCGAAAAAAGAGTTTACATTTTCTTTGCTATACCCTCTAAGGAAGCATGCAAAATCTAAAAAAATTGTCTTTTCAAGTTCGTCAAGTCCATCAAAACTTAGTTTAAGTTTATTGTGAACATCCTCGTTTGGAATTTTTTTCAACTTTTGCAATTGGCTTTCCCACTCAAGTTTGCTACAACTGTATAGAGAAGCCCCCACCACAGTAAGAGCAAGAGGAAGCCCATCTGCATATTTAACTGCAGCATTTGAAAGCTCTTCAAAATTCACATCGGGAAGAGGACTCTTAAATGCATTCCAACAAAAAAGTTCAAGTGCATCTGAATGATTTAATTTATCAACCCTATAGATCCACTCAATCTCGTGTAGGTTCAGAAGATGCACATCTCTAGATGTTATGATAACTCTACTTCCAGGACCAAACCAATTTACATTTCCTGCTAATTTTTCTAGCTGGTTTGAATTATCCACATCATCGAGAACAATAAGAACCTTCTTCTTTCGTAGTTTATCCCTCAAGATATTAGTGCCTTCATCGGAAAAAATTATAGGCCTATGCATTTTAAACAACAAGATGTCTTGAAGAAGTGATTCTTGCAATTTCGTTAGCTCATCATCCCTATCGAATTTACATTTTTCTTTTATATTAGGAAGAAAACTGCAACCTTCAAATTGATAGGCAATACGATTATAAATAGCTTTTGCAACAGTTGTCTTGCCTATTCCACCAAGTCCATAAATTCCAATCATCCAGACATCATTGGACTCAATATCTAATGCGGACTCCAGTTGTCTAATATGAGAGTCGATTCCAACTGGATTTTTGGCAACGGTTAAGAGTGTGCGGTTAAGCTTAGTCCGTATCTCTTGAACTATTTCTTTGACAAGAGTAGACTCAGACCTACATCAAAATAGTACAAAGTGATGACTAGATGTCATGGTCTTGCTTAATGAAAATAATAACATAAAATGTTTGTTTTTCAAAATTTTGAATTTAATTTATTCATTGGTCTCACCTCACTTACGAAAAAACCCAAGTAAGCTATTATAAACCATGAATAAATAATCAAGTAGAAAAGAAATACAAAAGATAGTGCGATATATATAAAGGATTATAAAGAAAATTAAGCAATGTTACGTAACCTCTTATCCAAATGCCACCCAGATAAGTTGGCCGCTTTAGTTAGAGCTTTTCTCCATCTCTCGTCCAAGCCTTCCTTGAATATTTCTTCACGTAAAGTGAATGCTTCTTCAAAAGTGCGTTTTTGCCTTCGCACTTCAGAAGGATCCACATCATAGAATACTGGCAAAACCATCTGCCCTTTATGACGGTCCATGCAACTCATAATTCGAACAAGCTCGTTTAAGCACCAAGTAGAAGATGCATAATTTTTGGAAAACACCACAAGGAAAAACCTGGACCCGTCGATTGCTTGACAAAGTTCTTGCGAAATTTCCATTCCCCTGTTCAGCCCCTCGGTGTCCATGAAGGTATTGATCCCAGCCTGCACCAGAGCTTCATGGAGGTGACTTGTAAACGAATTGCGAGTGTCCTCACCTCTGAAGCTCAGAAACACATCGTATGTCCAAGAAGAGATTTCAGAAGCCATTAGAATTTTGCTCCCAAAATTGCACGGTTTGTACCTAAATACTAGGGTAGACTTGAGTCTAGTCAATGATCTTTCTTTTCTTTTTTCCCTTTTGGGCGATAAAGGCAACAAGGAAGCTTCGGGTTATGGGAAAGTGCTTGGTAAAAAGTAAAAACCAACAACACAAATGATGAGGTTAAAGATGGAAATTGAAGCCGTAAGCACCAAGTAGAAGATGCATAATTTTTGGAAAACCCCACAAGGAAAAACCTGGACCCATCTATTGCTTCACAAAGTTCTTGCGAAATTTCCATTCTTTTTCGCTACGTCTTTTGAGGAGTCTTCTTTACTTTCTTTTTATTCTTTTTCTCTCTCTTCTTTTTTACCATAAAGAAAGAAAAAAAGACATACGATAGACTTTTGAGGGTAGACTTGAGTCTAGTCAATGATCTTTCTTTTGTTGCTTGTCTCCTTTTTGTGTGGTTGATGGTTCTTGCGAAATTTCCTTCTTGTTTCTCCTCCTTTTCTTTTTTCTTTTCTTTTTTGCCTTTTGGGCGATAAAGGAAGCAAGGAATGAGGCTTCGGGTTATGGGAAAGTGCTAGGGTAAAAAGTAAAAAGTAAAAACCCAACAACTCAAATGATGATCATGAGGTTAAAGATGGAAATTGAAGCTGTAAATGTTATCATGTGCCACTGCCAGCAGCTTGTCCTTGCTGCCACATCCAAGGACAGATTGCTCAAAGAAAAGAATAACTGTTCAACTAAGAGTTCATGATGGGGTTTAACGTTTTGTATTTGGTTTTTGACCCCAAAAAAATAATAATAATATATATACACACACCCACGCTATGAATGAAGTTTCCCTTCTGTGAATCTTTATTTATCTTCATTTTAATTCTTATTATTAGTAGTACATTAATGAAACAATATTTATAGCTCTGAAACGTATCGTATCTCCAAGAAGGGATTTAATTTAAGAAGCCATAAGAAATTTGCTACCAAAAATCACATTATTTATAACGATGTGCTAAGCAGCTGGCTATCTATATTTGCACTCAAAGTGAACCCATTCACTGATTTTTCCTACGTCTTTTGAGGAGTCTTCTTTACTTTCTTTTTAATCTTTTTCTCTTTCTTTTTTGACCATAAAGAAAGAACGAACGAGCCAACACTGAAATTACAAATCTCGAACATGGGGGAGTTTAACTTTGAGTTTTTACTATAGCACTGTTTCTTTTGTACAACAATGTGGGGTGGCAGAGTAAACTTTCAACTTCGAAGAAGATAAATTGATACTTTATTCACTAAGCTAGACTTAGAATTAGTTTGTCTAGAGCATTTTAATTTTAGTAAAACATGTATCCTTATCAAGTTCTTTAGACCAGTGTCATAATTAGTGAGCCCAATTATTAGGCTAAAGACTGCAATATTTTTATACCAAGTTTAAGATAAATTAAATTCTTCAACTTTGGAAGAAAATAGAACTATGGGACAAACGTCAATTCGAGCATAGTTCAACTTATACAAAGCATGGCCCATCGATTCAATAAGTTAAATGTTCAAATCTCTCACCCTACATATTTAAAATAAAATAAAAATAATAAAATAAAAACCTCACATATTTTTTTTTTTTTAAAAAAAACCTCACATATTTTTAAAAAAAAAGGAAAAAAAAAAACTATGGGACAAACCTTAATGGGAGGAATGGTTGAAGTGAAATGATTGTTCTCACTGATGTGGTGGTGGAAAGTGCTTGATCCACATATGCTCTGATCAATTATCATCACGATTGAGAACAGTTTGAAAAGTGCTTTCTTTTGTGTTAAAAAGATGTTTCGACAACAGTTTGTATTCTATAGGGAAAAATGCAGGTAAAATAGAGTAATGACAAAAATAATGACAAAATTTTGAAATTAATGACAAAAATAGAGTAAGTGCAAAATTTGATGTTTCAAACACAAATTAAATTGTAACCTTACATTGATTGCAGATCATTTGCCAATTTATGTGTATGTAAATGCGCACGAATTTTACGAAAGTAGTAGATGACTGAAGCATTTTAAATGCAAATAAATAAATCTGATAATGTAAAATAATGTTCAATTTTTACCTTTAAACTTGACAATGCGATGACCAAGATGATAACTCGACATTTTTTATTGTTTAGTCACTCTAATTATTTTTGGTGAACAAATAAAGAATGGATTGTTTCCATTAATTCTTATTAATTATTCTATTCTAACCTCCAAATATGATTTTTTTTTTTTAGTACAACAATAAGTAGGATGGAGAATTCGAATTTCTAACATCTTAGTCGAGGACACTTGCTTTATACCAGTTGAGCTATGCTCATGTTTGGAACAAACATGATATTGAATTCAATAGGAAAACATTACATGTAAATAAATTTAAAAATTTTGCTTCAATTCAAACATAACTTTATGGATAATGCATCTATTATCTTTAATATGGCTAAAGGTTCATTCTTCACTCATGTTATTTGTTGAACACAAATAATAATAATATTTAAGTATTCGAGAGAGAGAGTTTTGGGTTGGAATATAAGCAAGTGGAGTATAGAAAAGAGCAAAACTTGGGTGCAGCCTAGGCTGCACTCAAGTCCTGACCACTTGAACACTACAGAAAAAAATGGTTTTGTTTAAAAAAAAAAATTCTATAGTGTTGAAGTGGACCGCTGCACCACCAAGTTTTTTCCATAGACAAAATGCTTTTTCAAAAGCGTTAATTCCAAAAATGCTTTTTCGTAATTTTGACGATTTTTTTTTTTTTTGAAGTTCACTTTTTCAAAAGCGTTCATTTCAAATTGAATTACAAAAATAATGCTCAAATTCAAAATATTGTTTTCCTTAGAGGACAAATAGTCCGTTGTTAATTGGAATCATAATGTTACTTAAAGATTTAAACCTGCATAAACGTTAGTTTCTCCCTCATTTTTTACACTAAACATAAAGAAAATCTCGAAAGTATATATTAGGGTAAATTGGTTGAAAATTGTAGTTAAAAAAATAAATTGGCAAAAACATATGGATTTAAAACTATTTAGAAAAAGAGGATAGTTTTTTTGTCCTTATTGGACTTGACGTTCAAGATACGCATAACATTTGAAATGATTAAAATATTATTATTATTTTTTGTCTGTTTGTGGAATGTGTCGCATTCCACTTTTTTTTTTTTTAATTTTATTATTTATTTATGTTTATTTTTAACCTATTAAATGATTTTTTTTTTCCTTTTTATAAGGTTTTTTTTTCTTTTCAAAAAGGTATTAAATTTTTTTTTTTGCAAAAATTGATTTAGATAATTCTATAATTTTTTAAATGATATATCTATTTTTTTTATTTAAGCCATTAAATATTCTTTACAAAATTTGATTTAAAGAATATTATAATTTTACAAATACTATACTATACATCTAAAAATGCATTAAATTTTTAAAAATATATAATTAAATGCATAAGCAAATCATTTTTTTCTTCTTTTTTTCAAGCTAGTAAATGTTTTTTTAAAAAAAAGGTGATCTTGAAACTTCTATAATTTTACAAGTTGTAACTATATATTTTTTCTTTATTTTTTAATTACAAATTTTGAGACATAAATATTTTTGTTTGATTATTTTGATTTTACTTAGGTTAAATTATAAATTTAGTCTATGAACTTTGAAGTTTGTGTTTATGTGGTCCCTGAACTTACAAAATTACAAATTTAGTCTATGAATTCTCTAATTTTTTAAAATTAACAGATCTACTGGACACAGAATTGAAATTTTAGAGTTCCATTGGACATAAAATTCAAATTTATATCTAATAGATCATATAATTTTTAAAACTTTTGAACTTGTTAGGGACCTATTAGACACAAAATTGAAAGTTTAAGGACCTAATAGACACTTTTGAATGTTCATTGACCAAATAGGAACTAAACTTACTTGTAATTTAAATTTTTACTTATTTTATTTTATTTTATTTTGAACTTAACATGTTAAAAAAAATTAATCATTTAATGAGTTTAAAAAAGGAACAATAACAACAATTTTTATTTAAAAGAAAAAACAACTTATAAAATTGTTAGGCTCAAAATAAATAAAATCAAAATAATCAAGCAAAAATATTGAATATAAATTAAGTCTCAGAATTCATAAAATTATGAAAGAAAAAAAATGATTTTCTTATGCATTTAATTCTGTCTTTTTTTAAAATTTAATACATTTTTAGAAGATGTATAGTATAGTATTTTTAAAATTATAGTATTCTTCAAATCAAATTTTGTAAGGAACATTGAATGGTTTAAACAAAGAAAATAGATATATTTGAAAATTTATAGAATTATCTAAATCAAATTTTTGCAAAAAAAAAATATTTAATACATTTTTTGAAAAAAAAAACCCTTATATAAAAGAAAAAAAAAGCATTTAATAGGTTAAAAAATAAACATAAATAATTAATAAAATTTAAAAATAAAAAAAAATAATAATAAAAAGTGGAATGCGTCTCTTCAAGAAACACATTCTACAAAAAGACAAAAAAAATAATATTTTAATCATTTCAAATGCTATGCATATCTTGATAGACGAAGTCCAATAAGGACAAAAAATCTGCCCTCTTTTCCTAAATAGTTTCAAATCCATATGTTTTTGCCAATTTGTTTTTTTAACTACAATTTTCTACCAATTTACCCTATATACTACATATAAATAATAATCAGATTAAATAAACCTAGATTAAGAAAAAAAATCACAACTTCGTGTCAAAGTTGGAGAGGGCCGATGCATGATCTCAGCCGTGAAAAGATTATGAAGATGTGACAATGAGAGGAACATAGCATGGTTGTTTCTCTCTTCAGCAAGCTTGCTGGTAGTTAAAAGTGGAGTTTAGCAAAATATAAAGACGTTTTTCTCTGGTGTCACCATCCTTTTCGCTGGCAGAGTTCCAACTATTCTCTCCAGCTAACATAAAATAGATAATAGATTAGTATAACAGAGCAAGAGCAGAAGGGTAGAATGGTAATTTGAAGCCATTTTAGTAGTTTTATATTCCAACGACAATATATTTTTTTTAGTTCAACATGTGACTATGTGAAGTATGGGATTCGAACATCTGACCTCTTGGTCATGGTATATGCCTTAACCAATTGAGCGATATTCAAAGTTGGCTATTCCAACGACAATATTTAGCAGCTTAAGAAGTTTTGTTATATCTTATTCAATCCAACAAATACAACTACAAAACAAAACTTAGACAAGTTCCCATTTTAGTCCAAGTGCGTCAAAAATACCATGAGTCACAAGAGTTGGGAACTGTCGTACAAAGTTGTAACTTCTCTATATTTGTTTAACTAGTCATGGATTTAGACTTTCTTTTTTTTCTCTCTCTTTTATACCAGGAAGGAATACTCGAAGATCTCTAGCTGTTTATTCTTCATGTGAAATTTAAAACTAATAAAATAAAAGGAACAGGGATCCCATTGTAACTATCAGTAATAGCTAATGCATATAGCACATCAAGATGGCAAGGCATTATAAACAGAAACACAAACATCTTTCATTTGTAAAAGAGTTCTTAACATCAAATCTCAAACAATTTCTATTACGCACAGAAACACTTACCCGGAGCTGATCAAAAGGAGAAAATAGAAATCTGCAGGTCATGTTCTCGGATCCATCAAGCATATTTACAGTCTGAAGTGGGGTGGGAATGTCATAATGAAATCAAACATATAGTAGAACATAATATTAATATTCGTTCAGTAGAAAATCATCATGTTTACCTCAGGGTAAAACTCTTTCCTCTCCGGCAAGGAATAGATTACTAAGCTTTGTATGCCACGAATCTAAGACCAAGAAGAAAATAGCATGGTCAAGAATAACAATTTGTATTACCGAGGACCACAAGTAATGGAAACTACTAAAATCTATAGCTAAAGAAACAAATTAAAGTCCGGTACAAATGTTTCCCAGTAGCAGATAACAAATACACACTAATGAAGGTGAAATTGAGCTTTTGAGAAAAGTACATAGCCTTAGAAATAACCTTATATCTGTGATAAAAATGAGCTCTATCTGTGTATTACATGATCTTCCGCTTTCCCTCAAAAAACCAATTTTGTGCCCGTGAGATATCACTTTGTTTTGTATACCTAAAGAACAAAACTAGATCGTTATGCATGACAATACAAGCAATCGAGGATGCAGCAAAAAAATTTAAATCAATAAAATTATGCATCAGTTTAGAAGTAAAACAATTGGCTTCTTACTCCCCAAGAAGACAGAAAGAAGCATTCTTCACCTTCAAAAAGTTTTGAACTCGGACAAACTCAAAGTAAGAACTAATGAATAGCATGACTCCAGCCTGAGTGCAAAATTCGACAGGTAAGATGAGGCAAAAAATATATAGATAAAGACTTCGACAATCTCACAAGTAGACAGATCTTCTAATATCCAAAAAATCATCAATAGTTAGTTACCTGACTAGATTCGTTTATCTTTGGAAACACCTGACCATTTTAAATCATCATATCAATAATAAAGATATTTAGCCTCACTTCTGATAACTTTTTTTCCAGAAAGTTCTATCTTTGACTTTATATTCGCTTAAATTGACCCAGTCAAATCCTCTAACAACTAATTGAAGCAATTATTATTTGAGATCAAAATTGATCAAAATCAACCGGATAAATAAGAACCTTAAAGAAATAAAATCAACCTCTGCTGATACTAGATTTTAAGCACATTCAACTTCTTGTATATATTCCATTTTCGGCCTAACATCATTTATCATTCTGAACATCAAGAAAAGATTCATAACTATTTCAAAAGCTCTAACCACTGCATGAACGATCGTCTTTAAATTATTGCAGGGGAGGCCAACACCACACGAAAAGCCATAATCAAAATTAAGCCCCATGTCTTTTGACCAAACCAAGCTCAACTAAACTAACATGTTTACACCTTTCTATTCCCCCCAAGTGAAAAGCATTTTGTATTGCACCATTAAGGGCCTATTTGGAACGACTTTCCAAGTGCTTAAAAAAAGGATTTTAAGTGCTAAAAAGTATTTTTAATCACTTAGAAAGTCATTCCAAACAAGCTCTAAACGTAATTTCTTGGAAAAGTACTCAAGACGAGCATCATCAACATCAGCTATTGAGTCTGCATCAAATCTCTCGTACACCTGACACAAATGTACAAACACAAAAAGTACCCAAGATGAGCTTCATCAACATCAGCTTTCATGATGTTTGGCTACATATAAAATTTCAAAAATGCTTTAAACAACTTTAAGGTGCTTTTGTAGGGACCGCTTAGTATTCTTTCTGAAGTTCTTAATGAGAAATTACTTCACTTGGAAATTAACATGAGATAAGAAACCAACATCATATTCAAAGCAACTGCTGCAAGAGGAGCAAGGAAAAGAAAAGGCATAATGAAGTAGACAAACCTGGCGGACTTGGAGCACCACTTTTGGAAGAATGCCTTTGTATTCACATAACAACCTCAACTACCACATGTCATGTTGATCATTGAGGATATATAATAAATAGAGATGAATCCATACTAAGTCAAAGAGAATCAGTAAAACAAAATATCTCTGGCCTTGAGAAATGAATGCCCTTCTCCAGCTAGCTAATTTTTTAAGAGTGTGTAATAATAGGTCCCCAAAAATTAAAAAAAAAAATTATGGTGATTCCCTAAAGCGAAGGCAAGTTATAAGGTAGAAAAGAGGAAAGTGAGAAAGCATAGATAATTGTAATTTGATAGAAATAAGATTTTCATTTACTGTTTCTTTCATTATATCTTTGTACAATTTTCAATTTTACTCTAATAGCTAAAGGATGTCTTTATCATTTTTATGTTTCAATTTCAAGATAACTATTTAAAAAAAATATTTATATTCAATCGGAAGGAAAAAATTAGACTGAAATAAGATGAAAATGAAAAAAATGCTTATAAGAACATGTCAAACAGGAAACTGGCATGCTTAACCAATGTACAAAGATTCATGAAGTAGAAAGGAAAAGAATTCTAAAAAAAATCAGCGAGTTCAGGAATAAACATACATTTTCTGACATGCACAAGCATCAAATTTCCAGAGCAAAATTTAAAAATGCAATCCAGATTTGGTATGAAAAGAGCATTTGACTCCTCAATTGGTCTGTATTATTCTTGTCTAACACTCTCAAAGAACTATCCAGTATCCAATAATCAATTAAGAATTAAGAAAACAATCACTAAGAAATAGAAATGAAGTTTTTGCGTTACAATAATGTAACAAAGAAAAAAGATGCACCTTTCGTTGGAAGTTGTTGCAGTAGCGATTGAAAAATCCATTTATATCTAATAAAAAAAAGGTGTAGAAAAAAATTAAAATACTTCATCGCAATCATTAGGAGTATGATAAAAGAATCAATGTCATGAATACTGCTATTCATACAAGATCTGAACATCAGAAAACTACTAAATTGCCCTTTAGAACGAACTAATACTTCATTAACAGGGAAAAATCTAAAACACCATTTTGGGATAATTGCACAGTACGCTATGTGGAGATGCAATTGTATTTGCAGATACCATTACTCGATCCAATACGTTTTTATTTTATTTTCTTAAATTCCCTTTTATTCATTACTTATTCGTGTTACTATTTTATTCTTACCTTTTATCTTTTTCCAAAAAAGAATCAACAAATAACCCCTACCAAACTCATAATTGTTAATTCATATATTTTCCCTAAAAATGTGAATTAGTTGATGCACGACTTTTTTTTTTATGGGATAGTTGATGCACAATTGTTAAAACTAAACAAAATTTTTTTGAGTTAACAATATGCGGGGTGGAGGATTCGAACCTCTGATCTCTTGGTCGATGACACATGTTTTATGCCAGTTGAGCTATGTTCCTGTTGGCATAATGAAATTTTTATTAACATAGATATATAAATAAAACATGGTAAAGTTTTAAAATGTTTATCATGTGTGTGAACACCTTCCCTACTCACAAATGTCCACCACACCAAATTTTGTTGATGTAAACAAAATGATTCTTTTTATTATTAGGCATCCAATCACATGATTCACACCCAATTGTTGATGACTCAAACTTTTTTTCTCAAAAGACATCCTTATGGACATGATTTAATCTATGTCACAATGACATTGAGACAGAAATTACACCTTGTATGGTTCAAAAAGAATTGCACATACATGGTTCGACAATTTACATAGAACAACCCTCTTGCTCAAGTGATATCTAATCAAAGACCCCACTTTTGCAATTATGTTAAGCCATTTTTGACATGTAGTAAAAAATTTAAGTTTTGAATCCACCAAGAGTATTCTCATTCACATAGTATATAGCATTAAATTGAGTTAGAAAAATGACTTAAAAACCCAAAATTATTTGTAGATTCAAGAAATTGAGCTACATGGATTGGATTGTATACAAATAACAGGTAGACACCTTACCTGGGTTTGAGTGAAAACCCAAAACTATTGACTGCCTATAGAACCTCGCATTTCCATCAAGATACCTACAAATATGAAAGTGATTTTATACATGTAGATAATGGGATAAAATTTTCAATCATGCAAACCTAATGAAATCACGTTGAGTATAATAATGAACAAAGATAATCTGAAACATACCACTGTCTTATCCGCATCACATCAATTCCATGCTGCTTCGGTATCTTATTCATGTGTTCAATAACAGTATTCACATGGGACCAATTCTAGTTTCATTAGAGAGAGCTCCAAGTTATTATGCAGCATAAAGCCTATAAACAAAAATTCTAATTTAGTAGCATAGTAAAGTTACCTGCATCGCAATAATATCTGCATGATCAATGATTAGGACCTGTTCATATGAAGCACAATCTTCGTATCAGCGACATATACATAAAAGGAAAAGAGGAGCTACACAAGAATACACTTATAGCACAGAAGTAATACCTCAATGGAAGAAAGATAATCGACATCTTTCTCGTTTTTCTCTATTTCGCCAAGTTTCTGACAAAAAGTGTTCGTGAGTAAATTATGCATTTCAAACTTTATAGAAGATGCCAAAATACATCCAACCACACCTTAAATATATCAACCAATAATACTTAATGGCTCATTGACTTCTACATTATTGGCAAGAACATAATTGGTGGAGTTCATTTTCACTATAAATATTTGAAACTACAAAGAATCTCGTATTATGAGCCAGAGTATCATTATCGTGAAAAAATTTTCAAATTCATAATCTACAAAATAGTCAAAGTATGAGAATATCTACTCACGTATAGTGGAAATATAAATTTTTGGGGTAAAGAAATGCTTATTAAAGTTAACGGAGAAATAACTCATTGTAATCAGACCAAGGGGAGATGCAACAATTATGTCCGATGAATAGAAATCACTAAACAACTTAATGCTCTTCCTACAAAAGAATTGATACAATTAAGTTTAAAAAATTAATTTATTTTGATTAGATGAAAAAATAAATTTTATTAATAAACAAATTTACAATTTCAAATTAAAAAGGAAAAAAAAAAAGCACAACCAAAGGAGCAATCCAAAAGCAAAATACACAAAATTTACAAATAGTATCCAAAAAAAATGTTTAAAGCATGTCAATGTTGTGAACATTTTCTTTTTTTGGAAATCAAAACTGCAAACTATAAAATTAAAATTAAAAAAAAAAAGTTTAAAATCCTATACCTTAGTCACAAAAAAAAAATGATAAACATATAATCAATTGTTGAGAAAGGAGAGTAAAAGCCTATAGTACTTTCTGATCATATGTAAAATAAACATTTCATAAAGTTACCATATTAGACAGTCACGAGACTTCTTCTCTACCAAAAAAATGAATTTGAATAGAACTATAATGCATGTGTAATTCACCTGGTGAACTTGATACCGATCATAAAGAGATCCTCATTATTCCCACCAAAGAGTGCATGATAGTCAGAAAGATTTGAAGATTTTTGAGAGCTGGAAATCTGGTCATCCATATCTTCATTCTTCCCAACATCTCCATTTCCAAAATCTTTGTATAGACGGTCAAGATGCTCCACTGTAACCTAAAAATCAAAGGCAAAAGGTTAAAAAGGAGCTAGGTATCTTGGCTATGGTAGAACACTCAATTGTCTCCTTCAACTTTGGGGTGTTCTTCATTGCTAGGCATGTAGTGCAATGGGTGTTGCTGGTTTATCTGACTAGTAAAATTGAATGTGTTCATTGCCCCTTGTAAACTAAGCAGATTCATTTAAACTTCATTTGCATGTGTCCATAAAAGTGCGCATGAATGAAAACGACCCATTTGGGATCAAAGGTGAATGAAATGAAGAAATACAGCAAAATATATATATATTCCCGTTCCCACCACATGTCTAATATGACTCAAATGATATAAACAGTTTTTTCCACATGTTTATGATTATTGTCAACTACTACAGCAATATTGACATAGATATCTAATCTGAGGAAGTAGTGCAACGCAAGTAGGTGACTTCAACATATTACATTCCAGAAAATAACCTAGCACATGTCCTACAAAGGTTACACTAATGTAACAACCAAGATCGTGTGAGCATTGAATGTAGTAGCAACGTGCTAAAAATGCAAAGGAAAGCTAGTACTGCAAGTTATATAGTCCATTCATCACAAACATACTCCTTTCGTTAGAAGAATTATATACCTTGTTTGCTGACGGGGTGAGATGTATCAGCCTTTTAATTACACGAAGTGCAATGCTTGCAAGGGGCAATAAAATCAAAACCTGAAGCAGATCATTGCAACAATGAATTTAACTTTTTTTTGTTTTGACAAAGCAAACCACCTCTAGAGTTAAGTACAAGCCAAAGCATACGTATCCACAAGAAAAGTTCACGAAAGGTGCCCCTTGAGTTAATTACAATAGGGAAGTATAAATATAATTTGAAAGCTAACAACAAATCTAAATAATAAATTTTCATTTATTATATAGAACTCATTGCAAGAATAATGTTTATTTAATCAAGCATAGACATCGCTGGACATAAATTGAATGCAGTGGTAAACAAAAACCCAAAGTTGACAGAACAAATAGTTTCAACTTTCAAGTTTCTTTTGTTTGGTTTAAACATATAGAAAATTGTTATTTAGAAAAAGATGGTAATTGGTTGATGCCTGAGATGTATCAGGCTTGGAAAGTCATTACATTTACTTAAAATGCTTTTTCCCATTACAGAAAAAACAGAGTCATCCCATAGACATTATGACTTAGTTGTTCTACGTTCTGCTGATGCAGGATCACCAAGTGAGTTTCAAAGTGCTAATGCACGTATAACAGCAAATACTATGGGAATGTGGGCAAAGTAATGCAGGAATACCAGTAGCTACAATAACTACGTTTGAATATAAAATGTTGAGAGTAACATACAAAGATCAATTTTAGCGGGGAAATACCAGAAGTCTACAAAAATGTGTAAATTGTTTTTTTTTTTAAAAAAAGTGTATAGAATTATAAGTGAAGGTAAATGTTTTGGCTTGCATTAAATATATAACGTGACGTGTAAGGATTGCTAAACCAGATTAAGCAGACGACGTAGAACTGGAAAATGAAGACCAAAAACAAAGTGAAATAGTAGTCACGAAGAAATGCATTAGGCAACCACGATCAGCAGAAGAATTCTAGTTAAAAATTGGCATAAGATCATCATCTTTACATTTATGGGGTGAAACAGATAAAATAGAAAATTTGGAAAGAAAATAGATTAGACTGCCTCCAAGTCCTAAAGAAAAATTCATGAAGAGATAAGGGGAGCCAAAAACAATTAATTGGAGACACTCAGAGCCTTTTCAGTATTGCATGTAAAAAGAATATGTAGAGGGGCCACTATTACAACCTTTGGACGAGTAAATCCATGATCAAGAAATTTCTCTCCACTAAGAATCTCGGCACAGTCTTGATGCTTGGCCACTTTTGAATCATTCTTTGATATGAGGTCTCTAGTTTTGAAAACATGATTCAACTGCAAAACATATTTTTCCTGAAATCATTCACAAGAACAAAAAAATATTCTAAATGATTTTCCATAAGGAGAGAGATAGAGGAATGCACACACAGAATGCATAATATATGAGTCCATGATGCTCGAGTCTTCGTCAAGACCTTTCAAATGAAAGGGTTTCTTGTTGCAGTACAGTATATCTCGGTAGCTGTTGCTAGAAAGAAAACTAGAAGGATAAGCAATATATATGCATGTGCACGCACGCGCACACAAACAAACAATTATGGGAGTAAATAATCCACAAACACAAATATTTCACCACTCTTGACAGGCAAACGGCCCAAACCCACTGCTTTTAGCAATCCAACAAAATCTATACCTCCATAGCATCAACAATCTTATCTAGCAAATTTCAACTTCTAATTAGTAGAGTCTTTGACAACCGACAACAATCACAAAATGTCAATTCTCATAGAACTCGTAAAATAGCTTGCCAACTTTTCTTGGTATGTAAATATATGTAATCCAAAGTTTTACACACCAGTATGGTGCCTTGAGGACTCAAACACGGGACCCGGGGCAGTCAAGCCACCTTTTCTTGGAATGTCAGTTCTGAAAGTGGTGGTTGGAAAAACTTTTGGCCTTTTGAATTCCTACTTTGTGAGGCCAAATAATTTTAGGGATTTTATTCTTCTATTGTTTTTTAGGTTGAGGCTAAAGGAGAAGTCAAAGAACCTTTGAATCATGTCAACAATATCATGGTTATTTTTTGGCAAATGGGGTTAGTAAGAAACAAAAGAATTTCCAATAGCATGAAGACTCCTAGGGTAGAGGTTTGCTATTAAGTGATTTTGTCACCTCTTCTTGGGCTTCCCTCTCTAAAATCATTTGTACTTAATCTATTGCTATAAACCATTGTGAGCTTTCCTATAATATCTTGGCTTTTGTTCAGCTTCCTGCGGTATGTAATTTCACTTAATCTATGAAATTTATGTCTAATAAAAAAAACAGAACAAATTCCCAAAGCTAAAACAGCCTAAAACCTCAAACTAGTAGTAGGTTTAGTTAATATAAGTACTCAACTTACTTATTGGCACTAGCAACTAGCACTCTTCAAAAGTCGGCTGAACTAAAGGCATGACAACAACTGATGCAAAGATTGAAACTTCCAGCATTAAAATTTCATGAAGCAGTTTTTTTCCTCTGACCAGGACTTGTTTATATGAAAAGATTGAGTTAGAGAGAAGCAAGATTGTTGGCAAGGGAGGACCCTTTTGGGATAACAATTCGGCAAAGATCCAACTAGTTACACGATATTCAGAAATGATCCTTGGATGAGTTGATGATATCAAGGGATTATAAACGTAGGTCTCTAGACTCTGGGGAAAGAATTACATATTGGAAAGACAACAAAGAAGCTAACTTCTCAGTCTCTTGATCAAGTCAAGCTCTACAAAAGAAAGAGAGAATATTAAGAAATACGGTAGATCGGCGAGGTTCTCACTCCTGGCTGTAAATTTTTGTTTAAGACCAATGCTTACTCCTACATCATACCTATGTTTTCTATTTCATCCCACTTGGAGTCTACTTAAATGTAAATACCTCATTTAAACTTATATTTACAAATATGTTTATGAAAAAAAAAATTGAATAGGAATACGTTAATAAAATATCCAATTCTTATCCCATAAAAGAAATCTTTTGATAGGGGAGAACATGAGAGCTTGTGAAGGTGTGTGGCAATATATCCAAAAGCATGTGTATACATGACCATATGCGCATATATATACCCAAAAAAGAAAAAAGAAAACTCACAAAGGGAAAAGAAAAATCTTTGTCTCAATGAATAAAAGTCAGTGCCTCCAGATGTCTTGTACACATCCAACCAGTGCTCATATAACCTTAGCTTATGATCGTAATTACTGGATTTAATGTCTAGATCCTAAAATATAATCATTAAAAATATTTAACACAAACAATCATAAGAAGAACTTGAGAATTTAAATTTTTTATTAGGATGAAAGATGAGATCACAAAAATAAATCAGATTGCAAAAACTCTATAGATATTAAAATTAAAATACCTTTAAAAGGAACTCATCGGTCCCCGACCACTTGCAGTTTGACATCCCTACTGCAGGAACTGCCTATGTTTATTTCCATTTCATTTTAAGGAAATTCTCAACCTCTTATTTAGATAACTTGTGCTCCATGTGTTTGTTAAATGAACTGCATATAAAGAAGTATAAGCAATAACTCATATGACTATGATCTCTATGGCCAACTAGATTTCCATTCCTTAATTTTCTTTTTACAAGGAACGATTATAATAATAATAATAAATTAAAAGGCCACAACCACAATCTTCCAACCAACATCCTTTCAGTTACCAACCTCTTCTATCAAAAACACTTAAGGAAAATTGTCTTCATCTAGTCGCCAAAACTTAACAACCCAACCCAACACCAATGAGTTGAGTTGGGATAATAAGTCTTATAAAATTGATTTGGGTAGAACCAAAACAACTTGAAATCACTAATTAAAAAAATATATTGCATTCTACAGGTGGTAAAGTATTCGAATTCGTATTTCCTTTCACTAGGTGCCTCTTTTGACTTTTCCACCTTCAGAAAATTTTGCGAACATTTGACTTAGAACTTTGAAAATAGATAGTTCAAGAATTAAATTTTATACATCAGAATAGACAAATAAGCTCATAATGTATTGGTGGTTTACTCTCTTTCTAATGTTTTCTAAAATAAACGATTAAACCAACTTAACCTGGATAGAGCCCATAATCTAACTAGAGTCATTGAGATGAGGCAAATTTCCTATCCAAACATTTGAAATTGTCCAACACTCCACCCAACCCAATCAACGAACACCTAAAGTTTAGAATTTTAAAAATCTGTATTATATAGTTTAATAACCAAACAAGCAACTATAGTTGTTATGCCATTGACTTCATGGTTCCAATTTAAGAAAGGGTACATTGGATATTTCAAGAGAAATCTAGAACATGAGATTAGATCTCAAAAATAAAAGGACATGATTTATATGATTCACCATAAAATTATGGGCTAACCTAGTTCTATCTGATGTAGAAGGGGCACCATGCGAACCAACCTCAAGTTCATTTTCATGATCTGTGTCGGACCTATCAGATTTAGCGTCATCTTCGTTTTGAATGTTTAGCACTGGCACAAACATATTGTTCCCCAAAGATGGACTTCTACGGGACTCATCATCAGTCACTACAATATGGAGAATTCATACAGATGAAAATAAAAGCAACAGTTTACCATGGGATGAATCCAAAAAATAATATCAAAAATAAAGTCAGGTTATATAAGTTCAATAATATCAAAAATAGCAATGCCATGAGAAGCCCATACAACTTTTACCTTCCTCCTTCTCCTCCTCCTCCTCCAATGCACTAAAAGATTCAGAACATCCATCCTCGTCATCCTCTGTGTCACTTTTCCCTTCTTTTTGTCTTTGTCTAAGAAAAAACATGGACAATGCAAAGCAGAAAAGAGTAAGTTTAAATTTAAGGCAACTATAACTTAGGTGCCTTAGCTGCTTGCAAAAAGAAATAATAAAAAATATTTTTTTAGTTACAATGTAAGTTTATTCTAAGTGAACTTTAATGATTCCACAAGCCAATTAGTACAAAAAGAAATATTGTGTTGTCCAATAACTTATATATTGAGCAAACATGTCACTCTCATGGTAATTTATAAACATAATATATCCTCCAGTACACAATTAACGGCTCAAATTAGAAGTTTTGTAAATAAGCATCAGGTCTCAACATTAAATACGGCTAATTATCCAAGATCGTCAGAATCAATTTTGATATTTCCTCTTTTGACGGCCTAGCTTCTAGTTTGTCATGCAAGATTAGTAATTGGCCCAACTCTTACTTGAGGCTTTCTCTAAATGGCAAGCATCATGATAGAAACATGGACAGTTCAATAATAAATCAAGCTTATGCATGGAATGCAACCCCAACAAATAACTAATCAAGGAATCAAACACGATTGGACAAACTAAAGATTGTAAATATTCTTTAAAATTATAATAAACCACATACAATAGCATTGACTTTTTTAATAATAATAATTCATATTCAAAATTCAGTTAATGAATATTACCTTTTCGTACATGAAGCAGCAACATCCTTATTACATGATTGTAATTGCCTTAACAAATTATCATAGTTCGATTGCTCTTTGAAAACTTCGAGTTCCTCGGCCTCACTGACTCCTACGCATAAATTCACCATAATTGTGTTCACATGTAGAAAGTACGTGCAGATTAAAGGAACTATAAACACAAATACTTCATTGTCAATAAGAAAGAATACATAAAATAGTCATCTCAAAACTGTATTTCTTCATGAACTAGCTAAGCCATCAAGCCATATTTCCAACAAAAGAAGAAAGAAAGAGAAAAGGAAAAATCAAGAATCCTCACCTCGTTTGCGAACTATTTGCTTCACCATTGATGACTATTTTGTGGAAAAAATTGAAATGATCCCAACTTCTATGTTCATGTCACGTTCCAATGTTATCTTGAGACATATAAACAAAAATGTTATAAATAAAAGCTGACCATTTTTTATTTTTAAAAAAATGTTATTGATCTGGCTCTATATTTTGTTACAAAAAATCAAAATTTGCAAGCAAGGATTAAAGGAGAATAACTGAAAATAGACACAAGCATCAAAATTGAAGAATTAAATTCATAATTTAACATTCAATCTATGATCAACAATTGGTCAAAGCTATTTTGCTAGCCCCAATCCAGATTTCAAGCTCTTGAACAGGTAGAGAGGGATAGAGAGTAATTCTAATAAACATGTTAATTTAAAAAAATTATAAGAGGATCCAATGCCGTATGTACCTTGGGAAAGCAAAACCCAGAAACCACAACTCAATTTCTATAACCTACCACCAAAGACTTTCAAACACTCCTCAATAAAAACTTTATAATACTCGCACAAATACAATAGAGTAACAACAGTCAGCCCCTAAAACGAAAACTATGGGGTCTCGGAGCGAGTGAAAAAACCCTTTGAAGTCGAGACGCTCTTAAGAATGCGTTATGCCTAAGTACGACCAGCCAAGAATGAGCCTACTGACGGCAACTAGTCCATGGAAGTACGAGCAGCAAAGAGATAGCCGTTGCAAACAACAATTTTTCCCAATACTTGAAAGAAAAGTAAAAGAGTAAACCAAACAAATGGAAAAACTGAGAAAACTTACCGTAGGCTTCAGAGAAGTACCAAGGACTTAAAGCGATGGCAAATGAGAGTGTTGGAATGCTATGAATATTCAACAAGAGTGGTCGAAACTCAGAAGGTTTGGACGCCGTCGGAAAAAAAACCGTTGCTTATTGAGGTTTTAAACCAACGCGGGTTCGGTCGGTTTTTATCAAATCAGCCGAACCAATCGACATAATGTTGTAAATTTTTTTCCATTTTTTAAGTAAAATTATCTAATCTCTATATTATATAATAAAATCTATATCTATAATATAGTGTGTATAAATACATACCTACTTACCTCTCTCTCTCTCTATATATATATATAGTCTATATCTATATCTATACCTACCGTATATATAAAAAGTATAGTAAGAAAAAACTTTTTGTGTCAATTTTATCCCTTCACTTTTTAATTGTATGTCTACTTTGCCCTTTGATCTTTTTATTTTTAAACCCTCATTCAATACCATCATTATAAGAGGTTAACCGTTCATCTTCCTTTCTAAATACTAAACCCTACAAGAATCTCATACTATGAATACAAGCTACAATAATATTATAATTTTATTTTTTAAGTTGAAAATACTCTTTTAACAGTAATAATGTACCTTCAACTTTCATGGTTTTCTGAAACGGAATTAATGTGGAAGGAAGAGTAAGAGGGTAATGAAACGTCAACTCATAGAAGACGAATAATTGTAAACTCCATTACTAAGACCCCCCAATGAAGGATATAAGCAATTCAATCGAAACTCTATGAGAAAGATTGTAGTTGCAGTGCAGTGGAGAGATTTATGAAGCAACAAAGAGCTCGAGAAGGAATTAGGCTTGGAGAATGAATGAATTCAGTGAAGAAAGGATGAATACTCTTCTCAGAGATTTGTGTTTTTGTGTTTTGATCTTGCTATTTATGTTTCACTTTCTCTTATGCTCTGTTTGGCGTATGGATTTGATAAAAAATTGTTTCAAATTTCAAGATTTTAAAAGATAGAAATGATTTTAAATTCCTATATGCGTTTTGAACCAAATTGATTTGAAACCTCCAAAATTAAAATTTCTTGTTTGGATGCTCACAAGAAATGAAAAAAAAGTATAACATTTTACTATTATGCCTTTATGATTTTGCAAAAGATTATTTTGATTAATAACAAAAAAAAAATTAATATCAAATAACAATGTAAAATACATATTACCATGAAAACATACCATTAATCAAAACAAATGAACTTATTAAAGTGAAAATTTGCAAATGTTATCATTGTTGTAAAAAAGAAAATTAAAAAAAAAAAAAAAAAGAGTTGCAAACATCTTAATTCAAGAGAAGAAAATAAAATTTGAACTCAGCCAAATCTAAACAAAACCCATCAATTATTGCCTCCCATTTTCCAATATAGTCATTCTTTGCGCATTGATTTTGAACATCCAAAAAATGTCGACTATGGAATCAGATAAAATGAAGCTAGAAGCATTGAATGTCATCTCATGTGAAATTTCCATATTTTGCAACTCATTAAAAACTGCCTCAACACTGTAAATCTGTCAATTATGCTCTCCATAGAATTTGTTGCCATATCTAATTTTTCTCCAATCAAGTCAACTACATGTGACTTCTTCTTGTTGCACTTAGAAGCCGAAGAAGATGCTTGATTTGTTGATTTTTTTTTAGGGTGACTATTCATAGAATCGTTATCCTCAAAACTTTCTAGATGAATTTCCTCTTGTTCCATCATTTAAACGATGTCATTGATATTCAAGCATTCGTCCATTTACCAACGATGTACCTTCTCTTTTGCAACTCTCTACAAATGTTCCAGTTGCTCTGTCTTTCTCAAAAAGTTCTCTTAAGATATCAAAGTTGTAAATTGGTTTACCTCAAACTTGTTGAGGTTTTGGATAAGACTGATCAAGCAAATACAAAAAAAAATTATAAGAACAAATCAATATTGGTATGGAAAAAAATGAAAACAAAAGTAATAGCTACCTGAATCAAACCCTCCCAAACAAATTAAATAAATATATAAAAAGGAACAAAACATATTATTCTTATCAAATCAATTAAAAAAAAAAGTTTGAGAGATGAACAAAGCAAAAAAAAACTAACCTCTAGCTTGCTTGGCTATAAAAAGCTTGTTGGAATATAGAACTGCATTGAAAATAATGAAATTATTTTTATCAGTTTAAAAAAAATAGCAAAATACATTGGAGAAATAAAATAGAAACCTAATCTTGAGTTTGCTTGAATAGCCTTGCAGTATAAGGAAGAAACTATGATAGGTAATGGAGTGGCGTAGACTTTTGCTTATAGTGAAGAAACTATCATGAAAAACTATCGTAAGGATTAAATTAAAAAAAAATGATTGAGGTAAAATTGGAAACAAATTTTTTAAAGTTTAAGATCATGTCAAATTCGACCTATTTAGAATGGAATTTTTTTTTCAAAAAAACAAGATTTCAAATCCTAAACAATTTCAAATCCGTTACTTTTTTTTGCCATCCAAACATGTGAAATGATTTCAAATCGTAACTGATTTAAAATCATCTCAAATCATAGGGTTCCAAATAGGGGTTAATGCTTCGTTTGACGACCATTTTGTTTTTTGATTTTCTGTTTTTGAAAATTAAACTTATGAATACTACTTTTACATATAGTTTTCTTGCTTTGACACCTACTTTCTAAAAAAATATTTTAAAAAACCAACCCAACTTTTGAAAACTAAGATCCCCGTTTGATAATCATTTGGTTTTAATTAGATTTTAGTTTTTAGAAATTAAGCTTATAAACACTACTTCCACCAATGAGTTTCTTTGTTTTGTTACCTACTTTCTACATATGTTTTCAAAATTCAAATCAAGTTTTGAAAAAAAAAATTTTGAAAACTTGTTTTTGTTTTTTAATACAAATGAGTTTTTTAAGGGAGGTGAAAAATTTACCAAAAATTTGTGAGGAAACAAACATATATAATTTTTAAAAATAAAAAACAAAAAATGGACCCCATTTGATAACTATTTGATTTTTGGTTTTTGAAAATTGCACTTGTTTTCTTACATTTTCTCTACAATGATTTTCATCTTCTCTACAATGGTTTCTATCTTTCTTAAGGAAACATTTGAGCTTCTAGCCAAATTCCGAAAACAAAAACTTGAAAACTATGACTCCGTTTGATAACCATTTGGTTTTTGGTTTTTGGTTTTTGAAAATTAAGCTTGTTTTCTCCTAATTTCTCTACAATGGTTTTCATCTCCATTAAGAAAGTATTTAAGTTCTTAGCCAAATTCTAAAAACAAAAACAAGTTTTTGAAAACTACTTTTTTTAGTTTTCAAAACATGGCTTGGTTTTTGAAAACATAGGTAAAAAATAGATGACAAAACAAGTAAAATCATAGGTGAGAGTAGTATTTATAGGCTTAATTTTCAAAACCAAAAACCAAATGGTTATCAAACGGGGCCTACTTTTTTTAGTTTTCAAAACTTGGCGTGGTTTTTGAAAACATATGTAAAAAATATATAAGAAAACATGGAAACCTATAGGAGGAAGCAGTATGTATAGACTTAATTTTCAAAAACCAAAAAACAAATGGTTATCAAATGAGACCTTATTAATTTACCTTATAATACAAGTGGTTTTTTGTTTTTGAGTACATAATACAAGTGGATTTAAAGTTTCTAATGTCGAAATAAATTTTAATGAGAGTACAATTTTGAGAAGTATTTCATTTTCTTTTCACATAAATTAAATAAAAATAGGCTTTTACTTTTGTAATACAATATTAAACTTTAAAATGTTTTTATATTTTTTGTCGAAGAAGCACATTTAACGCTTAAGTTAAATATATTATAAACTACTCTAGTATTTAGTTGGTTATCTTTTTTATATCCTAAAAATATACTTATAAATATAGTTTATATTAAATAAGCACTACTGAAAATATATATTACATGCCAACAAAAGCATAGCTCAAGTAGCATAAAGTATAGACTGATGACTAAGAGGTCATAGGTTCGAATCCTCTCACCTCAAACTCAAAAATATAGATACACATATATACACGCACGCATATATATATATATTAAGAATTGAAATAGAAGACCTTTTTTGATGTTCCCGCTCCAAGTTTCACTCTAACTCCTACTTCCCTGAGAACTCCTAAAGCTTTCAAACAAAATTGGTTTTTTGTTGTTATATAGAAGGAAGAAGACTACTTTCGTTACCACTGTCACAATTAATATTTCAATAGTTATACTTGAAAAAAAAAATCCTCTTTTTAGATCTAAAAAAAATATCAAACTTTTTTATCAACAATATTTGGTTTGATTTTAGTATTGATCACTAATAGTTACTGTTGAATGAAAAATTTCAGTCAATCATAAATTGTCACGTCATTAATTTAAATTAATGATAAAAGAAATTTAGGACCCATTACATATTTACACGTGTCTTCAAATTAAATTAAAAGATGTTATAAAATCGAACTCGAATTTGCCCAAATCAGAACGCAATTTTCAGCAACAAATAAATCAAGGTAAGCAAGAGAAAGATAATGACACTAAGATATATAGTAGTTCAACCTTTCGGCCTACATCCACTTTGAGAACCAGCTTATGAGGATTTTATTAGGAGCACTAAGTCACAAAAATTGATACAAGTGAATATAATGGAATAAACCAACTCCAATTTCTCTGAATTGAAAGCACCTCAAATCCTTTGCCGATTTAAGCACCAATCGAATACCACTGCCTTGACAACCTTCGATATTGTTGTAGAACAGCCCCTACACCGAGACCCACGGTGTACACACGCAGAGCAACACCACAGAACCACCGTGTCTCCGCCATCACAATACCCACGCCGTTTCAGCCCTTGAAATCTAGAACCCGCGACGTCTACTGTACTGCAAGCTATACCCACGACAAGCCTGTTAACCGAGACCCACTACGGCGAGTTATAACCTCTAAAATCAAAACCCACAACCTTTCTAATTAGAAATCGAGAAACCCAAACTCACGACGCCAAACGACGAACACCCACTAGAGTTTCTCTCTAAACCAACGGAAACCCACAACCTCACGCTGGTGTCTTGGTCTCTATGAACCAATACCCATGCAAATGGAGCTTATAAACTGGGAATACCCAAGCCAAACCACGGCAAAACGAGACCCACAGCTGTGAATTTCTTCTTCTTTTCTTTTCTGAGTTGTCCGGCTGCTATCTGCCTCTTTTTCTGTTTTGTGTTTCACGAAAAAAAGAAGACAACCATAAGTGAAAGAGATGACAAAATTACTAAGATGCCCCCAGCTTAAGATTTCTTGTCATTTTTCACAAATCTCCCTCATAACAAGAACATCTTAAGCCATTAAACTGATTCTCTAAATTTCTCTATCATCCTGGCTTTACATTCAGCTCATTTAACAGATATTTAAACATATGAGTTGTGAGTACCTTGGTTAACATATCTGAAAAGTTATGATCTGTATGAACTTTAACTAGTTCAATTTCATCTTGAGCAACTACATCCCATATGAAATGAAATTCAACATCGATATGTTTAGACCGTTCATGGTGAGATGGTTTTTTCGCAAGATGGATAGCACTCTGGCTATCACAACGGATGATAGGAATAAACTCTTGTGACAACAACTCACCAACAATCTGCTTTAACCACATTGCTTCCTTAACTACTTCTCCAACAGAAATATACTATGATTCAGTAGTTGACAAAGCAACTACTAGCTGTAAAGAAACTTCCAACTGACCACATTTTCATACAATTGAAAAATGTGACCTGATAAAGATCTTTTTTTGTCAAGGCTACAGCAGAATCTGCATCTGCGAAGCCTTCTAGCAATGCTGATTGATCACACTTATTCCCAAAAACACAGTGATACGTCTGAAGTACCTTTCAAATACCGAAGCACCCATGTAACTGCATTCCAATTCTCCTTCCCATGATTTGACATAAACCTACTTATCATGCTCATTGAGTAACCTAAGTCAGGCCTAGTACAAATCATGAGATATATTATGCTTCCAATAGCATTACAATAAGGAATATTTGACATCTCTAACCTTTCTTGATCAGTAGTAGGAAACTGAGATAAAGAAAGTCTAAAATGATATGCTAAGGGTGTCGAAACTACCTTACAATCAGACATGTTATACTTGTCAAGCAGTTTATGCACATAGCTATCATGCGAAATGGTTAACAAACCTTTCTCCTATCTCTCTTAACATCCATGCCTAAGATTCTTTCAATGCACCTAAATCTTTCATTTCAAACTCACTATTCAACTGTCTCTTGAGTTCACAGATTTCAACATAATCCTTAGACACTAGTATCATATCATCTACATAAAGTAGTAGATAAATATAAGTACCTTTCAGAGATAGTTTCCAATACACGCATGCATCATATGAGCACCTGTGAAACCCCTGCTTAAAAATGAAAGAGTCAAATAGAATATACCACTGTCTTGGCGGCTGCTTCAGTCCATAAATGGACATGTGAAGGCGACAAACCATATCTTCCTTTCCCTTCACTTCACAACCCTTAGGTTGGGCCATGTAAACTACCTCCTCCAATTCTGCATGAAGGAATGTTGTGGTGACATCCATCTATTCAAGAAACATATCATAATGAATAGTAATAGATAAAATTAATCTAATGGATGAATGTCTCACCACCGAAGAGAAAACCTCATGAAAATCAACTCTCTCCTTTTGAGTGAAGCCCTTGGCCACCAGCCTAGCTTTATACCTAGGCTTGTTGTTACCTCTTGTACCTGGCTTGATTTTATATATCCACTTTGATTGAATGAGTTTCTGTTTAGGAGGCTTTGGAACCAATGACCACGTTTGATTCTTACGCAAAGAGAACAATTCTTCTTCCATTGCAGTTTTCCATTGTTCTTTTAAATCAGACGCAATAGCATCTTCGTATGTAATATGCTCTGCCTTAATACTATAAGAAGCACAATTGAAAGCAAAAGCAACTAGATCAGCAAAATCATACCTCATAGGAGTCTGTCTCACCCTCTGAGCTCTATCACGTGCAAGCTGATAGTTCTGTAAGTCATGCCACCTGAACTTTCCTATGTGAAAGCTCCTTCATCAATCAAAATCCCCTCTTATTGAGACTGTCCCCCATCATATTCAGACCTATGTGAAGACTCTGTTTGTGAATCCCGAAGTGACTCATCACTAGATTCACTTGAAGTACCTGATGGTCGTGTTTTAGAATCAATTCTGACTTCTGTTTCAACATTCTCAACTGACTTCTGTTCTGGATGGCTTTTAGTACAAAACGACATCTCTTCTTCATTAAAAGTGACATCTTTATTGATAATATATTTATTCCTACCCTCTTTCAAGCATCGAAGCTTATATCCTTTGAAGCCTGGAGGATAGCCCAGAAACATACATTTCAATGCCCTATTATTCAGCTTTCCTTCCTTAACATGAGCATAAGTTGAACAACCGAATACCTGAGATGATCAAGACTTGGAGCTTCTCCTTTCCATACCTCATGAGGAGTCTTGAAGTTTATTGCAGAAGACGGACTCCTGTTAATGAGATAATAGGCAGTTTGGGCAGCTTCTCCCCAAAACTTCGAAGGTAACGAAGCATTAGACAAAAGACATCTAGTATGCTCCATTATCATTCTATTGAACCTCTCAACTAAACCATTATGCTGTGGAGTGTGTGTAATAGTAAAATGTCTCAAAGTTTGTCGAATTTGTGATTCACAAACTTTAAACCATTATCAGTCCTCAGATACTTTACCTTTCTTCCTGTTTGGTTCTTAGTCTACTTCTTCCATTCAAGGAATTTCCCAAAAGCTTCATCCTTCTATTTTAATAGATAAATCCACACTTTCCTTGAAAAGTCATCAATGATAGACATGAAGTACCTTGAACCTCCCATACTAGGTACCTTGGTAAGACCCCACAAATATGAATGAACATAATCCATTATGCCTTTAGTTGTATGTTTCCATTTTCCAAACTTCACCCCTGGTAGACTTCCCCATTATGCAATGTCACAAAATGGGAGTTCGATGTCTTTAACTAATCCAAGTAAGCCTTGTTGTGAAAGAGCTTGTAGACCTCTTTCACTTACATGAGCCAACCTCCTATGCCATAGCCTAGACATATCAGTTCCTTTGCTAGATGCAACTGCAGTGTTTCCTGTAATTGCAGTACCTGCCAACACATTAAGGTCATTCCTCAAGGTTCCCTTCAATTTAACTAGAGATCCCTTGAAAACTTTTAGAATTCCCTTCACAAATTTATAAGAATAACCTGATCTAGCTAATTCACCTAATGAAATTAGATTTCGTTTAAGTTCTGGTACGTACCTTACATATGTAAGCATTCTGATAAAACCATCATGTGTTGCAAGCCAAATTGAGCCAGTTCCTTTCACATTACAAACGCCATTATCACCCAGCAAAACTTTTCCCCCACTGACTTCCTGAAAATCAATCAGATAGTCTCTCTTGGGAGTCATGTGAAATGTGCAACCAGAATCCATGATCCATTCATCTTGAAAATCTCTAATGGACACTGATCGCACCGTAATAGTGCTATTTTGTCAACTTATTTTTTGCTAATATAGTTGCCCTCACGTGTTTATTTGCCTATTTTGTAGGCGATTGAGCAATTTGGAGCCATTTGGAAGACTTCAGAAGAATCATGCCTAAAAGGGAGTTAATTGAGCCTATTTCGAGAGTTCGATCGAGAAAAGACCATAGCCAAGCCAAAGAAATCGAGGGCAGAGCGTCTAAACGCTGTTTTGGGCGTCAAGACACTACTGCACAGCCAAACGAAGCTTGAAGACCCGCAGGAATAGCGTCTAGACGCTAGGGATATGGAGAAAGCAAGGCTCGCTCGATGCTGCGGAAAGGTTGCCCTCAACGCTGGCAGCGTCGAGACGCTACCCTGATTTCGCCAGGTTCCTTCCTTATTGCGGATGCAACATCTAGACGCTATCCTAAGCGTCTAGACACCTCTCTGCCATATTTAATCAATTTTCTCCTTTAGGGTTAGGAACTTTTGCCTCTTTGCACACACGTTTTGAGTGAGTTTTTCAGACCTTTTCCCTTTACTTCTTAGAGAGTTTGTTGTATTGAATCGAGCTTGTTTGAACTCGAGGATTTTTATGGAGATGCTCGGCTAGACTTACCGTTTCTAGTTTAGAGGTCGGTTGTAACCAATTGCAATATTATGAGGCTTGAATTTTAACGTAGTTTTCTTTCAATTGCAAGTATTCTTTGATTCCTGTGTTAATTTTATAAGCATGTATTTTGATTGAATTGACTTCTTAATCACTCTACATGTTTGATTGCTAGTCATGATCATGATCCGTAATTGTCATGTTGAATGAACCGGTAGCATTAGGATTATTACATGTGTATGTTTTGTGGGTTTCCATATTACATGGCTTGCATGTTTAATTCTAGGAATTAAAGGAGCTTCTTAGTTAGATAAAAGTTTTTTTACCTAATTGGTTGTCTTGGTCCTTCCAAAGTTCGTAATGCCTTTATTTAAATAATTTGGAGCGGTTTTGTCAAAATTGTTTAGGTAATTAGCGTTAACTTGACGTTTGTTAGAGTTAATGACCTTAGGGAATTTGCCACTTTTTGAGGTTACCTAATAAGTTGACCAAGTACTTGCATTGTTAAGTTTAAATATTTTGAATGCCTATGATCAATTGTTGCAATTGAGTAGAACCACACATTTGAATTGGAATTTGGTAAGAACTGTTTTTTTTTTCTCCTTCTAAGTGTTTGTTTTATTATTGTTATTGTATTAAGCAAAAATTTCAAAACCCCCCGTTTCACTTTTTACTAAAATTTAACATTGAGAAAATAAAATTTCTGGCTCCTTTGGGAAATTGACCTGGTCCACTATTTCTACAAGTTAGAGTAGGAAGCCAGTTAAATTTTGGTAGGCCTCGACAACCTCACCAGACACCATTAAGACCTCTGCAGAATCATATCCATCAGTTACATTAGCTGCACTAGGTTCACCCTTCTTGTTATTAGAAGCTATTTGTTCCTGTTCAAAGGACAATCTTTCTTAAAATGTCCCTCCTTACGACACAAGTAACACTTTTTTCCTTTCCCTTTGGACTTAGACCTGCTTCTAGATTCCTTTCCTTTCCAATTTTTCCTTTCAAGTCTACCTCTGGCCATAAGTAACTCTCCTTCCCTGCGTTCCTTCTTAATTTCGAGATTTCTCGTTTTCCAAGCTTCCACCACAATATTCATGGTCAGATAATCCCTTCCATATTTTATGGTTGCTTTAACTTCTCGAAATGTATCTAGCAAAGAATTCAAAAGAATGATTACTTGATTCTCATCTGACATCTTCTCATCAATGTTATTGAGATCGACCACAATCTTTTGTAACTCATCCAAGTTCTCTTCCAAGCCTTTATTATGATCCATCTTATATCCAAAGAATTTCTCCTTTAGATATAATTTGTTTGGCAAAGACTTCTTCAAATAAAGGCTCTATAACTTCTTCCATAACTCAGTTGTGTAGTTGCCTCATCCACTTGCCTAAGTACTCCATCCGAAAGATTGAGTATAATTGTCGAATAGGCAATTTCATCCATATCCTTTCGTTCATCTTCTGTGAGTGTCGCCGGAAGGTCCTTTTCGTCACACAAGATTTTTGCTACCTTTTGCTGAACCAAAAGAGCTTTAATCTTCTTTCTCCATAACCCGAAATCACCCTTCCCATCAAATCGAGCAACTTCAAAACGCGTCGACATTGAAGACATTAACATCACAATATAACCTGAACAAAGAATGAAACAAAGCACAAACTACAAACCTTCCAATCTTTGAATGGAGCTTTGATACCACTTGTTATAAAATCGAACTCGAATATGCCCAAATCAGAACACAATTTTCAGCAACAAATTAATCAAGGTAAGCAAGAGAAAAAATAATGACACCGAGATATATAGTGGTTCAACCTTTTGGTCTGTATCCACTTTGAGAACCAGCTTATGAGGATTTTATTAAGAGTACTAAGTCACAAAAATTGATACAAGTGAATATAATGAAATAAACCAACTCCAATTTCTCTAAATTGAATCACCTCAAATCCTTTACCGATTTAAGCATTAATCGAATACCACTGCCTTGACAGCCTTCGATATTGTCGGAGAACAGCCCCTACACCGAGACCCACGACATACACACACAGAGTAACACCACAAAACCACTGTGTCTCGGTCGTCACAATACCCACGTCGTTTCAGCCCTTGAAATCGAGAACCCACAGCATCTACTATACTGCAAGCTATACCCACAACAAGCTTGTTAACCGAGACCCACTCCAGCGAGCTATAACCTCTAAAATCAAGACCCACGACCCTTCTAATCAGAAATCGAGAAACCCAGACTCACGACACCAAACAATGAACACCCACTGGATTTTCTCTCTAAACCAACGGAAACCCACAACCTCATGCCGGTATCTTGGTCTCTATGAACCGATACCCACGTAAATGGAGCTTCTAAACCGGGAATACCCAAGCCAAACCACGACAAAACAAGACCCACGACTGTGAATTTCTTCTTCTTTTCTTTTATGAGTTGTGCGACTGTTATCTCCTTCTTTTTTTGTTACATGTTTCACGAAAAAAGAAGACAACCCTAAGTGAAAGAGATGACAAAATTACTAAGATGCCCCCAACTTAAGATTTCTTGTCATTTTTCACAAATTACATGAAAAATTGACAAATCAAATAATGTCACATGTCTAGTATTGATCCATGAGACGAAACCAGTTCAATCAAATTATGCCACATGGCAGTTGGACCTGAAACTAGTTTAGTCCGAGGTCATTAAAGAGAAATTTGGGCCAAATTTAAATAATTTAAGCTCATTAAAAAAATGATTGAATTAAGCCTAAGTCCAAACGTTCGCCCAAAGTCAATCAAGCCCAAGCCCATACAAGGTCCATCAAACTCTATAAATAGAGAGTCACCTTCATTTGACGGCATTCAGAAGAGCCAGAATCCAGGGCATTCAACTAGAGATTCAGAAGCTTCAAGTTTAGTCAAAGAATCCAAAGAATTCAGAAGACCCAAGATTCAGAATTTAGAAGATTCAACAACTGGAAGACTTTAAGAAGATCAACAAACCGACAGGCTGATCCAAGATCAACAAGCCGATAGGTCGATCCAAGATCATCAAACTGACAGGCCAATCTAAGATAAAAAAGACAACAGTTCGATCCAAGATGAACAAGCCAACAAGTCAATCCAAGAGGATCAATAAGCCAACAGGCCGATCTAAGAAAATCAACAAGTCAGAGCTCAAAGCTTATATATTTGAGAGAAAAAAAATCAGAGGATAAATATTAAAGACTGTAACATTTCATAAAAATCAATAAAATCAAGTTCATTCCACGAATTAAATTTGTTTGTTGAAATCTCGTGTGAACAGTTACTAATATCCTTTTTGAAATTTTTAGTGATGACCTTTAGGAATCTCTAGAATTGTTGTTCTAAACAAGATTTCTGTCAATGTGAATTCGATTGTGAATCTAAAATGATCTTACATGCTACTTTATTCTGTCATATTATCATGATATGAACATCCTCTATTATCATAGGGAATTAAAAGGTACCATTATTGTCATTACAAGTTTAGAAAATTTCTATGAAAATAGAGAGAACTAGAGTTTGCAAATTTACATTATCAATTATGAAATACACACTAATGAAGTTTATATAGGTAGGGTTTCAAAAAAAAAAAAAAAAGACTAATCTACTCTCAAAAGATAAATAATCATAATAATAATATATCCTAACATCCCCCTGCAAACACGCGATGCTACATCTATAAGCATTGAGAGTTTGTCAAACAAAAACTGAAAGCGTGAAGCAGAGTGTGCCTTAGTAAATATATCAACAATCTGCAAAGAAGTGGAAACAAATGGCAATATGATTGTGCCAATCTGAAGATGATGACGAGTGACATGACAATCAATCTCAATATACTTGGTTTGCTCATGAAAAACTGAATTCCGCACTATCTGAATGGCATTCTAATTGTCACAAATAAGGGAGTACAATGATGAAGATAAATGCCCATATCCACAAGCAACGAATGTAACCAAGCAATTTCACAAGTAGTCTAGGCCATGCAAGATAATCAGCTTCTGTAGAAGACCGAGAAATAACATTTTGTTTCTTACTCTTCACAAAATAAGTGAATCACTAAGAAAGCTACAAAATTCGATGGTTGACTAGCGATTTGTAGGATCAGCAGCTCAATCAGCATCAGAGTAAGCATACAAGTCTAAAGATGATGTAGAAGGAAACAAGAGACTCTGAAACTGAGTGCCTCGAAGATGCGAAGAACAACAACCCAATGAACTATAGTAGGAGCAGTGATAAACTGACCAACTACATGAAAAACATGTGCAATATCTAGATAAATCATAGTAAGATAGACCAAGCTCCCAACAATATAATACGATATAAACTGAGATCCGATACAGGAAGACCATCTAACGAAGAGTATCGAACATTGGTCTCAAGAGGAGTATCAGCAATCCTGTTGTCAGTGAGACGTGCACGGTCAAACAAATCAACTACATACTTTAATTGAGATAAGAGATAACCTTTAGAGGAACAGGCGACCTCAATGCCCAGAAAGTAACGCAGCATGCACAAGTCTTTCATAGCAAAACAACGAGATAGCTTAGATTTTAAATATTATATTCCTTCACAATCATTATCAGTAATAATCATATCATCAACATACAAGGATAATAAAATACGACTTGCACTCATACACTTGACGAACAGTGCAGAATCATGATGACTAGGAATAAAACCAAGTAAAGGGATCACCGTAGAGAACTTTTCAAATCAAGTAAGAGGTGCTTGTTTGAGACCATGAAAGGCTTTGTGAAGCCTACAAGCTTCACCGGGTTGGTGGGCGACACTAGGAGGAGGAGTCATATAAACATCTTCATGAAGATCACCATTTAAAAAAAAGGTATTCTTGACATCCATCTAAGATATTCTCCACCGGTAAACTGAAGCCATTGCAATCATAATGCGAACAATCATGATTTTTGCTACAGAGGCAAATGTTTCTTCATAATCCATGCCATTCTCCTCGGAGTAGTCTTTAGCAACAATTTGAACCTTGTATCGTTCAATGGATCCATCAGATTTAGTTTTAATCTTGCAGACCTAACAAGAGAGAAGGGATATCGAGGGCTACTACACGCGTGGGCGGGGAGAGAGAAAGATGGAGACATGGAAAATTAGGACTTTTTTTTTTTCATTTAGCTTTTAATTTTTTTCCTTTATTTTTAAATAAAAAAAATACATACAAATAAAAATAAATTATTTTTAATTAATGATAGTAAATAAAAGACATAGATTTATAGCGTTGAAAAAATGTCATAAATTTTTGAAAATATGAAAATCTCCATTTTGTTTCCCACAAAAAATGCACCCCCAGCTATTTATGACATTTTTTTTCTCCCCTCCCTTTATTTGCTTTCCCCCTGGTGTCGTAGAAACTCAAATTTGTAGTAGCGATATTGTTCCTCACTCATATACCCATGATCTTTGTCTTATCTAACTAATGTTGGACCTTGGTCACACTCCCAACAAGATTGAAGAGGTGAGTAGTTTGACGGGTATAAAAAAAATCAATTCATTAAATTTGAAATTTGAATAAACAAATAATCACCATAGATACGTTCAATTGTTTCATTTTCTATTAGAATTTCAATCATCATAATAAATTTTATTGTTTTATTATTTTTTGGAATCTGAATTAGCCGAGTAAGGGTAAAACATGTACTTATACCATTGAAAAGTAAGAAAAAGGATTAAGAAAAAACAAGGTAGTTTTATATTGTACCCAATATATTGCATGGAACCTTGCTTGTTTTAACACATAAAATTTTCAAGCACCAAAACTCTCTCTCTTTCTCTCATAAACTTGTTTTTCAATGGCGGAGATTCCTCCTAATGGTGCCCGCGATTTTAGTCATTGGAGTCGAGAGGAGCACATCACCTGTGAACGCGCTTTTTTGTTGGTGCCGGCGAACATGCCTAACCGGTGGGAGGTCATTGCCGCTCTAGTTCCCACCAAGTTCCCGAGAAGTCTCACTTTATTGCAATACTATAATTCAATCCATGATGACATTGTGGCAAATCCAGTTGCAAGGATTTGGGGTTGGGTTGCCGCATCAACAGCCGGAGGGCACGCCCACGAGCATGAGAAATGGTGACCAAGAACACATGTAGGTTCTTGAAATTTTTCTTTCTATCTTTTCTTTTTTGATAAATTATTTTGGGCAAGTTTTGTTTACATTTTTCACCATTGCAAAACAATTTGAATTTTGATTAATTTGTTGATTTTTTTTGTAATTTTTAATATTATAGTTGAGTTTAATGTGAAATTTTAGAGATGAAAAAGTTTCGTTAGCAAAAAGAAAGAGTGTTATATACTGAATATTTTTGGAAATGAATGTAAGGTTGTAGGCAATGTCCATAAATCTTTTCAAAATTTCTATTGCCTTTCCTTCTTCTCTACAATACAGAGAGATGGAAGAATGAGAAAAGATAAAAAGAAATTTCCTTTCAGATTTTGGAGCTTTTTCTTTAGGGAAGGAACAAAATGAACTAATCTAATTTTCCTATCCCACTATAGTATTCAAAAAGGGCGAGGAGAAAAAAAAACCATTTCCTTCGTGATCTTGGGAGAGAATTCATTGACACCCCCTCCCTTTCACCATCACAGTACGTAGAGTGGAAAAAAGGGAAAAGAAAGAGAAAATATACTTTCTTTGATATTTTGGAGAATGGGGTAAGAATGGCGGCCTAATAATTCCAAAGCATTATACAAAATAGACTTTCAAAAGCAAAGCCTAATAATTGTTTGATATTCTGTAAAGAGCACAACTTGGGCCCAGCTTGGGCTGCACCCAAGTCTGGTGCTGCCCACTTTACCAACCACATAAAAAACATTTTTTTTAAAATTCTGTTATTATAAATTGGGCAGCACAAGACTTGGGTGCAGCCTGATTTTTTTCTTCTGCAAAATAGCCTCTCCCAATAATATATGACAGCTTAGAGGCCAATATTATATATATATATATATATGACTCCGCAAGAACCAGGCATGTTGCTGCGGTGACTTCGCTAGTGACTGAATCGTCACAGCCACAGCTGCTGCTTCCGCCGCCTCGCAATGAAGCTTTAGCTGCCACTAACGGCAGAGCCAACTCATTGGAGGTCAAGAAGAACCCCAAGGCTTGGAGCACACACGAGCACAAGTACGTAACAACACAACACTCTTCTTTTTGTTATTAGGTTGAATTACAAGTTTAGTCTTTGAACTTTCAAGTTTTTATCTATTTGATCTTTGAATTTTAGAAAATGTCTAGTAAATTCCTAAACTTTTTGATTTGTGTCTATTTGGTCTCGAACTTTAAAAATGTCTCATAAGTCTTTAGTTTAAACTTTTAATTTTGTGTTCAATAGGTCTTTAAATTTTTAATTTTGTGTCTAATAGATCTTTGGACCTATTCGACGTTTTTTTTTTAAATCCACAGACTTTACTAGGCACAAAATTGAAAGTTTAAGGTCATGTTAGACATAAAATTCAATTTTGTTTCTAATAGATCAATTAATTCTTAAAAATTTTGATTATGTGAAGGACATATTAGACACAATTGAAAATTCATGGATTTATTAGTTGTTCATGGACCTATTATATATTTTTTAAAGTTCAGGTATCAAATAGATATAAACCTCAAAATTTAAGGACTAAACTTGTAATTTAAACCTTATTATTACTTTTTTTTTTCAATTTTATCAAAAATCTAAATATATATATTTTTATGAGTTCAATAATTGTAGGAATGGAAAATCGAACTTAAGATCTACTTAGCTATACTCGAAGTACCATTTAATAAAAAACTATTTCAAATACCTTTTTTTTTCATATCCCAATTCTTATTTTCAACTCAAGATAACACAACACGTTTAAATGCCCTGTTTTTATGGTTTAATCATCACGTATTTTAAAATTTTGATTATTGTGTATGTAATTATCTTTAAACTTTTATTCAAATTTCTAATTAAGCCTTGAAACTCTTGATTTTGATTCTATTAAAGTTATTATCCTTAATACCATTATGGCTAAATGTTAGTTGGAATACAGATTATTTCTAGTGGGCATGCACATAGATGGCCAGGGTAATTGGAAGAACATATAGCAAACAATGTTGTGATAACAAAAACATACAAGCAAGTGGCTAGCCATACTCAAAAGTACTTTCTTCACCAACATTCATCGGGACAAAAGCGAAAAAGGTCGAGTATTCATGATATCACCACCGTCGACCCTGAATTATTGTTGTAGGTGCGTGCCCGTCTACAATCACCAAACATTACCACCGTCGATGCTTCCTGATCACACCCAGCAACAATTTTTCTCTAGATCAATCAAGGTTACCAAAAGCTTTGAGTTTTGAATTCTTTTTTTAGCACAACGAATTTGGTGTTTGGAGATTTGTACCTATGAACACTAACATTAGTATCTAGTACAATTTCAAAAATTTCATGACATTGAAAAATGTTCATTAGCACATTTCTTGACATTTTTTTTAGTCTTAGAATCACCCATGAAGAAAACTGTACACATGACGCTACAAAAAAAAATTGTCATAATTAATTTTTTTAATGACACTTAATAGTTGTAAAAAAAAACGTATTCCAGACATTTGTTAATTGTCATAGTAATTTTTTTATGACAATTAAACATTATCAATAAATAACTCCTAAAAGGTGAATTTTCCGTCAAGATATATATATTAACGACATTTTTTAAATGTCATAGAAATTTTGTAATGACAGTATTTTAGTGTCAAACAAATGCTTTTTTTGATAGTTTTTGGCTGTCAACAAAAAACATATCATGACAGTTTTGAACGTCATAAAAATGCTTATAATGACAATGAATAGTTGTCACCCAGGTAATTTCTATGACACTTGATGGACCATCATAAATAATGATATATCACTATTTATTTATTTATGACGGTTCATCAAACCTATAGAAATTATATTGTCTGATATCTATCAATACACATGTTTTCAAAATAAAATCACTTCAATTTTGACACAAAATAAATACATACATAAATAACTTTTATATATCATTGAACCAAATTTGGTCAAATTTTTACATACAAACTAACTATGATCAAATTTGTATATTACAACAATTTTTACACTAGGCTTTAACTAACATGAGGGAGTGTATATATTTTTTTGCCACTAACCCAACAAAAAAGCTCATACATCAACTACTAGCAATATGACTTCTTGACTTCATTGAGTTTCTACAAGACATAATCAGCAAAACAATATTCATTTTAAGATTGAACTCAATACTTCTTACATCAAAACAAGAAGAACAATATCCATTTTAACAATATCCATGAGTTATATATACCTTTTAAATGTCGACAATATTTCCAACTCAATACATTCGATCTTGCTTGAATCTACTCCTTACATTGAATTTCAGAAGCTACTCTTTCAAAACACAAATACTCACAACAGTACATTAGAAAGAATATAGTCAAATGTGTTAAAGCTATACCCAAAACTAAGACACATTGTATTTTGTTTTTCTTTTTGGGTAGGGGGGAGCTGAATTTATCTAAATAATACACTACATCTATTTCATGAACCTAACAACTAAACAGATAAAAAAAAAATGAACACAAACAATACTTTCCAAACTTACCAAAACTAAGGAACAACATTAAAAAAAAATATATATATCATGAACCCAACAACTAAACTTATAAAAAATGAAGATAGACCAATAAACTTACTAAGACTTAGGAACATAACAACACTTACTAAACTTACCAAGACTTAGGATCATAACAACAAAATTTATCATGAACCCAAAACTTAGGAACATAACAACATTTAAACTTACCATAAAAAATGAACACAACAACTACAACAACTAAACTCATAAAAAATGAACACAGACCATTAAATTTACCAAAACTTAGGAACATAACAACATTTAACGATACTCAAACGAGAGAATATAACATATTATCTGCTTTATCACAAAAGAAGAGAATATAACAAATATAGTCAACACAAATAATCCTTTATCTAAACTCTAATACAACATAACATACAAATTCAAAACTTAGTCATACATTAGAAAAAGAGAAAAATTGTACTAATTAAGTATTCCTTATCCAAGGGCATACATAGTGTCGTATAAAAGACTACAAAAAAAGCCCTTTAATGTCAACAAGAACAAAAACATTAGCCTGAAAAAGTAGAAAAGTGACATTTACAACGATTATTGATATTCTGCCACTTATTATATTCAGTGTTCAGTAAAGTTTATGTACTATATGATTCACAAAATAATCTATTATTATAACTTATTAACTCTAAAACTAAACTAAACTAAACTTATTATACTCAGTGTTCAGGAAGGCTCATTGAAAATGGAGATCAAAGAAGCAATTGAAATCCAACTAAAGAGCATAAAAAAGTCATCACTAACCACGATTAAAAACTAAACAAAAATTAAGCTACCTACCATTGTACCTAATCAACCATATCAATAAGTTAAAAATCTTACATACTAAGATTTATAAGATTTCAACACAAAAAGTGTTCAAAATAGAATAATATTTCAATAAGACATACCCGATATTATCTCAGAAAAATATACTTTGAACAAAATATCAACTAGTTCAAGTGGACACATAAAAATTAGAAATTAAGTAAACCTATAATAAAAATCAGAATATGAGTAAAAAAAATAACAAGTACTAAAATGAAAACGTAAACCATTCACTCCATGTTTAAGTCATCTATACATCTTTGACCAGCTACAACCATCAAACATATTTTCCTATTTTAACTTTTCTATCAAACAAAAGCAGAAGAATAGATTAATTAATCTTAGTCATAGACATTCAAACAAAAGAAATGCAAAGTTTACCTACATAAATGATCTATTGTTTCGTTATCCTGTATCACCACAAAATAGATCACTATAACATGTCATCAATCACACCATAACTTAGAATCAGAATCTAAAAACTTGTAAAGGTCCAATGATTCTGTAACGACCCTACTTAACTTATTAGATTTCCTAGGGACGCTACCACATACATTCTACTATAATTTCAGAAATCTTTAATAAAGAGACAAAAAGATTCAATCATTTGTTAATCAATCAAAAACTTTAGCTCGGGATCCCTTTATTTCAAAACATAAGAATAAATCAAAACATTTAAAATCCAAAAGAATAATTTGTAGAACTCGACAGTTAAAAGGTCATAAAAAAATAAATAAATAAAATGCTAGCCTATAAGAGTTTGCGGAAATAAAACTTTTCTACGTCACCCATGGCCTCTGCAGCAACTACCAAGTCATTCGCCCATGATGCCCTTGCCTTTACCTGAAAAGAAAAATATTTTTGAAAAGGGTGAGTATTTTACAACACTCAATAAGTGACCTCACTACCGGGTCAGGGTATGCATACACACACATAATGAGCTTTTTGAAAACATTTTCTTTCTTTCCTTTGGTGGGACCTAAATTCCTTTCGTAGCAAAAACGTTCCTCTTTCAACTTTTCTCTTCGGCTTAATGTGGACAATTAACCCAACCTAACCTTTCCTTTTCATTTAACCTTTTCAGGTTCCTTTTCATATAGCCTCGTAAGGCTCCTTTTCATATAGATGTACATCAATAAATTTAGGAGGGTAATTGCCACAGCCTTCGAAATCAATTTTATCATGAAAACATAATGTATGCATGAGGTCCCAAAACATTTTAAACTTTTCATTCCATGATGCAACACAAGCAACATTCTCGCATTATTTATCATAAATCAAAACCATAAACCATGCATAACATTCATGAGAAAATTGGGAAACAAACAAGTTAAAATCCATTTATATATATAACAAGCATTTTAAAAATTTATCAAAATCCATAATAAAATATTTATAAAAGCTTTTTGTTTCAAATAATTTTTTTTTTTTCAATTCAGTTCCTAACTTGCATTTAAGCATACCGGCATAAAGTCCCTTACATTGGCCAACTCAAGAGTCCAAATTTTCCAAAGGCTCACCAAAATTCCTACGTCTTGAACCTTAGTCAAACGATTTGGAGCCTTAATTCCGATCCCAAAATAGAACCGAGCTTTGCCGATTTAAGTGATGGTTTGATTCTATTTGTCAAACCAAACTCCACCTACAATGGGTATTCCAATATGGAGTCCAAAACCAATGGGTCAACCTCCAAATCAACAAAATAATGCCCAAAACTAAATCTACCATTTGAAAATCATGAGAATATAGCGAGAATAGGCTTACCCACGTGAAAACTGAGGCAAAACGGGGCTGTATAGTACCGAAACTCGTTGGAAAATAGCCCAAAACGGAGCAAACCCGTCGGGTACACAGATCTGCTGCACGGCGGTGCTCGTCGGACGGTAGAGGAGGCGGTTTGTGCGTGAACGGAGGAGGAGTGGTTCGCGGTCTGCAGCGTTCAGGTGTGCAGCGGTCGATTTGGGCGGTGGTTTCGAGTGGGTCTGAGTGACGGTTCGGTCGACGGGGAGAGGCGGTTCGCTGATCGGACGACGGCTCGACGACGTTCATTCGTGGGTCAACAGCAGACGGTCTGGGTGTGGTTCGGATCTGAGCGACGGTCGTAGCGGCGGTCTGATGCTCGCGGTTCGAGCGGTTTGGCGGTCTGTGCGACGGCGGCTCGGTCTGACGTCACGGCGACGGCCGGATCTGCAGCGGCGGCGGTGACGTGGTGTGGGGAAGAGCTGCTGCAAAAATTCTTCCTTGCTTCAATGGGTGTTTGTCGAAAATCAAAGAGGAAGGAGAAGAGATTTGGAGAAGATGGTGGCTTGAAGGCTTGGCTTCAAGGCTTGAGTCTGACCTAGGGCTGCGTGCCTTTTAAAATAATAGAGAGGGAAATTAGTGGGCTTGGCTTCTCTTGGGCTTGGCTTGGCTAAAAGTCCCTTAAATAACAAAAATACCCCCAAATCAATTAATTCCTTTATTTTCTTTCTTTCTTCCCAATTTACCCTCTAATTACTCCAATCTCAATCATACAAATCTCTAAAATTAAATTCCAACACAACTTTGAGCATGAAATTGACCTTACTATAAATTTTAAATTTCAAAATTAAAGTCTTAATTAATACCTGAAAGTGCCGGTCGTTACAGATTCATAAATTATAAGATGACAAATGGTTTAAAAGATAACCAACAAAGTTATCAAATAAAGCTGTAGTAATAAAAGTACCGCATTCCTTAAGTTGTAGTAACCTGCAAAACTTAGTAATATTTCAATTGAAGAAATAATTTATTTACTTTATAGAGGCTCTCTATTGAAATTAAAAGAGTACTTTATATATGGTTTATTTTACAAAAGAATTGAGAGAAGAAGATGTTTAATTGATCTATTTCTCCCAGAGAGCTTAGTATTTATAGAGCTTAATACAAGAGTGCAGTAAATACACACTAAGTAACAAAAAATTACATTGAGTAACAAACAAAATAACTGATTTAAATTAACTCTAATTAATAGTCCCCTCAAGATGGACAGTAGATATCTAGAATACCCCATCTTGGACAGCAAACTAAAAAATGGAATAGAAGAGAGAGCTTTAGTAAAAAGATCAACTAGTTGTAATTTCGAGCGAATAGGAAGAAGCTTTGATAAAACCATCAATGATTTTGTCCCATACAAAATGACAATTTAACTCAATGTGTTTCGTGCGCTTATGAACAGTAGGACGAGAAACAATATGAACTGCTGCTTGATTGTCACAAAATAAGAGCGTTGGTAGAGAAAAAGGAACTTGCAAATCAGTAAGCAAATAAGAAAGCCATAGGAGTTCATAAGCAGTTAATGCCAAAATTCGATTTTCAGCTTCTGCTGAAGAACATGAAATTGTTGACTGCGTTTTAGATTTTCAAGACACCATCGAATCTCCCAAAATACACAAAAACATGTAGTTTACCGACGGGATTAAGACATGAAGCCCAATTAGAATCAACAAAGGCTCGTAATTGGAAAGATTTAGATGCCTTAAGGAAAATGCCTTGACTCGGAGCAGGCTTCAAATATACAAAAGCTAAGTGAGACTTACAAGGGCGTGAAACGAACTTACTTAACTTGTTTACCGCAAAAGTAATGTCGAGTCGAGAGATTGTCAAGTATAAAAGCTTTCCAACAAGCCAACGATAGAGAGAAGGATCTTCCAAAAGATCGACTTCAGAATTCTGTAACTTTAATAAAGGATCCATCGGAAGAGTGTCAGGTTTGCAACCAAGAAAACCAGTTTCCTCAAGTAATTGTAACGTATAGTGCTGTTGAGATATAAAAATTCCAGAATTAGATTGAGCAATTTCTAATCCAAGAAAATATTTAACTGATCACAAATCCTTGAGTTTAAAACGCTCATTAAGCAGTATTTTTAAAGAATCAATGGCCTCTGAATTAGCCCCAGTTATGATAATGTCGTACATAAACTAATAGAACTATAAAATTAGATCCAGTACCACGAACAAAAAGACAATAATCTACCTTTGATTGAGAAAACCCAAGAGAAAACAAAGCATCAAAAAACTTTGCAAACCATTGGCGTGAAGCTTGTTTTAACCCATAAATGGATTTATGCAAACGACATACAAGTTTCTCTCCCTTAGTGGAAACATGAGGCTTCAGAAGATAACCCAAAGGTGGATCCATATATACTTCCTCAAATAAGTCTCCATGCAAAAACACATTATTGACATCTAACTGACTTATAAACTAGTTGAAAAGAAGTTGCTATGGTTAATAAAACATGTATCGTAACAAGCTTGGAAACAGAAGAGAAAGACTCAAGAAAATCCAAACCTTCTTGTTGAGTATAGCCTATAGCAACGAGCCGCGCCTTGTAATGCTCGATAGACCCATCAACACAATGTTTAATCTTGAAAATCCATTTGCAGCCAATAGAGTGTTTGTGAGAAGGCAATGGTACAACACTCCAAGTTTCATTAATCTCAATAGCCTTTAACTATACTGCCATAGCTTTTCAAAATTGTGGCTCATAATGGGAAGATATGGCTATTGTAAAGGAATGAAAAAATGGAAATAAAAGAGAACATGAAAGGTGATTTTGTAATGGATATCGGGTTGACAAGGAATTTGGTTGAGAAGGATGGTCAAGGTTCAAATATTGGTTAGCCAAATTACAATAGTAATCAACAAAATAAGTTGGAGGTTTATGTTGCCATGAAGTCCGACGGACAATAGGTTCAATAGGAGCAGAGAAAATGACCCAAAATTAGTACCACAATGCCGCAAAAATAAAGAACAACTAGATGATGGAGGAGAAGAAGGAGAAGAAAATGGCGATTTGGGGGAGAGGCATGCGATACAGCACAAAGCAGAAGAGGGAAAGAGAGAAAAAGAAAAAAAAAATTGAAACAGGGGCTGAACGGCGTGTTTGAAAAATTGGGGGGGGGTTGAAATTTTAATTTCCCCCCCAAATCGCAAAACGACGCCACTTCAACCATTTTTTTTTAACTTATGAACACACGCGCCTGCAGCCCTCTTCTTTAAACACTTATGTTTTTATTTTTATCATTCTTTTTTTTTTTTCAAATGTTTAATAAAACCCTTTTTTTTTCAAACAGACCATACCCTGCACTTTTGCTATTGCTTTGCTATAGCAAAATAGAATGAAATTAATACAGAATACTTTGCTTTTACTTTTGCTATACACTTGCTATAACAAAGTTATAGCAAAATAGAATGATAACAACACAGAATGGTTTGCTTTTCTTTTGCTATATATTTGCTATAGCAAAGCTATAACAATTTTTCTGAGTTTTCAAAACAGAATGCCCACTTTCTCAAAATTGAAAATTCACCTCAATCCTTTTACATTTCTCTTCTAGCTCCTGCACACAACAAAAATTTACTCTCTTAGTAGCATCTAGCTCCAAACTTAACTTCCTCTAAAAAAAAACAAAAATATAAAAGAAAATCACAAGAAATTGACTGAAAATAAACACTTAGCTTGAATGGGTTGCCTCTCATTGAGCGCTTGCTTTAATGTCCTCAGCCCGACGACTCCCTGTTCTTTCACACACCATCCTTCAATAGCATACAAACCTTCTCTCTATCCATGGTACAACCCCAATAATGCTTCACTCGTTGTCCATTTACCTTGAAGGTATTCTTTGATTTTTCATCTAAAAGCTTGATTGCACCATGTGGAAAAACTTTTACAATTTTGAATGGCCCTGACCACCGAGATTTCAACTTTCCCGGGAATAATTTCAATCGAGAGTTGAAAAGAAGCACATTTTGCCCCGGTAAGAAGTCTCTTGAAAGAATGTGACGATCATGCCATGCTTTGGTCTTTTCTTTATAAATCTTGGCATTTTCGTAAGAAAACCATCTCAACTCTTCGAGTTCAACAAGCTGTAGTTTTCTTTCCTCTCTCGATGCTTGAAGGTCAAAATTCAACTCCTTGATCGCCCAATGAGCTTTGTGCTCAAGCTCCAAAGGCAAATGACATGCCTTGCCGAATACAAGCCTATATGGCGACATACCTATCGGTGTTTTAAATGCAGTCCGGTATGCCCAAAGAGCGTCATCAAGCTTCACTGACCAATCCTTACGTGATGCACACACCATCTTCTCCAAAATTTTCTTTACCTCACGATTCGACACCTCCGCTTGCCCACTTGTTTGGGGATGATAGGCTGTAGCAACTTTATGTTTGACTCCATACTTGGCTAACATGGACTCTAGCATTTTACTCCCAAAATGAGTACCTTCGTCACTTATGAGCGCTCTTGGAGTGCCAAAGCGTGTAAAAATATTCTTCTTGAGGAATTTACTTACCACCTTGGAGTCATTCGTTGGTGCGGAGATTGCTTCAACCCACTTAGACAAGTAGTCTACTGCCAACAAAATATAGAGGTGTCCAAAAGATGGCGGGAAGGGACCCATGAAGTCTATCCCCCATACATCGAAGAGCTCAACCTTAAGAATGTTGTTCAAAGGCATTTCATGCCTTTGTGAAATATTCCCCACTCTCTGACAACGGTCACAACTCTTGGCAAACTGATGAGCATCTTTAAAAAGAGAGGGCCAAAAGTATCCCGACTGTAACACTTTCGCTGCTGTTCGGGCTCCACCAAAGTGGCCACCATAAGGCGCGGAGTGGCAATGATAAAGAATACTTTGAACTTCGTCGTCAGGAACACATCTCCTCAAAAGCTGATCGGCACACTTTTTGTAAAGGAATGGCTCATCCCAGAAAAAGTATCTTACATCATGTATAAACCTCTTCAATTGTTGCCTACTCATCTCAGGAGGTAGAAGTCCGCTCACCAAATAATTCACGAAGTCTGCATACCATGGGAGATGCTCACTAACACTGAGAAGTTGCTCATCAGGAAATGTCTCATTGATAGGTCCTTGCTGGTGCTGCTCAGCCTCAACATGGAGTCGAGATAAGTGATCTGCAACTTGATTCTGTGTCCCACTCCTATCTCGAATCTCCAAGTCAAACTCTTGAAGCAAAAGTATCTAACGAATCAACCTGGGCTTAGAATCTTTCTTAGAAATCAAGTACTTGATTGCGGAGTGATCAGTGAACACTATTACCTTTGTACCCACCAAATATGCTCGAAACTTGTCAAATGCGAAGACCACTGCTAGCAACTCTTTCTCAGTGGTGGTGTAATTGATCTGGGCGTCATTCAAAGTCCTACTAGCATAATAGATGGAGTGGAATACCTTACTTCTTCTTTGACCCAACACTGCTTCTACTGCAAAGTTGCTCGCATCACACATCATCTCAAATGGTAACGACCAATCAGGAGCGACAATTACTGGAGCTGAGACTAATGCTTCCTTCAGTCTCACAAATGCTTTTTCGCACTCTTCATCAAAAACAAATGGCCTAGATTGCTCAAGAAGCATGCAGAGAGGCTTAGAAATCTTTGAAAAGTCCTTAATAAACCTCCTGTAGAACCCCGCATGTCCCAAGAAACTTCTTACTCCTTTGACTGTGGTCGGTGGAGACATCCTCTCAATTACCTCAATCTTTGCTTTATCGACTTCTATCCCCACCTTTGAGACTTTATGACCCAATACTATCCCTTCACGAACTATGAAGTGACATTTCTCCCAGTTTAAAACTAGGTTCGTCTCCTCACATCGCTTAAGGATATCCAGCAAATTAAACAAGCACACATCAAAAGTTTCACCAAAGGTAGAGAAGTCATCCATAAATACCTCTAATGTTTTTTCCACCATGTCGCTGAAAATAGCCATCATGCATCGTTGGAATGTGGCAGGGGCATTGCATAACCCGAAGGGCATCCGACGAAATGCGAAGGTGCCATAAGGACAAGTAAAAGTGGTCTTCTCCTGGTCCTCTGGTGCTATAGTAATCTGGTTATAACCAGAATACCCATCCAAGAAGCAATAATACTCCTTGCCTGCCAGCCTGTCGAGCATCTGATCAATAAAGGGTAGCGGGAAGTGATCCTTCCTTGTTGCTTTATTCAACTTTCTGTAGTCCATGCATACCCTCCATCCAGTGATTGTTCTCGTCGGGATTAATTCATTGCTCAAATTCTCTACCACTGTAATCCGGCCCTTCTTCGGCACACATTGAATCGGACTGACCCATGTGCTATCAGAGATAGGGAAAATGATACCTGCGTCAAGCCACTTAATTATCTCTTTTCGTACCACATCTTTCATGATAGGGTTAAGCCGCCTTTGATGCTCTACTGAATTAGAACAGTCATCTTCCAATAGGATTTTGTGCATACATATGGATGGACTGATACCTTTTATATCTGCCATAGACCACCCAATTGCCCTCTGATGTTGTCTCAGCACAACTAGTAACTTTTGCTCACACTCAACACTTAAGGATGATGATATGATTACTGGCAAAGTGTCTTCCTTCCCAAGGTAGGCATATTTCAAATGTGAGGGGAGAGGCTTAAGCTCCAAAGTTGGTGGTTCCTCCACCGATGGCTTGGCTGCAAGAAAAGTTCTCTCAGATAACCCCAATGATTCAAACTGACTTCGATTCACTCCACCATATTGTTTAGCACCCACATGAGCTATCAGTGCCTTATCACCATATTCAGCCTCATCTTCATCTTCTTCAAATTCGTTAGAAGCAAATAAGTCTTCCTGCCAACTATCCACCACTACCTTGTCTAATACATGCACAAGAGAGCACTCTTCGATATCATTAGGAAAGTGTAAGGAGTTGAAGAGATTGAAAGTTACCCGCTGATCATTGACTCTCATTGTCAATTCTCCTTTTTGAACATTGATAAGCGTCCTCCCCGTGGCTAAGAAAGGTCGCCCAAGGATGATCGGGATGTCTCTGTCAGCCTCATAGTCAAGAATGATGAAATCCGCAGGGAATATGAATTTATCCACACTTACTAAAACATCCTCTATCTTACCCTCAGGATATACCACTGATCGATCAGCTAACTGCAAAGAGACTGTGGTGGGCCTTGCCTCTCCTATGCCAAGCTTTTTAAAGATGGACATGGGCATTAGATTAATGCTTGCCCCCAAATCACATAAAGCTCGCCCACAATATGTGTTTCCAATAGTGCATGGTATGGTGAAGCTCCCTGGATCTTTCAATTTCTGAGGGATTTTTCGCTGGACAATGGACGAACATTCAGAAGTAAGAGCTACAGTCTCGAATTCCCCCAATCTCCGCTTCTTAGTCAAAATGTCCTTCATAAATTTTGCATAATTCGGCATTTGTTTCAAGGCTTCGACTAAAGGGATATTAATGTGTAACTCCTTTAGAATCTCCAAAAACTTGTCAAATTGCTTATCTTGTTCTTTTTTCTGAAAACGCTGAGGAAAAGGAGGTGGTGGTCTCGTATTCACCTGATCAGCTAGCTGTTGCTGTGGCAAGGCTGCAGCATTTTTCTGTTCTGCCTTCTGGTGTTGAGGTAATGCTACAACATTACTCTGATCATTGTCCTGATGCTGTGGTGATGCTACAGCATTGTTCTGGTCATTCTCACACTCTACTTGACTTTCATTGTCATTAACCTTCTCTTGGATTGAAGTGGGCTCTTTTATCTTAAGAGCCTTATTTTTAGGCTCCTCCAAGTCTTTCCCACTTCGAAGTTGCACCGCTTTACATGTTTCTTTGCCCTTGTTCCGTGGGTTCTCGGTGTCACTAGGCAAAGTTCCTTGAGGTCTATTGTTTAAAGCTGAAGCTAATTGGCCCACTTGGTTCTCCAAATTTCTAAGGGCTGTAGCCTGGCTCTGCACTATGGCATCGGTTTTGGCCATATGCTCTTTCAACAAAGTTTCAAGCGAAGATGTAGAATCTTGATTTTGTACCTTAGGAGGCTGAAAATTCTGCTGATTATATCCTTGTTGATGAAATCCTGGAGGCGTAGGAGGTCTTATTTGCTGATTAGAAGGCCCAACTCCTTGATTATTCCATGAAAAGTTTGGGTGTTGCCTCCAACCCGGGTTATATGTGTTCGAGTAGGGGTTAAAATTCTTGTTATACCCCACATAGTTCACTGACGCTGGGTTGGATGGGCAAACATCAAAGGTGTGGCGCTCACCACAATAAACACAAGACACTGCTACTGGTGGCACAAACGGACTTCCTGAACCCGTATTCAATGATTTCAATGTATTAGTGAGGGTAGCGATCTGTGCCGCGAGGTTTGCTGCACTAGCCTCTTGCACTCCTGCTACTTGTCGAGTCGGGTTAAGGCGTGAGGTCGGCCACTGATAGTTGTTCTTCGCAATCTTCTCTAAAATCTCGTAGGCATCATTGTATGTCTTTGACATAAGTGCTCCCCCAGCTGAAGCGTCCACTACCATTCTTGTGTGCGTATTCAACCCATTGTAAAAAGTCTGCATCTGAATACCATAGGGAATACCATGATTTGGGCACTTTCGTAATAACTCTTTAAATCTCTCCCAGGTTTCATATAAAGATTCATCCTCCTGCTGATGAAATGACGTGATTTCACTCCTAAGCTTGGCCATCTTAGTGGGTGGAAAATATTTTGTAAGAAACTGCTCCACCAACTCATTCCAGCTTATGATAGTCCCGGGTGGTATAGCATTTAACCATTCCAATGCTTTTCCTCTCAGTGAATAAGGAAATAGTGTCAATCTAAGAGACTCCTCACTAACTCCACGAATTATGAACGATTTGCAAACGCCCATAAATAACTGAAGATGCAAATGAGGGTCCTCCATTGGCGTACCGCCAAATTGGCCTGTGTGCTGAAGCATCTGAAACATGACCGGTTTTAGTTCAAACTGTTGTGCCTCTATCTCTGGTAGCATAATTCCTGGAATTAACACTGGCACAACATATTCTTGAATAACTCGGTTCCGCTCATCATTCACTGCCTCGGCTGCACCATTATTATTAACCCTCAATGGTGGATCAGCCATCCTTTCAACTATTGCCAACTCTCTCTGTTCCCTCCTTCTTTGATGAAATGTGCGTTCAATCTCGGGATCAAGGGGAAGCAATTCAGGATCGTGCTCCTCGTTTATATAAGGAAATTAGCACCTGGCACGATATACAAGTAACCAATAAATTTTTTTTTTGTGTTTGTTAACTATAAACTAAAAACAGTAAATAAAAGTACTCAATTTCTCAAAATTCACAAAACAATTAGTCCCCGGCAACGGCGCCAAAAACTTGTTGTGCAAAAACTCACTACGCAAGCATACACAATCGTAGGTAGTAATTGATGGACAAGGTCGATCCCACGAGGACTAAAGTAAGCAAAGTTTGTAAAATTGAGACTCACTAAAAACTAATGCTAAAGAAAAAGAAGTAAAGAACTCAAGGAAAGATTAGGCAACGAACGATTAAAAATAAAGTAAGCAATAATAACAACTTAACACTAGAATTAAGGGTTCCAAACGACAAATTAAATGAAACTAAAAATGATAAAGAGAAGCGAGTTGGGATTTATGAACTCCTAACTTAAATTCTGTTTTAGCCCAGTTTGCTATAGCAAAGTCGTAGCAAAGTTTAAGTAGTAAACAGAAATGACCAATTTGTGCCCAAAACTTCTTCCAAAATCATGAGCTATAGTTTATAAACTAAGTTCAACATATTCCTATGAAAACCCAGCCATAAAAACACAATTAAGCCCCCATTTCATTTGTTTTACAAGCTAAGAATATATGTCTATACTCTTAAATTCATTATCAAAGTAATAATGAATGAACTTGCATCATTTGTGCTTTTCCACTAATGTTCAACCCTTTCGGTATCAAAAACTAGCTAGAATCCTACCTAAGGTGATCAATCTTAAGCAAGAAAAAGACAAATAAACACCCACAAATGAAATGCTCAACATTTACAATAGCTATAACAAAAGGGCTTCCACAAAATGTTAGGGTTCCATAAATCCCAACTCTAAAGAAATTAGTTCATGCTGAAATTAAACCTTAGATACAGAAAATCAAAGCTACAATAATCCATAGAATGATTAGAACAACCCGATCTATCAAAAACTACAATCTAGAGTGAAATTTAAGAAGAGATAAAACGAAAAATAGAAGGAAGAACAGTTTTGAGGCAAGAAATGCTGCAGCAGAGAGTGTCTTCTTCTTCTCGCGAACTTCTCTGCAACTCTCTTCTCTTTTCCCAGAAAATCAACTGTTGCTTCCCCTTTCTTCCCTCTCTTGCTTCTCTTTCTTTTTTCTATTTATATCGAGGGTTAGGTCACCCATTTAAGGGCTATTTGGCCCATTTAAAAAAATAGGTTTCATTGAGTCATAAGCCAAATTTACGCAATTTTTTTCCCGCAGGCGATGCTACAACTTTGCTACAGCAATCCCATAGCAAAATGCTATTCTCGACATTCTGTTTTCACAATGCTACAACTTTGCTACAGCAATCCCATAGAAAAATGCTAACCTCAACATTCTGTATTCCACCTTCAAAAGCAATATTAAAGATAAGAGAAACCTTCATGAAACCACTAGAGTAGGGGCAAAAACTAGTAAAATAAGAGCAAACAAAACTAAAAACAACATCGACTTAGCTTCTAAGATACCACCGAACAAACCACACAAAAAACGGAAAACTAATGCAAATCACTCATACTTTGTCCCATAAGAAGCTATGAAAAGCGGTAAAATAATCCTATTTCATAGGATTATCAGTTCAATAGGAGCATATTAGACTGGAAAGGAATCAGATGGTAGTGAGATAGTGTTATTGAGTAATGGGCTAGAAGACAAGCCCAATGGAAAAGTAGTTGAATCAAGGAAGGAGAAGCCTCTGGCATTGATGGAGAAACATCAGGCTCTTGTAAAGGTACTGATATTAAATGATCAGTACAATTTCGTTCTGGGACTGTCAGAAGGCCTATATCGACAAGATTGTTCAATAGAATTATCTTTAAAAGCCTTAGGAAGAGCAAAATCAACCCAAAAAATCAGGCAAATCAGATTCAATTTGCAGTTTGTGAAATGAAAATATATTTTCATGAAACACAACATCTCGAGATGTAAAGAAATGCCTATTTTGAATATCATACAATCGATATCCTTTAACATCGAGTCAATAGCCAAGAAAAACTGTCGAAGTTGCTCGTGGGTCAAATTTGAAACAGAGACAACCATAAACTCTAATTAAAGAATAGTCAGCCGGAGAACCATGAAGAAGCTCATAAGGAGTTAACCAATTTAGTGTTGGGATTTATGCCCTAAAGCCTCGTAATTAATAATTTATTTAATATTTTTTATTATTTTATTTGCAATATAATATTATCTATTATATGAAAAATCTATGATTATTAGTGTAATCTTGAACAGTATATGGTTGACATACGGGAGGATCATGTTCAAGAAATAACCTAAAGGCTCATAATATATGGAAAAGGTTGGGTTCCTTATTATGGTAACTGATCCGCTAACACGCAAGTGCACGTGATCGAAGTAATAAAGAAACTGGAAGTATTCCAGAGTATCGTACCCAAGGGAACGGGTTTTAACAAAATCTACTTAGACGACACAAAATATGTTTGCAAATTGCAAATTAAGGTAACCAATGGTTTGAAAAAGATTGAGTGGTTGTTTTTGCTAAATGAAATAAATAAAAATGATAAAAGAGGGATTCAAACGTGTTTTTGCTCCATTGAAAGAAATTGCGGCCTAATTGCAATTGCAATCCTTTGACTCAACACTTAAGCTTTGTAAACCGAATTCAACACCTATTCGACCTTCTATGAAGTATCTTTAGGAGGCTAAGCGATTAAACTGATATTTCTATGGCTAATACGAACTTAGTTAATTTTGAAACACAATTCTTTTGGTTTTAAAGGTTTTGCCCTATGTCTAGGGTCAAAAACAAATTCCTATGTCTAGGCTATTTTCCTTTATTGCTTTTATGAAAACCCAATTTTTACCTAACCTTTTCAGAATTAGACTCAAATTGTTGTATACTAATCTAGGTGATCAATCTAAACTAGTAATGAAAATTTCAATCAATAAAAGCAAACAATGCTATAAGATTAAGCAATGTTGCTCTCACAATTAGGCCTTTATTCCTATCTTTAGGGAATCCACATGCTTGAATCCCAAAGAAGAAATTAGCTCATTATGGAGAAAATGAAAATCCAAAATTTATTTGTTAAAAATTTCATAATTAATAACCCAAATACCGAAATTAAATTCCTAATAATGGAGTAAACAGAGTTGAAATATGCTAACGGAAAGTCCTTGTTTTGATCGACCAAAAGTCCTTTATGGGCAATTGGTTCTTTACCTCCTCGAACCTTCATTGAGGGGGGATCAAGCTCGGGATTTACAGAGCAAAACGAAGCATAAACTGCTGGAAGAAAGATAGAAAAACGAAAATACAGCTTGCTGTCCAAAACAGAAAAAAAAAATAGAAAACAGAGTATAAATTTGCAAAAACAGAGTATATCAACTCAAAATTTAATCGAGCGAACTACAAGAATGAAATGCTGAAAACAAGGAACAGAAATCATCAACTTGCTACTACTGAAATAAAGAAAAACCAGAAGAAAAAGAACCCATAAAAACAGAATGTAAAAACCCAAAAAAACAAAGTACAAAAGGTAACGGAAATTCCTTGTTTGATCGATCCAAATACCCATTCAAAGGCAAATGGATCTTCACCTCCTCCAACTTTCGTTGAGGAGGGATCAACCTCGGAAATTACAGAGTAAAAATGAAGAGTAAGCTGCTATAAAATGAAAAAACGTGAAAGATGAACTGTGGGCGAGCAGCAGAAAAACCAGCCGCCATTTGCTTCGTTTTCCACCATTTTTATAGGCATTGAGGGCTAGGGTTTCCATCTTGGAGCTCCTTAATTCGTGGGTATTTGATTAAGCACAAGATTTGGCCGTAAATTCTCCATAAATCAAGCAATTCCCGTGGGTTTTGGTGATTTTCCGAAAATTATGCACTTTTTAAAGTCTAGAGAATGCAATTGTTTGCAATTGCATTCTTCTTCCTTGTTCTTCACCTTACATTGCAAATGGGAATGCAATTGCATTCTCTTTTGCAAAGTCTTCACTTCTTCAAATCTGCACAAAAACTCAGCTTAAGCCAACTTTTTTGCATCTTTTCACTTAATTCCTTCTTTTATCATATTCCAACAAGCTTGCATGAATTTATTTAAAAATGTTATTTTTAGCTTGCTCGGTAATCAATAAAGCATGCAAAAATGGCAAGAACAACTTAGTTTTAGGGTTAAATAATCCTCATAAATGAGAATTATCAGTAACACTATTGATACGGCCCACTTTGTAATAGTTACAAATGATTTGATCCAAACCGTTCATGTGGAGACGTGCGAGTGAGGGTATCTTATACAATGAGTTTGTGTAAGACTAGAATACGAAATATTTAATCTCTCTTTATAAATCATTAATTGAGAAGATTTATATTTTATCAGGATGATCATATGTGACTTGATCTTAATCCTGAGTGAGCTATAAACTCCTGCCTGTGAGAGCTTGTCCTTTGATTTGCATAGGTGAGAGTTGCTTTTGAAGTCGATTCAATAAGCCTACCATTTTGGGCCCCACCCTCCACTGGTCAGAGAGGGACTTCGTTTATGGTTGGATCATAAACAAATTGTTCATTAAAGGATCAATGATACTTAAGGTGCAAGATGTAATTACAGGGGTAAAACGAACTTTTGACCCAGTTGTAATTACGAACAACTCGTGAAGGATCGACTTGAATGTAGTGATTATATCCATGGACACAACTTTTTCTACAGTGCACAAGAGTTCAACTCTAAGTCTATAGTGGAGTGATTCTAGAGCTAATGAATGAAAATTGATTAATTAATTAATTTTGTATCATTGGAGCTTATAATTTGTAGGTCTATAATGTCTCATTGCTAGCTCATATGAACAAATAGGGATCAATTTCGGTGAGAGAAAATTTTGAAATGTTCAAATTACAATTTAGTATATTTGATATATCAAATAGGAGAAAACATATTTAATGTATATGATACATTAAATATCAAAGAAATTATTAATGTATTAAGATACATTAAAGAAAAGATATTTATTAAATTTGAATTAGATTCAAATTAGGAAATAGATTTCGTAGGAGAATTTAAAAAGGTTTGAATAAGATTCAAATTGGTTAGATAAATACATTTTAATATATTAGATATTAAAATATATTATTTAATTATTTTCCCTAGGCTACTATAAATAGGACCTTAGAAGTGAGTCATTGTGTGCATTCTGAATTAGAGAAAAAAACTCTTAAAATTCTCCTCTCATTCCTTCTCTCTATTTTCAAAAAGGTTCCCAAAAACCTCTTTGGTCCTTTATTCGAGTCATAACATGGAAGACTTTGTGGAAGTCTCGGAGTTCAACCTTATTGGAGTTGGAGCACAAGAAGAAAAAGATCAGCTGGAATATTCTCCATATTTAAGTCAATGTATGTTTATTCCTTTGCCTAATTTTTTTCATTTAATTCTAAGATAAAATCAAAGTCGATTCCAACGCTTCCACTATGGGTTTAATTCGATTATTCCTTACATTTAGGATATGAGATGGTGTCCGATTACTCAAATACACTACATTTAGAACACATTCACTCCAAAAAAATCTTCAAAAACTAACTTTGGAGCATTGTTTGAATGAAAAATTTTAATATCATTTTCATATTGCATTTTAACATATTTGAAGAATTGAGGTACTAATATGTAAGACATCAGATTTATGATGTAACATATAGACCAAGTAAATCTACTACAGTCATCTACTATTGTAAGAAAGTAAGAGTAGCTAGCTTGAATGAGACGGGGTAAAAAAAAGACCCCAAATATCAACATGTACAATATCAAAAGGATTTGCAGTAAAATGATTCTTATAAACAAAAGATAAGCGCTTTTGTTTGGCAAGAGGGAAAATCTCGCAAAAAAACTTCTGTATAGGTTTCAAAGTATCAATATGCAAAGTGTCCTTCAAAGCTGTGAGACAAGTAAAAGATGGATGGCCGAGACGTCCATACCTTAAAGTTGTCGAATTATGTTGTACAGTGATTTCACATATATGATAAGAAAACTCATAATCTCCAAGTGCTAGAAGATAAAGTCCATCACTCAATTCCTTGACAATCGTCTTCAAAGTAGAATTTTCTTGAATAATACAAGTATTGGCCGAAAAGGAAACAGAAATAGAACTACTGGAAGTTAATGCACTAATAGATAATAAATTGTATTGAAACTCTAGAACATAAAAAACTCGTTCCAAAATAAGATATCCAAACAACCGAATAGTTCCAACATAATGCACTTTTATCCTTGTATTGTTAGGTAAGATTACTGAAGTATGCGCAGGCATGATAGATTCAAAAGCTTCTCGAATAAAACTAATGTGTGTGGATGCACCAAAATCTAAAATCCACTTAGAAGAACAAGTTGATGACAAAAAGACTTTTGGACAAATACCTGTCAGATAAGAAGTGGATAGAGATAAGTCATCTTTGGCAGCTGTCAATTTAGATTGCAGAATGTTTAGCAAATTATGACATTGGGTGAATGTGTCTGAGGTTAGCGGTGGACCTACTCCAGAGGAGGTTGATGCCACATTAGAACCAACAATATTAAAAGAAGGCATGGATGTCACCGAATGTTCTTTTGAACTAACATGGGCATTCATCGGCTGTGAAACAGGCGTTTGCTGCAACAAAGAATTCGGTGAACGCTTTTGTTGATAACTCGGAGGGTAGCCATGTAATTTGTAGGACTTGTCTATAGTATGCCCTTGCATATTGGAATGAGTGCAAATCGATCGATCCTTCTTTTAGTGAGAATTGGAAAAAGACGGTGTGGAAGATAGATTTGTGTGGCTATAGCAAGCCCCACTGCCGGTGGTGTTGATCGGAAGAAACTCTTTAAATACTCTATTCGTCAGATCCATAAAGACTCAGGTGCATTTGTCAGCCCAAATGACATCACGGCGAACTCGTAGTGCCCATATCTAAACCTGAAAGCTATCTTAGGAATGTCATCATCTTTAATTTTTAACTGGTGGTACCCTGACCGAAGGTCAATCTTAGAAAACCTAGTTTCCCCTGTAACTAGTCAAAAACATCGTCTATTTTAGGGAGAGTGTACTTGTTCTTGACAGTCACCTTATTCAGCTTCTTATAGTCTATACACAACATAAACCCATCCTTCTTTTTCACAAGCAATACCGATGCACCCCAAGGTAACACGCTTTGGCATATGAAACCTTTATCCAGAAGATCCTGAAGCTACAACTTGAGTTCTTTTAATTATGTTTAGGCCATTTTGTACAAAGCTTTAGAAGTAGGGGTTGTCCCTGACGCGAGCACAATGCTGAAATCCACCTCTCACACAAGAGGTAACCCTAGAAGGTCCTCAGGGAACACATTTGAGAACTTCCTCACAACTGGTATTGAAGTTATTGAAATCTCAGCACACCTAGTGTCGGCCACACTAACCAAAATGCCCCATGCTCCCCGAGTAATTAACTTCCTTGCTTTCAGTGCAGAGACCACTTTAGGGATGGTCTTAAGTCTAAACCCCCTAAACTTGAAACTCGCTCTCGAGGGAGGCTTGAACACAACTTCCTTACGAAAATAATTAATGCTGGCGTGATTTTCAGCTAGAGATGTCCATTTTCCCCTCGGGGACCTGCCTTAACGGGGCGGGGAATCCCCGTTTAGGAAGAATGGGGGAGGGAGTGGGGAAAATAAATTTCCCGCAAGCTAAATGGGGACGGAGACGGGGAATGTATTCCCCGTCCCCGTTCCCTGTTTAATTTTTTTATATTTTTATTTTATTTTTTAATATATATATATATATATATATATATATATATATATATATATATATATATATATATATATATATATATATATGTATGTATGTATGTATATATGCGTATAAGTTTGTATATGTCATTTAAAATTTTATTGTTAATGATTTAGATACTTGGATATGTTTGAATTATATAGTTAAACATTTTAATAATATGTATGGATTAATTAGATAATTTGATATATAATATTGTTTTGTTTTTATTAGGAGGTTCAAGAATTTTATCTTTAAATAGATATTTTTTTAATAGAAAATTAACTATTTAAATTAAGGTTTTGATGAACAATTAACCATGTAATTGAAAATTAATGGATATTTTCCATAGAAGTTAACTATTTGAAAATTTATCAAAAGAATTATTTTATTCTTAAAAAAGAAAAAAAAAAACATAAACGGGGAATAATTCCCCACAGGGACAATCCTCGTGAATCCCCCGCGAGGAATCCCTGCCCCAATCCTTGGAAAATTTAACGAGGAATTTCGTGGGGATGGGGATTCAAATGGGGGACGGGGAAGCCATCCCCTTCCCCGCCCCGCCCTGTGGACATCACTATTCTCAGCTAACCATTCCATGCCCAAAATTACATCCAAAATCTTTCATATCTAAAACTATCAGGATCACATCTAACCAATGACTTGACACTAATAATTGACAGGCTTTTATTTTTTCACTAGCAAGCAAATTCACCCTAGCTGGAGTGCCACAGACAAAACATAACCCAATGGTTATAAATCTAAACCTACTTAACTCACGGAAGATGAAAAAATGAAGGAATGTGTAGAACATGAATAAAAAAGTACCAATGTGAGGTGCCCAAGTATCGATAGTGTACCTGTCACCACTGCATCGGAATTTCCAGCATCTCGACTAGTGGTAGCATATGCCCTCCCTTGCTGGTGAGTCTGGTTAAAAGGTCTAACACCAGTCGAACTCGAGGGTTGATTTCTACCTACCCTGTTGCCCCTCCGAGGACAGTATTTGCCATGTGACCCTCCTGGCCACATCTAAAACACACATCTATCCTCGCTAGACATCGACCCCAATGCTGTATACCGTAATTCTTTCATGAGGCTTGTCATTACTATTACCTCCTTGTCAGTAGGGCTGTTGTCTCTATCCCTAGCAAGACCATGACCTCCCTGATGATCTCTGAGAAAGTAGAGAACGCTCTGACTGAGTGGTAGTTTGCTCAAACTTTCTTTTCTGACTTGAAAAGGAATCTGGTTTTGTGGCCGCTAGGTGCTCGCTCGACGGACAACTATTTATCAACTCAGTCGCTCTCAGAGCTGTGGCGTAGTTAGGTAGTGCAATGGCCACTACAAAGTCTCGAATCTTCTCATCCAGGCCCATCATAAAATGCTCGACCTTCTTGGTCTCCGTGCCCACTAGCTCTAAAAACGTAGAAGCCTCGTAAACTCCCCTCCACTAGTGTCACACCCCTTCCCAACTTACTTGCCTAACCTAGGAAGAGATGTAAAGACATAGACAATCAACCCTCTTACTAGCTCTCCCTGACCATCCTAACATATATCTTAAAATGAAGGCAACACAACACGTTTGAACAAGTAAGTTTGAAACGCTCAAATACACATATGAGCAAGACACATTCACTTTCAGTACTATGTTCTTTAACAAGTCATAACATTTTATAGTTATTACAACCCCGCTAAAATGCTTTTACTACAAACTATATACATAAGAAAGTGTATATACAAGGAGCTAAAATGGCGTGGTGGCAAACAGGTCTTGTCAAGGCTAAGCACCAGGAACTCGTCTGCTACCTGGGAAAAGAAATCATAATGAAAACGTGAGCTGGGAAGCCCAGTGAGTGTCTATCTTAAAAACATTATAAGCTCAAAGGTGAAGCATAATGATGGACAAGCTATAAGTTAGAGATAACTTATCACTTATTTGTAAGCATAATCAAACCATGCTACCCATTTACAGGTTTAAGTCACCACATTATGTATAGCATAGAAACTTATAATGTAGTACCATACTGAAGAATAGACATTTCAAAAGCGTAGAAGCTCATAACAATAAAACTCATAACATGATACCACTTTCGAACCTTAGCTTTGGTAGAGTCATCTCTATACCAACAACGTTCATTCCTCTCTCACGTGCACGTGGAATGCCATTGAACACACTGGTCTTCCCTAATACTTTCTCTATGTCCTTCAGTATTGGGGTTAGACCAGTTACTACCCGAATACCTTCTCTTTGTCCTTCAGTATCGGAAATCATGATTCCTCCCTCCCAAGTACCTTCTCAATGTCCTTCAGTACTGGGGGTTAACAACATACCGGGGCATACTTTAATTACCTTGGAAATCATGTTTTGATAACACAAACAACAAATTCTCAACATTTGCACTTTTCCTTTCTAAACATGTTTCCAAGTGGATTTACACAAGGCATTTTCTAAAGGAAGTCATACTTCCATAATTTAGTTTCCATGCTTGAATGTGTAGTTACAAACTAATTCAAATCATGCTTAAGTTTCATCAATGACATTCTATTAAAAGCTCCATGAAAAATATACAAAAGTAAGTCAAGCATGTTTCAATGATCAACATTTATGCTTTTGAAGAAAAACAAAGGTCAAGCATAGTTCTAAATAGAGTCACTCACAATCACCAAAAGGGTTCCAAGGATTATAAGCTATTCCTATCTCCGTTTGCCCTGAAAAAGAAATTAATAACATTAATTCCTTTCCTTATACACCTTAAAAACATATCTAATTCAGTCCCATAACTCAATTCATAATAACCATACGCACTTGGGTGTAAGGTATATAGAAATGGAAGCACATCTCCTTCAATCTCTTGCTAGCAGTTTTTTTTTTTCTTGCACCTAAAATTCCAGGTTCAACTTTCAGCTTGGGTTCCTCAAAATTTAGCAAAACAACCACCTAATATTTTTTGATAAACTTCAAGTACAACATCTTAACTTACTTACCTCAAAATTTCAGCTTCTAATTCCTCCTCAAGAGCTCAAAAGAAACTGATTTCTTCACATTTTCTTGCTAGCAGTTTTTTTTTATCTTGCACCTAAAATTCCAGGTTCAACTTTCAGCTTGGGTTCCTCAAAATTTAGCAAAACAACCACCTAATATTTTTTGATAAACCTCAAGTACAACATCTTAACTTACTTTCCTCAAAGTTTCAGCTTCTAATTCCTCCTCAAGAGCTCAAAAGAAACAGATTTCTTCACATTTTCTTGCTAGCAGTTTTTTTTTTCTTGCACCTAACATTCCAAGTTCAAATTTCAGCTTGGGTTCCTCAAAATTTAGCAAAACAACCACCTAATATTTTTTGATAAACCTCAAGTAAGACATCTTAGCTTACTTACCTCAAAGTTTCAGCTTCTAATTCCTCCTCAAGAGCTCAAAAGAAACTGATTTCTTCACACGGTTCTGCTACCTGAGAACTGTGAACACCTCTCAGTTTTCTGCAATTTTCACCTCCTCCCTCTTCGTATTTTCAAAACAGCCACCCACTGTAGTATTCTACACTCAATTTATGATATTTTGACTCAAAAATCATCGAATTTGGTGCAGTAAATTAAGAGATATGGCTGTTTGAAGTTGATCCTCAACCAAAAGCTTCCAGCTGGACAGCACCTACTTGCCAAAGACAAATCCGTGGCTCCACAAAATTTTGCCAGCTCCTACTTCCTCATTTACATCTTAATCCCCTTTTTTTAAAATACCAAAACAAGCCAATAAATTTACCTAACACATTTAGCCAACTTTACTTAAGTTTGTGAGAAATAAGAACTTTCATTCAATACATAATGCACCTAAAATTTACCCAACTTGTTAATGACCTTAACTTACTTCAATTCAACTCTTAATATGCTTATTCAATGGCTTACCTATCTCCTTATGAAGCTTTATACACATTATAGTTCCCAATCCAAAAGATTCCCAAATCCCATCACGACATCTTTTAGTGCAACCTATATCAATTTGCATATGTCAAAACATCATATATGAGCACAATATGATCAAAAGAGAGTTTAGGGCTTACAACTAGTCGGCCATTTTGTTAAAGTCTTAGAAACTCCGACTGCTTCCACTACTTGACCATTTTGTTAAAGTCTTAGAAACTCTAACTGCTTCCAATATTGAGTGGCTGCTATATAAAATTCATGTCAGAATGCCTCTTTGAACTGTAGCCATGTCATTAGGCCTCCGCTAGTGTCTACAGACCTCTTGGCGGACTCCCACCACATAAACGCATCCCTCAACATAAATGCAGCACATGACACCTTCTGTTCGTCTGGACAGTTCATGAGTCGGAAGATAGTCTCTGTGGATGACAACCACAACTCTCCCACTGTGAGGTCTCCAGAGGACCCATCAAACGTGCAAGGATCATACTTCCTGAAATATTTCAGATACCTCGCCTCTAAAGAAGCACCTCCTTTGTTCTTGCCTAATTATGCCAGTTTATTTTTAACTTTCGTCTGCATCAGAGTCTGCATGACCTCCAACATTAGCAACTCCACTGTGGGATTTGCTTGCCCAGCTGGCGGTGCGGCCAGTGGGTTTACTTCTAGCCTATTGGTTCCTCCAAAGGTGGGTCTTGCACCCCTGAATTCCCTTGTTGTCTAGCAGGCCTGCCTTGTCGAGCTCATCTTCCTCTACGTGGTGGCATTTTTTTTGAATCACTACACCATAATTAAATTAGTTAAGCCTCTACCTCCACAATCAATTATAGGAGCAGATAATGCATACAATTATTTCATACTTACAAACTTAACATAAAGCATAATATATATATATATATTCTTAATAGGGGCATACCTATTAAGAATCCATAACCTTAGACTCTTATACCAACTATAACGACCCAACTTCTATAACTAACTAAACTAGAATTGCTACCTCATGCATGCTATGGAGGCCTTACGAAATTCAAAAAAAAATTTGAAGTGATTAAAAGAAAGAGTTCTTAAAACAAAAATATGGTTTTATTTGGGGATCCAAAAAGAATCTAAAAACATAAATCATTAAGTTAGGCCTCAAAAACTTAAATCTCTAAAAAAAGCTCAATACATGACTAAATAAATTAAAACATTAGAAATGTCTAATGCGGAAAGAAAATCCTATCTTGACTCTCCCATGACCTCTATAGCAAACTCCGTCACCCATCTAGAATGACCTATCCCTTACTCATAATTTTTTTTTTGAAAAGAATAAGTATTAAAAATACACAGTAAGTGACCCCACTGTTGGGGTCAGGATATGCAATCCCATGCAACATGACTATGCTTTCGTGACTATAGTGGGACCTAAAAAAACTCTACTTTTTGGTTTCCTCTCCTTTTCATTGCTTCAGGATGTGCATCACTTTCATACACATAGTTTCATGTACATCACTTTCATGTACACTAAAACCACTATGCGTGCATCACTTTCAAACACCCTAGGCCTCTCTAGGTATGCATCACTTTTATACATAGATATGCATCACTTTGATACACACCGACCCTAAGCACATCACTTTCATATGTCCCTAGATATGCATCACAATCATGCAGTCAAATTGTATAGGAAAAAGGAGGGAATCTGTGTAACATTTCATAACTTTTATGAGCATACACACATGCATGAGGTCCCACATACAAACATCAGTTTAGTAACATGATGCAACATAAGAGATTGCTCACTCATAAACAACGCAATCTTTCATGTACATGGCATACATACTATTTCTTTCACATCACATAACATTCATGACTTTCATAATACATGACTATTTTTAAACATTCACATGAAACATTTCAGGCAACGGAAATACACCCCAACCAAGCCCCAAGGCAATCTAGCAGTAAAACCACTTACCTTCGCTATGAATTCAAGGAAAATTATCAATTCTCCTTTTTTTGCAAAAACTCTTGGCCAATCTTATAATTAATTTCCCAAAAATTAACACTTGAATTTAAAACCTTTGAATTCTAATTTCCATAACAACTTGCATACTCAACTTACCCAAAAAGAGGTTTAAAAAATAATGTCGCCTTTGATCTTGATCAAACAATTCAAGCTACACACAAGAAACAACCATAAGTAAATTTCTTCACCACAAAACTCCTAAATTGAGTCCAAAAAAACCATTGGAGCGTTACCCACACAAATTCTTCCTCAAACAGTAACTTAATTCATGCTCGATGAACTCCGATTAGTCTTGATTTCGTCAATCCGAGCTCCATACGACATGGGTGCACTGAAACAATTCAAGAAACTTTCGATCAAAACCACAAATTAACAAACACAACCCCACAAAAATTACCAAAATGGAACTCACCTCTGACTTGTAGAAGAGGACGCCAAAGAGGAGGCTTAGTAGTAGTTCGCCATGTAAGGGTGGAGATGGCAAAGCACTGCGTGCGTGGGACGAACTACAGAAAATGGAACCACGAAGGGGGCAGCAATGCGAAGCTCTAGCAGCGGTAACGCATGCACAAACGATCAGCGGTAGCCTCCGACGTCAAGTGTGCAGGTAGGACGACGAGGAGCTATCCATAGGACATGGAGAAGAGAAAAAAAAAATAGCAAAGGGGGAAGGGTTATCGAGAGGAAGAAGATGAAGTTGGAGAATATGGCCTAGGGAATCGTGCACACAAGAAGACAAAAAAAAAGAGAGGTATTTAATGTGTTGTCCCAACCCTAATTCCCTTTTTATCCTTTTCCCAAATTGCCTATTCTCTAATTCCTAGCAATCCTGACAATTTTTTAACCTTATTCATTTGATTCATCTTTCAAACTTTAATTTGAGACCAAACCAGTCAAGCCCGAAAATTGAAATTTACCAAATTAAAGTCCAATCAAACCCATAGAGGCAATTTGAAAGTACTTGGATTTACCAAACGTTACACTCTCTCTATAACCTGTACGCCCCTTCACACTCTCGGTTTTGTGCACTTTTTTTTTGTGTTTTTCTTCTGTGGTCTTTGACGGACTGCACTAAGTAGAGCGTGGATTTGTAGAAAATAGTCTAGAACGGTTAAAATCGAAACCAAACCGAGGTAAACCGGAACAAACTTTGTTTAGTTCGAACCAAAACCAGGGAGAAAATCGGTTCTCTGGTTTAGATTTGTTGCAAACCAAATGGTTTGGTTTAGGCTTTTGTTTCGGCCAAAACTAGACCGAACTGAATCATGAACACCCCTAAAGAAATGAAATGTTTTGCTCACAATGTAAAAGGAATTAAAATCAATTGGGTTGCATTAAGTGCAAGTATCGAATGTATAATAGTACTATATTACAGGCATGAGATGCATAATCGTTTTATTAGCCTACAAATCGAATGACTTTCATTAAATGGTGACTGGTTTGATTTTTCTAGATTTTTTGAGAAGATGAAATTATGCATACTCGAGGCTTCTCTAGAGTTTTAATCTTATTAGTATTTTTTTGTAAAATTATATGACAAATCTACTTCATGTTTCGCATCAAGATAATTAATGTAATCTAGATGATGAACTACTACTGCATTGTTTTCTTGTTTAGTTTTTAATGGCTTTCATGTTGATTTTAGAGGCTAAATATTAACTCAAAAAAATTGTTTTAACAACGAATTATAATTGAGTTAGTATCTACCATCCCCCTTCTTATCAGTAGGCATAGTTTTGGTTCTTTTTTGTTGAATAAAAAAAAGTAGAATCTACATGATAACTTGTAGAAATACAAGTTATTTGATACTCAGAATTAGATCATTCATGCTTTGAGAGCATAAAATGTATGCGTTTGCTGAATATTATGATGTAAATTTTGCCAAATCTCATGAGAAGCTTGCTTGGCTTGAAATTATTAATGATTTGCATTGAATTTTTGTAGGATATGAGAAAGTGCTAACGCGGCAGAAATTGATGAATGTTAATGTCTAACACATTATTGAAGTTTAAGCAGCGAAGGGCCAGCGCATGCTATTACCACCCCACGTTTGATGAAGGGACGCCCAACTCAACACAATTGAACCAACGCATAGTAGATTCAGTCTAAGGAAGTTGGGACCATTGACAATCGGTAGTCGAACGCATAAAAAGTACCTGTCGCAACAAGCTAGTGGGATCTGAAAAAGTGGAATGGACGCATGACATTTTCTTATTGGAAGCACAATATTATTTATAAAGGAGGACATTGTTGAGAGAGGATGATCTTCGACATTAGAGCCTTTGCTTCATCTGTTTTTCTCTCAGTTTTTCTTTCCTAATCATCGTTTCTTCTGTTGGAGACTTGAAGAAGAAGAAAGAGTCCTACGCCACCAACTCCTCTACTTTGAGCCACCGCAGAAGTGTAGTTAGTGTGTTATAGTAGTATTTTGGTTGTAGATGTTTGTTAACTATTTTCTTGTAGTTTAAGTTTATCCACTTTAGTAAAATGTTTAAGTTTATCTACAAAAACACATTGCAGTCAATCCCTCAAGTTTTATGAAAATAATTGCAGCTATAAAATCAAAATTGTTCCTTGTTTTCCTCAAATAATAACAAAGGGGTACATGGATTTTGGTTGAAACCAACTTCTCAAGTATAAATGATAAGTTCTACAACATAAATGCTAACATAATTCATAGGTTAAAAGTTCTAACCATAACTATTTGAAACTTTTGTTGAAACTTTTGTTGAAACTTTTGTTAGCATTAGTGAAACAAGAGAAAAACTCCGCTTAAACCAAACTCACTAACTAACAAATGACAGGCAGATTAAAGTGATTATATCTACATATGCTAAGGATATTATAGTTAACTACACAAGTTCCAATTATAACCAATAAAAACTCAAAAAAGAATAATTGCAACAAGTGAGATGGTAAAACTAAAACTCATACCACCTAATCTACTAAATTGTTGGAAAAATATTTGCTCCAAATCCACTAAAAAAAACCTTGGAGATTTGGAGTTCATCATAATAAAAAGCCTTTGCAACACGTAGATCTACTATCCCACCATGTTAGTGCATAATCTTCAAAATGAGAGATAGCTATTTTTACCTTTCTTTCCTCGGTGATAGTATTATATATGTTGAAGAGGTGGTCTCCTTGTTTTGCCCAATTGTAGTATTCCTCTGGATCACTTGTTCCTTTGAACTTTTTGAACTTGATTTTGATGTTGCCGAATTGTCTATGGTGCTTGTTGTTGTAACCTTTGGATATGTCCCCTTCCTCTTCCACGATCAAATCCTCTACCACCCCTATGGTAGTGTTGTTGGTAAGCTTCCTCTTGAAAATACTCATTGTGGTCATCCAGTTGTACTTTTTCTTCTTCTAGCCTTTGTTTTGTTGATTGACATCTAATTGTCAATTATTTGCATTAGTAGTTGTACTTGATCTTCCGAAGGAATTTGGTTTCCTCTGGTATCTAATCTACTAAATTGTTGGCAAAATCTTTGCTCCAGATCCGCTACAAAAACCTTGGAGATTTGGAGTGCATCATAATAAAAAGCCTTTGCAACACTTAGATCTACTTTACACTAAATGTGTTAACTAAGTAAAATATTGCATAAAACTCACTCATTTTCATACCATGGACAACACTACAAAATTTCTATCCCTTATGGTATCTATGCACCATGGAAAAAATTGTATGTAACTAAGAGAAACATATTTCAAAATACTTGTCTTTCAATAACTCGTACAAGTATGACAAATAATCCCTTTGTAAAAGCATTCCCAAGCATCAAGATATACAAAAAGAACGAGATATATTAGCTCATTAGATCCTTGTTTTTCATATTATAACTTCTTTAAACTACCAATCAATTACTTTTTAGAGTAGCACTGAAAAGCAACCCACCTAAAAGATAAATAAATACTTCACATAGAATGCAAACATATTAAAGAAACAAAGTAAATAGGAGTCGCAAACCTTGCTACTTTAATTAGCTAGAATCTCGAAAATATGCCCTAGTCAAAGACTCAGAATGGATCCTTCAACTTAGAAACATGACTGTTGTGATATAACCCAGTCTTCAGCAATCTCTATCTCTATCATAGCTCCAATACTCATGATCTTACAAACAACAATCTTGACATCTTCCATCTCCAAGAACCAACACTAATCACGTTAGAATCATAAATACATCAAAGACAAGAAATGCGAAGTAGGAAAGGTTGAGCTTAATGGAGGATAAACTCCTGACAACATATTATACTGGTATTTGCAGCCATTGCTGAAATAAAAGTCTAATATCTTAAGTTTCAAAGTGTCTTTAGAATGTGCATAGACAAATGATTGTGATTTACCTAAAGCAGGATCCAAACAATGTAATTCAATTTGTTCCATCATCTCATTGCAACCTTTGTAATATTCAGCTCACAAGTCAATGAAAATTGCATTCCCTAGATATAAGCAAGTTAGAGGTGGTAGCATTGAATTTCGGTGAGCATCTGCCCCTCTGGAAAAAAGTAACTATTTTATTATAAGTTACATTTATGCTCTGATATTATAACAAGAAAGAAAGATATCTCACACAAATGAAATGAAAAGGGAAAATATAAGCACAACAGAGGCGCACATGTTTTCTTCAGCTTCAACTCCATAATTCATAAACACAAAAATTTCGTAGGAAATAGGAATAGTAGATTCAAAAGAAGAGATAAATGTGCCTGGAAAATAATAACATGTGCTTTCTAGAAAAAATCAAACATTTTCTGGTCTATTTGAAAAGGAACTAACTTCCTCTGCAAAACTACTTAGTTTGGATTAGGAAAAGAAACAACAAAAATTTAGTCAAATTTTCTACATTCAAAAGATATGGCTAAATAAACAAATTATTGAAGATTTTGTTCTAAAGAACTATGTAACATTATGACTAAACAAGTAAACAGAAATGTTACAATGGGATTATCCATAATTGGAATAGAACTATTAAGTGAACAATTAAATTCGTCACATTATCAGGAAATATTATGAGTGGTAATTTACCCTAAAATCATAAAACTCAAAACCTAGTAACTTGTATCGATGCGGTATTTTGTAGTTATGTATTAAAAATTATTCATTTTAATAATATTTGCTAAGGTTATTGTATGGATAAACACATTTAAACGAAGAACTTAAAAAAAAAAGTAAAGTAAGTGGACCTGAGGATAAAAAATAAAGAGGAAAATATGGTGATCGATTACTTCTTCATCCCCTTGTGCACAATCGTGTTTTTACGCATTGAAACTTAGAGAAAATCTACACAAAAGTTAATGCTCTAGAACCATTTAAGATACAAATGATTTCATAGTTTAAAACTAAAACAGAGCATCACCAAGGCACAATCATATTCCCATACCTTGTAGAAGAAAACTCGCCCTTAAGTAAGAAGCCACCTATAAATTTTTAGAAATTGTTAAATGAACATTGGGCAATTTTGATTAATTTGTTTTTTTTTTTTTCATTTTTAGTATTACGTTGAGTTTAATGTGGAATTTTAGAGATGAACAAGTGTTGCTAGCAAAAAGAAAGAGTCTTAATATATATTTTTCGAAATGAATGCAGGCGGTAGGCAATGTGTCCATGAATCTTTAGAGAACTTTATTCAATTCAATTAGGTCGCCATATTTTGTTTCATGAAAGAAAAATTGTCTTATTTATTTTGAGTTTTGATATATTTAATTTTCTTGCCGAGAAATTTATACGTGGTTGCTTTTAACACTAATCAATTTATATGATTGAAATTTCATAACCCTATTCTTTTAAAGTTATTTACCAATTTTAGTCTTTTTAACTTTGATGTTGTTTGTTTAACTTTAATCCCTAACTTAGAAAAGGTTTTATCAACGTTTTCTAAAACTATCAAATAGAATCCTAATCCAAACTTCAAAAACTAAAAATTTATGTTATGTTTGGCTTATGGATTTGATAAGAAATGATGTCAAATTCCATAATTTTAAAAGATGATTTGAACCTCCAAAATTAAACTCTTGTTTGGATGCTCACGAGAAATGAAAAGAAAATATAATATTTTACTATTATGCCCTATGATTTTGCAAGAGATTAGTTTGATTAATAACAAAATATTTTAATATCAAATAACAATGTAAAATACATATAACCACGAAAACATACCATTAATCAAAACATATAAACTTATTAAATTAAAAATTTGCAAATGTCATCATTATTGTAAAAAAGAAAATAAAACAAGAGTTGCAAATGTCTTAATTCAAGAGAACATAATTAAAAAAAAAATCATCAATTATTGCCTCCCATTTTCCAATGTAGTCATTATTTGTGCATAGATTCTGAACATCCAAAAAATGTCTCTATGACTATGAGATCATATAAAATGAAGCTAGAAGCATTGAATGTCATCTCATGTGAAATTTCCATATCTAGCAACTCATTAAAAACTTCCTCAACACTGAAAATCTGTCGATTATGCTCTCTAGGCATAGCATTTGCTTCCCGAGCAACATCATTCCCTATAATTAAAAAAATTATTGAACTATTTTTTTCATATTTGAATATAAAGTGAAATGTACTTAAAAATAATGATGGTCATACCTTTGTCAAGTACGATAGTTACTTTGTCCATAGAATGTAAAGACCCGGATTCCTACGACTTTCTAAAGCGGAAGCACGACCTAGTTACCTCGCTCATGCCCGAAATTTCGGAAGCATGACGACGTAACTAGAAGGAAACCAAATTTTACAAAGACCTGGAAAGAGATATATACACTTCTATGTTTCAGATCACAGACTCAGCATCCACCAAACTACGATAAATGATGCTGAGCTCAATTAACAGACAACCAAATCTAAAAGCTCCTAACTAGACACACGAAGCTAAAGAATAATTAAACTTTACAGACCGACAAACAACAGGAAACAAAGAAACAAAGCTAAAAGCTAAACATAGAAAAGAAATTTGGTGGAGCCTCCATAGTCTCGTCAAGTCGTCGCCTGCGTCATCCACCCCGAGAATGTGCACAATCTGCAAAACAAACAAAATAGCAAGGATGAGTATAAACATACTCAGTAAGTAGCCCACTTAAGGGTCCAACTTTTAAAGAAATCATACCAAACTCTTACTCACACGCGTGCTTAGATTTCAAATACTTTCTTCAGTCATTTTAAAAGTCCATTTAACCTTCCACAACATTCACTACTACCTGACCCTAACTTTGTGTCATACCTGCGAGTTCTGTAACTTAGAACCCAAACCTGTGAAGGTCTATAACCCTCACACTCATCTCAATAGATAAATCATCCCTAGGCTAGCACACAGGAGCTAGGGAACGCATTCCCTACGCTCAACATAATGGGGAATCACCCCTAAGCTAGCACACAGGCGCTAGGGAACACATCCCTACGCTCAACATAAATCTCTGGGGTCCCCGCTCCTATGCTAGCACCCACGGCAATAAGGATCGCAACCCTTATGTTCGTCACAAATCTCTGGGGATAACGCCCCTATGCTAGCCTCATCAACACAAAAGTTGTCCTGGCACGTACATATGCTTCTTAATCTCAACTCATCAACCATCCAACTACCACTCGCACACCCTACCTGAGTCCATCCTGGTATGGCATTGTCTCGAGCACTACCAACGAGCCATGTAACTTAGGTTGACTAAGGCCGTGAAAGAAAGTAACTCTCACGCCTACATACAATAGAACATCACCCCTCTATGCTAGCATATAGGCAATACGGGACGCATCCCTTAGCTCAACATAATGGGGAATCACCCCTAAACTAGCACCACAGGCCATAAGGATCGCAATCCTTACGCTCAACATAATGGGGAATCACACATAAGCTAGCACACAAGCCATAAGGATCACAATCCTTACGCTCAACATAATGGGGAATCACCCCTAGGCTAGCACCACAGTGAAGGAACACAATCCCTCACTCTCATCACATCTAGTCAACCTAGAGTTTCAGACTCGCCCAGGAAAGACATAAGGTCAGGTGGCTCTAATTTATCACGCTCCTTGCTATTTTCGCACTACTTTTGGAGTCCCTAGGGTAATCTACCATACCAAATTCATTTGTTATTTCCGGACCACATTCACCACCTGGCCCGTAGTTCACAAGCACATACCTGTGCTAACGACTTATAGTCCTCCATCCCTTAAATCTAGAATTCAGTCTTCGAACCACACTAGAAATCAAGTCGACCAATAATCCTCCACTCATATTCGAACCCATCAAAAACATCTTAAACCTGCTCAATTATCTGCTCATTCTAAACACCTGCAGCACTAACCACATCCCTGCCCACTGAAACCCTTAAGATGTTCTAGATCAGTCTTTAGCCTAAACCAACCACTACAACGCCTTGCTCTCAGTCAGTTCATTACCACCCGTAGAAACTATACCTCAACCAATCATTCAAGAGTTTCAAACATTCTGAGTAAATCAATAATCTATGCGCAAAACCTTTAGAGTACTACGATAAGCTCATAAACATTGAAATCAAACACAATCACCATTCCTAAACTTCGAGCACAAACTAATTCAAGATTCAACTCCATTACCAAGCTCGACAAGTTCTTCCGAATTGATTACTTGCAACAACAAATACCTAATTGCAACCCTTCTAAATATCACAACAATGTTCAGGAATGTTACAATTCCAATCACTATCATAGGCATACTTGTAAAGTACTACTCTTGCTATTTATAATGAGCTTGGGTCTTTAAGCCCCTATCACCATTTTAATACGTGCTCAAGTAACTTAAACTCAAGGACAATTCAGGATGATTCAACCATTCACACCATGACCCACATAATCATAAAAGACGTGTATATTTCATCACAAGCACCACAAACATGAGCCAAATTCATTTAACCACAACTTTAGGTAAACTGTTAAGGTCCTACTCGTGCTAACTTCAATAATTTGATTCTTTAAGCCCTTAATCTCCTTATAGCCACAGACTTAGGCCATTGAGCTCAAAACTACCCCCGAACGGATCCATTAACCTTTACATGCGTCCTAGAGACGATTTCAAACATACAATTCACCAATTATAAATATCAAGCACACGTACTATTCATTTAAGAACTTGGCTTAAATCCAAATAACTACTTACCTAAATAACTCCAAGGTTCAAGTCGTCTCGAACTCGAATACTTGATCTTGAATCTCCAAATAAGTTCCCAAACCCAAACAGTGACCCAAAAGGTGCTGGACATCAACTTAAACGATCCAATTTCGCCTAATTCGACCCACTCCAACTGAACTTATACACAGCTTGATCGAACCCCGAACTTACTGGAATCTGACTCGAAACACTTCTCGTCCTTGCTGTATATACTGAATCGAGAGGAAGAGAAAAAGAAATGGTGGCCGGCGACGACTGCACGGAAAGGAATTTTCAGCGGCTAGCTGTTCGATTCGGCGAAGCTGGGCACGACCTGACCAGCAGAGCAAGACTTGGCGAACAGAGCTGGACGCCGGAAGCTTCTGCAAGGGTTGGCCGGCGGCGTCTCGCGTGAAGCTGCTGTGGTGAGGAGCTGATCGACGGTGGAGCTGCTCGACTGCCAGCGGGGAAGACGATCGAGAGACGGAGAGAGACGGAGGTGGCCGGCGGGATTCGTGGCTGGAGCCTCTGTGCGGCCGGCTTTCGGGTGAGAGAGAGAGAGAGAGAGAGAGAGAGAGAGAGAGAGAGAGAATTCGATGAGAGGGAGGGTTATCGGGAAGGAGAAGAAAAAATAAAGAAGAAGAGAAAAAAAAAGAAGAAAAAATAATAATAAAATACTAAATAAAAATAAAATAAGAAAAATAATAATAAAAAAATATTGTGGATAAGGATGGGCTTTTATTTATTTTATTTATTTTATTATTTTTTTAAACAACTTTCCAATTTAAAAAAAAAAAAAAATCCCTTGACCAATCATTGCTTTCCAAATTTGCCCTTTTTAAACCATGAAATTTCAAATTAACCCAAAAATCAATATACTTATTTAAGAAATTAATTCAACTTGATTTCCAAAATTTCAAAATTAATACTTCTAAATAAACCGGTCGTTACATAGAATTTGTTACCATATCTAATTTTTCTCAAATCAAGTCAACTACATGTGACTTCTTCTTATTGCACTTAAAAGCAGAAGAAGATGCTTGATTTGCTAATGTTTTTTGGGGGTCACTATTCATAGAATCGTTATCCTCAAAACTTTCTAGATGAATTTTCTCTCGTTCCATCATTTCATCAATGTCATTGATCTTCAAGCATTCGTCCCTTTGCCAACGATGTACCTCCTCTTTTGCAACTCTCTACAAATGCTCCAGTTGCTCAGTCTTTCTCAAAAAGTTCTCTTAAGATATCAAAGTTGTAAATTGGTTTACCTCGAACTTATTGAGCTTTGGATAAGATTGATTAGGCAAATACAAAAAAAAAGTATAAGAACAAATCAACATTGGTATGAAAAAAATGAAAAACAAAAGTAATAGCTACCTGAATCAAAATCCTCCTAAACAGATTGAATCAATATATAAAAGGAACAAAAAAACAACATATTATTCTTATCAAATCAATAAAAAAAAAAGTTTGAGAGATGAACAAAGCAAAAAAAAACTAACCTCTAGCTTGCTTGGCTATCAAAAACTTGTTGAAATTGAGAACTGCATTGAAAAGAATGAAATTATTTTTATCAGTTTAAAAAAATAGCAAAATACAATGGAAAAATAAAATAGAAACCTAACCTTGAGTTTGCTTGAATGGCCTTGCGGTATAAGGAAGAAACTATGATAGGTAATGGAGTGGTGTAGGGAGACTTTTGCTTATAGTGAAGAAACTATCGTGAAAAACTATCGTAATTAAGGCATAAATTAAAAAAATGATTGGGTTAAAATTGGAAACAAATTTTTTGAAGTTTAAAAACCGTGTCAAATCCGACCTATTTGGATTGGATTTTTTAAAAAAAAAAAAAAAGATTTCAAATCCCAAACGATTTCAAATCCGTTACTTTTTTTGGCATCTAAACACGTGAAATGATTTCAAATCGTAACTGATTTGACATCATCTCAAATCATGGGGTTCCAAACATGGATTATTTATTTATTAATTCGTATGCCCCTTGTTTTCAAATGTTTTTAGTTCAATTGCTCGGAGGAATTAAAATAGAATAATCAAAACAACCAACACACAAACCACGTCCCAATTTCTAATTTTTGTTCTTCAAGTGCGAATAAAGACATAGATGGAGATTGGTAGAATACCTGTAACAACAAAAGAGTAGAAAATCTGTGAAAAAACGCTTCAAGGGAGGCTGCAGCGGCAACGACACGACCAGAAGAAACCACATCAGTAACATCAAGCTGTTGAAAATGGAGGAAAGGGCGTGAAGAAAAAGAAGAATTAGTAGCATGGAGCATAGCAGTTATGTTTCTTTTTTTAAAAAAAAAACTACAAACTTGGCTCAGTTTTATTTTTCTTAAGGGAAATTGTAAGTAATGTCTACAAATAAATACCTATAATAAAAAAAGGATAAAAATGTTTCATATTTAGGATTATGGCTACCATGATTTTAGGAGGAGTGAGTGAATGCTTTTTGTTCCATTTATACCCTCGGTATATACTCTTATTCACAATCAACCCTCACAAAATAGATTTATTTTTTTAAAAAAAAAGTCTTGAATATTCTTTCACTGTCTCTCACCATAACTAACTTGCCCCCTAAATTTATGCATTTTAAAATTCTCTCTTATTTTTAAAATTTCTCCATTTTCAAATACTTTATCTAATTTTCTAGCGTTTTTTGTGGTTTCTTTAATTTTCCAAGATGCAACATTCACAAACGAAAACTGTGCAACTGTGCCAAAGTAAATGGAAGGAAAAATACGCAAAGAAGAAGCTGCAGGATCATTTGATTTTTAGAAGCAGAAACAACGGTGATAGAAATATGTACCTCGAGAAGGTGATTGGTCGACGACTCCTACTCTACTAGTTTCATATATTCCAAACCTGACTTTGTTGTCATTTGGTCGTTGTCTGTACTGATGTTTTGGGCCATGATTTTGGCTCATCAATGCTCAAAATAATGTGCTAATGGAGATCATAAGTATATTCTTAATTGAGATTCTTGAAGAGGGTCAAATAAATTGTTTGAGCTGTCATTGTTTTTCAATTAAGCAGAATTTTGGCAGTTGAGTGATCTTCTCCAAAATTTCACAATCGTAGGGTAGGTCAATTATTGAAACAAAACTAACAATTCTATCCTTATCAGGAGATTCACCCTGATATTGATCCACGCAAACACATTCTGTACTGGGACGGTCCAAAAGCCACAACTAGGCCGCATATGGATCTCACGTTGTGAACCAATAATGGAGACCATAGGATATGTTGCCACACATATATCCATCTCTCACTTACTATTTTGAAAGTAGAATTTTCTACTTAGACAAATTAGATTAATCACATTTATCTAAGTTTCTAATCTACCCTTTCATCACTCTTATGTTGGTTAGATTGATTTTAATGTGAATTATAAAGTTTCTAACAACTTAAAAGCTAATCATATTATGAGTTTGCTCAAAAAAGTAAATAAATAAAATTTGACTAATTCAACTCCCAAGTCAGTTTTTAGTTAGAAGTGTTCCCTTTTGGTCAACTTAAATACCTCAGTCTAGACAGAATCTTCCATAGATAAAGTTCCCTTATAGTCAAATTTCATTTCAAAATCATTAATCTTTAATTAACTATTAATTACTAGAGTAATGAACTTAAGTGAATTATTAGGCCTTATTTTTAATCCTATTAAAAACTAATTCACTTAATGGATAACCTTTAATTTCTAAAATTTTAAATCCTTTAAAACTAAATTAAAAGATTATCCTAAATATTTTATTCTAATCCTATTAGAAAAAGAAAAGATAAACTAAATTCAAATTTTAAACCATTTAAACAATTAATTATATTATCTTTATATTTAAGGAAGACCTAATCTTATTAGGAAAGCATCGTATATTTATTAGGAAAAACTATAATCCTATTAGGAAACATCCTAATATTTTAAATATAAGGAAGACCTAATCTTATTAGGAAAGCATCTTATATTTATTAGGAAAAACTATAATCCTATTAGGAAACATCCTATTATTTTAAATATAACAATTATATTCAAAATAATCAACAATTAACATGCATGACATGCTTAACCTATGATGAGATTTTAATCTAAATGACATACTTTATGCAACAATCATAAAATTTAAAACATACATCACATGCATAATTAAATTAAAACAAGAAAAATTGACCGACATATTTAACATATTCTAGAAATTAAAGACTAAATTCAAAATTGCAAAATTTGAATTTCTAAGACATGTCTTGATCTTCAATTTCTCTCTTTGGGCCCACAAATTTTAGGTCTAAAAGAGAACTTAAATTTGTCTTCTTATGTACCAGCTATCATTTTCAATCGTGTATATAAATTTGAATTAACCCTTTGATTGTCATGCCTTTGATACATATACCACTTGGAAATAAGAAGAATCCAAAACACACTGTCGGTCAATATTGTTGCTCGAGTTCGCAAGTGTACGAATCATTACAAGTAATATAGTAGTTGAATACCAAAATCGTTTTCCACAGGGGAATGAATGCTACCAATAACTAAATTTGTTAGCTTTGGTGTTATCTAAACACTGAATAATCAAAGAGGAATGAAATTTTAAACTTGCTTGCAATTGAACGAAATAAAACTCTAAATCTAACAAAGTAAAACAGAATGATAAATTCAATTTCTAAAGGATCTAAAGCTATGACTTCACCGTTATCTCCTTCTGATAGGAATGAACACTTCATCCCGCAACGGAAGCATTGAATCGCCTTTGATTTTACTTATAATTGAACAAAAAATTAAGGTTAAGCAATAAATACGTTAACTTAAATATGAAGATATTTCTGGCAGATCTTTAATCTTCTTGCTCCAACTCATATGAGGTTGAAAACTCTAATTCCATAAGGCCTAATTGCTATGACTCGAACATAGGACCAAAGCTTGTGCGAGCCTCTTGAAAGAAAATTCACAAGGGATTGGAGAGGAAGAGGTCTAGAAGAATTCTCTAATTCTCTATTGAGGAGATGTGTATCGTATATGATGGCTCAACCCAAGGGTCCTATTTATAAAGACCAATGGCAAATTTTTTGCCATAATTAAAATATTATATTTTAATATCTAATATATTAAAATATATCTTATACTTATTTGAATCTCATTCAAATCTCATACGATATTTATTTATTTGAATCTTATTCAAATTTTATAAATATATTTTCTTTAATGTATATACATTAATTATTTTAATATTTAATGTATAAAATACAATAAATATATTTTTCTCTTTTATATCTAATATATCTAATATATTAAATATTAATTTGAACAATTCAAATTAATATTTAATTTGAACATTTCAAATTAAATATTAATTTGAACATTTCAAATTAAATATTAATTTGAACATTTCAAATTTTTCTTTCAACTAAATTGATCTTTTAGTGTTAGTATGAGCTAGCAATGGGGCCTTATGGGCCAACAGATTACAAGCTCCAACGATATAAAATTAATTAATTAAACTTTTTAATTAATCAATTTTCATTCATTAACTTTATTTAACTCCACTATAAACCTAGAGTTGCACTCTTATGCACTGTAGGACAAGTTGTGTCTATGGATATAATCACTACATGCAAGTCGATCCTTCACGAGTTGTTCGTAATTACAGCTGGGTCAAAAGTTCGTTTTATCCCTGCAATTACATCTTGCACCTTAAGTACCATCGATCCTCTAATGAACAATTTGTTTATGATCCAACCATAAACTAAGTCCCTCTCAGGCCAGTGAGAAGGTGGGGCCACATTGTTCAAGTCCTGAAATCAGCACTTAAGGGAACTACTCATCTACTTAACCTATATGGGAATGACTGAATCCCATATTGTAAGATTATGTTCTCAGCTCCTTATTTGGTCAAGTCCCCAAAATGGTAGGCATATTGAATCGGCTACAAAAATCACTCTCACCCATGCAAATCAAAAGACAAGTCCTCACAAACAAGAGTTCATAACTCACTCAGTATTAAGATCGAATCGCATATGATCATCCTGATGAAATATTAATCTTCTCAATTAACGAATTTATAAAAAGAGATTAAATATTTCGTGGTTCGATTTTATACAAACTCATTGTATAAGATACCCCCACTCACATGTCTCCACATGAACAATTTCAATCAAATCATCTGTAACGATTACAAAATGGGTCATATTGTAACGCCTCAAGCCCAGGATGTGGATCAGGATTTGGAATCCAGATTCGGCACCTGATGGCTGCAGCATTTCCCTGCATCCCCTGCGACCTAGCCACGCTACCTATTTGTCTTGAGCTACTTATGAGAGTGAAGACTGTCCCCACAAACCAACACGGGTCCTTTTAGCATGCTTTGTCCTCACTCACATACTTCCTAGGAAAATTCCTAGGAGGTCACCCAACATAGAATTTCTCCAAGTCAAGCATGCTTAACTTTGAAGTTCTTATGATTGAGCCACCGAAAAGGAAAGTGCATCTTGTTAGTATAGGTAGTAACTATCAATTCTTTTAAGTCTTTCTTAGCCATGTCTTGCACAGTCCCAAGATCCCTCTCATTCGGATGTGGTCTTGGTTTATTCATGTACCCCTCTTGAACTCACAAATAAGCAAACAGACCCCACATATCAATAGTGTTACCAAACTAAGGCACCCAACTTTATCCATATACTATGACCCTTTATGTTATTTCTTGAATATGATCTTCCCGTATGTCAACCACATATTGTTCAAGATTACACTAATAACCTTGGATTTTTCATATAGTGGATAATATTATATTGTAAATAAAAAAATCAAATTATTATTAATGATTAAATAAATAATAATTTTGATTATTTATGTTATTTCTTGAATATGATCTTTATGTTATTTCTTGAATATGATCTTCCCTTTATGTTATTTCTTGAATATGATCTTCCCGTATGTCAACCACATATTGTTCAAGATTACACTAATAACCTTGGATTTTTCATATAGTGGATAATATTATATTGTAAATAAAAAAATCAAAATTATTATTAATGATTAAATAAATTATTAATTATGAGGCTTAGGGCATAAATCCCAACACCTTCTACTTTTCATTCATTAATAGTTAATGCAATTTTTCTTTTTCTAGATTGTTGGCAAGTTCTACACTATAGACTTGATATTCTCTCTTAAGCAATAACGATATTTTTTTAAAATTAAATTGCTTATATCTCTATGAAAATTCCAACAATTCAATTATGACGAACGTAAAACCTAAAATTGCCACAAAATCCACAAGGATATCTCTATCTCCAGTGTAAATTAGGGAAAACAATTCAAGTTCATCTATAATTCTTGTCTCTCAACCTCAAATTACGACACAAAATCAATGCAAAGAGTGGCTAAATCTAAACATGCATTAAGCTCATAAAAGTTTTCACAACCAAATATGAAATAGAAACATCAATTATTAACTAAAAAAGAGTAGGATTTGAATAACGATTAAATCAAAGCTCTAGAAAAAGTAAATTAGTTCATAATGAAAATCTGAACAAAAGTCCTAACTAAAACTATTGAAGTCATTACAAAAAATAAAAGAGAAGAAAAAAATAGAAAAGAAACAAATTATGGCAATTCCACGAGTTTCCAATCGTTGCTTTTGCTACGTTCGGTTGCTCAAATCCTCCAAAATAGTGTCCAGTGGTCTTCCCACTCGTTCTCTCTCCAAGATCTTCTTCAAATTTAGCAAAAAGATGTATATTTATAAGCCAAAAAATTCTAGGCGCGGGTATCGAATTCAAGCTTAAAGTTCGTAGTGCCTAGCTCTAGCATTCTGTCATCTTGCACTGCCTGTGGCACCTAGGTGCTATAAATTTTATTTTTTATTTTTATTTTTTTTCGCCTACAACTTGAAAATCTTCGAACTTTGGCCTTCAAAATAAAATCTTTGATCACCTATAAAAATATTTTTAAAAAATGCATGAATTACAAAATATATACGAAAACTAACTAAAAACAACCTAAACAATATATAATAAATAAATATACAATGAACTTATCAAATATATGTACCGCTTGGACTTCATCGATCAACTCCCTAGTGAATATCTTCCAAGGACGTGATGCCGGCTGAATTGGTTTTAAAAAAAAAATTACCCACTCGATTTGCACCACCAAGGGTTGAAGAAATCTTCATGAATCACGCCACTTGAAGGATCATATGCCGGTAACGCTATTCCACCGCCAGTTGAAGTCCTTTAATCGAGTGTTTACCGTCGATCAGCAGCTGATTGATGGCTATTCACTCCAAAACACATAAAAGCCCACTAGGCCTTCGTAGCTTAGGGTGCATGTTTCTCCTTCAGTCAAAAAGCAAAAACGATGCTACTGCTTCACTGTCGGCTTCTTGAGTTACATTTCACCGACAACAACAAGCTACTGCTTACACGCCTGGAACTTTAGTTGGGTCTCATCCACTGATTGAATCACACACTGGTAAGTCATGAGCGTATATCGCCTGGAGTCACACTCACTGATTGCACTGAATGCCACAACAACTTCAACGTCGGTTTGCAAGTATCATCGCTGGAAGCAACTCACACTGGAAGATTCAATCGCCAATTGAAGCAAGTCACCAGCCCATTGTGAAGCAATTTACAGGGATTCAAAACAAAATTTACATCCATCACCTAGACCCAAGTGGGTCTTTACAAATTTATCTAATCAAAACTTAAATTTAATGTCAAATAGCCTAAATAGTCAATTTACAAATCACATATCACATATATGAAAAAATTAAAATACCCCTATGTAAAATTTTAATTCAAAAAATAATTCAAAGATTTCTCTAATACCAATTGATATGAACGATCACTTCACACCCCCCAACGAAAGATTATGATTTCTATCCAATTTAGAAATCAATTTAGGAATCGACTTTGATTTATTTAGAATTAAACTAAAATAATAAAAACTAAGCAAACTTACATTGACTTATTAATGGAGAATAATTCTGGCGTGTTTTTATTTTTGTTCTCCAATTTCAGCGAATTCTAATGAGTTTGAATTTCCACTGCAAGATCTTACTTTCTATGACTCAAACACAGGGTCATGGCTTGTGGGAGCCTTTTGAAAGAAGTAACAGAGAGTTGAGAAGAAAATTCTAGAGAGTTTTCTTTCTATGTACAGAACTTGTGTTCTAGCCCAACCCTATTTATATAGGGACTTAGGATAAGATATTATTCAAAATCAAATTATAATATCTAATGTATTATATATTTAATATATTTGAATCTCATTCAAATATCTTAAAGATTCAAATTTATTAAAATCTCCTACAACATATATTATCCATTTGAATCTTATTCAAATTTAATATATAATTTATCTAATAATATATTATTCTCTTGTAATTTAATATATCAAATATATTAAATATATTATTGAACATTTCAAAATTTTCTTACAACTAAATTGATCATTTTAGTGTTATTATGAGCTAGTAAGGGAACCTTATGGACCTACAGATTATAAGCTCTAATGATACAAAATTAATTAAATAAACTCTTTAATTAATCAATTTTCATTCATTAACTCTAAGTCACTCCACTATAGACCCAAAATTGCACTCTTATGCATTGTAGGACAAGTTGTGTCCATCGATATAACTATTACATGTAAGTCGATCCTTCACATGTTGTTTGTAATTACAGCTAGGTCAAAAGTCCATTTTACCCCTGTCAAAAGTTCATTTTATCCCTATAATTACATTTTATACCTTAAGTACTACTGATCCTCTAATGAACAATTTGTTTTTAATCCAAGTATAAACTAAGTCCATCTCGGGCCAGTGAGAGGGTGGGCCCATTGTTCAAGTCCCAAAATCAGCAGTTAAGGGAACTACTCATCTACTTTCCTTATATGAGAATGAGTGAATTTCATAATCACAACTTCCTATTTGGTCAAGTCCCAAAAATGGTAGGCTTATTGAAATAACTACAAAAGCCACTTTCACCCGTGCAAATCAAAAGACAAGTCCTCACAGGCAGCAGTTCATAGCTCACTCAAGATTGAGATTGAGTCTCATATGATCGTCCTGTTGAAATATTAATATTCTCAATTAACGGATTTATAAAGAGAGATTAAATATTTTGCGGTCAATTCTTATACAAATTCATTGTATATGCCTCCACCCACATGTCTCCACATGAACGATTTGGATCAAATCATTTGTAACTATTATAAAGTAGGTCGTATCAATAGTGCTACTAGGATAAGGCACCTAACCTTATCCCATATACTATAGCCCCTTTAGGCTATTTCTTGTACAAGATCTTTTCGTATGTCAATCACATACTGTTCAAGATTACATTAATAACCTTGGATTTTTATGTAATTGATAATATAAATTACAAATAAAATTAATCAAATAATCATCAAATAATTATTAAATAATAAATATTAATTACGAGACTTTAGGACATAAATCCCAACAGATAGGTGGATCGATAAGATCATGAACTGCCTCGAATCAATGAGGTATTCCATCCTTATCAATGGGACCCCGCAGTAGGAGTTCAAGCCTAATAGAGGCCTTAGACAGGGAGACCCTCTATCCCATACCTTTTTCTCATTTGTGCTGAAGGCCTCTTAGGGATCCTCAATAGGGAAGAATCTCTTTCTACTTTTAAAGGTCTTAAAATTAATAGTCACTATCCTTCCTTCTCTCACCTTTTTTTTTTTTTTGCAGATGATTGCTTCTCTCACCTTTTTTTTGCAGATGATTGCTTCTTATTTTTCAGGGCTGAAAAGAATGATTGCAAGAAGGTTAAAGAAGTGCTTCAAGTTTACGAAAAGGCCTCTAGTCAAACCATTAAACTCAACAAGTCTTCTTTCATGTCGGGCAAGAATATAGGCTAAGACAAACCAGTCGAGCTCAACAGACTCTTAAGAGTTAAATGGACTTAGAGCCTTAGGCACTATCTAAGGATGTCGCTGCAGTTAGGGCGCAACAAGATTAAGATGCTTAAAAACTAAGAGATAGAGTTTGGTTCAAAGTTGGAAAGATAAGTTATTGCAGGGTGGGAAAGAGATCCTAATAAAATCCATTGTTCAAGCTATCCTTAACTACACCATGAGCTTCTTCTAGCTCCCTCAGAGCATTTGTGATGAAATAAACTACTATTGTGCGAGATTTTGGTGGACCCCTCTAAGGAAAGAAGAAAAACACATTGGTTAAATTTGAAAAACCTCAGTACTAGTAAAGATTGGGGAGGGCTAGGGTTAAGAGACATTAATCTCTTCGACCAATCTCTCCTAGCCAAACAAAGTTGGAGGATTTTTCGTCACCCTGGCAATCTCTTAGCTAGAATGCTTAGGGGGAAGTACTTTAAAGACAAGGATTTATTGAAAGCTCCCTTTGGAAGCAACCCACACTAATTTGGAGCAGTATAGTATGGGGAAGAGATGATAGCACTAAACTAGTGCTATATTTATGCCTTTATTTAGCTAGTTTTGCGCTATATTTCACGAATCCAAGCAATTCCAAGCGAAAATTGCAATTTTGGAGCTCTATGTTGAAAATGGAGCTTAATTAGAGCTTTTGGAGGAGCTAAGGACAAGAAGAGTTGAAGCACAAGGTGTTGGGGCAGAGAGGACGGCGGTGCAAAGCTTAAAATGGCGTTGCAACGCCCAAGTGCATTGTGCAAACTCGAGAGCTAGCGTTGCAACGTTGCCCTATGTCGTTGCAACGCTAGAAACGCATAGAGGAGTATTGTTTCGTCCGTAGCATTGCAACGCTACTTATAGAGTTGCAATGCTACTACTGCGTTGAAGGAAAAACGGCTGCGTTTTAGGACAGCGTTGCAACACTGTCTCTAGCATTACAACGTTGTCGCGACAGAGGGTATTTATTCAACTCTTCTTCATCCAAAGGGAGACCATTTGAGGGTTTTTAGCCCTAATTTCGATAACTTGCCTCCTTGGAACCTATGGAGCTCGAGACGGAGTGTTTGGGAGCAGTGTTCGAGGCTCAAGATCGCAGAATTTGAGGCGGGAGTCAAGAATTCAGCAACGACGATCTTTTTACCCGTTATCTTCTCTCTATTTTCTGTATCTAGGGACTTTAGGATGTTGTACTGTGTTGTTTTAATGGAATTTATGGGCTAAATTTACTTGTTTAGGGCTTAAAAGCACATTTAGGATTGAATTTATGGATTAATTGTGGTCATGGACTTTTAATTGCTTGATTAATTGCATTTAATTGGATTGTTTTTAATGCTTTTTTTATTTGGCTAATAATTAGTTGAACTTAGTCTTAATTGAGCTCTACAGAGGAAATCAGGACTAAATTAATCCAATTAACCCCTTAAATTGCCGATGTGACATAGGAGTTACAATTGACGGGTGAGGCTAATTATGAGTGGGCTTATTCCAACTAATTAATCAATTAGCGCTAAGGACCCTTAGGCAAGCTATTAATTAAGAGTGTTCAAATGAGACCGACAGGAGATTTCAATCGATTTTGCTCTAGGTTTATGCAATTAAGCTTGTTTAATTAACTGTCAGATTCAATTTCCATAAGTCCAACTTAAATTACGCTCGATCCCCTAAACATTCCCTCAATTTGGTATATCCAACTCTTTATATTGCTTTCCTAGTTTGTTTAAATTCTTAAGCATCGTTCCTTTAGTTTTGACCTTAAATAATTCTAATTTTGAGTATTCATAATAATTAATTAGCTTTAAAAAAAAGTTCCATATCTGCCTCCCTTGGGATTCGATACTTGGTACGCACATACCATTTTATTTTTACTTTGATAGCGTGTGCTTGCGTATACACCGATTAAATTTTTGGCTTCGTTGCAAGGGAAGCGGCGAAGTTCTTTTTAGTTGGTTAATATTGAGAAGAAATCATGAGGAGTTAGTTTAGGAGTTTTTGTATATATTTTGTACATATTTTTGTTTGTAGTTGTTTAGTTTCTTTTATCTTGTTTTGTGTTTATTTTTAGTTTTTGTTTGGTTTGTTTTTCTGAGGAGGCTGATCTGTTGTATGCGTAGTGATAAGTAGGCTAATCTTCTGCCTTTAGATCCAAAAATTGACAGAACTTGCAGCAGGATAAGGAGAGAAGCTCAAATCACTATGGCGGAGTGTAATGATGAGGAGAGGAAGCCGATCCGTGACTATTTCCAACCCATATTCCCGACGGACCATTTTGGGATTGTGTATGCGCCCATTCAAGCGAACACTTTCGAGCTGAAGACAGGGTTGATTCAGATGGTGCGGGACAACTCGTTCAAGGGGCATCCTTTAGAAGACTCACACTCGCATCTCATATCTTTCCTTGAGATCTGCAAAACGGTACAGTTAAATGGGCTTCTCCATATGCCATTAAACTGAAACTTTTTCCCTTTTCATTACACGATAAAGCAAAGAACTGGCTCGAATCCCTAAAGCTGGGTAGCATATCTTCATAGGATGAGCTAGCTCAAATCCTCTTGACCAAGTTTTCCCCCCCAGCAAAGACGACGAAGCTGAGGACGGAGATTGGAACATTCCGCCAGCTCGATTGAGAACAACTATATGAAAGTTGGGAGCGTTACAATGAGATGTTGAGGAAGTGCCCTCAGCACGGTTATCCAGACTAGTTAAAGGTACAATTGTTTTACAATGGTTTATCTTCTAGTACTAAAACCATTCTTGATACAAGTGTAGAAGGCAGTTTTTGGGTAAAGACTTTAGGAGAGGTGTTGCGTTAAATTTGCAAGACCGCAAGTGCACGGGTCAAGTTTTAATATAGTGAGATAGAGTACAAGTGTCATCCACAGGATTGAGTTATTTAATTCATTTGATTACCATGAATTTAACCCTCCAATTTTATTTAGAGATAAAAGTCAAATGGTGAGTTAAAATATGTGAAAGTAAAACAAGATAAAATTAAGACAATCAGGAGAAAGAAAATCTTAGGGACTAGACTTTACCTATTGAGCTAACAAATTAATTGAATGAACAATTAACTAATGTATTTCCGTGCCAAAAATCAAGACGTTCAAATAACAACTAGCCATATCAAGACAATTGAATCTCATGCACGATTTATAAGACTAATATAACTATCTAGCCTTTAATAATCATGCACAGCATTAAGAACAAATTCTTTAATGATTTCTAGGAGAATTCTAGTCACTTTCATGCTACAATAACTACTAGTCATGCAATCGACGTCAAATCTAAATTAATCTTTTTCAAGCATAAATTCAGATTAATGAGGGGAAATAAACTTTGATCAAGAGTTCATAGGCATTAATAACACGATTGCATGAGTAGGAAGAAATACAATAGTTCAAATCAATCATATCAACAAATTGTTAGGCCCAACGGCTCCATCTAGCCCTAAGGAAACAAATTTAGCTACTCATAGTAACTATAACACTTCTAAAATTGCATACAAAACCAAAAAACATTAAGTAAAGGGTTTGAGATAGAACTAATGCGTCGTGTGAGCTTGTCCCCGTTGTAATATCACGATCTCCAACGTTAAAACTCTTACTTGTGCTCCACAGAATCTTCTCTCTTGGTCCTCAAACTCAATTTTTGAAAGTGGTGAAGTTTCTCTCTCCCCAAGTGGCCTGCTCTAATCGCATCCAAAAATCTAAATTTATAAACTCGGGATAGCGTTGAGACGCTGTGGACAGCGTTGAGACGTTGTGCCTTAATGCACGGGTTATTTAAGGGAAATGGGGGTAGCGTTGAGACGCTGTGGACAGCGTCTCGATGCTACAGACTGAAAAAATATGCGCGCGGTCCCCTTCAGCGTTGAGACGCTGTGGACAGCGTCTCAACGCTGTCCTCACAGCATGCCTGGCTACATCATGGCAGCGTCTCGACGCTGTCGGACAGCGTCTCGACGCTACCTCCTCGGGTCTCACTGTTGCCTTTTCTTCTTCCTTTCTCTTAGTTTTCCAATTCTTGCCCAATTTTGCCTCATTTTTGTCCTGTGATTATCTTTATCTCTGATTTCTCTTCCAAATGCTTAATACCTGCAAAATAAACAGATACGGCATAAAAATACCCAGTAAAATATCAAAAATAGCAATAGTTAAACTATAAAAATAGCTCACAAAAGTGTGCTATCAAGAGGCACATGCTCTTTTGGAGGAAATGGCCACAACGAGTTACCAGTGGCCATCAGACCGAACCACCTCTACATCAAGGACTGATGCAGGCATCTATGAGCTTGACGAGGTAAGTGCTTTAAAGGCACAAATGGTTTCCCTGACTAATGCGTTAAGTAAATTATCTACTGCAAGAGCTACACAATCAGTTGCCTCATTAGCAATGTTGAACTCGAGAGGAGTTGAGGATCCATCTGTCGAGCAGTGCCAGTACGTGCACAACAAAGGCTATGGATATCAAGGCCTTCAAAACTAGAATTTACCAAATTACTGCCATCCAAGTTTGTGTAACCATGAAAACTTCTCTTACGCTAACCAGAAATTTTTTTTGCAACCACCTGGATTTGCAGGAACATTGAATTAAGAGAAGAAGTCGAACTTGGAGGTGAGGATGGACAACTTCATGAAGGAGCAGAAAGTAGCGAGCCAACAGATGAGAACAGACATTTCATCCCTTACAATGATAGTGAGTGGCCATGGCACTGCACCGAAGAACATAGAGGTTCAGATTGGGCAGATTGCCAATGCAATCAACACCTTCCAAAAGGGTAAGTTCCCTAGTGACACTAAGGTAAATCTGAGAGAGCAGTTGATAATTTTCATTTATGAGGATTATTTAACCCTAAAACTAAGTTGTTCTTGCCATTTTTGCATGCTTTATTGATTACCGAGCAAGCTAAAAATAACATTTTTAAATAAATTCATGCAAGCTTGTTGGAATATGATAAGAGAAGGAATTAAGTGAAAAGATGCAAGAAAATTGGCTTAAGTTGAGTTTTTGTGCAGATTTGAAGACTTTGCAAAAGGGAATGCAATTGCAATCCATTTGCAATGTAACGTGAAGAACAGAGGAAGGAGAATGCAATTGCAATCTAATTGCATTCTCCGGAATTACAGACCAAGTCCGCAAATCACGCAAATCATGGATTTTGTGCACGATTTTGGAAGATTTTCATCCCGATTTGATTCCTAGAAGTTAGCCCATGGATTGAGGATGATTTATATGGAAACCCTAGCCCTCAACGCCTATAAAAATGGTGGAAAACGAAGCAAATGGTGGCTGGTTTTTCTGCTGCTCGCCCACAGTTCATCTTTCATGTTTTTTCATTTTATAGCAGCTTACTCTTCATTTTTACTCTGTAATTTCCGAGGTTGATCCCTCCTCAACGAAATTTGGAGGAGGTGAAGATCCATTTGCCTTTGAATGGGTATTTGGATCGATCAAACAAGGAATTTCCGTTAGCTTTTGTACTTTGTTTTTCGGGTTTTTACATTCTGTTTTTATGGGTTCTTTTTCTTCTGGTTTTTCTTTATTTCAGTAGCAGGAAGTTGATGATTTCTATTCCTTGTTTTCAGCATTTCATTCTTGTAGTTCGCTCGATTAAATTTTGAGTTGATATACTCTGTTTTTGCAAATTTATACTTTGTTTTCTGTTTTTTTTCTGTTTTGGACAGCAAGCTGTATTTTCGTTTTTCCATCTTTCTTCCAGCAGTTTATGCTTCATTTTTCTCTGTAAATCCCGAGCTTGATCCCCCCTCAACGAAGGTTCGAGGAGGTAAAGATCCAATTGCCCGTAAAGGACTTTTGGTCGATCAAAACAAGGACTTTCCGTTAGCATATTTCAACTTTGTTTACTCCATTATTAGGAATTTAATTTCGGTATTTGGGTTATTAATTATGAAATTTTTAACAAATAAATTTTGGATTTTCATTTTCTCCATAATGAGCTAATTTCTTCTTTGTGATTCAAGCATGTGGATGCCCTAAAGATAGGAATAAAGGCCTAATTGTGAGAGCAACATTGCTTAATCTTATAGCATTGTTTGCTTTTATTGATTGAAATTTTCATTACTAGTTTAGATTGATCACCTAGATTAGTATACAACAATTTGAGTCTAATTCTGAAAAGGTTAGATAAAAATTGGGTTTTCATAAAAGCAATAAAGGAAAATAGCCTAGACATAGGAATTTGTTTTTGACCCTAGACATAGGGAAAAACCTTTAAAACCAAAAGAATTGTGTTTCAATATTAACTACGTTCGTATTAGCCATAGAAATATCGGTTTAATCGCTTAGCCTCCTAAAGATACTTCATAGAAGGTCGAATAGGTGTTGAATTCGGTTTACAAAGCTTAAGTGTTGAGTCAAAGGATTGCAATTGCAATTAGGCCGCAATTTCTTTCAATGGAGCAAAAACACGTTTGAATCCCTCTTTTATCATTTTTATTTATTTCATTTAGCAAAAACAACCACTCAATCATTTTCACACCAATGGTTACCACAATTGCAATTTGCAAACATATTTTGTGTCGTCTCAGTAGATTTTGTTAAAACCCGTTCCCTTGGGTACGATACTCTGGAATACTTCCAGTTTCTTTATTACTTCGATCACGTGCACTTGCGTGTTAGCGGATCAGCAGTGCAAGCAATAACATTGAGAAGCGGGACTTAGCTACTGGAGGTGTCGAAAAGGGATGAAGATGAGGAAAAGATAGAGAGTCAAGGGCTTGTGGTAGAAAAAATCACGCAAGATGAGCTTTTGACCCATCTCTTCAGTTTAAGTCTGATGATAGTGTCTGTGATGCTAGAGATGAAATAAGAAATGAAGTTGAGAAAAAAATAATGAAGATATTTGAGAATAAGAATGAAGAGAAAGATGAGAAAATAAGGAAAACCTTCCTGGACTTGATTGCTGAGGAGTCCAAGGAGTTGGCGAGGGATGTTGAGGCACCTAGACCCCGACAAGTTGATAAAGGAGCACACATCAGTTCTAGGAGGTGTGGAGAGTGTGCTATATTTAATTATAGGGAGTTACCTTTTCCAGAGCGTTATAAGGATTCTAAATTAGATGAGAAATTTTCTGAATTTTTAAACATGTTTAGAAAACTGCACATTAACATTCCTTTTGCATAAGCGCTTGCCAACATGCCTAATTATGGGAGGTTCATGAAGGAGATACTCTAGAAAAAGAGGAGATTCAAGGTAAATGTTGTGCTCAGCCTGTTTGAAAAGAGCACATCCATTGTAAAGCAGAGAATGCCCATGAAACAAAAGAACCTAGGAAGTATTACTATTCCCTGTCAAATTGGTAGTTTAATGATAGATAGGACATTATGTGACTTGGGTGCAAGTATTAATCTCATGCCTTATTCTGTGTTTAGGAAACTTGGTTTACAGGAAATCTAGCCTGCTGATATTACCCTCCAGCTTGTAGACCGTTCAGTTGTCAAACCAAAAGGTTTAGTGGAGGATGTGCTTGTTAAGGTTAACTAGTTTATTTTTCCTCTAGATTTCGTTGTCTTAGATATGGAGGAGGACAAAGGGATACCCATCATCCTAGGAAGGCTGTTCTTAGCCACGAGCAGAGCAGAGGTAAGCTAACTCTGCAAGTGGACGATGAGAAGGTAATTTTCCATATTTTTGACCCTATCCATGCTTTTGGTTCTGAGGATAAGAGATTTAAGGTTGATTTAGTGGAAGTTAGACCTTCAGGGCATAATGTTAGAAATAGGCCTCAGGATGTAGATATGTTGAATGCCCATGATTCTTCTACTAATATATCTCATATTTTTACTGTGAAATCTATTATATCTTCTGATCTTGAGAATGAGAATAACGTTGGTTCTGATAATGTGATGACTGACTCTATTGCTTTGGGAGAAGAAAAAGTGTTTGTTGAAAATTGTCTGTTTCTTAATAGAGATTTTGATGTTTATTTGCCTGACCTCCCTAACTGCATGCGTACTAAGTGTGTTGTTAGTGAATCCATCTTTTATGCAAATAGATTGAGTGAGGGTATTCAGAGAGTGTTGAATATGGAGCATGTGCTAGATGACCTCCTTGACTCTTTACTTGTCATAGTGCCATGCTTAAAAATAAATTGATTCTGGAGAAAGATGGATTTGAAAATTTGTTTGTGAATGATTTGTCTGAGATGGGTGTTGAGCATGAATCTGTTGTGCCTCCTCGTTCGAGTCCTGTCTTGGACGGGAATCACGAAGAGAGGATTGCTTTAAGTGCTCAAGATTTTTCTATTCCCTCTTCTATTAATCATGATTCTTTCTCCCCATGTTTGACCAATTTTATTTTCAATTCTATGGGAGAATGTATATCTAATCTTCAGAATGCAGGTAAGAGGGAGGATGTTAATTTCTTTATATTTGAGCCACCTTGAATGAAGCACGTGGGAAACGTCGAGCTAATGACGTTAAACAAGCACTTCTTGGGAGGCAACCCAAGGGTTCTTCATTTGCTTGTTTAAGTTGTTTTTCTTGTTGTTAGTTGAATAAAGTGCATGTTTTTGTTTTGCAATTCCTGAGGAGTGTTTGAGGAGTGCTTAAATTGAGAGGTCTCATCGCTTCAGGGAAGTATTGTTACCCTTAAATCTTTTAGTTGTCTTTTTTGCAATTTGTAAAATGACTGTTGGGTAAACATTGAGGACAATGTTTGGTTAAAATGTGGGGGGGATGGTGCTTATGGTTAGATGAGAAATTTTGAGGATTGTTGTTTTTTAGCTTAATTTGAAAATTTTGAAATTAAATGAATGTTGAGTTGTGTGCTGTAGATTGGTTTTAAGATCTTGCATGCTCTTTAGATGAAGAAATTCTATGATTTGTACTTTGGAGTGGATTGTTTTTGCACTTGTATTGTGGAATCTGAAGCATGCTGAAATCTGAGTAATTTTTAAAAAAAATTCTTTGGATTCTTTGCAAATGTTGAGCACTTAGCCTAGTTTTGATGAGTTGAGCATTTAGAGGAGTTTTATGTTTTCTAGAAGTTTGTTGTCTCTCCAATAGGCTTAAGGCTTGGTTTGTAAGTGAACTTGCAAGATAGTTTGTAAGATTAAGCTTAGGAGTAAGAAAAAATGTTAATATGCCAGTGAAAAGAAGAAAAATTGAGCTAAAAAAAACTTTAGAAGAAAAGTGAAAAAGAAAAAGTTTCTTGCATGAGCTTTAGGTGTTCGAGGGTAAAAAGAGCTACCTCTTTCGCAACCAGTTAGGCCATCCATTGAGCAAGTGCTCTGGATAAGGGTCCCTGCGATAGTTGTGTGAAAGCTAGTGCCCCTGATTGTGGCAAAAAGCAAATGTGGGGGAGTGCTACCCCATAGAGTTTTAGGCACCTATCTTTTTATTACTTTCTTGATTGTGAGGGAGCTGAATTGGGTCTTTTGAGCCAGTGTAGGGGGAAGATAAATTGAGGAGAGCATAATGTTACTCTGAGTTAGTAGACGGGTCAATTTTAGGCTTTGCACACACACAGTCAAAGAGTTCAGAGTTTCTTTTAAAATTGCTCGTGATTTAAGCATGTTATAGTTCCATTGTCCTTGTTATCTTATTCCACTCTTGAGTGCTTTAAGGATGGAGTCACATGTGCATGCATGTTTCTGAAGCATTTATCTTTTTAGTGGGAGGTTGATTTTATTTTTCTCGGGACTAACAAAAGCTTAAGTGTGGGGGTATTTGATAGCACTAAATTAGTGCTATACTTATGCCTTTATTTAGCTAGTTTTACGCTATATTTGTGAGCTTTTACGTTAATTAATTGTTGATTTCAGAATTTCGAGCAATTCCAAGTGGAAATTGCAATTTTGGAGCTTTATGTTAAAAATACAGCTTAATAGAGCTTTTGGAGGAGCTAAGGACAAGAAGAGTTGAAGCACAAGGTGTCGGGGCCGAGAGGACGGCGTTGCAACACCCAAGTACATTATACAAACCCAAGAGCTAGCATTGCAACGCTGCCCTGTGGCATTTGCAACGCTAGAAACGCGCGGAGAAGTATTGTTCCGTTCATAGCGTTGCAACGCTACTCCTGCGCTGAAGGTAAAACAACTGTGTTTTAGGACAGTGTTGCAATGTTGTCGCGTCACAGGATATTTATTCATCGATTCTTCTTTATCCAAAAAGAGACCATTTGAGGGTTTTTAGCCCTAATTTCGATAACTTGCCTCCTTGGGACTTGTGGAGCTCGACAAGGAGTGTTCGGGAGCAGTGTTTGAGGCTCGAGGTCGCGAAATTCGAGGCGGGAGTCAAGAATTCAGCAACGACGGTCTTTTTCCCCGTTATGTTGTCTCTATTTTCTGTATCTAGGGACTTTAGGATGTTGTACTGTGTTGTTTTAATGGCATTTATGGGCTAAATTTACTTGTTTGGGGGTTAATAGCACATTTAGGATTGAATTTATGGATTGTGATTATGAACTTTTAATTGCTTGATTAATTGCATTTAATTGGATTGTTCTTATTGCTTCTTTTTATTTGGCGAATAATTAGTTGAACTTAGTCTTAATTGAGCTCGACATAGGAAATTAGGACTGAATTAATCCAATTAATTATTGGGATTTATGCTCTAAAGCCTCGTAATTAATGATTTATTTAATAATTAATAATAATTTTGATTATTTTATTTTCAATATAATATTATCCATTATATGAAAAATCCAAGGTTATTAGTGTAATCTTGAACAGTATGTGGTTGACATACGGGAGGATCATGTTCAAGAAATAACCTAAAGGATCATAGTATATGGATAAGGTTGGGTGCCTTATCCTGGCAATACTATTGATATGGCCCACTTTGTAATAGTTACAAATGATTTGATCTAAATCGTTCATGTGGAGACATGTGAGTGGGGGTATCTTATACAATAAGTTTGTATAAGACTGGACCAAAAAATATTTGATCTCTCTTTATAAATCCGTTAATTGAGAAGATTAATATTTCATCAGGATGATCATATGCGACTCGATATTAATCCTGATTGAGTTATGAACTCCTGCCTGTGAGAGCTTGTCGAGTGGCTTTTATAGTCGATTCAATATGCCTACCATTTTGGGGACTTGACCAAATAGGGAGCTGGGAACATAATTTCACAAGATGAAATTCACTCATTCCCATATAGAGTAAGTAAATGAGTAGTTCCCTTAAATGCTGATTTCGGGACTTGAACAATGGGGCCCCACCCTCTCACTGGCCAAGAGAGACTTAGTTTATAATTAGATTATAAATAGATTATTCATTAGAGGATCAGTGGTACTTAAGGTGCAAGATGTAATTATAAGGGTAAAACGGACTTTTGACCCAGTTGTAATTACGAACAACTTGTGAAAGATCGACTTGCATGTAATGATTATATCTATGGACACAATTTGTCCTACAGTGCATAAGAGTGCAACTCTAGGTCTATAGTGGAATGACTTATAGTTAATGAATTAAAATTAATTAATTAAAGAGTTTAATTAATTGATTTTGTATCATTCAAGCTTATAATCTGTAGGTCCATAAAGTCCTCTTGCTAGCTCATAGTAACACTAAAAGATCAATTTAGTTGAGAGAAAATTTTGAAATATTCAAATTAATATTTAATATATTAGATATATTAAATATATAAGAGGGAAATATATTTATTGTATTTGATACATTAAATATTAAAATAATTAATGTATATTAGATACATTAAATAAAATATATTTATAGAATTTGAATAAGATTCAAATAAATAAATATCGTAGGAGATTTTAATGAGATTCAAATAAATATAAGATATATTTTAATATATTAGATATTAAAATATAATATTTTTATTATGGCAAAGATTTTCTCTTGGTCTCTATAATTAGGACCCTTGGGTTGAGCCATTAGACACAACACATATCCTCTCAATAGAGAATTAGATAATTCTCTCTAGATCTCTTCCTCTCCAATCCCTTGTGGATTTTCTTTCAAAAGGCTCCCACAAGCCTTGGTCCTGTGTTCGAGTCATAGCCAGGAAGATTTTATGGAGAAGATAAAGGTCCGCAAAAAATATCTCCATATTTACTCCAAGTAAGTTTGCTTAACCTTAATTTTTAGTTTAATTTTAAATAAAATCAAAGACGATCCAATGTTTCCACTGTGGAGTGAAACGTTCATTCCTTCAATTGGTATCAGAGCAATATTTGAGTTTTATTTAGAATTAAAGTTTTGTGATGGTAGGTATTTTATTTTATCATATATGTGATATATTGTGGTTTGCAAATTGATTGTTTAGGCTATTTGACATTAAATTTATTGTTTTGATTAGATCATTGTAAAACCCATAAGGGTTAAGATTTCATGTATTTTACTTTAATGACTACGATTGCTGCAAATTTCGATTATATGGGCTGAAGAAGTCGACGGCAAAAAAGGTTCACAAAAAAAAAAAACGTGAATTAAAGTCAATATGTCTGCTAAAAAGTTCATAATGAGATTCAAGAATCTGTGGGCGTTCATTGGTGAAGGGATGTTTGTTGTTATACTCTAGGTCCAAGGTTCGAAACCTGGGTAATGCAATTTCTTTTTTAATTTTTTATTTATTTTTGCGGCAGCTGGTGCTATAATTGGAAGACAAGATTTAGATTTCTAAACTCTAAATTTGGATGGCCAAACAAGGAAGATGTTGAAGACCAAGATATGTCTTAGATTTAAATTATTGTAATTTAAATTATTTTCAATTTCATAGGATATGCCAAATATGCTGGTCGATTTTTCTATTTTTAATTTAATTATGCATGAGATGTATGTTTTAAAATTTTTTATTGTTGCATAAAGTATGCCATTTAAATTTAAAATCCCACCATAGGTTAAGCATGATCATGCATCTTATCTATTTTTTAATATAATTGTTATATTTGAAAATTTTGATTAGGTTGTTTCCTAATAGAATTAAGATTAATTTTTTAATATAATTGTTATATTGGAAAATTTGATTAGGATATTTCCTAATAGAATTGAGATATTTTCTTAATACATTTATATTTTCCATATCTTTGAATATAATTGTTATATTTAGAAAATGAAATTAGGATATTTTCTTTCATAAATGAAATCCATGTTGTCCTAATAGGATTAGGATATATCCTAATGAGATTAGGATTTACTTAAAATGAATTTAATATATCTTTATTTGTTTCTAATAAGATTAGAATTTAGGACAATCTTTTAATTTAGTTTTAAAGGGTTTAAAATGGTAGAATTTCAAGATTATCCATAGTTTAAAATTTGAATTTAATTCATCTTTATTTGTTTCCTAATAAGATTAAATTCTTTTAAAATAAGATTAGATCTTTTAATTTCAAAATAAGATGAGATCTTTTAATTTCCTAATAAGATTAGGTCTTCCATAAATAAAGATAATTTAATTCAAAGATAAAATAGTTTAAGTTTTGAATTTAATTTATCTTTTAGTTTTTTGTAATAGAATTAGAATAAAATATCCGGGATTATTTTTTAATTTGTTTTAAAGGGTTTAAAATGATGGATTTTTAAGACTATCCAAGTAAATTATTTTTTAATAGGATTAAAAACATTTATTTATAAATTCACTGATATTCATTAATCTAATAACTAATAGTTAATTAAAGATTAATGAATTTGAAATAAAATTCGACTATAAGGGAACTCTGTCTATGGAAGGTTCTGTCTAGACTGGGGTATTTAAGCTGACTGAAAGGGAACACCTCTAACTGGGAACCGACGTGAGAGTTGAATTAGTCAAATTTTATTTAATTTAACTAAGCATGCTCATAATGTGATTAATTTTTTTTAAATAGTTTAAAAACTTAGTAATTCACATTAAAATCAATCTAACAACATAAGGGTTATGAAAGGTAGATTGAGGAACTTAGACAAATGAGATTAGCCTATTTGTCTAAGTAGGAGAAAACCCTATTTCAAAATAGTAAGTGGGAGAAGGAAATGTGTCAACATATCCTACGGTCTCCATCATTGGTTCACATCGTAAGATTCATGTGGGGCCTCGTGGCGGCTTTTGGACTGTCTCCCTACGGAAGGTGTTTGCATGAGTCAATATCAGGGTGAACTCCTGAGAATGATAGGATTGTAGTTTTGTTTCCAATACTTGACCTACCCTACGGCGACACTTGTTGGGATAAAACTACGGGATCTAAAATTATGGGTCACACTTACAAAGGGCTTCACTACAAGAATATGCCCTTTTTCCGACGCTTTTTTTCCCGACACTCTTTAAAACGGTCGGGAGAAATAGGAAATACCGACGGTATCATGCACCATCGGCCAATACTGTAAAAACACCGAAGGTTCGCTGAACCATCGACTGTTACTGTCAAAACGATCGACGGTTAGCTGAACTATCTGCCATTACAGTTGAAAAGGCCGACGGTTAGCTGAATCGTTGGCCATTACTGTCAAAAAGGCCGACGGTTAGCTAAATCATCGGCCATTTATATAAAAAAAAACCGACGATTTAGAGAACCGTCGGCCATTACTGTCAAAAAAAGTCGACGGTTCGTTGAACCATCGACGTATGGGATGGAAAAAACCGACGGTTCGATGAACCGTCAGTTTTCATAAGAGACAATAGCCGATGGTTCGACAAAACTGTCGGCTAATTTGATGAACCGCCAACAATTTGCTTGAACCGTCGACGGTTCAGTTTTAAAGGGGGCTCTTTTTTCAAAGGGCCCCCATTTTCCCCCATAATTTTTTTCTTCCCCCCCCCCAGCCCAATTTTCTCTCCTCCCTTTCCCTACCACTTACCACCACCCCCACCCGCCGTGCCGCCCTCCTCCTGCCGTTCGCTGCGTGCCGCCTGCACCCCGTCGCCCGCTATTCTCCCTTTCCCTCTCTTTTCTTTCTCACTTCCCATACCGTCGCCCACCACCCCAACCCGCCGACCACCTCCTACACCACCAGCCGCCACGCGCGACCCACCCCCGCCTCCCCCCTCTCCTCCATTTTCTCCCTTTTCCCTTTCCTCTCTTTTTTTATCCTCCATTCTTTTACCTCACAATCCCACTACCAACCTCCCACGTCTCAAATGCCCATTGTCATCGGCGACTCCCCATCCTCCTCTTGAATTTTGGTAATTTCTTTTTCTTAATCTATTGAGTTATATATAGTTAGATTGAAGATTATTTAGTAAATGTATTTAAGTTTGTTGTATTTTGATTTGTGTAACCTTAGATTTGCTAGAGAATATTTTCGAATACAAACAACAAATTGTCTAGCTTGGTTAAGAAATGTATATAGAAACCCATTTCGAACTTGAACAAAGTATGATAGATTATTCTCTAAGGTTTAGAAAGTCTTTTTTCGTAGTTTGGAACTCATTCAAACACTTTCGAACTCTTGCGAACACTTTTCAAAGTATGTTTTAATGAATTTTAGGCGATAAATCTTTGTTTAGGAGTTTTTGAACTTAGTTAAAATAATTTAGATTGGTAACTAACCTTTGAATTCTTTTGTTTTAGGATTTGGGTTCGTTTCAGGGTGTTCAAACAAAATTTTAAGGTGGATTTGAGTTGATTTCAGTGGTGAAAGAAGAATTTAAAGTGAGTTTAACGCTTCTTTTCTCTATTTTGAGTTTGTAGTTTATAGTTTATTGTGAAGAAGTGTATATGTAAGTATTTGATTTATTTGTACTTAAAATTTTAGTTTGAGTTAATTTGTAATGTTGATTATTCTTATTCATGAGTATGGAGTTGAAAATATATATTGTTTATATGGCCCGTTTGGTAGTGTTCTCGTTTCTTGTTTATAGTTTTAATAAAGAAGAACGGAAACTACATTTAGTAATTAATATACTGAGATTGAAGATTATTTTGAAAATCTATTTAAGTTTATTGTGTTTTGAGATTATTGTGTAACCTTAGATTTGCGAGTTCATCCACTTTCGAACACAAACGAACAAATCTTCTAGCTTCTTTGGTTAAGAAAGTATGTAGATAAATCCACTTTTAAACCTTTTAGAACTTGAACAAAGTGTGTTAGATCATTCTCTAAGGTTTGAAAAGTCTTTTTTTGTAGTTTGGAACTCATTCGAACACTTTCGAACTCTTGTGAACACTTTTCAGCAAAGATTAAGTATGTTTTAATGAATTTTAGGCGATAAATCTTTGTTTAGGAGTTTTCAAACTTAGTTAAAATAATTTAGATTGGTAACTAACCTTTGAATTCTTTTGTTTTAGGATTTGGGTTTGTTTTAGGGTGTTCAAACAAAATTTTAAGGTGGATTTGAGTTGATTTCGGTGGTGAAAGAAGAATTTAAGGTGAGTTTAACTCTTCTTTTCTCTATTTTGAGTTTGTATTTTATAGTTTATTGTGAAGAAATGTATATGTATGTATTTGATTTATTTGTACTTAAAATTTCGTTTGAGTTAATTTGTAATGTTGAGTATTCTTATTCATGGGTATGGAGTTGAAAATATATATTGTTTATATGGCCCGTTTGGTAGTGTTCTCGTTTCTTGTTTATAGGTTTAATAAAGAAGAATGGAACTACATTTAGTAATTAATATACTTACTAGTATTATTTGCATCTTTGATGTTTATCTTCATTGTGAACTTGACCACATGGATTTTAATGTTATATTGATATTATTTGCATCTTTGATGTTTATCTTCACTGTGAACTATGGACAGAAAATTTACAAATAAGTTTTGATTTTGATAAGTATAAATTCAAGAGATAATTTTAATAGGTAACTACTTGATAGGTGTATGTCGTTGTTTTTTATTACATTATACAATAGTTCACATTTTAGCATAAATCAATATATGAGTTTGTTTGTTTTGGTATTTAGCTTATTAAGATTGAAATTTTAGATTATTAAGGACCTATTTGTTAATCAGTTGGTTTTTTATTTTTGGTTTTTGAAAATTAAGTCTATAAATACTACTTCCACTAAAGGGTTTCCATGTTTTCTTATCTACTTTTTACACATGTTTTAAAAAACCAAGCCAAGTGTGAAAACTAAAAAAAATAGTTTTGAAAAACTTGTTTTTGTTTTTGGCATTTGGGTATAAACTCAAATGTTTCCTTAAGAAATATGGAATCTATTGTAGAGAATATGAAAATAAAAAATCTAATGGTTATCAAACGGAGCCTAAAATATTCAATTTAATTTAGTTTATTAAGATAATGTGAAAACTTAAGAATCGAAATTTAACTTAGCTTAATTAGCTTATCAATGGTTAAGACATCTACTTCTTTCCTTGAGATCGAAGGTTCATATCCTCACTCCTAACATATTAATTATACTTAAACACAATTGAAAAGACACCTACTACCATAAATGATATGTTTGTACTCAAACTACTTCAACTCAATTTCGAAATAATTGAATGTTTAGAACTTAATTTTAAAATAATTGAATGCTTAGAACTTACCTTTAACACAAAGTTGTTAAGAAATTGACTTGAAACGTAAACATTATTCGAAATAGTTATGAAACGAGGCCTAAAATATTCAATTTAATATGTAACTCAACTTTCTAATAAAAAAATGTATATCTCAACTTCCTAGCTAACAAATTTATATACCTCACTGGATTGGGACAAAGTTAAATCTAACTTTTTGTCTAAATCATATAGGCTTTAACGTTTCTCACGAAGCAGGGGTGAATTTGAAAAGTGTATAATTAAGGATAAAGATGAATAGAGATTGGATTAAACTTAAAGACAAGTTGTCAATTGAGTATATAGAAGGAGTAACCCAATTTTTAGAAATGGCAAAGTTCCACGTTAATGACTCAGGAAAAACAAGATGTCCATGTAAAAATTGTATGAATGCAAGTGGCAATCTTTAGACGGAGTAGAGCGACATCTATTCACGTATAGAATATCCCCCTCGTATAGTCAATGGGTATATCATAGAGAACCGATTATCAACTTACCTAGGTTTCAAAGGTATACAGTTGAGTCAGTACACGATGATAGATCAAGTACTATAGAATCGAATGATCTCAATGATGAGAATGAGATTCTCAACCTTTTAAATGACCTTCAAGTCCCAATTGTCGAAGCAGATGTAGATGAGGAAGATAATTTTGCTAATGAGATGCCTCATAATGTACATGAAAATGATACATCAACTTCATTCGAGGATTTAATGACTGAAGCTTGTAATCCATTGTACCCCGGTTGTACACGATTCTCATCATTAAACTTTTTGGTGAGGTTGATGCATATTAAGGTTCTTAACAATTAGAGTAATAAATCATTCGATATGTTGCTACAATTGTTAAAGGAAGCATTTCCAGTCGAGGCATGCATACCTAGTTCATTCTATGAAGCTAAGAGGAAGTTGCGTGACCTAAGGCTAAGCTATGAGTTAATTCATGCTTGCGAGCACGATTGCATATTATATTGGACATAATTTTCCAAATTGCAACAGTGTCCAACATGCGGTGAGTCTCGATATAAAGTCAACGATAGAAAAGGAAAGAAAATTCTGCATAAAGTGCTACGTCACTTTCCATTGATACCAAGATTGAAACGGTTGTTTTCATCGAAACATTTTGCTTCTGATATGAGATGGCATAAGGATAAGCATGTTGACGAAGATGATGTGTTAATACATCCAGCTGATGGTGAAGGGTGGAAGCATTTTGATCGTGAATTCTCTCAATTTGCTTTAGAACCATGAAATGTTTGTTTGGGATTGGCTTCAGATGGATTTAATCCATTAGGGAATATGAGCACTTCGTACAGTATGTGGCCGGTGGTGCTAGTTCCCTACAATTTTCCACCTTGGAAATGCATGAAAGAAACCAATTTTCTCATGTCTTTACTTATCCCTGGGCCAACATCTCCAGGAAAAGAAATTGATGTTTACTTGCAACCATTGATTGAAGAGTTGAAAGAGTTAGGGAATAATGGTATGCGCACTTATGACTCGGTTAGTGGCAAGTGCTTTCAATTGCACGCAAGTTTGTTGTGGACTATTAATGACTTTCCTACGTATGGCGACTTATCTGGGTGTAGTATAAAGGGTTACCAAGCATGTTCCATTTGTAAAGAATATACATCATCCTTTAGGATAAGGAGTAAAATTTCTTATATGGACATCGACGTTATCTTCCAGAGAATCACAGTTGGGGTAAGAGTAAGCAATTTGATGGAAAATAGGAACTTAGACCACCTCCAGTCGCAATTGATGGGGATGAGATCTTACAAGAAGTTTGTATGCTAAATTTTCTTGTGTTTAGTAGACATAAATCGAAGAAAAATAAGAAAAGGAAACAAACTGAAACAAACTAGACGAAAAAGAGTATTTTCTTCGAACTCCTTTATTGGTCAAAACTTATGTTAAGACATAAATTGGACGTAATGCACATTGAAAAATACATGTGACAACTTGGTTGGCACATTGTTAAATATTGAGGGAAAAACTAAAGACACGACAAACTCTCGATTGGATCTAGAGGATTTGAATATACGGAAAGATCTACAATTGCAAAAGATAGGGAACAAGATTGTAAAACCACATGCTGCGTACACGTTGACTACCAAGGAAAGGTTGAGTTATATAAGTTTCTGAAATCAGTGAAATTTCCCGATGGGTTTGTGTCGAATATATCACGATGTGTTAATGTCAACGATGAAAAACTATAGGGGTTGAAAACTCACGACTCTCATGTTCTGCTTCAGCGACTTCTCCCAATTGGTGTTCGAGGATACTTGCCCAAGGATGTGTCCACTACGGTTGTTGAGCTATGTTCGTTCTTTCGTGATCTGTGCGCAAAAACAATACGCACAAGTGATTTGGATTGATTACAATCGGATATTATAGTCATACTTTATAAGTTGGAAAGAATATTCCCACCATAATTTTTTACTATAATGGTGCATCTTGCAGTTCACTTGCCATATGAAACTAAAGTTGTGGGTCCTATTAGCAATAGTTGGATGTACACTTTTGAGAGAAGTTTACGAACATTGAAACAATACGTGTGAAACAAAGCACGTCCTGAGGGTTCCATAGCAGAAGCATTTGTAATGAATGAATCATTGAATTTTTGTTCATATATCTAAGTGAGATTGAAACGAAATTCAATAGAGACGAACGAAATGATGACCAAATTTCAGTGAATGAGGTATGTGGGGACTTCGAAGTGTTTAGACAAAGTGGAAGACCATTAGGGGGTTCAACCTCGAGGACTTTATCCATTGAAGAGAAACAAATAGCACATTGGTATATTTTGAACAATTGTGATGAAATAAATTCGTATCGCATGTACGTCTCGAACACTCTATCTCTAAATCTATATCTCAATATGCAATTCAACTACATCTAAGACATAACTTTGTCTTGTTGTGTTAATATATAGACAACATTGGAGTCTAATTTGTCTCGAAGCACGAACTGCCAAAGATTTATATAAGAGACACCAACTCCAATTTCCTGCTTGGTTTAAAGATCATGTAAGTTTATAGTTATGAGAGTTTATAAATATAATTTTAATTATGATTAAGATTTGTAACGTATATGAATGAATTAGCAGGTTCTCTCATTGCGTGAGAGTGGAAATATGATTGATGATTTGTATTCAATGGCGATGGGGCCTAGTTCTCAAATCCGCTCTTATAGTGGGTACATTGTTAATAGAGCACGCTTTCACACTATAACGCGTGACAATCGTCGGGCTACACAAAATAGTGGAGTCCTGGTGCCTGGAGAAAGTGAAAATCAAGGCGATGAGTTGAATTTCTATGGTGTATTGACTGAGGTGTTGGACTTAGAATATCTGAAGAGAAGACGCATTATGATATTTAAATGTAAATGGTTCGAAACAGATAGTAAAAAAAATAGATCACACTTTGATTTAGGGTTGAGATAAATTAATACATCTTATACGCGTATGCTGACGACCTTTTTATCCTTGCTACTCAAGCACAACAAGTATTTTACCTCGACGATCCAAAATATGGTACTAATTGGAAAATTGTGCAAGTAGTTCAGAACAAATGTGTGTGGGACGTTCCAGAGGTAGAAGATCTTGGAAATTACCAATTTGAGTTGTTAGAAGTTGATGGTGACTAATTTGAGTTGTTAGAAGTTGATGGTAGAGTCAGAGTTGATGAATCAATTCAAGAGAACATATTATGTAGAGATGATGTTGATCCCACAATTGTGGAAGAACAATTGAGTAGAAGGATATCCTTAAACAATGATGATGATTTCATAAACGATGAAGATGAGGATATAGAAGCTTCTCATGAGAGTGCTTCCAACCCCGACGAGAATTCTGACTCATATCATGATAGCGATTAACAATTGGAGTAACAATGTGTTTCATTATTTATTTTAAAAACTTTAATCCTTATTACTTTATATGTATCACTCATACTTTTCATGCGTGCTTGTAGAGAGAATGGTGAAGCATGCACAGTTAGAGAACGAGGCGATTGATCTTTTTGTCAATAACGACCTTACTGCAACCTTAGTGCCGCTACAGTGTCTTTTACGGGCGAGACTTCAGGTTAATCTTCTTATAAACTTTTGTACATAATTTTGTATTTACTTACTACCTTAATTATTTGTGTTTTATATAATTCTACAGGTAAAGGAAGAGGATATACTAGAGGCAAATAGTTGGACAAATATGTTAAACGACATGGGAGGATTCCAATACAGATAACCGATGAGTTGAGGAAGCTTGTATGTGATTTTGTTGCGAGGTTTAGAGGCCAGATTGGCGCTATTGTGAGAGAGTGCTTTCCAGTATGTTTATCAAGTTGGAAACAAGTGACAACAGAACAAAAAGACCATGTTAAAAACAAACTCTTGGTAAGTTTATCGTTTAATTGTTCATGTTTATGATATTTAATTTTATCTAAAAGTTATATTATACTTTTTTTGTATGCAGACCTATTTCGAGTTAGATTTGTCCAAATATGTTGTCCATGAATTTATTGAACATGAGATGCAAACTACGTTCAAGGAGTATAGGGCGGAGTTGGTCAAATATTATAGAAAATATTCTCCTGAGGAAGCACGTGCACACCCACATGAACGGGTGGTTGATATAGCTGATTGGCATTTCCTATGTGATAAATGGGAGAGTCCTAGTTGGAAGGTATGTTACTTACATTTCTTAATAAATATGTCGTCTCACACGCCTAATCTTATATTCATTTACTAATACTTTATTTTTGTTAGAAACTTACGGAAACAAATCAAAAAAATTGATCAAAGTTACCGTTCAACCATCGCGTTGGATCTAAGACATTCATGCACATACGGGAAGCAAAAGTAGTGTTGCGAAGGTCTTTCTTCTACCACTTTTTAGTTTTTTAATATTACTAATATATATATATATATATATATATATATATATATTAAAAAATCTGAATTACAGAAAATAAAATATGGTGTTGAAATAGGACCAATTGAGCTATTTGAAAGAACTAGATACAAAGAAGGAAAAGGGTTGGTGAAACCAGCAGCCGGTGTTGCTCATGTAAGTTTTCTACTCCTAAAGTTAGTTTCTAAACTTATTACTCAAATAATTCTCATTTTAATTTTTCTCCCAGAGTAAAATGATAGAGTTACAAGAGGCATCCACTTCAGATGGGTCCCAATCACTTGCCCAAGATGAGATCGTTGAGACTATTTTGGGAACTCTATCGGACCAAGTAAAATGCATGGGTTGGGGACCAAAGCTAAAACAAAGAAAATTGAACAGCTCGTCATCCAGTGGAGAAACACAACGAGAGCATGAGTTGAGCATTGAATTGGCACAATTGCAGATGGAAAATGCAACTCAAGTGGAAGAGCTGAATTTGACAAAAGAAGAATTGAGTTGTACCAAAGTAGAAATTGAGCTTACGAGAGAAGAGTTGGAGCGAGTTAAGACAAGTGAAACTCATACTAGAAATAGACTAGAAGAAGTCGAGACTCGAACTATACCATAGGATGCGAAGTTGGCTAACATGGAAGCAATGCTTACGCAACTCATGCATTGACAAGGAGGACCGTCGAAGTAGGTATGATCTCTCTACTAATGTTTTGTGTATGGCTATCATGCAGTAAAGGTAGCAAATGTGTTGGGGGGTTAGTTGTTTTGAGATTGTGCTTCGAGATTGAATTGAGTTTAGGAGGTTGGGATCAAAACATGCTTATACATAGTGAGAAGTTATGTATGGCTATCCTGTAGTTATGGTAGCCAATGATTTGAAACTATTTGGTTTGTATGAGTTTCTTTGAGTTTATGTTCATGATCGTTGAGTTTTAGAAGCTATCTATGTCATTGAGAAGTTTGCTTGTAGTTGATTTTGGAGTGTGAAGGGGTACATGGATTGGTGCTTATAGATTGTTTATCAATCAATCCTTTGGAGTTTAGTAATTTGGTTGAACATATTTAGCTATTTAGTTAAGTTTTGGTGGTTCATTCCTTTGAAAAGTTAAACTATAATTCAATGGGTTTATTATTTGGTTTGTTTCAGTTGTATGTTCTTGGTTTGAGTGTAGGTTGATGCTTAGAGATTGGTTTGAAGTTAGGGGGTGGGTGAGAAATGCTTTGGAGTGTAAAGGGGGGTAGGTATGTGCTTATATGTTTGTATAAGTTTAGAGTTTAGTTAATTCGGTTGAACATGTTCATTCTTTTGAGAAGTTTTATGTAAAACTATAATTCAATGGGTTTATTGTTTGGTTTGTTTAAGTTGTATGTTCTTGGTTTGAGTGTAGGTTGATGCTTAGAGATTGATTTGAAGTTAGGTAGTGGGTGAGAAATTCTTTGGAGTGTGAAGGGGGTGGGTATGTGCTTATATGTTTGTATAAGTTTAGAGTTTAGTTAATTTGGTTGAGCATGTTCATTCCTTTGAGAAGTTTTATGTAAAACTATAATTCAATGGGGTTTATTATTTGGTTTGTTTAAGTTGTATGTTTTTGGTTTGAGTGTAGGTTGATGTTTAGAGATTGATTTGAAGTTAGGTAGTGGGTGAGAAATTTTTTGGAGTGTGAAGGGGGTGGTTGGTGCATAAGTTTACTTAAATGTGTCCATAATATTCAGAAGTTTAGGTAAAACTTATATTATGATTTGTTTAAGTTTTAGGTAAATGTTTTGTAACTTTTGTTTACTCTTGGTAAAGTTGGGTTGAAAGTTGGGTTGAAATTTTGATTGTTTTTATTAAGTTTTGATGAGTTTATTTGTGTATATGATAGCTTTTAAATTCAAGATTTGATCGTTTTAGTTCGTTATAAGTTAGGTGATTTCGTTCATATATATATAGTTAAATAGTTTCGAAGAGTTTTAAGTAATTTTAGTTGTGTTGTAAATTTGTTATCTTAATTATTTAAGTATTGATATCATTGTTCCTTACTTTTGAAATGTTAGTTTAATTATGTTGTTATATGTGTTTTTCTTATATAAGTTAGGTAACTTAATTACATTTTTTTCTTTGTTTTTTCAGGAAATTAGGCGTGCTAGCTTATGAGAACTTTTAAAGAACATATGGGACAAAATTTTTGTGATATGTACAAAGTGATAGGAACTTAAATTTTTTTTATGTTGTGTTGAAGTTTTTGTATTTTATCCTCTATGAATTTACTCATTATGAATAAAGTGCATTCAATTTTGGTTTAATAGAAAGTTTTATTTGATTTATTTTGTATACGATTCCTTTTAGATACAATAATTTATAAATTAGAATGAAATTCTAGATAAAAAAACATTGAAATTTAAAAAATGTCCAACACAAACATTTGCCGACGCTTTTTAGATTTGGTTGGCCTTTGTAAGAAAAACAGACCAACATAATACTGTCAGCATTTCTTACTAAGGTCGATGATTTTGGGATTTGGTCGGCCTTAGTAAGAAAGGCCGACGGTATTATGTTGGTCGGCCTTTCTTACAAAGGCCAACCAAACATAAAAAGCGTCGGCCTTTGTACGAAATGCCGACCAAACTAATACTGTCAGCTTTTCTTACTAAGGCCGACCAAATCCCAAAAGTGTCAGCCTTTGTAGGAAAGGCCGACCAAAATCATACCTTTAATAAGGTGAGATAGTGTTAATAAATTGGTTCCAAGTGAAGCTACTAAATAGTTAACAAAAGTTGTTAACAATTTAATTACATTTGAAAGTCAAATGGATCCTAGTCATGAATTGGATAAGGCTCATCGTAGTGGGAGAGTTATGAGATGACTCAACCTTTAGGGAGCTGGAAACATAATCTCACAAGATGGAATTCACTCCTTCTCATATAGGGTAAGTAGATGAGTAGTTCCCTTGAGTGCTGATTTTGAGACTTGATACGTTAAATATTAAATATTAAAATAATTAATGTATATTAGATACACTAAATAAAAGATATTTATAGAATTTGAATAAGATTCAAATAAATAAATATCGTAGGAGATTTTAATGAGATTCAAATAAATATAAGATATATTTTAATATATTAGATATTAAAATATAATATTTTAATTATGGCAAAAATTTTCTCTTGGTCTCTATATATAGGACCCTTGGGTTGAGCCATTAGACACCACATATCTCCTCAATAGAGAATTAAAGAATTCTCTTCCTCTCCAATCCCTTGTGGATTTTCTTTCAAGAGGCTCCCACAAGCCTTGGTCATGTGTTCGAGTTATAGCATGAAGATTTTATGGAGGAGATAAAGATCCGCCAGAAATATCTCCATATTTACTCTAAGTAGTTTGCTTAACCTTAATTTTTAGTTTAATTTTAAATAAAATCAAAGACGATCAAATGCTTCCGCTGCAGAGTGAAATGTTCATTCCTACATTAACACCCTTAAATTGCGAATGTGACATAGGAGTAATAATTGACAGGTGAGGCGAATTATGAGTGGGCTTATTCCAACTAATTAATCAGTTAGCGCTAAGGACACTTAGGCAAGCTATTAATTAAGCGTGTTTGAATGAGACTAATAGGAGATTTCGATCGGTTTTGCTCTAAGTTTAAGCAATTAAGCTTGTTTAATTAACTGTCAGATTTAATTGCCATAAGTCCAACCTAAATTGTGCTCGATCCCCTAAACATTCCCTAATTTGGTATCTCCAACTCTTTATATTGCTTTTCTAGTTTGTTTAAATTCTTAAGCATCGTTCCTTTAGTTTGGGCCTTAAATAATTCCAATTTTGAGTATTCTTAATAATTAATTAGCATTAAAAAGAAGTTCCACATCTGCTTCCCTTGGGATTCAATACTTTGTACTCACATACCATTTTATTATTACTTCGATCACGTGCGCTTGCGTGTACACCGATCAAGAGAACCTTTTCCAAAAGGGTGTCAAGTGGAAGGTTGGCAATAGAAGGAACATATAGTAATAGATAAAGACCCATGGATTGGAAGAAAAGGCAGTCATGTTTCGATGCAGACTAAGGAAGAGTTGAAAAATAGGAGGGTGGCTAATCTAATTGGGGAAAATAAGGAATGGAAAAAGTCAATAATAAGAGCCCATTTTGCCACTCTCGATGTCGAGGATATCATAAACACACCTCTATGGATCAGTATGCAAGCTAGGGACAAGTTCATCTGGAGCTTAGATTCAAAAGGCATCTTCTTTGTAAAGAGCATCTATCACCTAGCAGTTAACTCCACCTGCCCTAAAGAAGCCTCCCCCTCTGATCAGGGTTTAGTCAATTTCATATGGAGGAGTTTCTAGAAAATTAAGGCCATCCAAGAGTTAAGATATGTGCATGGAAAATTATCAAGAATGTTATTCCAACAAGATGCAATATCTATTCAAAAGAGATTGATCTTAATGACTTTGTTTATTTTGCAAGAAAAAGGAGGAAACATCGAGTCACCTCATCTGGTCCTATAAGTTTTCTTCCTCAGTCTGAAGCTTATTCTTCCCAAACTTATTTGCTCCCTCTGATTTGAACATAACATAATGGAATGTGGACGACTATTGGAAATGGACGATAGATAAGTTGGATAAGGCGGAGAGGACTAAAGTTATTCTTATCATGTGGAGCCTTTGGAACTACCGAAACCAACTTAATCAAAGCAAGAAGCAAGTAGACTTCCAACAAATCAAAAATCCAATTGATAAAGCTTTAGAAGAGTCTTAAGGAAGTGTGGTTTCTTACCTGGCCCCTATGAGATCCGAGACCTGTGCGAGTTAGGAAAGATTGACTCCCCGACTTGCAATATATTAGAAATTAAACATTGATGCATCTTGGAGCGAAGCGCAGAGAAAAGGGGGCTCGACTTGATCATCTGTGACTCTTGAGAGTCTTCGATTTGTGCGAGTCATCGTCAATCAGAAAAAGATGGCTGATAAAAGCTCTTAAAGGTATTGCCATTCGAGAAAGGCTGAAGAGTATCGTTGATAGATTCGGTATCCCCTCTCTTCCAATCATGGTCGAATTTGATTCTTTAGAGATTATTAGAATCCTCAACAAGGAGAGCTTGGATTTTTTTAAAAAACAAAAAATGTCAATGACGACATTTTGGAAATCGCCCCTCGATTGGGTGTGGTTTCATTCACTCATTGCTCAAGGTCCTGCAACAACGTTGCTCATGTTCTTGTGCAAGTTGAAACTTGGGAGCCTTCTTCTTTTTGTAATTCTTCATTTTCCAATTTGGAAGATGGATTGTTTTTTTCGGTTTCTCATTTTTCAGCAACTTTTTTGGAGGACACTTGCTGTAATTAGCTTGGTTTTGTTATTAATGCATTACAGTTTCAAAAAAATATATATCTTTTTTTGCATCTTTTTGTTACAAAATTTCATACTAATTACGTTTATGTATGTGTTTGTGGCAATCAGCTACACCTTGTGTTGAATGTTTGAATTGGAACTTCAAATAGCTTTGCTTTCCACATTTTTAATGATATGGATTAATGGTAAAATTCAACTTTTATATCTAAACATGTCACATTGTATCATTTTTCATCCGAAACTTTCAATTTCATCAGATTGGGACCATAAATCACTTAGTTAAATGTTGCAATTTTTACTCTCTATTCAATTTTCGCTAATTCACCCACTAATTTTAACAAAAACAAAAACAATGTAAAAATTTTTGTAGACTAGATTTTGCACAAATTTAAGTTTGATTAATATACAAATTCACCTTGAATAAATTTTCCAAAACTCACAAATTTTAACAAAAATTTAGCTCTAATGTTGTTTTTCTTCATACAAAAGGCATATGAGAATACTTTTTTTAATAAAGTTTCCAACAAAAAGTTATTTGATGGTAAAAATTACAACACTTTTTCAAGTTGAAAGTTAAGATATTGCAAGACTTATCTAAATTTGGAGTGCAATTGGATGAAATTGCAAGTTTAGAGTAAAAATTGATGTACAACTTCACAAGTTTAAGAGTAAAAATTGATTTTTTTTTTACCAGATTATTAGATGATGGTAAAAGTTGTTTATTATTATGATTAGATTAATTTATGTCTTATTCATGCTAAAAGTTAGTTTGAAATTACTCCAAAAAATAATGTTATTGTGAGGGAGTACCCTTGTCAAAATTACATGAAGGGGTGTTTGGATTGAGGAGTGGGGGGAGTGAAGTTGGGAGGAGTTAATAACTTCTCCCAACTCCTTGTTTGGCCCAAGGATCTTTTAATTCCGATTGTAGGCCCCAAAAATTTATTAACTTATTCTTCAACTCCCTATTATGGATCTCACAAACTTATTAACTCTTCCTCTAATCCCCATTGTGGGCCCTACAACTTTCCTATCTCGTTTTTTCTTCACCTCACTCCTACCTGTCCCTCTTCTCTCCTCTCATTTCTCTCTCTATTTTTTTTTACATAATTTTTTAAATTTCTTAACTTAAAAAATTTTCTTTATTTTTTATATAAATTTTCTCATCATTATTACTAATTAATAATTAAATATAAATAATTATTAAAAAAATATTTTTATTTTTATCCTATAATTTTAATAAATTTTTAACAAAAATATATTTTTTTATTCTATAATTTTATTTTTAAATATAAATTATATAAAAATGTTTTAGATATGATACTATTATTTAAATTGAAATTCTTAATGTAAATTAGAGTACTACATAACAATTTTTTAACTGATAAAAATCTCCCTATCTCACTTCCTCTACATGTCATCTACAATTTTTTTTTTTTTTTTTTTTAAGTTTAAACAAAAATTACTTATAACAAATAACAATCTTATCTTTTTTTAGCTTATTTTTTTATTAATAGCTAATATATATATATATATAATTTTATGATTTGAAATAAGAAAAACATATTTTAAACTAACTTGTATTACAATTTAAGAAATAAGTATTTAAAAAAGCTAATGTATTAAAAAAATTAATTTTCAAATTAACCATATTCAAAGTTAAAAGATAAAATGATTTCCCCTTCCAAACTTAATAAAATAAAATTATTACAATAAATAACATAAATATATAGTAATCTGAACAAAAGTATATTTGATATTCATTTTGCATGGTGTTAAAAAATATATTTTCATTTTGAACTTAATTATTTGAAAATAGCATAAATACTTGATATTTTATTTTTATCTTAGTTATTTTAAAACTTCAAAGAATATATTATTTTCAAATTAATCAAACTTTAGATAATCCATTATATTGATTAGTTAGGAAAATAAAATCTTAAATTATACAAAAAAAGTTATTTTATTAAGCTTGAAAAACAAATCTTAAATTAAAATTTTAAAATTGATGAAAACAAGTCTTTAACAAAATGGTAAAATATTCAATTTAAAATATCAATTTTAGGATTGACGGAAACAAATCTATATTATTTCTAGAATTGAAAGAATAAAAACATAAAAATCTTGAAGATTATTTGAATCTCTTTAAATTAACGAATTGAAATCTTTCCGAATCACATGTAATATTTAAAAAAGTATTGTAAAACTTTCTTTTATTGAAAACTATCTAAGGCAAATGAATAATTAATGTGAGAGATATTGAAAAAAGAATGTGGGGTATTTTGTTCAAAATTATTTTTTTTTCTTTAAAGAAATTTGTAAAATATACATAAATTAATAAAAACAAAAAATCTCAATTTTAGAATTCAGGGGAACAAATTCTTAATAATGAAATTTTGAGAAATTGTAGAAAAAAACTGTACAAAAAACAAGCTAAAATCAACTCAGACTTCAGAACTCCAAGTTTAACAAATATGCACCCCACACACAGCTTCAGAACTCCTACTCTCAGCAACACCTTGCCCCAAACACAGACTTTCTAACTCTAAACTAAACAACTTTGCACCCCAAATAAAGACTTTCTAACTCTCCAGACATACCAACTCTTATTCTTTGCAATTCATTGCCCCAAACAACCACTGAGTATTTTAATAAGTGTTTCCATGTTATAAGAACTTGAATTTGAATTTTTTTTATATAAAAAAATCTTCATGGTTGATTTGTTTTATTAGAAACTACAAAAAAATAAAAAAAAAAAAATTGAAAGTATTATTTATTAATTTGTGATTATAAGTGTTATTGGTCAAATTGGACCAAGAGGATAAACCTAAATCACAAGGGAAGTCAGAGGTGAGATCGATTGGGAGAAGCCCAACGAGGAGCGAAAATGGGCCAACAGAAACAAATAGGACCAAACAGTAAATAAGGAAATGTGAGTTTGGGTCGAAGTCAAACTCACCTGGTCTCGGCCCATGAAGGGCATACTTCCAGCATGGCCCCTGCTCGTTTCTCCCTAGTTCAACCCGGTTCGGTTTACCCTCTTTCCAATTCACGAAGGAATAAACGAAAACCCTAATAAAGGAGTCATATAAATATCCTTCTTCAACCTAAAGAAGGTAAGTTTTTCCTAACCCTAAAACGCATGATGTACTCAAGAATTTCCTAGCTAACTTAAGCATTAGAGCCTGTGAGGTAAGTACCACACTGGTACCCAAGTTTCCACTTGTTATTCAGGTCACGTTCTTCCCCTAATTACAAATCTTATCGTTGTTGTTACGTGAAGGTCAAGTGCGTTACTCTGTCCAGATTTTGGCTACAACAATAAGTTAAAAATTCTGAAAAATAAAAATTTCAATAAGTTTTTCATGTCATAATTAGTTTGAATTTATTAAATAAGAAACTACAATATATTTTTGACATGAGATAGAGTTACGAAAAAAGAGAGAGCAATGTTGCTAGAAAAGAACCAAAAGAAAAGGCATATAAAGAGAACTAAAGAGAATATAAAGTAAATTGATTTTAGAAAACAAAGAAGTATCTAGCAAATGCTCATGCAATAATGTAAAGAGAAATAGAACTGTGTCAAAGAACAATTGTTGCCCAATTTCGCACGTATATGAATCGTTGCAAGTAATATAGTAGATGAATACCAAAATTGTTCTCAACAGAAAATGAATGCTACCAATTACCAAATTCGTTAGCTTTGGTTTTATCTAGACACCAAATAATCAAAGATGGATGGAATTTTAAACTTGCTTGCAATTGAACACAATAAAGCTTGAAATCTAACAAAGTAAAACAAAAGGATAAATTCAATTTCTAAAGGATCTAGAGCTATAACTTCACCGTTATCTCCTCCTACTCTTCATTCATTAATAGTTAATGCAATTATTCTATTTCTAGTTTGTTGGCAAGTTCTACCCTATAGACTCAATATTCTCTCTCAAGCAATAACGATATTCTTTGAGAAGTAAATTGTCTATATCTCTATAAAAATCCTAACAATTCAATTATGACAAACGTAGAGCCTAAAATTGCCACAAAATCCACAAGGATATCTCTATATCGAGTGTAAATTATGGAAAACAATTCAAGTTCATCTATAATTCTTGTCTCTCAACCTCAAATTACGACACAAAATCAATGCAAAGAGTGGCCAAACCTAAACATGCATTAAGCTCAGAAAAGTTTTCACAACCAAATACGAAATAGAAACATCAACTATTAGCTAAAAACGAATAGGATTTGAATAACAATTACATCGAAGCTCTAGAAAAAGTAAATTAGTTTATAACGAAAATCTCAACAAAAGTCCTAATTACTAGAACCATTGAAGTCATTACAAACAATAAAAGAGAAGGAAAACAGAGAAAAGAAACAAATTCTGGCGATTCCACGAGTTTTCAATTGTCGCTCTCGCTCCGTTCGGTTGCTCGAATCCTCCAAAATAGTGTCCAACCGTCTTCCACTCGTTATCCCTCCAAGATCCTCTTCAACTTCGATAAAGAAATGGATTTATAGGCCAAAAAACCCTAGGTGCACATCTCAAATTCACGCTTCAAAGTTCATAGTGCCTCGGTGCTAGCATTCTGCCTACGCTAACAGTCTATGGTGCCTAGGCGCTGTAATTTTTTTTTTTTTTTTTAAAATCTTCAACTTGAACATCCTTTGATTTTAGCCTTCAAAATGAAATCTTTGTTCACCTACAAAAATAAATGAAATGCATGAATTAGAATCCAAAAACTAACTAAAAACTACCAAAACAAGATAATTAAAATAAATAAATATATAATGAACTTATCAACCATTAGAATAAGATGATAGCAAATTCAGCTTTTTTTATTTTGGATTCTACCTTGCTTATTTTCTGTATCTTCCTCTTCTTCCTCATCTTCAATCTTCACCAAAAATATCGTTGTTCCTCATTTTGTACATCAAATACCAAATGAGCTCCACATTTTTTCACTAACGGCCTTTGTTGCTTTGTAACTTTAAAGAGTGCAATTTCCAAATGACCTGGGTTGTTTTCCAATGATTCATTCAAAATTGAAACCATATATTCACAGTATCCGACCCACACATGATCTGATTTATATACCCAGGGCCTTCTCATCCATTCTGCTGAACCAAAAAAAGAAAAATTATACAACTTTAAACCGTTAATCTCAACCTGCATTTGGTAGCTGCCTTCGAAATTCTCATAAACCCCACATAGTATTATCCCTTTAATATTTTGCTTCATATTCAATGGCACTTGAACTTTGACAGGGCAACCTATGCTACAATGAGCAAAAAAGTTTGGAATCTCACTTCCAGGTACTACAAATTCAACATCTCTGTCGTTTTTGATAGCCTGCAAGATTAATATTTATACTTTAGAGAGAGACCAAATATTACTATTAGTAGGAATTCAAGGTTAGCCTCACAACATAATAAAGACGGTGGTAAACCACTTTGAGATGTTTATTGAGGACAATGTTTTTAAGTAAAATAATTCTAAAACCCTTAATTAAGGCTCTACTTGAAAACCATTTTGTTTCTAATTTTTTAAAATTAAACTTATAAACACTACTTCCACTTATGAATTTTTTTATTTCGTTATCCACTTTGTACAAATGTTTCAAAATCAAGCACAATTTTGGAAACTAAAAAAAAAAAAGTAGAGTTTAAAAACTTGTTTTTAGGATTTGGCTAAGAATTCGAACGTTTCCTTAAAAAAATATGAAAATCATTGTAAAGAAATTACGAGAAAACAAGCATAATTTTCAAAAAAACAAAAAACCAAAGATCAAATAGGCGTTATAAAATGGGCCTAAAAATTTTATTTAAAATTTACTTTGTCTTATTAAAAATTTTCAAACTCACTTTTGATTTTGTAATCAAATACTATAAAATTTTTGTTTAAAAAAAATGCTATATTAGTTGAACGACACTTTTTACTATTCTATATATTTCTTCATCGATCATTAGCTTAACCCTAAACAAATAATAGTAAGAATAAGAAGAATAATAAGAAGAATAATAATAATAAAGCAACACTCACCCTAAATCAAATAATGCTCAAAGATTGCTATATCTTTCTTCATTGGTCATTAGCTTTAACCCAATAGTTTATTTCTTTCTTTCTTGAAGAGCTAAACCCAAATAGATTATATTTTTAGTTGATGAATTTTCACCAATAGATCGTTTTTAAGATTTCAAAAGCAACGCTTTAGTTCTTAAATTTTGAGGAATTTTTAATTAAAGGAACCATGGTTGGTAATTAATTTTATTGTTGTTTTACTTTAATAGTAATAATTTTTATCACAACCATTTGTCTGATATTAAAAGTTTAACTACCCATTTAAAAAAATAGATCAACTAGAAAAGATTGGTGTAATTTTGCATTAAAATAACAAGTTATTGATATAAATTACTGTTTAAATTTATTAGTATGTTATTTAATAATAATGAATTGTATTTTAATAATTTTATTGATATCAATATAAAATAACTAATTAAAATTAAATAATTGATTAATTAGATAGAAGTTTGTAATATTTTATAATCACCAACAAAAAAAATGATTTTCTCTTCATTTTAATAAACAAAGTTGAAGAGAATGAAAATTTTAATTTTCCTCCCTCAATTCCCATTATGATATTCTTCCCTCAGTTCATCCCTCAATTCCCATTATGATAAGAAAATGGGGCCTAAGGGAACAAATATTTTTCTTATACTTTTTTTTTTCATATAACAAATTACCAAAATGTGTTCCATTAGATTTAAAAGTCATGCTCTATGAGGACCAAAGTGTAAGATGGGAGAAAAAACTAACCTGATGCAAAAGTAATTGTTTCCAGTCTTGGCATAAGTAACCTATGTGAAAAATATTCGAAACATCAAGCTTTGGCAAAAGATGACATCCAGTTGCATCCAATTTCCAAATATTTGGTGGAAGGTCTGAGATATCTTCAAGATGTTCGCAATTAATTAAATCGATAGTCACAAGCGATTTAAGCTTGCTCATCCCCCAAGGGAGTCTCTTAATTTTCGTCCCGCTCATGTGTAAAAATGTCAACGAATCAAAGCAGTTGAAATTAGCTACAAGGAAATCCAAATCCAATAAACCACTATTCATCAAACTCAAAGTATTCAATGAAAATGTACGTATGCAATTCAAAAACTGCGGAAATTTCTCTAACCTCTGGCAGTTAATCAATGAAATATGTTGAAGCCTTGTAAGCATATAGATGCTACTTGGAAGACGCACCAAGTATTCACACATGTTCAAGTCCAGATACTTGAGATCAGTAAGTTTTTCAATAGATGTAGGCAACTCTGTTACACCACACTCATTTAAAATAAGAATTTCAAGGCTTCCCATTTCTTCAAGAATATCTGGAAACTTCTTGAGCTTAGGGCAAGCAATCAAATATAGGCTCACAAGAGACTTCCCTTTGAGACTGCCGTTTGAAAACCACTCAAGGTTCAAGCATTCAATAATTTCTAATTCGACAAGTTTCGGCATTAACGATATATCACAAATTTCAGCCAACATTTCACAATCTACTAACTTTAAGTGCCTTAGATTTTCAAAATCCTGGGAAAAAACAAATCATCAACTATAAGAGCTAATAATCCTTAAAAAGGGAGAATCTTATTGTTATTAATTGCAATTTATATTTGTCATAAAATTGAACCAGAGCCCACTTAGTACAACCAAACCAAAACAAAAATAAGCAGTTTTGTTTTACTCAATAATATAGTTACGAAATTCATTACTTAAAGAGATGGAAGTAATGATCATACCTTGAGTTTAGTTAGTTGCGTAATAGGATAATGTGAGATGTCCAATACCACAAGTTTTTGGGGATGAAAAGTCAATGGTACTATAGACGATGAAGAATGAGAACATTCAAGCCACCTTAACGACTGAGGAGTCCCAATGACTTTCACATTACGTATTATAAGCAACCTCAATTTTTTCATTTTTGAAAAGGCTTCAACATGCAAAGGCACTTCTACATCGGGCATATCTAAAAGTATCCCTTGAACTTTTTTTGTTCCCTGCAAACACAAGAAGCATCAACATCCAAGCAAAGCAAAAGTACGTACTCTAATTTTAGATAACATATTATGCATCTCACACTTGATTAACTAGTAGTATATTTATAAGGATCTAACCGTCTTTTGGCATTTTGTTTAGAGATAAAATGGAAAAATAGGAATTTGGAATTGGTTTTAAAAATGTAGCCGAAATCTTGGGGGAAGTTTGGTGGACACGTGTGCTAGTGGTGATGTTAGGGGTTTTGGACATGTGGCTAGTGTGTAGGGTTTTTTTTTTTTTAAAAAAAACAAACAAAACCATCTCCTTTTAGCTTAGAATTCGAGAAAGCTGAGAGATGAGAGAGAATTTGGGAATTGAAGTTCAATTTTGAAATTCAAGCTTCAACTGCTTGAATTTGGAGGCAGAAGACTTTTTTTACAAAGCACATAATTCAAATTTAGTAAGTTTCCTTAAAAAAATCATGGGAAAAAAAACTTTATATTTATGCGTGGGTTTTTTTTTCTTTTGCTTACAGTCATTCACGTGGGTGCTGCCTAATATGAGGAAAGGATCTTTGGGGCTTGTTTTTATGGAGCTAGTAATTTGGAAAGGAAAAGAGGAACTTGTTTTTAGGTTACACAACAAGTTGTTACCTTATTTGCTAAGCTAAAAATTGGGAGACAGAAGAGTTTTTAGAATTTTTGAAAGAGTGGAAGTGAAAAGAATAAGGAAGAAGATGAAGCCAGTAGTTGGAGAGAAAAAGAGTTAGTAAAATATTTTAAGAAAAATTATCTTTTTGGTCCCTCATGTTTCAAGTTTGTGTCTATTTAGTCTCTACGTTTCAAAATCGAACAATCAAGTTTCCAAATTTAGTTAAATAGTTCTATTGGGTATCTGAACCAACTATTCTAGTTAATTACTTAACAGAGAACTGACGTGACAAAGTTTTAAAATAAAACAATGATTTTTTAGAATATAATAAAAATTAAAAAAAAAAAACTCTCCCTGTCTCATCTCTCCTCTCACCCTTCCCCTTCCCCTTTCCCATCTCCAGCGACCTCACTGCCGCCGGCGTAGCCGGTTTTAGTCCCTTCTCCGGCGACCTCACCAAAGCCAATCCTCTTCTTCTTCAAATACTCATTCCAACACACCCAAAGAACCAAAAGAAGAAGGAATCCAAGCTTTATTCTATACATAATTCGTTTCTTTCCAACAAAAAACCACAAACAGGGGTTCTAAGCCCTCATCTCTCTCTTCTTCTTCTTATTTGCTTATTTTCTTCTTCTTTTTTATTTTTCAGAACCCAGATCTGATTTTTTCTACTGAAACTAAAATCCAAGAATAAAGTTCCAACACCCCTCACCATTCCCACCACTCTGTACATCAGCCAGTCGCTAAAAATCACCATTTTTAGATCTGATTTTTCCTACTGAGGCTACCATTTGGATTTTTTTTAAAAAAACTCAAATGAGCAAAAGAAACCCAAGTGATAGATTTATTTATTTGTTTATTGATTGATCATTTTCTATTTGATTTCTAATGGTAACCCAGAAGCTGTTTTGGGTTCTAATTTTGGGAGTGTTTTGGGTTTGTATCATTTACTGAAGAATGGATGTTGTGAAATGCGTTTTTTAGAAGGGGATTGTGTATTTTTTGAACTGATCTCGAATTGGGGTTGTTTTTTTCAGTTGGGTTTTGGGTGCTTGTGATTTCCTAATATATTGAACAGTTGAGTATGTTGTTGCGCTATTTTAGGTCGCTGAAGACTGAAAGAAGAAAAAAGAAGAAGGAAGAGGAGGAGGAAAAAGAAAAAAAAAAAGGAAAAAAACCGACAAGGAGAGGGATATCAGCACCGGTGCGGAGGGGAAGGGGAAAAGGGAAGGAGGCACAGGTGAGGAGGAAGGAGAATGGAAAAGAGATAAAGGAGAAGGGCACAGGTGAGGTCACCGGAGAAGGGAAAGGGAAAGGGGAAAGGGAAGAGGGAAAGGCGAGAGGGAGAGTTTTTTTAAATTTTATTCTTTAATTATTATTATTATTATTATTATATTCTAAAAAATCATTATTTTATTTTTAAACTTTGCCACGTCAGGCCTCTGTTAAGTAATAACGGAATCAGTTAGTTCAGAGACCCAATGGAACTATTTAACTAAATTTGGAGACTTGATTGTTGGATTTTGAAACATAGGAACTAAATAGACACAAACTTGAAACATGAGGGACCAAAAAGGTACTTTTCCCAATATTTTATTAAGAAGTGGAAATACGAAGCAAGTACATTATAATTGTTATAAAAAAAAAAAGAAGTGGGTTGAGTCACATGGGTGGTGGTTGATTTGAAAAAAATAGCATTGAGGGTATTAAATAGGTGACATTTGGAAAGAGAATGTGTTGGATTTTCAAGAACAAGATACTAACATCTTGTAGTGCAGTGGAATTGTTGAAAATTCAATAACGATCGGAGAATAATCACGAGGAGAATTCCCACTTGTTCACAGCCCCAAATTATTTTAGTGAGAAAAGGAAAAAGAGAAATTGAGAGGATGAGATTTTTTTCTCCTGTTCTCTCCCACGTCAAAAGAAGGATTCCCATTTTGCGTTATACCCTCTACAGTTTTTAAAACTGCAGAGATTCTCTTGAGATGGCAGTTACAGAAACTGCCTTCTCATTTTGAATCTATAAAAAAAATTAATATATATATAATTAATTAAATAACATATATTTATTTAATCATATAATTGAATAATCTATATATTCAATCATTAATACTTTCATCTCCCACTCGCACATAATGTACTTTCATTATGGGCGTATAAAACGCAATTCCTATCTTCATTTCTCAAAATCATGGGACACATTCCTTTTCATTTGCATTAAATTTCATACAAGAAAATGAGCCATGTGACCGTCATACTTTTATCTCGAGACCCTGTCACTTTACAACGGTTAAGTATATAAAGTAACCTAATAATTGAGTAGAGTAAGTGTGAAGTGCCCTAGAGTCATTTAGTCACATAAATTATAACTTACGATCTCTTCTTGAAATATTATATTTTCATGTTTATGTATTCACAATCATATTACAAAAATATAATTGGTCGACCAGTGAATACATTACAATGTGACACTTGAAATGATCTTTCCTTTTCTAAAATATTTCCATTTCAAAACAACTACTTACTAGGTAGGCCCCATTAGATCGAATCATTCATGACCATTGGTAACCTTCTTAAGATAGCTAACATCAAAGTGAAACTTCAAACAATTTTAGCCAAAAGGTCGTAAAGGTACTTATAGGGATTTTTCAATCTCAAGGGTCTCACATAACAAAGAAGTAGAGATCAATTAACTTCTGCTGCCCTTTGTGGTCATATTTAGCACATGTGGCATGAAACATATGTTACAGTATTTTACTCTTTATCATAAGAGTGTATGTCTCAAGTAATATTGTACAAATGATAGTTCAGATACACTCAGTATCTAACTTGAGTCCACTACTCTACCTTTATATTCTATCAACAAATGATTATTGGAATTCCATATGACATTCATAAACAATTTAAGATGAACAGTGGAATTGTCACATTCGATCATAATATGATCTCATCTTGATCACTTATCAAAGCGATATATTCTTTTAAGCATATGCTCTCATTCTATTATACTACTATAACAATAAAATTGCTTAAAAAATATCTCATTTCTAATCAACACAAAAGTCATAGAAGCGATTGCTTGTGGGAGAAAGCCAATCTACTGTCCCACATACTTTTGATTATATGTACTAAACATTTGTGTGTATGCATTCTAAAGTATAAAACTTTATTTCATATATCAGAATAAGCGTAATAAAATTTGTTGAGAAGTACAAAGTCAAAACCTACGCAATCCCAAAGATTTAGTGTGACTATTGAAAACATCTCTAGGTATAGGCTTGGTAAAGGGGTCTACAACCATGTTGTTCGTTGATAAATATTGCACATTCACCTTCTTTTGCGCAACCATATCTCTAAAAAAATTGTATTTAATGTCTATGTACTTTGTCTTAGAGTGATATTTGGGATCCTTCATGAATGCTATGGCAGCCTGATTATCGCAATTCACTAATATCAGGGGTGCTTTCTTTAAATCCCAAATGGCTTAAAAATCTTTTAAGCCACACTACTTCTTGTACTGCCGCTGAAACTACCACAAATTCAGCTTCCATTGTTGATAAGGCTATACAAATTTGTTTCTTACTATTCCATGGAATTGCTCCTTTATTCAATAAGAATACATATCCTGAGGTAGATTTTCTTTCATCTAAATCTCCTCCCCAATTGGCATCTGTGTAGCCTTCTAATTTCAAATCGTTTCCTTGATGGCATAGTGAATAATTCATAGTGCCTTTGAGATACCAAAGTATTCTCTTAACAGCCTTCCAATGGGGTTGCCTTGGGTTTGACTGATATCTGCTTATCATACTAACGGCAAAGCAAATGTCTGGTCTCGTACACATCATGGCATACATGAGGCTTCCAACAGCACTCAAATAAGGAACCTTTCTCATTTGTTTTATTTCTTCAGGAGTCTTTGGACACATTCTTTGACCCAAACTTTCGTCTTTTGTGATAGGAGTATCAATGGGTTTGCAATCTTGCATTTTAAATCTTTCAAGAATTTTCTTAATATATTGACCTTGTGATAGGGCTAAAATCCTTTTGGAGCGATCTCTTTCAATCTTAACTCCAAGTATATAAGTTGCTTCACCCATATCCTTCATTTGAAAATTTGTGGATAGACATTCCTTAATGGTTAACACGTACTCCTTATCTTTTCCAGCCAACAGTATGTCATCCACATATAGTGAAAAAATCACACACTTATCTTTGTTTGTTTTGACATACACAGTGGTCTTCATCGATCATATGAAAATTATATGAGATGATTACTTGGTGAAATCTAATGTACCACTGTCTGGAAGATTGTTTGAGACCATAAATTGACCTCATTAATTTACATACTTTATCTTCTTGTTCTTCAGTAACAAAATCGATAAGTTGTTGCATATAAATCTCTTCTTCCAATTCACCGTTTAGAAATGTTGTTTTCACATCCATTTGATGCAATTCTAAATCTAAACTGGCAACTATAGCTAGGCTAAACCTCACAACATGTGAGAAGGTTTATTCATAATCTATTTCTTCATGTTGTGTGAATCATTTGGCTACAAGACAGGCCTTATACCTTTCAATCGATCCATCAGCCTTACGCTTAATTTTAAGAATCCACTTGTTACCAATTGCTTTGCGTCTTCTAGGGAGATCAACTAGCTCCCAAACTTTATTAGATTTCATTGATTCCATTTCTTCTTCCATTGCTTTCATCCCATTGAAGATCCTCTTGAACATTTTTCGGCTCTTCATCATCGTCAGGTGTAATCATGTATATCTCATCATCAAAGAGACGTTTTGGTATTCGAACACGATTACTACGTCTGATTTGTGGTCCATTTAATTGTCGTTCACTTATTGATTCCATTGAATCACGTGATAATTGTTCAATCGAATCACACGTTGTTTGTGATTTTCTAAATCACACGCAGTGTTTAAATCTCTACCACTTGGATGATATATTGTTGGTAGATCATTTATAGTTTCCCATGATGGTAAAAACAAATCATTTTGATCATTATTTTCAAATAGGGATATCTTAGTATTGATCTCATCTTTTCTTGGAAAATCATTCTCCAAGAAAGTAGCATCTCGTGATTCGAATTCAGTCACACTCCCACTTTCTTGTTCACAAATGAACACATACCCTTTTGAATGTTTTGAGTATCTTATAAATATACTCTTTTTACCTCTTGGACCTAACTTTCCATGTTGATGTAATGATTCATGTACATAAGCAGCACATCCCCATGGTCTCAAACCACTAAGGTCCGGTTTTCTTAAGTCCATAATTCATAAGGTGTGGAAGTGACAGACTTTGAAGGTACACAATTTAGGATATAAGTAGCAGTCAATAGAGCATCACCCCAAAAGGTGATTGGCAGTTTCGCTTGTGCCATCATTGACCTAACCATTTCTAGAAGAGTTCTATTTCTTCTTTCAGCTACTCCATTTTGTTGTGGTTTCCTTGGAGTAGTCAACTGTCATACTATACCATTTTCCTCACATAACTGTTAAACTGATTAGACAGATATTCACGTCCTCAGTCTATTCTTAAGGCCTTAACCTTTTTATCTAATTGATTCTCTACCAAATTTATAAATTTTCTAAAACACTCCAATGTTTCAGACTTGTGGGAAATTAGATAAACATAACCATAACATGTGAAATCATCTATGAAAGTGATAAAATATTCACCCCCATGTCTTGCCTTCACACTCATAGGTCTACAAATGTCAAAATGAATTAATTGTAATGGAAGTTCAGCCTTAGTTACTTTACCAAATGGTTTTCTTGTCATTTTTCCCACTAAACAATTTTCACATATACCGTCAACAAAGTTAATTTGACCTAACAAGCCTTCTTTAGCTAATCTAGTCATTCTATGTTGACCTATATAACCTAATCTAGCATGCCACATAGTCACGTCAACATTTGCATCAACATATGATGTTATCAGGGAAAAACTAGCATAATTATTGGATATCATATCAACAATATCCATTACTATAAAACCGTTCAATAGAAAACCATAACCATAAAGTACATTATTCAAAGAAAGAGTTAACAAACTACCAGACAATTTAAAAGTATAACCAAGTGTTAAAAGGGCAGAAACATAAAGAAAATTTCGTCGTATGTCAGGCGCATATAACACATCATGTAGAAACAAAGTACGACCATTCTGCATGTTCAACTTGTAGGAACCAATGCCTTTCACAGGTACACATGCATTGTTTCCAACATAAAGCCACCTTGCTCCTGATGGAATTCAACGAAATTCCACATACACTCGCGAGCATAATGACCATTTTTCTGACAATTGTAGCTCTTGATATTTGCTTTCTTCTTTTTAGGACGAGACATGGGACGCTTTCCCTTACCTTTGTCATTCTTACCTTACTTATGTTTCTTATTCTTATGATCTCCCTTCCCCTTAAAATCTCCTTGATGTTTACATTTGTGACCTTTGTTCCCATGAGAACTAGGTCCAGCCATATACACGTCAGCATTGTCAGGCCTTGTTGCCTCCATGCGATCTTCTTCTAACTCGAGGTGACGTGCAACATCAGCGAGAGTTTTAATTCCCTCATTGTGGGTAAGGTGCACCTTTATGTGCTCCCAATTATGGGGAAGGGATCTAATAGCAGCTTGAACTTGCTGTTCATCAGTCAGGACATGACCAGCTTCTTTTGCTCACTAATCATATTAGACATCTCCCTCATGTGTGTGTCTCATATTGTGATTAGGGCATTTCTTATAAGTGTCAAACTTAATAGTGAGTTGCCTAAGTTTGGTGACAGAAGTTCCACCAAACTTCAATTTTAATGCATCCCACATGTCCTTAGCAAGGTTGTAAGAGCGAAACTCACGCATGACATCATTGTCCATGCTGCTCAGCAACGTAATGTGAGCCAATGAGTTTTTCTTCTTCCAGGCATCATAAGCCTCACGGTCCTTTCTATGTTGAGTCGAGTTCCCTTCCTCAGGCTCACTTAACACATGGTTTAAAACTTCAAGAGTCTCTTGCTCTTCTAGGACGTACTGTATTTTCATGGACCAAATTTCATAGTTATCCTTATTCAGCTTCTCACCTTTGTTTAGTTCAGCTATTATATTCTTAGAAACAGATGCCATAATTTCAGAGTCTACAAAACATATTTGCACAAAGAATTAATCCATTTGCACAACACACGACCCCTAGTATTTTACAATTTTCAAATAAATTTGATCATAATAATTTTATATAACATCGAGTCGAAATATCACTAAGTTTCAAAATCATGGTCTATGCTATGTAAAATTATTATTCACAAATTTATCATATTGTAAAATAATAAAATACTTTCATCAAGTTAAATAAAATGAGACATACTCATAACTTGATCACCCACATTCAAAACCTCAAAATGAGTACATATTTCATTCAACATCTGTAATTAACAACAAAATATTTATAGAATTCATGAAAGTTATTTCAAACGCAACAAAGTAATAGGGAATGAAGATTTAAAATGTATATACAAGTCATCAGGAAGTTCATGATTGAAAACTATTACCCTAGGGTTGTTCCACATTGTACGAGTCCTATTTCCAAACATAATAGAACTATGTCTTTTCATGGCTCGATAAATAAGCTCATGCACAAAGGTTAAGATCACACAATCATATGAAACATTTCTTCTAAGTCTGTTAGAAATGTGATCCAAGAAGTTCTTCAAACTTTCATCAGGTAAAAGTGATCTAAAGACACTCAGTCTTTTATCACTTGTCAAAAGTCCTTCCCAAATAATCTCTTGTAATTGACCATTCACTAATATGACATGCTTGACTATATGCACCAAATCTAATTTATGACCCAGTTTAAATTTAATATCATGCAAATCTTCTATCATCTTTTCCACTTTAGTTCTTTGAGCCTTTGTCCTAATTATATTTGGTATCTTTATCAACCATGGCATATTTTTTGTAACATATACAGAAAAAAATAATCAACATATGATGTGACACACACAAAAAATCCAAGACAAATTTAATAAAGAAATAAAAAATGGAAAATCATGACCATTCTTAAAGAAAATAAAACATATTAAACAAACAAAACTTGTTTCTGGAAAGGTGGTGGAGACATTATTTAAGACTTTAAAGGTCAATGGTTCAAACCGTAAAGAACTCATAAATATGCAATTATTTTTCTCTTGTAGTGCAGTGGATGAGATTTTTTTTCTTCTGTTCTCTCCCACGTCAAAAGAAGGATTCCCATTTTGCGTTATACCCTCTGCAGTTTTTAAAATTGCAAAGATTCTTTTGAGATGGCAGTTATAGAAACTGCTTTCTCATTTTGAATTTATAAAAAAAAAATTAATATATATAATTAATTAATTAACATATATTTATTTAATCATATAATTGAATAATCTATATATTCAATCATTAATACTTTTAGAATGTGTAATGGAGGAGTACTTGTTATTAGGAAAAAAAAAGATAATGCATTAGTTTGGTAAATAGATTGAGTTTTATGTAATATGAGTTGGTAATTAATAGAGATGTCCACGGGGTGGGGCGGGGCCGGGGAATGGATTCCCCGTCCCCGTCCCCTCCCCCCATTTCATTCTCCGTCCCTGCGAAATTCCCCATTTAATTTTGCGGGGATCGGGGCAAGGATTCCCTGCGAGGAATTCGCGAGGATCGGGTTCCCCGCGGGAAATTTTTTCCCGTTCTTTTTTTATTTATTTTTATTTTTTTTAAAATTTATTCTCAACCATAGTAGAAATTATTTAAATGAATAATTTTCAATATAATTCTATTTAAAGAAAATGTTATAAAATTTCCTAATAAAAACAATAATATACCATAAGTAAAAATACTATAATGTCGAAACAACTTAATTTCTAAAAATTCAAATTTCAATATTACAACATAGTCTTTAATTTTTTTTTATAACGAAATAGTCTTAAACTAATTCCTACTATAGTTTTTTTTTTTTAAATTCTATTTATAGGTAATAATATATATATATATATATATATATATATATATATATATATATATATATATATATATATATATATATATATAATACTAATCGAGGCTGGGCGAGGGCGGGGTCGGGGACAGGGACGGGGAATTATTTCTCGTCCCTGTCCTCATTTAGCCAACGGGGAGAAAAATCTCCTCACTCCCTCCTCCATTCCCTATATAATCGGGGATTCCCCGCCTCGCAGGTTAAATGGATATCTCTAGTAATTAAGTAAGTATGTGCTCATATGGTATTTTAATTACTATTTCAGGTCAATTAGAGGTTGGAAAAATTTACGATCCAAGCACATCAATCCAATAGTAGTAGTGAGTGGTTTATTTTATTAAATATTTTATTATTTAACTAATATTGTGAAATTTATGAGTATATAATTACGTATGAGTTGGAGCAATTATTCTGAAACTTTCAGAGGAATGACTGGGAATTCTAATATTATATAATTTTAACCAAAATTATGATTTTAGAGATGTTTGGGAGATTCTAGTTATTACTTGAGAAGTGTACATGTTTAATTTTATTCGAAAAATCTCTCAAATTTATGAAATGTTGTTTTTGGAAAAGAGTATGATTTCCAGAAAGACTTTGAGAATTAAGGAATTTATGTTAAAAGTGGTTTTCAAATCACTAAATCTTCATACCCATGGTGATTACTCATATGCTATATGAATGTGTTCCATAGTATACAAGAGAGAGAGGTCTTGGGGACCCACTCTTGCGCACACATAGGTTTTGGGTCGTGTGTTAGGGTGCTTAGTCATTCGGGGATAGCTCTACGTGCACGTATGACAGAGATTTACTCTGCTATATACCTTGAGATTACTCGGTACATAGTATGACAGAGATTGTTTTGCTGTGCATATGGAGATTACTCCACACCAGTAGAATGGAGATTTGGGTACATGTTTGGTGATGAGTTTTACGGGCTTATGCATATGTTTTCAAGAGTTGTAACTACATATTTTCTCTCTATACATATATATACTGTTATTAGCGAATGTTATGTTTTAAGAGGTATTGTAATAGATTTTACTGTGTTTTTAGTGATGGTGGGCACTTAAAATTGTTCTTGATTTTTATTATGATTTTTATAGAGTTTTGAATTATGTGTATTGCGTAAATGGTTTCCCTGAAAGTTATTTACTTATGAACTTACCACTCACTAGGCCTTTTAGCTCATTCTTTTTTCCTACATTTTTCTACCAGGTAGCATTTGAGTTTTGGGTGAACGTACTGAAGTTTACATCTGCCACCAGGCTTGCTAGATTGCATATCATTTTTGTATGTACATGTGCTTTGAACGCATCTTTTGTAACTAGAGTGGCTAATATGAGTTTAAGCGCACCAAGTTTTGTGTTTTGCGTTGGCTTGGGTTTAGTACTTGTAAATTGTTAGCGATGTTTTTGGCTTTCTAAAGTTACGTTTGAATGGTTGGAGTGATGCTGAATAGTGTGTTTGAGAATGATTTGGAGAGAGTAACGAAGTTGTATGTATGTATGTATGTATGTATGTATGTATGTATGTAACGAAGTTGTATGTATGTAACGAAGTTGTATGTATGTAACGAAGTTGTATGTATGTATGTATGTATGTATGTATGTATTCTATTTGGGAGTGTAATGTTTCAAAATTCAGGTATGTTCATCCGTTTTTCAGGGGAAACTCTGCCGAAATTTTTGTGAACTTTGTTCCAATAAATTTTTGCTGGCCACCTATTATTTCCAAAACGTGTTTTGTTTTGCTAAGTTGGACAATGGGTTCCATTTTTTTTAGTTGGGATTAATTGTCGACATGCTATGTCCTAGGTTGGTTAGGGTGATCTGGGACAGGGTGTGTCAATTTTAAATATGAAAAGACTTATTAGTCATACAGAACACAAGAGAAAACTATTATCAGCCGTTATGAACATTATCGCTTATATATATATATATATATATATATATATATATATTTAAATAAAATGTTGAGCTACTTGAAAGATGTTTATTTAGTTTGAATTATATATAATTTCGAATCCTTTTAAATATACATCACAACATCAGAAATCTCATTTGATTTCCTTAACATCTCATGAGTACTTTATCATGCAAATATCATAAATGAAAAGTCCAAGCTTTCTAAAATATAAAAAGGTGGAATAATATATTCTAAAATATTTAAAATTCATGTTTCAAAATTTATTATCGTTGTTCACATCCCAATTTGCAAAACATATTATTGAGAGCTTAGGGATAGACCATACCTCATTTTCAGTTAGCACTTGAATAACATCCTCATGATACCACAATCTACTACGTTCTCCAGGATTTGGAGATTCACGGCGAACGATCTCTCTACCCATTAATTGAATCAAGTCATGCATTTGGAATGAATTATCTTCAATATATATAAGACATTTTTTCGTAAGCACTCTAATTCCAAAATCAGGGTAGAAATCACAAGCATCGAAAAAAGAGTTTACATCTTCTTTTCTATACCCTCTGAAGAAGCATGCAATATCTAAAAAAATTGCTTTCTCAAGTTCGTCAAGTCCATCAAAACTTAGTTTAAGTTTATTGTGAACATCCTCGTTTGGAATTTTTTCAACTTCTGCAAATGGCTTTTCCACTCAAATTTGCTACAACTGTATAGAGAAGCCCCCACCACGGTAAGAGCAAGGGGAAGTCCATCTGCATATTTAACTGCAACATCTGAAAGCTCTTCAAAATTCACATCAAGAAGAGGACTCTTAAATGCATTCGAACAAAAAAGTTCTAGTGCATCTAAATGATTTAATTTATCAACCCTGTAGGTCCACTTAATCTCATGTTTTTTCAGAAGATGCACATCTCTAGATGTTATGATAACTCTAGTTCCAGGACCAAACCAACTTACATTTCCTGCTAATTTTTCTAGCTGGTTTGAATTATCCACATCATCGAGAACAATAAGAACCTTCTTCTTTCTTAGTCTATCCCTCAAGATATTAGTGCCTTCATCGGAAAGATTTATAGGTCTATGCATTTTAACCAACAAGATGTCTTGAAGAAGTGATTCTTGCAATTTAGTGAGCTTATCATCTCTAAAAAATTTACATTTTTCTTTTATATTAGGAAGAAAACTGCAACCTTCAAATTGATTGGCAACACGATTATAAATACCTTTTGCAACAGTTGTCTTGCCTATTCCACCAAGTCCATAAATTCCAATCATCCGGACATCATTAGACTCAATATCTAATGTGGACTTCAGTTTTTCAATATGAGAATCGATTCCAACTGGGTTTTTGGCAACTGTTAAGAGTGTGCGGTGAAGTTTAGTCCATATCTCTTGAACTATTTCCTTGACAAGAGTAGACTCAGACCTACATCAAAATAGTACAAAGTGATGACTAGATGTCATTGCCTTGCTTAATGAAAATAATAACACAAAATGTTTGTTTCATAATTATATCCACTTCAAATTTTTGAATTGAATTTATTCATCAGGCTTCATGTAATTTTTCAAACTATTATTGATAAATAATTAAGTAGAAAAAATACAATAGACAGTGGGATATATAAAGGATTATAATGAAAATTACGCAGTGTTACATTACCTCTTATCCAAATGCCACCCAGATAAGTTGGCGGCTTTAGTTAGACATTTTCTCCATTTCTGTACTTTCTCCAAGTCCTCCTTGAATCTTTCTCCATATACAATGAATGTTTTTCCAAAAGTGCCTTTCTGCTTTCGAACTTCAGAAGGATCCACATGATAGAACACTGGCCAAACCATTTGTTCTTTACCGAGCTCCATACAACTCATAATTCGAACAAGCTCATCTAAGCACCAAGTAGAAGATACATAATTTTTGGAAAACACCACAAGGAAAAACCTGGACCGATCGATTGCTTGACAAAGTTCTTGCGAAATTTCCATTCCCCTGTTCAGCCCCTCGGTGTCCATGAAGGTATTGATCCCAGCCTGCACCAGAGCTTCATGGAGGTGACTTGTAAATGAATTTCGAGTGTCCTCACCTCTGAAGCTCAAAAACACATCGTATGTCCAAGAAGAGATTTCAGAAACCATTGGAATTTTGCGCCCAAAATTGCACGGTTTGTACCGAAATACTAAGGGTAGACTTGAGTCTAGTAAATGATCTTCCTTTTGTTGCCTTCGACTCTCCTTCTTGTGTGGATCCTTCTTTTCTTTTTTCTTTTCTTTTTTCCCTTTTGGGCGATAAAGGAAACAAGGAATCTTCGGGTTATGATGAGGTTAAAGATGGAAATTGAAGCTGTAAGCACCAAGTAGAAGATGCATAATTTTTGGAAAACCCCACAAGGAAAAACCTGGACCCATCTATTGCTTCACAAAGTTCTTGCGAAATTTCCATTCTTTTTCCCTACGTCTTTTGAGGAGTCTTCTTTACTTTCTTTTTATTCTTTTTCTCTTTCTTCTTTTTTGACCATAAAGAAAGAGAAGAAGACATACGATAAACTTTCAATGATCTTTCTTTTGTTGCTTGTCTCCTTGTGTGGTTGATGGTTCTTGCGAAATTTCCTACTTGTTTCTCCTCCTTTTCTTTTTTCTTTTCTTTTTTTCCTTTTGGGCGATAAAGGAAGTAAGGAATGAGGCTTCGGGTTATGGGAAAGTGCTAGGGTAAAAAGTAAAAACCCAACAACTCAAATGATGATCATGAGGTTAAAGATGGAAATTGAAGCTGTAAATGTCATCATGTGCCGCTGCTAGCAGCTTGTCCTTGCTGCCACATCCAAGGACAGATTGCTCAAAGAAAAGAATAACTGTTCAACTAAGAGTTCATGACAGGGATTAACGTTTTGACCAAAAAAATTTAAAATATATATATATATATATATATATATATATATACATACACACCCAACCTATGAATGAAGTTTCCCTTTTGTGAATCTTTATTTATCTTCATTTTAATTCTTATTATCAGTAGTACATTAATGAAATAATGTTTATAGCTCTGAACGGTATCGTATGTCCAAGAAGGGATTTAATTTAAGAAGCCATACGAAATTTGCCACCAAAAATCACATTATTTATAACAAAATGCTAAGCGGACTACATATGTTTGCACTCAACGTAAACCAATTCAATGATTTTTCCTACGTTTTGTCAAAAAAAAAAAAAAAATCCTACGTCTTTCGAGGAGCTTCTTTACTTTCTTTTTATTCTTTTTCTCTTTCTTCTTTTTTGACCATAAAGAAAGAATAAACGAGCCGAACACTGAAATTACAAATCTATGGTAGTTTAAGTCTCATTTGATAACCATTTAGTTTTTTATTTTTAGTTTTTGAAAATTATGTTTGTTTTCTCACCATTTCTCTACAATGGCTTTCATCGTCTCTACAATTGTTTCCATCTTTTGTAAGAAAACATTTGAATTCTTAGCCAAATTCCAAATTCCAAAAACAAGTTTTTTAAAACTATTTTTTTTAGTTTTCAAAACTTGGCTTGCTTTTTTAAAACATATCTAAAAAGTAGATAATAAAACATTGAAAGTCATGGGGAAGTAGTATTTATAGGCTTAATTTTCAAAAACCAAATGGTTATCAAACGGGTCTTAACTATGAGTTTTTACTATAGCACTTTTTTTTTGTACAACAATCACTACAAGAAAGTGACTATTTTCGAAGGTCATATCCTTTGAAAAAGCACTTAGTAGACCTTCAATAAATCTTTTTTCAAAGGTTAATTCAACCTTTGAAAACCGTCGAAATAAATCCTATCGAAAAAGCTCTTTCAAAGGTAGGTTAACCTTTGAAAATTCATATTTTTCAAGGGTTTTATTAACCTTTGAAAATTAATATTTCTCGAAGGTTATATGTCGTTGATAATTGTCAAATTATTTGTTGATTATAAAAAATAGGTGTTATCTTTTTCGAAGGTTCTCATTATTTTCAAGGGGTATAACGTTATTTTCAACAATGTTTTAAACCTTTAAAATTGGTTCTTTATAGGCAATTGTAAATCCGACAATTGTAAATCCTTCGGAAAAAAAGATGTAGAAATCTAAAATAAAATTGTATTTTCAATTGAACCTTCACAAAATTTTCTATACACAATATTGGATATGATAGATATGTTAATGCTAATCGCCAAGGCAACCACCAAAAGGGTCATTTGGGTGGTCGTGAGAGACTTGCAAGTTTGTAGGTAGAGCTGGATGCATGGGGGTGTCTTTGTCATTAGAACCATTGCCAACACTAACCATTAACATCATGAATGCATCAAATTCAATCAATTATGGTATATCTGATCAACAATTCATGAACCAAGTCTAGATTAATTCTCTCTCAGAGATAGCAACTCAAATAACATGCATGGCAGTCCTCCAACAAGGAAAACAGAAGAAAAACCCAAAAATCAAACCGCATCATCTAGTAAGAATCAGAAACAAAAATCCAATGATACAACAAAACTCTACTACTTAAAGAGAACGAAATGCAAAAAATAGCGAATTAATTATAGAGAAGAACATATACCATTATAATATTTCACTTAATTTCCAGTTGCAGTTCAATATTCACATGGAATCGTTCAAGTAATCATTTTTGTTAATTTTGTTAAAAAAAATACTTGCATTAGATAAGATAGAACAAATACCTCTTCTGCAAATAGCTCCTCAAGAACACGATTAATTTATTGGTCTTCCGCCACCATAGGTAGTGCATTCCATACTAACTAATTCATTAGACAACACATAATCACTTATTCTAGAAACTAATACCAGGTTTCTAGTCCTCGAATCTAGTATTTCGCTAATTATTATTGATATGTCTGATGCTTGCTGCATTTCTCGAATCCATGAGTGGTGAGAAAACCTAGGAAGTCGCAAGGACGTTGAAGTTAACTTCATATCTTTGTTCGAAAGCCTCTTCAACTGCGATATGACAAAGTGGTTGCCTTTTACCTTACATATCCCAACAATTCCAATAAATAGTTCCAATTCAACTTAATAGATACCAACTCATAAACCAAGATAAAATGGGGCTGCACAGCATTGATAACTTGAAGTTATAATAGATATTGCAAAAACCAGCCTTGAAAATTATGCTCTTCCTTAGGAATATGCTTTAAATCATCCAATGGTGCTTGTGTATCTATTCTAAAGATTACACTAACCTGGCCAGACGAATAAGCTCGATAAATCCATAGTACCATTCTAGTACTTGCATTTGTGCTCCTATGTTGAGACAATTTATCAAAATACTAGCACAATTTCATCAATGATTCTCAATCGAAAATCCAGCACAAATGGATTTTTGAGTTCTCAAATGGATCAACCTCAGCTCGCCCAGGTTCCTAGATTAGAGAGATAGTTGAAGCAACAAGTTAATAAAAGAAGAAAAAAAAAAAAAGAACAAACAGGCAAAACAAAGTTAAGAAACCTGAAATCTAACCTAACAAATTCATTTATTCTGTAGAATAACTATATGTTTGCTCATTAACTATTGAGATAGACATCTCTATCTAGAATCATTACTATGACATCAATAGCCACAGTAGGAATGGTCCATTTGCAAAAAAAATAATAACTTGAAACTAATTGTTTCCTTCAATGATCAGATTTATGTGTGTCAGAGCATTGAAATAATACACACTTGGACTATTTCCACATCAGTTTTCTTTTAAAATGGGAGAGTGTAAGGTATATGGTAGAGCATGTGCATACCCGCCATCTTAAAGTATACACGCCTTCAGGGATGTGGCCTTAAGGACTCTTAACAGATTCAGGAGGCAGAAATGGCACTCCCAATGATACAACTCCCAATGCCCTCTCAGGATGTTTCAAAGCAAAGTAATAAGCTGACCATGCTCCAAAATCTTTCCCAAGAACAAACACCTAAGTAATTTTAGAAGATTGCAGAAGATTTCTTAGTTTGCAAGTTATGTTGTGATAAAAATAATTCAATATCAAGAATTGGAATGACATTTAACATAAAATCATTAAAACAAAAGCAAATATGCTACCAAGCTGACAAACTAGTTTCATGCTTTTTAAGCTGGTTTGAAACAATGGACATCAGTATGTTTTAGGGGCCTTAGAAATTTCCTTGTTGAGAAGGGGCAGAGACAAAGAGTCTACATGTGACCTTTTTTTCATTTACATATCAGAGATAAGGTCCGAAAATAAGAAATGGTGATTCCTCTTTACATCAATGATTAATTATCAATGAACACTTCTCAATTAATCAATTCATCAAGCAGTTCATTTTATCAAACACCTTGCAGTCAATGTAACTCCAATCTTTTGCTTAATTTTTGGGAATCCTATTGGCTTGGAAACAATTGCAACCAAATTAAAAAAGCACATCATAGATAAGGAGAGTAGTACCTTGGGGATGTTGAGAGCGTCAAGAATTCCAAGGAGGTCGCTGATGAGGTCACTGAATGAAGCCTTGGAGGGGTCGGCGGGCGAATCGGAGAGTCCATATCCTCTGTAATCGGGAGCGATTGTTTGGAAGAATGAAGCCTTGGAGGGGTCGGCGGGCGAATCGGAGAGTCCATATCCTCAGTAATTGGGAGCGATTGTTTGGAATCCGGTAGCAAGAGCGATCATTTGGTCCCTCCATGAGTACCAAATCTCCAAAAATCCGTGCAGAAAGACGACATTGGAACCTGAAAAATGGTAAAAAGAGCAGCACAGAGTAGGTTTTTGTAAGCAAAACAAGTTATGGCGAAGAAATTGGCGATGAGATGAGTGATCACCAGTTTCGATCAATTGAAAGCGCGTCAAATCGATGCTCTAAAACTTCGATTTCAGAAATTAGAACTTGGAAGTGACTTACATAGGCGACGAAAAGAGTGGAGGTGGACTTGTCGAAGAGGATGAAGGTGGAGCTGCCGCAAGGAAATCTCCAACGGAGAAAGAAGATCGGTTCGCAAATGTTTTCTTTGTTGGTTTTTCTTTGTCGATTTCAACTCAGTGGAGGAAGAAGTGAAATCCCCCATTCAAACTTAGCAGACCGCAAGTCAATTTACGTAATTGCCCCTCTCCCCCTCCACGTTAGTCGTCGTTCCCATCCATTCGAGACTCTTTGGTAACGATATTGCTTGTTTTTTTCTACGGTTTTTAATAACATTTGATAAAAAGTAGTATTTTTCAAAGGTTTTTTTGGATACCTTCGATAAAAGATAATGTATTTTTTAAAGGTTTTTAATAACCTTCGATAACATGTAGATATTTTTCAATACCTTCGATAAAATATAATATATTTTTCAAAGATTTTGAATAATCTTCGATAAAATGTAGATATTTTTCAAAGGTTTTTTTTCAATACCTTCAATAAAAGATAATATATATTTCAAATATTTTTACATGTCCTTTGATAAACACTAATATTTTTCAAAGGCTTTTAATAACCTTCGATACAAGGTAGATATTTTTTAAAGGTTTTTTCAATACCTTCGATAAAAGATAATATATTTTTCAAAGGTTTTCAATGACCTTTGATAAATGTATAACTTTTTTCGAAGGTGTTTAATAACCATTGATAAAAAGTAAATATTTTTCAAAGATTTTTTAGATACCTTCAATAAAGGATAATATGTTTTTCAAAGGTTTTAACATGTCCTTTGAAAAATACAAATCTTTTTCAAAGGTTTTTAAAAACCTTCGATAAAGATTAGATATTTTTCAAAGGTTTTTTCAATATCTCCGATAAATGTATATCTTTTTCAAAGATTTTCTATAACCTTTGATAAAGGTGGTCGAAATAGACCAACTTTTTTTTGTAGTTAATGTGGAGTGTGGAAGAGTAAACTTTCAACTTCAAACAAGATAAGTTATACTTTATTCACTAAGCTAGAAATGGAATTAGTTTGTCTAGAGCATTTTAATTTGAGTAAAACATATGTCTTTATCAAGTTCTTTAGACCAATAGACCTATAATTAGTGAGCCCAATTATTAGGCTAAAGACTGCAATATTTTTATACCAAGTTTATGATAAACTAAATTCTTCAATTTTGAAGAAAATAGAAGGGAAACTGTCGACTCGAGCATAGTTCAACTTGTATGAAGCATGGACCATCAATCTAAGAAGCTAAAGGTTCAGATCTCCCACTCCACATATTGTAAAAAAAAAAAGAAATAGTTGAAGTGAAAGGATTGTTCACATTGATGCAAGTGCTTGATTCACGTATGCTCTGATCAATTATCATTACAATTAAGAGCATGTTTGGGAATGATTTTAGAAATATTGATTTTAGCACAATTGATTTGTTTAAAATTAATTTATTAAAAGTGATTTTCATATAATCATTTTAATGTTTAGTTCTACACTTTCAATAGTGATTTTCATACAATTAAAAGTGATTTTCAAAAGGCATGTTTGGGAGCGACTTTAAAATAAGTATTTTAAGCTAAGTGATTTTAAGTACAATTAATTGTTTAAAAGTATTTAGTTATAAATAATTTTAATATTTGATTCAACAGTTGTAAAAGTGATTTAAATTTAATTAAAAGTATTTTTTTTTAAATGATTAATGTTTGTTTTCAAAGGTGATTTTAGAATCAAGTTACGAAAAAAAAAAAGTATTGCATTTGAGATTTTTAAAAAAAATAGAAGGTGGCAAACAAAAGTTATACATAAAGAACTAAAAATTAAGAGAGAAAATATAAAGCTAGAGAAAATTTTCAAATAGAAAAAAAAATGTTAGAGACATGGAGGGATAAAAATTTTAGAGGGAGGGACAAAAAATTTAGAGAGAGAATTTTAATAAAGAGAGCAAAATTCAAAGATAGATAAATAAAGATAGAGAGATAAACAAAAAAATTTGAGCAGAATGATAAAAATTTTAGGAAGAAAAACTTTAATAAGGCAAAAAAAGTTAAGAGTTAGGGACAAAAAAGTACAAAAACAAAAAGGTTGAGCAAAAGGTAAAAAATTATAGAGAAAAAAGTTAAAACGATGCAAAAATTATAGAGAGGAACAAAAAAAATTAGAAATTAAAAAAAAAATCAAATAGAGTTAAAACCATTAGAGAGAAAAAAAAAAGTGAGAAAAATGAATAAAAATTTAAAAATATAATAAAGTAAGAGATACACATTATAAAAATTTTAAAGAGAGAAAAAATTTTATTTTGTAAACAATGACGGGTGGATTCAATGGTGACGGTTTTGAGAAAATACACTTCTTGATGGAAATTTATGAATTTTTTTACAAAGGATGACGGTTTTTACCCACCACCAAAGGTATACTTTTTTTAAAATGCAAATAATAGTCATTTTAAATCACAATCACTTGACAAAAATCATTTGGGAATACCTCTCAAGTGATTGACCGGGAATCACTTCAAGTGATTTTGAATATTTCAAAAATCACTTGTTCACCATTGTCAAACATCACAATTTTGGAAGATAAAGTGATTTTAGGCATGTCAAAAGTGATTTTGGCCACACAAACATGCCTTAACAACCGTTTGAAAAGTGCTTTCTTTTATGTTAAAAAAATGTTTCGAGAACAGTTTGTATTCTATAGGGAAAATTACATAAATGTGCACGTAAAAATAATTACTTCCAAAAAACAGTACTTTGAAATTAATGACAAAAATAGAGTAAGTGCAAATTGGATGTTTCAAATACAAGTCAAATTGTAACCTTACATTGATTGTTGATCATTTGCCAATTTATGCGTATGTAAATGACGCATGATTTTACGAAAGTCGTAGATGACTGAAGCATTTTAAATGAAAATAAATAAATATGATAATGTAAAATAAAATTCAATTTTTACCTTTAAACTTGACAATGCGATGACCAAGATGTTAACTCAACATTCTTTATTGTTTATTCACTCTAATTATTTTTGGTGAACAAATAAAGAATTGATTGTTTCCATTAATTCTTATTAATTATTCTATTCTACATTTTTTTTTAGTTCAACATAAGTAGAATGGAGGATTTGAATTTCTAACCTCTTAGTTGAAAGTACTTGCTTTATACCAGTTGAGCTATGCTCATATTTGGAACAAACATGATATTGAATTCAATAGAAAAACATTACATGTAAATAAATTTAAAATTTTTGTTTCAATTCAAACATAACTTTATGGATAATGCATCTATTATCTTTAATATGGCTAAAGGTTCATTCTTCACTCTTGGTATTTGTTGAACACAAATAATAATAATATTTAAGTATTCAAGAGAGAAAGTTTTGGGTTGGAATATAAGCAAGTGGAGTATAGACAAAGAGCACAACTTGGGTGTAGCTTTGTGCAGCCCACTTGAACACCACAGAAGAAAAAAATTGATTTTTTTTTTAAAAGAAAAACTTCTGTAGTGTTGAAATAGTCCGCGGCACCACCAAATCTTTTCCATAGAAAAAATGCTTTTTCAAAAGCGTTAATTCAAAAAATGCTTTTTGGTAATTTTGACACTTTTTTAAAAGGTTGTCAGGTTGAAAGCTTCTCTTGAGGTACTATTGTGCTTGAAAGAATCCGCCGGTTATCCTTCCACGAAAAACACTTTGGTAATACAAAAGTGTAAAAAGACACTTTAGGTGATGCTATAAAATTTCCTTTCGCTTAAAGCAAGTGGGAACTTTAGCATAAAGCTTTTTTAAACGCACTAATTCAATTTTTTAAAGTACTTTTTGATAATTTTGACAAATTGCATACAAGTTCGAACTGACCTTCCACGATAAACACTTTGGTAATACAAAAGTGTAAAAAGACACTTTAGGTGATGCTGTAAAATTTCCTTTTGCTGAAAGCAAGTGGGTTAGACAGAATACTTTTTTAAACACACTAATTCAATCTTTTTTTTAAGTACTTTTTGGTAATTTTGACAAATTGCATACGAGTTCGAACTGAAGTTTAACTTAAAAGTCTATATGTATAATATAATATATATCAGGGAAATGATTATAAATTTCAGTGAGGAAGGGGTCGTTGGAGTCACTGGGTTAGGGGAGACTAAACGAAATTGGGCCAGGGATGAGGTTAGTGTTACTTTGGGCCCATAACCTAATCAAGGAAAACTAAGAGGGAAAAGGAAGCCCAAAATGAATATGATTTTAGTGTCAGAAAGACTCAAAATTCGAACAAGAGGGAAATAAGCACAAAAGGCAAAGAAATAGCCAAAGAAAAAAAAATGGAAAAGGATTGCCTGCGTGGAACCAAAACAGATGGGTCAGAGAAATCAGAATCTTGCAGTGACGGGGTGAAACATATGCTGGAAGATATAAAGGAAGGGTGTGAAATGGAAAAGGAGGCCAAGCGAGTTTGTGGAGTTTACTTCGACTCTAACAAAGGAATATCGGCGGAGGCTGGAGCTCAGCCTCGCCGGACGCTATGAAAATCCTTTGTTGGAATGTTCGAGGAATGGGGAGTCCTTGAGTGCTCAGAAATCTACAGTATGAGATCCGCAAGCACTCCCCAGATTTGGTTTTTATTTCAGAATCGAAATGTGGAGAAACAAAAGTTGTTGAGGTTAAAGGAAAGTTGTCCTTTGATGAGGTGTTCTGCATTCCTAGTAAAGGCAAAAGTGGGGGGCCTCATTCTGCTGTGGAAAAAGGAGCTTACTATTTATGTAGACTCTCACCCAAATGGTCATATAGATGCCAGAGTTAGGTCCCATTCGGGGATGTGGAGATTCACCGAGTTTTATGGCAACCCGATGACAGAGAAAAGAGCTCATTCCTGGGAGCTTTTCAGAAGATTAAATGGTGCTACTAACCTCCCTTAGGTGTTACGGGTGACTTTAATGAAATTATGTTCAGTACGGAGAAAGAATGAGGGGATAGGAGGAAGGATTACCAAATGAGAGAGTTTAGGGAAGTGATCAATGAGTGTAAGCTTATCATATTGGATTTGAAGGGGATCTGTTTACTTGGAAAAGAGGGAAGGAAAGTCTGGTTCAAGAAAGACTTGATAGATTCTTTCTGAATGACTTAATGATGAACAGTTTCCAATGCTCAAAGGTGATCCATTTGAATTACCACTCGTCAGATCATAGGCCTATCCTAATTAATTTACCTAACACCGACTTCCCTACCTCCACTAGGAGGGCCAATTAGAAACCTTTCAGATTTAAGGAAGGTTGGGTGAAGTATGAAAAAACCAAAGAGATCGTTGATAAGGTTTGGAATTAGGGGAATCAAATGGCCCTATTACTCATAAAGTCCAAAGCTGCATCAAAAGCATCTTTCACTGGAATCGAAGAAGATTGAACGCTCCATTAGATACGCTGTTTCTAGAAAAGAGAGGGAATTGGATATGTTGGTTAAAGCTAGAGATGCTAGAAGCAGGGGAAAGATCAGAGTTGTGGAGAAAAAGCTTGATTGCTTAATTCAAGAAGACAAGCAATATTGGAGGCTGAGATCAAGAGAGAATTGACTTATGTGAGGCGATAGCAATACGAAATGGTTTCATGCTAAAGCCTCCCAGCACAAAAGAAGGAATAAAATGGAAGGGGTTTTCAATGAGAGGGTGTGTGGGTGGAGAACGAGGAAGAAATAGAGCAAACTGCTACAACGTACTTTAATTTCCATTTCCATTCCTCTACCCCCTTAAATGAAGATATGGAAAGGATTATTGCTAATGTTCCTATGAGAATCACGAAAGAGCATAACAGAGTTCTGAATAGTCCTTTTAATAGGCATGAGATTGAGGCCGCTTTAAATGGTATAAATCCTTCGAAAGCCTCGGGTCCAAATGGGGCCCACCCTATGTTTTGCCAAAATTATTGAGGGATCATTGGTGAGGAAACGGTGAAGGTATGTCTTGATATTCTCAATGAAGGCATTAGTGCGAAGTCAATAAACTCTACGCTTATATATTTATGTTGCCATAATAGAAATTATTACAAATTTAAATCTCAAATTTTTTAATATATGTTTAATAGGTTTTAAAATTTGGTGTAATAGGTCCTTAAAATTAAAAAATGCATAATAGGTCTCTGAACTTTCGTTTTGTGTTTATGTAACGCCCGAGGTTAGGAGGGGTACATGAATGAACCAAGACCACATCCAAATGAGAGGGATCCTGAGGCTATGCAAGGCATGGTTAAGAAAGGCTTAAAAGAATTGATAGCTACTACCTATATCAACAAGATGCATCTTCCTTTTCGGTGGCTTAATCATAGGAACTCCAAAATTAAGCGTGTTTAGCTTAGAGCAATCTTATGTTGGGTGACCTTCTAGGAATTTTTCTAGGAAGCATGTGAGTGAGGACAAAGCATGCTGAAATGACTCGTGTTGGTTTGTGGGGACAGTCTTCACTCTCGCAAGTAGCTCAAGACAAGTAGGTAGCGTGGTCAGGCCGCGGGGATGCAGGGGAATGTCGGGGCCGTTAGGTGCCGAATCCGGATTCTAAATCCTGGTCCGAATCTTGGGTCTGGGGCGTTATAGATGGTATCAGAGCGGAACCTCTCCCAATAAGATGTGGTTCGGGGATGAACCAAGGCGGAAGCTGGTGGGCATGTAACGCTCGAGGTTAGGAGGGGTACATGAATGAACCGAGACCACATCCGAATGAGAGGGATCCTGAGGCTATGCAAGACATGGTTAGGAAAGGCTTAAAAGAATTAATAGCTACTATCTATACCAATAAGGTGCACCTTCCTTTTCGGTGGCTTAATCATAGGAACTCTAAAGTTAAGCGTGCTTAGCTTGGAGCAATCTTACGTTGGGCGACCTCCTAGAAATTTTTCTAGGAAGCATGTGAGTGAGGACAAAGCATGCTGAAATGACCCGTGTTGGTTTGTGGGGACAGTCTTCACTCTCGCAAGTAACTCAAGACAAGTAGGTAGCGTGGTCAGGCCACGGGGGATGCAGGGGAATGTCGGGGCCGTTAGGTGCCGAATCCGGATTCTAAATCCTGGTCCGAATCTTGGGTTTGGGGCGTTACAGATGGTATCAGAGCGGAACCTCTCCCAGTAAGATGTGGTTCGGGGATGAACCAAGGCGGAAGCTGGTGGGCATGTAACGCTCGAGGTTAGGAGGGGTACATGAATGAACCGAGACCACATCCGAATGAGAGGGATCCTGAGGCTATGCAAGACATGGTTAGGAAAGGCTTAAAGAATTAATAGCTACTACCCATACCAATAAGGTGCACCTTCCTTTTCGGTGGCTTAATCATAGGTCCATAAGGTCCCCTTGCTAGCTTACAGTAACACTAAAAGATCAATTTAGTTGAAAGAGAAATTTGAAATGTTCAAATTAATATTTAATATATTAGATATATTAAATATAAAAGAGGAAAATATATTTATTGTATTTGATACATTAAATATGAAAATAATTAATGTATATTATATACATTAAAGAAAAGATATTTATTAAATTTGAATTGGATTCAAATTAGGAAATAAATGTCGTAGGAGAATTTTAAAAAGTTTGAATATGATTCAAATTGTTTAGATAAATATATTTTAATATATTAGATATTAAAATATATTATTTTATTATTTTCCCTAGACCACTATAAATAGGACCCTAGGGGTGAGCCATTGTGTATTCTGAATAACACACATCTCCTAAATAGAGAGAATTAGAGAATTCTCTCTAAACCTCTTCCTCTTTAATCCCTTGAGGATTTTCTTTCAAGAGGCTCCCACAAGCCTTGATCTTTTGTTAGAGTCATACCAAGGAAGATTTTGTGGAGGAGATAAAGACCCGCCAGAAGAATCTCCATGTTTATTTCAATGTAAGTTTTTGCTTAACCTTATATATTTTGTGTTTAATTCTAAATAAATCAAAGACGATCCAATGCTTCCGCTGCGGGATGAAAAGTTCATTCCTTCAAAAAGGACCCGTGTTGGTTTGTGGGGACAGTCTTCACTCTCGCAAGTAGCTCAAGACAAGTAGGTAGCGTGGCCGTTAGGTGCCGAATCTAGATTCCAAATCCTGGTCTGAATCCTGGACCTGGGCGTTATAGTTTAATAGGTTTCTATGATATTCTAACACTTTTTTTTTTTACATTCATGAACTAATTAGACAAAAAAATTGAATTTTATATCTATTGTATATATTTCCTATCATCTCCTAGTGTATCTTAGATTGATTTATACGTTTTGTGTGTCAATGTCATAGTTATGAAGTTTATGTTAATGCCATATTTATCTCATATTTCAGATATTGGGTTTTAGAATCTCTCTTAGCAAGAAATCACGATGGCAGAACATAGTCTGGGTATATTGATAGACATTCTAAATGAGGAATGGATGAGAGACACACTCCCTCATGATGGTAATTGGAGGCCTTTGTTCTAATTTTAACATTGTTTAGGTCCTTATCTTAGAAAGTATAACATCTTCGTGGACTTTCAAATTTCCCACTTTCTTGGTACCTTTTTTTCCCCTTTGTTTATCGTTTCTTGTTTTTTCTGTCCCCTCTCTCACGCACGCTTGCAGCACACAAAGTCGCACAAATTAGAATGACTGCAGTGACATTCTTCCTACCCTAGGGCTTACTTCACAAAGTCGCACAAATTATAATTTTTTTTGGTATCTAAAATTTAAACGTATTAATATTTTGTCTTTTATAAATATTGTGAGAAATTATTATTTTATATGTTGGGAATGACTTGCAAGCTCTTGGGCCTTTGGCCCATTACAAGCTCTTACATAAGAGCTTCCAAGTTGTCCCACATGGAAAGATTATAAGTTGGGAAGTAGGTATATATATATAACTATTATGAGGTGCTTGCATAAAATGGATAGAGTGATAGTAAAGTCTTTCTCCACATACATGCCATTGTTGTCATTTGGATGGATGGTTGGGTTTAGGTAATCGTGCTTGTGTGTAAAAAGAATTAATTTTTATTACTTTTCCCACCAATTTATTTTTAGACAATCCATTAAATTTATTACCGTTTTTAAAAATCTCTCCCATTATGGTGATGCATAATTCGTGGATCTGAAACGTTTTGGTTCTTTTTTCTTTTTCATATGTAGTTCGTCTTGATTTGGGACAGATTACATAAACTGATTTTCTTCATCTTTTCTTCATCTTCTATTCTATAATTATGAGGAAAGTTTTTCTTTTGATTCCAATCCTCCTCTAACGAGTGCACGTTCAAAGTGGATGTTGTGTTAACCTTGGAGAGCAGCCGAAAAAACACGATTTGTATCGAGGTCGTGCCAAATTTGCTTTCAAGGCAGTTGTAATCTGCGGCACAACAATTCATTCTGGTTTTCTTCGACTTTACAATTTGAAAGCAAATTTTATTTTCCCAATGTCAATCAAATCCGAAAAGGTTCTTCCAGATCTATCAAAATTGGAGCCACTCGATGGAGCCAATTACCAACACTAGTCCCAGAAGCTGTTGATCTTCTTTGAGCAATTAAAGGTCGATTATGTCCTTACCACAAATTGTCGTGACATTTCCAAGACGATTGCTGCCAATGATCCAGAAACATCCAATGATGCTGATGTTGTCCCTGCTCAATCCAAAAAAGCCTTTGATGTCGATTCTGACAAATTCGAGAAGGACAACAAGACGGTCCGCGACCATCTACTCAACCATATGATAGATTCTCTGTTCGATCTTTTCATCGTCCAAAAATCTGCAAAGGTAATCTAGAACACACTTGAATCCAGATATGGTATGCAGGCAGAAAGAAATATGTTGTCGGTAAGTGGCTGCAGTTTTAAATGATGGACAAAAAAATGGTCACGGAACAAGTTCATGAGTACAAGAACCTGGTGGCCAACGTACTGTCCAAGGGCATGAAGATGTGCAAATTTCTTCAAGCAAACATGCTGCTTGAAAATTTTCCACCTTCCTGAAGTGACTACTACAAGCATTTGAAACACAAGAAGCAAAATATGACTCTGCAAGAACTTATTAGCGATATGTGCCTGAAAAAGCCAATAGACAGAAAGATAAGCTAAATTCACAATCTTTGAATTTTGTTAATGCTAACCTTATTGAATCTTCTGTTGCAACAAAAGATAGATTCAAAAATAAAGGAAAACTCAGTTTGCGAAATAAAAACCATCGCAGAAGAGAGGACATCAATTCAAGGCGGGTAGTGGACGAATTGAGAAGTCCAAAATGATATATTATGTCTATGGAAAATCGGGACATAAATTAGAGTTATAAGTAATTTTAGTTTAAAGATGACATGTAGAGGAAGTGAAGTAGGGAGATTTTTATCAATTAAAAAAATTGTTACATAGTTCTGTAATTTTTTAAAAGAATTTCAATTTAAATAATAGTATCATATCTAAAACATTTTTATATAATTTATATTTATAAAAAAGAAAATTATAGGATAAAAATAATTTTTTTATTAAAATGATAAGATACAATAAAAATATTTTTATTAATAATCATTTACATTTTAATTATTAATTAGTAATAATAATGAAAAAATTTATATATATATTTAAAACAGAGAGAGACTAAAGAAAAATTCTTAAATTATTTTTTTTTTAAATTTATGCAAAAAAAAAAAAAATAGAGATAGGGGTAGAGGTGATGTAAAGAAGAGGGGAGAGAGAAGTTGTGAACCCACGAAAGAAAGTTAGAGTTAATAAGTTGTGGAGCCTACAGGCTATAGTGAGTTTAAGTCTTTAAGAACTTGTTGGATAAAACAAGGGATGAGTTTACTCCCAAACACCCCTTGAGTTGTTTTTACTTCCAAACTAAGTTATAGTTCTTTGTTACTTGTATTTGTGTTTATATTGGAATTAAATAGATGATATTTTTTATATTTTATGAGTATTTATAGAAGATATCAGAGATATCGATTAATCCTCAATGTCAAACCTTTCAATTTACGAAAAAATCAGCATATCAACAAACATTTTCATCCTTCATTACAAGTTTTTTCCTTTGAATATTATGTCAAAGGAACCTTTTTTTCCTTCACAAGCAAATGTTGTTTCCTATGAAGATCTAGGTGTACTTACAAATTGAATTACAAACATAATGCTCAAATTCAAAATATTGTTTTCCTTAGAGGACAAATAGTCCGTTGTTAATTGGAATCATAATGTTATTTAAAGATTAAACCTACATAAACGTTAGTTTCTTTCTCAATTTTTACACTAAACATAAAGAAAATCTCGAAAGTATATACTACATATACATAATAATCAGATTAAATAAACCTAGATTAAGAAAAAAAATCACAACTTTGTGTCAACGTTGGAGAGGGCCGAAGCATGATCTCAGCCGTGAAAAGATTCTGAAGTTGTGACAATAAGAGGAACATAGCATGGTTGTTTCTCTCTTCAGCAAGCTTGATGGTCGTTAAAAGTGGAGTTTGGCAAAATATAAAGACATTTTTCTCTGGTGTCGCCATCCTTTTCGCTGGCAGAGTTCCAACTATTCTCTCCAGTTAACATAAAATAGATAATAGATTAGTATAACAGAGCAAGAGCAGAAGGGTAGAATGGTAATTTAAAGCCATTTTAGTAGTTTTATATTCCATCGACAATATATATTTTTTTAGTTCAACGTGTAAGGTATGAGGTTCGAACATCTAACCTCTTGGTCAAGGTATATGTCTTAATCAATTGAGCGACACTCAAAGTTGGCTATTCCAATGACAATATTTAGCAGCTTAAGAAGTTTTGTTATATCTTATTCAATCCAACAAATACAACTACAAAACAAAACTTAGACAAGTTCCCATTTTAGTCCAAGTTCGTCAAAAATACCATGAGTCACAAGAGTTGGGAACTGTCGTACAAAGTTGTAACTTCTCTATGTTTGTTTAACTAGTCATGGATTTAGACTTTCTGTTTTTCTGTCTCTTTTATACCAGGAAGGAATACTCGAAGATCTCTAGCTGTTTATTCTTCATGTGAAATTTAAAACTAAAAAAATAAAAGGAACAGGGATCTCATTGTAATTATCAGTAATAGCTAATGCATATAATACGGCAAGGAATTATAAACAGAAACACAAACATCTTTCATTTGTAAAAGAGTTCTTAACATCAAATCTCAAACAATTTCTAATACGCACAACAGCACTTACCCGGAGCTGATCAAAAGGAGAAAATAGAACTCTGCAGGTCATGTTCTCGGATCCATCAAGCATATTTACAGTTTGAAGTGGGGTGGGAATGTCATAATGAAATCAAACATATAGTGGAACATAATATTAATAATTAGTTCAGTAGAAATCATCATGTTTTCCTCAGGGTAAAACTCTTTCCCCTCCGGCAAGGAATACATTATTAAGCTTTGTATGCCACGAATCTAAGACCAAGAAGAAAATAGCATGGTCAAGGATAACAATCTGTATTACCGAGGACCACAAGTAATGGAAACTACTAAAATCTATAGCTAAAGAAACAAATTAAAGTCTGGTACAAATGTTTCCCAGTAGCAGATAACAAATACACACTAGTGAAGGTGAAATTGAGCTTTTGAGAAAAGTACATAGCCTTATAAATAACCTTATATCCGTGATAAAAATGAGCTCTCTCTGTGTATAACATGATCTTCCACTTTCCCTCAAAAAACCAATTTCGTGCCCGTGAGATATCACTTTGTTTTGTATACCTAAAGAACAAAACTAGATCGTTATGCATGACAATACAATCAATCGAGGATACAGCAAAAAAAATTTAAATCAATAAATTTATGCATCAGTTTAGAAGTAAAACAATTGGCTTCTTACTCCCCAAGAAAACAGAAAGAAGCATTTTGCGCCTTCAAAAAGTTTTGAACTTGGACAAACTCAAAGTACGAACTAATGAATAGCATGACTCCAGCCTGAGTGTAAAATTCTACAGGTAAGATGAGTCAAAACATATATAGATAAGACTTCGTCACAAGTAGACAGATCTTCTAATATCCAAAAAATCATCATTAGTAAACTATTGTTACCTGACAAGATTCGTTTATCTTTGGAAACACCTGAAGAAGAAAACCATTTTAGATCATCATATCAATAATAAAGATATTTAACCTCACTTCTGCTAACTCCTAGAAAGTTCTATCTTTGACTTTATATTTTCTTAAATTGACCCAGTCAAATCCTCTAACAACTAACTGAAGTAATTATTATTTGAGATCAAAATTGTAACGCCCGACTTATTTACAGGCATTAATTTCAAATTATGGAAATTAGTTGGAATGATTTTCATTGGGTAATTTAAATTGTAAGGTTAATTTGCAAATTGGAATGAGAAAAAGGGCAAATTTGGAAAGCAATGATTGGTCAAGGGACATTTTTGGAAATTGGAAAGTTGTTTTTTAAAAAAAAAAAAAAGAAAAAGAAAAATAAAATAAAACCCATCCTTATCCTTATATATATATATATATTTTTTATTTTTATTATTTTATTTTATTTTATTTTTATTTTTATTTTATTTTTATTTTATTTTTCTTCTCTCTTCTTCTTCCTCACGAGGCTCTCTCCCCGATTACTCTCTCTCTCTCTCTCTCTCTCTCTCTCCTCCGACCGAGCACCCGTCCTTCTTTCGAGTTTTTCTTCTTCTTCCCCGCCGAACACCCACCCACCGCCGGCCTTCTCCTTCTTCTTCTTCCGTTAGCCGCGAGCAGCTCGCCGGAGCTCGATCCTCGCCACCGGTCTTCTTCTTCTCCTTCTTCCTCATCGAAGCTTCAGCCTCACTGTCGAACACCCATCGACCGTCCGCTTCTTCCTCTTCGTCTTCTTCCTCCGAGCGATCGCCGGCCAACCACCACCGAACCCATCGGCTTTCTTCTTCGTTTCGTCCGACACCCACGGCCGATCGCTTCTGCCGCTGCAAGACGCAGTCGCCGGATCAGTTCAATATCGAGCAGCACCGATCGCCGAAGCCTCGTCGGAGTTTCAGATCTAATCGGATTTGTGTTTATGCACTGACCGGAGCCACGCCAGGATCAGATCTGTTCAAATCTGAAGACAACGCGCCGATCGGAAGTTTCACGAGCCTTCACGCGCCGATTGGAAGTCCCACGCGCCGCCGTCTCCGATTCCAATTTTCGAGCTCAAACAGTCCCCGTTACGATCGTGTTTCGATTTGGGTAATTTTGTTACTCAATTGAATTTACTTAAGGACTTTAATTGGATCGATCGTTAACCAATGGACTTAAATTTCAGGATATTGAATTGAGAATCAAACTACGGAATTGGAGACAAATACTTAAATTTTCAGCAAGCTTTGGAGTCTAAGTTTGGGCAAGAATCAAGCTCATAAATTATTTATTCGGCTTATGTAAGTAGTCATTTGGATTTAAGCCATTAAATTCCTTTTTGATTGAAATGTATGTTTGATAGTTTGATAATTTTGAAAGCATGCTTGAAAGCGGTGGTTATGTGATATGAACAGGTTAGTGGTTATGTTTAAAAGGAATCTTGAGCTAAAACGGCCTAAGTTGTGGTCATAAAGGAATTAGTGGCTAAAGTTTCAAGTTTAGTATGTTAACATATGAACCTCTTTAAGAAATTGTTCGAGGTTGTAATTGGACAAGTTTGGACATGAATGTAGTGATTTGTGAATAGTCATTCTTGCCTAAATTATGAGTATGTGCGCGATGTCGTAGTTGGTTAAATCAATTTAAGGATTATCGTGCGGGGCTTAAGATTGTCTGAAACTTGTTGTTACTCTAGTTAAGGGATTCAAAGTTACAAGTGAATGAATGAAAATGTGCCGGGGGTTATAAATGAATTTGATTATAGCTTACCCTTGTAAGTATAAATGTGTGGATAGTTGTGTTAAACTAAACAATTATAATCGTTTGGACTTCTGAGATGTTTGGTTAGCTGTGGAGTGCAGAAAACTTGAATTTTAGATTGATTGGTTGATTGGGTTCAATGCTTTTGGGCTCAGGTTGAGTTAGGGGCTGTAGTAGAGCACCCTAAAGTTATGCCATACTCAGGGTCGGGGACCGTATTTTATGTGTTCAGAATGGCCTTATGTTTGGGCTGATTTAACAAGTTTTGGATGGGTCCGAATGTGAGTAGAGGGTTACTGGTCATCCTGATTTCTAGAATGATTGTGGAATTGAATTCTGGATTAAAAGGGATGTAGGGCTATGTGCCGCTAGCACAGGTATGAGCTCGTGAATTACGGGCCCAGTTGTGAATGTGGTCCGGATATAACAAATGATTTTGGTATGGTAGTTTACCCTCGAGATTCCAAAAGTAGTGCGAAAATGCAAGGAGCTTGATAAAATAAGAGCCACCTGACCTTATGTCTCTCCTGGGCGAGTCAGTAACTCTTGGTTGACTAGATGTGATGAGAGTGAGGGATTGTGTTCCTTCACTGTGGCGCTAGCTTAGGGGTGATTCCCCAATTATGTTGAGCGTAAGGATTGTGATCCTTGGCGCTGTGTGCTAGCTTATATGTGATTCCCCACTGTGTTGAGCGTAAGGATTGCGATCCTTATGGCCTGTGGTGCTAGCTTAGGGGTGATTCTCCAATTATGTTGAGCATAAGGGATGCGTCCCTTATTGCCTGTATGCTAGCATAGAGGGGTGATATTCTATTGTATGTAGGCGTGAGAGTTATTTGCTTTCACGGCCTTAGTCAATCTAAGTGACATGGCTCGTTGGTAGTGCTCGAGACAATGCCATACCGGGATGGACTCAGGTAGAGTGTGCGAGCGATAGTTGGATGGTTGATGAGTTGAGATTAAGAAGCAGATGTACGTGCCAGGACAACTTTGGTGTTGATGATGCTCGTAAAGGGGCGTTATTCCCAGAGTAATGAGTTAGGGGGTGATTCCCCTAGAGTGTTGATGAGGCTAGCATAGGGGCGTGGTCCCCAGAGATTTGTGACGAGCATAAGGGTGGTGATCCTTATTGCCGTGGGTGCTAGCATAGGGGCGAGGACCCCAGAGATTTATGATTGAGCGTAGGGAATGCGTTCCCTAGCGCATGTGAGCTAGCTTAGAGGTGATTCCCCACTGTGATGAGCATAAGAATGCATTTCCTATTGCCGTGTGCTAGCTGAGAGATGATTCCCCAGTATGTTGAGCGTAGGGATGCGTCACCTAGCGCCTGTGGGCTAGCCTAGGGGTGATTTATTTATTGAGATAAGTGTGAGGGTTATGGACCTTCACATGTTTGGGTTCTAGGCTACAGGACTCGCAGGTATGACTCGAAGTAGAGTCAATAGTAGTGAATGTTGGGGAAGGTTAAATGGATTCTTAAAAATAATTGAAGGAAGTATTTGGAATCTAAACACGAGTATGAGTAAGAGCTTGGTATGGTTTCTTTAAACATTGGACCCTTAGGTGGGCTACTTACTGAGTATATTTATACTCATCCTTGCTACTTTGTCTGTTTTGCAGATTGTGCACATGTTCGGGGTGGATGACGCAGGCGACGACTTGACGAGACTATGGAGACTCCCCTAGTGTTCCTTTCCTTGATTGTTTTCTCTTCGTTTGGTAGTGTTGATCTGTAAATTCTAAATATTCTTTAGTTTTCGTGTATTTGATTAGAGTTTTTTAGAATTCTTGTGTTTGATGTTGAAGCTCAGCGTATTTGATGTAGTTTGTTGGATGCTGAGCGTTTTATCTGAGGTATAGAAGTGTCTTTCATTCGTATCAGGTTGTTGTAAAATTTTGGTTTCTCCTAGTTACATCGTCATGCTGCCGAAATTTCGGGCATGAGCGAGGTAACTAGGTCGTGCTTCCACTTTAGCGTGTCGTAATAGGTTCGGGTCTTTACAGTTGGTATCAGAGCCTTAGGTTCTAGGTTCTGTAGACTCGCTTACATCGTAAGCATCGGTTTCTCCATAGTCGCGCTCAAGAAGATCGCCTCGTCACCACCAGGTTTGTTTTCTGCCAAAGATGAAAAGTAGCATAGAGATAATGATTGTATAATAGTTCACTGTTTCTTGGCTTATGAGTTTGTAAAGAAACCTTTAAATTGATTATGTGCATTATGTTGTGGCTTTGTGGATGGAGGTGATTTAAGCAAGGTAGAGTTCTCAAAATGTCTTTGGGCATTGAGAATGGTAGTTTAGAGAAAACTACCTATTGAGTTCATTCCTTCAAGAGTTTAAGGTTCGAGAACCAAGTTATTTTCGTTGATCCTCACCTAACTGGTTATAAGAATGAAGAAGTTCGAGAGTAATCGAACTAAGAGTGGATTAGTAATGAACGAGGAACCTCAAATGAGGGAACTATGAAGGAATGAAAAATAAGAATAAGAGAGAATATGATTGATGATTCGTGCGGTTATTTGAGATTTTGGGGAGGATTAGCCCCGTACTTGTGGTTTAACTTGTTCACCTTTCTCTTTATAGTCATGATGTGTTTTATGTTCCTCTTGTTGAGGAAAGGTGTTACTCGATAATGGAAAAGAGACTTAATGGATTTAGTAAAGGAAAAGAAAGGTGATATGGAAAAGTTTGGTTTGTCTCAAGAGAAAGGAAAGGAAGAGTTATGTTGAGGTTCCTAGTACACAAATATGGCATGATTTGTGGATAGAAGTCCTTAAATGTCGTGAAAGGAATTTGGTTAGTAATTGAAATTCAGAACCTCGTAAGCTTTGGCCAAAGGTAAGTACGTGAGACTTTGGGTTATACAACCTAGTTTGGTGTACGAGATCTTTCTCCTGAGGTGTGTTTAAACCTGTGAAACCCAAGTCTTCAAATAAAACTTCGTTAAGATTTCGTTTTAGGCTTGCAAAGGAAATGAAGAGAGCAATTTTCTAGTTGAAAATGGTTATTGGCCTCTGTTGCTAAATAGCTGGAAATGGAACCAAAAGAGTGATTCGAACATTAGTGACTTCAGTGGATGAAGTTGGCAAGGCAATAGTGGAAGTCTGGATCAGATAGAAATGAATTTGGAGGCCGAGGCCGTGGGAGGTGAAACCCAGAAAGCGATTCAAATGATGGTGACAATGCGGATAAACTTGCAAGCTGGAGTTCGGGTTTGGATGAGAATAGAGTTTGGAGTAGTGGTGGCTGTGCAAGGTCCTAGAACTGAGAAAGTGAATGGAAGAGCCAACGCCAGAGTTGGAAATCGAGCAATGATGGTGGTGATAAGTTGAGTGTTCAGGGATCAGGTTGGAAGGCGACACCAAGAGAAATAAGCACAATAATTGGGAAGTATCAAGTCACCCTTGTGGCTTGGATTAAAAATTTTGGTTAGAATGGAGGAACTGAGAATCAAACAACAAATTAGAATGTGAATGTAGGTGTTAGCAATATTGCAAGTTGGAGTAAAACTAGCTCTGCAAATAGAGAAAAGTTGTCATTTGATTGGGAGCAATGATCGATGGTAATGTCTCAGTTCGAATACGAGCTCTAGTTTTGATAGATGACCTTCTTAGGGCTTGTGGTATTAAGGGATCGATTTCAGTGGTTTCAGCAAGGACAAAATTAGAAACCAAATGGCTTTGTGTAATTGCAGTCAGAGAGGCGCGTGGTTTGCTTGGGTTTGTGGGTTATTTTCTATAATAAAACCTCTCCAGGGTAGTAATGCCTCAAACTTAGTTAACTAATTGGTGTAGTTGTTCGTTGGGAGTGAGGCTTATGAAATAGCTTTTAGGAGCTCAAGCAGGGATGGATATTCGGTATTAGTGCTCATTGTGGAGCTGGAAAGTTGTTGTCCATGGTATTGTTCTCGAGAAAGAGTTGGTTGAGATTTGATGTAGCTTGGTAAGGTGATCTTTGCTCCGTGCCAGTTGAAGGATTACAAATGCAACTACTCAATCTATGGTTTGGTAAGAGTAGCTAAGGACTTTGCTTTGAAAGATTGCAAGGCACTATTGGTGTCAGAAGAAGGTTTGGAACCTTTCGAAACCTTATGAGCCTAAAGTATTGTTTATCCCGGAGTTGAGCATGTGGCAGCTTAAATTGTTTGAGTCCTTAAGAGTATATGATGACCAGTTATGCTGCCACAAGATGGAAAGGGTCATAGAGTTTGTAATTGGTGATTTTGTATTCTTGATGGTGGCACAATGAAAGGAGCTTTGAGGTTCGAACAGAGAAAAGGTAATTAATGTTTGGGTCATTTGAGATGCGGACAAGTTACTCAGAGCTTTTCTAAGACTAGCCACTTTCGAGGACGAAAGTTTTCTTAAGGTGGGTAGAATGTAACGCTCGGCTTATTTAAAGGCATTAATTTCAAATTATGGAAATTAGTTGGAATGATTTTCATTGGGTAATTTAAATTTTAAGGTTAATTTGCAAATTGGAATGAGAAAAAGGGCAATTTTGGAAAGCAATGATTGGTCAAGGGACATTTTTGGAAATTGGAAAGTTGTTTTAAAAAAAAAAAAAAAAAAAAAAGAAAAAGAAAAAGAAAATAAAACCCATCCTTATCCTTATATATATATATTTTTTATTATTTTTATTATTTTTATTTTATTTTATTTTTATTTTTATTTTTATTTTTATTTTTATTTTTATTTATTTTTTCTTTTTTTTTTCTTCTCTCTTCTTCTTCCTCACGAGGCTCTCTCCCCGATTACTCTCTCTCTCTCTCTCTCCTTCGACCGAGCACCCGTCCTTCTTTCGAGTTTTTCTTCTTCTTCCCCGCCGAACACCCACCCACCGCCGGCCTTCTCCTTCTTCTTCTTCCGTCAGCCGCGAGCAGCTCGCCGGAGCTCGATCCTCGCCCTCGGTCTTCTTCTTCTCCTTCTTCCTCACCGAAGCTCCAGCCTCACTATCGAACACCCATCCACCGTCCGCTTCTTCCTCTTCGTCTTCTTCCTCCGAGCGATCGCCGGCCAGCCACCACCCAACCCATCGGCTTTCTTCTTCGTTTCGTCCGACACCCACGGCCGATCGCTTCTGCCGCTGCAAGACGCAATCGCCGGATCCGTTCAGTACCGAGCAGCACCGATCGCCGAAGCCTCGTCGGAGTTTCAGATTTAATCGGATTTGTGTTTACGCACTGACCAGAGCCACGCCAGGATCAGATCTGTTCAAATCCGAAGACAACGCGCCGATCGAAAGTTTCACGCGCCGATTGGAAGTCCCACGCGCAGCCGCACGCGCCGGCCACACGCCGCCGTCTGCCGCCGCACGTACCGCCGTCTCCGATTCCAATTTTCGAGCTCGAACAGTCCCCGTTACGATCGTGTTTCGATTTAGGTAATTTTGTTACTCAATTGAATTTACTTAAGGACTTTAATTGGATCGATCGTTAACCAATGGACTTAAATTTCAGGATATTGAATTGAGAATCAAACTACGGAATTGGAGACAAGTACTTAAATTTTCAGCAAGCTTTGGAGTCTAAGTTTGGGCAAGAATCAAGCTTGTAAATTATTTATTCGGCTTATGTAAGTAGTCATTTGGATTTAAGCCATTAAATTCCTTTTTGATTGAAATGTATGTTTGATAGTTTGAAATTAATGCCTGTAAATAAGCCGGGCGTTACAAAAATTGATCAAAATCAACCGGATAAATAAGAACCTTAAAGAAATAAAATCAACCTCTGCTGATACTAGATTTTAAGCACATTAAACTTCTGGTATATATTCCATTTTCGGCCTAACATCGTTCATCATTCTGAACATCAAGAAATGATTTATAACTACTTCAAAAGCTCTAACCACTGCATGAACGATCGTCTTTAAATTATTGCAGGGGAGGCCAGCACCACACGAAAAGCCAGAATGAAAATTAAGCCCCATATCTTTTGACCAAACCAAGCTCAACTAAACTAACATGTTTACACCTTTCTCTTCCCCCCAAATGAAAAGCATTTTGTATTGCACCATTAAGGGCTTGTTTGGAATGACTTTCCAAGTGCTTAAGAAAAGGATTTTAAGTGCTAAAAAGTATTTTTATGCACTTAGAAAGTCATTCCAAACAAGCTCTAAAATACAAGAAACATACCTTCTTGGAAAAGTACTCAAGACGAGCATCATCAACATCAGCTATAGAGTCCGCATCAAATCTCTTGTACACCTGACACAAATGTACACACACAAAAAGTACCCAAGATGAGCTTCATCAACATCAGCTTTCATGATGTTTGGCTACATATTAGAATTTCAAAAATGCTTTAAACAACTTTAAGGTGCTTTTGTAGGGAGCGCTTAGTATTCTTTCTGAAGTTCTTAATGAGAAATTACTTCACTTGGAAATTAACATGAGATAAGAAACCAACATCATATTCAAAGCAACTGCTGCAAGAGGAGCAAGGAAAAGAAAAGGCATAATGAAGTAGACAAACCTGGCGGACTTGGAGCACCACTTTTGGAAGAATGCCTTTGTATTCACATAACAACCTCACCTACCACATGCCATGTTGAACATTGAGGATATAAAATAAATAGAGACGAATCCATACTAAGTCAAAGAGAATCAGTAAAACAAAAGATCTCTGGCCTTGAAAAATGAATGCCCTTCTCCAGCTAGCTAATTTTTTAAGAGTATGTAATAATAGGTCCCCAAAAATTTAAAAAAAAAAAATTATGGTGATTCCCTAAAGCGAAGCCAAGTTATAGGGTAGGAAAGAACAAAGTGAGAAAGCATAGATAATTGTAATTTGATAGAAATAAGATTTTCATTTACTGTTTCTTTCATTATATCTTTGTACAATTTTCAATTTTACTCTAATAGCTAAAGGATGTCTTTATCTTTTTTATGTTTCAATTTCAAGATAACTATTTAAGAAAATATTTATATTCAATCGGAAGGAAAAAATTAAAATGAAATAAGATGAAAATGAAAAAAATGCTTCTAAGAACATGTCAAACAGGAAACTGGCATGCTTAACCAATGTACAAAGATTAATGAAGTAGAAAGGAAAAAAATTCTAAAAAAAATCAACGAGTCCAAGGATAAATGTGCATTTTCTGACCTGCACAAGCATCAAATTTCCAGAGCAAAATTTAAAAATGCAATCCAGATTTGGTATGAAAAGAGCATTTGACTCCTCAATTGGTCTGTATTATTCTTGTCTAACACTCTCAAAGAACTATCCAGTATCCAATAAACAATTAAGAATTAAGAAAACAATCACTAAGAGATAGAAATGAAGTTTTTGCGTTACAATAATGTAACAAAGAAAAAAGATGCACCTTTCCTTAGAGGTTGTTGCAGTAGCGATTGAAAAATCCATTTATATCTAGTAAAAAAAAAGGTGTAGAAAAAAATTAAAATACTTCACCGCAATCATTAGGAGTATGATAAAAGAATCAATGTCATATGAATACTGTTATTCATACAAGATCTGAACATCAGAAAACTACTAAATTGCCCTTTAGAACAAACTAATACTTCATTAAAAGGGAAAAATCTAAAACACCATTTTGGGATAATTGCACAGTACGCTATGGTCTAATGCAATTGTATTTGCAGATACCATTAGATCCAATAGGTTTTTATTTTATTTTCTTAAATTCCCTTTTATTCATTACTTATTTGTGTTACTATTTTATTCTTACCTTTTATCTTTTTCCAAAAAAGAATCAACAAATAACTCCTACCAAACTCATAATTGTTAATTCATATATTTTTCCTAAAAATGTGAATTAGTTGATGCACGACTTTTTTTTTTATGGGATAGTTGATGCACAAGTGTTAAAACTAAACAAAATTTTTTTGAGTTAACAATATGTAGGGTGGAGGATTCAAACCTCTGATCTCTTGGCCGAGGACACATGTTTTATGCTAGTTGAGCTATGTTCATGTTGGCATAATGAAATTTTTATTAACATAGATATATAAATAAAACATGGTAAAGTTTTAAAATGTTTATTATGTGTGTGAACACCTTCCCTACTCACAAATGTCCACCACACCAATTTTGTTGATGTAAACAAACAATTCTTTTTATTATTAGGCGACCAATCACATGATTCACACCCAATTGTTGATGTTTCAAACTTTTTTTCTCAAAGGACATCCTTATGGGAGGACATGATTTTTTTATTCTTTTTTTATAGGAAACAGAGAAACCATTTCATTGATGCGTGAAATAGATACAAAAGAAGTCCTATATGTGATAGTTACAAAAAGGATCTCCAACGAGATAAAAGAGTTGTTAAGCCATAATTACAAAAGGAGGGAGATAAAATACTCCACGATAAAGCATGGTAGGAAGTAGATTCTATGAAGGAATGAATGTTCTGGTGGTTTTCTGTGAAGACCTGGGCATTTCTCTCAAGCCATAAATTCCATAGAAAAGCATAAATGAAATTGATCCAAAGAGTCTTCTTTTCCTTTTTGAACAGATGACCATAGATTAGCACATCTAGCAATGTACAAATGTCCCTAGGCCATGTTGTGGACCACCCAAACTCTTGCTGGATGAAAGACCATAATGCATTGGCAAAGGCACAATTGCTGAAAAGGTGGATTTGAGATTCATTGCTTCTGTAACAAAGAAGGCAACAACTTGGGGAGATAGCCGAACCAGGGGATTTTCTTTGTAATATGTCAAAAGTGTTGATACACACATGGCTAAGCTCCCAAACAAAGAACTTAACTTTTTTTGGATGGTGACCCTTCCACAACTGCTTATAAAAAGCCGATTTATCCAAGTTCCCAGTAGATGCAAGCTTATGAGTTAGTGAACTTGTAGAGAAATGACCATCCTTTTCCAAAGCCCAAACCCATCTATCCTCTTGGTCTTTGAAAATAAACGAAGACAAGAGGTGAGGTAAGGAAGCCCATTCTTCAATTTCTATCTCATTGAGGTTTCTTCTTAAAAAGAGATTCCAAGATCCAGCCCTTTGATTCCAATGATCAACAACAAGCAAGTCTTTCTTAAGAGATAAAAGGTAGAGAGAGGAGAATTTTGACTAGAAAGATTGAGCTCCCAACCAAACATCTTTCCAAAATCGGGTTTTGTCTCCTTTCCCAACAATGACTTCAATGTTGCTGTAAACCAGATTCTGCAAATTCTGGATAGATTTCCAAGGACCCTTGGTAATTTTAAAAGACAAACGGCCCGGCTTGCAATTGTAGTGACTAGTACCATATTTTGCCACAATCACCCTTCTCCAAAGAGCCTCCTTTTCGTTGTAAAACCTCCAATTCCATTTCGCCAAAAGGGATATGTTACATTTGTGTATATCAAAGAGACCCAACCCACCTTCCTCAATAGGTACTTGTAAAGTGGACCACTTTAGGAGATGGCTACCCTTTTTATCGATACCACCCCTCCATAGAAAAGCCCTATACAGCTGCTCAATAGCTTTTGTGACTTTAGATGGAGCAAAGAAAATGGAGAAATAATAGGTGGGTATATTAGAGAGTGTAGCTTGGAAGCATGTGTGTCTTCCTCCTTTAGAAATATGAGAATTTTCCCAATTATGCAAACGACTCTCAATTTTCTCAATGACTGGAACCCAAAAATTACACCTTGTATGGTTCAAAAAGAATTGCACATACATGGTTCAACAATTTACATCGAACAACCCTCTTGCTCAAGTGATATCTAATCAAAGACCCCACTTTTGCAATTATGTTAAGCCATTTTTGACATATAGTAAAAAATTTAAGTTTTGAATCCACCAAGAGTATTCTCATTCACATAGTATATAGCATTAAATCGAGTTAGAAAAATGACTTAAAAACCCAAAATAATTTGTAGATTCAAGAAATTGAGCTACATGGATTGGATTGTATACAAATAACAGGTAAGACACCTTACCTGGGTTTGAGTGAAAACCCAAAACTATTGACTGCCTATAGAACCTCGCATTTCCATCAAGATACCTACAAATATGAAAGTGATTTTATACATATAGATAATGGGATAAAATTTTCAATCATGCAAACCTAATGAAATCACGTTGAGTATAATAATGAACAAAGATAATCTGAAACATACCACTGTCTTTTCCGCATCACATCAATTCCATGCTACTTCGATGGTATGTTATTCATGTGTTCAATAATAGTATTCACATGGGACCAGTTCTAGTTTCATTAGAGACAACTCCAGGTTATTATGTAGCATAAAGCCTATAAACAAAAATTCTAATTTAGTAGCATAGTAAAGTTACCTGCATCGCTATAATATCTGCATGATCAATGATTAGGACCTGTTCATATGAAGCACAATCTTCGTATAAGCGACATATACATAAAAGAAAAAGAGGAGCTACACAAGAATACACTTATAGCACAGAAATAATACCTCAATGGAAGAAAGATAATCGACATCTTTCTCCTTGTTTTTCTCTATTTCGCCAAGTTTCTGACAAAAAGTGTTTGTGAGTAAATTATGCATTTCCAACTTTATAGAAGATGCCAAAATACATCCAACCACACCTTAAATATATCAACCAATAATACTTAATGGCTCATTGACTTCTACATTATTGGCAAGAACATAATCGGTGGAGTTCATTTTCACTGTAAATATTTGAAACTACGAAGATTCTCTTATTATGAGCCAGAGTATCATTATCGTGAAATTTTTTTCAAATTCATAATTTACAAAATAGTCAAAGTATGAGAATATCTAATCACGTATAGTGGAAATATAAATTTTTGGGGTAAAGAAATGCTTATTAAAGTTAACGGAGAAAATAACTCACTGTAATCAGACCAAGGGGAAAAGCAACAATTATGTCTGATGAATAGAAATCACTGAACAACTTAATGCTCTTCCTACAAAACAATTGATACAATTAAGTTAAAAAATTTAATTTATATTGATTAGATGAAAAAATAAATTTTATTAATAAACAAATTTACAATTTCAAATTAAAAAGGAAAAAAAAAAAAAGAAAAAAGCACAACCAAAGGAGCAATCCAAAAACAAAATACACAAAATTTACAAATAGTATCCAAAAAAAAATGTTTAAAGCATATCAATGTTGTGAACATTTTCTTTTTTTGGAAATCAAAACTGCAAACTATAAAATTAAAATTTAAAAAAAAGAAGTTTAAAATCCTATACCTTAGTCACAAAAAAAATGATAAACATACAATCAATTGTTGAGAAAAGAGAGTAAAAGCCTATAGTACTTTCTGATCATATGTAATATAAACATTTCATAAAGTTACCATATTAGACAATCACGAGACTTCTTGTCTACCAAAAAAATTAATTTGAATAGAACTATAATGCATGTGTAATTCACCTGGTGAACTTGATACCGATCATAAAGAGATCCTCATTATTCCCACCAAAGAGTGCTTGAAAGTCAGAAGGTTTTGAAGATTTTTGAGAGCTGGAAATCTGGTCATCCATTTCTTCATTCTTCCCAACATCTCCATTTCCAAAATCTTTGTATAGACGGTCAACATGCTCCACTGTAACCTAAAAATCAAAGGCAAAAGGTTAAAAAAGGAGCTAGGTATCTTGGCTATGGTAGAACACTCAATTGTCTCCTTCAACTTTGGGGTGTTCTTCATTGCTAGGCATGTAGTGCAATGGGTGTTGCTGGTTTATCTGACTAGTAAAATTGCATGTGTTCATTGCCCCTTGTAAACTAAGCAGATTCATTTAAACTTCATTTGCATGTGTCCATAAAAGTGCGCATGAATGAAAACGACCCATTTGGGATCAAAGGTGAATGAAATGAAGAAATACAGCAAAAAATATATATATTCCCGTTCCCACCACATGTTTAATATGACTCAAATGATATAAACAGTTTTTTCCACATGTTTATGATTATTGTCAACTACTACAACAATATTGACATAGATATCTAATCTGAGGAAGTAGTGCAACGCAAGTAGGTGACTTCAAAGTCGGTAACATATTACATTCCAGAAAATAACCTAGCACATGTCCTACAAAGGTTACACTAATGTAACAACCAAGATCATGTGAGCATTGAATGTAGTAGCAACGTGCTAAAAATGCAAAGGAAAGCTAGTACTGCAAGTTATATAGTCCATTTATCACAAACATACTCCTTTCGTTAGAAGAATTGTATACTGTTGGGATTTTCAAGAACAAGATACTAACCTCTTGTAGCGCAGCGGGATTGTTGAAAATCCAATGACGACCGAAGAATAATCACGAGGAGAATTCTCACTTCTTCACAGTCCAAGATCTTTTAGTGAAAATGAAAGGGGAGTTGAGAAAATCGAGAGAAGAGGAATTTCTATGTTCTGTCCCTTTTTTCTTTTTCTAGCACACCTCTTCTTCAAACGTTACCTCTTCCAAAAAACGTTTTATCGTGCGATTTTCCTCTGCAGTTATAAAAATAACTGCAGAGATTCACTTTGAGATGGCAGTTACAAAAACTGCCTTCTCATTTTGAATTTATAATAAAATAAATTAATTAAATAACATATACTTAATTAATCATATAATTAAAACCTTCATCTCCCACTCGCACATAATGTACTTTCATTATGGGCGTATAAAACGCAACTCCTATCCTCATTTCTCAAAACATGGAACACTTTCCTTTTCATTTACATCAAATTTCATACAAGAAAATGGGCCGTGTGACCGTCATACTTTTATCTTGAGAGCTTGTCACTTTACAACGGTTAAGTATATAAAGTAACCTAATAATTGAGTAGAGTAAGTATGAAGTGCCCTAGAGTCATTTAGTCACATAAATTATAACTTACGATCTCTTCTTGAAATATTATATTTTCATGTTTATGTATTCACAATCATATTACAAAAATATAATTGGTCGACCAGTGAATATATTACAATGTGACACTTGAAATGATCTTCCCTTTTCTAAAATGTTTCCATTTCAAAACAATTGCTTACTAGGTAGGCCCCATTAGATCGAATCATTCATGACCATTGGTAACCTCCCTAAGATAGCTAACATCGAAATGAAACTTCAAACAATTTTAGCCAAAAGGTCATAAGGGTACTTATAGAGATTTTTCAATCTCAAGGGTCTCACACAACAAAGAAGTAGAGATCAATTAACTTCTGCTACCCTTTGTGGTCATATTAAGCACATGTGGCATGAAACACATGTTACAGTATTTTACTCTTTAGCATCAGAGTGTATGTCTCAAGTAATACTGTACAGATGATAGTTCAAATACACTCAGTATCTAACTTGAGTCCACTACTCTACTTTAATATTCTATCAACAAATGATTATTGGACTTCCATCTGGCATTCATAGACAGTTTAAGATGAACAGTGGGATTATCACCCTCGATCATAATATGATCTCATCTTGATCACTTATCAAGGCGATATATTCTTTTAAGCACATGCTCTCTTTCTATTGAACTACTATAACAATAAAATTGCTTAAAAAATTATCTCATTTCTAATTGACACAAAAGTCATAGAAGCGATTGCTTGTGCGAGAAAGCCAATCTACTGTCCGACATACTTCTGATTATATGTACTAAACATTTGTGTGTATGCATTCTAAAGTATAAAACTTTATTTCATATATCAAAATAAGCGTAATACAATTTGTTGAGAAGTACAAAGTCAAAACCTACGCAATCCCAAAGATTTAATGTGACTATTAAAAACATCTCTAGGTATAGGCTTGGTAAAGGGGTCTGCCACCATGTTGCTCGTTGATATATATTGCACATTCACTTCCTTTTGCGCAACCATATCTCTAACAAAATTGTATTTAATGTCTATGTGCTTTGTCTTAGAGTGATATTTGGGATCCTTCGTGAATGCTATGGCAGCCTGACTATCGCAGTTCACTAATACTGAGTCAGGCGTGCTTTCTTTAAATCCCAAATGACTTAAAAATCTTTTAAGCCACACTGCTTCTTGTACTGCTGCTGAAAGTGCCACAAATTCAGCTTCCATTGTTGATAAGGCTATACAAGTTTGTTTCTTACTACTCCACGAAATTGCTCCTTTGTTCAGTAAGAATACATATCCTGAGGTAGATTTTCTTTCATCTAAGTCTCCTCCCCAATCAGCATCTGTGTAGCCTTCTAATTTCAAATCGTTTCCTTGATAGCACAGTGAATAATTCATAGTTCCTTTGAGATACCGAAGTATTCTCTTAACAGCCTTCCAATGGGGTTGTCCTGGATTTGACTGATATCTGCTTACCATACCAATGGCAAAGCAAATGTCTGGTCTCGTACACATCATGGCATACATGAGGCTTCCAACAGCACTCGAATAAGGAACCTTTTTCATTTGTTCTATTTCTTCAGGAGTCTTTGGACACATTCTTTGACTCAAACTTTCACCTTTTGCAATAGGAGTATCAATGGGTTTGCAATCTTGCATTTTAAATCTTTCAAGGATTTTCTTAATATCTTGACCTTGTGACAGGGCTAAAATCCTTTTGGAGCGATCTCTTTCAATCTTAACTCCAAGTATATAAGTTGCTTCACCCATATCCTTCATTTGAAAATTTGTGGATAGCCATTCCTTAATGGTTAACACGTACTCCTTATCTTTCCCAGCCAACAGTATGTCATCCACATATAGTGAAAGAATCACAGACTTATCTTTGTTTGTTTTGACATACACACAGTGGTCTTCATCGATCATATGAAAATCATATGAGATGATTACTTGGTGAAATCTAATGTACCACTGTCTGGAAGATTGTTTAAGGCCATAAATTGACCTCATTAATTTACATACTTTATCTTATTGTCCTTCAGTAACGAAACCAATAGGTTGTTGCATGTAAATTTCTTCTTCCAATTCACCGTTTAGAAATGCTGTTTTCACATCCATTTGATGTAATTCTAAATCTAAATTGGCAACTATAGCTAGGATGAGTCTTATAGAGGTAAACCTCACAACAGGTGAGAAAGTTTCTTCATAATCTATTCCTTCCTGTTGTGTGAATCCTTTGGCTACAAAACGAGCCTTATATCTTTTAATTGAGCCATCAGCCTTACGCTTAATTTTAAGAATCCACTTGTTACCAATTGCTTTGCGTCCTCTAGGGAGATCAACTAGCTCCCAAACTTTATTAGATTTCATTGACTCCATTTCTTCTTCCATTACTTTCATCCAATATTCTCTATTAGGACATTGAAGAGCCTCTTGAACATTTTTCGGCTCTTCATCATCGTCAGGTGTAATCATGTATATCTCATCATCAAAGAGACGTTTTGGTATTCTACCACGATTACTACGTCTGATTTGTGGTCCATTTGACTGTCGTTCACTTATTGATTCCATTGAATCACGTGATAATTGTTCAATCGAATCACACGCTGTTTGTGATTTTTCTAAATCTCTCCCACTTGGATGAGATATTGTTGGTAGATCATTTATAGTTTCCCATGATGGTAAAAACGAATCGTTTTGATCATTATTTTCAAATAGGGATATCTCAGTATTGATCTCACTTTTTCTTGGAAAATCATTCTCCAAGAAGGTAGCATCTCGTGATTCGAATTCAGTCACACTCCCACTTTCTTGTTCACCAATGAACACATACCCTTTTGAAAGTTCTGAGTATCTTATAAATATACTCTTTTTACCTCTTGAACCTAACTTTCCATGTTGATGTAATGATTCATGTACATAAGCAGCACATCCCCATGGTCTCAAACCACTAAGGTCCGGTTTTCTACTGGTCCATAATTCATAAGGTGTGGAAGTGACAGACTTTGAAGGTACACGATTTAGGATATAAGCAACAGTCAATAGAGCATCACCCCAAAAGGCGATTGGCAGTTTCGCTTGTGCCATCATTGACCTAACCATTTCTAGAAGAGTTCTATTTCTTCTTTCAGCTACTCCATTTTGTTGTGGTGTCCTTGGAGTAGTTAACTGTCTTACTATACCATTTTCCTCACATAACTGTTTAAACTGATTAGACAGATATTCACGTCCTCGGTCTGTTCTCAAGGCCTTAACCTTTTTATCTAATTGATTCTCCACCAAATTTATAAATTTTCTAAAACACTCTAATGCTTCAGACTTGTGAGAAATTAGATAAACATAACCATAACGTGTGAAATCATCTATGAAAGTGATAAAATATTCACCCCCATGTCTTGCCTTCACACTCATAGGTCCACAAATGTCAGAATGAATTAATTGCAATGGAAGTTCAGCCCTAGTTCCTTTACCAAATGGTTTTCTTGCCATTTTTTCCGCTAAACAATTTTCACATATAGGTAAGTCAACAAAGTTAATTTGACCTAACAAGCCTTCTTTAGCTAATCTAGCCATTCTATGTTGACCTATATGACCTAATCTAGCATGCCACATAGTCACGTCAACATTTGCATCAACAAATGATGTTATCAGGGAAAAACTAGCATAGTTATTGGAGATCATATCAATAACATCCATTACTATAAAGCCGTTCAACATAAAACCATAACCATAAAGTACGTTGTTCAAATAAAGAGTTAACAAACTACCAGACAATGTAAAAGTATAACCAAGTTTTAGAAGGACAGAAACAGAAAGCAAATTTCGTTGTATGTCAGGCGCATATAACACATCATGCAGAAATAGAGTACGACCATTCCGCATGTTCAACTTGCAGGAACCAATGCCCTTCACAGGTACACGTGCATTGTTTCCAACATAAAGCCACCTTGCTCCTGATGGAATTCGACGAAATTCCACATACACTCCACGTTCTCTAGCTACGCGGTCTGTGGCTCCTGAGTCTACAGTCCACAAAGGATGAGAGTCAGCCAAAAATACCGAGCTGGAAACACAACTTTCAGAAATGAAAGGATGAACCTTAAAATTTTCGAAAGTTTGTACCTTTTTGGGTTCAGTACACTCACGAGCATAATGACCCTTTTTCTGACAATTGTAACACTTAATATTTGCTTTCTTCTTTTTAGGACGAGACATGGGGCGCTTTCCCTTACCTTTGTCATTCTTACCTTGCTTTTGTTTCTTATTCTTATGATCTCCCTTCCCCTTAAAGTCTCCTTGATGTTTACGTTTGTAAGCTTTGTTCCCATGAGAACTAGGTCCAGCCATATACACGTCAGCATTGTCAGGCCTTGTTGCTTCCATGCGATCTTCTTCTAACTCGAGGTGACGTGCAACATCAGTGAGAGTTTTAATTCCCTCATTGTGGGTAAGGTGCACCTTCATGTGCTCCCAATTATGGGGAAGAGATCTGATAGCAGCTTGAACTTGCTGTTCATCAGTGAGGACATGGCCAGCTTCTTTTAGCTCACTAATCATATTAGACATCTCCCTCATGTGTTGTCTCATATTGTGATTAGGGCGTTTCTTATAAGTGTCAAATTTAATAGTGAGTTGCCTAAGTTTGGTGACAGAAGTTCCACCAAACTTCAATTTCAATGCATCCCACATGTCCTTAGCAAGGTTGTAAGAACGAAACTCACGCATGACATCATTGTCCATGCTGCTCAGCAAAGTAATGCGAGCCAATGAGTTTTTCTTTTTCCAGGCATCATAAGCCTCACGGTCCCTTCTATGTTGAGCCGAGTTCCCTTCCTCAGGCTCACTTAACACATGGTTTAAAACTTCAAGAGCCTCTTGCTCTTCTAAGACGTACTGTATTTTCATGGACCAAATTTCATAGTTATCCCCATTCAGCTTCTCACCTTTGTTTAGTTCAGCTATTATATTCTTAGAAGCAGATGCCATAATTTCAGAGTCTACAAGACATATTTGCACAAAAATTAATCCATTTGCACAACACACGACCCCCAGTATTTTACAATTTTCAAATAAATTTGATAATAATAATTTTACATTACATCGAGTCGAAATATCACTAAGTTTCAAAATCATCGTCTATGTTTTGTAAAATTATTATTCACAAATTTATCATATTGTAAAATAATCAAATTCGTTCATCAAGTAAAATAAAATGAGACATACTCATAACTTGATCACCCACATTCAAAACCTCAAAATGAGCACATATTTCATTCAACATCTGTAATTAACAACAAAATATTTACAACATTCATGAAAGTTAATTCAAACGCATCAATGTAATAGGGAATGAAGATTTGAAACGTATGTACAAGTCATTCGGAAGTTCATGATTGAAGACTATTACCAGGTTGTTCCACGTTGGACGAGTCCTATTTCCAAACATAATAGAACTATGCCTTTTCATGGCTCGATAAATAAGCTCATGCACAAAGGTTAGGATCACACAATCATATGAAACATTTCTTCTAAGTCTGTTAGAAATGTGATCTAAGAAGTTCTTCAAACTTTCATCAGGTAAAAGTGATCTAAAGGCACTCAGTCTTTTATCACTTGACAAAAGTCCTCCTTCCCAAATGATCTCTTGTAACTGACCATTCACTAATATGATATGCTTGACTATATGCACCAAATCTAATTCATGACCCGGTTCAATTTTAATGTCATGCAAATCTTCTATCATCTTTTCCACTTTACTTCTTTGAGCCTTTGTCCTAATTATTTTTGGTGTCTTTATCAACCTTGGCATATTTTCTGTAACATATACAGAAAAAAATAATCAACATATGATTATGACACACAAAAAAAATTCCAAGACAAATTTAATGGAGAAATAAAATAATGGAAAAACACATGACTGTTCTTTATATAAATAAAACATATAAAGCAAACACAACTTGCTTCTGGAAAGGTGGTGGAGACATAATTTAAGATCTTAAAGGTCAAGGGATCAAACCTTAAAGAACTCATAAATATGCATACTTAACCAAATTAAACATATAATATACCGTTAGAAAGCTCAGAAAACGTTCTTTACACTCATATAAGATTCATATTCAACAAGACAGTGGACAAAAAGTAATTGAATTTCGGAACTTGTAGAGGCATGAAACCTTAAAAAAATTGTAACTCAAGAATTACTCAACCAAAATGCATGAAACTTTGCAGGGACTTTCTCAATACTATTCTTAACATACATGCAAAATTTCATAACAATTCGATGGGTATATAAAAAGATGCCATTAAAGGGTTCTAAGCATTTATGCTTCAAAATTAAAGGAAAAACATAAATAATACTAGAAGCCCTTTAACCTGGCTCTGATACCAATGTTGGGATTTTCAAGAACAAGATACTAACCTCTTGTAGCGCAGCGGGATTGTTGAAAATCCAATGACGACCGAAGAATAATCACGAGGAGAATTCTCACTTCTTCACAGTCCAAGATCTTTTAGTGAAAATGAAAGGGGAGTTGAGAAAATCAAGAGAAGAGGAATTTCTATGTTCTGTCCCTTTTTTCTTTTTCTAGCACACCTCTTCTTCAAACGTTACCTCTTCCAAAAAACGTTTTATCGTGCGATTTTCCTCTGCAGTTATAAAAATAACTGCAGAGATTCACTTTGAGATGGCAGTTACAAAAACTGCCTTCTCATTTTGAATTTATAATAAAATAAATTAATTATATAATTAATTAAATAACATATACTTAATTAATCATATAATTAAAACCTTCATATACCTTGTTTGTTGACGGGGTGAGATGTATCAGCCTTTTAATAAAACGAAGTGCAATGCTTGCAAGGGGCAATAAAATCAAAACCTGAAGCAGATCATTGCAACAATGAATTTAACTTTTTTTCGTTTGACAAAGCAAACAAACTCTAGAGTTAAGTATAAGTCAAAGCATAAGTCTCCCCAAGAAAAGTTCACGAAAAGTGCCCCTTGAGTTAATTACAATGGGGAAGTATAAATGTAATTTGAAAGCTAACAACAAATCTAAATAATAAATTTTCATTTATTATATAGAACCTGATTGAAAGAATAATGTTTATTTAATCAAGCATAGACATCTCTGGACATAAATTGAATGCAGTGGTAAACAAAAACCCTAAGTTGACAGAACAAAGTAGTTTCAACTTTCAAGTTTCTTTTGCTTGGTTTAAACATATAGAAAATTGTTATTTAGAAAAAGATGGTAATTGGTTGATGCCTGAGATGTATCAGGATTGGAAAGTCATTACATTTACTTAAAATGCTTTTTCCCATTACAGAAAAAACATAGTCACCACATAGACATTATGACTTAGTTGTTCTACGTTCTGCTGATGCAGGATCACCAAGTGAGTTTCAAAGTGCTAATGCACGTATAACAGCAAATACTATGGGAATGTGGGCAAAGTAATGCAGGAATACCAGTAGCTACAGTAACTTGGTTTGAATATAAAATGTTGAGAGTAACATACAAAGATCAATTTTAGCGGGAAAAATACCAGAGTCTACAAAAATGTGTAAATTGTTTTTTTTAAAAATGTGTATAGAATTATAAGTGAAGGTAAATGTTTTGGCTTGCATTAAATATATAACGTGACGTGTAAGGATTGCTAAACCAGATTAAGCAGACGAAGTAGAACTGGAAAATGAAGACCAAAAACAAAGTGAAATAGTAGTCACGAAGAAATGCATTAGGCAGCCACGATCAGCAGAAGAATTCTAGTTAAGAATCGGCATAAATCATCATCTTTACATTTATGGGGTGAAACAGATAAAATAGAAAATTTGGAAAGAAAATAGATTAGACTGCCTCCAAGTCCTAAAGAAAAATTCATGAAGAGATAAGGGGGGCCAAAAACAATTAATGGGAGACACTCAAAGCCTCTTCAGTATTGCATTGAAAAAGAATATGTAGAGGGGCCACTGTTACAACCTTTGGACGAGTAAATCCATGATCAAGAAATTTCTCTCCACTAAGAATCTCGGCACAGTCTTGGTGCTTGGCCACTTTTGAATCATTCTTCGATATGAGGTCTCTAGTTTTGAAAACATGATTTAACTGCAAAATATATTTTTCCTGGAATCATTCACAAGAACAAACAAATATTCAAAATGATTTTCCATAAGGAGAGTGATAGAGGAATGCACACACAGAATGCATAATATATGAGTCCATGATGCTCGAGTCTTCGTCAAGACCTTTCAAATGAAAGGGTTTCTTGTTGCAGTACAGTATATCTCGATAGCTGTTGCCAGAAAGAAAACTAGAAGGATAAGCAATATATATGCACGTGCACGCACGCGCACACAAACAAACAATTATGGGAGTAAATAATCCACAAACACAAATATTTCACCACTTTTGACTGCCAAACGGTCCAAACCTACTGCTTTTAGCAATCCAGCAAAATCTATACCTCCATAGCATCAACAATCTTATCTAGCAAATTTCAACTTCTAATTAGTAGAGTCTTTTACAACCGACAACAATCACAAAATGTCAATTCTCATAGAACCCGTAAAATAGCTTGCCAACTTTTCTTGGTAGGTAAATATATGTAATCCAAAGTTTTACACACCAGTATGGTGCCTTGGGGACTCGAACACGGGGCCCGGGGCAGTAAAGCCACCTTTTCTTGGAATGTCAGTTCTGAAAGTGGTGGTTGGAAAAACTTTTGGCCTTTTGAATTCCTACTTTGTGAGGCCAAATAATTTTAGGGATTTTATTCTTCTATTGTTTTTTAGGTTGAGGCTAAAGGAGAAGTCAAAGAACCTTTGAATCATGTCAACAATATCATGGTTATTTTTTGGGAAATGGGGTTAGTAAGAAACAAAAGAATTTCCAATAGCATGAAGACTCCTAGGGTAGAGGTTTGCTATTAAGTGATTTTGTCACCTCTTCTTGGGCTTCCCTCTCTAAAATCATTTGTACTTAATCTATTTCTATAAACCATTGTGAGCTTTTCTATAATATCTTGGCTTTTGTTCAGCTTCCTGCCGTATGTAATTTCACTTAATCTATGAAATTTGTGTCTAATAAAAAAAGCAGGACAAATTCCCAAAGCTAAAACAGCCTAAAACCTCAAACTAGTAGTAGGTTAAGTTAATATAACTACTCAACTTTCTAATTGGCACTAGCAACTAGCACTCTTCAAAAGTCGGCTGAACTAAAGGCATGACAACAACTGATGCAAAGATTGAAACTTCCAGCATTAAAATTTCATGAAGCAGTTTTTTTCCTCTGACCAGGACTTATTTATATGAAAAGATTGAGTTAGCGAGAAGCAAGATTGTTGGCAAGGGAGGACCCTTTTGGGATAACAATTCGGCAAAGATCCAACTAGTTACACAATATTTAGAAATGGTCCTTGGATGAGTTGGTGATATCAAGGGATTATAAACGTAGGTCTCTACACTCTGGGGAAAGAATTACAGATTGGAAAGACAACAAAAAAGCTAACTTCTCTGTCTCTTGATCAAGTCAAGCTCTACGAAAGAAAGAGAGAATATTAAGAAATACCGGTAGATCAGCGAGGTTCTCACTCCTGGCTGTGAATTTTTGTTTAAGATCAATGCTTACTCCTACATCATACCTATGTTTTCTATTTCATCCCACTTGGAGTCTACTTAAATGTAAATACCTAATTTAAACTTATATTTACAAATATGTTTATGAAAAAAAAAAATTGACCAGGAATACGTTAATAAAATATCCAATTCTTATCCCATAAAGAAATCTTTTGATAGGGGAGAACATGAGAGCTTGTGAAGGTGTGTGGCAATATATCCAAAAGCATGTGTATACATGACCATATACGCATATATATACCCAAAAAAGAAAAAAGAAAACTCACAAAGGGAAAAGAAAAATCTTTGTCTCGATGAATGAAAGTCAGTGCCTCCAGATGTCTTGTACACATCCAACCAGTGCTCATATAACCTTAGCCTAAGATCATAATTACTAGATTTAATGTCTAGATCCTGAAATATAATCATTAAAAATATTTAACACAAACAATCAAAGAAGAACTTGAGAATTAAATTTTTTTATTAGAATGAAAGATGAGATCACAAAAATAAATCAGATTGCAAAAACTCTATAGATATTAAAATTAAAATACCTTTAAAAGGCACTCACCAGTCCCCGACCACTTGCAGTTTGACATCCCTACTGCAGGAACTGCCCATGTATATTTCCATTTCATTTTAAGAAAATTCTCAACCTCTTCTTTAGATAACTTGTGCTCCATGTGTTTGTTAAAAGAACTGCATATATACAAGTATAAGCAATAACTCATATGACTATGATCTCTACTCATATGACTATGATCTCTATGGCCAAGTAGATTTTCATTCTTTAATTTTCTTTTTACCAGAAACAATTATAATAATAATAAAAAAATAATAATAATAATAAATTAAAAGGCCACAACCACACTCTTCCAACCAACATCCTTTCAATTACCAACCTCTTCTATCAAAAACACTTAAGGAAAATTGTCTTCATCTAGTCGCCAAAACTTAACAATCCAACCCAACACCAATGAGTTGAATTGGGATAATAAGTCTTATAAAATTGATTTGGGTAGAACCAAAACAACTTGAAATCACTAATTAAAAAAATATTGCATTCTACAGGTGGTAAAGTATTCGAGTTCGTATTTCCTTTCACTAGGTGCCTCTTTTGACTTTTCCACCTTCAGAAAATTTTGCGAACATTTGACTTAGAACTTTGAAAATAGATAGTTCAGGAATTAAATTTTATACATCAAAATAGACAAATAAGCTCATAAAGTTTTGGTGGTTTACTATCTTTCTAATGTTTTCTAAAATAAACGATTAAACTAACTTAACCAGGATAGAGCCCATAATCCAACTAGAGTCATTGAGATGAGGCAAATTTCCTATCCAAACATTTGGAATTGTCCAACACTCCACCCAACCCAATCAATGAACACCTAAAGTTTAGAATTTTAAAAATCTGTATTATATAGTTTAATAACCAAACAAGCAACTATAGTTGTTATGTCATTGACTTCATGGTTCCAATTTAAGAAAGGGTTACATTGGATATTTGAAGAGAAATCTAGAACATGAGATTAGATCTCAAAAATAAAAGGACATGATTATATGATTCACCATAAAATTATGGGCTAACCTAGTTCTATCTGATGTAGAAGGGACACCATGCGAACCAACCTCAAGTTCATTTTCCTGATCTGTGTCGGACCTATCAGATTTAGCGTCATCTTCAGTTTGATTGTTTAGCACTGGCACAAACATATTGTTCCCCAAAGATGGACTTCTACGGGATTCATCATTAGTCACTACAATATGGAGAATTCATACAGATGCAAATAACAGCAACAGTTTACCATGGGATGAATCCAAAAGATAATATCAAAAATAAAGTCAGGTTATATAAGTTCCATAATATCAAAAATAACAATGCCATGAGAAGCCCATACAAATTTTACCTTCCTCCTCCTCCTCCTCCTCCAATGCACTAGAAGATTCCTTCTTTTTGTCTTTGTCTAAGGAAAAACATGGACAATGCAAAGCAGAAAAGAGTAACTCAGTTTTGCTTTCGCGTTTAGTTTGGTCTCGATTTTAGGGTCGTTACAAAAATATCCAATTCTTATCCCATAAAAGGAATATTTTGATAGGGGAGAACATGAAAGCTTGTGAAGCTGTGTGGCAATATATCCAAAAGCATGTGTACACATGACCATATACTCATATATATACCCAAAAAAGAAAAAAGAAAACTCACAAAGGGAAAAGAAAAATATTTATCTCGATGAATGAAAGTTAGTGCCTCCAGATGTCTAGTACACATCCAACCAGTGCTCATATAACCTTAGCTTAAGATCGTAATTACTAGATTTAATGTCTAGATCCTGAAATATAATCATTAAAAATATTTAACACAAACAATCATAAGAAGAACTTGAGAATTTAAATTTTTTATTAGGATGAAAGATGAGATCACAAAAATAAATCAGACTGCAAAAACTCTATAGATATTAAAATTAAAATACCTTTGAAAGGAACTCACCGGTCCCTGACCACCTGCAGTTTGACATCCCTACTGCAGGAACTGCCCACGTATATTTCCATTTCATTTTAAGGAAATTCTCAACCTAAAGTTTAGAATTTTAAAAATCTGTATTATATAGTTTAATAACCAAACAAGCAACTATAGTTGTTATGCCATTGACTTCATGGTTCCAATGTAAGAAAGGGTACATTGGATATTTGAAGAGAAATCTAGAACATGAGATTAGATCTCAAAAATAAAATGACATGATTTATATGATTCACCATAAAATTATGGGCTAACCTAGTTTTATCTGATGTAGAAGGGACACCATGCGAACCAACCTCAAGTTCATTTTCCTGATCTGTGTCGGACCTATTAGATTTAGCGTCATCTTCGGTTTGATTGGTTAGCATTGGCACAAACATATTGTTCCCCAAAGATGGACTTCTACGGGACTCATCATCAGTTAATTCATACAGATGAAAATAAAAGCAACAGTTTACCATGGGATGAATCCAAAAGATAATATCAAAAATAAAGTCAGGTTATATAAGTTCCATAATATCAAAAATAACAATGCCATGAGAAAGCCCATACAACTTTTACCTTCCTCCTCCTCCTCCAATGCACTAAAAGATTCAGAACATCCATCCTCGTCATCTCTATGTCACTTTTCCCTTCTTTTTGTCTTTGTCTAAGGAAAAACATGGACAATGCAAAGCAGAAAAGAGTAAGTTTAAATTTAAGGAAACTATAACTTAGGTGCCTTAGCTGCTTGCAAAAAGAAATAATAAAAAATATTTTTTTAGTTACAATGGAAGTTTATTCTAAGTGAACTTTAATGATTCCACCAGCCAATTAGTACAAAAAGAAATATTGTGTTGTCCAATAACTTATATATTGAGCAAACATGTCACTCTCATGGTAATTTATAAACATAATATATCCTCCAGTACACAATTAACGACTCAAATTAGAAGTTTTTTAAATAAGCATCAGGTCTCAACATTAAATACGGCTAATTATCCAAGATCGTCAGAATCAATTTTGATATTTCCTCTTTTGACGGCCTAGCTTCTAATTTGTCATGCAAGATTAGAAATTGGCCCAACTCTTACTTGAGGCTTTCTCAAAATGGCAAGCATCATGATAGAAACATGGACAGTTCAATAATAAATCACGCTTATGCATGGAATGTAACCCCAACAAATAGTAACCCTATTTAATTCATATTTCTGACAAACTAACTAATCAAGGAATCAAACACAATTGGACAAACTAAAGATTGTAAATATTCTTTAAAATTATAATAAACCACATACAATAACATTGACTTTTTTAATAATAATAATTCATATTCAAAATTCAGTTAATGAATATTACCTTTTCGTACATAAAGCAGCAACATCCTTATTACATGATTGTAATTGCCTTAACAAATTATCATAATTCGATTGCTCTTTGAAAACTTCGAGTTCCTCGGCCTCACTGACTCCTACGCATAAATTCACCATAATTGTGTTCACATATAGAAAGTACGTGAAGATTAAAGGAACTATAAACACAAATACTTCATTGTCAATAAGAAAGAATACATAAAATAGTCATCTCAAAACTGTATTTCTTCATGAACTAGCTAAGCCATCAAGCCATATTGCCAACAAAAGAAGAAAGAAAAAGAAAAGGAAAAATCAAGAATCCTCACCTCGTTTGCAAACTATTTGCGTCACCATTGATGACTATTTTGTGGAAAAAATTGAAAAGATCCCACCTTCTATGTTCATGTCACGTTCCAATGTTATCTTGAGACATATAAACAAAAATGTTATAAATAAAAGCTGACCATTTTTTATTTTTAAAAAAATGTTATTGATCTGGCTCTATATTTTGTTACAAAAAAATCAAAATTTGCAAGCAAGGATTAAAAGAGAATAACTGAAAATAGACACAACCATCAAAATTGAAGAATTAAATTCATAATTTAACATTCAATCTATGATCAACAATTGGTCAAAGCTATTTTGCTAGCCCCAATCCGGATTTCAAGCTCTTGAACAGGTAGAGAGGGATAGAGAGTAATTCTAATAAAAATGTTAATTTAAAAAAACTAAAAGGATCCAATGCCATATGTACCTCGGGAACGTAAAACCCAAAAGCATTGAATGTCATCTCATGTCAAAACCCATCAATTATTGCTCCCCATTTTCCAATATAGTTATTCTTTGCGCATAGATTCTGAACATCCAAAAAATGTCGACTATGCAATCAGATAAAATGAAGCTAGAAGTATTGAATGTCATCTCATGTGAAATTTCCATATTTAGCAACTCATTAAAAACTTCCTCAGCACTGTAAATCTGTCAATTATGCTCTCCATAGCATTTGCTTCTCGAGCAAGATCATTCCCTAGAATTAAAAACAATTATTGAAATATTTTTTTTCATTTTGAATATAAAGTGAAATGTACTTCAAAATAATCATGGGCATACATTTGTCAAGTACGATAGTTAATTTGTCCATAGAATTTTACCATATCTAATTTTTCTCCAATCAAGTCAACTACAGGTGACTTCTTGATAAGGAAATGAGCAATCATGGAGACCAAGAGGGAAGTCTACAATATGAAAACCAAGCTCAACCATCTCAAATAAGCTCAATTGAAGCTCCTACTCAAAGTCAATGGAAGTCAACTCCAATTCAATCCAATCATGAGGCAATCATTATGCCACAAGGTCCAATGACAAGAGCTAGAACTAAAAGTCTTCAAGAAGTATTGAATGCTCACCTCCAAGCTAAGGTGTCTACACAAAGTTGAAGTTGAATGAAATCTCATATTTGAGTTTAGTATCTCTCAGGCTTTGTGCTTTCTTTGTATTCTTGTGTTTAGAATGCATGTCTAGAACTTTTAATCTAGTTTGATCTATTAGATTGTGGAGAGTTCGAAATCTCGAAGATAGGAACAAGTTCTCCTTTCTTCTGGATCATCGATCAAATTTTCCAAGTAAAAAAATCGGTTTAACTTTCTTGGGGTTGCTTATCATCTTGTTAATTGGGTTTTCTTATTATTGTTGTGGGGTTCACCTTGAATAAGGGGAGTTCTCAAGCGTAATTGAGATAGTTCCTTTATCACTTCTTCTTGTTGCACTTAGAAGCCGAAGAAGATGCTTGATTTGTTGATTTTTTTTAGGGTGACTATTCATAGAATCGTTATCCTCAAAATTTTCTAGATAAATTTCCTCTTATTCCATCATTTCAACGATGTCATTGATATTCAAGCATTCGTCCATTTACCAACGACGTACCTTCTCTTTTGCAACTCTCTGCAAATGCTCCAGTTGCTCTATATTTCTCAAAAAGTTCTCTTAATATATCAAAGTTGTAAATTGGTTTACCTCAAACTTGTTGAGCTTTGGATAAGATTGATCAAGCAAATACAAAAAAAAAAGTATAAGAACAAATCAATATTGGTATGGAAAAAAATGAAAACAAAAGTAATGGCTACCTGAATCAAACCCTCCCAAACAAATTAAATAAATATATAAAAAGGAACAAAAAACAACATATTATTCTTATCAAATCAATAAAAAAAAAAGTTTGAGAGATGAACAAAGCAAAAAAAAACTAACATCTAGCTTGCTTGGCTATAAAAAGCTTGTTGGAATTGAAAACTGCATTGAAAAGAATGAAATTATTTTTATCAGTTTAAAAAAAATAGCAAAATACGTTGAGTTTGCTTGAATAGCCTTGCGGTATAAGGAAGAAACTATGATAGGTATAGACTTTTGCTTATAGTGAAGAAACTATCATGAAAAACTATCGTAAGGTGTAAATTAAAAGAAAAAAACGATTGAGGTAAAATTGGAAACAAATTTTTTAAAGTTTAAGATCGTGTCAAATCCGACCTATTTAGAACGGATTTTTTTATAAAAAAAATAAGATTTCAAATCTTAAACAATTTCAAATATGTTACTTTTTTTTGTCATCCAAACATGTGAAATGATTTCAAATTGTAACTAATTTAAAATCATCTCAAATCATGGGGTTCCAAACAGGGGGTTAAGGCTTCGTTTGACGACCATTTTGTTTTCTGATTTTCTGTTTTTGAAAATTAAACTTATGAACACTACTTTTGCATATAGTTTTCTTGCTTTGACACCAACTTTCTAAAAAACTATTTTCAAAAACCAACCCAACTTTTGAAAACTAAGGTCCTGTTTGATAATCATTTGGTTTTAATTAGATTTTAGTTTTTAGAAATTAAGCTTACAAACACTACTTCCACCGATGAGTTTCTTTGTTTTGTTACCTACTTTCTACATATGTTTTCAAAATTCAAATCAAGTTTTGAAAAAAAAATTTGAAAACTTATTTTTGTTTTTTAATACAAATGTGTTTTTTAAGGGAGGTGAAAAATTTACCAAAAATTTGTGAGGAAACAAGCATATATAATTTTCAAAAACAAAAAACAAAAAATGGACCTCATTTGATAACTATTTGGTTTTTGGTTTTTGAAAATTGCACTTGTTTTCTCACATTTTCTCTACAATGATTTTCATCTTCTCTGCAATGATTTCTATCTTTCTTAAGGAAACATTTGAGTTTCTAGCCAAATTCCAAAAACAAAAACTTGAAAACTAGCCCCGTTTGATAATCATTTGGTTTTTGGTTTTTGAAAATTAAGCTTGTTTTCTCCCAATTTCTCTACAATGGTTTTCATCTTCCTTAAGGAAGTATTTGAATTCTTAGCCAAATTCTAAAAACAAAAACAAGTTTTTGAAAACTACTTTTTTTAGTTTTCAAAACATGGCTTGATTTTTGAAAACATAGGCAAAAAGTATATGACAAAACAAGTAAAACCATAGGTGGTAGTAGTATTTATAGACTTAATTGTTAAAAACCAAAAACCAAAAATCAAATGGTTATCAAACAGGGGCTAATTTTTTTAGTTTTCAGAACTTGGCTTGGTTTTTGAAAACATATGTAAAAAGTAGATAAGAAAACATGGAAACCTATAGGAGGAAGTATATTTATAGACTTAATTTTCAAAAACTAAAAAACAAATGGTTATCAAATAAGACCTTATTAATTTACCTTATAATACAAGTGGTTTTTTTTTTTTGTTGAGTACAAAATACAAGTGGATTTAAAGTTTCTAATGTCGAAATAAAGTTTGATGGGAGTACAATTTTGAGAAGGATTTCATTTTCTTTTCACGTAAATTAAATAAAAATAGGTTTTTACTTTTGTAATACAATATTAAACTTTAAAATGTTTTTATATTTTTCGTCGAAGAAGCATATTTAACGCTTAAGTTAAATATATTATAAACTACTATAGTATTTAGTTCGTTATCTTTTTTATATCCTAAAAATATACTTATAAATATAGTTTATATTAAATAAGCACTACTGAGAATATATATTACATGCCAACAAAAACATAGCTCAACTGGTATAAAGTATAGACTTATGACTAAGAGGTCATAGGTTCGAATCCTCCCACCTCAAACTCAAAAATATAGATACACACATATATACACATGTGCATATATATATATATATATATATATTTAAGAATTGAAATAGGAGACCTTTTTTTATGTTCCTGCCCCAAGTTTCACTCTAACTCCTACTTTCTTGAGAACTCCTAAAGCTTTCAAACAAAATTGGTTTTTTGTTTGTTATATAGAAGGACGAAGACTACTTTCGTTACCACTGTCACAATTAATGTTTCAATAGTTAAACTTGAAAAAAACAATCCTCTTTTTAGATCTAAAAAAAATATCAAACTTTTTTATCAGCAATACTTGGTTTGATTTTAGTACTGATCACTAATAGTTACTGTTGAATGAAAAATTTCGGTCAATCACAAATTGTCACGTCATTAATTTAAATTAATGATAAAAGAAATTTAAGACCCATTACATATTTACACGTATCCTCAAATTAAATTAAAAGATGTTATAAAACCGAACTCGAATATGCCCAAATCAGAACGCAATTTTCACAACAAATTAATCAAGGTAAGCAAGAGAAAAAATAATGACACCGAGATATATAGTGGTTCAACCTTTCGGTCTACATCCACTTTGAGAACCAACTTATGAGGATTTTATTAGGATCATTAAGTCACAAAAATTGATACAAGTGAATATAATGGAATAAACCAACTCCAATTTCTCTGAATTGAAATCACCTAAAATCCTTTACCGATTTAAGCACCAATTGAATACCACTGCCTTGACAACCTTCGATATTGTAGGAGAATAGCCCCTACATCGAGACCCACAGCGTACACAAACAGAGCAACACCACAGAACCACCGTGTCTCTGCCGTCACAATACCCACATCATTTTAGCCCTTGAAATCGAGAACCCACGGCGTCTATTGTACTGCAAGTTATACCCACGACAAGCCTGTTAACCGAGACCCACTCCCATGGCCCTTCTGATCAGAAAGCGAGAAACCCAGACTCACAGCACCAAACGACGAACACCCACTGGAGTTTCTCTCTAAACCAACGGAAACCCACAACCTCACGCCGGTGTCTTGTTCTCTATGAACCGATACCCACTCAAATGGAGCTTCTAAACCAGGAATACCCAAGCCAAACCACTGCAAAACAAGACCCACGACTGTGAATTTCTTATTCTTTTCTTTTCTGAGTTGTGCAGCTGCTATCTCCCCCTTTTTTCTGCTCTGTGTTTCACGAAAAAAGAAGACAACCCTAAGTGAAAGAGATGAAAAAATTACTAAGATGCCCATTTGTATGAAAAAATTACTAAGATGCCCCCAACTTAAGATTTCTTGTCATTTTTCACAAATCTCCCTCATGACAAGAACATCTTAAGCCATTAAGCCGATTCTCTAAATTTTCCTATCATCCTGGCTTTACATTCAGCTCATTTAACAAGTATTTAAACCTATGAGCTGTGAGTATCTTAGTTAACATATCTGACAAGTTCTGATCTTATGAACTTTAACCAGTTTAATTTCATCTTGAGCAACTGCATCCCTTATGAAATGAAATTTAACATTGATATGTTTAGTTGGATTTTTCGCAAGATGGATAGCACTCTGGCTATCACAACAGATGATAGGAATAAACTCTTGTGACAACAACTCACCAACAATTTGCTTTAACCACATTGCTTCCTTAACTGCTTCTCCAACAAAAATATACTCTGATTCAGTAGTTGACAAAGCAACTACTGGCTGTAAAGAATCCTTCCAACTGATCACATTACCATACAATCGAAAAATGTGACCTGATAAAGATCTTCTTTTGTCAAGGCTGCAGCATAATCTGCATCTGCAAAGCTTTCTAGCAATGCTGATTGATCACACCTGTTCCCAAAATACAGTGATACATCTAAAGTACCTTTCAAATACCGAAGCACCCATTTAACTGCATTCTAATGCTCCTTCCCAGGATTTGACATAAACCTACTTATCATGCTCATTGAGTAACCTAAGTCAGGCCTAGTACAAATCATGAGATACATTATGCTTCCAACGGCATTACAATAAGGAATATTTGACATCTCTAACCTTTCTTGATCAGTAGTAGGACATTGAGACGAAGAAAGTCTAAAATGAGATGCTAAGGGTGTCGAAACTGCCTTACAATCAGACATGTTATACTTGTCAAGCAGTTTATGCACATAGCTTCCCTACGAAATGGTTAACAAACCTTTCTCCCTATCTCTCTTAACATCCATGCCTAAGATTCTTTTCAATGCACCTAAATCTTTCATTTCAAACTCACTACTCAATTGTTTCTTGAGTTCACAGATTTCAGCATAATCCTTAGACACTAGTATCATATTATAAAGCAGTAGATAAATATAAGTACCTTTCAAAGATAGTTTCCAATACATGCATGCATCATATGAGCTCCTGTGAAACCCCTGCTTTAGAATGAAAGAGTCAAACCGAATATACCACTGTTTTGGCGACTGCTTTCAGTCCATAAATGGACTTGTGAAAGCGACAAACCATATCTTCCTTTCCCTTCACTTCATAGCCCTTAAGTTGAGCCATGTAAATTACATCCTCCAATTCTCCATGAAGGAATGTTGTGGTGACATCTATCTACTCAAGAAACATATCATAATGAACAACAATAGATAAAATTAATCTAATGGATGAATGTTTCACCACCGGAGAGAAAACCTCATGAAAATCAACTCCCTCGTTTTGAGTGAAGCCCTTGGCCAACGACCTAGCTTTATACCTAGGCTTGTTGTTACCTCCTATACCTGGCTTGATTTTATAAATCCACTTTGATTGAATGAGTTCTGTTTAGGAGGCTTTGGAACCAATGACCATGTCTGATTCTTAAGCAAAGAGAACAATTCTTTTTCCATTGCAGTCTTCCACTGTTCATTCAAATCAGACGCAATAGCCTATTCGTATGTAATAAGCTCTACCTCAATACTATCAAAAGCACAATTAAAAACAAAAGCAACTAGATCAATAAAACCATACCTCATAGGAGCTTGTCTCACCCTCTGAGCACTATCACGTGCAAGCTGATAGTTCTGTAAGTCATGGTTACTTGAACTTTCCTCAGTGAAAGCTCCCTCATCAATCAAAATCTTGTCTTGTTGAGATTGTCCCCCATCATATTCAGACCTCTGTGAAGACTCTGTTTGTGAATCCCGAAGTGACTCATCACTAGATTCACTTGAAGTACCTGATGGTCGTGTTTCAGAATCAATTCTGACTTCTATTTTAACATTCTCAATTGACTTCTGTTATGTAGGCTTAGCTAATGGGCTAATGGGCTTTAATTACAAGGGTGGTTAATTATATTAACCACAGTAACTAACTAACAACCTAACTAAGAAAACAAATAAAATAAAATACTTAAGCTAGATTACAAAGAGAACCCTAGTAAAGCTAAGTTACAAAGAGAACCCTAAATAATCTAACTAACCTACATCACCTTATCCATATACTATGACCCTTTAGGCTATTTCTTGATTATGATCCCCCCGTATGTCAACCACATACTGTTTTAGATTACACTAATAACCATGGATTTTTCATATAATGTATAATATTATATTACAAATAAAATAATCAAAAATATTATTAATTATTAAATAAAATATTAATTACGAGGCTTTAAGGCATAAATCCCAACACTAAATTGGTTAACTCCTTATGAGCTTCTTCATGGTTCTCCGGCTGACTATTCTTTAATTAGAGTTTTTGGTTGTCTTTGTGTTGCGTCTACACTTTCAGCCCATCGTTCCAAATTTGACCCATGAGCAACTTCGACAATTTTTCTTGGCTATCCACCCGATGTTAAAGGATATCGATTGTATGATATTCAGAATAGGCGTTTCTTTACATCTCGGGATGTTGTGTTTCATGAAAATGTATTTTCATTTCACAAACTGCAAATTGAATCTAATTTGCCTGATTTTTTGGGTTTATTTTGCGTTTCTCTAATGAGCGTTTTAAGTTCAAGGATTTTTTATCACTTAAATATTTTCTTGGATTAGAAATTTCTCAATCTAATTTTGAAATTTTTATGTCTCAACGGCACTATACGTTACAATTACATGAGGAAGCTGGTTTTCTTGGTTGTAAACCTGCCACTCTTCCCATGGATCCTTTATTAAAGTTACAGAATTATGAAGTCAATCTTTTGGAAGATCCTTCTCTTTATCGCTGGCTTGTTGGGAAGCTTTTATACTTGACAATCTCTCGACTCGACATTACTTTTGCGGTAAACAAGTTAAGTAAGTTCGTTTCACGCCCTTGTAAGTCTCACTTAGCTGTTGTATATTTGAAGCCTGCTCCTGGTCAAGGCATTTTCCTTAAGGCCTCTAAATCTTTCCAATTACGTGTCTTTGCTGATTCTGATTGGGCTTCCTGATACACGTCGGTAAACTACATGTTTTTGTGTATTTTGAGAGATTCGATGGTGTCTTGGAAATCTAAAATGCAGTCAACAACTTTCTATTCTTCAACAGAAGCTGAATATCGAGCTTTGGCATTAACTACTTGTGAACTCCTATGGCTTTCTTATTTGCTTACTGATTTGCAAGTTCCTTTTTCTCTACCAACGCTCTTATTTTGTGACAATCAAGCAGCAGTTCATATTGCTTCTCATCCTACTTTTCATGAGCGCACTAAACACATTTAGTTAGATTGTCATTTTGTACGGGACGAAATCATTGATGGTTTCATCAAAGCTTCTTCCTATTCGCTCGAAATTACAACTAGCTGATCTTTTTACTAAAGCTCTCTCTTCTATTCCATTTTTTAGTCTGTTGTCCAAGATGGGGTATTCTAGATATCTACTCTCCATCTTGAGGGGAGTATTAATTAGAGTTAATTTAAATAAGTTATTTTGTTTGTTACTCAATGTAATTTTTTGTTACTTAGTGTATTTACTGCAATCTAGTATTAAGCTCTATAAATACTAAGCTCTCTGGGAGAAATAGATCAATTAAACATCTTCTTCTCTCATTTCTTTTGTAAAATAAACCATATATAAAGCACTCTTTTTATTTCAATAGAGAGCCTCTATAAAGTAAATAAATTATTTCTCCAATTGAAATATTACTAAGTTTTGTAGGTTACTACAACTTGATGAATGTGGTAGGTACTTTTATTACTACAACTTTATTTGATAACTTTGTTGGTTATCTTTTAAATCATTTTGTGATCTTATAATTTATGAATCATTGGACATTTACAAGTTTTTAGATTATGATTCTAAGTTATGGTGGGATTGCTGACATGTTATAGTGATCTATTTTGTGGTGATATAGGATAACGAAACAATCGATCATTTATGTAGGTAAACTTTGCATTTCTTTTGTTTGAACGTCTATGACTAAGATTAATTAATCTATTATTCTGCTTTTGTTTGATAGAAAAGTTAAAGTAGGAAAATATGTTTGATGGTTGTAGCTGGTTAAAGATCTATAGATGACTTAAACATGGAGTGAGTGGTTTAAGTTTTCATTTCAGTACTTGTTATTTTTTTACTCATATTCTGATATTTTGTTCAAAGTATATTTTTCTGGGATGATATTAGGTATGTCTTATTGAAATATTATTCTATTTTGAACACTTTTTGTGATGAAATCTTATAAATCGTAGTAGGTAAGATTTTTAACTTGTTGATATGGTTGATTAGATACAGTGGTGGTAGCTTTGTTTAGTTTTTAATCATGGTTATTGATGACTTTTTTATGCTCTTTAGTTGGATTTCAGTTGCTTCTTTGATCTTCATTTTCAATGAGCCTTCCTGAACACTGAGTATAATAAGTTTAGTTTAGTTTAGTTTTAGAGTTAATAAGTTATAATAATGGATTATTTTGTGAATCCTATAGTACATAAACTTTACTAAACACTGAATATAATAAGTGGTAGAATACCAATAATCGTTGTAAATGTCACTTTTCTACTTTTTCAGGTTAATGATTCTGTTCTTGTTGACATTAAAGGGCTTGTTTTGTAGTCTTTTATACAACACTATGTAGGCCTTTGGATAAGGTATACTTAGTACAAATTTTTTCTTTTTTTAATGTATGACTAAGTTTTGAATTTGTATGTTATGTTGTGTTGGAGTTTGGATAAAGGATTATTTGTGTTGACTATATTTTTTATACTCTTCTTTTATCATAAAGCAAGATAATATGTTATATTCTCTCATTTGAGTATCGTTAAATGTTGTTATGTTCCTAAGTTTTGGTAAATTTAATGGTTTGTGTTCATTTTTTATGAGTTTAGTTAAAGTTGTTGTGTTCATTTTTTTTATGGTAAGTTTAAATGTTGTTATGTTCCTAAGTTTTGGGTTCATGATAAGTTTTGTTGTTATGATCCTAAGTCTTGGTAAGTTTAGTAAGTGTTGTTATGTTCCTAAGTCTTATCAAGTTTATTGGTCTACGTTCATTTTTTATAAGTTTAGTTGTTGATATGATATTTTTTTTTGACGTTGTTCCAAAGTTTTGGTAAGTTTAGTAAGTATTGTTTGTGTTCATTTTTTTTATCTGTTTAGTTGTTAGGTTCATGAAATAGATGTAGTATATTATTTAGATAAATTCAGCTCCCCCCAACCCAAAAAGAAAAACAAAATACAATGTGTCTTAGTTTTGGGTATAGTTTAACACATTTGACTATATTCTTTCTAATGTACTGTTGTGAGTATTTGTATTTTGAAGGAGTAGCTTCTGAAATTCAATGTAAGGAGTAGATTCAAGCAAGATCGAATGGATTGAGTTGGAAATATTGTCGACATTTAAAAGGTATATATAACTCATGGATATTGTTAAAATGGATATTAAATTGTTCTTCTTGTTTTGATGTACAAAGTATTGAGTTCAATCTTAAAATGAATATTGTTTTGCTGATTACGTCTTGCAAGAACTCAATGAAGTCAAGAAGTCATATTGCGACTAGTTGATGTATGAGCTTTTTTGTTGGGTTAGTGGCAAAAAAAAAAAAAATACACTCCCTGATGTTAGTTAAAGCCTAGTGTAAAAATTGTTGTAATGTACAAATTATATCATAGTTAGTTTGTATGTAAAAATTTGACCAAATTTGGTTCAATGATATATAAAAGTTATTTATGTATGTATTTATTTTGTGTCACAATTGGAGTGATTTTATTTTGGAAATATGTGTATTGACAGATATCAGACAATATAATTTCTATGGGTTTGATGAACCGTCATAAATAAATAGTGATATATCATTTTTAATGATGGTTCATCAAATGTCATAGAAATTACTTGGGTGACAACTATTCATTGTCGTTATAAGCATTTTTGTGGTGTTCAAAATTGTCATGATATGTTTTTTATTGACAGCCAAAAACTATCAAAGAAAGCATTTGTTTGACACTAAAATACTGTCATTAGCAAAATTTCTATGACATTTAAAAAATGTCGTTAATATATATATCTTGACGGAAGATTCACCTTTTAGGAGTTATTTGTTGATAATTTTTAATTGTCACAAAAAATTTACTGTGACAATTAACAAATGTTTGGAATACGTTTTTTCTTACAACTATTAAATGTCATAAAAAAAATAATTATGACAATTTTTTTTTTAGCGTCATGTGTACAGTTTTCTTGATGGGTGATTCTAAGACTAAAAAAATGTCAAGAAATGTGTTAATGAACATTTTTCAATGTCATGAAATTTCGAAATTGTGCTAGATACTAATGTTAGTGTTCACAGGTTCAAATCTCCAAACACCAAATTCGTTGTGCTGAAAAAAAAAATCAAAACTCAAAGCTTTTGGTAACCTTGATTGATCTAGAGACATAAATTGTTGTTGGGTGTGATCAGGAAGCATCGATGGTGTCGGTGGTGGTGTTTGGTGATTGTAGACGGGCACGCACCTGCAACAATAATTTAGGGTCAACGGTGGTGATATCATGAATACTCGACCTCTTTCGCTTTTGTCCCGATGAATGTTGGCGAAGAAAGTACTTTTGAGCATGGCTAGCCACTTGCTTGTATGTTTTTGTTATCACAACATTGTTTGCTATGTTCTTCCAATTACCCTGGCCATATATTTGGCATGCCCACTAGAAATAATTTGTATTCCAATTAACATTTAGCCGTAATGGTATTAAGGATAATAACTTTAATAGAATCAAAATCAAGAGTTTCAAGGCTTAATTAGAAATTTGAATAAAAGTTTAAAGATGATTACATACACTCAATAATCAAATTTTAAAAAGCGTGATGATTAAACCATAAAAACAAGGCATTTAAACGTTTTGTGGTATCTTGAGTTGAAAATAAGAATTGGGATATGAAAAAAAAAAGGTATTTGAAATATAGTTTTTTATTAAATGGTACTTCGAGTATAGCTAAGTAGATCTTAAGTTCAATTTTCCATTCCTACAATTATTGAACTCAAAAAAAAAATATATATTTAGATTTTGTGATAAAATTGAAAAGATAGTGATAATAAGGTTAAAATTACAAGTTTAGTCTTTGAATTTGAAGTTTGTGTCTATTTGATCCATAAACTTTAAAAAGTATCTAATAGGTCCCTAAATTTTCAAGTTTGTGTCTAATATATCTAATCAAAATTTTTAAGAATTAACTGATCTATTATAACAAAATTGAATTTTATGTCTAACAATACCCTAAACTTTCAATTTTGTGTCTAGTAAGTCTGTGGATTTTTTTAAAAAAATATCGAATAGGTCTAAAGATCTAGTAGACACAAAATTGAAAATTTAAAGACCTATTGGACACAAAATTGAAAGTTTAAACTAAAGACATATGAGACACTTTTAAAGTTCAAGACTAAATAGACACAAATCTAAATGTTCAGGGATTTATTAGACATTTTCTAAATTTCAAAGATCAAATAGATAAAAACTCGAAAATTCAATGACTAAACTTGTAATTTAAACTAATAATAAAAAGAAGGGTATTGTGTTGTTACGTACTTGTGCTCGTGTATGCTCCAAGCCCTGGGGTTCTTCTTGACCTCCAATGAGTTGGCTCTGCCGTTAGTGGCCGCTAAAGCTTCATTACGCTGCAGCTAAAGCAGTAGCTGTGCCTGTGTCTATTCAGTCACCGCAACAGGCCTGGTTCTTGCGGAGTCAATATATATAATATTGGTCTCTAAGCTGTCAAATAAGGAAGGAAAACAAAAGACAGAGTTTGTGAGGATTATGGGTATAGTGTATTATTGGGAGAGGCTGTTTTACAAAATATCAAAGAATTATTAGGCTTTGCTTTTGAAAGTCTATTTTGTATGATGCTTTGGAATTATTAGGCGACCATTCTTACCCATTCTCCAAAACATCAAAGAATGTCTATTTTTTCTTTCTTTTCCCTTTTTGCCACTCTACGTACTATGATGGTGAAAGGGAGGGGGTGTCAATGAATTCTCTCCCAAGATCATGAAGGAAATGGTTTTGTTTTTTTTTTCTCCTCACCTTTTTCATACTATAGTGGGATAGAAAAATTAGATTAGTTCATTTTGTTCCTTCCCTAAAGAAAAACCTCCAGAATCTCAAAGAAAATTTCTTTTTATCTCTTTTCTCATTCTTCCATCTCTCTGTATTGTAGAGAGGAAGGAAAGACAATAGAAATTTTGAAAAGATTTATGGACATTTCCTACAACCCTACATTCATTTCCAAAAATATTGAGTATATAACACTCTTTCTTTTTGCTAACGAAACTTTTTCATCTCTAAAATTTCACATTAAACTCAACGTATAATACTAAAAATTACAAAAAAAAAATCAACAAATTAATCAAAATTCAAATTGTTTTGCAGTGGTGACAAATGTAAACAAAACTTGCCCAAAATAATTTATCAAAAAAGAAAAGAAAAGATAGAAAGAAAAATTTCAAGAACCTACATGTGTTCTTGGTCACTATTTCGCACGGTCATGGGCGTGCCCTCCGGCTGTTGATGCGGCGGTCCAACCCCAAATCCTGGCAACTGCATTTGCCACAGTGTCATCATGGATTGAATTATAGTATTGCAATAAATTGAGACTTCCGTCGGGGACTTGGTGGGAACTAGCACCAACAAAAAAGCGCGTTCACAGGTGATGTCCTCCTCTCGACTCCAACGACTAAAATTGCGGGCACAATTAGGAGGAATCTCCGCCATTGAAGAATAAGTTTCTGAGAGAAAGAGAGAGAATTTTGGTGCCTGAAAATTATATGTGTTAAAACAAGCGAGGTTCCCATGCAATATATTGGGTACAATATAAAACTACCTTGTTTTGTCTTTATCCTTTTTCTTACTTTTCAATGGTATAAGTACATGTTTTACCCTTACTTGGCTAATTCAAATTCCAAAAAATAATAAAACAATAAAATTTATTATCATGATTGAAAGTCTAATAGAAAATGAAACAATTGAACGTATCTATGGTGATTATTTGTTTATTCAAAATTCAAATTTAATGAATTGATTTTTTTTATACCCGTCAAATTATTCAGCTTCCTAATCCTCTCTCTTACCCATGTACTCACCTCTTTCAATCTTGTTGGGAGTGCGACCAAGGTCCAACATTAGTTAGATAAGAGAAAGATCATGGGTATATGAGTGAGGAACAATATCGCTACTACAAATTTGAGTTTCTACGACACCAGGGGGAAAGCAAATAAAGGGAGGGGAGGAAAAAAATGTCATAAATAGCTGAGGGTGCATTTTTTGTGGGAAAAAAATGGAGATTTTCATATTTTCGAAAATTTATGACATTTTTTCAACTTTATAAATCCATCTTTTATTTACTGTCATTAATTAAAAATAATTTATTTTTATCTGTAGCAAAAATCATGATTGTTCGCATTATGATTGCAATGTCGATTATGATCTTGGATCAACCTGTCGATTATGATCTTGGACCAGCCTGTCGATTTGTTAATCTTCATAAAGTCTTCCAGTCGTTGAATCTTCTGAATTCTGAATCTTGGGTCTTTTGAATTCTTTGGATTCTCTGACTGAACTTGAAGATTCTAAATCTCTAGTTGAATCCCCTGAATTCTGGCTCTTCTGAATGCCTTCAAATGAAGGTGACTCCTCTATTTATAGAGTTTGATGGACCTTGTATGGGCTTGGGCTTGGTTGACTTTGGGCGAACCTTTGGACTTGGGCTTATTTGGGCTTAATTCAATCCTTTTTTTTTAATAAGCTTGAATTATTTACATTTGGCCCAAATTTCTCTTTAATGACCTCGGACTAAACTAGTTTCGAGTCCAACTGCCATGTGGCATAATTTGATTGGACTGGTTTAAGTCGCCTTATGGATCAATACTAGACATGTGACATTATTTGATTTGTCAATTTTTCATGTCATTTGTGGAAAATGACAAGAAATTTTAAGTTGGGGGCATCTTAGTAATTTTGTCATACAAATCGGCATCTTAGTCATTTTGTCATCTCTTTCACTTAGGGTTGTCTTCTTTTTTCGTGAAACACAGAACAGAAAAAGAAGGAGATAGCAGCCCCACAACTCATAAACAAAAAGAAGAAGAAATTCACAGCCGTGGATCTTGTTTTGTCATGGTTTGGCTTGGGTATTCCCGGTTTAGAAGTTCCATTTGCGTGGGTAATCGTTCATAGAGACCAAGACATCGGCGTGAGGTTGTGGGTTTCCGTTGGTTTAGAGAGAAACTCCAGTGGGTGTTCGTCGTTTGGCACCGTGAGTCTTGGTTTCTCGGTTTCTGATCAGAAGGGCCGTGAGTCTTGATTTCAGAGGTTATAACTCACTAGAGTGGGTCTCGATTAACAGGCTTGCCGTGGGTATAGCTTGCAGTATAGTAGACGTCGTGGGTTCTCGATTTCAAGGGCTGCAACGGCGTGGGTATTGTGACGACGGAGACACGGTGATTGTGTGGTGTTGCTCTGTGTGTGTACGTCGTGGGTCTCAGTGTAAGGGATGTTCTCCGACAATATCGAAGGTTGTCAAGGCAGTGGTATTCGATTAGTGCTTAAATCGGTAAAGGATTTGAGGTGATTTCAATTAAGAGAAATTGGAGTTTGTTTCTTCCATTATATTCACTTGTATCAATTTTTGTGACTTAGTGCTCTTAATAAAATCTTCATAAGCTGGTTCTCAAAGTGGATGTAGAAAAAAAGGTTGAACCACTATATATCTCGGTGTCATTATTTTTTCTCTTGCTTACCTTGATTAATTTGTTGCTAAAAATTACGTTCTGATTTGGGCATATTCGAGTTCGATTTTATAACAAGTGGTATCAAAGCTCCATTCAAAGATTGGAAGGTTCGTGGTTTGTGCTTTGTTTCATTCTTTGTTCAGGTTATATTGTGAGGTTAATGTCTTCAATATCGACTTGTTTTGAAGTTGCTCGATTTGATGGGAAGGGTGATTTCGGGTTATGGAGAAAGAAAATTAAAGCTCTTTTGGTTCAGCGAAAGGTAGCAAAAATCTTGTGTGACGAAAAGGACCTTCCGACGACACTCACAGAAGATGGATGAAATTGCCTATTTGACAATTATACTCTATCTTTCAGACGAAGTACTTAGGCAAGTGGGTGAGGCAACTACCACAACTGAATTATGGAAGAAGTTAGAGAGCCTTTATTTGACGAAGTCTTTGCCAAACAAATTATATCTAAAGGAGAAATTCTTTGGATATAAGATGGATCATAATAAAGGCTTGGAAAAGAACTTGGATGAGTTTCGAAAGAATGTGGTCGATCTCAATTACATTTATGAGAAGATATCATATGAGAATCAAACAGTCATTCTTTTGAATTCTTTGCCAGATACATTTCGAGAAGTTAAAGCAGCCATAAAATATGGAAGGGATTCTCTGACCATGGATATTGTGGTGGATGCTTTGAAAATGAGAAATCTTGAAATTAAGAAGGAATGCAGGGAAGGAGAGTTACTTATGGCCAGAGGGAGAACTGAAAAGAAAAATTGGAAAGGAAAGGAATTTAGAAGCAGGTTTGAGTCTAAAGGGAAAGGTAAAAAGTGTTACTTGTGTCGCAAGGAGTGACATTTTAAGAAAGATTGTCCTTTGAACAAGAACAAAGAAGCTTCTAATAACAAGAAGGGTGAACCTAGTGCAACTAATGTAACAGATGGATATGATTCTGCAGAGATCTTGATGGTGTCCAGTAGAGATTTTCAAGATGAATGGATCATGGATTCTGGTTGCACATTTCACATGACTCCCAGGAGAGACTATCTGATTGATTTTCAGGAAGTCAGTGGGGGAAAAGTTTTGTTGGGTGATACTGGCCCTTGTAATGTAAAAGGAACTGGCTCAATTCGGCTTGCAACACATGATGGTTTGATCAGAATGCTTACAAATGTAAGGTACGTACCAGAACTTAAACGATATCTAATTTCATTAGGTGAATTAGATAGATCAGGTTATTCTTATAAATTTGTGAAGGGAGTTCTGAAAATTTCCAAGGGATCTCTAGTTAAATTGAAGGGAACCTTGAGGAATGACCTTTATGTGTTGGAAGGTACTGCAATTACAGAAAACGTTGCAGTTGCATCTAGCAAAGGAACTGATATGTCTATGCTATGACATAGGAGGTTGGCTCATGTAAGTGAAAGAGATATGCAAGCTCTTTCACAACAAGACTTACTTGGAAGAGTTAAAGACATCGAACTCCCATTTTGCGATCATTGCATAATGGGGAAGTCTACTAGGGTGAAGTTTGGAAAAGGGAAACATACAACTAAAGGCATATTAGATTATGTTCATTCAGATTTGTGGGGTCCTACCAAGGTACCTAGTATGGGAGGTTCAAGGTACTTCATGTCTATCATTGATGACTTTTCAAGGAAAGTGTGGATTTATCTATTGAAACAGAAGGATGAAGCTTTTGGGAAATTCCTTGAATGGAAGAAGTAGACTGAGAATCAAATAGGAAGAAAGGTAAAGTATCTGAGGACTGATAATGGTTTAGAGTTTGTGAATCAAAAATTCGACAAACAAGAAGGATGACCAACACCAAGAAATTGGAATCGGGTAAGGAAGAGACCTATTCCAGCGAGCTTTATGCGATTGTGCTCGATATCCAACATCGCATCCTTCTGTTGGAAGGTTTAATCGAACGGATGACAAGAGTAGAAGAAGCTATTGAAGATCTACAAAAAAGCTTTAGAGGATTAATGAAGGAAAACACTAAACTTAGTGCACAGATTGACAAAGGAAAAGAGAAAGTTGCAGAAAGTTCAGCGGGCCAAACTAGAGAACACAAGGATGAAGAACCGGTTGATCTATTTGCAAAGAAGTATGAAAAGAAGAAAAAGAAAGGCTCAAAACACAAAGAGGAAAAAGATGAACAGATTTCTGGTCAAGAAGTTGACAGTTCCAGTGAAGAAAAATCCAAGAAAGGCTCCAAGAATCACAAAAAAACCAAGAAAAAGAAGGGAAAGATCCAAGAATCAGATTCATCATCCATCAGTGATACTTCTTATCTTTCAAGTGATGAAGACAACAGTGATGACGGATCAAAAACAAGGAGAAGACGAAAATATAAAGAGAAATACAAGGGATACAAGCTGAAAATCGACTTGCCGTACTTTGATGGGCGATTAGACATGGAAAATTTCTTAGATTGGATCAAGCAAGTAGAAGACTTCTTCGAATGCATGGATATCCCCGAAAAAAGACAAGTTAAGTTGGTAAAATACAAATTGAAAGGAGGGGCAGCAGCATGGTGGGACCAATTAACCTCAAATAGAAGAAAAATGGGCAAGAAAGCAGTGAAAGATTGGGAAAAAATGAGGAAGATGTTAAAGGCAAGATTCTTACCCGACAATTATGAGCAAATCTTGTATCAATCATATCAAGAATGTAAGCAACATAACCGGACAGTAGATGAATATACAGGTGAGTGGTACCGATTGAATGCAAGAAATGATTTGTCATAATCCGATTATCAACAAGTAGCACGGTACATTCATGGCCTTCGAGAAGAAATTCAAGATCGAATTGATTTGTTTCCTTTAGGAGGAATTCGGGAAGCAGTAGCAATAGCCTTGAAGGTTGAGAAGAAAATCAAGAGAGAAAGAAGTAGAGGCTATGGACAATCAAGCTGGAATGATAATCCAAGAATTCCAAATTGGAGTAAAGGAGGAAGGACATTATTTGGCCGCACAACATCTAATTCAAGAGGAGATTTTAAGCAAGCCAACAGAAATTGGGAGCAAACTAACGAAGCCTACGAAGGAGTAGAATTGAAGACAACATCTAGATCAAACTATCCAAAGAATGGGAGTGAAAAGTATAATGTGCAGTCTACAAACATCAAGAAAACAGCCACCAAACCAGAAAATCCATATGCAAGAACATCAAGTTCAAAGAAATGTTATAGGTGTGGACAAACTGGTCATTTTTCTAATGAATGTCCAGAAAGAAAGAAGATTGCCTTGGTAGAAGAAGGTTCTGAACAAGAAAATTACAGCAGCGGACATGAGGAAAAAAATTCAGAAGAAGATGCAGAAATCTTTGAAGAAGGAGATGACGGTGAAGGAGTAATTTGCGTGCTTCAAAGGCTTTTATTAAATCCAAGAACAGAGATGAACACAACTCAAAGGCACTCAATATTCAAGACAAGATGCACCATGAATAACAAAGTATGTGATATAATAATAGACAGTGGGAGTTGTGAAAATGTTGTGTCCAAAGCATTAGTAAAGGCTCTTGGATTGAACATAGAACCTCATCCTAACCCTTACAAAATAGGATGGATCAAGAAAGGAAATGAGGTAACTATTACCGACATTTGCACTATCCCATTATCTATTGGAAAGCATTACAAAGACCAAATCACTTGTGAAGTCATCGACATGGATGCTTGCCACATCTTGCTTGGTAGACCTTGGCAATTTGATCTTTCGGCCATCCACAAAGGGAGAGAAAACACATATGAATTTACTTGGCTTGGCAAGAAGATAGTCTTACTACCCAGCAAACCAAGGGAGGTAAATTCAACGGGTACATCTTCTAAACTCTTCTCTATTATTCCTGCAAATGAGTTTTTAGGTGAACACAACAAAAACTTAGTTGCACTTGTTATTAAAGGTCATAACGAGGATGTCCCAGATACCAAAACTCCACAAGCCATTACTAAGTTACTGCATGCTTTCAAAGACTTGTATCCTAAAGAATTACCCAATGAACTTCCACCTTTGAGAGATATACAACATCATATAGACTTAATTCCTAGTGCATCTTTGCCAAACTTGCCACATTACAGAATGAGTCCAACTGAATATAAAATTCTGCATGATCAAGTTGATGACCTCTTGAAAAAAGGATTAATACGTCATAGTATGAGTCCTTGTGCGGTTCCCGCCCTACTTAAACCTAAAAACGATGGAACTTGGAGGATGTGTATTGATAGTGGTGCAATAAATAAAATTACAATTAGATATAGGTTCCCAATTCCTAGATTACCCGACCTTTTAGATCAATTATATGGTTCAAAAATCTTTTCTAAAACTGATCTTCGAAGTGGATATCACCAAATCCGTATAAGGCCGGGAGATGAGTGGAAAACTTCCTTTAAAACTAATGAGGGATTGTTTGAATGGCTTGTAATGCCATTTGGACTTACTAATGCACCGAGTACATTCATGCGCCTTATGAACAAAGTTTTACAACCATTTTTTGGCAAATTCGTGGTAGTTTATTTTGATGATATCTTGGTATATAGCACAAGTCTAGATGAACATATCATTCATTTGAAGCATGTTTTTTCCACTCTTAAAGCTAATTCTTTATATATTAACTTCAAGAAGTGTATTTTTGGAGTGCCCAAACTTGTCTTTTTAGGCTTTATAATAGGTGAACATGGCATAGAAGTTGACCCTCTCAAGACTAAAGCTATAAATGAATGGCCAACACCTTCGAATGTCAAGGAAGTTCAAAGCTTTCATGGTCTTGCATCTTTCTATGGGAGGTTTATTCGAAATTTCAGCACCATAGCATCACCTTTAACCGAATGTCTTAAGAAAAAAAGGTTCCATTGGGGCAAAGATCAACAAAACAGTTTTGAGATCCTAAAACAAAGGTTAACTTCAGCACCTATTTTAGCATTACCTAGCTTTGATAAACTTTTTGTTGTAGAAGTTGATGCTTCGGGTTTGGGAATAGGTGGTGTGTTAAGTCAAGAAAATAAACCTATTGAATATTTTAGTGAGAAACTTAGTGAAGCAAGACAAAAATGGTCTACATATGAACAAGAACTTTATGCCTTGGTTAGAGCTTTAAAAGAGTGGGAACATTACTTAATAGGAAAGGAATTCATTTTATATACAAACCATCAATCCCTTCGTTATATTAATTCCCAAAAACATTTGTCTAAGATGCATGCTAGGTGGATTACTTTTATCCAACGTTTTGATTTTTCCATCAAACATAAATCCGGACAAACTAATAAAGTAGCCGATGCATTAAGTAGAAGATTTCACTTATTAAATATATTGAGGAGTGAAATAATTTCCTTTGATAGCCTTGTTGATTTATATGAGTTTGATGAAGATTTTTCTGATATTTGGCTTAAATGCAAGGATGGACATGCTTATAAAGATTTTAGTATGACTAACGGTTTTCTCTTTAAAGATAATGTACTTTGTATTCCACGCACATCATTAATGATACAAATCCTTAGGGATATTCATTCGGGTGGCCTAGGAGGACATTTTGGCCACGACAAAACATATGAACAAATCTCCCAACGATTCTTTTGGCCACACATTTGAAAGGATGTTGAGAATTTTGTTCAAAGATGTCCAATTTGCCAAGTTAACAAAGGCCAAGGACAAAATACAGGTTTGTACACTCCCCTACCAATTCCAAAAACAATTTGGGAAGACCTCACTATGGATTTTGTGTTGGGTTTACCGCGGACCCAACGAGGTAATGATTCTACCTTTGTGGTGGTTGACCGTTTCAGCAAAATGGCTCATTTTATACCATGTAGAAAAACTAATGATGCTATTCATATTGCTAACCTTTTTTTAAAAAAAGTGGTTCGGCTACATGGAATTCCAAAAACCATCACTAGTGATAGGGACACAAAATTCTTAAGCCATTTTTGGAAGTGTTTTTGGCGCAAGTTTGATACCCATTTGAAGTATAGCACCACTTGCCACCCACAAACTGATGGTCAAACCAAAGTCACAAATAGGACTTTGGGTAATTTAATTCAGTGTTTAAGTGGAGATAAGCCGAAACAATGGGATCTTTGTTTACCACAAGCTGAATTTACTTTCAACAACATGAAAAATCGATCCACAGGCAAAACACCCTTTGAGGTAGTATATACTAGCCCTCCTCGATTAACTCTTGATCTTATAAGTTTACCTAGTGCTGCAGATTTGAGTTCAAAAGCTGAATTGATGGTTGATCGGGTTCAAAGAATACACAAGGAAGTCACAGACCATCTTCAAGAAGCTAATACTAAATATGCCCAATTTGCTAACATTAAAAGGAGGCATAAGGAGTTTGCTGAAGGTGATTTAGTCCTTGTACACCTTAAGAAAGAAAGATTTCCTAGAGGGACTTACAACAAGCTGCAAAAGAAGAAAATTGGACCGTGTCGGATCCTTAAAAAAATTGGCAGCAATGCTTATGTGGTGGAGCTTCCAAACGGCTATAACATATCTAACACCTTCAATATTTCAGATTTGTCTACCTATTTTCCTCCCGATGAACTTCATGTTTAACTCGAGGACGAGTTCTTTTTTCATGAAGGGGGGAATTGATGTAGGTTAGTTAGATTATTTAGGGTTCTCTTTGTAACTTAGCTTTACTAGGGTTCTCTTTGTAATCTAGCTTAAGTATTTTATTTTATTTGTTTTCTTAGTTAGGTTGTTAGTTAGTTACTGTGGTTAATATAATTAACCACCCTTGTAATTAAAGCCCATTAGCCCATTAGCTAAGCCTATATATAAAGACTAAGACTTCCCCTTTTGTAACACTTTTTTGAAGATTAATAAAATACCGCCATAAGGCTTTTCGGCTCCACCATAAGGTTGGGTGCCTTATCCTAGTAACACTATTGATACGGCCCACTTTGTAATAGTTACAAATGATTTGATCCAAGTCGTTCATGTTGAGACATGTGAGTTGGGGTATCTTATACAATGAGTTTGTATAAGACTGGACCACGTAATATTTAATCTCTCTTTATAAATTCGTTAATTGAGAAGATTAATATTTCATCAGGATGATCATATATGACTCGATCTTAATCCTGAGTGAGTTATGAACTCCTGCCTGTGAGGGCTTGTCCTTTGATTTGCATGGGTGAGAGTGGCTTTTGTAGCCAATTCAATAAGCCTTCCATTTTAGGCCCCACTCTCTCACTGATCCGAGAAGGACTTAGTTTATGGTTGGATCATAAACAAATTGTTCATTAAAGGATCAGTGGTACTTAAAGTGCAAGATGTAATTACAGGGGTAAAATGGACTTTTGACCCAATTGTAATTACAAACAACTCGTGACGGATCGACTTCCATGCATTGATTATATCCATGGACACAACTTATCCTACAGTGCATAAGAGTGCAACTCTAGATCTATAGTGGAGTGATCCTAGAGTTAATGAATGAAAGTTGATTAATTAAAGAGTTTAATTAATTAATTTTGTACCATTGGAGCTTATAATCTGTAGGTCCATAAGGTCCCCTTGCTAGCTCATATGAACAAATAGGGATCAATTTCGTTGAGAGAAAATTTTGAAATGTTCAAATTAAAATTTAGTATATTTGATATATTAAATAAGAGAAAACATATGTAATGTATATAATATATTAAATATCAAAGAAATTATTAATGTATTAAAATACATTAAAGAAAAGATATTTATTAAATTTGAGTTAGATTCAAATTAGGAAATAAATGTCGTAGGATAATTTAAAAATGTGTGAATAAGATTCAAATTGGTTAGATAAATATATTTTAAAATATTAGATATTGAAATGTATTATTTAATTATTTACCATGGGCCACTATAAATAGGACCCTGGAGTGAGCCATTGTGTGCATTTTGAATAAGAGAAAAAAACTCTTGAAATTCTCCTATAATTCCCTCTATTTCCAAAAAGGTCCCACAAAACTCTTTGGTCCTTTATTCGAGTCATAAGAAGGAAGACTTTGTAGAAGTCTCGGAGTTCAACCTTGTTGAAGTTGGAGCACAAGAAGAAAAAGGCCCACTAGAATATTCTTCATATTTAAGTCAATGTATGTTTATTGCTTAGCCTATTTTTTTTTTTTCATTTAATTCTAAAATAAAATCAAAGTCGATTCCAACGCTTCCGCTGTGGATTTATTTCGATTATTCCTTACATTTAGGATATGAGACGGTGTCTGATTAATCAAATACACTACATTTAGAACACATTCACTCCAAAAACGAAGTGGAATATGATATTGCAAATATAACGCTAGAGCAATAGTTAAAATGTGTTGATGTTTCTGTTCTAATATTGAATTTTGTTCCGGACGAGCAACACAAGAGAATTGATGAACAACACCTTTAATACGAAAAAAAATCTTCAAAAACTAACTTTGGAGCATTGTTTGAATGAAAATTTTTAATATCATTTTCATATTGCATTTCAACATATTTGAAAAATTGAGGTACAATATGTAAGACATCATATTTATGATGTAACATATAGACCCAGGTAAATTTACTACAATCATCTACTATTGTAAGAAAGTAAGAGTAGCTTGAATGAGACGGGGTAGAAAAAAGACCCCAAATATCAGCATGTACAATATCAAAAGGATTTGCAGCAAGACGATTCTTAAAAACAAAAGATAAGCGCTTTTGTTTGGCAAGATGGAAAATCTCTCAAAAAAACTTCGGTATAGGTTTCGAAGTATCAATATGCAAAGTGTCCTTCAAAGCTGTGGGACAAGTAAAAGATGGATGGCCGAGACGTTCATGCCATAAAGTTGTCGAATTATGCTGTAAAGTGCTTTCACATATATTAGAAGAAAACTCAGAATCTCCAAGTGCTAGAAGATAAAGTCCATCACGCAAATCACCCTTGCCAATCGTCTTCAAAGTGGACTTTTCCTAAATAATACAAGTATTGGTCGAAAAGGAAACAAAAATAGAACTATTGGAAAGTTAATGCACTAATAGATAATAAATTGTATTTAAACTCCGAAATAGAAAGAACTCGTTCCAAAACAAGAGATCAAAGCAACCGAATAGTTCCAACATAATGCACTTCTATCCTTGTATTGTTAGGTAAGATTACTGAAGTATGTGCATGCATGATCGATTCAAAAGCTTCTCGAATAAAACTAATGTGTGTGGATGCACCAAAATCTAGAATCCACTTAGAAGAACAAGTTGATGACAAAAAGACTTTTGGACAAATACTTGTTAGATAAGAAGTTGATGGAAATGAGTCATCTTTGGCAGCTGTCAATTGGTATTGCAGAATGTTTAGCAAATTATGACATTGGGTGAATGTGTCTTAGGTTAGCGGTGGACCTACTCTAGAGGAGGTTGATGCCACATTAGAACCAACAGTATTAAAAGAAGGCATAGATGTCACTGAATTTTCTTTTGAACTAACATGGGCATTCATCGGCTGTGAATAAGGCGTATGTTGCAACAAAGAATTCAACGAACGCTTCTGTTTATAACCCGAAGGGTAGCCATGTGTTAAGACCCGAACCTACTATGACTCTCTAAAGCGGAAGCACGACTTAGTTATCCGGTCATGCCCGAAATTTCGACAATATGACGGGGTAACTATAAGAAATCCAAAAAAATTTATAACAACCTGATAAGCATGAAAACACTTCTATAACTCAGATAAACGCTCAGCATCTAACAAACCACTCAGCATCTAACAAACTACGACAAATATGCTGAGCTTCAACATCAGACACAAGATTCTAAAGAACTCTGGCCAAATACACAATGACTCAAGAATATTTAAATTTTACAAACCAACACACTACATCAAAGAACAAGGGAACAACTAAAAACTAAAACAGGGAAAAGAAATTTGGTGGAGTCTCCATAGTCTCGTCAAGCCGTCTCCTCCGTCACTCGCCTCCTCAATATGCATCAACTGCAAAACAAACAAAGTAGCAAGGATGAGTATAAACATACTCAGTAAGTAGCCCACTTAAGGGTCCAATGTTTCAAGAAACCATACCAAGAAGGAAATTGCCCTTACTCACACTCGTACTTAGATTTCTAATACTTACTCCAGTTATTCTAAAAGTCCATTTACCTTCCTCAACATTCACCACTTCCTGACCCTAACTTCGTGTCATACATGCGAGTCATGTAACCTAGGACCCAAACCTATGAAGGTCTATAACCCTCATACGCATCTCAATAGAGTAATCACCACTAGGCTAGCACACAGGCGATAGGGAACGCATCCCTATGCTCATCATAATAGGGAAATCACCCCTAAGCTAGCACACAGGCGCTAGGGAACGCATTCCCTACGCTCAACATAATGGGGAAATCACCCCTAAATCAGCACACAGCTCAGGGAAGCACACAACTCAGTGAAACACACAGCTCAGTGAAGCACACAGCTCGGGGAAGCACACAGCTCAGTGAAGCACACAACTCGGGGAAGCACACAGCTCAGTGAAACACACAGCTCAGTGAAGCACACAGCTCGGGGAAGCACATAGCTCGGGGAAGCACACAGCTCGAGGAAACACACAGCTTAGTGAAATACACAGCTCGGGGAAGCACATAGCTCGGTGAAGCACACAGCTTAGTGAAGCACACAACTACCCTCACCCTTATCACATCTCATCAACCTAAAATTTCAGACTCTCCCAGGATAGACCTAAGGGCAAGTGACACAAAACTAACGGGCTTTTGTACTTTTGCAATGCTTTTGGGATCTCCAGGGTCAATCTACCATACCACATTCACCCATTAGGGCCGAATCACAATCACAAACTGGCCCGAAGTTTGCAAGCACGTACAATGGGGAATCACCCCCCCCCCCCCCCTAAATCACATAAACAAAGAAAGAAAGCAACCCACTTCTCATTCCTTTAAGAAGTTAATAGCAGCATAAAGCCCTCCAAACATGTAATTAGAATTTAGTCCCCTAAACATGCTAGAATACAGGACGATCATCGGTCACTGTATACCCTTAAGGTGTTCTAATTCAACCACTAATTCAAACCAACAACTCCGGCACCCTGCACACGATCAACTCATTCATATCTCGAGAAAACTAAACTCTAGCCAAGCACTTATGTGTTTCAAACATTCTAAACTCTATCAAATATCTCAAAATCACATGCAGACTCTTGCTTAACCACTTATGATCATTCCGGTATCCCAAGGCTCACTTTTATAAGCAACCTCTAACGAGTTGCGCACAGAAAACATAATATACAACTCAGACCTTTTGGATATCATACTAAAGTCAATAGTCTTGAGCATTCTAAGTAAATTAAGTCCCTATTACCATTTTGACACGTATTTATGCAACTTAAGCTCAAAAACAACTCATAATAGTTCAACCAATCACTCCATGATCCACGTATTCACATTTGACACGCACTTTTATTCTCAACCCACCACAAACATGAACCAAACTCATTCAACTCTAACCTTGGCAAACTCTTAAGGCTTTACACGTGCTAACTACAACATCTCGATACTTTGAGCCCCTATTTCCACTATAACCACATAATTAGGCTGTTTACAAATCAAACAACATCCACGTCGACCCGCAAATCATTATATGCTTTATAACAAGATTTTCAGGCATGCTCTTATAATGTACAAGTTCTCAAACATACAACATACTCAAATAGAAACTTAAAGGACTTAAACCCAACTTGCTACTTACTCAAATAACTCCAAGGTTCAAGTCGTCCCGAACTCGAATACTTGATCTTGAATCGCCAAATAAGTCCCCAAACTTCACAAAAAGTTCCTAACATAAAGCTAATTAAATCCCCAATTCACATTTAGCCTTAATTGTGTTAAAGCACACCACAACCACATGAAACTTACCCCAAATAGTGACCAAAAGGTGCTGGACAGCAGCTCAAATGCTCCAAATTCTCCTAAATCGGCTTCCAATCACAATGGGAATTCTAAAATAAAATCCAAAATATTGTAGGTAAGTTTCAAATCACTAAATTAGCCCTTCAATTCTATCTTACAACCCATAAATCACTTCGAATCGTTGTTAGAACACTTACTCATTTTGAATTGGAACCAAACGGAGCTATATAACCACTGGGCTTGCTGGAAATTACCTTCGAGACAGCCCATCCTGTCTGTTTATACAGATCACGCACAAGAGGAAGAGGGAAAAGAAGAGGGACGCGGCGGCGACTGCACGCGAAGGGAAGTTCCGGCGGCGAGCTCTGTTGGACGGAGTTGGGCGTGAGTGCGGCGGCGTTTGAGTGCAGCAGCTTCGAGTAGGACGGCGAGGTGAACGGCGATGGCTACGAGCGAGGAGGCCGGCGGCGTCTCGTGCGAAGCTGCTGTGGTGAAGAATTGATCGGCGGGGAAGAGAAAGAGAGAAAGAGAAAATAGAGAGAGAGGCTGTCGGTGAGGCCATTTTTCGGGAGAGAGAGAGAGAGAAAGATAGAGAGAGTGTGGAGAAGAGGAAGGAGAAAGAGAGATAAGGAAGAAGAAAATAAGTTTATCTTTTTTTCTTTTTCCAAAAATGCCCTCAACCAAACTTTTCATTTCCAAATATGCCCATTTTCTTATTCCAAATTCCAAATTAACCTCAAAATTCCAAATTACCTAATGAAAATTATTCCAACTTAATTTCCAAAATTCGAAATTAACGCCCGTAAATGAGTCAGGCATTACATTCTACCCGGGCATTACACCATGTAATTTGTAGGACTTGTCTATAATATGCCCTTGCATATTGCAATGCGTGCAAACTGGTCGATCCTTCTTTTAGTGAGAATTGGAACAAGACGGCGTGGAAGATAGATTTGTGTGGCTACAGCAAGCCCCACCGCCGGTGGTGTTGACTGGAAGAAACTCTTTAAATACTCTATTCATCATATCCATAAAGACTGTAGGTGCATTCTTTATGTTAGCTCGAAGGACATCGCGGTGAACTCGTAGTGCCCATATCTAAACCTGAAATCTATCTTAGGAATGCCATCATCTTTAATTCTTAACTTGTGGTACCCTGACCGAAGGTCAATCTTAGAAAACATAGTTGCCCCCTGTAACTAGTCAAAAACATCATCTATTTGAGGGAGAGTGTACTTGTTCTTGACAGTCACCTTATTCAGCTTCTTATAGTCTATACACAACTGCATAAACCCATCCTTCTTTTTCACAAACAATACCGGTGCACCCCAAGGTAACACTATTGGGCATATGAAACCTTTATCCAGAAGATCCTGAAGCTGCAACTTGAGTTCTTTTAATTTTGTTTGAGCCATTTTGAATGGAGCTTTAGAAGTTGAGGCTGTCCCTGGCGCGAGCTCAATGCTGAAATCCATCTCTCACACAAGAGGTAACCCTAGAAGGTCCCCAGGGAACACATCTGAGAACTCTCTCACAAATGGTATTAAAGTTATTGAAATCTCAACACACCTAGTATCGACCACACTAGCCAAAATGCCCCATGCTCCCCGAGTAATTAACTTCCTTGCTTTCAGCGTAGAGACCACTTTAGGGATGGTCTCAGTTTTAAACCCCTTAAACTTGAAACTCGCTCTCGAGGGAGGCTTGAACACAACTTCCTTACGAAAACAATTAATGCTGGCGTGATTCTCAGCCAGCCATTCCATGCCCAAACATTACATCAAAATCTTTCATATCTAAAACTATCAGGGTCACATCTAACCAATGACTTGACAAGCTTTTACTTTCTCACTAGCTAGCAAACTCACCCCAGCTAGAGTGCCCACAGACAAAACATAACCCAATGGTTATAAATCTAAACCCGCTTGACTCACGAAAGATGCAAAAATGAAAAAATGTGTAGAACCTAAATAAAAAAGTACCAAGGCGAGGTTCCCAAGTATCAATATTGTACTTGTCACCACTATGTCAGAATTTCCAGCATTTCGGCTGGTGGTAGCATATGCCCTCCCTTGCTGGTGAGTTTGGTTAGAAGGTCTGACACCACCCAAACTCGAGGGTTGATTTCCACCTCCCATGTTGCCCCTCCGAGCATAGTATTTGCCATGTGACCCTTTTGGCCACATCTAAAACACACATCTATCCTCGCTAGACATCGACCCCAATGTTGTTTATCGTAATCCTTGCAAGAGGCTTGTCATTACTGTTGCCTCCTTGTCGGTAGGGTTGTTGTCTCTATCCCTGGCACGACCATGACCTCCCCGATGATCTCTAAGAATGTAGAGAACGCTCTGATCGAGTGGTCGTTTGCTCAAACTTCCTTTTCTGACACGAAGAGGAATTCGGTTCTACTTCCGCTAGGTGCTCGCTCGATAAATGACTGTCTATCAACTCAACCGCTCTCAGAGCTGTGGCATAGGGCCACTACAAAGTCTCGAATCTTCTCATCCAAGCCCATCATAAAATGCTCGGCCTTCTTGGCCTTCGTGTCCACTAACTTTGGGAAAAAACGTAGAAGCCTCGTAAACTCCATCTCGTATACCTCCATGATAACGCTCATTTATGAGTGTTATTTGGCTCTAAAAACTAAGTCATTTGCTTAGAAAACGAGTGTCTAATGTTATAATCATGTCATTAAGTGTAAATTTAAGTAAAAACAAGTTTTGCATGTGTTTGAAGTCTTGATTTTGTAAAAATAAGTTTTTAGGTGTATTTAGAGTTATTTTTGTTAAGAAAATGTTAATTTTTGTTGGTTTTGTGTAGGAGATGAAAAAAGATCCAAATGCACCCACATTCTGGCCGCAACTGAGGCAAGTGAAAGATGATTCAAGAGATATGCGACCAAGATGCGCCAGCAATTGAGAGCAGAAGCCAAATTCAAACTATTGTAGATAGAACTCAAAATGTGCCCAACTATGCGGCCGCATTTAGGCCATTTCGACAACAACACAATTGCACTCACTATGCGGCCGCATCTAGACTTTTCAGCAGATTCTCCCATATTCACGAGATTTGCAGATAAAATCAATTATTCTTCATCAAATCTCCGACGATCAAGGGATATGATCGGCCAAGCCTCTTCATACTGATCTTGGCAGCAAACTCTACGCCTTGAGGTTTATAAAAGGCGGTTCAAGCTTCAGTTTCAAGGGAGCTTGGATTTCTACTTTCTTCACTAAGTTATGCAGTTTTCTTTTCTTTTCATCCTTCATATCGAGTCTCCCCCAAGTTTTGTTCATACTTCATTCGGACACGAACTTCGAAAGAAGAGAGTATAAGCACTTGTTCACCTCGAAAGAGGTTGAACAAAGTCAAAAAGAAGGAACAAATTAAACTTCGGGTTCTTTATTGCTTTTATTCAAGTTTTGTACGTTCTGTTTTCCTTTAAAGTTTAGTTCCTATTTTATTCTTTCATTAATTTGTAAGTTTCTGTTTCATTTATTAAATTTCAATTCTTCAAGTTGTAATTCAAGTTTTGTTTCAAGTTGTTATTGTTTCAATTCCAAACTTTCAGTATAGAAATTCCTTTATTTTAATGAAGTCTATCTTTTCTCAATCAAGTTTTCTTTTTATTTTCTACACTTTAGTTTTCTTTCTAATGAGTAACTAAACTCCTTGGAGGGGATTCAATGAAGTGAATACCCTAAAAAGGAGATACGTCCCACCATGTGATTCTAGCAACTTTGCTTAACATTTAGCATCGTTTGTTTTTATTGAGTTTAAGTTTCATTGTTCGCTTAAACTGATCACTTGAGTTAGCATAGTTTGGATAAATAGGTGTTGAACTCGATTCACGGTGTTAAGTGTCGGTTAGGATAAGTTGCGGGCGCAAGAGGCAAAATCTCTAAAATAGCCGGACCTAGTTAAGCAAGTTTGCGGGCGCATGATGGCGCATTTCCTCAAGGTTGAACCAGATTTGAATCCTTTGCTTCTCATTACTATTTTCTTATCTTTTCTTTTAGTTTCCTTTATTTTTATTGTACAAAACTCCCGAAAGATCTTTTTTACTTGGTTACCTTTGGTTACAACTTGAAAGTACTTGTGTTGTTAACTGGAAAACTTTTTGTTAACCGTTCCCTTGGGTTCGATACTTGGAATACTTTGATATATTACTTGTTTGGATAGCGTGTACTTCCTCTTTGCTTTTTTGTATTTCTGCAGCATCCCATCAAGTTTTTGTAGCCGTTGCCAGGGAATGACTTTTTAACAAATATTTTTTAGTTTTTCAGCAGAATTGTGATTGGTTTGCGACCGCATTTTCACTCTGTCACGGGAATTCGAGTCTATTTTGCATATTTTTGCAGGTTAGAGTTGGTGCATGCGCAAAAGGCCTTGCCCTTGTGATTTTGATCCTAAGATAGAGCGAGCTTTTCGTCAGTGTCGTAAGGAGCATAGGAGGAAAAGAAAAGATCTACAAGAGTTGAGCGCACAGGAGAATCCAGAAGGACTTGTTTTGCAGGAACTTTCGATGGATCCACTTGGAGTCGATCCTCTTGGTGAGCAACAAAGAAGAGCACAACCCAATGATGTGCCACAACAACAACCACAACAGCGAGCGGAGCAGCAAAACCCCATTTTTATTGTAGAAGAACGAGACAGAGCTATAAGGGATTATGCGGCCGCAACTTTCCATAATCTTAATGCAGGAATCATGGAACCAAACATTGAGGCAGCTCATTTTGAGTTGAAGCCGATAATGTTTCAGATGCTCCAGACTATAGGGCAATTTGTAGGATTACCAAACGATGATCCTCACAAGCACATGAAGCAATTCTTGAGGATATGCAACTCGTTCAAACTGAATGGAGTATCAAGCGAGACATTGAGGTTGAAACTTTTTCCTTTTTCCTTGCAGGGTAATGGAGAAGGATGAATAGATTCTTTTCCACCGAACTCAATGACTTCTTGGGGTGACTTGTTGGAAAAGTTTCTTTGAAATATTTCCCGCCAACCAAGAATGCTCAGATTCGAGGGGAAATTAGTCAGGAGATGGGAGCGATTTAAGAAGTTAGTCAGGAGATGTACACATCATGGCTTACCAATCTTCCTTTATTAGGGCATTTTTATAACGGATTGACTCAGGCCTCTAAGCCCTTGGTTAATGCGTCAGCAAATGGATCCCTGTTAAGGAAGACAGTCAATGAAGCCAATGAGATCTTAGATGTAATCGTCTCTAACAACAGTCATTGGGGAGATGAAGACACACATTCTACTAAAAATATTGCAGGTGTATATGAGGTGAATGTAATAGCAGCACTGAGCGCGCAAATCTCAGCAATGAACAACACTCTGAAGAATTTCACTACGGGGAACCAGGCCTCTGTTGCTACTTTGAATCAAATCTCAACACCTACTTGTGTATATTGCAATGAAGGCCATCTATATGACAACTGTCCTTACAACCTTACTTCTGTGTGTTTTATAGGGCAGAACAGGTCAGATCCTTACTCTAATACGTACAACCCAGGTTGGAGACTGTTAGAATTTATGCCCTAAATCCTCATAATTAATGATTTATTTAATAATTAATAATAAATTTGATTATTTTATTTGCAATATAATATTATTTATTATATGAAAAATCCAAGGTTATTAGTGTAATCTTGAACAGTATGTGGTTGACATACGGGAGGATCATGTTCAAGAAATAACCTAAAGGGTCATAGTATATGGATAAGGTTGGGTGTCTTATCCTGGTAATACTATTGTTACGGCTTACTATGTAATAGTTACAAATAATTTGATCCAAATTGTTCATGTGGAGACATGTGTGGGGGTATCTTATACAATGAGTTTGTATAAGACTGGACCACGAAATACTTAATCTCTCTTTATAAATCCGTTAATTGAGAAGATTAACATTTCATCATGATTATCATATGAAACTCATCTTAATCCTAAGTGAGTTATGAACTCCTGCCTGTGAGGGCTTGTCCTTTGATTTGCATGGGTGAGAGTGGCTTTTGTAGCCGATTCAATAAGCCTACTATTTTGAGAACTTGACCAAATAGGGAGCTAGGAACATAATCTCACAAGATGGAATTCACTCATTCACATATAGGGTAAGTAGATGAGTAGTATGAATTACTTGAAGTATGAAAGTTTATATTTTCAAATTTGTTTGAAAATACATTCAGCTAAAAATAAGAACAATTTGTATGTATTAAAAATGTTGATATATGCTAAACTACAAAATACTGAGATATTCAAGATTATAGAATCAATAATAGAACGACATTGTTTTCTCCTAAAAGATGATACTTGACTTTGGCTATTAAGGTTGATTAACATCAACTTGAATAGAATGAAAAGAGTAGTAAGAGGTAATTCTCTAAAAAGTTAGTTAATTACTTTACTTGTCTGTAGATCTTGCCTTTCATGCAAGATAATCATTGGGTCTTTATTAGATAGGGATAGAATGCCAAAGAATACTTTAGGCTTACAGATTCTGACTTAAGTGGTCTAGTGATTGTAAAGGCCAAATAAAGTCATGAATATTTCGTCACTTTAATTGATGATCATTCAAGGTACAAGTATCTTTACCTAACATAAGTCTAAATTTTTGAAAAGTTGAAGAAAATTAAGACTAAAGTTAAAAATCAATTAGGTAATTAAATCTATCAAGACATTATGATAAGATCATAATAGAAAGTACATGAACCTTAAGTACTAAAACTAATTGATAGAAAATTGGTTTTTATCCCAATTATCTTAATACCAAGTACAATTTTGTGAAATTGTGCTGCAAGAAGAGAAACATGACCTTGTTAGACATGGTCACATCAATAATGAGTTACACATCATTATCAAACTCCGGTTAGAAGATGTAATAGAGATTGCAATGTGAACATGATTCCCTCCAAAAGTGTCTATGAGACAATTTTAAGATTATAGAAGAGTAGTAAAGCTGGTTTACAACACTTCATCATTTGGAAATGTTAAGCTCACGTGCTAAAACAAGCCTAAAAAGCTTGTATATGTTCAAAGATAAGCCTAAGTATAGGTCACCTCTAAGAAGCACAAAATGGTCTTTTATGTAATCTTAAAGAATAAGGCATTTGTATGACAAATATCATTTTTATAAGAAATGTCAAATAAAAGACTACAAACCTTTAATAAGGTGAGATAGTGTTAATAAATTGGTTCCAAGTGAAGCCACTAAATAGTTAACAAAAGTTGTTAACAATTTAATTATATTTGAAAATCAAATAGATCCTAGTCATGAATTGGATAAGCCTCATCGTAGTGGGAGAGTTATGAGATGACTTACCTTTACAAGAACTTAATTGAAGCCCAAATTGTCATGTTAGATAACAAAGTTGAAGGTTTATTGCCCGCAAAGTGAGACTAATGGCAAAGGGTTAAACCTAATAGGAGAAAGTAGACTGCGTGTAAATTTTCTCACTTGTTGTCATACTCAAGTTTGTAAGCATTATTTAATTCATTGTTGCATATGTGATATTAAAAATGAATGTTTAGAATTATTTTATAAAAAGAAATCTTAGATAATGCATCTACACAAATCAATCAGAGATGTTTATTTTCAAAGATCAAAAGAAAAAGGTTTGCGAAATAGTACAGGTTCATTTATGAAATGAATTTTACCATTAGACTTGTGAATATAAGGTTTAATAAAAGTATCAAAACCTATGACTTTTGATAAATATTAATGAAGTTTGTATAGACAAGAAAATCATTAATTGCCCAGTAGATTTTTCTCATGTTTTATGTTGATGATATTTACTCATTATGAATGATGTAAGATGTCTATCTAACATAAAAAGTTAACTAAGTAACTAATTCCAAATGAGTGATTTGGAATGACTCGGTATATTTTACATGTCCAAAATAGAGATTTTAAGGACAAAATGTTAACTTTGTCTCAAACATCTTATATTGAAAAAATTGTTGTCAAATATTTGATATTTATGTCTAAGAAAGTGTATCCTAAGACAACTCAAATGTTGAGAGTATATGATATGCATAAATGAGATTGAACATTTAATATACAATTGATTAGCATATATCAGTTAAACGAATGATATGACCTTTGAGTAGAAAATTAAAATTTTTCTCAAATTATCTATGGATGATGAGAAGTTTTTGTTAAAGGTTTGATCTTTACAAGATACATTGGTTCTTACAATGATTTAGGAAATTTATGTAAAGATAAATTTTACCCTAGGTGGTGGAGTATGGTATACAAGTTAAATTGTTTTGCTTGTGAAGCAACAAAAAAACTTGTATGACTCAAATAGTTCCTTGAAGATTTGAAAGGTGTTTTAGATACAATTTAGTCTATCCTCTTTATTATGATAATAGTGGTGCAAAGACTAATATTAAGGAATTTAGAAAACACCAATGTATAGGGAATCATATCGAGAGAGAGAAAACATCATGATAGTGACCAATATGGCTTTTAACGGCAGTCCTTTGGATCTATATAAAAGACTCTCTTGGCTAAACTGTGAGGGTCACCTAGAACGTCTAGGATTACGAGACATATCTCATCTTTGCTAGGGAAAGTGGGAGAACATGTTGGGTATAGAGTATGCCCTAGAATACATGTCTCATCGGCTATAGTGCAAGTGGGAGATTGTTAGGATTTATGCCATAAAGCCTCGTAATTAATGATTTATTTAATAATTAATAATAAATTTGATTATTTTATTTGCAATATAATATTATCCATTATATGAAAAATCCAAGGTTATTAGTGTAATTTTGAACAGTATGTGGTTGATATACGGGAGGATCATAATTAAGAAATAACCTAAAGGGTCATAGTATATGGATAAGGTTTGGATGCCTTATCCTCATAACACTATTGGTGCAGCCCACTTTGTAATAGTTACAAATGATTTGATCTAAATCGTTCATGTAGAGAGAATTTGTATAAGACTGGACCACGAAATCTTTAATCTCTCTTTATAAATCCGTTAATTGAGAAGATTAATATTTTATCACGATGATCATATGAGACTCATTTTAATCTTGATTGAGTTATGAACTCCTGCCTGAGAGGGCTTGTCCTTTGATTTGCATGGGTGAGAGTGACGTTTGTAGCCGATTCAATAAGCCTACCATTTTGGGGATTTGACAAAATAGGGAGCTGAGAACATAATCTCACAAGAGGGAATTCACTCATTCCCATTTAGGGTAAGTAGATGAGTAGTTCCCTTAAGTATTGATTTCGAGACTTGAACAATGGGGCCCCACCCTGTCACTGGCCCGAGAGAGACTTAGTTTATGGTTGGATCATAAACAAATTGTTCATTAGAGAATCAGTGGTACTTAAAGTGCAAGATATAATTATAAGGGTAAAACGGACTTTTGACCTAGCTGTAATTACGAACAACTCGTGAAGGATCGACTTGCATGTAGTGATATATCTATGGACACAACTTGTCTTACAATGCATAAGAGTGCAACTCTAGGTCTATAGTGGAGTGATGATGTTGGAAAAGACGATGGAGCCAAGTGGCAAGGACAAGTCGAAAGGCCCAGATGCGGCTGCAGTGCTGGTGCATCAATCCAAAGTCAACCTTGTTAAGGAAAAACTAATTGCGCCCGCATCTGCGGCACATTTGGCTCAATAGTCAGATAAACCTCCAGCTGCTGAAGGAGGAGATGCGACCGCATCTGCTACGCATCTGGAGGTGCCCACGCCAACTCATGCCACTCCCACAAAGTTAGTCACATCCGCTTCTACACAGGTATCAACCTCAAGTCTTTCACCTTGAAAACGCAGGATCAAGATGCTCTCCACACACAAAAGGAAGTCAAGGTGGGATATCTCACAAACTGAAGAAGGATAGGATGCTACGGAGCCAAGACCACCACAGACTGACGAACAAGTGGCTTAAGAGGAAATCCCCACACCTTAGTGGGCAGCCATGGTTGCTGCTGGAAAAGCCAAGGCTGCGGAGATTGCTGAGAAGCTCCGTGAAGAGGCTGAGAGAAGAATGAAGGAGGAAGAAGAAGAAATTGAGGCTAGGATTGCAACCGCAAATGAAAAATTTGTACAGAAAGAAAATGCGGCCACATCCAGACTGCATTTGGCTCAACCACCACTACCAATACCACAAAGCTAGCAAAGGCCATCTGAGGCCAATGCTGCAGATGCAACCGCATCCACGACACATAATAAGGGCAAGATAATGCTGAATTTGACGACTTGTTCGAGTACGAAAATAGGGGACTCACGCCTGATTAGAGCCCCAAAAGAGAAGAAGAAAAAAAAGGTTGGGAGCAGCCTGAAGTTGTCTTCTCTGATAATGATCTGCAGTAAATATCAAAGAGCGAGATGCCTAAATCCTCCAAGGGGAGAACTGAGAAGAAGAAGAAGAGTAGGCCTCAAACTACTCCTAGGCCAAGGACTCACCCAGCCACTGCAGAGAGTCCTATGGCAGAACGCTCTACCCCCTTCGACATCAATAAACGAAAAATTACCATGGGGGACAGAGCAATTATATGTGAGAAGGGTTTCACCAACAAGACGGGCCCCTCCCAAAATTCATCAAAGACGTTATCTGCATGTTGGGATGGGAGTTGTTTTGTGAGCAGCCCACTAAAGCCGCGGTGCAACTAGTTCGGGAGTTTTATGCCCACATGGGGATGAAATTAGGAACAAACTCGAACTCAGAGGGAAGGCAGTGCGATTCTCTGTACTAGACATCAACAGGGTATACATGCTCCCTTTTTTGAGGAATCCTACAAGTAACGAAGCAATGGACAATCCGACTGAGAAGCAGCTGCAGGAGGCCCTAGAGTTCGTTTGGCACAAAGGCACAAAATGGAGAGTTTTGCCACAAGGAGTGAGGACCTTGGTGTCTGCCAACATCAAGACAAAGTCGTATGTGTGGCTTCACTTCCTGAAGAACAAGATTTTGCCCATAACACATGACACCACTATCTCACAGAAGAGGGTCATGCTGTTGTATAGCATCTACAAGGGCCTGGACATCAATCTAGGCAGAATCTTGAGAGAGTAGATTGTGGCTTGCTCTAGAAGGAACGTGGGATGCCTTTTCTTTCCCGCCCTAATAACTAAACTCTGCAGGAGGGCGGAGAAGAGATCGATGCAAGGAAACCCTGGATCTGATGGCCATCAACAAATTGAAGGCCTTGCACGCACATAAGCTCACTTTTCCAAAGAAGCAGCCCATCACTCCTTCTACTCCACACTTTGCGGCCGCATCTCCATCGCATCAAACAACACCAGGACAATCTGAGCCATCCCAATATGACATCCAGGCTCAGATGCACAAATTTCAGGAGCAGAGCAAGGCCTACTGGGCCTATGTAAGAGAGAAGGACGAGGCCATTCGAAAGGCCCTTGCAGAACTAACAAAGGGCAAGACCCTCGCATTACCTGACTTCCCTGCTATTCTCCTAGAGTTTGTTAATCCACAGAGAGATAATTCATCCTTTACCTCTTAGGGGAGTATTATTTCTCTACTTATCTTTATTTCTTTCCTAGTTAGTTTCCTTGTTTTTGTTCTTGTTTAATTTACTTTCTCTCTTAGGATAGATTTGATGCTTTCTAGGATAGGTTCAGTTGTTTTTTTTCTTTGCTTTTATAAAAAAAAATCAAATTTCAAAAACAAGCTTTCACTTTGCTTTCTTTGGTTGTGATGTTAAAGAGTCCTTTATGATGATAACTAGAGCCCTCTCAACTTCAACATACTCTATGCAAATTTAGATTTAAGTTTCATGTACCATATCAATCACTTTTCTTCATAAACCATGCAAGTATGAATTCTCCTTGTGTTTAGACTACTTAGTATACTTAGGAGAATTTAGTTCAATGCTTAGCAAGTCTAGTCAAAACAACACATTGTACCCCGACCCCTCAATATGCCTTATGTTTTAGTCAATGGGGACATTGACCCATTTAAGTTTGGGGGGAGAGTTGTAGTGATAGTGTCATATTGTAAATGTCATCATATGGATGTATCATGTATTACACTACTGCTAGAGCTTCATAAAAGAGAGAGAGAGAGAGAGAGAGAGAGAGAGAGAGAGAGAGAGAGAGAGAAACACTCCTCCTTCCAAGGTTAACCAAGTAACTAGGGGCGGTCATGACACCCATGATCTTCTTTGAATGAAAGGGTGACCTAGAAAGTGAGTATGTGAAAACAGTCTTAGCAGTGACTTGTGCTCGTAGTCAGCTACTTTCACCACAAAGTGCTAGTAAGTTGGAGCCAATGTACGATGTGACAAAAAGACTCTCCTTAGAAAAAATGAGAAAAAGAGCCTAGCAGTAGCATTGAATAAGTTTGGGGGAAGTTATCATCTTTTGTACTTAGAAAAGTTTAAACTTAGCTTGTTAGACAAAGAAATTACCTTAGACTTTATGATTGAGCCTTAGGTTGAATAAATAGAGTAGGTGGATTTGTATGCGAATGGTTTGTCTTGAAAAGTGAAAGATAAAGTCTCATGGGCTAAAACTCCAAGTACTAAAAGTTGAAATCTCTCTTGACAGGCACTATTTTTCAAAACTTCCTTAGGATGCATATTGTTGCTTGTTTGCTTGCTTGTTTGTTTTTACTTAAAATTGCTTGAGGATAAGCAATAAGCTAAGTTTGGGGGTGTGATAATGCTCATTTGTAAGTGTTATTTGGCTATAAAAATTAAGCTATTTGCTTAGAAAGCGAGTGTTTAATGTTATAATTCATGTCATTAAGTGTAAATTTAAGTAAAAACAAGTTTTGCATGTGTTTGAAGTCTTGATTTTGTAAAAATAAGTTTTTAGGTGTATTTAGAGTCATTTTTGTTAAGAAAGTGTTAATTTTTGTTGGTTTTGTGTAGGGGCTGAAAAATGATCCAAATGCGCCCACATTCTGGCCACAACTGATGCAAGTGAAAGATGATCCAAGAGATATGCGACCAAGATGCGCCAGCAATTGAGAGTAGAAGCCAAATTCCAACTGTTATAGAAAGAACTCAAAGTGTGCCCAACTATGCGGCCGCATTTATGCCATTTTGATAACAGCATAATTGCACTCACTATGTGGCCGCATCTGGATCTTTTCGGCAGATTCTCCCAGATTTGCAAGATTTGCAGATAAAATCAATTATTCTCCATCAAATCTCTGAGGATCAAGAGATATGATCGGCCAAGCCTCTCCATACTGATCTTGGCAACAAACTCTACGCCTTGAGGTTTATAAAAGGCAGTTTAAGCTTCAGTTTCAAGGGAGCTTGGATTTCTACTTTCTTCACTAAGTTCTGCAGTTTTCTTTTCTTTTCATCCTTCATACCGAGTCTCCCCCAAGTTTTGTTCATACTTCATTCGAACACGAACTTCGAAAGAAGAGAGTATAAGCACTTGTTCTCCTCGAAAGAGGTTGAGCAAAGTCAAAAAGAAGGAACAAATTAAACTTCGGGTTCTTTATCGCTTTTATTCAAGTTTTGTACGTTCTGTTTTCCTTTAAAGTTTAGTTCCTGTTTTATTCTTTCATTAAGTTGTAAGTTTCTGTTTCATTTATTAAATTTCAATTCTTCAAGTTGTAATTCAAGTTTTGTTTCAAGTTGTTATTGTTTCAATTCCAAACTTTCAGTATAGTTCTATTCCTTTATTTTAATGAAGTCTATCTTTTCTTAATCAAGTTTTCTTTTTATTTTCTACACTTTAGTTTTCTTTCTAATGAGTAGCTAAACTCCTTGGAGGGGATTCAATGAAGTGAATACCCTAAAAAGGAGATACGCCCCACCATGTGATTCTAGCAACTTTGTTTAACATTTAGCATCGTTTTCTTTTATCGAGTTTAAGTTTCATTGTTAGCTTAAACTGATCACTTGAGTTAGCATAGTTTGTGTGAGATTCAATACTGAAAGGGTTGGATTGAGCACGCGTTTTCATAGAAGCAGTCTAGGAGAAGAGTCTAGACATAGAACTTTGCCTTTTGTACCTAGACATAGGACCAAAACCTTTAGAATCATTGAGTTGTGTTCTTTATTTATCTAAGTTAAAACTAGCCATAGACATATGTGTTTAATTGCTTAGACTCCTAAAATCACTTCAAAAAGGGTTGAATAGGTGTTGAACTCGATTCATTGTGTTAAGTGTCAGTTAGGGTAAGTTGCTGGTGCATTTCAGTAGCATTTTGTCTGAATCGCATAGAACTCGAAAGAGTCAGTATACGGGCCCAAGAGGCAGAATCTCTAAAATAGCCGGATCTAGTTAAGCAAGTTTGCGGGCACATGGTGGGTGCATTTCCTTAAGGTTGAATTAGATTTGAATCATCTGCTTCACATTACTATTTTCTTATCGTTTCTTTTAGTTTCCTTTATTTTTATTGCACAAAACCCTACATCTTATTTACTTGGTTACCTTTGGTTACAACTTGAAGGTACTTGTGTTGTTAATTGGAAAATTTTTTGTTAACTGTTCCCTTGGGTTCGATACTTGGAATACTTCCATATATTACTTGTTTGGACAGCGTGCACTTGCGCTTTACTTTTCTGCAGCATCCCATCACTCCACTAATCAGCCATTTTGTTAAAGTCTTAGAAACTCTGACTGCTTCCATTACTCGTCCATTTTGTTAAAGTCTTAGAAACTCTGACTGCTTCCACTACTCGTCCATTTTGTTAAAGTCTTAGAAACTCTAACTGCTTCCACTAGTTAACCATTTTGTTAAAGTCTTAGAAACTTTGACTGCTTCCTATATTGAGTGGCTGCTAGATAAAATTCCTGTCAGAATGCCTCTTTGAACTGTAGCCATGCCACTAGGCCTCCGCTGGTGTCTACAAACCTCTCAGCGGACTCCCACCATAGAAACGCATCTTTCGACATAAATGCCTCACAGGGCACCTTGTGTTCGTCTGGACAGTTCATGAGTCGGAAGATAGTCTCTATGGACGACAGCCACAACTCTCCCACTGTGAGGTCTCTAGAGGACCCATCGAACATGCGAGGATCATACTTCTTGAAATATTTTTTGTACCTCGCCTCTAGAGAAGCACCTCCATGGTTCTGGCCTAACTGTGCCAGTTGATTTTTAACCTTAGTCTGCATTATCCCTGATTGGACACAAACGCTCCAAAATACTTTTCTTGCTCGATTACCTACAAAATAAATGAAAGAAAGACATAAAACTATCTAACTAGCATGAATTAGGAACAATAAATATAGGACTATTTTGGTCCTATCACTCAGGAGTGGAATTCCATGTATGTTGTCAGGGCTTTCTTCCCTAGAGACCATAAGAACTTTTTGTCGCCAAGTCCAGCCACAATGGCTATGAGTGCTACTCCATCGGTGTAGCTTTTGATCTGGAGCGCTTCACTGTTGAACCTGGACACATATTCCCACAATGTTTCGCTTTTTCCTTGTTTGATGGTGAGTAGGTGGGTCGGTGGCTTCTTTTGATCCCGACCTCCTAGGAATTGGGTAATGAAGGCTCGAGCTAACTCTTGAAAGGATGAGAAGAACTTTATCTTTGGGTGTTAGAACCATTTTCAAGCTGGTCCTGTGAGAGTAAACGAGAAATATCAACACTTGATTGCATCTCGAACTCTATAGAGTTCCATCCATGACCGAAACGAGTCAAGATGTTCGATAGGGTCTTTTGTTATGTTGTATGTTTTCATTGTTGGTAATCTGAACTTTGGAGGAACTTCTTCTTGCATAATCTCGTCAGTAAATGGTGGGTCGACTTGCTCGAGTAGGTTCTCTAGATTCAACCCATTGTTGTTATGTGCCTTCTTTATATCTCCAGGTTGACTCTAGATTTTGTGTAACTCGAGCGCCTAAGGTCTATTTTCTAATCTCACCGTCCTTGAGCTCCATTTTCTTCTGGTTGATGAGGTTTCACATATTTGATCCTAGGTCAATTTCATCGGGCTTGCTAATCTTTCTGGTTGCAAAACAGGTGTGGCGAGTGCATTCACTTTGAGATACATTTCAGATCTCGCTATGGTGCACAATCCTTGTGTGAGACTGATGGCTGTTGGCATGGGATAGTTGTCCTCTAGGGCTGGAATGAGCTGGTCTCCTATCGTTTCCTCCTAGGCATAGCTTCTCAACTGGGGGTGGACCTCTAACTTGCGACTCTCCCTCCCCTTCAACGGTCGAGCCCTTACCTTTAGTCGGGCCCCAGGTCATAGATTGTCAATCTTGTTCCAGTCTATCCCCTGGTCTACCACATTTCGGTCGGTCCTGGGGACCCTTGAACATCCCCTTGATAACTAGATTAGGTTGTCGTAGAAGTTTCAAGATTTGAACTAATACTCTACTCCATCATTTGGACCCTTTCTTCTAACGTTGCCAATTGGTTATGTTCAATAGGGAGGACATCCCCATTCTAGGCATTGTGATCCCTAACTGCTACTCGTCGGAGATGTTGCTCACGATTGGAGTCTTCTCCGTCAACCACCTAATTACTTTCATTCCTTTTTCCATTCATGGTATCGAGATATGAAATCACCGATAAAGCACTAAATCGTTCCCATAGACGGCGCCAATTGTTGATACCGTAATGTGGTTCTCTAGATCAACGGTGAATTTGTATTATCGAAATCTGCTTGTAAGACAGAAATAGGTGAACAATGGGGTACTGCTAAGCCACAAAAGTGGTCGTATTTGGACGTACCTTTGAATGTTGCTCTCACCGCATTTTTATACTCTTATATTTCTAACGTATACTTGAGCTCTCCAATATACTCCGAAAATCTTGTCAGGATTCTCGGGATGCTCTTCGTTAGAAGAGAAGAGTAATGGTTGGGGAACGGCACATGGGGCCTCAAATCAAACCCCAATAAAGTTGATCGTTGCTGATCGAGCTGACCCCTTAAATCCTAAAATTATGGCGTACTTAAAAATAAATTAAAAAAAGTAAATCAAAACAAGCAAATTTCATACCAAATGAATAAATAAATAATGGGATAATTAAAACTCATTCAAAATCGAAGTGTATCTAGAACCTGGAAATGAAAATAAAATTTAAAGAAAAATGAATTTGTTTTCAAAAGCAAACTTTCAAATAATAAGAAGATTTAATCAAACTTAAAAAATTTTACAAAATTTTAAAATTTCATACATGCATCTTATCATTGTTTTTGGCTAGCTCATTTGGGTGATAGATGTCCCGAACACAAATCTCCCTCTCTTGAGCCTCTCTCAGGTTGCTATCTTCCTGCTAAGTTTGTCATCCTTGGTCTTCTCTTCAAAAGCTCTTTTTCATAAATACTAGTATACATCTTTCTTGGTCACCACCAATAACAAAACTTTCTTCCCATTTTTCATACTAAAAAATCAATAAGTAAAAATCATAAGACTCTTCTGTTTGACATCTTTTTCCTTCAAATCTCACAATACTCTCTCTCATTCCTCTCGACACCACTCCACCCCAACCCTGATCACCCCTCTGCATTTTGCCCCTCACCCACCAATTTAAGACCGAAAAATTGATTTGACCATGCGAATGCAATATGAGAGGTATACAATATGAAAAAGTGTGACATACCTAGCTTTGACAATAGATTGGAGTTTTGAAACTCTAAAATACCTAAATGCTCGATCCCTGAAAACTTTGCTAATAATCATAAACGATGAAGGTTGATAGGAGTTAGTTGATCGAATATTACTTGCTGTAAAACGGTGGCCAAATCGAAAAAAATATACATTTAGATTTAAGAATTGGAAAGATAAAATACTAAAAATTTTAAATTTTGTTTAAAAAATAAAAGAAGATAACAGAAAATTAGAAGATAAATAGAAATTCAAATCTAAATTTCCCAAATCTAGGGATGGAAAATTTGGAAGAGTTGGAAAAAGACTTAGTTACACCTTCCAAAAATTAAGGGCATGACATTTGTTTTTATCGGTAGGGGGTAAATAGGGAAGAAAAAGGGCAACCGAAATTTATCTTGATTTAGCAGTGATCATATTTCATCACCTTTTTCTTTGGTCATTTTTGTATATGTGGCTATTTAGTCCAATTTCCCAAAAAATTTATTGTTTTCGAGCTCAACCATGGGATGGGAGCTATAGCTGGAATGGAAACGTGTTTAGTTTTTTGATTCATTTGTGATGTGTAAGTCCATCATTAGCTAAACAATCATTTTATTATGTCATTTTGAGCTTTGCTCTAATCAAAGCTACCACAAATTAAAAATGTCTAAAAAAGTTCTCTACATAAAATAAGGGACCTACAGGCTACAAGTTCACTACAACTAGGGATGTCCATTTAACCTGCGGGGCAGGGGCCCCGCGGGGACCCGCCCCGATTACACGGGGAATGGGGGAGGGAGCGGGGAGGGTTTTTTCCCCGTTGGCTAAACGGGGACGGGGACGGGGACGGGGAATATATTCCCCGCCCCGCCCTGCCCCGATTCCGCGCCCCACCCGCCCCGATTAATAATATATATATATATATATATATATATATATATATATATTATTACCTATAAATAGAATTTTTTTAAAAAAAAAAAACTATAGTAAGAATTAGTTTAAGACTATTTCGTTATAAAAAAAAAAAAAAAAAAAAATTAAAGTCTATGTTGTAATATTAAAATTTGAATTTTTAGAAATTAAGTTGTTTCGATATTATAGTATTTTTACTTATGGTATATTATTGTTTTTATTAGGAAATTTTATAACATTTACTTTAAATAGAATTATATTGAAAATTATTCATTTAGAAATAATTTTTATTATGGTTGAGAATAAATTTTAAAAATAAAAAAGATTAAAAAAAACAAACAAAAAAAAAAAACGGGGAAAAATTCCCCGCGAGGAACCCGATCCTTGCGAATTTCCAGCGGGGAATCCCCGCCCCGATCCCCGAGAAATTAAACGGGGAATTTCGTGGGGACGGAGAATTTCGTGGGGACGGGGAATGAAATGGGGGGCGGGGACGGGGAATCCATTCCCCGGCCCCGCCCCGTGGACATCTCTAACTACAACAATCACAAAATATCTTGAATAATCAACTCATAAAATCTTCCCTCAAATTGGGGCAAGCATATCATTTATAATGAAGAATATAGGTCTCAAGAGAATGATTTGGAACTCCTTCAAAGCGAAAACATACAGTAGAAAACGCGATCTCAATCTTCCAAAGAACAAGGCTTGATTTTCAAAATGGAATGATTATACATAAAATAATAATAATAATAAATATAAATAACAAAGATATGAATATACAATTTTGTCCCATCTTTAAAAAAAAAAAAAATTGGCTCCATCCATTTTTAGAATAAATTTCATGGCTTTTTTTTTTTCGAAAAATTATTCATGTTACTATCACTTGCACCCTCCTAGTTTTTAGGTGCATAGTTAAACTACCAGCAACATTGTCCAACCAAATAATTTTTCCTTGAATTTTCTTGAAGCTTTCCCTGGGGTGGACTGAGGATGAAAGAAGATAACGTAAGGAACTTCCAACTTTCATACAGCTGCTTTCCAAATTCATTGGCTTATTTTTTTCAATTTCTAAATATTTTTTTGTTTAAATCTTTCATCCCAAAACGAAAGCTTTTAAGTTTATTTCATTTTGCATGTTTTAGTCCATTTTATTTTGATATGTAAATTTTTAAATTTTGTACTTTAGGAAACGTTTGATAATCATTTGGTTTTCAATTTTTTGTTTTTGAAAATTAAGTTTATAACCACTACTTCCACGCGTGATTTTCTTTGTTTTGTTACCTACTTTTTGCAAATATTTTCAAAATTCAAGTCATGTTTTAAAAACTAAAAAAAAAAAAAATAGTTTTTAAAAACTTATTTTTGTTTTTGAAATTTGGTCAAGCATTTAAATGTCTCTAAGATGAAAATCATTCTAGACAAATCATGAGAAAACAAACACAATTTTCAAAACTCAAATAGTTATCAATCGAGACCTTAGTCTTTCAACTTTAAAAAAAAAACAATTTTGATCCTTATCATTATTCTATCTATTAATATAGATGCGTGATAAAACTTCAAATATATACATTAACATGTTAATGTAGGCTCATGAATTAAAGCAACATTAGCCAACTTTCGTAGATGCGATATATGCCTATGTATGCATGTTAATACACGTATTCAGAATCATGCCTGCCATAAAATAACAAGAAGAATGGACAAACTTAAAAGTTGCATAGTCTCTTGGGCTCGAATCTGACCAAAGATCAAACTATATTCTATGAAATATTATTATACCCAAACTTGGACTTCGCGAATTTAGATGATATTGACCACCAAGACAGTCCACAAATTACAAATCCACCCTATCAAACTTGATTTTTTTTTTTCTTTTTTCTTGTTTTCTTTTTTTTTCCTCAAAGGAAAACTTGTACATTTTAATCTCTCTCTGGGACCTTCCTATGAACTTGTACGTTAAATTAGAAACACAAAATAGGCGACCCACATGGATTTCTAACTCTTGATACAATGTATTACACAACATGGATAACCAGTTTTTTCAACCAAAAAGAGCCTCTAAATTATTACTTATTGATCCCAGTAATTCCTCAGTTGAGACATATGTAGAAGTAATTCATCTCGACCTAAACCTGTGACGCTACTCGTCATGATCCAAGAAGGATGTACCTTGTAATTCTGTCTGATAAATTGTTGAAAGTCCCTGGTGTTCTCATCGGGTCTTTTTCCTTTGCTGGCCTTCATTTTGTCACACTTTGTGAAAACAAAGGTCATCGGTATCTGAAAACACACAACATGGCATAAAATACTTGGAAAGTACATCAGACAAGGACTATATGTATTCAACTATTACCACATTTCGACATATAAAGCAATGAACTTAAGTTCAGATGGCATACATTGTTGCGGCCAAGCCAATTGGCGGAATCTAAGTCTATCTTTTGAGGTGGAACACTTGCATCAATAAGAAGCAGCACAGCTACTAAAGTATCTCGGTTTATAAAATAGCCTTTTGTAAACGAGGACCAATCCATTCGTGCAACTTCCGAGGCTTTGGCAAAACTAAATCAAATTTGAAGTATTAAACAATTATTGAACAAGATGTAGAACTAGAGATTGTATTGCAGTTGGAGTAAATAAATGATTATAGCAAATAATTAATGCAAGACGTAGACAGCATGTCTAAAATCCATGTTTTATACAAAATAGGTTAAAAACTATGTCTATCTTGAGAAGATATCAATGCTCTATGGACTTCTTTTTGGTCGAAAGTTGACACCTTTTATTATATTAACAATAATAATCTCGATGGCACAAAAGATCTTAAGGCAAGGGGAAATTCTTGAGAGACCAAATTAGAGAAAAAAAGAAAAGGCACCTTTCTTAAAAAATGGCAAAGAAATACAACGACGAAATCTTTTACGTTTTGGTTCCATTCCATATCATATTCTGTTGACATAAGAAGGATGCCTGATAATAGCATCTTAATATGATTCATTTGCAATCACAAAAAGACGATATGGAAGACCATTTTCTAAGAGTGCAAGAAAAATATTCAGGATTAGGAAAAACACAAACACGTACAAAATCCAACGGTTAAACATCAACGGGCCAGACAATGATACAAGAAGATGTCGCTGGAAATCAAGTAAAGAGGAACAAATATTTCAGATTAGGAAACAAAACGATTCCAACCTGAAGTTCAAAGATGCAAATGATAGGAGATTTTGATTTTACCGAGTCAAAAAATTCATTCTTAACCTGGATTGAAAAAAACACAAATAAACCTCAAAAGGTAATGGTTTGTCAAGAGTCGACAATTGATATTTGTCTAAGAAGTCTAGTTCATTTAGATTGATCTCCATTTAAATAAAGAAGCAATAATTTTCTAACATATTGAATAAGATTTAATAAACTTCCACAAAAATTTCTCTATGTTATGTCAAAGCTTGAGAACTCAAGTTTCAAAATATTAGGTAATATTAAGGTATTTCCATGGATCTCACTGACTTGGTTTCTTCATGGATTCAAGGTAAATTTTTGCAGATCTCTTGATCAAGCAAAGTGGTGATGAGACAGAAAGAAAAATTGTAAACATCAGAAGACTTCGTCCCAAGGGGATGGTACATTTCTGTTGAATGAGGTAGGGGCAAGATTTTATGAGTGGACTGTAACAGCCCGAATTTTCCAATACGGTCATTCTAACAATAATGCGGAAGCGTAACAATTAAAACTAAAATAGACTTACACAAATTCAACGAAAGTAATTTCTTACAAAGGATTTCTAAAAGAAACTATTAAATCCATAACAACAACTTTCTAAGTCTTGTGCCAGAGCGCTAAACTTCACTTCTTTTGAGACTATCACTTGATCCTTCGTCTAAAAACATTTTTAAAAAAAAAAAAATGAGTACAGTAATACTCAATAAGCAATTTCAACATCAAGTTCAGAAATTCATATTCTTCAAAACAAAACATAGAAATTCAATTTAACAAATCATTTCAATAGTTGAATCAAAAGTCATTTGTTCGGTCATTTACCTTTCAAAACCATCATAAACAAAATGCAAATATCATTGAAAAACTTTTAATATAACTATTAAAACTTTCAATCAAAACTTTCAGAAAACAAAAATCTTTCAATCATACAAACTTTCAAGACAACTTTTCAATTGAACAAAACTTTCATTTAACCAAAACTTTCAATTCAAACAATACTTTCAATTCAAACAATACTTTCAATCAATCAATATTTTCAAATATCAAAGTGGGAATATGCATTATTTGAGTAGCCTTCAGAACATATATGATGGTTACTCGTCGGTAACACCAATCAGTCATTCAGAATATTCAACCAGAGTTGTCGATAAAAATCGACCAGAACATTCAATTCAATTACTTAAGTGTGAGGCCATGTGAATGAAACACACACATGAATCTTCATTCCAAAGGAATGTCAAACCACAAACTGTGCCTTCCCACAAATAACCTTTAATCAGTCATAGATGTCGATAAAATCGATTAGAACAATCAATATAATTACTTAAGTGTGATATATTACTTAAGTGTGAAGCCACGTAAGTGAATAACACACACATGAATCTTCATTCGAAATGAATGTCAAACCACAAATGTGTCTTCTCACAAATAAGCTAGAACAATTCCATCAATTCCAATTTAGGCTACTACCACAAATAAGCAAAGCATTTCCAAAACAGAAAATTGGCATATCCGGATAGCCCTATTGAATCAGTCAAATACTATCCAAAACGGTAAACATATGCTTTCATTTAGCAAAACAATTTCAATCGATTTCAAATCACATAAAAACATGCTTTCAGATATTTTGTCAAATAACAATAATCAAAATAGAAATTATTCCAAATTTTCTATTTTGGAAGTGATGTAGAAACTACTTATCTCGATCGATAATCCTACAATTCTCAATCTCATTCTCAATTCCAAATCTAATCCACTTTCTTCAATCATCAACTTTTCCTAGAAGTCCAAACATATTCAATACTTCATTGATTAAAACCCAAAATTCTATCTTAAAGGTCCAAAAGCTTATCTAAAATATAGACAATCTTAACTACCCAATTTTTCTCATTCAAAACAATTTTTTGCATAAAAAGTTAGGAAAAATAGGGTTTTTTGACTAAAAAAACAGCACTGTAGACTGACTTAAAAACACTTTAAAATCCAATTAAAATCGTATTAAAATCGATAAAATCAATGCCTTTTAATATGTAATAAAATATCAAACAATTTTTCAATTCTACAATTTTTCAAACCTTTAAAACTATCATAAATTATGGACAAATAACCCAGAAAAAATTCTGCTCATTAAACAAAACTTTCCAAGATTTTAACATCAAAAGAATCAAGATTTGTCATTTTTTAACCCAAAAACCAGATCTGAAAAGCTTGATAAACTGCTGTAAAAACCATAAAAACATACAATTTTCATGTAAAAATCAAAACTATACATTATACTTTTTTTTTTTTGATGAAAAACCAAACTTTCATTGAGAAAAAATGAAAGAATACAAGGGCCTACAAAAAAGAAGGGCCCACAAAAAAAAGGGGAGCCGCTCACAAGAACGGGCTTCAATCAAGTAAAATAAGACCTAGCGAATAATTACAAAAAAGCTTCGACCCCGAGGCCCAGAGAGAAACATAGAATCTAACAAGGGACCAAACATCATCAAACAATCTCTCCCTCCCCTTAAAGATTCTATTGTTTCTCTCGGTCCACAGGCACCAAACAATATCACAAACCCCTGCCTGCCACAAAAACAACCCTTTCTCTCGAAAAGGCGAGAAAAGAAGGAGCTCCACAAGCAAATCAGTACAACTCTGAGGCCTGGAAAAACTATAGCCAAACTCGTTCAGAAAACAACTCCATACTCCACGCGCAAAAGCACACTCCCAAAGGATATGGATCAGGTCCTCATCTGCCCTCCTGCAAAGAATACAACACAAAGGGCCAACTAAAGGAGAACCACGAGCCACGATCCGATCAAGGGTGTTAACCCTGTCGTGCCAAACCTGCCACAACAAGAACTTAACCTTCTTGGGAACCTTAACCTTCCACAGCGAGGAGAAAGCAGAATCTCTCGAAGGGTGCGGACTAACAAGCGACTGAAAGAAAGACCCACACGAGAAACCCTTCGAAGGCAAGGGCTCCAAAGACGAACATCCCCCCGCGTGAGACTCAACTGGGCCTGATTAAGGATGGACAACAACTCGACGACCTCAGTTGTTTCCCTAATGGTCAAAGCAATGAGGGACTACAGAAAGGGACAAAGGGCCATCAACTTGAAGGATTGAAGCCACTGTCTGGTTCTTAAAGAGGGACAGGTGATACAACCGAGGAAACAAGGAAAAGAGGGGAGTATCCCCCAACCACTTATCCTCCCAGAAAAAGGTACCCCTCCCATCCCCCACCACACACTTCACGAACTGCGAAAAAACAGGAAACTCAGAAGAGATTTCTTTCCAAGAGTTTCTGCAAGTGCCAATAGCGCCCCCAACAGTCCACTCAAAAGGATAAGGGCCATACTTACTTACAATGACTTTATGCCATAAGGTATCAACCTTTAATTTAATCTAAAAGACCTAATTAGAAAAACTTTGATAAAAATTATGCAAACAAAAAAAAACTAAAAACTTTTTAGGGCAAAAGATTTCAAGAATCTTTTCATTCTAAACTATCAAGAACGAAGCCAAAAAGAAATCAAAACCCAAAAAACCTTACAAGAACACTTCAATAATCAAGAAAAAAAAAAAGGAATCAATAAGAGCAATAAAGAAAACTTACTGTCTTCCTTGTTGGAGAGGAAGGTCTAGAGGGTTTCTTCTTTTTTTTTTTTTTTTTTTTTTTGCCGTCAAAACTTTTGATCAAAAAGGTTAGGGCTTAAGAAACCCTTTTTAAAAGAACTCTAATCCAAAGTCTTAAAATATTATCTTCTCTTTTTAAAAAAAAAAAAAGAAAATAAAGATTTATCTCCTAATTTAAAAGAAGATAAAATCCTAATTCAAAAAGGTTTTAGAAAAATCAATAAAACAAATAAAATAAAATAAAATAAAAATTCTTTTTTTTTTTTTCGGTTGTTACATTGACACTCAAAATCTTTACGGTTTTGATTCCAGAGTCCAATTCAATTTTTAGAATTCTGAAGAGAGCTTTGGGCGGCTAGTTAAAAAATATATATATAAATTAGAACATTTAAAACGCTCGCTTAGATCTCTGAAAGATTCATTTCTTGCAAAAAACAGTAGCAGAATTATAGCAGGTGGCAGAAATATAGCAGTATAGCACCACAACCATAAGAAAACAAATTCATGTCATAGCACCATTATGAAGTATGCATATCTACAATTGTATATCATGTTTTTTCTTATGACAAGCCTCTCAATGCATCAAGTTGGTAGTAATTTGATAGAACCCAAATGTATTGAAATATGTAAGATAACAAAACAGTAAGATAAACCAAGTAATTTGAGGAACTTGGACCCTCCCCTTTCTTGAGCACTCTCACTCAAGCCCTAAACCAAAACTCACTAAATCAATGCCTACCTTCCCCTTTCCCACTCTCTCTATTTATAACCAAATACCATAACCAACTCCCTACTAATTACTAATATACCCTTAATACCATTCCTATCATAATTAGTCACTTAAACAGGTTTGCATACCAGTTTGACAATCCCCCAGTTTACCTTTTACTCAAGAAATTATAGACAATATCAAGACCCGTATGACCGATCCGATCATTCAAACATCAATAGAAGCTAGAAATGGCATGCAAATTCTAAGAAGTACCTATGAACTTAAAATACCAAGTACGCAAATTTGGAAGAGCAATAGTGTATTATTAAGAGATAAACAACACGGAGCAGCCATTGGAGTATCTAATTAAGAACTTGAAACCAATACACTAACAGGTGCTAGCAAGACAAACAATAATTTCTTTTCCCCAACTGTACTGATCAAATCATATCAGTTAACATAGAATCTCCAAGTGACTCTCTTGGAACAAAATTTCACCAAAAAGAACAGCACCCACTATGCAAAAACAAAAAGTAATAGCACAAATTTGCACATAAACTCCACAATCGTAATAGACGTATGCAGAAGAGTATAATCCAGCTTATCAGAACAAACACCACATGCAAGAAAAGAAACAGAAATTACCCATAGCCCGGCAAGTCCACTATGTACCAGCTTTTATTCACCCAGAAATGATTAATCAGCGCGTCTTCCCTGGAACCAAACACAAATTCTCAATCATCAAAAACCCAGTAACCACTAAAACAATCCAATCGCATACGGCCCTTCCCCCCAACACAAAATCAAAATTTAAAAAATAGTTAAAACAAACTAAAATTAATGAAACCTGGCTTCTTGGATGTAAGCGCAACTTCCTTTTTTCGAACAAGGGCATTAATAAGGGAAGATTTACCAACATTGGAACGACCAAGAATCGCAAATTCGGGTTTGTTATGTTTAGGGCAATCCCTGGCCAGTGCGCTGCTTTTCACGAACTCGACCTCTTTGACACGAGAGTCGCCGGCGTAAGGGCCGAGCACAATGTTGGAGCCTGGAAGGATCATTTCTTCGGAGACCTCATCGGCGTCGACTCCGGGAGGAACAAACAGAACCGTGCGGGCAAAACGAGCGCAATCGGAGATTGAGGGCTTAGCGGAAAGAAGGTGGGACGGGGCACGATTTGGGGCCTCTGGATAAGGGTGGGGAGCGGTGGAATGCGAAAGAGGGGCTCTGAAAGAGAGAAAGTGAGGAGAGGTTTTTGGAGAGAGAGTGGGGGAGAAGAGAGAGGCGAGAGGGAGGTTTTGGAGGCGGCTGAGGCTTTTCAGTATCATTCCGTTTGTAATCGGGAGGAAGACGGACCGGTGGCCACCGAGGTTTCAGCAGGCAACGAGACTTGGAGCTGTGAAAATTTTCATGGTCTAATTTCCAAATGCTAGAAAGCTATTGGGGAAAAATCAAAATCAACTTCTTGATATTTCAACTTTTAATTTTATTAAATTATACCTCAAATTTAGATAAGTATTGCAATTTTAACCTTAAATTTTTAGTGTTGCAATTTAAATTCTAAAATTTTCTTTCCTTTTTTTTCTTTTTGAATTCCATAACATTTGGAGGTTGCGATATTCTTCTCGGGACGTGTGAATTAACAATGAGGTAGGTTCATTTTGATGCTAAAAAAATATTCTTATGCATTGAATGAATTACAAAACATATATACTAAAAAAAACTACAAAATGTTTGTATGGTATAAAATTGATAAGATTTTAGAGAAAAATAAAATTAGAGCAAACTTTTTTTGAAATTTGTAAATTTTGACAAAGTTATTGTAACGACCATAAAACAAATAGCTTAAACTAGGAAGTGACACAACTAAAGCCTTTTATGCTTCGAAAATTTTGGCAGCATAACGACACTACTACAAGGAAACCAAAATTTCTAGGAACCTGAAAAGTAGGAAAAGCGCACTTCCATAACTCATAAATCACTTCAACACCTTCCAAACTACGAATATGCTGAAATTCAGTCTAACATCGTCCATAAGAACAAAAGAACTCAATAGGAAAGCAAAGAAAAGAGTTCAATAAGAAGACCACTCAGAGTTCAACAAAGCCAACACATAAGAACAAAACTTAAAAGCACGACTAAAGCTAAGACCCTAGAAACGCTCTACGCCAACTCCATAGCCTCGCCAAGCTAACGCCCTTGCCACGCCTTGTAAGTCTAGGCACCATTTGCAAAAGAACCAAAAGGGTAACATGGGTGAGTATAAAAATACTCAGTAAGTAGTCACACTTAAAATCCAAAGGTTCACACACCACGCAAAAATCAACCAACAAACCACAAACCACAACGTTTCCTGATCTTACTCAAGCTCTACACTATCTTGGCTAAATGACCACCTAACCCACCCCCACCTACGGTATTGCCTCATTGCTATACCCCAGAGCTATGCTTCCGATCCGTGGGGCTTCATCCCCACAGCTAGCATACAGCAAAAAGGTTCGCAACCCTCAAGTCACACCTTGAAAGCCCACCGGCCCTCTAGCTAGCACCTGCAATGAAGGACACACCATCCATGCCATCACACATCAGGGTACACAACGCACTAGCTAGTCTCTGCAATGAAAGACACCCTTCATGCCATCACATAATAGGTACACAACCCACTAGCTATCACATCACATAAACATCCTAGGCAAGCATGCTCCAGGTGGGGTAGTAGGTATCACCAGCCTAATGATCCTAAGTCATTCTCTCTATCAGGGTCCTCAAGACCAGACAACCATATTTGTCAACAACACACAAGGTCAGGACAACCAACGCCTTACGATTAAGTTCATCAACCACCCAAAAGATTCTCAAGGCCACACATCAACAAGCAACAAAAATTGTGACCCTTTTCCACTAACCATAAATCACAAATCTCGAGCATAGACTCATGCATAAGCTCAACAACATTCTTAAACAATAACTTCACTTAACTGTAGCCCCTACGCATGTTAGCGGCATATAGCCCTAAGCAATTCTTGCCAAGGCTAACCCTCTAAACACTCTAGGAACCATAACGGTCATTATTCTCCCATTTACATCCAGTGCCAACTAAAACATGTTAAACATAACAAGTCATTCTGAACCATTCTAAACACAATAAACATGGATAATGACCCTGAACATTGTATATTTTTAAGGTGTTCTAAATTGCCCACTAGCAAACCTAACAAGTCAAGCATCCTGCATGACGTCAACCCATCCAACATCTCAAGAAGCTAAACCTCAGCCATCCATTCAAGCGTTTCAAGCATATTGTACTCAGACAAACATCCAAACATCTCAAGTAGAGACTACTTAACCATTTAGTCCATTAGCTCAAACATTTCTACAGCTAACCAAACATCTTAGACAGTCCAAACATTTATGTTCATTCAATTTAAATCAACTATCTATACGTTCATACTTATAGCGAAAACACATTCATAGTCATACATGTGTTCCAAAACTCAACTCCGTAACCAAGCTCTAAATAGTTGTTCCAAGTTAACACTTATATGAACATAACACATGATCGAGCCCCTCTAAACCCCATACCAAAAATCATAAATATTGCAAACTAGTCCAAACAGACGTGGAACCCCTTTAAACACCAAGCCAAAGTATAATAATGTGAACCTCATCCCCGAGAAGTTTACTAAGCATGTCATACAATGACCAACATACTAAAGCGCATACTTAAAAGAACATACTCAATCCACTCAATCCTACATGTATTACGAAATCCAAGAACTCAGTATCTAAAACATTAAAGAGTTAACCAACTAGGCTACTTACCTTTTTTTTAAGCAAAATGATTAGCCACTTCCAAAGCACCCCAACTCCCTTTAGAAGTTCTTAGCACCACCTAAAAGAATTTCCAAAGAGAACAACGCTTAGTATTTGTACATACATATAATCTAACAAAAACTTCCAAAACCACTTGCAGAAATACTTCTAACAACAATCTAAACTTAGTCCTTTAGGCTAGAGAACTTACCCAAATAATTTCAAGATTCAAGGCAACCCGAAACTCGAATACTTGATCTCGAATAGCCAAATGAAGTCCTAAAAATAAATAACAAACCGTTCTAAAATCAAACCATGAGTTCAATTGAGTTGAAATGGAAATTTTCCAATAAAACTTACCCAAAACAACATTTTCACTTGTTGAATTTAATGTCGAATTGATCTGAATTCGACAACCTGACCTCCAAACGCAACGGGTGTTCTGAAATTAAGTTTTAAGAATAAAAGATTAGCCTCCGAACACGAAAACAGCACCATAATTCATCTTTAAAAATAAAAAAACCACCTTGAATAATCGTCAGAAAATTTACCCACTCTAAAATGAGGCTCTTCACGGTTGTACGTTGTTGGCCTTGCCAGAAAAATGATCTCAAACCCACCTCACAACCCTGGTCGCTTAATCCGCAAGGGGGAGTGAAAGAGAGCTACAGGGATCTGGGCGTGCGGCAGAGTGACTGATCGTAGTCCAACAAGCGACGTGGCGGTTAGGCGACAAGGGCGTGCGATTCATGTAGGTTTGCAGCGTTTTGGTTTGGAAAAATGTCAGTTTGACGAGGGAGAGGCTAGCGGCGTGCTACAGTGGGGGTTGGCATGCTGCGACAGTAGCGATCTAGGCACCAGTCGGATAGCTGCACCGGCGAGGGATAGAAGAGAAGAAAAATCGATGAAGATGGTGGTTGAGGGTATTGTCAGCATTGTTTAAAATGTCGAATGACATCCTGAAATGTCGTTCGACATTTCCAGATGTCGGAGGGTTCGACATCTTGATGAAGGGTAAAATATCATTTTCCCAAGATGTCGAGGAAATGTTGAGATGTCGAAAAAATGTCGATATGTCGAGAAATATCGAGAAAATGTTGACAAATGTCAAGGAAATCTTGTAAAATCTTGGTAATTCTTATAATTTCTCTCTATCTCTAACTCTTGGCCTCCCGTCTCTTTCTCTTTCCATTATTCCTTTTCTGTCCCTTCTAACCTCTCAACATATACTTTTATAATTATATAGTTATTTTTTAAAAGTTTAATACAGTATCGTGAAAAATGTGCATGCATCTACAAAAGTGTTGTATTAAGTTTTTTTATATCTATCTTTGTGAAAAAAAATTAATATTTATGAATTTATTATATTTTTTACAATCATTTGTCATTTATCAACATTTGATATCTCTCTTAATCAAGTTTCAAGTTCAAAATGTTGATGTCGGCTGAAATGTATAGATACTGATTTTATGAAAATGTCGGCATATTTATAAATACTAAATTCGTAGTTTTATAATTATGATTAATACAAATTATGAATTATATCATCATTAAGTTATAATTAAAGTCTCATTAATTAATCAAAATAAGTTTCATCAATTTTCACGTTTTTAATGATTTTTTTTCAAAATTTCACCAACATCGGCATTCCTCATATAAATATTATTTATATTTTTAGATTAATGATGATCATAAAGGCCAATTATAGCCTAATTCCATAGTTAAAATTTTATTACTAATTCAAATAATTTCCATGATTTCTATAAATTTTCCCAAAATTTCTGTCGACATCAACATTTTGAACCTTGATTATAGTATAATTAAGTCATAATTAAAGTTTCATGAAATAATTCAAACAATTTTAATCAATTTTCATTTTTTTCCCAAATTTTTGTGCGCATCGACATTTACATCTACGTATTGGCTTAAGTTTTAGATATGGTGATTAAAAATTGAAAATTATAGTCTAGTTGAGCCACAATTAAAGTTTCATTGACTAATTCAAACAATTTTCATTAATTTCTACGATTTCCATAAAATTTTCCCAAAATTTCCATCGACATTTCCATTTCCATCGACATTTCCATAAAATCTGGACCTTGGCATTTTCATCGACATCGACATTTCAAACATTTGTTGTCGGCTGTGAGAGGAGAAGAAAAAGAGGAAATTTGGGAAAGATTGCGATGTCATAATAGGGTTTCTTTTTCCCCTTTTTTTTATAAGCAAAACCCCAACATATTTTCCAACTTTGCCCTCTTCCTTATCTCTAAATTAAACCCTAACAAAACAACCCCAAAAATCAATCGAGCCCAATTCCTTTAAGATAAATTTCAACCTAAAATCTAACAATAGGTTTGTCCCAATTTTAAATTTTGCTTAAACTCTAAATTGTTAGGTAACTTTAAGTCAATTAACTTGGCCTCAACCATGACACAATCAATCACGAATCCATTGATTCCAAAATCCCCTAAGATTAGGTATTTAAACTCTCTTTCAGAAGAGATAAAGTAAGTTCATTCTAGCCGCCAAAAATACTCACAAAACCTTAATTCTCTCTCGATTCTCTTACTGATTTAAGCATTGGAACCTGTGTGGCCTATGTCACACCGGTACTGGTGTGCAGGTTTCTCTTCTCTTGCAGGTCACGTTCTTCCCTCTAAAATTACAAATTTACTATTATTGTCACTTGGAGGTGGTACATGCTAATGTGTAGAATTATCTGGCAATAATTTGTGTGATAATATGTGCAAGTGTACACATGAACTATAGCAAGCAGTAAGTAAATTATCATATTCTACAGGGATTATAAACTTTTCAACTCAGCAAGAATTAATTCTCAGCAAACTCAATTGGTAACAGAAAATAGGTTCGAGAAATGCTATGGAAAAATAACATGTTTAAGTAAAATTAAATGCTAAACCAAAGAATAAAGCAGAGTAAAATAGAGTAAAGGAATAACGCGTAACAGGCTTGTATTATAAACTAAAACAAGTTCGGATTAGGGAGAGGTTTGCAATTGTTTTAAGTAAAGTGCTGCAACAAAATCTTTGTTCTCTTAACCCACACACAGCCCTCTTTTCAATCTGCTTCCTTCTTCCCAATCTGCCCTAATGAGAACGGTTGCTTCTGCATTTAAAGCTCTCTCTAAATGTAAAACAAGGGCCGATTAGATGTTTTCAGGCATGTGGCTATCTACCAATGACTTCTGCATTCGATTTGGCATATTCTGCTCTAGCTCAGTTTAATGAAACACATCACATGTGCCAATTCCACACGAATTTCAGATCCATAATTTGCTCTAGCATATAATTGAAGGGAATAATCTAATTAAACCCTAGCGGAAGCTTCAGAATCAGTTTGAGTTTATTTAGAACAAAATAATAATATTAGGGTTAAGCATAAACATACCTTGAATAAAAGAAGTTCTTCTTGTATACTTGGTCTCTTCCACAAAAATCTTCCTTGCTATTTCTCAAACAAAGGATCAAAAGAGCTTGTAGAAACCTTCTTAAAAATAGAATGAGAGAATGATGGGAGAATTCTCTAGAATTTCTTTCTCTTATTTGTAATGCACACAATGGCTCACCCCTAAGATCCTATTTATAGTGGCCTAGGGAAAATAATTAAATAATATATTTTAATATCTAATATATTAGAATATATTTATCTAACCAATTTAAGTCATATTCAAACCTTTTCAAATTATCCTACGACATTTATTTCTTAATTTGAATCTAATTCAACTTTAATAAATATCTTTTCTTTAATGTATCTTAATACATTAATAATTTATTTAATATTTAATGCATTATATACAATATGTTTTCCCTCATTTAACATATCAAATATATTAAATTTTAATTTGAACATTTCAAAATTTCTGTCAATGAATTTAATCCCTATTTGTTCATATGAGTTAGTAAGGGGACTTTATGGACCTACAAATTATAAGCTTCAATGATACAAAATCAATTAATTAAACTCTTTAATTAATTAATTTTCATTCATTAACTATAGGTCACTCCACTATAGGCCTAGAGTTGCACTCTTATGCACTGTAGGGAAAGTTGTGTCCATGGATATAATTGTTGGGATTTATGCCCTAAAGCCTCATAATTAATGATTTATTTAATAATTAATAATAATTTTGATTGTTTTATTTACAATATAATATTATCCATTATATGAAAAATCTAAGGTTATTAGTGTAATCTTGAACAGTATGTGGTTGACATACGAGAGGATCATATCCAAGAAATAACCTAAAGGGTCATAGTATATGGATAAGGTTGGGTGTCTTATCCTAGTAACACTATTGATACGACCCACTTTGTAATAGTTACAAATGATTTGATTCAAATCGTTCATGTGGAGACATGTGAGTGATGGTATCTTATACAATGAGTTTGTGTAAGACTTGACCACGAAATATTTAATCTCTCTTTATAAATCCGTTAATTAAGAAGATTCATATTTCATCAGGATGATCATATGCGACTCGATCTTAATCTTGAGTAAGTTATGAACTCCTGCCTGTGAAGGCTTGTCCTTTGATTTGAATGGGTGAGAGTGACTTTTGTAGCCGACTCAATATGCCTACCATTTTGGGGACTTGACAAAATAAGGAGCTGATAATTCTCATTTATGAGGATTATTTAACCATAAGCTAGGTCGTTCTTGTCATGTTTATATGTTTTGTTAAATAACGAGCAAGCTAAAAATAGTGTTTATGAGATAAATTCATTAAAGTTTGTCAAAGTATTGAAAAGGAGAAAAGAGAACGGAAAAGAGAATGGAATTTAAGCTAATTGGTTGTTTTTGTGTAGATTTGGAGCATATACGAAAATGTAATTGCATTTCCGTGGGAGAACAAGATGGTGAACAAAGGGAAAAATGCAATTGCATTCTACTTTTGAAATGCAATTGCATTTTCTGGAATTTTCAATTACTGCGGAAATCACAAAAATTCATGGAGTTTATTCGATTTTTAGGAGATTTTTCAGCCCGATGTCATGCCTTAAAGTTGACCCAAGATTGAATGAGCACAAAGATGGAAACCCTAGCCCTCAATGCCTATAAAAATGAGGAGAACGAAGCAAAACGGATATGGGTTTATCTGATTTTTGTCATTTTCGGACAGCAGCAGCTTAATTTCGTTTTCTATCTTTCCTCTAGTAGATTTGTCTTCGTTTTATCCTGTAATTTCCAAGTTTGATCCCTCCTCAATGAAAGTTCGAGGAGGTGAAGATCCACTGCCTTTGAAGGTGTGTGTGATTCAATCAACGCAAGGAAACATACATTAGCGTTCTGCTATGTTCTTGTTCATTTTAATTCCATAGCTAGATTCTGTTTTAATCTTAATTTTGTAAGTTGTTGCTAACTATAGAGTCTTTTGATTCTCGTTATTCTTATCTATAAAATGTTAGTTGATTAATTGGAATTACATTTCCACAAGAGTTTGAATTTTCCCGTAGCATCATTCTTGAAATTATGGGTTTAAGTAGTAAAAGTATTATCTTGGAAGCTCTGTTTTATATTTCCTTTGTGAATGTTTTAAGTTGTGAGATTAGTTTAATAACAAAGTATTCTTAAATAATTTTAGATTGGTTGCCTTATTATTCTGCAATTTATTTTTCCTTATTCCATTTATTAAATATGAGATTTATAGCATTTAAATTGTGGGTTTTCATTTCTTCCATAATGAGCTAATTCCTCCTTGGGGATTCAAGTTAGTGAATGCCCTAAAGGAGAGATGTAAAGCTTAAAAGCATATTCAATCTAATTAACACTCGAGACTTTGTTTGTTTTTATTGAAATAATATGGGTAAACCTAGCCGACCAACTAGTGATTGTTGTCAAGATTGAACTTAATACTAAAAGGGTTAAGGGAAAGTGGATGTCACAAAAATAATGGAGGAAAAGGCTTAGAAATAAGTCTTGAACATCGACCCTAGACATAGGGTGAGACTCCAAAACGGCTAGAATTGTGTGCGAAATTATCTAAGTTAGATTAGCCATAGAAATATAGGTTTAATCACTTAGCCTCCTAAAGATTTTGAAGCAAAATTGAATAGGAGTCGAATTCAGTTTACTTAGTTCTCTTGTGTTAACTATGATTGCAATTGCATTTTAGTGGCACTTCTTTCCAAATGGGCATAAGCAACTTGGATCCCATTTTTCTTAATTATTGACTTTTCGCTTATTTCCTTTAGCAAAACAAACTCTCAATATTTTTACACCTTTGGTTATCACAATTGCATTTTGTAAACAAATTTTGTGTCATCTTAATAAATTTTATTAAAACCCGCTCCCTTGGGTACGATACTCTGGAGTACTTCCAGTTTCTTATTACTTCGATCACGTGCACTTGCGTGTAGCTCCGATCAAGTTTTTGGACCACAAAATATTTAATCTCTCTTTATAAATCCGTTAATTGAGAATATTAATATTTCATCAGGATGATCATATACGACTCGATCTTAATCTTGACTGTGTTATGAACTCTTGCCTGTGAGGGCTTGTCCTTTGATTTGCATGGGTGGGAGTGGCTTTTCTAGCCAATTCAATATGCCTACCATTTTGGGGACTTGACCAAATAGGGAGCGGGAACATAATCTCACAAGATAAAATTCACTCATTCTCATATAGGGTAAGTAGATAAGTAGTTTCCTTAAGTGCTGATTTTGGGACTTGAACAAAGGGGCCCCACCCTCTCACTGGCCCGAGAGGGACTTCGTTTATGGTTGGATCATAAACAAATTGTTCATTAGAGGATCAGTGGAACTTAAGGTGCAAGATGTAATTACAGGGGGGTAAAACGTACTTTTGACCCAGCTGTAATTATGAAAAACTCGTGAATGATTGACTTGCATGTAGTGACTATATCCATGGACACAACTTGTCCTACAGTGCCTAAAAGTGCAACTCTAGGTCTATAGTGGAGTGACTCTAGAGTTAATGAATGACAATTGATTAATTATAGAGTTTAATTAATTAATTTTGTATCTTTGGAGCTTATAATCTATAGGTCCATAAGGTCTCATTGCTAGCTCATAGTAACAATAAAAGATCTGAAGGGAATAATCGAATTAAACCCACAGCAGAAGCATAGGAATCGTCTTTGATTTATTTAGAATTAAACTAAAATACAAGGGTTAAACAATAAATACCTTCCAAATATGGGGATTCTTCTGGCGGATCTTTATCTCCTCCACAAAGTCTTCCTGGCTATGACTCTAACAAAAGATCAAGGCTTGTGGGAGCCTCTTGAAAGAAAATCCTCAAGGGATTAAAGAGGAAGAGGTTTAGAGAGAATTCTTTAATTCTCTCTTTAAGGAGATGTGTGTTGTTCAGAATGGCTCAACCCAAGGGTCCTATCTATAGAGACCAAGGGAAAATCTTTTCCATAATTAAAATATTATATTTTAATATCTAATATATTAAAATATATCTTATATTTCTTTGAATCTCATTCAAATCTCCTACGATATTTATTTATTTGAATCTTATTCAAATTCTATAAATATCTTATATTTAGTATATCAAATATATATTAATTATTTTAATATTTAATGTATCAAATACAATAAATATATTTTCCTCTTTTATATTTAATATATCTAATATATTAAATATTAATTTGAACACTTCAAATTAAATATTAATTTGAACATTTCAAATTTTTCTTTCAACTAAATTGATCTTTTAGTGTTACTATAAGCTAGCAAGGGGACCTTATGGACCTACAGATTATAAGCTCCAATGATACAAAATTAATTAATTAAACTCTTTAATTAATTAATTTTCATTCATTAACTATAAGTCACTCCACTATAGACCTAAAGTTGCACTCTTATGCACTGTAGGACCAATTGTGTCTATAGATATAATCATTACATGCAAGTCAATCCTTCACGAGTTGTTCGTAATTACAGATGGGTCAAAAGTTCGTTTTACCCCTATAATTACATCTTGCACCTTAAGTACCACTGATTCTCTAATGAACAATATGTTTATAATCTAATTATAAACTAAGTCCCTTTCGGGCCAATGAGAGGGTGGGGCCCCATTATTCAAGTCTAGAAATGAGCACTTAAGGGAACTACTCATCTACTTACCCTATATGGGAAGGAGTGAATTCCATCTTGTGAGATTATGTTCCCAGCTCCCTATTTGGTCAAGTCCCCAAAATGGTAGGCATATTGAATCGACTACAAAAGCCACTCTCACCCATGCAAATCAAAGGACAGGCCCTCACAGGCAGGAGTTCATAACTCACCCAGGATTAAGATCGAGTTGCATATGATCATCCTGATGAAATATTAATCTTCTTAATTAACGGATTTATAAAGAGAGATTAAATATTCCGTGGTCCAGTCTTATACAAACTCATTGTATAAGATACCCCCACTCACATGTCTCCACATGAATGATTTGGATCAAATCATTTGTAACTATTACAAAGTGGGACGTATCAATAGTGTTACCAGGATAAGGCACCCAACCTTATCCATATACTATGACCCTTTAGGTTATTTCTTGAACATGATCCTTTCGTATGTCAACCACATACTGTTCAAGATTACACTAATAACCTTGGATTTTTCATATAATGGATAATATTATATTGCAAATAAAATAATCAAAATTATTAATTACGAGGCTTTAGGGCATAAATCCCAACAAGATCAATTTAGTTGAAAGAAAAATTTGAAATGTAAATTAATATTTAATTTGAAGTGTTCAAATGCATAGTTAGAAATTTCATCAGCGTTTTCTAACTCATATGCGACATTGCACAATTCCAAATCCTCCTTCATAACTTCTCCAAACTTTTGAGTATGTTGCTCTTGCATTTCTAGTCCAAAACTCTCTTCAATTAGCCCTTCCAAAACATTAATAACTGCATAATGTTTGATTTTTGAAGGTTATTTCACAGCATCAAACATATTAAGCTTAACCTCTTGATCGTCCACATTCAGTGTAATAATCTCTTTCCCAACATCGACCATTGTTCCTCCAGTAGCTAAGAAGGGTCTTTCTAAAATTATCAAGACATCTTTATTTGTCTCATAATCCAGTATAATGAAATCGACTGGAAATATGAATTTGTTCACTTGCACCAATATGTCTTCAATCTTCCCCTCATGATATGTGATTGATCTATTCGCTTGCTGCAATGTCACCGTGGTTGGTCTTGCCTCTCTAATGCCTAACTTTCAAAAGATGGACAGTGGTATGAGGTTTATGTTAGCTCCTAGATCACAGAGAGCTTTTCCTACTTTTTTTTTCCTCTAATCGACCCTAGTATTGTAAATGATTCAGGATCTCGAAGCTTGGGAGGGATGAGATTTGCAACGATAGAGCTACATTCTCCTGATAATAGTACAATCTCATAATCAATTGGCCTCTTCTTCTTGATAAACATGTGCTTAAGGAACTTTGCATACTTTGGCATCTGCAAGAGCTTCTACCATAGGAATGTTTATATGAAGTTGCTTAAATATGTCAAGGAACTTCTTAAACTGCTAGTCTTGGGTTTTCTTCTTTATCATTTGAGGAAATGGTGGTGGAGGAGGTACAAATTCAATATTAGCAGTAGGTGCTTTCTCAGGTGGAGCTGGAGGTTTTGCTCTCACAATTTTTTTTTATCTCAGCATCCTTTGTCTCTTTCGAATTCACATCTTTAAGTTCAACTATTACTTCTGTTTCTGTTTGAATAGCAGATTCCTTACTCTTCTGTTTCTGCATGTTCAAATTTTCTGCTATAGCAAAAGGTCTTCCACTTCTTAGCTCTATAGCTTGTATTTGTTCTTTACCTTCTCTCTTTGGATTTTCAGTATCTGAAGGAAGCTTACCCCGAGGTCTGGCTTTAAGCTCACTAGCTAATTGTCCTATTTGAATTTCTAAGTTCCTCAAAGATGCTTACTGACTTTGGATTGAAGAATCAATTTTTGCCATAAATTCCTTCATGAGACTCTCAAAAGAAGTTCCTAGAACTTGCTGATTCATTGGTTTCTGTTGTGACACACTTTGCTCATTCTGCTACCCAAATCCAGGTGGATAGTTCATTCTTTGTTGGCCCTGATTAACTTGTGAAGAATTTCCTTGTCCATTCCATGATAAATTTGGGTGATTTCTCCACCTCGAATTATTTGTTTTAGAAAATGGATTGTTCTTATGCATATTTTGATTTCCTACATAATAGACTGATGCAGGGTTTGTTGGACAAAACTCAAATATATGCTATTTTCCACAATAGACACATGATTCTGTTGTCACCTGATTTACTGCTGCCATAATTTGATTCACATTTCCTAGTTGTAAGTTTTTCCAAAAGATTCTCTATTGATGACATCTTAGCACTGAGAGATTAACCTCCAGTACACCCTTGTTCTTTTTCCTTGGGTTACTTCTAACATCAGACCATTGAGAACTATTTGTAAAAATTATGTCCAGAATCTCATATGCTTCATTAAAAGTCTTTGCTAAAGAGTTCCATTGGCTTATGCATTCACTATATTCTATGTTTCTAAATTCAAACTGTTATAAAACGTTTCCATCTAAATGCAGTGGGGCAGACTATGATGAGGGCACTTCTTGAGTAGCTCCTTGAATCTTTTCTACATCTCACTGAAGGTCTCGTCATCAAAGAGTTTGTAGGTTATTATCTCTCCTCTAAGCTTTGCATTTTTGGTGGCAGGAAAATACTTCATCAAAAACTTCTCCGCCAAATCATTCCACAAAGTTATAGTTCCAGGTCCAAAGGAAACCATGATTTTTCTTAATCTCGCAAAAAATACGATAACATAATCAATCTTCTTGCATCCTTTGATACACCATGCTTCTTGAAGGAATCACTCACACTTAAGGAATTTCTTAGGTACAAGTGAGGATCTTTTGAAGGGAGTCCATGAAACTGTCCAATAGACTGCAACATCTGGAACATGACAGGCTTTAACTCAAATTCTTCTGCTTCTAAATCAGGTCCAACAATTCCTGGTGCATCAAAAGTAGGCATGGCATAGGCACAAATAACTCTTTCCCTATCATACGCCACAAGGGTAGGGTTATTAGCTTCATTTTGTTGACCAACTGCTTGGTTTGCTTCAGCTCCAAGTGGGTCTCCACGATTTTTCGATTGATTTTCTAGTAGATTCGCTAGATTTACAGGCCTCACTTGAGGATCAACACATTCCATTGTATGTTTTCTTCCTCATTGTTCCCTTCTATGCACGTGAAATGTCCTTTCAATCTTCAGATCATAATATTCTAGATGAGAAAACTCGTTCATGCACTAACTCAAACCACCTGAAATAAAACTAAACGTAAACAATGATCTCAGAATTCAATAAGCACCAGCTTACTAAGAATTAATTCAAGCAAGGAAAAAATTAAACTAATCCCCGGCAACGGCGCCAAAAACTTGATACGTGCTAATTTGTAGAATTATCTAGCAATAATTTGTGTGATAATATGTGCAAGTGGACACATGAGCTATAGCAAGCAGTAAGTAAATTATTGTATTCCACAGGGATTAGAAACTTTTTGACTCAATAGGAAATAATTCTCAGCAAACTCAATTGGTAATAGAAAATAGGTTCGAGAAATGCAATGGAAAAATAACATGTTTGAGTAAAATTAAATGCCAAAACAGAGAATAGAGTAGAGTAAAATAAAGTAAAGGAATAACGCGTAACGGGCTTATATTATAAACTAAAACAGGTTCGGATGAGGGAGAGGTTTGCATTGTTTTGAGTAAAGTGCTGTAGCAAAATCTTTGTTCTCTTAACCTGCACACAGCCCTCACAGAATCTTCGCAGATTTTCAGATATTACGTTTTAATTTCCATTAAACCTCAGTGTGCATTAGGTGAGTGATTATCCCTAACCTCCCCACTTAGCTAGCTACTAACTCAAAAAATGAGCTAATGTGATTTTAAGTGTTTGACATCCCCCATTTTTCTCAAAACTCAAGGAGACAATACCCGAAATGGTTGGCTAGACGAAATTGAACAGTTGCAATAAAAGACCTCAAAACTAGATTAATTAAACAAAGAATGCTGGTAACTTGTCTCAAAACATTATAAACATCTTTAATCCTCACCTTGAGGTGTTTAGTTCATGATACTAGATGAAAAAGTAATAAAACAGTAAAAAGCATACATTCTTACTGTAAGTAAAAAAAAAATAACAACTAAGACCAAAGAACAAGAAGAAAACGAGAAATTGCTCAACGAGGTAAGGCTTCCATGATTTTCCAATGGAGTTCTTTCCTTCTTGGGAAGCTCTCTGTCACGAAGGTGCTCCCTCAAATATTGTTGTTTTCCCTTTGTGATCTGCTTCCTTCTTCCCAATCTGCCTAATGAAAATGGCTACTTTTGCATTTAAAGCTCTCCCCAAATGTAAAACGAAGGCTGATTAAACGTTTCCAGGCACGTGGAAATCTCCCAGTGGCTTCTGCATCCGATTTGGCACATTCCGCTCCAGCTCAGTTTAATGAAACGCATCACACATGCGAATTCCACATGAATTCTAGATCTAGAATTTGCTCCAACAGATAATATTGCCTCACCATCAATCATCCTTTTTGCCCATGCTTTATCACTTGGCTTTATCCACTTTATCTTTTTCCAAAAGGTACCTAATTCAATCAATAAAGACACATAAGTGACATATAACTCTCGTAGCATGCACCAAGCAATAAGGACTAGAAATAGGAGAATTCTAATAGGAAAAATATGCACTATTTCTCCTAAAACTACCAAACTTTAGCCATAAAAGCTACCTTATAACTCTTATTTGAAGAGTTATCAGGAGGTCAAGTATGTTCTCCTATCCAAAATTTGGCATCAATAGTTGGCGTCATCCGTGGGGAGGACTACGCTTGCTCAAAAAATCTGTTAGCCTTGTTCAGTAAATAGATGAACAAGAACATAGGTGACAAAAACTGGAATGAAGATGGAGATGATTCAAATCAGGATCGTCACCCGCGACAAACGCTGGAAGTCACACCTCTTTGGCCTCATACTAAGGTAGGCTGACGAGAGAAGGAGAAGATCGACATCGACCAGATCTTTCGAGCTACACAACAGTGCCGACCTGAAGGATCGTGCGAAGAAGCGACAAACAAAACGGCTGACTAGCTCCTCAGCCAATTTGAGCAGACTGAGGTCGACTAGAGGGGACAACCTATCGAAGAATTGGAATCTGTCTTGCTCACCTTAGAGGATAGACGAGTAAAATTTGAAACAAAACTAGAGGCTAAATAGAAAGAAACAATGTAGATTTATTCTCCTGTTAAAAATTTGACAACAACAGTTGGCGCCGTCTGTGAGGAAGACTATGCTTGCTTAAAGAATCAGTTTACCTGGTTAAGTGAAAAGATGGGCAGGAACATGGGTAACAAAAAATGGAATAAGAAATGAAGATGATTCCTATAGAAGAACATGCTTCAAAAATCAAATCGAAGTCGTCTAGCACCCAATGGCTGACGCCGACCACAAGGAGGTCGAGGTCAATCAATGTCTATTCACCAAGGCCGAGGCCGACCAAATCATTCAAGCTACACGGTAGCACATACCTGAAGGATCAAGCAAAGCAACTACGAAGATGATAGCCGACCAGCTCCTCGACCAATCTGAGGAGATTGAAGCCTACCAGAGGGGGCAACCTGCTGAGGAACTGGACTCTGTCTCACTCATGGCTAAGGACACAATGCATATTTATTCACATTGTCTCATGAAGATATGCCAGGAATAGATTCTGACGTCATGATGCATTGGCTAAACTTGGAAAGAGATTTCAAGCCCATATAACATAAATGACGTGCATTCAATAAGGAGCGAAATGAAATCATAGTCGGCCAAGTAGATGATTTACTAAAAGCTTATTTTATTATGGAAGTCCATTATCTTCAATGGCTTTCCAATGTGGTTTTAGTAAAGAAATCTAATGGCAAATGACGAATGTACATCGACTTCACTGATTTGAATAAGGCATGTCCTAAGGACAATTATCCTTTACCTATGATAGATTAGTTAGTAGATGCAACAACATGCCATGAATTACTAAGTTTCATGGATACCTACTCTGGATATAATCAGATCAAGATGTATGGACCAGATCAAGAAAATACCTCTTTTATTATTGACAGAGGGCTTTACTGTTACAAAGTCATGTCATTTAGCTCAAGAATGCATGAGCACCTTATCAAAGAATGGTAAATCAAATGTTCGCTCCATTGCTTGGAAAGAATATAGAGGTATATGTAGATGATATGCTAGTTAAAAGCAATAAATCACATCAACATCAAATTGACTTCAACGAAGCATTCCAAATACTCCGTAAGTACAAGATGAAGTTGAATCCGAGTAAATGCACTTTCGGAGCAATATCAAGAAAATTTCTTAGATTCATGGTACACCAAAGGGGAATAGAGGCCAACCCTAACAAGATAAATGTCATCCTAGAGATGTCCTCTCCAACAAATCTCAAGTAACTTCAAAGTCTCAATGGGAAAGTTGCAGCACTGAACAGGTTTGTCAGTAGAGCTACTAATAAATGCTTACCTTTCTTTAAAATTTTAAGGAAATATCTCCAGTTTGAATGGACAGAGGAATGTGAACAAGCTTTTCAAGAATTGAAGGCTTATATAAGTTCAGCTCCTCTCCTTGCCAAACCAATCCGGGAGATGAGTTACTACTTCATGTGGAAGCTTTTGATACTGTTGTAAGCTATGCACTAATCAAAGAAGAGAATGGTCACAAACAACCAATCTACTATATACCCTCGAGTAGAAAAGCTTGCACTTGCATTAGTTACATCAGCCAAAAGATTATGCCCTTACTTCTAAGCACACAAGATCATTGTCCTCTCCAACTTCCCTCTAAAACAAATGTTGCAAAAGCCATACGCTTTGAGACGCCTCATGAACTTGGTAATATAGCTTAGTGAATACGATATTCACTAATAACCGAGGACATCGATAAAAAGGCAAGTAGTAACAGATTTCATTGCTAAACTAACTCCATTACAGGCTGAGACTGACCCTGCAACAGCCAAGGTCAACCACCTTTGACATGGCATGGAGATCAATACCCTTAAATCAGAAAACTTCAATTCACCCTGGAAACTTTTCGTTGATGGATCCTCCAACGTAAAAGGGTGTGGAGTAGGAATCTTACTTGAATCCCCTAAAGGAGAAAGGTATGAATATTCTCTCATATTCAATTTTAGAACTTCAAATAATGAGGCAAAATACGAAGCACTTGTAGCAGGATTAAAGGTCTCCAAAGAAATAGGGATCTTCAATCTCTTAGTCCTAAGCGATTTCCAGTTGATCATGAAACAAGTAAATGTTGAATATCAAGCTAAAGAATAGAGAGTGACAAAGTATTGATCAAAGGTCAAAGGACTGCTTGCCTCATTCTCCAAACATGATTTCAAGGAAATTTCAAGATCGCAAAATACCAATGCTGATTCGATTAGCAGCAGCATATGAAACTGAATTAAGAAGAATAGTTCCAGTCGAGATCCTATTTGAGCCAACCATATGCAAAAAAAAAAAGAAATAATGGAAACCAATGCAACAATTTTCAGAGAGGAAGAGGTCAAGGTCGAGGTCGAGGATAAGCAAGTCGAGCCTGAGGCTAGGGGAAATCCTTGCTAGATGGATCCCATATTGGAATATCTGAGAGAAGGAAGATTGCCCCTAGAAAGGGCAGAAGCCAAGAAAATACAGAGATGATCAGCTCATTACACACTCTGAGAAGGTAAACACTATAAGAGAGGCTACTCAATGCCACTACTCAAATGTCTTACATCTATTGAAGTAGAGTACGAAGGAAATCCATGAAGGAACATGTGGCAATCATTCAGGAGGTAGGTCCTTGTGCCACAAAGTTGTGAGACAAGGATACTATTGGCCAACAATGCTTTAAGACGCTCGAAACTTCACAAAAATATGATCAATGCCAACGATTTTCTCCTGTACCAAGATAATTTCCTGAACCACTAAGAAATATCATGAGTCCATGGCTAAACACAATGGGGAATAGACCTTATTCAACCTCTTCCCCAAGGCAAAGGACAAACTAAGTTCGCAGTGGTATTAGTGGGTTACTTCACAACGTGGACTGAAGCTAAAGCATTGGCAACAATTACATAAAAGAAGATAACCAACTTTGTCTGGAAAAACATAGTATGTCTTTTTGGGATTCCTAATGTCCTTTTTTCAGACAATGGAAAACAATTCGATAATGCAACATTCAAAAAATTCTGCTCAGATCTCAACATTAATTATTGATGTTCATCCCCAACACATCCACAAGCCAATGGGCAAGTCGAGGTGGTGAACAAAATTATCAAATGAAATTTGAAGACGAAGTTAGAGAGTTTGAAAGGAGCATGGGCAGAGGTCCTAATGTGCTATGGGCATATCGAACAACAACAAGGTCTATTACAAGTGAAACTCCTTTCTCACTCACTTTTGGAGTAGAGGCAATCATTCCAGTGAAAATTAGTCTACCTTCACTAAGAGTGGAGCCATTTGTGAAAGGAATGAACTCTTCATCCCGCAGCGGAAGCATTGGATCGTCTTTGATTTTATTTAAAATTAAACTAAAAATAAACTTAAATAAACTTACTTGAAATAAATATGGAGATTCTTCTGGCAGATCTTTATCTCTTCCACAAAGTCTTCCTGGCTATGACTTAAACACAGGACCAAGGCTTGTGGGAGCTTCTTGAAAGAAAATCCACAAGGGATTAAAGAGGAAGATGTCTAGAGAGAATTCTCTAATTCTCTCTATTGAGAAGATGTGTGTTGTGTAGAATGTCCAATGGCTCACCCTTGGGGTCCTATTTATAGTAGTCTAGGAAAGATAATTAAATAATATATTTTAATATCTAATATATTAAAATATATTTATCTAACCAATTTGAATCTTATTCAAACCTTTAGAATTTTCCTACGACATCTATTTCCTAATTTGAATCCAATTCAAATTTAATAAATATCTTTTTTTTAATGTATCTAATATACATTAATTATTTTAATATTCAATGTATCAAATACAATAAATATATTTTTCCTCTTTTATATTTAATATATCTAATATATTACATATTAATTTGAACACTTCAAATTAAATATTAATTTGAACATTTTAAAATTTTCTTTCAACTAAATTGATCTTTTAGTATTACTATGAGCTAGCAAGGGGACCTTATGGACCTACAGATTATAAGCTCCAATGATACAAAATTAATTAATTAAACTCTTTAATTAATCAATTTTCATTCATTAACTCTAGGGTCACTCCACTATAGACCTAAAGTTGCACTTTTATGCACTGTAAGACAAGTTGTGTCCATAGATATAATCATTACATGCAAGTCGATCCTTCACGAGTTGTTCGTAATTACAGCTGGGTCAAAAGTCCGTTTTACTCCTATAATTACATCTTGCACCTTAAGTACCACTGATTCTCTAATGAACAATCTATTTATAATCTAATTATAAACTAAGTTCCTCTCGGGCCAATGAGAGGGTGGGGCCCTATTGTTCAAGTCCCGAAATCAGCAATTAACAGAATTACTCATCTACTTACCCTATATGGGAAGGAGTGAATTCCATCTTGTGAGATTATGTTCCCAGCTCCCTATTTGGTCAAGTCCCCAAAATGGTAGGCATATTGAATTGGCTATAAAAGCCACTCTCACCCATGCAAATCAAAGGACAAGTCCTCACAGGTAAGAGTTCATAACTCACTCAGGATTAAGATCGAGTCGCATATGATCATCCTGATGAAATATTAATCTTCTCAATTAATGGATTTATAAAGAGAGATTAAATATTTCGTGGTCCAGTCTTATACAAACTCATTGTATAAGATACCCCCACTCACATGTCTCGACATGAATGATTTGGATCAAATCATTTGTAACTATTACAAAGTGGGCCGTATCAATAGTGTTACTAGGATAAGGCACCCAACCTTATCCATATACTATGACTCTTTAGGTTATTTCTTGAACACGATCCTTCTGTATGTCAACCACATATTGTTCAAGATTACACTAATAACCTTGGATTTTTCATATAATGGATAATATTATATTGCAAATAAAATAATCAAAATTATCATTAATTATTAAATAATTAATTAATTATAAGGCTTTAGGGCATAAATCCCAACAATCTCCCACTTGCTCTAAAGTCGGCGAGACATGTATCCTAGGGCATACTCTATACCCAACATGTTCTCCCACTTGCCCTAGCAAAGATGAGACATGTCTCGTAATCCTAGACATTCTAGGTGACCCTCAAACACTTTAGCCTGAAGAGTCTTTTATATAGATCCAAAGGACTGCCATTAAAAAGTCATCTTAGTCACTACCATGATGCTTTCTCTCTCTCGATATGATTCCCTATACATTGGTGTTTTGTAGTTTCCTTAATATTAGTCTTTGCACTGCTATTATCATAATAAAAAGCATAGACTAAATCATATTTGAAACATCTTTCAGATCTTCAAGGAACTATTTGAGTCAAACAAGTCTTTTTATTACTTCACAAGCAAAACAATTTAACTTGTATACCATACTCCACCACTTAGGGTAAAATTTATTTTTACATAGATTTCCTAAACCTTTGCAAGAACTAGTGTATCTTGTAAAAATCAAATCTTTAACTCCATACACAACAATTTCTTATTATTCATAGATAATTTGAAAAAGTTTTTAATTTTCTACTCAATGGTCATACCATTCGTTTAACTGATATATGCTAACCAATTGTATATTAAATGTTCAGTCTCATTTATGCATATCATATACTCTCAACATTTGAGGTGTCTTAGGATACACTTCCTTAGACATAAATATCAAATATTTGATCATAATTTTGTCAATATAAGATGATTGAGACAAAGTTAACATTTTGTCCTTAAAATCTTCATTTTGGACATGTAAAATATATTGAGTCATTCAAATCACTTATTTGAAATTGGTTACTTAATCAATGTTTTATGTTAGACATCTTACATCATTCATAATGGGTAAAAATATCACCAACATAAAACATGAGAAAAATCCACTAAGCAATTAATGATTTTCTTGTCTATACAAGCTTCATTAATATTTATCCAAAGTCATAGATTTTGATACTTTTATCAAACCTTATATTCACATATCTAATGGTAAAATTTATTTCATAAATGAACCTTTACTATTTCGCAACCATTTTGCTTTTGATCTGTGAAAATAAACATATCTGATTGATTTGTGTAGATGCATTATCTAAGATTTTCTTTCATAAAATAATTCTAAACATTCTTTTTTTTTTATATCACATATGCAACAATGAATTAAATAATGCTTACAGACTTCAGTATGGCAACAAGTGAGAAAATTTACTCACAGTCTACTTTCTCCTATCAGGTTTAACCCTTTGCCATTAGTCTCACTTTGCAAGTAATAAACCTGCAACTTTGTCATCTAACATGACAATTTAGGCTTCAATTAAGTCCTTGTAAAGGTTGAGTTATCTCATAACTCTCCCACTACAATGAGGCTTATCCAATTCATGACTAGGATCCATTTGACTTTCAAATGTAATTAAATTGTTAACAACTTTTGTTAACTATTTAGTGGCTTCACTTGGAACCAATTTATTAACATTATCTCACCTTATTAAAGGTTTGTAGTCTTTTATTTGACATTTCTTATAAAATTGATATTTGTCATACAAATACTTTATTAGTTTTAAGACTACATAAAAGACCACTTTATGCTCCTTAGAGGTGGCCTACACTTAGGCTTATCTTTGAATATATACAATCTTTTTAGGCTTGTGTTCAGCATGTGAGCTTCACATTCCCAAATGGTGAAGTGTTGTAAACTAGCTTTACTACTCTTCTATAATCTTTAAAATTGTCTCGTAGACACTTTTAGAGGGAATCATGTTCACCATGCAATCTCTATTGCATTTCCTAACTGGAGTTTGGTAATGGTGTGTAACTCATTACTGATGTGACCATGTCTAACAAGGTCCTGTTTCTCCTCTTGCAGCACAATTTCACAAAAATTGCACTTGGTATTAAGATAATTGGGATAAAAACCCATTTTCTATCAATTAGTTTTAGTACGTAAGGTTCCTGTACTTTCTATTATGATCTGATCATAATATCTTGATAGACTTAATTACCTAATCAATTTTTTTTTTTAACTTTAGTCTTAATTTTCTTGAACATTTCAAAAATTTAGACCTATGTTGTATTAGGTAAAGATACTTGTACCTTGAATGATCATCAACTAGAGTGAAGAAATATTCATGACTTTATTTGACCTTTACATTTACCAGACCACTTGGGTCAGAATGTGTAAGCCCAAAGTATTCTTTGGCGTTCTAGCCCTATCTAATAAAGGCCCAATGATTATCTTGCATGAAAGGTAAGATCTACAAACATGTAAAGTAATTAACTAACTTTTTAGAGAATTACCTCTTACTAGTCTTTTCATTCTATTCAAGTTGATGTTAATCAATCTTAACAGCCAAAGTCAAGTATCATCTTTTAGGAGAAAATAATGCTTTCTATTTTGGATTCTATAATCCTGAATATCTCAGTATTTTGTAGTATAGTATATGCCAACATTTTTAACATATACAAATTGTTCTTATTTTCAACTGAATGTATTTTCAAACAATTTTGAAAATATAAACTTTCATACTTCAAAGTAATTCATACTATATGAACATTTTTGTAATAAAGTTCGAGAAATTGAATTTCTCTTATGGTTACTAAAAACACCATATTCAGCATTATGTCACAATTTTTACTTAATGACATCTTAATGTCTCCCACTACACTAATTGAGATAGGCTTCTTGGTGCTAACTTGTAGAAACTATTCTACATGTTAAGTATTTTCTAAGAATTACATATTAAATGTAATGAAAAATAAATCTTGATAGTGGATCTTGTATCAATTATCTAGGTGGCGTTATTTATTCTCCACCAAAAATCTAGTAAATCAAATTTACTTTCATCTATATTATTCTTCCCGTAGAGGTATTTCAAAAATTCCTCTCATTGTGACTGTCCTGACTAATTTAGGAACTATTTCCTTGTATATAGCTTCAGTCATTTGGTTTGTTATCTTAGAATTTTGTAATACTTAAATTCGAGATCATTTAGATAGTTTTCTAAATTTTTCTTATGTTGACTTCAACATCTCATATGTTGTTGTCATTTTCTTTATCTTCTAAATTTGACATCTAACATGTCATCTAGGAGAATACGTACAAGCTATCTTGTTTACTTTTGATTCATTAATCATGTGCTTCACGAACAATTCGAATAGCATTAGCAACATGTTTTGAGAACATTTCTCAATAAAGACAAATTCAGAATTTTACACTACCATTATAGTGTTAATATTATTTTTCAAAGTAATAAAATTTCTCAATTTTGACTTATCAGTAATAAAATTAAAAAATTATGAGAGAAACTGACATAATATTGAAATATATATATAATTTAACAACATGCAAACAATTATCCATTCAATTTTAGCATAGAAATCAAACAATTTGAAAAATGAACCCTATAAATCATTTCTAATGCTATGGTACTTTAGTGAGTTAGAACAAGTGCCGTTGTAGGGTAGGTCAAATATTCCTTCACTAAACTGAGACAATCTCAACCAAGTATTATACCAGAATAACTCTTATTCCTATAATATTTAGTTACCATTAGTTTGGTCACTGACATCATTAACAACTTTAATGAGCCATTTGTAAGTGTGACCCATAATTTTAGATCCCGTAGTTTTATCCCAACAAGTGCCGTCGTAGGGTAGGTCAAGTATTGGAAACAAAACTACAATCCTATCATTCTCAGGAGTTCACCCTGATATTGACCCATGCAAACATCTTCCGTAGGGGGATGGTCCAAAAGCTGCCACAAGGCCCCGCATGAATCTCACGATGTGAACCAATGATGGAGACCGTAGGATATGTTGACACATTTCCTTCTCCCACTTACTATTTTGAAATAGGGGTTTCTCTTACTTAGACAAATTAAGCTAATCTCATTTATCTAAGTTCCTCAATCTATCCTTCATAACCCTTATGTTGGTTGGATTGATTTTAATGTGAATTAATAAGTTTTTAAATAAAGAAACATCACATTATGAGCATATTTAAATAAAATTTGACTAATTCACTCCCAGGTTGGTTCTCAGTTAGAGGTGTTCCCTTTCGGTCAACTTAAATATCCCAATTTAGACAGAACCTTCCATAGTCAAAGTTCCCTTATAGTCAATTTTTATTTAAAAAATCATTAATCTTTAATTAACTTATTAATACTAGATTAATGAACTTAAGTGAATTAATTAATGTTTTAATCCTATTAAAAATTAACTCACTTTGATAATCTTACATAACTACCATTTTAAACTATTTTAAAATAAATATTAAAAGATTATCCTAAATTCTAATATTATTAGAATAAAGTAAATTATTTTAAACAATTATCAAGAATATCTTTAATAAAAGAAACCCTAATCTCATTAGGAAAACATGCATTCTAGCAAATATTATAATTTTAATTTTCCAATCAAATTTCAAATATAACAATTATAGTCAAAGATATGGAAAATATAAATTAATTAGGAAAACAACTTCAAAATTTTTAAATATAACAATTATATGCAAAAATAAGATAAGATGCATGATCTTGCTTAACCTATGGTGGGATTTTAAACTAAATTGCATACTTTATGCAACAATCAATTAATTTAAAACATACATCACATGCATAATTAAATTAAACTTAGCAAAACTGACCGACATATTTGGTCTATTCTAGAAATTAAAGACTAAATTCAAAACTACCCAATTTGAATTTCCAACTTGGCCCTCAAGATCTCTTTCCTTTTTTAAACCTACTCAAAATAGGATTTAATAAACCTTAAATTTGATTCCCAAGATCTTCCGTTAATAGAATTCACCGCCCAAAGTGTTTAATGCCGATTAAGCATGTACCGATAGCGAAATTTGATTACAATTCAAATTGATCACCGTTTGAATGTGTGATTGCCGAATTTAAATATATATATATACCAAAAATTTTGACCAAAAGCAAATGCGGTTCACCCAAAAAAAATGTTCTTAGAATTCGCGCGATTCCGTGGACTATTCTCACAAGTCTCACCACTTTCACACGTCTGGAATCGCACACCAAACAACAACATTATGAATGTTTTGAGAATCCACTTGCTAGCAGTAAGCTCCATCACTAACATATACTTTTCTAGAAGACTTTGGGCTTAAAGCCCATGATTTAACCCACATATGAATACCTCACAATTTGTGAGATGTTGAATTGCTACTGCCATTCATATATAAATTGACTCATATGTTGGAATGAATTTTGTGAGTTTGACTTGTGCATGAAATACAAAGAATCCTAAACCCAAAAAGGGTTTCATAAATGATCTAATCAAAAGCGAATTGAATTCCAATGCCTCAAATATGCCAAATAATCAATTTGCAAAACCACATATATCACATATATGAAATTAAAATACCCACCAACACAAAATTTTAATTCTAAATAAAAAATCAAAGTAGGCTCTGATACCAATTGAAAGGAATGAACTCTTCATCTAGCAGCGGAAGCATTGGATCGTCTTTGATTTTATTTAAAATTAAACTAAAAATAAACTTAAATAAACTTACTTGAAATAAATATAGAGATTCTTCTGGCAGATCTTTATCTCTTCCACAAAGTCTTCCTGGCTATGATTCAAACACAGGACCAAGGCTAGAATTCTCTAATTCTCTCTATTGAGGAGATGTGTGTTGTGTAGAATGCCCAATGGCTCACCCCTAGGATCCTATTTATAGTGGTCTAGGGAAGATAATTAAATAATATATTTTAATATTTAATATATTAAAATATATTTATCTAACCAATTTGAATCTTATTCAAACCTTTAGAATTCTCCTACGACATCTATTTCCTAATTTGAATCCAATTCAAATTTAATAAATATATTTTCTTTAATGTATCTAATATACATTAATTATTTTAATATTCAATGTATCAAATACAATAAATATATTTTTTATCTTTTATATTTAATATATCTAATATATTAAATATTAATTTGAACACTTCAAATTAAATATTAATTTGAACATTTCAAATTTTTCTTTCAACTAAATTGATATTTTAGTGTTACTATGAGCTAGTAAGGGGACCTTATGGACCTATAGATTATAAGCTCCAATGATACAAAATTAATTAATTAAACTCTTTAATTAATCAATTTTTTAATTAATTAATTTTCATTCATTAACTCTAGGGTCACTCCACTATAGACATAAAGTTGCACTCTTATGCACTGTAAGACAAGTTGTGTCCATAGATATAATCATTACATGCAAGTCGATCATTCACGTGTTGTTCGTAATTACAGCTGGGTCAAAAGTCTGTTTTACTCCTATAATTACATCTTGCACCTTAAGTACCACTGATTCTCTAATGAACAATCTATTTATAATCTAATTATAAACTAAGTCCCTCTCGGGCCAATGAGAGGGTGGGGCCCTATTGTTCAAGTCCCGAAATCAACATTTAACGGAACTACTCATCTACTTACCCTATATGGGAAGGAGTGAATTCTATCTTGTGAGATTATGTTCCCAGCTCCCTATTTGATCAAGTCTCCAAAATGGCAGGCATATTGAATCGACTATAAAAGCCACTCTCACCCATGCAAATCAAAAGACAAGTCCTCATAGGCAGGAGTTCATAACTCACTCAGGATTAAGATCGAGTCGCATATGATCATCCTGATGAAATATTAATCTTCTCAATTAACGGACTTATAAAGAGAGATTAAATATTTCGTGGTCCAGTCTTATACAAACTTATTGTATAAGATACCCCCACTCATATGTCTCCACATGAATGATTTGGATCAAATCATTTGTAACTATTACAAAGTGGGCCATATCCATAGTGTTACTAGGATAAGGCACTCAACCTTATCCATATACTATGACTCTTTAGGTTATTTCTTGAACACAATCCTCCTATATGTCAACCACATATTGTTCAAGATTACACTAATAACCTTGGATTTTTCATATAATGGATAATATTATATTGCAAATAAAATAATCAAAATTATTATTAATTATTAAATAACTAATTAATTACAAGGCTTTATGGCATAAATCCCAACAATTTGATCCTCAACAGAATGAAGAGTCAATGAGATTGTGCCTAGATCTACTAGAAAATCAATGAGAGAAAGCTTGTCTTCGAACAACATAATATAAAAACAGAATTATAAGATATTACAATGCAACAGTCAAGAGACGAAGTTTAAAAAAAGGGGATCTAGTATTGAGAAAAGTCATGCAGAACACCAACTGATGCATTAGGTCCAACATGGGAGGGACTTTACCAAATTGCAAAGGTTGTTAAACCTGGCACATATACCTTGACAGACCATAAAGGAAAGATTCTCTCTCACCAATGGAATGCAGAACACCCGAAGATCTATTACTAATAGATTACTATCTTTCAATTAATGACTTTTAATTTTTATCATGTCTCCTAGAAATTGATTAATATGAATAAAATTTTGTGTTCTTGAAATTACTTTCTATTGGCTTTTTGGCCCTTAATCTCAAATTAATTAATTAATTAATTAGTATTTTGATGATAACAAACCTGCTATTAATTAATAATAATTTTAGTGATTTGAAGTGTCCATATCGTAGAGCTCGGAATAACGATTCCAACGCCTCTTGAATCACTCAAATCGGAGTTAAAACGAAGAAGTTATGGTCAAAACAAATCTGAACAGAAAATTCCCAATGCGATGACGTGGCGGCCAAATCAGCAATATGGACCAATCAGAGGGTGACATGTGGAGCTATGGAAGAGTGACATGTGGGTGAATGTTTAGTTGTTTTTTAAAATAAAAGAAAATTATTATATATTATTGCATAAAATTAAGTGTTCTTGGATGTCTATCTTGGTTGGTATAATTTTACTTTTACATATTCTTTACCAATCTTGTTTTTAGAATTAAATAGGGTGTTTGAAATTATTAATGTTAAATTTATTATTTAATTTGAGGTGAATTTATTTTTCATGATTTATTGTTTAAATTAATTATTGCAAAAAGTGTGTTAATTTGTTTAATTGGGCCCACATTAAGAAAAAGTTTTATAAATTTTAAATAAACCCTATTCACCCCCCTCTAGGGTTGCCATACTGATCCTACAATTGGTATCAAAGCGAGGTTGCTCTTTTATAATTTTTTTTATAAACTTTATTGTTTGAGTTTTATGGCAAACCTAGTAGTAAATGGTGTGATTGAAGGACAATCCACCTCTAGACCTCCTTACTTTGATGGGTCAAATTATGCTTATTGGAAAGCTAGAATGAAAATTTATTTGCAATCCGTTGACTATTATTTATGGTTAAATGTGATTAAAGGTCCTTATATTCCCATGAAAATAGTTAATGATAAAGATGTGCCTAAATTAGAAGAAGAATATGATGACAATGATATGAAAAAGTGTGCTTTTAATGCTAAAGCAATAAATTGTCTATATTGTGCTTTAAGTAAAGATGAATTTAATAGAATATCTATGTGCTCTTCGTCTAAAGAAATATGAAATACTCTTGAAGTGACTCATGAGGGAACTAATCAAGTTAAAGAGTCAAAAATTAGCATGCTAGTTCATAATTATGAATTATTTAAGATGGATGCTAATGAATCTATTACCGAGATGTTTACTAGATTTACTAACATTATAAATGGTTTGAAGGGTCTTGGCAAAGTATATACTACCTCCGAAAATGTTAGGAAAATTCTTAGGTCTCTACCTAAGAATTGGGAAGCAAAGGTGCGGCGATTCAAGAAGCAAAAGATCTCACCAAACTTCCTTTGGAGGAACTTATTGGCTCTCTCATGACACATGAGATTACCATGAAGGAGCACATGGAGGATGAGTCCAAAAAGAAGAAGAGTATTGCATTAAAAACCATGTCCTTGGAAGTTGAATCCGAAGGTGAGGATGTTCTTGATGAAGACGATATTGCATATTTTTCACGTAAGTATAAAAACTTCATCAAGAGAAAGAAACAATTCAAGAAGCACATTTCCAACCAAAGAGAGTCAAATGGTGAAAAGAGCAAAAAGGATGAGGTAATATGTTATGAATGCAAGAAACCGGGTCACATAAGAACGGATTGCCCTCTCCTTAAATCATCTAAGAAATCCAAGAAGAAAGCAATGAAAGCTACTTGGGATGATAGTGATGAAAGTGGAAGTGGAAGTGACGAAGAAGAGGTAGCAAACTTTTGCTTCATGGCTCATAGTGAGAAGGGTGATGAACAAGATGATGAGGTAACTCTAGAACCCCTTTCCTATGATGAATTGTTTGAAGCTTTTGAAAATATGCAAAAAGACTTAGAAAAGCTTGGTTCCAAATATGTTGTGCTTAGAAAGAAATACAATGCTTTAACTAGTGAAAATAAGTCTTTACTTGATGAAATTGCTTGCTTAAAAGACAATGAGCATGATGTTGTGCAAATTGATGAAGTGAGTGTCTCTTGTGATAAGCATGTTTTTTATTGTGATGAGAAAAATGTCTTACTTGATAAAGTTAGATTTCTTGAGCATGATAGTTGTGAAAAAGATAACTTGATTAATTTGCTTAAGGAAAAGGAATTAAATGCTTTGCAAGAACTTGGTAAGGCTAAAGAGTCTATTAAAAAGTTGACTATAGGTGCTCAAAGGTTGGACAAAATAATTGAAGTAGGCAAGCCTTATGGTGACAAAAGAGGTTTAGGCTACATTGATGAAGTTTCGACTCCTTCAAGTTCTAAAACTATTTTTGTTAAAGCATCTCCTATTGTGCCTAAGCTTAATATGCCTAAGGTTGTGTCTAAGCATGATAAATCTAGCTTTGTCCCTATATGTCACCATTGTGGTGTTGAAGGTCATATTAGACCTAAGTGCTTTAAATTGAGATTTGCTCTTACTACTTCTTCAAGAAGAAATTTTTCTCAAAGAGCAAAGTTTCACAATGCTCCAAGAAAGAATTTCTCCAAGAAAAGTAGAGTGCATAAATTTGTTGTAAGAGATAAATCCTTGCATAATGTTGTTTGTTTCTCATGTGGCAAGTATGGACATAAAGTGTATTCTTGTTACTTGTCTAAATCCAATGCTTTAAATGTGGATGCAAAAATGAAATGGGTTCCCAAGTTTGTAAATGCTAACCTTTTAGGACCCAAACAAGTATGGGTACCAAAAGATCAATCTTGAACATTTTTGTTTGTAGGTTTGTTTGAAAGTCTCCAAGAAAAATAAATGGTACTTGGATAGTGGTTGCTCAAGGCACATGACAAGAGACCAATCCAAGTTTGTCAATCTTTCTAAAAAGGATGGAGGTTTAGTAACCTTTGGTGACAACAAGAAAGGTAAAATTATTGGTAAGGGTAGTATAGGTAATGGTTCTTCTACCTTGATTGAAAATGTGCTTTTAGTTGATGGTTTAAAGCATGATTTACTTAGTATTAGTCAATTATGTGATAAAGGTTTTAGAGTTGTGTTTGATAAAAAGAATTGCATCATTGAAAATGCTAGTGATAGAAAAGTCTTGTTTGTTGGCAATAGAGATGAAAATGTGTACACTATTGATTTGAATGATTGCCCTATTAGTGATAAATGTCTTTCGGCCTTGCATGATGATTCTTGGTTATGACATAGAAGACTAGGACATGCTAGCATGCACTTAATTTCAAATATTTCCAAGAATTCTTTGGTTAGAGGTCTTCCAAAATTTAAATTTGAAAAGGATAAAGTTTGTGATGCCTGTCAAATGGGTAAGCAAACTAAATCCTCTTTCAAATCTAAAAATGTGATCTCTACAACTAGACCCCTTCAACTATTACATATGGACTTATTTGGCCCTTCTAGAATTGCTAGTTTTGGAGGAAATTATTATGCCTTTGTGATTGTTGATGATTTTTCAAGATTTACTTGGGTTTTGATGATAAAACATAAGGATGATGCTTTGAAAAGTTTTGCTAGTTTTGAAAAAAGAGTTCAAAATGAAAAAGTGTTTTTGATTTTTAAAATTAGGAGTGATCATGGAGGAGAATTTGATAGTATTGCTTTTGAAAATGTTTGTGAAGAAAATGGTTTTTCTCATAACTTCTCCGCTCCAAGAACTCCTCAACAAAACGGTGTGGTTGAAAGGAAAAATCGTACTTTGCAAGAATTTGCTAGGTCAATGTTGCATGAGTATGATTTACCTAAATACTTTTGGGCGGAAGCCGTTAACACCGCTTGTTATGTTTTAAATAGAGTTTTAATTAGGCCTTCTTTAGATAAAACTCCTTATGAGCTTTGGCATAACAAAATTCTAAATATTGGGTATTTCAAAGTTTTTGGTTGCAAATGTTTTATTTTAAACAACAAAGAAAAGCTTGGAAAATTTGATTCTAAGACGGATGTTGGTATTTTTCTAGGTTATTCCTTTACTAGTAAAGCTTATAGAGTTTTGAATAAGAGAACTTTAATTATCGAGGAATCTATGCATGTTGTATTTGATGAATCTTGCAATAATGTTTCTAATGAGTCTATTTATAGTGATGATTTAGAAAGAAAATTTGGAGATTTACTTGTTAGTGACAGAGGCAAAGAAATTGATTCAAGTAAGCAAAAATTGAGCTTCAATGAAAAGAAGGAAGATGGTTCTTCATATATGCCTAAAGAGTGGAGGTATGCTTCATCCCATCCCAAGGATTTGATTCTTGGTGATCCCAAACAAGGTGTGAAAACTCGTTCTTCTCTTAATTTGTTTAATAATCTTGCTTTTGTTTCTCAAGTTGAACCTAAAAGTTTTAAGGATGCCGAAAATGATGAGTTTTCGATTTTAGCCATGCAAGAAGAATTAAATCAATTTAAAAGAAACAAAGTTTGGGAATTAGTCCCTAGGCCTTCTAATGCTTCTATTATTGGAACTAAATGGGTCTTTAGAAATAAGATGGATGAAAATGGAAATATCATTAGAAATAAAGCTAGACTTGTAGCTCAAGGTTATTGTCAAGAGGAAGGTATAGATTATGAAGAGACTTTTGCACCCGTTGCTAGATTAGAAGCTATTAGAATGTTACTTGCTTTTGCTTCGTATAAGAATTTCATCTTGTATCAAATGGATGTGAAAAGTGCCTTTTTAAATGGTTATATTATGGAGGAAGTTTATGTAGAACAACCTCCGGGCTTTGAAAGTTTTAATTTACTTAAGCATGTCTATAAGTTGAAAAAGGCTCTTTATGGACTACTTTAAGAATTTCCTCCTACGGGAGACTGAGAAATCCAGAATAGTCCCTACGGAGCCCTTATAGAGATTGATGTCAATCCCACTTGAAGTTCAAGGACTACTTTAAATTTATATTTTTCCTAGGAAAGCGACACATATCACGAATCCAAAGAAGAATCTTAGCCTCCAAGAAAGATCGAAATGTTCCCAACGGGGTTGGACGATAATCTTGGAGAGATACAGGGACGAATTCTTGGAGCCTAAAACTTTCTCCAGGAAAGAAGACGAACACACAAATCCAAAGGAGAATCTTACCCACTAAGAAAGATCGAAATGTTCCCTATGAGGTTGGATGACAATTCCAGATATGATCTTAAATTCCTATGAAAAACTGGAGAGACCGACACTCTAGGAAGATTGAAATAATCCCCACGGGGTCAGACAACAATCCTAGAGACAATTTGAGGCATAACTCGAAATGTCACAGTGACTCCAAAGCTTAAAAAGGCTATTCCCAAGTCAGGCTCTATGCAGTCAACTCTGAAGGAATGAACGTTTTACTCCGCAGCGGAAGTATTGGATCGTCTATGATTTTATTTAAAATTAAACAAAAACATAAAATTAAGAAAACTTACTTGGAGTAAATATAGAGATATTTCTGGCAGGTCTTTATCTCCTCCACAAAGTCTTCCGACTATGACTCAAACACAGGACCAAGGCTTGTGAAAGCCTCTTGAAAGAAAATCCACAAGGGATTGGAGAGAAAGAAGTCTAGAGAAAATTCTCTAATTCTCTATTGAGGAGATGTGTGTTATGTTTAATGGTTCAACCCAAGGGTCTTATTTATAGAGACTAAGGGCAAATCTTTGTCATAATTAAAATATTATATTTTAATATCTAATATATTAAAATATATATTATATTTATTTGAATCTCATTCAAATCTCCTACGATATTTATTTATTTGAATCTTATTCAAATTTTATAAATATATTTTCTTTATGTTGGCTTTTTGGCCCTTAATCTCAAATTAATTAATTTTAATTAATTAATTAATTAATATTTTGATGATAACAAATCTGCTATTAATTACTAATAATTTTAGTGTTTTGAAGTGTCCATATCGTAGAGCTTGAAATAACGATTTCAACGCCTTTTGAATTACTCAAATCGGAATTAAAACAAAGAAGTTATGATCAAAACAAGTCTGAACAGAAAATTCCCGACGCGATGACGTGGTGGCCAAATCAACAATATGGACCAATTAGAGGATGACATGTGGAGCTATGGAGAAGTGAAACTTGGTGGATTTTTGTTTGTTTTAAAATTAAAAAAAAAGGAAATAAAATTATATATTATTATATAAGTTATCTTTTTAACTTATTTATAAAAATTAAAAATAAAAAAAATATTATTATATTTTTTTTTTGTATATAGCCGTTGGCTATTTCTTTATATACATATATATATAAAACCATCGTGTGGCCGTTGTCACATAATAAAAAAAATTATTATTTTATATATATTAATTTATTATTATTATATTATTTCAAAACAAACTCTCTCTCACACTCACACACTACCCAACAAACTTCTTACACATTTCACATCATCTTACACCCCACTATCCTTATTTTATTATTATTATTATTATATTAATATATTTATCTTTTAATCTCCACCATTCAATCTTCTTTGATAAATCCAATGGTTCAAATTAAATCTTGATTTTTTATTCATTTCCCTCTTCTATAAATACCATCATCTTCTCCAATTTTCATATAACAAGTTTTCATAATTTTCATCCTCCAAATTCTCAAACTTCCATTGTTGTTCTCTCCAAAGCTTTCACTTTTCTTTTCATTTTTTCTTGAGAGAGAATTATTGTATAGTGAGGATTGATTTGTGAGAGTTAAATTTGTAGATCTACTCTTTGAGAGAGTTTTCTCCATCTTGTTCTTTCAACTTCAAATCCATTGTAAGGGTTTCTCTTGATCCCGAAAAAGAGAAGTTGTAACGGTTTGATCCTAAACCGTGGAAAGGATCGGGTTTTGTTCTTGAGCCCTGAAAAGGAACATTGTAACGGTTGGACTCTAAGCCGTGGAAAGGGTCGTTGTTCTAGTGAAATACCCAAGAGGAGCTTGGGGAGTGGAGTAGGCCGGGTTGTGCCGAACCACTATAAAATTTCCGGTGCCAATTTCTCTATCCCTATCTTATTTCATTTTTGCAATTAATTTGTTGTTATATTATATTGCATAAAATTAATTATTCTTGTATGTCTATTTTGGTTGGTACAATTTTATCTTTACATATTCTTTACCAATCTTGCTTTTAGAATTAAATAGGGTGTTTGAAATTGTTAGATTTAATTTCTTGTTTAATTTGAGGTGAATTTATTTGCATGATTTATTGTTTAAATTAATTATTGCAAAAAGTGTGTTAATTTGTTTGATTGGGCCCACATTAGGAAATTTTTTTATAAAGTTTAAATAAACCCTATTCACCCCCCCTCTAGGGTTGCCATACCGATCCTACAATTGGTATCAGAGCAAGGTGGCTCTTGTTTTTAATCAAATATAGTTTTCAAAAGTTATTCCAATATCTATTGTTTGAGTTTTCACTCCAACAATTGGTATTAGAGTGGTTGCTCTTTTGATAAAATAATTTTCAAATATTATTTTGATTCTTAAAGTATCTTATTAATATTTTGAAAAATTATTTCAAAAGCTTAATTGCTAAGAGCTATGGCAACTTTAGATTTTCTTGAAGGTTATTGTATTGATAAACCTCCTTACTTTGATGATAGAAATTATGATGCTTGGAGAAAGAGAATGAAAACATTTTTGCTTGCTATTGATTTCAATTTTGTGTATGTTTGTGAGCATGATTTATCAAAATTGAAAATGGATGATAAATTGCTTAAATTGCTTTCTTTTAATGCCCAAGCCGTAAATATCATATCTTGTGCATTAGATAGAAAAATATGTGATGAAATTTTACATTTTACATATGCATATGATATTTTAAATTTTCTTGATAATGTGTATAGTGTAGAAAATTCTCCTTGTACTATTAATGATTTATTTGATGTGAAGGAGAATTGTAATTCTCAAAATCAAGGAAAATTTCATGAAGTGGGAAAAGAAAAATGTGATGGAGCCTCCCTATGCTTGATGGGTCATTTGAATAACAAATCCATTGATGAAAGTGATGAAAATGAGGTAAATCATCAATCCCCTTCTTATGATGAACTTTATGATGCCTTTGAAAGCATGCAACATGATTTAGAAAAGCTTGGTTCTAAATATGTAAAACTATCAAAAATGTATAAGATCTTATGTATTGAAAATAAATCTTTGATAGATGAAAATGCATGTTTGAAAAGTGGAGATAATAATGTATTGCTGCATAATAAAATTGCTGATTGTTGTGTTGAGAAAAATGCATTAAATGATAAAATTATTTTACTTGAAAAAGAGAATGGTGAGCTCAAATCTTTATCATGTGAATTAAAAATTGAATTGAATGATTTGAGAAATAAGAATGAGAATATTGAATCTTTATCTTTAGAATTAAAAGATGAAATTGCTAGCTTGAAAGATAAAATTATTGATTTGGAAACTAGCAATACTTCTTTAGAAGAAGAGAAATGTTCTTTTGTTGACAAGATCAAATTTCTTGAATGTGATAATCATGAGAAAAATGATCTTTTGCATGTGCTTAAAGAAAAAGAAATACTTGCTAGTAAAGAGCTTGAAATTGCAAAAGAGTCAATTAAGAAATTGACAATAGGTGCACAAAAATTAGATAAAATTATTGACATGGGTAAACCTTTTAATGATAAAAGGGGATTAGGCTATGTGGATAAAAATTCTTCATCTAAATCCAAAACTATTTTTGTTAAAACTACTCCTACTATGCCTAAAGATGCTTTACCCAATGTGCCTAATCTTGTTAATTCTAAATTTGTGCAAAAGCAGGAAAATGCTAGAAATTTGCATGAAAAATCAAAATTTGTGCCTAAACATGATCATGCTTCATTCAATTGTATGCATAGTGCTAAATTTGTTCCTAATCATGGAAAAACTAGAAATATGCATATGAATTCAAAATTTGTGCCTACATGTCATTATTGTGGAGTTAAAGGTCATATTAGACCTAATTGTTTTAAATTGAAAAATACTCCTAGAAAGAATTTCTTTGAGAAAAATATTGTGAAAAATCAATTTGTTAAAAAGAAATTCTTGCCTAATGTTGTTTGTTATTCATGTGGCAAAATTGGTCATAAATTTCATACTTGTTATTTGCCAAAAATGAATGTTAGTAAAGTTGGAACTAATTTGAAATGGATTCCAAAGTCTATGCTCACTAACAATGAAGGACCCAAGAAATGGGTACCAAAATCCTTTGATTAAGCCTTCTTTGTAGGTGTGATTTCAAGAAGCAAATGGTTGCATGGACTTCAAATGAGAAATTAATTCAAATGAAGCAACTATTATGACTTTTCTTGAATCCAACAAAAGGAATTACATATTTGGTAACTTTATATTCTTGAAATTATTGATTGATTTTGAAATAATTGAATTTGAATTTTTTTTGCACCCTTTGAATTTGAATGTTAATGCATTTATGTGTGTGTTGCATATTTAGGGAACATCCTTGCTTATTTTAGGGAGCACATTTTCTATATTCTATATATTTTTGAATTATTGAAATAAATATTCTATTGACATTTATTATGGAAATTGTATCTCTTGAATGGCTTAAATGTTTGAATTTGATTTCCTAAATTTTTAGTGATTATTAGATTAAATGTCCATGAGATATTTATGAATATTGTGTTTGACATTTATCTTTATTGTTTGTCTATTTATAGACTACATGATTATGTGCTTTTGAGAAATTTGAGATTGATTAATTTCAAATTTATATATAATTCCAATTGCTTTGTTTTTATAGAATTACATGTCATGGAATTGTTTTTAAATCTATATTTTGGCATTTATTTATATTGCTCATTATGTGTTAATGTTTTTTTTAATTTGTCCAATATAATTGATATTTTGAGTATTTGAATATTTTTTATAGTTTACATGTTGGTTTTCAAAATTGAATCTTTGATGATTTAAATTATTTTTGAAAAAGTTTGTGGATTCCTTTATTGTTTGTTTATAATTAATTCCTGTTATTAATTTGTCAAAGAAGTTGTTTGAAAATATTCTTTTTAAACTATCTCACTTTGATACTTTGTTGTTTGAGTTCCACTCTTACAATTGGTATTAAGTTTTGTTAGTTTAAAAATAGGGTTTAAATGCTTTATGAACTTGAATGTCTATTCCTTGATTAAAGCATTATGATTTGATTATTTATTTAATGTTATTATGAGAAATGAAAAAAAAAGTTGTCAAATCCCTTTTAATAGGGAAAGTGCCTTAATTTACTTATCTTTTCTTAAATCCTATTGGTTGTGAAATTTTGTCCTTAAATAAAATTTATTTTGTTTGTATTAATTATTGACATGTTTCACTTATTGATAACTTTTTCCTTTTATGAGCATAATTGCTTTTGTGAATTATTGGATTATTTTCTCTTGAGTAAATTGAGTTGATGATTTTGAAATTTATCCATAATTCCTTTTTGGTTGTTATTTGAATTATAGATGCATGCCATGAGAAAATCTTGAATATCTATATTTTGGCATCTATCAATATTACTCATTATTGAAATTTAATTTATCCATGATTTCTTGATATTTTGATTGTTTTATTATTGCTTGATTATTGAGTTATTGGGATTATGATTTTGAGATTTATCAAAAATGCCCAATACTTAAATTACTTGTTATGTTATGGATATTTGATTTGGTGGAAATGTTATTGAAGTTTGAAATATTCTATATATTGTTTGGTCTTTTAAAACAAAATCGTTTAGATATTTTTAATCATGTATTATATATTTTTCTTGAAGATAAAGTTTATGTTTTGATGATTTTTGCTCTTTTTAAATTTTGATGTCTCGAAGAAAAAATATTTGATATTTGTTTGATTTTTTATATAAAAATGATTTGTTATTAATTTGAGCATATTGCTTGTCCTATGCTAAATTAAGATGTGCTTAGTATTTTTATTTCAAAAGATTTGTTGAATTCTTCTTCATAGGAGGAGTATATTTATTGAAATAATTTATATTCTTGAAACCTCATTAGCATATTACTCAAAATTAGTATAATTCTTATTTGAGTTGCTATCATGCTTATATTTGGCCATAATGTCATTTTGCTATTATTCGGTATCAATATTTGTTTTTCATCAATTGGTGTTTATTTTCTAATATTTGATATTTTGGTATCTCATGTTTGAATTTTACTTGTATTTGATAAGTTGATTACTTTGAGATTAATTTGCTTAATGTATCTTTTATAAATATGGAAATTTTAGTGCATATTCATGAGTATTAAAATTGCTCTCTTGAAATTTATTTGTTTTGTGTCATATTACTCTTGAATGAGTATTTTTTTTTAAAATATTGATGATTTGTTTGAGATAAATTGAACTACCATGTTTCTATTTAAATTGCTATCTTGTGCAAATTATTATTGTTGAATGATTTTTACTTGAATAATTTTATCTCCTTGGTATTGATTTATTTTTTGGAGAATGCTTATTTTTAGGGGGAGTTATACACTTTTTATGTGAATTTAATGATATTGGCTATTTATATTGATTTATTGATATATGCCCCTCTTATGAATATTTTATAATACTTGAGAAATTTTTGATTGATATATCTACCCTCTAGTTATATTATGTGTCAAATGTCTTTTTGTCCCTTATAAAGGGGGAGTGTCAAATTGATTTCAAAAGGGGGAGAATTTTTTTTTAAACTTTGCATTAAAGTGCTAATATTTATTTTTCTTATTAGTCTTTTTGATGATTCCAAAGGGGGAGAAGTTTAAGAAAAATATGTTCTAAATTTTGTATCCTGTTTTTAGTGTTGCATTAATTTAGGAGGAGAATTAATTTAATTCTTTTTTAGTGAATTTTCAAGTATGAGCTTTATGGTGATACATTGGTATTTATATTAAAATTATTACTTGGACACATGTAGTACCTTGATTTTTATGAGCTTCAAGTTATTTTTCTTTAGTGATTTGTCATCATCAAAAAGGGGGAGATTGTTGGCTTTTTGGCCCTTAATCTCAAATTAATTAATTTTAATTAATTAATTAATTAATATTTTGATGATAACAAATCTGCTATTAATTACTAATAATTTTAGTGTTTTGAAGTGTCCATATCGTAGAGCTTGAAATAACGATTTCAACGCCTTTTGAATTACTCAAATCGGAATTAAAACAAAGAAGTTATGATCAAAACAAGTCTGAACAGAAAATTCCCGACGCGATGACGTGGTGGCCAAATCAACAATATGGACCAATTAGAGGATGACATGTGGAGCTATGGAGAAGTGAAACTTGGTGGATTTTTGTTTGTTTTAAAATTAAAAAAAAAGGAAATAAAATTATATATTATTATATAAGTTATCTTTTTAACTTATTTATAAAAATTAAAAATAAAAAAAATATTATTATATTTTTTTTTTGTATATAGCCGTTGGCTATTTCTTTATATACATATATATATAAAACCATCGTGTGGCCGTTGTCACATAATAAAAAAAATTATTATTTTATATATATTAATTTATTATTATTATATTATTTCAAAACAAACTCTCTCTCACACTCACACACTACCCAACAAACTTCTTACACATTTCACATCATCTTACACCCCACTATCCTTATTTTATTATTATTATTATTATATTAATATATTTATCTTTTAATCTCCACCATTCAATCTTCTTTGATAAATCCAATGGTTCAAATTAAATCTTGATTTTTTATTCATTTCCCTCTTCTATAAATACCATCATCTTCTCCAATTTTCATATAACAAGTTTTCATAATTTTCATCCTCCAAATTCTCAAACTTCCATTGTTGTTCTCTCCAAAGCTTTCACTTTTCTTTTCATTTTTTCTTGAGAGAGAATTATTGTATAGTGAGGATTGATTTGTGAGAGTTAAATTTGTAGATCTACTCTTTGAGAGAGTTTTCTCCATCTTGTTCTTTCAACTTCAAATCCATTGTAAGGGTTTCTCTTGATCCCGAAAAAGAGAAGTTGTAACGGTTTGATCCTAAACCGTGGAAAGGATCGGGTTTTGTTCTTGAGCCCTGAAAAGGAACATTGTAACGGTTGGACTCTAAGCCGTGGAAAGGGTCGTTGTTCTAGTGAAATACCCAAGAGGAGCTTGGGGAGTGGAGTAGGCCGGGTTGTGCCGAACCACTATAAAATTTCCGGTGCCAATTTCTCTATCCCTATCTTATTTCATTTTTGCAATTAATTTGTTGTTATATTATATTGCATAAAATTAATTATTCTTGTATGTCTATTTTGGTTGGTACAATTTTATCTTTACATATTCTTTACCAATCTTGCTTTTAGAATTAAATAGGGTGTTTGAAATTGTTAGATTTAATTTCTTGTTTAATTTGAGGTGAATTTATTTGCATGATTTATTGTTTAAATTAATTATTGCAAAAAGTGTGTTAATTTGTTTGATTGGGCCCACATTAGGAAATTTTTTTATAAAGTTTAAATAAACCCTATTCACCCCCCCTCTAGGGTTGCCATACCGATCCTACACTTTAATGTATCTAATATACATTAATTTTTTTAACATTTAATGTATCAAATACAATAAATATATTTTCCTCTTTTATATTTAATATATCTAATATATTAAATATTATTTTGAACACTTCAAATTAAATATTAATTTGAACATTTCAAAATTTTCTTTCAACTAGAAAGGGGAACTTATGGACCTACAAATTATAAGCTCCAATGATACAAAATCAATTAATTAAACTATAGGTCACTCCACTATAGACCTAGAGTTGCACTCTTATGAACTGTAGGACAAGTTGTGTCCATGAATATAATTACTACATGCAATTTGATCATTCATGAGTTGTTCGCAAATATAGTTGGGTCAAAAGTCCATTTTACCCCTATAATTACATCTTGCACCTTAAGTACAACTAATTCTCTAATGAATAATATGTTTATAATCTAATTATAAATTAAGTCCCTCTTAGGCAAGTGAGAGGGTGGGGCCCTATTGTTCAAGTCTCGAAATCAACATTTAAGGGAACTACTCTTCTACTTACCCTATATGGGAAGGAGTGAATTCCATCTTGTGAGATTATGTTTCCAGCTCCTTATTTGGTCAAGTTTCCAAAATGGTAGGCATATTGAACCGGCTACAAAAGCCACTCTCATCCATGCAAATCACAGGACAAGCCCTCACAGGTAGGAGTTCATAACTCACTCAGGATTAAGATCGTGTCGCATATGATCATCCTGATGAAATATTAATCTTCTCAATTAACGGATTTATAAAGAGAGATTAAATATTTCGTGGTCCAGTCTTACACAAACTCATTGTATAAGATACCCCTGTTGGGATTTATGCCCTAAAGCCTCGTAATTAATGATTTATTTAATAATTAATAATAATTTTGATTATTTTATTTGCAATATAATATTATCCATTATATGAAAAATTCAAGGTTATTAGTGTAATCTTGAACAGTATGTGGTTGACATACGAGAGGATCATGTTCAAGAAATAACCTAAAGGGTCATAGTATATGGATAAGGTTGGGTGCCTTATCCTGGTAACACTATTGATACGGCCCACTTTGTAATAGTTACAAATGATTTGATCCAAATCATTCATGTGGAGACATGTGAGTGGGGGTATCTTATACAATAAGTTTGTATAAGACTTAACCACGAAATATTTAATCTCTCTTTATAAATTCGTTAATTGAGAAGATTAATATTTCATTAGGATGATCATATGCAACTTGATCTTAATCCTGAGTTAGTTATGAACTCCTGCCTGTGAGGGCTTGTCCTTTGATTTGCATGGGTGAGAGTGACTTTTGTAGCCAATTCAATATGCCTACCATTTTGGGGACTTGACCAAATAGGGAGCTGGGAACATAATCTCACAAGATGGAATTCACTTCTTCCCATATAGGGTAAGTAGATGAATAGTTCTTTTAAGTGCTGATTTCGGGACTTGAACAATGGGGCCCCACCCTCTCATTGGCCAGAGAGGGACTTAGTTTATAATTAGATTATAAACATATTGTTCATTAGAGAATCAGTGGTACTTAAGGTGCAAGATTTAATTATAGGGGTAAAATGGACTTTTAACCCAGCTGTAATTATGAACAACTCGTGAAGGATCGACTTGCATGTAATGATTATATCTATGGACACAACTTGTCCTACAGTGCATAAAAGTGCAACTCTAGGTCTATAATGGAGTGACCTATAGTTAATGAATGAAAATTAATTAATTAAAAAGTTTAATTAATTAATTTTGTATCATTGGAGCTTATAATTTGTAGGTCCATAAGGTCCCCTTGCTAGCTCATAGTAACACTAAAAGATCGATTTAGTGGAAAGAAAATTTTGAAATGTTCAAATTAATATTTAATTTGAAATGTTCAAATTAATATTTAATATATTAGATATATTAAATATAAAAGAGGAAAATATATTTATTGTATTTGATACATTAAATATTAAAATTTGAAATGTTCAAATTAATATTTAATTTGAAGTGTTCAAATTAATATTTAATATATTAGATATATTAAATAAAAGAGGAAAATATATTTATTGTATTTGATACATTAAATATTAAAATAATTAATGTATATTAGAGACATTAAATAAAAGATATTTATTAAATTTGAATTGGATTCAAATTAGGAAATAATTGTCATAGGAGAATTTTAAACGGTTTGAATAAGATTCAAATTGGTTAGATAAATATATTTTAATATATTAAATATTAAAATATATTATTTAATTATCTTCCCTAGACCACTATAAATAGGACCTTAGGGGTGAGCCATTGTGTATTCTTCACAACACACATCTCCTCAATAGAGAGAATTAGAGAATTCTCTCTAGACCTCTTCCTCTCCAATCCCTTGTGGATTTTCTTTCAAGAGGCTCCCACAAGCCTTGGTCCTGTGTTCGAGTCATAGCCAGAAAGACTTTGTGGAAGAGATAAAGATCCTCCAGAAGAATATCCATATTTGGAAGGTATTTATTGCTTAACCCTTGTATTTTAGTTTAATTCTAAATAAATCAAAGACGATTCATATGCTTCCGCTGTGGGTTTCATTCGATTATTCCATTCTAAAAATTCCGTTTTCCAGTAGGAATTTTAGAGTTCCATGATGCTTCTTTTGCGTCTTGATTTCTCCGTTTCCTATAGGAATTTTAGTGTTCCGTGACGCTTATTTTGCATCTCAGATCATCCCCTGGATTGCCGTCTAATCCCGTAGGCCGGTCTCTTCCTGGTGGGTAAGATTCTCCTCTGGATGTGTGTTCGTCCACATCCTGGAGAAAATTTAGGGCTCCAAGGTTCTCCTTTGATCTCCCAAAGATTGTCGTCCAACCCCAAAGGGAACATTTTGATCTTTCTTAGGGGCTAAGACTCTCCTATAGATTAGCGATCTGTGCCGTTTTCCTGAAGAGAATATATAAATTCGAAGGTGTCTTCAAATTTAAGTGGGATTGCCATCAAACTCCGTAGGGACGATTCTAGAATTCCCGACCTCCTGTAATTCTTGGCTATTCAGTAGCCTCGTAGCTTCCCGCTTTTGGTAAGCGTTTTCTGAACAACTGTAGCTTCATTTCAAGTGGACACCGAGAGAGAAGAGGAGGAAATTAGCCGCGAAGTGGAGATTGGGGGAGCAAAAAGGCATCCGGATACGTTTGACACGTTTCTGGTTCTTCCCGGCCAAGGCCTGCAGCCTCTGGCGCGCGCCAGGTGCAGGCCTGCCGTGCACATGCCCTCCTCAGCCTCGACACTTACTTTTTTTTTAAAAAAATTCAAATTTTGAATTTCAAATTCAAATATTCCCTCCAATTTCTCCTTCTCCTTCTCCTATATATAGGAGCTCATTTCTTCACATCTTCACACCATTCTCACATTCTTCTTCTCTCTTTAAGGTAACTTGTTGTTCTATTACTCTTTTATTTTCTTCTCTTTTTTGCTTGTTGAGATGGCTAGTGAATGCTCTGCTACTTCTCCTGAGGTTGAGGGATCTTCCTTTGGTGATGAGTCTCTTAGTACTAGTTATTATAAGGCTCAATCATTTTTCGATCATATTTTCAGTGAGCCTTCTATATATTCTGAGGCTATATCATCCTTGGTGACCGAAGCTCATCTTGAGCAACTGCGGTACAAGTATGACATTCTCTTCGATGTACAATTGAGGGTTCTTGGACCTGATGATCGTATTGAGGATTCTTCTCTTAGAGAAGTTGCTTTTTATTCTGCTATGTTTAAATTTGGAGTTCGTCTTCCCTTGCCTTTATTTTTACAAAGCTTTTTGATGTTGGTTGGGTTGGCTCCCGCTCAACTTGTCCCAAACAGCTAGAGTTATCTCATAGGCTATTATGTATTATGGAAACATATGGCGATGGTAGTCCACTCACACCACATGTTTTTATGTCTCTCTACATTTTAAGCCATAACCTCTCTTTTGGTCGCTTCTTTTATTATCTGAGTTCTTCTTGTGGTAAACTGATTGATGGACTAAGTTTGGTTCATGGATGGAAAAATAAATGTTTCTTTGTAAGTGGAAATTGGTTAGCTCGTGGGCCCCTAAATTCCACCTACGCAGTTTCCATGAAGTTTGGGAATTATGGTGAGTTACTCTCTTTATTCTCCCTTTCTTCTTGGAAACTGCTTATATAAACCTTTATCTAACCATACTATACCTTCTCTTTTTCAATTCCCTTCGAGTTCTGTCATTCCAGTGCTGCTCGAGCATTTGTGAGAGTTGTGAGTAGTTTGGAAGCTCCAGCTCATCTCGGTCTTTCTCTTGTGAGTCAAGAGAATATTGTCGAAATCGTATTCGCTCCTCCCCTCTTTCTAAAGGTAGGATTTGGACTCAAATTCTTCTCTTAGAAAGTATTTGGTCTTGACCAAAGTTGTCGACCTCGACCAGGGTGGTCGGCCTCGGCCGAGGTGGTCAGACCTCAGTTCCTCTGCTTTAGCTTCTGCCTCATGTGTTTTCGTTAACTCATGATTTCCTTGCTTCTATTTTTCAGATATGCCTCCACGATCTACTTATTTATTTGAAGCTCAATGGCAAAAGAATAAGAAGAAGGCCACTGGAGGAGCTGGGCCCTCAAGGGCCGATGGCTCTAGCTCAGACGTGGGAGGTGTTTCTACTTTTGAGACTTCAAACCTTCCTCCTCGACCTTCTGGTGTCAGTACTCGCCGTACTAGAAGTGGCGCTCATTCCTTTCCTGAGGAGGATATTCCTTCTGATCTTCCCACTTTCTCCTTTCCTGAAGATTTCACTCCAGTAAGTAATGAGATTGACATTCTGGGAAGAAGTTTTGAGCTTTGGAGGGGTGTTGGTCATGACCATCTTCCAGGTTATAAAATGGAAGATCCTAGAGAGGATGTCGTTGAAGGAGTTTGTGAGTTGTGCCATGTAAGTCTTTCAGTAGTTATTTGTCTTCTTTTATCTTGTATTTGCTTCTTTATAACTGACTCCTTCATTGTTTTGTCCTTTAAGCTTTTGGTCGGCTTACTATGTCTGCCATGACCATGGCTGAGAAGATCTCCTCTCTCCAACAGACTAGTGTTCCTAGGGCAGAGCTAGTTCAGGCTCACGCTAGCTTGACTCAAGCCAATCGTCTCTTGGTTGAGGTTAGGATTGAGCTTGATTTTACAAGGGTTGAGCTCCAATCAGTCCGTACTCAATTGGATGAAGCTCAAGCCCATCTGTCCAAAGTAGAATATCTAGCTTAAGAGTTCAAGAAGACAGAGGAATATGTTGTGATGCAGGATGAAATCTTTGACTGCGGATTTAACTGGGCCGTCAAGCACTTTTCCAAGCATCACAATGACTTAAATTGTGAGATCATTCGAGAGGATTATGCTTCTTTCAAGAAAGATTCCTTTGCCTTCCCTGATTCAGATGACTCTAAAGGTAGTGGAGGAGCAGACATGAATGAGGGCTAAATATTATGTGTTTTCCCTTTATTTTCTTTTTATCTTATTGTAAGACTTTTATCAATGAGAATATCTTTTATGTCCATCATCATTGTTTCTCTTTAATGAATTTTGACTTCAAAGAGGTAAACTCCGTTGAACAGAATTATATGAGTCTTACTAAACAAGATAAATTGATAAAAGGGGTCCTCATACATGCATCCAAACCATAAACCATAGAAAATCACTTACTTGGACATGCTCGGCCTCGGCCTATGAGGTCAGCCTCGGCTTCGATTTTTCTTCAATTGTTGACTTTTCTGCCTCGTTTGGTGTAGCTTCTGCCTTTTGTTCAATTAGAGAGGCATATCTCTTTAGTAGCTTTTGCCTTTTGTTTATCAGAGAGACATATCTCCTACGTAGCTTCTTTGCTTTTTGTTTCATAGGGAAGCATATCCCCTTAGTAGCCCCCTACTCAAGTAGGAGTTTCTTGGTTGAAAGTGATGCTTGAGTAGCAAAATGTGTAGCTTGAAAATAGAATTTTATTACTAATAAAATTTGAATCTTACATGAATTTGCTGAAATTGACAAAAGCAATCCTAACTAGAGAAGACTTAAACAAAAAAAACCCCTAGTAGTCCATAGGGGTGTGGTCAGCCTCGGCCTTGGGCATGCCGAGGTATGCTTCCTGCTCGTTTCGTGATCTTTTGACCTCTTTGAGTGCTGTGAAGTAACACTCCCTTGAAGTTTTCTACTCCCATTTTACTATTCCCACTCCATTCAAAGTAGGAAATTTAGTAGTTGATGATAGGTGGAAGCTACAACCTTTAGTTGATGGAATGTTGGTCTTCCTAATATGGCATTGTAAGCTGAGGTGCACTCTACTATCAAGAAGTTAATCATCTTAGTAGTTGTATTTAGTCCATTCCCAAAGGTGACTGGAAGTTCGATGCTGCCTTCAAGAGTAACTCTTTCTCCCCCAAATCCAACCAAGGGAGTCAGATTCTCCTTCAGTAGCCCCCTAGCTCTAACCTCATTGCTTTAAAGGCAGTCAGAGAGAGAACATCAGTTGAACTTCCTCTATCTATGAGGATTCTATGAACCTTCACATTGGCTATAGTTAGGGTAACCACCAGAGCATCATTATGAGGCTGATGGATGACCCTAGCTTCAGCCTCTGTAAATTCTAAGGCTTGGTTCACTGTTTCAGAATGGACTGAATACATACCTTGATAATCTGGGTCGTGTCTGGCCTCGCGAGCAATTGCCTTCCTTTTTCTTCCGGATTTACCTCCTGTAGGTCCCTAAGTATGGTTATGATCTCATGTGGGGGTTCTTCGTTGGGTCGTCCTCAGCCATCTCTGATGTATTCTTTCAGATACCCTTCTCTGATCAGGGTTTCGATTTCGTCTCATAGTTGATAGCAATCTTGAGTTCCATGACCATGATCTCGGTGAAAGAAACAATATTTTTCTTTGTCTCTTTTTCTAGTTGGGGTTTGCATCTTGTCTGAAAATTTCACCAAATTTAAGTGGCGAATTTCCATCAAGATCTGCTCAGAAGGGAGAGTTGTGGAAGTATACCTCTCGAACCTTTGACTGGGGACGACCTTAGGGTTTGGTCAGCCTTGGTCTCTTTCCTCGACTCTCCTCCTCTTCGAACTGAAAATATTGTTGTCCCGAGCTCTATCTTGCTATGCGTGTCTGTTGCTTCTTTCACAATCAAATGTAGCTTCTTTAGATCATATCAGCTCCTCAGCACTCATATACTTTTGAGCCCTGGTTATGAACTCAACATAGGAGGTCGGTTCTTTCTTGCCAATCGATCTAAGAAAGCCTTTATCTTGTAAGCCTTCAACAATGGCATTAGGGCAGTCGTGTCTGTGAATCCTTAAACTTACAATGCTTCCTTGTTGAAGCGCAAGACATAATCACGTAAGGTCTCTTTTGGCCCTTGCTTTATGGTGAGCAAGTGCATCTGAGGCTTACGTTGATCTCGGCCTCCCAAGAACTGAGTCACAAATGCTCTTGCTAGCTCTTTGAAGGAACCAATGGACTTCCTCTTTAGCTTCCTATACCATTCTCTGGCTGGTCCTGTGAGGGTCGAAGAGAATGCCCTGCATTTGATTGCCTCTAAAACTCCATGAAGTTCAATTTGCGCTCGGTACGTGTCCAAGTGTTCAACAAGATCAGTATTGCCATCGTATGGGGTGATGGTTGGTAATTTGAACTTCTTATGAACCTTCTTTCTCATGATCTCATTAGTGAAAGAGGGATCGACTTGCTTGATGAGAACTTCAAGATCCCACCTCTCAATTTCACGAGTTTTGAGACATTCCCTTAAAGGTCTCCAAACTCCTTTTGGTTTTTCAGAATGTCTTCTTTCCATGGAGGACTTTCGTTTCGTGCATCATACCTCAAATTCACCTCCTCGGCCTCGGCCTGTGTCTGGTCTGCCTCAGCCTCGTCTTGCAGCTTCTGCTTCAAGTCGATCAAACTTCGCAGGTCCGATGTTGCTTTAGTATTTCTCGAGATCGTCGCTTCAACCTTACCTGGTCGGCCTCGGCCATCAACCTGAGAGACGACATGCATAACAGATTTTAACTTACCTGCCTTGCTCCCTTGGCTTTTGACCGAGGGTTGACGTGGCTTGTTGTTTCGTCCAAGGATTAGCTTCTCGGTTGGTTTTTAGGTATGAGATTTTGACTCTCTCATCCCCTCAACCACCTTCACTTTTCCTTTTCTTAGGTCTCATACGAGAGGTGGTTCCTCCTCGAGTTTTTCTTTCTTCTGATGATCTTGCTTTTCCAATTTTTCCAAGTTTTTCAGAAGGTATTTATCCATATGGTTGACCTTCTTCTTTAGCTCGGCCATCTCCTCCTCTGGTCGGCTTGTGCCAATATGAGGCCTAGGAGGAGAAACTTCTCTCTTGCGTCTCGGGTGATGATCCTGATCGAAATCATCGCCGTCTTCATTCCAGTGTTTGTTTTCCGGCATTCTAGTCATCTTTTTGGAGGATTGAACTCAAGAAAAAAGGTTTACCAAGCAAGCTTTGTCGTTCCCCACAGACGTCGCCAACTGTTGTTGCCAAATTTTGGACAGGAGAAATCTCACCTGACCTCCACGTGACAACGACAGTGAATTTTGTATTCTTGGGGGAAGAACGCGGCCTACAAGACAAGAAAAACCTGGACACTAGTGTGGTGTAGGCCACACAGACTCCGATGCTTAAGTCAGAGAGAGTCTTTGAGAGAATTGGGGAGTTTGTAGGAGAGTGTTGTAGGTTGGAATGAACTTACTTTGCTCTCCCCTCCAGAGAGAGCTTACATAGCTTTCTTCCTAGAGTTTTTCGTGGGTTTCCGTCTTCGAATGGGAAAAGGAAAGATTGAATTGGGCTAGACCGAGGGCACACGAGCCATGAGGGACCGAGGCAAGGCCCAATATTGGGCCTTGTCAAATTAGTAGGCCTCGGCAGGGCCGACCACGGGCTTGGGCCGAAGCCTAAGCCCGTTTCTTCTCCCTCTCATTTTGGGTCAGTCCTCTATCAGTTTCGGTCCGTTTTGACTTCATATTGAGCTTCTTTCCTTGTTTGGCCCTTTGTTGCAGTTCTTTAGCCAGCTCATTCTTGTTGGTCTAATTTCACCCCTAACAAGAATGAATATGAATAGTTGTAATAGATTGGAAGTGAATTATAATCAAAAGTACAAAACTATGTAAAATGAATAAAAACAAACACATGATAAAAAAGAATAAAAAGAAACACATATTTTAATTTAATTTGTTATATATCTTAATGACACTCCATTACTTACTTTTAATTTTATAAAATTAACCACATAAAAAAAATAAAAAAGAATTGAGTGAACTTTAATTGAAATTTTGTAATGACATTAAAGTTAAAAAATTACTTTTAATTTGTAAAAACATATGCTATCCAACAGCCGGCATATATTTTAAAATAAATTATCTCATTTTTTAAATTTAAAGGCTCACTTAACAAAAGCTACCACTCCATCTATTTCCTCTCATTTATATCTACTCAAAAAATATCTAAAATATTCATAGATCTATTTGTTTGTTAAAATATTTTGTTTCTTCATTAGTCAATTTACTCTTCCAAATCTCACTTAAAAAATTAATTTTCATCTTTTTTTTTTGTTGAAGATCTACCTAAAGTTAAGACAAATGAATTTGAATTTTGAAAAAGATCATGCTTGGATGAACTAATACACTCTTGAAAATGTAATTTGGTATTACTAGATATACAATATAATTATTTCTTATTAACAACTTGATGAATAATGATTTCTTATTAACAATCTTGATAAAAAAAAATACTTTAATATGTCTGTATGTCATTTTAATTTTATTTTCTTTTGTAAAGTTATATATATATATATATATATATATATATATATATATATATTTAAAAGGTATAAGGTCATCAAAGAAAGGTGCAGCATTTTTAAATACTAATTTCTTGAATTATAAAATAGGTTAGTCTAAAATACACTTTTCTTATCTTAAAATCATGAAATTGTATATATTTTTTAGCAAATTAGTTAAAAATAGACAAATAAAAAAAATAATAAGCTTAAAAAAAAAGATAAGATTATAGGTTGGAATTCACCTAAAATTCAAACAATGAGTAGAAAAATAGTGTCAACTAAAAACCTGCAACAATCTAATCAATTTTTTTTAAAAAAATTCAATTAAGTGAATGCAAATACTTTATATTTGCAACCTATTGAAAATTCCCTCCTTGAAAATCCTTGAATTAGCTACTAGACAACAATACAAATTCATCGATTTAGCATTAGAGAGAGAAATTGTGTATAGGAATATTCAGAAACTGGGTTTTGGTATATTCAATTCAAATCTCTACACTGTTGGGATTTATGCCCTAAAGCCTCGTAATTAATAATTTATTTAATAATTAATAATAATTTTAATTATTTTATTTGCAATATAATATTATCCATTATATGAAAAATCCAAGGTTATTAGTGTAATCTTGAACAGTATGTGGTTGACATACGAGATGATCATGTTCAAGAAATAACCTAAAGGGTCATAGTATATGGATAAGGTTGGGTGTCTTATCCTGGTAACACTATTGATACGGCCCACTTTGTAATAGTTACAAATGATTTGATCCAAATCATTTATGTGGAGACATGTAAGTGAGGGTATCTTATACAATGAGTTTGTATAAGACTGGACCACGAAATATTTAATCTCTCTTTATAAATCCGTTAATTGAGAAGATTAATATTTCATCAGGATGATCATATGCGACTCGATCTTAATCCTAAGTGAGTTATGAACTCCTGCCTGTGAGGGCTTGTCCTTTGATTTGCATGGGTGAGAGTGGCTTTTGTAGCCGATTCAATATGCCTATCATTTTGGGAACTTGACCAAATAGGGAGCTAGGAACATAATCTCACAAGATGAATTCACTCCTTCCCATATAGGGTAAGTAGATGAGTAGTTCCGTTAAGTGCTGATTTCGGGACTTGAACAATGGGGCCCCACCCTCTCATTGGCCCGTGAGGGACTTAGTTTATAATTAGATTATAAACATATTATTCATTAGAGAATCAGTGGTACTTAAGGTGTAAGATGTAATTATAGGGGTAAAACGGAATTTTGACCCAGCTGTAATTACGAACAACTCGTGAAGGATCAACTTGCATGTAATGATTATATCTATAGACACAACTTGTCCTACAGTGCATAAGAGTGCAACTCTAGGTCTATAGTGGAGTGACCTATAGTTAATGAATGAAAATTAATTAATTAAAGAGTTTAATTAATTAATTTTGTATCATTGGAGCTTATAATTTGTAGGTCCATAAGGTCCCCTTGCTAGCTCATAGTAACACTAAAAGATCAATTTAGTTGAAAGAAAAATTTGAAATGTTTAAATTAATATTTATTTTGAAGTGTTCAAATTAATATTTAATATATTAGATATATTAAATATAAAAGAGGAAAATATATTTATTGTATTTGATACATTAAACATTAAAATTTGAAATTTGAAATGTTCAAATTTAATATTTAATTTGAAGTGTTCAAATTAATATTTAATATATTAGATATATTAAATATAAAAGAGGAAAATATATTTATTGTATTTGATACATTAAATATTAAAATAATTAATATATATTTGATATATTAAATAAAAGATATTTATAGAATTTGAATAAGATTCAAATAAATAAATATCGTAGGAGATTTGAATGAGATTCAAATAAATATAAGATATATTTTAATATATTAGATATTAAAATATAATATTTTAATTATGGCAAAGATTTTCCCTTGGTCTCTATAAATAAGACCCTTGGGTTGAGCCATTCTTCACAACACACATCTCCTCAATAGAGAGAATTAGAGAATTCTCTCTAGACCTCTTCCTCTCCAATCCCTTAGGGATTTTCTTTTAAGAGGCTCCCACAAGCCTTGGTCCTGTGTTCGAGTCATAGCCAGGAAGACTTTGTGGAAAAGATAAAGATCCGCCATAATATTCTCCATAATATTATTTTTAAGGTATTTATTACTTAACCTTAATTTATTGTTTAATTCTAAATAAAATCAAAGAAGATCCAATGCTTCCGCTGCGAGATGAAGAGTTCATTCCTATCATACACAAATCCCTCGATGTGCTTAAAACACCCGAAGGCACATGAGATTTGATCTATTTTCACAAGAAATCTTAATGAAATATGGCGAGATGAGCTTAATCAGGCAAAATGAAGATTTGGGTTGAAGAATGTAAAAATTGGTAACCTATCCCTCTCAACAAACTCCATCACTAACCCTGAACAAGCTCCATGATTAGTTCTCTGCTTACAAATCTTGCGGCCTTCTTCTCCTCCAGTTGTGCAAGGCAAAATATGTTGATAGATTTTACATTCGTTAGGTTGCTCTCTCTTTTCTTGTTTAGTTCAATCTCTTTAATGAGCAATTATCTTCCTAAATTTGTATTTCCCTTTATTTCCATTTTTCTTGTATTTTGACCTTTAGTCATACAAATGACACTTTTTGTACTTTTGACTAAATCAAGGAAACATGTAAGGGATCCTTGATTGAGTCTTCTCCTTCCTTCCAATCTTTATTCTTTCCTATGCCTATTTCAAGTCAGGAGACATGTGCTGGTTTTGATCATCGAAATTATACAATTTGATTAGATCAGTGAGAAAACTCTTCAAAATTGCTTGTCTTCGATCCTATATTCATTGAGCACTTAGCCAAGCACGTTTTCTATTAAAGAAAAGTGCATTAGGCCAAATTTTGGTCGTCGTATACAGGTTATAGTAGAGTCTAGAGATCCAAGAAACGAATTGCCCTATCTGCCTTGGCCATTGTCGGTCTTTGTCGACAATATGGAATCGGGAAGACCTTGACAAATAGATTCTCAAGATAGTGAAGGAGTACTTCGACTTCAGATCTGGAATGATCACCATCAACCTCGACTTAAATTAAAATGAGATTTCATATTTAGATTTTAAAAAAATAACAAACTCATATATTTAGATTTTATTTTGAAGTAGAAAGAGATTTGAGGGGATAGTTGATTTAATGAGATTTAAATTTAAGGGATTTAAGGAGATTTAAAATACACAATCTGGATATATGAGAGGAGTATGATGCGTGCATCAAAGATGTGTAGAGGAAAATATGGAAAGTTGGTGTAATTGTGTTGCATGTGCATCTCACGTTTGGCCATAAATCAACAACTTTGTATGTTTGGATATTTTTCAAAATTGCCCTCCTATTTTGGCCGTATGGTTCAATTCCCCAAACACTATTATTGAAGACCCATTATTAAAAAAGCCCAACAATCGGTAGCCCAAACATAGCATATAAAAGGGGCTCTGGTGAGTTTTGTAATACTACCATTGTAGTATTATGTTGTTGTAATAGTATGTCGTTGTAACAGCTGCTAGGAATTTCAAAAAAAAAAAAAGATACTCCTCCTTCTAGGGTTAACTGAGTAACCAGAGGCAGTCATGACACCCATGATTTCCTCTGCATGAAAGGTTAACTTAAGAAGTGAGTATGTGAAAACGGTCTTAGTAGTGATTTGTGCTCGTAGTCAACTACTTTCACCACAAAGTGTTGGTAAGTTGGAACGAAGGTACAAGTGACAGTAAGACTCTCATAAAAAAAAAATAATAAAAATAAAAAAGTTCAAAAGAAAAAGAAAATGAGGCCTAGCAGCAGCTTTACATAAGTTTGGGGGAGAAAGAAAAATGTGTAATGTGAGTGAACTTAGCTTGTTGAACAAAGAAGACCTCCCTAGATTCTATGACTATGACTTAGGTAGGATAAGCATAATAGGTGGGTTTGCATAAAAATGTTTTATCTTGAAAAGGAAAAGTAAAAGTTTTATGTGAGGAAATCTTGAAATTGTGTAAAGTGTTAAAAGTTTGAGACATCTCATGAACAACATTTTTTTTCAAAAACACCATTTGAAATCATTTTGTGAAGTGTTTGCTTGTGTATGTGCTATTTGTTTTCTAATTGCTTGAGGACAAGCAATATCTTAAGTTTGGGGGTGTGATAAGCCTTAGGATTAAGGCTTAATTAACTCCCAATTGCTTAAAATATTCTTGTTTTGACTTAAGATCATTTGAAAATAGTGGAAGATTGCTTGAATTTAACGAAGAAATGAATGTGATAGCATTTAGAATATAATTCTAAATAAATTGATTCTTTTTGCAGGAATTATGGAAATTGCAAAATCAGATTGCTAAATCCGATTTTGCAATTCTGGGCAGAGAATTTATGGAAACTATATATTCGCGTGGACGAAGAAACCCATATATGGGAAGATCAATTTTCGCCTGATTTCGTGGAATTGGAGCACGAAATTTGGGCAATCTTCAGCCCTAATGGAGGCCTATAAATGGGGAAGAAGAATTGGAGCTAAGCATGGGATTTCGGGAGCGATTTCAAGGATCAATTTCGTGGGTTTTTACGTTTTTTGCGAACCTCTGTTTTTCGTATTTCTTCTGTTTTTGGCCAAGATAGTCAAGTTTAATCTTGGTTTTTCTTCAGTTTGTATTACAGAAGGTTGCTTGAACTTTTTCTAGTCTTCAATTGATGTATTTTTGAATTAGTCTTGAGTTTAAATTCAAGTAAGATTGGTGGGTTTATTTCAATATATGTTGCTCTGTTTTCCTACTTCTTTTTATTTCACAATTGGTTACTGTTTTTCGTTAATTCTTTTCTTGATTGCCGAATGGTTGTGGGAGTTCCCCTTGTTCTCATTCGAATTCAAGTGTGAATTAAGTTGTGGGGTAATCTAGTGTCGTTTGCAAGCTTCTTTAGAATTCGTTCTTGATTTCATCTTTATATTGATGCAAGATGGTCCCATGTAATTTTTGCACTTTTCTTCAGTTATCCAGTCCGATTCAAGAGTTTCTTGAATCGTTAAGATCAATTGTTTCCTAAAAGTGGAGGAGATTGAGTCGATTGGATTAGAAGGAGTTGTGTCGATTAATGAATTGAATTTTTTCTAGCCCCTGTTTTTCTTCAATTTAACTTCTGTGAAAGTGTGTTGTTATTCAAACTAAGCTTGTGGGAAGGATAAAGTTTTTATGGTAGAAGGAAGGAAACAAAAAGTTTACTTAATTGCCCTTGAACTTTTCTTTAATTTTCAGTAAGAATCCCTTCCTTGAATTCCTAGTAGAATAATATTATAAGTCATTGTTTTAAGCATTTAAATTGCATAACTATTAACATGAATTTTCTTTCAAAAATTATTTGTAATAATTTCGGTTTTAATATGAGCTAAAACTTCTTAGGGGGTTCAAAAATGTGAATTCCCTAAGAAGTAATTGTAGCCTAAATTCCAATAAAAACCAAGCCTACATCTCAATTGTTTGCTTGTGTTGATTAAAATTTCGTTGAGATCCTAGATTGATCAACTATTGTATCAACTCAAGCTTAGATCTAATACCGACGGGGTTAGTGACAAGCGGATTTCACACAAGTGATGGAGAAAAAAAGCTTAAACATAAGCCAATTCCTGAGCATTGTTGTTCATTCCATTGTTTTGGCTCTCATTGCCAAGTGGATTAACTCGAGGTCCATCTTCCAGTCGATCCATGAGTGGTTCCTGCAAACAAGTTTCCACAGATTTCTCCCGGGTGTTCAACTCGCGTTGTTCCTGTTTCTTCCTCCTTTGCTGCCTACGGTGCCGGGGGAAGGTTCTCTCTATCTCAGGATCTAGCTCAAAGAGATGAGGCTCTTTTTGCATACACTGGATCTACCCTGCAATTTTTGCAAGTGAAATTCTGCCCTCCTGCAATAGAAAGAAAAATTGCAACTTTGTCTTACAATTTTTGCTAAAAACAAAATTTTTGTTAAAAACTGTCGTTCCCCAGCAACGGCGCCAAAAACTTGATCGGCTGTTACACGCAAGCGCACGCGATCGAAGTAATATAAAATGGTATCTGAGTACCAAGTATCGAATCCCACAGGGAACGGAGTAACAAAAATATTGTAAAGCAAAAGTGTAAGGAAAATTGCAACTTTGAAAACTAAATATGCAAAAATAAAGTTGGGTTGGTGTGTTGGTGAAAAATAAAAATTGCATAATCTAAAATGGCAATAAGTGCAATAACCAAAAATTGCAGAATTAAATTGCAGAATCTAAAATTGGCAAGATTGGATAGCAAATTAGATAAACTTAGAAAATGAAATGATAAAGGATGGGGCTCAAGAATGTCATTGCCCTAAGTTGTAATTGCAAGCCAAAATTGCAATTCCAACCTACTCCACACTTAATTGTAAACCAAAATTGCATCTCCTATTTACCTTGAATTTAGGTTTTTAGGAGGCTAAGTGAGAGATCTATATGTCTATAGTCCCTCTATCTTAGGTAGTTTGGCTCACAATTTTATGGGTTTTGGAGTCCTGAATCCCTATGTCTAGGGTGAGGAATTGGCTTATGTCTAAGCTTTTTTTCTCCATCACTTGTGTGAAATCCGCTTGTCACTAACCCCGTCGGTATTAGATCTAAGCTTGAGTTGATACCCTAGTTGATCAATCTAGGATCTCAACGGAATTTTAATCAACACAAGCAAACAATTGAGATGTAGGCTTGGTTTTTATTAGAATTTAGGCTACAATTACTTCTTAGGGAATTCACATTTTTGAACCCCCTAAGAAGTTTTAGCTCATATTAAAACCGAAATTATTACAAATAATTTTTGAAAGAAAATTCATGTTAGAAGTTATGCAATTTAAATGCTTAAAACAATGACTTATAATATTATTCTACTAGGAATTCAAGGAAGGGATTCTTACTGAAAATTAAAGAAAAGTTCAAGGGCAATTAAGTAAACTTTTTGTTTCCTTCCTTCTGCCATAAAAACTTTATCCTTCCCACAAGCTTAGTTTGAATAACAACACACTTTCACAGAAGTTAAATTGAAGAAAAACAGGGGCTAGAAAAAATTCAAGTCATTAATCGACACAACTCCTTCTAATCCAATTGACTCAATCTCCTCCACTTTTAGGAAACAATTGATCTTAACGATTCAAGAAACTCTTGAATCGAACTGGATAACTGAAGAAAAGTGCAGAAATTACATGGGACCATCTTGCATCAATATAAAGATGAAATCAAGAACGAATTCTAAAGAAGCTTGCAAACGACACTAGATTACCCCACAACTTAATTCACACTTGAATTCGACTGAGAACAAGGGGAACTCCCACAACCATTCGGCAATCAAGAAAAGAATTAACGAAAAACAGTAACCAATTGTGAAATAAAAAGAAGTAGGAAAACAGAGTAACATATATTGAAATAAACCCACCAATCTTACTTGAATTTAAACTCAAGACTAATTCAAAAATACATCAATTGAAGACTAGAAAAAGTTCAAGCAACCTTCTGTAATACAAACTGAAGAAAAACCAAGATTAAACTTGACTATCTTGGCCAAAAACAGAAGAAAGACGAAAAACAGAGGTTCGCAAAAAACGTAAAAGCCACGAAATTGATCCTTGAAATCGCTCCCGAAATCCCATGCTTAGCTCCAATTCTTCTTCCCCATTTATAGGCCTCCATTAGGGCTGAAGATTGCCCAATTTCGTGCTCCAATTCCACCAAATCAGGCGGAAATTGATCTTCCCATATATGGGTTTCTTCGTCCACGCGAATATATAGTTTCCATAAATTCTCTGCTCAAAATTGCAAAATCGGATTTAGCAATCTGATTTTGCAATTTCCATAATTCCTGCAAAAAGAATCAATTTATTTAGAATTATATTCCAAATGCTATCACATTCATTTCTTCCTTAAATTCAAGCAATCTTCCACTATTTTCAAATGATCTTAAGTCAAAACAAGAATATTTTAAGCAATTGAGATTTAATTAAGCCTTAATCCTAAGGCTTATCAGACCCATTTGGGCATAACCAACAGGAAAAATGACTGTAAGAAGGAGTTTTGAAAGAAGCGAAACAGAATCTCAAAAAGTGGAAAAGGCTAGCAATATCTGGTAGGAATCTCCCGAAAGTGGAAAAAGGGCGAGGAGGTGAGACACATATGGTTCAAGGGAAGAAATACTTGCTAGAAGATATGAAAATCGAATAGAGTACCAAAAAAGTTCGCAAAAGATGCTTCGAGAATACCGATGGAATATCAGCAGAGGTTGGATACCAACTCCACGAGATGCCATGAAAAGCTTGTGCTAGAACGTTTTGGGAGTTGGGAAATCCTTGAACGGTTTGAGCAGTTCAATATGAAGTGCAAAGCCTAAAGCCCCAGTTGGTTGTTATTTATAAATCGAACTGTGGCGAGTGGGAAGTTGGGAAGCTAAAGAAAGACATGAATTTTAGAAATTGCCTCAGTGTACCCAGCGTACGGTGAAGTGGAGGATTGCTCCTCTTAGCTTCTAGAAAGATGATCTAGATGTTACTATTACCTCATACTCTAAAGGCCACATAAACTTCACAATTGAAGATTGAAATTTGTTGTGGTGGTTTATTGATTTTTATGGCAACCCAGCAGCATATAAGAAAGGTAAATTATGGAAACTCCTTGATAGACTCAAGGAAGCTTTTGACTTGCCTTAAGTCTTAGGGGGAGATTTCAATGAAATTATGTTCGAAAATGAAAAGAAATAGGGTGGAGAGAGAAGCAAGAGTCAAATGGAAGCTTTCAGGGACGCCATTAATAATAGATGTAGGCTCCCCAATCTTAGGTACTCATGGGATAACTTTACATGGATTAAAGAAAAAAAGAAAATAGATGTAACTAGAGTGCAGTTCGACCGGTTCTTCATTAACCACGCTATGTTATCTAAAGTTCAAAGTTTCAAAGTTGAACACCTAAATTTTCACAGTTTGGATCACATGCCCCTAGTGGCTCAGTTGACTTTGAAGGGCCATTTGATTAAAATAAGGAAACTAAAGAAGATAGTCAGGTTTAAAGAGGGGTGGCTTAAGTTTGAGGAATGCAAGTAAGTAGTTGAAGAAAGCTAGAGGCACAACAACTTGGGAGGTATTAGTTAGTTCAATGACAAAGTTCAAAAGTGTCTCAAGAAGCTAACCAAGTAGAACAGAGAAAGGCTGAATGGATCCATAAAGAAAGCTATTAAGAGAAAAGAAGATGAGATTAAAGAAATTAGCACCAACACAGGCCTTTGAGAGAAATGACCAGCTGAAAAAAGGTCGAGATGGACCTTGGTGATCTTTTGAAGGAGGAGGAAAAGTATTGGAAGCTCAGGTCAAGGGAAGATTGGCTCAAGTGGGGAGATCAAAACACTAGGTGGTTTCACTCCAAGGCCTCTCAAAGGAAAAAAATAAATATGACTGAGGGAATTCCTAACAAGAATGGGAGTTAGGTGGAAGATGAGGAGGACATAGTGTTGGTTGCTAAGGATTACTTCACCTCTCTCTTGCAATCTTCCTCCCCATGTACCGAGGTCATTGAAAAAATTGTTGAAGGCATTCCTAGGAGGATCACGAACCCAAAAAAACAAGATATGGGGAGACCTTTCACCAGGGCTGAGATCAAAGCAACATTGAAAACCATTTTTCCTTCTAAAGCCCCCGAACTTGATGGAGCTCACACCTTGTTTTGCCAACGGTATTGGAATATTGTGGGGGATGAGACGATAAGAATCTGTCTTCAAGTTCTTAATAAAGCGGTTGATGTTGGTCCTCTTTGAATGGAATAATCGAATTAAACCCACAACGAAAGCGTTAGAATCGACTTTGATTTTATTTTAGAATTAAACAAAAAATAATTTACGCTAAGCATTACATACCATTGAGATAATATGGAGGAAGATCATGCGGGTCGTTATTGTTCGGATTTATGCCCTAAAGCCTCGTAATTAATGCTTTATTTAATAATTAGTAGTAATTTTGATTATTTTATTTGTAATATAATATTATCCATTATATGAAAAATCCAAAGTTATTAGTGTAATCCTGAACATATGTGGTTGACATACGAGAGTATCATGTTCAAGAAATAACTTAAAGAGTCATAGTATATGGATAAGATTGGGTGTTTTATCCTAGTAACACTATTGATACAGCCCACTTTGTAATAGTTACAAATGATTTGATCCAAATTGTTCATGTGGAGACATGTGAGTGGGGGTCTCTTTATAAATCCGTTAATTGAAAAGATTAATATTTCATCAGGATGATCATATGCGACTCGATCTTAATTCAAAGTGAGTTATGAACTCCTGTATGTGAGGGCTTGTCCTTTGATTTACATAAGTGAGAGTGGCTTTTGTAGCCGATTAAATATGCCTACCATTTTGGGGATTTGACCAAATAGGGAGCTGGAACATAATCTCACAAGATGAAATTCACTCATTCCCTTATACGGTAAGTAGATGAGTAATTCCCTTATGTGCTGATTTCGAGACTTGAACAATGGGGCCCCACCCTCTCATTGGCCCGAGAGGGACTTAGTTTATGGTTAGATCATAAACAAATTGTTCATTAGAGGATCAGTGGTACTTAAGGTGCAAGATGTAATTATCGGGGTAAATCAGACTTTTGACCCAACTGTAATTATGAACAACTCGTGAAGGATCGACTTGCATGTAGTGATTATATCCATGGACACAACTTGTCCTACAGTGCATAAGAGTGCAACTCTAGGTCTATAGTGGAGTGACCTATAGTTAATGAATAAAAATTAATTAATTAAAGAGTTTAATTAATTGATTTTGTATCATTGGAGCTTATAATTTATAGGTTCATAAAGTCCCCTTGCTAGCTTGATCGAACTGAAACGTGGAGCTTAAAGAAAATATTTGTAAATTAAAACAAAGCTCCAGTTCAGTGCAAGTGCACACTGTCGATGCAAGTAATATAAAACTGGAAGTATTCTAGAGTATCGATCCCACAGGGAATGGATACAACAAAATTCAAGAAAATAAGCAAATACGTTTTCAAATTGCAATTGTGGGTAACCAATGTAAAACAATAAGTGGGATGGTTTTTGTTGTTTTGAAAAGAAGAAATAAAAATGATAAAAGAGGGATTCAAACGTGTTTTTTCCCCATTGAAAGAAATTGCGGCCTAATTGCAATTGCAATCCTTTGACTCAACACTTAAGCTTTGTAAACCGAATTCAACACCTATTCGACCTTGTATGAACTATCTTTAGGAGACTAAGTGATTAAACCAATATTTCTATAGCTAATACGAACTTAGTTAATTTTGAAACACAATTCTTTTGGTGTTAAAGGTTCTGCCCTATGTCTAGGGTCAAAAACAAATTCTTATGTCTAGGCTATTTTCCTTTATTGCTTTTATGAAAACCCAATTTTTATAACCTTTTCATAATTAGACTCCAATTGTTGTATACTAATGTAGGTGATCAATCTAAACTAGTAATAAGCATTAAAATCAATAAAAGCAAACAAGCTATAGAGGAAGCAAGGCTGCTCTCACAATTAGGCCTCTATTCTTATCTTTAGGGCATTCACATGCTTGAATCCCAAAGAAAGAATTAGCTCATTATGATGAGGATGAAAAACAATGAATTAGAATATTGAAAATCCATAACAAAGTTGGTAAAAGGGAAGAGAATAACAACTAAAACTAAAATAAAGATTTGAATGAAAGAAACTTTTACCGAATCAATTCAATACTCAATAACATTCAACAACTTGGAATACTACAAAATTTAAGCAACAAACTTTCAAAATAAAATTGACAATAACTAAATCTAAGAAAAACAAAAATTGCAAGTGATGACTTCAAAACAAAAATACCCAAACTATCTAAACCTTTTTTGGCTCATGTCTTAATCGGACTCAATTCCTTCTTTTTCAAGAGGATTTGGCTTATAACAATCTTCACTTTCGTGAGGAAGGATTGAAATTTTGAACGTTGAAGGTTTTGAAAAGATAAGATACCAAAAGACAGCAGCTGGAAATAAAAGGAAAACAATAGAAAAGAACAAGAAAATAGCATAAAAATGGACTGGGGCATGAAGAAAAACCCATTCAAAAGCAAATAGATCTTCACCACCTCTAACCTTCGTTGAGGAGGGATTAAATTCGGACTTTTACAGAGCAAAAACAAAGAACAAACTGTTGAAAAATGACAGAAAATCGTGACTAAACTGCTGTGGGCGAGCAGAAAAACCCAGCCGCATTTTCCTTCATTTTTCCCATTTTTATAGGCATTGAGGGCTAGGGTTTCCATCTTTGTGCTCCTTCAATCATGGGTCAATGTTTGGGCATGAGATTATGCTGAAAATTCTCCAGAAATCGAGCAAATCCCATGGGTTTTGAAACATTTTCGTGATTTCCGCAATAAATTGATAAGTCCAAAAAATGCAATTGCATTGCAATTGCATTTTCCCTCTTGTTCACCACTTTGCTTTCTCAAGAAAATGCAATTGCATTTCATTTGCATTTTCTTCATTGCTTCAAATCTGTACAAAAACAACACTTTAGCCAACTTTCCATTATCTTTTCAACTTATTTCTTCTTTTTCAATACTCCGACAAGCTTTCATGAATTTATCTCATAAACTCTATTTTTAGCTTACTCGTTATTCAACAAAACATACAAAAATGGCAAAAACAACTTAGTTTAGGATTAAATAATCCTCATAAATGAAAATTATCATAGCTCATTTAAACAAGTAGGGATCAATTTCGTTGAAAGAAAAATTTGAAATGTTCAAATTCATATTTAATATACTATATATATTAAACATTGAAGAAGAAAATATATTTATTGTATTTGATACATTAAATATTAAAATAATTAATGTATATTAGATACATTAAATAAAAGATATTTATAAAATTTGAATAAGATTCAAATAAATAAATATCGTAGGAGATTTGATTGAGATTCAAATAAGTATAAGATATATTTTAATATATTAGGTATTAAAATATAATATTTTAACTATGGCAAAAATTTGTCTTTGGTCTCTATAAATAGGACTCACATCTCCTCAATAGAGAATTAGATAATTCTCTCTAGATTTTTTTCTCTCCAATCCCTTGTGGATTTTCTTTCAAGAGGCTCTCACAAGCCTTGATCCCGTGTTCGAGTCATAGCTAAGAAGACTTTGTGGAGGAGATAAAGACCTGTCTGAAATATCTCCATATTTATTCCAAGTAAGTTTGCTTAATCTTATTTTTTTAGTTTAATTTTAAATAAAATCAAAGACAATCCAATGCTTCTGCTGTGGAGTGAAACGTCCATTCCTTTCATTTATCTCCTCCAAAATTCTTCTTAGCTATGGCTCGAACAAAAGACTAAAAGGGTTTGTGGGAACTTTCTTGAAAATAGAGAGAGACAAAAAGAGGAGAATTTTTAGAGTTCTTTTGTTTGTGTAGAACGCATCCAATGACTCATCCCCAGGGTCCTATTTATAGTGGCCTAGGGCAAATCTTTGCCATGGTTAAATTATATATTTTAATATATGATATATTAAAATATATTTATCTAACCAATTTGAATCTTATTCAAACCTTTTTAAATTCTCTTACGACATCTATTTGAATCTTATTCAAATTTTATAAATATCATTTCTTTAATGTATCTTAATACATTAATAATTTCTTTGATATTTAATGTATTATATACAATAAACATATTTTCCCTCATTTAATATATTAAATATATTAAATATTAATTTGAACTTTTCAAATTTTCGTTTAAAGAGTTGATTCCTTATTGTTTGGAGCTAGCAAGGGGACCTTATGGATCTATAGATTATAAGCTCCAATTATACAAAATTAATTAATTAAACTCTTTAATTAATTAATTTTCATTCATTAACTATAGATCACTCCATTATAGACTTAGAGTTGCACTCTTATAGGGTAAGGTGTGTCCATCGATCTAATCATTACATGCAAGTCGATCATTCATGAGTTTTTCGTAATTACAGCTAGGTCAAAAGTCTGTTTTACCCCTATTATTATATCTTATACCTTAAGTATCACTGATTCCCTAATAAACAATTTATTTATGATCTAACCATAAACTAAGTGCCTCTCGAGCCAATGAGAGAGTGGGGCCCCATTGTTCAAGTCTCGAAATAAGCACTTAAGGGAACTACTCATCTACTTACCTTATATGGGAAGAAGTGAATTTCATCTTGTGAGATTATGTTCCCAGCTCCCTATTTGGTCAAGTCCCCAAAATGGTAAGTTTATTGAATCGGCTACAAAAGTCACTCTCACTCATGAAAATCAAAGGACAAGCCTCACATACAGGAGTTCATAACTCAGTCAGGATTAAGATCGAGTCGCTATGATCATCCTAATGAAATATTAATCTTCTCAATTAGCGAATTTATAAAGATAGATTAAATATTTCGTGGTCCATTCTTATACAAACTCATTGTATAAGATACCCCCACTCACATGTCTCCATGTGAACGATTTGGATCAAATCATTTGTAACCATTACAAAGTGGGCTATATAAATAGTGTTACCAGGATATGGCAACCAACCTTATCCATGTACTATGACCCTTTAGGTTATTTCTTGAACATGATCCTCTTGTATGTCAATCATATACTGTTCAAGATTACACTAATAACCTTAGATTTTTCATATAATGGATAATATTATATTGCAAATAAAATAATCAAAATAATTATTAATTATTAAATAAATAATTAATTACAAGGTTTTAGGACATAAATCCAAACACTCTTAACAGGACCTTGATTACGTTAATCTCAAAAGTACCAAATCCTAGGAGGATGGAAGAGTTAAGACCAATAAGCTTATGTAATGTCATTTACAAAATCATAGCCAAATCTTTAGCTAACAGGCTTAAGGGCACCTGGAGAATGTTATATCGGTTACCCAATCTACTTTTGTTCCAGGGAGACTCATCATAGACAATGCCATGCTCAGGTTTGAATGCATCCACACTATCAATGGCAAGCGGAGGGGTAAGGAAGGGATAATAGCCATGAAGCTCAATATGAGCAAGGCTTATGATAGGGTTGAGTAGGTCCGGTGTTGGAAAAAAATGAGGTCAATAATAGTGATAGGAACGAACACTATATATTATAGGAATAAGAGTTATTCTGGTATAATACTTGGTTAAGATTGTCTCAGTTTAGTGAATGAACACTTGACCTACCCTACGGCAACACTTGTTTTAACTCATTGAAGTACTATAGCATTAGAAATGATTTATAGTGTTCGTTTTTCAAACTGTTTGATTTCTATGCTAAAATTGAATAGATAATTGTTTTCTTGATGTTAAATTATATATTCTATATATTTCAATATCATGACTATTTCTCTCAATTTTAATTTTATTACTGATAAGTCAAAATTGAGAAAAATTTATTACTTGGAAAAGTAACGTTAACACTATAATGACAGTGTGAAATTTTGAATTGTCTTTATTGAGAAATGTTCTCAAAACCTGTTGTTAATGTTATTCGAATTGTTCATGAAGCATATAATTAATGAATCAAAAGTAAATGAGATAGCTAGTACGTATCTCCTAGTTGACATGTTAGATGTCAAGCTTAGAAGATAAAGAAAATAACGACAACATATGAAATTTTGAAGTTAATAAAAGCTAAATTTGTATAATTGTCTAAATGATCTCGAAATTAAGTATTACAAAAATTCAAGAAAAAAAATCAAATGACTGAAGTTATATAAAAGGAAATAGTTCCTAAATTAGCGAGGATGGTCATAATGAGAGGAATTTTTGTAATACCTCTATGGGAAGAAAAATATAAATGAAAGTAAATTTGATTTACTAGATTTTTTGTGGAGAATAAATAACGTCACCTAGATGGTTGATACAAGATCCATTATCAAGATTTCTTTCTTTATTACATTTAATATGTAATTCTTAGAAAATACTTAACATATAGAATAGTTTCTACAAGTTGGCACCAGGAAACCCATCTCAGTTAGTGCAGTGGGAGACATTAAGATGTCATTATGTAAAGATTTTTACTTAATGCTGAATATGGTGTTTTTAGTAACCATAAGAGAAATTCAATTGCTCAAACTTTATTACTAAAATGATCATATAGTATGAATTACTTTGAAGCATTAAAGTTTGTATTTTCAAAATTGTTTGAAAATACATTCAGCTAAAAATAAGAACAATTTGTATATGTTAAAATGTTGACCTATACTATACTACAAAATACTGAGATATTCAGGATTATAGAATCCAGAATAGAAATACATTGTTTTCTCCTAAAAAATGATACTTGACTTTAGTAGTTAAGGTTGATTAACATGAACTTGAGTAGAATGAAAAGACTGGTAAAGGTAATTCTTTAAAAGTTAGTTAATTACTTTACCTGTCTATAGATCTTGCCTTTCATGCAAGATAATCATTGAACCTTTATTAGATAAGACTAGAAGGCTAAAGAATACTTTGGGCTTACACATTCTGACCCAAGTGGTCTGGTGAATGTAAAGGCCAAATAAAGTCATGAACATTTCATCACTCTAGTTGATGATCATTCAAGGTACAAGTATCTTTACCTAATATAACATAAGTCTAAATGTTTGAAAAGTTCAAGAAAATTAAGGCTAAAGTTAAAAATCGATTAGGTAATTAAGTCTATCAAGACATTATGATCAAATCATAATAGAAAGTACATGAACCTTACATACTAAGACTAATTGATAGAAAATGAGTTTTTATCCCAATTATCTTAAATACCAAGTACATTTATGTGAAATTGTATTGCAAGAGGAGAAACAAAACCTTGTTGGACATGGTCACATTAATAGTGAGTTACACGTCATTACAAAACTCTGGTTATGATATGCAATAGAGATTGCATAGTGAACATTGCTCCCTCCAAAACTGTCTACAAGACAATTTTTAGATTATAGAAGAGTAGTAAAGATAGTTTACAACACTTCACCATTTGGGAATGTTAAGTTTACATATTGAAACAAGCACAAAAAGGCTGTAAATGTTCAAAGATATGCCTCAGTGTAGGTTATCCCTAAGGAGTATAAAATGGTCTTTTATCTAGTTCTAAAAATAATAAGGTATTTGTATAACACATATCATTTTCCTATAAGAAATGTCAAATAAAAGACTACAAACCTTTAATAAGGTGAGATAGAGTTAATAAATGGTCCCAAGTGAAGCCACTAAATAGTTAACAAATGTTGTTAACAATTTTAATTACATTTGAAAGTCTAATGGATCCTAGTCATGAATTGGATAAGCCTCATCGTAGTGGGAGAGTTACGAGATGACTCAACTTTTAAAAACTTGAACGCTTATTGCCCTCAAAGTGAGACTAATGGCAAAGGGCTAAGCTTAATAAGAGAAAGTAGATTGCAAGTAAACTTTCTCACTTGTTATCATGCTGGAGTCTGTAAGCATTATTGAATTCATTGTTGCATATGGGATATAAACATGAATGTTTAGAATTCATTTATGAAAAAACATCTTAGATAATGCATCTACACAAATCAATCAGAGAGGTTTATTTTCAAAAATCAAAAGAATAAAGGTTTGCAAAATAGTAAATGTTCATTTATGAAATGAATTTTACCATTAGATCTATGAATATAAGGTTTGATAAAAGTGTCAAAACCTATGACTTTGGATAAATATTAATTAAGTTTGTATAGACAAGAAAATCATTAATTGCCTAGCTAGTGGATATTTCTCATGTTTTATGTTAATGATATTTTGCTTATTATGAATTATGTAAGATTTCTATCTAACATAAAAAGTTGACTACTTAACTAATTCTAAATAAATGATTTGGAATGACTCAGTACATTATGTCCAAAATGGAGATTTTAAGGACAAAATGTTAACTTTGTCTCAAACATCTTATATTGACAAAATTGTTGCCAAATATTTGATATTTATGTCTAAGGAAGAGTATCATAAGACAACCTCAAATGTTGAGAGCATATGATTAATTATCTACTCTAAGTAGGAGACAATTAATGCATAAATGAGACTTAACAATTAATATACATTTGGTTAGCATATATCAGTTAAACGAATGGTATGACCATTGAGTAGAAAATTAAAAACTTTCTCAAATTATCTATGGATAGTGAGAATTTTTTGTATGGAGTAAAAATTTTGATCTTTACAAGATACACTAGTTCTTACAAAGATTTAGGAAATTTATGTTAAGATAAATTTTACCCTACGTGGTGGAGTATGGTATACAAAGTAAAATTGTTTTGCTTGTGAAGTAACAAAATGACTTGTATGACTCAAATAGTTCCTTAAAGATCCGAAAGGTGTTTCAGATATGATTTAGTCTATCCTCTTTATTATGATAATAGTGGTGCAATGACTAATATTAAGGAAATTAGAAAACACTAATGTATAGAAAATCAGATCGAGAGAGAGAAAGCATCATGGTAGTGACCAAGATGACTTTTAATGGCAGTTGTTTGGATCTATATAAAAAGACTCTCCAGACTAAAGTGTTTGGGGGTCAACTAGAATGTTTAGGATTACGAGACATGTCTCATCTTCGCTAGGGCAAGTGAGAGAACATGTTAGGTATAGAGTATGCCCTAGGATACATGTCTCATCGGCTTTAGTGCAAGTGGAAAATTATTGATATTTATGCCCTAAAGCCCGTAAATAATGATTTATTTAATATTTAGTAATTATTTTAATTATTTACAATATATGATTATCCATTATATGAAAAATCCAAGGTTATTAGTGTAATATTGGACAGTATGTGATTGACATACGGGAGGATCATGTTCAAAAATAACCTAAAGAATCATAGTATATGGATAAAGTTGGATTTTTTATCCTGTTAACACTATTGATACGACCCACTTTGTAATAGTTACAAATGATTTAAACTAAATCGTTTATGTGGAGATATGTGAGTGATGGTATCTTATACAATGAGTTTGTATAAGACTGGACCACGAAATACTTAATTTCTTTTTATAAATCCGTTAATTGAGAAGATTAATATTTTATCAGGACTATCATATGCGGCTCGATCTTAATCCTAAGTGAGTTATGAACTCCTACCTGTGAGGGCTTGTCCTTTGATTTACATGGGTGAGAGTGACTTTTGTAGCCGATTCAATATGTCTACCATTTTGGGGACTTGATCAAATACGGAGCTGGAAACATAATCTCACAAGATGGAATTCACTCATTCACTTATAGGATAAGTAGATGAGTAGTTCCCTTAAATGCTGATTTCGAGACTTGAACAATGGGGCCTCACCCTATCACTGGCCCGAGAGGGACTTAGTTTATGGTTGGTTCATAAGCAAATTGTTCATTAGAGGATCAATTGTACTTAAGGTGCAAGATGTAATTACAGTGGTAAAACGGACTTTTTGACCCAATTGTAATTATGAACAACTTGTGAAGGATCGACTTGCATGTAGTGATTATATCCATGGACACAACTGGTCCCACAGTGCATAAAAGTGCAACTCTAGGTCTATAGTAGAGTGACATAAAGTTAATGAATGAAAATTAATTGATTAAAAAGTTTAATTAACTAATTTTATATCATTGGAGCTTATCATCTGTAGGTCCATAAGGTCCTCTTACTAGCTCATATGAACAAATAAGAATCAATTTCGTTGAAAGAAAATTTTGAAATGTTTAAATTAAATTTTAATATATTTAATATATTAAATGAAGGAAAACATATTTATCGTATATGATACATTAAATATTAAAGAAATTATTAATGTATTAAAATACATTACAAAAAATATATTTATTAAATTTGAATTAGGTTCAAATAAAGAAATAAATGTCGTAGGAGAATTTGGAAAAGTTTGAATAAGATTCAAACTAGTTAGATAAATATATTTTAATATATTATATATTAAAATATATTATTTAATTATTTTTCCTAGACCACTATAAATAGGATTTTAGGGGTGAGTCATTGTGTGCATTCTTCACAAAATAAAAGAACTTCTGAAATTTTCTTCTCACTCCCTCTCTCTATGTTAAAAAAGGTTCTCACAAACCTCTTTGGTTCTTTGTTCTAGTCATAGCAAGGAAGACTTTATAGAAGTCTTGGAGTTCAACCTCGTTGGAGTTGGAGCACAAGGAGAAAAGGACCTGTCATAATATTCTTCATATTATCCAAAGGTATGTTTTGCTTAGCCTAAAATATTTTTTGTTTAATTCTAAAATAAAATCAAAGTCAACTCCAACGCTTCCGTTGTGGGTTTAATTCGATTATTCCCTTCATATTTTGCAAGAAAAAGGAGGAAACATCGAGTCACCTCATCTAGTCGTATAAGTTTTCTTCCTCAATCTAAAGTTTATTCTTCCCAAACTTATTTGCTCCCTCAAATTTGAACAGAACATAATGGAGTGTGGACGACTATTGGAAATGGACGATAGATAGCCTGGATAAGGCAGAGAGGACTAAAAGTTATTCTTATCATGTGGAGCCTTTGGAACTACCGAAACCAACTTAATCAAAGAAAGAAGCAAGTAGACTTCCAACAAATCAAAAATCCAATTGATAAAGCTTTAGAAGAGTCTCAAGGAAGTGTGGTTGCTTACGTGGCCCCTAAAAGATCCGAGACCTGTGCAAGTCAGGAAAGATAGACTCCCCCACCTGCGAACTATTGGAAATTAAACATTGATGCATCTTGGAGCGAAGTGCAGAGAAAATGGGAGCTCAAATTGATCATCTGTGACTCTTGAGGGTCTTCGATTTGTGAGGGTCATCGTCAATCAGAAAAAGATGGCTGAAAAAAGCTCTCAAAGATCTTGCCATTCGGGAAAGGCTGAAGAGTATCGTTGATAGATTCGGTATCCCCTCTTTTCCAATCATGGTTGAATCTGATTCTTTAGAGATTATTAGAATCCTCAACAAGGAGACTTGGATTTTTTTTAAACAAAAAATGTCACTGACGACATTTTGGAAATCGCCCCTCGATTGGGTGTGGTTTCGTTCAAGCATTGCTCAAGGTCCTGCAACAACATTGCTCATGTTCTTGCACAAGTTGAAACGTGGAAGCTTCTTCTTTCTGTAACTCTTCGTTTTCTAATTTGGAAGATGGATTGTTTTTTTTGGTTTTTCATTTTTCAGCAACTTATTTTGGAGGACTCTTGCTGTAATTAGCTTGGTTTCGTTATTAATGCATTACAATTTTTTTTTTAAAAAAAAAAAAATCTTTTTTGCATCTTTTTGTTACAAAATTTCATACTAATTACATTTATGTATGTGTTTGTGCAATCAACTACACCTTGTGTTGAATGCTTGAATTGGAACTTCAAAAAGCTTTGCTTTCCAGATTTTTAATGATATGGATTAATGGTAAAATTCAACTTTTATATGTAAACATGTCACATTGTATCAATTTTCATCCTAAACTTTTGATTTCATCAGATTGGGACCATAGATCACTTAGTTAATTGTTGCAATTTTCCCTCTATTCAATTTTTGCCAATTCACCCACTAATTTTAACAAAAACAAAAACAATGTAAAAATCTTCGTAGACTCAATTTTGCACAAATTTAAGTTTGATTAATACATAAATTAATCCTTGAATAAATAATTCAAAACTCACAAATTTTAACAAAAATTTAGCTCTAATATCGTTTTTCTTCATACAAAAAGAATATTTGAATACTTTTTTAAATAAAGCTTCCAATGAAAACTTATTAGATGGTAAAAATTACAATACTTTTTCAAGTTTAAAGTTAAGATATTGCAAGACTTATCTAAGTTTGGAGTGCAATTGGATGAAATTTTAAGTTTAGAGTAAAAATTGATATACAACTCCACAAAAAACTGCAATACATTTTTTTACATGAGAGAGTTACGAAAAAAGAGAGAGCACTAATGCTAGAAAAGAACCAAAGAAAAGGCATATAAAGAGAAATAAAGAGAATATAAAGTAAATTGATTTTAGAAAACAAAGGAGTATCTAGCAAATGCTCATGCAAGAATGTAAAGAGAAATAAGAAAGAACTGCGTCAAAGAACAACTGTTGCTCGATTTTGCACGTATACGAATCATTACAAGTAATATAGTAGATGAATACCAAAAATGTTCTTCACAGGGAATGAATGCTACCAATTACCAAATTCGTTAACTTTGGTTCTATCTGGACACCAAATAATCAAAGAGGGATGAAATTTTAAACTTGCTTGTAATTGAACAAAATAAAGCTCTAAATCTAACAAAGTAAAACAGAAGGATAAATTCAATTTCTAAAAAATCTAGAGCTATGACTTTACCGTTATCTCCTCCTACTCTTCATTCATTAATAGTTAATGCAATTTTTTTATTTCTAGATTGTTGGCAAGTTCTACCTTATAGACTCGATATTCTCTCAAACAACAACGATATTCTTTGAAAAGTAAATTGTCTATATCTCTATGAAAATTCCAGCAATTCAATTATGACAAACGTAGAACCTAAAATTGCCACAAAATCTACTAGGATATCTCTATATTGAGTGTAAATTAGGGAAAACAATTCAAGTTCATCTATAATTCTCGTCTCTCAACCTCAAATTACGACACAAAATCGATGCAAAGAGTGACCAAATCTAAACATGCACTAAGCTCAGAAAAGTGTTCACAACCAAATACGAAATAGAAACATCAACTATTAACTCAAAAAGAGTAGGATTTGAATAACAATTACATCGAAACTCTAGAAAAAGTAAATTAGTTTATAGCGAAAATCTCAACAAAAGTCCTAACTAAAACCATTGAAGTCATTACAAACAATAAAAGAGTAGGAAAACATAGAAAATAAACAAATTCCGGCGATTCCACGAGTTTCCAATCGTCACTCTCGCTCCGTTCGGTTGCTCGAATCCTCCAAAATAGTGTCCAGCCGTCTTCCACTCCTTATCCCTCCAAGATCCTCTTCAAATTTGATAAAGAAATGTATTTATAGGCCAAAAAACCATAGGTGTACGTCTCAAATTCATACTTCAAAATTCGTAGCACCTCAGTGCTAGCATTCTGCCTGCGCTAACACAGTCTATGGCACCTAGGCGCTGTAATTTTATTTTATTTTTTTAATCTTCAACTTGAAAATCCTTTGATTTTTACCGTCAAAATGAAATCTTTGTTCACCTACAAAAATAAATGAAATGCATGAATTAAAACCTAAAAACTATAGAAAAACTAACTAAAAACAACTTAAACAAGATAAATAAAATAAATAAATATATAATCAACGTATCAACAATTAGAATAAGATGATAGCAAATTCAGCTTTTTTTTTTTTTTAATTTTGGATTCTACCTTGCTTATTTTCTGTATGATCTTCCTCTTCTTCCTCATCTTCAATTATCACCAAAAATATCGTTCCTCATTTTCTACATCAAATACCAAATGAGCTCCACATTTTTTCACTAACGACCTTTGTTGCTTTGTAACTTTAAAAAGTGCAATTTCCAAATGACCTGAGTTGTTTTTCAATGATTCATTCAAAATTGAAACCATATACTCACAGTATCCGATCCACACATTATCTGATTTATATACCCAAGGCCTTCTCATCCATTCTCCTGAACGAAAAGTAGAAAAATTATCCAACTTTAAACCGTTAATCTCAACCTGCATTTGGTAGCTGCCTTCGAAATTCTTATAAACCCCACATAGTATTATCCCTTTAATATTTTGCTTCATATTCAATGGCACTTGAACTTTGACAGGGCAACCTATGCTACAATGAGCAAAAAAGTTTGGAATCTCACTTCCAGGTACTACAAATTCAACATCTCTGTCGTTTTTGATAGCCTGCAAGATTAATATTTATACTTTAGAGAGAGACCAAATATTACTATTAGTAGGAATAGCCTCACAACATAATAAAGACGGTGGTAAACCACTTTGAGATGCTTATTGAGGACAATGTTTTTAAGTAAATTAATTCTAAAACCCTTAATTAAGGCTCTACTTGAAAACCATTTGATTTTTAGTTTTTGAAAATTAAGCTTATAAATACTACTTCTACCTATGAGTTTTTTTGTTTCGTTATCCACTTTTTACAAATATTTTCAAAATTCAAGCACATGTTTGGAAACTAAAAAAAAAAAAAAAAAAGTAGATTTTAAGAACTTATTTTTAGACTTTGACTAAGAATTCAAATGTTTCCTTAAAAAAATGAAAATTATTGTAAAGAAATTACAAGAAAACAAGCCTAATTTTAAAAAAACCAAAATACCAAAGATCAAATAGACGTTATAAAACCGGCCTAAATATTTTATTTACAATTTACTTTGTGTTATTAAAAATTTTCAAACTCACTTTTGATTTTGCAATCAAATACTATAAAATTTTTGGTTAAAAAAAATGCTATAGAATTTTGAAAACCGTCTTTATTAGTTGAAAGACACTTTTTACTATTCTATATATTTCTTTTTTTTTTTTTTTTTTTGAGGTAGAATATATTTCTTCATTGATCATTAGCTTAACCCTAAACAAATAATAATAATAATAATAATAATAATAATATAGCAAAACTCACCCTAAACCAAATAATGCTCAAAGATTGCTATATCTTTCTTCATTGGTCATTAGCTATAACCCAATAGTTTATTTCTTTCTTTCTTGAAGAGCTAAACCCCAATAGATTATATTTTTAATTGATGAATTTTCACCCATAGATCACTTTAGTTTTAAAGACTTCAAAAGCAACAATTTAGTTCTTAAATTTTGAGGAATTGTTAATTAAAGGAACCATGGTTGATAATTAATTTTTTTGTTGTTTTACTTTAATAGTAATAATTTTCATCACAACTTTAATAGTTTAACTACCCATTTAAAAAAAAAAATTAAATCGACTAGATAAGATTGGTGTAATTTTGCATTAAAATAACAAGTTATTGATATAAATTACTGTTTAAATGTATTAGTATGTTATTTAATAATAATGAATTATATTTTAATAATTTGATTGATATCAATATAAAATAACTAATTAAAATTAAATAATTGATTAATTAGATAGAAGTTTGTAATATTTTATAATTACTAACAAAAAAAATTATTTTCTCTTCATTTTAACAAAGAAAGTTGAAGAGAATGAAAATTTTAATTTTCCTCCCCCAATTCCCATTATGATATTCTTCCCTCAATTCCCATTATGATAAGAAAATGGGGCCTAAGGGAATAAATATTTTCTTATTCTTTTTTTTTTTTTCATATAACAAATTACCAAAATGTGTTCCATTAGAATTAAAAGTCATGCTTTATGAGGACGAAAGTGTAAGGTAGGAGAAAAAACTAACCTGATGCAAAACTACTTGTTTCCAGTCTTGGCATAAGTAACCTATGTGAAAAATATTCGGAACATCGAGCTTTGGCAAAAGATGACACCCAATTGCATTCAATACCGAAATATTTGGTGGAAGGTCTGAGATATCTTCAAGATGTTCGCAATTAATTAATTTCATGTTCACAACCGATTTAAGCTTGCTCATCCCCCTAGGGAGTCTCCTAATTCTCGTCCCGCCCAAGTTTAAAGTTTTCAACGAATCAAAGCAGTTGAAATTAGCCACAAGGAAATCCAAATCCAATAAACCAGTATTCGTCAAATTCAAAGTACTCAATGAAATTCCGAATGTGGAATGATGATTTCCTTCTGAACGACAAGAAACTGCTATGGAATTCAAAAACTGCGGAAATTTCTCTAACCTCTGGCAGTTATCCAATGAAATATCTCGAAGCCTTGTAAGCATATAGATGCTACTTGGAAGATGCACCAAGTCTTCACACTTGTACAAGTCCAGATTCGTGAGAGCAGTAAGTTTTTCAATAGATGTAGGCAACTCTGTTACACCACATTCATGTAAAAAAAGTCTTTTAAGGCTTCCCATTTCTTCAAGAATATCTGGAAACTTCTTGAGCTTCGGGCAACGAATCAAATAAAGGCTCACAAGAGACTTCCCTTTGAGACCGCCATTTGAAAAAAACTCAAGGTTCAAGCATTCAATAATGTCTAATTCGACAAGTTTCGGCATTAACGACATATCACAAATTTCAACCAGCATTTCACAATCTACTAACGTTAAGTGCCTGAGATTTTCAAAATCCTGGGAAAAAAACAAACCATCAACTATAAGAGCTAATAATCCTTAAAAAGGGAGTCTTATTGTTATTAATTGCAATTTCTATTTGTCATAAAATTGAAACAGAGCCCACTTAGTAAAACCAAACCAAAACTAAGCAGTTTTTATTTTACTCAATAATATAGTTACACAATTCATTACTTAAACAGATGGAAGTAATGATCATACCTTGAGTTTAGTTAGTGGCGTAATAGGATAATGTGAGATGCTCAATACCACAAGTTTTTTGGGATGAAAAGTCAATGGTACTATAGAGGATGAAGAATGAGAACATTCAAGCCACCTTAACTCATTAGAAAGATACGACTGAGGAGTCCCAATGACTTTCGCACTACGTATTATAAGCAACCTCAATTTTTTCATTTTCGAAAAGGCTTCAACATGCAAAGGCACTTCTACATCGGGCATATCTAAAAATATCCCTTGAACGTTTTTTGTTCCCTGCAAACACAAGAAGCATCAACATCTAAGCAAAGCAAAAGTACGTACTCTAATTTAGATAACATATATGCATCTCACACTTGATCAACTAATAGTATTTTAAATATGAAAAGACTTATTAGTCATACAAATGAACACAAGAGGAATCTATTATAAGCAGTTATGAACATTATTGCTTCTATATTTTGTTTTTTTTTTTTAAATAAAATGTAGAGCTACCTGAAAGATGTTTCTTTAGTTTGAATTATATTTCGAATCCTTTTAAATATACATCACAACATCAGAAATCTCATTTGATTTCCTTAACATCTCATGAGTATTATATATTTGATCACTTTATCATGCAAATATCATAAATGAAAAGTCAATCTTTCTAAAATATAACAAGGTTGAAAAATATATTATAAAATATTTAAAATTCGTGTTTCAAAATTTATCATCGATGTTCACGTCCCAATTTTGCATAAAAAATGTTTTATTTGTCCATAGGTATATTATAACTTCGCATTGGTACAGAGCAATTATGGTAGTGTTGGAAAGAAAAAGATAAATGGAGAGTAATAGACCATACCTCATTTTCAATTAGCACTTGAATAACATCCTCATGATACCACAATCTACTACGTTCTCCAGGATTTGGAGATTCACGGCGAACGATCTCTCTACCCATTAATTGAATCAAGTCATGCATTTGGAAGGCATTATCTTCAATATATATAAGACATTTCTTCATAAGCACTCTAATTCCAAAATCAGGGTAGAAATCACAAGCATCGAAAAAAGAGTTTACATCTTCTTTTCTATACCCTCTAAAGAAGCATGCAATATCTAGAAAAATTGCCTTCTCAAGTTCGTCAAGTCCATCAAAACTTATTTTAAGTTTATTGTGAACATCCTCGTTTGGAATTTTTTTCAACTTCTGCAACTGGCTTATCCACTCAAGTTTGCAACAACCGTATAGAGAAGCCCCCACCACGGTAAGAGCAAGGGGAAGCCCATCTGCATATTTAACTGCAGCATCTGAAAGCTCTTCAAAATTCACATCAGGAAGAGGACTCTTAAATGCATTCCAACAAAAAAGTTCAAGTGCATCAAAATGATTTCATTTATCAACCCTGTAGGTCCACTTAATCTCGTATTTTTTAAGAAGATGCACATCTCTAGATGTTATGATAACTCTACTTCCATGACCAAACCAAGTTACATTTCCTGCTAATTTTTCTAGCTGGTTTGAATTATCCACATCATCGAGAACAATAAGAACCTTCTTCTTTCTTAGTCTATCCCTCAAGATATTAGTGCCTTCATCGGAAAAATTTATAGGCCTATGCATTTTAACCCACAAGATGTCTTGAAGAAGTGATTCTTGCAATTTCGTTAGCTCATCATCCACGAAGAATTTACATTTTTCTTTTATATTAGGAAGAAAACTGCAACCATCAAATCGATTGGCAATACAATTATAAATAGCTTTCGCAACAGTTGTCTTGCCTATTCCACCAAGTCCATAAATTCCAATCATCCGGACATCATTGGACTCAATATCTAATATGGACTTCAGTTTTCTAACATGAGAATCGATTCCAACTGGGTTTTTGGCAACTGTTAAGAGTGTGCGGTTAAGCTTAGTCCATATCTCTTGAACTATTTCTTTGACAAGAGTAGACTCAGACCTACATCAAAATAGTACAAAGTGATGACTAGATGTCATGGCCTTGCTTAATGAAAATAATAACAGAAAATGTTTGTTTCCTAATATTGACTTCAAAATTTTGAATTTAATTTATTCATTGGTCTCACCTCACTTACCTATAAACCATGAATAAATAATCAAGTAGAAAAGAAACACAATAGATAGTGCATAGGATATACATAAAGGATTATAAAGAAAATTAAGCAATGTTACGTAACCTCTTATCCAAATGCCACCCAGCTAAATTGGCAGCTTTAGTTAGAGCTTTTCTCCATCTCTCGACCCTATCCAAGCCTTCCTTGAATATTTCTTCATGTAAAGTGAATGCTTCTCCAAAAGTGCCTTTTTGCTTTCGCACTACAGAAGGATCCACATCATAGAATACTGGCCAAACCATCTGCCCTTTATGACGGTCCATGCAACTCATAATTCGAACAAGCTCATTTAAGCACCAAGTAGAAGATGCATAATTTTTGGAAAACACCACAAGGAAAAACCTGGACCCGTCGATTGCTTGACAAAGTTCTTGCGAAATTTCCATTCCTCTGTTCAGCCCCTCGGTGTCCATGAAGGTATTGATCCCAGCCTGCACCAGAGCTTCATGGAGGTGACTTGTAAACGAATTGCGAGTGTCCTCACCTCGAAAGCTTAGAAACACATCGTATGTCCAAGAAGAGATTTCAGAAGCCATTGGAATTTTGCTCCCAAAATTGCACGGTTTGTACCTAAATACTAGGGTAGACTTGAGTCTAGTCAATGATCTTTCTTTTCTTTTTTCCCTTTTGAGCGATAAAGGGAACAAGGAAGCTTCGGGTTATGGGAAAGTGCTAGGGTAAAAAGTAAAAACCCAACAACACAAATGATGAGGTTAAAGATGGAAATTGAAGCTGTAAGCACCAAGAAGAAGATGCATAATTTTTGGAAAACACCACAAGGAAAAACCTGGACCCATCTATTGCTTCACAAAGTTCTTGCGAAATTTCCATTCTTTTTCGCTACGTCTTTTGAGGAGTCTTCTTTACTTTCTTTTTATTCTTTTTCTCTCTCTTCTTTTTTACTATAAAGAAAGAAAAAAAGACATACGATAGACTTTTGAGGGTAGACTTGAGTCTAGTCAATGATCTTTCTTTTGTTGCTTGTCTCCTTTTTGTGTGGTTGATGGTTCTTGCGAAATTTCCTTATTGTTTCTCCTCCTTTTCTTTTTTCTTTTCTTTTTTTCCTTTTGGGCGATAAAGGAAGCAAGGAATGAGGCTTCGGGTTATGGGAAAGTGCTAGGGTAAAAAGTAAAAAGTAAAAACCCAACAACTCAAATGATGATCATGAGGTTAAAGATGGAAATTGAAGCTGTAAATGTTATCGTGTGCCGCTGCTAGCAGCTTGTACTTGCTGCCACATCCAAGGACAGATTGCTCAAAGAAAAGAATAACTGTTCAACTTCTGTTCATGACGGGGTTTAACGTTTTGTATTTGGTTTTTTACCCCAAAAAAAAAATAATAATATATATACACACACCCACACTATGAATGAAGTTTCCCTTTTGTGAATCTTTATTTATCTTCATTTTAATTCTTATTATTAGTAGTACATTAATGAAACAATATTTATAGCTCTGAAACGTATCGTATGTCCAAGAAGGGATTTAATTTAAGCCATAAGAAATTTACTACCAAAAATTACATTATTTATAAGGATGTGCTAAGCGACTCACTGATTTTTCTTACTGTCTTTTGAGAAGTCTTGTAACGACCCAAAAATCTGAACACACTAGACGCGGAAGCAAAACTGAGTTAATCCTAAAGTGAGTTACATACCAAAGATCAACCCCAACTATTCAAATAGTGCTTAAATAAGCAAATAACTTACTAAATTTCTTAATTCCAAAACCAAAATGCTTACACACTGTCAAACGAGCCAATACTACACCAAAACGAACTCTAAAATGTCAAAAGACGACTTCCAAAGCCGCTGTCCACACACGTATTTTCCGGAAAAATGCTTCAATCACCCACAATTAGTGAGAGATAAAGAGAGATTAGTGAGAGATAAAGAGAGAGATAGAGAGAGACGAAAAGAGAACGAGAGAAATGGGAACGGGAGAGACCGAAGGAGAGGGAGACGGAAACAGAAGAGAGGGAAAGACAGAGGGAAACAGAGGGGGGGATGGGAGAGAGGGAGACGAGAGGGAGAGAAGGGAACGGAAAGAGGGAGGCAGAAGGGAGGGGGAGAACCGGAGAGGAGGGAAGACAGAAGGGAGGGTTTTTTTTTTTTTTTTTAATTTTAATTTTTTTTAATAATTTTAATTTAATTTAATTAATTTTAACTTTTTTTTTTAAAAAAAAAAAAAAAACAGAGTGTTACAAGTCTTCTTTACTTTTTTTTTTTTTTAAATTATTTTTCTCTTTCTTCTTTTTTGACCATAAAGAAAGAATGAACAAACCAACGCAGAAATTACAAATCTCGAACGTGGGGGAGTTTAACTTCGAGTTTTTACAATAGCACTTTTTCTTCTGTACAACAATGTGGGTTGGGAGGGTAAACTTTCAACTTCGAAGAATATAAATTGATACTTTATTCATTAAGCTAGACTAGAATTAGTTTGTCTAGAGCATTTTAATTTTAGTAAAACATATATCCTTATCAAGTTCTTTAGACCAATGTCATAGTGAGCCCAATTATCAGACTAAAGACTGCAATATTTTTATACCAAGTTTAAGATAAATTAAATTCTTCAACTTTGGAAGAACATAGAACTATCGGATAAATCGATTCAATAAGTTAAATGTCCAAATCTCTCACCCTACCTATTATAAAATATAAAAAAGATTAAAAAAAAAAACCCTCATTTAAAAAATAAAAATAAAAATAAAAAAAATAAAAAAAAAAGGGAAAAAAAAAACTATGGGACAAACCTTAATGGGAGGAATGGTTGAAGTGACTTAATGGGAGGAATGGTTGAAGTGAAATGATTGTTCACACTGATGTGTTGGTGGAAAGTGCTTGATCCACGTTTGCTCTGATCAATTATCATCACGATTGAGAACAGTTTGAAAAGTGCTTTCTTTTGTGTTAAAAAAGATGTTTCGACAACAGTTTGTATTCTATAGGGAAAAATACATAAATAATGCAGGTAAAATAGAGTAATGACAAAAATAGAGTAAGTGCAAAATTTGATGTTTCAAACACAAATTAAATTGTAACCTTAAATTGATTGCAGATCATTTGCCAATTTATGTGTAGGTAAATGAATCACGATTTTACAAAAGTAGTAGATGACTGAAGCATTTTAAATGAAAATAAATAAATCTGATAATGTAAAATAATATTCAATTTTTACCTTTAAACTTGACAATGTGATGACCAAGATGTTAACTCAACATTCTTTTTGTTTATTCACTCTAATTATTTTTGGTGACAAATAAAGAATGGATTGTTTCCATTAATTCTTATTAATTATTCTATTCTAACTTCCAAATATGATTTTTTTTAGTTCAACAATAAGTATGATGGAAGATTCGAATTTCTAACCTCTTAGTCGAGGATACCTGCTTTATACCAGTTGAACTATGTTCATGTTTAGAACAAACATGATATTGAATTCAATAGAAAAATATTACATGTAAATAAATTTAAAATTTTTGTTTCAATTCAAACATAACTTTATGGATAATGCATCTATTATCTTTAATATGGCTAAAGGTTCATTCTTCACTCTTGATATTTGTTGAACACAAATAATAATAATATTTAAGTATTCGAGAGAGAGTTTTGGGTTGGAATATAAGCAAGTGGAGTATAGGTCATGTCCACTTAAACACAAAAAAATATATTTAAAAAAAAAAAAAAAAACTCTAATAGTGTTGAAGTGGGCCGCTGCACCACCAAGTTTTTTCCATAGACAATGCTTTTTCAAAAGCGTTAATTCCAAAAATGCTTTTTGGTAATTTTGACACTATTTTTTTTTTTAAGTTCACTTTTTTTAAAAGGTTATCAGGTTGAAGGCTTCTCTTGAGGTACTATTGTGCTTAAAAGAATCCGCCGGTTGTCCTTCCACGAAAAACACTTTGGTAATACAAAAGTATAAAAAGACATTTTAGGTGATGCTGTAAAATTTCCTTTTGCTTAAAGCAAGTGGGAACTTTAGACAGAATACTTTTTTAAAAACACTAATTCAATCTTTTTTTAAAGTACTTTTTGGTAATTCTGACAAATTGCATACGAGTTCGAACTGAAGTTTAACTTAAAAGTCTATATGCATAATATAATATATATCATGGAAATGATTATAAATTTCAGTGAGGAAGGAGCCGTTGGAGTCACTGGGTTAGGGGAGTCTAATCGAAATTGGGCCAGGGATGAGATTAGTGTTACTTTGGGCCCAAAACCTAATCAAGGCAAAACTAAGAGGGAAAAGGAAGCCAAAATGAATCTGATTTTAGTGTCAGACAGACTCAAAATTCGGACAAGAGGGAAATAAGCACAAAAGGCAAAGAAATGGCCAAAGGAAAAAAATGGGATTGCCCGCGTTGAACCAAAACAGAGGGGTCAGAGAAATCAGAATCTTGCAGTGACAGGGTGAAACATATGCTGGAAGATATAGAGGAAGGGTGTGAAATGGAAAAGGAGGCCAAGCGAGTTTGTGGAGTTTACTTCGACTCTAACAAAGGAATATCGGCGGAGGATGGAGCTCAGCCCTGCCATACGCCATGAAAATCATTTGCTGGAATGTTTGAGGAATGGGGAGTCCTCAAGTGCTCCAAAATCTACAGTATGAGATCCGAAAGCACTCCCTAGATTTGGTTTTTATTTCAGAATCGAAATGTGGAGAAAGCAAAGTTGTTGAGGTTAAAGGAAAGTTGTCCTTTGACAAGGTGTTCTACGTTCCTAGTAAAGGCAAAAGTGGGGGGTCTCATTCTGCTGTGGAAAAAGGAGCTTACTATGTTTTGCCAAAATTATTGAGGGATCGTTGGTGAGGAAACGACGAAGGTGTCTTGATATTCTCAATGAAGGCATTAGTGCGGAGTCAATAAACTCTACGCTTATATATTTATGTTGCCATAACAGAAATTATTACAAATTTAGATCTCAAAATTTTTAATATATGTTTAATAGGTTTTAAAATTTGGTGTAATAGGTCCCTAAAATTAAAAAATGCATAATAGGTCTCTGAATTTTCGTTTTGTGTTTAATAGGTTTCTATGATTCTACACTTTTTTTTTTTAATTCATGAACTAATTAGACAAAAAAAAATTGAATTTTATATATATTGTATATATTTTCTATCATCTCCTAGTGTATCTTAGATTGATTTATACGTTTTGTGTGTCAATGTCATAGTTATGAAGTTTATGTTAATGCCATATTTATCTCATATGTTTTAGAATCTCTCTTAGCAAGAAATCACGATGGCAGAACATAGTCTGGGTATATTGATAGACATTCTAGATGAGGAATGGATGAGAGACACACTTCCTCATGATGGTAATTGGAGGCCTTTGTTCTAATTTTAACCTTGTTTAGGTCCTTATCTTAGAAAGTATAACATCTTCGTCGACTTTCAAATTAGAATGACTGCAGTGACATTCTCCCTAGAGCTCACTTCACAAAGTCGCACAAATTATAATTTTTTTTGGCATCTAAAATTTAGATGTATTAATATTTTGTCTTTTATAAATATTGTGAGAAATTATTGTTTTATATGTTGGGAATGACTTACAAGCTCTTGAGCCTTTGGCCCATTGCAAGCTCTTACATAAGAACTTCTAAGTTGTCCCACATGGAAAGATTATAAGTTGGGAAGTGGGTATATATATAAAATTATTATGAGGTGCTTGCAAAAAGTGGATAGAGTGGTAGTAAAATCTTTCTCCACATGGTCATCATTGCTGTTTGGATGGACGGATGGGTTTAGGTAATTGTGCTCGTGTGTAAAAAGAATTAATTTTTATTACTTTTCCCTCCAATTTATTTTAAGACGAGCCATTAAATTTATTACCCTTTTTAAAAATCTCTCCCATTATGGTGATGCTTAATTCGTGGATCTGAAACCTTTGAACGTTTTGGTTCTTTCTTCTTCTTCATATGTTGTTCTTCTTCTTGATTTGGGACAAATTATAGAAACTGATTTTCTTCATCTTTTCTTCATCTTCTATTCTATAATTTTGAGGAAAGTTTTTCTTTTGATTCCAATCCTCTTCTAACGAGTGCACGTTCGAGGTGGATGTTGTGTTAACCTTGGGAATCAACAGACAAAACACGATTCATATCGAGGTCGTGCCAAATTTGTTTTCAAGGCAGTGGTAATCAACGGCACAATAATTCATTTTGGTTTTCTTCGACTTTACAATTTGAAAGCAAATTTTATTTTCCCAATGTCGATCAAATCCGGAAAGGTTCTTCCAGATTTGTCAAAATTGGAGCCACTCGACGGAGCTAATTACCGACACTGGTCCTAGAAGCTACTGATCTTCTTCGAGCAATTAGAGGTCGACTACGTCCTTACCACATATTGTTCTGACATATCCAAGACGGTTGCTGCCAGTGATCCAGAAACATCCAAGGATGCTGATGTTGTCCCTGCTCAATCCAAATGAGCCTTTGATGTCGATCCTAACAAATTTGAGAAGGACAACAAGACGGTCCGCGACCATCTACTCAACCATATAACAGATTCTCTGTTTGATCTGCTCATCGTCCAGAAATCTGCAAAGGTAATCTGGAGCACACTCGAATCCAGATATGGTGGAGACGATGCAAGCAGAAAGAAATATGTTGTCGGTAAGTGGCTGCAGTTTCAGATGATGAACGAAAAAACGGTCATGGAACAAGTTCATGAGTACGAGAACCTGGTGGCCAACGTACTGTCCGAGGGCATGAAGATGTGCAAAATTCTTCAGGCAAACGTGTTGCTTGAAAAGTTTCCACCTTTCTAAAGTGACTACTGCAATCATTTGAAACACAAGAAAAAAGATTTGACCCTGCAAGAACTGATCATCCATATGTGCACTAAAGAAGCCAACAGACAGAAAGATAAGCTGAATTCACAATCTTTGAATTCTGTTAATGTTAACCTTGTTGAATCTTTTGTTGCATCAAAAGATAGGTTCAAAAATAAAGGAAAACAGTTTGCGAAATAAAAACGATCGCAGAAGAGGGGACATCAATTCAACGCTGCTAGTGGACGAATTGAGAAGTCCAAAATGATATGTTATATCTATTGAAAATTAAGACATAAATCAGAGTTATAAGTAATTTTAGTTTAAAGATGACATGTAGAGGAAGTAAAGTAGGGAGATTTTTATCAATTAAAAAAATTGTTATGTAGTACTGTAATTTTTTAAAGAATTTCAATTTAAATAATATTATCATATCTAAAACATTTTTATATAATTTATATTTATAAAAAAGAAAATTATAGGATAAAAAGAATTTTTTTTATTAAAATGATAAGATAAAATAAAAATATTTTTATTAATAATCATTTATATTTTAATTATTAATTAGTAATAATAATGAGAAAATTTATATACATTTAAAAAAGAGAGAGACTAAAGAAAAATTCTTGAATTAAATTTTTTTTAAAAATTATGCAAAAAAAAAAAAAGAAAGAAAGAGGGGTAGAGGTGAGATAAAGAAGAGAGGAGAGAGAGAAGTTGTGAACCCACGACAGAAAGTTAGAGTCAATAAGTTGTAAAGCCTACAGGCTACGGTGGGTTTAAGTCTTTAAGAACTTGTTGGATAAAACAGGGGGTGAGTTAACTCCACTCCACCCAACTTTTCTCCCCCAAACACCCCTTGAGTTGTTTTTACTTCCAAACTAAGTTATAGTTCTTTGTTATTTGTATTTGTGTTTATATTGGAATTAAATAGATTATATTTTTTATATTTTATGAGTATTTATAGAAGATATCAAAGATATTGATTAATCCTCGATGTCGAACCTTTCAATTTATGAAAAATCAGCATATCAACAAACATTTTCATCCTTCATTACAAGTTTTTTCCTTTGAATGTTATGTCAAAGAAGGAACCTTTTTTTCTTCACAAGCAAATGTTTCTCATGAAGATCTAGGTGTACTTACAAATTGAATTACAAAAATAATGCTCAAATTCAAAATATTGTTTTCCTTAGAGGACAAATAGTCCGTTGTTAATTGGAATCATAATGTTATTTAAAGATTTAAACCTACATAAACGTAAGTTTCTTCCTCAATTTTTACACTAAACATAAAGAAAATCTCGAAAGTATATACTACATATAAATAATAATCAGATTAAATAAACCTAGATTAAGAAAAAAAATCACAACTTTGTGTCAAAGTTGGAGAGGGCCGAAGCATGATCTCAGCCGTGAAAAGATTCTGAAGTTGTGACAATGAGAGGAACATAGCATGGCTGTTTCTCTCTTCAGCAAGCTTGCTGGTAGTTAAAAGTAGAGTTTAGCAAAATATAAAGACGTTTTTCTCTGGTGTCACCATCCTTTTCGTTGGCAGAGTTCCAACTATTCTCTCCAGCTAACATAAAATAGATAATAGATTAGTATAACAGAGCAAGAGCAGAAGGGTAGAACGGTAATTTGAAGCCATTTTAGTAGTTTTATATTCCATCTACAATATATTTTTTTTAGTTCAACATGTGAGGTATGGGATTCGAACATCTGACCTCTTGGTCAGGGTATATGCCTTAACCAATTGAGCGATACTCAAAGTTAGCTATTCCAACGACAATATTTAGCAGCTTATGAAGTTTTGTTATATCTTATTCAATCCAACAAATACAACTACAAAACAAAACTTAGACAACTTTTTAGTCCAAGTTCGTCAAAAATACCACGAGTCACAAGAGTTGGAACTGTCGTACAAAGTTGTAACTTCTCTATGTTTGTTTAACTAGTCATGGATTTAGACCTCCTTTTTTTTTTTTTTCCTCTCTTTTATACCAGGAAGGAATACTCGAAGATCTCTAGCTGTTTATTCTTCATGTCAATTTTAAAACTAATAAAATAAAAGGAACAGGGATCCCATTGTAATTATCAGTAATAGATAATGCATATAGCACATCAAGATGGCAAGGCATTATAAACAGAAACACAAACATCTTTCATTTGTAAAAGAGTTCTTAACATCAAATCTCAAACAATTTGTAATACGCACAGCAACACTTACCTGGAGCTGATCAAAAGGAGAAAATAGAACTCTGCAGGTCATGTTCTCGGATCCATCAAGCATATTTACAGTCTGAAGTGGGGTGGGAATGTCATAATGAAATCAAACATATAGTAGAACATAATATTAATAATTAGTTCAGTAGAAAATCATCATGTTTACCTCAGGGTAAAACTCTTTCCTCTCCGGCAAGGAATACATTATTAAGCTTTGTATGCCACGAATCTAAGACCAAGAAGAAAATAGCATGGTCAAGGATAACAATTTGTATTATCGAGGACCACAAGTAATGGAAACTACTAAAATCTATAGCTAAAGAAACAAATTAAAGTCCAGTACAAATGTTTCCCAGTAGCATATAACAAATACACACTAATGAAGGTGAAATTGAGCTTTTGAGAAAAGTACATAGCCTTATAAATAACCTTATATCTGTGATAAAAATGAGCTCTCTGTGTATAACATGATCTTCCGCTTTCCCTCAAAAAACCAATTTTGTGCCATTGAGATATCACTTTGTTTTGTATACCTAAAGAACAAAACTAGATCGTTATGCATGACAATACAAGCAATCGAGGATGCAACAAAAAAAATTTAAATCAATAAATTTATGCATTAAATTTATGCATCAGTTTAGAAGTAAAACAATTGGCTTCTTACTCCCCAAGAAGACAGAAAGAAGCATTCTGCCCCTTCAAAAAGTTTCGAACTCAGACAAACTCAAAGTAAGAACTAATGAATAGCATGACTCCACCCTGAGTGCAAAATTCCACAGGTAAGATGAGGCAAAAAATATATAGATAAGACTTCGACAATCTCACAAGTAGACAGATCTTCTAATATCCAAAAAATCATCATTAGCAAACTATTGTTACCTGACTAGATTCGTTTATCTTTGGAAACACCTGAGAAGAAAACCATTTTAAATCATCAGATCAATAATAAAGATATTTAACGTCACTTCTGCTAACTTTTTCCCAGAAAGTTCTATCTTTGACTTTATATTCGCTTAAATTGACCCAGTCAAATCGTCTAACAACTAACTGAAGTAATTATTATTTGAGATCAAAATTGATCAAAATCAACCGGATAAATAAGAACCTTAAAGAAATAAAATCAACCTCTGCTGATACTAGATTTTAAGCACATTAAACTTCTTGTATATATTCCATTTTCAGCCTAACATCATTCATCATTCTGAACATCAAGAAAGGATTTATAACTATTTCAAAAGCTCTAACCACTGCATGAACGATCGTCTTTAAGTTATTGCAGGGGAGGCCAGCACCACACAAAGGGCCAGAATCAAAATTAACCCCCATGTCTTTTGACCAAACCAAGCTCAACTAAACTAACATGTTTACACCTTTCTATTCCCTCCAAGTGAAAAGCATTTTGTATTGCACCATTAAGGGCCTATTTGGAATGACTTTCCAAGTGCTTAAAAAAAGGATTTTAAGTGCTAAAAAGTATTTTTAAGCACTTAGAAAGTCATTCCAAACAAGCTCTAAAATACAAGAAACGTACCTTCTTGTAAAAGTACTCAAGACGAGCATCATCAACATCAACTATAGCTATAGAGTCTGCATCAAATCTCTTGTACACCTGACACAAATGTACACATAAAAAGTACCTAAGATGAGCTTCATCAATATCAGCTTTCATGATGTTTGGCTACATATTAAAATTTCAAAAATGCTTTATACAACTTTAAGGTGCTTTTGTAGGGAGCGCTTAGTATTCTTTCTAAAGTTCTTAATGAGAAATTACTTCACTTGAAAATTAACATGCGATAAGAAACCAACATCATATTCAAAGCAACTGCTGCAAGAGGAGCAAGGAAAAGAAAAGGCATAATGAAGTAAACAAACCTGGCGGACTTGGAGCACCACTTTTGGAAGAATGCCTTTGTATTCACATAACAACCTCACCTACCACATGTCATGTTGAACATTGAGGATATATAATAAATAGAGACGAATCCATACTAAGTCAAAGAGAATCAGTAAAACAAAAGATCTCTGGCCTTGAGAAATGAATGCCCTTCTCCAGCTAGCTAATTTTTTAAGAGTATGTAATAATAGGTCCCCAAAATTTAAAAAAAAAAAATTATGGTGATTCTCTAAAGCGAAGCCAAGTTATAAGGTAGGAAAGAAGAAAGTGAGAAAGCATAGATAATTGTAATTTGATAGAAATAAGATTTTCATTTACTGTTTCTTTCATTATATCTTTGTACAATTTTCAATTTTACTCTAATAGCTAAAGGATGTCTTTATCATTTTTATGTTTCAATTTCAAGATAACTATTTAAAAAAAAATATTTATATTCAATCGGAAGGGAAAAATTAGACTGAAATAAGATGAAAATGAAAAAAATGCTTATAAGAACATGTCAAGCAGGAAACTGGCATGCTTAACCAATGTACAAAGATTCATGAAGTAGAAAGGAAAAAAAATCTAAAAAAAATCAGCGAGTTCAGGAATAAACATGCATTTTCTGACATGCACAAGCATCAAATTTCCAGAGCAAAATTTAAAAATGCAATCCAGATTTGGTATGAAAAGAGCATTTGACTCCTCAATTGGTCTGTATTATTCTTGTCTAACACTCTCAAAGAACTATCCAGTATCCAATAATCAATTAAGAATTAAGAAAACAATCACTAAGAGATAGAAATGAAGTTTTTGCGTTACAATAATGTAACAAAGAAAAAAGATGCACCTTTCCTTAGAGGTTGTTGCAGTAGCGATTGAAAAATCCATTTATATCTAGTAAAAAAAAGGTGTAGAAAAAAATTAAAATACTTCATCGCAATCATTAGGAGTATGATAAAAGAATCAATGTCATATGAATACTGTTATTCATACAAGATCTGAACATCAGAAAACTACTAAATTGCCCTTTAGAACAAACTAATACTTCATTAAAAGGGAAAAATCTAAAACACCATTGTGGGATAATTGCACAGTACGCTATGGTCCAATGCAATTGTATTTGCAGATACCATTTCTTGATCCAATACGTTTTTATTTTATTTTCCTAAATTCCCTTTTATTCATTACTTATTCGTGTGACTATTTTATTCTTACCTGTTATCTTTTTCCAAAAAAGAATCAACAAATAACCCCTACCAAACTCATAATTGTTAATTCATATATTTTCCCTAAAAATGTGAATTAGTTGATGCACGACTTTTTTTTTTTATGGGATAGTTGATGCACAATTGTTAAAACTAAACAAAATTTAGTTAACAATATGCAGGGCGGAGGATTCGAACCTCTAATCTCTTGGTTAAGGACACATGTTTTATGTCAGTTGAACTATGTTCATGTTGGCATGATGAATTTTTTATTAACATAGATATATAAATAAAACATGGTAAAGTTTTAAAATGTTTATCATGTGTGTGAACACCTTCCCTACTCACAAACGTCACCACACCAAATTTTGTTGATGTAAACAAAACAATTCTTTTTATTATTAGGCGACCAATCACATGATTCACACCAAATTGTTGATGACTCAAAACTTTTTTTTTCAAAAGACATCCTTATGGACTTGATTTAATCTATGTCACAATGACATTGAGACAGAAATTACACCTTGTATGGTTAAAAAAGAACTGCACATACATGGTTCGACAATTTACATAGAACAACCCTCTTGCTCAAGTGATATCTAATCAAAAACCCCACTTTTGCAATTATGTTAAGCCATTTTTGACATGTAGTAAAAAATAAAAGTTTTGAATCCACCAAGAGTATTCTCATTCACATAGTATATAGCATTAAATCGATTTAGAAAAATGACTTAAAAACCCAAAATTATTTGTAGATTCAAGAAATTGAGCTACATGGATTGGATTGTATACAAATAACAGGTAGACACCTTACCTGGGTTTGAGTGAAAACCCAAAACTATTGACTGCCTATAGAACCTCGCATTTCCATCAAGATACCTACAAATATGAAAGTGATTTTATACATGTAGATAATGGGATAAAATTTTCAATCATGCAAACCTAACGAAATCACGTTGAGTATAATAATGAACAAAGATAATCTGAAACATACCACTGTCTTATCCACATCACATCAATTCCATGCTGCTTCGGTATCTTATTCATGTGTTTAATAACAGTATTCACATGGGACCAGTTCTAGTTTCATTAGAGAGAGCTCCAACTTATTATGCAGCATAAAGCCTATAAACAAAAATTCTAATTTAGTAGCATAGTAAAGTTACCTGCATCGCTATAATATCTGCATGATCAATGATTAGGACCTGTTCATATGAAGCACAATCTTCGTATAAGCGACATATACATAAAAGGAAAAGAGGAGCTACACAAGAATACACTTATAGCACAAAAATAATACCTCAATGGAAGAAAGATAATCGACATCTTTCTCCTTGTTTTTCTCTATTTCGCCAAGTTTCTAACAAAAAGTGTTCGTGAGTAAATTATGCATTTCCAACTTAATAGAAGATGCCAAAATACATCCAACCACACCTTAAATATATCAACCAATAATACTTAATGGCTCATTGACTTCTACATTATTGGCAAGAACATAATTGGTGGAGTTCATTTTCACTGTAAATATTTGAAACTACAAAGATTCTTGTATTATGAGCGAGAGTATCATTATCGTGAAAAAATTTTCAAATTCATAATCTACAAAATAGTCAAAGTATGAGAATATCTATTCACGCACTACAACAAATCATACATTTAATTACAGTCAATACAATTTCACGCGGAGCTATAATGACGCACATGAAAAAAGATGCACTGATGTTCAAAAATGGGCAAATGACCGTCATTGAACTTAAAAATTAAATAAAAAGAGTTAAATTACCTCTCTTTCACAAACCCTCACGAAAAGAAGGGTTAGCCTCTCTCTCCCTTAACCTAACTTTCACGATTTCAAGCGGCGCTCTCTCTTAAACCATTTTTTCTTCCTCTCCCAATCTCCAGATTTACCTCACTCTTGGTTTTTCCCCATGTGTGTGATTTCTGAAGCTTTTTCGCCCCATCAATAATGGTTTCTATCGATTTCCACTCCGTTTTCTTCACCGTCGAATCCACCACCACAAGCTATGACATTGTCTCGTCGTCTTCCGCGCCTCTGTGTTGGACTCATGAGGAGACGATTACTCTCATCGATTCTTATTACGACAAGTGGTATTCCCTTTGTCAGAGGAATCTTAAAGACGATGTTGCCGATTTCGTTTCTCATTGATGCCCCAATGCGTCGCCACCAAAGACTATCGTGTAGTGCTGTCCTAAGATGGAGAAGCTTCGAAAATGGCACCAAGCTGAGCTTCAGCAGACTCAGTTTATGCCTCTTGAGTTACTTTACGTATTTTGATTTTGGAAGATAATCTATTGCCTGGGTCAATGTAGTTTTTTTTTGTCCATTTGATTGTAGTTCATTTTTGCCCTTTTTAATATCTATAGTTTTATTTCTTGTTGCTTTCTAGTAATGACTATGTGATGACTTGTTATATAGGTTTTAATTAAAACTTCTTAAAGAACTTTGTATTAAAACAATAAGTTTTTGTACAGTCCAAAGAGAAAGATACAAAGGATTATAAGAATAGCTTGCACAAGAAATAGCCATTGGCTACAGATGACTAAGGAAGGAAAGAATAACACAGTAAAGGTAAAATTGTTAGTTAATGGAGAAACCCGTCAAATGAGGGTAATTTCCGATTTTGTGGCATGACAATAGGAATAAGGAAATCTAGCTGCTAGATATGTGGCGGACGATGGCCAACGAACAGGTTTGAGTAGATTTTGGTGAATATTTCTCTAATGTCAAGCTGTCGGTTTGTAATATTGTTGCTTTCTATCATGTGGTGCCTGTGGTGTTACTTTCTGTCACCTGATGTGGTGGTGAAGTTGTGTTTGTAATATTGGCCAAATTAGAAGATTGTATTACAGATTGCAACCCTGGGGAATGATATTGATGTTGTAGCAATTAATGATCCATTTGTTGATGCTAAGTACATGGTATGCATAAGTTTAGTCAATGGTCCCTTTAGATGCTAAATATATAATATGCATAAATTTGGTGAATAAATTTTGTTTTATATGTATATATATATAGGGTTGTGGGGAGTAAATTGAAATTAGTTTCTTGTGCTTGTTTCCCCCCTGTTTTTTCAAATCGAAAGCAAAGGAACTTTCATTAGATAAGTTAAATACAAAAGAGGTGACGAGAAATCAACTCAAAGCCAAGGGATACAAAAGAAATAAATAAATAAATTGTAGTTACAAAACTACGAATATTGTGAATAACATTAAAGGGAAACTTTAGAAAGTATGATATCCTTAATTTCTTCTCCACCTTCCCTGGATATCAAGGGGTTACCAACTGAAAATTTTATTTTTTCCGTTTTGAGTTATGGAATTTTAGCTCTATTTGGTAATTAAGTTTTGTTCTAAATAGGATAGTCTATGTGAATGTTGTTATTGAAAGAGACTCAAAAGTTATCTGAGTTCTTATTGTTTGTGTAATTCTCTTCCATTTAATACTTGATGATGGTTAAGTTCTACATGGAAGAAATGTTTGCCATGTTCTTCTGTTATTAGACTTACATGTTCAAACACAATTCTACTTATGGTATTCAAGGGAACCATCAAGGTTCTCAAAGATTCAACCTTGGAAATTAATGGAAGGTATATTAAAGTTGTAAGCAAAAGGTGGTGACTTAATATTTACTTCTCTTAAATAATATAAAATTAGAAATTAGTGTTGTGAATTGCATGAACTCTAAAAGTCTTATGATGCCGTATTTAATGCTTTTGTTTGATTCAATTGCAAAGAAACCCGACTCTTGTGATTGTTTATATACTCAGGGTCGTGCTATATGGTTTTGGAGCGGTAAATTTGCCTTAAAAGTTATTGTCTCTCTTCATCATGTATTTGTTGCTTTGCTCCTTAAGTTAATGAGGTTTGTGATGACAGTGCAATTTTTTCTCCTTCATTAGTTTTTTGAGTACATACTCTCATCGTCATATATATTATCATTCTAAATATTGCTAATTGGAACATGTAGTCCTTGTGGCCAAGAGTTATTTATTTTTAGATGAAAAGTTGCAAGCTTGATATGAATGAGCGGAAGTAGATGTAGAGAGAGAGGTAGAAGCACATTGAATTAACCTTGATTCTTTTAGTTGTTCTTTCATTTTTTCTTTTCTAAGCAGAGTAGACAAGCTTAAATAATTTTTGAATGGTTTGAAGAGTAGAAAATTGTGAATAAGGTATTGCATATCCAAATGGCAAATGATAACCTCAAAAGAGTTAGAATTGATTTGTTATGATAACTTAGGCCTCTTGGTTTTTGTTAATTGGTCTTTTATTCCCCCCCACCCCCCCCCCCCCCCCCTTCTTGTTTAACCGATCACCAAATTTCCTAGTTCCCACTATGGCATTGGCATTTTGTCCTCGTCAGGGTATTTGATAAATTTTAATTTGGACTCTTTGGTACTTGTATGTGTTATGTTTTTTACCTTTTGATGGATACTGGCATACTTTTGTTGCAGAAATATATTGTTGTAGAAATCTGCTAGGTAACCTAATTTTCTCACATTTATGACTTTGTTAATTCCGTTTCTCGGAAAGAGTAGCAAATTGCTATGTACCAAATTTTCCTTTTTTTTCTTAGACGTTAAACATATTAATTTGCATAAGCATGATGTTTTGATCCTTGGACCAGGAAAGTTGGAGTATTCCTTATGTTTTTAATATTCATTTGATTTCTATTGAGCTATGGGTATGATAGGGTGAGCTGCATTCTGCTTATTGCACCACCCCTCCCCCCCCCCCCCCCCCCCCTAAACTTCTTATTTTTTTCTGGAAGAATTGTCACTCTTGTGTTTTTGGTATTGTCCAGTAAATTTCTGAATTGATGATGTTTGAGATTTATTTAGGTCCTGGTGGATGTTAGTCTACTTATGATGGTTCTATAAAGCATATACAGAAATTCAAAAGTTGAGGTTGGACATCTCTTCAGCACAGAGTATTAGAAGCTGAGAGAACAAATAATTTGACTGTACTTCAAGTACTGATAAAATTAATCAAGTTATTTGGGAAAATTGTTGTAATCTTTGATAAGAAAATGTATTTTTTTGCATGTGTTCAAGAATGTTCCTAAAGCCAAATATCCATCTATTAGAAATGAAAATGGACCCATCTATTAGAAATGAAAATGGCGGTAGACAGATAAAAGAGTACATTTTCTTACCACATGCTTGATTGCTAAATACTTTTTTTTTTTTTTGGTCTGCTTTCTGATATTGTTTTTGAGTTGGATGCTCTTCTTTCTTGTTGCCAGAATAATGAGTTGAACAAGATTTTGGGAGCATCTCCGAGTAGAACTGTGAAATCATTGGATTCCACAGCTACCACATATTCACCTAAGAGTGAGTTTGATGATACTTATCTTTATGGTAGTGAGTAGAGTTTGCTTTCTTTTCATTCGTTTTAATTTTATCAAAGTTTTTCACTTGCTTTCTTTTAGATACTAATAGTATATTTTCTAATTGTAGCTTAATAGGGAACGCCTTTCACAAGTTGTGTTGCCACGCCTTTCACCACTCCTCCACCTCAATTGGTTGGTCTTAAGTTCCAGTTGAAAGGTTTTAGAGTCTTGTATTTATCTTGTTTAGCAATTTTGCTTATCTTTGTAAGGTAGATATAGTTTGTAGATGGACGAAGAGTCATATTTGTATTATGTGTATACGTGTAGAGAAATTGTACGTTCTTTTTTTTTTTTTTGAGATCAATATAAGAAGTGTATTACATATTTTATATTTTATTAATGAAAGTTAAGTTTGTGAAGTTAGTTGTTGTGTAAAAATGTAATACTATTGAGATTTTATTTTGTACATAGGTTGAGAAAGAGAAATATTATTGGTTAGCCACGTTTGTAACTATTTTTTTAATTAAATTATTGACAAAATGGTGACGGCCATTGCCTATAATTGAAAACCACTCTTTTTTACATTTAATGATGGACGTACTTTTAATGACAGACGAACTTTTTATGACAGACATTTAATGATGGACAAACTTTTAATGACAGACATTTAATGACGGACAGATTTTTAATGACAGACAAATGATAGACATTTAATGACAGATAGACTTTTAATGACAGACATTGACCGACATTAAAAACTATGGCACTTGTCCGACATCGTTTCCCTACAATGGCGGGCAATGCCTGTCATTAAACCCTAAATTTGTACTAGTGACGTATGGTGGAAATATAAATTTTTGGGGTAAAGATATGCTTATTAAAGTTAACGGAGAAAATAACTCACTGTAATCAGACCAAGGGGAGAAGCAACAATTATGTCCGATGAATAGAAATCACTAAACAACTTAATGCTCTTCCTACAAAACAATTGATACAATTAAATTTAAAAAATTAATTTATTTTGATTAGATGAAAAAATAAATTTTATTAATAAACAAATTTACAATTTCAAATTAAAAAGGAAAAAAAAAAAGCACAACCAAAGGAGCAATCCAAAAACAAAATACACAAAATTTACAAATAGTATCCAAAAAAAATGTTTAAAGCATATCAATGTTGTGAACATTTTCTTTTTTTGGAAATCAAAACTGCAAACTATAAAATTAAAATTTTAAAAAAAAAAGTTTTAAATCCTATACCTTAGTCACAAAAAAAATGATAAACATATAATCAATTGTTGAGAAAAGAGAGTAAAAGCCTATAGTACTTTCTGATCATATGTAAAAATAAACATTTCATAAAGTTACCATATTAGACAGTCACGAGACTTCTTCTCTACCAAAAAAATGAATTTGAATAGAACTATAATGCATGTGTAATTCACCTGGTGAACTTGATACCGATCATAAAGAGATCCTCATTATTCCCACCAAAGAGTGCTTGAAAGTCAGAAGGTTTTGAAGATTTTTGAGAGCTGGAAATCTGGTCATCCATATCTTCATTCTTCCCAACATCTCCATTTCCAAAATCTTTGAATAGACGGTCAAGATGCTCCACTGTAACCTAAAAATCAAAGGCAAAAGGTTAAAAAAGGAGCTAGGTATCTTGGCTATGGTAGAACACTCAATTGTCTCCTTCAACTTTGGGGTGTTCTTCATTGCTAGGCATGTAGTGCAATGGGTGTTGCTGGTTTATCTGACTAGTAAAATTGCATGTGTTCATTGCCCCTTGTAAACTAAGCAGATTCATTTAAACTTCATTTGCATGTGTCCATAAAAGTGCGCATGAATGAAAACGACCCATTTGGGATCAAAGGTGAATGAAATGAAGAAATACAGCAAAAAATATATATATTCCCGTTCCCACCACATGTCTAATATGACTCAAATGAATGATATACAGTTTTTTCCACATGTTTATGATTATTGTCAACTACTACAGCAATATTGACATAGATATCTAATTTGAGGAAGTAGTGCAACGCAAGTAGGTGACTTCAAAGTCGGTAACATATTACATTCCAGAAAATAACCTAGCACATGTCCTACAAAGGTTACACTAATGTAACAACCAAGATCATGTGAGCATTGAATGTAGTAGCAACGTGCTAAAAATGCAAAGGAAAGCTAGTACTGCAAGTTATATAGTCCATTCATCACAAACATACTCCTTTCGTTAGAAGAATTGTATACCTTGTTTGCTGACGGGGTGAGATGTATCAGCCTTTTAATAAAACGAAGTGCAATGCTTGCAAGGGGCAATAAAATCAAAACCTGAAGCAGATCATTGCAACAATGAATTTAACTTTTTTTTGTTTTGACAAAGCAAACAAACTCTAGAGTTAAGTACAAGCCAAAGCATAAGTCTCCACAAGAAAAGTTCACGAAAGGTGCCCCTTGAGTTAATTACAATGGGGAAGTATAAATGTAATTTGAAAGCTAACAACAAATCTAAATAATAAATTTTCATTTATTATATAGAACATGATTGCAAGAAGAATGTTTATTTAATCAAGCATAGACATCTCTGGACATAAATTGAATGCAGTGGTAAACAAAAACCCTAAGTTGACAGAACAAAATAGTTCCAACTTTCAAGTTTCTTTTGTTTGATTTAAACATATAGAAAATTGTTATTTAGAAAAAGATGGTAATTGGTTGATGCCTGAGATGTATCAGGCTTGGAAAGTCATTACATTTACTTAAAATGCTTTTTCCCATTACAGAAAAAACAGAGTCACCCCATAGACATTATGACTTAGTTGTTCTACGTTCTGCTGATGCAGGATCACCAAGTGAGTTTCAAAGTGCTAATGCACGTATAACAGCAAATACTATGGGAATGTGGGAAAAGTAATGCAGGAATACCAGTAGCTACAGTAACTAGGTTTGAATATAAAAAGTTGAGAGTAACACAAAGATCAATTTTAGCGGGAAAATACCAGAGTCTACAAAAATGTGTAAATTGTTTTTTAAAAAAATGTGTATAGAATTATAAGTGAAGGTAAATGTTTTGGCTTGCATTAAATATATAAGTGAAGGTAAATGTTTTGGCTTGCATTAAATATATAACGTGACGTATGAGGATTGCTAAACCAGATTAAGCAGACGATGTAGAACTAGAAAATGAAGACCAAAAACAAAGTGAAATAGTAGTCACGAGGAAATGCATTAGGCAGCCACGATCAGCAGAAGAATTCTAGTTAAAAATCGGCATAAAATCATCATCTTTACATTTATGGGGTGAAATAGATAAAATAGAAAATTTGGAAAGAAAATAGATTAGACTGCCTCCAAGTCCTAAAGAAAAACTCATGAAGAGATAAGGGGGGCCAAAAACAATTAATTGGAGACACTCAAAGCCTTTTCAGTATTGCATGTATAAAGAATATGTAGAGGGGCCACTGTTACAACCTTTGAACGAGTAAATCCATGATCAAGAAATTTCTCTCCACTAAGCATCTCGGCACAGTCTTGATGCTTGGCCACTTTTGAATCATTCTTCGACATGAGGTCTCTAGTTTTGAAAACATGATTCAACTGCAAAACATATTTTTCCTAGAATCATTCACAAGAACAAACAAATATTTTAAATGATTTTCCATAAGGAGAGTGATAGAGGAATGCACACACAGAATGCATAATATATGAGTCCATGATGCTCGAGTCTTCATCAAGACCTTTCAAATGAAAGGGTGTCTTGTTGCAGTACAGTATATCTCGATAGCTGTTGCTAGAAAGAAAACTAGAAGGATAAGCAATATATATGAACATGCACGCACGCGCACAAAAACAAACAATTATGGGAGTAAATAATCCACAAACACAAATATTTCACCACTCCTGATAGCCAAACGGCCCTAACCTACTACTTTTAGCAATCCAGCAAAATCTATACCTCCATAGCATCAACAATCTTATATAGCAAATTTCAACTTCTAATTAGTAAAGTCTTTAACAACCGACAACAATCACAAAATGTCAATTCTCATAGAACCCTTAAAATAGCTTGCCAACTTTTCTTGGTATGTAAATATATGTAATCCAAAGTTTTACACACCAGTATGGTGCCTTGGGGACTCAAACACGGGACCCGGGGCAGTAAAGCCACCTTTTCCTGGAATGTCAGTTCTGAAAGTGGTGGTTGGAAAACCTTTTGGCCTTTTCAATTCCTACTTTGTGAGGCCAAATAATTTTAGGGATTTTATTCTTCTATTGTTTTTTAGGTTGAGGCTAAAGGAGAAGTCAAAGAACCTTTGAATTAGGTCAACAATATCATGGTTATTTTTTGGGAAATGGGGCTTCCCTCTCTAAAATTATTTGTACTTAATCTATTTCTATTAACCATTGTGAGCTTTCCTATAATATCTTGGCTTTTGTTCAGCTTCCTGTGGTATGTAATTTCACTTAATCTATGAAATTTATGTCTAATAAAAAAAACAGGACAAATTCCCAAAGCTAAAACAGCCTAAAACCTCAAACTAGTAGTAGGTTTAGTTAATATAACTACTCAACTTACTTATTGGCACCAGCAACTAGCACTCGTCAAAAGTCGGCTGAACTAAAGGCAAGACAACAACTGATGCAAAGATTGAAACTTCCAGCATTAAAATTTCATGAAGCAGTTTTTTTCCTCTGACCAGGACTTGTTTATATGAAAAGATTGAGTTAGAGAGAAGCAAGATTGTTGGCAAGGGAGGACCCTTTTGGGATAACAATTCGGCGAAGATCCAACTAGTTACACGATATTCAGAAATGGTCCTTGGATGAGTTGGTGATATCAAGGGATTATAAACGTAGGTCTCTACACTCTGGGGAAAGAATTACAGATTGGAAAGACAACAAAGAAGCTAACTTCTCTGTCTCTTGATCAAGTCAAGCTCTACGAAAGAAAGACAGAATATTAAGAAATACGGTAGATAGGCGAGGTTCTCACTCCTGGCTGTAAGTTTTTGTTTAAGGTCAATGCTTACTCCTACATCATACCTATGTTTTCTTTTTCATCCCACTTGCAGTCTACTTAAATGTAAATACCTCATTTAAACTTATATTTACAAATATGTTTATGAAAAAAAAAATTGAACAGGAATACGTTAATAAAATATCCAATTCTTATCCCATAAAAGAAATCTTTTGATAGGGGAGAACATGAGAGCTTGTGTAGGTGTGTGGCAATATATCCAAAAGCATGTGTATACATGACCATATACGCATATATATACCCAAAAAAGAAAAAAGAAAACTCACAAAGGGAAAAGAAAAATCTCTGTCTCGATGAACAAAAGTCAGTGCCTCCATATGTCTTGTACACATCCCACCAGTGCTCATATAACCTTAGCTTAAGATCGTAATTACTAGATTTAATGTCTAGTTCCTGAAATATAATCATTAAAAATATTTAACACAAACAATCATAAGAAGAACTTGAGAATTTAAATTTTTTAGTAGGATGAAAGATGAGATCACAAAAATAAATCAGATTGCAAAAATTCTATAGATATTAAAATTAAAATACCTTTAAAAGGAACTCACCGGTCCCCGACCACTTGCAGTTTGACATCCCCACTGCAGGAACTGCCCACGTATATTTCCATTTCATTTTAAGGAAATTCTCTACCTCTTCTTTAGATAACTTGTGCTCCATGTGTTTGTTAAACGAACTGCATATATAGAAGTATATGCAATAACTCATATGACTATGATCTCTATGGCCAAGTAGATTTTCATTCCTTAATTTTCTTTTTACAAGAAACAATTATAATAATAATTGTTAAATCACCCATCAACCCAAAAGCTTAAGCTGTTAGGTTATGGTAAATTTAATTATTTCAACACTCTAACACTCCCCCTCACTTGTGGGCTTGGAAATTTGTAAAAGGCCCAACAAGTGGATATCAATATTAATTGGGGAGAAAATGACACTACAAGAATTCGAACTCAGGACCTCCTGCTCTGATACCATGTTAAATTACCAATCAACCCAAAAGCTTAAGCTGATAGGTTATGGTAAATTTAATTATATCAACACTCTAACAATAATAATAAATTAAAAGGCCACAACCACACTCTTCCTACCAACATCCTTTCAGTTACCAACCTCTTCTATCAAAAACACTTAAGGAAAATTGTCTTCATCTAGTCACCAAAACTTAACAATCCAACCCAACACCAATGAGTTGAATTGGGATAATAAGTCTTATAAAATTGATTTGGGTAGAACCAAAACAACTTGAAATCACTAATTAAAAAAATATTGCATTCTAAAGGTGGTAAAGTATTCAAGTTCATATTTCCTTTCACTAGGTGCCTCTTTTGACTTTTCTACCTTCACAAAATTTTGCGAACATTTGACTTAGAACTTTGAAAATAGATAGTTCAGGAATTAAATTTTATACATTAGAATAGACAAATAAGCTCATAAAGTATTGGTGGTTTACTATCTTTCTAATGTTTTCTAAAATAAACGATTAAACCAACTTAACTTGGATAGAGCCCATAATCTAACTAGAGTCATTGAGATGAGGCAAATTTCCTATCCAAACATTTGGAATTGTCCAACACTCCACCCAACCCAATCAACGAACACCTAAAATTTAGAATGTTAAAAATCTGTATTATATAGTTTAATAACCAAACAAGCAACTATAGTTGTTATGTCATTGACTTCGTGGTTCCAATTTAAGAAAGGGTACATTGGATATTTGAAGAGAAATCTAGAACATGAGATTAGATCTCAAAAATAAAAGGACATGATTTATATGATTCACTATAAAATTATGGGCTAACCTAGCTCTATCTGATGTAGAAGGGACACCATGCGAACCAACCTCAAGTTCATTTTCCTGATCTGTGTCGGACCTATCAGATTCAGCATCATCTTCAGTTTGATTGCTTAGCACTGGCACAATCATATTGTTCCCCAAAGATAGACTTCTACGGGACTCATCATGCCTAAAAATAACAACGGGATGAATCCAAAAGATAATATCAAAAATAAAGTCAGGTTATATAAGTTCCATAATATCAAAAATAACAATGCCATGAGAAAGCCCATACAACTTTTACCTTCCTCCTCCTCCTCCTCCTCCTCCTCCTCCAATGCACTAGAAGATTCAGAACAGCCATCCTCGTCATCTTCTGTGTCACTTTTCCCTTCTTTTTGTCTTTGTCTAAGGAAAAACATGGACAATGCAAAGCAGAAAAGAGTATGTTTAAATTTAAGGCAACTATAACTTAGGTGCCTTAGCTACTTGCAAAAAGAAATAATAAAAAATATTTTTTTAGTTACAATGGAAGTTTATTCTCTAAGTGAACTTTAATGATTCCACAAGCTAATTAGTACAAAAAGAAATATTTTGTTGTCCAATAACTATATATTGAGCAAACATGTCACTCTCATGGTAATTTATAAACATAATATATCCTCCAGTACACAATTAACGGCTCAAATTAGAAGTTTTTTAAATAAGCATCAGGTCTCAACATAAAATACGGCTAATTATCCAAGATCGTCAGAATCAATTTTGATATTTCCTCTTTTGACGGCCTAGCTTCTAGTTTGTCATGCAAGATTAGTAATTGGCCCAACTCTTACTTGAGGCTTTCTCTAAATGGCAAGCATCATGATAGAAACATGGACAGTTCAATAATAAATCAAGCTTATGCATGGAATGTAACCCCAACAAATAACTAATCAAGGAATCAAACACAATTGGACAAACTAAAGGTTGTAAATATTCTTTAAAATTATAATAAACCACATACAATAGCATTGACTTTTTTAATAATAATAATTCATATTCAAAATTCAGTTAATGAATATTACCTTTTCGTACATGAAGCAGCAACATCCTTATTACATGATTGTAATTGCCTTAACAAATTATCATAGTTCGATTGCTCTTTGAAAACTTCGAGTTCCTCGGCCTCACTGACTCCTACGCATAAATTCACCATAATTGTGTTCACATGTAGAAAGTACGTGCAGATTAAAGGAACTATAAACACAAATACTTCATTGTCAATAAGAAAGAATACATAAAATAGTCATCTCAAAACTGTATTTCTTCATGAACTAGCTAAGCCATCAAGCCATATTCCCAACAAAAGAAGAAAGAAAGAGAAAAGGAAAAATCAAGAATCCTCACCTCGTTTGCGAACTATTTGCTTCACCATTGATGACTATTTTGTGGAAGAAATTGAAAAGATCCCAACTTCTATGTTCATATCACGTTCCAATGTTATCTTGAGACATATAAACAAAAATGTTATAAATAAAAGCTGACCATTTTTTATTTTTTTAAAAAATGTTATTGATCTGGCTCTATATTTTGATACAAAAAATCAAAATTTGCAAGCAAGGATTAAAAGAGAATAACTGAAAATAGACACAACCATCAAAATTGAAGAATTAAATTCATAATTTAACATTCAATCTATGATCAACAATTGGTCAAAGCTATTTTGCTAGCCCCAATCCCGATTTCAAGCTATATGTACCTTGACATCTAATGGTAGAGAGCGATAGAGAGTAATTCTAATAAAAATGTTAATTTAAAAAAATTATAAGAGGATCCAATGCCGTATGTACCTTGGGAAAGCAAAACCCAGAAACCACAACTCAATTTCTATAACCTACGACCAAAGACGTTCAAACACTCCTCAATAAAAACTTTATAATACTCGCACAAATACAATAGAGTAACAACAGTCAGCCCCTAAAACGAAAACTATGGAGTCTCGGAGCGAGCGAAAGAACCCTTTAAAGTCGAGACGCTCTTAAGAATGCGTTATGCCTAAGTACGACCAGCCAAGAATGAGCCTACTGACGGCAACTAGTCCATGGAAGTACGAGCAGCAAAGAGATAGCCGTTGCAAACAACAATTTTTCCCAATACTTGAAAGAAAAGTAAAAGAGCAAACCAAACAAAGGGCAAAACTGAGAAAACTTACCGTAGGCTTCAGAGAAGTACCAAGGACTTAAAGCGATGGCAAATGAGAGTGTTGGAATGCTATGAATATTCAACAAGAGTAGTCGAAACTCAGAAGGTTTTGGACGCCGTCGAAAAAAAAAAACCGATACCGATTGGCCGTGCCGCGCAACTTGCTTATTGAGGTTTTAAATCCAACGCGGGTTCGGTCGGTTTTTATCAAATCAGCTGAACCAATCGACACAATGTTGTAAATTTTTTTCCATTTTTTAAGTAAAATTATCTAATCTCTATATATAATAAAATCTATATCTATAATATACTGTATATAAATACATACCTACCTACCTCTCTCTCTCTCTCTATATATATAGTCTATTTCTATATCTATATCTACCGTATATATAAAAAGTACAGTAAGAAAAAAAAATTGGTGTCAATTTTATCCCTTCACTTTTTAATTGTATGCCTACTTTGCCCTTTGATCTTTTTATTTTTAAACCCTCATTCAATACCATCATTATAAGTGGTTAACCATTCATCTTCCTTTCTAAATACTAAACACTACAAGAATCTCATACTATGAATACAAGCTACAGTAATATTATAATTTTATTTTTTAAGTTGAAAATATCTTTTAACAGTAATAATGTACCTTCAACTTTCATGGTTGATACGAACCAAGGTGTCTTAATCATGCCACAAGGATTTCAAGATGGATGTCGCTATTGTATCCTATATGCTATCCAAGATGACAACAAAATGGAGTTTCATTTAATGAACTGAAGTGCAACTCATGTTTCATTAAAGATGAGACAAGCTTCATTTATGGAACTAGGACTTCAAACTACTCAAGGGGAGCTTCAATTATTCTTGGAAGGTTACAAACATTAGGGTTGACTAGTTAGACATCAATTCTCGGATTTAAGACTATTTTTATGTAATTTTCAGTTTTAAAGTTTTTATTTCAATGTTTTAGGTTACAATTTAGGTAGTGGTCATCATGGTATTGATGGGCAAGAGAGTTACAACCCTTCAATTGACTATAGGTTACTCTAGGGTTAGTTTGAAGGCTATAAATAGTCATCCATGTTGTTTTCTTTAAGATAGAGTTGTTTTGATAATGTTTCAATGAAATTGAGTCTTTTGAGCCTAAAGGCCATGAACAACTTTCTTTGCATATCTTGTGTTTAGATTGCATGCTAGGATCATTCAAGTAGCTTTGATCAAACTACTTGTGGAGTGATTCGAATCTTGAGTTTAGAAACAAGTGTTCTCTACTCTTGATATTGATCATCAAGGTAAATCTGTTTCTATCTTCTTCCTTGGGATGAAACCATGTTGATTTTGGGGTTTTTGGGTTTTAGATCTAAAGGTCTTGTTTGTTAGCAAGGTTGTTAGATCAATTCCTAAGAGTTACTTATCATTTGGTATCAGAGCTACTTTGATACTTATCATTTTGGTATTTCTGAAACGGAATTAATGTGGAAGGAAGAGTAAGAGGGTAATGAAACGTCAACTCATAGAAGACGAATAATTGTAAACTCCATTACTAAGACCCCCCAATGAAGGATATAAGCAATTCAATCGAAACTCTACGAAAAAGATTGTAGTTGCAGTGCAGTGATGAAATTTATGAAACAACAAAGAGCTCGAGAAGGAATTAGGCTTGGAGAATAAATGAATTCAGTGAAGAAAGGATGAATACTCTTCTCAAAGATTTGTGTTTTTGTGTTTTGATCTTGCTATTTATGTTTCTCTTTCCCTTATATTTTGTTTGGCGTATGGATTTGATAAGAAATTATTTCAAATTTCAAGATTTTAAAAGATAGAAATGATTTTAAATTCCTATTTGCGTTTTGAACCAAATTGATTTGAAACCTCCAAAATTAAAATTTCTTGTTTGGATGCTCACAAGAAATGAAAAAAAGTATAATATTTTACCATTATGCCTTTATGATTTTGCAAAAGATTATTTTGATTAATAACAAAAAAAAAAATTAATATCAAATAACAATGTAAAATACATATAACCATGAAAACATACCATTAATCAAAACAAATGAACTTATTAAAGTGAAAATTTGCAAATGTTATCATTGTTGTAAAAAAGAAAATTAAAAAAAAAAAAAGAGTTGCAAATATCTTAATTCAAGAGAAGAAAATAAAATTTGAACTCAGCCAAATCTAAACAAAACCCATCAATTATTGCCTCCCATTTTCCAATATAATCATTCTTTGCGCATAGATTTTGAACATCCAAAAAATGTCGACTGTGGAGTCAGATAAAATGAAGCTAGAAGCATTAAATGTCATCTCATGTGAAATTTCCATATTTTGCAACTCATTAAAAACTTCCTCAGCACTGTAAATCTGTCAATTATGCTCTCCATAGCATTTGCTTCTCGAGCAACATCATTCCCTATAATTAAAAAAAAATTATTGAAATATTTTTTTTCATTTTGAATATAAAGTGAAATGTACTTAAAAATAATCATGGACATACCTTTGTCAAGTACGATAGTTACTTTGTCCATAGAATTTGTTACCATGTCTAATTTTTCTCCAATCAAGTCAACTACATGAGACTTCTTCTTGTTGCACTTAGAAGCCGAAGAAGATGCTTGATTTGTTGATGTTTTTTAGGGTGACTATTCATAGAATCGTTATCCTCAAAACTTTCTAGATGAATTTCCTCTTGTTTTACATTTAAACGATGTCATTGATATTCAAGCATTCGTCCATTTACCAACGATGTACCTTCTCTTTTGCAACTCTCTACAAATGTTCCAGTTGCTCTGTCTTTCTCAAAAAGTTCTCTTAAGATATCAAAGTTGTAAATTGGTTTACCTCGAACTTGTCGAGCTTTTGGATAAGACTGATCAAGTAAATACAAAAAAAAAAATTATAAGAACAAATCAATATTGGTATAGAAAAAAAATGAAAACAAAGGTAATAGCTACCTGAATCAAACCCTCCCAAACAAATTAAATAAATATATAAAAAGGAACAAAAAACAACATATTATTCTTATCAAATCTATTAAAAAAAAGTTTGAGAGATGAACAAAGCAAAAAAAACTAACCTCTAGCTTGCTTGGCTATAAAAAGCTTGTTGGAATATAGAATTGTATTGAAAAGAATGAAATTATTTTTATCAGTTTAAAAAAAATAGCAAAATACATTGGAGAAATAAAATAGAAACTTAATCTTGAGTTTGCTTGAATAGCCTTGCGGTATAAGGAAGAAACTATGATAGGTAATGGAGTGGCGTAGACTTTTGCTTATAGTGAAGAAACTATCATGAAAAACTATCGTAAGGTGTAAATTAAAAAAAAAATGATTGAGGTAAAATTGAACAAATTTTTTAAAGTTTAAGATCGTGTCAAATTCGACCTATTTAGAACGGATTTTTTTTTTTCAAAAAAACAAGATTTCAAATTCGTTACGTTTTTTGCCATCCAAACATGTGAAATGATTTCAAATCGTAACTAATTTTAAATCATCTCAAATCATGGGGTTCCAAATAGGGGTTAAGGCTTCGTTTGACGACCATTTTGTTTTTTTATTTTCTGTTTTTGAAAACTAAACTTATGAACACTACTTTTACATATAGTTTTCTTGCTTTGACACCTACTTTCTAAAAAAATATTTTCAAAAACCAACCCAACTTTTGAAACTAAGGTCCCGTTTAATAATCATTTGGTTTTAATTAGATTTTAGTTTTTAGAAATTAAGCTTATAAACACTACTTCCACCAATGAGTTTCTTTGTTTTGTTACCTACTTTCTACATATGTTTTCAAAATTCAAATCAAGTTTTGAAAAAAAAAATTTTGAAAACTTGTTTTTGTTTTTTAATACAAATGAGTTTTTTAAGGGAGGTGAAAAATTTACCAAAAAATTGTGAGGAAACAAACATATATAATTTTCAAAAATAAAAAAAAAAAAATGGACCCCATTTGATAACTATTTGGTTTTTGGTTTTTGTAAATTGCACTTGTTTTCTTACATTTTATCTACAATGATTTTCATCTTCTCTACAATGGTTTCTATCTTTCTTAAGGAAACATTTGAGTTTCTAGCCAAATTCCAAAAACAAAAACTTGAAAACTACGGCCCCGTTTGATAACCATTTGGTTTTTAGTTTTTAGTTTTTGAAAATTGTGCTTGTTTTCTCACAATTTCTCTACAATAGCTTTCATCTTCTCTACAATGGTTTCCATTTTTCTTAAGAAAACACTTGAATTCTTAGCCAAATTCCAAATTCCAAAATCAAGTTTTTGAAAACTACTTTTTTTAGATTTCAAAACTTGGCTTGGTTTTTGAAAACACATCTAAAAAGTAGATAAGAAAACATGGAAAACTATAGGTGGAAGTAGTATTTATAGGCTTAATTTTCAAAAACCAAAAACCAAAAACCAAATGGTTATCAAACGGGACCTACTTTTTTTAGTTTTCAAAACTTGGCGTGGTTTTTGAAAACATATGTAAAAAGTAGATAATAAAACATGGAAACCTATAGGAGGAAGAAGTATGTATAGACTTAATTTTCAAAAACCAAAAAACAAATGGTTATCAAATGAGACCTTATTAATTTACCTTATAATACAAGTGGTTTTCTGTTTTTGAGTACATAATACAAGTAGATTTAAAGTTTCTAATGTCGAAATAAATTTTAATGAGAGTACAATTTTGAGAAGTATTTCATTTTCTTTTCACATAAATTAAATAAAAATAGGTTTTTACTTTTGTAATACAATATTAAACTTTAAAATGTTTTTATATTTTTGGTCGAAGAAGCACATTTAACGCTTAAGTTAAATATATTATAAACTACTCTACTATTTAGTTGCTTATCTTTTTTATATCCTAAAAATATACTTATAAATATAGTTTATATTAAATAAGCACTACTGAAAATATATATTACATGCCAACAAAAGTATAGCTCAACTGACATAAAGTATAGACCGATGACTAAGAGGTCATAGGTTCGAATCCTCTCACCTCAAACTCAAAAATATAGATATGCACGCATATATATATTTCCTTCAGAACTCCTAAAGCTTTCAAACAAAATTGGTTTTTTGTTTATTATATAGAAGGAAGAAGACTACTTTCGTTACCACTATCACAATTAATATTTCAATAGTTAAACTTGAAAAACAATTTGAGAGAAAAAGAATTTAAATTGTTCAAATTCGAATTTGGGAGAAAACGTTAATTATATGCGATATACTTAACGTTTCATAGCTTAATTATGAATTAAACTATGATAAAGAAGAAGTGGAAATATTTAAATATGATTTAAATATTGGTTCGGTTTAAAACATGAATAAGGATTCATGTTCGAACGTTCGTTTTGATAAATTGGGATTGGTCCAATTATTTAATTTGATATTTGATATTAAATTAAATATTTTTTTAAAATTAATTAAATTGTTTAATTAATTAAAAATTGATTTTAATTTAAAATTAATTTTATATTAATTTTGAATTAAAATTAAAAGAGAATTCAAACTCATTTAGAAATGACATATGGACCAAATTCATTACTTAATGAACAAGCTTCTTGTTTAAGCTTATCTTCTTTGTGTTTGCTTCTTCACTAAGCATAAATAGAAGCTTTTGTTTTTTCTATATATAGAGAAGTAACACAATGGGAAAGAAGAATGATTTTTTGAAGAAAATTCTCTTGCTCTTGGTTTTAGACCTTTACTCATTCTTCTCCCAAATTCTCTCAATCAAAGATCCCAAAATCTGTTCCAAGGCTTGAGGATAGTAGGGAAGACTCTAGAAGAGGTCCACAACTGGTTTGTGTTCAAAGAAAGCCCACGGATTAAGAGATTTTTGAGCTACAAAGGTATGTGTTCTTATTCTCTGTTTTTTCAGTTTTGAGCATGTTTTTTGTTTGATAAAATTGATCAAATTAGAGTGCTTAAGATCCAAAATTGCTTCCGCATTCTTAATATTCACTCCTTCACAAACGTTCGCCCAAAGTCAATCAAGCCCAAGCCCATACAAGGTCCACAAACTCTATAAATAAAGGAGTCACCTTCATTTGACGACAATCAGAAGAGCCAGAATCCAGGGCATTCAACTAGAGATTTAGAAACTTCAAGTTCAGTCAGAGAATTTAAAGAATTCAGAAGACCCAAGATTCAGAATTCAGAAGATTCAACGACTGAAAGACTTTAAGAAGATCAACAAACCGACAGGCTGATCCAAGATCAACAAGCAGACAGGTCGATCCAAGATCATCAAACTGACAGGCCAATCTAAGATCAAAAAGACAACAGTCCGATCCAAGATGAACAAGACAACAAGTCAATCCAAGAGGATCAACAAGCCAACAGGCCGATCTAAGAAAATCAACAAGTCAGAGCTCAAAGCTTACATATTTGAGAGAAAAAAAATCAGAGAATAAATATTAAAGATTGTAAAATTTCATAAAAATCAATAAAATCAAGTTCATTCCACGAATTAAATTTGTTTGTTGAAATCTCGTGTGAACAGTTACTAATATCCTTTTTGAAATTTTTAGTGATGACCATTAGAAATCTCTAGAATTGTTGTTCTAAACAAGATTTCTGTCAATGTGAATTCGATTGTGAATCTAAAATGATCTTACATGCTACTTTATTATGTCATATTAGCATGATATGAACATCCTCTATTATCATAGGGAATTAAAAGGTACCATTATTGTCATTACAAGTTTAGAAAATTTGTATGAAAATAGAGAGAACTAGAGTTTCCATATTTACATTATCAATTATGAAATACACACTAATGAAGTTTATATAGGTAGGGTTTCAAAAAAAAAAAAAAAAACAGAGACTAATCTACTCTCAAAAGATAAATAATCATATTAATAATATATGCTAACATCCCCCTGCAAACACGCGATGCTACATCTATAAGCATTGAGAGTTTGTCAAACAAAAAATGAAAGCGTGAAGCAGAGTGTGCCTTAGTAAAAATATCAACAATCTGCAAAGAAGTGGAAACAAATGGCAATATGATTGTGCCAATCTGAAGATGATGACGAGTGACATGACAATCAATCTCAATATGCTTGGTTTGCTCATGAAAAACTGAATTCCGCACTATCTGAATGACATTCTAATTGTCACAAATAAGGGAGTACAATGATGAAGATAAATGCCCATATCCACAAGCAACAAACGTAACCAAGAAATTTCACAAGTAGTCGAGGCCATGCAAGATACTCAGCTTCTATAGAAGAGCGAGAAATAACATTTTGTTTCTTACTCTTCCACAAAATAAGTGAATCACTAAGAAAGATACAAAATTCGGTGGTTGACTTGCGATTTGTAGGATCAACAGCTCAATCAACATCAGAGTAAGCATACAAGTCTAAAGATGATGTAGAAGGAAACAAGAGACTCTGAAACTGAGTGCCTCGAAGATGCGAAGAACAACAACCCAATGAACTATAGTAGGAGCAGTGATAAACTGACCAACCACATGAAAAACATGTGCAATATCTAGACAAATCATAGTAAGATAGACCAAGCTCCCAACAATATAATACGATATAAACTGAGATCCGACATAGGAAGACCATCTAACGGAGAGTATCGAGCATTGGTCTCAAGAGGAGTATCAGCAATCATGTTGTCAGTGAGACGTGCACGATCAAACAAATCAACTACATACTTTAACTGAGATAAGAGATAACCTTTAGAGGAACAGGCGACCTCAATGCCCAGAAGGTAACGTAGCATGCACAAGTCTTTCATAGCAAAACAACGAGATAGCTTAGATTTTAAATATTATATTCCTTCACAAGCATTATCGGTAATAATCATATCATCAACATACAAGGATAATAAAATACGACCTACACTCATACACTTGACAAACAATGCGGAATCATGATGACTAGGAACAAAACCAAGCGAAGGGATCACCATAGAAAACTTTTCAAACCAAGTAAGAGGTGCTTGTTTGAGACCATGAAGGGCTTTGTTAAGCCTACAAGCTTCACCGGGTTGGTGGGCGACACCAGGAGGAGGAGTCGTATAAACATCTTCATGAAGATCACCATTTAAGAAGGTATTCTTGACATCCATCTGAGATATTCTCCACCGGTAAACTAAAGCCATTGCAATCATAATGCGAACAATCATGATTTTTGCTATAAAGGCAAATGTTTCTTCATAATCCATGTCATACTCTTGGGAGTAGCCTTTAGCAACAATTTGAGCCTTGTATCGTTCAATGGATCCATCGGATTTAGTTTAATCTTGCAGACCCAACGAGGGAGAAGGGATATCGAGGGCTACTACATGCGTAGGAGGGGAGAGAGAAAGATGGAGACATGGAAAATTAGGACTTTTTTTTCATTTAGCTTTTTAATTTTTTTTCCTTTATTTTTAAATAAAAAAAATACATACAAATAAAAATAAATTATTTTTAATTAATGACAGTAAATAAAAGACATAGATTTATAACGTTGAAAAAAGTCATAAATTTTCGAAAATATGAAAATCTCTATTTTTTCCCACAAAAAATGCACCCCCAGCTATTTATGACATTTTTTTTCCTCCCATCCCTTTATTTGCTTTCCCCCTGGTGTCATAGAAACTCAAAATTGTAGTAGTGATATTGTTCCTCACTCATATACCCATGATCTTTGTCTTATCTAACTAATGTTGGACCTTGGTCGCACTCCCAACAAGATTGAAGAGGTGAGTACATGGGTAAGAGAGAGGATTAAGAAGCTGAATAGTTTGACGAGTATAAAAAAAATCAATTCATTAAATTTGAAATTTGAAAAAACAAATAATCACCATAGATACATTCAATTGTTTCATTTTCTATTAGAATTTCAATCATCATAATAAATTTTATTGTTTTATTATTTTTTGGAATCTGAATTAGCCGAGTAAGGGTAAAACATGTACTTATACCATTGAAAAGTAAGAAAGAGGGTTAAGAAAAAACAAGGTAGTTTTATATTGTACCCAATATATTGCATGAGAACCTTGCTTGTTTTAATACATAAAATTTTCAGGCACCAAAACTCTCTCTCTTTCTCTCATAAACTTGTTTTTCAATGGCGGAGATTCCTCCTAATGGTGCCCGCGATTTTAGTCATTGGAGTCGAGAGGAGCACATCACCTGTGAACGCGCTTTTTTGTTGGTGCCGGCGAACATGCCTAACCGGTGAGAGGTCATTGCCGCTCTAGTTCCCACCAAGTCCCCGACGGAAGTCTCAATTTATTGCAATACTATAATTCAATCCATGATGACACTGAAGCAAATGCAGTTGCCAGGATTTGGGGTTGGGCCGCCGCATCAACAGTCGGAGGGCACGCCCACGACCATGCGAAATGGTGACCAAGAACACATGTAGGTTCTTGAAATTTTTCTTTCTATCTTTTCTTTTTTGATAAATTATTTTGGGCAAGTTTTGTTTACATTTTTCACCATTGCAAAACAATTTGAATTTTGATTAATTTGTTGATTTTTTTTTTGTAATTTTTAATATTATACGTTGAGTTTAATATGAAATTTTAGAGATGAAAAAGTTTCATTAGCAAAAAGAAAGAGTGTTATATACTCAATATTTTTGGAAATGAATGTAGGGCTGTAGGCAATGTCCATAAATCTTTTCAAATTTTCTATTGCCTTTCCTTCCTCTCTACAATACAGAGAGATGGAAGAATGAGAAAAGATAAAAAGAAATTTCCTTTGAGATTTTGGAGTTTTTTCTTTAGGGAAGGAACAAAATGAACTAATTTAATTTTCCTATCCCACTATAGTATTCAAAAAGGGCGAGGAGAAAAAAAAACGATGTCCTTCGTGATCTTGGGAGAGAATTCATTGACACCCCCTCCCTTTCACCATCACAGTACGTAGAGTGGAAAAAAGGGAAAAGAAAGAGAAAATAGACTTTCTTTGATATTTTGGAGAATGGGGTAAGAATGGTGGCCTAATAATTCCAAAGCATTATACAAAATAGACTTTCAAAAGCAAAGCCTAATAATTCTTTGATATTCTGTAAAGAGCACAACTTGGGTCCAGCCTAGGCTGCACCCAAGTCTGGTGCTGCCCATTTTACCAACCACATAAAAAACATTTTTAAAAAAAAAAAATTATGTTGTTATAAATTGGGCAGCACAAGACTTGGGTGCAACCTGATTTTTTCCTTCTGTAAAACAACCTCTCCCAATAATATATGACAGCTTAGAGGCCAATATTATATATATATATATATATATATATATATATATATATATATATATATATATATATATATATATAAGACTCCACAAGAACCAGGCCTGGCTGCGGTGACTTCACTAGTGACTGAATCGTCACAGCCACAGCTGCTGCTTCAGCCACCTCGCAATGAAGCTTTAGCTGCCACTAACGGCAGAGCCAACTCATTGGAGGTCAAGAAGAACCCCAAGGCTTGGAGCACACACGAGCACAAGTACGTAACAACACAACACTCTTCTTTTTGTTATTAGGTTGAATTACAAGTTTAGTCTTTGAATTTTCAAGTTTTTATCTATTTGATCTTTGAATTTTAGAAAATGTCTAGTAAATTCCTAAACTTTTGGATTTGTGTCTATTTGGTCTCGAACTTTAAAAATATCTCATAAGTCTTTGGTTTAAACTTTTAATTTTGTGTTCAATAGGACTTTAAATTTTCAATTTTGTGTCTAATAGATCTTTGGACCTAGTTGACGTTTTTTTTTTTTAAATTCACAGACTTTACTAGACACAAAATTGAAAGTTTAGGGTCATGGTAGACATAAAATTCAATTTTGTTTCTAATAGATCAGTTAATTCTTAAAAATTTTGATTACGTGAAGGACATATTAGACACAAAATTGAAAATTCAGGGACTTATTAGTTGTTCAGGGACCTATTATATATTTTTTAAAGTTCAGGAATCAAATAGACACAAACCTCAAAATTTAAGGACTAAACTTGTAATTTTAACCTTATTATTACTTTCTTTTTCAATTTTATCAAAAATCTAAATATATATATTTTTCTGAGTTCAATAATTGTAGGAATGAAAAATCGAACTTAAGATCTACTTAGCTATACTCGAAGTACCATTTAATAAAAAACTATTTAAAATACCTTTTTTTTTTTTTTCATATCCCAATTCTTATTTTCAACTCAAGATAACACAACACGTTTAAATGCCCTGTTTTTATGGTTTAATCATCACGTATTTTAAAATTTTGATTATTGAGTGTATGTAATTATCTTTAAACTTTTATTCAAATTTCTAATTAAGCCTTGAAACTCTTGATTTTGATTCTATTAAAGTTATTATCCTTAATACCAGTATGGCTAAATGTTAATTAGAATACATATTATTTCTAGTGGGCATGCACATAGATGGTCAGGGTAATTGGAAGAACATATAGCAAACAATGTTGTGATAACAAAAACATACAAGCAAGTAGAGATAGCCCTGTAGGGACCCGCCCCGATTCCCACCCCGATTAATAATATATATATATATATATATATATATATATATATTAATTAGTACCTATAAATAGAATTTTTTTTAAAAAAAAAAACTATAGTAGGAATTAGTTTAAGACTATTTCATTATAAAAAAAAAAAAAAAAGACTATGTTGTAATATTAAAATTTGAATTTTTAGAAATTAAGTTGTTTCGACATTATAGTATTTTTACTTATGGGATATTATTGTTTTTATTAGGAATTTTTTTAACATTTACTTTAAATAGAATTATATTTAAAATTATTCATTTAGAAATAATTTTTATTATGGTTGAGAATAAATTTAAAAAAAATAAAAAAGATAAAAAAAAGAATGGGGAAAAATTGCCCTCGGGGAACCCGATCTCCGCTAATTCCCCGCGGGGAATCCTCGCCCCAATCCTAGCGAAATTAAATAGGGAATTTTGCGGGACGGTGAATGAAATGGGGGATGGGGACGGGGAATCCACTTGCTTGTAGAGATGTCCACGGGGCGGGGCGGGGGTGGGCAATTCATTCCCCGGTCCCGCCCCGCCCGGTGGACATCTCTACAAGCAAGTGGCTAGCCATACTCAAAAGTACTTTCTTCACCAACATTCATCGGGACAAAAGCGAAAAAGGTCGAGTATTCATGGTGGAAAAAGGTCGAGTATTTATGATATCACCACCGTCGACAATCACCAAACACTACCACCGTCGATGCTTCCTGATCACACCCAGCAACAATTTGTCTCTAGATCAATCAAGGTTACCAAAAGCTTTGAGTTTTGAATTCTTTTTTTAGCAGAACGAATTTGGTGTTTGGAGATTTGTACCTATTAGGGGTGAGCATCGATCGATCGGAGTCGGTTTTGGGCTCGAACCGACATCAACCACCTACGTGTCGGTTTCCGGCGGTCGGTTCTAGTCGGTTTCGGAGAGGTTGCTTACACCGATCGACCGTCCACACCATCGGTCGGTCGGTTTTCGTCGGCGAGGGAGAGAGGACATTGTTTTGAAGAAAATAGGAGAAATTGGTGCCGGATTTGGAGTTAAACGTGCCGGAGCCATCGCTTGTTGCCGAAGTGGGACGCCTTTGCTCACTAAACTAGACCTACGGTTGTCGTGAACCACGTGATTTCGTGCACAAGGGAGAAGAAAAGAAGAAAATGGTGGCTTGAGGTGAGGTCTACAGAAGATAAGAGATGGGGAGAAGAAGAGGATTCGGAATGGAGAAAAGAAGAGAAGAAAAAAAAATAAAGAATGGAGATAGAAGAAGAGAGAAGATGAAAGAAAAAGTAAAGTAAAAAAGAAAAAAACAAATTTTTTTTTTTTATAAAAAGCATTCAAACACCTTTCTTGAGCATTGTGTGACATTTTTTTTAAAAAAAGTAAAGTTGTCACTTCACGTTTTTTTAAGTAGGTGTGACATTTTAAAAAAAAAAAAGTAAAGTTGTCACTTCACGTTTTTTTAAGTAGGTGTGATATTTTATTATTATTTTGTTTTTGTAAATACGATGCACGTTTTTTTTTATATAAAAGTAGTCGGTCGGTTTGAGCCTTTTCTGGGCTCACCGACCGACCAACAGTCGGTTTTGCTAAGGGCAAAACCGACTTTCGACCGATAATAGCATAAAAACGACTGACCGACGTCGGTTCGGTCGGTTTCAGTCGGCCGGATCGATTTATCGGCCTGGTTTGCTCACCCCTAGTACCTATGAACACTAACATTAGTATCTAGTACAATTTCAAAAATTTCATGCCATTGAAAAATGTTCATTAGCACATTTCTTGACATTTTTTTTAGTCTTAGAATCACCCAAGAAGAAAACTGTACACATGACGCTACAAAAAAAAAATTGTCATAATTAATTTTTTTATGACACTTAATAGTTGTAAAAAAAAACGTATTCCAGACATTTGTTAATTGTCATAGTAAATTTTTTATGACAATTAAACATTATCAATAAATAACTCCTAAAAGGTGAATTTTCCGTCAAGATATATATATTAACGACATTTTTTAAATGTCATAGAAATTTTGTAATGACAGTATTTTAGTGTCAAACAAATGCTCTTTTTGATAGTTTTTTGTTGTCAACAAAAAACATATCATGACAGTTTTGAACGTCATAAAAATGCTTATAATGACAATGAATAGTTGTCACCCAGGTAATTTCTATGACATTTGATGGACCATCATAAATAATGATATATCACTATTTATTTATTTATGACGGTTCATTAAACCTATAGAAATTATATTGTCTGGTATTTATCAATACACATGTTTTCAAAATAAAATCACTCCAATTTTGACACAAAATAAATACATACATAAATAACTTTTATATATCATTGAATCAAATTTGGTCAAATTTTTACATACAAACTAACTATGATCAAATTTGTATATTACAACAATTTTTACACTAGGCTTTAACTAACATGAGGGAGTGTATATATTTTTTTGCCACTAACCCAACAAAAAAGCTCATACATCAACTAGTAGCAATATGACTTCTTGACTTCATTGAGTTTCTACAAGACATAATTAGCAAAACAATATTCATTTTAAGATTGAACTCAATACTTCTTACATCAAAACAAGAACAATATCCATTTTAACAATATCCATGAGTTATATATACCTTTTAAATGTCGACAATATTTCCAACTCAATACCTTCGATCTTGCTTGAATCTACTCCTTACATTGAATTTCAGAAGCTACTCTTTCAAAATACAAATACTCACAACAGTACATTAGAAAGAATATAGTCAAATGTGTTAAAGCTATACCCAAAACTAAGACACATTGTATTTTGTTTTTCTTTTTGGTTAGGGGGAGTTGAATTTATCATGAACCTAACAACTAAACAGATTAAAAAAAATGAACACAAACAATACTTTCTAAACTTACCAAAACTTAGGAAGAACATTAAAAAAATATATCATGAACCCAACAACTAAACTTATAAAAAATGAACATAGACCAATAAACTTACTAAGACTTAGGAACATAACAACACTTACTAAACTTACCAAGACTTAGGATCATAACAACAAAATTTATCATGAACCCAAAACTTAGGAACATAACAACATTTAAACTTACCATAAAAAAATGAACACAATAACTACAACAACTAAACTCATAAAAAATGAACACAGACCATTAAATTTACCAAAACTTAGGAACATAACAACATTTAACGATACTCAAACGAGAGAATATAACATATTATCTGCTTTATCACAAAACAAGAGAATATAACAAATATAGTCAACACAAATAATCCTTTACCTAAACTCTAACACAACATAACATACAAATTCAAAACTTAGTCATACATTAGAAAAAGAAAAAAATTGTACTAATTAAGTATTCCTTATCCAAGGGCCTACGTAGTGTCGTATAAAAGACTACAAAACAAGCCCTTTAATGTCAACAAGAACAAAAGCATTAGCATAAAAAATTAGAAAAGTGACGTTTACAACGATTATTGATATTCTGCCACTTATTATATTCAGTGTTCAGTAAAGTTTATGTACTATAGGATTCACAAAATAATCCATTATTATAACTTATTAACTCTAAAACTAAACTAAACTAAATTTATTATACTCAGTGTTCAGGAAGGCTCATTGAAAATGGAGATCAAAGAAGCAACTAAAATCCAACTAAAGAGCATAAAAAAGTCATCAATAACCACGATTAAAAACTAAACAAAAATTAAGCTACTACCATTGTACCTAATCAACCATATCAATAAGTTAAAAATCTTACATACTAAGATTTATAAGATTTCAACACAAAAAGTGTTCAAAATAGAATAATATTTCAATAAGGCATACCCGATATTGTCTCAGAAAAATATACTTTGAACAAAATATCAACTAGTTCAAATGGACACATAAAAATTAGAAATTAAGTAAACCTATAATAAAAATCAGAATATGAGTAAAAAAAATAACAAGTACTAAAATGAAAACTTAAACCACTCACCCCATGTTTAAGTCATCTATACATCTTTGACCAGCTACAACCATCAAACATATTTTCCTACTTTAACTTTTCTATCAAACAAAAGCAGAAGAATAGATTAATTAATCTTAGTCATAGACGTTCAAACAAAAGAAATGCAAAGTTTACCTACATAAATGATCGATTGTTTCGTTATCCTGTATCACCACAAAATAGATCAATATAACATGTCAGCAAACACACCATAACTTAGAATTAGAATCTAAAAATTTGTAAAGGTCCAATGATTCATAAATTATAAGATGAAAAAATGGTTTAAAAGATAACCAACAAATTTATCAAATAAAGCTGTAGTAATAAAAGTACCTACCGCATTCCTTAAGTTGTAGTAACCTGCAAAACTTAGTAATATTTCAATTGAAGAAATAATTTATTTACTTTATAGAGGCTCTCTATTGAAATTAAAAGAGTACTTTATATATGGTTTATTTTACAAAAGAATTGAGAGAAGAAGATGTTTAATTGATCCATTTCTCCCAGTGAGCTTAGTATTTATAGAGCTTAATACAAGAGTGCAGTAAATACACACTAAGGGGGCGTTTGGGGCAAGGAGTAGGAGTTGCAGGGAGTAGGAGTTAGGAAGTCTAGGGAGTTAGTAAGTTTGGGGAGTTAGGAAGTCTGTGTTTGGGGTGAAGAGTTGTTTAGTCCGGAGTTCTGAAGTCTGTGTTTGGGGCAAGGAGTTGCAGGGAGTAGGAGTTCTGAAATATGTGTTTGGGGTGCAGATTTTATAAACTTTGAGTTCTGAAGTCTGAGTTGATTCTAGCTTTTTTCTGTACAATTGTTTCATACAATTTGTCAAATTTTCATTCTTAACAATTTATTCCCATGAATTCTAAGATTGAGAATTTTTTTTATTTGTATTAATTTATGTATATATTACAAATTTCTTTAAAAACAATCTGAACAAAATACCCCCACACTTTTTTTTTTCAATATCTCTGGCATTAATTAACAATTTGTCTTGGACAGTTTTCAAATAAAAGAAAGTCTTACAATACCTTTTTAAATATTACATGTATAGGAAGTGAGATAGGGAGATAGGAGATTTTTATTAAGTAAAAAAATTGTTAAGTACGACTCTAATTTACATAATACTTTTAAATTTAAAAGGACAACAATAACAAAAAATAGTGAATGCCCAAGAAGTGCATATGTCATTGTTCAAACAAAAAAGTCAAACATGTGTAGTAGTTATAACAAAAAACAGTGAATGGACAAGAATGACTGTGATCATGGTTACAACATAAAAGCCATACATGTGTAGTTGTTGTGGATGATATGCGTCGTTACTTACAACCAAAAAAAAATGATAAGAGATATATGGGTCCATGTTCTTCGGAGCATAAAATGAGTTGAACCAAGATGGGTCATTCCCTTCTTCCAAGAATGACTGTGATCATGGTTACAACATAAAAGTCATACATGTGTAGTTGTTGCAGATGATATGCGTCGTTACTTACAACCAAAAAAAAAAGTGATAAAGGATATATGGGTCCACGTTCTTCGGAGCACAAAATGAGTTGAAGCAAGATGGGTCATTCCCTTCTTCCAAGAAGATACATGCAATAAGCCCATTTGTCATCCATCGGTACTGACAAGAAACTGGCGGTCTTAAGTACATCCATAAATAAGATGTCCATCAGTGTGATTCTGTCATGTCTGGACAACGCTGGTGTCAAGTTAGATAGGATGTCTGAGACTTGTTTGCGTCAGGTATCCTCAAGAGCATAGTTCGATACAGGCCACGATGCAATACGCTCCAACTGGGTATTTTGCATGTCCATCGCCGTACGTACGACATCTAGCATGTCAGATTGGTATGATGTACGTTTCCTCTTACTTCCACGCGACGTCGTGGTTGATCTTTGAATCCTGCTGGTTGGCGTATCTGGATTCTCTTCCTCATTCAAAGTGCTGGCCCCATCGAAAAAAGGGGGTTGTGGTATATAAGGTTCCTGAGATGCTTCCATCTCCTCATCTGCCCCCAGTTGCTCGGCATCATTCGATGCCATGTCACCAGGGGTCTCTGCACCAGCCCCTGTCGCACGATCTTTCCCAAATACGAATGCCAGCTCATCAAAGTGGGGAAATGGCTTATTCCGAAGTCCTCTTGCAGCAGGATGACCCTGCATGTCAAAACAAATATATTTTTTATGTACTCATAGTGTAACTAATATGTATGATATAAATCAGAAATCTTACCCTGACCCATGAGTCGAACACGTCCTTCTCAGCCTCCACACATTTGAACTCATCATTCCACCCAAATACACTACACCCGGTTCCTAGCATCTCAGAGATGGCTGTGTATTGCTTCTTCAGGCTCTTCACCCTACAGTCTATCGTGGTTGTTGCTTCAATTGTACAGTTTGAAATTTTTTCCCTTATCAATCGCAATAGATGCGATAGGTATCCAGGCCTGAATGTTCCATTGTCTGATCTCCAACCTCCCTCCTGGACAATTGCGACGAGGCATTCCACCAACTTGGCATCCTCGAATCTGGTCCATGAGTGCTTTTTCATTCTCTCTACACCTACCATTGTCCTACATGCATATGTACAAATCACCACATATTTCACTTTATTGGGTTATATCGCAATAAGTATGTACGATAGTAAGTGGAATAACGCATAAATTCAATTGATAAGCAAAAAGTTCTAATTTAAATGTTCACATTCAACGTAAATATATTAGTAACTTAAAAAAGAGTACGAAATATCGAGTTCTGTTCTTATAATAATAATAATTAACATCCTCCATGATCACGTATGTGACCATTCAGTGAACATTCGTTCAGCCATTTCATCCCGCAGCTGGCTCCATTCGGTAGAACTTTCAATGAAACTTATATGATCTGCACTAAATGAACTTGGAGGTGAATCTTCCTCTTCCCATTCTTCCAATGCTATACTCGAACCCATCTCTCGGCTGATAAGATTGTGGATAAGGCAACATGCTGTTATGGTTCGACATTGGATCTGGACAGGGTAGAAGGATTTTCCTCGCATAATGGCCCATCTCCCTTTTAACACACCAAATGCCCTCTCAATCACATTCCTCGCAGATGAATGCTTCATGTTAAATAATTCCCTTGGATTAGTCGGCGCATTCGCTGCTCCACACCACTCAGAGAGATGGTATCGCTCCCCTCTGTATGGTACCAAGAATCCCTCTGCATTTGGGTACCCAGCATCACAGAGATAATAATATCCTGTACAATGTGAACCATTCAACACATGACCCGATGAGTTGTGCATGTAACAGATTTACATGTGTTATAAGTACATGGTTTGATTTATTACCCTTGGGAACCTTCAAGCCATTAGGTCTTGATATTGCATCTCGAAGAACTCGAGAATCAGCTGCGGACCCTTCCCATCCTGGCATTACGAATATGAATTCTCCACTAGGAGAGCAAACAGCAAGCACATTGGTCGCGATCTCACCCTTACGCGTTCTATATCTCGGCCGATCAACGGCGCTGATATTCACCTTGATGTACGTGCCATCCAATGCACCCAAACAATTCTGTATTGCAAAGGCATACATTACGGGAGTTACGTACATCATTCTAAATCCCATATAATGGAAGGATAAACTGAATTATGTGTACCTCAAACCACTTCCACTTCCCATCAGTACACGAGTTCGTGATTGGCTCCGGTTTCGCTAGTAGTATCTCATGTAGTCGCAATACTGCGCTAAGTACAGAGTTAAAGTGTCTAGACACAGTCTCACCAGACCTTGCAAAGTATCTACGAATCATTCGAATCTTAACATCATGTGCTAGGATGTGCAAGAACATGGCGACCATCTCCTCCACATCTACATATTCGGTCGCCTCTAACCCTCATGTTGTTCTTAACATACTACACAGGATGGAAAAACACCTTCTATCCATCCTTGTGCTCTCAATACAAAATAGGTCACTCTCGTATATCAGACGAAAAAATGTTAATTGCCTAATTTGATGTCTGAGGTATGGCGATTGGTGTTCAATCCTACGATGGTCGTTCAGTAATAGATCTAACAGTAGCAATGTTTGACGTTGGGTGGCCGTAATTACTGTCAATATCGTAATTAGTTCATGGTTGTCCATAGTAGGATGAAAATACGGTTATTTGCTCCTGATACACAACATTTTGCATTAGAGCTTTATTTCATCCATGATTGCATATCGAATGGGTATGAATTAAAGACTGCTATAAATCCTTCCCATAATGTACATTGCGATCATCCCCCCAATGAATCCTATCAATATTTGCATAATACTACTAGATACTCCTACTTGACCGCTATTCATTAAAGGGATGGTATGATGAACTTGTGTCGACTCACACGTGTCTGACCGGCCAGTTGGCGCAACTACATATTGCCTAAATTCACGCTCTGCTTCTGCAAAGGTTGCATATGACTTGTGAACTGCTCCTCTAAATTCGTTCACTTCTTTGTGGCATTCAACCCACGATGTGTAAATACCGGGGTTACGACCAATGAATACGACATAGAATTTTGAATTCCCCATAACCCTAATTTCAAAATATAATCAGTTCAATGTTAATAGATCACCTATAGCAATACGAAAATTGAATGAATATCATTAAGTTCATAGGGATTAAGAGTTTGATATTTTAGCAGCTACGGTTTGCAGAGTTATGATTTCTTTAGGTTTAAAGGTTTTTTTAGGTTTTTTTAGGTTTAAAGGGTTTATGGTTTTTTAGGGGTTAATGGTTAGGGTTGTTTAGGTTTAACGGTTTTTTAAGGATTAAGTTTTTTGTGGTTTAAAGGGTTTTTAGGGTTTATGGTTTTTTAGGGGTTAATGATTAGGGTTGTTTAGGGTTTAGGGTTTTCTAGGGATTAGGTTTTTTTAGGTTTAAAGGATTTTTAGGGTTTATGTTTTTTTAGGGGTTAATGGTTAGATTTGTTTAGGGTTTAGGATTTTTTAGGGGTTAATGTTTGCTTTTTCTTTTTTAATGTTTAAAGGCGTTTTGGGGTTAGGATTTATTAGGGGTTAAGAGTTAAGGTTGTTTAGGGTTTAGGGTTTTATTTTTATAGGTTTACAGGGTTCTTAGGGTTTAGGGTTTTTTAAGGGTTAAGTTTTTTTAGGGTTTCAGAGTTATGGTTAAGTTTTTTTAGGGTTTAGGGTTTTTAGGGATTAGAGTTTTTTGTGGGTTAGGAGTTAAGGTTGTTTAGGGTGTTATGGTTTTAATGGGTTGAGCTTTAGGGTTTATAAGTTAGAGTTTTTTTGGGCTTACTAATGATACATTTCATTAGAAAAACTACATTTGCACATACTTTATACATTTGAACTGAAATGAAGAGAAAATATATGAAATTTGTTAACCAAGTCCACCGTTGAGTAATTGACAAAAAAACGACTTTAGTGGACAAATTCAAGTAACAAAACGTTTGTGTTTAAAGTACAAAAACGAATTTAGTAGACTATGCTTTTTTTTTAGTTGTGATAATTTCAAAGAACAACGACTTTTTGTTGTAAAAAAGAGTCTCTTGTTTTTTTTTTTCAAAAAAAGAAAAGATTGACCTGAATTTAGTAGACTATGCTTTTTTTTTAGTTGTGATAGTTTCAAAAAACAGTGACTTTTTGTTGTAAAAAAGAGTCTCTTGTTTTTTTTTTTCAAAAAAAGAAAAGATTGACCTGAATTTAGTAGACTATGCTTTTTTTTTTTGTTGTGATAATTTCAAAAAACAGTGACTTTTTGTTGTAAAAAAAAGTCTCTTGTTTTTTTTTTCAAAAAAAGAAAAGATTGACCTGAATTTAGTAGACTATGTTTTTTTTTTTTAGTTGTGATAATTTCAAAAAACAGTGACTTTTTGTTGTAAAAAAGAGTCTCTTGTTTTTTTTTTCAAAAAAAGAAAAGATTGACCTGAATTTAGTAGACTATGTTTTTTTTTTAGTTGTGATAATTTCAAAAAACAGTGACTTTTTGTTGTAACAAAGAGTCTCTTGTTTTTTTTTTTTCAAAAAAAGAAAAGATTGACCTTATGTGAAACTTGCTTGAAATCAACTTTGTTTTATTGTTTGTAATGAACATTTTTCTTTTCCAAAAATAGTACATAAGAAACGTAATAACCACCACTTTCATTTTGACATTTTTTGCTATTTTGAACACTGTTTTTTTTATCATTTGAATTCAACCGAAATATTACCAAATTTTAAGAAATAGTATTTTTTTTCGCCAATCAAACACTTCAAAAAGTATGCTAATTTTTTATGATAAGTACTAGAATGACAAAATTATTTCTCCAAATATTTGTTTAACACTATTTCTCAAATATTTAAACTATTTTTTTTTTTACTTTTTAACTCATTATTTGGCTTTTGGAAAATGGCTTCTTACGTACATTTTTTTTTAAAACTCAATATTTTTAACTTATATTGCATTAAATAAACCTAACAAAAATATTAAAGTACATATTGGATATAACCATTCACAATTTGAAAGCTAACATTGTATTATTATAAAACATGTGAACCCACATAAGTTCTATAATAGCATACATAACGATGCACAAACAAAACGAAAAGAAACACTGTTTGAACTGTAAAAAATATTATACAAAGTGAAAAAAAATGCACCAAAAAAATGTTCAAAGTCCAATATGATATACATAGTAAAGAAAAAATATATCGAACCTCAGACTAAGAGTAGATCGTAACACCCTGAAAAGAGTAGAAACGAAGTGTATGTTAGTATATGGATGTGAACTTAAAGAAAAAAAAATGTACAAAAGGAAGAAGGAACGAACACCTTCGCTTAAAATATTCAAGTGAAAGAGGGTGAGAGATGTGGCTGGAAATCAACACTGGGAACACTCTAACATATGGAGATGAACATTTGGTTAAATGAACAAATAAATATCAAACAAGTTAGTAACAATGTATAACAAAGAGGAATAAGGAAGAGGGATGGACTCACGTTTGATGAGATGTGTGGAGGCCTTGGAGTTATGCTCAAAGGATTTAGAAGTGTGGCATTAGGTTATATAGAGTGAAACCATAAATAAACCATTGGTTCTTATCAAGGTAGTTGGGTGCACTTATTGTAATAAGTGCACCTACCAAGTTAATTAAACGGGAAGAAAGGGGAAGTATATATCAAAAAGGGCATTTATGGCAGATTATGTGGCCTCAGGAACAACACCCAAAACATAAAAAATACAATTAAAATATCATTAAACACGACAACAACCCAAATAGAGAGACTGGTTAAGAAATTATATCCATAATTAAAGGGCATTCAAAGCAAACAGGACATTCAGATCACATGCTATGGCCTTGGGGACAACACACAGAAACTAAAACTGTATATCAATAGCATTAAACAACATACCAACCAAGCTTAAACTCCATATCAACACACAGAAGGTCAAAAAATGAAAATATGGCCCATCAATTTTAGTATAAAAATTCAAAGACTCACTGAAAGAAATGTTAAAGAACAAATGGAATTCATCCATCAAAATCAAAAATCAGAATCCAAATTCATCCATCAGATTAAAATATAATACATATTAAAATATCATAATACAGTTTCATCCAATACAACCAAACTTCATAACAAAAAATTAGAAACCAATGGGTACTACATTCAAATTGACCTCAGAGATACAAATTTTCCATCCATTAGAATCAAATTCCAGAGTAGATGAAATGTATGAAATTTGAAGCAAGCAAACAGAGAAAAACACAATGAAGAACAAGAGGCAAAGTGAAATAGGAATTCAGTGTGAAAACGTATTATCAGAAGACATAACACAACACATAGCAAAACAGAGTGAGAACAAATTAAACGCATGAACAAAAAATAGCCACAAAGAAAACGAACAGATCGAAAAATATTTAAAAAAATTAAAAAATATTTGGGTGCTCATCATCGGCCGTGGGTTAGGGAGAATATACCTGTTGGCGAAGCCCTCCACCCCCCACCAAGCTCCAAGACATCAACAGCCCCTACCAAGCCTACCAACCCCAACGGGGATGCTGTTGTGGATGAGGGGATCACAAAGATGGGCGACAAGGGCTATTTCGACTGAAGCGGCGAGAGGTGTGGGTTAGGGTTTCAACCCTGAAAAAAAAATTGATTTCAGTAATCAACAAGTAGGAGTTCGAACGTGGGAAAAAAAGAACATGCATGTGTGAATAATAAAAAAGGAGAGTGGGTTTAGGATAAAAAAAACCTGAGGGAGAAAGAACAGAGAGTATCGAAGAAGAAGACGAATCGAGGATAAAAAAGAGAGAAGACGAATCGAAGATTAATAAAAATAAATAAATAAAACAACTTGCAAAATACGAATCGTAGAAGAAGATCGCGACCCACGGTGACTATCAAACTAAACAGGCGAAAAATAAAAGGTGAGGGGGAGGAGATCTACGGAGGGGAGGCGGAGAAATTAACAGAAACAAACCTGCGGCAGAGAGAAGAGAGAAGTACATAAGTCTGAGAATGAGAAAACGCGTGGGAAAATGAAGACCATGGGCCAAACAACCACAATAGAGCACATCGAAGAAGAAGATCGTCGACCCATGGCGATTATGAAACTAAACATGCAAAAATCGAAGGGAAATAGGAAAAGATCTGCGGAGGAGAGGCGAAGAAGATGAACAGAGCCAAACCTGAGGGAGAGAGAAGAGGAGCATCGTAAAGAGAGAGAATGAGATAAGTCTGAAATGAGAAAACGCGTGAGTGGTTTGGGGGTGTGTGCGGACTTCAACAGTAAACACTGTTGAAGTCCGCATTTTTTTTATTATTCTCCGTGGGTTGTGCAAATATGTGGGCCAAACGAGGGTTAACAAAATCCCCCCAACTCCCCCTAACTCCTACCCTTCGGCCAAACACCCCCTAAGTAACAAAAAATTACATTGAGTAACAAACAAAATAACTGATTTAAATTAACTCTAATTAATAGTCCCCTCAAGATGGAGAGTAGATATCTAGGACAACAAACTAAAAAATGGAATAGAAGAGAGAGCTTTAGTAAAAAGATCAACTAGTTGTAATTTCGAGCGAATAGGAAGAAGCTTTGATAAAACCATCAATGATTTTGTCTCGTACAAAATGACAATTTAACTCAATGTGTTTCATGTGCTTATGAAAAGTAGGATGAGAAACAATATGAACTGCTGCTTGATTGTCACAAAATAAGAGCGTTGGTAGAGAAAAAGGAACTTGCAAATCAGTAAGCAAATAAGAAAGCCATAGGAGTTCACAAGCAGTTAATGCCAAAATTCGATATTCAGCTTCTGCTGAAGAACATGAAATTGTTGACTGCGTTTTAGATTTCCAAGACACCATCGAATCTCCCAAAATACATAAAAACATGTAGTTTACCGACACTTATTAAGACATGAAGCCCAATTAGAATCAACAAAGGCTCGTAATTGGAAAGATTTAGATGCCTTAAGGAAAATGCCTTGACCCGGACCAGGCTTCAAATATACAAAAGCTAAGTGAGACTTACAAGGGCGTGAAACGAACTTACTTAACTTGTTTACCGCAAAAGTAATGTCGAGTCGAGAGATTGTCAAGTATAAAAGCTTCCCAACAAGCCAGCGATAGAGAGAAGGATCTTCCAAAAGATCGACTTCAGAATTCTGTAACTTTAATAAAGGATCCATCGGAAGAGTGTCAGGTTTGCAACCAAGAAAACCAATTTCCTCAAGTAATTGTAACGTATAGTGCCGTTGAGATATAAAAATTCCAAAATTAGATTGAGCAATTTCTAATCCAAGAAAATATTTAAGTGATCACAAATCCTTGAGTTTAAAACGCTCATTAAGTAGTATTTTTAAAGAATCAATGGCCTCTGAATTAGCCCCAGTTATGATAATGTCTACATAAACTAATCGAACTATAAAATTAGATCCAGTACCACGAACAAAAAGACAATAATCTACCTTTGATTGAGAAAACCCAAGAGAAAACAAAGCATCAAAAAACTTTGCAAACCATTGGCGTGAAGCTTGTTTTAACCCATAAATGGGTTTATGCAAACGACATACAAGTTTCTCTCCCTTAGTGGAAACATGAGGCTTCAGAAGATAACCCACAGGTGGATCCATATATACTTCCTCAAATAAGTCTCCTGCAAAAGCACATTATTGACATCTAACTGACTTATAAACTAGTTGAAAAGAAGTTGCTATGGTTAATAAAACATGTATCGTAACAAGCTTGGAAATGGAAGAGAAAGACTCAAGAAAATCCAAACTTTCTTGTTGAGTATAGCCTATAGCAACGAGCCACGCCTTGTAATGCTAGATAGACCCATCAACACGATGTTTAATCTTGAAAATCCATTTGCAGCCAATAGAGTGTTTGTGAGAAGGCAATGGTACAACACTCCAAGTTTTATTAATCTCAATAGCCTTTAACTCTATTGCCATAGCTTTTCTCCAATGCTCAAAAGGTACTGCTTGGTGGTAAAATTGTGGCTCATAATGGGCAGATATGGCTATTGTAAAGGAATGAAAAGATGGAGATAAAAGAGAATATGAAAGGTGATTTTGTAATGGATATCGGGTTGACAAGGAATTTGGTTGAAAAAGATGGTCAAGGTTCAAATATTGGTTAGCCAAATTACAATAGTAATCAACAAAATAAGTTGGAGGTTTATGTTGCCATGAAGTCCGACGGACAGTAGGTTCAATAGGAGTAGATAGGAATCAGATGGCAGTGAGCTAGTGTTGAGTAATGGGCTAGAAGACAAGCCCAATGGCAAAGTAGTTGAATCAAGGAAGGAGAAGCCTCTGGCATTGATGGAGAAACATCAAGTTGTTGTAAAGGTACTGATATTAAATGATCAGTACAATTTTGTTCTGGGACTATCAAAAGGCATATATTGACAAGATTGTTCAATAGAATTATCTTTAAAAGCCTTAGGAAGAGCAAAATCAACCTAAAAAATCAGGCAAATCATATTCAATTTGCAGTTTGTGAAATGAAAATATATTTTCATGAAACACAACATCTTGAGATGTAAAGAAATGCCTATTTTGAATATCCTACAATCGATACCCTTTAACATCAAGTTGATAGCCAAGAAAAACTGTCGAAGTTGCTCGTGGGTCAAATTTGGAACGATGGGTTGAAAGTGTAGACGTGAAACAGAGACAACCAAAAACTCTAATTAAAGAATAGTCAGCCGGAGAACCATGAAGAAGCTCATAAGGAGTTAACCAATTTAGTGTTGGGATTTCTGCCCTAAAGCCTCGTAATTAATAATTAATAATATTTTTTATAATTTTATTTGTAATATAATATTATCCATTATATGAAAAATCTATGATTATTAGTATAATCTTGAACAGTATGTGGTTGACATACGAGAGGATCATGTTCAAGAAATAACCTAAAGGATCATAATATACGGATAAGGTTGGGTTCCTTATTATGATAACACTATTGATACGACCCACTTTGTAATATTTACAAATGATTTGATCTAAACCGTTCATGTGGAGACATGCGAGTGAGGGTATCTTATACAATGAGTTTGTGTAAGACTAGACCACGAAATATTTAATCTCTCTTTATAAATCATTAATTGAGAAGATTAATATTTTATCAGGATGATCATATGTGACTCGATCTTAATCCTGAGTGAGCTATAAACTTCTGTCTGTGAAGGCTTGTCCTTTGATTTGCATAGGTGAGAGTTGCTTTTGAAGCCGATTCAATAAGCCTGCCATTTTGGGCCCCACCCTCTCATTGGCCCGAGAGGGACTTAGTTTATGGTTGGATCATAAACAAATTGTTCATTAAAGGATCAATGGTACTTAAGGTGCAAGATGTAATTACGGGAATAAAACAAACTTTTGACCTAATTGTAATTACGAACAACTTGTGAATGATCGACTTGCATGTAGTGATTATATCCATGGACACAACTTGTCCTACAATGCATAAGAGTTCAACTCCAAGTCTATAGTGGAGTGATTCTAGAGCTAATGAATGAAAATTGATTAATTAAAAAGTTTAATTAATTAATTTTGTATCATTGGAGCTTATAATTTGTAGGTCTATAATGTCTCCTTGTTAGCTCATATGAACAAATAGGGATCAATTTTGTTGAGAGAAAATTTTGAAATGTTCAAATTACAATTTAGTATATTTGATATATCAAATGGGAGAAAACATATTTAATGTATATGATACATTAAATATCAAAGAAATTATTAATGTCCTAAGATACATTAAAGAAAAGATATTTATTAAATTTGAATTAGATTCAAATTAGGAAATAGATTTCGTAGGAGAATTTAAAAAGGTTTGAATAAGATTCAAATTGGTTAGATAAATATATTTTAATATATTAGATATTAAAATATATTATTTAATTATTTTCCCTAACTATAAATAGAACCTTAGGGGTAAGTCATTGTGTGCATTCTGAATTAGAAAAAATAACTCTTAAAATTCTCCTCTCATTCCCTCTCTCTATTTTCAAAAAGGTTCCCACAAACCTATTTGGTCCTTTATTTGAGTCATAGCATGGAAGACTTTGTGGAAGTCTCGGAGTTCAACCTTGTTGGAGTTGGAGCATAAGAAGAAAAAGACCTGCCGGAATATTCTCCATATTTAAGTCAAGGTATGTTTATTGCTTAGCCTAATTTTTTTCATTTAATTCTAAAATAAAATTAAAGTCGATTCTAACGCTTCCACTATGGGTTTAATTCGATTATTCCTTACATTTAGGATATGAGATGGTGTCCGATTACTCAAATACACTACATTTAGAACACATTCACTCCAAAAAAATCTTCAAAAACTAACTTTGGAGCATTGTTTGAATGAAAAATTTTAATATCATTTTCATATTGCATTTCAACATATTTGAAGAATTGAGGTACAATATGTAAGACATCAGATTTATGATGTAACATATAGACGCAGGTAAATCTACTACAATAATCTACTATTGTAAGAAAGTAAGAGTAGCTAGCTTGAATGAGACGGGGTAGAAAAAAGACCCCAAATATCAACATGTACAATATCAAAAGGATTTGCAGCAAGACGATTCTTAGAAACAAAAGATAAGCGCTTTTGTTTGGCAAGATGGAAAATCTCGCAAAAAAACTTCGGTATAGGTTTCGAAGTATCAATATGCAAAGTGTCCTTCAAAGCTGTGAGACAAGTAAAAGATGGATGGCTGAGACGTTCATACCTTAAAGTTGTCGAATTATGATGTAAAGTGATTTCACATATATGAGAAGAAAACTCAGAATCTCCAAGTGCTAGAAGATAAAATCCATCACTCAATTCCTTGACAATCATCTTCAAAGTAGACTTTTCCTGAATAATACAAGTATTGGCCAAAAAGGAAACAGAAATAGAACTACTAGAAGTTAATGCACTAATGGATAATAAATTGTATTGAAACTCTGGAACATAAAAAACTCATTCCAAAATAAGAGATCCAAACAACCGAATAGTTCCAACATAATGCACTTCTATCCTTGTATTGTTAGGTAAGATTACTGAAGCATGCACATGCATGATAGATTCAAAAGTTTCTCGAATAAAACTAATGTGTGTGGATGCACCAAAATCTAAAATCCACTTAGAAGAACAAGTTAATGACAAAAAGACTTTTGGACAAATACCTGTCAGATAAGAAGTGGATAGAGATGAGTCATCTTTGGCAGCTGTCAATTTAGATTGCAGAATGTTTAGCAAATTACGACATTGGATGAATGTGTCTGAGGTTAGCGGTGGACCTACTCCAAAGGAGGTTGATGCCACATTAGAACCAACAATATTAAAAGAAGGCATGGATGTCACCGAATTTACTTTTGAACTAACATGGGCATTCATCGACTGTGAAACAGGCGTTTGCTGCAACAAAGAATTCGGCGAACGCTTTTGTTGATAACCCGGAGGGTAGCCATGTAATTTGTAGGACTTGTCTATAGTATGCCCTTGCATATTGCAATGAGTGCAAACCGGTCGATCCTTCTTTTAGTGAGAATTGGAAAAAGACGGTGTGGAAGATAGATTTGTGTGGCTACAGCAAGCCCCACTGTCGGTGGTGTTGATTGGAAGAAACTCTTTAAATACTCTGTTCGTCAGATCCATAAAGATTGCAGGTGCATTTGTCTGCCCGAATGACATCACGGTGAACTCGTAGTTCCCATATCTAAAGCTAAAAGCTATCTTAGGAATGCCATCATCTTTAATTCTTAACTGGTGGTACCCTGACCGAAGGTCAATCTTAGAAAACATAGTTTCCCCTATAACTAGTCAAAAACATCGTCTATTTTAGGGAGAATGTAATTGTTCTTGACAGTCATCTTATTCAGCTTCTTATAGTCTATACACAACATAAACCCATCCTTCTTTTTCACAAGCAATACCGATGCACCCCAAGGTAACACGCTTTGGCATATGAAACCTTTATCCAGAAGATCGTGAAGCTGCAACTTGAGTTCTTTTAATTATGTTTGGGCCATTTTGTACGAAGCTTTAGAAGTAGGAGTTGTCCTTGACGCAAGCACAATGCTAAAATCCATCTCACACACAAGAGGTAACCCTAGAGGGTCCTCAGGGAACACATCTGAGAACTCCCTCACAACTGGTATTGAAGTTACTGAAATCTCAGAACACCTAGTGTCGACCACGCTAGCCAAAATGCCCCATGCTCCTCGAGTAATTAACTTCCTTGCTTTCAGTGCAGAGACCACTTTAGGGATGGTCTCAATTCTAAACCCCTTAAACTTGAAACTCGCTCTCGAGGGAGGCTTGAACACAACTTCCTTACGAAAACTATTAATGTTGGCGTGATTCTCAGCTAGAGATGTCCATTTTCCCCTTGGGGACCTGCCTTAACGAGGTGGGGAATCCCCGTTTAGGCGGAGAATGGGGGAGGGAATGGGAAAATAAATTCCCCTCAAGCTAAATGGGGACGGAGATAGGGAATGTATTCCCCGTTTCCCGTTCCCCGTTATCCGTTCCCTGCCTCGTTTAAATTTTTTTATATTTTTATTTTATTTTTTTAATATATATATGTATATATGTGTATAAGTTTGTATATGTCATTTAAAATTTTATTGTTAATGATTTAGATAATTGGATATGTTTGAATTATATAGTTAAACATTTTAATAATATGTATGGATTAATTAGATAATTTGATATGTAATATTGTTTTGTTTTTATTAGGAGGTTTAAGAATTTTATCTTTAAATAGATATTTTTTTAATAGAAAATTAACTATTTAAATTAAGGTTTTTAGTGAATAATTAACAATGTAATTGAAAATTAATGGATATTTTCCATAGAAGTTAACTATTTGAAAATTTATCAAAATAATTATTTTATTCTTCAAAAAGAAAAAAAAAACATAAGCGGGGACGATCCCCGCGAATTCCTTGCGAGGAATCATCCCTGGGAAATTTAACGGGGAATTTCGTGGGGATGGGGATTCAAATGGGCGATGAGGAAGCCATCACCGTCCCCGCCCCGTGGACATCTCTATTCTTAGCCAACCATTCCATGCCCAAAATTACATCAAAATCTTTCATATATAAAATTATCAGGGTCACATCTAACCAATGACTTGACACTAATAATTGACAGGCTTTTACTTTTTCACTAGCTAGCAAATTCACCCCAGCTGGAGCGCCACAGACAAAACATAACCCAATGGTTATAAATCTAAACCTACTTGACTCACGAAAGATGCAAAAATGAAGGAATGTGTAGAACATGAATAAAAAAGTACCAAGGTGAGGTGCCCAAGTATCGATAGTGTACCTGTCACCACTGCATCAGAATTTCCAGCATCTCAGCTGATGGTAGAATATGCCCTCCCTTGCTGGTGAGTCTGGTTAAAAGGTCTGACACCACTCGAACTCGAAGGTTGATTTCTACCTACCCTGTTGCCCCTCCGAGGACAGTATTTGCCACGTGACCCTCCTGGCCACATCTAAAACACACGTCTATCCTCGCCAAACATCGACCCCAATGCTGTCTACCGTAATTCTTTCATGAGGCTTGTCATTACTATTGTCTCCTTGTCGGTAAGGCTGTTGTCTCTATCCCTGCCACAACCATGACCTCCCTGATGAGCTCTGAGAATGTAGAGAACGCTCTGACCGAGTGGTCGTTTGCTAAAACTTTCTTTTATGACTTGAAGAGGAATCTGGTTTTGTGACCGCTAGGTGCTCGCTCGACAGACGACTGTTTATCAACTCAGCCGCTCTCAGAGCTGTGGCGTAGTCAGGCAGTGCAAGGGCCACTACAAAGTCTCGAATCTTCTCATCTAGGCCCATCATAAAATGCTCGACCTTCTTGGCCTCCGTGTCCACTAGCTCTGGGAAAAACGTAGAAGCCTCGTAAACTCCTCTCCACAAGTCGGCCATTTTGTTAAAGTCTTAGAAACTCCGACTGCTTCCACTAGTTGACCATTTTGTTAAAGTCTTAGAAACTCTAACTGCTTCCAATATTGAGTGGCTACTATATAAAATTCCTATTAGAATGCCACTTTGAACTGTAGCCATGTCATTAGGCCTCTGCTAGTGTCTACAGACCTCTTGGCGGACTCCTACCACAAAAGCGCATCCCTCAACATAAATGCAGCACATGGCACCTTCTGTTCGTCTGGATAGTTCATGAGTCGGAAGATAGTCTCTGTGGATGACAGCCACAACTCTCCCACTGTGAGGTCTCCAAAGGACCCATCAAACGTGCAAGGATCATACTTCTTGAAATATTTCAGATACCTCGCCTCTAGAGAAGCACCTCCCTGGTTCTTGCCTAATTATGCCAGTTGATTTTTAACTTTCGTCTGCATCAGAGTCTGCATGACCTCCAACATCAGCGACTCCACTGTGGGATCTGCTTACCCAGCTGGCGGTGCGGCCAGTGGGTTTACTTCTAGCCTATTGGTTCCTCCAAAGGTGGGTCTTGCACCCCTGAATTCCCTTGTTGTCTAGCAGGCCTACCTCGTTGAGCTCCTCTTCCTCTACGTGGTGGCATATTTTTTTGAATCACTACACCATAGCTAAATTAGTTAAGCCTCTACCTCCACAATCCATTGTAGAAGCAGATAATTGATAACACTAATTTAGTGCTATATTTATGCCCAATTATTGGCTAGTTTTGCATTGAATCAGTGAACTTTGATGTGTATTTCTCTTGATTTTGTAGAAATCGAGCTAACGGAGCAAAATCAAGTGTTCAAGATTACTTTGATGGATATTGGAGTTTTTTGGAGTTTTATTGAAGATTTAAGAAGAGAAGAGAAAATTATTAAAATGTCAAGCAAGAATGTTTCATTGTGAAAGTCCATGTTTAAGACTTTCAAGGTGAAAGCTAAAAAAAAAAAAACAAAAAACAAAAAAAACAAAAAACAAAAAACAAAAAAAAAAACCCGAAATGGGCGCCTAGGCCACCAAACCGAGGCCCAGGCGCCAGAGACAGAAGCAGAAAATAGAGGCACAGCGCCTAGGCACTACGAATACAGCAGATTCCAATTTTTCAAATCTGTTTTGCTTTCTAATATAAATTCATCTTATTTTCTTCGATTTTAGGAGGCCAAACCAAGGGTTTATGCCCTAAGCTCAACTCCAAGCTATTTTGAGAGGATTTGGGAGCATTTGTGAGCGGATTGAAGCAATATTGAAGATTTGGAGCTTGAGATCTCCATTTGTTTGCAATCTCTTCTCTTTTCCTTTCATTTATAGTTAATTTTGTGGTTGTAAAGTAGAGATTTTTGGGTTGTATGGACTGATTTTGTATGATTTAATCTCTACTTACTTGGGTTTTGTTGTTAAACACTGTTTTATGCTTGATTGATGGTAATTTTGGATTGATTTCTTAAGTAATAGATGTTTATTGCTTTTAGGGCTTTGAATAATTTATGCAATTGTTTCTTAATGCTTTTAACCATTGTTTCTCTAATTAATTGAGGTATTTCTAAGTTGAGCTCGAGAGAGAATGCTTAGTTTAGCTTAATGCACAATTAATTACCTACTCGAGTGACAGTGAGGTTAATAGTTAATTAATTGTTGTTGGTGATGAAGGTTAATTAGTTGGGCATTGGTTAATCGATTAGTTTTCTAAGTGGAAACTCGAAGGAGAGAAACTTAGTCAATAACCCAATTGCATAACTAGTGTTTATTTACCGAAGTGACAGTCAGAGTTAATTAAATAAACATTAGAAGTTCGTAATGAAGAGTCTTAACGCCTTGTATGAGTTAGCTAGCGCCAGGGTGACTTAGGTTAGTTAATTGGTACATTGAGAGTGGAGGAGACCGAGAGGAGATTCCACGTCTTTAGAGCTTCTAGACTTATGAGTTCATTGTCCATTGAGTTATAATTTTCGATTAACTTAGTAATTGATATTTTCCAAGTTATACTTCGTGTTTGGGCCTCCCATTTATTTTTTCTGCATTTATTTTCTTTTGTTAGTTAGTTTATCTTCTCTTGATTTCGGTTCTCTAAATAAAGTTAAGTGAGAGTATTTGTGGTAATTAATTGAATTAAAAGCCAATCTCTATGGATTCGATACTCGGTAGGAATACCGTTTTATATTACTTAACCCGTGTGCTTACGGAAACGTATTTGTACGCCCATCAATAATGCATACAATTATTTCATACTTACAAACTTAACATAAAGCATAATATATATATATATATATATATATTCTTAATAGGGGCATACCTATTAAGAATCCATAACTGTAGACTCTGATACCAACTGTAACGACCCAACTTCTATAACATAACTAAACTAGAATTGCTACCTCATGCATGCTATGGAGGCCTTACGAAATTCAAAATAAAATTTGAAGTGATTAAAAGAAAGAGTTCTTAAAACAAAAATATACTTTTATTTGGGGATCCAAAAAGAATCTAAAAACATAAATCGTTAAGTTAGGCCTCAAAAACTTAAATCACTAAAAAAAACTCAATACATTACTAAATAAATTAAAACATTAGAAATATCTAATGCGGAAAGAAAATCCTATCTTGACTCTCCCATGACCTCTATAGCAAACTCCGTCACCCATCTAGAATGACCTATCCCTTACTCATAATTTGTTTTTTGAAAAGAATAAGTATTAAAAATACACAGTAAGTGACCCCACTGTTGGGGTCAGGATATGCAATCACATGCAACATGACTATGCTTTCGTGACCATAGTGGGACCTAAAAAAACTCTACATTTTGGTTTCCTCTCCTTTTCATTGCTTCAGGATGTGCATCACTTTCATACACATAGTTTCATGTACATCACTTTCATGTACACTAAAACCACTATGCGTGCATCACTTTCAAACACCCTAGGCCTCTCTAGGTATGCATCACTTTTATACATAGGTGTGCATCACTTTGATACACATAGACCCTAAGCACATCACTTTCATGCATTTAGAGTCCCTGGATATGCATCACTTTCATGCAGTCAAATCATATAGGAAAAAGGAGGGAATCTGTTTAACATTTCATAACTTTTATGAGCATACACACATACATGAGGTCCCATATACAAACATCAGTTTAGTAACATGATGCAACATAAGAGATTGCTTACTCATAAACAACGTAATCTTTCACGTACATGGCATACATACTATTTCTTTCACATCACATAACATTCATGACTTTCATAATACATGACTATTTTTAAACATTCACATGAAACATTTCAGGCAGCGAAAATACACCCCAACCAAGCCCCAAGGAAATCTAGCAGTAAAACCACTTACCTTCGCTATGAACTCAAGGAAAATTATCAATTCTCCTTTTTTGCAAAAACTCTTGGCCAACCTTATAATTAATTTTCCAAAAATTAATACTTGAATTTAAAACCTTTGAATTCTAATTTCCAGAACAACTTGCATACTCAAACTTACCCAAAAACAGGTTTAAAAAATAATGTCACCTTTGATCTTGATCAAACAATTCAAGCTACACACAAGAAACAACCATAAATAGATTTCTTCACCACAAAACTCCTAAATTGAGTCCAAAAAAACCATTGGCGCGTTACCCACACAAATTATTCCTCAAACAGTAACTTAATGCATGCTCGATGAACTCCAATTAGTCTTGATTTCGTCAATCCGGGCTCCATACGACATGGGTGCACTGAAACAATTCAACAAACTTTCGATCAAAACCACAAATTAAGAAACATAGCCCCACAAAAATTACCAAAATGGAACTCACCTCTGACCTGTAGAAGAGGACGCCAAAAGATGAGGCTTAGTAGTAGTTCGCCATGTAAGGGTGGAGATGGCAAAGCGCTGCGTGCGTGGGACGAACTACAGAAAATGGAACCACGAAGGGGGCAGCAACGCGAAGCTTTAGCAGCGGTGACGCGTACACAAACCATTAGCGGTAGCCTCCGACGTCTGGCGTGCAGGTAGGACGACGATGAGCTATCCATAGGACATGGGGAAGAGAAAAAAAATAGCAAAGGGGGAGAGGTTATCAAGAGGAAGAAGATGAAGTTGGAGAATATGGCCTAGGGAATCGTGAGCACAAGAAGACAAAAAAAAAAGGTGTTTTCCAAACCCTAATTCCCTTTTTTTCCTTTTCCCAAATTGCCTATTCTCTAATTCCAGCAATCCTAACAATTTTTTAACCTTATTCATTTGATTCATCTTTCAAACTTTAATTTGAGACCAAACCAGTCAGGCCCAAAAATTGAAATTTACCAAATTAAAGTCCAATCAAACCCAATAGAGGCAATTTGAAAGTACTTGGATTTACCGAACGTTACACTCTCTCTATAACCTGTACGCCCCTTCACACTCTTGGTTTTGTGCACTTTTTTTGTTTGTGTTTTTTCTTCTATAGTCATTGACGAACTGCACTAAGTAGAGCGTGGATTTGTAGAAAATAGTCCAGAATGGTTAAAATCGAAACCAAACCGAGGTAAACCGAATCAAACTTGGTTTAGTTCGAACCAAAACCAGGGAGAAAATCGGTTCTCTAGTTTAGATTTGTTGCAAACCAAATGGTTTGGTTCAGGCTTTTGTTTCAGCCAACACTAGACCAAACTGAATCGTGAACACCCCTAGAGGAATGAAATGTTTTGCTCACAATGTAAAAGGAATTAAAATCAATTGGGTTGCATTAAGTGCAAGTATCGAATGTATAATTACTATATTAGAGGCATGAGATGCATAACCGTATTATTAGCTTACAAATCGACTGACTTTCATTAAATGGTGATTGGTTTGATTTTTCTAGATTTTTTGAGAAGATGAAATTATGCATACTCGAGGCTTCTCTAGAGTTTTAATCTTATTAGTATTTTTTTTTGTAAAATTATATGACAAATCTACTTCATGTTTCGCATCAAGATAATTAATGTAATCTAGATGATGAACTACTACTGCATTGCTTTCTTGTCTAGTTTTTAATGGCTTTTATGTTGATTTTAGATGCTAAATATTAACTCAAAAAATTGTTTTAACAACAAATTATAATTGAGTTAGTATCTACCATCTCCCTTCTTATAAGTAGGCATAGTTTTAGTTCTTTTTTGTTGAATAAAAAAAAAGTAGAATCTACATGATAACTTGTAGAAATACAAGTTATTTGATACTCAGAATTTGATCATTCATGCTTTGAGAGCATAAAATGTATGCGTTTGCCGAATATTATGATGTAAATTTTGCCAAATCTCATGAGAAGCTTGCTTGGCTTGAAATTATTGAAATTATTAATGATTTGCATTGAATTTTTGTAGGATATGAGAAAGTGCTTATGCGGCAGAAATTGATGAATGTTAATGTCTAACACATTATTGAAGTCTAAGCAGCGAAGGGCCAGCGCATGCTAATACCACCCCACGTTTGATGAAGGGACGCCCAACTCAACACAATTGAGCCAATGCATAGTAGATTCAGTCTAAGGAAGTTGGGACCATTGACAATCGGTAGTCGAACGCATAAAAAGTACCTGTCGCAACAAGCTAGTGGGATCTGAATAAGTGGAATGGACGCATGACATTTTCTTATTGGAAGCACAATATTATTTATAGAGGAGGACGTTGTTGAGAGAGGATGATCTTCGACATTAGAGCCTTCGCTTCATCTGTTTTTCTCTCAGTTTTTCTTTCCTAATCATCGTTTCTTCTATTGGAGACTTGAAGAAGAAGAAAAAGAGTGCTACGCCACCAACTCCTCTACTTTGAGCCATCGCAGAAGTGTAGTTAGTGTGTTGTAGTAGCATTTTGGTTGTAGATGTTTGTTAACTATTTTCTTGTAGTTTAAGTTTATCCACTTTAGTAAAATGTTCATTATCTTTACTTCCATGGTTGTTTCTTGTAAGTTTTTCACCATGAGTAGCTAGATTCCTTAAGGTTTGACTCATGGTAAACCCTATCGTGTAAACTCTCTTGATTTGGAATACATGATGTTAGTTGATTTCTAAACTTCTTCTTGGTTATTTTATTTTTCCAATTGTTTTTTTCCATTTGGGCAACCGAAGTGGATTAGTAGCATATTTCTAGCATCGAAAGAGTTAGAGTGTGTGGGAATCTCAAGAGGAGCGAGTTGTAATCTTTACTATGGTGTTTTAGACATAAAGCAACTGCTCATAAGCTTTTATGGAGGTCGGGGTTTCATCCCATTGCATCTCATGTAGAAATATGGGGGTGCATTGTGCTTTTACATCTTTCTTGAAAGAGTTAGAGCGTAAGTCGGTCACCTACACTTTGGTTAGAGAGATACTGTTTACACGAGAATTTCAACAAAGAAATAAGAACACGTGCAAATGAACCTTTGTATTTGTATAACTTTGAATGTGTGGAATACAATCTCTAATACTTGATCCTCTGATTCTCTCTCTTGCTTGTATGTTTCACTCGAGGGCTGTAGAGCTTACTCTCGAGATTGAAGCTTCAATGGATTCTTGGAGTCTCGAAGAGTTGTTCTTGATCTTCGAGGAAGTGTTCTTCGTTCAGGAGGGATTTGATCTTCAAGAGCTCAAGGAGTCTTCTGGCTTTTGTTTCTAAATTCTCTCTGAGGTCTCAAATTTCTGAACCCTCAAAATGGAGGAGGGGCTCTCTATTTATAGAGTTTCCCAGGACCTCCAGATGGGCTTGGGCTAGACTATTGGACTGGGCTTGGTGGACTTTGAGCCTGGTCCTTAGACTGAGCCTGATTAACCTTGGGCCTAGCCTTGTGGGCTAGGACTTATTGACTTTGGGCCTAGACTTTGCTGGATTAGGGCCTCCCATTTGGGCTTTATCTAAAATCGGCCCAAATTTCATATAACCCAATTGCATATTGAGATTTACTTTAATTTAATTTAGGAATACTTGCAAATTTAAATAATCCCTAATTAAATAAATAATTTTGCCACTAATTTAAATTAATGACATGGCAATTTTTGATTGGCCAAAATTTCTATTCCAACAAATGCCCCCTTTTCGAGATTTATGCACTAATATGTGTGAATGGATCTCGAAAAAGATAATTTGGAATCAAATTTAAGGTATTTGCTCCTAAATTGGACTCCATTTGATGTGCCAATACATCAAAAATATGAATTTGGGTCATAATTTTGATTTCCTTACTTGGCATTGAACTTTGATTTGAATTTTGGTAGAATTTATGTTCTCCTTAATTCAAAATTTGAATTTTATTTAATTTGAATTTCAAGTAGTATTCAAATTATACCCATTTTTTATTTAGGGTATAGTTTAGAACCTACCGATGAATTTGAATTTGAAGCTTGAATTTGGAGTGTCCAAATTTCACTTTTTGAAATAAAAGTCTATCCAATTATATTTGGAATTGGAACTTGAATTTGGATTTTTTAACCAAATTTTGATTTGGGATAAAATTTGGATTATGCCCAAATTTCACTTTGTGAAATATAACTTCAATTCCACCAAGGCCTCAAGATTTTGACTCTCCCGTTTTAGCTTGAATTTGGAGAAATTTGGAGGTGCCCAAATTTAAATTTAGCAAAAGGTTGATAATTTGAAGTTTATTCCAGAGGTAAACAAACCCCCCCCCCCCTTTTTTTTTTGAATTTATTTTGAAATTGATTTGCATAAAGAAAATGAGACTTTGGATTGGAAGATAAAATTAGGATTGACCAATTTTGATTTGGATTAGCAAGTCTGCGAGATTTTTTTTTTTGCTACATAAATCTTGAATCCAAATTAGATTTTGAAATCAAGTTGAATTCAAATCTACTTTTGGATTTAAATCCAATTTAAATTGGATATGAAATCCAAACAAAAGTCAGGAAATTGATTTGCATAAAGAAAATGAGACTTTGGATTGGAAGATAAAATTAGGATTGACCAATTTTGATTTGGATTAGCAAGTCTACGAGATATTTTGGCTACATAAATCTTGAATCCAAATTAGATTTTGAAATCAAGTTGCTTTTGGATTTAAATCCAATTTAAATTGGATATGAAATCCAACCAAAAGTCAGGAAATCTCGATCCTAAACTCTCTATAAATGCCAGTGAAAGGTGGGTATTTGGAGCCGTCCACAAGTGAAATTTGGTAAGATTATCTACGTTCTTCGTCGATCCGCCGCCCACTGCCGAGTCGGAGTTGCTGCAGCCGTCGAATTCACTGTTTCTCGCCGTCGGATTGAAGCCACCGCTGCCCTTTGGTGAAACAGAGTCCTTCGCCTCCATCCGTCAAGCTTGAACCCCTGCCCGCCGGAAGTCGCCGCACGTCATCCACTGCACGAAGCCGGTCGCTGAATCTGCAAGGTAAGCACGGGGTGGGAGCCGTGAAAGAGATAAGAGAGATTTGGTGAGAATGTGAGAGAGATAGAGAGATTTGGAGATGAAGAAAGAGAGGGTAGAGAGAGAAAGTAGGGGGGCGGTGGGAATGAGGCGTGAGAGTAGGAGAGAGAGAGAATGGGTCTTTGAGAAAGAAAGTGAGAGAATGAGTTTATTTTATTTTATATATTTTTTTAGAAAAACGTGGATAAGTCCCACTTTTCCATGATGTAGTTGCAGCCCACTTGTTTTATATATATTTTTCTTTTTTTCTTTTTCTTTTTTTTTCTTTTTTTTTATTATTATTATTTTTTTTAATTTTCTTACAACTCATTCTTCTCTTTTCAGAACTTGGATTTGCAAGACTTTGTAAATAGTAACAGAAAATCTTCATCTACCAAGAGAATAGATAGGCAGGTAATTTTCTCTTTATGCGAAAATAATATAGATATGCCCCTTTTTTTTTTTTTAAATTTTGTCTGGCTTGCGACAACTTCAGGGTCTTTTTCAACTTTGAAGGTGACCAACCCCTGATTCAGGCGGAATTAGGATGACACCTTTCGACGGCTTCGACGTCTTCTTCAATTTCGAAGGTGACCAACCCCTGATTCAGGCGGAATTTAGGATCGCACCTTTCGACGGCTTCGACGTCTTCTTCAATTTCGAAGGTGACCAACCCCTGATTCAGGCGGAATTTAGGATGGTACCTTTCGACGGCTTCGACGGCTTCTTCAATTTCGAAGGTGACCAACCCCTGATTCAGGCGAAATTTAGGATGGCACCTTTCGACGGCTTCGACGTCTTCTTCAATTTCGAAGGTGACCAACCCCTGATTCAGGAGGAATTTAGGATGACACCCTTCGACGGCTTCGACGTCTTCTTCAATTTCGAAGGTGACCAACCCCTGATTCAGGCAGAATTAGGATGGCACCTTTCGACGGCTTCGACGTCTTCTTCAATTTCGAAGGTGTCCAACCCCTGATTCAGGTAGAATTTAGGATGGCACCTTTCGACGGCTTCGACATCTTCTTCAATTTCGAAGGTGACCAACCCCTGATTCAAGCGGAATTAGGATGGCACCTTTTGACGGCTTCGACGTCTTCTTCAATTTCGAAGGTGACCAACCCCTGATTCAGGCGGAATTAGGATGGCACCTTTCGACGACTTCGACGTCTTCTTCAATTTCGAAGGTGACCAACCCCTGATTCAGGCGGAATTAGGATGTCACCTTTCGACGGCTTCGACGGCTTCTTCAATTTTGAAGGTGACCAACCCCTGATTCAGGCGGAATTTAGGATGGCACCTTTCGACTTTGTTTTACCCTTGGAAGTGACCATGACCAAACCCTAACTCATGTGGAGTTGAGGGCAGTCTCGTCTTATCTTCTAATTTTATTTGACCCTATGTTAACCCATTCTTTTACTGGTGTCAGACTGTTTATTGCCTTTTTTTTTTCTTTTTTTTTTTTTGGTCTTATTTTTTGTTTTTTTTTTCAGGACCATGGTGCACTTTCGAGAGCTTTTGGATCATGGGCGGAAAAGTCTTGTTATTTTAGATGATAAAGACCATCCCACAGACAGTGGAACCATTCTCCCAGTGGAAGACTCGATCAAGGGGTTAAGACCTGAGCTGGACAAGTCACATTTTTTGCCTGAATGGTCTTTAGGAAAACCCCTAAATCAACATTCTTCCTCACTAATGTGGATCTTACAGTCTTCATTGCATAAAAAGGAACCAAACGAAAATCCAGAACCAACGCTAGGGCGTCGAATTATTGAAACTCAGGTTCGCTGGGGTCCTCTTTTAAAGTTCAATGGAGAATTCGCTTACATTCCCTACTATTGGGAATGGTTAGAGTCTACGATTGCTAGAAATCAGGTAGTACTACGAGGCTCTAATTTGTTGGACGCGGTTATAGCCTCTCTGTACTCTTATGATCGCAATAATGATGTGGTGCGAGCCTTTTGTGAAGCTTGGTGTCCTTCAACCAACACCCTTCATACCGCATCTGGAGAAATATCCATTTCCTTATGGGATATGTGGAAGTTCGGGGGTCTCCCCGTCAAGGGAAAGTTTTATGACGAAACCATCCCCTGTTGTGAAGAATTAATGGAACCACGAGGTCAGAATGAACAACTTCCAAAAAGTTGTAATTACCTTTTTTACGCCTATCATCGTATCGCATCCCAACAAATGGAGAAATTGCAAATCCCCATTCACTTATGGATCACGTTTTGGTTCAAAGGTAAGCTAAGGTATGTAAAACCTCCAGCCCGTAGGCAGAAGAAAACTTCTCGTCCTCGTTCCACTCATAATCCAAATGGATCTATTCCTGATATGTGCGATTGGTCTAAGGATGAGCAAGAGTTGTTTCACACTCTTGGTGTTGAAGAAGGATGGAAAGAACAAACTTATTTGGCCGCCTTTCTGTCTTGTTGGCTATGTGTGTTTGTGTTTCCTTATAAGGGCATAAACTTTCTTCGACCGGGTGTATTTAAAGTTGCGGCGCTTATGGCAGAAGGTGCTATTTTCAATCTTGCAGTCCCAGTTCTATCCAACATATATCATGGCCTTGACCAGATTTATAACACCCCTCACTCAACTGGGCGCTCTGATATTTGCTTCCCGATACACTACGTCTATGGTTGGCTTGCACACTATTTCGGCACACATTTTAAGCTTACCATAACACTGAGGGGTCCTTGGATGGTTGATTATTCTGGGACAGGCGGTGCCAAGTATTTTACATGCCTTGAAGCTCGCAGATTAATTCACCAAGGTACATCTATAATGTGGCATGTAAATCTTCCATCCCGCAATAAGGCTGAAATCCTGCACGACGTTAAAGGCTTATCATTCTCTTCCTCTTCCTATTTTATAAGCCTTCGGTCGTGTTACCTGTCTTCTCGTCATGGGAGATTGATGACTATTGAGGCTTACAGCCCTAATCGATTTAGTCGACAATTTGGCTTTTACCAGGATATTCCAAATGACATGCATGAGGATGCCCCTCATGTTAGCTTTGACAACGTTTATCAGCGTTGGAGACTTTGCACCGCAACTTTGACTTCATCACGTGTATACCTCCCGACTCGCGAGTTAGATCCCAATAATCACACCACTCAGCTCTACAAACGTTGGTGGTCACAGAAACATGGGGATTATCTTGAGGCGGGCATACAGCTTTTGATAGATAGCTTTACCCCTCCTCCAAAGAAGCAAAAACCTCATAAAGCCACACATTCTAACGAAGCTGGTAAAAGCACTCACATACTAGCGAATGAGGCTCCAACCCCTCCTGTGAACATCTCAGATGACGACGACGGAAGCTACAGCAGCAATGACGACCGCCATTGGAAAAGGCCTAGAAAAACGAAGAAGTCGACAAATTTTAATGACAACGCTTTTGATGGCACGTCAGAGACTTCAAAGCGTTCTAAGTCCTCTAGATCTACGGCAAGTACCCCCCCTTTTATCCTACCTTACTTGTTTAGAGCTTTGTTCACAGACTAATACACTATTTTCTCTTTTACATGCATCTTCTGATAGTCACTCGCTGATAAGTCCCAAAGTTTTTGACTCCGTTATTGCGCGGCCTAGAGAGTTCAAAGCCCCGGCTACAAAAACGACGAGCCATTCCCATCCAACTGCCATTTATGTGAAGCCTCAACAAGTTCGAGAGGGGACAAAAATTGATACTCCTGAAATTTCAACTTTTAATGCTGAGACTGTAATCTCGACCTTACAGCGTCAGACTGCCTTAGCCATGTGGAAGGCCGCTCAACAAAAACTTGCTCGTACTCCCTTTGAGCATGTTCCTTCTCTTGAACAAGAGGTGGATAAGATATTTGATGCCATTTCGACAATTGATGCAACTAATTTGGACCCTCTTCGCGAACTTGTGAGCGAGTACTTTGAAAATGTAAGCAGGTACAATGAACTTCGACATTCGTTTTCCTCCCAACATGTTACGATGAGTGGTGATCAAGATTTGACAGAGCTTAAAAACAACCTTGAGGAAATTCTTTCTAGTGACCGCCTTTCACAAGAAAAGAAAGGCACGCTTCAGCATCAATCTAGACATACACTACTGGAAATCGGAGAGCTCAGGGCTAAGCTTAAGACTTTAGAAGCTGAACACAAGAAACTCTCTCAGCTCATCTTAGAGGAGGAAACATCTTCAGAGCAACGACAGCGTGAGGTTTCCAAGCTCCGTGAAGAGATAAGTGAAGCTGAGAACGCTCGAACTGTCAATGAAAATGAAGCACATAATTTAGAGGTGCTTCATGGAGTGCTAGAGACTGCGCGTCAGGAATTGCGAGACTTCAACTGGACGCTTTGAGTTTTTTTTTTTTTTTTTATACATAAATTTATTTATTCATTCTTTATTTAGATGTCTTCACCATGGCCACCCTATTGATGTCTTATTGACTTAGTTAAATCACTAGTCTTTTCATTGATTCATGCTATAATAAAATATCGTAATTTTTTTGTATATAGCTTGAACCCCTTTTCTTTTATTTATTGCTTTGACTGAACTTAAAGTTTTTTTTTCCTCTAAGCTGCCTACGTACCCTTTTCGTGGAAGGGATCAAGTCATAACGTAGTTCAAATGAATACATTTTTTTTTATTAGGGCCATTCACCTTTTAAGCTCATGCGGGCCAGGACCATCATGTAGTTTATACTCTTATGATTAGGAGTGTTTACATCTTATGCATAAAACTTTTTAAGAAACTTCCGTTGATGGGGCCGATCCTTAAGCCGTCTTTGTCAACGATCTTGTATGCTCCATTGGTGTAGACTTCTTTGACAATGTAGGGTCCATCCCATTTAGGCGTGAACTTGTTTCATGTATGTCATGTTGTGATGATGGGTCTTCGGACAGCAAGTACTAGATCACCAACTTGAAATGACCGGGGCCTGAGATTTTTATCGAAGGCTTTGGTCATTCGTGCTTGGTAACATTCCAGCGCCTGTTGAGCATCTAGTCTTCTCTCATCCAACGCTTCTAGCTCTTGGAGACGTAGTCTTGCGTTGTCTTCTGTAGTCAACCCTTCTTGTACAGCCATTCTGAGCGATGGAATTTCTCTTTCTAATGGGAGCACAGCCTCCACCCCATAAACGAGGGAATAAGGCGTGACCCCTGTAGGAGTGCGATGCGTAGTTCGGTAAGCCCATAAAGCTTCACCAATCCTTTCCTGCCAGTCTCTTTTTGTCTTAGAGACTACTTTCTTCAACAAGTTGCACAATGTCTTATTGAATGCCTCTGCCAGGCCATTCGCTGCAGCATTGTACATGGATGACTTATACTGCTTGAACTTGAACTTCTCACACAACTTGTCCATTAAGCTGTTGGAAAACTGCCTTCCATTATCCGTCACGATACGATGTTGGATGCCGTATCGGTAGATAATATGAGTTCGGATGAAGTCCACGACATTTTCTTTCTTGGCTTCTCTTAACGCAATTGCTTCGGCCCATCTCGAGAAGTAATCTGTCGCTGCCAGAATATAGGAATGTCCTGCTGACGACTTAGGTGTTATTGGACCAACTAGGTCAAGCCCCCAAGCTTCAAAAGGCCATGAAGCAACAGTTGGATGGAGAGGCTCTGGCGGTTGATGTATGAAATTTGCATGAAACTGACAAGCTTCACACTTCTTTGCATATTCCATTGAATCATGGATCATTGTGGGCCAGTAGTAGCCCATCCTCTTTAACTGAAAATGAAGTTTTGGACCTGACTGGTGAGCACCGCAAACGCCTGAATGCGCCTCCTCTAGTGCCTTGATCGACTCTTCTTTTCCAAGGCATCGAAGGAACAGTCCTTCATAAGAACGACGATAAAGAGTCTCCTTGTAATAGATGAATCAGGAGGCTCTTCTTCGTACATCAGCCTTACGTCGCTGATCTGTGGGAAGCTTCCCATGCTGAAGATATTCTATGATGGACTGTCGCCAATCTTCCTCTTCAATGGCATAGACATAGATCATTTTTACTTTTTGTTGTTCATCATCGACTGGTGGCACGATCCACTGTTGACAAAGTGAGATATTTACTGTCACATCATCTGAGATTGTTAGAGCAGTGGCCAAATTTGCTTGCGCATCTGCCCTCTTATTTTCTGACCTTGGAACATGCTCCAGCATAATGCTATCAAACTTTCCCATCAGTTGCCTTGCATAGCTGAAATAAGGCTTTAAGTCCTCATGCTTCACATCATACTCAAGCAAGAGTTGACTAATAATCAACTTTGAATCGCCATAGATTTCAATGTATGCTATGCCGAACTCTATAGCCATTTGGAGGCCAATTATTAGCGCTTGGTATTCAGCAACATTGTTCGAGCATAACTCACGGAGCGTGAAGCTATAAGGAAGCATGTGTTTTTCAGGCGAGATAAATACAATGCCTGCCCCCGCTCCATTTCTTCGTGCCGCACCATCAAAATACATGGTCCAAGGCTCTGTGATTTCCACACATAAGACTTCTTCGTCAGGCAAATCCTCACATAACTTCCAGTCTGATGGAATTGGGTGATTTGCCAAGAAATCTGCCAATGCTTGTCCTTTCACCGCCTTTTGAGGTACATAGACAATGTCATATTGCTGGAGTAAGATTGCCCATTTGGCTAAACGTCCAGAAATAATTGGTCTTGACAAGATGTATTTTATAGGGTCAGTTTTCGCCACTAGGTGTACTGTAAAGGCTTGCATGTAGTGCCTTAGTTTGTCAATAGCGAAGAAAAGAGCAAGACACATCTTTTCGATTGGAGAGTAATTTACTTTAGCTCCATTCAGAGTCCTGCTCAAGTAATAAAGGGCTCGTTCCTTCCCTTTTTCTCCTTCTTGGGCTAGCAACGCTCCAAGCGACCTTTCTTGCGCAGCGATGTACAGTATCAACGGCTTTCCTGCTATAGGGGCGCCTAAAACAGGAGGATTAAGCAAGTACTTTTTTATGCTGTCAAAAGCATTTTGACATGCTTCATCCCATTCGAAGTATTCTCCTTTTTTCATTAACCTTTGAAAAGGCTGACATCGACCGGCTAAGTTAGAGATGAATCTTCGGATATAGGCCAAACGACCTTGAAGGCTTCTCAACTCGTGGAGATTTCTTGGCCTTGGCATTTTTTGAATGGCATCAATCTTTGATTGGTCTATTTCTATCCCTCGATGTCTTACCACAAATCCGAGGAATTTTCCTGAGGTGACGCCAAATGCACACTTGAGAGGGTTCATCTTCAACTGATACTTCCTTAGTCGATCAAAGACCACTTTTAGATCTTCCAAATGATCTTGTCTTTTCTTGGACTTGACGACAAGATCATCGACATAGCACTCGACTTGTTTATGCAACATATCATCGAAGATCTTTTGCATGGCACGTTGATAGGTTGCACCAGCGTTCTTCAGTCCAAAGGGCATTACCTTGTAACAGTATATCCCTTTTGGAGTTCGAAAGGTCGTCATTTCTTCATCTACAAGAGCCATTCGAATTTGGTTATATCCTGATGATCCGTCCATAAAAGATAGAGCTTCGTGTCCTGTAGTGGCATCGACCATGATCTCAGTGATAGGCAGTGGGAAGTCGTCTTTTGGACACGCATTATTCAAATTGCGAAAATCAACGCAGACGCGAAGTTGCCCATTCTTCTTTCTAACAGGAACAATGTTGGCTATCCACGTTGGATATTTTACCTCGCAAATGAATCCTGCTTCAATAAACTTATTGACCTCCGTTTCAATTTGGGGAATAAGCTCCGGCCGAAAACGCCGTTGAGCTTGCTTGACTGGTCTATACCCCTGTTTGATGGCAAGATGATGGACAACTACTTTTGGATCAAGTCCAGGCATCTCTTTATACGACCAAGCAAAGACATCTCTATACGACGTGAGCAAGCTCATATATTTGCTTTCTTCCCCACAAGTAAGCGATGCACTTATAAAAGTTGGACGCGGCTCCTCTAGCGTGCCCAGATTCACCTCTTTAAGCTCGTCCACTGTAGATTGGCTGCCATCTTCAAACGGAAATGGTGCCTCGTCTGCATCTTCTTCAGACATTTCAGACTCTATTTCCTCTTCAACAGTGATATGGTGACAAGAGGTCTCACCATCCTCTTGTTCCAAATCCTCTCTTGGGGGATTGGTGATGACGACATCACGTCGCTTTACCCTCAACGAAACTTCTGTGTTGACTGCAACGAAATTTTTTCTCTTCATTCGAGAGGGAAAGACACTGCGAATTTCTCCATCATTCTTTGTTTCAACAAAGGACTTACCTTTTGAGGTCTCCACTGGGCAATCATGTTGAAGCCGATCAAAGACTGATGATGGAGAGTCCCCACTTCTTGACGTGGTTACACTCAGCCTTTGAAAAGCTGATGGCCGCATCGCGGTTGAGGTTGAAAGTGCATCTTTTCTCTTCGTCGTAGGCACACTTAATCTTCGCAAAGCCGACGGCAGTGCCAAAGTTGGAGTCGATGAGGAACTCTCCCCTTCGCTTGTAGGCATACTTAACCTCTGAAGGACCGAAGGTCGAGTAGAATTAGAAGTTGGAGCTGATGAAGCATTTTCTTCCTTAGCAGGCATACTTATCCTCTGGAGGGCCGAAAGCCGAGTGGAACCAGAGGCATGAAGTGACCCATCTTCTTCTATCGGAGTCGCTCCTAATCACTGAAGAGCTGAAGGTCGTGCTACTGACGGCCCGACACGTCTAAAAATAGAAGTCCTTCTGCTGACGTCTTCCTTTACATTTGAATCATCAACCTCCTCTACTGTTATGTGGTTTGTGTCTGCCACCTTTGCCTTCCCTTTTCTCGTTATGCGAACTGGCTCAGGGGACTTATATCCAAGCCCTTTCTTTGACACTGATAGAGCATAGCCCTCTTTCGGAAGTTTCTTCTGTATTGAAGAGAGCTCAGGTCTTTCATCGAAGAATTTTAGACTTTTAAACTCGGTGTGAGTCGTAAAGTCATAACCTGCTTTTGCTAAGAGTTTATACGCCTTCGGGTCGAATTCGTCATTCGTTCGTCTTTCAAGCAGAAACGTCTTTGTTGGATCATCCATAGGCTTCTTGACCTCCTGTTTTGTTATTTTTGTGAGAGGCGTGACAAAGTTTTCCTTCAGGATTTCAATGTCCCCGACTCTCAAATTCCTTGAACATTCGGCAAAAGGTGATTCACCCTTCTTGCGTCGAGATAGAGGGACATAGGGCAAGACAGGAACACTTGAGGTTTTCTCATCTCTCAAAGCCTTGGACTTCGCAGAGCTTGTAGAGGCTTCATCTCTTTTTGGGGCAGGCCCGTCTGTTTCCTCAACAGTCTCTTTTTTCATATCGACTTGTGGTTCTTCTTTGGGCTTACTACCACTTTTAATCAAAGGGATCTTTGCTGGTACAGTTTCTCCTATGCCATCATTCTTCATGTAGAACTTTGCATAAGCAAAATGGGACTCAGCTTCCGAAAATGGATTAGTGTCTGCTTCCACTTTCTTAATGCCATCCTGGTAAAATTTGAAACACTGATGCAGCGTAGAAGTTATGACCCCATTTCCATGAATCCAAGGACGACCCAGAAGCAGCTTGTAAGTGGTCTTGGAGTCTATGACGTGGAACAGGGTATCAGCTTTTAGATCTCCAATGATGAGCTCTAAGCGTACCATGCCAATGGCTCGTTGCCCACCTTGGTTGAAGCCTTGGATCACCAGTTTGCTGTTTGACAGCTCTTCCGTCAAGATGCCTAACTGCTTCATTGTCGACTTAGGCATTATGTTGACAGCTGATCCATCGTCGATAAGGATTCGACCAACTTTCTGCTCTCGAATGTACCCCGAGACAAACAGAGGTCTATTGTGGGGCTTCGACCCCAGCAGCAAGTCTTCATCTGTAAAACCTATTGACATACAACACGACGCGCATGTATTTGCCGTAGAAGTTGGAGCACTTGCACTGTCGGAGTCTATCAGCGCCTCAATAAGAGCGCTTTTAGCTGCTTGAGGAAGTGACAACAGGTCCTCTATACTGAAAGATGATTAGTTTTCCAGCTCAGTGGTCACCTCAGATGAGCTTGGAGGATCCTCACTTGTGCTGACAACATGACATGCAACCACATCAAGTGCTTCATCTTGTCCAACACTTAGAAAGTTCTTTGGAAAGAATTCCTCTAGAGTCACTGGCTGTCGAGGACAGAAGAAATCCTCATCGTTTTCCACAATGCAGGCGAGCTTCCTTGCATTCTTTTTTTCTTTCTTCTTTTGCGACTTTCTTTTTCTCTTATGCTCCCGAAATAGCCGAGATTCCTTTTGAGCATAGCTTTGTTGCCGCTTCTTGTGACGAGTCACAACAGTCCAGCCTTCATCTTCATCTTTAGTCTGCTCATTCTTTCCTTGAACGACTTTCTTTTGGAAGTCTTTCTCTTGCTGATTCTTGCTTGGGGGTTCTTCCTTTGACCAAACAACAATAGGTTCAAAGGATCCGAATTGAATTAGGATTTCTTTTTGCTTATAAAGCAGACTTGTAAGTGACTGAACTTTAGGACGACTCATTACAGCCGCATGATTTGTTTGGGCCACCTCACCAAGATCTAACTCGATTTTCTTCTCACGAGCCAACCTCATAATCACCCCTTTCAGCACGAAACATTTCTCCACAGGGTGACTAATGACTCGGTGGTATTTGCAATAGTTAGGATCATTTACTTTTCCTAACTCCTCTGGCCGTTTGCATTCTGGCAACTGAATAAGTTGTTTTTCTAGCAACTGTTCCAGCATGTCTGGAACATTAGAGTCTGGAAATGGATAAACTTTTTCCTGCCTCTCCTTCAAAGTTAGGCGACGCCTCTCGCCCCCATCTGGTCGTTTCTTCGTCTTGATTTCTTTTCCTTTAGGAGTTAATTTTAAAGGGGTCGTATTGACGACCATAGATTGTTTGGCAGTAGCACCATTTGAAACTTTTTCGGTGCTTTTCACTTCCTTCTTTTCCTTTTTCACCTCGGGGACTAAAATGTCTTTACTTCCTCTAGCAGCAATGCTTAGCTCCATGTCATGAGCTCGAGTTGCTAACTCTTCAAAGCTGCGGGGTTTTATACCTTGCAAGATGTAGAGCAGTCCCCAGTGCATACCTTGGATGCACATCTCTACAGCAGACAGCTCGGTGAGACGGTCTTTGCAGTCAAGACTCAAAGCTCTCCAGCGATTGATGTAGTCAACGACAGGCTCGCCTTTTCGCTGCTTTGAATTGGTGAGCTCCATCATGCTGACGGTTCGCCTCGTGCTGTAGAAGCGATTCAGGAACTCCCTTTCAAACTGTTCCCAGCTATCGATCCTCTCAGGCTCTAGATCAGTATACCAATCAAAGGCATTCCCTTTCAAGGTACGGACGAACTGCTTCACCAAAAGGTCCCCGCGAGTTCCGGCGTTCTCACATGTCTCAACAAAGTGAGCAACATGCTGCTTAGGGTTACCTTTTCCATCAAACTGTTGGAATTTTGGAGGTTGGTATCCCACAGGCATCCTTAAGTTATCAATTCTCTTGGTGTACGGTTTAGAGTACATGAGAGAACTTTGGGTGGGTCCGCCATATTGAGCTCTAATGGAGCTCATAATCATATCCTGCAGTTGCTGAACAGACAAAGAAGCAACCGAAGCTGAGTTTTGTGGTTGCTCTTCCTGGACAATAGTCTTCCCCTTGTCATTCTTTTTCGCAGTAGGGGTCTGACTTGACTCAGCAACTTCTCGACTTTGCATCTGGTTCTTCAGGTAGGCAATCTCTTGGTCCCTTTCTTCTACTGCCTTCATCAGGAGATTGATCTTCCTTTCCATCTCCGCCATCCTTTCATCGGAGTCTACATCAGCCATCATTACAGACATCACATTTGGATTTGACGTCGTCTTCGATTGACTACCAGCAGGAGTGGATTGATCAAACAGCGGGTTGTCCTTGACAACAACCTTGTCCTTAGAAGATTCTTTGATCAGTTTAACAATTCTGCTTGCAATTGCATCAGGGGTTCGATCTTCATTTATTTCAACCCCTTGAGATCGACTGCGAGTAACTGGTCCCGCGTATGTGTTGCTTGGAGCAGTAACCTTGGATGCAGCTTTCTTTGGTGCCATTGCTGTACTTGAAAGAGAAAGAGATGAGAGGTGGAGATGGTCCCACTGGGCGTGCCAATTTGTTTACACGAGAATTTCAACAAAGAAATAAGAACACGTGCAAATGAACCTTTGTATTTGTATAACTTTGAATGTGTGGAATACAATCTCTAATACTTGATCCTCTGATTCTCTCTCTTGCTTGTATGTTTCACTCGAGGGCTGTAGAGCTTACTCTCGAGATTGAAGCTTCAATGGATTCTTGGAGTCTCGAAGAGTTGTTCTTGATCTTCGAGGAAGTGTTCTTCGTTCAGGAGGGATTTGATCTTCAAGAGCTCAAGGAGTCTTCTGGCTTTTGTTTCTGAATTCTCTCCGAGGTCTCAAATTTCTGAACCCTCAAAATGGAGGAGGGGCTCTCTATTTATAGAGTTTCCCAGGACCTCCAGATGGGCTTGGGCTAGACTATTGGACTGGGCCTGGTGGACTTTGAGCCTGGTCCTTAGACTGAGCCTGATTAACCTTGGGCCTAGCCTTGTGGGCTAGGACTTATTGACTTTGGGCCTAGACTTTGCTGGATTAGGGCCTCCCATTTGGGCTTTATCTAAAATCGGCCCAAATTTCATATAACCCAATTGCATATTGAGATTTACTTTAATTTAATTTAGGAATACTTGCAAATTTAAATAATCCCTAATTAAATAAATAATTTTGCCACTAATTTAAATTAATGACATGGCAATTTTTGATTGGCCAAAATTTCTATTCCAACAGATACCATTCATCATGTTGTACCAAATTGAAAGAGGAACACATTAGAGGGAACTAAAGCCAAAGTCTTGTTCACCCTTGCATTAGAGTTATTTGCCTTGCATTGAAGTTTTCTTTTCCTTGCTTTTAAGAGTTATTTTGTCGCATAGTTGTAACCTGTTGATGCTATGTTTTTGTCCCTAACACCTAATGTGGAGAAGGTTGTTTTGAGTCTTGTAAGAGTATTAATTAATTTTTATACATTTTTTTTTTAATGTTCTTTACAACCATGCTCTAAATTTTAAAAGATATTGATTTTTAATGCCTCAAAAAATCAAAATAATCAATATAAACATTGAAGACTCATAACTTTGAGCTCAATTGATTAAATTATATGATTTTTTTTAAAAAAATGCGCACAACTGTCCGAAATCTACATGCTGGAAGGTATCTTGTTTGACTATTTCACCCAAAAATTGTTGTAAATGATTCTAGATGAACGACGAAAAGGGTGTTAAAGATGGATCATTGGTGCTCAAGCCATGGTGGGATAAGAGAGGAGAGGGAGAAGAAAAAGAACACATATGAGAGAGAAGAAGAAGAAAGAGAAGAGAGAAGAGATAATTTTTGGATATTTGATGTTTCTTTTAACTCAAGAGTACATACGAAATTTAAAATAGTAAAAAATTAAAAGAAAAAACATATTTCAAAAAGTTGTGTCATTCTTGATACACTTTTTAAATTTGGGTTAGTTTTAGTAGTTTTCCATATAAATTTTATATTTTAATTGTGTACTTTAATTTTAGTTCAATATATCAAATTACCACTAATGCATTATGTTATTCTCAATTTGATTTTAAATATTTAAATATTAATATTTTACCTTTAATCATCCTTATATATTTGTACTCTTACATATAGCATATTTTAGTTATTTTAGTTATTTTTTTCTTAAAAACCACAATCTTTTTCTTATTAAAAAAAATAAAGATTGTATGTCAAGTTTACACTTCATTGTAAATTGTGCATCGGTTTGTTTTAATTTTTGAATTTATATTAAGTTGAATTTTACTTTATCGAAAAAAAATAACATACATTCATAGAACATAGTGGTTGTTTTTGTCTTAGTTGATGATTATTTTTCTATTTGAATTCTAAATCTAACGAATAATTTTTACTAGTGGTGTAAATGAGTTGGATCGAGGATGAGTTGAAAGGAGACGGGGGAGTGGGTGAGAAGAGAGGGGGCGTTTTTTTTTCTTATTATTTTTATTATTTTTTAAAACGCCCTCCCTCACCCACTCCCCCTTCTCCGCTCACTCATCCTCTCTCTCATCCACAGCTGCTCAATCCACCGCATGGATATGGCGGAGAAATTCCAGTCCGTCTTCCCCAATGTCTTTTCGATCTCCCTCAACGCCTCAACTGGGACATCAAATAAAATATCCAACATGAAAATCATCAAACCAAAAATCGACTCTAGATTTGCGTCTGTTACGACGTCGTACCTTTGTCGTCTGGCAACGCAACACCGACAATGAGAGATAAGAGAAAAACGTTGGCGAGGAATAGTGCCACAAACATGGCAAATTTTTCCAGCGAAATGATGGAGTTGAGTGAAGAGGGGGGATTGATTTTGTAGGGGTTTAAATTATAAGTAATAAAAGAGAGTTTTAGCCTCCGTTTGATAACCATTTGGTTTTTTATTTTTGGTTTTTGAAAATTAAGCCTATAAATACTACTTTCATATATGGTTTTACTTGTTTTGTCATCTACTTTTTACCTATGTTTTCAAAAATCAAGCCATGTTTTGAAAACTAAAAAAAGTAGTTTCTAAAAACTTGTTTTTGTTTTTAGAATTTGGCTAAGAATTCAAGTGTTTCCTTAATAGAGATGAAAATCATTGTAGAGAAATTTAGAGAAAATAAGCTTAATTTTCAAAAACCAAAAATCAAAACCCAAATGATTATCAAACGGGGCCTTAATTAATAACTTTTTCAACCACATTGGTTAATGGGTTAGTAAAATTTGGTAAACCAGAGCTTTTGAGATTGACTTATGAAAAATCTGATGCTTATTCCAACTATCTTTCAGAAATTTTCCGTTTGGTTTATACAGTTTTTAAAAATTGTCCTTTTGGTCACTCAGCGAATTAAAGAATCTAGGTATATAGATGAGAAGAGGGAGTGGGTGAGAAGAGAGAGGGATTTTTATTTTTTTTAGATTTTTTTAATATTCTATTCCAGCATTAAAATAATAATAAAAAAAATAGTTGAGAGACTTTTTAAACCTAGTTTCTCGAAACTTATGGACTAAAAAGGTCCATTATAAAAACTCAGGACCAACAAACTTATTACTAAAAACTCAGGATCAAAAAGTTTTTTTTTTTTCCTTTTATATATGTTGATTAAAATTAACAAGTTCTATTTTATCAAATTAAATTTAAATAAGTCAGGAGCAACTATGATGTGAAATGAGATTTGGATAATTAAGAGAAATTTTGAGGTTTTCAATTTAAAATTTCTTTTCTTTCAAATGCTAGAAATATTCTCCAACTTAAAAAAAATAAATAATAAAAAAAAATTCTTCGACTACAAATGTCCAATATTCTCTATGCCTTGCTTCCAGTACTATTACTTTTGGGGCTTTTCAATTAAATTGGTTACTTTGTGCTAATTTACAATGTGATATCTCATTACTTTGTGCTAATATACAATGTGATATCTCATTTTGTTAATGAAATAAAACTTGATTTATGAACATTTGATCAAGATTTTTCTAATATACATAAAAGGTACAAATTACAATTAGGGAGAAACTTTCTATGCCAATTTTGTCATCTCATTTTTTAATAGTGTTCCAATTTTGTCCCTGAGGTAGTGTTTGGATTGAAAAGTTGGAAGTATGAATTAAACCCAAGTCTTTGTTTGACCCACAAATATTTTAATTCAAATTGTGGGTCCCACAAACTTATTAATTTATCTTCCAACTCTTTATTTTGGGCCCCACAAACTTATTAACTTCTATTCTAATTCTCCATTTTGGACCCCACAATTTATTAACTCAAATTCTAACTCCTCATTGTGGACCCCACAACTTTCTTTTCTTTTTTTCACCTCACCTTATTCCTACCTCCCTCTCTCTTCTCTCCTCCCTCTCCATTTTTTTTTCATATTTTTTAATTTCTTAATTTACAAAATTTTCTTTATTTTTTATATAATTATTACTAATTAATAATTAAATATAAATAATTATTACAAAATAATTTTATTTTTATCATATAATTTTAATAAATTTTTTAACAAAAATATTTTTCTTTTTATTCTATAATTTTTATAATATAAATTATATAAAAATGTTTTAGTTATGATATTGTTATTTAAATTGAAATTCTAATGTAAATTAGAGTACTACATAATAATTTTTTTAATTGATAAAACTCTTCCTATCTCGCTTCTTCTAAATGTCATCTACAATTTTTTTTTTTAAAGTTTAAACTAAAATTACTTATAACAAATAACAATCTTATATTTTTAAGCTTATTTTTTTTATTAATAGCTCAAATATATATATATATATATATATATATATATATATATATATATATATATATATATATATATATATATATATATAATATTATATAATATAATATAATTTTATGATTTGAAGATAAGAAAAACATATTTTAAACTAACCCATATTACAATTTAAGAAATTAGCATTTAAAAAGGTTAATGTATTAAAAAAAATTTGATTTTCAAATTAATCATATTCAAAGTGAAAAGATAAACAATTTCTCTTTCTAAACTTAATAAAATAAAATTATTACAATAAATAACATAAATATATAGTATTTTGAACAAAAGTATGTATGATATTCATTTTGAATGGTGTTAAAAATATATATATTCATTTTGAACTTAATTATTTTAAAATAGCATAAATATTTTATATTTTATTTTTAACTTAGTTATTTTAAAACTTCAAAGAATATATATTATTTTCAAATTAATCAAATTTTAAATGATTCATTACATTGATTAGTTAGAAAAATAAAATTTTAAATTATGCAAAAAAAAATTATAATTTTTATTAAGCTTGGAAAAAAAATCTTAAATTAAAATTTTAAAATTAACCCAAAAAAAAAAAAGACTTGAACAAAATTGTAAAATATTCATAAAATAATATAGTTTAAAATCTCAATTTTAGGATTGACAAGAACAAATCTATATTATTTCTAGAATTGAGAGAATAAAAACATAAAAAAATTGAAGTTTATTTGAATCCCTTTAAATTAATGGATTGAAATCTTTCCAAATCACATGTAATATTTAAAAAATTATTGTAACACTTTCTTTTATTTGAAAACTATCCAAGGCAAATGAATAATTAATGTGAGAGATATTGAAAAAAGAATATGGGGTATTTTGTTCAAAATTATCTTTTTTTCTTTAAAGAAAATTTTAAAATATACATAAATTAAAAAAAAAAATTCAATCTTAGAATTCATGGGAACAAATACTTAATAATGAATATTTTGAAAAAATGTAGAAAAAAAGTACAAAAAAACAGCTAAAATCAACTTAAACTTTAGAACTCGAAATTTAACAAATTTGCACCCAAAATACAAACTTTAGAACTCTAAACTAAACAACTTCTTGCCCCAAACACAACCTTTCTAACTCCCAAACTTACTAACTCCTACTCCTTGCATCTTATACTCCATTGCAATTCATTGCTCCAAACAGTCCATTAATGTTTATCTTCTCTTTCAATACAACCTCATAAATAGTCCCTAATCCTCATAAATAGTCCCAACCAGGTAGATACTATTTATGAGGGTTTTATCAAACCATAGGAACTATTTGTGAGGTTTTATGAAACTATAAGGATGAAATTCTAACTTTTAAAACCGTGGGAACTAAATTCTAATTTTTTCCAAACTATAGAGACCAAATTTGTACTAGAAGTTTAAATTCATTGAAGTGAACTATAATTTTGATTATACAAGTAATTAGGTTAATACTCTCATTCAATTAAGTTTTCGATTTTTGTTTTTTGAAAATTTGTGACTAGTCATGAATGTTTTTATGAGTTTTTATTGTGAGTATTCCATTGCTAGATTTGGGCAGTTTATAAGAGTTTGGACACTTTTTTAATTGCTTTGTGAATTTAGATTTTTTTTTGTTTTTCCAATTCAACAACTAGGAGGGAGGATTTGAATCTCGAACCTCTGACCTTCTTGGTCGATGACATATGTCTTTATCCAATTGAGCTATGTTGTTCGATTTTGAATGTTTGTCGATTAAATGTCTCCACCGAAATTCTTATCTTGTTTCTTTATTGTCTTGGTCAATGATCTGTATGTGATACGTTGTTCAAGTTAGTTTTGGTAGCATCATGGCATTAATTTTGGTCCCTGTTCCCTTAAGCAAATAGTGTTAAGTTCCGCAGTTGCAATGTTTGAACCCATCGTGGATGGCTTTTCAAGGTAATCAAATAGGATGTCTTATTGCTAGTAAATGGTGCATACATAGTACGAGTGCAACAATCAATGGGAATGGGAATGGGGATTTGAACCTTTAACTTTTGGGTTAAGGTGATAATGTCTTAACTAGTTGAGCTATGTGTTCAGCTTGACGGTCACTTTTTGAAATTTTAAGATTTAAGATGGATTTGTATGAGGTTTATTGATATTTGATCTAAAATAAATTATAGTAACGTTTTTGGGGGAAATAAAGATATCTCATCGCCCATTTTCTTTTTCTAGAGAAAACCTCAACTAGTTAAAATATAGCATACATCGTATTGCTTTGAAGTCAATAATTATTGTCAAATTGAAAAGATTTTGGTTTGATCATCCTTCCACTGATTGAAATTGACATTCATGAAATATGTCCACTTAAATTTTCAGTTCAATATAATTGTTTGGATTAAATTGAAACGAGCATCCACAAAAGTTCATTTATAAAAATTTAAGGGTAAATTACATGTTTGGTCCCTCATGTTAAAAATTGTATCTATTGAGTCCTTAGGTTTCAAAATCGAACAATCAAGGTCATCGAATTTTATGAAATGGTTCTATTATGTCTCAAACTTAACAGTTTCATTTTATGAAATATTTCTATTGAATCTCTCACTTAATGATTTCTATTAAGTAATTAACGAAGTGTTGACATGGAAATTTTTATAATAAAATAATAATTTTTGCAATAAAAATAAAAATAATAAACAAAATCTATCTCTCTCCTCTCCACTTCCCCTCCCCTCTTCTCCTATCCAACCATAGCCCAACCAAATCAGAACATTCAACACCAAAAAGAAGAAGAGATCCATACCAAACCAGAACAATCGACACCAGATCTGGGTTTGATTTGGGTTTAAAACTCAGATTTGAAAAATAAAGAAGATGAAGAGGTAGAGAGAGATGAGGGAAGAAGAGAGGCGTTGGAGGTGGGATAGCAGTGAAGAGGGGTGCCAACATTGGAGCGGAGGAAATGAGGGGGGTGGGGCTAGGGTTGTGTTTGTGTAGGAAGGAAAGGGGAGGGGAGAGAGAGATTTTGTTTATTTATTTATTTATTATTATTTTTATAGAATTGCCACATCAACACTCCGTTAATTATTTAACGGAAATTGTTAAGTGGGAGACTCAATAAAATTATTTCATAAAATTTGGAGACTTCATGGTCCGAATTTGAATTCTACTCAATAGACACAATTCTCAAATGGAAAGACCAAAAAGGTAATTTATCCAAAATTTAAAGACTTAAATAGAACAATCTAAAAGGTCCTTTAGTCATCCTTTTATATTCTCCCCTTATTTTATTGTAATTTCATTTTAAAGGTGATGAAAACTGTATTCCATTGATTACTTGGTTGCTAATTTCAACATTGGTTGAGGCTCATAAATGAAAGGAAAGGCAGAGCATTGAAGGCATTTGCAAAAGCTGGTTAGCCATTTCAATCTTATATCTCATGATATTAAATGATGAATGTGCCATGACAGTGTTGGTGGTCAATGACAATAGACAAAAAAAATGGTATAATTTATAGCCATTGGTTGCACATCAATTAGAATGGATAGGTATTTTAACTTTATGTGAAAAAACAAGCAAAACCAAACATATTTTGTTCGAGCTTGAAATTGATATGTAAAAATATAATTCAACTGATTAAGACATTATATCTTTAACCAAAATGTCGTAGGTTTAAATTCACATTCTAATATGTTGAACTTAAAAAAAAAAATTGAAGTAAATACCGTGAAGTTTAGTTTTCCACACATTATAATATAACTCAGTCTAAAAGCAAAAAATTGCTTTTGTTTAAAATGAAAAGTGATTCTCTTTAGTAATGACATTCTGATTTTGGTGATGCAGAATCAGGGAGTCAGATTAGAAATCCTTCATTCATCGAACAAAGTTGTGTAATTATTATTTTGCTTTTTGTTTTTTGAGCCATCCAAATCTATTTTGAAGATCAAGAATCCCATGATTTACTTTTTGTTTATTTTGAATATATAGAACAGAGAGAGATCAATTCAGTGGGAGAGCCATCATTTGTCTTATGTGTCTAGATGTGGTTGGATGGCTTTTACCAACTCCAAAGTTAAAGCTTGCCCTTCTAAAAAGAAAATTTTAAAAAAAATTAAAAAAAAAAAAAAAAAAGATAAAGCTTGCACTGCTTCTCCTCACCAACCTCTGAGAGAGGGATGGATCACACCTCCCTTCGTTACCACTTCAATAATTTAACATCAATCCAATTCCACGTCTTTTTTCTCCTTTTATAAAATCAATTACTAAAAATATAGATGATTTTGAAACATCACAGACTAGTTTTATGATAATATTTAGGTGAATTTATAAATTTAGTCTCTAAATTTTTAATGTTGTATTTAATAGATCTCTAAACTAATAAAAAAAAGTCTAATAGATCTTTAAGCTTTCAATTTTGTATCTAATACGACTTTGAATTTTTAATTTTTTGTTTAATAGGTCTTCAACTTCTAATTTTGTGTCTAATAAGCCATTGAATTTAAAAATTTGTCAAATGAGTTAGTGATCTATTATACACAAAATTAAGATTTCAGAAACTTACTACACAAAATTAAAAGTCTAGAAACTTATTAGATGCAAAATGCTATTAAAATCTTTCTAAATTTAGAGACTTATCAGACACAATTTTAAAAGCTTAGGGACTTAATTTGTAATTTAACATAATTTTTGGGAATCAACTCTTCCTATATATTTTATTAAAAGAAAAAGTTATAATAGTGAAGCAACAACCATGTAAGCTAAAATTTGAGAAACAAAAGATTGCATTGATAAATAAGGTGTGAATTTTTTTTAATTTTAAAAAAGGTGTGATTTAAAAGAAAAAAATAGATGACTTTCAAATTAATGTTGTTTTTGGTTGATTATGATTGTGCAAGTTGTACTATGAATGACAGGGAAACTCGATACATTAGTTGTCATGCATTGCAATGAGAGAAAATCTTAATCAATATTCCATTTGTTTCCATACTATAAAATCAATTAATAATTGTGTAAACAAAATAATAAAATCAATTAATTAAAAAAACAAAGATAAAAATAATAATTGGAACCCTAGTTGTGTGAAATTCATTTGACAGATAGAGGCAAGATCCACAGACATCGGAGAGAGGAAGATCAATCTTATTGCTTCAACCAACGCTTTGCCCTCCAAAAGTACCAAAAAGGAAAACAAAAAAAGCAAAAGGATGGTTTAGAAATCCAATATAGATCCACACTAAATTAACAATCACTTATTTTTGCCTTTTTTTTTTTTTTGCGTCACTCTTTTCTCTTTCTTCTTTTTCCCTCTCTCTTTTAGGGTCATTGGAATATTATACCCTCCTTTTTATCCTTACTTTTGATTCATGGATTTTTTTAATTATAAAAATTCATTTTAGTTATTGCATTTTTTTGGTTCAGTGGAGTGAATATTCTAGTATTGAATCTGAAAATAAGTTTTTTTTTTTTAATAACATCTGGAGTTGGAAGATTCAAACTTCTAATCTTGTCAATGATATATGTCTTATTGAGCTACGTTTAGGTTGACAAGTCATTTAAAATTTTTATTCAATATAATATGAAAGTTTAACCTTATTTAAATTGAAATGTAGCCGAAAATTGAATTATGGACATGAGATTTAGACTTCTCTCTTACATTATTCTTTATATAATTCATGTCACATGGCTTGAATGACTTCCGACTTTAAAACAAACATATATCTCTTTTGTGCCATATCAAAGAGCATGCTACTCATCTGATTGGGTTACTCAAATTTAAATGGTTAGAACCATATTAAAGATGGTTGTACTTCATATATATATGTATAAAATATGGTTCTTTCTTCTATTGTTATCTTCATTTCATTTCTCTTATTTTATAAGATTTTGTATCAAGGTGTAAGCAAAGTGGAGGGACTTTGAATCCTATTCTGCCAGTTGTTCTATCACAAGTGGCCAAAAAAACATACCTAATATTAAAATACAATGAAAATAAAAGTAATATGATTATAATTAGAATTAAACTAAACTAAACTAATTGTTTTATCTTAATGATCCCACAAAGTTGGGATTAGTAGCCCAAGCAAATATGCTTAAGATTGTATTTAAACGTAATTCCATTTTAAATATTGGAAATTCACATTTTATTTTTTATTTTATTCTTGGGGGAACAAAATCTAATTTATCTACATACCAACTAGCAATCTTTTGGTTAAGAAATAAGAACGAATATTTCTAATTTAAAAAAAAAAAAAATTAGCTATAGTCGCCGGAAAACTCAGAACAGCCGGAAAAATCCATGAGCGGCGGAATTGACTCCTCTGGCACGATTAGAGTTCTACAGAGAGGACAGCTTCTCTGATCGCGAATCATCCATCGGTCCAAACATTCCTTGTGAAAAATGTGTTTGCAATACTTCAAAAACCTAACCTCCTCATCGTCCTGAAACTCGCAGAGGCAAACGGCGCAACATTCCGGCCGAAATCCGGCTGCGGCGGCGGCGGAAATGTCGGAGAATTTGACGACGGGGACGAATTCATCGATGAGGATCGGCGAAACGGATCGATCGGGAAAGATCGAGGTCGGATTTTCGGGCCAAACGACGCCGGATTCGAGAAAATCGGAAAGCCCAAGAAATCGGTAGAGCGAAACAATGAGGCTTCGAATATATCCGAGGAAGAAGAGGAGATGGAGAAAGGCGTTCGGGAGAAAAACGTCGGCGTAACCTACGGGATAGCCCATGGCGGTCGGACAGAGAGAGGGTTCCGATTCCGATTCTGATTGTAGATCGGCAGAGAGAAAGGGGATTATGCGGCGGTTCATCGATATGATCAGAAGAAATTTGTGTATTTAGAGAGAGAGAAGTGGAGACTTGGATTTGGAATGGAGACTGTAGAGAATAGTAATGGTGGCCGGAAAAGATGGAGGACGGTGGAGGTGGTGGAACGGGGCCCGAATGAGGGAATGAGATGTGTTGTCAGGTGTGTGTTTCTTCTATGGACGGTTTATATACCCACATTCTTCCGCCCACTTCGTATTAATATGTGTTAAATTACAAATTTTGTTCCATTCATTTGAAAAAAGTTAAAATTCTTAATCCTAATCTTTAGAACTAATTCATATGATTTGAAAAAATCTTCATAAATAACTTCTGTGGGGACTATTGATACTATTTATGAAATTTTTTTTAAGAACTATTTGTGAAGTTTTTATCAAACTATAAAAATAAAATTTTAACTTTTAAAATTATATAGACTAAATTCTAACTAACTCCACTTATTGAGACCAAATTTACCATTTAGCCTATAATTTTATACCATTGAAATCGATGGCCATGTGTTACTCAATCCGATTAATTTGGTCGATTTTTTCAAATTCACACCTGTTTTAATTAACATGTAAGAAATAGGATTCTAGCCTCAATTTTATACTTTCAAATAAAGATCTTTCTTTTCAGACACTAATTTACAGAAAATCACGTAATTTGAAACATGTTGTAAAAAATGGTTGTAAAACATGTACATGTTGGCAAATCTGTGTGATTATTTATTTTCAAACCTCTTTTTGAGATAATCATTGACATTCTTAACTCTATTTTGTTTAACTAGCATCTTGCATGCCACTTAAGTTTCTCTCAATTGGTTAAGATATATACTTCGATGATTAGAGATTTGAATCCTTTCACTCTCACATTTTTCTCACATTTTTCTTGAACTAAAAAAAAAAAATCATTGTTTCAGAAAAAAAAAAAAAATTAGCAATGCTTTAAAGGTTATATTTTTCTTTAGGCTAAAATAAAAATAAAAATAAAAATAAAAACCCTCTAAACTTTGTCTTTTGTTTCAAAAAGATCCATAATCTTTTAAGAGTTGCAATATTACCCTTGACCTTTCATAAATGTTTCAAAATTACCCTTGTAGTAGACAATCCATTAGAATTTCGAATGAAAAGTCAACAAGGTTGTGACTTGAAACAACGCAGCAGTACTCAGACACTTGCTTGGAATTAAGTATGCAACTCGAATTTTCGTTCAAAATTCTAATGGATTTCTATTGCAATGGTAGTTTTTAAATATTTATGAAAGGTCAAAGGTAATATTGTAACTTTTGAAAGATTAGAGGTATTTTTTAAACAGAGGGAAAAGTTTAGGGGGGCATTTTTTTTTTTTTTGTAATTTAGCATTTTCTTTTTCTTTTCTTCTCGTTTCTTTTTTTTTTTTTTTTTAAATAAAATTTAGCCTTTTCTTTAAAAGAAAAGAAATCGCTTTTTATAAAGAGATATAGGTTCATTAGATTTAACTTTTCTAGTGTTTAATTTTGAAAAAGAAATTGTAAAATTTGTAGTGTTTGGCAACCACTCAAATGACTTTTTCAAAAATAAGTTGTTTTTAAGTGTTTAACTTGTAATCCTTACCAAAATTTCATGATATATAAAAATGACCAAAATACTCTCACACTACTCCACTCAGCGTAGCTCACCGCCACCAACCACTCTGCCGTGATGACCACTCCAACAACTCCTTTGACGACCGCCTTTAGCGACCACCACCACACGACAACTTCGACAACAACTCCGTCGATCACCCGATAACCACCGCCAGCGACGACTCTGATGACCACCTTGGCGACTCGACTACCACTGATGACTACATCCAAAAACCACTTTGACAACTACTCCTGCGACCAGACCATCCCGACAACCCAACCACTCGAGCAACTTGACCACTCTGACGACTCGACCACCTTGCAACCACCGCTCACGACCACCTGACCACCTCGACAACTACCGCCGATAACCTGACAATCACCAACATCAACAACCCAGTGACCACCCCAACGACCCGACCATCCAACAATCACTGTTGACGACCACTTCGACGACCTAACCATCTGACAACCACCACCGCTGACCACCCCAGTAACTTAACCACCCCAACAATGTTGGGATTTATGCCCTAAAACCTCGTAATTAATGATTTATTTAATAATTAGTAATAATTTTGATTATTTTATTTGCAATATAATATTATCCATTATATGAAAAATCTAAGGTTATTAGTGTAATCTTGAACAGTATGTGGTTGACATACGAGACGATCATGTTCAAGAAAATAACCTAAAGAGTCATAGTATATGGATAAGGTTGAGTGCCTTATCCTAGTAACACTATTGATACGACCCACTTTGTAATAGTTACAAATGATTTGATCTAAATCGTTCATGTGGAGACATGTGAGTGGGGGTATCTTATACAATGAGTTTGTGTAAGACTGGACCACAAAATATTTAATCTCTTTATAAATCCGTTAATTGAGAAGATTAATATTTCATTAGGATGATCATATGCGACTCGATCTTAATTCTGAGTGAGTTATGAACTCCTTCTTGTGAGGGCTTGTCATTTGATTTGCATAGGTGAGATTGGCTTTTGCAGCCGATTCAATATGCCTACCATTTTGGGGACTTGACCAAATAGGGAGCTGGGAACATAATCTCATAAGATGAAATTCACTCATTCCCATATAGGGTAAGTAGATGAGTAGTTCCCTTAAGTGTTGATTTCAAGACTTGAACAATGGGGGCCCACCCTTTCACTGGCCCGAGAGCGACTTAGTTTATAATTAGATTATAAACAGATTATTCATTAGAGAATCAGTGGTACTTAAGGTGCAAGATGTAATTACATGGGTAAAACGGACTTTTGACCCAGTTGTAATTATGAAAAACTCGTGAAGGATTGACTTGCATGTAGTGATTATATCCATGGACACAACTTATCTTACAGTGTATAAGAGTGCAACTCTAGGTTTATAGTGGAGTGACCTATAGTTAATGAATGAAAATTAATTAATTAAAGAGTTTAATTAATTAATTTTCATTCATTAACTATAGGTTGTATCATTGGAGCTTATAATCTGTAGGTCCATAAGGTCTCCTTGCTAGCTCATAGTAACACTAAAATATCAATTTAGTTGAAAGAAAATTTTGAAATGTTTAAATTAATATTAATTTGAAGTGTTCAAATTAATATTTAATATATTAGATATATTAAATATAAAAGAGGAAAATATGTTTATTGTATTTGATACATTAAATAATAAATTTTGAAATGTTCAAATTTAATATTTAATTTTAAGTGTTCAAATTAATATTTAATATATTAGATATATTAAATATAAAAAAGAAAAATATATTTATTGTATTTGATACATTAAATATTAAAATAATTAATGTATATTTGATACATTAAATAAAAGAAATTTATAAAATTTGAATAAGATTCAAATAAATAAATATCGTAGGAAATTTGAATGAGATTCAAATAAGTATAAGATATATTTTAATATATTAGATATTAAAATATAATATTTTAATTATGGCAAAGATTTTTCCTTGGTCTCTATAAATATGACCCTTAGGTTGAGCCATTAGACACACCACACATCTCCTAAATAGAGAGAATTAGAGAATTTTCTCTAGACCTTTTTTCTCTCCAATCCTTTATGGATTTTCTTTCAAGAGACTCCTACAAGCCTTGGTTCTCTGTTCGAGTCATAGCCAGGAAGACTTTGTTGAAGAGATAAAGATCGCCAAAATATTGTCCATAATATTATTTTCAAGGTATGTTTTGCTTAACCTTAATTTTTATTGTTTAATTCTAAATAAAATCAAAGATGATCCAATGCTTCCGTTGTGGAGTGAAACGTTCATTCCTTTCAAACAATCGAACCACCTCGATGACTACTATGGCGATTACTCCAGCAACCACTCTAATGACCTGACCACTCAGCAACCACTGCTGTTGACCATTCCAGCAACCCAACCACCCAACAACTACCGCCAACGACCATTAAGTGACCACTCTGGTGACCCAACCACTCCAGCAACTCGACCACCCCGGTGTCCACTCTAGTGATCTCCCTTGCGACCTGACTACTCGATAACCACCATCGACGATCCGACCACCCAGCAACCACCGTTGATGACCCAACTACCCAACAACCACTATCGCCGACCACCCTAGCAACCCAACCACTTGGCAACGATCGCCGACGACCATACAGTGACCACTCCAATGACCAGGCCACCAGACAACCATCACTGATGACCACCCAACAACTCCAATGACCACCCTAGCGACCTGATTACCTGGCAACCATCGTCGCCGACCACTCCAACGATCACCCCGACGACCTGATCACCTCGACGACTTGACCACTTCGTCAACCACTCCTGATGACCACTTTGACAACCACCCCAGCGTAAACTTCGGTGACCACTTCGGTGATAACTTTGATGACTCTTCCAACGACATCCTCTTGCAGTGGCTAGCTGCAGTCAGTCAGTGATACATATGAATATTTTAAATACAAATTTGAACTTATTAGTTCATAATGTTTAATAGTTGTCTTTCATAGTAATTTGATATTAGTATAAGCATTTTAGTGTAGAGCAAACAAAACAAACTTGTATATAAAAATACTTTTAAGAAAATGTAACCAAACATACGAGTGTTTTTATTTTAAATAGATTTTATAAAAAAAAAAAAAAAGAAAGTTTAATAGAAAATCCATTTTTGATAAATACTTTTCTTTTACCAGCAATCCAAACAGGCCAATATTCTATCAATAGATTCAATGAGTTTTTTTTTTTGTAAAATTAAATGTAATAAATGAATAATGGTAGAAACATGCTAACTTATTTTTTAAGACAAAAAACTCTAACAACCTCTCAAAATGGTGCCCCACCATTCAAAATTTCAAAGTTTTTCTTTACATTTCTCGACCCGTGAGCTTTAAACCACTTACTATAAGCTCTGCTAAATATCTGAACATAGCTAAGTAGTAATCGACATGTATTCATTTTCTTAAAGTTAGAGGTTTAAATCTTTATACTCTACGTTTGTTGTATGTACTAAAAAAAAAGTCACTATCAAATATTTTCTCAATTTCCATATGTACACAATAAAAAGTCAAAAGCCTCATATATATTTGTGTTCGTGTTTAGTGTTAGTCAATCACTGTTTGTGTTCATGTTTAGTCCTAATTAAATAGGAATCTTATGTTACTTCGTGCTACAACGCTATATTTAATTCTAAAACATTTTTTCGTTAGGCCTCATATTTACATGGCCATAAGTTGGACATAAGATTGAAAGTTTAATGTCCTATTAGACACAAGATTCAATTTTATGGCTAATAGATTCATTAATTTTAAAAAAATGTTAAATGTGTTAGGGACCTATAGACACAAAATTGAAAGTTGCAAGGCCTATTCAACATTTTTAAAAATTGAGAACTTATTAAATACAAAATTGAAAATTCAATGACTTATTAAATACTTCTTAAAGTCTAGAAACCTGTTAAATACAAACACGAAAGTTCAGGAACTAAACTTGTAATTTAATCCAAAAAGTTTCCATTGCCTATAATTTCTTGAGCGCAAGAAACAAGTTTCCATTGTCACTTTCATTCCCATAACACAAATTTTTTTTTTCTTTAATAGAAGTTCAATCTTAGAAGCAATTTGGGAATAGCAATCCATTCTTTGGAAAAAGAGTGATTGTCTTTTGAAACTCCTCAAAAGATAGACCAATATCATTTATTAAATGTTTTTTTTTTAATGCCAAACAAGGTAGATAAGCTTATGGAATTTGTATTTATATAATTGTCCTTGATGATTGAGTTTCTCACGTGTAAGAAATGGCATTGCTTCTTATTATCAGTTATTTTTGGCATTTTTTGGACATGGCTGCTGGCCTTTTATGCGGCGTCTACTTCATAATTTTGCACATATTTTAGGTGTGTGTAAATCACATTAAAAATGGAAATTAGTTGAAATTTTTGTACCGAAGGATAATGACATCCTTTATCAATGGGTTGAAAAATGGGCTCGCTTCTATTTTTTTTAAATGAAAATTTTCAATCTATTTTATCATTTTTTGGGTTAAATTAGAAGTTTAGTCTCATAATTGTGTTCATTTGGTTCTTCAACTTTAAAAAGTGTCTAATATGTCTTTAAACTTCAATTTTATGTCTATTAGGTCTCTAAACTTAAAATGTTCTATAGGCCCATGAACTTTCAATTTTGTGTCTAATAGGTTCTTGATATATTTGAAATATTTAAAAATTAAGTAATCTATTATGTATAAATTAGTTAAATTTTATGTCTAATAGGACCTTAAATTTTCAATTTTGTGTCTAGTAGGTTCGTAAATTTTAAAAAATATAAAATAGTTCAATGACTTATTAGACACAAAATTAAAAATTCAAGAAACTAAAATTGTAATCTAACCTTTTTTTTTTTCGAGTTGAACCTTCTAAATAACTTGTAAGTTTATGTACCTCATATTCATTTTTTCTCCTAGGATAATGACATCATTTATCAAAGGGTTGAAAAATTGGCTCAGAATTTTTTTTTTTCTAGATGAACTTTGGAAATAACTTGTTATATTTTCTCTCTATATAATAATAATGTGTTGTACGGGTGTTTTGTCTCTTCTCGGGTATGTTTCACGTTGTTTCTTCACTATTTCCTTCAATCTTCTACCATGACAAATAAAATTTGTCTTATCTATGTAACTTATTTGAAAAACTTATATGCACCATCGTGAATCAATTTTAAGTATTATAAATAAAAACATTAAGTTCCCTTGTGAGGAGGTCTAAGTTTCAAAACCGCAAAACATGGAAGAAAATCCTACATAAGAAATGTAGTCAGGTAGAGTTTAGGGTTGTCGATGATTGAGTCAGGTAGAGTTTAGAATGTAAAAGAATGCCAAGACTGCCAATTATTAAAATATAAATTAATGCCCTATTTTCAATAACAAAAAATGAAAGAATGATTATTGACTGTATATTAGAATATTTGCTAGTGAAAACATCTTAACAGCTTAGTCTATCTCTTTATATACAAAAAAAAAAAAACTTTTTTCTTACTCGTTATTACTCTAACTTTCAATAAGGATGTTTAGACTTTACTAAGAATATTAGGCTTTGCATTGTAAATTTATTATATTTAAATACCTTTAAAAATATTTTTTTCCCCTATATAGGAAAGCTTTTTAAATATGAATGAATTTTTTAAAAGGCAGACATGAAAATAAGGCTTGGGGAAGAAGGATGAAATAGTAATTTACCAGAAAATAGTGGACGGTAGATTAGGTTTCACATTATTATATGACATCATAATTTTAAAAACAATAATACAAAACATAATGTAAATTAAATAATTGCGCGCATGCACAAAATAACCAAAAAAAATATGCAAAATATACCTTTGGTCTATGAAGTTTGGAGTTTGTGTCTATTTGTTCATTGAGATTTCAAAAAATACACTTTAGTCTCTGAAATTTGGAAAATAGTTCTAAATGGTCCCTGGAGTCAAGTTGACCATTAGTTGACTAACGAAAAAATGATGTGGTATGTTGAGGTGGCAATATTTTTTAACGACGTCTCAAAATTTATATTATTTTAAGATTATGTAGCTTTCTTTTTTAAAATTTATTTTTTCCTTTCCCTTCATCTTTTCTCTCTTCCCTTCTCCTTCTTCTTTCTCTCTCCATTCCTTCTTGTACTCCTCTAGTAGCTACATACTCCACGATTATCACATCCACGACAATGCTCGAATCACATGAATGATCTTCAAATACCAAAAATTGTAAGTGAATTTCGCGACACAAGAAAGCCATAGGTGCCTTAAGATGCTAATTCTGGAATTGTTGATTTCAATGGAGAAAACTCCATCAAATTCTGGGTTTTGGGCACATCTCACCGCCCATAATTTCGCCCACTTAGCTCAAAACAAGTGCTCAAGACAAAAATTTTAAAATTTATACATCAAATAACATTAACATCATGCACATATTTCTCAAATTTGATGTGCCCAATATTATTCGATATTATTATTTTACATCCCTAGTCCTCATTTTTTCAAAATAACTAAAAAAAGAAAAATTACAATCCCCAGCAAAATTCTACAGATAGAGACCATTGTTGAATGAGAAATTTTGGCCAATCACAAATTGCTATATTATTAATTTAAATTAATGATAAAATAAATTTGGGACTAATTACAAGTTTACATGTGTCCTAAAATTAAATTAAAAAACATGAAAAATTGACAAATCAAGTAATGTCACCTTTCCAATATATGATCCATTGGATGACTTAAAATAGTCCAATCAAATTATGCCATGTGGCTATTGGACCCGAAACTAATTTAGCCAGAGATCAATAAAAATGGATTGGGCTAAATTTAATAATCCAAGCCTATTAAAAAAAATATTGGATTAAGCTCAAATAAGCCCAAGTCCAAAAGTTGGGCCCAAAGTTAACGAAGACCAACCCATACAAGGTCCATCAAACTCTATAAATAGAGGAGGCCACCCTTCATTTGAAGACATTCAGATGAGACAAAATCCAAAGCGTTCAGTCAGAGAATTCAGAAGCTCCAAAAGCCCGAAGCTCCAAGAATCAGAATTCGAACTCAGACTTAGATTCAGAGAAGTCAGAATTAAGAGCATTTAGAATTCAGAGAATTCAGAGGCTCCAAGAGTTAAAATCTAGAAGATTCAGAAGCCAGTGAATCTAGAGAATTCAGAAAAATCCAAGATTCAGAATTAAAAAGGTTTAAGACTTAGAAGACTTCAAGAAGATCAATAAGCCCGCAGGCCGATCCAAGATCAACAAGTTAATAGGCCAATTCAAGAAGATCAACAAGCCAGTAGGCCAATTCAAGAAGATCAACAAGCCAGTAGGCCAATTCAAGAAGATCAACAAGCCGATAGGACAATCCAAGAACAATAAGTCAGCAAGCCGATCCAAGATCAACAAGCTAGTAAGTCGATCCAAGAAGATCAACAAGCCAACAAGTCGATCCAAGAAAAACAACAAGCCAGAGCCCAAAGCTTACATACTTGAGAGAAAGAATCAGAGGATAAATATTAGAGATTCTAACACTTATACAAAATCAATAAAATCAAGTTCATTCCACGAATTAATTTTTTTTGTTGAAATCTCGTGTGAACAAATTGGCACGACTAGTGGTACCATCTCTACCTCTCATCTCTTTCCCTCAACTCAAGATATTAGTGAAGTGATGACGTTGAAGATGAAAGGAATAATTAAATTAAACCTAAAGCGGAAGCATTTGATCGTCTTTGATTTTATTTAAAATTAAACTAAAAAAAATAAGATTAAGTAAACTTAATTACTTGGAATAAATATGGAGAATATTTTGGCGGGTCTTTTTCTCCTCGTGCTCCAACTCCAACGAAGTTGAACTCAAAGACTTCCACAAAATCTTCCTTGCTATGACTCGAACACAAGATCAAAGCTTGTGGGAGCCTCTTGAAAGAAAATGAGAGAGAAGAAATTCAGAGAGAATTCCACAATTCTTTGTAGAGGAGATGTGTCTCTTATGAAGAATACACAAAATGATTCACCCCCTAAGATCCTATTTATAGTGGCCTAGAGAAAATAATTAAATAATATATTTTAATATCTAATATATTAAAATATATTTATCTAACCAATTTGAATCTTATTCAAACATTTTAAAATTCTCCTACGACATCTATTTCCTAATTTGAATCTAATTCAAATTTAATAAGTATATTCTCTTTAATGTATCTTAAAACATTAATAATTTCTTTGATATTTAATGTATCATATACATTAAATATGTTTTCCCTCATTTAATATATTAAATTTTGATTTGAACATTTCAAAGTTTTCTCTCAACAAAATTGATCCCTATTTGTTCATATGAGCTAGCAAGGGGACTTTATGGACCTACAGATTATAAGCTCCAATGATACAAAATTAATTAATTAAACTCTTTAATTAATTAATTTTCATTCATTAACTATAGGCCACTCTACTATAGATCTAAAGTTGCATTCTTATGCACTGTAGCACAAGTTGTATCCATGATATAAACACTACATGCAAGTCGGTCATTCACGAGTTGTTTGTAATTACAGCTGGGTCAAAGTCTGTTTTACCCCTGTAATTACATCTTGCACCTAAAGTACCACTGATCCTCTAATGAATAATTTGTTTGCGATCCAATCATAAACTAAGTCCTTCTCAGGCTAGTGAGAGAGTGGGGCCCCATTGTTTGAGTCCCGAAATCAGCACTTAAGGGAACTACTTATCTACTTATCCCATAAGAGAATAAGTGAATTCCATCTTTTGAGATTATGTTCCCAGCTCCTTATTTGGTCAAGTCCCCAAAATGGTAGGCTTATTGAATCGACTACAAAAGTCACTCTCACCCATGCAAATCAAAGGACAAGCCCTCACAGATAGGAGTTCATAACTCACTCAGGATTAAGATTGAGTCGCATATGATCATCCTGATGAAATATTAATCTTCTCAATTAACAGATTTATAAAGAGAGATTAAATATTTCATATTCTAGTCTTATACTGACACACCCCACCCAAAATTAGCCAACCTGGGATGTGGCGTGCCGACATTAGATCCCTACTAAACTATGGAATCCAATGTCAAATTTTGCAAAATAAATCTTAGTTTTGAAAATCACAAGTGGCTAGCCAAAACTTTGTTAACACCAAATTTTATAAAAATTTCGGCAGAGTTTCCCCTGAAAACTGAGTAAAACACACTTGAAAGAAATATATAAACTCCAAAATTAACATGTTCAAACACCAACCACCATTTTAGAAATTCAACACAATCCCACGAACTTAAAAGTAGATTGACATGTGGGTTTCAAATTACAAACCAATGGAAATCCCAAAATGCTGCTAAGTCATTCATAACGTACTAGCCACATTAGTTACAAAAGAAGCATTTGTATTTATGTACATACAAAATGGTATGCAAAATATCAGGTTCGGTGGCAAATATCGACTTCTGTAGGCTTGTTAGAAACTCAGTCGCTACCTGGAGGAAAAATTTAGGAAGAAAGAATGAGCTAATAGAGCCCAGTGAGTGGTAAGTTAATAGGAAAAATAATCTCTCGACAAAAACCTTTCATATTAAAAAGGAATTCAAAGTTCAATAAAACTTTATCAACTAAGCACAATCCAAATAAGATAAGTAAAACATTACAGAAATTTGCAGTAATAACTCTTAAAAGAAAACACAAAATAATAGGCCAACCAAACTCATCACCAAACTCGTACCCTAATCCCTGCCATACTATGCATCGAGTAATCTCCAGATACATAGCAGAGCAAATTATGTCATACGTGCACGTAGAGCAAACTTTAACATCTGTAATGCCTTAGGTCCAGGATTTGGACTAGGATTCGGAATCCGGATTCGGCACCTAATGGCCCCGGCATTCCCCTGCATCCCATGCGGCCTAAGCACACTAGCATACTATAGAAACACATTCTCGTAGCATACAGGGTAATCACCATGGATACAACATTTAGTGGTTTGAAAACAATTTCTATATGATAATCATCGTAAGTTCTCAAACCCCACAAATTCAAATTTTGGTTTCATAACTTTAAGCCATAAGTCAAAGATCAACTAAAATCATGATTCAAAAATCAAGTTATTTCTAAACTCACAAATACTTGATTTCATCTCAAATAATTTGAACTTTTTGCCAATTGGCTACAATCAAGAGATTTTCATAAATTCACCTTTCATAAGCTTAATTAATTCAAATAATTAAGTCATTGTAGCTAAATTTCAATAAACATAAATATCTTCAAATTCAAATATGCTAAATCATGAATTCAATTTAGTGATCATATGTCACTTTCTTATCAAATTAGTAAATCATCAATCTCAATAATAAACAATTTGTGAAATACACGTAATTTCCTCCAAATTTTCAAATAACTAAATCCTTTGCATTAATATTAATTTCAATTGATTTCAAATCTCATAAAATCTCATCAATTACTAAAATAATTGAAATACTTTATAAAATAACCACTCACAACTACTACGAACCTGGTTTGTTTGGGTCGTAATTGGTTCCAATCTCCACTTGCCCTGAAATCATAATTTGTCAACATATTACTAACCTCTTAATGCCAAAATTAAAGTGTAACAACACTAAATTATCCAAGCCTTTAAATTTCTCACTAACCCAAGAATTAACCATTCTTTTCATCAACTTACTCTTCAAATTACCAAGAAATTGAGACCATAACCCAAAATAAAGTTTCCAATAAACTCCATTGTAATCCTTCTCCATAAGAAATCTCATTCTTTTCATTTCTTCTTCTCCATGAATAAATTCATTGGTTTTCTTTCCCTAAAAAGTTTGCAATTTCTACTTACAACTAATCCCTTTCAATCTATACTTTGATAAAACTCATGACTTTCATCAAATTTCCTTTTTTTATTCAATCATCATTCTCATCTTTGTTTTCAAGCTATTTTATGGAGTTTCCAACTAAATGAAGAAAACCCACAAGGAAACCCACCAAATTAGGTTCTAGAACTCATGAGAAACCTTAATCAAAAGTTAGAAAACTTACCAAAAGCTTCAATCCAAGGTTGTGAGATCCCCTTCTTGATTTTCACACTCCAAAATAGTCCAAAATCAAGAAATTCTCTCCTCACTTTCTTCCTCTTCCTCTCTTTACGTGATATGTTATCCAACAAAAGCCCTCATTTTTGTTTTATTAAATATTATTTATTTAATTTCTAAACAAAGAATCATTTCCCTTTGTGTGGCTTCACTTAAACCACATGCTTTTATTTAATAAATATATATATAAATATATTTATCCCACTTTCTCTTCTTTTTTTTTTTTTTTTTTTTTTTAAATTTCCATTATTTAATTAATTATTTAATTGAAACCAATCCTCATCTTCCCAACTAAAACCATAAAAATCCAAATGCCTAATTCTCAAATTTCATACTTTCCAATTATATATATATATATATATATATATATATATATATATATATATATACATATTACCAAAATGTAGAAATAGGTGTAACATATACAAACTCATTATATAAGATACCCACACTCACATGTCTCCACTGAACGATTTGGATCAAATCATTTGTAACTATTACAAAGAGGGCTGTATCAATAGTGTTCTAAGGATAAAACACCCAACTTTATCCATATACTATGACTCTTTTGGTTATTTTTTGAACATGATCCTCTCGTATGTCAACCACATACTATTCAAGATTACACTAATAACGTTGAATTTTTCATATTATGGATAATATTATATTGTAAATAAAATAATCAAAATTATTATTAATTATTAAATAAATCATTAATGACAAGGCTTTAGGGCATAAATCCCAACACAAGTAGACTTCTTCGATGATCTTTCTCACGAGAAACTCGCACATGGGGTTCTGTTACCCATAGTTTCTCCAATGAGCTAAGGCTGCAAGAGGGTGAAGCTCTAGTTATAGCAAGTGAAGTAATGACACTATCAGGGGCATTTACTAATGACAAGTTCCTGGTTAAGTGTGATCCTTTGTCAATCTCGATTTAAACGTAGTGTCCATCATGGAGGCTAAACAAGCATAATAGAAGAAAGAATGAAAAATATGCAGGAATAGATCAACACCTTGATGAAGGCGATTGAAGATAGGGTCTCAAATCACATACTTAAAGAGTCAAATTAAGAGAAAAGATGCCGCTGAATCAAGTCAAACTCCTGTTGTCAAAGATTGAAACAAAGCAAAGATTGTTGTGCATGAAGATCAACCACAACACTCCACTCCGATTGGTTCAATAACTGTCCAACAACTACATGATATGATAACCAACCCCATTAAAGCACAATATGATGAGGTTTCTCAAAGTTCTCTCTTGTATTCTAAACCATATACCAAGAGAATTGAAAGTTTAAGGATGCCAATTGGATATCAACCACCAAAGTTCCAACAATTTGATGGAAAATGCAACCCTAAGCAACAAATTGCTCATTTCATCAAGACATGTGAAAATGTTGGTATGTGAGGAGATCTACTGGTTAAACAGTTCGTTCGAATGCTAAAGGAAAATGCTTTCGACCAGTACACTGATATGAAGCCCGAGTCAATAGACAATTAGGAACAGTTCAAAAAGGAGTTTTTAAATCGCTTCTACAACACAAGACGAACCGTCAGCATGTTTGAGCTCATCAACACTAGACAACGAAAAGGTGTACTCGTTGTCGACTACATAAATTGTTGGAGGGCCATGAGTCTCGATTGCAAAGATCGTCTCATTGAAGTGTCAGCTATGAAGATGTGCATTCAAGGCATGCACTGGAGACTTATTTACATCCTCCAAGGTATAAAGCTTCGCATCTTTGAAGAACTAGCAACTCGTGCCCACGACATGGAGATAAGTATTGTTGGTCGAGGAGATAAAGACCTTTTAGTCCCTAACGTAAGGAAAAAAAGGGAAATAACATCGGAGAAACTTCAGAAGAATCTATGGTTGTCAACATAACCCCTCTCAAGTTGTCTTTGAAAGACAAGAAGATTGAAAAACGACAAGAAAATGAAAGGCATCGCTTAACTTTAAAGGAAAGACAGGAAAATGTCTATCATTTTCTAGATTTCGACATTCCTGACATGTTAGAACCACTACTGGACCCAGATTGATCGAACTTCCATAGTGTAAATGGCCGCAAGAGATGGAAAAAGTCGATGATCCCAACTATTATAAGTATCATCGAGTCGTCAATCACCTAGTGGAGAAATGTTTCATCCTAAAAGAGCTAATTCTAAGGTTAGCTAAAGAAGAAAAAATTGAGCTAGACCTTGATGAAATAGCTTAGTCAAATCATGTTGTAGTAACAACGAATATATGTAATCAAATGCGCTCTATGTCCGCTTCATGATCAAGGAGTGTGTTTGGTCCAATTTGGAACCTTGGAACCTATATCTATATGGTTTCAACTGAGGTGCCAAGAAACAAACTTCAAGATGTGGTCAAACCCATTGATGATAAAGATAAAGGTCAGTCTTGTGACTCATTTGAAGAAGCAAAGACAAAATTTAGCCTCAGAGAGTCTCGCAAATTTAGAAGCCACAAATAGGTCAAACGTCAAAGAAAGAAGAATTCAAGGAAATCTAAACTCTACGAAAGGGAATAAAAAAATCCTATCAACCTCGCCAACTGATGACCTTAACAGAGTTCTTCTCGAGAAATTTCCTTCCTATAGAAAAAGAGGAATAAAATTATGCGAGTTCGTGTTACATCAACACAGAAAAAGTTAATGATTCAAAAGAAGTCGAGCAAAGGACTTCTGTCTTCAATCGCATCAAACCTTCAACTACTTGATCTTCAGTCTTCCAAAGGATGAGTATGGCCGCGACAAAAGAAGAAAACCAGGGTCTAACTTTTAGCTCTACTCGACCTTCAGTGTTCCAAAAGTTAAGCGTCTCCACATCGAGGAAAAATCAACCTTCAACATCTGTCTTTGATCGTCTCAAAGCTACAAACGATCAACACGAAAGAAAGATGAATACCTCGAAGGTGAAACTGTTTGATGAAGTGAATAATGACAAAAGATTCACAGTCTTGTTTCTTCACGTATGAAAAGGAAGTTCTCCATTCTCATAAACATGGAAGGTTCTTTGAAGGTGAAGAAAAATCTTATCGTCTTAACAAATCTTGCAAATAAAGGACCTGATTAAGACCATGATGAGGACAAGAACATCTAAAACATAAAGAAAACTCCTTATCGTAAGAGCCTAAACTGTATGATGCTCTTGGCTCGCATGAGTTTAAAAGGTGAATGGCCAAAAAAAAAAAAATCCTTTGAACTATGTTATGACTTGATCCCTTTTCTTCAAGGGTACATAGGTGCTTAAAGAAAACTTTAAGTTCAGTCTCTCCAAATAAAAAAAGTGTGTCACAACTATTGAAGCATGACACTGGTAATTGAAAATTAACTTCTTACTGGAGGCAATACAACAAACTGAAGATGCTCAATTTATTTAAAGGTGGCGCCATTGCAAATTGAAGGCGTTGCATCATTGTGAACAAGACGCTACAGGTTGAATACATGCAAGACGGCTTCGCGTCATCTTCAAAGTTCGAGCTTCGTTCCTTTTCAAGTATGAAGGCTTCATTGTCGCTCCATATTCAAAGTTGAGATTTTTGCTGTTGGCTTTTTGGTCCTTAATCTCAAATTAATTAATTTTAATTAATTAATTAATTAATATTTTGATGATAACAAACATGTTATGAATTACTAACAATTTTAGTATTTTGAAGTGTCCATAGCGTAGAGCTTGGAATAATGATTCCAACGCCTTTTGAATCACTCAAATCGGAGTTAAAACGAAGAAGTTGTGGCCAAATTAAATTTGAACGGAAAATTCCCGACGCGATGACGTGGCAGCCGAGTCAGCAATGTGGACCATCTAGAGAGTGACACGTGGAACTATGGGGAAGTGACACATGGTGGCTTTTTGCTTGTTTAAAAAGAAAAAGAAAAAAAATTATATTATTATATATTATTTTTTTGTGTCTAACAGTTTTTAAATTCAAAAAAAAAAAAAAAAAACTGACAGCATTTAATGCTGCCAGTAGTTGGACAATTTTAAAAAAATGTTTATATATATAAGTTTTTGACCGTTGGTCACATATATATATATTATAATATTATATTATAATTTATTTATTTATTATTTCTTTTATTATTATTTTTATTTTCTCTTAATCTCCACCATTCATTTCACTTTTATCACAATCCAATGGTCCAAATTAAATTTTGATTTTTACCTCTTTTCCCTCTCTTTTTATACCATATTCTTCTCCAAAAATTACACAACAAGTTTTTACAATTTTCAATCATCCAAACATCTCAAAAAGCCTCAATTGTTGCTCTCTCCAAGCTCTAAACTTTTTCTTTTCATCTTATTCTTGAGAGAGAATTATTGTGTTGTGAGGATTGATTTGTGAGAGTTAAATTTGCAAATCTACTATATTAAGAGAGTTCTTAAGTGTGTTCTTTATTTTCTTCAAACTTTGTAACGATTTGGTCCTAATCCGTGGAAAGGATCGAGTTTGCTCTTGAACTCGTAAAAAGAGCGTTGTAGCGGTTGAGCTCTAATCCGTGGAAAGAGTCGATAAAGTTTTTATTCAAATTCTCAAGAGGCGCTTGGGGAGTGGAGTAGGTCGAGTTTGACCGAACCACTATAAAATTACGGTGTCATCCTCTCTAACTCTTTCTCATTTACTTTTGCAAATTAATTGTAGCAATTTATTGCATGCTTTAATTTGTTCTTAATTGTTTATTGTGTTAGATTGAATTAATTTTCATACTTTACATATTGTATTAATTATCCTTTTTATTTGTTTATAAAAAGTTTGATAATTATATTATTTGTGCATACTTAGGAATTTTTTTTTATTAAACCCTATTCACCCCCCTCTAGGGTTGCCATACCGATCTAACATTTGCTTCATCTTCAAAGTCGAGGCTATCGCTCCATTGTTGAGTTTGAAAGCTTCGTCATCGTCGCACCATCTTCAAGTTTGACGGCTTCGTCGTTGTTTCATCTTCTTCAATGTATGTCGCTCGTCACTTATCTTCAAAGTTTGGCTTTTGGAGGCTTCGCTTCATTTTCAAAGTTTGGGTTTGCCAATTCATCTCCAAGTTAAGTTCAATGGCTTTGTTGTTCATCCTCCAAGTTAAGTTCGATGGCCTCATTGCTTCATCCTCAAAGTTAAGGTCGATGGCTTCGTTGCTTCATCCTCCATGTTAAGCTCAATGGCTTCGTCACTTCATCCTCAAAGTTAAGTTAATGGCTTCATCGCTTCATCCTCAAAGTTAAGTTCGATGGCTTCATCACTTCATCTTCCAAGTTCTCAAAGTTAAGTTCAATGGCTTCATCGCTTCATCTTCCAAGTTAAGAGCTTTGAGTTAAGTTCGACGGCTTTCAATGGTTTGGTGATTTTCGACAAAGCTAAGTTTGGCTACTTCCTTCTCCAAGTTAAGTTCAGCGGCTTTCGACGGATTTAAGTTCGACGACTTTTGATGGAGTTAAGTTCGGTGGCTTCCGTCTCCAAGTTAAGTTCGACGGCTTTTGATGGAGTTAAGTTCAAAGGCTTTTGATGGAGTTAAGTTCGACGGCTTTCAACGGAGTTAAGTTCAACAGCTTTTGATGGAGTTAAGTTCGACGACTTTCAACGGAGTTAAGTTCGGTGGCTTCCATTTTCAAGTTAAGTTCGGCGGCTTTTGAAGGAGTTAAGTTCAACGGCTTTCGACGGAGTTAAGTTTGACGTCCTTCAACAGAGTTAAATTTGGCAGCTTTCAATGGTGTTAAGTTCAGCGGCTTCTGTCTCTAAGTTAAGTTTGGCGCATTCGATGAAGTTAAGTTCGACGGCTTTTGACGGAGTTAAGTCCGGCGGCTTTCGACGAAGTTAAGTTCAAATGCTTTCGAAAAAGTTAAGTTTGGTAGCTTTCAACAAAGTCAAGTTCGAAGGGTTTCGATGAAGTTAAATTCGATGGCTTTCGACGGAGTTAAGTTCGATGACTTTCGACGGAGTTAAGTTCGGCGGCTTTCGTCTCCAAGTTAAGTTTGGAAGCTTTCGACGGGGTTAAGTTCGAAGGCTAACTTCGTCGGCTTTCAACAGAGTTAATTTCAACGGCTTTCGACAGAGTTAAGTTCGGCGGCTTCCATCTCCAAGTTAAGTTCGACGACTTCCCGTCTCCAAGTTAAGTTCGACGGCTTCTCATCTCTAAGTTAAGTTCTACGGCTTCCATCTCCAAGTTAAGTTCGATGGCTTTCGTCTCCAAGCTAAGTTCGACAACTTTCGTCTTCAAGTTGGAGGCTTCATAATATTATGTTGCAAAGTATAGGATGAATGCCAAGGGACACAATCACTAGATTCATTCCATGTTCGAGTTGGAGATCATAATTTTCTATTGCAAAGTAAGGGATGAACATTGAAAGACACAATCACCTTTACACGTGTTGGTCCTACAAATGTCACCCCTATACTTGCTTTATTTCATCTTCAAGGCCGAAAGCATCATAATGCATTGTAACTGCAAATAAAGCAACGTAGCAAAAAAAAAAAAATATCACAAAGAAAAAATGGATTACCTCAAAAGCCTACCTACCTCACAAGTGGAGATCAACTTTAGAACATAGCTTCCAAATAAAGTTGCTAATATCGCCAACTAGAAAAAAGAAAAAATATATGTTATTAGCAAAGGCAATTGGAGTGAATCGAAGTTGAAGAAAGCAATTAAAATTGTCTCTCTTAATAATGGGCTTGCTCCCATTAAAAAAAAAGGGTTAACTACATGAATAACATATTTGGAACTAAATTTTACATAAATAGCACGTTTTGTTATTAATATCGGCTTTGTCACTTTTTAAGCTAAAGAGAAGCCAAATCTAGAGGAACATTACTCATTTACCCATCTATTTATTACTAAATATAAAAAATAAAATATATAAAAGAAATAAAATATATGCATACTTACCATAATTGTTGAAATCTATATCATTCCCTCCAAACATCATTTATTTTGGATAAGAACTAAAATAGAGGAAAGATTTTCAAGATTTTCCTTTAAATTTTAAAAACTAGACAACCCTTTCCATTTTCAACGGTTTCATTCTTCATACGGAGGAGTATATATAATATATATCTGAGAATATAGTAGAGGTATATATGAGAATATAATAAGATTATTATGTCATCCCAAACATATAGAATGATTACATACTGATGTATATATTATATACCTCAACATATATATTTATGGGTACAATATACAACACAGTATATATTTTGGAACCCATTGAACATTATATATTAAATACAATATGTATAAAATGGATAGATCATGTTATGACATTATAGCTATATATTGTAAGGTTATCTCAAAATTAATAGGATTATTACCAATACAAAATATATGACGATTATTTACTTATGTTTATATAATATATGTTTGTGAATATAACTATACTTATTGCCTACATAAAATATAATAGAATTATATACATATGTATATATAATATACTTCTATGTATATTTATTTTTTATAGTATACTTAATATTATATATTTGACGTCAAGTCTTTTCAAGAATGTTCCATATCACTAATTATGTTTATAACACATATACCATGTACAATATATTTCATTATTTTATAATATATCTAACTAAAAAAGTTTATATATAATTTCGAGGAAAAAATAATGAAAAATAATAATGAACATAATATATATGAGCAAAACGATATACATGGTGGAGTTGATATGGCAAACAATATATAATAAAACATGTGTTCTAAGTAAATTGACAATAAAAAAAAGTGATTCATGGAGAAACATTATTCATATTTCAAGTAGTTGAGGTTGAAGTTGCTGCCAGAATGAAAACTGTAGCAAGGATAATTTTCTGTCGAAATGAAAAATGAGAGAGGAAAAAGAAATTTGGCAAAACAACTTTTTTCTAGCAATGGATGACAAATGAGTAATGTTCAAATTTTGGGGTTATATAAAAATTGAGCTTTTTGGCAAAACAACTTATTTTTAGAACACAATTGGAGCACAAATCTAAAAAAAATCAAATAAAATATTCAAATATATTCAAAATTATAAAAAAGAATATATATGCAATTAATGGTATAATGATTTGCCTAAATTGAATAAAATATTCAAAATTATACAAAAGAATATATATATATATATATATATATATATATATATATATATATATATATATATATATATATATATATATATAATTAATGGTATAATGATTTGCATTAATTAAATGATTTCATTATGGAAACATTAAATTACATTAATATCATTAATATAAATCACATTAATATCATTCATATTATTAATATTTATTTAAGGGTATAAATAGAATAAAATATTTTTATAAAGATGAGTCAGGCTAAAGTTGATATATTTTTTTAAAAAATGGCCATTTATGAAATATATGATTGAAAACGTGTTACTTGCATAATTTTCCAAAAAAAAAAAAGGGCTTTGGTCTCCAATTTCTTCCTCTCCCCGAAAGTTTTCTTCCTCCATGGTTTTGTTCTTCCCTCAACCAAACGGCGGATAGCCCATACCTTCGACAGTAGTGAGATTCGACAAACATAGTAGTGGTGGACTTTGGCGACTCTATTCTTGATCTGGCACCAGAATCACCATTGCCAAAACCTTGAGAGGAAACAAATCTCTCTCATATAGTTTTGGCATCGCTGCTTTCGCTAAGCTCTAAAATCACAGAAAAAATTACATCAAGCTTTGGTGGAGATTCGGGGAAATGTGAGGAATCGTTTGGCTAGACGATCCGGTAGAAAGCACCGATGACGATCATATATCTTATCTCGCCGATGAGAATTTATGACAATACTTTTTAATTAGTTTACAGAAATCCGGAAGGGCACATATCTGCCATAAAGATTTCTCGGATCGTCTCTGAAACTCTAAGGTGTTGAAGGATATGAAACTCTTTGAGAAGAATAGAGGAAATGGAGAGAAAATGGAGGTTGTCATTAGGGTTTCAACAACACTAATATCATTGCATAACAAACTATAAATACTAGTGAACAATACAATGGTAGAGAGCCCAATGGACTTGTACATGAGGAAGATAAACATAAAGTAAATAACATAATATTAAATACTCTAACACATAATATTAAAGACTTTAACATGAGGTTAGGGATTTTCGATCGGCCAGAGGTAGACGGTGGCTTGTTATGGGCGATGAAGACACTTTTTTTTCCTTCGATAACGTGGTTAAGGTGCTCAGAAAGTACGACGAAAAGTCATTTACAGAATATGCATTTCTCTTACAATATGGCTTGCTAGCAGATTCGCTATAAGTTATCCATTGGCGAATGAACTCGAGAAAATGCAGGACAATTGCTTGTAGAGGTATCTACAATCGTGCGGTTCCGACGATCAAATTCAGGCTTGCATGGTGGAGCTCGGCATTCCTTTCACCAAAGAACCAGGATTTCACCAAGTGCGTTTTATCGCTTTGATGTGATTAACTCTTCATTTACATTCGTACTTCACTTTGACTCTATTTCTGTTTGGTTGCTAAGAAAGTAAACGAGAAAATTAGAGAAATTATTCGGTGAGGCCGTGATCGGATTATAACACGCAAGCGCACGCGATCGAAGTAATATAAAATGGTATCTGAGTACCAAGTACGAATCCCACAGGGAACGGAGTAACAAAAATATTGTAAAGCAAAAGTGTAAGGAAAATTGCAAATGGAAAACTAAATTGCAAAAATAATGTTGAGATGGTGTGTTGATAAAAGAAAAATTGCAGAATCAAGAAATGGCAATAATGGAAATAAAGAAAAATTGCAGAATTGAATTGCAGAATCTAAAATGGCAATCAGCGAAATTACTAAAAACTGCAGAATTAAATTGCAGAATCTAAAATTGGCAATATTGGAATAACAACTAAAAAGACTTAGAAAATGAAATTGCAAAATGAATTTGGATAAAGGATGGGGCTCAAGAATGTCATTGCCCTAAGTCGTAATTGCAAACCAAAATTGCAATTCCAACCTACTCCACACTCAATTGTAAACCAAAATTGCATCTCCTATTTTCCTTGAATTTAGGTTTTTAGGAGGCTAAGTGAAAGACCTATATGTCTATAGTCCCTCTATCTTAGATAATTTGGCTCACAATTTTATGGGTTTTGGAGTCCTTAATCCCTATGTCTAGGGTAAGGAATTGGCTTATGTCTAAGCTCTTTTTCTCCATCACTTGTGTGAAATCTGCTTTTCACTAACCTCGTCGGTATTAGATCTAAGCTTGAGTTGATACCCTAGTTGATCAATCTAGGATCTCAACAGAATTTTAACCAACACAAGCAAACAATTGAGATGTAGACTTGGTTTTCATTGGAATTTTGGCTACATTTACTTCTTAGGGAATTCACATCCTTGAACCCCCTAAGAAGCTTTAGCTCAAATTAAAGATAAAAATATTACAACTAATTTTAGAATAAAAATTCATACTAGAAGAATATATTAAAATGCTAAATTCAACAAAGATTTAAAGGAATTAAAGGATTTTTCCATCCAAAATCGAATCAAACAAAACTGAAAACTAAACCATAAACTTCAGAAAAATAAACCCACGAAATAACAATTGAAGCAAAAATGGAATCAACATAATAACCATCATAATAGAGGCAAAAATAGAAAACTTGAATTAAAAAAAAGGATTATAGCAAAAACAGAAACTTCAAACTAAAAATGAAATAATTAAAATTTTATGGCAAAACATTAAAGTTTTTCTCTTTCATTAAAAACAAGAAAAAAAACTTGAAGCAAAAATGGCAAAAACATAACCTTCATTAAAGCATAAATAGAACTAATAAAACAGTATCTCTTGGTGAAGAACAGAAAAAAAAAACAAAGACTAGAAAACAGAGGAATAATTGGACAAAACCCCCACGAAACAGAGGCTGAAATTAAACAAAAACTTAATGCAAAACGAAAATCGAATGAAGAGCAAGACTAGACTACCATCATCTCTTGGTAACACAAGAAGAGATTGAAAGGAATTAAAAAAAACAGAAGCTGCAGTTCTCAGCGAAAACAGAGCAAATTCTGTAGAAAAAAAAACAGAGCTTCGGTTGAAAAACCCATGAAATTGACTCAAAAATGCCTCCAAATCCGAATGCTTAGCTCCAATTCTTCTTCCCCATTTATAGGCCTTCATTAGGGTTGAAGAATGCCCAAATTTCGTGCTTAAATTCCTCCAATCGGGCTGTAATTGAAGATTTTCGGAATGGGTTTAATGCAGATTTTTTTCCTTTTTTAAAACCCAAAAACCCACGAAATTGATACTTCAAATCGCCCTCAAAATCCGATTAATAGCTCCTCTTCTTCTTCCCCATCTATAGACCTTCATTAGGGTTGAAGATTGCCCAAAAATCATGCTCAAATTCCCTCGCATCGTGCGGAAATTGATCTTTCCATGTATGGGTTTCTTCGTTTGCGCACATTTTGGTTTCCATAATTTCTCTGCCCAGAATTGCAAAATCAGATTTTGCAATTTGATTTAGCAATTTTGACATTCCTTGCTCTAGAAACAATTGCAAAATCAGATTTTGCAATCTGATTTAGCAATTTCCATAATTTCTGCAAAAAGAATCAATTTATTTAGAATTCTTTTCCAAATGCTATCACATTCAATTATTCCTTAAATTCAAGCAATCTTCCACTATTTTCAATTAATCTTAGGACAAACAAGAATATTTTGAGCACTTGAGACTTAAATAAGCCTTAATTCTAAGGCTTATCAAGCCGTCATAATGTGGCTGGCAGTTTTTCGCCATTGGATTGAGAGAAAAAAGTACCTCAAATTTATATCCAATGGTTATTAGGAGGTATGGAAGTTTTTGAATCCATATCCAACGGTTATTATGAGGCCTACATTGTGGCAACCTCATTGAATAATTTGTCAGAAAAATGACTGCCATTGGTTACTTTTTATCCTTTTATTTAGTTTTATTTAAACGTTACCTTTTAAAAATTTGGAAGGAAATTAAAAAATGAAAAATATGATGAGTTTTGGATAACAAATTAGCAATAGGGTTGAATTTATTTACTTAATAAGTAAATTGGTTAAATCACAAATTTGGTCTCTATAGTTTATAGAAAATTAGAAATTAGCCGTTAGAATTAGTCCTGACTACTTATGAGTGTTTTATTAAACCATAGCGGCTATTTTTTAATTGATAAAATCATGGAAACTAAATTCTAACCTTCTCCAAACATAGAGACCAAATTTGTAATTTATTAGACCAAGTCTGTCTCTCTCAAGCAATTTGAATAATAAATAGTATTTGTCAAAAGATTTTTTTTTTTTTTAAGTTCAACAACATTTTGGGTTGGAGGAAAAGAAAAAGTAATTTCAATATTGTTTAATTATATTTTTAAATATTATTACTAAATTTTGTCCAGTGTTTTTTATATCAAGTTTTGTATTGTGCAAAGATCTATAATAATAAAATTATAACAATAGATAAGATAATTTTTCTGCCCGTAAATCAACTTCTTACTACAAGAAACATATTTATACTCCAAATTTATCGAAGTTTGAATGCTCTCATCCTTGCCTATATTAAAAACTCAAAAGATGCTCAAAATATTAAAGATTGAATTAACTAAATCTCTAAAAGAAACAAGCACAAAAATCAATTTTGACCCCTAAACTTGTCAAAATTATATCAATTCTCACCCTAAACTTTCAATTTTATCAAATTGGACCCTAAACTTAAACAAATTGTTGAAATTGCCAAAGAGAGCATAGCTTAACTGACATATCGAATATGTTAACGACCATGAGGTCTGTGGTTCGAATCTCCCAATCCCTATTGTACTCAAAAAAAAAAAAAAAGTGTTGCAATCTTTACTCTCTATTTAATTTCTCCTAATTCACCCACTAATTTTTACAAACAAAATATAAAAATCTCCATAAACTTACTAATTTTAATCAACTTTTGCACAAAATTAAGTTTGATCAAGGCTCAAATTAACCATTGAATAACTTTGTCAAAACTCACAAATTTCAACAAAAAACTAACTTTAATTTCGTTTTTCTTTGAAATCTTATTAATTTTATATTAAACATGTGTTTTATAATTCATTGAACGTATGTGAAAATACTTTTTTCAGTAATATTTCAAACGAATTAGAGGGTTAAAATTGAAACACTTTTTAAAGTTAAAAGTTAAGATTGCAACACGTATCTAAGTTTGAGGTGAAATTCGATGAAATTTAAAGTTTAGAGTAAAAATTGACACAATATGACCAATTTAAGGGTCAAAATTGATTTTTTTTTTCCAAGAAAGAAAGAATGATAAATTATAGAAAATACTCCTAAACTATGGGTTTTATTTCAATAATACCCCTAAACTTTGAAAAGTTTAAAAAATATCCCTAATTTTTAAAAAATGTTAAAAAAATACCTTTACCGTTAAGTTTTAGATAGAAACCGTTAAAGTTTTGTTTCAATAATACTCTTGAACTTTCAAAAGTTTCAAAAATATCCCCGACCTTTCAAAAACATTAAAAAAAATACCCTTATCATTAAGTTTAATTGGATGGAAAATGTGAAAGTTTTGTTTCATTAATATCATTGACATTTAATTGTGTTCGTAAGAGGCAATTTTTACTTTTGTCTTCCTGACTTATGAATTATTTGCATGTCCATCTTAGTTGTCTAATTAATTGAATCATTGGTCTAATTGGTGAAAGCAACTCCTTAAGATATATCTCTCTTAATTGTTCTCCATCTTTTATTTGATAAGGACAACGGACCTCCACATATCTCCACAATGGTATGATATTGTCCACTTTGGGCATAAACCCTCATGGCTTTGCTTTTGGTTCCCCAAAAGGTCTCATACCAATGAAGATAATTGTCCTCACATATATACCCATGACCACTTCCTTCTCTAGCCAATGTGAGACATTTGTTTACACTCCTAACAATACTCCCCTAGAACAAAGTACCACAATTGAGCCTCCCCTCGAACAAATTCGTCTACTCCGCAACGGATCACGCACATTGTGGGACATATTTCTTTGGTGTCGATCACCTATCGCACCATCCACTCTCTCCCTCGAACAAAGAACTACTCCTCTACCATGGCAGCTTGATAGACTTACTACTTGCTTGCCGCTCCAAGCACTTTTTGTTCGACTATGGGATTCATCCACAATGTCAACATGAGGCTTCGTTACTCTGTTCCACTTTGTCCTTCGACACACAACTAGGTTTAGACCATGGCTCTGATACCAATTGATAAGGACAACAGACCTCCACATATCTCCACAATGGTATGATATTGTCCACTTTGGGCATAAACCCTCATGGCTTTGCTTTTGGTTCCCCAAAAGGCCTCATACCAATGGAGATAATTGTCCTCACATATATACCCATGATCACTTCCTTCTCTAGCCAATGTGGGACATTTGTTTGCACTCCTAACATTATTCTATGTTTTTATTTTGTTTTGATCTTATTCATCTTTCTATTTCTTTCTCTAAATAAAATTGGGTGATTGTATTCATGGTAATTAAGTGAACTAGAACACCAATCCTGTGGATGATACTTTGATATTCTTACACTATTAAAACTTAACACGTACACTTACGTATCACATTGAATAATTTTACACAACACCAACATAGAGAAAACCATTGTGAGCTAGCTTAGCTAGCTAGTGCTTTTCAGCTGGTTGTTCTATTAGTTGTAGCGTGCCTTAAATTTCTAAGTTTAATAATGTTACATTAAAGATTGCTAAAGGGAAATCCAGAAGTTTAAAGCAACACACAAAGTATAAAATGAACTTCAAATTCGAGTGTTAATCTTGATGCAATGAAAAACAACGAACCTGGAGATGGAAGCGATAGGTAGGTCATCGAGAATTTATTTTTCATCCCCACAATTTGATGTCAAATTCAAGCATATGGGTAGTTGAATTTTAAAAGAATTCAAGCTAGAAATTGATCCAACAAAGCAAGACAACGACAAATTATCCTTCAACTTCGAATAATTGAACAAATCCCTATCTGAATCTGCGCATTTAGGGCATGTTTGGTGCATGGGTTTGGATTTGGATGGGTTTGGGTTCCAAATCCAAACCCATGTTTGGGATATGGATTTGGGAATCCAGCCCATTAGTGGGTTAAAAAAGTGAATCTGATGGGGTAGAATAGTGTCTACCCCATGGGTTTGCTTTGCAATAACGTGTATGCTCATTTCTGTCCTTTCACCTTCTGTCCTCTCTTCTTCTGTCCTGTCATCTTTCCCAATCAAACCCTAACGTATTTCGTATTCTCTCCTTCCATGGATCTATGCCTCTTCTTCTTCACCTTCGATTCGTCTCAAACCCTTGTCTCCTTTCTCATTTTTCTTTGTTTTACATACCGTATTCCCTCGCCATTCCAACCGATCGGAAAATTTATCTTGCCGCCTCCACATTGGTCGAATATGCTTCCCTTCTTCATTTCAGTGCTCAAACTCCATGCTTCGTTGGTTTTGTTTTGGGTTTTTGAACCACCATCGCCGTTAGATGGAGGCTTGGTAGGATCTTTCGGTGGCTGGAGTTCGGTGGGGGAGTCGCTGTTCAGTTTGATTTAGAGGTTTGTTTCTTCGTTTCTTTTTAGGGTCGATGATGACAAAAAATCCCTGAGGCCTCTGTTTCTTTGCACCTATGCATGCATCCCCTCTCTTCTGTTCTATGTTATCTCTTCTGTTGAAGGTCGATGATGAGTGAAAAATTCATTTGCATCTATGCAAACAACTCTGTATTTACTCATCTATTCAGTTCGTTCTCTCTTTTTTTATGGCTGATGATAATTCAAAACAATATTAACCCACTATTTTATGGCTTTGTATTTGCTCATTTATTCAGTTCATTCCTTTTAAAGGTCGATGATGACTGATTTTTTTTTAAATCCCTTGTTCGGCTTGTGATTTGTGTTCATGAAGCCTTGCATTCTTTTTTGTTGTTTTCCTACGGTCGATGATGATTCAAAAAAATATGCAAATTGCTCAATATTTGCTCCTCTGTTTTTTTCGCTCTCTCCTTTTTATGGTCGATGATGATTTCTTTCGTATTTTCTCTTCTATGATATTTATATTCTTCCTTTTAAAGGCCGATGATGACTGATTTTTTTTTTTTAAATCCCTTGTTCGGCTTGTGATGGTGTGCATGAAGCCTTGCATTCTTTTTCGTTATTTTCCTACGGTCAATGATGATTCAAAACAATATTAACCCACTTTTACTACACTTGAAAGCTTAGTTTTCGTTTCCTGAGACCCATGAATTTTAATGCCCTCTTCTCCTACTCTTCTGTTATTGGCTTTTGATTCGTATGGATGAAGTCTATGTTTTCTGTTCTGATTTTGTTTTCAGGCCATTCAATCCAATGTGATTAGTATTTTACTTCCCCGTTCTGATTATGCTCTGATTTTGTTCTGAGACCATTTGCTCCTTTCGTTCTATTTTAATTGGGAGTAAATTTTAATTGTAGTGATTGCAAGATTATGTGATGAGGCCATTTGTTCCATTCCTTTCTATTTTCATTAGGAATGAATTTTAATTAGGGTGATTGCAAGATTATGTTCTGAGGCCATTTGTTCCCTTTGTTCTATTTTAATTGGGAGTGAATTTTAATTGGGGTGGTTGTTATGCATAAAGCCACTGAATTTATTTTCCATTACTTTTTACATGGAGTGTCCTTCATATTTTAGTTCATCTCTATTAGTGCACACTTCTCTGAGGCCATTTACTTGATTGTCACCTCCTTACTTATTTCTTTGCTTCTATTTCAAATAGTGGTTGATTGTGCATTTAATTCCTAAGTCACATCCACTACTGTAATTTTTTTGTTAATATATACTTGTATTAACTAATGTAGTAGTTGGGTGGTTGGGTGGCTGTACTTATTGGCATTAAATCCTATGCTTTCCCCTAATCACCATTCTTTATAAAGACCACTTCACTCTTCTCACTTCTCACTTTCCACTTCTCCCGTCTCATATCTTTAGCAAGTGGTATCCTCCCGTCTTTGATCCCTTATCTCACCTTCTTTAATCCCTTAACATATTATTCTTATGTTTTGAGAATTTAGCTAATGCACTTTCTTTTCATATGTTCATTTATGTCGTTGGTATGCTTAAAAACCATGCATTATGTTCTGTTTTTTTTTTTTTTGGTCCATGATGATTCAAAATGTTGCTATTCTTTTTTAACGTTACTACACTTGAATGTGAATTTTTTTTTTATTCCTGAGACCACTTATTTTGAAATTTTTCTTCCCTTCCTCACGTGTTTTTGTTTTTCATTTGGTATGAATGATATGCATGCATTTCTAAGTGTATGCACACTATTCTGAGGCCATTTTTATTCACTGTCATTATCTGATTTGTTTCCTTATTGTATTTTTTTTAATTATATACCTGATTAACTCCAGATGATCATTCTTTTGCTTTTACAACTTAACTAATACAATTTCTTTTTCATATCTTCCTTAATGAGGTGGTCGAGGGCACGTGGAGTTAAACATTTTGTTCTCATCGGCGTGTACCTCTAAAACACACATAGCCTAACGTTCCTAAGGTACGCACTATCATTCATAGGGTTGTTTAGCTTCATTTCCTGTTTTTTTTTTCCTTAATCCTTATACTAATTTCTATTTCACTCCCTGTTTTTTTGTAGGCATACGTGCGACTTTATCGGGTTACAACGATCCCTTCACTTCTTACAGTAATGTCTTGTTTTCCATTATGTATTTTTATTACGAACACACTCCATTTAGGTTTATGAATAATCTATTTTTTTGAAGACAATGCTCGTATTAATTTGTATTATTAGTACACGTTAAATTTGTATTGATATTTATTCCATGTTTATCTCGCATTTGTATTCTATGTGCCTTAATATATGGTTTGAATTGAAGTCTTATGGGTGAAAAAGTTGTATTAAAAACATATTCCATGGAATTTGTTTTGTATGTTTTTAAAAAAAAAAAAAATTAAAATGTGCCAATACAAAGATTTTTTAAAGTTATTGTATATCAATGAAATAAAATCAGTTTCAAATGGTGTGTACACTGAATAAGTAATGTACCAAAAAACAGATTTTTGACTTTTACAAACCTTCACATATACAAAATAACAAAGTTAAAACAACTGTAGTGCTCTATCACAACAAAGTAAAAGTATGATAAAAAAAAATTGATTTACAAAACATTTCACTCATTGAAAAACTCAATTTTTTTTGTTTACATATATGTTTCTAAAGACTGGACTCTAGTTCTTTCTAGTTCTTGATCATAACAAAATAAATCTCTATATGGGTTTTTCGTTTCACATAATCTTTCACTGATGGAAAAAAAAAATTTGCATGTATATTTTCAAAGAACTCACTCTAGTTATGCATCTCAATAAAATAAAAAATATGATCAAGTTTTTTGTTCTACAACAACTAGGTAACCAACTTATTTTTTTTACATATGTATTTCTAAACAAACGTCTACAATTCTCGATCGTAACAAAAGTGCAATTATGAAAATGTGCCTTTAAAGCGTCTCAATACAAGGGTAGATTTGTTTTTAAAGCTAGAAAAAAGGATTCTTCATGTTTTTACTTCTCTGTACTTTATAAATGAGTTTTGTCCATTTTTTGATATTATTTTTATCCATTCCTTGAGTTATATTTGAACGTAGCATGTCAATAGACATTTTGTGAACATGTCTATTTTGACTAATATTAGTTTGTGCACTAGAGTCATGAGGAGGAAGAAGTTCTATGTTGTATTTGTCGGGCGTAAGCATGGTATTTATATGACATGGTATGACTGCCATACACAAGTTCATGGATTTAGTGGTGCTGTGCACAAGTCTTATAGCATACTCTTGGAGGCGGAAGAAGCATATAGTGCATACATTATCGATGAAAATCACCAATCGACTACCATAGAACCTATAGCTCATGGAAGACCCAACCAAGATGTAGGAAGGACATCCTTATATAAATGTAGTGGAGAATACCATGTTTTTTGCTTTGTCCTGGGCTTTGTAGTCGGTGTATTTGTAGTTCTCTTAGGAAACCTACTAGGGAATTATTGAATCTTGTGTACCTGAAAATGGTTTTTCAGGAATATATAAAGTAATCAATGGACGGCCTAGATCTTGAGCCACATGAACTTATCGCAATATTTACAGCCATTTGCACCACACAATTCCAGTTCGCAGTAGCCTTCACTGCGATAATTCAAGGGCAAAGGAGACTTGAAAGCTCATCCCCACATATTAGACACCAGATACGCCAGTTAAATTTCTTTCGCCTTATCCACGAAGATGACCTAGCTTGTCATGAAAATACACGAATGGATAAGAGAACGTTTACTATCCTCTGTGAGATGCTAAAGAGCATAGGGGGGTTGGCATCAACACAGCTTGTCGATGTGGAAGAGATGGTCGCAATATGCTTGCATATCATTGCGCATGATGTAAAGAATCGTGTGATGCGAAGATATTTTGCAAGATCCGGTGAGACCATCTCCCGACACTTTAATGTAGTTCTAAACGGCATACTACGACTTCACACAATTCTACTGAAGGCACCCGAGCCAGTAACCAACACATGTCAAGATGAAAAGTGGCGATGGTTTGAGGTACTTAAGTAGTGATACCTTGTACTTTGAAATGGACATATGATTTCATTATTTTACCATTGAAATATATGTCCTGTTCTACTGTAGAATTGTCTAGGTGCACTGGACGGAACACACATTAAAGTGCATGTAAGTGCAACCGATCGCCCACGGTAAAGGACGAGGAAAGGTGAGATCACCACAAACGTTCTTGCGGTGTGTTCTCAAAATGGTGAATTCATCTTTGTCCTCCCTGGGTGGGAAGGATCTGCATCGGACTCTAGGGTTTTGCGGGATGCAATTTCCCAACCTACAGGATTGAAGGTCCCTAGAGGTAAAACACTGACTTCCTAGTGGTGCTGTGCACAAGTCTTCGTCCCCTGTATGTATATTAACATATACATACCTCCATACAAGCATTAATAATCCTGGCATGATTGCAGGGTAGTACTATTTGTGTGATTCTGGTTATCCAAATGCTGAAGGTTTTCTAGCTCCGTACAGAGGACAATGCTACCACCTGACTGATTGGCGAGGAGGGAATCCACCGAACAGCCCGAAAGAGCTGTCTAACATGAGACATTCGTCCTCCCGGAACGTTATTGAGAGGGCGTTCAGTGTATTGAAGGGGCGGTGGGCAATTCTTTGCGAAAAATCCTTTTACCCTGTCGAAGTTCAGTGTCGAACGATAACTGCATGTTGTCTGTTACATAACTTGATCATTCGAGAAATGGGTCTGGATCCCACGTTTGAGGAGATGCACCCAGGTGATCATGATTTGATTGGGATGGGTGCAGACAATATTGACTTTGTGGAAACTACTGATGCATGCACTGAGTGGAAGGATAACCTTGCACAGCAGATGTGGACGGTCTGAAATACAAATTGACCGTACATATGGGCTTTTAGGAAATGTTTTGTTTTGTACATTTTTTGTGGAACCATTGTAAATGGAAATACATTTGTCAATATATGTTTTTGTAACTATTTATCTATATGGGTTTTATGAATGTTTTTTACAACATAGATTTAAAAACATGTCTGTTAGTAGAAACACTAGGTTTATGGGGGAAGAGGTTCTGTTGTGTATTTATCAAGCGTAGGCTTTGTATTTATATGATAAGTATAAAATCTCTTACTAATCTTTTATTTGACTAATTTTTTTTACTATCGTTAATCGTATGGTCATATATACATGTAAATGGCACCGTCAACTTCAAAGGCCCCTAAACGCATTTGGACTCCGATGGAAGATGAGGTGTTGGTCCAATGTTTGCTATAGGTTGTGCAACAAGGTGGATGGAGGGCTGATAATGGCACTTTTAGACCTGGGTACTTGGTACAAGTACAAAAATTGATAAAGCAGAAACTCCCTGAATGCGACATACAGGTGACCTCGAATTTGGAATCTAGAGTGAAGATTCTGAAGAAGCAATACGGTGCTATCGCTGAGATGATGGGCCCAGCATGCTGTGGATTCAGGTGGAATGATGAACGCAAGTGTATTGAGGCAGAGAAATCAATTTTTGATGATTGGGTTAAGGTAAACCATAAATATCATTCATACTGTATTTCATTTATAACATGTACGAATGAAATACACTTCTTATTTATATTAACTTGTTCAATACAGGGACATCCCGCTGCTTGAGGTCTCAGGAACAAGCCATTTCCATACTTCGATGAGTTATCAATTGTGTTAGGTAAAGACAGGGCAACCGGCGCAGGGGCAGAGACTCCCCATGACATGGCCTCAGCATCAGGCACGGAAATAGATGATGACATCAGCATGAATTTCAATGATCTCCCAATCCCTGACCCACCTATATATGACCCTGCATCTGGCGATGACATGTCTACCACACCTAACCCCAGGAGTGATGGGGCAGGATCATCTAGGGGGACTAAGAGGAGGTGCATAGGGTCAGGGGACATTGTGGATGTATTTCGCACAGAGATGCGTTGGGCATCGACACAACTGAGAGGATTGCCTTGTGGCCCAAGGAGAAAGATGACTTGGAGTCGTCCCGACGCAAGCGACTGTACAAGGAACTTCAAACTATCCCTGGACTAGATATGGATGATTGTTTATTGATCGTCGAGACTCTGCTGGCCGATATCTCCAAATTCCACTCATTCCTCGACTACCCTGCTGAGTGGAAATGCAAGTGTTGCATGCGTATCTTGGGAAGGCAGATATGATCCTCCTACTATAGTAAATTTGCTTCACTGACTTTCAATGAAACCTTTTGACGAGGACATTATGTCCTTCTTTTTCACGTCAATTGCAATGTTATGTTTATTTATCTTATTCTGCATTTTTATTTGAATTTCAACCTTTTGGACTTTGTATCTGTATGTGTGAACTCATTGCACTAAATATTGGCATGCTATGCTTTCTTTTTTTTGAATGCCAAAAAATGTTCTAAATGTTTAAAACTATTTTGTTATTCCTCAACTACACAATAAATTAAGAGTTTCATTGAAAAGCCACTTAAAAAATTGATCAATGTTACAGAATGGCTTCTACAATTCATATAAGATCCACTACAAAATTTGAAGGGAATAAAATAGCTAAAGCAAAATGGTGAAAAAAAAATTGTAACTAACCCAGTGTTCAGAACACTATACCCCAAACACAGCTTTCTGATTCCAAGGTTTCAGATTACTGCACTCCAAACATAGCTTTCTGATTCCCAAGTTTCATAACACTGCACCCCAAACACAGTTTTTTGATTCCCAGGCTTCAAAACACTGCACCCCAAACACAGCTTTTTGATTCCCAAGCTTCAGAACTCCTCAGGACAAAACCTCCAGGCTTTTGATTCTGAACCTACGCCCCAAACAGGCCCTTAAGGTTTCCAAATTCATCCCAACAACAATTTAGCCTCTTTTTTTTTGTGTCCTTCAAGAGTTACAAAGGAGAGTTATGGTTATGAATTTTGTGCTTTTAGAGCTTGTTTGGTAAAATTGTTACTACGCCATTTCACATGCTAATAATTCATTAATTCTTATTAATTTTCATGGAGGATGAATCTGCAGAGAGATGAAGAAGAAGAAATATTATTTGATAAAAGTATTTTAAAATTTTTTTGATAGGGTAAGGAAATTATTGAACAAAACTTTAACGTTTTCCATAAAAAAATTTAACAGTTAGGGTATTTTTTAACATTTTTGAAAGGCCATGAGTATTTTTGAAACTTTTGAAGGTTCAAAGATATTATTGAAGCAAAATTTTAACCGTTTCCATCCAAAACTTATAGGGAAGGTTATTTTTTTAACATTTTTTTAAAGATCAAGGGTATTTTTGAAACTTTTTAAAATTTAAGGGTATTGTTGAAACAAAACTCATAGTTTAGGGGGTTTTTCTATAATTTAGTCAAAGAAAGAAGGGGAAAATACCTTTTTGGTTCCTGAGTTTGGTGTCATGTTTCTATTGGGTCCCTGAGTTTTAAAATCGGACAATCAAGTCCCTTAATTTGAAGAAATAGTTCTATTGGGTCCCTGGGTTAACTTTTCCGTCTAACTACTAACGGGTTACTGACTAGGCAGCTGACTGGATTAAAATTATTTGAGCTGGCGTCAGTTTTAAAAAAAGAAAATGAAAAAACAAATCTTAGTTGGATTTTCATTTAAGTAAATGGAACCCTAATTTTCCTTCCTTCTTCATTTTTGTTCGACAAGCTGCTGGGTTCATCCCTTTCTGTGAATTTGAGCTAGGGCGCACAAAAACAAGGCAGATCTTCAATCGAAACATCGTCTGGTACACAGAAACTGCCAATTAACCTGATGGAGGTCACGAATGAGAACTCAGAGCCGATGAGGAGGGGTATGTCAAGATCTTTAAATGAGACGTTCTGCTATTGTGGGTTGCAGACTAATCTAAAAATATCATGGACGAAATCAAACCCAGGACGTCGATTATGGGGTTGTGCTTCGTATAAGGTTAGTACTCTATGTCACCAGTTATTGGTATACACCTCAAGACTTTCCTCACACGTTCTTCGTTCTTTAACTACAGGGTAGAGGTTATGGATGTGGATTTTTTTCTTGGTCTGACCTTGCAATTGGACGACATGAGAAGAACATTATAAATGACTAAGAGATGAAGTTTGGAGATTGAAGAAAGAAATGAAGATGTTGTGATGCTCTGTCAAGATTTACTGGATGGTTATTGTTATACTAGTGTGACTTAATGTATATATGTTTGTTTAAATTTGGCCTGAAAATGTAAATCAAAATTTCACATTAGTGATGGAAATGATTTAATTGTTATGGAAATGAGACATTTCGCTATTGAATCTCTGTTTTTTTTTTAAGAGATCTGTATTGAATTTCAAGTTTAAATACGATGTTACTTAAAGTGATGTGTCGGGAGGCTAAGCAATGTGTCAGGGGGTAATGGAGTCACAAAGGGGAGTTTGGAGTTTTAATGCAAAGTTATACTTATGGTCCCTAAGAGATGATTTGCTCGTTTGAACCAAACAAACTTAAAACTTGAGTTATCTTCGTGCCTAGGAGAATAAGCAATGTGTAGGGGGGGAATAGAGTCACAAAGGAGGGGTTTGGAGTTTTAATGCAAAATTACACTTATAGTCCCTAAGAGATGGTTTGCTCATTTGAACCAAACGAACTTAAAATGTGAGTTATCTTCGTGCTCGGGAGGCTACGCAAAGGGGAGAACGAAGTCACAAATGAGGGGTGATAAGCCTTAAAATTAAGGCTTATTTAAATCCTCAAATGCTCTAAAAAACTCTTGTTTGCCCTAGGATTAATTGAAAATGGTGGAAAATTGTTTGAAATTAGGAAAGAATGAAATATGATAGCAATTGGAAAAGAGTTCTAAGTAATGTGGTTCTTTTTGCAAGAATTTCGGAAATTGCCAAACCAAATTGCTAAACCAGCTTGGCAATCCTGAGCAGAGTATATATGGAAAGTCTGCAAAAGCGTGAATGACGAAACCCATAAATGGAAGAGGAAATTTCGCACAAATCAAGGGAATTGGAGCGTGACTCTTGGCAAAATTGAACCCTAAACCGATCTACAAAAGAAGATTGAAGACGCCGGAAGAAGGGAGATGATTTTCGGGGGTCAATTTGAAGAACTAGCTTCTGGGCTTTCGATTTTTCGCAGCCTCTGTTTTTCGGATTTTCTGCTGGTTTTGGCCAATTTATTCAAGTTCTATTCTGTTTTTCGTCAAGTTTGAATTACAGAAATGTTGTTGAGTTATTTTTATTCTCAGTTTGAAGTATTTTGGATTTAAGTTCAAGTTTAATTCAAGTTATTTTGTGGGTATTTGTTCTGAATTTAATACTCCGTTCTTCTTTATTTTTCTTCGTTCTTCTTTACCGAGAGCTACTGTAAGTTTATTTATTGTTCTTCTTTTGATTTATCCAATCAATTCAAGTAAGAAGTTGGGTTTTACATTCGGATTTTGGGAGATCTTAGCTCGTGGGTTTCAATTTTTTCAAAGCTCTGTTTTAAGAGCATCCTACTGCTCTGTTTTTTTAAAAAAAAAAAAAAAACTTAACTTCCTCTGTTATAAAATCCAGTAGCTCCGAGGGAAGAGAAAAGAAGGATGAAAATTCACATATATGCCCCTGGAGCTGTTGTTTAATTTCCCATAGAAAATCATTTTCTTGAATTCCTAGTAATTGTCGAAAATCATTTTACAAACTATTGTTTTAATTATTTAATTTACACAATTTTTACTATGAACCTTCTTTCAAAAATTAGTTTTAGGATTTTCATCGAAAATATGAGCTAAAACTTCTTAGGGGGTTCAAGTATGTGAATTCCCTAAGAAGTAAATGTATCCAAAATTCCAATAAAAACCAAGTCTACATCTCAATTGTTTGCTTGTGTTGATTAAATTTCCGTTGAGATCCTAGATTGATCAACTAGGGTTTCAACTCAAGCTTAGATCTAATACCGACAGGGTTAGTGATAAGCAGATTTCACACAAGTAATGGAGTAAATGAGCTTAGACATAAGCCATTCCTTACCCTAGACATAGGGATTAAGGACTCCAAGACCCATAAAATTGTGAGCCAAAAATTATCTAAGATAGATGGACTATAGACATATCGGTCTCTCACTTAGCCTCCTAAAAAACCCAATTTCGAGGTAAATAGGAGATGCAGTTTGGGTTTACAATTGAGTGTGGAGTAGGTTGGAATTGCAATTTTGGTTTGCAATTACGACTTAGGGCAATGACATTCTTGAGCCCCATCCTTTATCATTTCATTCTTTAAGTTCATCCAAATTGCTATTTCATATTGCCAATTAGATTCAGCAATTTCATTCAACAATTTTTAGTCATTTCGCGCATTGCCAAATTAGAATATGCAATTTCAATTTAGCAATTTCTGTTATCTCCAACATTGCCATTCTGGATTAGCAATTGGATTTAGCAATTTCGATTTTTCACCAACAACCTACCTCAACTTTATTTTTGCATTTTTACTTTTCAAACTTGCACTTTTCCTTACACTTTTGCAAAACAAAATCTTTGTTACTCCGTTCCCTGTGGGATTCGATACTTGGTACTCAGATACCAATTTATATTACTTCGATCGTGTGCGCTTGCGTGACCACCGATCAAGGGGTTTGGAGTTTTAATGCAAAATTACACTTATGGTCCCTAAGAGATGGTTTGCTCGTTTGACCAAACGAACTTAAAACTTGAGAAAGATAATGGCCATAAATTGAACAGTAGATCAATATGTTAAACATTAAATCCCAATTTCATTGGATAAGTTTCAAACCACACATGTGGATAAACATTAACTTACAAAAAATAAGGTGTGACTCACTATCCTTTCGAGTCACACTTACAAAAAATAATGACAGTACATTTAATAGTCTCAATACAAAAAGAAGTCCAAAGAAACCCTAGATCTACTTGCACAAGTCTCCTTCTCTATCACTTAGACTTCCTCTTCCTCGATGAACTACTTGCAGAAGCTAGTGGTGTAGCAGATCGGGGTGCAATAAATGCTATTCCCGAAGATGGTGGTGCAGCAGATTGAGGTGCAGAAAATGGTGATGCAGAAGATGGTGATGTAGCAAACGGTGGTGCAACAGATTGAGGTGCAGTAAATGCTCTTCCAGAAAATGGTGGAGCAGCAGATTGAGGTGCAGAAAAGGGTGATGCAGAAGATGGTGGTGTAGTAGACGGTTGTGCAGAAGCAGAAGATCCTTGTGTTCCAGTCTGTATATCACAGCCAGATGATTCTTACAAGTCAATGAAATGGTAAGATTCATACATCAACTTATCAGTTATAAGAAACATGTACAAATAGAACATACTTACAGAAGGAATGTTGAAACCCATGAATGAAGAATTGGATGTGTTCACTGATCTCCTTTTGCTCTTCACTTTACCTTTGCAAGATCTGGAGTTGTGACCTGACACCTCACACCTACCGCATCGCAATCTTCTACGCAACAACCCTGACTTAGAAGTCCAAACCTCATCCACATTGCGTTTCCTTTGTTTTCTTGGTCGGCCTGGTGGTCTTCTAATGGTTGGTGGGAGTATGGGTTGGAATGAGGTTATAGGCCAAAAAGTATGGCCATTTAAAGGCAGTAAAAAGTGTGAGTATGTTTTAACTAGGGTCTGTTTACTGTATGCATCATCCAGAAATTCATTAGGACGTTTTTTGACATAATAGATGCATTGGACAGCATGAGGACAAGGAATCCCACTTAACTGCCACAGGCCACAAGTACAAGTTCTCTTCTCAATATCCACAGAAAACTGAGTAGTCCCAGACTCTACCTCAAACATGTTATTCCCAGCCCAACGAAGTATTACTTTCCTAGAGTTAGAAATGCTAGTTGCCAACTTTTTCAAAACTCTAGAACCATGCTCTTCCTTCATGTTGGTATATTTACCATGCTTCTTAGTCAACCTACACATAACTATCTTCCTGATGGTTTCAAAAAGCTGAATTATGGGTTTGTTTCTTCCTGGCAGTATCAATGAATTAAAGGACGCAACCATATTGTTAAGTAAGAAATCGGCCTTGGGTTGACAAGGAAATGCATGTTTAGACCAATGTTTTGCAGGAATACCATTCAAATATTGGACCGCCCCCACACTTACTCTACCTATATTGGTCATAACCTCGTCAAATTCCTTCCTATTAGTGCATTTCAACGCCTTCGTAAACAGATTTTTCAAAGCCAGCCCTTTAAACTGTTTTTGAAAGTTTCCATACAAATGACGTGAACAAAACCGATGAGGTACGTTCGAAAAAATGTCCTCAAATGTAGGAACTAGACCCTATGAAAAAACATTGTACAATAGTAAGCAACACATTGAAAACATCCACAATACAAGTTACCTAAACAAAAGTTGAAAATTGAATAATACAGCCAACTACATACCTTTTGTTGATCTGAAATGAACACGTAACCTTTGCTCAAAAAGCATCCAATGTCTGACTGCAGCAATATGAGAAACCATGTCCAACTTTCTTTTGTTTCAGCCTCAACAACAGCCCATGCAATAGGATACAAGCTATCATTCCCATCTACACCAATTGCAGCCATTAATTGTCCTTGGCATGGACCTTTTAAATGGCAAGCATCCAAAGAAATAAAAGGCCTACAACCAGCAAGAAAACCATCCCTACATGCCTTGAAACATACATACATCCTCTTAAAAACAGGTTGGGAATCTTCATGGGACATACCACATTGAATCTTCACAGTTGATCCCTCATTCGACTGTCTAATCTCTTCTGCATAATCCCATAATCTCTTATACTGTTCAGTGATGCTACCATGTATCTTCCTATTTGCTTTCTGTCTAGCACGATAAGCTTGACTTCGCGAAATGTTCACTTGGTAATCCTTCCTTACTTCCTCAATTATTTTACCAAGAGACCAATCTGGTTGACTTCTAAACCTATCCAAATACATCTTAGCGACCCAACTAGATTTCATGTTCCGATTCACAAAGTCCCTACTGCATATATGCTCATTCGTGTAGGTCTTAATCTGAAAAGTGTTATCATTCTCAATAACACTTGCATGCAATCTCCATTTGCATTGTCCAGAACAAACAGCGGTGACCCTCACCTTGTCATTCTTAGCAAGCCTCACATTGTATCCATTCTTAACTGCATATTCTTTAATGGCGTCTTTAAGAACTTTTGGGCTACTAAAAGTCATCCCCACACTAAACTGAATATGATCCATGTCACTTTCATGCCTAAATTCTGGTCCCCTAACCTCTCCTTCATCCTCAGAATTATGAGGTGTATGAATGTTTGAATATGACCCATAAGATGATTCTATTTCTTCACAATTTATATCAACATTCACATTAAATGAAGGCAAAGACTCCACAGACACATCAGAATGTTCCCCCTCACTAACATAAGACTCTTCAGTCAAGTCTACATCCATTAAGTCATTAAAATCTAGGTCATCTTCAGCACGGTTGGGGTGCCACTCTAGGAAAATAGGCATTTGAACTTCAAGAGGTTGGGTGAGATCCAATACTTCAACATTAGGTGAATGTTCTACATATATATGGACAATCCTACTTTCAGGTATTAACTGAACCATGTTTAAAATATCATCTTCAGTCAACAACACCCTAAAACCAGTAGCCAGTGTATGTCCCGGTAAAAAGAAATAAAATTCCGCACAGTTAAACACATCCAGTTCAGTCATCATAACACGTAGTTCAATCAGAGACAACCTATCACAATCTATGTGTTGGACAACTGCTTGTCTTCCCCCAATATATTGAAATGGACGAAACACCATACGACCATTATAATGGAAATTAATTTCCACAAACTCGTCCATTTTTTCTGTACACATAAATCGCAAATAGAAAGACTCTAAACCCAAAAGATAGAGAAATGAAACAACAAACATAGGAATCAGAAAAACAGGGACAATAACAGAGGGGGAATAGAGAGACATCTAAATGACAAACAACCAAAAACGAAAATAAAAAAAGAACATGGTTGAAGAAAAGAAGAAATAAAACAATTTTTCCAACGTTTACAACATGCATAGACAATACTTCAAAACTTGCTTACAAATAACACACATACCTGTAGAATTGGTAAGTACTTCCTCCTTCGTTCAAGTGTCTCTTGTTGCCAAATCACACCCACGAAAGCCAAGCTCGCCAAAGATTAGTCGAAACGAAAAGAAACAGAGAGGGAAATGAAGGGGAAAAGATAGAGGCAGAGGAAGGAGAATAGTCGGGGAAGAAGATGAAATTATGAGTGGGAAGCTTCCTTTGCAAGTTAATTAAACTCAGGGATGCGTGCGTGGTGAGGGTTAACCCACGTGTCCCTCTATTTAGTTTAATTTTAAGTTTTTTCATTTTATTTAAAATCAATATGGTCGCCAACTCAATTAATTTTAATCCAGTCAGCTGCCCAGTCAGCAACCCGTTAGTAGTTAGACGGAAAAGTTAACCCAGGGACCCAATAGAACTATTTCTTCAAATTAAGGGACTTGATTGTCCGATTTTGAAACTCATGGACCCAATAGAAACATGACACCAAACTCAGGGACCAAAAAAATATTTTTCCCAAGAAAGAAAAACTGAGTTAACTTTGATTTTAAAGCTTAAAGTTCATTAATTAAACCTTGAATCTAACTAAGTATGTTAAATCAATACCATATTCAAAACCAATATAGAAATTGCTTAAAAGCAATTCATGAAACATCCTAAACAAGCTTGAAAGCACATGCATCGCATAGGATTTTTTTTTTTTTTAAAAAAAAAATACATAGTATATGCCCAAATTCAATCATAAAAACCTAAGTATATACGACTCTAATTTCAACCAAACTGAACATAGCTTAATTGACATAAAATGTGAGTTGTCGATTAAAAGGTCAGAGGTTCGAGTCCCTATGCTCACTTATTGTTGAACATAAAAAAAAAAAAAGAAGACTAATTCCATATTTAGCTTGACAAAAATTCTAGTTTCATATAAAAAAAAATGTTATGATGGTGTTAGCCCCCTAATAATCACTAGATATATAAATTTAAAGTACTTTTGTAATTTCTCTCTCATAAATTTAATAGTGCAAAATTATCCGCCACATTGTGGTACCTTGGATAATTTTGAGGAGTAAAGGGACATGAAAGTCCGTTAATTTGGACTTCGTAGTTAACCCAATTTGATCTTTTTTTTTTTTTTTTTTTTTTTTTTTTCTGAAACGGGCACAATCTTTTCTTCAACCAATTCATCCATTACATCAACTTGAGAATTTTTTGCACTAAAAATTAATTAATATGCACTTTTTTCTTTAATTGGCGATTCACTATATCATTGATCAGTGCGATGTCTACGGCAATCTATTTGGGCTTCTCACGGCCCATCCACTGGCACCTTTGGTCTCTCTTCACCACTTGGACATAGTGGATTCAATATTGGGAAAATTCTAAGAATGGCTAAAAAGAATTGGTTGTTTTGGTTAATGGCCATTCGATTTTTCTTTTTAATTATGGCCACAAGTGAGGTGCACGTGTGGCGTTTCTTTTTTCAAATCCCCATTTTGTCCTCGTACACTAAATCTCTCTCTTATTTTATTTAAACTGTATTTAATCTGTATTTTGAAATATTTACATTGCAGTTATTATCTTTATATTTATTTTTCCAATTCTCTCTCTCCAAGAAAATCTTCTTCTCTCCGAAATTCTCTCTCCCCCAGACAATCATTTTCTCTTCAAATCTAAATATCTCTCTCCTATTTTATTTAAACTATATCTAATTTGTATTTTGAAAGATTTACATTGCAGTTAGTATCTTTATACTTATTTTTTCGATTCTCTCTCCCCAAGACAATCCTCCCCTCTTCGAATCTTAAGCCATTGGTATTTTTTCGGTAACCATCGCTGCTGCAGATGTTAATTTCATGTGCGTAATTGTTCAGTTGCTTCCTTCTCCATTCTCCGAAATTCTCTCTCCCTAAGACAATGCTCCTCTCTCCTCTCTCTAAATCTTAAGCCATCGGTATTTTTTCGATTTTCTCTCTCCAAGACAATCATCCTCTCTCCGAATCTCAAATCTCAAGCCATCTGCACCGTCGCTACTGGACAAGCCAATTTCAGTAATTGTTCAGTCGCTTACTTCTCAACTTTCTGACAGTTCGAACAACGATTCAGAGCTTTTTGGAAGCTTAGAAGGTGATTCGTAGGAATCTTCGAGGCTTGGAGTTGAGTTGCTATGCGTGGTGAAGGCAATGCTGAAGAAGATGAAGAGCAAAGTGTTAGTAAGGGACAAGGTGATTGTTGGTTCCATTGATGGGGAAGCTTGGATTCTATTCATGGTCCACCTACAGCTCAAGAGGTAGATGAGTTCGTGGTAGTGTTCGAACTTTTTGTTTTTTTATGTACGGTGTATTTCTCTGTAGGTATTTTGTTCCGTTGATTTTTACTCTATATTTATTTAAGACACATACATAGCTCAAGGGTAGATGAGGTCGTGGTAGTGTTCGAACTTTTTATTTTTTTTATGTACGGTGTATTTCTCTATAGGTCTTTTGTTCCGTTGATTTTTACTCTATATTTATTTCAGACACATACACAACTCAAGAGATAGATAACAATGGTAGGTTAGGTATAACAAACTACCTAATTTAAACTCTAGAATAAAGAAACTAAATCTATTTATATTTCATTATATTTGTACCTTGTATCTTCTCAAAATATCGGATTATATTTTAAAAAAATGTGTAAATACGTTAATCTTCGTTATTTTTGGGTTACTTTTATTTTTAGTATTTCAGATTGCATGTCATTTTATTGGTTTGTTAATCTATTGTTTTAACTAATTTTTTAATCTTTTTGTTATGCAATCAATTTTTAATTGCTATGTATTTTTGTTTGAATTGTAGATAATCTGTTTGAATTAGGTATTTTGTTTAGTTGATTTTTACTCTATATTTTTTTCAGGCACATACACAGCTCAAGAGATAGATGACAATAGTAGGTTTACGTATAACAACTATCTAATTTAAACTCTAGAATAAAGAAACTGAATCTATTTATATTTTATTATATTTGTACCTTGTATCTTCTCAAAATATCAGATTATATTTTAAAAAATGTGTAAATACGTTAATCTTCGTTGTTTTTGAGTTACTTTTATTTTTTAGTTTAGTATTTCATATTGCATGTTATTTTGTTGGTTTGTTAATCTATTATTTTAACTACTTTTTTAATCTTTTTGTTATGCAATCAATTTTTAATTGCTGTGTATTTTTGTTTGAATTGTAGATAATTTTTTTGAATTTTGAATTTTTGTTTGGTTTATGAATCCTAACAACTTTTGTTGTATAGATTACCAAATTTATCTATTCAAATTTAAATTTAAATTTTAAATTAAATTTAATTACCCGATAATTAGGGAATCTTAGTCATGGAAATGGTTAGGGGTAGTCTGGTCATTTAATAATTACTAATTAAAATTATGAATAATGATTTGGCCATTTTTAAAAAATTAAGATGGCTCGACCATTTTTCAAAACGTGAAATAAAAAATGACCATTTGCGTAGTCAGCCCTTCAATATTCCGCGAAATGGGCCGTTTTCAGGCCATACATAAACTTGGGCCCACAATGAAACTGGACTCAGCTGGGCTCCTGCAGCAATCTCGGCTTTGGACCATGTTCATTTCATGGGGCTACCCTGTTCAAATATTTCCAGGAATTTTCAACTCTATGTTTTACAAATGTCACAATTTAGAAAATATTTTTAGCTCTACCATGGCTCAAGTTTCTGCAACTATTTTATTCCATTTATATCTTTGAAAATTCTATACATATTTATGATAATTATATGATTGTGATTTAATGTTCTCATAATGATTTATTATTAGAATGCCAAAATTAAAAATATACCTTCCGTCGATCAAATTTTTTTACATTCTCAAAATTCCAAAATTGGAAATCTTGCATATTGGCATTGAAATTAAAAATTATTTTATTATTATTATTTGCATTCCCAGGATTCTCATAATTCCAAAATTAATTCTCAGAAGACCAATTTTTTTTTTGCATTCTATTTACATTCTCAGAATTCCAAAAAATTGTCTTCGGCTCTCCAATTTTTTTGCATTCCATTTACATTTACCTCACTTCAATTTAATTTCCGCAAAAAGTTGGCCGTCAACGGGGTAATGTTTATCCAATTTTACACCTACTGTGTTAAATATTTTAGGATTTATAGTTAACTTTTTTTTTCTTATTACAGCATTATTTTTTCTTATCGATATTTATTTTTTTCTTTTTTATTCATTATTATATTATTTTATATTTTTCTGATTATGACTTTTTCGATTGATGTTAGTTTTTTTTCTTTCTATTATTCAGTTTTTTGATTGATGTATGGTCAATTTAATAAAAAACACATTTTTTAATATGTTTTGTTTATATATATATATATCGTTATGCTCATGTATTTATGTTTTTTTTTTCTTTGAAATGAGTAGTCTTATTACTCACAAACTTCTATAGTTATATATAATATAAACTAAGTAAATGGTACAATGTATATGTGTTATAAACGTCATTAGTTATATGAAATATTATTGAAAATTTATGATGATAAATATATGCTATTCAATATATTGTAGACATAAATATATACATAAGAATATATTATATAAGCATTAGTATGTAATCCTATTATATTTTATATAGGTGATAATCGGTAGTTATATATTTTATATAAATATACGTTTATAATTCTCATCTATTTTGTATAGGTAATAATCTTATTCACCTATGCATGGTTTATGACGGTCATTGGAATGAGATGAATAATTATGTTGATTAAGAAGTTTCTAAAATTACTTTTCAAGAAAGAAGGTCGTTCGCTAATTTGATTGAAGCTATAACCCAAAAGTTAGGGTTTGTAGGTCATATGGATTCCCTTGATCCGTGTGCTTCATTAGGATCAAGGTTAATTCATTAGTACTTCAACTTTCATTTCTTTATTACATACATTTGTTCTTGGCATCCACAACAATCTTTCACTTCGGTGTGTTGGATTCTTATTTGCAATAACTCTTACCCTCACCATTGCCTAGTATGATAACTATATAAAGAGGAAAATACAATATATACCCCTTCACGTATTCATATTACTGTATTTATCATTTTATGTAGTATAATATATATCTAGTCACATATCATTTTCACTACATGTACTATAATTTATACCGTGCAAATGTTTCATTATGGAACATTGTTTATATTTGGGGGAATCAGTATAGTTCATACAGTTTATATTGCCTAGTATGATAACTATATACCGATACAAATTTTCTTTAGTACATAATGTGTGGATGACATACTTTTCAGTAATACAATATATATCTCTTCTCTTATAAGTTATAAATAATATTCTAAACTCTATATACCTAATCAAATATTATATAATAAATACTCAGATAATACACATTACGTTTCTAACCAGTGTTAATTTTACATAACAATGAAATTGAGTCACTCACCTAAGCATAAACGTTATATAACTCTTAGGATGTCTAAATCGTATTCAATCATAACAATGCATATTGTGAAATTTAGTTATTTATATTTTTTTGTTCTTTGATTATTTGTTATAAACCCCAAACATAGCAAGAATATATTTTTTTTTTTTTAAAAAAGACCTCTGTTTTGCATTAAAAAAGAAGCATGTGGTTCAAAATGCCGTCGTCCTGTCGTTCGATAATTATAGGAGATTGTCGAAGCCCTTTGTTTTGTTCTGCTCGACAAAAAGACCTCTGTTATGCTATTCTGTTTTCTTCGATTATTTCTCATAAACCCAAAATATAGTAGGAATATAAAACAAAAAAAAAAAAATTGAAGAAAACCTCTGTTATGACTACCGTTCAAATTTGAATTCTTTCATTCAGACTTGAATATCGCTTTGTAGATTACAGTTTTTTGGGTTATATAATAAATACCTAAGAAAACTAGTGTAGTAGCCGTTGACGAAAATAAAAGCCTCAAGCCATTGATGCTAAGAAAACTGGTGTTGTAGGACAAAAATTCTTTGTCGTCAAACAAAGTATCGAAGGCTCGATCGCCATCGATGTCAGAGCCATCACCATAGAAATCCGCCGTCGGCGGTTCTAGTCCATTGAAGGTGGAGAATCGTATTTGAGAAAGACGATCGCAGTGTCCTAGATTTTGCAAAAAAACGATTGGAATGTGGGGGGGTTTGTATGATTAGTTTGGAGGGAATATAAAATCCCAACGGTTATGGTAAATATATCCTAATATCTTTTCTCTTTCTTAATATTTAAATTTATATAAATTACAAATAAACTAAAGGGGTAGATACGTAATATCAATAATAGTTTTGGCTTCCATTGACTTGAAAAGTGTCAAAGCTGATAATAAATACAAAATAGAACATTTGTGAAAAAATGGGTTTCAAATGTGCTATCTATGTATTTAACCCTTAGGGGTTGTTTGAGGCGTTGAGTGAATTATAATAACATGGATTATAATAGTCTGTGGAGTTATATAATATTGTTTAAAATATAATTTTATTTAGTCTAAGTTATAATAGTATATGTTTGGGGTGCAGAGTACTACACAGACCATTATAACTCATGTTATTATAACCCATGCCCCAAACAGCTTTTTTTTTAAAAAAAAATATCCATTTGGGACACCAAGTTAGCTTTGGGCTAAAATAGCCCATGCCTTGTTTGGCCCACCGGTTATTATAAACGGTGTGGTGGGTTTCTTTTAACCACAATTTTGAAGAGTGGAGACTATTCTACTCCACACGATTGCCTATTCTACTCGACGTGTTTTTCCAACTTCTCTCCACTCTCACATCTCATCTTTCTAGGGGTCACTGTTACGAGGTTTGAAACCCTTCACTCTCGCTTTCCTCTCCATTTGTTTCCTTCACCTTCTTCTTCGAATGTTTTTTGGTGATTTGTTTTTGCTTCATTTATTTCGTTCTTTGGTTTGGTTCGTTTTCCTTCACCATGAAGGGAATAATTGAATTAAACCCACAGTGGACGCGTTGGAATCGATTTTGATTTTTATTTTAGAATTAAATGAAAAATAATTTTAAGCTATGCAAAACATACATTTGAGATAATATGGAGATTCCTATGGTGTTCTTGATCTCTTCCATAAAACCTTCCTAGCTATGACTCGAACAAATGACCAATGAGGTTTGTGGGAACCTTGTTGAAAAATAGAGAGAGGGAATGGGAGGAGAATTTTCTAGAGTTCTTTTCTCTTATGAAGAATACACCAATGACTCATACCTAGGATCTTATTTATAGTGGCCTAGGGAAAATAATTAAATAACATATTTTAATATTTAATATATTAAAATACAATTATCTAGTCAATTTGAATTTTATTCAAATCTTTTTAAATTCTCCTACGATATTTATTTCTTATTTGAATCTAATTCAAATTTAATAAATAACTTTTCTTTAATATATCTTAATACAATAGTTTCTTTGATATTTAATGTATCATATGCAATAAATATGTTTTCCCTTATTTAATATATCAAATATATTAAATATTAATTTGAACATTTCAAAATTTTCTCTCAACAAAATTGATCCCTATTTGTTCATATGAGCGAATAAGGGGACATTATGGACCTACATATTATAAGCTCCAATAATACAAAATTAATTAATTAAACTCTTTAATTACATGCAAGTCGATCATTCATAAGTTGTTTGTAATTATAGCTGGGTCAAAAGTCCGTTTTACCCTATAATTACATCTTATACCTTAAGTACCACTGATCCTCTAAGTCTCTCTCGGGCCAGTGAGAGGGTGGGGCTCTATTGTTCAAGTCCCAAAATCAACACTTAAGAGAACTACCAATCTACTTTCCCTTTATGGGAAAAAGTGAATTTTATCTCGTGAAATTATGTTTCCAGCTCCCTATTTGGTCAAGTCCCAAAAAAAGTAGGCTTATTGAATCGGCTACAAAAGCCGTTCTCACGCATGCAAATCAAAGGACGAGCCCTCATAGGCAAGAGTTCATAGCTCACTCAAGATTAAGATCGTGTCGCATATGATCATCTTGTGAAATATTAATATTCTCAATTAACGGATTTATAAAGAGAGATTAAATATTTCGTGGTCCAGTCTTATATAAACTCATTGTATAAGGTACCCCCACTCACAAGTCTCCACATGAATGATTTGGATTAAATTATTTGTAACAATTACAAAGTGGGTCGTATTAATAGTGTTATCAGGATAATAGTCTATAGTATATGGTAATCTTATCCATATACTATAGACCCTTTAGGTTGTTATTTGAACATGATCCTCTTGTATGTCAACTACATACTGTTCAAGATTATAATAATAACCTTGGATTTTACACAATATATGGATAATGTTATACACAATATAAAATAATAAATTATTTTATTTAATAAATGAGAAAATATTTGATTACAAAACTACCGGCTTTAGGGCACAAATCCTAACACACCATCTTTGAAACTTGGGTGGTTTAAGGTTCGTTTCAAAGTCTTTCTCCCCCTTTTTTTAGTCCAAAATGGGCCAAGAGTCGTTTGCTTCATCTCATGCTCGTTTTTTCCTCCACGGCTAAAACAATCTACTTCATCACTCCCTTTTTTTTTTCACGGCTAAAACCCTAAACATAACAAACCTCCGATTTGTGTCTATTTTCATATCTGAACGGCTAAAACAATCTACTTCATCACTCCCTTTTTTTTTCACGGCTGAAACCCTAAACATAACAAACCTCATATTTGTGTCTATTTTCATATCCGAAATCCTAACCTCAGTCCCTTACCGCTATTTCATCGTTCACCTCTACGTTTTTTCGAGATCCACAAACTATACTTCACCACTGTATATTTTTTTTTTCAGATTCGTAAACCTGACCACCTCATTCCCCTCTTCGCTTCAAGGACAATCCTCTCAGTCCCTTGCCGCTTCCATTGTCATTCCCTCATCCTCTGTAGCTTCATCTCATTCACGTGTTGGTTTCTTTGGGTCTTTGAGGCTGCATGTTCCAACAAAAATGGAGCTTGGTGGGGGGAGCCGACTGCCGAAGATTTGTTCTCTTTCCTTTTCGTTGGCCAGTGATGAGTTTTCATAACCATCTTACTTTCAAAATCAATTTTGTCATGGTTGTTGTCAAATTCTTGGTTCTTTTTTTTTTGTTACTTTTGTTCCCTATTGATTAAATTTCATCTCATGCCTAGTTTTGTTCTCTATTTTTTAGAAATGATTTTGTCATGTCTAAGTTTGTTCTATTTTTTGTTGCTAACTACTGTTGCTTTTGTCCTCAAATTGGCCTCTATTTTTGGTGAACTTGTTTTCTGATATTGAATTTCACCCCTCTATTTTTGTCCTTGCCTTTCCCCCTATTTTGATCTCTATTTTTTTAATCACTTCCCTCTATTTGATGTTAATTGTTTTTGGTGGAACAGCTATATTCTCTTAAAATTCCATTACTATCAATGAATTTCGTGCAATATCATGTATTTCTGAAGCCGGTCTGTGAATCTTGATACAAAAGGACATTTTCGATACATAGATAAATGTAAGATTGCATAGTCACTTTATCACTATTATGTAATATTGTATAACAATTATTTTCATCTTCATGCAGAGCCATCCTTGTGAAAAAAGCTACGAAACAAGTCGTTTCCCCACTTTGATGAATTGGCCTTTGTCTTTGGCAATGACTGGGCTACAAGGGCAAGTGTAGATACCCCTGGGGACCCAATGTAGCAAAGCATATGGAGGATGAGGTGTACCTGGGTGCATCCCAGGAATATAATGTCCCAATATCGCTTGTGTTTGATCCTAGAATGGATGTCTCAGGATGAGATGCAAGAAACAACCATCAGTCGAAACATCACAGCAGAGACTTCATCAAGGGGAGCAAGACGAAGCAAGCTCCCTATCACTTAGAAGTGGTTGAGGTTGTACGCAATGCGATGGACATGCAATCAACCCATGAAGATGATTGCAAAATGGCCAAAAAAAAAAAGCATGAAATAGAGGTCGAACTATGGAAGGAAGTTGTGGACTGGCTATACCAGATCCCACAATTGTAGAACCGTGAAAGAGTGCAGTTTATGGATATCCTCTTCCCTGATGTCCTAGAGACAGAGAGCTTCTTATCTGTTCTTGCGGAGTTGAAAATGGAATATTGCCAGCTCCTCCAAGACAAAAACAATGATCAACCCTTATTCTCCTATTTTTTTTTTAATTATAATAAACTATCTTGTTTTTTTGGAAACAGTGTAACTATTATAACATTCTTTTGTGCCATTATGGTCGTGGCCCATCCTTGGTAATTATCACTCTGATATATATATATATATTTGTGTAATCATAGAGTTGGAACATAGTTTGTCATTGCACATCTCCAAATATGGAGCTTTTCATAATGAATGACATGAAAGTTTACGAATCTCAATTATTTTGTACATCTTAAACAATATTGGTACATTTCCAAAATGGTCAAATGGACGGAGAACAATGTAACTTAAAATCCAACACATTTAAAAATTGGTGGAACAAATCTTTTTTATTTAAATTTTTAAATTGATATTTAATATAGCACTACTTGTATAATACAACAAAAAAAAGTAGAAAAAAATAGTCAACGTAACACAGACTTCAAAACTCCATGTTAAACAACTCTACATCCCAAACATAGACTTCCTAAGCCCAAACTAAACAACTTTGTACCCCAAACACAAATCACTCTCTGACTTAAGCATCGGAGCCTTTCTAGCAATCATCACATCGGTGTTTAGATCTTTCTTGTCTTGGGCCATGTTCATGCCCTACAAGAAAATTCACTATTACATAGAGGTCAAGTGCGTTCTCCTGTCCAAAATTAGGCAACAATAGTTTGTGCCATATGTCGGGAAGAAAATAAAGCTTGTTTGAAGGATTCCTGAAGACCACATTCAATCCATGACGAGCAAGGCCATGGAAAAACGCAATTGGAATCAAGAAGAACAGACTTCGAAAGTCAAGTCAAAGTCGTCTAGAATCCGTCAACAGAAGCCAAGGTTGGCCAGCACATAGCCGAGGCCGACCAAATTGTTCAAGCTACTTCGATTGATAAGCAACTAGATCAACATGACGAACAAAGAAGTATGGTAAGCCGAACAAACAGAACTAAATTCATGATATACTTGATATCAAAGAGCCAAGGTAAAAGGACCGAAACCGAGGTCGAGGCCGAGGAAAGGATAAAACTCTAACCTTGGATTAATGTGAAGAAGAGATCGATTTAAGAAGTGTAATCGAGGAAAAGAAGCGGCAGAGAGCCTTAGCCAAGGCTGAGGCGAGCAATCTTCTAGGTACTTAAGCGATAGATCTGTGAAGTGTTATCGAGTGAAAAAAGAAACAAAGAGCCCAGGCTGAGGATGAGGTTGAGGTCGAGGCAATTTCGATATGCGGCCAAGGCCAAAGTTGAAACAAACTCTGAGGCCAAAGATGAAGCAAATAGTTTGCCATGGAGGGCAGAATTACTGATAGTATCCAATGGCATATGCATAAGGTAAAAAACGTAGGATTTGATATTAACACTTTGATAGAACATGTAGATCCACCCTTTACTGATGAAATCATGAATGTGGAACTACCTTCCAAATTCAAAGTTATAAGGATCAAACCCTATGATGGAAAAAATGAGCCTGTAGAGCATTTGGACATGTACAAATCGTGGATGGATATTCATCGAGTGCAAGATGAAATCAGATGCAGAGCCTACTCATTCACTCTAGTGGGACGAGCAAGAAAATGGTTCAGCACAATAAAAAGAAGATTCATAGGTTCCTTCAAAGAATTGGCTTGAGCATTCGTAACACAATTCCTGGGAGGAAGAGACCAACACAAGCCTATTGGAATTTATGCCCTAAAGCCTCGTAATTAATGATTTATTTAATAATTAATAATAATTTTGATTATTTTATTTGCAATATAATATTATCCATTATATGAAAAATATAATCTACGGTTATTAGTGTAATCTTGAATAGTATGTGCTTGACATACGTGAGGATCGTGTTCAAGAAATAACCTAAAGGGTCATAATATATGGGTAAGGTTAGATGTCTTATCCTGGTAACACTATTGATATGACCAACTTTGTAATAGTTACAAATGATTTTATCCAAATCGTTCATATGGAGACATGTGAGTGGGGGTATCTTATACAATGAGTTTATATAAGATTGGATCACAAAATATTTAATCTATCTTTATAAATCTGTTAATTGAGAAGATTAATATTTCATCAGGATGATCATATACAACTCGATCTTAATCCTAAGTGAGTTATGAGCTTCTGTCTGTGAGGGCTTGTCCTTTGATTTGCATGGGTGAGAGTGGCCTTTGTATCCGATTCAATATGCCTACCATTTTGGGGACTTGACCAAATAGGGAGCTAGGAACATAATCTCACAAGATGGAATTTACTCCTTCCCATATAGTTTCCTTAAGTGTTAATTTCGGGAATTGAACAATGGGGCCCCACCCTCTCACTTAGTTTATTGTTGAGTCATAAACAAATTGTTTATTAGAGGATTAGTGGTACTTAAGGTGTGCAAGATGTAATTGTAGGGGTAAAACAGACTTTTGACTCAGCTGTAATTACGAGATCAACTTGCACGTAGTGATTATGTCTATGTATACAACTTGTCCTATAGTACATAAGAGTGCAACTCTAGGTCTATGGTGGGGTGACATAATGAATGAAAATTAATTGATTAAAGAGTTTAATTAATTGATTTTGTATCATTGGAGCTTATAATCTGTAGGTCCATAAGATCCCCTTACTAGCTCATAGTAACACTAAAAGATCAATTTAGTTAAAAGAAAATTTTGAAATGTTCAAATTAATATTTAATTTGAAGTGTTCAAATTAATATTTAATATATTAGATATATTAAATATAATAGAAGAAAATATATTTATTGTATTTGATACATTAAATATTAAAATAATTAATGTATATTAGATCCATTAAAGAAAAGATATTTATAAAATTTGAATAAGATTCAAATAAATAAATATCGTAGGAAATTTGAATGAGATTCAAATAAGTATAGGATATATTTTTATATATTAGATATTAAAATATAATATTTTAATTATGGCAAAGATTTGCCATTGGTCTTTATAAATAGAACCCTTGGGTTGAGCTATTAGACACAACACACATCTTCTTAATGGTGAATTAGAGAATTCTCTCTAGACCTCTACATCTCCAATCCCTTATGGATTTTCTTTTAAGAGGCTCCCATAAGCCTTGGTCCTGTGTTCGAGTCATAGCAAGGAAGAATTTTGTGGAAGTCTTGGAACACGAGAAGTAAAGAACCGCTAGAAAATATCTCCATATTTTTTCAAGGTATGTTTTGCTTAACCTTAATTTTTATTATTTAATTCTAAATAAAATCAAAGTTGATTCCAATGCCTCCGCTGTGGGTTTAATTCGATTATTCCCTTAAAAGCCATTAACTCATCTGCTTTCCATCAAACAAGGATCCGAAGAAACCCTACGAAAATATATTGCTCGATTCAATAGTGAAGCTTTACATGTTGAAGATTTCACTGATGGAGCCACGGTGACAATAATTAATGGACTCATAGATCGAAGACTCATACGGTTTTTGGGAATGAGAAAACCTACATCTTATGTAGAGCTCATCACTCAAGCTCAAAAATATGAGGGTGAAGAAGAATTACTTCGTCAAAGAAGAAAACTGATGAGCTTGAAAGAAGATAAAATTAATTAAATGATAGAAAAAGACCAAGTGAGATATTACATCAAGAGGCCAAAAGACAGAAGATGAATGACTAGAAGCCACTTCACGTTGGCCCGCTCCTCCAGAAAGTTTGAGAGGATCAAATAATACAAATAGACAAAAATATTGCCTCTATCATGAAGATCATGGGCATATGACTCGAGACTGCTTTCAGTTGAAAGATGACATTGAAGCCTTAATTCACAATAGATTTCTAAAGAAATACATTGCTAAAAATGTTGATAGGAGGCTGAGGCCGACCCCAAATTTTCTTCATATACTGTTTAACTTCTATTTTTTGACCAAATTATATTTATTGAGTTTAGATTCATTAAATTCAATTGATAAGTTAGTAAGTATCATATAATAGGCTAGGTTTGTTATTACTCATTTTAAGTTGATCAATACAAGTTATGTTTTGAAAATGAATTTGTACTCAAGCAAAAAGATTTTCCTGCAAGAAAAATATTTTCCTGCAAGAAAAATCCTCCTTGAGTAGGGGGCTACTTTGGGGATATGTCTCCCTAGTAAACAAAAGGAAAAGAAGCTACATAGAGGATATGTCTTCTTAGTAATCAAAAGGTAAAGAAGCTACTTAGACGACATGTCTTCCTATTAAACAAAAGGCAAAGAAACTACTTAGGGGATATGCCTCTCTATTGAGCAAAAGGCAGAGAAACTACTTAGACGATATGACTCCTTATCAAACAAAAGAAAAATATACGAGATACGTCTCCCATTCAAGAAACAAGCAACTTATCTCATTCAAAGTGACAAATGACTAAAATTATGGAAATCTACAAGAGAATTTCCATACATGTAGATTTGTCAGAGCAATCCAGAAGTCAGAAAAGTGAAGAAGAGGCCGAGGCCAGTCATCCTCAAGTAAGTTCCTACGGATTTTTTGGGTTTTGGCACATGGACAAGGGGCTTCTTTATAGTTAAAATTCTATATAGTAAGACTTAGATTGATTTTACCTATTAGAGTTTGCTTTTTAGAAAGAAAAGTTCATAAAAGTAAGACAATAAAAATAGGTGGAAACTCAATGATGAATTTCGCATTCATTGGTAAAAAGTCTTACAATATTGAGGAGAAAGAAACAAAAATACAATAGAAAAACTTATAAAGAAAGGACCTATAAAGACCAAGGGGGGGGGGGGCTTCAATCGTATCTTACTGAGTAGAAGACGATTAAGATTCAGCCAGCCGAGGCTGACCAGACTCGACCGGCAGAGGCTGACCAAACCCAACCAACTGAGGCTGACCAGACCTGATCGACTGAGGTCGACCAAGACTCGATTTATTAAATTAGACTGGACACGTGCAAAAATGTGTCGAGCCTGTTTTTTTATTCTCCAGATTTCAATCCGTACTCACAGTTTCTTTTTCTATCATCGTGTCTACCTGAAATGAAGCTACAATTTGTAAAAGAATTGATTTCGAAAAACAAGAAGCTACAAAAATACCACCTGATGGTGAAAATAAACGTTGAAGATAAAATTCTTAAACATATGGAGGCCTAAAGTCATCCTTACGAGGTTGGACGAGCTATCTTACCGATGATCCAAGGCTCACCTTAGAGCCTTTGAACTTGAGAAAACCCAAAGTCAGACCATATTGGATAATTTTGGATGACAACAGAGGAATAAACCAAGAATTAACCGAGGCGTAAACTAGACCACATAAAAGAGGAGATTGAGCCAAAATATCTCACAACTAGACCACATAAAAGAGGTGATTGGGCCAAAATGGCCCAACTCCATCCTCAGCCTTAGCCCAACTTTGCTCAAGGGGAGTGTGTCATGTACGCCCCTGGTCTTTGGTGTATTTAGTTTAGCTCGGTTCAATTTTCTTCTTGACCAAAGTTTTTAAGAAAGAAGAAATGGAGAGTCACAAGATCGGTCATCAGAATGTGAGCAAAAAATTTGGGTTCTGATCTAGATATGTTAAATAAAAGCCAAAATCTGCAGCCTACTCCAGATACGAAAAATTATTTCGTGCAAAAAAAACATGAAACACGCAAAACTCTAAAGCACTTAGGTACAGAGGAAGTGGCTTAGAAGGTTGATTGAACCACAAAAAGGTTTAGTTGACTGATCTTGGCAACCTAAAAATCTAAGAAAAATTTCACGGTGGGTCCCTATTGAGCACGAGAAAGCAGGCTTCAAAAAGCTGAGCAGAGCGTGATGAATGCAAAACTTCGCTTAAGTGTGGAGAACGCAAGCTTGGAAGATTAATTGGGTTCTAAAAAAGGACTTGGTTAATTGATATGAGAAGCCCAAAGATTCGAGATGAATCTCGCGATGGGTTTTTGAAAATAACAAATGAGAGGAATCTAGTTACATAAAACCAAGCACAGACAATAATTCTGAAGACAAATTCAAATTCAAAATCTATACTCCCAAATCAGGCTCCATGCAATTCGACCATAACGATAAAGTTAAACCATGAACCCTAATTAGGGAGTGGGAGCTAATGTTATAGGTAAAATTTTACCATAAGGACAAATTCAAAATATAAAGGAAATGGAAGGGCAATATGTAAAGAAGAACTCAAAATGGGCCAAAACGGCTTAAAACGGACCCAAAGGAGAAAGGGGCTAGACCTCTCGAAGAAATAGAGGGAGAGAAGGCCCAAATTCCTAATCGACCTCGGCCTAGGGCCCAATCCCTCCTCTTTTCTCTGACCTCGATCTAGCCTTTTCCTCTTCCAAATTTTCCATACAAGAAAGGCCCCATAAATATTTTTTCATCATGAAAAAGGTATGTTCTTCCTCATTCTCTAAATCCTAACTTGTCACTCATTCACTCTATGCCTTAAGCATCGAAGCCTAGTAGCAAGCACTGCACCAGTGTTAAGATCTTTCTTATCTTGTAGGCCACGTTCCTCCCCCTTCAAACAAATTCACCGTTGCTGTCACGTGGAGGTCAGGTGCATTCTCCTGTCCAAAATTAAGCAACAACACAAACTATTGATTCATGAGAATTGCAGCTTAATTTAGATTTCAATTTAGATTGAAACTATATATTTCGAATTTCATGTACTTATTCTTGAATACCGACTATGGTAGAGCATTCATGTGACATTTTTTCAGATTTTGCACGTGTGATACATGTTCCCTCTATTTCTCCAAGCAAAAATTTTGCATGAAGAAGAATAAGAGGAGAAGATACAACATCAACATCGTAAGAGGTTTAATCAAGGCAGTGAGATGAATTTTCTTCAGTAGACGATTTTTTTGCACTTTTCTTATTGATTTTCATGGCTGAAACTAAAAATTCCCATTTTTTTTCCTCTCAAGAATTAGTGTCTAATTGAAATAGACATTCAAATCAATTTGGTTTAACTTTTTAGCAAAATACTTTCACTTAAATTTTCAATTCAATATAATTGCTTGGATTAAATTGAAACGAGCATCCAAAAAAGTTCATATAAAAAAGTTTAAGGGTAATTACCTTTTTAGTCCCTCATGTTTGTAAATTTTGTCTATTGAGTCCTTCGGTTTCAAAATCGAACAATCAAGTCCTCGAATTTTATGAAATAGTTCTATTGCGTCCCTCACTTAACAGTTTCTATTAAATAATTAACGGAGTGCTGACATGGAAATTTTATAATAAAATAATAAAATTTAAAATTAATAATAAAAATAAAAATAAAAAAACAAAATCTCCCACTTTTCCTTCCCCTTCCTCTCCTCTCTTCTCCTACCCAATTGTAGCCTTACCCCTCCCCCTCCCCTTCCCTCTGCTCCAATGCCAGCATCGACACCCCTCTTCCCCACAACTCCGACCCCCAACGACTCTCTTCCTCCCCCATCCCTACTATTACAGTGTAGGTGATTAATGCAATAAATAAAATCAAACAATATAATTTAAAGTAATCAGTTACACATCAATAGGACGTGATAGATATTTTAAATTTATGTGAAAAAAAAAACAATTCCAAACTTATTTGGTTCACATTTGAAATTGATACACAAATCCGGACATAATTGAACTAGTTAAGACATTATACCTTCGACCAAAATGTTAGAGGTTCAAATGTACATCTCCACATGTTGAACTCTGTTATGGGTTGAATTAGACCACAAGAACGGACTGGAAAGGAACAACAATTATGGGCCAAATAGAGGTGAAAAAGCCCAAAACAAATCAAGACGAACCAAAATCGAATTAAATAGTGGACCAAGGAGTGAAATAATAAGCAAATGGGCTTGGCCTAAGACCCAAGCTCATGCCAAGCCTTGCAAGGCTCAATGATGGACCTTGCCTCATGTCCCTTGGCTTGGGCAACCAACTCTAGCTCGATTCTTCTTTTCTAATCCTATCCGACAAGGAAACCTCCAAAAACCTTAGGAATGAGGTATTTTAAACTCTCCCTCAATGAGAGATAAGGGAAGTTCATTCTACCACCAAACTTCTCAGGAAACACTAATTCTCTCGATTATCTTACTAACTTAAGCGTTGGAGCCTGTGTGGCCTATACCACATTAGTGTGCATGTTTTTCTTATATTGTAGGCTGCATTCTTCCTTTCAAATTTACATATCTGCCACTGTTGTCACCTGGAGGTCAGGTGCATTCTCTTGTCCAAAGTTTGGCAACAACAATCAGTGTAATCTATGGGGAAAACAAAAAAAACTTGCTTGTGAAACCTATCACCACGATAAAAAAAGATGAGTTATCAAATCAACGAAAATCATCGAAACCTTGATGAAGAAGCTGACCAATGTTTGTTGGTTGAGGTCGACCAACACCTTGAGGCCGTGGCCAACCACAATAAGGTTGCGGCTGACCCAATTGTTCAAGCTACACAACAGTGCAGACCTGAAGGATCACAAGAATGAGCGACGAAATAGACGGTTGACCAGCTCTTCGGCCAATACGAGGAGACTGAGGTCAAAAAGAAGGGACAACCCACCGAAGAATTAGAGTATGTCCCTCTCACATTAGAGGACGGGCGAGTAAACATTGGAACAAGTTTGGGGGTGAACATAAAGAAAGACTAATAAACTTTTTTAGAGACAATGTAAACCTATTTGCCTGATCACATGAAGATATGCCATGAATAGATCCTAACATCACAGTGCATCGATGAAAAAGTTTGTTGGAGGCTCATCAGGTACAACTTATAATTATCGATGTAAAATCAAATACTTGTAGCACGTAATAGTGGACCGGGTCGAACCACAGAGAATCGAATAATTAATTTCTACTAAATGGATATCGTATTGCACAGGCAAAAGGGAGGGAAATAGCATAAAAGAGACAAAAGGACTAAAACTAAAAGCTGAAAAGATAAAGATCCCACCTCAGGCACCAATTCAGGGTAAAATAAGCAACAATGTAAATTTGATCATTGAAAGCCAACACAAGAATCTAAACAGCAGTTTATCACGTAATCAACTTTACTGGAAAAGCCGACAAAAGCCCCTAAGGAAACTTAGGACCCCTAAATCAATTAACCGAGTTCACAACCTAACTAGCCCTAATTACCTAGGCACGATAGCATTCTATACTAACGTTGATAGCCGCATTACGCTCGAGGGATTGATTAAGACAAGTCTATTAAACTAGATTGGTCTATCTAATTTAACTAACCCGCTCTCTTAATTCTAAGATCCTATCATGCCAACTACACAAGGAGGAAGCTCCCTACTATGCACACATGACCCAGACTTAGCGCTACTTCATTAGCAAACATAAATATGGTCGACGCGAATAGGTTGTCAGGCTATCTATGAACAAATTCATGTATGGAAACAAGAATTAAGAAACAATAAATCATGCTTAAATAGATTTGCCTGCTTGTTACTTTAAACTAGCCTAAGGAATAAACTCGACACATATAGGTTGTCAATCTATCTACGAGCGTAATTAAACTAGAATAAAGAGACAAGAAGCTTCTGAAATGCATCGAGAAATTAAACATAAATCTCACAAAAATACATAGTACCATTATTACACCCAAATCGGTGTCAAAAGTCTCACCGGCCATAGAAACGACGTATCCCAACATCGAGGATCGATCAAAACTACCTAAAACTATCGTAAAACTACGAAAACAGAGAGTAAAATACTAAGGTGGTCTCATTACGACAAACAAAAATGGAGACAAATGACTTAATGAGGGAAAACTTCTATTTATACAAATCGAAGTAGCATCTCAACGCTACCAACATTGATTCCAGCATTTCGTAGCGTCGAGCAAGGCTTGTGCGTGTGGATTTGCTACAACGTCTACACGGTTTAGACAGCGTCTAAACGCTACCATCTTCTTCAACATTCTACCTTTGCAAGCGTCTTGATGCTCCTAGGCAGGGTTGATACGCTCTCTTCAGGGGCATTTTGGTCATTTCACTAGTTCTTCTTGCTCGATTGCTCAAATGACCTCCAAGTTACATCGAATTAATTCTGTTTGGATGCAAACGCTCCAAAATACTCCTTATGCTCGATTACCTACAAAATCACTAGCTAAGCACATGAAATCTATCTAACTAGCACGAAATAGGAAAAATAAAATATGACTTTTCTGGTTCTATCAATTGATTAAATATGGATAAAGCTTTCAAGCCTATAAAGTAAAAGCGATGCACATTAAACAAGGAGATGAAGCAACAAGATCTGACTTACAAAGTTTGATAAAAGAAAAAAAAAAGTGGAAGCAACTGGTCGGTGTTACACGCAAGCGCACGCGATCGAAGTAATATAAAATGGTATGTGAGTACCAAGTATCGATCCCAAGGGAACGGTGTAACAAAAATATTGTAAAGCAAAGTGTAAGGAAAATTGCAACTAGAAAACTAAATTGCAAAAATATTGTTGGGATGGTGTGTTGGTAAAATATTGCAGAATCAAAAAATGATAATATTGGAATAAAGAAAAATTGCAAAATCTAATTTGCAGACTCGAGAAATGGCAATATAGGAACAACAAACTAGATAAACTTAGAAATTGAAATTGTAAAAGAATTTTGAGATAAAGATGGGGCTCAAGAATGTCATTGCCCTAAATTGTAATTGCAAACCAAAATTACAATTCCAACCTACTGCACACTGAATTGTAAACCAAAACTGTTTCTCCTATTCACCTTGAATTTAGGGTTTTAGGAGGCTAAGTGAGTGACTTATATGTCTATAGTCCCTCTATCTTAGATCATTCGGCTCAACAATTTTATGGATTTTGGAGTTCATAATCCCTATGTCTAGGGTAAGGATTGGCTGATGTCTAAGCTCTTTTTCTCCATCACTTGTGTGAAATCCGCTTATCACTAAGCTTGAGTTGCTACCCTAGTTGATCAATCTAAGATCTCAACGGAAATTTATTCAACACAAACAAACAATTGAGATGTAGGCTTGGTTTTTATTGAAATTTTGGCTACATTTACTTCTTAGGGAATTCACATCCTTGAACCCCCTAAGAAGTTTTAGCTCAAATTGAAAGTAAAAATTCTACAACTAATTTTAGAATAAAAACCCATATTAGAGAATTTAATTAAGTTACTACTAGTGATCAAAACTAAAGGAATTGTTACAAAATTTCTACTTAATCAGTAATACACATTAAAATAAGTGGAACAATAGTAATTAACATAAATCTGGAAAAGTAGCTAAATAAAGCTTACAAAATTTCTCACTTTGCACAGAAAACATAAGGTAACTTGGTTTCAATTTTTGATCAAAACATCTACGTATGAAGAAAACCAAAATCGTGAACAACAGTACATAAATAATAGAGGCAACAAAATCAAACCCTTTGCAAGTTACAATCCAAGGAACACAAGTACAATAAAACAGAGTTAAAATCTTGCAAGAAACAGAATCAAAATTCTTGCAAGAAAACAGAATTTTAATAGGACAAAAAATGATCTTAAAAATAGAGTCGCATTCCTCCTCCATTTCAATCGACTTCATCCTTTTACTATCTCTAGGAAGCGATCAGCCTTAACAATCCAAGTTTGACTTGAATTGGATTAGAAAATCGAGAAGGAAAAGCTGGGACTTCTGGTAGAAACAGAGTAAAAATGTGCAGAAAAACAAAATGCTTCGAATTGGAAACACACGAACTAAAATCTCCCCCAAAAAATAAATTAAAACCCCAACTTCTTCACTTGAATTGATTGGATTAATCGAAAGAAGAACAGGAAATGAACTTATAGTAGCTTTCGGTAATACAGAAACAAAATTGAAGAAATATGAAAAAAAAAATGCAGAAAACAGAATATTAGTGTTGACGGAAACCCACGAAATAAGCTCCAAAAACGTCTCCAAAATGAATTGCTTAGCTCCAAATCTTCTTCCCCCTTTATAGGCCTTCATTAGGGTTAAAGAATGCCCAAATTTCGTGCTCAAAATCCCCCAAATCATGTTGTAATTGAAGATTTTTGGAATGGGTTAAATGCAATTTTTTTTTTCCTTTTTTGAACATTTCTACTGCTCCAGATTGCAAAATCACGATTTTGCAATTTGATTTTGCAATTTCTACATTTCCTGCTCCAGAAACAATTGTAGAATCACGAATTTGCAATTTGATTTTGCAATTTCCACATTCCCTGCAAACAAACTTAGCTTTTTTAGAATCTTATCTAATTGCCTTCATTCTTATTCCTTTCTTATTTTCAAGCAACTTTCAACTATTTTCAAATGATCTTAAGACAAAACAAGAATATTTTAAGTAATTAGGAGTTAAATAACCCTTAATTCTAAGGCTTATTAGCAACAAGTAGGGGTGTACACGGGTTGGGTTGGGTTGGGTTGGGGGGTTTTTTGGGACCAACCTAAAAATTCGAGTTGATCGGGTAGGAATGACCCGATCAAGGGTTGCAACCCAACCCAACCCAACCCTATATTTTCGGGTTGGGTTGGGTTGTGTTGGGTCGTCGAGTTGATTTTTTTAAAAATTTTCTTAATTATTTACAATAATCTCTACTCGAATTAATAATTAAAATCACATAAAATTCAAATATCCAACTTCAAAGTTCATAGCATCTTAATCTTCGTTACAATCTTAGATAAAAAATAATATAAGCTCACAAATAATGTAGGGTTTCATTTCACTTTCATTTATAAGTATATATATATATATATATTAAAAATAAAAATACATAAATTTCAGGTTGGGTTGGGCCAACCCGAGCCTACAAAAGGCCAACCCGAGAACCCACACGAAATTTCGGTTCTCCAAAATTCTAACCCAACCCATACTGAAAAAAAAAATCCAACCCAACCCAACCCTTATGTTTTGGGTTGGATAGTCCGGGTTAATCGGGTTGTCAGTTTATTTGTACACCCCTAGCGACAAGCCGAAGAAGTCGAGGCTAACCCTAGGTTGAGGTAGACCCTAAGTCGAGGCCGAGGCCAACCTGATAACACTCATTTATGAGTGTTATTTAGCTCTAAAAACTAAACTTATTGTTAAGAAAGAAAGCGCTTATTGATATATTTTATGTTATTTAGATTGATTTTGATTAAAAACAAGCTTTACATGAATTTAAAGACATAATTTGTGAATAAAAAAGAAATAGGTGTAAATAGAATAGATTTTGTTAAGAAAGTGTTAAGCTTTGTTGTTTTTGTGCGGAGGCTGGAAATGGGTCAAATTGGGCTAGGCTTGCGACTACAATCAGAGAACAAGTGCAGAAATTTTTCTAACTATTGAAACGGAAAGATTGCGTCGGCCTTGTGACTGTAATTAGACCTAATTCGACAAAACTTTCCAGATTTGCGTAATTGGCAGATTTTTAGAAGATTCTCAAGCAAATTTTCTCAAATCAAGGAATCTTTTCGTCTAAGTCTTATCACACTAATCTCAGCAGCAAACCCTAGATATTGAGATCTATAAAAGGCAGCCCAAGCTTCATTTTTGGGAGAGCTCGAATCTTTACACTCCCAACATTCTATCACCTTTTTATGTTATTCACAACCGCCACTCTGAGTTCCTCTTAGGTTCTGTTTGAATTCCTTTCAGACACAAATTTCTAAAGAAAAGGTGTAAAGTATTGTTCTCCTTGAAAAAGGTTGAACGATATAGAAATGAGGAACAAGCATAGGATCTTTTGTTCTTTCAATTCTTGTAATTTATGTTTGTCACTTTAGTTGCTGATTTTCAATTTCAGTTCAAGTGCAGTTTCTGTTCTATTTTTCTAATTCAAAGTTTGAGTTATAGCTTCATTTTTTTTCTTCATTCTAGTTGTACCTTTTCTTTTACAACATTAAAGTGCACTTCATTCTCTACTTTCAATGAAATATTATTCTTTACTTTTCAGCCTTTTCTTTCTTTCCTACTTTTCTTTTCTTTACCATTATGAGCTAAACTCCTTGGAGGGGATTCAATGATGTGGATATACCCTAAAAAGAATGGGAGCCTCACCATATGTTTAAGTAGCTTTGCTCAACATTTAGCATAGTTTACTTTTATTGAGTTTAAATTTCATTGTTAGCTTAAACTGACCATTTGAGTTAGCATAGTTTGTGTGAGATTTAAAACTGAAAAGGTTGGATTAAACACGTGTTTTCATAAAAGTAATCTAGGAAAAGAGTCTAGAAATAAAACTTTGTTTTTTGTACCTAGACATAGGGTAAAAACCTTTAGAGTCTTAAAAGCTCTTGGAAAAGGGGTTGAATAGGTGTTGAATTTGATTCACTATGTTAAGTGTCAATTAGGGTAGGTTGCGAGCGCAATCCAGTAGCATTCTGCTTGAACCATATTGAACTCAAAGGAGAATGATGCATAGCATATATGTAGCAATCTCTGGACAAGGAGAATGGTGGGTGCATATTCCTTGGGGTTGAACTAGAATTGAATCCCCCATTTCTCATTAGTGTTTTCATTATCTTTTTAGCATTTCAGTATCTTTTACTTTTCACTCACCTCACAAACTTATCATTTTTGGTTACCTTAGGTTGCAAGTTAGAGAAGGTCTTTGTTGATCAAATTGGAAAAGTTTGTTAACCGTTCATTTGGGTTCGATACTTGGAGTACTTTTGTATATTACTTGTTTGACAGCGTGCACTTGTGTTCTTTTGCATTGGCAGTCATAGCAACCCTAGGCCAAAGTTGTGATTGAGACTGAGGTAAAGATCGAAGCCCTAGAAAGGTGAGTAAGCTACATCGACTGCAATCTCACTCACATTTTGGAGTTACTAGACAACCAGAATCATCTAGCAAGGACTAAGGAAAATATATTTGTTCGAGACCCTGCTAAGGGGAAAGTGCCAATCGTTGAGGACATGGGAAAAACAAATGCTCAAAACCAAAAATCAAATGAAAGTCTAAAACTTGGTGGGAATCAATCAACGAAGCAAATATGACGAAATCAAACCTACGAAATCTGATCGAGGAAAAGTGGAAGCCAAAGGATGAGGCCAGGGCCCAAGAGATTGAGGCCAACCTCAGTCCAAGGCCGAGGACAACCCTATGATGGTAAACAAGATCTAGGAGACTTATTGATCCTTGATGGGACTTCAAGAAGTGTTCGACGTAATACCATGCATAACCTTTTTGTTTTACCATTGATCAGAAAATTGGGAAGTAAATCAATAGGTTCCTTCAAGAAGAAAGAGATCAACTCAAATCTCAGATGCACCTATTGGTAATAAAGCAACGGTCGAAAGAAACTTCGATTGTCATAGCAAATAGACTACAAATATGTGATACACTTCAATAAGGAGGCTTTACAGATTAAAAGATACACTGAAGAGCCAACGTTGGTTGCCACAACAGTTGGACTACATGATAAGAGGATTCCTTCAATCCATAGATAAGAAAGAGCCCTCTAGTGATGAGGTCACCTCAGTCTCATCCAAAGAAGGTACGTTCCAAGGACAAACAAGAAGAAATTCAAGGATTTTCACACACCGCCCTGACTAGTAGCTGAGGTCGAGGCCGACCATCACCGACTGTGGAACCATTTTGTTGATGTGAAAGAGTGTGGAGTTGGAATTCCACTTAACTCTTTTGATGAAGAATGGTACGAGTACGCGCTCAGGTTCAACTTTAAAACTTCAAATGATGAGGTCAAATATGAAGCAATTATTGTGGAATTGAAGAAAATTCCAAGATCTCAAAATGCAAATGCCAATTAGTAGCAAGCAGCATATGAGATGTAATTCAACAAAACTAATTCCGATAGAGATCCTGTTTGAACCAACCACATGCAAGGGAGAAATAATAAAAAATTGGCAAGCCAAAAACATAAGAAACCGAAGTCGAGGTCAAGGTGGCTAAGGCCAAGGTGGACGAGCCCGAGGCCTACATGATCATAAATTGGGGGCTAGGTCAATCCACTCCTCGTTAAAAATGAAGTTTGTTCAACCTAAGGGTTCAACAAATACTTATAACGATGAATCAAAGGCCAAAAGCACAAAATAAGCATCTTAACTGAGCCTAAGATGGCCGAGGCCGAGGTGACCCAATTTCCTTTGAGTTGGTACACCACACTTGAATCTTTTGATCAATCTCCATGTAATTATAATCACCTTCATCACACCGTGTTGGATTAGCCTGCATCAGAGTCATTTGAATCAACAACAACATTAAGATCATCACGCCCAGAGATGAGTGTCTTGTGCAGGCAAGAGAATTTGACCCAAGCTTATGAGGAGGCCAAGGCTGACCCTAGAGGTGGGTAAAAAATTGAGTGAGTTTCTCACCTTAAGGTGAGATAAATGAAGTAAGGCCAAAAGAAACAAGAATATCTTCCTAATTAAGCTAAAATCAAGGAAGATTTGGAAAAGAACTGGAAGTTGGGTCAACCCACTCCTAGTTAAATGCAAAACTATTATCACCATGCAAAGGTACAACAAAGGATAAAACTAAAGGTAGAAAGCTCATATGTACACGTTAATTGAGCTCAAGATGGCCAAGGCCGAGGTGACCCAAACATTATCTGGGTGTTCTTCACAAGCTTGCTCCTACATTGGATAAGTTATGACATGTGCTAAGAGCTCATATGTCAACCTCGACCAAGGCCGAGGTGACCCAAATTCTATCTAGGTGTTCTTTAAGCATGCCCCTACTCTGAACAAGCTATACCATGGGCTAAGAGTTCATGTGACCACATCAGTCAAGGTTGAGGAGATCGAGGCCGAGGTCAACTAAATCTTCCTAGGCATATCTCAAGCATGACCCCAAGTTAGAAAATTGCATATTAAGCTCGATTCAACCAAATCCAAGAAGAGCACAAGGTATAAAATGTCATTTATAGAAATGACATATTGAGATGTCATATTAGTTTTATTACACAACTATACTTAGGTATGATTTCAACACAACAAACTCCTCCTTGAGTAAGAGGCTACTAAGAGGATATGTCTCCCTATAAAACAAAAGACAAAAAAAACTACTTGGAGAATGCATACAGAGTCATCAAAACATTTTAGAAGTTAGAAAAGTAAAATGGGGCCAAGGCCGACCACCCTCAAGTAAGTTCCTATGGACTTTTTGGTTTTGGACACATGGACGTGAGGCTTCTTCTTAGTTAAAATTCCATATATAGTAAGACTTAAATTAGTTTTACTTATTAGAGTTTGCTTTTTTAAACTAAAAGTTCATAAAAGTAAGACAATGAAAATAAGTAGAAACCAAAGATGGATCTTGCATTCATTGGTAAAAAGTCTTACAATATGAGAAAAAAAAACACAAATACAAGAGAAAAAAGTTGAAAAGAAAAGTATCGGTGCTCAATCATCACCCTCTTCGTTGGAATCATCATAATCAAGAAAAAGCAGAGAAGGTCGAGGCCAACCTTACTTTAGGCTGAGGCCGACCCTCCACAAATGGAGGTCACAAAGGGATATGCTTCCCTATTAAACAAAAGTAAGAAAAATGGTATATGTCCCTCTGTTAAACAAAAAATATCTAGGATTTAGACTTATTAGGATGAATGAAAGTAGAACAATTCAGAATCAAGGAAAAAGTGAAGGAGGTTAAGGCCAACTTGGTTCAATTCGATCGATCAAACCAGACATGTGCTCATTTGTCTCTGTCTCTATAAGGCCTTCCAATGTATTTTCCTCATGAAATTCTCACACTATGAACTCAATATCAGTTCTCTCTTTCTCCTCCAATAACAATGAAGCTACAAGCCAGAAAAGAACACTTTTGAAAAGCGAGAAGCTACAAACACCACAAGATGGCCAAGAATTTCCTCCTACGGGAGATTGGGAAGCCTAGAATAGTCCTTACAGGGTTTGATGGAAATTCCACTTGAAATTCAAGAACTACCTTGAATTTATATTTTCTCCAAGAAAGTGGCACAGATTGCAAATCCAGAGGAGAATCTTAGCCTCCAAGAAAGACCAAAATGTTCCTTATGGGGTTGGACAACAATCTTGGGGAAATCCATGGATGAATTCGTAGAGCCTTAAATTTTATTCAGGAAAATGGACGAACACATGAATCCAAAGGAGAATCTTACCCACTAGGAAAGACCAAAATGTTCCCTACAGGGTTGTATGGCAATCCTGGGATGATCTGAGACGCAAAAAATATCACAGAACCGTAAAATTCTTACGGAAAAATGGAGAAACCAACACTCTAGAAAGACTGGAATATTTTCCACTGGGTCAAACAACAATCATAGGGAGAATTCAAGGTATACCTTGAAATAACATAATGACTCCAAAACTTTAATAGGCTACTCCCAAGTCAGGCTTTATGCATTTAGGTCACACGTTTACATCCAAAATCCTAACTAGGGAGTGAAGGCTAATGTTATGGGTTGAATTGGACCACAAAGATTGGCTAGAAAAGAAACAATAAGTATCGGCCAAACAGAGGTGAAAAAGCCCAAAACAAACTAGATGGACTAGAACCAAGCAAAGGAATGGACCAAGGAGTGAATGAAAAAGAAAATGGGCTTGGGCCAAGACCAAGCCAATGCTCAACCGAGGTCAAGGCCTTGCAAGGCTCAATGATGCACCTTGCCTCATGTCCCTTAACTTCTGCTAACTCCAGCCCGATCCAGTCCTTTCTAATCCTAATTCGATGAGGAAACCCCCCAAAACCCTAAGAATGAGGTATTTAAACTCTCCCTCGAGGAGAGAGAAGAAAAGTTCATATTCCAGCCACCATACTTATCAAGAAACCCTAATTCTCTCGATTCTCTTACTGACTTAAGCATCGGAGCCTGTGTAGCCTACACCACATCGATGTGCAAGTTTTTCTTTTCTTGTAGGTCTCATTATTCCCTTCAAATTTATAAATCTATTGTTGTTGTCACAGGAGGTCAGGTGCATTCTCCTGTCCAAAATTTGGCAACAAAAAACTCAAAAAAGAAAATTTGAAATAAAGAGATTAGTTTTCCACACATTATAATATAGTTTAGTCCGAAAGCAAAAGCCAACATGAGCATAACTCAATTGAGATAAAGCTTGTAGTCTCGACCAAGAGGTTAGAGGTTCGAATCCTCCACTCCTCATATATTACCCCAAAAAAAATTAAAAGCAAAAAATTGGTTTTATTTAAAAGAAAAAGTGATTCTCTTTAGTAATGACATTTTTTTGGTGATGGGGAATCAAGGAGTCAAATTAGAAATCTTTCCTTCATTAAACAAAGTTTTGTGATTATTATTTTTCTTTTTGTATTTTATGCCATCCAAATCTATTTTGAAGGTCAATAATCTCATGATTTACATTTTGTTTATTTTTAATATATACAGATAGATAAATTCAGTGGAAGAGCCATGACTTGTCTGATGTGTGGAAAAATTGCTCCTCCTCACCAACCTGTTGAGGGAGGGATGGATCAACAACTCCACTCATTACCATTCCAACAAACACCATCAAAGAAATTTCATTTCCATTATGATTGGTTCAATTACTTTTGATTTCCATTACGTTTGCAGCTCATTTTCATTACAGTTTAGGAAATACACCCTAACATCAATTCAATTCTACTTATTTCCTAATAAAAGTCATATTCTTTTTTTATAATCAATTATTAAAAATATAGATGATTTTGAAACATCATAAACTAGTTTTATGATAATATTTAGGTTAAATTATAAGTTCAGTCCCCAAATTTTTAATCTTGTGTCTAATAAACATCTGAACTTTAAAAAAATGTCTAATAGGTCTTTAAGCTTTCAATTTTGTATCTAATATGTTTTTAAATTTTGAATTTTGTGTTTAATAAGGTCTTCAACTTTTAATTTTATGTCTATAATTAGAGGGGATGAAAAAAAATACAGATATTGTCTAAATGAACTTCTTGACAAGTTGCTTCAAAAACTACCATGTTGTACTGTAACGACCCCAAATTTCGGCCTAACTTAGGGACATTACTGAACTTACAACCTATATGCCCCGAAAATTTCGGCAGCATAACGGCGTAACTACAAGATAACCAATTTTTTTCTGGCTCCTGTTAAACAAGAAATCTACACTTCAACCATCCAAAGTAACTAAGAACAACATCCACATCCTCTGGCTACAGTTCAGCACACCCAAACTCCCAGAATAAACAGAATCTCAACAACTTAGAACAAACTTAAATCAAATAGGTTAGCAGAAACAAAAGAAAGTTTTAGCAATTAGGACTTTCAGCTCGTAACCTAATTCTACCAAAAGAACCTATCTATTCTTCGAAAACAATAAAGAATGGAAAGGCTTACGCCAAACACCTATACAAAACAACTAGAATCCTATTTATGCAATTCAAAGAAAATCAACACTAAGAAAGCACGTAAATCTAATAGTGTCCTCTCATCACGTCTCCTCGTCTGCATCACCAGTTTCGTAGAGCTTCTCCTCACTTGCAAAATCTTTTGGTTGTGGGGGGGGGGGGGGGGGAGTCAGTACAAAAGTACTCAGTAAGTAGCTCACACCTGATGAGCCACCAAACATCAAGCAGCAAACAACATGCTATACACAACATTCAACATGCTTATCCAAAGTAAATTAACCAACATCATGTCATGCATACATAAACAAGTAAACTATGCATCATTATGCCATGCTTACATAACCAAGTAAACTATGCATCAGATTCACCTTACACATGAATTCCCGCATCATGCCATGCTCACTCGGTTCTACTCAACACTCATGTTTAGCCCTCACCAAAGCTCTCCAAGACTGACCCTTCGAGAAGCATCGACTCCTGACCACTGTTAGCAAAGCCTCAATACTTCTCTATGGAGCTCGATATTCGACCCTTGTCCAATGTTACCAAGGTCTCGAACTGTGCATCGCCCCTTGACCATTTGTACCCAAGGTGCACTGATGACTTAGCAATGCATTGGCCCAATTCCGGCACCCAACACATGCTTTTTAGATTCATCACACCGGCCCTTGACCATTTGTACCCAAGGCCTCGATGCTCCTCTTATTCCAATGGTGACAATACCACCCCTCGACCATTTGTACTCGAGGCTCACTGGTACTCACCCTATACTTCTTAGTAAAACTCACAAGGTCCACTGACCTCCTCACAACCTCACCCTATGCATGTTCCCTAAGCATGCTACTAAACCATGTCTCATGCCCAACAAACATGCTCATACATACTTTCAAACTCATTTAATCAACATACCAACATCATGTAAACTTCACAAATCCACATATAAACATGCTCATCAAAAGATACAACAAAGTACAAAATATACATAACGGGCACAAATTAAACAAGAAACATAGAACATGATGCACACAATCAAACAGACTCATCAGGTAGAATTCTACTTACTAAATGTATTAAAGCGCCCTTAAAGTAAGTCGATAAGGTTCCCAAAAACGACTTTAAACTTAGTTTGTATAGTCCGAAACTAATACCAATCCTAAACAAGGAACAAGACTAAGTTAAGGCATTTAAAAAGGTTGCGAAAAGGTCTAAACTAATTATTTTCACCAAAACTCACCGATACGAACTTGATCCCTTATTGGAAGGTTATTCGAACGAGTTCGAATTGGCTAGGAACTACAAACAAAATTCTCAAAGGTTAGCAACTGAACTAAGGTACTTTAAATGATTTTGAAAGGATCTAAAGCGTGTCAAAACTTACCAAACAGTGCCGAACTGATTAAAACTCTGCTGTCAATCCCGTTTTTGAAACTGCTTCAAATGTGGGTTGTTTTGAGTCCAAACAAGATAAAACTACAAACCAAAGGTACTTAGGGTATGGGTAATCCAAAACTAAAGTCAATTAAGCATGGGTGAGAGACAAACCTCGTCAAACAGGAAGAAGTTCGGGTAAGTCTGCTGTAAATCCCGTTTTTTACAGAAAATTGCTTCAAATGAGGGTTGTTTTGACTCCAAACAAGCTAAAATTGTAAATCAAATGTGTTTAGGGTATGGGTAATCCAAAACTAAAGTCAATTAAGCATGGGTGAGAGACAAACCTCGTCAAACAGGAAGAAGTTCGGGTAAGTCTGCTGTAAATCCCGTTTGTTACAGAAAATTGCTTCAAATGAGGGTTGTTTTGACTCCAAACAAGCTAAAATTGTAAATCAAATGTGTTTAGGGTATGGGTAATCCAAAACTAAAGTTTATTTAGCAAGGGTATGAGTTATACCTCGTCGAATTGAAGGAAAAAGCATGGGTCTCGCGTCTGTGAGTTCGTTGGCAGCCGAAGAGGTCGCCGGCGTCGTGGTGCTTGTCGTGTGACGTCGCCGGAGAGAGGGGTGAGATGGTGTCAGCTTGGTCAAAGAAGAAGATGGGTATGTGTTGTTCCAAAAGAAAAAAAACGTGAAAGGGAGAGAGGAAGAAGATGGAAGACTAGGGATATTTTTCTTTTTCTTTTACTTTCATTTTCTTTAATAGGCCAACATAAAGTCCAATTAAAAACCATAAAACAAATAATTTATCTTCTAATCTAGGTAAATTTAAGGAGGAAATCTTTGGGTAAATCTTTGGGTTTTCAAACTTAAATCTAAAATTCAACATATACTTAATTTGAGACTTTAAAAAAAAAACATTACCCAATAATCCAAAAAGAATTTAATTAACTTAATTCAATCACTTAATTCCAAATTCCAAAATAACTCCAAATGACAAAATTAGTCGAACCTGAAAACGCGGGGCGTTACAATCTCCCCACCTTAAGAACTTTCGTCCTCGAAAGTCTGTTGTTCGAACAACTCAGGGTAGTTGGCTCTAATCTCGTCTTCTCTTTCCCATGTTGCTTCTTCAGTCTTGTGGTTCCTCCATAGCACTTTTACCAAGGCGATATGTCGATTCCTCAGAACTTTCGTCTCTTTAGCCAAGATCCTTACAGGCTTTTCTTCAAACGACAAATCCTCGTTCAACAATAAGGGCTCTGGACTTAACACATGTGAAGGGTCGCTGACATACTTCCTTAGTAACGACACATGGAACACATTGTGTACTGCTGACAAGGTTGGTGGCAACGCTAGTCTATAAGCAACTGGACCGATGCGCTCCAAAACCTCGTAGGGTCCTATAAACCTAGGGCTAAGCTTTCCCTTCCTACCAAAACGCAAAACCCCTTTCATTGGTGCCACTCGAAGAAACACATGGTCGCCAACGCTAAACTCTAAATCTCTGTGCCTAGAGTCAGCATAACTTTTCTGTCTACTCTGAGCAACCTGCATCCTTGCTCTTATTTTCTGAACAACATCATTAGTCATCTGTACCAACTCAGGACCCAACAAGACTCTTTCACCAACCTCGTCCCAATGGACTGGTGATCTGCACTTCTTACCGTAAAGGGCCTCATAAGGAGCCATCCCGATGGTCACTTGGTAACTATTGTTGTAGGCGAACTCTATCAAGTGCAAGTATGAATCCCAACTACCTCCAAAGTCCAGCATGCATGCCCGAAGCATATCTTCAAGAACCTGGTTTAGCCGCTCAGTCTGGCCGTCAGTCTGAGGATGAAATGCGGTACTGAAATCTAACTGAGTGCCGAGTGCCTTTTGTAAGCTCTTCCAAAACGTAGAGGTAAAACGAGAGTCCCTGTCAGACACAATCGACACCGGAACTCCATGAAGTCTTACAATTTCCTTTAAGTATAGTTCTGCCCACTTTTCCACTGGATAAGTGGCCTTGCCTGGAATGAAATGAGCAGATTTCGTCAAGCGGTCCACCACCACCCAAATTACAGTGAAACCTTTCACTGTCCTTGGTAGACCGGTAATGAAATCCATAGAAACTTTTTCCCACTTCCAAACAGGAATACTTAAGGGTTGCAATAACCCAGCAGGCCTTTGCCTTAAAGCCTTTACTTGCTGACATGTTAAACATTTACTGACAAATTGAGCAATCTCTCTCTTCATGTTATGCCACCAGTAGTGCTTTTTGAGGTCCTCGTACATCTTGGTGCTGCCAGGATGTATTGAAAAAGGTGTGTTATGTGCTTCCTTCAACAACTCCCTCCTCAAGGGGTAGTCTCTGGGCACACACAATCTACCCTGGTATAACAAGGCAAAGTCATCGGAAAGAGTAAAACTTCCTTGTCCAACCTCGCTTAAGCTTGAGATCAAACTTGGATCCTCTTGTTGGGCATCTATAATTCGTTGTCTTAGACTCGGCACCACTGAAAGTCGAGCTAACAATGCTGAGACATCTTCCACTGCCAACTCAACCTCTAAAAGATCCAACTCCTTTAGTAACGGACTCGGGGATGCCACCAAAGATGCCACACTTGCTGCTCTCCTGCTAAGGGCATCTGCCACCATATTAGCTTTGCCGGGATGATAGTTAATCTCACAATCATAATCCTTAACTAACTCCAACCATCTCCTTTGCCTTAGGTTAAGTTCTTTCTGCGTGAAGAAGTACTTCAAACTCTGGTGCTCGGTGAAGATTTGGATCCTTTCTCCATAAAGATAATGCCTCCAAATCTTCAAGGCGAACACCACAGCTGCAAGCTCCAGGTCGTGAGTGGGATAATTAAGCTCATGTACCTTTAGTTGACGCGAAGCATAAGCGACAACCTTCCCATGTTGCATAAGTACACAGCCCAACCCTTTCCTTGAAGCATCGCTATACACCACTAATTCTCCAGTTTCGTCTGGAATGGCTAACACTGGGGCAGTAGTCAGTCGTCCCTTTAACTCTAGAAAACTCTTCTCGCAGTCCTCACTCCTAGTGAAAGTGGCATTCTTGCGAGTCAACTGAGTTAGGGGTGCTGCCAAACTGGAGAAATGCTGCACAAACTTTCTGTAGTAGCCGGCCAAGCCCAGAAAACTTCGAATTTCAGTCACTGAGGTAGGTCTAGGCCAATCACGAACCGCTTCTACCTTAGCAGGGTCCACTGCAATGCCATCCTTTGTAACTATGTGCCCGAGAAACGCAACTTTATCCAACCAAAATTCGCACTTTGAGAATTTGGCGTAAAGCTCATTGTTCCTCAAAGTCATCAGGACCCGTTCAAGGTGCTTCTCATGCTGCTCCTTAGTCTTAGAATAAACCAGTATGTCATCTATGAACACTATCACAGACGAGTCTAAAAAGTTCTTGAAAACCCGATTCATGAGATCCATAAAAGCTGCAGGAGCATTAGTAAGTCCAAAAGACATCACAGTAAACTCGTAATGTCCGTACCTGGTCCTGAAGGCAGTCTTTGGGATATCGGCCTCATTGATCCTTAACTGATGATAACCTGAGCGTAAATCTATCTTCGAGAACACCTTTGCTCCTTGAAGCTGATCAAACAGGTCGTCAATACGAGGGAGGGGGTACTTATTCTTCACTGTCACCTTATTCAACTCTCGGTAGTCAATACACAGCCTCAATGACCCATATTTTTTCTTCACGAACAACACCGGCGCACCCCATGGAGACACACTTGGACGAATAAATCCTTTATCCAAGAGTTCTTCCAACTGCGCCTTGAGTTCTTTCAACTCAGCTGGTGCCATTCGATACGGCGCTTTAGATAATGGGGTTGTCCCGGGGAAAAGATCTATGCAGAAATCAACTTCTCGCGCTGGAGGCAACCCAGGGAGATCCTCTGGAAAAACATCTGCAAACTCTTTCACCACGGGTACTGAGTCAATGCTTGGAGCTTTCTGGCTAGTATCCACCACACTTGCCAAATATGCCCACGCACCGTGCTGCAAGAGGCATTTGACTTTTAGGGCAGATACAACTTTCGGACTTCCACTCTTCACACCCTTGAACTTGAAACCTTGGCCGGATGGTAACTTGAGGTGAACCTCCTTTTTGGCACAGTCAATGGTAGCTTGGTTAGCAGCCAACCAATCCATTCCCAAGATTACATCGAAGTCTTGCATGTCCAACTTAATTAATCTGGCATTAAGGGTTTGGCCCGCAATAGAAACTTCTCCTAACTAAACTACTTGTTGAGCAAGTAACACTGAGCCAGACGGTGTAGACACCAACAAAAGGAAACCCAACGGCTCTAGCTCTAGGCTTGCTTGCCGAACAAAAGTCGAGGAAATAAAGGAGTGACTTGACCCTGAGTCAAACAACACGAAAGCAGGAACACTAAAAATCAAGATAGTTCCTGAATTAAAGAATTACAAGACATAAGGTGGGCAAAATACAACAAATAAAATATCTAAATCAGGAGTAAGCATACCTGTAACAACTGCTTCGGTCTCTTCAGCATCCTCTCTGGTGAGCGCAAAAACACGGGCCTTCTGCTTGCCCTCCTGTGTTGGGGCTGGAGGAGCCTTAGGAGCTGGTTTCTGAGCATTGAGCACCTCCTTGTTCGGGCATTCTCTGGCAAAGTGGCCTTCCTTGCCACACTTAAAACACACTTTCTCACCTGTCCAGCACTGACCGCTATGGCGCTTGCCGCACGAGCTGCACAAGGGGAGGCTAGGAATTGGCTTTCGAGGCTGGTGACTGAAAGCTTTGGGAGGCTGACTAGCTGATGAAGAAGGAGGCTTCCTCTTAACTCCTGAGGTTGAACCAACCTCCCAACGGGGTTGCACTTTCTTAGCCACATGCTTATCCATTATTAGCGCGCTTCTAAGTGCTGCTGCGAAAGTTGTGGGTTCCTTTATAGCTACAGAACCTCTGATTTCTTCCCGTAAGCCTCTTATAAACCTCTTTATCTTTCGTTCTGGGGTGTTGACCAACTCCGACGCAAAACGTGAGAGCTCTGTGAACTTTCTTTCGTATTGAATCACTGACATGTCTCCTTGTGTCAGGTGGAGGAACTCGGTTTCTTTGTCGTCCTTCACGGTGTCAGGAAAGTAGTACTCAAAGAAAAGATCCTTGAACCTCGCCTAGGTGACGGGCTCATTCGCATGATTCTCAGAAGCTTCAATGGACTTCCACCAAACTCGCGCCTCATCACGAAGCATGAATACTGCCCCTCGAACCTTTTGGTGATCGCCGCAGTTGAGGTAATCGAACATTGCTTCCAGCCCGACGATCCATCGTTCCACTGCCATGACATCCTCTGACCGTCCATCGAAGGTAGGAGGCCCATATCTCTTAAAGTCTCTAATGAATTGGGCTTCATCCTGAAGACCTGGAGCCCAGTTTTGGTTACGAGGTTGCCTATCATTCCTCTGGGCCATGTTGTCGAATAGAGTTTGGAGGGCCTCTGCCGTGAGGAGTACGGGCGGGGCTGCATGAGGAATAGGCTGGTTTGCTTCCTCTGGAGCAGGTGGATTGACTTCCTCTACGATACTTGCTTCATCCTCGAGCCTACCCACTCGAGTCCTCGGTCGACCACGTCGTGGAGGCATAGTCTAGGTGAAGGCACAAAACACACCATAAACACACAATTAACAACTACTTAGTTAGCTCCAATATCTTATGCCTACTAGCAAGCAACACACAGAAGGTAAGCACAAACTATATAGTTTACTATGGGAGCATCCTATGCCTACTAACAACCAATCTTCAGACAATAGGCAGTCAAAGCATATAAATCATGATAAGCAATCAAGTCATACGATATTTACACAACGAACAATCCAAGTAGCTCAATCCCAAACAACATAGGTCAACATACCTGGTGATGGAGAGGAGAACGAGAAGGACAATTAGCTCTAAACTACCTTAACAACCTAGTTTTTCTAGGTCAGTCTACAGGAACAACTCCGCTCTGATACCAACTGTAACGACCCCAAATTTCGGCCTAACTTAGGGACATTACTGAACTTACAACCTATATGCCCCGAAAATTTCGGCAGCATAACGGCGTAACTACAAGATAACCAATTTTTTTCTGGCTCCTGTTAAACAAGAAATGTACACTTCAACCATCCAAAGTAACTAAGAACAACATCCACATCCTCTGGCTACAGTTCAGCACACCCAAACTCCCAGAATAAACAGAATCTCAACAACTTAGAACAAACTTAAATCAAATAGGTTAGCAGAAACAAAAGAAAGTTTTAGCAACTAGGACTTTCAGCTCGTAACCTAATTCTACCAAAAGAACCTATCTATTCTTCGAAAACAATAAAGAATGGAAAGGCTTACGCCAAACACCTAAAGGTGACCAAACTCCTGGCTTCAATACTAAAGGTGACCAAACTCCTGGCTCAGGCTAAGGATGGTTCACCTTCATGGCTGTTTCTGCTTCAACATTGGAGGTGACCAAACTCTTGGCTTAGGCTAAGAATGACTCACCTTCACGACTGCTTCAACTTCAATACTAGAGATGACCAAACTCCTGGCTTAAGCTAAGAATGACTCACCTTCATGGCTGCTTCAACTTCAACACTAGAGGTGATCAAATTCCTTGCTAAGGATGGCTCACCTTCACGGCTGCTTCAATCTCAACATTGAAGGTGACCAAATTCCTTGCTAAGGATGACTCACCTTCACAGTTGTTTCAACGTCCTCGTTGCTCCAACTTTGAAGGTGACTAAACTCCTAGCTTAGGCTAAGAATGGCTCACCTTCACTGCTGCTTCATGACTACTTCAATTTTGGAGGTGACCAAGTGGCTTCCTCCTTTGCTGCTTTAACTTTAACGAAGATAAAATGAGGCCACAAACGAAGACGAAGATGAAGCCTCCTAACTTGGCAGAACAGCAAGGGACAGCGAACGAAACCTCCTGACTTGGCGGAAGAGCGAGCGAAGGCGAATGAAACCTCATGACTTGATCGAAAAGCGAGTGACAACGGCGAAGCGTTCTAACTTAGTGGAGAAGAAAATGTCGACAAACGAAGCCTCTTGGCTTGGAGATGCGAAGCAACGACGAAGCGACCAAACTTGGAGACGGAACAATGACGAAGGCTCCAGACTTGGACATGGAACAATGGTAACTTTGAGGGGAACAAGGCTCGATCATACTTGAACTTGAAGACAAGTAATATTTGAACTTGAATTTGACAGTAAGCTAAGCTCGAATTTAAAATTGAGAGAGTGAATGTTCGTACTTGAACTTGAATGCGAGAGAAACTCGAACTTGTACTTGTAGCGAGCAAGGCTCAAACATACTTAAACTTGAAGATGAGTGCAACTCGAACTTGAACTTGATTACAATCGAAGCTCGAACTTGAACTTGAGGAAGCGAACACTCGAACTTGAACTTGAAGTGAGCAAAGCACGAACCCTGAGCTTGGAGGAGCAAAGCATGAACTCTGGACTTGGAGGAGCAAAAAACTAAACTTGGAGAGAACAAAACTCAAACTTAAAGTGAGCAAGGCTCTCTCGTATGCATCCGACTTGCCGCCTCTTTGCCAGTTCGTAAGTGAATACTTTCACCATGTGGGAAAGTACAATGAAGTGCAACGGTCGCACTCCTCTCAACTGACCTTGGCCCTAAAAGACTGAGATTTGGCAGAGTTCCAAAAAAAAATTGGATAACATTTCACCGAGCGACGACCTCTCCCTTGCAATGGAAACTGCACTCCAGCAGGAGCTTGAACAAACACTTCTTGAGATTGAAAGACTCAAAGTCCAGCTCAAGACTTTAGAAGCTAACCGGGAGAAAATTTTGACTCTCATCTCTGAGGAAGAGAAGTCCTCAGATCAACGACAACTCGAAGCCTCTAAAATATGTGAAGAAATGAGTGCAGTTGAAAGCGTCTCAATTGCCAGTGAACAAGATGTCGAGAGTCTTACAACGCTTTGTGATTACTTAGAGGGTGAGCGACAAGAACTGCGAGACTTCAAATGGCCAATTTAGCGTCTCTTTTTTTTCTTTTGTTTTCATTGCTATCTTGTAGAGGTTCCATTGGCCTAATTGGCCCATTTGTAATGCTATTTTCTCATGAAACAATAATAATATCTTCGAATTTTACTCATGACTTGGATTTTTTTGTTTATTGCTTTGACTGAATTGAAAGTTTTTATTTTGTTTCCTTTAAGTTGCCCACGTACCCTTTTAATGGAAGGGATCAAGTCATAACGTAGTTCACTAAATACATATTTTTTTCTTTCAATTGGGTTGTTCACCTTTTAAGCTCATGCGGGGTAGGAGCAACATGTAGTTTATACTCTTACGATTAGGAGTATTTACATTTTATGCATAAAATTTCTTGAGAAACTTTTCGTTCGTGGGGTCGATCCTTAAGCCATCTTTGTCAACAATCTTGCATGCTCCATTTGTGTAAACTTCTTTGACAATGTAGGGACCATCCCACTTAGTTGTAAACTTGCTTCTCGTATGTCGCGTTGTGATGATTGGCCTTCGAACAGTGAGTACGAGATCACAACTTGAAATGATTGTGGTATGAGATTTTTATCGAACGCTTTGTCATTCGTGCTTGATAACACTCCAACACTTGTTGAGCATCTAATCTTCTCTCATCGAGTGCTTCTAACTCTTGAAGGCACAATTTCGCATTATCTTCTGTTGTCAACCCTTCCTATACGACCATTCTCAATGACGGAATCTCTCTTTCCAAAGGTAGCACAACCTCTACCCCATAGACGAAGGAATAGGGAATGACTCCTGTAGGAGTGCGATGCGTAGTCCTGTAAGCCCAGAGTGATTCACCAATCCTTTCTTGCCAATCTACTTTTGTTTTGGAGACCACCTTCTTCAGCAAGATGCACAACGTCTTGTTGAACGCCTCTGCTAACCCATTTGTTGCAGCATTATACATGGATAACTTGTATTGCTTGAACTTCAATTTCTCAGACAACTTGACCATTAGACTGTTGGAGAATTGTTTCCCATTATCTTTCATGATACGATGTGGGATGTCGTACCAGTAGATGATGTGAGTTCGAACAAAGTCTGCAACATTTTCCTTATTGGCTTCTCTTAGTGTGACTGCTTCGACCCACCTTAAAAAGTAATTTGTTGCTGCAAGGATATAAGAGTGACATGTTGATGACTTAGGCGCTATTGGACCAACAAGATCGAGCCTCAAGCTTCAAAAATGCCATGAAGCAACAGATAGATGTAGAGGTTTTGGCGGCTGATGAATGAAGTTTTCATGGAATTGACAAGCTTCACACTTCTTTGCATACTCCATTGAGTCATGGATCATCGTAGGCTAATAGTAGCCCATCTTTTTCAATTGGAATTGAAGCTTTCGTTGAATCAGAATGATATATATAGATGATAGTGGGGATGAGTTGGAGCAGCTTGATGCACACCAAGAACAGGTTTGTGAGGTTGAAAAAGGTAGCGAAACCACATTGCAAGAGGAAATCCAGGTGATAGAGTATGAGGCTAAAAAGTCTACCCTTATTTTATCTCCAGAAACTTCTCTTAATCACGATCTTTCTTTTTCTTATACTCACGAGTCTAGTTTGTCTTCTTTTGATTTTTCTTCTTTTATTACATTAATTAAAAATACAAAAAATATTTTTGTTTCAGGGTCCATGAGAAGCTAGTGTTTCTACTAGCCCTGGTATGCTTTGTTAACTCTAGGAAGAGGGGCCCGAAGAAATGGGAGAATTTTTATGTACCTTGAGAGCCCACATGAGTCCCGTCTAGCTAGAGACATTAAACAAGCGCTTCTTGGGAGGCAACCCAAGTTTTCTATCTCTTAGTCTTTCTTTTATTTTTATGGTTTTCTGTTTTTCTTTTAGCTTTGTTTGTGTTGATCTTGTGTTCCTGTTGGTTGATGTTTTTAGGAGCTCGAGAATAATATCTCTCACATTGCACCCATTGATTAGGCTGAATCGAGGTGTCTCTCGCACTTCAGAGCAATATTACTCTTCCTTTTATCTTTTTAAATTGTCTTTAAGCATGCTGAAATAGATCTGAATAGTTTATACATTGAGGACAATGTATGTTTTAAGTGTGGGGGGATGTGTGTTGTTTTGATATGAATCTGAGCTGTTATTGATTTTTTTTTTTGAATTATATGATGATTCTGTTGCATCGAGTGTGATGAGAACGACCTGTGATATGTTCTGATTAATAATATTTTTACAATTTTTTGTGAAATATGAAAGCATGTCTAGAATTCAAGTAAATTTAAAATTTTTGCTTTGAATTTCTTGCAAGTTATGAGCACCTAGCCTGTCTTTTGTTAGTTTTGAAGGCTCATAGTAGTTTTATATTGTCCAAAAGTTTGTTGTCACTCCGATAGGCTTAAGCTCTAGTTTGATGGTTGACTTGCATGATAAGGTGTAATGTGTTACTTAGGAGAAAAAAAAATTGTTTGTTTTGCCTGTAAGAAAAAGAAAAGAAAAGAAAGAAAAGAAAAAACAAATTAAGCTTGTAATGTATTGAAAAGAGTTGAGGGTAAAAAAGCTACCCCTATCGTGATAGTTAGGCTACCTATCGAGCGAGTGCTCTAGGTAAGGGTCCCTACGATGGGTGTGTGAAAGCTAGTGCCCTTGACATTAAAATGATGCAAGCTTAGCCGGTTGATTTGTTCATTTTCAGGCACCTAGTAGCTTATTAACTTTTTTAGTGTAAGAATGCTAGAGAATTGGTGCTTGGGGCCAGTGTAGGGGGAAGATGAATGGAGGACTCTATAAACATATTCTAGGCTTGTAAAGACTACTTTAGGAGGGCTATGCACACACACACGCAAGAGATGTAAAGCTTAAATTCGACTTTGCTTGATGAAAAGTTGTGTTTGAGTATTTCCTTAAATTATTATTATTTTGTTATTTAGAACATTAAGGTTTGAGTCACTTTGATCTAATGGTGAATTCATATATGTGGCTTTTGTTTTTTCTTTGCTCGGGACTAGCAAAGGTTTAAGTGTGGGGGTATTTGATAGCATGTATTTATGCTATCTTATTTCCTATTATTTATGTTAGTTTTGTGATTATTTTGTTAGATTTTATGTTTATTTATCTTAATTTTGTAGAAACTGAGCTTACGGGCAAAACCAAGTGTTTGAGAGTATTTTAGTGGATATTGGAGCCTTTTGACGCTTGATTGAAAATTCAAGAAGATTCAAGATGTTATTTGAATATAAGGCACATTCTGAGAGATTCTACATCGAATCACGGTTCCAACGCATCGAATCGGAGGTCATTCGGACACCCGAGCAAAGAGATATAGCAAAAATAGTCTGTACTGTCTGCAGGGTAGCGTCGAGACGCTGTCTATAGCGTCGTGACGCTATGAAAATACAAAAAATACTGTTTTTCGCTAAAACACGCTTGGAAAAGAATTTTCTTGCAGCGTTGAGACGCTACCTCAAAATTTTCTATAAAAACCTCATTTTTTGCGCCGTTTTGAGATGCCAATCTGAGTGTTGGAGCCCTAATCTCGATTCCAAGCTAAAATTGAAGGTTTAGGGAGCAATTTGGAGCATTTGTGGAGCATTTTTGAAGATCCAAAGCTCGAGGGACATGGAGATCAGGACGGAAACGTGGGATCTGTAGGATCGGTATGGCAACCCTAGAGGGGGGGTGAATAGGGTTTCTTCAAACTTTATAAAACTTTTTACTAATGTGGGCCCAATTAAACAAATTAACACACTTTTTGCAACAATTAATTTAAACAAGAAATCATGCAAATAAATTCACCTCAAATTAAACAATAAATTTAACATTAACAATTTCAAACACCCTATTTAATTCTAAAAACAAGATTGGTAAAAAATATGTAAAAGTAAAATTATACCAACCAAGATAGACATCCAAGAACACTTAATTTTATGCAATATAATATAATAACAAATTAATTGTAAAAATGAAATAAGATAGGGATAGAGAAATTGACACCGTAAATTTATAGTGGTTCGGCACAACCCGGCCTACTCCACTCCCCAAGCTCCTCTTGGGTATTTCACTAGAACAATTACTCTTTCCACGGCTTAGAGTCTAACCGTTACAACGTTCTTTTTTCGGGAGCAAGAACAAACCTGATCCTTTCCACGGTTCAGGATCAAACCGTTACAACCTCTCTTTTTTGGGATCAAGAGAAACCCTTACAATGGATTGGAAGATGAAGAACAAGATGGAGAAACTCTCTCAAAGAGTAGATACACAAATCAAACCTCACAAGTATGTAAGAAAGGATTTCTTACAAGTAAAAGGCCTCAAGTGGCTATGAAAATTAAAGAAATTGAAGCTCAAAAATTTCTCAAAAATATTGGAAATGCTCTCCAAGAGAAGTAGTATTTTTCAGAATTTTTTTCACATTTTTTCCAAATTTTTTCGAGCCTTAAATAGAGGAGAAGAGCCAAAACTAGCCGTTGGGTGCCACGTGGCAGCTTCTGATTGGCGTTGGAAGTTTTCCTTTTTTTCTTTTTTTTTTTTTTTTAATATTAATTTCTTTTTCTTTTTCTTTTTAAAACTCAAATATGCCACGTGTCGTATTTCTATTGGTCCACGTGTGTGCCACATCATCGTCCACGTCATCCGACACGTCAGCAATTAGGACCATTCGAAGTGCCACGTCATCATCCACGTCGACGCCACGTCACTGACACGTCATCAATGTTGACCGTTGACCATCCACGTCATATGCCACGTCATCCATATATGCCACGTGTCACGCCATGTAGGATTTTTCTTGGATTTTGTTTTGCCCATAACTTCTTCGTTTTAATTCCGATTTGAATAATTCAAAAGGCGTTGAAATCGTTATTTCAAGCTCTACGATATGGATACTTCAAAACACTAAAATTATTAGTAATTAATAGCAGATTTGTTATCATCAAAATATTAATTAATTAATTAATTAAAATTAATTAATTTGAAATTAAGGGTCAAAAAAGCCAACAATCTCCCCCTTTTTGATGATGACAAATCACTAAAGAAAAATAACTTGAAGCTCATAAAAATCAAGGTACTACATGTGTCCAAGTAATAATTTTGATATAAAGCCAACATATTACCATAAAGTTCATACTTGAAAAATCACTCAAAATAATTAAATTAATTCTCCTCGTAAATTAATGCAACAAGATACAAAATTTAAAACATATTTTTCTTAAACTTCTCCCCCTTTGGAATCATCAAAAAGACTAATAAGAAAAATAAATATTAGCACTTTAATTCAAACTTCAAAAAATTCTCCCCCTTTCGAAATCAATTTAACACTTCCCGTTAATAAGAGACAAAAAGACATTTGACACATAATATAACTAGAGGGTAGATATATCAATCAAAATTTTCTCAAGTATTATAAAATGAATTTACTTTTAAAAAAAACAATAACTCCCCTTAAAAAGATAAATAATATGCATAAGAGAGGCATATATCAATAAAGCAATCAGAGAATTAATAATATCAAATTCTCATAAAAAAATGTATAACTCCCCCTAAAAATAAGCATTCTCCTCCTAATAAGAAATATCAATAAATGCCAAGGAGACAAATCATTCAAGTAAAATTTATTCAATAATAATAATTTGCACAATTTGTAAAATTTGAACATTTAAGGAGTTCACTCTATCTCAAACAAATCATCAAGTTTTCAATAAAATACTCATTTAGGAGTAATATGACATAAAGCAAATAAATTTCAAGAGAGCAATTTTAATACTCATGAAAATGCACTAAAATTTCCATATTTATAAAAGATACATTAAGCAAATTAATCTCAAAGTAATCAACTTATCAAATCTTAGTAAAATTCAACACATGAGATACCAAAGTATCAAATGTTATAAAATAAACACCAATTAATGAAAAAATAAATATTTATACCAAATAATAGAAAAAATGTCATTATGACCAAATATAAGCATGATAGCAATAAAAACAACATTTATACTAATTCGAGCAAAATAGCATCAATATATTATTAGATAACACATAAGGAGAATATTATCAAACAAATATAAGCATGGTAGCATATCAAATAAGGATTATACCAATTTTGAGTAAAATGCTAAAGATAATTCAAGAATATAAATCAATTCCATAAATATACTCCCCCTATGAAATAGAATTCAACGAATCTTCTCAAGCATTAAATAAGCACATTCTTTTCAAAAAAATTCTCATTCAACAACATACTCTATAAAGAACAAATATATTAAAAAGACACAATAACCAAACAAATATCAAATATTTTTCTTCAACACGTCAAAATTTAAAGAAAACAAATATCATCAAAAACATAAATTTTATCTTCAAGAAAGATACATAACTCATGCTCAAAAATCATCTAATTCCAAGAGAACAAACAATATATAGAATATTTCAAACTTCAATAAGATTTCCACCAAATCAAATATCCATAACATATCAAGTAATTCAAGTATTAGGCATTTTGGATAAATCTCAAAATCATAGTCTCAATATTCAAAATCAAGCAATAATAAAACGATCAAAATATCAAAAAATCATGAATAAAGTTAAATTCCAATAATGAGTAATAATATAAATATATGCCAAAATATAGATATTCAGGATTTTCTCATGGCATGTATAATTCAAATAATGAGCAATAGGAATTATGGATAAATTTCAAAATAATCAACTCAATTTACTCAAGAGGAAATAATCCAATAATTTACAAAGGCAATTATGTTCATAAAAGGAAAAAGTTATCAATAAGAGAAACATGTCAATAATCAATACAAACAAAATAAATTTTATTTAAGGACAAAATTTCACAACCAATAGGATTTAAGAAAAGATAAGTAAATCAAGGCACTTTCCCTATTAAAAGAGATTTGACAACTCTTTTCCATTTCTCATAATAACATTAAATAAATAATCAAACCATAATGCTTTAATCAAGGAATAGACATTCAAGTTCATAAAGCATTTAAACTCTATTTTTAAACTAACAAAACTTAATACCAATTGTAAGAGTGGATCTCAAACAACAATGTATCAAAGTGAGATGGTTTAAAAAGAATATTTTCAAACAACTTCTTTGACAAATTAATAACAAGAATTAATTATAAACACACAATAAAGGCATCCACAAAAGTTTTCAGAAATAATTTAAATCATCAAAGATTCAATTTTGAAAACCAACATGTAAACTATAAAAAATATTCAAATACTCAAAATATCAATTATATTGGACAAATTAAAAAAACATTAACACATAATAAGCCAAAATAGATTTAAAAAAAACAATTCCATGACATGTAATTCTATAAAAACAAAGCAATTGGAATTATATATAAATTTGAAATTAATCAATCTCAAATTTCTCAAAAGCACATAATCATGTAGTCTATAAATAGACAAACAATAAAGATAAATGTCAAACACAATATTCATAAATATCTCATGGGCATTTAATCTAATAATCACTAAAAATTTAGGAAATCAAATTCAAACATTTAAGCCATTCAAGAGATACAATTTCCATAATAAATGTCAATAGAATATTTATTTCAATAATTCAAAAATATATAGAATATAGAAAATGTGCTCCCTAAAATAAGCAAGGATGTTCCCTAAATATGCAACACACACATAAATGCATTAACATTCAAATTCAAAGGGTGCAAAAAAAAATTCAAATTCAATTATTTCAAATCAATCAATAATTACAAAAATATAAAGTTACCAAATATGAATCTTTCTTTGTTGGATTCAAGCAAGCCATAATAGTTGCTCCATTTGAATTAATTTACCAATTGAAGTCTAAGCAACCAATTGCTTCTTGAAATCACACCTACAAAGAAAGCTCAATCAAAGGATTTTGGTACCCATTTCTTGGGTCCTTCATTGTTAGTGAACATAGATTTTGGAACCCATTTCAAATTAGTTTCAACATTAATAGTGTTCATTCTTGGCAAATCACAAGTATGATATTTATGACCAATTTTGCCACATGAATAACAAGTAACATTAGGCAAGAATTTCTTTTTAACAAATTGATTTTTCACAATATTTTTTTCAAAGAAATTATTTCTAGGAGTATTTTTCAATTTAAAACAATTAGGTCTAATATGACCTTTAACTCCACAATAATGGCATGTAGGCACAAATCTTGATTTCATATGCATATATCTAGCATTTCCATGATTAGTCACAAATTTAGCATTATGCATACATTTGGATAAAGTATGGCCATGTTTAGGCACAAATTTTGATTTTTCATAGAAATCTCTAGCATTTTCATGTTTATGCTCAAATTTCACATTATGACCACATTTTGATCTAGCATGATATTGTCTAGGTACAAAATTTGAATTTCCATGGATATTTATAAATTTTTCATGCTTTTGTACAAATTTAGATTTAACAAAATTAGGCACATTGGGTAAAGCATCTTTAGGCATACTAGGGGTAGCTTTAACAAAGATAGTCTTAGAACTAGATAAAGAATTTTCATCCACATAACCTAATCCCCTTTTATCATTAAAAGGTTTACCCATGTCAATAATTTTATCTAATTTTTGTGCACCAATAGTTAATTTCTTGATAGACTCTTTTGCAATTTCAAGCTCTTTATTAGCAAACAATTCATTTTCTTTAAGCACATGCAAAAGATCATTTTTCTCATTATTATCACATTCAAGAAATTTAATTTTGTCAACAAATGAACATTTCTCTTTTTCTAAGGATATATTGCTATTTTCCAAATTATAAATTTTATCTTTCAAGCTAGCAATTTCATCTTTTAATTCTAAAGATAAAGATTCAATATTCTCATTTTTATTTCTCAAATCACTCAATTCAATTTTTAATTCACATGACAAGGATTTGAGCTCATCATTCTCTTTTTCAAGTAAAGTAATTTTATCATTTAATACATTTTTCTCAACACAACAATCATCAATTTTATTATGCAACAATACATTATTATCTCCACTTTTCAAACATGCATTTTCATCTATCAAAGATTTATTCTCAATACATAAAGCCTTAAACTTCTTTGATAGTTTAACATATTTAGAGCTAAGTTTTTCTAAATCACGTTGCATGCTTTCAAAGGCATCAAATAATTCATCATAAGAAGGGGATTGATGATTTACCTCATTTTCATCACTTTCATCAATGGATTTGTTATTCAAATGACTCATCAAGCATAGGGAGGCTCCATCACATTTTTCTTTTCCCACTTCATGAAATTTTTCTTGATTTTGAGAATTACAATTCTCCTTCACACCAAATAAATCATTAATAGTACAAGGAGAATTTTCTACACTATACACATTATCAAGAAAATTTAAAATATCATATGCATATGTAAAATGTAAAATTTCATCACATATTTTTCTATCTAATGCACAAGATATGATATTTACGGCTTGGGCATTAAAAGAAAGCAAATTAAGCAATTTATCATCCATTTTCAATTTTGATAAATCATGCTCACAAACATACACAATATTGAAATCAATAGCAAGCAAAAATGTTTTCATTCTCTTTCTCCAAATATCATAATTTCTACCATCAAAGGAAGGAGGTGTATTAATACAATGACCTTCAAGAAAATTTAAAGTTGCCATAGCTCTTAGCAATTAAGCTTTTGAAATAATTTTTCAAAATATTAATAAGATACTTTAAATATCAAAATAATATTTATAAAATTATTTTATCAAAAGAGCAATCGCTCTAATATCAATTGTTGGAGTGAAAACTCAAACAATGGATATTGGATGGAATAACTTTTGAAAAATATATTCGATTAAAAACAAGAGTAACCTCGCTCTGATACCAATTGTAGGATCGGTATGGCAACCCTAGAGGGGGGGTGAATAGGGTTTCTTCAAACTTTATAAAACTTTTTACTAATGTGGGCCCAATTAAACAAATTAACACACTTTTTGCAACAATTAATTTAAACAAGAAATCATGCAAATAAATTCACCTCAAATTAAACAATAAATTTAACATTAACAATTTCAAACACCCTATTTAATTCTAAAAACAAGATTGGTAAAAAATATGTAAAAGTAAAATTATACCAACCAAGATAGACATCCAAGAACACTTAATTTTATGCAATATAATATAATAACAAATTAATTGTAAAAATGAAATAAGATAGGGATAGAGAAATTGACACCGTAAATTTATAGTGGTTCGGCACAACCCGGCCTACTCCACTCCCCAAGCTCCTCTTGGGTATTTCACTAGAACAATTACTCTTTCCACGGCTTAGAGTCTAACCGTTACAACGTTCTTTTTTCGGGAGCAAGAACAAACCTGATCCTTTCCACGGTTCAGGATCAAACCGTTACAACCTCTCTTTTTTGGGATCAAGAGAAACCCTTACAATGGATTGGAAGATGAAGAACAAGATGGAGAAACTCTCTCAAAGAGTAGATACACAAATCAAACCTCACAAGTATGTAAGAAAGGATTTCTTACAAGTAAAAGGCCTCAAGTGGCTATGAAAATTAAAGAAATTGAAGCTCAAAAATTTCTCAAAAATATTGGAAATGCTCTCCAAGAGAAGTAGTATTTTTCAGAATTTTTTTCACATTTTTTCCAAATTTTTTCGAGCCTTAAATAGAGAAGAAGAGCCAAAACTAGCCGTTGGGTGCCACGTGGCAGCTTCTGATTGGCGTTGGAAGTTTTCCTTTTTTTCTTTTTTTTTTTTTTTTAATATTAATTTCTTTTTCTTTTTTTTTTTAAAACTCAAATATGCCACGTGTCGTATTTCTATTGGTCCACGTGTGTGCCACATCATCGTCCACGTCATCCGACACGTCAGCAATTAGGACCATTCGAAGTGCCACGTCATCATCCACGTCGACGCCACGTCACTGACACGTCATCAATGTTGACCGTTGACCATCCACGTCATATGCCACGTCATCCATATATGCCACGTGTCACGCCATGTAGGATTTTTCTTGGATTTTGTTTTGCCCATAACTTCTTCGTTTTAATTCCGATTTGAATAATTCAAAAGACGTTGAAATCGTTATTTCAAGCTCTACGATATGGATACTTCAAAACACTAAAATTATTAGTAATTAATAGCAGATTTGTTATCATCAAAATATTAATTAATTAATTAATTAAAATTAATTAATTTGAAATTAAGGGTCAAAAAAGCCAACAGGATCGACCATTGTTTGCTAATTTCTTCCTTTTTCTTTAGTTTTAGTTTCTGTTTTGTGGCTATAAAATAGGAACTTAGAGATTTAATTGTATGAATATTATTAGTATCTTTGCTCCTAATACTTGGGATTTTGATGTACCCATTAGACTTGGGATTTTAATTGATTAAGTACCTTGATTGAATGCTATTGTTTCATTCATGCTTTTATGTATTTAATGCTTATAATTTCTTGATCAAAGATTATTTGCTTTATTGGTCTGAATTTGTGCTTGAAAAAGTATGGTTTAGGCTAGAACTTAATTGCATGACTATTTGTAAATTCTTGCATGAAAGTGGAGAATTCTCTTAGAAGCCATTAAAAGAAGTTGCTTAAAGCCTTGCATGTTATTAAAATCTAGATAGAGATATTAGGTTTATAACATTGCATGCGAGTTAATTGTGCTTGAAAGAGTCAGTTAACACCTTCACTTCTTGGCTTATGGAATATTTGCATGACAAATCTTGATAGTTTTCGCTGTAAGTCTAATTGGTGAAATTAATTCCCTAGGATATCTCTCTCCTATTGTGTCTCCATTTATCTTTTGCTTTCTAGGTTAGCTCTTTAGTTTAGCTTGTTTGCATTTGATTTCTTTCTCTAAATAAAGTTAAGTGGGAGTAATTACAGTACTTAAATGAACTAAGAAATCTAATCCCTGTGATCGACCATGGCCACTATTATTGCAAATTTTAGAGGTTTAGGTTTATAAATATATTTGATAGAGCCTTCGACAAGCTCTTTATCACTATGCTTCAGCTACACAATTGTCCTTTCATAGCTGTCTTACATTGGTATAGATTGTTGTAGCCTAAATGAAAATTAGTTCTCGAGCTGTACAAATGTCTTCTCCAAAAATGGAAAAACTGAATACAGAAAACTCTGCATGTCAGCTATCTTATCAATGTTGGCTGCCACCCCACTGCTCACCTACAAAAGAAAGAAAAAACTAAAAAGAAACAAGAATTAGAATACGACTAAACTAGTTCTAAAATAATGAAATAATCGTGGGGAGTATAAAAAAAATGAAAACCAACTAATTCAAGTCCCTTTTTTTTTATCCAACTTAGTCAAAATTTAGCTAGATAATAGCCTCCTTGAGGCTATTTCTCTTTGAAAATATTCTCCCCAATAGTGCTTGAGCCTTTGGCCATTAACTTTAAATTCTCTCCCTTCTTTTTCACCTTTTACAATAATGGCACCATGTGGAAAAACCTCTATTATTGTGAAGGGACCAAACCACTTTGATTTCAACTTCCCAGGAAATAACTTCAACCTAGAGTTATACAACAATACCCTCTGCCCTTTTGTAAATTCCTTAGGCACAATTTTCTTATCATGCCAAACTTTAGTCTTTTCTTTATAAATCTTTGCATTCTCATAAGAAAACTGCCTGAATTACTTTAATTCATTAAGCTGCAACATTCTAAGAGTTCCAATTGCTGAATTGTCCAAATTCAATTCCTTAAGGACCCAAAATGTTTTATGCTCTAATTCAAGGGGCAAATGGCAAGCTTTTCCATAGACCATCCTATAGGGAGACATACCTAAGGGGGTCTTAAAGGCTATCCTATAAGCCCACAACGAGTCTTCCAACCTCATTGACCAGTACTTTCTTTTTGGATTCACCACTTTCTCTAAAATCCCTTTTATCTCTCTATTTGAAACTTCAGCTTACCCATTGGCCTGTGGATGGTATGGGGTTGAAACTTTGTGTTTAACATTGTATTTGCTCAAAAGAGAGTTCATGGCTCTATTTATAAAGTGAGATCCTTCATCACTTATAAGAACTCTAGGAGTTCCAAATCTGGTGAAAATGTGCCTATGTAAGAACCTCATTACTGTTTTAGCATCACTTGATGGGCAAGCCATTGCCTCCACCCATTTTGACACATAATCCACAGCCATTAAGATGTAGAGATTACCTTTTGATTTAGGGAATGGTCCTATAAAGTCTATCCCCCATACATCAAACAATTCTACCTCTAAAATGTATGTTAGGGGCATCTCATCCCTCTTTCCAACGTTTCCTTTCCTCTGACATCTATCACAAGCCTTACGAAATACGTGAGCATCCTTAAAAATTGATGGCCAATACAGTCCACTTTGGAACACTTTGGCAGCTATTCTTTGGCCTCCAAAATGACCTCCATACGGTGCAGCATGACAATGCTCCAAAATGGAATGAAATTCATTTTCAGCTGCACACCTCCTTAGAATTCCATCAGCACACTGTTTATACAAGAATGGTTCATCCCAAAAGTAAGCTCAAAAATCATGAAGAAATTTCTTAAGTTGCTGCCCCTTTAAATCTTCAGTCAAGATACCACATGCTACAAAATTTGAAAAATCAGCAAACCAAGGGGTTTCAATTTCCTGTACTTGAGTTACTGTAAGAAGCTGTTCATCAGGAAAACTGTCCCTGATCTCAGGTTGCTAGGGCATTGCTTTTGTTGGCTCAATCTTAGACAGGTAATCCACAACCTGATTCTCATAACCTTTCCTATCTTTGATTTCCGCATCAAATTCTTGTAACAACAACACCCACCTAATTAGCCTAGGTTTTGCATCCTTTTTGGCCAAAAGGAATTTTATGGCAGCATGATCAGTAAAAATAGTCACTTTAGCTCTCACTAAATAAGCTCTAAAGTTTTCAAACGAAAAGACAATGGCTAACAGCTCCTTGTCTATTGTGGTATAATTCAACTTAGCATCATTAAGGGTCATGCTAGCATAATAAATAGAATGAATGACTTTCCCTTGCCTTTGCCCTAACACAGCCCCAACTGCATAATCACTGGCATCAGTCATTACTTCAAAAGGTAATTCTCCATTGGGTCTTGAAATAATGGGAGTTGTGATTAATGCAGCTTTCAAGGTTTGAAAGGAAGTTAGGCATTCAGTGGTGAACTCAAATGGTTTATTCACTTTCATTAAGGTGCACAAAGGTTTGGATATTTTTGAAAAATCCTTTATGAACCTTCTGTAAAAACCAGCATGGCCTAAGAAACTCCTAATCCCTTTTACAGAAGTTGGTTGCTCAAGTGTCTCAATGATTTCTACCTTAGCCCTATCCACTTTAACTCCCCTTTTAGAAACCTTATGGCCAAGCACAATGCCTTCTTTGACCATAAATGGACATTTTTCCCAATTCAATACCAGAAGTTGGTGGCTCAAGTGTCTCAATGATTTCTACCTTAGCCCTATCCACTTGAATTCACCTTTTCATAATCTTTCTCAAGCTTCTAAGGCAATCCTCAAAGGATTCCCAAAAAACTGAGAAGTCATCCATGAAGTCATCCATGAAGACTTCCATAATGTTTTCCACTAAATCAGAAAAAATGGCCATCATGCACCTTTGAAAAGTAGCAAGAGCATTGCATAGGCCAAAGGGAATTTTCCTAAAGGCAAAAGTACCGTAAGGGAAGGTGAAGGTGGTTTTGTCTTGATCCTAGGGAGCTATGGTGATTTGGTTGTAACCACTGTATCCATCCAAGAAGCAGTAATAAGCTTGGACAGCTAACCTATCCAACATATGATCAATGAAGGGTAAGGGAAAGTGACCCTTACGGGTGGCTTTATTAAGCCTCCTATAATCCATGCATACTCTCCACCCATTCACAGTCCTTGTGGGAATTAATTCATTGGCTGCATTGGTCACTACTATCATCCCACCTTTTTTTTGGGACACACTGGATAGGACTAACTCAACTACTATAAGAGATATGATATATGATGCCAGCATCCAACCACTTGATAACTTCCTTTTTTACTACCTCTTTCATAGCAGGGTTTAGCCTTCTTTGTTGCTTAATGGATTTAAAATTACCCTCCTCCAAGTTGATTTTATGCATGCAGAAGGAATGACTAATTCCCTTAATATCAGCCAAGGTCCATCCTATAGCCCTTTCATATTGCTGCAGCAGATCAATCAATAACTCTTCATTCTTGGGCAGCAAGCTTGCTGATATGATGATGGGAAGGGTCTCTTTCTCTCCCAAAAATGCATATTTTAGATGACTGGGCAGAGGTTTTAACTCGAGAATAGGAGGATTTTGTATTGAGGGTTGTATTTGTGGAACTTTCCTTTCCCTTAAGTCTAAAGACTAAAAAAACCTTTTGAAACTGCTCACTTCAGCCAAAATTTCAAATTTTTGCCCCAGATTACTGAATTCCAAGTCTCCCCCTCTATATCTCCAAAAGTTTGGATGTGATGCTCCTTCAACTCCAATTCAACAGTTTCTGCAATTTCTTCTTCAAGCACATGGATGAAAGAACAATTCTCTAGCTCACTTGGGTATCTCATTGTGTCATATATGCTGAATTCAACCTTTTGGTCATTCATTTTCAAGGTGACAGTCCCCTCAAACACATCTACAACTGTTCTGTCAGTCTTTAGGAAGGATCTTCCAAGAATAATAGGCATATCTTTGTCAGCCTAATAATCCAATATAATAACATCAGCAGGAAAAATGAATTTACCCACTTGAACCAAAATGTCCTCTATCTTAACTTCAGGGTGAGTAATGGACCTATCAGCAAGCTGCAAAGTTACTGTAGTAGGCCTAGCCTCCCCATTACCTAATTCTTTGTAAATGGATAGTGGCATAAGGTTAACACTAGCCTCTAATTCACACAAAGCTCTACCTAACTCTTTCCCTCTAATAGAGACTGGAATAGTGAAGGAACCTGGATCTTTCTCCTTATGTGGAATCCTATTCCTAAAGACACCACTGCACTCCTCATTCAAAGCTACTACCTTGAATTCCTGAAATTTCTCCCTTTCTGAACACACATCCTTAAAGAATTTCATGTAATTTGGCATTTGTCTTAAGACATCAATAAAAGGAATGTTGATGTGAATCTCCTTTAAAATATCCAAACACTTCTCAAAGTGAGCTTCCTCTTTTCTTTTCTTCCTTAACCTTTGAGGGAAGGGTGGTGGGGGGGGGGGGGGGGGTTGAATTCAAGAACATAAGTAGACATGCTCTCGAGGACATTAGAAGGTTGAGCTCTAGGTATCTTCTCAATCTCTTCATTTTGCATCTCTCTCGAATCCACTTCCTTCTCAATTTGCTTTTTATCCAGTTGGACAGAAACTTTATCCTTCTAGTTTTTCTTTCTTTCTTCCTCACCTTTAACTGATGATTTTCCACTTATAAGCTCTATTACCTGCACTTGCTCTTTTCCCTCCCTCTTCGGATTTTCAGTGTCTGTAGGGAGTTTACCTGGAGGTCTAGCTTTTAATTCATTGGCCAATTATCCCAACTGCAGTTCAAAGTTCCTCATTGAAGCTTGCTGGCTCTGAATAACTACATCAGTTTTAGCCATATATTCTTTTAACAAACTTTCAAGATAGGTACCTGGAATATGTTATGGGTTCACTGCTTTCTGATGCTGGAGCATTATTGGCTGATTTCCATAGCCTACTGATCATGATTCCCAAAACCTGGTGGATGATTCACCTTTTGCTGTACTTAAGGAGCTTGAGAATTGCTTCCCTAACCTCTCTAAGCAAAGTTTCGGTGATTTCTCCATCCAATTCTATAGGTATTTGAATATGGATTGTTCTTAAGGTTGGGTTGGTTTCCCACATAACACACAGAAGCAGGGTTGTGTGGACAGAACTCATAGACATGCCCCTCACCACAATAAATGCAAGCCTCATAACTCATCACTTGATTCACTACAGCTGCATTCTATACAGAAGAAGAACTTTTAGCTGCATTTCCCACAGTTAAAGTCTTAAGCATGTTAGTCATAGTGGCAATCTGAGCATTAAGAGCAGTTAAAGCATCCAATTCTAGCACTCCCTTATTTTTCTTACTTGGATTGCTTCTTGCATCAGCCCATTGGGAAATTATTTGAAGATATTTTCTCAAGGATTTCAAAAGCCTCATTGTATGTTTTAGACAAAAGAGCTCTATTGGCAGAAGCATCTACAACTTGTTTGGTGGCTGTATTCAATCCATGGTAGAAAGTTTCCATTTGAATGCAATGAGGGAGTCCATTGTGGGGGCATCTTCTCAACAATTCATTAAACCTTTCCCATGCCTCACTCATTGTCTCATCCTCAAATTGCTGGAAAGCTACTATATCATTCCTTAATCTGGCATTTTTAGTGGGAGGAAAGTATTTAATGAGGAATTTCTCTGCTAAAGTGGTCCATGAATCAATGGCTCTAGGTGGTAATGAATCCAACCAGGTTTTAGCTCCATCCCTAAGGGAATAAGGGAATAGACTCAATCTCAAAGCTTCTTTAGATACCCCTGGCAGTATGAAGGAATCACTAACCCCTATAAAGGATCTCAAATGTAAATAAGGGTCTTATGTTGCTAATCCGTGGAACTGCCCTATTGTTTGGAGCATCTGGAACATTACTGCTTTTAGCTCAAAAGATGGGGTATATATTTCAGGTCTCACTATCCCAGGATTTAACTCATCAACCAAGGGATTGGCATAAGTCCTAATAGCTCTCTCCCTATCATCTGCTAAAACAATAGCATTGGCAGGGACCATAGCTTGATTAACCACTACAGGTGGTCTATTAATCTCAGGATTTGGCTACACATTCCCAGGGATAGGTAATTGTTGAGCTAAAGGATCTCTAGGGAGTTATGGATCTGCCATAGCTTCTCTTTGATCTCTCAATTTCCTCCTAAAGGTCCGTTCTATTTCTAGATCTAAAATAAACTCTAACCAAGGATGTTCATTCATACACAACCAATATACCTAAAATGAATAAAATCATCTTTAATCAGTTCTATCTTAAGTTCAAAATCACTAAAAACAACTTAAACAATGTAAAAATCAAACTAGTCCCCGACAATGGCGCCAAAAAGTTGTTGCTAAAGAAAATGGTATACAATTTCATAATGGAAACACCCTAAATGTGCAAATGTGTACATAGACTAATGCAGCAAGTAATAAGTATCTTTTATATCGTTCTCCTCAGGGACTAGTTAATTGAATTTTTGCAATGCATAAGCTGAATTTAGTTAGGTAACAGGTAATCAACATCAATTGGTACGATGAACTAAGAAGAAACTAAGGAAACAAGATTAAAATGGTGCTGGAATGATTGAAAAACAGAAATACAGTGAATAAAATGGAATTAAACAAATTCTGTGAAAAAAGGATCGGGATTAAGGGTGAAATTTTGCTTCATCAAACTAAATGCTACAGCGTTGATCATGCCTCAACACTCAATGCAACTATCTCACGTATTCTTTCTAGAAGTCTAAAAGAAACAGTGATTAACTCCCATTAATCTCTAAAATTAAGCCCTCAGCTACAAACATTATGTGAGTTACTATCCCTAGTGTCCCCAATTACCTTAGAGCATGCTCCTAATCAGAACTAATGTATGCCATGCATTCGGTTTATCCCTCCCTTTCCCAAAGTTAAGATAAACACAGCTAAGACAAGTTGGCCAGAAAAATCCAAGCTAAAATTAAGCACACAAAGCATAGGAGTGAAGAATATGCAAGTCTTGCTACTTCATTCAGCATGAATCAGCAATAAATCCCCTAATCCACCACCCAAGGGGTGATTAGTTCATATTTATAGGAAAAGACAGCAACAAAACAGTAAGGAAAGTCTTAAACAACATTCTAAAGCTTGTCTTTAATATAAAAGAATGCTTAGAATAAAGAAATACTGTAGAAACTAGGAGAAATTAATAAGAAAGGGATGTTGGGCAGCTTCTTTATGGTAGATTTCCCTAATTTCCAAAAGTAGATCACCTCCCAAAAAGATTATTCTCCTCTTCTCGAAATCCTCTCCCCCAATTGTCTAATCTCCAAAGTTAATTCCCTCTTTAAAAGCGGCAAGCAATGGCTTTATAGCTCTTCCTTTCTTTGAAATCAGGGCTGAGTGGAGTTTGAAGACCAATGGTGTCACGGTCGCAGCTCTTCAACCGTGCGGCACTTGCTCTAACTCGGCGAGGAAGTCAGCCTTGCCCAAAAACGGAAGTTGCGGAATACTTCCGTATAGGGTCTAGCCTCCCCTCGAGTCCCGGGAGAAAATGTTTTAGAAAATCGGGAGAGAGAAAGTGTTTTGAAAACTTTTGAGAAAACGTTTGTTCATGTAAATGTTATAGGCAATAAGCGAGAGAAGGGTCAACAACAACTTAGATTGCATATAACTCCGGGTAGGAAGGATGGACAACTAGTCATACCCCCCTATAGTACATTTTGAGATTTATGCCTTTGACAGGCTTGCACATGCAAAGTGGCGAGGAGTCATACAAGCCTAAAAATACAATGAAAGCTAACTATCAAGCAAAACTAAATACATAACATGAAAGCATGATAAAAAAGGGGTTGAGATGGGCATGCGGCCACGGGCAACACGCCCTGGACAAGCATGACCGTGACATTCTCCCCCACTTAAATGGTTGACGTCCTCGTCAACCGTCCCCGCTCGAACTCAGCTGTCGCTCGAGCATCTTTGGCTTCAGTTCTTCAAACGGTCCCAGCGGACCTCTACCTCTTGGCTTCTCTTCCAGTCTGCCAAGAACTTCTTCATCTTTTCACTTTGGTTTGCTTTTTGAGGCGCCCTCTCGGCCAATGCCTCAAAAGCATTCTTCAGTGTGATCGGCGGAATCGACGCCTCTGGCCTTCTACTTGAATTATAAAATTTCTGTTCGACCCATTGTCTTGTGCTCATTGGTGCTTCCTTCGCATACTTCTGAGCAACTTCTGTCTTTGGCTTCCACTTTGTGGGAGAACAGCCCACTTGATCATCAACATGGTCTCTGACGTCGCAACGCTTGCCTTGGCCCTTGTTCAATTGGAGGGCGGATAATAATTTCGCCCCATTCGGCTGTCTTAGCTTCGCAGGGACCACGGTGGGGTTAGGTCTCGTGATAACTAAACTTTCTGCCAGTGGCATAGGTATTACTTTGTGTTCGAGGAGAAATTCCATCCCCAACACAATGTCAAAGTCGTCCATCTTGACGACCACCAAGTCTGCTTGACCACTCCAAGCATCTAATTTTACTGGCACTCGTCGTGCCAAGCCCAAAATGGGTAGGGCTGCTGAATTTACAGCTTTGATTCTCCCCGCATCCCTAACCCAATGTAGGTTCAGTCGTCGGGCCTCTGTTTCGGTTATGAAGTTATGGGTCGCTCATGAATCGACCATGGTATTTCTTGTGGGTTTCCCATTAATCCACGCATCGACATACATGAGCCCACGTGGAGTGGATCCTTTTTCTCCCTCCACCTTCTTCTGTAAGGCTGACAGATATTTCAGCGCTCCAATGCGAGTGTCGCCCCCATTTCCTTCATAGGCTTCATCCTTGGCCTCTGAAGTACTTGCCAATGAGGCTTGAAAAGCATTGAAGGATGCTCGATTTGGGCATTCATATGCCCGATGGGCCCCCTTACATATGTAGCAAAATGGGGGCGTTTGGTTGTAGTTATTTTGATAATGTGGCCTTCGCCATGAATTTCCCCCATTCGCAGTTTGGTTCCCTCCCCCATTCTTTGGAGAGTTGGGTCGAGAATTTCTATTTTCTCTATTTGGGGGAGATTTGCTTCGTCTCACATCTTGACATGGATTTTGGCTTACTTCAGTGGTGAGATCGAACAAACGTTCGGCGGCCCCATAAGCTTCTGACAAGCTTTGTACTCTAAGTTCATATAACTTGGACTTAGCCCCTGATTGCAACCCTTCAACGAAGCAGAAGACCTTATCTTTCTCCGACATGTCTCGGATGTCTAACATTAGCCCAGCAAACTGCTTCACGTACTCTTGAATTGTCCCAGTATGCTTCAACTCGAGCAACTTGCGCCTTGCCAATATTTCGATGTTTTCTGGGAAGAATTGAGAGCGCAACTCTTGTTTCAATACTTCCCACGTATCAATGGTACATCGACCCTCTTGGATGTCCATATAATGTGATCTCCACCATAACTTGGCGTCATCGACCAGATGCATTGTCGCCAAGGTAACTTTCGCATCTTCTGATGTAGTACTAGTGGCCTTGAAGTATTGCTCCATGTCGAAGATGAAGTTCTCCAAGGCTTTTGCATCACGAACCCCACAGAAGGGCTTCGGTTCAGGCACTTTCACCTTATTCAACTGGACTACGCCCCCAGCTGGGGCTTGGTTTCCCACCGCTCTCATGGTGAGATTCACTCGGGCGCTTAGGTCCGCCACTTCTGCCCTCACTACATCGATGGCAGCTTTTACATCTTCAGATAGTTCAGACACCATCTGAAATATTGTTCTCTGCGCGCCGTCTAGATTCTCGACGCGCTCCTCTAACTGGGCAACAGAGCCCGACGAGCTATCCCCACGCTCGAAGCCAACAGGTCTTGTGGCTCTATCTTCTAGGGTCTCAACCCTCACCATCAACTCTCTGACGGGCATCCCGTCTAGGCGGCCAGCTACCGCATCAATCGTGTCGGCCTTCTTGGCAATCTCATCCAGGCGAGATTCCAGGAACCGCACATTATCAGGGACTTCTCTTAGCAAGAGCATTTGCTCTTCAAACGCGGACAGTCGGTCGACATGGGTCTTGCCCAACTCTTCGGTCACAGACATGATCGTTGCTTTTTCGATTCGAGGAGCCAATTAGGCTCTGATACCACTTGTCACGGTCGCAGCTCTTCAACCGTGCGGCACTTGCTCTAACTCGGCGAGGAAGTCAGCCTTGCCCAAAAACGGAAGTTGCGGAATACTTCCGTATAGGGTCTAGCCTCCCCTCGAGTCCCGGGAGAAAATGTTTTAGAAAACCGGGAGAGAGAAAGTGTTTTGAAAGCTTTTGAGAAAACGTTTGTTCATGTAAATGCTATAGGCAATAAGCGAGAGAAGGGTCAACAACAGCTTAGATTGCATATAACTCCGGGTAGGAAGGATGGACAACTAGTCATACCCCCCTATAGTACATTTTGAGATTTATGCCTTTGACAGGCTTGCACATGCAAAGTGGCGAGGAGTCATACAAGCCTAAAAATACAATGAAAGCTAACTATCAAGCAAAACTAAATACATAACATGAAAGCATGATAAAAAAGGGGTTGAGATGGGCATGCGGCCACGGGCAACACGCCCTGGACAAGCATGACCGTGACAAATGGCAGCCTCTCATTGGCTTAACTCGATACAAATGTCATAAATTGTCCACCTCAATTAATGCAATAACTCCCACGTGCTTCTTGTGTAACTGATCCAGATAAATGCTCTAGCTTTGTTGATGCTTCATCAAAAGCACAACAATTGCTCTAGCAAGATTGATCCTTTATCAACAACAAAGCTCTAGCATAGTAGGTTGAATTTTCACACTTAGCCATTTTTTACCTTCAGCAATGGCCTACACAAGTCACAAATAGCACAATTAAGTAACATTATGCATTAAAAAAAACTCAAAAGTGTTTTTCACATAAAAAGGGACTATTTTACTACTAACATGTCAATTCAAGAGGCTTCTCAATTCAAAAGTACCTAAGATAGTATTTTTAAGCCACAGAAACTTCACTAAAATACCCTCAATAGCTCTCATTCTAAGAGCTATCAGAGCCTTCCAACGGTTGATATAGTTGATGACAGGTTCGCCCTTGCACTATTTGATGTTGGTGAGTTCCATTATGTTGACGGTTCACCTCGTGTTGTAAAAGCGATTCAAGAAATCTCTCTCAAACTGCTCCAGCTGTCAATTGTCTCGGGCTCTAAGTCGATATACCAATCAAAGGCATTCTCTTTCAAGGTACGAACAAACTGCTTGACTAGGAGGTCACCACGCGTCCCAGCATTCTTGTAGGTTTTAACGAAATGGGTAATATGCTGCTTAGAGTTGCCCTTCCCATCGAACTGTTAGAATTTTGGAGGTTGATATCCCGTGGGAATCCTCAAGTTATCAATCCTCTTGGTGTACAGTTTGGAGTACATGAGAGGATTTTGAGTGGGCCCATTGTATTGAGCCCTAATTGAGTTCATGATCATGTCCTGCAGTTGTTGGATAGACAAGGAAGCAATTGAAGTTGGGTGCGGCGGTTTCTCCTCTTGGACGATAGTTTTTCCTTTGTCATTCTTTCTTGTAGTAGGGGTCTAACTAGACTCAGCCAATTCTTTGCTTTTAACTTGATTTTTAGATGGGCAATTTCAAGATCTCTTTCTTCCACCACCTTCATCAGGAGGTTGATCTTTCTTTCCATCTACGCCATCCTCACATCAGGGTCCACATCGGTCATCATAACAGACATCACGTCAGGGTTCGATGTCTCCTTCAGTTGACTGGAAGCAGGAGTGGGCTGGTCAAATAGTGAGTTGTCTTTTATGACAACTGCCCTTGGAAGACTCATAAATCAATTTTATGATTCTGCTTGCAATTGTGTTAGGGTTTCGATCTTCACTTATCTTAGCCTTTCTCAAACAACTACGAGTAACTGGTCCCGCGTATGTGTCGCTTGAAGCAGTAGCCTTTGATGCAGCTTTCTTTGGTGCCATGACTTGATCTGAACGAAAAAGAGATGAGAGGTAAAGTGGTTCCACTAAGCATGTCAATTTGTTCACACGAGATTTCAACAAAGAAATTTAGTACGTGTAAATAACTTCATTTTCTTAATTATGATCTCAAAAATATATATATATTATTCTTTTAAAATACATTTACCAATCATTTTTTATTATGTTTTTCTTAAATATTTCTTTCCCCTTTTTTTTTAATTATTATTTTTTTCAAATACATTAACCAAACATTTTCTTTTTATAGGCTTCTTCTTTTTTGCGTTTCTTTGATTTTTTTTTTAATTTTTATTTTAAAAAATATTTCTAAACACTTCACTTTTATAGGATATAAATTAAATGTGCTTATAAACTGCAATCGTGAAGTGAATCTTTTTTTGTTATTTAAATCTCTAATCGAGATAAATAAATCTTAGTTTTTTTTAATCTTTAAACCAACTAATCTCTTCTGCTATCTTATAAATCATAATAATATTGGTAAAATCATCCTCATATTTTTTTCCCATGTTGTATATTTTGTTTCAATAGTAAAACCATCTTCATTGCCTTTTCCAAAAAAGAAAAAACATCATCCTCACTACATTTGTATATATGACAAAAGAAAATTAAAAAAAATGGATATATGACTTAAATCAGTTTTTTCCTATCAAAATTAATAACTATAATTACATATAATAAAAAGAATAAAAGTTAGCCTAAAATAAAATAAGCATAAAGTACAAGAAAGATCCTCTTGAAGAAAACAAGTGGAGCAAAAGGACTTGAAACTTGTTGTAAAGCTCAAAGAAGTGCATTTTACTTTAACAAACTTATTTACAAGTTTCAAGTATTTTTAACAAATTGCACTCCTTCTAATTTATCCTCATATAATCCAAAAAGTAAAGGCATTGTAATTCTATTTTTGCCACGTTTTAAGTTTAATTCATATTTAATTAGTTAATTATAAATTATTAATTGAAAAAGTTGATTGCAGTTGAGTTCTTCAATTCCCCAAAGGGTTTTGACTTGAGAGAAACTTAGGAGAGTAAGAGTTCTTTATACTTAATATTATTTATGAGCAACTATTTGAGCTAGATAAGTTTGTTGAGACTAAACGATTTTGAGTTATTGATTGACAATCAAGACAATATATTCCAAAAAAAGTTGATTAATTTAGATGATCTTTACATGATAGAAAAACATCCTCTAAAAAAGTTGCAAAGCAATATAGAGGAGTGACTCAATCTTCGTTTTTATCTAGATGACCACCTTCATTCAAATCTAGGAGTCGATATATGAATGTTAAATTCTCCAAACACCTTCTACCAAGTGAAGTTGTGCTGAAAGAACAAACAAGTGAAATCAAATTTAATCAAATAAATTTTATAATTATATATATCATCTAGGCAACCCTAAAAAAGATTCTTACCAAATAATGATATGATGCTCCTAGTTGTGTGATGTATTTTCTTGTAATTGCAGCATACCATTGATCGTAATTATACCCAACATCGGCTCCCCCATTGATTAATTGTCAAGAATAAGAAAATTTTCTTTGTCTTCCCAGATTTCTATAATAGGAGCCAAATATGCTACCCAATCTCGTTCTTGTCAGCTCTGTAGGTCGTATGAGTGCAATTGCATGTTCATATTACAAGGTATAGGAACATCCTACACCCACCCAAATTGTCGCATCACTCGTTTTAGGAATTTCCACTCAACTACATGAAAACAAATGAGTGGAACTCTAGCTACCCATACGTGACTACTGACAAGGCAATATTCTGGCAAGATTTGGGGCAGATGGTTATACGGCTCCCAAATAGTCTGCATAATTTTTTGAACATAAGTTCACCAACATGAACTAAAATAAAGCAATTTGATTAAAAAATACATAAATGAACTTAATGATACCTGATCAGGCCTAATTGTATCTAACATATATCTATATTGGACCAATACATGGGTAGGTGGTCTAATAATTGAAAATTCATCATTCCATCTACAAATATAATAAATTGAATATTAGTGTAACATAGGTAAAATGTATGACTATAGTTAAACTCATTAAAGTTTTTTACCGTATTGCCAGTGGTCTATCTCCCAACTGATTCTCATATCGTTGTAATTGCCGAGGTGCCAAAAAAGGATATCGATCCCATGCCTAGACTTGTAAAAGTATAAGGGGCTCGCCCAAATCCTTCGTATCTATCACTGCAGTTTTGCATAACGTCTATAGAGCCATGTAAGATATCCTGCTCCCCAGCTATACATCCCCGCGTCATGCAAATATGCTAGTAGGGGGAGATATATCAAGTGGACCCGACTGTAAGACTTATTTGAGAAGAGTACACCTCCTATGAGTGATAAAATATATGCACGGGCATATCATTGGAGGCCATCTTCATCGACGTCCTCCAGTAGATGTGCGAAATTATTAAACTGGGCAGTCAACCAAGGCAGGCTAAGGTGACCTCCTTTCAGTACATCAACATTTTTCATAACTCCCAATAAATCACGATAAACATTAGACCAGTTATGCTCTAGCGAGCCAATCAATGCCCGCACATTAACAGGTAGTCCGAACTGGACGGCTACATCCTGTAGTGTGATCATCCACTCCCTATGTGGCAGGTGGAATGTGTGTGTCTCCTATCACCAGTGCTCCACGAATGCAGTCAGTAAATGCTAATCATATTGAATAAATTTGATGCAGGAAATACCATAGAATCCATATGCTCGTAAATATGGCTCGATGATGGGATCTAGTTGTGCACTCCTTAATACAGCTTCTCGACGCCTACAGTGCAATAATGCACCAAAAAATATGTCTTCCCGGGCTAATTGAGATTGATGACTTGCTTGGAGGTGTAGAACGGATGGTTCATACGGTCCTGTAGTAATGTCATTTTCCATCTAATAACATTTAAATACATGAAAAATAAATATTAATCATTTAAAGAGTTTAAAGATGATAACAAGTTTGTATTGACTATATATGAGAGTCATATATTTGACATTAATGAAAATATTGTGTTACACACTATTATTTTACATTATAGAAGCACCAGGTTCACAAAAAGCTAGAAATTAATCAAAACGTCTAGGCGCTTGACTGGAAAACTTTCGTCGATTATGTTTTTCCAATCTGCAAATGCCACAACATTGTTTAATTGTTGGCTCCCTTCAATCCATCTCGTTTTGTATACGAGACGTACATGGATGATCTTTAGCCCTCATTAGTGTCTCACCTGGACAAACTTTAGGAAAGTTAAGGTCAGGACAGCAGCCTTTATCAAGGATGGATTTAAACTCTGGCAAATAGCACTTCAAGTAAGTTGGCAGCTTGTAATAATTCAAACTTTGGCGATGTGCATCTGCCCATTGGGTCTCGAATTGTAGATATGATACCCTTGTGCCTATTTGAATTTAGACACATCCCCTCCCTTTTATGCACTACCTCTGTCCATAGGTTGCGCCAAAACCAACCCCATGCATTAGTGCTTTCTTTTGGTACAATCACATAAGCAATAGGATATATGTAACCATTCGCATCTATGGAGGTAGCTATCAATAGTTTTCCCTTATACTTTCCATATAAGTAGGACCATCTATCTGAAGCAGAGGTCTGCAATGCTTGAATCCCTCAATAACAAGTTCGAATACCCAAAAAAATACTGTGGAATATGACCTCCTTGTTGCTCCACTCCACCTCTTGTAGCCCCACAAAATTTTTGAACCAAGATTAGTCATTTCAAGTATGTTGGTCCGCTTAGGTTGCAAACTGTATGACTCCTCTCAATCTCCAAAGATATTAACGATAGCTTTTCTTTTTTCATTCGATACTTTGGAATATTTAACATCGTATCCATATTTTTTAATATGATTGCCTGTAATGTGTGTATAGTTATAGACAGTTCGATTTTGACGATGTTGTGCACCTCAAACACTATAAGATTCGAGTCGAGTTAATTGTGATCTTGACTCAGCCTTGCATAAACGCAGGAGTGAGGACCATTGTACTGTGTAATTTCAAATCGACCATGTCATTTACTGCAATAGGCATGAAGTTGCCACGTACAACCATCGCCATACCTTTTACACTTCACTACCCACACTTTCTTGTTTGACTCGATTACGTCAAAATGTTGATTTCGAAGGATGGAGTAGCTCTTTACAACATTCTTTAAATCAGTCTTTGATTCAAAAAGCATCTCTTTGAGCAATGAATCATACCCTTTAATTTCTTGTTCAATACAAGTATCAGGCATGGAATCAATAACATCCATATCTAATTGAGTGAAAAATGGAGGAATACCATGCTCGCCATAAAATTCAACTACTTCTCCTTCACTATTATCATCATTGTCTGTTTCAACATCTTCATCATTTGTGGCAATAGGTGGCTCAAGGTTATCTTCCTCTGAATCTTCCAATTCTTCATTGTTCAAATTTTGGACTTCCATACTATTTTCTATTTGTCTTATTTTGGTTGTGCTTACAATGTTTGGTTGGAAAATATAGAGCTCTATTGTATTTGGAAGGGGTGGAGCAAGGTTCGTCATGAACCTAAAATCAACCTCACTTCGTAGTGAGATAGGAGCATAGAAAGTAGACACTGTTATCCCAATACTGTCGTATCTAAAAATGACCTCTACCCCTTCATCTATGTCTATCAACATAACTCATCCATAAATGCGTCGACTTCAATGTCACAACTAACACTCATCTGTATACATGGTCCCACATCATATTGTATAACGTTTGACCCATGAACAATGTTTCCATTCATATAACACGTAAACCCAACAACATCCATTGTAGTCAAGGTTCGAAATGTCGATGTCGATGGAAATGTCGAGGTCCAAAATTTATGGAAATGTCGATGGAAATTTAGGTGGAAATTTACGGAAATCGTGGAAATTGATGGAAATTGTTTGAATTAGTCAATGAAACTTAGATTTTGACTTAATTAAACTATAATGGACTATTTTTAAGCATCACATCTAAAAATTAAGATAATATTTAGATATAAATGTCAATTGAAATTTTGAAATGTCGATGCGAGTAGGAATTTGAAAAAAAAATATGGAAATTGATTTAAATTATTAAAATTATTTCATGAAACCTTAATTGTGAGTCGTGACTCAATTATAGTATAATTGATTACTCTTAAGTCTTAACATCATATATCTAAATATATATAATATTTATATTCAATTAGACAGCTATGAAGGAAATTTGAGAGAATTGAAATGAATTTAAGAGAATTAGAGGGAATTTGAGAGAATTGGAGGGAAATTAAGATAATTGGAATTAGAGTGTAGAAATGCTTTGAACCTATTATCTAGCGCTTCGAATGACCAAGTACTCAATTTCTGCTCAATATAATAAAATTATCTCTCCCTCTACCTGTGGACGTAGGCTAACTTATTATTTATTAACAAAAAAAAGATTAAATTTGAAAAATATATATATATATTATAATAATAATAATATAAAAACCTTGCTCTCATGTTTGTAAAAAAATAAAAAATTAAAAAAAAATTAAAAAAAACCTCGAAATATGGACGACATGTCAGGTCGACCGAAATTTTCCACCATGATTGTAGTTATGTAATTAAATTAGATACTCAGAAAAGATTATATCAGTAAATTATTTGATATCACTAAATAATCTAACGGTTTAAGAGTTTGGGGTTTAGGGTTATTATTTTTTATGGTTTTAGGGTTTAGGGTTTTGAGGTTTAGGGTAATTATGTAGGGTTTAAAATTTATAGTTATTATTTTTGGGGTTTAGGGTCATTGTTTAGGGTTTAGGGTTTACGGTTTAGGGTTTAGGGTTTTAGGGTTATGGGTTATTATTATTATTATTTTTTTTTTTGGTTTTAAGGTTTTAAGATTTGGGATTTATTTGGGTTTACGGTTTAGGAGTTTAGGGTTTTGGAGTTATGGGTTTTTTTTAGGGTTTAGGGTTAACCTTTTTTTTTTGGTTTTAGGGTTTTATGATTTGGGGCTTATGGGTTGGTAGGGTTTAGGGTTTAGAGTTATTATTATTTTTAGGATTTAGGGTTTAGCGTTATCATTTAGGGTTATTATTTTTAGGGTTTTGGGTTATTATTATTATTTTTTTGGTTTTAGGGTTTTAAGATTTGAGATTTATCGATTGGTAGGGTTTAGTGTTTAGGATTTTAGGGTTTTGGAGTTTATGGGTTTTTCTAGGGTTTAGGGTTATTATTTTTAGGGTTTAGGGTTTAGGGTTAATGTTGTTTTTTTGGTTTTAGGGCTTTAAGATTTGGGGCTTATGGGTTGGTAGGGTTTAGGGTTTAGGGTTATTATTATATTTAGGGTTTAGGGTTTAGTGTTATTATTTTTAGGGTCATAGGGTTTGGAGGTTTAGGGATATTGTTGGTTATTGTTTGGGCTTTAGGGTTATGGGTTAATATTTTTTTTTAGTTTTAGGGTTTTAAGATTTGGGGTTTATGGGTTGGTAGGGTTTAGTGTTTCGAGTTTAGGGTTTTGGGGTTTATAGGTTTTTTTTAGGGTTTAGGGTTTTAAGGTTTAGGGTTATTATTTAGGGTTTAGGATTTAGGGTTATTGTTTTTAGGGTTTTAGAGTTTTGTGGTTTATGGTTATTGTTTAGGGTTTAGGGTTTTAGGGTTAGGGGTTAATATATATATATATATATTAGGGTTCTAAGATTTGGGGTTTATGGGTTGGTAGGGTTTAGTATTTGGGGTTTTGGGGTTTATGGTTTTGTTTTTAGGGTTTAGGGTTATTATTTTTAGGGTTTTAAGGTTTAGGGCTATTATTTTTAGGGTTTCGAGTTAATATTTTTTTTTGGTTTTAGAGTTTTAAGATTTGGGGTTTATGGGTTGGTAGGGTTTAGTGTTTTAGGGTTTAGAGTTTTAGGGTTTTAGGGTTAAGGGTTTGTAGGGTTTACAGTTATTATTTTTAAGGTTTTAGGGTTTAAGGTTTGGGCTTAGGGTTTAGGGTTTTGGACTTATGGTGAAGGGTTTAGGGTTTTAGGGTATTAGAATTTGTGGTTAATATTTTTAGGGTTCAACTTTTTATTCTCTTTTTTTTTTAGTTTGACAGTTTATTGATTTCTCATATGTTTAGGGATGAATACAAATAAAAAGATGTACTAAAAAGAGGTATTATTACAAAATTTATCACAAAATAATAAAATTAAGGCAACGAGTATTATTTAATGTCGCAAACTAATAAAGACATATATAACTATGTTTATAATATACTAAATGCTAAATAATAATAATCACAACAACAACAATAATAATATTAATATATTATTTATATTGTATAAAAATCATAAAACTTTTACATATAAATATATTTTCAACAAACATTTTACATTAACTAAAATTTGAGCATGAATAAATATTTGAAATATTAAAAAAAAAAAAATAACGCTAGTTATATAATAACCAAAAAAACAATGGTAGAGGAGGAGAAAGATAAAGCATTTGCATCACACGATTTCTTTAAAATATAATCTCTTAGGCCCCGTTTGATAACCATTTGGTTTTTGATTTTTGGTTTTTAAAAATTAAGCTTATAAACATTACTCTCACCTATGGTTTTACTTGTTTTGTCATATACTTTTTGCCTATGTTTTCAAAAACCAAGCAATGTTTTGAAAACTAAAAAAACGTAGTTTTCAAAAACTTGTTTTTGTTTTTAGAATTTGGCTAAGAATTCAAATACTTCCTTAAGGGAGATAAAAATCATTGTAGAGAAATTGGGAGAAAACAAGCTTAATTTTCAAAAACCAAAAACCAAAAACCAAATGGTTACCAAACGAGGCCTTATATACTGATTTATAATAACTTCGACAAATCGAAATTACCACATTCTATTGAATTGTACTTTAAACCTATAAGACTAATAACTGCGAGAAGCAAAACTAAAGAAAGAAGATAAACTAAGTTAAAAAGAAAAATGGATGGAAAGATTCATTTTTGTAGCTGTATGAAACAAAGGAGTAGGAAAAGTTTTGAAATTTGAAAACTTCAGTTTAAATTCTCCAAGATATTTTTAAATTTTTATAAATAAATGCAAAACTTTTCATATTTCACTTTGATACATTTCTTTCATTTATCAATAATTATTAGTGCATTTACATTTTTATTAACTCAATATAATTTTCAATCAATTATAATTTGTTTATGGTAAGATTTAATAGATTATTAATTTAATTTTAATTACTTTTAACCTCTAAAAATGAGATGGAAAAAGAGGCATTTTTTTAGTTGTAGGAAAAGTGAAGAGTTTTATCGCTTTTTGAAATTCAAAAACTTCGTTTTAAATTCCATAATGTTATCTTTAAATTCCATAAGGTTATCTTTAAATTTTTATAAAACAAATCTAAAATTTTTAATATTCTACCTCTTTAAATTCAATCATCTCTTAACAATCATGAGTGTATTTAAATCTTCATTGATCTAATCTAAATTTATATAAATTATAATTTTTTTAGTGTAAGATGGGAAAGAGAGAAGGAAATTTGGATGGACGATGGGAAAGAAATGAGGGTTTTAATGTGGGAGGAATCCGTTTTTAGAAAAAACACGTCCTCAGCTGTCCATTACTGAGGAGAATGCATTTTTTTGAGAGACGCATTCCAACCGAGGTCAATCAATTCGTTAGTTCATCGCGTCACTTCAATTCTGTTAGGAATCTCTGAGGCATGTGTTGTAGGATTGATATGACAACCCTAGAGGGGGGTGAATAGGGTTTATTTAAACTTTATAAAACTTTTTACTAATGTGAGCCCAATTAAACAAATTAACACACTTTTTGCAATAATTAATTTAAACAATAAATCATGCAAATAAGTTTATTCCAAAATAAACAAGAAATTAAAACCAACAACTTTGAACACCCTATTTAATTCTAAAAACAAGATTGGTAAAGAATATGTAAAGATAAAATTATACCAACCAAAATAGACATACAAGAACAATTGATTTTATGCAATATAATATAACAACAAATTAATTGCAAAAATGAAATAAGATAGGGATAGAGAAATTGACACCAGGAATTTTATAGTGGTTCGGCACAACCCGGCCTACTCCACTCCCCAAGCTCCTCTTGGGTATTTCACTAGAAAAAAGAATGACCCTTTCCATTGTTTAGAGTCCAACCCGTTACACCGTTCCTTTTGCGGGAGCAAGAACAAACCAGATCCTTTCCACGGTTCAGGATCAAACCGTTACAACCTCTCTTTTTCGGAATCAAGAGAAACCCTTACAATGTTTAGAAAGTGAAGAACAAGATGGAGAAACTCTCTCAAAGAGTAGATATACAAATCAAAGCTCACAACTATGTAAGAAAATATTTATTACAAGTAAAAGCCCTCAAATGGCTAAAAAAAATAAAAAATAGAAGCTCAAAAATTGCTAAAAAAATGTTGGAAATGCTCTCCAAGAGAATTAGAATTTTTCAGAATTTTTTTTCCATTTTTTTCAATTTTTTCGAGGCTTAAATAGAATAGAAGAGCCAAAACTAGCCGTTGACTGCCACGTGTCAGCTTCTGATTGGCTGCAAAAAGAAATTCAAAATTAATAATATTATAATAATAAAATATTATTTTAATATTATTTTAATATTATTAAAATAATAATAAATTCAAAAATTGACTGTTTGACCCATTATATATATATATTATTTTAATTAAGAATGCCACGTGTCGCCCTTTCATTGGTCGAAATAAAATAATAATAAATGTTTTAAATTTTGACCGTTAGACTTTTTAATTATTAATAAAATTCAATATGTCACGTGTCGACATCCTATTGGTCCACGTTTTGCCATGTCATCATCCACGTCATCTGCCACGTCATCATTTTGATCGATTGAAGATGCCATGTCATCGCACATCGGTGCCACGTCATCAAGGTTGACCGTTGACCTTCCACGTCATCTGACATGTCATTAATATATGCCAAGTGTCACGTCATGTAGGATTTTTCCTTCAATTTTATTTTTCCCATAACTTCTTCGTTTGAGCTCCGATTCAAACGATTCAAGATGTGTTGGAATCATCTTTATGAGATCTATGCTATAGACACTTCAAAACACTAAAAATGTCAATAAATAAAATCAAGTTTGTTATTATCAAAACATTAATTAATTAATTAATTAAAATTAATTAATTTGAGATTAATGGCCAAAAAGCCAACATGTGTTACTGAGGAGAATGTGTCTCTTTGAGAGACACATTCCAACCGCAAACTCGACTCTGCCGTTTACTCCATCGTTTTCTTTAATTTTCGTCGTTTGATTGAATTTTTTAGAGCAATACGTCTCTTTGACGAACGCATTCAACGTGGAATGCGTCTCTTGAAGAGATGCATTCCAATAAAGATTAAAAAAAAAATCACTCGTTTTTTTATAAATAGTTTTGTTTTGTACTCATTTTTTATAATAACTTTTGAAAACACCTCTATTTGTTCAAAAAGTTTGTGGTTCATGTGAGAGCAGGGCAAGGAAAATAGAAGAGGGGTTGAGGAAAGGAGAGAATGTGGCTTAAAGTAGAGAGAGAATGAAGTCTTCTTTGGTCAACCAAAGGATTTTGACCAAAACATTTTTTTTTTTGTAAAAGTAATATATTATTGAAGCAAAAGAGGATCTCACAGCTTGAGGTCAAGGCACAAAGAATCACAACAAAGGAAAAGAAAAGCAACTACTCAAGGAACCAAAACAAACTAAAACTACATACAACAAACAGAAGAAACAATCAAGTAAAAAGGTCCCAGGGAGACAAGCCCCCAGATGATGCACCTCTTACCTAAAAAGCACAACGAGAATATAGCATCAACCTGAACAATATGAAAAAATGCCTGAAGAGAATGAACCACTGGCCCATGCAAATGCGAGTTTTTCTCCCGCCAGATATGATAGATCACAAAACACCAGGTGACCCTCCAAACCCTATGTCTTCGATGCTTACCAAAGCTAACATGATAGATCTAATTCAATTCAATATATCAATAAGCAATCTGATGAGAAGAATGAGCCCAACCAAGAATGTCTCTCCAAACAGCCCGATTGAAAGAGCATAATAAGCACCCCCTTAGGGATAGAGGGATCCCACCTATAAAGACGATCTTGGGTATACAGATGATCATGAATCGCCAGTCAATCAATAAAAGAATGTTTCGTTTTCTTTAATTTTCGTCGTTTGATTGAATTTTTTAGAGCAATACGTCTCTTTGACGAACGCATTCAACGTGGAATGCGTCTCTTGAAGAGATGCATTCCAATAAAGATTAAAAAAAAAATCACTCGTTTTTTTATAAATAGTTTTGTTTTGTACTCATTTTTTATAATAACTTTTGAAAACACCTCTATTTGTTCAAAAAGTTTGTGGTTCATGTGAGAGCAGGGCAAGGAAAATAGAAGAGGGGTTGAGGAAAGGAGAGAATGTGGCTTAAAGTAGAGAGAGAATGAAGTCTTCTTTGGTCAACCAAAGGATTTTGACCAAAACATTTTTTTTTTTGTAAAAGTAATATATTATTGAAGCAAAAGAGGATCTCACAGCTTGAGGTCAAGGCACAAAGAATCACAACAAAGGAAAAGAAAAGCAACTACTCAAGGAACCAAAACAAACTAAAACTACATACAACAAACAGAAGAAACAATCAAGTAAAAAGGTCCCAGGGAGACAAGCCCCCAGATGATGCACCTCTTACCTAAAAAGCACAACGAGAATATAGCATCAACCTGAACAATATGAAAAAATGCCTGAAGAGAATGAACCACTGGCCCATGCAAATGCGAGTTTTTCTCCCGCCAGATATGATAGATCACAAAACACCAGGTGACCCTCCAAACCCTATGTCTTCGATGCTTACCAAAGCTAACATGATAGATCTAATTCAATTCAATATATCAATAAGCAATCTGATGAGAAGAATGAGCCCAACCAAGAATGTCTCTCCAAACAGCCCGATTGAAAGAGCATAATAAGCACCCCCTTAGGGATAGAGGGATCCCACCTATAAAGACGATCTTGGGTATACAGATGATCATGAATCGCCAGTCAATCAATAAAAGAATGTTTCGTTTTCTTTAATTTTCGTCGTTTGATTGAATTTTTTAGAGCAATACGTCTCTTTGACGAACGCATTCAACGTGGAATGCGTCTCTTGAAGAGATGCATTCCAATAAAGATTAAAAAAAAAATCACTCGTTTTTTTATAAATAGTTTTGTTTTGTACTCATTTTTTATAATAACTTTTGAAAACACCTCTATTTGTTCAAAAAGTTTGTGGTTCATGTGAGAGCAGGGCAAGGAAAATAGAAGAGGGGTTGAGGAAAGGAGAGAATGTGGCTTAAAGTAGAGAGAGAATGAAGTCTTCTTTGGTCAACCAAAGGATTTTGACCAAAACATTTTTTTTTTTGTAAAAGTAATATATTATTGAAGCAAAAGAGGATCTCACAGCTTGAGGTCAAGGCACAAAGAATCACAACAAAGGAAAAGAAAAGCAACTACTCAAGGAACCAAAACAAACTAAAACTACATACAACAAACAGAAGAAACAATCAAGTAAAAAGGTCCCAGGGAGACAAGCCCCCAGATGATGCACCTCTTACCTAAAAAGCACAACGAGAATATAGCATCAACCTGAACAATATGAAAAAATGCCTGAAGAGAATGAACCACTGGCCCATGCAAATGCGAGTTTTTCTCCCGCCAGATATGATAGATCACAAAACACCAGGTGACCCTCCAAACCCTATGTCTTCGATGCTTACCAAAGCTAACATGATAGATCTAATTCAATTCAATATATCAATAAGCAATCTGATGAGAAGAATGAGCCCAACCAAGAATGTCTCTCCAAACAGCCCGATTGAAAGAGCATAATAAGCACCCCCTTAGGGATAGAGGGATCCCACCTATAAAGACGATCTTGGGTATACAGATGATCATGAATCGCCAGTCAATCAATAAAAGAATGTTTCGTTTTCTTTAATTTTCGTCGTTTGATTGAATTTTTTAGAGCAATACGTCTCTTTGACGAACGCATTCAACGTGGAATGCGTCTCTTGAAGAGATGCATTCCAATAAAGATTAAAAAAAAAATCACTCGTTTTTTTATAAATAGTTTTGTTTTGTACTCATTTTTTATAATAACTTTTGAAAACACCTCTATTTGTTCAAAAAGTTTGTGGTTCATGTGAGAGCAGGGCAAGGAAAATAGAAGAGGGGTTGAGGAAAGGAGAGAATGTGGCTTAAAGTAGAGAGAGAATGAAGTCTTCTTTGGTCAACCAAAGGATTTTGACCAAAACATTTTTTTTTTTGTAAAAGTAATATATTATTGAAGCAAAAGAGGATCTCACAGCTTGAGGTCAAGGCACAAAGAATCACAACAAAGGAAAAGAAAAGCAACTACTCAAGGAACCAAAACAAACTAAAACTACATACAACAAACAGAAGAAACAATCAAGTAAAAAGGTCCCAGGGAGACAAGCCCCCAGATGATGCACCTCTTACCTAAAAAGCACAACGAGAATATAGCATCAACCTGAACAATATGAAAAAATGCCTGAAGAGAATGAACCACTGGCCCATGCAAATGCGAGTTTTTCTCCCGCCAGATATGATAGATCACAAAACACCAGGTGACCCTCCAAACCCTATGTCTTCGATGCTTACCAAAGCTAACATGATAGATCTAATTCAATTCAATATATCAATAAGCAATCTGATGAGAAGAATGAGCCCAACCAAGAATGTCTCTCCAAACAGCCCGATTGAAAGAGCATAATAAGCACCCCCTTAGGGATAGAGGGATCCCACCTATAAAGACGATCTTGGGTATACAGATGATCATGAATCGCCAGTCAATCAATAAAAGAATGTTTGGGGATATTGCCCCCATACCAAACCAGCCTATACATGAAAGGAATAATCGAATTAAACCCACAGTAAAAACGTTGGAATCGAATTTGATTTTATTTTAGAATTAAACAAAAATAATTATTAGGTTAAACATAACCATACCTTGAATGTTATGGAGATAAAATTATGGCAGTTCTTTACTTCTTGTGTTCCAAGAGTTCCATAACGTCTTCCTTGTTATGGCTCAAACAAATGACCAAAGGAGTTTGTGGGAACCTTCTTGAAAATAGAGAGAGGGAATGAGAGAAGAGAATTTCTAGAGTTTTTTTATATTGTGAAGAATATACACAATGACTCATCTCCAGGGCCCTTTTTATAGTGGCCTAAGGCAAATATTTGTCGTAATTAAATAATACATTTTAATATCTAATTGTAGGGAATAATCGAATTAAACCCACAGCGAAAGCATAGGAATCGTCTTTGATTTATTTAGAATTAAACTAAAATACAAGGGCTAAGCAATAAATACCTTCCAAATATGGAGATTCTTCTGGCGGATCTTTATCTCTTCCACAAAGTCTTCCTGGCTATGACTCGAACACAGGACCAAGGCTTGTGGGAGTCTCTTGAAAGAAAATCCACAAGGGATTGTCGAGGAAGAGGTCTAGAGAGAATTCTTTAATTCTCTCTATTGAGGAGATGTGTGTTGTAAAGAATGCACAATGTCTCTTCCCTAGGGTCCTATTTATACTGGTCTGGGGAAAATAATTAAATAAAATATTTTAATATCTAATATATTAAAATATATTTATCTAACCAATTTGAATTTTATTCAAACCGTTTAAAATTCTCCTACGACATTTATTTCCTAATTTGAATCCAATTCAAATTTAATAAATATCTTTTATTTAATGTATCTAATATACATTAATTATTTTAATATTTAATGTATCAAGTACAATAAATATATTTTCCTCTTTTATTTAATATATATGATATATTAAATATTAATTTGAACACTTCAAATTAAATATTAATTTGAACATTTCAAATTTTAATATTTAATGTATCAAATACAATAGATATTTTTTCCTCTTTTATATTTAATATATCTAATATATTAAATATTAATTTGAATACTTCAAATTAAATATTAATTTGAACATTTCAAATTTTTCTTTCAACTAAATTGATCTTTTAGTGTTACTATGAGCTAGCAAGGGACCTGATGGACCTACAGATTATAAGCTCCAATGATACAAAATTAAGTAATTAAACTCTTTAATTAATTAATTTTCATTCATTAACTATAGGTCACTCCACTATAGACCTAGAGTTGCACTCTTATGCACTGTAGGACAAGTTGTGTCTATAGATATAATAATTACATGCAAGTCGATCTTTCACGAGTTGTTCGTAATTACAGCTGGGTCAAAAGTCTGTTTTACCCCTATAATTACACTTGCACCTTAAGTACCATTGATCCTCTAATGAACAATCTGTTTATAATCTAATTATACACTAAATCCCTCTCAGGCCAGTGAGAGGGTGGGGCCCTATTGTTCAAATCCTGAAATCAACACTTAAGGGAACTACTCATCTACTTACCCTATATGGGAAGGAGTGAATTCCATCTTGTGAGATTATGTTCCCAGCTCCCTATTTGGTCAAATCCCCAAAATGGTAAGCATATTGAATCGGCTACAAAAGCCACTCTCACCCATGAAAATCAAAGGGCAAGCCCTCACAGGCAGGCGTTCATAACTCACTCAGGATTAAGATCAAGTCGCATATGATCATCTTGATGAAATATTAATCTTCTCAATTAACGGATTTATAAAGAGAGATTAAATATTTCGTGGTACAGTCTTATACAAACTCATTGTATAAGATACCCCCACTCACATGTCTCACATGAATGATTTGGATCAACATTTGTAACTATTACAAAGTGGGTCATATCAATAGTGTTTACCAAGATAAGGCACCCAACCTTATCCATATATTATGACCCTTTAGGTTATTTCTTGAACATGATCCTCTCGTATGTCAACCACATACTGTTCAAGATTACACTAATAACCTTGGATTTTTCATATAACGGATAATATTATATTGCAAATAAAATAATCAATATTATTATTCATTAATAAATAAATTATTAATTACGAGGCTTTAGGGCATAAATCTCAACACTAATATCTTAAAATACATTTATCTAACCAATTTGAATCTTTATTCAAATGTGTTAAATTCTCCTACGACATTTATTTACTTATTTGAATCTTATTCAAATTTTATAAATATCTTTTCTTTAATATTTAATGTATCATATACACTAAACATGTTTTCTCTCATTGAATATATCAAATATATTAAAAACTATTTTGAACATTTCAAATTTTTTCAACAAAATTTATCCCTTATTGTTCATATGAGCTAGCAAGTGGACCTTGTGGACCTACAGATTATAAGCTCCAATGATGCAAAATTAATTAATCAATTTTTTTAATTAATTAATTTTCATTCATTAACTCTAGTATCACTCCACTATAGACCTAGAGTTGCACTCTAATGCATTGTAGGACAAATTGTGTCCATTGATATAATCACTATATCCAAGTCGATCCTTCACGAGTTGTTCGTAAATCCGTTTTACCCCTGTAAGTACATCTTGCACCTTAAGTCCATCTGATCCTCGAATGAACAATTTATTTATGATCCAACCATAAACTAAGTCCCTCTCGGGCCAGTGAAAGGGTGGGGCCCCATTGTTTAAGTCCCGAAATCAACACTTAAGGGAAGTACTCATCTACTTACCCTATATGGGAATGAGTGAATTCTATCTTGTAAGATTATGTTCCAAGCTCCTTATTTGGTCAAGTCCCAAAATGGTAGGCTTATTGAATCGACTACAAAAGCTACTCTCACCCACGCAAATCAAAGGACAATCCCTCACAGGCAGGAGTTCGTAACTCACTCAGGATTAAAATCGAGTCGTATATGATCATCCTGATGAAATATTAATCTTCTCAATTAATGGATTTATAAAGAGAGGTTAAATATTTCGTGGTTTGGTCTTATACAAACTCATTGTATAAGAGACCCCCACCCACATGACTACACATGAACGATTTGAATTAAATCATTTGTAACTATTACAAAGTGGGTCATATCAATAGTATTACCAGGATAAGACACCCAACTTTATCCCTGTACTATGACCCTTTAGGTTATTTCTTGAACATGATCATCCCATATGTCAACCACATACTGTTCAAGATTACAGTAATAACCTTAGATTTTTCATATAATGGATAATATTATATTGCAAATAAAATAATCAAAATTATTATTAATTATTAAATAAATCATTAACTACGAGACTTTAGGGTATAAATCCCAAAAACACTATGGAACCACAACCCTACAAGAGAGAATAGCCTCCCAAGAACTCACTATAGAAAACACTCCAGAACGACACTATAACCAAAAAACCCTATCTTTCCTTGTTAGAACTGGTTGTATCAAATGAACCAATGTCGAAATCTCCAACAACTCAAATGACTCACATAACCAGCACCAATAGCCACTCAACAAGATAAAAATTCGAAACTATAGCAAATAAAAAGCTCATGCATCATCAATACCCTATGCCCAACTTGAGAGATAAAAGGACCCACCAGTAACCAAGGGTCTAGCCAGAGAAAGCACCTATGACCATCCCTAATAGAAAACCAGATTAATTAGCACCTAGAAACGATCTCACAATCATAAAATCGACCTCAAGTACCAAGAAAACCTGGGAGAGGGCCTCACTGTTGAGATAGAGATTGACCAAAACTTTTTCCCTCCCAACTTCTTTCACCTTTTTCCTTTATTTCTAAACTTTCAGGTTTTTCTTCGTGCTTGATCTGTGACTTAGGTCACTATTTATAGGACTGAAGTGAATCTTGTTGATTTTGAAAATCAATTTGGTTTTAACTGAAATTCTATAATAAAGGGAATTGCAATGATTTAAGACCTTATCAAATAAAAAATTAGTTTTGAAAATCCATTCAGTTTTATCCAAAATTCTAGAATAATGAGAATTTCAACGATTAGAGACCTTATCAAACCAACAATTTAGGCCCCGTTTGATAACCATTTGGTTTTTAGTTTTTGGTTTTTAAAAATTAAGCCTATAAATACTACTCCCACCTATGGTTTTACTTGTTTTGCCATATACTTTTTGCCTATGTTTTCAAAAACCAAGCCATGTTTTTGAAAACTAAAAAAAAAAATAGTTTTCAAAAACTTGTTTTTGTTTTTAGAATTTGGCTAAGAATTCAAATACTTTCTTAACGGAGATGAAAACCATTATAGAGAAATTGGGAGAAAACAAGCTTAATTTTCAAAAACCAAAAACCAAATGGTTATCAAACGGGGCCTTAAATTTTTAGTTTTAGCTTTACAAATCTTATGACTTTTTGAAATTAGAAATTTTGAAAATCAAATTCCAAAATCTCAATTTGAAACAATTTTGAAAACTAATTTCAAATCAACCAAAAATCTTACCAAAACTAATTTCCCAATTAATCCATGATTTATTTCTTTCTTCTACATTTTATTATTTTCCTTTTTAATCTTTTAATTTTTAATTCTTTAAACAAATTCAAGTCGAACCAAATACGGTGTGTACATACTCCACTGATCCCCAACCGCCTCTTGGGTATTTCACTAAAATTTTCCAACTATTTCACGACTTAGAGTCCATTCACTATAACATTTCTTTTTAATTTAGAGCAAAAACAAACTTGATTCTTTCCCCGATTGAGGATCAAACAGTTACAACTACTCTTTTTTCGAGCTCAAGGACAACCCTTTCAAAGATTTATAAATTAAGAACAAGAAAGAAAAATTATTCTCTATATACAAATCTAAGCTCATGAATTTATAAGAAAAATTCTTATAAATAAAAGCCCTCAATGAAAACAATCTATTCCTCACTATAAAGTATCTCTCACTAATGGGGTGAAGAAAAAAAATTGGAAACTTATAGAGAAATCAACCATGGAGGCTTTAGAGAGGAATGACTTTGCAACAGTGATATATTTTTGGAGAAGATTGATTTAAAAAAGGAGGAAAAAATATGCTAAAAAGAAGTTTAAAATCATATTTAATTAGGGACATTGGATTTAGGTAAAATAAAATGAAGGATTGAGATTAATAGGAAGAAATATGGTAACAAACTAAATATGGTAAAAATAAAAAAATAAAAACCTTTAAAAAAAAAACCATGTGCAGAGAGGGGAGCATAGCTCCAACATGAGTGATTCAAAATGCGCTACGGAGATAGGGAATGCATTTCCTGCCCCAACCTAACCCGATTAGGTGTCCATCCCCAACCCTGAACTCAATTATAATTCTAATTATTTATGTTTTATTAACTTAATTTTATATTAAATTTATAATAAAATGTTAAAACTTAATTATTTAAATAATAATAATAATAATAATACTCACTTTAACATAAAAAACATATATAAATTTAATATATTTATCAAGTTTTAATTAAAAATAATTAAAAGTAAAAATGAGAAGCAGAGATTTTTTCTTTGGGAGAACCAATCTCCAAATGGAGATTTCCCAACCCCACTCCCGATTTCTTAAAATGGGAAATGGGGTAGGAACTGAGATGAGGAGTGCATCCTCAGTCCCGTCCTATTCCATTGTCATCCTTATTTATACATGTTGGTCAACTCCTTGAAGTTGAGTGTGGCATGATCACATTATAGTGTAGAAACAATGAATGTTTAAACTTTTAAAAACAACTCGACTGCTTATTGTAGGGTTTTTGGAAATATATTAGAAGAGTAGTTGTCCCACATCGGAAAGATGCAAGGAAGTGATGGGCTCCAAGTACTATAAAAGGAGCCTATGGTTTTAGTTTCAAATCATCCCTATTTGAAATGCTTTAAGCCCAGTATACTAACTCTAGTTAAGTGAGTGGTATAAAGCTTTGAGAGAGTGTTTCTTTGTAATTAGGGTCGGGGAGAGAATTCTGTGTGATTGTAATAATAATGTTTCACATAGTGGAGTTTCTTTCTGTCCGTGGTTTTTTCTCCGATTTTGGAGTTTGTCCACGTAAATTCTTGTGTTTCTTATTTTGTTGCTTTCTTTTAATTTCTCATTTATTTTTATGCTTATGCCTGCAGTAGTAGCGGGAGGTTTTTTCCCAACAAGTTGTATCATAGCTTTAGGTTCGTAGTTTCTTGAGTTTCTAAGTATGCTTTGTGGTTGCAGCACTGTCTAAACTTCCACATCAAAAAGGATTTCTTGAAACGAGCTACAGCTGGTATTATGAATAGTGTAAGTTGTTCACTATTTGCAGATTCACTAGGAGTGAAAGCAGATATGTCAAGCTTTATGAGTCCAATGAAGATTGACGTGGAGAAATTTGATGAAAGGGTGAACTTTGGCTTGTGGAAAGTGCAAGTCAAAGATGTGCTGATACAATCTAGGTTACATAAGGCTTTGAAGGGAAGACCGAGTGGTGGTACTTTTGAAAAGTTAAGCGATGATGGTGGTCCAGTGGAGTCTAGTGGTGGTTCCAGCAGATGTTCTAAGAAGTCCAGCATGAGTGATGAAGAATGAGATGAATTGGATTTAAGAGCTGCTAGTGCAATCAGATTTGGCTAAGAGTATTCTTGCAAATGTGCATGGAATTTCGACAGCCAAAGAGTTTTGGAAGAAGCTTGAAGCGATGTATCAGGCAAAGAGCATCTCAAATGGATTGTACCTGAAGGAGCAGTTTGACACACTGCGAATGGAGGAAAGTAGGAAAATCTCAGATCATCTGAGTGTTCTCAATGGCATCGTCTCTGAGCTAGAGATGATCGAAGTGAAGATAGAGGATGAGGATAAGGCACTCAGGCTTATCTTGTCACTTCTACCTTCTTATGAACACATGAAGCCAATCTTGATGTACGTGAAGGAGGCTTTAAATTTTGCTGAGGCTACTAGTAAACTTCTATCAGAGGAAATGAGGGTGAAGAGTGATGGGTGTACTTCACATGAGGATTCAACACTAGTAGCTAGCAATTAGAAGAAGAAGAAAGACTTCGTGCAAAAGAAAGGCTATTGGGATTGCGGATAGTCTGGACACATGAAAAAGAATTTTCCTAATAGAGCAAGTTCGTCAAATGGCTATGGATTGGACTCTGACGTGGTCTCTCTCGTCAGGGGAGATGGTGACTTCCTCTAAAGAAAGACAGAATTCATCATTATGGTATGTCTGCTTTGCCATGATAGAGGATGTGATGTTAGCGGTTCCACAGGTTTGCATACGGGCATTGACTTGGCAATTATGCAGGGTGTGTGTGGTAGAAGTTATGTCGATGGCTAAAGAACTTCCGGGTGAGCCAAGTAGGTGGAAGTTGCACCATAAATTTTAGCAGGGTTTATCAACATCTGACAAAGAAGAAAAGTCTTGGAAGGTGACATTCCAAGTGATCTACTTTTATGGTGGAGTAGATTATAGTTATTTGAGATGAGGATTATGATTGTCGGTAAAGACAATGATGCAGCAAGAGTTGTGGATTCTTCAAATGTCTTGCCAAGGTAGAATTTGTAGGATTTTTGGCAATATATTAGAAGAGTAGTTGTCCCACATCGGAAAGGTGCAAGGAAGTGATGGGCTCCAAGTACTATAAAAGGAGCCTATGACTTTGGTTTCAAATCATCCCAATTCGAAATACTTTAAACTTGGTATACTAACTCTAGTTAAGTGAGTGGTATAAAGCTTTGAGAGAGTGTTTATTTGTAATTGGGGCCGGGGAGAGAATTCTGTGTGATTGTAATAATTTTTCACATAGTGGAGTTTCTTTCTGTCCGTGGTCTTTTTCTTCGATTTTGGAGTTTTTCCACGTAAATTCTTGTATTTCTTATTTTGTTGCTTTCTTTTAATTTCTCAACTATTTTTCTACTTATTCCTGCGGTAGTAGTGGGAGGTTTTTTCCCAACACTTATGGCTACATCATATTTCTTGTTCCATAATAGAAAGAAAAGTAACTTTATTTGGAATAAGCATGGAATTTGGAGTGAAGTTCTCCAAAAAGTCTTCATTACTATGACTTTCCAATCGATCTTAGGTCACACTAGACCTTAGTTGTGTGGGCAACTCTTAAGAAAAAAGAAAGAAAAATAAGTGAGTTTTATTTTCTTCCTTTGTCACCGCATAAGAGAGTGGAGGAAGTTTCCTACAAATTTTCCTTGAATTGTGCTAAGCTTTTTCTTTCTTCTTTTTTTTTTTTTAAGTTCAACAAAGCTGAGTCTCTAAAGTTTAAAAAAAAAAAGTCTTAGAAGTTGAAAATGAACATAGCTCAATGATAATTAGCATGTGCCCTCAATCAAGAGGTTAGAGGTTTGAGTCCTCTACTATATTGTTGAACTCAAAAAATTAAAAAATTCAATATTTATTTATTAAATAATTATCTCCGAAATAAATATTGTAGTAATTAATCTATTTTATGTGAGCATTTCAAATTCTTTTGGAACTAAAAAAAAAAAATTCGGCCAGTGAATTTCTGAGATGGCAAAGAGGCCTAATTGGCAATTAATTATAAGTTTCTATAATATTGAATTAATTAATTGATTAAATTTTTAATAAGTTAATGAATGTTCATTAATCTCAATACTACTATATTCTACCAAAAGCCTTATATTGCACTCTTATTCAATTTCAAAGTAAGTTTTTATGTTCACAAATATAACCCATGTTTATTAAGTTGATCCTTCCAAGAGGCTTATAATTATAGTTAGGTCAAAAGGTAAGGTCTGCTTTTCCCTTGTAAATTACATTCTCTCCTTAAGCTCTCATTGAATTCTTTAATGAACAAGTGTTCATAGTCGTACTATGGACTAAACCTTCTTAGAACATAAGAGGGACAACACCCTCATTTGTTGAAGTCCTAAATCAATGCTTACAACTTTTCAAATATACAAAATAAGTGAAATTCATCTTTATGATATTATACTCGTAACTTTCTAAAAAATTGTAGCCATGTCAAACATACTAACAAGTCAATTCTTGTTAGTGTAAATCAAACAATGAAATTTTATAAAGGATCGTTCATAATTCACTCAAGATTAAAGATAAGTTGTTAATTAATGATCAGTGATTTTTTTCTCATGATTATGAAGAAATATCAAACATGTTGTGTCTAGTCTTATACATTTCATTGCATATATGAAACTTTCTTATTTTTCACATGAACAATTTGAATAAGATCATCTGTAGCACAATTACAAAATAACGTGTATCAACTTAGAATCTTTTATATGTCTCTTGCATACTTAGTCCAAAAATACATCTAATAGTCTTGAATTAACTATCATCAATATGTACATAAAAATAGAATATTAATAATTTCATTCAAAGACTTAACAAACATATGCAGTTACACACAAAAAGTCTCCCTAGCACGTTGAAATTCTATTTATATTTAGTAATCTTATGATTGTGCCTACATATAGTTATATTATATAAATTAAATCCACATGCACCACGCTATGACATAAGCGCAATGCAATATGATTAAAATATATGTTTTAATTTTTTCTAATTTGAATACATTTTTCCTTATCATGCATGACATAAAGCACAATCCAATATGATTATAATATATTTTTCTCATTTGAATTTGTTTTCCGTATCCTCTAACATGTTCAAATAGCTATATATAATATATAAAGAAAACAAAAACTATGTCCAACTGAACTACCATTTGACTTAAAAAGATAAATTTTCCTGAAGATTATTTAATAAATAGAGCACCTATTATATCTTTATTATTAAACTAAAAAACACAAAAAAAAAAAAAAAAAGATTAAAAAGATATTAGAGGCATGAAAATAACTTGCCAAATTTATTATTAATTCTAAATTACATAGGGTCAAGACGAGGAAGACTAATAAGTCTTTAAACCAACTAACAAACAATGTCAAACTAAACATAGTATATATCTATTAACGACCGAAAGAAACTCTAAAAATTATGTGAATTAAATTATGAAACACCAACTGTGAAAAAGAACAACAATAATTTTGCTAATATCGTCTCTCAGAAAAATCTCCCAAGTACCCATTGTAAGAAACAGAGCCCTCGCCGGAAAAATCCCGGCGGCCGGCAGAAGGCGGTGGCGGATTGGAGAGATTTGGCCGAGGAGCCGGCATGGCTTGAAGACGGGGATCTAGAAACTCAGGCGGTGAAGTTAGCTTCTGAACAACATCCCGGAAGTCGATGGGGTCAACCTTGTAAACCCGCGGCGGCGTCGGAGGCGGAGGAGCTACCGCCTTCTTCAATGGCCTCCCCGGCGGCTTGTGATCCGAGTAGTAAAAAGAAAAAGAAGAAGAAGAAGAAGAGTGAGGTTCCATGTGGATAAGTAGATCGGAAAGTTTTTTCTTTTTTGTTCTTTTAAATTTGGAAGTGTGTGTTTTGTTGTATGTTTTGCATTTATATATATTTATAGAGAGGAATTTTGTAAGAGAAGTTTCGTTTGGTGTTTTATATGTAGAAGGTTCTTTGTTTGTTTCTTTTTTAAAATAGCCGTCGGCGGTGTTTTTTGTTTGTAGCACGAGTTTGACCAACCATCTACTCCCAAAAGAAATTGCAATTGCAGCAGGCATCGCACGTGCTTACGTTTGTAACGATCAGATGGTTGTTTGACCCAAAATCAAAATTCTATTCGTTTTTATCCATCGCCATACATATGCGCAATTACGTATGTATGACGGCACCTCAATTCCATCTTTCAATGTTATGACGAATAATTTTATGTTTGGAATATAACGTTGGGAAAGCAAATGCTTTTTAAATAAAATTAATTTCCTCATAATTACCTTTAAAAAATATTAATAATTTAAAGTGCATTTAATATGACTTCTAGAATGATTTTAAATAATTAATTTTTTGTTTTTAATCTTATTGAATAAAAAGTACTTTAAAAGATTTAGATTAATTTAAAATCTATTTTTGAAGAGACAGTTGAGAGATAAATTATCAAAAAAATGACTTTAAAGTTATTAATTGAAAATTTTTAAGAGGGTGTTTGGTTTCCTGTTTTGGAAGTGGGGAATATGGGTTTGTTTAAACAAACCTATGTTTGGTTGGCAATTTTGTTAATCCAAGTTTGTAACAGTACATACTATTTTACCTTTCATGTTTGCTACAGTACTTTATGCATACTCCCCAAGTTTGCTACAGTACATATTTTTTCTTTAATTATACTTTTAAATTGCATTAAATTTTTAATAAAAATATATTAGTTAAATAAAAATAATTAATTAATGATATCTTTATAATAAATAAATTTATTTCAAATTTCAAATAATAATAATTAATTTATAAACCGATATGTCGGATTTGTTATACTTCATGTTTTAGAGCAATTATAATGATAAATTTATAAGAAGGAATTTCTTTGTATTTTGTTCCTACATTGACAAATATTAGAAAAAAATAATTACAAAACTAACTAAATATTTGTTTTACAAAATAATTATTCAAAAAGTGTTCAGATTAACAATAATATTATAAAATAAATTATTCATTTACAAAGTAATAGTTCATAATTTATAAGAAACTTATTATTATATTTTAAAATTTTTATTAACATATAAATTATAATAAAAATTATTTTATTATAAATTCCAAACCACACACATTATATAAACCTAAATTTAATACGTCAATTTCCATTTGATAAAAAAAAAGTTCATTTCTCTAAATCCACAACTTTTCTAAACTCATTTTCTTGTGAAAAATTAAAAATCATGTTATCATAGTCAGTTAAGACATAATATTTGTAAAATTAATTAATTAAACTATTTTGGTTAGTGTATCTTGAAGTTAATAGTTTTTAAAATAATATTATTTAAAATACTTTAACTTTATAACCTTATGTATTAGTTAAATATAGAAAGTTAAGTTCAATAGTAATTTTGATGATAAGTAGTAAATAAATTTTCTTAGCACGGCAAGTTATAAATCATTATGGTTAATTATATGCCAGATATATTTGCATAAAAATTTTGTTTATATTTGTTCAAACTTTGGTAAATTATCTGAAAATATTTTCATGAACAATTAAATATTTTTTATATAAAAAATTATTAGAAGAAAATTGAGTGGACAAATGTATTAAAAATATTTTATTTATTATTAAAATAATACTCTCTAATTTCATCATAAAAACTACATTTTATATATAATTTAATATATAGTTTTTATTACTTTAATTAAATAATTTTCTAGTACTTGTGAATAAATACCTTGGGAGTACTTGTGTTTATATATAAAATGTAACACAAGTACAAGAAAGTTATTTACGAAAAACTTTTCTAGTATTCCCAAAGTACTTATTCACTATGTTTACACTAAAAAAATTTCTTTATAAGTAGATCTTTAATGTTGTTAGACCCTACATTATTATTAAATTATGGTAACGTGTGACTACACTACAAAAACAAAAACAAAAACAAACAAAAAAAAACAGTCTTACTTGACGTTTTTAGAATGTCAAGTTGTAATTGACTTGACATTTCTTATAACGTCAATAAGTAAGCTGCCACCGTCAAGAATAAGCTACCAACAACTTGATTAGGAGAAAGCATCATGTTCTAATTTTCTTGATAATTAGGGTGCGTGAAGTTTTGTGTTTAAACACACTTAACATTTCATAACCGTCAAATAGTTGGAATAAAGCATCATGTGTATAAATTCTTGATACTTATTAAGGGTCCGTTTGGTTTAACTTTTCAAGTGTTTAATTTTGAAAAAAAAGTCATCTTCGTAAAATTTGTAGTGTTTAACAACCACTCAAAATGAGTTTGAAAAATAAGTCATTTTAAGAGAAACACTTGAAACCAATTTTAGAAAAAATGTTTTTAAGTGTTGACCTCATTACCGCCTACTACTCCGGTAACCATCGTTGGTGACAACTCCGATGACTACTCCAGCAACCCCTTCGACAACCTCCTCTGGCAACTACTGTCGCACGACCACTCTGACAATAACTCCAATGACAACTCCAACGAACACCCGACAACCACCGTAAGCGACAACTCGAGCGACCATTCTGACAACTTGATTACCGTTGACGACCATCTCTGGCAACCACCTTGGCAATAACTCCAGAGACCACTCTAATGATTACCCCCAAGAGCTGACCACACCCCGACAACCCAACCACCCTCACAACCCGACGACCTCGCAACTACAGCCAATGACCACCTAGCAACCGTCGCCATCGACCACCTGACAACCACCATCGATGACCACCTAGTTACCACTCTCACGACCATCCTAGCGACTCGACCACCACTCTAGCGATCACTATAATGACCACTCTGGCAGCCCGACCACCCAGCAAGCACCACCAACGACCACTCCGGTGACTCGACCACCTGCCAACCACCGCCACCAACCACCTCGGCAACCATCGCCGAAGATCACTCTAGTGACCCAACCACCGCCAACAACCACTCCGACAACCCTGACCAGCAACTACTGCTGACGACTACCCCAATAACTAGACCACCCTAACAACCATCGCCAACGACTACTTGGAAAACTCGACCACCCTAGCAACTAGACTACTCCGATGACCACTATGGCGATCACCCTAGCTATCCAACCACTTGACAACCACCACTGATGATCCCCTGGCAACCATCACAGCCGAACACCCCGACAACCTGACCACCCAACAACGACCATCGTGGACCACTCGATGACCGAACGACCTAACCACCCACCCCAATGAACACTCCGATATCACCCCGACGAATCGATCACCTGGCAACCACCACTACTGACGACCACCCAGTGACCACTTTGGCAACCTGACCCCCCTAACAATCACCACCGACAACCACCTAGCAATTACTTCGACGATCCGACCACCCGACAACCACCCCCAACAAACCACTCCGGCAATCATCCTAGCAACCCAACGATTACTCTGGAGATCATCCCAGCGACCTGACCACCTTAGCGACCCGATCACTTCAAAAACCACCTTCAGCAACCACCACCGTCGACCTCCTCAGCGATCACTTCGACAAAAATCTGATGACTACTCAAGTGACAACTTCGACGACCCCTCCGGCCTCCGACTGTGGCTAGCGATAGTCAATCGACCATACATATGAGCCTTTTAAATACAAATTTGAACTTATTAGTTCATAATATTTAACAATCGTTCTTTATAATAATTTGACATTAGTATAAGCTTTTTGAGTGTAGAGCAAACCAAACAAACTTGTCTATAAAAATACTTTTGAGAAAACGTAACCAAACATACGAGTGCTTTTATTTTAAATGGTTTTTATAAAAGATATTTAAAAGAAAATGCATTTTTAAAAAAATATTTTTTTTCACACGCAGTCTAAACAAGCCCTTTTAAGTGTCATATATTAATATCTTGATATTTTTGGTTTTTCAAAATTAGTTTTTACTTCACGCTTGTGGAATGACAAGTTAAAAAGCATTAAAAATACTGTCAACGTTGTGTATTAGACAAGTTAAATATATCTGGATACATTCTGCATGTGTGTTTGCTTTTAATTGAAAAAAATATGGTTTTTTTTATTCCCTACAATCTCTTATTCTCTTTCTTGTTTCAACAATTTGATACCTTCAAAACTATAATAGTTCTATCAACTAAATGAGCAACACATTTCACACTCATCTTCAAAATGACCATTTATTCACCAACAATATTAATAATTCTATCAAACATATATACTTGCATCTTAAGATTTTAAAATATTCTATCAACCATATGAATATTTCCAAAATTACAAACCACTTTCTCCCTTATTGGAAATATCAACTATGAACAATTCTAAAAAAAGGTATTTAAACAAAAAAATATATGACACTGAGTTATGTTGGTATTGATGATGTTGTAGTTTTTCTTATTTATTTAATTATTTTTAGATTAAACATCTTGAATCTTCACTCAAAACAATATTTTGTAATAATATATATATATACACAGTGGCAGATCTAGAATTTTTATTTAGGGGGACTTCATTTCAAATTTCGTAAAAACAATTTACAAGCAATCCAAAAAAAAGTATTAACGAAACTTAACTACTAATTTAATTTATCACAATTGTCCAATTCATATTATGAGATTAATTTTTTAACATAACCAAACAAAAAATTAAAATTTATTTATCCATTTTCATAAATATCTGATATAAAAATGAAATTTAAAGAAGAAATTAAAATAAATTATAATATTATATATTTGTTAGGTTAAATTATTGCAAGTTTAGTTCATAAACTTTCATGTTTGTTTCTAATAGGTCCTTTAACTAATGTTTATAAACTTTATTTAAAAGTTTAGAGACTTATTAGATAGTTTTTAAAGTTGACTTATTAGACAAAATGAAAGTTGAAGAATCTATTTCACACTAATTAGAAATTTAGATTTAGGGACTAAATTTATAATTTAACTTATTTGTTATTATTTTATATTTATACATAGAATTTTTTAAAGGAAATATAGCCTACAGTTAATTTATAGAATATAAAAGTCTATTGTTTAGAATTATTAAAGTCAATTTTTAAAAACAGTTTTTTATATATTTTTAAATGAATAAAGTAATCACGTTTTTTGTTACCTTTTTCTTGAATATATACATGTATATAATATGATGGTGACAAAAAAAAAAGGTTAAAATCTGGTGGAAGCGCTTACAAAGATTCAAACAGGGCATTGGAAAGTCTTCAAGGGCCCTAGACAGCTTATGCCAACGGAGCCAACTTCCAATTTTGGTGATAGACTATTTATACTAATATAAATAAGTTTACATTAGTCTTTAGAGAATATGCACAGTTTTAGTCGATGGAATATGCTTAAACAAGTTGAGCTATGCTCTATAAATATATACTATAATGTCATAATTAACTTCTATAAGTTGGGTGCTCCTATCAACCCATGGCATTAACTTCCTGAATTATTATTTATGTAGGAACTCAAAAAAAAAAAAAAATCATGTACATACATACATACATACATATATATATACATACATACATACATATATATATATATATATATATATTTTTTTTTTCTTTTTTTTTTTTTTTTTTGAGAAAATGTACATCTATATTTTTTGTAACCCTATATTATTTGATTATAGAATTTTTTTTTTTTTTGCAATAGTTATGCATACTACCTTCATTAAAAGAAAGAGTTAGACTACCATTTAATTGAAAAATGATAGTTCATGTATGCCAATAGGGCACAACTTGGGTGCAGCCTGGGCTGCACCCAAGTGTGGTGTTGCCCACCTTACAATCACAGAATTTTTAAAAAAAAAAAAAACCAAAAATTAGTTTTGTGTGGTCGTAAAGTGGGCAGCACCATATTTGGCTGCACCCAAGGCTGCACCCAAGTTTTTTCCATGCCAATAACTTATTTTTATTTTGGTATTAGTGTAATAATTACCTTATTTGAATTTAGCAATTGAGTTTAAAAAAATAAAAAATTGAAAAGTTTTTTTTTTTGTTGGTTTTAAAACCCAAAAAAAATGGAACTGAAATATCATGAAAACTAAAATTTAAATGATCAATAATTTTACATACACATTTTAAAAATGTTAATTTAAAAATCTTATATCAACTTTAAAAGTGTTGATGTGAATGAAATCTCATTAATTTTTAAAACCTTAATTTTTTAGATAATATCTAAATCATCCCTATTCTTATTTTTAATTCATTTCTCAAACCAATAATTGTTGTCATGCATGTTTTAATTCTCTCCCTTACAATTTCTCTCTCTACTCCCGACGAATTCTAGGGGGTTTTTGTACGAATGACCCATTTTTCAATGGGTTAATGTTATCTGACCTGTCATCCAAATTCAATTAAATATGACCCATTCTGACATGGCAACGCGCGCAAAATTACCTAGAAAGGCAATATGAGACCGGCTCGCTTGTTCACGCTCTCGGATAGGGTAACGCTCTCGTTGACTATTCTCGCTCTTGTTCTCGTTTGCCACGTCAGCAAATTTTATCGCACACGTTGACTCGTTCTCGCACTACTCGTTCTCACTCTCGTTGTCGTTCTGCTCGCTCTCGCACTCAAACATTATTTGTCATCACTAGAACGCTGTACTCGTTCTCGTTCCCGCGTTTAACAACATTTTTTGTTAATTATTGCGCACACGTTGACTCGTTCTCGTTCTCGCACACGTTGACTTGTTCTCGCAGGACTCGTTCTCACTCGTCGTTCCCGCATTTAACAACATTTTTTGTTAATTATTGCGCACACGTTGACTTGTTCTCGTTCTCGCACATGTTGTTAATTATTGCGCACACGTTGGCAAACGAGAACAAGAGCGAGAATAGTCAACGAGAGCGTTACCCTATTCGAGAGAGTGAACAAGCAAGCCGGTCTCATACTGCCCTTCTGAGTAATTTTGCGCGCGTTGCCACGTCAGAATGGGCCATATTTCATTGAATTGGGATGACAGGTCAGATCGCATGAACCCATTGAAAAATGGATCATCCGTACAAAAACCCCGAATTCTAGTTGGTATTTCAAAATTCTTTGAATAATAAATGAAGCATATATTCATGTATTCTTCAAATCTTCAACTTTTTTTCTGAGTGACTGAAGGCCATGTATGTGGCTTTCTTTTAGTCTATAACCAATACCTTCTCTTGTTGTATCTATTCAAGTTTAACGCTAAGTGAACTCTTATTTTATCGTTCTTCTATTTTTATGATTTAGTGTATCTTATTATTCATTCTACCGCTATGATCTTCCTACAATTCAATTATTGCCACTATTTTTTAGGAAAGAAATTGCGAATCTAAAAAAAATGTTAACCAAAATGTCAAAAGAGTATAAAAAATGTTATGCAAATTCAACAAATGCACATTGCAACTCTGAATCTTCTCTCTAATGCTATCTCATAGACATGTAGTCCATAGAAAACAAAACTTTCAATAATCAATTTTATTTTATTTATTTTTGTTCATTTTGATTTCTTCAATTCGATGATTCCCAAACACAGAGTAAAATTGGAATGTGGTTAATTTTAATTTAAAACCAACCTATTTTAGAAAAGAAGAAGAAGATAAAACAAGAATTTCAAATTAGATTGGATTCCATTTTTTTTTTTTTTTCATTTAAACCAAACACTGGAAGTGATTTTAAATATATTTGAAATCCCCTTCAACATTTAGAGGTTTAAACATAGGGTAAGATGACCACCCTCAATTAGACTATAGCGTGTACAAGGAATTTATATTGTTGTTTCGGTACATTATTCATGTCTTCCTTACTATCGAAAAATTACAGAAGACTAGAATAAGGAACTTGGGAGACCTTTCTCTTAGGAGGAAATTGAAGAAGCTCTCAAAAGTATGAACCCCACCAAAGTGCTTGGTCCGGACGGAGCTCATGCTAAGTTTTTCAAGGAATACTTGGATATTGTGGGAAGGAAACCATGGCAATATGTCTTAAAGTGATCAACAACGGTGAAAGGGTTGGCTTTATCAACAAAACACTCATTACTCTGGTCTCCAAAGTCAGGAATCCTAAAGATTACAGACCTATTAGTCTTTGCAATGTAGTATACAAATCAATAGCCCAAGCTCTGGCAAATAGGTTAAAAAAGCATTTTGATTATGTGATCTCCCCTATTGATAACTCTTAAAATAAGAGTTATAGGCTATCATTTTAGGATTGAATTATCATAGGTTATCTCATTTTAACATAGAAATCCCCTAGCTTTGATTTATTTTACTCTAAGTTTAACTTTGATATAGTAAAATTCTTATCATAGTAGTATCTTAGTAATTAATGAGCTTCATTTGATTACTTCAGGGTTATTAAAATTTGGATAATTGTTGTGGAAGGAAGATTCTTGAAGTGAAAGGCAACAGATCTACAACGTTTTTCTGGAGCAAATTTCATAATTCAAGCTGACACGAATTTCGCACATGAGAAAGGCAGCTCATTAAATGAGTTGGAAGATGTCAGAATAGTCAGCTTGTTTTGCCCAATATAAGAGCTCGCCGTTTCATGAGTCTTGTCTAATCAACCTTGATTTGCATAAAGGATGGGATTTAAGTATTGGGCAGCCTTTTTTTTTTGGGGGGGGGGGGGGGGGGGGGGGGGAGGGGCGAGAGCTTCGATAAGAAAAATAGAGAGAAAAGGAGAACTTCTGATTTTGAGGCCATGGATGAATGCTTTCCAAATAAGGAAGGTAGCTGAAGTTGATGTTGTATCGAGCTTTTTGGGACAACATTCTGTTTATTTCTTCTTCTTCTTCCTCCATTTAGTCTTCTTGCACTGTTTACATTATGTCTGTACTTCGTTTTCCTTGTTGTATTTCTTGCACTATGAACTAATCACCTTAAGGTGAGGATTAGAGGATGATTGCTTGTGATTAATTTTATAGTTGAGTACATTCAAGGATGCAAAAATCGTCGATATTTGTCGAAATTTTGGCGATATATGGGTATTTTAGGGGGGTCGACAGAGATATGGGAGGATATAGTCATTTTTACCTTGTTTTCGGCGATATATCGTCAATATCGGCAATTGCATTTCTATTGCATTTTTCAAATTCCTGCACAAAAACATCAAGTGTGGTTTTCATTTTCTTTTGCTTTCGTTTCTCCACTTATTTAATTTAAAAGGCTTCCAACAATAATTCAATTTAAACCAACTTTTTGCTAGCCTTTTTTATCTAATAACACACATAAAATAACAAGAATAACTAAGTATAAAAGCCAAATAATTCTCATAAATGAAAATTATCACATAGCAATTAAGCTTGATACGAGCAAGACTTATGACCATATGGAGTGGTCATTTCTCATAAATATAACGGCTAAGATGGGTTTCGAAGACACCTAGATCGATTGAGTTATGAATTGCATGGAAACGGTGAGGTATTCAGGGATTATCAACGGAGTGCCCCAGGACGAGTTCGGGCCTAGAAGAGTCCTGAGGAAGGGAGACCTCTTGTCTCTTTGTTTATTTCTTCTTTGTGTTGAAGGTCTTTCAACAATTCTTAATAGGGAGGATTCTGTCTCTATCATTAAAGGTTTTCGTATTAATAATCACTGCCCACCCCTTGCTCCCCTTTTTTTTGCATATGACAGTATGCTCTTTTTTAGAGCTGATGAAATGAGTTGTGCCAAAATCAAGGAGTTACTTGACTTGTACGAGAGAGCTTCAGGCCAAACGACTAATTTTGAAAAGTCCTCCTTCATGACAAGAAAAAACGCGAGCGAGGTCAAAGCAGGTTTGCTTGGTAGGACCCTAAAGGTTAAAAAAACGAATATGCTCACCTACTATCTAGGGCTTCCTTCCCAAAATGGTCGTAACAAGAGTAGATTTTTTTCCAAAATCAAGGATCTTATTATGGAAAGTTCTTCAAAGATGGAAAGAGAAACTCTTCTCTCAAGGAGGCAAAGAGGTGTTAATGAAAGCAATCGCACAAGTGATTTCGAACTACACGATGAGTTGCTGGTAGGGTTGTCGAGGTCTACCAAAATTAAACTGGTTTCCTAATCTAGCTTGTAGAAATAGTGGACCATGTCAATTTTCCAAAGGAGCTAGAAAATTCACTTTCTCAAAGCTAAATTTCAATAAAAGGTGAAACAGGGGGTTTTTGGTATTTTTAGAAAAATAAAGCAACAAGTAATTAAAAAATGGGGAAGATCAAATCGTACGAAAATCTAATTCAAAGGTACAATTTTATCTAAGTGCAAAATCGATCATAGACATTCAAAACATGTTAACTTAATTATGCAAGTACTTGGTTAACTTATTAGGAAAAGCCTAAACAAGCAATGAATCATCTAGAGTAATTGACTCTAACAAAGCATCAAAGTCAATACTAATTACCTAAACAACTGGACACGTTAGCGTTCCATATTACTTAGATAAAAGCATTAAGCATTTTGGAATGACCAAGACAAACCAGTTAAGTGAGATAGCTAAAACCTAACCAAATTGCTCCTTTAATTCCTATAATTAAACATGCAAGCTATGGAGTTATAGAAAAGTCATATAACATACACATGTAATAATCTTAATGCTACTAGGTTCAAGCAAGCACGACAATTACTGATCATGCATCATGAATAGCGATCAAGTATATACAATGATCAAGACGTCAATTTAATCAAAGGTACATGCTCATAAATCAAAAATAGGAATCAAAGAATACTTGCATAGATAAGAAAACTACATTAAAGTTCAAGCCTCACAACAGTGCCATTGGCTTACAGCTGACCTCTGAATCAAAAACGTGAAGTTTAGCCGAACATTGTGATAGTATCTCTCAAGTTCAACATGGTTCAATTTGATACAACGGAAGTGTTAAATAAAAGAAGAAAAAGTTCTCTAAAACTCTCTAAAACGTCAAAGCAAAAGGAGGCAAAAGTCCTAACCCTAAAGTGAAATATGCTATAAATAGGGTTGAGCAGCGTCTAGACACTAAGGGTAGCGTCGAGACGCTGCCCTCGCAAATAAGAAAAAAATATGACAAAATTTGTGTAGCATTAAGACACCCAAAATAGCATCTCGATGCTACAAGCATCATGGGCACCTCACTGCAACGTCGAGTAAGTCCCTTGGTTTTCACTTTGGCTAGCGTCTAAATGCTTGGAATGGAGTCTTTACTCCTTCGGATTTTCAAGCTTCAATTGATCATGCAGTAGCGTCTTGACGCTCTCCTCTCGGTTCATTTGGCTTGGAATTCATCTTTTCTCAATTCGAACACTCAAATTGGACTCAATTAGCTTCCTTTTAAGCCTGATTCATCTAAAGTTTTCCAAACGGTTCTGATTTGCTCAATCCCTACAAAATAGACAAATAAGCGCGTGAGGGCAACACAACTAGTATGGAATAAAATCATAAAGTATCACTTTTACACTGCTATCAATTGCTTTCATCTTCCTCAAAGTATATGTTTGAAGATCAATCGCTATTGTGCTCAATTTTGATGAGGCTCTATAAATGAAAGGAAGAAGGCTCATTGGATGAGCTAGAAAAAGTTGTGTACGAGCAAGGACTTCGGTGGTTTAGGCTTCAGGGACTTAAAGCTTTTCAATCCAGCAATGCTCGCTAAACACAACTAGAGATTAATTAGGAGCCCAGACAACCTGCTTGCCCAAACGCTAAGAGGGAGATACTACAAAGATGGAGAGATTATGAAGGCCTCATTTGGGAATAACCCTTCTCTAACATGGAGAAATGTGGTTTAGGGAAGAGATCTGTTCTTAAGAGGGTATATATGGGAAGTGGGGAATGGTAACCACATCATGATCAATAAAGACCCTTGGTTGCTAGATCTAGAATCGGAATTGGTCTGGGTGAAAGAGGAGCTCCATGGTAAAAGGGTGAAAATCCTTCTGGATGATCAATGTAGGTGGAAAGAAGATTTTATGAAAGAAAACATTACTAGCCTTGACACCAAAGATATCCTAAACACATCTCCTGGGTGGAAAAAGGCTAGGGATGAGATCATTTGGAATCTAGACCCTAAGGGTGTTATCACGGTCAAAAGTGTCTATCACTTAGCAATTACACTAAATGCTCCTACAAATGCTTCATCATTGAATCTCCTAGCTTCAAAAGACAAGTGGAGAAAATTATGGAAGTTGAAAGCTTTCCCAAGAGCCAAAATTTGTGCTAGGAAAGTATCAATGATTATATCCCTACTAAACAAAACATTCAAAAAAAAGGGATTAAAACTAATACTCTGGCTTTTATGCAGAGTCAAGGATGAATCTAGCAACCATGTCATTTACAACTTATGTATCTTATTTGGTATTTTCAGTTAGAATTAGACTGCTTAGGTAGTGTGGGCGTGGATTGGAGACCAATCTAAACCAACAAGAGCTATCCAAAGCCCTGATTATTATTTGATGGATTTGGAACTATAGAAATCAAAGACTTCAAGCCCCTTAGTTATTGCAACAAATCAATTTAAGGCCCCTTCTCAACACAACAAATTCATTATCGAATTACAAGATTTGGCTGATTCTAACTTGGCTTCGGTGAGATAAGAAAATTACATGAGTCTGATCAGTTGGAATGCCCTTCTGGAAGAGCACTGGAAATTAAATGCCAATGCCTCTTGGAGTGATGCTCAGAATAGAGGAGGATTTGGTTGGATCATTTAAGACTCTTGGGTTATCCCATCTACGTTGGAGCTCATTTTTGCAAGAGGAAGTGTCCAATAAAGGCTTTAGAAGTGTAATGTTCAAATTAATATTTAATTTGAAGTGTTCAAATTAATAATTAATATATTAGATATATTAAATATAAAAGAAGAAAATATATTTATTGTATTTTATACATTAAATATTAAAATAATTAATGTATATTAGATACATTAAAGAAAAGATATTTATAAAATTTGAATAAGATTGAAATAAATAAATATCGTAGAAGATTTGAATGAGCTTCAAATAAGTATAAGATATATTTTAATATATTAGATATTAAAATATAACATTTTAATTATGGAAAAAATTTGCCCTTGGTCTTTATAATAAAACCCTTGGTTTGAGCCATTAGACACAACACACACCTCCTCAATAGAGAATTAGAGAATTCTCTCTAAACCTCTTCCTCTCCAATCCCTTGTGGATTTTCTTTCAAGAGGCTCCCACAAGTCTTGGTTCTATGTTCGAGTGATCAGTGTACAAGCAAGCGCACAAGATCGAAATAATAATAAAATGGTAAATATTATCGAGTATCGAATCCTCAGAGAATTGGAAAGGTTTAATCAATTAAATTTTGTTCTTAATCGCATTTAATTTTATTTAGGAAAACAAACTGCCAAAAGAACAAGCAACGAAAAAGACTAAATTTAAACAATAAATGAATAAAATGAAGGAGCACAAATTTAAGGGCCGAGTTTAGGACATTAATCTCATCAATGGACCATTTATTGAGTCTAACGGGCATTTGTTATTAATTAATCAAATTAATTGAATCTAAAGGTAGTGTATCATGGAATCCTCTGTTGAGCTCTTCCAAATCTTGGGTGTAATTAATTAAATTACGTGTTCACCTCATTAATTAATTATCACCTGACATTAATGAACCCTATCATCGACCCTAATTGATGCTCTTTATCACTGTCGTGTCCAAACATCAATTATCATGCAATTTAAGCTCTAATTTACGCAATTTTTGTCAAACAATAACATAAACCAGCAGTTCATTAGCTCCTTGATTGGGGGATTTAAAACATTAAGAACATTGCATAAAATTAATAACGAATAATTAATCACAAATCCCCAATTAAGTTCAATTACATGGTCCAAAGGCTAAATTAAGCCCTAAACTCTACTATCTAGTCAAAGTGCATCATAATTCAGTGCAAAACAACCAGAATCCATCTAAAAACACTCAATCACAACAAAGAAATACAGGGAAAACAGAGAGATAAACCCGTTACGCATCGATCCATCGCCCCCGCTACGATCTCCTCGAATCTCAGCATTGGATCTTCAAGAATTCCACTCTCATTCAGCCTCGAACCTCTCTAAACTCTCTCAAATCATGGATTAGGGTGAAAAACCCCCAAATTCGGCCCCCAAAACCAATGAAGAATCGAAGTATTAGAAGTTGTAATCGAAATAGCGTTGCAATGCTGTCCCAAAACACTGCCATTTTTGCATGTGCACAGGGGTAGCATTGCAACGCTACGAACGGAGCGTTCCTTTTCCGCGTGTTTCTACCTCTCAGGTTTGCATACTACTTTGTGGCGTTGCAACGCCATTTCAAGTGTTGCAACGCCGTCCTCTCGGCCCCAACAGCTTGCACTTCATCTCTTCTTTTCCTTAGTTCCTCCAAATGCTCTAAAATAGCTCCATATTCAACATAATGCTCCAAAATTCATAATTCTAGTCTCAAATGCTCGGATTCCTGAAATCAACAATAAATCAACGTAAAAGCTCACAAATATAGCATAAAACTAGCTAAAATAAGGCATAAATATAGCACTAAATTAGTATTATCATCGAGTCATAGCTAGGAAGACTTTGTGGAGGAGATAAAGACTCACCAGAAATATCTCCATATTTACTCCAAGTAAGTTTGCTTAATCTTATTTTTTTTAGTTAATTTTAAATAAAATCAAAGACGATCCAATGCTTCCGTTGTAGGATGAAATGTTCATTTCTATCAGTGAACGCCATCAACAATTCAGGGCAAGACTTTACTGAAACAAAGAACTTGATAGTTGAAATTAAATATGAAGTTTTTGTGAAGGGTGAGGTCTCCTTTTCAAAATATCATATATCTAGCAATCGAGTTGCTCACTTGCTGGCAAGAGCCCTCCTTGATCCCAATTTTTCTTTTGACTAGTTCTCCTCTATTTTTGAGGAGGATGCTATTTTTTTTTTTGTACTCTTTACCGGTTTGGGTCTCCCTAGTTATTAATGAGGAGACAGTTGGTTGTACCTAGTTGTTTCTTGCCTTTAATGAATCATCTTTTCAAAAAAAAAAAAAAAAAAAAAAAAACCCTTTTTTTTTGTGTTGGTTTGTTTGAATAGCTTTTTTTTTTTTTTAATCTCTTTCCTCTTAAAGGTTAGAACTTAGTTAAAAGATTTTTTTTTAATGTTTAAATTTTATTTTCATTGTCTAATTAAACTTCCAAATACTTAATTTTAAGGCAAAAATCAATTTATACCCCTAAACTTTTAGGTTGTACCAATAAAACCCTAAACTAATATTTGTATCAATTTAAACCCTAAACTTTCATAAGTATAACAATTTACACCATTTGTTAGATTCTGTTTGGAAAATGATAGTTTACACATGTGCAAACTTATAATTCTATCAATTAAACCCCTAAACTGTCATAATTGAATCACTATAGGCCCAGAATTTGAAAATCGTCTATGCATCAATTCTCACACGTGTATAGAGACTTCTTCAAAAATCTAGACCGTCCATTTGATAATCATTAATTATTTGAAACAGATGGACTAAATTGATTGAAAGTTGAAGATTTTAATTGATATCATTAAAAGTTTGAACACACGTGTAAACCAACGATTTTCAAATAGAATCTGACATAAGGTATAAATCATTGATTCACTCATGAAAGTTCAGAGTTTAAATTGATACAAATAATAGTTTAGAGGTTTTTATTGATACAACCCCAAAGTTTAGGGGTGTAAATTAATTTTTTCCCTTATTTTAATGCACAATAAATATGAAAAGTCAATGATCGACCCAAATATTTTTTTTAAAATGATTTTTTTTGTTGAGTACAATAAATGTGGGGTATAGGCATTTAAACCTCCCTTACATCCCAATTTCTACTAAACTATGTGACGTTTTAATAATAATGAATAAAAATCAATATTAATTATTATGAAACATAATAATGTCATAATTGTTATGGGTGTAGACCCCTAAATTTGTTCGTTATTTTATTATTTTATTTTTATTTTATTTTCTCTTATTTTGCATTTTTGTGGAAAAAAAAAGAAAATGAGTATATCTTCTTAAAATTAATTAGTCAAATCAAATATGTAAAATTTTGGTAAAGTTAATTAGAAAAAATATCTTGTTGACTAATTAATTGGCCAAATCAAATATTTGAAAATTTAGTGTTTTTAATTAAGCCAAATATATTATTTTATTTGGGAATGAGATTTCATTAATGGACAAATCAAATTTTGAAATTTTTGGAAGAATTAACTCAATCGTTTATTTGTTTCTATTTGGGTGTTATTCGATAATATTTTGTTTTATTGTCTTTCATTTTAGATTTATTTTATTCTTTTCCTTAATTGAAATTGGAGTTTGGGCTATAAAAAGAGGAGAGATCTTAAACAGAAGAGGAGAAAAAAGAGGAAGACGATTCTTTTTCTCTACGCATACTTCCCCTTCTCTCTCAAAAGGAGTTTTTTTCCCTCTCTCAATTCCCACGTTATCTACTCCCAAAAAAAGAAAATCTCCCTCTTTCTCTTTCTCTCTCGAAAAAATCCCTCTTTTTCGTAAACCTCTCTCACACTCAAAACTACCCACAAATTTCTCTCCTAAGGACACATATCTTTCACCCACGTTTTCCTCCCTCTCACCCTCCACGTTTTTCTTCTCTCTCTCATAAACTCTATCTCTTTGATTTTATTTAATTCTTTCTCGCACCCTCAACTTATCTGGCTCTTGTCCAACACTTTCTCATCGTTTTTATTCGCCACAAAAGCCAATAGGAAGACAAATATTCACAACGGTCTTTATTTGTGAGTTTTTATCTCAAATAGGATTTTTGTACGCATGTGTTTGCATATTATTATCTAGGCTTATTCTAGACTAGTTCCATTTATGCATTATGTATATATTTGAGTTATTTGTAATATTGAAATTTTATGAATCATGGCTTAGATCCTTGTTTGGTTATTAGATTTCACTATTTTTATTTGGTTTAATAGACACTTTTGTATATTATGTTAAATTCAGTTAGTGATGTATTCTTGGTAATCTCTAATAATTGTATGATGAAATTTTTAGAAAACCTTTTAAATACTTTCCAAGGATGGAGCCCAAAGTAATTGGGATGCCGATATTTTGGGTTTTTAAGGTGAGAAATCAATTTCTTGGGATGCCAAGATTTGATTTTAATATGTCTTCTTTTAGACAAAGTAGAGGTGTTTAATAAAATTATTTCCAAAAAGTTTGTTTGATAAAAAATATTTTTTTTCTAAATTATGCTATTTCAATATATGTGTATATTATGTATGCAATCACTACTATATTTTAGAATCTTTAATTCAATAACTCCCAAAAAGAAACTTTTCCAACGATGGAACCTTAAGTCTTCAGGAGGCCGATTATTTAAGGTTCTTGAAGTGAAAAATCAATATTTTGAGATGCTGAGATTTGATTTTAATGTTTTTCCTTAAAAAATAAAATTGTGTTCAATAAAGTTTTTTTTGTGTGCAATTATTTTTCTTTTCATGAATTCTTCCTTTTTTTATTATATTTCCTATAAAAACACAAAAAATCTTTGCATGAAAAGCTTTTTTTTAAAAAAAAAAGGGAGTTCCTTAAAAAGGAAAATATTTGATTTTTCTAAAATTGAAGTTTTCCTTTTTTAAAAATAATTTTTTTTTATGAAAAGTACCAAAAATACTTTCATAAAGAGCATTTTCATAAAAGGGAGTTTTTTTTTAGGAAACTTAGTTTTTTCTAAATTTGAAGTTTTCCTTTAAAAAAAAATCATAAAAAAATACAATAAAAAAATATTTTTATAAAAAGCATTTCCATAAAATGATTTTCTTAAAGGAAATTTTGATTTCTCTAAAAAACATCCAATTGATTTTCTTTTCAAAGAATTAAATCAAATTTAAAATTATTTTTTCCATAAAAGTTTCACTTCCTTAAAAATAGAAAAATAATAAAGAATTTCCTTAAAAAGAATCATTTTCTCACACATGTTTTTAAATTAATAAACCAAACATTTTCCTTAAAAAAAAAACTTTCCTATGATGGAGATTAGAAAATCAAGATGTCGATTCCCTAATATTCTTTAGGTAATGAATTTATTTTGGGATGCCAAATAAAATTCAAATAAATTTTGAATGGTTTTATGCCACCCATAATTATTGCTCATTATTTAATTTAAGAATAGTGATCAATAAAACATGGGACATTTAAAAATTAAAATAAAAATATTTTTTTTACAAAGGTCATTTTCTTTTAAAATAACACAAGAAAAGTAAGATTTTGTTCATTGAACGAGTGTTGTGAGGTGCTAATACCTTCTCCATACACATATGACCCCCAAACCTTAAATCTTTTTATTTGCAGACCATTTTAGCAAATTTTGGGTGCCCAGTCACACCCTCTAAATAAATGCTAGTGGTGACTCCATTTTTCTCCTCTTGGAAACAAAGTCGGTCGCTTCGTGTCACAAACTCGTAGCGACAATGGGTGAAATTTGGACTTAATCAAATATCCCAAAACAAGATAAAAGTTAAGATGATAAGAACCCAGAAGAGAAACAGGTCCAAGGGAACCTTGCAGGCCCACATATCAACCTTTTCAAATCCAATTCCTAAATATAAGAGAAAACCTCTTTGAATTCTTATCTAAAAAGGAATATGGATAACCTAGGTCAAAGATCCTGACTCAAAGAAATGGAGTTCAACCTAACCCTCATTCTCTAAACTTTAGTTTGTTACACCCAAATTCTCCTTTCTAACTTTGGAGCTGGTGTGGCAAGCGCCACGTTAGTGCCTAGCTTTTTCTCTTTTCAGGTCACCTCTTTCCCCTAAATTACAAATTTACCATTGAAGCACGTGAAGGTCAGGTGAAATTTTTCCTGGCCATATTATTGCCACAACAGTTGTGCCATCTGAGGGGATCAAGAGTGCTCTACCTTGCATACCTGAATTGAGAAAATCAAGGCTATCTTGAACTATTCGGAATTTAACCAAAGGGAAAAGTTTTTAGTAAAAGACATGAAATTTCACACTCATAATAAAAAAAAACCAAACAAAAGGTGAACTTTAGGCTAGAACGAACAAGAACAACAAACAATGAAGACATGGGGGCTTAAATTGGATCAACAAAGAAAAAAAGGGAATTGTCAACAAGAACCCAATCACATCTTGGAATGTAGAAATCAAAGGCCAAAACGATCAAATTTGAAGATCTCGCTTCTGAACAAGACTATGAAGTAAAATTTCAAAGCCTCAACCTTGAAGATCTCTACAAAATTAAAAAATACCAAATAAGTTTTATTCAAACTCAAAATCTTCTAATGCCGCATTTAAATTCAATAGCCAATTTGCCTAGATCTCATGTTATTAATTAATAACCAAATGATGCATGACATAATTATTTTGTTATGGCCATTTATCTTCTATATAAAATAGCATCTATTTGTGCTCTGCATTTTAGAATTCATTAATTCTCATTATCATCAAAATGACAATCCTTATGTCCCATAATATTATCTCTTTGAGGCCATTGGAAGTGAAGCTTTGTTAGTTATATGATGAAAATAAAATTGAACATCATGAGTAACTAGGAACGCCATGAAATATCTGTAGAGAAATTTATTATGTAAAATTGTAGAGGTCTTGTAATTGCTTGTATAATATAACAAGTTATTTAAAATCAAACCACTCCATAAAACTCCATCTTTTTATTCATCACATAAGTGATTGAATATATTTCATTCAGCTGAATCAATATTTCATTTGCATTGAATTGTCTAACTCTCAAGTTAGAGGATGTTTACATTATACTTCTCATATGATATGAGAAATATCAAGTTCATGAAAATTATATTTTGAATGCAGAATAATTGGTGAAGCATTCCAGATTCAACCAATCCAAAAATGCACATGCACAAAAAAAAAGCAAGAAAAATGGATATGTTTCTCTATTAAACAAAAAGCAAGCAAAAGGGGATATGCCTTCCTATTAAACAAAAAACAAAAAACAAAATAAAGAAAGAAAATAAACTAAAGGCTCGCTAAATCAACAAGGTCGATGCCGAACCAAGAGCTAAAGCTACCAAAAATCCACTACTTCAGCCAAGAAAATGATTAAAGCATGAAAACTAGGGGCTAGTCGAAGCCACCATGGCCGAGTCAAGCCTAAGTTTATTCACACCCTCTATTTCAATCTGGAAGGCAAGTCCAGTAAGTCAGAGCAATGGATTGAAGGTTGGGCGAAACCACCATGACCGAACCGAGCCCGAGCTTACACACTATCCTTGTTTCAATCAAGGAAACGGTTCAATCAAGTCAAAGCTACAACGACCTAGGCCAAGGTGAATGGAAGTCCTTGGTAAAGACACGAGAATCAACAAAGAATGAAAAATCCAAGCGAAGTTCAATAAAAATTTAGATTGTAGATTGATAATCCTCATTCATGAGGATTAATTGGCCTTTAAACTTAGTTATATCCGTGATTTTATTCATATTAATTGATGAAAATAAAAAATATTTGATTGAATTTAATCACTTAATTGATGGAGGTCCTCTAATTTAAGTAAGATGAGAAAGAAAACAAAAGAAGGAAAAATCTCACTTATTTAATGTCTTTGTGCAGATTTTTGAAGAAATGCAACAACAATGCAATTGCCTTGCAATTGCATTTTCGGCAAACTTGGAAACCAAGGGAAAAACGTGATTCTCGGGGAGATTAGGAGCAGATTAGCCATGATTCCAGGGATTGATATGCCATAATTGATTATTGATTGCAAAGATTCAAAAACTCCTATAAAAGATGAAGGAAAATCCGAAGAAGAGGGCTGGATTTGGAGAAGATTTTAGTTTATGTTTTGGGTTTTTATTACTTACTGCAATTTTTCATTTGTCATTTTTCGTTGCTGTTTTGTTTTAGTTTCTTGTAGATCTCAGTCCGAATTTCTTCCTCAATCTTATCTCAACGAGTATATGTTGGTAGAAAGCAATACTTATTCGATTGTGGGCGATTTTCGGGGAGAAACGCTTCTTTTGGAATTTGGGTTTAGTTTCTGTCGAGAGCCGTAGTTCATCCGAGGGTTTTATTTTCCTTCTTGTTCTTCTCTTGAATTCCCAGAATTCTTCATCTCAATCCCACAACAACGAAAGTTGGTAGTGGTTAAGAGCGCATTTGCTCGATTGAGCCGAAGAGGATGGGTTTTTACGAAGAAGCTTTAATTTTCTGCATTTGAATTACTGTACTTTGGGCTACAATCAGCCTCTGTTATCTTTTAATTCTTCAATTTTACCTTCTGAAAGGAATTGGAATTTCAGCTTCTCAATTTAAGTAGTCAGTAATTTTTACTTTTGATGTTGAATCGTGAAGAAATTGTTGCTACAAGCTTGTTGTTTCTGGTTAAGTTTGGGTCCAACACTGTACTTCTGTCTTAGTCTTTTACGAAATTAATTTTCCAATCAGCAAAGTGAATTCATTTTCCGTGGGTAATTCGGCAAGTTGAATCCTGGGGTTGTTTCCTTGAAATAGTCACTTGCATAGCATTTGCAATCCAATTGCATTTTCTCCCTTTGAGTTCTTTTAATGAATTTTTACCATTCTAATTTATCAATTCCAATTTATTCCATCATGAAGAGCTAAATTTCCTTTGGGATTCAAGTTTGTGAATGCCCTAGAGGGAAGATGTAAAGCTCGAGAGTAAAAACAATCTAGCTAACTCTTGGACTCAAGTTTGCTTTTGATGAGTAAATTGTTGGGTAAAACTAGCTGGCCATCTAGTGTTGCTTGTCAAGCTAAAACTTAATACCGAAAGGGTTAAGGGAAGCGGATGTCGCAAAAGCAATGGAGGAAAGGGCTTAGACATAAGTCTGAAACATCGACCCTAGACATAGGGCGAGACTCCAAAACCACTAGAATTGTGCGCAAAACTATCTAAGTTAGATTAGCCATAGACATATAGGTTTAATCACTTAGTCTCCTAAAGATACTTCAAAGAAGGTCGAATGGGTGTTGAATTCAGTTTACTTAGTTCCTGAGTTAGCTACGATTGCAATTGCTCTCTTGTTGCATTTTCTTTCCAAAGGGGCATTAGCATACTTGAATCCCTCTTTATTTCCATTGAATTTTCAAATACATTTTTAGTTAAAACACCTCTCAAATTATTTTCATCCTTGGTCACTTTAAAATTGCAAATTGCCAACAACTTTGTGCCAAATAAAAATTCATTTTATTAAACCCGTTCCCTTGGGTACGATACTCTGGAATACTCCAGTTTTATTACTTCGATCACGTGCACTTGCGTGTTAGCACCGATCATAGATCAAGATTAAAACAAAAAATATGGATTCCACTCTAGATATGGTAAAATCAGAGCTAAAATCTAGAGCCCACTCTAGATACGATCGATTAAGTTGTCCAAACAAAGCATAAAACACAGAGAACTCTAAAACACTTAGGTGCAGAGGAAGCAGCTTGAAAGGTTAATTGAACCCCAAAAAGGTTTGGTTGACTAATCTTGGCAACCCAAAAATCTAAGGAAAACCTCACAATGGGTCCCTATTAAGCACAACAAAGTAGGCTTCATAAAGTTGAGCAGAATGTGATGAAGGCAAAACTTCGTTTGGGTGTGGAGGACATAAGCTCCAAAGATTGATTGGGCCCTCAAAAGGGACTTGGTTAGTTGATCCTAGCGGCCTACAAATTGCAAGATGGATCCTGCGATGGGTTCTTGATCGGTATGCTACACGCAAGTGCACGTGATCGAAGTAATAAGAAACTGGAGTATTCTAGAGTATCTTACCCAAGGGAACGGGTTTTAATAAATTTTATTAAAATGACACACAACTGTAGACAAATTGCAACTTAGGGTAACCGTGGGTGTAAAAATGATTTGTGAGGTGTTTTGACTAAAAGAAAAATTGTTTGAAAAACAATGAAATTGAAAAAGGGATTCAAAAATGCTAATACCCCTTTGGAAAGAAAACAACAAGAAGGCAATTGCAATCGTAGCTACATCAAGAACTAAATAAACCGAATTCAACTCCTATTCGACCTTCTATGAAGTATCTTTAGGAGACTAAGTGATTAAACCTATATTTCTACGGCTAATCTAACTTAGATATTTTTACACACAATTCTAGTGGTTTTGGAGTCTCGCCCTATGTCTAGGGTCGATGTTTCAGAACTTATGTCTAAGCCTTTTCCTCCATTGCTTTTGCGATATCCGCTTCCCATAACCCTTTCGGTATTAAGTTTAGCTTGGCAAGCAACACTATATGGCCAACTAGTGTTTACTCAACATTGAACTCACCAAAAGCAAACAATAGTTCAAAAATTAACTAGATTGTTTTTGCTATCGAGTCTTACATCTTTCCTTTAGGGCATTCACAACTTGAATCCCAAGGAAAATTAGCTCATCATAATAAAATTAACAAAAACAGTAAGCTAAAATTAAAGTAATTCATTGGTAGAAAAGAAAATTTGGAAATAAACTAAAAAATTCTTGCAAGCAAACTTGTATGGAAAATCTATTCTGCCAAAAGAATGCTCTAAAGCAAAATAGAAGACTTTCTAACTTTATTAAAATGCTAAAAAGAAGATACAATTAGTAGCTAACTTTAAATAAATAAAAAAAATCAGAAAATAAAAATTAAAAAAAAACACTGTCGTTCGTGAAGAAAACCCAAAAACGAAATGAAGATCTTCCTCCCAAATCGAGCTTAATTGAACAAGGATTTGTTCATAACCAACACCAACTCTTGTTGTGATGGGATTGAGGAAGAGATTCGGGACTGAGATGTAGTAGAAATGATTACAAAACAACAACTACAAAGCTAAAAATGAAAATTGCAGAAATAGGCGTGAGAAGAAAAACATCCTCCGCCTTTTGCTTCATTTCCCCCATTTTTATAGGCATTGAAGGCTAGAGTTTCCATATAAATCATCCTCAATCCATGGGCTAACTTCTAGGAATCAAATTGGGATGAGAATCTTCCAAAATCGTGTAGAAAATCCATAAATCGCGTGATTTCCGACATTTTTGCACTTCCAAATTTTTGCAGAAATGAAATTGCAATGCAATTTCATTTCTGTTGCATTGTTTTCCAGATCTTCCAAAATTGCAAATGCAATGCAATTGCATTTCTGTTGCATTCTTCAAATTCCTGCACAACAACATCAAGTAAGTGTGGTTTTTATTTTCTTTTGCTTTCTTTTATTCACCTACTTAATTTAAAAGGCTTCCAACAATAATTCAATTTAAATCAACCTTTTGCTAGCCTTTTTATTTAATAACACACCTAAATTAGCAAGAACAACTAAGTATAAAGGCAAAATAATTATCATAAATGAGAATTTTCAGTTCTTAAAAATATTAAATGTGTAGAATTTGGTTATGTAAAATCAAGCACAGACAATAAGTTTCGAAGACTAAGTTTTGGAAAGCGAATGAAGATACAGAGCAAACCCTGTGATAGGCAAAATTACATCATTATAGACAAATTCAACGCAAAGTCTATACTCTCAAATTGAGTTTCGAATGTCAAGCCCAAGAAAAAGCTAAACCACGAATCCCAACTTGGGAATGGGGGCTAATGTTATAGGTGAAATTTGAACCTCATCAAATATCCCAAAACAAGATAAAAGTCAAGATAATAAGAACCCATAAGAGAAACAAGCCCAAAGGAACCTTGTAGGCCAACAGATCAACCTTTTCAAATCCAATTCCTAAATAGAAGGAGAAACCTCTTTGAATCCTTATCTGAAAAGGAATATGGATAACTTAGGTCAAAGATCCTATAAATATGTCATTATAACTCAAAGAAAGGAAGTTTAACTTAACCATTATTCTCTAAACTCTAGTTTGTTACATCCAAATTCTCCTTGCTAACTAAAGCGTCGGAGCTGGTGTGGCAAGCACCAGTTGCCACACTAGTGTCTAGCTTTTTCTCTTTTGCAGGTCACCTATTTCCCATGAATTACAAATTTATTGTTGAAGCAGATGAAGTTCAGGTGAAATTTCTCATGACCAGATTTTGGCAGCAGCAATAATAATGAATATTGATTTTTATGACAAAATAAACTACATAATGTTAATCAATGGAGTTTGTAATGTTTAATACCTATTTAATATTTAAAGATATTTATACCCATTTTAGTATCAAACTTACTTTATCTATTTTATAATAAATTTACGTATGTAATTATAATGAAAAGTTGAATGCATTTTTTCTTTAAATATAAACAAATAAAAATGGAATACATTTTATATATTTGACTGAATTGAAAGATGAATTAGAATATTAAAGCATTAAAATAAATTGATTATCACAAAATATTTTAAAGATGGGAAAAATGCTTATAAGGACAATTTATTTAATAATAGTAAAATATAAATAGTTTCTAAAATAAAATAAAATAAAATATTTCTACCGTAAATTGAATTGAATTGAATTTAAAAACATGACAAACCATATCTAAAAATAAATACAAAGTAAGATAATATATTATACTACATTTATTCTCATATATAATATTCCAAAATACCAAAATCTTCTTTGATTATTTGCAAATCTTTCTGTCGAGGTCTTTTCCCTCCGTCTCATTTTTCTGCTCTGTTTCTTATTTTCCCTTACAATTTTGAGAAGTCTTTTGGAGTCGTGGCCTTGACTCTCCATTGACGATCAACCCGCACAAACACTGGTAATATTTTTATTTTCACATTGGTATATTTATATAATAAATATAAATATATCGACCTCAACATATGATTTTAATGAATTAATCATGATGAATTTATGAATTGCATTTGAGAATTTTTTTTAGTAAAACAGAGGTAGGGTATGAGAATGACAATTATTGCATTAGACTCTAATCTTATTGTCAACCTAAATATAGAACGACCAACAAATCAAAAATTTGAATTTCTATCTCATATATATGGTTTGAATAATTAATACAAATTTATTTTATTATTTTTATGGAATAAAATATGATCGTAGGTTTTTATTTATTTATTCAGGTTAAAAAACACTTATGGTCTTGAACTTCATAAAAGTAAGGGCAAAAATCAATTTCTTTACATTTTGTTTGAAAAACTTGTATCAATTAAATTCTTGAACTTTCTTACTCAAAAAAAAAAAAAAAAATCTTGAACTTTCATAAATGAATCAATTTAGACCTTCAATTTGAAAATTTTCGCATCAATTATTCTCACACATGTAAGCTTCTTAAAAAATTTAGACTGTCTATATTGATTTATTTATGAAAGTTTAGGAGTTTAATTAATTTGCACATAATGTTTTTCAAACAGAATCTAACAGAATGTGTAAATTTATACACTTCAAATTCAAACAATTATTAGATTTAGGATTTTAAGTGTCCCATAGTTTAGGCCTATAAATTAATTTTTGTCCTAAAAGTAACAATTTAGTCCATGAACTTTAGTTTGTATCGATTTAGTCATTGTACTTTCAATGTTGTAACAATTTGGTCACTGAACTTTTATATGTAATAATTTACTCCTTATACCTTAAAATTTGTAACGATTTAGTCCTTATGGTAAAAAATCTCATCAAAATTAAGCGTCAATTGTTATTAGGTAACAACTTAGTATTTGTAGTTCATAAACAAATTTGGTCCCTAATCAATTTATCAATCTTAACAAGGGACTAAATTGTTATAAATTTTAAAGTACAAAGACTAAATTGTTAACTATTAAAGTTTAGGGACCAAATTGTTACAAAATAAAAATACAGAGACTAAATCATTATAAACTAAAGTTTAGAGACTAAATTGTTACTTTTGTAAAAGTTCATGAATCAAAAGCGTCCTTTAACCAAAATTCAAAATATATTTATTCTGAAAATTGTAATGAGTATCTTATAAATATATTAATGGTTCAATTACAAGTTTAGTTCTTAAACTTTGAAGTTTGTGTCTATTTATTCCCTGAACTTTCAAAAGTGTCTAATAAGTCCTTAAATTTTCACTTTTGTGTCTAATCACTGAACTTTCAATTTTGTGTCTAATAGGTCCCTTACATACTCGAAATTTTTAAAAATTAATTGATCTATTAGATGTTAATTTAAATTTTATGTCTAATGAAACCCTAAAATTTCAATTTTGTGACTAATAGATTCATAAATTTTAAAAAAATTGAAAGTTTAGGCCCCGTTTAATAACCATTTGGTTTTTGAAAATTGTACTTGTTTCCTCACAACTTCTTTACAATGGTTTTCACCTTCTTAAATAAACATTTGAATTTTTAGTCAAATTCTAAAAACAAAAACAAGTTTTTAAAAACTATTTTTTTAGTTTTCAAAACTTAGCTTGGTTTTTAAAAATATATGTAAAAAGTAGATAACAAAACAAAGAAACTCATAAATAGAAGTAGTATTTATAATTTTAATTTTCAAAAGTCGAAAACTAAAAACTAAATAGTTACTAAACGGACCCTAGAGACTAAATTTATAATTTTAAAAGTTTAGGAATCAAATTCACACCGAATCTCGCAGTTTAGACTAAACTTGTAAATTAACCGATATTAATTTATGTTTTGGTGACTGCGATAGTCTGTCTTTCCCCCTCTTCTCCTTCGTCTCTCTCACTGCCGCCGGCGTCTGCTTCCTCGTCAGCCACCGCCGCCGGAAGCAGCTGGGGTCGATATTCGTTTTCCAAAAACGTTTACGGATTAGATTTTTTTTCATATCCAGTGTTTTTCAGAACACAAATCCAGATTAAGCAGTTCATATGTCGTTGGTTACAATTGGAACGAAATGCCAAAATGTTTCTTAGATAATTTGATCACCGGATTGCTTACACAGTGATCCATTGACAATAAACGATCATTTAACGAAAAAGGTTAAGCTCATTGAGCTCTCTCTGTCTTCGGTTGAATAGCCGTAAATATTCTGCTTACTTACAGCTCAAAATTTGAAGACTGACTATATTCTATCTCTGTACCTAAATTGTTTAGGTTCGAAAGTGGCAAAGCAAATCAAGAATGGGTTTTGAGCCGTTTGTTGGTGGCGTGTGGACGAAGGCAGTGAAGAATAATAATGGCTTTGGGGCTTACACACCATGTGCCCTTCACTCTGTTATTTCTCACTTGGTTCTTCTAGCTCTCTGTCTTTACAGAATATGGCTCATCAAAAAGGGTGCTAAAGCACAGAAGTTTTGTTTGAAGTCAAATACATACAACTATTTGCTATGTTTATTGGCTACTTACTCTGCATTTCAACCTTTTTTCAAATTGGTCATGGGAATTTCAGTCTTCAATTTTGATGCCCAGGCTGCACTTGCCCCATTTGAGGTACACTTTTCTTATACTATTTACAATGTTGCTTTATTGAATATTTTAGTATTTACAGATTGTCCAGTTTGGTCAAAGAATTTGACTTTTCTAAGGCACTATGGGTATGTTTGGATTAACTTTCTAAATTTTCTAAGGCCAAAAATAGTAACAAAAACCGAAACACCTTTTACCAACAACATTAACTCCATTAAATGTTTCAATATCTCATTACCAACAAATTTAATTGCCTTAATTTTTTAACAAGATACAAAACTTTTCATTGAAGAAATGAAAAGAGAGTGATGCTCGAAAGATACAAACTCCACAAGGGAGTGAAAAAAAAAACAATAAAAACAGAGAAATGCAAAGAAAAACTACAAACGGGAACTAAAAGCATTTCAATTAAGGTAAATATCCTGCAATGAAAGCCCATCAAAAAAGCTTTGGAAGAGAACACCATAAAGAAGCTTTTAAGCAAGTAGATTCAAAACGATCAAATGAGGATGCTAGTCTTGGAAAATCCTTTGACTTTGCTCAAACTGCAATTCTGATAAAAGAGCTTTAATTGCATTGACCCATAATAAGTTTGCCCTTGAAACCAAAGGGGACCAATAAGTAAATGAAGAACATTATTCTTGAAGATGTTGGAGAAAACCCATTGAATGTGAAATATGGCGAAAAATTTGATCCAACAAGCTCGAGAATATGAACAATCAAAGAAAATATGATTAAGACTTTCCCCGTCCGACTGGCATAAAGAACAAACCGAGGGCATAAGGGAGATCAAAGGAAGCTTCCTTTGTAAATTAACTTTCCAGCCACTAAAGAGTCATTAGAAATCCTTGCAACTTTTCCTTTCTTCATTAATGCTATCAGCTTTTAATTCATCTTTTATATCAAAGGGAATGACATAAAAATGAGTCTTTTCATCTTCCAATACCTGAAGACCCCTCCAATGCACCATGGACCTTACTTAGACTCTTAAACAACTCCATCTGCCTTTGCATTAATCTCATATATTTCAATGCCGCAATCCTTTAGAAGGGAATAAAATTTTTCTTTTTTGTCTAATGTGTTTTCGTGAGCGGGAGAAGGAGACTCATTAGGCGGCTTCTTTAGTCGAGATTTATTTTCTTCTTGAACAAGAGTACATAGAACCTCTTATCTTGTCAGTTTGCCTCGGCTTCTCCATTACATAAAGATTTATTTTGGGCCTGGAAATCTAAAAGCCCTAAAAGAATTAATATTTTGCTATGGATCATTTTAAATGGAAGCTTAAATACTTCTGAGGTTCTTCAAAGGAAGTTTCCATTCTTCAAGCTATTTCCTTTGGTTTGTCCTCTCTGTTACAAGGAAGGAGATTTTCTCTTTCACATCTTCTTTGGTTGTGTTTATTCGCAGAAGTGTTGGTTCAAGTTCTTTTCTATATTCAACATGCAGTGGGTGTTTTCCAATGTCTTAAAGGATAATGTTCTTCAGCTTATTATTGGCCCTTCATTAGCTTTGAGACCTAGACTTCTTTGGATTAATGAGATCAAAGCTTTATTATCAGAGCTATGGATGGAAAGAAACCCGAGAATTTTTTAAGACAAGCTTCTTCCTTGGTTCAATCATTTTGATTCAATGTGTTTAAAGCATCTTGGTGCTCTCTCTCCAAATCTTTTGCTGGTTTCTCATTACAAGATATTTGTTTTAATTGCCATGCTTTTATTGCTCTCTTGTAATTGTTTCTTGGTTTCTCTTTTCTTGTGTTCTTTTTGTATCACTCCTTTATAGAATTTGTATTTTTTGAGCATTAGTCTCTTTTCATTACATCAATCAAAAGTTTCGTTTCTTGTTAAAAAAAACAGAGTACATAGAACCTCTTCAAATGCCTCATCATGCCCATTAACGATTGGAATATTGAACTCCAAGTCAGCACTACTAAGAGTCAGACTTAACACGGCATCCTTCTCTGACTCCTCATTTTCCTCCCAAAATTCTGACTCTTATATGACCGCATTCTTTGAGTTAATAATACCCTTAGAAAGAGTGTTATCAACTAAAGTTGTTGAAGAATTACAGTTGTTGAAAATGACCAATGAGCTTCCGATCCTAAAGCACATTGAATTCTACCGTCTTCCATCCTAAGAAATGCTTTGTCAGCCATGAAGGGATTGATAAAAAAAGTTGCTTCAAAATGATCTTCAATGCTTGGGCAAACAATGTTGATGCAATCATTACTTCACTAAAATTCATATCCATCAATTCTTGATCCTTTCTTACCCAAAAGGCTTGAGGAGAAATTGAAATTTCTGAATTTTTCAAAGGAGCAGAAATAGAACCCTTAACTGGAAGGTCCTTGGTCTTGTATTATCTAAGCAAAAGTAATGTATTAGCTATAAATAAGTAATTTTCTTTAGCTTGGACTTGATGGTGAATTTTTGGATCAAATTGACCAATATTAAGCATTATGTCCTTTTATTTCAGGTGGTTGCCTTGATAATTCAGGCTCTTGCTTGGTGCTCCATGCTTGTAATGTTGATTGTTGAAACCAAAGTTTATATTTTTCAATTTCGATGGGCCATTAGGTTTGGAGTTGTTTATGCATTAGTAGCAAATACTGTAATGCTTAATCTAATTCTTTCAGCGAAGGACTTGTACAAGAGGTATTTTTTTTTTTAAAAAAAAATATGTTTTAATTTAGCCTTATAACTATTTATTAAATCTTGATGACATCCTACTGTATTTTTTTTTTTTTGAAGAATGACATCCTACTGTATTGTATTGTTTATTATACTTTTTAATTTCTCTGTTTCTTATAAAAAAAAAAGTTTGATCAGTTTCATATATCTAGACTTAACATGGATTGACAGTCGTGTTTTTGTCTTTTCAGATATGTTCTATATTTGTACATTAGTGAAGTCTTCTTCGAGGTACGTTTGTTTTAAGCCTCTTACTTGTTATGCAAATTTTTGTATTAAAACTGGAATTGAGACCTAATTAGAACACTTTATTGATATAGTAAGAGTTCATGAAAGTAAACCATTTGGAGTATACAGAAAAGTAGGTACAAGGTTGATTACAAAACAAGTATAATTTTTAAATGATTATAAAACAGTTGTATTTGTAATATTGAACAAATTTATGTTACTTAATTGACCAGATTAAGTAGGTACAAGGTTGCTATAATAAACTTAGTGTCGCAATAATGGATTTAATATGCAAATGCCTTGCATTTGGTTCTTCTTCTTATTATTTTTTTCAATTTTCTGAAATTGAAGCTGACAATTAATTACAAGATTCATTCTTAATATTTTTCTTCTCTAGTTTGAAAAAAAGTACAACAGATGTTTATTGATATTTTATTGTTGCTGCAGGCTTTATTTGGTGTTCTCTTGCTTGCATATGTGCCTAGCTTGGATCCTTATCATGGTCGTACCGTTTTTAGTGAAGTTGTTGATGTTGCTGAAAATGAAGAACTTCTTGAAGGAGAAGGAGGACATGTATGCCCTGAACGGCATGTGAACTTATATTCAAGTAAGTATCAATTTCATGAAATCCAATGTTATTTCCTTTCTGTAAAATGTTAACGATATAGATTGATATTTTATATTATCAGAGATGTATATAATGTATGAATGTTATGATATTATTATTAACAAGCACTAGGCCCCATTTATGTTTGTACCAAAACCATGCATCCATTTTCAATTTGTGACCAGACAAGCCTTGTGTAACCAAGCTCTTTAGATGTACATGGAAACCGAAAATGAAAGTTGAAAACGTCCTGGAACATGAGATTGTTTCTTTTTGGACTTGTTGTTTGTTTAGCTAGAAGCAAAGACAGGAGGTTCTTTTGCATCTGCCTTTTCAGATGAGGGTCAGATCTTGTGGCACATAAGTTCTTTTTTGTAGTTTTTTGGGACATTTGGCTCGAGAGGAATAGTAGGATTCTTAGAGGAGTTGAGAGGTTTTAGGAGTAGGTTTGGTCTTTTGTTGGGTTTAGTGTTTCTCTTTGGGCATCTGTTTCGAAGGACTTTTTGTAATTATCAATTAGGCCTAATTATTATGGATTGAAGTCCCTTTTTGTATATAGGTTGTGTTTTGGCTCCTTTTAATGAGCTGTCTTTTTCTGTGCCTTTTCTTCTTTGTTCTTTCACTTTTTTTCTGTGAAGGCTTGGTTTTCCAAAAAAAGCACTGGCAGCCACATCATATTCTGTTTTTTTCTCCTCGGTTGCCATAATTGGACTGTCTTGATTCTTTTTTCTTTTCGAACAAGAAATAATTTTTCATTGAATTGATGAAAAGAAATAAAATGCTCAAGTATACAAACTCCCATTGGGAGAGAAAAGAACAAAACACCCAGCCAAACTAAAAACACAAAGCCAAAAAATAAAAAAAAGAGCAAAACAGGCTCTCCAAGAACAAAAGGACCCGACCAAACAAAGACCCCAAAAAATGTAAGAAGAAAGCTCCACAAGGACAGGAGCAAGGCACCAAAGCCAACCAACAACGCCAAAGAACCGCCAATAAATGCATTCATTTAAAATTATTTTGGTAATTTCCATTGTTCAGTTTCTTTTTTAGAAATTTTTTCTTACCGAGAAAGTTACCCTTAATTGGGAAAAAGGGTAGCTAACAAAAAGACAGTAAAGAAAGGAAAGTCTTAAGAATGGTACACCTAGAAAGAAAAAAAAAAACTAAAGGCGGGGGACCTAACGAGTCGGGGCGATGAGAGTCGGGGAGGGGCATACTCTCTCAGTAAGAGTCAAACGTAAGAGGTTTGTCTTCAAGTTTAGTACCTCGAAGAGGAAGGTGGAGGTGGAAGAGCATTGCGGAGGTAAGGTGTCTAGGGTGAAAAGGTTGCTGGGGATAGTGGCGTGGGCGAGAGACTGTTTAAAGGTTGTTAGTTCTCGAGTGTCAATGAGAAATTTTTTTAGGCATCGTCGATGTCCGAAAGGCTTATTTTGGGCTAAGGTGGTTGAAAATGCGAGGGGTAGGTGTTGTGTTGTGGCCTTGGAGCCGCGGAAGGGGAGAAAGTCTTCCTTAATCATCCCGGAAGGAATCGGAGGGAAAGGTTGGGCAGAGGTGGGGGAGGCGTTGCATACCATGTTTCAGCAAGGTTTTGGGGAACAAGATTGGGGGTGTTTCGAAGGTTCCGGCAACGAGGAGGGATCCCCCTGGTAGATTGATTTCCTCTTTTGCTCATGTGGTGGCTTCAGGAGGTTCTTCAGTGAGGGGTGGAGATTCTGGCAGTGGAGAATAGAGATGAGCTCTTTGAGGTCTCTGATTCGGTGCTTTTAGTGAAGGAGAGAGCTTGCGATTCTTGGGTTAAGGTGGTACAAGGGGTTAAAGCTTGTTTTGGGTCGAATCTTTGCGTAAAACCCTTCAGTGGAAACTTTGCGGCTATTCTCTGCAAGGATGATGCTCAACGGTTGAAAATCCAAGAGTTTGGAAGAGGGTCAATCCTTGGTTCCCCTCTGAACTTTCTACCGTGGGATGATCGGAAGGTGGCGGAGGAGAGATGCATGGCGTTTTCGAAAGGGTGGGTGAAGGTTTTGGATATTCCCCCTCATTTAAGGTCAGTAAATGTGATTTCGATTCTTGCTGATTTATGTGGAGGGTTGGACGGGGATTTTGGGACGGCGGTGCAGGGTGAAGATTGGGAGGAAGACCTGTTAATTTTGGTAAAAGAAAGGGAGGATGGGTATATTCCGAAAGGATGTTTCTTGTCTTGGGAAGGGAGTGGCTTTTCGGTGAGATTCTTGCCGTGGACATCAGCCGGAGTAGTGTTCGAAGAAGGGGAAGCTCCGTTGGGGTTGGGGAAGGACGGCAGGCTGGCGGTGGATCAGTCGTACACTGATAGTAGGGGTAAGGCAAGGGGCAGTCGTGGCTAAAGGGGAAGCCTAGCATTCAGTCTTCTGACAGAGGTGACCGAAATTCTTTGGGTGATGGGTTTGGGCCTCCACACCAGTCCAAGTTGAACAGAAAGAAGGAAAAGAACTTGGGCCTTAGCCCAAAAAGGAAAGGTAAGGAACCTTTGATTATTCTCTCAGGCAGTGGATCAAATAGGAGAGGGTGGGTCAATTGGGTACTCTCGTGGAAAGGAGGAAAGGAAGGTGGGCCTGACTTTTCAATGATCCTTTTTGGGCCCAAAGTCTGTAGGTACAACAGAGCCTTCAATTGCTGGGCTAGATACGGGAGGAAGGGGTTCAACTTTTAGGGGCCGTTTGGCCCATGGGTTTGGGTTGGGATGGGTTTGGGTTTCAAACCCAAAATCATGTTTGGCACAAGGTGTTTCAAAATCCTTAGTTTTGAAACACAACCCCATGGGTTACAACAGTGCAACCCCATGGGGTTTGTGCCATGTTTTCCTCTTCCATTTGCCGTTTTCCATTTCCGGCGACCACTCCGACAACAACTCAGGTGACCACTCCGATGACAACTCCGGCGACCACTCCGACAACAACTCCGGCGACCACTTCGATGACAACTCCAACGACCCACTCTGACAACAACTCCGGCGACCACTCCGATGACAACTCCGGCGACCACATCGGCGACCCGACCACCGCTAACGATTACCTCCGACGACCACTGCGATGAGAACTCTAGAGACCAGTTCCATTTACCATTCTGCATTTCTAGCGACTACTTCGACAACAACTCTGATGACAACTCCGACGACCACCCAACAACCACCGATAACAACAACTCTGACGACTACAACGGTGACCCGACCACCGCTGACGATTAAATCAGACAACCACTGCGATGAGAACTCGAGAGACTAGTCTGATGATTACCCCTGCGACTCGACCACCCCAACAACTAAACACCCCGATAACCCAACCACTCAAACAACCCGACTTGCCCGAACCACCGACAACAACCACTTCAATGACCCGATCACCCGACAACCATAGTTGACGATCACCTCGAAAACCTGACCACCTAGCAACCACCGTAAACAACCACCTAGTGACCACTCCGATGACCTGACCACCCTGATGACTACTTCGGCGATTACCTCGACGACCTGGTAACCCAACCACCCAAAACCACTGTTGACGACCACCTGGTGACACCCTGGTGACTCCAACAACCCAACCACTGCCACAACCACCCAACGACCACTCCAGCGACATGACCACCCTGATGACCACTCCAGCGTCCCCACAACTACTGCTGAAAACCACTCAACGACCATTCCGGCGACCTGACCACCGTGCAATCACCACCGGCGACCACCTCGGCATACCCAAACACCCCATCAATCCAACCACCCCAACGACCACTCCAACAATCACCCTAGCGACCCAACCACCTAGTCAATATTTTAAAAGGGCCAGCGTGGACGAGCTATATGCAAAACTAAAGGCGATCCCAGGGATGACAAGGTAAGACTGAATGGCTGTTGCAAAGACTATTCTCTCAGATAGTATGATGTTGAACTCCTTCTTTACATTCACCCCAGATTGAAAGTATGATTACTACGTGAAAATTTTGGGGAAAGCACCTAGAACCTGACTCTCTTTTCATCACTTTCATCTACCACTCTTATGACTTACATTTGTGTTTGGACAACTACTTCTACTTTCTTGTCATTTCATCTGGAATGTGTGTTATGATATTTTTAGAACTAGATTTTAGTTCTAATTTTTGGTTTTACTTTACCATTGGCAACACCATTCTTACATTGCACCTATTAATTATCTGTTGCTACGCATAATCTTCAATTTTATGTCATCATGAGTGGAGTGAATGAGATAGCATATAGTTATACAAACTACACATAGTATAATTCAAATTGAACTATAGTTGTAACAATTGCTCTACATAATTGGTTAAATAGTTGGTATGTAACACACCAAAAAAATTATGAAGTTAAAAAAATGGAATAGGAAAAAAAAACAGTGTAAGATTTTTTTAAAAAAATAATAAACAGTTTGAAAAATTATAAAAAAAAACAAATTGAACAAACCCAGCCCTGCACCCCAAACACAGGTTTCAGCAAACCAGCCCAACACAACCCTGCACCCCAAACACAGGAATTAGAAACCCCAGGGTTTCTGATTCCAGCCAAGAAACCCCAGGGTTCCAGAACCCCAGGGTTTCTGATTCCAAACCAGCGCGCCAAACAGCCCCTTAGTGATGAAGATACGGTGCGGCTGGATTCTCATGGTTTTTCTGAGGGTAGAGGAGAGCAAAATTTGAAGGGGGTGAACGGTTTCCAAGAAGTTGGGCTCGGGCCTGATGGCTATCTGTCGGATCCATCCTTAGCTAGTTATTCAGGAGACAAGTCTTTCTTGTCTTCTCCGATTTTGAAGGATGGTGAGCCCACAAGCATGGGGCGGCTCCTATTTGAGGAAGCCGGTGAAGTGCCGATTGCAGCTCAGGTGGAGGTGATTGTACAACCTGAAGAAACCAAGGCAGACCCCATCAAAACTCCGAGGGCGTTGCACAAGGATCACGAGGTAGAGAAAGGATGCAATGAGAAGAGATCTTCAGGGGAGGGCCTTCTTCGTCCGGTTTTGGGTACTAATCCTAAAGGCCACACCATTCAGGTTCTTTTTCCTTCTTCTAACTATTCACCTTCTACTTTTAAGGAGGGGGGAGAGTGGGAGTTGTTGTGGCGTCTGGGGTCTTGGCAGTCCTTCTTATCTGGTGTCTATTCATTTTGGTTCGGGTCTTTTAGAGGGGGTGTCTTACCCGTTTCATCCTATTTTTTTAAATCCTTGGCCAGTAAGTAGCCCATGGATAACTCATACCAAACCAAGTGGTCGGTTCTTTTGCGATGAGTTATCCATGGGTTACTTACTAGCCAAGTGTTGAGGGTAGAGGTGAATTAATGGGGGGAGTTATTCCTTTAGCCGATGGGAGCTTTGTGAGAAGTCCTGGAATTGAGCCTTTTTTCTTGGAGGGGCAGGCTGTTGGAGATTTGCAAGGGCAGTGGCCAGCGATGTGTGCTCTGTTAGCTTCGGCCGATATGCAAGCGATTTCGGTCCAAGGCAAACCGGTGGAGTTTTAGGGATTGCAACCCGTTTAGGGCTACGCTGAGGCGTTGGGTGTCGCCCTGGAAGGCCCTAGTAAAGCAGTTAAGGGTAAACTGAAAGGGAAACGAAGGGATAGGGAGCTTGGAGTGTTCGGTGAATTACGAGGGTCGGAAAGGTGGTTTGAGGTTGGGGGGTCAAGAAGGATTAAAATGAAGGTGATTTCCTGGAATGTTAGAGGTCTGGGAGGGAAGGAGAAGAAAAGGTTGGTTAAGGAGGTTCTTAATTAGGAAAATCTGGATATAGTGATTTTAGTGGAGACTAAACTTCGGAGTTGTTGCAAGGAGCTCATTAAAAGCCTTTGGGGTAGGAGAAGAGTAGATTGGGTTTGTTAGGAGTCGTCAAAGGCGTCTGGGGGAATCATTTTGATGTGGGATGGTAGTGTGGGTTCCCTTCTTGAGGTCGTTAAAGGCCTTGACTCGGTATCGGTTTCTTTTCGATTTCCTGGGGAGGTGGAGGGATGGGTTTTTGGGATTTATGGGTTGCCTAGGCAAAAGGGGAGGAAGAGGTTTTGGGAGGAGTTAGGGGGTTTTTTCGGGTTGTGTGGTCCTTGCTGGTGTTTGGCCGGGGATTTTAACGTGGTCCGTAGTCCTTAGGAGAAGGCCCAGGGCGGGAGGGTTACTAGGTCGATGTCGTGCTTCAATCAGCTGATAGAGGAGTGCAGGTTGTTTGACCCTCCCTTAGTCAATGGAAGGTTTACTTGGTCTAATAGCAGGTACAAGAGTAGGATAGATCGTTTTTTTCTGACCAAAGGCTGGATGGAGGAGTTTCATAACGCGAGACTTTCCTTGGGTCCAAGGTTCACGTCCGATCACTGGCCTGTTTGTTTGGATTCAGGGGCTTTGAAGTGGGGCCATTGTCCTTTTCGGTTTGAGAATATGTGGCTATCTCACCCTTCTTTTAAATCCTCTTTTCCTCTTTGGTGGCAAGTGGAGGTTCATGGGAATTGGGAGGGCTTTAGGTTCATTAGAAAGCTGCACACCCTCAAGGGGGGTGCTAAAGTCGTGGAATCGACAGGTTTTTGAGGACCTTCGTCTTAAGAAGAAAGAGGTGTTGGGCCGGCTAAGCATTTTTGATGGTTTGGAAGAAGGGGAGCAGGGTCTTTGTGATTGAGAAGGAGGAGCGGATGAAGCTTAAAGCGGAGTTTAAGGAGATTGTTAGGAAGGAGCAAGTTAGTTGGAGACAGAAAGCGAGGGTGAAGTGGGCCAAGGAAGGAGATTGTAATTCGGCCTACTTCCATAGAGTGGCAAGTGGAAGGAGAAGTAAGAATTTCATTAATGTTCTTGAGAACGAGGTAGGGGTTATGTTGAAAGATGACAAAGAGATAGAGGAGAAAGTTCTCTCTTTCTTCTCCTCGTTGTATGGCTCTGTTGGTGGCCCTAGACCTTTTGTGGATGGTGTGGACTGGTGTCCTATCTCCTCTTTGGATAAAGACTCTCTTGATTCTCCTTTCACCCTGGAAGAGATTAGAAGAGCTGTGTTTGAGTGCGACATGAATAAGTTGCCCGACCCTGATGGGTTCTCTTTAGCCTTCTTCCAAGATAATTGGGAAGGGATAAAAGATGACTTGTGGAAAGTTTTTAGATAATTTTATGAGAGAGGCATCATTGACAAAACATTGGGTGAAACCTTTGTCTGTCTGGTTCCTAAAAAGGATAAGGTTACGAGAGTGAAGGATTTCAGGCCTATTAGTTTAGTGACTAGTGTTTATAAGATCATTGCTAAGGTGCTAGCTAATAGGATAAGAAAGGTTCTTCCCTCGACGATTTCTGAAGCACAGGGGGCCTTTGTTAGGGGTAGACAAATTTTGGATCAGGCCTTGATTGCGAACGAAGCCATAGAGGACTATCGAGCAAGAAAGAAGGAAGGGATTCTTTTTAAGATAGACTTTGAGAAGGCCTATGATCACGTGGACTGGGATTTCCTGGATAAGGTTCTAGCTAAAAAGGGCTTTGGTTACAAATGGAGGTCTTGGATGTGGAGTTGCGTTAGAACTGTTCAGTTTTCCATCCTGGTCAATGACAAGCTTAGGGGCAGGATCCAAGCTTCTAGGGGTCTAAGGCAAGGCGACCCTCTATCCCCCTTTCTTTTCTTGACAGTGGTGGATACTTTGAGTAGAATAGTGTCAAAAGGGGTGGAGGCTAACATTATACAGGGTTTCCAGGTTGGGAGGAATCGGGTCTCCCTTTCTCATCTCCAGTTCGCCGATGATACTCTTTTCTCTGTTCTGACAAGGAGGATTCCTTCTATAATATGAATCAGTTCCTCAGATTCTTCGAGGCAATTTCGGGGCTTCAGATTAATAGAGGAAAGTGTCAGCTTTTGGGCATTAATTGTGATCCAGAGAAGTTAGCTAGATGGGCTTCTTTAGCTGGGAGTGAGGTTGGGAGCTTTCCTTCTTCCTATCTGGGTCTTCCCCTTGGCCATAATCCACGGAGTCTCTCTTGTTGGGACCCGGTTCTTCATAAGGTACGTAAGAGATTGGCCTCTTGGAGAAAGAGTTACTTTTCGAAGGGGGGGAGACACACTCTCATTCAGTCGGTCCTAAGTGGGATTCCTTTGTATTTTATGTCTCTCTTTAGGATTCCTGGTCAGGTTAGCAAGGTTTTGGAGAAGTTAATGAGGGACTTTTTGTGGGAGGGGGTGGAGGAAGGGAAAGGGTCTCACCTAGTGAGTTGGGAGGTTGTCTCCAAGTCGGTTGACCTCGGAGGGTTAGGTATTGGTAATGTTAGGGCTAGGAATAAGGTCCTGTTGGGTAAATGGCTTTGGCAATTCTATCATGAAGCTGATACCTTATGGCATAAAGTCATTGTAAGTAAGTATGATCCTTATCCTTTTGAGTGGATTGTTGGGGGAGTGTTTGACACTTACAGAAACCCTTGGAAAGAAATCTCTTCTGAGCTCCCTATTTTTTCTCAGTTCGTGCAGTGTGTAGTGGGGGATGGGAAGGAAACCTTTTTCTGGGAGGATAGGTGGTTGGGGGATAGTCCCCTCTGTTCCTTGTATCCTTGGTTGTATCACCTGTCTCGTTTAAAGAACCAGACAGTGGCTTCAATCCTTCAGGTTGATGGCCCTATGCCCCTTCTCTGGAATCCCTCATTCTCCTTCCTTTGGTTTCTGTCGGGCTTTGACTATTAGGGAAACAACTGAGGTCGTCGAGTTATTGTCCATCCTTAATAAGGTCCAGCTGAGTCTCATGCGGGGGATGTTCGTCTTTGGAGTCCTTACCCTTTGAAGGGTTTCTCTTGTGGGTCTTTCTTTCAGTTGCTTGTTTGCCCTAACCCTTCGAGAGATTCTGCTTTCTTCTTGCTGTGGAAGGTGAAGGTTCTCAAGAAGGTTAAGTTCTTGTTGTGGCAGGTTTGGCATGGAAGGGTTAACACCCTTGATCGGATCGTGGCTCGAGGCTCCCCTTTGGTTGGTCCTTTTTGTTGTATTCTTTGCAGGATGGCAGCTGAGGATTTGATCCATATCCTCTGAGAGTGTGCTTTTGCGCGGGGAGTTTGGAGCTATTTTCTGAACGAGTTTGGCTATAGTTTTGCCAAGCCTCAGAGTTGTACAAAGTTGTTAGTGGAGCTCCTTTTTTTTTTTTCGCTTTTCGAGAGAAAGGGTTGTTTTTGTGGCAGGCTGGGGTTTGTGCTATTGTCTGGTGCCTGTGGACTGAGAGAAACAATAGAACCTTTAGGGGGTGGGAAAGATTGTTTAGTGATGTTTGGTCTCTTGTTAGATTCTATGTTTCCCTTTGGGCTTCGGTGTCGAAGCTTTTTTGTAATTATTCGCTAGATCTTATTTTACTAGATTGAGCCCGTTTTTGTGATCGGCTCCCCTTTTTTGTGGGCTCTTCTTTTTTGTAGGCCCTTGTATTCTTTCATTTTTTCTCAATGAAAGTTCGGTTTTTCATAAAAAAAAAAAAAAGAAAAGAAAAAAAAAACTAACTACAAAACGTTAGAGAAAAGGCCCCCACAATAATGAGATAAAGGAAAAGCATGGAAATTTTGAGCTATATAAACATAGAGGAAAAGGCATTGAACCTAGCCAAGCCTAAATATTTGTGATAATAGAGCTAGAATCATAGGCAAAGAAAACTCCTACTCCCTCTTTCTCTTGGAACTATATTAGTTGCCTCTTAGAGAAGTGTGCTTTTGCTTTATTTCTTCTTCAACCCTTGAGCTTTTAAAATTGGCTTTTGCTAGTATTTATATGTTCCTTGGCAGGTCCTTTACTGGTGCCACTAGAATGTCTACACATGTTGATTCTGAATCTCCTAAAGTATTACAGGCCTCTCTAACTACCCCGGATCTGCATTTGATGTTGATGATATCTTTTGAGACTAAATGATAATGGTACAAATGAGACTCTTCATTAATGATCAACATGTTATTAAAGAAGTCTTGCAAAAGCTTATCAGCTCTCGATGTTTGCTAAACCCTTTTCAACTAGATAGAGCACTTCTCAATTTTGAAGATGTTGATCAAGCTTGTTTGTTACGTGTGCAAAAGAGATGGAAACTAGTGTATTCAAAACACAAAGCACATGCCAAGGCAACAAGTCTACTAATAGACTCAGGGTGAGAGGCAACAAAAAAGTTTCCCCGAGTGAAGCGAGGTGTACTTTATAAAAGAATAACCAAATATTATATGTAAGAAAAGTAATTCTCAATATTTAAAATATGAAAAACTAACTATTTTTATTTATTTATTTTTATGTTTGAAGAATAATTAACTTAAATAATTAAACCAGACCTATGGAGAAAGATGCACTGTGGAGAAAGATCATAGTTGCCAAATGGGTCTCAAGTTGGGGTTTTCCTTTATGTTTTGCATTTTATTCTCTCCCTTTATGGGGTTTTGTAATCCTTGAGATTTCTTCTCTTTTCATTAATTCAATGAAAAGCCTTGTTTCTTGTTAAAAAAAAAAAAACATGGGTCTCAAGTTGGGCATCAAATTTTCTCACACATCTCATGGCCCATGGAGATATATTATGTCTAATTATGACCTTATCTATAATAGATACACACACTTGTAAAGTGAGAAATGATGCAAATACTCTTTTGGAAAGATCTTTGGAATAGAAATGACAACCTTGCTACAACTTTCCTTGTCATTTCTCCCAATTGTTGCTCTATTTGCAAGAATGTTCCTGATCCCGATTGTATAGTACACTTCCATCCGAAGAGAACATGGCTCTGGGGGTTGTAAGTTGGTTTAGTCTGGATTGATTTTTGCCCAAATATGATATTTTCCACTTATTTATCACTTGCTATTTTGTAGAATCTTATAGAATGGACTTAATGCTCTTTTAGCAATTTGTTCTATTTTTAAAAATATATGTTGCTTTATTTAATTGTGACTACTTTTTACTAGAAATGACTTTTGCGTGGATGGATCACATAATGAAGCTAGGATACAAAAGGCCACTCACAGAGAAGGATATATGGAAATTGGATATATGGGACCGAACTGAAACAGTATACAATAAGTCTGTCTGTCTGTCTCTTTCTCTCAAAATAATTTATGTGGTTTCTTGCACATTATTTTTTGATCTTATTTTAAACATTTTTTGTAGCTTCCAGAAAACTTGGGTGGAAGAATCTAAAAAATCCAAACCGTGGCTTCTTAGAGCATTACATATTAGCTTTGGAGGAAGGTAAGTAGTGGATGTATGGCAATAGTTTCTATTGAATGAAATATATTTGGGTTTACTAATTGGTGTAGCTTTCCTTCAAAGCTTTTAGTTTCTCGTAAAGAAAATATTTTCTTAGTTTATTATTTTGTTTTGGATAAGAAACAAGTAGTTACCATTAGGAGGTATGGGACCAGGGAGCTACATAAATGTTCTGCAATTGATTTGTATATCAAAAAAGAGAGTAATTACAAAAGAATTTAGCCTTTGTAGCCCATATAGACATGAAATAAATGATGGATTTCATTGTTTATTGGCTGATTCTTTCCTGATATTCTTTAAGTGGTTGGCAAGATAAAAATTATTTCTTGGAATACTAGAGGATTGAGTAATTGCAAGAAGAGGCTGATCATAAAAAACTTCATTAATGAAATTCATTTTGTTGGTTATTTCTGATTATTCTCCTTTTTTTGGTTAATTAGTATATTTGTATTTAATGTATTATATTGCTGGAAATTTATTTCCTTATTTGTATATAGGTGTTTCTTCTATTTAAGAAACCCGAACTTCTCATAATAAAATACAGAAAATATTATCTCCCTTTCTTTTATAACTTTTACATGGTATTAGAGAAGATTTTTTAGAAACCCTAACCCTAGCCGCTGCCAACCACCACGCCGTCACCGCCGATCGTCCTTGCTGCCGCCGACCGACCGTTCGTGTCTACCCAGCACCGCCGACTGCGTCTGCACGGTCGTTTGGGCATCCTCGTCCGCGAGCGTCTTTTTCTTCCGCGCGAAGGGCTCGACGTCGTGCGCCCTTTCTCTTCCGCGCGTCCCTTTCTCTTCACGCGTTGCTGCATCGCCGTCGACCGACCACCACAACCGCCGCCTACACAACCGGCGTTGTCGAGCGCCGCCGTCTGCACCACCGGGAAGTCGAGCCGCCACTGTCGCCCTCCCAATTTTTTTTTTGGCCCTAATTTGGTTCTGTTTTTTCGGCTATATTTTTTAGAGGCTTTTTTTGTTGTTCTGTCCAGCTTTGAAAGTAGTTGTTTTTCAGCATAATGTCAGAAAATAAGTCTTCAGCTGCTAAAATTTCTGATAATCGCAGTCATTCCAACAGTCCTATTGTCCAAATCACCACCATTCGACTTAATGGGGAAAACTTTCTTCGTTGGTCTCAAAGTGTCCGAATGTATATTCGTGGACAAGGAAAGATTGGTTACCTCACTGGCGATAAAATAGCACCTGCCAAAGATGATCCTTCGTTTGCTGGGTGGGATGCTGAAAACTCTATGGTTATGACTTGGCTAGTCAATTCTATGGTAGAAGACATAAGTTGTAACTATATGTGTTACACTACTGCAAAGGAACTTTGGGATAGCGTGACTGAGATGTATTCAGATTTGGGCAACCAGTCACAAGTGTTTGAGTTAAATCTCAAATTGAGTGACATACGACAGGGAGGTAACTCTATTACACAGTATTTTCACTCTCTAAAAAGGATTTGGCAGGATCTGGACCTCTTTGATACATATGAATGGAAGTCTACAGAGGATCAAAAACACTACAGGAAAATAGTTGAGGATGGCCGTATTTACAAATTCCTCGCTGGCCTCAATGTTGAATTTGACGAGGTTAGAGGTAGAATACTTGGTAAAACTAACCTCCCGACTATTAATGATGTTTTTTCTGAAGTGCGCAGGGAAGAGAGCCGTCGGAATGTTATGATTGGAAAAAAACATACTGATTTAGTTGAAAGTTCTGCCTTGGTGGTTGAAACTACAACACATAAGGCTTCTGATCAATCAAACAAGGCTCATGAAAAGCCTCGTATCTGGTGTGACTATTGCAACAAACCTCGGCATACTCGTGACACGTGTTGGAAACTTCATGGAAAACCTGCGAATTGGAAAAGCACTAGGCAAGTTGAGAAAAGCACAAATCAGCATTCCTCCAGTGCTAATGTTGTTGATTCCAGTCCATTCAATAAGGAGCAAGTTGATCAACTCCTGAAACTGCTAAAGACTAATTCATCATCTGGTAATCCTAGTGTTTCCTTGGCACAAACAGGTAATTATCCTCAAGCTCTATCTAGTCTCAATTCATCTCCGTGGATTATAGATTCCGGAGCTTCCGATCATATGACTAGTTCCTCCAAACTTTTCGAAGCATATTCTCCACTCTATTGTAATGAAAAAATTAGAATTGCCGATGGTAGTTTCTCTTCTATTGCAGGAAAAGGAACTATTAAATTGACCTCACACATCACTTTACACTTTGTTCTTCATGTTCCAAAGCTAGCATGTAATTTGTTATCAGTTAGTAAAATCTCTAAGGATGCTAACTGTCGTGTTACATTTTTTGAATCCCACTGTATCTTTCAGGATCAGGAATCGGGGGAGATGATTGGACGTGCTAGGATGCTTGATGGCCTCTATTACTTTGATGAATCTCCTACTAGTCATAAAAAAGCTCAGGGCTTGAGTAGTGTTAGTTCTCCTTCTGTTAGAGAAACTATAATGCTTTGGCATCGTAGACTAGGACATCCCAGTTTTTTTTACTTAAAGTATTTGTTTCCAAATCTATTTAAAAATATTGATTGTTCTACTTTCCAATGTGAAAATTGTATCTTTGCGAAACATCATCGTTCTACTTATTTGCCCAAACCTTACAAGGCTTCTGCACCTTTCTATTTAATTCATAGTGACGTTTGGGGACCTTCTAAAATTTTGACACATAGTGGAAAACGGTGGTTTGTTACCTTTATTGATGATCACACTCGCTTAACTTGGGTTTATCTGTTAACAAAAAAGTCAGAAGTAAAAGAGGTTTTTATTCGTTTTTACAACATGATTGAAACTCAATTTCAAACTAAAATCAACATCTTGCATTCGGATAATGGCACTGAATACTTCAATACTTACTTAACCGATTTTTTACAAGTTAAAGGGATTGTGCATTATTCTACTTGTCGGGATACTCCTCAACAAAATGGTATTGCTGAAAGGAAAAATAGACATTTACTTGATGTTGCTCGTGCTCTTATGTTCTCTATGCACGTGCCTCATTATTTATGGGGAGACGCTATCCTCACCGCTACATATCTCATTAATAGGATGCCTACAAAAATTCTGGATTTTAAAACTCCTCTGGATCATTTTAAAACCTTTTTTCCCACTGTCCGCTTATTCTCTGATTTACCAATCAAAGTTTTTGGTTGTACTGCATATGTTAACATTTCAGATCTTTCTCGATCTAAACTTGATCCTCGGGCTGTCAAATGCGTTTTTTTAGGATATGTCTCCCAAAAGAAGGCTTATAAATGTTTTGATCCAGTGACTAAAAAATACTTTGAAAGTATGGATGTGTCCTTTTTGGAAAATCAATCTTTTTTCAGCCCAAATTCTCTTCAGGGGGAGATCTCTAACTTAGAAGATAATTTCTGGGACATTTCACCCCTTCCTAATATCATCTGTCCTGAGGTTACCAGTTCTAGTTCCTCAATGCCAAGCATGGAAAATTCTTCTTTAGGGGGAGAAACACTACAAAGTGATCAAATTGATCAAATTGATCGAAATCCTGAACTTCAGGTTTATACTAGAAGGGCATTAAATCAAAAGAACCAGAACCAGATAGTGGACTTAACACGAAACCAATCTAATGCTCCGACAAATGATTCTGAAGATCCAAGTAACATATCCTCTATTCCCATTTCTTCATCTATTCATAACAGTTTATCTAATATACCTGATCTTGATATTCCAATAGCCCATAGGAAAGGTACCCGAAACTGCACCAAATTCCCTATTGCCAACTATCTTTCTTACCATAGGCTATCTGATAATCATAGAGCATTTACCTCTAGGATAACTAATTTGTTTGTTCCAAGGAATATACAGGAGGCTCTAAATGATTTGAATTGGAAGTTAGCAGTTTTAGAAGAGATGAATGCTCTTGAACAAAATCAAACATGGGACATAGTAGAATTGCCAAAGGATAAGAAAACAGTAGGATGCAAATGGGTGTTTACTATAAAGTGCAAAGTCGATGGTAGTGTTGAAAGATACAAAGCCAGACTAGTTGCTAAAGGCTTCACTCAGACCTATGGAATTGATTATCAAGAAACGTTTGCTCCTGTTGCTAAATTAAACTCCATTAGAGTTCTATTATCTATTGCTGTCAATGCAGATTGGCCTCTTTATCAACTTGATGTCAAGAATGCTTTTCTCAATGGGGAACTTGAAGAAGAGGTATTTATGAACTTACCTCCTGGTTTTGAGGAAGATTTTGGGATTAATAAAGTATGCAGACTAAAGAAATCTTTATACGGCCTTAAACAATCTCCTAGAGCGTGGTTTGAAAGATTTGGCAAAGCAGTCACAAGCTATGGATTTCTCCAAAGTCAAGCAGATCATACTATTTTCTATAGACATACAGGAAATGGCAAGATTGTCGTTCTAATAGTTTATGTTGATGACATTGTCCTTACAGGAAATGACGAGGCAAGATTGACTACCTTGAAGGAAAAACTAGCTAATGAATTTCAAATCAAAGACCTGGGTGTCTTGAAATATTTTCTAGGAATGGAATTTGCTAGGTCGAAAAATGGTATCCTTGTCAATCAAAGGAAGTATATTATTGACTTACTTGAAGAGACAGGATTACTGGGTTGCAGGACAGCAGAAACCCCCATTGAGCCTAATTTAAAACTGCAAATTGCGACAGGAAAAGAGGTAAAAGACAAAGAAAAATATCAGAGACTTGTGGGAAGACTTATTTACTTGTCACACACACGCCCTGACATTGCTTTTGCAGTCAGTATGGTAAGTCAGTTTATGCATGCCCCTGGACCGACTCACTTTGAAGCAGTCTATAGAATTCTAAGATACCTAAAAGGTACTCCAGGAAAAGGGATATTGTTCAAGAAACATGATCATCTGCATGTTGAAGTTTACACTGATGCTGACTGGGCAGGCAGTGCCACTGATAGAAGATCTACTTCTGGTTACTGTTCCTTTGTTGGAGGAAACCTAGTTACCTGGCGAAGCAAAAAACAGAGTGTAGTAGCCAGAAGTAGTGCTGAAGCTGAATTTAGGGCCTTGGCCCATGGTATTTGTGAAGGCATATGGATAAAGAGATTGTTGGAAGAATTGAAGACCGCTCAGAAGACACCTATACGTATTTATTGTGACAACAAGGCGGCGATTTCCATTGCTCATAATCTAGTCCTTCATGATAGGACAAAACATATCGAAGTTGATAAACATTTATAAAGGAGAAGATTGATGCAGGAGTAATCTGCATTCCCTACCTTCCTACAACAGAGCAAATTGCTGATGTATTAACAAAGGGGCTCCCTAAATTACAGTTTGACAAGATGATTAACAAGCTGGCAATGGAAGATATCTTCAAACCAGCTTGAGGGGGAGTGTTGGTTATTTCTGATTATTCTCCTTTTTTTGGTTAATTAGTATATTTGTATTTAATGTATTATATTGCTGGAAATTTATTTCCTTATTTGTATATAGGTGTTTCTTCTATTTAAGAAACCCTAACTTCTCATAATAAAATACAGAAAATATTATCTCCCTTTCTTTTATAACTTTTACACATTTCTTCTCTCAAAATAAATAAATAAATATGTAACTTCATTAAAAGTCAATCTTGGGATATTGTTTTATTTCAAGAATCAAAGCTAAGGAAGGTTGATAATAAGATTATTAAATCTTTATGGAGCTCCAAGGATATTGGACGGGCTGAAATGGAATCTGTAGGCAAATCTGGTGGTCTACTCATTGACATGCCCACTCCGTGTTATCAACAACATGGTATGCCATGCATTTTCGTCTGATGAACTACCAATTATCGGATGTTTCACTAGGAAGAAGATTATAGTGATGTATCACTAAAAAAAAGAAGAGAAAAAATGGCCACCAACCTCAAGAAGTCTATTCAAAATCACTGGTCCCACAAATTGAGAAAGATCATTGCCAATCTACAAGTCCTAACTTGTTAGTCAAATAGGGGGGCAAAAACAAGAAAAAAAATATGAACTGAAAGCAATTTACCCTGTGAAATAGCCTCTTTAATTGAAAAAAGAAAATCTATTATTAGTAATCAAGATATAATTATTTGGAATAAGGTTATTGGTTTTTTCTGAAAGGTATATAAAAATGATGATCTAGAGCTAGGAAATTTAGAGGGCCATTCAAGAGTAGTAAGGAAGGAACGCAATTCCAGAGAAGACAGATTCATAGTAGAATTTCTTATTAAAGCTCTGGAAATAGTCAATATACTCATTCTCAATGTCTTTTACCAGCAGAAGGATTTCATCTTTGCTGTTAATAATCTCATAGTTGTTTTCTCCTCTGCTCCCCTCTTGCTGCCTTATTGTCAAACTAGTTGGGAGAGACTATTCGATAGTTGTTTTCTTCCAGCCATTTTGCCACTGTAGGCTCAACGTTTTGGGTATCTATTCTTGTCTCAATGAGCCCAATTTCTGGGGTAAACTCAGTTCTATTTACACCAACAAGACCATCAATGGGTCCCACAAAGGATTAAGTTGGTTGCTTCAATGGAAAAGCAGTAGCCATTCTTGATAATCAAGATCATTCTTGTTTAACTTGTCTTGAAAGGTCTGCCTCTCAGAGGGTTGCTACTATGGAGCAGTAATCTTTATCAGAGGAAGATGATCTAGGAGGTAATAGAGGTAGAAAACTCATCTTTTTGTAATCTGCCCAGGCTGCTGGGAGACTGTGAGTGTACTAGTATGAGATTTGTGGGGGAGATTAGGAAATAATAGTAAGGGTATAGTGGTAATTAGTTAGGGGTGTCTTGGTTATAAATAATGAGTGTTAGGGACCTTAGAGGGGAAGATCATTTTTAGTGAGATTTTCCATTGTGGGACTTTGGAGAGAGAGAGCCCTCTCGAAAGGCTATAGTTATATTGTAATTTCTCTTTGATATTGCAATATATTAGTATCTTGTGTTTTCTGTGTTTGGGTACCTAACACAAACCCCTCCCCTTTAACATTTAATTTATTGATGAAATATTCGTTTCATTTCTAAACAAATGTCATGCTGGGTCATTCCAACCAAGAAACATCAAATCCATGGGTGAGTTCCTTATAAACACGTATTTTGCAACATGATGTTTTTAAAAAAATTAGGACATGGATGTGGAAGAGACATGCTTAAATACATTCACATCTATTTTGGTTGTACTTATTCGCTTAAGTGTTGGTACAAGCTTCTCTCTATCTTCAATGTTTCTTGGGTTTTCTCCTATAATTCAAAGGACAATATTCATCAGCTTTTACTTGGGATCTCTTTGACATCAAAACCTCTTTTGTTATGGTCCAAAGCTCTTCTCTCAGAACTTTGGATGGAAAGAAATTTGAAGATCTTTGAGGTCCGCGCGATTCGAGTTGGGTCATTTGAAAGCCTCTACCTAGTGTTCTCTATCTAAAGCTTTTATTGGTTTCTCTTTGTTAGATATTAATTTTGTTGGCAAAGAAGAATCATTTTTTAGATCCTCAATTCTCGTTGTAATTATCTCTCTATTGTGTAAATATTGTATTTTATTCCACTTTCCTTGTTTGTTTAGTTTTCTCTCTCCTTCCTTGTATATTTTATTCCGTTACCCTTATTTCCTTTTGTGTAAATGCCTTTAGTCTTTAAATCTAGGGTTGTATCTTTTTGAAAGTTGATTCAACACAAGAAGAAAAATTCTCTTGCATAAAACAAGATGGTATCAGAGCCCACCTTCTGAATTTTTTAAACCTTGTGTCAGAGGCATCCCACCTTCAGAATTTTTTTAAAACCTCGTGTCAGAGGCATCCCACCTTCTAAATTTTTTTAAAAACCTCGTGTCAGAGGCATTTTTTTTGCAAGTCTTTACCTCGTGTCAGAGGTTGATTTGTTGGTATTTCACCTCCATCGTTGTCCACTTCAAAACTTTGTGGGTATTTAATTTTTGGTTCAACTTCACTTCAGGGTTTGTGCTGCTTCACAAATAATTTTTTGTGGGTATTTTGCTCCTTCTCGTGGTGCTTTGCCGATTGAGAGTTCTTGATATCCGTAGACTAATCAGCTTCGTGTCAGAGGCTACTTGTGCGGCTTCATAGAAATTATTGGGCTGGTGCAATATCGTGTGAAGTTCAATTTCACATTAGAGGTGTTGTTGGCAGGAAGTTAAATTATTTTTCAAGCATACTTTTATTTAAGCTGCTATTTCTTTCTTTGTTTTTTGGTGTAAAACTGAAAAACAGCTAAATGGCTTCTTCCTCCTCAAATACAATGCCTATGTCAGAAGGAACTGTTCTCCAAATAACCTCTCATAAGCTCAATGGGAGGAACTACCTTTCATGGTCTCAGTCCGTAATGATGTTTATTTGTGGAAAGGGCAAAGAAGACTACCTATCCGATAAGAGCTCAGCCCCCGCCAGCACAGATCAAAAGTACAAGATATGGAAGGCTGAAAATAACATGGTCATGTCATGGTTAATCAATTCCATGACCACAGAAATTGGTGAAAACTTCCTACTTTACTCTACAGCAAGGGAGATTTGGGAAGCGGTTCGTGAAACATACTCTGATAGTGAAAATACTTCTGAATTATTTGAAATAGAAGGGAAACTTCACGAATTGAGGCAAGGTGATATGCAAGTTACCCAATATTTCACTCAAATTTCTCGATTATGGCAGCAACTGGATATGTTCGAAAATCATAAGTGGGATTGCACTTCAGATTCGTTAACATACAAGAAAATTGTTGAAACGAAAAGGGTGTTCAAATTCCTACTCGGTCTCAACAAAGAACTAGATGAGGTATGTGGTAGAATTCTGGCTATTAAACCTTTACCTAATATTAGAGAAGTTTTTGCAGAAGTAAGAAGAGAAGAAAGCCGGAAAAAGCTAATGTTGGGTGCTGGAACAAACTCTGAACCTGAGGGGTCGGCCTTAATTGCTCGAAATACACATGCACCGAGTAATGAGGTACGCACTCCAAATGCAAATTTTCATAATCGAAATCAAAATTACAACGGAAATGAGAGTCGAACACAAAAAAGTAGACCATGGTGTGAGCATTGTAAAAAACCAGGACATACTAAAGAAGTATGTTGGGACATTCATGGCAAACCTTTGGATTGGAAGTCAAACAAAGGAGCTAGTGATTGATGAGGAAAAGCCTTTCAAGCGAGTATACCATCTGAAGGTAATGTCACATCTGAAAGTAATTTATTTACTAAAGAGCAGTTGGAACTTCTTCAAAAATTATTTGGGAAAAGTAAATCTACCCAAAAGGCACCTGAAGCAAACATGGCATCTGTAGCTCAAACAGGTAATTTTCTTAGTGCTCTTAAGGTAACAAAAGAAAATTTTAGTACATGGATTGTAGACTCAGGAGCTTCCGATCATATGACAGGTGATATTTCTCTTTTAACTAATTACTCAATTTGTAGTAATAAACCTGAAGTAAAAATTGTTGATGGTACTATTTCCAAAGTAATGGGAACGGGTAATGTCTTAATCTCTAATGATCTAGTCTTAGAAAATGTTCTTCATGTTCCAAACCTCAAATACAATCTTCTCTCAATAAGCAAACTCACTCAAATGAAGAAATGCATGGCAAACTTTTTCTCACATCATTGTGTTTTTCAGGATTTGAGCTCGGGGAGGACGATTGGCAATGCTGAAGCATTCTCAGGTCTCTATATCCTGAATATTCCAAAGTCCCAAGTCAAGGAATTTGGTGCAAGCAAATCTATTTTTGTTGTTTCGAAGGATGATTATGATAGTAGAATAATGTTATGGCATCGTCGTTTAGGTCATCCAAATTTTATGTATTTGAAACGACTTTTTCCAGACATTTTTAATAAAAGTTCTCAGGTTTTTCAATGTGAATCTTGTGAATTAGCTAAACTGGCTCGATCTACCTATCAGGTACGTACTTATAAACCTTCTCATCCTTTTTCTATGATACATAGTGATGTATGGGGGCCTAGTAGAATTAAAAACATATCAAGAGCGAGATGGTTTGTTTCGTTTATAGATGATCACACTAGGCTGGCTTGGGTGTTTCTAATGAAAGAGAAATCTGAAGTAACCAACATATTCCAAAGTCTGTATGTTTTGATCCTCAACCTTTTTAACACCAAAATTCAAATTCTCCATTCTGATAATGCCAAAGATTATTTTAATACTACCTTAGGGAATTTTTTAAAAGAAAAAGGAATTGTTCACCTAAGTACTTGCACTGACACACCTCAGCAAAATGGAATTGTTGAGAGGAAAAATAGACACCTCTTAGAAGTTTCTAGAGCTCTAATGATTTCTTCTAATACTCCTAGTTATTTTTGGAGAGAAGCCATTCTAACAGCTACTTACCTCATAAATAGAATGCTGTCTCGAACACTAAACTTTAAAACTCCCTTACAAAAACTCTTTGAACACTTCCCGAATACTAGGATCTTCACTCACATGCCCTTGAAAATATTTAGATGTACCGTATTTGTCCAAGACCATCAACCCAATAGAAGTAAACTAGATCCTAAGGCAATCAAATGTATCTTCCTTGGATATGCCTCAAATCAAAAGGGGTACAAATGTTATTATCCTCCCTCTAGGAAAATCTATGTATCCATGAATGTGTCCTTCTTTGAGAATCAACCTTATTTTCAAAATTCCAACAATTCCATCAACCTTGGGGAAACCAATATTGAACAAACTTTCCTCATTGGCAATGAAGAAAACTCCAACTCTACATTTACAGGAGAATGTACAATGGAGGAGCAACTTATCCAAAACCTTAGTATCATTAATCAAGATTCTCAAGAACCTGAGAGAAACCCTATAGTCTATACAAGGAGAAGGAAGAACATTCTTGAGAATGAACAAGCACTCGATCAAATTTCTACGAATATACAGGAAAATTTAACCACACACTCTGATCTCCCAACGGACACCCTTATGGATGACATTGATCTCCCTATAGAAAAAAGGAAAGGGGTGAGAACTTGTACTAACCATCCTATACAAAACTACCTTTCCTGTAAGCATCTCTCTCCCAACTTCCAAGCCTTCACAACTAGCCTATCTACCATAAAAATCCCAAATAATATCTACGAGGCTCTTAGAGACCACAATTGGAAGAAGGCTGTGATGGAAGAAGTAAATGCCTTGGAGAAGAACAAAACATGGGAAATAACTGATCTACCCAAAGGCAAGAAAACTGTAGGATGCAAATGGATTTTTACCATCAAATACAAAGCCAATGGTGAGATAGATAGGTTTAAAGCAAGACTAGTTGCAAAAGGATTCACTCAATCATATGGCATTGATTACCAAGAAACATTTGCCCCAGTAGCAAAACCAAACACTATCCGTGTTATTCTCTCTCTAGCCGTGAATAATGATTGGACTCTTAACCAATTAGACATAAAAAATGCCTTCCTCAACGGTGATCTAGAAGAAGAAGTCTACATGGATATTCCTACAGGAATGGAAACAACAAAAACCATTAATAAAGTGTGTAAACTCAAGAAATCCCTTTATGGTTTAAAACAATCCCCAAGGGCCTGGTTTGAGAAATTTTCAAAAGTTGTAAAGAATAAAGGGTACTTGCAATGTCAATTTGATCACACCCTCTTTGTCAAACATTTCCTTCAAGGAAAAATAGCTATCATTATTGTGTATGTAGATGATATTATTATCACAGGTGACCATGAAGAAGAAATAAAGAACATCAAATTACTTTTGGCAAAAGAATTGAAGTCAAGGATTTAGGACATCTCAAATACTTCTTAGGAATGGAAGTAGCTCGATCAAAGAAAGGTTTGTGTATCTCTCAAAGAAAATATGTGCTTGATCTTCTAAAGGAAACATGTATGCTTGGGTGTAAACTTGCCAGTACTCCTATTGAACCCAACTGCAACATGGACAAAGGAAATATATTAGTTGACAAAGAAAAGTATCAAAGACTAGTTGGGAAACTTATATATCTCACTCATACTAGGCTTGACGTCTGTTTTGCAGTTAGCTTTGTAAGTCAATTTATGAACAACCCCACTGAAGAAAATATGCAAGCTGTTTACAGGATCCTAAGATATTTGAAAGGGACTCCTGGAGAGGGGTTATATTTTAAGAAGTCACCAAAAAGAAAGGTTGAAGTCTTTACTGATGCTGATTGGGCAAGCTCTAAAGTCGATCGAAGATCAACCACCGGTTATTGTGCCTTTGTATGGGGCAACCTAGTAACGTGGAGGAGTAAAAAGCAATCGGTTGTATCAAGAAACAGTGCTGAAGCTGAATTAAGAGCCTTGACACTAGGGATATGTGAAGGAATATGGCTCCAAAGAATCCTATCAGAACTGAGATTAACTTCAGAAGAACCAATGGAGGTCTATTGCGATAACCAAGCTACCATAAGTATTGCCAAAGACCCAGTTCACCATGATCGTATAAAGCATGTGGAAATTGATCGTCATTTCATCAAAGAGAAAATTGAAAACAAGAGTCTCACTCTCAACTACATACCGACTAAGATGCAAATTGCAGATATCCTCACAAAGGCTCTATTCAAAAATAGACTTGAAGATCTTAAAGCCAAGCTGAATGTCATTAACATATACAATCCAGCTTGAGGGGGAGTGTTGGCAAAGAAGAATCCTTTTTCAGATCCTCAATTCATGTTGTAATTATCTCTCTATTGTGTAAACTGTAAATATTGTATTTTATTCCACTTTCCTTGTTTGTTTAGTTTTCTCTCTCCTTCCTTGTATATTTTATTCCGTTACCCTTATTTCCTTTTGTGTAAATGCCCTTAGTCTTTAAATCTAGGGTTGTATCTTTTTGAAAGTTGATTCAACACAAGAAGAAAAATTCTCTTGCATAAAACAAGAAATTTTAATTGGGATGCTTTCATTTTTCCTTTGTCATGAATTTTTATTTGTTTTATAGTTATTTTTTTTGTCACTCCCTTCTGGAGTTTGTATCTTTGAGCATTAGTCTCTTTTATATATATACATACAATTTTTTTATTTACTTCTATACACTTCTTTTTGGAAGACTCTTACGTATATTAATGCTTTCAAATGTAATGATATTTATGAGGTAAAAATCAGAAGATTTAAACTTACATTCTCACTTATTTATTTTAAATCTAAATTAACTATTGTAACATTTATTCTCTAGGGTATAAAATTTTTAGCAATGGAATTACATAAACTGTCCTACAAATTTCATTTGGGAGGGTTACATCACAAACATCTTCTTTTAGATTTTAACTAGAAGTAAATGAATTGAATATGTACAATTATTAGCAGACAACAGAATACTACTAGTTTTGCAGCTCATTCTTTGTATTGTCTTTCATTAATTTTCTTCTCTCTTTTCCATTTATAGGTTTTGGTTGGGTGGCCTTTGGAAGGTAATATGATCTATCTTCGATATAACAAGCACATTAAGGAAAACAAATTTTGGGAATGTATTTGTATTCAATGTATTCACCCTTAACCCTTCATTAAAAAGCAGTAAGAAAGTCCCAATTTCAGAAAATATGCGGTAAAGAGTAATTACTAAAAGAAAATAACAAACACTAAGAAAATGCTTTATATTTAGCCTTCATATTTGTTATTGATCTAAGACTGCTTAACCAAAAGTCTTTTCAAGATAAATTCCTTGCATAGAGTGAGTGTATAAAATTAGATAAATTAAATCATCTTGATGGTGTTCTCTAGCTTTATTTTTTGTTAACTATTCTTTTATTGATATTTAGGGGTGCTAAATATCACGGTAAAAATATAAATGGAATATAATTCTCTATTCACTCATATTCACAATGATTACAAGGGTCTATCTAATGCAGAGAAAAGACCTAATACATAAAAGAAACAAATCTTACACACATAATCACATTCTAATTACAGCTAATAAATATAATTAAGGTAAAAATTAAAACATAAACCAACACTCCCCTCAAGCTAGTTTGAAGATACCTTCCATCGCCAGTTTGTCGATCAACTTTTCAAATCATAACTTTGGAAGCCTATATTGTCAAAAGATAGGGAATACATATTACTCTAGCATCATTCCTCTTTTATAAAGTGTTTATCAACTTCGATATGATTTGTCCTATCATGGAGGACTGGATTGTGAACTATGGAAATGATTGCCTTATTGTCACAGTAAATACACGTAAGCGTTATTTGGAAGAATTTCAGTTATTCCAATAGTCTTTTTATCCATATACCCTCACAAATACCATGAGTTGAAGCCCTGAATTCTGCTTCATCACTACTTCTAGCTACCACACTTTGCTTCTTGCTTCGCCAGGTAACTAGATTCCCTCCAACAAAGGAGCAATAACCAAAAGTAAATCTTCTATGTGTGGTGTTACCTGTCCAATCAACATCACTGTAGATTTCAACATGTAAGTGGTCATGCTTCTTAAAAAGTATACCGTTTGCTAGATTTCCTTTCAAATAGCTAAGAATCTTGTAAACTTTTTCAAAGTGAGTTGGCCCTGAGGCATGCATGAATAGGCTTACCATACTAACTACAAAAGTAATGTTTGGACGAGTGTGAGATAAGTACATAAGTCTTCCCACAAGTTCTTGGTATTTTTCCTTGTCTTTTACCTCTTCCATTATTGCAACTTGCAATTTTAAATTTGGCTCAATGGGAGTTTCTGTTGTCCTACAACCAAATAAGCTCGTCTCTTCAAGAAAATCAATAATATATTTCCTTTGATTGACAAGAATATCTCTTTTTGACCTAGAAAATTCCATCCCTTGGAAATACTTCAAAATTCTCTAAGTCTTTGATTTTTTTTGAAATAAGAGATGAAAATTTTCATTAGGTAAATGAAAAGGGACTAATGTTCAAAAATACAAACTCCACAAAGGAGTGAGAAAATAAAACAAAATAGACTTACAAAGAAAAAATAAAAATATCCTAATGCAAATAGATATCTCATAAAGAAAAATTAGCAAAAAACTTAGAAAGAGCACACCAAGAAGAGGCTTTTAATCGAGCTAAATCAAACCAAACAAACCAAGGAAGACTCTTGTTCTAAAAAATTCTTGAAGTTCTCTCCATCCAAAGCTCCGAAAGAAGAGCTTTAATTGCATTAATCCATAAAAGATGAGACTTTGCTGGCAAGGATAAACCAAGAAGTAGATGGGACAAATTATCCCTCAAAGAGGATGAAAAAACCCAAGAAACCTTGAATACTTCAAACAATTTGAACCAGCAATTTAGTGAATAAGAGCAACCAAAGAAAAGAAGGTTGAGTAAATCCCATTCTCAAGACAAAGAGAGCAAACCGATGGCATGAGAGCAAAATGAGGCAATTTCCAGGGCAAAACCTCTGAAGTGTTAAGATTTCCATTCAATAATATCCAAAGAACGATGTTAATTTTCTTTGGACTTTTAGATTTCCAAATAACCTTGAAAAACTCCTTTTGCAATGGTGAAGAGAAAGCTAGCTTTCTTACCAAGGATTTTACTGAAAACAAGCTCAATGGTTCCAAAGACCATAATCTAGAATCAATCGAGGAGTGAACATTCTTAGAAGTAAGAAGACCCAAGAGAGAATTAAAATCATCAAACTCCTCTTTTAAAAGTCTCATGAATACCAAGTTCCATGATAATGTATTCGAATCCCACAAATCAGCCATGATCCCTTTAGGGGGAGAAGAAATGAAGAAAAGCTGCGGATAAAGGTCCTTCAAAGGAGAACCACAAGCCCAAATATCATTCTTGAAAGAAATTTGATTTCCCGTACCCAATTTGAATGTAGCCAAAAAATCTACCCGCTGCCCAATCTTAGAGATTTGGAACTCATTTGCTAGCTTTTTCTTCAAACTATTCAGTCCAGCCTCATCATTACCTGTGAGAATGATATCATCAACATACACTATTAAAATAACCATCTTGTCATTTCTAGTGTGTCTATAGGAAATAGTATGATTTGCTTGACTCTGGAGAAAACCATAGCTTATTACTCCTTTCCCAAAACATTCAAATCATGCTCTAGGAGACTGTTTAAGACCATATAGAAATTTCTTTAACCTGCATACTTTGTTAACTTCAAGATCCACTTCAAAATCCAGTGGTAAGTCCATAAATACCTCATCTTCAAGATCACCATTGAGTAGGGGTGTTCAAATTTGATTTCTTGGTTTAGTGGTAGTGAAAACAAACTAGTTTGGTTCAGTTCTCGATTCATCACCTTAAAAAATCGAGAAAAATCGAATCGAACTGAACCGTAATATATATATATATATATATATATATATATATATATATATATATATATATATATATATATATATATATATATATATATATTTATATTTATTTATTTATTTATATGGCATAATTTAGCCCATGTCATTATACTTGATTTTGGCCCAAGTCCACCAGGCCCACTCACGTTTCCTAGGGTGGTTCGGTTCAAAAATCGAAATCGAGGTACCTTGGTTTTTTTCGGTTTAGCATGCTGTAAAACTGACATGTTTGGTTCGGTCCACAGTTTTTTCCAAAATCGGACCGAACCAAACCGTGCATACCCCTACCATTGAGAAATGCATTTTTGATATCAAGCGGATAAAGAGGTCAATCTGAATTAACAACAATAGATAAGAGCACCCTAATGGAACTAATCTTGGCAACAAGAGCAAACATTTCTTGATAATCAATTCTATAGGTCTATGTAAAGCCTTCAGCAACTAATCTGGCATTGTATCGTTCAATGTTACTATTAGCTTTGCACTTTATAGCAAACATCCATTTCGACCCCACTATTTTCTTATCTTTTGGTAGTTTTACTATATCCCATGTGCAATTCTGTTTAAGAGCATTCATCTCTTTTGTTATAGTTCTTATATTAGTATAGTTATAATTTTGTAAATATATTAGTTGTGTTGTCCTTTATTGTCTTTTTACCTTCTCCTACTTAGGTTAACCTCGTACACTTGTATATATATATCTTTAGTGAATGAAATAGAGAATTCCGGTTCTTTCAACCTTTAGGGGCCGTTTGGTTTAAGGTTTCACTGGATGCCATGGGTAATATATGCATGAGAATATGATGCCTGAGAATAAGATGTCTGGGAATCAAAGATGATTGTGTTTGGTTCTACATGGGAATGCTATCAGATTTTTATAATAATAAGTGATATCAACATTTGTTTTATGAGATTAATTTAAGAAATTTTATATAATTGTGGTGCACTAATTAATAAAACAATCAAAATTAATTCAAAAAATAAATATAATTTTTTCTAAAAATTTATAATTTATAATTAAAAATTAATGATTATATTTATTCAAGTGTAATTAATTATAATTATTAAAAATAATATCATACTAAATTAATCATAATTATCATTAATTAATTAATTAATTAAATATATTATTAATTAATGATTTGATAGTTTTAATCATAATTATAATTATAATTAATTAATTAAATATATTATTAATTAATGTATATATTTAAATAAATTAATATATTAAAATGGGATGTTAAAAAAATAATTATGTATTTAAATCAATTAATCTATTAAACAGAAATTGTTAAATTCATATAATATAATTAAAATTTTAATGTAATTTTATTGATTATAGATTTAATTTACATCTATTAATTAATTTAAATTAATTAACTTTAATAATATAAAATAAAATAATACATAAAGAATAAAGAAATGTATTAAAGAGGAGAGAGAGAGAATGAAGAAAACCCACCCTTTTGGAAGGGTATTCTTAATGGGTATAAGGGATGCATGAGAATATTTTATTCCCATGCCCAAGGTTACAAAACTTGTTCCAAACAAGGGATGTATATCCCTTGCCCATTCCCACCTTTATTCCCATCCTCATTCCTTCAATCCAAATGACCCCTTAGTGCTTACATGGTATCAAAGCTTTAGGTTAATTAGGGTTTTGTTGGTTAGCCTAGAGTTTTTCTAAACTTTAGGTTTGGAGTTTAGGACCTGTTTGCTTGTCATTGAGTTTTGTGTCTGCCATATTCCCACAACAGTTGCCGTCAACAGCCGTTGTCACTGCCGCTGCTAGTTTCTGCCGCCACGGTCAAGTTTGGCCAATTTTTCATCAATTTTTGTCACTGCCTAGTCCAATAAGAAGCCCAGCCGTCGAGAAGAAAACCTCAAAATTCGGTCCCCATCTAACTTGTGCGTGAGGCTCATGCGCCACCGCAACCTTCTGCCCTTCGTTTCATGTGCCGGCGTGTGTAGGTGCATGCGCTGCCATTTTTTCCTCCGTCTCATGTGGTGTGTTCGCCGGCCTATTCTCCTTCTGTTGGTGTGTTTGCTTTTGGCCCTAGCGTGTTCCGATTTTGGTTTTGTGAAGGCAAACCTATTTAGGAGGAATAGGAATTTTTTTGGGTACAAATTAGTTTTCTTCTGTTCATATTTGAATTTGTTTGTTTTTTTGAGGTTATGGTTGAGAAGAAGGCAGTAGCAATGTCTGAGATGATTCCGATGGTGTCAAAAATTACGGAACATAAGCTCAATGAATCTAACTTTTATGCATGGTGAACAAACATTCGTCATTATATTCAGAGTATTGATATGAAGGATCGCCTAACACTAACCCTAGCTAGCAGCCGCCGTTGTCCATCTCCACGGTTGTACAACACCGTTCGACTTAGACCCAGGGTCCTTTGACTCCGACCATGCGACCACGCAACCATGAGGCTTTCTCCTCCGTTCGTGACCAAGGAAACATGCGACTCACAACCACACGACCCAATCGTTTGCTACACCTCTGCAAGTCATCTTCGTCCTTCAGTTCGCGTCGTCTGTCAACTCACTCTGTTCGTTCAACTTGTGTTTGTCCGGCCACTCGCAACAGTCTATTAGCTTTCCGTCCATTAGCTCAGGGTTTTTTTTTGCATTTTTATGGTCTGATTATCTTTGTGGCCTTATTGATGGCTGGTTCATCTTGTTTTTTGATTGGGTTTGTCTTTGTTTGAATAAGCAAAATGTCAGAAGACAAGTCATTGATGGCTAAGGTCCACACATGCAACCATCTCAATAATCCTACTATCCAAATTACCACTATTCGACTTAATGGTGATAATTTTCTTTGTTGGTCCCAAAGTGTTCAGATGTATATTCGTGGACAAGGGAAGATTGGCTATCTTACTAAAGACAAAAAAGTACCTGCCAAGGATGATCCTTTGTTTGCTAGTTGGGATGCTGAAAATTCTATGGTTATGACTAGGTTGGTAAATTCTATGGTTGAGGAGATAAGTTCAACTATATGTGTTACTTTACTGCGAGAGAATTATGGGATAGTGTAAATTAGATGTATTCCGACTTAAGCAATCAATCACAAGTGTTTGAGCTGAATCTAAAACTGGGAGACATTCGCCAAGGAGGAGATACAGTTACACAATACTTTCACTCTTTGAAAAGAATTTGGCAAGACCTAAATCTCTTTGATACTTATGAATGGGAGTCAACTGAAGATCAAACTCACTACAAGAAAGCTGTGGAGGATGGTCGTATTTACAAATTTCTTGCTAGCCTCAATGTTGAGTTCGATGAGGTTAGAAGGAGAATAATTGGTAAAAAGTTGTGGAGGATGGTCGTATTTACTAGCCTCAATGTTGAGTTCGATGAGGTTAGAAGTAGAAGAATTGGTAAAAATCCTCTCCCATCTATTAGTGAAGTTTTCCCAGAAGTTCACAGGGAAGAAAGTCGCCGTAATGTTATGCTTGGCAAGAAACCTATCATTTTAGTTGAGACTAATGCTATGGTAGTTGAGGCTATTGCAAATAAGGCTTCTATTCAGTCCAACAAAACTCGAGTATGGCGCGACCATGGTAATAAACTCCAACACACTCGTGAGACCTGTTGAAAAATTCATGGGAAGCCTGCAAATTGGAAGAGTACAAGCAAGGTGAGAAGAGTAACAATCAGTCTACTTCCTCTGCTTCGAATGCCAATATTGTTGGCTCCAGCCCATTCAATTAAGGGCAAATTGATCAAATCCTAAAACTGCTTGAGGTCACTTCCATCTGGTAATCCTAGTATTTCCTTGGCACAAACAAGTAATTATCCTCAAGATTTATGTTATCTTAATTCACCTCTGTGGGTTATAGATTTTGGAGCTTTTGACCTTTTGACTAGTTCCTCTCGGTTCTAACTCATACTCTCCTTTGTATTGTAATGAAAAAATTCGAATTGTCGATGGTTAGTTTCTCTTCTATTACAAGAAAAGGAACTATTCGATTGACTGAAAAAATTACCTTACAATCTGTTCTTCATATTCCAAAATGAAGTTTTTCTTATAATTTCATCTTGTTTCAACTATACAAAACAATAGTATAAATACAATGTACAACACAAAACATAAAATGAAAGAATATTCTGCCCTAATCAAATCTTAAATAAACTTAAGGAATATAAATTAAAAGAGGAGATAATAAACCTAAGATACAAAAATACAATATTGCCCTAACTTTGACTATAATTAACAACACTCCCCCTCAAGGTGGGTTGTATATATTATACAATCCCAACTTGTAATTCAAATCTTCAAAGTTAGGTCTCGGTAAAGGCTTGGTAAGGATATCTGCTAACTGTTGCTTGGTAGGTACATAGTTGAGTTGAACCACTTCATTATTGACTTTTTCTGAGATAAAGTGTCGATCAATTTCAACATGTTTTGTCCTATCATGATGAACTGGATTCTTGGCAATACTTATTGCAGCTTGATTATCACACATCATCTGTATTGGTGATGAACAATTCTTTCCTAATTCACTTAGGACTCTCTTAATCCATATGCCTTCACATATGCCATGAGCAAGTGCTCTAAATTCAGCTTCTGCACTACTTCTTGCAACCACAGACTGCTTTTTGCTTTTCCATGTCACAAGATTACCCCATACAAATGAACAATAACCTGAGGTAGATCTTCTATCTGTAATGTCACCTGCCCAATCTGCATCAGAATATACCTCAATGTTTCTCGTCGGTTTTCTGAAATAACAGTCCTTTTCCAGGAGTCATTTTTAGATATCTGAGGATTCGGTACACAGCATCCATATGTTCTTCATTGGGACTATGCATAAACTGGCTAACCATGCTAACGGCAAATCCAATATCAGGACGTGTATGAGAAAGATATATAAGACGCCCTACAAGGCGTTGGTATTTCCCCCTATCCACTGGTGTGCCCTCATGATTAAGTCCAAATTTCTTTTGAGGGTCCATAGGAGAGTCTGTTGGTTTACATCCTAACATACCAGTCTCCTTGAGAAGATCTAACACGTACTTCCTTTGAGATACAACTATACCCTTTTTCGACCGAGCAACCTCCATACCTAGAAAATATTTGAGATTTCCTAGATCTTTGACTTCGAATTCTTGAGCCAAGTGCTTTTTCAGCCTTTGTAATTCCAGTTCATCATTTCCTGAAAGAATAATATCATCAACATACACTATTAAGAGGGCAAGTAAATTCCAGACTTCCTTTTGACAAACAGTGTATGGTCTGACTGGCATTGTGAGTATCCAAGACTGAGAATAAAGTTTGTAAATCTACCAAACCAAGCACGAGGGGATTGCTTAAGCCCATAGAGAGATTTTTTCAATTTACAAACCTTTGTTGGATTAACATTCTCTTTACATCCAGGAGGGATATCCATGTATACTTCTTCTTCTAGGTCACCATTCAGAAAAGCATTTTTAATATCTAACTGTTGGAGACCCCAATCAAGATTGGCCGCTAGAGATAAGATAATTCTTATGGTGTTGAGTTTAGCAACCGGTGCAAAAGTTTCTTGGTAGTCGATCCCATAAGATTGAGTAAATCCTCTAGCAACAAGTCTAGCCTTCAATCTCTCAATGCTCCCATCTGCCTTATGTTTCACTGTAAATATCCACTTACATCCAACAGCTTGTTTTCCACTAGGTAGATCTGTCACTGTCCATGTGCCATTTTTCTCAAGAGCTTCAATCTCATCTTGTACAGCTTTTCTCCAACCAGGATGCTTTAGCGCTTCATGAATGTTGTTTGGTACCTGAACATTATCAAGAATAGAAACAAATGCTCGATATGATTCAGATAACCCATCATATGACACATAGTTCCCTATAGGGTGAATGGTGCAACTCCTAACTCCTTTCCTTACTGCAATTGGTAAGTCTAAATCATCAACTTCTGGAATTACAATTTCTTCTAGCTCACCTTTATCCTCACATATGGATTCATTGGAAGTAAGAACCGGTTCAGACGTTTGGGAGGGTTGATTTGTTCTAGAATATATTTTCTCAACTTGTTTGTTTCTCCTTGTGTATGTGAGGAGACTTCCACTAGCAATTGGAGGGACGACACTTGGATTTGTTTCAGGAGATACTGGGAGAGACACAGGAACACCTTGTGAAGTTGAAATCGTGACTTGAGGATGAGGGTGAAGTACGGATTCGGGTTCGGTCTCAAGTAATGAGATCCACAACTGATTGTCACTCATGTTCTCCCCCTGACAAGAAGTTTTGGTATAGTATGGGAGATGTTCAAAGAATGTGACATCCATAGTGACATATATTCGTTTTGTGATAGGAGAGTAGCATTTGTAACCCCTTTGATTTGGTGAGTATCCCAAGAAAATGCATTTATGGGCACGAGGATCCAATTTGCTACGATGTTGGGAATGGATGTGGACAAATGCACTACACCCAAAAACTTTAGGGACCAAATCAAGAGACTGAACACGAAGGTGAGGAAAGGATTTGAGGAGGACTTGACGAGGAGTGGAGAATCCAAGGACCCGAGAGGGCATACGATTGATCAAGTATGTGTCAGTGAGAATGCCTTCACCCCAATAGAATTTTGGAACATGAGTAGAGAACATCAAACACCGAGTGACTTCAAGAAGATGACGATTCTTGCGTTCAGCCACTCCATTTTGTTGGGGAGTGTCAACACAAGTGCTAAGATGGAGAATCCCTTGAGCTGATAGATAATCCCCAAGACATGAACTAAAGAATTCTTTTGCATTGTCTGTTTTGAGAACACGAATTTTGGTTTGGTATTGAGTTTGAATCATATTATGAAAATATTTGAAATGGTGGTGAACTTCAGATTTTTCTTTCATAAGAAAGATCCATGTAACCCGTGTATGATCATCAACAAAGGAGACAAACCATCGAGCCCCTGAGATATTTTTTATTTTTGAAGGGCCCCACACATCGCTATGAATCAAAGAAAACGGACTTGACGGTTTATATGCAATGCGAGGATAGGGGTTGCGAGTATGCTTGGCAATCTGACAAATCTCACAATTGAACAATGCAAGATTTTTATTATGAAAAAGAGTTGGAAACAATTTGGAGAGATACAAAAAAATTGGATGACCTAATTGATAGTGTAATAACATAATTTCACTATCTTTGTTGACAGAAGAAGAAAAATGACTACTACTACTAGAAGCAAAGGAAGATAAAAACGAAGACTTGTCTCCAATTGCTATTGAGCTTCGATCATAGTTGAGAAGATAGAGTCTAGAACAAAGTTTAGCACTGCCAATCGTCTTCCCCGATTCCAAATCCTGAAAAACACACAAGTTTGGATAAAATTTAGTTACACATTTAAGATCACGAGTCAATTTACTTATGGAAAGTAAATTACAATCCAAGTCTGGTACATGTAATACAGAGTTTAGATATAAATGTTGAGTAACTCTAATTGAACCTGTCCCAGCCACTTTGGAATATGACCCATCTGCAATTTTCACAGAGGAGTTGGAGGTGTCAGCTTGATAGTTTTGGAACAGAGATGCATTCCCTGTCATATGATCTGAAGCTCCAGTGTCTACAATCCAGGGTTGTATCCCTCCTTTACTAGCTGTCAAGGCAGTAGGTATAACTTTCTGTGCCACCAATCCTGCTCCCTGAATTGTGTGACCGATGATCTTTTGCAGTGCATCTATTTGTTCTTTGCTAAATGGCGTTGCCTCTGAACTGACAGAATTATCATGAGCTACATTAGCAACATAGGCCTTACCATCACGATCATTGCGATGCTTAGGTTTCCAATCAGCAGGCTTCCCATGAATCTTCCAGCAAGTGTCTTTTATATGACCCACCCTTTTACAATGTTCACACCAAGGTCTTTCTCGTTTCTGCTTATTATCACCAGGCACTGTTGGGTTAAAACTACGGGTAACAAGTGCAGATGTTTCCAAAACTATAGGGACTAAGTCTGATTTGCCTATCATTACACTCTTCCTACTTTCTTCTCGCCTTACTTGAGAGACGACTTCACGGAGAGTTGGCAAAGAATTGGTTCCCATGATTCGACCCCGAACTTCATCAAGATTGTGGTTAAGGCCAAGAAGAAATTTGAAAGTCCTCTTTTGCTCAAGAATTTTCATGTATTGGGTTGTATCATCGGCACACTTCCATGTATAGACTTCAAATAAATCTAGTTGTTGCCAATAACGAGAGAGAATATTAAAGTACTCAGTGACAGAGTGATCACCTTGGCGAATATCATGGAGTATGGATTCTATTCGAAACAATTCGGAAGTGTTCTCCTTACTAGAGTATGTTTCCTTGACAGCTTCCCAAATCTGATGTGCTGTTCCATACAAAAGGAAATTTTCACCGATCTCAGTAGTCATGGAATTAATCAACCATGGCATGACCATGTTATTTTCTACTTTCCACTTCCTGAATTCCGGATCAGTTGCTTTAGGCTGCTCATTCTCTTTCGAGAGGTACTCATCTTTACCCTTGCCACAGATGAACATCATGACTGATTGTGACCATTGGATATAATTGTGTCCATTCAGTTTGTGACCCGTGATATAGGCAGGTGATGAATCATATCCTCCTTGACCATTGGAGATTAGGTCAATTGATTTGGAAGAAGACATAGTAAAAAAAATATCACCTGCAGATGATATAAGTGGACAAAGAGCAAGGGTGTGTAGGTACTGTACTGTACTAAATTAGGTTAAAAAAAAATGTTAACAGCCAAGGCAGATATGACCATTATAGCATATGTCAAACGGAGCTTTGTCAAACAGAGGAGTCAAACAGCATATGTTAAAAAAAAATGTTACTGGCAGATGTGAGCTTTGTCAAACGGAGGTACTGCACAGACGTATTTTAACAGCCAGGGTATTGTGTCGGAGGAGTCACAGTCGCAAGTCGGCATCAAACAGAGGTACTGCACAGTGAGGTTCGTGATTTCACGATTTTGGAGAAGCTCGCTGAATCACGATCTAGCCGTCGGAGGTGTTTGCGCCGGAAGTGTTTGCGCCGGAGGAGTCTGTAGAAGGTTTCTAAGGTGTTTGCGACTGGAGAGGAGGCGCGATTTCGCGATTTTCGGTCTAAGTTTCTAAGGGATATGGTTGTCGTGAGGGTACCGGAGAGAGAGGCCGTCAGAGGTGATGAATAAGGACGGCGGCGGTCTGGTGACGGCAACGGTGAACTAGATTAAAAAAAACTAGGGTTTTATTTCTGCTCTGATACCATGAAGTTTTTCTTATAATTTCATCTTGTTTCAACTATACAAAACAATAGTATAAATACAATGTACAACACAAAACATAAAAGGAAAGAATATTCTGCCCTAATCAAATCTTAAATAAACTTAAGGAATATAAATTAAAAGAGGAGATAATAAACCTAAGATACAAAAATGCAATATTGCCCTAACTTTGACTATAATTAACAACACAAAATTAGCTTGTAATTTGTTATTTGTCAGTAAAACTGCTAAGGATGTTAACTATCGTGTCACTTTCTTTGAAACTCATTGCATCTTTCAGAATCAGGACTCAGGGGAGATGATTGGACTTGCTAGGATGCTTAATGGTCTCTACTATTTTGATGAATCTCCGATTAGTGATAAAAAAAGCTCAAGGCTTGAGTAGTGTTAGTTCTCTTTCTGTTAAAGAAACAATCATGGTTTTGCATCTTTATCTTGGACGTCCTTCTATTTGAAGTATTTGTTCCCAAATTTATTCAAAGGAATTGATTGTTCAATTTTTCATCGTGAAAGTTGCATCTGTGCTAAGAATCATTGAGCCACGAATTTGCAAAAACCTTACAAGGCTTCCAAACTTTTTTACTTAATTCATAGTGATGTTTGGGGTCCGTCTAAAGTTTTGACTCGTGGTGGAAAATGTTGGTTTGATACCTTTATTAACGACCAGACTCGTTTAACTTGGGTTTATTTGTTAACTAAACAATCTGAGGTCAAAGATATTTTTATTCGCTTTTACAATATGATTGAGAATCAATTTCAAACTAAAATAAGTATTCTACATTCTGATAATGAGACTGGATATTTCAATGAATATTTAGATGATTTTTTGAAAGATAAGGGAATTTCTCACCAGTCTACTTGTCGAGATACTCCTAATCATCTTCCTCGAGTCTTGATCCTAAAAGATGCAATGAGTTCAAAAAAAGTGACACGATGAAAAATTGGAACTTTATAGTTCCTTTTCCCATGGTTGCAACTTTCACAATGAAAAATTGAACATTCAATTCCTTTGAATAAATTTGGGAACAAATACTTCAAATAGAAGAAACTGGGATGTCCTAGACAAAGATGCCAAAAAATGATTGTTTCTTTAACAGAAGGAGAACTAATACTACTTAAGCCCTGAGCTTTTTTATCACTAGTCGGAGATTCATCAAAATAGTAGAGACCATTAAGCCTCCTAGCACGCCCAATCATCTTCCCTGAGTCTTGATCCTAAAAGAGGCAATAAGTTTCAAAGAAAGTGACATGACAGTTAACATCCTTAGCAATTTTCCTGACGGATAACAAATTACAAGCTAATTTTGGAACATGAAGAACAAATTGTAAGGTAATTTTTTTAGTCAATCGAATAATTCCTTTTCTTGCAATAGAAGTGAAACTACCATCGATAGTTTGAATTTTTTTCATTGCAATACAAAGAAGAGTATGAGTTGAAAGATTTCTGTATTTTCTCATTATAAAATCAACTATACAAGAATACCAATATAAATACTAAAATACAAACCCTTTCAAAAAAGGAAAGGATATTCTATCCTGTTCAAGACTTACAATATCTAAAAAGAAAAGAGAAAAATCATAAAAACAAAATTACAAGAATACCGTAACTTTAACCATAATTTACCACACTCCCCCTCAAGATGGATTGTATATATTATACAAGCCCAACTTGCTATTCAAATTTTCAAAGTTAGGTCATGGTAAGGGTTTGGTAAGGATATCTGCCAACTATTGTTTGGTAGGTACATATTTGAGTTGAACCACTTCATTATTGACTTTCTTTGAGATGAAGTGTTGATCAATTTCAACATGTTTTGTCCTATCATGATGAACTGGATTCTTGACAATACTTATTGCAGCTTGATTATCACACATCATTTGTATTGGTAATATATAGTCTTTTCCTAAATCCCTTAGGACTCTCTTGATCCATATGCCTTCACATATACCATGAGCAAGTGCTATGTAATCAACTTCAGCACTACTTCTTGCAACTATAGATTGCTTTTATCTTCTCTATGTAACAAGATTGCCCTATACAAAGGAACAGTACTCTGAGGTAGATCTTTTATCTGTAACATCACCTGACCAATCTACATCAGAATATACCTCAATGTTTCTCTTGTCAGTTTTCCAAAAAATAACCCTTTTCCAGGAGTCATTTTTAGACATTTGAGGATCTGATATACTGGTTCCATATGTTCTTTATTGGGACTATGCATAAACTGGCTAACCATGCTGACAGCAAATCCAATATTTGGACGTGTATGGGAAAGATATATAAGGCGCACTACAAGTCGTTGATATCTCCCCCTATCCACAAGTGTGCTCTCATGGTTGAGTCCAAGTTTCTTTTGAGGATCCATAGGAGAGTTTGCTGGTTTACATCCTAACATGCCGATCTCTTTGAGAAGGTCTAAAACATACTTCCTTTGGGATACAACTATACCTTTTTTTGACCAAACAATCTCCATACCTAGAAAATATATGAGATTTTCTAGATCTTTTACTTTAAATTCTTGAGCTAAGTGCTTCTTCAACATTTGCAATTCCAATTCATCGTTTCCAGGAAAAATGATATCATCAACATATACTATTAATAGGGCAAGTAAATTTTCAGACCTCCTTTTAACAAACAGAGTATCGTCTGACTGACATTATGAATATCCAAGACTAAGAACAAAATTTGCAAACCTACCAAACCACGCACGAGGAGATTGCTTAAGTTCATAGAGAGATTTTTTAAGTTTGCAAACCTTTGGTGAATTGAAATTCTCTTCACATCCCGAAGGAATATTCATGTATACTTCTTCTTCTAGATCTCCATTCAAAAAGGCATTTTTAATATTTAACTGTTGAAGACCCCAATGAAGATTGGCTGCTAGAGATAAGGTAATTCTTATGGTGTTGAGTTTAGCAACAGGTGCAAAGGTTTCTTGGTAGTCAATCCCACAAGACTGAGTGAATCCTCTAGAAACAAGTCTAGCCTTAAATCTCTCAATGCTCCCATCTGCCTTATGTTTTACTGTAAAGATCCATTTACATCCAACAATTCGTTTGCCACTAGGTAGATTTGTCAATGTCCACGTGTCATTTTTCTCAAGAGCTTCAGTACAACATTTCTCCAACCAGGATGCTTCAGTGCTTTATTGAGGATCCCACATTGGAAAGATGGAGAGACCTTACGTTCTTAATAAGATCCATGTGTTACTCCTCTCAATTGCAAATTGGTTTTGAGATGGAACCCCATGTGTTCTCTAATATGGTATTAGAGCCCATAAAACTCAAACGGGTATTCGGTATCCAAGAATGGTGAACTCAAAGAGGCATCATCTTGAGGGAGCATATTGAGGATCCCACATTGGAAAGATGGAGAGATCTCACATTCTTAATAAGATCCATGGGTTACTCCTCTCAATTGCCAATTGGTTTTGAGATGGAACCCCATGTGTTCTCTAATATGCTTTATGAATATTGGTTGGTATTTGAACATTATCAATAATAGACACAAATGCTCGATATGACTCAGATAATCCATCATATGACACAAGTTCCCTATAGGGTGAATGGTGCAACTCTTGACTCCCTTTCTTACTGCGATTGGCAAGTCTAAATCATGAACTTCTTGAATTACATCCTCTTCCATCTCACCTTTATCCTCACTTATGGACTGTTCATTGGATATTAAAACCGGTTCAAACGTTTGAGAGTGTTGATTTGTTATAGAATCTATTTTCTCAACTTGTTTGTTTCTCCTTTTGTAGGTGAGGAGACTTTCACTAGCACTGGGAGGAACACCATTTGGATTTGTTTCAGGAGAAATTGATGGACTCACAAGATCTTGAGGAGGAGAATGAAATAGGGTGACAAATTCGAGTTTAGGCTCAAGTAACGAGATCCAAAATTGATTGTCACCTTCTCCCCCTGATGATCAATTTTGGAATAGAATGGTAGATGCTTGAAGAACGTGACATCCGTAGTGACATATACCCATTTTGTGATAGGAGAGTAACATATGTATCCCCGTTGATTGGGTGAGTATCCCAAGAAAATGCATTTATGGGCTCGAGGATCCAACTTACTACGATGTTGGGAATGAATGTGGACAAAGGCACTACACCCAAAAACTTTAGGGACCAAATCAAGAGATTGAACACGAAGATGGGGAAAAGATTGAATGAAAAATTGCAAGGAGTGGAGAATTTAAGAACACGAGAGGGCATATGAATGATCAAGTATGTGGCAGTAAGAATGGCTTCTCCCCAGTAAAATTTAGGAACATGAGTAGAGAACATCAAACATCGAGTGACTTCAAGAAGATGACGATTTTTGTGTTCAGCTACCCCATTTTGTTTGGGGGGGGGGGGTGTCAACACAAGTGCTAAGATGGAGAATCCCTTGAGCTGATAGATAATCCCCCAAACATGAATTAAAGAATTCTTTTGCATTGTCTGTTTTGAGGACACGAATTTTGGTTTGATACTGAGTTTGAATCATATTATGGAAATGCTTGAAATGTCGATGAACTTCAGATTTCTCTTTCATAAGAAAAATCCATGTAATCCGTGTATGATCATCAACAAAGGAAACAAACCAACGAGCCCCAGAGATATTTTTTATTTTTGAAGGACCCCATACATCGCTATGAATCAATGAAAAAGGACTTAACGATTTATAATCAATGCAATGATAGGGGTTTCGAGTATGTTTGGTAATTTGACAAATCTCACAATTGAACAATGTAGGATTTTTATTATGAAAAAGATTTGGAAATAATTTGGAAAGATACATAAAATTTGGATGATCTAATCGATAGTGTAATAACATAATTTCACTATCTTGGTTGATAGAATGAGAAAACTGACTACTACTAGAAAAATGACTACTATTACTAGAAACAAAGGAAGATAAAAAGGATGACTTGTCTCCAAATGCTAGGAGCCTTGATCATAGTTGAGAAGATAGAGTGTAGAACAAAGTTTAGCACTGCCAATTGTCTTCCGACTCTTCCCCGATTCCAAATCCTGAAAAACACACAAATTTGGATAAAATTTAGTAACACATATGCAATTTTCACAGAGGAATTATAGGTGTTAGCTTGATAGTTTTGAAATAGAGATGGATTCCCTGTCATATGATTCGATGCTCCAGTGTCTATAATCCATGATGGTATCCCCCCTTTACTAGTTGTCAAGGCAGTAGGTGTAACTTTCTGTGCAACCAGTCCTGCTCCCTGTACTGTGTGACCAATGATCTTTTGCAATGCATCTATTTGTCTTTGCTAAATGGGGTTGTCTTTGAAGTGACATAGTTATCAGGATTTACATTAGCCACATAGGCCCTACCATCACGATCATTGCGATATTTAGGTTTCCAATCAACAGGCTTTCCATTGATCTTCCAGCATGTGTCTTTTATATGACCTACCCTTTTGCAATGTTCGCACCGGGTCTCTCTCGTTTCTGCTTATTGTCATCTGATACTGTTGGGTTAAAGTTGCGGGTAACAAATGCAGAGGCTTCCAAGACTGTAGGGATTGATTCTGATTTGCCTATCATAAAGTTTTTTCTACTTTCTTCTTGCCTTACTTTAGATAAAGCTTCACGAGGATTCATCAATGGCTTGGTTCCCATGATTTGACCTTAAACTTCATCAAGATCATTGTTAAGACCAAGGAGAAATTTGAATGTCCTCTTTTGTTCAAGAATTTTCGTATATTGAGTTGTATCGTCGGCACACTTCCATGTATACACTTCAAACAAATCAAGTTGTTGCCAATGACGAGAGAGAGTATTAAAGTAATTAGTAACAGATTGGTCACCTTGGCGAAGATCATGAAGGATTGATTTGATTCGAAACGATTCTGAGGTGTTCTCTTTACTAGAGTATGTTTCTTTAACAGCTTCCCAAATTTGATGAGCTGTTCCATATAGAGATGTCCACGGGGTGGGGCGGGGCGGGGCGGGGCCGGGGAATGGATTCCCCTTCCCCGTCCCCACCCCCCATTTCATTTCCCGTCCCCGCGAAATTCCCCGTTTAATTTCGCAGGGATCGGGTTCCCCGCGGGGAATTTTTCCCCGTTCTTTTTTTTTTTTTAATTATCTTTTTTATTTTTTTAATTTATTCTCAACCATAATAAAAATTATTTCTAAATGAATAATTTTCAATATAATTCTATTTAAAGTAAATGTTATAAAATTTCCTAATAAAAACAATAATATACCATAAGTAAAAATACTATAATGTCGAAACAACTTAATTTCTAAAAATTCAAATTTTAATATTACAACATAGACTTTAATTTTTTTTTTTGTAATGAAATAGTCTTAAACTAATTCCTACTATAGTTTTTTTTAAAAAAAAAAAAATTCTATTTATAGGTAATAATATATATATATATATATTATTAATTGGGGAATCGGGGCGGGGCGGGGAATATATTCCCCGTCCCCGTTTAGCCAACGGGGAAAAAAACTTCCCCGCTCCCTCCCCCATTCCCCGCCCCGTTCGGGGAGGGTCCCCGCGGGGCCGGGCCCCGCGGGTTAAATGGACATCCCTAGTTCCATACATAAGAAAATTTCCCCTATCTCATTGGTCATGAAGTTAATTAACCATGACATGACCACGTTATTCTCTACTTTCCACTTTCTGAATTCTGGACCACTTGCATTAGGCTGCACATTTTCTTTTGAGAGATACTCATCTTTACCCTTGCCACATATAAACATCATGACCGATTGTGACCATTGAACATAATTGTGGCCATTCAGTTTGTGACCTGTGAATAGGCAGGTGATGAATCATATCCTCCTTGACTATGGGAGATTGGTTCGATGGGTTTCGAAGAAGACATATTTAAAATCCTGAAACAGAACAAAAAAAAAAATAGAGAGTAATCGGAGAAGAATTGGGTTGGCGTCGGAACAGTGTCAGAGCTTCGTCGTAGCGGCGTAGGGGCGGTGTCACAATACCCAAAAACATCGGAGGAGCAACCTGATTTGCGTTTCGAATAAATCGCGATTTGCAATTTGCGAAGAAAAGAAAATCGCGTCTTCACGGCTTGGATGGCGTTGGAGGAGAAGACCGGAGGTGAGGGTACCTTCGGAGTTTGATAACGGTGGACTCTCTAGTGAAGGGAGGACGGATGGCGGCGACATATAGGTTATGGAGAGATTAGGGTTTTCTTTTCACTGCTCTGATACCATGAAAGATTTCTGTATTTTCTCATTAAAAAATCAACTATACAAGAATACCAGTATAAATATTAAAATACAATCCCTTTCAAAAGAGGAAAGGATATTCTATCCTATCCAAGACTTAAAATATCTAAAAAGAAAAGAGAAAAATCATAAAAACAAAATTCCCTAACTTTAACCATAATTTACCACATGAGTCAAAGCATGAAGACGAACTAGTCATAAGGTCAAAAGCTTCAAAATCTATAACCCATAAAGATGAATTAAGATAAGAGAAAACTTGTGGATAATTACCAGTTTGTGCCAAGGAAACACTAAAATTACCAGATGACGAAGTGACCTTTAGCAGTTTCAGGATTTGATCAATTTGCTCTTTATTGAATGGGCTGAAGTCAACAATATTGGCATTCAAAGCAGAAGAAGTAGACTAATTATTACTCTTCTCACCTTGTTTGTACACTTCCAATTTGTAGGCTTCCCATAAATTTTCCAAAAGGTCTCACGTGTGTGTTGGAGTTTATTACAATGGTTTTTCCATACTCAAAGTTTGTTGGACTGAATAGAAGCCTTATTTGCAGTAGCTTCATTTCTTGCCAAGTATAACATTTCGATGACTTTCTTCCCTGCAAACTTCAGAGAAAACTTCATTAATATGTGAGAGGATTTTTACTAGTTACTCTACTTCTAACCTCATCGAATTCAACATTGAGGCCGACAGGAAATTTGTAAATACGACCATCTTCCACAACTTTCATGTAGTGAGTTTGATCTTTAGTTGACTTTCATTCATAAGTATCAAAGAGATCTGGGTCATGCCAAATTCTTTTCAAAGAGTGAAAGTATTATGTAATTGTATCTCCTCCTTGGTGAATGTCTCCCAATTTGAGATTTAGCTTAAACACTTTTGATTGATTGCCTAAGTCAGAATACATCTGATTTACACTATCTCATAATTCCCTCGCAGTAGAGTAGCACATATAGTTGCAACTTATCTCCTCAACCATAGAATTTACCAACCAAGTCATAACCATAGAATTTTCAGCATCACAGCTAGCAAACAAAGGGTCATCCTTGGCAGGTGCTTTTTTGTCTCCAGTAAGATAGCCAATCTTTCCTTGTCCACGAATGTATATCCGAACACTTTGGGACCAATGAAGAAAATTATCCCTATTAAGTCGGATAGTGGTAATTGGACATTAGGATTATTGGGATGGTTGCGTGTGTCAGGGACCTTAGCCATCAATGACTTGTCTTCTGACATTTTGCTTATTAAAATAAAGACAAACCCAATCAAAACCAAGATGAACCAACAATCAATAAGGCCATGGAGACAACATTGTAAAAAATGCGAAAAGAAGACCCTGAATTGATAGACGGGAAGCTAGTGGACTGTCTTGCAAGTGGTCGGACGGATGTGAGTTGACGGACGGCGCAAATCGAACGACAGAGACGATCTGCAGAGGTGTTGCAAACGGTTGGGTTGCATGGTCACGGGTTGCGAGGTTCCTTGGTCACGAACGGAAGAGACAACCTCATGCTTGCATGGTCGAAGTCAAGGGTGTCTGGGTCTAAGTCAATGGCGGTGTACAACCATTGCGATGGACGACGACGGTGGTGGCTGGCAGCTTGGGCTAGGGTTAGGTTTAGGATATTTTTAGGGTTTTATTTCTACACTGATACCATGCTAAACATGAAGGTAAAAATAGAAATTGAATAGAATAATTTTCTATTCACTCATATTTACAATGGTTACAAAGACATCTTAAGTAGAGGAAAGACCTAATACATAAAAGGAAAAAATCTCACATATAATCACATTCTAATTACAACTAATAAATATAATTAAGGTAAATATTAAAACATAAACCAACAAGGGGCTTTTATGCAATTTTGATGCTTTTCAGATAGAAAGTTGTAATTTTATTTATATCAATTTTTGAAATCACCCTTTAGGCATTGGGAAAAGAGACATATAACAACAAGGGAGATTATTCAGTACCACATTGTAACCTTACCTATCTCATTTTTCTATCTGCTGATTTTCCAACAACACTATTCATGATGGGCTTCCCCAAATTGTGCCCTTTACGGATTCCCATGTATGGGAATCATCAGATGTATTAAGGGAAGACCTATAGATTTGCAACTCGAGTGATGGAAAATTTAGCCCAATTAACCTTTAAGCTTGAAGAAATCTCTGAAGAAAAAATAAGATAAAGCAAATTATCTACGGTAAAATCATCATCCTTGCAGATGGAGCTGGAAGCAAACTTATAAGCCCCAACATCTAAATCACATTGTTGGCAGAGTTGGAACCAGCCTAGCCTTTTCAAGAAAGCTTTGTGTGGTAGGCGCTGCCTTTTCACTCGAACAATTCTCTGAACACAAAATTCCTAAACCGGTAAAGAGGCTTTGCTCTTTCCCCTCGTCAACTTGGTGAAGCTGCTTCGCCTTTTCACCTCGTAAACTTTGTAAAGCGGCTTCACACCTTTATTTATGTATTAATGATGAGAGATGTCTCTGGAATTATTTTAGTTCCAATCACAAATAAAAAGTACAAAGCAATTGAGAAGAGTTCTCATAAGCTCAAGAAGACAGTTAAGAAGTCGGTGTGATGCAGTTCTTTCTTTCAAAGCCTTTGGCAGGTGGTCATTAATGTTGTAGAATTTTTGGCTTCAATTTTTTTCGGTTCCTCTCATGGCTTCCTTTTTCTATTTGTCGGGTCTAAATTTGAAGTTGGCTTCTTTCTGTTACTTGTCTTTCATGGAGAGGGTTTAATTGCAGTTTATGAGCATATCTTGCTTAGTTTTAGCTTGTTGGTGCTGAATTCTTTGATTTTTTTGGTTGTTTTTGTTGGTTAGTCAGTTTTTGTGTGCTTTTGAGTGTTGGGGTTTGGAGTGAGGTTTTTTATCTTTCTGGTTTTTTGGCTGAGCTTTGAGTGGATTTTGTAAATTTTGGATTTTGGATGGGCTGTGTTTGTTTTATCAATGAAAAATTTAGTTTCCATGTCAAAAATTTAATAAGAAATTCTACTATGAACTTTCTTCTCCGGAATTTTGTTCCTTCCTTACTCTTGAATGGCCCTCCAAATTTCCTAGCTCTAGATCCTCATTTTTGTATACGGTTCAGAAAAAAAACCAATCACCTTATTTTCAATAATTATATCTTGATTACTAATAATAGATTTTCTTTTTTCAATTAAAGAGGCTATTTCATAGGGTAAATTGCTTTCTGTTCATTTTTTTTTCTTGTTTTTGCCCCCTCTATTTGACTAACGTGTTAGGACTTGCAGATTGGCAATGATCTTTCTCAATTTGTGGGACCTGTCATTTTGAATAAACTTCTCGAGGTTGGTGGCCATTTTTTCTTCTTCTTTTTTTCTAGTGATACATCCGATGCTTGGTAGTTCATCATGTCAAAATACATGACATACCATTTATTATTGTTGATAACACAAAGTGGGCATGTCAATGAGTTGAAGCCTTGAAGGCATATTAGGCTTGTAGAAGTTTTCATTCAACTAATATGTCTAACTTCATTGGTAACTCGCTGAATTGTATGGGAAGAGGTAGATTTTCATTTTCCGTTAATCAATTAGTGAAATTTATCTTGCAACTGTTCCACAAATAATAAAACAATGAGCATTTTTTTGTATTAATTTATTAATTGAAAGAGACTTTTTTTTTTTTTTAACAAAAAAATCAATAGGGTGAGGAAAGGTTACTAGAAAAAATGTAGGTAAGTTATTCTCCAAGAAATGGAAAGTTTAGAAGTTACATTGCTGATTGCACCCCAACCATGAAGAATCCAAAACAAAGCATGTCTATGGAGATATTTAGCTATGCAAGCTCATAAAAGATAGTAATTATTTTATTCTTCGTCTAACCAATAAATTTTGATTTATATGATCTTCCATTATGAAAATGTACTCTCCATAAAAAAAATTATGCAAACGGCATTTGGCTGGTTTCAAGAGTATAATAGCACACTTTAGACAATAGGCCTTCTTGGATGGTTCTTTGTCCCATTATGTCACTTGAATTAGCTTCATGAAAATCAAAACTTACCCTATCTTTTTTGATTTGAAGATCAGTCTAATGCAACTTTATTTGAAAAAAAAAGAGCAAGAAGAAAAAACCAACTTCGTTACATATGGATAACAAACTAGCTATACGAAAATATGTTGCTGGATATATACCTTATTATCTTGGTTAGCACATAATGGAGTTAAAGGAGGAAATTAAGGAGTTTACATTTCCACGACAATCTTTATTTCTCAACTCATTTTAGCAAATTTTCCTTGTTAACTCTATCCCTATATATGTTCACCTGTCTCTTTTAAATATCTGCAGTCCATGCAGCATGGAGATCCATCTGGAATTGGTTACATTTATGCTTTCTCTATATTTGTAGGAGTGGTATGACCCAAACTCTTTTTTCTTCTTTTGGCCAGATCTATGTGAATGAATAAGTAGGTTGGTCTTTGATATTAACATATTTATCATGAATTCGGAAGATGTTATATCTATTTATTATGTTTATTTTTACTATGCATGGTTTTTCTGTTTCAACAAGAAACAAACATTTTATTGATTAACGGAAAGACAAAAATATTCTAAAGATTCAAACTCCTGCAAGGAGTGAAAGAAGAACAAAAAAAAAAAAAAAAAAAAAAGAAACACTCTAAAAATGAGATATCAAGGCAACCCAGTTAATACAAATATATATATATATATAGCTTTTCATTAAAGAAATGAAACAAGATTAATGCTCAAAAGATACAAACTCCCAACAGGAGAAAATAAAAATAAAATAAAAAACAAAATCAAGGAGAAAGAATGAAAGCTTCCCAATTCAAACATGTCTTGCAAAGAAAAGCCCATAATGGTGTAGCCTAAGTGACTAAGGAGGGCTTTCTCCAAGAAGTCTATCTCAAGAATCTTTATTATGAATCAAAAGGTGAAGAATACATCGGTGCAACTCTCTATTTATAGAGAATTGAAAAACAAACTAAATATTAAAAATACTAAAAAGATATTAAAAGGAATTAACCAAGAGTAATATCTAATTAACCACTAATCCTACTACATCACATAAAAAGATTAGAGAAAAAACACCATAAAGAGGCCTTTAGCCTAGTTGACTCAAAACAATCCAACCATTGAAGATGTTTGTTTTTGAAGATCCTTTGATTATGCTTCAGCCAAATTTCAGAAATTGAAGCTTTGACTGCATTGATCCAAAGTAGGTGAGATCTTGGAGGCAAGGAAAAAGCAGTAAGACTATGAAAAACATTGCTCTTGGAGTTATTTGTGAATACCCAATTCAAACTGAAAATGCAAACTAACCTATTCCAGCAAGCCAAGGACTGAACACTCAAAAGATAAGTGATTTTGCTCCTCCCAATTCGCCCAACATATAGAACAAATGGAAGGCATCAAGGAGGAAGAAGGATTTTCTTTAAAGCACCTTTACTGTATTTAAGTAGCTGTTCAAGATAATCCAAATAAGAATATTAATTATTTTTGGAGTCTTACACTTCTAAGTTACTGAAAAAGCTCTGTCAATATCGAAGAAAAGGCTTCTTTTGCAAATGTGGTCAAAGAGAAAGCTGCTTTACCTAGAAAAGACTCTCTGAAGACTCATTGGGTTAGGAAGGAGTCCGAAGTCTTATCTTTGGACTGGAATTCTCCAAGGGTCATCACTAGGCTTAATGCTTTTGATGATTGGAAGGATATTTCCCTCACTTTGAAAGAAGTCTTTAATGAAAATTGTTCGATTAACCCCTTTATGGCCAATAAAGCATTATGTAAATTTTCTCAAGATTTACTTTTGAAAGGCATCAAGAATGAAGGCTCATGGAAGAAGGTAGGGGATTTTTACTTGAAGATTGAAGCTGGTCTACTAAAAAGCATAGAAGAATTGAGGTTGTGAAGAGTTATGAGGTTGGATTAAAGTTCATAACCGGTAACATCACTTGGAATCTTTAGGAAATAACCTTGGTGGTTTCTTGAGTGTTCTTCTAAAACTTTGAATCTGTTAGACTGTGAGCATGCTTATATTGAAGTTCTTTAGAAAATGTGGTTTTCTTCTTGCTGAAGTTGAAATAATAAATCTGTCTTTTGGAGTTTATAGTGTCAATATCTCCGGGATGGTGAGTTATTAGGCATTCATGACTCTCGGTTGGAAGTTGGTTTAAAGGATAATGGTCATGGCCCTTTCCCTTACCCAATTCTTAATGAGTCCTTTTTTGAAAGGGTGTCATTTGAATCCTCCTTGTGAACTGACAACATCTTTTATTGAGCCATTTAATGATGCTTTGCATGCTCCTTCAGCCTTTAATGCTCCTATGCATTCAAGGCCAAAGGAGCATGCAAATCAAAATGAGATTTTGGCATTTGCAGGCTTTTGAAGAAAAACACAATCAATCTGGTTGGTGCCTTATATGTATTGAAATCTTTAATTCAAGTTTGAGAGGAAGAATAGTAGTCCCAGTCAGTGTCAATAAAAGAGGCTGGTTAGTCTTTTGGGAAATGATAAAACATTCTATCTCTAAGAAAAATGAACTTGGTTCTCCCATTAGAGCCAAGGTAGATAATCCGGAGAATAAGGAAAAGAAGAACATTCAAAGGTCATTTTCTTCAAGAAGTGAAACTTAGGTTAATGAAGAGTAGGACTTTCAATAGTCGCATTGGGTTAAAAAGGAAAAAGAAGTGGTTGAATTGGTTTGGGACTCATTGATGGTTATTTCAAACTAATGCTCATGATAATTGGAAGGAATATCCGTTGCTCTGAACAATCATTTTTGTAGGCTTGTTTTTGCTTTTCTTCTCTAGTTCTTTTCTTATTAATATAATTATTGTTTCCTTTAAAAAAAAAAAGTCTTTGTAGCTTTTCTACTCATGTCTCATAAGTCTTCAATATGCTTATTTTTGGGCATAAGTTGCATGAGCTCAGTTTTATTATGCATATGGCACATATCTAATGTGTTTTTTCTTTTGATATAGTTATTTGGGGTGTTATGTGAAGCACAATATCTTCAGAATGTGATGCGAGTTGGTTTTCAAATGAGGTCAACCTTGGTAATCTTTTCGATACTGTTTTATTTCTTTTGGTCAGCTAAACTTGAGTTGGACAACTCCAATCTTGAAACTTCTCAAAATATGCTAAGACATTTCTTTGATAGCTTAAATTAAAAAAAAAATTATGTTTAGGGAAGAATTAAAGTTTATAAATGATTGTTCAATTGATAGTGTTTCAAGGACTTGAATGTGTTATGTATTTTCTTGTGGCATTATCTGAACTTCCATTTCTTTCCCGATTTGTAACGTAAGATGCTCAAATTATTTTCGTTGCTTTGTTAAAATGGATCCTTCATGTGATTGCATCTCTAGTGAGGAAACTATGGGTTATTTTTTCACTCATAGTGAGCTAGCTAAAATTGGTTAGCATTTTATCTTCCAAAAATTTGGCTTAGTTTGTTGGTGTCCCAAAGAAATAGGTGGTTGAATACCACTAATCCTTTTGGGTGGATGGTTGTTTAGTAAAGCTATAGTTATCTGAACAAATGTCTCTATGGAGTGCTTTTGTGGTTCCTTTGAAAGAGAAAATGAACAATAGGATTTTTAATGAGAAATAAAGGTCTATAGTCTTAATTGTTTTGTAATTAATTTACCTATTTGATCAATTTCGAATGGGGGTATCTTATTCAATCCCCTTCCTTTGACCTGGGATTATCTTGCTCCTTGGTCTTTTTGCATCTTTTCTTGTCCTCGATTAAGTTTCTGTTTCTTCTCAAAAAGGTTAAGATAGATCTTTACAATGTTTGCATACTTTTGATTTTTCTGCTTAAAATGGTCCTTTTCCAGCTTTTTTTTTTTTTTTTTTGCTGCTGTAGTTTTCTTCACTTGAAGGAATGTTTCATGTTGGATGTTTCCCAAGAGTGTCTTGATTTCTTATGCTGGGCTATTATAATGTGAAATCTTGAACTGATCTTGTGTTTCTTATAAGAATGTAAGTTTGACTTCTAAAGTGGAGGATATTTTTCCTGAGTAAATTTTTTTAGTCCTTCTTATCAGCATCATCTTGTGTTCTCGGTGTAAACAAAGTGGGAAAATTTAATTATTTATGTGAATGCGCAAAATAAAAACTAAGATTACTATTTATACTAAAGGGGTTCAACCAAAAAATCAACTAATTTAATAATAACTAACTTAGCAACCCAGTGACTACTTAGGATTTAACCTAAAAATCCCACAACGAAAATGAAAGAATAAAAGCTTAAGCTAACTACCAATCCAACCGTTATTCTTGCAACTAATCCAATGGATCTGTTAGTGTCAATTTTGAGAGAATAAATCTCAATTGTATATTTCAATATGTGCAATTTAGGTCTTCTTATATAGGAGAAAGACCTATTACAATATGGAAATAAATAAATTCAATAAATATGAAAATATTTTACAATTAATATTTATACAAAAACATTCCTAAATAGTAGAAATTCCAACACTCCCCCTCAAGCTGGTTTAAATATGTCTTCCATAGCCAGCTTGTCAATCAATCTGTCGAATTGCTTCTTTGGAAGTCCTTTCGTTAGTATATCAACAATTTGTTCTGATGTAGGAAGGTAAGGGATGCATATTGTACCTGCATCAATCTTCTCCTTAATAAAATGCTTATCAACCTCGATATGTTTTGTTCTATCATGTAGAACTGGATTATGCGCTATAGAGATGGCAGCTTTATTGTCACAATAAACCCGTATAGGTGTCTTCAGAGGGACCTTCAATTCTTCAAGTATCCTTTTAATCCATATTCCCTCACAAATTCCATGGGCTAAAGCTCTAAACTCTGCTTCAGCACTACTTCTAGCCACCACATTTTGTTTTTTACTCCTCCAAGTAACCAGGTTTCCTCCAACAAAGGAACAATAACCAGAGGTGGATCTTCTATCTGTAGTACTTCCTGCCCAATCTGCATCAGTATAAACTTCTATTTGGAAGTGATTATGCCTTTTGAATAAAATGCCTTTTCCAGGAGTCCCTTTTAGATATCTCAGAATTCTATAGGCAGCTTCAAAATGAGTCGGTCCAGGCGCATGCATAAACTGACTTACCATGCTTACGGCATATGCAATATCAGGACGCGTATGAGATAGATAAATTAATCTTCCAACAAGTCTTTGGTATCGTTCTCTATCCTTTATTTCTTCTGCTTTTGCTACTTGTAACTTTAGATTAGGTTCAATAGGAGTTTCTGCAACCTTGCAACCAAGTAATCCGGTTTCTTCAAGTAAGTCGAGGACGTACTTTCTTTGATTAACAAAGATACCCTTCTTTGATCTTGCAAACTCCATCCCTAGAAAATATTTCAACGGTCCCAAATCCTTGATTTGAAACTCACTTGCAAGATTTTTCCTGAGGTTAGCTAAACCAGCTTCATCATCACCTGTGAGAATAATGTCATCTACATAAACAATCAAAATTGAGATTTTATTATTCTCAGAGTGTTTATAAAATATAGTATGATCCGCTTGACTCTGAAGAAATCCATAATTAGACACAACTTTTCCAAAACGCTCAAACCAAGCTCTCGGAGACTGTTTAAGACCATAAAGGGATTTCCTTAATCTGCAAATTTTACTACATTCGAGTTCTTTTTCAAAACCTGGTGGTAAGCTCATAAAAACCTCTTCCTCCAAATCACCATTCAGAAAGGCATTTTTCACGTCCAGTTGGTAAAGTGGCCAATCTGAATTGACTGCAAGTGACAAAAGAACTCTAATAGAGTTAATTTTAGCAACAGGAGCAAATGTTTCTTGATAATCAATCCCATATGTTTGAGTGAAACCTTTAGCTACCAATCTGGCGTTATATCTCTCAATACTACCATCTGCATTGCATTTTATGGTGAACACCCATTTACAGCCCACTGGTTTCTTATCTTTTGGCAACTCTACTATTTCCCAAGTCCCATTTTGTTTTAGAGCATTCATCTCCTCCATAACTGCTACTTTTCAATTTGGATCTTCTAAGGCCTCATGTATATTCCTTGGAACAAACAAGTCATTTATCCTAGATGTGAAGGCTTTATGACTATTTGACAAATTTTGATATGACATGTAGTTTACAATAGGATATTTGGTACAACTTCGAGTACCTTTTCTAATGGCTATGGGAACATCAAGATCAGACACAATTGGTAAAGCATTTTGAATAGTTGAAGAAGTAGTAATAGAAGAAGGATTACCAAGATTTTCAATTTCATTCGTTGGAGTCTCAGATTGGCTCTGTGAAGGATCAACTATCTGGTCTTGGTTCCTTTGATTGAATTTTCTTCTAGTATAAAACTGAAACTCGGGAATTTGATCAGTAGGATCATTCTGTAGTATTTCTCCCCCTGATTGAGAAGTTTCTACACTTGGCATCGAAGGACTAGTAATATTTGGACAAACAAGACTCGGAAGAGGAGTATAGATATCCCAAAAGTTATCTTCCAAATTTGGTTTCTCCCCCTGAAGAGAACTGTGGGTAAAGTAGGGTTGTTTTTCCACAAAAGACACATCCATGCTCACAAAAAGTTTTTTTGTCTGAGGATCAAAACACTTGTAACCTTTTTGGCTTGAAGAATAACCCACGAAAATACATTTAATAGCTCGATGATCAAGTTTTGACCGAAAGTGGCTAGGTATGTGAACATAAGCAGTACACCCAAAAACTTTGAGAGGTAGGTCAGAATATATGCGAGATGTAGGAAAAACAGTTTTAAAGCAATCAATGGGAGTTTTAAAATTCAAGATCTTACTAGGCATTCTATTTATTAGGTAAGCAGCTGTGAGGATTGCTTCACCCCATAAATATTTTGGAACATGCATGGAAAACATTATAGCACGAGCTACTTCAAGTAAATGCCTATTTTTTCTTTCAGCAATCCCATTTTGTTGAGGAGTATCTCGACAAGTAGACTGATGAACAATGCCTTTATTTTTCAAAAACTCACCAAAGGATTCATTAAAATACTCAGTCCCATTATCAGAGTGTAAAATGCAAATTTTGGTTTGAAATTGGGTTTCAATCATATTGTAAAAATTTTGAAAAATGTCATTCACCTCCGATTTTTTTTCCATTAAATAAACCCAAGATAGACGAGTATGGTCGTCAATAAAGGTAACAAACCATCTTTTACCACTATGAGTCCTAATTTTAGAGGCACCCCAAACATCACTATGAATTAAATAAAAAGGTTTGGAAGCTTTGTAAGGTTTTGGTAAATATGTGGACCGATGATTTTTTGCAAACATGCAACTTTCACAATCAAAAGAGGAACAATCAATTCCCTTAAATAAATTTGGAAATAAATGCTTGAGGTAAGAAAAGTTGGGATGTCCTAGTCTAAGGTGCCAAATCATAATTTGTTCTTTCACAGAAAGAGAACTGATACTACTAAGACCCTGAGTTATTTTATTACTAAAAGAACCTTCATCAAAGTAGTAGAGACCATCAAGCATCCTAGCACTCCCAATCATCTTCTCCGATTCCTGATCCTGAAAAATACAATGAGATTCAAAGAATATAACACGACAATTAGAATCTCTAGAAATTTTGCTAACAGATAAAAGATTACAGGCCAATTTTGGAACATGGAGGACAGACTGTAGAGAGATATTTTCAGTCAATTTAATGGTTCCTTTTCCTGCAATAGAAGAAAAACTACCCTCTGCAATTCGAATTTTTTCATTAGAAAAAGAAGGAGAGTATGAGTTGAAAAAATGGGAAGAGCTAGTCATATGATCAGAAGCTCCAGAATCAATAATCCAAGGAGAAGAAGTACTACAAGAAAAAACTTGAGGACAATTACCTATTTGTGCCAAGGAAACACAAAGATTACCAGATGATAAATTGGTTTGCAGCAGTTTAGAGGGTTGATCAATTCGCTCTTTACAAAAGGAACTTGAGTTAGTGGTTGTGGTATCAAACAACCCAATCTCGGTCTTATTCTGTATTTGAGCCATTTCAACGATCAACTTAGACATATCAGCAAAATAGTTAATAAGAAACCAGATAAAGTTTGAACCAAACCAAACCAAACCAAATCTGAAGGTTATAAGGCCAGAATTTAATGAACCAAACCAGATCAGATCTGGAAAAAATAAACCAAACCTGATCAAACCAAACCAAAATAAACCGAACCGAAACTGGTATGAAAAAAAAACCTGAACCAAACCACCAATAATCTGTAACCCACGAAGGACAAGTCGAATAGGTGTTCGAGGAGGTGGGACGGAGTGCGAAGACGAAGATGCAGACGAGGAGCACGCGGATGGACGGATCTGGACGGACGAACACGAAGGGTACGTATGAAGAGGATTGCGTGCGGTGAGTACAGAACACGCGGATCTGGTGTTCTCGGATCTGAGTGGGCGTCTGAGGTGTTCGCCGGTGCTCGCGGATCTGGGTGTTCGCGGATCTGGTGTTCGCGACGTCTGGGTGTTCGCAAATCTCGGTCTGAGGTGGGTGTTGGCAGATTTGGCGCAAGTCTGAGGTTGGATGTTAGTCGGACAGAGACAGACGGAGACGAAGCTCGCGGGTTAAATCGAAGACGAAGCTTTGAACGTGTTTGTCGGTGAGTAGTCGAAGACGATCTACGATGGTAACAAATCTGCGAGAGAATGATGAAAACTTTCGCCAATCGTGCCGGAAGTAGGTTGCGCCGTTTTATGGCGGCTAGGGTTCCGGCAACGACAAAGCTAGGGTTCCTACAAGGACAGTGGATTCTCTGATACCATGTTAAATCACCAATCAACCCAAAAGCTTAAGCTGATGGGTTATGGTAAATTTAATTATATCAACACTCTAACAATGTTAAATCACCAATCAACCCAAAAGCTTAAGCTGATGGGTTATGGTAAATTTAATTATATCAACACTCTAACACTCCCCCTCACTTGTGGGCTTGAAAATTTGTAAGAGGCCCAACAAGTGGAAATCAATATTAATTGGGGAGGAAATGACATTACAGGGGTTCGAACTCAGGACCTCCTGCTCTGATACCATGTCAATTTTGAGAGAATAAGTCTCAATTGTATATTTCAATATGTGCAATTTAGGTCTTCTTATATAGGAGAAAGACCTATTACAATATGGAAATAAATAAATTCAATAAATATGAAAATATTTTACAATTAATATTTATACAAAAACATTCCTAAATAGTAGAAATTCCAACAGTTAGCAAGAATATATGGGTTACATTAGTTTGTCTTTCCCATGCTAACTTGTTCTCGGTTGTTGGCCTTTTCTCTCACTATGTCCTTCAATGTTCTTGGCCCAAGTTATAGTTTCAGTGAGGTGTGCCATGGTTGAAGTTCTACTTTTCTTGTATATTTGGCCGTCGGCCAACAACATACCAGGCAATTTGATGGTTTTTGCTTTCTGCAAGATTTATCTGTTCACCCAACTGGTTAAACTCTTCTTACTGTTTGTTTTCCTTGCTTGCAATGGTGGTATTGATTGTATAAAATGTGCCCGTAATTGATAGGGAGGAACATTTCCTTGAGTAATCTTTGCATTCTTGGCTAAATCTTGATTGCCCGCTTTCCACTTCTTCTATTTCCTTGTAATTGCTCCCACCACGTTGATGCTCCTCCTTTAACTTCAAGGCCCCAAGTTAACTTTCTTTTCTTCCGGTTTGTTCATATAGTTAAACAACTTATCAACATTCTTGATCCAATCAAGAAAATATTCTACCTCCAAATTGCCATTGAAACTCTGTAGATCAATTTTCATCTTGTAATCTTGAGTGTTAAAGCCTCGTTGTTGATTAACAAAGAGCCCCCCTTGCCTACGGATTACTGCATTTTCTTGTTGCTGATGGAGAAGCTCTTCTTCCTTACTCGAGGAGTTCGAATCTTGTTGAAGTATTTTTGCATTCCTTTGCTATTGCTGGCTTGTATGAGATGGGATGGTGTTTTTGACACATTCTGGAGGATGTATCCTCTGTTCTTGGGGTATTCTTGCAACTTGGACTTCTTGTTCTTGCCTTTCGGGTGGAGGGTTATTGTTGTTTCTTTTCTCTTGAGCCTGAGGTTGTTCTAACCTTAATTGATTCTTTCTAGTTCTTTCCTTTCCTTTTTAAAATAACACATCAGTACTTGAAATGGATCCTCAAATGTCTGTTAAGTTGCCATGTTATGTACAAGTTTTACTTGAATCGTATGTGTTCCAAAACAGAATATAAAACCAAGTTACAAAATGCTTTTTTTCTTTAAGTAAACAAATCAATGTGTACCGTAAAAAAAAATGCATTCAATGTGTTGCCTTAGAGTATTATTATAATTTATAAATGTATTTACTATTGAAAATATTTATTTATTTTGCATTTGGGTCTTTCACTAATGACTATGAATATAAGTTAGTCTACCATATCCAACTTTGACAGAGAGAAAAAGAGATGATTGTTAGGTCATGATGAAGAGAAAAGAGATGGTTCCATGTTCTTTTACATTCATTATTTTAGTTCCTATCAAGGGCATAAAAGTGCTTTAAAAAAGGGTAATATATATTGATACAGTTCTGCTTATTTATTCATTTTAGGTTGCTTCTGTTTTCCGCAAATCAATGAGGTTAGCCCATGAGGCTCGCAAGAAGTTTCCTACTGGAAAGATAACCAACTTGATGGCATCTGATGCTGCCACACTTGAGGTACATTTCAAACTTCATATTTTAAACGAAATGCATTTTGCTTGAGCTTAGACATGGTCGTACATATTGATTTTTCCAAATTTACCTGATATTACTGCTTGAGAAAAATGATTGAAACCCCTTGGGGGCACTCACCGGGTTTAAATTGAAGGGTCAGTCAAAGGTTTCTAGTTATATTAAGAAAATTACTCTAGAAAAGGTTTTTTTTTTAATAAAAAAATAGAATTATTGAGTATATCATTATGTATGGACATGCTAATGAAGATCTTGTTCTTCTTTCCTTATTTGCATGGAATTCTTTGCTATTATCATGATTTCTCTTTCTTGGTCTTTCATGGGTCTTGAAAACTGGAAATAAGCATTATGATGTGGTAAACTACTAAAAGTATGTTTGGGAGTCCTTTTAGCATAATTTTTTGTAGCGAAAGATACTTTAGATGAAATTACTTTGATATTTGGTTCTATACTCTTAAAAGATATTTTAATCAAGCACTTCGGTCTAAAGCACTCTATAGGTGTTTTCTCTCAGAACACTTTAAGCGCTTTTGACTTTTTTCAATAGCACTTTTACGTTATTTTCAAATATAATGAGTTTGAGTGGGAAATGCTTTGACAACATTAAATTATATCGTTGTTTTAACTGCATGTTATGATACTTGGCTGGGGGAGAAGATAAGATTGGTAACCTTCAAAATATTTTGATTGAGAGCATTATTGGCTTAAAATTGACTTACAGGTTGTTTATAAATCAGTATGGTGGCATTCGTGTGAAAGTTTGAATGGTCAGATCTTGTATTTTCTTGCTTTTACCCTATACATTTATCCATATTTGCAAGTTTTTCAGCATTCTCTTTTTCTATTATTTTAAAATCTTGTACTATTTTGTATGTCATCATTAAAGAGCATGTCTCTAGAGAAACAATTTTTATCCTCAATTCCTTTTGTTTCTTATCTTTCTTATTAAATTCTAATACTTACGGCATTTATTCTATCTCTGGCTTCTTTGGTGTCAATATCCAGGGAGTAACTAAGTTACTTCACAAGTTATGGTCAGCTCTATTTCGTATAACGATCGCAATGATTCTTCTTTACCGGCAGTTGGGAGTTTCATCACTTCTTGGTGCATCATTGCTAGTTCTTTTGTTTCCCATGCAGGTACATATCTAACAAGTCTTAATTTTGAAATAGTTTCCAAAGCAGCGTAATAATTGGATGTTGAAATTTTATTTTGGTTTGTTCATTTATGCTTTATTATAGTAAACCTGAGTTTGTTGTGGGATAGGGAGGTTGGATTAATATTCTGTAAGGCCGGGTAAAATGGGGATAGGGGGGTGAAAATCGGTTTTGGTGGGAACCTTTGGGATCATGCGTGTGTACGGATTGTGGAGAGTATGAAAGGTTTATGTAGGGGTTTTGGATTCCATGTGAGGTAGGGAATTTCTTGGTAGACAAGTGGTCTAGGAGGAGAGAACCAGCTCTCTCGAAAAGCTGGGAGACTTGTTGTTTTGTGATCGTTGTTCTTGTTATTATCAATTTAAGCAACTAATAACCCTCTCCCTATTGAAGAACTCTCAATAGAGGAGTGTGGTTTTCTCTTGTTATTCTTCTTGTGCGTTTTTCTGCGTGATTAACAAGTGGAATATTGTTAGATACCTAACAATTGGTATCAAAGCACGTTTTACCCTGGGGAGAACACGGAAAATGGCTAAAAAACAAGTGGAAGAAAGGTTGGAAGAACAGAAAAAGAAATTTCAAAGATGAAAGAAGCCATAAATAGTATGGGAAAGAACTTGGAAAGGATGTCATTGGACACAAAGGAAAATCAGAAGGCATTGATAATGATGATAGCAGAAAATTCTAGTGGGAAGGACAGACGTCCTTTGCAGTGGTGAGCCACTCAGTACAAAAAGCAATAAGGAGAGAAAGGATCGGCAAGCGATCTTGTCTATGGAAGAAGGGGAATCCTCCCAAATGAAGAAGGAAGGGACGAGCATTGATTGAAGTAAGTTCAAGAAGTTGGAAATGTCGGTAGGTACAAATCCAGACTCTTGGTTGTTTCGAGCAGAAACTTATTTTGAGGTCCATCAGTTGAGCAATAGTGAGAAAATCTCTATGTCGATAGTAAGCTTCGAGCAAGTGGTAGTGGATTGGTACCGATGGTCGAATAATCGAAACAAAAATTTCATCGTGGGAGGACTTGAAAACTAGACTGTTTGACAGATTCCGTCCATTGCAAGAAGGTAGCCTTTGTGCTCGATTTTTGGCGATTAAACAAGAAGGAACAGTGGCAGATTATTGAGCAAGGTTCGGAACCTACTTGACGCCGTTACCGGAGTTACTGGAGGACATGCTCGAGAATATTTTCCTCAACGGTTTGAACCCAGCAATTGGGGCAAAGGTTTTGAATCGACGACCGGTTGGGCTCAAGGATATTATGAAGCAGGCCCAGCTAATCGAGGATCGTGATTTAGCATTAAGTTGGCAGTCAAGACCATGGGCTTTGGCCAAAGTGGGGAGATTGGTAAAATAGCCCAAAGTAACCTAAGTAAGAGTGCAAGGTCCAATGTGAATAAACCAGCGAACCGAACCTTTGAACCAACCTGGTCCATTACGATACCTGAAAAAGGGAACCCTAATCGCAAAGAGCCGCCATCACGAAGGCTATCATACGTTGAGTTTCAAGCTAAAAGAGAAAAAGGGTTATGTTTTAGATGCGACGAGAAATATATAGTGAATCACCGTTGTCAAAATTGAGAGGTACGAGAACTATGGGTACTGTTAGTAAGCGAGTTTGGGGAAGTTGAACTGTGGCAAGAGGAATCGTTTGAAGGTGAGAAAGAAGGTACAGAACCCGAAGCTAAGGCTTTAGAAGTGGGGGATGCAGTAGAGCTCGATTTGAAGTCAATGTTGCCACTCGGGTCTCGACTCTCCATCATCAAGCTATAAGTAGGCTATGTTATCCTCAGAGTTTCTGTCATCCCCTTGGTCCTCGTAGCTTTCTTCATTGATTAACTCAACCATTCTCCTTAGTGGGCATGGCTTCCTTGCTTTTTCTCTAGCTTTCTTTCAATTTTCGCTGGTAAGACCATTGCCTCACAAGGATAAGAATTGGTTGGAGGTCCACTAGGTTTAGAATCTCTTCTCATAATCCATCCACAAAACAAGCAATTTGGTAATCATTCTTTGCAAGGTTGTTTCTTGCACTTAGGCGATGAAATTCTTTAGTATAGTTTGCAATGGACCAATTTCCATACTTGCAATGTTGAAATTGGAAGTAAAGAATTTGTTCATAGTTGGCGGGGAGAAGGTGGTCCTTCATAAGTCTCAACATCATTGCCAATTATATATAGGTCTTTTTCCATATCTCATTTGATTAGTTTGGAGTTGATTTCACCACACGGATGCACCAGCCTTCAACTTTAATGCCATTAATTTCACTTTCTAGTCTTTTGTGACGTTCATGTAGTAAAATGAACTTTCAACACTTTTGACCCAATTGAAGAATCCTTCAACATCCATCTTGCCACTAAAGGTGGACATATCAACCTTTATCTTGAAGTCGTGGGGTGCTCTTTCTTGATCTAAGGGCTGAATGTTTCTTTCTTACGGTCTGCAATGGTGAAAATATGACATCATCATTGGTAGAGTTCTACTTAGGGGGTAAATTCCTATTGTTGTAGCTCATTACAGCGCCCTATAGGACGGTGTTTCTTGTGGCCTCAGGTTGGTTAACTTGACGTTCTTGATCTCTTCTTACTGGAATGTGAGCTATTTCATGCTTGTGTTCTTGAAGATGTTCACCTTCCCTAAGTTCTTGGCCATCTGTCAGCATCTATTCGGTTGGTTTTACACATGATGGATTTCTACTACGGACTTTGCAACTATCAACAAGCAACTCATCATGGTCTAAGGAGAGAGGGCAGTGGGAGTTGATGACTCCATTCCAAACTGATCTCTGTCATGTGCAGTGGTGATGATCGGCCTTTTTTCAGACATCATGTGCTCAATCACGAAGGAGCTTTGATACCAATATTGGTGTAAACCAATTGAAGTGTTAAGTTCTTTCAGCACAAAGGTATTGGTATTTATACTAGTACAACCAAAAACTAACTCATGGAGACAATCAATCTAAATGGACAACAAATTCATTAGTTAGAATCCTTGCATGGAAATATCACATATTTGATGATCTAAGTTCATGTAATTTATTGTTTATTTTTTCTTTTTTGTTCACTTGTGGAATTGAATTAAATCAAGAATAATTCTATATAAGATCATTTTTTAATTAATACCATAAGAATTCTTATTCCCATTTGTAATGTTTATAATACAACTTATTCCAAGATTTTTTGGATCAACCTCGTTAGAGTTGTCCTTTCGAAATTATGGTTTGAAAGAAATCAGAGGATTTTCCATGAGAATCAACTTTCTTGGTAGGGGTGTTCGTGGGTTGGGTTGGGTCGGGTTGAGGTACGTTTAGACCCAACCCAATTATTCGGATTGCAAATTTCTTCAACCCAAACAACCCTTATTAAATAATGAACCCAACCCAACCCAACCATGAAATATTTGGGTTGGGTTGGTTCGGGTTGGTCGGGTTATAAACTCAAAATTTTATTTTAAGAAAAAGTTAAGTATTGATATATAAAATATATATTTATTTATTTTTAAATATTGAATTAAGATTAGCAATTCAATTTCAATTATATCATGAATTTTTACCTTCCAAAGACTCAAAAACTTATTTTAAAAAGTTGTTGAATAATAAATAATCTAAAAATAATTAAAAAACTAAAATAAATATATGTACATATAGTTGTAATATAAGTAAAAAAATTATTTTTTTAAATTAATAAGAAGTTCGGGTTGGTTCGGTTCAACCCAAACTCCTTCTTGGTGAACCCACGAACCAACCCAACCTATAAAGTTTCCATTTGTTTGAACCCAACCCAACCTAAACAAGTTGATAACCCAACCCAAACCGTTGAATTGGGTTGGGTTGATCGGGTTTTTTGGATCATCGGATTTTTTGAACACCCCTATTTCTTGGTGTGATAGTTTTGATTCATGGTGTTATCTCTCTAATATGTTTACGTATTGTTCTTTACAAGATTTGTATCCCAATTGGGTTGCTTTCATTTTTCTGTTGTAACTTTTTTGTTCTCTGTTCTTACTTTCTTACCTTTCACCCTTGTGGTGTTTGTAATTTTTGAGTACTAGTCTCTTTTTATTAATCAATGTAAGTTTTGTTTCTTGTCAAAAAAAAATATGTATGATACATACACTTCAAAGTGCACGAGTGCCATGGAGATCCCTTTTTGGGTTTCGATTAATTTTTGTGTGTATTTCTTTTGATAAGTTTTGATTAACCTTTAGTATTTATTCTTGCCTCCCAACATAATACTATATCAGAATTACCTATTTTTGATGTTATTATGTTTCGTGTTACAGAAACTTGTAATCAGCATATTGCAGAAACAATCCAGAGAGGGGTTGCAATGTACGGACAAGAGAATTGGTCTCATGAATGAGATTTTAGCTGCAATGGACACAGTGAAGTATGCCATATGGGAATAAAATATTCATAGTCTTTATCATCTAAAACTTGTCAATTTTGATGGCTTTTGGAAATGGAACAGATGTTATGCCTGGGAGAGTAGCTTTCAGTCCAAAGTACAAAGCATTCGAAATGATGAGTTGTCCTGGTTCCGAAAGGCATCAATGCTTGAGTCGGTGCGTTATAGTTTACCTTCAACTTCAATGCAACTAACTTTACCTTCCTTTCTTTTGGGGATAAATTTTTATTAATAAAAAATCTGAAATGTTTTACAAATAAACGCTCAGGAGGCGTTTGGCGCGCAGAGTTGAGTTGAGTTAGGCAGAGTTGAATGAGTTGGGCAGAGTTAGTTTGTCAGTGAGTTTAGAAGTCTGTGTTTTGGGCGCAGAGTTGGGTTGAGTTGAGTCAGAAAGTTTGTGTTTGGGGTGCAGAGTTGAGTTGAGTTGTCAGAAGTATTTGGTGCAGTTTTTTGTAACCCGAAGTAGACTGATTTTTAGCTGACTGTTTTTGCTTCCTTTATTTATATTTTTTTCAATGATTCATCTAGAAACATATTTTCCCAACTTTCCAACATTGAATTCAGATGTCCACTTCAAAAAAACAATATATTTCAACATTGATCTTTTTTTAAAAAAATATCATTCTTTATCTTTCTTTATTTAGAAATTGACTTCTTCCAAACTATAGGCAATGTAGCATTATTTTCTCTTTCTGCTACACATTGAATTTATTTCAATTTATAGAAATCAAATATTTGAATTACACATTGAACTTATTTCAATTTATAGAAATCAAATGTTGCATTCGTTATAACAACAAATAACAATTGATGAATGGAAAAAAAGTAATGTACCTGTATTTTTTTTTCTTTAAACTCAAATTGAACTTCTATCAAAATATAGAAATCTAAGGCTTCATTTTCTAAACACACATTGAACTTTTTTGAAACTTACAAATGAGGACCTCATTATGACATTTTTCAATTACTAATAGAGTCTTTATTATGAGGGAGTCTTTTTTTTAAATACATTGACCATTATGTATTCTTTTTTTTTTTTCTTTTTTTTTGCAAAGGAACATTGTTTGTTTACATTTGTTTAAATACATGTACTAAATTGAACATCTTTGGAAAAGAGAATGCTAGTATTTTACTTTTTCAAGATGACAAGAAAACGACAATATATTTCAACATTGGTGTCATGTAGGAGTGGAATATTCACAAAATATTAGTAAGTTATCAAGGCCTATTTACATGATTCACAAAACATAATTATGGTTCACAAAATATAAGTAATGGCCACCAATGGGTCGAGTTCGTAAGTCCAAAGAAAGATTGTTGAAATAGAGAGTCAGACCAACTAAGTACATGTGCATTTCATATTATTTTGAACCATGGGAGTGTCGTCGATTGTTGGAAATTGTTGTCGGCGATAGTCGTCGGAGACGGTACCGCTGGTTGTCGGATATGGTTGCCAACGATTGCCGTCAATCATCGAAGAAGGTAGTCGGCAATGGCCGTCAATTGCCGCATATGGCCGTCGGTCGTCGAAGAAGGTCATTGCGGTGGTCGTCGGTCTTCAAAGGTGGTATTCGGTCGTCGGAGGGTGGCCGCTGGTCGCCGGAGAAGGTCGTCGGCAATGGCCGCTAGTCGTTGAAGAAGCGATGAAAAAATATGTTAATAGGGTTACTGTACACGTTAGTGGAGTTAATATCCTAACACTGTAGCAAGTCGGTAGAGTTGAGTTTTTTTTATGGGGAGTTAATTTCTCCATGGACCAAACGGTGAGTTGGGTTTAAAACCCAACTCAACTCAAGTCAGGGGGCCAAACGCCCCCTAATATTTATACTAGTGTAAGCGAATGAAGCCTAACTAACAAACTTAGCAACCTAACGACTGTAGCCAGTGGCGGATCCAGAACTTTTTGTCAGGGGGGGCTTGAATTCGTATAAAGAAAATTTAAACATACATTGATACATATTGAATTAATTGATATATTTTAATATTAGTTTGTTCAATAGAAGTATATGATTGATTTTTCTACATGAACATACAATTTTTTAAAAAAAAAAAAAACGCAACTTGAAATAATAGGTAGATTTTTTTTATGTGTAAGAATTATAGTTTCTTCTAAAAAATAATTTACTAAAAATTTTAAAATATTTTTATTAATTTTCATTTATATTGGATATCAAGAAAAAAAAAACCAAAATTTAAAAATAAATTAAAATAAAAATTATAACATTATATACCAACTTGAGCATAACTCAGCTGGTTAAGACATATAATATATAACATATATCATCGATCAAGAGGTCAGATATTCGAATCCTCATCTCCAGATGTTAAACTAAAAAACGAATTTATAGCATTATATATAAAATGCATACAATGCTATAATTTTTATTATTCATATTTTTAAGATTAAAATATCATTTTAGTTCATGTACTTTAGGTTTCATTTTATTTTAGTCCTTGTACTTTCAAATGTTCAAATTTAGTCATTGTACTTCCAATAAAACTTAAAATTGGTCCATATTTTTAGTTTATTGTTAACTTTTAAAAAAAAAAATAGTTTCTATTAGCCGTTCCTTTATAAATTTTGTAAATATATTCACATTGTGTCTTTTCTTGTATATAAATTATTATTATTATTTAACAAATTTTGATAAAAATTAAATTCAAACTAATAGTATAACTAATTTTAAGATTTATTGGAAGTATAGAGACTAAATTTGCATATATAAATTGTATAGGGACTAAATTGTATTTTAACCTTTTTTTAAGATAAAATTGTATTTTAATCCATTTTTAAATATTTACAATAAGAAAATATGATTTACCATATTGTAATCTAATTTTTTTACTTTAAATAATTTCTTTTTGTAAATTTTTTAAATTAATAGAAACAATATAACTTTAAATAATTTCTTTTTGTAATTTTTTAAATTAATAAAAACAATATATAATTTTCGTTTATATCATATGTCATAGTCATTTTACAAAAATAGAGAACATGGGATTCGAACTCGGGCCAATGATCAAAACGTGAGAGGGGGGGGGGGGGGGGGGGCTTATGGATACAACCACCAGACCAACAAGCTTTTTTGAAATTTTTAGCTATCTGGTTTATATATTGTTAAATCACCAATCAACCCAAAAGCTTAAGCTGATAGGTTATGGTAAATTTAATTATATCAATCAACATTCCAACACTCCCCCTCACTTGTGGGCTTGGAAATTTGAAGAAAGTCCCAACAAGTGGAAATCAATATTAATTGGGGAGGAAATGACATTGCAATGGTTCGAACTTAGGACCTCCTGCTCTGCTCAAAAATCAATGATGATTTAATAGAATATGTCTATTTCTCATACAATTAGGGTTACAAGAGACCTATCTTAAATAGGAGAAAACTCTAAAGTATAAAAGGAAAGAATTTAACACATAATTACAATTTAATTATAACAAATAAATACAAATAAGGAAAGAAATAATCTCATAAACCAACACTCCCCCTCAAGCTGGTTTGAAGATATCTTCCATTGCCAGCTTGCCAATTAGTTTGTCAAATCGTAACTTTGGAAGTCCCTTAGTTAACACATCAGCAATTTGCTCTGTTGTAGGGAGATAGGGAATACATATCACTCCAGTGTCAATCTTCTCCTTTATGAAGTGTTTATCAACTTCAATATGTTTTGTCCTATCATGAAGGACAGGATTGTGAGCTATGGAGATAGCTGCCTTATTGTCACAGTAAACACGCACAGGTGTCATTTGGATGAATTTTAATTCTTCCAATAGTCGTTTTATCCAAATACCTTCACAAATGCCATGAGCTAAGGCCCTAAATTCTGCTTCTGCACTACTTCTAGCTACAACACTTTGTTTTTTACTTCGCCAGGTAACCAGATTCCCCCCAACAAAGGAGCAATAACCAGAAGTGGATCTTCTATCTGTGGAGCTACCTGCCCAGTCAGCATCAGTGTAAATTTCAACACGCAAGTGGTCATGTTTCTTAAAAAGTATGCCCTTTCCTGGTGTTCCTTTCAAATATCTCAGAATCCTGTAAACTGCCTCAAAGTGAGTTGGACCTGGAGCATGCATGAATTGGCTTACCATACTAACTGCAAAAGCAATATCTGGACGAGTGTGAGATAAGTAGATAAGTCTTCCAACAAGTCTTTGGTATCTTTCCTTATCTTTTATCTCTTTCTCTGCTGCAGCTTGCAGTTTTAAGTTTGGTTCAATAGGAGTTTCTGTTGTCCTACAACCCAGTAAGCCTGTCTCTTCAAGTAAATCAATGATATATTTCCTTTGATTGACAAGAATTCCCTCTTTTGACCTGGAAAATTCCATCCCTAGGAAATACTTCAAAAATCCCAAGTCTTTGATTTGGAATTCATTTGCAAGTTTTTTCTTCAAACTGTTCAATCCAGCCTCATCATTACCTGTAAGAATGATATCGTCAACATACACTATTAAAACAACTATCTTGTCGTTTTCAGTATGTTTATAAAAAATGGTATGATCTGCTTGACTTTGAAGAAAACCATAACTTGTGACTGCCTTTCCAAAACGTTCGAACCACGCTCTAGGAGACTGTTTAAGGCCATACAGAGATTTCCTTAATTTGCATACTTTGTTAACTCCAAGATCCACTTCAAAACCTGGTGGTAAGTCCATAAATACTTCCTCTTCAAGATCACCATTGAGGAATGCATTTTTGACATCTAGCTGATAAAGAGGCCAGTCTGAATTAACAGCAATAGATAAGAGCACTCTAATAGAGTTAATCTTAGCCACAGGGGCAAATGTTTCTTGATAGTCAATTCTGTAGGTCTGTGTAAAGCCTTTAGCAACTAATCTGACTTTGTATCGTTCAATGTTACCGTCAGCTCTGCACTTTATAGTGAACACCCATTTGCACCCTACTGTTTTCTTATCTTTTGGTAGCTCTACTATCTCCCAGGTGCAATTCTGTTAGAGAGCATTCATCTCTTCCATAACTGCTAAATTCCACTTTGGATCATTTTGGGCCTCCTGTATATGTTGGAATTCCTACTATTTAGGAATGTTTGTGTATAAATATTAATTGTAAAATATTTTGTCTTTATTGTATTTATTTATTTCCATATTTGTAATAGGTCTTTCTCATATATAAGAAGACCTAAATTGCACATATTTGATATATACAAAAGAGACTTATTCTCTCAAAATTGACATGGTATCAGAGCGGGAAACTTAACAACAAACCCTAGCTACCATTGTGCCGGAACCCTAGCCGCCATATAAAACGGCGCACCCTACTTCCGGCACGGTCAGCTCCAACTTCGAACGTTTTCATCATTCTCTCGCAGATCGATTTGAGCGTGTGCTTCTTCATTCGCGTGCTCCTCGTCTCCGATCCGTCCGTCTCTGTCCAGATCTCCATCCGTCTCCGGCGAACACCTTCAGAGCTTCGTCTTCGTTTGTCTTCGTCTCCGGCGAACACCTTCAGATTCGTTCGTCTTCGTCTATTCACTTCGTCTCCTTCCGTCTCTGTCCGATCGACACCCAGACGCCGCCAAATCCGATCGACACCCAGACGCGAACATCTCCGATTCCATCCCTATCGTCAGCTTCGACTCTTGGGTTGCAGATCGGTTTTGTTCTTCAAATCGTGGGTTGCAAATTATTTCAGGTTTGGTTCAGTTTCTTGGGTTGGTTCAAATATTCCCAGTCTGGGCGGTTCGGTTTATTTTTGGTTCAGGTTTGGTCTGATCTGGTTCGATTTATTTTTTTCCAGATCTGGTCTGATTTGGTTCATTAAATTCTGGCCTTATTAGTTTCAAATTCTGGCCTAATTATCTGGTTTCTTATTAACCTGTTTTTGCTGATATGTCTAAGTTGATCATTGAAATGGCTCAAATACAGAATAAGACCGAGACTCGGTTGTTCGATACCACAACCATTAACTCAAGTTCCTTTTGTAAAGAGCGAATTGATCAACCCTCTAAACGGCTGCAAACCAATTTATCATCTGGTAATCTTTGTGTTTCCTTGGCACAAATAGGTAACTGTCCTCAAGTTTTTTCTTGTAGTGCTTCTTCTCCGTGGATTATTGATTCTGGAGCTTCTGATCATATGACTAGTTCTTCTAATTTTTTTAACTCATACTCTCCTTCTTATTCTAATGAAAAAATTCGAATTGCCGATGGCAGTTTTTCTTCCATTGCAGGAAAAGGAACCATTAAATTGACTGAAAATATTTCTCTACAGTCTGTCCTCCATGTTCCAAAACTGGCATGTAATCTTTTATCTGTTAGCAAACTTTCTAGAGATTCTAATTGTCGCGTTATATTCTTCGAATCTCATTGTATTTTTCAGGATCAGGAATCGGAGAAGATGATTGGGAGTGCTAGGATGCTTGATGGTCTCTACTACTTTGATGAAGGTTCTTTCAATAATAAAATAACTCAGGGTCTTAGTAGTATCAGTTCTCTTCCTATGAAAGAACAAATTATGCTTTGGCATCTTAGACTAGGACATCCCAGTTTTTCTTATCTCAAGCATTTATTTCCAAATTTATTTAAAGGAATTGATTGTTTCTCTTTTGATTGTGAAAGTTGCATTTTAGCAAAAAATCATCGTTCCACATATTTACCAAAACCTTACAAAGCTTCCAAACCTTTTTATTTAATTCATAGTGATGTTTGGGGTGCCTCTAAAATTAGGACTCATAGTGGAAAAAGATGGTTTGTTACTTTTATTGACGACCATACTCGTCTATCTTGGGTTTATTTAATGGAAAAAAAATCTGAGGTGAATGACATTTTTCAAAATTTTTACAATATGATTGAAACCCAATTTCAAACCAAAATTTGCATTTTACACTCTGATAATGGGACTGAGTATTTTAATGAATCCTTTGGTGAGTTTTTAAAAAATAAAGGCATTGTTCATCAGTCTACTTGTCGAGATACTCCTCAACAGAATGGGATTGCTGAAAGAAAAAATAGGCATTTACTTGAAGTAGCTCGTGCTATAATGTTTTCCATGCATGTTCCAAAATATTTATGGGGTGAAGCAATCCTCACAGCTGCTTACCTAATAAATAGAATGCCTAGTAAGATCTTGAATTTTAAAACTCCCATTGATTGCTTCAAAACTGTTTTTCCTACATATCGCATATATTCTGACCTACTACTCAAAGTTTTTGGGTGTACTGCTTATGTTCACATACCTAGCCACTTTCGGTCAAAACTTGATCATCGAGCTGTTAAATGTATTTTCGTGGGTTATTCTTCAAGCCAAAAAGGTTATAAGTGTTTTGATCCTAAGACAAAAAAACTTTTTGTGAGCATGGATGTGTCTTTTGTGGAAAAACAACCCTACTTTACCCACAGTTCTCTTCAGGGGGAGACACCAAATTTGGAAGATAACTTTTGGGATATTTATACTCCTTTTCCAAGTCTTGTTTGTCCAAATATTACTAGTCCTTCGATGCCAAGTGTAGAAACTTCTCAATCAGGGGGAGAAATACTACAGAATGATCCTACTGATCAAATTCCTGAGTTTCAGTTTTATACTAGAAGAAAATTCAATCAAATGAACCAAGACCAGATGGTTGATCCTTCACAGAGCCAATCTGAGACTCCGACGAATGAAATTGAAAATCTTGGTAATCCTTCTTCTATTACTACTTCAACTATTCAAAATACTTTACCAATTGTGTCTGATCTTGATGTTCCCATAGCCATTAGAAAAGGTACTCGAAGTTGTACCAAATATCCTATTGCAAACTACATGTCATATCAAAATTTGTCAAATAGTCATAAAGCTTTCACATCTAGGATAAATGACTTGTTTGTTCCAAGGAATATACATGAGGCCTTAGAAGATCCAAATTGGAAAGTAGCAGTTATGGAGGAGATGAATGCTCTAAAACAAAATGGGACTTGGGAAATAGTAGAGTTGCCAAAAGATAAGAAACCAGTGGGCTGTAAATGGGTGTTCACCATAAAATGCAATGCAGATGGCAGTATTGAGAGATATAAGGCTAGATTGGTAGCTAAAGGTTGCACTCAAACATATGGGATTGATTATCAGGAAACGTTTGCTCATGTTGCTAAAATTAACTCTATTAGAGTTCTTTTGTCACTTGCAGTCAATTCAGATTGGCCACTTTACCAACTGGACGTGAAAAATGCCTTTCTGAGTGGCGATTTGGAAGAAGAGGTTTTTATGAGCTTACCACCAGGTTTTGAAAAAGAACTCGGATGTAGTAAAATTTGCAAATTAAGGAAATCCCTTTATGGTCTTAAACAGTCTCCGAGAGCTTGGTTTGAGCGTTTTGGAAAAGTTGTGTCTAATTATGGATTTCTTCAGAGTCAAGCAGATCATACTATATTTTATAAACACTCTGAGAATAATAAAATCTCAATTTTGATTGTTTATGTAGATGATATTATTCTCACAGGTGATGATGAAGCTGGTCTAGCTAATCTCAAGAAAAATCTTGCAAGTGAGTTTCAAATCAAGGACTTGGGATCGTTGAAATATTTTCTCGGGATGGAGTTTGCAAGATCAAAGAAGGGTATCTTTGTTAATCAAAGAAAGTACGTTCTCGACTTACTTGAAGAAACCGGATTACTTGGTTGCAAGGTTGCAGAAACTCCTATTGAACCTAATCTAAAGTTACAAGTAGCAAAAGCAGAAGAAATAAAGGATAGAGAACGATACCAAAGACTTGTTGGAAGATTAATTTATCTATCTCATACGCGTCCTGATATTGCATATGCCGTAAGCATGGTAAGTCAGTTTATGCATGCACCTGGACCGACTCATTTTGAAGCGGCCTATAGAATTCTGAGATATCTAAAAGGGACTCCTGGAAAAGGCATTTTATTCGAAAGGCATAATCACTTCCAAATAGAAGTTTATACTGATGCAGATTGGGCAGGAAGTACTACAGATAGAAGATCCACCTCTGGTTATTGTTCCTTTGTTGGAGGGAACCTGGTTACTTGGAGGAGTAAAAAACAAAATGTGGTGGCTAGAAGTAGTGCTGAAGCAGAGTTTAGAGCTTTAGCCCATGGAATTTGTGAGGGAATATGGATCAAAAGGATACTTGAAGAATTGAAAGTCCCTCTGAAGACACCTATACGGGTTTATTGTGACAATAAAGCTGCCATCTCTATAGCTCATAATCCAGTTCTACATGATAGAACAAAACATATCGAGGTTGATAAGCATTTTATTAAGGAGAAGATTGATGCAGGTACAATATGCATCCCTTATCTTCCTACATCAGAGCAAATTGCTGATATACTAACTAAAGGACTTCCAAAGAAGCAATTCGACAGATTGATTGACAAGCTGGCTATGGAAGACATATTTAAACCAGCTTGAGGGGGAGTGTTGGAATTCCTACTATTTAGGAATGTTTGTGTATAAATATTAATTGTAAAATATTTTGTCTTTATTGTATTTATTTATTTCCATATTTGTAATAGGTCTTTCTCATATATAAGAAGACCTAAATTGCACATATTTGATATATACAAAAGAGACTTATTCTCTCAAAATTGACAGTATATTCCTTGGAATAAATAGGTTGGTTATTCTAGAGGTGTAGGCTTTATGGTTATCAGACAGTCTATGATTAGAAAGATAGTTTGCAATAGGGTATTTGGTACAATTACGGACACCTTTCCTATGGGCTATAGGAATATCAAGGTCAGACACATCAGATGAAGAGGGATTACCTGAACTTTCAGTATCATTCGTCAAGGCATTAGATTGGTTCTGTGATAAGTCCACTATCTGATCTCTGTTCTTTTGAGTTTGTGCCCTTCTAGTATAAACTTGAAGCTCAGGATTTCGATCAGTAAGATCATTTTGTAGTATTTCTCCCTCTGAAACAGAATTTTCCATGTTTGGCATATAAGGACTGGGAATTTCAGAACATATGATATTCGGGAGAGGAGAACGGTCCCAGAAATTTTCTTCCAAGTCAGTAGAGATCTCCCCCTGAAGAGAATTTTGGCTAAAAAAGGATTGATTTTCCACAAATAAGACATCCATACTTTCAAAGTATTTTTTAGTTAGAGGATCAAAACACCGATAACCCTTTTTGTTTGATGCATATCCTAGAAAAATGCATTTAACTGCCCGAGGATCAAGTTTAGATCGAGAAAAAGTAGGAAGGTGAACATAAGCAATACACCCAAAGACTTTTAACGGTAAAGCTGAATACAAGCGAACAGTAGGAAAGAAAATTTTAAATTGATCAATAGGTGTTTTAAAGGACAAGATCTTAGAAGGCATACGATTTATGAGATATGCAGCTGTAAGGACTGCGTCTCCCCACAAATAATTATGAACATGCATAGAAAACATAATAGCTCGAGCAACGTCAAGCAAATGTCTATTTTTTCGTTCAGCAATCCCATTTTGTTGGGGGGTATCCCGACAAAAAGATTGATGAGAAATTCCTTTATCCTTCAAAAAATTATCTAAGTATTCATTAAAATATTCAGTCCCATTATCAGAATGTAAGATACTGATTTTTGTTTGAAATTGATTTTCAATCAGATTGTAAAAGCGAATGAAAACATCTTTGACCTCAGATTTTTTTGTTAGCAAATAAACCCAAGTTAAACGAGTATGATCATCAATAAAGGTAACAAACCAACGTTTTCCACTATGAGTCAAAACTTTAGAGGGACCCCAAACATCACTATGAATTAAGTAAAAAGGTTTGGAAGTCTTGTAAGGCTTTGGTAGATACGAGGTACGATGATTCTTGGCAAAGATGCAATTTTCACACTGAAAAACTGAGCAATCAATTCCTTTAAATAAGTCTGGGAACAAATACTTTAAATAGAAAAAACTAGGATGTCCTAGCCGACGATGCCAAAGCATGATTGTTTCTTTAACAGAGAGAGAACTAACACTACTCAAGCCCTGAACTTTTTTATCACTAGTTGGCGATTCATCAAAATAGTAGAGACCATCAAGCATCCTAGCACGCCCAATCATCTCCCCCGAGTCCTGATCCTGAAAGACGCAATGAGTGTCAAAAAAGGTAATGCGACAGTTAGCATCCTTAGAAATTCTACTAACAGATAATAAATTACAGGCTAATTTGGGAACATGAAGGACTGATTGTAGGGTAATGTTCCTAGTTAAATAAATAGTTCCCTTTCCTGCAATAGAAGTGAAACTACCATCTGCAATTCGAATTTTTTCATTGCAATATACAGGAGAATATGAGGAAAAAAGGTGGGAGGAACTGGTCATATGGTCAGATGCTCCGGAATCTATAACCCATGGAGAGGAATTAAGACAAGATAGGGCGAAAGGATAATTACCTGTTTGTGCCAAGGAAACACTAGGATTACCGGATGACGAAGTGACCTTTAGCAGTTTCAGGAGTTGATCAATTTGCTCTTGAGTGAGTTGACTGGAGTCAGCAACATTAGCAGTGGATTGAGTGTTACTCTTCTCACTATGCTTGGTACTCTTCCAATTTGCGGGCTTCCCATGGAGTTTCCAACAGGTCTCACGAGTGTGTCGAGATTTATTACAATAATCACACCATACTCGAGGCTTGGTTGGCTGATTAGAAGCCTTATTTGCAGTTGCCTCAACCACCATAGCGGAGGTTTCGACAGTGCTAACAGATTTCTTGCCAAGCATAACATTGCGACGACTTTCTTCCCTGCGAACTTCAGAGAAAACTTCGTTAATAGATGGGAGAGGATTCTTACCAAGTATTCTACTTCTAACCTCAACAAACTCATCATTGAGGCCGGCAAGAAATTCGTAAATACGACCATCCTCCACAACTTTCTTGTGGTGAGTTTGATCCTTAGTTGACTCCCATTCATAAGTGTCAAAGAGATCTAAGTCTTGCCAGATTGTTTTCAGTGAGTGAATGTACTCTGTAACATTGTTCTCTCCTTGGCGAATTTTTCTTAGCTTGAGTTTCAGCTCAAATACTTGCGATTGATTTCCCAAGTCAGAGTACATCTCATTTACACTGTTCCATAATTCTTTTGCAGTTGAGTAACACATATAGTTGCGGCTTATCCTCTCATCCATAGAGTTGACTAACCATGTCATAACCATGAAATTTTCAGCATCCCAAGTAGCAAACAACGGATCATCGTGGTTAGGTACTTTTTTTTCCCCAGTAATATAGCCAATTTTTCCTTGTCCTCGAATATACATCCGAACACTTTGGGACCAAAGAAGAAAATTATTCCCATTAAGTCGGATGGTAGTAATCTGGACATTAGGATGATTGCGTGTGTCGAAGACCTTAGCTACCAAGGGCTTGTCTTCAAACATCTTGCTAATTCAAAGAGAGATAAACCCTATTAATCAACACACAATGAAGCCCAAAGACAATACCCAAACCAAGCCTTAAAAGAAAACAAAAAAACAGACTCAAAAAACAGGGAAAAAACCCTAAAAACAGAGATCTGTCGAACAGAATCGGCGGCCGGAGCTGTTGGACGGCGGACAGAACTTGCCGGAGATGTTGGATGAGACAGAACCGGCCGGAGATGTTGGACGGCGGACAGACGTGGGACGCGGCAGCAGATCTGTCCGATTGAACGAGGGACAGTCGATTTCGCGGGTTCTGGAGCGTCTGTTCGAGTCTGTCCGATGAAGGATGAACGGCGGATCTGCGGTGGACGGTTAGGGCTGAAGGGGCGGCGGAGTCTGAGTTGAACGGCGGCGGCGGTTAGGGCTGAGGCGGCGGCGGCGGCGGCGACAAAGACGTCTAGGGCTAGGGCTAGGATTAGAAAAATTAGGGTTTTTTTGTTTGCTCTGATACCATGTTAAATCACCAATCAACCCAAAAGCTTAAGCTGATAGGTTATGGTAAATTTAATTATATCAATCAACATTCCAACATATATAATATTTAATTTATAAAAGTTGAGGGGGGGGCTTGAGCCCCCCCGGACCCGTGGTAAATCCGCCACTGACTGTAGCAAGTCGGTAGAGTTGAGTTTTTTTATGGGGAGTTAATTTCTCCATGGGCCAAACAGTGAGTTGGGTTTAAAACCCAACTCAACTCAAGGGGCCAAACGCCCCCTAATATTTATACTAGTGTAAGCGAATGAAGCATAACTAACAAACTTAGCAACCTAACGACTAGTTCGACTACTAACCAACGACTAGTTTGAACTCTTAACTAGTCTAATAACTAATTTAAAAAAATATTACTCTGCGTCAAGTGAATTTTTTCTCCATTTGCTACTTCTGTATTTAATGATTTTATTGGTTTTTGCAGATTAACAGTTTCATAATGAATGGCATTCCTGTTTTGGTGGTTGTGACTTCTTTTGGATTATTCACGGTTTTTGGAGGAGACTTGATTCCATCTAGGGCATATACGTCAATTTCACTACTCTCAGTGGTGTTCTTTTCTCTAGCCATGCTTGTTTTTACAGTACCTCAGGTTCTCTTACTGAGCTTTATTTTTATAAATTTTTCTAACTTGGATATGAGCCTTACATTTTCTTGTATGCTGGCTATACAATGGTCGTTGTGGTTGTTGACACTTGAGTTTTTTTGTTTATGCTTCTCACTAACACATTTTGTTTTATGCTAGTAATGTGATATGGCTGCATTATTTTTGCGTACAAGGAGCTAATTTGTTGTTACTTGTATCTTTTTTTTTTTTTTTATTTATGTTTTCTTTTTTTTTTTACATGGTTTATGTGTGTGTGTGTTGGTCTCTTTTTTTTTTTCAGCACTGAGAAAGAATGTATAGAAAAAAATCTCGTGGCCTCACCTAATCTCAAGCAAGGACGAAAAGAAGTATTCATCCAAAAGTTTTTTTGTGAATGGAAATTAGATAGGGACCAAAAATCTGTGTAAATAAGATGAACATGAAGTTCACCCTTTTTTCGAGAGAAGATGCGATAAATAAACTGAATCAAGCAGGAATCACTAACGTTTGCTCTTTCTTTCACTTAGCCAATGGGTGAAGGATAACATGTTTCATTAGCTAGTGGAAAGCTATATTTTATAGAGAAATCAAGACTACAATGGTTGACGTTGATCAATTGTAGTCTACGTGATTTTGCATGTAAGAGTAAATTAGAAAGTGGTTTTATCATAAATTAAATCAAAATCAGTTTTACCAAACACCCTTAATGGTTGAAATTCTCCCAGAATTGCTTTTGACCCCTCCAAAAGCAATCCCAAACACAAATAGACTTTCAGAAACTTTCCTCTCTTAGAAGACCTTTTCCTCTAAATTTTAACCAATTCGCTAAGTATTTTGCTATGTTTAGGTATTTCCTAAGGCATACAACACCGTTCAGGTTCACTGCAGCCATTATGATGTATGCCTTTAAGACACTTACCATTTGGATGGAATTTGTAAATAGTTCTTACTTTTAGCTTATTTTAAGCTTATTCTTTTTGGCTGTCAGATTCTTTTCTTTTGGAATTCAGGCTTGACGTTATCTCTTTATGCTGTCCTTTTTCAGTATAAGCTATTGTCATTTTAATAAGAGAAACTTCTTTTCTTGTCTATTATAAGTTAGGTAACTACAAGTGCATAGGTTATAGAAATGCCATTACAGTTAGAATGTTATGGTTTTATTTCTGTTATGCTACTTAAGATGCCATTGATTGACAGGTGGTAAATGCTGTTGTATCCTTAAAGCGTCTGGAGGAGCTACTTCTAGCAGAAGAGAAAATTCTGCTTCCAAATCCACCATTAAATCCAAACCTTCCGGCCATCTCAATCAAGAATGGATACTTTGCTTGGGATTCAGAGGTACTCTTTCTCTCTATAGTAAGGATGTTGTTTTGCATACACAAATACAAGGTTTTTTGGGCAGACATACAAAAATACAAGTTTTTGTTTCAAGATGTATTTTCTTTATATTGCTTTTCTTGGTTCAATTTTCTTGTAATCTTAGTAATTTATTACTTTTTTAACCAGGCTGAGAGCCCCACATTGTCAAACATTAATTTGGACATACCAGTTGGTAGCTTAGTGGCAGTTGTTGGAAGTACAGGGGAGGGAAAGACATCACTAATATCAGCCATGCTTGGAGAACTTCCACCAATTGCAGATGCTAGTGTTATCATTCGGGGAACTGTTGCTTATGTTCCACAAGTCTCGTGGATTTTTAATGCAACAGTAAGTTGCAATAACTTTGCAACAAAATAATGATCATATACATGTTTTATGGGTAAAATACACTTTTAGTTTCTAAGATTTGAACTTAGTTTCTATTTGGTTCTTGAGTTTTCAAAAGTGACATGCTTTGTTCCAAACATTTGAATTTGATTTCTTATTGGTACTTAAGGTTTGAAATTAGTTTCTAATTGGTCACTGAGTATAAAAAATAAAACATATATATATATATATATATAAAATTCCAACTCATTTAAAAAATATGTATCAACAAAGCGTAGTTAGCATGGGTTAACTACCACGTCGTAATTCTATTAGGTTAACTAACGTCAACTCTTCTCAGACCATTTAGAAACCAAGTTCATACTTTAGGGACTAATTAGAAATCAAATTCAAACCTCGAGGACACAACATGACATTTTTGAAACCTCAAGGACTAAATTGAAACTAAATTCAAATCTCAAGGACCAAAAGTATTAGTTTTGAAAACCTAGGGACCAAATAGAAACTATTCTCTAATTCCAGGACCAAAAATGCACTTCACCCATGTTTTATTTGTTTTTGCTTAGATCATATGTGTGATTTAAGTTTTCACATGTCTTTCAAGCTTTTATAGAAAAGGATACAAGTTCACTACTGTAGGCCGAAGAAACTTTACATGCATATTTTTTACTAACTTGTTATATTTATGAAGGACTAAATTGAAGGGGTATGTTAGAGACCTATTAGATATTTCAAAGTTCAGGGGACGTATTAGACACAAAATTATAGTTTAGATACTTTTTAAAGTTTAGGGCTAGGGATCTTTTAGACACAAACTTGAAAGTTTAGGGACTAAACTTGTAATTTAACCTAATTATGGACCTCAAGTTTTATTTGTAGGTGCGTGATAATATTTTATTTGGTGCTACTTTTGAATATGCTAAATATGAGAAGGCAATCGATATAAGTGCATTGCGACATGACCTTGACTTACTACCGGTAAGTATTTTTAAGAGCTTTATATTATCATTGGTCCTTAAAGGTAATTCTTCTATTTGCTTCTAATTTTTTGTTTGTTGTCAGGGTGGCGATCTCACTGAAATTGGGGAAAGAGGAGTGAATATTAGTGGTGGTCAAAAACAAAGAGTTTCCTTGGCCAGGGCAATGTACTCCAATTCTGATGTGTACATTTTTGATGATCCTTTGAGTGCTCTTGATGCTCATGTGGCTAGTGAGGTACATGTACCACCAGGATATTATATTCCTTGATTTTATTTTGATTTTAAACCTAAGTATTTGTTACCTGAAAATGGGATGATTATGGTAGTTTATCTGTGGTAAATTTTTGGCATTTTGGGGACTTGAAAATTTCTATGATTTATAAACTATGTAATATATGGTAAATTGACATATGTTTTATTTTTTTCCCTCAATGAAGTTGCACTAGTACATTTTTTTTTTTTGGCTTTTGACTCTAACTATACCTTCTTTTTCATTAAAAAGCCAGTTTTTCTAGATGCAATAAATCTATAAATAAAGTTTTGTTTGGCATTTGATTTCGCTCAAATTTAATGTGAATGTTACAACTTCTATGGTCCTCTCACATTTTGCTATAGGGTTCCTTTGTAACTTGCCACCTTATTTCCGTCATGTTTTCCTCATTTAAAGGGGTGTTGGACTCAATTCTATCAATTATTTTTGTATTCGGTATTCTTTTAACTATCATTTACTTTCAAGAGAGAGATTTTACTGTGGTTGAATTTGCTTGTACTATTCTCATGTAGTCATCCACCCATTGCCAGGTTTTTGAAAAATGCATTAGGGGAGAATTAAGAGGGAAAACAAGAGTTCTTGTGACCAACCAACTGCATTTTCTCTCACAAGTTGACAGAATTATTCTCCTTCATGAAGGTGTGGTGAAGGAGGAAGGAACGTATGAGGAACTTTATGAAAATGGCAAGTTGTTCCCAAAGCTAATGGAAAGTGTAGGTATAATCGAAGAAACTAGTGAGGAAAAGGAGGACGGTGAAGCCAATGGTGGTAAAAAATCATCCGAACTTCCTGCTAATAATGGGATGACAAATGATTTTGCAAAGGATGCTAGTCCTCCAAAAAAAATTACAGAACAAAAATCTAATCTTATCAGGGAGGAAGAAAGAGAAACTGGTGTAGTCAGTTGGAATGTTTTAGTGAGGTAATTTATTTACTTTTTTACCGTGAATCCTATTATCCAATTTTCTTATATTTTTTTAAAGAATACATACATACATATATTATTTTTCCAATTCAGATGTCTACACTATAAGAGTGCAAATTAATTGAAGGATAAACAATGATAGCAAAATTGAGAGGAATTCCACTATGCCAAATATGTCCCCAAAGTTCAATAAGCTCTTGTTGGGAATATGATTAAATAGTAGAGATATTATTAGGATATTAGAGGACATATTAATCATTCGAAAGGAGTTGGTTAGTGTGTATATTCTTCCTTGGCGTTTGGATGAGACAATAGTTTATATTTTCTGTGTTAATTGTGTTTCTCCCATTGTTGATTTTTTTAATCTATTTTTGTCAATGTTCATACTCCCCTTCCCCTCGTCATCATCCTAACACTTTTCCTTTGGTTCCTTTTAGATACAATAATGCATTAGGAGGCCTGTGGGTGGTTATTATACTCCTATACTTTGTTTTGTCAATCACTCTTGAGATTCTCCAAGCCCTATGGTTAAGGAAATGGAGCGACCAACACAATATAGGACGAAGTAGAACTTTATACTACAGCGTGATATATGCAAGCCTGTCATTTGGTCAAGTATGAGTACAACTAGCTAATAATTTGTGGATGTTGTTAATCTTTATCTCCTTTTTAATTGATGACTAGTCTTACTAACCATTAAATCTATTTGTTTTCTTAATATATAAATCAATGAACCACCATTTCTAACACATAATAGTCTAGGCTCTAGCTTAAACAAAATAGTACATTTTTGCATTCTTTATACCTTACACAACTTTTGATGTCAGGGATTGTTGAGATTGCTAAATTCTTCATGGTTCATCGTGTCAAGCCTAAATGCAGCCAGAAGGTTGCACGACCAAATGCTTTCATCTATTTTAAAAGCTCCAATGGTGTTCTTCAACACCAACCCTCTTGGGAGGATCATCAATCGATTTGCCAAGGATATTGGCGACATTGATAGGAATGTTCCCCTTTATGTCCACATATTTTTGGACCAAATTTCAAATCTCCTTTTTATTTTCATCTTGATAGGGGTTGTGAGTAGTTTATCATTGTGGGCAATCTTTCCTCTTCTTTTATTGTTTTATGCAGCCTATTTATACTACCAGGTAACTAGAAATGCCTCTTCTATTATTACTCTTACAAGTAATTTAAATCATTGTTTAATTATCCTATAATACATCCAATTTCTCTAATCTATGGAGCATGAATACTTTAGTTTAGGTAATGTGTCCATGTTGGACCTGTATTGGATATACTCCAACACTCGTTGGGCATGTTTCCATTATTTGTTAGGCACAATGGACACATGCTAGACACTAGTTGAATAAATTGAATAGGAGCTCGATACTTATTAGGCCATATCTAGCACTTGTAAAGCACAATAAACATGTGTCAGACACTTGTTAAGCACAATAAACACGTGTCTGACACTTGCAAACACTTGACAAACAATTATTAGATACACGAACCAAAGTGCTCCATCTTTTATTTATTTAATTTAATTTAAAAAAATGATGATGGTAATGAACAAAAATATAGGACAAAAATCATAAAGTTTGAAAGTAAAATATGTATAAATGCATAAGCATTATTGACTTTAAATTTCCTTTTGTTGCGATGTTGAATCATTTAGAAAACTTATAAGTTGGTTTGGTCATATCTTAAATATTTTGACGTAAGACGTTGTACAATAAATGCACAAATCATAAATTAAACAAAGCATGAGAATCAATAAAATGTATAAAAAATAGATATTAAAAGAATGTAAATCATTATAAACATGTCCTTGACATTTCCTTGTTCCAAATTTTTATAAATTCGAGAGTGGAATAATTACGAAAGGATTTGAAGAGTGCTGGTTTATTCTTAGCAAATGTTAACCGTAAATAGATATGTTAGTTCTTAGTTGGAATAATTTATTGTTCATATTATTATTTTATTTTCTATTCTTTCTTGTATCAAACTTTTCTCCTATATAGGGTAATGTATTCCTTAGGAATTATAATTGGAATACAATTTTTTATTCAAATTAAGATGGTATTAGAGCCATTACCAAGAATAACCAATAATCCATTGAACTATGCTCATGTTAGTCATTATATTTGTCAACACTATTTTGTTTTTTAGGGATAAAAATGTGCTTATATTTTAAGGTTTGAATAATTGGTATGTGTTCATGAGTTGACCTTTTTTTTCTCTAAACTACAGAGCACATCTCGAGAAGTAAGGCGGCTAGACTCCATAAGTAGATCTCCCGTTTATGCACAGTTTGGTGAAGCTCTAAATGGTCTTTCAACTATTTGTGCATACAAAGCTTATGATAGAATGGTCAAAATTAATGGAAAATCCATGGACAATAATATTAGATTTACCCTCGTGAACATGAGCGGAAACCGATGGATTGAAATTCGTTTAGAAACTGTGGGTGCTCTAATGATATGGTTCATAGCAACCTTTTCTGTAATGCAGAATAGCGGGGCAAAAAACCAGCAGGCTTTTGCATCCACCATGGGACTTCTACTCAGTTATGCTTTAAATGTTACTTCTTTGTTAAAAAATATACTAAATCTCGGAAGTATGGTTGAGAATAGTTTAAATTCTGTAGAACGTGTTGGTACCTACATAGATTTACCTTCGGAAGCTCCATCAATTATTGAGAGCAACCGCCCTCCTCCTACATGGTCTTCATCTGGACATATAAAATTTGAGGATGTTGTCTTACGTTACAGACTTGAGCTCCCACCGGTTTTGCATGGACTCTCTTTCACAGTTTTTCCCAATGACAAGGTTGGAATTGCTGGACGAACTGGTGCTGGAAAATCAAGCATGCTAAATGCTTTATTCCGTATTGTTGAACTAGAAAGGGGAAAAATATTAATAGATGGTTTCGATATCGCAAACTTCGGATTGTTGGATTTGAGAAAAGTTCTTGGAATTATACCACAATCACCTGTTCTTTTTTCAGGTAAGTAATCTATAGTAGTAAAGAATTTGATTACAACTATGTAGCAAATAACACTTACTACATAGTTCATCCTCTCATTTTTCTTGTAAATTCTTCCACCATTTTACTTCGTTTTCCCATTGTTTTGTTATCACTAAGCATTACTAGTGATTCAATCAGACTACATCTACTCATGGTATTGTTATCGTGAGCATTAATACTTATGTGATTCAATCAAACTACATCTACTCATTATCGTGATATATTAATAAATTGACTAGATATTATTATTCTCATGCTCTTACTTGTTTTGTCTAGGAACTGTTAGGTTTAACCTAGATCCATTCAACGAACACAATGATGTTGATCTTTGGGAAGCTCTGGAGAAGGCACATTTAAAGGATGTCATTAGGAGGAATATGTTTGGCTTGGATGCTGAGGTATGTTTCAATGAACTTTCTGAGAAATGTATGTGTATGGTGATGGGAATTAATGAAATACTCTCACATCTGTTTGCAATTTGATAGTTTATGTCAGTGGTTTTTGGTGGAGCTGAAAGCCTTATGATGGTATTTTATTAATCTTCAAAAAAAAGTTGTACAAAAGGGTAAGCCTTAGCCTTTATATATAGGCTTAGCTTATGGGATAATGGGCTGTAAATTCAAGCAGGGTTAAATAAATTAACCACAGTAACTAACTAACAAATTAACTAATAACAAAGAAAAGCAACTATAAACAAATAGAGTAAAAATACCTAAGCTAGGTTACAAAGAGAGCCCTAATAAACAAAGCAAACTACATCAGTTTTCTATTACAATACTTTGGTCAAGGTTTTATTAGACAAACTTGAGCTGGATATTGTTTCCTTCAACTCTAAGGCTAAGAATGCAACTCCTAGAGAATATGTGCAAGTATACACAAACAATGCAGCAAGTGATAAGTAAATTATCGTTTCTACAGGGATTAGTGCATGAAATTCTACAGGTTTAATCTCAAATTAAGTAAATTTGGGGTAACCATTTTAAGTGTGCAATCAATTAGTAATTACTAACAGAAGAGTAAAAATGAACTTACGACAAGCAGCCAACTAAACTTCTAAATTCAATGCAAAACAAAAGTGTACTTTTTAGGGAATAAACAGGCTCGAATTAGAGGTTGGTGCACCTTCCTCCTACAGAGATGCTGATACAAAGCTAACACTCTCTCAAGCCACTCATTGAAGTCACAAATCCTTCCCAGGACTCCTTAAATTAGTAGCTAGCTTTAATTTCCATTACATGCTACAAACAGTCTGCCTTTTCAACTACTAAGTGCATTAGGTGAGTGTTTATCCCTGAACTTCTCACTTAGTTGAGCATTAAGTCCTTAATCAACGCTAATGTGAATTTTGAGTAAACGGTTTACCTATATATTTTTCCAAAATCATAAGCAAACAATATGAAGTAGTTGGCCAAGCTAAATCTCAAAGACAATCATTAAACACACTCAAAATCAGCTTGACAATACATTAACTAAACAGCTCAATGCAACAAGTTAGTACATGTCCCCTAATCCTCACCACCCAAGGATATTTAGCTCATAACTAAAATTGAAAAACAACAGTAATCAAATGAAAATTTCATTAACACTATCTAATTATAGAGAGTAAATTAACAGAAGAAGAAAACAAAAGGAAGCTAAGAAAAGCCAAAAAAGAAGCCTTCAACAAGCCTTTCTTCTTGTCTCCAGCCTCTTTTCCGAGGTAGATCACCTTGGGATCCTCTCCTTGTCCTCTTTCGAATTTCTTCTCTCCAAAACAACTCTCCCTTCACGAAATGCGGCTGCTAGCACTTGTATCCCTCATCCACATGAATTTCAGGGCTGAATAGACATGGGATCAACTCTTGGCAGCTTCCTATTGGTTCCCACCAGCTAATTTGGCTACTTTTAGGACCGCTCATTTAATGAAAGCCTTCTCACATGGTGAAATTATGCTACTCAAGTGCTTTGGAAAACTTCAATCCTTCAGCAACCCACTATACTTGCAATCCTCCAATTCTGCTAATATTGTGCTCGAGCAATAACTTTGCTAAAATAATGCTACATCAAATCCTTTGCTAAAATAATGCTTCAGCAATTTCTCTGATCTAGCAAAATAGAAGCATAACAGTAATCACAACACATGTAAAATTGTCAAGTGTTCAACTACAAGCTCAACATGCACAATAACCTTAACAAGCAGGAATTCAAGGGATTTTTATAGTAAAAAATTGACTTCAACACACTCAAGGACAACAACTTTTTACCTAGGAAGTGATAAAATAACTCTTATTCTAAGCGTTATTAGATATCATCGCTTATCAAACATTAGGTGCAGTATATTAACTTTTTGGTGAAATACTGCAGATGAAATATTAAATTTGTGACATAACAATCGTTCAGAGTTTTTGGAAGAAATATGTAAAAGAATTTCTAGATAAGTGTAATTGTATTGTCCATGCATTTCTTTTTGGCTTCATTTTGGGCTCCTGTTATCCAGCTTTGCAACAATACTACTTGTCTGGGATTTTAGTTGTAATGTTTTAACTGTGTATTGTTTTGAATATAAAATTTATTCCCCTCTTTTTCTAGTAAATTAAAAAATCATGGTGATGGATGGTTTTGGATACATTAACTGTTGCCATTGGTTTTGTTCTAGTTCTTAAAGAAAATGTACTTTATATTAGAGAGGATTGGGAATCAATCATCAAATCAAACCTCTAAAGTGGTAGCTTATTTGGTTTCTAGGTTTTGGAGTCTGGAGAGAATTTTAGCATTGGACAGAGGCAACTATTAAGCCTTGCTCGAGCGCTACTTCGGAGATCGAAAATATTAGTTCTTGATGAAGCAACAGCAGCGGTTGATATTCAAACTGATGCTTTAATTCAAAAAACTATTAGGAAAGAATTTAAATCTTGTACCATGCTCATTATTGCACATCGATTAAATACCATCATAGACTGTGATCGGATCCTTCTACTTGAAGTTGGTCAGGTAGGTTTGTGTAGTAAAAGATTTCAAATTATTAGAAATTACTTCTTTTCTTTTGCATTCTCATTTTAGTTTCAAGTTTGTTGATCTTGCATTACTTTTTAGGTTTTGGAATATAACACTCCGAAAGCACTTTTATCAAATGAAGAAAGTGCTTTTTCAAACATGGTTCAGAGTACAGGAGCTGCCAATGCCGAATACTTGCGCAACTTAGTACTTGAAGGCAGAGAGAAGAGAGCAAGCCAGTAGATGAAATTGAAGAGAATATGCATTGATTCAAATCTCTATGAATGGATGGTGGTCGTCTCATTTTATTTATTTACTTTTTCCTTCTGCTAATTGCCTAAACTATTTTAAAATAGAACAATTCTTGCTCTACTGAGTAGATTTGGTCAAAATAGGCTTCAATATTTTGAGTACGACGATAAATTGGGGATTAAAGTGGGATGTAGTTATTATGTGAAATTGTGTTAAATAAGGTTAGGACCATAGTGATTTCAATTGCCAATTATGTTTGATAATCATTTAAGCCTCGTTTGATAACCATTTGATTTTTGAAAATTGTGCTTGTTTTCTCATCATCTCTCTACAATAAGTTTCATCTTTCTTAACTAAACATTTGAATTCTTACCCAAATTCTAAAACAAAAACAAGTTTTTGAAAACTACTGTTGGAATAGAAATTTTGACCAACCAGAGATTGACATGTCATTACCCAACAGTGATGATGAATTATATTTAATTAGGGATTAATTAAATTTGCAAAGATCCCTAAATTAAATTATGGCAAATCCAAATATGCAATTAGGTTAAATGAAATTTGGATCAATTTTAAACAAAAACCTGAATGAGAGGTCCCAATCAGAAAAGTTTAGTCCCAAAGGGCCAGGTTCGAAGTCACCCAAGCCCAGTCCAAAGGGCTAGGTTCGAAGTCAACCAAGCCCTGTCCAAAGGGATAGGCTTGAAGTCAACCAGGCCCAGTCCAAAGGAGGCCCAAAGTTAACTAGGTCCATTCCAAAGGGCTTGACCGAAAGTCAATCAGACCCAATTCAATAGTCAGGCTTAAGCCCACTTGGGATCCTAAGAAACTCTATAAATAGAGAGCTTCCCTCTCCATTTGAAGAGTTCAGAAGTTGAAAATCTAAGAGATAAGACTTTGAGAGAATTTAGAAAACAAAAACTAGAAGATTCCCTAAACTCTTGAAGATTAAACACTCTTTGAACTAGAGCCTTGAAGACCATAAGACTTTGAAGATTGAGAACAAGTTGCAAAGCCCTCGAGACAAAATCCACATTCGAGAACAAGTTGCAAAACCATCAAGACAAATTCATATTCGAGAATAAGTTGCAAAGCCTTCGAAACAATTCATATTCGAGAACATGTTGCAAAGTCCTCGAGATAAATCTACGTTCGAGAACAAGCTGCAAAGACCTCAAGACATTTGTATATGAGGGAGAAAGAATTAGAGGACCATATATTAGATATTGTACTCCACTTATATAAGAAATCAATACAAATTCAAGTTTTATTCCACGAATTAAATTCCTTCGAAAATCTCGTTGAACAGATTGACACTCCTAGTGAGACCATCTCTACCTCTCATCTCTTTCGCTCATCTTAAAGCACAAGTGAAGTGATGACGTTCAAAAAGACTTCTTTGATGACCGCTAGCATGAGCAACTTGTACACGGGTTTTGTTACCTATAGTTGTTCCAATGAACTGAGGCTGCAAGAGGATGAAATAAGGACGCTGCCAAGGGCATCTATTAATGATAGGTTCCTGGTTAGGAGTAATCCTTTATTCGATCTTGATTCTGACATAGTGTCTGTCATGATAACTGAGACTAGGCACTATGGAAGAAAGAATGGCAAATATGCAGGAACAGATCAACATCTTGATAAAGGCAATTGAATAAAGAGATTCTCAAATCGCATACATAAAGGGTCAGATTGAGAGTCAAAATGTCGCTGAATCAAGTTAAACTCCTGTTGTCAAGGATCACAATAAAGGAAAGATCGTTGTGTAGGAAGATCAACCACAATGCTCCACTTCGATCGCTTCACTATCTGTCCAACAACTTCAGGACATGATAACCAACTCCACTAGGGTTCAGTATGGCAGGTCTTCTCAAAGTTCTCTTTTGTATTCTAAACCATATACTAAGAGAATTGATGAATTGAGAATGCCAACTAGATATTAACTACCAAAGTTTCAGTAATTTGATGGAAAAGGCAACCCTAAGCAACATGTTGCTCATTTCATCGAGACATGTGAAAATGCTGGTACACGAGGAGATCTACTGGTTAAGCAGTTCGTTCAAACACTTAAAGGGAATGCTTTTGACTGGTACACCGACTTGGAGCCCGAGTCAATAGACAGTTGGGTACAGTTCGAAAAGGAGTTTCTGAATCACTTCTACAGCATAAGACGAATGTTCGAGCTCACTAACACTAGACAACGAAAAGGTGAACTCTTTGTCGATTACATAAATCGTTGGAGAGCCATGAGTCTCAATTGCAAAGATCGTCTCACTGAACTATCTGTTGTCGAGATATGCATTCAAGGCATGCACTGGAAACTTCTTTACATCTTCCAAGGTATAAAGCCTCGGGCCTTTGAAGAGCTAGCAACTCTAGCCCACAATATGAAGTTAAGTATCGCTAGTCGAGGAGACAAAGACCTTCTAGTCCCTAACATCAAAAAAGAAGAAAATGACATCAAATAAACTTCAAAAGAATCTATGGTTGTCAATACAACCCCTCTCAAGTTGTCTTGAAAAGACAAGAAGATTGAAAAGCAACAAGAAAATGAAAGGTGTCACTTGACCTTGAAGGAAAGACAAAAGAAAGTCTATCATTTTTCTGATTCTGACATTTTTGACATGTTAGAACTACTGGACACATGACCGATCGAACTTCCAGAGTGTAAGCAACCGAAAGAGATGGAAAAAGTTGATGATCCCAACTATTGTAAGTATCATCAAGTTGTCAGTCATCCAGTGGAGAAATGTTTCGTCCTAAAAGAGCTAATTTTAAGATTAGCTAAAGTGGGAAAAATTGAGTTGGACCTCGATGAAATAGCTCAATCAGATCATGCTGTAGTAACAACAAAAACATGCAGTCAAATGCGCTTTAGTTCGCTTCATGATCTGAAAGTGAGCCTAATCCAATTTGGAACCTTTGAACATATAACTATTTGGTTTCAATATGAGGTGCCGAAAAATAAATTTCAAGATGAGATAGAGCCTAACAATGATAAAGACAAAGGTTGGGTTCTTGTGACTCATCTGAAGGAGCAAAGGAAAAACTTAGCCGCAGACGAGTCTCACAAATTTAGAAGCCACAAACAGGACGAACATCAAAGAAATAAGAAGCTAAGGAAGCCTAAATCAGAGGAATGAGAGTAAAAAATGTTCTCAACCTCGCCAACCGATGCCCTTAAAGGAGTTCTTCTCGAGAAATTTCCTTCCCGTGAAAAAAGAGGAAGAAAATTATGCAAGTTCATGTTACATCAACGCAAAAGAAGTCGACGATTCAAAAGAAGTCGAGCAAAGGACTTTCGTTTTCAATCGCATCAAGCCTTCAACTACTTGGCCTTCAGTCTTCTAAAGGCTAAGCGTCTCTATATCAAGGAAATGCTGACCTTCAACACCTGTTTTTTATCGTCTCAAAGTAATAAGCGATCAACATGAAAGAATGATGAACACCTTAGAGGTGGAACTGTTCGAGTAAATGATGACAAGAAAGTTCGTAGTACCGCCCCTTCATGTATGAAAGGAAGTTCTCAATTCTCATAAATACAGAGGGTTCCTTAAAGGTGAAGAAAAATCTCATCATTATAACAAATCTTACAAATGAAAGATCTACTCAAGACCATGATGACGATACGGGCATTTGAAATGTAAAAGCTCCTTATTGCAAGAGCCTAAACTACATGGTGCTCCTGGCCTGCATGAGCTTAAAAGATAAACGACTTTAAAAAAAAATCTTTGAACTACGTTATGACTTGATCCCTTTTCTTCAAAGGTATGTAGGTAGCTTAAAGAAAACTTTAAGTTCATTCTCTTTAAATTTAAAAAAAAAAAAAGAAAAAAAAAAGTGTCACAACTATTAAAGCATGACCCTGGAAATTGAAGATGAACTCCCTACTGGGAGCAATGCAACAAACTAAAGATGCTCAATCCTATTAAGAGTGGCAACACTGCAAATTGAGGTCGTTGCATCGTTGTGAATAGGACGCTACAGGTTGACTCGAGACGGCTTAGCGTCATCTTCAAAAGTTCTAGCTTCGTTCCTTTTCAAGTCTAAGGACTTCATTGTCGCTCCATGTTCAAAGTTGAGGTTGTCGTTCCAACTTCAAAGTTGAGGTTGTCGCTCTATAGTTAAAGTTGAGGTTGTCGCTCTATAGTTAAAGTCGAGGTTGTCGCTCCATCTTTGGGTTTGAAGGCTTCATCGTCACTCCAAGTTAAGAGCTCAATGGCTTTGTCACTTTATCTTCCAAGTTAACTTCACAGTTCGGTAGTTTTCGTCTCTAAATTATGTTCGATGGTTTTCGTCTCCAAGTTATGTTCAGCAGCTTCCATCTCCAAGTTATGTTCGACAGCTTTCCGTCCCCAAGTTAGGTTCGACGACTTTCTGTCTCCAAGTTAGGTTTGGTGGCTTCCGTCTCCAAGTTATGTTTGGCAGCTTGTGGCTTCCGTCTCCATGTCATGTTTGCTAGCTTGTGGCTTTCGTCTCCAAGTCTAGGTTTGAGTTTCGCTTCTCCTCCAAGATCGGAAATCGTTATCATTTGCTCTGATACTAAGTTAAGAGGCTTCGCCATTGCTCGCTTCTTCATCAAGTTAGGAAGCTTCGACATCACTCGGTCCTTCATCAAGTCAGGAGGCTTCATTGTCGCTCCGTCGCTATGTCTAGAAGCTTAACTATTGATCCTTTGTCAAGTCAGGAGGCTTTGTTATCACTCCATCTCCAAGTCTAGAGGCTTCGTTGTCGCTCCATCTCCAAGTATGGTGGCTCCATTGTTGCTCCTCCTCCAAGTCTAGGGTGCGTGCTTCGCTCCTCCTCCAAGTCCGATGGTTTTGTCGTCGCTCCGTCCCCAAGTCTGGAGCCTTCATTGTTGTTTCGCCCCCAAGTCCAGTGGCTTCGTCGTCGCTCCATCCCCAAGTTTAGTGGCTTCGTCATCACTTCGTCTCAAAGATTGTTGGCTTCACTGTTGCTCTATCTCCAAGTCTTGGGTTCACGCTTCGCTCCTTCTCCAAGTCAAGAGGTTTCGTTGTGGCTTCATCTCCAAGTCCGACGGCTTCGTCGTCACTCCACCTCTAAGTCTAGAGGCTTCATTGTCGCTCCATCTCAAAGGCGAGCAGCTCCGTCGTCATTCCATCTCCAAGTCAAGAGTCTTCATCGGCGCTCCATCTCCAAGTCCAAGGGCTTCGTCGTCACTCTATCGCCAAGTCTGGAAACTTCATCATCACTCCACTGCCAAGTTCAGAGGCTTCGTTCTCACTCCACCTCCAAGTCTAGAGGCTTTATTGTCACTCCAATTGTCAAGTTAAGATTGATGGCTTCCGTCGCTTCAATCTTCATGATCGATGGCTCCCGTCGCTTCAATCTTCATGATCAATGGCTCTCGTCGCCTCAAAAGTCGGGTTATATTAGGGGCATGTACCAGTAAAGTTACTAATGAAAAAAAAAAAAAAAAAAGAACTTTGGTAAAATTTTAAAAAAAAAGTTAAAAAGGAGAAAGGGTGAGTTTAAAAAAATGGAATTAAGCATGGAAAATAAAAAAAAAAATGGAAAAAACGCTACAAAAAAAGATTTCAAAAAAATAACAAAGAAAAAAAGAAGAAGAAGAAGAAAGTATTGTTGGAGTAAAAGAAATTGCCTTAAAGAAAGAAAGGAAAAAAGGGGAATAAAGCAAAAAAGGAGTGTCCAAAAAAAAAAAAGAAAAGAAGAAAAAATGAAGGTAAAAATAAAGAAAAACAAAAGGTTGACAAAAAAAAAAGGGAGAGAAAAGTAGGAAATGAACAAAAAAAAAAAAAAGTGTCGGAAGGGCGTTGGACTAAAAGAAAAGAGATAAAGGGGCTTGGAAAATTTCTCCCCGATTCTTTTATCTCCAGTACCACCATCTTCTTCCTCCTGGACAAACCAACACCAGATTCTTAAAAAGGGGAATCTGCTTATTCCTCTGTGCATCAAAGTGCATCAAAGTGTGTTTAGTCTTTGATTCAATTTGATGTCTATACCTTCGTCACATAAATTGTGTCAAATAGACTATTTCACAAACGATAATATGGATAATTTAAAAAAAATATATTAAAAAAAAATAAAAAAAACCCTAGAAGTTTTGGTTTTGGACAAGTGGCCTCTTTTGAAAAAACATATTTTTGGACCCCATGATGATGGTTGTGATGTAAGCAATGAAAACTTTGAAAGTAAAATTACTTTTATGCCCTCTCTTTTATATTGATTAAATTATACATATTTTCTCAACTCTTACCTACTAAATTTTAATAACCAAAGTGTAAAACATATATTTTCACCTAATCTAAGTTAATAACCAATTAACTTACATGATTTTTAACTTTTGCATATCAAAAAATAATAGTGAGATTTTTTTATTTACAAAGGTTTGAGAAGATTTTTGAAAGTTATTAAGTTTATCTTCAACGATAATATTTATGAATTTTTCAAATAACAGTTTTGCAAAATTCAACCATCTAAATGTAAATTTATTGATCTCCCTAATTCAAATAAATCAGTTTTGATTAAGATTTAAATCTTTTTTAATAAGGTTTTTTTTAAAAAAATTATTTAAAATAATGTATTTTTTATTTGTGCTTCGTGCATTGAAAAGAGCTCAGGATTATGCCAACTACTAAAAAAATGATTTCTGCCGATTAAAAAAATTAAAAAAAAAAAAAAAGAATTCCGGCCGTGATTCTTGAGGTCCGGTAGGAATTTTGTCGGGATTCTTGAGTTTCGGCCAAAACTTGGCAGGAATTTGGCTGAAATTCATGAGTTTTGGGCGGAATTTGGCCGGAATTCATGAATCTCGGCCAAATTTCAATTAGATTCTTTCAATATAACCGCATGAATCTTTTTTTAAGGGGTCATTTCTTAAAATCTAACGGAAGTTTTCCAACCATTCTTTTAAATTTTCATTTTTGAAAAAATTCTTAACAATTTTTTAAAATATTGAAATAAATTCCTTCCGTATTTTCAATGCCTTTCGTAGAGATTTTAGAACTCCAACGAGATGAGAGTGAAAAAGATGCAGTTTTGAAGTTTGGACCCACCCTCAACTTTAACTAACAAAGGGTATAATTGTATTTTCATATCCCAAGCAAAATCAGAGGGTCTAAAAATACTTTTTTTTTAAAGGGAGTTTCTTTTCCAAAACCAAAATTTTTGGAGGTTATTTTTTGAAATTACCCAAACTATATTTCACAAAAGTACATTTTTCGGAAAAATTTTAGGTTTAGCTCGACTTAAGTTTTTGCCTCTTTTTTTTTTTTACGATTATAGTCTCATTTAATATTCTCTCTAATTTTCCATTTTGAATTTATATTTTTCTAATATACATAATTTCATTTAAGGTAATTATTCCATACATTTATGATAGATTTATTTTCAAAAATATATTGTTTTAATTATTACACAATTATGATTTTCGAAAATAACTTTGCTTTTGCTGTCAACATTCAAAAAATTTTAGTCAAAAAAATTCATCCAAATTTTCCTACAAAGTTGTTATTAGCCAAAAACTTCTCCTCTTTTTTATTTTGAATTTATATTTTCCTAATATACTTATTTTCATTTGAGGCAAACATTTCATTACTTTTTAACATTTCTAATTTTCAAAAATATAGTTTTTTTTTAATATATTTGCATTTATATTGACATTCACGTATAATTCCATATGGACTTCATATATTAATATTTTATCACAAAGGATTTTAATTCATTTTAGTATATTTTATTTTATTTTGACATTCATATATAACTCCATACATATCTCATATATATACTATGTTAAATTGATAGAATTATCTTATTTTTTAGTGCCAAATTGATTTATTTGTTAAATTGATTTCTTCACTTAGGTGCTTGAATTGCTTAATTCTTTTAATTAAAATTGGACCCATATTAAAAATGAAAATTAGTAGGCAACCCTATTAACCACTCTCCTTCCCTGCCACTAGGTTTGCAATTCGATCCTATAACGCAGATACTAAGAGACCAAAGGACAGAAGGAACAAGGAATTTCCCTATTCTGCTGTCTTTTATGTGGTGCCGCCAAGTACAGGCGATGGAGAACAAGTTGGCTTCAACCTTGGGAAAGGAAAAGAGGACAACACCTATTTTTACAAAAAGAGTATTGAAAAAAGAACCTTTGAGAGAGGTAGCTGTTGTAGTATACAGAGTTGGAGGGCTTCTATACTACTTCGTTCCTCTAGATTTTCTATTTTCAATTTCTTGTAGTAAGTTTTGTTTTCAGCATGTACTCTGTATATTTTTGGTGTTTCCTTGTAAGCTTAGTTGTTGTTGTCAAAATCTAGATAAAAAAACTCACTTGACCTTCACGTGACAATGAGAGGAAGAACGTGTCTTGCAAAACAAGTGAAACTTGGACACCGGTGTTGTAGTTGCCAAATAGGATCCAATGCTTAAGTTAGTTAGGAGATTTTAGAGTGTAGCAAGAGTTTGGAAAATGAGAGTGGACTTTGGACTTACCCTCTTTAGGATTTTTGTTGTTTCCTTAGCATTTTAGGAAGAAAAGGGACCAGATCACGAGCTGAACCAAGATCACACAAACCGCTACGTGGTCCTTGGTGTGCCTCGACCTCTTCATGAGGCCGACCGGGTGAGTTTGAGCTTCGACCCAAACTCACCTCTCTTCCTTTGATTGGTGTTTCGGTCCGTTTGGTACTTGAGTCCATTTTTGTCTTCTGTTGGGTTTTTGCTTTTAATTTTCCTTGCAATTTGGATTTATCTTTTTGGTTTAATTTCACTCGTAACCTTAGCTCACACTTCCTAATTGAGATTTATGGTGTGGATTGTCATTATGGGCTCAATGTATGGAGCCCAATTTGGGAGTATAACCCTTTGTATCCACTCCCTAATTTTTTTCCCTCCAAAATTTTAAACAGATTTTTCACTTTGAAATTTTTCTCTCTCGAAATCTGTTTTTCTCTAAAAAATTTCTTTCTAATTTATTTTATCTAATTTTTTGACACTCTCTCCTCTAACTTTTTCTCTTACATTTTGTCTTCTCGTTCCTAACTTTTTCCCTCTAACTCTGAACTTTTTTCTCACTCTTAAATTTTTATCACCTCTTCTTTAGCCTTGTTTTTCCTCTCACATTTATTTTAGTCTCACTCTCTTTTAACTTCTTTTTCCTTCTCAAATGTAACGCTGTTTTTAGTAATATGATGATTCTAAAATCATTTTTAATTACAAACATTAATCACTCAAAACTAGCGTACTTACAGAATCAAATGGTTTCTATTTAATATTTTTAATCATTTTGAAACTACTTTTTAAAAGTATGTAACTTTGACTAAAAATACTGATTTTAAAACCACTTTTAAGACTATGTTTGAGAGTGTTTTTGACATGAATCATGACATAAAGTACTTCTTTCTCAAAAATTCAAAATTATTGTATTTGGAAATAGCATAAAAATATTTCAGCTATACTAAAAAAAAAGTATTTTAGCAAAAGCAAAAAATACTTGTGGATTGCTTTTGGCCAAAATATTTGATTGAAAAGTGTAAAGCACTCCTAAGAATTTAAACTCAAACATTAAATTGATTTGTTATTAAAAACTTTTCATGAAAGTGTTTTTCAATCGACTTTTTACTAAAGCGTTATTGTTAAAAAAAAAATACTTAATTTAAGGACACAACCACACTTTGCAAACAGTTCGTATTCAAATTCAGAAAAACATAAATTTATTTTTTAAAACAAGTCAAAAACACTTTCAAATATTTTTTTTAAAAAAATACTTGTGAAATACTTTTTGGCCAAAATATTTGATCAAGACTAAGAGCACCTTTTTTTTTTCTCTGAACTAGATCAAGAGCACTTTTAAGACTTTCAAACAAAACATCAAACATCAAATTATTAATTTTTCTAAAGGTGCTTATAGAAAAATCAATTTTGTTTAAAATGCATTTTTTTTCACAAATTATTCCAAACACGCTATAATTTGAATGTTCTCTAAAAATATTATTAATATCACAAGATTTGATGATTGTCATACTACAATGAAATTAGAATAATAAGTTAACTGCTCAAGATTGCCATCGATCCATCCTTATCAGAAGCAAGCATCCAAGAGACAACAACAGCAAAGTGCTGCTAAACTGCAAAACAATCATAACAATACATTCATTTGTCAATCTCTATCTCAACAATTAAGTCCCCCTCTAATAACATTTCTTTTGTAGTTTCCTATTTTTTAAATTTATACTTGTTTCGTCCTAATTTTTTTTACTATAATTTTTATTTTTCTAAAAAAAATATTTGAATTCTTAGTTAAATTTCAAAAACAAAAACAGGTTTTTAAAAATTACTTTTTTTAGTTTTCAAAACTTGACTTGAATTTTGTAAACATAGTTAGAAAGTAGTTAATAAAACAAACAGAAAGACAGGAAAAAAAAACGGTGGAAGGTAGTGTTATAAGCTTAATTTTCAAAAATTAAAAATAAAAAACCAAACGATTATCAAATAGGGTCTAAATTTAGAACTTTCACGCTTATTTTGCAACTAAGTTACCAATTTGGTCTCTATAATTTGAGCCAAGTTTCAATTTGGATCCTTATAATTTTAAAATCTTCAATTTGGTAAAAAAGTTAAATCTCACACGTCATCTAATCAGCTGTTGCAAGTCATTACCATTTTTATTCATGACATATATTTTCAATTTACATCACAATAAATTAGTATTTTTGATCTATTTGACCACCGGTATTAGTTGACTGAATTAAAGTTTAAATAAAATAAAATAGGGGAAATGAGTCCGTTTTTGGGTGGGTAAAAAATAATTTAAGGACATAATTACATTTAGCCAAATCATGAGGACTGGTAAAACTAGAGGGACAAATATAAAACTAAACCTTAAATCATAAATGCTAAATTGAAATTTTAAAATCATAAAGTCTAGATGAATACTAAGTTCAAACCATACAATGAAATTGATCATTTAACTTTATTTTATTTTGATTTTTAACTTTTCATGTATTCTATTATAATCATTGAATTTTATATACATAAAAATATTTTAGTTCTTGCCATTAAGGTTTAATAGATTATTTGATAGAAACAAAACCCAAGTATACCGTTTGATTATTCACTTAACAAAATATATGTGCATTTCTAATAGTAGGTCAGTTGTTCAATGTATCATATGAATTTAAATATTGTTAAATGTTTAATTTAAAATTTAATAGTAAACTTTGAATTATTTTTTCAAACAAAATTAAGGAAAAAATAAAATATATAGACATTTAGAAACTAAAATATAGATAAATATAAAAGCTTAAGAATGTCCCTAAAAAAAAAGCTTAAGAATGAAAATAAGATTTAAATATAATGCACAAAATTCTCGTTCTTTTTTTATTATTATTATTTTTTATTTCTCTTTTTTTTAAAAAAAAAATGGAATTCAAATTTTTTCTTATTTTCTCTTCATTGAACCCAAAAAAAGGTATAAATACATTTGGTAAAAGTATTTTGTTTCTTGTTTTTTAATTTCAAAATTAAGAATCAAAACGTTGTTTGAAAAATAATGTTCTGAAATAAAATATTCAAGGTTATTATGTTATATTTAATTTCTTATATTAATGAAGATTTATATTTATATTGTAAAAAAACTCAAAACATTATATTATATTAGAAATCAGTTTTAAAAGTCACATTTTAAACAATTCTTTAAATTGAAATACAATTTCTAAATCTGCTAATGGGAAACACATATCTAAAAACATGAAATATAACTCTATTTTTTATTGAATCCCTTATTTTTAAATTTCTATTTTTAGATCACAAATCAAATGGAGTCCTAATCTTCCACATCATTGAAATTGAGTTAATAAATAATGTCACATATGCCTTTTAATTTTTAGACTCTAGTTGCCATGTCAAATTTTGTAAAAAAAAAATAAAAATAAAAATAATTATAAAGATTTTTTTAAAATAATTTCAAAGTTTAAGAGCATAATTGAATTGAATTATAGCCTTAAAAGTTGACAAATCTTTTATATAATTTTGTATAATTTAGACTTTTTATAACGAGAGAAATATACTAGTTATTTTGAGCAGTTGAAGAAATTCGATTAGAAAGAAGAGGGAAAGAGGAAGAGACTGACCATCCTTCAAGGCAACCAGTTTCGTGCTTGGGAGTAGGCTGCTGAGGCGGAGCGTACTGTGGGGCATACCCCGACGGTGGAGGAGGGGGGTACCCTTGAGCCGTAGGGTAGCCCTGAACAGGGTACCCTGGCGGAGGGTAGGCGTCCTTCGGAGGGAATCCTGCAACAATTAATCAATCAACAACACAACCACCAAATCATAGAAACCTGAGAACCAATTATTAAACACGCGGCGGCGTCTTGGCCTAACCTTGCGGCGGTGGAGCCCCAACCGGCGGCTGTTGGTGGTCGTAGTAGCTCATGATAATGGGAGGATTCCGGCGAGGGACTTGGTTCAATTGGAAGAAGAGAGATTGTGAATAATAATGCTTAAATTGTTGAGAGAAAAGAGTGGGAAACGAATAAACCGAAAGGGGTTGGGAATAGAAATTGGAAGTGGGAAGTGGGAAGGAAGAATAATAGTAATGATGCTTCTTATTTTAATATATATATATATATTGTTGTATTTGTATTTGAACGGTGTTGATGTGTTGGAAATCAAATCCCACTGATGGAATTGGAATTTGGCTTTTGGTTTTCTTGGAATGAGGGAAAATTGGTATTCTTTTCCACCAAATCAAGAACCCATTCACCATGAAAAAGATTCCAATTCTATGCACTACGCGTTTTCTCCACTCTTTTGATTTTTTTTTTTTTTAAAAAAAAACACTTTTCTGGTCTTGTTTATTACGTTTTGGTTACTTAAAAAATTAATAATTTTAGTGCTTTCATTGCACACTAGACTGTTATAATTGTCAATGTAATATTGAAAAAAGAAAAAAGAAAAAAAAAACTTACAATCTTATGATCGTCATAACTGTAAATTTTCAATTTAATTAAACATCCTTGAAACTTATAAAATTATTGTAGTTAAACTCTACTATTATTACTTCGTTAACGATATGTGTTACAAAATGTATAAACCATTGCATGAATTATAGAGAATGTTATAATTGAATCAATTTTTTTTTCAAATTTTGTGAAAAGATTTATATAATTTCAACTACGACCCTATTTCTTAACTATTTGGTTTTTTTGTTCTTAGTTTTTGAAAATTGTACTTGTTTTCTCATAATTTCTCTACAATGATTTTTATCTTCTCCACAATTCATTTCTCTTAAGGAAACATTTGAATTCTTAACTGAATTCTAAAAAAAAAAATAAGTTTTTGAAAACTTTTTTTTTTTGGATAACCAAGAAATGGGAGCTTCGCTCGCTTATACTTGGGGGCACCCGCGCCCATACTAAGGCCCAAACCCAAGAGATATCAAGGGTGTTTAATTTTAAGCGTTCACCCAGGAGCTCAATCCTGAGACCTCTAAGTAGAAATTACCATGAAACCATAGGCCTTAACAACGGGGCGCCCCTTGGAGACTTGAAAACTACTTTTTTTTTAGTTTTCAAAATTTTGCTTGGTTTTTGAAAATATATGTACAAAGTATAAAACAAAACAAGGAAACTCATGAGTGGAAGTAGTACTTATAGGCTTAATTTTAAAAAACTCAAATCCCAAAATCAAATGATTATCAAACGGGACCTACAATATTGATTAGTCAATTTCATTTTTTTTTAGTTTTGTTGTCATTCTTTTTTTTTCTTTCTTTTTGTTGATTCCTGTCTTTTTTGTTGGGAAGTTTGGATTTTAGAAAACTAGATTTCAATTCGAAATTGGTTCTTTATTATCTTAAATCGATATGTCAACTTGGCATTGATTTTGGGTAAATAACGATCCAAACCAACTAGTCTGCACCCTATCTTACAGACACATCTTTGCTTGGGTCACGTCCTACTTGGTACTACATCAGCTCAAACATGAATATAGGAGCAACGAGATAAATGACTAAATATTAATAGGCCAACTTGAAAAATGACTAAACTTATTTTTAACATTTTTATAATGCTATTTTATAATTACATCCCGACGAAAATGCCCTTGCCTACATTTTCTAGTTTCTAAACAACTATATCAAAACCTAAAACAAAGCCACATCCTAAGGAGGAGAGAGATCGAAGTTCTCATCAAAGAAATGTAACAACCTTCAATTAAATCTAAATCCTTAAATTAAATAAACTCTAAATTCTTATCAATAAGCGCAGTGATCAAAATGATGAACTATCTAAGTACTTACATCTATCTAAGAGTATATAGTGGAACATACATCTCTATTGATTTTTCCAATGCATTCAAGTAATGGAAATATGTTTAAGGACCCATTAAGTATGTAGGAGTAAACGGAATTAAGTATGTCCCTGACAAAAAATGTCGTACATATCAGGATATACATGGTGTATAAAAAGATAAGTAAAGAATGAGGATGTACGACCATTGTAATGCTAGCGTATAGATAGTCTTCTTCCAATCATTCTTACTCCCTAAAACACAACTCTCTGAAATGCAAACATTTTGTGTTAGCGCGCTAATACTTTCAAGGTCAAAAAACCTGAACTTTTTCTTTTGTTTGCTTGTATTCTTCGTTGAATTTAGGCTTGCACCATCTTTGTGTATACTAGTATCTACACTTTCAACATCCATGACAAGACAACAATTATGGTACATCTCATTTGATACCCCACAAGCATCTAGCCAAAATCCATGTCCTTAGAAAGATTGATAATCATAAATTTGTCTTCATCATTCCTAAAGAGGAGCGAAATTTTGTTTCCAACATCGAGTTAATATGGTTCACCATTCCAGAAGTCTCTCAGGCCACTGTGCTCTGATTTGATTCGAAGTCTCCTCGCTACCCTTCCATTTTGAAACTTGACCTTTCCCTTTGTCCTTATGTGGAGGATTTGTTTCTAATTTTTGGCATCGTATGCTTGAAAAATGACGTTGCATTCCATTGATCTGTCTGATCTAGATCGTTTACAAATATTTGGGTTGTTGAATTTGGTGTCAAATTGTACTAGGTTTGGTTGAGATTAACTTGTCGAGTGGGGTGGCGCTGACGCACTCGACATTGAAGGTCATAGTGGAGGCAAAAAACTTGGAGAAATTGTGGTTGACGAGGTGTAAATCGATTACGGATATGGGGATTGATTATGTAGTTGTTGGATGTAGAAAATTGAAACTCTTATGCTTGAATTGGTGCCTTTGTATTACTGATTTGGGGGTTGAATTGATTGGAAAAACGTGCAAGGAACTAAGAAATTCATACCTTTCTTTCGTGCTGGTAAATTCCCCACCTTTCATCCCCCCCCCCCCCCCCCCCCCCCCCCCCAAAAAAAAATCTTTCCAAGATAATAAAGAGTTTTGCTACATATCACTAAGAAATGTCTTCTGCCCATCCTTTAATTGCAACATCTTGTAGAGCTAATTCTGGAGGGTTGCCATGGAATCGATGATAAAGGCTTTATAACGTCACTGCAAGAGAAACTCATTGAAGGTACTTTTTTTTAAAACAGAATCTGGGTAAGTTTTGAAGGGTTTCGTAGATTTTTTTTTTTTAACAGAATCTAGGCAAGTTTTGAAGTGTTTCGTAGATTTTTTTTTAAACAGAATCTAGGCAAGTTTTGAAGGGTTTTGTAGATTTTTTTTAAACAGAATCTAAGCGGTTGGGTTAGGTTAAATGTAATTAACAATATACACCAAAAGTATGATGGGAATGAATTATTATTGACAACCTCCCCTTAAAATATAGTAGCTATAAGTCCAATTATGAAACTTTCTTTTTCCGCTTTACATTACCGTGATTTGTTTATAGTCACCAACCATAATTTTCCATGAATATATACCCCTACAACTACCACATCTGTCTTTTTGGCCCGAGTCATGCAATGCAATTATTGTTTTATCTCAAGTAATCTTCTCAACTTGTGTAAGGGCTCAACTAGAGCACAAGTAATATTCTTCATAAGAGTGGCTTAGAAGGTTTCCAACATAACCACAATGAATAAACCACCCACGTTCTCTCATTACTTATCCTTTGGTGGTCAACATAAGAATGGTAAGCTCCACTAAGGGGCCGCTTGTTTCATGGTAATCCAAGATTTTCATGGGTTTGTAACCAATTTTGGATGCTATTTTGAAAGGGAAATTGATGAAAATGACACGTTTTAGTTTCTACTTTTCACAAATAACCCACCTTTTAGCCCATTGTTTATTTGTGTCGTTGGTGGGGGCATCTGCTATAGGCCAAAAGCAAGCGCAAGTGCACGCTATCCAAACAAGTAATATATGGAAGTATTCCAAGTATCGAAACCAAGGGAACAGTTAACAAAGAGCTTTTCAATTAACAACACAAGTACTCTCAAGTTGCAACCGAAAGTAACCAAATAAATAAGATATTTTTTTAGGGGTTTTGTGTAATAAAATTATGGGAAACTAAAAGAAAAGATAAGAAACAATAATGAGAAGCAGAGGGTTCAAATATGTTTCCACCCTGAGGAAATGCACCCACCATGCGCCCGCAAACTTGCTTAACTAGGTCCGACTATTTCAGAGATTCTGCCCGCCCGCATACTGTCTCTTTTGAGTTCTGTGCAATTCAGACAAAATGCTACTGAAATGCTCCCGCAACCTACCCTAACTAACACTTAACACCATGAATCGAGTTCAATACCTATTCAGCCCTTTTCTAAGTGCTTTTAGGAGACTAAGCAATTAAACACATGTGTTTATGGCTAATTTTAACTTAGATAAATAAGGAACACAACTCAATGATTCTAAAGGTTTTTATCTTATCTCTAGGTACAAAAAGCGAAGTTCTATGTCTAGATTCTTCTTTTAGATTGCTTTTATGAAAATACGTGCTTGATCCAACCCTTTCAGTATTGAATCTCACACAAACTATACTAACTCAAGTGATCAGTTTAAGCTAACAATGAAACTTAAACTCAATAAAAGCAAACGATGCTAAATGTTAAGCAAAGTTAGTAGAATCACATACTGGGGCTTATCTCCTTTTTAGGGTATCTATTTCATTGAATCCACTCCAAGGAGTTTAACTACTCATCGAAAAGAAAACTAAAGTGAAAAAAAAAATAAAGAAAAAATGAGAATAAGAAATAACACACTTCATTGAAATAATGAAATTGAATACACTTTGAAGTATGAAAACAACTGAAGAACTAAATGAAATTAAATTAAAAAGGAACTACTACTTGAATTCAAATGAAAAACAGAAACTTACAAAGACGAAAAATAAAGATAAAACAGCAAGTACAACACCTAAAAACTTATAGAACGGAATAGAAAAACTAAGAACAAAAAGAACCCTAAGATGTTCTTCCTTTCTAACTTGTTCTACCTTTTTCAAGGAGAATCAAGTACTTACTCCTCCTTCTTTTAAAGTTGGAGTCCGAATGAAATATGAACAGAGCTTAGGGGAGACTCGGAGTAGCGGCTAAATTAAAGAGAAAATGACAGAATTTAGGGATGAAGAGAATTCTCAACTCTGAGCTCTCTTGAAACTTAAGCTTGAGCCGCCTTTTATAGACCTCAAGGCCTAGGGTTTGCTGCCGAGATCAATGTTGAGAGGCTTGACCGATCATATCCCTTGATCCTCAGAGATTTGATTGAGAATATTTGATTTTATCTGCAAGTCTTGCGAATCTAGGAGAATATGCTGAAATGGTCCAGATGCAGCAGCATAGTTAAGTGCAATTGTGCTGTTGTCGAAATGGCCTAAATGTGGCCGCATAGTTAGGTGCATTTTAAGTTCTTCCTGCAACATTTGAAATTTAGTTTTTGCTCTCAATTGCTAGCGCATCTTGGTTGCATACCTCTTGCATCATCTTATTTTTTGCCTCAATTGCGATCGGAATGTGGACGCATTTGGGTCTTTTTTTAGCCTCTACACAAAACCAACAACTCTGTACAAAACCAACAAAAATTAACACTTTCTGAACAAAAATGACTCTAAATACACCTAAAAACTTATTTTTACCAAATTAAGACTTCAGACACATGCAAAACTTGTTTTTACTTAAATTTTCCCTAAATGACATGAATTATAACATTAAACACTCGCTTTCTAAGCAAATAGCTTAGTTTTTAGAGCCAAATAACACTCATAAATGAGCGTTATCAGCTGTTCCGATCTTATCCTGGCCAGAATCTATCCCGAGATTTGACGAAAACATTACAACTCGATAATTTTAATACTTTTGAATCGTTTCCTCACGTTTTAGGGTTTAATGTTCTTTTACGTTTGTGCCTTTTTTCACATATGTTGAAACCATATATAATTGTACCTTAACACGTGGCTTGCAAGAGAAGTTTCTCCCATAACGTTCACTGTTTTGTTTTCACTCCCCTCTCATCCATTCAGATCCATTTTCAACGTTAAGAGAAGTCCAACGTTGCACATTCAAGCAAAGGTTCGTAGTTGTTTTTATATACGTTGAATGTATGGGGATTCTCGGGTTTAACATTTAGGTTGTTGGTGGGCGAAGTTTTTACGTAATCTTGATGTTGTAGTGTATGAAACCCTGCCGAAATGCATATGAATCCCGATATGCATCCTAACCCGAGATTAACATGAACTCGGCCCGGGATTTGGGTTTTTTTTTTGCCATTTTATAGTTCATGATCTGATGATAATTATTTTCATTTTCTTTCCTACAGAATGCCTCGTGTATTTGTATGTTTTGGTCGTGAGTGGAAGGAGAAAGAGAAAGAGTATGAAGGGGACCAGTTGAGAGGCATGATTGTCGATGTAGGAATAAGTTATGAGAAATTTATACGTTGAATTTGTAAACTAAGTGGAGTAAATTCTGATGACTTTGACTTGGTAATAAGATGCATATATAATATTACTCTTAAAGTGGCTGCATTTGTGATTAGAAATGACGAAGACTTAGAGTTCTTCTTGACGGGTGAAAATGCCTCCCAATTGGCCTTATTGGTATCAACGGTACGAAAGGAAGGGCAGGGCAGTAAGTATATAGTAGGTTCTTTTCTATACAAAGTAGGGAACAGTACACCATCACACATCCCATTGATTCCTTCTGAAATTGATAATTACTCTGAATTTAGCATGAGGATGAATGATGAACGATCACTAAGTCTTTTAACTCATAATGTGGTCCCATACAATTTGAGAGAGGATAGAGATGGGTTATCGGTCATGGATTTAGTGTCAGGGGCAACGACGAATGTAGAGGTTGTGCATGATAGAGAGTCAGTCACAGATGGAATAGAAAGAGAGCCGATCACAGATAGAATAGAAGGTGAGCCGGTCACAGATGGGATAGGTGAACAGATCACAAATGAAGTATTGATGACAGAAGTTGAGCCTTATCAATTGTAGGAAAAGGAAGCGTACAAGCCAAAAGTCTAAGCACCCGAACGTCATATCAGGTCAGTCCATAACTTCTGATATAGATGTTGAGGTTGGAGATTTATTTTTGTTGAAGAGAGAACTCTGCGTGAAATTGTCAGTGTTGGCCATGAAGAAAATTTTTGAATTTCATGTGAAGAGATCTACAACAAAACTCTGCATTGGTAAATGTGTGGAAGCATCTTGTATATGAAGGTACAAGCTATTAAGATGAAAACTTCTGATGTGTTTAAGATTTCGAGATATTGTAAGGTTCATACATGCTCACATCAATTGGTGGACCATAACCACAAGTAGGGCAGAAATTGTGTAATTGCACATCTTATAAAGACAAAATATGAAGATGTCAGGCATAGTTATAAGCCGAAGGACATCATCCAAGACATGCGAAAGGAGTATGGCGTGAACATCAGTTACGAAGAGGCATGAAGGGCTAGGGAAGAGGCATTGAGACTAGCTAGGGGATCACCCAAAAAGTCATATCTAAGGCTACCAAGATTCGGTGAGGCATTGAAGATTGCAAACCCAGGTACCCATTTTCAGTTAGAATTGGACAACGATCGACACTTCAAGTATGTGCTTATGGCATTGGGTGCTTGTATTAGGGGATTCTTAAATTGCATACGACCAATGATTGTTGTTGATGCAGCCCACATGAAAGGCAAATACAAGGAAATACTACTAGTTGTTGCTTCCATTGACGCGAATAAACAGATTTACCTTGTTCCTTTCGGGGTAGCTGATAAAGAAATAGACGATTCATGGACATGGTTTATGAGGAGATTGGAAGAAGCCATTGGGGCAGAGATGGATTGGTAGTCGTCTCCGATCGGAATACCAGCATCAGTAAGGCTGTTAGGACAGTGTTTCCAGACTACTTCCATGCTCTTTGTATCCACCATCTGAGTATGAACCTAACATCCAAGTTTAACAACGAGGACGTGTGTGCATTCTTCATCTTCGCAACAAAAGCATGTCATGAGGCAGAATTTCAATATTACTGGGCTAAACTTTTAGCTTACGATAGGGTTCAGAAATATCTAAGTGATGTTAGAATTGAAAAGTGGGCTTGAGTATTTCAACATGGAATGAGGTATGACCAAATGACTACAAACATTATTGAAGCTATTAATGCAGTATTGAAGGATGTCTGATATCTGCCTATCACCTCGTTCTTGAACCATATTAGAGGTCTGCTCCAGAGATGGTTTGTGGAGCTTCATACAATTGCTTCTACACGTGAATCCAAACTGTCAGATCATGTAGAGAAAATAATTAAAGAGGCAGACAAACGATCAATGAGGTACATAGTAAAGCCAATAGATCATCACAAGTTGGAGGTTGTGGATGGTCACTTGAACCCTCGTGTCAATTTGAACACGAGGACATGTATGTGCCCCATTCGACTATTGTGAGATCCCTTGCTCGCATGCGATTGCTACTTGTAGACAATTGGAGGGTGAATGCATACATTTTGTGCTCTAATGCGTACACCGTAGATTCTTGGTTGGCTAGTTACGGATTGTTGATATATCCCCTTGGTGATTTCTCTGAGTAGAAGACATCACCAGGTTTTGTAGATCGACCAGTATTGCCTCCAAAAGTTGTTCGAAGAGTTGGAAGAGTTGGTCGTCGCCAAACCGTTCAAATACCATCAACCGATGAAAGGAAACAAGTTCACAAGAGTAGTCGGTGTGGCAATGTTGGCCACAACAGGAAGACGTGTCGACAACGAATTACAACTGATTCTTAAGACAATTTTGTCAATGCTTAACCCATTTTTTGAATGTTTATAATGGTTAGATAAGTTTTTGTTAATGATTTGGTTTGGGTGCTTACAAATTGATAAACTGTTTATTTGTTGGAACATATTTTGTGAAATGAATCTCTAAGTAAATATTTTGTGATGAATGTAATGAAGCTATCATGATAGTAGATAATAAATATTCTGATAGTAGTAAATGTGCTGAATGCAGGATAAGGAATGTGTTGAAGGTTCTGTTAATCATCTTGGTGCATATTTCGGCCCAAAATTGCACCAGGACATTTCAATTTAACTCCATCCTGGGACCAGGATTGCACTGAAATTGAGGTTCTGTGAATCATCCTGGGATCTATTCCGGCGAGAACAAACACTAAGACAGTTCATGGAACATCCATCCTAGGACCAAGTTGCACCAGAATTAAGGTTTTGTGAATCATCCCGGGATCTATTCCGACCGGAACGAACACCAAGACAATTCACATAACCTTCATCCTGGGACTAAGGTTGCATGGGTTTTCATTGTATGTTGCATGCATGTGCATGGGCTGATTTGCGAACTTTCTAAGCATGTGTATTAGGGTGCATAATAGAAACTGGTATACAGTACAAAAAATAAGTTAACTAACTAAAGTCACTCACTTTCATTATAAGATAATGATGAAAACTTAACAAAATCATTTACAAAATAACAAACGTACATTGTATTTCAAATTTCTTTACAAAATTACAGAAACGGTCTGTTTACCTCCAACTGAATAGCAAATTGCCGTCGAAAGAATAACATATTCTCCTAAGTCAACGTGGCCATACTCGACCCTGTTACATCATACTCAAAGAATTTAGCACAAAAGACCCCACAATCACCACCACCCATCTGTTGTCGGGCGGTCTCAACCCGATGCACGACCCATGGAGTAGTAGGGAGTTTGAACCTCGACCTGAAAACCCCGCCATGATCTAGAAGTACTGGAAGGACCACATGCATGTTTTCCAACTCCTTCTCCAATTCTGCTTGTGACGTTAAGCTCATCATGGAGTCCCACATGATCAACTTCCCCTCTACCAGGTCAATCTTCACGAGCACCCAATGAGCACCTCCTATGTTGAATGGCATGTATACCAAATCTACCTCAGCCCATGGAACGTTGTAATCCATATGCTCCAGACACGTATCGCAAGACTGTGTTATCTTTGACCCACGTGTACTCCACCTCAAGAGGGCATTTTCCTCGTTTAATCTCCTCGAACAGGTCGGGACTACGATGCAAGAAATTCTGAACATATGTACATTTGTATCATTAGTCTTAAATCATTCATTATTGTAGTAAAAGAAAGAATACGATAATATTATTGTATGACTCACCACGATTAGTAGATTGACTGTTATGAACTTCTGGCGACAATAATTCACGGGGCAAGCATTATGCTCAAGCTTCTTCTAAACGAACAAGAATAGGGTGTCAATGGTTTGCAATAAACGAACACAGTAACTTAGTGTGATATATACTATATAATCATCTTCATCATTTAGGGTTTAGGGTTTAGGCAACATACATCATCGTTCCTAAACTCATCTGGGGTCACAACTTTTCGGTACCACGCCTTGTTACACATTGTGATCATCATCTTCTGGATGTTTGTGTTTGTCCTATGGAACATCTTATCAAACTTTGCAAGGATTTATCGCATTGGGTCGTATATTTTGACCTTTCATCTCTTACGCCCCTAGACGATGTCTGTGAAAGGGCTGCCGAAGCTTCTTGGGCTCTCGCCTCTTCCTACCAACCCTCTGATCACCCTTGTCATGACCCAATGGTTAACAAAATGCTATGATGTTGTCGGAAAATAGTTCCTCAAGCTGGATGGTGCTAATGTAAGTATTCGTAATGATGATGAAAATAAGTAATCGCAATGATGAGGAATATCGTACCTCCGGCTTTGGCTCTAAAAAAGTTAGAAAAGTCGAGTTAGACAATGATTTCGGCAATGTCACCAACAAATTTTCTTCAACCTACAATTCATTTAGAACATATTAATTTTTTAGGGTTTAGGGGTCATAGAAGTAAAGTAAAAGGGTAAAATATTTTACCTTAATATCCACATTTTATTTGTCGGCCTCATTTGGACACAATTTCAGCTCACCTCCATCTGAGGGTACCTCATATGGCATCTCCCCGTACTCGTCTACATCATCTCCATTGGAGTTGTCGTCATCCACAGCAGGCTTCTCGATCTTCTTTAATCTGTCTCCTGAAGGAGGTTGTGAGGGAGTCTGGCGATCAATATCCATTCCCTTATCATTGGGAAAGTCCTCATGGCCATCCACACCATTCTGCCCTTCTTGTCCACTATGATCACCTCCAGATGGGCCAGCCCCACCTGATGGACCATCACTAGATTCAAAAAATAGTGGCGGCTCCACAGATTTGCCCTACACAGTTGAAACATAGTTACTCAGCTATTTTAAAACCTTATGACACTAAAAACGTAAAAGTAACCATGTCGCACGTTCGTGAGTAATCACAAGAACTCCTTGATCGCTGCTAGTTTAGCCTTAATGCTAGAGTCCATGCTTTCCAATCGAGTGTCAATCCGCTCCAAATGATGTTTTCAGTTACATATTCCTCGAATTGTCAGCGAGTCAGCATCACGCCGAGGTACCTTCGATCTATCCATAGATGGATCAAGAGTTAACTCAGCAGTGGCAGATACACCTCCAGTTTCAGATACACCTCCAGTCTCATCAAGCACTGGACCACGAGCAGCATGAACCTTTGGAACCCCCTCTCGTTCAGTTGAACGTTGTGGTTGGGGTGGATCTATAAGACGATCCATATGTGTTAGCTCTTCCGCAGTTGAAAAAAGACTTAAGTTGATCTGAGCCCGAGATATTCCAACCCTCAGATAAAACAAATCTAAAGCATAATCGAAGTAATCAATTAAGAGAGTTTGGAATCACTTACCATTGGGGAATCAAACATTTCCTTCGCGATAGCATTGTATGAAGGTGAATGAGAGCACGACCATCGAGCAATGAACGGGATGGCATTATCACTCTTCCTATTGGCTACACGCCTAGTAAGGGTCGAAATAGTTTCGTACGCCCATACCTATGTACAAAAAACAAAAACTTATAAGTATGCTACAAATAAATCAACTACTTAAACAACTATAGTATGTGGAAGGAATGAGCAAACCTAGAACGCTTGTGGGAACCCATATAAACTATATGTCTCCTGGGTTTTGTCATTTGACGTCTTCTTCTTGTGTGCAACCTCCTTGCCTTTCAATGCATTCTAAAGGCTCTTAAAGGTCTTCTCGAATATCATCGTGCTCCAATCATAGTTACAAAATACGTCCCAGTGATCAATGATACCTACCATGCTCCAATCCATCTGTTGTCTCCTCTCCTTACCCATCATGGCAAGTTCAATGAAGTAGAACAGTGCAATCTTCACCGCATCTTCATCGCTCCAGAACTCGAGCGTTGGAAATAACTTATCCAACTCTGAGCCTTTCATGTCAACCCTATCATTCAAGTATAGCCCCTTAAGCCGTTTACTGTCCAACTCATCATTCAACACGTCCCAAATCCCATGCTTAAGTCTAGTTATTAGGTCAAATTCCTGCCGACCAAAAGATACTTTCTTCCCTAGCATGTTAAAACTCATTGTATTCGAGGAAGTCTCATTAACCTCTCTCAGCAGAATATAGTGGATTAACGGTCCATTGAAGATTTAATCTGAATCTAAAAAAGGCTCAAAACAAGTCTGCCTAAACATATCTAATTGTAGAGGGCTTAATTTGGCCTTAATCTGCACTACAGTTTTTCCTAGGTGGGAACAACAGGTCAGTACAGCGAGGAAATGGTCGAATGCACAGATTTTAGCTACCATTTCCATCTTCAAACGAAATAACATAACAAACAATAATAAATAAGTATGCTACAAATATTTAAACTACCAAATTAAACCAAACTGTTTTTTGTCTCAGTGTCTATCCCGACCAAAATCGATACAAGTACAAAAGACAGTTTACTTTATTTATGAAACTCAAGCCGAGAAAACAAAGAATCTCAAGGCAAATCCCGGGCAAAACGCATCATTACACCCAAGATTTTACCCAAAATTGACCTCGGGATTCATCGTTTTCCCTTCAATGACCACAGACCTCTACGAATCTAATAACCAAAACCTAACAAATGTTTCCCAAACTAAATATATCCACAATGAACCAGTTAACTTCACAATTTCATATTAAAATAAATTACTAACATAGATTCATAAACCCTAACACACAAGCACACAAAAACTCATCAATAAACCCATCATCAACCCTTAACGAAGAGGAATGTGATCAAAATACCTTAAAATCCAAGTTGAAGAGTTGTAACAAACTTTGAGGAAGAAGAAATGGCGTCGATTGATGGTGCACTTGGAGACGATTTCGGGCCGACAAATGAGGACAACACAAACGGTACAAAAGTGTTAGGGTTTTGGGATTTTTAAGTGAGAGGGGTATTATGGTCATTTGACCATCTTTTAAAATCGAGTTGTAACGTTTTCGTCAAATCCCAGGATTGATTCCTGCTGGGATAAGACCAAGACGACACAAATAAACATTGGGCTAAAATGTGGGTTATTTGTTAAAAGTAGAAACTAAAACGTATCATTTTCAGCAATTTTCCCTTTTGAAACATGAGTTTGTAAGATTCCCATATCGAGGGCATCATCTAATAACATTTTTTCCCTTATCAATTTTCTTTATTTCACATTTTTATTTTTTTTATTTAAAAATAAATTAATGTATTTATGCACTAATAAACGATCATATGTAACTAGCTATATTTATATTTTATGTTTAGATATAAAAATAAAGTTTAGTCATAATTGAATTAATATTTAATTATCTTATAAAAATCTTGAACTAATATAAATTAATTTGTTCTACAAAATAACACAAACGTTAGTATAAACTAAATTGATATACAAATATAACTTTAGATTAATAAAGATCAAAATGCATGTGATATAAATTTAAATTATATTAAAATAATATGTAAATTACCTAAAGATTAACAAGGGCATTATTGATCACCATCTTAAAACATTCTCATACACAAATCCTACAAAACAAACATAATTATCCAAATATTCTCGGATATTCTTATTTATCTAAAATGTCGGGCATCTATATTTTTGGGTATCTATGATTCCAGGAATCTGAAAATTCTGATTATCTGGATTTTCCAAAAACAAACGCCCCTAAATGTTGTTGTATATAAAAAAACAATTTTATTTTCAAGAATATAATAAATTCAAAATATAATCTATGTTGTCCAGTACCTTACCATAGTTAATATTGTAAATATTTAACTTAAAATAACTTGGTTTATGATTAATGCTAAAGCTTCTAATATTCTAGAATTAAAAGAGTTCAATTGTAATGCATTCTATACCTCCAAGATTTGAATGTTACAATCTCTTGAATTTAACAATGGTTTATGCATTTTCCTCTATGTTACTAACAAAGTTTAAAAAAAAGGTTATAAATTAGAGTTTGGTTACAATAATTTCGTCCTGTGATCAAAATTTCAACTCCAACATGCCCAAAAATTCCTCCAAATGGCTTGCAATGCATCATAATCATATGTCAATGGTAGGGGCGATTGTATTTTGGCATGAATGAAGTGTTCTGGCAAAGGCAAAATGCTTCTTCAACGAACCAAGGTGGCATGGCAACCATTTAGATGACCTGCCATTTGAGCTTGACTTGGTCATAATTATTTTTTTGGATAACCAGGTGTCACAGCTTTGCTCCCCTATTCTTGGGGTATTCGTGCCCACCCGACTTGGTCATAATTATTGATATACTTATCCAAACAACCAAGAAAACTGTTAATCTAAAGACCTGTTTAAAGGAAACATAATTCATAATTTCATCACATCGCCCACATTTCTCATCAAAATAACGATTATTTTCAGTCTTAGACAAAAGTGGACTGGCAAAGCTCTACTTTGCCATGTAAATGATGTTTACAAATTTCGTAAATTTCAGGCCTTCTGGTAATCTTTTTCTAAATGAAAAATTCACAAAAATTCAACCAAGAACATCCTATCTGGACAGAACAAAGAGAGACTGGGCAACACTTCAAGCTGCAAATTAGCAGTAAAATCACAGCAATTAAAGTTCAAATTTTGCAACCTGAGCTCCTCCCTTAAGCTACATCTTAATGTTAAAGCATGGTACAATAACAATTGAATTGAAGCCAATGCAGCCCCAAAAGGCTATAAAGTTGCATTACATTTTGCAGTGATACAGTGACAGCCCCTCCGTGAAAATCATGGTACCGTAACTGTTGAATTGAAGTCAATGCAGCCCCATAAGGCTATAAAGATACAGTATACATGCTTCCATTCAATGGCTAAATACGTGCAAATCTACACGAACATACAAGTCTCTTAGATACCCTAAACCTAGGTGATGAATAATGATCTAACATACAAGAAAATACGAGTTAGCGGGTGTGATCAATTTGTCTAAACACATCCTACTGCTTCCCAGAAAAGTCATGATAACTATGCAGGCAGTATGTATGTTTTACTCATCTAATCTTACAGCATTGCGATTGACCTCGACCAATCAGAACCAAGGGAGCCACTTTCGACGCTTCTCAGCTCTTCTACTGCTTTGGGGAGTTATGCTGATTCTATCTGCATTGTCAACAAGCCACCTGCTGAAATCTGGTGAAGAAACTAATTCTTCCAAAGCTTTTTCAGTTGAGTCCTTGGTGAACCTTTCCCACTCATCCTTCGAAAATTTTCTCCGTCCAGGTGTGGAATGGAATGTCGAAGGATATTCATCTGCATCAGGCAGAAGAAAAGTTTGTTAAAATAAAACCAGAATGAGAAAGATGGCAAAAGATCGCTGCCTGACCAATGGGTATTTATAGCATTACTTCAACATCGGGCATCATAAACAAATTGTTTCTATTCTAGAATGTCTTTTATTAATTCAGAAAGGTTACTAGAGACATTGAACATACCACGTTCAGAAGAACTGCAGGCCTGAAGGGCGAAGTTTCTGTCTTGGGATCGATAGAACCTGGGGTCTTCATAACTCGGGGGAGACATCATGGTGAATTCATTGTCAGAATCATCAAAACGTGGCATATCAGAGATATGCGATCTCTTGGGTGTTTTCTTTGGCGATTTGAACAAATTCCTGAACAAAAACAACCCACAAGGTCATACATTGCGTGAATACATGAAACATATGCATTATATGTTGACTTGCTGTCACTTTATATTCAGATTAGACATTTCCACACAATATAACAGTTCCATGAATTGACTAGGTAAATAAGTTCATATACTCACGTTCTGAATTGGAGAAGTTATTTGTTTACCCGATGAAATAAGAGAAATGATTCTTTCAATAACACAAGGACATGCTATTTGAGCTTAGGTATCGTTTTAATGAATAACGTGATCCATAGTGAAAACTGAAAAGTGAATGAATGATACTAAAGTAATCTGGATTTGGATAGAACACAAACTTGTACTGCCGACGAAGAAATCTCAACTTAAAGATTCTCCTCAGCATTGATGAAGCCATTATTCCGCATATTAAAACTCCTGTTCCCAGCAAGGGATCCAAAGAACACTGAAAGTAATTTAAATTTGTCAAACAGAAAATTGTTTGAAAATATGCTACATCTTAAGAAACAATATTAATAATAATAGCTAATGTATTCCAAATCTTCCCGTCCTTGAGGCCACATCAGATATAAAATATCTCAAAATTTTCTTTTTTCCCACATGTTGTAGTGTTAGGAGATCTTCATCTTTAAATCCAATTAACAAAAGAGTATGAATAAATAAATAATTTCCAACACTGAAAGTAGTAATGACAATGAGAAAACCTGAAGAATCAGAAGAGCAGCTAAAATCCGTATGGACCATGTGACAAAAAGTGATGTGCTAGTATCAATTGATCCATCTTCGTCAAGAACAAATTTGTGGATTACCCAAAAGCCCAACCATGCTCCAATCAGAAAAATAAAAGCCAGTAGAAATGCAGCTAGCTGCAATCAATAATTTAAGAAGCATTTAATTCCCTGGTAACTATTGTATTTCAATGAACTAATAACGAAAGAATACAACAATTGTTACAAACCAAATGGAAAAAAAATGATTAAAGAAGTAATACGTTATACATGATACACATATATATGTCCTTGCGTACAAGGCTGCAAGAAGAGCAGAGTGGAACACATTATTGTTTTCCAGTCGGATTATTTTATGAAAGATTATTTTACTTATAAAAAAAATTGCATGTGGGCACAAAAATGTTTTGCAGTAGGGATGTGTCGTCTGTGTCCAAGTTGACATGACTCAGATTGACCATTGGCTAAATAAAGGTATATAAATGAAAGATATTTGTGTTCAAACAATAGTCCTGATGCCATAGTCCGGTATGTAAGGGGCCTTGATTTGGCCGTATGTAGTTGTTTGCTGTTGCAAGCATACATGATTACAAGGTGCCAATGCATTAAAAGAGAATAAGATAAAATGTCAATACTTTTGTAAATTTATTCATGGCTGAAATACAGAGGCAAATTATCAAGAAAGATAAAAGATAAGTTACGTACAGGATTATACATGTCCTCACTTATACCCATTTCCAAAAGTATTTGATGCAATAATCCAGGTATGTAACGGAGGAAAAAAGATCCCAGACCAACCTGTGGTAAGATGGATTGTAAGTTGTACATTCAGTACTTCTATGATCACAAAAAGAAGATATGTGAGACTGACAAAAGGTTGATACCCACTGCAGATGCGTATAGAAAAATTGCAAGTGAGCTCTTCCGACCAGTAGGAAGAAGCTTCATCCCCTGTCAGTAACCAGGTAAGAAGAAGTATTATTACATTATTGACAGACAATGCGAGCAAGCTATAGTCATATTTCCATATATCTTTCAAGCAATAGACAATCTCATTGAAAAAAGAGATTAGCACAATAAATAGAATGGGGATGAACCACCAATCCAAGTTCACAGTTTCAGTTCTATATGATTTACTTATTAGCAGCCACAAGCCCTTACAATATGTCATTATGTGTACCCAAAAAAGGAGGTAAGCCAAAAGACAGGATGAAGACAAAAATTGTGAATAATACAGGTTGGTCCAAGGGTGAGGAAGAAGGCTGAAATGCTGAACTTAAAAAGACCTTTGGGAGTTGGATAACATTTCCTCAAATGTGTATCATGAAAAGATTCTTAAGTGGAGATGAGGGAGGGCACTTTTTATGCATTTAAGAAGATGCCTCGTTAATGAATGAGGCTTCTAGGGCTTTATGGAAGAAAGGGGTATAATAAAAGATTATGAGGGAGCTAATCCTAATATTATTTTGTTGCAAGAATCTAAAAAACATAAAGGCAGAGAGATTGTTTATCAAGACTATATGGAGTTTAAAACACAGGCAGACTTTTTAAGAAACGTTTGATGCATCAGGTGGAACTATTATCCTTTCAAACGAGAATGCTGTTAAGACTAGAGATGGAGTAAAAGGTGCATTCCCGTCTCAACCCTCTTCTATCCAGCAGATGGTTCAAGTTCTGGGTTCCAGAAATGTATGGCCAGCTGATCCTAGAGAAAGAAGACAATCCTGGAGAGAGTTTCCATTTGTTTGGTTTTTTTGGGGAGTGCTAATGCTTGAGAGGAGATGTTAACACAACGAGCAAAATGTGGGGGGAGATCTAGCCGTGAAAGGATGAATAGGAGTATAAAGAAATTCAAAAGGGGCATTGACCAGAGAACTTTGGTTGAAATTCCTTTGGAAAATGGATACTTCACATGGTCAAACTTATGGGGCCCTTCAAGTCATTCTTTGTTTTTTTTTTTGTTTTTTCAAAAAATAACCAACTTTCATTGAGAAAAAATGAAAGAATACACGGGCATACAAAAATACCAAGCCCACAAAAGAGGATCCCTGTTAAAGCAAGGGGCTCCAATCAAGTAAAACAAGCCCTAAAGAGTAACTACAAAAAAGCTTCATCACCGACACCCACAAAGAAACATTAAACCTCACTAGGGACCACACCTCAAAAGGGTCCCTCTCAACTCCCTTAAACGTTCTATTGTTCCTCTCACCCCAAAGGCTCCACAACATCGCACACAACCCAGCTTGCTACAAAAACCTCCCCTTCTCTCGAAAAGGCAGATGGAGGAGGAACTCCTTGATCATCTCCCTACAAGATCTGTGTCTGGCACACTGGAAGCCAAACTGCCCAAAGAAACAATCCCACACAGACCGCACGAAATCACAACTCCATAACAAATGATCTAGACCTTCCTCCGCCTTCCAACAAAGAATGTAGCAGAATGGGCCAACCAACAAAGGCAACCTTCCCACAAGTCTATCAAGAGTGTTCACTTTTCCAAGGATGACATGCCAGGTAAAGAATCTAACCTTCTTAGGGATCTTCACTTTCCACATAAGAGAAAAGACAGCCAAGGGGAGAAAAGGTTCAGTAACCAATGAAAGAACAAAGAGCACGAGAAGCCCTTAGATGGGCTGGGGTCCAACAACGAAAATCCCTTCTCCCTGACCTGAACTAGAACTCCTCAATCAGAGAAAGAAGAGTCAGAACATTTGTCGTCTCCCTATCGGCCAAAGCACGACGAAACCCAAATGAAAAAGAGAGAGAGCTCCCAGAAAAAGACAAACCATCGGCCACAAGACGATTTCTCGTGGAAGCTAAATGATAAAGACGAGGAAACAAAAAGTAGATGGGACGATCTCCCACCCACTTATCTTCCCAGAAATACGTTTCCTCCCCATTGCCCACCACACAATGAACTAAATCAAAAAAATAATGGAGCTCCAAGGCAATTTCTTTCCAAGGATTCCTATAAGAAGCTTTGACCCCACCCGACAACCACTCAAAAGGATGAGGACCATACTTGCTCGCAATAATCCTGCACCAAAGAGACTTAAAGTCAAGAGGGAAACGCCAAAGCAATTTTGCTAACACAGCGCTCTGTTACGAACCCTAAGGTTCCCTAGATCTAACCCACCAAGACTCACCGATTTTTCCACTGTCTCCCAACTCACAAGATGCACTCCACCCCCCTCTTCCACCCCTTCCCAAAGAAAATCCCGCATTAGCTTCTCAATAATCTTGCACAACCCACAAGGAGCCCAAAAAAGGGAAAAGAAATAAATCGGAATATCGCTAAGCACAAATCTAATGAGAGTCACCCTGCCACCTTTAGAGAAGAAGCTCCATTTCCAAGAGGCCAACATTTTTCTCACCTTGTCCACAACAGGATTCCATAAAGGAATGTTTCTAGGATTACTACCAAGAGGGAGGCCTAAATAAGAGAAAGGAAAGGCACCGGTCTCGCAACCCACTAGAGAAGCCCACCTACCCACCTTATCAGGCTCACAATTCAACCCTAGGGTAAGACATTTACCCCTATTAATTTTAAGCCCTGACATGGCTTCAAAAAAAGCTAACATATGGTTTAACACTAGGAAAGACTCCTCCTTACCCGAGTAGAAGAAAATTGTATCATCCACAAATTGGAGATGAGATATAGAGACCTTCTCCTCTCCAACCTCAAAGCCCTCAAAATCCCACCTTCCACACCCTTAAGTCATTCTTTGTTAGACAGGAGCCTGTGTCATAGAAGTGGTTGGACAGATTCAATGAAGCAAGAGTTTCCATCGATTGAGGGAAAAGGACAAGAACGAAGCAATGGGGCAAGAAGAAGTTCAGCAATTTATCTGAATTTGTAGCTATGGATGGGAGGAGTTTGGTTCAAAATAGGGAAATAGAAAAAAAGTAAACTTTTTCCAAGACTCGTACTCAAAAGCAGAGCACCTTCTCCCTCTTTTGCTTCTGCTTTGCCGTGTATTATAAAAATGTTGCTAACACATCAACATTGAATTGATATTTGTTTAGAAGTGAACACAGCATCTAATCTCCACCCTTTCTTAAATTCTCGCTCAAGTGGGAAACCTATCTACAAACTGTTACCAAGGCAAGGTCCAACTTCATTTTGGCGGAAAATTTAGTCATGACTTGTGGTTTGAGCGACTTTTAACATGTGTGGGCTTTGGGCCTGGGTGATTTGAATTCGTACCTTGAACAACATATAGACTACAGCTTGGCTTGTGGACATGGACTTATCTCTGAACTTAAATTTTCTCTTTTCCGCTTATATAATTTGAACCAGTAACTCAAACTGCTTAATCGACTCCACTTATATTGAGTTTTGTGAAAATATGAATTGGCAATATTTTCGAAAGAACAAATGTTGACTAGATTATGATTTATGCCTAATAAAGATAATTGGAAAGTCAGTATTGAAAAGTATTAAGAGAATAGCATCATGATATTGTCACCAAGATCAACCACTTAGAAAGTAGAAACGCCATGCTAAAGTCACCATAATATCCCAAAGCCGGCACCAACTTTCAAGTTACCAGAAACAGAACACTTTTACGACATGCAAAGTAGTAAAGATTACATATCCATTTTTTTATTCCATAAGAAACATAATATCATGGAAAGAAGTATGACATAGACATTTGAATTAAGATAGAAGATAGGACCTAATCACCTGAAAAAGGATCATTAACACTACAAGGAGAACTCCAATTGCCATAGCACTCCCATAATAGAATACCAATGACTTGCCCAGAATGGAGGCCGAACTCATCAACACCATGCCCAGGATTAAAAAGATTATGCGGTACAGAAAGAATTCTGCAGGGGGGAGGGGGAGGTTTAGAGTCTATCTTCTTCCTCAAGCAAATAAGGTTAAAATTGAATTTCTCCCACTTTATTTTTCTTTTGCAGTTCACAGTACAGAAGTACTTACCTTCTTCAATCGATACCTCAAAACTTTCCAAGGATAACCCAGATGTTCTAATATCTAAAAGCTTGTGGTCAAATGGCGACATGGATTGAGCCCAAGAACCCTTGGCAACTTTCTCCCACTGACTTTGCGGACACATCCCTATCCCAAGTGACATGTTCCTGCAAAGCCATAGTATTTAGAAGCTTAATCCAATCCAGTATAGAGTATATCTGTGTTCTTCACTCATACGAAATTGCAATTTTTGTAGGCTAGATCACGCCCAAAAAAAATAATCTGTTCTATTATGAATAACAATATATATAAGCATCTAATGAAAGTTGGTTTTTTACACACAAACAAACCATAATAATCTTATACAAAATTATAACACACTCACCTGTGAAAACAAACCTCAACATTTGGTATCCGAGCACTTGAACTTATCATTGAAACCTTCACTTTCACTGTGTGTGCAACCTTCCTCAGATTTTTAATCCTCAATAACCCTTGGATGTATACTCTTTCACAAACCACCACAGTTCCAGGTTTGGAACCTGGAGAATTTTTCACAGGCAAGCCACGAGATAGTTGCAGAGTTGTGGATTCAGAGACAACTGAAGAGCCCAGGAATATGAGTAAGCAATATTTTAAGAAAAAAAATGGCAGAGCGTATTTGTAATTCAAAATGCTATGAATCAATAAATCCAATATCATGATTTTTCAGTTGTATCAAAAAATTTGCATGAGAACATTCTTGTGAACCGAAAAGGTTTACTGACAAAGAACAACGTAAAACTGTTAGTCTATTATACTTCTCTTCTCTCACTTACATCCAATGACAATGGTACAAGAACCTTTTTCCAAACGAAAATTAAAAGGAAATAAGAAATACATGATAACAGCCTTAGTTACCATTTACCAACACAAATATAAAACTAAAAACGTACAAATTGTTCAAATAATATTCACATCGTTTAGTATATATTCCATTAATGAATTAGTGGGGCATAAAAAATTTCTTATACTCACGAAATCAGAAATCAAAAGTTATTGAAGAAGTTATAACTTATATCCAAGAAGGTAATAGAAGGGGCAATTCAATTTATTTGAAAATGATGACTAGATAATGAAAACTCAAAAACCCTCATCAAATTTTATGAAATTAAATTGAGAAATAAATAACCTATCTTCCCTCGTAAACCTCCTGATACAGGCCCCAATAGTCTGGTAAAAATGAAAAAAGTAAATAAGTATTTAAAAATATAAAACCTAACCAATTATCTAAGGCACATATCTAATATATATCAATAATCTTGAATCCATAGCACGTACACTAAGGCTAAGGCTGACCCAATTTGTACCATGTAATTGTTGAAGCATAACAACCAAGATGACCACCTTCCTTAACCATTAAGTTAAAATTTTGAATTTCGACAATAGAATTCATCATCATTTAAAATAAAGCAATAAAGAAATCATAGTTTAATCAACACTACATTTCCAAAGAAAATTTTCCCGTGCACCAAGCCATAGCAGTACCAAAAACAAAATCTATAAACGCCCTGTATTGGGGGAGGGCAGAAAAATGCAAAAGTCGAATGCCATTTCTCCATAATTATACTCGAACAATCTCAGCCAAAAACAGAGAGCACGAAAGAAGTCACATTGAAAGTTAAACGGTCCTAAACGAATTAGAAACTCAAAATCTAGTGCAATCGGCAAGAAAAAGAATGCAAGCAGTGGAAAACAAACGCACCAAGACGAAGCGCTTCAGGGTCAGGAGTAGAGTATGCTAAAGCAAAGAACACTGCGAGAAAAAGAAGGCTTGTAGAAGCTCGAAACAGCGTCGAAGGGACCATTTTTTTTTTTTGTGGGGGGGGGGGGGGGGGGGGGGGGGGGGGGGGGGGGGTTCGAAGGACAGAACCAAAGCTCTGGTTTTCCTCTCGAAGCAGAAAAGTAGGACGGTTGGAAGAGGAGAACCCCGGCGGAGAAACGGACGCTAAAATACAGACCCAACCTAGGCCCAACGGACCTAAATTACTGTTTTTTATTTGGACTGAGTTGGCCCAACCTCCAAGCTCATGGCCCAAGCCTATAACTAGCACATTAGGTCAAATTTTGGATTAACCCATTGAATAATTATTTAGAAAGAATTAGACTTTTGAGGGTGGAGTATCGGAGCATCGACTTTTGAAATGGTAATTGATATCTTATCTAATAAACTATATTCAAATTGGCTTTTAAACCAAATGTTTAAACTTATGGGATTGATTTCTCCTCCCCACCCCCCCCCCCCCCCATTGGGTTGATGTTTTAATTCTATCCAAATGGTTGAATTTTCTTATTCATCTAGTGTCAATGCACGGTTTGCATCATGGTAATAAAATCCAAAGTATACTAATAATTAATTATTTATCCTTTCATTATATTAATTAATTGGGTTTAAATATTTGAATTTTTCGTTATAATTTAATATTTTGTGTACAGATTGAAGAAATAGATAAAGAATGATTCAAAATTACAATTTTAGAAGGATATTCAAGCTTCATGAAATATTCCATTCTGGAATCATTCTACAAATAAAGTTGAGACACAATCTCAAGACAGTCAAGATCAAGAATTATGAATTTTTAGACTATTATTTGTAAATAAATAATCAAATAGGAAAAATGCATGTTTCCTAATTGAGTTAGGCTTATAGATAATCCTTTTAAAATAGGATCTCCCAATTGGTTAAGGATTCCTTTATTAGAGATAATTCCTTTTTAAAAGAGGATAAAAAATTATCTCTATAAATTGGAAAGCCCTCTAGAGGAAGAGATCATTTTACATTACATTCTACATTCACTACTACAATTTAGGCCTTCGATGTCAATTGGCAATTTGTAAACGATGATGGATTGCCTCTTTAATGACGTTTTTCAAAAAACGCACTAATTTTGACAGAAATTTTCATAGATTTACAAAAATGTAAACTATGATGGCGGTTCAAAACCATCACCAAAGGGTACATTACAATGTTGGTTCTAATATGTCGTCGAAAGGAGAGAAAATGGCGCGTAGAAAAACAAATAGGCACGTGATTCGATTAGAGGTAAACGACATTGTTTTAGCATAATTGCCATCATAGGCTAGGTTCATAACGATGTCGTTTCGCTTTAACAATTATGATGTCGGTTACAAACCGTCACCAAAAGAGCACCTACAATGGCAGTTATGCACCGTCATCAAAAGGTGTAAAAATGGCGTGTTTTTTTGTTTTAAATAAAATGACGTTGTTTTGGTTTTAATAATAGCGCGATCCTTTATCCAACGACATCATTTAGTGAACCATCACTAAAAGGTTTGCTTAAACAACGTCGTTTGATGGTTTATTTTAAAAATCCATCTTCAAAATGAGTCGTTTTGAGTGTATTGTAGCCCTAGCTCAAAACGACGTCATTTTGGCTTGGGTTTCACTCTCTTCTTCAATTCATCCGTCTTCGATCTGTTGGCCTTCTCACGTTAGGGACCTGTAACCCTTTCCTTCGATGTCGTTGATTGCCTTTCTTTAATCCTCTACATTCATTAGTTCCTTCGATGCCGGCTAACAGCGATAGACAACGGTGGACGATGGAGAACAATGAGACAACGACTAACAGTGCTTAGTGGTCCCAGTGCAAATGAGAAACGTTATATATAAATCTTCCTCACTATCATGACAAATGTCGTTCGAACCTTCACAGTTTTGATCCACAAAGACCCCACATCGAAACTTTTGTCAATTTTTTGTCGTCTTCACAAGGTATTATCTATCTCTCTCTTTGTTTATTAATTATTTGTTTATTCTACTATTTTATCTCAACTTTGGTTATATGAGAACCTAAGTCAATTTTGTAATCAATTTTGATTTGCAAATAACTTTTGACATTTTAACAGTAAATTTTGTACACATCATTTCTATCAAATCTAATCCATTTTAGTTCATGAACTCACGATTGTCTTCCTGAGTGAAAATTTTTCCTAAATTTGTTGAACTATAAATTTATGAAGGGTATTGATTATTGAAGGGATGTTGATAGTGAATGGAATAATCGAATTAAACCCACAGCGGAAGCACAGGAATCATCTTTGATTTATTTAGAATTAAACTAAAATACAAGGATTAAGCATAACATACCTTGAAAATATAATTAAGAAAACTTACTTTTGAGATAAATATGGAGAATCTTCTGGCGGATCTTTATCTCTTCCACAAAGTCTTCCTCGCTATGACTCGAACACAGGACCAAGGCCTGTAGGAGCCTCTTGAAAGAAAATCCACAAAGGATTAAAGAGAAAGAGGTCTAGAGAGAATTCTCTAATTCTCTCTATTGAGGAGATGTGTGTTGTGAAGAATGCACAATGGCTCACCCCTAGGGTCCTATTTATAGTGGTCTAGGGAAAATATTTAAATAATATATTTTAATATCTAATATATTAAAATACATTTATCTAATCAATTTGAATCTTATTCAAACCGTTTAAAATTCTCCTACGACATTTATTTCCTAATTTGAATCCAATTCAAATTTAATAAATATCTTTTATTTAATGTATCTAATATACATTAATTATTTTAATATTTAATGTATCAAATACAATAAATATATTTTTATATTTAATATATCTTATATATTAAATATTAATTTGAACACTTCACATTAAATATTAATTTGAACATTTCAAATTAAATATTAATTTGAACATTAATTATTTTAATATTTAATGTAGCAAATACAATAAATATATTTTCCTCTTTTATATTTAATATATCTAATATATTAAATATTAATTTGAACATTTCAAATTTTTCTTTCAACTAAATTGATCATTTTAGTGTTTCTATGAGCTAGCAATGTGACCTTATGGACCTACAGATTATAAGCTCCAATGATACAAAATTAATTAATTAAACTCTTTAATTAATCAATTTTCATTCATTAACTCTAGGGTCACTCCACTATAGACCTAAAGTTGCACTCTTATGCACTGTAGGACAAGTTGTGTTCATTGATATAATCACTACATGCAAGTCGATCCTTCACGAGTTGTTCGTAATTACAGCTGGGTCAAAAGTCTGTTTTACCCCTATAATTAAATATTGCACCTTAAGTACCATTGATCCTCTAATGAATAATTTGTTTATAATCTAATTATAAACTAAGTCCCTCTCGGGCCAATGAGAGGGTGGGGCCCCATTGTTCAAGTCCCGAAATCAGCACTTAAGGGAACTACTCATCTGCTTACCCTATATGGGAAGGAGTGAATTCCATCTTGTGAGATTATGTTCCCAGCTCCCTATTTGGTCAAGTCCCCAAAATGGTAGGCATATTGAATCGGCTAAAAAAGTCACTCTCACCCATGCAAATCAAAGGATAAACCTTCACAAGCAGGAGTTCATAACTCACTCAGGATTAAGATTGAGTCGCATATGATCATCCTAATGAAATATTAATCTTCTCAATTAACGGATTTATAAAGAGAGATTAAATATTTCGTGGTCCAATCTTATACAAACTCATTGTATAAGATACCCCCACTCACATGTCTCCACATGAATGATTTGGATCAAATCATTTGTAACTATTACAAAGTGGACCATATCAATAGTGTTACCAGGATAAGGCACCTAACCTTATCCATATACTATGACTCTTTAGGTTATTTCTTGAACACGATCCTCCTGTATGTCAACCACATACTGTTCAAGATTATACTAATAACCTTAGATTTTTCATATAATGGATAATATTATATTGCAAATAAAATAATCAAAATTATTATTAATTATTAATTAATTAATTAATTACGAGGCTTTAGGGCATAAATCCCAACAGATAGGATAATGTAGGTTGTGAGATTATAGATAGGTAATACCGAGCTATTGCATTTAAGTTGACATAATTAGTTGTTCAATAATTTTTTTTCCCTTTGAGTTAGAATATGAAATATGGAGTTCTTAAGATGAGGAAGGGATTTATTAAATTCTAAAGCGAAGCTGATCTAATGCATCACAAGAAAGGATGGAAAATTTAAGGGCCTGTTTGGAGCGTGGGTTATAATAACATAAGTTATAATAGTCTGTGGAGTACTTTACACCCCAAACACAGACTATTATAACTCATACTAAACAATTATGCATTTTAAACATTATCATATAACTCCACATACTATTATAACCCACAGACTATTATAACCTATGTTATCATATAACTCCACAAACTGTATGCATTTATCTCTCTTTCTCAGAGTAAACTCCTATTTTTTGCTTGATATTGTGGTTTGCTTTTATCTGTTAGCCCTTCCAGTCTCCTTAGTCATTCTTTCATTCAATGTATCATTCAAGACAGTAGATATTGAATGAGAGGGATCATGAGGCTATGCAAGACATGGTTAAGAAAAGGCTTGAAAGAATTAATAGCTACTACCTATACTAACAAGGTGCACCTTCCTTTTCAGTGGCTCAATCATAGGAACTTCAAAATTAAGCGTGCTTGGCTTGAAGCAATCCTATATTGGGTGACCTCCTAGGAGTTTTCTTAGGAAGTATGTGAGTGAGGACAAAGCATACTGAAAGGACTCGTGTTGGTTTGTGGGGACAGCTTCACTCTCGCAAGCAGCTCAAGACAAGTAGGTAGCATGGTCAGGTCGTAAGGGATGCATGGTAATGTCGGGGCCATCAGGCGTCGAATCCGAATTCTAAATCCTGGTCCGAATCCTGGGCTTGGAGCGTTACATTTCATATAATAGATAATATTATATTGCAAATAAAATAATCAAAATTACTATCAATTATTAAATAAATCATTAATTATGAGGCTTTAGGGCATAAATCCCAACAATCTCCCACTTGCACTAAAGTCGGCAAGACATGTATCCAAAGGCATACTATATACTCAACATGTTCTCTCACTTGCCCTAGCAAAGATGAGACATGTCTCGTAATCCTAGACATTCTAGGTGACTTTCAAATACTTTAGCCTGAAGAGTCTTTTTATATAGATCTAAAGGACTGTCGTTAAAAGTCATCTTGATCACTACCATGATTCTTTTTCTCTCTTGATATGATTCCCTATACATTGATGTTTTCTAATTTCCTTAATATTAGTCTTTGCACCACTATTATCATAATAAAGATGATAGACTAAATCATATCTGAAAACACCTTTCATATCTTCAAGGAACTATTTGAGTCAAACAAGTCTTTTTGTTGCTTTACAAACAAAACAATTTAACTTGTTTACCATACGTCACCACCTAGAGTAAAATTTATCTTTACATAGATTTCATAAATCTTTGTAAGAACCAGTGTATCTTGTAAAGATCAAATCTTTAACTCCATACACAAAAATTTCTCATCATCTATAGATAATTTGAGAAAGTTTTTAATTTTCTACTCTATGGTCATACCATTTGTTTAACTAATATATGCTAACCAATTGTATATTAAATGTTCAGTCTCATTTATGCATATCATATACTCTCAACATTTGAGGTGTCTTAGGATACTTTTCCTTAGACATAAATATCAATTATTTGACAACAATTTTGTCAATATAAGATGTTTGAGACAAAGTTAACATTTTGTCCTTAAAATCTCCATTGTAGACATGTAAAATATACCGAGTCATTCCAAATCACTCATTTGAAATTAGTTACTTAGTCAACTTTTTATGTTAGATAGACATCTTACATCATTCATAATGAGTAAAATATCATCAACATAAAACATGAGAAAAATTCACTAAGCAATTAATGATTTTTTTGTCTATACAAGCTTCATTAATATTTATCCAAAGTCATAGATTTTGATACTTTTATCAAACCTTATATTCAAATATCTAATGGCAAAATTCATTTCATAAATGAACCTTTATTCTTTTAATCTTTGAAAATAAACCTCTCTATTGATTTGTGTAGATGCATTATCTAAGATTTCTTTTCATAAAAGTCTAAACATTCGTTTTCATATCTCATATGCAACAATGAATTAAATAATGCCTACATACTCTAGTATGGCAACAAGTGAGAAAGTTTACTCTCAGTCTACATTCTCCTATTAGGTTTACCTTTCGCCATTAGTCTCACTTTAAGGGCAATAAGCCTTCAACTTTGTCATCTAACATGCCAACTTGGGCTTCAATTAAGTTCTTGTAAAGGTTGAATCATCTCATAATTCTCCCACTACGATAAGGCTTATCCAATTCATGACTAGAATCTATTTAACTTTTAAATGTAATTAAATTGTTAACAACTTATGTTAACTATTTAGTGATTTCACTTGGGACCAATTTATTAACATTATCTCATCTTATTAAAGGTTTGTAGTCTTTTATTTGACATTCCATATAGAAAAATGATATTTGTCATACAAATCCCTTATTCTGTTTAAGAACTAGATAAAAGACCATTTTGTACTCCTTAGAGGTGACCTACACTTAAGCATATTTTTTAACACATTCAGCCTCTTTGGATTGTTTCAGCACGTATGCTTAATAATCCTAAATATTGAAGTGTTGAAAACTAACTTTACTACTCTTTTATAAATCCAAAATTGTCTCGTAGACACTTTGGAGGGAATAATGTTCACTATACAATCTCTATTGCATATCTTAACCAGAGTTTGGTAATGGTGTGTAACTCATTATTGATGTGACCATGTCTAACAATGTCTTATTTCTCCTCTTGCAGCACAATTTCACACATTTGGTATTAAGAGTTGGGATACAATCTCACTTTCTATCAACTAATCTTAGTACGTAAGGTTCTTGTACTTTCCACTCTGATTTGATCATAATGTCCTGATAGACTTACCTAATCAATTTTCAACTTTAGCCTTAATTTTCTTGAAGTTTTCAAAAATTTAGACTTATGTTGTATTAAGTAAAAATACTTGTACCTTGAATGATCATCAACTAGAGTGATGAAATATTCATGAGTTTATTTGGCCTTTATATTCACTAGACCACTTGGGTCAGAATGTGTAAGCCCAAAGTATTCTTTGGCCTTGTAGTCTTATCTAATAAAGCCCCAATGATTATCTTGCATGAAAAACAAGATCTACAGACAAGTAAAGTAATTAACTAACTTTTAGCGAATTACCTCTTACTAGTCCTATTCAAGTTGATGTTAATCAATCTTAACCGCCAAATTCAAGTATCATCTTTTAGGAGAAAACAATGTCTTTCTATTCTGGATTCTATAATCCTAAATATCTCAGTATTTTGTAATATAGCATATGTCAACATTTTAACATATACAAATTGTTCTTATTTTCAGCTAAATGTATTTTCAAACAATTTTGAAAATATGAAATTTATTACTTCAAAGTAATTCATGCTATATGAACATTTTAGTAATAAGGTTCAAGAAATTGAATTTCTCTTATGGTTACTAAAAACACCATATTCAGCACTAAGTAACAATCTTTACTTAATGACATCTTAATGTCTCCCACTACATAACTAAGATGGGCTCCTAGTGGCAACCTGTAGAAACTATTCTACAAGCTAAGTATTTTCCAAGAATCGCAGATTAAATGTAATGAAGAATAAATATTGATAGTATATCTTATATCAAATATCTAGGTGGCGTTATTTATATTCCACCAAAAATCTAGTAAGTCAAATTTACTTTCATTTCTATTTTTTTGCATAGAGCCATTTCAAAACTTCCTCTCATTATGATTGTTCTTGCTAGTTTAGAAACTACTTCCTTATATATAGTTTCAGTCATTTGGTTTCTTTTCTTAGATTTTTGTAATAGTTAAATTCAAGATAATTTAGACAATTGTCTAAATTTAGCTTCTATTGACTTCCATATCTCATATGTTATTGTCATTTTTTTTAATCTTCGAAGCTTGACATCTAACATGTCAACTAGGAGATACGTACAAGCTATCTCGTTTACTTTTGATTCATTAATCATGTGCTTCACGAATAATTCAATTAGCATTGGCAACAGGTTTTGAGAACATTTCTCAATAAAGATAAATTCAAAATTTTACACTACTATTATAGTGTTAACATTACTTTTCCAAGTAATAAAATTTTCTCAATTTTGACTTATCAGTAATAAAATTAAAATTAAGAGAAATAGTCATAATATTGAAATATATAAAACATATTATTTAACATCATACAAAAAATTATTCATTCAATTTTAGCACCCAAAAAAAAAATTGAAAAATGAACCCTATAAATCATTTCTAATGCTATAGTACTTTAGTGAGCTATAACAAGTGCCACCATAGGGTAGATTCCTTCACTAACTGAAACAATCTCAACCAACTATTATTCAGTAATAACTCTTATTCCTATCGAAGGGAATAATCTAATTAAACTCAAACGGAAGCGTAGGAATCAGTTTGAGTTTATTTAGAATTAATTAATAATATTATGGTTAAGCATAACATACCTTGAAAATATGGAGATTCTTCTGGCGAATCTTTATCTCTTCCACAAAGTCTTCCTCGCTATGACTCGAACACAAGACCAAGGCTTGTGGGAGCCTCTTGAAAGAAAATCCACAAGGGATTAAAGAGGAAGAGGTCTAGAGAGAATTCTCTAATTCTCTCTATTGAGGAGATGTGTGTTGTGAAGAATGCACAATGGCTCACCCCTAGGGTCCTATTTATAGTGGTCTAGGAAAATATTTAAATAATATATTTTAATATCTAATATATTAAAATACATTTATCTAATTAATTTAAATCTCATTCAAACCGTTTAAAATTCTCTTACGACATTTATTTCTTAATTTGAATCCAATTCAAATTTAATAAATATCTTTTATTTAATGTAGCTAATATACATTAATTATTTTAATATTTAATGTATCAAATACAATAAATATATTTTCCTCTTTTATATTTAAAATATCTGATATATTAAATATTAATTTGAACACTTCAAATTAAATATTAATTTAAACATTTCAAATTTTTCTTTCAACTAAATTGATATTTTTAGTATTATTATGAGCTAGCAATGGGACCTTATGGACCTACAGATTATAAGCTCCAATGATACAAAATTAATTAATTAAACTCTTTAATTAATTAATTTTCATTCATTAACTCGAGGTCACTCCACTATAGACCTAGAGTTGCGCTCTTATGTGGTAGGACAAGTTGTGTCCATAGATATAATCATTACATACAAGTCGATCCTTCACGAGTTGTTCGTAATTACAGCTGGGTCAAAAGTCCGTTTTACCCCTATAATTACATCGTGCACCTTAAGTACCACTAATTCTCTAATGAACAATCTATTTATAATCTAATTATAAACTAAGTCCCTCTCGGGCCAATGAGAGGGTGGGGCCCCATTGTTCACGTCCCGAAATCAGCACTTAAGAGAACTACTCATCTACTTACCCTATATGGGAAAGAGTGAATTCTATCTTGTGAGATTATGTTCCCAACTCCCTATTTTGTCAAGTCCCCAAAATGGTAGGCATATTGAATCGGCTATAAAAGTCACTCTCACCCATGCAAATCAAAGGACAAACCCTCACAGGCAAAAGTTCATAACTCACTCAGGATTAAGATTGAGTTGCATATGATCATCCTGATGAAATATTAGTCTTCTCAATTAATGGATTTATAAAGAGAGATTAAATATTTCGTGGTCCAATCTTATACAAACTCATTGTATAAGATACCCCCACTCACATGTCTCCACATGAATGATTTGGATCAAATCATTTGTACCTATTACAAACTGGGCCATATCAATAGTGTTACCAGGATAAGGCACCCAACCTTATCCATATACTATGACCATTTAGGTTATTTCTTGAACATGTTTCTCCCGTATGTCAGCCACATACTGTTCAAGATTACAATAATAACCTTGGATTTTTCATATAATGGATAATATTATATTGCAAATAAAATAAACAAAATTATTATTAATTATTAAATAAATTATTAATTACGAGGCTTTAGGGCATAAATCCCAACAATCTCCCAGTTGCACTAAAGCTGGTGAGACATGTATCCTAAGGCATACTCTATTCCCAACATGTTCTCCCACTTGTCCTAGCAAAGATGAGATATGTCTCGTAATCCTAGACATTCTAAGTGACTCTCAAACACTTTTGCCTAGAGAGTTTCTTTATATAGATCCAAAGAACTGTCGTTAAAAGTCATCTTGGTCACTACCATGATGTTTTCTCTCTCTCTTGATATGATTCCCTATACATTGGTATTTTCTAATTTCCTTAATATTAATCTTTGCACCACTATTATCATAAGAAAAATGATAGACTAAATCATATTTGAAACACCTTTCAAATCTTCAAGGAACTATATGAGTCATACAAGTCATTTTGTTGCTTCACAAGCAAAACAATTTAACTTATATATCATACTCCACCACCTAGGGTAAAATTTATTTTTACATAGATTTCCTAAACTTTGCAAGAACTAGTGTATCTTGTAAAGATCAAATCTTTAACTCCATACACAAAAATTTCTCATTATCCATAGATAATTTGAGAAAGTTTTTAATTTTCTACTCAATGGTCATATCATTCGTTTAACTGATATATACTAACCAATTGTATATTAAATGTTCAGTCTCATTTCTATATATCATATACTTTTAACATTTGAGGTGTCTTAGGATACTCCTCCTTAGACATAAATATCAAATATTTGACAACAATTTTGTCAATATAAGATGTTTGAGACAAAGTTAACATTTTGTCCTTAAAATCTCCATTTTGGACATGTAAAATATACTAAGTCATTCCAAATCACTTATTTGGATTTGGTTACTTAATCAACTTTTTATGTTAGACAAACATCTTACATCATTCATAATGAGTAAAATATCATCAACATAAAACATGAGAAAAATCCGCTAAGCAATTAATGAGTTTCTTGTCTATACAAGCTTCATTAATATTTATCCAAAGTCATAGATTTTGATACTTTTATCAAAACTTATATTCAAAGATCTAATGGTAAAATTCATTTCATAAATGAACCTTTATTATTTTGCAAACTTTTTGCTTTTGATTTTTGAAAATAAACATGTCTGATTGATTTGTGTAGATGCATTATCTAAGATTTCTTTTCATAAAAGAATTCTAAACATTTTTTTATATATCACATATACAACAATGAATTAAATAATGCTTACAGACTTCAGTATGGCAACAAGTGAGAAAATTTACTCGCAGTCTACTTTCTCCTATTAGGTTTAACCCTTTGCCATTAGTCTCACTTTGCAGGTAATAGGCTATCAACTTTGTCATCTAACATGACAATTTCGGCTTCAATTAAGTCCTTGTATAGGTTGAGTCATCTCATAACTCTCCCACTACAATGAGGCTTATCCAATTTATGACTTGGATCCATTTGACTTTCAAATATAATTAAATTATTAACAACTTTTTGTTAACTATTTAGTGGCTTCACTTGGAACCAATTTATTAAAACTAGCTCACTTTATTAAAGGTTTGTAGTCTTTTATTTGACATTTCTTATAAAAATGATATTTGTCATACAAATACCTTATTCGTTTTAGGACTACATAAAAGACCATTTTATACTCCTTAGGGGTGACCTACACTTAGGCTTATCTTTGAACATATACAAGCTTTTTAGGCTTGTGTTCAGCATGTGAGCTTAACATTCCCAAATGGTGAAGTGTTGTAAACTAGCTTTACTACTCTTCTATAGTCTTAAAATTGTCTCGAAGACACTTTTGGAGGGAATCATGTTCACCATGCAATCTCTATTGCATTTCCTATCTGGAGTATGGTAATGGTGTGTAACTTGTTACTGATGTGACCATGTCTAACAAGGTCATGTTTCTCCTCTTGCAGCACAATTTCACAAAATTGTACTTGGTATTAAGATAATTGGGATAAAAACTCATTTTCTATCAATTAGTTTTAGTACATAAGGTTCATGTACTTTCTATTATGATCTTATCATAATATCTTGATAGATTTAATTACCTAATCGATTTTTTAAACTTTAGTCTTAATTTTTTTGAACTTTTCAAAAATTTAGACTTATGTTGTATTAGGTAAAGATACTTATACCTTGAATGATCATCAACTAGAATGATGAAATATTCATGACTTTATTTGACTTTTACATTCACCATACCACTTGGGTCAGAATGTGTAAGCCCAAAATATTCTTTGGCGTTCTAGCCCTATCTAATAAAGGCCCAATGATTATCTTGCATGAAATGCAAGATCTACAGACGGGTAAAGTAATTAACTAACTTTTTAGAGAATTACCTCTTACTAGTCTTTTCATTCTATTCAAGTTGATGTTAATCAACCTTAATAGCCAAAGTCAAGTATCATCTTTTAGGAGAAAATAATGTCTTTCTATTTTGGATTCTATAATCCTGAATATCTCAGTATTTTGTAGTATAGTATATGTCAACATTTTTAACATATACAAATTGTTCTTATTTTCAATTGAATGTATTTTCAAACAATTTTGAAAATATAAACTTTCATACTTCAAAGTAATTCATACTATATGAACATTTTTGTAATAAAGTTCAAGAAATTTAATTTCTCTTATGGTTACTAAAAATACCATATTCAGTATTATGTAACAATTTTACTTAATGACATCTTAATGTCTCCCACTATACTAACTGAGATAGGCTTCCTGGTGCTAACTTGTAGAAACTATTCTACATGTTAAACATTTTCCAAGAATTACATATTAAATGTAATGAAGAATAATTCTTGATAGTAGATCTTATATCGACTATCTATGTGGCATTATTTATATTCCACCAAAAATCTAGTAAATCAAATTTACTTTCATTTATATTTTTCTTCCTAGAGGTATTTCAAAAATTCCTCTTATTATGAATGTCCTTGCTAATTTAGGAACTATTTCCTTTTATATAGCTTCAATCATTTAGTTCCTTTACTTGGATTTTTGTAATATTTAGTTTTGAGATCATTTAGACAACTTTCTAAATTTAGCTTATGTTGAATTCAACATCTCATATGTTGTTGTCATTTTCTTTATCTTCTAAATTTGACATCTAACATGTCAACTAGGAGAATACGTACAAGCTATCTTATTTACTTTTGATTCATTAATCATGTGCTTCACGAACAATTTGAATAGCATTAGCAACAGGTTTTGAGAATATTTCTCAATAAAGACATTTAAAATTTTACACTACCATTATAGTGTTAATGTTACATTTCCAAGTAATAAAATTTCTCAATTTTGACTTATCAGTAATAAAATTAAAATTATGAGAGAAACTGACAGAATATTGAAATATATAGTATATAATTTAACATCATGCAAATAATTATCCATTCAATTTTAGCATAGAAATCAAACAATTTGAAAAAATGAATCCTATAAATCATTTCTAATACTATGGTACTTTAGTGAGTTAGAATAAGTGCCGCCGTAGGATAGGTCAAGTATTCATTCACTAAACTGAGACAATCTCAACCAAGTATTATACCAGAATAACTCTTATTCCTATAATATTTAGTTACCATTTGGTTAAGGACATCATTAACAACTTTTAGATCCCGTAGTTTTATCCCAACAAGTGCCGCCGTAGGGTAGGTCAAGTATTGGAAACAAAACTACAATCCTATCCTTCTCAGGAGTTCACCCTGATATTGGCCCATGCAAACACCTTCCGTAGGGGGACGGTCCAAAAATCGTCACGAGGCCCTGCATGAATCTCACGATGTGAACCAATGATGGAGACCGTAGAATATGTTGACACATTTCCTTCTCCCACTTACTATTTTGAAATAGGGTTTTCTCTTACTTAGACAAATTAGACTAATCTCATTTATCTAAGTTCATCAATCTACCTTTCATAACCCTTATGTTGTTAGATTGATTATAATGTAAATTGCTAAGTTTTTTAAAAAAAAAAAAAAAAATCACATTATGAGCATGCTTAGTGAAAATAAATAAAATTTGACTAATTCAACTCCCAAGTCGGTTCCTAGTTAGAAGTGTTCCCTTTCGGTCAGCTTAAATACCCCAGTCTAGACAGAACCTTCCATAGACAGAGTTCCATTATAGTCAATTTTTATTTCAAATTCATTAATCTTTAATTAACTATTAATTATTAGATTAATGAACATAAGTGAATTTATAAATAAATGTTTTTAATCCTATTAAAAAATAATTCACTTACTAGATAATCTTAAAATTCTATCATTTTAACCCTTTAAAAAAAATTAAAAAATCATCATGGATATTTTATTCTAATTCTATTAGAAAAAATAAAAGATAAATTAAATTAAAAATTTTAAACTATGGATAATCTTGAAATTCTACCATTTTAAACCCTTTAAAACTAAATTAAAAGATTATTCTAAATTCTAACAAATAAAGATATATTAAATTCAAATTTTAAACTATTTAAAGCATGAATTAGAAATATCTTTATTTTAAGAAAATCCTAATCTCATTAGGATATATCCTAATTTAATTTTCCAAATTATATTCAAAGATATGGAAAATGTAAGCATATTAAGAAAATATCTCAATTCTATTAGGAAACATTCTAATCAAATTTTCCAATATAACAATTATATTAAAAAATTAATCTTAATTCTATTAGGAAACAACCTAATCAAAATTTTCAAATATAACAATTATATTAAAAAATAGATAAGATGCATGATCTTGCTTAACCTATGGTGGGATTTTAAATTTAAATGACATACTTTATGCAACAATCAAACAATTGAAAACATACAACTCATGCATAATCTATACTATATAAATGGCGCTTGAGGGGAGAAACTTTTGATTTCCATTTTTGCCCCTTCTTAATTTGAAGACTTTCATTATGCCCTTCTTAATTGAAAGATTTTTAATTTTGTCCTCAATTTGAATAAAGATCCTAAAATCTCTACGGATCTCTAATTTTTAAATGAATATTCATAAATTAATATTTAAAACTTCTTAAATTCATATTTAGAATAAAGATTAAAAGATGAGATTTTTTTTAATAAATTAATATTTAGAATACAAAAAATTATTCATTAAATTTAGCACAAAAATAAAAAAAAAATTGAAAAATGAACCATATAAATCATTTATAATGTTATAGTACTTTAGTGAGCTATAACAAGTGCCACCATAGGGTAGATTCCTTCACTAAACTGAAACAATCTCAACCAACTATTATTCAGTAATAACTCTTATTCCTATTGAAGGGAATAATCTAATTAAACCCAAACGGAAGCGTAGGAATCGGTTTGAGTTTATTTAGAATTAATTAATAATATTATGATTAAGCATAACATACCATGAAAATATGGAGATTCTTCTGGCGAATCTTTATCTCTTCCACAAAGTCTTCCTCGTTATGACTCGAACACAAGAGCAAGGCTTGTGGGAGCCTCTTGAAAGAAAATCCACAAGGGATTAAAGAGGAAGAGGTCTAGAGAGAATTCTCTAATTCTCTCTATTGAGGAGATGTGTGTTGTGAAGAATGCACAATGACTTACCCCTAGGGTCCTATTTATAGTGGTCTAGGGAAAATATTTAAATAATATATTTTAATATCTAATATATTAAAATATATTTATCTAATCAATTTGAATCTTATTCAAACCGTTTAAAATTCTCCTATGACATTTATTTCCTAATTTGAATCCAATTCAAATTTAATAAATATCTTTTATTTAATGTATCTAATATACATTAATTATTTTAATATTTAATGTATTAAATACAATAAATATATTTTCTTCTTTTATATTTAATATCTGATATATTAAATATTAATTTGAACACTTCAAATTAAATATTAATTTAAACATTTCAAATTTTTCTTTCAACTAAATTGATCTTTTTAGTGTTACTATGAGCTAGCAATGGGACCTTATGGACCTACAGATTATAAGCTCCAATGATACAAAATTAATTAATTAAACTCTTTAATTAATTAATTTTCATTCATTAACTCTAGGTCACTCCACTATAGACCTAGAGTTGCACTCTTATGCACTGTAGAACAAGTTGTGTCCATAGATATAATCATTACATACAAGTCGATCCTTCACGAGTTGTTCGTAATTACAGCTGGGTCAAAAGTCCGTTTTACCTCTATAATTACATCTTGTACCTTAAGTACCACTGATTCTCTAATGAACAATTTGTTTATAATCTAATTATAAACTAAGTCCCTCTCGGGCCAATGAGAGGGTGGGGCCTCATTATTCAAGTCCCGAAATCAGCACTTAAGGGAACTACTCATCTACTTACCCTATATGGGAACGAGTGAATTCCATCTTGTGAGATCATGTTCCCAGCTCCCTATTTGGTAAAGTCCCCAAAATGGTAGGCATATTGAATCGGCTATAAAAGCCACTCTCACCCATGCAAATCAAAGGACAAGCCCTCACAGGCAGGAGTTCATAACTCACTCAGGATTAAGATTGAGTCGCATATGATCATCCTGATGAAATATTAGTCTTCTCAATTAACGGATTTATAAAGAGAGATTAAATATTTCGTGGTCCAATCTTATACAAACTCATTGTATAAGATACCTCCACTCACATGTCTCCACAGGAATGATTTGGATCAAATCATTTGTAACTATTACAAACTGGGCCGTATCAATAGTATTACCAGGATAAGGCACCCAACCTTATCCATATACTATGACCTTTTAGGTTATTTCTTGAACATGATTCTTCCGTATGTCAACCACATACTGTTCAAGATTACAATAATAACCTTAGATTTTTCATATAATGGATAATATTATATTGCAAATAAAATAATAAAAATTATTATTAATTATTAAATAAATTATTAATTACGAGGCTTTAAGGCATAAATCCCAACACCTATAATATTTAATTACCATTAATTTGGTCAAAAACGTTATTAACGACCTTAATAAGCCAATTGTACGTGTGACTCATCATTTTAGATCTCATAGTTTTATCCCAACAAGTTCCATCGTAAGGTAGGTCAAGTATTGGAAACAAAACTACAATTCTATTCTCTCAGGAGTTCACCTTGATATTGACCCATGTAAACACCTTCCATAGGGGGACGGTCCAAAAGTCGCTGCGAGGCCCCACATGAATCTCACAATGTGAACCAATGATTGAGACCGTAGGATATGTTGACACATTTCCTTCTCCCACTTACTATTTTGAAATAGGGTTTCTCTTACTTAGATAAATTAGACTAATCTCATTTATCTAAGTTCCTCAGTCTACCTTTCATAATCCTTATGCTGTTAGATTGATTTTAATGTGAATTACCTAGTTTTTAAACTATTTCAAAAAATTAATCACATTATGAGCATGCTTAATGAAATTAAATAAAATTTGACTAATTCAACTCCTAGGTCCGTTCCCAGTTAGAGGTGTTCCCTTTCAGTCAGCTTACATACCTCAGTCTTAGACATAACCTTCCATAGACAGAGTTCCCTTATAGTCAATTTTTATTTCAAATTCATTATTTTTTAATTAACTATTAATTTTTAGATTAATGAACCTAAGTGAATTTAAGTAATATAATTAGTCCTATTAAAAAACTAATTCACTTATTGGATAATCTTAAAATTCTATCATTTTAAACCCTTTAAAACAAATTAAAAGATCATCCTAGATATTTTATTCTAATCATATTAGAAAAAATAAAAGATAAATTAAATTCAAAACTTAAACTATTTTATCTTTGAATTAAATTATCTTTATTTATGGAAGATCTAATATTATTGAGCAATTAAAAGATCTAATCTTATTTCGAAAGAATCTAATCTCATTAGGAAACAAATAAATATTAATTAAATTCAAATTTTAAACTTTTTAAAGCATGAATCACAATATCTTTATTTTAAGGAAACGCTAATCTCATTAGGAAATATCCTAATCCTATTAGGAAAACATGGATTCCAATTATGAAAAGAAATATCCTAATTTAATTTTCCAAATATAACAATTATAATCAAAGATATGGAAAATATAAACTTATTAGGAAAACATCTTAATTCTATTAGGAAATATCATAATCAAAATTTCCAAATATAACAATTAAGATGAATGATCATGCTTTACCTATGATGGAATTTTAATCTAAATGGCATGCTTTATGTAGCAATCAAATACTTTAAAACATACATCACATGCATAATTAAATTTAAAAAATAGCAAAATTGACCAACATATTTAGCATATTCTAGGAGATTGAAGACAAATTAAATTGCAAAATTCAAACCCGATCTTCAAAAAAAAATTCTCTTGGCCATCCAAACTTAGGTTAACCAAAAATAGCAGCAACCATTCGAAATTTTGCATCCACCAATTGACCAAAAATTTGAGGAACCATTAACAAAAAAACTTTCAATTTTACGGTGAAGTTGTCTATTTTTTTTAAAAAAAATCTTATTTCAATTTGAATTAAAATATTATCTCAATTTGAATTGAAATCTTATAGCAATTTGAATTGAAATCTTATCTCAATTTCAATTGAAAACTAATCCCAATTTCAATTTGTATTGAATTTTAATTTGAATTTGAATTGAAATCAATTGGCTGCTTATTGGGAATTCCACCATGAATGATTTTTTTTAATTGAAAAAAAAACTTAACACCGGGGGATTTTACATTTGATCTAATAAATGTAGAACTAATGCCAAATATTCCCTTACAATCAAATTTGCAATCACATATCACATATATGAACAAATTTAAAATACCCACCATACGAACTTATAATTCTAAATAAAAATCAAAGTAGACTCTGATACCAATTGATAGGAATAAACACTTCATTTTGTAGCTGAAGCATTGAATCGTCTTTGATTTTATTTAAAATTAAACTCAAAAAATAAGATTAAGCAAACTTACTTGGAGTAAATATGGAGATATTTTATGACAATTGTTTACTTCTCGTGTTCCAAGACTTCCACAAAAGTCGTCCTTGCTATGACTCAAACACATAACCAAGGCTTATGGGAGCCTCTTGAAAGAAAATCCATAAGGGATTGAAGATGAAGAGATCTAGAGAGAATTCTCTAATTCTCTATTGAGAAGATGTGTGTTGTGTCTAATGACTCAACCCAAAGGGTCCTATTTATAAAAACCAAACTCTTTGCCATAATTAAAATATTATATTTTAATATCTAATATATTAAAATATATCTTATACTTATTTGAATCTCATTCAAATCTCCTACAATATTTATTTATTTCAATCTTATTCAAATGTATCAAACACAATAAATATGTTTTCCTCTTTTATATTTAATATATCTAATATATTAAATATTAATTTGAACACTTCAAATTAAATATTAATTTGAACATTTCAAATTTTTCTTCCAACTAAATTATCTTTTAGTGCTACTATGAGCTAGCAAGGGGACCTTATGGACCTACAGATTATAAGTTTCAATGATACAAAAGTATGTAATTAAACTCTTTGATTAATTAATTTTCATTTATTAACTATATGGCACTCCACTATAGACCTGGAGTTGCACTCTTATGCATAGAGATGTCCATTTTTTTCTTAGGGACGGGGTCCCGCGGGGATCCGCCTTAACAGGGTGGGGAATGGGAGAGGGAGTGGGGGAAAAAAATTTCCCGCTAGCTAAATTGGGACAGGGACGGGGAGCGTATTCCCTGTCCTCGTTTCCCGCCTCATTTAATAATTTTTTTATATTTTTATTTTATTTTTTTAATATATATGTGTGTGTGTATAAGTATATATATGTCATTTAAAATTTTGTTGTTAATGATTTAAATAATTGGATATATTTGAATTATATAGTTTAACATTTTAATTATATGTATGGATTAATTGGATAATTTGATATGTAATATTGTTTTATTTTTATTAGGAGGTTCAAGAATTTTATCTCTAAATAGATATTTTTTAATAGAAAATTAACTATTTAAATTAATATTTTTGGTGTATAACTGTAACGACCCTATAGGCTCAACACGCTACCTAAGAGTCATTACTAAGTCACGTCGCTATATTACCGAAAATTTCGGCAGCATAACGACGTAACTACGCGAAAACCAAAAATTGAACCCTTACCTGATAAGACATAGAAAAACACACTTCTAAGATTTTCAAACAACCTCCTAGCATCCAACAAACTTCTCAATATGATGCTAGGGTTCAAACAGCAGAGACCAAGTGAATTCAAACTTAGAAAGCCAAATACACGTGCACGATTTACAAAGAAAGGTTAAAAGACTTTGAAACATCCTCCTAAACATTTAAAAACTCGACATGAGTTCTATGTACATCCAGAAACATAAAAGAAGCGGAATAGCGATCGGTCGGCTCCCATGACTCGAGTAGCTGATCTCCGATCACGAGCTAGGGTCGATCTTAGCCTTACCTGAAAACATTTTAAAAGGAAAAGGGTGAGTATTAACGAATAATACTCAGTAAGTAACTCATAGTTTCAAAGTAAGAGTTTCAATCGCATGCAACATGTCATTTTAAATCATAAAACCATCGTAAACCATCGCTTTAGTAGGGGACCTAAAATTCGTTTTATAAACCATGTACTTTTCCTCGCGGCTCTCGTGAACGATTAAATTCTCCCGAGGGCCTCGTAAATAGTCCGAAGACATAATTTTTCCATCGAATAGAGTCCTCCCCTAACTCTGAGAGTTAAGCTCGAAAGCTAACATACATCGTGGAGTCCAAAGACTCAGCCCGAAGGCTACCATCGTGGAGTCCGAAGACTCAGCCCGAAGGCTACCATCGTGGAGCACTCTCGAACCCCGGGAGCATAGAGAGTCCGAAGACTCGGGTTCCCTCATAACCCACATAAAACTTTTGGGAGAATTATCGTCACGACCTTACATAAATCTTTTCATGAGCACACAACACATACATGAGGTCCCACTCGTTTTAGAACATACTCATGAATGCATAAGTCAAGGCAATCGCATTTCAAAGACATACATATCATTTCCATTCTTTTTAACATGAAAACTCAATTAGAACTCATGGAACTAGTGTAAAAGGAATATACATGTAAAACACTTTCTTTCTTAAATACTTAACACGAAAACATAAACTTCAAAGTAAATATAGGGCTAGCTCTCGGTTTCGAAAACTTCTTTCGTTGTGAGATCCCTTACCTTAAATCTTTACTTACTAAAATACCCTTTTTCCACTAGTAATGAGCTTCTCGAGTCCCCACTCCAAGTACAATCCAAGGTCCTCGACAAATCACCTAAAAAGTTTCCTAAACGTGTCTTAAACCATCCGAATTACGCTAAAACACATTCTAACATTAATAACTCGACGAAACGGACCAAATGGCAATTTTTACCCAAATCGAAACACGATCGTAACAGGGACTGTCCGGGCTCGAAAATTAGAATCGGAGACGGCGACGCGTGGCCGGAACACGGCGGCGCGTGCGGCGGCGGACGGCGGCGCGTGCGGCGCGCGTGGCCGGCGCGTGAGGACTCCGATCAGCGCGTGGCTCCCGGATCTGGACAGATTCGACCCCTTTTCCGGTCGGATCTACTCGCGAACCGTCGATTTCCTGAAATAAACGAGCTCCGGCGAGGCAGAAACCGCAACACCAGCGATTTCGGAGCTCCAGCGAGACTGCGGTGAGACGGCACCGGCGAGGCTTGCGTTGAGCTTCACTCCGTACCCGAGGGAGCTTCAGATCCGGCCAGTCATCATGGGTTGCAGCAAAACGAAGGGAAGAAGCCGGCGGTGAAGGACGAGCTCCGGCGAGCTGCTGTCGTTCAACGAAGGAGCTCATGGCGAAGCTGTTGTTGTTCGGCGAAGAGGAGGAAGAAAGAGAAGAAGGCCGGCAGCTGGTCGGAGAAGAAGAAGAAAACAGTGGATGGGTGTTCGGCCGAGGGAGAGAGAGAGAGAGAGAGAGAGAGAGAGAGAGAGCACGGTGAGGGAGGGATCTTCGGGAAGAAGAAGAAGGGAAAGAAAAGAAAAAAAATAAAAAAAATAAAAAATAAATAAAAATAAAAATAAATAATTAAAAAAATAATAAAATAATATTATAAAATCAAAAATATCTTCTCTATAACTGACCATAATACGCTTTCCTTTTCCAAAAATCACCAAATTACCCTCAAAGCAAATAAATTCTTAATAAAACTTTACCAAAACAACATTTTAAACTTACCCAAAACGTCTCGGGTGTTACAATAACTAACAATGTAATTGAAAATTAATGGATATTTTCCATAGAATTTAACTATTTGAAAATTTATCAAAAGAATTATTTAATTATTAAAGAAGAAAAAAAAACTAAACGGGGAATAATTCCCTACAGAGAAGCAGATCCCCACGAATTCTCCACGGAGAATCCTCGCCTCGATCCACGCAAAATTTAATGGGGAATTTCACAGAGATGGAGATTCAAATGGGTGTGGGGACGGGGACGGGGAAGCCATCCCCGTCCCTGCCTCGTGGACATCTCTACTTATGCACTGTAGGACAAGTTGTGTCTATAGATATAACCATTACATGTAAGTCGATGCTTCACAAGTTGTTCGTAATTACAACTGTGTCAAAAGTCTATTTTACCCCTATAATTACATCTTGCACCTTAAGTACAACCAATCCTCTAATGAATAATTTGTTTATGATCCAACCATATATTAAATCCCTCTCGGACCAGTGAGAGGGTAGGGCCTCATTGTTCAAGTCTCGAAATCAGCACTTAAGGGAACTACTCATCTACTTACCCTATATGAGCATGAGTGAATTCCATCTTGTGAGATTATGTTCCCAACTCCATATTTGGTCAAGTCCCCAAAATGTTAGGCATATTGAATTGGCTACAAAAGCCACTCTCACCCATGCAAATTAAAGGACAAGCCCTCACAGGCAGGAGTTCATAACTCACTCAGGATTAAGATTGAGTCGCATATGATCATCCGATGAAATATTAATCTTCTCAATTAACGAATTTATAAAGAGAGATTACATATTTTGTGGTTTAGTCTTATACAAACTCATTGTATAAGATACCCTCACTCACATGTCTCCACATGAACGATTTGGATCAAATCATTTGTAACTATTAGAAAGTGTGTTGTATCAATAGTATTACCAGGATAAGGCACCCAACCTTACCCATATACTATGACCCTTTAGGTTATTTCTTGAACATGGTCCTCATGTATGTCGACCACATACTGTTCAAGATTACACTAATAACTGTGGATTTTTCATATAATGAATAATATTATATTGCAAATAAAATAATCAAAATTATTATTAATTATTAAATAAATCATTAATTATGAGGCTTTAGGGCATAAATTCCAATAGTGTGTTTATTCCAGGTTGAGTCAAGATCATAGTCAATTAGACTTTGATCTTATCGCGTCTGAGGGATGCAGCGCTATTAAGAAAGACCCGTCTTAAAAAATTAGTACATTACAAAACAATATATTGTAGAAATATGGCTATTCTGTTAGTTATTGGAAAGTATGGGATGGGAGAAGAAAATCCATTGCCACCGCATTTGGAGATTGGAAAGAATCATATAATTTGTTGGCTAAGTGGATGAATATTTTACAAATCACTAATCTAGGCACCAAAATTGTATGGAAGATGTTTGACGTGGAAGGGAGAGCACATGAGGCCATATTTCATTATGTGTTCTGGGCATTTGGACCTGTTATTGAAGAGTTTAAGCATTGTTGACCTTTAGTTCAAATCGACGGAACTCACTTGTATGACAAGTATAAGGGAAAACTGTTGATAGCTTCCTCCATCGATGCCAATGGACATGTTTACCCAATAATGTTTACTATTGCACTTGAGGAAAGTGCTAAAACATGGGGTTGGTTTTTATACAACTTGTCAAATTTGGTGATGGGTAAAAGGAAGAACATTTGTCTAATTTCTAATAGACATAAGGGCATTATATCAACAGTACAAGACTCGAAGAACGGTTGGGCAGATGCGCATCACAGATTTTGTTTACGACATATTGCCAATAATTTCAATAAAAAGTACAAGGATAATGCATTGAAGGATCTAGTGTATCGCGTGGGTGCGCAATTTCGAGTTCAAAAATTTAAAGACTACAAGACTCAAATTGAAATTGCCAATAAGGATTGCATGTAATTCTTTACTTCACTAGAACCTAAAAAATGGACACAATCACATGATGGTGGTTGTCGTTATGGATGGTTAATCACAAACGTGGCTGAAAGCGTAAATGCTCTATTCAAAGGATCCGAGAAGTTGCCTATAACTTCGTTGGTTCAAGCAACATTCTATCAAACTGTCAAATATTTTTCCAATTATCGAGTTGAACTAGAAGCTGGCATTAAACTTGGGCAGCGTTTCACAAGGTCAAATTTTCTCATTGCAAGTTGATATTTATGTTTAGTATATGAGATTCAATAATATATTTTCCTATGCATGTTAGGTATGCCATTGAGAAATTAACTCTTTGGGAAGCACATGCCAACAAACATGTCGTCTACATCTTTGATTACGAGAGGGGATTAGTGGATGTCACTACTGCAAAGGTGGATTCAAGCATCGAGTGGAGTTAATTGAGCATACATGCACATACAATAAGTGGCAGAGTTATCGGATTCCTTGTTCACACGCCATTGCTACTTGTAAAAAGATTGGCCTAGATTACTTGACGTTCATGCAATCCTATTACAAAATGTCAACTTATTACTCATGTTATTCACCCCAATTTGAACCCATCCCTATTGAAAGTTGTTGGCCTCACCCTAATTTTTCCAAGATTCATCCAGACGAGAAGTTAGTAAAAGGTGTTGGCCGACCATGTACTTCTTGCATAAGCAACGAGATGGATTGGGGGGAGCCAACAATTAAGACACGTTGTGGTATTTGCAAACAGGAAGGACATAATCGTCGAAACTGTCCTAGTTGATCTCCACACTCATCATCATAAATAAAGATTTATTTTTTGTTTCTTGTTTTTGTAATGCCCTTACCAATGGTGTATGTAAAACTTGATGTTTAATGTAAAGACAACATATTTATCAAATTTTTCGAGAACATAACCTTACAAATTATTAACATTCATCTCTTAATTGATTTTGATATCATTAGATGGGAGATGACATTACCATAGGACCATATGATACATCCGTTCTACACCAACAAGCTAGTCATCTATCTCAATTAGTCTGGGAGGATGAGTATGTTGATGCTTTGCACTGTAGGCGTCGTAAAGCTGTTATTAGGCGGGCCAATAAGCAATCAGATCCTCGCATTGAGCCCTATCTATGAGCCTCTGTGTAGCACCTATTTCTACATTTTTGGTATATATATATATTAAATAAAACATGTGGCTTTAGTGAAGCCACACAAAATGAAAGGTTCTTTGTTTTAAAAAAAAAATATTAATTAATAAACAAAAGGTTTAGGGTTTTTGTTGGAGAAGAAAACTCACGTAAAGAGAGGAAGAGGAAGAAAGTGAAGGGAGGATTGTTTGATTTTGGGCTATTTTGGAGTGTAAAAATCAAGAAGATGATCTCACAACATTAGATTGAAGTTTTGAGTAAGTTTTCTAACTTTTGGTTAAGGTTTCTCATGAGTTCTAGAACCTAAATTAGTGGATTTCCTTGTGGGTTTTCTTCCTTTAGTTGGAAACTCCATAGAATAGCTTGAAAACTAAGATGGGGGTAATGATTGAGTAAAAGAGGGAAAATTTAATGAAAGTCATGAGTTTTAACAAAGAATAGATTGAAGGGGGCTAGTTGTATGAAGAAAATTCAAGCTTTTAAGGAAAAGAAAACCAATGAATGTGTTCATGGAGAAGAAGGAATGAGATTTCTTATGGAGATGGGATACAATGAAGTTTATTGGAAACTTTATTTTTGGTTTATGGTCTTAATTTCTTGGTAATTTAAGAGTAGGATCATGAAAAATTTTGGTTAATTCATGAGTTAAGGAGAAACTAAAAGCATGGGTTATTTATCGTTGTTATGCTTTAATTTTGGCATTAAGAGGTTAATAATGCATTGACAAATTATGATTTCAGGACAAGCGGAGATTGGAACCATTTACGACCCGAACAAACCTCGCTCATAGTAGTTGTGAGTGGTTTATTTTACAAAATGTTTTTGTTATTTAATTATTATTATGAGATTTCAAGAAATCTATAGTTTTATATAATTTTAGAGAATTTGTTATGAGATTTCTAGAAGAATTTTATGAATTTCTAGCAATTTTATGATTTTGGCTAAAATTATCATTTTAGAGATATATTTGGGACATTTATGATTATTTGGAAAATTAGAAGAGTTTCAATTTTTATAGAGAAAGTATGAATTTAGAAAGATTTTATGTTATTTGAGGATTTAGAAGTATTTGGTACTTCTTTGAGAATTTCGCAATCGTTTGTATATTGAGAATATTTGATGATCGTGAAACGTTTTAGAGAATGTATGTTTATTATAAAGTTTTGAGTTTATGAAAAGTTGTTTAGAGCAAGAGAACATGATTCAGAAAGAGTTGAGCATGAAGAGTTGTGTGTTAAAAGTGATTTTTAAACTACTAGATCCTTGTCCCCATGGTGATAATTACCCGTATGCTATGTGAATGTGTTTCCATAGTATACTAGAGAGAGAGATTTGCTTTGCGTGCACGTAAGACAGAGATTTGCTCTGCTATGTACTTAGAGATTACTCGATACATAGTATGACAGAGACTTGATATGCTATGCATCTAGAGATTACTCGACGCATAGTATGACAGAGATTACTTTGTTGTGCGTATTGAGATTACTCTATACAGTATGATAGAGATTTAGGTACAGGTTTGGTGCCAAGTTTTATTAGTCTATTGTTACATATTTTAATTTTTTTTTAAGAAAGTTATGACCACAGATCCCTCTGATGTTTTACTTATCTTGTGTATTTAGACTATGCTTAGTATATAAAGTTTTATTGAACTTTGATTTCCTTTTTTAATGTAAAAGGTTTTTGTCGAGAGGTTATTGCTCTTATTAACTTACCACTCATTGGGCTTTATTACCTCATTCTTTTTCCTAAATTTTTTTCACCAGGTAGCAACTGAGTTCTAACGAGCCTACAGAAGTCGATATCTGCCACCAGACCTGATAGTTTGCATACCATTTTGTATGTACATAATTACAAATGCTTCTTTTGTAACTGATGTGACTAGTACGTTTTGAATGACTTAGTACCATGTTGGGATTTCCATTGGTTTGTAATTTGAAACCCACATGTCTATCTACTATTAAGTTTGTCATATTGTGTTGAATTTCTAAAATGGTGGTTGGAGTTTGAACATATTAATTTGGGTGTGTACATATTTCTTTTCAGGTGTGTTTTACTCAATTTTCAGAGAAAACTTTGCCGATTTTTTTTTTATGAATTATGTATCAACAAAGTTTTCGCTAGCCACTTCTGGTTTTCAAAAATAAGATTTGTCTTGCAAAGTTTGACATTGGATTCCTCAGTTTAGTATGGATCTAATGTCGACATGCCACACCCTAGGTTAGTTAGGGTAACTTGGGGCGGGGTGTGTCACTTTGGCTTTTATGGTGTATCATGCATGAATTTTATCTAGTTAGATTGGCATCTGATCACTGGATTAGTGGAACGATGGTGACAAGAGACACACATATCACATGCCAAATGGAGAGTGTACAGTAACGCTACAAGATGTTGTCATTTAGTTCAACTACCTATTAGCAGGAGAGCGATAATCGGGTCACTTAATTACAACTAGCTTAATGTTTGTTGAGATCTTCTAGAAGTTACGATAAACAACACTGTTTTGAAGGGAGGTCGTCTTAGCATGCCATGGTTATCTGCACAGTTTAATGATTTTGACCACCTACCAGAGGATGCTAATGAAGAAAATCTCCAACGCTATGCTCTAGCATATATCCTTTCACTTATTGGAAGTATGTTATTTGCAGATAAATCAAACAGTAGAGTGCATCTGATGTACCTCCACTGCTAGCAGATTTTGAGAATGCAGGGGCATATAGTTAGGGGGCAGACTGTCTTGCATGGCTATATAGACAACTATGCAAAAGTGCAATCATTGATGGAAATGACGTAGTAGGACCACTTATATTGCTACAAGTTTGGGCATGGGATCGATTTTCTCTGTTGGCGGCTATACGACACCATCGATACGAGAATAATTTGGGAGATAGACCTCTTACAGTATGGTAAGACATTTTAATGAATAGAATTTTACTTGTACATTTCAACTGTGTCACAATAAAAACTAATATTCAATTGTTTATGATTGTAAATGGAATGACGAATTTTGCATTATTGATCGGGTGAACTTTGGGTGAAGAAAAGTAAATAAATACGTTCAACTCCAGTGCAAGTGTACACTGTCGATGCAAGTAATAAAACAGGAGTATTCCTGAGTATCAATCCCATAGGGAACGGTGTAACAAAAATATTGCAGAGCAAAATGTAAGAAGAATTGCAACTTGGAAATCAAAAATTGCAACAACAAGGTTGGGATGGTGTGTTTGGTAAAAACAAAATAATTACAGAATCTAATTGCAAGTTAAAGTGACAAAAACGTTAAATAAGGAAAACAAAGATTGCAGAATTGAAAATTGCAAGATTAAATAGAAAAATAAAACAGACTTATAAAAGAAATGGTAATTTAAACAAAAACTGACCCTAGCAGAATGTTAACCAACTGATGACAATTGCAAGGGAAATTCCTTAGAGAAATGAGGGGCTTAGGAATGTCATTGCCCTAAGTTGTAAATTGCAAACCAAAATTGCAATTCTAACCGATTCTACATTCAATTGTAAACCAAAATTATTACTCCTATTCACCTTAAAATTAGGTCTTAGGAGACTAAGTGAATGAGTGACCTCTATGTCTATAGTCCCTCTATCTTAGGCAATTTTGGGTAAATAATTTATTAGGTTTTGGAGTCTTTGATCCCTATGTTTAGGGTAAAGAATTGGCTTATGTCTAAGCTCTTGTCTCTATCACTTATGCGAAATCCGCTTATCACTAACCTTGTCGGTATTAGATCCAAGCTTACGTTGCTACCCTAGTTGATCAATCTAGGATCTCAACGAAATTTTGTTCAACACAAGCAAACAATTGAGATGTAGGCTTGGGTTTTTGTTAGAATTTTGGCTACAATTACTTCTTAGAGAATTCACATCATTGAACCCCTAAGAAGTTTAGCTCATATTAAAAGTAAAAATCCCACAACAAATTTTAGAATTAAAATCCATGCTTAAGAGAATTACTTAAAAAGCTCATTTGCAAACACAATCTAAAGGAATTAATTAAAACTTGCTATCTTAATCAGAATTGAAACATGAAGCAATTAGAGCAATAGAAATTAAAACACCACAAGCTTGGACAAACCCACGAAGAAAACTTCTAAAAAAAAAAACTCATCAATCGTTTCATCAATCTAATCTTAATTCAAAAGCTTAATACAGTAGGTAAGGAACAAAAAAAAAAAAAAGAACAATTACAACCAAATGAACTAAAATAGAAACTGAATTAAAAACATAGCAATTTCAACAACCATTCAAGCCATTGTTTATAAATTTTCCCTTAATCATCAATCGACTCAATCCCTCAACTATTTCCAGGAAGAGATTAAGTCTTAACAACCCAAGTTTTCACTTGAATTGGACTGCAAACATCGAGGAAAAACATAACCAAACTTGCAGCAGAATTTCGGTCAAAAACAGAGGAGAAAACTGGAAGAAAAACAAAGGAAAATTGGGAAGAAAACCCACGGCTTCAACTCCAAAAAACACCCTATGAAAAACCCCATTTCTCTCCTCCTCTTATTCTCCTTTTGTAGGCCTTCATTAGGGTTGAATATTGCCTAGAAATCGTGCTCAAGAACCTCCAAATCGTGCAGCAAATAAAGATTTTCCTTATTGGTTTTGTGAAGATTCTTTCCTTTTTTTATTTTTTTTTTCTACTACTCCAAAATTGCAACTTCATCTTGCAATTTTGATTATGCAATTTCCACAATTCCTACACAAAAAAAAAAAAACTCTTCTTAGTTTATCTTTCTCTTTTCCTCATTCTTTCTTTCACATGCACTTCTCACAAGTTATTGATGTTTTTAAAGCATTTTACCAAATTTCTCCTATGATTTCTAAAGCAAAGGAAACATATTTTAAGCTTATGAGCATTAAATAAGCCTTAATTCTAAGGCTTATCAGTTACTACGTCACCTACTCATGTTTTAGTGATGTATGGAAACATGTTTGACACACTTAAGTTTGACCAGGTATAATTAAGTTTATTTATATATTACGTTTTATTAATATTTTTCCACTAAATCATCTACTCATGTTCTAGACTTATATTCAAAAAATTATGCATATTATTTGAGAGTCATATAATCATCTAATGCACATATTTATGACATATTGTCTCAGTGCTTATAGCATATGGACATCCAAAACTACACTAATTTATTTTTGTATAGTAGAGTGGCCTTTTCCAGATTGTGTGATGCGCCAATTTGGGTGTTTACAGCCAATTCCTTTACCTTGCAATATAGATATGCGATTGCACTTATATGACCTATAGGACATGCATTAACAAGATTGAGTTACTTATTTGGCTCCTCAAATAGCAATTTAGGATGATCGACATGTTGGGATTTATGCCCTAAAGCCTCGTAATTAATAATTTAATTAATAATCAATAATAATTTTGATTATTTTATTTGCAATATAATATTATCTATTATATGAAAAATCCAAGTTTATTAGTGTAATCTTGAACAATATGTGGTTGACATACAAGAGGATCATGTTTAAGAAATAACCTAAAGAGTCATAGTATATGGATAAGGTTGGATGCTGACACGCTTGCTAGAGTAATATGAATGAGTCGGCAATATTAGGATGTCAATGCGCAAATGTACACATTCATTTGTAGCAAGTGGTAAGTAAATTATCATATCCACAGAGACTAGCAATTCTCTAATTTACTACAAATTAGTTCTCAGTAAACTCAATTGGTAACCATTTAGATTCATCACGGAAACAAATAAAATAATTCAGAATTTGCTGGAACAAAATAAATGCTAAAACAGAGATAACAGAGTAAAAATGCAGAAAACAGAGAATGACTAAACTTGTACTTTGAGTTAAATGGAAGGCTTGGATTAGGGGTGATTTTCCGTTTTAATCTATTCTACAGCTTAGTTACATGATCATTATCAATCCACTACAGCTCACTTGGTATTCTCCCGAATGACTAGAAATCTGCTGTTTCATTCCCATTACTCTAGCATTAATTAATCCTGCTGTATTTGTGTGCATTAGGCAAGTGATTATCCCTAATCCCCTTACTTAGCTAGCTACTAACCCTAACATGGGGCTAATGTGGTTCTTAAGCAATCAGCTCCTCCTATTCTTCCTAGAAATCAGAGAAACACTGCACAAAATGGTTGGCCAAACGAAATTGTGCTAAGAAATAAAAGCTCTTAAAAACCAGATTGAGCTAAAGACAATGTATTAAGCTGTAAAGGAAATTAAAACATCCAACCCCTAATCCTCACCTTAAAGGTGATTAGTTCATAATGCAAGAAAAACATAAAAGAAATCGAAATGTAGACATAACAGAAATATTGCAGAGAAAAAACTAAAGGAAAGAAGAAACTGCAGAAGAAGAAGACGGAAAGCTGCCCCAAAACATTTGACTCAGCATCGGCATTGATCCCTTGGAGAAACCTTCCTTTTATGGAAAACTTCCGTCCATGGCCTCCAAAATCGGAGCTCTCCTCCTTTTTCTCTCTGTTTTTTGGGATTCTCCAGCCTCCTCTTTTCTCCCCCTCTCTAAAAATGGCTGCCCAACCCTAAATATCTCATAGTTTGTGCAAATAAGGGCTGATTAGACATGACCCATGAAATGGCCAGCTCCCATTGGATGAAATAGGCTGAGTCATCTGACATTTGCCAACTCATTTAGTGAATTAATCTTCTCACGTGCGAAAGTTATATTGTCCCGAATTGCAAGGTTTGCTCCAGCAAACTGTTATAAAACTGCTGCTCAAAATCTTCAAAAATCCTTCTTAAATTAAACCTTAAATCAATCACATAAAACTCGTTAATTTTGCTAATCTTGCTCTAATAAAAATTTTACAACATCAAAGTTAAACTTAGAGCAAAATAAATGAAAGCTAGGGTATTTATAAGATAATTTGAGATAAAATATGACAATTCAATCCAAAAATGATATCCTATAACTCTTATTTTAAGAGTTATCAGATGCCTTATCCTAGCAACACTATTGATACGACCCATTTTGTAATAGTTACAAATGAATTGATCCAAATCATTCATGTGGAAACATGTGAGTGGGGGTATCCTATACAATGAATTTGTATAAGACTGGACCACGAAATATTTAATCTCTATTTATAAATCTGTTAATTGAGAAGATTAATATTTCATCAAGATGATCATATGCGACTCGATCTTAATCATGAGTGAGTTATGAACTCCTGCCTATGAGGGTTTGTCCTTTGATTTGCATGGGTGAGAGTGACTTTTGTAGCTGATTCAATAAGCCTACCATTTTAGGGACTTGACCAAATAGGGAGCTGGGAACATAATCTCACAAGATGGAATTCACTCATTCTCATATAGGGTAAGTAGATAAATAGTTCCCTTAAGTGCTGATTTCGGGACTTGAACAATGGGGGTCCACTGTAACGACCCTATAGGCTCAACACGCTACCTAAGAGTCATTACTAAGTCACGTCGCTATATTACCAAAAATTTCGGCAGCATAACGACGTAACTACGCGAAAACCAAAAATTTGACCCTTACCTGATAAGACATAGAAAAACACACTTCTAAGATTTTCAAACAACCTCCTAGCATCCAACAAACTTCTCAATATGATGCTAGGGTTCAAACAGCAGAAAGCCAAATACACGTGCACGATTTACAAAGAAAGGTTAAAAGACTTTGAAACATCCTCCTAAACATTTAAAAACTCGACATGAGTTCTATGTACATCCAGAAACATAAAAGAAGCGGAATAGCGATCGGTCGGCTCCCATGACTCGAGTAGCTGATCTCCGGTCACGCGCTAGGGCCGATCTTAGCCTTACCTGAAAACATTTTTAAAAAAGGAAAAGGGTGAGTATTAACGAATAATACTCAGTAAGTAACTCATAGTTTCAAAGCAAGAGTTTCAATCGCATGCAACATGTCATTTTAAATCATAAAACCATCGTAAACCATCGCTTTAGTAGGGGACCTAAAATTCGTTTTATAAACCATGTACTTTTCCTCGCGGCTCTCGTGAACGATTAAATTCTCCCGAGGGCCTCGTGAATAGTCCGAAGACATAGTTTTTCCATCGAATAGAGTCCTCCCCTAACTCTGAGAGTTGAGCTCGAAAGCTAACATACATCGTGGAGTCCGAAGACTCAGCCCGAAGGCTACCATCGTGGAGTCCGAAGACTCAAGCCCGTCGGCTACCATCGTGGGGCACTCTCGAACCCCGGGAGCATAGAGAGTCCGAAGACTCGGGTTCCTCATAACCCACATAAAACTTTTGGGAGAATTATCGTCACGACCTTACATAAATCTTTTCATGAGCACACAACACATGCATGAGGTCCCGCTCGTTTTAGAACATACTCATGAATGCATAAATCAAGACAATCGCATTTCAAAGACATACATATCATTTCCATTCTTTTTAACATGAAAACTCAAATAGAACTCATGAAACTAGCGTATAAAGGAATATACATATAAAACACTTTCTTTCTTAAATACTTAACACGAAAAACATAAACTTTCAAAGTAAATATAGAGCTAGCTCTCGGTTTCGAAAACTTCTTTCGTTGTGAGATCCCTTACCTTAAATCTTTACTTACTAAAATACCCTTTCTCCACTAGTAATGAGCTTCTCGAGTCCCCACTCCAAGTACAATCCAAGGTCCTCGACAAATCACCTAAAAAGTTTCCTAAACGTGTCTTAAACCATCCGAATTACGCTAAAACACATTCTAACATTAATAACTCGACGAAACAGACCAAATGGCAATTTTTACCCAACTCCGGCGAGCGGCGGCCCGTGAAACTCCGGCGGCGGCGCGTGGGCGCGCGTGGCCGGCGCGTGAGGACTCCGATCATCGCGTGGGAGCGCGTGAGGTCTCGTTTTCGTGCGAGACTCACGGATCTGGGTTTTCCGGCAGCTGGGGTTGGTTCACGAGCTGCAAAACCGTCGAGGAGGCGTCCGGCGAAGTGCTAAACGCGACTTGGGAGCTCGCGCGACGGTGCTGAAGGAAGTCCGGTGATGGGGATTACGTGGGTCTTTGATTTGGAGCTCCGACGGTCGTTGCGAGGCTGGACGGCGAGTGGTTGCGGCGGCGACCAGCTGCGATGGCGGTTGGCGGTTGAGCAAAAGCGAGAGGCGGACGGCTGGGCGAACGAGCTGCACCGGCGGCGTGTTGCTTCACCGGCGGCGGCAAGCTGCGTGCGGGTTGCTCGGCGGAAGGGAGAGAGAGAGAGAGAGAGAGAGAGAGAGAGAGTTTCGGGAGAGAGAGAGAGAGAGAGAGAGAGAGAGAGATTTCGGTGAAGGCTGCGGGAGGAAGAAGAAGAAAGGAAAAGAAAAAAAAAATAAAAAGAAAAGAAAAGAAAAGAAAAAATAAAAAATAAAAATAAATAAATAAAATAATAAAAAGAATAAAAATATATATATATATTTAATGGATAAGGATGAGGAAAAAAAATTATTTTATATATATAAAAAAAATTCCATCTTCCAATTATGCCCTTTGACCAAAACTTAAATTCCAAAATTGCCCTCAACAACTTATTCAATTCCAAATATACCCTTTTTCTCATTCCAAATTTCAATTTAACCTTCAAATTTAAATTACCCAATGCAAATCATTCCAATTTAATTCCCATAATTTGAAATTAATGCCTGTAATTAAGCCGGGCGTTACATCCACCCTCTCACTGGCCCGAGAGGGACTTAGTTTATGGTTGGATCATAAACAAATTGTACATTAGAGGATCAATGGTACTTAAGGTGTAAGATATAATTAAAGAAGTAAAATGGACTTTTGACCCAACTGTAACTACGAACAACTCGTGAAGGTCGACTTGCATGTAGTGATTATATCTATGGACACAACTTGTCCTACAGTGCATAAGAGTGCAACTCTAGGTCTATAGTGGAGTGACTTATAGTTAATGAATGAAAATTAATTAAATAAAGAGTTTATTAATTGATTTTGTATCATTGGAGCTTATAATTTGTAGGTCCATAAGGTCCCCTTGCCAGCTCATAATAACACTAAAAGATCAATTTAGTTGAAAGAAAGATTTGAAATGTTCAAATTAATATTCAGTTTGAAGCGTTCAAATTAATATTTAATATATTAGATATATTAAATATAAAAGATGAAAATATATTTATTGTATTTGATATATTAAATATTAAAATAATTAATGTATATTAGATACATTAAAGAAAAGATATTTATAAAATTTGAATAAGATTCAAATAAATAAATATCGTAGGAGATTTGAATGAGATTCAAATAAGTATAAGATATATTTTAATATATTAGATATTAAAATATAATATTTTAATTATGGCAAAGATTTTTTGTTGGTTTCTATAAATAAGACATTTGGGTTGAGTCATTAGACACAACACACATCTCCTCAATAGAGAATTAGAAAATTCTCTCTAGACCTCTTTCTCTCCAATCCCTTATAGATTTTCTTTCAAGAGGTTCCCACGAGCCTTGGTTCTGTGTTCGAGTCATAGTCAGGAAGACTTTGTGAAGGAGATAAAGACCCGCCAGAAATATCTCCATATTTACTCCAAGTAAGTTTGTTTAATCTTATTTTTTTAGTTTAATTTTAAATAAAATCAAAGATGATCCAATGCTTCTGCTACGGAGTGAAACGTTCATTCCTTCACGACAAAATTTAATTATTTATGGATGATCAATCGAAGGGGGTGCAGATGTTTTGCTTGGGTTCGATGAATGGTATGCTAGAATTAGTAGACGATTCATCACAAAAGCAAGAGCTTCACAAAATTACTTGGTAAGAATTCATTTATTAAGTTCAGGACTAGATATATTCAAAGATTGAAATTGTTTAATTTGTTTTCAAGACAAATTTGCCAACCTAACTATAACTGGTAAAAAGTCTCTCAAACATCTAACATATGTATATCGAGTTCGACATTTCAATGGAGATATTCCAGTCCAAGGTCAAGATGATCAAGTTGGGAATCGAGAGGATTCAATTGAACATCAAGATGATCCACTTCAACATGTAGTGGAAAATGAAGCTCCAACACCTTCAATTGAGCAATCGTGTACAGAACCCTATACTTCTAAATTCATGATGCACACTCTTGTGTTGTATGGAACATTTCTGACAAGCTTCTCTCCATTTGAGAATCCATGAGTAATCACTACAGAAGAAGGTCAATTCTTACATGCTCATCACAATACTCAAGATCAGTTTATGACATATCGATCTCATAGCGAGGGTATAAGCATTTGGGAGGAAGGTCTGTCCTCAAATATGCGAGGTTGTGGTGATTGTGGACATTATATAACTCACTAAGGTCGATCTAGGCATCATAGAGGATCATTTTCTGATCGTCCATTTTTTAATAATGTAATTGGATTTTCTTTTAAATTACTTAGCAATTCACAAACATCATTAGTTTTGTTTAAAATTACTTATCAATTAACAAATGGTACTAGTGGAATTGAATTTTGTTTACAACTATTTAGTAATTTATTTCAAAGAAAAAATAACTTGTAAAATTGTTTAGGGTATTTAAAAAATAGAAAATAAAAGAATAAATAATTATGTTTTTAATTAGGTATTTAAAATTTTTTAACATAAAATTAAAATATGTATTTATACTTGAAAGGAATAATCGAATTAAACTCACAGTGGAAGCATTGGAATCGACTTTGATTTTATTTAGAATTAAACAATAAAAATTAAGTTTAAGCAAAACATACCTTGAAAATAATATGGAAATATTTTCTGGCGATTCTTTACTTCTCGTGTTCCAAGACTTTCACAAAAGTCTTCCTTGCTATGACTCGAACACAAGACCAAAGCTTGTGAGCACCTCTTGAAAGACAATCCATAAAGGATTGGAGAGGAAGAAGTCTAGAGAAAATTCTCTAATTTTCTATTGAGGAGATGTGTGTTGTATCTAATGACTTGACTCAAAGGTTCTATTTATAGAGACCAAGAGCAAATCTTTGCTATGATTAAAATATTATATTTTAATATCTAATATATTAAAATATATCTTATACTTATTTGAATCTCATTCAAATCTCCTACGATATTTATTTATTTGAATCTTATTCAAATTTTATAAATATCTTTTCTTTAATGTATCTAATATATATTAATTATTTTAATATTTAATATATCAAATACAATAAATATATTTTCCTATTTTATATTTAATATATCTAATATATTAAATGTTAATTTGAACATTTCAAAATTTTCTTTCAACTAAATTGAACTTTTAATATTACTATGAGCTAGCAAGGAGACCTTATGGCCTACAGATTATAAGTTCCAATGATACAAAATCAATTAATTAAACTCTTTGATTAAAGAGTTTAATTAATTAATTTTCCATCATTAACTATAGGTCACTCCACTATAGGCCTAGAGTTTCACTCTTATGCACTGTAGAAAAAAGTTGTGTCCATAGATATAATTACTACATGCAAGTCGATCATTCACAAGTTATTCATAGTTATAGCTGGGTTAAAAGTCCGTTTTACCCCTGTAATTACATCTTACATCTTAAGTACCACTGATCCTGTAATGAACAATTTGTTTATAATCCAACCATAAACTAAGTCTTTCTCGAGCCAATGAGAGGGTGAGGCCCCATTGTTCAAGTCCCGAAATCAGCACTTAAGGGAACTATTTATCTACTTATCCTATATGGGAATGAATGAATTCCATCTTGTGAGATTATGTTCCTAACTCTCTATTTGGTTAAGTCCCCAAAATGGTAGACATATTCAATCAGCTACAAAAACCACTTTCACCCATACAAATCAAAGGAGAAGTGATAAATGAACTATCTCAATTATGCTTAAGAACTCCCCTTATTCAAGGTGAACCCCCACAACAATAATAATAAAACCTCATTACCAAGATGATAAGCAACCCCAAGAAAGTTAAACATATTTTTACTTGGAAACTTTGATCGATGATCAAGAAGAAAGGAGAACTTGTTCCTATCTTCAAGATTTCGAACTCTCCACAATCTAATGGATCAAACTAGATTGAAAGTTCTAAACATGCATTCTAACACAAGAATACAAAGAAAACATAAAGCTTAAGAGACTAAAACTCAAATATGAGATTTCATTCAACTTCAACTTGTGTTCAAATGATAAAATGACAACCTTATTTATACTATTTGAATAGACACCATGAAAGGACACAACCCTTCACCTATGTAGTCCAAATTTAGCTCCTAACCTTTCAAATCCATACATGAACCAAATTAAAAGTAAATACATGAATTTAATAGGTACATAATACATTAAAGATGTGAATGAATCTGGATTTTTAGATTCATTATGTCTCTTGGATGAATAGGTGCCTCTTCAAGCTTGAAAGGCTGCAATTCTTCACTTTGTGTAGACACCTTAGCTTGAAGGTGAGCATTTATGTCACACCCCGCCCTAGATTAACTCTACCAAACCTAGGACGAGATGTGATGGCAGTAGACTCCAAATGTGCAATGGAATCTATTGCCAAGTCTTTATCTATTCTTTCATTATCTAACTTTATCTATGGATATCCCATAAACAGCACAGTAAAAAAAAAATTTCCCTTTACTTACACTAGATGATATGCAATGACTTGATAAGACTGGTGGCAGATTCTGATTAGCTAATTCTGATTGAAACTCAAGAGCAACCTGGTGGAAAATTAAAAACAAAAGAATGAGCTAAAAAGCCCAGTGAGTGGTAAGTCAATAAGAAAAATTAACTTTCAGGAAAATCTCTTTAGATGGAAAACATAATTCAAACTCTATAAAAAATATATATAAATCATGAAAGTTTTTGAACTTCTCAAGATCATGAAAATAGAGTGAAATTTGTAACAAGGTCACTGTTACGAAATCTCTTAGAAACATAAGCTGCACAAACCGATATTTCAACTCTTGGAAACAACAACTCTTTAAACAATAACTCTTGATACATAAATACGGGCTAATAAAAACGTGTATAAAGAAATCTCATAATTTCAACTCTTGAAATATAAGCATAAGTTCTAATCACCAAATTTGTACCCACAACTCTGTCATACTGGCGTAGAGTAATCTCCATACGCACAGCAGAGCAATCTCTATCATACGTGCACGCAGAGCAAACTATCATCTGTAATGCTTCAGGACCAGGATTTGGACCAGGATTCGGAATCCGGATTTGGCATCTAATGGCCCCAGCATTCTCCTGCATCCCCTGCGACCTGAGCATGCTACATACTATGGAAACACATTCTCATAGCATATGGGTAATCACCATGGGTACAAAAATATAGTGGTTTAAAAATCCACTTTTAACATAAAATCCTTAATTCTCAAACTCTTTCTTAAAATCGTGTTCTCTTGCTCTAAAAAAAACTTTTCATAAACTTGAGAGATTTCTGAAATAACATTAAACATTTATAATTTCTCAAATAATCATCAAATCTCTCAAATAATATAAAATATATCCAAAGTCATATTTTCTCTGAGACCACATCTCAAAAATCTCATACATTTCTCAATAAACATTAAAACTCTTCAAATTCAAATATGTTAAATCATGAATTCAATTTAGTGATCATATGTTACTTTCTTATCAAATTAGCAAATCATCAATTTCAATAATAAACAATTTGTGAAATACAAGTAATTTCCTCCAAATTTTCAAATAACTAAATCATTTGCATTAATATTAATTGCAATTGATTTCAAATCTCACAAAAGTATAATCAATTACTAAAATAATTGAAATACTTTATAAAATAACCACTCACAGAAATATCAACGTCGGTTCTTCAAATCATATGCTAGTCCAATTTCTGTCCAATCTGAAATTTCCAATAACCAAATCACCAATTTACAAACTAATTCCAAAACAGAAATAACATGAATTTCATCTTAATCGAATTAACTAATTTCCAATCTATTTCTCTTTTTTCAATTTTCCAAATTATGCCTTCTTTCTCATCCCAACATTCACCAAGATACTAATTGTCCTTTCCCAAATAAAACTATTTTATCTATTCTAATTCTTTTATTTCCAAAATCCATGAAGTATTTTGTCCTTTTCTCCAATTAAAAAAAACAAAATTATTTCTCTCTTCGCTTTCACATTTAACAATCTACATCACATTTCTCAAATTTTCTTTATTTATTTTATTCTATTTTCTATTTCAACTATTCACTCATCTTCATCCTCTTCACCTCTCATCCTCTATTTTTGTTTCCCTTCAAACCCACAACATAAATCTTCCATTTTATTTCATTTAATGCCCATTTTCAACTTCTCCACTTCATTTTCTTTCTCCCATAAGAGTACATACATGACTAACTTCCATTTTATTTCCTTTCAATTTCAAGAATATTTCTCTTTTTTTTTTCTTTCATTGAAATATAAAACCAACAAAATAGCTTACTCCATGTTTATTCAACATTATTTTTCATCACTTCCATGTCATCTTTTTCCTTCCCACTAAAATTTGGGTTGTTTATCTCTTTTTCTTTCTCTTACTTGAGCCAAATCCCAAGAAAAGAATACACACAATAAAATCCATAACATTTCTTGAACAATAAAGAGAAATCCATAAGAATTATTGAACATCAAAGAAGGAAACTCATGACTAAACAACTAATTTTTCATAAATCCAAGTTTTCTAAGAAAAATTGCCTATCAAGTTGAATTCCTTACCTATAAGCTCTTCAATTTTGTTCCAATGACTAACCTCATATCCCTCTCTCATTCTCTTCTCTCTATTCCTTTCTCCTTCTCTTCATTTCTTTCTTTAATTTCCTTTTCTCCTTGTTTTCCATAACACTCCCCTATTCATTTTTTTTCTTTTTCTTTTCTTTTTTATTTTTTACTTTCTTTTTGTGTGGCTCTAATATAGCCACACCAATTTATTTTCTTTTCTTTTTATAAAACCAATACCCTAAACCCTAAACCCTAAACCTCATATCCTTCACTATTTTATTATACATATAATTCCTTTTCCTTATCTATTTTTTTTTAAACAAAGTTCCACATTTTCAATTCTTTTTCAATCCTTTTTCTTTTCCTTTTATTACAAGCTATCCTTAATCCAAAATTTTCAAAACCAAATAATCAACATGTCATAAATACTCAAATACTAGAATACCAAAATTGGGTCTTACAATTTAAGGCTCCCTGTAGTCCTTTAGCTCTAATGATTGGACTTTGTAGCATAATGATTGGCACATCATTGGTTGAATTGGAGTTGACTTCACTTAACTGTGAGTATGAGCTTCATTTGAGCTTGATTGAGCTGGTTGAGTTGGTATTCTTCTTGTAGACTTCTCTCATGGATCCTTGGTCATTTATTTTCTTATCAACAAATCCTCACAAGCAAGAGTTCATAACTCACTCAGGATTAAGATAGAGTCGCATATGATCATCCTGATGAAATATTAATCTTCTCAATTAATGGATTTATAAAGAGAGATTAAATATTTTGTGGTCCAGTCTTATACAAATTCATTGTATAAGATACCCTCACTCACATGTCTCCACATGAACGATTTGGATCAAATCATTTGTAACTATTACAAAGTGGATCGTAGCAATAGTGTTACCAGGATAAGACACCAAACCTTACCCATATACTATGACCTTTTAGGTTATTTCTTGAACACGATCCTCCCGTATGTCAACCACATACTGTTCAAGATTACACTAATAACCTTAGATATTTTTATATAATGGATAATATTATATTGCAAATAAAATAATCAAAAATATTATTAATTATTAATTACGAGGCATTAGGGCATAAATCCCAACAATAATAATTTGGTATTTAAAAAATAAAAAGTAATACAATTATTTTGTAATGATTAGGTTAAAAATAAAAATAAAAAAATAAAAGAATAAATAATTATTAGGTTAAACATTATGATTAGAGAAAAAAACAACAACAAAGTCTAGATGAATTGAAAGCTAAATAACAAATTAACAAAATAAATCATTATTTTTTAAAAATTAAAAAAAAATGGTGAACTCATCTCTACAAGAGATGAATTCTGACTCACCTCGTTTTTCCTAAATTGTTTTAAATAGCCTCGTTTTACCTAATTTTTTAAAAATAAAATATTGGTCTAATTTACCCCATATTACAGCAACTACATTTTCTCATAAAGAGTAAACAAAGTTTTCATAAAAGATTACATCATAACATATTTCTTTTATAGTTACGTTTACTAATTGAGAGGAAAAGACGTATCGCCAAATATAAGGGTACACAAATGAATTGGGACTATCAATTTGAAAGGAGTTCGTTTTATTGAAAGTTGTGCCCTTTAACAAAATGCACTCTCTCATAAAGAGTAGAGATGTCCATTTTCCCTGCGTGGACCCGCCTTAATAGGGCGGGAAATGGGGAGGGGAGTGGGGAAAAAATTTCCCACGAGCAAAACGGGACGGGGACGGGGAATATTCCCCATCGCCGTTCCCCGCCCCATTTAATTTTTTTATATTTTATTTTTTAATATATATATATATATATATATATTTATTTATTTATTTATATCATTCAAAATTTTAGTGTTAATGATTTAGATAATTTGATATGAAATGTTGTTTTGTTTTTATTAGGAGGTTTAAGAATTTTATCTTTAAATAAAGATTTTTTTTAATAGAAAATTAACTATTTAAATGAAGATCTTTCGTGAATAATTAACAATGTAATTGAAAATTAATGAATATTTCCCATAGAATTTAACTATTTGAAAATTTATCAAAAGAATTATTTGATTCTTAAAAAAAGAAAAAAAAACTAAATGAGGAATAATTTTCTGCAGGGGACCCGATCCCTGCGAATTCTTCACAAGAAATCCCCGCTCCGAACCCCGCAAAATTTAATAGAGAAATTTGTAGGGATGGAGATTCAAATGGGGTGGAGGCAGAGGTGGGGACGGGGACGAGTAAGCCATCCCCGTCCCTGCCCCGCCTCATGGACATTTCTAATAAAGAGTCATGGTTCTCAACGTTTTTCTTATCAAAATTAATGCGGTACAAATCAATATTTTTATAATTTATTATTTTATTTACTAATTATATAAACAGATAGTTCTCAACTCCAAATTTGATAAACCCAAAACTCTAGAATCAAATAGTATATCCACTCCACTAATTGTGGAAGCAAATATATTATATAGTGAGAAATTAGAGATTTATTGTGGATTGAGTTCATAAACTGCAATCAACACTAGAGAATGAACTGAGTTTGTCCAACTTTCAATCTCATGGCCCAAGCCTATAAACCAGCTCATTAGATCACCCCTTGAATAATTATCTTTTTTAAAAAGAAGAATTTTTCGAAACCAAAACTTTATCCAAACTTATTGGATTGGTGTTTAATTTAAAGTTTTGGAGGCTTTTTGTAACTTTTTAAATTCAAGTAAGTTATATGTTTTTTAAGATGTTTTTATACACTTTCAATTATTTTTAATTAATTAGAAACTTAGTGTACATAACATATAATAGGTAATGTATGAAGATAGAGATTATCTCTGGACAAAATAATGTATTTCTTCATAACATTATGTAATTTGATGGTAGACATTCTTTCACTAGAGAGTTTTTTTTTTCCTTTATGTAAAATTGACTTCTCATCATGGAGTAACTATTTGAAGAGCTAAAATAATGTGATTGACGATTCTATATAGTTGAGAAATTAAAAATTGTATTCAAACTCATATCAAATGATTAATAGAGGGCATATAAACTTTAAATTTACATCAAATGATTATTAGGGAGTAGCTACATTGTAGCAACTACATTAAATAATTTTTCCTCATTAAGAGAAAATAAAGTTACTAGGAGAGCTTACATCATAACGTAACTTCCCTCATAGGTATTATTATCAAACTCAGGGAAAGTCATACTACCAAAAATATTAAAAGCCATACAAAAATCTATGTGAGGAGTTTGTTTCATTGAAGTTTGTATCTTAATAAAATATACTCTCTCATAAAGAGTCGTGGTCGTTTCAACTAATTTTATTTCTAAAATAATGGTTAATTGTAGTTACATGTCAATATATAATATATAGGTCATAGAAATCCATATTTTTATAATATATTATTTTATACAAATTATACAAAGAGATATAGTTCTCAACTCCAAATTTGATAAACCCAAAACTCTAGAGTCAAATAAGAAGCTCCACTCCACTAATTGTACAGAGGCAAATATATTATAAATAGTGAGAAAAATATTTATTGTAAGACTGAGTTCACAAACCGCAATCAACGATAGAGAATGTGAAGCGACAGCTAGAGATAGGTACACCGCAAGCTGTATACATGTTCAAGCAATAAAAAAATAAAATAAAATAAAAAGTTCAAGCTATTTAATTAAAAGCCTACACGAAACAATCAGTGTACCAAACAAATTATTCATATATCTAATTATACAATTTATACTCCTTGCAACTAGAGTTGAAATCAGTTTTTTTTTTCTTTTTTGGTTTTTTTTAAGTATAACTAAAATTCTGAGTGAAAGTTTTGGAAAAAAAACTATAGATTAATGAACTATTTTTAATATTTAACACATTTTCTAGGATTTTAAAAATACTTCTGAGGTGTAGAAAGCGTAAAAAGAAAATGGTGGCTACAAATATTTATTTTCTTTAAATAGGAAAATTTATCAAATTTTTTCTTTGAACTTATATCATGATGTTTTTAATTTTTTTTATTATTATTTTGTCTATTAACTTTTTTATTTTATTTTAGCTTGTAAATGTTAATCTTGAATTCCTAACAAAATTCAAAAACTAAACAAAAGAAAAAAAAGTAGTTTCAGAAAATTGTTTTTGCCTTTGGTATTTAACTAAGATTTCATATGTATTTATAAAATAAATAAATAAATAAAAACAAATGAAAACTAACATAGAGGATGGTGAGTAAGACAAGCTTAATTTTTTTTAAAAAATAGAAATCCAAAAATAAAATAATTAAAAAAGGGGTACAAAAAATTTATTTCTATTTTTTAAAATTTGTCCCTAAACTTTCATGAAAGTAACAATTTAGTCCTAAAATTTATTTTGTAACAATTTAGTCCTAAAATTTATTTTGTAACAATTTAGTCAGGTACTAATTTCAAATATTTAACAATTTAATTTCTGAACTTTAGTATGTAACAATTTGTCTCTGTACTTTTAGATCTGTATTAATTTAGTTCATGTACTTTCAGATTTGTAACAATTTAATCCATAACATAAAAAATTCTATCAAAATTAAATGTCAATTTTTGTCATTTAACAATTTAGACTTTGTAGCTTATAAATATATTGAATTCCTAATTAATTTGCTCATTAATCTACCTAGGTAAGAAATCTCATTAAAAATCTTAACAATAATTTTTATTATAGATACTAAATCGTTACAATTTTAAAGTACAATGACTAAATTGTTACATATAATAAAGTTCAAGGACTAAATTTTTACAAAAATGAAAGTACGAGGATTAAATCGTTACAAATCAAAGTTCGTGGACTAAATTGTTATTTTCATGAAAGTTTAGGAAACAAAAAGTGATTTTTAACCAAAAATTTAAAACTATCTCTAAAATATCAAATTATTAAAAGATTTTCTATTAAATAACTTAATTCTCTAAAAATAAAAATAAGATAATTATGCTTCATATATAGGAATTCACTAATATAATAATATAAAACAATAATAAAAAAACCCCTATATTTTACTATCAAGAATTCAAGCTTGATTTCATCTTTTTGTGTTTTGAACTAAGTGAAAATAACTATCGAACTATAAAGTACTTATTTACCATTTAAAATGTGAATGGTTTTGAGGATCACACAAGAAAAAAAAAAATGAAAATGATCAAACAATGTCAAAGCCACGACGAGTTTGTTAATCTTTAAAAAATACTCTTACTTCTTAAATTGATTTCCAAAGAATTATATATATATATATATATATATATATGACATTTAGCAAATGAATGGACAAAACATTTAAAGTCAAGATGATTATGTCAAAACCATCTCAATTGTGAGGGAATTATCATGTTAATTGCTCGCCATGTTGGATTAAAAATTTTAGAAAAACAAAAGTCTTGTAGAATGAAGTAGTTCATTAATGCAAACAATTATTCCAATTTAGTTAATTTATTCATTAATCACTAATATTAAACAAAGTATGACATTATTATAAAAATATAAATTTGGAGAGAGAAAAATGAGCGGAACATCTAAATTAGTTTAATTGCATTAAAATATGACTAGTTGCCAATTAAAGGGATTAAATTTTTAAATTTTAAATTGGATTAATTTTGCACGATATATCAGAGCCACTGGTTGAGGTTGCCTAAGTCAAAGTCTTTGAATTATTTAACGTATGAACAATTATTTTAGTTTGCTCTCTCAATTTGGGCATTGTTATATTATGTATTGTCTAGCCATCTTAATTTTATGGGTAATTATTTCTGTTATAGGTTTGACAACAATTTTTTTTTGTTGAAAAAAATGCTTATTTATTAATAATTTTCTCTAATTTAATTTGTAAATCTATATTTTAAAAATTGTCACCTATCTAAAATATTAAAATTTAAAAAAAAAATTATAACAAAAATGATCCAATGGTTAATCAATGGAGTGAGGATAGTTTAAAGGAGTTGTAAACGTCAACTAGAGGTAAAAAATTGCATGTCCTAATCTCTCGCAACATAAAAATGGTATTTAATAGGACTAAAGCGGTCATTACCATCAGGAAACTGCCTAGGGATCGGATCACAACATTCAAATGACTTTTTGAAAGTTTTTTTTTTGTGAGTTATTGAATTTTTTTTTTTTTTTTTTTTTTTGTGAGTTATATGTTGGACATAGGTTGAATCCAATAATATTTCAAATTGACAACTTCTTTGGTAGTCGGAATGAGAAGTTGTCAAACAACCTTTGTTAGAAGTTGAGAAGCTGTAAGTTGAAAGGTTTTTAGACTTACACAAAAGTAGTGTTTGTCCAAAATAGCTCAACTTTGACATATATTATAAAATAAATTAAAGGTGTGTATTATTTTTCTTAGATCCGATGTTTGGATTACGCGTAATGTTAGTTGTCAAATGATTGATGCATCACTTTTGTTGAGAGAAATGACTTGATTGTAATTGGTTATATGAAGACGGTTGGAGTTTGAGTTGGTATAAAAATTCAAACACAAAATATCTTACTTAATTCCATCTAATTCATTATACTTACCTCTTCAAACATAGTTTTAAATAAAATTTTGTCAAGTAGTCTAATATTGATAAACAAAAAACAAAAAAACATGGAGTGCATTTTTCTTAAAATAATTACAGATATAAGATTTTGAAATATATATATATATATATATAATATTTTTTTAAAAAATAATTTATTATTTAAATAATAAACTAATAATAGCAATAAACTTGTTTTTAGTTTTTTTTCCCCATAATCATTGCGTTACATAATCAGATCTAAATATGAATTGAAACATAATTATAGTAATTGCTGTTTTTTTTTTTTAAAAAAAAATTGCTAACTGATATGCATTAATGTCTTATCATACCCATTATTTATTTTCTTTGAATGGATATCATTATAACACTTAATTCTTATTCTAAATTGTTAAATTTAATTATAGTAATTCGCTTTATGAAAAATTCAAATACCAATAAACTCATATTAAGTCGTACTACATTTCTAATATTGGATATGAATTGAGCCTATAATGTTGAGCAAAAATTATCAATGTCTTAAAGTCTTAATCAATTAAGTTATGTCAAAAGTCTTAATCAATTGAAGTAGTAAATCTCTTAAACCGTGTGGATTCAGATCTGTCAGAAGTGGGTGTCTTTGTTGAAGAAGCTCTTCATCTTGCTCTGTCTGTCAAGAGTTGTTTGTTTTGTAAAATTCCTAGAAAGGACAACCAAGCCGCCCATAGACTAGAGGCTTTGGCTTCCTCTTCAGGAAATTCTTTGGTTTGGAAAGACTTCTTTCCAGTAGATGTTTTATCCTTCATTCTCGAGAGGGTTTGATTGTAGTTTGATGTTGGCTGTTTGTTTGAGGCTTTGTTTCAAAAAAAAAAAAAAAAGTTACGTCAAAAGGTTGACAAAACAAATATAAAATTAAACAACCATGAAATTGCGAAATTTTCATTCAAATAAATAAAACCAATTTGTAAATTGAATTGAAATTATGAAATTGCGAAATTTTCATTCAAGTAAATAAAACCAATTTGTAAATTGAATTGAAATTATAAGATAGAGAATTGGAAAAATGGAATAATATTGGAATCTAAACCCCATTATCTAATCATCACAATCATAAAATATTTTCATTTCCTCAAAACAAAAGAAAAGAAAAAAAAATCATAAAATATTTTCATAGAGTAAAATAAAAAAACATTAAAACAAATCAACTTCATTAAAACCTTGAGATTAGGCTTGTCTATATATATATATATACTTCCTTTTTTCTTGAACTCGCTCAACCCTTACAGTCGGAATAAACAGAGAGAAAGAGAGAGGTTGGAATATTTTTCTTTTTGTCTTTTTTCTTTCAAAAAAGAAAAAGAGAAAATGGGAGGAAGTAGATTGGGAAGCTCTGTCGTGGTTTTTGTTATTGTTTTGACATCGTTGTTGGCGGTTGTTCCGATGTCGGAGGCGCAGCTCCGGCGAGATTTCTACGCCGATGTCTGCCCTAACGTCGAGAGCATCGTCCGAACCGCCGTCACCAAGAAGTTCCAGCAGACTTTCGTCACCGTTCCCGCCACTCTCCGCCTCTTCTTCCACGACTGTTTTGTTCAGGTATATTCCATCAACTTTCACAGGTTTCGTGGACTTTAAAAGAAACTAATGAATTTTAAACGTTCAATTTTGTATTTTATTGATAGCCATGTAGACGTGTCTCTCAACTGTTAAACATTTTTTAAAATTAATGAAGTTATGTCTTTCAATTTTGTGTCTAATATAGGTAGTAAATTTAGGAATCGACAAATACATTATTGAGGGCATATTCGATACAAATTTTTGAATTGGAGTGTGTTTAAAAATTGAAATGGGTTTGGTTTGGTATGGTTAATTTAGGGATGTGATGCGTCGGTGATGATTGCTTCGAACGGAGGCAATTCAGCGGAGAAGGACCATCCTGATAATCTTTCATTGGCCGGAGATGGATTTGATACTGTGATCAAAGCCAGAGCAGCAGTTGATGCCGTGCCAGGATGTAGAAATAAAGTCTCTTGCGCCGATATTCTTGTGATGGCTACTCGAGATGTCATTTCATTGGTTTGTGCACATCTCGACTATTAATCTAATTTAATTAATTAAAGTTTAGAAAGTGAAATATTTTTGTTGTTGTGTCATGTGTGTGATGAAAATGGGGTGTTTGAATTGAATTGGGAATAATACAGGCACGAGGACCTTCATATGCGGTGGAGCTGGGGAGAAAGGATGGGCTTGTTTCAAGAGCTTCAGATGTGGAAGGCAAATTGCCTAAACCAACCTTTAATCTCAATCAGCTCAATGCCATGTTTGCTGCCAATGGTCTTTCCCAGACTGACATGATTGCTCTCTCTGGTATATCAACTCAAATTTATTAACAAAATGTCTATACAAATTTTAAAATTGATATCCGCGAGCGATCAAATCAATTATGCATGAATGTCATCTAATTCTCACAAAATAATCATTTGGTCTTATGAAATTCTCTTCTTTAAGTAATTTTTTTTCACCCGTTTCAAGATCGGTTTGAAACGACTTTTCTAAGTGCTTGAATTTTTTACTTTCACTTAAAAAATCATTTCAAACACACCCTCAATTTCACTACTAAGTCATAAACCTTAATAAAAGTGTCCTCTTATTGTTAGTATGACAACATTTTTAACAAGTCATTTTCTAGAACTATCAAACTATTTTGGGTCAAATAAGTTACTGTAGATCGTATTATAGACAATTAGTAGGATTCAATTTCATGGGTGAATAGACGTATGTGATCCAATTAAACCATAAGGTATTTTCAAACCCATTTAATAAAAATTTACTTGGACAATCCCATCATAATTTTCTCCACGAATTTCAACATTATCTACATTAGTAAAAAAAAAAAAACCAATACATAACAAACATTGTATGTGAACCATTTTTTTTTAAAAAAAATCAACAAATGTGAATACGAAAAATCAAACTTTCAACCACAAAAAAGATAATAAAGACCTCAATTCTATATGTTTAGATTGACTATTGGTATTATGAACTAAACTATATATTTGGCAGCGGAATAAAATTTTCAACTTTAAAAAAAGTAATAAATGTCTTTATTTACTAAACTATGTTCGAATTGATTGCAGCTGCACACACGGTGGGATTCTCCCACTGCGGCAAGTTCGCAGACAGAATTTACAATTTCAGCCGTACAAACCCAGTAGATCCAACGCTGGACCCAACATACGCAGCCAAGCTCCAAGGCATGTGCCCGAGAGACGTGGATCCAAGGATAGCTATAGACATGGATCCAAACACCCCCAGAAGGTTCGACAACATGTACTTCAAGAATCTGCAGCAAGGAATGGGCCTTTTCACTTCGGACCAAGTTCTCTTCACGGACCCAAGGTCCAGGCCCACGGTCAAGGTTTGGGCCCATAGTGGCCAGACCTTCTACAATGCCTTCATTGATGCCATGACCAAGTTGGGCCGGGTCGGAGTCAAGACCGGATCCGATGGCAACATTCGCATTGACTGTGGTGTTTTCAACTCTTAAAAACTTGATTTGTGAATGTTTGGGGCTCTGGGGCTTATTGTTGTTTGTTGTTATTGAGATTGGAATAAAAGGGGAGAAAATCGTAATTTCCATCATTCTAATTTGATTTCATTTTGATTCTTTGGTGAACCACACAGTGTCATGGGTTGGGATTGGTGTAACTCTTGTAAAAAAAATATTGATTTGAAGTTGTCCTTATAAAAATATATTTTTTTCAATCGGTTAAAATACTATTTTGATCTATGTACTTTGAGTTTTTTTATTTGATTCATATACTTTCAAATGTTCAATTTTAGTCTTTGTACTTTCAATAAAGCTTAAAATTAGTCTCTACGATAAGTTTGAAGTTCATTTTTATCAAAATTGGTTTAATAATAAGAATAATTTTAATACAAGAAAAGAGACAATGTGAACATATTTCAAAAATTTATAGAGGAAAAGCTAATAGAGACTAATTTTTTCAAAGAAAAGTTTGTATAAACTAACTGTAGGGACCAATTTTAAGCTTTATTGAAATTACATGGACTAAAATTGGACATGTGAAAGTATAGGGACCAAAATGAAACAAAACTAAAATTATAGGGACCAAAATAGTATTTTAACCTTTTGAATTCTATCGGTTTTACTTTTTGTTTAGATTTTTTTTCTTTTAAGAAGAATCATCTAGTGACCTACATATTTGTAAATTTCAATAACTTTGAGTTAATTTATTATAAGCTTTAATTAATTAATCATTATCATTCATCAAGGTGATTCACTATAAACCCAAGATGGAAGCACTTTATAGATGAGTTATGTTTACAAGTACAATCATCTGCTTGGCATAATTCAAATGGTTAGATATTTGTACATTCTCTTAAGTATGGTAGGTTCAAATCTCCCCTCTTTATATGCCATGTAATGTTCTTGAAAATAAAATTCACAAGTTCAATCATTATTAATTTACTTGCCATTTGATTCTTTCTAGATTAGTTCATATGTAACAACCCCAAATTTTAACCTAACTTAAGGGACATTACTAAACTTACGACTGATATACCCCAAAAATTTTGGCAACATAACGGTGCAACTACAAGTTACTCAAAAAATTTCTAACACCTATCAGGCATGAAAACAACACTTCTACAACCAAAGTAACTCAACAATAACCTCCACACCTCCTTGCAACGACTCAACACTCCCAAACTTTAGAACGAACAGAAACACATCATCTCTAAACAATATTAATTCAGATAAACCATCTGAAACACAAATAAGTTTCTATCAGCAAGGGCTTATATTTCATAACCTAAGTCTACCAAAAGAAGCTATCTACAACTTCATAAAAATAAATGGAAGAAACAATAAAGAATGAGAATACCTATACCAAGCACCTATACAAAACAATTGGAATCCTATCTATGCAATTCAAAGAAATTCCCTACTAAAAAATAACACATAATACTAATGGTGTCCTCCCATCACGTCTCTTTATCTACATCACCAGTTTCGTAGAGCTTCTCATCACCTACAAAATTTGTTGGTTGGGGAGGGAGGGGGGGAGGGAAGTCAGTTCAAAAGTATTCAGTAAGTAGCTCACACCTAGTGAGCCACCAAACATCAAACATCATACAACATGTTGTTCACATGCACCCAAACATACTTATTCACAGTAATATCTCAAGCATCATATTATGCATACATAAACAATTAAACTATGCATAAGACTCACCTAGCACATGAATTATCGCATCATGCTATGCAACTAACACATGAATTCCCGTATCATGCCATGTGTCACGGTCATGCTTGTCTAGGGCGTGTTGCCCGTGGCCGCATGCCCATCTCAACCCCTTTTTATCATGCTTTCATCATATGTATGTCTTATTGCTTTCTAGTTAGCTTTACTTGCAATTTTGTGGCCGTATGACTCCTCGCCATTTTCATGTGCAAGTCTGTCATAGGCATAAATCTTAGAATGTACTATAGGGGGGTATGACTAGTTGTCCATCCTTCCTACCCGGAGTTATATGCAATCTAAGCTGTTGTTGACCCTTCTCTCGCTTATTGCCTATAACATTTATATGAACAAACGTTTTCTCAAAAGCTTTCAAAACACTTTCTCTCTCCCGGTTTTCTAAAAACATTTTCTCCTGGGACTCGAGGGGAGGCTAGACCCTATACGGAAGTATTCCGCGACTTCCATTTTTCGAAAGGCTGACTTGCTCGCCGGGTTGGAGCAAGTGTCGCACGGTCGAAGAGCTGCGACCGTGATAAGTGGTATCAGAGCCTAGTTGGCTCCTCTGATTGAAAAGTAAGCGATCATGTCCGCGATGGAAGAGTTGGGCAAGGCCCACGTAGACCGATTGTCGGAGATTGAAGAGAAAATGCTCTTCTTAATAGATGTGCCTGATAATGTTCGGTTCTTGGAATCTCGCCTGGATGAGATTGCCGCTAAGGCCGACACGATTGATGCGGTAGCTGGCCGCCTAGACGGGATGCCCGTCAGAGAGTTGATGGTGAGGGTCGAGGCCTTGGAAGATAGAGCCACAAGACCTGTTGGCTTCGAGCGTGGGGACAGCTCGTCGGGCTCTGTTGCCCAGTTAGAAGAACGAGTCGAAAATCTAGACGGGGGGCAAAGAACAATATTTCAGATGGTGTCTGAACTATCTGAGGATGTAAAAGCTGCCATCGATGTGGTGAGGGCAGAAGTGGCGGACCTAAGTGCCCGAGTGAACCTCACCATGAGAGCGGTGGGAAACCAAGCCCCAGCTGGGGGCGTAGTCCAAGTAAACAAGGTGAAAGTACCCGAACCGAAGCCCTTCTGTGGGGCTCGTGATGCAAAAGCCTTGGAGAACTTCATATTTGACATGGAGCAATACTTCAAGGCCACGAGTACGACATCTGAAGAGTCGAAAGTTACCTTGGCGACGATGCATCTAGTGGATGACGCTAAGCTTTGGTGGAGATCCCGGTATATGGACATCCAAGAAGGACGATGTACCATCGATACATGGGAAACATTGAAACAAGAGTTGCGTTCTCAATTCTTCCCCGAAAACGTTGAAATATTGGTGAGGCGCAAGTTGCGCGAGTTGAAACATACGGGGACCATTCGTGAATATGTGAAGCAGTTTGCTGGATTAATGTTGGACATTCGTGACATGTCCGAGAAAGACAAGGTCTTCTGCTTCGTTGAAGGACTGCAACCATGGGCAAGGTCGAAACTATATGAACAAAAGGTTCAATGCTTGTCAGAAGCCTATGCAGCTGCAAAACGTTTGTTCGATCTCACCACCGAAACATACAGCGAGCAATCTCAAGGTGTGAGACAAAGCCAAACTTCTCCAAGTAGAAGGAATAGAAATTCTCGACCTAACTCTCCAAAGAGTGGGGGAGGGGGCCAAATTACAAAGGAGGAGAGAAATCAACGACCGGTCCAACAGAATGGGGGAAATTCATGGCAAAGGCCACAGTATTAGAATAACTACAACCAAAAGCCCCCATTCTGCTACATATACAAAGGGGCCCATCGTGCGTATGAATGCAAGAATCTAGCATCCTTCAATGCCTTCCAAGCCTCATTGGCAAGTACTTCGGGGGCAAAGGATGAAACCTCTGAAGAATATGGGGGCGACACCCGCATTGGAGCTTTGAAATATTTATCAGCCTTGCAGAAGAAGGTGGAGGTAAACGAAGGATCTGCTCCACGTGGGCTCATGTACGTCGAGGCATGGATAAATCATAAGCCAGCGAGAAATACCATGGTCGACTCAAGCGCAACCCACAATTTTATAACAGAAGTAGAAGCACGTCGATTGAACCTACGCTGGGTTAGGGACGTGGGAAGAATAAAAGCTGTAAATTCAGCAGCCCTACCTGTTTTGGGCATTGCACGAAGAGTTCCAGTGAAATTGGATGCTTGGACTGGACAAGCAGATTTCGTAGTCGTCAAGATGGACGATTTTGATATTGTGTTGGGGATGGAGTTTCTCCTCGAACACAAGGTGGTACCGATGCCCCTGGCAGAAAGTTTAGTCATCACGGGATCTAACCCCACCGTGGTTCCCGCGAAGTTAAGACAACTGAATGGGGTGAAATTATTATCAGCCCTTCAGTTGAATAAGGGCCAAGAGGGACATTGCAACACCAAGGCCAATGACATTGATCAGCCTTGGAGAAGAAAGAATCAGCACAGTTATAACTCCTATGTGGAGTGGAAGCCGAAGCCAGAAGTTGCTCGGAATTATGTGAAGGAAGCGCCAATGAGCACAAAAGAATGGGTCGAACGAAAATGGTATAATTCAAGTAGAAAGCCAGAAGCGTCGATTCCGCCGATCACACTGAAGAATGCTTTTGAGGCATTGGCCGAGAGGGCACCTCAAAAAGCCAATCAAAGCGAAAATATGAAGAAATTCTTGGCAGACTGGAAGAGAAGCCAAGAGGTAGAGGCCCGCTGGGACCGTTTGAAGAACTGAAGACAAGATGCTTGAGTGACTACTGAGTTCAAGCGGGGACGGTTGACGAGGACGTCAACCATTTAAGTGGGGGAGAATGTCACGGTCATGCTTGTCCAGGGTGTGTTGCCCGTGGCCGCATGCCCATCTCAACCCCTTTTTATCATGCTTTCATCATATGTATGTCTTATTGCTTTCTTGTTAGCTTTACTTGCAATTTTGTGGCCGTATGACTCCTCGCCATTTTCATGTGCAAGCCTATCATAGGCATAAATCTTAGAATGTACTATAGGGGGGTATGACTAGTTGTCCATCCTTCCTACCCGGAGTTATATGCAATCTAAGCTGTTGTTGACCCTTCTCTCGCTTATTGCCTATAACATTTATATGAACAAACGTTTTCTCAAAAGCTTTCAAAACACTTTCTCTCTCCCGGTTTTCTAAAAATATTTTCTCCCGGGACTCGAGGGGAGGCTAGACCCTATACGGAAGTATTCCGCGACTTCCGTTTTTCGAAAGGCTGACTTGCTCGCCGGGTTGGAGCAAGTGCCGCACGGTCGAAGAGCTGCGACCGTGATACCATGCTCACTCGATTTTACTCAACGCTCATGGTTAGCCATCAACAAAGCTCTCCAACACATGTTGTGCATCGCCCTTTGACCATTTGTACTCAAGGTGCACCGATGACTTAGCAATGCATTGGCCCTTTCCCAAGCGCCCAACACATGCTTTTTAGACTCATCACCCCGACCCTTGACCATTTGCACCCAAGGCCTCGATGCTCCTTTTATTCCAATGGTGACAATAACACCCCTCGACCATTGTACCCAAGGTGCACTGGTACTCACCCTACAAACCTTAGTAAGCTCACAAGGTCCGTTGACCACCTCACAAACTCACAAAATACATATTTCCTAAGCATGCTTCTAGATCATGTGTCATGCCTAAACAAAACATGCTTTTATACATATGTTTGAAAGTAAATAAATCCTCATGCTTGATGGGAATGAACACTTCATCCCACAGTAGAAGCATTGGATTGTTTTTGATTTTACTTAAATTTAAAAAAAAAAACAAAGGTTAAGCAATAAATACCTTGACTTAAATATGAAGATATTTCTGGCGGGTCTTTATCTCTTCCACAAAATCTTCCTAGCTATGACTCGAACACATGACCAAAGCTTATGGGAGTCTCTTGAAAGAAAATCCACAAGGGATTGGAGAGGAAGAGGTCTAGAGAGAATTCTCTACTTTTCTATTGAGGAGATGTGTGTTGTATCTATTGGCTCAACCCAAAGGACCTATTTATAAAGACCAATGGCAAATATTTTTCATAATTAAAATATTATATTTAATATCTAATATATTAAAATATATTTTATACTTATTTGAATCTCATTCAAATCTCCTACGATATTTATTTATTTGAATCTTATTCAAATTTTATAAATATTTTTTCTTTCATGTATCTAATATACATTAATTATTTTAATATTTAATGTATCAAATACAATAAATATATTTTTCTCTTTTATATTTAATATATCTAATATATTAAATATTAATTTGAACACTTCAAATTAAATGTTAATTTGAACATTTCAAAATTTTCTTTTAACTAAATTGATCTTTTAGTATTACTATGAGCTAGCAAGGGGACCTTATGGACCTACAGATTATAAGCTCCAATGATACAAAATCAATTAATTAAACTCTTTAATTAATTAATTTTCATTAATTAACTATAGGTCACTCCACTATAGACCTAGAGTTGCACTCTTATGCACTGTAGGAAAAGTTGTGTCCATAGATATAATAACTACATGCAAGTCGATCCTTCACTAGTTGTTCGTAATTACAGTTGGGTCAAAAGTCCGTTTTACCCCTATAATTACATCTTGCACCTTAAGTACAACTGATCTTCTAATGAACAATTTGTTTATGATCCAACCATAAACTAATTCCATCTCGAGCCAGTGAGGGGGTGGGGCCCCATTGTTCAAGTTCCAAAATCAGCACTTAAGGGAACCACTCATCTACTTACCCTATATGAGAATGAGTGAATTCCATCTTGTGAGATTATGTTTCCAGCTCCCTATTTGGTCAAGTCCCCAAAATGATAAGCATATTGAATCAGCTACAAAATCCACTAGCACCCCTGCAAATCAAAGGACAAGCCCTCACAGGTAGGAATTCATAACTCACTCTGGATTAAGATCGAGTCGTAATGATCATCTTGATGAAATATTAATCTTCTCAATTAACGGATTTATAAAAAGAGATTAAATATTTCGTAGTCCAGTCTTATACAAACTCATTGTATAAGATACCCCCACTCACATGTCTCCACATGAACGATTTAGATCATATCATTTGTAACTATTACAAAGTGGGTCGTATCAATAGTGTTACCAGTATAAGACACCCAACCTTATCCATATAATATGACCCTTTAGGTTATTTCTTGAACATGATCCTCTCGTATGTCAATCACACACTGTTCAAGATTATACTAATAACCTTGAATTTTTCTTATAATGGATAATATTATATTACAAATAAAATAATTAAAATAATTATTAATTATTAAATAAATCATTAATTACGGGCTTTAGGGCATAAATCCTAACGATGCTAACTCACACAGTTTTCACAAGTCAACAACCAAGCATGCTCATCGAAAGGCATAAATGCATAGAATAGATCATGCATAAACCAAACAAGAGAACATAGAACATGCATCACATAATCAAACAGACTCAAAAGGTAAAAACTACTTACTTTAACCGCTACTAGAATTATTCCAAGAGTTGCTAAACCAAGAGAATAAACTTTAGAGGTTATAATTAGCTCAAAAATCCCTTAAACAACTACAATGGGCTCAAGGAAAAGTTAACTTACTTAGATACAACCTTAAGAGCTAAAACAAACACCCTATAACTCACCCAAACTACAAATGGGAGTACCAAATAGTTTGCAACTAATTGGACAACACCTAACACTTGATTTAAAAGGGCCTAAACCAGTTCTTACCACTTAAACTCACCAAAATGGACTCAAATACTTGTTGCAAGGTGTTTGAAGGGACTTCGAAACTGTTTGAAACTACAAGTAAGAACTATCCAAGGGTTAGAGACTCATCCAAAGTGCTTTAATCGAGTTTGAGTGAGTTTAAAGCACAATAAGCTTACCAAAACAAGCTCAACACCCTGCTGGTTCTAGTCCGAGATTGTTTGAATAGGGTCGAATTGGTTTGAAACTGCAAATAGAAGGCTCCCACACGTTAGAACCTAAGGTATAACACCTAAAGTGATTTGCAAAAGGTCTAAAATGCATTAAAACTTACCGAAACGAGCCTTGCACCTTGTTGGTCGAGTTCGAAGGTGTTCGAACTGATTTAAAACTGCAATCAGAACACTCTAGGAGATTAGAGATTGAACTACAACACCTAAATTGATTTTCGAAAAGGATGAAACATTATAAAACTTACCGTTCAGCACCAAGGGGACTAGAATGCTTGCTAGAAAATGCATTTCAGCACCAAGTGACCTCAAATGCCAGCTGGTCATGTCCATACGAGCCTAAAATCACAAGACATAAGTGTTTAAGGTATGGGTAATCCAAATCTAATGCTAGTAAGGATGTGGGTCACGCAAATCCAATCTAAACAACGTGGGTAAATCACTAACCTTGTGGAATAGATGAAAAATCGTCGCTGATCGCGAATCCCTTGTCGCCGTCACACATGTCTAAGGGTCGGAGAACACGATCCTTAGCTTGTCGCTGCTCGTCACACAAGGAATGTTGTCAGAGGGTACTTGCCGAACAAAAAAAATGCGATGGGTCTCTCATCTATGTGGTCATTGGCAGTCGAAGAGAGGGAGGAGTGATAGGAATAAACTCTTCATCCCGCAGCGGAAGCACTGGATCGTCTTTGATTTTATTTAAAATTAAACTAAAAATAATGAGTTAAGAAAACTTGCTTTTGAGATAAATATGGAGAATATTCTGGCGGGTCTTTATCTCCTCCACAAAGTCTTCCTGGCTATGACTCTAACATAAGATCAAGGCTTGTGGAAGCCTCTTGAAAGAAAATCCTCAAGAGATTGGAGAGGAAAAAGTCTAGAGAGAATTCTCTAATTCTCTATTGAGGAGATGTGTGTTCTATGAAGAATGCTCCATGACTCACCCCTAGGGTCCTATTTATAGTGGTCTAGGGAAAATAATTAAATAATTATTTTAATATCTAATATATTAAAATACATTTATCTAATCAATTTGAATCTTATTCAAACCGTTTAAAATTCTCCTACAACATTTATTTCCTAATTTGAATCCAATTCAAATTTAATAAATATCTTTTATTTAATGTATATAATATATATTAATTATTTTAATATTTAATGTATCAAATACAATAAATATATTTTCCTCTTTTATATTTAATATATCTGATATATTAAATATTAATTTGAACACTTCAAATTAAATATTAATTTGAACATTTCAAATTTTAATATTTAATGTATCAAATACAATAAACATATTTTCCTCTTTTATATTTAATATATCTAATATATTAAATATTAATTTGAATACTTCAAATTAAATATTAATTTAAACATTTCAAATTTTTCTTTCAACTAAATTGATCTTTTTAGTGTTATTATGAGCTAGCAAGGGGACCTTATGGACCTACAGATTATAAGCTCCAATGATACAAAATTAATTAATTAAACTCTTTAATTAATCAATTTTCATTCATTAACTCTAGGGTCACTCCACTATAGACCTAGAGTTGCACTCTTATGCACTGTAGGACAAGTTGTGTCCATAGATATAATCATTACATGCAAGTCGATCCTTCACGAGTTGTTCGTAATTACAGCAGAGTCAAAAGTCCGTTTTACCCCTATAATTACATCTTGCACCTCACTACCACTGATCCTCTAATGAACAATCTGTTTATAATCTAATTATAAACTAAGTCTCTCCCGAGCCAGTGAGAGGGTGGGGCCCTATTGTTCAAGTCCCGAAATCAGCACTTAAGGGAACTACTCATCTATGTATCCTATATGGAAAGGAGTAAATTCCATATTGTGAGATTATGTTCCCAGCTCCCTATTTGGTCAAGTCCCCAAAATGGTAGGCATATTGAATCGGCTACAAAAGCCACTCTCACCCATGCAAATCAAAGGACAAGCCTCTCACAGGCAGGAGTTCATAACTCACTCAGGATTAAGATCTAGTCGCATATGATCATCCTGATGAAATATTAATCTTCTCACTTAACGGATTTATAAGGAGAGATTAAATATTTCATGGTCCAGTCTTATACAAATTCATTGTATAAGATACCCCCACTCACATGTCTCTACATGAATTGTTTGGATCAAATGATTTGTAACTATTACAAAGTGGGCCGTATCAATAGTGTTACCAGGATAAGGCACCCAACCTTATTTATATACTATGACCCTTTAGGTTATTTCTTGAACATGATCCTATCGTATGCCAACTACATACTGTTCAAGATTACACTAATAACCTTGGATTTTTCATATAATGGATAATATTATATAGCAAATAAAATAATCAAAATTATTATTAATTATTAAATAAATCATTAATTACGAGGCTTTAGGGCATAAATCTCAACAAGGAGGTGTGGTCGAAGAAGAAGAAGATGGTGAAGGGGGCGACTTGCACACGATAAGGAGATGGAAGAGAAGGAGAAAAGAAACTTAGGGTTTTTTTTTTCTCTCTTTTGTCCCTCTTTTACTTTCCTTTTCTTTTAATTGATCAAGACCCAAATAAACTCCTATAAATAGAATGGAGGAGGGTTTATGGTTTCCAAAACAAAATCTCAACTTCTTTGGCAAATCTTCAAAGAAATTTTTTGGGTTTTTAATTTGAAAACTAAACTAAATACCCAATAACAAAAATGAATAAATAAAATTCTCAAATTATTTACTCCAAGTAAAATAAACAAGCTAACACATCAAAAATAAGTTCAAAAGTTAAACCGTGGGACGTCACATCACAATTGTTGAAAAAAATTATCATTTTACTCCTATAACTATCTCTTATCTTATCAAATTACTTGTAATGATCGTCTAAGTGATAATTAATATTTTCTTTAATTGTCTTACAAGAAATCACAAATATGTTATGGTCTAATCTTATATCACCACATCGTATTCTTACAACAATGACATGTACTCTTTACCTAAATAATCTAAATAAGATATCATCATACCATTTACCGATGCACCAATCAACTGACAACCCATACAAAGAAAAAACCATATCAAAATTCTTGATCCCTCCACCCTTAAAGTCTGTGCATCTCCAACAAGTAACAGAGCATGGCCTACTAATCTTTCAAGTACCAGATCTCCAACCAAAATCCTTGAAGAAAGAGTAAGAACACAAAATGTTGGTGGGACAAGACCAGAGAAGACATGTTTCATATGGTCAAAATCTAAGAAAGTGATTTTGACCAAATTCTCCCCCACATCTTTGACTACAACAACAATTGAAAAATCTCCCTCTCACTCCATATTTCCAACCACACTTGTACCTTTTGGTCAAATCACTCATGCCGGAATTCATCTTTCTTTGTTCACAGTCTCTCGGCAACAGCAATAAACATATATTCAAACTACACTCAAAATTATAATATATATACACGATGAAAATAAATTGAAGAAAAGTTTGTGAAAGTTTGAGTCACTCACCTTCAATTTGTGTCTTTTCGTTTGAATTCATATTACCCTTTATTTATTTCCAAAAAAGTTGATGCATGTGTAATTGCTTGATTAGCTTTTGAGATTTACCTTCAAGATGAATATTCATTATTTTCATTGGTAAGTTAGTATGTGTTAACGACCAAAAGGTCTGTGGTTCGAATCCCCCAACTCTATATTGTACTAAAAAAACAAAAACATCGATGTGGTGTATTTTTTGAAATGACTTCAATAATAGTCAAGTGGGCATGTTAGAAAATGTGAATAGATATCAATTCGATAGAATTTCACTATAGAAGTCCAAAAACAATACCTAAATTAAAATACATAAATTAATGATTATAATTGTTGAATGAGAAATTTCGGCCAATCACAAATTGTTACTTCATTATGCCAAATTAATGATAAAATTGCAAATAATTAAATTTATGACTAATTATAAATTGACACGTGTTCCAAATTTAATTCGAATGACAAAAATTGGCAAATCCTAAAATCAAAAGGTCACATGTCTTCATTATAACTATTTTACCAAATAATTAAACTTAATTTGGTCAAATTAAGTAATATGAAATTTGGGTCAAAGTTAAATAAAATCCAAATCCAAATGATTAGACCCAAAGTCAACAAAGCCCAAGTCCAATGGTTGAGTCCAAAGACCATTAAAATTCAAGTCCACATGCCCATAGAAAGCTCTATAAATAGAGGAGCTTTGCTTCATTTGAAAGACTCAGAAATTAAAATCTCTAGAGAACTTAGGGGTCATTTGGATTGAGGGCATAAGGATGGAAATAAGGGTGGGAATTAGCAAGGGATATAAAATCTCTTGTTTGATACAAGGTTTTGAGGATTGGCTATTTCCATGAGTTTTATATACCAATAAGTAAACGTATTTGATACCTTTGAAAAAGCATGAGTTTTCTTCATGCCCTTCTCTTTCTCTCTTTTATTTTTGTTAATATCCATCTTTCTTTTAAATACATTTATTTATTATATTAAAATTAATTATAATATTAAAATTAATTTTTACAATCAACAAGGTTATATAAAATCTATTTTATAATAATGTATTGAATTAAATTAATCAATCATTCAATTGTAATAAATTAATCATAATTAATTGATTGATTAAAAATATACCCAACGAATTCTCATTTATAAAAAGAAAAAAAATAATTTTTACCCCTAAGTTTGTCATGTTGTATCAATTTCTATACTAAACTTTTAATTTCATCAAATTGTAACCCAAACTTATAAATATTGCAATCTTAACCTTAAACTTAAAAAAATGTTGCAATTTTTGTCCTCCAATAAGTTTTCTTTTGAAAATTCGTTAAAAAAAGTACTCTCATATGCTTTCAATGAATTATAAAATAGATGTGTTGTACGAAATTGATAAGATTTCAAAGAAAAACAACGTTAAAGCTACATTTTGTTAAAATTTGTGAGTTTTGGTAAAGTTATTCATAAGTTAATTTGTGGAATAATCAAACTTAAAATTTTGAAAATCTTGATATATTGAAATTAATGAGTTTATGGAAATTTTCACATTGCTTTTTGTTAAAATTAGTGAAGATTGAATAGATAGACAAAATTGCAACATTTAACTAAGCCTATGGTCTAATTTGATGAAATCAAAAGTTTAGAGTGATAATTGATACACGGTGACAATTTTATAGGTAAAAATTGATTTTTTTTTACTTTATAAAAATAAACTAAATTAATGTAATTGTATATTTTATTGAAACTATTAATAAATTAGTAATCTATTAAATATATTTAATTAATTGAAATAATTTAGTATAAAAATTTTAACTTTTTATAATTATTTATTCAATTAAAATTATACCTCTATTATAATCAATTAATTTACATCTATTTGTTAAAGAGTTCATTAATTAATGCATCATAATTGTATAAAATTTAGAAAATTAATCTCATAAAGAAGACAAAAAATATCATTTATTCCTAGGCATTCTCAGGCGTACAACCAAACACAACAATCAATGATTCCCAGCAATCTTATTCCCAAGCATCCATTATTCCCAAGCATATAAGAAATCTTGAACCAAACGATCATTTCGAGAGAATTCAGAAACAAAAAGATCAAAAGACTCCTAAGCTCTTGAAGATCAAACACCCTCTGAACCAAAGCCTTGAAGCCCAGAAGACTTTGAAGATTGAGAACAAGCTGCAAAGCCTTCGAGACAAATCTACGTTCGAGAACAAGTTGAAAGCCCTCAAGACATTTATACATGAGAGAGAAAGAATTAGAGGATAAACATATTAGTGATTGTACACCCACAAAATTAAAATAAAATACAAGTTCTTTACACGTGTCTTATTTATTTATTTGTTAAAATTACATGGGAACACTAGTTACTTGATATATAATTTAATTAGCGATTCTTATGATTATTGTTATTCAATATCTAAAGTAATCATCAATATACGTTAATTAATGATTATCATATATATAATAAAATTATATCAATGTAACATCCTCGTAAAAAAAAGGAATTGTTTATATTTTTATTTGTTTTATTGATTTTCTAAGACCTTTTTAAATTAGAATTTTATCTTCTTTTTAAATTAGGAGATAAATCTTTATTATCATTTCTTTTTTAAAAAAAAGAATATAATCTTTTAAGGGTTTTAATTGGGGTCCTTTTAAAAATATCTCTTTTTTTAAGCCCTAACTTTTTGACTAAACGTTTTGCAGCAAAAAGAGAGAAAAGAAGAAGATGTTCTACAGTTTACTCTCTCTAAAGAAAAAGCAGTAAGTTTTCTTCCTTTCTATTTTGAAGTTTGTTTTCTTTCTTGATTGAATCTTTCTTGGAAAATTTTGGATTTTGATTCCTTTTTGGCTTCACTCTTGATTGTTTAGAATGAAAAGATTATTGAAATCTTTTGTCCTAAATTTTTTTTAGGTTTTTGGTTTGCTTAATTTTCCTCAAGGTTTTCCTCTTAGGGCTTTTGGATTAAATTGAAGGTTTTGATAATGGAAAATTTTCCAGAATTTTTCAGCTTTAAATTTCTTCAAGTTTGGGACTATTTTAAGTGTTTTTGGGCTCTTTTTTCATAAAAAGTTTGCCAAACGATTTGTTTCTTTAAAGTGTTGTTTACACAAGATTTCAACAAAGAAAGAAATGAGACACGTGTAAATAGATTTATATTTGTATTAATTTGAATATAGTAGAGTACAATCTCTAATTTGTTCCTTTGATTCTTCCTCTCAAATATACATTTGTCTTGAGGGCTTTGCAGATTGTTCTCTAATGTGGATTTGTCTCGAGGGCTTCGTAGCTTGTTCTTGAATGTGGATTTATTTCAAGGGCTTTGTAACTTGTTCTCGAATGTGAATTTGTTTCAAGGGCTTTGCAGCTTGTTCTCGAATGTGAATTTGTCTTGAAGGCTTTTGCAGCTTGTTCTCGAATGTGAATTTGTCTCGAGGGCTTTTGCAACTTGTTCTCGAATGTGGATTTATTTCGAGGGCTTTGCAACTTATTCTCGAATGTGAATTTGTCTCGAGGGCTTTTGCAGCTTGTTCTCAAATGTGGATTTATTTCGAGAGCTTTTGATAAGCCTTAGAATTAAAGCTTATTTAAGTCCCAATTGCTTAAAATATTTTTGTTTGTCCTAAGATTAATTGAAAATAGTGGAAGATTGCTCGAATTTAAGGAAGAATTTAATGTGATAGCATTTGGAATAGAATTCTAAATAAATTGATTCTTTTTGCAGAAATTATGGAAATTGCTAAATCAGATTGCCAAATCTGATTTTGCAATTCTTTCTGGAGCAGGGAATGTGAAAATTGCTAAAACCAGATTGCCAAATCTGATTTTGCAATTGTTTCTGGGCAGAGAATTTATGGAAATACCGGCGCGAACGAAAAAACCCATTATGGAAAACCAAATTGCAGCATGATTTTTGGGCAATCTTCAACCCTAATGAAGGCCTATAAATGGGGAAGAAGAAGATGAGCTATTAATGGGATTTTGAGGGCAATTTGAAGGATCAATTTCGTGGGTTTTTGGGTTTTAAAAAAGGAAAAAATCTGCATTAAACCCATTCCAAAAATCTTCAATTACAGCCCGATTTGGAGGAATTTAAGCACGAAATTTGGGCATTCTTCAACCCTAATGAAGGCCTATAAATGGGGAAGAAGAGGAGGAGCAAAACAAGGCGATTTGAAGGCGAATTTAGGAGTCAAATTTCGTTGGTTTCATTGTTTTAGAACTCTGTTTTTTTCTGCAACTTATTTTTCTGTTTTTAGCCAAGGATTTCAACTTCAGTTTCATTTTTTCTTCAAATTCTACTTGTATTATGGAGAGTATAATTGTTGTTCTTCCTTTCGATTTCTTCTTGTATTCATTTTAAGTTTTAATTCAATCTCAATTTCGTGGGTTTTTGTCAAACTTTTCCTCTGTTTTCTATTTTTCTTTTCCTTTCTCTGTTCTTCACCAAGAGCTGCTGCTATGTCAAGTTTATTTTTGCTTCAAGTGTTCTGTTTTTACTCTATTATGATGGTATTTAAGTTGGTTCCATTTTTGCTTCAATTGTTATTTCGGGGATTTATTTTTTTTTGATGTTCATGGTTTAGTTTTTAGTTTGTTTGATTCAGTTTTGGATGGAAAAATGCATTAATTTCCTTTAAATCTTTGTTGAATTTAGCATATTAATATATTCTTCTAATATGAATTATTGCTTAAAATTTAGTTGTAGAATTTTTATTTTCAATTTGAGCTAAAACTTTTTAGGGGGTTCAAGAATGTGAATTCCCTAAGAAGTAATTGTAGCCAAAATTTCAATGAAAACCAAGCCTACATCTCAATTGTTTGCTTGTGTTGAATATATTTCCGTTAAGATCCTAGATTGATCAACTAGGGTATTAACTCAAGCTTAGATCTAATACCGACAGGGTTAGTGATAAGCGGATTTCGCACAAGTGATGGAGAAAAAAGAGCTTAGACATAAGCCAATTCCTTACCCTAGACATAGGGATTAAGGATTCCAAGACCCATAAAATTGTTGAGCCAATTAATCTAAGATAGAGGGACTATAGACATATAGGTCTCTTACTTAGTCTCCTAAAAACCTAAATTCAAGGTAAATAGGAGACGCAATTTTGGTTTACAATTGAGTGTGGAGTAGGTTGGAATTGCAATTTTGGCTTGCAATTACAACTTAGGGCAATGACATTCTTGAGCCCCATCTTTATCTAAAATTCCCTTTGCAATTTCATTTTCTGAGTCTTTTTAGTTGTTATTCCAATATTGCTAATTTTAGATTCTGTAATTTAATTATGCAATTTTTAGTTATTTCGCTGATTGCCAATTTAGATTCTGCAATTTAATTCTGCAATTTTTGGTCATATCGCTTATTGCCAATTTAGATTCTGCAATTCAATTCAGCAATTTCTGTTCTTTCAATTATTGCCATTTTAGATTCTGCAATTAGATTCTGCAATTTTTGTTTTTCACCAACACACCAACCCAACATCATTTTTGCAATTTTAGTTGTCCATTTGCAATTTTCCTTACACTTTTGCCTTACAATATTTTTATTACTCCGTTCCCTGTGGGATTCGATACTTGGTACTCAGAGACCAATTTATATTACTTCGATCGCGTGCGCTTGCGTGACCACCGATCAGCTTTGCAACTTGTTCTCGATCTTCAAAGTCTTCTAATCTTCAAGGTTCTGGTTCAGAGAGTGTTTGATCTTCAAGAGTTTAGAGAGTATTCTGATCTTTGTTTCTGAATTCTCTCTAAGTTCTCTGGAGATTTTCCCCTTCTGAACCTCTAAAATGGAGGAGGGAGCTTTCTATTTATGGAGTTCCTGAAGGCCTCCAGGTGGACTTGGGTTTGTCAGTCAAACTGGGTCTGGTTGACTTTAGGCCTAACTTTTGGACTGGGCCTGGTTGACTTTGGGCTTAACCTTTAGATTGGGCCTGACTGACTTTAGGCCCTAGCCCTTTGGACTTTCGTCTAAAATTAGCCCAATTTTCACATAACCCAATTGTGTATTGGGATTCACCATAATTTAATTTAGGGATTCTTGCCAATTTAATTCATCCCTAATTAAATATAATTTCGCCATCAATGTTGGATAATGATGTGGCAATTTCTGATTGGCCAAAATTTTATTTCAACAAGTGTAATTTATAGCATTGATTTCTATATGAAAAATGTATGTTTTTAATGTTTTTACAGCAGTTTTATGGCCTTTTTCATATATGCTTTTTGGTGTTAAAAGTGGAAAATAATATTAAAATCTTGAAGAGTTTTGTTTTATGAAACATAAAATTTTCTGGGTTACTTTTTTATAATTTATGATAGTTTTGAAGGTTTTAAAAGTTGTAGAATTAAAAATTTGTTTGGTATTTTATTGTGTGTTGAAGAACATTGATTTTAACGATCTTAGTACGTTTTTAATTGGGGTTTAAAATGTTTTTAATCTAGTTTTTCAATGTTGTTTCTTTAGTTCAAAAACCTTGTTTTCCCTAACTTTTTATATAGAAAAATTGTTTTGAATGGGAAAATTGGGTAGATAAAATTGTTTATCTTTTAGATAAGTTTTGGACCCTTAAGATATAATGTGATTTCTGAATTTGAAGTATTAAATATGTTTAGGCTTCTAGAAGATTGACTTTAGTTCAAGGAGTAAGAATTGTGGAATTGAGGTTGAGAATTGTAGGACTTTTGATCGAAGTAAGTAGTTTTTCACATCCCTTCCAAAATAGAAACTTTGTTATAGTTATGTTTTGAATATTATTCTTTGACAAAATATCTGAAAGCATGTTTTTCTATGATTTGAAACTGATTGAAATTGTTTTGTATGTTTTCAATTGTTTTGCCAAATGAAAGTATGTTTTTCTGTTTGGAAAAGTATTTGATTGATTCGATAGGGCTATCCGGACATGCCGATTTTCTATTTTGGGAATGTTTTGCTTATTTATGGTAGTAGCTTAAATTGGAATTGATGGAATTGTTCTAGCTTATTTGTGATAAGACATATTTGTGGGAAGACACATTTGTGGTTTGACATTCCTTTGGAATGAAGATTCATGTATGTGTTGAAGGGAATAATTGAATTAAACCCATAACGGAAGCATGAGAATCTCTTTGATTTATTTAGAATTAAACTAAAATACAAGGGTTAAGCAATAAATACCTTGAAAATAATATTATGGAGAATATTCTGGCGGATCTTTATCTCTTCCACAAAGTCTTCCTGGCTATGATTCGAACACATGACCAAGGCTTGTGGGAGCCTCTTGAAAGAAAATCCACAAGGGATTGGAGAGGAAGAGGTTGAGAGAGAATTCTCTAATTCTCTCTATTGAAGAGATGTGTGTTGTGTCTAATGGCTCAACCCAAGGGTCCTATTTATAGAGACCAAGGGAAAATCTTTGCAATAACTAAAATATTATATTTTAATATATAATATATTAAAATATATATTATATTTATTTGAATCTTATTCAAATTCTATAAATATCTTTTATTTAATGTATCTAATATACATTAATTATTTTAATATTTAATGTATCAAATACAATAAATATATTTTCCTCTTATATATTTAATATATCTAATATATTAAATATTAATTTGAACATTTCAAAATTTTCTTTAAACTAAATTGATCTTTTAGTGTTACTATGAGATAGCAATGGGACCTTATGGACCTACAGATTATAAGCTCCAATGATACAAAATTAATTAATTAAACTCTTTAATTAATTAATTTTCATTCATTAACTATAGTTCACTCCACTATAGACCTAGAGTTGCACTCTTATGCATTGTAGGACAAGTTGTGTCCATAGATATAATCATTACATGCAAGTCGATCCTTCACAAATTGTTCGTAATTATAGTTGGGTCAAAAGTCCGTTTTACCCTTATAATTACATCTTGCACCTTAAGTACCACTGTTCCTCTAATGAACAATCTGTTTATAATCTAATTATGAACTAAGTCCCTCTCGGGCCAGTGAGAGGGTGGGGCCCCATTGTTCAAGTCCCGAAATCAGCACTTAAGGGAACTACTCATCTACTTACCCTATATGGGAATGAGTGAATTCCATCTTGTGAGATTATATTCCCAGCTCCCTATTTGGTCAAGTCCCCAAAATGGTAGGCATATTGAATCGGCTACAAAAGCCACTTTCACCCATGCAAATCAAAGGACAAGCCCTCACGGCAGGAGTTCAGAACTCACTCAGGATTAAGATCGAGTCACATATGATCATCCTGATGAAATATTAATCTTCTCAATTAACGAATTTATAAAGAGAGATTAAATATTTCGTGGTCCAGTCTTATACAAACTCATTGTATAAGATACCTCCACTCACATGTCTCCACATGAATGATTTGGATCAAATCATTTGTAACTATTACAAAGTGGGCCGTATCAATAGTGTTTCCAGGATAAGACACCCAACTTTATCTATATACTATGACCCTTTAGGTTATTTCTTGAACATGATCCTCCCGTATGTCAACCACATACTATTCAATATTACACTAATAACCTTGGATTTTTCATATAATGGATAATATTATATTGCAAATAAAATAATCAAAATTATTATTAATTATTAAATAAATCATTAATTACGAGATTTTAGGGCATAAATCCCAACATGTGTTATATACTCACGTGGCCTCACACTTAGTAATTATTGATTGTTCTAGTCGATTTTAACGACACCTTTGATTGCAAGCTTTGACTAATTGAAGCTTATTTGTGGGAAGACACAGTTTATGGTTTGACATTTCTTTGAAATGAAGATTCATGTGTGTGTTTTACTCACATGGCCTCACACTTAAGTAATTGTATTGAATGTTCTGGTCGATTTTTTATTGACAACTCTGATGATTAATTGGTGTTACCGACGGGTAACCATCATATATGTTCTGAAGGCTACCCAAATAATACATCTTCCCACTATGATATTTGAAAGTATTGATTGATTGAAAGTACTGTTTGAATTAAAAGTATTGATTGATTGAAAATACTGTTTGAATTGAAAGTTTCAATATTTGAAAGTTTTGGTTAAATGAAAGTTATGTTCAATTGAAAGGTTTGGTGGTGAAAGCTTGTTTGATTGAAAGATTTTTGTTTTTTTTAAAGCACCAATTGTCTAAAAGTTTTAACTAAAGGGTTTGATAGTTGTATTAAAAGTTTTGCAAGGATATTTATATTTTTGTTTACAACTATTTTGAAAGCATATGACCGAATGAATATTTGATTTTTGATTCAACTATTGAAATGCTTTGTTAAATTGAATTTCTATGTTTTGTTTTGAAGAAAATGAATTTTTGAACTTGATGTGGAAGTTGCTTATTGAGTATTTTTGTACTCATTTTTGTTTTTCAAAAATGTTTTTAGATGAAGGATCAAGTGATAGTCCTGAAAGAAATGAAGTTTAGCATTCTGGCACAAGACTTAGAAAGTTGTTGTTAAGGATTCGATAGTTTATCTTAGAATTTTTTTTTGTAAGAAATTGCTTCTGCTGAATTTTTTTGTTAGTCTGTTTGGAGAGAAATTGAGTGAGCTGGAGGAGCTTGCGGTCAGCGATGAGGGAAGCATATGGTGGTGAGAAATCGAGAGAGCTGGAGGAGAGTCGGTCAGCAATGAGGGAAGCAGACGGTGGAGAGAGATCGAGAGAGATCGATGGAGAGAAGGACATGAGAGTCAATCGATGATTAGTGTTTCGAATGAAAACGTGAGAGTGAGAAACGAGAGAGAGAAGAAAATGTGAGAATGGGCATGGAATTTCAAACCACCGTGTTTCATTGTTCAAAACCATGGGGTTGTGTTTCAAACTCATTGGGTTTTGAACACAGTGGTACAAACACTGTTTTGGGTTTGGATTCCAAAACCATCCAAACCCAACACAGTGCTCCAAATGCCCCTTAGGACTTTGGGAGACTATCTAAAGCTTTGCCATTGTAGAGAACAATTTACTATGAATTGAATTTTAGCATTTCTACTTTTTTTTCAAGTTTAGCCAAGAGAGCTTCTTGAATTTTGCAATTCATGTCTTGAATTGCATGCCAAGAACATTCAAGTAGGATTGATCATCCTATCTCGTGGAGTGTTCGATTCTTGGGCCAAGAAACATATTTTTGTCTCAAGAACTTTGATTTTAAGGCAATCCATGTCTAATCTAAGCCTTAGAGTTGAAATCAAATTGATTTGAGGGTTTTTAGTATTTGATCATTATTAGGGGTTCACATAACCAAAGGGTTCCTAATTACAAATCACTAGAATTTTCATATCATTTGATATCATATCACTTTATAAAAATTTTAAAAACTAAGATACACATTCAAATTTTCAGGAAAAAAAAAAAGCTAAAAACATATCTAGGTAAATATGTATTAATATTTTTTTAAAATAAAATTTAATACACATGAAAATGGATTTAAAAAAGATTAAAGGCTACCGATGGTTGAAAATTTAGAAATCAAAATAAGATAACAAAGATCATATTCTAGATTGAGAAGTGAAAGATATGTCATGTCATGATAAGTGGAATGTTGCAATGAGTCAAGTTGAGTGACTCACGAGAGAGACATAGTCATCCCACTATATATTTTGAATCGATAAAGAGAACCTATAGAACATATAGTATGATTATGTGATGGTAGTCTAAAAGTGAAAGATATCATATCATGATAAGCGATATCTTGTAGAGAGCCAAGTTGAGTGACTCATAAGAGAGATAGAGTAATACTACCATATGTTGATTTGATAAAGAAAACCTTTAACTAGATATATAATTAGGTGAGAGTAGTCTAGAAAATGTCAAGGTGAGCACGCACTAGTAGTTGACTCCATATATGAAATTGACTTGCAAGAATTGTCCATAAAAATTTAACTTCTATATATAATCTTTTTATTAATTTCCCTATAGTGGAAGTGTGGAACCAAAATTTGGGGGTTGTAAAAGTAAAAGTGCAACTTATGCTATTTGTGTGTTTTTGGTAATGGGCTAAAAAGAAACATTTCTCGCCACCCATTGATCAAAGTCTTCTTTTTTTCCCTTCAACTTAAGGATGGCAAAAATACCCGCGGGGTCGGGTCCCCGCGGAGCCCCGCCCAAAACGGGACGGGGAATCCCCGGTTTGACCGGGTATGGGTGTCAAATTGGGGATTTTTTTGGGTCCCCGGTTGGGGACGGGGCGGGGACGGGGAGGGTACCCTCGTCCCCGTCCCCGTCCCCGAACCCGCCCCGAATAATTTTATTTTATTTTTTTAAATCTAAAATATATATTATAATAATTTTTTTAGTTTTTTTCATTGTATTCTGTATATCTATTTTTATTTTTTATTTTTCTATTTTTTAAAAAAATTTCATTTCATTTCCTTAGTACTTCCTTAGTACTGTTATTATATATAATTTTACAATATAATAATTTTAATATTAAATTTATAATATAAACATTAAATGTTTTAAACATTAATTATTTAAATAAATAAAACAATAAAAATACAGTTTTAAACATATATAATTTTAATATATTTACTGATTTTTAATTCATTTTTAATTAAAAATAAATAACAACAAACGGGGATTTTTCCCCGCGGGGACCCGATCCCCGAACGGGGATTCCTCGACCCCGACCCCGACTTTTCGAAACGGGGAATGGGGCGGGGGCGGGGATGAAAAATCCCCACGGGGACGGGGATGGGGAGTGCATCCCCGGCCCCGCCCCGCCCCGTTGCCATCCCTACTTCAACTTTTTTACATTTACTTTATTTTATTTGGAAGAAAAATCAATTTACACCTATAAATTTTGAGGTTGTATCAATTAAAATCCTAAACTAATAAATTTAAATCCTAAACTTTTATAAGTTATTGATTTAGACACTCCATTAGTGATTTATAGCTATTTTCACTTGATTTCATTTAAAATCAACTCAAAATCACCTAAATAAAATTATTCTTCTCCCAAAATTTTACCAAAGTAGTAAGAAAAATTATCACGTTACGTAATTCTTTCCAAATAAGTAGAGAAAAATAGAGAAAGACGAGAAGATGATAAACTGCTACTATCTATCTTATTCAAACATTTCTCTTTAATTTATGTTAATCTCTACATTTAAAGAAGTCTTATATATGTGTGAAAGTTATGCATTAAAGGTTTTAAAACGAAATTCTAACACGGAAGATCTAAATTGATCAACTTATGAAAGTTTAAGGTTTTAATTGATACAATTATTAGTATGAGATTTTAAGTGAAACAACTCAAAGTTTAGGTGTATAAATTTATTACTCTTTCTTTTATTTTTTATAATTTCGTCCTTCAATTTTATTTAAAAAAATACATTTTGGTGTTTCCATTATTATTATTATTTTTTGCATATAATATAAATTTTACCAAATTCAATATCAAACTAAAAATAAAGTAGTTGAACTAACCTGAGTGTAACTCAACTGATTAAGATATATACCAACCAAGAAGTTAGATGTTTAAATCTCTCCACCCTCCACATGTTATTGATCTGTAAAAAAAAAATACATATAATAGTTTAAGATTTGTGTTAAACTCAATGATAAAAATTAACGACAATGATTAATTTATTATTCTCATTGTATTTAGAGTATTACATTATAAACAAAGGTATGAGGATTTGAACTTATTATATGTAAAGGTACACATAACAAATTGAGTTATGGTCAAGTTTGCCATTATATATATTTATATAACTTTTGGGTCAAATGATTCTAAAAAAAAACTATTAGGTCAAATTAGATTGTGGTTATATAGATAAGCTAATTATTCCAAAAAACGAACAAAAAGGATCATAAAATATACTAAAATTAGTTGTTTTTTTCTTTTTCTTTTTTTTTTTTTTTATTTTAAAAAGTTTTTTTTATTAAATAATAATAATAATAATATAACTTTTTAGAAATAAATGAAAAGGCTTTTTGGCTTGTTTTGCCGACGGATGGTGTGGAACTTACAAAAAGAATAATAAAAATTCCGAAAGGACAAAGGGAAACACTCCGACAACATCTTCCACTGACCCATTGCCAGCCTTGGTCCATTATTTGGACTCTATTTTTCCATTATTCATCTTTTTTTCAACAAAAAGTTTTAAAATAAAAAATAGAAGTATAATTTTGATTCCTAAACTTATTCCCATGATTTAATTCTGTAATTAAGTTTTTTTAAAAAATTATTCTTGTTTCTAAAGTTTAGTTCTTACTATTTCTATTTTATTATTGATTAACATTCATACATAAACATAATATACATTGTCACACCTATAGAAATTAAGAAAAATAAGGTTAAACATGTTCAACTGTAGGAAGCAATGAGGGACACCTTAGAGTTAGAGTTTTAAAAAAAAAAAAAAGATTAAATTTTTTTTTTCTACTTTGTCCCTCTTTTTAGTAGGTCTAACTAATTTTACGTAGGCTAAAACACTATTTTGGTCCCTCTACTTTAGAACTTATTTTATTTTAGTCAATGTATTTTTAAATGTCTATATTTAGTCATGTACTTTCAATAAATATTAAAAATAGTACCTAATATTAGTTTATTGTTAACTTTTTCCAAAAAAAAAATTAGTCTCTATTAATCTTTCCTCTATAAATTTTAGAAACATATTCACATGGTGTATTTTATTACATAGAAATTATTATTATTATTATGAATTAACCAATTTTGATAAAAATTAACTTTAAATAATTAATTTTAAGATTTATTGAAGGGTTGTTTGATGTCCTGAATGGGTTAAAATAGTTGGAGTTGTTTAGTTTGTGGAGTTAAACAGTCGGCGAGTTTGATAATTTTGGAGTTAAATAGGTCTTCCCTCTATAAATTATGAAACATATTCACATTGTGTATTTTATTGCATGAAAATTATTATTATTATTTAACTAATTTTGACTAAAAAAAAGTCACTACTATTAGTCTTCCATCTATAAACTTTGGAAACATATTCACATGGTGTATTTTCTTGCATGAAAATTATATTATTATTTAACCAATTTTGATAAAAATTAACTTTAAATGATTAATTTTAAGATTTATTGAGAGCCTGTTTGGGGCGCTTAATAGGTTAAAATAGTCTGGAGTTGTTTAATATGTGGAGTTAAATAATCTATGAGTTTGATAATCTGTGTTTGTGGTGTTGAATTGTTTAGTCTTGGTCAAGTAAGTCTATATTTGGGGTGCAGAGTTGTTTAGTCTAGGTTTAGAAAATTTGTATTTGTGGTGTAAAGTTGTTTAACATAGAGTTTTGAAGTCTGTGTTTATGTTGGTTGTTTTTTTTTTCTCTACATTTTTTGTTGTACTATACAATTGGAGCTATATTAGATATCAATTTTCAAAATTTAAATAATAAAGAATTGTTGCCATCAAAGAAAATATTTTTTCATTTCCATTTTCACTCCTTATTTGATTTAGATAGCTAGAAGATTTTTCAAGGAACTTCCTTCGAAATTATCCTAATAGAAAATTCTTCTTTTTAATTAACTTTATTGTTTTTATAAAATATACAGTTTATTAAAGATAATTGTTCTAATGACCTAAAAGACATATATATATTATTATATGCACACACATATATAGATATATATTAGTTAAAAAATTAATTGCATAACAATGTCTAATGTTTAATGTAAAAGATTGTTGAGGAAAATATTTTGTTCTAATTTTAACTTCAACTCCATTGCATATCTATTGCCTAGCTTATAGACATTTACATTTAGTATCTATTGTAACTCCATCTTTTATGGATGGTTTGTTTATCTATGATTTCAAAACCTAACGAGTTTTAAATAAATTTTGTTGCTTATTAACATATGAAATTAAATGATATTTTTATATAAGAAAAATTACGGGACAATCATATTTTGCTAGTTTTCCTATAATTTTAAAATTATCGTTTAAACACAAAATTTAACAACTTGATGTGCAAGTATTTCATCCTTGTAATAGTCACTAATGAAACACACTCTTAGCATCTTTATAGTTAAACTTTATCTCTATTGTAGCTTCATCTTTTTTGGTCTGTCTGTGTGTAGGATTTTGAGTGATTTCAAATTTTAACGAATTTTAAATTAACTTTGTTATTTATTATCATATGAAATTAAATGATGTTTTTTTTGTCAAAAAAGGTTCTTACCAAAAATAGTCATATTTTGCAAGATTTTCAAGAATTTCAAAGTAAATTACTTAACATTAATGTTTAAAATGTCGATGTCGACGGAAATATCAATGTCTCAATTTTATGGAAATATCGGTGTAAATAGCAATAAAATTTTGATTTCATTGGATAATTCTGGAAAAATTATAAAACAAAAAAAAATCAAAAAAATATATTTAAATTAATAAATAAACATTTTAGACTTTTTAAATATGTTAAAATACTTATTATTAACATGGAAGGGGAAGAGAGAGAAAGAGGGAAAGAGAGGAAGATGTGGTTCCTCGATAAATATGAAGACTTCAATAGTGAACACTAATGAAGTTGGTGGAGTGGAGTTATTTAACCGCCACATGTTGTGAAGTATGTGGGGCAAATAGGGAGTGGGGTATTTTAACCCACTCCACCCAACTCCAAGACCAAGTTGGTGGGTCACACTCCCTTAAAGTACATGGACTAAATTTAGACATTTGAAAGAGTAAGGATTAAAATGGAATGAAATCAAAAGTATGGAGACCAAAATAATATTTTAACTTTATATGTATACAAAGTTAGGAGGTTGAAAGTTATCTCTCCTAAAAATTTATATAGCTCCATCCTCATCCAATTGCTCAATAAAAAAGAAGAAAATAAATTAGAAGTTCAAAACAAATCCCTCTTTTTTTTAGTTCAACAACAAGTGGAGTTGGAGAGATTCAAACTTTTGATCAGTTAATCGAAACCATATGTCTTAACCAGTTAAACTATACTCAAATTGGCTCAAAATAAATCTCGTTATTTAATGGTGAACATTCAAAATATCATAAATGTTACTTTTTTCCCCGAAAGATCTAAAAAATAAATGCAATTTATTTAAAAAAAAAAAAAAAGAAATTTAAGACCAAAGTTATTATTGAAATACCATAAAAGAAAATATCCCAATGGGGCGAGGTTGAGGTTTATTGGTTAAAGGTAACGGCACTATTCATTGATATATCTTTCCACGTCCCTTTGTGTAAGCATACTTGGTGTCTGCAACTACTTATGGAATTTCATTTGTGGGTTTCTCTTTTTCACTTCAAATTTATTAATCACTAAATTCTACAAAAATCCAACTACATTTATGAGAGAATCCTATGTTCAATCATTAGTTCACATAATTAAGGGATTTGTACCATCCCTAAAATTGAAGGTTGGTTTCCCGCCCTAGAAAAAAAATAATAATAACAGTTAAAATACTATTTTGGTTCCTATACTTTGAGTTCTATTTCATTTTAGTCATTGTACTTACAAATGTTCAATTTTAGTCCCTATACTTTCAATATATAAATTTTTAAATCAGTTCTTCAAAGCTAATTTTTATCGAAATTGGTTAAATAATAATAATAATTTTCATGCAATAAAAGACCCCATGTGAATATGTTTCAAAATTTAGATAGGAAAAACTAATAGAGACTAAATATTTTTTGAAAAATTTTACAATAAATTAATTGGAGTGACTAATTTTAAGATTTATTGAAAGTACAATGACTAAAATTAGACATTTAAAAATACAGAGACTTAAATAGAATGAAACTCAAAGTACATAGATCAAAATGGTATTTTAACTAATCTTTTTCCCTTACACTTGACATGTTTTAATATATAATAGATTTCAATTGAAAATTTTGAGTAGGTAGGTTCATTTTTTCTAAAATATTTGTGAACATGTGTCTTCTTTTTACCGTGTCATATGGTCAAATTAATTTTGTATATGAAATAAAGTTCTAGTAATTGTTCTTGTCCACTCAAAATTGGACAAGGCACTACTCAACAATGTAAGGGTCTCTTTTTAACTCAGACGTGCAGTGATGATACTCATGGTATTAATTTTCCATCGACATGTTGGCATTTTCATCGACATTTTCACATGTCCATAGATTTGACATTGACATAGAAGGTGAATCGACATTTCCATTATATGGTAAAAGAATGATTAAATTACACATTTAGTCCTTGAACTTTGAGATTTGTATCTATTTAGTCCATGAACTTTCAAAATTACAAATTTAGTCTCTGGACTTTTGAATTTTTTTAAATTCACCAGTCTAATAGACACAAAATTGAAACTTTGAAGTTCTATTAGACATAAAATTCAAATTTATATCTAATAGATAAATTAATTTTAAAAAAAATCGAATTTGACAAGGACCTATTAGACACAAAATTAAAAGTTTAGGAACTTATTAGACACTTTTGAAATGATCAAATAGACACAAACCTTAAAACTTAGGGACTAAACTTGTAATTGAACCTAAAAGAATTGTTGAAACATAAAAACAAATAGCAACAAAATCTCACTCACGTGAATACAATATAAATAATAAGTATTTTAACTTGTTTAAAAAGTGTAAATGTTTATTTATTAATTTATATTTTTTTGAATTTTTTTTTTGTTTTTATAATTTTTTCAGGAATATCCATCGACATCGACATTTTAAACCTTGATGATACTACTTCTTCACTTGTGTCATTGGTCGATCAATTTAGCTTATTTGCTTACCATAAGACAACATTCTCTATCTCCATGATCTTTAGTATGTTGTTCGATCTTGTTTATCTATGATCCCCAACATTTAGTCGATACATCTTTAAATATTGTCTGCATGATCATTTGAGGTATTTTTTTTCTGTGTTTTTATTGAAACTTTGTTGAATTCTGTACTCACATTTGACAATCACACATCTAGTTGGACCATCAAAGTTTCTTAACAAACACTAATAGTTGAACACTCCAGTACTGTTCCTTCTTTCTTGTCAAATACTCAAATGTTGGTTAGCAAATTTTCTAACATCTATAGTGTAATGGTAAAAGTCAAAACATATCTTGATTATGCCAATTCGCAAATAGTGAAATTGTGAAACACATGTGTTGATATTTTAGTGGTTACAATTTGTATAAGAAGTAATCCTAATATTCTCTCTTGAATCTATAAACTAAGAGATCAAATATTTAACTTTGAATTTATGAAGAAATCAATCAATTCTTTGAAGAGTGGTGTGATTTTAGAACATTGGCTTTTTAGAACTTTCATCATTTTAATCTAATTAGGGCTCCAAAAAGTTTTCAATTCATCTTCAGAAACCTTTAAAAAAAATTTGGTGTCTTTAAAATCTCAAGAGCTTCAAAGTAAATCTTTTGAACACCACCCTTAAATGTTAGGTACCCTCCTCTATCTACTTATAAAGTTTGTTTGTTTGTTTTTTAAGAGCATCAAATGGGTTTGGTTTTTTAGCCTTAGTCCTAATTGCCATATAACTCAAAAAAAAAAAAAAAAAAAAAAAACAGTTATCACATAATTCAACTTGAATTAACCAACGTATGTCATTTGATAGCCACCACGTGACATGATCTAATTTGTTAAGTTTAAGTGAATTAATTTAGAGACCAATGTTTTCTAAATTACTTTGTGACAACTTATAATGAGTTAAAATTTATCCTTCCAACTTGCTGTCTACTTTATGATGTAATATTCTTTTTTTTTTTTTTAAAAAAAAACTTGTTTCTTTAACTCTATACATATTTAGAATTATTTCTGTGTTGTACATTAGTACATTTCCAGCTACCTCTATTTAGTTTTATGAAAGTCCGATGATATTATCCAAAAAGACAAAAAATTTAGCCCATCAGATAGAATTTGGATGAAAATAGAGTAAGAAATGCAATCGAAGAAGAAAAGAGTGTTATGATCAAGGTTTAGAATATCGATGTCAACGAAAATGTTGAAGTCTCAATTTTATGAAAATGTCGATAGAAATATCGATAAAATGTCGATGTCGATGGATATTTCTAGAAAAATTTTAAAAATAAAAAATTCAAAAAAAAATATTTAAATTAATAAATAAACATTTTACACTTTTTAAATGAGTTAAAATACTTGTTACAATATTATATTTACATTAAGTTATATTTTCTTGCTATTTTTTTTAATATTTTATCAATTTTATAGGGTATAGTGAAAATGTCTATTTTTCTTTATATCGATGTTGAACCCATGAACATGTGAAAATGCAGATAAAAATGTCGACTAAAATTTAATACTATGCTATGACTTGTGACAAACAGAAAGAAAAAAGTACCAGATTTCCAACTGACCTAAAAGAGAAATATTTAGATTTGCGTGTCCTAGATTTGGTGTACATTACTTTTCAATTAAAAATAATCTATGCTTAATTTTATTTAACAAATACCACTAAGTTGAAAAAAAAAAACAAATTAATATCTTGTCCAACACGTACAATCAACTGAAACTTTAAAATTACCCTTTAAGAATGATAAGACTTTCCAGAATATATTCTTATCAAGAAGAATGAACAAAAAAATTGATATTTATTATTATTAAACATTGAACAAATGCAAGAACATATTACCAACAAGTCAAAAACCATTCTACTTTCTCTGGAAATGTGTAGGAATCTGATCTAAATAGAGAACTCTGTCCTATCTATAGCCGTGTATTCTTAAGTGGAATATTGAGGGGGGGGATGTGTTTTTGTTTTAATTTGCTCTCTTTTTCTCTTTCTATCTTTTTATTTATCTCATTTCATTGAGACGTACCTTTCAGTTTTGCCATTGCTCCTTCCTTTCCATCAGGATAAAGTGCTTCTTCCCCATGCTGTTTCGTGTTTTTTCATCGCTTTGATGATGTCCTCGTTACCTTTTTTGCTGCAAAATCTAACTTGATTCCGCTTCAGGAATCTGTGCTTCGAGTAACTGACAAACCTTGCAAAGGCATCGTTGTCTCGAATGGGAGATTCTCTGTTTGCGAACATTTTTTTGGGTCTGACAGACGCTTGAGATCTAAGAAACTAGTGAAATTCCCCCTTTGTGCGATTAACAATGGAGGATTAAAGCTAACCTGCTGAACTTCCTAAGAGGTATTTGTGTTATAGGAGTTCATGGAGATGAGCTATCCTCGTCGGAGCTTTGGTCGTGTCTGACATTATACCTGCTGAGGACTGGGAGTGAGGCTGTTGCTGATATCCGAAAGGATCTAGCAGCACCCACCATTATTCCTTCCTGCATTCTCCCGACCTCTTTGCATACTTGATCTAGTATGGTTAGGAAATCCCGAACGATCATGAAGATTCGGAAGGGATGAGCTCCCTCCTTGGCAGCGTCGCCATGGAAATACTCTGTGACCCCTTTCACAAGGGATAAGGCTTTCCTTTCATCGTCCTTGATCCTAACTATTTCTTCTTCTGCCTCTTTCAAGAATGTTTTCATTGATTCAAAGAATTTTCCCTGCATTCCTGGCTTTTCGAATTGCAAAACCAACCTTACTTTTTCGAGCCCCATTTCGAGCTTTGTGACATAACTGCTCAAGACATCTGAGTCCATACCTGCTGCTTTTTTGACATTGCTAAGGTCTCTGCTTAGTCCAGCCACAACCTGCAAGCCCTGCTTTCTAAATTCATCCTCAATTTTGGCTTGCGTACGGGGTTGAAGGTTGTCACTAGTTGAATCAGCACCACCTTCTGATCTGATTATTTCTTGAACAACAAAATGAAGCAATGTTGTCTTTCCATCTGTTCCCTTTATATCTACTAATTTCAATAGGGTTTCAAGTTTAAAGGCTTTAGCATCACCACGATTCGTACCGACGTTCATCCTATTTCCTGTCTTAAGAACCGCTTCAAGGAGTTTAAGAAAAAGTCTACTGTTCTTTAATTCTTCACTTGCACACTGGAAAAAATTAAAATATTCTGTAAGAGTCAGTAATCAATTGGGATAAAATAATTCATTGCATCTCACAAGACAAACTACCTCAAGGGTTTGGAATGACTTCCTCAGGTACTTTACTTCTGAATCAAAATTGGCTCTGTACAGCATGGCCTCAACTCTTCTAAAGGCAAATGGGACTTCAAGCACTGCCTTGAGAAATCTTTCTGCAGTCCCTAATTTTGAAACATCACCACAGTACTCTCTGAGTTTTATCTCTTCCTCTTTGGTTGGAGCCATCTTTACTAGAGTTTCTAAAAGCTCAGTACCAAAGCCTTCTGGGTTACCTGTTGGCAACAGAGATATGTTTTATATGATGAGAATGAAATTGCAGAGACAAGTGACAGCCAATACATTTTAAACAGGACGTATTATTGGTCGAAAACAATTTGGATTATATTGAGGCAGTCTAATGGAAAATAATTTCTTACAATGGATACAAACTATGCTCCAAATCACTATGACTCAAGATTATATGAAATAAAAAAATTTCAGACGTTTCACTATTCACTCCAACATAGACTCTTTGGAATGTACAGTTCAGCTGAAGTCTGTTATTGCAAAGAATCCCTTTCTCGATGCGATGCAGTCGAAACATCTAATGAGCAAGGTACGTCCCTAGACCTTCTAGAACTAGGGAAGTAACTATAGTTTATGACAGAGGAAGAATGAACGATACTCTACAGTAAGACACCAACTTTATGGAAATTCAACATCAAGGCACAAAAGCAGGGTAGGGTCGGAAACTCATCAGTCAATGTTAAAATGCGGAGGTGTGACAGGAGGAACAGCAAAAGTAGCAGGCAAGAATATAGCATTGATATTAGAGATGTAAAAAGTAATGCCCAAGGAATGAATTCTGTACGAAACTTATGAAGCAGTAACATGGGAACACAGTATAACAATCCAGAATGTACAATCTTAAACTTAGTGAACAAAGACATAAAAGGTAAAACAAACTCTTGATTTATTCAGTTGAGAACCCCAAGAAATATGCTGGTGAGTTTATCAGCTAATGTTATTTTGTCCATAATTGAATCACAAAATTATAAACAGAAGAAAGAAACAAGAATTTCTAAAAGATGCAGAACGATGACCAATCTTCTAATGCTGATAATGATGGCGATGTGTTCATTTCTTAAAACATACTCAAACTGCTTATAATGAAAAGCAATCACGCTGGTGATCAAAGCCATGATTCTGAGCTAATTGTTCCATATGTCAGATCCCAAATTATTCTAAGTAGCACCAAGTATGAAAATGATTCATAATTCAACAGAAATTAATGAAGCACTTACCATCTTGAAGAGCTTCGATCACCTCATCACGCGTGACATTAAGTGCTCTTAGGAGTATTGCAATGTTCTGCGACTTTTTGGGGTCCAATACCCTATTTTCCTTCTCAACGGGGGGAAGAACAGACTTTCTCGTGGCCTCTTTGGGAACAGAATTTGCAGAATTGAAGCCGAAAAGTGTCTCCATCATGTCCTCGTTTAATCTGAAAAAAATCTCAGTTCAGAACTTCATAAATATTCAAATAATCTGCAAGAATCGGTATTAAAAGGCCTACTTACTGGAATGAGCTTGATTTAAGTTGATCCCAGACGGTAGCTCGGTCTGAGGTTGCCCGTACTTTGTCCCAGTGCAACGGCTTCAATCTCGGTTTTGAACCTTCTGTATCATCTGCTTCAAGCCTCTCCATGGAATTAATCCTCTGGACAGCATCTTCTTTAGCAGAATTTTCTGGTGCAGAAGTCGGTGTGGATTTGGAAGATGAGTTTGATCTCGCTGTTGAGTAGGACAGTGACTTAGAGGAGTCTGGAGGAGTGACTTCAGGCATTCTGGTTTCCGATAACCCTAGTTTTTGTGGCGTTGAATAAGAAACCGGATGCGCCGGTGGCCGTGGAGGTGGCGGTGGAGGCGGAGGTGGAGGTGGAGGTGCAGCAGGTTTCGGAACTTGAGGAAATGTGGCTGAATTGCTAATTGTTTGAAGAAGCGCCAAATTCGGCGGAGGCGGAGGCTTCGAAAATTTAGGTCTGGTGGAAGAGAAAGGCATCGTTTCTTTCGAATTCGGAGTTTCACGAAGGTCATCAACCGGACGCGGTGGAGGAGGCGGCGGCGGCGGCGGTGGCTGAGGCTGAGACGAATTGCGCTTCGTCGAAGAAACCGAAAATCTCGATTTAGGAGAGGTTCTTTTAGAATGAGGAATAGGAGGAGGATTGGAATTCATATTGTCATTCTTAAAACTTGCCGTAGAACAGCTCTTAACTGAATTACTCCGGCGAGAAGCCGGTGAGAAATAGCCATCATCATGACTGACAATCGACGAGCATTGTGGAGTATGGAATGCCGTATTCTGGCTTTCATCATCGGAAGAGGACAGAACGGGAGGCGACATAGCCACCGGCGGCTTCGGCAGAGGCGGCAGCGGCTGCAATTCCGGACTCGGCCGGTACCGATCCGACCTCTTAATTGAATTCAGCTTGCGATAAGGAGAACTATTAGCACCATTAGCACCATTCTGCTCAACAATAGAGCTCTGGGTCGGCTCCACAGTTCCAATATAGAAAAAACTCGACGGCGGCGCTCTCGAATCCTCCGCAAATCTCTCCGGATTACTCCCTCCAACAAGCTTCTGCGACTCCCCCGGATGCTTAGCCCGGTGACGATACAGAAAGAACGCGAGAGCAGAGAGCATCCCCAAAGTCACAATCCCAACCGAAATCGCAATCGCGACGGTCTTCGTGGGTTTGGACTGTTGCGCCGTAGCGGCCGGGATAGGCATAGTTCCATTGCTGGAGGAAGGAGGCGGTTGACTCTGATCTGGACTCGAAGGCAGCTCATGGAAAAACGGCTGATCGTCCGAGGGAGAGTCCGGTGGCGGTGGCGGTGGCGTCAAGTCAATGTCCGGCGGCGGCTCGGACCCAACGGGAAAGAGCGGCTGATGCAGAATCCTCCTGGAGGAAATGCCGGAGTCGTGGAGAAGCGGCAACCCTCTAATGAATGTAGCGAAGAATGATAGAAACGAAATGAAGAAGCTCAAACGATGAGCTCTCATGGCGAAGTTGTGTGAATCTCTGTTATCTTGTTTGCTTTCACCCAATTCATCGCTTTCGTGTCAATCCAAAATGCTTGAGAGAGAAGAAGAAGAAGAAGAAGTCGAGAGAGAGAAAGAGAGTGAGGAGTGAGAAAGGGAAGCTTCTTACAGCTGCAAGATCTGGATACCCCCAGCCCCAAGTAGGCGTTAACGTCAACAGAACCTACAATTCTTTTCTCTCTTTCTCTCTCCTCCTTTTTTTCTCTCTCTCTCTCTGCATTGTTGTTAGTATTAATTAATTAATTAATATTCCTTATTTATCATAAAATACAAGTGCTGCTTTTGTCTATGTCGGGACAACTTATTCAATGAGGCCACCATAATATGTCTGCCTCGTAATGATCGTTGGATGTAAATTCAATAATTTTCAAGTTCCTTAATAATCATTGGATATAAATTTGAAATACTTCTCTTTTCACATCTAACGGTGAAAAACTACCAGCCACATTGTGGCGGCCTCATCGAATAATTTCTCGTATGTATGGGACATTACGCAAGGTAACTATGCTCAGGACCTTACACGTGGCACTTTTAGTGCAAATGGATTTGTTTTAATTTGATTTTTTATAAAAGCAAAATGTAGATGGAGATCATGACCACCTAGTGCTACTATTCAAATCTATAAATTTTTTGCAACTTACCGCTTAAGATACTTATACTTTTTCTTATATTTAATGTTGGATTATTCATCTCTATATTTATTCAATTCTTTTTTTTAGTTCAACAATATATCAAGCGAGAGATTCAAGTCTCTGACTTCTTAATTAAATGTATATGTCTAAACCAGTCGAATTGTGTTTATTGAAGTTGAAAATAGTAAAAAATGACTATTAAACTATAGTATTGTAATAAGTCTATTTTTTAACTTTAAATATGAATAGTTGTTTTCTTAACATTTAAAAATCATTGCATTTCAATGTTGGTATAATTTCTTTAGTTACAATTTGAAATCTTGTGGAAACCACCCTTGAATGTGAGTGTAAATAAGTTGAATCGTTCATTTAATCCTATAGATTATTTGGACTGAGCCTAATCGAATGAGTTCAATTCAACATATTGTAACTTTGGGAAGTCTTTATTGTGGATTATAAGGATTATTATCATTTAATTCTAAACTCTAAACTATGTCCAAATAGACTTTTGAAAAAATAATTCATAAACTATAGAATTATTGTAATTATACGCTTAAAAAATTATTAAATTGTCAAAGTTGAAGGGTACAATTATAACGACTTTAAGGATTTTGAGTGTGATTTTTAACCATTTTCAGTATAAGAAAATAAAAAAGACCATGTTGATGATCTTTTTCATCCATTAAAAATAGGGGAAAAAAATAAAGAAAAAATAAAATTTAGGGATGCATCTCAAGGGAGGGCAAAGCACATATTCCCATGAGTTTTTTGCTTTCTTTCCTCGGTGCCGTGATATCCTTCGTCAAGGATCATGCTTTAACAACTTTTTGGTCGACCTCAATCCCCTGCAAACAGAACTACGCAAAGATCGAAGTTTTTAACATCATCCTCATGATCGACGGCTCTGATCGAAAGATTCCGAATGTTCACATTAAAGGCTTGTACGGTAACGTGGGTGCTTCATAATTAATTCTAAATTAAAATCATAAAAAAATGAATTAATTAATATAGAAATTCGCTTAGGGATTTGGAAGGTTACGTATGTAATTTCAATTAAAAAAGTTGCATTTGGGCTTTTCTTATTTATTTATTTATTTTTTTAATTGTTTGCCTTACAAATCAGCTTTTCTTTGTGCTTTGTTGTAGATTGATCTCTCTTTCTCCTCTCTCTCTCTCTTTCTTCCCACAAATCAACTTTATGTCTTTGTGGTAATATTTAGATTGGTCCAAACTTCACATCCTAATTACTGTAGGCTAAGTTATCAAAATGTAGGTTAAATTAGGTCCCGTTTGATAACAATTTGATTTTTAATTTTTGGTTTTTAAAAATTAAGCCTATAAATACTACTCCCACCTATAGTTTTACTTGTTTTGTCATAATTTTGCCTATGTTTTCAAAAACCAAGCCATGTTTTGAAAACTAAAAATAATAGTTTTCAAAAACTTGTTTTTGTTTTTAGAATTTGGCTAAGAATTCAAATACTTCCTTAAGGAGATGAAAACCATTGTAGAGAAATTGGGAGAAAACAAGCTTAATTTCCAAAAACCAAAAACCAAATAGTTATCAAACGGGGCCTTAACAATCTTGTTTTTTTAGTTGAACAAAGGGTGAGAAATTGAATATCAAACCTTTTGGTCTAGAATATAATGTTTTACCCAACTGAGTTATGTTTAGATTGATAGGTTAAATTATTTATTTGGCTCGTAGGATTTGACTTTAACTTTTTCAATTTGATTTCTATGATTTTAAAATTTTCAATTTGGCACCTACAGTTTGGGTCTAGTTTCAATTTGATTTTATAATTTCAAACATTTCGTTTTTTTAGTTCAACAACATTTGAAAGTTGGAGAATTCGAACCTCTAACCTCTTGGTCGAGGTTACGTGTCAATTACCGTTGAGCTAAGCTCACTTTGAATTCAAATATTTCAATTTAGCTCCTCTTACTTTGTTACATCTCACAAGTTGTCTCTAAATTATTTTTTACACATGTGAAAGTTGGCCTCTTTTCTCATTTTTACTCCATCTCAAACCATTGTATAAAGCTAATATAGTTGTTAAATAGACTCTAGTAACTCATCATCACATAAATAAATAAAAACATATATTAAATATTTAATTGAATAATGATAAGGACAATCAATAAAATTGGACTAAATCATAAGAACTAAATAAAAAAAAAATGATGCAATTAGAAATTGATTTATATTGGATATATAGTGTAGTAGTAACTCAAATACTAGGGCCATGATTAATTTACTAGCACATCAACTCAAATCAGTCATAATTTTAACTCGTCGACAAATTTTGTTTTTACTGAAGGTAAAAGGAAAAAAGAGAATGAATTAAAAAAGTAAATTTGGAATGGGGGGAACATGCACACGCACAACGGCTCAATGGACAGGATGCTTTTATGTATGGCTTTGCTTTAGATTTATGGGGCTTTTCTTTTTTGGGCCTTTGGTTGGACACCACCCAAAACGATCATAATGCAAAAGACAACATTATCCTTTTATGCCCATTATATTTCACACTTTCTTTATTTTTTTACTTTTTTTTTAAAAAAAAATTAATTTATTTTTCTGTTTGATTGATATAAAATAAATGATGATGATGACGATGTTAGTAGTGGAACATAAGTTATTAAGATGGTAATGATAGTTGTCTTCTGCTTTTCCTTCTAATTTTAGTTTCATTTCATCATACTTGTTTTTGTTTTTCCTCCTTAATTGCCTTCAAACTTATACACATTTCCCATATTATCAATTGTCTTACCGTTATTGTATCTTTAGGTGTCTTATTATTATTATTTTTTTTGTGGCATGTTGGGTATCATTTTGCTATTAGTCAAAAATAATTTTAAAAAATCTTGTGGCTTATTGATAATATCTAAAGTTGTAGGAGATTGTATAGGGATGAACAACTAAGAAATCAAAAGTGACGAGATACAAATGAGTGTCAATTTGTAGATGTTATGTGATATTCGTCAGATTTGGTACCTACAAAAGAGAAAGCATATCGTAGAGAGTTGTCAACTTACACCGATAAGTTGTTTGCCAAAATTAAACCATGATGATCAAGGTAGAAGGCTAGAGCAAATGAGTGAAAAATTCAATGGGGTTGCGGTATGTACAGAAACTTGAAAATATACTTAAAGGCATCTTAGAATGTGGTATTTATAGGTGCAGAAGCTGTATTTGAATGAATTCTGAAAAGAGATAAACAAATTTCTCTTTGAATCACGTAAACAAAGAGAGTCATGGTGTGATGGGAGAGATTTTGTGATCAATTGAGCATATGACAAAATTTAATCTCATTAAAAAGAACACTTAAACCTACGATTAATTTTAAATCTAAAAATTAAATATATCTAAATCTTATCTTTGATCAAGATTTAACATTTTTACATGTCTTGTATCTCTAAAATGAAAGACAACTCTTGCTTAAAAAAAGAAAGCTAACTTCAAATTTGTCCCTAAAACCACATGTTAAACTTCCAAAAAGATTGACATCATCATAAGTATCCCTATAGACAAGGACAACCCCTTTATAACTCCAAAAAGTGTCAAATGTTAATTAGTCCAAAGTTTGAATGCCACCCAAAAGACTTCATTCAACAAACACCACAACTTTAAGCCTTGTTGTACCAATTTTTTCAACCTATTATAGGACTAACCAGTTGAGAACTCCCAATTTTCTAAAATTTACCGTCTAAGAAACTTCAAGAGAAAAAAAAAACATGAGGAATTAAAGCAATGATGCTAAATGTTGAGATTTTTGTGGAGCCGAAATAGGGTTCTTATTGAAGTGAAAGACATTCAACTTAGGCACTAAAGTGTTAACTCTTTCAATATTGGTGTGTCAATCATGGAAGCAAAACCTCTAAACAAGCTAGTGTTAATGTTGATTAAAAGTTCTCTATTTTCTTTTGTTTTCTTTTTTTCTTTTTTTTTTTAAAAGAGAGTATTTGAGACTATTGATTAAGCCTCGTAACAGAGCATTCTAAGTGTTTTTTCAAAGATAAGTGTGAAAATTATTTAGAATGTTTGTAATTCCATTTCTTCCATACATCATACTTGAAGGAAAGAAAGGAATGAATTTTGGGTCTTCGTCAACTATCCAACTTGGATACGGGAAGAACAACTTTTTCTTTTTCTTTTTTCTTTTTTTTTTGTTAGTCCAACAACATGTGAGGGAAGAGATTTGAACCTCTATCTAGTCTAGAGTATAATGTTTTAACCATTTGAGTTATGCAGGTTGTCAATGACATTTTATAGTTAATAAATAAAATACTGAATAGTGTATTGGAAACCATAACTTTGATTAAATATCGGCGATTCTAAGGTTATCCATGATCCACGTTGATATTTGCTTAGTCCACGCTCTTGAATGAAAAGTCTATGGATGATAATTAAGACCACCTAATATACCTATTAAATAATCCAAACATGAATGCTTTTTGAATAGTTAGATACTTATATATGAACTTATTATTAAATTCACGCCAACAACTTGAGCGTTATTTGATTAACCATTTTATTTTTGGTTTTTGATTTTTGAAAATTGTACTTGTTTTCTCACCATTTTTCTACAATCATTTTCATCTTGTTCTTAGCCAAATTTCAAAAACAAAAATAAAATTTTAAAAACTATTTTTTTTTAGTTTCAAAACTTGGGTTGTTTTGTTTTTTAAAATACAAGTAAAAAGTAGATAATAAAACAAAGAAACCCATAAGGTGGAAGTAGTGTTTATAAACCTAATTTTAAAAAATCAAATACCGAAAACTAAAAATCAAATGGTTATCAAATGGGGCTTTAATTTTTTAAACTTATTTTTGTTAAAATTTCTAGTTCTATAGGAGTATGGATACTCCTGTCATTCACTGCTTATCATGTCGACATCATTTTAAAAATGATGTGGGACCCACCAATATTTTTTTTTCAAGGGATCTACCAACATTAAATAATTATTTATAAAAGTAAAATCATAATGTAAACAAAAAGATCGATATGTCAATCCAAACATAATTTAGTAGATACTGCTATTTTTGCCTTTTTTTTTTATTAACGCTCATGTTTTCACTCTACCTTGTAATAACTCCGTAGGAGGGCATTGAAGATCAAAGGGAGCATTAGTGCACATAGAATTTCACTCCCAACATTTTCCCAAAGCCTGCAAATGGTATAGAATCAATAAATCTTAACGCCATCTCTATTTTCTAATCTTTTTTGCTTTATTACTGATTATCATTTTTATGTTTAGAATCCAAACGGTTAGCTAATCTCTGGCTGTGATTGGAATCAGTTTTACTAACATTCAGAAACCTATTGTTAATTTGGCAAACTATAAACAAATTAGAAAACCACTTCAAAGGTTCAATCAATTTCCAAAAATGGTATTTTCAAAGTGGCTTTGATGATCAAGTTAGGCATGTGATGACAAAGCTTTAAAGAAATTCAACAAATTTTCATTATTCAATCCGTTGAAACATTTACTGTGGTCTTCAATCTTTCTCCCGTTTCTATAAAACAAGACAGAGGTGTAGGTGTTCGTTATTTTCTTTTGGCTAGTAGTAAACTTTCTAGTGAACACTTTAGCTAGTTCAACAAAGTCTTGGATGGACCATTTGCCTTTCAAACTATGAAACTGAAAAAGTGCCCTTATTCCCTTAAGGCTAAGAGGCGAAAATGAGTCCACATCGCATCTTAGTCGTGATATATGGTATGTTAGCAATAGACATAAGTTGCCAGTAGCAAAAGACGTGGTCCACCGGTATGTCTCTTTGTGCCATCATACAAATCAAATTTTGGAGTTGTCAACTTATAGCGTAGTCTAATTTTATTGATAGTAGAGATGAATAAAGTCTCGTTGACAACTGGATAAAGGTAACCTTGTATTATATTTGATCTCCAATTTACCTCATCTTAATTAAAGTTAAATATAGTGCCAAGGTTAACTTGTGAAAAACACAAGCTCAAGAAAACATTGCTCCATAAACACTTTATACCAAGAGATTTTGACTCTCTCTCTCTCTATATATTTTAAAGGAAGAACCACATCTTATGTCCATTTGATCAAGAATGATTATGCATCACTTACCCATTCAAAATCCAGAAATTTGATTAAATATGGGATAATAAATTACCAAATAATCATGAATACGATAGCAATTTTATAATAAGTATAACCCACATAATCATTTACTCGTCATTAATAAACTTTTATAATTACAAATTTTTCCTTGAATGAAAAGGAAAGAAAAACCTCTCATTGATGATTGATTTGGACTCCATAATTAGATCCTATTCACCGACAGCTTCTCTCTCTTTTTATTTTATTTTATATTATATTAAAGTACTAATTTTATTCCTCTCATTTTGATTTAGTTCTAATTTCTTTTCTAAATCTAAAAAATTTAATTTTGTCCATGTAGTTGGGAGTTGGTTAGAATTTAATTTCTATAATTTTAATAGTTTTGTTTTCAAACTTCATAGTTTGATTAAACTTCACAAATCAATCATATTATTAAGAATTGTTGCCATTATAAAATACTTGACATGTATTATATTTTTGCTTGAAAATAAGTTGATGTAAGCTAGCTAACTGTATTAAAAATTAGGGCCTAGTGAGTAGAGAAAAAACAGTGGCAAAAAGTAGGCTCAAACGTTTTATAAACAATCTGAAAATTTTAATTCGACCATAAAGATCCAGTTGAAATATTTAAAATTATGAAGGTCAAATTGAAACTAAGCCTAAGTTATTGGAATTAAATTAAAAAATTTTAAATATAGAGATCAAAGTTATACCCAAACAATAGAACTAAATGATAATATAATCTTTATTTTATTGACTAAATTATAAAAAGATACCTCTAAACTATCTTTGGAGTAGAAATCCGATGAAATATTAGATAAAAAGTCGACATGGCCAAACGTTGTTCTTTTAGACTTAATCTAGGTAAACTGTTTAGTCACTACCACGTCATTTTTTCATTTAACATTCTAATGAATTTCTACTCTAAAAATGGTTTTGAAATGTTTATGAAAGGTCAAAAATATTATTACAACTTTCGAGAGAATATGAACCTTTTTAAAATAAATGACAAAGTTTGAGAATATTTTTATTTTATTTTATAAGGTCTATTTGGTTCTTTGTCCCAAAAAATGGACAGTTATCATTGGAAATTTGTTTCATTAAAAGATGAGAAATCAAAGTATCTTAGCGTAGCGTGCATATTACTTTTTTTCAACCAATCACAGCCCCCCAGAATCTTTATTTTATTTCCTTTGTCAAATAAATGATTTTATGACCTTTTTCTTTTTGTTTGTTTTTTTTAATGAGTTTTTTTCGGCTGAAAAAATGTATCTTTTCTTAAACAAGATTTGATTGATTGGATGAGATGGGTTTATAAAGAATGAGTCTTTAGTTTGTTGTCATGATTAATCAAAAACATGTTTAGACCCATTTAATTTAAAATTAAATTTAGCAACAATCTCGAATTTGGAGTGACATTTTTTTATCATATAATTGAGCTAAGATCCACTCACCTAATTAAAGAATCTCCTTCTTCAATATCTGAAGTATGCTGATTTTACTGATTAGTCACAATTACACATAGTAGTCCTAGACTCACTTATGCTCAACTTATATTCGACCTAAAACATAATATAGATATAATGACACATCTTGGTTTCTCATGACAACAAACATTTTTAAACATGTCATGCTCATACTATATGCTTATGCTTTTGTGGGTTGAGTTTAGACACCTCAATTAGCCATGTCAAGTTTAGGGAGCCTCTCAACTTGACATGTGGTGACACTATCTCTTCAAGCTTTTTGTTCGATTGTGTACCGACCCGACCTCTTAGACTGGATTTTTGAGAATTGCTACTACATGCATGCAAAACATGGGCTTTTGAAAGTAAAACGGAAGCTCGAGTAAGCGAAAACAAAACATCTGCTTATTAAAACTGATCAGAATTCACAAAACTTTGAGTTCGGGATCCCAACAAAACATAAGCTTACAAAACTTAATGAATATAGGGCTTTTAAAAAAATAACAAACAATTGAATAAACAATCAGTGCATAAACACATGAAATTATGAATTTTCTAGGACCTTAAGGAACTCAAGTCTGGCGCTCTCTCCATAGCCTCGCCAAACTGAACTCCCCCACCACATGCCTCGTAAATCATGCACCATTTGAAAAGAAAAGAAGGGTAGCATGGGTGAGTATAAAAATACACAATAAGTAGCTCCACTTGAGAGCTGAAGCTGCAAATACTTGAAACATTCATGATACTTGAAACATGTAGGGTCTTAAATAAATTACACAGTTGTGTTCTCCTACTTTAAAGGCCATCACTGAAAACATGACATTCTGTCAAACTGATTTACACTACAAAGTATTCTGATACATAAGGCCTTAATTGAAAACATGGAAATTTTCTGCCTAAGTGAACAATTAACCTATCCCCAAGCTGAACCAATTGTGATACTGTGCCTGTCAGTCCTGTAAGGCAAAGCGCTACTAGAGGCTAGTTGGCAACCCTCTAGTAGAGCTAGATCTCTCACAACACAGTACCTCTGAAAACATTCTAATAAACATAGGGAGTGACCCCCAAGCTGTAAACATGAGGGAATGACCCTGAAACTGTAGACATGAGGGAGTGACCCCCAGGTTGTAAACATTTGGGAACGATCCTGAAACTGTAGACATGAGGGAGTGACCCCCCAAGCTGTAAATATGTGGGAACGACTTTGAAATTGTAGACATAAGGGAGTGACCCCCAAGATGTAAACATGAGGGAACGACCTCTAAGCTAAAAACACGAAACATGCATGACATGAGGGGAAGGTAATTGTCACTAAACATCATCATGAACTTAAGATTAAACATGCATATCACTGAGGCGCTCTGGACATGCTAGAGGTCATAACAGTCATTATCAGCCCATTCCATAATCAATCCGCTCTAAAACATGCTAAACATCCAAAAGCCATTTGGTGCCATTTTGAGTAAGTCATACATGAATATGAACATGCTACACTTTAAAAGTATTCTAAATTGCCAACTAATCAGTCAAACAACTTAAACATTCGGCACAAGATCGACTAATCCAACATTTCTAGTACTGTACTCAGTCAACCAATCAGATATAACTCAACATTCTGAACTCTGTAACTAAACAAACATCTCAGACATCCCAATGCTTATTCAATTTTAAATCAACTGCCCAAACATTCATACTTAAGCATCATGCATGCGTTCCAAATCCCACATGCTCCATATCCAAGATTTAAAGGAGTTAATCCAATATGGCTACTTACCTTGGCTATGGAATCGAAGAACAAGGACTATCAACTTCTACTAAAGAGGTCCTTTGCCCAACTTAAACAATAATAATTTTCAAAGAGATCAAAACTTGACATCCACAACATTTAAACTTTAATTTCGAAAACAACTTGGAGTTTTAGCTTTTAATGGCTCAACTTACCCAAAATACTTAGAGAAAAAAAATACCCAAATGGCTCACATCTCAACAACTTGGAGTCTTAGTTTCTTTTCCTTTTTTTTAAACAAAAACCCAACAACATTTTTCCAACTTTGCTCCCTTCCTTATCTCAAAATTAAAAACCCTAACAAAACAACACTTGAGCCCAAATCTTTTAGGGGCTGTTTAGGCCCCAATTTTTGTGAGTTTGAGTGGGCCATTTTAGCCCACTCTATGTTTGGGCCGCAGGTTAAAATAACAGAGGGTAAGGGTTTTGATTACCCCCGTTTTGCTACAGTCCCCACTGTATATAATCAGTGGTTATCTTGGTTTCCCAAATGCTCTCTCCCTCACCCTCATCACTTCCTCTTCTATCGTTTTGTTTCTCTGGTTTCGTCTTCTCCCTCATCGTTTCATGGTTTCATGTTCTCCCTCCTCATTTCATGGTTTCGTCTTCTTCTTTTTGCTCTCTCCCTCATCGCTGTTGTTTCTTCATTGGCGCAGTTGGCTCCATCGATTTTGTCTTCTCTATTTTTCTCTCTAGATCTATGGTTTTTTAGGTTTCCAGATCTATGTATTTTACCAGATTTAAAAGCCTCTCCACTCCCTATTTCCTTCAAACGATCTCTAGATCTATGGTTTTTTAGGTTTCCATATCTGTGTTTTTTACTATATCTGAAAGCCTCTCGATTCCCTCTCTCCTCTTTCACATTTTCCATCACTCACCTCACTGCTCTCGCCGCTTTAAAAAGAGTGATCCCTCCCTTGATGCTTCCTTGCCATTCCTTGTTTCTATGATGCTGCATGTTTCATTTGATGTTGGAGGTTGGGAGAACGCTAGGTAGGGGATGCACAGATTGCTCTTTTGGAGCTTGGTGGGGGGAACCAACTTTGAAGGTATGTTTTCTTTTCCTTTTTGCTAGGCCATGATGAGTCCAACTTGTATGCAATCATCTATTTCATCATATTTCTTCATCTTATCTCCATTATGCTCTTTGATTTACCGCTGTTGCTAACCATTGTTGGACAATTTCATCACTGATTTTGCTGTCTTTTTTTGCGAGCAATCTGTTGTATCAAGGTTTGTTTATTAATCTACTTTGTTATGTGAATATTGTACACTTGCATTGAATATATCATATGTTTCTCTGTTCTGTTTTTATATTACTTTCATTCAATGGTTTGTTTGCTCCTAAATCTCACCATATCCTCTCTCTAATTAAGTTTATGTGGTGTTATAAAGTTTGTTCTATTTTATTGTTAATGTTCATGGTACTATGAGAAATTCAAATACTTCCCAGTCAACATTTGTTCTGCCTGCTCCTAAATCTCACCATATGTTGTCTGTAATTTGAGTTTCCGTTGTGTTATACATTTGGTTTTTTTTTTGTTGATATTCATGTTACTATGAAAAATTCAAATACTTCCAATGAATGAATTTCATATCTCTGAGGCCAGTTTGTCTATGCTTTTTTTAGTCAATACTCATTCTGTTTGCTCTTAAATCTCACCATATGTTGTATGAGCATGTTGAGTTTTTGTTATGTTATAAATTTTGGTTCTTTTTTTTGTTTGTTTGTTGATATTCATGTTACTATGAGAAATTCAAATACTCTCCATGAATGAATTTCATATCTCTGAGGCCGATTTATCTACACTTTTGTTTTGGTCAATACTCGTTTTGTTTGCTCCTAAATCTCACCATATTTTGTTGTGTTATACTTGTTATAATTGGGTTGGAAGGTGGTTGGTTGGTATTAAATGAGTTATATTTTTAAATATTGATGATGTGCTATTAATGTCAATGTCTTTTCCCACTTGTTTTTCATAATGACTTTTGTATTGATGACTTTTGTACTTACAATGTTTTTTTTATTTATTATTATTTGTTGATAGCATTCCCTTGTTCTTCATAAATGCCTATTGTTTTATTTAATATTGTGATTTAATATTGTGGTCATAATAAGTGCACCCATGTCTTTTTGCCAACCACCATCCACATCTCCTCTTTAAATATGTTCTCATTTTATTCCAAAGCTTGAGGACAATCCCATTCTCCAAACTACTTCTCCTTAAGGCAATTGGTGAGTGCCATTCTCTTTTACTCATACCTTTCCTTCAAACTTCATTCTTAATCTTCCTTCATACATTTCCCTATTCCATTCTCTTTTACACTCTTATTAATGCATCATCTCTTATGATTATAGGGTTGGACTCCTGTCAAATCCTGCACGTTCTCCTCACTGTTGATCGATCATTACCTCTTTTAAGGTGACATGTCCTCTTCTTCTACAAGTTTTATTAAGTAAAGTTAAGTACTAATTTTCTTTTGTGTGTCTTGATAGGGTCGAAACTAGTACATTGGTCGACTTTAGTTCAAGGTTTGTTTATTTTAAAGCACAAAACATTTGCCGATGCATATTCTGTTTGTTTATGAGAAAAATAACATTTGTGTATGCATTTCTTTGTATGGAACATTTGATTACTTGTGTATTTATTGGATTCTTTTGTTAGAATTAGTGGAAGAATGTGTTTTTTTTATTAAAAAAAAACTTGCTGAGGTATTGTTTGTATTCATTGGACATTTTTTTTTTAAAGTTGACTGTAATTTGATTATGTATGTGCTTTGTTGTTATCATTGACTTCCTGTTATCCATCTTGGTTTTTTGAATTAGAATGGAAAAAAAAAAAGCTTTCTTCAAATATAATTTTAGGTTAACCATTTATATGTTTTTTGAATAAATGATTTTTATAAAATTTACCATGATTTGTTAATCACTCCAACAAGATAAAATGAATGAGTAAAATGAATGTTTGAATGAAAAAGGAAACAAAGGTAATTTCTTGGAACACAAACATGGTTAATACTCCAATCTTTTTTTTTTTTAAAAGTAATGTCTTGGAGCAAAAAAAATATGGTTAATTGATGCAATCGTTTTTTCTAAATTAAGTAGTAATAAGCAAAAAAAATCAAACTATGTCCAATATGTTTTTTTAATTCAATCAACAAGAGCACAAAAGAAATCGTAAGATGACCAAGTTATTTTTCTTAATTCAAGCAATATAATTTTTTAAGAAAATAATACAATATACTTTTTAAACAAGAGGGAATGTTTTTTCAAGTACAATAAAAGGAGTGACCAATTTATATCCTTTTCAAGTATAGAATGGAATATTATTTCAAGTATAAATATCATTTTCAAGTATAGGGATGTTTATACTTTTTAAACAAGAGAGGGATGTTTTTTCAAGTATAGGGATGTTTTCAAGTATAAATCAAACTATGCATTATTTTAGTCGTGACAAGGATATTTATATGTCATCCAACTTTTGAATAATAGTTATATTCTCAAATTATTGTAATAAAAAACCATTTTTCCTAAACCAAATTCTAACCCCATAAACCAAACCCTAGACCCTAAACCAACTCACAAACCCCTAAACCCAACCACAAACCAAACACTAAACCCATAAACACATAAACCAATCACTAAACCCATAAACCCATAAAGCAAACCCTAGACCCATAAACCCATAAGCCAAACCCTAGACCCATAAACTCAGAAACCCATAAACGAAATCCTAGACCCATAAACCAAACCCTAGACCACAAACCAAACCATAAACCCATAAACCCATAGACCCATAAACCAAACCCAAAACCTAAAAACCAAACCCTAGACCCATAAAGCAAACCCTAGACTCATAAACCCATAAATCAAACCCTAGACCCATAAATCCATAAACCCATAGACCCATAAACCAAACTCTAGACAGACCAACTTAAAAACCCTAGACCTTAAACCAAACCCTAGCCTACATAACCCTAGAACCTTTTATAAAACTTAACCCTAAACACAATACTTAAAAACCATACCCTAGATCCTTGCACAAAACTTAAAAACCCTATACACAGAACTTAAAACTCTAACCCTAAACCCTTTACATAAAACTTAAGAACCCTAACCCTAGACCTTTGCTAGAATAGTCGTAATGTATATTTTAGAGATTGCCTTCAATAGTAAGTAAATAATATATCAAACATTTGTCTTTCAGGAGCGAAGCTAAATCCTTTCCTATATTATGGACTCACGAGAACTAGTTTCCATATTGGCAGCCTTTACCTCATCACAACATTTGCTTCTCATATTAAAAATGTATATGAGCGACAATAGGAGAATAGAACACCAATCACCCTACCTCAAACATCACATTAGGCAACTAGCATTCTTCTGACTCATCTACGAGTATGATTTATGTTGTCATGAGAGTACAAGGATGGATAAGAGATGTTTCTTCATACTCTGTACCTTACTTAAGACAATCGGCGGTTTGGTCGAAACAGAAGTCGTAGATGTTGAAAAAATGGTGGCCATGTTCTTGCACACCTTAGCCCACGACGTTAAGAATCGAATAGTTCGTAGACAATTTGCAAGGTCTGGTGAGACCGTTTCTAGGGATTTCAAATCCATCTTGAATGCAGTGTTGTGACTACACGATATGCTGTTGAAGAAACCATAACCGATCACTAACTCCTGTACGGATGAGAAATGGAAATGGTTTGAGGTACAGATCATTTCTAAATCCAACAATTATAATGATGTGGGGTCTTTTAGGGTTATCTAAGTAAACTAATGTTCCATTTATTGTGTGAACGCAGAATTGTCTAGGTGCGTTAGATGCTACGTACATTAAGGTCAATGTCAGTGTCACTGATCGCCTAAGGTATAGGACAAGGAAGGGTGACATTGCAACCAAAATTTGCAATAGGACTGAGGAATTCATATTCGTCTTACTTGGGTGGGAAGGGTCCGCAGCTGATTCTCAGGTTGTTAGGGATGCAATATCATGACCTAATGGGTTGAAGGTTACGAAGGGTAAATGAGCACTTTATTCAATGTTAACCATCTAAGTACTAGGACAATAAACGATTCCACATTATACAGGATATTATTATCTATGCGATACTGGGTACCCTAATGCAGAGAGATTTTTGGCACCGTATAGAGGATAATGCTATCATCTGTCCGAATGGCGTGAAGGAGGGAATGCACCAACTACTCCAAGAGATTTTTTTTAACATGAAACATTCTTCTGCAAGGGATGTGATCGAGAGGGCGTTCAGTCTGCTGAAAGGTAGATGGGCCATTCTTTGAGAAAAATCCTATTGTCCAGTACAAATCCAATGTCGCACGATAGTGGCATGTTGCATAATTCACAACCTTATCAACTGGGAGATGGGGAAAAATGCAATAAATGATGACTTGGATGAGGTGGACTTAACTTCAGCTACTATCTGGGGGACCACATCAATTTCATTGAGACTTCTAATGAATGGAGCCAGTGGAGAGATGATTTGGCCCAACGAATGTTTTCCGAATGGAAGTTACATAATAATTGATGCTTCCTTTGTTGTTTTGTTGTATTATGACTTTTTATGGTTTTGGATGTATCTGTATTAACTGTTGCTTTCGAACCATGATGTTGTACTTCGATTAAGTATGTTATGTATTTTATTTGAAAAAGTAAATGAAGCATTCTCTTATGTTACGTTCTAGCTAAATATTATAACAATGTACATATGCATTTAGCAAAATGTCAGGTGTAGCGAGAGCCCCTAAGCACTCATGGACAAAGAACGAGGACGCAAAGCTGGGAGAATGCCTTATGTCGTTGGTCCAATGCGGCGGGTGGAGATTCGACAACAAGATATTCCGACTTGGGTACTTGATGTAGTTGCAACGTATGATGAGGGAGGATACAAGGTAGTGAAATTCAGGAAAGCACCATCAATTGTAGAGTTTGAACCCTCAAAAAATAATATCATGTGATTGTAGAGATGCTCAGATCATGTTGTAGTGGATTTGATTGGAATGACGAATTTAAATGCATTGAGGTAGAGAATGAGACTTTCGATGGATGGGTAAAGGTAAGATTGCATGGTCCCTTTATAACTGGTATGTAACATGCTATAACATATACTTTTATCTTCATGCAGGGTCATCTCACTGCAAAGGGGTTGTGAAACAAGTCGTTCCCCCCACTTTGATGATTTGACCGTTGTCTTCAGCAAAGATCGTGCTACAGGAGAAACTGTGAAGACCCCTGGAGATATGACATCCAATGTAAGAGCATATTTTCTTGGTTTCTATTGTGAAAGAATATCTAGATTTTGACACGCTTTAATTAGCAATTTTACTCAATTAAACGCTTAGGTGATAATAATAGCATGCGTTTAATTACCACTCCAAGCAATCAATGTCAACCTTACGTACAGTCCAAGTATAAATCATACGCGAACAAGTAATATTTGGTGAATATTCCAAGGTCAAAATCCTCAGGGACTTAATTGTGTAAACTATTAATTGAAGAATAAATGTTCATACAGGAAAGTGGAACATGTGATGATGAGGTGTTAAACGCTTAAACAAAATATGAATGAATGCTTTGTTAATAAGGAGAAAAAGTGGGATTCTGGCTAAGAACTACCTGAGCATAATGGAAACGTATAGTCAATGCATGTTGGTTGTAATCCTTAGAAGAATGAATACCTACTTATTCTAACACTTCTATGAAGAATGTTAAGCACTTCATGCAATCATATTCCTATTCTCAATACAAAGAATAACATGTTGATTCATTTCTCTTACAAGCTGATTATCTTATTCCTAAAATAATCATGTGAATAATGATCACTCTTGTTTTCCTTGGTCTTTCCACATGTTTCACCCTTCCAGTATGAATACATGCTTTCACCTTTTTCAGTTGGCCAGACGGAGATCAGTTTTATAAATTTAAATCACCCAAGAAAACTAAGGATTAACATCCAATATACTTTATTGCTTTCCGATTTACATTATACTAGTATCGTTCTTAGCCATCCCCTAAACAAATTTAGCTATTCATGATTTGGAATGGATCAACTAACACCAAAAAGTAAATCAAAATGACATTCTTCGATAGCCTAATATTAAAAATTAGATTAGATTGAGTTCACAAACTAGGCTGCAAAAAGAATTGACTAAACAACCAAAGTCATGAACAAGTAATTGTTGCCTTAGCTAGAGTGGAATTAATTTTGCAATTAACACTCCTAATGTGCAAGTATACACAAGAGAAAGATTATACAAGTAAGTATCAAAAGAGGATCTAAAAACTGAAAAATCATCCATAAAAGCCACCATAATCTCCTCTATCATGTCATGAAAGATCACCATCATGCAACGTTGGAAAGTGGTAGGTACATTGCATAGTTCGAAGGGCATCCTGTTCATAGTCACGCAAGCGCATGCGATCAAGTAATATAAAACAGTAAGAATTATCAAGTATCGAATCCTCAGGGAAGTGAAAATGGAAGCTTGTTCTTTAATTGATTAATTACTAGGAGTAATTATAATTTGAATTATTTAGGGTACAAACTAAAATAAACGAGGCGTGAATTGTAATTTTAAAGTAAGAAAGCAAATAAAAGATTGGAGATACCAAAAGTAGGGGGAGTTAAGGGGATTGAGCACGAATTAGGTTGCAATTATGGCAATTGGACCTGACATTTAATTATTCATACTAATTACATAAACATAGAGCAAAATCGATCGAAATCTCCTGTCGATCTCATTCGAACACGCTAATTAATTGCTTGCCTAAGTGTCCTTAGCACTAATTGATTATTAATTAGGATTAAGTCTGCTCATAATTAGTCTCACCCGTCAATTGTTAATCTTATGTCACTTAAGCAACTATAGGATGTTAATTGAGTTAATTCTATCATAAATTCTCTCCGTCGAGCTCAATTAAGGACTATGATCAACTAATTAATGGCCAATTAATTAGAAGCAATAAGTGCAACTCAATTAAATGAAATTAAACACACAATTAAATGTCATACATTGCAATTAAACCATAATTTCAATCCTAATTGTGCTCTTAACCCCTAAACAAATGAAATTAGCCTATAATATTTAGTCAACAACACAAGAAACTCATCCCTACAACCTTAGAATACATAAAACAGAGGAAGGAAATGATAAAAGAGACCGTTGTTGATCGGTGCTACACGCAAATGCACGTGATCGAAGTAATAAGAAACTGGAAGTACTCTAGAGTATCGTACCCAAGGGAAGGAGTTTTAATAAAATGTATTAAAATGGCAAAAAATTGTTGGCAAATTGCAACTAAAGTAAACGTGGATATAAAAGATTTATGAGATGTTTTGACTAAAAGAAAAATTGTTTGAAAAATCAATGGAAATGAAAAAGGGATTCAATATGCTAATGCCCCTTTGGAATGAAAATACAACAAGAAAGCAATTGCAATCGTAGCTAACTCGAGAAACCAAGCAAACCGAATTCAACTCCTATTCGATTTTCTATGAAGTATCTTTAGGAGGCTAAGTGATTAAACCTATATTTGTATGGCTAATCTAACTTAGATATATCTGCACACAACTCTAGTGATTTTGAAGTCTCTCTTTATGTCTAAGGTCGATGTTTCAGAACTTATGTCTAAGCCTTTTCCTCCATTGCTTTTGCGATATCTACTTTCCTTAACTCTTTCGGTATTAAGTTATAGCTTAGCAAGCAACACTAGATAGCCAACTAGGGTTTACCCAAACATTAAATTCACCAAAAACAAACAATAGTTCAAGTGTTAGGTAGATTGTTTTTGCTATCGAGCCTTACATCTTTCCTTTAGGGCATTCACAAACTTGAATCCCTAAGGAAATTTAGCTCCTCATAATAAAATTAACAAAAAATAGTAAGTTAAAATTGTAGGAATTCATTGATACAAAAAAAGGATGAAGATGCAAACAACTAGCAATTCAAATTTGATTTTAATATTGAATTGCCAAGAAGAGAAATCTGTATTCAATACCCAAAATAAATTTCAATAATTAAATAACTTCAAGACTTATAAGAAAACTTGAAATACAGTAGCTATGTGAAGGTCTAATAACAGAAATGAATTACAACTTGCATAATTTGAAAAGACAAAACTACTTGAACCCCTTTCTCTTAATTCAATCGAACGAGGATTTGTTCATAACCACCGCCAACTCTCGTTGTGATGGGATTGAGAAAGAGTATAGGGGCTAAGATAGAGAAGAAATTACAACAGAACAACAACTCGAAAAATAAAAATAAAAACTACTGTAGTCGGCAATGAAACCCAAAAACAGAAACATAATTCTCTTCAAAAATCGAGCTCTCTCTCACGACCTTCTTCTCCAAAATATATAGGGACTTCATGCTAGGGTTTCCCTCTTGGTTGATGGACAATTACAGCTCATAATTTGGCTGAAATTGTGGGTAATTTTCTTTTCGAAATCCCTTAATTTGCTTTTTTTTCTTAGTTTTCAAATCTGTCAAAATTGCAATTGCATAGCACTTGCAATGCTGTTGCATACTGCAAAACTCTGCACCAAAACATTAAGTGTGAGTTTCCTTCTTTTGTTATCTTTTCTCAACTCATTTAATTTAAGGGTCTTCGAACAATAATGTGATTCAATTCAACCCTTTCTATTTTTCATCAAATAATATGAATAAAATCACAAGCATAACTAAGTTTAAATGCCATATAATTCTCATGAATGAGAATTATCAATCGTCACCGAAATCTCCGCTCCCGCTTCGAATTCTGTGATCCCGAGCCTTGATTTCCACTCTTAAGCACTCCGTTTCATGCTCCACAGGTCCCAAGAGTGTGAGAAGTCGCAAAAAGGGGATAAAACACTAAAATGGTCTCCCTTTGGACGAAGATGAAGTGAAGAATAAATACCATCTGTTGAAGTAGCGTCGAGACGCTAGGCATGCAAAATGCAACGTTTCATTATTCGCACGTGCCCTCACTGTCTCGACACTGTGGGCAGCGTCGAAACGCTCCAGACTGAAGCTTTTGCGCACGCCTCTTCCTAGCATCGAGACGCCTCAGAACAGCGTCGAGACGCTAGCCCTCGAGTTTAAATATCCAACAATAGTGTCTCAACGCTCTTTTGGGAGTCGAGAGGCTATCCTTTCAGCCAAATTCACTTGTGGAGCCACTCTTCTTCATACTTAGCTCCATTTTGGGTACTTTTAGGCTCCATAGATCCTCTGATGCTCCAAATTCATCACCATTAGTCAGAATTGTCTAGTTTCCTGAAATATAGAAAATATACAAGTAAAAGCTCACAATTAGACACAAAACTAGCAATTAATTGGGCCTAAATATAGCACTACATTAGTGTTATCAAATGCCTCCATACTTAGGATTTTGCTAGTCCCGAACAAAACAAAATAAAACTCCCACTAAGGAGAAATGCTTCAGAAAATTGCATGCAAAAGTGACTCCATTCTCAATACATTCAATAGTGGACTTAGAGAACAAGAGCAATGGAATGAGAACATGCTTAAATCACGAGCAATTTTAAAAGAAACTCTAAACTCTTTCGTGCATGTGTGCATAGCCTAATAATGACTCGTTTACTCATTCAGAGTAACTTTATGCATTCCTCCATTCATCTTCGTCTTACATTGGGAAAGACTCAATTCAGCTCCTTCACAATCAAGACAGTAATAGGAAGTTAGGTGACTGAACTCACTATGGGGTAGTACTTCCACACACTTACTTTTTACCACAATAAGGGACACTAGCTTTCACACTACTATCGTAGGGACCCTTATCCAGAGCACTCGCTCGATGGATGGCCTAACTGATCATGATAGAAGTAGCTATTTTTACCCTAAAACACCTAAAGCTCATGCAAGAAACTTTTCTTTTCACTTATTAAATTTTTTTTCTAAGCTCACTTTTCTTCTTTTCGCAAGCAAATTAACATTTTTTCATACTCCTAAGCTTAATCTTTTTACAAGCTATCTTGCAAGTTCACTTACAAACCAAGCCTTAAGCCTATTGGAGTGACAACAAACTTCTAGAAAACATAAAGCTCCTCTAAACTCTCAACTTATCAGAACTAGGCTACGTGCTCAACATATGCAAAGAATTCAAAGCAAAAATTTTAAAATTTATGCATAGCAGATTTCAACATGCTCAATTCCACAATACATATGAAAAACAATCTACTAATGTCACACCCCCTCCCAGCTCACTTGCCTAATCCTAGGAAGGAATGCGAAGACAGAGAATAGCAGCCCTCTTACTGCCACTCCCTGCCCAACCTAACATTAACCTGAAATTGTATACAACGAAGCATATATGAACTAGTAAAATTGAGCGCACAGTTGCACACCTGAATAAGATGCAATCATTTTTCCATACTAGGTTTTCATAACAAGTCATAACATACTTAAGTATTACACCCCGACTAGAATGCTTTTATTTCAAAACTATATACAGGTGGAAGTATATATATCCAAGGAGCTAAGTGGCGTGGTGGCAAACAGGTCTTGTCGAGGCTAAGCACCGGAAACTCGTTTGCTACCTGGGGAGAGAAAACATGTTGAAAACGTGAGCTGGGAAGCCCAGTGAGTGACTATTTAATAAGTTATGCGTTCATAGGTAAAGTATCAAAAGTAATTAAACAATGTCGCCAAATTATAGGCTTTAAGCACCACGATAATCAATGCATCAAAACTCATGATAAAGAAAACTTGTAGCATGATACCCTAGCTATGGTAGAGTCCTCTCTAACCAACAACTTCAATACCTCTCTCTCTCACGTGCACGTGGTATGCCATTTAGGCTCACTGGTCTCCCCTAATACCTTCTCCATGTCCTTCAGTATTGGGGTCAGACCAACTACCACCCGAATACCTTCTCACTGTCCTTCAGTATCGGGGGTCAAGTTTTCTCCCTCCCAGGTACCTTCTCCGTGTCCTTCAGTACCGGGGGTTAATAATATACAAGGGCATGCTTTAAATAGTTAGGAAACATGTTTTGGAATCACATTCAGCAAGTTCTCAACATAAACACAAACTTTCATCATTAAACAAGCTTCCAACTTCAAGTGTAGTTCATCGTATGATTAAAAGAGAACTCATTAACCAAACTCATTTTTCGTGTTCTCAACGCATAAATTCTTTAACATAGCCAAACCATCATACTTTAAGTTTCAAGCAATTCAAACATGTTTTAGAGTGGATTAATGCATGGTACTTCCAAGAAAAACCCTACTTCCAAACTTAGGTTTCATGCTTGAACGCGGAGTAACAAACTAGTTACAATTATGCTTAACTTTCAACACCGACATTTATTAGTAGAAATTCAATGAAAAATGAATATAACTTAGTTTAAGCATGCTTCAATATCCATCACTAGTAAGCTTTTGAATAAATAAAGATCAACGCATAGGTTTTCAAACAAAATTACTCACAAACACCGGAAGGCTCCCAAGGCTTATAAGCTTCTCGTATCTTCGTTTGCCCTGAAAATGAATTCCATAACATTAATCCCTTTTGCTACTTGGCCCAAAAATTGATCTAACTCAGTCACATAACTCATAGGATAGTAATTGCACACACTTGACAATAGGGTATAACAAATTGGAACACAGCTTCCTTAAGCTCTCTAGACCCCTCTGTTTTGAGCCAAAAATTACAGATTCGACTTCCAGCCTGAGTTTCTCAAAATTTAGCAAAACAACCACCAAATTTTATTTGATAACCCTCAAATACAACATCTAAACTTACTTACCTCAAAATTTTAGCTTCTAATTCGTCCTCAAGAGCTCAAAATCACCAGATTTCTTCACCCTGTTCTGCTGGCCGAAAAACTGGGAACACCTCTCGGTTTTCTTACATTTTCACGACCTTCTTCTTCATATTTTCTCACAAAATTTTCCAGACCTAATCTTCATTCAATTTCTGAGATTTTGGCTCAAGAATCATCGAATTTGCTCAAGTGGATTGAGAGATATGACTGTTTTAAGTTTATCCACTTCCTAGAGCTTCCAGCTGTGTACTGCAGTCACAAGTGTTGGACAGCTCATCCTTCCACTATAACAAAAAAAAACTCCAACGAAAATGCAACTAAAATGGCCAGCTCCTCCTTCTCTCTTTAGACTTTAAGTCCCTTTCAATCCACCTAAATTGTAAAGAAATTTTAACTAAATTAATTAGAAATTACAGCTTTTGTATTCAACACAACATACACCTAATGTGTACCCAACTTGCTCATGACCTTAACTTACTTCAACTCAACTTTTAATATGCTTATCCCAATGCGTAACCTGTCTCCTTATGAAGCTTTGTGTACGTTAATATCCACAACTTAGGAGATTCCCAAATTCTACCACGACATCTTTTAGTGCAACCTATATCAATTTGCATATGTCAAAACATCATATATGAGCACAATATGATCAAAAGAGAGTTTAGGGCTTACAATTTACTACCCCCTTAAGAGGAATTTTGCCCTCGAAATTCAGCAACATCATTTGTACGAGAAAAGTTGTGGGTACTTTTCTTTCATTTGGTCTTCGCTCTCCCAGGTTGCTTCCTCGACCTCGTGATTTCTCCACAATACTTTTACCAACGGTATTGTCTTGTTCCTAAGTACCTGTTCCTTCCGATCAAGTACTTGTAGAGGTTCTTCCTCATAAGATAAATTCTCCTTAAGTCGCACTGGTCCCGCCTTGAGCACATGTGATGGGTCAGAAATGTATTTCCTTAACATTGATACATGGAAACATTATGTACCCGAGACAACTCTATAGGTAAAGCTAATCTGTAAGCTGATGGCCTTACACGTTCCAGAATCTCGTAAGGACCTATATATCTCGGGCTCAGCTTCCCTTTCCTTCTGAACCGTAAAATACCCTTCCACGGGGACAATCTCAAGAAAACTTTGTCTCCGATTTCGAATTATAAATCTCTCCTTCGCTTGTCAGCGTAACTCTTTTGTCTATCTTGCGCTGTCTTCAGCCTTTCCCTGATAAATTTAACATTTTCTGAAGTAACTTGGACTAACTCTGGCCCTATTAGCTTTCTTTCCCCTACCTCACCCCAACATATAGGGGTTCTACATCTTCTTCCATACAATGCTTCGTACGGTGCCATTCCAATGCTAGAATGATAGTTGTTATTGTATGCAAACTCCATCAATGATAGATGAGTTTCCCAACTTCCTTTATACTGCAACACGCATGCTCGAAGCATGTCTTCGAGGGTTTGGATGGTCCTTTCTGACTGACCATCAGTCTGTGGATGAAATGCTGTACTGAAGTGCAGTTTAGTTCCTAAGGCCTCTTGAAGGCTCGGCCAAAACTTGGAAGTGAACCTCGAGTCCCTATCTGACACAATTGATACTGGGGCTCCGTATTGGCATACAATCCTGTCAACATACAATTTAGCCAGTTTATCCAAGGTGAAAGTTACCTTAACTGGTAAAAATCGAGCAGTCTTGGTAAGTCTATCAACTATCACCCAAATCCCATCATAACCGCTCGGTGTCTGAGGAAGTCCAAAAAGGAAATCCATGGTTACATGCTCCCACTTCCATTCAGGTACTGGGAGTGGGTTTAGAAGTCCTCCTAGTTTCTGTCGTTCAGGCTTCACCTGCTGACAGATAAGACATTTAGAGACATACTCTGCTATCTCTCGTTTCATTCCTGGCCACCAATAATGGCTCTTCAATGTCCGGTACATCTTTGTCCCTCCCGGATGCATCGCATAAGCTGAACTATGTGCTTCCTCCAGTATTGTGTTTCTCAAAGCTTCATCTTTAGGTACACAAAACCTACCGCACTTCATCAACGCCCCATCACGTCTTATTTCGTAATCTGCTCTCTACTTCAAGTTCACCTCTTCCATCAATTTCTTGAGGACAGGGTCTCTAGCTTGACTTGAGATAACCTCATTAATTAAAGTAGGTCTTATATGAAAATGAGCTAACAGATTTCCTTTTTCACCAACTGACACTTCTGCATTAGAACTCTTGAGTTCCTCTAACAGAGCCACTCTAACAGCATTAAGTGAACTCTTAGGTTGCTTCGACTTCCTACTGAGTGCATTAGCTACAACATTAGCCTTCCCTGGGTGATACTCGATGGTACAGTCATAGTCTTTTATCAACTCGAGCCACCTCCGCTGCCTCAAATTCAACTCCTTCTGCTCAAAGATATATTTTAAACTTTTATGATCTGTGTAGATATGACATTTCTCACCAAACAGATAATGCCTCCAAATTTTTAAAGCTAACACAATTGCTGCGAGTTCCAGATCATGAGTAGGATAGTTACACTCATGCTTTTTCAGTTGTCTTGACGCATAAGCGATCACTTTCCCATCCTGCATAAGAACACATCCAAGGCCCTGATGTGATGCATCACAGTAAACCTCAAACTCTTTTCCCGTGGTAGGTAGAGTTAATACCGGTGCTGTCACAAGTATGTTCTTTAACTCTTGAAAACTTTTTTCACACTCTTCACCCCACTCGAACTTCGTGTTCTTCTTTGTCAAACTGGTTAATGGAAGAGCTATCTTTGAAAACCCCTCGATAAAATGTCGGTAGTATCCTGCAAGTCCCAGAAAACTACGGACTTCCGATACTGAAGTGGGTCGTTCCCACTTGACTATTGCTTCTGTCTTCTGAGGATCCACTTGAACTCCGGCTGCTGACACTACGTGTCCCAAAAACACAACCTGCTCCAGCCAAAACTCACACTTACTAAGTTTAGCATACAGCTTCCGATCTCGTAATGTCTGTAGCACTATTTTGAGATGTTCTGCATGCTTCTCCTTACTTTCTGAATACACTAAGATGTCATCAATAAATACTATCACGAACTGATCAAGGTAAGGATGGAAAACTCGATTCATGAGATCCATGAATGCTGCTGGGGCATTTGTTAACCCGAATGGCATTACCAAGAACTCGTAATGCCCATACCTTGTCCTGAAAGCTGTCTTTGGTACATCAAAGTCCTTAATCTTCAATTGATGGTACCCCGATCGCAAATCAATTTTGGAAAACACCGAGGCACCCTTTAGTTGGTCGAACAAGTCATCTATACGGGGCAAGGGATACTTATGACGTATTGTTACTTTATTTAACTGTCGGTAATCAATACATAATCGTAATGTCCCATCTTTCTTTTTCACAAATAACACAGGTGCTCCCCACGGAGATAAGCTTGGTCGGATATAACCCTTATCCACCAACTCCTGCAACTGAGTTTTCAACTCCTTCAATTCCTTCGGTGCCATCCTGTACGGTGCTTGAGATATTGGCGCCGTTCCTGGAATCAAGTCTATGGTAAACTCCACCTCTCTATCAGGTGGCAACCCTGATAGCTCCTCTGGGAAAACATCTAAATACTCACATACTACTAGAATGTCCTCAGGTATCAATTTACTCGTCGGTGCACAAACTACATATGCGAGATATGCTGTACAACCTTTATTCAATAATTTTCTAGCTTTAATAGTTGATATTATACAAGTAGGCAATATCTTCCTATACCCCTTAAACATGACCTCAATGTCGCCTGGCTTCCTCAACACAACTTCCTTTCTATGACAGTCCATAGAGGCATGACACCTAGACAAGAAATCCATCCCCAAGATAACGTCGAACTCTTGAAGATCTAAGGGAATCAGTTCGGCTGTCATAGTCATACCATCTACTTCTACCATACAATTTCTATAGAAGCTACGGACTATCATCATAGCACCAATAGGAGTATATATGCACAGTTCTTCAGATAGAGGTTCTAATTCCCCCTCAATATTAGTAGCAAACATACAAGAGATAAAAGAATGTGTAGCTCCTGGATCTAATAACACATGCGCAAGTTTACCACAAATAGAAAGTCTACCAGAAACAACTTCTGGTGCATCATCTGCCTCCTGCTGTGTCATGGCATAGATCTTCCCCTGCTGTCGGGGTCGGCCTACAGGTCCCTTCTGCATAGCCCTACTAGTGCCTTCTCCTCCAGCTACCCCAATCGTTTGCTGTTGGTTCACAGTCTGCGACGCAGTTCTCTGTCCTACCTTGTTCTCCTGAATTAGCTGGGGGCATTCCATCTTGAAATGACCTTCTTGCCCACAATTAAAACATACATTACTCCCACTCAAACATCGACCCCAATGATACTTTCCACAAGTGTTGCACAATGGTTTCCTAGTTGAACTAGCTACCGACTCACCGAGTTGTCCTGTACGAGAGTCTCTTGCTGATCCTGTCGAAAAACTCGATCCCTGCTGTCTCTGTCTATCCCTACCTCTACTCGTACCAGTCTTGGAAGTAGACTGCCCACCACGATGAGATTTGAAGCTCCCTTTTCCAGAAACTCTTGGGGTGAATCTCCTACTATCTCCTGGTTGGAGCTGATCTCGTGATGAACTAACCGAAAAACTGGTACGTCCATCACCTATAACACCTCTTCCCGATCTTTCCTCTACTAGGCTTCGCTCCACCCTTAGCGCTGTCTCCACTAGTTTGGAAAACTCAATCCACTCTGAACTTGCTGTCACAGGCGTTCGGATCTCTGTTCGTAGACCATCCTCGAACCTTTTGCATCGATCTATCTCGCTTGCAACAATAGTGCTAGCATACTTTGATAACTCTGTGAACTTCTTCTCATATTCTGCTATTGTCATTGATCCCTGAACAAGCCCCAGAAACTCGTTCCTCTTCGCATCACGGTAAGAACTCGGATAATACTTATCTTCAAATGCCTTTCGAAACTCTTTCCAACTCCATGCTTCCCCTTTTCTGCTCTCTGTTATCTTCCACCAATCATCTGCTCCTTTCTGGAACAAGAATGCTGCTAAATCAACCTTTCTTTCCTCAGGGCATCGCATAACCCTGAAACACTTCTCAATCTGATTTAACCAAACCTCAGCATCAGCGGGATCTGTCGTGCCCTCAAATGCTGTTGCACCCAAGGCCTTTAGTCTTTCAATGCCATACTTTTTTTCTGGGTCTGTTTGTGTTGATCTAACACTTTCAGCTAATCTTTGCGTTATCCTCGTAAAAATCTGTTCCTCCAGATTCACCTCTTGCTGAGGATGACTAGACTCTCCCTCTGATACCTCTCTTCCTCTATCGCCAGTAGCTTCTTGAGTTCCGGCCTCCACTCGCCTGCCTCGTTTGCCACCTCGAGCCATGGTCCTAAATTATACAATCTTGTTAAAATAATTAAGACAACAAGCTCCTAGTTTAATGCATGAACTTAGTTCCCTTCCCAAAACCTTTTGCTCTGATACCAAGTTGTCACACCCCTTCCCAGCTTACTTGCCTACCCTAGGAAGAGATGTAAAGACATAGACAATCAACCCTTTTACTAGCTCTCTCTGACCATCCCAACATATATCTGAAAATGAAGGTAACGCAACACGTTTGAACAAGTAAGTTTGGAACGCTCAAATACACATATGAGCAAGACCCATTAACTTTCAGTACTATGTTCTTTAACAAGTCATAACATTTTATAGTTATTACAACCCCGCTAAAATGCTTTTACTACAAACTATATACATAAGAAAGTGTATATACAAGGAGCTAAAACGGCGTGGTGGCAAACAGGTCTTGTCAAGGCTAAGCACCGGGAACTCGTCTGCTACCTGGGAAGAGAAAACATAATAAAAACGTGAGCTGGGAAGCCCAGTGAGTGTCTATCTTAAAAACATTATAAGCTCAAAGATGAAACATAATGATGGACAAGCTACAAGTTAGAGATAACTTATCACTTATTTGTAAACATAATCAAACCATGCTACCCATTTACAGGTTTAAGTCACCACATTATGTAATTACGAACAACTCGTGAAGGATCAGCTTGCATGTAGTGATTATATCCATGGACACAACTTGCCTACAAGGCATAAGAGTGCAACTGTAGGTCTATAGTGGAGTGACCTATAATTAATGAATAAAAATTAATTAATTAAAAATTTTAATTAATTGATTTTGTATCATTGGAGCTTAGAATCTATATGACCATAAGGTTCCCTTGCTAGCTCATGGTAATACTAAATGATCAATTTAGTTGAAAGAAAAATTTGAAATGTTCATATTAATATTTAATATATTAGATATATTAGATATAAAAGAGGAAAATATATTTATTGTATTTGATACATTAAATATTAAAATGATTAATATATATTAGATACATTAAATAAAAATATATATTTAGAATTTGTATGAGATTCAAATAGGTTAATAAATATATTAGAAATTTTGAATGAGATTCAAATAATATTTTAATATATTAGATATTAAAATATAATATTTTAATTATGACAAACATTTGCTCTAGGTTTCTATAAATAAAACCCTTGGGTTGAGCCATAAGAACACACATCTCTTCAATAGAGAATTAGTGAATTCTTTCTAGACTTTTTCCTCTCCAATTCCTTGTGGATTTTCTTTGAAGAAGCTCCCACAAGCCTTGATCTTGTGTTCGAGTCATAGTCAGGTAAACTTTGTGAAGGAGATCAAGATCCGCCAAAAATATCTCCATAATATACCAAGGTATGTTTTCCTAACTTAAAATTATTTTTCGTTTAATTCTAAAATAAAATCAAAGTCGATTTCAACGTTTCCCCTGTGGGTTTAATTCGATTATTCCCTTCACTATCAATCTCAAGATCTAAAGGCAAAAGGTCAACCCCCTTATCACTACGCATAAACCAACAGCCTCCTCAGAAAACAAATTCAAACAGAAACAACAACAAAAACAGCAAAATTAAAAAATCAAGCAAACAAAAAAATACGAGCAAATATATATAAGAATAAAAGCAACAAACATATACAAAAATCACACAAACCCCTAAACTAATTCCTCATATTTTCTTCTCAATATTAATCAATAAAAAAAAACTTCACCGTTGTCCCTGGCAACGGCACCAAAAACTTATTCGTACTGGCGCAAACGCACCCGATCAAGTAATATAGAATGGTAAGAATTACCGAGTATCGAATCCTCAGGGAAGCAAAAATGGAAGCTTTTTCTTTAATTAATTAATTACTAGGAGTAATCATGATTGTATTATTTAATGTACAAACTAAAATAAACGAGGCATGAATTGAAATTTTAAACTAAGAAGCAAATAAAAGATTGGAGATACCAAAATTAGGGGGGTTTAAGGGGATTGAGCACGAGTTAGGTTGCAATTATGGCAATTGGACCCGACATTTAATTAATCATACTAATTACATAAACATAGAGCAAAATCGGCCAAAATCTCCTGTCGGGCTCATTCAAACACGCTAATTAATCGCTTGCTTATGTGTCTTGCTAATTGATTAATTAATTAGGATTAAGTCTGCTCATAATTAGTCTAACCCGTCAATTGTTAATCTTATGTCACTTAGGCAACTTTAGGGTGTTAATTGAGTTAATTCTATCCTAAATTCTCTCCGTCGAGCTCAATTAAGGATTGTGATCAACTAATTAATGCCAAATAATTAGAAGTAATAAGTGCAACTCAATTAAATGCAATTAAACACACAATTAAATGTCATACATTGCAATTAAACCATAATTTCAATCCTAATTGTGCTCTTAACCTCTAAACAAATGAAATTAGCCTATAATATTCAGTGTACAACATAAGAAACTCATCCCTACAGTCTTAAAATACATAAAATCGAGGAAGGAAATGATAAAAGAGACCGTCGTCACCGAACTCTCCACTCTCACTTCTAATTCTGCAATCTTGAGCCTCGATTTCCACTCCCAAACACTCTGTTTCGTGCTCCACAAGTCTTAAGAGGGTGAGAAGTCGCAAAAAGGGGCTAAAACCCTAAAATGGTCTCCCTTTATGCGAAGATGAAGCGAAGAATAAATACCATATGTCGAAGTAGTGTTGAGACGTTACGCAAAACGTAACGTTTCATTATCAGTGCGCGCCCTTGTTGCATAAAATTGCAAGACCGCAAGTGGACGAGTCAAGTTTTAATATAATGAAATAGAGTACGAGTGTCGTCCTTAGGATTGAGTTATTTAATTCAATTAATTACCACAAATTTAACCATCCAATTTTATTTAGAGATAAAATATCAAATGATAAGTGAAAATGTGTAAAACTAAAACGAGATAAAATTGAGACAATCAGGAGAAATAATATCTTAGGGACTAGACTTCACCTATCAAGCTAACAATTTAATCGAAGGAATGATAAACTAATGTATTTTCATGCCATAAATCAAGAAATTCAAATAACAACTAGCCCTATCAAGACAATTGAATCTCGTGCACAAATTATAAGACTAACATATCTGTCTAGCCTTTAATAAACATGCACAACATTAAGAACAATTCCTTTAATGATTTCTAGTAGAATTCTAGTCACTTTCATGCTACAATAACTACTAGTCGTGCAATCGGAGTCAAATCTAAATTATTCTTTTTCAAGCATAAATTTAGATCAATAAAGACAAATAAACTTTCATCAAGAGTTCATAGACATTAATAAAACGATTACACGAATAGAAAGAAATACAATAGTGCAAATCATTCACATCAACAAATTATTTGGCCAACGGTTCCATCTAGCCCTAAGAAAATAAATTAGCTACTCATAATCATATAACATTCTTAAACTTGTATACAAAGCCATAACACAAATATTAAGAAAAAGGGAACGAGAAAGAACTAATGTGTCGTCTGAAGCTCCGTTCCGTTGCAATACCACGATCCCGAGCGTTAAAACTCCTCTTTGTGCTCCAAAGAATCTCCTCTCACGTCCCTCAAACTCACTTTTCGAAAATAGCTAAGTCTCTCCCAATTGGCCTCCCCCAAATCGCAAGTCAAAATGTGATATTTATAAAAATCGGGACAACGTTGAGACGCTGTGGACAGCGTCTCAACGCTGTACCCTAATGCGCGAATTACTTAAGGAAATTCGGGTAGCGTCTCAACGCTGTCCTCACAACATCACTGGCTGCATCATGACAGTGTTGAGATGCCGCTGAACAGCGTCTCAACGCTGCCCCTTCGAGTCTCAATGCTGCATTTTCTTCATCTTTTTCCTTAGCTTTTCAATATTTGCTCAAATTGCCTCATTTTTGTACTGTAGTTGCCTTCATCTCTGATTCCTCATTCAAAAGCTTAATTCCTGCAAAATAAATAGATACTGCGTGAAAATATCCAACAAAACATCAAAATTAGTAATAGTTAAACTACAAAAATAGCTCACAAAAGTGTGCTATCAGCCCTCAGCGTTGAGACTCTGAGGGCAGTGTCAAAACACTCCAGACGGAAGCCTTTGCGTGCGCCTCTTCCTAGCGTCAAGACACCACAAGATAGCATCTCGACACTAGCCCTCGATTTGAATATCCAACAATAGCGTGTCAATGCTCTTTTGGGCTTTGAGACGCTATCCTCTCGGTCACATTCACTCTTGGAGCCCCTCTTCTTCATACTTAGCTCCATTTTGGGTACTTTTACGCTCCACAAATCTCCTGATGCTCCAAATTCATCACCTTTAATCCAAATTGCCCGGTTTCCTGAAATATAGAAAATATACACGTAAAAAGCTCACATTTAGACACAAAACTAGCAATTAATTGAGCCTAAATATAGCACTAAATTAGTGCTGTCACATCCTCCTGAACACGTACGTCCCATAAGGGCATGTAAATGTGGTCTTCTTCCTCGGAGCAATGGCAATCTGATTATATCTGAAGTAACCATCAAGAAAATAATAGTAAGGAAAGCCAGCTAATCTATCAAGTATCTGATCAATAAAAGGAAAAGGGAAGTGATCTTTTCTAGTAGCCTTATTCAACTTCCTATAGTTGATGCACACACGCCAACCTGTCACTGTCCTGGTGGAGATGAATTCATCTTTATTATTTTTCACCACCGTCATGCTTCCTTTCTTGGGAACTACCTGCACAGGACTCACCCAACAATTATCAGATATTTCATAGATAATCTCTGCATTTAAGAGTTTCAATACCTCAGCCTTCACCACATATTTCATTGCAAGATTAAGTCTCCTTTGGGGTTCCACTGATGGACTAAAGGTATCTTCCATTAATATTTTATGCATGACTATTGTTGGACTAATACCCTTTATGTCACTAATGGACCACGCTAATGCATACCGATGATTACTCAAGACTTTTATCAATTTTTCCTCCTTCATCTCTACTTAATTTAACAGCAATAATGACCGAAAAGGTAGAAGACGCGCCTAGAAAAGCATAACGAATATGTGCAGACAACTGTTTAAGTTCTAATGCATGTGACTCTAATTTTTCAGCTTTATCAACATCTAATGGGGCATCTATCACGTTAAGATCATGTCTTCTATTGGTAATTGATTTAATGCATTACAAATAAAATTTACATCTTGGTCTACAATATCCATGTCTAGATCATCTGACTCGCGAGGCACACTTCTTGCTTCGAACACAAACCATGTGAGCCTAGTAAAGAAAAACAAAAGTAAAAAGAAAAACTAAGGCAAATACTAACTAAGTGAACAAAAAAAAAAAAACAATGAGATTTACAAAAGCTCAAACAAAACAAAGAAACTAAAAGAAATTTACACCAAACACATAAATACAAAGAAACCAAAAATCACAAAATACAACAAATATACAAATTTTAAACTCTAAATTAAAATCTAGCAATTTCACCACAATATTAATTAATGTAAAAATACACCAATCTCCAGCAACGGTGCCAAAAACTTGTTGCATGTATTTTAGTGATAGCAAATAACTGCAAGTGTACGGTGTCAAGTTTTAATATAGTGATAGAGTATGGAGTATCGTCTTTACAGGGATTGGTTTTCTTTAGACTTAATTAAGTACCGTAGTTACTTTTACCCAATTTTATATAGAGAAACAAACCTTGGAATTAAGAAGAAAAATAAATCTAAGCTACTATATATATGTTTTAGAGTCTAATTTTGAGAAACGTGAATGATTGATGCCCAATTTTTAATTGATTAATGAATTGAGTTATAAACAACGATCCTAGGCCAAGAATTACTAAATATCCAATTGACTCTCTCAAGCCCAATTGAACTTATGCAAAAGAGCAAATCGACCTCTCGGTCTATTTCTACTACTAAGCACGACATTAAGACATTCTTTTTAAGGCCTCTAGTATTAACCTACTCATTCTCATGCAATAGATTAACCCTAGTCATGCATCTAATATTCTTTAACTAAATCTACTCTCTCAAGCTAAATTTAGTTCAACAAGCAAAACCATGGCCAAAGGTTTGACAAGTAAAGCAAGATGCATAAAAGACGTTGATATATACTACAACTCAAAAGCCAAACAAAGTTCTAAAAAATACAATTATATGAATGTCTAAAACATAAATAAATAATACATGCTCAGTCCACAAAAACTCCTAAAACCAAAAGATAAAATGAAGGGAAAAAAAGAATAAACTGAGGATCTGTGTCAACACTCGTTTTCGTCGTGATGTCCACGATCTCGAGCTTCGAGTCTCCTTCTTAGTTTTCCACTGATAGAATCGAGTTTAGGATTTTGGGTCTCTCAAAATGGCTCCCTTATCATGAATGAGAAGTTTTTCTTTTATACATCGAGACAACGTTGCAATGTTGTCCCTTAGAATAAAATAAAAAAAGGAAAATATCATTTGGGCTGGCATTACAACGGTCTAGACAGCGTTGCAACACTACATTCTTAGGCTCACAAGTTTGATTCCTTCTCTCCAACACTTGGATCCTCAAATATAGCTCCCATTTGCTACAAATTCACCCAAATACTTCTCCAAACTTCGGTTTTGCTCTAATTGCTTGTTTCTACAAAATATACATAAAAACACATCAAAGCACACATATCCATAGCAAAACTTGCACAAGCCTAGAAATAGCACACTTATGCATTGCAATGTACTAATTCTAGGCTTATTTTTTTTTTTTCATATAATGTAAGTGGGAGATTATTGAGATTTATGCCCTAAAGAATGTAAATGGGAGATTATAGGGATTTATGCCCTAAAACCTCGTAATTAATGATTTATTTAATAATTAATAATTATTTTGATTATTTTATTTGCAATATAATATTATCTATTACATGAAAAATTCAAGGTTATTAGTGTAATCTTGAACAATATGTGGTTGACATACGGGAGGATCATGTTCAAGAAATAACTTAAATGGTCATAGTATATGGATAAGGTTGGGTGCCTTATCATAGTAATACTATTGATACGACCCACTTTGTAATAGGTTACAAATGATTTGATCTTTATTCATGTGGAGACATATAAGTGGGGGTATCTTATACAATGAATTTGTATAAGACTGGACCACGAAATATTTTAATCTCTTTATAAATCCGTTAATTGAGAAGATTAATATTTCATTAGGATGATCATATGCGACTCGATCTTAATCCTGAGTGAGTTATGAACTCCTGTTTGTGAGGGCATGTCCCTTGATTTGCATGAGTGAGAGTGGCTTTTGTAGTCGATTCAATAAGCCTATCATTTTTGGAACTTGACCAAATAGGGAGTTGGGAACATAATCTCACAAGATGGATTTCACTTCTTCCCATATAGGGTAAATAGATGAGTAGTTCCCTTATGTGCTGATTTCGGGACTTGAATAATGGGGCCCCACCCTCTCACTAGCCCGAGAGGGACTTAGTTTATGGTTGGATCATAAAAAAATTGTTAATTAGAGGATCAATGGTACTTAAGGTACAATATGTAATTACAGGGGTAAAACAGACTTTTGACCTAGCTGAAATTACGAACAACACATGAAGGATCGACTTGAATGTAGTGATTATATCCATGGACACAACTTGTCCTAGAATGCATAAGACTGCAACTCTAGGTCTATAGTGGAGTGACTCTGGAGTTAATGAATGAAAATTGATTAATTAAAGAGTTTAATTAATTAATTTTGTATCATTTGAGCTTATAATCTGTAAGTCCATAATGTCCCCTTGCTAGCTCATAGTAACACTATCATATTAGTTTAGTTGAAAGAAAATTTTAAAATGTTCAAATTAATATTTAATTTGAAATGTTCAAATTAATATTTAATATATTAGATATATTAAAAATAAATAAATAAATATAAATTTTGAATGAGATTCAAATAAATATATATTGTAGGAGATTTGAATGAGATTCAAATAAGTATAATATATATTTCAATATATTAGATATTAAAATATAATATTTTAATTATGGGAAAGATTTGTCTTAAGTCTCTATAAATATGATCCTTGGGTTGAGTCATGAGACATCTCTTCAATAGAAAATTAGAGAATTATCTCTAGTCTTTTTCTTATTCAATCCCTTGTGGATTTTCTTTCAAGAGGCTTCCACAAGCATTGGTCCTGTGTTCGAGTCATAGCCAGGAAGACTTTGTAGAGGAGATAAAGATCCACCTAAAATATCTCCATATTATCTCAAATGTATGTTTTGCTTAGCTTAAAATTATTTTTCGTTTAATTCTAAAATAAAATCATAATCAATCCCAACACTTCCGCTGTGGGTTTAATTTGATTATTCCCTTCACTGGCATCGGAGAGTTTCTTGTTTGTTCCTCTAGAGTTGAAATTGGACTACTGCCAGCTCCTCCTCGAGAAAGACGACTGACCAACCCTTCTTCACATAATTTTTTTAGATGGTAACAAACTATCTTATTTTTTGTTGGAACTATGTGTATATTATGATATTCTTTTGTGTCATCTTAGTGGTGGCTCCTACTTGACAACTGTCACTCCTTGAAAACTCTTTTTTTGTGTACCCATGGAGTTAGAAGATAAGTTGCTATTGTACGTCTCCAAATATGGAGCTTATATAATGAATGATAGCAATTCTTTTGTCCATCTCAAACCCCAAAATGGTCAATCGTGGAACAATTTTTTTTTTTAATTTCAAATTTGAAAAATTGATATTTAATATAGCATTACTTGTATAATACAAAGAAAAGTTGAAAAAAAACTATCAACCTAAACATAGCATTCAGAACTCTATGTTCAACAAATCTGCACTACAAACACTGACTATTAATAACCTAGACTAAAATACTTTACACCCCAAACACAGACTATTATAATCTAGACTAAAATACTTTGCACTCCAAACACAGACTATTATAACCCACATACTCTTATAACCATCTTTGCACCCCAAACAGCCCCTTAAGAAGAAATTCATCCTAAAATTCAACAATAGATTTTTTTTCTAATTTTAAACTTTGCTTAAACTCTAAATTGTTGGATAACTTTAGATCAATTAACTTGACCCCAAATTTCTTAAGTTAAACCTCAACCATAATCCAATCAATCAAGCGTACATTAATTTCAAATTCCACTCTGAAATTGAGAAATTACTGATTACTTGAAATTGCTTGGCATTACAGGTTGAGCATGACAAACACTCACCAGAATGGATACCTCCTAATTTGAATTAAGTACTCTACATGCATCCATCATAATACAATAAAAATCTTTTAGATCGTAACTTCATCTCCAAGAATACTTTCTTTTTTTAAAACAAGATAGGAGTAAATAACAATAAATCTCAACCAAGTTTGCTACAACCACCTCCTCAATTAATGCAGAGGCCAACCAGCGAGGAACAACACGTTCCTCCAAAAGTCGAGACTCTTCATCTCCGACAGAACAAAATAGAGCATTACAATACCGATCAGAGGGAGAGAAATCAGCAGGTCTGAGCCATCCACTCCGTCCAAAACCATCAGAGCAAGACGATGAGCCACACTATTACAACTTCTAGGGCATTTGGAGAAGACGACTTCCCTCAAATGACTACCCAAATCAGCAATTTCATCCAAGTATACTATACTTATCTCAAAGTTTCTGGACTCTTCTATGATATAATCCCCTAGTTTGATAAGGAATCATACTTATATAGACTTTCTATAGCACTTAAAAACCTGTCTAATAATTATGAACTTTCATGATCACCTAAGATATATATTCTTTATAGAATATAATGCGGAAGCTCTAATAAATCCTTTTTATATTTTTTTGAAATCACACATTACAATTACTTGATTGTCAAGCTTGTTTTAGTAAACATCATATTAATGTTAGTTTTTCAAATATTTTCTTCTTCTTTTTCCTGGCAATGAACGATTTTGGCATCTACATTTTTTTTTGAAAAAATTATCCTTTTGGTCCCTGAGTTTTCAGGAGTAAATGTATGTAATTGTTGAGTTTTCAAAATGGGTTTAAAAGGTTCCTAGGTGATTTTTTTTTATTATTTTAATGTTATGAAAAATTAAAAAATAATAAAATAATAATAATAACAAAACCACCCTCTCTCTCCTCTCACTCCCTCCGTCCTCCTCTCCCCTCTCCCCTCTTCTCCCTCCTTCGCTTCTTCTTCCTCCTCCTTCAAAATTGTGATATCACAATTTTTCTTTTCATTCTTTCTCTCCCTCCCCACGAAGACGTCGAAGGAAGAAGATGAAGACGACAAAGACGCTGGTGGAGAAGGAGAAGTGCGAATTCAAAGTTAAAACCACCAATTTGTAATAGTGCTTCCCTTTTCACTGCACTATCTTTGAATACAATAACTGTATTCAAAAAAGAAGAAGAAAAAAAAAGGTCCGAGAGAGAGGGGTACTTGAGCTATCGTGGGGAGGGAGAGAGAGAATGAAAAGAAAAATTGTGATATTACAATTTTGGAGGAGGAAGAAGCAGAGGGGAGAGGAGAGAGAGGAGGAGGGAGGGAGTAAGAGGAGAGAAAGAGGGGGTTTTCGTTTTTATATTATTTTATTATTTTATAGTTTTTCATAACATTAAAATAATAAAAAAAAAATCACGTAGGACCTTTTAAACTTATTTCTCAAAACTCAGGACTAAAAAGGTCTATATTGAAAACTCAAGGACCACATGCACATACTCCTAAAAACTCAAAGACCAAAAGGGTAATTTTTTCATTTTTTTTAAACACGCATCTACATTTATTACTTATAATGTTAATTTGAACTTGAGACCTCTAAGTCAGTATGACCAAGAGATCCCAAGCTTTTACCAATGGGGCCGCTCCTTGGGAGCTATAATGTTAGTTTTGAAATAGGAGAAAATGGTTGGCATATTAGTGATATAAAAGGAAAAAAAAATTGAAAGTTTGACCACATTACAATTTTCCTTTTATTTTTTACCCTTTTAAATTATATATATATTTTTGTGTATTATGATATTTTAAAAGTAATATAGAAAACTTAAATAAATTTTAAAAATTAAGAAAGTTGTTGTTTTCCCTTTCTGATTTTTTTTTTAAAAAAACACTAAATTTATTAATATACAATTTAACATCTCAAGTTTTTTTTTTTTTGAAAAGAGAATTTATTGAACCCAACAGAATTAGATACACGGAAGATCCTCCATTAACGCTGAGGACACCTGATATGGGTAGCAGGAAACACAAAAAAACTGAGACAATAACACCTCTGAGGACCTTGTTGCAACTTGCAGGTCCTTTTACAGAAACTAAAGCCAGGATTTCTTCAACATCTCAAGTTATGCATTTGCATTTTGTTTCTTTTGATTGATTATCTAACTCATTTTAAGGCTCTTTCGCCCACCGATAGCTAATAGGACTTAGGCCTTCACTTCAGCCCATTTATGTTTCACTTTTTTTTTTTTAGCTTAACAATTGCAGGAGCGGAGATCGAATCATTGACCTTCAGGATGGTAATTAGTATCTTATCCATATTTAAATTGACTTTTAAGGATTTGTTTCACTTCACAGTTTATGGATTCTAAAACTTTATTAATATATATGTTGCACTGTATTGGATTTTAAAATCATGTCTATAAAAAATGGACAACAAACCAAACTTGGTGAGATTCAAAAAAAAAAAAAAAACCAAATTTGTTTTAAAAGAAAAAGTATAGGAAAGATAATCTAGAAAAACCCCAAGTTTTAATGGAATACAAAAGAAAAAGAGAAAAATTTCTATGTGGTCCTTATGATCTTGTCTTGGGACACCTTGCTCTTTATATTTAGTCATGCAGTCATGATAGACTCCTCTTCAGCCTTAGAGGAAAGCTCACATCCCTTTGCCACTTCTCGTCAATGTAATACTCGATGTTGCTCTTTTTAATTCGACTCATTTTTCTCGTAGCAGGACGTACATAGCTAGATTATGAACTTCTCATAGGCGATATGAAACATTATATGATTTTAGATGAACAAACTAGTTGGTTAATTGCATATGCATGGTCAGAAGTGAGCTGACAACTAATTTAAGATATGCTAATCTTAGCATATCTCAATTGGTTAAGGTATATACTCCTTGATCAAAGGGTCAGAGGTTCGACTTTTCCACCACATTGAACTAAAAAAAAAAAAAAAAAAAGTCCACTAGGTAACTTTCATTGGTTTGAGTCCAACCTAGTTGGTTGCATTGGACAAGGTCTCACTTAGTTGGGCCTAGACCCATTTGGTGACTCATGGTTCAAGTAATGGCCCACTTAGTCATGTTGGTTGCGATCCATCAGGTTGCACCCATCGGACTCCATTTGTATTGTTTCTAAAAATGTTTCTCTTCAAAACAAATAATTTTAATTAATTAAAAGTTTATCAAATTTATAATTAGAATCTAGTTATTTCTGCATGTTAAAAGTTAAAATTAATGGATTTAATACAACAATTAATAGATTTAATTTAAGGGTGGCGATATTTTAATTGTTGCCATATGATTTTGACAAAACAACTAACTTGACTACAACTACGTATATGTGAGCAAGGTTGAAAGGTGAGATGGCAATATCGAAAATAGGGATAGAGATTTCAATTGGAGGTCGTCTACAAAAATCAAACAAAGTTGGACATTGGTATGGTGTTTGCTAAATAACTTTTGATGTTTAAATCAATTCAAGTCTTGAGTTTGTTAGAGTATTGATATATATAATAGAGGAAGTATCTATATCTCTTCTTCATTTTTTATATATAAAGAGAAAAGGCGAGAGTTATATATAGGTTGTTAGTAGAGTAATGTTAGCCAATTGTTACTTGTTGTAAAATGACAAGTAGCTTTAATTGTGAGTTGCTCGAAAACTTTAGGTTGTGTATAGTGACAAATCCAGAATTTTATGTTGGGGAGCACGATTTCATATAAGGTTAATTCCTGAACTCTTAGGTTTATGACTATATGGTCTTAGAACTTTAAAAAATGTCTAATACATCCTTGAAGTTTCAATTTTGTATCCAATAGACCTCCGACTTTTAAAAAATTAAATGTTCTATTCGATATCAAATTTAATTGTGTGTTTAATAGTCCCTCAGTCTATTCAACATTTTTTAAAATTAATGTATCTATTAGTTACAAAATTAAATTTAAGGTTCAATTAGATATAAAATTAAATTTTATATCTAATAGGAGAGTTAATTTTTTAAAAAAATTTGAGTATGTTTAAGACCTATTGGATAAAAATTTAAAAGTTCATAAATCTATTAAATATTTTTAAAATACAAAGACTTATTAAACACAAAATTGAAAATTTAAGGATCTATTACACATAAATTGAATTAAAAGAATTCATGAACTAAACTTGTAATTTAACATTCATATAAATATAATTTTAAATGCTTTGGTATTTAATATTTAGATTAAGTAAATATTAATTACAAAATTATAATAAAATGTTGTAGAAGTATTCACCTAAATATATAAGCAATGAAAGAAACTTGAAGTATTTAATATTTTTTTAAATAGAATTAAGTTTTTTTAATGTAATTAACTTTTCTAAAATAATTTCTTACATATTAAAAGAGATTTGGATATTTGTATATAAATGTGTAAAATTTAAAAATTAACTAAATTATAACCGGTTGTTTCTAAGTGTACTAAAATTAAAATAATATATAAATAAATAAAAATAGTATATTATAAAAAAGAAATCAATTTTAAAAAGAAAAACGAACAAACTAGAGATTAAACCTTAGAGCAACTCCAACCATAAAGATTTCGATGCCCCCTAACCTTGAACCAATACAGACAAAAACACCTATACATATATATATAATTAATAATTTGAGGGGGCATGCCCTAACGGGGATCCATCCCTGAGTAGATGCATTTGCAAGTGATTACAGTGATACATATATAGGGTATATATATATAGTAATGGCAGGTCATATAGTAAAATAAAATGTGGTAATTAGGCATAAGTATAGGTGTATTCTACCAGTCACAATAGTTTGATATTCTAATAGACTTTTGATGTGACTTCATCAAGGATTTTGCTCGTTTCGGGTATTTATCCAACCACAACCATGGTTGATGGTTTGTATTTTATGATTAGGTTATGACCATGGTAATTTAGGTTTGACCTAGTTAGGCTACAAATCCATTTGATGAATTTTGGTCTTACCTACCTCGGTTATGTCTCATATGGTTGTATTGAGATTTACTGAACTCGAGTCACTTTTATTCTCACCTAGTTGGGATACACAATTGGACTATAAACCACATGACCCACTAGGTGATTTTTTATCTCACTTAGTTGGCCTATGATCTAATTGGGCCAAGTGACTTTTAGTCACATTTGGTTATGCTACAATCCACTCAATAACTTGTATTAGGTCAAGTGACTTTTAGTTTTGCTACTTTTTTTTTCAAGGTTTTACTTTTTAAAAACTAATTTAATTAAACAATTATAAAATTATGTAGGGTTAATGATTATATAATTATCAATTAAAATAAACAATATAGATATGAATTATTTAATTTTTTTTATTTGTCGTTAAGTGTTTATATTTCTCAAATATTTAGTTTTTTTTTTAAATGTGATATAGATAATTGAATTGAAATTCTAAAAAATATTGAAATGCATAACACACACACAAAAAAAGTGAACACCATTAGCATAATATTTATGAAAAACAACAAAGGTAAAAAATTCATCTCTTCATCAATTTAAATAAATTTCAACATTTTTATTGGACCTCAATGATTTGAGATTTATATGTTGGGATTTATGCTCTAAACCCTCGTAATTAATGATTTATTCAATAATTAATAATAATTTTGATTATTTTATTTAAAATATAATATTATCTATTATATGAAAATTTTAAGGTTATTAGTGTTATCCTAAACAATATATAGTTGACATACGGGAGGATCATGTTCAAGAAATAACCTAAAGAGACATAGTATATGAATAAGGTTTGATATTTTATCATGGTAACACTATTGATACGACCTACTTTGTAATAGTTACAAATGATTTGATCCAAATTTTTTATGTGGAGACATGTGAGTGAGAGTATCTTATACAATGAGTTTGTATAAGATTGGACCACGAAATATTTAATCTCTTTTTATAAATCTGTTAATTGAGAAGATTAATATTTCATCAGGATGATCATATGTGACTCGATCTTAATCCGGAGTGAGTTATGAACTCTTGCTTGTGAGGGCTTGTCCTTTGATTTGCATGGGTGAGAGTGGCTTTTGTAGTTTATTCAATAAGCCTACCATTTTGGGGACTTGACCAAATAGGGAACTGGGAACATAATCTTATATGATGAAATTCACTCATTCCCATATATGGTAAGTAGATGAGTAGTTTCCTTAAGTGCTGATTTCGAGACTTGAACAATGGGGCCCCACCCTCTCACTAGCCCGAGAGAGACTTAGTTTATGGTTGATACAAATTGTTCATTAAAAGATCAGTGGTACTTAAGTTGCAAGATGTAATTACAGGGGTAAAACAGACTTTTGACCTAACTATAATTAAGAACAACTTGTGAAGGATCGACTTGCATGTAATAGTTATATCCATGGACACAACCTGTCCTACAGTGCATAAGAGTGCAACTCTAGGTCTATAGTAGAATGACCCAAAATTAATGAATGAAAATTGATTAATTAAAGAGTTTAATTATTAATTTTTATATCATTGGAGCTTATAATCTGTAGGTCCATAAGGTCCTCTTGCTAGCTCATAGTAATTCTAAAGTATCAATTTAATTGAAAGAAAAGTTTGAAATGTTCAAATTAATATTTAATTTGAAGTGTACAAATTAATATTTAATATATTAGATATATTAAATGTAAAAGATGAAAATATATTGTATTTGATACATTAAATATTAAAATAATTAATGTATATTAGATACATTAAAGAAAAGATATTTATAAAATTTGAATAAGATTCAAATAAAGAAATAAATATTGTAGGAGAATTTAAAATATTTGCATAAAATTCAAATAGATTAAATATATGTATTTTAATATATTAGATATTCAAATTTATATTATTTAATTATGACAAAGATTAGTCTAAGATCTCTATAAATAGGACTTTTGGGTTGAGTCATTATAACACATATCCTCAATAAAGAATTAGAGAATTCTCTCTAGACTTTTTTCTCTCAAATTCTTTGTTGATTTTCTTTCAAGAGGCTTCCACAAGCCTTGATCATGTATTCGAGTCATAGCTAGGAGACTTTGTGGAGGTGTAACGACCGACACTTTCAGGTATTAACTAAGGTTTTAATTTTGAAAATTTAAATTATTTGCAAGGCCAATTTTATGTTTAAAGTGTGTATTTGAATGTAATTTGGAATATTTGCATAGTTGAAATTGGAAAATTGGAGGGCATAATGGGAAGAAAGGGGAAAAAATGAGAGTTAATGGATGTTTGGGGTATATTGGTTAATTATTTGGGTTTTAGCCAAGCCAAGCCCAAATTTTCTCCTCTCTTATTTTAAAAGGCACGTAGCCCTAGGTCAAGCCAAGCTCCCAAAGCCAAGCTAACTTCTCCTTCATCTCCTTCTTCTTCTTCCCTTGTTTTCGACAGCCACACCATTGAAGTAAGGAAGAAAAAAACTTCCAGCTGCTTTTCACCACCACGAACCGCCTCCGTCTCTACCTCAGACCGACCCACGAACCTTGACCACCGCTCGAACTGCCGTGCAGAACCCCAGATCCGCCAAAACCGTCGCGCCGCCGCCCTTACTGCCTCGCACCCGAACCGCCTCAGACGAAGCCGCGAACCGCCAGACACACTGCTCGAACCGCCCGCTGTCGCGCCGTCGCCGTCCTATCTGCGAACCCACGCCAGACAGCCGCCGTTTCGCTCGCGCGCCGCCGTGCTGCAGATCTGGGTACCAGACAGATTGCTCTGTTTTCTGGGTCATTTTTCCAGCGATTTTCGGTACTGTACAACACCGTTTCGGCTCCTTTGCACGTGGGTAAACTTATTTTCGCTATAATCTTACGGTTTTCAAATAATAGATGTAGTTTTGGTCATTGATATGGAAGTTTGGAGATTTACCCATTAATTTTTGGGCTCTATTTTGGAATACCTATTGTAGGTGAAGGTTGGTTTGACAAAATCGAATCAAACCAGCAGATTAATCGGCAAAACTCGGTTCTGTTTTGGAGAGGAACAGAGGTAAAATCCAAATTCTTTTTCTAAGTTTGGACTTTTGGTAGATTGGACTTTAGGTGAATTTTAAGTATGATCCTTGGAACACATGTATGACTATGAGTATGAGTTCCTACTAGCTATGGGTTTCTTGGAATAAGTTGATTACTAAACCAACGTCCTAGGTTGTTTCTGGAATTGGAGTTTAAAGAATATGAATGTCAAGCTTGTTTTTTTGAAAATTGTTATAGGTGCCAAGGGATTTTGGAAATAGGAGTTTGAGGATCTTTTCTTGAGCTTAGCCAAGGTAAGGGATCTTACGCCGGTATGCTTAAATGCAAGTTAGGAACTGAATTGGAAAAAAAATTAAATTATTTCAAATGAAAAGTTTTATAAATGTTCTTAGATGTGATTTCTGATGAATTTTACAATACTTTATTTTATATGAAAATGGAGTTGCACATGTATGATTGCCATATGTTCTTATGAATGTGATGCATGTTATATGATTTATGATATGAGGAATGACATGAGAACTTTGTTTTATGTTGCATCATGAAATGAAAATTTTAAAATGCTTTGGGACCTCATGCATACATTATGTTTTCATGATAAAAATGATTTCGAAGGCTGTGGCAATTACCCCTAAAATTATTGATGTACATCTATTTGAAAAGGAGCCTTACGAGGCTATATGAAAAGGAACCTGAAAGGGTTAGATGAAAAGGAACCTAAAAAGGTTAAACGAAAAGAAAAAGTTAGGTTGGGTTAATTGACCACATTAAGCCGAAGAGAAAAGTTGAAAAAGAAACGTTTCTGCTATGAAAGGAAATTTAGGTCCCACCAAAGGAAAGAAAGAAAATGTTTTCGAAAACTCATTATGTGTGTGTATGCATATCCTGACTCGATAGTGAGGTCACTTACTAAGTATTGTAAAATACTCACCATTTTCAAAAATATTTTTCTTTTCAGGTAAAAGCAAGGGCATCATGGGCAAATGACTTGGTAGTTGCTGCAGAGGCCATGAGTGACGTAGAGAAGTTTTATTTCCACAATACTCTTATAGACTAGCATTTTATTTATTTATTTTATGACCTTTTAACTGTCGAGTTCTATAAATTATTTTTGGATTTTAAATGTTTTAGTTTATTCTTATGCTTTGAAATAAAAGGGATCCCGAGTTAAGAGTTTTGATTGCTTATCAAATGTTTAAATCTTTTTGTGTTTTATTTAAAAATTTCTAAATTTATAGTAGAATGTATGTAGTAGCGTCCCTAGGATGTCTAATAAGATAAGTAGGGTCTTTACAGGAGGAGATAAAGACCCACCTGAAATATTTCCCTATTATCTTAAATGTATGTTTTGCTTAGCTTCAAATTGTATTTTAGTTTAATTCTAAATAAATCAAATGCAATCCAATGTTTTCTTTGTGAGTTTAATTCGATTATTCCCTTCATTATATATATTAAATTTACTGAATAGTAAAGTTGAGAAAATGAATAGTTTAATAGAGAGAGACAAAAGAAAATAAACAGTCATGAATTTTAAAAGTCGATGTTTTTAAGTGGAAAAGGTAGAAAAGTTTGTTTATTACTCCATTACTCGATAGAATATTGTATAATATATAAGAGAGATGTGATATGGTATGAAATATCTTTTGAATCATTTGAATTCAATTACTCAAATAGATATGAATATGTAGGTAGGAGTATGAGAATATTAAGGTGTTTATAGTCAGTATTACAAAATTACACAAATTTAACATGTTTTTTTAATAAAAATTATTTATTTATTTTGAAAGATAAATTGTAATTAAATTATTTACACATCTTTTTCCTTTACCCCTATTTAAATTGTAAGAATAAAAAAAAAACGAATGTCATTATTACTAAGTTATATATGCGATCAAATAAATGCTTTAAAATTTTTTAAAAATATAATTTGAAATATATTAAATAGATCAAGATTAATATTGTCTAAAACAAAATTTATTCAATAATTAAACTTTTGAACATATTAATATGATGAATGATATACATAGCGTGTTTAAGAAAAGTAGAAAAATGAAAAGGGAAAAGAAAATAGCTTTTCTTTTAGTTATTTAGTCATTGTTTAATTGGTCAAATTTACATATATATGGGTGTGGAAATTTAAATTATTGTTCATAAAAAAATAAAACATTAGCAATTCAATTAAATAAGACATGGAACCATGTTTGAGATATTTGCACTCAAGATTATGTTGAATGTATTATTCTTCTATGAGAAAAGAGAGAAAGTGACTATTTAATTTTTATTTTTATTTAGTGAGTGTTCTTTAGTTAACATCTAGCATACACACATAAATAATAAATTATGAATTTTAGTACTAAATTAAAAAAATTAACAATGAATTTATAATTATTGCTCAATTATATATATGCATGTGAGGAAAAAAATAACTATGAATATATTTATTAAAGAAACAAATATAAAATGATGAATCATTAATTATTAATTAATCTGATATTAAAAAATTATATTTTCTTAAAAATTGGTCTATAATTTATATAATGACTTTTGTGTTTTTGTTTGTGGTATATCAATATGATATTATTTTATAAGTACAAAATGTCAATGTTTTATTAGATTTTGTAAGCATCAAATACATGTTGGAATTTATTAACAAAATTCAAGTCATAATTATTCAAGAATAAAGGCATACAATTCAAAAACAATTATGAAAAGATTTATAAAAGGATCTAAGCATGGAAGAAAACTAAAACTAAAGAAGATCATAATTACATAGAACCTTTAGACATGTTTGTTCGCACGAGAATTCAATAAAGAAATAAGAACACGTGCAAATGAACCTTTGTATTTGTATAACTTTGAATGTGTGGAATACAATCTCTAATACTTGATCCTCTGATTCTCTCTCTTGCTTGTATGTTTCACTCGAGGGCTGTAGAGCTTACTCTCGAGATTGAAGCTTCAATGGATTCTTGGAGTCTCGAAGAATTGTTCTTGATCTTCAAGAAAGTGTTCTTCGTTCAGGAGGGATTTGATCTTCAAGAGCTCAAGGAGTCTTCTGGCTTCTGTTTCTGAATTCTCTCTGAGGTCTCAAATTTCTGCACCCAAAATGGAGGAGGGAGCTCTCTATTTATAGAGTTCCCAGGACCTCCAGATGGGCTTGGGCTTGACTATTGGACTGGGCCTGGTGAACTTTGGGCCTGGTCCTTAGACTGAGCCTGATTAACCTTGGGCCTAGCCTTGTGGGCTAGGACTTATTGACTTTGGGCCTAGACTTTGTTGGATTAAGGCCTCCCATTTGGGCTTTATCTAAAATCGGCCCAAATTTCATATAACCCAATTGCATATTGAGATTTACTTTAATTTAATTTAGGGATACTTGCAAATTTAATTAATCCCCAATTAAATAAATAATTTTGCCATTAATTTAAATTAATGACATGGCAATTTTTGATTGGCCAAAATTTCTATTCCAACAAATGCCCCCTTTTCGAGATTTATGCACTAGTATGTGTGAGTGAATCTCGAAAAAGATAATTTGGAATCAAAATTCAAGATATTTGCTCCTAAATTAGACTCCATTTGATGTGCCAATTCATCAAAATATGGATTTGAGTCATAATTTTGAATTTAATGATTTTTCTTTTTTTTTTACACATCTTTTTGCGCCAATTGATCAAAATTTTGATTTTTCTTGTTTGACGACCAACTTTGATTTGAATTTCAATTGGATTTAATTCCAAATTGAATTTCGAGTAATGCTCAAACTCCATCCAATTTTAACTCGAATTTGAAGCATCACCCTTTTCTCTTATTTTGCATTTCACTCAAATTTGTTTTGGGAATAAAATTTGGATTAAAATTGGAACATTAATTTGAATGACAAATTTTTACTTGGAGGAAAGTTCTACCAAGTTTAATTTGGCTTTGAAATAGAATTTAAATATGAATTTCAATCAAATTAGGAGATAAAATTTGTCCAAATTCGGGCTTAAAGTCTACCCAAATTTAATTTGAATATTTGGTATAGGATTTCAATTTGAATTCTAATCCAATTTTAATTTGGAGAAAATTCTGGAGCATGCCAAATTTTGATTTAAGTTCGTAGAATTTGGATTTCCTCAAATCTTGGTTCAACCAAAGGTTAAGTTTTAGATCTTATCCTCATTTGATAGGATATCAATTGGAAATCAACATTCTCGTTTGCCATATCAAATCTTAATAATTCTAAATCAGGTAAAATTTCATCAAATATGTGGGTCTTAATCATCAAATTTTGGAGTCGCTTTGCAGCATTTGTCGAGAGAATATCAATGGGGTATGTTCATACGTCCCTTGTAAGTTGGATAGCTGCTGAAGAAGATGTTCGCGCGAGTCTGCGTTGACGAGGGAGATTCTGCCGCTGCTTCTTTATTTTCGGCTACCTTTGTTGGTGAGGTTAATCCGCTCCTTCGATTGTTGGTTCACTTGTATCGTTGGTTACTGGTCGTGACCGATTCGTTCCTGCTCTCAGATCTGAGGCATCACTCGTGGGTCTTGTAACGTCGGGGAGGTCGCCAGTCCCTCTACCTTTTTTTTTTCTTTCTACTTGGCATCCACAACAGATGATTTTTTTTTCTTCTTCTCACGTCTGCAACAAGGTGAGTCTTTTTTCATCAGAAGAGCTTCTTTTTTTTTTTTTCTTCTTTTCCTTTGTCAACTTTTTTTTAAACTATTTTTTTTTTATTCTTCTGTGCTAATTAATTTTCTCCTTGGAATTTTTTTTGTAATTTTTTTTAAACTTTTTTTTTTAAGGTACCATCCTTTTAACTTTGCCCCCTCTTTATTTTTTTTTTTAGGGAGGAAACTTTATTCGGCGGCTCATTTTCCTTGAGGAATACCTTATTGTCCATCAACTGAAGAGAAAGAGTCTGAGGTAATTTAACTTTTCCCTTTTTTTTTTTTTTTTTTTTTTTTTTTTTTTTTTTGTGCAGCCATTATGCCAATCTTAGCGCGGGTACACTTGGGTAGGACCCTGGCGGTTCTAGGTGTATCTGCAGCTACCTCGGTTCACTGTCAATTAGCTCTTGTAGCTACGACACTCACCATCTTTAGCATGGGTACACTTGGGTAGGACCCTGGCGGTTCTAGGTGTACCTGCAGCTACCTCTGTTCGCGATTAATTAGCTCTTGTAGCTACGGCACTCACCCTCTTTAGCGCGGGTACACTTGGGTAGGACCCTGGCGGTTCTAGGTGTATCTACAGCTACCTCTCGTCCTTTGATGTTAGCTCAAGAACACTCGACCCTAACGAGGCCTATGGTGTTCTTGAAGCTCCACCGTTCTTCGATGTTGGCTCAGGAACACTCGACCCTAACGAGGCCTATGGTGTTCCTGTAGCTCCACCGCTCTTCGATGTTGGCTCAGGAACACTCGACCCTAACGAGGCCTATGGTGTTCCTGTAGCTCCGCTGCTCCTGGATGTTACCTCAAAGACAGCCTTCAAGGTAAGTCAAATCTCTCTTCTAATTTATCCTTTTTTTGTTTTCTTTTTTTTTTTGTTTTCTTTTTTCTTGTTTTTTTTTTTCTTTGTGTATTTTTTTCTTGCCACTGGGTTCTTTGATATTTTCTCAATGACACCACTGTTGGCTTGAATCCTCCTGACTTGGTGAAGGAGTGACCAACGATCAGTGAAGCCTCCTGACTTGGTGGAGGAACGAGCGTCAACGTACGAAGCCTCCTAACTTGGCGGGGGAGCGTCGACGGACGAAACCTCCTGATTTGGAGGAGGAGTGAGCAACGATGGACGAAACCTCCCGACTTGGCGGAAGAGCGAGCGTCGACAGACGAAACCTCCTGATTTAGCAGAGGAACTGGCGTCGATGACAAAACCTTCTGCCTTGGGAGAGGAGTAAGTGTCAATGGATGAAATCTTCTTACTTGTCGGAGGAATGATCATCGACGGATGAAGCCTCCTAACTTGGCGGATGAGACAACGTCGATGTACAAAACCTCCTGACTTGGGAGAAGAGTAAGTGTCAATGGACGAAACCCTCTTACTTGTCGAAGGAATGATCATCAACGGATGGAGCCTCCTAACTTGGAGGAGGAGATAACGTCGATGTACAAAACCTCCTGGCTTAGGAGAGGAGCGAGTGTCAATGGACAAAACCTTCTTACTTGTTGGAGGAATGATCATCAACGGATGGAGTCTCCTAACTTGGAGGAGGAGATAACGTCGATGTACAAAACCTCCTGACTTAGGAGAGGAGCGAGTGTCGACGGACGAAACCTCTTGACTTGGCAGAGGAGCAAATGTCGACAGACAAAGCTTCCTGTCTTGGTGGAAGAGCAAATGTTGACGAACAAAACCTCCTGACTTTAAGATAGAATGCTGAACATAGAGGTGAAGCATCGTACTAGTATGCGTAGTGTTGTATTTTGAGGCGGAACGCCAAACTTGGAGGCGAATCACCAAACTTGTAGGCAATCAACGCTCGAACTTAAACTTAAAGAGAGCGAAGTGCAAACTTGAACTTCAAGTGAGCGATGTTTGAACTTAAGCTTGTAGTTAGCAAAACTCGAACTTTAAGACTTGAACGGGCAAAGCGCGATCCTTAGACTTGGAGGAGAGCGAAACTCAAACTTTAGAGCAAGTGAGCAACAAACCAAACTTGAAAGGAACAAAGCTCGAACTTTTGAGGGGAGTGGGCAATGAACCAAACTTGAGGGGGTTGAAGCTCGAACTTTAGAGGAGTGAGCAACAAGCCAAACTTGAGAGGGTGAACCTCAAACTTTAAAGGAGTGAGCGACGGACCGAATTTGAGGGGAATGAAGCTCGAACTTTAGGAGAATGAGCGACGAACCAAACTTAAGGGGAACGAAGCTCGAACTTTAGGGAAGTGAGAAACGAACCAAACTTGAGGGAAACAAAGCTCAAACTTTTAGGGGAGTGAGCAACAAATCGAATTTGAGGGGTTTGAAGCCCTCTCGTATGCATCTAACTTGTAACATTTTGTTTTCACAATGATGAAAACTTTTTTTTTTTTTAAGACTGAGCTTAAAGTTTTTTTTTCCTTTAAGTTGCCTACGTACCCTTTGAATGAGAGGGATCAAGTCATAACGTAGTTCCAAAGTTTTTTTATTAGGGCCGTTCACCTTTTAAGCTCATGCGGGCCAGGAGCATCATGTAGTTTATACTCTTACGATTAGGAGTGTTTACATCTTATGCATAAAACTTTTTAAGAAACTTTTCGTTGATGGGGCCGAACCTTAAGCCGTCTTTGTCAACGATCTTGTATGCTCCATTGGTGTAGACTTCTTTGACAATGTAGGGTCCATCCCATTTAGGCGTGAACTTGTTTCATGTATGTCGCGTTGTGATGATAGGTCTTCGGACAGCAAGTACTAGATCACCAATTTGAAATGACCGGGGCTTGAGATTTTTATCGAAGGCTTTGGTCATTCGTGCTTGGTAACATTCCAGCGCCTGTTGAGCATCTAGTCTTCTCTCATCCAGCGCTTCTAACTCTTGGAGACGTAATCTTGCATTGTCTTCTGTAGTCAACCCTTCTCGTACAGCCATCTTGAGTGATGGAATTTCTCTTTCTAATGGGAGCACAGCCTCTACCCCATAGACGAGGGAATAAGGCGTGACCCCGGTAGGAGTGCGATGCGTAGTTCGGTAAGCCCATAACGCTTCACCAATCCTTTCCTGCCAGTCTCTTTTTGTCTTAGAGACTACTTTCTTCAACAAGTTGCACAACGTCTTGTTGAATGCCTCTGCCAGGCCATTTGCTGCGGCATTGTACATGGATGACTTGTACTGTTTGAACTTGAACTTCTCACACAACTTGTCTATTAAACTGTTGGAAAACTGCCTTCCATTATCCGTCACGATACGATGCGGGATGCCGTATCGGTAGATAATATGAGTTCGGATGAAGTCCACAACATTTTCTTTCTTGGCTTCTCTTAATGCGACTGCTTCAGCCCATCTTGAAAAGTAGTCTGTCGCTGCCAGAATATAGGAATGTCCTGCTGATGACTTAGGTGTTATTGGACCAACAAGATCAAGCCCCCAAGCTTCAAAAGGCCATGAAGCAACAGTTGGATGGAGAGGTTCTGGCGGTTGATGTATGAAGTTTGCGTGAAACTGACAAGCTTCACACTTCTTTGCATACTCCATCGCATCATGAATCATCGTGGGCCAGTAGTAGCCCATCCTTTTTAACTGGAAATGAAGTTTTGGACCTGACTGGTGAGCACCACAAACGCCTGAATGCGCTTCCTCTAGTGCCTTGATCGACTCTTCTTTTCCAAGGCATCGAAGGAACAGTCCTTCATAAGAACGACGATAAAGAGTCTCCTTGTAATAGATGAATCGAGAGGCTCTTCTTCGTACATCAGCCTTACGTCGCGAATCTATGGGAAGCTTCCCATGCTGGAGGTATTCTTTAATAGACTGTCGTCAGTCTTCCTCTTCAATGGCGTAGACGGAGATCATATTTACTTCTTGTTGTTCATCATCGACTGGTGGCACGATCCACTGTTGACAAAGTGAGATATTTACTGTCACATCCTCTGAGATTGTTAGAGCAGTGGCCAAATTTGCTAGCGCATCTGCCCTCTTATTTTCTGACCTTGGAACATGCTCCAGCATAATGCTATCAAACTTTCCCATCAGTTGCCTTGCATAGCCGAAGTAAGGCTTCAAGTCCTCATGCTTCACATCATACTCAAGCAAGAGTTGATTGATAATTAACTTTGAATCGCCATAGATTTCTATGTACGTTATGCCGATCTCTATAGCCATTTGGAGGCCAATTATTAGCGCTTGGTATTCAGCAACGTTGTTCGAGCATAACTCACGGAGTGTGAAGCTATAAGGGAGCATGTGTTTTTCAGGCGAGATAAAGACAATGCCTGCCCCTACTCCATTTCTTCGTGCTGCACCATCAAAATACATGGTCCAAGGCTCTGTGATTTCCACATAGAAGACTTCTTCATCGGGAAAATCCTCGCATAACTTCCAGTCTGATGGAATTGGGTGATTTGCCAAGAAATCTGCCAATGCTTGTCCTTTTACCGCCTTTTGAGGTACATAGACAATGTCATATTGCTGGAGTAAGATTGCCCATTTGGCTAAACGTCCAGAAATAACTGGTCTTGACAAGATATACTTTATAGGGTCAGCTTTTGCCACTAGGTGTACTGTAAAGGCTTGCATGTAGTGCCTTAGTTTGTCAATAGCGAAGAAAAGAGCAAGACACATCTTTTCGATTGGAGAGTAATTTACTTCAGCTCCATTCAGAGTCCTGCTCAAGTAATAAAGGGCTCGTTCCTTACTCCTTTCTCCCTCTTGGGCTAGCAACGCTCCAAGTGACCTTTCCTGCGCAGTGATGTACAGTATCAACGATTTTCCTGCTATAGGGGCGCCTAACACAGGGGGATTAAGCAAGTATTTTTTGATGCTGTCAAAAGCATTTTGACATGCTTCATCCCATTCGAAGTCTTCTCCTTTCTTCATTAACCTTTGAAAAGGCTGACATCGACCGGCTAAGTTAGAGATGAATCTTCGGATATAGGCCAAACGACCTTGAAGGCTTCTCAACTCGTGGAGATTTCTTGGCCTTGGCATTTTTTGAATGGCATCAATCTTTGATTGGTCTATTTCTATCCCTCGATGTCTTACCACAAATCCAAGGAATTTTCCTGAGGTGACACCAAATGCACACTTGAGAGGGTTCCTCTTCAACTGATACTTCCTTAGTCGATCAAAGACCACTTTCAGATCTTCCAAATGATCTCGTCTTTTCTTGGACTTGACGACGAGATCATCGACATAGCACTCGACGTGTTTATGCAACATATCATCGAAATTTTTTTGCATGGCCCGTTGATAGGTTGCACCAACATTCTTTAGTCCAAAGGGCATTACCTTGTAACAGTATATCCCTTTTGGAGTTCGAAAGGCTGTCATCTCTTCATCTGCCAGAGCCATTCGAATTTGGTTATATCTCGATGATCCATCCATAAAAGATAGAGCTTCATGTCCTGTAGTGGCGTCAACCATGATCTCAGTAATAGGCAATGGGAAGTCGTCTTTTGGACATGCATTATTCAAGTCGCGAAAGTCGACGCAGATGCGAAGTTGCCCATTCTTCTTTCTGACAGGAACAATGTTGGCTATCCAAGTTGGATATTTTACCTCGCGAATGAATCCTGCTTCAATCAACTTATTGACTTCCGCCTCAATTTGGGGAATCAGTTCTGGACGAAAGCGTCGTTGAGATTGTTTGACTGGTCTATACCCCTGTTTGATGGCGAGATGATGGACAGCTACTTTTGGATCAAGTCCAGGCATCTCTTTATACGACCAAGCAAAGACATCTCTATACGACGTGAGCAAGCTCATATATTTGCCTTCTTCCTCACAAGTAAGCGATGTACTTATGAAAGTTGGACGCGGCTCCTCTGGCATGCCGAGGTTCACCTCTTTAAGCTCGTCCACTGTTGATTGACTGCCATCCTCAAGCAGAAATGGTGCCTCGTCTGCATCTTCTTCAGACATTTCAGACCTCGTTTCCTCTTCAACGGTGATATGGTGACAAGAGGTCTCACCCTCCTCAGGTTCCAAATCCTCTTTTGAGGGATTGGTGATGACGACATCACGTCGCTTTACCCTCAACGAACCTTCTGCGTTGACGGTAACGAAGGTTTTTCTCTTCATTCGAGAGGGAAAGGCACTGCGAATTTCTCCATCATTCTTCGTTTCAACAAAGGACTTATCTTTTGAGGTCTCCACTGGGCAATCATGTTGAAGCCGGTCAAAGACTGACGATGGAGAGTCCCCACTTCTTGACGTGGTTACACTCAACCTTTGAAAAGCTGATGGCCGCATCGCGGTTGAGATTGAAAGTGCATTTTTTCTCTTCGTCGTAGGCACATTTAATCTTCGAAAAGCTGACGGCCGTGCCAAAGTTTGAGTCGATGAGGAACTCTCCCCTTCGCTTGTAGGCATACTTAACCTCTGAATGACCGAAGGTCGAGTAGAATTAGAAGTTGGAGCTGATGAAGCATTTTCTTCCTTAGCAGGCATACTTATCCTCTGGAGGGCCGAAAGTCGAGTGGAACCAGAGGCAGGAAGTGACCCATCTTCTACTATCGGAGTCACTCCTAATCGCTGAAGAGCTGAAGGTCGCGTCACTGATGACCTGACACGTCTAAAAACAGAAGTCCTTCGGCTGACGTCTTCCTTTTCATTTGAATCATCAACCTCTTCTACTGTTATGTGGTTTGTGTCTGCCACCTTCGCCTTCCCTTTTCTCGTTATGCGAACTGGCTCAGGGGACTTATATCCAAGTCCTGTCTTTGACAATGGTAGAGCGTAACCTTCTTTCAAAAGTTTCTTCTGTGTTGAAGAAAGCTCGGGTCTTTCATCGAAGATTTTGAGACTTTTAAACTCAGTGTGAGTCGAAAAATCATAGCCTGCTTTTGCAAGGAGTTTATACGCCTTCGGGTCGAATCCGTCATTCGTTCGTCTTTCAGGCAAAAACGTCTTCGCTTGGTCATCTACAGGTTTCTTGACCTCCTGCTTTGTTATCTTTGTGAGAGGCGTGACAAAGTTTTCCTTTAGGATCTCAATGTCCCCGACTCTCAAATTTCTTGAACATTCGGCAAAAGGTGATTCACCCTTCTTGCGTCTAGATAGAGGGACATAGCGCAGGATAGGAACACTTAAGGTCTTCTCATCTTTCGAAACCTTGGACTTTACAGAGCTCGTAGAGGCTTCATCTCTTTTTGGGGCAAGCCTGTCTGTTTCTTTAACAGTCTCCTTTCTCATGTCAACTTGTGGTTCTTCTTTGGGCTTACTACCACCTTTAATCAAAGGAATGTTTGATGGTAAAGTTTCTCCTACGCCGTCACCCTTCATATAGAACTTTGCATCAGCAAAATGGGACTCAGCTTCTGAAAATGGATTAGTGTCTGCTTCCACTTTCTTGATGCCATCCTGGTAAAATTTGAAACACTGATGCAACGTAGAAGTTACAACCCCGTTTCCATGAATCCAAGGACGACCCAGTAGCAACTTGTAAGTGGTCTTGGAGTCTATGACGTGGAACAAGGTATCAGCCTTTAAATCCCCAATGATGAGCTCTAAGCGTACCATGCCAATGGCTCGTTGCCCACCTTGGTTGAAGCCTTGGATCACCAGTTTGCTGTTTGACAGCTCTTCCATCATGATGCCTAACTGTTTCATTGTTGACTTAGGCATTATGTTGACAGCTGATCCATCGTCGATAAGGACTCGACCAACTCTTTGCTCTCGAATGTACCCTGAGACAAACAATGGTCTATTGTGAGGCTTTGACCCCAGTAGCAGGTCCTCATCTGTAAAACTGATTGACATGCAACACGATGAGCATGTATGTGCTGTAGAAGTTGGAGCACTTGCACTGTCGGAGTCTATCAGTGCCTCAATAAGAGCGCTTTTAGCTGCTTGAGGGAGTGACAACAAGTCCTTTATACTGAAAGAGGATTGGTTTTCCAGCTCAGTTGTCACCTCAGATGAGCTTGGAGGATCCTCACTTGTGCTGACAACATGACATTCAACCACATCAAGTACTTCATCTTGTCCAACACTTAGAAAGTTCTTTGGAAAGAATTCCTCTAGAGTCACTGGCTGTCGAGGACAGAAGAAATCCTCATCGTTTTCCACAATGCAGGCGAACTTCCTCGCATTCTTTTTTCCTTTCTTCCTTTGTGACTTTCTTTTTCTCTTATGCTCCCGAAATAGTCGAGATTCCTTTTGAGCATAGCTTTGTTGTCGCTTCTTGCGACGAGTCACAACAGTCCAGCCTTCGTCTTCATCTTTAGTATGTTCATCCTTTTCTTGGATGTACTTCTTTTGAAGGCCCTTCTCTTGATAGTTCTTGATTTGGGGTTCTTCCTTTGACCAAATAGCAATAGGTTCAAAGGATCCGAACTGAATGAGGCTTCTTTTTCTCTTGTAAGACGATCTTGTAGGTGACTGGACTCTGGGCTGAGTCATTATAGCCGCATGATTCGTCTGAGCCACTTCATCAAGATCTAGCTCAATTCTCTTCTCGCGAGCTAATCTCATAATCACCTCTTTGAGCACGAAGCACTTCTCCACGGGGTGGCTAACGACTTGGTGGTATTTGCAGTAGTTAGGATCATTTACCTTTCCTAACTCCTCGGGTCGTTTACATTCAAGTAGTTGAATAAGTTGTTTTTCCAACAATTGTTCCAGCATGTCTGGAACATCAGAATCTGGAAATGGATAAACCTTTTCTTGCCGCTCTTTCAAAGTTAGGCGACGTCTTTCGCCTCCCTCCGGTCGTTTCTCCATCTTAATTTCTTTTCCTTTAGGGGTTAATTTTAAAGGGGTCATATTGACAACCATAGATTGTTTTGCAGTAGCACCCTTTGAAACTTTCTCGGTGCTCTTCACCTCCTTCTTTTCCCTTTTCACATCTGGGACAAGAAGGTCACTACTTCCTCTAGCAGCAATGCTTAGTTCCATGTCATGAGCTCGAGTTGCTAACTCTTCAAAGCTGCGGGGTTTTATGCCCTGTAGGATGTAAAGCAATCCCCAGTGCATACCTTGGATGCACATCTCTACAGCAGACAGTTCGGTGAGACGGTCTTTGCAGTCAAGACTTAAAGCTCTCCAGCGATTGATGTAGTCGACGACAGGCTCGCCTTTTCGCTGCTTTGTATTGGTGAGCTCCATCATGCTGACAGTTCGCCTCGTACTGTAGAAGCGATTAAGGAACTCTCTTTCAAACTGTTCCCAACTATCAATCGTCTCAGACTCAAGATCAGTATACCAGTCGAAGGCATTCCCTTTCAAGGTGCGGACGAACTGCTTGACCAGAAGGTCGCCGCGAGTTCCAGCATTCTCGCATGTCTCAACAAAGTGTGCAACATGCTGCTTAGGGTTACCCTTCCCATCGAACTGCTGAAATTTTGGAGGTTGGTATCCCACAGGCATCCTTAAGTTATCAATTCTCTTGGTGTACGGTTTAGAGTACATGAGAAAACTTTGGGTGGGTCCGCCGTATTGAGCTCTAATGGAGCTCATAATCATATCCTGCAGTTGCTGAACAGACAAAGAAGCAACCGAAGCTGAGTTTTGTGGTTGCTCTTCGTGGACAATAGTCTTCCCCTTGTCATTCTTTTTCGCAGTAGGGGTCTGACTTGACTCAGCAACTTCTCGACTTTGCATCTGGTTCTTCAGGTAGGCAATCTCTTGGTCCCTTTCTTCGACTGCCTTCATCAGAAGATTGATCTTCCTTTCCATCTCCGCCATCCTTTCATCAGAGTCTACATCAGCCATCATTACAGACATCACATCTGGATTTGACGTCATCTTCGATTGACTGACAGCAGGAGTGGATTGATCGAACAGCGGGTTGTCATTGACAACAACCTTATCCTTAGAGGATTCTTCGATCAGTTTGACAATTCTGCTCGCAACTGCATCAGGGGTTCGATCTTCATTTATTTCAACCCCTTGAGATCGACTGCGAGTAACTGGTCCCGCGTATGTGTTGCTTGGAGCAGTAACCTTGGATGCAACTTTCTTTGGTGCCATTGCTGTACTTGAAAGAGAAAGAGATGAGAGGTAGAGATGGTCCCACTGGGCGTGCCAATTTGTTCGCACGAGAATTCAATAAAGAAATAAGAACACGTGCAAATGAACCTTTGTATTTGTATAACTTTGAATGTGTGGAATACAATCTCTAATACTTGATCCTCTGATTCTCTCTCTTGCTTGTATGTTTCACTCGAGGGCTGTAGAGCTTACTCTCGAGATTGAAGCTTCAATGGATTCTTGGAGTCTCGAAGAATTGTTCTTGATCTTCAAGAAAGTGTTCTTCGTTCAGGAGGGATTTGATCTTCAAGAGTTCAAGGAGTCTTCTGGCTTCTGTTTCTGAATTCTCTCTGAGGTCTCAAATTTCTGCACCCAAAATGGAGGAGGGAGCTCTCTATTTATAGAGTTCCCAGGACCTCCAGATGGGCTTGGGCTTGACTATTAGACTGGGCCTGGTGGACTTTGGGCCTGGTCCTTAGACTGAGCCTGATTAACCTTGGGCCTAGCCTTGTGGGCTAGGACTTATTGACTTTGGGCCTAGACTTTGTTGGATTAAGGCCTCCCATTTGGGCTTTATCTAAAATCGGCCCAAATTTCATATAACCCAATTGCATATTGAGATTTACTTTAATTTAATTTAGGGATACTTGCAAATTTAATTAATCCCCAATTAAATAAATAATTTTGCCATTAATTTAAATTAATGACATGGCAATTTTTGATTGGCCAAAATTTCTATTCCAACAATGTTGAATCTGTGAATTTTGTGGTTTGTGGTCTTCCTCAACTATTCAACCTAGACCAGGATGGACAATCCTCTATGGGGAATAGGAGGCTAAAGAGGCATAGTGTATTGGAGACCATAACCCTGTTATTTATAAGTTGATCCTAGGGTTTCCTATAATGCCATAAGATCAACGAGCTGGTTTCTGCTTAGCAGGCCACACCACTATATTGGAAGTCTTGGGTCCATAATCAAGACCACACAATATGCCCATTAAATAGCCTAAATATAATTGTCATTTAATTTGTTACCCACATATGAATTAATTATCAAATTAATTCCAACAATACATTCAAAATATGAAAAAACATAATTCAACAAGAAAATAAATATGTAAATTTTAAATATGCATAGGCATTCAAAATATAAAAAAATGAAAAATAATAATAAAATATTATGATAAAAAAAATAATAATAAACAACGGTGAAGGAGAAAATATATTGTCGTACTTGTATTTTATAATTTTTTAAAAATACTGTTGGAATAGAAATTTTGGCCAATCAAAAATTGCCATGTCATTAATTTAAATTAGTGGCAAAATTATTTATTTAATTAGAGATTATTTAAATTTGCAAGTATCCCTAAATTAAATTAAAGTAAATCTCAATATGCAATTGAGTTATATGAAATTTGGGCCAATTTTAGACTAAGCCCAAATAGGAGGCCCTAATCTAGCAAAGTCTAGGCCCAAAGTCAATAAGTCTCAACTCACAAGACTAGGCCTAAGGTTAATCAGGCTCAGTCTAAAGACCAGACCCAAAGTCCACTAAGCTTGATCCAATAGTCAGACCCAAGCCCACTTGGGGGCCTTAGGGAACTCTATAAATAGAGAGATCTCTCCTCCATTTTGGGGGTTCAGAAATTTGAGATCTCAGAGAGAATTCAGAAACAATAGCTAGAAAACTCTTTGAGCTCTTGAAGATCAAACACCTCCTAAACAAAGAACACTTTCTCGAAGATCAAGAACACTTCTTCGAGATCCCAAGAATCCATTGAAGCTTTAATCTCGAGAATAAGCTGTACAGCCCTTGAGTGAAACATACAAGCAAGAGAGAGAATCAGAGGATCAAGTACTAGAGATTGTATTCCACTACATTCAAATCAATACAAATACAAAAGATTCATTTGCACGTGTTCTTATTTCTTTATTGAAATCTCATGTAAACAAATACATTTAACTCTCACCAATGTTGAAGATTGCTAAATAACATTGCTTCAAAAAATTGGAACGACCAAATCAACTACAATCATTAAGAAACTTTAAGAAAATTGTGAGAGAGAAGTATAAAAGAAAATTGAAGAATGAGAAAAAGAAAAACCTCAAATTCTTGTTGAAAATGAGAAGAAGATAGTCTTTTATATAGTTGTAGAAAATGAGGATGTTGCAAAATTTTTGAGATTCTAAACTTTTAGAAATTTCAACACTAAATATAATTAAATGATGGTGAGTAAATATATAGTATTTCTTACTTTTTAAATGATATTTAGCAAACTTAAATGATTGAGAATTTTGAAATAGAGTGATTTCAAGAGTTAGAAAATGAGATAAGGAGAATTTGGATGGGTGGGAGAGAGAAAGTCAATAGTTAATTAAAGGATTAATTAGAGAAAAATATTATGAAAGAGAAAAGTGAAATTTTGGAAGAACGAAGGAGGAGAAACCGTTGGGGAGAGAGAGAAGAAATTCAAGAATTATAATTTGTAAATAAAATTTAAATGAAGGGTAATTGAGAAATTTAAGAATTATAATTAATTGTTAATGACACAATTTGTAAATTTAAGAATTAAATAAGAGCAATAAATTATAGTTCAAAAATGAATTAAGGGCCCCCAACCCCTATTGTACTCAAAAAAAAAAAAAATGAATTAAGGGACATATTTGAAATTAGAAAATTAAAATTTAGACATAATAGTCCAAAATGATTCTCCAAATAAGTTACTTTTTAAGATAGTATGGTATGATATGATTTGGTTGGGCTACAACCTACATAATAACGTATGACCTTACTTGGTTGAATTATGACCTACTAGCATACTACTTAGTCTCATTTGGTAGCTAGTTATCTCATGTATCCAAATGCAAAACATAATTAGATCACACTAACAATGTTCACGTAAAGTGTCTTTTTAATTTTAAGAGTCTCACTCATAAGAGTAATAACTATCAACTTTTAGACCCAATACTCACAAATAATTTTTAAAAAAATCATAAAGGTCAATCGTTAACAATCCAAATATATCTCAGTAAATATGACATTAATTACTATATTAAAGATTGGTGGTTCGATTCTCTACTTTTGCAATTTTTAAACTAAAAAAAAATCATAAAATATAAACTAAGAAATGAAAAGTTGGAGAGAATATTGTAATAATTGTTGGGGATGCTATTGTACCATTATTATTATTATTCTTATAATTAAGTCAAGTGTCAAGCAAAGCAATGGGATTATTGTAACGTAGTCGCAGAAAACGGACATAATTGTAGCAGAGAGAGATCGCAGCCGACCATCACAACGCCAACAAAATCGCGTTAACTCGTGGTGAAGGTAATCGCCTCTTCACTCACTGTAAATTTTATTCTTCAAAATACTTCACATTTCCCCATTTCCTCTTCTCCCAATTATCCTTGCGGATCTTCTCTCTCTCTCTCTCTCTCTCGTTTCTCTCTGCAATTCCGATCCCCAAGATGAGCAAGGGACCTGGTCTTTTCTCCGACATCGGCAAGAAGGCTAAAGGTATTCTTTGATCTCTCTCGATTTCCTATCTCCGCCGCCGGAACGAATGTCGATCGTTACTGTTTTCTTTTTTCAGATCTTCTGACGAGGGACTACATCTCCGATCAGAAGTTCTCTGTCTCTACTTATAGCGATGCTGGAGTGGTGAGAAGAATGCCACACTTACCTTCTTGATTTCTTCAGCTTTTCTTTTCATTTCTCTGTGGCGTGATGCGAAAGCTCTAGGTCCCTAATTTAATCTAGCTTCCGAATGTTATTTCGTTGTTTTACCGTATTGGATTCGCTTTTTATGCAATCGTATTCTGTTCAGAAGTGATTCTGCGCCAAGTGGTTGGGATAATTGTGCGATTATACTGTTTGACTTATTTACGTTCTGAATTGGATAAATATTCGGCCGTTGATTCATAGATTTTTCTCTGGCAAATGTTTCCGTACCTCTACGGCAGATATGTCTGTTAGGATCTACGAGCAATCGCTATCTGAAATGTTGCTGGATTTTTGTTAAGTTGAAGGAATTTGAACAAGACATTGTGTAACCCTATTTTTCCATTTTTCTGTCACTTGGTGCTATTTCAGGCTTTCAGCTGTTGTATGTTGTCATTGCTATTGGATTTAGTTTTTACCTTATCTAAATTCAGCTGTTACTGTCCTATGTTCTTCCTCCAAGCTTCAAGTGTTCTATGAATCCTTACTACCTTGAATTATATGTTAATGTCTTCTAAGCTTAAATCATAGTTTTTGAGTCATTTGATGTATGCCATGAGTTCATTTCAGCCATTTCTCTACTATCCAATTGCTAGGGCATGTTAAGTTAGTTAAATTATGGAGTGACTTCATGTCAAATTATATTCAGTTATTGTTGTTCTTCCTCTTATAGGTCCTCACCTCAACCGCAGTGAAGAAAGGGGGACTTTCATCTGGGGATATTGCAGCATTGTACAAGTACAGGAATGTTACATTTGATGTTAAAGTTGATACAGAATCAAATGTGAGTTGTTTTGCTTCCTCTCTTGCATTCATTCCGCATTTATTTTTTCTGGATTTGGTTCATGCTACACATCCTTGTGTTTTCATCTTACCCATTCTTTTGTTTTTCTCAGATATCTACTATCATCACTTTAAATGATATTGTCCCATCCACAAAGACTATTGCTTCTGTCAAGTTCCCTGACCATAACTCTGGCAAGGTAAAGTGCAGGATTCTTTCCATTAGAGTGTAGGAGATCTCTTATATACTTAAAATGGCCTGTATCTGATTATTTTTCCTTCATGCTGCAGCTGGAGGTTCAATATTTCCACGATCATGCAACCCTCACGACTGCAGTTGCCTTGAATCAAAACCCCTTCATTGATGTTTCTGCTACTATTGGTACTCCAAGCATTGCCTTTGGTGCAGAAGCAGGGTATGACACCACTTCTGGTAACTTTACGAAATATGCTGCTGGCATTAGCGTGACAAAACCCGATTCATTGGCATCGATAATCTTGTAAGATATCATTCCCACTGGATGAAAATCACTTTTGTCAAATCTACAAGTTCTTTTGTTATGTTGGATATGTTGCACTCTCTAATTCATAGCTTCTCTCCCTAATCATAGAGGTGACAAGGGAGATTCGATAAGAGCTTCCTATGTGCACCATTTGGATCAGCTCAAGAGGAGTGCTGCAGTGGGAGAGATTACTCGAAGATTCTCGACGAACGAGAATACTTTCACGGTAGGAGGGTCGATTGCTGTTGATCATCTGACAGTGGTGAAGGCAAAGCTGAACAACAATGGGAAGCTTGGGGCACTCATCCAGCATGAAATTATTCCAAAATCTTTGTTGACCATCTCTGGTGAGATTGACACCAAGGCATTGGACAGAATTCCCAAGTTTGGTTTGGCTGTTGCCCTCAAGCCATAATTGTTGCAAAGCTTTTTTGTTAAGAGGACTCAAATTCTTGCGTTGCTCAGGAAAAACGAGCACTCAATAAGTAGTTCCACAGATTCATTTCTTTAGGCTATTCTAATACTGTGGATTGTTTGTATTTGTCATTTCTTTTTGTTGGTTTTTCCTTTTTAGGCTTTGGAGGCTTTTGGTCATTTTGACAATCTATATCTTCTTACATTGGAGAGAGTTAATGATTTTTGATTGGTTGAAAATGTTCTAAATTCTTATTTCATTTCTTCTTCCTTCCTCTTAGTTTATTCTGGCTAATAAATCAATATTATTGAAAATTTACATGTATCCAAAAGAAATATTTAAAATATTTTGTTTTCAAAAGTTCTAGAATCTTGTTGATTTTTGTTTTCCAAGAGTATAAATGAATCTAGTTGAAATTGACATTTGCCATGTCCGAACCTTCGAAGTAAGACCATACCATGAAGAGAAAAATCTCTAGCTGAATTTTTTCTTCTCCTAAATATCTTAGGTTCACTATCAAATTTGGTCTAGTAGTTTGTATATAATTTCAATTTGGTGCATTAATTTTAGAAGTTTAAATATAATTCTTACTTGGCTTTTTTAGAAGTTTTAAAAAATGTATCGGTGTAGTTATAGTATAGACGATTTGTGAAGTTTGCTAACTTATAGAGATCAAATTGATGCTAAACCTAAACCATAGAGACTAAATTGAAACTTTTATAACCATACATATCAAATTGAAATGATGCCCAAACCATATATAGAAACCAAATTTGTAATTTGACCAATATATTATTAGTTTGTTTAAAGCATATGCTTTTTCTTGGTAATAAAGAATCAATTTTTACCCCTAAACAAGACATGGTGCATCAATGTTCAACCTAAACTTAAAATTTCATCAAATTGAACCCTAAACTTAAATAAGTGTACCAATTTTTACCATCAATTCAATTTCTACAAAATTCACCCACTAGTTTTAACAAAATGCAAGAAAAATTCTCCAAAACTTATTAATTTCAATGAGAATCAAACCTTGTACAAAATTAAGCTTGGTTAATGTAAGATTGACCAATGAACAAATCTCCCAAAATCACAAATTTCAGTAAAAATGTAAACTGTAATGTCATCTTTCATTTAGTGAAGACCCATTGCTATAATTAATAATATTTTGGCAAAGGAGTTCCATCGATTTTGTATTGAACACATGTTTTATAATTTATTAAATGTCTATTAGAAGGCCAAAAATTGCAATACTTCATTAAATTTAAGATAAGGTGCATCATACCAGGTGCTTGGGCGAGAGTAGTACTAAATTAGTTTGACCACTTGGGAAGTCCTCATGTTGTACCTCTTTTTATTAGAGTACAAAAAAAAAAAAAAGAAAAATTAAGTTTAAGATAATGACTACAACAATTATCAAAGTCTAAGATTAAATTTGATGAAAACTGAAAGTTTGCAGGGTAAATCTTGAATTCTTGTTTTCCTGTTTAAGAAGTTTCCATTTTATCTTCTATAAAACATTTTCAACCAAGTAATATTAGTAATTTATTTAGTTTTTTTTTAATACTAAATATCTAACAAAGATTCTTTCAATATAAAGAGCTGATTCTGTAGGAATGAATATCAAAAAGTTGTGATTGCTACATCCCTCATTTGAATGAAACTCTTCCCAGCTTGAGGCAAAAGCATTGTAGTTCACTGCATATTTATCCCTATTTTTTAGATCCAACATGTGAAAAAATAAATCAACAATGAAATAGGTGGTCAAAAAATCACACATCCCATTGTGTGTAGGCCAAATTTTTGTAGCGATATGCCCAAGTGCTTTAACCTCGAGCAAAAAAAGACTTTTTATGTGCCTCTATACTATATCTTGGTTACGAACTCATCGCTTGAAGGCGTCGGGTTTCACTCATTGACATCTTGGACCATGCTCATAGTTGAAATTCTCATATACAAATGGATGAGATTCATGCTTTTCTATTCTAGGAGAGGTGACTTTGTAATTTGGTTAAGTTGTTCAGTTTGATTACACATTCCCTTAATAGTAATTTGCACCAACTCCATCATGCACATAGTTTACCTAGATGTCAAAATCATCCTTCCAATTCCAACTAATTCATTTCTCTATGATGCTCATCCACTTATCCATTCAAAGCCCTTATTCCTTGCATAATTTGAAAGTATTACTATATCATTTGGGTGAGGTGATTGTGCAACTAAAACTGTAGTTAGGGTCGGGATTAGAACAGTAGTGTTGTTGGTTGGTATTGGTAGTAGGGATTAGTCTAATAGTAGGATTCATTGGAATTTTTCTTCTTTTTGTTTTTTAGTACAATAAATGTGTGAAAATATGAAAATTCAAACCTCCAACCACAAGAGTAGAAGTCAATTACCATAAAACTACACTCATGTTGTCAAATTCATCGAAAATTTGTTTAGGTAGATAAACCCAAATAAATAAGGGAGTATTATTATGAATCAATCGATTTCCACATAGAGATGTCTACAGGACAGGGCGAGACCATCAACGTCTTCATTCCTACCGCCCATTTCATTTCCTGTCCTCACGAAATTCTCCATCCCAACAAAAAATTATTCCCCATTTATAATTTTCATTTTTTAAATTTAAATAAAATATGTTTTTTTTCCAAAAATTTCTATTTAAATTGTTAATTCCTAATGAGAAATTTCTATTTAAAGAGATTTTTTTAAAATTTCCTTAAAAAAAAACAAAGTAACATTTCATAAAAGTTTAAATTTAGGGTTTATTATTATTATACATATATTTATTAAAAAAAAAAAAGAAATCCCCCACTCCCTCCTCATTTCCCGCCTAAACGAGAATTTTCCACCCCTTTAGAGGCAAGTCCCCGCAAGAAAAATGAACATCTCTATTTCCACATATACTGAACTATAGATGACAGAATGCTATTGTATCACTTGGTGAACTGCAATGCAATGCAATACAAGAGGAAAGGTGGGTGAAGATGAAGGCTTGGTGACATAATGTGAGAAATCTGTGAGGCAGTAAGTGGTGTATTTAAAGTCATGTAGTCTACGGCTGCTTAAGAATGCATACTCAAAGCTTGGGAGCAGATTCAATCATATAGAAACTAAGTTAAAATTAAGGTTAAAGTATAAAGACTATATACACAAGTCAACCTATATTCATTTAAAAAAAAATGACTTCTAAGTTTTATAATGTTAACAAACAATGTACTATTTTAAAGTCTTTCCAAATGGCTAATATTAGCTACTCAATGATTTTCTAATTGATTAATCAAAATACGTTTTCAAAATTAACATTTGCAAATGCTGTAAAAAATAGATTTAGACAGCTACCTTGTTATCGTATATGGTATAAAAATAAGGGTTTCATACACATAAATCTATATAACAAGCATTTATGTAGCCTGTTGAATAGCAAACCAATCATCTGGGATAAACAAACTGACAGATCAAACATAGATTCATCACCTTCTTAACTTCAAATTACAGAAAACCTAACCCATGAAACACCACAAAGAGCTTTCCAAGAAGGAAAAGAAAAGAAAAAGAAATACCTATAAAAGGATCAAAACGAAAGGCTGTATTGGTATAAATCCATAAAACGAAATCATTGGGGATTCTTCTAGTCACTAATAAATCAGTTTGCATTCCATACATAAGCAATGATGAGTCTCATAGCCTAAAAATGAAGCTGGTTTCTACTTTTTGAAAACAAAGAACGGTTTTCTAGATCAAAATTCATTCACAAGAACAGAATTTCTACAAATAGTTTTCGTACAACAACAAAAACAAATCATTATCAATTACTTCCGGTCTGTCTGCGTTTACAGGAATAACTATTCTTCAACATATAGATTGGTTTAAATACTCTGCAATTCAACTTTATAGGAATACAAACCCAATAACAAGCTAAAATATCAATCTAATTTCAAAATGCATACCCTTTTAGACTCTAGTTCACCTCCTGAAGGAATAAGCTGATAAATAAACGCCTAATAAACATACAACAATTTTCAAATTATATGGAAATCTTCACAGATGAATGTGAAAGGCGTTTTCTAGTCTCCAGAGGCTATATTGTGGAGGAACTTCATACCATTACAAAAATAAACCAAATCCTTTTGGGATAATATGCTATATGGTGCTACATTGCAGGTAGTACAGTGGAAAGGCTTCAAAGCATCAAATTCAAGTCTTGATAAAAGTAACAAGCAAAGTTCATAAAATTTGCAACCCAAAAGTTAAGGGTTAAGTCACAATTGCCTATATTTTTCAACAATTATCACTGTCGCCACAGAAATTAAATCATCTGAATAGAAAATACCAATTCTCCATTCAAAGGACAAGAACAGAGGCATTAACAAAAGGAATCTTATGATATTGAATTGAAAAAGAACCAAAAATCCACGTATCGAGAGCAACAGCAGAACTCAAAGCATCAAAAACAATAAAACATTGTCTCATCTTTCCGGATCAAAATAAACAAAACCATAAGTAAAAAAAAAAAGACATCAAAACAGAGAAGGAGATGGAACTAACAGAACTTTCAAAATTAGTCGACGCTTTGCATAATATCCTCAGCGGTGAATTTAGTACCCTTATCCTTATCGGCAGAAGCACGGCCCTTAGCCTTACGATCGAGCAGCGACTTCCTGTCCTTGTCCAACTTGAGCTTTGTGATCATAACCTTCGACGGATTGATTCCAACGTTGACGGTGGAGCCGTTCACCTTCTCTCTGGTGATGCGCTCGATGTGAATGACCCACTTGCGACGGTAGACCTGAACGACCTTCCCTTCACGGCCTTTGTAGGTTCCTCTCAAGACCTGAACTTCGTCGTCCTTGCGAATCGGCATCGAGCGGACATTGTACTTGGAGCGCAGGTCGCCGGAGAGGGGCGCACTCATCAAAATCCGCCGTACGCTCGAAGGCGCTGTGAAATGAGCCTTGCGATTCTTGCGACGGGAGCTTGAGACTCTAGGGTTGTACTTCATCGTGTTAGGGTTTTGGTCTCTGCTGTGTGAATCTGAGGGTATTGACGATAAGCGAAGGAGGGGTTGAAAACCTAATTCTAAACTTCTTTTTATCCGGGGAAGTGAGAAAAACGGAGTGATATTTACTAAAATACCCTGACTATACTTCACAATTTTCTTCTCTCACTATTTTGGCATTTTAAAAGCCCAGTTCACACGTTGAAAATACAATTTAGACATACAGAAGTAGAAATATGAAAAAAGCTTATGAAAATTAGGGGTATACAAATAATCCGATAACTTAGACTACCCAATCCAAATCGTAAGCTTATGGAAATTAAGGATTACGTTGGGTTAGTTTTTTTTTTTCGATTTGGGTTGGGTAAGTATTTTGGGAGAACCAAAATTTCGGGTCGGTTCATGGGATTACTTTTTTTTTTTTTTTTGGCGCGGTTCAACTGAACTGACTCGAAATTTCATTAATTTAAAAAATACACACACCTATAAATTTATAAGTGAATATCGAAAGGAAACCCTAAGGGACTGTTTGAGGCGCTGAGTGAGTTATAATAGTATGTGAAGTTATATAATCTGTGTTTAGAATGCAAAGTTATTTAGTCTGGGTTATAATAGTTTGTGTTTGGGGTGTAAAGTATTCTACAGACTTATTATAACCCAGACTATTATAACACACGGCCTAAATAGCCCATAACTCTTTGCATTTTGTGCCACTTGTCTCTCCTCTCCTCCTTCGGTCGTTGTTCTTCTCAGTTCTCACTCCAATCGTGCAACGCTGGCAAGCTCGTCTCACTCTCTCACAAGTTCGTCTCTCTTCATCTCTCACTCTCTTCACAAACTTGTCTCTCACAAGTTCACCAGCAAAATCATTGATAGAGCAAAACTAAATCCATCTCTCTCACTCTCTCACAAGCTCGTGTCTCTCTTCATATCTCACTCTCTCAAGCTCGTCTCTCTTTACCCCTCACTCTCTCGTCTCCCCTGGCAAGTTAAAAACGTTCCACCCGCAATTAATCTCTCGTCACCGCTGAAAAATGGCAAACATTTTTCATCTCTCACTCCAAGCTCGAGTTGTCGTCCTCGTCAGCAAGTTAAAGCATTCAAATATGTGAGGTACACTCTTTTGGTTATGGATTTCAATATTCACTTGCTTGTTGGCATATTTTCTATCACTGGGTTTGGTTATTTTAATGCTAAGTTTTGAATTTGGTAACCGCTTGATTTTGTGGATGAATTTAAGTTTTTTGTGGATGGGCTTGAATATTTCATAGGTTGGCTTGCAGGTGTTTCGTTGGTTAGATCTCTACGATTTATTAGTTTGTTTATAACCAAATTTCTAACTTGGTTAAGATAATATTAATTTTATCATTTATCTTGTTTTAGTTTGAAGAACTAAAATTGATTTTACTCATCAAGTACACATGTCAAAAATATTAGAACTAAAAATACATTAGCATTCAACGTATGAAAAAATGCCATAAACAATCTAGTTCATTCTAACACAAGAAGACTTCTTCTCAGTTAGAAGGTGAAGTTGTAGAAACATAAATGTTAACTTTTAATAAAGCTTTTGCTTTAATATGGTGTTGGGTTGATCTGTTTTTGTTAATATGGTGTTGCTGATTTGTTGATTTGTTAGTAATCTAAGTTTTGCTATGCTTATATGTTTTTGTATTTAATTAGCCGTGTTGAAAAATTGAAATTTGAAGTTGCTGATTTGTTGATGTTGATATGTTATTGCTAGAATCCTTTTATGTTTTAGTATTTTTTTGTGTTTGAAAATTAAAGGTAGTTGCTAATATATGTGTAGTATTTTGTTGTGTTGGAAAATGGTGGTTTGAGTTTAGTTTCATTTTACTTTTTATAGATGGAAAGCAGTAGTGCAAGTGGATGTACTACTGAAACTTCTCCCTCTAGTAATACAATTGGTAGTTCATGTAAACCACCATTACCTGCAAAATCTAGCAAGAAAAGGCCTAGTAAATCAACTTCTACTGTATGAGATCATTTCACAAGATTGGAAGACAACAATAGTAGATACAAGTCTAATTATTGTGATAAGGAGTATGCTTGTGATAATACCTCTTGTGAAACTAGCACATTGTGGAAGCGCTTAAAAAATAAGTGTAAAAAGTATCCCTATAAGGAGGAAGAAATAGGACAAATCATTTTAAGTCTTCAACCTTTACATGAGGGAAAATGTGGTAGTAATTTCGTGACTACATTATTTAGTCAATAAGCATGTAGCGTGGCACATGTGCTAAGATGGTAATTATTGATGAGTTAACATTCAGATTCGTATAGAATGAGGGGTTTAGATTTTTTTTTGACCCTCCATCAAGAGTAACCGTTGCTAGAGACGTATTTCAACTTTATCTTGATGAGGAAAAACAACTAAAATATTTTTTAGTTAACAATTCTCAGAGGGTTTGTCTTACCATTGACACATGGACTTCATTGCAAAATGTTAATTATATGGTATTCACTGCACACTTTATTGATTCATAATGAAATTGCATAAAAGAATCTTCAATTTTTGTCAAGTTCCTAACCACAAGGGAGAGACCATTGGCAAGGTCATTGAGAGTTGTTTATTGGAATGGGAGATTGATAAAGTTTTTTCCATCACTGTTGAAAATGCGAGTTCCAATGATGGGGCTATTTTGTATATCTGAAAAGACTTACAAGTTGGAAATCCCTTGTCTTAAATGGAGAATTATTACACATGAGGTGTTGTGCTCATATAATTAACTTGATTGTGAATGAGGGTTTGAAAGATATGCATGAATCCATTGCTAGTGTTTGTAATGATGTAAGGTATGTTAGATCATCTCCTAAGAGATTGACAAAGTATAACGTTTGTGTGGAACAAGAGAAAATCCAATGTAAAGCCCTTGTTTGTTTAGATGTGGCAACGAGATGGAATTCTACTTATTTAATGTTTGATCATGCACTGAAATTTGAGAAAACTTTTACAATATTACAAGAAGATGTGTTAGATTTTGTTGCCTACTTTCAAGAAGATGATCATGGAAGCAAAAGATTAAGGCCACTAATTATTATTGGTTGAAGAAATGTTGAAGTGTTTGTCAAGTTTTTGAGAATGTTCTATGATGTCACTACAAAGATAAGTGATTCTTCATATGTGACTTCCAATTCTTACTTTCATGAACTTTGGGGTATTCATGAACTTTTAATTGGTTGGAGCACGAATTCGAACTCTATTCTACGTAATATGGCTATAAATATGAAGACAAAGTATGACAAGTATCGGAGTTCAGTTGACAAATCAATAAGTTGATATTTATAGTTGTGGTGCTTGATCCTCGTTACAAATTGGATTATGTAGCCTTTTTCTTTTCGAATATTTATGATGATGCTATGGTTAAAGGGATGATTGATAGTATCAGGATGTATTTGATTCGTTTGTATTATTTTTACAAATCATGTGATGATACTCTTAGTACTCAAAGTTGTAGTAGTGATAATCATCAATCAGAATCAAGTGTTACTTCTATGAGTATGACAAGTAATGTTGAAATGAGTGAGAGTGGTGCAATATTAGTATTATCACGGTACAAGAAGAGAAGAGAAGAGAAGAGAAAAATTCTTTAGAAGTTAAGAATGATGTGGATCAGTGTTTATTAGACCCTAGTGAGGAACTTAATGATAATTTTTATGTTCTGGCTTAGTGGAAACTGAATGACTTGAAGATGTTTTGGAAGTTTTAGTGTCTACAGTCGCTTCTAAATTAGCATTTAATACGGGAGGGAGGATTCTTGATTCTTTTAGGAGTTCTTTGACACCTAAAATAGTGGAGGCTTTAATATGTACACAAAATTGGATTCGTGGCAAATCAATTTTGTTAGATCTTCTTCCACAACTTGAAGAATTAGATACTTGTTCTGAAATTGAGACAAGTAACTCTAACTTATTATTGCCTACTTGTTGTGATCTATTGTGTATTATTATATGTTAAACATTTTGTATCTATCTCTTGTTTTTCAGAGGCTTTAGGGTCCACCATCACTACAATGCATAAATCAATTTCATTGGATTGATAGTTTTCATTGTAAGTAAAATATTTTCATGGTAGATTTTTTTTTTGTTATGCATAATTTCTTTAAACTAATTATTTTTATTGTGAATTTTCAAGTCCTAGTCTAATGCTTGTGATGCCAAAAGTCATGGTCCTAGATGTTTTGGCCTTTATTCTTGTTATGCAAATCTAGTGGGACTAGAGAATAAGAATTTAATTGTTAATTGTATTAATGAACTTGTATGCTTGTTTGAAGGACTATGGAATTATGAATTTGTGAGCTTCTAATATTTTTCATTCAAGATTTTAACAAAGATTAAGATCATATTAACTTTGATGTTTGATATGTGATTTTAGTTATTAATTCAAACAGAAATTATTTATTTTAGTTATTAATTCAAGCAGAAATTATGTTAAATAATTAAATAATTAAAAAAAAGACCTGACGACCCAACCCAACCCAACTTGAAAATATTGGGTTGGGTTGGGGTTGGCTTGCAGCCCTTGATCGGGTGATTCGGGTAGCCAACCTATGTTGGTCCTAAAAAACCCCCAACCCAACCCGTGTACACCCCTAATGGAAACACAAAATCTATCATCTATACCGCCAACTTTGTTGTTGCCAAATTTTGGATAGGAGAACGCATCTGACCTCCATGTGACAACAAAGGTAGATTTGTAATTTTGGAGGGAAGAACGTGGCCTACAAGATAAGAAAAACCAACACAACGGTGTGGTGTAGGCCACATAGGCTCGATGCCTAAGTCAGTAAGTGAATTCAGAGAGACTTAGGGTTTTGTGAGTATTTTTTGGCAGCTAGAATGAATTTACTTTATCTCTATTGAAAGAGAGTTTAAATACCTCATCTCTAGGATTTTTCTTGGGTTTCCTCATTGAACTGGGATAAAAAAGACCAAATTAGGTTGGACTGGGGTTGCCCGAGCCAAGGAAAAGGAGACAAGGCCTTTAATTGGGCCTTGTATTGTGGTTGGCCTCTGCTTATCAAAAAGACTAGATTGGGTTGAACTAGGGCTACTCAAGCCAAGGAAAAGGAGACGAGGCCCTTAACTGGCCCTTGTATTAGCCGAGGCCGACTATGGGCTTGGGTTTCGGCCCAAATCCGTCCTCCTTTTCCTTTGCTTGCTGGTTCAGTTCACATTGGGTTTCTATCTGTCTTGATCTGTATTGGACTTCTTTGCTCTGTTGGGCGTTTAATTATCATGCTTTTCTCAACCCGTCTTTGGTCCAATTTTACCCATAACATTAGCCCCCACTCCTTAGTTAAGATTCACAATGTGAACGTGTGAGCTAATTACATGGAGCCTGACTTGGGAGTAGCCTATTAACTTTTTGGAGTCATTGTGATACTTCAAGGTATGTCTCGAATTCTTTCTAGGATTGTTGTCTGACCCTATGGGGAATATTACAGTCTTTCTAGAGTGTCGGTTTCTCCATTTTCCAGTAGGAATCTAAGGGTTCTGAGGCCCACCTCAGATTATCCCTAAGATTGTCGTTTAACCCTATAAGAAACATTTCAGTCTTTCCTAGTAGGTAAGATTCTCCTCTGGATTCGTGTGTTCGTCCACTTTCTTAGAGAAATTTTAAGGATCCAACGTTCGTCCTTGGGTCTTCCCAAGATTGTCGTCCGACCCCTTAGAGTACATTTCTATCTTTCTTAGAGGCTAAGATTCTCCTCTAGATTGGCGATCTGTGCTACTTTCCTAGAGAAAATCTAAATTCAATGGATTCCTTGAATTACGAGTGGGATTGTCATCAAATCCTGTAAGGACTATTCTAGACTTCTTGGTCTCCCGTAGGAGGAAATTTTTGGTCATCTTATGGCATTTGTAGCTTCTTGTTTTCTGAAAATGTTTCTTTCACGATCATAGCATCATTGTTGGAGGAGGAGAGAAAGAGAACTAAAATCGAGTTCATGGTGTGAAAATTTAAGGAGAAAAATACATGGGAAGGTCTATTGGACACAAAAGAGACACGTGTTTGGTCTGACTGGTCGGACCGAACCGAGTCGGCCTTTGTCGAGCGAGGCAGAGGTGTGTCTAACGCCTTTGGAGCGCTCCAGGGGTATGCCTCCTGCATGCCTCGGCTCTTGCTTTTTTTTTTTTTTTTTTAAATTTATTTTGTTTGGATTCAAATTTGAATTCCCTCCAAACACCTCCCCCCCCCCCCCCCCCCCCCCCAATGTTTTTCCTATAAATAAAGGGCTCCTTCCTAATTTCTTCACACCACCTTTCTCATTTCTCTTATCTTCCAAGGTAGCTTTCTTCTTCCATCTTATCTTTTCCTTCTTTTTATTTTTTTTGGTTGATATGGCTAGTGATTATTCTATCACTTCTCCTGAGGTAGAGGGATTTTCATTCGATGATGAGTCTTATAGCACGAGTTACTATGAGGCTTATTCGTTTTTTGATCATATTGTTAGTGAATCCTCTGTACATTTCGAGGTTATATCATCCTTGGTGATTGGGGTTCATCTTGAGCAACTACGGTTCCAGGGTCTGATGATCGCATGGATGATCCTCATTTTGGAGAAGTTTCTTTTTATTATGCTATGTTTCGCTTTGGAGTTTGTCTCTCTTTACCTTTATTTTTGCCAAGTTTTTTGATGTTGGTTAGGCTAGCCTTGCTCAAATTGTCCCAAATAGTTAAAGCCATCTCATTGACTGCTATATTCTTTGGACAACATATTGTGATTGGAGCTCGCTTACACCTCATACTTTTATGTCTTTATACCTTTTGAGCCATAATCCTTCTTTTGGTCGCTTCTTTTATTATCTGAGTTCTTCTTGTGGTAAACTGATTAGTAGGCCGACTTCAATCTACAAATGGAAAAATAATTGATTTCTTGTAAATGGAAATTTTTTAGCTTGTGGGCCCCAAAACTCTACTTATGTAGTTCCCATGAAGTTTGGGAAGTATGGTGAGTTATTCTCTTTATTTTCTCTTTTTTTTCGGAACTTCTCCTTTGAATCTTTATCTAACTATCTGATAGGAATTAGAAAGTCCTAATTTATTTGTCCTATTTCATGTTAGTTTAGAGGTTTTTATGAGTTTAATTGCTTATTTTGTAGGTGAAGGAATGAACGTTCATTCCGCATCGGAAACATTGAATCGTCTTTGATTTTATTTAAAATTAAACTAAGAAATAAGATTAAGCAAAATTACTTGGATTAAATATGGAGATGTTTCTAGCGGATCTTTATCTCCTCCACAAAGTCTTCCTTGCTATGACTCGAACACAGGACAAAGGCTTGTGGGAGCCTCTTGAAAGAAAATCCACAATGGATTGGAGAGAAATATGTCTAGAGAGAATTCTCTAATTCTCTCTATTGAGGAGATGTGTGTTATCTCTAATGGCTCAACCCAAGTGTCCTATTTATAGAGACCAAGGGCAAATATATCTTTGCCATAATTAAAATATTGTATTTTAATATCTAATATATTAAAATATATCTTATACGTATTTAAATCTCATTCAAATTTCCTACGATATTTATTTATTTGAATCTTATTCAAATTTTATAAATATCTTTTATTTAATGTATCTAATATACATTAATTATTTTAATATTTAATGTATCAAATACAATAAATATATTTTCTTCTTTTATATTTAATATATCTAATATATTAAATATTAATTTGAACACTTCAAATTAAATATTAATTTGAACATTTCAAATTTTTCTTTCAACTAAATTGATCTTTTCGTGTTACTATGAGCTAGCAAGGGAACCTTATGGACCTACAGATTATAAGCTTCAATGATACAAAATTAATTATTTAAACTCTTTTATTAATTAATTTCCATTCATTAACTCTAGGGTCACTTCACTATAGACCTACAGTTGCACTCTTATGCACTGTAGGACAAGTTGTGTCCATGGATATAATCACTACATGAAAGTCGATCTTTCACGAGTTGTTCGTAATTATAGTTGGGTCAAAAGTCCGTTTTACCCCTACAATTACATCTTGCACCTTAAGTACCACTGATCCTCTAATGAACAATTTGTTTATAATCTAATTATAAACTAAGTCCCTATCGGGCCAGTGAGAGGGTATGGCTCCATTGTTCAAGTCCCGAAATCAGCACTTAAGGGAGCTACTCATCTATTTACCCTATATGAGAATGAGTGAATTCCATCTTGTGAGATTATGTTCCCAGCTCCCTATTTGGTCAAGTCTCCAAAATGGTAGGCATATTGAATCGGCTACAAAAGCCACTCTCACCCATGCAAATCAAAGGACAAGTCCTCACGGCAGGAGTTCATAACTCACTTAGGATTAAGATCGAGTCACATATGATCATTCTAATGAAATATTAATCTTTTCAATTAACAGATTTATAAAGAGAGATTAAATATTTTGTGGTCCAGTCTTATACAAACTCATTGTATAAGATACTCCCACTCACATGTCTCCACATGAACGATTTGGATCAAATCATTTGTAACTATTACAAAGTGGATGTATCAATAGTGTTACCAGGATAAGGCACCCAACCTTATCCATATACTATGACCCTTTAGGTTATTTCTTGAACATGATCCTCTCGTATGTCAACCACATACTATTCAAGATTACACTAATAACCTTGAATTTTTCATATAATGAATAATATTATATTGTAAATAAAATAATTAAAATTGTTATTAATTATTAAATAAATTATTAATTATGAGGCTTTAGGGCATAAATCCCAACAGTAGGAAAATGAGTTCAAGGCATGATTTGGAGGTTTTGTTATTGTTTGGGGTTGAAACGAGCCAAACCAGTGGTCATTCGAGCTCTTGAGTGAGAAATTAGAAGCCAAATGACCAATTTGCCCTTGGAAGAAGCGTCAAAACGCCCAGAAACGCACCTCAAGGCGCTGAAAACAACAGATGCAAAATTAGGACAACGTCGAGCATACCCCCTATGACATTGCTGTGAGCCCCTGAAGATGCTGGTAGCGTTGAAATGATGCTCTTAGCATCTTGATGCTACCGCTTTGACACTACCGTAGTGTTATAAAAACATCTTTTGCCATTTTTAGGAGAACTTACCCATTGTAGACAGCCTCCATCTCTACTTTCCCTCTCCCCTTATTGTTCTTAGACATTTTTAACTATTTTTACTTAGTTTAGCTTGCATTTATGGATTTGAGAGTAGCTTTGATGATGTCTGGCTAGACGATTACACCGATTTGGGAGTGATTCGGGCATCAAACATGTAATTTCATGGACCTTGTGCTATTTTAATATATTGTACTATATTTTAGCATGTTTTACTTCTTGGTTTGATCATAGAATGTGTACGCATGTTGGAATTGACACCTCATGCGTGTATTACCGTTCAACGCTAGCTAGAATCCCATTTACGCTTAGTAACGAGTTCTTGCATGTTTAGTAGCATCTAGGCCAACATTTGCATCTAAGTAGAGCATCGCTCTCTTGTAAATTGGTTAGGTCTTAGTAGTGGTAAGCCCTAATTAATTTGGCTTTCCATTTAGTTGGAGTTTTCTGATCAATCCTTATACATAATGCAATCGGTTTAGGAAGCATGGAACGCTGTCGTGCCCAACTCTTATAGTCAGTTTAGGACTAATTTGATGCTATGTTGGGTTATTTTCTAAAGGAATTTACATTTTGGCGGCTTTAATCAGGTGAAACTTTTGGGTTAAACATAAAAGAAAGAATTTTAGTATAGTGCAAATGTACACTATCGATGCAAGTAATAAAATTGGAAGTACTCCAAAGTATCGATCCCACAGGAAACAAATTATGACAAAAATTAAGAATAGCACAAGATGTTAAAATTTGCAACTTTGGTGACTCAATTGTAAAAACAGATTGTGGTTGAGTGAGAAAAGACAAAAAACTAAATGATAAATTTATGAGAGTGAGATGGGGCTCAAGAATGTTCATTGCCCTTAAGTTGTAAATTGCTATTTTAAATTGCAATTGCAATCCGTACCTACACAAACAATTGTAAACCAAATTGCCACTCCTATTCACCTTGCAATTTGGCCCTTAGGAGACTAAGTCAGTAACTTATATTTCGATAGCCACTCAAACTTAGATCAATTAGTCCATGTAATTCTTATGGTTTTGAAGTCTTTTGCCCTATGTCTAGGGTAAAGAATGACTTATGTCTAAGCTCTTGTCTTCATTATTTGTGCGAAATCTACTCTTCACTAACCCTTTTGGTATTAGCTCCAAGTTTAGTATGCAACCCAAGTTGATCAATCTAGAATTACAAATTCAATCAACTCAACACAAGCAAACAATTAAAGTGTAGGCTTGGTTATTTTTGCAATTAAAGCTCAATTCAGTTCTTGGGAATTCACATCCTTGAACTCCTAAAAAGGTTTTAGCTCATAACTAACTTAAAAGAACTTAAGCAAAACTCACCGTTGATGTCACACCCCCTCCCGTACCACATGTTATCTTAGCCCGGAAGATGGCGTGAAGCCAACAGGCATCGTTTCACTACTTAACGATACCTATGACCCTTTTCATTCCTGATAAACAATCCATACCTGTATACGAGATACTATACATACCACACAGCAGAAACTAGGAATCTTATTACACATACCTACGGGTCGGTTCTGGTTAAACCTAACTTGAACAAGCCAAACACGATCAGACGTGCTTTATACACCCAAGATCACTAGTTCCATATACAACATAACTACACATCCCTATTAAGTTATGTACAATACGAGCAGACTTGCTATACTACACCATCCACATACAAAATATCATACTCGTAGAGCGTTCAGCAGGCTGTGGCAGGATCTCAGAGAAACACATGAAAACCTTTAACAGTTCTTGCTAACACATGTAGACTTGGAATTAAGGTATTTCTTCTAGTTTCAGAAAAACCGGTAAACATATGCTCACAACGAACAATTTAAATCATTTTTAGGAAACCATATATGCTTATGAACACGTGCTCAAGAGACCATAAATCTTTAAGCTACATCATTCTTAGGAAGTCTTTTCTTTTCATGAACACAAGTTCAAACATAGAATTTATTTTCAGAATTCATTTTGTCACTCACAGCGTTAATATTAGATTCTCGGTCCGTAAATTTGTCCTATTCCTTCTTGGCCTGCCAAATAAACAAAACCAAGCATTAGAATCTTGGCCTCATGAATTTAAGGTTTAGGATTGCAAAAACCCTTCCATCTATTTCCTGCACTTTACAGATTTTATACCCTAAACTCACACACCTATAACTTTTCCATTACTTGCTCAAAAATGATGTTCTTTATACCAAAATCTTCCTTTTTGAACCCTCTAAAACTTATCTGAAGGAGTGAAATCGAAATTCCTAAAGGATGTGTCTGTAACTACCTTGAAAGTCATTTTCCCCCAAACACGTTTCTGCTAAACCAGAACTGTTTTTCTGCTGCAACTCGAAACTAACCTAGAATTTAAAGCAACTTCAAATCAATTTCTAACCACGACTTATTCATGAAAGTTATAGGAAATTAAATCAGCTTTCCATCCATACCTAATACAGCTTCTAATTCGAAGTCTACAGATCAGCATATCCCAAAAACCAGAGGTTCCCCGGATTTGACAGCAAAACACTCCTCTGACTTCCCCTTCAAAAACCCATAACATAACTTCAGATTTTTCTCGAGCTTCCTTCACGAAAATCGTTCTAAAATGAATTAAATTTCAGAAGAATCAAACCTTACCTCTTAATTCTTCCTGTGGAGCTCGGTATGATCAAAAAACCAGACGTTGGCAGAATTGAACACCAGAATTTACCATGCAACTTGGACTGTGTTTCCTCCTTTTCTTCTTCACTTCCACCTTCAAAATCACCTTTCTTCTTTCTCTTATTCTCTCCCACGAAGAACCCTGTTTTATTTCACCAAATGGGTAGCCAAATGGAGGGACATAATTTAAGGAGAAGGAGTTGACGGTGGTGGACAGCCCACTTACTTTTCTTTTCTCTTTTTTTTTAAAACAACACATATAGTCATTCCATTCTTGTTTTTCTTTTTTTTTCCTTCCCAAAACAATATACCAACCTACTTCCCTTCTTTCCCTTTTTAATTTTTAAGAAGTTTCAAGGAGGAACTCCGGGTTTACAGTTGATCTTCATGCTAACAAAGGGTAAATCAAAACCATAGCTTAAAAACAAAAGTCTAAGGGTTTAAATTAATTTTTTCCTACAAAGAAATAATAAGATTAAAGGATTAAAGATGTAGAACACTGTTTATAACTCAAACGAATAAACATCCCAATTGGAAAAGAAACCCATGAACAATCTTGCTGGAAAAATAAAACTCAACTTTCATAAAGTAGTTCTTCAATAAAATCGCCTTAGGTGATGATCAGTGCTACACACAAGTGCACGTGATTGAAATAATAAGAAGCTGGAAGTACTTCAGCGTATCGTACCCAAGGGAACGAGTTTTAGTAAAATTTATTAAGATGACACAAAATTGTTGACAAATTGCAACTAAAGTAACTGTGGGTATAAAAAATTTATGAGGTGTTTTGACTAAAGGCATCCATTCTCTATTTTTTCTTTTGATCGGGGAACCCCTCCACGGCATTGATGAGCAGATCAACGATCAGCCCGATAATGCAGTTTGCATAAACGATGAGTTGCCCACGTCTCCGGTGAATTTCTCTCTCTCTTGCACTCGTCCCCTCGACGATTTCCCCTCTTCTACGCATAACATTTGTCCCTTGCAGCAGTGAGTGTTAAGGAATATGCACAAGAGCAAAACGATATCGTTTCACAAAGAGGAAGAAAATGAAAGAATGGGAAATTCCTGAATCATCGAATCATTTTGTCTGTATTAAGCCTCAACAAATATCTAAGAGTGCTTCAACCAACTAGTGTCACATCTCCTCATTTGTAACAAACATTGTGTAATTTATTATTTGTTTATTCCCTTTTCCTTCTATTTAAAGAAGGCCTTGGTACAATGAATAATACAAGCAGAAATTTACAGTCTCTTTTCCTCTGGTTACTCGAGGGAAATCAGGAATTTTCAAACCAAAAGTTTGGGCCACAACCACGGGTACTGACTGGTCAATCACCGAACCAACGAGAGTAGATGTTGCTCTTCGTACTCCTCAATGGTGAGCGGCAATGGAAGATGAATATGCCGCCCTTCTACGTAATCGTACATGGTCACTTGTCCCACCTCATTCATCTCAAAATATCGTGGGTTGCAAATGGATTTTTAGACTGAAACGTAATCCTGATGGTTCCATTCTGCGGCACAAAGCTCGATTAGTTGCAAAAGGGTTTCATTAGAACCCTAGGATTCATTACTTCAAAACTTTTAGCCCAGTTGTTAAAGCATCAACCATCCGCATTGGGCTTCATTTGGCTGTATCGAATAAATGGTCTCTACAACAATTAGACTTTAATAATGCATTTCTCAATGGTACACTCAAGGAAGATGTCCTCATGATGCAACCACCTGGATTTGAAGATGTTACCTTCCCAACTTATGTCTACAAGCTGAATAAGGCCCTATATGGGCTCAAACAAGCTCCAAGAGCCTGGAACGATGAACTCAAAGTCGCACTTATATCATGGGGATTTCAAAATTCGATCTCGGATACGTCTCTGTATATACTCAAACAAGGTACCAACATCACGCTACTCTTAATTTATGTTGACGATGTGATTCTTACCGGGAGTGATAACTCTGTCATTGATCGAATTGTTGGTACTCTAGATCGTTGTTTTGCTTTGAAAGACCTTGGCAGATTAAGTTTCTTTTTAGGGATACAGATTGATTATCTACCTAATGGAATTTTATTAAGTCAAGGAAAATACATTACTGATTTGCTACATAAAATTCATATGGAGAATTCCAAACCGTGCTACCCTTAGGTATGTCTCTTATTCTTGAATAATCATGAATTGAGTTTTCTTAATAAATTTCAACAATACATAATCTGGGAAATAACATTAGAATCACCACCCTCGCCCCCTAATTAATGTTTCCTATTTATTGAGGTCACAATCCAGCGAACAATCTATAGTAGACTTGAAGGTTTCGATCCCGCCTTTAACTTGAAGAAGTTCTTATACTAGTATTATCTATTGCACTTAATATACCAAAAATAACTGTTGGCATGATGCTACGATAATGCCCAGTCCCCCTCCCAGGTGTTGGGTTTGAGACTAAATTTTTACAAATTTGACAGTATAAAGACTAAATTATAACTTTCATGAAAGTTTAGAGACGAAAAGTGTTTTTTAACCTATGAAAAAATCAATCATATTTTTTATTTATTTATTTTTTAATATAATATACTTTTTATTGAACAAACTAATATGAAAATATATATCAAGCTCCGTCTAACACATAAAATTCTGGCTTCTCCACTGTCATAATCTTTCTCCCTACCTAGAACATGCATTTAAGATAATATATGGCATAATTAGGAACTAGAATCGTATAACCCTAATTATATATAGGATATTCAAATGCCATTTATGAAGAAATATTTGAATTACTTCACTAAACAATTACAATTAATACATATGTACTCAATCTTTTTCTTAATACACATATATATACTCAATCGAGATATGAGAGATATTATATATAAATAGTAGAACCAACATTAATTATCTTTTCTAATTGAAGTAGAAATTAAAAATTGAAGATATTAATTAATTATCTTTGCTTCAATTAGCAGACCAACCCAACGGTGTTGCTTGTTCATTTCGAGTTTCTTTTGAAAATCATCAATGACTTTGCCAAGTCTTTAATATCTTAAAATCACCCTATTAAAACCTTGCCTATTTATATATGTTGAAAACACGTTTTCTCTTGGCTATCAATTATGTTCTTTGGAACAAGATGACATGGATGAACCAAACAATCACTTAAACTTTATTCTCACCATTATAAATATTAAGTTACTTTTCCAAATTTCAAAATTATATCAAGTAATTTGGTTTTGGAGTTCACATTCAATCCCTTAACAATGATGATTCTAAGTTATTTTATGTTGTTCTTCTCAATCATTTTGTTGAATTCTTCCATTGTTTTACTTTTAACAGTATCGTTAGATGGTATTGGAGATTTTCTCAATGTTAGTGATGATTAGTTGCAATGCCTAACTTTACTAAAAACATATTTTATATATTCAAATCAAACTTGAGATTTATAAGGCACACGTTGAAAGTAGAGAAAACATTCGTTTCTTTGATTGGAGATGATGTATCTGTTGAATTTTATAGTAAATTGTGAAAGAAAGTGTTGGTTTGAAAAATAAAAAATGAATTGATATTTCATTTACGTTGTTGTTACTTGACTTGAAACTCAAAGGTTTCAAAATGATTTGAAACATCAAAAAGTGTTGATGTTTCTTTTACAAATTTAACTTAAAAGTTAAATTTGTGAGTTATGTTTGAATTTTTACAAGTAACTACACAATTGAGTTACTTTTTATGTATGCTTCATATTGTTTATATTAATTTTATTTTTGGAGAGTTACTAAGTTGCTAGCCTATAAATAGCAATTTGTTTCTTCATTTGAAGTATCTCATTCCATTTTGGAGTATCTCATTCCAATTGAAGAGTTCTTCTCTCCTCTCTTTCTTTTCTTTAATCTTGAGTCAAGTTGAGAGCAAGTATCCAAGAGTTCTGGCAGATCCGAGTAGTTCAAGGTTGCTGTTCAATCAGAGTTAGTCGTTGTATCTTGCTGAAATGATCGTTGTAGCCTGCTTACAACCTGTGCAGAGCGAATAATTGTCTTCAGGACAGCGCTTTGTAAGCGTGCCTCGACTACTTATTATCCTTATTCTTGAGTTTTGAAATGGTTATTACATACAGTGTCTGTATTATTGTTACACTGTAATTGTTTGTTGCCTATTAAATTGTAATCAAATTTGCTAGTGTTACTCAGTTCTTATACACAACGAATTATTATTTCCAACAATCTGAAGACAATTATTTGAACTAATGGCTGCAAACTCATCCACTAATGGTACTGTTTCTACAATGATGAGTCGACCATCCTCAAAACTCAGGCTGAAAAACCAGAGAAATTCAAGGGAGAAAAACTTCAAAAGATGGCAACATAAGATGATTTTTTATCTCACTACGCTGAACCTTGCTCACATCTTGAAGGAAGAATGCCCAATTACCCCACAAGAAGCTGTCACTCCTGAAACTGAAGCTGCCAAGCAAGCATGGATGCATTCAGACTTTTTATGCCACAATTATATATTGAGTGGTCTTGAAGACACCTTGTATAATGTCTATTGCAATGCCTACAATACTTCAAGGCAATTGTGGGAGGCATTAGACAAGAAGTATAAGCTGGAAGATGCTGGTACTAAGAAATTCCTTGTAGGAAAATTCTTAGATTATATGATGATTGATGCCAAATTTGTAGTCAATCAGATGGAAGAATTGCAAATTATCATTAGTGATTTGCAAAGTGAAGGATTAAACATCAGTGAACCATTCCAAGTTGTTGCTATGATTGAGAAGTTGCCTCCTTCCTGGAAGGACTTCAAATGCTATCTCAAACACAAGCGAAAGGAATTGTCCATGAAGAATCTTGCTGTTAAACTCCACATAGAAGAGGATAATAGAAAAGGAGACAAAGCTCCACTAGAAGTTGAAGCCAAAGCTCATGTTGCTGAAGCTTCAAGGCGTTCCAAGAAGCAACAATCCCAGAAGAAAAATGTGAATCTTGGACCAAGGAATGACGTCAACAAGCGCATTCGAGGAAACTGTTGGGTTAGTGGTAAGAGTGGCCATATGGCTGCAACTTGTCGACACAAAAAGGGACAAAGCTCAAACCATCAGGCCAATATTATGGAAAATGACGATCTAGTTGCTGTCATTTCTGAGATAAATATGGCTTCTGACACCAAAGGTTGGTGGATTGATACTGGTACTACTAGGCACATTTGTAAGGACAAGCCATTGTTCACCTCATATAAGAAGCTAGATGGTAGTGATAAGCTATACATAGGAAATGCTTCAACTGCCTCTGTGGAAGGCAAAGGGAAGATCTTGTTGAAATAGACTTCCGGAAAGATACTTACCCTCAATGATGTGTAGCATGTGCCAGAGATTCGAAAGAATCTAGTGTCAGGAACTCTACTTAATAAGAATGGGTTCAAGCTTGTATTTAAGTCAGATAAATTTATTCTGACAAATGGGGGTATGTATGTGGGAAAAGGCTATCTGAATGATGACATGTTCAAACTGAATGTATTGGCACAAATGCCCAAGAATAATAATAACTCTTCTGCTTATATTGTTGAGTTGTGTGATGTATGACATTCTAAGCTAGGGCATGTCAATTATCATTCTTTACATAGAATTGTAAATTTAGGACTATTGCCTAATTTCAACATTGATAATAGACACAAATGTGAAGTTTGTGTTGAATCAAAGTTTGCTAGAAAGTCATTTTCATATGTGGAAAGAAGTAATGGGATTCTTGATTTAATCCATAATGGTGTATGTGACATGAAAAGTACCCCTACAAGAGGCGGTAAGAAGTATTTTGTCACATTCATTGATGACTGTAGTAAATATTGTTATGTATATTTATTACATAGCAAAGATGAAACCTTAGATGTTTTTAAAGCATATAAGGCAGAAGTTGAAAATCAACTTGAGAAGAAAGTAAAGTTGCTTAGATCAGATAGAGGTGGTGAATATGAATCTTCATCACTTTATGAATTCTATGAAGTTAATGGTATAATCCATCAAACTACAGCACCTTATACACCACAACAAAATGGTGTAGCTGAAAGAAAGAACCGAACTTTAAAGGACATGGTTAATTGCATGTTAAATAGTTTAGGTTTACCCCATAATTTGTGTGGGGAGGCTTTGCTTACATGAAATTTTATTCTAAACAGAATTCCACATAAGAAGATGTTGCTTAAAAGAGTGTATGCAATTTCAGAATGAAAACACCCTAAATGTGCAAGTATACACAGCCTAAATGCAGCAAGTGATAAGTATATTTATATCGTTCTCCTCAGGGACTAGTTATATGGAGTTTTGCAATGCCTAAGCTGATTTTAGTTAGGTAACAAGAAATAAACATCAATTTGGTGCAATGAAATTAAGAGAACTAAGGAACAAGAGTAAAATGGTGCTGAAATGCTGAAACAACAGGAAAAACAGTAAGTAAAATGAGACTAAACAGAATTTGTGAAGAAGGGATCAGGATTAGGGGTAGGATTTTGCTTCATCAAACTAAATGCTATAGCATTGATCATGCTTCATCACTCAATGCAGGGTAATTTGCGGATTCTTCCCAGAATTCCCAAGAAATCAGTGATTAATTCCCATTAACCTCTGAAATTAAGCCCATAACTGCAAACATTAGGTGGGTTACTATCCCTAGTGTCCCAAATTACCTTAGAGCATGCTCCTAATCAAAACTAATGCTATGCCATGCAATCAGTTCATCTTTCCCTTTCCCAAGTTTAAGAAAAACGCAGCTTAGATAAGTTGGCTAGACAATTCCAAGCTAAAAATTTAGCACACAAGGCATAGGAGTGAAGATTATGCAAGTCTACTATTTCATTCAGCAAGAATCATCAATAAATCCTCTAATCCCTCACCCAAGGGGTGATTAGTTCATAATTACAAGAAAAGACATCAATAAAATAGTAAGAAAAGTCTGAAATAATATTCTAACTCCCGTCTTTAATATCAAAATGCTGGAAAATAAAGAAGTACTGTAGAAACTAGGAGAAATGGACAAGAAATGGTGTTGGGCAGCTCATTTATGATAGGATTCCCTCCTTTCCAGAAGTGGATCACCTCCCAAGAAGGGTGCTTCTTCTTCTCGAAATTCAGCCCCTCCAAATGTCTAATCTCCAAGCTCTCTTCCAAAAATGGCAAACTAGGGCTTTATACCTCTCCTCATCTTTGAAATCAGGACTGAGTGGACACTTTTAGACTAATGGCAGCACCTCATTCGCTCAAATTAGTACATGTGTTATAAATTGTGCACGTCAATTAATGAAATAACTCCCACGTGCGTTTTGTGTAACTGATCTCAGGTAAATGCTCCAGCTTTAATAATACTTTATCAAACACAACAATTGCTCCAGCAAGCTTGACTTTCCATCAACAGCAAAGCTCTAGCATTACAGGTTGAATTTTCCAGACTTAGCCATCTTTACCTTCAACAATTGGCCTGCATAAGTCACAAATAGCACATTTAAGTAATATCATGCCTTAAAAAGCTCACAAGTGCTTTTCACATGAAAATGGACTCCTTTACTACTAAGTCATCAATTTAAAGAGGATTCTAAGTACAAAAGTACCTAAAATAGTGCTTTTAAGTCACAAAATCTTCACTAAAACCCCCTAAATAGCTCTCATTCTAAGAGCTATCAGAAGACTGATAAGTCACCTTATGAAGTGTGGAATAGAAAATTACCCTCATATAAAATGTTGAAAGTGTGGGGGTGTTTGGCAAAGGTACAAGTTCCTTTACCAAAAAGGACCAAATTGAGACCTAAGACAATTGATTGTGTTTTTATAGGCTATGCAATGCATAGTGCTGCTTATAGATTCCTGGTAATTAAATCAGACATAATTGATATTAATAATAATACTATTATGGAATCTATTGAAGCTGAATTCTTTGAGGATATATTTCCTTTGAAAGAGGAAAGACACAAAAGTAGTGGTGTCAAAAGGAATTATGAGGCTAGCTCTTCGAAAGGTCAAGACGATCAGAGAATTGGGTCTAAACCTAGAAGAAGCAAAAGAGCTAAGAAAGCTACTTCCTTTGGACATGATTTCATAACTTATATGATCGAAGGTGAGCCTCAAACTTTTCAAGAAGCTATGTCATCTCCGGATGCACCTTATTGGAAGGAAGCTATCAATAATGAAATAGAATCCATTTTGCAAAACAATACCTGGGTATTGGTTGATTTACCTCCTGGAAGTAAACCAATTGGAAGTAAATGGATTTTTAAAAGAAAGCTAAAGGCTGATGGCACTATTGATAAATACAAAGCTCGTTTAGTAGCTAGAGGCTTTCGTCAAAAAGAAGGGCTAGATTTCTTTGATACCTATTCTCCAGTGACGAGGATTACATCTATATGGATGTTAATCGCAATAGCAGCTTTACAAAATTTGGAAATACACCAAATGGATGTAAAAACTGCATTTTTAAATGGAGATTTAGATAAAGAAATATATATGGAACAACCTGAAGGGTTTGTTGTAAAGGGACTTGAAGATAAAGTCTGCAAACTGGTTAAGTCTCTTTATGGGTTGAAACAAGCACCCAAACAATGGCATGAAAAGTTTGATCAAACTATGTTATCGAATGGATTCAAGATAAATGAGTGTGATAAATGTGTCTATGTTAAAACCATAGATCAACATTGTGTCATTATTTGCTTGTATGTGGATGATATTTTGATAATGGGCACAAATAGAAGTGTCATTGATTCTACTAAAAAGATGTTAAAATCTAACTTTGATATGAAAGACCTTAGTCTTGCTGATGTTATACTTGGAATCCGTATAACAAGAAATTCAAGTGGATACGTACTTTCTCAATCTCACTATATAGAGAAAGTGTTGAGAAAATTTGATCAATTTGAGAGTAAACCAACTGGTACTCCTTTGATCCAAATTGTAAGTTAAAGAAGAACAATGATGAAGGTGTGTCTTCTCTAGAATACTCTAGAGTTGTTGGTAGCTTAATGTACATAATGCATTGTACAAGACCTGATATTACCTATTCAGTAGGAAGATTAGCTAGATACACCAACAATTCTGGGCATGATCATTGGAATGCTTTAGTTAGAGTTCTAAGATACTTGCAGTACACTCTAGACTATGAATTGCATTATACGAGGGATCCACATGTACTGGAAGGATTTAGTGATGCTAATTGGATTTCTATAGCATGGAGACTAAATCAACCAGTGGGTATATATTTACCTTAGGTGGAGCAGCTGTATCATGGAAATCTTCAAAACAGACGTGTATAGCACGTTATACCATGGAATTAGAGTTTATAGCTCTTAATAAAGCTGGAGAAGAAGCTGAATGGCTTAGAAATTTTCTTGAAGATATTCCATTATGGTCAAAGCCTGTAAGCGCAATATGTATTTATTGTGACAGTTTGGCGGCCTCTATGAGGGCCAAGAATAATGTCTACAATGGGAAGTCGCGACATATAAGACGTAGGCATAATTCGATAAGGCAATTGCTCTCTAATAGAATTATTTCCATTGATTATGTGAAATCAAAGAGAATATTGCAGATTCTTTAACGAAAGGATTGTCAAGAGAGAAAGTAACATATACATCAAGGGAAATGGGGCTAAAGCCTATGAAATAAATTATTTGATGGTAACCTAACCTAGTTGACTGGAGATCCCAAGATCTAGGTTCAATAGGCAAACTGGTTGAATAATTTATATTGACACACTAAGAAACTTATAGTTTCTTCCCATTTCTATGATGTTGTAGAGTGTGTGATCTGTTGATGCTAAGGTCATGTTGATATCTTGTTTACAAGAGGAGTAATGACAGAATACTCTTAATCAATATCACCTATATGAGAGTAGAAGTGGGGTCGCTTCTATGAGGACTTTTAAAATGGCTTATATTCTCTATAACTCTCATGAATTCAGGATTTTGTCCATGACCAAAATGGACACAAACATATAGAACTCAAAGATACAAGATGAGTTATGTGTGATGTCTGTTGTCTCAATTTACCAATGAGAAGGATAGTTCCAAAGCTGGTCTCACTATTTCTTCGGTAAGTTCGATGGATATTCACTAAGGAAGGTTCAAGTCCAGAAGACACCTATCCTGATGCATAGCTTGTTTGTTTGCTCTCAATGATTTTGTTTTGATTTTCAAACTTTCTTTCATGTGGGGGATTGTTGAATTTTATTGTAAATTGTGAAAGAAAGTGTTGGTTTGAAACATCAAAAATGAATTGATATTTCATTTCTGTTGTTGTTACTTGACTTGAAACTCAAAGGTTTCAAAATGGTTTGAAACATAAAAAAATGTTGATGTTTCTTTTACAAATTTAACTTAAAAGTTAAATTTGTGAGTTATGTTTGAATTTTTACAAGTAACTACACAATTGAGTTACTTTTTATGTATGTTTCATATTGTTTATATTAATTTTATTTTTGGAAAGTTACTAAGTTGCTAGCCTATAAATAGCAACTTGTTTCTTCATTTGAAGCATCTCATTCCATTTTGGAGTATCTCATTCCAATTGAATAGTTCTTCTCTCCTCTCTTTCTTTTCTTTAATCTTGAGTCAAGTTGAGAGCAAGTATCCAAGAGTTCTGCCAGATCCGAGTAGTTCAAGGTTGCTGTTCTATCGGAGTTAGTCGTTGTATCCTGCTGAGACAATCGCTGTAGCCTGCTTGCAACCCGTGCAGACGAATAATTGTCTTCAGGACAGCGCTTTGTAAGCGTGCCTCGACTACTTATTATCCTTATTCTTGAGTTTTGAAATTGTTATTACATACAGTGTCTGTATTATTGTTTACACTGTAATTGTTTGTTGCCAATTAAATTGTAATCAAATTTGCTAGTGTTACTCAGTTCTTATACACAACGAATTATTATTTCCAACAGTATCTACCACTGCAGTTGTCCAACAATAATGGGTAGTAATGCAACAACATCCAACCATAATAATATGGCCTAGCCAATCTTGAAGCACTCAACCCACACCCCCTTGGTTCAAGGTTGCATTCCAAGTAGCCATCTGTGTTAAGCTTCTTCCACAGCAAAAAATTTAATTTAGGAAAAAAATCAATTTATACCCATGAACTTTGGGAATTATATCAATTAAAACTTTAAACTAATATTTGTATCAAAATTAAAACCCTAAACTTTTCTAAGTGTATCAATTTACACCCTTTGTTACCTTCTAGAAAATTGTAAGTTCACACATGGGAGACTTATAATTGTATCAATTTACACCCGCTTAACTTTCATATGTAAATATTTAGACCCTCCATTTGAAAATTGTTCATGCATCATTTTTTTGCTACTTTGGTAAGATTTTTGGAGAAAAACAATATTATTTAGGTAATTTTGAGTTGATTTCAAATTGAATTAAGTGAAAATAGTATAGGATCTAAAGGTAACACTAGACGGATGGGGGGGAGGGGTGAATAGGGTTGTTCACCAAATTTTAATTTTAATTTTAATATAAAATTCTAAACTTTATTAAACAACAAATCACCAAAAAACTTCTAATTTAAGATTGATTTGCAATCAGTAGAAGTATTAATAAGCACTCAAGCATCAAAGTAAATAAATTCTAAATCATGCAATCTAAGAAAATTGATGTGAAAAAAATTAAAGAGCGAAAGGTAAAAAGAAAATGGAAGAAGACACCGAAGTTTTATAGTCATTCAGCAAATTACCTATTCCACTCCCCAAGACTCCTTCTTGGGTACTTCACTAAGTGATCCTCTTGCAGGTGAGAACCAAACCAACACGACTCTCTTTTTCTTAGGCTAAAGAGAAACTCAAGATTCTTTTCACTAGTTCAAGATCAAACCAATTTCTTTTGTGTACACCACACTTTAATACAAATCCCAATAAATAAAAAATAAATAAATCTCACTAGAATGCGTCTCAATAGGCAAAATACATAAGTTGATCACATAACAAGGCACTCTAAAGATTCCTCACAAAATTAGAATTAGCCGGTTCAAAAGTATCTGAGAAAATTGAAAGATTTTAGAACTTTTGGAGGCTAAGGGAGTATGGAAGCTTGCTGGAAATTTTTCACAAGGTAAGGAAGATGATAACATTTTTGGGCTTAAATGGAATTTAGAGCAAATTAAAAATAAGCCCTTAGATATAGGTCAAAAGGACGGATAGTTGGGATTGAATGGTGGAATTTGAAAAGATTAAGGATAAAATTTGAGGAGAGAGAGAAAAGATTCTGCTTCAACCAAAATGGCTTAGCACCCACACGTGTGTCACTTCCCCTTTTTCTTCATTTTTTTTAATAACCAAATAAATCTTTTCGAAATTCCAGATGGTGACAAGAGTCGCAATATGAGGCCTCCATTCGTGAGCCCATAATTTCCTCTTATTTCCTTTTTTTCTAATTCAAACAACTCGCCACGTGTTGGTTGTCGTTTTGTCCACATGTGCCACGCCATCTCCACATAACCCCAACATGTTATCGCCATGTCATCAAAAGGTGACCGTTAGACGCCGCATTATCTGTCATTTCGGTTGACACATCATCAAAATTGGACTGTTGAGTGCCACATCATCTGCCACGTTGGATGCCACTTCATCAACCTGCCACGTGTCAATGCCATGTTGGCTTTTTCTTCCAATCTTCTTTTGCTCATATCTTTCTTGTTTGAACTCTGATTTGAACGATTCAAAATACGTTGGAATCGTCTTTTCAAACTCTACAAGATAGACTCTTTGAAACATTAAAATTAGAGATGTCCACGGGGCGGGGCGGGGCCGGGGAATGGAATCCCCGTCCCCGTCCCCGCCCCCCATTTCATTCCCCGTCCCCGCGAAATTCCCCGTTTAATTTTGCGGGGATAGGGTGGGGATTCCCCGCGGGGAATTTTTCCTCGTTCTTTTTTTTTTTTGTTTTTTTGTTTTTATCTTTTTTATTTTTTAAATTTATTCTCAACCATAATAAAAATTATTTCTAAATGAATAATTTTCAATATAATTCTATTTAAAGTAAATGTTATAAAATTTCCTAATAAAAACAATAATATACCATAAGTAAAAATACTATAATATCGAAACAACTTAATTTCTAAAAATTCAAATTTCAATATTACAACATAGACTTTAATTTTTTTTTATAACGAAATAGTTTTAAACTAATTCCTACTATAGTTTTTTTTTTTTTAAAATTCTATTTATAGGTAATAATATATATATATATATATATATATATATATATATATATTATTAATAGGGGAATCGGGGCGGGGCGGGGAATATATTCCCCGTCCCCGTCCCCTTTTAGCCAACGGGGAAAAAAACTTCCCCGCTCCCTCCCCCATTCCCCGTGTAATCGGGGATTCCCTGCCCCGTTCGGGGCGGGTCCCCGCGGGTTAAATGGACATCCCTAATTAAAATAGTTAGTATAAAAATTTGAGTTTGTTATCATCAAAATATTTGGTTTGATTAAGGCCCTAAATAATGCGTATCATCATTGGTTTGATTAAGGCCCTAAAAATTTGAGTTTGTTATCATCAAAATATTTGGTTTAATTAAAATAGTTAGTATCTATCTTTTTTACGATGACAAACCACTCAATAATGCATATAATCTCAAATGCATTCTCTCCCTTTTTTATCATTAAAAAGATATAGACAAAAAAAATGCTCCACCTCAAACACATAAATAATGAAAAAAATGCTCTTCCTCAAAACAACATTCCAAAAAAATAAATGCTCCCGCTATTAAACAAAATTTTGCGATTAAATGCAAAGGATACCAAGTGCAAGTCTATTTTTACAAAATGCTTATTCATTTAAAGCTTTTGTAAGAATATCTGCTACTTGTTTCTTTGTATGAACATAATTAATGACAATATTTCCATTTTGCAAATGCTCTCTAAGATAATGATGTCTTATATTCATATGCTCTGTCCTAGAGTGCTTAATAGGATTTTTGGTTAAATTAATTAACCAGTATTATCACAAAAGATAGTACTTGTTCAAAATTTAAACCAAAATCATGCAAAGTCTATTTCATCCATAAGACTTGAGAGCAACAACTAGTAACAACAATGTATTCAACCTCAGTAGTAGATAATGCAACAGAATTTTGCTTTTTACTATACCAAGAAACTAAAGAGCTACCTAAGAAATGATAAGTTCCACTAGTACTCTTCATATTAGTTAAACTACAAGCAAAATCAACATTAGAATATGCAATCAAATCTAAAGATGCATTCTTAGGAAACCATAAACCTAAGTCAATAGTGTCAAGCAAATATTTAAAGACTCTTTTTACAGCATGCAAGTGTGATTCTTTAGGACAATATTGAAATCTAGACACATGCATACATTGAACATGATATCAGACGTACTCGCAGTTAAGTAAAGCAAGGATATGATCATACCTCTGTAAGCTTTAATAGCTACGTTTTTGCCTTTTTCGTCCTTATCAAGCTTTGTATCGAGGTCTCTGCTACTTTTGCATTGTCGAACTTAAACCTCTTGAGTAGATCCCTTATGTATTTTTCTTGATTGATGAAGCTTCTCTCTTAAGGTTGTTTGATTTGAAGCCCAAGAAAGAACTTGAGTTCTCCCACCATGCTCATTTCAAATTCACTATACATACACTTAGAGAATTCTTCACAAAGATAAGTGGCTAATTAGTAGCACCAAATATTATATCATCAACATAAATTTGAACTAACAAAATATTATTTTCTTTGGTTTTAATAAAAAGTGTAGTGTCAATTAGTCCCATTTTAAAACCATTATTAAGCAAAATTCACTCAACCGGTCATACCAAGCTCTAGGAGCTTGTTTAAGACCATAAAGAGCTTTATTTAATTTAAAAATATGATTTGGATTTTCAAAACTTTCAAAGCCAAGAGGTTGTTCAACATAAACTTCCTCCATTATAAAACCATTCAAAAATGCACTTCTCACATCCATTTGAAATAAGGTAAAATTTTTATGACACGCAAATGCAAGCAACATATGAATTGACTCAAGTCTAGCAACATGAGCAAAAGTTTCCTCATAATCTATTCCTTCTTCCTGACTATATCCTTGAGCAACTAACCTAGCTTTATTTCTAACAATATTACTAGATTCATCCATTTTTTTTCTAAATACTCATTTAGTACTTGTAACTGGAGGATCACTAGGACACGGAACTAACTCTCACACATTATTTATTTCAAATTGATTTACTCCTCTTGCATAACAATTAACCAAAACTCATCAGATTCAACATCTTTAAAAGATTCTGGTTCAATTTGAGACACAAAAGCAATATTATGTAATGCATTTAAAGAAGAGCGAGTTCTTACCTCTTGAGATACATCACCTATAATTAACTTCTGATGATGGTGAGTAGAATATCTCCAATCTTGAGGGAGAGTTTTCTCTAGCTCTTTTTGAGTCTCACTTGCTACTACTTCTGAGTCCTTATCTTTAATTCTTAGATCTTCAAATGGCCTTTCTAATTCATCACTAACAGACACTTTATTAATAGCAATATGTGTTTTTTCAAATACAACATTCATTGACTCCTCAACTATAAGAGTTCTTCTATGAAGGACTCTATATGCTTTACTACATGCAAAATATCCAAAAAATATGTTAATGTCAGCTTTTAAATGAAACTTTCCAAGTTTTCCTTTAAAACATTTGCAACCAAAGACTTTGAAATAATTGATATTTGATGTTTTATCATTAAAAAGCTCATAGGGAGTTCTATTCAAAACATGCCTTATTAAAACTCTATTCATAACATAAGATGCAATATTAATAGGTTTAGCCCAAAAATATTTTGGCAAATTATATTCATTCAATGTGGAGGTAGCTAATTCTTGTAAAGATCAATTTTTCCTTTCTATAACACCATTTTGTTGAGGTGTTCTTGGAGATGAAAAATCATGAGAAATGCCATTTTCTTCACAATTTTTTTTCAAAAAAAGCACTTTCAAATTCTCCTTCATGATCACTTCTAATTTTTGAAATCATAAAGACCTTTTCACTTTGAATTCTTTTGGAAAAGCTGATAACGATTTTAAAACTTCATCCTTATGAGATAAAAATAAAACCAAGTAAATCTAGAAAAATCATCAACTATAACAAAAGCATAATGTTTTCCACTTAGATTTGCAACTCTAGTAGGTCTAAAAAGATCCATATGTAATAGTTGCAAAGGCCTAGAAGTAGAAACCATTTTCTTTGGCTTGAAAGAAGACTTAGTTTGTTTACCCATTTGACAAGCATCACAAACTTTATCTTTTTCAAAGTTTAATTTTGGAAGATCTCTAACAAGGGATTTCTTATAAATATTTGAAATTAAATGCATGCTAGCATGTCCCAATCTTCTATATAGGGATGTCCATTTAATCCGCGGGGACCCGCTCCGAACGGGGCGGGGAATCCCCGATTATACGAGGAATGGGAGAGGGAGCGGGGAAGTTTTTTTCCACGTTGGCTAAACGGGGACGGGGACGGGGAATATATTCCCCACCCCGCCCCGCCTCGATTCCCCGATTAATAATATATATATATATATATTATTACCTATAAATAGATTTTTTTTTTAAAAAAAAAACTATAGTAGGAATTAGTTTAAGACTATTTCGTTATAAAATTTTTTTTAAGTCTATGTTGTAATATTGAAATTTGAATTTTTAGAAATTAAGTTGTTCGACATTATAGTATTTTTACTTATGATATATTATTGTTTTTATTAGAAAATTTTATAACATTTACTTTAAATAGAATTATATTGAAAATTATTCATTTAGAAATAATTTTTATTATGGTTGAGAATAAATTTAAAAAAAAAAAAGATAAAAAAAAACAAAAAAAAAAGAACGGGGAAAAATTTCCAGCGGGGAACCCAATCCCCACGAATTCCCCGCGGGGAATCCCCGCCCCTATCCCCGCAAAATTAAACGGGGAATTTTGCGGGGACGGGGAATGAAATGGGGGGCGGGGACGAGGACGGGGAATCCATTCCCCGGCCCCGCCCCGCCCCGTGGACATCTCTACTTCTATATCATAACCAAAAATCATCATGCCTCAGACAAGCATTATTATCTATAATAGGACAATCAATTAGATCAACAGTATAGACATTTGTATCTTTATTTCCAACAAATAGAATATATTTTTTCCATCACATGCATTTTCTATTATGCAATTTTTATCACTAAAAATTACCCTATAGCCCTTATCACATAACTGACGAATGCTCAATTAATCATGCTTTAACCCATCAACCAACAAGACATTCTCAATCAGAAAATTTGAACCATTACCTATGTTACCTTTTCCAATAATTTTACCCTTTTTGTCGTCGCCAAAGGTAACGAATCCTCCATATTTCTTTTCTAGGTATGTAAATTTTTGTGGTCCCAGTCATGTGTTTTGAACACCCATTGTCTAAGTACCACTTATTCTTTATTGATTTCAAACATACCTGAAAAAAAAAATAATTCTCAAGATGTAACCTTTGGTACCCAAATTTGTTTGGGTCCTTGGGGGATAGTCAACAAAAATTTAGGAATCCATCTCTTTTTATTTTCATTCATAGCATTGGATTTCCTCAATTTACATGTATAAGGTTTATGACCATGTTTTCCACATGCATGACAGACAATTTATGACATGGAGCCTTCTTTCACAAAATAATTAGTGAATTTCTTTTGCTTTTGGTGAGGTTTGTGACCTAAACTACTTTTATCAAAGATGCCTTGTTTCTTACCCATCATGATATCTAAGTTCTTTTTGCCATTTATAAATTTCACAAAGGTAGAGGATTCCTTCATTTTTATTTTCTAATATTTTATACTCCTCTTTTAAAGCATGCAAATTTGACTTAAATAAATCAAGCTCTTTTCTTAATGTCTCATTTTCCTCTTTTGAATTGTCTAGCTCAATTAATAAGTCATTGTTCTCATGAGCTATCCTAGCATTTTTCTTTCTAAGAGACATGTATTTGCAATCTAATTTTTCAAATTCATTTTTAATATCATTATAAACATCAAGCTTATCAAAAGTAGGGTTTTCAGGAATTACCTCGTCGTCCTCGTCGTCTCCAAAAGCCATAAAACATAGGTTGGCTACTTCTTCTTCACTGTCAAAATTGCTTTCATCACTTTCATCCCAGCGGCTTTCATGGCCTTCTTGTTCTTCTTTGAGGATGACTTTCTTTGAGGACATACCCACTTTACATGTCCAGGCCTTTTGCACTCAAAGTAGATGATGGAGTCCCTATTGGTATTTTTTCCTTTGTCATCTTGACTGTTGTTCTTCTTGGAAAAGTCTCTATTTCTGAAATGCTCATGGAACTTCTTGGTCAAGTAGGCGTACTCTCCATCATTTAATTCATCGTCACTTTTGGAGTCCTCTTGAATTTGAGTAGACTTTACTATCAGACTCTTCTTCTTTTTGATGTCATCTTCTATGTTTCCCTTCATAATTATCACATGCGTCATAAGAGATCCAATGAGCTCCTCCAATGGAAGTTTTGAGAGATCCTTAGCTTATTGAATCGCTGTCACTTTAACTTCCTCATTTTTTGGCAATGATCTAAGGATCTTCCTCGCATTCTCAAATATAGTGTATGTTTTTCCTAATCCCTTCAAGGCATTCACAATGTTTGTAAATCTAGTAAACATTTCAGAAATGGTTTAATTAGCATCCATTTTAAATAATTGGACCAACATGCTAACTTTCGATTCTTTAACTTGATTAGTCCCTTCATGAGTTACTTCAAGCATATCCCATATTTCTTGAGTAGAATTACATGCAGAGACTCGATTGAACTCATCAGGACATAAAGCACAAAACAAACAATTCAGGCTCTAAAATTTATTGCCACTTTCTTTTTATCTTCCTCATTTAACTCATTTTCATTTTTCGACACATCCTAATTAGCAACTGACTTAGTTGGAACTAAAGGACCCTAAGAGACAATTTTCCATAAATTGCAATCAATGAAAAGAAAATAAATTATCATCCTAGTTTCCCACCAAGCATACTTATTTCCATCAACTAGTGGTAGATTGACTCTCACTAAACCCATTCACTCCAGTATTTGTCATAAGCTCGAACAATTAAGTTTTTCAAAAAGGTAGAATTTTTTTTTTTAGAAAGAAAATTATTTTTGAAAATTTTTCTTTAAAAAAAACTTCAAAGATTTAACAAAAAGAATTTTTTAAAAAAATTCAAAAAAAAATTCAAAGTTTGAAAAGTAGAAAAAAAATGATTTTAAGAACCAATTTTCAAGGAAACAAATTTTCTAGTGAAAACAACTTTTAAAACACAAATTTTCAAACTTTTTTACTCAAAATAAGAAAATTCTAGATTTAATTAAAAAAATAGTTTTGAAATTCAACAAAAGAAAATTTCAAGCACCTTTTCAAAGAAAAAATCAAGCTACCCACTATGATACCAATTGTAGGATCTAAAGGCTACATTAGAGGGAGAGGTTGAATAGGGTTGTCCACCAAATTTTAATTTTAATTTTAATATAAAATTCTAAACTTTATTAAACAACAAATCACCAAAAAAAACTTCTAATTTAAGATTGATTTGCATTCAATAAAAATATTAATAAGAACTCAAGAACCAAAGCAAATAAATCCTAAATCATCCATTCTAAGACAATTCATTTTACAAAATTAAAGAGCGAAAAGTAAAAAGAAAAGGGAAAAAGACACCAAAGTTTTATAGTGGTTCGACAAATGGCCTACTTCACTCCCCAAGACTTCTTCTTGGGTATTTCACTAAGGGGTTGTTTGGCGTGCTGGTTTGGAATCAGAAACCCTGGGAATCCTTGGATGGAATCATAAACCATTGGCCAAGGTTGTATATGTTTCCACTCTCTCCTCAAAGATGGAATCCTTTTTAGACCTTCCATTCATGATCGAATAAGATAGTTCTCATCCTTTTGAATTTCCCATGTTTTAGTGGACTTGCTTTAAATACATTTAAGGTTGTTGTACGTTCTTTGTTTACACCAGAAGAAAAGGAAACCCACTCTCTTCTTTCTTCTTTTTTAGAATCGTCGAAGTCCTTGAAGACATAATAACAATTATGTTATGATGCTTGTTCGTTAAGAATTTTTTAGATCTCGTTAGATACAAATTGTTGAGCCCAACCAAAAAAGATTACTGTGTTTGGGGTGTAGACTAGGGTTACTGATTACTGTGTTTAGGGTGTAGGATTGGGTTTGACTAATTTGCTGAAACCCGTGTTTGGGGTGCAAGGTTGGGTTGGCTGGGAGGTTGTTTTTTTTTAACAATTTTTTTAGGCTGTTTTTTTTAGATCCATTTTTTGACTTGATAATTGTTTGTTGAATTACGCATCAATATTTTAACCAATTATGTGGATCAATTGTTCTAAGCATAGTCAAAAATGAAATATACTATGTGTTCTTTGTACAAGTATATTGATATCTCATTCACTCCATTTATGATGATATAAAATTAAATAACATTAGTAAGAACATATAATTAAAATAATTAATATGTGGAAAAGAATAATGATGTTGCTGGAGTAAAGGAAATCCATAATGGAAATGAAGGTTCGAAGTTCATAATATCTTAAGATATAAGTGAAAGGAATGAAAAAAAAGAAAGAAATAGCAGTAGTTGTCCAAAATACAAACTGAATTAAAATTAAGTAGTAGCTGAAGATGATAAAGGCATCGAGTTGTCGTGCATGGGGGATCAAATTCCAAGTGCTCTCCCTAAGACTTCCACACAGTAATCATACATCTAATCTAGGGAGAATGCAAAGACGGAATTCAACATCATACTATCCGACAGAAGGGTCTTTTCAACGATCATGCAGTCATGCCTTGTCATCTCAAGGATCGCCTTTAATTCTGCATATAGCTTGTTCGTGTGAGCTCTTTCAATGCAGTCCCTCTCAGATGACCACAATGCAATCGTCCCAATTTGTTCAACCGTTAAGTAGAACTTGTTGTTCAGGATGTCTAACATGTTGGACTCCGAGGGCATGCGTCTCCTCTTACTCGATCTAGATACTCCAATGTCTCTTGTTCGACTCGTGAGCGTAGCTGATGTGTCTTCCCCCACTGATGTATCAATTGGGGGTGGATCGCGAACGATTGTATCTTCAAATTTAGGGTTGAAGTCATCATCTAGGTCAATTGCAGCGTCCAATGCTATGTCAGCTCGAGTTTGTGCGCCTGCTTCCATTGCTTTATCCTTCCCAAATATGATGGCCATATCATTAAACTAGGGGAATGGCTTGCTCTGGAGACGTCACAACCTTACTAAGAAGAGAGTGGTTGTGACCACCACAGAGCAGACAGAGGCAAAGGCGGCACGGGAGTGTCGCCCGTATAGCCACGAGAGGGCCAAAAGAAGACAAGTGCCATGATGCAACTGAGGAGGATGGTGCATCATCTAACACACCAAAAAGAGTGGGCAACATTGGCAAGATGGGTGCACGCAAGATTGAGTGCAACTATGTTGTCAGGGGTGTCAGTGACAAGCTTAATGGGGGTGAGATGGGTCCCCGAGCCATAGCCTTGAAAGTTAGAGTTCCGTCATGAGTTTTGACGAGCGGCTATGGAGTTTAGTCTGTATATGGACAAGATGTAAGCTCGCCAGATTTCGTGTCGATTGGAGACCAGACAAGTGCTCCATGCTAGCGTATGATGCCTCGCAAAATTGACGTGCATGGGTGTCTAGCCAAGGAATCCCAGAATGTACTATAGAGGGAGGCACGATGTTGGCTCTCCACCACCCCTAAGCCTCATGGCCTAAGTGAGCCACCCCATGGCACATGCATGTGTGATGGCGTGAGCGAGCTTTTGCAAAATGAGTGTCTTGGACGTCTTCCTTGGAATGAGTATTCCTTGGACAGTGTTGGGCAGCACATGTGTGCTGACATTGCGCCCCTTCCCGTGGGCTAGAGGTAGGGATGTCCATTTAACTCGCGGGGACCCGCCCCGAACGGGGTGGGGAATCCCCGATTACACGGAGAATGGGGGAGGGAGCGGGGAAGTTTTTTTCCTCGTTGGCTAAACGAGGACGGGGAATATATTCCCCGCCCCGCCCCTCCCCGATTCTCCGATTAATAATATATATATATATATATATATATATATATATATATATATATATATATATATATATATTATTACCTATAAATATAATTTTTTTAAAAAAAAAAACTATAGTAGGAATTAGTTTAAGACTATTTCGTTATAAAAAAAAATTAAAGTCTATGTTGTAATATTGAAATTTTAATTTTTAGAAATTAAGTTGTTTCGACATTATAGTATTTTTACTTATGGTATATTATTGTTTTTATTAGGAAATTTTATAACATTTACTTTAAATAGAATTATATTGAAAATTATTAATTTAGAAATAATTTTTATTATGGTTAAGAATAAATTTAAAAAATAAAAAAGATAAAAACAAAAAAAGAACGGGGAAAAATTCCCCGCGAGGAACCCGATCCCCGCGAAATTAAACGGGGAATTTCGCAGGGACGGGGAATGAAATGGGGAGCGGGGACGGGGACGGGGACTCCATTCCCCGGCCTCGCCCCGCCCCGTGGACATCTCTAGCTAGAGGTTCCGATATAGGGTCCGATAGCGGCCAGCGATGCAAGAATGACTCGACATGGACACGGAATGGTTCATGCCATGATATGACTCAAATGGATGGATGTTCGAGAGGCCCGATTATGAAGACAACCCATGATTATGAAGACGACCCACAATTTCGATAGCATGTTCGAGCGAGTGGCTAAGTCAGATGACCTCCCGAGGCTCGGGATGGCATCTTTATTCATTAGTGGGACCCAATAGTTTTTGGTTTGGATGGTATTCGCCCATGATGTCTCAGTTTGTATTATAATGCCCTGAAAAGCTTCGATTTGCATTATTTGCACCCGGTAAGCATTATAATCACTCGATAAGTCCCGATAAGTGCTGGAATCACTCGGTAAGCTCCAAGTGAGCGTTTTAAGCCTTTTTTGGCCCAACGAAGGGTCCAAACACGTCTCGGTGAAGTTTCGAACTGATGTGGAAGCTTTGTGGACATGTTTATGAGTTCAAAGATGGAGTGTGAAGCGACTAAGTGTTTTAATGACCTTGGCCCAGTGTAGAGGCAAGGTTGAGCCTTGGGACTTGGCCTAGAGTAGAGGCAAGTCGGCTAGAGTCACGTTTGAATGAAAATACACGTACGGGTGACGTGTATGACCAAGTTATATTCCACTGCAAGATAAAAGAAGCTTGGTTGAGGATGAATAACCTAGCCTAAGGTCTGACGAAGCCACAAAGGATGGACGAAAAGTAGATTGGGGCTTGAGCTCCCCTTAAGGCTGGCCATGATGAGGCGAAACATCATGGCGCTACACGGTTGGAGAGGTACGACCGTGACATCTAGCACCTAGGTGACTCTACATCATAATATTTTAACAAACATTAGTTGTGTTGATATTCTACTGTTTAAACAATAATAATTATAAGAATATATCTCTTCTTACTTTCACCCATGCATCAAATATGTCCATCTTCGCCTCGATGCATTTGAGTTCCTCGTTCCATCCAAACCCACTGCAAGCAGAGCCCAACACCTTAGCAATTGATTGGTATTACTTCTTCAGGATTCTCACCCTAGACTCTGGATGTGGGTTGACTTGTATGTCGCACCCCAGGATTTTCTCATTCATCGTCTTCTGGACCTGAACCAAAAACCTAGGCCTGAAAGTGCCATTATTGGCACTGATAACACTAAATTAATGTTATATTTATGCCTTATTAGCTAGTTTTATGCTATAAATGTGAGCTTTTATGTCCATTATTTGTTAATTTCAAGAATCCGAGCAATTTCAACCGGAATTATGAATTTTGGAGCTTTATGTTGAATATGGAGCTAATTTAGAGCTTTTGGAGGAGCTAAGGAGAAGAAGAGAGGGTGCACAAGTTGCTGGGTCCGAGAGGACAGTGTTGCAACGCTGCCTTGTGGCATTACAACGCTAGAAACACGCATAAAAGAGAGGCTCCGTCTGTAGCGTTGCAACGCTACCTCTGTACCTTCAAGGGAACGACAACGTTTTGGGATAGCGTTGCAATGTTGTCCCTAGCGTTGCAACGCTGTCACAATTACTGCTATTTATTATTTGCTTCGTTTTCGAATTAAGAGAGGCCATTTAGGGTTTTAGACTCTCAATTTCGATTCCTACTCTCTTGGGACATGTAGCTACTGATTGGTGGTGTTTGGGAGCAAAGTTCGAGGCTCGGGAGAGTGGATTTCAAGACGAAAGTCGGGTTTTCAACGTCGATGGTCTTATCTCTGTCTTTCTTCACTCTTTTCTTGAACCTATTTGCTGTAATTCAGAGGATTTTGTGTTGTGATCTGAATATGTTGGGCTAAATTTGTATTTAGGAATTAGGAGCATGATTAGGTTTGGTTTTATGTTGTAATTGACACTTTAGCCATTTAATTTACTTGTTATGTTTCATTTAGTTGGTTTGTGCTTAATTCTTTGTATTAACTGGCCATTAGTATGCTGAATTAGTCCTAAATTGAGCTCGACAGAGGATGTTTAAGGTAGACTTAGTCCAATTAACACCCCTAGATGGCCTAAGTGACATAGGAACAATAATTGAAGGGTGAGGCTAAAGATGAGCAGGCTTAATCCAATTAGCTAATCAATTAACGCTAAGGACACTTAGGTAAGCAATTAGTTAAGCATGTTCGAATGAGACCGACAGAAGATTTCGACCGGTTAGCTCTAGGTCTATGAAATTGGCAAGGCGTAATTAAATGGCAGGTTAAAATTCTCATAAAATCAACCTAAGAGTGCTCGGCTTCCCTAAATTCCCCTTAATCGGTACCTCCTCCCATTTTATCTTACTTTCTAGGATTAGATTATTTCCTTATTTTCCTCTTGCACTCTGTTCTCTAAATAAAGTAAAGTAAGATTATTCGAGATAATTAATTGAATTAAAAACCAACCCTAGTGGATGCGATACTCGATATTTACTTACTATTTTATTATTACTTCGATCGTGTGCGCTTGCATGTACACCGATCAGGCATGCCATCCACCTACATGCACGAGTTGCAACAAGCACTCCACCAATACTGCATCTTCTTCTGGTGCCCATATATGCTTAGGGTATTTTGATCCAGACAACGATTCTGCCATCTGAAAAAGCACGTGTGTTTGGATAACATAATTCAATCATAGAAAACATTCTAGAGGTATAGGATAGCATTCGTGGACAACATTCGTGATTAAGAAATTCATTAATTCATTTCATATTAACGTTATTTACACACAAAGAACCTTTGGACAAAACATATTTGAATATGGAAAAATGCATCTACATATACATAACAACACAAAATAGTTTGACAACAAGAGTCCATGTTGATGAATAGTCAATTGGCATTCCAGTCTGACCACATTTGGTTTGAGAGGTTATCCCTCCACTTAGTCCAGGCATCCGTTGTCTCCATAAAGGCAATGTTGTTTATGCTCATCTCATTCGAATGGGGATCGACAGGGTTTGCCTCTTTAAAAGTGGGATCTGGTCCCATCTCCCTGATGATCAAGTTGTGTAGCAAACAACATGCAGTTATCATCTTACACTAGACTTCGACGGGATAGAAGGACTTTCCTTGAAGGATTGCCTATTGCCCCTTTAGCATACTGAACGCCCTCTCGATGACATTTCAAGCGGATGAGTGTGATGTACTCAACCCTACCACAAGTGGCTTAGGCACCTCCTAAACACACACAACACACCTAGTACATACACAAAGAATCACTCAAGGGGAAGAAGAAAGGACTAACCTTGATGGTCAAGCTTTGAACAGAGAGAAATTGTTCTCGATCCAAAGTTGAAACCCTGTACAAGTTTGAAGACCAATCAAGCTTGAAGGTTTCTAGGGCACGGAAGATCTAAAGCAAGAAAATGCACAAGATATGCTCACGATTTGGAGCAAAGAAACAAGGCTCAATGGCTCTTTGATTCATCCATGGAAATCCTCCCTCTCAAATGTACAAGTATGACTTTTAAATAAGACTTGGAAATTAAAGCCAACTAAAGGTAAAAAACGAAAAAAGACAACTCTAAACTAACCTAACTAGAATAGTGTTTAAAACAAGCTAAGTTAAGTTACAACTAAATACTCTAACTATTGTGTATGACCTTTATGGGCCTTGGACATACAAATATATTTTACAATTAAAGTCCAAAAGAATGATGCAATAAGAATTACATGAAAACATGCTTTAAGAATTAAACCCTAAATAGTGTTTAAATTGATGCTATCGGTTTTGATGTTTTCATGATGCTTTGAAGCTTTGTTTCTCCACTCATTCTCCTTCCTCATGAAGCTTGATACTTTAAATATTGAAACAGAGATCTCCTTCTTCATTGGTTGGCCCTTGTGGCATGATGTGGCTTGATTGAAGCATATCAGAGTGTCTCATGTTAAACAGCTCTTTCGGGCTGGTTGGTGGATTCCCTCCTCTCCAATCGGTCAGGTGGTAACGTTGTCAATATGGAGCTAGAAATCCTCGAATGATTAAGTCTTCCATAATGTACAGGTTCTACGGCCATTAATTGGCCTTTCACATTGATATTGAATGCACTATATGCTGCTACCACTTCCTCAAACATGTCATCAGACTTGTGTACAACCCCACTAATGCCATGTATTTGTATATGTCATTCATACCATGTGATATAAATACTGAACCTACGCCCGATAAATACAACATAGAACTTCTTCTCCCCATAACCCTAGTGTAGAAAATATTATTAGTCGAAACAAACATGTAACTATTAGGATTTATGCCCTAAAGCCTCGTAATTAATAATTTATTTAATAATTAATAATAATTTTGATTATTTTATTTGCTGTAAGCCCTAAACTCTCTTTTGATCATATTGTGCTCATATATGATGTTTTGACATATGCAAATTGATATAGGTTGAACTAAAAGATGTCGTGATGGGATTTGGGAATCTTTGGATTGTGAACTATAATGTGTATAAAGCTTCATAAGGAGATAGGTAAGCCATTGAATAAGCATATTAAGAGTTGAATTGAAGTAAGTTAAGGTCATTAACAAGTTGGGTAAATTTTAGGTGCATTATGTATTGAGTGAAAGGTCTTATTTCTCACAAACTTAAGTAAAGTTGGCTAAATGTGTTAGGTGAATTTATTGGCTTGTTTTGGTGTTTTAAAAAAAGGGGATTAAGATGTAAATGAGGAAGTAGGAGCTAGCAAAAATTTGTGAAGCCACGGATTTGTCTTTGGAAAGTAGGTGTTGTCCAGCTGGAAGCTTTTGGAAGAGGATCAACTTCAAACAGCCATATCTCTTAATTTACTGCACCAAATTCAATGATTTTGAGTCAAAATCTCATAAATTGAGTGTAGAATACGACAGTGGGCGGCTGTTTTGAAAATACGAAGAGGAAGGAGGTGAAAATTGCAGAAAACCGAGAGGTGTTCACAGTTCTCGGGTAGCAGAATAGTGTGGAGAAATCAGTTTCTTTTGAGCTCTTGAGGAGGAATTAGAAGCTGAAACTTTGAGGTAAGTAAGCTAAGATATTGTACTTGAGGTTTATCAAAAAATATTAGGTGGTTGTTTTGCTAAATTTTGAGGAACCCAAGCTGAAAGTTGAACCTGGAATTTTAGGTGCAAGAAAAAAAAAACTGCTAGCAAGAAAATGTGAAGAAATCAGTTTCTTTTGAGCTCTTGAGGAGGAATTAGAAGCTGAAACTTTGAGGTAAGTAAGCTAAGATGTTGTACTTGAGGTTTATCAAAAAAATATTAGGTGGTTGTTTTGCTAAATTTTGAGGAACCCAAGCTGAAAGTTGAACCTGGAATTTTAGGTGCAAGAAAAAAAAACTGCTAGCAAGAGATTGAAGGAGATGTGCTTCCATTTCTATATACCTTACACCCAAGTGCGTATGGTTATTATGAATTGAGTTATGAGACTGAATTAGATATGTTTTTAAGGTGTATAAGGAAAGGAATTAATGTTATTAATTTCTTTTTCAGGGCAAACGAAGATAGGAATAGCTTATAATCCTTGGAACCCTTTTGGTGATTGTGAGTGACTCTATTTTAGAACTATGCTTGACCTTTGTTTTTCTTCAAAAGCATAAATGTTGATCATTGAAACATGCTTGACTTACTTTTGTATATTTTTCATGGAGCTTTTAATAGAATGTCATTGATGAAACTTAAGCATGATTTGAATTAGTTTGTAACTACACATTCAAGCATGGAAACTAAATTATGGAAGTATGACTTCCTTTAGAAAATGCCTTGTGTAAATCCACTTGGAAACATGTTTAGAAAGGAAAAGTGCAAATGTTGAGAATTTGTTGTTTGTGTTATCAAAACATGATTTTCAAGGTAATCAAAGTATGCCTCGGTATGTTGTTAACCCCCAGTACTGAAGGACATTGAGAAGGTACTTGGGAGGGAGGAATCATGATTTCCGATACTGAATGACAAAGAGAAGGTATTCGGGTAGTAACTGGTCTAACCCCAATACTGAAGGACATAGAGAAGGTATTAGGGAAGACCAGTGTGTTCAATGGCATTCCACGTGCACGTGAGAGAGGTATGAACGTTGTTGGTATAGAGATGACTCTACCATAGCTAAGGTTTGAAAGTGGTATCATGTTATGAGTTTTATAGTTATGAGCTTCTACGCTTTTGAAATGTCTATTCTTCAGTATGGTACTACATTATGAGTTTCTATGCTATACATAACGTGGTGACTTAAACCTGTAAATGGGTAGCATGGTTTGATTATGCTTACAAATAAGTGATAAGTTATCTCTAACTTGTAGCTTGTCCATCATTATGCTTCACCTTTGAGCTTATAATGTTTTTAAGATAGACACTCACTGGCTTTCCAGATAGCAGACGAGTTCCTGGTGCTTAGCCTTGACAAGACCTGTTTGCCACCACGCCGTTTTAGCTCCTTGTATATACACTTTCTTATGTATATAGTTTGTAGTAAAAGCATTTTAGCGGGGTTGTAATAACTATAAAATGTTATGACTTGTTAAAGAACATAGTACTGAAAGTGAATGTGTCTTGCTCATATGTGTATTTGAGCGTTTCAAACTTACTTGTTCAAACGTGTTGTGTTGCCTTCATTTTCAGGTATATGTTGGGATGGTCAGGGAGAGTAGTAAGAGGGTTGATTGTCTCTGTCTTTACATCTCTTCCTAGGTTAGGCAAGTAAGCTGGGAAGGGGTGTGACATTTGCAATATAATATTATCCATTATATGAAAAATCCAAGGTTATTAGTGTAATCTTGAACAGTATGTGGTGTACAAGAGGATCATGTTCAAGAAATAACCTAAAGGGTCATAGTATATGGATAAGGTTGGGTGCCTTATCCTAGTAACACTATTGATACGGCCCACTTTGTAATAGTTACAATTGATTTGATCCAAATCATTCATGTGGAGACATGTGAGTGGGGGTATCTTATACAATAAGTTTGTATAAGACTGGACCATGAAATATTTAATCTCTCTTTATAAATCCGTTAATTGAGAAGATTAATATTTCATCAGGATGATCATATGTGACTCGATCTTAATCTTGAGTGAGTTATGAACTCCTGCCTGTGAGGGCTTGTCCTTTGATTTGCATGGGTGAGAGTGGCTTTTGTAGCCAATTCAATATGCCTACCATTTTGGAGACTTGACCAAATAGGGAGCTGGGAACATAATCTCACAATATGGAATTCACTCTTTCCCATATAGGGTAAGTAGATGAGTAGTTCCCTTAAGTGATGATTTCGAGACTTGAACAATGGGGCCCCACCCTCTCATTGGCCCGAGAGGGACTTAGTTTATAATTAGATTATAAACAGATTATTCATTAGAGAATCAGTGATACTTCAGGTGCAAGATGTAATTATAGGGGTAAAACGGACTTTTGACCTAGCTGTAATTACAAACAACTCGTGAAGGATCGACGTGCATGTAATGATTATATCTATGGACACAACTTGTCCTACAGTGCATAAGAGTACAACTCTAGATCTATAGTGGAGTGACCCTAGAGTTAATGAATGAAAATTGATTAATTAAAGAGTTTAATTAATTAATTTTGTATCATTGGAGCTTATAATCTGTAGGTCCATAAGGTCCCCTTGCTAGCTCATAGTAACACTAAAAGGTCAATTTAGTTTAAAGAAAAATTTGAAATGTTCAAATTAATATTTAATTTGAAGTGTTCAAATTAATATTTAATATATTAGATATATTAAATAAAAGAGGAAAATATATTTATTGTATTTGATACATTAAATATTAAAATAATTAATGTATATTATATACATTAAATAAAATATATTTATTAAATTTGAATTGGATTCAAATTAGGAAATAAATGTCGTAGGAGAATTTTAAACGGTTTGAATAAGATTCAAATTGATTAGATAAATGTATTTAATATATTAGATATTAAAATATATTATTTAATTATTTTCCCTAGACCACTATAAATAGGACCCTAAGGGTGAGCCATTGTGAATTCTTCACAACACACATCTCCTCAATAGAGAGAATTAGAGATTCTCTCTAGACCTCTTCCTCTCCAATCCCTTGGGGATTTTCTTTCAAGAGGCTCCCACAAGCCTTGGTCCTGTGTTCGAGTCATAGCCAGGAAGACTTTGTGGAAAAGATAAAGATCCGCCAGAATATTCTCCATAATATTATTTTCAAGGTATTTATTGCTTAACCTTTGTATTTTAGTTTAATTCTAAATAAATCAAAGACGATTCCTATGCTTCCGCTATGGGTATAATTCGATTATTCCCTTCAGTAACAACATCTATCTTTTCTAACGTACATAAATGAGAAACCTATTTCAAACATAATGGGTTACAAAATTGGAACTCTATTTAAGAAATTAAAAAATTAGAAGTCTATTTAAGAAATTAGGGAATTTAAAACTCCATTTCACAAAGTATTTAGAAACTTATTTTTGAAAGTGTATTTTAGAAATTAAAATATTGGAGGTCTATTTAAAAAATTAGGAAATTTAAAACTCCATTTCACAAACTATTCAAAAACCTATTTTTGGAACTATATTTTAGGAATTAAAATATTGAAGGTCTATTTAAAAAATTAGGAAATTTAAACAAAATTTTGCGGCATATTTTGAAACATATTTCAAAGATAAATGAGTTAAAAAAATTGGAACTCTATTTTAAAATTAAAATATTGAAAAAAGAGAGAGGAAAATATGGGTAGAAACAAAGTTCTTTTTTATTATTAAAACAAAATTGCACAAATTATACTGACAGTTTTCAAGAAAATGAACTTTTTTTCCTCAAAACAAATTCACCTATTAAAAACAAACAAAAGTTTTTTTTAATACAAAAACTGCACAGATTTCGTGTGTTTTGAAATTGGTGTGTTTTTTTAGTATAAAATGCATTTTTTCCTTGTTTACTTCAAATGCATTAGAACCCACATATAATAACAAAGTTATTTTTTTTATAAACATAAATTGCAAAATTCTAATGAACTTAATCCGTTTTCAAGAAAACAAATTTTGTCCTCAAATGCCTCGATTGCATTAAAATCCACCTATTCAAAAAAATAAAGTTTTTTTTAATGCAAAAAACTGCACAAATGGTCCATTATTTTAAATTGAAGTCTGTTTTTTTTTTTTTTTTTTTTTTTTTTTTTTTTTTTTGTATAAAATGCATTTTCTCCTCAATTGCTTCAAGTCCATTAAACCACACATATTCTAATAAAAAAGTTTCTTAACTAGAAAAAAAACTACACATAATTTTTTGTGAAAATGCATTTTTGTCATAACATGCTTGAATTGCATTAAAACCCACATAATCAAATAACAAAGAGTTTTTTTTTTTTTTTAAACACACAAATTATGATTAATGTGATTAGAGTGTGATAGAGAATGTGAAAAGAAAATAGAAAGTGAAACAACAAAAAGTAGTATTATACGAATAGCAAAACTAAAGTACATAACAAAGTGAAAAAACAAATAAGTAAACGCAAGTTTCAAAAAAAGTTAGTCAAGCCCAAATTGTCTACTACATTTCACCCAATTTGTCTACTACATTTCACCCTAACTTTCATAACATGAGCACAAATATATAGATCTAAACAAAATTGCACAATAATGAAGGTAATTAAAAAACATAACAAAACTTCTTGCTCAAATTACAAAATGTGGGTAAAGATACTAGCAAACAGTACTTCATCATATCGAACAGAAAATAGGGTAGACAAACATGCTATAAAGGAACTAAAAATCATCGAGAGACGATGTTAGGCCAAGAGTGTCACACAATAAACCTACAATGGCAAGGAAAAAAACATGAATGTAAAACCATGAAATAGTAGAAATGAAACACGTATGGAAATATTGTACCTTTCAAACTTTGGCCCAATCCTCCACTTTGTGCTACTTGAAGTTGTGAACATGGAATGTCGGAATAGTGAAATTAAATCCATGTAACCCGAGCATGAGATGGAGGAAACAAAAAGAATGAAATTAGTTCACCAATAAGACTAGACAAGGGAATAACAATATAACACATATTATGAATGAGAAGGAATGGAAGGAATGAGTGTTTAAGAATAGAACTCACCAACAGCCACCTCAAGGATAGTCGATGGAGAAGATAGTGCGTTTAGTGAGGCCAAATGACATATTTATAGAAGGAGGAACTCATTAGTGGAAAAATGAAATAGTGTAATAATGGATGAACTAATCACTCAACTACCAATTAAATGAAGTAAATAACAAGTACAATAAATTAAAAAGAATGGATTAAAATAATTGGATGTGACTTGGAAATTAATCTCACCATGAACTACCACATCCACGAGTACATAAAAAAAACAAATAACATTACTTTACGTTTGTAGAGAACAATCACATTAATGGCAGTAGTTGAGTTGGGATGAGAATGAGTTCAGATGATAAACGAATTTATTACACACCATTCATGTAGGCCCCGTTTGATAACCATTTGATTTTTGGTTTTTGGTTTTTAAAAATTAAGCCTATAAATACTACTCCCACTTATGGTTTTACTTGTTTTGTCATATACTTTTTGCTTATATTTTAAAAAACCAAGCCATGTTTTGAAAACTAAAAAAAGTAGTTTTCAAAAACTTATTTTTGTTTTTAGAATTTGGCTAAGAATTCAAATACTTCCTTAAGGGAGATGAAAACCATTATAGAGAAATTGGGAAAAAACAAGCTTAATTTTCAAAAATCAAAAACCAAAAAACAAATGATTATCAAACGGGGCCGTAGTAATTGATTTCAAAACCAAAAGCACAATAAACTAAAATAAATAGCAATGCTTCCACTTTAAAAAACAAAAAAAACAAGTTGAATTTCGATTTCATCATGAACACAAAGCACAACAAACGTAAGTATTTTTTAAAACCAAATTTAAGATAAAAGTAGGAAGCCAATGAAGTTACCAAAAAAAAAAACTAGGAATAAAAATTAGGACGCCTCAGGTTTGGAATCTGATCATGACTTGGTTCACATATATCAATATTAATTTCATCATCACAATAAAAATGTGCAGTAGACTTAATCATCAGAAGACAAGAATAAGCAATTTGGTTTACTCATCAGATCATAGTCAGCATACTATGCTAACTTTTCATCACAAAAACTGGAATGTTAAGCAACAACAAATGAAGAATCAATTAATTTGAAGTTAAAAGGGGCGTTAGACATCAATACTCATCATGGAATGAAAAGCTAAAATTTGGAGCACATAGATTCCTCACCATCGACCTAAAAATGAAAAAATCAAACCTATTAAATGAAGAACAAAGAAGCCCCCACCAAGCTCCGCTGCACCCAAAAGTCATTCTCTCCTACCAGGCCCCGTCAAGAATTTTTACCGAGTGATGAAGTATTGCGACCCCAAAACGAGAAGAAACTACCAAGGACGTTGTTGCATGGAAGGAAATGACACTCAATCACAATCTACTATTTGAGGCACCCAGTCGAAATCTATTCTTCGAGGTAGCAAGAGAGAGGTTTTGGGGCGTTTAGAGAGGCAAGGGAGTGGGCTTCCATTTTTCTGAACATAGAGGATAAAGTTTCAGTGGAAGGGAAGAAATCGGATATTAAACCCATGAAACAATGGAAGGTAAACACATGAAAAATCAGATCCATGGATGTAGATTTAAGAAAGGGGGTAGATCTAAAGAGAACAGAGAACAGAGAAGAGTCAGATATGGAGAAGAAGATGTTAGATCCAAACCCACGGTTAGGGCTACAACTAAAAGGGGAATAGGCGAGACATGTTCGGCAAAAAGGTTTCAGAATGGAGGACCAAAAGAAGATGAAATTAGGGACGTGAAAGAGGGGAAGAAAGGCAAGAAGGAAGATATGAGGGAGAGAGAACAAGTGAAGGAGAGATCAAAATAGTTCGTGAAACCCGCTGTGTTTACCCTATGTAAACTATAGGGTTAGTTTTTCCACTAGTGTTAGGAAACCACAAGCCCAAACATGGGTTTGGGTTTCAAACCCAAACCCACTCCATTCCACTATTGCAGGTGAAAACCAAACCGACATGTCCCTTTTTTCTTAGGCTAAAGAGAAACCAAAGATCCTTTTCATTGGTTCAGGATCAAACCAATTTCTTTTTCTCACAACCCAAGGTATACCCCACACCTTAATACAAATCTCAATAAACAAAGAAAAATAAATATCACAAGAATGCCTCTCAATAGGCAAAATACACAAGTTGATCACACAACAAGGCACTCCAAAGATTCCTCACAAAATTACAATCAGCCGGTTTAAGAGTATGTGAGAAAATTGAAAGAATTTAGAACTTTTGAAGAGCTAAGGGAGTATTGAAGCTTGCTAGAAATTTTTCAAAAGGTGAGGAAGATGATAGCATTTTTGGGCTTAAAAGAAATTTATAGCAAATTAAAAATTAGCCCTTAGATCTAGGTCAAAAGGATGGATGGTTGGGATTGAATGGTGAAATTTAAAAAGATTAAGGATAAAATTTGAGGAGAGAGAAAGAAAAGATTCTCCTTCAACCAAAGTGACTTACCACCCACCCGTGTGTCACTTCCCTTTTTCTTCATTTATTTTTTAATAATCAAATAAATCTTCTCGAAATTCTAGATGGTGAAAAGTGTCAGAATATGAAGCCTCAATGCGTGAGCCTAGAATTTCCTCTTTTTTTCTTTTTTTTTTAATTCAAACTCACCACATGTCGCGTTGTCGTTCGTCACGTGTGCCACGTCATCGCCACATCACCCCAGCACGTCATCACCACAACATCCAAACGTGACTGTTAGACGGCATGTCAGCTGGCACATCATCAAATTTGGACCGTTGAGTGTCACGTCATCAACCGCCACATGTCAACGCCATATCAGTCTTTTCTTCCAATCTTAGTTTGCTTATATCTTTCTCGTTTGAACTCCGATTCAAACGTTTCAAAATGGGTTGGAATCGTCTTTTCGAGCTCTACAGAATAGACTCTTTGAAACACTAAAATATTTAGCACAAAATTTTAAATTTATTATCATCAAAATATTTGGTTTGATTGGAGTCTTAAAGCTAACAAAGAGTTCTAGAGGCATTTTTTCCATTGAAAATGATAAAATGTTTGTGAAATTTGGATGACATTGACTAATTCGAGTCTAAAAATTTTATGGCTGTATTTTTGTAATTTATTGTTCAATGATTTTTTAATTATTTTATAATTTGTGTACTTTTTTCATTATATGCTAACTTTTTTTAATAAAAAAAATCTTTATAATTTAGAAAGGTAATCAAATATGTATCTATTTTTGTTGGCTTGTTTAAAAGTGAAATCAAATTAAATGAATGATAGTGTTGTAAGAGAATAGTTTATCTCGAGTTTCAGTTTAGCATGTATAAATTATCTAAACTTTTTGAATTTATTAAACTGCTCTATTTATTTTTCTCTATTTAGCATATTTTTCGGCATTCCATTTCTAATATTAGTGATTGAAAAATGTGTTAAAAATGAAGTATAACACAACAAATATGTTATAACACAACAAATTTAAGTAGCTCACATAATGCAAAGAAAAAAAAGGAAAAAAAAGTAGCTTTACTGTAATACAAATAACAAGCCAACAAAAATAGTTGCATTTTTTATTACCTTTCTAAATTATAAAGTTTTTTTTTTAAAAAAAAAAGTTAGCATATAATGTAAAACAATATCCAAATAATAGAATAATTAAAAAAATAATGTAACAATAAATTACAAAAATACAACCATAAAATTTTCAAACTCAAATTAGTCAATGTCATCCGAGTTGCACAAATATTTTATCATTTTCATGGAACAAAGGTCTGTAAAACTGTTTTCACTTGATTCAATTTAAAATCAACTCAAATTTACCTAGTTAACATTGCTTTTCTCCAAAAATCATACTAAAGTAGCAAAAAAAATTATGCATGAACAATTTTCAAATGGAGTGTCTAAATTGATTCAGGTGTAAATTGATACAATTATAAGTCTCACGTGTGAACTAACGATTTTTTAATAGAAAGTAACATAGGGTGTAAATTGATACACTTACGAAAGTTCAGGGTTTTAATTGGTACAAATATTAGTTTAGGGTTTTAATTGATATAACCTCCAAAGTTCAAGGGTATAAATTGATTTTTTTCCCTTTAATATATTAATGTTTAATTCATATAGTATTAAAAATGTAACAATTATTGTTTAAGCAAAATTTATGGACAGATAAAAAATTTGTAGCTAAATATGGGGAGTGAAGAATATTGGAAAGGTAAAGGTTTGAGAAGGAAGTAGATGTACTATTGCCGGAATGTGTAACGTTTAGAGTCTGTCCATGGCCAACAATAACAGTGTTTTTACCATCAGTGGCAGATCTAGAATTTTATGTCAGGGGGAGCATGATATATTTTATATTAGTTTGTTCAATAGCAAATATGACAGATATGTTTTAGAATAAAATACTATTTTGGTTTGAACTTTGAATTTCATTCTATTTCAGTTCATGTACTTTCAAATAGATCTTAAATTAGTCCTTATCGTTAGTTTGAAGTTAATTTTTATTGAACTTGGTACAATAATAATAAAAATTTCAATCGAAAAAAAGACACAATGTGATATGATTCCAAAATTTATAGAGTAAAGTTTAATAAAGACTATATATATATAAACAAATATAGTAGGGACTAATTTTAAGATTTATTGAAACTACATAGACTAAATTTGGACATTTGAAAGTACAATAAATAAAATAAAACAAGTTCAAAATACAGAGAACAAAATCATATTTTAACATATTTTTTTATATAAATATATATAAAAAAATTAAACTTGAAATAATAATTATAATTTTTTGCTATTTAATAATTATAACTTTTGTTTTATAATAATTATAGTTTCTTAAACAATTAATTATTGAAATATAATTTACTAAAACATATCTAACGAAATCTTGGTAAATAAAAACGTTGTTTATATAAGTAGCAACTGGGTTATATCATGTTTCTCCCATTAATGAAGTTCTATTTAAAAAAATAAACAAAAAAACAAAAAAATGGTATATGTTTCTTTAAAAAAAAAAAAAAAAAAAAGCAGGGTTATGTAAAATATATTCGAAAAAAATGGGGTTATGTAAATGTGTTGTCAGTTACTTGGAAGGTTAGATTTGAATTTTGAGGGAAATTTTACATACACATACACTAATATATAATATAAATATACAAAAAAACTGATTGCCACAAAAAATTATGCTCTTATGAGGATTCGACCCAGGCATGCGATGGGGGGTAAGAAGGGTGTTCACCACTGCAACGGAACACAATTTCTTATAATTAGGTCAACTATGCAATAGTAATAACATATATCCTAAAGTTTAGAAGCCCCCTCAGGCTTATTGTAGATTTGCCTCTGTTCACCATTGTAGTTGTTTGTAAGACTCAGATTGGCCAAATCATTTATCATGTGTGCATTGCATCCACTGTCAGATAACCAAAAATTATTAAAATTGGGAGATTGTGAAGTCATGGTATTATCTACCACTACTGTTATTTGAGCCGAAGGATGATGGCCTTGAAAAGAAAAATTAATTCTATTGTAACTGTTCACACGAGATTTCAACAAACAAATTTAATACGTGTAAATGAACTTAATTTCTATTGATTTGTGTAGTGGAGTTCAATATCTAATATTTGATCATCCGATTCTTTCTCTCAAATATACATTTGTTTCTAGGGTTTTGCAACTTGTTATCAAACGTAGATTTGTCTTGAGGGCTTTGTAGATTGTTCTTAAAGGTGAAGTTGTCTCACGGTCTTTGCAGCTTGTTCTCGAGATTGAGTCTTCAGGTCGTGATGTCTTTTGACCTTTGAAGTGTTTTGGTGTTCAAAGAAAGTTTAATCTTCAAGAGCTTAGAGAGTCTTCTAATCTTTTGTTCTAAATTCTCTCTAAGTTCACCTTTTGAGATTTTTAACTTTTGAACCCTTGAAATGAAGCATAACTCTCTTATTTATAGAGTTTTCCATGAGCATGTAAGCTTTGGCTTAAATGGCTTTTGGCCCAACCATTAGATTTGGGCTTTGTTGGCTCTGCGTCTAACTATTGGGCTTGTTGGCTTTATGCCTAACCTTTCAAATTTAAGCTTTATTTAAGCTTGACCCAAATACAATATGGCCCAATTTGATCAAACTAAATTTACTTGCATGAATGCTAGCTTGGATGCTGTTATTTGAGGATCATATGGAGATATTTTAGCTGCCAAGCGGAAAAATTATGGTCTATTCTAATCCCCTCTTCATGTGGAATTGGGCACCATCTGTGTTGGGCTTTTTCTAGTTTCTGAGTTGGGCATTGCAAACTTATTAATTGAATCTGATTCTTCTATTGCAATCAATGCTTTGATGGGCCATTCTATTTATAATAATGACACAAGCTCTTGGATCTTAGAGACTAAGGCTCTCCTGTCCAACTTCACTTTTTTTTTTCTTTGTTTCTAATTAAAAGATCATGTAATAGTTTTGCCCATATTCTAGCTTCCAAGGCCCATGCCTTTTCTTCCCCCTGTATTTGGGGAGATAAATTTCTCCCATGGCTATTGTCTGTGGACTAGGGGTGTGCAAAAACTGACCCAAACCGACAAACCAAGCCGAATCAATCTGAACCAACTGGTTCAGTCCGGTTTCTAGAAAATTTTTAATTTTTTCAGTTTAAACTTTTAAAAAACCGACATTTTCAGTTCGGCCTTCGGTTCATCCTTTTAAAAAACTGAAAAAAATCGAACCGAACCAAACTTTATAATTAACTTAAAAAAACCTTTAGTCCAATCCACAATCCAATGGTTAATACCCAAAGCTCAAAACCCTAGGTGTCACTTTGATAGATTGATTGTACTATTCCTTTCAATCAACCATTAATCTCCCTCACTTCTTCTCTTTCTCTCTCTTCTTCTCTTTCCCTCCACGATTTTCCTTTTCTCACCTTCTCATCTTCTTCTTTCCTCTCATTTTTCTCATACAACTTAACTCGTCTTCTTTCCTCTCATTTTTCTCATACAACTTAATCTCATCTTCTTCTTTCATTTCATTTTTCTCATACAACTTAATCTCATATTCTTTTTTCCTCTCATTTTTCTCATACAACTTAATCTCATCTTCTTCTTTCCTTTCATTTTTCTCATACAACTTAATCTCATCTTCTTCTTTCCTCTCATTTTTCTCATACAACTTAATCTCATCTTCTTATTGTTCCTTTCATTTGTTTCTCTCCAACTTAATCTCATCTTCTTATTTTCCTCCTCATCTTTGCCCCTACCATCGCCGATGTCTCACTCTCGCAGCCACTGCCAACGTCTCACTACCATAACCACCTATGGCCGCCGGCTATGCTACTTACTTTCTTCGTTTCTCACCGGCGATAACCTCATCTTTCCCTTGCCGCTTGCCCTCATCTCCTGCAGCTTCTCTTCGTTGGGACTTGGGTAAAACATGGAAGCAAAACTCGGTTAAAAACCGAACCGAACCGGTTGAAACCGAAATCGATTAGTTCGGTTTGTAACCAAAACTGAAGAAAACATCGGTTTCCTCGATTTATGACACCTCAGAACCGACGTGTTCGGTTTGGTCATTGGTCTTGGTCAAAACCGGACCGAACCAAACCATGCACACCCTTACTGTGGACATCAGAGATTTTCCTTAGTCCTTTTTGTGGCTTATAATAAGATGTTTCATTTAAAAAATAAATGGCCTTATAATGACATGACAATTTGTGATTGGTCGAATTTCTCATTCAATAAATACCCATTTTCGAGATTTATGCACAAGCATGCATGGATAAATCTTGAAAAATATAATTTGAAATAAAAAAATAAGATATTTGTTCATAATTTTGACTTTATTCAACAGTAACAATCGAGTGCACCATGCCTGGGCTTTTGGCATATTTGGCAAAAAAACTTGAACTAAACCATCATTTCCAAACGAACCATATGAAGCTTTAGATCCGAGAAAGGAATTATTGGAACCAAATAAGCCAGCTGCTGAGTTGTGGCTGTTCGGTGTGTTGGTTGATCCGAAAGAGAATATCCTTTTAACTACCATTTATTATTTATTATTACTATTCCTTTTTTATAACTACCATTTTTAGCATAATAGCTGATCAAACTCCAGAAATGGTTTGATTTCCTGCCCCAAAGATCCTTCCAGCATGATCAATATGATCGAACCATACTATTTTTAAGTAAAATTAAAAGCACATGCTATTTTTGAAACTTTATATAGCATCAATTTGCTAAAATAAACAAAGAGAAAACTGATCATATCATATAATAATTTTCCACATAATCATTTCTATTTTCCATTTACAACAAGGTTACATAAAAGTAACTCTAAAACTTTAATGCCATAAACAAGGGCAATATTAAAACTTAAATTGTAATTAACCACAAAATCACAAGCAAATAGTTTCCAATAGCCACTTAAGCCCATAAATAAAATTTCTACCGTAAACTTTTAAGCTACCTCATCCGTTTGCAAAACATGGTATCAGCCCAACTCATTTTGAAGTGCCAGCTTCGGACCGTCGTTGTTGTATTCCACATAAAACAGCAAGTTGATCGGTGTTCTAGACCATTCTGACCATCCTTGTGTTTCAACTACTGTGTCCATAAATGATGCATTATAATAACCATGGAGTAGTTTCTCCACAGTCGTCTAAGAGACATACTTATCTTGTATTTACTTGAGCCCATCTCTGGTGATGTTGTTATTTTGTAGTTATGAAAGGTGAATCTGCTTCGTTCTTCTGCGTCGAATTTGGCCTGTGCAGCCATTGTAGGGCCCCATAATCGAGCGTATACATTGCAGTCTTACTATCTCTGAAGATGAAGTCAACACTTTTGTATATGTAGCACTCTTTTATGAACTGAAACTTCCCTCGTATGTAGAGCGTGTCTTGATAACCCTTAAACACACACTTGTAAATAAGCAATGTGGTAAGCTTCATCAAGAAAAGCTATAGCTTCCCCATTTTATGGTCCGACAGATTTTCAAATGTAATGAACTGGACCACAAAACTGTGACCCTTCACAGTTGAAAATTATATAACAGTCAATTAGTCAGTCAACTAGTAAAAAATTAAACGTACTTTCATATTCTAAATCAAATTATTAAATCAAAAAGAAAAATAACGGCTTAGCTTACTAATGATAGATGAGGATGTAGTGGAAGAGTCGACGTGATTGTTTCGACCGTCGACAATCTCCGTGTTGGATGCATTGTCTTTGATCACACTTATAAAAGTTTTCTCTACTGGTATCTCTACATGTTCTTGATAGGTTTCAGATTTTATGTGAATGTAAAATCCGCTCGAACTGAAGTTTGTTGTTGCTGCAATGGCATTGCCTACTCGAAAAAAATCGCACATTTCATCTTTGGATACAATTGCCTAAAAAAATAAGGCATTGTGAGAGCTCCAAAAAGTAAAGTAAGATTAGAACTTTGAGCATAACGAAAGACATTGAAAAATCAAGGAGAGGAAGATATGATCACCCAAAACCAAGAAAGAAGATGAAGAGACGAGGAAGGAAGAAACCAATTTGAAGAAACAGAACAGAACAAACAAAAAGTTATGTTTTCGAAAGGGGAAGAATAGGCTATATTTATAGAGAAATGAAACTACTTAGATGGTTTTTGGTTCATCGTAAGTTGCCAATTAGTTTGGCAATTGTTAATTATATCTTTAAACTTATTTACAAGAACTATTTTGAATAATTCATTATTATAACTCATATAATAGAATATAATATTTTTAATTTTGAAAATCATTATGTATCATGTCATATATAAATATCAAATTATTGTATATGTATGTATGCATATATGTATGCATTGTAAGACAATAAAATTTATTTAAGTTTGTCTTGAAAATGATATAACCTTTCAATGATATTTACAATAACTCTTTTGAATGTTTCATTCTTAAAACTCATCTAAAAGAATATATTATTTTTTATTTTGAAATTAACTAGGTATCATGTCCTATACAAATATCAAATCATTGCATATGTATGTATGTGTATATGTGTGTGTATGTATGTATGTATATGCAGATGTGTGATAGATCTTCTCTGTCAAAACACAGTTTGTTGTTATATGAACAATATTATTATTACATTAATTTACATCAATAATATGTAACGACCCGACTTTTCCTATTAGACTTTCTAGGGACGTTACTACATTCATGCCGAAGAAGTTTTAAAATCTTTGGTAAAAGACAGAAAGAATGAAACTTTTTGCTAAACAATCAAAAATCTTTATGCTCGGGATCCCTTTAAAAATCATTTCAAAGCATAATATGAATTATAATGTTCAATCAGTTGAAATAGTTTCACAACACATTGTTTACTAAACAAAATATGTCACACCCCCTCCCGAACTACCTGTTATCTTAGCCCGGAGGAAGGCGTGAAGCCAACAGGCATCGTTTCACTTCTTAACGATACCTATGACCCTTTTAATTCCTGATAAACAACCATACCTGTAAACGAAATACTTTACATATCACACAGCGGAACCCTGGAAAATTTCTACATATGCACACGGAGCAGATATAGTTCAAAACCTCACTTGAACAATCCAAACACAACCACTCGTTGTTTACACAACCACGACCACTAGTGCATACACAAATGAAACTATACGTTCCTTTTAAGTTATCTACACTACGAGCAGACTCGCTATATAATACCACCCACGTACAAAGTATCTAACTCTGAGAACCCTCGGCGGCGATGGCAGGATCTCAGGCACTGGGAGCTCGATCTCTACCTGAAAAGTTGGAAAAGCATTGAAAGAATGAGCTGGGAAGCTCAGTGAGTGACTGAGTTTAAAACTATTAACTCGTAAATCATAACATATAACATCAATAGCTTTTACAGAAGTCCAGCAAATGTGTCAAAAATATTAACCATTTTAAACATATGACAAATTAGTTGTGTAAGACTAGCCCAGTACAATCAATATTCATTCTACGATGTAGTGGGGCCCGCCCAGCACTCCCATCGTCTTTTTCGTAGTGGGGCTCGCCCAGCACTCACGACAGCATTGTTGTCACGGAGTACACTCAACGTCGACAACAGAAAATGACATGTGTGCACACGGTACTATACAACCTCGGGCTCAGTATCTCAACCATTAACTCATTCAGGTCTCAGAGAAACACATGAAAACCTTTAACAGTTCTTGCTAACACATGTAGACTTGGAATTAAGGTATTTCTTCTAATTTCAGAAAATCAGTAAACATATGCTCACAACGAACAATTTAAATCATTTTTAGGAAACCATATATGCTTATGAATATGTGTTCAAGAGACCATAAATCTTTAAGCTACATCATTCTTAGGAAGTCTTTTTTTTTCATGAACACAAGTTCAAGCATAGAATTTATTTTCAAAATTCATTTTGTCACTCACAGCGTTAATATTAGATTCTCGGTCCGTAAATTTGTCCTATTTCTTCTTGGCCTGCCAAATAAACAAAACCAAGCATTAGAATCTTGACCTCACGAACTTAAGGCCTAGGGTTGCAAAAAACCTTCCCATCTATTTCCTGCACTTTACAGATTTTATACCCTAAACTCACACACCTATAACTTTTCCACTACTTGCTCAAAAATGATGTTCTTTATACCAAACCCTTCCTTTTTGAACCCTCTAAAACTTATCTGAAGGAATGAAATTGAAATTCCTAAAGGATATGTCCGTAAATACCTCGAAAGCTACTTCCTACAAAATAGGTTTCTGCACTTTCCAGACTCGTTTCCCTGCTGCACCCTGAACTTAACATGAATTTTAAAGCAACTTCTAGTCAATGTATAACCACGACTTCTTCATGAAAGTTATAGGAAATTAAATCATCTTTCCAACCATACCTAATACAGCTTCTAATTCGTAGTCCACAGATCAGAACATCCAAAAAAATAGAGGTTCCCCGGATTTGACAGCAAAAACATTCCTTCAAATCCCTCTTCACAAATCATTAACATAACATCAGATTTTGCTCGATCTTCCTTCACGAAATTTGTTTGAAAATGAGTTAACTTTCCAGAAAGAAAACCTCACCTCTTAATTCTTTTTTTGGAGCTCAAAACAACCCAAATATCAGCAGTGAGCAGGATTGATCACCAAATCTGCCATGCAACCTTGAATTGAATCTTCTCCCTTTCTTTTTCAACTTCAAAACTAAGAAAATCCTCCTTCCTCTCTTTCTATCATCCTCTCCCACGAAATTCCCTGTTTTTCTTTAATAAAAAAGAAGCAAATGGGAGAAAATGGGTTAAAAAAACTTATTTAATTATTTTTTGGTGGTGAGTGCTCCAAAGTTTATCCATTCCCACATTTCTTTTTCCTTTTCTTTTTTTTTTTTTTAAAAACAAAACATACACCTTCCACTTTCCATTTCTCTTTTGTTTTAGTTTCTTCTTTTTTTTTTTTTTTTTTAATTTAGAAAAAACAATACAACACATTCCACCTTTCTTTCTCTCTTTTTTTTTAACAAGCTTACCAATACATTTTTTTTAAGAATTTTCAAGGAGGGATTCCGGGTTTACAAAATATGTTTTAACTAACACACTATCTAAATGCGGAAGTCATGACCTTCAAAGTCACCCATGACCCTCTCAGCAAACTGCCTTGTCAATCGCTGATCGGTGCTAACACGCAAGTGCACGTGATCGAAGTAATAAAAACTGGAGTATTCCAGAGTATCGTACCCAAGGGAACGGAGTTAATAAAATAAATTTCAGTTGGCACGAAATTGTTGGCACTTGCAATTTAAAGTAACCAAGGATGAAAATAAATTGAGAGGTATTTTAACTAAAAATGTGTTTGAAAATTCAATGGAAATAAAGAGGGATTCAAGTATGCTAATGCCCCTTTGGAAAGAAAATGCAACAAGAAAGCAATTGCAATCGTAGCTAACTTAAGAACTAAGTAAACCGAATTCAACTCCCATTCGACCTTCTTTGAAGTATCTTTAGGAGACTAAGTGATTAAACCTATATGTCTATGGCTAATCTAACTTAGATAGTTTTGCGCACAATTCTAGTGGTTTTGGAGTCTCGCCCTATGTCTAGGGTCGATGTTTCAGACTTATGTCTAAGCCCTTTCCTCCATTGCTTTTGCGACATCCGCTTCCCTTAACCCTCTCGGTATTAAGTTTTAGCTTGACAAGCAACACTAGATGGCCAACTAGTTTTACCCAACAATTTACTCATCAAAAGCAAACTTGAGTCCAAGAGTTAGCTAGATTGTTTTTACTCTCGAGCTTTACATCTTTCCTCTAGGGCATTCACAAACTTGAATCCCAAAGGAAATTTAGCTCTTCATGATGGAATAATTTGGAGTTGATAAACTAGAATTGTAAAAAAAATCATTAAAAGAGACTCAAAGGAAATAATGCAATTAAATTGCAAATGCTATGCAAGTGAATAGTTTAAAGAAACAACCCACGGATTCAAAGTACCACTTACTCCACTGAAAATTGAGTTAATTCGCTGAATAAGGAAAATTGGTCTTTTGAAATGCCAAAAACAGAAGCTAATTTCTGGAATTGAAAACTACCAATAGCTTAGAAGTAAGAAAATTGTAGGCACGATTTACTTTCCAGTAGGCTTCAAATGTTCAAATACAAATGGGAGAAAGTAAATTGCCAAAACTTTAAATTAACTCACTGTATAAATCAAAAACAGAAATAAAGATGCTGAAAATAAAAAGACAAAACAGTGGCTAATTCCTCCCAATTTACAGAAATTTAAAGTACAGAAATTGAAACTTCATCCTAAAAAACCCATCTTTCTTCGGCTCAATCGAACAAATTTACCCTTAACCACTACCAACTTTCGTTGTTGTGGGATTGAAGAGAATTTAGAGATGGAGATGTAGAAGAAAATACAATAAAAACAGCAACTAAAAGCTTAAAAAAAATTCTGCTGCAGAAAGTAAAGAAACCCAAAAACGTGAATGAAAATCTTCTCCAAATCGAGCTCAATCGAATAAGGTTTTGCTTGTTACCAACATCAACTTCGTTGAGATCGAATTAAGGAAGAGATTCGAACTAAAATGACGAAGAATTGAATAGAAAAACAGCAACTACAATCAAACTGAAAATTGCAGAAAATGGGCGAGCAGTAGAGAAACCCAGCCACGATTTGCTTCGTTTTCCACTATTTTTATAGGCATTGAAGGCTAGGGTTTCCATATTGGAGCTCCTTAATGTGTGGGTAATTGATTGAGCACATGATTTGGCCGTAAATTCTCCATGAATTGAGCAGAATGCGTGGGTTTTGGTGATTTTCCGAAAATTCTGCACTTTTGGTTAAGTCTAGAGAATGCAATTGCATTGCAATTGCATTCTTCTTCCTTGTTCTTCACCTTACATTGCAAATGGGAATGCAATTGCATTCCCTTTTGCAAAGTCTTCACTTCTTCAAATAATTTTCCCGAGAATCTCGTTCTTTCCTTTGTTTCCAAGTCTGCCGAAAATGCAATTGCCTTGCAATTGCATTGTTGTTGCATTTTATCAAAAATCTGCAATAAGACATTAAATAAGTGAGATTTTGCCTTCTTTTGTTTTCTTTTCTCAACTTACTTAAATTAGAGGACCTCCATCAATCAAGTGATTAAATTCAATCGAATATTTTTATTTTCATCAATTAATATGAATAAAATCACGGATATAACTAAGTTTTAAGGCCAAATAATCCTCATGAATGAGGATTATCAATCGCCTATGATATGTCTTTGTATTTTCCTGAAAAGAAAAACATTTTGAAAAAGGTGAGTATTTTACAATACTCAGTAAGTGACCTCACTACCGGGTCAGGATATGCATACACACACATAATGAGTTTTTGAAAACACTTTCTTTCTTTCCTTTGGTGGGACCTAAATTCCTTTCTTAGTAGAAACGTTTCTCTTTCAACTTTTCTCTTCGGCTTAATGTGGACAATTAACCCAACCTCACCTTTCCTTTTCATTTAACCTTTTCAGGTTCATTTTCATTTAACCTTTTCAGGTTCCTTTTCATTTAACCTTTTCAGGTTCCTTTTCATATAGCCTCGTAAGGCTCCTTTTCATATAGATGTACATCAATAATGTTAGGGGGTAATTGCCACAGCCTTCGAAATCATTTTTATCATGAAAACATAATGTATGCATGAGGTCCCAAAGCATTTTCAATTTTTCATTCCATGATGCAACATAAAACAAAGTTCTCATGTCATTCATCATATCATAAATCATATAACATGCATCACATTCATAAGAACATACATGTGAGAATTATTTTTCATACATAGCATTTCAAAATTCTTCAACAATCATGACTAAAACATTTATGAAAATCCTTTTATTTCAAAAGTAAATTTTTTTTTTTTTCAATTCAGTTCCCGACTTGCATTTAAGCATACCGGCATAAAGTCCCTTACCTTGGCTAAGCTCAAGAAAGGATCCTCAAACTCCTATTCCAGGAATCCCTTGGTACCTATAACCAATTTCAAAGATCAAGCTTAACATTCATAGTCTTTAAACCCCGCATCCAAACTATTCCAAGAAACCCATTGCTAATAGGAACTCATACTCATAATCACCCATGTTTTCCAAGGCTCATACTTAAAATTTACCTAAAGTCTACTCTATCAAAAGTCCAAACTTGGAAAAAAAAGAATTGGATTCTACCTTCGTTCCTCTCCAAAACAGAAATCGAGCTTTGCCGACTAATCCGATGGTTTGATTCGATTTTGTTAAACCAACCTCCACCTACAATGAGTATTCCAAAAATAAAGCTCCAAAAATTAATGGGTAAATCTCCAAACTTCCATCTCAATGCCCAAAAATCAGAATCCTATGTGAAAAATCATGAGTAACAACATGGGTAAGCTTACCCACGCGAAACAGAATCAACACACGGCTGTCCAGTGCTGAAACTCGCCGGAAAAATAGCCCCAAAATACAGAGGACCTCGCCGAAATCGAACTGCAGCGGCGATCGGCGGCGGGGAGCGGCGGATCGCGGCGGCGACGTGGCGTGTGGCGATCTGGGCGTGCGGCGATCTGCGGGCAGTTCGTGCGGGTGGTCTATGCGGCGGTTCGGTCGACGGAGAGGCGGTTCGCGACGGTCTGCAGCGGCGACGATGATCGGCGGCGTCCGGCGTGCGGTGGATCTGAGGTGGTGGTGAGAGGTGCTGGAAAAAAAAACTTCCTTAGGCTTCCATGGTGGCTGTCGAACAAGGAGGAAGAAGAAGGAGATGAAAATGAAGGCTTAGATGGCTTGAAGGCTTGGAGGCTTGCCTAGGGCTATGTGCCTTTTTAAAAAATTAGAGAGAGATAATTGTGGGCTTGGCTTCTCTTGGGCTTAGCTTGGCTAAGAGTCCCTTAAATAACAAAAATACCCTCAATTCAATTAATTCCTTTATTTTCCTTCTTTCTTCCCAATTTACCCTCCAATTACTCCAATCTCAAACATACAAATCTCTAAAATTAAAAACCACACAACTTTAAGCATGAAATTAACCTTACTACAAATTTTAAATTTCAAAAATTAAAGTCTTAATTAATACCTGAGGGTGCCGGTCGTTACAAATATAAACACTCTTTATTTTGAAAAATTTTCACCTATCAATTGTGTACTTTAATTATGTGTTAAATTTATCTTGTCTTTTTTAATTAGACTAGATACTAGCTCATTTAATGTGGCAGCAAAAGCCATATGAACATATTTATTATTATTATTCTTTTTTAAAAAAGGAAACAAAATGCTTAGGTGGTGTTTGGATTGAGGAGTTGGGGGCAGTAGGAGTTAATAACTCTCCCCAACTCCTTGTTTGGCCCAAGTATAATTTAACTCTAATTGTGGGCCTCACAAGCTTATTAACTCCCCTCCAACTCTCTATTGTGGGCTTCACAAACTTATTAACTCTTACTCCAACTCCCATTGTGGGCTCCACAACTTCCTTATCTCTAACCTTACTCCAACCTCTCTCTCTCCTCCCCTCTCTCCATTTTTTTTCATTTCTTAATTTACAAAATCTTCTTTATTTTTTATATAATTTTTCTCATCTTAGTACTAATAACTAATTAAATATAACTGATTATTAACAAAAATATTTTTATTTTATCCTATAATTTTAATAAATTTTTAGCAAAAATATTTTTCTTTTTATTCTATAATTTTATTTTTTAAAATATAAATTATATAAAAATGTTTTCTATGATACTATTATTTAAATTGAAATTCAATGTAAATTAGAGTACTTTATAACAATATTTTTAATTGATAAAAATCTTCATATCTCACTTCCTCCACGTGTCATCTACAATTTTTTTTTTAAAAAAAAGTTTAACCTAAAATTACTTATAACAAATAACAGTCTTATCTTTTTTAAGTTTATTTTTTTATTAATAACTCAATAATATATATAATTTTATGATTTGAATATAAGAAAAACATATTTTAAACTAATCCATAGTACAATTTAAGAAATTAATATTTAAAAAAGTTAACGCATTAAAAAAAATTATTTTCAAATTATCATATTCAAAGTAAAAAGATAAATGATTTCTCCATTCGAACTTAATAAAATAAAATTATTATAATAAATAACATAACTATATAGTATTTTGAACAAAAGTATATGTATGATATTCATTTGGAATGGTGTTAAAAAATATATATTCATTTTGAACTTAATTATTTTAAAAAAGCATAAATATTTGATATTTTATTTTAAACTTAGTTATTTTAAAATTTCAAAGAATATATATTATTTTTAAATTAATCAAACTTTAGATAATTCATTACATTGATTAGTTAGAAAAATAAAATCTTAAATTATGCAAAAAAAAATATCATAACTTTTATTAAGCGTGGAAAACAAATCCTAAATTAAAATTCTAAAATTAACAAAAACAAGTCTTTAACAAAATTGTAAAATATTCATTAAATAAAATAATTTAAAATCTCAATTTTAGGATTGACGGGAACAAATCTATATTATTTCTAGAATTGAAAGAATAAAAACATAAAAATTTTGAAGTTTATTTGAATCCCTTTAAATTAATGGATTAAAATTTTTCCAAATCACATGTTGTAATATTTAAAAAATCATTGTAAGACTTTCTTATATTTGGAAACTATTCAAGGCAAATGAATAATTGGTGTGAGAGATATTGAAAAAAGAATATTAGGTTTTTTGTTCAAAATTCTTTTTTTTTCTATAAATAAATTTGTAAAATATACATAATTTAATAAAAACAAAAAATCTCAATCTTAGAATTCATGGGAACAAATCCTTAATAATGAAATTTTGAAAAATTGTAGAGAAAAACTATATATATATATATGTTAAAAAAAGACAGCTAAAATCAACTTCACAACTCGAACTTTAAAACTCTAGACTAAACAACTTCTTGCCCCAAATACAAATTTCCTAACTCTAGACTAAACAACTCTGCACCTCAAATACAAACTTCCTAACTCCCTAAACCTACTAACTCCTACTCTCTGTATCTCCTTAGCCCAAACAGCCCTTTAGGGAGTGTTTGGTTTCCAAGTACAAAGGGGTGTTTGGGTTTAGTTACCCTAGCCCATGTTTGGTTCCCGATTTTACAAACTCATATATCCAAGTAAGTTAACCCTCATTTTCTCTCCTCGTTTTACTAAACGCTCTTCTTTACTTCTTAGATTTGGCACAGGTTTCTACAGTACCCATTTGATTCTCTTCTCTCAATTTTCCTTCTCTCTCTTTCTCTCTCATCTCTCGTTCCATTCTCATGATTTTTTCTCTTTCACTTATCATAATTTTCTCTCTCTTTCTCTTCTCAAGATTTGCTATCTCTCTCTTCTCCCTTTCCCTTAACCTCGAAGATGTTATTTGAAGGAATGAACGTTTCACTCCGCAGTAGAAGCACTGGATCGTCTGTGATTTTATTTAAATTAAACTTAAAAAAATAAGATTAAACAAACTTACTTGGAGTAAATATGGAGATATTTCTGGCGGGTTTTTATTTTATCCATAAAGTCTTCCTGGCTATGACTTGAACACAGAACCAAGGTTTGTGGGAGTCTATTGAAAGAAAATCCACAAGAGATTGGAGAAGATGAGATCTAGAGAGAATTCTCTTATTCTCTATTGAGGAGATGTATATTCTAATGGCTCAACTCAAATGTCCTATTTATAGAGACTTGGGGCAAATCTTTGCCATAATTAAATAATATATTTTAATATATAATATATTAAAAAATATATATTTAATCTATTTGAATCTTGCTACAATATTTATTTATTTGAATCTGATTCAAATTTTATAAATATGCTTTCTTTAATGTATCTAATATACATTAATTATTTTAATAATTAATGTATCAAATATAATAAATATATTTTCCTCTTTTATATTTAATATATCTAATTTATTAAATATTAATTTGAACACTTCAAATTAAATATTAAATTGAACATTTCAAAATTTTCTTTCACCTAAATTGATCTTTTAGTAACACTTCACTACAGAAAATTGCACTCTTATGCACTGTAGAACAAATTGTGTCCATGGATTTAACCATTACATGCAAGTCGATCCTTCACGAGTAGTTCGTAATTACAACTGGGTCAAAAGTCTATTTTACCCCTGTAATTACATCTTGCACCTTAAGTACCACTGATCATCTAATGAACAATTTGTTTATGATCCAACCATAAACTAAGTCATTCTCGGGCCAGTGAGAGGTTGGGGCCCCATTGTTCAAGTCTCGAAATCAATACTTAAGGAAATTATTCATCTACTTACCCTATATGGGAAGAGTGAATTTCATCTTGTAAGATTATGTTCTCAGCTCCCTATTTTGTCAAGTCCCCAAAATGATAGGCTTATTGAATTGGCTACACAAGCCACTCTCACCCATGTAAATCAAAGGACAAGCTCTCAAAGACAAGAGTTCATAACTCACTCAAGATTAAGATCGAGTCGCATATGATCATCCTGATGAAATATTAATCTTCTGAATTAACGAATTTATAAAGAGAGATTAAATATTTTGTGGTCCAGTCTTTACAAACTCATTGTATAAGATACCCTCACTCACATGTCTCCACATGAACGATTTGTATCAAATCATTTGTAACTATTACAAAGTAGGTCGTATCAATAGTGTTACCAAGATAAGGCACCCAACCTTATCCATATACTATGACCCTTTAAGTTATTTCTTGAACATGATCCTCCCATATGCCAACCACATACTGTTAAATATTATACTAATAACCTTGGATTTTTCATATAATGGATAATATTATATTGTAAATAAAATAATCAAAATTATTATTAATTATTAAATAAATCATTAATTACAAGACTTTAGGGCATAAATTCCAACATTATTCACGTTCATGATTCGGTTGCAAATCCTTGCACTCTACCCACCTTGCACAATCAATCATAACATCGTGGCCTTCTCCACCCAAGGCAGTGTTGATCCTCTTGTAGTTTCTTCTTATTTCCCCATGGCTGCCAGTCAACGGCTAAATATTGCCCATGTTGATTATGGACTGCCGAAACTTCTTGAAGAACGTCCCTTCTCTAGCGGTGAAGTTTTTGACAATGTCAATGGTATCTGTCCCAATAGTGGAGAACAGCTCTTGGTTGCTCTGCAGAAGCTGCTTCCCCATTTGAAGGTTAATGTAGTAGTTTTTGTCCAACATGTCCGGTGTTTTTGCCTCTTGTGTCTGCACCCGTTGAAAACCTTCAAGGAGTCGCTTGTAGTTGGCGTCCAGTGATGGATTTGACCTTCCAAAATTGTTGAAATTAATTTTGGACTTATCAGACATAATCTATCTCTACCCTCTCATTATTCAAACAAAAATATCAGACATAGCCGATTTATTTTAAATTTGTATCATCTTAACCCAGAGAAGGGCAAAGAACGATTGATTGAGGGTTGTTTATCTAAGTTGTTGCATTCAAATCTAGATCGACAAGCACAGAGAAAGGAATTTTCCATTAGCTTTGAGATTTACATTCACTTCACAAGTTTACTTGGTTTACTCTTTGAACCTATTTTTTACTTATTTTTTATGCTGATGAAATTTTGTTATTTAATAATCTTGCATTCCTGTTGATGAACACACAAACTAATTTGTGTGTGTTTTCACTATTGTGCTTAATTAATATTGAAGTTTTAATTTATTTTATATTATTTCTCATTGAAGTTTTTTTTTTGTTTATTTTTTTATAGCATTTATTATCATGATAAACGGTATTAGATTATTCTCATGAAATGAGATCTGGAACTAAAATTTGGAAGAATATTGTGTGAATATTTTGCTTGATTTGAGTTTCTATCTCATTAATTTTTTTTTTCATTATGGTTCACCTAATGTCATTTAATAAAATGTTAATGTCAAAGTTAATAGTTTTACCAATTTACAATAAATTTGTCAACTACCCATTCACTTTTTACATTATAAATCTACCCCCATTCATCCTAATTTTTTAATCTTGCCTCACCATCTATGTAACGCTCCAACAATTTTAGGTAATGAGTAATTTCTAAATTGTGGTGTCAAGTTCGCATTAATTTCACTTTTAGGGGATTTTGGAATCAATGGATTCGTAATTGATTGCATCATGGTTGAGGCCAATTTATTTAATTTGAATTTGCCCATGTATTTGGAGGTAGTTGAGTTTCTAAGGTTAGGAAAAATAGAAGTGTTGTTTAGAGAAAAGGAGATGAGGGGTAAATTTTGAATTAAAAGGATTTGAGTTAGGGTGGTTGTTAAAAAAAAGAAAAAGGCCCTTCTCCTCACGCAGCTACACGCCTCCCCCCATTCTCCTTCATCTGTTTCTTCATTCCACGAAGCACCGCATGCGCCACCTCTGTCCAACGTCTTCTTCTTCCTCCAGCAGCGGTCAAGAGACGTGCAGGTGGGCGGTGACAACCCCTGATCAGCAGCAATCGAGACTCGTGCCGACCCTTCATCTCAACGACTGTTTTCAGGCTCAGACCAGCAGGCGCGTGGGACAGTGGTGGTGGGCACCTGGATAGGAAGTGGCGTAATGGGTCTTTTGCCAGCAACAAATGCGAGCAGTAAATCTGTATGACTCCAATGTGTTCCCTCTTCTGTTCGAGCGAAGCCGAGTTGTGTGGGTTGCTTTTTCCTCCTTATCGACGGTGTGAAGATGCCGCCATCTAGATTCGCATCGCTGCAGCCTATTTGGCATCCAGCCACGCGATGTCGCTTCTCCACATGTGGTCAGCGATTTTTTTTTTTTTTTGTCTAACACCCACAACCCCATATTTCTAAATCTGCAAGGTAGGTTTCGTTTTCAACCTTGGATTTGTGTTATTCTTGTGTTTCGACTGTGACCCTTGACTTTTTGGACTCTGTTTTAAAATACCCATAGCTTTTGGATCTAAGATATGTGAAATTGGGCATGTTTAGAGTCAAACCAACAAGGTTAGGTGCTATTCGAAGTAAGACTTAGTGAGTAATGTTCTTCTGACACCACTCCAAACTCTTTAGTAAATGTTATGAATTAGATCTTGACTTGTGGTTCTGTTCGAAATGTAGATTTGGGATTGATTGGTTAAGTTTTATTTTCAGTTGTGGTTATAGAACTGCCTAGATTGTCCCCTTGAGCTTGTTATGTGAGTAATCTCCTATTCCTCAAGAATTTTATCTTTGGGTTGGAATGGTCATTTGTGTTTAATGTTAAATTTTGTTCAGGTTAAGCAATAATGTTTATTGCAGGAGTCAAGGTTGCTTTATGGTCACTTTTTGAGGTAAGTAACTTAATTGGATAGCCCTTAATGCTTTGGACTTGGATTTTGTATGCATGTATGATTGAGTGCTTATGAGTATAATTCTTTTTAGTATGTGCTTGAGCATGGTTGACATTGGATGAATGCTTAGTAAATTTCTGAAGTAGGAGGCTTACTTTATTATACGTTAGCATGGCGGTTAAGGGGTTTGATTACTGATTGTGATTGCTATGCAATGTCCATGAATCTTAATATGATATTCAGAGGGCTCACGACCATGAGTATGTTTATGTAAGTAGTCAATTTGGAAGAATTTATTAGAGCTTGGTTATGGAGTTGAGCCTTGGATTGCATGGATGAATATGGTTGTGGTTTTTCTATAGGTATGAATGCATGGGTTGTTGATTTACACTGAATGCACACAGATGTTTGGACTGTCTGAGATGTTTGGTTAAGCTGTAGAATTCAGAGTGCTTGAGCTATAGGACTAAATGGTTAAGTAGTGTCTGCTTGAGATGTTTGGATGTTTGTCTAGGTATTGTATGCTTGAAAAGCTCGAATGGTTAGCTTGGTTTGGCTTCTTGAGATATTGGATGGGTTGGCTAGTTGGCAATTTAGAACACCTTAAAAGTAAATAATGTTCAAGGTCATTATCCATGTTTCTTGTGTTTAGAATGGTTCAAGATGAATTATTATGTTTCACATGTTTTAGTTGGACCTAGATGAAAATAAGAGAATAATGACCATTATGGTTCAGTGTTTAGGGAGTTAGCATTAGAAAGAACTGCTTAGGGCTATATGCCGTTAGTAACTTCCTAAAAGAGGGAGAAGTTGGTTGCCTTTGTACTGGCCTAGAAGGTAAGTAGCCAATTGGACTAACTTGTTAGAGGTCGTGTTCGTGGAAAATATGGGCGAGTCTTGCTTGGTTCAAATGTAAATGGAGCATTACTTGAACGATTACGTAGCATGTTTGCTCGAATACATAAGAGGCATAGTTGGTGAGTGGTTGTTCTGAGTTTGTACTTGAACCATATCTACCTACATTTGTTTGTTGTTGAGTTTGTGTTTTCAGTTATGCTTGAGAACTATGGGTTGGATTGTGAGCGAGGGTTACGACCAGTTGAGTGGCTAGAAGTGGTAATACACCCTTTGACATTCTAGGCATGTTGCGGTTGAGGAAAACGTCGTTAGGCCAGTGTCACTTACTTTTCTCCCTTGCGAGCACGCTTCCTAGGATATAGTGAGATGTGTTGGCCAAAGGGTTGCTTTCCCTTTTTGCATATGGTACCTTAGGAGCGATTCCCTACTGTATTTAGAATGAGGGTTGCTTTCCTTCATTCCGTGTGTTAGCATAGGGGCGATTCCCCACCATGTCGAGCATGAGGTTTGCTTTACTTCATTGCGATGTGCTAGCTAGAGGGGGGAGATTCCCCCAAGATTATAGGCGTGCGGGTTGCTTTCCTTCACTGCTTGAAGCTAGCCTGAGTTACAGGGCTCGTAAGTATAATACGAAGAAATACCAAAGAGAGGTGTGTTGGGATTTATGCCCTAAAGCCTCGTAATTAATAATTAATAATAAATAATAATTTTGATTATTTTATTTGCAATATAATATTATCCATTATATGAAAAATCCAAGGTTATTAGTGTAATCTTGAACAGTATGTGGTTGACATATGAGAGGATCATGTTCAAGAAATAACCTAAAGGGTCATAGTATATGGATAAGGTTGGGTGCCTTATCCTGGTAACACTATTGATACGGCCCACTTTGTAATAGTTACAAATGATTTGATCCAAATCATTCATGTGGAGACATGTGAGTGGGGGTATCTTATACAATGAGTTTGTATAAGACTGGACCGCGAAATATTTAATATCTCTTTATAAATCCGTTAATTGAGAAGATTAATATTTCATCAGGATGATCATATGCGACTTGATCTTAATCTTGAGTGAGTTATGAAATCCTGCCTGTGAGGGCTTGTCCTTTGATTTGCATGGGTGAGAGTGGCTTTTGTAGCCGATTCAATATGCCTACCATTTTGGGGACTTGACCAAATAGGGAGCTGGGAACATAATCTCACAAGATGGAATTCACTCATTCCCATATAGGGTAAGTAGATGAGTAGTTCCCTTAAGTGCTGATTTCGGGACTTGAACAATGGGGCCCCACCCTCTCATTGGCCCGAGAGGGACTTAGTTTATAATTAGATTATAAACATATTGTTCATTAGAGTATCAGTGGTACTTAAGGTGCAAGATGTAATTATAGGGGTAAAACGGACTTTTGGCCCAGCTGTAATTGCGAACAACTCGTGAAGGATCGACTTGCATGTAGTGATTATATCAATGGACACAACTTGTCCTACAGTGCATAAGAGTGCAACTTTAGGTCTATAGTGGAGTGACCCTAGAGTTAATGAATGAAAATTGATTAATTAAAGAGTTTACTTAATTAATTTTGTATCATTGGAGCTTATAATCTGTAGGTCCATAAGGTCCCCTTGCTAGCTCATAGTAACACTAAAAGATCAATTTAGTTGAAAGAAAATTTTGAAATGTTCAAATTAATATTAATTTGAAGTGTTCAAATTAATATTTAATATAAAAGAGGAAAATATATTTATTGTATTTGATACATTAAATATCAAAAGTTGAAATGTTCAAATTTAATATTTAATTTGAAGTGTTCAAATTAATATTTAATATATTAGATATATTAAATATAAAAGAGGAAAATATATTTATTGTATTTGATACATTAAATATTAAAATAATTAATGTATATTTGATATATTAATAAAAGATATTTATAGAATTTGAATAAGATTCAAATAAATAAATATCGTAGGAGATTTGAATGAGATTCAAATAAATACAAGATATATTTTAATATATTAGATATTAAAATATAATATTTTAATTATGGCAAAGATTTTCCCTTAGTCACTATAAATAGGACCATTGGGTTGAGCCATTCTACACAACACACATCTCCTCAATAGATAGAATTAGAGAATTCTCTCTAGACCTCTTCCTCTCCAATCCCTTGGGGATTTTATTTCAAGAGGCTCCCACAAGCCTTGGTCCTGTGTTAGAGTCATAGCAAGGAAGACTTTGTGGAGGAGATAAAGACCCGCCAGAAGAATCTCCATGTTTATTTCAATGTAAGTTTTTGCTTAACCTTGTATATTTTGTGTTTAATTCTAAATAAATCAAAGACGATCCAATGCTTCCGCTGCGGGATGAAAAGTTCATTCCTTCAGGGTGAGCATGGGGTAAGGGAAGTAGGCACTTAGCTAATTGAGGTGAGTGTTTGAGATGGACCAAGAGTCCGTGAGTTAGGGGTGGAACCTTTCTTTGTATGATTTTGAGCTATGGACCCTCAAGTGGGCTGTTTATTGAGTATTCTTATACTCACCTATGCTACTCTTTTGGTTCTTTCGCAGATGGTGCCTAGACATATGAGGCGGGTGGCGAGGGCATCAGCTTGGTGAGGCTATGGAGATGGCGTAGAGCATACATAGGGTCTTAGCTTGAGTCGTGCTTTTAAGTTTTTATGTGTGGTATTGTTAAACTCTAAGTAGTCTTCTTATTGAACTCTTTTCTAACTTCCTACTGAGTTCCTTTGTTCTTGTGGACGATGTTAGACTGAATTTCAGCATATTCGTAGTTTGGAAGTGTGATTTTTCCTACTTTTTAGGTTCCTTAAATTTTTGGCTTTCTTATAGTTACGTTGCTATGCTGCCGAATTTTTCGGGACATAAAAGGGCTTTAGTTGTGGCACTTCCTAAATTAAGCTATTTGTTTTAGGGTCGTTCCAATCTCTATTTGTTGGAGCTTCTATTTGGTATTGTTGTAATGCCCACAAAATTTAACATATTCTAGTACTAATCTTGAGTATGTAGATACTATAATTTTTTTTAGTTCACGTAGATACTACTAATTACTTGTTTTGCTTTGTTACTATTTTCCTATTTTTGAGATGGTAGTTATGATTCAATTTGATTTAGTTAGTTTGTAACGAAGTTTGGATTTAACTATATGTAAATATTTCTCTTTTATTTTGTAATTCTAATATAATATGTATTATATTTATAACTTATTTATGTCAAATTCTAAGACCAACTAAAGCTTAATAGTATAATGGAGTCAAATTTAGAATGTTGATAATCATAATTAGTATCTAAACTCTGTGCTTGCATTTTTACTCAATCCAAGTAAAATCTTGATGTGAGAAGAATAAAAAAAGATATGATAATTCCTACAATATGATAAAAAAAAATATTTATCTTCTTTTTTTCAATTAATATTGTATTAAAAATTAATTCTTTTATCTCATGCAGATATGGCTCTCTTTTCTTTGAATGATGAAAATGATATGGATGATATAATGTCTATTTAAATATCTAAACATATAAAAAGGGTTCTTAGAGATGCTCTCAGGATGACCAATTTATCTATTTATTACCTAGTTGGGAAGGATATGCTTCTGATTCAAGGGTTCTTAGAGATGCTATATCTAGAGCTAATGGATTTAAAGTTCCTAGGGGTAAACCTTTATACTACTAGTTCAATTTAAATAATTGATTAGGTTAAGTAATATCACACATGATAGAGTTATATTAAATTTATACGGGATACTACTACCTTCGTGATGCTGGTTATATGAATGGAGAGAGGTTCCTTACTCTATATAGAGGACAACATTATCACTTATGTGAATGGAAGGGAGGAAATGAACCAACCACCCTTGTAGAATTATTCAACATGAGACATTCATCAGCTAGAAATGTGATTGAGAGAACTTTTGGTATGTTAAAAGGTCGTTTGGCTATCTTGTGAGGGAAGTCTTACTATCCAGTGAAGATACAAACTCGAATCTGATAGAAATGAACATTTCACCTCAGCAGAAGACTATGATTTCCAAACAATTTAGAAATCAATTTATGGATCAACTTTAATTTATTTAGTATTAAACTAAAAATAGTAAAGAAACTTACATTGAATTATTAATGGAGAATAATTCTAGTGGGTCTTTACTTCTTATGCTCCAATTCCAGGGAGGTTGAACCTCCACCATAAGATCTTACTTGTTATGACTCGAACATAGGACCAGACTTGTGGGAACCTCTTGAAAGAAACTCTTAGAGAATTTATGTAGAAAGCTTGTGCTTTGGCTCAACCCAAGGGTTCTATTTATATAGGAATTGAGGATAAGACATTTGCCAAATTCAAAATATAATATCTAATATATTATATATTTAATATATTTGAATCTCATTCAAATATCTCATACAACATGTATTATCCATTTGAATCTTATTCAAATTTAATATATAATTTATTTAATAATGTATTATTCTCTTGTAAATTTAATATATCAAATATATTAAATATTAATTCGAACATTTCAAAATTTTCTTTCAACTAAATTGATCCATTTAGTGTTACTATAAGCTAGCAAGGGGGACTTTATAGACCTACATATATAAGCTCCAAGATACAAAATTAACTAATTAAACTATTTTGGAGAAACCACAGCCCTTTACCAAGCCTTCTGAAATGGAGTTCCATCATGTGGCTTTCTGGGTACATTTTTTGGACATTCCTTTGGGGTGCTTTACAAGAGAAATGGCAGAAAGATTGGGGAATGCAATGGGGGTGTTTGAGGATTTTGACGAAGGGGAAGGATCACTCAGTTGGGGAGCAAGCATGAGGGTGAAGATCAAAATCAACATTACTAAACCTTTGAGGCGAGGAATCAAAATTAATCTCGATGGTCCGATAGGGGGAGTTGTAATTCCAATTAAATATGAAAAACTTCCAGAGTTTTGTTCACATTGTGGGATTATTGGTCACCATTTTAAGGATTGTGGTTCGTTTTACAAAAATCCGAAATTAGGGAGTGGTTTTCATCAATATAGTCAAAACCTGAGGTATACTGGTAAATTCTCGCTGGTGGCGCGTTCGCCGGGGCCAGAGAAGAAATCACAGGCTAAAACAGGGAAAGACTTCAAAAGTGAAGGGAGAAGTTCTAAAATGGACAAAATGGAGACTTGGGGGAAAAGAGTGGAGCAAAATATGGATTCTGACACGCTTTTTTCAGGGAAGATGGAGATTTCGAGGAACAGCCACAATTCTCCTACTCCGATCAGTGCTGATGAAGGGTTGGTTTCGCCGGCAGCGGTTTCCGATTGCTCATTAATGGAGCAATCTCCAGCATTAACTGAGGGAGTGATCATGGGAAACGATCAGGGAACGGTTACTTTGGAAATTCCAAAACCAAATTGCGCCAAGAAACTGAATCTTGAAGAAGCGGTTTTCTCGGCTGCAAATAATAATCTTATTTTAAAGAAACCGCAAGATGATGAAGAAAACGTTGATGGAGGAATATTCTCGAAGGAATTGGAAAGTGGACCTAACCTTAGTCTTCTGGGCCAGGAAAATTCTAAAACACATGGTATGGAAGTTGGTAATGGGCCAGAGGCAAATCCTAAAATAGCCCAACTTTTGAGCAACACATTGGATTTTGATAATGTTATTATCACAAAGCCACCTTTTCTTGATGAGCTGAAAGAACATAAGGTAAATACTGGAAAATGGAAACGCAGGGCTAGAAATGTTTTATTTGTACGGGGTAATGAGGAGTCCACGGAGGAGAAGAAAAGGAAGATTCAAGAGAATCAGGTGGTGGGGGAAAATATTGCAAAGTCCAGGAAAATGAGTTTTGAACATGCTGAATTGAATAGTCAAGAATTATCGGCGGAGACTGTGATGCAGTCCCGCCGGGCTCAATGAAAATCTTTTGTTGGAATGTTCGTGGATTGGGGAGTCCAAGAGCATTCCGAAACGTTAGCGCAGAATTATCTCGCATTAATCCCCATTTATGTTTTTTGATGGAAACGAAATGTACTTCGTTGATTTTGAATAAATTGAAGAACCGTTTAAATTATTATGGTTGTTTCATTGTGGATCGAATTGGTTTGAGTGGGGGCCTGTGTCTACTTTGGCATGGTGATTTAAATGTGACAATTAGATCTTATTCAAATCATCACATTGATGCCCAAATAAAGTGGAATGATAAAATTTGGAGATTCTCGGGAATTTATGGCCAACCAGCTCATAATTTACGATATCAAACTTGGGAATTGTTGCGACGACTATATAATGATGACGATTCACCTTGGGTGGTTGGAGGGGATCTTAATGAGATATTATGGGATTCTGAGAAGGTGGGAGGGGCAAGAAGAGAAAGTTACTTAATAAACAATTTCAGATCGGTTCTGGACGATTGTCAGCTTCAGGATCTTGGTTGCTCTGGTGGGCTGTTTACCTGGTGTGACAGAAGGAAACAGAATATCCAGGTTAGTCTTCGCTTAGACAGATTCTTAGCTAACCAAACTTTCTGTGATCTTTTTAAGGAATGCCAGGTACGGAACCTAGACTGGGGAAAGTCTGACCATCGCCCAATTAAATTGAATTTGAAGTGGGATTTTAGACAAAAAGGGAGAAGGAAGAAAAAGTCTAACTTTAGGTTTGAGGAATTTTGGTTGTCTAACCAAGATTGTAAACAGCTTGTGGATTCAGATGATAATTGGAAAAGGCTGGGTGATGATGGCTTACCCCTTCCTAGCCAACTGGCGTCCTGTGCTGAGTATTTAAGTAGTTGGGGAAGAAATATTAATTATAATCTGATGAATCAAATAAAAAAACAGAGAGATTTGCTGAAGGAGGCTTATGACCGGCCATTCCCCATTGATTTTGATTTGATTAAAGAAATTGAGTGTGACCTTGATAAACTCTTGCTGGATGAAGAAATTTACTGGAAACAAAGATCTAGAGAAAACTGGCTGAGATGGGGTGATAGAAATACCAAGTGGTTCCATATGGCGGCGACAAGACGAAGAAAGAGGAACAAAATTCGAGGTGTTTTGGATGAATATGGTCAATGGCAAGATGATCCTGACAGTGTTGGCAAAATTTTTGTTCAGTATTTTCAGGATATTTTCACTTCTTCCAGACCATCGATGGAGGAGATGACTAGAATCACGGATACAATACCAAGAAAAGTCACAGATGGGATGAATGATCGTCTATTGCAAGTTTTCACTAAGGAAGAAGTAGAAGTTGCTTTAAAAAGTTTTAATCCAACTAAGTCGCCAGGCCCTGATGGGTTCCCCGCTATTTTTTACCAACAATTATGGGATATTGTAGGGCCAAAAACAGTTCAATGTTGCTTAGACATTTTGAATAAGAGGAGTCCTCTTAAGGATTGGAACAAGACAAATATTGTCCTAATCCCTAAAGTGAAGGAACCAAAAGGAGTGACAGATTTTCGACCCATAAGCCTTTGTAATGTCTCGTATAAGATAATAACAAAGGTTCTGGCTAATAGATTAAAGCTAGTTCTCGGGGATATTATTTCAGAAACTCAATCAGCTTTTGTTTCAGGACGAGCTATAACAGATAATTTGATTGTTGGACATGAATGTCTACACTTTCTGAGAAATCAAAAGAGAGGTAAGCAGGGTTTTGCGGCACTTAAACTAGATATGAGTAAGGCATATGACAGAGTGGAATGGAGTTTTTTAGATGAGGTTATGAAGAAGTTGGGTTTTCATCCCGACTGGATTTCCTTAATCATGGAATGTATATCCTCAGTATCCTTTTCTGTCATTATTAATGGCCAATCATTTGGTGCAGTGACTCCTACGCGTGGGGAGGCAAGGTGATCCCTTATCCCCTTACCTTTTTCTTTTTTGTGCTGAAGGTTTATCTGCTTTAATTTCTGAGGAGGTGAGAAGAGGGAATCTTTCAGGTTTGACTATTGCTAAACAAAGCCCAAGGATCTCCCATCTTTTCTTTGCTGATGATAGCTTGATTTTCTTAAAAGCAAATGCTTTAGAGTTTGGGTTGTTTAAATTTCTGTTGCACTATTATGAAAAAGCTTCGGGTTAGTGTGTAAATCTGGGTAAATCAGCCATGGTTTTTACCCCAAATGCACAAGAAGAATGTAAGCAGTTTTTGTCTCAGATTCTGCCAGTTAAGATTGTTGGCAACTTAGGCCCTTATTTGGGTCTTCCTTCTTCGTTTACAAGAAGTAAGGGAAATGACTTTAAGTTCCTAAAGGATAGATTTTGGAAGGTGTTACAGGGTTGGAAAGGTAAAATTTTTTCAGGAGCTGCTAAAGAGATCCTGATCAAAAGTGTGGCTCAAGCTATACCTACTTATGCAATGAGTTGTTTTAAATTGCCAAAATCTTTATGTCGTCAATTAACAGGAATGATGGCAAATTTCTGGTGGGGATCAACAGATGAGCAAAGGAAAATTCACTGGATGAGTTGGAATAAATTATGTAAACCAAAGGAGATTGGTGGTCTAAATTTCAGGGATCTGCGTGGATTTAATCAAGCTCTTTTGGCTAAACAGGCTTGGAAGATTTTTAATAATGCTGATTTGTTGGTGTCAAAGTTCCTGAAAGGTAAATATTTTCCGACCATGAAGGTAACCGAAGTCTCTTATGTTCCATCTTCTGCTTCTTATTTCTGGAAAAGTTTTATGTGGGGAATGGAGTTGTTGAAGAAAGGTTTAAGACTACAAGTTGGTAATGGATCCTCTATTAGGATTTTCAAAGATCCTTGGATCCCTCGACCTTGGTCTTTCAAAGTCCTTACTAGCCCAGTTGATGAGGATGATTTGTTGGTAGCCGATTTCATTACACCAGCGGGACAATGGGATGTAGACAAGTTGGCTCGATTCTTAAATCCAGTGGATGTTCAAGCAATTTGTAATCAACCGCTATCTTATACTGGAATGCCAGATAGATGGATCTGGCATTTTGATAAGCAAGGTATATATCAGGTAAAGAGTGGCTACAAAACTTTTATGTTTCTGAATGATTTATAGGCTTCCTCAAGTGAAAATGGGTATAAAAGATGGTGGAATATCCTTTGGAAAGCTAATATTCCTTCCAAAATCAAAGTTTTTGTGTGGAGAACCTTTCATAATTGTATTCCTTCTGCTGTTAACTTGCTTTCTAGAGGTTTGGAGGTATCTTCTCTTTGTTATGTATGTAGGAAACATCCTGAAACTTCTGACCATGCTTTGTTCTGTTGTCCAAGAGCAAAGGAGATTTGGAGGATGTTACTACCTGATCTGAAATTAGATCCAGTAGTTTTTGCATGCATCAAAGATAGGTGGATGGATCTCTTAGAACAAACAAATATGGATCAGTTTGAGATTCTGTGTGTGGGTGTTTGGGCTATTTGGAATGATAGGAATAATCTGTGTTTTAATAGACCAATTTTCTCAAGTGCTGCAAAATGTGAGTGGATTATGAATTATTTATTTGAGTTTCAGAAATTCAATTATGGGAAGCGTCAGATCCACAAGATAGCTCATTCTCAGAAGTATCAGTGTGATGTTCGATACCGTATCCAGGTGTTTGTAGATGCAGCATGTAATGAGACTGCTAAGCTTTCTGGGTTAGGAGTGGCAATTCGCTATCCTGACGGTAAAATTATGGCGGCCATGGAAAATAGAAAAAAACGGTTTTGTCTCCCCCTTATGCTCTGAAGCTTGTGCAGTTTTAGATGGTTTACGGCTTTCTCAAAGATTGGGTTTTCCTCGTATTCAGATTTTTTCTGATTCCTTTTCTCTAGTGTCAATCTTAAATGGTTGGTGGACTGCGCCATATGAAGTTCAAAATATTATTCATGACATTAAGGTGTTTCAGAAGGATTTCATGCAAGCAGAGTTCATTCATGTACGAAGAGATTATAATTCTCTAGCTGATAGGTTAGTAAATTATGGTTTATCTACTGGTCCGATGTTGTGGACGAGGGATTTTCCAGTTTGGATTCAAAGTCTATGTTATGACTTTTCCTCTATTGTACCTCAATCTCGTTAATGCTATGAATTTTATTGTCAAAAAAAAAAAACTCTTTAATTAATCAATTTTTATTCATTAACTCTAGTCACTCCACTATAGAGCTAGAGTTGTACTCTTATGCACTGTAGGACAAGTTGTGTCCATGGATATAACCATTACATGCAAGTTGATCCTTCACGAGTTATTGTTCATAATTACAGCTGGGTCAAAAGTCAATTTTACCCCTGTAATTACATCTTGTACCTTAAGTACCACTGATCCTCTAATGAATAATATTTGTTTATAATCCAATTATAAACTAAGTCTCGCTCGAGTCAATAAGAGGGTGAGGCCTTATTGTTCAAGTTCCGAAATCAGCACTTAAGGGAACTACTCATTTACTTTTCCTATATGGGAAAAAGTGAGAAACTTGTGTTCCCAACTGCCTATTTGGTGAAGTCCCCAAAATGGTAGGCTTATTGAATCGGCTACAAAAGTCATTCTCTCCCATGCGAATCAAAGAAGATGCCCTAACAGGCAGAAGTTCATAACTCACTCAAGATTAAGATCAAGTCGCATATGATCATCATGTTGAAATATTAATCTTCTCAATTAATGGATTTATAAAGAAAGATTAAATATTTCGTGGTCTAGTCTTATACAAACTCATTGTATATAATACCCACACTCGCATGTCTCCACATCAACAATTTGGATCAAATCATTTCTAACTATTAGAAAGTGAGTCGTATCAACAATGTTACTAAGATAAGGCACCCAACATTATCCATATAGTAGATCCTTAAGCTAATTTCTTGAACATGATCCTCCTATATGTTAACCACATACTGTTCAATATTATACTAATAACCTTAGATTTTTATATATAATAGATATTATAAATTGCAAATAAAAATAATAAAATAATTATCAAATAATTATTAAATATTGAAATATTAATTATGAGGCTTTAGGGCATAAATTCTAACAAAACCATCATAATCTCATACGAAGAGAAATGATAGTTGGTTCATGTGATGAAGAAATTGAGTACAATGTTTTACGTAATAGAATGGATGGTGAACATATAACTTTTGTAGAAAGTTCTAATGAATGGAGTCCTTGTAGAGATCAGTTGGCTAGTCAAATGTTTAATGAGTGGCAAAGTAATTGACTTTTGTAAAATTATTGTTTTATTTTCTTCTAATGAAAGATGTTTATTTGTATTGTATGTTTTATGTGCACGTATAAATCGTTTGGATGTTGTGTTTCAGTGTTTTCTTATATTGAGTTGTTATATTATTTGCACATAAATATATCTGGTTATATTTGAATATGTAGTTAAGGGTGACAAAGAATCAACTAGCAGTAAGAATCATCATGTTTGGCATTGTTTGCATATATGAAATAGGTGGAGTGTTTATTGGAGCTTGTCCATGCTCAAGGATGGTGAGGAGATAATGGAACATTTGGGGCTAGATATCTATAACAATTGGAGAGATGGATGAAGAAAAAAATTCAAGGTTGTACATTAAAGGCAACATCATAACTCAAATCAAGAGTATGGATATTGAAGAAGCAATATAATGCAATATCTAAAATGTTAGGTCCATCGTGTCGTAGGTTTGGATGGAATGACAACTTAAAGTGCATTGAAGCTGAACAACACATATTTGATGAATGGTCAAGGTAAAATATTATATTTTTATTGATTTATTTATTTTCTCAATTCATATTTATTTATTTACATGTGTTAGATCTAATGTAAAATTTAATTTTTATAGAGTCATCTTAGTGCAAAAGGATTGAGAAACAAGCAATTTCCATACTATGATGATTTTACACTTATATTTGGCAACTATAGAGCCACGAGAGCAAGTGCTGAAGGACATGCTAACATGGTTGATGTTGCATTAGAGAGAGAGATGGAAGAGGAAGGATGGCAAGATTTTGATGAGTTTTATATTCCAAATCCACCAGACAGAGGAGATGATGCTTATGCTACTATGAGCGATACACCCACTAGTAGGTCTGCTGCATCGAGATCGAAAGGAAAGAAAAGGAAGATGGGGGATCGTGTTGACATGGCTTTTGAGTGAGTTGCTAAGGGAATTGAACATATGACAAGATCATTTAATCTCCAAACTGAGGAATTTAGGAGGATAACTAGATAAAGAAAGGAAGTTCAAGATGAGATTGCAAATAGATGCTCTACATTAGATAAGGTAATGAACATTGATGGACTAACAGATTTTAAATAAGACGATGTTGGAGAGATCATAGCCAGTATTAAGATAAAGATTGATTACTTTTTGGACTTACCTGAACGACTTAGATATAATTAGGCTATGCAACTCTTAGGGAAGCGTGCTAACTAGTTTAAAAGTTGTTGTCGACACTCTTTTGTATAAAAAAAAACATATATCGAACTTGTGGAGTTCGTTATGTTGATGTTTTGAAGTGTATTGTGAAGACACACTTTCTATTATGTTGGTTTAATTAGGTTCGTGGTGAACCATATAAAATGTACGTTGGAGGAGGTCATTAGCATATAAATACTCCTATGTTTTGTGAAAGTGTAAAAGTTATATTTGCATATTTAATGAACGATACTATTTTGTTCAATTAATTAATTTAACTATCTTTGTTAACTTGTGTTGTTGAAGTTAATAGTTTTTAAACAAATTATTATTTAAAATGTGTTATCTTTTTAATCCATGTATTTTTCAAATAAATAAAGTTAAGTTTAATGGTAATTTTATAATTATGAAGCAAATAAAGTTAGTTAAGATAGCAAGTAATCAATAATTAAATAAATTATTGTTAACAATTTCTCCATAAATTTGATGTTGGATAAATTATTTGTATAAAAAAAATTGTACATATTTATACATACTTTGACAAATATTTAAAAAAACATTTGCATGCATACTTAATTAAATATTTATTGAAAAAAATTTGGTTGACAAATGTACCAAAAATATTTTATTTATTATTAAAATAGGATTTCCTAATTTTATAAGAAAAATGACATTTTTAATGTATATATATAAACACATATACCTTACCAACTAATAAACCCAGGCTTAACAAAGCACAATCCGAACACAGAGTTCATAAACTCAGACTTAACAAACCTTTTTTCTGCACCATCCAAATCTAAACTTAACAATCCCAGACTTAATAAACCCAAGTTTAACAATCCTAAACAAAACTGCAAACCAAGCACCTCCTTATAGAAGGCACAACTGAAGATATACAAGTGAGATTTACCTATATAATGTTCATATAATTCAAATATTATTTATAACAATTTTTATGTGAATGTAAAATCAACTTAAATCGAAGTTCAGTGCTGCTGCAATAGCATCGCCTACTCAAACAAAATCACTCATTCTATCTTTGGACATAGTTGCTTTAAAATAAGGCATTATAAGAGCTCCAAAATAGTAAAGAAAAATTAGAATTTTTAACATAACGAAAGACATTAAAAATCAAGAAGGAAAAGATATGATTAACCAAAGCCAAGAAAGAAGATGAAGAGAACAGGAAGGAAGAAACCAATTTCAAGAAGCAGAGAACAAAAAAGTCGTGTTTTTGAAAGGGAAGAAGAGTCAATATTTATAGGGTGACAAAACTACTTTAGATGGTTTTTCTGGTTGATAGTAAGTTTCCAATTAGTTTGACAATCATTAATTATATCTTTAAACTTATTTACAATCATTAATGATTATTTTTCTGCATAATTGGATTATTTTAGGATTATTCCAATTAATGATTAATAATCATTAATTGATTGTAATCTAAGAAAATAATGATTATCATTCATTTTGATCGTTAAGCCCTAGATTACAAATTAATTTGGCAATTTCAAATCATTTAGCTTTATTTGTATCTTTAAAATTTGTAATCGCTTAATTGAGACTTTGGGACCATGCAAGCTTAATTTAGCTATAAATTAAGCTTAATTTGGACTTTTGGACCATGTAATTTAGGTAATTGTTTCATATATTCACGATCGAGTCTATTGAGTCGTCCACTGGGATTTGTAGTTTTTTAGCGTTTTTTAATTTCTTTCCTTTTCTGTTTTAATTGTGTAACGACTGGCACTTTCAGGTATTAATTAAGACTTTAATTTTGAAACTTAAATTAATTGAAAGGCCAATTTCATGTTTAAAATTGTGTAGTGGAAGTTAATTTTGAAGTTTTACATATTTGAAATTAGAGAATTGGAGGGTAGATTGGGAAGAAAGAAGGAAAAAAAATGGATTTAATTGATGTTTAGGGCAATTTTGTTATTTAAGGGACTTTAAGCCAAGCCCAATCTCATGTATAAGCCAAGCCCTAATTTTTCTCTCTATTATTTTATACTGCACGCAACCCTAGGTCAAGCCAAGCCTTCAAGCCATCATCTTCTCCAAATTTCTTCTGTTTCCCTTGTGTTTTTCGACAACCATCCCTTTGAAGCAGAAGGAGTTTTTTTCAGCAAGCTCCTCGCCTCCTGCAGTCGCGCCGTCGTCGCTCACCGCCGCAGACTCGCTGCCGCCTCCCGCCCAAAACTGCAGACCTCCCCGTCGTCATGCAGCCACCCACCGAACCGCCGTGTAGACCGCCTGGGCCACATATCCGAGCAAACCAACCCCGGACGCCGCCGCAACCTCGCGCTCCTACCGCCGCGTAACACTGCCTGCACCCACGAACACCGTCGGCCACCTGATCTCTCAGGCAACTCAAAACTCCATCGGTCGAACTCCAACCTCAGATCCACTCCCGAACGAGCTCATCCACGCACCTAAACGCCACGAAACTCACCAAAAAACTCAGATCCAGCCGTCGAAAACCAAATCTGTCTAGATCCGCTAACCATGCGCCTTCACGCGTCACCACACGCGCCACACGCCGCCGCCCTCCGATTAGCTTTTCGAAGTCTGAACAGTTTCACTCCCGATAGTGTTCTGATTTGGGTAATTTCGATACTGAACTGAATCTGATTTAAGGACTTTAAAACTGGATTAATCGTTAATTATTGGGCTAAATTTTAGGACAACAGATCTGACGAGCAAATTGGCGATTTGAGTTAATTCGGTGAAATTCCAGCAAGAATCAGTATCACATAGCTACCTCTCAGGTGAATTTAAATTGGGATAAGCAGGAATACAAAATTTGGAGAAGACTTTGCTGCCCAGAATAATATTAATTATTATGTTCAAGGCAAGTAGTTAGTTGGATAAAGCCCCGTTATTTTATGATTCTGTTGATGTTTGGAAAAGTTATGAATCATGATAGTATGTATGAAATTTTAGTCATGAATCATGCTATGGTTATGAAATTTCTACTGAAGTTGTTTTGAGGAAAATTAGGATTAAGTACAAGGCTATATTAGAATAGGGGGGCTTAAAGGTTTAAGTTCATTATGGAAGGCATGTGAGGTACCTTAAGAACTTACCTAAGTTTTTTTTTTTTTAATTTTAAAAATCATTATAGGCTGAGGGGAAAGATCTCCATAAAAGGGGAAAGCGAGCTATTTGAGCCAAGGTAAGGGACTTTATGCAGTATGCTTAAATGCAAGTTGGGAACTGGATTGAAATTAAAATTTACGCTCAAAATGAAAAGTTTTATAAATGTTTTATTTATGATTTTTGATGAATTTTAAAATGCCCTATCTCATATGAAAATGAATTTTGACATGTATGATTGCCAAATATTCTCATGAATGTTATGCATGATTTATGATTTTGATTTATGATAAATGATATGAGAATGTTGCTTGTGTTGCATCATGGAATGAAAAGTTTAAAATGCTTTGGGACCTCATGCATACATGTATATCTTCATGATAGAATGATTTCGAAGGCTGTGACAATTACCCCCTAAATTATAGATGTACATCTAATTGAAAAGGAACATGAAAAGGTTAATTGAAAAGGAACCTGAAAAAGGTTAATTGAAAAGGGACCTGAAAAGGTTAAATGGAAAGGAAAGGTTAGGTTGGGTTAAATTGTCCACATTCAGCCGAAGAGAAAAGTTAAAGAAATATTTCCACTATGAAAATATTTTAGGTCCCACCAGAGGAAAAAGTTTTAAAAATCACTTTGTATGTGTTTGCATATCCTGACCCTGGTAGTGAGGTCACTTACTGAATATTTTAAATACTCACCCTTTTCAAAAATATTTTTCTTTTCAGGTAAAGGCAAGGACATCCTCGGCGAATGACATGATAGTTGCTGCAAAAGGCCATGGGTGACCTATAGAAGTTTTCCTTCTTCAATTTCTTCATTTTTAGCATTTTTAGCATATCTTTTTAGCAGACGTGTTATGAAAATTAACTCAATTGTTAAATGTTTTTAGTTTATTCTTGTGCTTTAAAATAAACGGATCCCGAGGTAAAGGTTTTTGATTGTTTTTATAAAGGTTTATTTCTTTTTGAAAGATTATTTAAGTTTGACTTTCATTTCATTAGCATGCATTTAGTAACGCCCCTAGAAAGTTTAATAGGAAAAGTATGGTCTTTACAAATTGCTTGTCTTTTTTTTTTTTTGGGTAGAAAATGCCTCGTGTGTGGGTGTGTTTTGGTGGTGTGTGGAATGAGAGTGGGAAGGATTATGATGGTGGAGAGGTGAGAGGGTACGATGTAAAAATTGGAATTACATACGAGCAGTTTTTAAGTCGAGTCTATGAAATAAGCAGTATAAATCCGAATGAGTTCAACCTTATAATAAGATATTCACTTCATTTGAGGTCCAAAGCTCCTGCATTTTTTATTAGGAATAATGTAGACCTACAAAGTTTTTTTTATATGGGAAGAAGTCTCCTTAATACCCCTTTACATATCCACCATCCCAAAGTTTTCGAGTAACCATGCATTTCGACCGTATCCCATTCTATATACAGTACCAAATACTCCATATATAGGAGTGCAAAATTTTTCATATGCTCCATATCAAGAAGTTCCATCCACATTCACATTCTTCTCATATAATATAGGGTAAGAAGTTTCATCCACATCCACACCTTTTCTATACAACATAAGTGAAGAAGCTCCATCAACTTCTACATCCTTCCCATATAATGAAAGGCAACATATTCCGTCAACATCCTCGTATAAGCCCTTTATATCCACATATTTGTGTTGTAGTATGCCATCATCACTTACTCCTTTGTCTAATAAAGTGGTGGCATATAATAACTTGGGAGATGATGCAAACAATGTTACACAACATGACGATTGGCAAGATTGGGGGGAATATAACTTGGGAGATAATGAGCCTGAGGAGACAAGAGATGATGATCCGGAGGTATATCAATATGGAGTAATCGGAGATGGAGAACTAGAGATATATGACGATGTTAGAATCACCTCTAAACATGTACAGAACACTGAGGTTTGTTTTGCACCTGTGCATGTAGCACCAAGCCCTTTTATTTCAAATTCTTCAGGTAATTCAACCATCATGACAGGTGAGTATTCTTCTTCTGAAGACGTAGAAGCTGAAGAGATATTCTTATTAAAAAAGATCTGTGCATGAGGTTGTATGTTCTAACAATGAGACAGAACTTTGAGTTTAGGGTTAAGAAGTCCAACAAGAAACTTTACAAAGTTAGGTATATTATTGAGGAATGCAAATGAAGACTTCAAACGGTTAAGTTGAAGGGGTGTGATCTATTTAAGGTCTCAAAGTATTCTAACATCCATACATGCAAGCATCAAGTATTGGCCCACGACCACAGACAAGCAAGAAGTTGGGTTATTGGTAATCCAATCAAGTCGAAGTTTGAAAAGGTTGGTCGTACTTATAGACCAAAGGACATGGTAAATGATATTCGACAAGAATTTGGTGTGAACATAGGTTATGACAAGGTATGACATGCAAGAAAACGTGAGGAGACATGTAGTTAGACCAGTTAACCAGTACACATTTGATGTTAAAGATGGGTTTTTGGGTGGTTGTGTGAACATTCATACGATGTAGTTGCCGTGAATTTGACTACTACGAACTCCCATGTTCTCATGCAATCAATGCACACATAAATCATAACGTAGGCTCCCTTACCCTTTACTCGTCTGCCTACTATACAAAGTCTTTGGTGGTCGTTTATGCAGGCCCCATACATCCTCTTAAGTACATGTCTGAATGGAAGAGCTCATCAGTATTTGTTGATACTGAAGTCTTGTCCCCCAAAAGGGTTTCTAGAATAGGTTGCCACCAAACATTGAGAATACCATCAGTAGGAGAAGTTCGGCAAATCTATAGATGTAGTTAGTGTGGAAATTTGGGACACAATAGAAAAACGTGTTGTCAACTGCTCAACACTTTCTAGTTTGAAAGAATGTACCAATGGATTAATATCGATATGAAATGAAATTTTTGGTGCTTTACTTTGAATTTTTTCTTATAATCTTTTGTGTGTTGTTAGTTCAAATTATTTTCCTTAGTATATCCAGTAATTGGTTTCAAAACATGATCATTTTTGTTGCATTCTACCTTTTTTCATAGTCAATACCCGACTATGAAAGGATCGAGAAAAAAAGAGTTCTTTGGCCCTGTTTGGAACGAGGGGTTGAAAAGTTTTCCCAGTGGTGACCCAACCGGGTATACACCGGGAAAATTTTTCATTCCTTCGATCTTGACCTGACCAAGCCATAATTTTTCAGTCTCTACCTAGTCAGGTACGAACTGAAAAAATAAACAGAATGCCTAACTCCCCAGTTAGGCATTCTGCCTTTTTTCTCGATGCGTACCCAACCAAGTACAGATCGGGAAACAAGTAAGAGTTCAATGAAAATTGTCTTCGAAATCATTTTTCCATCCTGGTATTGATTTCAACTAGGTTTTGGACCGAGAAGACATGTACTCATGGTCAAATTGGCATGGTTTTGCATGGGATTGCATGGTTTTGCATGTGATTGCATGAGTTTGTATGAGTTATCATAGTGATTCCATTGTAATGTATTTCATTCCTATTCCAATAAAAAAGATGTATAGAACAAAAAAAATGAAGTATATTTTATTCGTATTCCAACAAAAAAGTACAACCTAAAAAAATGGCCGATTGGCCCATATTTGAACAACATATTATCGGCAAAAGTAGTTCATTCTATCCTGGGTTAGGGTGTCCAATTGAGTCTTAGTTACATGGCCATCTTCACAGCATCCTCATCATTCTTAAACTCAAGGGAGGGGAATAACCTATCTAATTAATATCCTTTCATAGTGTTACTATCATCTAAATACTTCATTCTAAGTCTACCACTACAAACATGACTCCTCACATGTCGAGTACTATGTCTAGGTCTTGTAATGAGCTCAAACGCCCTCCAACCAAATGACACCTTATTTTCCAAAATGTCAAAACTAAGCAGATCAGGCCTACTCTCATTCACTTCCCTAGAAAGAATGTAGTGGATCAATTGTCTATTAAATATTAGAAATGTATCTAGGAAATGACCAAAACATGACTAACTTGCTAGGGGTCAATTTCTCCTTAATGGTTTTAGTGGTTTTCCCTAAGTGGAAACATGTTATGATAGATGGAAAGTAATTAGCAGAGGAGATTTTTGGAACCATAGCCATGCTGAAGCTTATATTATTATGCAACAAATTAAAACTAAGATCAGCAAAAAAAACATAACAAAAAAATTGTTATTTTTCTCGGTCAATCTCGACAGGACATCCACCAAGACACCTGATCAATCCCGAGAGAGACACATGACTGAAAAAATTTCATATCACACGTTCACCTGGTGGAAGTCCAACCAAGTGAGAGTGAGTTTGAAAATTTTCATAGTTTGTCCTAGTCGGAATCAGTATGGGAAAAGGCTTTCAAAACGTTTCGAGTACTTTTCCCAGTCTCATCCCGGTGTCCTTGTTATGCATCCCGACTGAGATTCATCGATTCACAAATGAAAACCCCATTTCAAAACTCTATAATTTGTAACATTTTTTATGAAAACCAACACAAAAAGCACAAGTCCGGTTTCATGAAAACCAACACCGAAGATATACAATACGTTATCAAAAAATCGCCAACACTTTCCTCTTTGCAAGAAAATCGAATTTTCAGTTGATTCAGTAGCAAATTTATCACAAAAATCCATTGGAATTCCAACCGTTAATGAGGGGATGAGAAGGAAAGTTAGAGGGAAGAAGAGAGAATGTTTTGAATTTGGCTCACCTTTCACTTTTAAATAAAAAAGGCAAATCGTAATTTCACCTGCCAGGTCAAAGTCAAAGGGTCCAAATAAAAGATTTTTTTAGAAAGGATCCTTTGTTGCAAAATGTAAATATTTGGGAGCCATTTTTTACAATTACCCAATAATAATGCCTATAAATTCTGCCAAACCAAAATAATACCAACAATTTTAATTCTAACTTTTTTATTTTTGTTGTTTTTTCCAAAAACAACCAAACCTTTATTATTAGTATTGTAAACCCGAGATTTTTCCTTGGAATTTCTTTAAAAAGAAATTTGTTAAAACATTTTTGGGAAATTGTTGTATAAGGAAAAGATGAATAAAACAAAAGAAAGGGTAAGGGAAAATAAAAAGGAGTTATGTGTTTTGGTATGTTTTGTTTTAAAACAAAGAAAAAGAAAAAGAAAAAGAATTGAGGGAATGGATAAGCTTTGGGAGCACTCACCCATTTTCTCCCATTTGCTTCTCTTTTATTAAAAAAAAAAACAGAGCATTTCGTGGGATAGGTTGAAGAAAGAGGAAAAGAGAGCTTGCTGGGTTGGAAGTTGAAGAAGAAGGGGGAAAACTCAGCACAAGCCTCCATGGCATCTAGGTGATCAACTGTACTCACTACTGTTGTTTAGATCGTTTTGAGCTCCACAAGAAGAGTTAAGAGGTGAGATTTGTTTTTCTTGAAAGTTAACCCATTTTCAAACAAGTTTCGTGAAGGAAGCTCGAGCAAAATCTGACTTTAAATTATTGATTTGCGAAGGGGAAGACAGAGGAGAGATTTTGCTGTCAAATCTGAGAAACCTCTGGGGTTTGGGACGTTCTGATCTGTAGGATTTGAATCAGAAGCTCCATTAGGTATGGTTGGAAATCTTATTTAATTTCCTATAACTTTCATGAAGAAGTCGTGAGTAAAAAATGATTGGAAGTGGCTTTAAATTTCAGGTTAGGTGTGGTGTGCAGCAGAAAAACGATTCTAGAAATTTCAGAAGTTTATTTTTCGGGAAGTAGTTTTCGAGGTATTTACGGACACATCCTTTGGAAATTTTGATTTCATTCCTTCAGATAAGTTTTATAGGGTTCAAAAAGGAAGAGTTTTGTATAAAGTAAATCATTTTTGGCCAAGTAATGAAGAAGTTATGAGTATGTGAGTTTAGAGGATGAAATTTACAGAATGCTAGAAATAGATGAAGTGATATTTGTAATCTTAAGTTTGAAAGTCATGAATTCAAAGTTCTAATGCTTGGTTTTGGTTTATTTGACAGGCCAAGAGGAAATAGGTCAAGTATACGAGCCGAGAATCTAGATCTAACGCTGTGAGTGACAAAACGAATTTCGAAAACATATTCTATGCTTGAATTCATGTCTATGTGAATATAAGACTTCTTAGGAATGAATTAGCTTAAATGTTTTATGTTTTCTGAACACATGGTTATGAGCATACATGATTGCCTAGGAATGATTTTAAATGCTCGTTGTGAGCTTAGATTTTTCCAACGAAATTTACATGTGAGCATATGTTTATTGATTTGCTAAAATCTAGTGAAAATGTTATGATTTCAGGCAAGCATGCTCTAGCAAGTAATGTTTAAAGATTATCATGTGTTTTTCTGAGACTCGAATGAGTAAATGATTGAGATATTGAGCCGAGGCTGGTTAGTACCGCGTGCGCACAGGTCGTTTTCTGTTGTCAATGTTGAGTCTACTCCGTGACAACAATGCTGTCGTGAGTGCTGGGCGGGCCCCACTACGACAAAGACGATGGGAGTGCTGTGCGAGCCCCACTACATCGTAGAGTGAACGTTGGTTGTACTGGGCGTGCCCTACACAACATAGATTGTCATATGTTTCTAGATGGTTAATATTCTTGGTATGCCTTGCGAGTTTTTAATGACATACTTGTTGGATTTCTGAGAAAGACTATGATAATTATACGTTTATATTTAGCGCTTGACTACCGACACATATGCCCATAGTTTACCAAATGTTGTAATTTGCGAGTTAATAGTTATAAACTCAGTCACTCACTGAGCTTCCCAGCTCATTCTTTCAATGTTCTCCAACTTTTCAGGTAGTGATCGAGCTCCCGGTGCCTGAAATCCTGCCATAGTCTGCCGAAAGCTCTACGAGTTTGATATTTTGTACGTGGGTGGAACTGTATAGCAAGTCCAAACATTTTGTAGATATTCTGAGAGGAACGTATAGTATATTCATGTATGCACTAGTGGTCGTGGTTGTGTAAACCATGGTTGGGATGTATTTTGGTTGTAGTACTCCCTACCCGCTTAGAAGTTCAAGTGGGGTTTAAGTAGGACTACTCCGTATGTATGTATAGTGACTTTCAAACTTCCGCTGTGTTGTGTTTAAACATTTTAATTCAAGTATAGTATGTTTATCTTGTATAACAGGGTCACAGGTATCGTTAGGGAGGAAACGATGTCTGTTGGCTTCACGCCATCTTCCGGGCTAAGTTAGCGGTTAGTTCTGGAGGGGGTGTGACAAGTATTCTCAATTCTATAAAAATGATCTTGAATCCAAATGATCTTTGTGAAAGGAATAATCGAATTAAACCTAAAGCGGAAGCGTTGAAATCGACTTTGAATTATTTAGAATTAAACATAAACATACAAGGTTAAGCAAACTTACATTGAAATATATAGAGATATTTCTGGCGGGTCCTTAATCTTCTTGCTCAAACTCCAATGAGGTTGAAAACTCCAATTCTATAAAGCCTCTTGCTATGACACACAGCACCAAGGCTTATGGGAGCCTATTGAAAGAAAATTCACAAGGGATTGGAGAAGAAGAGATCTAGAGAGAGTTCGGTCTATAGAAAATGCTCTAGTAATCTATTCATGAGATATGTATCTCGTGGCTCAACTCAAGGGTCCTATTTATAGAGACCTAGGGAAAATCTTTGTCATAATTGAAATATTATATTTTAATATTTAATATATTAAAATATATTATACTTATTTAAATCTCATTCAAATCTCCTACAATATATATTTAACTTATTTGAATCTCATTCAAATTTCAAATATATTTTTTTTTCTTCAATGTATTTAATATACCATTAATCATTTTAATATTTAATGTATCAAATACAATAAATATATTTTCCTATTTTTATATTTAATATATCTAATATATTAAATACTAATTTGAACATTTGAAATTCTTCTTTCAACTAAACTGATCTTTAGTGTTACTATGAGCTAGCAAGAAGACCTTATGGACCTATAGATTATAAGATCCAATGATACAAAATTAAGTAATTAAACTCTTTAATTAATCAATTTTCATTCATTAACTCTAGGGTCCCTCCACTATAGACTTAGAATTGCACTCTTATGCACTGTAGAACAAGTTGTGTCCATGGATATAATCACTACATACAAGTCGATTCTTTACGAGTTGTTTGTAATTGGGTCAAAAGTCCGTTTTACCCCTGTAATTACATCTTGCACTTTAGGTACCATTGATCATCTAATGAACAATTTGTTTATGATCCAACCATAAACTAAGTCCCTCTCGGGCCAGTAAGAGGGTGGGGCACCATTGTTCAAGTTCCAAAATCAGCACTTAAGAGAACTACTCATCTACTTATCCTATATGGGAATGAGTGAATTCCATTTTGTGAGATTATGTTCTCAGCTCCTTATTTGGTCAAGTCCCCAAAATGGTAGACTTATTGAATCAGTTACAAAAGCCACTCTCACCCATGCAAATCAAAAGACAAGCCCTCACAGGCAGGAGTTCATAACTCACTCAAGATTAAGATCGAGTCACATATGATCATCCTGATGAAATATTAATCTTCTCAATTGATGGATTTATAAAGAGAGATTAAATATTTTGTGGTCTAGTCTTATACAAACTCAATGTATAAGATACCCCCACTCACATGTCTCCACATGAAAGATTTGGATCAAATCATTTGGAACTATTACAAAGTTGGTCAAATCAATAGTGTTACCAGGATAAGGTTGAGGATAAGGCACCCAATCTTATCCATATACTATACCTTTAGGTTATTTCTTGAACATGGTTGTCCCGTATGTCAACCACATACTGTTCAAGATTACAATAATAATTTTGGATTTTTCATATAATGGATAATATTATATTGTAAATAAAATAATCAAAATTATTAAATAAATCATTAATTATGAGACTTTAGGGCATAAATCTCAACACTTTAATGCTGAGTGGAAGCAATTATTGGAAGGTTGCTGAAAGGAATTTTATTTATTGGCATTTTTAGCAAAAACTCTTAGGGGTCGTTTGGGGCGCAAAGTTGGTTATAATAGTCTGTGGTTATTATAGTCTGAAGGTTATAATAATCTGTGGGGTTATTATAGTCTATGTTTGGAGTGCAGATTATTTGAGTCTGGGTTATAATAGTCTGTGTTTGGAGTGCAGATTATTTTAGTCTGGGTTATAATAGTTGGAGTGCAGATTTGTTTAACATAGAGTTCTAAATGCTGTGTTTATGCTGACAATTTTTTTCCAATTTTTTTTAATTATACAAGCAATGCTACATTAAATATCAAATTTTCAAATTTGAAATAAAAAAGATTTGTTCCATGAGTTGACCATTTTGGAGTTTGAGATGCATAAAATAATTGCTATCATTCATTATATAAGCTCCATATTTAGAGACGTACAATGACAACTTATCTTCTAACTCCATAAGTACACAACAAAAAAAAAGGTTTTCAAGGAGTGATTGTTGTCAATAGAAACCACCACCCAAATGGCACAAAAGAATATCATACTATATACATAGTTCCAAAAAAGATAAGATGGTTTGTTATCATCCAAAAAAATAATATGAAGAAGGGTTAATCAGTCGTCTTTCTCGAGGAGGAGCTGGCAGTAGTCCAATTTCAACTCTAGAGGAACAGACAAGAAGCTCTCGGACGCCAAGACATCACGGAAGAGGATATTCATAATCTGTGCTATGGCTCGGTTATTCAACTTTGGGATCATATACAGCTGGCTCACAATTTCTGCGCGTACTTCGACCTCCACTGCACGTTTCTCTTTTGGCCATTCTGCAATCATCTTCAAATGGGTCGATTGCATATCCATAGCATTCCGTACCACGCCTACCATCTCAGAGTGATAAGAAGATCGTTTCCTCTTGCTACCCCTGGAGGAATTCCCAACTGCGTTGTTTCGACTGGTGGGTGTTCCTTGCATCTCCTCTTGGGCCATGTCCATTCCTGGGTTTGACCCCAGCAGTATTGGGACATAGTATTCCTGGGAGCCACCAAGGTGAATATCTTCATCCATGTGCTCTCCTATATTGGATGCCATATCCCCAGGCGTCTCCGCAGATGCTCCTGTAGCTCGATCTTTACCGAAGACAACAACCAAATTATCAAAGTGGGGGAACGGCTTATTTTGCAGCCCTTTTGCAGCCGGATGACCCTGCATGAGGATAAAAGTATATGTTATAAAATGTTACATAGAAGTTATAAGGGGACTATACAATCTTACCTTTACCCATCCATCGAAAGTCTCCTTCTCCACCTCGATGCATTTAAATTCGTCATTCCAACCAAATCCACTACAGCCTGATCCTAGCATCTCTGCAATCGCATGATATTTTTTTTAAGGGTTCGAACTCTGCAATCAATGGTGTTTGACTGAATTTCACTGCCTGGTATCCTTTCCCTCATCATACGTTGTAGTTGCATCAAGTAGCCAAGTCGGAATGTCCCGTTGTCTGATCTCCACCCTCTGGACTGGACCAACCACATAAGGCACTCCACTAGCTTCGTGTCCTCGTTCTTCGTCCATGAGTGCTTGGGGGCTCTCGGTGCACCTGACATTCTGCTAAATGCATATATACATCGTTGTACAGTTTAGCTAGAACGTAAGAGAATGCTTCATTTACTTTTTTAAATAAAATACATAACATACTTAATTATAGTACAACATGTGGTTCCAAAGCAACGGTTAATTCAGAAATATCCAAAAAACATAAAAGACGTCCTAAATATAACAAAACAATCAAGAAAGCATCAATTATTATGTAACTCCCATTCAAAAAACATTTGTTGGGCCAAATCATCTCTCCACTGGCTCCATTCATTAGAAGTCTCAATGAAATTGATGTTGTCCCCCCACCGATAGTAGCAAAAGTAGAGTCCACCTCGTCCAAGTCATCAATCATTGAACTTTCTCCCATCTCTCGGTTGATGAGGTTGTGAATGATGCAACCCACCGTGATGGTTCGACATTGAATTCGTACTGGGTAGTATGATTTTTCGCGAAGAATGGCCCATCTACCCTTCAGCAGTCCGAAGGCCCTTTCAATCACATTCCTTGCAGAAGAATGCTTCATGTTAAAAAATTCTCTTGGACTAGTCGGTGCATTCCCTCCCCCACGCCATTCGGATAGATGGTAGCGTTCTCCTCTATACGGTGCCAAAACACCCTCTGCATTAGGGTACCCAGCATCGCATAGATAATAATATCTTGTACAATGTGGAACTGTTTAATCTATTGTCCTAGTATTAGGATGGTTAATAATTAAGAAGGTGCTCATTACCCTTCTGAACCTTCAGTCCGTTAGGTCGTGATATTGCATCCCTAAGCACCCGAGAATTAGCTGCGGACCCTTCCCACCCTGGTAAGACAAATATGAATTCTCTAGTCGTATCACAAACAGCAAGCACATTGGTCGCAATGTCACCTTTCCTCATCCTATACCTTGGGCGTTCACTGGCACTAACATTGACCTTGATGTACGTACCATCTAACGCACCGAGACAATTCTGCGTTCACACAATAAATGGAATATTTATTTACGTAATTAACCCTAAAGGACCCCACATTTTATTATTGTTGGATTTAAAAATGATTTGTACCTCAAACCATTTCCATTTCTCATTTGTACATGAGTTAGTGATCGGCTCTGGTTTCTTCAGAAGTATATCGTGTAGTCGCAATACTGCGTTAAGGACGGAGTTGAAATGCCTAGAAACGGTCTCACCAGACTTTGCAAATTGTCTACGAACTACTCGGTTCCTAACGTCATGGGCTAAGATGTGTAAGAACATGGCTACCATCTCTTCTACATCTACGACCTCTGTTCCGACTAAACCTCCTGTTGTCTTAAGTAAAGTACATAGTATGGCAAAACATCTTCTGTCCATTCTTGTACTCTCGCGACAACATAAGTCAGACTCGTGGATGAGCCGAAAGAATGCTAGTTGCCTAACGTGATGTTTGAGGTAGGGTGATTGGTGTTCTATTCTTTTATGGTCGTTCATATACAGTTCTAATATTAGAAGTAAATGATGTTGTGATGAGGTGAAGGCTCCCAATATAGCAATTAGTTCCCGTGAGTCCATAATATAGGAAACGATTTAGATTGGTTCCTGAAAGACAAACGTCTAATAAAATACTAACTGCCATCCAATATGGCAACTAATTCCCATGGGTTCAACCCACGATCTATAAATCCTTGAGTTACGGACAATCAATCAAATACTAACTACGATTAGGGTTTTAAAGTTTTGTGTTTATGGTTTTTAAGTTTAGTTTCTGGGTTTAAGGTTTTCAAGTTTGGGTTTGGTTTATGGGTTTAGGGTTTTTAAGTTTGGGTTTGGTTTGGTTTAGGGTTTGGAGTTTGGTTTAGGGGTTGAGTTTAGGGTCAAAGAAAGCATTACATTTCTCATTCACTTTACATTTTTTTTTAACTCCAAAAAAGTACAAAATTTCTGATATCCAAAGTTCATTTTTTTGTTTTAATTATACAAAAACATCCTATTATGTATGCAAAAATATTTTTCTTTTTTAATTCAAAGAAATCATCGTATTTCTCATCGAAAGTTCATTTTTTTGTTTTAATTATACAAAAAACATCCTATTATGTATGCAAAATTATTTTTCTTTTTTAATTCCAAGAAATCATCATATTTCTCATTCAAGTTTTTAATTTTTTCTTAATCCAAAAAAGTCTAAAATTGGTTGTATCCAAAGTTCATTTTTTTTTAATTAGGGAAAAAAAGACATCCTACTATGTAGAAAAAATTGATTTGTTGTTTTAATTTAAAGAAAGCATCATATTTCTAATTACAAAATCATATATATTTTTTTAACTCCAAAAAACTGTACAATTTCTCGTTTTCATTTTTTTTTAGTCATACAAAAAACATTCTATTATGTATGCAAAGTTATTTTTCAGTTTTTAATTTTCAAAGAAAGCATCAAATTTCTCATTCAAATTTCTTATTTTTGTTTAATCCAAAGAAATCCTAAAATTGGTTGTATCTAAGTTCTATTTTTTTTTGTTTGGTTTTAATTAGAAAACAAACACATCATATGTATGTAAAATTGTTTTATGTTTTAATTCAAAGAAAGCATCATATTTGTCATTCAAATTTATTTTTTTTAATCCACAAAAGACTAAAAAATGGTTGTATCCGAATTTCATTTTTTGTTTCAATTAAAAAAAAGTATCATACTATTTATGCAAAATTGATTTTATATTTTAATTTAAAGAAAACATCATATGTCTCATTTAAATTTCTGTTTTTTTATTAATCCAAAAAATGCCTACAACTAGTTGTATCCAAATTTCATTTCTTTGTTTTAAGTAACAATCAAGATCATAATTTGTATACAAAACTCATTTTATATCTTATTTCAAATAAAGCATCATTTTTTCTATTGAACCGTCGTTTTTTTTTTCATGTTCAAACTTCATTTGTTTTTTTACTTATAAGAAAACAATATTTTCTATAAAAAATGTCCCCTTTTTGTTTATTAAAAACAGAATTATTTCTGTTTTGCATTATTTTTTTCATTTTTTTGGTTGCATCCAAAAAACAAAAAAAAACAAAAAAAACAATACTTTGTATTCACACATGCTTGGTAAAGGGCAAAAATTTCGTCATAAGTACTTCAATCCATATATAACATATGACCAAATTGTTCTAAAGAATAAAATATAAAACGTACACATTTTCAAGTATAAGAAAAATACATAATGAAATCAAGTGTCCCAATGTTTAGTTTGAATACATAAGGAAATAAAGTTCACACAATGTGCCATACAAATACATAACGAAAGAATCCTCACCTTTAAATTAACGAACCTCAAAAAAGGTCAATGAATGATGTACTTTCTAACCCTACAATATAAAAAAAAAAATTAGTACCAATCTATAACAATTGTAAACTTAAATACATGCAAGTGGAAAAGAAATACCTTTTTGTAGGCGGTGATGAGCGAATGGGCATCAAATGTGAAAGGATTTCTATTAAGTAAACCCCTTCATATGTGGGATAAGATATATTAATAGAAATTCACAAATATAAAATAAATGAAGCACACACACACACACACACACACACACACACACACACATATATATATGAAAGAAATGGATAGGAAAGTGGTAAGAAAGAACTCACCAAACAGAGCACGGAAGGTTGAGTGTGGAGTTATCCTCAAAGTATAGCATAAGTGTGATGTTGTATATAAAGAAGATATGATGGAAGAGTAGTTGTTAGCAAAGGGTTAAGAGAACTAGTGAGATAAGATAGCCCCATTAATTACATAACCATCCCTTTTAAAAAAAACAGAGGTAGTGGTACAATTTTTTATAAGGAAATAAATGCATCCACATCATTAAAGGCCCACAACCACCAACTAAGCAAAATATAGCATATATCATAGAACATGGTTGTTCCATAAATCAAAGAACAATAGTATTGAAATTTTTGATTCATTTAGACCGGCCTCGGAGATATTTCTCGAAATTCATTCATAGAAATAGAATTTCAGAAAACATGGTTGTTCCACAAACAAGGAGCCAACGTCAAATATAACAAAATGATAAAAAAAACAGAAACCAAAATACTGGCAACAAATATTGCAGTGGATAGTAAAAAAAAATTGCAATTAGTATTAAAACAAACAGTACGAAGGGATTTTATAACATCCATGTATATCTCAGCAAATAAGCTCGATGGAAACTCATAAGAAAAAACATAACAAAATCAACCGTGTGATGAAATGTACAAAAAAACAGGGAACAAAAGTTAAATCATAACAAATATGGCAACAAATATGGCAACAAATATTGCAACAAGAAGAAAAAAAAAACAACAGAATGAAGAATTTCACAACCATGCCAATCTCAGCAAATCATCTCAATAGGAACTCATCACTGGCCGGTGAAAAAGAAAAGAGAACAAACCTTTATTAGTGATCGGCTCCCCCTACCAAGCTTCGTTTTTTGTTTGGATGTCCCCTACCAGGCAATTCCAGAATCGATTTCATCAAATGGAGCATGCAACTTCATATACCGAAACAACCAATGGATATGAAAATACAGAGGAAAAGACAACAGAAGCGGCAAGGGACTTGAAACGACGAAGGACTCGAAGCCGCAAAGGGAGTGAATAGTCGAGGTTATAAATCTGGAAAAAAAAAACAAAAACAGAACAGACACCAATAGGAGGTTGGTTAAGGTTTCGATCGTGGAGAAAAAAATCAGGGATTTAGTTAAAAAATAAGAACAGATTAACGAAAATAAACCTCAGCGTTTTAGATCTATAGAAAGGGAGAAAGAGATCAAAAACTCACCTCAAAGTTGGTGAAGGAAAACAGACCAAATCGAAGGACAAAGTGGATGAAAAAAAAACAGCGATTTAGTGAAAAAATAGCAAGAGATTAAGGAAAATAAATCTCATCGATTTAGATCTACAAAAAGGTAGAAAGAGATCGAAAATGAACCTAAAAATGGTGAAGGAAAACGTACCAAATCGAAGGACAAAATGGATGAAAAAGAAAAAAAAAACAGTGATTGAGTGAAAATAGCAAGAGATTAAGGAAAATAAACCTCAGCGATTTAGATCTACAAAAAAGGGAGAAAGAGATCGAAAACGAACCTCAAAATGGTGAAGGAAAACAGATAAAATCGAAGGACAAAGTAGATGAAAAAAAAAAAGGATCGAACTCACCAGAAACCTTTCGGTGAAGAAGACGAAGAAGACAAACAGAGAGGAAAACGAAGGTAGATGGGAACAAAAACAACATCGCAATAATGATGCTTGGAGAGAAGTGATGCAAACCCGTGGAAAACCGTGTGGAGTAAAACAGTGGTACTGTTGATAAACGGTGGGTATGATAATAATAACCATCGTTTATAATAATTGGTGGGCCAAACAGGGAGTGGGCTATTTTAACCCACCCAACCCAACTCGTTATTGGTGGCCAAAAGGGCCCCTTAAGGTTTATTTATTCATTTTTCTGTAATTATAGCATGTTTGAATTTGAATTTGAATTTGAATTTGAATTTGCCTTGTGTAAGTGTCTATTGCCTATATTCTCATTTTGGAATTTCTTCCTAATTGATTCCATGATTTCAATTGAGGTGATTGTGGTTTAATTGGTTTTAACCTTCCTTATTCTATCAATTCCTTTTCTATATATATATGGGACATTGGAGCATTGCTAAACAAGAAGATTGGGGGAGCAAATTTGTTTAACACTCTCAATTGCTCTAAAGTTGTAATATCTAGTTGTGAGAGTGCTTTTATGTGAAATTATGAAAGTGTGAATCTTTTATATTTGTGATAAATATTTTCAAGTATTGGGAGAAGACATATTCACCATTGAAGGGAGTTCAAACGGTGGTCCACAACACAAGGGGAGCTTGTCTTTGAAAAGATTCAATTCAAGGAGGAGTCAATCAACTATTGCGGCATAATTTAAGAAGGGAGTTCTTTTTATGCATATGTCAATATTGATTGTAAGTTGTGCTAACCTTTGATTGATTAATCTTATTCTCTGGGTGTAGCCTTGTGGAGTAGGTTAGGAAACCGAACCACGTTAAAAACATCTTGTGTTGTCTCTCTTGAATTGTTTTACTTTTTTAATTCACTGTGACATTCGATAAATAATTTAAATATTAATTAATTAAGTTTATAAAACTTAATTTAACATTTTAGCATATAATTAGATCCTTTCAATTGGTATTAGAGCAATGCATTAATTTTTTTAGTGAGATTTTGGGATTTTTATAGATCTAATTTTGTGTGCTAAAATGTCTATTTCAAAAGGATTTTCTATTGCTAGACCATCACATTTGTTGACAGCGAATAATTATCCTTATTGGAATATTTGGATGAGAGCTTTTATCAAAGCTTTGGATGAAAAAGCATGGAAATCGGTGTTGATCGGATGGACGTCTCCCACCAAGCCTGAGATAGAATGGTTGGTTGAGGAGGACAAATGGTCAAATTGTAATTGTAAAGCTCTCAATGCCATATTTAATGGAGCTAATGCTGATCAAATCAAACTCATCTCAACTTGTGACTCAGCAAAAGAGGCATGAGACATCCTACAAAAAGCATATGAAGGAAACAATGATGAAGTGCACTAAATTAATTATTGCTTACTGCTAAGTTTGAACAATCTTAGAATGTTAGAAGATGAATGTTTGAATGATTTTTATACTAAATTATGTGATATTGTTGGAATAGAAATTTTTGCCAATAAGAAATTGCCATGTCATTAATTAAAATTAGTGACAAAATTATTTATTTAATTAGGAATTATTTAAATTTGCAAGATTCCTAAATTAAATTAAGTCAAATCCAAATATGCAATTGGATTATATGAAATCTGGGCTAATTTTAGACAATGCCCAAATGAGACACTTTAAGCAGCAAAGTCCCAGCACACAAGGCTAGGCCCAAGTCAATTAGGCTCAGTCTAAGGACCAGGTCCAAAGTCCACAGGCCCAGTCCAACAGTCAAGCCCAAGTCCATCTGGAGGCCCTGGGGAACTCTATAAATAGAGAGTCCCCCCCTCCATTTTGGGGGTTCAAAAATTTGAGATCTCAGAGAGAGTTCAGAAACAAAAGGTAGAAAACTCCTTGAGCTCTTGAAGATCAAACACCTCCTGAACAAAGAATAATTCCTCGAAGATCAAGAACACTTCTTCGAAATCCGAAGAATCCATTGAAGCTTCAATCTCGAGAATAAGCTCTACAACCCTCAAGTGAAACATACAAGCAAGAGAGAGAATCAGAGGATCAAGTACTAGAGATTGTATCCTACTACATTCAAATCAATACAAATACAAAGTTTCATTTGCACGTGTTCTTATTTCTTCACTGAAATTTATGTGCGAACATATTGGCACGCCCAGTGGGACCATCTCTACCTCTCATCTCTTTCTCTTCAGAGTAAAGCAATGGAACCCAAGAAAGCTGCATCGAAGGTTACTGTTTCAAGTGACGCATACACGGGACCAATTACTCGCAATCGGTCTCAAGGGTTTGAAATAAACGAAGATCGAACCCCTGACGCAATTGCAAGCAGAATTGTCAAACTGATCGAAGAATCTTCCAAGGACAAGGTTGTTGTGAAGGACAACCCGCTATTTGATCAATCCACTCCTGTTGTCAGTTAATCGAAGACGACGCCAAATCCAAATGTGATGTCTGTAATGATGGTGGACATAGACTCCGATGAAAGGATGGCGGAGATGGAAAGGAAGATCAACCTTTTGATGAAGGAAGTCGAAGAAAGGGACCAAGAGATTGCCTACCTGAAGAATCAAATGCAAAATCAAGAGGATGCTGAGTCAAGTCAGACCCCTACTGCGAAGAAGGCTGACAAAGGGAAGACTATCGTCCAGGAAGATCAACCACAAAACTCAGCTTCAGTTGCTTCCTTGTCTGTCCAGCAGCTACAAGATATGATTATGAGCTCCATTAGAGCTCAGTATGGCGGGCCCACCCAAAATTCTCTCATGTACTCTAAGCCGTACACCAAGAGAATTGACAACTTGAGAATGCTTGTCGGATACTAGCCTCCAAAATTTCAGCAGTTCGATGGGAAGGGTAACCCTAAGCAGCATGTTTCTCACTTTGTTGAGACATGCGAGAAAGCTGGAACTCGCAGCGACCTTTTGGTCAAGCAGTTCGTCCGCAGCTTGAAAGGGAATGCCTTCGACTAGTACACCGACCTAGAGCTAGAGACGATCCATAGTTAGGAACAATTTGAAAGAGAGTTCCTTAATCGCTTCTATAGTACGAGGCGAACTATCAGCATGATGGAGCTCACTAAAACGAAGCAGCGAAAAGGCGAGCCTATCGTTGACTACATCAATCGTTGGAGAGCTCTAAGTCTTGACTGCAAAGACCGTCTCACCAAACAGTCTGCTGTAGAGATGTGCATCCAAGGTATGCACTGGGGATTGCTTTACATCTTACAGGGCATAAAACCCCGAAGCTTTGAAGAGTTAGCAACTCGAGCTCATGACATGGAGCTAAGCATTGCTGCTAGAGGAAGTAAAGACATTTTAGTCCCCGAGGTGAAAAGGGAAAAGAAGGAAGTGAAAAGCATCGAAAAAGTTTCAAAGGGTGCTACTACAAAAGAATCTATGGTCATCAATACGACCCCTTTAAAGTTAACTTCGAAAGGAAAAGAAATCAAGACAAAGAAACAATCAGATGGAGGTGAGAGACGTCGCCTAACACTGAAAGAGAGACAGGAAAAGGTTTACCCATTTTCAGATTCTGATGTTCCAGACATGCTAGAACAATTGCTGGAAAAATAACTCATTCAGCTACCTGAATGTAAACAACCGGAGGAGTTAGGAAAGGTGAATGATCCTAACTACTGCAAATACCACAGAGTCATTAGCCACCATGTGGAGAAATGTTTCATGCTGAAAGGGGTGATTATGAGGTTCGCTCGTGAGAAGAAAGTCGAGTTAGATCTTGATGAGTTGGCCCAAACGAATCATGCGGCTATAATGACTCAGCCCAGAATTCAGTCACCTACAAGACTGTCTTGAGAGCAAAAAGAAGTCTTAATTCAATTCGGATCCTTTGAACCTATCGTTGTCTGGTCAAAGGAGGAAGCCCTGAGCAAGAACTATCAAGAGAAAGACTTCCAAAAGAAGTACGTTCAAAGAAAGAATAAACAGTCTAAAGATGAAAACGAAGGTTAGACTGTTGTGACTCGTAGCAAGAAGTTGACACGCTTGCTAGAGTGATATGAATGAGTCGACAATATTAGGACGTCGATGCGCAAGTGTACACATTCATTGGTAGCAAGTGCTAAGTAAATTATCGTATCCACAGAGACTAGTAATTCGCTAATTTACCACAAATTAATTCTCAATAAACTCGATTTGTAACCAGTTAAATTTATCATGGAAACGAAATAAAATAAACCACAATTGCTGGAACAAAATAAATGCTAAAATAGAGATAACAGAGTAAAGATGCAAAAACAGAGAACGACTAAACTTGTACTTTATGCTAATTGACAGCCTCGGATTAGGGGTAATTTTCCATTTTAATCTATTCTACAACTTAGATACATGTTCATTTCTCTCAATCCACTACAGATCACACGACATTCTCCCGAATTACCTAAAATACGCTGTTTCATTCCCATTACTCCAGCGATAGTTAACCCACTGTATTGTGTGTGCATTAGGGGAGTGATTATCCCTAATCTCCTCACTTAGCTAGCTACTAACCCTAAAACGGGGCTAATGTGGTTCTTAAGGGCTCGTTTGATAACGTTCCTGTTTCCTGTTTCTTGTTCTTGTTTCTCATTTTTCAAGAAACAGACATGTTTGATAAACCATCATGTTTCTTGTTTCTAAATTTTTTAGAAACGTTTCTAAAAAAATTACAGATTTTGAGAAACTTCAAAAAGTAGTTTCTCAAATTCTGTTTCTGTTTATTTTTTCAGGTTTCATTCATGTATTCCTATTTCTCTTTTTACCCATCTCTCCTCTCTCTCTTCTTTCTCTCTCTTCCATTCTATTTTTTTCTTTTAATACTTTTTAATCTTTTTTTTTCTTATTTTTTATTTTTATTTTTTGATTTATTTCTTTTTATTTGTTCTCTCTTTCATCTTAATCTTTTTTCTTTTAATAGTTCATTATCTTTTTTTTTCTTTTTTTCTTTTTTCTTTTCTTTTTTCGTTTATGTTTTTCTCTTCTCTCTTATTTTCTTATTTTCTTTTACTTTACATTAATGAGCTTATAGTTATTATTTTCTATTTCATTCTCTGTTATTTTTCCTTTTGGTACAATTTTATTTTTTATTAAATAAATAAACTAATAATGTATTTCATGTTTACCATTAAATGTAAAAAAATATATACATTCTCTCTCTTTTTCTGATTTTACTTACGTGTATTATTGGCTAATGCATTTTTAAAGAAAAAATAAAAATAAAGTTTATTATTAAATTAAAGAAATGTGGGTATGTTCGATTGTCTGACCTTAGACAATTTACAAATTCGTCTAATTGCACTAACTCTTGTAAGTCAAAATCGTTCAAGGTGAATTGATTGAAGTGAGAAATAACAATGCAAATCAAATTTGAACAACATTTGAAGGATAAAAATTATTATTATTATTATTATTATTATTTATTACGTGTTGGGCCTTAATAAAATACTATAACCTCTTTATAATTGTTTTATATTTATTTTAATGCATGTTATATGTTTTATTATAGTATATGTACTAAATTTTATTTTTACCCAAAAACAAGAAACAAGAAACATAAATAGTTATCAAACATGTTTCTGTTTTTAGTTTTTAAGAAACAGAAAGAAGAAACGAGAAACGAGAAACGAGAACGTTATCAAACGGGGCCTAAGCTATCAACTTCTCCTATTCTTCTCAGAAATCAAAGAAACGCTGCAACAAAATGGTTGGCCAGAAGAAATTGTGCTAAAGAAATAAACAACTCTTAAAAACCAGATTGAGCTAAATGAAATGTATTTAGCTGTAAATTAAATCAAAACATCCAACCCCTAATGCTCACCTTAAAGGTGATTAGTTCATAATGCAAGAAAAATAGAAAATAATTTGGAATACAGACATAGTGCTAAATAGTGCTGATAAACTAGAGAGAAGAAGAAGAAGAAGTCGAAATGTTGCCACAAAAAGGTTGAATCAGCATTCGGCACCAGCTCCTACAGAGAACCCTTCCATTTTTGGAAATATTCCAACAGCTTCCTTCTTCAAACAGCTTCCTCTTCCTTTCCAGCCTCTTCTCTCCTCCACACTTAAAAAACGGTTGTCCAACAACATATATTCCCTTCTTTATAAAAATCAGGGCTGATTAGACAGGCCCTGTGACGTGGCAAGCTCCCATTGGCTAAATAGGTTGAGTCAGCTGACATTTGTCAACTCATTTAATGAACTGATATTCTCACGTGCGAAAGTTGTATTGGCCTGAATTGCAAGGTTTGCTCCAGCAAACTGTTGTAAAACTGCTGCTCTTATCTTCAGGAATCCTTCTTAATTCAAACCCTAAATTAATTACATAAAACTCATTAATTATGATAATATTGCTCTAATAAGAATTTTACTACTTCAAAATTAAACTTAGAGCAAAAGAATCAAAGTTAGGGGATTTCCAAGATATAATGAGATAAAATATGATAATTCAATCCTAAAATGATAGCCTATAACTCTTATTTTAAGAGTTATCAGAAGCGACAACAAAGTTATGCTCAAAAGGAATCCCAGCTATTTCGAGAGCATAAAAGAAAAAGGAAGTCATAGAAGAAGAGAGGAAAAAATACTATAAGGAAGCCCGACTACGTTGTGGAGGAAGACGAAGACCTCTTTCATCCTCGACAACCAGTGACTCTACAGGAATTCTTTCCAAAGAATTTTCTGAGTAATGGCCAAGAAGAAGAGCTTGACGTGGTTGCATGTCATGTTGTCAGCGCAAGCGAGGATCCCTCAAGCTTGTCTGAGGTGGCAACTGAGTTAGAAAACTTGTCCTCTTTCAGTATAGAGGACCTGTTGTCACTCCCTCAGATAGCTAACAACGCTCTTATTGAGGCGCTGATAGACTCGGACAATGCAACTGCTCCTACCTCTACTGTGCGTACATGCACGTCGTGTTGTATGTCAATCAATTTTACGGATAAGGACCTGCTGCTAGGGTCGAAGCCTCACAATAGACCACTGTTTGTCTCAGGGTATATTTGAGAGCAAAGAGTTGGTCGAATCCTTATCGACGATGGATCAGCTGTCAACATAATGCCTAAGTTGACAATGAAGCAGTTAGGCATCTTGATGGAAGAACTGTCAAACAGCAAACTGGTGATCCAAGGCTTCAACCAAGGTGGGCAACGAGCCATTGGCATGGTACGCTTAGAGCTCATCATTGGGGATCTAAAAGATGATACGATGTTTCACGTCATAGACTCCAAGACCACTTACAAGCTGTTACTGGGTCGTCCTTGGATTCATGGAAACTGTAACTTCTACGCTGCATCAGTGTTTCAAATTTTACCAGGATGGCATCAAGAAAGTGGAGGCAGATACTAATCCCTTTTCGGTAGCCGAGTCCCATTTTGCTGATGCAAAGTTCTATATGAAGGGTGATGGCGTAGGAGAAACTGTACCAGCCAAGATCCCTTTGATCAAAAGTGGTAGTGAATCTAAGTCAAAATCACAAATTGACGTGAGGAAAAAAAATGTCGAGGAGACGGACGAGCCCTCCCCAAAAAGAGGGGAAGCCTCTATGAGCTCTGCAAAGTCCAAGGTTTTGAAATATGAGAATACTTCAAGTGTTCCTATCTTACACTATGTCCTCTTGTCACGACGTAAGAAGGGCAAATCACCTTTTGCTTAATGTTCAAGGACTCTGAGAGTTGGGGATATTGAAATCTTGAAGGAAAACTTTGTCACGCCTCTCACAAAGATAACAAAGCAAGAGGTCAATAAACCTGTGGATGACCAAGCGAAAATGTTTCTGCCTAAAGGACGAACAAATGACGGGTTCGACCCGAAGGCATATAAACTCTTAACAAAAGCAGGTTATGACTTTACGACTCACACAAAGTTTAAAAGTCTAAAAATCTTCGATGAAAGACCTGAGCTTTCTTCAAGACAGAAGAAACTTCTGAAAGAGGGTTATGCTTTGCAAGTGTCAAAGAAAGGACTTGGATATAAGTCTCCTGAGCTAGTTCGCATAACGAGAAAAGGGAAGGCGAAGATGGCCAACGCAAACCATATAACAGTAGAGGAGGTCAATGATTCAAATGAAAAGGAAAATGTTAATCAAAGGCTTCTGTGTTAGGCGTGTCAGGCCATCAGGAGCGCGACCTTCAGCTCTTCAGCGATTAGGTGTGACTCTAATAGAAGAAGAAAGGTCACATCCCAACTCTGGTTCCACTCGGCCTTCGGCCCTCCAGAGGATAAGTATGCATGCTAAAGAAGAAGAAAATGCTTCGTCAACTCCAACTTCTAATTCTGCTTGACCTTTATTCCTTCATAGGTTAAATATGCCCAACGACGAAGGAGAAAATTCCTCATCGACTCCAAATTTGGCACGTCAGTCAGCTTTTCGAAGATTAAGTGTGCCTACAACGAAGAGAAAAGATGCACTTTCAACCTCAATCGTGACGCGACTATCAGTTTTTCAAAGGCTAAGTGTAACCACGTCAAGAAGGGGCGACTCTCCATCATCAGTCTTTGACCGACTTCAACATGATTGCCCAGTAGAGACCTCAAAAGATAAGCCCTTTGTTGAAACGAAGAATGATGGAGAAATTCGCAGTGCCTTTCCCTCTCGAATGAAGAGAAAAACTTTTGTTGCAGTTAACGTAGAAGGTTCGTTGAGGGTAAAGCAACGTGATGTCGTCATCACCAACCCCACAAGAGAGGATTTGGAACAAGAGGAGGGTGACACCTCCTGTCACCATATCACTATTGAAGAGGAAACATAGTCTGAAATGTCTAAAGAAGATGCAGACGAGGCACCATTGCTGCTTGAAGATGGCAGCCAATCTACAGTGGACGAGCTTAAAGAGGTGAACCTGGGTACGCTAGAGGAGCAGCATCCAACTTTTATAAGTTCATCGCTTACTTGTGAGGAAGAGGGAAAGTATATGAGCTCGCTCACTTCGTATAGAGATGTCTTTGCTTGGTCCTACAAAGAGATGCCCGGACTTGATCCAAAAGTAGTCGTCCATTATCTTGCCATCAAACAGGGGTATAGACCAGTCAAGCAAGCTCAACGGCGTTTTCGGCTAGAGCTTATTCCCCAAATTGAAACAGAGGTCAATAAGCTAATTAAAGCAGGATTCATTCGCGAGGTAAAATATCCGACATGGATAGCTAACATCGTTCCTGTAAGAAAGAAGAATGGGCAACTTCGCGTCTGCATTGACTTTCGCTATTTGAATAATGCATGTCCAAAAGACGACTTCTCACTGCCTATCACTGAGATCATGGTCGATACCACTATAGGACACGAAGCTCTATCTTTTATGGACAGATCATCGGGTTATAATCAAATTTGAATGGTTTTGGCAGATGAAGAGATGACAACCTTTCGAACTCCAAAAGGGATATATTGTTACAAGGTAATGCCCTTTGGACTAAAGAACGCTGGTGCTACCTATCAACGTGCCATGCAAAAGATTTTCAATGATATGTTGCATAAACATGTCGAGTGCTATGTCGATGATCTTGTTGTCAAGTCCAAGAAAAGACAAGATCATTTGCAAGATCTAAAAGCGGTCTTTGATCGACTAAGAAAATATCAGTTGAAGATGAACCCTCTCAAGTGTGCATTTGGCGTCACCTCGGGAAAATTCCTCAGATTTGTGGTAAGACATTGAGGGATCGAAATAGACTAGTCAAAGATTGACGCCATTAAAAAAATGCCAAGGCCAAGAAATCTCCATGAGTTGAGAATTTGGCCTATATTCGGAGATTCATCTCCATTAGCAGGTCAATGTAAGCCTTTTCAAAGGTTAATGAGGAAAGGAGAAGGCTTTGAATGGGATGAAGCTTGTCAAAACGCTTTTGAAAGCATTAAAAAGTACTGGCTTAATCCCCCTGTTTTAGGTGCCCCTATAGCAGGAAAGCCGTTGATACTATACATCGCTGCGCAGGAAAGGTCGTTTGGAGCGTTGTTAGCACATGAAGGAGAAAAAGGGAAGGAACGAGCCCTTTATTACTTATGCAGGACTCTGAATGGAGCTGAAGTAAATTACTCTCCAATCGAAAAGATGTGTCTTCCTCTTTTCTTCGCTATTGACAAATTAAGGCATTACATGCAAGCCTTTACAGTACACTTAGTGGCGAAAGCTGACCCTATGAAGTACATCTTGTCAAGACCAGTTATTTCTGGACGTTTAGCCAAATGGGCAATCTTACTCTAGAAATATGACATTGTCTATGTACCTCAAAAGGCGGTAAAAGGACAAGCATTGGGAGATTTCTTGGCAAATCACCCAATTTCATCAAACTGGAAGTTATGCGAGGATTTACCTGACGAAGAAGTCTTCTATGTGGAAATCACGGAGCCTTGGACCATGTATTTTGATGGGGCAGCACGAAGAAATGGAGCGGGGGCAGGCATTGTCTTTATCTCGCCTGAAAACACATGCTCCCTTATAGCTTCACACTCCGTGAGTTATGCTCGAACAACGTTGCTGAATACCAAGCGCTAATAATTGGCCTCCAAATGGCTATAGAGATCGGCATAGCATACATCGAAACCTATGGTGATTCGAAGTTGATAATTAGTAAACTCTTGCTTGAGTATGATGTGAAGCATGAGGACTTGAAGCCTTATTTCAGCTATGCAAGGCTACTGATGGGAAAGTTTGATAGCATTATACTGGAACATGTTCCAAGGTCAGAAAATAAGAGGGCAGATGCACTAGCAAATTTGGCTATTGCTCTAAAAATCTCAGATGATGTGACTATAAACATCTCACTTTGTCAGAACTGGATCGTGCCACTAGCCGATGGCAAACACCAAGAAGTAGATAGGATCTCTGTTTATGCCATTGAAGAGGAAGACTGGCGACAGTCTATTATAGAATACCTTCAGCATGGGAAGCTTCCCACAGATTCCCAGCGTAAGGCTGATGTACGAAGAAGAGCCAGACCCTTTATCGTCGTTCTTATGAAGGACTATTCCTTCGATGCCTTGGAAAAGAATAGTCGATCAAGGCATTAGAGGAGGCACATTCAGGCGTTTGCGGTGCTCACCAGTCAGGTCCAAAACTTCATTTCCAGTTTAAAAGGATGGGCTACTACTGGCCCACGATGATCCATGATTCGATGGAATATGCAAAGAGGTGTGAAACTTGTCAGTTTCACGCAAACTTCATACATCAACCGTTAGAACCTCTCCATCCAACTGTTGCTTCATGGCCTTTTGAAGCTTGGGGGCTCGATCTTGTTGGTCCAATAACACCTAAGTCATCTGCAAGACATTCCTATATTTTTGCAACGACATACTACTTTTCGAGATAGGCCGAGGCAATCGTATTAAGAGAAGCCAAGAAAGAAAATGTTGTGGAATTCATCCGAACTCATATTATCTACCACTATGGCATTCCACATCGTATTGTGACGGATAATAGAAGGCACTTTTCCAACAGCTTAATGGATAAGTTGAGTGAGAAGTTCAAATTCAAGCGATACAAGTCATCCATGTACAATGCCGCAGCAAATGGGCTAGCAGAGGCATTCAACAAGACATTGTGCAACTTGTTGAAGAAAGTAGTCTCTAAGACAAAAAGAGACTGGCAGGAAAGGATTGGTTAAGCATTATGAGCCTACTGAACAACGCATCGCACTCCTACAGGGGTCACACCTTATTCCCTCGTTTATGGAGTGGAGGTTGTGCTCCCATTAGAAAGAGAAATTCCATCACTTAGAATGGCTATACAAGAAAGGTTGACTACAGAAGACAACGCAAGAATGCGTCTCCAAGAGCTAGAAGTGCTGGATGAGAGAAGACTAGATGCTCAACCGGCGCTGGAATGTTACCAAGCACAAATGACCAAAGTCTTCGATAAAAATCTCAGGTCCCGGTCATTTCAAGTTCGTGATCTAGTACTTACTGTCCGAAGACCCATCATCACAACACGACATACAGGGTACAAGTTCATGCCTAAATGGGATGGACCCTACATCGTCAAAGAAGTCTACACTAATGGAGCATACAAAATCGTCGATAAAGATGGCTTAAGGATCGACCCAATCAACGGAAAGTTTCTTAAAATGTTTTATGCATGAAATGTAAACACTCCTAATTGTAAGAGTATAAACTACATGATGCTCTTGGTGTTGAGATTTATGCCCTAAAGCCACGTAATTAATAATTTATTTAATAATGAATAATAATTTTGATTATTTTATTTGCAATATAATATTATCCATTATATGAAAAATCCAAGGTTATTAGTGTAATTTTGAACAGTATGTGGTTGACATACGAGAGGATCATATTCAAGAAATAACCTAAAAGGTCATAGTATATGGATAAGGTTGGGTGCCTTATCCTGGTAACACTATTGATACGACCCACTTTGTAATAGTTACAAATGATTTGATCTAAATCATTCATGTGGAGACATGTGAGTGGGGGTATCTTATACAATGAGTTTGTATAAGACTGGACCACGAAATATTTAATCTCTCTTTATAAATCCGTTAATTGAGAAGATTAATATTTCATCAGGATGATCATATACCACTCGATCTTAATCCTGAATGAGTTATGAACTTCTGCCTGTGAGGGCTTGTCCTTTGATTTGCATGGGTGAGAGTGGCTTTTGTAGCCGATTCAATATGCCTACCATTTTGGGGACTTGACCAAATAGGGAGCTGGGAACATAATCTCACAAGATGGAATTCACTCCTTCCCAAAAAGGATAAGTAGATGAGTAGTTCCCTTAAGTGCTAATTTCGGGACTTGAACAATGGGGCCCCACCCTCTCATTGGCCAGAGAGGGGCTTAGTTTATAATTAGATTATAAACATATTGTTCATTAGAGAATCAGCAGTACTTAAGGTGCAAGATGTAATTATAGGGGTAAAACGGACTTTTGACCCAACTATAATTACGACACAACTCGTGAAGGATCGACTTGCATGTAATGATTATATCTATGGACACAACTTGCCCTACAGTGCATAAGAGTGCAACTCTAGATCTAGTGGAGTGACCTATAGTTAATGAATGAAAATTAATTAATTAAAGAGTTTAGTTAATTAATTTTGTATCATTGGAGCTTATAATCTGTAGGTCCATAAGGTCCCCTTGCTAGCTCATAGTAACACTAAAAGATCAATTTAGTTGAAAGAAAAACTTGAAATGTTCAAATTAATATTAATTTGAAGTGTTTAAATTAATATTTAATATAAAAGAGGAAAATATATTTATTGTATTTGATACATTAAATATTAAAATTTGATATGTTCAAATTTAATATTTAACTTGAAGTGTTCAAATTAATATTTAATATATTAGATATATTAAATATAAAAGATGAAAATATATTTATTGTATTTGATACATTAAATATTAAAATAATTAATGTATATTTGATATATTAAATAAAAGATATTTATATAATTTGAATAAGATTCAAATAAATAAATATCGTAGGAGATTTGAATGAGATTCAAATAAATACAAGATATATTTTAATATATTAGATATTAAAATATAATATTTTAATTATGGCAAAGATTTTCCCTTGGTCACTATAAAGAGGACCCTTGGGTTGAGCCATTCTTCACAACACACATCTCCTCAATAGAGAAAATTAGAGAATTCTTTCTAGACCTCTTCCTCTCCAATCCCTTGGAGATTTTCTTTCAAGAGCCTCCCACAAGCCTTGGTCCTGTGTTCGAGTCATAGCCAAGAAGACTTTGTGGAAGAGATAAAGATCCGTCAGAATATTCTCCATAATATTATTTTCAAGGTATTTATTGTTTAACCCTTGTATTTTAGTTTAATTCTAAATAAATTAAAGACGATTCCTATGCTTCCGCTGTGGGTTTAATTCGATTATTCCCTTCAATTGGCCCGCATGAGCGTAAAAGGTGAACGGCCCTAATAAAAAAAATGTATTCATTTGAACTACGTTATGACTTGATCCCTTCCACTCAAAGGGTACGTAGGCAGCTTAAAGAAAAAAAAACTTTAAGTTCAGTCTCTTAAAAAAAAAAGCATTTCCTCCCCCAAGAAGCAAGACGATGAGTTGGATGCATACGATAGAGTTTTGTTCTCTTCAAGTTGGTTCATTGCTCACCTTCTTAAGGTTCAAGCATCTTCACTCACTGCAAGTTAGGGATTTGCATTTCGTTCGTTTAAGTTTGACTGTTTCCGTTCGTCAAATTTAAAGTTTGTTCAGAGGGATTCGGCGCCATTTCATCTTCAAGATTAAAGGTTTTGTACCTTTTCATTGCAAAGAAAATATAAATTCTAGTCTTGGACTACAAGAAAAAAAATGATCATCCCTGGTCATTATGAACTCCTAAGATGAATCGTAGGGAGAAAAAGGTCAGGAGTTGGCCACCCTTATGTTTGCTTTACAAACTTCACAGGGGGCATCCCAGTATAAAAAAAAAAAAAGAAAAGAAAGAAAGAGATTTACAAAATAGATTATATCTTTATCTTTCTGGATGGTAGGTAAGAGGTATTTAGAGAAATAGTGGGATAAAATTTCCTAAAAAAACATAAGGAAAAAAAAGTTAACAAGAGAAATTTGCAAAAAAAAAAAAAAAGAGCTTAAAAAAAAGGTGCAAAAAGAAAATGTTGAAGCTAAAGAAGATCGCAGTTTGGTCTTCCAAAGGTAAAACAAGACTGCCCTTAACTCCACCTGAGTTAGGGTCGGGTCTTCCAAAGGTAAAACAAGATTGCCCTCAACTCCACCTGAGATAGGGTCGAGTCTTCCAAAGGTAAAACAAGACCGCCCTCACTCCACTTGAGTTAGGGTTTGGTCTTCTACAGGTAAAACAAAGCGAAAGGTGTCATCCTTAATTCCATCTGAATCAAGGTTTGGTCACCTTCGAAGTTAAAGAATATGTCGAAGCTGCCGAAAGGTGTCATCCTTAATTCCGCCTGAATCAGTGGTTGGTCACCTTCGGAGTTAAAGAAGACGTCGAAGTTTCCGAAAGGTGTCATCCTTAATTCCGCCTGAATCAGGGGTTGTTTACCTTTGGAGTTAAAGAATATGTCGAAGCTGTTGAAAGGTGCCATCCTTAATTCCGCCTGAATCAGAGGTTGGTCACCTTCGGAGTTACAGCATATGTCGAAGCTGCCGAAAGGTGTCATCCTTAATTCCTCTTGAATCAGGGGTTGGTCACCTTCGGAGTTAAAGAATATGTCAAAGCTGTCGAAAGGTGCCATCCTTAATTCCACCTGAATCAGGGGTTGGTCACCTTCGAAGTTAAAGAATATGTTGAAGCTGTCGAAAGGTGTCATCCTTAATTCTGCCTGAATTAGGGGTTGGTCACCTTCGAAGTTAAAGAATATGCCGAAGCTGCTGAAAGGTGTCATCCTTAATTCCGCCTGAATAAGGGGTTGGTCACCTTCGGAGTTAGAGAATATGTCGAAGCTGCCGAAAGGTGCCATCTTTAATTCCACCTGAATCAGAGGTTGGTCACCTTCGGAGTTAAAGAATATGCCGAAACTGCCGAAAGGTGCCATCCTTAATTCCGCCTGAATTAGGGGTTGGTCACCTTCGGAGTTAAAGAATATGTTGAAGTTGTCGAAAGGTGTCATCCTTAATTCTGCCTAAATCAGGGGTTGGTCACCTTCGGAGTTAAAGAAGACGTCGAAGTTGCCGAAAAGTGTCATCCTTAATTCACTTGAATCAGGGGTTGGTCACCTTCGGAGTTAAAGAATATGCCGAAGCTGCCGAAAGGTGCCATCTTTAATTCCGCCTGAATCAGGGGTTGGTCACCTTCGGAGTTAAAGAAGACGTCGAAGTTGCCGAAAGGTGCCATCCTTAATTTTGCCTGAATCAGGGGTTGGCCACCTTCGAAGTTGAAAAAGACATCTCAAAGTTGAAGAAGACATCTTAGCTACAAGCAAGAATTAAACAAAAAAAAAAAAAGAAAAAAGAAAAAAAAAGGGGGCATATATATTGTCTAAAAAAATTACCTACATGTTTACCTTTTGGTAGATGAATGTATTTTTGGCTGCAGTAGAAATATTTGCAAGTGTTGCAAAAAAAAAAAAAAAAGATGTGAAAAAAAATGTGGAAAAAAAACGAGAAAAAAAGAAGAAAAAAAATGGGACTTGCCTATTCCTCATTCCTCATTGGAAAGCTCTATTTCCTATTTGTTGATGTGAATTGATGGAAGACCCATCTCCTCTATTTATAGTGGAAGAAAAGATAAAATCACATCTAATTTGTATTCAAGATAATGCCAAGAAAATCAAATCAAAACCAATTTGAATCCAAAGATCATACATGATTCAAGACTCTCTCAAAGAAGCTTACCAAAGTATGTACACTGAGTGATTAAAGGTTTGTAAAACTAACAACATTTTGGTAAGTCAAAATAAACAATTATTGAAAAATAAAAATGATTTTGAATAACTTGATTATTGAAAAATAAATTGAAAAATTAAGGATGAGCTTGGTACTTCCAAATTAGATTATTTCTTAAATACAAGAACATGATTGCACAACAAAAAATGTTTGGGATATATAGGCGAAACTAAAAGGCAAACTATTTTTTTGAAGGCACAAAATATGAGTGCAACATCAAATGATCTTTCAACTTCACACGGTAAAATTCAACAAAAGGTAAAAGGTCAAGGTAAAATTAAAAAATTTATTCCTATATGTCATTTTTGTGGTATTTATGGACATGTTAGACCTAAATCTTTTAAATTAATGAACTTAGTGAAAAATGGTATGTTCTCTTATGCTTTCAATGCTCCTAAATTTGAAATAAATTCAAAGAAAGCTTGGGTGAACAAAAATGACTTGAATTTTATCACTTGATTCTTATTAGTTTTAAACATTTATTATGCTTTTTATTCTTATTACTTGAGTGTTTTAAAAAGAATTTCTTTGGCATGTTTTGACAAAATCAGGGGGAGAAAATATTTTGATTGGCTTAATCGTTTTAAATGTGTTTTTTCCAAATCAATGCCAAAGGGAGAGATTGAAAGGAATTTTATTTATTGGCATTTTTTCCAAAAACTCTTAAGGTTTATTTATTAATTTTTCTTTAATTATAGCATGTTTGAATTTGAATTTGAATTTGAATTTGCCTTGTGTAAGTGTCTAACGGCTATATTCTCATTTTGGCATTTCTTCCTAATTGATTCCTTGATTTGAATTGAGATGATTGTGGTTTAATTTGTTTTAACCTTCCTTATTCTATCAATTCCTTTTCTATATATATATTGGACATTGGAGTAGCTGGACAAGAAGATTGGGGGTGCAAATTTGTTTATTCACTCTCAATTGCTCTAAAGTTGTAATATCTAGTTGAGAGAGTGTTTCTATGTGAAATTATAAAAGTGAAAATCTTTTATATTTGTGAGAAATATTTTCAAGTATTGGTAGAAGACGTATCCACCATTGAAAGGAGTTCAAACGGTGGTCCACAACACAAGGGGAGCTTGTGTTTGAAAAGATTCAATTCAAGGAGGAGTCAATCAACTATTGCGGCATGATTTAAGAAGAAAGTTCTTTTTATGCATAAGTTAATATTGATTGTAAATTGTATTAACTTTTGATTGATTAATCTTATTCTCTAGGCATGGCCTCATGGAGTAGGTTGGGAAACCAAACCACATTAAAAACGTATTGTGTCGTTTCTCTTGAATTGTTTTACTTTTTTAATTCACCGTTAAATTCGATAAATAATTTAAATATTCATAATTAAATTTATAAAACTTAATTTAACATTTTAACCTATAATTAGATCCTTTTAGTTGCTTCTCTAAGTAATTAGAATCAGAATTGTTGCCACTGCGACATCGATGTGATGCGATTGGTCGCGATGAAAAATACCTTACCGAATAAGACGATGGGTGGGTTTCGTAGTCCTCAAACGGAAGACCGGTATAAACCACCATTTGATTGGCCGAATGAAAAATATAGTTGTCTCTACGAAAGATGCCCAATTCCCAAGCGCGAACCTTGTAGCCCATATAAGTGCAACTGTCCACCATAGTAATTAGAATCAGAACGACAATGTCAATTGCTCCCACTAGCTTACTTTAGGTGGGTGGGTTACTACTTGTTAAAGGTGGATACTAGGTGAGGCAGAATAATTGAAGGTAGAATGACAAGAAGTACCAATTTTTTTTTTAAGAAAAGTTTGTTCACACGAGATTTCGACAAGGAAATTTAGCACGTGTAAATAACTTGTGTTTGTATTGATTTCAGTATAGTGAGCACAATCTCTAGTATTTGATTCTCTGATTCTCTCTCCTACTTGTATGCTTTTCTCGAGGGCTGAATAGCTTGTTCTGGAGGTTGAAACTTCAATGGATTCTTGGAGTGTTCTTGATCTCCGTGACGTGTTCTTCGTTCAAACGATGTTTGATCGTCAGGAGCTTCTGGAGTCTTCTGAGCTTCGTTTTTGAATTCTCTCTGAGCTTCTTCAATTCTGAACCTCTCAAATGAAGGAGGAAGCTCTCTATTTATAGAATTCCTCAAGGCATCCAGATGGGCTTGGGCTTGTTGGACTAGGCCCAATTGATTTTGGGCCAAACCCTTCGGATTATGCCTGGTTGACTTTGGGCCAGCCCTTTTAGACTAGGCCTGGTTGACTTTTGGGCCTAGCCATTTGGACTGGGCCTAGTTGACTGTGGGCCAGCCTCTTGGATTGCGTCTGATTGACTTTGGGTCAGCTCCTTTGGATTGGGTTTGGTTGCCTTTTGGATCTAGCATTTGGACTTTGCCAATCCGCATTCAATTTGGGCTTTGGTGCTCCAAATTTCAAAGAACCCAATAGTGTATTGGGATTTTCCATAATTTAATTTAGGAATCTTTGCAAATTTAATTAATCCCTTAATTAAATATAAATTCGTCATTAATGTTGGGTAATGACGTGGCAACTTTGGGTTGGTCAAAATTTCTATTCCAACAAATGCCCCCTTTTCGAGATTTATACACAAGTATGCTTGTGTGAATCTCGAAAAAGCTATTTTGGAATCAAAACTTAAGATACTCCTAATTTGGAGTCCATTTGATGTGTCAATTTAATCAAAATATGGAATTTGGTTCATAATTTTGATTTTTTTTTTGACACGTTTTTTTAATGCCAATTTATCAAAATATGAATTTGAGTCAATATTTTGATTTCTTTTTTTGACATAAAATTTTGATTTGAATCTACTTTAATTCAAAATCTAAATTTGGGGCAAGGTTAAAATTCTATCCCAAAATTTATTTGAAATTGGATTAGGATTTGGAATTCCATCCAATTTTTGCTTGAATTTGGAATAAATTTTAAAACTTACTCCAATTTTGATTTGGAACAAAATTTGAAGTATACCCACATTTTGGATTGAGCAACTTAATTTAAACTTTGGCCAAAACTTGGTTTGGGATAAAATTTGGATTATGCACAAACTTTGACTTGGGATAAAACTTAATTTCTACCAAGATTTTTTTCTTTGATAGAATTTTGAATTTACCCAATTTTAGCTTGAATTTGGAGAAATTTGAGTGTGCCCAAAATTTTAAAAGTTCCCAAGGTAAATTAAAGCTCCAGTGACTTAAAGGCCAACAAGCATTAGAAATTGTCTTGAGATTAATTTGGATCAAAAATAGGAATTTGGATTCAATTAAATCCAAAACTTAGCTTGAATTTTAAACAAAAACCTTACTTAAAGTCTGCTCTGTTTTTTTTTTTTTTGACAAATTTTAAAATGGACTGCTTATTTGAGGAATTAAAATAAAATAAATAAATAAATCAAAATCAAAATAATTTGAAACTTAAATGAAATTTAAAGCTTATCCCCATATTTATATGGCCTAAAAAAATGATGATCCCAGTGTGCTTTTTTTTTTTCATAATTGTAGCTAAAAGATGAAAATCAAAAATCTGTTAAAGGGCTTTTAGGATCAAAACAACCAAAACACTCTAATTAAAATCAATCCGAACTGCTCCGTGTAAGGCTTCCAACTGTACAAAATATTGGATTTCATCTCTTGATTCAAGATTTGCTTTAGAAAACAGGTTTTTTTTTTCGGAGTCTAAACTCGTGGAGGTAGTCGCGTTTCACAGTTCCATCCGTCAGATCAGTGTGAGAGACCTGCGTTTTGCTTGTCGTCAGATCCCGTTGAGGTCGCTACCGGTCTCCGAACCCGCCGCACGCCGCTGAAGCCAAGACGTCAATTTCAGCCTGTGAGTTGCTGTCGATTTGCTGAGCCTCGTCCGCCGCCACTGCCATCACGCCGATTCTGCTGCCCATCTAAGTTCGCCTGTAAGTTGTTGCAGCCGTGGGTTTTTGTCGGAGGGGAGGTGTGAGAGTGAGAGAGAGATGGAGAAGAGGGAAAAGGGAGATGAGTTTTGGTGAGAGAGAGAGGGAGATGAAGAAGAGAGAGAAGGGAGATGGAGTTTGGTGAGAGAGAGATGGGATGAAGAAGAGAGACTTGCATAGTTACCAAGACCTCTTCTCATACATTTCACTTTCTCATACATTTCTTCTTCTTCATTTTTTTTTAGAGACTTGCATAGTTACCAAGACCTCCAAATATTTTTTAGAGTGAGCCTCTATTTACAAGGTAAATTATAACAACCATGTATGCCTCTTTCCTTATTTTTTTTCCTTACTGCAGCTAAGATGCCCCCTTCCACGATGTTTCAACTCTGGAGGTGACCCAATTCCTTGGTAAGGCTGGTTTACCTTCATGGCGGCTTTAGTTTCAAAACTGGAGATGACCCAATTCCTTGCTAAGGAAAATGATGCTCAATGTTGGAGGTGACCCCTTGCTAAGAATGGTTCACCTTCATGGCGGTCTCAATTTCAAAACTGGAGGTAACCCAATTCCTTGCTAAGGATGGCTCACCTTCATGGCGGCTTCCCCACCGGAGAAGGATGTTCAATGTTAGAGGAGACCCCTTGCTAAGGATGGTTCACCTTCGTGGCGGCTTCAATTTCAAAACTGGAGGTGACCCAATTCCTTGCTAAGGATGGCTCACCTTCATAGCGGCTTCCCCACTGGAAAAGGATGTTTGACGCTGGGGGTGATCCCTTGCTAAGGACGGTTCACCTTCATGGCGGCCTCAATTTCATAACTGGAGGTGACCCAATTCCTTGCTAAGGATGGCTCACCTTCATGTCGGCTTCCCCACTGGAGAAAGATGTTCGACGCTGGGGGTGACCCCTTGCTAAGGACGGTTCACCTTCATGGCGGCCTCAATTTCAAAACTGGATCGTGATTTAGACCCTCAGCCTCACAATTATCTCCACCACAACTATTTTGATGTTGCCTCTTCCGTTTTTTTCCTGATCCTTTTTTTTGTAAGACCATGGTGTACTTCACGGAACTTTCAGATGAGGAGGCGAGATGGCTCGTCATTTTAGACGACGCAAACCAACCCACCAAAAGCGGGACCATCCTCCCAGTGGGGGAGTTCATTAAGGAATTGGGATCCGAACTGGACAAAACACATTTCTTGCAAAACACATTTCTTGCCTGACTTATCTGTGGACAGGCCTTTAAACAAGAACCCCGTAAACAGAATGTGGATCTTACAATCTCCCCTCCATAAGAAGAAACCGAATGAAGATCCAGCACCAACATTAGGGCGTCGAATCATAGAAACCCAAGTCCATTGGGGTCCCCAACTGAAATTAAATGGGGAGTTTGGCTACATTGCCAAATATTAGGAATGGCTAGAACTTTCTGTGGCTCAGAATGAGAGGGTCCTGCGAGGCTCCAATTTGCCAGGAGCTGTGATGGCCTCTTTATACACCTATGATTGTAACCACGACATTATCCGAGCTTTTTGTGAAGCCTGGTGCCCTACAACAAACACCCTTCATACCTTGGCTGAAGAGGTATCCCTATCTTTGTGGGATATGTGGAAGTTTGGAGGTCTTCCTATCAAGGGAAAATTCTACGATGAGACCATTCCCCCTTGAGAGGAACTGGTGGGGGCACAGGACCAAGCTGACTCTATGCCGAAGAGCTGTAGTTATCTATTTCACGCCTATCATCATATCGCGTCTCAACAGATGGAGAAGCAACAATTCCTATGCAGATGTGGATTTCTTTCTGGTTCAAGGGTGGCTTGAGGTATCTAAAGCCCCAAGCACGCAGGTCAAGGAAAACTTCTTGCCCTCGCTCTACACATAATCCTAATGGCTCCGCCGCCCAGGTGCGTGAATGGTCTGACGACGAGCAGAAACTATTTCAATCCCTTGGCATAGAAGAGGGATGGAAAGACCAGACATATTTGGCCGCCTTCCTTTCATGTTGGCTGTGGTTTTTGTCTTTCCCTATAAGAGCACAAGCTTTCTTCTCCCTGGTGTATTTAAGGTTGCGGCTCTCATGGTAGAAGGGACCTTGTTTAACCTTGCAGTGCCAGTTTTGTCCAACATCTACCATGGCCTTGGCTAGATTTACAACACTCCGTACTCTACTAGACGTTCAGAAATTTGCTTTCCTGTCCACTATGTCCATAGCTGGCTTGCCCATTATTTCGGCACGCATTATAAGCCTTCCACTAGAGTGATGGGGCCATGGATGGTTGACTATTCTGGGGAAGGTGGCGCAAAATAATTTAACCCCTTTGAAGCTCGTCAGTTGATCCATCGGGGTGCATCCACATTGTGGGATGTGAACGTTGCTTCCAGGAAGAAGCCCAAGACTTTGCAAGATGTCAAAGGCCTATCATTTTCGTGTTCGTCTTTTTTCATAAGTCTTCGATCATGCTACTTATCCTCCTGCAATGGAAAGCTAATGACTATCGAGGCTTACAACCCCTATCACTTTGGTCGGCAGTTTGGCTTCTACCAAGATGTGCCTAATGACCTGCATAAGGATCCCCCTCACGAAAGTCTGGAGAATGTCGTTCGTTCTTGGCGGCTTTATACTAAGATGTTGACCTTATCCTGTGTGTATCTCCCTGCATTTGAGTTGAATCCTCGTGCTCAAACTACTCAGGCTTACAAGAGTTGGTGGCAACGAAAGCATGGAAACTATCTTGAGGAAGGCCTTCGACTTTTAGTGAATAGTCTTCCCCCTCCTCCAGCTAAGAATAAATCTGCCAAAGATCCAGGTGCTAGTGGCACGGGCAAAACTGTTTGTGAGCTGCCGGGCGAGACACCAACCAATCTAGGAGGTGCTCTTGATGGTGACGATGCTAACTATAGTAGTAATGATGACTGCCATTGGAAGAGACCAAGAAAGATGGAGAAGGTGGCAACTCCCAATGCCATCCTTTTCGAGGGTACTTCAAAGGTCTCACCGCCTCTTGAACCTTTTAGACCTCTGGTTAGTACTTTTTTTTTTTTTTTTTGCAGTTCTCTTTAAATTGTTTAAGCATTGACTTAAGCAACGAGCCGTCACATTCTAAACACCCTTCTTGCACAGATCAAACCATTTAGAGTGCCATCCGACAAGGTGCTGACCTCAACCCCTTCTATTGCTGCTGATACACAACCCCAACAAGGGCCAAGGGAGGTGCAAGTTGCTATTTCAGAGGCTTCTATCTTCAATGCCGACAACATGATTTCGCACTTTTATGATATATAACATCAGGCTGCACAAACTATGTGGGAGGCTGCCTAATAGAAACTTGCTCGTGCCCTTTTTGAGAAGGTTCCCTCTCTTGAACCGAAAATGAACAAGATATTTCAGACCATATCCAGTGTTGATGCAACTAACTTGCCACCACTTCGCCAGTTCGTAGATGGCTACTTTTGTCATGTGGGAAAGTATAGTGAACTAAGGCAGTTGCATTCTTCCAAGCTGACATTGGCTCAGAGGGATCACAATTTAGCAGAGCTTCAGAGTAAATTGGACAATATCTCATCAATTGAAAGCCTCTCTCTTGAAAGGGAAGCGCACTCCAGCAGGAATCTGAGCAGAAACTTCTTGAGATTGAAAGGCTCAAAGTCCAACTCAAAACCTTAGAGTCTGATCACGAGAAAATTTTACTCTGCATCTCAAAAGAAAAGAAGTCCTCAGATCAGAGACAATTGGAGATCTCCAAGATACGCGAAGAAGTGAATGCAGTTGAAAACACCCCTATCGCAAGTGAAGAAGATGCCAAGAGCCTTACAGTGCTTGGTGATTACTTAGAGGGTGCGCGACAAGAACTGTGAGATTATAAGTGAAAAATTTAGTCTTTCTTTTCCTTTGTCTTTATTGTTATTTTGTAGATATACTATTGGCCCAATTGGCCCATTTGTAACCCTATTTGCTCATGAAATAATAATATCTTCAAATTCTACTTCTATCTTGGATTTTTTTGTTTATTGCTTTGACTGAACTTAAAGTTTTTTTTTCCTTTAAGTTGCATACGTACCCTTTTAATGGAAGGGATCAAGTCATAACGTAGTTCATTTAATTCATACATTTTTTTCTTTCAAATGGGCCGTTCACATTTTAAGCTCATGCGGGCCAGGAGCAACATGTAGTTTATACTCTTACGATTATGAGTGTTTACATTTTATGCATAAAAAATTTTGAGAAACTTTCCGTTGATGGGGCCGATCCTTAAGCCGTCTTTGTCAACGATCTTGTATGCTCCATTTGTGTAAACTTCTTTGACAATGTAGGGACCATCCCATTTAGGTGTAAACTTGTTTCCTGTATGTCGTGTAGGGATGATTGGCCTTCGAACAGCGAGTACGAGATCACCAACTTGAAATGACGGCAGTCTGAGATTTTTATCAAATGCTTTCGTCATTCGTGCTTGATAACACTCCAATGCTTGCTGAGCATCTAATCTTCTCTCATCGAGTGTTTCCAGCTCCTGAAGGCGCAACTTTTCACTATCTTCTGTTGTCATCCCTTCCTGCACGGCCATCCTCAATGACAGAATTTCTCTTTCCAAAGGGAGCATGACCTCTACCCCATAAACGAGGGAATAGGGTGTAACTCTTGTGGGAGTGCGATGCGTGGTCCAATAAGCCCAAAGTGTTTCACCAATTCTTTCTTGCCAGTCTCTTTTTGTCTTGGAGACCACCTTCTTCAGCAAGTTGCACAACGTCTTGTTGAATGCCTCTGCCAACCCATTTGCTGCAGCATCATACATGGATGACTTGTACTGTTTGAACTTGAATTTCTCACACAACCTGTCCATTAGACTGTTGGAGAATTGTCTCCCGTTATCTGTCACGATACGATGTGGGATGTCGTAGCGGTAGATGATGTGAGTTCGAATGAAGTCTGCAACATTTTTTTTCTTGGCCTCTCTTAGTGCTACTGCTTTGGCCCATCTTGAAAAGTAATATGTGGCTGCAAGGATATAAGAGTGATCTGCTGATGACTTAGGCGTTATCGGACCAACAAGATCGAGCCCCCAAGCTTCGAAAGGCCAAGAAGCAACAGTCGGATGTAGACGCTCTGGCGGCTGATGGATGAAGTTTGCATGGAACTGACAGGCTTCACATTTCTTTGCATACTCCATTGAGTCATGGACCATCGTAGGCCAGTAGTAGCCCATTCTTTTCAATTGGAAGTGGAGTTTTGGACTCGACTGGTGAGCCCCGCAGACGCCTGAATGTGTCTCTTCTAGTGCTTTGATTAACTCATCTGTTCCCAGACATCGAAGGAATAGTCCTTCATAAGAGTGGCGATAAAGTGTCTCTTTATAATAGATGAATCGGGAAGCCCTTCTTCGTACATCAGCCTTGCGTCGGGGTTTTGCAGGGAGCTTTCCATGTTGGAGGTAGTCTATAATGGAATGTCGCCAGTTCTCTTCTTCAATAGTGTAGACTGATATGATGTTTATCTCTTCATGTTCGTCTTTGACGGGTGGCACGATCCATTTTTGGCAAAGTGAAATGTTCATCATCGCATCTTCTGAAATCGTCAGGGTAGTGGCCAATTTTGCTAGCGCGTCTGCTTTCTTATTCTCTACTCTTGGAATATGTTCGAGTACTATGTTGTCAAAATTTTCCAGCAGTCGCCTTGCATAGTCAAAATAAGGCTTCAAGTCCTCGTGCTTTACCTCATACTGGAGCGTGAGTTGATTAATGACTAATTTCGAATCGTCGTAGACTTCTATGCATGTGATGCCGATCTCCATGGCCATCTGAAGATCGATTATTAATGTTTGGTATTCAGCCACATTGTTTGAACACAACTCATTGAGTGTGAAGCTGTAAGGAAGCATATGGTTCTTCGGTGAAATAAAGACAATGTCTGCCCCTGCTCCATTTCTTCGTGCCGCGCCATCGAAGTACATAGTCCATGGCTCCATGCTTTGAACATAGAAGACCTCTGTGTCGGGTAGGTCCTTGCACAACTTCCAGTCTGATGGAATGGGGTGACTAGCCAAGAAATCAGCTAACGCTTGTCCCTTTATCTCCTTTTGAGGCATGTAAACGATGTCGTACTGTTAGAGCAAGATCTCCCATTTAGCTAAACGCCCAGAAATTATTAGTCTTAATAGGACGTTCTTGATCGGGCCAGCCTTTGCTACTAAGTGTACTGTGAATGCTTGCATGTAGTGCCTTAGTTTGTCTATAGCGAAGAAAAGAGCAAGACACATTTTCTCAATTGGAGAATAGTTTACTTCGGCCCCATTCAAAGTTCTACTCAGGTAGTAGAGGGCTCTCTCCTTCCCTTTTTCCTTTTCTTGCGCTAGAAGTGCTTTGAGCGATCTTTCCTGCACAGTGATGTACAATATCAATGGCTTCCCTGCTACCGAAGCACTTAATACAGGGGGATTGAGCAGGTACTTCTTGATGCTTTCAAAAGCATTCTGACATGCCTCATCCCACTCGAAGCTTTCTCCCTTTTTCATTAACCTTTGAAAAGGTTGGCATCGACCAGCCAGGTTGGAGATGAATCTTCTGATATAGGCCAAGCGCCCCTGCAGCCCTCTCAGCTCTCGTAAGTTTCTCGGCCTTGGCATCTTTTGGATGGCGTCGATCTTTGACTGGTCTATCTCGATACCTCGATGTCTTACAACGAACCCGAGGAATTTTCCAGATGTTACTCCAAATGCACACTTGAGAGGATTCATCCTCAGTTGATATTTTCTTAGGCGATCAAATACCATCTTCAAATCTTTTATATGATCTTGTCGCTGCTTAGTTTTGACCACGAGGTCATTAACGTAGCACTCAACATGTTTGTGCAACATGTCATCAAAAACTTTTTGCATGGCACGTTGATAAGTGGCGCCAGCGTTTTTCAATCCAAAGGGCATCACCTTATAACAATATATCTCCTTAGGAGTTCGAAAAGCCGTCATTTCTTCATCTTCGAGAGCCATCCAAATTTGATTATAACCCGATGACCCATCCATGAAAGACCAAGCTTCGTGTCCTGTGGTGGCATCAACCATGATTTCTGTGATGGGCAACGGAAAATCGTCTTTTGGACATGCGTTGTTCAAGTGCCGAAAGTCAATACAGATGCGGAGCTGTCCATTCTTTTTCCTGACAGGAACAATGTTGGCAATCCAAGTTGGGTATTTTACCTCGCGGATGAATCCGATTTCCATCAACTTATTGACCTCTGTCTCAATTTGAGGAATAAGTTCAGGTCGAAAACGTCGTTGGGCCTACTTTACTGGTCGATACCCCTGTTTGATGGCAAGGTGGTGGGCAACCACTTTCGGGTCAAGTTCTGGCATCTCTTTATAAGACCAAGCAAATACGTCTTTATACGAGGTAAGCAGGTTCATGTACTCGCCCTCTTCTTCAAGAGTCAGTGACGCAGTTATAAAAGTGGGGCGTGGTTCTTCCGTCGTGCCAAGATTCACTTCTTTAAGTTCGTCCACTGTTGACTGAATACCATCTTCAAGTGGCAGTGGATTTTCGTCTACATCCTCTTCAGACATCTCAGTCTCCGACTCCTTCTTCAATTGTGAAATGGTGGCAAGAGGTCTCACCTTCATCTTGCTCTAAATCCTCCTCTGAGGGATTAGTGATGACTACGTCACGTCGCTTTACTTTTAACGAACCCTCCGTGTCGACCGCAACAAAAGTTTTTATTTTCATTCGAGAGGGAACAGCGCTGCGAATGTCTCAATTAGTTCTTTTCTCGCTACAAGATGAACCTTTTGAAATCACCACCAAACTTTCAGGTTGAATTCGATCGAAGAATGATCCGGTATACCCTTCATTTCTTGACGTAGTTATGCTTAGCCTTTGAAAAGCTAATGGTCGTGTCACAATCAAAATTGAAAGTATATTCTTCCTCTCCTTTGTAGACATGCCTAATCTCTTGAGGGCTGACGATCGCACCAAAGTTGGTGTTGAAGAGGTACTCTTTTCTTTGTCTGCAAGTATACTTAACCTTTGAAGGGTCGAGGGTCGAGTGATATCAAAAGTTTGAGCTGATAAGGTACTTCCCTCTCCCGCAGTGGGCTTGCTCAACCTTTGAAAAGCTAAAAGTCGAGTGGAGCCAGCATTAAGTGGTGCCTCCTTTTCCCCTATCGCAGCTTCACCTAACCTTTGCGAGATTGGAGTTCGTGCAATTGGCGGCCTGATGCGCCTAAGAACTGGAATCCTTTGGTTAGTGCTTTTTTTTTTTTTGATTATTGACTTCATTCACCGTTATGTGATTCACCTCTGCCATTCTTGCTTCCCCTCTTCTGGTTATGCGAACAAGTTCGGGCGACTTATATCCAAGTCCCTTTCTTGACGTAGGTAGGGTGTAACCCTCTTTTAAAAGTTTTGCGTCGAAGACAGTTCGGGTCTTTCGTCAATGATCTATAGACTCTCAAACTTAGTGTGCTTCGAAAAGTCGTAACCTGCCTTTGCCAAAAGCTTATACGCTTTAGGGTCAAATCCATCATTCGTTCGTCTCTCAGGTAACACTGCCTTTACTTGACCATCGTCGGGTGTCTTGACCTCTTGCTTTGTTATCTTGGTGAGAGGCGTGAAAAAGTTTTCCTTCAGGATTTCGATATCCCCGACTTTCAAATTCCTTGAGCATTCAGCAAAAGGTGATTCGCCCTTCTTGCGTCGAGATAGAGAGACATAACGGAAGACAGGGGGACTTAGGATGTCTTTATCTTTCGAATCTTTGCCTCCTGCAAGACTTGTTGAGGCTTCATCTTGTCTAGGATCAGACATCTTTGCTTCTTTGACGGCTTCCTTTTTCTTCTCAATTTGTGGCTATGGTTTAATCTTATCACTGCCTTTGATCAAAAGGACCTCCGTGGGCACAGTTTCTCCTATGTTGTCACCCTTCATGTAAAACTTTGCATCAGCAAAATGGGACTCAGCCTCTGAAAATGGATTTGTGTCAACCTCCACTTTCTTGATGCCATCTTGGTAAAACTTGCAGCACTGATGCAACGTGGAAGTTATCACTCCGTTTCCATGGATCCAAGGTTTACCTAGCAGCAACCTGTAGGTAGTTTAGAGTCGATGACATGAAATAGAGTTTTAGCTTTTAAGTCACCGATGGTGATCTCCAAGCGGACCATGCCAATTGCTCGTTGACCCCTTTGATTAAAGCCTTGGATTACCAATTTGCTGTTTGTCAACTCCTCTGTCGAAATGCCTAGCTACTTCATAGTTGACTTAGGCATTATATTAACAGCTGATCCATCGTCAATGAGGATTCGACCGACCTTCTGTTCTCCAATGTATCCTGAGACGAACAACGGCCTATTGTGAGACTTTGACCCTAGCAGGAAGTCTTCATCGGTAAAACCTATTGACATGCAGCATGAGGCACATAGGCGCGCCATAGAGGTTGGGGCGCTTGCACTACAAGAATCTATCAAGGCCTTAATGAGAGCACATTTGGCCGCCTGTGGGAGTGACAACAAGTCTTTTATGCTGAAGAAAGATGAGCTTCCTAGCTCGGTTGACTTCTCCAACGAGCTTGTCGGATCTTCATTAGTGTTGATGGCGTGACCGCAACAACCTCAAGTGTTCCTTCTCGACTGTTTTCTAGGAAGTTACTTGGGAAGAATTCCGTTAAAGTAACCGCTTGTCGAGGTCGGAAGAACTCTTCTTTTTCTTGTGCCAGAAGATTCAACTTTCTGGTAGTCTTCTTGCCTTTTCTCCTCGAGAGTTTACTTCTTCGTTTTCGCTCCCAAAACAGACGAGATTCCTTCTGAACGTAGTTCTGTTGTTGCTTTTTGCGACGGGTCACAACAATCCACCCGCTATTTTCATCTTCAATCTGTTCGCACCTCTTTTGAGTGCTTTCCTTTTGGTGGCTTCTTTCTTAAACATTCTTGCTTGCGGAAATCTTCTGTGACCAAATCGCGATGGGTTCAAAGGACCCAAACTGGATCAGGCACTCTTCATCCTCACGCAAGGGGATTGCAGATGGTTGGACACTTGTATTTGTCATTATTACTACATGATTTGTTTGAGCTACCTCGTCGAGGTCTAGCTCAATTTTCTTCTCACGAGCCAATCTTAAGATTAGCTCTTTCAAAACAAAACATTTTTCCACCGGATGACTAACAACATGGTGGTACTTACAATAATTAGGATCGCCTACCTTTCCGAGCTCCCCTGATCGCTTGCATTCTGGAAGCTCAATGAGCTTTTTCTCTAGCAATTGTTCTAGCATGTCTGGGATGTCAGAGTCTGGAAACGGATACACTTTCTCTTGCCTCTCTTTCAAAGTTGGGCGGCGTCTCTCGCCTGCTTCTTGTTGCTTTTCTGGCTTGATTTCTTTTCTTTTTGAGGAAAACTTTAGAGGGGTCATGTTGACAACCATAGATTCATTGGCAGCGCTCTTTGTAGCCTTCTCTGCGCCTTTAAACTCTTTTCTTTCTTTCTTCACGTTTGGGACTAGGAGGTCTTTATTCCCTCTGGCAGCGATGCTTAGCACCATGTCATGAGCACGAGTCGCTAGCTCCACGAAAGAGCGAGGTTTTATCCCCTGCAAAATATAAAGTAGTCCCTAGTGCATACCTTGGGTGCACATTTTGACAGTAGATACTTCTGTGAGTCGGTCTTTGCAGTCAAGGCTCAGAGCCCTCCAACGGTTGATGTAGTCAATGACAGGCTCAACCTTGCACTGTTTGGTGTTGGTGAGTTCCATAATACTAACAGTTCACCTCGTACTGTAGAAGCGATTCAGGAAATCTCTCTCAACTGCTTCCAGCTGTCAATTGTCTCAGGCTTTAAGTCAGTGTACCAATCAAAGGCATTTCCTTTCAAGGTACGAACAAACTGCTTGACCAAGAGGTCATTGCGCATCCCAACATTCTCGCAGGTTTCAACGAAATGGGCAATATGCTGCTTATGGTTGCCCTTCCCATCAAACTGCTGGAATTTCGGAGGCTGATACCCCGCGGGCATCCTCAAGTTGTCGATCCTCTTGGTGTACGGTTTGGAGTACATGAGAGGGTTTTGAGTGGGCCCACCATATTGAGCCCCGACAGAGTTTATGATCATGTCCTACAGTTGTTGGACAGATAAGGAGGCAACTGAAGTTGGGTGTTGTGGTTACTCCTCTTGGTGATAGTCTTTCCCTTGTCATTCTTTCTTGCAACAGGGGTTTGACTTGACTCAGCCATTTTTTTGTTTTGCATTTGATTTTTCAAATGGGCGAGTTCAAGATCTCTCTCTTCCACTGCCTTCATCAAAAGGTTGGTATTTCTTTCCATCTCCGCCATTCTCTCATTAGGGTCTTCATCAACCATCATAACAGACATCACATCAGGGTTCGATGTCTCCTTCAGTTGACCGGAAGCGGGAATGGGCTGGTCAAACAGCGGGCTGTCTTTGATAATGACTTTGCTCTTGGCAGACTCATCAATCAGCTTTATGATTCTGCTTGCAATTGTGTCAGGGGTTCGACCTTCACTTATCTTAGCCCGTTTTGAACGACTGCAAGTAACTGGTCCCTCGTATGTGTCGCTTGAAGCAGTAGCCTTTGATGCAGCTTTCTTTGGTGCCATGATTTGATCTGAAGGAGAAAGAGATGAGAGGTAGAGTGGTCCCACTGGGCGTGCCAATCTGTTCACACGAGATTTCGACAAGGAAATTTAGCACTGTAAATAACTTGTGTTTGTATTGATTTTAGTATAGTGAGTACAATCTCTAGTATTTGATCCTCTGTTTCTCTCTCCTACTTGTATGCTTTACTCGAGGGCTGAATAGCTTGTTCTCGAGGTTGAAACTTCAATGGATTCTTGGAGTGTTCTTGATCTCCGTGACGTGTTCTTCGTTCAGACGGTGTTTGATCTTCAGGAGCTTTTGGAGTATTCTGAGCTTTGTTTCTGAATTCTCTCTGAGCTTCTTCAGTTCTGAACCTCTCAAATGAAGGAGGAAGCTCTCTATTTATAGAGTTTCTTAAGGCCTCCAGATGGGCTTGGGCTTGTTGGACTAGGCCTAGTTGATTTTGGGCCAAACCCTTCGGATTAGGCCTGGTTGACTTTTGGGCCTAGCCATTTGAACTGGACCTAGTTGACTTTGGGCCAGCCTCTTGGACTGCGTCTGACTGACTTTGGGCCAGCTTTTTTGGACTGGGCTTGGTTGCATTTTGGATCTAGCATATGGACTTTGCCAATTGGGGCATTCAATTTGGGCTTTTGTGCTCCAAATTTCAAAGAACCCAATAGTGTATTTGGATTTGCCATAATTTAATTTAGGAATCTTTGCAAATTTAATTAATCCTTTAATTAAATATAAATTCGTCATCAATGTTGGGTAATGACATGGCAATTTTGGGTTGGTCGAAATTTCTATTCCAACAAAGTTAAAAAGTAAAATAAAGTTGTTAAAAATTTGTATATCAAAATAGATTAAATCTAAAAGTTGCAAAAACCAAAATAATATTAATTTCTTTTAATAAAAAATGAGGCGGATTTCCGGCCTTTTTCTTCAAAATAATATCTCAGTTTTTTTATAATCTAACTAAAATAAATATTTAAGGGAGGAATTTAAGTTTTAGCTTGAATAGTTATACAGTAAAACCCTAACATTGTATAATTCAATAAAAACTAAGATCTTTGAACTAGATGATTTTCACAATAACTTAAGTTAAAAATGAAAGGAATAATAGAATTAAACCCATAGCGGAAGCATAGAATCGTCTTTGATTTATTTAGAATTAAACTAAAATACAAGGGTTAAGCAATAAATACCTTCAAAATATGGAGAATATTCTGGCTGGTCTTTATCTCCTCCACAAAGTCTTCCTGGCTATGACTTGAACACAGGACCAAGGCTTGTGGGAGCCTCTTGAAAGAAAATCCACAAGGGATTGGAGAGGAAGAGGTCTAGAGAGAATTCTCAATCCTCTCTATTGAGGAGATGTCTGTTGTATAGAATGCACAATGGCTCATCCCTAGGGTCTTATTTATAGTGGTCTAGGGAGGATAATTAAATAATATATTTTAATATCTAATATATTAAAATATATTTATCTAACCAATTTGAATCTTATTCAAACATTTAAAATTCTCCTACGACATCTATTTTCTAATTTGAATCCAATTCAAATTTAATAAATATCTTTTCTTTAATGTATCTAATATACATTAATTATTTTAATATTCAATGTATCAAATACAATAAATATATTTTCCTCTTTTATATTTAATATATCTAATATATTAAATATTAATTTGAACACTTCAAATTAAATATTAATTTGAACATTTCAAATTTTTCTTTCAACTAAATTGATCTTTTAATGTTACTATGAGCTAGCAAGGGGACCTTATGGACCTACAGATTATAAGCTCCAATGATACAAAATTAATTAATTAAACTCTTTAATTAATCAATTTTCATTCATTAACTCTAGAGTCACTCCACTATAGATCTAGAGTTGCACTCTTATGCACTGTTGGACAAGTTATGTGTAAACCCGAGATTTTTCCTTGGAATTTCTTTAAAAAGAAATTTGTTAAAACATTTTTGGGAAATTGTTGTATAAGGAAAAGAGGAATAAAACAAAAGAAAGGGTAAGGGAAAACAAAAAGGAGTTATGTGTTTTGGTATGTTTTGTTTTAAAAAAAAAAAAAGAAAAAGAAAAAGAATTGAGGGAATGGATAAGCTTTGGGAGCACTCACCCATTTTCTCCCATTTGCTTCTCTTTTATTAAAAAAAAAAACAGAGCATTTCGTGGGATAGGTTGAAGAAAGAGGAAAAGAGAGCTTGCTGGGTTGGAAGTTGAAGAAGAAGGGGGAAAACTCAGCACAAGCCTCCATGGTATCTAGGTGATCAACTGTACTCACTACTGTTGTTTAGATCGTTTTGAGCTCCACAAGAAGAGTTAAGAGGTGAGATTTATTTTTCTTGAAAGTTAACCCATTTTTGAACAAATTTTGTGAAGGAAGCTCGAGCAAAATCTGACTTTAAATTATTGATTTGCGAAGGGGAAGACAGAGGAGAGATTTTGCTGTCAAATCTGAGAAACCTCTGGTGTTTGGGACGTTCTGATATGTAGGATTTGAATCAGAGGCTCCATTAGGTATGGTTGGAAATATTATTTAATTTCCTATAACTTTCATGAAGAAGTCGTGAGTAAAAAATGATTAGAAGTGGCTTTAAATTTCAGGTTAGGTGTGGTGTGCAGCAGAAAAACGATTCTAGAAATTTCAGAAGTTTATTTTTTGGGAAGTAGTTTTCGAGGTATTTACGGACACATCCTTTGGGAATTTTGATTTCATTCCTTCAGATACGTTTTAGAGGGTTCAAAAAGGAAGAGTTTGGTATAAAGTACATCATTTTTGGCCAAGTAATGAAGAAGTTATGAGTATGTGAGTTTAGAGGATGAAATTTGCAGAATGCTGGAAATAGATGAAGTGATATTTGTAATCTTAAGTTTGAAAGTCATGAATTCAAAGTTCTAATGCTTGGTTTTGGTTTATTTGATAGGCCAAGAGGAAATAGGTCAAGTATACGGGCCGAGAATCTAGTTCTAACGCTGTGAGTGACAAAACGAATTTCGAAAACATATTCTATGCTTGAATTCATGTCTATGTGAATATAAGACTTCTTAGGAATGAATTAGCTTAAATGTTTTATGTTTTCTGAACACATGGTTATGAGCATACATGATTGCCTAGGAATGATTTTAAATGCTCGTTGTGAGCTTAGATTTTTCCAACGAAATTTACATGTGAGCATATGTTTATTGATTTGCTAAAATCTAGTGAAAATGTTATGATTTCAGGCAAGCATGCTCTAGCAGGTAATGTTTAAAGATTATCATGTGTTTTTCTGAGACTCGAATGAGTAAATGATTGAGATATTGAGCCGAGGCTGGTTAGTACCGCGTGCACACAGGTCGTTTTCTGTTGTCAACGTTGAGTCTACTCCGTGACAACAATGTTGTCGTGAGTGCTGGGTGGGCCCCACTACGACAAAGACGATGGGAGTGCTGGGCGAGCCCCACTACATCATAGAGTGAACGTTGGTTGTACTGGGCGTGCCCTACACAACGTAGATTGTCATATGTTTCTAGATGGTTAATATTCTTGGTATGCCTTGCGAGTTTTTAATGACATACTTGTTGGATTTCTGAGAAAGACTATGGTAATTATACGTTTATATTTAGCGCTTGACTACCGACACATATGCCCAGAGTTTACCAAATGTTGTAATTTGCGAGTTAATAGTTATAAACTCAGTCACTCACTGAGCTTCCCAACTTATTCTTTCAATGTTTTCCAACTTTTCATGTAGTGATCGAGCTCCCGGTGCCTGAAATCTTGCCATAGTCTACCGAAAGCTCTATGAGTTTGATATTTTGTACGTGGGTGGAACTGTATAGCAAGTCCAAACATTTTGTAGATATTCTGAGAGGAACGTATAGTATATTCATGTATGCACTAGTGGTCGTGGTTGTGTATAAACCATGGTTGGGATGTATTTTGGTTGTAGTACTCCCTACCCGCTTAGAAGTTCAAGTGGGGTTTAAGTAGGATTGCTCCGTATGTATGTATAGTGACTTTCAAACTTCCGCTGTGTCGTGTTTAAACATTTTAATTCAAGTATAGTATGTTTATTAGGTATAACAGGGTCACAGGTATCGTTAGGGAGGAAACGATGTCTGTTGGCTTCACGCCATCTTCCAGGCTAAGATAGCGGTTAGTTCGGGAAGGGGTGTGACATTATGTCCATAGATATAATCATTACATGCAAGTTGATCCTTCACGAGTTGTTCGTAATTACAGCTGGGTCAAAAGTCCGTTTTACCCCTATAATTACATCTTGCACCTTAAGTACCACTATCCTCTAATGAACAATTTGTTTATAATCTAATTATAAACTAAGTCCCTCTCAGGCCAGTGAGAGGGTGGGGCCCCATTGTTCAAGTTCCGAAATCAGCACTTAAGGGAACTACTCATCTACTTACCCTATATGGGAAGGAGTGAATTCCATCTTGTGAGATTATGTTCCCAGCTCCCTATTTGGTCAAGTCTCCAAAATGGTAAGCATATTGAATCGGCTACAAAAGCCATTCTCACCCATGCAAATCAAAGGATAGGCCCTCACAGGTAGGAGTTCATAACTCACTCAGGATTGAGATCGAGTCGCATATGATCATCCTGATGAAATATTAATCTTCTCAATTAACGAATTTATAAAGAGAGATTAAATATTTCGTGGTCCAGTCTTATACAAACTCATTTTATAAGATACCCCCACTCACATGTCTCCACATGAATGATTTGGATCAAATCATTTGTAACTATTACAAAGTGGGTCGTATCAATAGTGTTACCAGGATAAGGCACCCAACCTTATCCATATACTATGACCCTTTAGGTTATTTCTTGAACATGATCCTCTCGTATGTCAACCACATACTGTTCAAGATTACACTAATAACCTTAGATTTTTCATATAATGGTTAATATTATATTGCAAATAAAATAATTAAAATTATTATTCATTATTAAATAAATTATTAATTACGAGGCTTTAGGGCATAAATCCCAACAAAAAAAACATACCTTGATCCATGATGCTAATGTTGTAAAGGATTGTGTTTTGCTAATGTTGGCCTTAGATTTTTTAGAACTTAATTAAGTCTTTCTTGATAGAGAAAAAAAAATTAGTTAATAAGGTAGAGAATCAATCCCTAGGGTTTTATGTAAACCCGAAGTTCCTCCTTGAAACTTCTTAAAAAAAAAATAAAAAGGGAAAGAAGGAAAGGAGGTTGGTATATGTGTTTTTTTTCAAAAGAAAGTAAAAAAAGAAAAAAAAAGAAAAAGAAAAAAAAAAAAAGAAAAGAAAAGAAGAAAAGAAAAAGAAAATTGAAAATGAAAGGAAAATGGCCCACCACCAACTCCAATTTTGTTAACCCTATCTAAAGTCTTACCCATTCTGTCTTTTTTCATCAAAAATATCAGAGTTTTCGTGAGAGAGAATAAGAGAAAGAAGAAAGGTGCTGGAGTTGTAATTGAAGAAGAAAAGCAGGGAAGATTTTGCGTTCAACCCTGACTACCTCTGCTATTTGGTACGTTTTGAGCTCCACAAGAGGTATTAAGAGGTGAGATTTGATTTCCTTGAAATTTAACTCATTTTAGAACAATTTTCGTGAAGGAAGCTCGAGCAAAATCGGAATTTATGTTATGGGTTTTTGAAAGGGAAATCAGAGCAGTGTTTTTTCTGTCAAATCCGGGGAACCTCTGGTTTTTGAGACGTTCTGATCTGTAGACTTTGAATTAGAAGATGTATTAGGTATGGATGGAAAGATTATTTAATTTCCTATAACTTTCATGAAGAAGTCGTGGTTAGAAATTGACTGGAAGTTGCTTTAAAATTCATGTTAAGTTCAGGGTGCAGCAGAAAAACGAGTCTGGAAAGTGCAGAAACCGATTTTGTAGGAAGAGGCTTTCGAGGTATTTACGGACATATCCTTTAGGAATTTCAATTTCATTCCTTCAGATGAGTTTTAGAGGGTTCAAAAATGAAGAGTTTGGTATAAATTACATCATTTTTGAGCAAGTAATGGAAAAGTTATAGGTGTGTGAGTTTAAGGTATAAAATCTGTAAAGTGCAGAAAATTGATGGGGTGGTTTTTGCAACCCTAGGCCTTAAGTTCGTGAGGTCAAGATTCTAATGCTTGGTTTTGTTTTGTTTGACAGGCCAAGAAGAAATAGGACAAATTTACGGACCAAGAATCTATTATTAACGCTGTGAGTGACAAAACGAATTTCGAAAGTGTATTCTATGCTTGAACTTATGCTTACGAAAATAAAAGACTTTCTAAGAGTAATTTTACTTAAAGACTTTATGTCTCTTGAACACGTATTTATGAGCATATATGGTTTCCTAGAAATGATTTAATTGTTCGTTGTGAGCATATGTTTACTATTTTACCCGAACTAGTGAAAATACCATAATTTCGGGCCAACATGTGTTAGCAAGTAGTGTCAAAGGTTTTCATGTGTTTCTATGAGACCCGAATGAGTAAATGTTTGAGATTCTGAGCCCGAGGCTGTATAGTACCGTGTGCACACAGGTCATTTTCTGTTGTCGACGTTGAGTGTACTCCGTGACAACAATGCTGTCGTGAGTGCTGGGCGAGCCCCACTACGACAAAGACGATGGGAGTGCTGGGCGGGCCCCACTACATCGTAGAATGAGCGTTGATTGTACTGGGCGAGGCTTACACAAACTAGTTTGTCACATGTTTAAAATGGTTAATATTTTTGACACACTTGCTGGACTTCTGTAAAAGCTATTGATGTTATATGTTATGATTTACGAGTTAATAGATTTAAACACAGTCACTCACTGAGCTTTCCAGCTCATTCTTTCAATGTTTTCCAACTTTCCAGGTAGAGATCGAGTTCCCGGTGCCTGAGATCCTGCCACAGCCTGCTGAACGCTCTACGAGTCTGATATTTTTGTACGTGGTTGGCGTAGTATAGCAAGTCTGCTCGTATTGTACATAACTTAATAGGGATGTGTAGTTATGTTGTATATGGAACTAGTGGTCTTGGGTGTATAAAGCACGTCTGGTCGTGTCTGGCTTGTTCAAGTTAGGTTTAACCAGAACCGCTCCGTATGTATGTGTAATAAGATTCCTAATTTCCTGCTGTGTGGTATGTATAGTATCTCGTATACAGGTATGGATTGTTTATCAGGAATTAAAAGGGTCATAGGTATCGTTAAGAAGTGAAACGATGCCTGTTGGCTTCACGCCTTCCTCCAGGCTAAGATAACAGGTAGTCGGGAGGGGGTTTGACATTTTATCTTTATATATACACCTTGCATCAGAGTGTTAATTTGAAAAATAACTTTTTAATTAATTGGCCCACAAATGTAGCTAGCCTAAAACTCTAAAGTAAAAATTGTACATGGGCCACATTAATGATTATATTAAATTTAAAATTAAAAAAAATCTAACATTCTCTAACTTGGACCATTTGACATTATTTTCCATATATGTTTATAAGCATAATGAGCATAGAAGATAAATTTCATCTTCATATCATGATATCAATGTCAAGTCAGGAAACTGATAAGAATCATGGCAGTCACGGTCATACGTCATTGCATTGACATAATCCCTTCTATGTATCACAAAACTAGCTCTTTCCTTAACATGATCTATAATAAAGGTATTCGATAATGGTCCAATAAGAAGTATCTTTGTCAAAGACAGGGTCCTATTTAAATTACGTAATTAATTTATGTATATACCAATCATAGGAAATATGAGTGATAAAAGAAAATCAGTAACAATAAATAAATGAGCTCAGAGTGTCAAATAACATAATCATAATATCAATAATGGTATCCACTAATACCCATACGTTCGACATGTTTCTTGAATGTCTTAGGCAACAAAATCCTTTCGTTAATAGATTCGCAATCATAAGGTTAATGCTAGTTTGTTAGTAGATTCGCAATCATAAGGTTAGTGCTAATCTATTCAAGTGACATTTTTTTTTAATTTCTAAACTTCTTCTTTAACGTAAAAATCTTTCAATTTCATATGATTAGCACCTTTCGAATACTTGTCGTTTCGTGAGAAGAAGACTGTGCAGAATTATCACAATAAATTTTTAGCGTTCTGGCAATATTGTCAACAATTCAAAATCCTGAAATAAAATTCCACCACCATAAAACCATGAATTGTAGCCTCAAAGCATGCATTCTTTGATTGCGTTCCAATTCTTTCTTCGGACATTAATTGCATGAGATTAAAATTATCTCCCTTTTGAATTGGAATAACACTTGAAGAGCATTTATTCATCTTAAATTTCTCCATAACTTTATTAATATATGCTTTCTGAGACCATCCTAACAATCCATGTGTCTAATCATGGAATATTTCAATTCCAATCACATAGGATACCTCACTCATATCTTTCATTTCAAAGTTCATAAAGAGAAATTCCTTGGTTTGACATAATAAACCAAAGTCATTAGTAGCTAGCAAGATGTCATCAACATACAAAACATGAAATATGAACTTACTCTCACTAATCTTTAGATATATACATCAAGCAACGAAATTTTCTTTAAATCCAAAAGATCATGTGATTGTATCATTAAACTTAAGATACCATTGTTGGGAAGCTTGGATCATGTGATTGTATCATTAAACTTAAGATACCAACAAGTCCAAGGGCGATCCAAGGAAATCATCAAGTCAAGGGTTGATCCAAGAATATACAACTCACTTTGAATTTTGGGTAAATTATAAATTTCCACATATGAGGTTGTGTCCTTTGTATTTTATGTTTACTGTATCATGGATTTTTTTTTTTTAAAGTTACTATATCATGGATATGATTGAATGACTTTTGAATAGAATACAACATCACAAGATAAAATTGATTTTTTCTTATCTTAAAAATATAGATGATGAATTTCACTCAAGTGATGGAGGGATTTTTTTTTAAAATAATGTAAATTAAAAATAATAATATAAATATGGCCATTTTGAAGCTATTATTAAATTTGGGGTTGATGATTCGTGTACATGGGCCACGATTTAGATAAGTTGCGCTTGTGTTCACGAATACGTTAATGAAATGCGACCCACGTCCACGAGGAAGAACAAACTCTGTACCATGTACACGTTTTCCACGCCACATCGCCCCACTCGACATTATTTGATGTCATGACCGCCAGGTGGCTGCCACTTGGGTGACATGTAACTCGTGTACGTGGTACACGATTTCTATATGGATCTCGTGTACCATGTACACGATTTCCATTTGGATATCATGTATCAGGTACACAATTTGGTGGTCCCTTTAAACGCCCCACCATCTTCTGGAACTCTCGTGCCTCTCTCTCTCTCCCCACTGATTTCACTCTCTTCTCGCCGGTTCTCTGTAAAATTCGTCCGTCCACCGCCCCACGTGTCATGGTTGCCTCCCAGCCGCCAGCTGCCTCGGACATTTGCATTATTTGCCACCAGTTTCAGGTTTTTGTTTTTGTTTTTTTTTTGTATTTTTCCTCTTTTTTTTTTACTATTATTTGAATATTTTGCATGTTTATGCTCTATTTTAGTAAGATCTACATCTTATATTTATTTTTTTGACTTATTATAGGACCGATATACATGGTTTTGTGACTAATCTACACGTTTTTTGAATTATTTTAGACCAATCTACTTGTTTGTTGGACTAATTTGGGACCAATCTACTTTTTTTTTATTTGATCTATAATTTTAGTTGTAGTTTTGGGCTTATTTTGGAGTGTTTTGTATATTTTTGCACTAATCTATTTGTCTTGGTACTGATTTTGGATCGATTTACATGTTTTTTTATCTGATCTATAATTTTAGCTACAGTTTTGGGTTGATTTGGAGTATTTTGTATGTTTTTTTGAACTGAGATATATGATTTACAATTTTGGTTGTATTTTATTAGTTTAGATTGAGCTGATTTTGGACTATATTGTATGCTTTTGGACAGATTCATAGCCCACATGGTTTTTGGATTGATTTATGATTGTGGTTATTTATATTAGCTTTGGATTGGGCTGATTTGGATCAATATAGTGTTTGAAGTTGTTGGACTAATTTTGATGGTCTATATTTAATTTATGGAACAAGGTTATTTTTGTAAATTAAAATTGAGAATAATTAATTTTATATTATAAACTAATTAAGTCTGTGTTATAAAGTAATTATTTTTATATTATAAACAAATTATGGTTTTTTTGAGTTTGTAATTCGATGGTGGGTGGGTCCTTGGTGATAAATGAGGCCCAATTGATGTAAGTGTTCTGGTGGTTTTAATGCATTACTTTTTCAAAAAATAATAATAATAAGAAAAAAAATAAACAAATTAAGTCTTTGTTATAAAATAATAAATTTTATATTATATACTAATCAAGTCTCTTTGTTGTAAACAAATTATGAAGTATTAAATTTTATATTAAAAACTCATTAAGTCTTTGTTATAAATTAATTATAAAGTAATGATTATTTATATTATATACTAATTAAGCCTCTTTGTTGTAAGCTAATTATGAGGTAGTAAATTTTATATTATAAACTAATTATATCTTTGTTATAAAGTAATAAATTTTATATTTTACACTAATTAAGTCTCTTTGTTATAAACTAATTATGAAATATTAAATTTTATATTATAAACTAATTAAGTTTTTGTTATAAAGTAATGAATTTTATATTATATACTAATTAAGTCTCTTTGTTGTAAACTAATTATGAAATATTAAAATTTATATTATAAACTAATTAAGTTTTTTTATATAAACTAATTATAAACTAATTAATATTTAGTTAACATATATTTTTTATATTTTGTACAGTTGTAATCAAGTTGGTAAAATATGTCATTGCATTGTGAGGAATTAGTGATACTTGAACCTGGAAATGGTGGAGATAATGATATAGAGAAAGAACTTGATGAACTATATGGAGATGACTCGAATCTTCCTTCCCCAAGCCCAAAATGAAGAGGAACCTTCAAATTTTTTTACAGATATAAATTGAGAGATTACTAATTTAATATGTGAAGAATGATCTACTTTAGAAGAAGAGGCGAGATGTGTAGAAATGGACTCACGTATAATAAACAAAGAATTGTTATTTGAGAGTAAAGAAGATCGACAACTTGCCATAAAAAAATATTGTGTTAAACAACACTATCAGATTATTGTGATGGAATCAAATCGAGATATTTGGTATGTGAAATGCAAACAATGGAATGAGGGTTGCAGGTGGAGGCTTCGTGCATGTCGGGGTAAAACCCATGGAATGTTCGAAATTACGAAACTTGAAGGGTTATTCATGTTTGTACCCAGAATTCACACAGGATCATTCACAACTCGACTCAGATTTAATGTGTAATGAAGTTCAAAATCTTGTTCGATGTGATCCTGGTGTGAAAATATCGGTGCTGCAAGAAACTATTAAAAAGAACTTTGGGTATTGTGTGAACTTCAGACGTGTATGGCAAGCTAAGCAAAAATCTATAATTAAATTTTTTGGTGATTGGGAGAAATCATACGAAGACCTTCCATATTGGTTGATATTGGCTTTTTGGCCCTTAATCTCAAATTAATTAATTTTAATTAATTAATTAATGTTTTGATGATAACAAATATGATATTAATTACTAATAATTTTAGTGTTTTGAAGTGTCCATAGCATAGATCTCGGAATAACGATTCTAACGCCTCTTGAATTACTCAAATCAGAGTTAAAACAAAGAAGTTATGAGCAATATGGACCAATTAAAAAGTGACACATGGAGCCTTTGGAGGAGGTATATGTGGGTGGATTTTTGGTTCTTTTAAATTAAAGTTTTCTCTTGAATTCAAAAAAGGAGTGGTGTAACGGTTTGATCTTACCCCATAAAAAGGATCGAGTTTGCTCTTAAACTCGAAAAAGAAGTGGTGTAGTGGTTGGGCTCTAATACGTGGAAAGAGTCGGTGAAATTTCTATTCAAATTTCCAAGAGGCGCTTGGGGAGTGGAGTAGGTTGGGTTGTGCCGAACCACTATAAAATTTTCCGTGTTAATTTCTCTATCCCTATCTTATTTCATTTTTACAATTAATTTGTTGTTATATTAAATTGCATAAAATTAGTTTCTCTTTTATGTTTATTTTGGTTGGAATAATTTTACCTTGACATATTCTTTACCAATCTTGTTTTTAGAATTAAATAGGTGTTTGAAATTGTTGGTTTTTAATTTCTTATTTATTTTGGAGTGAATTTATTAGCATGATTTCTCGTTTAAATTAATTGTTGCAAAAAGTGTATTAATTTGTTTAATTAGGCCTACATTTAGTAAAAAGTTTTATAAAATTTAGAAAAACTCTATTCACCCCCATTCTAGGGTTGCCATACCGATTCTACAGTTGAATTCTCTTGTACACTACAATGTAGGAAGCCAAACTTAATGGGATTTGATTCAAATTGACGTACCAAGTCATCATATTTTTGGTCTAGTTTTGGTCATTTTCTCTTGCAATAGAAGACTTTAAATACTATATACCGATGATTCAGATAGATGGTACACACCTTTATGGCAAGTATAAAGGGAAATTATTGATAGCCACATCCACAGACGCAAATGGGCAATCATTTCCCCTTGCTTTTGCTATTGTTGAAGAGGAAAATACTTCTAGTTGGTCATGATTTTTACGTGCCTTGCGAGCATTAGTTACCCAAGGAAAGAGTATATGTTTAATTTCTGATAGACATGGAAGAATCATAGCTGCTGTGAAAAATGAAGAAAATGATTGGAGTGAACCAAAAGCATACCATCGATATTGTCTTCGTCATGTGGCTAGTAACTTCAATAACAAGTACAAATTGAAGCAATTAAAAATTTTGGTATCTAATGCAGGACGTCAACACCAAAGGCGCAAGTTTGAGCGATGTATGAAAGAATTAAAGCTATTAAACCTTGATTGTCTTGAATTTTTCTCTCGTATAAAGTTAGAACAATGGACACAATCACATGACAATGGGCATCGCTATGGATGGATGACTACAAATCTAGCTAAATCCATTAATGGAGTTTTTAAAGGAACTAGAATGTTACCCATTACAGCATTGGTTAAGTTAACTTGGTATTGAACAATTATGTATATTGAAAAGCACCGAGAAATGATTAGTGAGGCACTAAATCGTGGTGATGTATATACCGAATTTGCTTTAATAAAGCTCAGAAGGTGGGAGAGAAGGGGTTTTTCACATACTGTGAAGTCTGTTGACAGAGAGACACGTAGTTTTGAGATTGAAACTGGAATTAGCATGATCTCTCCTTACAAAGGTCAATGAACACAAGTTGTGAGTTTGACAGATAAAACATGTACTTGCAACAAGTGGCAGTTTTTTAAATCCCATGCTCTCATGTAATTGCAGCATGTCATCACATTCATTTGACACATTTGCCTTTTTTCGTGATGCTTACAAAATCTCACAATACTAGCGATGCTTCAAAGTTCAATTCCATCATATACAACATAGAGATTATTGGCCAGAGGTGAAATTTGATATACTTCACCTAAACAAAAATTTGTTGAGAGAACATGGGTGGCCAAAAAGTTATCGTATTCATAATGAGATGGATTGGCGAGATGCTTGTACAAAAGTGCGTTGTGGAGTTTGTAATAGAGAAGGACATAACACACATACTTGTCCCTCTCGTAACTTAGGGGCATCTTAAAGTCATGGATGACAAGGTCTATTTTGATTTGGTGTTTTTTTTTTTTACTTATTGGTCTTTAATTGATATTGAATTTGATTTTGTTATTTTTCAATGTACAAGGATGAAGCTAATGAGTGATGGACTTTGTAATTTGTAATTGACTTTATTATCTTTATTTTTTTTTCTTTTATTGTAAAGAACTTTTTTGTAATGGACTTTTTTGTAATTTACTTCATTCTCTTTGCTTGTTTTTCCATTTTTATAATGGGTGTTGTTGTCTTACTACATTGTTATTTGTAATGAACTTTTTTGTAATGGACTTTATTATCTTATTAACTTATATGTAGTGGACTTCTTGTTAGATTTTTATTTGTAATTTACTTCATTATCTTTGCTTGTTTTTTCTTTTTTATAATGGGCGTTGTTGTCTTACTACATTGTTATTTGTAATGGAATTTATTATCTTATTAACTTATATGTAATGAACTTCTTGTTAGATTCTTATTTGTAATGTAATAAACTTTATTATCTTATTAGCTTATTTATGTTTTAAATATTTCAGTATTACATATGGATCCTGGACCATCCAATCCAACCTAGTTATACTTACAGCGTACACATCGTTCCCAATCAATATGGGATACACAATCTACTATTGTCCTACAATGTCGAAGAAGGGAGGCAGTAGTCCATCAAATCATTGAGTTAGATTCATGTATTGTTCCTTATTTACAACAGGCTGGGTTTTGGGGGGTTGGACAAATTGAATTTATCCAACTAGATTGGCATCTCATAACTGTGTTGGTGGAACGATGGAGACCTGAAACGCATACATTTCACATGCCTAGTAGAGAGTGTACTATTACACTACAAGATGTTGCTATCCAGTTTGGACTACCTATCGATAGAGAGCCTGTAACTGGTTCATTACAATATAATTGGGGATAAGTATGTGAAGACTTTTTAAGAGTTCGACCTCCTGAACTGAATGGGTCTAGGTTAAGTATCCCATGGTTGGCAACGCAATTTGTAGAGTTACCTCAAGATGCTGATGACATCACGATACAGAGGTATGCAAGAGCCTACATAATGCAGCTTATTGGAGGGTTTCTATTCGCGGACAAGTCAAATACACTTGTCCATCTCATGTTTTTTCCTCTTTTGGGCGATTTCGAGATAGCTAGACAATATTCATAGGGTGGGGCTTGCCTCGCATGGTTGTATAGGGATCTATGTCAAGCTAGCAGTGCTAATGCCTTAGAAATAGCAGGTCCACTAAGACTGCTACAAGTATGAACATTTGATCAATTTTATACAATTGCACCACAACGCTAGCTACAAACCCCTAATCAGTATGTTGGTCGACCACTTAGTGCTCGGTATGTTTATTTACATATTCTTTATTATAATTATAAATAATACAATGTTTTAACTTTTTATATGTATGTGCAGTTGGAGAGGTATTTTAGCTAAAAAAAATTTCTAACATGTTGATTTAATATCGCATTGCATTTGATCGTCTTTTGCACAATTAGGTAAAAATCTAGTATATTTTTTTTGACATACATTTTAATAATTCTAATTATTATTTATAAATTTCAGATCATCTAGATGCCATACACACTTGAAATTATGGCATTATTAACTGAATATTGCCATAATGGACAAGACATTTGGTTGACTATAAGCCCTCTCATATACTTTCATATTGTAGAGTGACATCAACCTAATTGAGTGTTGAGATAGTTTGGAATGCGATAGATAGTGCCACCATATTGTGACACAAGCACACAATTGCATCAGTTAGACTTACGAGGTAAGCATGACCACGATTGGCGACGACATCATGCATTATTTATATCACTATGGCGTGCACGTTGGAACCATTGTGTAGTAGGCAACATAGTAGAACGGCCGATTGTATCTGATGATTACATAACTTGGTATGATTCTATCACGAGGAGGTATATCACACACGATGGCGCTTATTATGCTTGCACGGTAAAAAAACTACCTACTAAATTTTCTATTATTAAATTCAATTTTATATACTATATATTAAATTATATATTTTTGTGTAGAATAACTTTGTTCAAAATGTACAACAATATTCAATAGAACAAAGTTTACCTACTTTAGGTTCTATGTGTGAGCAATATGTCACAACGGTAACTGATATAGTTCAACAAACAAGAAGACTAACTGCTGCTGACATCGATAGGACATGTGCTTGTCGTAGGCGCCGACAACAACAAGCTGAAGACATTCCAGAGGCACACGTGGACCAAGAGCCTCCTGTATTTGATGATCAAATTTCAACTTTTCATATGCCCTCACTAGATGTTCATACCGACGCTGCTTCAAGTTCTGGTCATAACCAAGAGTATTATGCACAAGATCCACTACCACCATTGTGCAATTAGATATTGATGATATAATTCACCATCAACTACACTTTGATGTTCCTCGACCTCGTCGCGGAGCCCGTTTGAGAAGAAGACCACCGTGTGATACATGAATTTTTTTAGCAATTTTTTACCATTTGTGTGTGTTAAACCTAAAACACTTATCAATTATTAGACATTTGTGCAATTTAATTTCAATATTTTTTAAAAAAGAAATTATTATTTCATTTCAATAGACTTGCGTTGTATTTTTAAATACTTAGATAACTTTTTTTTTTCAAATTTTGTCAAGCTTGATTAAAAAAAAAAATTGTCCCTCTTTGGTTTCATCCAAATTTCAAGCATGTGCTAAACATAAGATCAAACAAACAACCTCAATATAATCAACTGATTAATCTTATAAATTTCAACGTTAACTCTTAAGTGCCCCAACATAAAATTTTGAACATTAATTGAATCTTGTAGTTCAAATCATAAGAAAACGAAGCAGATGAGTCCAAAAAAGAAGCTTATTTTGAACAACCAAAGTGACAAACATAAAGTCAAAATTAATATGAAGAAATAAAAAACCAAGCACAAACGGCGGTCCACATAATAATAATAAAATAGTTATGAGGAAAAAAATAATAATAAAAAACCAACCAAGAAAAAAAAACAAGCACAAGCTACAATAGTTAGGAGGAAAAAAATAATAACAAAAAATGTAAATCGTGTACGTGGTACACGAGTTCCACGTAAAGCGTGTACCATGTACACGAGTTCCACATAAATCGACAACGTGTCACCAAACGTAAATCGTGTACATGGTATCGATTTAGCTACCTTATTTTAATCAATATTTTTCTTTTTTGCCATAGATTTGTAATTTTTTTTTGTTTTTTGTACATTTTAAAAATTTTAATTTCAAAACTATCCTAATTTAGTAATTATTTATTTAAAAACCATTATCTAAAAAATTAGCCCGTGATAGAGAGCATCAAGGACGTTCATAATGTGACATGGAGATAAAATCAAGGACAGCTCACAGCTCACATGCCCAGTCCAATCAAGCTAAGGACACAGCTCACATGCGCAGTCCAATCAAGTTGACACAGTCCAAGGCCGAAAAGGAAAGAAAAAGAATTTTGTTGATGCAAAATTGTAATTGTACCAAACCAAGGCGGTGGAAATGCAAGTGTCAGAATATATTATTACTGCCTTACTGGTAGCCCAAAATGGAAGAGGTTTATTGCAGCAAAAAATGTGTATCTTTCAAACTATTGACGCCATTTTAGAGAAGGTTTGAAGATGGCATTAAACACAAAACGTAGTGGCATTAAACACAAAACGTAGTGGCACAAAACGTAGTGGCACAAACGTTTTATCAAATTGCCCTCTCCCTCTCACGTGAAAAATTTTCTTAAAGGACGAGACTTAAAATTTTAACACATAACATCGATAAAATTATTCTCAATTGCTCCTCTGTGAATCACTTTTCAAAGAACGAAAATGGCATTTTAACAAAATGGATCCATCCTCCGATTGCTATTTATTTAAGACATGTTTAGAAGTAGCTTTAGAAATAGTGATTTTAGTGAAAATGATTTGTTTAGAAGTGATTATTAAAAGTGATTTTCATATAATCATTTTAATGTTTGGTTTTACACTTGTAAACACAATCATATGATCAAAATTGATTTTGAATTAGTAAAGACATGTTTGAGAGTGATTTAGAACCTAACAAAAGTGATTTTAACAATTTCAAAATCACTTCTAAATATTAGAGGGTTACTTTATAAATGTAATTCGGTCATAATAAAGTGTATTTTAATTAATTAGTTACTAAGTTGTTAGTGTTAGTTAAGATTGTTCATTGACAGGTGTGTATAAAAACATCAGCTGTATCGATTTCCTGAGTTGAATAATATACACTGAATATTCACTCTCTTTGAGTTAGTATATGATATTAGAGCAGCAAAGACAAATCCCCATGGCTTCTTCTTCTTCGAACGTTTTTGATTTGTCAAATTCTAGTTCTCAACCTAGTTCCTCAATTTTTCTCCTCTTGAACATATGCAATCATATTCCTGTTTGTTTGGATTCTACAAATTATCTCTTATGGAGGTTTTAGGTTGAATCGATGCTGAAGGCTCATTCGTTATTTGGAATTATTGATGGATCTACTCCTAGTATGACCAAATTTTTGCGCAATGATGTCGGCATTCTCTACTACCGTCAATCTGGCTTATACTCAGTGGTTTGCTCAAGATAGTGCTCTTATTACTCTGATTAATGCAACACTTTCGAAAGTTGTTTTCTCCTATGTGATCGGCTGTAAATCTTTCAGCAAGGTATGGACTGCCTTTAGAAAAGTGTTTTTCATCCTTGACCAGATCACATATTCATGAATTGACGTCTGCTTCACATATTGTTTCTAAGAATTCTGGTGAATCTATCGATGACTATTCAATTCAGATTATGGAGTTAGTTGACAAATTAGCGACTGTACATGTGATTGTTGATCATGATTAAGATATACTCCTATATACTTTGAATGGTTTACTTTCGAAACTTTTTGGCTCCGTTTAATAACCATTTGGTTTTTGGTTTTTGAAATTATATTTGTTTTTTCATCATTTCTCTACAATAGATTTCATCTTTTTTAAGAAAACATTTGAATCTTTACCAAATTTCAAAAACAAAAACAAGTTTTTGAAAACTATTTTTTTGAGTTTTCAAAATTTGGCTTGGTTTTTGAAAACACCATAAAAAGTAGATAACAAACAAGGAAACTCATGGGTAGAAATAGTATTTATAGGCTTAGTTGACATAATCCAAAAACCAAAAACTAAGGTCCCGTTTGATAACCATTTGATTTTTAGTTTTTGGTTTTTAAAAATTAAGCTTGTTTTCTCCCAATTTCTCTACAATGATTTTCATCTCCCTTAAAGAATCATTTGAATTCTTAGCCAAATTCTAAAAACAAAAAAAAAAGTTTTTGAAAACTACTTTTTTTAATTTTCAAAACATGGCTTGGTTTTTGAAAACATAGGTAAAAAGTAGATAACAAAACAAGTATATACATAGGTGAGAGTAGTATTTATAGGCTTAATTTTCAAAAACCAAAAACCAAAAATCAAATGGTTATCAAACGTGGCCTAAATGTTTATCAAACGATGCCTTTATATTCCACTTTTTTACGTTCCTTTCATTTATCAACAATTATTGGTACATTTAAATTTTCATTAACTCAATTTAATTTTCAATCAATTATAATTTGTTTATGGTAAGATTTAACAAATTATCCCAGTTAATTTTAAGTATAACTTCTAAAAAATGAGATGGAAAAAAAGCTATTTTTTCGATTGTAGGAAAGTGAAGAGTTTCAACACTTTTTTAAATTCCAAAACTTCATTTTAAATTTCCTAAGATTATCTTTAAATTTTTATAAAATGAATCTAAAACTTTTCACATTCAATTTAAATTTTTTTATATGCTACCCCTTTACATTCCTTCCACTATTAACAATGAGTGTATTTAAATTTTCATTAATCCAATCTAAATTTGTATAAATTATATATTTTTTTAGTGTAAGATTTAATAAATCATCAAGTTAATTTTCATTATTTCCAACACCTAAATTGTTTTAAAAATAGGTATTATCAATGTATGCATTTTTAAAAAAGTTAGTTAATTAATCAAAATATTGTGTTATTTTTTTAGTTCATCTAAATATTGTGTTATAGTTATGTGTTTTTAAATATACATTTTTATAAAATATAATTAATGGATAATAATACTTATTCCAAGCTAAATTTATTCAATAAAATATTATATTGTATAAAATAATAACTTTAATCATATTAATATTTAGTATTTTTACTTTTAGGTCAATTCAATTACATAATATAACTAATGAAGAATAATTTTCTAAAACCAAAATTTTCAAATAGAATATTATATTATTATGAAATAATAACATTATATTACATGTTAATCTTTATTAATTTCATTTTCATTTTTTTTATGTTAAATTCATTTTTACTTTAATTTGTATATTCAATACTTAAGAAAACAATACAATTTTTTCAAAAAAATAAACTTTCCTTTAACGTTGGTTTAGTATTGTTTGTTTATAATTAAATTTAAGTAATTTATTTATGGTTGATAATTAATTGTTAATGACAAAATTTTTAAATTTAGGAATTAAATAAAGAAACAAACAATAATAAAAAAATAAATTAAGGGACATATTTAGAATTAGGAAATTAATATTTGGACATAATAATTCAAAAATAATTCGTTCAATAAACCACTTTTAAACATAGTATGACATGGCATGATATATATGATATATCTCTATTTTACTACTCATCTTTTTTTTTTTTAGTTCATTTTACTACTTATCTTCATGCCACATTGATTTTCCATCTTCTTTTCAACATCAAAGTTAGTGGTATGATTTGTTTTGAAATAATTTTAAAGGTTGAGAGTATAAATGAAAATTTTGAAACGATAATTTGTAACGACCCTATAAGCTCAATACGCTACCTAAGAGTCATTACTAAGTCACGTCGCTATATTACCGAAAATTTCGGCAACATAACGGCGTAACTACGCGAAAACCAAAAATTTGACCCTTCCTGATAAGACATAGAAAAACACACTTCTAAGATTTTCAAACAACCTCCTAGCATCCAACAAACTTCTCAATATGATGCTAGGGTTCAAACAGCAGAAACCAGGTGAATTCAAACATAGAAAGCCAAATACACGTGCACGATTTACAAAGAAAGGTTAAAAGATTTTGAAACATCCTCCTAAACATTTAAAAACTTGACATGAGTTCTATGTACATCCAAAAACATAAAAGAAGCGGAATAGCAATCGCTCGGCTCCCATGACTCAAGTAACTGATCTCCGGTCACGCGCTAGGGCCGATCTTAGCCTTTCCTGAAAACATTTTAAAAGGAAAAGGGTGAGTATTAACGAATAATACTCAGTAAGTCACTCATAGTTTCAAAGTAAGAGTTTCAATCGCATGCAACATGTCATTTTAAATCATAAAACCGTCGTAAACCATCGCTTTAGTAGGGGACCTAAAATTCGTTTTATAAACCATGTACTTTTCCTCGCGGCTCTCGTGAACGATTAAATTCTCCCGAGGGCCTCGTAAATAGTCCGAAGACATAATTTTTCCATCGAATAGAGTCCTCCCCTAACTCTGAGAGTTGAGCTCGAAAGCTAACATACATCGTGGAGTCCGAAGACTCAGCCCGAAGGCTACCATCGTTGAGTCCGAAGACTCAGCCCGAAGGCTACCATCGTGGAGTCCGAAGACTCAGCCCGAAGGCTACCATCGTGGAGCACTCTCAAACCCCGGGAGCATAGAGAGTCCGAAGACTCGGGTTCCCTCATAACCCACATAAAACTTTTGGGAGAATTATCGTCACGGCCTTACATAAATCTTTTCATGAGCACACAACACATGCATGAGGTCCCACTCGTTTTAGAACATACTCATGAATGCATAAGTCAAGGCAATCGCATTTCAAAGACATACATATCATTTCCATTCTTTTTAACATGAAAACTCAAATAGAACTCATGGAACTAGCGTATAAAGGAATATACATATAAAACACTTTCTTTCTTAAATACTTAACATGAAAAACATAACTTTCAAAGTAAATATAGGGCTAGCTCTAGGTTTCGAAAACTTCTTTCGTTGTGAGATCCCTTACCTTAAATCTTTACTTACTAAAATACCCTTTCTTCACTAGTAATGAGCTTCTCGAGTCCCCACTCCAAGTACAATCCAAGGTCCTCGACAAATCACCTAAAAAGTTTCCTAAACGTGTCTTAAACCATCCGAATTACGCTAAAACACATTCTAACATTAATAACTCGACGAAACGGACCAAATGACAAATTTTACCCAACTCCGGCGAACGGCTGCGCGTGACCGGAGCACGGCGGCGCGTGCAGCGGCGGACGGCGGCGCGTGGGGCTTCCAAACGGCGCGTGGACTTCGAATTTAGACAGATCCAGCCCCTTTTCGGTCGGATCTACTCGCAAACCGACGATTTTCTGTAATAAACGAACTCCGGCGAGGCAGAAACCGCAACACCAGCGATTTCGGAGCTCCAGCGAGACTGCGGCGAGACGGCACCGGCAAGGCTTGCGTTGAGCTTCACTCCGTACCCGAGGGAGCTTCAGATCCGGCCGGTCATCATGGGTTGCAGCAAAACGAAGGGAAGAAGCCGGCGGTGAAGGACGAGCTCCGGCGGTCGTTGCGAGGCTGGACGACGCGTGGTTGAGGCGGCGACCAACTGCGATGGCAGTCGGCGATCGATCTGAAGCGAGAGGCGGACGGCGGCAGTTCAGCCTCTGCGCAGCCGGCGTTCACGCGAGAGAGAGAGAGAGAGAGAGAGAGAGTGTTCACGGTGAGGGAGGGATCTTCGGGAAGAAGAAGAAGGAAAAGAAAAAAAAATAAAATAAAAAAAAAAATAAAATAAATAAATAAATAAAAATAAAATAAAAATAAAATAAAAATCAAAATAATATTATAAAATCAAAAATATCTTCTCTATAAATGACCATAATACCCTTTCCTTTTCCAAAAATCACCAAATTACCCTCAAAGCAAATAAATTCTTAATAAAACTTTACCAAAACAACATTTTAAACTTACCCAAAACGTCTCAGGTGTTACATAATTTAACCGAATTAGATTTTTTTTTTTTTTTTTTGGAGTTCTAACCAAATTGGATTTAAACCAGATAAATATCAAATATAAATATTTATTCTAATTATATTGCTGTGATATTTGATACATCCATTTTGATCCAACTATGGACAATAAATATTCAACTTTTCTGACAACGAAGGACGTGGATCATTTTTATTCAAACTTTTGTTATTATTATTCTGGTTTAATTACAAGTTTAGCCTCTGAACTTTGAGGTTTGTGTTTATTTGGTCCCTAAACTTTTAAAAGTATCTAATACATCCCTAAACTTTTAAAAGTATCTAATAGTGTCACAACCCACCCCAGATTAACTCTACCAAACCTAGGACGAGATGTGATGGCAGTAGACCCCAAATGTGCAATGGAATCTATTGCCAAGTCTTTATCTTTTCTTTCATTATCTAACTTTATCTATGGATATCCCAATAACAGCACAGTAAAAAAAACATTTTCCCTTTACTTATACTAGATGATATGCAATGACTTGATAAGACTGGTGGCAGATTCTGATTAGCAATCTCTGATTGAAACTCAAGAGCAACCTGGTGGAAAAATTAAAAACAAAAGAATGAGCTAAAAAGCCCAATGAGTGGTGACTCATAAGAAAATACATTTTCAAGAAAATTATTCTCTTACTAAACAGAAGTTCATAACTCTGTGAAATAATGTAAATCACGATCAGTTTAGAAACCTTCGAGATCATTTAAAGACATTAAAATATGTAAATAAACAACTCTTGAAACAACACCTCTTAAGTCAACAATTCTTGAAAACATAAGCACAAGTTCGTAAAAACATAGATAGGGAAATTCGTAATTATAGCTCTGGAAAGCATAAACATAACTAGTGAAATTCATCACCAAATCTGTACCCAAATCTCTATCATACTATGTACCGAGTAATCTCCAGATACATAGCAGAACATATCTCTGTCATACGTGCACGTCTCTAACATCTGTGTAATGCTTCAGGACCAGGATTTGGACCAGGATTCGGAATCTGGATTCTGCACCTAATGGCCCCGGCATTCCCCTGCATCCCCTGCGGCCTGAGCATGCGAGCATACTATGGAAACACATTCTCATAGCATATCGGGTAATCACCAAGGGTACAAAGATCTAGTGGTTTGAAAACCACTTCCAGCATAAAACTCTTAACTTCTCAAACTCTTTTTGAAAACCATGTTTTTTCTTTAAACATCTCATAAACTTGAGAGATTTTCAAATAACACTAAACATGTATAAATTCTCAAATAATCATCAAATCTCTCAAATAATATAAACATTTTCAAAGTCATATTTTCTTTGAAATTACATCCCATGAAAGTCATACATTTCTCAATAAACATTTAAACTCTTCAAACATCTCAATAATCATAAATATCTCGAATATCTCTTAAAAAAAATAATTCAAGCTAAAATCACAAAATTACTGAAAATTTATACAATTTTTCTCAAACATCTCTAAACCATAACTTCAGTAAAAATCATAAAATATTGAGAATCTTCGACCATTCTCTATAAATCTCGTAACAATTTCTTTAGAGTCATATATAATTAAATAATTCTTGAAAATCCCATCATAATAATTAAATGATGAAAATATTTCAAAAATAAACCACTCACTGAACCATTGTCGTTGACACTCCAAATCGTGAGCTATTCCAATTGTCGTTCAACCTAAATTCCGATAACCACAACAAAAATCATTCTCCAAAACATGTAATTATAAAATTACAATGCTAACTAACCAAAAATCAATAATCCAATTTCCAATCTCTTTCTTTTCCCCATAAGTCCAATCTTTCACATTTTACTTTCTCTTCCAACTATTTATTATCAAAGTTGTTTTGTCTTTTTCCTCCAATTAAAAAAATCCTATTCTTTCTCACCCTTACACAACATTTTCATTCCATACAATTAATCCATTTCCCAAAAGTCCTCTCTCCCACGTGAATATCTCTTAAATGGGTTTCTCTCTCTTCATTATTTTATTTTATTTTATTTTATTATTATTTTTTTTTTTACTTGATCAAGTCCCAATTTTATTTCAACAAATTCTTTTATTAACCTTTTCTCTGTCCAACAACCCACCATCTTCTTCTTCCTTGCACAACTCTTTCTCTCTCTTTCAAATCTTTAGCTCCATGAAAAAAAACAAAACCCCATATTAAACACTATCTTCTCTCATATAATCAATGAAGAAGACTCACACACAAGCTTGAAGTTTCATTGAAAATTCTTAAAAATTAAACTCACTAAACATGAAATTCCTACTTGGTAAAACTTCTCCACCTTCAAATTTCAAAAAGTAGAACAAACTTTTAGTCTTCTCCTTCAATTATTCCATCCATAAACACAATTTCAACCAACCTCCATCAAAATTAAAACTAACAAAGTATTCTAAAAAAAACACAAAATCCTTCATATTAACCCTTTAATCTCTAGCAAAACGACTTACCGAGCTAAACTTACGTGATTTATAGCTTCCTCCCAACTTCAAGACACCAATTTTCGTCTCCTCCATGGCATGGGCTACCATTTTCTCATCTCTCCAAATATCCCCTCCTTTGAACTTTCCTTTTCCTCCTCCCTCTCTGTTTTCGTGACCCCTCTTTTTCTTTTTCTTTTTCTTTTTTTTTTTTTTTAAAACCACAAGCTTCCCATGGAAGATTCTTTATTTTCCTATCTTTTTTATTTCTTTTATATAAATATAATAAAACCAATTTGTGTGTGGCTTCCAAGAAGCCACACCATTACTTCTATTTAAAAAAAAGAATTCCTTTTTCCAAATATAAACAAAATTAAATTCTCTTTTACTACTTTTCCAAATTGTTTCTTTTCTAAAATAGTAAAAACTATCTCTTTTTAATTTCTTAAAATAATACAAGTTGTATTCCATTTTCAATTTTTCCAAATTCCTTATATTTCTATTTTGTTCCAAACACTCTTCTTCTTCAAAATTTCAAAATCAAGTAGCTCAATGTCAAATGCTTATATCCAATTGCTAGAAGATGCAAATTGGGTCTTACAAATAGGTTCCTAAACTTTCAAAAGTGTCTAATAGGTCCCTAAACTTTCAATTTTGTGTCTAATAGGTCTCTGAACTTTCAATTTTGTGGCTAATAGGTCTCTATCAAGTTCGAAATTTTTAAAAATTAATTGATCTATTAGATATAAATTTAAATTTTATGTCTAAAGAAACCTGAAAATTTTAATTTTATGTCTATTAAACTTGTGAATTTTAAAAAATTCGAAAGTCCAGAGAGTAAATTTGCAATTTTGAAAGTTCAAGACTAAATAGATACAAACCTCAAAGTTGAGAAACTAAATGTGTAATTTACCCTATTATTCTCAAAGTCTATAAAGCGAGATCTTGGATCAAAAAAGTATTCACCCTCCTTTCTTCCTCTTCTTCTTCCACTTCTGATCCCAATTCCATGGGACATTCTTCAAACGCCAGAGCTCTAATGGCGTTCCTGATTTTGATGCTGAGTGGAAGCAATTGCAACGTCGCTTCTCTAAGTCCTTCAAATTTCGGCAACAAGACTGTCGCTGCTGTGGCATCGATGTGGTGTGATGGTCATACCGAAGAATGCACCGCCGGAGAAGACCACGGTGAGTCGGCATTTCCAAGCCTGCAAACCGATACAGGTGGGCATCCTGGTAATCGGGTGGGTAACCCAGAAAAACCTGTATGTGATCGGCCGGAGAGATATATTAATTGTCTCGGCCCCGCAAATATCAACAAGAAACAAGAAACTTGTAGCCCATATAAGCGCAACTGTTAACTACAATAATTAGAAGCAGAACGACAATGTCGATTTGTCGTCCTCCAATTGTTCTTGTGCATGTTATTCACTACCTTACTTTATGTCCTTTGAATTTATGTTACCATTGTACTTGAGTAAGCTTTCTTCACTTCACGTGGATTTTCAGAGAATTTATGCAAATTATGTTTGTTTGCTATTTGTGAGGAAAATAACATAAAAAGGGACTAAAAAGATGAACTTTTTTTTTTATATAATCTTTTGTTTTGGTTACCGTTGATGCACAGATTTGCGCAAAGGGAACGCACCTGATATTCAAAGTGAAATTTTTATTTTTGATGGGAAAAAGATGGCTTGCAAACAGTGGCCGTTCGGAACTTTATGTTAGGTTGGCTAATAGAAATAATTTTGAACACATAGATATATATTTATATTAGTTTGTATATTTTGATATTAAATTGGCTAAATTACAAATTTGATTCTTTAATTTTTAAGTTTGTGTTTAATAAGTTCCTCACTTTAAAAATTTTATACTAAGTCACTAAACTTTCAATTTTCTGTCTAATAGGTCTTTGAACTTAAAAAAAAATAACTAAATGATAGAAAATACCTCTAAACTATGGGTGTTGTTTCAATAATACCCATAAACTTTAAAAAGTTTGAAAAATACCCTTGATCTTTAAAAAATGTTAAAAAATACCCTTATCGTTTGGTTTTGGATGAAAACCGTTAAAGTTTTGTTTCAATAGTACTCTTGAACTTTCAAAATTTTAAAAAGTTCCCCCGACCTTTAAAAAATGTTAAAAAATACACTTACTATTAAACTTTTTTTTTTAATGGAAAACGTTAAAGAGTTTTGTTTCAATAATACCCTTGACATTTCAAAAAATTTCAAAAATACTCTTATCGGATAATGTTTCTTCTTCTTCATCTCTCTATGGATTCTTCCTCCATGAAAATTAATAAGAATGAACGAATTATTAGCATTTGAAAGGTCATAGTAACAATTTGACCAAATAAGCTCTAAAAACCCAAAATCCATAACCATAACCCTCCCTCGTAACTCTCTAAAGACAAAAAAAAAAAAAAGAAAAAAAAAAAGGAGGCTAAATTGTTGTTGGGATAGATTTGAAAACCTAAATATGTGGATCTAGGTAGGGATTTGTTTAATTATTCGAAGTTGAAGGATAATTTGTGGTCTTGCTTTGTGGGATCAATTTCTAGCTTGAATTCGTTTAAAATTTAGCTACCCATATGCTTGAATTTGACATCAAATTGTGGGGATGAAAAATAAATTCTCGATGCCCACCTATCGCTTCCATCTCCAGGTTTGTTGTTTTTCATTGCATCAAGATTAACACTTGAATTTGAAGTTCATTTGTGCCTTTGGGTTTGCTTTAAACTTATGGGTTTCCTTTTAGCAATCATTAATGTAACATTAACTTGGAAATTTAAGGTGCACTACAACTAATAGAACAACCAGCTGAAAAATGCTAGCTAGCTAGGCTAGCGTGTAATGGTTTTCTCTGTGTTGGTGTTGTACAAAATTATTCAATACAATTCCGTAAGTGTATGGGTCAAGTTTTAATATAGTGTAAGAATGTCAAAGTACCATCCACAAGATTGATGTTCTAGTTCACTTAATTACCATGAATACAATTACCCAATTTTATTTAGAGAAAGAAATAGAAAGATGAATAAGATCAAAACAAAATAAAAAAATAAAGTAAAAGATGGAGAACAATCAGGAGAGAGATATCTTAGGGAGTTGATTTCACCAATTAGACCAATGATTCAATTACCTAAACAACCAAGATTGACATGAAATAATTCATAAGTCATGAAGACAAAGGTAAAAACTGCATCTTACGAACACAATTAAATGTCAAGGGTATTAATGAAACAAAACTTTAACATTTTCCATCCAAAACTTAACGATAAAGGGGTTTTTTTTAACGTTTTTGAAAGGTTGGGGGTATTTTTGAAACTTTTGAAAGTTCAGGGGCATTATTGAAATGAAACTTTAACAATTTCCATCCAAAACTTAACGTACGACAAGGGTATTTTGAACATTTTTGAAAGAGCAGGGGTATTTTTGAAACTTTCTAAAGTTTAGGGGTATTAGTAAAACAAAACTCATAGTTTAGGGGAATTTTCTATAATTTAGCAAAAAAAAAAAAAAAATCTATTAGGTTACAAATATGTTATAGACATTAAATTGGAAAAATCAAAAATCTATTAGATACAAAATTGAAAGTTTAAAAACCAATTGTATACTTTATAATTCAAAAGCTAGAGATCAAACTTATAAATGTATAAAAAAAATGAAACTTGAAATAACAATTAGATTTTTTTTTTCTCTTTCATAGAGAATTATAATTCTTTTTATGTAATTAAGTTTTTAAAAATAATTTACTAAAATTTAAAAAAAAATTGTTCCACCTCTATTTGATTCCAAAAAAAGAAAAATCAAATTAAAAACTGAAATTGAAACAAGAATTATAATATGTAGCAAAGAAGTGAATTGGACCAAGAATCCCGAGGGCATAGCATTGAGATGCTATCTATAGTGTCTCAACGCTACAAATGCATCATACCAAGTCAATAAGTCCGCACAGGCAGTGTTGAGACTCTGCTTCAGCATCTCAACGCCAGTAGATTAGGGCTGCAACGCTAGAAGATAAATGTTGCGGATTGAACAAGGCCATCTTCGTAGTGTTGAGATGCTACCTTTCCTATTTCGCATTTGGAAGGACAGAGTCGAGACGCTGCAACCTAGCGTCTCAACGCTGTCACGATTTCTATGAATACTTCTTTATTTGCTTGCGGAAAGTGGGAGCCGTTTTGAGAGAGGATTGAACCAAACTTATTTCTACACATTTGAGGAGACTAAAGGACATTCTTGAGAGTGGGAGGAGGAGGTTTGAAGCTCGAGATCGTCTAGATTGGATTGGGAACGAGGATCGACACATCACTAGAGTTCTTTCTTTCCTTTTAATTTGTAGTTGTTGTTATGGATTTTGATAAAAGTCTAGATTTATTTTCAGTGATTATGAGTGGCTAGACTTGTCTCTAGGGGATTGATGTAGGCATTGAATTCGATATTTTAGTATTAATCCCTATCTTGATTATGCTTATTAACTATTTATGTTTGAATGTTCTTTATGCTTGTTGACTTTTGCCCAAAGTTTGCATGATTCATTAGTCAAAGGTCTTGCTTGACTATTTGTAAACTCTTACATGTGAATGAGGAGTTCTTTTAGAAGCATAAAAAGAAGTTCGTAATGCCTTGTATGTTATTAAAATCTTAACGGATATGTTAGGTTTATAGCATTGCATGAGGTCAACTTGGCTTGGAAGAGTCTTTTGATATATTTACTTCTTGCTTATAGTCATGCATAATCATATCTTGGATTAATTAACTAAAATAATAGTTTAATTGGGGAAGTCAATTCCCTAGGTTTTTTCTCTCTTTGACATCTCCCTCTATTTATACTTAATTTTGTTAATCACAAATTTCTAAAAATCACATCTCTAAATAAAATTTGATGTTATTATTCATGGTAATCAATTGATCTAGAAAACCATTCCTAAGGACGATACTCTGCACTCACTAATTGTAAGCCCTAAACTCTCTTTTGATCATATTGTGCTCATATATGATGTTTTGACATATGCAAATTGATATAGGTTGCACTAAAAGATGTCGTGGTAGAATTTGGGAATCTCCTAAGTTGTGGATATTAACGTACACAAAGCTTCATAAGGAGACAGGTTACGCATTGGGATAAGCATATTAAAAGTTGAGTTGAAGTAAGTTAAGGTCATGAGCAAGTTGGGTACACATTAGGTGTATGTTGTGTTGAATACAAAAGCTGTAATTTCTAATTAATTTAGTTAAAATTTCTTTACAATTTAGGTGGATTGAAAGGGACTTAAAGTCTAAAGAGAGAAGGAGGAGCTGGCCATTTTAGTTACATTTTCGTTGGAGTTTTTTTTGTTATAGTGGAAGGATGAGCTGTCCAACACTTGTGACTGCAGTAGACAGCTGGAAGCTCTAGGAAGTGGATAAACTTAAAACAGTCATATCTCTCAATCCACTTGAGCAAATTCGATGATTCTTGAGCCAAAATCTCAGAAATTGAATGAAGATTAGGTCTGGAAAATTTTGTGAGAAAATATGAAGAATAAGGTCGTGAACATTTAAGAAAACCGAGAGGTGTTCCTAGTTTTTCGGCCAGCAGAACAGGGTGAAGAAATCTGGTGATTTTGAGCTCTTGAGGACGAATTAGAAGCTAAAATTTTGAGGTAAGTAATTTTAGATGTTTTATTTGAGGGTTATCAAATAAAATTTGGTGGTTGTTTTGCTAAATTTTGAGAAACTCATGCTGGAAGTAGAATCTGTAATTTTTGGCTCAAAACAGAGGGGTCTAGAGAGCTTAAGGAAGTTGTGTTCCAATTTGTTATACCCTATTGCCAAGTGTGTGCAATTACTATCCTATGAGTTATGTGACTGAGTTAGATCCATTTTTGGGCCAAGTAGCAAAAGGGATTAATGTTATGGAATTCATTTTCAGGGCAAACGAAGATAGGAGAAGCTTATAAGCCTTGGGAGCCTTCCGGTGTTTGTGAGTAATTTTGTTTGAAAACCTATGCGTTGATCTTTATTTATTCAAAAGCTTACTAGTGATGGATATTGAAGCATGCTTAAACTAAGTTATATTCATTTTTCATTGAATTCCTACTAATAAATGTCGGTGTTGAAAGTTATGCATAATTGTAACTAGTTTGTTACTCTGCGTTCAAGCATGAAACCTAAGTTTGGAAGTAGGGTTTTTCTTGGAAGTACCATGCATTAATCCACTCTAAAACATGTTTGAATTGCTTGAAACTTAAAGTATGATGGTTTGGCTATGTTAAAGAATTTATGCGTTGAGAACACGAAAAATGAGTTTGGTTAATGAGTTCTCTTTTAATCATACGATGAACTACACTTGAAGTTGGAAGCTTGTTTAATGATGAAAGTTTGTGTTTATGTTGAGAACTTGCTGAATGTGATTCCAAAACATGTTTCCTAACTATTTAAAGCATGCCCTTGTATATTATTAACCCCCGGTACTGAAGGACACGGAGAAGGTACCTAGGAGGGAGAAAACTTGACCCCCGATACTGAAGGACAGTGAGAAGGTATTCGGGTGGTAGTTGGTCTGACCCCAATACTGAAGGACATGGAGAAGGTATTAGGGGAGACCAGTGAGCCTAAATGGCATACCACGTGTACGTGAGAGAGGTATTGAAGTTGTTGGTTAGAGAGGACTCTACCATAGCTAGGGTATCATGCTACAAGTTTTCTTTATCATGAGTTTTGATGCATTGATTATCGTGGTGCTTAAAGCCTATAATTTGGCGACATTGTTTAATTACTTTTGATACTTTACCTATGAACGCATAACTTATTAAATAGTCACTCACTGGGCTTCCCAGCTCACGTTTTTAACATGTTTTCTCTCCCCAGGTAGTAAACGAGTTCCCGGTGCTTAGCCTCGACAAGACCTGTTTGCCACCACGCCACTTAGCTCCTTGTATATATACTTCCACCTGTATATAGTTTTGAAATAAAAGCATTCTAGTCGGGGTGTAATACTTAAGTATGTTATGACTTGTTATGAAAACCTAGTATGGAAAAATGATTGCATCTTATTCAGGTGTGCAACTGTGCGCTCAATTTTACTAGTTCATATATGCTTCGTTGTATACAATTTCAGGTTAATGTTAGGTTGGGCAGGGAGTGGCAGTAAGAGGGCTGCTATTCTCTGTCTTCGCATTCCTTCCTAGGATTAGGCAAGTGAGCTGGGAGGGGGTGTGACACTAATCACTATACTAAAACTTGATACCGTACACTTGCGGATTTGCATGGTCACAAAATCACGCAACGGTATCACATTCACACTTAACGCATGTTGGATTCCTTTGTGTTCTTGTTAGATAATTAGTCACTGCCCCTTTTTAGCCTACAAGTGGTTGAGTTATCCCTAAAACAACCTAGTGAACTACGTCCACTCTTATTCTTCTTAAGCCTTTCCACATGCGTTGACCCTTCCGATACCTAAAACATGCTACTATTTAAAGTCAGATGGCCAATCGGACTCAAGCAATTGAAATAAACTCTCTTGGGAAGAAGGGTCATAGATAAACTTCATCAATTAAACATTCAGTGTATAAGAAACATTGCTAACAAAAGGGCCATAGGCCAAGTCTTGATGGTGAGCTTAGCTCATAATGAAAAGACATGAATACAAATTATAAATGCATAAGACAAATAAAGGTAAAACTAAGTAAGGCATGCTGGCTGGAGCGTTAATGCGGTGAGGTCCTTCACCAGGGCTGTCACTCTTCCCCTCAGGATTTCACCGGAAAACCTTTCTTCAACCACTATTCTTCTTCTTCTCAACGTAAATTTCTATCTCTTTTTCTCCCCTCGTCGTCTCTCTCTCTCTCGTCTCCCTTGTCAAATGGACAAGAGCTGCAATTTATATGAGAGAATACCAAGCAGATGGGTGGGACCACAAAGGTCAAAATATCTTCTACCATCTACAGGTGAATGCGCTCTGGTTAGTGGTCCCCCCCTGACATTATACTTTTCTGTCGGCTACACGCTTGAACATTATACAACTGCCTCTTCCACTATCTGTTCTCTGACAACACAAGCAGGCATCTCTTTATCCCATTTTCTGTTTCTTTCACGCTCGACACCTCAAATATTTCTTCCATTCGACGCAGCGCTCGCATTTGCGTGCCTCACTTCTAGCTTGCCTGCACACATGACACTAGAAAAGGGATCAACGCATCATTTTATACAAAAATTTAATGATTTTGATATGCGTTGAAGATATATATGTCCAGACTAAGATGCGTCTCTATGTAGCTGCATTTTTGTGCAATCCTGCCTTCTTTTTATACTTTCCTAGCTCGTCGAGTCATTCAATGGTCAATTTTAGTTGCCTAAATAACTTGTATTCACAAGTTATCACTTGTCACTTACCCCTGGAATTGAAGCACAAAGCCTTTTGGGCCCTGAAGAGGCTGAATTTTAACATGAATGATGCAGGTTTGAAAAGAAAGCTGCAACTGAGCGAATTATAAGAACTTAGGCAGTTCTCCTACGAAAATGCAAAACTTTATAAAGAGAAGGTGAAAAGATGGGACAATAAGAGGATTCATGACAAACGTCTACAGGAAGGATAACAGGTATTGCTGTTCAATTCTAGACTTAAACTTTTTCCAGGGAAGTTGAAATCCAGATGGTTTAGACCTTTCACAATTGCAAGAGTGTATCCACATGGAGCAATTGATTTGTAGAATAGCAAAGGGAACATCTTTAAAGTCAACGAAAAAGGAGTGAAGCGATACTAGTGTTGTGTGATTTTTTAAGTGCTTGCAATTAACCGCAAGTGTACGGTGTCAAGTTTTAATATAGTGATACAAGTATTGAGTTATCGTCTCGACAGGGATTGGTTTTCGTTAATTTAATTAAGTATCGTAATTACTCATGCCCAATTTTATTTAGAGAACCTAAACTTGGATTGGAATAAGAAAAAAAAAAGCTAAATATTTACATGCTTTGGAGTCCATTTAGAGAGACATTGATGTTTGAATTACATTAAGTGCAACTATGAAATCGATTGGAGAATTAATTAACATGCAACAATCCTATGCCAAAAATTACAAAACTAGGCAATTGACTCTCTCAAGTAGGGGTGAGCAAACCAAACCGAAAAACCGAGCCAACCGATCGAAACTGATAGAACCAACATCGATCAATCAGTTTTAAGGATTAATTGATTGGTAGGGAAGTTTAGAAAAAAAAATGGTTTTATATTAAAGAAGAAAAAAAAACAGAGGAAAACTGCCCATGATTTTTCATCAAAACCACTATCTTCTCATAGTTAATTATAACCTATATAATAGGTAATGATTACCTATTTTTAAAAACACTTTTCAATTTCTTTTTAATGTTATTTTATACCATTTTCCCCTTTTTTTCTTACAAAACCCTTCCCTCCCTCCTCCCTCATTCTCCCTCCTCTATTTTCCTACATTCTCTCTTTCTCTCCTTTGATCTCTTCTCCCTTTCTCATAGGGTTCTCTTTTTGCTGCTCGCTGGAGCCCAACGCCACCACCAACGAACCACCATCTTTTTCTCCTTCCTCCATCTCCCTTCTCTTTTTTTCGTATTTGTCCTTATTTCTTTCTCCTTTTCTCTCCGTTTTTTTTATCCACACTTTCTTTGTTGCCTTCAAGAGCCCTTGTCGCCATGGATCATCCTTTTCTCAGGAGCTCCAAACGACCCAACATCGACCTGTTCGATCAATCAGTTCCATGACCACTTTCAAAACCGACGACTACCGACCTATTAAAACCTACTTGTAGGTGATCGGCACGATTTGAGCCCAAAACCAACACCACCTGAACGATGTTCACCCTACTCCCAAGCCCAATTAAACTCATGCAAAGTAATAGATCAACTTCTCAGTCTATTTCTACAACTAAACATGGCATTAAGACATTCTTTTAACGGCTTCTGGTATCAACCTATTCATTCTCATGTAATAGATCAATCCTAGTCATGCATCTAAGTTCCTTAATTAATGAAATTTACTTTCTCAAGGTAAATTTAATCTAACATGCAAAGCTATGGCCAAAAGCTTAGACAATTGATTCGGGATGCATAAAAGGCATTACAAAATAATATAGATCAACTATCAAACTTAGTCTAAAAAATACAACCATCAAATAGTCTAAAATACTCAGAATTACAACACATATTCAGTACAAGAAATCCTAAATTCAAGAAGCAAAGTGAAGGGAAAAGAGAAGAAATTGAATGGCGCATACCAACACTCGTTCCTGTCGTGATATCCAACGATCTCGAGCCTTGAGTCTCCACTTTAGCTTTCCAAAGTGTCCTCTAAGTCCCAAGACTGTGTAAGAATTGAAAATAGACTTTTTGTCTCTAAAAAATGGCTCCCTTTGCAAGAAATAAAAACTTCTCTTTTATACTATCAAGAAAGCGTTGTAACACTAGGGGCAATGTTTCAATATTGTCTCTTTGAATCAAATATAAAAGGAAAGAATTTTTTAGGCTGGTGTTGCAACGCTATACATAACATTGCACCACTCTGTGTGCAATCTGCTGTGTTTGAAGGGCTGCATGTATGGTATTGCAATGCTATGCTCTCGGGCCTAGTTGCTTGTTAGCATTGCAACGCTGTCCCTTTGAATCAAATAAAAAAGAAAAGAAATTTTAAGGCTGACATTGCAACACTAACACAGCGTTGCAACACTATGTGTGCAGTCTTCTGGGTTTGAAGGGTTACATGTATGGCATTGCAACGCTATGCTCTCGGGCCTAGTTGCTTGTTCACTTATCCTCCTTGTCTCTTTGGCTGAAAAGCTTTCCTTTAAGGTTGTTTTTTCTCCAAACCACTCCAAATCCTCGCTTTGGCTTTCAATGCTCGAATCTCGCAATTCATAACGTAAAAGCATTAAAGTCCACTAAAAAATTCACAAAACTAACCTAAATCTAAGTCTAGAAATAGCACCCTTTTATGTGCTATCAATTGAGGAGACGACCTAAATAGGAAAAAGGCTTTAGTCTCTCTAGTGAAACTGAATTAAAGAAATTGAGTGATGTGTTGTACATATGTACATAATTATGTTGTTTTTATCTTTTTGAAAAAGAAAAAGAAAAAGATTTAAAATAAAAAAATTCAAAAAAAAAAAATCTTGGTGTATATGGTGTATAGGTGACTTAATGCATTAGAACTAAAAGTTTTGATTAAGATGGAACTTTACCTTAGAAGGGTCCTATCTAAGCTGAGGTATTTTAGCTAATCGTACGAGAACACCTCTACTTAGAGACCTACTTGGGAGTTGAATTAATCAAGCTTTTAAGTCTAAGTCATTAGCACCTTATGTTAGAGCGTAAAAATTCTTCCTAAGTGCTTTAAATATCTGAACCTTTTGATGCTTTGATTTAGTGTACAAGTCATTTAAAGGACTTATGGAAAAGGAGAACTTAAAGTGAAAGTTGGAAAAGAAGGCCATAATGCAAATGCATCCCAAACGCAGTTTGCATTGAGGGTTTGGAGGAAAGGAGAATACATATGAGGATGCGACTGCACTTCAGGAACTGTATAGAGGATCATTTGTGATCTCTATGTGGTTGCATTTCACCTTGAATTATTTGTTTTGCAAGAAATTTGTAGGAATTGAACAGAAGCCAAAATGCAATTTCTATGCAGTCACATTTAACCCAAGCTTCATTTGTTTTGCAGGGATTTGGAGAAGTCAAAAGGGCTGAAAATGAAATCAAGATGCTGCCACATATCGAAGGAAAAGTGAGAGAAGTCATTCTGACATCATTTAAAAAAAAGGGAAAAAGGAAAGGGTTGTTTTTGGAAAGTTCGAAACGTATAAAGAGACTGTTAGTTGGCCTAGGTCAACATGTTCCAAAAATTTCAAACATTCAATTCCTTCACCATTTTCTTACAGCCCAAGCACCACGTCCGCCAATACTCTGATCACCTCCCCCGTTCAAACCCATTAGGGATTCCTTCCCTTTTCTTCACAGAAATCAATGACTAGCCTTCCCCTTCATTTGCAGCAAGCCCAATCAAATCCGTCAACAATTAGGGAAGTCCAAAAAACTTACAAGTTTCGGAGATTGACAAAGGAGCATGACCACGTTGTTGGGATTTATGCCCTAAAGCCTCGTAATTAATAATTTATTTAATAATTAATAATATTTTTATTATTTTATTTACAATATAATATTATCCATTATATGAAAAATCCAAGGTTATTAGTGTAATCTTGAACACTATGTGGTTGACATACGGGAGGATCATGTTCAAGAAATAACCTAAAGGGTCATAGAATATGGATAAGGTTGGGTGCCTTATCTAGGTAACACTGTTGATACGACCCACTTTGTAATAGTTACAAACAATTTGATCTAAATCGTTCATGTGGAGACATGTGAGTGGGGGTATCTTATACAATGAGTTTGTATAAGACTGGACCACGAAATATTTAATCACTCTTAATCTTAAGTGAGTTATGAACTCCTGCCTGTTAGGGCTTGTCCTTTGATTTGCATGGGTGAGAGTGGCTTTTGTAGCCGATTCAATATGCCTACCATTTTGGGGACTGACCAAATTGGGAGCTAGAAACATAATCTCACAAGATGGAATTCACTGCTTCCTTTATAGGATAAGTAGATGAGTAGTTCCCTTAAGTGCTGATTTCGGGACTTGAATAATGGGGCCTCACCCTCTCACTAGCCTGAGAGAGACTTAGTTTATGGTTAGATCATAAACAAATTGTTTATTAGAGGAGCAGTGGTACTTAAGGTGCAAGATGTAATTATATGGGTAAAACGGACTTTTGACCCAACTGTAATTACGAACAACTCGTGAAGGATCGACTTGCATGTAGTGATTATATCCATCGACATAACTTGTCCTACAGTGCATAAGAGTGCAACTCTAGGTCTATAGTAGAGTGACCTATAGTTAATGAATGAAAATTAATTAATTAAAGGGTTTAATTAATTGATTTTGTATCATTGGAGCTTATAATCTGTAGGTCCATAAGGTCACCTTGCTAGCTCATATAAACAAATAGGGATCAATTTTGTTGAGAGAAATTTTGAAATGTTTGAATTAAAATTTAATATATTTGATATATTAAATGAGAAAAAAACATATTTATTGTATATGATGCATTAAATATTAAAAAAATTATTAATGTATTAAGATACATTACAGAAAAGATATTTATTAAATTTGAATTAGATTCAAATAAGAAAATAGATGTCGTAGGAGAATTTGGAAAGATTTGAATATGATTGAAATTGGTTAGATAAATATATTTTAATATATTAGATATTAAAATATATTATTTAATTATTTTCCCTATGCCACTATAAATAAGGCCCTAGGGGTAAGTCATTTGTGTGCATTCCAAATAAGAGAAATAAACTCTAAAGAATTCACCTCTTATTCTTTCATTTTATTTTCTAGAAGGTTCCCACAAACCTCTTTGGTCATTTGTTCGAGTCATAGCAAGGAAGACTTTGTGGAAGTCTTGGAATTTAACCTCATTGGAGTTGGAGCACAAGGAGAAAAAAACTCTCAAGAATATTCTCCATAATATTATTTTCAAGGTATGTTTTGTTTAACCTTAATTTTTATTGTTTAATTCTAAATAAAATCAAAGTCGATTCCAACGTTTCCGCTGTGAGTTTAATTCGATTATTCCCTTCAATTGGTATCAGAGAGGCATTTAAATTTTATTTAGAATTAAGGTTTTGTATGATGAGTATTTTAATTTCATATATGTGATATATGTGATTTGCAAATTGATTGTTTAGGCTATTTGGCATTAGCTTTATTGCTTTGATTAGATCAATTGTAAAACCCAAAAGGGTTAGGATTTGTTGTAATTGTTGAAAAAAAAACCCAAAAAGGGTCAGGATTTGTTGTAATTGTTGAAAAGACCTTCAATTCAAATCTATTTCTTGAAACCAACTGCTACAATTGAAAATTTAGGATTTATAAATCCTAAATTTGGAATGGTTCCAATAAGGAAGATATTGAAGACCAAGATATGTCTTGGATTTAAATTATTGTAATTTAAATTGTTTTCAATTTCTTAGGATATGCCAAATATGTCGGTCAATTTTACTAGTTTTAATTTAATTATGCATGAGATGTATGTTTTTAAATTGTTTGTTTGTTGCATAAAGTATGTCATTTAGATTAAAATCTCACCATAGGTTAAGATTATCATGCATCTTACTTAATTTTGAATATAATTGTTATATTGGAAAATTTGATTAGGATGTTTCCTAATAGAATTGAGATATTTTCCTAATAAGTTTATATTTTCCATATCTTTGAATATAATTGTTATATTTGGAAAATTAAATTAGGATATTTTCTTTCATAAATGAAATCTATGTTTTCCTAATAAGATTAGAATATTTCCTAATGAGATTAGGATTTCCTTAAAATAAAGATATTTCTAATTCATGCTTTAAATAGTTTAAAATTTGAATGTAATATATCTTTATTTGTTTCTAATAAGATTAGAATTTAGGATAATTTTTTAATTTAGTTTTAAATGGTTTAAAATGGTAGAATTTCAAGATTATCCATAGTTTAAAATTTGAATTTAATTCATCTTTATTTGTTTCCTAATAAAATTATATTCTTTTAAAATAAGATTAAATCTTTTAATTTAAAAACAAGATGAGATCTTTTAATTTCCTAATATGATTAGGTCTTCCATAAATAAAGATAATTTAATTCAAAGATAAAAGAGTGTAAGTTTTGAATTTAATTTATCTTTTGTTTATTTTTTTTAATAGGATTATAATAAAATATCCAAGATGATCTTTTAATTTGTTTTAAAGGGTTTAAAATGATAGAATTTTAAGATTATCCAATAAGTGAATTAGTTTTTTAATAGGACTAAAAATATTGCTTAAATTCACTTAAGTTCATTAATCTAATAATTAATAGTTAATTAAAAATTAATGAATTTGAAATAAAAATTGACTATAAGGGAACTCTGTCTATGGAAGGTTCTGTCTAAGATTGGGGTATTTAAGCTGACCGAAAGGAAACAGCTCTAACTGGAAACCCACCTGAGAGTTGAATTAGTCAAATTTTATTTAATTTCACTAAGCATGCTCATAATGTGATTAGTTTTTTTTTTAAAAAAATAGTTTAAAAACTTGGTAATTCACATTAAAATCAATATAACAACATAAGAGTTATGAAAGGTAGATTGAGGAACTTAGATAAATGAGATTAGCCTAATTTGTGTAAGTAAGAGAAAACCATATTTCAAAATAGTAAGTGGGAGAAGGAAATGTGTCAACATATCCTACGGTCTTCATCATTAGTTCACAACGTGAGATCCATGTGGGGCCTCGCGACGGCTTTTGGACCGTCCCCCTACGGAAGGTGTTTGCATAGGTCAATATTAAGGTGTACTCCTGAGAAGGATAGGATTGTAGTTTTGTTTCCAATACTTGACCTACCCTACTACGTCGCTTGTTGGGATAAAACTACTGGATCTAAAATTATGGATCACACTTTCAAAGGGCTTATTAAGGTTGTTAATAATGTTCTTGACCAAACTAATGGTAACTAAATATTATAAGAATAAGAGTTATTCTGGTATAATACTTGGTTGAGATTGTCTCAGTTTAGTGAAGGAACATTTGACCTACCCTACAACGGCACTTGTTCTAACTCACTAAAGTACCCCATAGCATTAGAAATGATTTATAGGTTCATTTTTTAAATTGTTTGATTTCTATGCTAAAATTGAATGGATAATTGTTTGCATGATGTTAAATAATATATTTTATATATTTCAATATTATGTCAATTTCTCTCATAATTTTTAATTTTATTACTGATAAGTCAAAATTGAGAAAATTTTATTAATTGGAAAAGTAACATTAACACTATAATGACGGTGTAAAATATTTATTTGTCTTTAATGAGAAATGTTCTCAAAACCTGTTGCCAATGCTAATCGAATTTTTTGTGAAGCACATGATTAACGAATCAAAAGTAAATGAGATAACTTGTACGTATCTCCTAGTTGACATGATAGATGTCAAGCTTAGAAGATTAAAAAAAAAAAAAAAAAAAAAAAAAAAAACAACATATGAGATGTTGAAGTCAATAGAAGCTAAATTTAGATAATTGTCTAAATGATTTTGAATTTAACTATTACAAAAATCCAAGAAAAGAAATCAAATGACTGAAACTATATATAAGAAAATAGTTCCTAAATTAGCCAGGACAATCACAATGAGAGGAATTTTTGAAATACCTCTATAGGAAGAAAAATATAAATGAAAGTAAATTTGATTTACTAGATTTTTGGTGGAATATAAATAACGCTACCTAGATAGTCGATATAAGATCTACTATCAAGATTTATTCTTCATTACATTTAATATATAATTCTTGGAAAATACTTAACATGTAGAATAGTTTCTACAATTTGGCACCAGGAAGTCCATCTCAATTAGAATAGTGGGAGACATTAAGATGTCATTAAGTAAAAATTGTTACTTAATGCTGAATATGGTGTTTTTAGTAACCATAAAAGAAATTTAATTTCTCGAACGTTTTACTAAAAATGTTCATATAGTATGAATTACTTTGAAGTATGAAAGTTTATATTTTCAAATTTGTTTGAAAATACATTCAGTTGAAAATAATAACAATTTGTATATGTTAAAATGTTGACATATACTATACTACAAAATACTGAGATATTTAGGATTATAGAATCCAGAATAGAAAGACATTGTTTACTCCTAAATGATGATACTTGACTTTGGCAGTTAAGGTTGATTAACATCAACTTGAATAGAATGAAAAGACTAGTTAGAGGTAATGCTCTAAAAAGTTAGTTAATTACTTTACCTGTTAGTAGATCTTGCCTTTCATGTAAAATAATCATTGGGTCTTTATTAGATAAGGCTACAAGACCAAAGAATACTTTGCATTTACACATTTTGACCCAAGTGGTCTGGTGAATTTAAAGGCCAAATAAAGTCATTAATATTTCATCACTCTAATTGATGATCATTAAAGGTACAAGTATCTCTACCTAATACAACATAAGTCTAAATTTTTTGAAAAGTTCAAGAAAATTAAGATTAAAGTTGAAAATTAATTAGGTAAATTTATAAAGATATTATGATCAGATCATAATAGAAAGTACAAAAATCTTACGTACTAAGATTAATTGATAGAAAATGGGTTTTTACCCCAATTATCTTAATACTAAGTACAATTTGTGAAATTGTGCTACAAGAGGAGAAACGAGACCTTGTTAGACATGGTCACATCAGTAATGAGTTACACACCATTACCAAACTTCGGTTAGGAAATGCAATAGAGATTGCATGGTGCACATGATTCCCTACAAAAGTGTCTACAAGAAAATTTTAAGATTATAGAATAGTAGTAAAGCTGGTTTACAACACTTCACCATTTGGGAATGTTAAGCTCACATGCTGAAACAAGCCTAAAAAGCTTGTATATGTTCAAAGATAAGCCTAAGTGTAGGTCACCCCTAAAGAGTAGAAAATGGTCTTTTATCTAGTTGATAAGAAAATAAACGACCAAGGAGACCATGAAAGAAGTCTACACGAAGAATACCAGCTCAATCAAGCTCAAATGAAGCTCATATTCAAAGCCAAGGGAAGTCAACACCAAATTCAATTCAATCATGAGGCAGTCGTTAGGCCAACAGTCCAATCATTGGAGTTGAAAGACTACAAGAGACTTTAATGCTTACTTCCAAGCTAAGGTGTCCATGAAGAGTTGCATCCTTTCAAGCTTGAAGAGGCACCTATTCAACCAAGAGGCATAATGAATCTAAAAATCCAGATTCATTCACATCTTTAATACATCATGTACCTATTTAATTCATGTATTTACATTTAATATGGTTAATGTATGGATTTCAAGGGTTGAAGGCTAAATTTAGACTACATAGGTGAAGGGTTGTGTCCTTTCATGGTGTCTATTCAATTAGTATAAATAGGGTTGTCATTTTGTCATTTGAAACAAGTTGAAGTTGAAGTTGAATGAAATCACATATTTGAGGTTTAGTCCCTCAAGCTTTATGCTTTCTTTGTATTCTTGTGTTAGAATGCACGTTTAGAACTTTCAATATAGTTTGATTAATTAGATTGTGGAGAGTTCGAAATCTTGAAGATAGGAAAAATTTTTTCTTTCTTCTTGATCATCGATCAAAGTTTCCAAGTAAAAATCTGTTTGACTTTCTTGGGGTTGTTTATCAATTCGTTAATGGGGTTTTATTATTATTGATGTGGGGGTTCACCTTGAATAAGGGGAGTTCTCAACCATAATTGAGATAGTTCCTTTATCATTTGGTATCAGAGATTCTTTGATTCCTTTATCACTAGTCCTAAAACGAATAAGGTATTTGTATGAAAAATATCATTTTTATAAGGAATGTCAAATAAAAGACTACAAAGTTTTAATAAGGTGAGATAGTGTTAATAAATTGGTTCCAAGTGAAGCCACTAAATAGTTAACAAAAGTTGTTAACAATTTAATTACATTTGAAAGTCAAATGGATCCTGGTCATGAATTGGATAAACCTCATCATAGTGGGAGAGTTACGAGATGACTTAACCTTTACAAAGACTTAATTGAAGCCTAAATTGTCATGTTAGATGACAAAGTTGAAAGCTTATTGTCCTCAAAGTGAGACTAATGGCAAAGTGTTAAACCTAAAACGAGAAAGTAGATTGCGAGTAAACTTTCTCACTTGTTGCCATACTGAAGTCTGTAAGCATTATTTAATTCATTGTTGCATATGAGATATGAAAAATGAATGTTTAGAATTCCTTTATGAAAAGAAATCTTAGATAATGCATCTACACAAATCAATCAAAGAGGTTTATTTTCAAAGATTAAAAGCAAAAGGTTTACGAAGTAAAGGTTCATTTATGAAATGAATTTTACAATTAGATCTTTTAATATACAGTGTGATAAAAGTATCAAAACATATAACTTTGGATAAATATTAATAAAGCTTGTATAAATAAGAAAATTATTAATTGCTTAGTAGATTTTTTCTCATGTTTTATGTTGATGATATTTTACTTATTATAAATGATGTAAGATTTCTATATAATATAAAAAGTTGACTAAATAACCAATTCCATATGAGTGATTTGGAATGACTCGGTATATTTTATATGTCCAAAAGAGAGATTTTAAGGACAAAATGTTCACTTTGTCTCAAACATCTTATATTGACAAAATTGTTGTCAAATATTTGATATTTATGTCTAAGGAAGAATATCCTAAGACAAACTCAAATGTTGAGAGCATATGATTAATTATCTACTCTAAGTAGGAGACAATTAATGCATACATGAGACTTAACAATTAATATACAGTTGGTTAACATATATCAGTTAAACGAATGGTATGACTATTTAGTAGAAAATTAAAAACTTTTTCAAATTATTTATGGATAATGAGAAATTTTTATGTATGGAGTAAAAGATTTGATCTTTACAAAATATATTGGTTCTTACAAAGATTTAGGAAATCTATGTTAAGATGAATTTTACCCTAGGTGGTGGAGTATGGTACACAAAGTTAAATTGTTTTGCTTGTGAAGCAACAAAAGGACTTGTATGACTCAAATAGATCCTTGAAGATCTAAAAGGTGTTTCAGATATGATTTAGTCTATCCGATATCATGATAATAGTGATGCAAAAATTAATATTAAGGAAATTAGAAAATACCAATGTATAAGGAATCATATCGAGAGAGAAAGCATCATGGTAGTGACCAAGATGGCTTTTAATGGTAGTTGGATCTATATAAAATGACTCTCTAGGCTAAAGTGTTTGAGGGTCACTTAGAATGTCTAGGATTACAAGACATGTCTCATCTTCACTAGGGTAAGTGGGAGAAATATGTTGTGTATAAAGTATGTCCTAGGATACATATCTTATTGGCTTTAGTGCAAGTGAGAGATTGTTAGAATCTATGCCCTAAAACCTTGTAATTAATAATTTATTTAATAATTAATAATATTTTTTATTATTTTAGTTGTAATATAATATTATTCATTATATGAAAAATCCAAGGTTATTAGTGTAATCTTGAATACTATGTGGTTGACATACGGAAGGATTATGTTCAAGAAATAACCTAAAGGGTCATAGTATATGAATAAGGTTAGGTGTCTTATCTTGGTAACACTATTGATACGACTCACTTTGTAATAGTTACAAACTATTTGATCTAAATCGTTCATGTGGAGACATGTGAGTGGGGGTATCTTATACAATGAGTTTGTATAAGACTGGACCACAAAATATTTAATCACTCTTTATAAACCCGTTAATTGAGAAGATTAATAGTTCATCAGGATGATCATATGCGACTCGATCTTAATCGTAAGTGAGTTATGAACTCCTACCTGTGAGGGCTTGTCCTTTGATTTGCATGGGTGAGAGTGACTTTTGTAGCCGATTCAATATGCCTACCATTTTGGGGACTTGACCAAATAGGGAACTGGGAACATAATCTCACAAGATCGAATTCACTCCTTCCCTTATAGGATAAGTAGATGAGTAGTTTCCTTAAGTGCTGATTTCGAGACTTGAATAATGGGGCCTCACCCTCTCACTGGTCCGAGAGAGACTTAGTTTATGGTTAGATCATAAACAAATTATTCATTAGAGGATCAGTGGTACTATAGCAACTCATGCCACTCTCACCAAGTCCAATTCCACAGCCACTACACAAGTATCATCTCACAGCCCCTCACCTAAAAAACTAGGTTCAAGTGTGTCTCTACACACAAGAGGAAGTCAAGATGGGACATCTCACCACCTATAGAAGAGAGAGAGACAGCTGCAGAACCGAGCCAATCACAAACTAACGAACATGTGGCTCAAGAGAACATTCTCACACCTGAGTGGGCAGCCATGGTTGCAGCTGGAAAGGCCAAGGTTATGGAGCTTGTTGAAAAGCTCCATAAGGAGGCTAGGAGAAAAAGAAAAGTAGAGGAGGAAGAGAATGCGGCCAGAGATGCGACAGCAAATGAAGAAGATGTTGAAGCAACAAAAGTGACCGCATCTGGGTCGCATTTAGACCAGACACCACCACCACCACCAAGAATCGAACAAAGGCCATCTAAGGCCAATGCTTAACATACAACCGCATCCAGGCCACATCCTGACGATCAGGTTCTTGAGGATGTTGAATGTGACAACCTGTTCGATTACGCGACTTGGCATTTCACTCTTGAACAGAATCCAGAGTAAGAAGCAGAAGAAGATGGTCAGGAGCATTCTGAAGCTCCCCTCTCCGAGGATGATTTGCAGGAAATCTTGGAGAGTGAAATGCCTAGTCATTCTAAGAAGAAGGCTGAAAAAAAGAAAAAGAGCAAGTCTCACACCATGCCAAGACCTAGGACTCGCTACGCTGCCATAGAGAGTCCTCAGGCAGAACGCTCTGCCCCCTTTAACATCAACAAAAGAAAAACGATTATGGGGGATAGAGCACTGTTGTGCAAGAAGGGATTATGAAACAAAATCAGCCCCATTCCAGAGTACATCACGAATTTTATTAACGGGTATGGATGGGACCGATTATGCGAGGAGCTCAAGAGAGCGGCTGTGCCACTAGTTCGTGAGTTTTATGCCCACCTAGGGGATGAAACAAGGAATGAACTCACATTTAGAGGGATGATAGTGCACTACTCTACACTCAACATCAATAGAATCTACATGCTTCCCTCTCTTCGAAACCCTGAAGGTAATGAAACGATGGATAATCCCACTGACGAGCAGCTGCAGGCATTGGAGCTTGTCGCACAAGAAGGCATTGAGTGGAAAGTTTCAAAGATAAGAGTGTGGACACTAGTGCCTACTGACATCAAGATGGAGTCGTATGTATGGCTCCACTTCATAAAGAACAAGATCCTACCAACAACACATGACTCGACCATCTCACAAAAAAGGGTCATGATGTTGTACATCATCGACAAAGGCCTTGACCTCAAATTTGGACAAGGGGAGATCGTGGTTTGCACAAAAATGAACGTGGGTTGCCTTTTTTTCCCCACCCTAATTACTAAACTTTGCTAAGGGCGGGGCTACATCTGAATGAAGGGGAGGAAATAGATAGGTGCAAGGCTAGCATGGATCTCATGGCCATCAATAAGTTGGTGGCCTTACACACTAAGAAGTTGACTTCCCTAAAGACGCAGTTAACCACTTATGCAACACAAGATGTGTCGCATCTCCCCCACCAACAACTGCAGGTCCTTCCGAGCCTTCACATTCACACGTTTAGTCTCAGCTTTATAGGATTCAAGAGTAGAATAGGGCATATTGGGCCTATGCACGAGAGAGAGACGACGCCATTCACAAGGCCCTCACTAAGCTGACAAAGGGCAAGGCCCTTGCACTCCCTAACTTCCCGACCATTCTACTGGATCGTGATGAGGACCAGTTGCAAGAGGATATTTGGTCCACCTCTTAGAGAGATAAAAAAACAAAAAGAGGGATACTCCTCCTACCATAGTAAGCTAAGTAACTAGAGGGGATATGACACCCATGATTTCCTTTGCATGAAAAGTTTACTTAGGAAGTGAGTATGTAAAAACGGTCTTAGTAGTGACTTGTGCTTGTAGTTAGCTACTTTTACCACAAAGTGTTATTAAGTTGGAATGAAGGTACAAATGACAACGCAACTCTCTCTAGAAAAAAGAAAAGAAAGAAAAAGGAGTCTAGTAGTAGCATGAAATAAGTTTGGGGGCATAATAGTAGTTGTACTTAGAAAAGAAAGTTGTTCTTATGCTTGTTGAACAAAGGAAAATACCCTAAACTTTATGTTTAAGACTTGGGTTGTATAAGCATGATAGGTGGGTTTGCATGAGAATGTTTTTTCTTGAAAGGAAAGGTAGAGTGTATGTGAGAATTTTCAAAGTTGTACGTGCACTAAGAGTTGAGACCTCTCCTGAAAGCAATTTTTTTTCAAAACCTCCGCAGGAAGCATTTTGTTACTTGTTTGCTTGATTGTTTTTCCTTAAAATTCCTTGAGGCCAAGCAATAAGCTAAGTTTGGAGGTGTGATAACACTCATTTATGAATGTTATTTAGCCTTAAAAACTAAGTTATTTCGTAGAAAGCGAGTGTTTATTGTTATATTTCATATCATTAAGAGCGAATTTAAGTAAAAATAAGCTTAGCATGTGTTTGAGACCTTGATTTTGTAAAACTACGTAACTAGGTGTAAAAAGAGTCATTTTTTTGTAAGAATTCGTTAAGTTTTGTTTTTTTTAGCTGAGGTATAAAAGTGGCCTAGATGCACCCGCATTAAGACAACATTTGGAGAAGTAGAAATTTGTCTAAGTGTAGAATCTTGTGAAATGCGACTTGAAAGCGATCGCAATTGAAGGCAAAAGGCAAATTCCAAGTGACACATAAATTTTAGAGAAATGCGCCCAAATATGCGACTGCATTCAGACCATTTCGACAGAGGAGAAATATGTCCAATTGTGCGACTGCATTTGGACCATTTTTTGTCGATCTTCCCAATTTCGCAATTTTGACAGATTTTCCCAAAGATTCTCCACCAAATCTCCCTAAATCAAGGAATCACATCATCATACCTTCTCACACTAACCTCAACAGCAAACCTGAGGCGTGAAGTCTATAAAAGGCAGTTCAAACCTCAATCTCCAGAGAGCTTGGATTCTACTTTCTCCCCAAAGTTCTGTCATTTTCTCTTTAGTTTTCAGCCGCCACACCAAGCCTTTCCCAAGCTCTACTCATACTCCATTCGGGCACTAACTTCGAAAGAAGGAAGTGTAAGGACTTGTTTTCCCCGAAAAAGTTGAACAAGTTAGAAAGGAAGAACAAGCTTAGGGTTATTTATAGCTTTCATCTATGCTTTGTATTTTATGTTTTGAATTTTAGTTGTTGTTTTGTTCTTAGTTGAGTTGTAAGTTTCAATTATTCATTGAATTCAAGTTTCTAAGTTTTAGTTCCAAGTTTTATTTTACTCGATTCACGTTGTTAACTGTAAATTAGGGTAGGTTGCGGACGCATCTTGGTAACATTCTATTCGAATTATACAGAGCTTGAAAGAGCCAGATTTTGGTGCAAATGGGCAGCAATCTCCAGATGAACTTCGCCTAGTTAAGCAAAATGCTAGCGCATGGTGGGCGAGAAAAGGAAATCTCATACCAAAACTGGATTTCATAGTTAAAGGCCATGAGATTTCCTTTCAACTAACATACATATGATAGCATGTAATTATGCAATCTTATTTCCTATTATTTACACTAGTTTTGTGAGATTTTATGCCTATTTCTCTTAATTTTGTAGAAACCGAGCTAGAGGAGCAAAACCGAGTGTTCGAGAGTATTTTGGTGGATATTGGAGCCTTTGAAGCTTAATTGAAGATTCAAGAAGATTAAACATGCTATTTGAGCATAATACATGTTCCTGGAGATTCTACGTCGAATCACAGTTCCAACGCATCAAACTGGAGATCATTCAGACACCCGAGCGAAGAGATATAGCAAAAATGGCCAATGCTGTCTGCAGGGTAGCATCGCAATGTTGTCCATAGCGTCTCGACACTACGAAAAACACAAAAACTTTATTTTTCGCTCAGAAGCACCCGCACTCCACATTTCTTGTAGCTTTGAGACGTTACTTACAGCGTCGAGACGCTGCCTCGAGATTTCCTATATAAACATAATTTTTTGGCGCCGTTTTGGGAGGCCAATCCGAGAGTTTTAGCCCTAATCTCGATTCTAAGCTGAAATTGAGGGTTTAGGGAGCAATTGAGAGTGTTTGTGGAGCATTTTTTAAGATCCGGAGCTCGAGGGACGTGGAGATCATGACGGGAACGAGGGATCGACCATCGTTTGCTAATTTCTTCCTTTTCCTTTAGTTTTAGTTTTTGTTTTGTGGCTATAAATTAGGAACTTAGAGGTTTAATTGTATGGATTTAAGTATCTTTGTTCCTAATACTTACGATTTTTATGTGAATTGAATTAAGTGCTTAATTGTTGGAAACTTTGGATTAAACTCTTTTTATCTTGGGTTTTGATGTAGCCGTTAGACTTGAGGCTTTAATTGATTAAATATTTTGATTGAAAGCTTTTGTTTCATTCATGCTTTTAAGTATTTAATGCTTATAATCTCTTGATCACAGATTATTTGTTTTATTGGTCTGAATTTGTGCTTGGAAAAGTCTTGTTTAGGCTAGAACTTAATTGAATGACTATTTGTAAATTCTTGCATGAAAGTGGAGAATTCTCTTAGAAGCCCTTAAAAGAAGTTGCTTAATGCCTTGCATGCTATTAAAATCTAGATAGATATATTAGGTTTATAACATTGCATAAGAGTTAATTGTGCTTGAAAGAGTCAGTTAACACCCTCACTTCTTGGCTTATGGAATATTTGCATGACAAATCTTGGTAGCTTTGGCTGTAAGTCTAATTGGTGAAATTGATTCCCTAGGATATTTCTCTCCTATTGTGTTTCCATTTATCTTTTTCTTTCTAGGTTAGCTCTTTAGTTTAGCTTGTTTGCATTTGATTTCTTTCTCTAAATAAAGTTAAATGAGAGTAATTGCGGTACTTAAATGAATTAAAACCAATCCTTGTGGAGACGATACTCGATACTCGAAATCATTATATTAAAACTTGATTCGTACACTTGCGGTATTGCATTTTACTCAACAACATACCATATAATAGAAGATCATGTCACACCCATGTACTTAGTTACAACATTTTAACTTCCTTTGTCTCTCAAAAGAAAAACTTTTACTCTTCACTTTTCTACCTCCTACTTGTCTTTATTGAGGTCAATAAACTTGAAGTGCCCCCTTTCTAATTCTCTAAGCAAGACTTGTCTTCGCTAACAAAAAAATATGTCTCCATTTATAATCTTTCCATAGATCTAATTCCAAATTGAACCTTTGGTAGGATTTTTCTTAACTTTATGGCTTTGCATTTAGCCTCCTAAAATTTTCTCTTGGTACGATTGAACTAGAGCCTTTCTCATGATAACAACGGTATGGATCAATCATTTTTGAACTACTTTGACTTTCTTCCTTAACACTAACTAAGCCAGATATTTTAAAGGAAAATTTTCATATTAGCTCCTATACTCCATCTTATAACTTTTCCATTCTTTTAGCATGACACGTGTAAAAACTAAAATACCTTACTTAGTCCATTAAACCTTGAATTCCACAAGAGTAACTAGAACATATCATTCCTTTAAAAGTTTTACCTAAAAGACATCGTCCACTAGTGACATTTCAAAAACTTTTAGTCTCTCAAGATCTCCTTTTTTTTTTTCATGTCTAAACTGACTACTTCAATCTCATGCCTAAGCAACTATTTTATGCTAGAAAAGCTTCTTTTAAGCACTAACACTTTCATTATCCACAATAAAACATAATATCTGCATTTCAAACAAAATTTCACATCCAACATATCTATTTATAAACATTTGTTTTAAATAAATAAATAAGAAATTTTAAAACAAAGACATACCTAGCGATGACAAGGTGTTTGCTGCTAGGCCATGGAGACACTTAATGCTTATGATGTAAGCAAGTCTACAGAAACCATAATCTTGGGCTCTGATACCAACTATAACGACCCGAATTTTTCTATTAGACTTTCAAAAGATGTTACCACATGCATGCTGATGAAATTAGAAAACCTTTAATAAAAGACAAATAAGAATTAAACTTTTTGCTAAAACAACCAAAATTATTTTGTTCGGGATCCCTTTAAAAATCTTTACAAAACATAATATGAAATAAAATGTTAAATCAATTGAAATAATTTCACAACATATCGTTTACTAAAAAAATATTTTTGAATTATACACAATCTAAATGCGGAAATCATGCTCCTCTAAGTCACCCATGACCCTTTTGGAAATCTGCCCTGTCAATCGGCTAAGATATATCTTTGCCTTTACCTAAAAAAAAAATATTTTTTGAAAAATGATGAGTATTTAAAATACTCAGTAAGTGACCAAAGTCGGGATATGCAAACACATACATAATGATTTTTAAAACTCTTCCTCTATTGGGACCTAAAACCTTTTCATATTGGAAACGTTTCCCTTTAACCTTTTCTCTTCGACCTAATGTGGACAATTAACCCAACCTAACCTTTCCTTTTCATTAAACCTTTTCAGGTTCCATTTCATCTAACCTTTTCATGTTCCTTTTCATTGAACCTTTTCGGTTCCTTTTCATTTAGATGTACATCTATAATTTTAGGAAGGTGATTGCCACAGCCTTCGTAAACATTTTGTCATGAAAACACATGTATATACATGAGGTCCCAAAACATTTTCAACTTCCATTCAATGATGCAACATGAAACATTCTTTCTCACAAATACATCATAAATCATGCATCACAATAATAAGCACCATACTTGGCAGACATACATGTAAAATCATTTTCATTAAAAAAAAAAAAAAAACATAGCATTTTATAAATTCAGTTCCCAACTTGCATAAAGAAATCCGGCATAATATCACTTACCGTGGCTATGAACTCAAGAAAAATTATCAATCCTCCCTTTTTTGCATAAACTCTTGGCCATACCTATAATTAATTTCTCAAAAATTAGCACTTGAATTTAGTGACCTACGAATTCTAATTTTTCAGAACAACTTGCATCGACCTTAACTGATAACTCAACTTACCCAAACACTTAGAGGAAGAAAAAAAAGATGCCTAAATTAACTGTCCAATTCACACCTACAACTGAATCGTAGCAAAACAGTTCAACCTTCACATAAAAGAAGCTTAAGGGTTAGGACCTTTATAAAATTCTAAAATTAAACCCCAAAAAGTCTAATAGAACGTTACCCATAAATTCTCACCCAAAATTAAAACCAAACCTTACTGGTCTAGACTTTGTTTAAGTCCAATTTCGCAAAACCAAACTCCAAACATTGTGGGTATTCTCTAAAACGATTCAAAACTTCATGGGTCATTCTAAAATTACCACAAAAAAACAACCATAAACCTTGAGGGAAACGAAATTCATCTAACAACGTTGTTGGACAGTGACCAAAGGCACTCAAACTCATGAATCCAAAGCTGAAATGGAGTGGGTATTCATGTCCAACAATTGAAATTGCAACCATGCCGTATCCTGCCCGCCAAAAAATGGAAGAACCAAATTTGAATAAACTTGGACTCAAGATGCCACTGGAGGTAGTCTACACTTGTCGGAAAACCGCATTGGAGAGGGGAACCGTTCGCAGCCCCGTGCGCAGAGCAAGTCTCTACAAACGCGTGAAGAAGGAAAACTGGGCTAGCAGTCGTCGGAGATCACGAGGAGAAGACCCGCCGGCTGACTGACAACATTGGAAGGTAGAGAAGAAGCCACAGATGAGGGGACAAAAACTTGCGTTGCCATCGCTGGTTTGCTCGTCGGAAAACACGAGACACCGCCACTAAGTCACTCACTGGAGGGAGAAGAACAACGGTGCTGGTGTGGTCGCCACTGTGCAAAGGAATAAGAAAAAGAAGAAGTCATGGAGGGAGGCCTGTTCGTTCATGAGAAGAAAGACCAAGAAGAAAATGGGGAAATTGTCAAAAATAGGACAAATTTAGGGGTATTAAAGAGATGTGGGATGAGTTTTAATTTTGAAGACAAATAGGACTTTTGGGGCAATGAAATTACAAATTTGCCCTTCTTAAAAAAATCCCAAATATTACATTTTGCCCTAATTTTTTACTTTCTTCATGTTCTCTCACTCGATCAGGCCAAGTGTTTCGACTAAAGGTGAAGACGATCGATTGCTACTAGTTTGATGGCGAGTTCGACGGACAGCGAGGTTGACGGTGAGTTCGACGGACGGCGAGTTTGACGACGGCTTGCGATTTCGACTGATTGCGAGTTCATTTGCTGTGATTCGACGGCGAGTTCGATTTCAGTTGCTGCGATTTCGACGGCCGGCGAGTTCTACTGACGGCGATATTTGGGTTTCTGTGAGTTCGACGGCGAGTTCAATTTCAGTTGTTGCGAGTTCTACTGACGGCAAGTTCGGTTTCTGTGAGTTCGACGGCGAGTGCGATTTCAGTTACTGCGAGTTCGACGACCGGCGAGTTCTACTGACGACAAGTTCGGTTGTTGCGAGTTCGACGAATTGCGATTTGGGTTTCTGTGAGTTCGACGACAAACTTTTCCTGAAAATCTAAACTTTTTCGTTTTCCTTTTGTCTTTCGTGTCCGATTTGACCACTTCGAAGTTGCGAGAGACGTTTTTATACTGTCAGTTTTTTCTTGTTTCGATCCTTGGACTCGGGCTGATTTCTGTTGAAAGAGTTCTCTCTGTTGTTGTGAAGTTTTGTTTGTGATTGTAATTGTATCGTATTCTTCTTGAGATAGACGGAGGCAATTCGAAAGAATTGCTTTCTGATCTATCTGTGAAGCTGTGGGAACTTCGATTTGTTGGTTGAGTGTGTGTGTGTGGAGTGGAGATGACGTCGGGGACTAGGCTACCGACATGGGTTTCTGCGATTTGGATTGCGATTTGGGTTTCTGTTATTGAAATGCTAAATTTTGCATTCATTCTACAGTATCTTTTTCTTCTTTCTGAAAATCATTGCATGTTTTTTCCCAGTTTCTTATCTACAAATTCATAATTTCTTAAATTTATCCTGCACATTCTCACTATGGGCATTTCACAGTTAAGAGTTCCTTCTCACTTGTGAATAGTAACTTGGATATGCAACACATTTGATAACACATTCAATTTATCTTTAATTATACTATAAGATAGGTATATAGTCATTACATTGAATTTGGATACTCTTGTCCTATTGTGTTATGGCCATTAAGTAGTTTCTAAACATGTTTGGGTGCTGGATAGCTTTTCTAGGTTGTTTATCCTTGTTTAATGCATTCTTTTCTAGGTGCGAGAACCATGCGAGAAAAAAAATAGAATGCAACATGCCTTCTTTTTTTATTTTTTTTCACTTGTGCTATGGCCATTAAGTAGTTTCTGAATATGTTTGAGTACTGGATAGCTTTTCTAGGTTGTTTATTCTTCTTTAGTGCATTCTTTTCTAGGTGCGAGAAGTATGCAAGAAAAAAAACAGAATGCAACTTCCTTTCTTTTTTGAATTCTTTCTCTTGTGCTATGCTCATTAAGTAGTTTATGAATATGTTTGGGTACTGGATAAGTTGTCTAGGTTGTTTATAATTGTTTAGTGCATTCTATTCTAGGTGCGAGAACCGTGCGAGAAAAAAAACAGAATGCTTAATGCCTTCTTTTTTGAATTCTTTCACTTGTGACATGCCCATTTAGTAGTTTCTGAATATGTTTGGGTCCTGGATAGCTTTTCTAGGTTGTTTATGATTGTTTAGTACTTTCTATCCTATGTGCGAGAAGGGTGCGAGAAAAAAAACAGAATGTTGAATGCCTTTTTTTTTTTTAATTCTTTCACTTGTGACATGCCCATTAAGTAGTTTCTGAATATGTTTGGGTGATGGATAGCTTTTCTAGGTTGTTTATGATTGTTTAGTGCATTCTATCCTAGGTGCGAGAAGGGTGCGAGAAAAAAAAACAGAATGTTGAATGCCTTCTTTTTTGAGTTCTTTCACTTGTGACATGCCCATTAAGTACTTTCTGAGTATGTTTGGGTGCTGGATAGCGTTTCTAGGTTGTTTATGATTGTTTAGTGCATTCTATCCTAGGTGCGAGAGGGTGCGAGAAAAAAAATAGAATGTTGATTGCCTTTTTTTTTGAGTTCTTTCACTTGTGACATGCCCATTAAGTACTTTCTGAGTATGTTTGGGTGCTGGATAGCTTTTCTAGGTTGTTTATGATTGTTTAGTGCATTCTATCCTAGGTGCGAGAAGGGTGCGAGAAAAAAAACAGAATGTTGAATGCCTTCTTTTTTGAGTTCTTTCACTTGTGACATGCCCATTAAGTACTTTCTGAGTATGTTTGGGTGCTGGATAGCGTTTCTAGGTTGTTTATGATTGTTTAGTGCATTCTATCCTAGGTGCGAGAAGGGTGCGAGAAAAAAACAGAATGTTGAATGCCTTCTTTTTTGAGTTCTTTCACTTGTGACATGCCCATTAAGTACTTTCTGAGTATGTTTGGGTGCTGGTTAGCTTTTCTAGGTTGTTTATGATTGTTTAGTACATTCTATTCTAGGTGCGAGAAGGGTGCGAGAAAAAAAACAGAATGTTGAATGCCTTCTTTTTTGAGTTCTTTCACTTGTGACTTGCCCATTAAGTAGTTTCTGAATATGTTTGGGTGCTGGATAGCTTTTCTAGGTTGTTTATGATTGTTATTGCATTCTATCCTAGGTGCGAGAAGGGTACGAGAAAAAAAACAGAATGTTGAATGCCTTCTTTTTTGAGTTCTTTCACTTGTGCCATGCCCATTAAGTACTTTCTGAGTATGTTTGGGTGCTGGATAGTGTTTCTAGGTTGCGTTTCTAGGTTGTTTGTTTATGATTGTTTAGTGCGTTCTATTCTAGGTGCAAGAAGGGTGGGAGAAAAAAAACAGAATGTTAAATGCCTTCTTTTTTGGGTTCTTTCACTTGTGACATGCCCATTAAGTACTTTCTGAGTATGTTTGGGTGTTGGATAGCGTTTCTAGGTTGCGTTTCTAGGTTGTTTGTTTATGATTGTTTAGTGCATTCTATTCTAGGTGTGAGAAGGGTGCGAGAAAAAAAACAGAATGTTGAATGCCTTCTTTTTTGAGTTCTTTCACTTGTGATATGCCCATTAAGTACTTTCTGAGTATGTTTGGGTGCTGGATAGCTTTTCTAGGTTGTTTATAATTGTTTAGTGCATTCTATTCTAGGTGCGAGAAGGGTGCGAGAAAAAAAAACAGAATGCTTGATGCCTTACTTTTTTTGAATTCTTTCACTTGTGTTATGCTCATAAAGTAGTTTCTGAACATGTTTGGGTGCTGGATAGTTTGTCTAGGTTGTTTATAATTGTTTATTGCTTAATATTCTAGGTGCGAGAAGGGTGCGAGAAAAAAAACAGAATGTTGAATGCCTTTGTTTTTGAATTCTTTCACTTGTGACATGCCCATTAAGTACTTTTTGAATATGTCTTGGTGGTCCATATATTAACAATAGCTTTCTTGTTGACTTTTAGATTTTGGATATCCATGGCGTTGAGCAACCCACCCAAGTACTTGATTAAGCCATCTGGTCACTTTCGGTCTCAAGTTACCAGTCGATCCCACATTGAGAAGACAATTGAGAACATTAAGTCCAAGCTCACCTCTGATCAACAAGAAATGTTTAGATCTACTCGCTTTGGTCAATTTCTTGATTTAGATGTCACATTTAACGGACAACTCATCCACTACCTATTATTGAGAGGTGGAGGAGGATAGGGATAGTTGCATAAGTTTCATGATAAGAGGAGAGGTTTGTACATTTGGACGATCAGAGTTTGATATAGTAACTAGCTTGTGGTGCAGTCCTATCAATTCTGCTTTCCAACCTAAAGTAAATCGTAGATTGCGGAAAAAGTTTTTTCAAGATAAGGCTACTGTTTACGCAAGTGAATTGGAGAATGTTTTTTTGAAATACGAAGGCGATGACGAGGACGGTGTAAAACTGGCCCTACTATACTTACTGGAATTGGGTTTGTTGGGTAAAGAGAAAAAACTCAAAGTCGACACGACGGTATGGGGTATCGTTGATGATTGTCCCACATTCAATAGTTATGATTGGGGCTTTCTCATTTTTGAACGTACACTCTGGGGGCTGAAAAAGGCCTTGATCATGGCGAAGGAAAAACGAAAAGGCACCATGGACTGATATACTATCGTTGGATTTCCCCATGCGTTATATGTACAATCATTATTTTACATAAATTTTACATGCTTAGCTTTTATAAATAATTGTTTTTTCTTATGTATCATAGGTATGGGCATATGAAATAATATCAACCATAGATGGTTGTGTTGCAAAGAAAATTAGTGACGATGCTATACCTCGTATGTTACGGTGGTCTTGCACACAATCTCCATCCGCCGATATTCTACAAGGTCAAGTGTTTGACTTACAAAAGGTATATCACATATACATAATAAATTTCTTACATTTCTTATATTACATAGTTATGTTGTTTGCACTTACTTTTTTCTTTCTCAAATTTATAGATGAAAATAAAAGAGTTCCTTGAGCCAACAGAAGAGGAACGAGTATTCGTTGATGTGGTTAGGGGCGAACAAGCGTCACACCCCTGCAGCTTGGGTATCAATGACTCATTGGGCCAAACATCAAATATTCCCATTGAGGATGAAGTGCCAGAAAAAATATCAAAGAAGAAAAGAAGTGGCTCGAAGAGGAAACATAAGTCCAAATCCATGACTTCGAAGGAGCACATGGACTTAAAGGAGCGAGTCACGAACTTGGAGAATGGCATGGAGCGGATGACATCTAGTATGGAGCGGATGGCATCCAGTATTGCAGAGCTCAAGGTGATGTTATCAAGGGTCTTAAAAGGCCTTGGCCTTTCGGAACATGTATGCAATTTTATTATACATTTAAAGAGGTTTGTGTTCAACAATATATAGATGTTTTTTCAAATTTTATTTTTTAAATATAGGACGGTGAAGAAAAAGTTGAAGAAAATGAAAAAACAAAGGTGGATGAGGTTGTGGGCACATCGATAATACATACGATGGAAGAAGATTTGCCCAAAACTGAAATGCCAAGTACATCGTCATGGTTGAAAATGCCAAGGGATGACTACGGGGCAGATGAACATGAAGTACAAGATGTAAGCAAACAAGATGTCTTGGTCGTGGTGAGTGCCCCCGTTAGTGAGATCCCGACCCAAAATACTTCAACCAGGGATCGTGAGGAGTCGGATGTGACGGAGATATCACCATTCAAAGTCATACGTCCGTATGTTCGCGTTGCACGTAAGAAGCGTGCAAGCGTTCATATTTCTACTCCTTTTACAACCCTAAGTAAACGGCCTAAGGTTTCCAACACTGTTTAACCATTAATGGATGATGCAAATGTGTACAACCCAATGCACAACATACCAAAAAGCGAGTTGGAAAGGCTTAGGCAATGGATCACCAACAAGAAAACGAACAGTGATTTGTGGGACACAATCACTGGGAAAAAAACAAAGACATTTTTTAAAGACTTGTTCATGTGTCGACATTGGCTGAGTGATGAGGTAAATTAGTATTTTGGTACCATTAGTAGGTTATTTAATTTTGGTATTAAATATGGTGCATTTTTTTATACAGCACCTAGACACGATCTTCCTATTTATTCGATTGAAGCTGAAGGCCAATGAAAACTTATGTTCACAGAACTTTACAACTACAGACACAGTGTTCATGGTATGTGCATCTGATTAAACCATTTTTAAATGTATATATGTTTATCATATTCACTAATATATGTGTGTGCAGCGCCATCTACAAGCAAAGTGGCCCCTATATCAACAGTGCATCGAGGAGAAGCGTGCATTTGATTGGCAAGCTGAGTACCGATTGGTTGATTACGTCATCGGAAGTAACCCTGACTTCAAGGATGCATGGGTCGACGTTGATAATGTGTATGCACCGTTCAACATAAAGGGAAGCCATTGGGTGCTGATTTGCTTTGATCTAATACAGTGTGAGATCAAAGTATGGGATTCCCTCCCATCATACACTACGATCGAGGAGATGACAACGATGTTGGAGCCAATGCGAACTTTGGTACCATTAATATTGCATTGTACCGGTTTTTTCACAAGGCGAGGTGGAGAGTCTAGACATACAGAACCTTGGCCCATTGTAATGGTAGAGTCGGCTCCAGTTCAGAATAATTGTTGTGATTGTGGTGTATTCACCGTTAAAGTTTTTGAATAAGTTGTAACTGGTTCTGATTTTGTAACTTTATGTCAGGCAAACATGCCATATTTTAGAAAACAATTGGCTTTCCAACTATGGACAAATACTCCGATGTATTAAGTGACCAATACTTCAATATATATTAATATGAGAATTTCAGTATATTGAGTACATTATTTGAATGTCAAGAAGTTTGTTCCTTATTAATTGTCATGTTTTCTAGGTGCGAGAAAACTGCCAGAAAACAAACATAACGCAAAGTACCAACTTTGATATATTGGAGTGTTTTTTAGGTACGATGAACTACGAGAAAAAAAGTTTTTTTAAAAAAACTCATTTGATATGGTTTTTGTGGAATGTCTATATATGATTTGTTAATCTAAACTTTGATTTGTAGGTACGAGAAATTGCAAGAAACTGCGAGGAAAACAAAAACATATTTCTTAGAAGTACCAATTTTTTTGCTTGCTTTGTAGGTGCATGAAACTGCAAGAAAAAAAAATAAAATGCAAAGAAAACTAGAATGCAAAAGTAATCAATTGTATACTAAGATAAAATAGAATAATTAATATAACAAATGTGTTCAATACTACAACATGTTAATATAACTAAAGCGTTCAACATAACAAACAAGTGGTCCATTAATCTCGCATTTTACTTTTCGGCATATGCAATAGGATTACGACATGTCAATCTATTATGGCCCCGTTTGTCGCATCTGCCACATTTATGCAATATGGGAGTTTTACCACTTGATGGGATTCTCTTTCTTTGGTGCCGACCAACCCTAGCCACTACTTTGGGGGGTAAGACCTCCATTTCCACATAGTCTATAGGTGTCTTCCACTCCGAGGCATTATCGATTGGATAAATAGGCTCTGCATATGCAGCCAACAAACATTCATTAGTGTAATAGTGATGACATAAACTATATACACTTATACTCCGAGCTCTTGCTGCAGCAATTGCATGGGCACATGGTAATTGCCTAGTTGAAACTCCTTACAACTACACTCCCGAGTATTAAGGTCAACAGTCTCCTCGTCATCCATATCCTTCACTTGTAGTTGATAACAATCAATTGAATCAACCTTCATTGTTAAAGAATGCTCTTGGATTTTCTGTACAATTCCTTCTGCCCACTTCGTCAAGACGGATGTAACTTTTGAAGCTTCATCTCGCCGCTCCCAAAACCACCTTTGTAGTAAAGCTCTCAAATGTTCAACAAATGCGGCAATTGGTAATTCTCTGGGTTCTTTCAAAAGAGCATTCATGCTCTCTGCTATATTAGTAGTCATCATATTGTAACGCCTCCTTGGACAATGCATACATGCCCAACGTGAAAGGCCAACATCTTCCAAATACTTTCCTACACCATTATCAAATGCTAGAATGCGGCACCATAATTCTTGAAATTTTGACTCACGATATGCTCTTGAAGCATTACAAAATAAATGCTCTATTGTTTCATTCTTGAATTTATTATTCAAATTTTCTCTCAAATGTTGCACACAAAGACCGTGAAATGCATTGGGAAATATCGAAGCAATGGACTTTGCTATGCTTTTATTTCGATCTGATACAAAAACCAAATCATTAACTTCACCTATGGCACCTTTTAACTTTTCCAAGAACCATTTTACCGAATCATCACATTCTCTATCTACAATTCCGAATGCAAGGGGAAAAATCTGATTATTACCATCTAAGCAAGTGGCAATTATCAAAGTACCCCTATATTTACACTTCAAAAAAGTTCCATCCATAACAATAACATGTCGCATGCAATTTAAAAATCCTCGAACACATGGACCTAATGCCATAAAAAGATATTTGAAGAAACGCCCATCTTCAAGTTCAATGTCATAAAATGTACCTGGATTTGCCAGTTTAAGTGCTTCACCATATCTACGCAATAGATTATATGACTCTTTCGGTGATCCACGTACTCGCATATATGCATTTTCTCTAGCACGCCATGCTTTTTCATAACTCATATTTATACCATAATCTTGTCTCATGTCTTCTATGATGTCTCGTGGTTTGTATTGACGACTAATTCCCTTGAATTTTGATTTTATTATTTCCCCAACTACCCAAGATTTTGCTTGCCTATGGTCATGGTTCAAAATATCAAGTGAACATGAATGAACATTTACATACTTTGAAATCTTGAATATGTCTGAACCCTTCAATTTGACTGCCCGTAGTCTCCATTTACATTTATCATCAACACATCTAACATAAATAATCTCTTTGGTAGACTTCTTTACCCTAAATTCAAAGTTCTTTTTCATTGCAATCACACTTAATTTCATGGATAAGTCCTTCTTGCCAAAAAATATTTGTCCAACCTCCAACTCGTCATTTGTAGAGCTTCCTTCCGACCAAATATTTGTATTCATGCATGTCCTTTGGCTACTTGATTGACATTCAACAACACGTTTTCTTTTACAATATTTTGAAGTACTTCTTTCCTGTGGGATGTCATAGGATTGATAAGTAAAGTTCTTGGCCTCATCAAACTCCATTGCAAAGTTATCTTCTTTTGAATCATGTGATTCCCATATGGAGCTCTCATTTATGGCATCACCTAAGTCAACTTGATCTACATTATCATCTAATGTTGCATGCACTGGAATCGAAACAGTTGTGTTCTTAACTTGATTACTCCCAGCAATAGATTTATTACCTTCAACATGTAAATCTTTGGCTGAGGTAAAACCTTTGTTCCTAGGTTCAAATGAGATGTACAGGGGGACTTCAAACAAATTTTCACCCATAAGATAAAATTTCAAATCACGGTCATTACTAATCTCAAATGGAGGAGTTTGATTTTCAGATTTTATCTCATATATGCATCTCATTTTGATATTAAACTCTTTAGGGTCAACTTCGATGAGAGCATATATTTCAACCACTAAATCATTGTGCGTGATTTCTTTACTTACGACAACACCTTTCAACAAACCCCCTTCATATTTTCTTCCTTTGTCATCCCACACTCCACCATAACGAACTAACACACGAACATGGGTCATTCTTGAATTATAACAAAGTCTTTAATTCCTACAACAACAAAAAAAAACGAAATGAGGCAAGATAGAGGAAGAAAGACCATAATCAAAGCTTCAATTAACAATTTATGGCTAAACATTCCACAACAACTACTATTTGCATTATTTTTTTTTCCTCATAATTTATCGTACTCACAAAACAATGCAACAATATAAGGATGAAGCCCATAATTAAAGTACCAAGCAAGAAACTATTTATTGCTAAACACTCAAAATAACAATAGTAAAAATTCAATATAAATATAAAAAAAAATTGATCATAGTTAAAAGCTTTTGCATTCTTCTTTTTTTTCATTCTTAGGATTTCATACTTATAAATCAAAGCAAGAAAAAGCACAAACCAAAATAACAACTAAATATTCATACTCAACTACCTCATACCAACAAAAAAAAAAAAAAAACAAGTAAACTACACACCTTTTGTTCCTCATTCAACAAAGTAAATATAAGCAAATTTTTGTATCAACAAAAAATATAAAAGTGTGAAGAAAGTTTCTCAAGCCTACCCAAAGAGATATTTCAAGAAATGGAGCTTTTTTTTTTCAACAAATTTTTCTGCTGCCGCCGCTTGTGCTGTTCACTGCCGCCTACTGTTCAAATGCTTGGATGAAGGAAGAAGAAGGAATATGAGGGAAGAATGAGAAGTTTTCGTGAGATGCAGCAACTAAAAAGTGAAGTTATGTATTTTTTTAAAAAGGACAAATTTGTAATTTCATACCCCCAAAAGTCCTATTTCTCTTCAACCCTAAAATTCATCCTAAATCTCTTTAATACCCTTAAAGTTGTCCTATTTTTGACAATTTCTCAAGAAAATGGGAGAAGAGGGAAATCAAAAATGAGGAAGATGGAGACCTTGGAAAACGTGCAGTCAACATTCTAGGGTATACTTTACTATTTTTTATATATAACAACGCATACTCTACCCGTTTCCTTCCCATTTTACCCCTCATGTGACCCTCCATTCCCTCTATTTTTTCTCAAATTTAAAATCCTTAATTAAGTCCAATTAACTTCAATTTAGGGAAGATCTTAAAAGAAAACCTTAAGAGATAAAAGTTGGGCTTTCAAACTTGAATTAAAATTCTCAAGATTATAAATTTGACACTTTAACATCTCATCCTAAATTCAAGAATTTTACTTACCTTAATTTAACCCTCTTTAATCCAATTTACTCCAATTAGCCCAAATTAAACTCCAAAATGAAAAAATTAGTCTCATCTGAAAACGCGGGGCGCTATAGGTGCACAAAGATACTCACAAAAGCCAGATATTGATTATGAGTGGACATATTCTCCTATGGTGGATGCAATAACGTTAAGATATCTAATTGTCCTGACTGTGTATAAAAGAATAACATGCATCTTATGGATGTAGTTATACCATATTTATATGGATCTCTTGAAAATGGTATTTATAGGAAAATTCCTGAAGGATTAAGGATACCAAAATCATATAATTTTAGAGAATTATATTACAGAGATCCTTATGTATGGATTAAAACAATTTGACCGAATGTGGAATAATTTTCTTAGTGAATATTTGTTGAAAAATAAAAGGAGTATAAAGATATCCCTATTTATCTATAAAGAAATAATCACAGTCAGGATTTGCTATTATAGTTGTATATGTTAATGATTTTAATATAATTGAAACTCCTAAAGAGCTTTTAAAGGCAATAAAATATCTTAAGAAAGAAATTGAGATAAAGATCTGATAAAACAAAATTTTGCCTTAACTTACAAACTGAGTATTTAGCATATGGAATTCCAATCGATCAACTTATGTAGAAAATATATCCATTGATCATTTCATTGATAGTTTATTCATTTTATGTGAAGATATCTTCCAACCTAAAGAAGATAATAAATAACTTCTTGGTCTTGAAGTACCATATTTTAGTGTAATAGGTGCACTTATTTATCTTTACTAATAAGATATGGCAGGTAAAGTATTTTAAATAAATTTTATATAATATTTCTCTAATAAAAAGATATTAAACATCTATTATGTTTTCTTTGAGGATCAATTTATATGGATCTAATTTTTTATCTAGTTGGTTGTGAAGATGCAAGTTATTTATCTAACCCATATAAAATTAGATCTCAGACAGGTTATTTAGTATATGTGGAAGAACTATTATATTATGACAGTTTATGAAGCAAATGGTGACATCATTGTTCAACAAATTTCTTCAAAAGACAACTTAGCAGACTTATTTACAAAAATATTGTCTCCTGCAACATTTGAGAAGTTGGTGTACAACATTGGAATGAGACAACTCAGAGATCTCAAGTGATATTTCCATGAGGGGGAGAAAACGTACTGCTCTTTTTCCCTTGAATATGGTTTTATCCCACTGGGTTTTCCTAGCAAAGTTTTTACTGAGACAGTTGTTAAAGTATATGAATAATGTACTTTGTTTCCTTCACTAGGAGTTTTTCCCATTGGAGTTTTGCCTAGTAAGGTTTTAACAAGGCATATATTTATATACAATGAGCTTCTAAAGGAGGAGTATTATGAATATTCTAAATTACATTTAAATATTCTAATTAGATGCCCATAGTCTCATAGATTGTCTTCTCCAATTATCTCTCTCATTATCTCCTCTAAGTTTCTCTTTCGAATTGGGATTTGAAAGAAGATTTCATTTTCTTCTAGAATTTGTGTATATATTGTAAATCTTATAAATAGTGGTTGTATCCTTTGAAACACCCAATATAATAAAATAGAGAATACATTTTCTCTCTTCTTTTCCTTCTCTACTTTGCTCTCTAATTGTTTTTGTTTACTCTTGTTTTATAATAAGAATTAGTTTTTAAAATCAATAATTTTTCATTTTCTCACATTTTCCGCTCAATAAACTCACTATATGTATTTAATTTCATTTGTTGATTGAAAATAAACCTTGTATAAATAAATAATTACACTAAAAAAGAGGTTGATTGTTCATGTCACATTCTATCGTTTCTTCTTCTTTTATCGTGTTGATCGTCCCTCTTCATCTTCTACAACCCTTGAAACTCGATTCAATCTAGGTGAAAACCTTGAATTGTAAAGACCTATTTCACCTTCAAAGAGGTTGAAGTGAGTTCGATTGAAAGAGAGGATGTTAGAGGGTGTCAAGTTTCTGTAGTTTTCTTTGTATTTCTAGAAATTGTTCCAGCTTTTATTCAGTTTTGGTTATGTTTTAGTTGTTGAATTTTTTACGTTTAAGTTGTTGTATTACTTCTCCTTTTATTCAGTTTTTAGTTAAGTTTTGTAATTCTAAATTTTTGTGACATTTCGTTTTTGTAAGGTTGTTTCAATAAAGTTTGATGTCAGTTTATTTTTGTTCTTATTTGAATTTTATTTTCTCCTCACTATTTTTCAAGTTCAATTCCTTCAAGCTATCAAGTTTCTTTGGTTTAAAGCTTATTTATTTTCTTCTATAATTATGAACTAATCCTAGCTTTGGGATTCAAGTATGTGAATGCCCTAGAGAAAGGAATTTAAGGCCTAATGTGTAAGAGCAACCTTGCTTAATCTTATAGCATCGTTTGCTTTTATTGATTAAAATTCTCATTGTGAGTTCAATTTGATCACCTAGCTTTGCATACAACAATTGAGTCTAATATTGAAAAGGTTAGATAAAATTGGATTTTCATAAAAGCAATTTAGGAAAGGAGCTTATAAATAATACCTTGATTTTGGCCTTAGACATAGGGCAAAACCTCCAAAACCAATAGGATTGTGTTTATTTTTAACCAAGTTCGTATTAGCCATAGAAATATCGGTTTAATCACTTAGCCTCCTAAAGATACTTCATAGAAGGTCGAATAGGTGTTGAATCCAATTTACATAGCTTAAGTGTTGAGTCAAAGGATTGCAATTGCAATTAGGTCGCAATTCCAATCAAATGGGTATAAATGTGCTTGAATCCCTTCCTTTTACTATTTTGTTTTTCCACAAAAACCCATCCCAATCATTTTTATATTTGGTTACCAAAGTTTCAATTTTTGAACATCATTGTGCTATTTTTGAATTTTTTTTTTGTATTTGTTCCCTATGGAATCGATACTTTGGAGTACTTCCAATTTTATTACTTGCATCGATAGTGTGCACTTGCACTAGACTGGAGCTTCTTTCAAAACAAATTATCTTTATTCTAAGCTCATATGTTTTAGTCAATTAGAAATGAAACTACTTGTAGATGTTTTTTGGTTGGTCGTAAGTTTTTATTTAGTACGGCAGTCGTTAATTACATTTTAAACTTATTTACAGTAACAATTTTGAATAATTTATTATTATAACTCATACAAGAGAATATAATATTTTTTGTTTGGCTAAATTATAGAAAATACCACTAAACTATGGGTTTTGTTTCAATAATAACCCTAAACTTTAAAAAGTTTCAAAAATATCTAATCTTTCAAAAAATGTTCAAAAATACCCTTACCGTTAAGTTTTGGATGGAAACTGTTAAAGTATCGTTTCAATAATACCCTTGAACTTTCAAAAGTTTTAAAAATACCCCCGATCTTTCAAAAACGTTCAAAAGTACCCTTACCATTAAGTTTTGGATGGAAAACGTCAAAATTTCATTCAATAATACTTTTGACCTTTCAAAAAAAATTCAAAACTACTCTTATTGAAAAATGATTCTTCTTTTTCTTCTCTCTACAGATTCTTCCTCCATGAAAATTAATGAGAATGAACGGATTATTAACATTTGAAAGGTTATAGTAACAATTTGACCAAATAATTAAGCTCAAAAAACTCAAAATTCATAACCCTAACCCTCCAAAGTCAAAAAAAAAAAAAAAAAAAAAAGGCTAAATAGTTGTTGGGATGGATTTGGAAACCTAAATGGGTGGATTCAGGTAAGAATTTGTTCAATTCTTCGAAGTTGAGGGATAATTTGTCGTCATCTTGCTTTGTGGAATCAATTTCTATCTTGAATTCATTTAAAATTCAGCTACCCATATGCTTGAGTTTGATGTCAAATTGTGTGGATGAAAAATAAATTCTTGATGATCTACCTACCTCTTCTATCTCTAGGTTCGTTGTTTTTCATTGCATCAAGATTAACACCCGAATTTGAAATTCATTTGTAACTTTGTGTTTGGTTTAAACTTCTAGATGCCCCTTTTAGAATTGTTAATGTAACATTAAACTTGGAAATTTAAGGTGTGCTACAACTAACATAATAGCCAGTTGAAAGAACTCTAGCTAGCTAGGCTAGCTCACAATAGCTTTCTCTGCACTGGTGTTGCATAAAATTATTCAATGCAAGACTGCAAGTGTACTGGTCAAGTTTTAATATAGTGTAAGAATATCAAAGTATCATCCACAGGATTAGTGTTCTAGTTCACTTAGTTATCACGAATACAATCACCCAATTTTATTTAGAGAAAGAAATAGAAAGATCAATAAGATCAAAAAAAATAAAAATATAAAACAAAATATGGAGAACAATCAAGAAAGAGATATCTTAGGGAGTTGATTTCATCAATTAGACCAATGATTCAATTAATTAAACAACCAAGATTAACATGAAAATTGTAACACCCAATATTTTTCTAAGTATTTTTTTAAGTCGATTAAAGTGTGTTTTGATCATTTACGAGTTAATTGTAATTTGAAAGGAAAAAATTGGAATGAAAAAGTTAGTTTGAGGGCATTTTTGGTATTGGATTAAAAAAAAAGGAAAATCTCTTTTCTCTCTCCCCAATTTCCCCTCTTCTTCTTCTTCTTCTCTCCCTCAACTGAAACCCCCATCCCCGTCTCTCTCTCTCTCTCTCTCCCTTCATCTTTGTGAAGCACGCATGCCTTATTCTTCTTCTTTTTCCCGTCGATAGCCTCCACCGATCGTGCACGCCAGAGCCTCCAACCTCTGCGAGCCATGCCCAAATCACCACACCAACACTCAATCCAGGTCCGCTGCAGCCCCGAATCACCGCTCGCCTATTTGTTGAGGACTGAACTATTGTCGTTCGTGCGTCGTGGTCGTCGTGCACGGTGGTCTACAATTGCTGGGATTATTTAGGTGTCATTTGTGTTTGTTTTGGGGCGTTTTGGCGTGGGGTGTTTGGATCTATCTACCCTAGTGCGATACCCACGTGTTTGCAACAGATCAGAGTGTTTTATGGCGAGCTACAATGTGTTCTAGTGGTTTTGGCACTGTACAGCCGTGTTTAGTCCTTTATTTTGGCATGGTTAAGTTTTTCAACATTGATACAAGGTGGATTTTGGTTGTTAAGGTTCGTTTAGTTATTAATTTGGTGATTTAAAGCTGACCCATTGATTGTCAGACTCAATTTCAGGATTATCAATTACGATTGAAGGTTATTTTGGGCAAATTTGGATCGTTCAAGCTTTTGTTCAGCCGGCTTTGATCTCGATTTTGGGGTGAGTTTTCTTTGGGTGCTATAGTTTTCATCTTAGTTGAAGCTATGCTTGAGATTGAAGCTACTTGACACTTGTTTTAGGAATTTTGTTGAGTTCATGGGCTACTTTGGTGTTTTAAAACTTACCCATGGTTACCCATTGTGTTTGGAGGTCGGATTGTCGAATTCACATCAATTCAACATCAATTCAAGCAAAGGAGAGTGCTATTTTGGGATCAAGTATTCGAGTTCCAGGTTGCATTGAATCTTGGATTTTCTTTGGGTAAGTTCTTGATCGAACTGAAACGTGGTGGCTTTAAGAAAATATTTTTAGTTTAAAAACAAAGCTTTAGTTCAGTGCAAGTGCACACTGTTGATGCAGGTAATATAAAATTGGAAGTATTTCCAAAGTATCGATTCCACAGGGAACGGATACAACAAAATTCAAATGATAGCAAAAATTATTTTCAAATTGTAAGTTACGTAACCAAGGTTATAAAATTGTTGGGAGGTTTTTTTGGCAAAAGAAAATAAAATAATAAATATGAAAAAGGAAAATTCAAGTTGTTCATGCCCATTTGGAGAGAAATGGAACTAAAATGCAATTGCAATCATAGCTAACACAAGAAACTAAGTAAACCGAATTCAACTCCTATTCGACCTTCTATGAAGTATCTTTAGGAGGCTAAGTGATTAAACCTATATTTCTATGGCTAATCTAACTTAGATATTTTCGCGCACAACTTTAGTGGTTTTGGAGTCTCGCCCTATGTCTAGGGTCGATGTTCAGGACTTATGTCTAAGTCTTTTCCTCTATTGCTTTTGCGACATCCACCTTCCCTTAACCCTTTCGGTATTAAGTTCAAGCTTGACAAGCAACACTAGTTGACCAACTACGTTTACCCAACATTAATTCAACAAAAACAAACAAAGTTCAAGTGTTAACTAGATTGTTTGTACTTTTAAGCTTTACATCTTTCCTCTAAGGCATTCACCAACTTGAACCCATAAGGAAAATTAGCTCATCATTGCAAAAGTAAAAAACAAAGCTTTAAAGTAATAAAAATGCATAACTGAGAATGAAAGAAAGAATAGATAAAATTCTAGAATGTATAAATAAAAATAACTTAACCAAAACTTAAAGAACATAAACTAGAATAAAACTTTGGTAGAGAAAATTAATTCGAATAAGCTGGAAATTTTATTAAGAACGAAGAACTCAACGCCGAAAATATAATGAAACTTAAACAAATAACTTGAATCTTGAAATACAACTAAATGAATGAAAATACAGTAGCAACTAACTTCCTAAAATAGAAGAAAATAACTTAAATAAAACAGAAAATAAATTCTAAGAAATGGAAAAACACAACCCCTTTTTCAATTCTTACTCAATCGACTCAACTCCACTTTTTTTAAAGGGAATTGAGCCTTCACTTCCTTCAAATTTCATTGAGGAAGCATTGAGTTGAAAGGGGCTGAAAAACTTATAGCATACATAAATGTGCTATTTTTAGGCATAGTTTTTGGCTAGTTTTGCTATGATTTCGTGTGCTTTCATATATTTTTATGTTTATTTCTCAGAAACCGAGCATTTGGAGAAAAATCGAAGAATCGTGAGATAATTGGACAAATTTGAGCAACTTAAAGCGATAATTGAAGATTCAAGCATTGAAGAAGAGGAACGAGGCTTTTGGACATGAGGGCATAGCATTGCAATGCTCCTTAGAGCGTTGCAACGCCATTTGAGAAGCCTTTCTGCCTTGAAGAACCGCAAGCATAGCATTGCAACGTTGTATATAGCGTTGCAACGCTACTCAAACATATTTTTTCCTTCTTTATAAAATTTGAAGGGACAGCGTTGCAACACTGTCTTAATTCTATAAAAGGGAAAGTTATATTTCAAGCAAAAGGGAGTCGTTTTGGAGAGACCTAAACCCTAATTTCGATAGAGGCAGTATTTGAGAGGTTTAGAGAGCACATTGGAGAGCTAAGGAGAAGACTCAAGGCTCGGGATCGCGGGACATCACGTCGGGAACAAGTGTTGGCATGCGTCGTCCAGTTTTTCTCTTTTCCCTTTCTCTTGCTTTCTCAATTTTAGGATTTAGTGGATTGAAATTGCATGTAGTTGAGTGCTTAGACTTTTTAGTTAATTGTTTGATTGTACAAAACTATGTTTTGATTTATTGAATGTGATTGTGACGTTTTTTATGCATATTGATTTAGTATTCTTAGCTATTGGCCATAGCTTTGTATGTTAGGTTAAATTTAGCTTGAGAAAGTAAATTTAACCAAGAACTTAGATGCATAACTAGGATTAATCTATTGCAAGATAATGAATAAGTTAAAACTAGAAGTCAATAAAAGAATTTCATAATGCCATGCTTAGTTGTGAAAATAGACCGAATGGTTGATTTACCTCTTGCATGAGTTCAATTGGGCTCTTGAGAGTCAATTGAATATTTTCGTAATTCTTGACTTAGAACGATTGCATGATTCACAATTCAATAGTCAATTTCATAGTCGGGCTTCACGAATATCAATTAACGAATGTCCCTCTAAAATTGGACTCCAACTTTGTAAATAATAGGGTAGATTTTATGCTTTCAAACCAACTCCAAATTAGTTCTTCTCTAAATAAAATTAGGCACAATTAATTGCAGTACTTAATTAAATTTAAGAACTCCAATCCCTATGGATGACCCTGGACATTAATATTGCAAAATACTTAAAGGTCTGGTTTTATAAATTTAATCTTGATACGACCTTCGACAAGTCACCTATCAAAAATAGAGGAAAAAACAGCAACAAAAGAAGAATAAAAAATAGCAGCCTGAACGTATGTTTGTGTGAGAAAAACCCCTCTACTTTGCATCCGTTTCTTCCTTCTTTTATAGGCTTTATGGGCTAGGGTTTCCATATTTGTTCATGTGCAGCTTGGGTCAACTTGCCTTGCTGAATTTGTGTGAGAAAAACCCATCTAATCCCGTATTTAGTGCGTTTTCCAGATTTTTACAAAAATGCAATTGCATTTCTGTTGCATTCTTCAAATTCCTACACAAAAAAAGTGTGGTTTTCATTTTCTTTTACTTTCTTTTCTCCACCTACTTAATTTAAAAGGCTTCCAACAATAATTCAATTTAAACCAACTTTTTGCTAGACCTTTTATCTAATAACACACATAAAATAACAAGAATAACAAAGTATAAAGGCCAAATAAATCTCATAAATGAGAATTATTAGTTTGCTTGCCTAAAGGACTAAGTTTGGAAGTTTTGATTAAATTTTAGTGTGTGCAATACTAAGCGTTGTCCTCTTTGAAAATTCTTTTAGGTGGTGCTAAGAACTTCTAAGGGGAGGTTGGGATGCTTTGGAAGTGTCTAATTACTGTTACTTAAAAATGTAAGTAGCCTATTTGGATAACTCCTTAATGCTTTGAATATGGAGTTCATGGATTTGGTAATGCATGTATGATTGCATGATTATAAGTATGTTCTTTTAAGTTTGTGCTTGAGCATGATGGTCGTTGGATGATATGCTTAGTAGATTTCTCAAGTAGGAAGCTTACTTTGTTATACCTTAGCATGGTGTTTAAAGGGGTTTGACGATTGTTTGGTTTGGGTTGCAATATTCTTGATTTTTGGTATGGTTTTCAGAGGGGTCGTGACCATGTGTTTATTGCTGTAAGTAGTTAATTTGGAACCACTTGTTAGAGCTTGGTTATAGAAATGAGCCTTGGAATGCATGAATGGCTTTGACTGTAGTTTCTCTATAAGCGTGAATGTATGGATAGTTGATTTAAACAAAATGAACATAAGAGTTTGGGCTGTTCGAGATGTTTGGTTAGCTGCAGAGTGCATAATACTTGAGCTATTAGACTGAATGGTTAAGTAGGGTCTACTTGAGATGTTGGGGTGTTTAACTGAGCACAGAATGCCTGAAACACTTGAATGGTTGGCTGGGTTTAGTTCTCTTGGTTTGTCGAATGAGTTGACTACATGCAAGATACTTGACATGTTGGGTTGGCTAGTTGACAATTTACAACACCTTAGAAGTGTACAATGTTCATGGTCACTATTCATCTTTCGTGTGTTCAGAATGATGCTAGTTGACTTGTTATGTTTAACATGTTTTAGTTGGGTCTTAATGTGGATGGGAGGATAGCGTCCGATGTGGTTCCTAACGCGTTTAGGGAGTCAGCTTTGGAAGAAACTGTTTAGGGCTATATGCTGCTAGCAACTTCCTAGAAAAGGAAAAAGTTGGTTGCCTTCGTGCTGGCCTAAGAGGTAAGTAGTCATTCGAACTTGCTTGTTAAGATCTTGTATGCGAGGAATGTGTGTGAGGCACGCTGAGCTTTTTTATGTATGAGGCATAGATGTTGTGAGATAGTATGGGCATGAGGTTGCTTTCCCTTTTTGCTTGTGCTAGATTAGGGGGCAATTACCCCATTGTATGTCGGTGATTTGTGTTTCGCTTGACTATGTATGAGGCATAGATGTTGTGAGATTGTATGGGGATGAGGGTTGCTTTCCCTTTTTGCTTGTGCTAGTTTAGGGGGGCAATTCCCCCATTGTATATGCTTGTGAACTTCGGGCCAGGTTGTGGGTGTGGTTCTAACATGATGGGTGGATTTGGCATGGTAAGTTACCTTGGAGGTTTCAAGAGTGTTGCAAATGAACAAAAGTCCACTAAGTTAGTGCCACATACCCTTTCCTTTTTCCCTGTGCGAGCATGTATTCTTAGGATGTTGTGAGATAGGATGGGCATGAGGGTTTCTTTCCCTTTTTTCTTGTGCTATCTTAGGGGGCAATTCCCTCATGGTGTTTAAAATGAGGGTTGTTTTCCTTCATTCGGTGTGCTAGCTTATGGGTGATTCCCCACCGTTTTGAGCATGAGGGTTGCTTTCCTTCATTGCATTGCGCTAGCCAAAGGGGGCGATTCCCCCATTGTAGGCATGAGGGTTGCTTTCCTTCACTGCATTAGACTAGTCTAGGTTACATGACTCGCAGGTATAGCACGAGGCTATACCAGAGAAGGGTGGGACTTGGAGTAAGGTGAGTGGGCACTTAGCTAACTGAAGTGAATGTTTAAGTTTGAGCAAAAGCCTGTGAGTTAGGGCAGAGCTCTTCTTTGTATGGTTTTGAACTTTGGACCCTTAAGTGGCCTGCTTACTGAGCATGTTTATACTCACTCTTGCTACTTTGTTTGTGTCTTCGCAGATGGTGCACAACCACGAGGCGGGTGGCGGCAATGACTTGACGAGGCTACGGAGACACCACCAGAAGTTCTTTCCTTGTGTTTAGTGTTTAGTTTTGTGTCATCGTCCTGTATCATGTGGTTGGATTGTAAATTTGTAGTTTCTCTTGTTTCTGTGTGTTTGATAGAATTTCTTAGTTCTCGTGTCTGTTGTGGGTTGAACTCAGCTTGTTATCGTAGTCTAGTGGATGCTGTGAATGGTTCCTCTGGGTCATAAAAGTGTTTTTATGTCTCTTTTCAGGTCCTTAGAAAAATTTTGGTTTCCTTGTAGTTACGTCGTTATGCTATCAAAATTTCGGGCATGAACGAGATAACTCAGTTGTGCTTCTGCATTAGTCTGTTCGGGTTTTAGGGTCGTTACACAAATAACCCATAAGTCAGAATAACAAAGGTAAAAACTATCTCTTACCAGCACAATTAAATGTCAAGGGTATTATTGAAACGAAACTTTAACGTTTTCCATCCAAAACTTAATGGTAAGGGCATTTTTTAACGTTTTTGAAAGGTTGGGGTTCTTTTTGAAACTTTTGAAAGTTCAGAGGTATTATTGAAAAGAAACTTAAATGGGTTTCATCTGAAACTAACGGTAACGGTATTTTTGAACATTTTTTAAAGATCATAGGTTTTTTTGAAACTTTTTAAAGTTTAGGGATATTATTGAAACAAACGCCATAGTTTAGGAGTATTTTCTATAATTTAACCTTTTAGTTTTGAGAATCACTAGGTATCATGTCATATATAAATATCAAATTATTATATATGTATGCAATGTATGCCAATAAAAGTTTATTTAATTGTGTTAAATACCTTGTCTTTTTTAATTAAACTAGATGCTAGCTCATTTAATATGGTAGCAAAAATCATATGAACATATTTATTATTATTATTATTTCCAAAAAAAAGAAAACACTTATAGAAACACAATGGAGGATACACAAGTGAGATTTGCCTATATAATGTTCATATAATTCAAATATTATTTATAGTGGGTTTTACGTTAATATAAAACCGGCTCAAACTGAAGTTTGGTGCTATCACAATAATATCGCCTACTCAAACAAAATCGCTCATTCCATTGGACACAGTTGCCTAAAACTAAGGCATTGCGAGAGCTTCAAAAAGTAAAGAAAGATTAGAAATTTTAGCATAACGTAAGACATTGGAAAATCAAGAACGGAAATATATGATCAAGTAAAGCCAAAAAGGAAGATGAAGAGGAGAGGAAGAAAGAAATCAATTTGAAGAAGTAGAACATAACAAAAGTTTGCATTTTCAAAAGGAAAGAACATGCTATATTTATAGGAAAATGAAACTACTTATAGATGTTTTTCGGTTGGTCGTAAGTTTCCAATTAGTTTGACAATTGTTAATTATATCTTTAAACTTATTTACAATAACTGTTTTGAATAATTCATTGTTATAACTCATATAATAGAATATAATATTTTAATTTTGAAAATCACTAGGTATCATGTCATATATAAATATCAAATTATTGTATATGTATGTATGCATCACTGCTATTACAACATTGTTGTAATTAGACATCATTGTGATTCATTACTATTACAATAACACTAGTTTCAATAAATTTTAAACCAAGAAAATTGAACAAAATGATTGAGGACACATAACAAGTGAACAATGACCATAAAAAAATTCAAGAAGTTGGAACACCATAGTTAAGGTTAGGGATGTTCACTAGGCAGGGACGGTGATGACTTCCCTTGTATCTGTGAATGTTGGGATTTATACCCTAAAGCCTCGTAATTAATGATTTATTTAATAATTAATAATAATTTTGATTATTTTATTATCCATTACATGAAAAATCTAAAGTTATTAGTGTAATCTTGAATATTATGTGGTTGACATACGGGATGATTATGTTCAAGAAATAACCTAAAGGGTCATAGTATATGGATAAGGTTTGGTGCTTTATCTTAATAACACTATTGATACAGCCCACTTTTATAATAGTTACAAATGATTTGATCCAAATCGTTCATGTGAAGACATGTGAGTTGGGGTATCTTATACAATGAGATTGTGTAAGACTAGACCATGAAATATTTAATCTTTCTTTATAAATCCATTAATTGAGAAGATTAATATTTCATCAAGATATAATATGTGACCCGATCTTAATCCTGAGTGAGTTATGAACTCCTGCCTGTGAGGACTTGTCCTTTGATCTGCATGGGTGAGAGTGGATTTTGTAGCCGATTCAATACGCCTACCATTTTGAGGACTTTACCAAATATCAATAAGCCTACCATTTTAAGGACTTGACCAAATATGGAGTTGAGAATATAATCTCACAAGATGAAATTCACTTCTTCCCATATAGGGTAAGTAGATGAGTAGTTCTCTCATGTGTTGATTTTGGGACTTGAACAATGGAGCCCCACCCTATCACTGGCCCAAGAGGGACTTAGTTTACGGTTGGATCATAAACAAATTGTTCATTAGAGAATCAGTGGTACTTAAGGTGCAAGATGTAATTACAAGGGTAAAATGGACTTTTGACCCAGTTGTAATTAAGGATCAACTTGCATGTAATTGTTATATCCATGGACACAACTTGTCTTACAGTGCATAAGAGTGCAACTCTAGGTCTATAGTGGAGTGACTTAGAGTTGATGAATGAAAATTAATTGATTAAAGAGTTTAATTAATTTTGTATCATTGAAACTTATAATTTGTAGGTCCATAAGGTCCCCTTGCTAGCTCAAAATAACACTAAATGATCAATTTAGTTGAAAGAAATTTTTGAAATATTCAAATTAATATTTAATATATTAGATATATTAGATATAAAAGAGAAAAATATATTTATTGTATTTGATACATTAAATCTTAAAATGATTAATGTATATTAGATATATTAAAGAAAAATATATATTTAAAATTTGAATGAGATTCAAATAGGCTAAATATATATTGTAGGAGATTTGAATGAGATTCAAATAAGTATAATATATATTTTAAGAGATTTGAATGAGATTCAAATAAGTATAATATATATTTTAATATATTAGATATTAAAATATAATATTTTAATTATGGCAAAGAGTCTCTATAAATAGAACCTTTGGGTTGAGCCATGAGACACACATCTCCTCAATAGAAAATTAGAGAATTGTCACTAGACCTTTTCCTCTCAAATCACTTGTCGATTTTCTTTTAAAAGGCTCCCCAAACCTTGGTCTTGTGTTCGAGTCGTAACAAGGAAGACTTTGTAGATCAAGAGATAAAGACCAGCCTAAAATATCTCCATATTTACTTCAAGTAAGTTTGCTTAATCTTATTTTTTTAGTTTAATTTCAAATAAAATCAAAGACGATCCAACGCTTTTGCTGTGGAGTGAAACGCTCATTCCTTCAATTGGTATCAGAGTGAAGTCTTTGATTTTTATTTAGAATTAAAGTTTAGTAATGGTGGGTATTTTAATTTATCATATATGTGATATGTGGTGGTTTGCAAATTGACTGTTTAGGCTATTTGACATTTGATTTACGCTTTGATTATATCAAATTGTAAAACCCATTAAAGGTTAGGGTCCTTTGTAATCTTTATTTTTCAAACTTTTGTAAATTGAAAGTAAAATTAGCATTGGCTTCCACGTAGTTCTTCAAATTTTGTGTGGTTCTAAGTACGTTGTTCACACATACTTCAATTTGAGGAAGAAGACATGCTAGATATGTTTTTGTGATTCATGTTGTGCACACAGTTCACTTTAATGAACAATTACATGAGCAATTACGTGATAAGATCCTTATGTGAGTAAGAAAGAAGCAATTGTTGACACTTCAATATTCGCCATTGGGACAACACTCGCAAAGGAAATTGGAAACCCAGACTCAGTGAAAGCAAATCAGACGGTGTTGCCGGCAATTGAATTTCAGCCAAATGAGGTGTGAGTCCAAGTTTTGCCGGCGGTGATTAAATCCGATTTGTGCATTATTTCCAAGCGGCGGCTAGTGATGGAAGGGTTTCTAAACCAAAATTTTAGGTGCTCAACAAAGGAAAGAAATTGAAGACCAAAATATGTCTTAAAAATTTAAATTTTGTAATTTTGAATTTAGTCTATAATATCTAGGGTATGTCAAAGATGCTGGTCAATTTTCTAATTTTAATTTAATTATACATGTAATGTATGTTTTAAATTATTTGATTGTTGCATAAACTATGTCATTTAGATTAAAATCCTACCATAGGTTAAGCATGATCATGCATCTTAATTAATTTTAAATGTAATTGTTATATTTAAAAATTTGATTAGATTGTTTCATAATAGAATTGTGATGTTTTTCCTTATAAGTTTATATTTTCCATATCTTTGAAGATAATCGTTATATTTGGAAAATTAAATTAGGATATTTCCTTTCATAATTGGAATTCATGTTTCCTAATAGAATTAGGATATTTCCTAATGAGAATGGGTTTCCTTTAATTAAAAATATTCTTGATTCTTGTTTTAAATAGTTTAAATTTTGAATTTAATTTATCTTTATTGATTTCTAATGGGATTAGAATTTAGGATAATCTTTAATTTTGTTTTAAAGGGTTTAAAATGGTAGAATTTCAAGATTATCCCTGAAGGGAATTAGTTTTTTAATAGGATTATAAACATTGCTTAAATTCACTTAGGTTCATTAATCTAGTAATTAATAATTAATTAAAAACTAATGAATTTGAAATAAAAATTGACTATAAGAGAATTATGTTTATGGAAGGTTCTGTCTAGATTGTGATATTTAAGCTGACTGAAAGAGAACACCTCTAACTGGCAACTGACCTGAGAGTTGAATTAGTCAATTTTTATTTAATTTCATTAAGCAGGCACATAATGTGATTAGTTTTTAAATAGTTTAATAAACTTGGCAATTCACATTAACATCAATCTAACGAACATAAGGGTTATGAAAGGGTAGATTGAAGACTTAGATGATTAACCTAATTTGTTTAAGTTGTAGAAAATCCTATTTTCAAAATACTTAGTAGGAGGACATATGTCAAAATATCCTACGGCCTCTATTATTGATTAAACATGAGATTCATGTGAGGCCTCGTAGCGATTTTTAAACCGTCCTCCCTAGAAGGTGTTTGCATGGGTTAATATCAGGATGAACTCCTGAGAAAGATAGGATTGTAGTTTTGTTTCCAATATTTGACATACCCTACGACGACACTTGTTGGGATAAAGCTACGTGATCTAAAATGATGGGTCACACGTACAAAGGGCTCATTAAGGTTGTTAATGATGTCCTTGACCAAACTAATGGTAACTAAATATTATAGGAATAAGAGTTATTCTGGTATAATATTTGGTTGAGATTGTCTCAACTTAGTGAAGGAACCTACCCTAGGGTGGCACTTGTTCTAACTCACTAAAGTACCATAGCATTAGAAATGATTTATAGGGTTCATTTTTCAAATTGTTTGATTTCTATGCTTACATTGAATGGATAATTATTTGCATGATGTTAAATTATATATTTTATATATTTCAATATTATGTCAGTTTCTATAATAATTTTAATTTTATTATTGATAAGTCAAAATTAAGAAAATCTTATTACTTGGAAAAGTAACATTAATACTATAATGACAGTGTAAAATATTTATTTGTCTTTATTGAGAAATGTTCTCAAAACATGTTGTCAATGCTAGTCGAAAAGTTTGTGAAGTACATGATTAATGAATCAAAGGTAACGAGATAGCTTATAGATATCTCTTAGTTGACATGTTAGATGTCAAGCTTAGATGATAAAAAACAATGACAACAACATATGAGATGTTGAAGTCAATAGAAGCTAAATTTAGATAATTGTATAAATGATCTCGAATTAAGTATTACAAAAATTCAAGAAAAGAAACCACATGTGACTGAAGCTATCTAAAAGGAAATAGTTCCTAAATTAGCCAGGACAATTATAATGAGAGGAATTTTTGAAATACCTCTATGGGAAGAAAAATATAAATGAAAATAAATTTGATTTACTAGATTTTTGGTGGAGAATAAATAACGTCACCTGGATAGTTGATACAAGATCCACTATCAATATTTATTCTTTATTACATTTCATATGTAATTCTTGTAAAATACTTAACATGTAGAATAGTTTCTATATGTTGGCACCAGGAAGCTCATCTCAGTAAATGTACTGGGAGACATTAAGATGTCATTAAATGATAATTGTTAATTAATGCTGAATGTGGCGATTTATTACCACAAGAAAAATTCAATTTATCAAACTTTGTTACATAAAAGTTCATATAATATGAATTATTTTGAAGTATTAAAGTTTATATTTTCAAAATTGTTTGAAAATACATTCAACTGAATATAAGAACAATTTGTATATGTTAAAATGTTAACATATACTATACAACAAAATACTGAGGTATTGAGGATTATAGAATCCAGAATGAAAAGAAAAATTATTTTCTCTTAAAAGATGCTTGACTTTAGCAGTTAAGGTTCATTAACATCAAATTGAATAGAATGAAAAGACTAGTAAAAGGTAATTCTCTAAAAGTAAGAGTTAATTATTTTACCTATCTATAGATTTTGCATTTCATGCAAGATAGTCATTGGGCCTTTATTGGATAAGACTACAAGGCCAAAGAATACATTGAGCTTACACATTCTGACCTAAGTGGTCTGGTGAATGTAAAGGCCAAATAAAGTCATGAATATTTCATCACTCTCATTGATGATCATTCAAGGTACAAGTATCTTTACCTAATACAACATAAGTCTAAATTTTTTGAAAAGTTCAAGAAAATTAAGGCTAAAGTTGAAAATCGATTGGGTAAATCTATCAAGACATTATGATCAAATCATAGTATAAAGTACAAGAACCTTACATACTGATAGGACTAAAATAGTTCTTCTTTTCTATGCCTAAATCTTGTGATTATAGTGATTTTACGTGCGTAATTTCTTATTTTGTAGGTAAATTAGTCTGAGGAGCATTTTGGAGTGTTTTGCATGTTTTGGAGCTTTTTAGAGCGTTAGGGGTGAATTTGAACTCAACCGAAGGTCATCCGAGCCTTAATTGAAGAAAATGAGGACAAATGACCATTTTGCCCCTGGAGGGAGCGTCTAGACGCTGAAAAGACTCTCAAAAGACGCTGAAGATAGAATGCTCCAAAACATAACAGTGTCGAGACGTTACTTGTAGCGTTGAGACACTGCTACAGTGAGCGTAGGTCGACCGCAGTGAACTCCCCTCTACTCTAGTCTGATTAAGGGTAGCGTCAAGACGCTACCCATCGACGTTGCTTCAAGAATTATAAAAGGATTTTTCCTTTTAGGGATTTTGCCTTTTAGGGTAACCTACCTTCAACCTTCACCAACCGACTTGCAGACTTTCCACTAGAATTCTTTGATAAAAAGAATCTTAAAGAATGCATCTATACAAATAAATCAAAGGGGTTTATATCCAAAGATCAAAAGAAAAAAGGTTTGCAAAATAATAAAGGTTCATTTATGAAATGAATTTTACTATTAGATCTTTGAATATAAGGTTTGATAAAAGTATCAAAATCTATGACTTTGGATAAATATTAATGAAGCTTGTATAGACAAGAAAATCATTAATTGCCTAGTGGATTTTTCTCATGTTTTATGTTGATGATATTTTACTCATTATGAATGATGTAAGATGTCTATCTAACATAAAAAGCTGGCTAAGTAACCAATTCCAAATGAGTGATTTAGAATGACTCGATATATTTTACATGTCCAAAATGAAAATTTTAAGGACAAAATGTTAATTTTGTCTCAAACATCTTATATTGACAAAATTGTTATCAAATATTTGATATTTATGTCTAAGGAAGAATATCCTAAGATAATGTTGAGAGCATATGATTAATTATCTACTCTAAGTGGGAGACAATTAATGCATAAATGAGACTTAACAATTAATATGCAGTTGGTTAGCATATATCAGTTAAACGAATGATATGACCATTGAGTAGAAAATTAAAAACTTTCTCAAATTATCTATGAATAATGAGAAATTTTTGTATATGGAGTAAAAGATTTGATCTTTACAAGATTCACTAGGTCCTACAAAGATTCAGAAAATCTATGTTAAGATAAATTTTTCCCTAAGTGGTGGAGTAAGGTATACAAGTTTATGTTTTTCCTTCTGAAGCAACAAAAAGACTTATATGATTATAATTGTTCCTTAAAGATCTGAAAGGTGTTTCATATATGATTTAGTCTATCATCTTTATTATGACAATAGTGGTGCAAAGACTAATATTAAAGAAATTATAAAACACCAATGTATAGGGAATCATATCGAGAGAGAAAGCATCATGCTAGTGACCAAGATGGTTTTTAATGATAGTTGTTTGGATCTATATAAAAAGACTCTCCAAGCTAAAGTGTTTAAGGGTCACCTAGAATGTCTAGGATTACGGGACATGTCTCATCTTCGCTAGGGCAAGTGGGAGAACATGTTAGGTATAGAGTATGCCCTAGGATACATGTCTCACTAGCTTTAGTGTAAGTGGGAGATTGTTAAGATTTATGCCCTAAAGCCTCATAATTAATGATTTATTCAATAATTAATAATAATTTTGATTAATAATAATTCAAACTTTCTTTTTGGGCTGGTGATTGATCTTCATTATTTTGAGTAGGTTGGACATCTTGAGGTACTTGACAATCTTCCTCGTTTCGAATGGATAGTGCAGCTTGACTCTTGATGGCTTGGTCTCTCAAATTCATCTCTTTACATAATTCAACCATGTAATTTATGGATTGGCGTATCTCAGCCAAATTCTTTCAAAAATTCTTCCAAAATGGATCATCATTATTGTAGGTCTCATGATGTTTTCGTCTTCAGTGGTACATGCTGCAAAATAATGTAAAATAACAAGAAATGGATCTTACAATCCCTCCCTCACGTTTTTTTTTTACTCCCTTGGTAGAAGAAAGACCACTCGTGTTTGCACTCAGAATGAAGAGATACTCTTAAGACTTCTAATTCTCAAACTTCAGCAAGTCTTTTAGTATTCTTATGAAAAACATGCAATAACACTTCAATAAAGCCAAGAATGTGAAAAGTCACAAAATCCTAAAGTTAGAAAACGAATATGGAAAGATGCAATGGATATAATTTTTTTTCTTTTTTTTTTTTCCAACAAGTACAATGAAGAAAAAAAAATGAAGCAAAGATGAGAAGATGAATAGTCATAAGAAAATGAAAGAAGATGTAAGGATTGAAATAAGAAAGGAAAAGATGAAATGGAATGAAAAGCAAGTAAAGATATAATCTGTTTAGAGCCTAAGCTCTGATACCAAATGATAAAGGAACTATCTCAATTACACTTGAAAACTCCCCTTATTCAAGGTGAACCCCCACAACAATAATAAGAAAACCCCATTAACAAGATGATAAGCAACCCCAAGAAAATTAAACAGATTTTACTTGGAAAAGGTGATCGATGATCAAGAAGAAAGGAGAACTTGTTCCTATCTTCTAGATTTCGAACTCTCCACAATCTAATGGATCAAACTAGATTGAAAGTTCTAGACATGCATTCTAAACACAAGAATACAAAGAAAGCATAAATCTTGAGAGATACTAAACTCAAATATGAGATTTCATTCAACTTCAACTTGTTTTCCAATGACAAAATGATAGCCCTATTTATACTAATTGAATAGACACCATGAAAGGACACATCCTTTCACCTATTTAGTCTAAGTTCAGCCCCTAACCTTTCAAATCCATACATGAACCAAATTAAATGTAAATACATGAATTTAATAGGTACATAATGCATTAAAGATATGAATGAATCTGGATTTTTAGATTCATCATGACTCTTGGTTGAAAAGGTGCCTTATCCATCTTGAAAGGATGCAACTCTTCACTTTGTGTAGACACCTTAGCTTGGAGGTGAGAATTCAATGCTTCTTGAAAACTTTTAGCTCTAGCTCTTGTCATTGGACCTTGTGGCATAATGATTGCCTCATGATTAGGTTCAATTGGAGATGACTTCCATTGACTTTGAGTATGAGCTTCATTGAGCTGGTTGAGTTGGTTGAGCTGGTATTCTTCGTGTAGATTTCTCTCATGGTCTCCTTGGCCATTTATTCTCTTATCATTTTATTTGCAAAATAATATTATCCATTATAAGAAAAATTCAAGGTTATTAATGTGACATACGGGAGGATCATGTTCAAAAAATAACCTAAAGGGTCATAGTATATGGATAAGGTTGGGTGCTTTATCCTGGCAATACTATTGATACGGTCCATTTTGTAATAGTTACAAATGATTTTATCCAAATCGTTCATGTGGAGACATGTGAGTGTGGGTATCTTATACAATGAGTTTGTATAGAACTGGGCCACGAAATATTTAATCTTTTTTTATAAATCCATTAATTGAGAATATTAATATTTCATCAAGATGATCATATGCGACTCGATCTTAATCTTAAGTGAGTTATGAACTCGTGCCTGTGAGAGCTCGTCCTTTGATTTGCATGGGTGAGAATGAATTTTGTAGCCGATTTAATAAGCCTACCATTTTGAGGACTTGACCAAATAGTGAACTGAAAACATAATCTTATAAGATAGAATTCACTCATTCCCATATATGATAAGTATATGAGTAGTTCCCTTAAGTACTGATTTTAGGACTTGAACAATGGGGCCCCACCCTCTAACTGGCCCAAGAGGGACTTAGTTTATGATTTGATCATAAACAAATTGTTCATTAGAGGATCAGTAGTACTTAAGGTGCAAGATGTAATTACAAGGTAAAACAGACTTTGACCCAACTGTAATAACGAACAACTCGTAAAGGATCGACTTTCATGTAATGGTTATATCCATGGACACAACTTGTCCTACAATGCATAAGAGTGCAACTCTAGGTCTATAGTAGAGTGACCTAAAGTTGATGAATGAAAATTAATTGATTGAAGAGTTTAATTAATTAATTTTGTATCATTGGAGCTTATAATCTGTAGGTCCATAAAGTCCACTTGCTAGCTCAAAATAACACTACATGATCAATTTAGTTGAAAGAAAATTTTGAAATGTTCAAATTAATATAAAATATATTAGATATATAAAATATAAAAGAGGAAAATATATTTATTGTATTTGATACATTAAATATTTAAATGATTAATGTATATTGGATACATTAAAGAAAAATATATGTTTAAAATTTGAATGAGATTCAAATAAGTTAAATATATATTATAGGAGATTTGAATAAGATTAAAATAAGTATAATATATATTTTAGGAGATTTGAATGAGATTTAAATAAGTATAATATATATTTTAATATATTAGATATTAAAATATAATATTTTAATTATGGCAAAGATTTGTCCTAAGTCTCTATAAATAGGACCAGGTTGAGCCATGAGACGCACATCTCCTCAATAGAAAATTAGATAATTCTCTCTAGACCTTTTCCTCTCCAATCCCTTGTGGATTTTCTTTCAAAAGACTCCCGCAAGCCTTGGTTCTGTGTTCGAGTCATAGTCAGGAAGACTTTGTGGAGGAGATAAATACCCGCCTAAAATATCTCCATATTATCTCAAAGGTATGTTTTGCTTAGCCTAAAATTATTTTTTGTTTAATTCTAAAATAAAATCAAAATCGATTACAACGCTTTCGTTGTGGGTTTAATTCGATTATTCCCTTCAGTGAAATCCTCCATTTAATTTTATGAGGATCAAGGTGCGGATTCCCCATGAGAAATTCGTGGGGATGGGTTCCTAGGAAATTGTTCCTTATTTTTTTTTTCAAAAATAAATTAAATTAGATGAATTCTTTTGAAATTTTTTTAATTAAATAGTTAATTTTTCACTACTAATTTCATTTAAATGGTTAATTCTCCATGGATAATCTCCATTTAAAGAGAAACTTCTTAAACCTTCTAGTAGAAACAAAAAAATATTACCTATTAAACTATTTAATTATCCATATAAATGGTCCAAATGTTCAACATATGGTTCAACATATCAAATTATCTTAAGTCATTAAATAATAAAATTTAAAATATATATATATATATATATATATTAAAAAAAAGGCAAACAAATTGGGGTGGGGTGGGGACGAGGGCGAGGAAGTTTAGATCGTAGAGATTTCTTCCCCCCACTCCCTCCTCCTCTGTTCCCCAGAAAGAAAATAGGCGTTCCTAGTTAAGGCGTGTGAGGTAGAAACAAGGGCTTATATAATGCAGAAGAGCAAGAAAGAAAGAAGAAGAGATTAACCAACCTACGAAGAGGAAGAAAGAAGCCTTAGGCCCTTAGCTGAAGCAAAAGGGAAGAAAAGAGAGATTATATTTTCAAGGGAGGAATAAAATGAGAAACACATAGTGGAAGAAAATAGGAAAAATTGAAGAATGAGTGAAAGCTTTTGTGTGAAAAGAATACAAGGGATGGATGGCTTTGTAAAGAGGAGAGAGGAATGACTTGTTTACCTAATGTGTAAGAATTTGAAGAGAATGAATTATTTAATTGTGGGAATTAAAGAGAGAAGAGTTTTGATTATGTTATGGGTAAAATTTAGCTTGGGTCAATTGAACGACCAACAGGGAAATGTGAAATGATATGGCCTAAGATCAAGCAAAGGAAAGTCAAGGCCCAACCTAAACAAGCCAGGCTAGGTCTAACCCATTGTGTCGATGCTGACTACAGGGGGTTGGCCCAGCCTAGTCGAATCCTTAGGTCGACCCACTGGGTCAATTCTTGGGTCCACTCCCTAGGCTGAGCCTTGAGCCGAACCTTAAGCCAAAACCTAGATTAAGCCTCATTGGTCGCCTTACCCCAAAGCAAGCCAAAGTCCAACTTGCAAGTTGGCCCAAGGTCAGCTAGAGTCAAGGCCAAGCCCTTTGGGTTGAGGTAAGCCCATTCAGCCAAGCTAGGCCAAACTTGAGCAAGCCCAGCCTTGTCCCATCATTTTAAGGCCCTAGGTCGATCCCAAGAGATCAATCCCCTCTAGGTTGAGCTAGACAATTTTCTTTCAGGGATGGTTCAACCTGAAGGCTTGGGAAATGATTCAGCTTTCTAGTGATATTCACAATAACTTTCTTGAATGCAAATGTGATTATAAAAATTCTTCACTAATGGAGTGGCTCATTACCTTCAATAGAAATATGCATTAAGTATACCAATTTTTTTATACAATAGAAGAGAGCAAATTTTGTGAGAAAATATGAATCTATCACATGTTCTTGTTTTTGATGATTTTACTTGTTTTTATTGCAACAACAATATTAAGGATCCCAAGACGAAGGTGGCAAATGATTTTATTTCAGTAGGGTTTATCAACATGTAACGAAAAAGAAAAATCTTGGAAGATGACATTTCAAATGGTCTACTTTTATGGTAGAGTAGGTTATAGTTCTTGAGGATTAGTCAGTAAAGACAATAGGTGCAGCATGCAGGAGCTATGCATTCTTCGAATATCTTGCCAAGGTAAAATTTGTAGGGGTTTTGCCAAAACATTAGAAGAGAGCAATCCCTCCAAGTACTATAAAAAGAGCTTATGACCTTGGTTTCAAATCATCCCAATTCGAAATACTTTAAGCCTAGTATACTAATTCTAGTTGCGTGAGTGGTATAAATCTGTGAGAGTGTTTCTTTGTAATTGGGTTCGGGAGAGAATTATGTGTGATTGTAATTATTTTTCACATAGTAGAGTTTCTTTGTATCCATGGTTTTTTCTCTAGTTTTTTAGTTTTCCACATAAATTCTTGTATTTCTTATTTTGTTGCTTTCTTTTAATTTCTCAATTATTTTCTGCCAATAGAAGTGTGAAGTTTTTTTTCCAGCACAACCAAGGGTGGGAAAATGTTGATTCACATTCAAATGGAGTAGAATTTTGCTCCAACAAAATCCACTTTCCCTTATAAATTTTAACATAGTACGGTAGAAAAAAAATTCATTATTATCTTATAACTTTCTTATTTATCACGATTCAATTAATCTAGAGAACTTTTAGTCTAAGAAATTGAAACATCCCATAAAGTACAAATGCACTTGATCAAAATCATGTCAGAAGTAAGAATGTCTTCGAGAAACTCATAAAAACAGACGTTAAGCTTAGAAATGGCTTTGCAACAAGAAGGATGAGGAGTAACATTGCATTCTCAAATACACCCATCACACATTCTCTTACCTCTATAATAAATAATGTGCCACCTAACAAAGAGAAATCCTTTATTACAGATGGATTGGGTGCCACCACTGCAGTTGCAGCTAGAGATGTACATGGGTTGGGTTGGGTAGGGTTAGTGGGATTTTTTGGACCAACCCGAAAATTCGGGTTAATCAATCCTCCAACCCGCTCAACCCTATTTATGAGAGCAACCCAACCCAACCCAACCTATATATTTTCGGGTTGGGTCGGGCTGGGTCACCAGGTTGTGTTTTTTCTTAATTTATTTTTAAAATTCCCTTTTATTTCCAACACAATATGCATAAAGTCATAAAACTGTGAAAACAATATGTATAAACAAAAATTATAATTTTATAAACACACTAAAAAACAAACTAGAAGATTCAACCTAATAAACTATGCTTGTTAAATTATCACCACAATCTCAAAGAGTAAGCAAATTCATGGACCGAAGACAAACTGACGCTCACAAAATCATATTAGGAAGCTTTTGGCAAAAATATTCATCAATTAAATGCTAAATCAAGCAAAGGTGAAAACCCAAAGAAACAGAACAATTCACACCAATTGACAAACTCATCAACAACAATGAAATTGTGATTTGTGGATCCTTTCTTCCTTAAATACACGATCGATAAATTGACTAATTTGCAGCATCACACATTCCTTTTTTTACTTCATAAATCAAGGGATAATTGATATGGAATTTACCGTTGAAGGCCAAAACAGACATGCCAAGACAAAGATTGAAGAAGACATGGCGTTGGGCAAAGGATAATCGAGAAGATGAGCAAAGTCGAGCGAAAAGGACTGGGGACGAGCGGCGACGAGCATACAAGCGGCAGTAAGCAGAAGGACTAGGACGACTGTGATGAGCGAAAGGACGAATGACTGAGATGAGCGGCTAGCGAAACTGCAGATGGAGTAGGGTGTTACGTGTTACGGAAGGACGCGAGAGAGAGGAGAGGATTAGGACGAAGACGAAGGGCACGATTTAGGGATGGCTAGGGCTTCATGCCTCTTATTTCTTATATATATATTTAAAAAAAAACATTATTTTCGGTTCAGTTCGGGTTGAACCGAGCCAAAAAATGGCTAACCTGAGAACTGAACCGAGAACTGAACTGAAAATTTGATTCTCCTAAAAAATAACCCAACCCAACCCTTACAGTTTAGGTTGGGTAGTCCGAGTTGTTCGGGTTATCGGTTTATTTGTACATCCCTAGTTGCAGCCATGTAAGTTGTCGCTGATGGTGCTAAAATTGCTATGCATATTAGAAATACAAGTGCTAACCTCGTTGTAGATGCGTTCAGTGACTTTGCCACCATTGTTCGTAGAAAATTGAGTGGAAAGGTCTTGAGAATGAGAAGCTCTGTTTGGTTTGTGTGAGAAAGTTGTGGGTTGCAGAGGTTGTTATATAGTGAATGATAGCTTTGCCTTGATTTGACAAGTATCTGTTGGGTAATTTTGTCTAACAATTTTTCAATTCTAGAATCTAAATAGACATTCTAAAAACATGTGTCCTAATTTTAAAACAAAGGATATAATAGGCTTTGCCAAATAGTATCATTGTAAAAGACAATTCCATATTTTCGTAATTAATTTTAGGACAAAAATCAATTTATAATTATATCAATTAAACTTTTTAACTCTCATAAGTGAATCAATTTAGGTCTTCCATTTGAAAATCGTCCATGTATCAATTCTCACACGTGTAATCTTCTTTAAAAAAATCTAGACTTCCATTTGAAAATCGTCTATTATTTAAAACGGATGGTCTACATTGATTCACTTATGAAAGTTTAGAAGTTTAATTGATATAATTATAAATTATTATATGTGTAAACGAACGTTTTTCAAACGAAATCTAACCGTGGATGTAAATTGATACATTTATGAAAGTTCAGAATTTAAATTGATACAATTATTAGTTTAGAGTTTTTATTAATATAACCTCCAAAGATTAGGAGTATATATTGATTTTTGCCCTTAATTTTATTATAATGTCCAAGTAGCATAAACAATTAAGTTCATATTTTAATTATGCTAACATGGCCCCAAAAAAAACCAAATAAATAAAATTTATTCTTCCTCCTACTTTATTTCTTCTTCAACCCAGAAACTGTTAAACAAAAAATCTAATAAGAGTTTCCTAGGCAAGAAACAACAAAATTAATTCTCTTAACTGAACATGAGATGATACATAGAGATAAAATATCATCTCCACAATAAATAATGAGAATAGGTTTCTAATTGCTATCTAAACCCCATACATCAATGTTGAGATTGTAACTTCATTTCCCTAGCAATAGATGGCAACCATTTCTCTCCTCTGACCTTTTTCAGTTTTGCTACCCTTTCTTCCTCTCTTTTAGCAGCTGCTTTGGCTGCTGCTTCTTTAGCTTCAAGCCTAGCAATTGACTTCTCACGCCCATGTTTTCCAGCAGCGATTATATCTCTTCCTTCAATGGCCACGGATTGGATACGCTGCTTGAACTTTATCGTGATAGGAAAAGAGAACAATATTATTAACAAAATGTAGATAGATAAATGATAAACAAGAGAATTTGGATCAATGTGATGATAACCTTCTTCGATTTCTCGTTGATTTCTTTCCCCGGAAGAATTCTTGGTTTCTTTGTGGGACGTTGAAGCTCATCTGAAGGCATTCATATAACAATCAGAGAACTTCATTTGGAATCCATAATATAAAAAACATGAATAACACTGAATCTCGTTCAGAAATATATGCTTGTAACTGGGTGTTCTGATTTAGAACAGAGTAAATATAACATTCTTAAGGTCTTTAAGAAATTTCCCTACTCAAAATGTAATGACCTTTTGGGTAGAGCAGATGCATAAGGTATGTGCCGGTTGCACAATGTATGCTTTTTCTCCATTCCATTTTACAGTGATAGTTCGTCAATTGGTTTTTTAAAATCATATTTTGTTCAGATACAAAAAGCTAGGTACGCTATCGACCCAAAGAACCAAGAGTGATTACAAAACGGACTGCAATTTGCTAATGAAAAACAAAAATATAAGGTTTAAATCTCATTGGTCCCTAAATTTTTAGAGATTTACTTAAACTTTAAAAAGGTCTATTTTAGTCCTTAACTTTATAGAAAATTTGGTCCCTCAATTATTTTTTTACGAATGGATAGTGTGACTTTAAATATGTATAATAACGGTGCTAACGTAGACATGTACATTAACCACACAAGCTGATTGAGATGTGGGCATTGAGTGGAGCAGAAATTGATGGGAGAAAAGAGATCTGGACCAAAATGGTTGCTTTTTGAACGTTCAATAACAAAAATGTATATTTTGAAGGTTTGGAAACCAGCATGGAATAAATCATTTAGACTAAAGTATAATTCGAAGAATGCTCTAGAACAGTTCGAAGGCGGCCTAGCTATTTTCTACAATCCTCCCACCCTCCAGCTTTGCTATTAAAAAATATGATGTATCTTTCTTTCTAAAGCTCCAGAAGCCCCCAACTGCATTTGTCCAGTGAATAATGGACCTCCTTTTAAGGTCCTAACCACAAAACAATGCAGCAGGGCATCCTTGAATTGGAAGAAAAAGAAGATAGAAGCAACTTTCCAATACAAACTTTTTTATTCGTAAAGAGAAAAAATTCATTACAAGTTTACAGCCTATTTTAGCTGACACTCTCTTCGAATTACAAAATTCTCCTATTAATAACTAACTTCCACGTTTTAATAACTTTTTCAAGTTTTCTGGACAGGGCAAGTCTCTCACACAATTCCGGGAGGTTCATTATTGGTAATCTAATGACTCACTTGATACCCTTTTCCCGTCTTTTGATATCCTTTCTCTTCGGAAAGATGAGTTTGTTAGCTGTGTTTGTTTGATCCCCCATCCCTCCTTCACAACTTCAATTTCAGAAGACTCCTTCTGAACAACCTAGGCTTTATCCGCTTTGCTTCCTTTGATATATAAAGTCTGTCTTTTTCCACATCTAGTAACTGGACCATAGATTCTCGGGTATTTTCTCTTGTGAATCCTTCTTTGTTCATTTGATTATTCATTCCAGCCCCCTTCTCATCCCCATTTTCTTTCCATGCTTTGGAACGCTAAAATCCCTAAGAAATTACATTCTTCTCTTGGTTGGTTGTTTGGTGGATTAAGACCATAATCTTTGTTCAAATACCTTCACCAATGGTTTTGGACGCTCAATGGTGTGTCATTGAAAGAGGGCACTTCAAAAGATTTGGATCATATAATATGTTGGTGTCAATTTGCCACAAAAAAGTTGAAATAGATTTCTTGAAATTTTTAGTATTAGTTTAGCTCTGTTCAGAAGTGCTATCCAGAGATGGTGGAGGAGGTGCTTGACCACCCTCTCGCTTCAGCAATAAAGGAGGATTCTTTTGGAAGACAACTTTCTTCATTATTACTTCGAATGTTTAGTTAGAGAGCTATAAGGGATGACTTCCTTCATATACAATTCTCTGTAGGGGATGAATTTTGCTTACAATCTTGGGAGATCGTTATTGTTAATGACTCTCTTGATATCATTCCTCATCTTTACATCCTCTCTAACTACTTCAATAGAAGTTGCTGATCCTTAGTAGCAGTAACCTTTTTTGTGTATGGAAGCCATTTCGATAGTTTGATATTCTCGTGTCCTAGATACAGAGCAACCACACCAATCCATCCCAAAGTTGGCAGTTAAACTCTACTGTAGTGACAATCCTGGGAAGGTCCGAAGATAAAAAGATCAACAGTTTCATAAGCTAGGGCATTCATTATTGACATAGAAGAACCTTTTCCCCTGTTTTTGGATACTGCCCATATGAGTTTGCCTATTCCTTTGTACATAAACCCTGTATCCCACATTTTTTGCTACCCAAGGCTTCGTTAACTCTTCCTATCCAGAGGGGGGAAACCTACAACTTTTAACTCCAATCATTTTTGTAATTGCACCATTTATTTAATTTTTTTTTATATCCATGAGTGTCCGAGCCAACTTGACCATTTATTTGATTTTAGCTAATGGAAAAGTCTTCGAATAACTTTTTTAGCTTGTGTCATGCTCTCTTCCTTATTTTGTGTGTTTCAAGTTACAAATGAAATTCCTTCCCTACAGAAAAAAATAGAACAAATCATTTGACCTTTAATAACACTTAGAAATGAAAGTCCACGATCTTTTAGGAGCTGTTTGGGACACTGAGTAAGTTATAATAACATGGGTTATAATAGTCTATGGGTTATAATAGTCTGTAAAATAATATAATATTATTTAAAATGCAGAGTTGTTTAGTCTAGAGTTATAATAGTCTGCGTTTGAGGTGCAGAGTACTCCACATATTATTATAACACAGGTTATTATAACCTTTGCCCCAAACAGCCCCTTAAAGATTACTTTTCTAACAACTTTAGAAAACCAATTACTTGGATCAATATCATACTTGATAAAAAATACTTTGTTCCACAAAAAGATTCAGTTTCTTGACAAAATCTTCATCTCCTTTAGAAAGAAAAGCTATATCGTGAAAATCTCCATCACCATTAATGAAGAAGATCTATTCCCTATTTGTGAAATGTGAAGTTTCCAACCCCCCAGACCTTGCTAAATGGGAAGGTTGACAGCCATATTTGTGAGGTTTCCAACTCTCTCCTATCCCTCGAGACAGCTTTGGCTTTCTTCATAAGAGGCTGACAAAGTAGCTGGTTAATATCAATCATAAGATCCTGAGAAGGATATCATTTTAGTCTAAACTCCCCCATCTTGTCCAACATTCATAGGCACAGGTTTAGACAATAAAAGGTAGGTGCATTTGATTCTATGTTTCCTTCTTTACACATTATACACCATTTTGTTGACAGGAAGCTTTTGGATATCGTCTTTGAATGATCTCATTGGAACTATTTCATCCTAAACGCAATGGCCAAATGAAAAACTTGATATTCTTTGGGCATTTCACTATTTCAGTTTCCACTTGAAACCGCAACCAATTTCTTCTCTAGGATTCTGTGTGTGGCAATAATTGACGATAGAGAGGATTTCAAACTCTCCTACATCCATCTCTGACTATCCCCTACCAATAAGGAGAGTTATTTTCCATAAACTTCGAGAAGAAAGCCTATACCTGAAGTAATTTAACTTCTAAAAGTTACCTTTTAAAATGTAAGTTCCACAAATCATCATTTTTATTCCAGCAATTGGCTACAGTAAACTCCTTGGACAATGGCAACCAAAAGAGCATAGGGAATCTAGTGCTGACTGGTTAACTAACCACAAATTTTATCAGAAACTTATGGTCGAATTTTCCTCCAACAGCCTCTAAAAAAGTAGAAGTATTTGGGTTAGGTTGAGCTGTATGGTTTTTCTTTCATTTTTCTAAATGAAAGCTGGGTTTCTCATCCCAAAAAAAAATAATAATTAATAATTAAAAATAATAAAAAGTTGGTGGTTTCAGAACACTCATTTGGGTTATAAACTAAACCAATGACCATAATCTTTGAAGTACATATCCTGGAAATATTTATTGATTTCTTCTGAGTTTGCTCGCATTGAAAGCACTACTTCCTTCCTTGGATTCAATTTCACAAATGAGTAATGACTAATGAGAAACTTCTCCCACACAAAATATTATTGGTTCTCTATTTTATCTGTTCTCTACATTTATTAATTAATCATTAAAGGGAGTTCTCAAGAAACATTCACACAGGCACACAATGCTTGCTCAGTCAAATTGACCACTATGATATATACTAGTTTCATATTGGTTCAAGACATCCAAGAGAAGGGGTCCTAAATACAAGCATCAAAATATCACTACTTCTGCCTTCTAACTTCTTGAAATAAGAAAATATAGTTAAACTACTTACCCACGTGATCAAACACAACCCCAACGGGAGCATTTTTAAACAAACGAATTCCACCTTCACTGGGTTTGGAATCATCACAAGGAATAGCTTTGGAATGTTCTACCACCTCTAGAGTAGTTTCCAAAATATTCTCCAACAGCTTCTGTGCCTGCAACAAGTTCATCAGTTATTGTTAGAAATGAGAATGCAGATAGCATCTATATGCAAGGAGAAGTGTGGGAGGCAAGACAATATGTAGCATGCATATTTACACCAAAAAGAAAGTCCACAGTAAAACAGGTTTACACATTAGAAGTGTTGACTGTTGCATTTCTGCTGTTAACGAAGTGTCTTGACCATTCATCCAAGTGGAGAATGAGACATGTCTAATTACAGGCATACAGTTACAGTGTCTAATGTTTTAGCCACCGCATTTGAATGATTAAGAATAATCAAGAGATCTAGAATTATATCATTTGATAAGCCGTATTCTCAATTGTGCTAATTCTGGATTCATTAAATACTTCCAATAAATCGTAAAAAGGAAACGATGTCTAATATGAACAGTCAGTCACCTAAAAGATATAGACTGGCTTCAGATTCAGAGTAGCAACCAATCTTCTGAAGTTCATTGTCATCGAGTAACAAAAAAAATGGAACTCCAAATAGCTCCCAGCCAAACCAAATTAACCAATCAACAGCTCTTGCATATCGAATAAAAATCATAGGAATCACAAAAACATGAACACATTATTCTAGCTTGACCAAAGTCTTGATCATTTAAATAACATTATATTATATCCCAATCATTTCTCGTTCCAACAGCTTAAACTCAAAAGAGCCGCAAACACATTCCAAGGCAAGTAAAAAGAATGAGAAAAACGAAGCAAAGAAGGCTAATGCTTGGAAAGGAGAGATGAAGCTGCAGAGACCTTGATTTGATAATGCTTGGGCGGCTGAGGACCGAGATTAAGCTCGGAATCATCGTCCGAGTTTAAAGCAGTGGTTGCAGAAGTAGCAGGAAGACCATTAGTTAACGACGATATAAACACAGACGTGGTAGTGACAGAATCGATGGCGGCTCTCCATTGGGCGTCGCCGTCTTCCTCTCCGCTGCTGCTTTCGCCACCATAGCCGCCGTTTCTCCGATCACCCATTCCCTTTCTCGAGCCTGGACACGTAATACACATCCGGTTGCCTAATTCGGGTGTTTATTTATTGGGCTTTGCATTGAAAAGCCCATTCCGTTTCTCCGTAACACAGAAGTTTTAGATTTGGGCTATGAACTTGATAATGTAAAAAGCTAGCAAAAGAATTGTGAAAATTTACAAAAACCATCTCCTTTCTTTCTCTATTTTCTTTTTTCATTTTTCTTAAAGAAAAAAAAAACACTAGGACCTTGGCAAGGGTAACAAATAGAAATAATCCACGAAGTTACATGAGACGTCTAAACGTCTTGTTTGTCCTACACAACGCTTCACAACAAAATCATGAGCTACACCATTGAAAGTTCTATTAATTAGAGATGTATAAATAACTCGGTAACCCAAGTAACTCAGACTACTCAACCCAAACCATAAGGATTTGGTTGGATTAGGTTTTTTTCGGTTTGGGTTGGGTTAGAATTTTGGAGAACCGAAATTTCAAATTGATTTTCGGGTTGGCCTTTTTAGGCTCGGGTTGACCCGATCCAACCCAACCAAACCCAAAATTTATATATATATATATATATATGAATTATTTGTGAACTTTTAATGTTTTCATCTAAGATTGTAACAAAAATTAAGATATTATGAACTTTGTAGTTTTATATTTGAATTTTATGTGATTTTAGTTATTAGTTCAAGCAAAAATTATTTTAAATAATTAAGAAAATTATATATAAAAAAAAAAATAATCAACCCATCAACCCTACCTGAAAATATAGGGTTAGGTTGGGTTGCAACCCTTAATCGGGTCATTTGGGTAGCCAACCCGAATTTTCGAGTTGGTCTCGAGAAACCCTTCAACCCAACCCAACTCAACCCAATCTGTGTACACCTACTATTGATATGATGAATATCTAAAAATGAGAAGACTTAGAATCTGTTTGGAATGACATTTCAAGTACTTAAGAAAAAAAAGGTTTTTAAGTGTTAAAAAAGTATTTTTAAATCACTTAAAACGTTATTCCAAACAAGTACCTAGTGGCAAGTTTAAAATCTCTAATAATAATTTCTATCTTAACTCTCCCTAAAAAAGGTCCATTACTAAACAATTAAGGAGGTTTTTTAGTCAATCTCCAAGTTAAAAAGCCAAAGTTGATGTCTTTCAAAGGAGCTTATGCACTTCAACTATAAAGATGTTATTTGACAAGGGAAAGAGGTGCTTATAGCTCTACTAAAACTCGTCCATTGACACTTTGTTTTTTTTACTTTTTCATAAAAAAAAATTAAAAAAAAAAAAAAAAAAAGTTTGAGGGTTTTCTATAAAAGGCCAAATTTGCTCCTTGTGGTGGAAGATTTGACCTCACTATATTGGTTATACTTTTCGGTCACTGCGTGTACAATAGTGTCTATCTAGAAATAAAATGTTCCTTTTGGGAGTTATTGTATGCCAAACAAACCAAGTTAAAGTAATGAACAATTTAAAATCCTCAATTTTCATAATCTCAAAGGCAAACAATAATCCCTCGTTTGATAATCATTTGGTCGTTTATTTTTTAAAATTAAGATTATAAACACTAATTCTACCTATCAATTTCTTTGTTTTGTTATCTACTTTTTATAAATGTTTTTAAAATTCAAGCCAAATTTTAAAAACTAAAAAAATAGGTCCTATTTGATAACTTTTTTTTTTTTTGGTTTTTAAAAATTAAATCTACATATGAATTTTTTTTTTCCTTTTATTATCTACTTTATAACAATGATTTCAAAATCCAAACCAAGTTTTGATATGTTTACTTAAGAAAGATAAAAACCATTGTAGAGAAATCATAAGAAAACAAGTTTAATTTTTAAAAACCAAAAACCAAAAATTAAAAACTAAATGGTTATCAAACGGACTATTGTTTTTTTTTTTTTTAAAAATTTATTTTTAGAGTTTGATCAAGAATTTAAATGTTTCTTTAAAAGAGATGAAAATCATTCTAAATTAATAGTAAGAAAACAAGCACAACTTTAAAAAATAAAAAATAAAATGATTATTAAATAGGGCATAAAATATCAATCCAATTATTTAGAACCCTCACACTGTCTCTCTTAAAGAAGGAAAGTTGAAATTCTACACTCCCATAATAATTTTGCAACTCCATAAAGTATGCATAAAAAAATCACCCTTCTATCATAAGATTATTATTATTATATATTTGATTTTTCAATTGGACCAGCCAATTAACACCCTAAGCTTATAAAATTATGGCAATTAAGGCTTATTATTATGATTCCATTAGGAGTTGGATTCAATTGTAATAATTTCCTAAGTATAGGGTTTATAATTTCAACAATTTTGTATGTACATTGCTTTCAAACTTTAAATGATTCTCAATTAAACTATCAACCTTGTTGTGAGTTTAATTTTTTTTTTTTTTTTTTTTTTGGTTCATGAGTGATTTGTACATTATTTCAAACTATCACTAATAGAGTTACAATAACATATGACTTAATTAAAACAAAAACGTAATATTATAAATTTGGAAAGTATGCCAACATGAGCATAGCTCAACTTGTTGGAACAAACTCTATTAATCTTTATTAACTAAGGATCTATACATGGAAGTAAGCCAAAAATAATGGATATAGATGATTTACTTGGATCCATAAGATCGTATTGTCAAATCTTCTATTGTAGAACCTGCGAGGTTTAAGTCTTCCTCAACTATGCAACTTAGACCAGATGGGCAATACTCTCTCTATTGATGGGAATAGGAGACTAAAGAGGCGTAGTATATTGGGGACCATAATTCTGTATTTATAGACTGATTCTAGAGTTTCCCATAATTCCCTAGGATCAGTGGGCTAGTATCTACTAAGTAGGTCACACTACTAATTGGAAGTTTATGGGCTCTAATTAAACCACTTATTTTACCCATGAATAGCAGTACATATAATTTACCATTTAAATTTGTTATCCATTTAAGAATAAATTTAATTAATTCCAACACAACTCGCATAAAGTATGTATTTTCAACCAAAATGTCAGAGGTTCGAATATCTCACCCCACATATTGTCAAAAAAGAATTGAAAGAGTATAATTGTTTAAACTAAAAGTTTCTAAATGCGATTGTGGGGTTCAAAAGATTTTTTATTTTTTATTTTTTATTTTTGCATTTTTTACAAAAGTTTTTATTTTTAATTTTCGATATATATGAGGTAGAAATTTGAAGCTTGACTTGTCACAAAACTTAACAAACTTACACCACCAACTTTCTTAAATTTTTTATGCCAAAGCTATTAAATGATGAAAGATAAGTCCACATGCGTGCTTCATGATTTTAATTTTGCATGTGTGTGTGTGTATATATATATATATATATATATATATATTTTTTTTTTTTTTTTTTTTTTTCTTATAGAGGGCATACCATATTTATTCAAAAGCCAACCAAGAAAAATATCGAAACGATTAACTATTTATTTATTTATTTTCTGCGAAGTTGAATGATTCAAAAAGTCATGCAATTAACATATATATCCAAAAGCTTTAATAATTACTACCTATTTTAAACTTCAAATAAATACCTCCTATTATATCCATAATATAGTTCTCGAAATCGGTCAACAAAAACCGTCTACACGCTTTATCTCTCAATTAATCCAGACTTCAGTCAACATACACGCTTACATATTGAAAGATTCTAGCTTTAGGTATTTTTGGAAAAAAAAAAATCATTGTACATACTATACACATTTTTTTTTCTGTCACGTCATACCAAAAGATTATTTGTTAATTGAATCAATGTGTCACATGAATAATTAAGTAATAATCCTAACGAAAATATTGATTAAAATCAAAATAAAAAATTTAGAAAGACAATTATAATAGACTAAACTTGTAAATTATTTGTTATGTTATCATATTATAAAATTATATTAAAAAATTCTTTGGTCTTCCTTTAACCCCTATATAATTAACTATTTACAAGTAATTATTGGAACAGGCCTTGATTATATAATTAGGTGAGAGATTAAGGGAGAGACAACATTAATTTAATCAAGCATTTTTCTAAGTCTTTGGTCTTTGTTTCATTAATTATTAAAATAAAAAAGGTGATTTGACCTGGTTTTTCAGGTTATGTGGATTTAGTTTAAAATTCTCTTGTTGGAAAGTGAGAGAATGTTTAGAAAAATTCAAATAATTGAACACTTAAACAAATTAAATTCTCTTTGTTGGCCTCATACGATTCTATTCCCTTACGAGGAAGATTCCAAAAATAGTTGTTATTTGGTATCTTCAAGTAGATTAATTAAAATTTTCTACATGAATAATGCAACATGTTGGATGGGTTAACCAAAAATTGACTTGTCAACCAAATCCTTTGATGTCATAAAAAGTTATTTACTTAAATTCAAGGCTTATATAAATCAGACCTAATATTTGTGCCATTACAAAAAAAAAAAGAAAGAAAAGAAATAGTCTTTAAACTTTGATAATTGAGTTTATAACAAATTTAATTTTTAAACTTTGATTGCCTGAAAATTATTACTTAAAAGTGAAGATTTGACAAAACATTATATAAGAGTATACAAAAATGAGGGTAGGCAAGCCAAAAAACATGATCATTTGAATATGGGCAAGGAAAATTATTTTAAATTCACGAATTTGTTGAATTGTCTACCCCTAATTTCATCCAACTAGCCTACCTTCCTATGTCACATTGTACCAAATTATTACTCATTTAGTCCATTATTAATGCTACAAAGGCTTTTAAGTAACAATATCAAGGATAAGGTCTTATTAGCATAAAAAAAAAAAAATTCAAAGACCTATATAAAAGTTTTTCAAAGTTTAGATGTCTAAATAAAATAATTATCGTTAAAATTTAGAAACTAAATTTGTAATCTAACTTTATTTTTTCAAATGTGGCTTGTGATTACTCATATATTTAAAAACGACAATTTTATTTTTTTGATTTCAACAACATAGTTTTTTCGTATGTATAATAAATTTAGAATGGAATTTGTGTGTGTATATATTTATAAATATATATGATCTATTCTAATATTTTCTTGAGTACTCATCTATTATATTCTAATTAAAATATGAAAGTTAGCATTTGGTTATTTTGGTCAATGTTTAATATCAATATTTGGGATGGGTTAAAATAAGCTAAATGTACCAAACATATAATATATTTTGCATTTTGGTGCACCAGAATACATTTCTGTGTCGGTAATAATTTTTTTAAAAAATATATAATATTTACGATTATCTAGAAAGGAGAAGTGGACTGAGGACAAGAAGATTGAGACAAATAAGAGCCAAGTTGGGTTTGGGACATAATGATAACGAAAAACCCACCTTTGAAAGAGAGTCTTTTTCTCTCTCTTTTTTTTTTTTTAAGTTTCAGCAAAAAGCCCCTCAAAAGCCTACACATTTTTTTGTACTATAAAACAATAACGTTATTATCAAGCTTCCTTTGTTTATGTACATCAATACCCATACAAAAATTGCAAAACAAAAAATAAAGAAAAAAGAAAGAGAAACAGACTGCAAAATTTTTGACAGACTTTCAAAGGCTTACCACCAGCCATGGTGGAGATTATTGATGATGATATTACACACGCCGGCAGCTTTAGTACTCTCTCATCCCTCTCTCTCTCCTCCCTCAAAACCTCCATTTGGCATGCTTTTAGTACCAAAAATTATTCGATAGATTAAAATGATGTGACTAATCCATGCCAATAATATATAATAAAGACTTTAGATGGAATGAGTTCAATCTAAGGTCACCTATTTAGAACGTGCTTTCTGACAACTAAATATAGTAGAGTTGGCAATTTTCTCATGAGATTAGTTAAGTTGTGTGCACAAGCTGTGGCCTAGATACTCATCGATATAAAATAATAGGTTAAATTACACATTTAGTTCCTGAACTTTGATGTTTGTATCTATTTAGTCCCTAAACTTTCAAAATTACAAATTTAGTCTGTGGACTTTTGAATTTTTTAAAATTTACGGGTCTAATAAACACAAACTTAAAGTTTTAGAGTTCTATTAGACATCAATTCAAATTTATATATAATAGATCAATTAATTTTAAAAAATTTCGAATTTGACAGGGACCTATGACACAAAATTGAAAGTTCAGAGACTTATTAGACACAAAATTGAAAATTTAGGGACTTATTAGACACTTTTGAAAGTTTAGGGACCAAATAGACACAAACCTCAAAGTTTAGGGACTAAACTTGTAATTGAACCAAAATAATAATAATAAAATAATGTGACTAACAGGTTTTTGAACTAATTTACAAAATATTTAATAGGTCTTTAAATTTTCAATTTTGTGTCTAATAGGCTCCTCAACTTTAAAAGTATTATATACATCTTTGAACTTTCAATTTTGTGTCCAATAGGTTTCTTAACATATTCAACATTTTTTTAAAAAAATTAACGAATCTATTAGATTAAAATTGAACTTTGACGTGTCTAATAGGACACTAAACTTTAAATTTGTGTTCAATATAGGGTCATGAATTTCAAAAAATGTCGAATAGATCAATGATCTATTAAACATTAAAATTGAAAGCTAGAGGCTTAATTACACATAAAATCTAAAGTTTGGGGACTAATTAGACAATTTTAAAAGTTTAAAGATCTATTATTTGAGGCAAAATTGAATGTTCAGAAACCTATTATACACTTCTAAAATTCAGGGACCTATTTGACGAAAATTTATAGGTTTAGAGACTAAATTTATAATTTAACAAATAAAATAATCACCCAATAATGTGTCAAAGTAAATGGAATGAGTAGTATTAGAAATTTTTTTTGCAAATTTGTATTTTGAATTCATACTACTAATTATTAAAGGGCAGATAGATTTTTAACTTATCGAATGGTTATTAGAAGACAACTATATAAAGTATCATGGTAGGGTTGAATAATTTATAGTTGGATAAAGTGTAGAGAGAAAAAGAGAAAGAGTGGATGGACAGTTGAAAGGTAAACAAAACCCACTAACTTATGAATGATCTCGACATTTGTTAACCTTTTCTCCTACACTTTCATCATCTTTTGTCAGACACACCAATTTCTCCAATTTCCAATTAGCCCACCTTCTCCACTTCCTCTTTCCCACTTTCATGGTTTTTCAAATCAAATCCATAAATTTTTTTTTGCAGTTTCATTTCGGAGGTTTTTTTGTTAATGGTGGGTTTGGTGTGAAATTTTATTATTAATGGATACCTTGTTCAGGCTGGTCTCTGATCTTCAATCGTCTGATCAATCTTACAACTCTAGCAGAAACTCGAGCAGCAGCTCAAAGAATTCTGCTAATCAGAATCCTTTCTACCTTCAGCCACAACCAGAAGAATGCTTCAACAGCTTGTTCATGGAGGACGAAGATCATTTCTCTGCCTCCTCTTCTTCAAAGCATCATCATCATCATCATCACCATTGTTGTCCCGATCAACTCCAGCCGTTTCAATGTTATTCCACCACCACGGCTAGTACTACTTCCACCGGTTCGGTTATACTATCCTTGAATTCAAAAGTTTTTTTTTTTTCGAAGATGAAGGTTTAAAAGTTTTAAACTAATGAGTTACCGTATCGAGATTTCTCTCTCTTTTAGGCCAAATTCAAAAGTTTAACTTTATTGTTTACTTGGCACTAAACCTAAAAATTAAGGCTCCGTTTTTTAAACAAAAGCAAAGAAACTCACAAATAGAAATAATATTTATAAGTTAAATATTCAAAAACTAAAAACCTAATGATTATCAAATGAGAGCCTAAATTGATAGAGTTATAGTTATAATGTAATTTATTAACTCTCTAGAATATAAGTGGTACAATTAATTTTTTAGATGAGCACTCTCATAGTTAAATTAGACTACTCTTCCCTGACATCTTATTATTAAGTTTGGGTGTATCTACTCCATTTTGTGGCTAAATTCAAACATTTTCATTATTGAGTTTAGATAGTAATTAAGTGATAAATTTTGAAATTTTCTCAATTTTTCTTTTATATTCTTAACACTCTTCCCACTCCTGGGTTTAAATGGCCCAACAATTAGTGATTATCTATATTGATGTGAGAGGAAATGGCAGTATAAGGTTCGAATATAGACCTCCTATTTTAATCATATATTAAACTCTACCTACTGAACCTAAACGCTTAAACGATTGAGTTATTGAATATTTTAATTTTCTTGTATTCATATACTTAATAGGCTGCCTAACACTTTCGAGTTGAAATGGCCGCCTAACAATTAGTGATCATCTATATTGATGTGAGAAAAAATGATGATATAAGGTTGGAATATAGGACCTCCTACTTGAAGATATCACATATTAAACTCTACCACTAAACCTAAAAGCTTAAACAAATGGGTTATAAATATTTAATTTAATTTTATTCATATTCTTAATAGGCACTACTACCCCGATCGATCAATGGTTCACCCCTTTCACTGGAGACCTGAACTTCGAATTCTCCGACGATTGGGCCTCTACATTACTCCTCCAAACAGCCATTGCCATTGTCGACAACAACAGTTCTCGAATCCAACAATTCATGTGGATGCTCAACGAGCTTGGTTCTCCCTACGGCGACATTGATCAGAAGTTGGCTTTCTACTTCCTTCAAGCCATGTTAAGTCGCGTCACTGACTCCGGTGACAGGTGCTACCAGACCTTGGCAGCAGTGTCGGAGAAATGGTCTTGTTTCGAGTCGATGAGAAGAATGGTGCTGAAGTTTCAGGAGGTGAGTCCATGGATGACGTTTGGTCATGTTGCTTCAAATGGTGCGATCATGGAGGCTTTTGAAGGAGAAAAGAAGTTGCATATAATTGATATTAGCAACTCCTTTTGCACTCAATGGCCGACTTTCCTGGAAGCTCTAGCAACACGGTCAGACGAAACTCCGAACCTCAGGCTCACAACGCTAGTCGTAGCCAGATCGGACGGAAGCATACGGGCTCATAAGGTTTGAAAATTTCACTGCGTAGCATAAATTTAATATATATTTTTTAAAACATAACTTCTTATTAACAAATTTATGTTATATACATTTGAAATGCTAATTTTCTTTTTTTTAATGTTTAGTTCCTGTAGTTTGGAGGTTTCTTTTCATTTTGTCCTTATATGGATAAATAAAGTTTCAATTTAGTTTTCTTTGTTTTAACATTTTTTGGTAAGAAAAAGTAAACTTATATAGCATGATACTTAGTTGACAAAAATTTAGAGAAAGATTGAATTATATCATCTAAAAAAGAAAAACTTCTAATCCTCCAAATTTTTGTTCATTGACTAAATATTATACATTGACCATATTTAACATAGTAAAATTAAAATAATGTTAAAAAGTTGGAAACTAAATTAAAACTTTTTAAACAATAAACACTGAGTAAAAACTAGCTACAGACAAAAACACACTTTGAACCTACATTTAGTACTTATTAATTTTTCAATATGTCATAACTTATCATTTTTTAGCAACACATAGATTAAATATGAGTTGGGTTATGATTGAACCTCGTTTTGTAAAATTTTAAACTTTCTTACCATGTTTGAAAATAAAATAAATTCTTACACCATTCCATTTATGTAAATGCCTTTCAGAAGGTGATGAGAGAAATTAGCAGAAGAATGGAGAAATTCGCCAGGCTTATGGGGGTTCCGTTCAAATTCAAAGCAATATTTCACTCCGGCGATATTTCAGACATAAATTTCACGGAATTAGGCGTCAAAGACGACGAAGCCATCGCCGTCAACTGCGTCGGCTCGTTGCGCTCCGTCCGGCTGGTCGACAACCGCCGAGATTTTCTGATATCGCTGTTCGGAGCTTTGCGGCCGAGGATAATCACGGTGGTGGAGGAGGAGGCGGATCTCGACGGCGACGGCACTGGTGGCGTGGACTTTGTCAAAGACGTTCAAGAGTGTTTACGGTGGTTTAGGGTTTACTTCGATTCCTTGGACGGAAGTTTCCCGATGGCCAGTGACGAGCAGTTGATGCTTGAACGGGCCGCCGGACGCGCCGTCGTGGACCTGCTGGCACTCCCGCCTGCGGGGTCTGTTGAGAGGCGCGAGACGGCGGCGCGTTGGGCTCGTCGTTTGCATGAGGGTGGTTTCAGTCCGGTGTCGTTTAGCGAGGATGTAAACGACGACGTACGAGCGCTTTTGAGGAGGTATAAGGACGGGTGGACAGTGTCGGAGGACAGCGAGGATGCCGGTGCTGGTGCCGGAATTTTCTTGGCTTGGAAGGGGCAGCCGGTGGTTTGGGCCGCCGCGTGGACCACAGGACAGAGAGAAAACTCGCCAGAGTAGTTCACACGTGTGAAATTTGGGCTTCACGCGTGTCTAGGGAAGTGTATTATTTATTGGAAGACAAAAATTTGATCTCAGGTTTAAATAGGAATGAATTAGAATTTGTTTCATTACACATCGTTAATTATCGCTTTTCTTTTTCCCAATTTCAGATACTACAAAATTCATAGATTTCTTTTTCGAGTCATAAAACGTGAGGGAGAATAGGAAGAAGTAGAAGTCTAATGGTATGTTTTTTATGGATTTGATAAGAAATGATTTCAAATTTTAAGATTTTAAAAGATGGAAATGATTTTAAATTCTTATTTTCATTTGGAACTAAATTGATCTAAAATCTTCGAATTAAAATTTTTTGTTTGGATACTCACGAAAAATGAAAAGAAAGTATAATATTTTACTATTATGACCTTATGATTTTGCAGTAGAATATTTTGATTAATAACAAAATATTTTAATATCAAATAACAATGTAAAATAAATATAACGATGAAAACATACCATTAATCAAAATAAATGTACTTATTAAATTAAAAACTTGCAAATATCATCATTGTTGTAAACAAAAATAATAAAAAAAAAGAGTTGCATATGTCTTAATTCAGGAGAAGAAAATAAAAATTGAACTTAGCTAAATCTAAACAATGTAGCTGTTCTTTGCGCATAGATTCTAGAGATCCAAAAACTATCTCTGTGACTATGGGATTAGATAAAGTGAGGTTAGAAGCACTGAATGTCATCTCATGTGAAAATTTTCCATATTTAGCAACTCATTAAAAACTTCCTCAACACTGTAAATCCGTCAATTATGCTCTCTAGCCATAGCATTTACTTCTCGAGCAACATCATTCCCTATAATTAAAAAAAATTAATGAAATATTTTTTTTGCATATTTGAATATAAAGTGAAATGTACTTAAAAATAATGATCGTCATACCTTTGTCAAGTATTATAGCTACTTTGTCCATAGAATTTGTTAGCATATCTAATTTTTCTCCAATCAAGTCAACTACAGGTGACTTCTTCTTGTTGTGCTTAGAAGCAGAAGAGAAGATGCTTGATTTGTCAATTTTTTTGGGGCTGACCATTCATAGAATTGTTATCCTCAAAACTTTCTAGATGAATTTCCTTTCATTCCATCATTTCATTGATGTCATTGATATTCAAGGATTCCTCCATTTGCCAACGATGTACCTTCTCTTTTGCACTCTTTGCAAATGCTCCAGTTGCTCTGTCTATCTCAAAAAGTTCTGTTAAGACATCAAAGTTATAAATTGGCTTACCTCGAACTTGTTGAGCTTTTGGATAAGATTGGTCAAGCAAATACAAAAAATAAATGTATAAAAATAAATCAATATTGGTGTAACGCCCAACAATTTTAGGTAAGGATTAATTTCTCAATTTTAGATTTAATTTACTTTGGATTGATTAAATTATAGTTAAGGTTTAACCTAAGGTATTTGGGGTAATTACCCAACAATTTAGAGTTTAAGCAAGAGTTTTAAATTGGAAAAACAGTTTTTTTTTTGTTAAGTTTGTGGTTAAAATTCAACTTAGAAGATTTGGGCTTAATTAAGATTCATTTTGGGTTTTAAGAGAAGGGGAAAAGGTCTATATGTGACCTCATGATGAGGTCATAAAAGAATTTGAAAAAAAAAAAGAGGAGGAATCAAACCCTAATGTACTCTATCTCTTTCCATCTCTTTCCTTCTCCTTCTTCTCACACAACACCCCATTCATTAGCCCACCTTCTACATCTTCTTCCCCCTTCTTTTTCACGAACAACAACCTCCCTCTCCCTCACCTTTTAGTTTTCCAGCGAGCTTCTTCCTCTGTCAACGTGATTTCGATGGCTCGAGAGCATGTTAGACGGCGAATTTTAGGCGAGGTGGTGCATTTTCCAACCGTTGGGTCTCATCTGCACGTTCCTTCTTTTGTTCAACATCTCCAGTGAGTTCTCTCTCTCCTGTGCGTGCGAGTAGGCCCGTCACCATAAACTACAAGATTTCTGAGATTTGCCGACGTAAAAAAGTGTCGGGAAATCTAATAAAAGCGTCGGAAAAAATGCATGCCGACGAAAACAAAACGACAGAAAAAGTCATCGGCGTAGGGCTGTCGAGAAAGGCAATGCCGACAAAAATAGTTTTGCGTCGAGAAAAAATCTATCCTGATGTTTTGATGCGTCGGGAGAAGTGTGGATTTGTGTCGGGAGAACTTATATATGCCGACACTTTTTTTTTTTTTTTTTTCATTTGATCTATAATTACCCGGAATTTTATTATTGAAACATAAATAAAAACCAATGATACCATTATATAAAAGCCAATATATTAAAATGTAATATTTTTACAAAAATATCATCCAATACATTCACTACACTAGAGTTTCGAAAGAAAAAAAATATAGTAAAAATCTAAAAGGCTTCTATTGTCTTTATCGTCCATTTTTGCTTAAGCAGTCTTCAAGATTATACAACTATAGACCTAAAAAAAGAATAATATGAAATATTTTAAATATAAATCATAAAATAAAAGAAAGGAAAGAAAAATGCACAAAAGTTTTTCAAAAGAACAAATGTCCCTAAGTATCATTTAACCTTAAAGCCTCAAAGAAACCAAAACCTAACTTGAAATGAGCTTAACTTGTCTACCCCGCCCCCAAAATATTTAAAGTGACCTAAAAGTGTCTAAGTATCCCATGGAGGCCAAAATGAACTTGAACGTGCCCTAGGCATGCCTAACGCACATAACCCAACCCCTAAGTGTCATTTGAGACCAAAACGTAACTCAAAATGATATTAAAGCATCTAGTGCATCCCCTCCAAATCTACAAAGTAGCCAATAGTGGCTAAAAAGTGTCTAAGTATTGTATGGAGGCTAAAAATGAACGTGAAGGAGTCTAATGCACTTATAACCCACCCTTCGAAGCTATGCAAGTGTCTTAAAGGTGCTTATGTATCCTTGAAATGAAGTGTCTAACGCACCCCCAAAACCTACAAAATATCCAAAAAGTGACTAGAAAGTGGCCAAACTCACTCCAAATCCAACAAACTCACACAAACACACTCCCAAATCCACAAACTCACCTAAACACACTTCAAATCTTACAAACTCACTCAAACTACTTAAAAGCTAAAAAATTTGTATAACTCACCCAAACTTACTCCAAATGCCACAAACTCACCCAAACTACTTAAAATCTAACAAAATGTACCTAACTCACTACTCAAACTCACTCCACATCCCACAAACTCATCCAAACACATTTATCTCACAAACTCACCCAAACTAACCCTTATAAGCCAATAAAATGTGCCTAAGTCACTTAAACTCAGTCTACACCCCATAAACCACCCAAACACACTCCAAAACCCATAAACTCAACCAAACTAACCTTAAAAGCCAAAAAAAAAAATATATATGCCCAACTCATTGAAATTCACTCCAAATATCACAAACTTACCCAAACTAACCTTAAACAAAAAAAAAAAAAGTCTAATTCATCTAATCTTACTTCAAATTCCACTAACTCAATAAAACTAACTCCCTAAAGTATGACTACCATAACTGCAGGATAACCATACAACCAAGTAAACTATGACACTAAATAAAGAACTTTAACTCACCCAAATCGATTTTTAAACCTAATTATGACTACAATATAATATATGATAAAACACAAAAACACAATAATTAAGTTCCATAATGATTTTATAACATTAAAGAAATCATCAATACCTAGCTAGAAGGGACCCTCTTGTGTGCTTGCCATTGTAAGATCCAAATAGGTCTACTTCAAATGGACAAACTATTAGTAATTATAGATAGAAAGTTATGAAACAAAAAATTTAATCTAAGAGCGTATTTTAAGTTCATAATCATTTTACTCGAATATATTAAATAGTAGGCAAGTTAAACGAAGTTGAATACTCTAACACAAAAGTTTAACTATCATTTATTTAGTCTAAAAATATTAGTAGAACAAATCAACTTTGGAGATGGAAACCTACTATGGCTATTGAGAGCTTAGCACATTGATAAAAAAAAAAAAAAAAAAAAAAAAAAAAATCTTTTTTCCACCTTTTCCACAAGGCATAAACTCACCAAAACATTTCTAACTCACTCCACATACCATTAACTCACCCAAACACACTCAAAGTCTCATAAACTAACCAAAACACACTCCAAAACTCATAAACTCACCAAAATTAGTTAAAAGGGGAAAAAAGTATCTAACTCACTCCATTTGTGATAAACTCACCTAAGCTGAACCATTCAAAGTCATAAAAACAAATGCCTTAACTCACCCAACATTCACTATACATATCACCAACTAACCAAACACACACTTCAAATCCTACAAACTCACCTAATTAAACACACTTCAAATATCATAAACTTAATTACCCAAACTACTTACAAGCTAAAAACTTGCATAACTCACTCCAATTCCATTTTAAATTAGCCATATGTCCATACTAAAATCAAAGAATTAATTACAAAAACAAGCTTAAGCATTATTGGGAAGAAAGAAAACCCAACTTCAAACCCAATTTGCTAGAAAATTTTTCAACTACTTCACATCATCCTCCTACACATAACATACATTACAACAAAAAAAAAACCCTAAAAAGAAATGGAAGAAGAAGAGAGAAATAAACATACCCAATGGGAAAGAGCTTCGGATTGCGACCTCACACAGTCGAAATCCACAAAAAAAAAAAAAAAAAACTAAAGAAAGAGAGCATTGGGGAAGGAAATGGAAATGAAATGGGGAGAAAAATGAGCAGATGGCGGAGGAAATGGAAGAAGAAGAAAAGAGAAGAAGGAAAGGAGAAAAAGAATGAAGGGTTAGGTTTTTTTTAATCGGGACTTTTCCCGACACAACTCATGCGTCGGGAAAAATGTCCAAAGCATCGGAATATATTAAACGCGCGTTTCAATTAAAAAGAACTTTTTCCGACGCATCAAATTGCGTCGGCATATCTTATAAAAAGCGTCGGCCTTTCTTTTCCGCCACATGGCGGGCTAATGAGCGAAGAGTTTTGGCCGATGCAACCATTTTCGTAGGCATAAATGTACTTTTGCCGACGAACATGGCTTGCGTCGGGAGAAAAACCTAAATCTCCTAACGCATCTCAATTTCGTCGGCAAAAGTACGTTTATGCCGACGAAAATGGTTGCGTCAGCAAAAACTCCGTCGGCATAGCTCTAATTTCTTGTAGTGATAGTCATTTTCTTATCTTTCGAGGATAGAGGGTTGTTGCTACCAGTTTCTTCTTGTCGTGGGCATTAGCAGCCCAACCACTCATTGTCGCTTCTCCTCGTGAGCGTGGGGTGTTTTTTTCGAACACCCATTGTTGAGTAACTCAGATTTGCAAGGTAAAGTTTGTTACACCGTAGTTCTTGGTAGTTTTTGGTGTTTTGAATTAACCCATGATGGTTTTGGTTCCATTTTAAGAGTACCCATTATTTTTTGGGTTCAATCGAACTCAATTCAAAGTCGATTCAATAAGCGTTCGAGTCTAGTATCAGCTGTTCACGATGGGTTCAGTTTCTATTCAAGTTTTGGGTTGTTTTTTTTTTTTTGGAATTCTAAAATGACCCACAGGTTGTTTGTCCTCGTTTCAGATTACCCATAACATTTGAGTCTTGGATTTGCGAAATCAACGCATTTGGAGTCAAATTCAACAATGATTCGAGTTCGAAATCTAAGGAGAAGTTGTGGGTGATGCCCTATTTAACCCTTTTGGACTTAATTTAGGAGTTTTAATGTAGGCACTAACTCTTAGATGCCACTTTTGTATAGTTCGAATTGATCGATTAAGATTTGCAGGTGGCCTTGAGTTGGGAACTTTTTGGGTATTTTTCCTTTTAAGTATTTTGGGGTAAGTTGAGCCATTGAAAGCTAACGCCTTAAGTTGTTTTTGAAATTAAAGTTTAAATGTTGTGAATGTCAAGTTTTGATCTCTTTGAAAATTATTATTGTTTAGGTTGAGCAAAGAACCTCTTTAGTAGGAGTTGATAGTCTTGTTCTTTAATTCCATAACAAGGTAAGTAGCCAAATTGGAACAACTCTTTTAAGTCATGGATATGGAGTATGAGTTTTGGAACGCATGTATGACTATGGTTATGAGCTTTTCTTAAGTACGAATGTTTGAGTTGTTGTGTTAAACTGAATAAGCATGAATGTTTGGATGTCTGGAGGTTTGTTTAGCTACAAAGTTCAAAATGCTTGTGTTATTTGATTGATTGATTGAGTACAATATGTCTGAAATATTCGAAGGGTCGATTGTGTATAGATTTCTTGAGATGTTTGAGTTGTTGACTGTGTATAGGCTACTTGAGACATTGGATGAGTGGACTGGCTTACTTAGAATGACACCAAATAACTTTTGATGTTTAGCATGTTTTAGAGGGAACCAATTAAGGAATGGGTTGTTAATGTCTTTTATGACCTCTAGCATGTCATGAGGGCCTCAATGACATGCATGTTTAATCTTAAGTTCATGATGATGATGTTTAGTGACAATTACCTTCCCCACGTGTCATGTATGTATCATGTTTTCAGCTTGGGGGTTGTTCTCTCATGTCATGTATGTTCCATATTTTTAGCTTGGGGATCATTCCCTCATGTTTACAGCTTGGGAGTCACTCCCTCATGTCTACAGTTACGGGGTCATTATCTCATGTTTTCAGCTTGGTGATAGGTTAATTGTTCACTTAGGCATAAAGTTTTCATATGTTCAATTAAGGCCTTATGTATCAGGATACTTTGTAGTGTAAACCAGCTCGACAGAATGTCATGTTTTTATTTATGGCCTTTAAAGTAGTATAACATGAATGTATACTTTATTCAGTACCCTACATGTTTCAATTTTCATGAATGTTGCAAATATTTGTAGTTTTGGCCCTCAAGTGGGGCTACTTACTGAGTATTTTTATACTCTCCCATGCTATCCTTCTTTTCTTTTCAGATGGTACATGACTTATGAGGCGTGTGGTGAGGGTGTTTAGCTTGGCGAGGCTATGGAGACAGCGTCAGACCTGAGTTCCTTAGGGTCTTAGAAAATTCATAGTTTCATGTTTTATGCACCGATTGTTTATTCCATTTGAGTGTGATTATTTAAAAGCTTAATGTCCATTAAATTTTGTAAATTTTAGGTTTTTATCAGGATCCCGAACTCAAAGTTTTGTGAATTTTGAACAGTTTTAATAACCAAATGTTTTCTTTTCGTTGCATGAGCTTCCACTTTACTTTCAAAAGTCTATGTTTTGCATGCATGTAGTAGCAATAGTTACCTGAATCAAACCTTCCCAAACAAGTGGTTCTACTTCAATTGTTTTTGTGATGCTATTCCAAGTAAAACCACTACCACGTCGAAAGACTTCAAGTCCAATAGCCATTTTTTCTTTTGAAAATCTTCAAATGATTAATGACATTGTCCTTAGATAAATCCATTTTAAAATTTGAGTTTAAGCCTTCAACTACAACTTGGTATGCATAATTTGTGAAATTTCTGTCTGGCTTTTGTCCTCTCACTTTTTGCTCTTTCAGTATCTCAAGCAAATATTTGTCCATTACAATTGACTAGCTAATATAATTTTTCTTATCACTCATAGTTTCCATTTCCCTATCATCGACCAATAGTGAAAAAGTAGGATTATAATTTATGTTCAACCTTTATTATAAATAATAAAATGCTTTAAAAGAACTAAAATTTATATTGAAGCAAAAGATAAATTTACGACATATGTGCAACTAAAAATTAAATAAAATAATAGAAATTAAGAGCTAATAGATGTTTTGAATTTTCTAAATTAATGAACGAAAATGTAAACATCTAATTAGCTGAAAAATAATCTTGCCACATATGAGTTGCAATTGTATCTCGAATTTGTTCGCCTCTTGATAAAGAGCTTGTCGAAGGCTCTATCAAATATATTTATAAACCTAAACCTCTAAAATTTGTAATAATAGTGGTCAGGGTCGATCACAGGGATTGGATTTCTTAGTTCATTTAAGTACTGTAATTACTCTCACTTAACTTTATTTAGAGAAAGAAATCAAATGCAAACAAGCTAAACTAAACAGCTAAGCTAGAAAGCAAAAGATAAATGGAGACACAATAGGAGAGAGATATCCTAGGGAATCAATTTCACCAATTAGACTTATAGCCAAAGCTACCAAGATTTGTCATGCAAATATTCCATAAGCCAAGAAATGAGGGTATTAACTGACTCTTTCAAGCACAATTAACTCTCATGCAATGTTATAAATCTAATATATCTATCTAGATTTTAATAACATGCAAGGCTTTAAGCAACTTCTTTTAAGGGCTTCTAAGAGAATTCTCCACTTTCATGCAAGAATTTACAAATAGTCATGCAATTAAGTTCTAGCCTAAACCATACTTTTTCAAGCACAAATTTAGACCAATAAAGCAAATAATCTTTGATCAAGAAATTATAAGCATTAAATACATAAAAGCATGAATGAAACAAAAGCATTCAATCAAGGTACTTAATCAATTAAAATCCCAAGTCTAATGGGTACATCAAAATCCCAAGTATTAGGAACAAAGATACTAATAATATTCATATAATTAAATCTCTAAGTTCCTAATTTACAGTCACAAAACAGAAACTAAAACTAAAGAAAAAGGAAGAAATTAGCAAACAATGGTCGATCCCACGTTCCCGTTGTGATCTCCATGTCCCTCGAGCTTTGGATCTTCAAAAATGCTCCACAAACGCTCCCAATTGCTCCTTAAACCTTCAATTTTAGCTTGGAATCGAGATTAGGGCTCCAACTCTCGGATTGGCTTTCCAAAAAGGCGCAAAAAATGAGGTTTTTATAGAAAATTTTGAGGCAGCGTCGAGACGCTGCAAGAAAATTCATTTTCGGGCGTGTTTTAGCGAAAAACAGCGTTTTTTGTATTTTCGTAGCGTCGCGACGCTATAGACAACGTCTCGACGCTACCCTGCAGACAGCATGGACCATTTTTGCTATATCTCTTTGCTCGGGTGTCTGAATGACCTCCGGTTCGATGCGTTGGAACCGTGATTCGATGTAGAATCTACCGGAATGTGCCTTATGCTCAAATAACATCTTTAATCTACTTAAATTTTCAATTAAGCTTCAAAATGCTCCAATATCCACCAAAATACTCCCAAACACTTGGTTTTGCTCCTCAAGCTTGGTTTCTACAAAATTAAGAGAAATATGCATAAAAGCTCACAAAATAATCACAAAACTAGCATAAATAATAGGAAATAAGATAGCAGAATTACATGTTATCACCTCTTTGTCCATCCTCAGTTAAATTTATTGATGCTAGAGGACCAATGTATATTTTACTATTAACTTCTGCAATTAATCTCTTATCTGGATCAAAATTCATAAGTAAATTATGTATAATGCAACAAGCTATGACTGTATATATGTTTGTGTCTCAAAATTGTAATGTGGTTCGATCCCACTAGTTATAATTGGAAACCTCTTCTTTACTACTCCAAATGCTCTTTCAATTGCATTTCTTAAAGATGCATGTCTGTGATTAAATAGCTCTTTTGTAGATTGTGGTAGGGGTGTAAAAATGGCGGGTCGGTTCGGTTCTACAGAAAATTGAATCGAACCGACCCGATTCGGTTTAACTGAGAATATATCCGAACCGGTTTCGATTCGGTTCCCTGTCGGGTTTTTTTTTTTTTTTGTTTTTTTTGTTTTTTTGTTTTTTTGTTTTTTTTTTGTTTTTGTTTTTGTTTTTGTTTTTTAAAGCTTACTTGCTTGCTTGCCTACTCTCTTTGTTGAACTTCTTTTAAGAAAATCATTTTTGAACTTGATTTCAATTTGATTCAAGGATTTTATTTTTCATTCCTAGTTCTTACAATGCTCATTTCTCTAATTTGTGATTGTAATTGACTTTTCTAATAGATTTAGGACACCATTTTTTAATTAAGTTGAGTGACCTCATTCTCCCCCCACTTAGTTCATACTAGATCAACCACCAACTAAGAAGTATTTCATAATTTTTACAACAAAAAATAGAAACTAGAACCATCTTTCAAGAACAAAATCATAAGCAGCACAATCACATTTATCGCTCCAACTTCAATGGATTTCATTGTCACTCCTCGACTCTTGATTCCATACATAACTTCAGTCTCATTGTTAGACTTCAAGACTCTACAAAAAAAATATAGATAAACGTAAATGAGTTAAAGAGTAAAATAAAATATGTCATTGCTAAGAACTAAAAAAAAAATGGCATCTACCATAGAATCAGATTTCAAATTCTCAAATGCAACTTCCATCTCTTTTCGTACGTTTATAAATTCTAGATAATAAAGAAAAAAAATTAGCTCATTAAATGCAAATAATGAAATAAACAATTAGCTCATTACCTTCATCAATTTTTCCAGCTCATTCAACTTCTTCACTCATATCATCCAGAGGTTTAGATTGAAGCCAATTTTGAGCACAAATGAGGACCTCCGCAGTTTGAGGAGTTAATGAACTCCGAAAAGAATCTAACACTCGTCCTCCGGTGCTAAAAGCTGATTTAGATGGTACAGTAGATATAGGAATACTATAGATGTCCCTGGCTACTTGGCTAATAATCTTAAATCGAGCTGAATTCAACTTCCACCAATTTAGCATATCAAAATTTTCATCTTTTGCACAAGCCTCATCTAGATAACGAGCCACCTCTGTTTTACCATCATCTGGATCATTTTTTTTACTTAGTTCTTTATATCTATCATGGACAGCAGCACGTACTTTATAAGATCCAATTCCACTCTGTGCATTAGAGGAGATAAATGATATTTCACTCTGACTTTGACAACTTGATGCTTCTATGGACGTGGATGGTTGTGTTTGTGGATATTGTTCCACTAATATTCTTAAATAATAAGCATCACACAGTCGGTGCAATACTTCTTCAACCTTATCTGTCCATTTTTTCGCACTTTCTTCCTCCAAAAATTCATGAAAGCAATAACTCACAGAATTCAACTTATATCTAGGGTCAAGAACAACAACAACGTACAATAATAAATTAGTTCTCTCACTTGAAGTAATACCCCAATACTTGTTAAATTTTGCTTGCATGTTTAATGCCATCTGACTTAACCACGTATTCTTGTACAACGAGTATTCTCGAATTATTTCTTGAACCAAACACATTTCATGAAAAAATATGTTTGAAGTTACAGACATAGATGCAGAAAACTTTAAAGTGACATTTAAAAAAGTCTTCAAAAACTCTACAAACACCTTAGCATTATCCCAATCGTCAGTAGTAGGTATCTCACCTTTCGGCAAATATTTTGGCTCATGTTCCTCTAATATTTCAAAGGTCTTTCGGAACTTAATTGCTCCAGCCAACATAGTGAAAGTCGAATTCAATCGTGTTGGAACATCCATACTAAGACAACTTTTTGTTGAAATGTTATCTTCCTTAGCAAACTCTTTAAATGTTTGCAATCTTGAAGGAGATGACCTAACATACTTCACAGCATTTCTAATGCGAATGATAGTCATGCAAATCTTTTAAAGCATCACTAACAATCAAATTAAGTATATGAGCACAACATCGAACATGGAGAAATTCACCATCCAACACCAACTCATTTCTTCCTTTAAACTTTTTAACCAAATATGCTATTGCTACATCATTTGAGCTAGCATTATCAACTGTGATGGCAAAAAGTCTATTAATACCCCAACTTCGCAAGCATTTTTCAATGGCTCTTCCTATTGTATCTCCTTTATGATTAGTTATTTGACAAAAGTTAGAATTTTTTTGTGCAAGTTCCAATCACCATCAATGAAATGAGCAGTTATAACCATGTAATTAATATTCTGAATGGAAGTCCATGTATCAGTCGTTAAACAAACTCTTTGGCCACTTCGAGCTAAGATACTTTTCAACCTCTTTTTCTCCCCCATGTACAATTGAAAACAATCTTTTGCAATAGTGACTCGTGATGGAATTACAAACTTTGGATTTAATGCCTTGCAAAATTTATGAAATCCTTCACTTTCTACAAACTTAAATGGCAATTCATCCAATATGACCATACAAGCAAGCATTATGCTACAATTCTCTTGAGTGAATGATGTAGCCATCTTACATTCAGAATCTCCCTCTTCTTCAACATAATCCTCTGATTTACTTGTAAACTTCTTACATTTATCTAGGTGTCTTTTCAAATTTGTTGTTCCATTTCCTTAGAATCACAGGCATATGTTACCCCACAATATTTACAAGCAGCCCTAGGGAATTCAGGATCACATCCCTCTACTTTAACATAATGCTCCCAAACATCTGAAGCTTGTTTAGTAGGTTTTCTTTTCCCTAATGATCCTAATTTACTACTCACACCAAGATCAGGATTATCACTTTCAACTGAGCGAAGAGATTGACTAGAATGACTTTGTTTAGAAGTCTCATTTGTAAAAGACGAAGTCATTCTGTAACAGAAACTAAACCAAGTAAATCTTATGAATACTCAATTTCTAGATATGCAGAATGTTCAATCACCAGATAATGTTGGTGCAAAAGAATTTCAGGATCAAAATGTGCTACCAAATACATATTTGAAAACATTAAATAAATTTGGGAATTTAGAGAACAAAACTTATAAATTGAACAATCTTTTAACCAAAAACCATGTTTAAACCCCAAAAGTTTAGGAACAATAAAAAGGGCAAGTAATTCAAATTTAATTATAAAAAAGTTTTAAAAAAATGATAAAACAGGCCGAGGAAGAAGAAAAAAAAAGGCAAGGATTTCAAACTTAATCAAAGAAAAGTTTAAATATTTTGACTTTTTAGGTCGAAATATGCCCTTGCAACTTTAAGAAAGGAACATTTGTTACTGTATCCTTCAAAGTTGATTAGGTAAATTTTTAGATATCCCCCCCTTTATTTTGAAGTAAAAGACATTTTCCAACGAATTTCGAAGTTCAGAGGTCTTAAGTCCGTAATTGAAACTTAAACCAAAATTCAAGAGTCTTCTATTTGAAATGGATTTTGTTTAATTTCAAATTCATGAACCTGGCAGTGTCATTGTAATTTAACCTTTAAAAAAATTAACCACCCAAAAATCAACTTCCTTTTTCAGTCCTATTAAATTCACAGGACTAATATCCCCAAAATCAGGATCTCGGTCCCTTCCTAGCAACTCCACATGAATCTAAAGGCATAAAACCATATAATATTCCCTCCACCGCCTGCTTTAGCTTTTTCCATGGCATCAAATGCAGACAAATATATGCACTTTATTTTCCAAAACAATCTTTTTCTCGCAACTTCCTCTTTCAAAAGCAAGCACGTTATAATATAAACAAAGAAATCTTAATAAAGAATCATATCTTCATTGACTAGATTGTATTGTACCAAGCCATTTCATCTTCAACCGAGCAAAATCTAGTGTCAAACAGATTGGATGATAAAATCCTCCATCCTTTCCCATAATGGGAAAAATGGTCAATCAATTTAGCAGAACAAAACAATCTGATCCAACACTAAACCCACGCAATCAGATCAACAGATTAAATATAGTAAAACCCCTAATCCTTTTCCCCTAATGGGGATGATCAGTTAATGATTCTAGTATCAATCAGTATAGATAAGCTATAGGAATCGATCCAATCTAGATCTCAACAGATTTTATGGTAAATCCTTAATCATCATCCATCCCCTGTGAGAAGAAATGGGTTAATGATTCATTTGATTATGCAAAAAGTTGAAAAGAGGGATCAAAGGTTTATGGGAGAAAGTTCAAGACACATCCATATATTATTGAAGGTCCTCGGTTTGAACAACCAATTATGTCAAGAAACCACCGCAAAATCGCCATTTAACAGAAATGTCAAACGGCAGTTGCACAGAATTCAAGGAACAGCATAAACCCATGACCCATAGCCTAAAAATAGACCCACACAGACCCATATTCGCAGCAAGTTAAAAACAACACACGCAAATACGAAATGATCATAGAATTAGTTGACCTTATGTTGCGCCTAGTTGACTCAATTCAACATTCATAGAGATTTCATAGAAAGATGCATCAGATTAAAAGTATCCGAGACTAATGGTAGCGTGCCTCATGCCTCAGTCTATCTTATGACAAGAGGGTAACTTTTCCCAAAAGGAAAAAGTGTCTAATTCTTACTCTGTGCTCGACATTTGATTTTAGAAGAGATATAAAGAAGATATGAGAACAAAAATAAACTAATGCGAGTGAATTATCTCACAAGGATTGTCGAAAATATTACCTTTTTCTACAATTGGGGTATTTGTATACCAGGGTGCAACACAAGCAAGATTTTTGGTAAGTTGATTTATTGCAGCTGAGAGTAGAAAATCAAAAAGGGAAACAGTTTAGCTTCTTAGAACCTACCAAAGATGGTACAGTTTTATAATAGCAACTCACATTTAGTTGCTGCATAGATGGATCCACTTCCAATGTTCACGAGACCACCAACCGAAGAAAGGAACACAATGCTTCTATTGTATTGAAATCAAATTGTAGAGATTTCGCAGTGGTCATCTCATCAAAAACTACACAGATTATATCCAAATAAGCTTCGTATTTTTAGAAATCAATCAACCTGAATTTCAGAGCTATGATTATACCACTATCTTCATTCACAATTGTGTATTTCCTCGTGTTTTCTCTCTGACGCAAGAAACAACAGCCCACAAAAAACAGAATGAAGACAGTAACTGAAACCACAATGGCCACAATTATCACCGTTAAGGCTCTATTTTTCCCTGTTCAACAGATTGAGGTCATTAACATCTTATTCGTTCAAAGAAAATTAAGTCTAATGGACAGAAAATAGAATAACGGTAACCTGGCAGAGGAGGAGGTGGTATTGTCGGATTTGTCTTCTTGAGGTCATAAAACACATAAACTTCGTAACGAACGTAACAGCTGGGAAGCAGAACTCTCCCACCTCGTTTATTAGTGCAACAACTCAGAATACCATTGGTAGCTTGTCGTAAGCATTCTTCGCAATCCGAATTGAACAAATCTCCGGTACATTGGGCTAATGTGTAAAGCATCAGATCTTATGTGAAATTAGCCTCCTGGGTTGCAAACAGTTAGAAGAAGTAGAACTGAAGATTGAAGTCGAGTGTTCAGCAATTGTTCGAGCGGAAAACATACCAAAATCCAAATGGAATGTGGAATGGATGGTCCCTCGCCATGGACCCAGTTCCCATACAAACTCTTCTCTAAGCTCATACCTTCCTTTTGTCACTTCATCCCATTTCAACAAAAAATAGAGCAGAGGAATTCAAATGTTCATAAGAAAGTTCAAAATGAAGAACACCCAATACCCAACAAACAAATGAAGAAAACTAACCTTTGCAACTTTAGGAGACAACCAAAAATCCCAGATGAAGAAAATTGAGATCAGATTCCAAAGCATCGTGAGATTGAAAGAGATGAAGAGGTTGTCGCTTGAGTGAGAATAACAGCGAAATCTGGGCAACGGCCTGCGGGGGCTGACATTGGGAGAAAGAGATGCGATGAGCGGTGGGCGACAGGCTGATGTTGGGAGAGAGATGTGGCGATATGAGACTGAGATTGAAAGAGATGAAGAAAATGGAACCGAAGACAGACTTTGAGATTATGATTTCTGAGAATGTGAAGACAGACCTAGGGCAAATGGAACCGAAGACCGAACCGACCAGAGGGGTTTGGGTCGGTTCAGTCTAAATTAATATTGAAAACCGAACCGAACCGGACCTGTTCGATTCGGTTCAGCGGTTCAGTTCGGTTTCTTTCACCCCTAGATTGTGGTGCACATGTTGCATACTCCTTTAGATGGTACCTTGTCCCATGATAAGGTGTAATAAACCCAGAAGGCAACATAAAACGAGCATCAACAAGATAATATTTTCCTATAAACAACCATTATAAATAATTAATATTTAGCATCGTGATTTATATTTAATTATGTTAAATATCTTTGGGAGAATTAGTCATCATATATATCTATGTTGGGATTTATGCCCTAAAACTTTGTAATTAATAATTTATTTAATAATTAATAATAATTTTGATTATTTTATTTGCAATATAATATTATCCATTATATGAAAAATCCAAGGTTATTAGTGTAATCTTGAACAGTATGCGGTTGACATAAGGGAGAATCATGTTCAATAAATAATCTAAAGGGTCATAGTATATGGATAAGGTTGGGTGCCTTATCCTAGTAACACTATTGATATGAACAACTTTGTAATAGTTACAAATGATTTGATCCAAATAGTTCATGTGGCGACATGTGAGTGGGGGTATCTTACACAATGAGTTTGTATAAGACTGGACCACGAAATATTTGATCTCTCTTTATAAATCTGTTAATTGAGAAGATTAATATTTCATCAGGATAATCATATGAGACTTGATCTTAATCATGAGTGAGTTATGAACTCCTGCCTATGAGGGCTTGTCCTTTAATTTGCATGGGTGAGAGTGACTTTTGTAGCTGATTTAATATGCCTACCATTTTGGGAACTTGACCAAATAGGGAGCTGGGAACATAATCTCACAAGATGAAATTCACTCATTCCCATATAGGGTAAGAAGATGAGTAGTTCCCTTAAGTGCTAATTTCGGGACTTAAACAATGGGGCCCCACCCTCTCACTGGCCCGAGAGAGAATTAGTTTATAATTAGATTATAAACATATTGTTCATTAGAGGATCAATGGTACTTAAGGTGCAATATGTAATTATAGGAGTAAAACGGACTTTTGACCCAGCTGTAATTACGAACAACTCGTGAATGATCGACTTGCATGTAATGATTATATCTATGGACACAACTTGTCCTACAGTGCATAAGAGTGCAACTCTAGGTCTATAGTGGAGTGACCTATAGTTAATGAATGAAAATTAATTAATTTAAAAGTTTAATGAATTAATTTTGTATCAATGGAGCTTATAATCTGTAGGTCCATAAGGTCCCTTTGCTAGCTCATAGTAACTCTAAAATATCAATTTAGTTGAAAGAAAATTTTGAAATGTTCAAATTAATATTTAATATTTTACATATATTAAATATAAAAAAGGAAAATATATTTATTGTATTTGATACATTAAATATTAAAAATTAAAATGTTCAAATTAATATTTAATTTGAAGTGTTCAAATTAATATTTAATATATTATATATATTAAATATAAAAGAGGAAAATATATTTATTATTTGATACGTTAAATAATAAAATAATTAATGTATATTTGATACATTAAATAAAAGATATTTATCAAATTTTAATAAGATTCAAATAAATAAATATCATCGGAGATTTGAATGAGATTTAAATAAGTATAAGATATATTTTAATATATTGATATTAAAATATAATATTTTAATTCTAGAAAATATTTACCCTTGGTCTCTATAAATAAGACATTTGGGTTGAGCCATTAGAAATAACACACATCCCCTCAATAGAAAATTAGAGAATTCTCTCTAGACCTCTTCCTCTCCAATCCCTTGTGAATTTTCTTTCAAGAGGCTCCCACAAGCCTTGGTCCTGTGTTCGAGTCATAGCTAGAAAGACTTTGTGGATGAGATAAAGACATGCCAGAAATATCTCCATATTTACTCCAAGTAAGTTTACCTAATCTTATTTTTTAGTTTAATTTTAAATAAAATCAAAGATGATCCAATGCTTCCGCTGCGAAGTGAAACGTTCATTCTTTCAATTGGTATCAGAGCAATCTTTGAGTTTTATTTAGAATTAAATTTTTGTGATGGTGGGTATTTTAATTTATCATATATGTGATATATTGTGGTTTGCAAATTGATTGTTTAGGCTATTTGACATTAGATTTATTGTTTTGATTAGATCATTGTAAAACCCATAAGGGTTAAGATTTCATGTATTTTACTTGAATGACTACAATTGCTGCAAATTTCGATTATATAGACTGAAGAAGTCAATGGCCAAAAAGGTTCCCAAAAAAAAAAAAAAAAAAAAAAAGAAGAAGAAAAATCGTGAATCGAAGTCAATATTTTTGCTAAAATGTTCATAATAAGATTCAAGAATCTGTGATGGTTCATTGGTGAAAGAGTGTCTGCTATTAACTTTGTGTCTTCTAGATCTTAGGTTCGAAACTTGGGTAAAGCAATTCCTTTTTTATCAAGATATGTCTTGGATTTAAATTTTTTTCAATTTCTTAGAATATGTCAATTAATTTTGCTATTTTTAATTTAATTATGCATGATATGTATGTTTTAAATTGTTTGATTGTTACATAAAGTATGCCATTTAAATTTAAAATCCCATCATGGATTAAGCATGATCACGCATCTTATCTTATTTTTAAATATAATTGTTATATTTGAAAATTTTGATTAGGTTGTTTCCTAATAGAATTAATATTAATTTTTTAATATAATTATTATATTGGAAAATTTGATTAGGATGTTCCCTAATAAAATTGAGATATTTTCCTAATACGTTTATATTTTTCATATCTTTGAATATAATTGTTATATTTAAAAAATTAAATTAGGATATTTTCTTTCATAAATAAAATCCATGTTTTCCTAATAGGATTAGGATATATCCTAATGAGATTAGAATTTCCTTAAAATAAAGATATTTCTAATTCATGCTTTAAATAGTTTAATATTTGAATTTAATATATCTTTATTTGTTTCTAATAAGATTAGAATTTAGGATAATCTTTTAATTTAGTTTAAAATGGTAGAATTTCAAGATTATCCATAGTTTAAAATTTGAATTTAGTTCATCTTTATTTATTTCCTAATAAGATTAGATTCTTTTAAAATAAGATTAGATTTTTTAATAAGATGAGATCTTTTAATTTCCTAATAAGATTAGGTCTTCCATAATTAAAGATAATTTAATTCAAAGATAAAATAGTTTAAGTTTTGAATTTAATTTATCTTTTATTTTTTCTAATAGAATTAGAATAAAATATGCATGATTATCTTTTAATTTGTTTTAAAAGGTTTAAAATAATGGATTTTTAAGACTATTCAAGTTAATTATTTTTTAATAGAATTAAAAATATTTATGTTCATTAATCTAATAATTAATAGTTAATTAAAGATTAATGAATTTGAAATAAAAATTGACTATAAGAGAACTCTGTCTATGGAAGGTTATGTCTAAAACTGGGGTATTTAAGCTGATCAAAAGGGAACACCTCTAACTGGGAACTGACCTGTGAGTTGAATTAGTCAAATTTTATTTAATTTCACTAAGTATTCTCATAATGTAATTAATTTTTTGTTTTTTTTAATATTTTAAAAACTTAGGCCCCGTTTGATAACCATTTAGTTTTTGGTTTTTGAAAATTAAACTTGTTTTCTCCTAATTTCTGTACAATGGTTTTCATCTCCCTTAAGGAAGCATTTAAATTCTTAGCCAAATTCTAAAAACAAAAACAAGTTTTTGAAAACTACTTTTTTTAGTTTTCAAAACATGGCTTGGTTTTTGAAAACATAGGTAAAAGATAGATAACAAAACAAGCAGATCCATGGATGTGAGTAGTATTTATACGCTTAATTTTCAAAAACCAAAAACGAAATGGTTATCAAACGGGGCCTTAGTAATTCACATTAAAATCAATCTAACAACATAAGGGTGATAAAAGGTAGATTGAGGAACTTAGATAAATGAGATTAACCTAATTTGTTTAAGTAAGAGAAAACCCTATTTCAAAATAGTAAGTGGGAGAAGGAAATGTGTCAACATATCCTAGGGTCTCCATCATTGGTTCACATCGTGAGATTCATGCGGGGCCTCGTGGCAGCTTTTGGATCGTCCTCCTACAGAAGGTTCTTACATGAGTCAATATCATGGTGAACTCCTGAGAATGATAGGATTGTAGTTTTGTTTCCAATACTTGACCTACCCTACAATGGCACTTGTTGGGATAAAACTACGGGATCTAAAATTATGGGTCATACTTACAAAGGCCTCATTAAAGTTGTTAATGATGTCCTTGACCAAACTAATGGTAACTAAATATTATAGGAATAAGAGTTATTCTAAATAATACTTGGTTGAGATTGTCTCAGTTTTGTGAATGAATACTTGACCTACCCTACGGCGACAATTGTTCTGACTCACTAAAGTACCATAACAATAGAAATGATTTATAGGGTTCATTTTTCAAATTATTTGATTTCTATGCTAAAATTGAATGGATAATTGTTTGCATGATGTAAAATTATATATATATTTCAATATTATGTCAGTTTCTCTCATAATTTTTAATTTTATTACTGATAAGTCAAAATTGAGAAATTTTATTACTTGAAAAAATAACGTTAACATTATAATGACAGTGTAAAATTTTGAATTTGTCTTTATTGAGAAATGTTCTTAAAACCTGTTGCTAATATTATTCGAATTGTTCATGAAACACATGATTAATGAATCAAAAGTAAACGAGATAGCTTGTCCGTATCTCCTAGTTGACATATTAGATGTCAAGCTTAGAAGATAAAGAAAATGACAACATATGAGATGTTGAAGTCAACAGAAGCTAAATTTAGAAAATTGTCTAAATGATCTCGAAGATTAAGTATTACAAAAATCCAAGAAAAGAAACCAAATGACTGAAGCTATATAAAAGTAAATAGTTCCTAAATTAGCTTGGATAGTCATAGTGAGAGGAATTTTTTCAATATCTCTTTAGGAAGAAAAATATGAATGAAAGTAAATTTGATTTACTAGATTTTTGGTGGAATATAAACACCACCACCTAGATAGTCGATATAAGATCTACTATCAAGATTTATTCTTCATTACATTTAATATGTAATTCTTGGAAAATACTTAACATGTAGCATAGTTTCTACAAGTTGGCACTAGGAAGCCCATCTTAGTTAGCGTAGTGAGAGACATTAAGATGTCATTAAGTAATAATTGTTAATTAATGCTGAATGTGGTATTTTATTACCACAAGAGAAATTCAATTTCCCAAACTTTATCACTAAAAGGTTCATATAGTATGAATTATTTTTTCAAAATTGTTTAAAAATACATTCAGCTGAAAATAAGAACAATTTGTATATGTTAAAATGTTGACATATATCATACTGTAAAATACTGAGATATTCAGGATTATAGAATCCAGAATAGAAAGACATATTGTTTTTTTCTAAAAGATGATACTTGACTTTGACATTTAAGGTTGATTAACATCAACTTGAATGAAATGAAAAGATTAGTAAGAGGTAATTCTCTAAAAGTTAGAATTAATTACTTTATTTGTCTATAAATCTTGTCTTTCATGCAAGATAATCGTTGGGGGTTTATTAAATAAGGCTAGAATGCCAAATAATACTTTGGGCTTACACATTATGACCCAAGTGGTCTGGTGAATGTAAAGGCCAAATAAGGTTATGAATATTTCATCATTCTAGTTGATGATCATTCAAGATACAAGTATCTTTACCTAATAAACATAAGTCTAAATTTTGGAAAAGTTTAGAAAATGGGTTTTTATCCCAATTATCTTAATACAAAGTATAATTTGTGAAATTGTGCTGCAAAAGGAGAAATAAAATCTTTTTAGACATGGTCACATTAGTAATGAGTTACACACCATTACCATACTTCGGTTAGGAAATGCAATAGAGATTGCATGATGAACATGATTCCCTCCAAAAGTGTCTACGAGACAATTTTAAAATTATAGAAGAGTAGTAAAGCTGGTTTACAACACTTCACCATTTGGGAATGTTAAGCTCACGTGCTGAAACAAGCCTAAAAATCTTGTATATGTTCAAAGATAAGCCTAAGTGTAGGCCACCCCTAAGGAGTATAAAATGGTATTTTATGTAGTCCTAAAAAGAATAAGGTATTTGTGTGACAAATATCATTTTTATAAGAAATGTCAAATAAAAGACTACAAACCTTTAATAAGGTGAGATAGTGTTAATAAATTGGTTCCAAGTGAAGCCACTAAATAGTTAACAAAAGTTGTTAATAATTTAATTATATTTGAAAGTCAAATATATCCTAGTCATGAATTGGATAAGCCTCATTATAGTGGGAGAGTTATGAGATGACTCAACCTTTACAAGGATTTAATTGAAGCCCAAATTGTTATGTTAGATGACAAAGTTGAAGGCTTATTACCTGCAAAGTGAGACTAATGGCAAAGGGTTAAACCTAATATGAGAAAGTAGACTGCGAGTAAATTTTCTCACTTGTTGTCATACTGAAGTCTGTAAGCATTATTTAATTCATTGCTGCATATGTGATATAAAAAAAGATGAATGTTTAGAATTCTTTTATGAAAAGAAATCTTAGATAATGCATCTACACAAATCAATCAAATATGTTTATTTTCAAAGATCAAAAGCAAAAGGTTTGCGAAATAGTAAAGGTTCAGTTATGAAATAAATTTTACCATTAGATCTGTAAATATAAGGTTTGATAAAAGTATCAAAACCTATGACTTTGGATAAATATTAATGAAGCTTGTATAGACAAGAAAATCATTAATTGCCTAGTGGATTTGTCTCATGTGTTTATGTTGATGATATTTTACTCATTATGAAAGATGTAAGATATCTATCTAACATAAAAAGTTGACTAAGTAACCAAATCCAAATGAGTGATTTGGAATGACTCGGTATATTTTACATGTCCAAAATGGAGATTTTAAGGACAAAATGTTAAGTTTGTCTCAAACATCTTATATTGACAAAATTGTTGTAAAATTCTTGATATTTATGTCTAAGGAATTGTATCCTAAGACACCTCAAATGTTGAGAGTATATGATATACATAAATGAGACTGAACATTTAATATACAATTGGGTAACATATATCAGTTCAATGACTGATATGACCATTTAGTAGAAAATTAAAAACTTTCTCAAATTATCTATGGATGATGAGAAATTTTTGTGTATGGAGTTAAAGATTTGATCTTTACAAGATATATTGGTTATTGCAAAGATTTAGGAAATCCATCTAAAAATAAATTTTACTCTAGGTAGTGGAGTATGGTATACAAGTTAAATATCTTTGCTTGTGAAGCAACAAAAAGACTTGTATGACTCAAATATTTCCTTGAAGATCTGAAAGATGTTTCATATATGATTTAGTCTATCCTCTTTATTATGATAATAGTAGTGCAAAGACTAATATTAAGGAAATTAGAAAATACCAATGTATAGGGAATCATATCGAGAGAGAGAAAGCATCATGGTAGTGATCAAGATGGCTTTTAACGACAATCCTTTGGATCTATATAAAAAGAATCTCAAGGCAAAAGTGTTTGAGGGTCACCTAGAATGTCTCATCTTTGCATGGAAAAGTGGGAGAACATGTTGGGTATAGAGTATGCCCTAGGATACATGTCTCGCCGGCTTTAGTGCAAGTGGGCGATTGTTGGGATTTATGCCCTAAAGCCTTGTAATTAATAATTTATTTAATGATTAATAATAATTTTGATTATTTTATTTGCAATATAATATTATCCATTATATGAAAAATCCAAGGTTATTAGTGTAATCTTGAACAATATGTGGTTGACATACGGGAGAATCATGTTCAATAAATAACCTAAAGGGTATATATTATAAATATAGATATTACCATTCACTTCCTTCAATTATTTCATTGGTTACCCTTGGTTGCATTAGTGAACACTTTTTATAACTCTAAATTTTGTTAAAGTGTTGGATCGATACTTGGAATATTTTCATTTTATACTACTTGTGGACGGTGTATACTTGCACTAGGGCTGAAATCATTTTTAAACTATTTTTTCAATACTCCACATTCATTTTAGCATCCATCATCAATAGGCCTCAATTGGCTTGGGCAGAGCAAAATTTCCAATGAAGAAACGATCCAGAAATTGGGATGGCTGAATGTAAAGATTTCATTAGTGGGAGAGAAGATGAGGATGCCAAGCTCAACATTGCATAGAATAGAGATTTTCCTCGCCTTGTTGAAAATTTTGGTGTGGCTGTTGTGTAATTTTTGCAATATTTGCATGTGACACCCTGCAACTCCAGGTACAATTAATTTCCATCCTATGTTCGTATTTGTGGTGAACGTTTAAATTCTTTGTTTAAAGTCGACTCGAGGAGTATCGAATTTTAGTGGGTAAATTTAAGTAATTAAGTTTTATAACTTTAGATAAAGAATTTCGAATTAGATAAAATCTCTTATTTTTTTGGAAACTCACTTTTACCCAAAGATTTGATCCTAAATCTTTTATTTTATTTGTTTTAAATATTGGGCTTTTTGTTTAAGAAGGAAAGAAAGATTTCTTTTAGTTATTTCATTCAAAGATAGCCCTCATTCCTCAAATTTCTTCTTCTTCTTCTCCTCATTCACGCCGACAGCCCCTCCTTCCCCATCTCCTTCGATTTTTCTTCTTCTTCTTCTCCTTCTCTGGCCATAGCTCCGGCGCTCTTCAGCCAGCGTATCCCTCCGGCAAACCCACGCACGAGCGACGCCTCAACAAGAAAACAACGAGATTTCTATTGCAGCAACAGCACAAAATCCAGACGTTTTCTCCCTTTTTGTTGAGGTTTGTCACATACCCTTGCCAAATAAACTTTAGTTTTGGATTACCCATACCCTAAATACCTTTGATTTGTAATTCTATCTTGTTTGGACTCAAAACAACCCAAACTTGAAGCGGTTTTCTGCAAAAAACGGGATTTACAGCAGACCAACGTGAGTTCCTTCTTATTTGACGAGGTTTGTCACTTACCCATGCCTAATCGACTTTAGTTTTGGATTACCCATGTCTTAAACATCTCTTATTTACGATTTTAGCTTGTTTGGACTCCGAATAGTCCACAGTCGAAGCCACTTACTGTCAAAAAACGGGATTTTACAGCAGAGTTTCAGTCGGTTTGGCACTGTTGGGTTGATTCGAACACTCTCGAACACCAACCAACAGTAATTCGAGCTTGTTTGGAGTAGTTCAGTAAGTTCCAACAAGTTTCAGCAAGCTTTTAAATCCTTCGAACTCATATTAGATGCTATAGATTAAGTTCTAACTCTTGTAACTTGCGTTCGTAGATTGGACTTAATTTAGAGCACTCAAGTAAGCTCAAAGTTCTCTTTAGGAATACCTTGGAATATCCTAGGAACGTTGTAAGTAGAATTCTACCGGTTGGGTTTTGATTGTTGTTTGTTAGCATGTTGTGTGTTCTAATTGCTTACTTATGAATATCTTATTGCATTAAATTGTTTGGTGACTTTGAGTATGTTTAGTATGCTACGATAAGTTGGTAACCACATGTCATGATGTTCCCCTTGTGATAAACATCTTACCATGTTGAGTTCGATTAATCTAGCGATGCATAATGAGTCTTTGGCATTGGTTGCGAAAGCATGTTATGGTTGTTGTGTAGTTTGGCATAATCATGAACTAAAAGCATGATGCGTAGGATTCATGCATTCTAGTAAGAATGAGTGAGGTTAGGGAACCTTGTATGAGATAAAAGAAAATGGAGTGAATACTAGTGTGCCTCGAGTAAAAATGGTTGAGGGGTAGTATGTCACCGTTGAGTTCAAAGAAACTTCGAGGCCTTGGGTAAAAATGGTCAAGGGTCGATGTGGTTAAGTCATCGTTTGGCTTGGGTAAAAATGGTCAAGGGAGCGATGCACAGTTCGAGGCCTTAGGTAAAAATGGTTAAGGGTCGAACGCTGAGCACTGTAGAGAGTCGTTGAGGCCCTGGGTAAAAATGGTCAGGGGTCGGCGTGTCTCGAAGGAATCAGTCTCAGGTAGCTTGTGAAGACTAAATATGAGTGGTTTGAGTGACTCGGTGTAGTTTGAGTGAGCATGTTGAACTTGGATAGTGAATCCATAGGCCTGAAATGAGCATGGTACATTGTGAATGTAACTTGTGAATTAAACATGTTGTATGTGATGTTTGTGTGGGTTGCATGTCTAGCTTGTTATGGAAAGCATGATACTTGCAAGCATGTTGTCTTGTTTTGTATGTTGATTGTGGCCTTTCAGGTGTGAGCTACTTACCAATACGTGTTATGTACTAACTCACTACCAGATTTTGTAGGTGATGACGTATGCTACTACCTTGGCGATGCTGAGGAGGAGTCATGAGAGAAGAAAGGCCATAGTTGGATGTTTACTCATAAAGTAGTCGTCTCGTTGAGTTTAGTGTATCCGAATTATAGTTATAGTTGTCGTGATGCTTATGGCTTTAGTACTGTTGTTCTTTGAGCATTATTGGTAGGTCATATTTCTCTCATTAGAGTTGGAGTTTCTGGTAATGTGTTTTTGAGATGGAGGTTATAATAAATTTGCTAGGTTGCATTGTTTTGTTTTAAATTGAATCATTCTTTTCTTTTCGTTTTAAAGAAGACTAAGGAAGTTTTGTTTTGTTTTGATGTGAGTTGTCGGGAGATCTTGAACTTTTAGTAGTTATGTGGTTGGAGTTTGGATTATAATCTGGTTATCTGGCTATAGATGTGTGAATTCTTGTCTAACAGGTACTAGGAAATTTTTGGGTAAATCATAGTTACGCCGTTATGCTGCCGAAATTTCTGCAGCTTAATAGTTATAAGTTTAGTAATGTCCCTTATCTTAGTCTAAGTTTTGGGGTCGTTACAGTGCAAGTGTAAGGTCAAGTTTTAATATAGTGATAAGAGTATTCGAGTATCGTCCTCATGATTGAGGTTCTAGCTCACTTAAATACCATGAATACAATCAAGTATTTTATTTAGAGAAAGAAATCAAATGATGAACTCAAAAATTAAAATAGAACAAATACTAGAAATAAAGGTGGAAACAAATCATGAGAGAAATATCCTAAGGAATTGATTTCACCGATTATACCAATGATTCAATTAATTAAACAACCAAGATTTAACATGCAAATATTCCATAAGTCAAGAAGTCTTAAAATCATAAATGACTCTCACGAGGACAAGTAATTCTCTTGCAAAATTATAAAGTCGACAAAACTGTTTAGCTTTTAATAGCATGCAAGGCATTAAACTTCTTTTTTTAACAACCTCTAAAGGAGTCCTAATCATTGACAAGTTAGAACTACCCTTAGTCATGTAATTAAGTTCTAGTCTAAACTACTCCCTTTCAAGCGTGAATTAAGACCAATAAAAAAATAATCTATGCCAAAAGATTATAAGCACTAAGCATATAAAAGCATGAATGAAATTAAAAGTATTCAATTAAGGCATTCAATTAATCAAACCATAAAGTCTAACGGCTACATCAATCCCTAAAATAAAGAGTTTAGCCACTCATGTTCACTATGACAAACCCTAAACTCAACAACAGTCCCATAACAAAAACTACTAGATTAAGGGAAAGAAAGATAAAACTAGCATTGCATGTCGATCTCCCGTCCTCGTTACGATCTCCACGAACTCAAGCTTGAAAATATTTTTCTTTTGCTCCAAAAGTCTCTTCCAACTCTCCAAATAGTGTAGAAATCAAAATTAGGGTTATGTCTTTCTAAATTGGCTCCCTCAAATTGATTGTAAACATGTAATATTTATAGGAATCGAGGCAGCATCTTGCGTTGTCCTCAAATAAGGAAAATTCACAAAAAGGAAATGTAGCGTCAAGCAAAGTGTCGAGCCAAGTGTCTCGATGCTACCAAGCATTGAGCGGTGTCTAGATGCTATGCTACCTGAATAAAGCGTGTTTCTTCAATCCCTAGCATTTCAACGCTATCCCCTCAGAATTTTTGACTTGGATTCCTTCTTTTCTTCACTTGGTTGCTTCAAATTGCTTTTTTTTTTTTTGTCCCTTTTTCATCATAATTCTTCTAAGAACTCCAAATGCTCAATTTTTACCAAATAAACAGACATGAACATGAAAGTAACTGATTAAGTCACAAAACTAGCATAAAATAGGGCCTAAAGATAGCACATTTTATGTGCTATCACTTGTGCTCATAGTCAGATACTTTCACTACAAAATGTTAGTAAGCTAGAACGAAGGTACAAGCAACAATGACATTCTCTCTAGAAAAAAGAAAAAAAAAAGAAGAAAAGAAGCCTAGCATTAGCATTGAATAAGTTTTGGGAGATAAAAGTACTTGTAAAAAGAAAAAGGGTTAAACTTAGCTTGTTAGATAAAGAAGATCACCCTAGACTCTATGACTAGGAATTAGATCGTATAAGCATGATAGGTGGGTTTGAATGAGAATGTTTTGTCTTGAAAAGGAAAAGTAAAAATTTTATGTGAGAAAACTTTTGAGTTGTGTAAACACTAAGTGTTTGTTTGGGCACTGAATGAGTTATAATAGTCTGTTGAATTATATAATATGTATTTAGGATGCATAATTGTTTAGTCTGGGTTATCATAGTCTATGTTTGGGGTGCAGAATTATTTAACTTCACGGACTATTATAACCCATTCAACACCCCAAATAGGCCCTAAGAGTTTGAGACTTCTCTTGAGAGACAACTTTCTTTCAAAACATCCTCTAGGAAGCACCTTGTTAACTGTTTGATTTTTTGCTACTTAAAATTGCTTGAGGACAAGCAATAAGCTAAGTTTGGGGGTGTGGTAACTCTCATTTTTAGGGTTATTTAGCTCTAAAACCTAGGTTTATTGTTTAGAAAGTAAGTGCTTATTGGGATAAATCATGTCATTAGAGAAAAGTTATGTAAAAACAAGTTATGCATGTGTTTTTAATCATCAGTAGATAAAGGAGAATGAATTGGAGTAAAATGAATCAATTTGTGAAGAATTTGACAAGTTTTCATGTTTTTATGCAAAAGTTGTAAAAGCACCCAGTTGTGTCCAGGGATGTGACTACATATCATGCAAGAGGACAGAATTGACTAAGTGCTAAAAACTACTCAAAATGCGCCCAAGATGCGGTCACATTTGGACCTAATCGGTAGGCAATATGAGATTTGCAAATTTAGCAAATTCTCAAATAAAATCCCACTTAATCTCCTCAAATCACGAAATTATGGTAAACTACAACTCTACACCTTGATCTCGACCGAAACCCTAAACCTAAAGGATCTATAAAAGGCAACTAGAGCTCTCAAATCAACAACTTTCGATCCTCCATAGTCGTAGATCAAAACTACTGTTTTTTGTTTTCCTTTGAAGCCACCACACTGAGTTTATCCTTATTGTTTGTTCAAACCTCATTCAGACTCTTGATTCGAAAGAAGAAAAGTGTAACACGTGATTCTCTTTGAAAGAGGTTGAATCAAGTTAGATAGAGGAAACAAGCTTAGGGATTTTCAGTTTATGTGTTTCTTTCCAGTTGCTGTTTGTAATTCAGTTTAGTAGTTGTTCTGTTTTTCATTTAAAACTCCAGTGATACATTCATTCTTTCAATATGAAGTCAGACTTTGTTCATTTAATTTCTGCTCTTTACTTATTAAGCTTTGTGCTTTTCATTAATATGAGCTAGATTCCTTCTTGGGGATTCAAAAATGTGGATATCCTAAGTAGGAAGTAAACTCCAACTTGTGCATAAGCAACTTTGCCAACACTTAGCACCGTTTTCTTTTATTGAGTTTAGATTTCATTGTTAATTTAAACTGATCACTTAGGTTAGAATAGTATGGTGAAACTCAATACTAAAAGGGTTGGATTAAGCATGATTTTCATAAAAGCAATATAGAAAAAGAGCCTAGACATAAGTCTTTTCTTTTGACCCTAGACATAGGGAAAAACCTATAGATGTCATTTGTTTCGTGGTAATCGAAGATTTTCATGGGATGAGCATCTAGATTATTTCGTTTTGACATTTTAAGATGTCCGAGTATCTTAGGATGCTCATAAGAGGGGCATTTAACTGATTTTGGATGCCTTTTTGAAACATGGATTTTTAAGATTTCCATGTTGAGGGATCCTCTAATGACTTTTTTGCCTCTTACCAATTTTCTTTATTTCACATTTTTATTTTTTATTTAAAAATAAATTAATGTATTTATACACTAATAAACAATCATATGTGATTAATTATATTTATATTTTACATTTATATATAAAATAAAATTTAGTTATAATTGAATTAATATTTAATATTAAATATTTTATAAAAATCTCGAAATAATATAAATTAATAATTTTTTCTGTAAAATAACACATAAATGTTAGTATAAACTAAAGTGATATACAAATATAACATTAAATTAATAAAGAACGACATAAATTTAAATTATATTAAACTAATACACAAATTACCTATAGATTAACAAGGACATTATTGGTATAACACATAATCTTAAGACATTTCCATACTCAAATCCTACAAAACAAACATAGTAATCTAAATATTCTCAGACATTCTTATAAATTATTCATTCAAAACAAACACAGTTATCTAAAATGTCGGGCATCTATATTTTCGGGTATCTATGATTCTAGGTATCTGAACATTCTAGTTATCTAGATTTCTAAAAAACAAACAGCCCAATAGAGTCATTAGAGTTGTAGGCATTTTTATCTAAGTTCAATTATCCGTAGACATATGTGTCTAATTACATAGGCTCCTAAAAGCACTTAAAAATAGTTGAATAGGTGTTAAATTCGATTCATGGTGTTAAGTGTTGAAAAGGGTAGGTTGCGGGTGCAATCAGACAGCATTCTACTTGAACTGTACAGTATCCGAAAGGGTGAGATGCAGGCATGTGAACATAGCCTTTCCTCTATAAATTTAGATATATGTTCACATTGTGTCTTTTCTAGCATGAAAATTATTATTATTATTTAACCAATTTCGATAAAAATTAACTTCAAACTGGCAATGAGGACTAATTTTAAGATTTATTGAAAAGTACAAAGACTAAATTTAGATATTCAAAAGTGTAGAAACTAAAATGGAATGAAGCCCAAAGTACAAAGATCAAAATAATATTTTAATCTAAAAAATTTAACTATTTTATTGTTTTAAAATCATGCACTTGTCACTCTCTATCTTCTTATTCTCAAGTGCACCTCATCCCTTCCAACATTGGCTAAGGTAGAAAAGAAGGGGGAGAGATAAGAAAAAGGAAAGAAAAAGGGCAAAAAAATCCAAACAAATGCATAATTTTTGTCAGGTGTTACTATAATCGTATTCAATGTCCATGAGTATGTAAAATTCGTAAAGAATATCCGCGATTTACTTTTAAATTGTTTCCTTTTGACACGATTTATATAAATCGTATCCATCTCCGTGATTTATCCACCGATTTTTGTCATTAGTTTTAAAACTACCTTGATTTTGTTTTTATTTTTAAAGATTACATTTTTTTTTTAAAAAAATCCGATTTTCTGCCATTGGGAAACTGGAATGAAGTTTTGTCTATGTGAAGAGAAAAGATAATGAGGTAGCACATGGCTTGCCCACTGAAGCTATTGTGAGCTATTGTGTCTGGATGCTCAAAAGACTGGTTTTCCTCTTGGGTAGAGAAGTTGATATTTGATGTGAATTTGTGTAGCCTAGTAGCATTGGTATCGCTTATTAAGTTAAATTACAAGTTTCGTCCATAAACTTTCAGGTTTGTATCTATTTAGTCTCTAAACTCTAAAAAGTTCATGCAAGTTCCTGAAAAAAAAATTTTAAATTAACTAATCTATTAGATATAAAATTAAATTTTATGTCCAATGAGACTCTATACTTTCTATTTTGCATCTAGTAGGTCCGTGAATTTTAAAAATGTTAAATAGGTCAATGACCTATTAAGCACAAAATTGAAAATTCAAAGATCTATTAGACAAAAAATTAAAAGTTTTTAATGGACATAAAATTGAAAGTTAAAAAACTTATTAGATATTTTTTAAAGTTCAGAGATCAAATAAATCCTTTTATTCATTTATTTTTTTAAATAGAATATTAATCTTTTTAGATATAATAATATTATATTCAACTAATGATTAGTATGCTAATTTTTAGTTCAATATTCTTTTAAATTAATGTTTGCCGAAAAAAAAACTGGAACTATCATCAGAAAAAGTCACCAAAAGTAACCTGGCATATTTTTTTTTATGTAATTTGTTTATTGAAATTTTTAATGAGATATTAGGAGAAAAAACCTTTAACCCACGTTCTCAAGAGCGACTATTATCATATGAATAGAAAAGGGAAAGGGGGATTAAAATTTAAAACCTAATATCATCATTATCATTATTAATTAAAAGGTATAAGTTCACTCAAGGGTGGGTTGAAGATTCTGTGCCTATAGTGAACTAGTTGACATTATTGAATTGGTAAGGAAAACTATGGGACACTGAAAGAATCAAACAACGACCTTTCTTGTATGGTACATTGAGGGGGAGATTTAAAGAACAATTTGTGTCATTTCAACATATTCCAGCCATTAGGAAGCTTCCACTTTCTATGCCAATATATCGACACTCTTGACCATAAAGGGAACCCAAAATTGTAGTCGAGCGGTTCATCGACAAGTCCTCCAACCATCAATGGCAACCAAATGTACCTCGAGTCTCTAAGGTCGGCAGGATTCCATCGGTCCGCCATGAAAACAAACAAGCTGGGATATGAAGGTAGGGGAAGAACAAATGTGCTCTGAGCAAAGAATGTAGCTAGTCGAAACATCTTGTTTCCTCCTATACATGGGTTTCCCATTGTCTCCCATGGACCCATTATTGACTCTGCTGCGTGTGCCAGTGCCTCGTTCGGTGCCCATCCCGTGCACCCTGATGTGATCATATAGTAAGTTCCCTGGTGTTTGAACAAAGCTGGCGCTTCCCGGTGCTGGCCGATGAGAATCCTTCTCGCAACCTTGGTCACATCGAGATAATCTTCTGTGAGGGGTCCTATATGAAGTTCACTATTGTCTTCGGATGAGTAAATGAGATAGGCTGTACCATCATCATCTTTGAAGAGTGTCATGTCTCTACTGTCAAACTCATGGGGTCGTTTGCTGTAAAGATAACTGAACGGACCGGTTGGGTAATCACTGATGGCGACACCCACAGAAGCTTTCGTATAGTTTGCATCGTCGATATGCATCCACATTACATATTTTCCAGTCTTTGAATTATAGATTACTTTTGGCCTCTCGAGCACATTGGATTTGTGAAGATCATGGGTCTCATTTGTTTCTTCTGCTGTCAAAACAATGCCTTCATTTTTCCAGGTCCACAAGTCTTTGGATGAGTAGCAACCAACTCCAATAATGTCGACCTAATCATAAGAATGCCAAAATGTTTTAGCCAAGTTTGGAAGGCTAATTTGTTGTGCACATAGAGAATAAATTATTCTAGGGAAAAAGAAGAGAAGATAGCAGACGATAATAATGAAATATTAAACCAGTGAACCTGAAGCACATGATGAACAGAAGAAGGGGAAAATGTGATAAAATTAAAGCTAGTATAACACAGAACTAAAGAATATGCGGTCTCAAAGCAAGTCACGACAAAACAATTGATGGTCTTAAGATCATTAGATGAAAATTATATCCTAAATTATTCAAGTTGCACAACTTAATATTATAGATTCTGAGAACCCTCCGAACTGGTGAGATCAATTATCACAATCACAGAAAAAGTGCTAGAACCTTCATGTCGTTGACCACAATCTACTGTTTTTTTTTCCCTAATAAGAAACCAAGAATTGCATTAAAGCAAGAGGAGATACAAAAGCAGGAGATGAGAAATTAACCCAAAAAAGCCAAGGGGATGAAAAGGACAAAGTTCCTTTGACATTGATACAGAAAATATATCATATTTACAAAAGAGAGTTGAAGTAAACACCAAGAAGACTTTAAAGTCCATAATTTGGCAAATTTGGCTGGAGTTTCTAACCGAGTTTTGAAATTCTGGGGTTCTTTTGAGCCAAGTTTCTCAATAAAAACACCTTTGACTGAACATTTCTACAAAACCTTCACAACCACCACCAATCACACAACCTAGGAAGTACACATCATCAGAAATATGGAAAAGTCTAGGTAAGGTGTATTTCAAAGGCATGTCAGTAACCAAGCAGAATTCCACAAGCTAGTAAAAAAATCTCCAATTTTGATGCTTTCTCATTGGCGACCAAGATGGAGTCAACTTGAGAGTCCATTTATAAAGAGAGTAGCTTGGGCTTTAACAAATTCAGCAATGGAGTTATTTTATTGGTTTGGCTGGAGAAGGGGTGGGTAAGACACATTGTCCCTGGCTTGATCAGATGTTCAAACTTGGGGACTATGTCCAAATCTACCCTCATTGGTAGGGGCAGAGTCAGAAATTTTCTTAGGGAGGATCAAATTTTACAATTCAACTTTACATATATATAATCTTTCAATTATGAAAATTTAGAGGGGCAAAGTGGAGAGAAAACTTTAAAACCTTAATGTTAAACAACTCTACTATTTGAGTGTGGTTGATGGGTTGGTTACAAAAGAAAGCATAAGTTTGGATCTCTTTGGCAAACGAAAACCCCTTTTTTGCTCAGTTTTAGGCCAAGGGTTTGAGGATCGAAATTGGTTCTAGAGCAGCAACGGACAGGGCCTGACGTAAATCTCTCATTGAGGGGCTCAACCACTTAGCTTTGTGTCTAGAGGGGTAGGGGGAGGGGGGGGGGGGGGGGGGGGGGGGGGGGGGGGGGTGCCCAACAGCTAGGATAAGGAATTTAAGTTTGAAAGGGAGCTCTGGTTGACTTTCTGGGCTAGGTTAAGGGTGGGGGCCTAAAGAAATGTTTGGATCTGAAAAGGAGGAGTACAATTTTGAAGATAAATTGGATTATCATTTTGGTTTAGGTAGGAGGTGGAACCCAAAGAAGCATTAGGTTCGGATGAGAGAATTCAGTAGATGGTGGTGACATTCAAGGAGAGGAGAGCAGATCGTTATGGAAACTGACAAGTTCCAACTTTTTTGGCTTTGTTTTTACGCAAAGAAAGAGCTAAAAGAATAAAAGATTCTATAAATCAATCAAAGGACTTTTCTTCGTTGTTGAAGATTTGATTGTTTCTTTCAAGGTAAAAGGTCGGGAAAAAGGCTCTAACGAAGTATAGCCTTAGGTCCTGTCTATTTTAAATGGAGGTCCACTAGAATCATAGAGAGAAGGGTGCTGAGTTCTTGGGCCTAGGGGAGAGTCAAACGCCAAATTAAAGGTGGAAAGTAAGAAACTCCAGAAATCAACAGCAAAAGAGCACTTCAGAAAGAGATGGTCTCGAGTTTCTGATTCTTTCTTGCAAAGAGTACACCACAACGGCAACAGCACACAGGTCCGCATTTTTTGACCTTGTCATGGGTGTTCAGGCACTTGTGGCTAAGCTCCCAAATAAAGATTTCAACTTTCTTCCAGCAATTTTCTCCACAAATCATATTGTATGGATGAGAGCTCTCCACCTTCCTTTTGCTAACCATATCTTTGCAGAGAGAGTGCACTGTGGATCTGCCATGAGGATCCAATAGCCAAAAGTAAAACCAATAATCAATGAGATCATTTACTTAGAAATTCCCCAAAGTATGAGAGAGAGAGGCCTAATCATTTCATCTTCCATGAGGCTTCTTCTTATGCCAAGATGTCACGTGTTAGTTGATGAGCTCCAGCAGTCTTTGATAGATGATGCTTTTTGGTTCGATAAAGAATAAACCCTTCGAAAGGCCTCTGAAAAGGTGTATTGCCCAATCAATGATCTTCCCAAAGTATGTTGATGAATCAGTTCCCACTGCCGACTTTATTCTAGAGTAAATGAGGTCCTGGTGCTTGAGAATATATTTCCAAGGGCCTTTTGATGAGGTAGAGAGAAAGAACTTGGCTCATGCCATAATGGGAAGTGCCAAATTTAGCCTCAAATATCAATAACGTCTGTTTAATATTTAAGATATTTTTCTATCAACTGTAAATGAATTTTGATGCGCACATGCACCTCTTTAACATTCCTTTAATTTGTTTCTCTTCCCTCCCTAACATTCTTTTCTATTTTGATTCTCTTCCCATACTACAATTTTGGTATCGTAGCCTCTCCCCTTTTTCTGACCAATTTTTCTGTTACTTCAACCAGCATAAGCAGCAACTTTTTAACCACTATGAATATCTAATACATATAAAGAATTAATAAATCTACAGAAAAGAGAAACATCCAAAGTAGACCTCTTGATGACCTTCGAGATTTTCAGAAATCCCAAAAAAATCTATGGAAACTCCAACTCCCCAATTGGCTCATCCATTAGACTGAAAGCAAACTCAGTTTGGCCAAACTTTAAATAGCATTACTGAATCAACTAGTTACAAGAGAGTATCTGATTACTTATGCAGTTTAAACTATCAAATAGATGCAAAATCCTTTAGTAGATAATGCAACACAAATAGAAGAAACAGCTTCGCACATAAAAACCATTTGTGGACATGAAATTATGAACAAAAATTTCCATCAAAGATATGAAAGTGAGATAGGTATCCTGATCAGTAAGAAGATTCCAATGGAGAAACAACCTCTTTAGATTGAATGAAAAGCAAGGATTTATCTCCTATACTCATAATTCCAGCATCCAATTGCTTGTATTTGGAATCACCATCAAGATTGGGAAGAAGCAAAAACATAGTTTTCAATATTTTATATTAGAACAGATAAATTAGCATAGCTTGATAGTTGTCACAAAGTATATAAAAATTTATTTATCCTAGTTCATAATAGATATTGAGTTTTATTTTGATTAAGATTCTTTGTCTATAATTACGGGCTCAGTTTGTAAACATTATTGAAATCTGAGCTTATGTTGAAATAAAGAATTCAACATTTTTTTATCACGTGTTCCCTAGAACTCCTTTATTATCAACCTTTTCTATTTTCTGCCCCCTTCCCATCCTACCTCAGGTTGACAATGAGAAGCCAATCAAGCAATTGAAACTCCTTAAGGATGATTGACACTATTACTCATCTCGAAGCTTACAATTTCATGAAGAGCCCTATTAAAGATAAATTCCCAATGGCATTGCAAGGAAAATATTTACAATATCGAGATTTTTGTTTCTCAAGGACAAAAAACATCTGGTCCACAAAAGCAAAGTATATTAATGTAATTTTTCCATCCGTCCATCAACTAGTCACTAGTGTCTATTCTTAGCGTGCATCACAATTAAGAAAAATCGAGGGGCAACCTTAGACTTAATCTCAAGCCAAAGCGCAACTGAAACTTCAGCATGAGAAGATATATGTGATGCAGATTAAGAAAAATCATATTGATAAGATATATGTGACAGGAACAGCAAATTCATAGATCCATATAGAGTTAAATAACAAAACAGACCGGGATGCCAATTTCATATGCTCACATGGGAATATGGGCAAAGCTAATGCATCCGCATAATTATATTCAGGAAGCTCGACAGTCCTACTTTAACCAAAAGAAGTAAATCCAAACCTCAGGAATATAAAATTACGCATTACCTAAGAACAGAACTTATATCCATAGCCTTTTTCATACAGGCACTGCACTAAGAATGTCCTCCAAGCTATTTCTGATATAGATGGACATGGACTAAAAGATTCTAAGCGACCGGACCTCCGACGTTCATCATAAGATTTACAGTTGAAAGACGACATTAGATGGGGACAGAAACTCAAGGTAAAATGGCTTAAAGGAGGAGACAAAAATTCAAACTACTTCCAAAAAATTGATACTGGAAGGAAGAGAAGGCCTCATCACTAGTATGCAAAAAGAAACAGGTGTCGTCTTTTCCAATGAAGCGCACCTTGAGACAAACATTGAGGTACCTTCAGAGAAGTCTAATACTAGAGATCCTGATCTAAGATTTGTTTCCTCAGGGTCTGGACTGGATGTCAACTTCAAGTGAGAACAGTGTTTGACTGGAAAGACTGTTTGAAGATAAAGAAAGTTTTTGTGCAGTTTCTAAACTTAACAACTCAAAATGTCAACGGCAAACGTAAAGCAGTTGGGGGTTACTGGAATGCAGATGAGAAAGGAATGGTCCCTAAATTTTGGCAAAACCAGTTCAAGATAAAAAAAAAAAATTGAAATTAACACAAAAACTGCATTCTCATGTATGTCATTTGTCTTCGGATAAAAGAATTTGGTACTCAGAAAAGTTGGTTAATTGTTCAAGTAAATCTCCTAAACATCACCCAACTTCTGTAAAGGAAACCATGCCTGAGGATCTATGTAGGCTGATACGGGGACACAAATGGCAAATAAAGTTAACCGGTATTAGCATGAGTGATAGAGTCCAGGGTAGAGTCCAAATTCCTTTATCTTCCCTTACTTTTCAAGTTTGTGTAGGTGAAATAGTGAAAAATGCCTCAGATTTCTTTCTGTGGTATCCTTTCTCTCTAGTGTTTTAGAGACATTCTTCAGCGTTCCAATTTCAAGGTGGTGCAACACAAAAATCTAAATCAATCCTCAACTCCTTGGTGATGTTCGTGTTCCTCATGCTATAACTATCATCTAACTACAAATTTCCCAAAATATCTGGCAGAGTATTTCTAAAAAGTTTTATCTTGGCTGGTGTTTCAAGACTTATTGTCCTAGTCTCTAATGGGCATGGGCTTAGAAACAAAGTTGGGCAGTTGTGTCAATGCCATGTTGGCCCTCTTTTCAGTCAATTCAGCTTGAAAGGAATTAAATAGTTTTGAAAGGGAAGGGTCTAGTCTACGAATTTAGACGAATTATGTCAATTTCATCTTCTTTTCTTGCCCCAAGACAAGGATCGTTGTCTAGTAACAACTCCCCTTTCCTTATCCATGTCGGTTGGAGATCTTGATTTTCTCGTAACTCCTTGATGTGTTGTGTAAAGTCTATCAGCTGTGTTTAAGCTTTCCCAAAGCCAACAAGATTAGAATATTCACCTTTCTTAGACTCTTTGGCTTCCACACGACCTTACTTGAACAAGATTTGTTCTATAGGACAATTGTGTCCTTGAGTTCTAGACTTGACTTCCACAAATCATTTACAGAGACTTTAGAAAGAGAAGGAACATCAACTGACTCTTTAACAAAATCTTTAACCAAAAAAAGACATCCTGTTTTATCTAAATTCTATTTTTTAACCTCCTATCTCAAAATCAACATGCTCTCAATCAGCTCCAAAAGACTGCAAAGTCCGTTCACTTCCTCTGCCTCAAAATTTCTTCTCACTGTCATCCGCCAAGATCTTAAAGTAACCTCTCAAGCATCACATACCATCTCAAAAACTAATAAGATTTATAAGTTGGACGTGGTCCTTGTCGAGAGTGAAGTAAGGTAAAAAAAAATGATGAACTAGAAGGAATTCAACATATGATGATCACTAAAGCTGATACTTTATATTTAGAAACATAAAGTCAGATAAAACCACCATGGAGCAATAATTGACACTTTGAAGTTGCCATAATAAAGAAGAAAGTATTATTAAATTAATAATGGAAAAGGAAGAAAAGAGATTGAAGTATCAATCAAACTGAGTTGTTTCCATACAAATTCATAGAGATGCATGCCACAGTTTATGTGATAGGAATTTCTTTACCCATGGAAGCATTAGACTAACATTACAGAAAATGGAGGTCCAGAAAGGCAGAGTATAGATGTTTTTACCCGTGCAGCTCCCTTTTTGTGAGCATGGTAGGTGGGGCCATCTTTATACTCTCCATACCAATAGTATGTTTCAGATCTTTCATCGTACAAAACTCCACCTCCATGAGCTTGGATGGGATTCCCTTCAGTATCCAGCCAAACTCTCCCTGGATAATAGAACATGCTATCATTTCCCGTAATCATTGGATCAACGGAAGTTTTATGGTCAGGAAAGAATTTGTGCCTAAGCTGTGAATCTTCATCAAGAAATTCATCAATCAGTGTGGTTGTTTTCTTTGGTCTTCGCTTTGCTGCACGTGGAGATCTCTTACCCCTTGGAGGGGGAATTTGAATGTTTTCCTCTTCCACCTCTTCAAGTTCACGGAAGTGAAGGTGATGACTTGTTTGAAGTTGGATACCCTGACCTATCTCATCCTTGCGGCTTATAGGAGAATATAAATGTAGCAGAAGAATACACCCCATTAGACTCCCTATTACCACAGATATCAAACATCTGGTCCCTGCATCGCAACGTAAAGTGGTTGATTTCCTGTATTTGTTCCTCATCTTCATTTTCTCTTCCTTTTTATCTCCAAGATAATGCAGCATTTAAGAAAATGAAACCTATGAGATTCAATCAATCCAAGTAAAACATAAGTCACAGGCATTCTACTATTGTATAGAGGGGAAAAACTTACTTTCATCGTAGTTAAGGTTTTGGCGAAAAGACTACACAAGATGATAAAGACGATATAAATATGAAAATCTTGACAGAATATATATGGAGTAAAAATTCATTGAAGAAAAGGAGATAAACAAACGAAGTAACATGATGAGGGCATCGATGAGTAAATCACAAACCCAAGCATCTATTAGAAGCCAAAGTATATCAAATTAGCTGAACCAGAAACAAAATCAAAGGCAATTGAACAATCGTGAACCATATCACTGAAATCAAACCCATCAAAGACAAGCATTCAAGAGGTTCAAAAATTACACAACATATACAAAGGTCATGACCCAGAGCAGAAAGATCAACAAAATTGAAGATACAAAACGACCAGAAAAAAGATATTTCCAGTAACTCGAGAGCCAGAAAAAGCGAGCGGAGCAGAAAAACACACCTGAAAACCCAGAAACTAAAAATGAGGCAAAATTCCGAGACATAGAAATCCGATGGAGAGATCGTTTGAAGTAGGAAAAGAGCCACGAAAAATCAGTAATCCAGTGAATCCGAAACGGAGAACAGAGTTTTCCAGTAGTAATTGGAAGCCAATCCGATGATTCAAGAGGTTGATGAGGTTCAAAAATGGGGTAGCTTTCAGATTTCCCAGTGAGTTTTTCACTTGCAGAAGGAGGAATGGAAAAGGAAAAGAAGTTGGGATGTTGGATTTTAGTTTGGTTCGAATGTGGATGGATAGTGACCTCGACTTGTGACCAAAGTTCCTCTCTGTGCTGCAGTCATTTGTAAGAAATATCCGACGTCTTCTCTATACAGCTAAATTCCACTACTCTTCTTACGCCTATGACTTAGGGTTTTTTATTACAAAAATTGCTACCTCTGGCTCTTATCCATCCATATTTTAATGTTTACTCCTATATTTGGTAAGGATTAGCAGATTTTACCCTGGACTTTCTATATTTCCAAAATTGACGTTACATTTAGATTAATGTTGCAATATATTTTTTTTATTAAGGTTTCATTTGAGGTCATCGAGTAGATAATTTTAAGAATGAAATCCAACTTCTAGTCCATGCAATTAGGGACAAAAGATACAAGAGGGTGGTCAATTGTAACGCCCGCGTTTTCAAGTACAACTAATTTTGTCATATGGAGTTATTTTGAAATTTAGAATTAATTGATTGAATTGAGATAATTAAGTTCTTTTTAGATTATTGGACGAAGCTTATTTTAAAGTCCCAAATTCAATAATTTTGAAACTTAGTATATGTTGAATTTTAGATTTAAGTTTGAAAACCCAAAGATTTATCCAAAGATTTTCTCCTTAAATTCACCTAGATTTAGGAGATACTTTAGGAATTTTTATGGACTTTACTTTATGTTGGTCTATTAAAGAGTACAAATAAATTTAAAAGAAAAGGAAAGTAACAGAGAGAAAAAAGAGAAAACAATCCCTACCCTTCAACTTCACCTTCTTCCTCTCTCCCTCTCACGTTTTTTAGCAACCACCTAACTCATCTTCTTCTTCTTCTTCCACCACCTTATCCCTCTCTCCGACGACGACACACTACAAGCACCACGACGCCAGCGGCCTCTTCGGCTGCCAACGAACTACAGACGCGAGACCCACGCATTCTCCTTCGTTTCGACGAGGTATGTCTCATACTCATGCCAAATCCATGTTGGTTTTGGATTATCCATACCTTAAACACCTTTGATTTGTAATTTTAGTTTGTTTTGACTCAAAATAGCCCACATTCGAAGCCGTTTACTACAGAAAATAGAATTTTCAGCAGACCAACGCGAATTTCCTTCTTGTTTGATGAGATTTAACACATACCTATGCCTAATCGATCTTAGATTTGGATTACCCATGCCTTAAACATCTCTTATTTGCAATTTTAGGCTTGTTTGGATATCGATCAGCCACATTCGAAGAACTTTGGTGTTGAAATCGCATTTTCCAGCAAAGATTTAGTCTGTTTGGCACTGTTGGGTAAGTTTCAACATGTTATGGACCTTTTGCAAACTCATTTAAGTATCGTAGCATTAGTTCTAACATGTAGGAACCTTTAGTTTGCAGTTTGGGATCAATTCAAACACCTTCCAACAGCAAATAGCAAGCATAAAGGCTCTTTCAGTACGTTTTAATGCGTTTTAGACCTTTCACAAATCACTTTAGGAGTTATAGCTTAGGTTCTGATGCGTGAGAGCCTTCTGTTTGCAGTTTCAAATCAATTCGAACACTCTCGAACTTAACCAGCAAGGTGCAAGGCTTGTTCTGGTAAGTTTAGAGTGTCTTAGCCTTTCAAAATCATTTATTAAGTGCTGTAAAATAGTACCTAATCATTGGAAAGCTCTTAAATGAAGTTTGAACACTTCAAATAATTGCCCACGCTATTCTTGGTAAGGATTAGGTGTTCAGTTGGGTTATGGAGCATTCGCTTTACCATTTAAGGCTAAAATCTAAGTAAGTATACCTTGTTTGATCATATTCTAGTTTGCTTAAAGGTTTTCAAACTAAGCTTAACCCCTAAAAGCTTGTCTCTTTGTTTAGGATCCTTTTTGGATTATTTTTAGGAACGATTTAGGTAAGCAGTTTCTACTTTGTGGGTCTATTTGATTGTGTGCAGTATGTTCTATGTTTCTTATTTGATTGGTGCGCGTTATATATATTATGTGCTTTGTTATACCTTTTGATGAGCATGTTTATGTGTGGATTTGTGAAGTTTACATGATGTTAGCATGTTGATTAATTGAGCTTGATAATATGTATGGGCATGTGTGGTTTGGCATGAGACATGGTTTAATAGCATGCTTAGGTAACATGCATTTAGTGAGTTTGTAAGGAGGTTAGCAAACCTTGTGAGCTTGCTAAGGATTGTAGGGTGAGTACTAGTACACCTCAAGTACAAATCGTCGAGGGGTGGTATTGTCACCATTAGAATAAGAGGAGCATTGAGTCCTTGGGTGCAAATGGTCAAGGGTCGGTGTGATGAGTCTAAAAAGCATGTGTTGGGTGCCTGGGATAGGGCCAATGCATTGCTAAGTCATCAGTGCACCTTGGGTACAAATGGTCAAAGGGCGATGCACAATTCGAGGCCTTGGTAACATTGGTCAAGGGTTGAACACCCAGCTCCGTAGAGAAGTATTGAGGCCCTGGTAACAGTGGTCAGGGTCGATGCTTCTCGAAGGGTTAGTCTTGGAGAGCTTTGGTGAGGGCTAAACATGAGTGATGAGAAAAACTGAGTGAGCATGGCACGATGCGAGAATTCATGTGTTAGTTGCATAGCATGGTGCGAGAATTCATGTGTTAAGCAAATTTTATGCATGGTTTACTTGTGTTATGTATGCATGGTATGATGTTGGTGAATTTACTTTAAATAAGCATGTTTGGGTGCATGTGTATAGCATGTTGCTTGTTGTTTGATGTTTGGTGGTTCACCAGGTGTGAGCTACTTACTAAGTACTTTTGTACTGACTCCCCTCCCCAACCAAAAGATTTTGTAAGTGAGGAGGAGCTCTACGAACTGGTGATGCAGACGATGAGACTTGATAAGAGGACACCATTATTATTACGTGCTTTCTTAGTATTGATCTTCTTTGAATTTCATAGATAAGATTCTAGTTGTTTTGTATAGGTGTTTGCTATAGATCTTCCTCTTCTTTATTGTTTCTAAAGAATAGATAGGTTCTTTTGGTAGAACTAGGTTACGAACTGAAAGTCCTAGTTGTTAAAACTTTCTTTTGTTTTTGCTAATCTATTTGAATTAAGTATGCTCTAAGTTATTGAAATTCTGTTTATTCTGGGAGTTTGGGTGTGTTGAACTGTAGTCAGGAGATGTGGAGGTTGTTCTTAGTTACTTTGGTTGGTTGAAGTGTGGTTTTCTTGTCTAACAGGAGCCAGAAAAAATTTGGTTATCTTGTAGTTACGCCGTTATGCTATTGAAATTTTCGAGGCATATTGGTTGTAAGTTTAGTAATGTCCTTAAGATAGTTTAAAATTTTGGGGGGGTTAATCAAAGTGCTCCTTACCTCTCATATTTGTAATAGAGCTACCCATGATGATTTGGTAGGATTTGGCCTCTCACGCGTGAATGACTCATTAGATCGAAATATGGATGAAATATCACTCACCATGGGTTGATCGAGCTATTCATAGCCCTAATCCCCTTTCCTTTATGTTCTTTCTTTGTTTTTTTTTTTATGTTTCTATCACATTTCACTTAAAAAAAGTATAATCCAGTAGATAAAGGCACTTATTACCTTCTATAAGGTCGAAAGTTTGATCCCCACCCTTGCATTTGTTGAACTTAAATAAGAAAAAAAATCCTTTGTTTGAAAAATTGTTGAAAAAAATACTCATTGCATTTCATGGATTACAAACACAAGCGAGTACAAAATTGATAGAGCTTTGAAGAAATATGACACTAAATTTGGGTTTTAATTGAAATTGGTGATATCTTAGAGACTTATTTAATAGTTAATCATATGCACTTAATTTGTTCAAGCATAAATTTATGAATTGAATTTTGTTGTGGTTTTTTTTTTTTTTTTGAAGTTAGTGGGTTTTGAGATACTAGTTTATTACGCCGTGCAATGCACGTTATATTTTTTTACTTTATTTTATATTAAATAAAAAAATAATTATATTCATTTAAAAAATAAATTTATCTAACAAAATTAATACGTGCTTTACATTTATAAAAAGTTGATAAGTTGATAGCACTCAAATAGTGCTATCTTAGGCCAATTAATTATGGTAGTTTTGTGGTAATTTAGTGTGCTTTGATGCCAATTTATGTTAGATTTGTAGATTTTGAGCTAAGGAGCAAAACTAGAGTGTTTGAGAGTTTTGGAGCATTTTTGGAGCTAAATAGATGATTATTTGAAGGCCCAAAGGATGAATAATTGAAGAATTAAGGCCCAAAGTTCTTATATGTATAAGTTTGAATATGTAAAGTTTAGTTGTTCGTTGGAATTTGTGCTTGTTTGATATATTTCTTTGTTTGGTGGGAGTTTGTGCTAAGGGACTGATTTGAACTTAGATGATTTTGGGCTAAAGGTATAGTTTAATGCTTGCGTGTATAAGTTTGAATATGCTTACCTAGTTGTGGTGTTTGTTGGAGTTTGTAATTGTTTGATATGTTTGTTCTTAGGGTGCCAATGAATCGTTTTGACTTTAGATTATTTTGGCTAAAAGTTTGGTTTAAGTTCTTGTATGTATAAGTTTCAATATGTTAAGTTTAGTTGTTTGTTGGAGTTTGTGTTTGTTTGATATGTTTCTTTGTTTGGTGGGAGTTTATGCTAAGGGACCGTTTTGAATTTAGATGATTTTGGGGCTAAAAGTATGGTTTAGTGCTTGTGTGTGTAAGTTTGAATATGTTTAGCTAGTTGTGGTATTTGTTGGAGTCTGTGATTGTTTGATATGTTTGTTCTTATGGTGCCAATGAATCGTTTTGACTTTAGATTATTTTGGCTAAAAGTTTGGTTTATAAAGTTCTTATATGTATAAGTTTGAATATGTTAATTTTAATTGTTTGTTGGAATTTGTGCTTATTTGATATGTTTCTTTGTTTGGTGGGAGTTTGTGTTAAGGGGCCATTTTGAATTTAGATGATTTTGGGCCAAAAGGATGGTTTAGTTCTTGTGTGTATAAGTTTGAATATGCTTACCTAGTTGTGGTGTTTGTTAGAGTTTGTGATTTTTTGATATGTTTAGTTGTTTGATGGAGTTTGTGTTAAGGGACCATTTTGAAGTTAGATGATTTTGGGCTAAAGGTTTGGTTTAGTTCTTATTGTTATAAGTTTGAATATGTTAAGTTTAGTTGTGATGTGTTATTGGAGTGTGAGATTGTTTGATATGTTTGTTCTTAGGGTGCCAATGAATCATTTTAACTTTAGATTATTATAGCTAAGAGTTTGGTTTAGTTCTTGTATGTATAAATTTGAATATGCTAAGTTTAGTTGTGGTGTTTATTGGAGTTTGAGACCCTTTGATATGTTTGGCTAAGTTATAGAGAGTTACTTAAGTTTTAATAAGTTTAATTTTTTTAGGTACTTCGGGTCGATGCATGAGTAAGATTGTGCTAGCGACATTCCTGCATCTATGAGAGCAATTTTTTTTTCCTTAAATGTTTTATGTAATTTTATTTTCATCTCCAACTTTGAATGAAAAAAATATTTAGGATGATTTACAACATTTGTAAGAACATAATTAGATTTGTTCAGTTAATATAAGTTATATGTCGAATGCAATTCATGATACATTATATTTTGTATACATTTTATTTAGGTACAACAAGATTTGAATAAAAAAAAAACATTAGAAATCTAAAATTAAGAAATTTTTTTGCAACAAACAGACTTTGCCGACGCCACTAATATGGCATTGGTAGAAGTTGGATCTGCCGACGTTGTTATCCAGCGTCAGCATTCTGGCCTCCAAAGGATCTGGCAATGCCAGCATTACCAACATCGGCAGTTCTAACTTCTGTCGACTCCATATTAGTGGCATCGACAAGGGAACTTTTGTCGACGCTAGAATGGTGGCATCAATAAAAGTTGGATCTTCTGACTCGTTTATGTCGACGATTCTCTTGACGCAAAAAAAAAAAAAAGCGTCGAGAGAGCCTTTTCCAAAGTTATTTTGGCTTCTCTCGACGATTGTCAATGTCGAAAAAAGTAAAAAATCTTGTAGTGTTAACAGTAAAGGTATTTTTGAACATTTTTGAAAGGTCGTGGGTATTTTTGAACCTTTTGAAATTTCAAGTGTATTTTTGAAATGAAACTCATAGTTCATAGGTATTTTCTATAATTTGGCCCACCTTTATTTTATGGTATATTTGATTAATTGTAATCTTAAAAATCACAAAGTTATTATATTGATTAATTATAATAGTTGGCTTGAGTATTTTGATTTTTTAATGTATTTATAATTATTTTTTAGTTTTTCTTGTTGCAATATTTTATCAAAATTATGCTAAAAGTGCAACTCTCTTCAGTTTATATAATAAAATATTCTCATTAAAGTTTATGTAGTTAAACTTAATAATAACATGTATAGGTGTCTGGGTGGTTATGCCAACTTAATTGAGATAGTGTTAAACGTAATTGGGATATTAGTCAACTTCAATTAAATTTTTATTATAATCTATAACATTGATCTACTTTATGGGTTGTTAAAATATTATTTAAGTACGGTCTCCAAACTATATTATCTGGATCAATCCTATTGACAAGGATGATAAATTTCAAGATAAAAAAATTAGAAAAATCTCACTTAAAAGTTAAAAGTGACACACAAACTGTTGCCCACTATAATCTAATTGTTTGTATAGCTCCAAAAGAAATTTTCATCAAATTGAAGACCCTCATGTCATGAACATGCTGTTAAAATTTCAACTCAATCATATTACGAATTGGCCTCCAAAAGAGTAATAAATTAAACTAATCTGCAAAAATTTCATTTCCATTTTGTTTCTCTTTTTCTTTCTAATTTATCATCTCTCTCGTGTACATATAAATAATGCTAGCGACTGTAATAAAATTAAAAAGGTTAAAAATCACTTTTGGTCCCTGTATTTTAAATTTTGTAATAATTTAGTCTCTATCGTGAAAATTATTGTTGAGATTTAATGAGATTTCTTACAGAGGTAGATTAATAAACTAATTAGGGACTCAATATGTTTATAAAGTACAAAGTCTAAATTGTTAAATAATAAAAATCAACATTTAATTTTGATAGAATTTTTTTATGGTAGAGATTAAATTGTTATAAATCTGGAAGTACATGAACTACATTGTTACATAGTTAGTTCAGGGACTAAATTGTTACAAATTTAATAGTATAGGAATTAAATTGTTACTTTCATGAAAGTTTATGGAGCAAAAGTATTTTTTATCCAATTAAAAACAAAGAATCCTAATTCCAAGTGGGTCTTCCACAAAAGTGAAAATAATCCAACAATTTCTTGATCAGTTGATGTTGAGCTATGCTCAAATTGACGAACCTATATATATTAACATAGACTAGGAAAAAATTTTAGTTTTAAACTTTTCCATATATATATGTTATCTTTCCATTTAAAAAAATTAAAGAGAGCAAATGATATAAACTCACTTCCCAACTTAAAATCTTTTAATATGGGACAACACCATACTATCTCTTGTAAAGACTTATAATTGATCAAAGGCCTAAATCTCATTGTAGTCATTCCCAACAAATGAGAGAGGAAGTCATACTATTTTAACTTTTTCTATAATTTTTATTTTTTAAATAACTGAAGTGGCAATTGCTCCCATTTCTCCTTCCTTTTGTCACTATGGGCCCCTAACAAAATGATATTTTTCATTATACATATTTATGTTTTATTTTCTTATTCTCCTTCCTTTCTTATTTGCGATTGATTTGTTTTTCTTGGTTTCTTACTATATATGTCGTGGCCTAATGAAGTAATGGACTACTTGTAGAAGCTTAACTTTAGTAAACAAAAATCATACGTTTTTCCAATTGAAATATATAGCATTTTTAAGTTTGTTTCTTTTCCTTTTATTTTTTATTTGTATTTGAACTCATTGGTTGAGATTATGTCTACATTTATTTTCAAATTTATACTTGATCATCATTTTGATTGTGCTAGGTTGCTGAGTTTCCAATAGACATTATATACAGAATGATGATCAAACATTTAATACTGAAGGTGATTTTTAGTATTTGATTGTCCTAAAAGCTTAGACCCCGTTTGATAACCATTTGATTTTTAATTTTTGGATTTTAAAAATTGTGCTTGTTTTCTCACAATCTCTACAACGATTTCGTTCTTCTCAACAATGGTTTCCATTTTTCTTAAGGAAACATTTGAATTTCTAGTCAAATTCTAAAAACAAAAACTACTTTTTAAAAACTACTTTTTTTAGTTTTCAAAAACCTAGTTTTCAAAACTTGACTTTATTTTTTAAAACATATGTAAAAAGTAGATAAAAAAACATAGAAACTCATAGCTGGAAGTAACATTTATAAACTTAATTTTCAAAAGTCAAATGATTATCAAATCGGGCCTTAGTTAAATATTTTTAAAACCAAAACCACTTAGAAATAAACATTTGATAATATAATTGGTTAGATATTCCTTACATGTATCATCTCTTGTTGTTGTACTATTAGTCAATGGTATAGAACCAAATTGAAATTAGAGTTAAAACTTTCGAATTTAGAGAAGCTAACTTAGAAATCAATATAACTCTCAAAAGATCTAACTTCTTTAGTCGCAAGTGGGCAATTTAAAATTGAATAATACATCACACATTTCAACAAGCAAAGCAAAACACTCTCATGCTTCAAAGACTTGATGGACAGCTGCCATTACTCTATCAGCTATTTCTTGTCCAAACAATCTTGGCAAACTAGAACCCAAGTCTATATCAATGATCTTCTTCTTAACCAACTCATCCCTTTTCTCAATATTAGCTTTTTCCATCTCTCCAACTTGCCTCTCCTTGCAAACACATTCATCAAGCCAGACTCGAAGCACATCTCTCGCAATGGGACCGACGTGGTTCTTTATAATCTCTTCCATGCGTTCGGGTCCACCCGATTCTGTATCGACACGAGCAATGATGGAAGTTGGAGAAACTAGGGAACGAAAGAAAAGAGAGGACATGACATACGGTCGAGACTCAGGAAGTTCTTCAATGGCTTTTCGGTAAGTGTCTAATTTCGTATCTTCGTAGAACAATTGGAGGTAGTCTGGATTGAGCACGGGATCCTTTCGAGGAGGCAGATCAAGAATGAGAATGAGGGAAGTTGGAGAGCTTTGGATGAACTCTATGAGGAAGTTTGGAGCATCAGTTGAAGACCTCAAGTAGGCAGAAAAGCTAGCTATGTTTAATGATGCTCCTGTTGGTAGCTGGCTATGCAACCAACTTGCCAATATGAAATTAATCTGAGAAAAAAGTTTAGAAGTTAATTGTTGAGCCTAATAAGATTAGACAATGTTAAAAAAAAAGACAAAATTAGAGTTTAGGTGAAAGCTTTTCATATAACGACTATTATTTAATATCATTAAACAAAATGTGATTACTAATACAGTTAATTTGAATCTGGATCTAGTTCACAATTTTCAAAATTACCCCAAACTCTTGATTTATTTCTATAAAAATCTTCAATTAGCATTTTTGTTAAAATACTTGACAAAAATTTTAAAAATTGTTCGTAGAATTGAAATCTGTAAATATGTGAAAGACAATATATTTTTAATATAAAAAAACTTTTCTACCTGCTCGTTTTTATTTTATCTAGATCATATGCTTATTCATGCCAAATCTCTAACATGCTAACAACATAAATTCATTAGTCCAATGCCACATAGGCTCATCAAAATAGGAGAGATTTTTTAAAAATTTTTTTTGTCAAGTATACTATGAATTAATCAGTTGAAGTTTTAAACTTCATGAATTAAATTTGTAATTAAACCTTAATTTTATTCAACATATTGTCAACCATTAATCGTTGAAAGAATTTCTCTATACAATTCCTTGATTAAGAAGAATGTTGAATCTCTCTGCAAAAGAAGAATGTTGATAGAACTCCATTCTATCCCTTTCCTTTAAACTGAAATTTCCCTCATCGTTCAAGAAATGCAGAGACGGAATTTAAACCAAAAACCCCCAAATCCCAAAGGCTAAAATCGGAAGCATATCATAGCACAAATTCACAAGCCGATTTCCATCAGAACCAATACGATAACATAAATATTTCAAGAGACAAAGAGAGAGACATCCAAAAGAGTCTGACAAGCCAGATCTGATGAGAAGAGTATTCAACATTGGGAGGAAGCTGCAAGGAAGAAGACAATCTTCGAGTCGATCTTCAATGGCGCCAACGTGATCGACCATCAGAGCTCTGTGAGAAGCTGACAGCTGCAAAAACTCCTTCAGCTTCGACGCCATGTTCGACATTGCTTTCCTTATTTCTATTGTCGGTTCCCTTGCTTTGAAACGGGATTCCGTTGGTAGTGAAAGACTAAAAGCCTTTTGCAGATGGATAAACCATTAATGCCATTTGTAGCATTTCATTTTTATCTTTGTTTCTATGATGGGTTAACCATAGTAAGACATTCGGACAAAAATTGGGATAAGATTTGGATAACGAAAATATCTGCACGGTCAAGCTTATTCCGACCCCATTGCAGGCTTCTTCCGATCCCACCACCTAAACGAGGCGGGAAATCTCGAATTAAGGCTGGGGAAGGAGATATGTTCTTTAATAAATATATTTTAAATTGATGTTTTGTAAGGTTTATATCTTATATCTTGGTCTCATACAAAAACCTTAATTTGGTATATAGACTTTCAAATAATCTATGTTAGAAAAGAAGTCATTTTTTTTAGTACAATAAATGTGGGGTCTGGAGATTTGAACCTCCAACCTCAAGGAAAATAGTGCTGTCAATTATCGTTGAGTTATGAGAACTTTGACAGACATAAAGTAATTTAGATAAAAGAAAAACGTGACGGAATAATGTAATGCCCCAAGTCCAAGACTCGGACCAGGATTCGAAAATTGGATTCGACACTTGTGGCCCCGACATTCCCTTGCGACCTGGCCATGCTATCTACTTGTCTTAAGTTGCTTGCGAGAGTGAAGACTGTCACCATAAACCAACGTGAGTCCTTTCAGCATGCTTTGTCCTCACTCACATGCTTCCTAAGAAAATTCCTAGAAGGTCACCCAACATAGGATTGCTCCAAGCCAAGCAGGCTTAACTTTGGAGTTCCTATGATCGAGCCATCGAAAAGAAATGTGCACCTTGTTGGTATATGTGGTAACTATCAATTCTTTTAAGCCTTTCTTAACCATGCCTTGCATAGCCTCAGGATCTCCTCTCATTCGGATGTGGTCTTAGTTCATTCATATACCCCTCCTGAACTCTGGTGTTACATGCCCACCAGCTTTTGCCTTGGTTCGTCCCCAAACCATATCTTACTGTGAGAGGTTCCACTCTGATACCATCTGTAACGCCCCAAGACAAGGATTCAGAATCCAGATTCAACACCTGATGGCCTCAACATTCCCCTGCATCCCTTTGACCTAGTCATGCTACCTACTTGTCTTGAACTACTTGCAAGAGTGAAGACTGTCCTCACAAACCAACACGGGTCCTTTCAACATGTTTTGTCCTCACTCACATGCTTCCTAGGAGGTCACCTAACATAGGATTGCTCCAAGCTAAGCATGCTTAACTTTAGAGTTCCTATGATTGAGCCACCGAAAAGGAAGGTGCACATTGTTGGTATAGGTAGTAACTATCGATTTTTTAAGTCTTTCTTAACCATGCCTTGCATAATCTCAAGATCTCCTCTCATTCGAATGCGGTCTCGATTCATTCATGTACCCCTCCTGAACTCGGGTGTTACATGGCTAATTTGATGACTAGACAAAGCGTGTGAATCATGTTTTAGAAGACAGGCTTACACATAGAGAGTTGGTTCAATGTCGGTGACCACGTGTTCAAGTGTCATGGTTAAGGTATTGCGTTAATGACTTTTCACATCCGTCGAATCTAGAACCTTGCGGCTAAATGGAAATTTGTCTTATGAGAAGAAACCTAATAAGCTTTCGGTTAAGGGGACTAAGATAGTGTGAGATTAAGATGTCAATTTGGTAAAAATGTTATGGAGGAACCATAGGGCTAAAAGATGTAACTTCAGCAAGGAAAAGATGAGACTAGAGCTAAGTATGAAGAGTGGTTTGACCAGCAAAACTTTCAAGGACGAAAGTTCTTAAGGTGGGGAGATTGTAATGTCACATATTTTCAGCTATGGTTAATCTTAATCTTTCAAAGATTAATTTGGATTTGGGTGGCTTAATTGGAATTATTATTTGAGGTTTAATATGGAAAAAATTAGGCCTTAGTGAGTTAAATTAAGATAAGTAATTTTTTTTTCGAATTATGGATGAGAGATTTATTAATTAGGTCTCAAATTCAAAATTTTGAGAATTGAATGTCTCCTAGGATTTTTGGTAAAGTTTGTAAAGTCCAAATTTTATCTCTTAAGTTTTCTATAAGATTTTATCCAAATCCTTTGGAGTTGAATTAGAATTTTATTTGGCTTTCAAGTTGAGAAAAGAAAAGAAGGAAAGAGAAAAAGGAAAGGAAATTGGGTTAAAAAGATAAAAGGGGGCATTTTTGGATCGTCGGTATTTAGAAAAGAAAAAAATAAATCAAAATTCTAATTTGTCTTCTAGTGTGCACACACATCGAGGCATCTTCTTCCCAATCTTCTTCCTTCACAAAAAATAATAAGCAAACCTTCATTGTTGCATTTTCTTCTTCCTCTCGATCAAGACACCCATAAGCAAGGACCCTCCACCATTGTTTGTTTCTCTTCTTCTCCAGCCGCCATTGACGTCGGAGAGTCGCAAACAAGCCACCGTCGCTCCCAAACACGAATCGCTGCAGCAGTTCAGCATTGTCTTATGTGGCTTTGCATGGGTTGTCCGGTGAACGTCGATTTTGTATGGCGAGCATTGTTCCAATCTAGCGTGGGTCCGATCTGTGAGTGAGTGTTGTTTTTCTCCAAGTTTGGTGATGATTTTGGGTTGTGGTTGAGCCCAATCTTTAAATTTTGGTCATTCCAATGGTACCCACTCCGATTCGGCATTGAAATGGTGAAATTTGTGCAATTGTGGTCTATGTCCAGTAGATTTTTGACTCTTGTGGTAAGTTTTAGATAAATTATCAAAGACCCATAAGTTTCCAAGTTTGAATGTGGATTTGGATCGATCTCTAATTTGGGGTCTTTTTCGACAGATTTCAAAGCTGAATCGATTGAGGTTCTAAGGCATCTTCAATTTAGGAAGCGTTTGGATAACCCTTCCTTGAACATTTTTGGGTAAGATAGAATGTTAAAAATAAAATTTAAGTTGATGTTGGAAGAATTGGTTCAAAGTTTTAATGCCAAGTAATAAGCTTCTTTTGGAATCGATATAGGTTGGTCGAAAGAACTCCTTAATAGGAGTTAATAATTTTGATTGCTGAGTTTAAGCCAAGGTAAGTGACTTTACACTGAACTGCTCAAAGCAAGTCGGGAATTGAATTTTAAAATACTATATTTTATATGAAGATGAATTTTACATGTATGATTACCAAATGTTTTACGAAAGTGATGCATGAATTATGATTTATGATTAATTATGTGAGAATATTGCTTTATGTTGCATCAATGAATGAAAATTGAAAATGCTTTGGGACCTCATGCATATATGTGTGTGTTCATCACAAAAATGCTTACGAAGGTTGTGACAATTACCCTCCTAAAATTACAGATGTACATCTAAGTGAAGAGAAAACCGAAAAGGTTAATTGAAAAGGAGCCAAGGAACTTGAAAAGGTGAATTGAAAGGCAATGTTAGGTTGGGTTAATTGTCCACATTAAGCCGAAGAAAAAAGGTAAAAGGGAAACGTTTCCACTATGAAAATGTTTTAAGTCCCACTAGAGGAAAAATTTTAAAACCATTGTGTATGTATTTGCATATCCCAAATCTAGTAGTAGGGTCACTTACGGAGTATTTTATAATACTCATCATTTTCAAAAATGTTTTTTTTCAGGTAAAGACAAGGACTTCTTAGACGATTGACATGACAGTTTGCTGAAAAGGGTCACGAGTGATTTAGATGAGATTTCTGCATTTACATTGTTTTTGTCTAAAATGTTTTATTAGTAGAGGATATGTTATAAAATTATTTCAATTTATTTAACGTTTTATTTTATTTTATGTTTTGTAAAGAGTTTTAAAGGAATCCCTATTAAAAGAATTTCGGATGCTTTAGTAAAAAGTTTTGTTATGTGTGTCTTTTTTAAAGTTTCATACATGTCTTTAGCACGCAAGTGGTAATGTCCCTAGGTAGTCAAAGTTAGGAAAGTCGGGTCGTTACAAATAAAAGTAAAAATTAATTAAAAAAATGTGGCTTCCAAGAAACCACAAGCGCCCGTAGGAAGCCACACAAATAAAAATAAATAAATAAATAAATTGGGCTTTCCGAGGATAAAGAGAAAAAGGAGAAAAAGGAAAAGGAAAAAGAATGAGAAAATGAGAGGAAGATAGTTGAAGTCAGGGAGAGAATAGTTGAGAGCTCGCCGAAAAAGCTATGGCCAATGCCAGAAATAGTTTAAAGAAGTTTTTGGGCATTGATTCAACTTGAAAAGAAAATTTCTAATTAGGTATGTCTACGGGGCAGGGCGAGGATAGAGATGGCTTCTCCATTCCTATCCTGCCCTATATTTTAATTCACCACCTCACGAAATTTTCCATTAAATTTTGTTGGGATCGAAACGGTAATTCATCGTGGGGATCAGGTTCCCCGCGGAAAATTATTCACTATTTAATATTTTTCCTTTATCTTAATCTCAATTAAATCAAATAATTCTTTTGATGAATTTTTAAATTGTTAATTTTTTTATAAGAAATATTTATTAATTTTTAATTAGATAGTTAATTATTTACAAAAAAAATCATTAACTTTATATATATATATAATAAAATAAAATAATAGAAAAAATAAACAGAGCATGAATGGGGAATAGAGATAGAAAATACATTCTTCTCTCTATCCTTGTCTCCATTTAGCTCTCCAAAAAAAATTTCTCCCCAAACTCTCTCTCCCTCATTCTCCATCTAATGGGAATTCTTCGCTCCTTTAGGAGTGGGTACGTGAGACCCTCTCCCCACAGAAAAGTGGACATTTCTAATTCTAATTCCTCCCATAGAAAATGTAATTTTTCATCTCTTACCTAACCTTTTTTTCCCCTAAATTTCAAAAATCATAATCAAATAATTTTGTTTTTCCAAGGAAAAAAAATTAACTGAAAAAAAAAAAGCAATCTTTTTTTTTTAAGAAAAGAGAGAGGGGGAAAAAGGGGTACCGGAGAAGGTGGAAGGGCAGATCGGATGAGAAGAGTGCCCTGTGAAGTGCCGCTCTGGTTCTGATAATACTCTACATCTGACGGAACCGCCGACGGAAGAAGATGCTCTCCCAACCTAACTTCAACGGCCTGGATTAAATCCACCATCAGATCTCTGTGGGCAGCCGTCAAATGCGGAAACTCCATCAGCTTCGACGGTAGCCGACCATTTCCCATGTTCATCGACGGCAACGCCGCCTTAAGTGCTAGTCGTGTTCTTCTTCTTCCTTCCAAACGCGATGGTGGAAGACAATAACAAGCTCTCGGGCCCAACGTTAGTGTTAAAGCCATTTGTGACCTCTCATTTCTTCTCTTCCTCTCTATGCCAAAACTTCCGATATCTTTACTTATTTATTTATTTTTCCTTCCTTTTTATCATGGGACCCATAAGTAACGTGTGGTGTGATGGTACGAAGATGAGTACTCTTTTTCTCCCATCCAGCGGAACAAACGTAATATAAGTTCGAATTATAAGTTTAACCTTCAAATTTTTAAAGTTTTACAAAATGTCTTAATAGGTTTTTGAACTTTTAATTACAAAATATCTTAATAGGTTATTGAACTTTTAATTTTATATTTGATTGATTTTTAAATTTTACAAAATGTCTAATAAATATTTAAAATTTTAATTTTGTGTTTAATATGTTCTTAAAATTTTAATTTTGTATCTAATCAATCATTAATCTATTCAACATTTTTTTTAAATTCACGTATCTATGAAATACAAAATTAAAAATTTAGGATCCAATTAGACACAAAATTAAAATTTATGTCTAATAGAACAATTAGTTTAATTTTTTTTTAATATATCTGTTGGAATAGAAATTTCGATCAACCAAAAATTGCCACGTCATTACCCAACATTGTTGACGAAATTATATTTAATTAGAGATTAATTAAAATTTGCAAGAATCCCTAAATTAAATAATGGCAAATCCAAGTACCAAATTGGATTCTTTGAAATTTGGACTGATTCTAGACAAAATCCTAAATTGAAGGCCCCAATTAGCAAAGTCAACTAGGCCCAGTCCAAAAGCCTAGGTCCAAAGACAACCAGACCCAGTCCAAAAGAGCTAGCCCAAAGTCAATCAGGCCCAATCCAAAAGGGCTGGTCCAAAGTCAATCGGGCCCAGTCCAACAAGCCCGACCTAAAATCAACTGGGCCCAGTCCAATAGGGCCAAGCCCACCTAGAGCCCCTCAATAACTCTATAAATAGAGAGCTCCCTTTTTCATTTTAAAAGGGGAGAATGGAAGAAGCTCAGAAAAAATTCATAAACAAGACTGTGAAGTCTCCAAGAGCTCTTGAAGATCAAATACCGTCTGAACATAGAACACTTCTCGAAGATCAAGAACGATCCAAGAAGATCAACAAGTCAGAGATCGATCATCAAGATGATCAACAAGCCAGAGGTCGATCATCTAATAAATCAACAAGGCAGAAAGTCAGCATTTAGAAAAGAATAAGATTGCAGAGTTCATACATTTAAAAAAGACTGAAGACATAGTTTAAATCTTCTTGAAAGTTGAAGACTGAAGATCTGAAGATAGAGTTTAAATCTTCCTGAATACTGAAGAACAAAATTATCTCTTTCTGAAGATTGAAGACTGAAACTAAAGCGTCTAGAAAAACTGAAGACCTTCAAGAAGCTACAAGTCGAAGACCTTCAAAAAGCTATAAGCTAAAGACCTTCAACAAGCTATAAGACGAAGACCTTTCAGAAGCTACAAGCCGAAGACTTTCAATAAGCTACAAGCTGAAGACTTTCAATAAGCCACAAGCTGAAGACCTTCCATAAGCTACAAGGTGAAGACTTTCAACAAGCTCAAAGTTGAAGACTTTTTACAACCTCAAAGTTGACAATTCAACCTCGAGAACAAGCATTTCAGCCCTCGAATCAAGTATACATACAAGAGAAAGAATCAGATGACCATATATTAGAGATTGTATTACACCCACTATACTCAAATTAATACAAATACAAGTTTATTTATACGTGTCTTATTTCTTTCTTTGTTGAAATCTCGTGTGAACAATATCAAAGATCTAATAGATACAAAATTGAAAGTTCAGAGACTTATTAAACATTTTAAAATTTTAACAACTTATTAGATACAACATTTTAAAAATTTATTAGATACTTTTTAAAGCTTAAAAACTTATTAGACATAAATTTAAAAATTTAGAGACTAAATTTATAATTTAAACTTCGTATAAATATAGTTTGCGATGTATTGATATATAATATATCTTAAAAAAACATTTAAATTAAGTATAATTACTTGCAAAATTGTAACCAACCATTAATAAATGATCTACCTATAATTAAAAAAAAAATTAAATGAAGAGTAAAAATCATAAATAGCCCCTCTTGTCAAAGTTCCAACCTGGTAATCCCAACACACAAGCGTGTCCCCCAACAGGTTTTGAATTCCGTGATTTTGTTTTATATGGAAAAGTGAAAAAAAACTAATGAATAAACATAAAAAATGGCATTTATCAAGGTTCGAACCTGGGTCCAACACACAAGCGTGCCCTTCCAACAAACGTCCATTCTCTAATAGTATCCACCACCGACTGGTGTAATTATTTGTTCTTTCTCTGGTTTCAACGTAATTGGAGGGGCACCATCATTTTTCATTTAAAAAAACACTTCTCTCTTAACTAAAAAATCTCTGTAATAATAATGAGTTAGCGCGACTTCTCCCCGGTCACAGTTACATCGGTGATAGTCCCTACTGTAAAAATTTAATGTCAATTTTTATTATTTAATAATTTATATTTTGTAACTTATATAAATATTGGGTCTCTAATTAGTTTATTGATGTAAGAAATTTCATTAAATCTTAACAATAATTTTTATGGACTAAATCGTTATAAATTTTAAACTAAAGGGACTAAATTGTTGCATACTAAAATTTATGGATTAAATTGTTACATAATTGAAAGTACATAAAATTAAATCATTACAAATCAAAGTTTAGGGACTAAATTGTTACTTCCATGAAAGTTCAGAGGCCAAAAGTGATTTTTAACAAAAAAAAATTATTCCATGGACCGCTACAACATGACTGTCTCTAAATATCAGTAGTATGTAATTCAAAAATCTGCATGCTCCATAATAACTGCTAGATACAAATTCGAGATGTTTTTTGTAGTTTTTCTCTCATACATTTAATAGTGCAAAATTGCTAGTTAGATTGTGGTGGTCTCACCAAATAATTTCTAGGGTTTAGTCGAATAATAAGGAATACAATAATTTGAATTTTTAACAAAATAAATACACATGTTGCTTTGTCATTGGTCGACTTTGGACCATTATGTGAGAATTTGCTGAGTCAAATCGAAATTTCCTTTTCACTCGCATCGCCTTGTTGGTAATACGCCGTGTTGTGGTAAACAAGGTTTAAAATGTCGATATCGATGGAAATATCAAAGTCTCAATTTTATGCAAATGTCGATGGAAATATTGATATAATGTCCATGTCGATGGATATTTCTAGAAAAAAATAAAAAACAAAAAATTCAAAAAAAATTAAATTAATAAATAAACATTGTACACTTTTTAAATGAGTTAAAATACTTGTTACAATATTATATTCACATTAAGTTACATTTGTTTGCTATTTAATCAATTTTGTATGATATAGTGGAAATGTCAATTCTGTTGGATCGGTATGGCAACCCTAGAGGGGGGGTGAATAGGGTTTAATAAAATTTTTCCTAAGTATGCACAAATAATCTAATTATCAAACTTTTTATAAACAAATAAAAAAGATAATTAGTACAATGTGTAAATTATGAAAAATTAATTCAATCTAATACAAAAAACAATTAAGAACAAATTAAAGCATGCAATAAATTACTACAATTAATTTATAAAAGTAAATGAGAAAGAGTTAGAGAGGATGACACCGTAATTTTATAGTGGTTCGGTCAAACTCGACCTACTCCACTCCCCAAGCGCCTCTTGGGAATTTGAATAAAAACTTTATCGACTCTTTCGACGGATTAGAGCCCAACCGCTACAACGCTCCTTTTACGAGTTCAAGAGCAAACTCGATCCTTTCCACGGGTTAGGATCAAACCGTTACAAAGTTTGAAGAAAATAAAGAACACACTTAAGAACTCTCTTAATAGAGTAAATTTGCAAATTTAACTCTCACAAATCAATCCTCACAACACAATAATTCTCTCTCAAGAATAAGATGAAAAGAAAAAATTTAGAGCTTGGAGAGAGCAACAATGGGGGCTTTTTGAGATTTTTGGAGGATTGAAAGTTGTAAAACTTGTTATGGAATTTTGGAGAAGAATATGGTATAAAAAGAGAGGGAAATGAGGTAAAAACCAAAATTTAATTTGGACAATTGGATTGTGGTAAAAGTAAAATGAATGGTGGAGATTAGAAGAAAATAAAAAGTAAAAAGTAAATAATAAATAAAATATATAATATAATATAATATAATATATATAATATAATAATATATATTTATGTGTGTCCAACGGTCAAAATACATATATAACTTTTTTTGTTTTTTTTTTTTTTTTTTTTAAATCAGCCTTATTTCTGGCAGCATTTAATGCTGTCAGATTTTTTTTTCTTTTTTTCTTTTTTTTTTTTAAATTTTAAAAACCGTTAGACACATAGAAAAATAATATATAATAATATAATTTTTTTCTTTTTCTTTTTAAACAAACAAAAAGCCACCATGTGTCACTTCCCCATAGGTCCACGTGTCACTCTCTAAATGGTCCACATTGCTAACTTGGCTGTCACGTCATCGCGTCGGGAATTTTCCGTTCAAATTTGTTTTGCCCATAACTTCTTCGTTTTAACTCCGATTTGAGTGATTCAAGAGGCGTTGGAATCGTTGTTCCGAGCTCTACACCATGGACACTTAAAAACACTAAAATTGTTAGTAATTAATACCAAGTTTGTTATCATCAAAACATTAATTAATTAATTAATTAAAATTAATTAATTTGAGATTAAGGGCCAAAAAGCCAACAAATTCCTCCTTACGTCAATGTCGAACTCATGGACATGTGGAAATGTCGATGAAAATGTCGACATGTCGACGAAAATTTAATACCCTGGTGGTAAATACCCTCGTAATTAGAGGCATATGACGTAATATTTCAAGATATATACAATGTTTTAGTTTTCTTTTCTGAAAATTCTATATTTATAGGTTACATTTTGTTTTAAAAGTTACATGAATGAATTTTAACATATTTACAAAAGCATGATATATAAGGAATTTTTTTTTTGGAAATTTAAATAGTAACTTCATTATAAAAATCTTTATATATGTATATGTTTTTTAAGTAATTACAAATATGTACTTTTTAAAAAACAAATATTTTAGAGAAATTTTACTGAATAACATAAATTTAATGTGTATTTAAAGAAATGTCACAAGTTTTCATTGTTTTTTTGAAATATATCATAAGTGTTACTTTTCTTGTTGTGTTTTATATTAATTTTGAATTTGAGTTTGATTTAGATTACGTTATTTTTTTAAAAAAATTGAACTTCATGTTATATTTAAAAATGTATATTTATTTTATGCTATTTATCTGAATGCATCTTTATTGGCTAAAGTATAGAAAATACTAGGTGTGATATCGGTTCGATTTTCATCGGTTTTAGGCCAAACCGAGAACCGAACCGATCCATTCGATTTTAGCAAGAGAGGAACCGAACCAATGTCCAATAAATGATAAAACCATTGGTTCGGTTGTCCATTGGATAGATTCCTCATCAGTTCGGTTTTTAGTTTTTTTTTTGAAGTGTGCATGATCACATTGTAATAGTGTTATTTTATCAACTTATTTCATGCAGTTTAGTTGCCCTCACGCGTTTATTTGTCTATTTTGCAGGAGATTGAGCAATTCGGAGCCATTTGAATGACTTTGGAAGAATCAGGCAGATAATCGAACCTATTTCAAGTGTTCGAATCGAGAAAAGACCACAACTAAGTCAAAGAAACTAAGGGAAGAGCGTCTAGACGATGTTTTGGTTGTTAAGAAGCTACTGCACAGCCAAACGAAGCTTGAAGACCCGCAGGAATAGCGTCTAGACACTGGAAATATGGAGAAAGCAAGGCTCGCTCGACGCTGCGGAGAGGTTCCCTGGACGCTGGCAACGTCGAGACGCTACTATCAAGCGTCGAGATGCTACCCTAATTTCGCCAGATTCCTTCCTTATTTGTGGAGACAGCGTCTAGATGTTGTCCTAAGCGTCTAGACGCTTCCCTGCCATATTTAATCAACTTTTTTCTTTAGGGTTGGGATCTTTTTGCCTCTTTACCTAAACGTTTTTAGAGAGAGTTTTGAGACTTTTTCCCTTTTCTTCTTAGAGAGTTATTGTATTGAATTAAGCCTAGTTGAACTTGAGGATTTTTATGGAGATGCTCGACTAAACTTTGCGTTTCTAGTTCAGAGGTCAGTTGTAATCAATTGCAATATTGTGAGGCTTGGACCTTAATGTAATTTTATTTCAATTGCAAGTATTCTTTGATTCTTGTGTTAATTTTATAAGCATGTATTTTGATTGAATTGACGCCTTGATTGCTAGTCATGATGCATGATCCGTAATTGTCATGTCGATTGAACCGGTAGCGTTAGGATTATTACATGTGTATGTTTTGTGGGTTTCCATATTACATGACTTGCATGTTTAATTCTAGGAATTAAAGGAGCATCTTAATTAGATTAAAGTTATTTAATCTAATTGGTTGTCTTGGTCCTTCCAAAGCACTTAATGTCTTTATTTAAATAATTTGAAGCGGTTTCGTCAAAATTGTTTAGGTAATTAGCATTAACTTGAAGTTTGTTAGAGTTAATGACCTTAGAAAATTTGCTACTTTTTGTTCTTGATAAGTTGACAACGCGCTTGAATTGTTAAGTTTAAATATTTAGAATGCCTATGATCAATTTTTGCAATTGGATAAAACCGTGCCTTTGAATTGGAATTTAGTAAGAATTGACTTTTTCTCCTTTTAAGTACTCGTTTTACTATTATTATTTTGTTAAATAAAAAATTCAAACCCCTCCCCCCCTCCCCCCGGTTTCGCTTTTTACTGAAGTTTAATTATGAGGAAATGAACTTTCTGGCTCCTTTGAGAAATCAACTTGGTCCACTATTTCTACAAGTTAGGGTAGGAAGCTAGTTTAATTTATGGCCTTGTGTAGTTCTATTGTGATTGACACTGCCAATGTCCACCCTAGAGATGGTATAAATTGTTGTAAATTGTTGAACATTGTGGTTGATATTGACTTTTATGGGCTGAACCTTGTGGTGATTTTGTTTGATATTGATGTTTGGGGTTCATTTCCATTGACACATATACTTTTATGGACATGCTTTATGTGACTTGTGTTTAATTTGGGGCGGTGGTCGACACTTTGGATTAATGCTAGTGGCTTGCAAATTCTTTTCGTATAGAGCATTACAATTTGATTCCCATTGTGATGAATTATTGTGCAAAATATGAAATTTTACCTTTGAGTATGTCAAACTCATCTAGTTGAGTAGTGGTACATATTTTCTTGTGCTTACATGGGATGCCTTGGTATTCTGCTTTCCTTTTTGGGGAGTAGTAGGATCACATTGTCTTGAATACTTTGAGATATCTTATAACCCCTATTTCTAGAGTAATGAACCATATCCTAACCTTTCTAACATTTTGTTTCATTTGTGTTAGGAACTTAACATAACATGGCACAGGTCCTCTTTGTATTCCTATGGATTTGTTGATCAGAAGGCTGCTGACTGGTATTAGAGCCATGTTGTATCTCGCTCAATCGTTGCAGAGAGTGGGATTGCTCCTGATGACTCCCACCACCGTCATCTACATGTCGCCATCCTTGAGTGTGGGTGGAGCATTCTAGTTCAGCACCCCGATGCTGGCATTGTGGCCATAGTTTGGGAGTTCTACGCAAACCTTCGGGATGGTGATTCTCACTCCTATGTACGAGGGAGCCATATTCCATTTGACGCAGTCGTGCTCAACAACTATTACCAGCTGCCCACCTATGACAGGGATGAGTATACCTAGTATGCCGCTGGACAGGTCGACTACACTCAGATTATCTAGCATCGATGTCGTCTAGGGGTGCAATGGACCAGGACACCACGGGGATAGGTGGTTTGCTTTAGGGTTTCTAATTTGAGTGTCACCAACAAGGTGTGGCACAGCTTCATCTGCTCAAAGCTCCTCCCCTGTCCAGATTGACTGATATGACGAAGGAATGATCCGTTCTCCTGTACGCTATCACCACAAGTAAGACCATTGACGCAGGGAAGCTTATTTGTCTCTCCATCAGACACATCAGGCGCGGTGGCACCACTGTCGGGTTCGGCCACACCTCCTTGATCACAAATATATGCTGCCTTGCTGGGTCACCTAGGCCCCAGATGAGGAGCTAGTATAGCCACAAGCGATCATGGATCGAAATTTTATCATGGACTTGCGTGGCTGGGACCACCCACAGGGAGGCGATTGCGAGCACACACATGAGGATGAGGCAGATATGCAGGAGCCACCTTCGGGCCTTCTAGCCCCACCTGCACCACATGGACCATTCCAGGATTGGGTTGCTATTTTCGCACGGCTCGATAGGATAGAGCACCGCCAGTTGCACTACGAGGCCTATCACTAGTACCTCTACACATGCCTGCGCCATATGTCTAGCGGCGGCCCGACCTTTCCACGACCTATGCCGCCATATGCTTCTTTAGACAATGAGTGAGGTCACTTGTTCAGGGCAGTCCCTCTCCTTCCCCCTCTCGTTTTTATTTATATATGCATTTGTCCTCTTTTCATGTATTACTTTTTTCCATTGTATTACATTGAGGACAATGTAATCTTTTGAGTTGGGGGTGCCTGTTATTTTGTTGTTATCTTGAACTGCTATTTTGAATATTTGTAAACCACATGATTGCACTTAACTTTGAATTGCTTACCAACTACCTACCTCACATTTCACTAATTCTTTGGATTGAAATAGTTGTGTTCTTTCTTTTGAATGGCCTGTTTCGAGATACCTGACTAGTTTTCTCGATTCATACTAGAATTAAACCCAGTTCTTGATTTTCCTTGCAATAGGAAAAACACTTAGTCTACCTATTCAGGGTTTTGAAAGCTTAGACCTAGGTTATGTAACCCATATGTTTCTTGTCACCACGAAAGGTCTTAGGAACTAATTAGAAAATCTACTTGCATGATATTGAGTAATGTGACACTGAGGAATACTTGCAGGATCGATTTTCCTTTGATTGAAAATAATAATAATAATAATAAAATCTTGTGTTTAAAAAGATAAAAGGAAAAAAGAGCTACCTCCTGTGTGATCAGTTAGGGCATGAGCTAGTGCACTGGGTAAGGGTCCCTACATAGGATGTGTGAAAGCTAGTGCCCACTAAATTAAAGTATAATTTAAAGTTGGGGGTGAGCTTGCCCTGGGCCCTTAGCACCCTAGTGGCATTTACCCTTTTTGAGCGTGGGAATGCTTGAAAATTGAAACCTAAAGCCAGAGTAGAGGGAAGATGAGTTGAAGGTCGCATAAAATAGGTTCTGGCTTATAAAGATTAGTTTGCTTTAGACTATCACACACACACACGCAAGGAACGATATAATTGAATTTGAAACTTCTTGGATGAAAACTCTAGCCACAAACCTCGATTCTCTATGATTGTTTTAATTTCAGAATTTCTGAGGTGTGAGTCATCCATACATTTTATCCTAGATGTTCTGAGAAATTGCTCTCATTTGTTTTGCTCAGGGACCAACAAAAGTTTAAGTTGGGGGTATTTTGATCGCATCGTAATAGTGCTATTTTATCAATTTATTTCATGCTAGTTTAGTTGCCCTCACGCGTTTATTTGTCTATTTTGTAGGAGATTGAGCGATTCGAAGCCATTTGAATGACTTTGGAAGAATCAGGCCTAAAAGGGAGATAATCGAACCTATTTCAAGTGTTCGAATCGAGAAAATACCACAACTAAGTCAAAGAAACTGAGGGAAGAGCATTTAAACGCTGTTTTGGTCGTCAAGACGCTACGCACAGCCAAACGAAGCTTGAAGACCCGTAGGAATAGCGTATAGACGCTAGGAATATGGAGAAAGCAAGGCTCGCTTGACGTTGCGGAGAGGCTGCCTTCGACGCTAGCAGTGTCAAGAATCTACCTTGATTTCGCCAGATTCCCTCCTTATTTGCGGAGACAACGTCTAAACGTTGTCCTAAGTGTCTAGACGCTTCCCTGCCATATTTAATCAACTTTTTCCTTTAGGGTTAGGATCTTTTTGCCTCTTTACCTACACATTTTTAGAGAGAGTTTTGAGACTTTTTCCCTTTTCTTCTTAGAGAGTTATTGTATTGAATTGAGCCTAGTTGAACATGAGGATTTTTATGGAGATGCTTGGCAAAACTTCGCTTTTCTAGTTTAGAGTGTCGCCATATACCTGCGATGCGGAGTGACTGATATCCTCGAAAAGGAGGTTTTAAAAAGGAGTCCCCACCAATCTTTTTTATGGTGTATTGGGCACCAAAATAAAATAAAACAACATTTTTTGAAAAAAAGAGAAAAAAAACGGTATGCGGAAACCAGATTTGGGCTCAGAAGTTACTTGTGTGTGGCGAAGGTGTTAGCACCCCATAACACCCGTTTAAAATGGTGGCCAAATTTTAATCTTGAATTGCAAAAGATTTTAAAAGAAAAGCTTATTTAGGGAAAAATAGATTTTTAAAACAATGTCTTCTTTTACCTCTCATTTCTCCAATATTTGAAGTCATGAGCCCATAAAATAAGTGGATAAATATCCATCAATTTGACTATATTAGCAATATTCCCAAAAAACTTAGGAAAAATCCTCCACCTCAAGAATATGAGAAAATTTTTCAATTTCTCAACTCCGTCATAGAATAGCCTTTTATAAAAGAAAGTTTTTTTTTTTTAAAAAAATTGTTTTAATTAAATTCATTTTTTCTTGGGACCAAAATCTTGGACTCCCAAAGATAATGATCCCTCACCTCAAGAATTCTAGAAAATCGGACTCCCAAATAATTCTAGATTCTGTCGTAGGATTTTTTTAGGAAAAACGGCCTTGAAAACCCACTTTTTTAAGAAAGAGATTATAAAAGGCTTTAGAAATGACACTTTGGTTATAAAACTTTCGTAAACTCAAAAAGAGCAAATTTAAAGACTTGAAAATAAATTTGCAATAAAAAACGCTTAAAAAAAGGATTGGAAACCATGGATGGTAATCAAGATACATCAAATTCGAAGAAAAATCAAATTTGAATAATAACATGCCAGTGCAATTTAAAGATAGATCACACTCGCATAATAAATTGATCATAGCAAACAAGCAAACAAGTATGTACAAACATGTTAACAAATTAAAAAAAAAAAATTGAAGTCAATCTTGGACTTCCAAAGAATCGATTTCTCACCTCAGGAGAACTAGAAAATCGGTCCCAAATATTTCTTGATTCCGTCGTCGAATAGGTTTTTTTAATATAAAAAGTATGTATAGATTAGAAAGATTAACACAATTTACAACATGCTTGCATATATCAATTTAAGGACATGGTGAATATGTTTAAAAAATAATAATAACTAGATACAACAAAATAGAGTAGATAAAGACATGAAATAGATAACAGTTTTGTGAAATATTAAAAAAATATAACAGAAATGTTAAACACACACTAACATATAATAATCAAAAGAAGAGAAAAAAAAAACAATAACCAAAATAAAAATAAAATAAAGAAAGTGTAAAATAATAATAATAGAAAATAAATAAAACTAAATTTAAAAAAACAAAGTGATTTGCTTCAATGGTACTGCCATTGACATGACAAGTCACTGAATACTCATAATAATAATTTTTTTTTAAAGAAAAAAACGTTGTTTACAGAAAGTAGAATAGATGTTTTTTTTTTTTTAACACTTTCCTCTCCTTATTACTTATTTACTTCAATCTCCCACCATTCCATTTTTTCATCTTCTTTTGAAGAACACTCACTCTTCTCTGTTCTTTTCTTAATCTCCAACTACTCTCTCCCTCAACAATATTGTGCTTTTAGAAGAATAAAAAACTCTCTCTCACGTCAAGGTACATGCTACTTACTCTCTTTTCTTTTAATGCCATACCCCTTTTGCTTTTTTTTTTTGTTTGCTTCTTTTTTCTTTTCTTTTTTTTTTAGCACCAATAACTTAAGAGCCAAGAGGAAGAAGATATGGAAAAAAAAAATGGTAGATAGGTAGGGAAGATGAACTATAAAAATAAAATAAAATCAGTGGCCTCAAACAAAAGATCTAAGGTATAATGAAAAACAAAGATTGGTAAAGATTCACATTGCAATAAAATTAAGAAGAGAAAAGAAACAATAAAAGTAAAAGTAAACTCTTAATACCCTTACTCAACTACTGTTTTTCAGGGCATGTCTAGATAGAGACGAAGGTCTAGAAGTTGAGAATAAGATCAACCAACTAGCTTGTTGTTTGAGGCGCGAATCCTTGGGACAAAGCTCTACCAAAATGCAACCTCCAACTAAGTTAGGCTTTTTTTTTTTTTTTTTTTGTGTTATGGACTTTTGTTGATTTTGAATGAAGCTCACTGTTTTTTTTCTCTCTACCTCTCAATGCATGTGTGGTTGTGATATGTGCTTGGATGTGTATATGGATATGGGGCTTGTAGGGTTTTTTTTTGTGAGTGGATGGATGTAGTGATGTATTGTGTGTGAGTGTCCCTTTGAAGAAGGAAAAGAAAAGTATAAAAAAGCCCAAATCACTTCCTCTTTTGTGTATTAAACCAAAGACCAAGTTTTTGCAATTTGAAAACATGCCAAAAGGAGCTTAGCACCAAAATGGACCAACAATTTTTGGTCAAGCAAAACAAAATACCAAACTTACTCATTTAACCAAAATTTGTTTTTATCCAAAAAAAACTATGGTTTCTCCAACTTAAAAAGAAATAAAAGAAATAAAAGGCAAAAAAAAGTAAAATGAGTAAATAACAAAAAAAAAACATATCAAAGTGGAGACATTCCAATAATTAGAAAATTTAATAACATAAAAAAATGCATAAAAAAATTTAAACTAGCAATCAATTTTATAAAAAGAAGCCGGACAAAAATAGGTGGCCACAACATGCCTCCCTTTGTACATCCTTGTAGAAGTAGAAGGTGGACGAAGGTATAGACACTATTTTGTCTGGCTGAAGTTTAGATGCATACTTAAATATCTCAACATATTATAAAAGTGTCAAAGGAGTGGCTTCTTGGAAGTCAAGAATGCAATGACACACTATGCATAATATATATAAGGTAAATGTTTGGGGCCAGGGATAAACAAGCACCATTGCAACAAAGATGTCAATGGTCACAAATAAACAAACGCCAGTACAGTAAAAGAACATGCTGAGGGCCAGAGATAAACAAATGCCACCACAACAAACGTGTTAAGGGCTAGGGATAAAGAAACGCCACATTACACAGTAAAAGAACATGCTGAGGGCAAGGGAAAAACAAGTGCTCCTACAGCAAAAGTAACAAGCGTGAGATCAACGTCATCACAGTGAGGGTAAAATGCTCTGGGCTAGGGATAAACAAGCACCACCACAGCACAAAGGTGTCAAGGCCAGGGATAAACAAGTGCCACTACAGCAAAAGGTGTTGAGGGAAAGGAATAAACAAGCACCACATGACACAGCAAAAGAAGCATGCTGAGGACTAAGGATAAACAAGGGCCACTGCAGCAAAAGTGTCAAGCTGGAAGCAAATGCCATCGTAGCAAGGGTAAAACGCTGGGGGCCAGGGATAAACAAGCACCACCACAGCACAAGGTGTCAAGATCTAGGGATAAACAAGTGCCACATGACACAGAAAAAGAAACATGCTGAGGGACAGGGATAAACAAGTGCCATTGCAGCAAAAGTTTTAAGCTGAAGGCAAACGCCATTGCAGCAAGGGTAAAACGCTGGGGGCTAGGGATAAACAAGCAGCACCACAACACAAAGTGTCAAGGGCCAGGGATAAACAAGTGCCACATGACATAGCAAAAGAAGCATGCTGAGGGCCAAGGATAAATAAAAGCCATTGCAGCAAAAATGTCAAACTGGAGGCAAATGCCATCGCAGAAGGGTAAAATGCTGGGGGCCAGGGATAAACAAGCACCACCACAGCCAAGGTGTCAAGGGCCAGGGATAAACAAGCGCCACATGACACAGCAAAAGAAACATGTTGAGGGCCATGGATAAACAAGTGCCACTACAGAAAAAGGTGTCGAGGGCCAGGAATAAACAAGCACCACATGACACAACAAAAGAAGCATGCTGAGGGCCAAGGATAAACAAGGGCCATTGCAGCAAAAGTGTCAAGCTGGAGGCAAATGTCATCGCAGCAAGGGTAAAACACTGGGGGCTAGAGATAAACAAACACCACCACAACATAAGGTGTTAAGGGCTAGGGATAAACAAGGGTCACATGACACAGCAAAAGAAACATGCTTGAGGCAAACACCATCATAGGAAATTATGCATAAAGATAAATACCACAAACACATGCATGTATATGCTTGTGATTGATATGTTCATTTTACTGCTAACTTTTATCCTTTTCTTATTTCTTTTGGAAAGGAGAAAAAGTTAAAGCATACAAAATAGCTCGTTTATACTTCTCCATATAGGTATCATGGCCTTGAACTATGGTTTGACTTCTATGTCTCCTTGAGACTTTAAGACAAGATTAAGAGTGGTTTCTTGACATAAGAATTCATAAATCTCATTGAAAGAACTCTTACGATGACCACATAAGCATCATCTTGAAACCTTGGAATTGATGGATGCAAAGAAGGCCAATTGCTTAATACTTTATTGGCAAGATTCGCTTTTGTCAAGTTGGATGATTCATCCCTTCATAAATACTTCACAAAAAAAGGCCTTTTTATTACGCAGGCTCCTTCATAACTTTCCTCGATGATCAGTCTGAAATGGGAGGATCTTTTTCAAAACTAAATTTCTATTTTCGAACTTCCTTGCATAAGCTCGAGCTAAATCCCTTTGATATAGTTGACTTCTACACAATGCAATCATACTCAAAGGGATTATTCATATTCAGAAGGATGGCATTTCAACTTCAATTGGTGAAACCACTTTCATGTCATATATTACAGAACTACCCCAGTTGATGCGTGAATTGAGGAAAAGGGAACTGCCCCAATTGATGTGTGAATTGACATACAATAGCCATATACCAGTCTTTATACTCCACTGCCAATTTGTCAACAAAAATCTCTTGATATTTTGTTAGGTGCTTCCACTATGTCAACTCAATTTTAAGCACACAAGAAATGATGCTTCAGAATCATTGTATCCAAACTAGGTACACCTCAACACGTATTTGAACTCATGAAGTTGAGCTATGAGGCTCAAATAAACAAGTTTTGTGGACAAAATGTCAATTCAAACCACTTTCAGAGGTTCCTGGCATGACATGGTTGCCATTTCCTCTTATTCTATTAATTTTAGTTACTCGGGTAACATATCATATGCTTTGCTCAAGATTAAAGACGGGACTTTGAAATTAATCTACAAATCAATGTCATTTCCAATCCTAATGTCCTTGTTATTTAATGTCTTTCAACAGATTTACTCTCTGGTTAGAAAATGCTGCCAAAGGGAATACGCAAATATAACCATAATATACTTTTTCCAAAATAATGACTGCTAATCTATTAGTTTATCCACTCAATTTTTTTGTTAGATCTCAGCCATTCCTTATTACCTATGTTCCCAATCTTTTTCCCTTAACGTAGAAATGTATGGCTTGTACTCAGAGTCCACAACTTTCCTAACTACTGACGCAGTCATTGAGCTCGTTGTGTAGCCCTTAAACTTCTTTATAAGAACTTTTAATCCCTCTCCTCTTTAACTCTTTAAAACAGATCTTTAAAACAGAACTTCTCCTCTTTTATTTCTTTTTTACACGCTCAAAGAATTCTTCAGGTCATAGCCCCTCATCTTGGAGTGACAACAGTGGTGTGAAGTTCACCCTAGCTTCTAGGTTTATGACCTATTAGGTAAGACACTAATTCTCCTAACTTTCTTTCCTTTAGGCTAAACCCTCTTGTTGCATTCCCCTTAATTCCCATAATGGCGACACAGTCAGGCAATCACTCATCCCTTCTTTTATTCATCACTTTTTTTTTTCAGAGGGAGAGGAATGAGTCCTTAGGAGAAGAGGAGTGCTCTTTGAGGTGCACTTGGCTATAATAGATTACTTTTTTCTTATGGTCACTTTACCCCCAAACTTAAAATCAGTAAGGCCCCCAAACTTTTTTTATTCTTAGAAATAAGGAGTTTAAAAGTTCTTAGTCCAGAGCTAAAGGAGCAAGTTCTCTTGAGACCAACAACCGTCAGGTGTGAAACACAGAGACTTGCTAGATTCTTTTTAGATTAGGCACAAAAGACAAGGTTGACGGCATAAGCTAGGCTGAGCTCTTTAGAAAAATTGAACAAACGAGCACAACATAAAAGAAGCCAAAACTCTTTCTAAGTACTAGAGGGTCAATCATGCAGCATTTAATAGGCTATTGTTGTCCATCACGAAAGCCATTACATTCATTTTCAAGCAAAAGATTAAAGTGCCCCTATTATAAAGGCATCAACATGACCTCAGGCACAACCGATGGTTATTACTCTTGCATTTCTTCAGTGACAATTGGCAACTTTTTTGAAATCTCGATTGCATAGCTTAAACTCTGGCAGCTTGAACTTAGGTGGAATAGCCATGCTTGAGATTCAAGCATAGCTCAAACTCTTGCCGTGAGGGTTTCCAAAATATTTGCCATTTGATCCTTTAACTCTTCCATGTCCGATTGGACTGCTTATACTTAGCCGTTAACCCGATCTTCCATGATCGTTGCTTTTCTTCTAATCCAATAATGATGATGAAGTGGAGATATACTCACGCTATTTTGTAACACTTTGGCTCTTTTAATATTTTTAAAGAAAGAGAAGGATTGAATTATTTCGAAGTTTCTTATTACTAGCGTGAAGTGTATGCATGCAAGATTTCAAAACTAATGTTTATTTTAATAATAATGCAAATTTTATAAAAAGCCTAAGGTGAATATTCAATGACGATTTTAAAAGGAAAAGACCACAATGACTAATGACTAAGTAGCCTATGGTGACGCAACAAGCAAAAGAGTGCTTACCAATCCCGGATTATGCATGATGATTAATGAAATGACTCTCAAATTAATTAGGCCGTATAGATGCCAATAAGAGGATATATGGATGAAAGAATGAAGAAAAAAATATAAAGGTTAAAGAGAACAAACATAAGGAGATGGCCAAAAAACCGAGCAAAGTAAGCACATAAGGCATAAAAGCTCTAAACAAGTGAAGTTAATTCTAAGGTCCTAAACGAAAAAGGCCCTCAAATTGGTCACAAAATCATATATATGATGGAATGACCAACTTAAGTGAGGATTTTTCGTGTGCCTGCACGGAAGCATATGTTACTCGAAGGTTGACGCTACTCCATCCTCAATTCTAATCCTATTAGGAAAAGTCCGGGTGGGAGGCTTGTGATAGTGTTTGAAATAATTAAGATAATTAAAGCAATATATACAATAAGAGCAATATTAAAGAACAACACAATTCAAGATAATAAAAAATGGCCTAACTCTCGAGGTAGAACCTCATGTCCCCAGCAGAGTTGCCAAGCAAAACAAAATACCAAACTTAGTCATTTAACCAAAATTTATTTTTATCCAAAAAAACTATGGTTTCTCCAACTTAAAAAGAAAAAAAAAATAAAAGGCAAAAAAGGTAAAATTAGTAAATAACAAAAAAAAAACATATCAAAGTGGAGACATTCTAATAACGAGCAAATTTAATAACATAAAAAAATGCATAAAAAAAATTTAAACTAGCAATCAATTTTATAAAAAGAAGCCGGACAAAAATAGGTGGCTACATGTAATCAATTGTAATATTGTGAGGCTTGGACCTTAATGTAGTTTTATTTCCATTGCAAGTATTCTTTGATTCTTGTGTTAATTTTATAAGCATGTATTTTGATTGAATTGACGCCTTGATCGCTTTACATGTTTGATTGCTAGTCATGATGCATGATCCGTAATTGTCATGTCGATTGAACCGGTAGCGTTAGGATTATTACATGTGTATGTTTTATGGGTTTCCATATTACATGGCTTGCATATTTAATTCTAGGAATTAAAGAAGCATCTTGATAAGTTTAAAGTTATTTTATCTAATTGGTTGTCTTAGTCATTCCAAAGCACTTAATGCTTTTATCTAAATAATTTGGAACGGTTTCGTCAGAATTGTTTAGGTAATTAGCATTAACTTTGACATTTGTTAGAGTTGATGACTTTAGGGAATTTGTTACTTTTTGGGGTTTCCTAATAAGTTGACTAAATGCTTGCATAATTAAGTTAAAACGATTTGTGTGCCTATGATTGATTTTACAATGGGATAAAACCGTGCCTTTGAATTAGAATTTGGTAAGATTTGATCTATCTTTATTTTTATTTTCTTATATTTTATTTTATATGCAAAAACTCAAAACCCCCTTTTTATTTGTTTTCTTCTTTGCAAATTTAACTTGAGAAATTAATATTCGGTTCTCTGAGATCGACCTGGTCCACTCAATGCTATAAGTAGCTTAGGATCAGTTTATAAATTATAATTTGACGAGCCCTCGACAAGTTGGCGTCAAATTTGGGGGTAGGCTTATCCCAAGGCACTTTAGTTTCCTGTTATCCTTTTAAGTGTAGGGAGGCTTGAGAATTGGTCTTAAAGACAGAAGTAGGGGAAAAACGAGTTGAGGATCGAATAAAACCTTCTCGGGCTTATAAAGACTTAGATAATGGGAGCTGTACACACACACACATAAGGGATGAAGAGATTAGTTTTAAAATTCTCATTGATTGAATGTGTTTGATTGTTTTCTTCCATTGCAAATGTTTTTTTGCCTAAAGCATTGAGATTAGAGTCATTGATATGCAAATGATTAGTCATAGGATTGTTTAGTTCTACCTTGCTCGAGGACTAGCAAGATTTAGGTTGGGGGTTGTGATAGGACCAACAAAATCCTATATAATCACACTTATTTCTTGTTAGTTTGAAGAATTTTATGTGTTTTATTATTATTATTTAGGAATTCGAGCAATTCACGTGTTTTGGAGAGTTTGTAACAGTTCGGAATTAATTCGGACATAATTGGAGGTGATTCGAGTAACTGAATTTCTATACCAATTTTGACCGATCATATCAAAATATTTTGAGAGTCAAATATATTCAAATTTGGTTTCAAATTTAAGCTTATTGAATTATCTTTCTAATGGTATAAGGCTCATTGCATTCCACCAAGTATTATGAAAGTTATGATATTTTGAGTGATTACTGCTCCTGTTGGAAAACTATTGTACCCGAGAAATCTTTGTGTCAAATTCCATTCCCATTATCTTGCTGATCACGTTTGGGAATATAGACAAATTAGATATGATTTTAAAGCTCTCTACAATATCTTTCCATGCATGCAAAGACCACATCGATCCAAGTTTTGGAGAAGAAGTTATTAGCAAAATACTGAAGACTGTGCAATCCAGAAACTTTCCTTATTTGCAACATTCTATGTTTGTTTTGAGAATTTTGGAAAGGATTTTTGATTTTTGGATGTATTTTCCAACATTTTGCAAGATAGAACATTATTTACTATATTTTATTTTATTTTGAATATTATTCCCTAATTGTTTTGGGAAAATATCTTTCTAGAATTTAGGGTTTCTTACTTGTGCAAGTTGTCTACTTCAAGGCTATTTAAGCCTTATTTTGGACAGCTACAGAGGGTTTTTTCTCTCCGAGTGTAATCTTTCTAGACAATAGTTTTTAGATTTTTTGTCCCTTTTTCTTTACTTTTCTTTTGGCACTATATCGAACCAATGACGAACCTTGGCTACATCTACACGATGGGCGGCTAAGGTAAGTGTTCCAATTCATAGGTCGGTGTGGCCAATTCAATGTTGTGAGGCTCGAACTTTAATATAGTTTTCTTATAATTGCAAGTATTCTTTGATTCCTATGTTTATTTTATGAGCATGTATTTTTGATTGATTTGACGTCTCGATCCCTTTACATGTTTGATTGCTAGTCATGATGCATGATCCGTAATTGTCATGTTGATTGAACCTTGTAGCGTTAAGATTACATGTGTGTGTTTTATGGGTTTCCATAATTGTATAGCTTGCATGTTTAATTCTAGGAATTAAAGAAGCATCTTGATAAGATTAAAGTTATTTTATCTAATTGGTTGTCTTAGTCATTCCAAAGCACTTAATGCTTTTATCTAAATAATTTGGACGGTTTCATCAGAATTGTTTAGGTAATTAGCATTAACTTTGACGTTTGTTAGAGTTGATGATTTTAGAGAATTTGTTACTTTTTGGAGTTTCCTAATAAGTTGACTAAGTGTTTGCATAATTAAGTTAAAACGTTTTTTGTGCCTATGATTAATTTTACAATTGGATAAAACCATGCCTATGAATTAGAATTTGGTAATATTTGATCTATCTTTATTTTTATTTTCTTATATTTTATTTTATATGCAAAAACTCAAAACCCCCATTTTTATTTGTTTTCTCCTTTGCAAATTTAACTTGAGAAATTAATATTTGGTTCCTTGAGATTGACCCGGTCCACTCAATGCTATAAGTAGCTTAGGATCAATTTATAAATTGTAATTTGACGAGCCGTCGACAAGCTGGCGTCAGTGCACCTAGTTTAATTTATTTTATTTCAATTATCAAATACTGAAATGGACATTTATAAGAATTGCAGTGTAAATAAAGTAATCCACTTCCAAGGCTCAAAGGGATATTATTTCAAGGTTTCTAAAACTACAAGTAAACCTTAGATGAAAATTTTTACAATTACAAACTGAAAATATAAAATACATATACCTAACAGATAATAACAACTAAAAAATAACTCTAAAAAAGATGTGTGTATGTTTGTGCTTGAGTGTACCACAAGAGAGGAGATGAAACAACAATGCCATTGAGGATAAGTATACAATAGTAGCAGCAACTAGGAAACCAAATCAAATCTCTCTCAATAATTGAACACAGAATACCTCTCAATAATTGAACACAAGTATCAAATAGACTATGAATAGCCATTTACGTCATAAAATACAGCTGGAAGGTTGTATGTTAGGGGCACAGAACATACAACAATATGGAAGCTTGATTCTCCGGGGATTTTTCATCTAAACCTCTTTTTCCTAAGCTGCAATTTCGAAGGAAGACTTAAATAAGAAAATTTCATGGACAAATTTGGAAGGGTCAGGCGCCAAAGAAGAACAACTTTTCTATTAGTCTTTATCTACAAAGCATTTAGAGAGAGAGAGTGACGGGGACAACGCTTATAGAGAGAGAGAGTGATGGCGACGGTGAGCTCGAAGTGACAGCATTGGCTGTGTTGTGTGAGGCACCGCGTGATGGTCTGAACGACGAGCAATCGATAGAGTGAGTGTGACTGTGTGAGGGCTGAGGGGAAATGTGAAAAATGAAAAGAAAACAGATGAAGATTAGGATTTTTTAGGTGTATATATATCTCGATTTGATTCGATTTTTAATGGTTTTTTTGAACGAAAAGTGAACCAAACCAATATTTTTCGATTTTTCCAAAATAAAAATCGAGATATCCAATTTTCTTCTAAAAAATCGAACCAAACCACTAGATTGGTTTGGTTCAGTTCGGTATGGTCGGTTTTCGGTTAATACTATCACCCCTAGAAAATACCTCTGAACTATGGGTTTGTTTCAAAAATACCCTGAACTTCAAAAAGTTTCAAAAATACCCCTAACCTTTCACAAATGTTTAAAAATATTCTTATCGTTAAATTTTGGATGGAAAACGTTGAAGTTTCATTAATATCCTTGAATTTTCAAAAGATTTTAAAAATACCCTTACCGAAAAATATTTCTTTTTTTTTTCTTCCACTATATGCAAATTCTTCCTCCATAAAAATTAATGCAAAACTTTTCGTATAAAGACTATGTACAACAAAACACCAAATGAAAACAAAGTTTGAAATCAAGCTTTCTCTTTTTAAAAGTATAAAGAAGATAAGAGATAAGAGATAGAAACTTGGCAATAGATTTCATTGCACACTTGGGGTCTATTGTCGTCATAGCTCATCCTAGGTTTGGTAGAGTAACCTGAGACGGGGTGTGACATATGTTGCATGAGATAATTATGAAGGGCAACATGGAAGATGACATAAAAAAGAAGAAGAGTCTGACATAAAAGCCTACTCAAATTCAAGAGGCCTTTGAAAGTGACGATGAATTAAATGATGAAAAGTACGCCTACTTGACCTTTTCAAGAAACATTTCAAAAAGAGAAACTTCTCCAAGAAGAACAACAATCAATATGGCAAAGGAGAAAAGGGTAATAGGGACTCCATCTGTAATGCCCCGCATTATAAAATCAGGCTATTTTAGAAAATTAGACTAAGTTATTCATTACAGTTCTAATTTGGAAAATTAGAATTTCGAATATAGTCCCTTAAGTTCGATAAATTAAGTTTCTCTAATTTTTGGAAAAAGGAACCCAAATCTCCTATTAATTAGATTTTTATCCAAAACCTTTGGTACTTTATTTGGAGTTTCAAAATTTGGAATAGATATTTGGAAAAAATTAAGAGATAATTAAAAGATCCTAGAATTTTCCATTTTTATTTAGTTTAGTTTTGGAGAAAATGAGTGGAGTTAAAAGAAAAGGAAAGTAAAAGAAGGACAAAAGAGGAAAACAAGCCCTAGATTCTTCTCTTTTCTTCTTCATCTTCTCCTCTCTCACGCAAGGAAGCCGCACAACCCACCCCACTCTTGTTTTCTTCTTCTCTTCCTCTCCCCCTTTCGTTTCCCTTATCTGGTGAGATCCACAGACCCACGTGCCGACGACCCACGTGCCATGCAGCAGTGTCTCCGACGTGTTCTCCTCCTCCGGGTCCCGAATCCTACTCACAACAGCCGCAAGCAGCAGTAGAAGGGAGCACAACTTGTAGATTCGAGCGTCGTGGCTGAGGGTTCATGGATTTGTTGTAGATTGGAGCATTTTTCTGGCATATTCGAGCTTTACCGCGCGATTCCTCTCCAAGTCGACAAGGTTCGTCGCATGCCCATGCTTAGTTGACTTTAGATTCACGTTACCCATTCCTTAAAAGTCTTTAAATCTCAATTTTATGTTCGTTTGGACGCCGACCAGCATGTGTTCGAGGCCATTGGTGTCGATTCGTAAGTTCCAGTAAGCTTCTCAGTCCTTTAAGTGTTGTTCGGTAAGTATTAACATGTTATAGACCTTTCGCAAATCCATTTAAGTATTGTAGCTTTAGTTCTAACATGTAGGAACCTTTAGTTTGCAGTTTATGATCGATTTGAACACCTTCAAACAACAAACAACAAGCATAAGGGCCCTTTCGGTAAGTTTTAGTGCATTTTGGACGTTTCACAAATCACTTTAGGTGTTATAGCTTAGGTTCTAATGCATGAGAGCCTTCTGTTTGCAGTTTCTAACTAATTCGATCTCATTTGAACACTCCCAGCACATATTCGAGCTCATTTGGTGTAGTTCAATAAGTTTCGACACACTTCTAGAGTCTTTCGAACTGGATTAAGTTTGTCCAGATATATTTGAGTGAGTTATAAGTGGTAAGCCTTGTTTAGACTCTTTTGGTCTCAAATAAAGCACTTTGGATGAGTCTTTAACCCTTGGGTACCCTCTGTTTGCAGTGTTGAACACTAACTAACACGTTCCAGCAGTTACCTAAGTCTTTTGGTACCTCATTGGGCTATTTGAATAATTTTAGAAGCGTTTCAGATAAGTAGAATTCTACCTGTGGGGTCTGTTTGCTTGTTTGTTAGCCTGTTGTATACTTTAATTGCTTAATTATGAATATTTGCATGAGTTGTACTACTCTTTGATATATTTGGACTTGTTGAACATGTTTTTGTGAATATGTGTTTGTAACGACCCTACTTATCAAGTTAGACTTCCTAGGGACGCTACCACATACATTCTACTATAAATTCAGAAATCTTTAATAAAGACACAAAAAGATCCAATCATTTATTAAACAATCAAAAACTTTAGCTCGGGATCCCTTTATTTCAAAACATAAGAATAAACCAAAACATTTAAAATCCAAAAATAATTTGTAGAACTCGACAGTTAAAAGGTCATAAAAAATAAATAAATAAATTGCTAGCCTATAAGAGTTTGCGGAAGTAAAACTTTTCTACGTCACCCATGGCCTCTGCAGCAACTACCAAGTCATTCGCCAATGATGCCCTTGCCTTTAACTGAAAAGAAAAATATTTTTGAAAAGGGTGAGTATTTTACAATACTCAATAAGTGACCTCACTACCGGGTCAGGATATGCATACACACACATAATGAGTTTTCAAAAACATTTTCTTTCTTTCCTTTGATGGGACCTAAATTCCTTTCATAGCGGAAACATTCTCTTTCAACTTTTCTCTTCGGATTAATGTGGACAATTAACCCAACCTAACCTCTCCTTTTCATTTAACATTTTCAGGTTCCTTTTCATCTAACCTTTTCAGGTTTCTTTTCATATAGCCTCTTAAGGCTCCTTTTCATATAGATGTACATCAATAATTTTAGGGGGTAATTGCCATAGCCTTCGAAATCATTTTTATCATGAAAACATAATGTATGCATGAGGTCCCAAAGCATTTTAAATTTTTCATTCCATGATGCAACACAAGCAACATTCTCAATCATTTATCATAAATCAAAATCATAAATCATGCATAACATTCATGAGAAGATTTGGAAATCAACAAGTGAAAATCCTTTTTTTTTTTTTTTCAATTTAGTTCCTGACTTGCATTTAAGCATACCGGCATAAAGTCCCTTACCTTGGCTAAGCTCAAGAATCCAATCACCCAATTGCTCACCAAAAATTTCTTCGCCTTGAACCTCAGCCAAACAATTTGGGGCCTAATCAAAGTCATCCTTAAGGTTAGAAAAATTTCTAAAATCCATAATTAAATCCCAAAGTTCCTTCCACCAAACTAAAGTTCCAGAATTTAGAATAAATTCCTTAACATTTAACTTAATGTCAAATTGATGGTTAAACTAAATTCAAAACACAAGGTTCTTGATTTAATTGAACTCTCAAATTTAATCTACCAAAAATCCAAAACTCCAAGGATTTGCTTGATTTTAGGATGGAGAATTTACCTCCGTTCTTTCTCCAAACAGACCCAAGCTTTACCGAATAAATGGTGGTTTGATTCGATCTTGTCACACCAACCTCTACCTACAATGGGTATTCCAAAATAGCCCAAAAATTAATGGGTAAATCTCCAAACTTCCATATCAATGCCCAAAACTACATCTATTATTTGAAAACTGTAAGATTATAGCGAAAATAAGTTTACCCACGTGCAAAAGGAGCCGAAACGGTGCTGTGCAGTATAAAAAATCGCCGAAAAAATGACCCAAAAAAAAAAACAGAGCAATCCGTCGGGTACCTAGATCTGCAGCATGGCGGCGCGCGAGCGGAACGGTGGCGGTCTTGAGTGGGTTCGCGGATCGGACGACGATCTGCAACAAATCGGGTTAGAGGGGTGGCCGTTCGTGGAGTTCGGGCGATCTACAGTGGCGACAGTCGGCGATCTGAAGCGGCAGTGATGGGTCTGCGATGCGGTGGAGCAGCGGCGGAAGGCAGCGCGAAGTTGCAGCGTGCGTTCGGTCTGCGGCCGAACTGTTCAGAGGCGAGGAGGTCTGGTTCGGGCGAGCGACGGTTCTGCGCAGCGATCGGTTTGTGGTTGGCGGCACTCGGGCGATCCAGTCTGAGGCGAGGCGAATGGCGTGAGTTGTAGAAGGGAGTGAAGAAAATCTTCTTCTTCAATGGATGCTGTCGAACAAGGAGGAAGAAGAAGGAGATGAAGATGGAGGCTTGGCTGGCTTGAAGGCTTGGCTTGAACCTAGGGTGCGTGTAGGTTATTATATTAGAGAGGAAAATTAGGCTTGGCTTCAACATGGGCTTGGGCTTGGCTTAATGTCCCTTAATTTACAAGAATGCCCCAAACATCAATTAAATCCCATTTTTCCCTCTTTCTTCCCATTCTACCCTCCAATTTTCTAATTTCAAATATGCTAAATTCTAAAATTAAATCCCAACACAACCTTAAGCATGAAATTGACCTTACTATGAATTTTAAATTTCAAAATTAAAGCCTTAATTAATACCTGAAAGTGTCGGTCGTTACAGTGTTGTTGAGCAAATTGTTATGGTGGTTGTGGTTTCATGTTTGATGAGCATGGTGTGGTTTTGTGCTATGATCTTGTGATATTATGCATGTTGGTTGAATGTTGAACATGTTTATGAGTTTTAGCATAATATGTTTTCATGTGGGTTTGGTATAGAGCATGACTTAGAATCCTGCTTAGGACTTACGTATGCTGGTGAGAAAGAGGTCTGAGGACTGTGTATAGAAAAAAATAGATGGGTGAATATCAGGTGCCTTGATCAAGTGATTGAGGGGTGGTATGTCATTAGTGGATTTAAAAATAGCGCCAATGGCCTTGTCTTAAGATAGTTAGGGTCGGTGTGCTGAGTCCAAAAGGACAAGTATTTGAGATTTTTGAGAATGTTGATGACCTTTGATGGATATAACCAGTTGGGGCCGACGAAGAGCGTCGGTGGCCTTGGATATCATTAGTTTGGGCTGGTAGAGAGCGTTGTTGGCCCTGGATGCAAATAGTTGGGGTCGACAGAGAATGTCGATGGCCCTAAATAAAATCAACGAGGATCAATGTGTCTCGAAGGAGTCGTTGTTAGAAAGCCTTGTGCGACTTATAGTATGAGAATGGAGTGAGCTCGAGGTTTGAGATTAGGTGAGTTGATTCATGGGTCTAGCATGTTGTGATCGTTATTTACTTCCCATGTATGATGAGTATGTCTAATTTCGTAATTGTTGTGCATAGCATGGAGTTTGCCTTGTATGTTGGTTTGCGGCTCCTCAGGTGTGAGCTACTTACCAGTACGTGTTATGTACTGACCCACCCACAGATTTTGTAGGGGATGATGACTATGGCGAGCCTGGTAGTGCTGAGGAGGAGACTTGAGAAGCAAAAGACCATAGCTAGCTACTTTTTATTTAGTAGTTGTCTTTGTTAAGCTTTGTTTAATTGAACTACTTTTATAGTTGATTTTGTTAGTCTAATTTCTGTTGTGACATCTAGTTTGTGGACTTGGTGCCGTTGCTTCATTCTTTTAGTTAGAGTTTTCTTTTTTAGCGTAGTTGATTACATATGAAGGCAATTTTGTTACCATTAGTGAGTTGGTTTAGGTTATGAGTTTTGTCTCATATGGAAGGTTGGTAATAGGCCTTTGCTAGGATACTGTACCTTTATGGAATGAGTTTGCATGAAGTTAATAAAGTAGTCATGTTCTTTACATATTTAGCATGATGGTTTGTTTTTGGTTCCCTAATAGTCATCCGAGTTGGAGTTGGGATGTTGTTTTGTTCTAACTCTCTAGTGGTTATTGAATTGAAGTTAGAATAGTTGTTGGGTGATTCTGAATATAGAAGTGCATTTTGTTGTCTATCAAGTACTAGAAATTTTTTGGTATTGTTGTAGTTACGCCGTTATGCTGCCAAATTTTTGGGGGCATAATGGTTGTAAGCTTAGTAATGTCTCTAAGTTAGGTTAAAATTTGGGGGCGTTACACCAACATTTTCTTTGAGTGCAAAAAACCTGGACATGTAAAGTGGGATTGTCCTCAAAGAAAGTCATCTTCAAAGAACAACAAGAAGGCCATGAAAGCCACTTGGGATGAAAGTGATAAAAGCCAGTTTGAAAATGAAGAAGAAATAGCCAACCTATTTTTTATGGCTTTTGGAGGCGACAACAACGACGAGGTAATTCCTTAAAACCTTACTTTTGATGAGTTTGTTGATACTTATAATGATATTGAAAATGAATTTGAAAAATTAAGTTGCAAATACATGTCTCTTAGAAAGAAAAATGTTAGGATAGCTCATGAGAACAATGACTTATTAATTGAGCTAGATAATTCAAAAGAGGAAAATGAGACATTAAGAAAAGAGCTTTATTTATCTAAGTCAAATTTGCATGCTTTAAAAGAGGAGTATAAAATATTAGAAAATAAAAATGAAGATATATCCTCTACCCTTGTGAAATTTACAAATGGCAAAAAGAACTTAGATATCATGATGGGTAAGCAACAAGGAATCTTTGATAAAAGTGGTTTAGGTTACAAACATCACCAAAAGCAAAAGAATTTCACTAATTATTTTGTGAAAGAAAGCTCCATGTCATTAATTGGTTGTCATGCATGTGGAAAACATGGTCCTAAAGCTTATACATGTAAATTGAGAAAATCCAATGCTATGAATGAAAATAAAAAGAGATGGATTCCTACATTTTTGTTGACTAACCCCCAAGGACCCAAACAAAGTTGGGTACCAAAGGTTACATCTTGAGAATTATTTTTTTCAGATATGTTTGAGAGATCAATTAAAAATAAGTGGTACTTAGACAATGAGTATTTAAAACACATGATTGGGGACCACACAAAATTTACATATCTAGAAAAGAAAGATGAAGGATACGTTACCTTCAGCGACGACAAAAAAAGGTAAAATTATTGGCAAAGGTAACATAGGTAATGGTCCAAATTTTCTGATTGAGAATGTTTTGCTGGTTGATGGGTTAAAGCATGATTTATTGAGCATTGTCAGTTATGTGATAAGGGCTACATGGTAATTTTTAGTGATAAAAATTGCATAATAGAAAATGCATGTGATGGAAAAAATCTATTTGTTGGGAATAGAGATAGAAATGTCTATATTGTTGATTTGATTGATTGTCCTATGATAGATAATAAATAATTGTCTACTTTGCATGATGATTCTTGGTTATGACATAGAAGATTAGGACATTCTAGCATGCATTTAATTTCAAATATTTCTAAGAAATCCTTGTTAGACTTCTTCCAAAATTAAACTTTGAAAAAGATAAAGTATATCATGCTTGTCAAATGCGTAAACAAACTAAGTTTTCTTTCAAACCAAAGAAAATGGTTTCTACTTCTTGGCCTTTGCAACTATTACATATGGATTTTTTTGGACCTACTAGAGTTACAAGTCTAAGTGGAAAACATTATGCTTTTGTTATATTTGATGATTTCTTGAGATTTACTAGAGTTTTATTTTTATATCATAAGGATGAAGCTTTAAAATCTTTTATCCGCTTTTCAAAAAGAATTCAAAATGAAAAAGGTTCTATGATTTCAAAAATTAGAAGTGATCATGGAGAAGAATTTGAAAATACTTCTTTTAAAACATTTTGTGAAGAAAATTGTATTTCTCATGATTTTTTCTGTCCAAGAACACCTCAATAAAATGGTGTTGTAGAAAGAAAAAATCAGTCTTTTCAAGAATTAGCTACCTCCATGTTGATGAATATAATTTGCCAAAATATTTTTGGGCTGAAGCTTTTAATACTCCATCTTATGTGATGAATAAAGTTTTAATAAGGCATGTTTTGAATAAAACTCCTTATGAGCTTTTTAATGATAAAATCCCAAATACCAACTATTTCAAAGTCTTTGGTTGCAAATGTTTCATTTTGAAAGACAAAGGAAAACTTGGAAAGTTTGATTCAAAAATTAACATCGGCATATTTTTAGGATATTCTGCATATAGTAAAGCATATAAAGTTTTTAATAAAAGAACTCTTGTAGCTGAGGAGTCAATGAATGTTGTATTTGATGAAGTGCGTGTTGCTTTTAATAAAGTGTCTGTTAGTGATGAATTAGAAAGACCATTTGAAGATTTAAGCATTAAAGATAAGGACTCAGAAGTAGTAGAAGCAAGTGAGACTCAGAAAGAGCATAAGAAAACCCTCCCACAGGATTGGAGATTTTCTACTCACCATCCTCAGGAGTTAATTATAGGTGATGTACCCCAAGGGGTAAGAACTCGCTATTCTTTAAATGCATTAAATAATATTATTTTTGTGTCCCAAATTACCAAATTTTTTTAAAGATGTTGAACCAGGTGTGTTTGGGTTAATTGCTATGTAAGAAGAGTTAAATTAGTTTGAAAGAAATAATGTATAGGAGTTCGAGTTGCGTCATAGTGATCATCCCATTATAGGTATTAAATGGGTATTTGGAAATAAAATGTATGAATCTGGTAATATTGTTAGAAATAAAGCTAGGTTAGTTGCTCAAGGATATAGTCAGGAAGAAGGAATAGATTATGAGGAAACGTTTGATCTTGTTGCTAGACTTGAGTCAATTCGTATGTTGCTTGCATTTTCATCTCATAAAAATTTTACTTTATTTTAAATGGATGTGAAAAGTGCATTTTTAAATGGTTTTATAACGGAGAAAGTTTATGTCGAACGACCTCCCGGCTTTGAAAGTTTTGAAAATCCAAATCATGTTTTTAAATTAAATAATGCTCTTTATGGTCTTAAACAAGCTCCTAGAGCTTAGTATGACTGGTTGAGTAAATTTTTGCTTGATAATGGTTTTAAAATTGGACTAATTGATTGTACACTTTTTATTAAAACCAAAGAAAATGATATTTTGCTAGTGCAAATTTATGTTGATGATATAATATTTGGTGCTACTAACCTTTCTCTTTGTGAAGAATTCTCTAAGTGTATGCATAGTGAATTTGAAATCAGCATGATCGGATAACTCAAGTTCTTTCTTGGGCTTCAAATCAAACAACTTGAAGAAGGAATCTTTATCAATCAAGAAAAGTACACAAGGGATCTACTTAAGAGGTTTAAGTTTGACAATGCAAAAGCAGCAAAGACCCCGATGAGTACCACTACAAAGCTTAATAAGGACGAAAAAGGTAAAAACGTAGATATTAAAGCTTATAGAGGTATGGTCCGATCCTTGCTTTACTTAACTGCGAGTAGGCTTGATATCATGTTCAATGTATGCATGTGTGCTAGATTTCAATATTGTCCTAAAGAATCACACTTGCACGCTGTAAAAAAAATCTTTAAATATTTGCTTGGCACTGTTGACTTAAGTTTATGGTATCCTAAGAATGCATCTTTAGATTTGATTGCATATTCTGATGCTGATTTTCTAGTAGTTTAATTGATAGGAAGAGTACTAGTGGAACTTGCCATTTCTTAGGTAGCTCTTTAGTCTCTTGGTATAGTAAAAAGAAAAATTCTGTTGCATTATCACTTCTGAGGTTGAATACATTGTTGTTGCTAGTTGTTGCTCTCAAGTTTTATGGATGAAACAGACTTTGCATGATTTTGGTCTAAATTTTGAATAAGTACCTATTTTTTGTGATAATACTAGTTCAATTAATTTAACCAAAAATCCTATTCAGCACTCTAGGACAAAGCATATAGATATAAGACATCCTTTTCTTAGAGAGCATGTGCAAAATGGAAATATTGTGATTAGTTATGTTCATACAAGTAAACAAGTAGCAGATATTCTTACAAAAGCTTTATATGAAGAAGCATTTTATAAAAATAGACTTGCACTTGGTATCCTTCACATTTAATGGAAAAATTTTGTGATAGGGGGAGTGTATCTTTTTTTGCATGTTGTATCGAGGGGGAGCTAATAACATGCCTTTATTTATTTATTTTGTAAAAATCGAGTATTCGAAGCAAACCAGAGCTTTTAGAGATATTATGAAATCATTTTGCATTAAATTAAGAAGTCAAGATTAAGAGAAATAGGTGATTCAAGTCAGAAATTCCAAGGCCAAAACATTACGACGCTTTTATAGTGTCACAACGTTCATCCTGTAGCTGATTCAGCATGATTTCCTGCATACATAACATCTCGACGTTACGAACATTAATTCTCTGTCAACCAAAGGAACGTTGTGGTTAGCTGGAGGTTGCGTCAGTAGCATCTCGACGCTGTGGGTGGCATCTCGACGCCATATCGAAAATTTTCATTTGCTGCATATTTAAGGGCAGCGTCGAGACGCTACATTGCGACGATAAACATGATATGTGTGATGATTTTTGGAGATATTTTGCGTTCCTAATTGGTTTTAGATTAGTAATTCAGATAGATTTTTGGGTATGCAATTAGGAATTGGATTTGCACCATTATAAATACCTACATTCTCTTCACTTCAAGGCGTTGAATTTTTGGAGAGCATAACTCTACAATTCTACATACAAGAGAAGAAGAGAATTGAGAAGAAGATTCAAGGCCAAGTTTGTGGAGATCATATGGAGACGGAAGATTAACACACTAGCATAGTTTTTCTCTTCTCTCTCTCTATTTAGCATTTGGATATTGTTTAAGAGTTTAGATTTTGTGATAATGAACATGAGTGGCTAAACTTTTTTCCTATTCTAGGGATTGATGTAACCATTAGACCTTATGTTTTGATTATTTAAATTCCATGATTGATTGTCTTTTATTTCATTCATGCCTTTATATTCTTTTAATCTTGAAAAAGCCATTCATTATAAAAGACTTCTAGACTTATGAAATATTTGCATGATTAATCTTGAAAATTTAGGTAGTTCAAATATAGGTCTAATAGGTGAAATCAACTCCATAGGATAGTTTCTCCTTTGATTGTTTCCAATTTTGAATCTTTTTTATTTCAAATTTCACAACCATCGTTCGATTCTGTCTTTAAATAAAATTGGGTGATAATATTAACAATACTTAAGTGAATTAGAAAAATCAATCCTGAGGACGATACTTTGTACTCAAATCACTATATTAAAACTTGACCCGTATACTTGCGGTATTGTACAAAAATTATGCAATAGTTGTTGCTGGAGATTGGTAGTTTAATTTGTTTAATATTGCGAGGAAGTTATTTGGTTTTAATTTTAGAGGTTTTTATTGATTTATTCTTGTTTTTCTGTCTTGTTTTTTTTTTTTTAAATTTTTTTGTTTTGAATCTTGGTCCATTATTTCTTACTGTGTGGATTATTTGGTGTTGTTTTTGAGCCCGTGTTTGGTTATTTTATTATTTTTAGATGGTTTCTAATAGATTGTAGTGGCCCTTAGGAAATTTGAGCCCGAAGAACCAACACTGCCTTCTAGTTCTTTTCCTGTTAGTTATCCCTCTTTTGATCATGGGCTATATTCTAATCCTTTTCAAGAAGCCCAATTAAAGGAAGAATCTCCCTTAGAGAGAGCATTGAGAGAGTTTAGAGAGGAGTTTAGAGCTAGGTGTTTGCAATTAGATGAATTACATAATAGACTCCAAACCTTAGGGGTGGTTAGTGAAGTGGGATCCATTTTTTTAGGATGTTCAACGAGTCAATTGGCAATTGATTCATTGATAGCCTTTCAGGAGCCTAATTCTTTGGATACCTATGAGTTTGGGCAGTCAAGGGAGTGGATCATAGATAGTGGGGAAGAATTAGAGAGTTTAGATGCACACCAAAATCGAGTCAGTGAGGAAGAAAATGATGACTCTATTGTTTTAGTAAGGGATGCTCAGGGGGTAGAGTTTGAGGCTGGAAGGCCTTCATCTATTTTATCTCATGATTCTTCTATTTATCCTGAGTGTTATTTTTCTTGTTTTCACGAGTTCGTGTTAGAGTCTTTGTTTTTATGATTTTTCGCAATATATGCTTTTATTATTAAAAAATACCAAAAAATTTCTACTTCAAGGGCCCATGGGAAGCTAATGATCTTGCTAGCTTTGGTATGCTTCATTGATGCTAGGAATAAGGTCCTAAAGAAATGGGAGAATTTCTATGTACCTTGAAAGCCCACACGAGCCATGTCTAGCTAAAGTCATTAAATAAGCACTTTTTGAGAGGCGATTCAAGCTTTCTTTCCTTGTGTTTTCTTATTTTTACTTTTAAGTTTTTCTTTTAGTTGTTTGTGTTAATCTCATGTTCCCTTTAATTGTTGTAGGAACTCGAGAATACTTTCTTTCACATGCGCCCTAGTTGATCAGGTTGAATCGATGATTCTCTTGCACTCTAGGGCAATATTATTCTTCCCTTTATCCTTTAAATTATCCTTAAGCATGCTTAATTTGATTTGAATAGTTTATACATTAAGGACAATGTATGTTTTAAGTTTGGAGGGTGCTTACTATTTTGATATGAGCTTTTGTTGAAATTTTTTTGTGAATTATATGATGATTTTGTTGCATCTGTGTGATGAGGATGACCTGTGATGTGTTCTTAATAATGATATTTTTACAATTTTTGTGAAATATGATAGCATGTCTGGGATTTGAGTAAATTTAAATTTTTACTTGAAATTCCTTGCACTTATGGAGTACTCAGCCAACTTATTAGTGGTTTTGAATGCTTAGAACAAAATTGTATTTTCTAGATGTTCGTTGTCACTCTAATAGGCTTACGTTATGGTTTGAAGGTTGTCTTGCATGATAGTCTGTAATATTTTGCTTAGGATGGAAAATCATGTCTATTTGCTTGCTTTGAAAAGAAAGAAAGAAAGAAAATAAAATAAAAGAGGAAAAAAAAAGAAAAAAAGAAGAAAGAAGAAAAAGAAGGGAAAAAAGAATAAAATAGCTTGTAGTACTTATTATTCAAGGGAAAAAAGACCTACCGCTATTGTGATCAATTAGGCCACTTATTGAGCGAGTGCTTTGGGTAAGGGTTCCTACAATAGTTGTGTGAAAGCTAATGTCTTTGAGTGTTTAAAGAAAAATGCAAGTTTGGGGGAGGTATACCCCTTTGTTGTTGTTCAGGCATCCAAGTTAGATATTACTTTCTTGAGTGTGGAGATGCTGCATAATTGGATCTTAGGGCCAGTGTAGGGAGAATATGAATTGAGGATTCTATAAATCTTTCTAGGCTAGTAGAGATCGAAATAGGGAAGGTTATGCATATACTTGCAAGGGATAAAAAATTAATTTTTAAATTTTCTTGATGAATTGATTTGTTTGAGCATTTCCCTGAATTGTGATTATTTTGTTATTTAGAACATTGAGGCATGAATCATTATGATGCAATTGTTGATTCATATATGGGTTTTGTTTTAGCTTTGCTCGGACTAGCAAAGGTTTATGTTTGGGGGTATTTGATAGCATGCAATTATGCTATCTTATAACCTATTATTTATACTAGTTTTGCTATGAATTTGTGAGTTTTTATGCCTATTTCTCTTGACATTTTAGAAACCGAGCTTGAGAAGTAAAACAGAGTGTTTGAGGGTATTTTGGTGATTTTCGACCTTATTTGAGCCATTTTGAAGATTCAAGAAGAGAAGAAGTGGAGTTTTGGCAAAAAACCTCGAGTAGAAAGCATCTAAAAGCCACATTTGGAGTGCCAAACTCGAGAGCAAACATTGAGACATTGCCCTGTGGTGTCTTGATGCTAAAAAAGGCACTCGACAGTATATATACATCACTTTCTGTCCACAACATCTTGATGTTGCATCGATAGACAGTATATATACATCACTTTCGCTTCGTGAAAGGAGAGGCCAAACCATAGGAAAAAGCTCTAATCTCAATTCCAAGATGATTTTGATGGTTTTGAGGAGCATTTGTGAGTGAAATTGAGTGGAATTGAAGATCCAGAACTTGAAGACCAAGTAGATCAAGACGGGAATGCTGGATCAACTTCTGTTTGCAATTTTCTTATATTTTCCTTTACTTTTAGCTACTGTATATGTTGTAAATTAGGAACTTAGAAGTTGAATTGAATGATTTTGAGTAGCTTTGTCCTTAATTACTTAGGATTTATTATACTAAATTGGTTTAAATGCTTAATTGTTTGTTATTTTGGATTAATTACTTGATTAATGGATGTTTATGGCTATTTTGGCTTTTGAATCATTTGTGCATTTAGTGTTCAATACATTTAATTAGTGTTCTTTAATTAATTGAGGTATATCAAAGTTGAGCTCGACAAAGGAAACTTAGTTTAGCTTAATGTGCAATTAATTAATTACTCGAGTGATAGCGAAATTAATGATTGATTAATTATAGTTGGTGATGAAGGTTAATTAAGTGAGCACTTTTTAATTGAGGTGGTTTCTAAGTGGAAACTCAACAAAGAGAAGATTAGGCAAGAATCAAATGCATGACTATTAGTTAATTACTCGAGTGACAACAGGGCTAATAATTAATTAATAGAGGTATGCAATAAAGAGTCTTAATGCCTTGTATGAATTAGCTAGCGCTAGGGTCACCTAGGTTAGTTAACTAGTACTTGAGATTGGAGGAGACCAGCATAAGATTTCATGCCTTTAGAACTTCTAGACTTATGACTTCATTGTCAAATTGGCCGTATTTATCTATTTAATTGAATAATTGATCTTTTATCCAAGTTTATCCCTTAGGTTTGAGTCTCTCATTTACTTTCTTTCATTTATTTTATGTTGTTTAGCTTAGTGTAATCTGTTTCTTCTAGTTATGTTCTCTAATTAAAGCTAAAGTAAGAGTATTTGCGGTACTTAAATAAATTAACAATTCCAATCTCTGTGGAGACGATATTTAGTAAATACTTATCATTTTTATTACTTAACCCGTATACTTGCGGTTTTATGCCAAAGTATGCATCTAGAGCATTTTTTTTTTCATTTTTTATGTGTTTGAGGGGGGAGCATTTTTTTTCTGTCTGTATCTTTTTTGTGATAACAAAAGGGGGAGAATGTGTTTGAGATTATATGCATTATTGAATGGTTTGTCATCACCAAAAAGGGAGAGATTGTTAGCTTTAGGGCTTCAATCAAACCAAATGTTTTGATGATAACAAACTTAATTTTTTGTACTAACTATTTTAGAGTTTCAAAGAGTCTATCTTGTAGGGCATGAAAAGATGATTCCAACGCATTTTGAATCACTCGAATCAAAGTTCAAATGAGAAAGTTATGAGCATAAGAATATTAAAAAAAAATGCCAACATGGTGTTCACACGGGGCGATGACGTGTTGGGGTGATGTGGCCGTTGTGATTTATGCCATAAAGCCTCGTAATTAATGATTTATTTAATAATTAATAATAATTTTGATTATTTTATTTGCAATATAATATTATCCATTATATGAAAAATCCAAGGTTATTAGTGTAATTTTGAACAATATGTGGTTGATATACGGGACGATCATGTTTAACAAATAACCTAAAGGGTCATAGTATATGGATAAGATTGGGTGTCTTATGATGAGTCTCATATTTTATGTATTTTTAGCTCTCTAAACTTAGGTTATTTGCAAGAATTCTTGTTTATATGTCCATAATTGTTAACAAATTGATATGAGAATAACCCAAATCAGTAAAAGTGTTGTTTTGTGATTAGAAATTTAAAATGAGAGGAAAAGAGCTGAATTTTACTGATTTTTGATGTTTTTATGTAGAAAACTTTAAACTGTCAGAATTGCGACTCCAATTGCAACTGCAATTTTTCCAGGAGACAGAATTCCTAAAAATCAGGTGGAAATCTAGAAATTCGATTTTATGCTGATATTTGAAGATATTCTCCACGAATCAAGCTCATAAAGATTTGATTCTTGCCTTAAACATACATGGAGTAAACCGTAGATGTGGAGGCTGATAATTCTCATTTATGAGGATTATTTGACCCTAAACTAGGTTGTTCTTGTCATTTTTGTGTGTTTTGTTGTATGACGAGCAAACTAAAAAAGGTGTTTATTGGTTAAATTCATAAAAGCTCGTTGGAGTAATGAGAAAAAGGAAAGAAGTTTAAAAGAGATTGAAAATTAGACTAATTTGTTATTTTTGTGTAGGTTTGGAGCAAGTACAAAAATGCAATTGCATTCCATTTTGGAAATGCAATTGCATTTCTTTGGGAAAACAAGTTTGTTGTTGTAGGTTTGGAGCAAATACAAAAATGTAATTGCATTCTACTTTTGAAAGGAAATTGCATTTCCATGTGAAAAAAAGATGGTGAACAAAGGAAAAAATGCAATTACATTCCACTTTTGATATGCAATTGCATTTTCTGGAAAATCTAGAAAACGCGAGATTTCTAGAGATTTTTGTGTGATTTGGGAGATTCTTCAGCCTGATTTCATGCCCACAAGTTGACCCAAGGTTGTAGAAGAGCAAAGATGGAAACCTTAGCCCCTGACACCTATAAGAGAAGGAAGAATGAACCAAAAATGTGGTTGGGTTTTTTTGCGCCCCCACAATCTTTAGTTTATCATTTTGTTGTCATTTTTCAGCAAGTTGTTCTTTATTTTTGCTTTGTGGAATTTCGAGTTTGATCTCTCCTCAACGAAAGTTAGAGGAGGTGAAGATCCATTTGCTTTTGAATGGGTATTTGGATCTATTACACAAGTCTATTCTTACGTTCTGTCCATTTTTTTAGTTGATATTTTTATTTATTTATTTATTTATTTCTTGTAAATTTTTTTAGATCATGTTGAGGTTTATTGATTTCCATTGTATTCACAGCAAACAAGTTTTTTCTTTTGAATTCTAGTATCTTGAAATTCCTTCAAGTGTTATTACTGTTTTGTTATACGTTTACATTGAGAAATTGGTAGAGTTTCTTCCTCCATCTCACTTCTTAATAAAAAGTATTTTGGTTTTCCTTATTAGTTTGGTTTTTTGTTTACTTTTTTTTTTTTAATTTCGGCTATTTAATTACTAATTTTATAGTAATTAAATTGTTGTTTTTCATTTCTTCCATAATGAACTAATTTCTCCTTAAGGATTCAAGTTAGTGGATGCCCTAGAGAAAATATGTAAAGCTTAAAAGCATAATAAATCTAGTTAACACTTGAAACTTTGTTTGTTTTTGTTGAATTAACGTTGGGCAAACCTAGCCAGTCAACTAGTGATTGCTTGTCAAGCTTGAACTTAATATCGAAAGAATTAAGACAAAGTCGATGTCACAAAAGCAATGGAGGAAAAGGCTTAGAAATAAGTCTTAAACATCGACCCTAGACATAAGGCGAGACTCCAAAACCACTAGAATTGTGCGCGAAATTATCTAAGTTAGATTAGCCATAGAAATATAAGTTTAATCACTTAGCCTCCTAAGGATTTTGAAGCAATATTGAATAGGAGTTGAATTCGGTTTACTTTGTTTTCTTGTGTTAACTACGATTGCAATTGCATTTTTGGGTGACATTTCTTTCCAAATGGGCATGAATAACTTGAATTTCTTTTTTCATACTTATTGTTTTTTTATTATTACTTTCTTTTGCCAAAAACACCTCCCAATATTTTTATAACCTTGGTTACCGAAATTGCAATTTGAAATTTTTTTTTGCTATCTTTTGAATTTTGTTGTATCCATTCCCTGTAGGATCAATAGTTTGGAATACTTCCAATTCTATATTACTTGTATCGACAATGTGAACTTGCACTAGACTGGCTTTGTTTTTAAATAAAAAAATCTTTTCTTAAAGCCCCCACGTTTCAGTTCGATCAGATGCAATAAATATGAAGATTTAAGCCACGGAAAAAAAGTCCACGATCTTTTTTACTATTGGAAGATCACTTTACTTTTTGCACTTTTTATTTTTTATTTTCTCGACTTAAAGGAGGAAGAACGTTATCCAAACTTCAATCAATCCCTATCAAAAGTCTAAGGTTGTGAAGATCTTACTCTTCTTGACAAAGGTTAAGTTTAGATAGATTAGAGAGGTGGAAGTTATCTCCTTAAGTTCGATTTTCCTTTGTATTCGCAAGTTTAATTTTCTGTTTTAGTTTTTTAAATTATAGTACTTTAACTTTTGTTATTTCACATTCAGTTTACTTCTAATCATTGTCTTTAATTTTAGTTCTTTAATTCACAGTAAGTTTGGTTTTTAATAAAGTTCATTATTATTCCTTCAAGTCATTCTTTATCTTTAAGTTCATTACTTTATTTTTCCAGTTTTTGTTTTCTTTCTTTTTATTTCTTTAGACAACATGTGTTTCTTTTCTTTTAATGTTTTGTTATTTATTTTCTCCATCATGAGCTAATTTCGTCATTGGGATTCGGATATGTAGATGCCCTAAGGATTGGAAACTTGGCCTAAGATGTAAAAGTAACTTTGCTCGATTCCATAGCATTGTTTGCTTTTATTGATTATCATTCTTATTGTGAATCTAGCTTGATCACCTAGGTGAACATACAGAGATCGAGTTTAATACTGAAAGGGTTAAACGAGATTGCGTGATCATACAAAACAATAGAGGAAAGGGGCTTAGGCATAAGCACTTGTTTTTGACCTTAGACATGGGCGAAACCTCTAAGACCAAGGGTTATATTCTCATTAAACTAAGTTCGAATTAGCCATAGACATATGTTTTAATCACTTAGGCTTCTAAAGGTTTTTCCATTAAAATCGAATAGAAGTTGAACCTGGTTTACATTGCTTGGTGCTTGAGTACATATTGCAATTTCATTTTAGGTCACAATTCTTTTCTAAGGGGCAAAAGCATATTCGGATTCCAATCTTTTTATCATTTGATTTTTAGTACACGTAATACTTTCCCAATTATTTAATATTGGTTACCGAGGTTACTTTGTGTTAACATCTTTGCCTTCATCTTGGATTTTGTGGTATCCGTTCTCTTTGGGATCGAAACTTTGGAATATTTCCTTTACTACTTGTTTGATAGTGTGCACTTGCACTAGACTAGAGACTTTTTCTATTCAAAAGTTTTCTTCTAAAAGCCCACACTTTGCAGTCGACCACCTTATCCTGGTGACACTATTGATACGACTCACTTTGTAATAGTTACAAATGATTTGATCCAAATCGTTCATGTGGAGACATGTGAGTGGGGGTATCTTATACAATAAGTTTGTATAAGACTGGACCACGAAATATTTAATCTATCTTTTAAATTCGTTAATTGAGAAGATTAATATTTCTTTAGGATGATCATATGTGACTCGATCTTAATCCTAAGTGAGTTATGAACTCCTGCCTGTGAGAGCTTGTCCTTTGATTTGCATGGGTGAGAGTCGCTTTTGTAGCCAATTCAATAAGCATACCATTTTGGGGACTTGATCAAATAGGGAGCTGGGAACATAATCTTACAAAATTGAATTCACTTCTTCCCATATAGGGTAAGTAGATGAGTAGTTCCTTTAAGTGCGGATTTTAGGATTTGAACAATGGGACCCCACCCTCTCACTGGCCCGAGAAGGACTTAGTTTATGGTTGGATCATAAACAAATTGTTCATTAGAGGATCAGTGGTACTTAAGGTCAAGATGCAATTATAGGGGTAAAACGGACTTTTGACCCAGCTGTAATTACGAACAACTCGTGAAGAATCGACTTGCATGTAGTGATTATGTCTATTGACACAACTTGTCCTACAGTGCATAAGAGTGTAACTCTAGGTCTACAGTGGAGTGACCTATAGTTAATGAATAAAAATTAATTAATTAAAGAGTTTAATTAATTGATTTTGTATCATTGGAGCTTATAATATACGTTCATAAAGTCTCCTTGCTAGCTCATAGTAACACTAAAAGATCAATTTAGTTGAAAGAAAAATTTGAAATGTTCAAATTAATATTTAATTTGAAGTGTTTAAATTAATATTTAATATATTAAAGAAAAGATATTTATAAAATTTGAATAAGATTCAAATAAATAAATATCGTAGGAGATTTGAATAAGATTTAAATAAGCATAAGATATATTTTAATATATTACATATGAAAAAAAAATATTTTAATTATGGCAAAGATTTGCTATTGGTCTCTATAAATAGGACCCTTAGGTTGAGCCATTAGACATAACACACATCTCCTCAATAGAGAATTAGAGAATTGGTCCTGTGTTCCTCTCCAATACTTTGTGGTTTTTCTTTTAAGAGGCTCCCATAAGCCTTGGTCCTGTGTTCGAGTCATAGCCAGAAAGACTTTGTGGAAGAGATAAGATCCGCCAGAAATATCTTCATATTTACTCCCAGTAAGTTTGTTTAATCTTATTTTTTTTGTTTAAATTTAAATAAAATCAAAGATGATCCAATACTTTTGTTGCAGAGTGAAACATTCATTCTTAACAATTGGTATCAGTGTCGTTCTTTGATTTTTGTTTAGAATTAAAATTGTGTATGGTGGATATTTTAATTTTATTCATATATGTGATATATGTGATGTATGTGGTTTGCAAATTGATTGTTTAGGCTATTTGGCATATAGGTTTATTGTTTTGATTAGATCAAATGTAAAACCCATTAGGGCTAAGGTTACTTGTAATTTTTTCAGCTTTAATTTCACAACCGGCGGTAAGTGTTGCAATTTTAATTGATAGACGAAGAGTTGCTGCTGGTGAGAGATTAATGAAGCAAGCGCCAAATTGGAATTAAGTATTTCAAATGATGAACGTGCGGTCAAACCATCAGTCGGTGTATGAGATTTTATCGAGACTTATGCTCGAAAAAAGATGTAGGTGGTCAGTTCTTTGCAATTAGCAAATCACACCACAAATGAAAAAACTTAGGCTAGTGTAGATAATTATAATGAAACAAAACTTTAATTTGCTGTGAGTATATATATATAAAAGTTGCAAACACACGAAAAAAGCAAATTAACTTGGGCCCATAAAAAAAAAAGTCTCTTGCATGTTATTCATCAAGCTTCTTGTAGTGGATGCTAAGATCTTGCAGACGATTCTTTTGATGAATAAGTTTATTGCGGCGACAACAACTAGACAGAAAGGAGATTTAGATTTTCTTGACCTAAATTTAATGGACCATATCTACAAAAGGAAAGAATTGAAGGCCAAGATATGTATGTAAATTATTGTAATTTAAATTATCTTCAATTTCTTAAGATATGCCAAATATGTTGGTCAATTTTGCTAAGTTTAATTTAATTGTGCATGTGATGTATGTTTTAAATTAATTGGTTGTTGCATAAAGTATGTCATTCAATTTAAAATCCCACCATAGGTTAAGCATGATCATGCATCTTAATTAATTTTGAATATAATTGTTATATTTAAAAATTTGATTAGGTTGTTTCCTAATAGAATTGATATTAATTTTTTAATATAATTTTTATATTTGAAAATTTGATTAGGTTGTTTTCTAATAGAATTGAGATGTTTTCCTAATTAGCTTATATTTTCCATATCTTTGAATATAATTGTTATATTTGGAAATTGATTGGAAAATTGAATTAGGATATTTGCTTTCTTAATTGAAAATGTATGTTTTCTTAATAGGGTTAAAATCTTTCCTAATAGGATTAGGGTTCTCTTAAAATAATTCATACTTTAAATAGTTTAAAATTTGAATTTAATAATTTATCTATATAGGATTAGAATTTAGGATATTTTTAATTTTATTTTAAAGGGTTTAAAATGGTAGATTTTTAAGATTATCCATGAAGCTAATTATTTTTTAATAGGAATAAAAACATTGCTTAAATTCACATAGGTTCATTAATTTAGTAATTAATAGTTAATTAAAGATTAATGAATTTGAAATAAAAATTGACTATAAGGGAACTCTGTCTATAGAAGGTTTTGTCTAGACTAAGGTATTTAAGCTGACTAAAAGGGAACACCTCTAACTGGGAACTGACCTGGGAATTGAATTAGTCAAATTTTATTTAATTTCACTATGCATGCTCATAATGTGATTAATTCTTTTTTAAATAGTTTTAAAACTTGGTAATTCACATTGAAATCAATCTAACCAACATAAGTGTTATGAAGGGTAGATTGATGAACTTACATAAATGAGATTAGCCTAATTTGTCTAAGTAAGAGAAAACTATATTTCAAAATAGTAAGTGGGAGAAGAAAATGTGTCAACATATCCTATGGTCTCCATCATTGGTTCACATCATAAGATTCATGCAGGGCCTTGTGGTGGCTTTTGGACCGTCCCCCTACGGAAAGTGTTTGCATGAGTTAATATCATGGTGAACTCTTCAAAAGGATAAGATTGTAGTTTTGTTTCCAATATTTGACCTACCTTATGACGACACTTGTTGGGATAAAACTACGGGATATAAAATGATGGGTCACATTACAAATGACTTATTAAGGTTGTTAATAATGTTCTTGACCAAACTAATGGTAACTAAGTATTATAGGAATAAAAGTTATTCTGATATAATACTTGGCTGAGATTGTCTCAGTTTAGTGAAGGAACACTTGACCTACCCTACGACGACACTTGTTCTAGCTCACTAAAGTACCATAACATTATAAATGATTTATAGGGTTCATTTTTCATATTGTTTGATTTCTATGGTAAAATTGAATGGATAATTGTTTGCTTGATGTTAAATTTTATATATTTTTCAATATTATGTCAGTTTTTCTCATAATTTTTAATTTTATTACTGATAAGTCAAAATTGAGAAAATTTTATTACTTGGAAAAGTAACGTTAAAACTATAATGGCAGTGTAAAATTTTTGAATTTGTCTTTATTTAGAAATGTTCTCAAAACATGTTGTCAATGCTAATCAAATTGTTCGTGAAACACATGATTAATGAATCAAAAATAAACGAGATAGCTTGTATGTATCTCCTAGTTGACATGTTAGATGTCAAGTTTAGAAGATAGAGAAAATGACAACAACATAAGAGATATTGAAGTCAACAGAAGCTAAATTTAGAAAATTGTCTAAATGATCTCGAATTAAGTATTCAAAAGTCCAAGCAAAGAACCAAATGACTAAAGCTATATAAAAGGAAATAGTTCCTAAATTAGCTAGGAGGGTCATAGTGAGAGGAATTTTTGAAATACCTCTATAGGAAGAAAAAGATAGATGAAAGTAAATTTGATTTACTAGATTTTTGGTGGAGAATAAATAACGTTACCTAGATAGTGATACAAGATCCACTATCAAGATTTATTCTTTATTATATTTAATATGTAATTCTTGGAAAATACTTAACATGTAGAATAGTTTCTCCAGGTTGGCACCAGGAAGCCCATCTCAGTTAGTGTAGTAAAAGACATTAAGATGTCATTAAGACTGTCACTTAATGCTGAATATGGTGTTTTTAGTAACCATAAGAGAAATTCAATTTCTCGAACTTTATTACTAAAAAGTTCATATAGTATGAATTACTTTAAAGTATTGAAGTTTATATTTTCAAAATTTTTTGAAAATATATTCAGCTAAAAATAAGAACAATTTGTATATGTTAAAATATTGACATATACTGTACTACAAAATATTGAGATATTCAGGATTATAGAATCCAGAATAAAAAGACATTGTTTTCTCCTAAAAGATGATACTTGACTTTTGCAGTTAAGGTTGATTAACATCAACTTGAATAGAATGCAAATACTAGTAAGAGGTAATTCTCTAAGAGTTAGTTAATTATTTTACATGTCTGTAGATCTTGCCTTTCATGTAAGATAATCATTGGGTCTTTATTGGATAAGAGTACAAGGCCAAAAAATACTTTGGACTTACACATTCTGACCCAAGTGGTCTGGTAAATGTAAAGGCCAAATAAAGTCATGAATATTTCATCACTCTGGTTGATGAGATCATTCAAGGTACAAGTATCTTTACCTAATACAACATAAGTCTAAATTTTTGGAAGAAAATTAAGACTAAAATTGAAAATCAATTAGGTATATCTATCAAGACATTATGATTAGATCATAATAGAAAGTACAAGAACCTTACCTACTAAGAATAATTGATAGAAAATTAGTTTTTATCTCAATTATTTTAAATACCAAGTACATTTATGTGAAATTGTATTGCAAGAGGAGAAACAAAACCTTGTTGGACATGGTCACATCAATAATGAGTTACACGCCATTACAAGACTATGGATAAGATATACAATAGAGATTACATAGTGAACATTATTCCCTTCAAAAGTGTCACAACACAATTTTTAGATTATAGAAGAGTAGTAAAGTTAGTTTACAATACTTCACTATTTAGGAATGTTAAACTTACATGCTGAAATAAGCTTAAAAAAGGTTGTATATGTTCAAAGATATGCCTAAGTGTAGGCCACCCCTAAGGAGTACAAAATGATCTTTTATCTAGTCCTAAAACAAATAAGGTATTTGTATGACAAATATAATAATTATAAGGAATGTCAAATAAAAAACTACAACATTTAATAAGGTGAGACAATGTTAATAAATTGGTTCCAAGTGAAGCCACTAAATAGTGAACAAAAGTTGTTAATAATTTAATTACATTTAAAAGTCAAATGGATCCTAGTCATGAATTGGAGAAGCCTCATCGTACTAGGAGAGTTATGAGATGACTCAACCCTTACAAGGACTTAATTAAAACGCAAAATTGCTATGTTAGATGACAAAATTGAAGGCTTATTACACGCAAAGTGATACTAATGGCAAAGTGGTCGGAGTACACGCAAGCGCACGCAATCGAAGTAATATAAAATGGTATGTGAGTACCAAGTATTGCATCCCAAGGGAACGGTGTAAAAAAATATTGTAAAGCAAGTGTAAGGAAAATTGCAACTTGAAAACTAAAATTGCAAAGATAAGGTTGGGTTGGTGTGTTAAACAAATTGCAGAATCTAATTGCCGAATCAAGAAATGACAATATTGGAATAAAGAAAAATTGCAGAATTGAATTGCAGAATCGAGAAATGACAATAATGGAAATAACTAGAAATTGCATAATCGAATTGCAGAATCTAGAATTGGCAATATTGTATAGTAAATGAAATTGCAAAGGGAATTTTAGAATAAGATGGAGCTCAAGAATGTCATTGCCCTAAGTTGTAATAGCAAGCCAAAATTGCAATTCCAACCTACTCCACACTCAATTGTAAACCAAAATTGCTTATCCTATTCACCTTGAATTTACGTTTTTAGGAGGCTAAGTGAGTCACTTATATGTCTATAGTCCATCTATCTTAGATAATTCGGCTCAACAATTTTATGGGCTTTGGAGTCCTTAATTCCTATGTTTAGGGTAAGGATTGGCTTATGTCTAAGCTCTTTTCTCCATCACTTGTGCGAAATTCGTTTATCACTAACCCCGTCGGTATTAGATCTAAGCTTGAGTTGCTACCCTAGTTGATCAATGTAGGATCTCAACGAAAATTTGTTTAACACAAGCAAACAATTGAGATGTAGGCTTGGTTTTTATTGAAATTTAGGCTACAATTACTTCTTAGGGAATTCACATCCTTGAACCCCCCCTAAGAAGTTTTAGCTTATATTAAAGATGAAAATCTTACAAATAAATTTTGAAGAAAAATTCATATTAGAAACTTGAGTGAAATGCTAATTAATACAAAATTCTATCCTAAGTATCTTAAAAACAGAGAATCAAAGGCTTTCAATGTAAGCCCTAAACTCTCTTTTGATCATATTGTGCTCATATTTGAAGTTTTGACATATGCAAATTGATATAGGTTGCACTAAAAGATGTCGTGATGAGATTTGGGAATCTTTTGGATTGTGAACTATAATGTGTATAAAGTTTCATAAGGAGATAGGTAAGCCATTGAATAAGCATATTAAGAGTTGAATTGAAGTAAGTTAAGGTCATTAACAAGTTGGGTAAATTTTAGGTGCATTATGTATTGAATGAAAGTTCTTATTTCTCACAAACTTAAGTAAAGTTGACTAAATGTGATAGGTGAATATATTGTCTTTGTTTTGTTTTTTTTTTTTTTAAAAAAAGGGGGATTAAGATGTAAATAAGGAAGTAGGAGGTGGCAAAAATTTGTGGAGCCACGATTTTGTCTTTGACAAGTGGGTGCTGTCCAGCTCGAAGCTTACGGAAGAGGATCAACTTCAAACAGCCATATCTCTTAATTTACTGCACCAAATTCGATGATTTTTGAATCAAACTCTCATAAATTGAGTGTAGAATACGAAAGTGGGTGGCTGTTTTGAAAATAGGAAGAGGAAGGAGGAGAAAATAGCAGAAAACCGAGAGGTGTTCACAGTTCTCGGGTAGCAGAACAGTGTGAAGAAATCCGTTTCTTTTGAGCTCTTGAGGAGGAATTAGAAGCTGAAACTTTGAGGTAAGTAAGCTAAGATGTTGTACTTGAGGTTTATCAAAAAAATATTAGGTGGTTGTTTTGCTAAATTTTGAGGAACCCAAGCTGAAAGTTGAACCTGGAATTTTAGGGTACATAATTCTCGGGTAGCAGAACAGTGTGAAGAAATTCGTTTCTTTTGAGCTCTTGAGGAGGAATTAGAAGCTGAAACTTTGAGGTAAGTAAGCTAAGATGTTGTACTTGAGGTTTATCAAAAAATATTAGGTGGTTGTTTTGCTAAATTTGGAGGAACCCAAGCTAAAAGTTGAACCTGGAATTTTAGGGTACATAGTTCTCGGGTAGCAGAACAGTGTGAAGAAATCCGTTTCTTTTGAGCTCTTGAGGAGGAATTAGAAGCTGAAACTTTGAGGTAAGTAAGCTAAGATGTTGTAATTGAGGTTTATCAAAAAATATTAGGTGGTTGTTTTGCTAAATTTTGAGGAACCCAAGCTGAAAGTTGAACCTGGAATTTTAGGGTACATAATTCTCGGGTAGCAGAACAGTGTGAAGAAATCCGTTTCTTTTGAGCTCTTGAGGAGGAATTAGAAGCTGAAACTTTGAGGTAAGTAAGCTAAGATGTTGTAATTTAGGTTTATCAAAAAATATTAGGTGGTTGTTTTGCTAAATTTTGAGGAACCCAAGCTGAAAGTTGAACCTGGAATTTTAGGTGCAAGAAAAAAAAAACTGCTAGCAAGAGATTGAAGGAGATGTGCTTCCATTTCTTTATACCTTACACCCAAGTGCATATGGTTATTATGAATTGAGTTATGGGACTGAATTAGATATGTTTTTAAGGTGTATAAGGAAAGGAATTAATGTTATTAATTTATTTTTTCAGGGCAAACGGAGATAGGAATAGCTTATAATCCTTGGAACCCTTTTGGTGATTGTGAGTGAATCTATTTTAGAACTATGCTTGACCTTTGTTTTGCTTCAAAAGCATAAATGTTGATCATTGAATCATGCTTGACTTACTTTTGTATACTTTTCATGGAGCTTTTAATAGAATGTCATTGATGAAACTTAAGCATGATTTGAATTAGTTTGTAACTATACATTCAAACATGGAAACTAAATTATGGAAGTATGACTTCCTTTAGAAAATGCTTTGTGTAAATCCACTTGGAAACATGTTTAGAAAGGAAAAGTGCAAATGTTGAGAATTTGTTGTTTGTGTTATCAAAACATGATTTCCAAGGTAATCAAAGTATGCCCCGGTATGTTGTTAACCCCCAGTACTGAAGGACATTGAGAAGGTACTTGGGAGGGAGGAATTATGATTTCCCGATACTGAAGGACAAAGAGAAGGTATTCGGGTAGTAACTGGTCTAACCCAATACTGAAGGACATAGAGAAGGTATTAGGGAAGACCAGTGTGTCAATGGAATTCCACGTGCACGAGAGAGAGGTATGAACGTTGTTGGTATAGAGATGACTCTACCACAGCTAAGGTTCGAAAGTGGTACCATGATATGAGTTTTATTGTTATGAGCTTCTACGCTTTTGAAATGTCTATTCTTCAGTATGATACTACATTATGAGTTTCTATGCTATACATAATGTGGTGACTTAAACCTGTAAATGGGTAGCATGGTTTGATTATGTTTACAAATAAGTGATAAGTTATCTCTAACTTGTAGCTTGTCCATCATTATGTTTCATCTTTGAGCTTATAATGTTTTTAAGATAGACACTCACTGGGCTTCCCAGCTCACGTTTTTATTATGTTTTCTCTTCCCAGGTAGCAGACGAGTTCCCGGTGCTTAGCCTTGACAAGACCTGTTTGCCACCACGCCGTTTTAGCTCCTTGTATATACACTTTCTTATGTATATAGTTTGTAGTAAAAGAATTTTAGTGGGGTTGTAATAACTATAAAATGTTATGACTTGTTAAAGAACATAGTACTGAAAGTTAATGGGTCTTGCTCATATGTGTATTTGAGCGTTCCAAACTTACTTGTTCAAACGTGTTGTGTTACCTTCATTTTCAGATATATGTTGGGATGGTCAGAGAGAGCTAGTAAAATGGTTGATTGTCTATGTCTTTACATCTCTTCCTAGGGTAGGCAAGTAAGCTGGGAAGGGGTGTGACATTCAATAAGAAATTAAATCTTCCTCCTTCTACCTTTGATTCTGATGGCTTATAAATACTCCAACAATTCTGGAGACTTGAATAAAATTAAAAGACAGAATCAACTAAGAACGAAAACCATCAATAATTGTTCAAGGAATTTTTACTTCATTCCAATCAACTTAATCTCTTCGCTATTTCTAGGAGATGATTAGTCTTGACAATCCAAGTACCACTTGAATCGAATTAGGTAACTTGAAGTAAAAACAGAAATTGAACAATCTTGCAACAGAAATATAAAGATTAAATCAAGGAGGAATCCTACAAAACTCGCAAGTAGAGGCTGGATTAAGCCACAAACTTAATTTGAAACTGATTTCAAATGAAGAACAAGTGTGTACCTCCAATGACTCTTCGTCATACAAGAAGAAAAATTTGAAAAAATAAAGACAGAAGGCTGAACCCTAAGCAAAAATAGAGAGAACCAAAAAAAATGCAGAGAAATAGAGTATTATTGTTGAATAAAACCCATGAGCAGAGAATGGATTAAAACTTAAACTTAATACAAGAAGAAATCAAATGAAGAACAGAGATTGTGTTACCAACCACTCTCCATAATACCAGTAGGAATTGAAAAGAAAATAAGATAGAAATTTAAGTTCTCGACTAAAAATAGAGTAAAAACAAGTGTTGCAGAAAAATAAAGCTTCGAGCTGCAAATTCTCTCCCAAAATCCAAACGTGCTGCTGCCTCTTCTTCATCCCCCCTTTGTAGATCCTTCCTTGGGTTGACTCATCCAAAATTTGTGCTCCAATTCCCCTAATTCAGGCAGTAATTTAGGCTTTTCGTAAATGGGTTTTTGCGCCAGATTTTTTTTTTCTCCTTGAATTCTTCTGCTGTCCACAAATTGCAGAATCTGGAATTTGCAATTTGATTCTGCAATTTCGAAGTTTCCTGCAAACAAGATTAATTTATTTAGAAATCTATCCCGAATACCATCATACTTATTTCTTTCTTAATTTAGAGCAATTTTTCAACTAATTTCAATTGGTCTTAAGTCAAAACAAGAATATTTTAAGCAATTGGAAATTAAATAAGCCTTAATACTAAGGCTTATCACAAAGGGTTAAACTTAATAGAAAAAAGTAGACTGCAAGTAAATTTTCTCACTTGTTGCCATACTGAAGTTTGTAATCATTATTTAATTCATTGTTGCATATGTGATATAAAAACAGATGAATGTTTATAATTCTTTTATGAAAAGAAATCTTAGATAATGCACGTACACAAATCAATCAGAGATATTTATTTTCAAAGATCAAAAGCAAAAGGTTTGGGAAATAGTAAAGGTTCATTTATGAAATGAATTTTACAATTAGATCTTTGAATATAAGGTATGATAAAAATATCAAAACCTATGACTTTGGATGAATATTAATAAAGCTTGTATAGATAAGAAAATTATTAATTACTTAGTGGATTTTTTCTCATGTTTTATGTTGATGATATTTTACTCATTATGAATGATGTAAGATTTCTATCTAACATAAAAAGTTGACTAAGTAACCAATTCCAAATGAGTGATTTGGAATGATTCGGTATATTTTATATGTCCAAAATGGAGATTTTAAGGACAAAATGATAATTTTGTCTCAAACATCTTATATTAACAAAATTGTTGTCAAATATTTGATATTTATGTTTAAGAAAGAGTATCCTAAGACAACCTCAAATGTTGAGAGCTTATGATTAATTATTTACTCTAAGTAGAAGACAATTAATGCATAAATGAGACTTAACAATTAATATACAATTGGTTAGCATCTATCAGTTAAACGAATGGTATGATCATTGAGTAGAAAATTAAAAACTTTCTCAAATTATCTATGGATAATGAGAAATTTGTGTGTATGGAGTAAAAGATTTGATCTTTACAAGATACACTGGTTTTTACAATGATTTAGGAAATCTATGTTAGGATGAATTTTATTCTAGGTGGTGGAGTATGATATACAAGTTAAATTATTTTGCTTATGAAGCAACAAAATGACTTGTATGACTCAAAAAGTTCCTTGAAGATATGAAAGGTGTTTAGATATGATTTAGTATATCATATTGATCGGATGAACTTTGGGTGAAGAAAAGTAAGTAAATACGTTCAACCCCAATGCAAGTGCACACTGCCAATGCAAGTATTAAAACAGGAGTATTCCTGAATATCGATCCCACATGGAACAGTATAACAAAAATTATTGCGAAGCAAAATGTAAGAAAAATTGCAACTTAGAAACTAAAATTGCAAAAACAAGGTTGGGATAGTGTGTTGGTAAAAAGAAAATAATTGCATAATCTAATTGCAATTTAAAGTGACAAAGATTGCAAAATTGAATTGCATAATCGAAAATTTGCAAGATTGAGTAGCAAACTAAATAGACTTGGTAAATGAAAATTGAAAAAGAAATTTTAGATAAAGGAGGGGTTCAAGAATGTCATTGCCCTAAGTTGTAATTGCAAACCAAGATTGAAAATCCAACCTACTCTACACACAATTGTAAACCAAAATTGCTACTCTTATTCACCTTGTAATTAGGTTTTTAGGAGGCTAAGTGAGTGACTTATATGTCTATAGTCCCTCTATCTTAGATAATTTGGCGCAACAATTTTATTCGTTTTGGAGTTTTTAATCCCTATGTCTAGGGTAAAGAATTGGCTTATGTCTAAGCTATTTTCTCCATCACTTGTGCAAAATTTGCATGTCACTAACCCCGTCGGTATTAGATCTAAGCTTGAGTTGCTACCCTAGTTGATCAATCTAAGATCTCAACGGAAATTTATTCAACACAAGCAAACAATTGAGATGTAGGCTTCATTTTTATTGGAATTTTAGCTACAATTACTTCTTAGGGAATTCACATCCTTAAACCCCCTCAAAATTTTAGCTCATATTAATAGTAAAAATCCTACAACAAATTTTAGAATTAAAATCCAAGCTAATGGGCTTACTTACAAACCTAATTGCAACCAAAATTTAGAAGAATTAAAGAAGGCTTGCCATTTGAATTGAAAAATGGAAACAAACAAGCAGTAGCTACTGCTTACTTTATTCTTGAATAAACCCACTAAATAAACAACTTCAGAGGAATAAATTGTTCAAGTTAAAAGCTCAAATAAAATTGAAAAACACCATGAATCATAAACTTTTAGCATAAGTAAATTGAATTCCTCCCAGATAAATTGAATCCAATGATAATATCAAATGCATTAGACAAAGCTTGAAAATAATATCACTCAACTATAGTAAAACAGAAACTAAATTGAAACAGAGGAATTCCAACAACATTCTATAATTCTTCACTTCGTCTCCAATGGATTCAATCCCTCAACTATTTCTAGGAACAAATTGAGCCTTAACAACCCAAGTTTTCACTTGAATCGGACAAAAAAAATAGAAGGAAAAAAGAACCAAACATAGCAGTAGCTCTCGATAAAAACAGAGGAGAAAAATTATTAAAAAAAAAATAGAGGAAGAAAAAATGGACAGAAACCCACGAAATAAAACTCCAATAACGTCTCCAAAATCGATCCATTCTTCATCTATATTCTCTCATTTTTTAGGCCTTCATTAGGGTTGAATAATGCCCAAAATTCGTGCTCAAAATCCCCCAAATCATGCAGTAAATGAGAATTTTTGGATATGAGTTAAATGCATATTTTTTTCATTTTTCTGTTACTCCAGAGAATTGCAACTTCATCTTGCAATTTTGGTTTTGCAATTTCCATAGTTCCTTACAATGCAATTGCAACTTCATATTGCAATTTCGGTTATGCAATTTCCACAATTCATGCACACAAGTTTAGTTTTTAAGATTCTCACCCTAATTGCCTTCATTCTTCATTCTTTCTTATTTTTAAGCAACTTTCGACTATTTCCAAATGATCTTAAGACAAACACAAGAATATTTTAAGTAATTGGGAGTTAAATAAGCCTTAATTCTAAGGCTTATCACATATTTATTATGATAATGGTGGTGCAAAGACTAATATTAAAGAAATATCTCCATAAGGTTTGTAAGTTGTACTTTTGTTCAACTCTTGCCCACAAAATGGAACCCCAAGCCCTTGGTAAATGGACTTGGCTCTTACTCTCTGACGAGTAAGACTCCCCCCAACGACATGCCAATAACACCACTGTGTTCGAACCCCTATAAATTGTGTTAAAGTGTTGATATATAATTAAATTTACCATAATCCATTAGCTTAAGTTTTTGGGTTGATTGATGATTTAACATGGTATCAGAGCAAGTAGTCTTGTGTTCGAGTCCCTGTAAATTCGTTTTCTCCCCAATTAATATTGATTTCCACTTGTTGGGCCTTTCACAAATTTCGAAGCCCACAAGTGAGGGAGAGTGTTAAAAGTGTTGATATATAATTATATTTACCATAACCCATTAGCTTAAGCTTTTGAGTTGATTGGTAATTTAACATTTAGGTATGGTCCCCAAACTATATTATCTGGATTTTTCCCTATCGACAAGGATGATGAAATTCCAAGATAAAAAGATTGGAAAAAATCTCACTTAAAAGTTAAAAGTGACACACAAACTACCCACTATAATCTAATTGTTTGTATAACTCCAAAATAAATTTTCATCGAATTGAAGACCCTTGTGTCATGCACATGCTGTCAAAATTTCAACTCAATCATACTAGGAATTGGCCTCCAAAAGAGCAATGAATTGAACTAATCTGCAAAAATTTCTTTTCCATTTAGTTTCTCTTTTTCTTTCTAATTTATCATCTCTCTGGTGCACATATAAACTAATGTTAGCGACTGCAACAAATTTAAAAGGTAAAAAATTACTTTTGGTCCTTGTACTTTAAAAGGTGTTATAATTTAGTATCTATCGTGAAAATTATTGTTAAGATTTAATGACATTGCTTACATAGGTAGATTAATAAACTAATTAAAGGATCCAATATGCTTATAAGCTACAAAGTCTAAATCGTTAAGTAATGAAAATCAACATTTAATTTTGATAAAAAAAAATTTATGATAGGGATTAAATTGTTACAAATCTGAAAGCACATGAACTAAATTGTTACATGCTAGTTCAAGTACTAAATTGTTACAAATTTGAAAGTACATGACTAAATTGTTACTTTCATGAAAGTTTATAGAGCAAGAGTATTTTTTTAACCAATTAAACAAGAAAACTTCCAAGTGGGTCTTCCACAAAAGTGAAAATAATCTAACAATTTCTTGATCAGATGATGTTGAGCTATGCTCAAATTGACGAACCTACATATATTATTCGGTTAAATATTTTTGTAGTGAATGATGCATGAATTCCATACTACCTTAGTATTAACGATTTGTATGACAACATAATGAATATCTCTCATGTTAAAGTTAAAGGGAGAAAAAAGAAAAAGAGACACTACAACAATTCTGACTCTTCCCAAGGCAAAAAAATCTTTGGGAAAAGACAATCAGATGTAGTTGGATAAAATTTGCTATTTAAAGCATGTTTGGAATAACTTTCAAGTTTTAAGTACTCAAAAATACTTTTTTAATACTTAAAATTCATTTTTGAAGTATTTGAAAAGTCATTCCAAACTGATTTTTAACTTCTACTAATGTCTCTTCAAGTTTCACTAGTCCTCTCGTGAATAATATTCTATAAAGCACATCATGCCATATTTCTTTTTATGGATACAAAGAAGGTGGGTACCCAATTCTAACTAAACATGCTAAAGTGAGCATAGCTCAATAGTAATTGACATGTACTACCTCTCTTGAGGTCGAAGGTTCGAATCTTCATTCTCTCAAATTGTTGTACTAAAAAAAAATGTAACTAAACATAAATATTTAAAATAAGAACTACTTTTAATTGTCGTCCAAAACGCTTTTCATTGGCGTTGAAAGCATTTCCAAACATATCTAAAAATCAGGCAGTTTTGAAAGCACTTCTAATAACTCGAAGAACTCTATCTGCAACTTCTTCTCCGAATTGCAATGGCATTGTTTTGCTTAGATCCATCTCGATCGCCTTCTTCTTAATCATAAGGTCTCTCTTCTCCAACAAACTCCTTTCATTAGCTTCTTCAATCTCTCTTCCTCCATTCATGCACAACTCCATCCATATACTCAAAACCTCTTTCGAGATCGGACCGATTTCGTCACGAATAATATCTTCCACGCGCCCAGACTTGCTCTCCTCGCACTTCACGCTCACTAGAATTCCTGTTGGCGAAACAACTTTTCGAAAGTAGAGCGACGATGAGAAGTAAGGGCTCACTTCGGGCACGGCATAGAGTCGTTGCCGGTGCTTTTCGAGCCCGGTCTCCTCATAGTAGGTGGCGAGGTAGTCTGGGCAGAGGACGATGTCGGTTCGAGGGATCAAATCGAGGAAGAAGATGAGAAAAGTAGGGCTGCATTGCACCAGCTCGAACTGGAAATGAGGAATGTCGTTTGTGGTTTTCAAGTAGCCGGCGATGTTGGTTATGTTGAACGCGCCGCCGTGCGGTTGCTTTAAGTGTAGCCAACTTGCTATCATAAAATCAATCTGAAACTCCAAGAAAGGTGAAACACTAACTTTAAAAAATAAAATGAAATTTAAATCTCTTTAACTTTATATTATTATTATTATTATTTTGTCATTTTGGTTAAACGAGAAGTCAAACCCATCTAGAAGGTTAAATTATACCCCAAAAAAAAAAAAAACCTTGAACTTTAAGGTAGGTTTCAGTTATATCTTTAGACTTTCAAAAGTTTCATTTTAACCCTTTGAAGTTTGAAGTTGTTTTAAAAAAAAATATTCTTAAATAGTTTTTCTATTAAAATGAAAAACATAAATTGATGCGACAACTGAATGTAAAAATTGGAATATGTACGTAACATTATTTACAACTCAATTTCAACTATTTTGATGATGAAGATAATGATTATCATTCATTAACTCAACTCAAAAGGTATCGTTCACAAAAATCAATTTTTACACATCAGTTACCACATTAATTTACATGAATGATGTTGTAAATGATGTAACGTATGCATTTCAATTTTTGCACATGAACTATTGTATCAATTTTCATTCATAATTTTAATAGAAAGATCTCAAGACATTTTTTGGGACAACTTCAAAGTTTAGGGGTTAAAATAAAACTTTTCAAATTCTAAAGGCATTTTTTTTAATATGACAAATTTCACAGAACAACCACCGAACCCTACTAGGTTTAGTTGCCAACGAAATATGTATGATATTAAATCTTAAGTAGGTGGGCATCATGAGTTGAACTCACTTCCTATAAGCCCTTTATTATTTCCATGGAGTCTAAAGACATATTTGAAACTTACCCGTAAGTTCAAGAGAATTTTGTATAATTTAACCAACTTAAAATTAATACATTAATTAGTTCATACATGAAAAGATATATCTAGTCTTTTTAAAATTTAAGAAAAATTCTTTCTCACTCCTCCTCAACCCTTACCTCACCCCACCCCACCCCCACACTACACCAGCAACACCTCTCTATCTCTTCCATTTCCTTCGCTGCGACCATAAGCTTGCTAGCAACTTCCACATGAATCACTATAATTATAATGTGACTGACAATTTTATACGGTTAAATATAAAAGAGCAAAACTGCAAAAAATACTCCAAAAATTCTTAAATTTACATTAATTGAATAATTTTTCCTGCGGCTATGCCAACCCATCGTATCATTTAATATCTCTCTGTTCCTGTTACTACTGCCACTGCCCCCACCCCTTCCATCGCATCCCTCTGTTTCCGATTTCAAGAATTTTCAAATCTAGAAAAAAAAAATTTCCAGATCTGGAAATTATTTTAGATGGGGAGAAATTTGACCAAGATTCATTAAAGAGAGATAAGGATGGCAACCAGAAAAAAAAAAAAAAAAAAACCTAAAATAAAATATTCAATGAAGATCCCAGAACTATTTTTTTTAATTGTTATAAAATATTGAAAAAGTCTTAAGTAATATAATAATACTTAAATAAATCAATGCATTATTCTAAAAAACTAAATTTAAAATTACCACTAACCAACTCAAAAATCAGTCAACAAACATTATATTCAAAATTAACCTAAAAAATGCCCAAATCTAACTAGAAAAATATCCAAACTTTGCTACGAAACAACTCAAGCAAAAAAGCCTATCAGCCAAACTCTAATTAAGCACTTTCAGAAGAACCATCACAGATGTGGAAAAAAATAATTTACCGGAGAAGGTGGAAGGGCAGATCGGATGAGAAGAGTGCCCTGTGAACTGCCGCTCTGATTCTGATAATACTCTACATCTGACGGAACCGCCGACGGAAGAAGATGCTCTCCCACTCCATCTTCAACGGCTCGGATTAGATCCACCATCAGATCTCTGTGGGCAGCCGTTAGATGCGGAAACTCCATCAGCTTCGACGGCTGGCGATCATTCCCCATGTTCATCGACGGCAACGCCGCGTAGAGCACTCGTCGTGTTCTTCTTCTTCCTTCGAAACGCGACGGTGGAAGACAATAACAAGCTTTCGGGACCAGTCTCAAAGTTAAAGCCATTTGTGGCTCTCATTTATTCTCTCACTCTCTATCCCAAAACTTCCAATATCTTTATTTATTTTTTCTTTCTTTCTATCGTGGGACCCATGACCAAATTTTCTGATTAATGCCTAAATCAATTTAGCTACGTTTTAGTTGCAGACTCTAATGGCAATCTTAAGTCTGACAAAACTTGGGTGCAACCCGCGGTCTATTCACTTGTTTATTTACAGCTTGTCACTCTATTTTTTTTTAATATTTTTGAATTTTTTCTACTGTATGATTAGGGTGGGCTACAAAAAAACGTGTGTAGCCAAGATATACTTAAGTATTGCTCTAAATAAAAATTAATCAACATTTTATATTTTAAAATAAAATTTTAATTATATTAACAAGTTAAATTACAAGTTTAACCCTTGAACTTTCAAATTTGTGTGAAATAGATTCATGCATGAACTTTAAAGAGTATTAATAGATTCCTAAACTTTTAATTTTGTCTCGTTGAATTTTAAAAATTGTCTAAAAAATCTCTAAACTTTAGATTTTATGTATAATAAGTTTTCAAACCTTTAATTTTGTGTCAATAGGTTTTTGACCTATTTGACATTTTTGTACAAACTTATTGGAAACAAAATTGAAAATTAAATGTTTTATTAGACACAAAATTTAATTTTATCTCTAATAAATTTGTTAATTTTAAAAAGGTTAAAATAACATTTTGATCCCTATGCTTTGAGTTTCATTCTATTTTAGTCTATGTACTTTCAAATGTCCAATTTTAATTCATGTACTTTCAATAAAGCTTAAAATTGGTCCTTATTATTAGTTTATTGTTAACTTTTCTATAAAAAAAGTAGACTCTATTAGTCTTCCTACTATAAGTTTAAGAAATATGTTCACATTACGTCTTTTCTTGAATGAAAATTATTATTATTATTTAACAAATTTTAAAAAAAATAACTTCAAACTATCAATAGGGACCAATTTTAATCTTTTAGTGAAAGTACACATACTACAATTGAACATTTGAAAGTGCATAGACTAAAATAAAATGAAACCCAAAGTATAGATACCCAAAATGGTATTTTAACTTTTTAAAAAATATTAAATATGTTAGAGACCTATTATATTTATTAAAAGTTCAAAGACTTATTAAATATTTTTTAAAGTTCAACACTTATTTGACACCAACTTGAAACTTCAAGAAATCTAAAAGTTCATAGACTGAACCTATAATTTAATCTTATTTAATTTATATCCATGTTAATAAAATTTTCTTGATATCGAACTTTTTTATTTTGTAAAAATGTTATCAAACTTGTAAACATATAAAAATGTTGATAGAAATGTGTAACGGAAATTTAATACCTATAAGCAATTACCGACATGATGCATTGTCTTTCTTGGAAAAAAACAAGGGTGAATATCAATCTGATACGTAACGTGTGTCGTGTGATTTGATGGGACGAATATGAGCACTATTTTTCTTCACCAATGTTAATTGTTTGTCATTACCATTAACTAATTACCAATATACCCCTTCCTAATATACTATTAATCTCCCACATAAACTGCATAGAATACCATACTAGTACTATTAATCCCTGTGACTAACTAACCCAACACCCAACAACGCATAGAACTTGCAACGACAACTTTCGCAAGGGTTCATCTCCGGCCATATTTGCATCCGCCATCAATAATGGCCTCCATCAATGATTTCTTCATTGTTTCCCCAATTTGCTACCTCCACCACTTCTACGTGACACATACGTCAGTGCCTCCTTCGAATTTTTCGCTCCACCAACATTAGTCAGTATTTTTCCCCTTGAAACTCTTACCCTGTCGCATCAAACATAATTCCCACCCACTTGTGCATATTCTTTGAATTCTAGAAAAATACAATTCTACCTCCCCTTGAATGCTTTCTTTCGAAATTCTTTCTCGATCGCACTAGCTTTGTTTTCCATCTTCGATGTTTTAAGACTTTCTTTCTCCACATTTGTTGGAGACTTGACTGAAAACTATATTGCAATGCTAATGAAGAAATTACAATATCCAATAGCCTTTCGAGTGGGCTATGTCACAACCAATCTACTAAGGACTAACTTACCAAAATATGACCCCCTTTCCACAAATCCTACTCCTTCTCTTTATAACCAAGACTCTCTAGTTAATTACCCTTAATATCTTTACTACTATCCCCCAAGATACCCCTATTAGTACCCTCACATTACTCTGCCCTTCAAAGACACCTTGCCCTCAAGGTGTGCTTAACAAAACACAATCACGACACAATGACTAACGATAATTTTTTTAACACAGAATCTAACAACTCCTGAAAATGAAATAAGCATTATGTAACACAAACCCAGCTTCTTCGGCTATATGCAGCGGCAAAAATCGGTGGTCAGCAACGAATGCATAGGCTGGCAGTGTCAAATGAGTACAAAAACGAGGGCGTGAGGCGAAGAGGACAAGAAGGCTTGTGGTGGCAGTTGGTAGTGATGGACAACTAGCGGTGATGGATGGTGGTGATGACCAGCAGCATGAGCCTTTCCCTTGGAAATGATGGCGATGAAAGTGAAAAGTAGAACCCAGTGGTGGTTAGGATTGCTTATTTCATGTGAATCTGATGATAAATTGGCCTCAATCAATTCCTTTAAACTAAGCCCACTCCAAAGTCTTTGGCCAACATGATTAGAGTTAGCCTATTTTCCCATGGTTTCTTCCTTTCTTCCGTAACTGCCTCCCTTTTCAGCCTTTAAGGTATGAACAAACCCAACCCAAGTTCCATCAGCCTCTATTACATTTTTTAAAAGAAATTGGGCCTCAAACATTTTAGGTAAATCTAGCCCAAGGTCCAACCTAGAATTAATGTTGCAATTTTTCCATAATGCTAGCCCCATTTTCTGACACTTCACTTAGTTTTTTTTGTTTTTTTTTTGTTTTTTTTGTTTTTTTTTTCCATTTCTTCACGAAATTTACAATGCCCCCTTCCCCAAGTCTTCATCTCCATTTGCATATGTGTTTCGCGATGGCGATAACCTCCTACCACCATTGTCTCAATTTTTTTCCAGTTTTTTCATGACTGTCCCCCTCCGATCCCTCCGCTGCCTTTTCACGAACCTTGCGTCGGTGTCTTCCCTTAGGCTTCGTCTCCGACAGCACATGCTGGCATTGTCGAATATGTCGGTTTTCTCATTTCTTCATTTTTTTCGAACTTTATAGGTACCGAAGCCTTCCTTCCCCCTTAATGACTGATGTTCCCACCTTCGAACTCCAGCCTTTGACATCCCAAATATTCTAGCCCATTTGCGCAATGATCTTCGGACTCTGACAGAAAACATATTAGTCTGCCCTCAATCGTTTTCCTCCACCCTTCTTTCTCGATTATCGCACTATCTTCTTCTTCCAAACAACCTCAGTTTTCCACCTCTTAGTTTTTTTCACATGCTTCTCTTTTTCTCTGTATTCATTTTCATCAACAACCATGGGTTCCAACAATTATTCCTTCTTTTCTGCTATCAATTGCAGAAGTTAATCAACCCTTGTCATTGGAGATTTCAAACATCATAGCTCTTTGATTCTCTATTTTTGCAGTTAATCGATCAATGCTCTTGGCCATCCTTTATAAGGCTTCTTTGATTTCAACCACATCCTTCTCTATTCTCTCTATCCTCGCCTTGAGTTGTTTTTGCGCCATTTTTCAGGATGAATGTGCTATGATACCAATTTGTTAGGTATCCAAACATAAAAAAATACGAAGAACACAAAGAAACTAATATATTGCAATATCAATGAAGAAAATTACAATATCGATAGTCTTTCGAGAGGGCTATCTCTCTCCCAAGTCCTACTATGGACACTCCACTAAAATGACCCCTCAAACGAAGGACCCTAACACTTCTATTTGTAACCAAGACACTCTTAACTAATTACCATTATACCCCTACTAATATACTATTAATCCCCCACATAAACTCCATAGAATACCATACTAGTACTCTCACAATACTCTACCCTTCAAAGACACCTTATCCTCAAGGTGTGCTTAACAAAACACAATCACAAAAAACAACATATAAGCCTTTTTTTTTAATCGAAAACACAAAACTTAACAACCTTCACAAATGAAAATAACCCTCTTTAAACAAAATGCAACTGGTCAGCGCTTCATCGTGCAGTGGCCAGTTGTTGGAATCGATGGTTGGCGGTGGCAATGGCAGCATCAGACCAATACAAAAATAAAGTTGTGAGAGAAAAGGAACAATGAGGCTTGTGGCGAGGGCCACTAATTTGATGGACGTTATGGAATGTAGCAGTGGTCTTGATGGTTGACGGCGACGATTGATGAAGGTTGGTGGTGTTGGCCAGTGGCGGCAGGCGGTAATGAATCATAATGATGGTCAGTGGGGTGAATATAGAACATTGTACAAGGGTGGCCAAGGTTAGTTTCTTCACATGGGTAGGGTATTGCCATGTTGGGTCAGGTTTTGGGTTCACAACAAAAGACAACCCAACCCAAATTGCCTTTGCTTCCTTTACCTCCTTTAAAAGACAATGGGCCTCATCCAAACGTTTTAAAAACAACCCATTAAAAGAAAGCTTATCAAGCCCCTACCCAATAAGTCCACAATCCCATATTTTAGAACCATCTAATTTTCCACTAGGGTTAAGGTTTTTTCCCATTCTTCCTCATTTTTCCTTCCGTGACTAACCAACCCAACACCCAACAACGCACAGAACTTGCAACGACAATTTTTGCAGGGATTCATCTCCGGCCATATTTGCATATGTCGTTGATAATGGCAACCATCAATATTTCTTCATTGTTTCCCCAATCTGCTCCCTCCACCACTTCTACGTTACACTTGCACCAGCGGTACCTTCGAATTTTTTGCTCCATCAACATTAATCTGCATTTCCCCTTGAAATTCCAACTTTGTCTCATCAAACATTATTCCCACCCACTTGTGTATATTCTTCGAATTCTAGAAAATACAATTCTACCTCTCCTCGAATGTTATCTCTCTCCCAAGTCCTACTATGGACACTCCACTAAAATGACCCCAAACTAAGGGCCCTAATACTCTTATTTATAACCAAGACACCCTTAACTAATTACTAATATACCCCTTACTGATATACTATTAATCCCCCACATAAACTCTATAGAATACCATACTAGTACTCTCACAATACTCCGCCCCTCAAAGAAACCTTGTCCTCAAGGTGTGCTTAACAAAACACAATCACAAAAAACACACATAGATGCTATTTTTTTTTATTAAAAAACCCAGAACTTAACAACCTTCACAAATGAAAATTAACCCTCTTTAAACAAAATGCAACTGGTTGGCACTTCATCGATCATGTGCAGCGGCTAGTGGCTAGAATCGATGGTTGGTGGCGGCAATGGGCAGCATCAGACCAGTACGAAAATGAAGTTGTGAAGCAAAAGGAACAATGAGGCTTGTGGTAGGGGCGATTGGTTCAGTGGATGTCGATGGAAGGTAGTAGTGGTCTTGATGGTTGATAGCGGCGGGTGACGATGGTTGGTGTGTTGGCCGGTGGCGACGGGCGGCGATCGATCATAATGATGGTTAGTGGTGTGAATATAGAACATCGTACAAGGGTGGCTAGGGTTAGTTTCTTCACATGGGTAAAGTGTTACCATATTGGGTCAGGTTTTGGGTTCACAACAAAAGACAACCTAGCCCAAATTCCCTTTGCTTCCTTTACCTCCTTTAAAAGACAATGGGCCTCATCCAAGCTTTTTAAAAACAGCCCATTAAAAGACAGCTTATCAAGCCCCTGCCCAATAAGTCAACAATCTCATCTTCTAGAACCATCTAATTTCCCATTAAGGTTAGGGTTTTTTTTTTCGCATTCTTCACACAGAACTTGCAACGACAACTTCTGCAGGGGTTCGTCTTCGGGCCATGTTTGCATTTATGACTTTGTCACATCAAACATCATTCCCACTCACTTGTGCATATTCTTAGAATTCTAGAAAAATACAATTTTACCTCCCATCGAATGCTTTCTTTCGACAATCTTTCTCGATCGCACTAGCTTTGTTTTCTATCTTCGGCATTATAGGACTTTCTTTCTCCACATTCATTGGAGACTTGACCGAACTTCATACTTCTTAGACTAGATCAACCTGTGATTATTGGTTCCTTCTCCATCTCTCTTGCACTGAGATGATTCATCTTCATCAACAACCATGGGTTCTAACAATTCTTCCTTATTTTCTGTCATCATTTGTTTATGAGAAGAGCTTACAACAATTGCAGAAGTTAATCGAACTTTGCCATTGCTTTGGTTCTCTATTTCTACAGTTAATTGATTAATGCTCTTGGTCATCCTCTATAAGGCTTCTTTGATTTCAACCACATCTTTCTTTGTTTTCTCTATCCTCTCTTCCCATTATTTTTTAGCCATTTTCCAAGATGAACGTGCTCTGATACCAATTTATCAGGTATCCAATCACAGAAAATACGAAGAATACAGAGGAACTAATATATTGTAATATCAATGAAGAAAATTACAATATCCAATAGCCTTTCGAGAGGATTATCTCTCTCACAAGTCCTACTTGGACACTCCACTAAAATGGCCCCTCAAACTAAGGACCCCAACACTCCTATTTATAACCAAGATACCGTTAACTAATTACCAATATACCCCTTACTGATATACTATTAATCCCTCACATAAACTCCAATATATTCCTTATTGATATATGTAACGTGCCCCCCTTGCCCTTCGTGGAGCCGCCCCTGACTGGTGTAATTGTTTGTCCTTTCTCTTGTTTCAACGTAGTTTATATGTGCACGAGAGAGATGATAAATTAGAAAGAATTAAAATGTGAGGGGGCGAGGGCACGTGCCACCCTTGCACCTTCGTGGATTCTCCCCTGACTGGTGTAATTGTTTGTCATTTATCTGGTTTCAACGTAGTTTATATGTGCACAAGAGGGATGATAAATTAGAAAGAATTATAATGAAGGGGCGGAGGCACGTGTAATACTTTTGTTTTCTCTCTAAATTGTTAGTCAAATTGTCGTTAGTAGTCTCACCAAATAATTTTTCCACAATTAGGGTTTAGAGAGAGAAAATAATAAAGAAATAAAATAATGAGAGGAATTTTAACAAACTAAATACACATGCCGCTCTGTCATTAAATGAGATTAAATTGAAAAATTAAATAATGACACGTGTCTATCTTATGGCCATTTAAATTTAAATAATGACACGTGTCAAAAAGGAAGTTGTGGACTATCAGAGTACTGTAACGCTCGGTCGGGATAGAATCACGCTTTGTACGGCATCGCCGGACCTGTATCTCCCATTGTAGGAGATCTCTGGCAGCTCGAGTTTCGAAGGAGGCTAAAGGATTTTTACTTGGCTTTCTTCAACGACTGAACTGTATCAAGATGGACCATACAGATCTGTTGGAGGATTGGAGTAAACTCAACCTTACTGCAGATGAAGAGGAGATTTCGGTGGATGCCAGGATGGGTTTGGAACAAACAACTGAAGCTCTATTGGAGGGTTGTATGGTAGGGAAGTTATTGGCGCCACGGATTCTCTCAGCTGAGGTAATTCGTAACACCTTTGAATCTGCATGGAAAATAGTGAAAGGATTGGAGGTAGAGATTATAGGGAAAAACCTCTTTATTTTCCGTTTTCTGAATGATTTGGATAGATTCAGAGTAATTAGCAATGGACCTTGGCTTTTTGATCGTTTTCTGCTAATCTTGGAAAAACCCCAACCTTTTGTTAAACCATCAGAAATGGAATTTACTCATGTAGCTTTTTGGGTACATTTTCTCGATATCCCCTTAGGATGCTATAATAGGGAGATGGCAGAACGATTGGGGAACGCAATGGGGACTTTTGAGGAATTTGATAAGGGGGGAGGTACTATCAGTGGGGGAGCCAACATGCGAGTGAAGATCAAAATTAATATCACAAAACCATTAAGGAGGGGTATTAAGATCAACTTAGATGGGCCTATTGGTGGTGTGATAATCCCGATTAAATATGATAAGCTCCCAGAATTTTGTTCTCACTATGGAGTCATTGGGCATTTCTTTAAAGATTGTGGAGTTTTTTACAAAAATGCGAAATCAGGTAATGGTTTCCATCAGTATGGACAACATTTGAGATACAATGGAAAGCCATCGCCAATCGCACGTTCCCCAATGGCTAGAAAAAATCCTCGTCGAAAATCGGAGGAGTGGAGAAGGACAGTGCATGGAGTAACTTGAAGATGAAGATATCTACAGAAGACGGAACTGTGTCCTCAAAAACTGAAAATATGGAAATTTCTGGGACAAAAAGTGACTCACCTTCACCTTTGCCGATCAAGGTGGAGGAGATCTACCAATCACCGATGAAGATTTTCGGTTGCTCATTAATGGAGCAATCACCACCATTAATGAGGAGCGGATTGAAAGGCGAAAATGATAAACCCAATTAAATGCCAGAAGCACAAAAATGAATTTTGTCATGAATTTGGGATGGGAAATGGTTGGGTCAGTGAAGATAAAAAATTGAGCACAAAGACAGTGGGTAGTGGCAAATGGAATAGTGCAGTACGAATTAATTCAGCTACTAAACGGGCTGAGGAGATGATGGAAAAGAAAAGGAAAATTGAAGATGAAGATGGTCTAAATGCACCCATGACAAAATCAAGGAAAGTTGAGGCTGAGCCAATGTTGGTTTTCATTAAAAATGTAGCGGTGGAGGCTGCTTTGAAACCCCATCGAGCACAATGAAAATACTATGTTGGAATGTTCGTGGATTGGGGAGTCCAGGAGCATTCCGTAATGTTAGCGATGAATTATCTCGCTTAAGTCCTCAATTATGTTTTTTATCCGAAACGAAGTGTACCTCGGCAATTTTGAATAAATTAAAAAATCATTTGCATTATTCTGGTTGTTTTACTGTTGATTGGGTTGGTTTGAGTGGTGGTTTATGTATGCTCTGGACAGATGAAGTAGAGGTCTCTATTAGATCTTTCTCCAATCATCATGTGGATTCTCAAATAAAATGGCAAGGTCATAGTTGGAGATTTTCAGGTCTTTATGGCCAACCTGCACATAATCTAAGGTATCAAACATGGGAACTTTTGGGTAGATTGAGTAACCATGATGATTCTCCTTGGGTTGTGGGGGAGGATTTAAATGAGATCCTCCATGATTCTGAGAAGGTGGGGGGTGGGCAGAGAGAAAGATACTTAATTACAAATTTTCGCATGGCTATGGATGATTGTCAATTGAAGGATTTGGGATTTGTGGGTGGTCAATTTACTTGGTGTGATAGAAGGGAAAAGAATGTTCAGGTGAGTCTTCGTTTGGATCGTTTTCTTGCTAACCAAAAATTTTGTGATCTATTCCAGCATTTTCAGGTCAAACACCTAAATTGGGCAAAATCTGATCACCGACCAATCGAATTATGTCTTTCACGGACAATGGAGACAATATGGAGGAGAAAGAAAATGTTCTTTTTCAGATTCGAAGAATTTTGGTTATCCAATCCAGATTGTAAGAAGATAGTTAGTGCGGATGGTCAATGGAAAAACTTGAATGAAGATGGTGTACCTTTACATGATCAATTACAGTCATGTGCTTCAAAATTGAGAAAATGGGGAACAATCCAAAATTCACTTTTAAAAAAGGAGATATTAAGGTTGAAGGTTTGCTGAAGGAGGCCTATGATCGACCTCATCCTCTTGATTTCTCTTTGATCAACCTCTTAGAAAATAATTTAGATAAGCTTTTGCATGATGAGGAAATTTATTGGAAACAACGATCGATGGAGAATTGGCTCAAATGGAGAGACAGGAATACTCGATGGTTCCATCAGGTTGCGTCTAAGAGAAGGAAGAGAAATAATATCAGAGGCATATTAGATGGAGAAGGTCATTGGCAGGAAGATCCAGAGAAGGTAGAAAATATTTTTTTAAATTACTTTCAAGAGATTTTTTCTACATCAAATCCATCCAATGGAGATATTTCCGGAGTTATTAACAGTATCCCAAGGAAAGTTTCAAATGAGATGAATGAACGTTTGTTGCAAGTCTTTACAAAGGAAGATGTGGAGGCCGCTGTTAAAGGCTGTCACCCCACAAAGGCCCCTGGGCCTGATGGTTTTCATGCTATTTTTTACCAAAATATGTGGGATATTGTTGGGCCAAAAATAGTACAAGCCTGTCTGAGAATCTTAAATCAAAAGAGCTCAATTAAGGAATGGAATAAAACTAATATTGTTCTAATTCCTAAGGTGAAAAAACCAAGAAGTGTGACAGATTACAGACCCATAAGCCTTTGTAACGTTTCTTATAAGATAGTTACCAAGGTTTTGGCAAACAGATTGAAGGGGGTTTTAAATGAGATAATCTCTGATACTCAATTGGCCTTTGTGCCAGGAAGGGCTATAACTGATAACTTGATTGTGGGTCACGAATGCATACATTTTATGAGTAAACAGAAATCAAGAAAGGAGGGGTTTGCAGCTCTTAAACTCGATATGAGCAAGGCATATGACAGAGTGGAATGGAATTTCTTGAGGCAGGTCATGCATAAGCTTGGGTTTCATCAGGAGTGGATCTCATTGGTTATGAATTGCATCTCTTCAGCCTCTTTTTCTATTCTGATCAATGGTCAACCTACTGGAGTTTTTCTCCCAACTTGTGGCCTACGTCAAGGTGACCCGTTATCCCCTTATTTATTTTTACTTTGTACTGAAGGTCTTTCTGCCTTGATAAATGAAGAAGTGAGAAATGGAAACTTATCAGGAATGACTGTTGCGAAAAAAAGCCCGAAGATAACCCATCTCTTTTTTGCTGATGATAGTCTAATTTTTTTGAAAGCAAATGGTCTGGAGTTTGGTTATTTGAATTTCATCCTTTACTATTTTGAGAAAGCTTCTGGTCAATCTATCAATATGCAGAAGTCAGCTATGTTCTTTGATCCGAATGTGGGAGAGGAATGTAAAATGTTTTTGAACCAAATTCTGCCAATGAGGATTGTAGGCAATTTAGGTCCTTATCTGGGTTTACCTTCTTGTTTCTCGAGACGAAAGGGGTCCGATTTTGCTTTCTTGAAGGACAGGATCTGGAAGGTGTTATAGGGCTGGAAAGGCAAATTATTCTCTGGAAGTGCGAAAGAGGTCCTTTTAAAAAGTGTAGCTCAGGCTATACCCACTTATGCTATGAGCTGCTTCAAGTTGCCTAAATCTTTTTGTGTACAAGTAAAGAAATTAATCAAATTTTTGGTGGGGTTCCACAGATGAGAGGAGGAAAATACACTGGATGAGTTGGGAAAAGTTATGTAGACCCAAAGAATTTGGGGGGTTGAACTTTAGAGACCTACATGGTTTTAATCAAGCCATGCTGGCTAAACAAGCTTGGAGGATCTTCAACAATCTTGACCTCCTAGTGTCAAAAGTTCTTAAAGGTAAATATTTTTCGGCTATAGAGATCATCTATATAACTAGTACTCCTTCTTTTTCTTCATATTTCTGGAAGAGTTGTGTGTGGGGTTTAGACCTTTTAAAAAAGGGTTTAAGATTGCAGGTTGGTGACGGTAAGACCATTAGGATATTCAAGGATCCTTGGATTCCTAGACCTTGGTCTTTTAAGGTATTGTCTGGGGGGACTGGCCTAGATGACATATTAGTCTCAGATTTCATAACGCCTACTAGACAGTGGGATGTGGTAAAGCTTGAGCAGCATTTCTGTCCTGTTGATGTTCAGGCTATTTGTAACCAACCTCTTTCACTTATGGGGTTGCCTGATAAATGGATTTGGCATTTCGATAAATATGGTTGTTATCAGGTAAAGAGTGGATATAAATCCTATATGCTATTGCAGGATATGCAGGTGTTCTCAAGTGAAAATAGATATAAAGATTGGTGGAAAGCAGTCTGGAAAGTGAACATACCATCAAAGATTAAGATCTTTGTTTGGCGATCATTCCATAATTGCTTGCTAACGAGTGTGAACTTATGTTTGAGGGGAATGGATATAGCTGTCAGATGTCTTGCATGTAAGGCCAAACCAGAGACCACATACCATGCTTTATTCACATGCTCGCGATCAAAGGAATTATGGGATTTTCTATTCCCATCCATACCAGTAGCGTTTAAAGGATGTGGAAGTATTCAGGACCGATGGTTGCATCTTTTTAAGCTTTTACCATATAACCTATTTGAGATTTTGTGTGTAGGAGCTTGGGCCATTTGGAATGATCGCAATAATTTATGTTTTCATAATCCGCTACAACCTATCTCTGATCGATGTGAGTGGATTATGAAATATTTGGAAGATTTCCAAAAATTTAATGGTAATATTCATAAAGAAAATTTCCCCAAGAGAGTTGTCTCCACCCAACAAGAAGTTGGTGAATGGGTGAATGTTTTTGTCGATGCAGCTTGTAATGAGCGGGATCATTTATCTGGATTGGGGGGTTGCGATCCAATATTTTGATTCTTCTTTGGTGGCAGCCTTACAGAATAGTATTAATAGTTATGTCTCGCCTGTGTGCTCGGAAGCGTGTGCTATTTTGGAAGGATTGCGGTTATCCCATAGGTTGGGTCTTTCACGTATTAAAATTCATTATGATTCTCTTACAGCTATCTCCATGTTGAATGGGTGGTGGAACACAACCACTGAAGTTCAGAATGTTATCTATGATATCAAATCTATTCAACAAGGTTTTCAACAGGTGGTTTATGTGCACGTGCATCGTGATCAAAATTCCTTAGCAGATGGTTTGGCTCGCTCGGGTTTATCAAATTGCCCGATGCTTTAGACTAAAGATTTTCCAACATGGATTGTTAACTTGCTTTCTTCAAATTCTTCTTCTATTGTATCGTTTACAAACACTTTTTAATTTATATTATAAGGCTTGGTTTCAAAAAAAAAAAAAAAATTAATCCAATAAGATTGGTTATGCCATGAATTAGTCCAATCCAAATTTTTTCGTGTCTGCATGATGACACAAGTTAATCCAATCAAACTACACCGTGTGTATTTGATGACATAAATTGGTCTAATCAAATTGCACCATGTGGCAGCAAGATCATAATCAGACAGGTTCAAGCTCATATGATCTCCTATAAATAGAGGTCACCCCTCATTCAAGGACATGGAGAATTCAGAAAGGACTACCAAAAGACTGGAGACTCTGAAGACCAAAGATGCTATGAAGATCAAAAGACTTCAAGACATTGATTGATCTTCAAGATCAACAAGTCGGAGGCCGATCATCCAAGAAGATAAACAAGCTGGAGGCCAATCATTAAAACAGATCAATAAATTGGAGGCCTGTCATCCAAGAAGATCAACAAGCCGTAAGTTGATCATCCAAGAAGATCAACAAGTCAGAGGTCGATCATCCAAGAAAATCAACAAGTCGGAGGCCAATCCTCTAAGAAGACCAACAAGCCGTAGGCCGATCATCCAAAAAGATCTACAAACTGGAGGCTGATCATCTATGAAGATCAACAAGTCAGAGGCCAATCATCCAAGCAAATCAACAAGACGGAGACCGATCATCCAAGAATATCAACAAGCCAGAGGCTGATCATCTAAGAAGATCAACAAGTTAGAGGTCGATCATCCAAGCAGATCAACAAGCTGAAGGCCGATAATCCAAGAAGATCAACAAGTCGGAGGCCGATCATCAGAGAAGATCAACAAGCCAAGAGGTTGATCACCTAAGAAGATCATCAAACTAGAAGCCGATCATCCAAGAAGATCATCAAGCCAGAGGTCGATTATCTAAGAAGATCAGGCCGATCAAGATCGATTAGAAAAGCCCAACAAATGTGCTCGAGAACAAGCTATAAAGCCTTCGAGACAAATGTATACTTGAGAGAAAGACTCAGAGGATCAAACATTCGAGATTGTACTACACCCATAAAAAAAATACAAATTAAGTTCATTTACACAGATTAAATTTCTTTGTTGAAATCTCGTGTGAACAATTGGCTTGAGTATTTTTATTTTTAATGTATTTAAAATTATTTTTTAGTTTTTATTGTTGCAATATTTTATCAAAATTATGCTAAAATTACAACTCTCTTCAATTTATATAATAAAATATTATCATTAAACTATATGAAGTTAAACTTAATAATAACGTATGTACGTGTATAGGTTGGTTCTGCCAACTTAGTCAAGATCGTGTTAAACTTAGTTGAGATATTAATCAACTTTAATTAAATTTTTATCATATTCTATAATATTGATCTATTTTATTGGTTGCTAAAATATTATTTAGGTACAGTCCTCACAACTATATTATTTGAATATGCCCTCGACAAAGATGACAAAATTCCAAGATAAAAAGATTGAAAAATCTCACTTAAAAAGTTAAAAGTGACACATAAACTACCCACTATAATCTAATTGTTTTTATAGCTCCAAAAGAAATTTTCATCGTTCGAATTGAAGATCCTCATGTCATGACATGCTGTCAAGGTTTCAACTCGATCATACCACGAATTGACCTCCAAAAGAACAATAAGCTAATCTACAAAACTTTCTGTTCCATTTTATTTCTCTCTTTTTCTTTCTAATTTATCATCTCTCTTGTGCACATATATACTAATGCTAGCAACTGCAACAAAGGTTAAAAATCACTTTTGGTCCATGTCCTTTAAAATTTGTAATGATTTAGTCCTTCTCGTGAAAATTATTATTAAGATTTAATGAGATTTCTTACATACGTAGATTAATAAACTAATTAAGGATCCAATATGTTGAGAAAAATGGATGACCCTTGGTATCTCAAACTTACAGAATTATTGAATCAATTTAATGAATCAAAAGTGAGGATTCATCCTCCATTTAACTACACAAATTGGGACTTGTGATTTAGCTCTTCTTGGGCTGGACACTCAAAGCCCACTTTGAGAGTATAGATTTTTCTTGTGAATTTGTCCTCGAGAAATAATGTCTAACCCAAACACAAGGTATTCCCTGCATTTTCCTGAGTTTTGGCATCGGAATGACCCATCAAGCCTATTGGGCTAATTTTTTGGGCTCTCCTAAACTTTAAAAAGAAACTTTTGGGGTTGGCTCTAATTTTGTTATGAAATGGCCTATCGAGCCCCTTAGGCTAATTTTTTTGGCTTTCCAAGATTATTAAAATGAAAGATTTGGAGAAAACAAAATTTAAGTCTAAAATGACCCATTAATCTCATTGAGCTGATTTTTTTAGCTTTTCAAGATTTAGAATAATAAGCTCTGGGGTAGCCATCAAGCCCCTTGGGCTGATGATCAAGTAAAACTTGTGGGTTAAAAATTAAAAATAAAAGAAATAATTTAGCCCAGTGTAACAAAATTCAAAGATAGCACAAAGATGTTCAAAAATTGCAACTTTGGTAACAAAATATAAAAATGATTTGAAAGGTTGTTTGCTAGAAAGTAAAAATAAATTAACAAATATAATGAAAAGAGGGATTCAAGTATGATCATGCCCCTTTGATTGGAATTATGGCCTAATTGCAATTACAATTGTTGACTTAACACATAAACTTTGTAAACCGGATTCAACACCTATTCGACTGTCTATGAAGTATCTTTAGGAGGCTAAGTGATCAAACCAATATTTCTATGGCGAATACAAACTTAGATAAATAGCAATGCAATCCTATGGGTTTTGGAGTCTTGCCCTATGTCTAGGATCAAAGTTAAGAACTTATTTCTAAACCTTTTCCTCCATTGATTTTATGAAAACCACCTTCATCTAACCCTTTCGGTATTAGATTCAAGTTTTATATTCAAACCTAGTTGATCAATCTAGGCTTACAATAAACACTCACTTCCTCTAGGGCATTCACATTTTTGAATCCCTAAGGAAAAATTAACTCATAACAAGATAGGAAAGTACACCAAATTGGGGAATCCATAAATTCAACAAAACAGAGAAATTCAAAGTAACTCAAAACAGAAAGTAAATTTGGAAAAATTCTTGACTTTATTAATAACCCTTACGACAAACAAATGTTCCAAGAATGAAATACAAAACTGAATTAAAACAACTAAAAACTAGCGGAGATAAAATACAACATTGACTGAAAGATAAAAATGAATTAAAACAAGGGAAAAATAGTAGCAAAAACAGTATTCAAACTAAATTTAAATGTTGGAACGAAATTGAATTACAAGAAAAGAAAGCTTATCGACAACCTCTTTTGCCCATTCTTTTAATCGAACTCACTCCAACCTTTTTCAAGGTGAAGTGGGTCTTAACAATCTAAGGTTTTCACTTAGATTGGACTGAGTATGGAGGAAAAGAAAGGATAAAAAAATGGACAGCATGATGAAAACAAAAAAAATGCAGAAAAATGGGTCTTCTTCCATAGATGAATTTTGCTTTCTTTGTATGTTTTTCTTCCATTTATAGACCATGACAGCTAGGTTTTTCTCCTTTCATTGGTCAAAGAATTACCATAATTCGTGATGAAATCAAGAGTAAAACATGGGTTTCCATGTTTAAAAAGATGCATAAGATTTTTGAAATTTTTTCCATATTTGATAGGCTTGTGATTGAAGCTGCAATTGCAAATTGCAATTCTTCGTAGCATTAATTTCTTGCATCAAAACAAAGTTTTCTGCCACTTTTTATTTCTTTCCACTTCTTTTCTTCATTTGGTTCATCCTTAATATACTTACGAACTTTCACTAAATATTGCTAAGATTTTCTAAATGCTCATACACATAATTTCATAGAATTTTAACCTTAACTTGAGTCTAACGAGGATAAATAATCCCCAAGAATGAGAATTATGAGTTGATTCTTTGGCTTTCCAAAATTTTAATTAAAAACTTTGGGGTTGGCCCAAATTTAATTCTTTAATGACCTATCAAGCCCATTCGGCTGATTCTTTGGCCTTCCAAAATTTTCAATAAAGAGCTCAGGGGTTGGTCCCATATTTAATCTTGGAATGACCCATCGCAAGATCTATCTCAAATTTTTAGGTCGTGCTTGGAGCAATTAACCAAGTCCCTTTTGAGGACCTGATTAATCACCTCCAAGTTTTACTTTTCTCTAAAATTGAGCAGAGTTTTGTACATCATAATCTGCAAATGCTCAATTGGGACCCATCGTGAGACGTACCTCGGATTTTTGGGTTGCCAAGATCAGTCGACCAAACCCTTTTGGTGTTTAATCAATCCTCCAGGCCGCTTCCTTTGGACCTAAGTGCTCAAGATTTTTATGTGTTTCGTGCTTCAATTGCACGACATACTCAGCCATATCTTAGATTCTACTCTTGGATTTTTTGCTCCAATTTTACACTCTAGAATAATTTTCAGATTTTGGTATTTAAACTGATCAATCATATTTGACTTGATCAATAAAGAAGTTAGAAATATGGAAACTATCTCAAAATATATTCATAAATATCTTCTGGATACGTGGCGGGCTACAATTGGAAAGAGTAGTGTGCTAGCATGTGCCCGACACAAACTGGCACACGCTAGTACGGTTGACAAGTGGAGGCTAACCATAGGTCGGTCTAGATCAACCGTGACAAACTATTGCCTACCATTGCTTGCCATCGTCGGACATACCTGCCATGTGCAGGTCCGCTCGACTCAGCACGACTCATTTTTTTTTTTCAAATTTGAATTTGAACTTAAAATTTTAAAATTCAAATTTTAACTCTTCGTGCTCATTTTTGCCTATAAATATGAGACTTGAATTTGAGTTTTTCTCACAATTCATTCTTCTCTCTTCTCAAATTTCTTATAGGTGAGATTTTGCCCTTTTTCTTCTCATTCTATAATATCTAGTGAGGAAGATTATGACTCTTTTAGAACTTCATTTGAAGGAGATGAATTTTTTTCAAATGAAGAGGGCTCTAGCACCTCTTTCTATGAGCCACACTCTTCTCCACACAATTCTGATAAAGAACCTAGTGTTCTCAGTAGGGGCTTACCATGCTCGATGATTGAAGCTCAACTTGAGCAGCTATGATACGAGTATGTCATCCTTAAGAGTGTTCACATGAGGGTTTCTAGTCCTGATGATTGTATTAACAATCCTTCTATTGGTGAAGTTTCTTTCTATTTAAGCATGTTTCGTTTTGGAGTCCGTCATGAAAAATTATATTTTAAATGCAAAATAGTTGATAAAGCTAGTTTATTAGCATAATGAGCAATAAATTTCACTTGCCACAAATGAGGAATATTGGCTTGGATATTAATTAGAGCTCAATGAGTGATAGCATGCATAAGTCTGCTATTTCTAGGCTTAGTTTTATGCTAGTTTTGCTATGATTGTGTGTACTTTCATGTATATTTTTTACAGAAACCTAGCAATTGGAGCAAAACCAGAGTTTTGAGAAGTATTTGGATGAATTTGGAGCAAATTGGAGCTATATTTGAGAATCCAAGTGTTGAAGAGAAGGAAACTAGCTTGTGAGCCCGAGAGTATAGCTTTGCAATGCCAGCCCAACTGATATTTTCCTTTTTTATTTTATTCGAGGGACAACGTTGCAACTGTCTCGACTCTATTCAAGGAACTTTTTCATTTTAACAAATGTAGCCATTTTGAGAGACCAAAAACTCTAAAGTCAATTCAAGCACTGTCTAAGGATATAGAGGAGACCTTTGGGGAGCCAAGGAGGAGACTCAAAGCTTGAGATTGTGAACATCACGTCAGCGACGAGTGTTGGCATGCGACCTAAGTTTCTTCTCTATTTATTTTCCTTTTCTCTTGAATTTAAGAGTTTTTATGGGTTGTTCTTATGTTGTAAATCTGTGTTTAGACCCTTGCTTGGTTGTAGTTGTTGAACATTTGGTTGATTTTTAGTTTAGTTTATATATTGACGTCTTTTATGCATCTCTCTATATTGTCTTAACCTTTGGCCATGGTTTTGCATGTTTAACTAAATTTAGCTCGAGATAGTAAGTTTAGTTATAGAACACTAGATGCATGACTATGTTTAATCTATTGCACGAGAGTGAGTAGATTAATTCTAGAAGTCTTAAGAGAATAACTTAATGCCATGTTTAGTGATAGAAATAGACATGATTTGTTGCTATCCATGAGTTCAATTGGGCTTGAGAGAGTCAATTGATTAGTTAGAAATTCTTGGTGTAAGATTGTTAGTATAAAATAAAGTTATTAATCAATTCAAGTTGGGCTTAAGATAATCAACCATGCATGTTTCTCAAAATTGGACTCCAAAGCAGGTACATATTAGTTTAGGTTTTATTTTTCTCTTAATTCAAAGTTTGTTTCTCTAAATAAAATTAGGCATAATTAACTATGGTACTTAATTAAATCTAAGAACTTCAATCCTTGTGGATGACCCTAGCCACTATTATTGCAAAATATTTAGAGGTCTGATTTACAAATTTATCTAATAAGAGCCTTCGACAAGCTCTTTTATCAATGAGCTTAGTTAATCCAAAGAAAAGCCCAAAATTTGGGATCCACCTCAAATGGGCCGGACTCATCGTGCCCAACAAAGAAAAGACCAAGCTAAAGGTCATAAAGTTTTAAATGCATAATCTGATGGAGTGAATATTAAGAATGCGGAAGCAATTTTGGATCTTAAGCACTCTAATTTGATCAATTTTATCAAGCAAAAAACATGCTCAAAACTGGAAAAACAGAGAATAAGAACACAAACCTTTGTAGCTCAATATTCTCTTAATCCGTGGGCTTTCTTTGAACACAAACGAGTTGTGGACCTCCTCTAGAGTATTCCCTACTATCCTCAGCCCTTGGAACAAATTGTGGGATCTTTGATTGAGAGAATTTGGGAGAAGAATGAGTAAAGGTCTTAAACAAATAGCTAGAGAATTTTCTTCAAAAATCTCCTTTTTTTTTTTACTAATCCTCTCTTTCCCATTGTGTTTCTTCTCTATTTGTAGAAAACCACAAGCTTAGTGAAGAAGCCAATTGAAAGAAGATAAGCTTCAAACAAGAAGCTTAGTGAAGAAGCCAATTGAAAGAAGCTTAGTCATGAAGTTATGAATTTGGTCCATATTTCATTTCTAAATGAATTTGAATTATCTTTTAATTTTAATTCAAAATTAATATAAAATTAATTTTAAATTAAAATCAATTTATAATTAATTAAACAATTTAATTAATTTTAAATAAATATTTAATTTAATATCAAATATCAAATTAAATAATTGGACCAATCCCAATTTCTCAAAACGAACATTTGAACATGAATCCTTATTCATGTTTTAAACCGAACCAATATTTAAATCATATTTAAATATTTCCAACTCTTCTTTATCATAGTCTAATTCATAATTAAGCTATGATACGTTAAGTATATCGCATATAATTAACTTTTTCTCCCAAATTCGAATTTGAACAATTCAAATTCTTTTCTCTCAAATTGTTACAAGGCATAGTCCGATCTAGTAAGGAGAACCTAATGGACCTACAGATCATGAGCTCCAACGATATGAGATTAACCGGCCAAACTCTTTAGCCTAGCTAATCAACATTCGTTAACCACCGGGACACTCCACTAAAGCCCAGTGGCTGCACTCTCCTCACTGTAGATATATTTCTGTCCACTCGATATAACCATGATTAGTAAGTCGATCCTTCACAGGTCGTTCGTAATTACAGCTGGGTCAAATAAACCGTTTTACCCCTGTAATTACTTCTTGTTCCTTAAAGTCCCACTGATCCTCTAATGAACAATTGGTTTGTGGTCCAACCAACAAACCGAATCCCTCTCGGGCCAATGAGAGGGTGGGCCCATTGTTCAAGACCCGGAGTCAGCACTTAAGGGAACAACCTCTCTACTAATCCTTAAAGCAGGTAGGAGTGAATTCCATTTCGCATTACTATGTTCCCAACTATCTATCCAGTCTTATCCCCAAAATGGGAGGCTTATTGAGTCGGCGATCTCGGGCCACTCTCACCCATGCAAATCTAAAGATAATCCCGAATAAACAGGAGTTCATAGCACGCTCAGGATTAAGATCGAGTTACCTAGGTCATCGTATGAATATAGTCAGTTAAAACAGTAAACGGAGTTATAAAGTCTAAGTGACTATTTCGCGGTCCGGTCTTATACAAACTCTTTGCATAGGACGCCTCTACTTTCATGTCTCCACATGAACGATTCAGGATCACATCGTTAGTACTATACAAAGTGGGCCGCGTCCATAGTGTCTCCAGGATAAGGTACCCAGCCCTATCCCTATACTATAGACCGTTCTGGCTATAACTCGAACTTGATCCACTTTGATGTCATACATAAAGTTCAAGTATACATATTATAGCCAAGGGTGCTTAGTTCATTGGATTTGGGTTATTGAATACACAATTCACTTTATTCAATAACATATTTACTGAATAAACCTCAATAACATCTTTATAGTAAAATAGAATATACATTCAGTTTACAAAACCACGAGTTTTAGGACATAAAACCCAACATAATCATTCAACTTTTTAAGTAAGAAATTTTGTAAAAAAATGGGGCCTGGCCAAGGTCAACAAACCAAGATTAACTAGCCTATAGTTGAATCCAAATTGAAAGCCAAAAATCTGGAGTTTACTTTAGATATGGTAAATTGGAGCCAAAATTTAGAGCCGACTCTTATACGACAGATTATGTCGTGCAAACGAAACATGAAACACACAAAACTCTTAAGAACTTAGGTGCAAAGGAAGCGACCCATAAGGTTGATTGAACCCAAAAAAAGTTTAGTTGATTGATCTTGGCAACCCATAAACTGAGGTAAGCCTCACGATGGGTCTCGATTATGAAGGAGTTAATATTAATACTGCGGAAGTAATTTTGGATCTTAAGCACTCTAATTTGATCAATTTTATCAAACAAAAAACATGCTCAAAACTAGAAAAACAGAGAATAAGAACACAAACCTTTGTAGCTCAAAATTCTCTTAATCCGTGGGCTTTCTTTGAACACAAACCAGTTGTGGACCTCCTCTAGAGTATTCCCTACTATCCTCAGGCCTTGGAACAGATTGTGGGATCTTTGATTGAGAGAATTTGAGAGAAGAATGAGTAAAGGTTTAAAACCAAGAGCTAGAGAATTTTCTTCAATAAACATTCTTCTTACCCATTGTGTTACTTCTCTATATATAGAAAACCACAAGCTTCTATATTTACTTAGTGAAGAAGCCAACACATAGAAGATAAGCTTCAAACAAGAAGCTTGTTCATTAAGTAATGAATTTGGTCCATATTTCATTTCCCAATGAATTTGAATTCTCTTTTAATTTTAATTCAAAATTAATATAAAATTAATTTTAAATTAAAATCAATTTATAATTAATTAAACAATTTAATTAATTTTAAATAAATATTTAATTTAATATCAAATATCAAATTAAATAATTGGACCAATCCCAATTTCTCAAAACGAACGTTCGAACATGAATCCGTATTCATGTTTTAAACTGAACCAATATTTAAATCATATTTAAATATTTCCAACTCTTCTTTATCATAGTTTAATTCATAATTAAGCTATGAAACTTTAAGTATATCGCATATAATTAACCTTTTCTCCCAAATTCGAATTTGAACAATTCAAATTCTTTTATCTCAAATTGTTACAAGGCTTAGTCCGAGCTAGTAAGGAGAACCTAATGGACCTACAGATCATGAGCTCCAACGATACGAGATTAACCGGCCAAACTCTTTAGCCTAGCTAATCAACATTCGTTAACCACTGATCGGCTGTAACATGCAAGCGCACGCGATCGAAGTAATATAAAATAGTCTCTGAGTACCAAGTATCGAATCCCATAGGGAACGGAGTAACAAAAATATTGTAAAGCAAAAGTGTAAGGAAAATTGCAAATGGAAAACTAAAATTGCAAAAATAAAGTTGGGTTGGTGTGTTGGTTAAAAATTGCAGAATCTAATTGCAGAATCTAAAATGGCAATCAGCAAATTAACTAAAAATTGCAGAATTAAATTGCAGAATCTAAAATGGCAATAAGCAAAATAACTGAAAATTGCAGAATTAAATTGCAGAAGCTAAAATTGGCAATATTGGAATAACAACTAAAAAAAAACTTAGAAAATGAAATTGCAAAGGGAATTCTAGATGAAGATGGGGCTCAAGAATGTCATTGCCCTAAGTCGTAATTGCAAGCCAAAATTGCAATTCCAACCTACTCCACACTCAATTGTAAACCAAAATTGCATCTCCTATTCACCTTGAAATTAGGGTTTAGGAGGCTAAGTGAGAGACCTATATGTCTATAGTCCCTCCATCTTAGATAATTCGGCTCACAATTTTATGGGTCTTGAAGTCCTTAATCCCTATGTCTAGGGTAAGGATTGACTTATGTCTAAGCTCTTTTTCTCCATCACTTGTGCGAAATCCGCTTATCACTAACCCTATCGGTATTAGATCTAAGCTTGAGTTAATACCCTAGTTGATCAATCTAGGATCTTAACGGAAATATATTCAACACAAGCAAACAATTGAGATGTAGGCTTGGTTTTTATTGAACTTTTGGCTACATTTACTTCTCAGGGAATTCACATCCTTGAACCCCCTAAGAAGTTTTAACTCAAATTAAAGATAAAAATCTTAAAACTAATTTTTAAAGGAAACTACATTTTAACGAAAATTTGAGTAAAATTGCTACTGATAATTAAAACTAAATAAATTGATAAAATACTTGGGCAAACATAATTTTAGACAGTAGCTAATAATCCTCCAAAATCTCTCACTGTGAATAGAAAATAAAGGACAAAATGATATCAATTTCTAATCAAGATTTTAACTTATTGAAGAAAACAAATTGTAAACAAGAACACCCATATGACAGAACAACAAATCAAATTCCCTTGTAATTAACAAGTACAAAAATGAAATCTAAAGAAAGGAGAAACAGAAAGACTAAGCTTGCTACAACCTTGGCAAGAACAAAGTGAACCAAAAAAAAAAGTGCAGAAAACAGAGTGTTTTTTTTTGAAAAATACCCACCAACTTAAATTGAACATTAACTCAAACTTAATTCAAAATACATCAAAATGAGAATAGAAATAGTTCAAGCAACACTTCTGTAATACAAAATGAAGAAAATCGAGATGGAACTTGAATGTTTTGGCCAAAAACAGCAGAAAAGCGAAAAACAGAGGGTCGAAAAAAAAAAAACTTAAAACCCACGAAATTGATCCTTGAAATCGCTCCCGAAATCCAAATTAATAGCTCATCTTCTTCTTCCCCATCTATAGGCCTTCATTAGGGTTGAAGATTGCCCAAAAATCATGCTCCAATTCCCTCGAATGGTGCGGAAATTGATCTTTCCATGTATGGGTTTCTTCGTTTGCACACATTTTGGTTTCCATAATTTCTCTGCCCAGAATTGCAAAATCAGATTTTGCAATCTGATTTAGCAATTTTCACATTCCCTGCTCCAGAAACAATTGCAAAATCAGATTATGCAATCTGATTCAACAATTTCCATAATTTCTGCAAAAAGAATCAATTTATTTAGAAATCTATTCCAAATGCTATTGCATTCAATTCTTCCTTAGATTCAAGCAATCTTTCACTATTCTCAATTAATCTTAGGACAAACACGAATATTTTGAGCACTTGGGACTTAAATAAGCCTTAATTCTAAGGCTTATCAACCACTGGGACACTCCACTAAAGCCCAGTGGCTGCACTCTCCTCACTGTAGATATATTTCTGTCCACTCGATATAACCATGATTAGTAAGTCGATCCTTCACAGGTCGTTCGTAATTACAGCTGGGTCAAATAAACCGTTTTACCCCTGTAATTACTTCTTGTTCCTTAAGTCCCACTGATCATCTAATGAACAATTTGGTTTGTGGTCCAACCAACAAACCATATCCCTCTCTGGCCAACGAGAGGGTGGGCCCATTGTTCAAGACCCAGAGTCAGTACTTAAGGGAACAATCTCTCTACTAAACCCTAAAGTGGGTAGGAGTGAATTCCATCTCGCATGACTATGTTCCCAACTATCTACCTGGTCTTATCCCCAAAATGGGAGGCTTATTGAGTCGGCGATCTCGAGCCACTCTCACCCATGCAAATCTAAGGATAATCCCGAATAAATAGGAGTTCATAGCACGCTCAAGATTAAGATCGAGTTACCTAGGTCATCGTATGAATATAGTCAGTTAAGCAGTAAACGGAGTTATAAAGTCTAAGTGATTATTTCGCGGTCCAGTCTTATGCAAACTCATTGCATAGGACGCCCCCACTTTCATGTCTCCACATGAACGATTCAGGATCACATCGTTAGTACTATACAAAGTGGGCCGCGTCCATAGTGTCTCCAGGATAAGGTACCCAGCCCTATCCCTATACTATAGACCGTTCTGGCTATAACTCGAACTTGATCCACTTTGATGTCATACATAAAGTTCAAGTATACATATTATAGCCAAGGGTTCTTAGTTCATTGGATTTGGGTTATAGAATACACAATTCACTTTATTCAATAACACATTTACTGAATAAACCTCAATAACATCTTTATAGTAAAATAGAATATACATTCAGTTTACAAAACCACGAGTTTTAGGACATAAAACCCAACAGATTAAGCATGACAAAATAAACTTATTAAAGCTAGCAAAGCATGATGAATGCAAAACTCTGCTTAGATGCAGAAGACGAAAGTTCGAAAGATTGATTGGGCCCCCAAAAGGGATTGGTTAGTTGTCCTGGCGGCTGAAAAATCCGAGATGGCTCTCGTGATGGGTTTTTGAAAACATCAAATGTGTAGAATTTGGTTATGCAAGACCATGCACAGACAGTAATCTTGAAAAGTCATAACCCAATGGGTTTGATGGGTCATTCCAAAATTAAATCTAGGGCCTACCCCAGAGTTTTTTTTTATTTTAGCCTAGGAAAGCCAAAACATCAGCCAAATAGGCTTTATGGGTCATTCCAAAGCAAAAGCACAAGAAAATACAGAGACCACATTGTATTGGGCTAAGTACAATTCTTTAAGGACAAATTTACAAGAATTATACTCCCAAATTGGGCTCCAAACGTCCAGCCGAAAAAAGGATAAACCACGAATCCCAACTTGGGAGTGGGGGCTAATGTTATGGGTGAAATTTGGACTTAATAAAATATCTCAAAACTAGATAAAAAATAAAATAATAAGAGCAAGAGAGAAACAAACCCAAGGGAATCCTAATTATTCTTTTCAAATCCAATTACTAGATGGAAAGGGAAATCCTCTTTCAAATCATTAACTTAAAAGGAATATGGAAAACCTAGGTCAAAGATCCTATGAATACATCATTATGATTCAAAGAAAGGGGGTTCAACATAACTTTCATTCTTTTAACCCTAGCTTATTACACTTTTACCTCTTTGACTTAAGCATCAGAGTTGGTGTGGCAAATGCCACTTCGGTGCCAATTTTCTCTATTTTGCAAGTCACTTCTTTCTTCAATAAACAAATTTACCGTTGAAGCATGTGAAGGTCAGGTGAGATTTCCTTGGTCAGATTTTAGCATCAACAGTTGCAATAAAGAAAATGGTCAAATACATACAACCATTTACAGAGGGAGTCAATGGCGAAGGATTGCGTTGGTTGAGTGAGAAAAATTACTAGGAATAAATCAACTTGATGAATCATGACAGCTACATCCAATCTTGGCAGAGGATCATTAAAGGGCTAGAGGTAATTACATTTTTCTCAATTACCATACTTTCGATAGAAAAATGGGTTGGAGGTAATTACTCCGTTTCTTCCATTCTTGGTTTCCTTTCTTTATGCATGACAAGTGTTGGTGAGATGAAAATTGTTGGATTAATTTGATTGTTAACACTACAGAATTTTTGGCTTTTTTCAAGTGTCGAAAAAGCCTCTCTCGATGCAAGAAAATGTGTCAGGAGAGGTGTCAGCAGAAGCCTCTCGGGAAAGGTTCTATTGATGCCAATAAAACGACATTGGAAGAAGCCATGCAGCATTGGTAGTTCTTGCCAAACATCTACTAACGTCAGACATTCTAGCATCGGCAGATATGGCTTCTGCCAATGTCGTTTTATTAGCGTGGCAGAAATTGCTAGATGTAATTTTTTTTTTAAATTCTAGATCTTCAATGTATTTTTTATATTCAAATCTTGTTGTACCTAAATAAAATGCATACATAATAAAATATATTCTAAATTGCATTCGAAATTTAATTTAAAATCCAAATATGTTCATATAAATGTCGTAAATCATCCTAAAATATTTTTTCATTCAAAGTTGGAGATAAAAATAAAATTACATAACACTTAAGAAAAAAAATCTACTCATAGATGCATTCTAAATGTCGCCGACATAAACTGGCTCGTACACCGACCCCGAAGCACCTCAAAAAAATAAATTTTAATTAAGTTCAATACTAACTCAATAATTTAAAATTATCAAACAAATTAAACTTATCAAAACTTAAGTAACTCTCTAACCAAAGTAATCGAAACAAAGACAACATCCCTTAAATTAATCGAACAAATGAAAATTTAACTTATCCAAACATATCAAATAATCTCACACTCCAACAAATACCACAACTAAACTTAAGATGTTCAATCTTATAAACATATGAACTAAATCAAACATGTAGTCAAATCATCTAAATTCAAAATGTTCCCTTAGCACAAACTCCAGCAAATAAACAAACATATCAAACAAGCATAAACTTCAACAAATAACTAAACTCCAACTTAAACTCCAACAAACAACTAAACTCAAACTCCAACAAAAAAACATCTAAAACAATATATATCTCAAACTCCATCAAACAATCTCAAATTAAAACTCAAACTCCAACAAAAAACTAAACTCAAACTTGTCAAATGATACCTTGCTAGAGCGATGTGAATAATTTGGCAATTTTATGATGTCTATGCGCAAGTGTACACATACTTTTGTATCAAGTGATAAGTAAATTATCGTATCCACAAAGACCAGTAATTCTTCTATTTACCCTAAATTAATTCTCAATAAACTCAATTTGTAACCATTCAAATTCATCAAGGAAATGAAATAAAATACATCACAATTGCTGGAATAAAATAAATGCTAAAACAAAGATAACAGAGTAAAGATGCAAAAACAGAGAACGACTAAACTTGTACTTTAAGCTAATTGACAAGCTCGGATTAGGGGTAATTTTCCATTTTAATCTATTCTACAACTTAGATACATGTTCATTTCTCTCAATCCACTACAGCTCACACGGCATTCTCCCGAATTACTTGAAATACGCTGTTTCATTCCCATTACTCCAGCGATAGTTAACCCACTATATTGTGTGTGCATTAGGTGAGTGATTATCCCTAATCTTCTCACTTAGCTAGTTACTAACCCTAACACGGGGCTAATGTGGTTCTTAAGCTATCAGCTTCTCCTATTCTTCCCAGAAATTAGAGAAATGCTGCAACAAAATGGTTGGCCAGACGAGATTGTGCTAAAGAAATAAACAACTCTTAAAAACCAGATTGAGCTAAAGGAAATGTATTAAGCTGTAAAGTAAATCAAAACATCTAACCTCTAATCCTCACCTTAAGGGTGATTAGTTCATAATGCAAGAAAAATAGAAAATAATTCAGAATACAGACATAATGCTAAATAGTGTTGATAAACTAGAAAGGAGAAGAAGAAGCAGTCGAAATGTTGCCACAAAAAGGTTGAATCAACATTCGACACCAGCTCCTACAGAGAAACCTTCCATTTTTGGAAATATTCCGGCAGCTTCCTTCTTCAGACAGCTTCCTCTCTGTTTCTCTCTGTTTTTTCGAGATCCTCCAGCCTCCCTTCTTCTCTTCTTTTCTCAAAACGGCTGCCCAACCCTAAATACCTCATAGTTTGTGCAAATAAGGGCTAATTAGACAGGACTAGTGCCGTGGCAAGCTCCCATTGGCTGAAACAGGTTGAGTCGTCTGACATTTGCCAACTCATTTAATGAACTGATATTCTCACGTGCGAAAATTGTGTTGGCTTAATGCACTAGATTTTCTCCAGCAAACTATTGTAAAACTACTGCTATTGGCTTCGAGAATTCTTCTTGACTCAAACCCTAAATTAATCACATAAATTCATTAATTATGATAATCTTGCTCTAATAGGAATTTTACTACTTCAAAATGAAACTTAGAGCAAAAGCAATCCAAGTTTGGGGATTTCCAAGATATAATGAGATAAAATATGATAATTCAAACCTAAAATGATAGCCTATAACTCTTATTTTAAGAGTTATCATCAAACAATCTCAAACTCCAACAAAAACAAACAAACATATCAAACAATATATGTCTCAAACTCCAACAAACAATCTGAAACTCAAACTCCAACAAACAACTAAAAGCAAACTTATCAAACAATCTCAAACTCCAACAAACAACTAAACTTACATATTCAAACTTACCAACACAAAAACTAAACCAAACTTTTACCCAAATTCATCTAAACTCAAAACGATCCCTTAGTACCCTAAGAATAAACATAACAGAAAATCTCCAACTCCAACTAAAATAAACAAACAAACATATCAAACAATATCTCAAACTCCATCACTGCAGGATAACAACCTTATACCTATTAAGATGTTCATCCAACATAAAAACATAACAACTATTTCGATGTTCATACGTAACTATGTTGCTACAATAACTGTAGGATAACAACCTCATAAGTTCATTACAAGAGAATAGAGTTCATACCTATTTCAATGTTCCTCCTTGTGATTCCATGAACTTTTTTAGCATTTCGCACATTTCTGCTCGTGTTTCGTCTTTTTGAGAATTGAGAATTGTCATCATCTCTACTCTCGTTTCTTCTTTGTAGCGTCAATCCTTTCCTCAACCTCTGAAAAGTTTTTGTTTGCTTTTGCAAGTTGCGCCTGTAGGGAATTTATCTCCATTGCTTGTTCAACTTCTCTTTTTGAGGAGGATGCACTTGATGAAGAGCTACATCCCTTTTTTGATTTAGGCGGCTTTGGTCTCCAATCGTTAAGAACCTCAGTATGCATCAATCTCACCAAAAAGGTTAATGAAGAAAATTGTGTACAACAAGGGTACAACTCATTACGTACTTCTATCATTAAATGCTCAAATAAGTTTGAAGTATCTCTCTCATGGACATTAGTGGGCATCTCATTCTCAATGACTTCTTCATCTATATCCACCTCGTCTACATTCGCATCGGTAATAGGGACTTGTAGATCATATAGAACATTCAACATCTCATTTTCTTCATTCACCATATTACACTCTGTAGTACTTAATTGACTTGTGTGGCCCTCAAATCCTCTTGATAAGTCGACTGGTTCTCCATAATATACCCAACGACTATAAGAGGGAGGCATTCCATTTGTGAATAGATGTCATTCTACCCCATCGAATGATTGCCACATATATCGCATTCATACAATTCTTGTATGGATATCTTGTTTTTCTCGAATCATTAACATAAACTTTTACCACTTCTAAGAATCGGGCTACTCCTTCCTTGTACTCAGTTGAGTACTTATCTGATATGAACCACCAAGGACATCAAACTGTTATTCATGTTTTATTTAATAAGTTTGATGCAATTTTTATTTCTTGCCAATTTTATCCTTTTTTATGACATATTATGTAAGGGTATTTTTGTTATTTTACTATGATGTGACATTTAAGGTTTGGGAAGCTATCTAAAGCTTGGCCATTAGGTTGTACAAAACAGTTTTACGATGAATTGAATTTTTAGACATTGTGCTTTTCGTTTCAAGTTTAGCCAAGAGCTTCTTGAATTTTGCAATTCATGTGTGTTGAGTTGCATGCCAAGAACATTCAAGTAGGATTGATCATCCTATCTTGTGGAGTGTTCGACTCTTAGGCAAGGAACATGTTCTTTGTTTAAAGAGCTTTGATCTTAAGGCAATCTGTATCTAACCTAATCCTTAGGGTTGAAATCAAATGGATTTGAGAGTTTTAGTGTTTGTGAATTAGGGGTTCATATAACCAAAGGATTCCTAATTCCAATTCACTAGAGTTTTCATATCATTTGGTACTAGAGCCATTTTGGTATCATATCATTTGGTATCAAAGCTTTGGCTCTAGATTGGACTTATCGTTCTTCTATTTCTATGTTATTCTCATCTACTATTCTGAATTTATTTGCTTCCTGAATTCTTGTCTTTTTTATTAATTTTTTTTTTGTTACAATTAGCTTGCTTTGTGTGATTAAATTTATATATTTACAAAATTTTCTTGTGTTGTTTCATGCTTACATTCTTACTGCAATTTTACTGAAATTGATCACATTGATAATAGTTTTCTAACAAGCTTGAGTTCATCTAATTCGGAGTCTTGTAGCCTATGATACATTATTTTCTTTGAATTTTCAATATCTAGAAATTTCAGCTGCATAATTTAGAATTGCAGTTCTTTGGTAATTTGTTTCTATGTGATATGAATTTCAAATTGTACCAAATCTGAGTCTAAATTATAGAAAATTGAATTAGTTTTGTGGGCATAATTTTTTCATTCTAAAATATCATATATTCTGGGAGATATCATCATTTGAATATATAGTGCTCTATTTAAAAATTTTCTAAAATTCTGCCAGCACTTTAAACAATTGTACAGAAATCATCCGATAGTGTTTTGAGCCCAAATTTGACTATAAGTCAGAATATCTCTCAAAAAGCAACTCTAAACTTTTTCTCACAGAATTGGCCAAAAAAGCCATGACCGCTCGTTTGAGATGACTGCCCAAGAATCAATTTTCTGCAGCAGTTTTCTCTTTTTGTATTTGTTTTTACTTAACCTTTTTTTATTTAAAGTTTAAGTTTATATCAGTTTTCTACATTCTTTAAGCTTTGATTTATACCAATTTCACTCAATTATGAGACCATTGCTTTTTTTTTTTTTTTTTAAATTACCAAATTTTCCTTGTAGCAAAACCTAGCTACTAAAATCCCTTGTTCTTAGAATTGCGATCGAGGTAAGTAATTTGTTGCATATTGTTGGAGTGAAATTGTACATGATCTTTTACTTATTGATCTTCCATTCGAAACACTAGTTAGTTTGTTAGTATTGATTCTTTTTATTTATTTCTTTGTTTCCATTGGCTTATATTTTTACATCTTATTTCTTTGTTTCCTTGCTTTGTTTTGAATCTTGGTTAGTAGTCTTTCCTTGTGTCTTTGTTCATCTGCATAATTCTTGAATTTTTAATATTAGATCCTTAATTCTAGATATCTTATTTTTATTGTTTCTTATCCTAGTTTTTTGGATTTTGAATATTAGGTTCTTAATTTTTAGTTTTCTTATTTTTGTTGGTTCTACTCATTTCTTTGCTTGAGTGTCAATACTTCACGTCAGTCTCGCTTTTGTGTTCAAGGCTTGCTCCTTAAGTATGTGATATTGCAAACTCTTGACTACTTGTTTTCTATTTTGAGAGAGTTTACTATTTGTGACTATTTGTGAGGGAGTGCTACATCTTTGATCATAAACACAGGTGACCATTCATATGAGTGAGTGATTGTGAGGTCCAATTTTTTTTATGCTAATATCTTTTTGCAGCCATGTATATACAAAGAAGAGCTTTAAGGAATGACCATAATGTTGATCGAAGCAGGCCTCCACTATTCTTTGGGAGTATGTCAAATCAAGGGAAGTATCTTCTTTGGGAAGAGGAAATTGAAGCCATATTTAATCACTACCACTATAGTGAAAATGGAAAGGTAAAACTTTTTGTCTCTACATTTTAGGAATATGCACTAACATGGTGGAATGTTTTGTTGTCAAAAAGGAGGAGTGGAAATCATGCAATGCCCTCATGGAAAGAGATCAAGCTCCTAATGAGGAAGCGTTTTGTTCCTAAGTCTTTCCACAAATTGTGAACTTTAAGACAAGGGAGCAAAAACGTGAAAAAAATACTAGAAGAGATGCTCTCATTACTTGAGGTGATTCACTTATATGAGGATGATGAAGCTATTGTGGACCGATTCTATCAAGGGCTTAATGAGGAGATTGCCGAGATGATTGTTGATTGAGAAGAAATTCAACCTTGTGAGGATTTAGAGGAGATGGTGCATGCTACCATCAAGGTAGAAAATTAGCTCCAAAAAAGATCTTCAAGGTACACTAAATCTAAGCTTAGCTACAATTCCAACACATTCATGAAAAAGAAGGTTAGTTTACCTACCATATATGTGCATTTTGATAAGGTAAAAAGTAGTAAAGAGAAGCTTGCTAATGTTGTACCTATCCGTGATAATGAACTTTTACTTATTAGGTTATTAGATAGCAAAGAATCACATGATTTTAATCCTACTACTACTATTGTACCATTTATTTTTGGAGAAGCATGCATTGATAGTAGTGGAGTAGAGAAAGTAGATGGTAGTGCGAGTACTTTGTGATGACATTGTTAGTACATTCGATCACAAAGTAACATATGGTCTTACTCTTGTATCATTCTATAACGCCCAACATTTAAGGTTTTATCAATTAACACTACTAGAATTAATTATGGTGTTTATTTAGATTAATTCTTGTTATTGGGCCTACTTGATTCTTGGTTAGAGACTAAGTTGAAGGGTGGACTCAAGTGAGCTAATTTGGTTTGTTTAAACAACTTGTAATTTGTTAAGGTTCGTGATTTAGAGATGAGAATGGAAAAATTGGAAGAAGTTGTAAAGTTTTACTTAAAAAACTAAAAAGAGAAAAGGAAAATCAAGCACTAAGTCACATTTTTCTTCTTCTTCGTTCATCCTCATGTACAGCAGCTCCAACTTCCCTATCTTCTTGGATTTCATCTTCCCCTTTACGCCTTCTTCACCCTCTTCAGGTCAACGACGACAAACACCCACGACTCATGGCGGCAGTGTAGCAAGATTGGTTCGTTAAGCATCTCCCCTGATCGGCAGAGATCCATGACATGAACGACAAGAGAAACCTCTCTTTCTCGTTTGCATTTTTGGTGAGTTACCCACGTGATTCTAGCAATTGCTCCTCCGACAAGCACGCAACAGACCCTCCCCCTCTTCGATCTGTAGATTTGGGCGGCAGCGTTAGATCTGACGAGCCTACGTCATCCAACGTTTCTTCTCTTCCTCTTCTCTAGCCTACAACTGATGACCACAGTACCTTGCATGTCACAAATAGCCTAGTGGCGCAGTTTGAGTGAGTGGTGAGGTACCCATATGTTTTCTAGTGAGATCTTGTTTAAGCAAAAAGTGAGGCTCGTTTTCAATGGGTTTCATGTTCTTTTTTGTATTATGAAGTAACCCATGAATCTTTACACTCTATTTCAGATTACTCACAACTGTGAGACCTTGATTTTATGTAATCAAATCTAATCGGAGTTAAATAAGCAAGCGTTTGAGACTAGGTTTGGTGAGGAACCTTATGGGTGACTCTTTTGGTCATTGTTAAGGTAAGCTAACAAGCTTAGAGGATTTAATTTTCAAATTGGAATGTTTGGGTTACTAATTGCTCTTAGAAATTGTTCAGGTTTGGGTAAGAACTTTTGCATGTGGGGTTTTTAGTGCTTTGCAGTCACTACTAAAGGTAAGTAGCCAAATTGGAACAGCTCTTTTAAGTCATAGATATGGAGTATGAGTTTTGAAATGCATGTATGACTATGGTTATGAGTTTTTCTTAAGTATGAATATTTGGGTACTTGTGTTAAACTGAATAAGCATGAATGTTTTGATTTCTGGAGGTTTGTTTAGCTACAAAGTTCAGAATGCTTGAATTATTTTGGTTGATTGACTGAGTACAGTATGCCTGAAATGTTTGATAGTCAACTGTGTATAGATTTATTGAGATGTTTGAGTAGTTGACTGCGTACAGGTTACTCGAGATGTTGGATGAGTTGACTGCGTGCAGAATACTTATGTTGTTTGACTGGCTGGTTGGCAGTTTAGAATACTTTAAAAGCATAGAATGTTCAAGGTTATTATTCATGTATCGTGTGTTCAGAATGGCATAGGATGACTTTTTATGTATAGCATGTTTTAGAGGGGTCTGAATGTAAATGAACTGATAATGACTGTTCTAATTTTTAGCATGTTTAGGGGACCTCAGTTAAATGAACGTTTACCTATGAGATTCATGTTTGCTAGTAGTAATTACCTTCCCCTCATGTCATGTATTTTTCATGTATGTTTTCATGAAGTACTATGCTGAGAGAGGCTTAGTTCTGCTAGAAGGTCGCCAACTAACATTTAGAGGTGTTTTTCCTTACACGACTGACTCACATAGTTACCATAGTTGGTATAGCTTTGGGCAGCTCCCCTCTATGTCAGTGAATATGTATTTCATGAGATACAATGTTGGGAGAGGTCTAGCTCCATTAGAGTGTTGCCAACTAATCTCTAGTGGTGCTTGATCGTACACGATTGATTTGCTTATGCATCATAGTTAGTTGGTTCAGTTTTGGGGATAGGTTAATTGTCCACTTAGATAGAAAGTTTCTATATTTTCAATTAGAGCCTCTATTTATCATAACACTTTATAGTTGAATAGAATGTCTTCATGTTTCCACTTAAGGCCCTTATGTATCAGAACAGAATAAATGAGTTTAGTCAAAATCTCGTATGTTTCAATATTATGAATGTTTATGAGAATGCAGTTCAAACCCAAAAGTGGGGCTACTTACTTATTATATTTTTTTATACTCACTCATGCTACCCTACTTTCCTTTTCAAATGGTACACACAACGAGGCATGTGATGAGGATGTTCAGTTTGGCAAGACTATGAAGATAGTGACAGGCCAAAGTTTCCTTAGAATCTTAGAAGTTCCTAACCCTTATTTGATGCCCTTTTCTTTAACTCTTTGGTTTTACAATTATTCAAATATTATTTATTCATGATGTTTTGTAAATAAATGTTTATTGGGATCCCGAATTTAAAGTTTCCTGAATTTCAATCAGTTTTTATCTTAATGAATTTCAATCAGTTGGGTTGTTACACATTCCTTCCAAGAGAAGTAAAACTTTATGTGTGGGAGTTGGAAAACAAAAGGCATGAGACCAAGGAAAAAGCAATAGAAATATATGAAAAAGAAAAATGTGAAAACATGAATGAGAGAAAAAAGCAAGTGATTAGTACTTGGTTTAGAGATCAGAGTGAGAGAAAAGCCAAGAATGTGCCTTTAAAAACTTGTGAGGACAAATCTTTTTTTATTTCAAAACAAAACATTCTTGAACTTTTTGATAAAAGAGTTTGTTTTCTGATAGATGAGCCTCAACCACGTTTGTCTAGTTTTTCTTTTGAGTTTTTGCAGGTTGTTAAAGCATTGATCATATGATGTAAAACTCAAAGATTTGCCCAAATTATTTATATAGTTGTAAGCTACCTGTGAATTGAAAGAACCATCATTCTTTCAAAAAGAGATGGAATCCAAAAAGAGATGAGCCTTTGACATCTCATGACTTTGAAGTTGCTTTACAAGGAAGACCATCCAAGAGAAACTCAAACAGAGATACCATTTTTTTCTCATGACTTCAAAACTACTTTACAAGGTATTGATCTAGATTTAAGGATGAATCCTTCAAAAGGAAGAGAGGATGATATGAACCACACCAAGGACATCAAATTATTATTATTATTTTATTTAATAATTTTGATTTAATTTTTATTTCTTTCCAATTTTATCATTTTTTATGACATATTAAGTAGGGGTATTTTTGTTATTTTGCTGTGATGTGGCATTTAGAATTTGGGAAGTTATCTAAAGCTTGGCCATTAGGTTGTACATAACAGTTTTACGATGAATTGAGTTTTTAGCCACTGTGCTTTTTGTTTCAAGTTTAGCCAAGAGCTTCTTGAATTTTGCAATTCATATGTGTTAAGTTGCATGCCAAGAACATTCAAATAGGATTGATCATTCTATCTTGTGGAGTGTTTGACTCTTAAGCAAGGAACTTGTTCTGTGTCTAAAAAGCTTTGATCTTAAGGCAATCCGTGTCTAATATAATCATTAGGGTTGAAATCGAATGGATTGAAGGGTTCTAGTGTTTGTGAATTAAGGGTTCATATAACCAAAGAGTTCCTAATTCCAATTTACTAGAGTTTTCATATCATTATCCGTAAGTTTAATCCACTCTTTATTCATTCTTAATTATATACCACTCAAACAAACTCCTGATTTATGAAAAGCTAAAACCAGTATAATTAGACAATAAATTAGATTTAAATTGATGCTTTTTTATTTTATCCAATATTGTAAACGGCTATTGAGGCTTATGCCTCAAGGAGAGACTCTAACTTTTAGCCTTGAGGCGTACGCCTCTTTTGAACCATTAGGGGCTTACACTTCTTATAGATGAGGCTTGACGCGTGATCATTTTTTGGCCTCATGAACAACTATAAGAGGCTTACACCTCTCATAGAAGATGGTTTTTTTAGAGACATTTTGTTGATTTCTCAACCCCTTCGATTTAGAGAAGGAACTCGGTGGGCTTTTTCATGCCTCATTACCTTTTTCTATGTATAACTTATGTGGCCTAGAAATTCATGAAGTACTTTATGTCGTACTCACTTTCATTTTAAATTAACAATTTCTTTGATCCTAAAAAAGGACCTATTTGATCATAATGTTACATTAGAGCTTATTTTTTAAGAAAAAGGAAATGCATTAAAACCAAGCAATCCAATCAAGAGGAAAAGAGGGTCTAATAGGTCTTAACTTATTAAACTTTCATGGTTATGTAATAGGTCCTTAACTTTCAACTTTGTGTCTAATAACTATTAATTAAGTTTTTGGACTTTATGAGTGTCTAATATGTCTCTAAACTTTTAACTTTGTGTTTAATAGATCTCTAACTTATTAGACAAGTTTTAAATTCATGACTTAATAGATATAAAATTGAGAGGTCATTAAATGTTGGGTTAAATTACAAGTTTAATTATTGAATTTCTAAGTTTGTGTAGAATAGGTTCTTGAATTTCAATTTTATCCTCCTAATTCTCAATTTAACTTAAAAGAGGATAAACTTTATTTCTCTCTTAATCTTAACTTTAAATGGAGAGAATTTTCAATTTTAACTTTAAATTTTCAATTTTATCAATAAGCCTTAAACTTGAAAAGTGGTGCAATTAATAACTTCTCAAATTAAAAAATCATTCACATATATCAATGTTGGTCGAATTCGCAAGTGTACGAATCGTTACAAGTAATATAGTAGTGTGAGTACTAGTATCGTTCTCCATAGGGAATGAATGCTATCAATTACCAAATTCGTAAACTTCAATTTTATCTGAGGACCAAATAATTGATGATAGGTGAAATTAAAATTAACAGCAAAAGAATGAAATGCGACTCTAAAATTAATAATGTAAAACAGATGATTAAATTTAATTGCAATATGTTCTAGAGCTATGACTTCACCGTTATCTCCTCCTATTCTTCATTCATTAATAGTTGAAGCAAATTCTATTTCTAGATTGTTGGCAAGTTCTACCCTATAGACTCGATATTCTCTCTCAAGCAATAATGATATTCATTGAAAAGTAAATTGCCTATATCTCTATGACAATTCCAACAATTCAATTATGAAGAACGTAGAACCTAAATTGCCACAAAAGCCACAAGGATATCTTTATCTCAAGTGTAAATTAGGGAAAACTATTCAGATCTACCAACAATTCTTGTCTCTCAACCTCGAATTATGACATGAAATCGATGCAAAGAGTTGCCAAATCTACACATGCATTAAGCTCAGAAAAGTTTTCACAACCAAATAGGAAATTGAAATATCAACTATTAACTATGAAGAATAGGATTCAAATAGCGATTACATTAAAGCTCTAGAAAGAAAAACTTAGTTCATAATGTAAAACTTAACAAGACTAGCTAAAAGTATCAATGGAGTCATGAAAGGAAGAAAAAGAGAAGTAAAAAGGGAAAAGAAACAAATCCGGGTGATTCCACGAGTTTCCAATCGTCGCTCTCGCTTTGTTTGGTTGCTCGGATCCTCCAAAATACTATATAGTCGTCTTCCTTTCGTTCTCTCCCTTCTATTCTCTGTTTTTTGCCTCCCAAAATCTAATTTTCGACCCCCTCCAATGATATAAGACACCAAATTTAAATTAGGTCTGCGATGTAGCGCCTAGGCGCTAGCTCTCTGTGTTCCTGCTCGGGTTTGGGCTGCGGGATTTTTTTTTTCAACCTAAAAGTCCTCAAACTTGACCTTCAAAATACAATCTTTGATGGCTATAAAAATAAAAGAAATGCAAGAGTTAAAATTCAAAAACTATATGAAAACTAAATAAAAACAACATAAACAAGATAAATAAATATATACAAAATGAACTTATCAATCAACCAATAAATCACTCAAAATTTAATCAACGACATACTCAAAATTAAGATATTGAGATGTCTAAATTAATTTTGTTCAATAGCATCTAACTAGACCAAGAAGTTTCAAGATGCCATCGGAACAAAACATAATCTCTAAAATCATCTAACAAAGGACATTCTTCTTAATTTTTCCAACAAATTTCATATATCAACAATATTTCTAAGGAAGAAAACAAAGCAAAAGAAAACAATAGAGTTTAATCATACCTCAACAACTAAAGAAGAAAACAAAAGGAAAGACTAGAGAAAACTCATACCAAAAACAAAAATCAAAATCACATTAACATTTCCAATCAACCCCACAAGCAAGTTCGCGAGGAAGAATCAAATATCAAGTAAATTCCAAAAAATTTGCAAACTAGAAGAATCAAATAAGCTAGTCTTTAATCCTAAAAGAGTCGAAATCAAAGTAATTCAAACATTAACTCAATAACTCATTTGAACCAAATCTTTGCATAGTTTCAAATTGATTTGCATAGTTTTCATACTAACAATCAAATGCAAATTATCTCAAAAAATAATTCAAATGCAAAAAGGGATTGGGATTTATCAGCAGCATATAGAGGGGGTGACAACTAGCTGAGGGAGACAACGACGACAAATGGATGAGGAGATGGTGGTGGCAGAACTCGCGTATAGCATGGGCGGCGGCGACACAGCTTGAGGGAGATGGCGGCAGTAGAAAATGGATGGGAGATGACGACGGCAGCAATCCACAACGAAGGATGGCTGATGGCAAAGGCTGGTTGACGGTGGGAGGCGAAAGGAGGGTTCGTTCGGTGAGGGAGTAGAGATGCAAAAATTAGATAAGAAGGGTTAGGGCTTTTATCATGCCTTGATGCGTAAAATGCAATACTGCAAGTATATAGGTCAAGTAATATAGTGATTTAGAGTATAGAGTATCATCTCCACTGAGATTCATTCTTAATTCATTTAATTATCATGATTACTCTCACTTAACTTTATTTAGAGAACAAAACCGGAAGCAGGACAAACAAAACTAAATTAAGCAACAGAAAATAAAAGCATAAAATAAATGGGAGCACAATCATGAGGGGTAGATCTAGGGAATTGATTCTATTAACTGGACCAATACTTAATTAATCATACAATTCAAACCAATTTGACAATTAATTCATAAGTCTAAAAGTTCTAAAGTCATAGAATCTCCTGTCAGTCTCAACCAATTCTCATGCGATAATTAACCAACCTACACATCAACCTTAGTTAATTAATACAATGCATTAAGACTCTTCATTAAGAACCTCTAATAATCGCCCTTATCATTGTCGTGTTCGAATGATTATCAATTATGTATTCATGATCTAATTCAAGTTCCCTCCATCGAGTGCTAAACTTAAATCATCACAGCAATTAATTCCTTGATCAGAGAAATTAAAGGCATTAAACGAATAGTGTATAAATGAGATGAAAGGCCAAATTATCAATAAACATCTATCAATTAAGCAATTAATCTAAAATAATACAATAATCCCAAGAAATTAAGAATCTAGCTACACAAAATCACTAAAATAAACATCCAATTTCCTAATTATAGCCACAAAATAGTAACTAAAAGTAAGAAAATAATGAGAAATTATCAAACGATAGTCAATCCTGCGTTCCCGTCATGATCTCCACATTCCATGAGTTCCAGATCTTCAAAAATGCTCCACAATTGCTCCCAAAATCCCCAAATTTAGCTTGAAATCGAGATTACGGCTTTTGCCCTCAAATTGGCCTCTCCAAAATCGAATAGAATGAGATGAATTTATAGCTCCAGACATCACAACGTCGAGACACTATCCAAACGTGCGTAGATGAAAACTGCCATTTTCGTAGCACCTAGGCACCAGCTGTCACACCCCCTCCAGGCTCACTTGCCTAAACTAGGAAGAAATGTGAAGACAGAGAATATCAGCCCTCTTACTAGCACTCCCAGCCCAACCTAACATCCACCTGGAAATGTACACAACGCAATATGTATGACAAATAAAATTGAGCACACAACTGCACACCTAAGCAAGATACATTCAGTCCCTCATACTAGGTCTGCATACTAAGTCATAACATACTTAAGTCTATTACAACCCAACTAGAATGCTTTTATTTCAAAACTATATACATGTAGAAGTATATATACAAGGAGCTAAAGAGGCGTGGTGGCAAACAGGTCTTGATGAGGCTAAGCACCAGGAACTCGTTTGCTACAATCACTGGAAGTCTCCCAAGGCTTATAAGCTTCGCCTATCTTCGTTTGCCCTCAAAATTTGAGCTTCTAATTCGTTCTTATGAGCTCGAAATCTTCAGATTTCTACACCTTGTTCTGCTGGCCTAGAAACTGGAACACCTCTCGATTTTCTTAAGTTTTCACGACCTTCCTCTTCGTATTTTCTCACCAACTTTTCCAGACCTATTCCTCATTAAATTTATGAGATTTTGGCACAAGAATCATCAAATTTGCTCAAGTGGATTGAGAGATATGACCATTTGAAGTTGACCCATTTCCTAGAGCTTCCAGCTGCCTATTGAATTCACAAGGAATGGACAGCTCCTACTTCATCAATCCGTGAATCATACACATTGACCAGCTCCTACTTCATCAATCCATGAGTCATACACATTGGCCAGCTCCTACTTCCTCCTTTAGACCTTAAGTCCTATTAAATTCTCCTAATCCATAAAACAAACTTTAGCTAATTTAATAAGAAATTAAAGCTTTTGCATTCAACACATAATACTCCCAATGTATACCCAACTTGCTCATTACCTTAACTTACTTCAACTCAACTCTTAATATGATCATCTCAATGCCTAACTTGTCTCCTTATGAAGCTTTGTGCACGTTATAATCCACAACTTAGAAAATTTCCAAATTCAACCACTGCATCATTCAGTGCAACAATTTTAAGTGTATCAATCTTCATGTATAAATGCAATAAGATTAAAAGAGAGTTTAGGGCTTACACCAGCCCTCAGGTTTGCTTTCAAAATTAGGGTGTCGAGATGCCCTAACCAACGTTGAGACACCCTCTTCTTGGGTTCTTCTCCTTAAGCATCATATCTTCACCTCTTAGATCTTCAAAATAGCTCAAAAAGCCTAAAAAATTATTCTAAAACTCTCCATCACTTCGGTTTTGCCTCAATTGCTCGAATTCTACAAAATCAACAATAAATGACATCAAAGTATACAATTTAAGCACAAAACTAGCCAAATTAATAGGAATAAAATAGCACTATTTGAGTGCTATTAAATACCTCCAAACTTAAACCTTTGATAGTCCCGAGCAAAGCTAACACAAAACCAAATATATGAATCAACAATTGCAAAAAAGTGACTCTAACCTCAATATTCTAAATAACAATTTTAAACAATTGAAGGCAATAATCAAACACATCCCTTCATCAAGTAGTTTAAATTTAAGTTCTTCATCCCTTGCGTGTGTGTGTGCAAGCCTTCCGTATTTGATCTTTACAAGCTCATAAAGTTTTATAAAATCCTCAATTCATCTTTCCCTTACACTGGCCCTAAGTTTCAATGCTCCATCTTCCCAACACTCAAGCAAGTAATACCTTACTAGGGTGCCTGAAAAATAACGGGGTATGCCTCTCTCAAACTTGCATTTTTCTTTAACTCAAAGACACTAACTTTCACATAACTACTGTAGGGACCCTTACCCATGATACTTTTGCACATGAGTGGCTTAACTTATCACAGATAAGGTAGCTCTTTTTTCCCTTGATCTATTCAAGCACAACAAGTTAATTTATTCACTTTTTTTTTTCTTTTGTTTCTTTCCCCTTCTTTTTTTTTCTAACTCTTTTTTCCTTTTTTTTCTTTCAACCCAGGCAGATAGACATGCTTTTTCTCCTAAGTAAAACATTACAAACTATAATGCAAGTCAACTTTCAAACCATCCCTTAATCCTATTGGGGTGATAACAAACATCTAGATAATATAACCCTATTCTAAGCCTTCAAAACCATTAATAAATAGGCTAAGTGCTTTACATGTGCAAGAAAGTCAAAGAAAAAATTTTAAATTTACTTGAATCCTGGACATGTTCTCATATTTCACAAAAATTGCACAAATATCATTATCTAGATCACATCATAGGCCATCCTCGTAACACAAATGCAATAGAATCATCATATATCACCCCAAAAAAAAAAAAAAAAAAATCGACACAGCTCAGATTAGAACAGCAAAGCATCCCCTCAAACTTAAATTATATATTGTCCTCAATGTATAAATTAATCAGACTAATGAAGCAAGCTTAAAAACAATGAAAAAGAAATATAAAGGGGAACGATACCACCCTAAAGTGCTAGAGAATCCGAGGTATCAACCTAATCAACTGGGGTGCATGATGGAAGAAATTGTAATTCTTGAGCTCCTACAACAGTCAACCAATGGGAACATGAGATCAACACATAAAATAAAAGGAAAACAAAAAACAAGAAGGAAAAGAAAACTAAAAGGAAAGAAAATAAAGGAAAGAAAATAAAGGAAAGAAGCTTAGGTTGCCTCCCAAGAAGCGCTTATTTAACGTCTCTAGCTAGATAGGGCTTCTTAGGAGGCATATACTATAGACCCTTTAGGTTATCTCTTAAACATGATCCTCTTGTATGTAAACTACATATTGTTCAAAATTACAATAATAACCTTAGATTTTTACGATAATGGATATTATAAATTACAAAAAATAATAAAATAATTATCAAATAATTATTAAATATTAAACTGTTAATTACGAGGTTTTAGAGCATAAATCCTAACAGAGAAAAGATGAGAGGTGATATACTTCAAGTAAGGCACATAATGCCACTAGGCCTAACCAAAGAAGAAAGAGATCTTCACTTCAACAATTGGAGTATTGAGCTTTATAAGAAAGAATAAGTGAAGAAAAAAGCTTCAAGGCAACATGAAGACACTAAATCTCAAAAACTTCAATTTTATGAATTATTTAATTATGTAGGACTTATTTAGGGCATGAGCCTTAAAGTAGTGTACCTCATGTAATTTTTATTGCAACATTCTTTTGGCTTTAATTGTAATACATATTTGTAAGTCCAAGGCTCACGTGTAGGAAGACCATGCACATTAGTTAGATTATTAGTTGTAACTTAGCTTGTTTTAGACAGTGGCAGATCCATGAATTTTATATAGGGGCACAATATACATAAAAATACAATAAAAAGAATCTATAATGAAATTTTAAAAAATATGCATAGCTTCATAAATGAACTAATTTAATATATAATACATTACATTTGTCCTCTACGAGTTTTTTTGTTCTAAAATCGATCCATGATATCTTTATTATCTAACTTGTCAAATAAATCTTTCTCAATATATGCTATGATTAGACAATCACTCATCCATTGATCTCCCATTCGATCACGTAATCGAGTCTTCACAATATTCATGGCAATAAATGTTCTCTCTACATATAGTATTTGCAACAGGTAAAATCAATGCTAATGTAAGCAATCAATAAACTAATGGATAGACCTTATCTCTATTCGACATGACTATTTTTACTGCAAGATCACTGATGCTTTTTAGTTCAACAAACTCAATATTTGAGTGCACATCAATAATGTAATTTTGAAGTTGATCCTCAAGCACAGAGAGTTCAATAGCTGAAAATTCTCTTAGATAAAATTGAGCAAGCCGACTAAGTTTTTGTCTATCAAAAGTAGCAAATGAATTACTCATATTCAAACATGCCAGATAGAGAAGCAATTCAGTACTTATTTCTGTAAAACGATTATTCAACTGTTGAAGTTGCATATCAATGATTGCATATAATACTTCAACTCAATAATGATGCAAATTTGTAATTGGTTGAGATTTTCACCTTTGTCATCCGTGAATCAAAAACATATCATCCATCTTAAGAACTTGAATATCATGGCTATTACAGAAATTAGAAACTACATCCAACAATGAATCTCAACTAGACTCCCTCGTAGTTTGTAGTATTTCCTTACAAATTTTGACTAAATTCATTATATTCATAATGTCCTGATCTTTTCTTTGTAATGCTTGAACAACTCATTTGTGATTCCCAAGATAATTTTCATAAAATGTATATGAAAAATAAAGTCAAATGATTGGATCGAATTGATTAGAGTCTCCAGTTCATATTTTTGTTCTGAATTTGATCCACCTTCTACAATTGTCTCAAGTACATCAACTATTGATGAGAACATTCTAATAAAACTCGTTAAAGGTGTTGCAATGCGATCCCCATCGTGTATCTTTTGGTCTTTTAATCATTATCTCTTGATTTAATCCATGACCACTTGATAGTTCACCATTATTTAAAGCTTCAAAAATTATGTGGCTATGTCTCTCTCATAGAATATCTCGACGTTTTGTTGATGCCCACCACATTTGTAACAATAAAAAAAAAACCCAGTAATTTTCACATGATTTTTTGCAGTAGCCATAAAAGCTAATTGAAGTTGATGAGAAAAACAATAAATGTGAAAAGTACATTCATTTTCTTTCAAAATAAGTGCTTTCAGTCTATTGAATTCACCTTGCATATTACTTGCTCCATTATATCCTTGTCCTCTTAAACTAGCAATACTTAACCCATGTTGAGAAAAAAAAATTCATCAATAGCTTTCTTAAGTGATAAAGCACTTGTATTAGCGACATGTATGATTCCTATAAATCATTCAATCACATGACCTTTATTCACATATTGCAATACAACTGACATTTGCTCCTTTGAAGATATATCTTTGGATTCATCAATCAAGATAGAAAATAGCTTATCACTCATATCTCTTATAACTACATCAACAATTTTTACTGCAATATAATTCACAATATCTTTTTGAATATTGGATGTAATCAATTTCAAATTATCTGGAGAATTTTTCAAAGTCATAGCTTCAATATCCTTGTTGTGGTTGCATAACCTATTGGGAGTGCAACCAAAGTCCCACATCGGCTAGATAAGGGAAAGATCATGGGTTTATAAGTGAGGGACACTATCTCCATTGGTATGAGGCCTTTTGGATAAAACCAAAAACAAAGCCATGAGGGCTTATGCCCAAAGTGGACAATATCATATCAATGTGGAGATTTGTGGAGTGTATGTTGTCCCTAACAAGTTGTATCAGAGCCATGCCCTTGAGCCGTGATCGGTAGAATCCTCGGGTGCCGACAAAGGAGGCGAGCCCCAAAGGCATAGTCATGGTGGAGATCCGTGGTAGAGAGCTCTATCGAATAGGCGGTGTGCTCCGGTAAAGGAGTTGGCCTGGACTGGCAGTGTGCTCCGGTAAAGGAGTTGGCCAGGATAAGAGCTAGACGGATAGATGACTATTTGAGGGGAGGCTCGGTTGGTACTTTATTCTAGGGGAGGATTGTTGGGAGTGCGACCAAAGTCCCACATTGGCTAGATAAGGGAAAGATCATGGGTTTATAAGTAAGGGACATTATCTCCATTGGTATGAGGCCTTTTGGATGAAACCAAAAATAAAGCCATGAGGGCTTATGCCCAAAGTGGACAATATCATACCAATGTGGAGATCTGTCGAGGGTTCGTTGTCCCTAACATAACCATCATAAAAGTTCAAGAAATTACCTTGATATTTTGAATTCTCTGTCTCGTCATGCCCACAAAATGGAAGCCCTTGGCGTAATAATAATCGAACACAATCAGTTGATGACCCCCAATCAAGTTTGATACTCAACTCGTGCTTGATCTAACATCCTATTAATAAATGTCTCAATATGTTACTCTTGTTTCAAAAGAGCCTCACATTTTACCCCAAGCTTGATTGTGTGCACTATTAGGACCACCAACATGAATTTGCAATTTCTCTTTTTTCTTCCAATTAGAAAACCCTTCACTTACAAAACATTCACCTCCTGATTTTTCATTAACTTCTGGTTTGAAAAAATAGCAACATAAAAAAAATGCAACATCCTTTGAAATACTATTTTCTAATCAATTAAAATATTCATTAAACCAAAGTCAACCATGCACAGTCTAAAGAACCTAACCCAAGGTCCACCAGGCCCAGTCTAACAGTCAAACTCAAGCCCACTTGGGGGCCTTGGGGAACTCTATAAATAGAGAACTCCCTCATTCATTTGAGGGTTCAGAAGTTGGAAATCTCAAGAGATAAGACTTAGAGAGAATTCAAAAAATAAAGACCAGAAAACTCTCTAAACTCTTGAAGATCAAATACTCTTTGAACCAAAGCCTTGAAGACCAAAAGACTTTAAAGATTGAGAACAAGCTGTAAAACCCTCGAACAAATCTACATTCGAGAACAAGCTTGAAAGCCCTCGAAATAAATCCACATTCGAGAACAACCTGCAAAAGCCCTCAAGACAAATTCACATTCGAGAACAAACTGCAAAAGCCCTCGAGACAAATTGACATTTGAGAACAAGCTACAAAGCCCTTGAAACAAATTGACGTTCGAGAACAAGCTGCGAAGCCCTCGAGACAAATCCACATTCGAGAATAAGCTGTAAATCCCTTGAGACAAATGTATATTTGAGAGGAAGAATTAGAGGAACAAATTAGAGATTGTACTCCACTACATTCAAATTAATACAAATATAAATTTATTTACACGTGTCTTATTTCTCTTTCTTTGTTGAAATCACGTGTAAACAACGTGAATAGAAAGTAAAAAAATTACTTGCAAATAAAAAAAATAAACGATACTTTTTTGGCTTTTTAATGGAGCTGAAAATTCAACACGTTACTTGTTTTAAGTGAAAAGCTTTCTATATTGAGAAAAAAAAATGAAGACATTTGATGACTGGCACTGTGCTCGATTAAAAAAGTAAACCTACTTGCCTAATTTAAAATTTGGTCATAAGCCCATATACATAAGAAGTGGAAGGAAAGTTGAGGGTGGGGGCCACACACATGAGGATTGGGTTGTTGCACCGCACATGAAAATTAAAAAAAAAACAAAAAGGGCACAAATGATAGCAGAAAATTAAAAAAATTATATACTCCACTAGTTTTGATCCCTAGACTCCGTACTTGGTGCCCCTACCACTATTCTAAAGCTTGTCTTTTATGTTTAATATGAATGTATGTATTAATATTATAAAATCAAATTTATAATTTATATTAAAAATATAAACACTAGATAATTTGAGGGGGCACATGCCCTTTGGCCCTTACGTCCTAGACTTTTAGACACTATTCTAGTTAGGTTAGTTTAGAGTTTGTATTTTGCCTTTAGTTGGATTTTTTTTCCATGGCCATTTAAAAGCCACAATTTGTACATTTGAGAGGTTGGATTTTCTATGGATGAATAATGAAAGAACATTTGTGCCTTTCTCTTTTGCTCCAAACTGTGAGCATGTCTTGTGCATTTTCTTGCTTTAGGTCTTATACGTCCTAGAAACTTTCAAGCTTGATTGGCCCTCAAACTTGTGGAGAATTTCGATGTTGGATTGAGAACAAGTTCTCTGTATTCAAAGCTTTGACCATCAAGGTTAGTCCTTTTCTTCTTCTCGTTGAGTGATTATTTGTATATGTATTATGTGTTATCGTGTATGCTTAGGACATGCTTATTCTTGCAAGGGTTGCTTAAGCCACTTGTGGCAGCGTTGAGTACATCATTTGGTATTAGAGCTTTCTCAGTGCATTTGATTTCATATCATTTGGCATCACAGCTCTCTCGGTGCTTTTGATCTCCTATCATTTGGTAGCAGAGCTTTCTCAATACCTTTGATTTTACATCTAGAGGTTGTTGGTATAACCCGAACTAAGGTCAATAGCTTATAAAAACAAGAAATGTGGGAGGAAAAACACATTTGCAGTTGAGTATGGGCTAGAGACATTAGGTGTAACATGCGGTCGAATATTTTGACTGATGTTTATAGTGTTATGGGTGTCAAGCCCATTTGTTAGATAAACAAGGTTTTTTCTTATGTTTGTGGACCCAAAATGTTGGGTTATATGTTTAGCCCACTTGGGGGTAAACATGTGGGCTTACCTAGAAAGCCTAGGTTTTTTTTAGGGGATAATGACCTAAAAAATGAGGAAAGAAAACAGAAAGAAAGGGACAGAAAACGAAGAGGGAGGAGTACAATTCGATTTTTCAGAGACATGTTCCACAAAGTTGTCAATTGCCGGCGTTTCAGCCGTTGGATCTTGCTGAAATTTGGTCAGCCTATTGATGACACATAGGGTCATGTTTTGAACGGTTGAATCGTCGTTTTATGTCCAGTTTGTTGGTAATATCTGATAGACATAACAGAAAAAAACTTGGTGATATTTTTATCTTTCATCTCTCAATTGTTATTCTCTTATGTATGGAACTGTTGGTGGGTTGTGAACCTTTGTATGAATGATTTGGGTTCTTTTTCCCTCAATTTTATCATAATAAGAGAAGGTGACAAGGGTGGACTCCTCACAAGTATCGTGGTTTTTACTCTTCACATCGAAGAGGTTTTTCATGTATAATTTGTGTGTTGTTTGCATTTAGTCTTCTACAATTTTTGATGGTTTATTGTTGTCATTGCTGGTTGATCGCTTGGAAATTATTTGGTGTATAATTTGTGGTGTATTGGAGTATCATTTTTGGTTGATTGTCTTGGAGGAGATCTTGGCGGGTTTGTTGTTATACTATTTGGGTCCTATCAGTTGGTATCAGAGCCAAAGTTTAATTTGATCATTGTTATAGAGTCTACTAACAGTAGTGGAGGTAATTCAATGGTTAGACTGACATTAACCAATTATTCCACTTGGAGACCGATGATGGAGGATTTGTTGTTTTGCAAAGATTTGTATGATCCAATTGAAACAACCATAGAAGCTGATGGCACCATTGCTAAACCTTCAAAACCAGAGAAAATGGAAGAGAAAGATTGGGCTAAGTTAAAGAGGAAGACTTTGAGGACTATTAGGCAATGGATTGATCTTAGCATTTTCAACCATGTGTTTAAAGAGTCCGACCCATATGATTTGTGGAAGAAATTGGAAGGTCTTTATGACAGGAAGATCGCGCATAATAAAGCTTCATTAATCAAGAGACTTGTTAATTTGAAATTGAAGGGTGGAAAGTCTGTTTCTGAGCATTTGAGTGACTTACAGGATATTATTAACAAGTTGACTACTATGAAGATTGTTTTTTATGATGAATTGCAGGCTTTGTTCTTATTGAGTTCCTTACCAGACATTTGGAAAATCTTGGTTGTGACTATTAGTAACTCTACTCCAGAAGGTGTTCTATCTTTGAATATGATCAAAGAAAGCATGTTCAATGAAGAGATAAGAAGAAAGGATATGGGAGTTGATAATTCAAATGCTCTTCTTGTTGAGAATCGTGGAAGAAGCAAGAGTAAAGGACCCAAAGGTCGTGGTAACTCAAAGGGGAGGTCCAAGTCTAGAGACAAAGAGACTAGGACATGTTATTATTGCAACAAGCCTGGCCATACCAAAAAGTTTTGCTATCATTGGAAGAAAGAACAAGGTATGAAGCAAGACTCACAAAAGGATGGAGATGATAATAATACTGCAGCAACCACTTGTACGAGTGATGGTGATGTCACTTCGATTTGTGAAACTAGTGAGTGTCATCATGTAGAGAGTTCAGACACAAAGTGGCTAGTAGATTCAAGTGCTTCATATCATTGTGTTCCCAAGAAGGAGTACTTCATGAACTATCAATTTGGTGATTTTGGTAGTGTGAAGATGGGAAACAAGAGCTCAGCTAGCATTGTTGGGTTAGGTAATATTCGTGTGAAGACAAGTGTTGGGTGCATGCTTACATTAAAAAATGTGCCCCATATTCCTAATTTACGTCTTAACTTATTGTCTGCAAATGTCCTTGATCAAGAAGGGTTCCAACATACCTTTGGCAACGGTAAGTCGATGACAGTTGCTCGTGGTGAGTTGTGTTGCTCTTTGAATAAAACATACTTGAGGGTATGTTTTAGTGAGCTGAATGCAGTTGAAGAAACACAATTCTCCTAATTTGTGGCATCGAAGGCTAGGACATATGAGTGACAAGGGGATCAAACTGTTTCGCAGATAAATCTCTTATTCTGGTTGATAAAACAGTTTCTCTTGACCCTTGTGATCATTGTTTGGCAAGTAAGCAGCATAGAATTTCTTTTTCTAGAAAGTTCACTAGAAGACAAGAAAAAATGGAGTTAGTTCACTCTGATATTTGTGGTCCTATTGAGGTAGAGTCTCTTGGTGGAAATAGATATTTTGTCACTTTCATAGATGATGCTACTCGAAGAACTTGGGTGTATATGCTGAAGACAAAAAGCCCAGTGTTTGAAATTTTTAGAAAGTTTCATTCAATGATAGAAAGGGAGACTGAAAGAAAGTTCAAGTGTCTTCGATCTGACAATGGTGGTGAGTATACCTCGAATGAGTTCAAGTACTATTGCTCACAACATGGCATTAGACATGAGAAGACAGAGCCCAGCACACCACAACACAATGGAGTTGCTGAAAGGATGAACAGAACCATTGTAGAGAAGGTGAGGTGCATGCTTAGAATGTCTAATCTTCCTAAGACATTTTGGGCTGAAGCAGTGCAATGTGCCGTGTATTTGATTAATCGATCTCTATAAATTTCTCTTGGTCATGACATTCCAGAGAGAGCATGGAAGGGATGTGATCTCACTTATTCGCATTTGATAGTCTTTGGTAGCAAGGCATACATGCATGTGCCTAAAGAACAGAGGTCAAAACTTGATTTGAAGACTAATCCATGTGTATTTGTTGGCTATGGGGATGAAGAGTATGGTTACAGGCTCTACGATCCAGAAAAGAAAAAGGTAGTGAGAAGCAGAGATGTAGTATTCTTTGAGCACGAGAAGGGTGCAGATTTTCTGAGTACAAGGTACACTTCTATTTCAAAATTGTCTTTTGATACTACTAATGGTTCCACTTCTACTCCTATTATTTAGCCTTCAAATGAGAATGTTGAGGATGTACTTGATGATGTACATGATGATGTTGATGAGGTAGAACCTAATGGTAATGTACCAGATCATATTGATAATGATGATCTTGATGAGTCTTCATCTGATGAAGAAATCCATGGGGAAGATGTGCATGATGAAGTGATTCATGAAGAAATTCATGAGCAGGGGGAGCAATATACCCCTCAAGTGGAGGATACAGAGGTTCAAAGGTCCACAAGAGAGCGTAAACCTTCAACAAAGTATCCAAGCTCAGAGTTCATTCTGGTTAGTGAAGTGGAACAGTCCTTTTTCTTGTCACTTTACATTGTTTTGCAGCATGTTCCATGAAAAGAGATACAAGTAATGGAGAAATTGAGGAAAGAAAGAACAAGGGATGCACATGATCAAGTTTGCATTACAAGAGCATCCTTAGATTCGAGGACGAATCTTCTTGAAGAAGGGGAGAATGATATGAATCCTACCATGCCATTCAAGACTATAGAAAAAGCTTTAAAATGAAGTTGAATTAAACGTAGTCAAGTTTCATTTATGACGAACTCAAGATGCATTTAATTTCTTTGATGAAGCTACTTCAAGTGGAGCCTCATTTATACATGGGAGGTTACAAACCTTATGTGGGTTGATTAAAAGATCAATTCTCGGATTTATGGAGTTTTCAATGTAATTTTCAGTTTTAAAGTTTTTTTTTCAATGTTTTAAGTTACAATTTAGCTAGTGGACATTATGGTATTGATGGGCATGAAAGTTACAACTCTTCAATGGACCATAGGTTATTCTAGGGTTGATTTTGAGGCTATATAAAGCCATGTGAGTTGTACTTAAAGAGAGAGACGTGGAAAATGTAGTAAAAAGAGCATTTGTGCTTTCTTTTAGCCTAGAGCTAAGTTTCTTTGCAATTCTATGTAGTTTAGGTTGCATGCTTAGAATCATTCAAGCTTGACTTGATAATTTTTGCTTGTGGAGTGATTCGAATCTCAAACAAGTTTTCTGGCCTTGAGATATTTGATCAACAAGGTAAATTCGTTCTATCTTCTTCCTTGGGATGAAATCATCTTGATTTTGGGGTTTTTGGGTTTTAGATCTAAAGGTCTTGTTTGTTAGCAAGGTTGTTAGATCCAATTTCCTAAGAGTTACTTATCAATGGAGAGCCAGAGAACTATCAAGAGGTCTTGTCTCATAATGAGAAAGACCAGTGGCTTGATGAAATAGAGGAGGGGATGAATTCCTTGAAAAAGAATGAAACCTATGAGCTAGTACAGCCTCCAAAGGGCAAGAAAGTCTTGAGAAACAAATGGGTTTTCAAGTACAAAAAGGATGGTGAGAAGATAGTAAAGCGCAAAGCCAGATTAGTGGTAAAGGGATGCAACTAGAAAAATGGCATTGACTTTGATGAGATATTCTCTCCGGTGGTCAAAATGACATCTATAAAAACAGTGTTGGGTTTAGTAGCAAGTCTTGATCTTGAGTTGGAGTAACTTGATGTAAAAATTGCATTTTTACATTGTGATTTGCATGAAGAGATCTACATGGAGTAACCTGAAGGATTTGAAGGAAAAGGAAAAGATAAACTTGTTTGCAGGTTGAAGAAGAGTCTTTTATGGGCTTAAACAGGCGCCAAAGCAGTGGTACAAGAAATTTGATTCGTTTATGACAAGCAATTATTATAAATGAACTACATCCGATTCTTGTGTGTATTTTAGAAAGTTTCCTGGAGGTAACTTCATCATCCTTCTTTTATATGTAGATGATATGCTAATAGTTGGACAAGATGCATATATGATTCAAAGTTTGAAGAAAGACTTGTCCAAGTCTTTTGACATGAAAGATTTGGGTCTTGCAAAGAAAATTTTAGGCATGGAGATTACTCGTGACAGGAAAGCTGGGAAATTGTGGTTATCCCAGGAGAAGTATATTCAGCGGGTTCTTGGAAGGTTCAATATGAAGCATGCTAAGCCTGTTGATACACCGTTAGCAACTCACTTTAAGCTAGATAAGAGAGTTTGTCCTACAACAGAGAAGGAGAAAGAAGCTATGCCTTATTCTTATGCAGTTGGCTCTCTGATGTATGCTATGGTGTGTACTAGACCTTATATTACACATGCGGTCAGTTTAGTGAGTCGTTTCTTATCCAATCTAGGTAAGGCACACTGGGAAGCAGTGAAGTGGATCTTCAGGTACTTGCGGGGCACCTCCAAATTGAGTTTGTGTTATGGAGGTGATAAACTTATACTTCAAGGCTATACTGATGCAAACATGGCAGGTGATCTTGACAACAGAAAGTCTACCTCAGGTTATGTGTTTACATTTTCAGGGGGAGCCATCACATGGCAATCCAAGCTACAAAAATGTGTAGCATTGTCCACAACTGAGGCATAGTATATTGCAGCAGTGGAAGCAAGCAAGGAGATGCTATGGCTTAAAAAATTCCTTCAAGAGTTGGGTTTGAAGCAAGGTGAGTATGTAGTATTCTGTAATAGTCAAAGTGCTTTGGATTTGAGCAAGAATTTAATGTATCATGCTCGCACCAAACACATTGACATTAGATATCATTGGCTGCGAGATGTGATTGAAGAGAAGAGAATGAAACTGAAGAAAGTCCACACCGACAAGAATAGTGCAGATATGTTAACTAAAGTAGTTCCTGGAAGCAAGGTTGAGCTTTGTAGTAAGCTTGTCGGGATGAGGTTCAAGTGATCATGGATGTGATCATGTCTTCCTCGTAATGGGGCTAGAGGGGGAGATTGTTATGGGTGTCCAGCCCATTTGTTAGACAAACAAAAAATTTTCTTATGTTTGTGGGCCCAAAATGTTGAGTTATATGTTTAGTCCACTGTGGGGTTAAACGTGTGGGCTTACTTAGAAAGCCTAGGATTTTTTTAGGGGATAATGACCTAAAAAAGGAGGAAAGAAAACATAAAGAAATGGACAGAAAACGAAGAGGGAGGAGTACAGTTCGGTTTTTCAAAGACAGCTTCCACAAAGTTGTCAATTGTCGAAGTTCAGCCATTGGATACTGCTGAAATTTGGTCAGCCTATTGATGACACATATGGTCATGTTTTGAACGGTTGGATCGTCGTTTTATGCTCTGGTTTGTTGGTAATCTCTGATAGACAGAACCAAAAAAAACTGGGTGATATTTTTATTTTTCATCTCTCAATTGTTATTCTCTTATGTATAGAACTGTTGGTAGGTTGTGAACCTTTGTATAACTGATTTGGATTCTTTTTCCCTCAATTTTATCACAATAAGAGAATGTGACAAGGGTGGACTCCTCACAAGTCCCGTGGTTTTTACTCTTCACATCGAAGAGGTTTTCCACGTATAATTTGTGTGTTGTTTGCATTTAGTCTTATGCAATTTTTTATGGTTTATTGTTGTCCATTGTTGGTTGATCGCTTGGAAATTATTTGGTGTATAATTGGTGGTGTATTGGAGTATCATTTTTGGTTGATTGTCTTGGAGGAGATCTTGGTGGTTTGTTGTTATACTATTTGGACCCTATCATATAGGAGGTAGATTACCGTTTGGACGAGAAATGCTGGTGTGTATTTGGGTTGAAGAAGACACTAAAGTCGTAGCAAGCAAAAAAAGAAGATTGTGTCATTAATACGTTTGAGGAAGAAGCTTAATACCATAAAAACCTTGATAAGAAAGTGGAGGAAAATCAAAAAAAGGCAGAGAAATTTTTATCTTCTCAACATTCCAAAAATACAACACATAGAGAACAAAAAGAGGTTCAAGGGTTTGTAAAACCCTACAAGTGGTTGACCCATATTGAGCATACAAAAAACCAATATAAAAAAATAGTAATAATAATACAAAATTACATAAAGGAATAAAGGAAAAACATAATTAAACTGATGGTTTAACAGTTTGTGAGTTTTAATTCATCTTATATAATTTGGATTTTGTAATAAAGTGCGGATATTCCTTGGGATTGAGTGAATGATTTCATCTTAAACTTGAAAAAGTACGTGTTGAATAGTGGTTTGATCCTAAATTCGTTAAAAGATCATAATGTTTGATCTTGAACCTATTAAAAATGTTGATATAGGTTGGATCTTAAACTTGCAAAAGAATCAACAAGGGGTTTACCTACAAAAAGAGCAATCAATTGGTTTGATTATCACTTATAAGAGAGCTATCACAACCAAAAAAAAAAAAAAAAAGCCAGTGGAGGAGAGGACAATCAAACATCACCACTGTTTTGGAAAGAAAAGGAAGATACCTAGGGTTTTACCACTTATCTCGATGCTTACACGTGTTTTGGGATACATTATTGAATATATCCCAACAAATTCTTGCGCGGGATAGCCTTAAATTGCGTCAGTAGCACATATACATTACCTCAACGCAAATTGCATCGGGATAAACAAGATATTGGGACGAATTTTCTTGCGTTAGAAAAAATCTCGTTGGCATATCCAAAAATTCTTATAGTGCCAAAAAGAAGTTTTGGAGAGTCGAGATCATTAAACTTTCGTGTCATCTTTCTTCCCTACATTTTTAATTGTTTGCTGCTGAATTATTTTTAGTTTGTTAAATTGCATATTAGCGTCGCTTAGTTATTTCTTAATTTAGTTGAGATTGCATGCCTAGTTAATTAAATTGGAGAAATTTTTTATATATCTTTTGATTTTAAGATAGTTTAAATTGAATTAATTTCAATAAAAATTATGAAAAAAATAATTATTCTAGCTAGCAATCCTATTAACTCAAGGGCGGATGGTAAGAGGGACTAGGGGGGCCATGGTAGCTACCCAAAATTTTGGAATTTGTGTATTTTTTATATAGAAAAGTGGACCCCATAATATATTTTAATATTATTCATGCCATGAATTTAAGATGGTGGTCCCCCCCAATTTTTTTTTAATATTTTTTTTATATATAGAGCAACATTGTGTGGTCCCTACACAAACTTTTTCTTCTTATTATTATTATTTTATATATATGTTGTACTCCAAATTTGTCATACATTTTTTTAATGGAAATAACTTCATTTAATTACCAAAATGAGGAGCCAACACATTTTTTTATGATTTCATTTATGAGTCATCTAGAAAAGTTGAAAGTCAATGAAAAGGACACAATTTTTCATAAGTCATCTAGAAAAGTTGAAAAGTTAATAAAAATGACACAAATTTTCATAACTTCATTTATAAGTCATCTAGAAAAGTTGAAAAATCATGAAAAATGACACAATCTTTCATGGCTTCATTTATAAGCCATGTAGAAAAGTTGAAAAGCCATTGTTGGAATATAAATTTTGGCCAATCAAAAATTGCAATGTCATTAATTTAAATTAGTGGCAAAATTATTTATTTAATTAGGGATTATTTAAATTTGCAAGTATCCCTAAATTAAATTAAAGTAAATCTCAATATGCAATTGAGTTATATGAAATTTGGGCCAATTTTAGACTAAGCCTAAATATGAGGCCTTAATCCAGCAAAGTCTAGCCCCAAAGTCCCAGTCACAAGGCTAGGCCCAAGGTTAATCGGGCTCAGTCTAAGGACCAGGCCCAAAGTCCACTAGGCCCAACCCAATAGTCAGGCCCAAGCCCACTTGGGGGCCTCGGGGAACTCTATAAATAGAGAGCTCCCTCCTCCATTTTGGAGGTTCAGAAATTTGAGATCTCAGAGAGAATTCATAAACAAAAGCTAGAAAACTCCTTGAGCTCTTGAAGATCAAACACCTCCTAAACAAAGAACACTTCCTCGAAGATCAAGAACACTTCTTCGAGATCCCAAGAATCCATTGAAGTTTCAATCTCGAGAATAAGCTCTACAGCCCTCGAGTGAAACATACAAGCAAGAGAGAGAATCAGAGGATCAAGTACTAGAGATTGTATTCCACTACATTCAAAGTTATACAAATACAGAGTTTCATTTGCACGTGTTCTTATTTCTTCACTGAAATTTACGTGCGAACAAATTGGCACGCCCAGTGGGACAATATCTACCTCTCATCTCTTTCTCTTCAAAATAAAGCAATGGCACCCAAGAAAGTTGCATCGAAGGTTACTGCTTCAAGTGATGCATACACGGGACCAATTACTCGCAGTCGGTCTCAAGGGGTTGAAATAAACGAAGATTGAACCCCTGACACAATTGCAAGTAGAATTGTCAAACTGATCGAGGAATCTTCTAAGGATAAGGTTGTTGTCAAAGACAACCCGCTATTCGATCAATCCACTCCCGCTGTCAGTTAATCGAAGACGACGTCAAATCCAAATGTGATGTCTGTAATGATGGCCGATGTAGACTCCGATGAAAGGATGGCGAAGATGGAAAGGAAGATCAACCTTCTGGTGAAGGCAGTCGAAGAAAGAGACCAAGAGATTGCCTATCTAAAAAATCAAATGCAAAATCAAGAAGTTGCTAAGTCGAGTTAGACCCCTGCTGTGAAGAAGACTTACAAGGGGAAGACTGTTGTCCAGGAAGATCAGCCACAAAACTCGGCTTCGGTTGCTTCTTTGTATGTCCAGCAGCTGCAGGATATGATTATGAGCTCCATTAGAGCTCAATATGGTGGACCCACTCAAAATTCTCTCATGTACTCTAAACCGTACACTAAGAGAATTGACAACTTAAGGATGCATGTGGGGTACCAGCCTCCAAAATTCCAGCAGTTCGATGGGAAGGGTAATCCTAAGCAGCATGTCGCTCACTTTGTTGAGACATGCGAGAATGCTGGAACTCGCGGAGACCTTCTGGTCAAGCAGTTCGTCCGCACCTTGAAAGGAAATGCCTTCGACTGGTATACTGACCTTGAACCTGAGACGATCAATAGTTAGGAACAGTTTGAAAGAGAGTTCCTTAATCGCTTCTACAGTACGAGGCGAACTGTCAGTATGATGGAGCTCACCAATACGAAGCAGCGAAAAGGCGAGCCTGTCGTCGACTACATCAATCGCTGGAGAGCTCTAAGTCTTGACTGCAAAGACCGTCTCACCGAACTATCTGTTGTAGAGAAGTGCATCCAAGGTATGCAATGGGGATTGCTTTACATCTTACAGGGCATAAAACCCCGCAGCTTTGAAGAGTTAGCAACTCGCGCTTATGACATGGAGCTAAGCATTGCTGCTAGAGGAAGTAAAGACATTTTAGTCCCCGAGGTGAAAAGGAAAAGCACTGAAAAAGTTTCAAAGGGTGCTACTGCCAAACAATCTATGGTCGTCAACACGATCCCTTTAAAGTTTACTTTGAAAGGAAAAGAAATCAAGACGGAGCAACAACCAGATGGAGGCGAGAGACGTCGCCTAACTTTGAAAGAGAGGCAAGAAAAGGTTTATCCATTTCCAGACTCAGATGTTCCAGACATGCTGGAACAATTGCTGGAAAAACAACTTATTCAGCTGTCTGAATGCAAACGACCGGAGGAGTTAGGAAAAGTAAATGATCCTAACTATTGCAAATACCACTGAGTCATTAGTCACCCCGTCGAGAAATGTTTCGTGCTGAAAGGGGTGATTATGAGATTAGCCCGTGAAAAGAAAATTGAATTAGATCTGGATGAAGTGGCTCAAGCAAATCATGCGGCTGTAATGACTCATCCTAGGGTTCAACCATTTATGAGGAAAAAGAAGTCCTAATTCAATTCGGATCCTTTGAACCTATCGTTGTCTGATCAAGGGAGGAAGCCCCGAGCAAGAACTATCAAAATAAAGACTTCCAAAAGAAAGTCGTTCAAAGAAAGAATGAACAAACTAAAGATGAAGACGAAGGTTGGACTGTTGTGATTCGTCGCAAGAAGTGACAACAAAGTTATGCTCGAAAGGAGTCTCGGCTATTTCGAGAGCATAAGAGAAAAAGGAAGTTACAGAAGAAGAAAGGAAAAAAGACTAAGGAAGCCCGACTGCGTTGTGGAGGAAGACGAAGACCTCTTTCGTCCTCGTCAACTAGTGACTTTACAGGAATTCTTTCCAAAGAATTTTCTAAGTAATGGCCAAGAAGAAGGGCTTGACGTGGTTGCATGCCATGTTGTCAGCGCAAGCGAGGATCCCTCAAGCTCGTCTGAGGTGACAACTGAGCTAGAAAACTTATCATCTTTTAGTATAGAGGACCTGTTGTCACTTCCTCAGGTAGCTAAAAGCGCTCTTATTGAGGCGCTGATAGACTCGGACAGCACAAGTGCTCCAACCTCTACGGTGCGTACATGCACGTCGTGTTGTATGTCAATCAACTTTACGGATGAAGACCTGCTGCTGGGGTTGAAGCCTCACAATAGACCACTGATTGTCTCAGGGTACATTCGAGAGCAAAGAGTTGGTCGAATCCTTATCGACGATGGATCAGTTGTCAACGTAATGCCTAAGTCGACAATGAAGCAGTTAGGCATCTTGATGGAAGAACTGTCAAACAGCAAGCTGGTGATCCAAGTCTTCAACCAAGGAGGGCAACGAGCAATTGGCATGGTACGCTTAGAGCTCATCATTGGGGATCTAAAGGCTGATACTCTGTTTCACGTCATAGACTCCAAGACTACTTACAAGTTATTATTGGGTCGTCCTTGGATTCATGGAAATGGGGTTGTGACTTCTACTTTGCATCAGTGCTTTAAGTTTTACCAGGATGGCATCAAGAAGGTGGAAGTAGACACTAATCCATTTTCAGAAGTCGAGGCCCATTTTGCTGATGCAAAGTTCTATATGAAGGGTGACGGCATAGGAGAAATTGTACCAGCCAAGATCCCTTTGATCAAAAGTGGTAGTGAATCAAAGTCAAAACCACAAATGGACGTGAGAAAAGAAAATGTCGACGAGACGGACGAGCCCTCCCCAAAAAGAAGGGAAGCCTCTACGAGCTCTGCAAAGTCCAAGGTTTTGAAAGATGAGCAAACTTCAAGTGTTCCTGTCTTACGTTATGTCCCCTTGTCGCGACTTAAGAAGGGCAAATCACCTTTTGCTGAATGTTCAAGGAATTTGAGAGTTGGGGATATTGAAATCTTAAAAGAAAACTTTGTCACGCCTCTCACGAAGATAACAAAGCAGGAGGTTAAGAAACCTCTAGATGACCAAGCGAAGACATTTCTGCCTGAAAGACGAACGAGTGACGGATTCGATCCGAAGGCATATAAACTCTTAGCAAAGCAGGCTATGATTTTATGACTCACACCGAGTTTAAAAGTCTAAAAATCTTCGATTAAAGACCCGAGCTTTCTTCAACACAGAAGAAACTTCTAAAAGAAGGCTACGCTCTACCATTGTTAAAGAAAGGACTTGGATACAAGTCCCCTGAGCCAATTCGCATAACGAGAAAAGGGAAGGCGAAGGTGGCAGACGCAAATCATATAACAGTAGAGGAGGTCGACGATTCAAATGTAAAGGAAGACGTCAGTCGAAGGACTTCTGTTTTTAGACGTGTCGGGCCATCAGTAGTGCAACCTTCAGCTTTTCAGCGATTAAGCATGGCTCCAATAGAGGGAGAGGGGCCACCTCCCACCTCTGGTTCCACTCGGCTTTTGGCCCTCTAGAGGATAAGTATGTCTGCTAAGGAAGAAGAAAATGCTTCATCAGCTCCAACTTCTAATTCTACTCGACCTTCAGTCCTTCAAAGGTTAAGTATGCCCACAGGAGAAAGAGAGAGTTCCTCATCGATTCCAACTTTGGCACGACCATCAACTTTTTGAAGTTTAGGTGTGCCCACAACGGAGAAGGAAAATGTACTTTCAACCTTAACCGTGACGCAACCATCAGCTTTTCAAAGGCTAAGTGTAACCACGTCAAGATGTGGGGACCCACCATTGTCAGTCTTTGACTGGCTTCAACATGATTGCCCGGTGGAAACCTCGAAAGATAAGTCCTTTGTTGAAACGAAGAATGATGGAGAAATTCGTAGTGCCTTTCCTTCTCGAATGAAGAGAAAAACCTTTGTTGCAGTCAACGCAGAAGATTCGTTAAGGGTAAAGCGACGGGATGTCTTCATCACCAATCCCTCAAGAGAGGATTTGGAACAAGAGGAAGGTGAGACATCCTATCACCATATCACTGTTGAAGAAGAAACAGAGTCTGAAATGTTCGAAGAAGATGCAGACGAGGCACCATTTCTGCTTGAAGATGGCAACCAATCTACGGTAGACGAGCTTAAAGAGGTGAACCTGGGTACACCAGAAGAGTTGCGTCCAACTTTTATAAGTGCATCGCTTACTTGTGAGGAAGAAGGCAAATATATGAGCTTGCTCACTTCGTATAAAGATGCCTTTGCTTGGTCGTATAAAGAGATGCCTGGACTTGATCCAAAAGTAGTTGTCCATCATCTCGCCATCAAACAGGGGTATAGACCAGTCAAGCAAGCTCAACGCCGCTTTCGACCAGAGCTGATTCCCCAAATTGAAGCAGAGGTCAATAAGCTGATTGAAGCAGGGTTTATCCGCAAGGTAAAATATCCGACGTGGATAACCAACATCATTCCTATTAGAGAGAAGAATGGACAACTTCGCGTCTGTGTTGACTTTCGCGATTTGAATAACGTATGTCCAAAAGACGACTTCCCTTTGCCCATCACTGAGATCATGGTCGATGCCACTACTGAACATGAAGCCCTATCATTTATGGATGGATCATCAGGATATAACCAAATTCGAATGGCTCTTGCAGATGAAGAAATGACAGCCTTTCGAACTCCAAAAGGGATATATTGTTACAAGGTAATGCCCTTTGGACTAAAGAACGTTGGTGCCACCTATCAACGTGCCATGCAAAAGATTTTCGATGATATGTTGCATAAACATGTCGAGTGCTATGTTGATGATCTTGTCACCAAGTCCAAGAAAAGACAAGATCATTTAGAAGATCTAAAAGTGGTATTTGATCGACTAAGGAAGTATCAGTTGAAGATTAACCCTCTCAAGTGTGCATTTGGTGTCACCTCGGGAAAGTTCCTCAGATTTGTGGTGAGACATCAAGGGATCAAAATAGACCAATCAAAGATTGGCGCCATTCAAAAAATGCCAAGGCCAAGAAACCTCCACGAGTTGAGAAGCCTTCAGGGTCGTTTGGCCTATATTCGGAGATTCATCTCCAATTTAGTCGGTCGATGTCAGCCTTTTCAAAGATTAATGAAGAAATGAGAAGACTTTGAATGGGATGAAGCTTGTCAAAACGCTTTTGAAAGCATTAAAAAGTACTTGCTTAATCCCCCTGTTTTAGGTGCCCCTGTAACAGGAAAACCGTTGATATTGTACATCGCTGCGCAGGAAAGGTCACTTGGAGCGTTGTTAGCACAGGAAGGAGAAAAAGGGAAAGAACGAGCCCTTTATTACTTGAGCAGGACTCTGAATGGAGCTGAAGTAATTACTCTCCAATTGAAAAGATGTGTCTTGCTCTTTTCTTCGCTATTGACAAACTAAGGCACTACATGCAAGCCTTCACAGTGCACCTAATGGCGAAAGCTGACCTTATAAAGTACATCTTGTCAAGACCAATTATTTCTAGACGTTTAGCCAAATAGGCAATCTTACTCCAGCAATATGACATTGTCTATGTACCTCAAAAGGCGGTAAAATGACAAGCATTGGCATATTTCTTGGAAAACCACCCAATTCCATCAAACTGGAAATTATGCGAGGATTTTCCTGACGAAGAAGTCTTCTATGTGGAAATCACGGAGCCTTGGACCATGTATTTTGATGGTGCAGCACGAAGAAATGGAGCAGGGGGAGGCATTGTCTTTATCTCGCCTGAAAAACACATGCTCCCTTATAGCTTCACACTCTGTGAGTTATGCTCGAACAACGTTGCTGAATACCAAGCGCTAATAATTGGCCTTCAAATGGCTATAGAGATCGACATAACGTACATAGAAATCTATGGCGATTCAAAGTTGATTATTAGTTAACTCTTGCTTGAGTATGATGTGAAGCATGAGGACTTGAAGCCTTATTTCAACTATGCAAGGCAGCTAATGGGAAAGTTTGATAGCATTATGCTGGAGCATGTTCCATCAGAAAATAAGAAGACAGATGCGCTAGCAAATTTGGCCACCGCCCTAACGATCTCAGATGATGTGACTATAAACATCTCACTTTGTTAGAAATGGATCGTGCCACCGGCCGATGGTGAACATCAAGAAGCAAAAATGATCTCTGTCTACGCCGCTGAAAAGGAAGACTGGCGACAGTCTGTTATAGAATACCTTCAGCATGGGAAGCTTCCCACAGATCAGCGACGTAAGGCTGATGTACGAAGAAGAGCCTCCCGATTCATCTATTACAAGGAGACTCTTTATCGTCGTTCTTATGAAGGACTGTTCCTTCGATGCCTTGGAAAAGAAGAGTCGATCAAGGCACTAGAGGAGGCGCATTCAGGCGTTTGCGGTGCTCATCAGTCATGTCCAAAACTTCATTTCCAGTTAAAAAGGATGGGCTATTACTGGCCCACGATGATCCATGATTCGATGGAGTATGCAAAGAAGTGTGAAGCTTGTCAGTTTCACACAAACTTCATACATCAACCGCCAGAACCTCTCCATCTAACTATTGCTTCATGGCCTTTTGAAGCTTGGAGGCTCGATCTTGTTGGTCCAATAACACCTAAGTCATCAGCAGGACATTTCTATATTCTGGAAACAACAGACTACTTTTTGAGATGGGTCGAGGCAATCGCATTAAGAGAAGCCAAGAAAGAAAATGTTGTGGACTTCATCTGAACTCATTATCTACCGCTATGGCATTCCACACTGTATTGTGACGGATAATGGAAGACAGTTTTCCAACAGCTTAATGGACAAGTTGTGTGGGAAGTTCAAGTTCAAGCAGTACAAGTCATCCATGTACAATCTCGCAGCAAATGGCCTCGCAAAGGCATTCAACAAGACATTGTGCAACTTGTTGAAAAAAGTAGTCTCTAAGACAAAAAGAGACTGGCAGGAAAGGATTGGTGAAGCGTTATGGGCCTACCGAACTACGTACCGCACTCCTATAGGGGTCATGCCTTATTCCCTCATCTATGGGATGAAGGCTGTGCTCCCATTAGAAAGATAAATTCCATCACTCATAATGGTTGTACAATAAGGGTTGACTGCAAAAGACAATGCAAAACTGCGTCTACAAGAGCTAGAAGCGCTGGATGAAAGAAGACTAGATGCTCAACAGGCATTGGAATGTTACCAAGCACGAATGACCAAAGCCTTCGATAAAAATCTCAAGCCTCGGTCATTTCAAGTTGGTGATCTAGTACTTGATGTCCGAAGACCTATCATCACAACGCGACATACAGGAAACAAGTTAACACCTAAATGGGATGGACCCTACATCGTCAAAGAAGTCTACACTAATGGAGCATACAAAATCGTGGATAAAGACGGCTTGAGGATCGGTCCTATCAATGGAAAGTTTCTTAAAAAGTTTTATGCATAAGATGTAAACACTCCTAATCGTAAGAGTATAGACTACATGATGCTCCTAGCCCACATGAGCTTAAAAGGTGAACGGCCCTAATAAAAAAATGTATTCATTTGAACTACGTTATGACTTGATCCCTTCCACTCAAAGGGTACGTAGGCAGCGTAAAGAAAAAAAAACTTGAAGTTCAATCTCTTAAAAAAAAAAAAGCATTTCCTCCCCCATGAAGCAAGACGATGAGTTGGATGCATACGATAGAGTTTTATTCTCTTCAAGTTGGTTCATTGCTCACCTTCTTAAGGTTCAAGCATCTTCATTTGCTGCAAGTTACGGGTTTGCATTTTGTTCATTTAAGTTCGACTGTTTCCATTTGTCAAATTTAAAGTTTGTTCAGAGGGATTCGGTGCCATTTCATCTTCAAGATTAAAGGCTTTGTACCTTTTCATTGCAAAGAAAATATGAATTCTAATCTTGGACTACAAGAAAAAAATGATCATCCCTGGTCACTATGAACTCCTAAGATGAATCGTAGGGAGAAAAAGTTCGGGAGTTGACCACCCTTATATTTGCTTTACAAACTTCACAGGGGGCATCCCAATATTAAAAAAAAAAAGATTTACAAAAGAGATTATATCTTGATCTTTCTAGATGGTAAATAAGAGGTATTTGGAGAAATAGTGGGATAAAGTTCCCTGAAAAAAAAAAAGGAAAAAAAGTTAACAAGAGAAATTTGCAAAAAAAAAAAGGGTTAAAAAAGGTGCAAAAAGAAAATGCTGAAGCCAAAGAAAGACCACGGTTTGGTCTTTCAAAGGTAAAACAAGACCGCCCTCAACTCCACCTGAGTTAGGGTCGGGTCTTCCAAAGGTAAAACAAGACTGCCCTCAACTCCACTTGAGTTAGGGTCGGGTCTTCCAAAGGTAAAACAAGACTGCCCTCAACTCCACCTGAGATAGGGTCAGGTCTTCCAAAGGTAAAACAAGACTGCCCTCAACTCCACCTGAGTTAAGGTCGGGTCTTCCAAAGGTAAAACAAGATGAAAGGTGAACCATCCTTAATTCCACCTGAATTAGGGGTTGGTCACCTTCAAAGTTGAAGAAGACATCTCAAAGTTGAAGAATACATCTTAGCTACAAGCAAGAATTAAAAAAAAAAAACAATAAGGCATCTATATTGTCTAAAAAAATTACCTACCTATTTACCTTTTGGTAGATGAATGTATTTTTGGCTGCAGTAGAAATATTTGCAAGTCTTGCAAATTTTTTTTAAAAAAATAAAAAGTGGAAAAAGAAAAACGGAAAAAAAAAAAGAAGAAAAAAATTGGGACTTACCTATTCCTCATTCCTAAGTGTGAAGCTCTACTCCCTCTTTGTTGATGTAATTGATGGAAGACCCATCTCCTCTATTTATAGTGGAAGAAAAGATAAAATCACATCTAATTTGTATTCAAAAATAACGCCAAGAAGATCAAATCAAAACCAATTTGAATCCAAAGATCATATAAGATTCAAACTTTGGGATATTAAAGTTCGAATTTTGGGATGAGTTGACTACAAACTCAAATCCAAGTTCTATTCCAAAATTCAAATCGAAATCGGGCAAGATATCATCTCAATTTAAATTTTGTCATATCTAATCTCAAATTTAAAATTGACTGCAAGCCAAATTAAAATTCTATTCCAAATCCAAAATTTAAATTTGGTAGAATTTTATCTAAAAAAAAAAAAAGAAAAATTTGGGCATAATCCAAATTTTATCCCAAATCAAAATTTGATTAAAGTCCCAATTCAAGTTATATTCCAATTCCAAAATTTAATTGGGTAGACTTTTATCTCAAAAAGTGAAATTTGGGCATAATCCAAATTTTATCCCAAATCAAAATTTGATTAAAATCCAAATTCAAGTTCTATTCCAATTTCAAAATATAATTGGGTAGACTTTTATCTCAAAAAAGTGAAATTTGGGCATAATCCAAATTTTATCCCAAATCAAAATTTGATTAAAGTCCAAATTCAAGTTCTATTCCAATTCCAAAATATAATTGGGTACACTTTTATCTTAAAAAAGTGAAACTTGGGCACTCCAAATTCAAGCTTCAAATCAAATTTCATTGGTAGATTCTAAACTATGCCCTATATAAAACAAAGGGTAGAATTTGAATACCACTTGAAATTCAAATAAAATTCAAATTAGAATTAAGGTAGACATTAATTTTACCAACATTCAAATTAAAGTTCGCTGCCAAATAAGAAAATCAAAATTATGACCCAAATTCATATTTTGATGAATTGGCACATCAAATGGAGTCCAAGTTAAGGGTAAATACCTTAAATTTTGATTCCAAATTATCTTTTTCGAGATTCACTCACACATACTAGTGCATATATCTCGAAAAGAGGGCATTTGTTGGAATAGAAATTTTGGCCAATAAAAAATTGTCATGTCATTAATTTAAATTAGTGGCAAAATTATTTATTTAATTAGGGATTATTTAAATTTGCAAGTATCCCTAAATTAAATTAAAGTAAATCTCAATATGCAATTGAGTTATATGAAATTTGGGCCAATTTTAGACTAAGCCCAAATAGGAGGCCTTAATCCAGCAAAGTCTAGCCCCAAATTCAATAAGTCCCAACTCACAAGGCTAGGCCCAAGGTTAATCAGGCTCAGTCTAAGGACCAGGCCCAAAGTCTACTAGGCCCAATCCAATAGTCAGGCCCAAGCCCACTTGGGGGCCTTGGGGAACTCTATAAATAGAGAGCTCCCTCCTCCATTTTGGAGGTTCAGAAATTTGAGATCTCAGAAATAATTCATAAACAAAAGCTAGAAAACTCCTTGAGTTCTTGAATATCAAACACCTCCTGAACAAAGAACACTTCCTCGAAGATCAAGAACACTTCTTCGAGACCCCAAGAATCCATTGAAGCTTCAATCTCTAGAATAAGCTCTACAGCCCTCGAGTGAAACATACAAGCAAGAGAGAAAATTAGAGGATCAAGTACTAGAGATTGTATTCCACATTCAAAGTTATACAAATACAAAGTTTCATTTGTACGTGTTCTTATTTCTTCACTGAAATTTACGTGCGAACAACCATAAAATAAGGGCTTGATCTAGAACCTTCTACAACCAAAAGATGAGCAATTCAATTTACTATTTAACCTTTCTTTTGACATGAACAAACTATATTGAATACAAAACTTTGTGGAGAACCATCAACCATTACAATCGGCGAGGGATGAGAATTTCAAACTACTATGGCTTAGTTAATCTGCTTCAGGTAATGCCAAAATTGGAATACATATTAGCTTCCATATTTATTATTATTTTAAAAAAAAAAGATTTCATATTCTTGTTTTATATGTGTTAGCTTGTTGTGTTGTTTTATTTGTTATTTACTGACAACTTCAATTAAATTGGATGAACTTATATTTTGGTGCATATTTGGTTAGTTTAATTTTTTTTTGCTTTAATTGTTGTTTTACATTTAAATTTTGTCATATTTTAGTTACTAAATGATGAATATATTTATAATATTTTATCTTAAATTCGCAGATTCTAAATATTGAAATCATATTGAATATTTGAACAATGGGGAAGCCACAAAAAACTATTGATACCTTTATCAAGAGAAAGAATGTCGATAGCTTAGATATATCTACACATCCTACATCTAGTTCTATTGATTCAATTCATGATGAGCAACAACCTTCAAAAATTTCTAGAACAGAACATGAAGAATTTCAGGAATCTAATAAGCCTTTAGAAAGGGATCCCGATTTACGACGTCAAATATGGGAATATCCTATGAATTTATGTGATGAAATTCGACGAGCTTATATTAAGCAAGTTATTCTTTCTGATTACCCACGTTCTGATTCAGAAAAACATCTTAGAATGTTTCAACCTACTTGGTTTAAATTATTTCATTGGCTAGAATAGTCTCAGACAAAAGATGTTGCATTTTGTCTTCCATGCTTTCTTTTTTCTAAGAAACCACTAGGACGTCCTAGATCAAGTGCATTTACTATTGAAGGATTTCGAAATTGGAAGAAAGTTAATGATGGTAAGAGATGTGCTTTTCTTAATCATGTTGGTGATGATCCTTGTTCACCTCATAATGTTGCCGTACAATCATGTGATGATCTTATGAACCAAACCATCGATAAAGTGATGATGCCCAAACATCTGAGCAGATTTCTAATAATTGACTACGACTTAAAACCTCGATCGATTCAATTAGATGGTTAACATTACAAGGTTGTTCTTATAGAGGTCATGATGAAAGCCAAAGTTCAAGAAATCGAGGAAATTTTATTGAGATTATGAAACTCTTACCAACATATAATGAGCAAGTTGCTAAAGTTGTTTTAGAGAATGCTCCAGGCAATGCAAAATATATTGCACCAAGTATTCAGAAGGAGATTTTACACATTCTTTCAAATAAAGTGAAAGATAAGATTCATAAAGATTTGGGGGATGCAAAGTTTTGTATTATTGTGGATGAGGCACAGGACGAGTCAAGAAGAAAACAAGTAGCTCTTGTTTTAAGATTCTTTGATATTGATGGTTATATTCGAGAGTGGTTTTTTAGTCTTTTTCTTGTTAATGATACTGCAGCAATGACTTTAAAAGAAGAGTTATAATTTGTTCTTACTCATTACAATCTTAAAATCAGTGATATTCGAGGTCAAGGATATGATAGTGCAAGTAATATGCAAGGTGAATGGAATGGTTTACAAGCATTATTTCTTCAAGAATGCCCAAGTGCATATTATATATATTGTTTTGCTCATCGATTACAGCTAGCACTAGTAGATATTATTCATGTTCATCAATTTTTTTCAAAATTAGTATTTTCCATCAATATCATCACAGCCTCGTGCAAACGAAATAGTGAATTAAAACTTGCTCAAGCCACTGAAATTGCCCAACGAATAGATATGGATGAGCTTGAAACTGGTAGAGGAGCCAACCAAGCTGGTAATTTACAAAGACCTGGAGATACTCGTTGGGGCTCTCATTTTCACTCTATTTGTAGTTTGATAAGAATGTTTGGTGCAACTTGTTCAGTACTACAAAAAATCATTGATGAAGGATCTACTTATTCTCAACGTGGGGATGTTGATGTTGAGTACAAAGATATCATATCTTCTGAGTTTGAACTTATTTTACATTTAATGAAACAAGTTATGGGAATTACAAATATTCTTTGTCAAGCTTTATAGAAAAAATCTCAAGGCATCTTAAGTGCTATTCAGTTAGTTTCAACTACAAAGGATTTGATTCAGAAATTGAGAGAAGAAGGTTGGAATGCGCTACTTGAAAGTGTGAAGTTGTTTTGTGATAAATATGAAATTGAAGTCCCTGATATGAGTGCTCAGTATATTAAAGGTCAAGGTAGACTTGGTCAACAACAAGCTCGTGTTACTATTGAGCATCATTATCGAATCGACATATTCACTGCAACAATTGATTCTCAATTGTATGAACTAAACAATAGATTCAATTGAAAAACAATGGAACTTCTCATACTCAACTCATCATTGGATCCAAAAGAAAATTATAAAGCATTCAATATTGATTCTATTTGTAAGCTTGCATAGAAGATACCTATATCAACAGCAACTACCGAATGAGCATTTTCTGCAATGAGAATTGTGAAAACAAGGCTTCGAAATAAAATGGAAGATGAGTTTCTTGCAGATTACTTGAGTGTCTACATTGAAAGAGAAAATTTTGAGACTTTTAGTTCGGAGTCGATTATAGATGATTTTTACTCTATGAAAGAACGTCAAGCACAACTTTAGTTAGTATTATAATTATTTTTATTTGAAATTTTGATTAACTTTGTTTCTTTTTTTTCTTTTTTTTTTTGAATACAATAGGAGTTGGAGAGATTCGAACCACAGACATCATGGTCGTTAACACATTCAATATGCCAGTTGAGCTATGCTCTCTTTGGCATTAACTTTATTTCTTGTATCTTCAATACATTGAAATCGTTTTTGTCTATTTATTAATACTTAATGTTAATTTTTGGCCCCCCAACCTATATGGTCTAGATCCGCCCCTATATTAACCCATTAGTGCTATTATACGATTCTATAAAAAAATATCATTCAACCCAACCTGTGAACACCTCTACTACTTAATGAGGGGAGAGTTTTAGTTTCAAGTTTTTGTCCATTTTGATTTAGAGAAAAATTTGAAAGTATTATTACCAAAATAGATAAGCTAAAAATACAATGATCAAAATGGTGTTTTAAAAGTAAAATGACCAAAATAGACCAAACCTAAAAAATATAATGACCAAAAATAGGAATTAGATCTTTTTATTATTGTTTTATTTATACATTCACCTCAATTTCTTTTTTTCTTTTTTTTATTTTTAACTTTTGGTCCAAACTAGAGATCGAATCAAACCTAACAGTTTTTTAGAAGCATAAACCGAGGAAATTGAAATTTTCAAAAAAATATTAGTCCGAATCGATTCTTTTGGCTTGATTCAATTCGGTTTGCAAGTTTGAAGTCAAATTCTACCCACCCCAAGAGAACTAATTTCCACAAATTACCCCAAAAAATAGTTTTCGAAACGATTTTGAAATGAAGAGCAAATAAACTGTTTTTTTTTTTTAATTTCTGTAGAAATTTTCTACTAACTTTTTCTGCCACGAAACTCGAAAAAGATCAAATCATATATCCAAGAAAAAAGGGCAGACACCAACTTTTGACCTTTTTACAACAGCATTCATACAAAAACCTAGTAAAAAACAAAAAAACAACAGCCACCACTGTTTTCTTTTTCTTTTTCTGGGGAAACAAACAGAAAGCAAAACAAAATGTTGTCAATCCCAGTACAAGTTGTAACTTGTCGGTCCATTTTACACATATATATAATATATATATATATAAGTCCTCTAAATTCCACACAGCTAAAACAAAACAATTACCAGAATTATAATAATTCAAATCTGGAGTGGGTACAAAGAGTAATGATATTGGCGGTGGTGGGTGGATGGTGACGTTGATTCTTTCTCCCTCTCTTTCTCTTTTCCCATTTGCCTTTTTTTTCTTTTTTCTTTTTTGATGGTTTAGTAACTGTGGTTTAGTTTAGAATTAACCATTGTGGTCAATGATTAGGATTTAGCTTGAGGAGTTTCTCACCGAACAGGCAACCACTTGAGCCCACTGTCTCAGCTTTGTCTTCACCGCTTGTGGATTTTCTCCTTTTGTTTCCATCATTTTCCCAACAGCCAAACACAAAATATTAGGATTCATTTTTTCAAAAATTAAACACACACCCAGCTTCAAACACAATGTCAAACAAATACCTTAAATTACAAATTTTATTGGTATCGCATTAATTTCAATTGTTGATTCTCTCAAAAAAAAAAAAAAAAAATTTAAATTGTTGAATTATAAAATTGCAGTTTGAGAAGAATCTAATAAATTTTAGTTTCAATCTTATTTTGTTACTACTAGCTTTAAGAATGTTCATTTTAGTTTCTCTAATGTGACCACTTTAGGTTGTTTATTTTCTTTTTCTAAATTTTTCAATCCTAATTTCACCAAACACTATACCCTATAAATTTTGTTGAAATATTGCCACGGCTCCATAAATGGTACCTTACTTTTAACTTTTCGTACAGAAGGTAATAATGAGTAATTCCATTAATTTATAGAAAAAAATTATTAAAATGTTAAATTATCAAAAATATCTCTTAAATATGATTTTGGTTTCAATTATACTCTTGAACTTTGAAAAGTTTCATTTTAATCCTTGAATTTTGAAGTTTGTTTCAAAACAATCTCTTAAAGGTTTTTTTCATTAAATTCATGGACGAAAAATGATGTTTTTGCATTTGTATTGTTGCTTATATGAACATATACGTTGAAAAAAAATCAAAACATATACAAATACGTCATTTTTCGTCCATAATTTAATAGAAAAAATTTTGAAGGATTGTTTTGAAACAAACTTCAAAGTTCATGAGTTAAAATGAAACTTTTCAAAGTACAGGAGTATAATTGAAACCAACCCCATAGTTCGGGGGCATTTTTGATAATTTAACCTTATTAAAAAAATGTTAAATTACAAGTTCAGTCATCTTTGAACTTTAAATAACATATAATAGGTCTTTAAATTTTAAAAAGTATTTAATAAATTTTTGAATTTTTTATTTGAGACTAATAATTTTCTATAATTTCAATTTTTTTTTATATCATACTTCTTGAACTCTTCAATATTTTTTTTTAAATTGTCAAACCTATTTAACACAAAATTTAAAGTTTAATCAATGTCTTATTGGATAAAATTCAATTGATTCGTCAATTTTAAAAAATGTTATATATGTCAATGACGTATTTGACACAAAATTATAAGTTTAGAGATCTATTTGACAAAAGATCTATTAAACATAAAATAGAAAGTTTAAATATCTATTAGATATATTTTTTTTAATTTAAAAACCCGTTAAATATAAAGATGAAAGTTAAAGAAATAAAACTTCTAATTAAAAAAACAAAAAAAAACAAAAAAAAAAAAAAAACTGTCTAAAATTTTAACCCAACACCACAAATTCTGAAAAAAAAAAAAAAGTATATAATCTTTCATGATTACCTTAAAAAACATGGCAAAATAAAAAACAGACACTCAGAGTGTTGATCAAAAGATGTATTAAACACAAACACTGAGAAATAAATTACGAAAAAAGAGCATGAAATAGAGGGAATGAACTGAATACCAGAGGAACCGAGAATGGCGAGAGGGCTACCGAGAGGAGAAGGAGAATTGAGGGAATCACGATCAGGGGATGAAAACGACGTCGTACACTTGGAGATGGAATCCGAGTAACTTTTATTAACAGCGTGATAGAGTCCCAAAGCCGGCAAGGTATCGGAGAGTCGGCTGTCCAACTCGGGCGAGTCGAACCCGAAACCCAACTCCAGACAGGCCTTCAACTCGTCCAGATCCTCCGCCGTCACGCTCCGGCTCCGCCCTTTCTTGCTCCTCCCCTTCCGCCGCTGCCACGCCTCCTCCCTCGACGCGTCCGGCGACCAAGATCGCTGCTTGTACAGACCCGCCGGAACTAACCGCGCCGACATGGAAGATGTGGGTTTCGGTGGGACCCCCGACACAGCCCCGTGCTCGGGTATGAGCGGAGGTCCGGTGGCCTCGCCGGACGGCTCTATAGCTTTTTTTTTTTTGGGGGGGGGATTTTTTTTTTATAAGAGGGTTTTAGGGGAAGATAGGTTATAAAGCTGGATATTTTGGTGGTGGTGGTGGTGGGCCCGAGGCGACTTTGCTTTGGTTGGTCCACGTCTTTTTTCTTTGATGATCTGCCTTCGATTACTCTTCATTTATTTATTTATTTTCGTTTCTTTGAATCTTTCTAACGCTCTTATTATTATTTTTTGGTTAAAATATCATTTTGGTCCCTGTACTTTGAGGTCGGTTCAATTTTAGTCCCTGTACTTTTAATTGTCCAATTTTAGTCCCTGTACTTTCAATTAATCTCAAAAACAGTCCCTACCGTTAATTTTGGGTTAGTCTACCGTTAAAATTGAAAAAAAATTTGTTTCTCTCTCTCTCCCTTCTCTTCTTCTTTCAATTTTCTCTATCCTCCAACTCTCTCTGGTTTTTCCACTCTTCTCCTTCCCCATTTGAGCCATCAAAATCCTCCCCCAAACTTCAAACTCTCTCAATTTCCAAAACCCCACCATTGTTTCTCTTAAACCTTTTCACCATCAAAAAATGAACTGCAATGGTCTATCGATCGGCCAAACCTCCGCCGGCGACCCCCTCGATCAGTCCTATCACCGCCCTCCCTCAAACTGCATTCTCAAAGTAGACAAACAATGGTGGGGTTTTGGAAATTGAGAGAGTTTTGAAGTTTGGGAGAGGATTTTGATGGCTCAAATGGGGAAGGAGAAGAGTGGAAAAACCAGAGAGAGTTGGAGGATAGAGAAAATTGAAAGAAGAAGAGAAGGGAGAAAGAGAGAAACAATTTTTTTTTCAATTTTAACGGTAGACTAACCCAAAATTAACGGTAGGGACTGTTTTTGAGATTAATTGAAAGTACAGGGACTAAAATTGGACAATTGAAAGTACAGGGACTAAAATTGAACCGGCCTCAAAGTACAGGGACCAAAATGGTATTTTAACCTTATTTTTTTTAAATTACAAATTTATTTCTATAGCTTTTATGTCTATGTTTAGACTTAAAATTAGAGTTTTTGTACATATAACCCATCCTCGCGCGCTTCAATATCATCTAGCATTCTTTTTGAAAATAATGAAATATGACTCATTTTGATGTGATAATACCTGCATAATTACTCAGAATGATAGTATGATAACTATTTGGTTTAAGACTCGTTTGATAACTACTAAATTTAAGGCCCGTTTGATAACTAAATTTAAGGGCCTAAACTTTCTATTTTATGTCTAATAGGTATGTAAATTAATGCTTCGTTTGATAATCATTTGGTTTTAAAAAATTATGCTTGTTTTCTCATTATTTCTCTAGAATGAATTTCATCTTTCCTTAAAAAAACATTTCAATTTTTAGCTAAATTCCAAAAATAAAAATAAGTTTTTAAAAATTATTTTTTTTAGTTTTCAAAACTTGGCTTCGTTTTTTAAAATATAGGCAAAATATAGATTAAAAAAAAAACTCACAAGTGGAAATAGTATTTATAGGCTTAATTTTAAAAACCAAAAACTAAAAACTAAGGTCCCATTTAATAACCATTTAGGCCCCGTTTGATAACCATTTTGTTTTTGATTTTTGGTTTTTGAAAATTAAGCCTATAAATACTACTTACATCCATGGATCTACTTGTTTTGTTATCTACCTTTTACTTATGTTTTTAAAAACCAAGCCATGTTTTGAAAACTAAAAAAAATAGTTTTCAAAAACTTATTTTTGTTTTTAGAATTTGGCTAAGAATTCAAATGCTTCCTAAGGGAGGATGAAAACCATTGTACAGAAATTTGGAGAAAACAAGCTTGATTTTCAAAAACCAAATAGTTATCAAACGGGGCCTAAAGTTTTTAGTTTTTAGTTTTTGGTTTTAAAAAATTAAGCTTATAAATACTACTTTCACCTATGGGTTTCCATGTTTTCTTTTCTACTTTTTACATATGTTTTCAAAAACTTGTTTTTGGTTTTTGGAATTTGGCTAGAAATACAAATGTTTCTTTAAGAATGATGGAAACCATTGTAGAGAAGATGAAAATCATTGTATAGAAATGGTGAGAAATCAAACATAATTTTCAAAAACAAAAAACCAAATGATTATCAAACGGGTCCTAAATGGTTATCAAATGGGGACTTAAGAATTTATTGGACATTTTTTAATTTTAAAGACTTAATAGATACAAAATTGGAGGTTTTAGAGCTCTATTAAACACATTTTAAAGTTCAATAGTCTACTAAACACAAATCTAAAAGTTTAGGCTTCGTTTGATAGCAATTTTGTTTTTAATTTTCTATTTTTAAAATTTATGCTTGCTTTCTCACAATTTCTTTACTATATTTTTCACATTTCTTAAAAGAAACACTTGAATTCTTAGTCAATTTCCAGAAACGAAACAAGTTTTTAAAAACTACACTTTCAAAAAAAAGGTTTTTAAAAACTACGACCTCGTTTTATAACCATTTGATTTTTGGTTTTTGAAAATTAAGTTTGTTTTCTTCTATTTTCTCTACCATAGTTTTCATCTCTCTCATGGAAACATTTGAATGCCTCCAAATTCAGAAAAACAAAAACAAAATTTTAAAAACTGCTTTTTTTAGTTTTCAAAAACTTGTTTTTGTTGTTGGAGTTTGCCTACAAATTCAAATGTTTCCTTGAGAGAGATGAAAATCACGGTAGAGAAATTGGGAGAAAACAAACTTAATTTTCAAAAACCAAATGGTTATCAAACGGGCTTTACATTTTTTTTATTTTCAAAATTTGACTTGGTTTTTGAAAACATTGGTAGAAGGTAGATAACAAAATAAATAAACTTATAGGGGGGAAGTAGTGTTTATAAGCTTAATTTTCAAAAACCAAATGATTATCACTTAAAGACCTCATTTGATAACCATTTGGTTTTTGAAAATTAATCTAGTTTTTTTTTTCTTGTTATCTACTTTTTACAAATGTTTTAATTCAAAATCCAAGCCATGTTTGGAAAGCTAAAAAATTCAATTACAAGTTTAGTTCCTAAACTTTAATGTTTGTATCTATCTAGTCTCTCAACTTTCAAAAATGTATAATAGGTCCCCAAACTTTCAATTTTGTGTTTAATAGGTCCCTAAACTCTTAATTTTGTGTTTAGTAGGTCCTTGACAAATCCAAAATTTTTTAAAATTAATTGATCTACTGGATATAAAATTGAATTATTTTAATTTTGTGTCGAATAAATCTATGAATTGTAAAAGATTAGAAAGTTTAGAAACTAAATTTGTAATTTTGAAAGTTTAGGAATAAATAGACACAAACCTCAAAGTTCAAGGGCTAAATTTGTAATTTAACCAAACTAAAAAAGTAGTTTTATTTTTTTTTCAAAATTTATTGTTAGAATGGATCCAAATAACTCTAACGATGACCATGATAAAGAATTTATGAGAAAATAAGCACAATTTTAAAAAAATTAAATAATTATCAAACATGACCTAAATTTATAAATTAACTTTTCTTTTTCGAAAAAAGGTTAGACGGATTTGAGCAAGTCAATGTAGTCATTAATAGAGGTTACTCACAGAGCTGTGTTGAGGTTGGAATAAAAATTGGGTTCAAATCTTGTATTTTAAATTTTGGTTTAAGACCTATTGTGTTTTTGGGAAGTTTCACGCTTATTTTACTTTGTTTTGACTTTTAGTCTCTTAGTTTTGTATTAAAAATAATTGATAGAAAGTTTTTTATTTTTTTTTATTTTGTACTTGACTTGGTTTGGGCAATACTATTTTTTGTTAGAATTGATTTTTCAAGAATGAAGATGTACTATTGAATGTGTTTTAACTCAATTTTGACATCTTAATGAAGGCTTGTTTGGTTTAACTTTTGAAGTGTTTAATTTTGAAAAAAAAGTTATTTGATTTTAATAAAATTTGTAGTGTTTTGCAATCACTCAAAATGTCTTTTTAAAAAATGAGTTTTAAAAATAAGTTATTTTGAGTGAAGCACTTGAAACCAAATTTTAGAAAAAGGGTTTTTAGGTGTTTAACTTAGAATCCCTCTCAAATTTTCATGATATATAAAAATAACCAAAAGACCCTCACACGTCACCTTCACTTCTATCATTGTCATTGTTGCCCATTGCCATCGCCAAACTTCGAAGACAATTGCCTACTATCGGTGACCACTCTGGTGATCCCCCTCCCGTGACCGTCATAGTATTTTAAATACAAATTTGAACTGAGCTCATAATGTTTAGTAATCGTCCTTTATAGTCATTTGACATTAGTATAAGCATTTTATGTAGAGCAAACCAAATAAACTTGTGTATAAAAATACTTTTGAAAAAATGTAACCAAACATATGAGTGTCTTAATTTTAAACTGTTTTTATAAACAATGTTTTTAAAAAATGTATTTTTGAAAAACAATTAAATTAAAAGGCAATTCCAACGGGGCCGAAGTTTGAGCACTCTTGTTATCCACATAATTTTTTTTGAAAGGTTATCACCCAAAAAAAAGCAGAGAGAGAATTTGTTGCAAGGTTTGCTCAAAAAAAAATGATGGGTTAAGGTATTTTCATCGTCCATTTGGACATTTTTTGTTTGACTTTTATTTGATTTATTATTTGGTTCATAAGTAATCAAGTTTAGAGTTTAATTTGATAAAATTAAAAGGTTAAGATTAAAATAATTGAGTTTCTTACCACGTTAATCTAGTCCTTCATCTTTTTTGAATCATGTAGCAAGAACCTACATTGGTTTGAAAATCAACATCTAACCTACTAATACATATATAACTTCAAATTAAGTAAATAAAGAAAGATATGCTCATTTTAACTTTTTGTTAAAAGTTTTTAAAAAAATTAATGGGAAAATTTTAAAATTTTACCCCTAAAATTTTTACATTGTTTTAATTTTGACTCTAAACTTTCAATTTCATCAAATTGGACCCTAGCCTTAGTTAAATATTGCAATTTCTACCCTCTATTCAATTTTTGCTAATTGATCCACTAATTTTAATAAAAAGCAATGGAAAAATCTCCATAAACTCACTAATTTCAATAATATCAAGTTTTGCACAAATTTCAGTTTGATTAATCGACATATTAACCATTGAATGATTTTGCTAAAACTCACAAATTTTAACCAAAAAAAAAAAGCTCTTTGAAATCTTATCAATTTTGTACCATACATAAGTTTTATAATTCATTGAAAGTATATGAAAATCTTTTTTTAACGAAAACTTATCAGAAGAAAAATTTTGTAACATTTTTTCAAGTTTAAGGTTAAGATTGCAACACTTATCCATGTGTGGAGTGCAATTTGATGAAATTGAAAGTTTAGAGGTAAATTTTGATATTTTCCCCCAAATTAATTGTAATGACTAAGTTAAGGGAAAACTTTATATATCATGATGACATCTAAACCAATGAACTTTTTATGCTTATTTTATTTTAATATCTAAATATTTAAATGTTATTTTGTAGCAATTAAACTTTGTATACAAAATTATTTTAATATTTCTTATTAATTTATTATAAATAAAAAAAATTGACACATGACATGCTTTTTTTATTTATTATTCATTTAGATTATTAATGTTTTTAACTATTAAGATATGTTCAAATTAACAATGTACACAAATATTTGAAGTCAGGCATAACAAGTCAAGTATTGAATTTCTAAATTTATAAAACAAAAAGTTGAATTTTGAAATGGCTAAATTATAAATACCCCTGGACTTTGTCCTATGTTTTAAAAATACCCCTGAACTTTTAAAAGTTTCATTAATACCCTTAAACTTTTAAAAAAAGTTTAGAAATACTCTTACCGCTAGTTTTGGATGGAAATCGTTAGTACTTGGTTTCAAAAATACCCCTAAACTTTCAAAAGTTTCATTAATAAACTTAAACTTTAAAAAAAAGTTCAAAAATACCCTTATCGTTAATATATGGACAGAAATTGTTAATACCTCGTTTTAAAAATACTTCTGAACTTTCAAAAGTTGCATTATTACCCTTAACCTTTAAAAAAGAAAGTTAAAAAGTGTCCATACCATTAGTATAAGGACGAAAACCGTTTATCTACAGCCTATTACCTCACTCTTCTATTTCTTCTCTCTCCTAATTTACTTCAATTTATGGCCTAACACTTCCCTATTTTTTTTTCCTTTCTTTTTCAATACCCTCTTACTCTCTTCTTCCATTTTTCAATCTCTAAATCTCTCCCAATTTCTTCTATCTTCTTAAATATTAGAACTTTTGATACTACTTAGAATTAAGGCTTATTTAACTCCTAATTACTTAAAATATTCTTGTTTTGTCTTAAGATCATTTGAAAATAGTTGAAAGTTGCTTGAAAATAAGAAAGGAATAAGAATGAAGGCAATTAGATAAGATTCTAAAAAAGTTAAGTTTGTTTGCAGGGAATGTGGAAATTGCAAAATCAAATTGCAAATTCGTGATTCTGCAATTGTTTCTGGAGCAGGGAATGTAGAAATTGCAAAATCATGATTCTGCAATCTGGAGGAGTAGAAAAGTTCAAAAAACGAAAATTCCTGCGCAAAACCCATATATAGAAATCTTAATTACTGCATGAATTAAGGGAATTGGAGCACGAAATTTGGGCATTCTTCAACCCTAATGAAGGCCTATAAGGGGGGAAGAAGAGGAGGAGCAAAGCATTCGTTTTTGGAGACATTTTGGAGTTGTTTCTCGTGGGTTCTTCCAGTTTCTTCCTCTGTTTTCTGCAGTTTCTGTCTTTACTGTTCTAAATTTTCTTCTTGTATTACCAAGATTTGTTGGCAGTCCAATCTTGTAGCTCATTTGAATTCTGTTTTGCACTCATTTTTTGTTTACTTCCAGCCTTTGTTTTGAGTTTCTGTAGGTTTCTTCTTGTTTAATCTCACAACTCTGCTGCTAGTTATTTAATTTCTGTTTTTACTCAAGTTTATCCAATCCAATTCAAGTAGTACTTGGATGGTTAAGACTAATCTTCTCCTAGAAATAGTAGGAGGAGATTGAGTCGATTGGGATGGGGTAAAAATTAATTGAACAATTATTGAAGGATTTGTGTCTTAATTCAATTCTGTTTTGTGCTTTTATTTAAGTTTCAAAAATTATTGGTATGCTTACAAATCTATCGATTTCAAAGGTAGAAGGAAAAAAATTGAATTTCTCACTACTGCCCTTGGTTCTTGTTCTAATTCCAATTGAGAATTTTTCTCAAAGTCCTTACGATTATTGCCCATAATTGTGTTACAATTTATTGTCTCAAATTGTTCAATTAAGCAAGATTGTTCAGACTAGGATTTGCATTACATAATTAGCCTCAAGTACCATTAGCAAGTTACTCAATTTTCTAATATGATTTTTTCTTCAAAAAATAGTTGTAGGATTTTTACTTTTAATAAGAGCTAAAACTTCTTAGGGGGTTCAAGGATGTTAATTCCCTAAGAAGTAATTGTAGCCTAAATTTCAATAAAAAACAAGCCTACATCTCAATTGTTTGCTTGTATTGTATAAATTTCCGTTGAGATCCTAGATTGATCAAAACTAGGATAGCAACTCAAGCTTAGATCTAATACTGATGGGGTTAGTGGTAAGCGAATTTCACACAAGTGATGGAGAAAAAGAGCTTAGACATAAGCCAATCCTTACCCTAGACATAGGGATTAAGGACTCCAGAACTCATAAAATTGTTGAGCCGATTGATCTAAGATAGAGGGACTATAGATATATAAGTCACTCACTTAGCCTCCTAAAACCTAAATTCAAGGTGAATAGGAGAAGCAATTTTGGTTTACAATTGAGTGTGGAGTAGGTTGGAATTGCAATTTTGGCTTGCAATTACAACTTAGGGCAATAACATTCTTGAGCCCCATTCTTTATCCAATTTCCCTTTGAAATCTCATTCACTAAATCTATCTAGTTTACTATCAATTATTGCCATTTCTAGATTTTGCAATTCAATTCTTTAATTTTCGTTATTCCAACATTGCCATTTTTCGATTCTGCAATTTTTATTTTGTTTTACCAACAAACCATCCCAACATTATTTTTGCAATTTTAGTTTTCTAGTTGCAATTTTCTTTACACTTTGCTTACAATATTTTTGTTATACCGTTCTCTTGTGATTTGATACTTGGTATTCACATACCATTTTATATTACTTCGATCACGTGCGCTTGCGTGCACACTGATCAACTTTAAATAAACAGGAGGAGTTTTATCTCATTTCTAAGCATGCTCAAACATAAATATAAGAAATTTTAACACCCAAATAGTCATTGTCTTTGAAGTTATCTTGAATTGGAAAAGAAGCAATTTGAAAACAACTCATATTGATACCCTTATTTTTTTCATATAGGTACTCTCATTTTTCCTCCATTTGTCTAATTCTCAATCATGGAAAACTTTCTTAATTGACCACAACAAATAGACTAATTTGAATAGAAAAAATGATTAATAAAATATTCATCCGCTACAAATTTGGTAATGCATATGTTTTCTTTCTTTTCCCTCCCACTAGATGTCCTCAAAATTATGACCCAAGTTTTCAACATGTCTCTCCTTTTGTGTATTAAACCAAAATGTTCTAACTCAAATTACTAACGTACAACATGTTAAAGCATTTAAGTCCAAGCTCCTTTTGTGGTTCCATTACTCTCCTTTCTTCTTGCTATAGTCTTTATATATCTTAATTGAAGGGGGTAGTTTTAGAGATTGGAAAATGGAAGAAGAGAGTAAAGAGGGTATTGAAAAAGAAAGGAAAAAAAAGAAAAAAAAATAGAGAAGTGTTCGGTTATAGATTGAAGCAAATCAAAAGAGAGAAGAAATGGAAGAGGGATGTAATGAGGTGTAGGTAAATATTTTTCATCCATATACTAACGGTAAAGGCATTTTTTAACTTTTTTTTTTTTTAAGGTTAAGGATATTAATACAACTTTTGAAAGTTTAGGGGTATTTTAAAATGAGAGGTACTAATGATTTCTGTCCATATACTAACGGTAAAAGTATTTTTGAATTTTTTTTAAAGTTTAAGTGTATTAATGAAACTTTTGAAAGTTTAGGGGTATTTTTGAAACAAAGTACTAAAGGTTTTCATCCAAAACTAATGGTAAATATATTTTTGAATTTTTTTTTGAAAGTTTAAGAGTATTAATGAAATTTTTGAAAGTTCAGGAGTATTTTTGAAACAAAGTAGAAAGTTCAAGGATATTTTCTATAATTTAGCCTTTTGAAATAGATATAAATTTTTGTAGATATTATGAGTAAAAGATTGAAAATAAGGATGAAAATAGTTTTTTTAATGTAAATTTTAAGAATGAAATAAAAATATTTGAAAGTTAATTTAAGGAAATAAATTGACTAAATACATATCTCAAAAATTTGAATAAAAACAAAAAGTAGTTTTTAATTTTCTTTGAAGACATTATTTTAGCTAATTGACTCCAAGAAAAATGAATTCTTTTCTTTTTAATTAGTTGTGATAATGAAAAATATATATTGATAACATGATCAAAATGGAAAAATAACATTTATATAGAATTTTAGTTTAATTAAAAATAATCGATTTAAGTATATTTAATTAAATTTTGACTTATTTTAAGCAGGCCTAAAAATAAAATAATTCAGTTGAATTTTAGAGTCGGTGTGGTCCAATTTAATTAGATCGAATTTTAAGTGGTGGGAGATGTATAAAATAATAATAATAATAATAATGTTATGTGAAATAACTTTTTTTTTTAAAGTATTATATGAAATAAATTGATTTCGAAATGACGCTTACTTTGGAAACTTTCTGGAATGTGCATAAAGATACTGATGAATAATCAATGGAACTGGACATGAGCACCATGGATAATTATTTTATTATTTTTAATTGTTTAAAATTATATTTATTGAGCAATATTTTTATTTTCCTTAAATTCTATATTTATAAGTATTTTGATAATCCCGGCCAAACTATAAAAACTCAAAAAAGGGTTTCCAAGTTTTGTAAAGAAAAATTAGGCTAGGACTCGAGAAGTGTTATTAAAAAGTGATAATTTTCGATAAATAAATCATCGACCAACCAGGTTAAAATTTAAAAATAGAAAATGAAAAACAAAGAAAGCCAAAATTTAAAATTTGACAAGCATTTTTAAAATAGATTAAAAGGTTAAAACTTAAAAGAATTGAACGTTATCTTTTAAAAATAAAAATTTAAAACAAATTAGTTTTTAGGCCTAAAAATGTGATTAAATCCTCACCATCACAAGACTAGATCGACCAAAATAGAGTCAAATATCATCAAGTTCGGCATGTTACATGTACTACAAGGTGTTTGGCTACTTTAGACTGCGGTCAAGGTGGGGCAAAGAATTATTTTTTTTTGTCCTTGCCTCCCAAAAATCAAGGGGATTTAGGTTCAAAAAAAAAAAAAAATCAAGGGGATTTTCTCCTTTTCAGTAAAGTGTACAAAAGGGACTGATCACGAAATACTCTTCAATCTTTATTAATTGTGATCAAAAGTAGTATTAATGTGAATACATTGAAATAACAATACAATTGAATAGAAAACAAAATTACAATAAGGTTCCATTGTAACTAAAACTAAATAAATTAAACTCAACTAATGTGCTCTCTTAACACCCCCTGAAGCCAATGTGGGAGGAGGAACAAACATTGAGCTTCGTCTTAAGAGGCAAAAACTGAGAGGGAGAAAGAGGTTTAATGAAGATGTCGGCAATTTCAACGGAAGATGACAAATATTAAGGTGCTTTTGAAGAACTAAATCTCGAACAAAGTAGATGTCAATTTCAACATGTTTCGTCCTGGAATGTAGAATTGGGTTGGCACTAAGATGTACAGCTCAATCACACCACAAGGTAAGAGGACATTTGATAGATAACTTCAAATTTGAAAAGAAAGACTGAAGCCATATTAAATCAGCAGATACATGAGCCAAGCTTCTATATTCTGCCTCCGTACTTGATAGCACACAAAATATGCTATCCCTATGACTTATTTAATTGCTAGTTTGGGATGTAGTTTAGTGTTTTCACGTATTTATATGGTTATTTTATAGGATTAGAGCAATTAGAGCAAAATCAATGCCTTTAGCAGTTTTGTGATGAAAATGGAGATATTCAACGTCAATTGGAGTAATTAGGAGAAGAGAGGTGCATATCAAGCCACCAGACCCGAGAGGGTAGCATTTCAACGTTGCCGTAGTCAAGACAATCAAACCGCAAAGGCAGAGTCTACGCTGCCAAACGGCGTCTCAACACTGCATACATGGGGTCTCAACCCTGCTCAATGCTGAAGAAAACACGTGCACCTCTTTTCCATCCGTAGTATCAAGACGCTATCCTAGTGCGAGCGTTTAATAAGGAAACATTGAGACGCTACTCGATTTTTCCTTAGTAAACGCGTGCACTAGGGTACAACATCTCGACACTGTCCGTAGCGTCTCGACGTTCCCACGACTGCTTTATATACTTCATTTTTAGCCAAAAACTTAGAGGCCAATTGAAGGGAAAAAGCCTATTTTTGATTTTTACGTAGTTATTGGGACTTAGAGGACACTCTTGAGAGCTAAGGAAGAAATTTAAGGCTCAGGATCGCGGAACATCACCACAAAAATGAGGATTGACACGCATTAGAGAGTTTATTCTTTTTTATTTGTCTTGTAGCTTTTGATTTTATACTTTTATAGGAGTTAAGGTTTTTATTGTGATATTGAGTGGTTGAACTCCATTCTTAGGACTTAATGTATTTAGTTAGATTCATGGATGTTTGATTTATTCCAAGTCTTATTTTGATATTGCAACTTATTATTTATGTGTTCTCGTGCATATTTGTCTCTCTTTTGGCCAAAGTTTATTATTGTGTGGTTTAAGTTTTAGCATGAAAAAGTAGAATTTAAATCCAAACCAGAATGCATGACTACTTATAAATTTTTGCATGATAATGAGAAATGTAGCCACATATTTTGTCCGACTTGCTTGTATTAACTATCAAATAATTAATGTGTATGGCCATTAATTATGTAGCTTATGTTTATGGCATTTTTACTAATTCGTCGGTATGTAAAAGCAAGCGCACGCAATCGAAGTAATAATAAAACAGTAAGTAATACCGAGTATCGAATCCTCAGGGAATTGAGGAAGTTTAATCAATTAATTACCACACTTAATCGCGTCCAATTTTATTTAGTACATTAAACGCCAGAAGAACATGCAACGAAATAAACTAAAAGTAAGTGATAAAAAAATAACCGAAAGGAGTGCAAAATAATTAAAGGGCCGAGTTTAGGACATTAATCTCACCAATGGACCATTTATTGAGTCTAACGGGCACTTGTCATTAATTAATCAATTTATTTGAATCTAAGGGTACTGTATCATGGAATCCTCTATCGAGCTCCTCCAATTATCCGGTGTAAATAATTAATTTACATGTCTATCTCATTAATTAATTCTCACCCAGCATTAACGAACCCTATCATCGATCCTAATTGACGTTATCACTGTCATGTCCAAACATAAATTATTATGCAATTGAAGCTCTAATTTATGCACTCTATGTCAAGCAATAACTAAACTAGTAGTCATTAATCCTTGATCAAGGGATTTAAAGCATTACTAACATTGCATAAAAATAGATTCGAATAATCAATCACAAATCCCCAATTAAGTTCAATTACATGGTCCAAAGACTTGATTAATCCCTAAACTCTACAATCTACTCACAGTCAATCATAATTCAACACAAACAATCATAAAAATTCTACAACCAGTTTGAACAATAGAGAAATTAGGGAAAAACAGAGTAGAAATCCATTGTGAGTCGATCCATTACTCTCGCTACGAACCACGCGAACCTCGGATGCCCAATCTTCAACAAAACCACTCCAATTCAGCCCCAAGTCTCTCAAAACACTCTCCCATTGTGGATTCGGGTGTAAACCCCCCCAAAATTTCCCTCCAATCGACGAAGAATTAAAGGGTTGTATTCACAACAACGTTGCAACTCTAGGGACAGTGTTGCAACGCTGTCCAAACACTGGAGTTTCTTCAAGTGTACAGTGGTAGTGTTGCAACGCTACGGAACAATAGATGCTTTGTATAAACTTTACTCTCCATTCTTTATAATTTCTTTCTTTGTTTTCTAAAGTTGTTGATAGGTTTTTTCTTAGGCTTAGTGTAACGACCCATGTTAGATCATTACTTGAAGCTTGCAAGGTCATGAAAAAGGGAGGTTTGAAACCAAACAAAACAAAACAAAATTTCATGCTAATACAACCATAAACAAATTTCAACATGGGATCCTGTTTCCATTCAATAAAAACTTAAAACCACATTTCCAAATACTTTTATTTCAAGACCAGAGTTTCACAACCAAAATAAAATAGATGCAAAAATAAGATAAATAATTGAATAAATAAATAAATAAAGCTAAACAAAACAAAGAATCCAAGTATCCAGAAAGGCTCTACAATCCTAGGGAACAGGGAGACGGTTCTCCATAACCTAGCCAAGCCAATGCCTCGAGCCACGCATCTCCAGAGTCTACTGGCCACCTGAAAGGAAAACAAAGTAGCATCAAATGAGTATAAAAATACTCAGCAAGTAGTCCACTTAAATCCAAGGTTCACAGTCTACCTCAAAGACACTCAACTCCTGATCTTATTTCAGTTCTACACTCTCTCAGCTAAGTGACCACGTAACCTCCTCCACCTACGGTATAGTCTCATTACTAAAATCCTAGAGTCATGCTTCTGATCCATGGGCTTCATCCCCACAGCTAGCATACAACAAGAGGGTCTGCAACCCCCAAGCCACACTGGCTAGCTCCTATCGAACAGTGGACTTCATCCCCACAACTAGCATACAACAAGAAGGTTTGCAACCCCCAAGCCACACTGGCCAGCCCTGCAATGAAGGACATACACTCCATGCCACCACAAGATGGAGTACGCAACCCATCCTCTATCACATCACATAAACATCAAGGCAAGCACGCTCCAGGTGGGGTGGTAGGTGTCACTAGCCTAAAGGTCCTAAGTTTCTCCCTAACCCTACCAAAGTTCTCAAGACTGTACAACAACACAACCACATCAACCCAAAGGTCAGGGTAAATAAGGTCTCAGGAATAACTTTCCATTCACATCAATCTGAGCTCAACACGAATTCAAGCACAACATATGAGGTTCAAACATAATGTCAGTCAAGGTTATACACATGCTAAACCATTTAGCTCATCAAATTAAGCCCCTAATTCACCTGCCACATTCTCAGGTAGCTATCAACTCAAGATGCAAATCAGAACTGTCCACCCAATAATACATGCTTCATAACAAAAAATTCAGGCATGCCACATAATTTTACATTCAAATCCCAACTAGATTCATAATTAAAATACTAACCAAAAGGGGCTTAATCCAAAAGTTACTTACATCGAATAGAATAATTAATATTATTCTAGCAGCGAAGATCTCCTCCAAACTCTAGTCTCCTGCTTAACCTTCAATAACCCATAAGAATAAGAGTTATAAAATTTAAACCAGATTCCTTGTAATTTCTTAATTGAGCTTTCCAATTAATCCAATTTTTGGTTATCTTTACTGAACCAGTCCTTTAATTTAACTTTACTAGATTTTAGCTCTACATTCCTGTTTGATGGTCCAAAAGTCTCAAAAAGTCCAATAATTTCTCCAATTGCAAAAGATGTCCAGTACATCAGTCCAATGTTTCAAGGGTATTCTTAATTTGTAAATCCGTCCCTTTTTATTTAAGGAAATTGATCTTAACGTATGGACAGAATGCTCACCCCAAAATAATTAATCCAAGAAGTGGCTGAAATGTCGATGGATCTTGCTGGAATTTTATCGAATTAACTAGAGTTCGATAATTTGCTCCTCAAAACCGTACCCTGCCATTAAGTCCAAAGTTTAACAATTAAACCAATTTCAAAAGCCTTAAATCAACTTTGGATTAGTGTCAGAATTACCCCAAAGCAGAACACAATTTGGAACGCTGTTCCGGTCTCGAAACACTGATCAGAACAGGGCGGCGGCACGTGGGGCTTTGACGAAGGTGCGTGTAGAGGCGCGTGACTCACAGATCGAACAGATCCAGTTACGGTGAGTTATGTTCGAGCTTCCGATTAGTTGATTCGCAGCCGGTGTAAGACCTGCTCGGCGGTGAGGTTCGGCGACTTACTCTGATTGGCAATAGGCGTCCGACGAGATCTAGTATACAAAGAAGAAGAAGCTGGTAGATGGATCAGACAGATCTAGACTTCCAGCGGACGGCTGTTTTGAGTAGGGTCGACGGCGCGTGCGAACAGGTGGGGCTTGCAATTTTTCGGCGCCTGGCGTGGATGGCGTGCGGCTGCCCGTTCGGTTTACGGAGGAAGAAGACGAAGAAGAAGAAGGCCGATGGATGGGTGTTCGGGAGAGAGAGAGAGAGTGTGTGTGTGTGTGTGTGTGTGTGTGAGAGAGAGAGAGAGAGAGAGAGAGAGAGTGAGTGATGAATGAGATGGATGGAATGGGGGTTTTAATTTTGGGAATTTAAAAATAATAGTAAAATAAAGGAAAGATGGTCCAAAAGAGGGGGAAAAATCGTGATTGAGGGGGAGAGAATCAAGGAGCAAGTTGGTTGACTTTTTTTTTTCTTTTTTTAAAAACTCATTCTTCCATAAAACCAAAACCACCAAGCAAAATTCCCTTTTTGCCCCCTTTTCCCCACCAACAAGCTCCAAACTAAAATAATCACATTCAACTTGAATAATCTCATACAATATTTAACCCAAAAAAATGACAAAATAAAATGCTAGGTATTACACTTAGATTATGAAATAAAAGTCCTTGCTAATAGAAACTTTCTTGTGTTTCTAATGGTTTATTTGAATTAATATTATTTGCAGATGATGTGATTTTGTTCGTTCTAAAGTTTGGAAGTGTTGTTTCGTTGCTATGAGGTGTGGAGGTTGTTGTTGAGTTACTCTAGTTGTAAAAGTCTTGTTTTCATGCCTAGCAGGTGTTAGAAAATTTTTGGGTAACTTGTAGTTAGATCGTTATACTACCGAAATTTTTGGGGCATATCGGTTGTGAGTTAGTAATGTTCCCTATATTAGGTTAAATTTTGGGGGCTTTCACTTCATCACTAACAATAGGTCGTGGTGTACCAAATCTAGTGAATATGTGATTTTGTAGGAATTTCAATACAACACGTGCATCATTAGTCTTAGTTGCTATAGCTTCTACCCATTTAGACACGTAATCAACAACAACCAAGATATATGGATAACCATTTGAGGATGGACAAGGACCCATAAAGTCTATACCTCATACATCAAACAACTCGACATCAAGAATAGGCGTTAAGGGCATTTCATGATGACGAGATATATTACATGTTCATTGACACCTATCACGTGTTTTTACAAAAGTATAACAGTCTTTCAACAAACTAGGCTAGAAAAAACTAGACTGAAGTACCTTTGTAGCTATTCTTGAAGGACCGAAGTGACCACCATATGGAGAAGAATGACAGTCATGTAAAACTTTGGCCACTTCCTCCATAGGTACACACCTCCTAATGATTTGATCAGAACATACCTTGAACAGCAACGGGTCATCCCATAGGTAAGACTTCGTGTCATGCAAGAATTTCTTCCTTTGCTGGACACTCAAGTTAGGTAAAAGATTCCTGAAGCAAGATAATTCACAATATCCACGTACCAAGGGAAGGAAGACTTAACTGCGTATAGTTATTCATTGGGGAAGTCCTCTATAATAGGGAATGTTTGCACCTCTAGCTCATGCTCCAATTGAGACAAATGATCTACAACGACATTCTCACAACCCTTCCTATCATTGATCTCATAATCAAATTCCTGCAACAAAAGAATTCACCTAATCAAGCTAGGTTTCGAATCTTTTTTACTATAGAGATAATGAATAGCAACATGATCAGTATGCATAATTACTTTTGAACCAAGTAAATAGGGTATAAATTTATCAAATTCAAGCACAACAACAAGCATATCTTTCTTGGTGGTAGTATAATTCTGTTGAGCTCTATCCAGAGTTCTACTTGCAAAATAAATATCCCTAAAAAACTTGTCTCTACACTGTCCTAGGACTTCTCCTACTGCATAATCACTAGCATCACACATAATTTCAAATGGTTGACTTCAATCTAGGACAATTATCATAGGTGCATAAGTCAACTTATCCTTAAGAACATTAAATGCTAGCATGCAATCCTCGTTAAAAACAAAAGGAACATCTTTCTCAAGTAAATTACACAGGGGTTTAGTAATTTTAGAAAAATATTTAATGAAACGACGATAAAACCCTGCGTGTCCTAGAAAGCCACGAACTCCCTTAACATTCACTGGAGGTGGAAATTGTTCAATCACAGAAATCTTAGCTCGATCCACCTCCAGCCCCTTTGTAGATACCTTGTGGCCAAGAACTATTCCTTCGTTTACCATAAAATGACATTTCTCCTAGTTAAGAACAAGGTTAGTTTCCTGACACCGCTGCAACACATGAGAAAGATTATGCAAACAAGGATCAAAAGAGTTCAAAAATGCTAAAATCATCCATGAAAACCTCCATAATCTCCTCGACAAAATATGTAAAAATAGCCATCATGCAATGTTGGAAGGTGGCAGGTACATTACACAACCCAAATGGCATTTGCATGAAGGCGTATGTACCATAAGGGCACGTGAATGTCGTCTTCTCCTAGTCCTTAGTAAGGATTGAAGGGAATAATCATATTAAAGTAGGAATCAATTTGAGTTTATTTAGAACAAAATAACAATATTAGGGTTAAGCATAACATACCTTAAAAGTATGAAGATTCTTCTAGTATTCTTGATCTTATCCACAAAGCCTTCCTAGTTATGGCTCGAACAAAAGACCAAAGAAGTTTGTGGGAACCTTCTTGAAAATAGAGAGAGAGGGAGTAGAGGAGAATTTCAAGAGTTCTTTTCTCTTATTTTGAATACTCACAATGACTCACCACTAGGGTCATATTTATAGTGGCCCTGGGCAAATAATTAAATAATATATTTTAATATATAATATATTAAAATATATTTATCTAATCGATTTGAATCAAATTCAAACCTTTCCAAATTCTCCAACGACATCTATTTCTTTATTTGAATCTAATTCAAATTTAATAAATATATTTTCTTTAATGTATCGTAATACATTAATAATTTCTTTGATATTTAATGTATCATATACAATAAATATATTTTTCCTCATTTAATATATCACATATATTAAATTTTAATTTGAACATTTCAAAATTTTCTCTCAACGAAATTGATCCCTATTTGTTCATATGAGCTAGCAAGGGGACCTTATGGACCTATAGATTATAAGCTCCAATGATATAAAATCAATTAATTAAACTCTTTAACCAATTAATTTTCATTCATTAACTATAGGTCATTCCACTATAGACCTAAAGTTGCACTCTTATGCACTGTAGGACAAGTTGTGTCCATCGATCTAATCATTACATGCAAGTCGATTCGTCACAAGTTGTTCGTAATTATAGCTGGGTCAAAAGTTCGTTTTACCCCTATAATTACATCTTATACCTTAAGTACCACTGATCCTCTAATGAACAATTTTTTTATGATCCAACTATAAACTAAGTCCCTCTCGGGCTAGTGAGAAGGTGGGGGCCCCATTTTTCAAGTCCTGAAATCAGCACTTAAAGGAACTACTCTTCTATTTACCCTATAAGGGAATGAGTGAATTCCATCTTGTGAGATTATGTTCCCAGCTCCCTATTTGGTCAAGTCGCCAAAATGGCAGGCTTATTGAATCAGCTACAAAAGCCATTATCACCCATGCAAATCAAAGGACGAGCCCTCATAGGTAGGAGTTCATAACTCACTCAGGATTAAGATCGAGTCGCATATGATCACCCTGTGAAATATTAATCTTCTCAATTAACGAATTTATAAAGAGAGATTAAATATTTTGTGGTCCAGTCTTATACAAACTCATTGTATAGGATACTCTCACTCACATGTCTTCACATGAATGATTTAGATCAAATCATTTGTAACAATTGAAGGGAATAATCGAATTAAACCCACAGCGGAAGCATAGGAATCGTCTTTAATTTATTTAGAATTAAACTAAAATACAAGGGTTAAGCAATAAATACCTTGAAAATATGGAGATTCTTCTGGCGGGTCTTTATCTCCTCCACAAAGTCTTCCTTGCTATGACTCTAACAAAAGATCAAGGCTTGTGGGAGCCTCTTGAAAGAAAATCCTCAAGGGATTAAAGAGGAAGAGGTTTAGAGAGAATTCTCTAATTCTCTCTTTGAGGAGATGTGTGTTCTTTAGAATGCTTCAACCCAAGGGTTCTATTTATAGAGACCAAGGGAAGATCTTTGCCATTATTAAAATATTATATTTTAATATCTAATATATTAAAATATATCTTTTATTTATTTGAATCTCATTCAAATCTCCTACGATATTTATTTATTTGAATCTTATTCAAATTCTATAAATATCTTTTATTTAATATATCAAATATATATTAATTATTTTAATATTTAATGTATCAAATACAATAAATATATTTTCCTCTTTTATATTTAATATATCTAATATATTAAATATTAATTTGAACACTTCAAATTAAATATTAAATTTAAACATTTCAAATTTTAATATTTAATGTATTAAATACAATAAATATATTTTCCTCTTTTATATTTAATATATATAATATATTAAATATTAATTTGAACACTTCAAATTAAATATTAATTTGAACATTTCAAATTTTTCTTTCAACTAAATTGATCTTTTAGTGTTACTATGAGCTAGCAAGGGGATCTTATGGACCTACAGATTATAAGCTTCAATGATACAAAATTAATTAATTATACTCTTTAATTAATTAATTTTCATTCATTAACTATAGGTCACTCCACTATAGACCTAGAGTTGCACTCTTATGCACTGTAGGACAAGTTGTGTCCATAGATATAATAATTACATGCAAGTCGATCCTTCACGAGTTGTTTGTAATTACAGCTGGGTCAAAAGTCCGTTTTACCCCTATAATTACATCTTGTACCTTAAGTACCACTGATTCTCTAATGAACAATATGTTTATAATCTAATTATAAACTAAGTCCCTCTCGGGCCAATGAGAGGGTGGGGCCCCATTGTTCAAGTCCCGAAATCAGCATTTAAGGGAACTACTCATCTACTTACCCTATATGGGAAGGAGTGAATTCCATCTTGTGAGATTATGTTCCCAGCTCCTTATTTGGTCAAGTCCCCAAAATGGTAGGCATATTGAATCGGCTACAAAAGCCACTCTCACCCATGCAAATCAAAGGACAAGCCCTCACAGGCAGGAGTTCATAACTCACTCAGGATTAAGATCGAGTCGCATATGATCATCCTGATGAAATATTAATCTTCTCAATTAACGAATTTATAAAGAGAGATTAAATATTTCGTGGTCCAGTCTTATACAAACTCATTGTATAAGATACCCCCACTCATATGTCTCCACAGGAATGATTTGGATCAAATCATTTGTAACTATTACAAAGTGGGCCGTATCAATAGTGTTACCAGGATAAGGCACCCAACCTTATCCATATACTATGACCCTTTAGGTTATTTCTTGAACATGATCCTCTCGTATGTTAACCACATACTGTTCAAGATTACACTAATAACCTTGGATTTTTCATATAATGGATAATATTATATTGAAAATAAAATAATCAAAATTATTATTAATTATTAAATAAATTATTAATTACGAGGCTTTAGGGCATAAATCCCAACAACAATTACAAAGTGACCCGTATCAATAATGTTACCAGGATAAGACACCCAATCTTATCCATATACTATAGACTCTTTTGGTTATTTCTTGAACACGATCTTTCTGTATGTCAACTACATACTGTTCAATATTACAATAATAACTTTGGATTTTATACAATATTGGATAATGTTATACATAATGTAAAATAATCAATTATTTTATTAATAAATGAGAAAATGTTTAATTACAAAAAAAAAAAAAAAACGAGCTTTAGGGCACAAATCCTAACAAGGATAACGTGCTAACCTGCCCAGCATCTGGTCAATAAAAGGTAGGGGAGAGTGATCCTCTCTGGTGGCTTTGTTGAGCTTCCTATAGCAATGCTCACACGCCATCCAATCACTGTTCGGGTTGAGATATCTTCATTCTTTTCGTGTTTTATGACCGTCATCTCTCATTTTTTAGGTACAACCTGCACAGGGCTTACCTAAGAACTATTAGAAATAGCAAAAATAATACATGTATTTAATAATTTAATCCCTCGTTTTTTTACCACTTCTTTCATTGTGGGATTAAGTCTCCTTTGGTGTTCTACAGTGGGATTAAAGTCATCCTCCATCAAAATTTTATGAATAACAATCGAGGGGTTAAGGCTTTTGGTATCACTAATAGACCACTGATCGACGTTTGCTACACACAAGTGCACGTGATCGAAGTAATAAAGAAAACTGGAAGTACTTTAGAGTATCATATCCAAGGGAACTGGTTTTAACAAAATCTACTCAGATGGCACAAAATTTGTTCGCAAAATGCAATTGCGGTAACTAATGGTGTAAAAATGCTTTAGTGGTTTTTTTTGCTAAAGAAAATAAGCGAAAAGTCAATAATTAAAAAGAATGGGATCCAAGTTGCTTATGCCCCTTTGGAAAGAAATGCTACTTAAAATGCAATTGCAATCATAGTTAATACACAAGAACTAAGTAAACCGAATTCAACTCCTATTCGATTTTGCTTCAAAATCTTTAGGAGACTAAGTGATTAAACCTATATTTCTATGGCTAATCTAACTTAGATAAATTTGCACACAATTCTAGCGGTTTTGGAGTCTCGCCCTATGTCTAGGGTTGATGTTCATGACTTATTTCTAAGCCTTTTCCTCCATTGCTTTTGTGACATCCGCTTTCTTTTAACCCTTTCGATATTAAGTTCAAGCTCAACAAGCAATCACTAGTTGGCCGACTAGGTTTACTCACGTTAATTCAACAAAAACAAACAAGGTCTCGATTATTAATTAGATTGAACATGCTTTTAAGCTTCACATCTCTCCTTTAGGGCATTCACTAACTTGAATCCCTAAGAAGAAATTAGCTCATTATGAAAGAGATGAAAACCCAAAATTTAATTGCTATAAAGCTCATAGTTAATAATCCAAATACTGAAATTAAATTCCTAATAATAGAGTAAAACAAACTGAAAATTACTAAGAATTTGTGAACCTAAATCAATAACCCAAAATACTCACAAAGGCAATTTATATTCAATAATGGAATTTAAGTCAGCACCTTCAGTAACCTTTAACTAAATTCAAATAAATCTTCAAGGCAGTGAATAAACTAAATGAAAAAAAATTTAGAACTTTGGAACTATAATTTCATCAAATTGACAGAAAAATGAAGGAGAACAAAACCCATAATTCATTAATTGATTCAACTTCTATAACATACAAAAATTTGAGTAAACAGAGACCCACTAAATGAGTAAAATCGAGCAGAAAAATAGAGGGATAAAACTACAAAAACAGAGTACAAACACTAACAGAAATTTCTTGCTTTGATCGACCCAAAATTCCTTCAAGGGCAATTGGATCCTTACCTCCTCGAAATTTCATTGAGTAGGGATCAACCTCGGAAATTACAGGGCAAGATGAAGACGAACTACTAAAGAAATTGACATAAAAATTGAGAACTTCTGACTGTGGGCGAGCAGAACAAAACCCAGCCACGTTTTTCTTAGTTTTCTCCATTTTTATAGGCATTGAGGGCTAGGGTTTCCATCTTTGTGCTCCTTCAATCATGGGTCAAGGTTTGGGCATGAGTTCGGGCTGAAAAATATCCTAAAAATCTAGCAAATCCCATGGGTCTTGGAATATTTCCATATTTTCCGTAATGAATGATAAGTCCAGAAAATGCAATTGCATTGCAATTGCATTTTCCCTCTTGTTCACCACCTTGCCTTCTAAAGGAAATGCAATTGCATTTCATTTGCATTTGCTTCATTGCTTCAAATCTGCACAAAAACAACAATTTTAGCCAACTTTCTTTTATCTTTTCAACTTAATTCTTCTTTTTCCATACTCTGACAAGCTTGCATTAATTTATCTTATAAATGCTATTTTTAGCTTGCTCGTTATTTGAAAAAATATGCAAAAAATGACAAGAATAACTTAATTTAGGGTTAAATAATCCTCATAACTGAGAATTATCAACCACCCTAAAGCAAACTTATGTGCATGCAATACATTCAACAATTTTTCCTCTCCTACTTTACTTAACTCAGTAGCAATAATCACTAGGAAGGTAGAATAGTCACCTAAGAAAGCATAACATAGGTGGGAAGGAAATTGCTTTAACTTAGGAGGAGGAGTGTCAACTTGTGCACAAACAGACTCAAAAATCGTTTCCTCCTCCCAACTGTGTCCTATAGATGCCTCTACAACATTATCACAAAATTGGCATGCTCAATATCAAAATTTTAGGACAATTCACCACACAAATCAGGCATACCAACCTTAAACTTATTAGCAAGAGTCACTAACTCAATACATTCATGCACAATAGTGTCCACCACATCCATCATATGGCAAGTACTAACCTTATCGGGGTGTTTTAATGCCTTAAACATATTGAACACTAACTTTTCATCATTTACGCGTAAAGTCAGTGTTCCTATGTGAACCTCGATTAGAGTGCGTCCTGTGACCAAAAATGGCCTCTCCAGGATGATTGGAATCTCTGCATCTTCCTCCATGTCCAGGATAACAAAATCTACAGAGAAAATAAACTTATCAACTTTAACTAGAATATCCTCTAAAATACCTTTTAGTTACGTCAGAGAACGATCAGCCAACTGAAGCACTACGCTCGTCGATTTAAGCTCTCATGCTCAAAGTTTCTTGAAAACACTAAGAGGCATAAAATTAATACTCGTCCCTAGATCACAAAGTGCCTTTTTTATGTGAACACTACCAATAATACAAGGGATAGTGAAACTCCCTAGGTAGTTCATTTTCTGTGGTAGCCTCCTCTGAATGATCGCACTACACTCGACGTTCATTTGCACTCTTTCATCCTTTTTAAACTTCCTCTTATTTGCTAGAATTTCCTTCATAAACTTAGCATATTTGGGTACCTGTTCAAGCGCATCAGCAAAAGGTATATTTATATGAAGTTTCTTAAAATGCTCAAGAAATTTAGCAAACTCATCATCTAACTTTTTCTTTCTAAATCTCTTAGGATACGAGATTTCATTGGGAACAACGAGTATAGAATTTGATAACTTCCCTGAATTAATCTCCTGAGGTGCTTCCTCTTCCTCAATATCCCATTCCTTACTTGTGCTTGTCACATCTTCCTTCTTCTGCTTAGGCTTCTTCAGCTCTTTCCCACTTTTTAAAGATATGGCCGTACATTCAATAAGTGGGTCAACAGAAATAACATGTAAATCACTCTTACCTCTTTGTAAGCTATCCAAGAGTGTCGTCATCTGCTTAATTTTATCTCCCATATCTTGGATCACAACATCTTGGGTTTCTGCCTGAACGCGCATGGACATCACCATATCGTTCAAAATAAGAGAACTGTTCCTGGTCTCCTATAAAAATCTCTCCAAAATACCTTTAAGTGAATCCCTCTTCTTTTGAGATTCTATAGATGCTACTTTTGAAACAGACTGCACTACACTTTCATTAGTAACACAAGAGGATTTCAATTGAGCTTTCTTACTTGGGTGGTTCTCAACATATTTAGGCTTAACTTTCTGAGCACAACTACATCCAATGCTCCTTGTGCCCATAGCTTTAACATGCTCAGGACTAGGTTCCTTAGAGTCCTCATTCAGTCTTGTCCCTATCAATTTACTCAACACCTTTGTTAGTGTTGCTTGAAATTTAAGAGCACTAACCTCATTGGCTTTACAAGCTCCCTTTTTTGATGTAAAATTCTCTGACGGCCATTGATAGCTTGTGATGGCCACCTCTTCTAATAAGACTCGGGCTTCCTTCACTGAATTCGCTAGAAAGTTCCCTCAAGCTGCAGTATCAAGAGTAATTTTATTAGTACTAAGCAACCCATTATAGAAAAAGTTGTACCTGAAGCCAATCGGGAAATCTGTGTGGTGGGCACTTCCTCAACATGTCTTTATAATGCTCCCACGCCTCGTATAACTGCTCCTCTTTGTTTTGCTTGAACATGCAAATTTCTGTTATGAGCTTCACTATCTTGACAAGAGGGAAGAATTTTGCGAGAAATGCCTTCGTTAGCTCACTCCAAGTCAAAATACCTCAAGGAGTTAAAGAATCGAACCAATCTCTCACCCTATCCTGCAAAGAAAATGGAAACAAGCATAAATTAATAGCATCAAAACTAACACCATTAATTCTTACCGTTCCACTGATCTCCAAAAATGTATGCAGAAGATAGTACGGATCCCCTGATGGATGCCCCTGAAATGCACTATCTCGAACCATTTGAATTAGACCAGCCTTTAACTCAAAACTATCTACAACGATGGGTGTGTATGCTATTCCAAAATAGTCTACATGTAACTTCGTTAGGAAATAATCCCGAATAGCCTTATTTTCCTCATCCATGGCTAACAATTTTAGATTAAAAACGCTATGGAGCATCATGTGAATTAAAAACATGCAGAAAAACTCTAAAAATGCTATTAATCACCTTATTGCTCCACAAAAATGCCACAGATCACCAAACAAAAATAAAACAAAGAAATAAAGAAAACTAATAAATACAAGAATAGAAAGTCCTAAATTAAGATCAGACACTTTCAGTACAATATTAATTGAATTAAATGCCAATTCCTCGACAATGGCGCCAAAAACTTGATCAATATGTACACGCAAGCGTACGTGATCGAAGTAATAATACAACAGTAAGTAATATCGAGTATCGAATCCTTAGAAAATTGGGGAAGTTTAGTCAATGAATTGCCACACTTCATCGCGTCCAATTTTATTTAGGACATTAAACGCTAGAAGAACATGCAACAAAATAAACTAAAAGTAAGTGACAAAAAAAATAACCGAAAGGAGTGCAAAGTAAAGGTCCGAGTTTAAGACATTAATCTCACCAATAGACCATTTATTGAGTCTAACGAGTATTTGTCATTAATTAATCAATTTATTTGAATCTAAGGGTAGTGTATCATGGAATCCTCTATCGAGCTCCTCCAATTCTCAGGTGTAATTAATTAAATCACATGTCTGTCTCATTAATTAATTCTCACTCGACATTAACGAACACTATCATCGATCCTAATTGACATTCTTATAAGTGTCGTGTCCAAACATCAATTATTATCCAATTGAAACTGTAATTTATGCACTATTTGTCAAGCAATAACATAAACCAACAGTCATTAATCCTTAATCAGGGGATTTAAAGCATTACGAACATTGCATAAAAATATATTCGAATAATCAACCACAATCCCCAATTAAGTTCAATTACATGGTCCAAAGACTTGATTAAGCCCTAAACTCGACAATATACTCACAGTCAATCATAATTCAGCAAAAACAACAGTAAACAATCTACAGCTAGTTTGAACGACAAAGAAATTAGGGAAAAACAGAGTAGAAACCAGTTGTGCGTCGATCCATCGCTCCTGCTACGAACCACGCGAACCTCGAATGCCCAATCTTCAAAAAAGCACTCCAATTCAGCCCCAAGTCTCTCTCAAAACATTTTCCTATCGTGGATTAAGGTGTAAAACCCCCCAAAATTTCCCTCCAATTGATGAATCAACGAAGAATTAAAGGGCTGTATTCACAACAGCGTTGCAACGTGTCCAAAACACTGGCATTTCTTCAAGTGTACAGCAGTAGCATTGCAACGCTACAGACGGAGCTCTTCTTTTTAGCACGTTTCTAGTGTTGCAATGCCATAGGGTAGCGTTACAACGCTAGCTCTCGGGTTTGCCCAACAAATTGTGGCATTGCAACACCATTTCAAGCGTTGCAATGTCACCCTCTCGGCCCAACAGCTTATGAACCTTCTCATCTTGTCCTTAGCTCGTCCAAAAGCTCTAATTAAGCTCCATATTCACCATTTTGCTCCAAAATTCATAATTCTTCTCTCAATTGCTCAGTTTCCTAAAATTAACAAATAATCGACATAAAAGCTCATATTTATAGCATAAAACTAGCTAAATTAAGGCATAAATATAGCACTAATTTAGTGCTATCACTAATTTTTCTTTGTTGAGCTTTTCTTGTGTGTTTCTCTTTAGACCACCTTTTTTGCTAAGTGTGAGGGGATAAGGGAATATTGGGAAAATGAGGAGATTTTGGAGAAAGAAAGTAAGCCTTTTAGGTCAAATTTATTTATTTATTTCAAATTCTTGCCTTTCTAGTATAAGGGTTCATTTTGGAACAAAACTAGCTGGTACTTATTTTTTCCACAAATAAGAAGTGGTTTGAGCTTTATAAACCCTTGTTTCTCAACCTTAGGGGGATTCTCAGCAACAAAAAAACCTACAACGCACAGTCCATTCTCAACTACAACCACATTACAGAGAAAAAAAATAGAGTTACAGAGTAAGTCTTTACTCCAGAAATTAGCAAAATAATCCTTTATGAAAGAACCAAAATTTCAGAACACAACAAAAAATCCTAGCTTAGTTGAAGGTTGCATTTGGTAGAGTTATGTCTCAAGGATCCACACCTCAAACAACAAGCAAGTTGTGTGTCCTTGATTCCAACCTCCAGATCTTCATCTCTATCTAGAAATGCCCTAAAAAACAGTAGTTGAGTAAGGGTATTAGGAGTTTGCTTTTATTTTTGTTGTTTCCTACATCTCTTCTTACTTTTCTTGCAATGTGAGCTTTTATCTATCTTTATATACTTTATTGATTTAGATCTTTTTTTTTTTTTGTTTCTTACTTCTATTGTTACTTTTTTTTCATATTACAATGTGAGTTCTTGTTTATCTTCTCTAGATCTATGGCATGTTTGTTCATTTATGTTTTATTTTTGGATTTATGCTTCTTTTTTTTTTCTTCTCTTTCACCTTTATTTTGTAGATCTATGTTGCTCTTGTAGTTTTTGTTTACCAAGAAAAATAGAAAAAAAAATGCAGAACGAAAAGAAAACAAAGTGTGGAGTAAAAAAAAGGGTTGTGCAAAGTACCTTTCTCCTGAGTAGATGAGTGTCGTTTTTAACCTAAAGAAAATGTGTAGAAATTTGTTGAAGAAGATGAGCTAAAGAAGATGGTCAGAAAGGTTGAAGGTTGAGAGAAGAGAGGAAAGAAAATGAAACTAGGAGAGTTAAAAGGAGGAATGATGTGTATTGTTTTTAAAAAAAAATTGGAATGTTTTTGTTTTTATTTATTTTTTTATTACTTTTATATTATTTTTTATTACTATTATATATATATATATATATATATATATATATGTATATATGTATGTATGTATTTTGTTGAGCCTCAACCTTGCTTTTTATTATTATTATTATTATTATTATTATTATTATTATCATATATGTGTATTTCGTGGGAGGTTTACAAATTTTTGTTATTTTATTTTATTTTTTTTAAAGGGGTTAGTGCCATTTCACATCAGTAGCCAGTGCCACTGACGAACAAAATGGATTCTTTTTTTTTTTTTTTTTTTTTTTAATTTCAATATTGAGTTTTTACTCACTTTAGTTTATTTTTCTTTTCTATCTTTTTTTTTTAAAAAAATTATTTTCTCTTATCACCCATTGCTAACATTTTCTTTATCTATTGTATTTATTTAAGCATGCCATAATTTTTTTAATTTTATCTAATTTGAACATTTTCTTTAAACATGTTTATGTTTAGTCTAATTATGAAGTTTGTTTTAATCGACCATGTTGTTAATTTAATAAGTTCTTTGTTATGTTATGAAAGTGCACTATTCTAATCTTTACAATCTATACTTTTTTTTATTAAAATTTTCCGACGACGGAACCTAGATATATTTAGGAGTCCGATTTTCTAGTTTTCCTGAGGTGAGGGCTTGATTCTTTGAAAGTCCAAGATCAACTCCAATATGTTGCCTTAAAATTTTGATATACTTGCATATTATGTTTGTTTGCTTATGTTCTATGAATAGATTATTATGCATGCTTAGTTTATCTTTACATTGCATTTATTTTTTATGCTTAATTTTGATTTTCTTGATTTTTCTTAATGTTTTCCAATCTATTTTTAACTCTATTCTCTTTTTATACAATTATTTCCAAATCTATAAAATTGCAATTTTTTTGGGTTTATAAAAGCTTTATAATCAATGTGTTATTTCCAGATTTTTTTGCAATTTTTTTCTTAAAAAGTGATTTTCAAGGCCCCTTTTTCATAAAAATTCCAACGACGGAATCTAGAAATATTTGAGAGTCCGATTTTTTAGAATTCTTGAGGTGGGGGACCATAATCTTTGGGAGTCCGAAATTTTGATCCCAAGAAAATAATGAATTTAATTAAAACAAAAAATAAATTTTTTAAAAAAAAAACTTTCTTTTATAAAAGACTATTCTATGATGGAGTTGAGAAATTGTAATTTTTTCTCATATTCTTGAGGTGATAATATTCCTAAAGTCTTGGAAATAATTTCAATACAGCCAAATTAATGGATTTTTTTCACTTATTAATTTATGGGATCATGACTCCAAATATTGGAGGAATGGAGGGGGGGGGGGGGGGGGGGAGAGGGTGTAAGCCCTAAACTCTCTTTTGATCATATTGTGCTCATATATGATGTTTTGACATATGCAAATTGATATAGGTTGCACTAAAAGATGTCGTGGTAGAATTTGGGAATCTCCTAAGTTGTGGATATTAACGTACACAAAGATTCATAAGGAGACATGTTACGCATTGGGATAAGCATATTAAAAGTTGAGTTGAAGTAAGTTAAGGTTATGAGCAAGTTGGGTACACATTAGGTGTATGTTGTGTTGAATACAAAAGCTGTAATTTCTAATTAATTTAGTTAAAATTTCTTTACAATTTAGGTGGATTGAAAGGGACTTAAAGTCTAAAGAGAGAAGGAGGAGCTGACCATTTTAGTTACATTTTCGTTGGAGTTTTTTTTGTTATAGTGGAAGGATGAGCTGTCCAACACTTGTGACTGCAGTAGACAGCTGGAAGCTCTAGGAAGTGGATAAAATTAAAACAGTCATATCTCTCAATCCACTTGAGCAAATTCGATGATTCTTGAGCCAAAATCTCAGAAATTGAATGAAGATTAGGTCTGGAAAATTTTTTGAGAAAATATGAAGAAGAAGGTCGTGAAAATTTAAGAAAACCGAGAGGTGTTCCCAGTTTTTCTGCCAGCAAAACAGGGTGAAGAAATCTGGTGATTTTGAGCTCTTGAGGACGAATTAGAAGTAACATTTTGAGGTAAGTAAGTTTAGATGTTGTATTTGAGGGTTATCAAATAAAATTTGGTGGTTGTTTTGCTAAATTTTGAGAAACTCATGCTGGAAGTCGAATCTGTAATTTTTGGCTCAAAACAGAGGGGTCTAGAGAGCTTAAGGAATTTTGTTCCAATTTGTTATACCCTATTGCCAAGTGTGTGCAATTACTAACCTATGAGTTATGTGACTGAGTTGGATCAATTTTTGGGCCAAGTAGCAAAAGGGTAGTTATGGAAATTTATTTTCAAGGCAACGAAGATAGGAGAAGCTTATAAGCCTTGGGAGCCTTCCGGTGTTTGTGAGTAATTTTGTTTGAAAACCTATGCGTTGATCTTTATTTATTCAAAAGCTTACTAGTGATGGATATTGAAGCATGCTTAAACTAAGTTATATTCATTTTTCATTGAATTCCTACTAATAAATGTCGGTGTTGAAAGTTAAACATAATTGTAACTAGTTGTTACTCCGCGTTCAAGCATGAAACCTAAGTTTGGAAGTAGGGTTTTTCTTGGAAGTACCATGCATTAATCCACTCTAAAACATGTTTGAATTGCTTGAAACTTAAGGTATGATGGTTTGGCTATGTTAAAGAATTTATGTGTTGAGAACACGAAAAATGAGTTTGGTTAATGAGTTCTCTTTTAATCATACGATGAACTACACTTGAAGTTGGAAGCTTGTTTAATGATGAAAGTTTGTGTTTATGTTGAGAACTTGCTGAATGTGATTCCAAAACATGTTTCCTAACTATTTAAAGCATGCCCTTGTATATTATTAACCCCCGGTACTGAAGGACACGGAGAAGGTACCTGGGAGGGAGAAAACTTGACCCCCGATACTGAAGGACAGTGAGAAGGTATTCGGGTGGTAGTTGGTCTGACCCCAATACTGAAGGACATGGAGAAGGTATTAGGGGAGACCAGTGAGCCTAAATGGCATACCACGTGCACTTGAGAGAGGTATTGAAGTTGTTGGTTAGAGAGGACTCTACCATAGCTAGGGTATCATGCTACAAGTTTTCTTTATCATGAATTTTGATGCATTGATTATCGTGGTGCTTAAAGCCTATAATTTGGCGACATTGTTTAATTACTTTTGATACTTTACCTATGAACGTATAACTTATTAAATAGTCACTCACTGGGCTTCCCAGCTCACGTTTTCAACATGTTTTCTCTCCCCAGGTAGCAAACGAGTTCCCGGTGCTTAGCCTCGACAAGACCTGTTTGCCACCACGCCACTTAGCTCCTTGTATATATACTTCCACATGTATATAGTTTTGAAATAAAAGCATTCTAGTCGGGGTGTAATACTTAAGTATGTTATGATTTGTTATGAAAACCTAGTATGGAAAAATGATTGCATCTTATTCAGGTGTGCAACTGTGCGCTCAATTTTACTAGTTCATATATGCTTCGTTGTATACAATTTCAGGTTAATGTTAGGTTGGGCAGGGAGTGGCAGTAAGAGGGCTGCTATTCTCTGTCTTCGCATTCCTTCCTAGGATTAGGCGAGTGAGCTGGGAGGGGGTGTGACAGAGGGGTAAGATAAGACATTGTTTTAAATCTTTTTTTTCTTAGAATAAACTTTTTTTCAATTCAATATAAAATTTGGTCATCGTTTTTAACGGGTGTTGTGGGGTGCTAACATCTTCGCTATATACAAACAACTTTCGAGCCCAAATCTGGTTTTCACATACCGTTTTTTTAAAAAGCTGTTTTATTCTATTTTGGTGTCCAATCACACCATGAAAAAGATTGGTGGCGACTCCTTTTGTTTTAAATAAAGTCTCCCTTTTCGAGGACGTTGGCCACTCCGCGTCACAAGTACTGATAGCATGCATAAGTGTGTTATTTCAAGGCTTAGTTTTATGCTAGTTTTGCTATGATTGTGTGTGCTTTCATGTATTTTTATGTATATTTTGCAGAAACCGAGCAATTGGAGCAAAACCAGAGAATTGTGGAGTATTTGGACAAATTTGGAGCAATTAGAGGCTATAATTGAGGATCCAAGTGTTGAAGAGAAAGAACAAAGCGTTTCAACCCCGAGAGCATAACATTGCATCAGCAACCATTCAACATTGGAATCTAGAAGGCATAGCGTTGCAACATTGTTCACCAAAGTAATATTTCCCTTTTTTATAAAACTTGAAGGGACAACTTTGCAATGCTATCTCGATGTATAAAAGAGAAATTTTAGATTCGTCAAAAGGGAGCAGTTTTGGGAGACCCAAAACCCTAAATTCAATTCAAACTTTGTCTTGAGACCTAGAAGAGACTTGTGGAGAGCTAAGGAGGAGACTTGAAGCTTGAGATCGTGTGACATCACGACGGGAATGAGTGTTGGCACGCGTCCCTCAGTTTTCTCTCATTTTCCCTTTGCTTTATCTTTTGAATTTGAAATTTTTGTGGGCTATTTATGTACTATTTATATGTGTTTTAGACATTAGTTTGGTTGTATTGTTGAACGCTTGGTTGATTTCTAGTTTATTTGATATATTGAAGTCTTTTATGCATCTCGTCTTTATTGTCTTAACCTTTTGCCATGGTTTTGCTTGTTAAACTAGATTTGGCTCGAGAGAATAAATGTAGTTAAAGAACATTAGATGTATGACTAGGTTAATCTATTGCATAATAGTGAGCAAGTTAATTCTAGAAGCCTTAAAAGAATAACTTAATGCCATGTTTAGAAATAGAAAGAGACCGAGAGGTTGATTTATTCTTTTGCATGAGTTCAATTGAGCATAAGAGAGTCAATTGATTACCTTAGAAATTTCTGGCTTAAGATTGTTAATATAAAATCAATTAATTAATCAATTCAAGCAAGGCTTAATTCAATCAACCATTCATATTTCTCCAAATTGGACTCCAAGCATGTAAATATTAGTTTAGATTTTATTTTCCCTTCTTTCCAACGTTTGGTTCTCTAAACAAAATTGGGCATAATTAACTATGGTACTTAATTAATCTAAGAACTCCAATCCCTGTAATCGACCCTGGCCACTATTATTACAAATTTTAGAGGTCCGATTTATAAATCTTCATTTGATAGGGCCTTCGACAATCCCTCTTATCAAGTATGTGGCGACAAGGAATTCTCTTGGAAGCCATTAAAAGAAGATTTGTTAATGTCTTGCTTTATTGATTTTAGTTTTCTAATAAAATAGGAGAATTAATCGAGCTTGAAAAAGTTTGTTAATATTAATTATCTTCTTGGCTTATAATTGGTTGCATGTTAAAGTTGAGTTGTTTGGTTAATCAAGCAAGAAGTTAATTGATTAAATCTTTGTCTAAAGAATATTCCATCTGGTTGTCTCCACTTAGTTAGTTTAGATTTAGTCTTAGTTTTATTTCACTACTCTTTTAGGTTCTCTAGTTAAAATTAAGTGTTAGTAACTACGGTATACAATTAAATTTGAAACCCAATCATGAGGATGACACTCACACTCAATTCACCATACTAAAACTTGACACCATACATTTGCGGTTTTGTATGCATAAAAAATCACGCATCAATACTTGAACGAGATACAATATTCTACTTCTTAGAAATCCTTGTAATCAAATTTCCTCCAAAATATACACAAAAGCTGAAGGTAGATTTTCGATCGTCAAGATCCAAAGCCCAATCGGCATCAACAAACCCTTGTACCAATAAACTACTAGGCTTGTGAAATAATAAACCATGATCCAAAGTACCACCCAAATAACGTAATATACGTTTAACAACTTGCCAATGAAAAATAGTAGGAGCATGCATAAAACTGACAGGCTTTGTTCACACTATAGTCAATTTCAAAACATGTAAGTATAGCATATTTTAAAGCACCCACTGTACTCCTACGGAGATGTACATCATGAAAATTTTCCCCATGAAAGGCAGATACAACTGACACACTAACCATAGGAGTATAAATAAGATTGGCCTCATGCATCTGAGTTTTATGAAGAAGATCACATATGTATTTTGTCTGAGTTAAAAACAGTTCATCAGTGGGAAAATAAGAAGCTTCAACTCCCATGAAATAGCTCAAAGTACCAAGATCATTTGGAGAAATTTTGTGATGAAGTATTTGAACAAGATGATCAATAGCATGAGAAAAGCTTCCAGTAATTACAATGTCATCAACATATACTAAAATATAGCAACATTCACCATTTTTATGACAAACCAGGAAAGATGAATATGCCTTAGAACTAACAAAACCAAGAGAAGGGAGAAAAGAACTTAGTCCGTCAAACCATGCTCTCAAAGCTTGCTTGAGGCCATATAAAGCTTTTGTTAATCTACAAACCATATGAGAATTACCACAATCTGTCATTCTAGGTGGTTAAGTCATGAAAACCTCTTCAGTAAGAAAACCATGAAGGAAAGCATTGTTAATATCAATTTGTCTCAAGACCAACCAAAAGTAAGAGCAATAGTGAATAAAACTCGAATAGTGGTAGGTTTAACCACCAGACTAAACATTTCAGTGTAATCCAAGTCAACCTCTTGATGAAAACCTTTTTAACTAAGGCGTGCCTTATACCGAACAACAAAACCATCTAAATTCCTCTTCATTTTGAATACCCATTTACATAAAATGGGAGGAGGAACCAAAATCAACGTATCATTTTGCATTAATTCATCATACTCGGCCTATATAGCCTTGACCCAATGAGGGCATTTGAGAGCTTATTTAACTGTAGGTGGTTCAACCTCAACATATTTAGGTAAGAAGAGTTTAGGCTTAAAAATATCTGCTTTTAACCAGGTAACCATGTGGTCCTGATTGAAAGCAGAGGGTCTAGTAGGCGTTGGTGCAAATGTAGACATAGAAGTTGGAGTGGAATAAAGGTCATGAGTTTTTGAGGAATAAGGTTCAAACAAAAGTTAAGGAGATAAAGAAGTAGAATGCTCATAAGGAAAATGGTTTGTAGACTGCTCTTAGTTTGGTTGAAGGTCACGAGTGGAATGATGGTTAGGAGAAGGTACATATGAGGAATTAAATGGTCTACAGAAGTGTCATTGATAGGCTATGAAGAAATGTCATAAGGGTCAGCCAAAGGTTTAGGCAATGATACTAAAGGTGACTGAAAAGTGGATGTAATGTGAGAAGCTGGTGAAGGACATTTATCAGCAGAAAAAGAGGAAAAGAAAGTCAAAGATAAAGGAGAAGAATTGGTAAAAAAGAATTAATAAACTGGGAAGAAGAAACCAATTTCTGGTTAAAAAAAAAAAGAGGAAGTAGAGGCTAGGAAAATAGCTTCATCAAATTGAACATGATGAGAAATATACAAACGTTAAGAGAAAGAAAGACATTTGTAGCCTTTGTGTGTTGTGCTGTAGCCAATAAAAAATACAAGGAGTGAAGTGAGGTTTAATTTTATGATGGTTATAAGGCCTCAAAGAAGGATAGCACAAACAACCAAAGGTCTTGAAAATGGAATAGTTAGGTTGGAAACCAAATAATATCTCTAAAGATGAGCGAAATTGATGGACCAGTGTTGGAAGACGATTAGTCAAGTACGTTGCTGTGGAAAAAGCATCATCGCAAAATTTTAAAGATAAGGAAGCATGAGATAAAAGTGTAAGGTCCATATCAATAATTTGATGGCGTTGGCATTCAACAATGTTGTTTTGTTGGGATGTATAAAGACAGATTAAACAATGTTCAATACCATTGACTTTCAAACAAGAAATAAAGGAATGAAATTCTTCCCCGCCGTTAGTTTGAAAATGAAGAATAGATACAAGAAGCTTTTCTACATGAGTTTTAAAAAGTAGAAAAGCTTGAAAAGCTTCAGATTTAGAAGTAAGGAAATAAATCCAAGTAAAATAGGAATATACATTAACAGAACTAATGTAAAAAGGAAAACCATTTCAAGAGGACTTGAAAGTAGGCCCAAAAAGATCAACCACAACTACTTTGTTAGGGACAAACGACCCTCGACAGATCTCCACATTGGTATGATATTGTCCACTTTATTTTTGGTTTCACCCAAAAGGCCTCATACCAATGGAGATAGTGTCCCTCACTTATATATCCGTGATCTTCCCCTTGTCTAACCAATGTGGGACTTTGGTCGCACTCCCAACAATCCTCCCCTCAATCAAAGTACCAACCGAGTCTCCTAAAAAATAGTCATCTATTCGTCTAGCTCTTATTCTAGCCCATCCTTTACCGGAGCACACCGCCAAACCGATAGAGCTCAACCAACAAACCTCCACCATGACTATGCCTTCAAGGCTCGCCTCCTTTGTTCGACACTTGAGTATTCTACCACATTGTTAAGTCAAGGGCATGGCTCTGATATCACTTGTTAGGGACAACGACCCTCCACATTGGTAAATTTGGTTTCAATTTATCATAAGTTTAATTTAGTTAAATTTGTTTGTTAATTAAGTTCAAATTGGGCTTAATTAAAATAGATTAAACTAAATTAAAATCATGTTGGACCTTTAAAATTGTTCTCAAAGATAAAAGACTCAAATTCATTTGGGCCCAAAGATGGAGGAGCCCAATTATGGTTAAACCTCTTCTTGATATAATATGGACAATTCTATTATAATTTCATACAGTCCATTTTTTCCTATATATATGTATGATGTATGAGCATGTGGTATGATGATTATGGATGTGAGGCATCATTCATTAAAAAGTTTCTTTTAGGGTTTAGAAAGAAAAGGAGATAGAGAGAAAAAAAGGGGGAAGCCATTCGGCCAAGAAAGAAAAGAGAGAGAGAGAGTTGATTCCTTGGTGCCCTTTCTTCTTCGTCGTGAGTCTGAACGAGAGAGGGAGAAGGTGATGCCCCTTTTTCGCCGTTCACGTTGTCTTGTCGCAGTCCATGTGCAGAACATCCCTCTCTTTTGAGAGCTACAACAATAGGAAGATTTAAATTGGTAAAAATACCCGATCTGGTATTTTTCTTGTTATCGACGGTGAGGGTATCTAAGGGAAGAGTTCGAAATAGTCTTTGGGTAAATCATTTCTTTGCTCTTAGATGCAAATCTTTGATATAGAAAGGTTGTATTGCTTCTCTTCTTTTCTTTTGTGTTTTTTCTCTCTAGTTTTGTGTGATATTGGCTCCACGATTTTAGCTAAGATTTTTGCCATAATTGTGTCTCATTCAAGAAGGAAACCCTAGCCCAATTCCTATATAAATATTGGAGAAGAAGCCTTAAGAGGAGAATCAATTTTTCTATCATTTTCAGCCTCAATTGTTGTTGTGTTCATGATTTTTTGCTGTCAATTTGCTGCTGTTTTTATTTCTGTTTGGTGCTGTTTTTCTTCTATTTTCCAGCCCCTTTCAACTTCGAAATTCAATCTTTCCTCAATGAAAATTAAAGGAAGTGAAGGCTCAATTCCCTTTGAAAAAAGTGGAGTTGAGTCGATTGAATAAGAAGTGAAAAATGGGTTGTGTTCTTCCTGTTCTTAGAATTTATTTTATGTTTTATGTAAGTTATTTGCTTCTATTTTCGAAACTTAATTGCTGCTGTAATTTTGAGTTTTTAGCTACTATTTTATTCTTTCCTTTTGTTCTTGAAATTAATTAGTTGCTAAATTTATTTTGATTAATAGAATTTTGGTTGTTCTTTCATTATTGTTGAATTGTTATTCAAGTATTTATTAATTCTATTTTAGTTATGCACTTTGATTCTTTTAAATCATTCTTTTCTTTTCTTTAATTATGAGCTAAGTCTTTCTTTGGGATTCAAGCATGTGAATGCCTTAGAGAAAGGAATACAGGCCTAATATGTAAGAGCAACCTTGCTTAATCTTATAGCATTATTTGCTTTTATTGATTGAAATTTTCATTACCAGTTTAGATTGATCACCTAGATTAGTATACAACAATTCGAGTCTAATTTTGAAAAGGTTAGATAAAAATTGTGTTTTCATAAATGCAATAAAGGAAAATAGCCTAGGCATATGAATTTGTTTTTGACCCTAGACATAGGGAAAAACCTTTAAAACCAAAAGAATTGTGTTTCTAAATTAACTAAGTTCGTATTAGCCATAGAAATATCGGTTTAATCACTTAGCCTCCTAAAGATACTTCATAGAAGGTCGAATAGGTGCTGAATTCGGTTTACAAAACTTAAGTGTTGAGTCAAAGGATTGCAATTGCAATTAGGCCGCAATTTCTTTCAATGGAGCAAAAACACGTTTGAATCCCTCTTTTATCATTTTTATTTCTTCTTTTGAAAAACAACAAAAACCATCCCACTTATTGTTTTACATTGGTTACCCACAATTGCAATTTGAAAACGTCTTTGCTTATTCTCTTGAATTTTGTTGTATCTGTTCCCTATGGGATCGATACTCTGGAATACTTCCAGTTTTATATTACTTACATCGAAAGTCTGCACTTGCACTGAACTGGAGCTTTGTTTTAATTTAAAAATATTTTCTTTAAGCCCCACATTTCAGTTCGATCAGTTGGTAGTAAAAGGGTTTACTCAAAGGGAGGGTATATACTATGATTAAGTTTTTTCTCCTACTGTAAGACACACCTCTATAAAAATTTTGTTTGCCTTTGTTGCTCACTTTGATCTTGAGTTAGAGCAGATGGATGTCAAAAACTGCTTTCTTGCATGGTGAGCTTGAGGAGACCATTTACATAGATCAACCTCATGGATTTAAAGCTCCCAAACAAGAAAATAAAGTTTGCCAACTTAAAAGATTGTTGTATGGTTTAAAGCAATTGCCAATCCATTGATTTTTGTAGGAGTAAGTATGATAGTTGTGTTTATTTTAAACAAATCTCTAATGTGAAAATTATCTACTTACTACTTTATGTTGATGATATGTTGATTGCTTGTAATTCCATGCAAGAGATAAATAAGTTAAAAGATCTTTTAAAGAAGGAATTTGAAATGAAAGACTTAGGCAATGCAAAAAGAATATTAGGAATTGATATTATTAGAGATCGAAAAGAAAAGAAACTATATTTGTCTCAAAGTGATTATGTAACAAGACTAGTTAAAAAATTGAACATGCATGATAGTAGGAAGGTTAGTATTCCTTTTGGCAAGCATTTTAAACTTTTCATTGATGATTTTCCTAAGACTCCAAATGATATTGATGAAATGCATGATATTCCGTATGCAAGTACTGTTGGGAGTCTTATGTATGCCATGGTTTGTACTAGACCTGACCTTTGCTCATCTACTTAGTGTTATTAGTAGATTTCTTACTAATCCTGGTAAACAACATTAGAATGTTGTTAAGTGGATTGTTAGATATCTTGCATGTCATATCGATTTATGTCTTGTTTATGATGGAGCAAATATAGTTGATGATAAGAACATTGAAATAGTTGGATATGTTGATGCCGATTATGTTGCTGACATTTATAAGAGTAGATCTTTGACTGGCTTTGTGTTTAAATTGTTTGATTGCACAATTACTTGAAAATCTAGTTTACAGTCCATAGTTGCATTATCTACAACTGAATCTAAGTATATTGCATTAACTGAAGCTATTAAAGAATCTTTATGGCTTAAGGGAATTGTATCTGAATTATGTTGTAGTGATAATGTTTTTGTAACTGTATTCTATGATAGTCAAAGTGCTCTACACTTATCTAAAAATCATTCTCACCATGAAAGAACTAAACATATTGATGTCAGATATCCTTTTGTTAGAGATGTCATCAATGATGGTTTAGTTTCTGTTAAAAAGGTTGCTATTGATTTGAATGCTACAGATATGTTTACTAAAGCATTACCATGTGATAAGTTTAACCTTTGTGTGAGAATGTTGCAGCTTGATAATGGGTGATAAGTATTTTTGAGTCCTTTGAGAACAAGCTCCATTGTTCATTGATCCTTCTTATTTTTGATAAATTGAAATCAAGGTGGAGATTGTTATAAATTTGGTTTCAATTTATCATAAGTTTAATTTAGTTTAATTTATTTTTTAATTAAGTTCAAATTGGGCTTAATTAAAATAGATTAAACTAAATTAAAATTAAGTTAGACATTTAAACTTGTTCTCAAAGATAAAAGACCCAAATTTATTTGGGCCCAAAGATGGAGGAGCCCAATTATGGTTAAACCTCTTCTTGATATAATATGGACAATTCTATTATAATTTCTTCCAGTCCATTTTTTCCTAGATATATGTATGATGTATGGGCATGTGGTATGATGATTATGGATGTGAGGCATCATTCATTAAAGAGTTTCTTTTAGGGTTTAGAAAGAAAAAGAGATAGAGAGAAAAAAAGGGGGAAGCCATTTGGCCAAGAAAAAAGAGAGAGAGAGAGAGTTGATTCCTTGGTGCCCTTTCTTCTTCACCATGAGTCTGAACGAGAGAGGGAGAAGGTGATGTCCCTTTTCCGCCGTTCACGCTATCTTGCCGCCGTCCATGTGCAGAACATTCCACTCTTTTGAGAGCTACAACAGTAGGAAGATTGGAATCAGTAAAAATACCCGATTTAGTATTTTTCTTGTTACCAACGGTAAGAGAAGAGGTCAAAATAGTCTTTGGGTAAATCGTTTCTTTGCTCTTAGATGCAAATCTTTGATATAGAAAGGTTGTATTATTTCTCTTCTTTTCTTTTGTGTTTTTTCTCTCTAGTTTACTGTTTTTCTTTGTAAAATCCTTTAGATCTATTCTTGTTCTTAAATGTTCTGTATTTTCTTTCTTGAATCTTTTATAATATTGACTCGCAAAGGCCTCTAAGGCCCTTTGCAAAGTGGAGTAGGTCTATTGACCGAACCACTATAGATTCTTGTGTTTTCTTTACTCTTTAATGTTTTTCTGCACTATTTCAGTACTGTACAACACTTTAATTCCAAAAAAAAAGAAGCCCAAAGTCACCTCTAATTTGCTTAAAAATGACTAAAACTTAGGTTGTGATCTTGGATGATTAATAACATACTTGAAGAGGAGCAGTATATTTAGTTAAAGAATCAAAAAAGGGAAATTGTGGTTTTTTCTAATGGTACAAGCATGCACAAAGAAGAAATTTTATTACTCGAATATGCACCATTACACGAATCAAGAACTTGCTTAACAATAGTAAAGGATGGATGACCTAAATGATTATACTACAAATCTAATAAAGGAGCAGTACAACTTTTGGATATGGTGTAGCAGTATAGGTTTTAAAAGGAGTTGAAAGAGAGGTATGAAGTACTTGAGGTGTGATGACTGAGGAATAGTAGCCACCATTCGAATCATGGGAATGAGCCTTTTCCAACGTAAGCTGATAAAGTCCATCAATTATTATGAGGACTTTGTTGCAGTTGTGAATTTGGTCTCTAATATCATCGCTCAAATCGAAAATAGCATCGAAGGGCCGTATGACAAAATCGACCATAAAGATTGTCTCCATTGTTATTCCAATTTCTTCGATTAGATTTGCCTCCTCGTCATTGATTATCACCAGAATTATGTGAAGAGGACGAACTTTGTTGTTTCTTAGTAGCCATAGTAGTGTAATTAACAGATGGAAGAGAACCATCTAGATTGATTGAGGAGTGGCATTCAATGCAACTCTCTTGCATCAACAACAAAGAATAAACCTTCTGTAAAGAAGGTGTTTCATCTTTCTCAGAAATTTAAAAAAAAAAAAAAACAGCAGAATCAAATTCAAGATCTAATCCAGCAATATGTGCATTATATGATCATCTTGAGAGATTTTCTTTCCTGTCGATGCCAAGTGATAGCATGTAATTATGCTATCTTATTTCCTATTATTTATGCTAGTTTTGTGATTATTTTGAGAGCTTTTATGCCTATTTCTCTTAATTTTGTAGAAACCGAGCGTGAGGAGCAAAATTGAGTATTTTGGTGGATATTGGAGCCTTTTGAAACTTGATTGAAAATTCAAGAAGATTAAAGATGTTATTTGAGCATAAGGCACGTTCCAGGAGATTCTACATTGAATCATGGTTCCAACGCATTGAACCAGATGTCATTCGAACACCCGAACGAAGAGATATAGCAAAAATGGCCACTAGTGTCTGCAGGATAGCGTCATGACGGTGTCCATAGCCTCTTGACTCTACAATAAATGTAAAAACGCTATTTTTCACTCAGAAACACATGGAAACCAATTTTCTTGTAGCGTTGAGACGCTGTAAGAAGCGTCTCAATGCTGCCTCACAATTTTCTATATAAGCAGGCGCCGTTTTAAAGGCCAATCCGAGAGTTTCAGCCCAAATTTCGATTCCAAGCTAAAATTGAGGGTTTAAGGAGAAATTGAGAGCGTTGTGGAGCATTTTTGAAAATCCAAAGCTCGAGGGACATGGAGATCATGACGGGAATGCGGGATCGACCATCGTTTGCTAATTTCTTCCTTTTCCTTTAGTTTTAGTTTATATTTTGTGGCTGTAAATTGGGAACCTAGAGGTTTAATTATATGAATTTAAGTATCTTTGTTCCTAATACTTGAGATTTTTATATGAATTGAATTAATTTCTATTAGACTTGAGGTTTTAATTGATTAAATATCTTGATTGAATGTTTTTGTTTCATTCATGCTTTTATGTATTTAATGCTTATAATCTATTGATCACGGATTATTTTTTTTATTGATCTGAATTTGTGCTTAAAAAAGTCTTGTTTAGGCTAGAATTTAATCGCATGACTATTTATATATTATTGCATGAAAGTGGAGAATTCTCTTAGAAGCTTTTACAAGAAGTTGCTTAATGTCTTGCATGCTATTAAAATCTAGATAGAGATATTAGATTTATAACATTGCATGAAAGTTAATTGTGCTTGAAAGAGTCAGTTAATACCCCCACTTCTTGGCTTATGGAATATTTGCATGACAAATCTTGGTAGATTTGACTGTAAGTCTAATTGGTGAAATTGATTCCTTAGGATATTTTTCTCCTATTGTGTCTCAATTTATCTTTTGCTTTGTAGGTTAGCTTTTTAATTTAGCTTGTCTGCATCTGATTTCTTCTCTAAATAAAGTTATATGAGAGTAATTATGGTACTTAAATGAACTAAGAAATATAATCCCTGTGATCGACCCTGGCCACTATTATTACAAATTTTAGAGGTTTAGGTTTATAAATATATTTGATAGAGCCTTCGATAAGTTCATTATCACCAAGGAATCAACAAGGTTCTTGATTTTAAGAAAGTAATCGTTGAGATTGAGATTACCTTTCTTCATGGTTTCCAACTTAGATTTCAATTGCATCGCACGAGCCAAATTTCGAGAAGAAAATTGAGCATTGAGAATTCTCCACCAATGATGAACTTCAGAAAGAATCTCATTCGACATGGGCCCAATTTGTAAGTAAAAATTAAACAAATTAAACTCAACTAATGTGCTCTCTTAACACTCCTCAATTTCAACTCTTCACCATTTTAAATATAGGGTTTCTTGTCTCATTCTGGGCATGGTTTCATATGAACTCATCGTGTTTCAGATTTTGTTTTTTATTTTATCTCTACATATGAGGATTAAGACACAATGAATTTTCTCATTTTTATTTCAACTTCAAATCTAAATGATTCTTTCCATCATCTAGTTCATCTGAACGAAAAAAATTCTATCCAAAATTTCTTGGAGATCATACACAAAAATCTTTGAAGACAAGGAAACTTTTGATTTATTTGGCATTCTATACCATAACAACAAATGTAGCAATTGTTGGCTTTTGGCAACCCTCACTCAACAAGAATAAGATTGACTTCTTCTAGTCTTTTTTTATTTCCCTCTAAAATATATTATTCTACTTTCTTGCCCAAACAAAAAAACACTCAATTCTATTCTTTTTAATTAATTAAAAATGTATTAAAGTAAAAATTTATTCATAATTTTAGTTAAATTAGGTTAATAGATTTATGAGGTGTTTGAAAGTGATTTTGAAATAATTAAAATCACTTTTGTCGTATTTAAAACCAAACATGCTTTTAGAGATATTGAATTAAAATAATTAAAGTAAAAGAGAACATCACATACTTTTCTGTTAATAAATACTTTTACGTGAAAGTCATTTGAAATTGACATGACTTGGGAAACTCCATCGAACGGGCATGGAGATGTTAACATCATATATGGAAAATGAAAATATATGATTTTGTTTTCTAAAAGTTTTTACCCTTTTTTTTATTATTATTTATAATATGAATATAACTCAATGATTAAGATATTTACCCCTTTTAAGATAAAAAAATATAATTTTTTTAACCTTATATAATTCCTTTTTTTTTTTTTATGAACACTATCACAAAGTAGAAAAATTATTTAATGTGACCGCCACATTGTGGTTACCGTCCTCTGGACACTTATTTCTACAATTAAACCATAATTTTTAGTTTCTCTATCCTACATTCAACATAAAATTGCAGCACATTGTTCCAACCTCGTTACATAAAATTTCAAATTTCAAATTATTTTATATGACTACTACATTATGGCTAATCTCTAGTTCAACCATAATTTTTAATTTCTCTCTTTTAAATTTAAAGGTTTAAAACTGTTAGTCACATTATTCCAACCTCCATGAATTGAATAGTTTCTCTATAGGGTGGTGAGTTAGAGTCAATAAGTTGACTTGTGTGGGGGTCGATTGGTTTTCAAGTTCCAAAATGAGGGGTTTGGGTTAACAAAATTCAACTCACATTTGGTTCTTGGTTTTGCGAGCCCAAGGAACAAATTTTGTTAATCTCCATTTCTCTCTCTTATAAATATGCTTTTTAGGTATCCCCTCTCAAATTTGGTAAGTTAACCTCCTCCCATAGATTTTTTCTCCTTTTATGGACCCATGCCGACTAGGGATTTTTTTTAAAAATAATGTAAATTAAAAAAAATGACAAAAATATGGTAACTTTGAAAGTATTTTCAAATTTATGGTAGATAATTTGTATACATGGGCTGCGAATTAGCTAACTCATGAACCGTGTACACGTATCAATTAATGAAGTGCGACCCATGTCTGCGAGAAAGGACAAACTCGTGTACCACGTACACGATTTTTTTCCACCTCGCGCCACTTGGCGGCATTCAATGCCAAGTGGTTGACATGTAACTCGTGTACATGGTACACAAATTCCTTATCGATCTTGTGTACCATGTACACGATTTGGTGGTCCCTTTAAATCCCCCACCCAACAACGAACACAAACCCTTGCGCCCACTCTCCCTCTCCTCGCCGTTCTCTGCAGTTTTCGTTCAACCTCCCTACAAAATCACTGCCAGATGCTTCCAGCCCTCCTCACCTCCACAGCAAAGCCGCTAGCCGCCATCACCTCTGCGGGATTTAGGTTTTTTTTTTCTCTTTTTTATAACTATTGTGTGAATATTTTGCATGTTTATGCTATATTTTACTCAGATCTACATTTTAGATTTATTTTGGACGAATATCCATATTATTTTGACTTATTTTAGACCAATCTACATGTTTTTTGGATTGATCTATGCGTTTTTTGACTTATTTTAGACCAATGTACATGTTTGTTGGATTGATTTTGACCGATCTATTGAATGGGTCTAGGTTAAGCATCCCGTGGTTGGCAACACAATTTGTAGAGTTACTTCCAGATGCTGATGACATAACGATATAGAGGTATGCAAGAGGCTACATAATGCAGCTTATTTGAGGGTTTCTATTCACAGATAAGTCAAATACATTTGTCCATCTCATGTTTCTTCCTCTTTTGGGCGATTTTAAGATAGTTGTACAATATTCATAGGGTGGGGCTTGCCTCGCATGGTTGTATCAGGATCTATGTCGAGCTAGTAGTGCATTAGAAATAACAGGTCCACTGATACTGCTACAAGTATGGGTATTTTATCGATTTTATACAATTGCACCACAACGCCAGCTACAAACCCCTGATCAGTATGTTTGTCAACCACTTAGTGTTCGGTATGTTTATTTACATATTCTTTATTATAATTATAAATAATACAATGTTTTAACTTTATTATATATGTGTGTAGTTGGAACAATATTTTAGCTGAACAAACTTCCTACATGTTGATTCAATAATGCATTGCATTTGATCATCTTTTGCACAATTAAGTAAAAATATAGTTTCTTTTGTTTGACATACATTTTAATAACAAATTTAATTATTTTAATTATTATTTATAAATTTCAGATCATCTGGATGTCATACACACTTGAAATTATGGCATTATTACTTGAATATTACCATAATGGACGAGACAATTAGTCGACTATAAGCCCTCTCATATGCTTTCATATTGTAGAGTGGCATCAACCTAATCGGGTGTTGAGACATTTTGGAATGTGCAGATAGTGCCACCATATTGTGACACAAACACACAGTTGCATCAGTTAGACTTACGAGGTAAGCATGATCACGATTAGTGATGACATCATGCATTATTTATATCACTATGGCGTGCATGTCGGGATCACTGTGCATTAGGTGACATAGTAGAACGACCGACCGTATCTGATGATTACATAACTTGGTATGACTCTATCACGAGGAGATATATCACACATGAATACACTTATAATGCTTGCACAGTAAAAAACTACCAACTAAATTCGCTTTTATTAAATTCAATTTTATATAATATATATTAAATTATTTTTTTATGTAGAATAATTTTGTTCACAATGTACAACAATATTCAATAGAACAAAGTTTACCTACTTTACGATCTATGTGTGAGCAATATGTCACAACGGTAACTGATATAATTCATTAAACAAGAAGACTAACTGTTGCTAACACTGATAGGACACGTGCTCATCGTAGGCACCGATGAAAACAAGCTGAAGACATTCCAGAGGCACGCATAGACCAAGAGCCTTTTGTAGTTGATGATCAAATTCCAACTTCTCAAATGAACCCATCAGATGTTCATACCGACATTGCTTCAAGTTCTGGTCATAACCAAGAGTATTATGCACAAGATCCACTACCACCTATTGTGCAACAAGATATTGATGATATAATTCACCATCAACCACACTTTGATGTTCTTCTGCCTCATCGTGGAGCTCGTCTGAAAAGAAGACCACCGTGTGGTACATGAGTTTTTTAGCAATATTTTACTATTTGTATGTGTGTTAAACTTATCAATTATTAAACATTTGTGCAATTTAATTTCAATATTTAAAAAAAAAATTCTTATTTCATTTCAATAGACTTTGCATTGTATTTTTAAATACTTAGATAACATGTTTTTTTCCAAATTTTTTCAATATATTTTATAAGTTTAATTTTTTTTTTAAAATTGTTTTCAAGCTTTGCTAAATATAGGATCCTACAAACAAATAACCTCAATATAATCAAGTGATGAATCTCATAAATTCTAATATTAACTCTTAAGTGCCCCAACATAGAATTTTGAACATTAATTGAATATAGTAGTACAAAGCATAATGTAACGAAATGGGTAGTTAAAACCGAAGCATATGAGTCTAAAAAAGAAGCTCATTTTGAACAACCAAAGTGACAAACATAAGGCCAAAATGAATGTGAAGAAATAAAAACCAATCAAATTATTCACAAGAAAACGAAATGGGTAGTTTAATATGATGCATTTATTTAAAGAACGGAAATTATTTAAATTTCACTTACTAAAAAAAAAGCTAGAAAAAGAAGCTACAATAATTAAAGAAATGAAGCCAACAAGAGCATAACTCAACTGGCATAAAGTATGAGCTTATGATCGAGAGGTCATAGGTTCGAATCTCTCTACTCCCAAATGTTGTTGAACTAAAAAAAAATATTAAAGAAGGGAAAAAAATAATAAAAAGACGTAAATCGTGTACATGGTACACGAGTACCACGTAAAACGTGTACCATGTACAGAGTTCCACATAAAACGTGTACCATGTACACGAGTTCCATGTAAAACGTATACCATGTACACAAGTTCCATGTCGCAAAGTCAATTCCGTGCCAACCAATAACGTGTCACTACACGTAAATTGTGTACATGGTACATGATTTAGCTACCCTATTTTAAACAATATTTTTCTTGACTACCCTAGATTTGTAATTTCTTTTTTTTTTTTTTTTTTTACATTTTAAAAATTATTTATTTCAAAAATACCCAAATTTTGTCATTGTTTATTTAAACCTCATTATCTATAAAATTAGCCCTGCTGACTAGTCCTAATTACCATAATTTTTAGTTTTTTTAAATCAAACTTTAATCACACAAATACAAAATGAAATTTTAATCACAAAATAGACTCAAAATCACAATTTAATAACACAAATAACTTCAAAATCAAACTTTAATTATAAAATAAACTCTAAGTCAAACTTTAATCACACAATAAGTTCAAAATTAAACTTTAATCACACAATTAGCTAAAAGACACTTTAAAATCGGCCCCAAATTAATGGTCGGCACGTGCATTTATGTTGCTAGTCATTAATTGGAGGTAGCAATGAAACTGTCATCACTGCAACAATGAAACGTCCATCTCGTCGCTCCTTTCTGGTATGAAAAAACTTCAATTTTGCTATCGTTATGGCAAGGAAACTGATGATTCGACGCTTTGATTGGGATGAAATGCTTTTCCATGGTCGTTATTGCGATGAAACTGATGTTTTGTCATTGTGATTGCAACGAAATGTTTTCTCATCGCAACTTTGTGACATTTTCAATTTCGTTGCTAACTTTTCATAGTTGAATCTACTCTTTCTCGTTGTATAAATAGCTCCTAATTAATGGTCTGATTAATTACCCATTTAGAATCTCCCTACCACCAAATTTTAACTGTGATTAAGCCACAAAGACAACTTCATATTTCCCTTATATAGCGATTGGAACATCGTAGGCTAAACCAATCGAGGGTGTCAAGTGTTGGGGGAATGATAAATAACAGAGAAAAATTGAGTAAATATTGAGATAAATATTGAGAAACAAACACGTAAACAATTAGGTTGAAGCCCTATGCGGTGTATATTTATTTATCCACCATCGATGCATCAGTTCTTCTCTGGTTTGTCATCTCCAAGATACAACAACCTAACTGAAACATTGTGTAGCTCAAACCACTCTACACTATGAGGCTAAGCTCAAAGCTCCACAACAAAGAACACCCCTCTTTTGGTCAATTGCTCTTAAAAGAGCAAAGTAGAGAAATATGAGATAGTAGAAAGAAGAGAAGATTGGAAAATGTTGTGTGTTTGAGAGTGTGGTAACAGAGGTATTTATAGGAGAATTTTAGATCTAAGAATTTTATACAAAAATAAGTAATTGAATTGTAAAACTTTTAACCTCTCTTCAAATAAAGAACCAAAAACTTTCTTCTCTTTATTATATGAAACTCTCTCATTTAAAAAGATAAAACTTCTCTAAAATTAATAGTAAATATTAAAATGTAAGAACATTCTCCCACTCATTTTAATATTTGAAATAATCAAAATCAATTGACCAAAAGAAAGATAATTATGCATCATAAAGGTGTGACTCTGCATTGAACCTTTACTAGTGAAATAATAATCTCTACTTCAGCATTAGTAGTGGTCTCTTACTTGAACTCTAACACTTAAGGGAAAATAGGGAACTATTATCCACACATAATTATCTAGGTGTTGACATGAGCTTTATTGGTTAGCATATTATGGCCCTGTGCTGATCCCAAAATTTCATGAGTGTATTTGAGAATAAGCCCCATATCCTTATAGAGAGCGGCCTCACTCTCACACTCATAGGTAAAATCTATCAAGGGTTGCTCTTATAACAACGACACCCCACTCATAAGAGCTATAGATTTTATTAAGAGTTTATTGAAAAACTCAACATTCCGCTATGTTATAGGATAAATGCACTCACATCATAGAGATTGATCAATATATAAAGATAGTGTATATTTACGGCCACCTTATAATTCGTTTTTCCCTTTGAACCTAGTTCTCAAGATCTCTAATCACCAGGTAGGTATCCTTATATATGGCTCATGACAATTATAAGGGCTTCAACCCCATCTCCCTCGATGTATTCCAAACCCTTTCTCTATTCAAGGCATTTGTTAATGGATCTGCAAGATTATCACAAGATTTAATGTAATTCACATTAATAATCCCATTACTCAAATAGGATCTCACATTACTGTGTTTTCTTCTTATAGGTCTGGATTTACCGTTATAAAAATGGTTTTTTACTCTACCAATTGTGGCAGTGCTATCACAATTTATTAAAATAGGAGGTATTGGTTTCTCCCACATTGGAATTTCATATAATAAATCTCTTAGCCAACTTGCTTCCTCGCTAGGTGAAGCTAAAGCAATAAGCTCTGCTTCCATAGTAGAGTTGGCAATAATTGTTTATTTTTTAGATTTCCAACAAATAGCACAACCTCCCAAGGTAAAAATATACCCTGTAGTAGATAAAGAATCACCTGACAATGTATTCCAGTCAACATCAGAAAATCCTTCAACAACAACATGATATTTTTTTATAAAGTAAGCCATAGTCTTTTGTTCCCAATAAATATTTCATAACACGATCTATGGCATGCCAATGTTCTTTACCTGGCTTACTCGCAAACCTGCTAAGAACTCCTACTGCATATGCGATGCAGGTCTAGTGCAATCAGTTGCATACCGTAGGCTACCAATCACGCTCGCATACTCCTTTTGATTAATTAATCACTTTCATTTTCAATAGGAAACTGAAGGGAATAATCGAATTAAACCCACAGCGGAAGCATATGAATCGTCTTTGATTTATTTAGAATTAAACTAAAATACAAATGTTAAGCAATAAATACCTTCCAAATATGGAAAATCTTCTGGTTGATCTTTATCTCTTCCACAAAGTCTTCCTGGCTATGAGTCAAACACAGGATCAAGGCTTGTGGGAGCCTCTTAAAAGAAAATCCCCAAGGGATTGGAGAGGAAGAGGTCTAGAGAGAATTATCTAATTCTCTCTATTGAGGAGATGTGTGTTGTGTAGAATACACAATGACTCACCCCTAAGGTCATATTTATAGTGGTCTAGGGAAAATAATTAAATAATGTATTTTAATATCTAATATATTAAAATATATTTATCTAATCAATTTGAATCTTATTCAAACCGTTTAAAATTCTCCTACGACATCTATTTCCTAATTTGAATCCAATTCGAATTTAATAAATATCTTTTATTTAATGTATCTAATATACATTAATTATTTTAATATTTAATGTATCAAATACAATAAATATATTTTTCTCTTTTATATTTAATATATCTAATATATTAAATATTAATTTGTACACTTCAAATTAAATATTAAATTTGAACATTTCAAATTTTAATATTTAATGTATCAAATACAATAAATATATTTTCCTCTTTTATATTTAATATATCTAATATATTAAATATTAATTTGAACACTTCAAATTAAATATTAAATTTCAAAATTTCAAAATTTTCTTTCAACTAAATTGATCTTTTAGTGTTACTATGAGCTAGCAAGGGAACCTTATGGACCTATAGATTATAAGCTCCAATGATACAAAATTAGTTAATTAAACTCTTTAATTAATCAATTTTCATTCATTAACTCTAAGGTCACTCCACTATAGACCTAGAGTTGCACTCTTATGCACTATAGGACAAGTTGTGTCCATAGATATAATCCTTACATGCAAGTCGATCATTCACGAGTTGTTCGTAATTACAGTTGGGTCAAAAGTTTGTTTTACCCCTATAATGACATCTTGCACTTTAAGTACCACTGATCCTCTAATGAACAATCTATTTATAATCTAATTATAAACTAAGTCCCTCTCTGGCTAGTGAGAGGGTGGGGCCCCATTGTTCAAATCCCGAAATCAGCACTTAAGGGAACTACTCATCTACTTACCCTATATGGGAAGGAGTGAATTCCATCTTGTGAGATTATGTTCCCAACTCCATATTTGGTCAAGTTTCCAAAATGGTAGGCATATTGAATCGGCTACAAAAGCCACTCTCACCCATGCAAATTAAAGGACAAGCCCTCACAGACAGGAGTTCATAACTCACTCAGGATTAAGATTGAGTCGCATATGATCATCCTGATGAAATATTAATCTTCTCAATTAACGAATTTATAAGGAGAGATTAAATATTTTGTGGTCCAGTCTTATACAAACTCACTGTATAAGATACCCCCACTCACATGTCTCCACATGAATGATTTGGATCAAATCATTTGTAACTATTACAAAGTGGGTCGTATCAATAGTATTACCAGGATAAGGCACCCAACCTTATCTATATACTATGACCCTTTAGGTTATTTCTTGAACATGATCCTCTCGTATGTCAACCACATACTATTCAAGATTACAATAATAACCTTGGATTTTTCATATAATGGATAATATTATATTACAAATAAAATAATCAAAATTATTATTAATTATTAAATAAACTATTAATTATGAGGCTTTAGGGCATAAATCCCAACAGAAACAAGTAAACACTTGAATCAAATAAAGTAGACACATGTTTATAATCAAAATATTTGTATTTTATGAGTATTTTCTCAATATAATGTGATTGGTCAAGGAAAAATCCATCTGAGGTTTTTGTTATTTTCATACCCAGAATAAAATTAGCCTCACCAAGATCTTTCATGTCAAAATGGCTTCTCAATAAATTTTTTGTTTCATTTATAACAAAAATATTTGAGCCAAAGATCAATAAATCATCAACATATAGGCAAATAATAACATGTGAATCTTCCTATGATTTATAATAGATGCATTTATCACATTCATTTGGTTTGTAACCATTATTTAGCATGCAAGAATCAAATTTCTCATGCCATTGCTTTTGGGGCTTGTTTTAAGCCATATAGGGATTTAGTAAGCTTACACACTTTGTTCTCTTGCCCAGGTTCTATAAAACCTTCAGGTTGGTCCATATAAATTTCTTCTTCTAAATCACCATTTAGAAAAGCTGTTTTCACATCCATTTGATGAATATTCATATAAAAAATTGCAGCAATTGCAATTAGCAATCTAATGGATGTGATTCTCGTAACTGGAGAAAAGGTATCAAAGAAGTCCAAGTCTTCTTTTTGTTTAAAACTTTTTGCGACAAGTCTAGCTTTATACTTGTTATACTACCATACGGTTTTAGCTTTTTTCTCAGGACCCATTTACACCATATAGTTTTACAACCTGATGGAAAATCAACTAATTTCCAAGTTTTATTTGAAATTAGTAATTCTATTTCATCATTCACAGCCTCTTTCCAAAAAATTGCATCTAGAGATGACAAAGCTTCTTGCCAAGAAATTGGTGTTTCTTGAATGTTATAAACATAAAAATCATGACTAAAATCTTTTACAGTTCTAGCTCTTTTACTCCTCCTTAATTCAACTGGAGAGTTGTTTTCATTATTATCACTAGGAGTAGAAGAGCCAAACTTATAGGAAACTTGTTCACAACTTTGACCCCCACTATTTTTTGAATTGAAAGGAAATTTTTCTTCATAAAAAATTGCATCACTTGATTCAAAAATCACATTATGTTCAATGTCAAGAAATCTATAGGTTGTACTATGAACTGCATATCCAAGAAAAACACAAGTGGTAGCTTTAGACCCTAATTTAGGTCTTTTTGGATTTGTTAGCCTCACAAAAGCTAAACATCCTCAAACTCTTAAATATCCCAAATTTGGCTTATACCCTTTCCACAATTGAAAATGTGTAATTTTTGTCTTTTTATGTGGCACTCTATTTAACACATGACAAGCAGTCAAAACTGCTTCACCCCAAAGATTAAAAGATGCACCTGATTCTAATAGCATAACATTAGTCAAACCAATTAAGGTTCTATTTTTTTCTCTCAGCTACGCCATTAGAAGCAGGTGAATATGGTGGAGTAGTCTCATGAATTATTCCCAATAATTCAACATATGAATTGAATTCAAATGATTCATATTCTCAACCTCTATCACTTTTAATTCTTTTAATCTTTCTACCAAATTGATTTTCAACTTCAAGGAGATTTTTTTTTTAAATTCTCAAAAGCATCACTTTTATTTTTCAATAAATAAACATGAGTATATTTTGAAAAATCATCAATAAAAGTTATAAAATATCTATTTCCTCCTCTAGTTAAAATTCCTTCAAAATCACATAAGTCTGTATGAATTAACTCTAGTAATTTGGTATTTCTTTCAACACTTTTATGAGGTCCTTTTGTAATTTTAGCTTTACTGCATATTTCACATTTCTCAAAATCATTTTTTAAACTAGGAATTAATCCAAGACTACTATCACCCCCACATATTTACTATTTATGTGACACAAACGATCATGCCAAAAATTTAAAGAAGAGAGCATTAAACCGAACTGGTAGATGCTTTATTAATATTCTCAATGTTCAATTTGAACATTCCATCACAAGCATAACATTTTCCAACAAAGATTTCCTTTTTTGTTATCACATATTGATCAGATTCCATAGTTTGTTTAAAGCCAACCTTATTAAGAAGATAACTCGACATTAAATTCTTCCTCATAGAGGGTGTATAAAGCACATCTTTCAAAATTAGAACCTTTCCAAAGGTGAATTTTAATTCAACCTCACTAGTTCCATAATTTGGGTAGTATGGGAATCACCAAGCATTATTATTTTTGGCTCCTTAAAAGGAGTATATACTTTGAACCAATCTTTGTCATAACAAACATGTCTATTGGCTCCAGAATCAGCCCACCATCCTTCAACACTTTGAACCATATAAATATCAGTTATCATAGCCACAAATGGTTCTTCGATAACATTAGCCTGAGGTATAGGTTCATGTTTCCAAAATTTGCAAAATCGAGCAATATGCCCACTTTTGCCACAAACAAAGCAAATTGCTCTTAAGTGTTGAGGATATACTTGATTCTTATTCACTTGACTTGGATTTTTCTTATGAGGTTTATTATTCTTTTTCATATAACTCTTCTTTGGCTTTAAATGACTAGTTTTAGGAATCTGACCTAGTAAACTATCATTAGAAGAGATTAGATTTACCTTGGTGGAATTTTCATTGCCTTCTTGAATCAAAGCATCTTTCCCTCCACACGAATGCGAGTAATTAGCACTTCTAGAGAAATTTCTTTTTGCTTATGACGCATATTTTTTTGAAATTCTTTCCATGATGGTGGAAGCTTGTCAATTATGTCAGCAACAATAAGATTGTCTCCAATCTTAATTCCTTCAGATGCTACTTCAACTACCATCATTTGAAATTCTTGTGCTTGCTCTACTATAGATTTTCCATCTACCATTTGGAAGCGAAAGAAGCGACTTGCAGCATATTTTTTCGCGCCTGCTTCTTTAGTATCATATTTATTCTGCAAAGCTTTCCATATTTTCTTGACTGATGTGAAAGTAGTATCATAATAATCATAAAAATGATCAGCAAGACAATTTAAAAGATAATACCGACATTTGTACTCATTTTCTCATACTTATCATTTTTCTCTTAGTGTTCCATGAACTCTTCAATACCCATGTTTTCAGTATCAATCTTCTTTGGGTTTTTTTCTATGAGGACATAAACCACTTTGAGAAGATTAAGGTAGAACAACACTTTTCCCTTCCATCTCTTAAAGTGTGCTCCTTTAAATCCAAAAGGCTTGTTGAGATCTCCAATATTCTCATTAGACTTCTCAATTGTAGACTCCATGTTGAAATTCTCCTTAAAATTGTTGAGGGAATTACAAATAACATAGGAAAATGGAGTAAATATTGAGATAAATATTGAGAAACTAACACGTAAACAATTAGGTTGAGGTGCGGGTATCTCGCTCTCTATAAGGAGATTCAAGCCCTCTGCGGTGTATATTTATTTATCAACCACTAGTACAACAGTTCTTCTCTGGTATGTCCCCTCCAGGATACAGCAACCCAACTGAAACGTTATGTAGCTCAAACCACTATGCACTATGAGGCTGAGCTCAAAGCTCCACAACAAAGAACACCCCTCTTTTGGTCAATTGCTCTTAAAAGAGCAAAGTAGAGAAATATGAGATAGTAGAAAGAAGAGAAGATTGGAAAATGTTGTGTGTTTGAGAGTGTGGTAACAAAGGTATTCATAGGAGAATTTTAGATCTAAGAATTTAATACAAAAGTAAGTAATTGAATTGTAAAACTTTTAACCTCTCTTCAAATAAAGAACCAAAAACTTTCTTCTCTTTATTATATGAAGCTCTCTCATTTAAAAAGATAAAACTTCTCTAAAATTAATAGTAAATATTAAAATGTAACAACATCAAGTATTAGTCTAAATCTTTAGCCTTTTCTTTTAGATGAGTAAGAACATGGGAGAGCCGACAACTACCCATTTGACTGATCATTGTTGTCTTGGCTCATCATAAATGTTGATTGAGGACATCACTAATGATGTAATAAATGGATTAGCATGATACTATTTAAGGGCATTGTTTGCACTATCACATATAATTAGATGAGTTTTAGCTGAACATGTGCTTTGCCAAGTAAAGTTTTGAAAACTAAAAAAAAAAAAAAAAAAAAAATTTGCTTTTAGAATTTGGCTAAGAATTCAAATGTTTTCTTAAGAAAGATGATGTAGAGAAATGATGAGAAAACAACACAATTTTTAAAAACCAAAAACCGAAAACTAAGGTCCCGTAACTATTTGGCTTTTGGTTTTTGAAAATTGTACTTGTTTTCTTATAATTTCTCTACAATGGTTTTCATGTTCCCTACAATAGCTTTCTTCTTTCTTTAAGCAAACCTTTAAGTTCTTAGCCAAATTTCAAAAACAAAAACAAGTTTTTGAAAACTACTTTTTTGGTTTTCAAAACTTGGCTTGATTTTTGAAAACATATGTAAAAAGTAGAGAACAAAACAAGGAAACCTATAGGTAAAAGAAGTATTTATAGGTTTAATTTTCAAAAACATAAAAATAAAAACCAAATCATTATCAAACGGGGGGGCCTTAGTTTTTGGTTTTTAGTTTTTGAAAATTGTACTTGTTTTCTCATCATTCTCTACAATGAGTTTCAACTTTCTTATGAAAACATTTGATTTATTAGCCAAATTCCAAAAATAAAAATTAAATTTCAAAATTTTTGGATTGGTTTTTGAAAACATATGTAAAAATTAGATAACAAAATAAGGAAACCATAGGTGGAAGTAATATTTATAGACTTCATTTTAAAAAATCAAAAATCAAAAACCAAATGACTATCAAATGGGACTTAAATGATTATCAAATGGGGCCTTAAGGTTTAAGAAAAGTTTATAAATCTATTAATGTGTTGAGCTATGCTCAAGTAGGCTCACTGACTAGCTCCTCATTAGACACACATTCCATTACCCAAATTCTCTTTGCACCAAATATCTCTCACTAATTTTTCTCTATACATATTTTTTCTCATCGGCTTTCTTTAACATATGTAATCTTTGTCACTTGGCCATGTTGATGGGCTCCCCAACTGCTGCTTGGGGTGGGGTAGCATCAGTCGTTTCCAATGAATGAGTTGGTGAGAGACCGGCTTAGGCAACTATTCGACAACCGGACCGTTCTAGTGGCAAAGGAACCACATAGTGAAGGTGGGTATCAGGGGCTATTTGGGGCAAGGAGTTGCAGGGTGTAAGAGTTAGTATGTCTGGGGAGTTAGGAAGTCTAGGGATCGGAGTTATGAAATCTATGTTCGGGGTGTAGAGTTGTTGTTTAGTATGGAATTAGGAAGTCTATGTTTGGGGCAAGGAGTTGCAGAGAGTAGGAATTACGAAGTTTGTATTTGAGGGTGCAGATTTATTAAACCTGAAGTTCTGAAGTTTGAGTTGATTTTAGCTTTTTTTTTTGTATAATTTTTTTCTACAATTTCTTAAATTTTCATTATTAAGAATTTGTTCCCATGAATTCTAAAATTGGGATTATTTGTTTTCATTAATTTATGTATATTTTACAAATTTCTTTAAAAAAAAAGAATTTTGATCAAAATACCCCAATTCTTTTTTCAATAACTCTCACATTAATTATTCACTTGCCTTGTAGATGACATATAGAGGAAGTGAGATAGAGAGATTTTTATCAATTAAAAAAATTGTTATTTAGTACTCTAATTTATATTAAGAATTTCAATTTAAATAATAGTCTCATATCTAAAACATTCTTATATAATTTATTTTTAAAAAGAAAAATATAAAATAAAAAGAAAAATATTTTTGTTAAAAATTTATTAAAATTATAGGATAAAAATAAAAATATTTTTTTTAATAATTATTTATATTTAATTATTAATTAGTAATAATGATGAGAAAATTTATATAAAAATTTTAAAAAAATTAATTAAGAAATTTTAAAAAAATTATGTAAAAAAATATAGAGAGAAAGTAGAGGAGAGAAGAGAGAGAGGTAGGAGTGAGGTGAGGTAAAGAAAATAGGAGATAGGAAAGTTATGGGGCCCATAATAGAGAGTTGGATGAGGAGTTAATAAGTTTGTAGAACCCACAATAAAGAGTTGGAAGAAGAGTTAAAAGATCCTTGGATCAACCAAGAAGTTGGGGGAGTTATTAACTCCTCCCAACTCCTTAATCTAAACACCCCTTAATATCTCTTCTCACATTTCTCTTACTAGGATCTCTCTATAGATATACTTTCTCTCTCACTACTCTCTATGTACCTACAATTTTTGTCATCATTCTCTCTCTCACCACAGCTCTCCTTATTTTATTTTTTTTCCTTTTTTTATTTTAATTACTTTCATTTGCGCTTTCACATAGAGGCGTTTGGAACACCGTTTTGGAATCAGAACCCTTGCAATTGTAACTCTGGAGGGTTTGAAATCCTGGGAATCAAAAAACAGTGTTTGAAGTGTAGTGTTCTTAAGCATGAAAATCAAAAAATAGTGTTTGCAGTGCACTGTTCAAATCCATGGGGTTGTGTTTCAAACTCATTGGGTTTTAAACGCAGTGACCCAAACAACGTTTTGGGTTTGGATTCCAAAACCATCCAGATCCAACACGGTGCTCCAAATGTCCCCATAATGTTTTATCAAAATGACTTCTTTTATAAGTATTTTAATAAGAAGTGCTTTATAATAAAATACTTCATTAGTTTCTAATATTTCAAAATTTTGTTTTGATATAACTAAAAGTGTTTTTTAAAATACATAATTAATAAATATTTCTAGACACTAAAAAAATTAGTCCTAGCGATTTCTTTTCAACAAAATTTTTTTGTCGCTTTTAAGAAATAATGACAAGAAAATGAACATTTTGTTGGCATTTTTTCCGACGAAATGCAATGTATGTATGTATAGGTGAAGCTTTTGGAACTTCTCTCGATGAAACAGTTTCGTTGGAAGAAATTTGTCTTCAACTCTTGTTCTGCTCTTCTTTTCCCTCCTTTTTTCTCTACCACCTAGTACGTTCTCTTACGATTCTTTCTTTTTGCTTTGCCATCATCCTTCTATATTGTCTCCTCTCTTCGACGTGTTGTCTCTTCTCTCTGGCATGGTCTCTCCCCTTTCTAACGTGTGGTGTTTCCCGTCTTCGTTAGTGTGGTAGAAATTTTTTTTCTTCTTTTCCATGTCTTTAATTCAATTTATTTGATGACTCTAGTTCATTTTGTATTGTGACATCAACTGATTAATGAATGGGTGCTACTTTATTGTTTGTGGCCTAATTCTGTTTTGAAATTTTTTACTACGAACGTGTTTTAAGTTTGTTAAGGTCCTAAGTTTTGAAAGATATTTACAGTTGGTTAGGGACATTTTCAGTTCTTTAAGGTCTTAAATCTTTTTAAGGCACATTTTTTTACCAATTCAACGCACAAAGTTTAGTTTTAATGGTTTTAGGAATAGGTTAGGCACATGCAATGTTCGAAATGTCGATGTCGATTTCTTAAGGTGCTAAATTTCCTTTAAGGCACATTTAAGCTTGTTCAGTGCAAAAGTTCTTGTGTTGAAAGCTTTAGCAATGGGTTAGACACGTTTAGCTTTAGGAATGTGTTAGGCACGTTTTCAATTCCATAAGGTGTTAAAATTGCTTTTAGGTTTGGTGCGGAGTTCAATCTTGCAAATATGCAATTTATTGTTTATTTATCGCCTAAATTTTTTTATCAAACACCCATATAGTGCAGTTTATTGTATATTTAATAACAACCAAATTTTCAAATATGCATTTTATTATTTATTTACTGCCTAAACTTTTTATCAAAAACCCACCTAGCGCAGTGGTTGAGTGCTTGCCTTACCACACCATGGTGCAAAGTTTGATTCTACAATTATATAGTTTATTGTTTATTTACTACCCAATTTTTTTGGTGCAGAGTTTGATCCTACAAATATGCAGTTTATTATTTATTTATTGCCTAAATTTTTTAGTGCGGAGTTTGATCCTGCAAATATGAAATTTATTGTTTATTTACTGTCAAATTTTTTATGACTCTTTAGCTTTGGCCTTGGTTCCTCTTGCAGTTGATCCTCTTCCTTTGGCAGTGTGGTCGAGTGCAACTAGTGTTGTTTCGCTGAATTGCACATGCAAGCGCACGCGATCGAAGTAATAATAAAATTGCACAAGAGTACCAAGTATAGTATCCCACGAGGATGCGAAATTGAATCTCTTTGGGCTCGTTTGATAACGTTCATGTTTCCTGTTTCTTGTTCTTATTTCTCATTTTTCAAGAAACAGACATGTTTGATAAACCATCATGTTTCTTGTTTCTAAATTTTTTAGAAACGTTTCTAAAAAAATGGCAGATTTTGAGAAACTTCAAAAAGTAGTTTCTCAAATTCTGTTTCTGTTTTTTTTTTTTTTTTTTCAGATTTCATGCATGTATTCCTATTTCTCTTTTTACACATCTCTCCTCTCTCTCTTCCTTCTCTCTCTTCCATTATATTTTTTTCTCTTAATACTTTTTAATCTTTTTGTTTTTTCTTCTTTTTTATTTTTATTTTTTGATTTATTTCTTTCTATTCGTTCTCTCTCTTTCATCATAATCTTTTTTCTTTAATAGTTCATTATCTTTTTTTTTCTTTTTTCCTTTTTAGTTTTCTCTTTTCGTTTATGTTTTTCTCTTCTCTCTTATTTTCTTATTTTCTTTTACTTTACATTAACGAGCTTATAGTTATTATTTTCTATTTAATTCTCTACTATTTTTCCTTTTGGTAGGATTTTATTTTTTTATTAAATAAATAAACTAATAATGTATTTCATGTTTACCATTAAATGTAAAAAATATATATACATTCTCTCTCTTTTTCTGATTTTACTTGCGTGTATTATTGGCTAATGCATTTTTTAAAAAAACTAAAAATAAAGTTTATTATTAAATTAAAGAAATGTGGGTATGTTCAATTGTCTGACCTTAGACAATTTACAAATTCGTCTAATTGAACTAACTTTTGTAAGTCAAAATCGTTCAAGGTGAATTGATTGAAGTGAGAAATAACATTGCAAATCAAATTTGAACAACATTTGAAGGATAAAATTTATTATTATTATTATTAATTAGGTGTTGGGCCTTAATAAAAGACTATAACTTTTTTACAATTGTTTTATATTTATTTTAATGCATGTTATATGTTTTATTATAGTATATGTACTAAATTTTATTTTTACCAAAAAACAAGAAACAAGAAACATAAATAGTTATCAAACATGTTTCTGTTTTTAGTTTTTAAGAAACAGAAACAAGAAACGAGAAACAGGAAACAAGAAACAAGAAACGAGAAACGAGAACATTATCAAACGGGGCCTTTATAACTAATTATTAAGAATAATGATGATTGGAATCATTTAGGGAACAAACTAAGCAAGGGAAAACTTTTAAATAAATTCTAAGCTAGAAAGCAATTAAAAGTAGTGGAGATGACAATTAAGGAGAAGTTTAGGGGACCAAGCACAGTTTTAGGGAACAATTATGGTTAATCGAACATGTCAATTAATAGATTCTTGCTAATTCATAAGCCTAGAGCTAAATCGGTCGAAATCTCCTGTCAGTCCCATTTGAACACGCTCAATTAATTATTAACCTAGGTGTGCTTAGTATTAATTGAATTAATTGATTGAATTAGGTCCGCTCATATTAAGCCTCACCTATCATTTCTTTATCCTATGTCACATCTACAAAATCAAGGCATTAATTGGATTAATTCTATCCTAATTTCTCTCTTTCAAGCTCAAATTAAGATTGAGATCGACTAATTAATGGCCAGTTGATAAAAGAGCTTGTTGAAGGTTCTATCAAATACAATTTATAATACCGATCTAAAATTAACTACTATAGTAATTAATAGTGGACCGGGTTGAACCACAGGGAACAGAACTAAAATTGAGTTTCTATTAATTGGTTTTCTTATTGACATGGATTAAGGGGAGTTTAAACATGAAAGAGACAGAAGGACTAAAAGTAGTAAGATAAACGCTAATAGTTAAGCTCAGGCACCGTTTCGGAATAAAACTCGGTACAATTCTATTTCTGATCACATAACGCCTAAATGCAAGCTATTTCCTAGCCCTCTATTACCTAATCGACTCACCGGTAAAGCCAGCTAAGCCCCTAAGCAAACTTAGGTCCCCTAAATCCCAAGTAACCCAACCTAGCATCAAGTTAATTAGCCTAATTAGCCCTAATTATCTGGGCACGATAGCGTTCCATACTAACCTAGCTAATCGCTTTAAGTTTTAGGGATTGATTAAGACCAACTAATTAAACTAAGCATGCATTCCTAATTTAATTAATTAGCTCTCTTGATTCTTAGGTCCTATCATGCAATCTACATGAGAGACTAGCTTCTACGATGCAAGCATGAGTCGATCCTAGTGTTAGCTAAACTAACGATCACGTATTCAATCGACGCAAATAGGTTGTCAATCTATCTACAAAAGAATACATGCTATGGGCATTCAAGCAAGAATCAAGAAACAATAGAACATGCTAGAGAATACTGGAAATATGGAATAAATCTCACAAAAATATATAGTACCTTATTTACAACCCGAAACGGTGTCGATAGTGTAGCCGAACATCGTTACAATGTTGCATGACACCAAAGATTAACCAAAAACTCCTAAACTATCCTATTCTACTGAAAAACAAATAGGAATGGCCTTAACCTGGTCTCTTGGCGGCCAAAAATGTAGACAAAATGACCTAGAGGAAGAAGAAATGCTTTTATAAAAATCACGACAGCATTTCAACACTGCCCTTAATTGGACCAGCGTCGAGGGGGGCTCGCCGCAGCGTCGACCTGCACTCACTATTCAAGCGTCGAGACGCTTGGGACAGCGTCGAGACACTACATGGATTCGTGCATTCCAAACTTGCGACAACGTATTGACACTTGGGACATCGTCTAGATGTTGTCCTGCATCCGAGGTTGCTGCCTTGTAGCGTCGAGCCAGGCCTCCGTCTGACATCTGGATGCTCCTTAGGGGCAAAATGGTCATTTTGCTTGTATTCTTCACTCGGTTGCTCAATTGACCTCCGATTTAGCTTGTTTTCAGCCCGATTGGATGCAATTGCTCCAAAATACTTCTCTTGCTCAAATACCTACAAAATGATCGATTAAACACATAAATTCTAACAAACTAACAAGAATTAGGCATAATAGATTAGGACTATTTTGGTCCTATCACCTGTCAATTAGAAGCATTAACAACAATCCAATTAAATGAATCAAAACAAATGTATCGAATTACACCATAATTGAACACCTAATTGTGCTTTAACCCCTAAACAACTAAATTCAGCCCAAAACATATTCAAGATGTACTTAATCCTCTGATTTACAGCCCTAAGAGACATAGAAAAGAGATAGAAAACAGAACAAAACTCGTTGACGTTGTATCTCGACTCTTGCCTCGATTTCTGCACTTTCGAACCTCGAAATTTGCTCCTGAACACCTCTAATCCAGCTCCACAGGTTCCAAAATGGAAAGGAATCGCAAAAAGGGATAAAAATCCTAAAATGGTCTCCCTAAATTGGGCCACAAAACGATGACTTTATAGTAGAAATTGTCACAGCGTCTCGACGTTGTGTAAAACGCACCGCTTCAATAACGTGTGCGCCCTCTGTTGGGAGTGCAACCAAAGTCCCACATTGGCTAGGAAAAGAGAAGATCATGGGTTCATAAATGAGGGACACTATCTCCATTGGTATGAGGCATTTTGGGTGAAACCAAAAATAAAGCCATGAGGGCTTATGCCCAAAGTGGAAAAAATCATACAAATGTGGAGATATGTGAAGGGTCATTGTCCCTAACAGTGGTATCAGAGTCATGCCCTTGACTTAGCAATGTCGGTAGAATCCTCAGGTGCGGAACAAAATAGGCGAGCTTTGAAGGCATAGTCCTGGTGGAGATCCATTGGTTGAGCTCTATCAGATTGGCGGTGTGCTCCGATAAAGGATTTGGCCTAGACTAGCGGTGTGCTCTGGTAAAAGGGAGTTGGCCAGGATAAGAGTTAGATGGATAGATGATTATTTGAGGGGAGGCTTGGTTGGTACTTTGTTTGAGGGCAGGATTGTTGGGAGTGCGACCAAAGTCCCACATTGGCTAAGAAAGGGGAAAATAATGGGTTTATAAGTGAGATACACTATCTCCATTGGTATGAGGCCTTTTGGGTGAAACCAAAAATAAAGTCATGAGGGCTTATACCCAAAGTGGACAATATCATACCAATGTGAAGATTTATAGAGTGTCCATTATCCCCAACACCCTCAACATCGAGACACTGAGGGCAATGTCACAACGCTCCAGACAGAGAACGTTGCACACGCCTCACTCTAGCGTCTTGACACTATCCTCTCGATTCCAACAGCTTGTGCATCACCATTCTCCATACTTAACCTCCAAAATTGATCTAATTAAGCTCCATAAGCCATACAAAGCTCCAAATTTGTCACATCCGCTCCCAGTTGCTCGGTTTCTAGAAATACACCAAATATCCATATATAGTTCACATTTACACTAAAACTAGCTAGAAATTAAGGTTAAATTATAGCACTAAATTAGTGTTATCAAGTATGCAGAGTGATGATCCAGTGTTGAGCAGGATCCTTTCAGATCTTATCATGTCTAGCTAGTGTTCGTGGAATGTGCGAGGTCTTATGAACCCTGGTAAGGTCCTTGCTATGTAGTCATTTTCGCAGTCAATGCATGTTGGTTTTTGTTACCTTTTAGAGAATAAAGTTAAGCGTCATCAGTTTGATTTAGGCTTTGATAAATTGGATAGGGGGTGGCAGTGTGTCTGTAGTTATGGTGAGCAGGGGTTGGGAAGGATTTGGGTGCTCTGGCACACAAATAGATATTCTTTTATGTCGACCACTATTTCTTATTTGTTCATCTTGTTTCTGTGGAGGTGGCATGTGTTTATGCTGCCAATTTTGTGGAAGGTAGAATGAGCATGTGGGATGGTCTTGTTCCTATTATCTCTTGAGTTTCTCTAGGTTTGATTATGGGTGATTTTAATGTCATTAGGGCATCCACAGAGGCTTTTGGAGGAAACCCTGATTTTTGTGAGATTAAGGAGTTTGACTCTATTTTGTTGCAGGCTGATCTAGTGGAGATTTGTGTCCAAGGTAGTTGGTATACTTAGACCAATAGGCCCAAAGGCAAGGAAGATACTATGAGGCGGTTGGATCAGGTTCTTCTGAATGTTGCTTAGGTTGCTTCCCTCCCTGTTTGTGGTTTAGACCCATGGGGTGTGTCTGATCATTGTCCCTTGGTGCTTGATTTGGCTTTTGCATCTCCTCGGTGGTAGGTGGTGTTTCGAAACTTTAGTCATTGGGCTTAGCATAAGGGTTCTTTGGTTGTTGTAGCAGCTTGTTGGGTCCACCATCAAATAGTGTCTCCCTCGATCTGCTTTACTCGTACTTTAAAGGTCGTCGAGTTAGTTCTTCAGTGTGAGTTTGATCTGCCTATTGTGGTTCTTAGTGGTGAGGTGACAGACTTGCGTAGGCAGATGGAGGTGGTTCAGGTTTCTCTTTGGGTTGATCCCCTTTTCGTCTATTCTTCAAGACTAGGCCAGAAGAGTGACTTCGGTATTCTTGTCTGCCGCCTGCTAGGAGGAGGCATTAGCAGAAGTTTCGAGTCAAGTGACTTGCTTTGGCTTGTTAAGGCAAGGGTGATTCGTAATGGATTGACATCCTTGTGTGATGGGTCTGGAACTCTCCTATCTTTTCATTCTGATATTTCCACTTAAAGGAATGAAACTTCATCCCGCAACAGAAGCATTAGATCGTCTTTGATTTTACTTAAAATTAAACAAAAACTAAGGTTAAACAATAAACACCTTTGTATATTATGGAGATATTTCTAGTGGGTCTTTAATATTCTTGCTCCAACTCCAACGAGGTTGAAACTCCAATTCCATAAAGCCTACTTGCTATGACTCGAACACACGACCAAGGCTTTTGGGAACCTCTTGAAAGAAAATCTACAGCGGATTAAAGAGAAAGAGGTCTAGAGAGAATTCTCTAATTCTCTATTGAGTAAATGTGTGTTATAATGGCTCAACCCAAAGGACCTATTTAATGAGATCTAGGCAAATCTTTATCATAATTAAATAATATATATTTGAATATCTAATATGTTAAAATACATATATTTAATCTATTTGAATCTTATTCAAATCTTTGAAATTCTCTTACGATATTTATTTCTTTATTTGAATCTTATTTAAATTTTATAAATATATTTTCTTTAATGTATCTAATATACATTTATTATTTTAATATTTAATGTATCAAATACAATAAATATATTTTTCTCTTTAATATTTAATATATCTAATATATTAAATATGAATTTTAACACTTCAAATTAAATATTAATTTGAACATTTCAAAATTTTCTTTCAACTAAATTGATCTTTTAGTGTTACTATGAGCTAAAAATAGGATCTTATGGACCTACAGATTATAAGCTCCAATGATACAAAATTAATTAATTAAACTCTTTAATTAATTAATTTTCATTCATTAACTCTAGGGTCATTCCACTATAGACTTGGAGTTGCATTCTTATGCACTGTAGGACAAGTTGTGTCTATGGATATAATCACTACATGCAAGTCGATCATTCACGAGTTGTTCGTAATTACAGCTAGATCAAAAGTCTGTTTTACCCTTGTAATTACATCTTCCATCTTAAATACTATTGATCCTCTAATGAACAATTTATTTATGATCCAACCATAAACAAAGTCCCTCTCGGGCCAGTGAGAGGGTAGGACCCCATTGTTTAAGTCCCCGAAATCAATACTTAAGGGAACTACTCATCTACTTACCATATATGTGAATGAGTGAATTCTATCTTGTGAGATTATGTTCCCAACTCCCTATTTGGTCAAGTCCCCAAAATGGTAGGCTTATTGAATCGGCTACAAAAGTTACTCTCACCCATGCAAGTCAAAGGACAAGCCCTCACAGGCAGAAGTTCATAATTCACTCAAGATTAAGATCGAGTCGCATATAATCATCCTGATGAAATATTAATCTTCTCAATTGATAGATTTATAAAGAGAGATTAAATATTTCGTGGTCTAGTCTTATACAAACTCATTGTATAAGATACCATCACTCACATTTCTCCACATGAAAGATTTGAATCAAATCATTTGTAACTATTACAAAGTACACCATATCAATAGTGTTACCAGGATAAGGCACCATCTTATCCATATACTATGACTCTTTAAGTTATTTCTTAAACATGATTCTCTCGTATGTCAACCACATGCTATTCAAGATTACACTAATAACCTTGAATTTTTTATATAATTGATAATATTATATTACAAATAAAATCATCAAAATTATTATTAATTATTAAATAAATCATTAATTACGAGGCTTTAGGGCATAAATCCCAACAATCTCTCACTTGCACTAAAGCCTGCGAGACAAGTATCCTAGGGCATACTCTATACCCAACATGCTTTCTCATTTGTTCTAGCAAAGATTAGACATGTCTTGTAATTCTAGACATTCTAGGTGACCCTCAAACACTTTAGCCTAGAGAGTCTTTTTATTTAAATCCAAACGACTACCATCAAAATCCATCTTGGTCACTACTATAATGTTTTCTCTCTCTCGATATGACTCCCTATACATTGGAATTTTCTAATTTCCTTAATATTAGTCTTTGCACCACTATTATCATAATAAAGATGATAGACTAAATCATATCTGAAACACCTTTCATATCTTCAAGGAACTATTTGAGTCATACAAATCATTTTGTTACTTCACAAGCAAAACAATTTAACTTTGTATAACATACTCCACCACCTAGGGTAAAATTTATCTTAACATAGATTTCCTAAATCTTTGTAAGAACCAATGTATCTTGTAAAGATCAAATGTTGTACTCCATACAAAAAATTCTCATTATCCATAGATAATTTAAGAAAGTTTTTAATTTTCTACTCAATGGCCATACCATTCATTTAAATGATATATGCTAACCAAATGTATATTAATTATTAAGTCTAATTTATGCATTAATTGTCTCCCATTTAGAGTAGATAATTAATCATATGCTCTCAACATTTGAAGTGTCTTAGGATACTCTTCCTTAGACATAAATATCAAATATTTGACAACAATTTTGTCAATATAACATGTTTGAGACAAAGTTAACATTTTGTCCTTAAAATCTCAATTTTGGACATGTAAAATATACTGAGTCATTCCAAATCACTCATTTTGAATTGGTTACTTAGTCAACTTTTTATGTTAGATAGACATCTTACATCATTCATAATGAGTAAAATATCATCAACATAAAACATGAGAAAAATCCACTAAACAATTAATGATTTTCTTGTCTATACAAGCTTCATTAATATTTACCAGAGTCATAGATTTTGATACTTTCATCAAACCTTATATTCAAAGATCTAATGGTAAATTTCATTTCATAAATGAACCTTTATTAGTTTGCAAACCTTTTTGCTTTTGATCTTTGGATATAAACATCTCTGATTGATTTGTGTAGATGCATTATATAAGATTTCTTTTCATAAAAGAATTCCAAACATTCATTTTTTTATATCTCATATGCAACAATGAATTAGATAATGCTTACAGACTCCAGTATGTCAACAAGTGAGAAAGTTTACTCGCAGTCTACTTTCTCTTATTAGGTTTAACCCTTTGTCATTAGTCTCACTTTGAGGGCAATAAGCCTTTCTACTTTGTCATTTCACATGACAACTTGGACTTCAATTAAGTTATTGTAAAGGTTGAGTCATCTCATAACTCTACCACTACAATGAGACCTATCCAATTCATGACTAGGATCCATTTGACTTTCAACTGTAATTAAATTGTTAACAACCTTTGTTAACTATTTAGTGGCTTCATTTATGACCAATTTATTAACACTATCTCACCTTATTAAAAGTTTGGGGTCTTTTATTTGACATTCCTTATAGAAAAGTGATATTTGTCATATAAATACCTTATTCCTTTTAGAACTAGAAAAAATACCAATTTGTTACTTCTTAGGGGTAGCCTACACTTAGACATATCTTTTGAACATATACAGTCTTTTTTAGCTTGTTTCAGCATGCAAGCTTAACATTCCCAAATAGTGAAGTGTTGTAAACTAGCTTTACTACTCTTCTATAATTTCAAATTTGTCTCATTGAGACACTTTTGGAAGGAGTAATGTTCACTGTGCAATCATTACATATCCTAACAGAGTTTTGGAATGGCGTGTAACTCACTATTGATGTAACCATGTCCAACAAGGTTTTCTTTCTCCTCTTACAGTACAATTTCACATAAATGTACTTGGTATTTAAGATAATTGGGTTAAAAACCCATTTTCTATCAATTAGTTTTAGTACGTAAGGTTCTTATACCTTCTATTATGATCTGATCATAATGTCTTGATAGACTTACCTAATTGATTTTCAACTTTAGTCTTAATTTTCATGAACTCTTCAAACATTTAGACTTATGTTGTATTATGTAAAGATACTTGTACCTTGAATGATCATCAACTAGAGTGATGAAATATTCATAACTATATTTGGTCTCTACGTTCACCAGACCACTTGGGTCAGAATGTGTAAGACCAATGTATTCTTTGGCCTTTTAGCCTTATATAATAAAGACTCAATGATTATCTTGCATGAAAGGTAAGTGATAAGCCTTAGAATTAAGGCTCATTTAACTCCAAATTACTTAAAATATTCTTGTTTTGTCTTAAGATCATTTGGAAATAATTGAAAGTTGCTTCAAAATAAGAAAGAAATAAGAATGAAGGCAATTAGGATAAGATTCTAAAAAAGTTAAGCTTGTTTACAGGGAATGTGGAAATTGCAAAACCAAAATTGCAATTTCGTGATTTTGCAATTTTTTCTAGAGCAGCAGAAGAATTCAAATAAGGAAAAAAATCTACATTTACCCATATCCGAAAATCATCAATTCTTGCACGATTTGAGGGATTTTGAGCACAAAATTTGGGCATTATTCAACAACCCTAATGAAGGCCTATAAAAGGAGAGAAGATGAGTGAAGAAAGCATATCGGTTTCAGAGGACGTTTTTGGAGTTAATTTTTGTGGGTTTTTCTCTTGTTTCTTCTCTATTTTCTGCAGTTCTTCTTCCTCTATTGTCCATTTTTTTTTCTTCTGTTTTACCAAGAGTTGCTGCAAGTTTTTCTTCTGTTTAGCTTCAATTTTTTCAGTCCAATTTAGTGATGATTTGGGTTATTTAGTTTCTGTTTTAGTTTTTGTTTAAGACTCAATCTTGTTTTAATATAGTTATGTTTTAATATACTTTAGTTTTTATTTTATAATTGAAGATTTGTTTTTGTCTCACTTCAAGTTTATGTTTTTGTTTTTAGTTTCGATTTTCTTAGCTTGTTAATGCTTTTTTTTTCTTTTAGTCCTTTTTATGAAGCTTAATTAGTAAATTTGTTGGCCTTGCATTTGGTTTTGTTTATTGTATGGCAGAAAAATAAGTTTCACTTCCTTTAAGTTAGTAAAATAATTTTTGCTTCCCTTAAGTTTTATTCCTAAAATAATACAGTAGTCTAAAAGTAATTTTACATGGAGTTTATTTTAATTTTTAGCTTAGTTTCTTATAGATTTTAATATAAGCTAAACTTCTTAAGGGGTTCAAGGATGTGAATTCTCTAAGAATGTAATTGTAGCCAAAATTTTAACAAAAACCAAGCCTACATCTCAATTGTTTGCATGTGTTGAATAAATTTCCATTGAGAACCTAGATTGATCAACTAAGGTAGCAACTCATGCTTAGATCTAATACCGACGGGGTTAGTGATAAGCGGATTTCGCACAAGTGATGGAGAAAAGAGCTTAGACATAAGCCAATTCTTTACCCTAGACATAGGGATTAAAGACTCCAAAACCCATAAATTGTTGAGCCAAATTATCTAAGATAAAGGGATTATAGACATATAAGTCACTCACTTAGTCTCCTAAAACCTAATTTCATGGTGAATAGGAGTAGCAATTTTGGTTTACAATTGAGTGTAGAATAGTTTGGAATTGTAATTTTGGTTTGCAATTACAACTTAGGGCAATGACATTCTTGAGCCCATTCTTTATCTAAAATTTCTTTTGCGATTTCAATTACCAAGTCTATCTAGTTGCTAGTCAATATTGCAAATTTTCGATTATACAATTCAATTTTGCAATTTTTATCATTTCAATATTGCAATTTTGCGATTCTGCAATTTAGTTCTACAATTTTTGTCACTTTAACTGGCAATTAGATTATTCAATTATTTTTTTTTACCAAGACACCATCCCAACATTGTTTTTGCAATTTTTAGTTTTCAGTTGCAATTTTTCTTACATTTTGCATAGCAATATTTTTGTTACACCATTCTCTGTGGGATCGATACTCAGGAATACTCTTGTTTTAATACTTGCATCGGCAGTGTGCACTTCCACTGGGGTTGAACGTATTTGCTTACTTTTCTTCACCCAAAGTTCACTCAATTAGTAAGCTCTACAGACATGTAAAGAAATTAACTCTAACTTTTAGATAATTACCTCTTACTAGTCTTTTTATTTTATTCAAGTTGATGTTAATCAACCTTAAATGCCAAAGTTAAGTATCATCTTTTAGGAGAAAATAATGTCTTTCTATTCTAGATTTTATAATCTTGAATATCTCAGTATTTTGTAGTATAGTACATGTTAACATTTTAACATATACAAATTGTTCTTATTTTTAGCTGTATGTATTTTCAAACAATTTTGAAAATATAAACTTTAATACTTCAAAATAATTCATACTATATGAACTTTTTAGTAATAAAGTTTGAGAAATTGAATTTCTCTTGTGGTAATAAAATCCCACATTCAACATTAAGTAACAATTATTCTTTAATGACATCTTAATGTCTCCTACTACACTAATTGAGATGGGTTTCCTGATGCCAACCTATAGAAACTATTCTACATGTTAAGTATTTTCCAAGAATTACATATTAAATGTAATAAAGAATAAATATTGTTAGTGGATCTTGTATCGACTATCCAAATACAGTCATTTATTATTCACCAAAAATCTAGTAAATCAAATTTACTTTTATCTATATTTTTCTTCCTATCTCACTATGACTGTCCTAGTTAATTTAGGAACTATTTCCTTTTATATAGCTTTAGTAATTTGGTTTCTTTTCTTGAATTTTTGTAATACTTAAATTCGAGATCATTTAGACAATTATCTAAATTTAGCTTCTATTGACTTCAACATGTTATATGTTGTTGTCATTTTTTTTTATTAAGCTTGACATCTAACATGTCAACTAAGAGATACATACAAGCTATCTTATTTACTTTTAATTCATTATTCATGTGCTTCACGAATAATTCGAATAGCATTAGCAACAGGGTTTTAAGAACATTTCTCAATAAAGACAAATTCAAAATTTTACACTGCCATTATAGTGTTAACGTTACTTTTTCAAGTAATAAAATTTTTCCAATTTTGTCTTATCAGTAATAAAATTAAAATTGAGAGAAATAGTCATAATATTAAAATATATAAAATATATTATTTAACATCATGCAATCAATTATACATTCAATTTTAGCATAGAAATCAAACGATTTGAAAAATGAACCCTATAAATCATTTCTAATGCTATGGTACTTTAGTGAGTTAGAACAAGTGCCGCTATAGGGTTGGTCAAGTGCTCATTCACTAAACTGAGACAATCTCAACCAAGTATTATACCAGAAGAACTTTTATTCCTATAATATTAAGTTACTATTAGTTTGGTCAAAAACATTATTAACAACCTTAATAAGCCATTTGTAAGTGTGACTAATCATTTTAGATCCCGTAGTTTTATCCCAACAAGTGCCACCGTGGGGTAGTGTTGGGATTTATGCCCTAAAGCTTCGTAATTAATAATTTATTTAATAATTAATAATATTTTTGATTATTTTATTTGTAATAATAATATTATCCATTATATGAAAAATTCAAGGTTATTAGTGTAATCTTGAACAATATGTTGTTGACATAGGGGAGGATCATGTTCAAGAAATAATCTAAAGGGCCATAGTATATGGATAAGGTTAGGTACCTTATCTTAGTAACACTATTGATACGACTCACTTTGTAATAATTACAAATGATTTGATCCAAATCGTTCATGTAGAGACATGTGGTAGGGGTATCTCATACAATGAATTTGTATAAGACTAGACCACAAAATATTTAATCTCTCTTTATAAATCCCTTAATTGAGAAGCTTAATATTTCATCAGGATGATCATATGCGACTCAATCTTAATCCTGAGTGAGTTATAAACTTCTGCATGTGAGGGTTCGTCCTTTGATTTGCATGGGTGAGAATGGCTTTTGTAGCCAATTCAATATGCCTACCATTTTGGGGACCTAACCAAATAGGGAGCTGGAAACATAATCTCACAAGGTGGAATTCATTTCTTCCTATATAGGGTAAGTAGATGAGTAGTTCCCTTAAGTGCTGATTTCGAGACTTGAACAATGGGGCCCCACCCTCTCATTAGCCCGAGAGGGACTTAGTTTATGGTTGGATTATAAACAAATTGTTCATTGGATGATCAGTGGTACTTAAGGTGCAAGATGTAATTACAGGGGTAAAACAGACTTTTGACCCAACTGTAATTATGAACAACTAGTGAATGATCGACTTCATGTAATAGTTATATCCATGAACACAACTTGTCATACAGTGCATAAGATTGCAACTCTAGGTCTATAGTGGAGTGACCTAAAGTTAATAAATCAAAATTGATTAATTAAAGAGTTTAATTAATTAATTATATATCATTGGAGCTTGTAATCTATAGGTCCATAAAGTCTCCTTACTAACTCATAGTAACACTAAAAGATCAATTTAGTTGAAAGAAAAATTTGAAATATTCAAATTAATATTTAATATATATATATATATATATAAGGAAAATATATTATTGTATTTGATACATTAAATATTAAAATTTGAAATGTTCAAATTAATATTTAATTTGAAGTGTTCAAATTAATATTTAATATATTAGATTTATTAAATATAAAAGAAGAAAATATATTTATTGTATTTGATACATTAAATATTAAAATAATTAATGTATATTAGATACATTAAATAAAAGATATTTATAAAACTTTAATAAGATTCAATTAAATAAATATCGTAGGAGATTTGAATGAGATTCAAATAAGTATAAGATATATTTTAATATCTTAGGTATTAAAATATAATATTTTATTTATGGCAAAGATTTACCCTTAGTACTTATAAATAGGACCCTTGGGTTGAGCCATTGGAAATAACACACATCTTCTCAATAGAGAATTAGTGAATTCTCTCTAGACCACTTCCTCTCCAATACCTTGTGGATTTTCTTTTAAGAGGATCCCACAAGTCTTGGCCTGTGTTCGAGTCATAGCCAGAAAAACTTTGTGAAAGAGATAAAGACCCGCCAGAAATATCTCTATATTTACCCTAAGTAAGTTTACTTAATCTTATTTTTTTAGTTAATTTTAAATAATATCAAAGACGATCCAATGCTTCCGCTGCGGAGTGAAACATTCATTCTTTCAGGTAGGTCAAGTATTGTAGACAAAGCTACAATCCTATCCTTCTCAGGAGCTCACCCTGATATTGATCCATGCAGATAGCTTCCATAGGGTGACGGTCCAAAAACCGCCACGAGGCCTCGCATGAATCTCTCAATGTGAACCAATGATGGATACCGTAGGATATGTTGACACATTTCCTTCTCCCAGTTACTATAATACTTTCTCAAGAAATTCACCTGATATTGACTCATGCAAACACCTTTCGTAGGGAGGACGGTCCAAAAGCCACCACAAAGTCTCGCATGAATCTCACGATGTGAATCAATAGTAGGATATCATGACATATGTGCCTTCTGCTACCAAGTATTTTGAAATAGGGTTTTCTATTACTTAGAAAAATCAGGCTAATCTTATTTATCTAAGTTCCTCAATCTACCATTCATAACCCTTATGTTGGTTAGATTGATTTTAATTTGAATTACCAAGTTTTTAAACTACTTCAAAAAAAATTAATCACATTATGAGCATGCTTAGTGAATTTAAATAAAATTTGACTAATTCAACTCCTAGGTTAGTTTCCAGTTAAAGGTGTTCCCTTTCTATCAGCTTAAATATCACAGTCTAGACAGAACATTCGATAGACAGAGTTCCCTTATAGTGAACTTTTATTTCAAATTTATTAATCTTTAATAAACTATTAATTATTAGATTTATGAACCCAAGTGAATTATTAAGCCTTGTTTTTAGTCCTATTAAAAAACTAATTCATTTTAAACCCTTTAAAACTAAAAGATCATCCTTGATATTTTATTCTAATCCTATTAGAAAAAAAATAAAAGATAAATTAAATTCAAAACTTAAACTATTTTATCTTTGAATTAAATTATCTTTATTTATGGAAGACCTAATCTTATTTTGAAATTAAAAGATCTAATCTTATTTTGAAAGAATCTAATCTTATTAGGAAACAAATAAACATAAATTAAGTTCAAATTTTAAACAATTTAAAGCATGAATCAAATCTTTATTTTAAGGAAAACCTAATCTCATTAGGAAATATCCTAATCCTATTAGGAAAACATGGATTTCATTTATGAAATGAAACATTCTAATTTAATTTTCCAACTATAACTATTATATTCAAAAGTAATTAAGATGCATGATCATGCTTAACTTATGGTGGGATTTTAATCTAAATGGCATACTTTATGCAACAATTAATTAATTTAAAACATACATCACATGCATAATTAAATTAAACTTAGTAAAATTGACAGGCATTTTGGCATATCCTAAGAAATTGAAAATAATTTAATTTACAATAATTTAAATCCAAGACATATCTTGGTCCTCAATATCCTTCTTGTTTGAACCATTCCAAATTTAGGATTTAGAAATCCTAAATTTTCAATTGCAGCAGCCAGTTTCAAGAAACACATTTGAATTAAATGATCTTTTCAATAGTTACAACAAACCCTAACCCTTTTAGGTTTTACAATTTATCTAATCAAAGTAATAAAGCTAATGCCAAATAGCCTAAACAATCAATTTACAAACCACATATATCACATATATTAAATTAAAATACCCACCATACAAACCCTTAATTCTAAATAAAATTCAAAGACCGCTCTGATACCAATTGATAGGATGAACACTTCATCCCACTGCATAAGCATTGGATCGTTTTTTATTTTACTTAGAATTAAACAAAAACTGAGGTTAAGCAATAAATACTTTCGTATATTATGGAGATATTTCTAGTGGGTCTTTAATCTTCTTGCTCCAACGCCAATGAGGTTGAAACTCCAATTCCATAAAGCCTACTTGCTATGACTCGAATACACGACCAAGGCTGGTAGGAGCCTCTTGAAAGAAAATCTACAAGGGATTGAAGAGGAAGAGGTCTAGAGAGAATTCTCTAATTCTCTATTGAAAAGATGTATGTTATAATAACTCAACCCAAAGATTCTATTTATACAGATCTGGGGAAAATCTTTGCCATAATTAAATAATATATATTTGAATATCTAATATATTAACATACATATATTTAATCTATTTGAATCTTATTCAAATCTTTTAAATTCTCCTACAATATTTATTTCTTTATTTGAATCTTATTCAAATTTTATAAATATCTCATCTTTAATGTATCTAATATACATTCATTATTTTAATATTTAATGTATCAAATACAATAAATATATTTTCCTCTTTAATATTTAATACATCTAATATATTAAATATTATTTTTAACACTTCAAATTAAATATTAATTTGAACATTTCAATTTTTTCTTTCAACTAAAGTAATCTTTTAGTGTTACTATGAGCTAGCAAGGAGACCGTATGGGCCTACAGATTATAAGCTCCAATGATACAAAATTAATTAATTAAACTCTTTAATTAATCAATTTAGAGTTTAATTAATTAATTTTCATGCATTAACTCTAGGGTCACTCCACTATAGACTTGGAGTTTCACTCTTATGCACTGTAGGACAAGTCGTGTCCAAGATATAATCACTACATGAAAGTCGATCCTTCACGAGTTGGTCGTAATTACAGCTGGGTCAAAAGTCTATTTTACCCCTGTAATTACATCTTGCACCTTAAGTACCACTGATCCTCTAATGAACAATTTGTTTATGATTCAACCATAAACTAAGTCCCTCTCGTGCCAATGAGAGGGTGGGGCCCCATTGTTCAAGTCTCGAAATTAGCAGTTAAAGGAACTATTCATCTACTTACCATATATGGGAAGGAGTGAATTCCATCTTGTGAGACAATGTTCCAAGCTCCCTATTTGGTCAAGTCACCAAAATGGTAAGCTTATTGAATCGGCTACAAAAGCCACTCTCACTCATTCAAGTCAAAGGACAAGCCTTCACAAACAAGAGTTCATGACTCACTCAGGACTAAAGATCGAGTCACATATGATCATCCTGATGAAATATTAATCTTCTCAATTAATGGATTTATAAAGAGAGATTAAATATTTCGTGGTCCAGTCTTATACAAACTCATTGTATAAGATACCTCCACTCACATATCTCCATATGAACGATTTGGATCAAATCATTTATAACTATTACAAAGTACGTCGTATCAATAGTGGTTACCTTGTGCTGCAAGTTTTGACGAAGTCTTTATTGATCAAATTAGAAAAAGTTTGTTAACCATTCCTTTGGATTCGATACTTGGAATACTCCATATATTACTTATTTGATAGTGTGCACTTGCGCTTTTGCATTGCCAATTCATTAGTTTAGAATACAAGAAGGTGGCGTTCTGTACTTTTTGTTGACCTTCTATACTTGCTTGAGTACTAAAATGTCTCTCAGGCACTTTTTTTTTTTTTTTATATGTGGTTAAAAATTTCCTATTGTTAATTTTGTTTTTTCAAGTACTTTCAATATTATTCTTGTAAATTTCATGCAATGGAAAATTCTAAAGATTTGATGAAGACAAAAATAAAGCATTCTAAATCAATTAGGTGCACTTTACTTTGTCGTACCTTTTATTTTAGTTTTAAATAGTGCTATTTTAGGCCTATTATTTAGCTAGTTTTGTACATGATTTGTAAGTTTTTATGTCATTTTATGTCGATTTTGTAGAAACGAAGAAAAATGGAGAAAAACTGGAGTTCGAGAGTAAATTGGATGAATTTAGAGCCATTTAGAGCTTAATTGAAGATCAAGTGGCCAAGAGATGTTGTATAAGAAGAAGAAGAACCCAAGAGGATAGCGTCTCAACGCCAGTTGGGGCGACAAGACGCTACATTTTAAGTTGCGAACTCGAGAGCTAGCGTTGAGACGCTATCCTGTGGCGTCTCAACGCTAGAAACACGCGCAAAAGGAGAGTTCCATATGTAGCATCGAGAGCTTCCTTTAGCGTCTCGACAATGGAGGCGCATGCTGATGAAGAACGGTGTCATTTTGGACAACGTCGATAAAGAGTATTTATTCATCCTTTAGGGACTAATTTTGAGGAGGTCAAACCAAGGGTTTTAGCCCTATCTCAATTTCATATTTAAATTGGAGGATTTTAGGAGAGAATTGGAGTGAAATTGAAGATCACGGAGCTTGAGTTCGTTGTAGATCGGTATGAGAATGCGAGATCGACATCATCTAAGCATTTCTTCCCTTTTCCTTTCATATTAGTTATTGGTGTGGCTGTAGTTTGGGACTTGGAAGTTTAATTTGATGATTATAAGTAGCTAGGTTCCTAATTTCTATGGGATTGATGTAATTCTTTGGACCTTTGACTTAATTGATTAGTAATTTTGGCTTAATTGATATTTATGTTCATTTATCCATTTAGTGTTTAATGCTTTTAATTAGTGATCTTTGGTTAATTGAGGTATGTCTAAGTTGAACTTGAGAGAGGAAACTTAGTTTAGCACTAATGCATGTCAATTAATTAATTACTTGAGTGACAGCAGGATTAATGGTTAATTAATTGCAGATTGTGTAAAGGTTGATTAATTGATCATTGATTAAATGAATTGTTTTCTAATGGAAACTCGACGATGAGAAATTAGATGAGAGCCCAAATGCATAACTAGTCTTTATTTACCTGAGTGACAGCGGGGCTAATAAATAGACATTAGGGTTAATAATGAAGGTCCTTAATGCCATGTTATAGTTAATTAAGGCTACGGACACATAGGTTAATTCATTTAGCATGAGAATTAGAGGTGATTGATAGGAGATTCCATGATTTTAGGCTTCTAGACTTATGAATTGAACATTTAATTTTTCCTATATTGCTTAATGTCTAAGTAAATTAAGGTCCAAAGAATGAAACCAACGCCCATAGATTAACTCTTGCATTTGTGTCTCCAATTTATCTTTTGCTGTCTAGGTTAGCTTTTTAGTTTTCTTTGTTTGCTTATTCTCTAAATAAATCTAAGTTAGAGTATTCTTGGTAATTAAACAAATTAACAATTCTAATCCCTGAGGAGACGATACTCGACTTACTCAAAATCATTATATTACTTGACCCATGCACTTGTGGTATTGCAAATTGTACGCATCACTCCACAATATCTTCCTTGTTATGACTCAAAAATAGGACCAAAATTCGTGAGAACCTCTTGAAAGAAACATAAGAAAAATTCAAAGAGAATTCTAAATTTTTTCTGTGGAATAGATGTGTATTTTTAACTCAACTCAAAGGTCCTATTTGTAGGCACTAGGGTAGAATCTTTGCCAAAATTAAGTAATATATTTTAATATCTAATATATTAAAATATATATTTTACTTATTTGAATCTCATTCAAATCTCCTGCAACATATATTTACCAATTGAATTCTACTCAAATTTCATATATATTGTTTCCTTTAATATATCTAATACATTAATATATTGTTCTCTTTAATATTTGATGTATCAAATGCAATAAATAAGTTTTTTCTCATTTAATATATTCAATATATTAAATTTTAATTTGAACTTTTCAAATTTTTCTTTTAGCTAAATTGATCTTTTTAATGTTACTATGAGCTAGCAAATGGACCTTATGGACCTACAAATTATAAGCTCCAATGTTATAAAATTAATTAATTACGCTCTTTAATCCATTAATTTTCACTCATTAACTATAGGTCTACAGTGGTCATTCCACTATAGACCTAGAGTTGCTCTCTTATGCACTATAAAACAATTTATGTCCAAAGATACAATAGTTCCATGAAAGTCAATCCTTCACGAGTTGTTCATAATCACAGCTAGATCAAAAGTCTGTTTTACTCCTATAATTACATCTTACACCTTAAGTTCCACTGATCTTGTAATGAACAATCTGTTTAAGATCCAATCATAAACTAAGTCTCTTTTGGGCCAGTTAGAGGGTGTGGCCTCATCGTTCAAGTCTCGAAATTAGCACTACTCATCTACTTTCCCTATATAGGAATGAGTGAATCCCATATTGTGAAACTTATGTTCCCAACTCCTTATTTGGTTAAGTCTCCAAAATGGTAGGCTTATTGAATCGGCTACAAAAGCCACTCTCACCCATGCAAATCAAAGGACAAGCCCTCACAGGCAAGAGTTGATAATGTTGGGATTTATGCCCTAAAGTCTCGTAATTAATGCTTTATTTAATAATTAATAATAATTTTGATTATTTTATTTGCAATATAATATTATTCATTATATGAAAAATCTGAGATTATTAGTATAATCTTGAACAATATGTGGTTGACATACAGAAGGATAATGTTCAAGAAATAACCTAAAGGGTCATAGTATATAGATAAGATTGGGTGTCTTATCCTAGTAACATTATTGATACGGCCCACTTTGTAATAGTTACAAATGATTTGATCTAAATTGTTTATGTGGAGACATGTGAGTGGGGGTATCTTATATAATGAGTTTGTGTAAGACTGGACCACAAAATATAATTTAATCTCTCTTTATAAATCTGTTAATTGAGAAGATTAATATTTCATTATGATGATCATATGCGACTCGATCTTAATCCTGAGTGAGTTATGAACTCTTGCCTGTGAGGGCTTGTCCCTTGATTTGCATGGGTGAGAGTGGCTTTTGTAGCTGATTCAATATGCCTACCATTTTGGGGACTTGACCAAATAGGGAGCTGGGAACATAATCTCGTAAGATGAAATTCATTCCTTCCCATATAGGGTAAGTAGATGAGTAGTTCCCTTAAGTGCTGATTTTGGGACTTGAACAATGGGGCCCCACCCTCTCACTGGCCTGAGAAGAACTTAGTTTATGGTTGGATCATAAACAAATTGTTCATTAGAGGATCAGTGGTACTTAAGATGTAAGATGCAATTACAGGGGTAAAACGAACTTTTGACCCAACCGTAATTACGAACAACTCGTGAAGGATCGACTTGCATGTAATGATTTTATCCATGGACACGACTTGTCCTACAGTGCATAAGAGTGCAACTCTAGGACTATAGTGGAGTGACCCTAGAGTTAATGAATGAAAATTGATTAATTAAAGAGTTTAATTAATTAATTTTGTATCATTGGAGCTTATAATATAGGTCCATAAGGTCTCATTGCTAGCTCATAGTAACACTAAAAGATCAATCTAGTTGAAAGAAAAATTTGAAATGTTCAAATTAATATTTAATTTAAAGTGTTCAAATTAATATTTAATATATTAAATACATTAAATATAAAAGTGAAAACTATATTTATTGTATTTGATACATTAAATATTAAAATAATGAATGTATATTAGATACATTAAAGAAAATATATTTATAAAATTTGAATAAGATTCAAATAAATAAATATCGTAGGAAATTTGAATGAGATTGAAATAAGTATAAGATATATTTTAATATATTAGATATTAAAATGTAATATTTTAATTAAGGCAAAGATTTACCCATGGTCTCTATATATAGGACTCTTGGGTTGAGCCATTAGACATAACACACATCTTCTCAATAGAGAAATAGAGTATTCTCTCTAGACCTCTTATTCTCCAATCCCTTGTGGATTTTCTTTCAAGAGGCTCCCACAAGCCCTGGTTCTGTGTTCGAGTCATAGCCAGGAAAACTTTGTGGAGGAGATAAAGACTCGTCAGAAATATCTTCATATTTACTCCAAGTAAGTTTGCTTAATCTTTTTTTTTAGTTTAATTTTAAATAAAATCAAAGACAATCCAATGTTTTCGCTGAGAAGTGAAACATTCATTCATTCAGATAACTCACTCAAGATTAAGACGAGTCGCATATGATCATCCTATTGAAATATTAATCTTCTCAATTAATAGATTTATAAATGGAGATTAAATATTTTGTAGTCCAATCTTATACAAACTCATTGTATATTGTATATGATACTCCCACTCACATATCTCTACATTAATGATTTGGATCAAATTATTTGTAACGATTACAAAGTGGGTCATTTCAATAGTGTTACCAAGATAAGGCATCCAACCTTATCCATATACTATAGACCCTTTAAGTTATTTCTTGAATATAATCCTCTCGTATGTTAACCATATATTGTTCAAGATTACACTAATAACCTTAGATTTTTATGTCATGGACAATATATATTACAAATAAAAATTATTAAATAATTATTAAATAATAAAACTCGTTAATTACAATGCTTTAGGGCATAAATCCCAACACTATGGACATGTTAAATTTCTTGACGAGGTATTGGGAATAATTAAGCATGGCCTCAACAGCAGCCAACTTGGCCTAAGCCTTTCCAATTGAACTTTAGAGGCTTCAATTTGAAGTTTGAGGGAAGCCAAAGTCGTTTATACGTAAAACGACGAAGGTATAAGAATCAAGACAACAATGCCCAGGCCAAAGTGAGAGCCTAGACATAAGTAGGCACCTAGAGCCTAGACCTAAGTAGGCACTTAGAGCCTGAACGCCCAAGGTTTAAGCGGGTACCTGAAGCTTCAATATATGCCTAGAGTTTAAGCGGTGCCTAGCCTTAACAAGCGCCTTGACGCCAAAACCTAGCGCCAAAGATCTAGCACGAGCAAATCTCGAACCTAGTAAGCAACATAAGTTTCACCACATATGAATTTTCGACTGGGACTGAGCATATGATTAGGCAAAAAATACGCCACTAAATCGACAGGATCCAGCTAGAGAGTGGGGACAATTGTTGAGGGTGAAATTATCAACAAGTTTGAAACCCACAAGAGGCCTAAGGCCCAAAGATGAGGTTAGAGGCTCGAGATCAAGTCAGGATCAAGAGCACCCCAAACCTAGTAGGCCAGCCACATGGGAGTGGCTAAAGTCTAAGACCAACCCCTACAAGGGTCGACCAAGGCCTCAGATGTCGACCCCTATGGTGGTCAGCTCAAAGCCTTGTAGGCATACCCCTATGGGGATCACCCCAGACCTTGAAGGTCGATCTGCATGGGGGTCTATTGGGAGTCAACCAAGGCCTTGAAGGGTCAACCCTTTTGAGGGTTGGCCACAACCTTGAAGGCCAACCCCATGGCCAAGGCTCGTGCTCCAAAGGAGTCGACCCTCATGGGGATCGTTGTTGATCAAAAGGACGTCTCCCATGAGGGACAATCTCCTAAATTCTCCTTAATTGTCGATAGCTAAGGTTGGGCTTCAACCCAAACCTGATCTTGTAACCATTTTTCATGATTAAAACATCCTGAAAATCTCGACGAGATTTCTGGCCCAATTAAATGATGATTTCCGTTACCCCCTATAAATAAAGGGAAAAGGTGATACAAAAAGGTACGTCCAAAATACTCACATATCTCTCTAAGCTTTTTACAAATTCGATTACTGACTTGAGCATCGGAGTGTAGGTGGCTAAGCACCACACCGGTGCATAATTCTCTCTTTTCTTGTAGGATATTCATTCAATCTTCCATTCCATACAAATTCATTGTTGATCCAAATTTCGCCATCAACAATTTTTGAAATTATGAAAAGCATTTTGTCAGTAACAAATTCTCCCGTGTTTAGTTACATAGTTAAAAGTGATTTAAAAATTTTTAAGAACATTCAAAAGAAGTATTTTTAGAGTATGTGCTTAATTAAAGCTTTTTCCAAAAGTGCTTCACTAAAGTGTTAGAGGAAACACTTGGTTAGTGCCTCCTCTAAAATAGCTTATAGAAAAAACGTCTTATTTAAAAATACTTCTTAATTAGTTAACTTACTCAAAGTATATTTTTAGTATTTTCAAAAGATAGCTAGATTTTTTTCCAAAAAAATGCTTATAAAAAATGTTTACTAATAAATATTACTAAAAGGAAGATAGAGATAAGAGAATTAAGTGAAGGACAATATGGATGCTTCAAATCAACAATAAGAAAAATAAACTAAAATAAAAGCCTACTAATAAGCCTTCATTAATTAATTTTATCCTCAACTCTATTTTATCATCTCTCTCAATTGAGCTTTGCAATATTTACAAAAACATAATGTGAAGAAAGAATGGAACATTTGTCTTTTATAGCTGACCAATCAATTTCTTTTAAATATAGAATAAATTCCTTACATTGAACTTGCTTTGCAGTTTGGTTCCTTTAGAGATATTCAAATCTTCCAATTAAAAATGGGATTCCCATTCCATCCAACTGGAATTTTTTAATAGACTTATTTGGTTGGATAGATTTGAAAAATAATTGGTATAAATTTTCATCTCATGATGTAATATTCTTAAAAAAAAGTTCAAAATTAATTTTTAAGACTGTAAGTTTACAATATTCTATATATTCTGTATTTCTTTCTAAGTTTTGTTAAATTTAATATTAATATATTGTTGTTGCGAAATTCTGACTAGGAGAGATCTCACCTGACTTTCATGTGACAACAATAAATTTGTAATTTGGGAGAAAGAGGTGACCTACAAAAAAGAAAAAAGTTGGGCACCGGTCTGGCGCTTGCTACACCGGTTCTGATGTTTAAGTTAGAGAAGAAAAAGTGTGGCAAGCTAGAATTTAGAGAATGAGGGTTGAAGTTGAACCCCCTTTCTTTGAGTCATAATGACATATTTATAGGATCTTTGACCTAAGTTTTTCATATTCCTTTTAAAATAAAGATTCAAAGGGTTTTCGCCTTCTATCTAAGAATTGAATTTGAAAAGGTTAATTTGGACCTAGTTTCTCCTTTGGGCTCTTATCATTTTTATTTTTATCTTGTAAATTGGGTTTATTCTCTTGGTCAAATTTCACACATAACATTAACTTCACTCCCTAATTGGGATTTATGGTGTGACCTTGTTATTGTGGGCCTAAAGTATGGAGACCAAGTTGGGAGCATAACCCGTTTTAGTCCTAAGTATTACACTTTTTAAGTCTAAGCGCTCCAAAGTTAGGCTTCGATCTTTAGGATTTTGCAGGTCAAACCTCGTGGGGATGATTCAGCATTCCATAGGTCTAAGATTATTATGTTTTTTAAGTCTAAGTGCTCCAAAGTCAGGCTTCCGATTATCTTTAGGATTTTGCAGGTCAAACCTCGTAAGGATGACTCAGCTTTCTATAGGTCTAAGATTATTATGCATTTTAAGTCTAAGTGCTCCAAAGTCAAGCTTCAGATTATCCTTAGGATTTACAGGTCAAACCTCGTGGGGATGACTCAGTCTTCCATAGGTCTAGAATTCTCCTTTGGAAAGATGAAGATCAATTTCCTAGATAAAATGTCAGGTATGGTCTCCTCTTAGGAAGATGAGGATAATTCCTTGGGAGGCGATTTTAATTCATTACTCTCCTCTTAGAAAGATAGAAATTGATTTCTTGGGAGGTAATTTTTTTTTTTTTTTTTTTGTTCTTTGCTTTTGTTTAATAGAGAAACATAACCCTTTTTCCTTACTTTTTTTTTGATAGGGAAGCATATCCCCTTTTTTGGCTTTTTGTTTGATAGGGAGTCGTATGCCTTGTCTAGTCTCTTAATTAATGAAGACTTTCCTTGCAAGGAAAAAGTGGCATGATTATGCATTTAAAATTATATGACTTTCAACTTAGCCTTTTTTTATTATTATTATTATTGGGCCTTTTGAGTTTGGTCCATTTAGGGTGAGCTCCAAATTTTGGGCTCTTTTTTGGATTAACTGTTTAGGCTCATTGGGGCTCTAACTAGTATTTCTCATTTGTAACAAGTGAAACTTATAGTCAAAACATATTGGAATTTTTGTAACATGCATGGGTATGCATTTAGATAACTTATTATAGAAATAAGCAATTGCATGACCTCAATTTTTCTTCAAATATTTTATGGCATTTCTAGTTATTCATGATGTTCAATTATAGCATTTTACATAAAGCTTTATTTTCAACAGCCTCAAAGGGTAGAAATTGCAGAGCATGATGAATCGAATTTTAATGCTGACTAGAATTAGTGAATTATAGAACATAGATAACCAATTATTTGATGTCATTTTATAAAGAAAACAAGAGATAACCTATTATTTAATGAAATTTAACATCTATCCCTTGGATTTTGATGTATTATTAGAAAATTTCAAGTTCGAAATTAACTTATCTAAAATTTTGGGATTCAATAGAGACCACTCGATGTTGAGTCTTCGAAATTTTGCTCCAACTAGTGTCAAATTAATTGTCCTATATAAATTTGATTATCTTGAGCTACATGTGAACATTCAATCGAATTGAAGCACTTTTGTAGCTTCTTCATTTTCAAATTGCATAAACTCATGACCTTTTGTGAGATAATGAAGATTTTTGCAACTCTTTTCCAAGACGTGTAGTTGGATCTTTAGAAGCAGCAAGTGTCATAACAAATTAACTCGTTATTTGCTTTTCATTCAGTGTCTGGCAGTATACATTATATTTAGCATGTTTTGTGTATAGAAGAAATAATTAAGGCTGTTTTGCAGAATTTCAATATTAACAACATGATGGAGATTTATCTTTTTTTCTTCTTTTCTTTTTCTTACTAGGTAGCACTGTTCCAATTAATAGATGATGCAAAAGCTCTTTGAAGTTAATTTTGTTTTTTGCCTTTTTCTTGGGATAAAAGTTTATTTCGTATGTTAAAATGCTTCTTTTTTCCTACTAATTGATGAGATAATTAGAAAAATAAAGGAAACTATAGAAATAAAACTAATTCATGTTCAAATCACTCTTTCAAAAGTAAAAATAAAGTTATACAAGATAGCTGAATATTATTCATTGTTTGATATGTATATCATGAAATATACTAATGACCAATATTAATTTTTTAAGAAAAAATTAATAAAAGTCTTGCTACTCAAAACATGATAAGAAAAAATTATTTCTCAATCCGAGCATAACTTAGTGGATAAGACACCAACCATCCCAAAAATTGATGATTCGATCCCCACTCTACAATTGTTAAACTTGAAAAAAAAAAACAAAACATTGTATAAAAATAAGTATAGACTCCTATATTTCAATGTTAATGAATAATTTTTTGTTAGCAAGTATGTTAGTAGAAATTTGTAGTGATAACTAGATATAAAATAGCATGTAGATCCCCCTTCTTTATTATACAATAAAAATGACAAAAAATGAGACAAAATAAATTATAATTTTAATATTTGTTATGAAACTTAGAACTAGTAAATTTTTCATATTCAAGAGAGGAGAAAAGTATAACTTTACAAGTAAAGTTTTTATTTTTATTAGAAAGTCCAAAATTAAGTTGAATTGATATAAAATATCATGTAGATCATCCTTTCTTTGCTATATGACAAAAAGATAAGATAAATTAAATTTTAATTTTAAATTAGGTTGTGAACCTTAGAGCTAATAAATTATTTATATGCAAAGAGAGGAGAAAACTTCAGCTTTACAAGTAGAGTTTGTACTTTTATTAGAAAGTACAAAAATTTGGAATCAATTTGACCTGAATTTTGATTTCGGGAAAATGAAATAAAAAAGGTAAACAAAATGATGCACCAGCCGGGAATCGAACCCGGGTCTGTACCGTGGCAGGGTACTATTCTACCACTAGACCACTGGTGCTTTGTTGAAAGCAGCTAAATTTCTAATTATCAATAAGTAGCGTATTAATTTTAGGCTAAATTATAGAAAATACCCCTAAACTTTTAAAAGTTTCATTAATACCCTTAAACTTTCAAAAAAAATCAAAAATATCCCAACCATTAGTTTTGGATGGAAACCGTTAGTACTTTGTTTCAAAAATACCCTTGAACTTTTAAGAGTTTCATTTATACCCTTAAACTTTCAAAAGAAAGTCCAAAAATACTTTTACCGTTAGTATATGAACAGAAATCGTTAGTACCTCATTTTAACATATCCTTGAACCTTTAAAAGTTGTATTAATACCCTTAACCTTTAAAAAAAAAGTTAAAAAATGTCTTTACTATTAGTATATAGATGAAAATCGTTTATCTACACATCATTACCTCTCTCTCTTCTATTTCCTCTCTCTCTCCTGATTTGCTTCAATTTATGGCCTGGCACTTCTCTACTCTTTCCTCTCTTTTTTTTCCTTTCTTTTTCAATACCCTCTTACTCTCTTCTTCCATTTTTCAATCTCTAAAACTTCCTCAATTTCTCCTATCTTCTTAAATATTAGAACTTTAAATAAACATGAGGAGCTCTCTCTCATTTCTAAGCATGCCCAAACATAAATATAAGAAATTTCAACACCCAAATAGTTAATGTCTTTGAAGTTATATTGAGTTGGAAAAGAACCAATTTGAAAACAACTCACATAAATACCCTCATTTTTTTTTCATATAGATACTCTCATTTTTCCTCCATTTGTCCAATTCTCAATCATGGGGAGCTTCTTAACTGACCACAACAAATAGACTAATTTGAACTGCAAAAATGATTAATAAAATATTCATCTGCTACAAATTTGATAATGCATACGCTTTCTTTCTTTTCCCTCCTAGATGTCCTCAAAATTATGAACCAAATTTTTAACACGTTTTTCCTTTTGTGTATTAAACTCAAATGCACTAACTTAAATTACTAACATATAACCTTATTAAAGCATTTAAGTCCTAAGGTCCCTTGGTGGTTCCATGATTCTCATTTATTCTTGTTATTGTTTATATACCTTGATTGAAGGGGGTAGTTTTAGAGATTGGAAAATGGAAGAAAAGAGTAAAGAGGGTATTGAAAAAGAAAGGGAAAAATAGAGAAAAAATAGAGAAGTGTTAGGCCATAGATTGAAGCAAATCAAGAGAGAGAAGAAATGGAAGAGAGAGGTAATAGGGTGTAGATAAATGTTTTCGTCCATATACTAACAGTAAGGGCATTTTTTAATTTTTTTTTTTTAAGTTAAGGGTGTTAATACAACTTTTAAAAGTTTAGAGGTATTTTAAAATGAGGTACTAACGATTTCAGTCCATATACTAACGATAAGAGTATTTTTGAAATTTTTTTTTAAGTTTAAGGGTATTAATGAAACTTTTGAAAGTTCAAGGATATTTTTAAAACAAAGTACTGACGGTTTCCATCCAAAACTAACAATAAGGATATTTTTGAACTTTTTTTGAAAGTTTAAGGGTATTAATGAAACTTTTGAAAGTTCAAGATTATTTTTGAAACAAAGTACAAAGCTCAAGGGTATTTTCTATAATTTATCTTTAATTTTACTAACTTTTTTTATATAATTCCAATTTAGTTTAAACCATATCCTAAAAAAAACTGCACTTTTTGAAAATAACATAATCCGAACCAAATTCTATTTGACCAAGTTGAAATATATTCAAAATGTAGATGTTGAACTGCATAGTTTGAAAAGTTTCATCGGTAAAATTTCTTAAAAGGTCTCTTTTAACGGATTATTAACCATTAATAACTTTTTAAATTTTGAGCATATACTTCTAACAAGTCGGAAGTTCGAATCATCCATCCTCACATTTGTTGTACTATTATAAAAAAGGAAGGAATAATTTTCTCACCTACTTTGTCGTCTTTGGATGCAAATGATGCATTGACATTTAGGCCCCATTTGGAATTGCTTTTGAAGACTTCAAAAGTATTCTAAGAAAATTTTAACCGTTTTTGTGTTTGGTAAAACTAATTGTATAATAATTTAAATAGAATCACTTTTTGAATCACGTTGATTTGTAAAAGCTATTATGAGTAGCTTTTGGATTTGGCTTCCATAAAAATTTGGTGTAACTAACAATTTTTTTAAATTCTGTTTTTATCCTTCCATATTTTATGATTCTTATTTACGACAAAAACTTTTCAAATATTATTATTCACAATTTATCTCATCTAATCATTTTTATTTTTAAATTTAATTTGTTGTTTAGTTTATTTTATTATTTTTTGTATTTAAACTAAAATTAGATTTCGTTTGACACAAAAAAAAATTATAACAATGGTTTGTTATATATTTTTTATCAAATTATTTAAAGTAAAAAAAATATAATTTGTAGTTTAAATTATATAAAATTTTACATAATTATCTTATAAAATTTTTGAAGTTAAATATTATTACAAGCTCATGCTTAATTGAAATAAATATCTATTTTGGTCATTATAGCTATTTCGCAACAATTTAGTATTAATTTACCAAACATTGCAACTTGTGTAGCAACCCTAAAAACATGACCCTCTAAAACAGAAGCACAATTGAGTTACTCCGTTCATGCCAGAAATTTCGGCAGCATAACGATGTAACTACGAGGAAACTTTCTTTTTTCTTTAAGGCCATATGTCTTCATTATTTATTGGTCTTGTTCGTTCTAGCCTAGGGTTTTCCTTTTTTTTTGGTTGCTGACTATGGGTGTAAAATTTCATGTCTCGTTTACCAAAAGATTTTTTTCCTTTGGTGAGATAGCGAACTAGTTAAACGTGGTCTTGATTTCCTCAATTTTAGTGTGCAAGGTAGAGCACTTTCTATTTATAGTTGATCTAGGTGTTGAGATTTATGCCCTAAAGTCTCGTAATTAATGATTTATTTAATAATTAAAAATAATTTTGATTATTTTATTTGCAATATAATATTATCCATTATATGAAAAATCCAAGGTTATTGTGTAATCTTGAACAGTATGTGGTTGACATATGAGAGAATCATATTCAAGAAATAATCTAAAGGGTCATAGTATATGGATAAGGTTGGGTGCCTTATCCTGGTAACACTATTGATACGACCCACTTTGTAATAGTTACAAATTATTTTATCCAAATCGTTCATGTGGAGACATGTGAATGGGGGTATCTTATACAATGAGTTTGTGTAAGATTGGGCCACGAAATATTTAATCTCTCTTTATAAATCTGCTAATTGAGAAAATTAATATTTCATCAAGATGATCATATGTGACTTGATCTTAATCCTGAGTGAGTTATGAACTCTTGCATGTGAGGGTTTGTCCTTTGATTTGCATGGGTGAGAGTGGCTTTTGTAGCCGATTCAATATGCTTACCATTTTGAGCACTTGACCAAATAGGGAGCTAGGAACATAATCTCACAAGATAAAATTCATTGCTTTCCATATAGGGTAAGTAGATGAGTAGTTCCCTTAAGTGCTGATTTCGGGACTTGAACAATGGGGCATCACCCTCTCACTGACCCGAGAGGAACTTAGTTTATAATTAGATTATAAGCAGATTGTTCATTAGAGGATCAATGGTACTTAAGGTGCAAGATGTAATTATAGGGGTAAAACGGACTTTTGACCCAGTTGTAATTACGAACAACTCGTGAAGAATCGACTTGCATGTAATGATTATATCTATGGACACAAATGTCCTACAGTGCATAAGAGTGCAACTCTAGGTCTATAGTAGAGTGACCTATAGTTAATGAATAAAAATTAATTAATTAAAGAGTTTAATTAATTGATTTTGTATCATTGGGGCTTATAATTTGTAGGTCCATAAGGTCCCCTTGCTAGCTCATAGTAACACTAAAAGATCAATTTAGTTGAAAGAAAATTTTGAAATGTTCAAATTAATATTTAATATATTATATATATTAAATATATAAGAGAAAAATATATTTATTGTATTTGATACATTAAATATTAAAATAATTAATGTCTATTAGATACATTAAATAAAAGATATTTATAGAATTTGAATAAGATTCAAATAAATAAATACCGTAGGAGATTTGAATGAGATTCAAATAAAGATAAGATATATTTTAATATATTAGATATTATATAATATTTTAATTATAACAAAGATTTTCTTTTGTTCTCTATAAATAGGACCCTTGGGTTGAGTCATTAGACATAACACATATCTTCTCAATAGAGAATTAGAGAATTCTCTCTAAACCTCTTCATCTCCAATCCCTTGTAGATTTTCTTTTAAGAGGCTCCCACAAGCCTTGGTCTTGTGTTTGAGCCATAGCCAGGAAGATTTTATGGAGGAGATAAAGATCTGCCAAAAATGTTTCCATATTTACTCCAAGTAAGTTTGTTTAGCCTTAATTTTTAGTTTAATTTTAAATAAAATCAAAGACGATCCAATGCTTCCGATGCGGAGTGAAACGTTCATTCCTTCACTAGATTCCCTCTTTCCTTTTAAGAGAGTGAATCAAACCCTAGGGTCCCTCTTTCCTTTTAGGAGGGAAAATTAACCTAAAACTCTAACAAATTCAACATTTTGGGTTATTGGGCCCAATAGTTAGTTAGTAGAGCTAATTATTAGCCCAATGGTTAGTCAATATTGGCCTTATTTCATTGGGGTATTGTAAGTAATTTCTACAAATAAAAGAGGTTAATGAAATATGTCTAAGATAGTTTCAATATTGCGTTCATGGCTACCCCGTTTTTAGGAGCTTAATATAATGTTAATTTCTCAAAATAACCTTGGTGGATATTCGTATATACAGTCATGCCATCATCATATCGACAGCCTTTAACTAACTCCCAGATTCTATTTTGAAAGGAAATCGTAGTTTTGAAAAAAACTCACGTTGTTCATCTCAATTTGTAGAATATTTTGTTGGGTTAAAGACATACAAGTAGAAAAAGGAAAGCGAGCAATCAAGGAAGAAAACGACTAATCAGAGAAGACAAATGAGTGCTTGAAGAATTCAGTTGGGGGTAGCTGAAGACTAAGGAATCAACTCCGAAATCATTCAGCAGGGCAATTGGGAACCCTCGATCTCAAGCGTAAAGGTATGGGGGATAAAAGTTCAAATGCATGACATTTTTGGGTGAATCGAATGTATAAACAAAAACATAGTTCATTGGGAGAGACGATGGAGTTTTCAAATCCATCATTAATGGGGATAGGTGGATAATTATTCCTATTTACTCCTAATCATCATTTGGTAGGTAATGGTTGTGATTTAGGAATTCTAAATCTTGTTGTTTAACCCATGTTTAGTAGATACCTACACATATTTCTAGTTTGAGGATATAGACCTTGCCTGGATGCTTGTCGGGGTATCGAATGAGATGTACAAGGATTGCTGCTTTGTCGTCGATATTGGCGTTGTAGATACTAATATACACAGGAACGAGGCAAGTCTAAAGGAGCCAGTAAGCACAAGGAAATACCATCAAGAGAGGTCCCTGTATATTGTGGGTCGTCAAGAGGAATAAGTCAATTAGAGGAAATACCTAATCGAGCTTAATTGGGTCCAATAAGCATCTGTACATACCTCAATGTAGGGTGGAGCTTCGTTTGCCATTCTCTAATGATGAGGGACAAAAGTGGGAGGCTCATAAATATAAACATTTTTTGGAATCATTGGGAGGTAGATACATAGGGTAGATACAAGAACGTAGATACATTTATAATCATCCAACATAGAGAAAAAAGGTAGATATATTTACTTACATAATTAAAGTCATCATTTTCATTTTTGTTTATCTCTAATTTGTGTGTTTTACTCATTTTTAATTGTCTTTTGGTGTATTATGGTGTTATAGTTCAATTAGAGTTAATTGGAAGTGTTGGAGTAAAATCAAGGTTGTTAAATTACGTATAAAAAAATCATCATCTCTCTTCCTCATGATTTGCCTGTTTTTTAGGATTTCATTTGGCTATTACAAAGGAGAAAATGTAGATTTGCCTATTCTTTAAGATTTTATTTGGTTGTTCCAAAGAAGAAAACTTAGGTAAGGGTATTTACGTCCATCAGTAAATAAAAAAATAATTAAAAATTAAGTTTAGACATTTAAAAAAAAAAGAGTTGTAGCTATTTTTCAACTTGCACTATTAAATTTTAGTCATTCTTCTACTTGCCCTTATTTCATTAGGTCCAAAATTACCCATAACAGATATATATATATATATATATATAAACTTTATTTTAATTTGTAATAAATCACTAAATTCATTAAAGCTTTATTATAAATTGTAAAAATGTGATGAATATAATTATTTAAATATTGGAAGGGTAAAATTGGCTAAAAACGTTTTTCAAAGTTGTTCGTATTTTAATATAATATAGATAGTACAATTAAAAAATTGTTATTTTAAAGCACTTTTTAAAAAAAAAACTAAAGTATAAAAACATTACTATTGAATAGGGGCAAATCTATTTTGGGATGCAATTGAAACCAATAGTTTTAAATTATTAGTTGTTTTTCGAAACATTTAACAATGTGCCCCATGTGGCTTATTAGCAATTGGCCCTTTTATCCAACCTGCAGGTCCCGAATTCGAGGCAAACTCTTTCTTTCCCGATACGAATATCATTTTTCATTTATTATATATATATGTGTGTATACTGTATATATAACTTCTTTTCTCTTTTTATTAAAAAAATCTCTTCCCTTTTATCATTTTAGATAAATAATTCAAAATTAAATATATCAAATTTCACCCTAAACTTTCAAATTCGTCAAATTAGACCCAAAGCTAAGTTAAATGTTACAATTTCTACACTATACTCGATTTCTACTAATTCATCCACTAATTCTAACAAAAAAAAAATGTAAAAATCTCCATAAATTCACTAAACTCAATAATATCAAATTAACCATTAACTTTGCCAAAACTTACAAATTTTATAAAAGAAATTATCTTAAATGTCATTTTTCTTTGAAATCTTATCAAATTTGTACCATACATATATATTATAATTCATTGAAAGTATATGAGAATATTTTTTTTAACAAATTATCAAAAGAGAACTTATGAGAAGATAAAAACTGCAAAACTTTTTCAAATTTAATGTTAAGATTGTAACATTTATCTAAATTTAAGGTACAATTTGATGAAATTGAAAGTTTAAAGTAAAAATTGATACAACTTGACAAGCTTAAGAGTAAACATTGATTTTTTTTTTCTTTCCCTTTTCTACTTTCATCCCTTACAAATTTATATTGTAAACTATATTTTTTTTAATGATTTCAAATATATCTATTAAGTTTTTACAAATAAAAAACAATAACAGATTTACATTATTATAGTTTTTTTGTTAATTTTTTAAATTTGATATTTTTTTATTTATAAAAATTTTAATTACATAAAAAACTCATCATACCAAAAAAAAACTAAATATTTCAAAAACTTCATTCCATTTATAGTATATTATATAAATAATTCAATTGACTAGTTTAGGTATATACCCTCAACCAAGAGGGTTAGATGTTCAAATCCTCCCACACCTACATATAATTGAACTACAAACTAAATAAATAACTAATAGGGGCAGTTGCATGACTAGCCAAAACCTTTGGGCTAATTGCAAGCGTGCCACCAATTTTTTAGGATTGCAAATATGGCAAAAAAAAAATTGGCCCAACCCAAAACACAAATCAAAAAAGTAAAAAATAGTCTTCACATCGTTTTCACGCATTTTACTATTATGAAGTATATCAGTAGTATATCAAATATATTGTTGATATACTACTGATACATCTAAAATGAAGTATATCACTAATATATTACTGATATACTTTACTCTAGTATATCAGTGCAATGATATTCTTAATATGAAGTATATCAACAGTATATCAGATATACCTAAAATAAAGTATATCATTGATATACTATTGATATATTTTACTCTGGTATATCAATGGAATAATATTCCTAATATGAAGTATATCAACAGTACACCAGTAGTTCATATTTAGTATATCAGATATACCTAAAATAAAGTATATCAATGATATAGTTAACTAATATACTTCATTTTTGGACTCATTCAAAAATGCAATTTCAAGTATAGACTACTATTGATACATCAATGTTTTACTTGAAATAAATTTTGAATCAGTATTTATATACTATTGGATATATCAGTTAATTTATATATAAATTATAAAGTATATCATATACACTATTGATATACGAAATATAAAATATATAAGATATATTGTTGATATACAACTGATATATATATAATATAAAGTATATCATATATATTATTTATATACAAAATATAAAATATATCAGATATACTGCTGATACACCAACAAGAGTAAAATTGGTATAATTAAAAAATAGAAATCAAATTTAAAAATTTTGCTATATTTGCAAATTTGAAAAACCAGTACAATATTTGCAAATATCCTAATATTTTTTGCTACCCATTATAATTTTCCTAATTAATATCATACTAATAGATTTGTGTCACCCTACATGAATATCTGGATTCACTACTGCTATTGAAGATATTTTTTAAAAAAATGTTTAAACTAGAAGGTATTTCAAACTGACCCTAGATTAGTCTGAATGTATTGTGAATGTTTTTAATAATTTGACCTACTCATTGGCTTAATTCGATGAGCTCATTTACTTTTCACAAATACTTTTAACTAAATGCTAGTTTATCCTCCCTTTACCCGTCTAAAAAAAATATGTTATGCAATAAAATTGTAGGAACTAACTAAAACAAAGAACAAACTCAAGGGACAAAATAGGTATTTTATTAAGTATAAAGAGAGTCTTGTAAACATAGTTAGTTGGGTATGATTAGACTGGTTGTTATTTCAGTTTTCTTACTCAATTACTTGACATATGTTGGACAATTGGCTATTTATACAACTTGCATCTAATGAATAAAATGAGCAAGTTTTATTTAATCTCTTGATTAATATGGTATCAGTTGTTTTTTTAACCCTATAAGAGAGTACACCTTGCGTCCTTCTTTCTTTTTTCTGCTCAAATGGTAGAAAACGTCAATCCTGTTGGGAAAAAACCTCCCACTACTACCGCAGGAATAAGCAGAAAAATAACTGAGAAATTAAAAGAAAGCAACAAAATAAGAAACACAAGAATTAACGTGGAAAACTCCAAAACCAGAGAAAAAACCACGGACAGAAAGAAATACTCTACTATGCGAAAAATTATTACAATCACACCGAATTCTCTCTCCGACCCCAATTACAAAGAAACACTCTCTCAAAGCTTTATACCACTCACTTAACTAGAGTTAGTATACCAGGCTTAAAGTATTTCGAATTGGGATGATTTGAAACCAAAGCCATAGACTCCTTTTATAGTGCTTGGAGCCCATGACTTTCTTGTACATTTCCAATGTGGGACAATTTCTCTTCAAACATATTGCCAAAATCCCTACAAATTCCACCTTGGCAAGATATTTGAAGAATTCACAGCTTCTGCTTCACCAATTGTCTTCATTGAAAAACATAATCCTCAACACAGAGAACTATAACCTACTCCACCATAAAAGTAGACCACTTGGAATGTCACCTTCCAAGACTTTTCTTCTTCGTCACATGTCGATAAACCCTGCTGAAATTTATGGTGCAACTTCCACCTACTTGGCTTACCCGGAAGTTCTTCAGCCATCGACATAACTTCCACCTTCTTGGCTTACCCGGAAGTTCTTCAGCCATCGACATAACTTCCACCACACACACCTTGCATAAACCGCCAAGCCAATGCCAGTGTGCATACTTGTGGAACCGCTAACATCACATCCTCTATCATGGTCAAGCGGACATACCATAAGGATGAATTCTGCCTTTCTTCAGAAGAAATCACCATCTCCCTTAACAAGAGAGACTATGTCAGCATCCGATCTAGAGCCCTTTGACGAACTTGCTCTATTAGGACAATTCTTTTTCATGTGTCCAGACTGTCCGCATTCCCAGCAACCTTTCTTTTGCACGAAGTCTTTCTTCTTCTTCCAATTGCTAGCTACCAAGACTGAATCCTCCTGTGAAGTACGTCCACCATTCTTCAGCCTTCTTTCTTCTGATAGAAGTTTGCTCGTAGCCTCAGCAAAAGTTTAAAGTCTCCTTCCCGTACATCAAGATTGGCTTCATGTGTTCATAAGAAGGTGGAAGTGACAAGATAAGCCTGAGTGCCTTATCCTCATCCTCTATCTTCACTTCGATCACCTCCAGCTCAGAGACGATGCCATTGAGAACACTCAGATGATCTGAGATTTTTGTACCTTCCTCCATTTGCAGCGTGTGAAACTGCTCCTTTAGATACAGCCGATTTGGAATGCTCTTTGCCTGATACATCTCTTCAAGCTTCTCCCAAAGCTCTTTGGCAGTCGAAATTCCATGCACATTTGCAAGAATATTCTTAGCCAAATTTAGTCTGATTGCACTTGCAGCTCTCAAATCTAATTCATCCCATTCTTCATCAGTCATGCTGGACTTCTTAAAACCTCTACTGGAACCGCCACTGGACTCCACTGGACCACCATCACCGCTTAACTTTTCAGAAGCACCACCACTCGGTCTTCCTTTCAAAGCCTTGTGTAACCCAGATTGTATCAGCACATCTTTGACTTGCACTTGCCACAAGCCAAAGTTCATCCTTCCATCAAACTTCTCCACGCCAATCTTCACTGGACTCATAAAGCTTGACATATCTGCTTTCACTCCTAGCGAATCTGCAAATAGTGAACAACCCACACTATTCACAAAACAGCTGCAGCTCGTTTCAAGAAATCTTTTCTGATGTGGAAGTTCAGACAGTGCTGCAACCACAGAGCATACTCAGAAACTCAAGAAACTCAAGAAACTACGAACCTAAAGCTCTGATACCAACTGATAGGGCCAAAAACAATATAACAACAACAACCCACCAAGATCTCCTTCAAGACAGTCAACCAAAAAAGATATTCCAATGCACCACAAATTATTCACCAAATAATTCCCAAGCAATCAACCAGCAATGGACAGTAATAAACCATAAAAATTGCAGAAGACTAAATGCAAAGAACACACAAATTATACGTGGAAAACCTCTTCGATGTGAAGAGTAAAAACCACGGGACTTGTGAGGAGTCCACCCTTGTCACCTTCTCTTATTATGATAAAATGGAGGGAAAAAGAACCCAAATCAGTCATACAAAGATTCACAACCCACCAACAGTTCCATACATAAGAGAACAACAAAAGAGAGATGAAAGATTAAACAAAACACCCAGTTTTCCAGATTCCGTCTATCAGCTATTACCGACAAACCGAAGCTCAAAACAACGATCCAACCGTTCAAAACATGACCCTATGTGTCCTCAACAAGCTGACCAAATTTCAGCAAGATCCAACGGCTGAAACTCCGGAAATTGACAACTTTGTAGAAGCTGTCTCTGAAAAACCGAACTGATCTCTCCCTCTCCGTTTTCTGTATTCTTCTTTCCGTTTCCCTCTCTTTTTTTTTAGGTCATTAACCCCTAAAAAAAACCTAGGCTTTCTAGATAAGCCCACACATTTAACCCCAAATGGGCTAAACATATAACCCAACATTTTGGGCCCACGAATATAAGAAAATAACCTTGTTTGTCTGACAAATGGGCTGGACACCCATAACAATCTCTCCCTCCAGCCCCATTACGGGGAAGACACAATCACATCCATGATCACTTGAACCTCATCCCGACAAGCTTACTACAAAGCTCAACCTTGCTTCCAGGAACTATTTTAGTTAGCATATCTGCACTATTCTTGTCGGTGTGGACTTTCTTCAGTTTCATTCTCTTCTCTTCAATCACATCTCGCAGCCAATGATATCTAATGTCAATGTGTTTTGTGCGAGCATGATACATTGAATTCTTGCTCAAATCCATAGCACTCTGACTATCACAGAATACCACATATTCACCTTGTTTCAAACCCAGCTCTTGAAGGAATCTTTTAAGTCATAGCATCTCCTTGCTTGCTTCCACTGCTGCAATATACTCTGCCTCAGTTGTGGACAATGCTACACATTTTTGTAGCTTGGATTGCCATGAGATGGCTCCCCCTGAAAATGTAAACACATAACCTGAGGTAGACTTTCTGTTGTCAAGATCACCTGCCATGTCTGCATCAGTATATCCTTGAAGTATAGGTTTTTCACCTCCATAACACAAACTCAATTTGGAGGTGCCTCGCAAGTACCTGAAGACCCACTTCACTGCTTCCCAGTGAGCCTTACCTGGATTAGATAAGAAACGACTCGCTAAACTGACCGCATGTGAATATCAGGTCTAGTACACACCATAGCATACATCAAAGAACCAACTGCAGAAGAATAAGGAATGGCTGACATAGCTTCTTTCTCCTTCTCAGTTGTAGGACAAGCTCTCTTATCTAGCTTGAAGTGAGTTGCTAACGGTGTACCAACAGGCTTAGCATGCTTCATATTGAACCTTCCAAGAACCCGTTCAATATACTTCTCTTGGGATAACCACAATTTCCCAGCTTTCCTGTCACGAGTAATCTCCATGCCTAAAATTTGCTTTGTAGGACCCAAATCTTTCATGTCAAAAGACTTGGACAAGTCTTTCTTCAAACTTTGAATCATATCTACATCTTGTCCAACTATTAGCATATCATCTACATATAAAAGAAGGATGATGAAGTTACCTCCAGGAAACTTTCTAAAATACACACAGGAATCGGCTGTAGTTCGTTTATAATAATTGCTTGTCATAAACGAATCAAATTTCTTGTACCACTGCCTTGGCGCATGTTTAAGCCCATAAAGACTCTTCTTCAACTTGCAAACAAGTTTATCTTTCCCTTTTTCTTCAAATCCTTCAGGTTGCTCCATGTAGATCTCTTCATGCAAATCACCATGTAAAAATGCAGTTTTTACATCAAGTTGGTCCAACTCAAGATCAAGACTTGCTACTAAACCCAACACTGTTCTGATAGATGTCATTTTGACCACCGGAGAGAATATCTCATCAAAGTCAATGCCCTTTTTCTGGTTGCATCCCTTTACCACTAATCTGGCTTTGCGCTTTACTATCTTCTCACCATCCTTTTTGTACTTGAAAACCCATTTGTTTCTCAAGACTTTCTTGCCCTTTGGAGGCTGTACTAGCTCATAGGTTTCATTCTTTTTCAAGGAATTCATCTCCTCCTTCATTGCATCAAGCCACTGATCTTTCTCATCATGAGACAAGACCTCTTGATAATTCTCTGGCTCCCCACCTTCACTAACTAGAATGAACTCTGAGCTTGGATACCTTGTTGAAGGTTTACGCTCTCTTGTGGACCTTCGAACCTGTGTATCCTCTACTTTAGGGGCAGATTGCTCCCCCTGCTCATGAACTTCTTCATGAATCACTTCGTCATGCACATCTTCCCCATGGACTTCTTCATCAGATGAAGATTCATCAAGATCATCATCATCAATATGATCTGGTACATTACCATCAAGTTCTACCTCATCAACATCATCGTGTACATCATCAAGTACATCCTTAACATTCTCATTTGACCGCTGAATAACAGAAGGAGTAGAAGTGGAACCATTAGTAGTATCAAAAGATAATTTCGAAATAGAAGTGTACCTTGTACTCAGAAGATCTGCACCCTTCTTGTAACGACCCTATAGGCTCAACACGCTACCTAAGAGTCATTACTAAGTCACGTCGCTATATTACCGAAAATTTCGGCAACATAACGGCGTAACTACACGAAAACCAAAAATTTGACCCTTCCTGATAAGACATAGAAAAACACACTTCTAAGATTTTCAAACAACCTCCTAGCATCCAACAAACTTCTCAATATGATGCTAGGGTTCAAACAGCAGAAAGTCAAATACACGTGCACGATTTACAAAGAAAGGTTAAAAATTTTGAAACATCCTCCTAAACATTTAAAAACTTGACATGAGTTCTATGTACATCTAGAAACATAAAAGAAGCGGAATAGCGATCGGTCGGCTCCCCATGACTCAAGTAGCTGATCTCCGGTCACGCGCTAGGGCCGATCTTAGCCTTACCTGAAAACATTTTAAAAAGGAAAAGGGTGAGTATTAACGAATAATACTCAGTAAGTCCATCATAGTTTCAAAATAAGAGTTTCAATCACATGCAACATGTCATTTTAAATCATAAAACCATCGTAAACCATCGCTTTAGTAGGGGACCTAAAATTCCTTTTATAAACCATGTACTTTTCCTCGCGGCTCTCGTGAACGATTAAATTCTCCCGAGGGCCTCGTGAACAGTCCGAAGACAGTTTTTCCATCGAATAGAGTCCTCCCTACCTCTGAGAGTTAAGCTCGAAAGCTAACATACATCATGGAGTCCGAAGACTCAGCCCGAAGGCTACCATCGTGGAGTCCGAAGACTCAAGCCCGTCGGCTACCATGATGGGGGCACTCTCGAACCCCGGGAGCATAGAGAGTCCGAAGACTCGGGTTCCCTCAAAACCCACATAAAACTTTTGGGAGAATTATCGTCACGGCCTACATAAATCTTTTCATGAGCACACAACACATGCATGAGGTCCCATTCGTTTTAGAACATAGTTATGAATGCATAAGTCAAGGCAATCGCATTTCAAAGACATACATATAATACACTTTCTTTCTTAAATACTTAACATGAAAAACATAAACTTTCAAAGTAAACATAGAGCTAGCTCAAGGTTTTGAAAACTTCTTTCGTTGTGAGATCCCTTACCTTAAGTCTTTACTTACTAAAATACCCTTTCTTCACTAGTAATGAGCTTCTTGAGTTCCCACTCCAAGTACGATCCAAAGTCCTCGACAATTCACCCAACTCCGGCGAGCGGCGGCGCGTGACCGGAGCACGGCGGCGCTTGCAGCGGCGGACGGCGGCGCGTGGCCCGCGCGTGGGGCTTCCAAACGGCGCGTGGACTTCGGATTTAGACAGATCCGGTCTCGACGGGTCGGATCTGAGCTTCGTGCAGCATTTGTTGATCGTGTGGCCGGCGATTGGGGCGAGCGGCGGAAATTGCTGGGCGTGCGTGGCTGCGTTCGGCAGCGAGCTGCAGCGGCTTCACCGGCGTTCGAAAATGCGGCGGTTGGCTGAGTGTTCGTAGCGGCGGGACTGGGCGGCGCTGACGAGCAGAAGAAGAACTCCGGCGAGCCCTCAACTCCAGCGTGCGGTTTGCGTGGGTTTTCCGGCGAGACTTGCAGAAAAATCGGGTTGCTGGGCGTGCACCGGCGGCCTGGAACTGAGTATGGCGTGCGGCGGCTGGCTGGGCGTTCGTGGCGGTCGGCGACGGCGTGCGGCGGGGCTGGAGCTTCGGCGAGAGAGAGAGAGAGTGAGTGATTTCGGGGAGAGGGCTGTCGCGAGGAAGAAGAAGAAGGAAAAAGAAAAAAGAAAAAAAAAATAATAAAATAAAATAAATAATTAAAATAATATTATATTAAAAAATCAAAAAATATCTTCTCTAAAAGACCATAATACCCTTTTTCTTAAATCCAAAATTCATATTAACCTTCAAATTTAATATACTTAAGAAATTTTATCCAACTTGATTTCCATAATTCGAAATTAATGCCTGTAAATAAACCGGGCGTTACAATTCTCGTGCTCAAAGAATACTACATCTCTGCTTCTCACTACCTTTTTCTTTTCTGGATCGTAGAGCCTGTAACCATACTCTTCATCCCCATACCCAACAAATACACATGGATTAGTCTTCGAATCAAGTTTTGACCTCTGTTCTTTAGGCACATGCATGTATGCCTTGCTGCCAAAGACTCTCAGATGCGAATAAGTGGGATCACGTCCCTTCCATGCTCTCTCTGGAATATCATGACCAAGAGGAATCGATGGAGATCGATTAATCAAATACACGACACAATTCACTGCTTCAGCCCAAAATGTCTTAGGAAGATCAGACATTCTAAGCATGCATCTCACCTTCTCTACAATGGTTCTGTTCATCCTTTCAGCAACTCCATTGTGTTGTGGTGTGTCGGGCTCTGTCTTCTCATGTCTAATGCCATGTTGTGAGCAATAGTACTTGAACTCATTCGAAGTATTCTCACCACCATTATCAGATCGAAGACACTTCAACTTTCTTTCAGTCTCCCTTTCTATCATAGCATGAAACTTTCTGAAAATCTCAAACACTTGGCTTTTTGTCTTCAACATATACACCCAAGTTCTTCGAGTAGCATCATCTATGAAAGTGACAAAATATCTATTGCCACCAAGAGACTCTACCTCAATAGGACCACAAACATCGGAGTGAACTAACTCCAATTTACCTTGTCTTCTAGTGGACTTTCTAGAAAAAGAAACTCTATGCTGCTTACCTGCCAAACAATGATCACAAGGGTCAAGAGAAACTATTTTATCAACCAGAATAAGAGATTTACCTGCCAACAGTTTGATCCCCTTGTCACTCATATGTCCTGGCCTTCGATGCCACAAATTAGGAGAATTGTTTTCTTCAACTGCATTCAGCTCACTAGAACATACCCTCAAGTATGTTTTATACAAAGAGCAACACAACTCACCACGAGCAACTGTCATCGAACCTTTAGACAATTTCCATTTACCGTCACCAAAGGTATGTTGAAACCCTTCTTGATCAAAGACATTTGCAGACAATAAGTTAAGGCGTAAATCAGGAATATGGCGCACATTCTTTAATGTAAGCATGCACCCAACACTTGTCTTCACACGAATATCACCTAAGCCAACAATGCTAGCTGAGCTCTTGTTTCCCATCTTCACACTACCAAAATCACCACATTGATAGTTCATGAAGTACTCCTTTTTGGGAACACAATGATATGAAGCACCTGAATCTACTAGCCACTCTGTATCTGAACCCTCTACATGATGACACTCACTAGTTGCACAAATCAAAGTGACATCACCATCACTCGTAGAAGTGATTGCTGCAATATTTTTATCATCTTATTCCTTTTGTGAGTCCTATTTCTTACCTTGTTCTTTCTTCCAACTGTAGCAAAACTTTTTGATATGATCAGGCTTGTTGCAGTAATAACATGCCCTAGTCTCTTTGTCTCTAGGCTTGGACCTCCCCTTTGAGTTACCACGACCTTTGGGTCCTTTACTTTTGCTTCTTCCACGATTCTCAACAAGAAGAGCATTCGAATTATCAACTCCCATCTCCTTTCTTCTTATCTCTTCATTGAACATGCTTTCTTTAATCATATTCACAGATAGAACACCTTCTGGAGCAGAGTTACTAATAGTCAGAGCCAAGGTTTAATTTAATCATTGTTATGGAGTCTACTAGCAGTAGTGGAGGTAATTCAATGGTTAGACTGACATCAACCAATTATTCCATTTGGAGGCCGATGATGGAGGATTTGTTGTTTTGCAAAGATTTATATGATCCAATTGAAACAACCATAGAAGCTGATGGCACCATTGCTAAACCTTCAAAATCCTACGTCTTCTTCCTCTACAAATCAGCCTACAAGTAGTCTGTAATAGATCAGTATGTCAACGAATCTTGTTCTTGTATCTGATTTGCTCATGGAATCAAATTCCACATCTTGGAGTCAAGTTATGATTCTTGACCTTACTGTGAAGAACAAAGTCGGGTTCGTCGACAGCACTCTCCTCCACCCCCACCGGCGATCTTCTTCACTCATGGATCATCTACAATAGTGTAGTCAAAGCATGGGTTCTCAACGCCATCTCCAAAGAGATGTCAGCCAACATGAATTTCTTCGATTCTGCTGGGATATTTGGCTCGATCTTCAACAGTGATACCTATGCAAAGATCGACCACAGATTTTCCAACTTCAACGAGAGATCTCAAATCTCACTCAAGATCAACATTCTGTCACAACGTATTATGCGAAACTCAAGACACTCTAGAACGATTTGGCAATTTATCGACCATTTTGCTCTTGTGGAGGAGTACAAGAACTTGTTGGTTACTTTCAGACGAAGCACATAATGGCATTCCTAATAGGGCTGAATGAATCTTTTAGTTAGTTTGATCTCAATTACTCCCTATGGAGCCTGAGCCGACTATTGCACGTGCTTTTTCATTGGTAGCACAGGAAGTCGAACATCGTCCTTCTACAACCGCATCTAATTCCACAATTTCTAATGCTGCTTTGCTCGCTTAAAGTTCTCTCATTCACCAATTTTCGGAGTTAGTGTTACTCTCCCTAATCAGAATTTCATCAGTGTTAGCTATACTGATGATGTTCACATTTCTCCTAATCTAATTCTTTAGAATGTACTATTTTATATCATCATTCCGGTTTAACCTCATTTCCATCGGTACATTAACTTCAAAGCTACCGATTATGATTCAGTTTAATGTTGATTATTGTGTGCTTCAGGACAAGTTCTCTATGAGGATGATTAGCAGGGCTAAACTTTAGCATGGACTATACTTGCTTCAAACTCATTGTACATCTTCTGTTTGTAATATTGTTGATACTGATTTTTGCATCTTTGTTAAATAGTCCTCTATTTCTGTTTGGCATGACCGCCTTGGTCACCCTTCAAATAAACATATGAATGCTTTGAAACATGTTTTGCCAATTAGTTCATCTACTAACACTTGTTCTAAGCCTTGTTTGATATGCCCTCTAGCCAAGCAAACGTCGATTGTCATTCCCCTTTAATGCTCATATAATTGAAAGTTTGTTTGATTTAGTCCACTGTGACACTTGGGGTCTTTTTCAGTCGGTTACACATGTTGGGTACAAGTACTTTTTAAACATAGTAGATGACTTTTTCAGATATACTTGGATCTTTTTTTTATGAAAAACAAGTCTGATGCCCCCACCATTGTACCACAATTTTTTAAGTATGTTGACACTCAGTTTGCGCTTCCAATCAAGAATTTTCGTGTAGACAATGCTCCTGAACTTTCTTTCAAACAATTCTTTGCATCAAGAGGTGTAGTACACCAATTTTTGTGTGTAGAGTGCCCTGAACAAAACGCCATCATTGAAAGAAAACACCAACACTTAGTAAATGTTGTTAGAGCACTCCTTTTTCAGTCTAGGCTGCCTATTCAATTCTGGGGAGAATGTGTTTTAACAATCTCTTACTTGATTAATCGCACCCAGTATTATCGTCTAAATGGTAAAGAGGCAGATTATAATTACCTACATGTGTTTGGTTGTCTCTGTTTTTCTTCTACATTGTCTGCAAACAAGACCAAATTTCAGCCTCGTGCCATACCCTCTGTATTCATTGGCTGGATACAGGGGATCAAGGGTATAGACTTTATGATATTGAAAATAAGCGATGTTTTATCTCTCGAGATGTGTTTTTTCATGAAGGGATATTCTCATTCCATAAAGTCACACTTCATAAAGATAGTCCTAACCCTTTCCTGATCTTGTATTACCAAGGTCCTTGGATTATAGTGGATTCCCGCCAAATTCTTCCCCTGGTATTCATGTATCCCATACGACCAGTGATGATGGTGATACAACTAGTAATGATTTTGAAGCTTTTATTAATGATAGTGTTTCTGATCCTCCAGCTAGTCAAGCTTCTGCTAATGATTCTCAGCTCTTACTTCGACGTTCTTATAGAAAAACAAGGCAGCCTTCGTACTTGAGAGATTACCACTGCAATCTTCTAAACTCACTATCGGTTGAGCAATCTATGACCAAGTTTCCCTTCCAAAATTACTTCAGCTATGATAAGTTGTCATCAAGCTTTTGAAATTTTTCTCTGGTGTATTCTCCATCTATGAGCCTCAGCTTTACAATCAGGCTATGCTTTATGCTCATTTGCATGAAGCCATATCAACCGAACTAAAAGCTATGGAGCTTAATAATTCCTTGTCCGTTGTTCCTTTACCTAAAGGATGTAGCTCTATTGGCTGCAAATGGATATATAAAGTCAAGCACAAAACTGATGGGTAGCTAAAGGATACACACAACAAGAAGGCCTTGACTATATGGAACTTTCTCCCCCGCCGCAAAGTTGGTTATCATTAAGGCCTTACTAACTATGGTTGTTTCATTAAATTGGTCTTTGATTCAGTTAGATGTTAATAATGCTTTCCTCCATGGAGACCTATTTAAAGAAGTGTATATGGATCTTCCCCTAGGATATGAACATGGAATTTTTGTTCTTAGGGGAAGCATCTAGTGTGCAAGTTGCGTAAATCAATATATGGTTTGAAACAGGCCTCTCGACAGTGGTTCGACAAGTTCTCATGCTCTTTACATCACTTGGGTTCAAGTCTGATTACTCATTATTTACACGAGGTTCTGGAAAAAATTTTATTGCGCTCTTAGTCTATGTCAATTGTATTATCATCATAGGAGCTTCACTTGCTGATATTGATACTTTGAAAGTACATTTGAATAGCTTTTTCAAGCTTAAAGACTTAGGGTCATTGAGATATTTCTTGGGCATAGAGCTTTCCTGATCTGCTAAAGGGATATTCTTGTGTTAAAGAAACTACACGCTTCAGCTCCTTGAAGATACCGGTTTTCTGGCTTCTGAGCCCTCTTCATTACTAATGGATCCGACTATTAAAATGTCTGCCACTCAAGGAGAATTGTTGGATGATCCAATAGCTTATCAAAGACGTATTGGAAGGTTACTATACCTTACAATATCCAGGCCTGATATCACTTTCACAGTACACAAATTAAGTCAGTATGTAGCCAAACCAAGGCAATCTCACTTGAGTGTTGCACATCATTTACTACAGTATTTAAAGGGATGTTCTGGACATGGCATTTTTCTCCCAATCTCTTCTTCTTTCTAGCTACGTGGCTTCTCTGGTGTTGACTGGGGATCATGTCTCGACTCACAGAAATCAACAACTGGTTTCCGCATCTTCCTTGGAGATGCTCTTATATCTTGGAAAGCAAAGAAGCAAACAACAGTGTCACAATCCTCAGCTGAGGTCGAATACTGCGCTCTTGCTGCCACTACAAGTGAAATAGTATGGATCAAGTAGCTCTTGAAAGAGTTGCAAGCAGATTCTCCATCACCTTCTCTGATCTTCTGTGACAATAATGCTACCATTCACATTGCTTCGAATCCAATGTTTCACGAAAAGACGAAACACAAAGAACTTGATTGTTATTTCATCCGTGAGAAAGTGATGACTGGAGATTTCAAGCTCATGTCGATTCAATCTCAACTTCAGTTAGTAGATGTCTTCACAAAGGCTCTACCGTTTGCTTCTTTTTCATCCTTAATATCTAAGATGGGTGTTATAAATATTTTAAGTCCATCTTTGAGAGGGAGTATTAAGTACAAAGAGAGTCTTGTAAAACATAGTTAGTTTGGTATGATTAGACTGGTTGTTATTTCAGTTGGACAATTGGCTATTTATATAGCTTGCATCTAATGAATAAAATGAGCAAGTTTTATTTACTCTCTTGATTAATATATTTTAACCTTAAGATAAATATAAGGTGTTAAGTCCTAATTTGGACCTAAACTTTCAAGTTTGTTCCATTTTGGTCCTTAAACTTTTAAAATGTGTATTTTAGTCATTGAACTTTCAAAAATAAATATTTTAGTCGTTAGCTTTATTTTAATTTTAACAAATTAAAGACATAATGTCAATATGAGCATGATTTCAAGCCAAATGAATTAGACATGAAGATTGGACAAAGCGAATTTAAGGTAGAAAACTAACATTGCAAGGACCAAAATGATTGTTTTTTGAAAGTTAAGGACCTAAATAGACATGAATTTTAAAAGTTTAGGAACCAAAATAGAACAAACTTGAAAGTTCAAGGACTAAAATGAGATTCAAACCTAAATATAATTGGATTAATAACCATTTCAAATAAAAAATTCTTATCATATTAATATTTAAGTTTAAATTAGTGATATTTCATCAACATTTTGCCCATGTTTTTAAGATATATCCATTGATCCCTAATATCAGAGAAATTATTTGAGAAGACCGACATATTGCATGAGTGGTAATTTTGCACCGTTAGATATAGGAGAAATAAACTGCAAAACGTACTTCGATTTTATCTAGTGGTTATTATAGAGATTTTCGAATCTATATTCTATGATTATTAAGAGTTAGCATATTGTGATGATCTCATTGAATAATTTTTCGAATATCAATCTCAAATCTTTCAAATTTAATTAAGAAAATCTCAACATGGTAATGTACATTTTATATACTCTTTGCTCAAGCCTTGTTACATTTAAACAAACATGCTCAACACAAGGCCAACCAGCACAGTCCCGACGACGACAGTCATCGTCGTCAACCGCTCTCCAGCACTGACAATCTGCACGGGGAACAAGCAGGTGCCAACGGAGGCATTTTTGGTCACAATCTCAGCAGAACCACCAAAAACACAAGCCTCAACGCTCTGGTCTTGCATCTGGAAATACATGTTGTAAGCATAAGAAATGTTCCCTCTGCCGTTCAAGTTGTTGCATGAGGATCCATACCCCAAAGTTGTGCAGTCAGACAGGGAGCACGCATAGTCGATCTGACTTGATACCGATCCCAAGTCCTTGACACTGTTCTTGAGCACACACCATTTGTGTTCCAAGTATTGAACTCCCTTCGCCGCCACCGGCATCTTGTCGTTCCCATCGCCTGCAAAGTCCATCGAGAACTTCGGTTTCCCATCATACCTGTTAAGAATGCGTATAAGTTTAAGCTTTATTGGACGTATAAGTTTAAGCTTTATTAGAGTTTAATGGTGATTTGATACGGTATCAGAATGGGGTTTTGAGTTAGAACTCTAATAGATCTAAAAAATATATTAGACACAAAATTGAAAACATAAGGACTTGTTAGACACTTTTGTCAATATTGAAAGTTGAGATACCTAATTAGACACATTTTCAAGTTCAAAGAGCTATAGTTAAACACATAATTTAACCATTTGCAATTCAATCTAGAACAAATTTATAAATTGGGTTTAAACACTATTTTGGTTATTGTACTTTCAACTTCTATTCATTATAGTTCCTGTACTTTCAAAATGTTCATTTTCGTCCTTGTACTTTTTTAAAGTGATCATTTTGGTTTCTTCATTTTCATTTTTATCTCATTTCTTTTGACCATAGTTTTAGCATGAAAGTCCACTTACTAAATTTCTTCAAATGTAGCCATAAATTTGTATTAAATGGTTTCTATAAAATTTATGTTTAAATTAAACTTTGCAAATAGGGACTAAATTGATCACTTTTTAAAAGTACAGGGACCAAAACGAACATTCTGAACAAGGACCCAAATGAACTAAAGCCAAAAGTACATAGATTAAAATAGTATTTAAACTTATAATAGCTTAAAACTTCAAATTTTAGAATGATAATTTATATAATATAGTACCTGAAAATGCCCCAATGGCGCTCAAAGGAGCCAGGGAGAATGCTCTTCATATCCTCATCAAAAAGCCCAAACAAATACACTTCAAACTTCTCATTAGGCCTCATGGGAGTCCCTTTATTCCTAGCCAGCTTCTTAAACAGCCCATCATAAAACCTCTGCGCCAACTCCACATTAGCAAACTTATTAGCATCCGTTGGCCACCCTACCTCCCCAACTATGATCTTCAAATCCTCCACACCAATCTTCTTCAACGACCAAACCAGCGTGTCGTAGTTTGCATCGAACACATTCGTATACGTCTTTCCCTTGTCGTTGATTGACTTCCCGCCCTCATCCAAGAACGCGAAGTCGATCGGGAAGTTAGGGTTCTGGTAGAGGCTGAGGAAGGGGTAGATGTTCACCATGAATGGAGCCTTGTTGCTGCTTAGGAAATGAACAATGTCTTTTATGTCGTCGTACGTGTCTGATCGGAATTGCCCGTCCGAGGGCTGGTTCGATGCCGACTCGTAGACGTCGGCATTGAGTGCAGTCGTTACTTTGATTTTGTCGCCGTGGCCGGCGTCGTTGACAGCTTTTTGTATGTTTTCCATGGCTGGATATGTTAACTTTACGTAGCTGCCGTTGTAGGCCGATAAGAATGGCTCGTTTCCCACAGATATGTACCTGTGGAGATTTTTTTTGATTTAGAGAAATGCTTTTGGGGTTAGGGGAAATTTTCATCAATATTCCCACAACTTTGATTAAATTTTTTGTGTTTTGTTATTATTATTTTTGTAAAAAAAAAAAATTGCTACGGAATTACCCTGTAAATCAAGTCATTGAAATGTCTAAAACTAATCATGTACAACATTCAAGTCTAGCCACAAAGTCAAATAGTTAAAAAAAGATCCAAATTTAGTAATAAATTGTCCAACCGAATTTTAAAAAGTACCCAACGTGACCGGAAGAACCACCACCATAAAAATAATTTTCTCTAACCATAATAGATCAACAAGTTTAGAAGTTTGAATCTCTCACTCCACGTGTTATTGAAATTAAATAAATAAATAACTAGCCACAAATATTAAAAAGAAAAAACGAAGAAAACTAAGGTCCCGTTTGATAACCATTTCAATTTTTGGTTTTTAGTTTTTAGTTTTTGGTTTTTGGTTTTTCAAAAACAAAAACCATACATGTTTGATAACTGTTTTTAGTTTTCTATTTTTTAAAAACAGAAAACCAAAAACATGTTTGATAATTGTTTCTGGTTTTCTTTTTTTTTTAAAAAAAAACCAAAAACATGTTTGATAATTATTTTTTTTGTTTTTTTTTTAAATCAAAAGAACATTTGATGACTGTTTTTAGTTTTATATTTTTTATAAAAACAAAACTGAACTATTTTTACAATATTCTTTCATCTAATATACATAAGAGGAAAAAAAAATCAATTTTATCCATAAACTTATCAAGTAATATCAATTTTTACTATGGACTCTCAATTTCATCCAATTGCACCTCATTAACCTTAAACTTGAAAAATTGATGTATTTTTTTTTTTTTTATCTTTGATAAGTTCTCATTTGAAAATTAGTTTAAAAAAATATTCTCATATGCCTTTAACAAATTATAAAACATAAAATATGGTATAAAAAGATTTCAAAGAAAAACCATATTAGAGCTAAATTTGTGATGAAATTAAAAGTTGAAGTCAAAATACTGGTTGAAAACTTTTGGGGTAATTTTTTTTTTTAAAAAAAAAATATAGAACAAGATAGAGACTAAATATTAGTATTTATTTGTATAAACTTAAAATAATAAAATAATAAGTTTGAACAAAAAAAAAACAAAAGGAAAAAATAATTTAAAACCACTCACTTTGAAAACGTAAAAAGACATATACTTTTTTGTGCAAAAGTAGTAATAATAAGAATTTTTTTTTTATTATAATAATACATGCAAATTGCGATATATGAAACTTTTGCAAGTCAATTCCGTGTTTCCAGTGTGGTTATAAACGAGGTAGGGAGGCTGTCCGTTTTCCAGAAACGAAAAACTGATTTCAAAAACTATTTTTTTCCGTTTTCAGTTTTTCTCCACATTTCTAAAAACGTTTTTAAAAAACTAAAAACCAAGAAATGAACAAGTTATCAAACACACCTATTTTTTAAAAACTAAAAACATAAAATGAATTGGTTATCAAACAGGGCCTAAACTATATAAGGTATATAAATTTAAAGATTAAAATTGACTTGTCAATTAAGTATATCATGGTAGAAAAATGATATATTTTCCTTTGATCGTTTTCCATAGACATTTTCATGAACTCATTTTAATACAAAATTAGTTGTCGAGCAAAAGGCTTAATAAGGTGTACAACAAACATATATTTTTTCTTTTCTCGTGTCAAATTAGCCTACATCTATCAAATAAACATATCACGTCATTCTTTAATAATCTAATAGACACAAGTATCAAAATTCACAATAAGCTAAGAAAAAAAAAAGGAACCTGATATCAACGCCGCCTTCATAGATATAAGCGGTGACATTTTCCCCAACCCAATCCTTGGCATGGTCATAACTCTCAGCAAATTTCTGAAGCTGGTCATTAGGAATGGCAACAATGGTCTCAATTTTGGAACCAGCCAATGCACTCACAGTCCAAGAGTCTGCATCGAACAGCTTCACCTTCTTGATCCCATTGTCCTTGAGCAACTTCACCACAATGTTTGGGTTCAATGGGTGGGATGCCATTGTTCCCCAATTCACTCCCACGTTGGCCTCTGCCACACCAGCGGCCATCGCGGCTATGGCTGCCAGAGCGGCGATGGCAAATATGGCTCTAGCCATGGCTCGAGCCCGGCCGTTCGGGTCGAATATGGGTGTGGGTTTGGGAAGATGGGATTCAGAGGGTTTTTTCTGATGATGGATTGTTTGGATTTTGAAGGATATGGGATGGTTGTAAGAAGAGGGAGAATGAGAGGTTTTTCTGTGGCTTGATTATATATGGTCTTTATTTCTTTGCTGTTTATAGGATTGAAGGCTGGAACAAGAGAGAGAATGGTTGTAAATGAGACAGAGGGGGAGAGATTTATGTTGTTTGATTTACTTGGCCTTTAATTAACTTCTTTTAAGTTCAACGATGTAGGGAGATGCGTTTCACCTTTAAGATAGATGTATAATACTCAGCTTAAACTAGTTGAGTTATACTCGGATTAAAATTTAACCTTAATCACTTCTTTCTATTTAGAAAAGAGTAAATATTAATGTATTGCGTGCTCATTTAGAAAGTAGTTTACTTTTTTGGGCTGCTTTTGATATTGAGAGGAGCTGTCATAACTATGGGTTTCATTCAAATTAGTGATTTTAACAGCCCAATGTCCCTAAAATAGTGAAAGTTGACATCTAATCACCATTAATGATGTCAAATCTATCTATCTATATCTATATTTGTTTTAGTACAACAAATATGAAGTAGAATTTGAACCTTCGACCTGTCGGAAAAGAATTACATGCTAATTACCACGGAATAATGCTCACTTTGACTATATATACTATCTAAAAAGAACTTAGAGGGAGAAACTTTGATTTTCCCTTTGGCCCATTTTTAATAAGTACTAGTTAACTCACGTATTTTGTAAAGTTTAAAATATAATTTAGTTAGAAATGTGCAAATGAAAACTCTCAATAAAAAATGATTTATACATGAGTTAATAATAATTATAAAAGTTGATATTATGAGTTTCTACATGGATAGCCCAATTAGGAGGCTCATATTTTAATTTTGGCCTAAACCCACCATTTTTTACAAGTTTAGCCAATGTGCCTTAGTTTTTTAAACAAAAGTCAGCATCCATTTACTCTTAAACCCTTTTTTCTAATATGAAAATTATTATAAAAATAAAAAAAAAATGAAAATATAGATATGGAATGTGGACGGTTTTTTTCCAGTTTTCTTTTTGAAATTAGAAAAGGGCGCTTTTTTAAAGTAGAAGTTTCCAAAAACGAAATAACCATATTTGTTCTGTAATTTTGGCCAAATAAGAAGGAGAAACTCGTGAAGAAGAAAATCGGTGCAAGTTCTTGCATTAACGAATATACCACGGGTATATAAAATAGTATATAATGCAATGTTATCATAATTAATAATATTATATATACCATGGTATACATTAAATTATTAGTTATGCTATATATTGAATATACTATGGAATGTTTGAAGTCTAATACATTTATATCAAAATAAATGATCTAATATATGTAGTCATGGTATATAAAACAATATATAATGCAACGGTACCATAATTAATAATATAATATATACCATGGTATACATTTAATTATAAGTTATGTTATATATTGAATATACTATGGAATATTTGAAAGTCTAATACATTTATATCAAAATAAATGATCTAATATATGTAGTCATGGTATATAAAACAATATATAATGCAACGGTACCATAATTAATAATATAATATATACCATGATATACATTTAATTATTAGTTATGCTATATATTGAATATACTATGGAATGTTTGAAAGTCTAATACATTTATATCAAAATAAATGAGCTAATGTATGTCATTATGTTATATAAAACAATATATAATGCAACGTACAATAAGTGATAATATAATATATATCATGGTATACATTAAATTATTAATTATGCTATATATTGAATATACTATGAAATGTTTGAAAGTCTATTACGATACATGAATATATGGCTCAATATATATCATGATAATAACATGGTATATTTACATGTCAATATACGTTGTATATTCTCGTAAAAAATGAGGAAGTGAAAATCTATATTCTACAACTAATAAAACATATAAAATTATTGGAAAAAAAATAATAGAATTCATACCCATTGTTTGGTATAATAGAGCACTGGAATCAAACATTAAGAGTTTTGTGGCTGATCGATGAATTATTTGAATAAAACAACGAATAATGACCGACGACGAGAATGGAAGCAAGACGACGTCAAAAAAAATGGAACCAAACGGAAATGGGTGAAGAAAAACGTTTCTAGAATGGGAGAAGAAAATGTTGTGCCCATGATGGAGAAGGGAAAGTCAAACGCAATAATCATGGAAAATTTAGTGTCATTGCTAAAATCGTGAGATTTGTATGAAAATATCATATAAAAAATAATCTTTATTACTAAAATACACATTAATTAAAGAAAGAAAAAGAAGACATAAGAGTATAATGGATCAAATCTACACATTAAATCTAGATTTGGGTATTTTCAAATATTTGTACATTTATGAAAATACATATATTCAAACTAATTATTCATGTAAAAATTCATTGATATTATGCATATTATTTGTCTATTATGAATTTGAAGCCCAAACAAATAACTAGGCCCATATATGAATCTTGGCCCACTTTATGATCATTAACCTAGATTTTAGGGCTAACTACACAAATGACCATTTTTTATTTCCTGTTTTGAAAAATGGCCAAGCGATCTAAGATTTTTTTAAATGGCCAAATCATTATTCATAATTTTAAATATTAATTATTAAATGATCAGACTACCCCTAACAATTTCCATATCTAAGATTTCTTAATTATCGTGTAATTATAATAAATTTAAAACCCAAATCTAAAATAAAACTGATTATCTAAACAACAAAAGATGTTAGGATTCATTATCTAAAATCTAAACAAAAATTCAAAAATTCTTAACGATAAATTAAAAAAATGGATCTAATATAGAAAAAAAAAACACAACAATTAATAATTGATTACATAACAAAAATATTAAAAAAACACTACTTAAAAGAATAGATTAAACAACCAATAAAATCACATGCAACCTGAAATATAGTTTAAACCCAAAATCAAAGTAAATCATCACTTACACGTTTCCCCGTACAATACTAATAAAAATTGAAAACAACATTTGGAGAGAGATTTACCTTTCATCGCAAATTGAATGAGTGATTCTAGGGTTTTTTCTTTTTTTGCGTTTCTTCACACAATTTCAATCGAGTTTCAAAGCTTCAAGCTCCTCAGATCATACAGTATACAACAAAAAATATAAATTATACAGTTGCTCGATCATGCATACATAGAAAGATAGAAGCTGAATTGAGTTAAGAAAAAAACATAGAAATACAATGTATTTGAATTATATAAAAATAACAAAGAACTCCCTATGAATTTGAAATTTCAACATATAATATTAGTACACAACAATGAATATAAATTACATAGTAACTAAGTCATGCATACATAAAAAAAAACAAAAGCTGAATTGAGTTAGGAAGCAAAGGATGGGGAAATACTATGTATTTGTAAGAAATAAATAGATAATTTTAGAAATAATAAGTATACTGTAATTGTTCTTAGAATGATTCAAATTTTTACTTGCACTGTAATTAGAGGTAGCCGTATTTGAACAATCTAATTTAAAAATTTCTGAATAATCAACAACAACATGAAGATTATTAGCATCACTCTTTGAAATAATAGAAAGAAAACCCTCATAACATCCTTGTCCTCAGTAATTCTAATTATACTGGATTTATTCGAACCATCCCTATAAATAGTCAACCGAGTAATAATTTGATGACTCGAAAGATGAAGTTTGTTACGAATACAATCAGTAAAATGCAGAAAACTAGAATCCAAACGAACCAATATATTAGCAACCTTAAAATTCTGGTCTCGATTAGCTACATCACAGATCCCGTCATACAATATGCTTACGGATTGGAAAGACATCTGAACCTAAAAAAATGTATCAAGCTACAACCTGGAAAATAACTTAAAGAAGAAGAGGAAAACCAAAAACAGTGGAAAAAAACATAAACAAACATGAAAATTGGAAGGAAGAAACCGAAATACAAGTCAACGAATGGAAGCGAAAAAAACAAAAAGTAAAGATACTAAAAATAATAAAAGAAAGTAAATTAAACAATTTGTATGTCGATAAGGACTTGAAAATAAGAAAATCGGATTTAAAAAATGAATCTTATAAAATAAAATCTTTATAAATCTCGAATTTTAAACCGATTTTAAATAGTTATAAAGATACTAACTGCAATGTAAATATTTGAAATTTCAGTTTAGATACACCTTAAATAAAATAGGAGAGAGAATGATTTTTATAAAACAAAAATCCAGAATGTGTAGATACACAGGGGCAAATCGAGAATTTTTAAAAGAGTACACCACATGTGCGCCTCACGTTTGGCCATAATTAAAAAAAAATGCAGATGGCCATTAATCAAAACTGCCAATTTTTTTTGGCTATATCGAGAATTATCCCTAGATTTTAATGATGAATTGTGCCGGCTGTGTGTCCTTCACAACAGAAGAAAATTCGAGCGTGAATACTGTGTTATGGAAGAAAAAAACAGAAACAAAAGGCCGTGGGTTTCCTTTTTGTTTTTCGTTGGGAATAAGCGAGTTGGAGTGAGAATTTTTCTTGAGTTTTTGCAAGAGCGTTTTTCTCTGTTGAAGAGTTTTAAAACTATTATTTTAGACTGAGCCTTTTCCTTGAGATAAAAGTGAGAAAATCACTCTTGAGTGTTCTAAACTCTTTGTAACTTTATCCTTTGATGTTTTTAGTGAAATCTGCATCAGTAACAGAGAATTGAACGTAACCCACATTGAGTGAACCAATATAAATTTAGTATCAATTTCTTTTCCTTTAAACTTGATTTATTTTTCATTCTTGTTGCTTAGAAGTTTAGGTTAGTTTATCTAATCTTTTAAGCTTATGAGTTCCAAATTGTTTATTGTGCACAATATTTGTGGGATTGAGATAAAATAGATATTGTTTGAATTTGGTAGAAAAATTAGATTGATTATATTTTATCACCCCCTAACAAGTGGTATCAGAGCATTCGAGTTGTAGAACGATGTCAAAAGGAGATGAGAAATTGGTTACTTTTAACATATCAGACTTTTCTTTTTGGAAGTGTTAGATATTGAATTATTTGCATTCTAAGGAATTGAATTTTCTCTTGGAAGGAAAGTCTAATGATATTAAAGAATCTGAATGGAAGAAGTTAGACAGAAAGGTGTTGGGGACTGTTCGCCTGACTTTGACAAAAAATGTGCAAAGCAATGTGGCGAAAGCAACGACCATAGCAGAGCTAATGACAGCTTTGTCTAACATGTATAAAAAATCCCTATGTAAACAACAAGGTATATCTCGCAACTAAATTCTTTAATTTGAAAATGGTTGAAGGTGCATCTGTTACTACCCATATAAAAGATTTTGATTTGTTGACGAACAAATTACCCGCTGTTGAGTTAGAATTTACTGATGAAGTAAATGCAATTTTGTTGTTGAGATCTTTGCCTGATAGTTGGGAAACCATGATGGCGACACTTTCTAATTCATGTGGAAAAAAGCAATTGCAGTTTGCACAATTTAGATATTCTACTATTGCAGAAGATATTCGCATAAATGAATCAGGTGTTGCTTCTACTTCTGGTTCAGCATTGAATGTAGATAGAGGGAGAAGTAATAACAAAAGTCATGGGAATCGAGGTAAATTGGAAAACAACCGAAGCAAGTCTAGAAATATCAAACTAGAGTGTTGGAATTGTGGTAAGATTGGACACTTGAAAAGGAACTACAAGGCCCCAATGTGAACTGAGGGGCATGAAGCCAGTGCAAATGTTGCTGCTAATGAGTTACATGATACTCTGGTTCTAGTAGTGGAAAGTGCTCATGACCTATGGGTGATAGATTCGGGTGCGTCATTTCATATTACAGGACAACATGACATTCTTGAAAACTATGTTGCATCATGGAAAGGTGTATCTGGCTAGTGGAGAGCCTTTGGACATCATTGGTGATGGAGTGAATATTAAGAATGCAGAAGAAATTTTGGATCTTAAGCACTCTAATTTGATCAATTTTATCAAACAAAAAACATACTCAAAACTGGAAAAACAGAGAATAAGAACACAAACCTTTGTAGCTCAATATTCTCTTAATTCGTGGGCTTTCTTTGAACACAAACGAGTTGTGGACCTCCTCTAGAGTATTTCCTACTATCCTCAGGCCTTGGAACAGATTGTGGGATCTTTGATTGAGATATTTGGGAGAAGAATGAGTAAAGGTCTTAAACAAATAGCTAGAGAATTTTCTTCAAAAATCTCTTTTTTTACTAATCCTTTTTTTTTTCATTGTGTTTCTTCTCTATTTATAGAAACCACAAGCTTAGTGAAGAAGCCAATTGAAAGAAGATAAGCTTCAAACAAGAAGCTTAGTCATGAAGTTATGAATTTGGTCCATATTTCATTTCCAAATGAATTTGAATTATCTTTTAATTTTAATTCAAAATTAATATAAAATTAATTTTAAATTAAAATCAATTTATAATTAATTAAAAAATTTAATTAATTTTAAATAAATATTTAATTTAATATCAAATATCAAATTAAATAATTGGACCAATCCCAATTTCTCAAAACGAACGTTCGAACATGAATCCCTATTCATGTTTTAAACCTAACCAATATTTAAATCATATTTAAATATTTCCAACGCTTCTTTATCATAGTTTAATTCATAATTAAGCTATGATACGTTAAGTATATCGCATATAATTAACTTTTTCTCCCAAATTCGGATTTGAACAATTCAAATTATTTTCTCTCAAATTGTTACAAGGCTTAGTCCGAGCTAGTAAGGAGAACCTAATGGACCTACAGATCATGAGCTCCAACGATACGAGATTAACCGGCCAAACTCTTTAGCCTAGCTAATCAACATTCGTTAACCACCGGGACACTCCACTAAAGCCCAGTGGCTGCACTCTCATCACTGTAGATATATTTCTGTCCACTCGATATAACCATGATTAGTAAGTCGATCCTTCACAGGTCATTCGTAATTACAGCTGGGTCAAATAAACCTTTTACCCCTGTAATTACTTCTTGTTCCTTAAGTCCCACTGATCCTCTAATGAACAATTTGGTTTGTGGTCGAACCAACAAACCGTATCCCTCTCGGCCCAACGAGAGGGTGGGCCCATTGTTCAAGACCCGGAGTCAGTACTTAAGGGAACAACCTCTCTACTAAACCCTAAAGCGGGTAGGAGTAAATTCTATCTCGTATGACTATGTTCCCAACTATCTACCTGGTCTTATCCCCAAAATGGTAGGCTTATTGAGTCGGCGATCTCGGGCCACTCTCACCCATGCAAATCTAAGGATAATCCCGAATAAATAGGAGTTCATAGCACGCTCAGGATTAAAATCGAGTTACCTAGGTCATCGTATGAATATAGTCAGTTAAGACAGTAAACGGAGTTATAAAGTCTAAGTGACTATTTCGCGGTCCAGTCTTATGCAAACTCATTGCATAGGACGCCCCCACTTTCATGTCTCCACATGAACGATTCAGGATCACATCGTTAGTACTATACAAAGAGGGTCGCGTCCATAGTGTCTCCAGGATAAGGTACCCAGCCCTATCCCTATACTATAGACCGTTCTGGCTATAACTCGAACTTGATCCACTTTTATGTCATACATAAAGGTCAAGTATACATACTATAGCCAAGAGTACTTTGTTCATTGGATTTGGGTTATAGAATACACAATTCACTTTATTCAATAACACATTTACTGAATAACCTCAATAACATCTTTATAGTAAAATAGAATATACATTCAGTTTACAAAACCACGAGTTTTAGGACATAAAACCCAACAATTGGAATTGGTGACGTGAAATTAAAAATGATGAATGGTTCAGTCTGAAAGTTTTGCAAGGTACATCACGTTCAAAATATGATGAAGAACTTGATTTCTGTAGGGTAATTAGACAGTGAAGGATATGAGGTTTGTTTTGGGCAAAGAAACTGGAAGGTTACAAAAGGTGTCATGGTAGTCACTCGAGGAAGCAAATCATGGACTTTGTATATCAACAGCAATGACAAGGTCATGGTGGTTGTTGTGGATCATTCGAATCAGACTGATTTGTGGCACAGCATGTTAGGACATATGAGTTAAAAAAGGTATGAAAATTCTTCACTCTGTAGGGAAGTTATAGGGACTAAAGGCAGTTGAATACAAGTTGTGTGATGGTTGTGTATTTGGGAAGCAAAAGCGTGTAATTTTCTCAAAGACAGGAGAAAAGCTAAAACATACAAAGTTAGAGTTAATTCACATTGATGTGTGGGGCCTTCTGAAGTATCTTCTCTTTGTTGGGATTTATGCCATAAAGCCTCGTAATTAATAATTTATTTAATAATTAATAATAATTTTGATTATTTTATTTGCAATATAATATTATTCATTATATAAAAAATCCAAAGTTATTATTGTAATCTTGAACAGTATGTGGTTGACATACGAGAGGATCATGTTCAAGAAATAACCTAAAGGGTCATAATATATGGATAAGGTTGGGTGCCTTATCCTGGTAACACTATTGATACGGCCCACTTTGTAATAGTTACAAATGATTTGATCCAAATCATTCATGTGGAGACATGTGAGTAGGGGTATCTTATACAATGAGTTTGTATAAGACTGGACCACGAAATATTTAATCTCTCTTTATAAATCCGTTAATTGAGAAGATAAATATTTCATCAGGATGATCATATGCGACTCGATCTTAATCCTGAGTGAGTTATGAACTCCTGCCTGTGAGGGCTTGTTCTTTGATTTGCATGGGTGAGAGTGGCTTTTGTAGCCGATTCAATATGCCTACCATTTTGGGGACTTAACCAAATAGGGAGCTGGGAACATAATCTCACAAGATGGAATTCACTCCTTCCCATATAGGGTAAGTAGATGAGTAGTTCCCTTAAGTGCTGATTTCGGGACTTGAATAATGGGGCCCCACCCTCTCATTGGCCCGAGAGGGACTTAGTTTATAATTAGATTATAAACGTATTGTTCATTAGAGAATCAGTGGTACTTAAGGTGCAAGATGTAATTATAGGGGTAAAACGGACTTTTGACCCAGCTGTAATTACGAACAACTCGTGAAGGATCGACTTGCATGTAATGATTATATCTATGGACACAACTTGTCCTACAGTGCATAAGAGTGCAACTCTAGGTCTATAGTGGAGTGACCTATAGTTAATGAATGAAAATTAATTAATTAAAGAGTTTAATTAATTAATTTTGTATCATTGGAGCTTATAATCTGTAGGTACATAAGGTCCCCTTGCTAGCTCATAGTAACACTAAAAGATCAATTTAGTTGAAAGAAAAGTTTGAAATGTTTAAATTAATATTTAATTTGAAGTGTTCAAATTAGTATTTAATATATTAGATATATTAAATATAAAAGAGGAAAATATATTTATTGTATTTGATACATTAAATATTAAAATTTGAAATTTTCAAATTTAATATTTAATTTGAAGTGTTCAAATTAATATTTAATATATTAGATATATTAAATATAAAAGAGGAAAATATATTTATTGTATTTGATACATTAAATATTAAAATAATTAATATATATTTGATATATTAAATAAAAGATATTTATAGAATTTGAATAAGATTCAAATAAATAAATATCGTAGGAGATTTGAATGAGATTCAAATAAATATAAGATATATTTTAATATATTAGATATTAAAATATAATATTTTAATTATGGCAAAGATTTTCCCTTGGTCTCTAGAAATAGGACAATTGGGTTGAGCTATTCTTAACAACACATATCTCCTCAATAGAGAGAATTCTAATTCTCTCTAGACCTCTTCCTCTCCAATCCCTTGGGGATTTTCTTTCAAGAGGCTCCCACAAGCCTTGGTCCTGTGTTCGAGTCATAGCCAGGAAAACTTTGTGGAAAAGATAAAGATCCGCCAAAATATTCTCCATAATATTATTTTTAAGGTATTTATTGCTTAACCTTAATTTATTATTTAATTCTAAATAAAATCAAAGAAGATCTAATGCTTCCGCCGCGGGATGAAGAGTTCATTCCTATCACTCTTAGTGGTTCCAAATACTATGTGACCTTCATAGATAACTCAAGTAGGAAGGTATGGACTTATTTTCTCAAATATAAATCTAATGTATTTTCTGTTTTCAAAACTTGGAAGGCTATGGTTGAGAATGAGATCTAAAAGGTAAAAGCTTGAGGTTAGACAACAACGATGAGTATGTTGATGGAGAATTCAAAAGATATTGTGCAGACAATGGGATTATGATGGTAATGACTATTCTAGGTACACTGCAGTAGAATGGTGTGACTAAAAGAATGAACAGGACGTTGAATGAGTGTGTCAGGAGCATGAGATTATATGCAGGATTGTCTAAGGATGTTCTAGGCAGAGGCAATCAACATAGCGACCTTTCTGATCAATAGGAGCCCAACCACATCACTAGACTTCAAGTTGCCTAAAGAAGTCTAGAGCGGTAAACAAGTAAACTTTTCTCATCTAAGGGTTTTTTGTTGTGTGTCTTGCATTCACATTGATGTTGCATACAGAAGTAAACTATATGCCAAATTCAAGAAGTATTATTTTCTTGGGTATGGTAGAGCTGAGATTGGATACAGGTTTTGGGATGACCAAAACAATAAGATACTTAGAAGCAAGAACGTGATTTTTACTGAGGAAGTTTTGAACAAAAATAGAACAACAGTTGATTCAGAGTTAGATTAAAGTAAAGAAGATAAGACTCAGTATATAAGTCTTTCTAAGGTTGAGACCAAGACAACAAGAATTGAAGATCATAATGCAATTACTCATGAGGAAACAGTTGTGGAAACTAAGGAACCAGTTGTGGAACCTAATGAGTAAACTGTGGAGCCTAATGAAGTTTAGAGAATGTCACCTACAATAGTTAGGAGATCTACTAAGACTATTAAACCACCACATAGGTATTCTCCTACTTTAAATTACATATTATTGATTAATAGAGGTGAACCTGAATATACTGATAAGGCGGTTCAACAGAAAGATCCTGTTAAGTGGGAGTTAGCCATGAAGGATGAAATGGATTCTTTTATGACGAATCAGACATGGCAATTGGCTGAGTTACCAAGAGGAAAGAAAGCTTTACAGAACAAATGAGTTTATAGAATCAAGCAAGAGCCTGATGGTAGCAAGAGGTACAAAGCAACGCTTGTAGTTAAAGGCTTTCAACAGAAGAAATGTATTGACTTTAATGAGATATTTTCTCCTATAGTCAAATTAACTACTATTAGAACTGTATTATCAATAGTGACATAAGAGGATATGGCAGGTGATACAGATGATACAGATGGCAGGAAGAAAAAACGGAAGCAAAAGGCCATAGGTTTCTTTTTTGTTTTTCGTTGAGCATAAGCCAAGAGTTTGAGTGAGAATTTTTCGTTGGTTTTTGCAAGAGCGTTTTTCTTTGTTGAAGAGTTTTAGAGCTATTATTTTAGAGTGAGCCTTTTTCTTGAGAGAAAAGTGAGAAAAATCATTTTTGAGCGTTGTAAACTCTTGTATCTTTCTCCTTGATATTTTTAGTGGCCCCTGCATTAGTAGCAGAGAACTGGATGTAGCCCACACTGGGTGAAACAGTATAAATCTGGTGTCAATTTCTCTTCCTTTAAACTTGATTTATTTTTCGTTCTTGTTGCTTAGAAATTAATGTTGGTTTATCTATTCTTTTAAGCTTGTGAGTTCCAAATTGTTTATTGCGCAAAATATTTGGAATCAGAATCTGATTTTGGATTGAGATAAAATAGATATTGTCTAAATTTGGTAGAGAATTTAGATTGATTATATTTTATCGCCCCCTAACATTGTCAAGTTTTTCTTAAGATAAAAATAATTAAGACAATTATCAAAAAATGTATCAACTTAAACATCAATTGGAAATGTCATTATTTTACATTTACTCTCAATGATTATACGAAATAACCCAAGATATTATTTCATTAGTACTCACAAACAAAAATAAAAGGCCAAAAAAGAAAATAAAAAGTTTATTCTTTTTTATAAGTCCTTTCTTGATGTTCAAGATCCACTATTAGTAGATCACCTTATTCCTACAATTTTACATCAAAAAAAAAAATACAATCATGAAATATAATTGGTTTGGACAACATATTTTTTTATATTTGCAATTGAATCGAAATATGATTGAAATTTAAATAACCTATTAAAATTGTAAATTGTAGTCTATATAAAGATTTTTTTAATAAATAAACCTTAAATCAATTGGAACAAAAGAAATACAAAAATTATATGCTTTGCATAATTATTTTCTTTACAAATTAAAAGCAATTTGTACAACAAAAATTATAAGATTAAGAGGTCTCTTTCACCTACTTGGCACAAAGACATCAATATCATTTTCTTAACATGATTTTGTAAATGCAAAAAATAAAAATTATAAGATTGAGATATACCTTGAATAACTCAATTTGGCACAAAAGAAAAGCAATTTTTGTTTGCTTAGCAATAAGTCTCTTTACAAATACATGAAACTATTTATAGAGAAGGGAACATGTCTATTTATAAGAGTAATTTTGATAAATGGGTTCTTTATAAAACTTGTTTACAAATATGTCCAATTTGTTTAAAATTTTATATGTATGAAATTTAACCTTTTTTAGACACATTATAAAAAAAAATTGGACGTTTTTGCCCCCCCTTACAGTCGTGTTTTTCTTTATATGTAAATTAAAATTAGACTTTCCTTTTATATGTTTTTAAAATAAGTAATTTCAATTAATAATAAATGTTATGGATTTGTTGTTTCTCTCTCCCATTAGTAGATTCCAAAACAATAAAGACACCGTTAATGTTGATTTTTAATTTTCAATCATATTCAAATTCTATTTCCATTTCTACCATCAACCTCCATCAATTTTGTCATTTTTCTGCTTTTCATTGACATCTAAATTTTCTGACACTCATTTCAGTCGATATCTACATTTTTCGTCAACCATTTCCGTTATACAACATCCATTTTTGTTCGGCAAATTTTCTATTTCTAACAATAAAGGATGTAATTTTTTTTATTATATATTTATTTGAGTTATATTAAGATTTCATAAAATTAATGTAGGAATAGCAATGAAATTTAATACATCATACTGTGTTAATAGTACATATATTATATACCTATATATATTAAACATATTCATATATAAAGATCGTTGCGTATTATATAATCTATATACTCCACTAGCCTTTTTTTTAATTAAGTTACTCCACCAGCCGCAACATTCAATATTTTCTAGTCGAAAGATATACTTCATATGTACAATGTGCACAATTTTTCTTAATCATCATAGCCACATATACCAAGTTTTTTTTTTTTTGTCATACACATATCGCAAACATGAAAATATAGGTGATAATATTAAATTAATATAATTTAACATATATTCTAGGTTTATATATATTAGTCCACCTTTATTGAGATGCCATATAGACTCGATATATTTAGATATTTGTAAATATATACTTGGTACATTTGTTCATCATGTCATGTACAAATATATTCTCATTATATATATCTTTTTCAAAAATAAAGTATACAAAATATATACCTCATATGTTAAATATACCCCTCCATTTAAAAAATATAAACACGATATGAAACAATTATATACAACTATAAAAACCATATGTCATTACAACATCCTGTTTTCAAAACCCTATTGGGGTACCTAAAGAAAATAATGAAGGAAAAAGAAGAAAGAGCTTAACAGAGAAAAATTAGAGGAAAAAAAACATTCCGCCCTTTTTCTCTCTCACGTCTAGCCACCTCCCTTGCCTTCTTCATCTCTGACGAATCTCCATGACGCCAACAACCAATGACGACACAAACCTCCAATGAGCAGACCCACAAATCTGCAGCGTGCGGCGACCATAGCTTCCAATGTTACATATTCTCCTACAAATCCTTGATTCACGACAACGTTTGGACAAAACTCTAGCAACCTAGATCTACGAGGAGCAATGGGTCATGAACGACAACCATTATCAACTGTGAGTATCGTCAAAAACCTCTTCTTGATGGTGGAAATCGTGGGTTTTTTTCCTTATAGGAAGAGGTCAAAATGGTGGGATGTACTTTTGGAAGGAAAGAAATAATTGGGGAGTGATTTTGGAAAGATTAGTTATGGTAAATATCTAAATTTTATATTTCCTTTTCTAATTTTATTTTTTTTCTACTTTTCGTATAAGAGGGGACAACATGGTAAATGAGCTATAATTGAAACATGGGTATCCTTCATTACCCATTTACGTAGTTTACCCATTAATAGACTATTCAATTTTTTGTGGAATTTGAAAAGATTAAAAGAAAAACTTAAAGGCTTTAGAATGTGGAGAGAGTGCATAAATTAATTGAAGAAATGATATAATTAAAAAAAATTAATTGGCCTTAATGGTTCGCAGAGAGTGCCTCAATTAATCAATTAATTGAAAGCCTTTTCAATTGACCTTGTTATGTTAGAGGGAGTGTATTGATTAACTGAGATTAATGATTATTATTATTATTATTATTATTATTATTATTATTATATTAAAGAAGGAAAAAAACTCTTTCAATAGCTTGCAATTACTGTGAGGGAAAAAAAATAATATAGTAGTAGTAATAATAATATAGTAATTTAAGATAGTAACAATAACAGCAATGGTAAAAGAAATAGTCATAATAAAAAAATAATAATAATATTAAGTTTAATGTAATAGTAATAATAATAAGTATATATTAAAAAAAAAGGAAGATAATAATAATTTAGTGCACTTTCATTACTTAAATATAAAATTATTTTTATAAAGAAATAAAGGCCCAGTGGAAGATGATTAAAATAAACTTTCCAAAATTCTTGTTTGTGGGCTAAAATTTAATTTTAGTGATCTTTCATTACTTAAATCTAAAATTATTTAATACAAACATTAATGAATGGGCATATAGTAAAAAAAAATTATTCTTCCCATTAGCCACTTTTTAAGATAGTAAAATAAGTTAATAGCAAATATTATTATTATTATAAAAGTAGCTAAATACATTTATAAAAAAGAATACCTGTGAATTTAACTTAAAACGTACCTGCACATTGGCACGATATTATCTTCAAGCTTTCTTTTTTGCATATCTTCAAGTCTTTTCTTAAACTACGAATGATCAACATTGCAACAAAAGAAAAGCATGATGAATGTTGGATTAATTAATCTGGCAAAAATTATAAGACAAAGCAAGAAAATGAATAAAAGAAGAAAAACAAACCTAAACATAGAGAAAACTCAAATGTTTGTATAAAAAAAGTTGAAGAGCTCTATATATAGTTGTAGAAAATAAAAGTTACAAAATCTTTGAAATTTCACAATTAAATATAATTTAATGTAAACTCATAAATTTTAGAAATTAAATTATAGAAATAAAGATATAGCTCTTTTCATATGAAAATCTTCATCTCTCATATATTTACATTGGGTATGTACTAAAAAAACACTTATATAGGTATAGGTTATATAAGGATTTGAGAATGTGAAAAAAGGTTAAACCACTAATGTTAATTTAATTTTATTGTATATTTTTAATTAAATAATAATTAAGTGTTAACCAATTCTAAAAAATATATTAGTAACAATGTGAGGAGTGGGTGTGTAGAACTTTTTTTTTCTTTTGGTAATGCATTTTTTAATTTAAAAATAATTTAGTGAGGGCAATTTAGGTATTATGTTTAAAATTAAGGATAATATTGTCCAAAAATATGTCTCATATTCTAGCTTTTTAAATGCTATTTTTATTAGTTAAATTAAATATATAATTTTTTATAATTATTAGTGGCATGTTTGTAAATTTAAGATTTGGTAAAAGGGTAAAATAGTTTGAAAATGATTCCCTTAAGCTACTTTTTAAAATAGTAAGATAAGATAAGGTTATTTAAATAATTGAATTATTACTAGTTAATCTTAAAATTAATTAAAATAAAAATTATATTATAATTAATCAAATGTAATTTTTCCAAAACAACTTGAAAAAGACGTAAAAGATTCAACGAAAAGTTGCAATTCTAATTTACATTGAAAGAGCATGAAAATGGTCTAAATCTCCTTGGGATTCTAAAACTGAAGGCCTTGTTTGATAACCCATTTGTTTTTGGTTTTTGGTTTTTAAGAATTGTGTTTGTTTTCTCACCATTTCTTTGTAATGGAAAAATATTTGAATTCTTACCCAAATTCCAAATTCCAAAAATAAATTTTTGAAAACTACTTTTTTTAGTTTTCAAAACTTAACTTGATTTTTGAAAACATATGTAAAATGTAGATAACAAAATAAGGAAAGCCATAGGAAAAGTAATATTGATAGGCTTAATTTTCAAAAACCAAAACGCAAAAATCAAATGGTTATCAAAGGAGGCCGAAATAATACGGTTATCTTATTACTTCCATTCCATATTGTTTTGGTGTATGAAAACAGGGCAAACCTTTTATTTTGTAAAATTTTATTTAACTCTTAACCATCTTGACTTGAACCACCAAGAGCATCAAATTATTATTCTTTTATGACACATTAAGTAGGGGTGTTTTTATCATTTTTGTTATGATCGATGATGTGACATTTAGAGTTTTGGAAAGCTATCTAAAGCTTTGTCACCAGGTTGTACAAGGGAGTTTAATTTAACGATGAATTGAGTTTTTTAGCCTTTGTGCTTTTCCTTTCAAGTTTAGCCAAGAGAATTTTTTGAATTTTTGCAATTCATGTCTTGAGTTGTATGTCAAGAACATTCAAGTAGGATTGATCATCCTATCTTGTAGAGTGTTCGATTCTTAAGCGAGGAAATTGTTCTTTGTCTGAAGAACTTTGATCTTAAAACAATCTGTGTCTAACTTAATCCTTAGAGTTGAAATTATCGAATCGATTTGAGGGTTTTAGTATTTGATAATTAGAGGTTCATATAAGCAAAAGATTCCTAATTTTAAATCATTAGGTTTTTCACATCATTTGGTATCAAAGCAATCTTTGGTATCACATCCTTTGGTATCAGAAAAATCTTTGATATCACATCTACTTTTTTGGTGTAGTGTTTAATTATCAGAAAATTAATTAAAACTAGGTTTCTTTAACTTGCATACAAAACCATTTTCAAAATATCAAGAGAGATGTTACACTCTTTCCTTTTACCTCATAGAGCTTAAAATTCAAAATTTATATTGATAACATCTCATATTGCCCTTTTTATTGGTTTTTACAGAAGTTTTATTATTATTATTTTTCATTGAAAACTGACATTAAATAACAATGATAATTTAGTTTCAATAAATAATTTTTATAATAATTTCAAAATCAAGTTTACTTTTTATTTTTTATATTCACTTGAATACTTTTTAAACTTTACTATCATTAAATATTATCTTATTCAATTGCTATTTTTATGATATTTCAAAAATCTAAACAGTAATTGCTATCTCCGTGATTCATTTGTATTTAGAATATTACCCTACATTGATTATAATTCTTGGAAATCTACTCATGAATAAAAACAACATTTTTTAAAATAATATAGAATAGACCAAATAGAGTTATTAAATAGTTACTTTAAAATTATAATTAAATTTTATTTTAATTATTAACATGTATGTTTAAATTTTAAATATTTGAATGGTTATAAAATTTAATTTAAATTGTAAATTTTTTATTCCATTGAATTATTTAAATTTAAAACAAATAAAAGAAAAGTCTACTTAGTCACGCCTGAACTAATCTGTTACCTTTGTAAGTTACAAATTCAATATTGCTTAATTATTATGAAATGTAGTTACAGATTTAGTGTTTAAAATTTATTACCTTTGTAGGTTTCAACATTGATAATTATTAGCAAAGGATTACAAATTTAGTTTTTAAAACCAATCATCAATGAAAAAACACAATTACCTATTTAAATTCCAACCGACAAAATATATAATGGAGTGGAGGTAAAATTCTTTGTACATGAGACAATCTCTATAGTTGAACTTTAGTGTGAGTTGTAGTTATGTCATGTCAAAAAAATTAAGAATAAGATAGCCCATGAGTAAGCTAATGAAGCTACTAAGAGGGAGATGAAGGAAATGTGAGATATCAATTTCCATTATGGGCTCCTGCATAAGAGAAAGAAGATGGAGTATAGAATTTATTTGTTATTTAACATTCTAATTACCACGTACATCACTAGCCAACCAAAGTAACACTACTTTGATGTCAATTTCAAGTGTGCAATTAGACCTTGACCTATGGTTTTACTACTTTTTGGACTTTTCTCCTTTTTCTTATTTTTTTAATTTAATTTTTCTCTAAAGATTCTTTTTTGATGTTGGACTAGGAATTGAACTAGAATTCCTCCAATCAAATATTTCCTTTATGAAAAAATATTTTATTATGAAATAAAATCTCCTTTTAATTGAGGTGTTGTTGATCATAGAAGAAGGTGATCTGATTGCTTTTTCTTAGAGCAAATTAGTATACTGTTTGTTCTTACTACTACAATTTGTTATAACTTAAATTTTAGTTATTTAGGTTTGGTAAAAGTTAATATGATTTATTTAATTAACTTGAATTTAAGAACAACTAAATAATGGCATACATATAAATTAAAAGTGAAAATTTTAAGAATTTTCACGCCCTATTTGACTAAAGTTATTTATAGAATAATCTTAAATTTCAAAACTCATTTTTTAGTTTTATATTTTAAATATGATGTTTATTTATTAATATATTTTGTTTAACTTAGATTTCAAGATGTTTTTGAACCCTAACCAAATTTTGTTTTAGAAAATATAAAAATGTAGTTTTTTATTTTTTAAAATCAAACTCACCCTGGATTAAGTAATCAAATTAATTTTAATTGAATCCATAAAAACATAAAAAAATTTGAGGAATAAAATAAAATAAAAAACATAATAACATATTAAAATTAATTTTAATATAATAATAATTAATAACATTTTGCCCAAATCATTTGAGAATTAAGTTATTTCATAATAAAAATATATATACATGTGCATTTGCACGTGGTAATCCATCAGTTAATTATAAATTATAAAATAAAAATCCTAAAAATAAAATTTTATATAAATTTAAAAAATAAAATATTTCTGTAGATATTAAAAAAAAAAAAAGAATAAACAAATTTTTTTGCACCGTATATATAGTATAAGAGTTGAACATAAGATATTAACGGAACCTTGAAGAACCAAAAAAAGCTATTTAACATAGTACATAAATAAACTATTTATAACATTATATTATATTATAATATTTAAGAATTTTTAATTTTTGGTATATAATTAAATTTATTAATTATTTTTATACTTCAAAATAAAATTATATTTCTGTTATGGATGAAATTGGACTAAAGAGGTAAACTCGAATTACAAGGAACTCTTGCAATATAAGATTAACCTTTTCAAATCCAATTCATAAATAGGAGGTGAAAACTTTTATATCATTATCTGAAAATGAATATGAAAGTCAAAGATCCTATACATATGTCATTATGACTCAAAGAAAGAGAGTTCAACTAAACCCTCATTCTCTAAACTCTAGTTTGTTACACCTAAATTCTTCTTGCTAACTTAAGCGTCGGAGCTGGTGTGGCAAATGCCACATCAGTGCTAGCTTTTTTTCTTTTGCAGGTCACCTATTTCCCTCAAATTACAAATTTATAGTGGTTGTCACATGGAGGTCAAGTGAGATTCTAGTGTCCAGATTTTGGCAACAACAATTGGCGTCGTATGTGGGAATTGAGAGTGCTTTACCAGCGCAAAGATCAAGAAAATCAAGATCCGATTAAAGAGTAAAAGGTCTTAACAAGAATGAAGACATGGGGGCTTGAATCGAATGAAAAAGAAAAAGAAAAGAGCAGAATAACGAACAACGATAGCTTCCCAAGAAATTGATTTTCATCTTTCTAAGTTGAGGACTCTAAAATTTTCTCCAGTGGAATCGATATTAATCTTCCCAGAGGAGAATCTTGGACCTATGGAAGACTGAGTCTAACCTCACGGGGTTTCGACCTACAAATCCTAAGGATAATCAAAAGCAATACTTTGGAGCACTAAAATTTTTTCCAGTGGAATCGATATTCATCTTCCTAGAGGAGAATCTTAGACCTATGGAAGACTGAGTCCAACCTCACGAGGTTCAACTTGCAAATCCTAAGGATAATATGAAACAAGACTTTGGAGCGCTTAAAAGGCGTCATACTCATAATTAAAAAGAGTTAATACTCCCAAATTAGTCTTCTTGCTAATAGCCCATGACACCAAAGCTAAACCATGAATCCTAATTAGGGAGTGAGGGTTAATGTTATGGGTGAAATTGGACTAAAGAGGTAAATTCAAAATACAAGGAAATTTTGCAAGATAAGATTAACCTTTTCAAATCCAATTCCTAAATAGGAGGGAAAACCTTTTATATCCTTATCTGAAAATGAATATGAAAGTCAAAGATCCTATAAATAAGCCATTATGACTCAAAGAAAGGGAGTTCAACTAAACCCTCATTATCTAAACTTTAGTTTGTTTCACCTAAATTCTCCTTGATAACTTACGCATCGGAGCTGGTGTGGCAAATGCCACATCAGTGCAAGTTTTTTCTCTTTTGCAGGTCAACTCTTTCCCCCAAATTTAAAATTTACAGTGGTTGTTGTTGGGATTTATGTTTTAAAGCCTTGTAATTAATGATTTATTTAATAATTAATAATAATTTTGATTATTTTATTTACAATAAAATAAAATATATGAAAAATCCAAGGTTATTAGTGTAATCTTGAATAGTATGTGGTTAACATATGGGAGGATCATATTCAAGAAATAACCTAAAGGGTCATAGTATATGGATAAGGTTGGGTGCCTTATCCTGGTAACATTATTGATATGACCCACTTTGTAATAGTTACAAATGATTTGATCCAAATCGTTCATGTGGAGACATGTGAGTGGGGGTATCTTATAGAATGAGTTTGTGTAAGACTAGACCACGAAATATTTAATCTCTCTTTATAAATCCGTTAATTGAGAAGATTAATATTTCATCAGGATGATCATATGCGACTTGGTCTTAATCCTAAGTGAGTTATGAACTTCTGCCTGTGAGGGTTTGTCCTTTGATTTGCATGGGTGAGAGTGGCTTTTGTACCCGATTCAATATGCCTACCATTTTGGGGATTTGACCAAATAGGGAGCTGGGAACATAATCTCACAAGATGGAATTCACACATTCTCATATAAGGTAAGTAGATAAGTAGTTCCCTTATGTGTTGACTTCGGGACTTGAACAATGGGACCCCACCCTCTCATTGGCCTGTGAGGGACTTCGTTTATGGTTAGATCATAAACAAATTGTTCATTAGAGGATCATTGGTACTTACGGTGCAAGATGTAATTACAAGGGTAAAACAAACTTTTAACCCAGCTGTAATTACGAATAACTCCTGAAAGATCGACTTGCATGTAGTGATTATATCCATGGACACAACTTGTCCTACAGTGCATAAGAGTGCAACTCTAGGTCTATAGTGGAGTGACCTTAGAGTTAATAAATGAAAATTGATTAATTAAATAGTTTAATTAATTAATTTTGGTATCATTCGAGCTTATAATCTGTAGGTCCATATGGTTCCCTTGCTAGTGGAGTAACACTAAAAAATCAATTTAGTTGAAAGAAAATTTTAAACTGTTCAAATTAATATTTAATTTGAAGTGTTCAAATTAATACTTAATTTGAAGTGTTCAAATTAATACTTAATATATTAGATATATTAAATATAAAAGAGGAAAATATATTTATTGTCTTTGATACATTAAATATTAAAATAATTAATGTATATTAGATACATTAAATAAAATATATTTATAAAATTTGAATAAGATTCAAATAATTTATCATAGGAGATTTGAATGAGATTCAAATAAGTATAAGATATATATTAATATATTAGATATTAAAATATAATATTTTAATTATGGCAAAGATTTACCTTTAATCTCTATAAATAGGACTATTGGGTTGAGCCATTAGATATAACACACATCTTCTCAATAGCGAATTCTCTCTAGACCTCTTCCTCTCCAATCCTTTGTAGATTTTCTTTCAAGAGGCTCCCACAAGTCTTGGTCTTGTGTTCGAGTCATAGCCAAGAGATAAAGACCTGCAAAAAATATCTCCATATTTATTCCAAGTAAGTTTGCTTAATCTTATTTTTTAGTTTAATGTTAAATAAAATCAAAGACGATCCAATGCTTCTGCTGCAGAGTGAAACGTTCATTCCTTTCAGTTGTCACGTGGAGGTTAGGTGAGATTCTCCTGTCTAGATTTTGGCAACAACAATTTCCATTCACTACTACAAATATTGGTTTAGACCACGGTCATATAACCATGGTTTATACAATTAGACCACGGTTTTGCAATCGTGGTTTACTCTAGTATAGTCTATTGTATAGAGCATGGTTAACGTTAACCGTGGTCTATATTATAGACTATGCCTAGCGTCATTCGTGGCCTATGGTTGTATAGACCATGGCTAACGTTAGTTGTGGTCTTATATTATAGACTACGGTTGACGTTAGGTATGGTCTATATTATATATAGACCACGGCTTACGTTAGGTATAGTCTATATTATATATAGATCATGGCTGACGTTAGCAATGGTTTATTTTATAAACCACAGCTGCTGTTAGCTGTGGTCTATATTATAGACCACGACTGATGTCAGCCGTAGTCTATGATCATATAGACCACGACCAATGTTGTCATGGTCTATATTTAAATAGACCAAGACTAATGTTAGTTATGGTCTTTATTGATAGACTACTACGACTAATGTCAACCATGGTTTGTACAAATAAACTACAGGGAACATTAGACGTTGTCTTTTGCTATAGATTGCAGGTGACATTTCAAATGGTCTTTACAATGATAGATTACAGTTAAGGTCTACTGTAGTGTATACAGTAATAGACCACGATTCATGTATGCATTATTTATTTTTTTTAAATTTAATTAATCCAATTTTTATTAAAGTATTGACACAAACAAATTCAACTTTAATAAACTACCCAATCAAATTTGAATATATAAAGAAAATGTAAAAACACAATAAGGTTAAAATAATAAAACTAACAAGTCAAGAACTATATATCATTTTGTGCAGAGATGTACTGTTGAAGAAATTGTCCCCACTCATTATGAACTTCATCAATCTCAACTTGAGCATATGTCTTGTTTTTGATAAACTGCAAAAAAAGGTACCTATAATTATATATATATTTCATTAAAAGTTATTTAAAATAATCAATAAGGTAATTCACATATAGTTCGTATCATACCAGTTCTTTAAGAGAACTAGTTTATTACTACGTGCAATGCACGTGCGTGTATATATATAGGTTAAATTACAAATTTAGTTCATTTGGTTGTGAGAAAGTTATAATTTAATCCTTATGATTTTAAATGTTAGAATTAGTTGTTATAGTTTGATAAAACCCTAAAAAATAATCCCTACTGTAGGGACTATTTATGAGAATTTTATCAAACCATAGGGACTATTTATGGTGTTTTAGCAAACCATAATGATGAAATTCTAACTTTCAAAACTATAGGAACTAAATTCTAGCTTTTTCAAACCATAGGGACCAAATTTGTAATCTAACCAATATATATATTTAATTTTTGAAGATTAAAATAATTTAAGTTCAACGTTATGGAATACAATTATTATGTATATTTGTATTATGATTCTTTTATAATTAATTAACTTCAATAAAAAAAAATTTCCTATTCATATTATGATTTAGTGTTCTTGCTATTTTTAATATAATAAAATTGTTTTCTATTATAATATAAGTTTTTTTTTTTTAATATAACATACCATAATTTAAATATAATATAATTTTCTATTTTTCTTTTGAAGTTTTTAAAATTTTATTTGTATTTCTATTATTATTGTATATATAATATATATTTTATGACACACAATATAGTTTTTCATTTTTTGAAGTTTTATTTTTTTTTAAATTATCTAAGTGCATTTTAGATTAAAAAAAATGAAAATGGTTGGAAGCAGAAGTTTTCATAATTTTCCTTTATATAGAAGAACATTGGAATTATAATTTTATCTAATAATTTAAATGAAAATTTTTTGTATTTCAAATTGCGAATTTGAGAAATATTACTCTCGATTCTGAGAGATTATGTTTTAATTAATGTGAAAAGTGAAATATAATTTATTGAAAAACGACTTATCAAATTCAATTTTATTAGGGTTAATTTGATCAATTGCCCTTTGTGAAAACGATTATCTTCTTTTGAATTTGTTTTGAATTAATTTTTAGTTTGATTGATACAAATTCTATTGAAAATAATTTAAATGATGAAGAGATAATTAAATATTGGTTATGATTTTGACGACATTTTTTATTTTTAAAAATTGGATTGACATTTTAAAGTATTATAAAATTATAAAATAATGATTGATGAATTAATTAATAAATCAATTTAATTTTGAAATAGCTAAACATTCCAATGGATTTATTTAGGAAATCTTTTTCTCATAAGTTTTTTTTAAGTGATTTTGAAAATGTTAATACTATTTACTTATATTTAATTTTGTAACATAACTTTTAGAAACTGTCGAAATTGAAAATTACTCTAAATGAGTTAGTTATAAATCTCAATAATTTATTATAAGATTAAGTTAAAAGATTAGATGAAGAAGTGGTCATTTAAAGAGCATAGTTTGATTTATAGATTGAAAAAAAAAAAAAAAAGAAAGGAATGTAAGTTAAAAAAGAAAAGCAAAAAAATACATACATACACACATATATATAGCATTTAAAAAAAAAGAAAGAAGATATTTGAAATAAATAGAAAATTAGAGATGTCTATTGCAAAAAAAAAAAAAAATGGGAGTGTACTTTAATTGGATAATTTAGATCCAAATCCTAATTTGAGTTGATTTTGAATCAAATCATATCTTCAATTGAAAAAAAATATATATGAATTCAATTTTGAATTCAAAATTAATCAGATTATGATCGAGTATATGAGTTTTGATTGATGTAATTAATTTAAATAAGGAGTATTTTTGTAACGACCCGACTCTTCCTATTAGATTTTCTAGGGACGTTACTACTTGCATGCACATGAAAATTTTGAAACTTTAGTATTGGACAAAAAGAATTAAATTTCTTCATAAACAACCAAAGAACCTTTAATTCGGGATCCCTTTTTTAAAAACATTTCAAAAGATACTTGGAATTAAAATGTCAAAATAACTGATGTTTACTTAATAAAATAATTTGAGTTAAAACATAAACTAGATGCGGAACCTATACTCTTCATGACACCCATGACCCTTTCAGCAAACTACTTTGTCACTCGCCTAAGATATGTCCTTGCCTTTACCTGAAAAGAAAAACATTTTGAAAAAGGATGAGTATTTAAAATACTCAGTAAGTGACCTTACTACCGGGTCAGGATATGCATACACATACATAATGAGTTTTCGAAAACATTTTCTTTCTTTCCTTTGGTGGGACCTAAATTCCTTTCATAGTGGAAACGTTTCTCTTTCAACTTTTTCTCTTCGGCTTAATGTGGACAATTAACCCAACCTAACTTTTCCTTTTCATTTAACCTTTTCAGGTTCCTTTTCATTTAACCTTTTCAGGTTCCTTTTCATATAGCCTCGTAAGGCTCCTTTTCATATAGATGTACATCAATAAATTTAGGAGGGTAATTGCCACAGCCTTCGAAATCAATTTTATCATGAAAACATAATGTATGCATGATGTCCCAAAGCATTTTAAACTTTTCATTCCATGATGCAACACAAGCAACATTCTCACATCATTTATCATAAATCAAAATCATAAATCATGCATAACATTCATGAGAAGATTTGGCAAAACAAGTGAAAATCCATAATAAAATATTTATAAAAACTTTTTATTTCAAATAAATTTTTTTTTTTTCAATTCAGTTCCTGACTTGCATTCAAGCATACTGGCATAAAGTCCCTTACCTTGGCTAAGCTCAATAGTCCAAATCACCCAATTGCTCACCAAAATTCCTTCGCCTTGAACCTCAACCAAATAATTTGGAGCCTAAATCAAACCATCCCTAAGGTTAGAAACAATTCCTAAACTCCATAATTAAATCTCAAAGTTCCTTCCACCAACTAAAGTTCCAAAATTTAGAATAAATTCCTTAACATTTAACTTAATCTCAAATTGGTGGTTAAACTCAATTCAAAACACAAGGTTCTTGATTTAATTGAACTCTCAAATTTAATCTACCAAAAATCCAAAACTCCAAGGATTTGCTTGATTTTAGGATGGAAAATTTACCTCCGTTCTTTCTCCAAACCGACCCAAGCTTTACTAAATAAATGGTGGTTTGATTCGATCTTGTCACACCAACCTCCACCTACAATGGTTATTCCAAAATAGAGCCCAAAAATTAATGGGTAAATCTCCAAACTTCCATATCAATGCCCAAAACTACATCTATTATTTGAAAACTGTAAGATTATAGCGAAAATAAGTTTACCCACGTGCAAAAGGAGCCAAAACAGCGCTGTGCAGTACCAAAAATCCGCCAGAAAAATCAAACTGCAGCAGATCGGCGGCGGTTCGTGGAGTTCGGCGTCGTGAACAGTACCCGCGGTATGAACAGTACTCGCGGTATGAACAGTACCCCCCAGCGGTATGAACAGTATTCGCGGTATGAATAGTACGTGCGTGAACAGTACCGCGATGAACAGTACGTGCCGTGAATAGTCGATGAACAGTACCGCCGTGAACAGTAATTGCATGTGAGGGACAAATCCGGCGATGTATGTTTGTTGAAGAAGAAGAAGCTTTCGAATGGATGGGTCTTTTGGTGGTGAAAGATAGAGAGAGATTGATGGTGGAGATTGTTTTTCATGGAGGAAGAGGAGAAGGTTGAAGAAGATGACGGCTTCACTTGACCTAGGGCTACATGCTCTATAAAAATAATAGAGAGGGATATTTGGGCTTGACTTCTCCTTGGGCTTGGGCTTGGCTCAAAGTCACCTAATTAACAAAAGTTGCCCCCAAACCAATTAATTCCCCTTTTCCCTTCTTTCTTCCCTATTCACCCTCCAATTTCTCAAATTTCAATTATGCAAATTTCTAAAATTAACTTTCAACACAACTTTAAACATGAAATTAGCCTTACAATTAATTCAAATCTCAAAATTAAAACTTTAATTAGTACTTGAAAATGTTGGTCGTTACAATTTTAGTCTAAAAATATTTTCTATAATAAGGGGTATTTAACCTAAAAAACGATTATACTTAATTATATTTTAGTCTAAAAATATTTTCTATAATAGTAGAAGCACCACCAACAACAACACAATTACATTGTGAAATATTCAAAAATAATTTTGTAATTAATCAAAATTTAAATTATTGGACTATAATTCTGCTTCCTCCCATCCATAGATTATATATAGGGATGTCCATTTTCCCCGCGGGGACGGGGCCCTGCGGGGACCCGCCTTAACGGGGAGGGGAATCCCGGTTTAGGCGGGGAATGGGGGAGGGAGTGGGGGAAAAAAATTCCCCGCAAGCTAAACGGGGACGGGGACGGAGAATGTATTCCCTATCCTCGTTCCCCGCCCCGTTTAATTTTTTTTTTTATATGTATCATTTAAAAGTTTATTGTTAATGATTTAAATAATTGGATATGTTTGAATCATATAGTTAAACATTTTAATTATATGTATGGATTAATTGGATAATTTGGTATGTAATATTGTTTTGTTTTTATTAGGAGGTTCAAGAATTTTATCTTTAAATAGATGTTTTTTTAATAGAAAATTAACTATTTAAATTAAGATTTTTGGTGAATAATTAACAATGTAATTAAAAATTAGTTGATATTTTCCATAGAAATTAACTATTTGAAAATTTATCAAAATAATTATTTGATTCTTAAAAAAGAAAAAAAAAACTAAACGGGGAATAATTCCCCTCAGGGAACCTGATCCCCGTGAATTCCCCGAGGGGAATCCCCGCCCCGATCCCCGTGAAATTTAACGGGGAATTTCACTGGGATGGAAATTCAAATGGGGGGCAGAGACGGGGACGGGAAAGCCATCCCCGTCCCCACCCCGCCCCGTGGACATCTCTAATTATATATGTCCATCAGATTTGCATATCAAATTTTCAAAGCTATGCATTACATTAAAGAACTACCACCGTTATTATTATTTTGTTCCTTCAACTTTTAGTTTTGTTCTTCCACTTTAAAAGAACCATAACCATATATTTTATTTTTATCTTAATTTTGCCTTAAATATTTAACTAATAAATGAGATGATTTTAGATTCAAATTATAATTTGATCTTATTTTAAATCAAATCAGATCATGGGTATCAAATTAAAAATTTTGATTCAAACTCATTTTGAATCAAATTATCTCGTTATATTATAGTTGTTTAAATTATAGCATTCAATCAACTAAACCGTAGATTTCCTAAAAATAAAAATAAAAATCCTAAATAAAAAGAAAAAGAAAAAACGTGGGCCGACAAAATTTCTAAAAAAAGAAAGAGAAATACTTGAGGAGATGACTATTTTAGATCTAGAAAAAAAAAGAAGCACCAGCAACAATACAACATTGAGGAATTAATTATTAAAATTGAGTGGCATCAACTAACATGCTTATGTGTTAAAAAAATCGTGAAAGAAAAAGAAAAAAACGTGGGCTAACGAAATTTCCAAAAAAAAAATTCCAATAGATAGAATTTTGGAAAAAAAAATCGAAAAAGGTTGGAAAAAAGAAAGAGAAAAAAAATAGCAATATAATATACAAAAGTCAGGCCAAAAACTTAATTTGAAAAAGAGAGAGTATCAACAAAGAAAATTGCAACAAAAGAAAAAAGCAAAAAAGTTGGAAACAAAATGAAAAAAAAAAAAAAAAGAGATACCTGATAAAAAATTGGGAATGACCCTGATGAAAAATTGTAGATAGCTAGTTTAAGACTTGAAAAAAATAGTTACTACTAAAAACTGAGAACCCATATAAAAAAAAATTAGATGCAATGGCAAGAACTAAATATAAAAAAAAAACATACTTAAAGAATTAGAATTGTGTGTATAAGAACTATATGAAAAAAAGTACCTCGAGAATTGGATATAAGAATTGCGTATTTATAAGAACTAAATGTATGATAATTTGATGCAATTTATAGAAGCAATTTCATTCAAAATCAAATTTGATTTGATTTTGAATCAAATTGCTTATTAAATTAAGATTATTGATTCAAATTCATCAATTTGAAATTAAATAAGATATTCATTTTAAGTCAAATTATCAAATCGAGTCAGGATGATCTGATTAATGTAATTAACTAAGATTTAAAAGGATATTTTAGTCTAAAAATATTTTTCAAAAACTATTGCCTTTTAATATATTATAGATTAGTCTGTTGATCCATCACAATATCCCTCATAAATTTCATTACATAATATCCACATTCTACATTTCCAGATTGACGAGGACTCTATACAAATAATAAGTATTAAAACATGAATAAATATAAAATAATAGGATAACTTTTATCAGTGTAATAAAATAAAATACTTACTTTAACATGAGGTTTTCAAATAATTTCTTTTTTTCCTTTCAATTTCGCTTTAGAACTAAATATATTTATGGCCCTATTTTAAAAAATAAATAGATACACATTTTATTGACCTATTATAATATATATAAATATATAACAAAAAGTTAAACCACTTACATGTTTACAAGTGCTTTAACCTCGTCACGAGTAACATTTTGCACTGAATCTAACGAATACGCAACATCTCCATATAAATCTAGTATAACCAGTATCCAATGATATCTATACAAAATATATAATTTATACTAAATGTTATTATACATTACACAATATAAATACAATGTAAACTTATTTAGTACTTACCCAACATTCATTGGAATAATGGCCCATTAATTTGGTTTTACATGAAGCAATCTTGATGCTAAAACATGAGTACGACTTTCAAGATTTCCAATGTTGATACCAAGTGAGCCCGACTCTACAAATAAATATTTGTTTACTGCATTAATTTGAACTAATACAGTATACAAATATATGTAAAACAGATATACGTAATAGTATGAACTGAAACATTAATTATATATGTATAGAAATATATTCTTATTAATAGTAAAACTTAAACTTACCCCATATAAAGTAAAATACAATTCACTGCAATTTCCACCATCGTGCAAAAATGAAAAATATCTTCATCCATAATAAAAAAATTCAACTTCATTCCAAACACATGTTTGGGAATTCGCACTTTTATTGAACCACGAGGAATCACTAATTTTGCATACTTATATAATAGTTTTAATGATTCGGGTAATGTCAATAAATCAATGATGGTAGATGACATATTTTCATCTTAGGAGGAGGCGACTATAAAAGAAAAAAAGAAGTTAATTGTTTTTCCTAATACATAAAGTTAATTAACTACTTTAGTATAATAAAATAAATAATTAGTTTAAGACAATACCTTAACATCTGTCATGTAAATGACAAGTTCACGAGGTCATGCTACTTGATATCCCATCGCAGCTCCTACATGTACTATTTTTTCATCAATTGGAAATGGCAATAAATGATTTTCTACTATCACCACTTCAATGGCCACGTTTACAGTATCTCCTCCAATCGGCGTGCCATGCAATATTTCATTTGGATCAATTGCTTCGTACACAAAACCCGTTGCTACTACCATCATATCACTATTCACAACTAGTTCACATGATTTTCTCTATATATAAAAGATATTTATTAGAAATATACACATAATAAATTAATATAATAATTTATAAACATACCTTTGTCAAATGAATTTTTTTTTTCTGATTTGCTTCATTCAGAATTGGTTGTGAGGAACTACCTCGCTCAAATATGAGAGTTTGTATCTTTAACTTTTCAATATCTTCATAATTCTTTAGCAAATCTACCATTACCCTCAATTTTTCTTCAAGGATAGAGTTCTCTCCTTTTAGATGCTGACAAGTTTTATCTGATTCATGTTTCTCAGCAAGTAGACGTTGGTGTTCATCAAAACTTATATTATTATTAGGATTTTGGAAATATGAAATTGGCAAAACATATTCCCCTAAAGCTCTCACACGTTCACTGTGTTCATCTGTCCCTAAAGCTTGGCTTAATACATCAATTGGTGATAGAATTACTTCTCTTTTCGAAGAGGATTGAGAAAGTGTTTCATAAGAAATATAGTATATGCATTTATATCTAATTATGTCATTTGAAAAAAAATCCAAATATCTATACTTACCATTTTAGCTGCCATATTTGCAGTTTCCTCATTTAAAAATTCTCCTTTCTTATTCTTTCAAGCATGTATCCATAATTGTGATCTTTCCATGCTTTCCACATCTATCCCTTCTTCTTTCTACAATAAATAAATAATATCAGCTATAACACACGGACCTATTAATAAAAAAAAAAAAATTACTCTTACCAATTTGGACCTATTAATAAAAAAAAAATAATACTCTTACAAATTCTTCTATCATGTTTGGATATCCTTTACGTGATAATCGATGACTATAAACATAGTTTGATCTTCTTTCACGTTGTTGTTCACGCTTAATCTACAAATTCACATATAATTTATTAATAAACAAATAAAATGTTTAAATTTAAATGATATCAAACTCATACCTAAAACACATATTCTCAAAAGAGAGGGAAGAAAAATATATATACCTAGAACTCTTCACTTAATCTGGAACTAACAAAATTATTCCAATCTTTTTGATTGATGAAGGGATAAAGTTCAAGCAGATATTTAATATGCTCCAAATTATCGCTATTTGGATAAATGTAATCTCGTGACAACGTATATTTAAATTGACCCCATTTTTGAGATGCTGAAATCAAATTTTTTTTTCTTTGTGATACCATCCAAAACAAAAGCTACCTGCAAAGATGACACAAACAACTTTATTACAAATAATACATTAAATAAATTTATTTATTGTATTTTCAAATTACACTACCTCAATCAACTCATAAACTTTATTCTTTAGCTCAAGTGGAACGCAATGCCAATCTTGAAATGTAATAGGTATGTGATTGCGTGCACAAAATCCTATATAACTTTGCATTTTTTTTTGCATTTCCTCCAATAGGCTGGCATTTAGCATTAAATCGAACAACTACATGCTCACCAGTTGAACGTATACGAATAACTCGCGCATAATAGTTGGTCCTCTCATGTTTCTTTTTGAAGGAATATCATCAGACTGAGGTGATAAAGAAACTTCATCATTATTTTCATTGTTGTGCGTCATGACAATCTAAAGAATTAGAAACAAAACAAAAGATAATATATTCGTGTATTGTATAATTATGCATTAAAAATAATGGAAAGTAAAGAATTAATAATTAGCTACCTTGATTTATATTCTTATTCATAATCCATATTCCATTACAATCATTTCAAACGAATCAGTAGAAGGCATAGAAATTGAAAATCCATTAGAAAGTAGTATTGTATCTCCTAATTCATCATCATCATCATCATAATCATCATATTCCTTTGAAGGAATTGTAAGTACTACAGACCAATCCGAATCAACAGGATCATCTACATAAAAAACCTGTTTAGCTTGAGTAGACATAATAAAAGTATCACACTTATGACCAATTCAACCCAGATTAACCAATGTAAATCCAAGATCATCAACCTTTACACCATTTTTGCTTTCAACCCAATCACACAAAAACATTGGAATAGAAAACATATTATAATTAAGCTCCCAAATCTCCTTTATTATCCCATAAAATGACATATCAGCAGTAATTGGATTCTTATCTTTAGCGCTAGAGATTTGCATCGTTCTAGCTACCAACATAACTCCGCTATTCTGAACAGAGCGCATATCTTCTTGACGCTTTGTTTGATAATGAATTCCATTAATTGTATAGCTTTCACATGCAGTTACTTCAACATGAGGACCATGTGCAAGCCACCTCACAATATTTGAGATGTGATTTTTATTATTTTCTAATTCGAAAGCAACTTGAAATATTAATATATATATATATATATATATATATATATATACATATAAGTGATATATTTTTAAAACTGAATCAAGTTCAAATGAACTATTTATGTTCCATATAAATATGCAAATATCGTTTCCCTTAGCCATGTGATGAACGTTTTATGATGTTCATCTTGGAGCCATTTTGTATTTTTGGCCTTTGATGGATTTTTGGTCGTCAATGTGAACATATGTCGACTGCAATAGAGTTCACATGAATTATAAATTAATCAAGAAAGAATACAGTAAATTTAAAATAGAGTATAATGTACGTCAATATAAGACAATATGTCAAATGTATTTTCCAATACATAACGATGGGCTTGTTCCAACAATTCTTTTCCAGGATTAAGAAAGGATTTACGTCCTATTGGTTGTCTAATATCTGACTTTTCACTTCGTTTGTATTTTCCAAGGCCAATTGGCTCTACACCTGATAAGAAATCGGTGCAAAAATCTACAGCTTCTTCCACAATGTAACTTTCAGCCATACACCCTTCTGGTCTATGTCTATTTCTAACATATCCTTTTAATATTTTTATATAACGTTCAAGAGGATACATCCATCGTAAATATACAGGTTCACATAATTTAACCTCTCTAACAAGATGAACTATGAGATGAACCATTGTTGTAAAAAATGATGGAGGCAAATATTTCTCCAGCAAACATAAAGTATGAACAATGTCATTTTGTAATGCATCTAACTGAGGTGTTGAGAAGACTTTTCTACATATTTTGTTGAAAAAGAAACACAACCGGGTGATTGCATACCTCACATGTTTTGGTAGAACTGAGCGTATAGCAACATGCATTAATTGTTGCATAAGTACATGACAATCATGAGTTTTAAGTCCCATAAGTCCCACAAGTTTCAAGTCTTTCGAGTTATGTATGATTAAGATAGAATGCTACTAAAATGCGCCTGCAACTTACCTTAAACGCCATTTAGCTAAGTAAATCAAGTTCAACACCTATTTGGCTCCTTTTCCAAGAACCTTTAGGAGACTGAGCAATTTAAAACTCATATGTCTATGGCTAAATTTGTTTAGATTGTCGCCACGTACCTGCGACGCAGAGCGGCCGACATCCTCAAAAAAGGAGGTTTTAAAAGGAGTCGCCACCAATCTTTTTATGGTGTGATTGGGCACCAAAATAAAATAAAACAACTTTTTTTTAAAAAAAAAAAAGAAGAAAAAAAAAACGGCATGCGGAAACCAGATTTGGGCTCGGAAGTTACTTGTGTGTGGGGAAGGTGTTAGCACCCCACAACACCTGTTTAAAACGGTGGCCAAATTTAAATCTTGAATTGCAAAAGATTTTAGACAAAAAAAGCTTATTTAGGGAAAAAAGGATTTTTAAAACAATGTCTTATTTTACCTCTCATTTCTCCAATATTTGAAGTCATGATTTCATAAAATAAGTAGATAAATATCCATCAATTTGACTATTTTAGAAATATTCCCAAAAACTTAGGAAAAATTCTCCACCTCAAGAATATGAGAAAATTTTACAATTTCTCAACTCCGTCATAGAATAGCCTTTTTATAAAAGAAAGTTTTTTTTTAAACGTTTTAATTAAATTCATTTTTTCTTGGGATCAAAATCTCGGACTCCCAAAGATAATGATCCCTCACCTCAAGAATTCTAGAAAATCGGACTCCCAAATATTTCTAGATTCTGTCGTAGGAATTTTTAGGAAGAAAAAAAAAAAGCCTTAAAAAAGAAACATTTTATTTTTATAAAAGATCACAAAATTTAGAAATAAAGCTTTTAGTTATAAAACTTTCATAAACAAGAAGGAATGCAATTTTGAAAGCTTGAAAATAAATTTGCATAAAAAAACGCTTAAAAAGGATTTGAAACCATGGATGGTGATCAAGAAGAATCAAATTAGAAGAAAAATCAAATTTGAATAATAATATGCAAATACAATTTAAAGATAGAATAAACTCGCAAAAATAAATTAATTAATTCATAACAAGTAAACAAACAAACATTATATACAAGCATGTTAAAAATTTAAGAAAAGCATATTGGAATCGACCTTGGACTTCCAAAGAATCGAATCCTCACCTTAGGAAAACTAGAAAATCGGACCCCCAAATATTTCTAGATTCCATCGTCGGATATTTTTTTCTTTTTTAAAAAAAAGTATGAATTTAAAAGATTGCCACAATTTTTCACAACAAAATAAATATATATCAAATTAACCATTATGAAAAAAAAATAAAATTATATATATATATATATATATATATATATATATATATATATGAAATAAAGAAACGATATATATATAATAAAAATATAGTAATAGTAAAAATAATAATAATAATTACATTATTATTAATGTTAATCAATTTCATTATTACAAAAGTAGATTGATGTGACAACTCAAATGGAATTTAAATAATAATAAAAGAGAAAGCTAGAAAACTGTGTTTGAATAGTTGTGCACAAATATCCATGTATACATATATAAAATATATAAAAAATAATAATATAATAGAAATAATAATATTCTTAAAAAAAGAAAAAAATTTAAAACGCGTCAGTGTGCAGTGCACTGACGCACTGCACTGACACGACAGTAAAAAAAAAAAAAGAAAAAAGAAAGGGTCTTAACTTTGCTCTGCCTCACGTAAACATATAATAATAATAATAATAATAACAACAATATAATAATAATAATAATAATAAAAAGCATCCTTATGCCAGAACACAGACATCATATGCATATATATATTAATAATAATGATAAGAATAAGAATAAGAATAATAAAATAACAAAACAAATAAAATCTATTTTTTTTTACTTTATCAAACCATAAACCCTCTTTCTTTTCACTTTCTTCTTCCCACTTTCTTTCACTCTCTTATTCTCTCTAGAATTTCACTCTTTCCTCTCCTTTTCTCACTTCTCTCCTTCAAAAAAAGTTATGTATTTTTGTATATCCGAAGTGAAGTTTCATTCACCCAATCTAAGGTATGTTATACAACTTTCTTTTGATTTCAGAACACTGTGCTTCTTTTTTTCCTTTCTCTTTATCTTTTCTTTGCCCATTTTTTTTAGTAGCAAGAACTTAAGAGCCAAGAAGAAGAAGATGAGAAAAAAAAAATGGTAGATAGGTAGGGAGAAAAATCATAAAATAAAATCAGTAGCATCAACATAACAAAGGATCTAAGGCATAATGAAAAATAGAGATAGGTAAAGATTCACATAGTAATAAAATTAAGAAGATATGTAATAAACAATAAAAATGAAAGAAAATTCATAACGCCCTTACTCAATTATTGTTTTTCAGGGGTATCTCAAGATATAAATGGAGATCTAGAACTCGAAACGCCCTTACTCAACTACTGTTTTTCAGGGGCATTTAGAGATAGAGATGAAGATCTAGAAGTTGAGATCGAGAATAACCAACTAGCTCGTTGTTTGAGGCGCGGATCCTTGGGACAAGCCCTACCAAATGCAACCTCCAACTAAGTTTGGTTTTGTTTTGTTTTTTTTTTTTTTTGTGTTATAGATTTTTGTTGGCTTTCAATGAAAGCTCACTGTTTTTTTTTTTTTCTACCTCTCAAGGCATGTGTGGTTGTGATATGTGTTTGGATGTATATATGGATATGAGGATTGTAGGTTTTTTTTTTTTTTTTTTTTTTGTGGATGGATGTAGTGGTGTGTTGTGCTATGGATGAGAGAAAAAAAAGATTGAGAAAAGAAGAGCTTCTTCTAGGGTTTTCTTTTGGGGTATGGATGGAGATCCTCCTTTTGAAGAAGGAAAAGAGGGGTATAAAAACCCAAAATCATTTCCACTTTTGTGTATTAAACCAAAGACCAAGGTTTTGCAATTTGAAAACATGCCAAAATGAGCTTAACACCAAAATGGACCAACAACTTTTGGTCAAACAAAACCAAATACCAAACTTACTCACTTAACCAAACTTTGTTTTCATCCAAAAATTATGGCTTTTTTCAACTTAAAAGAATAAAATAAAAGGCATAAAAAAGTAAAATTAGCAAATAACAAACAAATATCAAAGTGGTGATATTTCAAAAAATGAGCAAATTCAAATAACAAAATAATGAGCAAACATTTAAAAAAATAAATAAAAAATAAAAATAAACTAGCAATCAATTTTATAAAAAGAAGCCGGGCAAAAATAGGTGGCTACATAGATGATGAAAAACACAACTTCAAGATTTTAAAGGTTTTTGTCCCATGTCTAGGTACAAAAGGCAAAGTTTTAAGTCTAGACTCTTTTCCTAGATTACTTTTAGGAAAACATGTGTTGAATCCAACCCTTTCAGTATTGAAAATTTCACAAACTATGTTAACTCAAATGGCAAGTTTAAGCTAACAATGAAACTTAAACTCACTAAAAGTAAACTTAGCTGAGAAAATCTACAAGAAACACATGGTGATTGCTTATCTCCTTTTTAGGGTATTCACATGATAGAATCTCCTCTAAGGAGTTTGGCTACTCATCGGAGAAATAAATAAAGTGTAGAAAGTAAAAAGAAAACAAGTAGAAGAGGAAATAAAATTCATTGAAATAAATAAACTTGAATACACTTTGAAGTATGAATCCAAGAAAGAACTAAATAGTAGTGAAATTCAAGAACTTACAACTTAAAACTAAAGAAAAATAGAAACTTACAAAGTTGAAAAATAAAATAAAACAGCAAGTACAATTCCTAAAAACTTACAGAACTTGAATGAAAATTCTAATAACAAAAAGAACCCGAAGATGTTCTTCCTTTCTAACTTGTTCAATCTTTTTCAAGGAGAATCAAGTACTTACTCCTCCTTCTTTCGAATTGGAGTTCGAATGGAATATGAATAGAGCTTAGGGGAGACTTGGAGTGGTGGCTAAAACTTAGAAATAAAAACGACAAAATTTTGGGATGAAAAAAATTCCCAATTACGAGCTCTCTTTCAAATAGAAGACCGAGCTGCCTTTTATAGACTTCACGCCTAGGGTTTGCTGCCGAGATCAGTGTAGAGAAGCTTGGTTGATCATATCCCTTAATTTGAGGAGATTTGATTGAGAAAAATTGATAAAATCTTCAAATCTCACAAATCTTGATGAATCTGTCGAAAAGTCTGGATGCGAGCGCATTTGGGTTGTTGTCAAATGGCCTAAATGCGGGTGCATTTTTGGGCTATTTTCTTCAACATTTGCAATTTGGCTTCTACTCTCAAATGCTGGCGCATCCTAATCGCATATATGATGGATGTTTTCTTATTTGCTTCAATTGCGACCGGAATGTGGGTACATTTGGGTTTTTTTTCATCCTCTACACAACCAACAAAAATTAACATTTTTTTTAATAAAAATGACTCTAAATACATATAAACTTATTTTTACAAAATCAAGACTTCAAACACATGCAAAACTTGTTTTTACTTAAATTTGCTCTAAATGATATGTGAAGGGGTTAATATTAAGAATGCGGAAGCAATTTTGGATCTTGAGCACTCTAATTTGATCAATTTTATCATACAAAAAACATGCTCAAAACTGGAAAAACAGAGAATAAGAACACAAACCTTTGTAGCTCAATATTCTCTTAATCCTTTGCAAATCTTGGATCACCAACACTACTTGGACCACCACTAGAGTCTTCCCTACTATTCTCAGCCCTTGGAATGGATTGTGGGATCTTTGATTGAGAGAAATTGGGAGAAGAATGAGTAAAGATCTAAATAAAAAAGCTAGAGAGTTTTCTACAAAAATCTCTTGTTTTTCTAAACTCTTCACCTATTGTGTTTCTTCTCTATTTATAGAAAGCCACAAGCTTAGTGAAGAAGCCAATTGAATGAAGATAAACTTCAAACAAGAAGCTTTGTGAAGAAGCCAATTGAAAGAAGATATGCTTCAAACAATAAGCTTGGTGAAGAAGTTATGAACTTGGTCCATATTTCATTTTCAAATGAATTTGAATTATCTTTTAATTTTAATTCAAAATTAATATAAAATTAATTTTAAATTAAAATCAATTTTTAATTAATTAAACAATTTAATTAATTTTAAATAAATATTTAATTTAATATCAAATATCAAATTAAATAATTGGACCAATCCTAATTTCTCAAAACGAACGTTCGAACATGAATCCCTATTCATGTTTTAAACCGAACGAATATTTAAATCATATTTAAATATTTCCACTTCTTTATCATAGTTTAATTCATAATTAAATTATAATACGTTAAGTATATCGCATATAATTAACGTTTACTCCCAAAACCGAATTTGAACAATTCAAATTCTTTTCTCTCAAATTATTCCAAGGCTTAGTCTGAACTAGTAAGGGGACCTAATGGACCTACAGATCATGAGCTCCAACGATACGAGATTAACCGGCCAAACTCTTTAGCCTAGCTAATCAACATTCGTTAACCATCGGGACACTCCACTAAAGCCCAGTGGCTGCACTCTCCTCACTGTAGATATATTTCTGTCCACTCGATATAACCATGATTAGTAAGTCGATCCATCACAGGTTGTTCGTAATTACAGCTGGGTCAAATAAACCGTTTTACCCCTGTAATTACTTCTTGTTCCTTAAGTCCCACTGATCCTCTAATGAACAATTTGGTTTGTGGTCCAACCAACAAACCGTATCCCTCTCGGGCCAACGAGAGGGTGGGCCCATTGTTCAAGACCTGGAGTCAGTACTTAAGGGAACAACCTCTCTACTAAACCCTAAAGCGGGTAGGAGTGAATTCCATCTCGCATGACTATGTTCCCAACTATCTATCCGGTCTTATCCCCAAAATGGGAGGCTTATTGAGTCGGCGATCTCGGGCCACTCTCACCCATGCAAATCTAAGGATAATCTCGAATAAACAGGAGTTCATAGCACGCTCAGGATTAAGATCGAGTTACCTAGGTCATCGTATGAATATAGTCAGTTAAAACAGTAAACGGAGTTAAAAAGTCTAAGTGACTATTTCGCGGTCCAGTCTTATGCAAACTCATTGCATAGGACGCCCCCACTCGCATGTCTCCACATGAACGATTTAGGATCACATCGTTAGTACTATACAAAGTGGGCCGCGTCCATAGTGTCCCCAGGATAAGGTACCCAGCCCTATCCCTATACTATAGACCGTTCTGGTTATAACTCGAACTTGATCCACTTTTATGTCATACATAAAGTTCAAGTATACATACTATAGCCAAGGGTATTTAGTTCATTGGATTTGGGTTAAAGAATACATAATTCACTTTATTCAATAACACATTTACTGAATAAACCTCAATAACATCTTTATTGTAAAATAGAATATACATTCAGTTTACAAAAGCACGAGTTTTAGGACACAAAACCCAACAAATGAAATATAACATTAAACACTCGCTTTCTAAGCAAATAAGCTAGTTTTTAGAGCCAAATAACACTCATAAATGAGCGTTATCAGTCGCAGTGTGGTGCAGTAAATCTGTTGGTAAGCTTTCGGGTATACCTAGCCAGATCAACATCTTAAGAAGTTTGAAGAAATAATAATTGAAGACTGTCAGTTAACTTTAATAAAACTACTTTATTAAAGTAGCAGAGACAAGCACAACTGAATGCATGATGATGAAGATTCGTTCTTATCTTTCTTTTTTCAATCTTATCTTTTATTTTGTCATTTTGTAATTATTTTGTACAACTTTATCGCTTTACTTTATTGCTTTTAAAAAGTTGTTTGTTTCATTACTTTTTAAAAAGTAGATTCTTAATCAAATCAAGCTAAGCAGGGTCTTGTCCTGTCGGTTCGAATCTTATCGTTTAATTTTAGGCATTCAATTGTAATTTCAATTCCGGGGGTCTATAAAAAACTTCTCAATTGTACTAATAGGCATCGAGAAATATTCACAAGCTTTCCTTGTGCGATATTTACTCAGTCTTCCTATTCCCAAAAGTTCGGAGTATTTGTATAGTTTAACCTAATAATTTACTTGGAGATGATGATGATAATAATTGTACTAACTATTTTTGTTAAAAAAAAATGTGACAACATATAGGTTCCTCTTTTGAAAATTTTAAAAGTCTTGGTTTTTCAATATTAAAAAGTGGTTTATGAGTTATGAGAAAGAAACTTATGATTTTCCATTCTCTCATTTAACATCATAGTCTTTGAATTTTTAAGTTTATGTCAAAAAGGTTCCTGAACTTAAAAAAGTATCTAATAAGTCCCCGAACTTTCAATTTTGTGTCTAATAGGTCCCTGAAATTTAAAAAATGTCTAATCAGTCCCTAAGCTTTCAATGTTGTGTCTAACAGACCCCTAGCATATTTGAAATTTTTTAAAATTAACTGATCTAATAGATTTAAAATTGAATTTTATGTGTAATAGGACCTCAAACTTTCAATTTCGTGTCTAGTAGATCCGAAGACTTTAAAAAATGTTGAAGAAGCCAATGACCTATCAAACACGAAATTGAAAATTCAGATATCTATTAGACACAAAATTGAAAATTTACCACGACATTTTTAACCTTTTATATTGCTTTTTTTTTTAAAAATTTATAATACTATAAATTTAATTTCTTATTGCAAAAGACTATTTTAACAAACAACAATTAATTATTAGTACGAGTACAAAATTATGTTTACTCTTTAAAATATTTAATTATATAAAATTAAAATTTAGTGAGTCGAACTAGTTCTAAAATGGCCAAAGTGAGCATAACTTAGCGGTAATTGACATGTACCAACGACCAAGAGGTCAGAAGTTCGAATCCCCCACTTCCAAATGTTGAACTAAAAGAAAAAAAGTTCCAAAATTAGTATTGTTCAAGTTGAGAAAATACTTATTAACACAAGTTTCTTTACAAATTTGATGAATTCACAATTTAGCTAGGTTTGGTTTTTATGGCCTTGACAATTCCTTATGAAATGCATGGCTTTCTATCTTGAGTTACTCTCAAGAATGAAGATTGTCCATATAAGCAAATTCATTCAACATATTTATTTCCATTCATACTTTTTAAAAAGATTTACTCTGTTTTTGGACTAAACATGTCAAACTTAAAGTTCTTATTAAACGAGTTATTAAAAAAGACACACCTAGTTTTGGTATAGATAATTATTAATAACCATCCATCTTTGAAAGCCTTTTATTATATTGTCTAATTCTTGCATAGTATTTTTATTTTTGTTAGTTCATCCACGTGTCTCTTGCATGGGTGTCACACAGGCAAACATTAATCACTCCATTTTGTTCAACTATCTCTACTTTATTTTATCATTTGTCTGTCATGTTGTGCTAAATCAATAAACATGTCACGTCATCATTTAGTTAACCGTGTCAAAGATAAGAATTCAGAAAATCACCATTCAAAGTTTTAACTACAAAATTGAAACTTTTGAAACTTTTAAGTATTAAATAGATACAATTAGTTGATGACTAAATTTATAATTAATTTATTTTTTCAATAAAAAGTCTATTTACATATAAGTCCAAAAGTATAAAAAAAAAAAAAAAAAAAAAAAAAAAAAAACTAAATCTGCGCGAAAAAGCCCAAATTACTAAAGCCCAAAAGATCCAAACTGAGTCCAAAATCCGAACCTTTCCCATGCCATTGAATTGAAGCACCGCAGATCGTCTTCGTCATCGGGAACTTAGTTTTAGTTCAATCATCTATGAGGAGAGAAGGGGATTAGGGTTTTTACATTTTCCCGATTCGATCAAAATCCATTAGAATTTGCATTGATCTTTTCCAGAGATGTGGCACGAGGCAAGGAGATCGGAGAGGAAGGTCCACGACATGATGGACGCTGCTCGAAAGCGAGCTCAAAGACGCGCTGTCTTTCTCGCCAAGCGCCGTGGCGATCCTCAGCAATCCATCCAGGTCGTTGGCACTCGGTGCCGCGTCTACCGTGACGATGGTCTCTATCAAGCAACTCAGGACCAGCAAGGCCTGTAAGAATTTTGTTCTTTCATCTCCGCATTAGATTTAAAAAACTTGGGTATATTATAAATTGGGATTTTCTTTTTCGGCGTTCTAGATATTGGAGTTGGTTAATGTTCCCAGCTGCTATCTGTCTTTAGCGTACAATTGTTAAATTTATTCGAATTGCTGCAATTTGTTTGTCTTTTGAAAGTGTTTTGCAAAGTATTGAAGGACCATTTGGGAATTGGCTGGCTGGGTTCAACTGCATCACTATCCTGAAACGTTTTTCTTCTTCACTTGGGTCATTGAGTAATTTAAAACGACAAATGATGTATTTATTTGTGGATCACTAGAAACAGAGGATTTGATTGCAGGATGTTGTACTTTTTTAAGTTTTAACCCTCCCTGTATCACCTCTAACAGAATTGGTACACGTAAAAATTCTGTTATGTCTGAACATTTTTTCACTGGAATTTGTCTTTTTTAACCTTTTGTCCATTGTCAAGGCATATTTTATTAGTTCGGTGGCATTATTTTTTTTAAGCATCCGAACTCTGACTTATCTTAATTCTTTACCTTATTGTTGTAACGTTTGTCTCAGGATTCCTTGGAATGGAAAGCAGGATGTTATGATTGACAGGTTCGTTTCTCTTAGTTTTAATCATCTGAGGACTGTTTGATTTTAAATTTCTTGTTTGGCTAATGATTTATGATTTAAGGTTGAGGAGTAGGTTTGCATTTTTTGAGCAGATTTGATGGACGTGCCCTGCTTGATTTCATCCGAGAACCTGGATCCCGACATATTCGAACACAAGAAAAATCTGAGGAAGAAGAGGAGTTAGAAGAGTTTGTTAATTTTCAGCGTTATCGAGATTTAATTAAGCATCGGCGTCGAGGATGTGGGTACTTCTTTTTACTTTTATCGAACTCTTAAACCCTCTTACAGTTCAATGCACAAACCCACTAGCTTTCCTTATTTGATGAGCAATATGGACAAAGGTTATTTTTCTTTGTATATTTTTTCATGATGATGTAAATATTTAACTACTTTCTACATTTCTATATCAACAGTTAATGATGAGGATGGTTTACAACATGTGAATCAAGAAATGGAGGCCAAGGTGTCTACTCCATTTGTATCGGACAGGTTTCTCTCCCCTTCCTGTTTCTGTCTCTCTTTATATATAAGGATGGGCATGGAAAATATTTTGTTCTAATTTTCCTAGTTCACATCTCTCCAATTATCTGGAAGTTTGTCTCTCTCCACTCTTAGCTATGAGGTGGTTTGGGTTTTGGCAATTCAAATAGAAGGAATATGCTGGTTTTACAATATTTTCCATTATAGTATCTCAAGAAGTCCGTGGCATTCTTGCCAAGCTGACGGACTTAATTATGCAAGTGGTAGATGGTTTAAATATTCGGCTTAGGGTTGATTGGTGGGTTAGCATTTCACATTTTTCTAACCAAGCAGAAATTAAAGACATACTGTAATCTATGAGGAAGCATAGGCTGAACAAAATTCAATTCGGTTCTCTGTTCAGAAAATCTTCAAATGATAGAGAAGTTGGTGAATGGATGGAACTTTATTCCCTCTTTGATAGTTTTACATCTCCCCTCATTCAGATGATCTTGCTTGGGAAATAGAAAAATTAGTGGTTTTTGCAGTCAGATCTCTTTTTATTGCTTTGGTTGCTTCTATGATCATGTTTTTTGCGGAACATTCTTTCAAGGGAGATAGACAAGAAGACTTTGAGGCTTGCCTTTAACCGTTCCTTTTTTTGTGGTGTGAAAGTAATGGGAGGATCTTCAATGACAAACACTCATCCTTCGACACCTTTATGAATTTGGTTTTATTTAATGCTCTTTGTTGGTGTAAACGTTCACACCCTTTTAAAGATTATAGTCTTTCTTCTTTAATTTACAATTGGAGATCATTTTGTAATAGTCCGTTGGTGGTAATTTCATTCATCAACGAAATTCTCTATTTCTTTCTCAAAAAAAAAAAAAAAAATCAAGTTTTATTTATTTATTTATTTATTACAAAAAGACTCATTTATGAGTGGGAGGGTAAAGAGTTCTATTAGTTTACGCCTTGTGACTGTGTGAATAGGATGTATTGGTTGAGTTCTTTGCCAAAGAACTATTTTGTTGGGCTTGCTTTTTAGTTGTTTCTTCCTTATTTTTGACCATCGCTTCCCTCCCAAGGATGAATAAACCAGTGATTCTTAGCGAAGTGGGCCTTGGGCTTAAGCATGACGCTCACAAAGAAGTGTCCCCTTTAATTATCATTATTATTTTTTTAATGTGAAGCACATAGATTTTACTTGTAATTGTCTTGCTTGAGGTCAAAGATACTATTTTTAAAAATTGTTTTTCCTCTAATTTTCCATTTTTTGAGGTGGCCAATGGTCTTTAACGGCCATTTATTTGAAGCATTTAACGTTTTGCTGCCAGTTTCTTCTTCAATTGCTTTTTTTCTCTCCCCTTCTTTTTTTCTTTAATGAAAATGCTATAATTCCACTGATTTTCAAAGTATAATCAGCAAGCTTTGTTCAAGTAAAAGCTGCCCCCTTTCCACCTATTCTTTTGACAAACTCTTCCTCATCCATCGTTGATTTTCACCTCATTAATACCATAATCTGTAACCCCTTTCTGTAATTTTCCATCCGTTTTCCCCATTTTCAACTTCCATTCTGATTTTTCATCCTGTTCAATTGTCTGACACTTCCAACTTCTCTTCCAGTACTAAAACAGCTGACTTTTCATCTTTCTATTCCAGCCTGTACCAAAACATTCTCCAGTAGCCAGCACGTCCCTTCTCATTCAAGACTGCCCTTTCAACTTAAAGGCTTCATGATGTTTTTATTGCAACCAAATTGGCCCAACTTTTTCATTAACTATCCAGCTTCTCGACAGAGATTTTTCTCTTTACTTAAAGGCTAAACAAATGCCTCATGAACTTCCTTAAATTTTTTCCAGACTTTTCATTTTCCCTTTTAGAAAAATCAGACGTCTGTTCATTTTTCTTCGTGATTTTCGTCCTATATGAAGAAAATCTTTCCCCATTCTTTTAGCAATAGTCGAACAAGAATCAGTATTTACATTATACAATTCCAAGGCGGTTGTAGAGGAAAAACGGCCATGAAATTTGTTCACTCTTCCAATGAGGACAAGCTGTGGAAATCGGTGCCACCACCTTCACTATATTCTTAATTCTTCTCACATAACTTCTATTTCACTTGGAATAAATCCATGATAACATGGCCCCACTTCAATACTTGCCCCTATATATTCTTCTAAGTTAATAGTCCTCCTTGCACTTTTGAGATGGGGCCTCCACCTCAATCTCCAATAAACCTCATAGTTTTCTCCTTTAACATGTTCAGTAGTAAGCCCTTCAATTTTATCCAATCCACCATTACTTGGAACCACCCCGGCTTCCCAAAATTTTCCTTCAAGTTCTATCTTTTCAATATCGACAAGAAGTCTCACACTCCTTCCCACCCCACTTAGTTACAAAGTGTGGCCAACTTCATAAGCCACATCAGCGTGCAAAGGATTCATATTCAACATAACCCATCTCCAACATGCTCTTCAAAGCCTCCCAAATATTGTACCAACTATCATGAAATTATAGTCCAGTGATGACTACTGTTCTCTTGCACCTGATTTTGTTTTTATTGAACCTAAGATTCAACTTCCTCTCCTTGACAAGATTTCCAGCCTCCACCTCCATCTTTTAGAAATATTGCTATTCTCCCCCTCCAACAACTCCCCATTACCCATTTGCCTCTTGAGATCTCCAAGAGCATAGCTCCCAAAACACAATCCATCCACCCTTGTTTAAAGGATTCTACTCATATTGGTGTTTAAAAGTTTGCGTCGTCTTCATGTTGGGATATTTTACCACTTATAGAGTGAATTATGTGTTTGATTGTTGCAATTTTTGGGGGTGTAAAATTCTACTTTGCTCTGAATTTTGGTTCTCATACTTTCCATTCTATTTTGTTCTCTGTACTTTTAATTTTAATTTCTCGTTAGTTTTATGGATGAAACTCTCTGTTGAATTTTATATAATTTTGTTGGTCTTTCTTGTGCATATGTGAAGATCTCAGCAACAGCAGCCTCTTGCTGCTGCAAGCAAGGGATCATACTCACAAGTGGGATTTTCATATGAGGCGGATGGGAAGGAGGAATCAAATTCAGATGCAGACTATAATGCTAGTGATGATGAAGATGATGAGGATGAGGACGAGGAGGATTTTAACAGTGATGACAGTAATGATGAAGGAATGGAGGTAATAGCAAAAGAGTTCGGAGTGAAAAGATATGGTTGGCTTGTTTACATGGATAAAAAAGCTAAGGAGGAAGAGAAGAGGCAAAAGGAAATAATCAAAGGCGATCCTGCAATAGTAAGCTGCTTCCATCATGGTTCAAAAAAATACCACATATTTGTTTCAGCTCTCTAATATATAGTCAAGTGTCTCATAAACCTAAAATCTGAAACTCTTAGAGGAAACTAAGTCGCAAGGAAAGAAGGAAAGCATCTCAAATGGAACGGGAAAGGGAAAGAGAAGCTGCACGAATTACTGGTACCAGAGTCCTCCATCATGATCCTTACCGGTATAAATAGGCAATTTTTTTTGCATGATATGGAGAGGATAAAAATTCACTTTTGTTGTTAACAGGTATGATATGGAAGTTGACTTTTTATGAGCTATAATCATGTATTTTATTTTCACATGTAGAGAATCTAGACGAAGTCCAACTTATGATGCTTATCCACGTTCTAGAAGGTATGTCGTTTGATCTAAACTTCTTAGCAGGGTTTGTGGATTCTAAGGACAAAAATGGATTTTTTAAATTACTAATATATTCTGTTATTCTCCAGATCACGGTCCAGATCACATTCCCCATCACACTCAAGGCGTCATTCTCGTGGGCATTCTGATGATGTTCATCGGAACAAACCAAGGACTCCCAAAATTGAATTTATCACTGAATTTGGAGGCCCTGGTGAGAGCAAGGAACCGAGGCTAGAAGGACTATCTCCACCACAATCTCCTCCATCTCAGCCTGATATGTTAAACCGGTCGGAGCACTCGACCTTTCATTCTTGCGAAGATAGATTGGACAATCTTTACTGTGCTGCAGCTTTCTCCCATTTTGTTACCTGAGGCAAACTTGTGTGGTTTAGTATAGATCAGGCCTAGGATTATCAGCGTAACTGCCCACGGCAAGATGGAAGGAGGCTTCCTTTTTGAAGCTCAGATATTCCCTAAAATGGATTTTAACATAATCACTAGCAAATGTGCATGGAACTCTTAAAATGAGCATCTCTGACCCTTGTGCTTTCGTGCAGGCCATCGTCTGGTCGTATACTTGAGGCATTGCATATCGATCCAGCGTCTGGCGTGACACTAGATAAAGAAAAGAGCAGCAGAGCCGTAAAACCATCAGTAAGGTATTTATGAAGTCTGAATTTACTTTAGTTTCAAGTCCTGTGCACTGAAGCTGATACACTTCCAATACTAATGTTTGGTTCCTTTTGCATGCAATAAAGTTATTATGTTTTAAGTTGTTATGGGCATTATTTAAGTCCTTATACAATAATTATGGGCGTTTGAGTCCTTGTACAATAATTATGAGCATTTGAGTCATTGTACAATAATTACGGACATTTATTTCCCTTGAACAGTACGTCGTCAGCTCTTGCCAAGTTAACTAAGGCAAGCTCTTCCGGAGGGCTTTTAAAGCAGGGAGAAAAGAAAGAAACTCCACAAGAACGACTGAAGAGGATCATGAGTCAACAACTTAATAAACAAAGTATGTGCAAATGGATTTGCATTTTTCATTGTGAAGGAGCTTTTAAGACAACTTCTCTTGAACATTTTAATACCAATCAATGGAGCTGAGTAGATGACCTTGTGTCTTTTGGACCCTTCTACTCTTCTTAATGTTTGAAATTGAGAGTCATCTTTATTTCAAGATCTTTTAATATCGTCTCTGGCATTTATGGTTGAACTATTGGATGACCTTATGCAGTTAAGAAAGACACAGCTGCAGAAATGGCTAAAAAGAGGGAGCAGGAGCGCCAGAGACTGGAAAAACTGGCGGAAACTAGCCGATTAAATAGCCATAGGCGTCGGAGCCGCAGCAGAAGCTACAGCCGTTCACCGCGAAGGTAAGTCATATTTGAAGTTTTAACCAAATGGTTTATGGTTTCAAACCTGGGAGCAAATGACTATACTTTGAGACCTCATGTCTGTTTAAAGTTTGAGACTCAGCAATGATTTGATCACGTACTGCAGAAGATACCGCCGGAGTAGGAGCAGGAGTAGAAGTAGAGGTTCTCGGAGATATTATTCTCATTCCCGGTCTCGATCTCATTCTCGAAGCCATTCTCGCTCACATTCCCGCTCACCTTCTTATTCCCGCTCACCGAGGTATGCTTGCTTCAACTCATTATTCGATAATTAATTGCACAATGCTTTCAACGTGTTGGGATAATATGATGATAAGATGAGCCAAATATTGCAGGGTAAGGAGCCGTACAAGGTATTAGAAAAAGGACTACTGAATCCTTTACTGGAATATTTGACTTTCATCATACTCTATTTCTTGGAGCTGAAAATATATGTTTGTAATATTTCTTACTCGAACTGATGTATTTTAATGCGAGCTCTGAATCTGTTCTTTCCCCCAAGTTTGTATTAGTTTATGGTCTTGATTTGATGTCTTGTAGAAAAGTAAGTTATTATACACATTATCCATAAGGAAAAAAAATCTGATCTTTTAAAATAATTTTTTTAAAATATATAAATCTCTCAATTTGCATTCACGCATTCAAGGGATTTAACTCAAACATCCAAATTACTATTTTTGAGAAATATTTCATGCGGTCCAACCAGTGCAGTTAAGTTTTCCTCCAGTGCCAAATCCTCGGATTAATTAAAATTTCATGAAAATGGAGGCGAACTATTAATTATAAGACAGCCTCTAATATTATTTTCCATAAATTAAGAACTCAAAGGTTAATGAGGAAATAATTATATTCCATGTATAATGAGTTTGGTTAAATGAATACTGTTTAATTCTGAGTTACAATTAATTTAAAAGATAAAATAATAATAATAATAATCTAAGTTACAATAGATTTTAGGAGATGAAATGGAAGTTATGGTGCATTCCTGATTTATCTATCTAAATTAGCTATAAGATTTCCTACATAATTAAAAAAATTTGGTATACTTTAAAAAAAAAAGATGATGAAAGAAGATTATAACTAACAATCTTTGTATATAGCGCAATTTCTAAGTCTTATGCAAATACAATTTTTATACAAAAAAATGAGCCCTGGTTTTTTAGTACATCTACATAAAATCAAATTATTAATATGAAGGAGATGTATGATTTATAACAAAGTCTCAGACATTGAAATTTATATTATATAGAAAATTATGTCAAGGAAGATAAATAAAATATTACTTCATTTCAGGGGGAAAAAAAAAACTAATCGATTTAGTTAACATTTGATAGATGATAATGCGGAGTTAGTGCGCATCAGCTGTGTTTTGCTTTTAACTTTAAAAATTACTGGATACTTTCCTTGAGTTATAATCAAATTTGTAGTCAATTTAGAGATCTAAAGTAGAATTAAAGAATTGAATTAAAAAATAAAAGTAGAATTAAAGAAGAAGACCTTCTATCCAATGCATTAATGGAAAATGCAAACTCTTATTGCTAGATCAGAGACTATTATAGTATACTCCATTCTCTCATTTACCCTATCTTCTTCGCTCCTAAGACGATTCAAAATTAACTCATAAATTTAGTCACAAAACTTTGACAGTTGTGTCTATTTTGTACAACTTTAAATAGTTTCAATTAGATATTTAAACTTTCATTTTGATTTTTATAAGTTCCTTCTATAAGCATTATTACTTAAATATTAGTATGTCACGTTGATTGATGTTTTGACACGAATCACTAAAAGCCTAATAAGAGAACATCCTTTGGATATAAAAAGGCTGGGTACACAAAAAATCTGATGTCAAATGCATTCCACCCATTTGCCCATCAATTTTTTTTTGCCTATCCATTTTTATTTTATTTAGCTGGTCTATTCTCTTGTGTCATACCATGCCAAATCATTGCTTAGTCATCACATGTCACGTCAACATTTAAATGGAAAATGGTAATTGAAGGAAGTTACTTATAATAAAAATCAAAACTTCAAAAATGTAATTGTAACTTTTTGAAGTTAGACACTACCATCAAAGTTCTAGGGGCAAATTATTTATACATCTAACCTAGATTCAAATGGGCTTTTAAAAGAGTTCTAACAACTTTATGTGACCATTTGAGAGACGTGGTTAACAATATTAAAATATCAATAACTTTCTCTATAGATTGAAGATTTAAATCACTACCTTCACGATTGTAACGTTATGTTTTAGAATATGTGGTCAACTGTCTTATTGAAGTATGAGAACGTTTTAAAATTTTGAGGACCAAAATGAAACAAGTGGTAAAGTATAGGAACTAAATATGCCATTCAACCAAAATTGATAGAAGAAAGTTGTATTGTAGGTTTGTGGTTGGAAGTTTTGAAGGAATGAAAAAGAATCAAAATTAGATGAGATGTCTGAGCATTTGGTGGGTTGGAATAGTGCTCAAAACAGAGATATTTGACAGCTGAATTGAATGGAACTGTGAAAAGAATATATATGAGAGAATTAATTGAATGTTTTATAATTATTACAAAGATCCCAATTTGTACTTCTTAGATATTCATAATTTTATAAAATTTAGGATAGTACAGTGATGTGTCAACTGTTGATATGTTTCATTTTATTCTATGATTGTTTTGTTTCCATTCCATATTTTATTCAATCTCTTATTAGTTGGTCTTCATTATCCTTCATTGACTACAGCAGCAATATGAAAGAGACATTTATATTTATATTATTTTAGTATTTTATTTTATTTTTAAATATATAAAATTTTGTCTTTAATATAAGTTTTAATATTATCTTTCATATATTGGGTTTTTCTTCAATCAAGTTTTAAACGTTAAAGGAAAATTGATAAGTTGAAGTTAAAAAAGGGTATATTTTATGAGGTGGTTTGTTGTTAGTATATATATTACTATTTTTAATGAGTTTATTATAATATTTTTTTATTATTTATTATTTTTTAAATATATTATCCAATTAACTTTGAATTGGGTAAGTTATTATAGGTTTATAGTGTGTTTGGAATAACTTGTGTAAAAAATATTTTTTAAACAAAAATCAATTTTTCTATAATTACTTATGAAAAAACTAAAATTGAAAGTGTGTTTAGTATAACTTATTGAATAATTTTAGATGATTAAAAGTGTTTTTTTTTTAAATCTTGATAAATAAAAAGTACTTAAAAAAAATTGGATCAATTTAAAAAATTTTAATTAATAGAATCACTTTTGAATATACTCCAACAAAAAAAAAGTTATTTAAAAAACTTTTTAAAAAATGTAAGTTAAAATATTTTATTGAAAATATTTTTTTAAAAAAAAATGCTTAAATTTGAAGGTATTCTAAACAAACCTTAAGACACTGTTTGATAACGATTTGGTTTTTAGTTTTTAATTTTTGAAAATTAAGCTTATAAATACTACTTCTAGGTTTCTTGTTTTGTTATCTACTTTCTACTTAAGTTTTCAAAATTATTGAAAACTACAAAAAGTAGTCTTTAAAAACTTTTTTTTTTTTTTTTGGAATATGACTAATGGAATATGACTAAGAATTTTAATGTTTACTTAAGAAAGATAAAAACCGTCGTAAAGAAATCATGGGACAACAAGCTTAATTTTCAAAAACAAAAAATCAAAAATCAAATGGTTATTAAATGGGGTCTAAGTAATTTGAATTGGATAGATTTTCAATTTTATGGGTGGACATCTCTATTTTAAATTAAAATACTGACTAATTCTTACTTAATTATTTAAAATGTACGTCCCACATTATTATTTTGTAAACTCTCGCATTTTGTGATTGCAAATACTTGATTGGAAAAAAATTTCATAAACAAAGTATGAAATTAAAAATTTTAAAAGAGCAAGGATGAAATTGAAAAATGACACGACATTAGATAAAAAATGATATATTTATCTAATTTTTTTATTGTATCATTTATTTTATTTTCATGAATTTTAAGAGAGATTATATTTTTCTAAGACATCTCTCCAATTTAAACCTTTTGTTGCATTTTTCATTCATAATATTCTGATGCTTCCAATATGCTTAAATATATTATAAAGAATTAAATTATATTTTTAGTTTGTATACATTGAACCCTAATTTTAATTTGTTTTCTATATTTTTAAAAATGTATTGTTATCAACCTGAGAAGTTAGTTGCTAACAAGCTCATAAAATATAATGGGTATATTATTGGGTAGCACTCAAAACAAAACTACTATTAATTATCCCCTTTCTTCTTTTCAGCCAAACTAATGTTTTCTTGAATCTTATATCAATAATCCTTAATTAATATGTTGTGCTAAACTTTATTGTTATCAAGAGAAAATGTAATCTTTTGGAGTCTATTTGCTACATGTATAAATTACTTCTACTGCTAGATTTCTATTACCTCTCACTATTATTATAGAGATTTGATAAGTTTCAATCAAAAGATAAGGGAGAAAATGAAACCATAAGAATCCAATTGACATAATAGTTAAAGGATATAGAGGCATAAAATTTGATTTTGGGTGTGTTTAGGAGTACTTTCTGAAGAAGCATTTTTTAAAATTATTATTTTAATCAAAATTACTATCTTATTCTTTACAAGTATACTTAGGCTTAGTTTGAGATTGCTGTAGCTTTTAAAATAATTTATGTAAGCTTTGCTTTTAAGAAAATCAGTTGTCATATGAAGTTAAATTAGTATTTGGTAAATTTCAGATTTAAACATGAAAAGTCAAGTTACAGTGTTTGGTAAATTAATACTAAATTGTTGTGCAATAGTTATAATGACCAAAATAAACATATATTTCAATTAAGCATGAACCTGTGTCAATATTTAACTTCAAAATTTTTATAAGATTATTATGTAAAATTTTATATAATTTAAATTACAAACTATATTTTGTTTACTTTAAATAATTTGATAAAAATACCATGAAAAACAATTGTTATAAAAAATTGTTTCAAACAAAATCTAATTTTAGTTTAAATAAAAAAAAATAGAAAAAAAAAATAAAAGCAACAAATTAAATTTAAAAATAAAAATGATGAGATAAGATGAGATAAATTGAAAAAAAATAATATTAATTTTTTTTTTGTTCTAGATAAGATATAAAAGGATTAAAAAAGAATTTAAAATTTTGTTAGTTACACCATATTTTTATAGAAGCCAAATCTAAAAGCTATTAATCTTAGCAGCTTTTGTAAATCAACGTGATACAAGAGGTGATTTTACTAAATTATTAAACACTTAGTGTTACCAAACACGGTTAAGATTTCCCAACAATCACTCTTACGTTATTCAAAAGCAATCCCAAACGAGACCTAAATAAAACAAATTGGTTAATAATTAATAAAAGAAATAGTTGTTTGATTCTAATATTTCAAAATTTGGCTTTTGAACTAACTAGAAACATTTTTTTGAAGGATTTATATTTACTTTCCAAATATTTTAAGACTGATAATTAACATAAGTAATTAAAGTAAAAATAATTAAAATTACAGAAAAAAAAAAGTTAAGTTAGCAAAAGTGTGACAAAAAGAAACCAACGAGAGATTGTACCTGTGAAAAGAGATTAGTGAGAATATATGAAGAAAAAGTAATAAGAAAAAGTATATATAGGAATAATTTGTGAGAGAAAAGAAAAATTAACCAGAGAACATACGTGAAACGATAGATATTAGTGAGAAAAGATATACATAAAACTTCACAAGAAGAAGAAAAAAAGAGGAGAAATTGATAAGAAAAAATGTATAGAGACTAATACTAAAACAAAGCATTTGAAATGTTTAGCCAAACACAAAAGAAAACATATTTCTTCTTCTTTGAGAATATCATTTTTTTTCTTTTGAAAAACAATTTAATTAAATTATTTTCACTTTTCTAAGATGTGCTTCAAATTGTAGCAAATATATACATTAGAGAAGTAAAAAGAAATATATATATTTTAAACCATTTTAAAACATTTTTGTCAAACATATTTTGTATGGGTAAGACTTCACAAACACTATCAAAATGGTCAATTCGAACATAGCTCAATGGATAAGACATAAATTACCATCTCAACGATCAATAGTACGATTCCTCAGTCCCACAATTGTTGAACTAAAAAAAAATTATCGACATTGGCTTGGACTTGGCCATGAAACTTTAAAAAACTATGTCCTCCTTGGACAAATAAAACCCTTCCATCATCAAGAACGTTTCTAAACTTTAGTCATCCAAAGAACACTAACTATTATTCATCCTTTCTACTTGAGACACTATCAACCATTAACCACGGTTAGCAAATCTTACAAAGGAACACTAAATATTTATTTTCACGACCATATAACTTTCAAACTCTAAGCATTATGTGATGTGGACGACTCGAACTAACTATTGTAAAATGAACAACTTACCTCTCAACCAGGGGACAAAAATTGATAGCACGGTTTGTGAGCTATTTTTATAGCTTAATTATTGTTAGTCTCTGTGATTTTAAGGCTATTTTTATGTACAATATCTATTCATTTTGTAGGAATTGAGCAATTTAAATAAAATAAAGAATTTCAAAAGATACATCAAGAAAGTAAGTTAAATTCGGCCAAAACATTATTGACAATCAAGCAGCTTTAGGAGCCAATTATAAAGTCTAATATTCGAACCGGTCACATTGAGATATTAGTTAGAGTGTCTCAACGCCAGTAAATACACTCAACTGAGAAAACTTGAAAGTCTATTTCGTTATACTAGCATCACAATGTTGGCAGCCCATAAGTTTGGCATCCTTGCATTTTCATCATAGTGCATCAACCTTGCTTATAACATCTTGACATTTCACAACATCTCAACGTTGTTTCCTGTAGCATCTTGACCTTGACATTTCACAACATCTCAACGTTGTTTCTTGTAGCGTCTTGACATTGTTTATAACATGTCAACATTGTTGCACATTTTCTTATTAAAAGTAGAGTTTAGAAATAATTCAATAATTAGACATAGTTAAGATAAAATAATATTTTTTAGAATGTTAATATAAAATTACTAATGACTTAAAATAACTTAATTTATATTATCTATTTGAATTAACTTTGATTAGTTATTAATCAATATTTATAATAACATAAAATTCATATTTTTAGAGTAATCATACAATAAACAAATAAATAATTTATTTCCATGAAAAATATGATGACACAATACAACCAAACACAGTAAAATTTTTGATTTCCATCAATATTATTCCAAGGCAACCCTTATTATGGGCATCTATGAAACTTTAAACCAAACGGCCCTTAGAGGTTATTAAAAGACTTGTTCATTAATGCATTTTTGCATGTTATTGAAACTAGATAGAAATATTGGTTTCTTATTAGCAAAGAGATACTCGTGCTGATCAAGAGAGACAATTGAGAGTAGAGATAATCTATAGAGAATTGATACTTCATTTAATCTAGAATTAAGTAATTAGTTAATTAATTCATAACTTTAGTTGGTGAAATATATTCCCAAGGACTTTCTCCGACCCATAGATTTTGTCTCTGTAGTTTACAATTTGAAACAATTTGAAACAATTTAATTCCTATCATAGAAATATCTATTAAGGTGAAGTAACAATTCTTTAGTATACAACACAATTTAATTTCTTCAAATTAACAACACATTCGGTCTCTAGAAGAATTATCAATCTATATACGTAAGAAATGTCCATCACACACCTAAAAATTTTAAAATTTTTTAAAGCAAAAGTTAATAAATAAGAACAAATTAAGAACTGTATAATACAATTGTTATACATCAAAGTACTAGATCATGACCTCAATGATATAAAGTAATACATACAAAATATTTTTTTTAATATAGATTTCTTCATATAATTTGCTTTTACTATTAAATGTCTCGAGCACTGGGAGCCGTCGGATAAAAGGTGCAGATTTTGGCCGTAAGATTCTTGGACTGACACGACAGATTCAGAGCCAAAATTCAATGCAGAGACGATAAAACACGCGCACAAGTTCAACTTAAAAGCCTATTCATTTGCAACTGTTCAACTCTTCTTTGCTTTTTCCTCTCATCTTTTCCTACAACCTTCTCAGCTTTTGGCATCTCTTCATCCACTTCGGGATTTGGTTTCAGATCTTTGTTTCAATTTTCCCATTCTCCAAACCAAAAGCTGAATTTGTTTTGTTTTGTTTTGTTTTTTTTTCCTTTTCTAATCTAACTCTGAAATGATATAGGCTATGGTACATTTCTTTATGTCATCCTTTCTTACACCAACAAATCTTGTCTTTGATCAACGAGCCATGTTTACTCTATTTATTAATTTTAAGTGGTTCTAGTTAATTGAGCTCATAGATCTCTGTTGGGTATGAACTAATTAGAATGGAAACTTGTGGAATTTTCTTGGGATAAAGGGTATATAGCTTTGTTAATGATCATATATAAAGAATTATAGGGGCTATGATCCTTGACACGAAAATATATTTTTAGTCTCTTTATTCCCTACTTGGTAAAGAGAGTCCTATTGGTGAGTTTCACATGGATAGGTCATTCCTACATTCAAAATCGTTACAAATCTTCTGCTTTAGACTACAACGATGTTGGATAGGTCTAGGGTTAGACTTGACTGTTGATTGAATATAATGATTTATGTGCATGGATCTATAAAAAATCATCCCTTCCTAGATAGTTTGGAAAATGTTCCACACTTTTTAAGTAATTGAAGTATTTAGATTTATACCTTAATGCCTTCTAAACCTAGATGTAGATTTTGAATGTAAATAAAATGACTGTTTGTTTTAATATATGTGCATTATCTATATTAAACATTCAAATGATTGACAGCACCTATAAATGTATAATCTTATAGTAGGTATGATCATATGGAACTTGATTCTCAATTTGTGAATACGATAAAGGGAACTGAGAACATTTTTACCCAAGATAAATTTTACAACTTCCTTATTACCACAAAGTACAAGTACATGAAACCCTTTCATGTTTAAAAAAGTTTCTATAAGTGGTTCCCTAAAGAGCTGGCTCGAGTCTTAAACAACATGGAAAAGTTACCCATTAAAGAATCAAAATGGGACTTAATAATATCAAAAGTAATTGTAGGGGCAAAAATAGTAATTTACCTGACTTCAATTATGAACCACTTTTGTGAACAGTCATATCTAGTGCTCGTTTGGTTGCATTGACTTTCTATGCCTTGATATATGTTTGTGTTTTAACTATATGAAGCATTGGTTATGTGTAACGTGTTAACTTACATCTCACATTGGAAGCTTTTAAAGTTTTAAGTTAAATTACAAATTTAATCCTTAATTTTTATCATTGGGTGTAATAGATCTTTAAACTTTCAATTTTTCATTTAATAGATCTTAGAACTTAAAAAACTGTCTCATAAGTTATTGAGTTTTCAATTTTATTGTATCTAATATAGGTCCGTAACCTATTATACATTTTTCAAAATTCATAAAATTATTAGACACAAAATTGAAAGGTAAGGGTTGTATTAGATTAAAAAAAACGGTGTCTAATAGGTCTGTAAATTTAAAAAAAGAAGGTCAAATAGGTCAATGATCTATTAGATACAAAATTGAAAGTTTAGAAACTTATTAGACACTTTTAAAGTTCGAAGACTTATTAAACACAAAATTGAAAACTTGGAGACTTATAAGACACTTTTTAAAGTTTAAAGACCTATTAAACACAATTTTACAAATTTAGGAGCTAAACTTATCATTTAACCCAAAATTTATGATGGGTTCACACATGGATATTGTTCCTTCACAATCACAATAAGACAAATATAATAGCATCTACCATCCTCTCTATGCTTGGACTAGGTAATATAATATTCTTCTTGTAATGCCTCAGGCCTAGGATTCAGACCAGGATTCAGAATCCAGATTCGGCACCTAACGGCCCCGCATCCCCCTGTATCCTCTGCAACATGGCCATGCTACGTACTTATCTTGAGTTACTTGCGAGAGTGAATACTGCCCCCATAAACTAACACGAGTCCTTTCAGTATGCTTTGTCCTCACTCACATGCTTCCTAGAAAAATTTCTGGGATGTCACCCAACATAGGATTGCTCCAAACCAAGCACGCTTAACTTTAGAGTTCCTATGATTGAGCTACTGAAAAGGAAGGTGTACCTTGTTGGTATAGGTAGTAGCTATTAATTCTTTTAAGCCTTTTTTAACCATGTCTTGCATAGCCTCAAGATCCCTTTCATTCAGATGTAGTCTTGGTTCATTCATATACCCCTCCTGAACTCAAGCGTTACATGCCTACTAGCTTCTGCCTTGGTTTGTCCCCGAACTACATCTTACTGGAGAGGTTCCTCTCTGATACCATCTGTAACGCCCCAGACATAGGATTCGAACCAGGATTTGGAATCTGAATTAGGCACCTAACGACCCCGACATCCCTTGCATCTCCTGCGACCTAGCCACGCTACCTACTTGTCTTGAGCTCCTTGTGAGAGTGAAGACTGTCCCCACAAGCCAACATGGGTCCTTTAAGCATGCTTTGTCCTCACTCACATGCTTCCTAGGAAAATTTTCTGGAGGTCACCCAATATAGGATTGCTCAAAACTAAGCAAGCTTAACTTTAGAGTTCCTATGATTGAACTACTGAAAAGGAAGGTGCACCTTGTTGGTATAGATAGTAGCTATTAATTCTTTTAAGCCTTTCTTAACCATACCTTGCATAGGCTCAAGATCTCTCTCATTCGAATGTGGTCTCCGTTCATTCATGTACCCCTCCTTAACTCGGGTTCTACACTTCCACGAAGGTAATGCAAGATTATTCTAGTGGAATATGTTTATTGTGGCCATTCCCCTTCCTCAATGTTCTAATTATGCTCATACCAAATATGGACCAAAATGTCTCATAATTTTTTCAACTCAATCTCAATGCACTTGCATTCATTTACATGGTCATGGAATATATGGAAGTATTGATCCTTTTATTCCTTCACTAATATCAATAAGTAGAACTACAATATCAGCTTTTTATGATACAACATGTATGCATGTATTTTCGATCTCTTACATTACTTATTGAGTATTTTTAATGTTCACCATTTTACTTCTTGATAATTGGATGATAAATATAGAGATTTGGCTAATTGGCCACTATGTTACCATATGCCCTCATGATTTTGCTATTTGTTTAGTCATCATGTTTATAGTCAACAATGTAACCTATTGATCGCATGATTTCTAATTTTTGTAACTCCTCTACTTACCCATTTCAAGTGTTTAGCTATGAGATTCAAAATATTTTCTACAATTATTTATACTATATTTTTTAGTTTAACAACATGTAGGGGTATAGATTTGAACTTCTAAACTTTTTAATTGAGAATACATGTCTTAACCAGTTGAATTAGGCTCAAATTGACATTTATATAATTTTAATTTACGTTTAACTGGACATATATACATATTTACATTTTCTAATATTCATGGAGTTGTACGTCTAAATAGTCAAAATATCAATAAGGGGTTACAACTTCATATACGTGAAAATAGGTAAAGCTATATGTCTTTTAAAATACTATTCTCTGTTTCATAGTATATTTTATTTTATTTAGGCTAAAGTATAAAAAATACTCCTGAACTTTGTCCCTTGTTTAAAAAATATACTATTCTTTTTAAAAGTTACAATATTACCCTTAACTTTTCATAAATGTTTCAAAAACTATATTTGGAGTAGAAAAACTGTTAAAATATTGAACGAAAAGTCGACGTATCTGAATGTCGTTATTTCAGACTTAATCCAGACAAGCATGCATTTGATTTACCACCACGTCGTTTCAAGTCATTGTCACGTCAATTTTTCCTATAACATTGTAACGCCCGGCTCTTTAAGGTATTCATTATTATTAGTGTTATTATTATTATTATGTTCTTCCTCCTTAATGTTGTGTTTTGGGACTTAGGAGAATTGTGGTGTTGGTCCATGGAATATAAATTAGGGAAAAAGAGGGAAAAAGAGGTTTAACCTTTATTTGGGGGTATTTTTGTTATTTGAGTAAACCTAAGCCCAAGCTAAGCCCAAGGAAAAGCCAAACCCTATTTCTCCTCTCTTTTATTTAAAGTCCACGCAACCCTAGGAATAAGTCAAGCCTTCAAGCCAAGCCATCATTTTCTTCATCTTTTTCTTTTTCTTCCCTTGGTGTTCGACAACCCCATCTTAAAGTAGAAAAAAAATTCTCTTTAGTCGCTCAGCCGTGCACGTGAAGCTTAGACCACCGCTCCGCCGTGCACACCCACGCCAGGCTGCCGCACTGCTGCACAGACCCATGCCCAAACCACAGTGAGCCCGAACGGAACCGTCGCACGTGGTCCGTCAAGCGCCTCAATTACCGCCATCTCCTGTAGATCATGTGCCATCCCTCTTCCAGTCTGGTTAACCTTCACCTGTGGGATACCCACTTTTTTTCGACATCGAAAATATGAGGCTTGCGCAATTTTAGCCATTAACCAACAGGCAATTTGACCCTCGTAATTTCAAAGTTGAATCAATTGTGGTTTGAAGGCATCTTTAACTTAGGGAGCGTTTGGATAACCCTCTCTTGAACCGTTTTGGGTAAGGTGAATTGTTAAAAATAAAATTTTAGTTGATTATGGGAGATTTAGTTCAAAAGTTTTAAATGCCAAGTAATAAGCTTTCTTTTGAAATCTATTTAGGTTGGTCGAAAAAATCCTTAACATAAATTAATAAATTTGATTTCTGAGTTAAAGTGAGGTAAGGAACTCTATGCTGGTTGCTTAAATGCAAGTTGGGAACCGAATTAAAAGAAGAAAAAAATTATTATTATTTTTTAAATGCAAAGTTTTCATGAATGTTTTTCCTTGTGGTTGTGATGCATAATATATGGTTTGTGATTGAATTATGTGAAAATGTGCTTTATGTTGCACCATTGGAGGAAAATTTAAAATGCCTTGGGACCTCATGCAAACATGTGCGTTTTCATGACAAAATGCTCACGAAGGTTGTGGCAATTACCATCCTAAAATTTATAGATGTTCATCTACCTGAAAAGGTTAAATGAAAAGAAACCTGAAAAGGTTAAATGAAAATGGAATGTTAGGATGAGTTAATTGTACACATTAAGCCGAAGAGAGAAAAGTTAAAGTAAAATGTTTTCCAAATATGAAAAGGTTTTAGGTCCCACTAGATGGAAGTTTGTTTAAAAAAAAAAAAGAAAAAGAAAGGTTGCATGTGTTTGTATAAGTTGCTTGTGTTTGCATATCTTGACCCGCTAATGGGGTCACTTACTGAGTACTTTAAATACTCACCATTTCCAAAAATATTTTTTTTAGCTAAAGGCAAATGCATCCAAGATGATTGACAAGACAGTTTACTGAAAGTGGCCATGGGTGACCTATAGAAGTTTATTTCTGCATTTTTATTGTTTAGTGTTTTAAATATCTTGTTAGTAGGTGTGTTATGAAATTATTCCAATTTTTAAATGTTTTATTTTGTTTTCATGCTTTGTAATGAATTTTTAGGGATCTCGAACAAAAAGATTTTGATCATTTTAGTAAAAAGTTTATTTTTTTTCCTTTATTAGGAGTTCTCAATTTTCTTTAGCATGCATGCAGTAACGTCCCTAAAAAGTCTAGTATGAAAAGTTTGGTCGTGACAGTTGGTATCAAAGCCCAAGGTTATGGGTTCTGTAGACTTGCTTACATCAAAGCATTAAATATCCCATGGCCAGACAATAAACACCCGATCATCACCAGGCATGCCCTGTACTAAAGGTTATTTCAATTATTTATTCATGCTATTTTATTTAACTTTGGAAAAAAAAAAGGTTGTTTATGTTATGTTTTCAAGTTTACAATAAATGCATGCATGTGGTTCCTGCTGGTTGGTTATGGAATTAGAAGGCTTAAGTAGTTTAGTTGTGGTGTAGTATTTCCATAGAGATCCAGCCACTTAGAGGGGGAGGAGCTCAACGAGGTAGGGGACGAGGGAATGCATGGGTGCAGGACCCATCTCTAGAGCAACCAGTCGACTAGGATGTGAACCCCCTCAAAAGAGACACCGGTTGGGCAGGCAAACCCTACTCTGGCGTCATTAATGTTGGAGGCCATGCAGAATCTGGTACAAACGACGGTGGCAAACAACTGGCACAACTGAGTTAGAAACACGAAAGTGCATCTCTAGAGGCGAGATGCCTAAAAGATTTCAGAAAATATGACCTTTGTACGTTTGATGGATCTTCTGGAGAAACAACAATGGCAGAGTTGTGGTTGTTTTCCATAGAAACCATTTTTCGGCTCATGAACTGTCAAGAGGAGCAAAAGGTGTCTTGTGCTGCGTTCATGTTAAGGGATGACCCATTCATGTGGTGTGAGTCTGCAGTGAGGACTGTGGTCACCAATGGTGAGCCAGTTACTTGGATGCAGTTCAAGGAGGCATTTTGGTGGAAGTTTTACTCCACGTCCATCCTTTACAGGAAGCAGGCAGAGTTCCTGCAACTCCACCAGAATAGGCGATCGGTGGAGGTGTATGAGAGAGAGTTCACGAGGCTCCTACGCTTCGCCCTAGAGCTAGTCGACATAGAGGCCAAGAAGGCAGAGTGCTTTATGATGGGCATGTATGAGGATATTCGAGGCTTCATACTATCCCTGGCACCCCCTGACTATGCCACGTCAGTGAAGGTGGCTGAGTTGATAGGCGCTCATCAGCAAAGTGAGCATCATGTGCATGCAGATCCAGGTTCCTCCACGGGCCAGAAAAGGAAGTGGGGACAGACGACCTCTGGTTCCAACGCCCTTTGCACTCGGTTGAAAAATCACGTTAAGCTCTAGGCCAAAGGCAGTAGTCGTACAAGCTAGGGGGCCAAAGTGGCGATAAGCCAATGTGTAGTGAATGTGGGAAACAACATTGGGGCAGATGTTTGGCTAGGACATGAGCATGTTTTAGGTGTGGACAAGAGGGGAGCAGAAAATTTTCCCAATAGATGTAATAGGAACCAACCTCCAAGTTCGAGTGGTGCTGGTTCTTCTAGACAGATGATCCAACAAGGGAGAGCTTATGCTACTACGAGCCGAGGTGCTGGTAATTCAGATTCGGTGGTGATAATTCTCATTTATGAGGATTATTTGACCATAAACTAGGTTGTTCTTGTTGTTTTCGTGTGTTTTGTTGTACGACGAGCACCCTAAAAATGGTGTTTATTAATTAAATTCATAAAAGCTCGTTGGAGTAATAAAAAAAAGGAAAGAAGTTGAAAAGAGATTGGAAATTATACTAGTTTGTTGTTTTTGTGTAGGTTTGGAGAAAGTACAAAAATGCAATTGCATTCCATTTTGGAAATGCAATTGCATTTCTTTGGGAAAACAAATTTGTTGTAGATTTGGAGTAAGCACGAAAATGCAATTGCATTTCACTTTTGAAATGCAATTGCATTTCCATGGGAAAACAAGATGGTGAACAAAGGGAAAAATGCAATTGCATTCCACTTTTGAAATGCAATTGCATTTTTTAGAAAATCTGGAAACTGCAAAAATCACGAGAAAATGCCAAAATTCATGGAGTTTATTCGATTTTTAGGAGATTTTTTAGCCCGAATGCCCAAAATTTGACCCATGATTGAAGGAGCACAAAGATGGAAACCCTAGGCCCTCAATGCCTATAAAAATGGGAAAAACGAAGCAAAACATGGCTGGATTTTTCTGCTCGTCCACAGTCTGTTGTTCACGATTTTCTATCAATTTTCCAGCAGTTTGTTCTTTGTTTATGCTCTGTAAATTCTGAGTTTGATCCCTCCTCAACGAAAGTTATAGGAGGTGAATACAAGAGTTCATTGTTATTCATATGTTCTGTTCAATTTTTTTAGTTGCTGTTTTTTTAATTTCCTTCTTGTAAGTTCTTTAGTTTAGGTTTATTGAGTTCCATTTTATTCACATCAAAGACAAGTTGTTTTGTTGAACTTTATTTCCATGATATTTTGAATTTTTCGTAACTATTGCTACTATTTTTTGCAAATTTCATTGAATCTATTTGTGAGTTCTTAGAGTCGTGTTATTGAATTCAATTCTTAATAAAATTTCAGCTTAGGTTACCTTTCTATTATGGTTTTTTTATTTCCTTTATTTCGGCTATTTAATTATGAGTTTTATAGCAATTAAATTGTTATTTTTCATTTCTTCCATAATGAGCTAATTCCTTCTTTGGGATTCAAGCATTTGAATGCCCTAAAGATAGGAATAAAGGCTTAATTATGAGAGCAAATTTGCTTCCTCTATAGCTTGTTTGCTTTTATTTATTTTAATGCTTATTATTAGTCTAGATTGATCACCTAGATTAGTATACAAAAATTGAGTCTAATTTTGAAAATGTTAGATAAAAATTTGGTTTTCATAAAAGCAATAAAGGAAAATAGCTTAGACATAGGAATTTTTTTTTTTGACCCTAGACATAGGGCAAAACCTTTAAAACCAAAAGAATTGTGTTTCAAAATTAATTAAGTTCGTATTAGCCATAGAAGCATCGGTTTAATTGCTTAGCCTCCTAAAGATACTTCATAGAAGGTCGAATAGGTGTTGAATCTGGTTTACAAAGTTTAAGTGTTGAGTCAAAGGATTGCAATTGCAATTAGGCCGCAATTTCTTTCAATGGGGGCAAAAACACGTTTGAATCCCTCTTTTATCATTTTTATTTCTTCTTTTCAAAAAAAAAAAAATAAAAACCATCTCACTTATTGTTTTGCATTGGTTACCCACAATTTCAATTTGAAAATGTCTTTGCTTATTCTCTTGAATTTTGTTGTATTCATTTCCTGTGGGATCGATACTCTGGAATACTTCCAGTTTTATATTACTTGCATCAACAGTGTACACTTGCACTGAACTGGAGCTTTGTTTCAATTTACAAATATTATCTTTAAGCCCCACATTTCAGTTCGATCAGGTGGTCATAGGTACACTCTCAATACTTGGGCACTTTGCCTTCGTGCTTTTCGATTCAGGTCTACTCATTCTTTTATCTCCAAATCTTTTGTGAGTCAAGCTAAATTAGAGCTAAAACCGTTGATAAATGTTATGTTTGTTGCCACCCCAGCATGGGTGACTTTGCTAGCCACTGAAAAAATAAAAGCATGTAAAGTGTTAGTGTTGGGTCATGAGTTAGATGTGACCTTGGTAGTCTTAAACATGAAGGAGTTCGATGTAATCCTAGGCATAGACTGACTGGCAGAGAATTATGCCAGTATTTATTATTTTCATAAGGAGGTGGTGTTCATGCCACCGTTACAGGTAAGCTGCAAGTTTAAAAGGTTTAAAACTAAGACCTCCCCAAGTGTGATTTCCACCCTAAAGGGAAGGAAGTTGATCAACTAGGGAGCATGGGGGCGTGCTGGCAAGTGTGGTCGGCACTAGGTGTGCTGAGATTTTAGTATCCTCAGTACCATTTGTAAATGAGTTTCTAGATGTCTTTTCGGAAGACCTTCTAGGGTTACCCCCTGCACGAAAGGTAGACTTTAGCATAGAGCTTGAGCCAGGGACAATTCTATCTCTAAAGCTCTTTACAGAATGACCCTGACAAAGCTAAAAGAGCTCAAGTCACAGTTACATGACCTGTTAGGTAAGGGTTCATACGCCCCAGCTTGTCGACTTGGGGGGCACCTATATTGTTCCTGAAAAAGAAATATTCGTCTATGCGTTTGTGTATAGACTATAGAGAATTAAACAAGGTAACTGTTAAGAACAAATACCTTGTCCATCAGATAGATGATCTCTTTGACCAATTACAGGGGGCAGCAGTGTTCTCTAAGATTAACTTGCGGTTAGGTTACCACTAGTTGAGAATTAGGGATGAAAACATTCCTAAGACAGCTTTCAAGTCCAGGTATGGACACTATGAGTTCACTGTGATGTCGTTTGGGTTGACAAATGCACATGCAGTCTTTATGGGTTTGATGAATAGGATATTCAAGGAGTTTTTGGATACTTTTTTTATTGTGTTTATTGATGATATTCTTGTCTATTCCAAGTCTGATGAGGAACACGAGGAACATCTCAAGAGAGTTTTGACAACTCTGAAGGAGAATAAGTTGTATGCAAAGTTTTCTAAGTGTGAATTCTGGCTTCAGCAAGTGTCATTTCTAGGGCACGTGGTGTCAAGGTATGGAGTATCAGTTGATCCCACAAAGGTAGAAGCAGTGACTAAGTGGCCTTGCCCAACTACGGTCACCGAAGTGCATAGTTTCTTAGGTTTGGCAGGTTACTATCGACGGTTCGTGCAAGATTTCTCTAAGATATCTACGCGTTTGACTCAATTGACTCAAAAGGGTAACTCGTTTGTGTGGAGTGAGGCTTGTGAAGCAAGCTTCCAAAAGCTGAAGCAGAGGTTGGTTTCGGTGCCAGAGCTCATTGTGCCTGATGGAGCAGGAGATTTTGTTGTCTGTAGTGATGCCTCAAAGAAGGGTTAGGGATGTGTTCTGATGCAACATGGAAAGGTCATTGCCTATGACTCTCGCCAGTTGAAAGACTACGAGCACAACTATCTGACCCATGATTTGGAATTGGTAGCAGTAGTTTTTGCCTTGAAGATTTGGAGACATTATTTGTATGGGAGAAAATCCAAATATTCACAGACCATAAGAGCTTAAAGTACTTTTTTTTTTTTTTTTATCCAGAAAGAGCTAAATATGAGGCAATGCATGTGGCTTGAGTTGGTAAAGGACTATGATGTTGAGATTTTGTACCATCCAGGTAAGGCAAATATAGTTGCAGACGTTCTCAGCAGAAAAGCAGTGCACAGTTCGGGTCTGATTACTAACCAAACCTATATACGGGCCAATTTGGAGCATGCAGAGATATCGGTGTCAGTGGGGGAAGTTACTTCACAATTGGCTCAGTTGACAGTTTAGCCAACTTTGAGGCAGCGTGTCATAGATACCCAACAATGGGATCCTAGTCTCTTGACATTTTGCGCCAGGTAGAAGCAAGGAAAGTGAGTAAGTTCTCCCTATCAGGGGATAATGGTCTCCTGTGTAAAGGGCGTTTGTGCATGCCTAAGATTAAGGAACTCAAGAATGAGATTTTGATCGAGGCTCATAGTTCTCCATTCTCGATGCATCCAGGTAGTACACAGATGTATCAAGATCTAAAACAGTTCTATTGGTGGAATAACCTAAAGAGGGATGTGACGGACTATGTTAGCAAATGTTTAGTTTGTCAGCAAGTGAAGGCACTAAGACAAAAACCAGCAGGCTTGTTACAACCTTTAAATGTGCCACAGTGGAAGTAGGATGAAATCTGTATGGACTTTGTTATGGGACTGCCTAGGACAACTAGAGGCTACACTGTGATTTGGGTTATCATTGACAGACCCACTAAGTCAACACACTTTTTTCTAGGGAAGCCTACCTACTCTGTAGAAAAGTGGGCACAATTGTACATGGCGGAGATGGTCAAATTGCACGGGTCCCTGCTAAGATTTTTTCAGACAAGGATTCTCGTTTTACATTTAACTTTTGGAGAAGTTTGCAGAAGGGTCTGGGTACTCAACTTGATTTTAGCACGTCTTTTCACCTCCAGACCGATGGTCAGACAGAACGTTTGAACCAGATATTGAAGGATATGTTATAGGCCTGTGCGTTGGATTTTACAGGTAGTTGGGATACTCACTTGCATTTGATGGAGTTCGCCTACAATAATAGTTAACAAGCAACCATTGACATGGCAACGTTTGAAGCTTTGTACAGTAAAAGATGCAAGTCTCCGATTTACTAAGACGAGTTTGGTGAGCGCCAGTTGTTGGGACCTGAGTTGGTCAAAGCCACAAATGATGCAATTAAAAAGTTAGAGCAAGGATGCAAATCGCATAGAGTAGACAGAAAAGCTACGCTGACTCGAGGTGAAGGGACTTGGAGTTTGAAATGGGTGATCATGTGTTCTTGAAGGTGGCTCCAATGAAGGGAGTTTTGAGATTCAGTCAAAAAGGGAAGTTTAGTCCATGTTTTATTGGGCCGTTTGAGGTCTTGAAGCTGATTGGCCCCATAGCTTATAGATTGGTTTTTCTACCATCTCTATCTGCAGTACACAATGTGTTCCATGTCTCCATGGACTCATAACATGTGATTATTTTGAGTCTTTGTGGTTGAATAAAAACCTGAGTTATGAAGAAAGACCTGTACAAATTATTGCGAGAGATCAAAAAACTCTTTGTAATCGAGAGATCAACCTTGTCAAGGTGTTGTGGCAAAACCACCAGTTTGAGGAGGCTACTTGGGAGCGTGAGGACGAGATGCGAGCTAAGTATCCAAAGCTTTTTACACACTAGAAACTTTCGAGGACGGAAGTTCTTAAGGAGGGAAGATTGTAACGCCCGACTTTTTAAGGTATTCATTATTATCAATGTTATTATTATTATTATGTGTTTCCTCCTTAATGTTGTGTTTTGGGACTTAGGAGCATTATGGTGTTGGTCCATGGAAGATAAATTAGGGAAAAAGAAGGAAAAAGAGGTCTAACCTTTGTTTGGGGGCATTTTTGTTATTTGAGTAAACCTAAGCCCAAGCTAAGCCTAAGGAAAAGCCAAACCTTATTTCTCCTATCTTTTATTTAAAGTGCACGCAGCCCTAGGAAGAAGTCAAGCCTCCAAGACAAGCCATCATCTTCTCCATCTTATTATTCTTCTTCCCTTGGTGTTCGACAACCCTATCTTAAAGCAGGAAAAAAAATTATCTTCAGTTGCTCTGTCGGGCATGCCAAGCTTAGACCGTCTTTCTGCCATGCACACCCACGCCAGGCCACCACACTGCCACACAAACCTGCACCCAAATCGCTGCAAGCCCGAGCTGAACTGTCGCACTGTTGTCTGTCAAGTGCTGCTATTGCCGCCGTCTCCTGTAGATCGTGTGTTGCTATCTGCGAACCAGTCCGACGAACCTTCACCTGTGGGATACCCACTTCGTTTCGGCATAAAAAACATGAGGCTTGCGCAATTCTAGCCACTGACCAGTGGGCAATTTGACTCTCGTGATTTCAAAGTTTAATCAATTGTGGTTCGAAGGCGTCTTTAACTTAGGGAGCATGTTGATAACCCTCTCTTAAACCATTTTGGGTAAGGTGGATTATTAAAAATAAAATTTTAGTTGATTATGGGAGATTTAGTTCAAAAGTTTTAAATGCCAAGTAATAAGCTTTCTTTTGGAATCTCTTTAGGTTGGTCGAAGAAATCGTTAACAAAAGTTAATAAATTTGATTTTTGAGTTAAAACAAAGTAAGGGACTTTATGCCAGTTACTTAATTGCAAGTTGGGAACTGAATTGAAAGAAGGAAAAAAATTCTTTTTTTTTTTTTTTGAAATGCAAAGTTTCCATGAATGTTTTTCTTTGTGGTTGTGATGCATAAGATATGGTTTATGATTGAATTATGTGAAAATGTGCTTTATGTTGCATCATTGTATGAAAATTTAAAATGCTTTGGGACCTCATGCATACATGTGCGTTTTCATGACAAAATGCTTACGAAGGTTGTGGCAATTACCCTCCTAAAATTTATAGATGTACGTCTAAATGAAAAGGAACTTGAAAAGGTTAAATGAAAAGGAACATGAAAAGGTTAAATGAAAAGGAACCTAAAAGGGTTAAATGAAAATGGATTGTTAGGATGGGTTAATTGTACACATTAAGCCGAAGAGAGAAAAGTTAAAGTAAAATATTTTCCAAATATGAAAACGTTTTAGGTCCCACTAGATGGAAGTTTGTTTAAAAACAAAAGAGAGAGAAAAAGAAAGGTTGCATGTGTTTGCATAAGTTGCTTGTGTTTGCATATCCTGACCTGGTTGTGGGGTACTTACTGAGTACTTTAAATACTCAACCTTTTCCAAAAATATTTTTTTAGGTAAAGGCAAGGGCATCCAAGGAGATTGATAGGACAATTTGCTGAAAGGGCCATGGGTGACCTATAGAAGTTTATTTCCGCATTTTTATTGTTTATTGTTTTAAATGTCTTGTTAGTAGGTGTGTTATGAAATTATTCCAATTTTTAAACGTTTTATTTTGTTTTCATGCTTTGTAATGAATTTTTAGGGATCTCGAACCAAAAGATTTTCATCGTTTTAGCAAAGAGTTTAGTTTTTTTTTTCTTTTTTTAGGAGTTCTCAATTTTCTTTAGCATGCATGCAGCAATGTCCCTAGAAAGTCTAGTATGAAAAGTCTGGTCGTGACAAACATTATAATAGATTTCTACTCAAATAGTAGTTTTGAAATGTTTATAAAAGGTTAAAGATAATATTGCAACTTTGAAAAGAATAAAAATATTTTTAAAACAAGAGGCAAAATTTAGGGGTATATATATATATTTTAAATTTAGCCTTTTATTTACTTTAAAAATTCACAGCACGTGCTAATACAAATTAATTCAATTATGAAATGATTTAATATGTAGGTCCATTATCTTTTAACTAAATTAATAATTTAGAAACAAAAACAACCAATTTGTGTTGGATTTTATAGTAAAATTTTGTGAAAGAAAGTGTTGGTTTGAAACATCAAAATGAATTGATGTTTTATTTATGTTGTTGTTACTTGACTTGAAATTCAAAAGTTTCAAAATGGTTTGAAACATCAAAATATGTTGATCTTTCTTTTACAAATTTAACCTAAAAGTTAAATTTGTGAGTTATGTTTGAAATTTTACAAGTAACTACACAATTGAGTTACTTTTGATGTATGTTTAATATTGTTTATATTAATTTTATTTTTGGAGAGTTATTAAGTTGCTAGCTTATAAATAGCAATTTGTTTATTCATTTGGAGCATCACATTCCATTTTTGGAATATCTCATTACAATTGAAGAGTTTTTCTCTCATCTCTTTAATCTTGAGTCAAGTTGAGAACAAGTATCCAAGAGTTCTGCCAGATTCGAGTAGTTCAAAGTTGCTATTCTATCGGAGTTAGTCATTGTATCCCGCTGAGATGTCGCTGTAGACTGTTTGTAATCCTTGTAAAGCAAATAATTGTCTTCAGGACAACGCTTTATAAGCGTGTCTCGACTACTTATTATCTTTTGTTATTGAGTTTTGAAATTGTAGTTATATACAGTGTATGTACTATTGTTTACACTGTAGTTATTTGTTGGCAATTAAGTTGTAATCAAATTTGTTAGTATTATTCCATTCTTATATACAGTAAATTATTATTTCCAACAATTTGAACAAAAAAATTATACCAAACTCAGAATAATTAAACGAATCCGCGGGCGTGGTTAACCACTGTAATGAGTGATATCGTTATTAAAAAAAAAAAAGAAAAAAAGAAAGAGATATACTTTTTGGACAAGGAAATAGATATACTTTTTTTAAAGTAGAAAGAGATATACTTTTATATAATATAGGTTTCAATTCAACTTTTGGTTTTAAAACTCTCATATTTATGCGATTTTACCCCCTTAAACTTTCCAATATTTAATTTTTATATTTATTAAATTATACTTTGCCATAAGAAATCATATTAGTCATTTTTTTTATAAACTATTTAACGAAAATCTAACATGGACATATCTTGATGTTATTCATTAATATGTTAAGTAGATGTTTATATATAGAATTTTTTTTGAAAGCACATATATAATAGATTTTCAACGATCAAGTTTTTTGAAATGAGATTTAGTTTTTTGTTAAATGATGAATGAAAAATTAATCATAAGGACTTAGTTTCTTAAGCAAACTTTAAGAACTAAAACATTACATTTGAAAATTGAGACATTAAAGATAAAGTATTAAAAAATTTAGAGACCAAAAGAGATTAAATATGAAAGTTCACGAACTAAAATAATATTCAAATCAAAGAATAGTAGAAACAAATTTAAAGATGGGGGACAATCACGAGATCCTCCCCATGTTTTTTAGAGTAGCCCATTTCTTAAAATAATCCTTATTTGAACCTTAGAGTTTTCAAGTCTATCACCTACTATGATTAACATGTCAAGCATGATTTGACAATGACCAAAAACTAAGCCCTACAAGTAATATAATATAGTATGATATGGCCATCACTTTTAATTTTAAAACCTAAATAGCTCAAAGATTGCCTTATAATAAAAGGCTAAATCTCTCTCCAAAGCCTCAAACATTATCTCTTTTTTTGGCTCAAACAATATTTAAATTAAAAAGAAAAAAAGTTATCACTCAAAAGTAATAACAAAACATCCTTTTCATATCATGTTTCCATGAAAACTTTATATTATAATTTATGGAGCACATGCAATGGTGAGTTTAATATACATCTCTTTCAAAGGACTCTCCTTTTCAAGTTGGGTTATTTGCTTGGATTGGATGCTTTACCTTATAAACATGAAGATTTAATCATAATTAAGAATTGTAAGCATCTACCTTTATTTAATTTAATTGATAGCTTTTGAGATTATTATGTTGTTGTCATGATTAAATGGACAATTATGCAAGTTCTAAAATATCATACTTTTGATGTGACATCATGGTTTATTAATGTATACGTAACATTAAGTTGGAGGGTATGGAAGCTTTTGGAAAAAGAAAAAAAAAGGCAATATATATTTTCTTTTATGCATTATCATTTGTCATGTACAATCCGAAATAATTAATGTGAGGAATTGAATTGGTACGTTATATGAGGACTAAAATGAAATGAATTGCCAACTTGAACATAGCTTAACTAGTTATACATTATATTTTCAAACTAAAGGTCAGAAGTTTTAATTCTCACCTCTACATATTTTTACTCAAAAAAAAATAAAAATAAATAAATAAATGGATCAAAATGTCAAAAGTTGTAGCCAAACATAAGCATAGATAAATGGTTAAACATCTACATCTTTTCTTGAGGTTGGATGTTCAAATCCTCACCCTACATTTGTTGTACAACTTAAAAGTGCATTGTTTTTGGCAATATATTAGAAGAGCAATTGTACCATATCGAAAATGTACAAAAAAGTCATGGGCTCCAAGTACTATAAAAGGAGTCTATGACTTTGGTTTCAAATCATCCAAATTCGAAATACATTAAGTCTGGTATACTAACTCTAGTTAAGTGAGTGGTATAAAACTTTGAGAGAGCATTTCTTTGTAATTGGGATCGGAGAGATAATTCTGTGTGATTGTAATAATTTTTCACATAGTGGAGTTTCTTTTTATCTGTGGTTTTTTTCTCCAGTTTTGGAGTTTTTCCACGTAAGTTCTTGTGTTTCTTATTTTGTTGTTTTCTTTTAATTTCTCAGTTATTTTTCTACTTATTCTTGCAGTAGTAGTGAGAGATTTTTTTCCCAACAAGTGGTATCAAGTTTTAGGTTCATAGTTTCTTGAGTTTCTAAGTATGCTCTGCAGTTGTAGCACTGTCTGAACTTCCAAATCAGAAAAGATTTCTTGAAACGAGCTATAGCTGATATCGTGAATAGTGTTGGTTGTTCACTATTTATAGATTCGCTAGGAGTGAAAGCAAATATGTCAAGCTTTATGAGTCCAGTGAAGATTGACGTGGAGAAATTTTATGGAAGGATGAACTTTGGCTTATGGAAAGTGCAAGTCAAAAATGTGTTGATACAATTTGGGTTACACAAGGCTTTGAAAGGAAGACCGAGTGGTGGTGCTTCTGAAAAGTTAAGCGATGATGGTGGTCCAATGGAGTATAGTGGTAGTTCCAGCAGAGGTTCTAAGAAGTCTAGTATGAGTGATGAAGAATGAGATGAATTGGATTTGAGAACTAAAAGTGTAATCAAACTAAATTTGGCTAAGAATATTCTTGCAAATGTGCATGGAATTTCGACAGTTAAAGAGCTTTGAGAGAAGCTTGAAGCGATGTATCAGGCAAAGAGCATCTTAAATCGATTGTATTTGAAGGATCAATTTGACACGTTGTGAATGGAGGAAGGTACGAAAATCTCAAATCATCTAAGTGTTCTCATTGGCATGTCTCTGAGCTGGATCTGACCGAAATGAAGATAGAGGATGAGGATAAGGCACTCATACTTATCTTGTCACTTCTGCCTTCATATGAACACATGAAGCCAATTTTGATGTACAGGAAAGAACTTTAAATTTTGTTGAGGCTACTAGCAAAACTAGGAAACTTTAAATTTTGCTGAGGCTACTAGCAAACTTCTATCGAAAGAAAGAATGTTGAAGAGTGGTAGACGTACTTCACAAGAAGATTCAATACTGGTAGCTAGCAATTGGAAGAAGAAGAAAGACTTCGTGCAAAAGAAAGGTTGTTGGAAATGCAAACAATCTGGATACATGAAAAAGAATTGTCTTAATAGAGCAAGTTTGTCAAAGGGCTCTGGATCAGATGCTGACGTGGTCTCTGTCATCAAAGGAGATGGTGACTTTCTCTGAAGAAAGATAGAATTCATCCTCATGGTATGTCTGCTTTGCCATGATAGAGAGTGTGATATTAGCAGTTCCACAGGTTTACACACTGGCATTAGCTTAGCAGTTATGCAAGATGTGTGTGGTGGAAGTTATGTTGATGGTTGAAGAACTAATTTCGAGTAAGCCAAGTAGGTGGAAGTTGCACCATAAATTTCAGCAGGGTTTATCGACATGTGGTGAAGAAAAAAAGTCTTGAAAGGTGACATTCCAAGTGATCTACGTTTATGGTGAAGTACGTAGCTTATAATTCTCTGAGTTGAGGATTATGTTTTTCAGTGAAGACAATTGGTATAGCAGGAGTTGTGAATTCTTCAAATATCTTGTAAATGTGGAATTTGTAGGGTTTTTGGCAATATATTAGAAGAGCAATTGTCCCACATCGGAAATGTACAAGAAAGTCATGGGCTCCAATAACTATAAAAGGAGTTTATGACTTTGGTTTCAAATCATCCTAATTCAAAATACTTTAAGCCTGGTATACTAACTCTAGTTAAGTGAGTGGTATAAAACTTTGAGAGAATGTTTCTTTGTAATTGGAGTCAGAGAGAGAATTATGTGTGATTTTAATAATTTTTCACATAGTGGAGTTTCTTTCTGTCTGTGTTTTTTTTCTCCAGTTTTGGAGTTTTTCTATGTAAATTCTTGTGTTTCTTATTTTGTTGTTCTCTTTTAATTTCTCAATTATTTTTCTGTTTATTCCTGCAGTAGTAGTGTGAGGTTTTTTGTAACACCCTTCATTTTGAGACAGGACTAATCTTAATATTTTGGAGATTAATTTGGATTAATTAGAATTGTTGCTTGAAATCTATTTTAACCAAGTTAGATTTAAGTGGGTTAAATTAAGATAATTAAAGTTTAAAATTTTGGATAAAAGATTTATTAATTGAATCTTGAATTCACAATTTTGGGAATTTAATTTATCTTAGGATTTTGGTTAGTTTAAGTTTTAAAAGCCTAATTATTTTCTCCTTCAAGTGTTTCTCAAGACTTAATCCAAAATCTTCTTTTTGAGTTTAATTAGAGTTTCAAGTTTGAGAAAGGAAAGTAAATAGGAAAAGAAAAAAGAAAAGAGAAATAAGAAATAAGCAAACCCTATCTCTAACCCTTTCTCTCCCTTTCTCTTTCCCTCCTCTCTTTCGTGAGAACCATCACCAACCGCCTCCCCCGTCTTTTTTCCTCTCCGACAAGCACAAGACCAACAATGAACTCTGGTAGGCGCTACCTCCGGCGACAAGTGTGCGCGACGATGGCATGGGTGCGTGAGTAACGGTTGTCAGCACACTCTGGATGTGCTTGCAGGTCCATCTTCTGCTTCGGAAACGTCATGGCTGTACGTTCCCTCTCATCAGCGAGCTGCTGTTACAGATCAACACCCTCCTTCATTCTGGTGACTGTTACACAGCCACAAGCAACAACTTACCCACAACGCGTGGCTTGCAATTCAATGACAGCGGACACAGCTAGGCGACAACGTTTTTCCAACAACAACATGATTTTCGGCGTTGACCCATGAACAAACAACTCCAAACCTGCAATACCCACTTCGTTTTGAGTTAGATATGTGAAGCCCACACTTCGAATGACCTCAAATTTGATTACCTTTAGCCTGTAAAGGTTAGATCTCGAAGTTCAAACACATCTGAATACAAACTAGCAGGGCTTGAGCCTTTTTGGTAAGGTAAAGCGAGTAACGAATCGTTTTAATCACCTTCGAACTTGTTTATAGTGCTGGTAATTAGGTTCTAATGTTCGAAATCCTTATGTTTATAGTTTGAGACTAGTTTTGGGCTAATCGAACAAGCTTTAAGGACGGCGTTATGCAAAGATTTGTTGGTAACCCCTAATTTCCTTTTGGATTGATTAATGTCCTGTAAATTAAGTTTAGGATTAATTTGATTGAAGTCATCAACCTTAGAAATTGTTTCAGGTTAGTTAGAGGACTGTTAAGTGGAGCCAAATTGGTTTTGGTTGGCTATTAAGGTGAGTGACTTTACACAGACTGCTCAAAGTAAGTTGGAAACTGAATTTTAAAATGTTATGTTTTATATGAAAACAAATTTTTATTCGTATGATTTCCAAAAATATTCTTATGAATGTGATGCATGATTTATGATTTACGATGAATAATGTGAGAATGTTGCTTTATGTTACTCACTGAATGAAAACTGAAAATGCTTTGGGACCTCATGCATATATGTGTGTTTTCATGACAAAATGATTATGAAGGCTATGACAATTACCCTCATAGAATTATAGATTTACATCTAAATGAAAAAGAACCTGAAAAAGTTAATAGGAAAGGAACCTAAAAAGGTTGAATGAAAAATGTAAGGTTAGGTTGGGTTAATTGTCCACATTAAGCCGAAGAGAAAAGTTAAAGGTAAACGTTTCCACTATGAAAAGGTTTTAGGTCCCACTAGAGGAAAAGTTTTAAAACCATACCATATGTGTTTGCATATCCTAACTCTGGTAGTGGGGTCACTTACTGAGTATTTTATAATACTCACCCTTTTCAAAAAAAAAAAAATTTTAAGTAAAGGCAAGGACTTCCTAGGTGATTGAAAAGATAGTTTGCTGAAAAGAGCCATGGGTGATTTAGATGAGATATACTCATTTATATTGTTTTTGTCTAAAATGTTTTGTTAGTAGAGGATATGTAACGAAATTATTTCAATTGATTTAACGATTTATTTTATTTTATGTTTTGTAAAGATTTTTAAAGGGATCCCGAATAAAAGCTTTTGATTGCTTTAAGCAAAAACTTTTATTCCTTGTGTCTCTTATTAAAGTTTTTCAAAATATCATTAGCATGCAAGTAGTATCGTCCCTTGAAAGTCTAATAGGAAAAGTCGGGTCGTTTCATTTTTTCCCAACAAAAAGGAGCAAATAAAAAACTAAAATTAAAATTTATAATCCATTTGATAACATTTTTAATATTTTTTAAATCTTATTTATTTACTAAAAATTGTCTTTACTTGTGATTTATTTTTATAATGTCTGAAATAATGATAAAATTTTAAAACTGAAAAAACAGTTAAAAAAATTTAACAAAAAAGTTTGATATATCAAACTAGTGTTTTCTTTTTTTTAAAAAAAAAATTGTTAAATTATAAATTTCATCCATAAATTCTGTTTTTATTTAGTCAATGAACTTGGAAAAAAAATCAATTATTTTTTTGAAATTTCAATTTTTATTAACTTTGTTGATCAATTTAACATTTACACAACATATTGAGTATATATATATTTGACATATATTGAGTATATTTTAAAGATTATATGTGGTGTTATTGAAAATTGTCAGACAATAATTTTGAGTCATTAACTAACAGGAATTTGAGTTTAGAGCTTAGAGACAACTGGGTTTGCTACAGACTCAAACTTAGTCCTCCCATCACATTTTCATTACCATGTCACAATACATCATTTCTAATAAATACTATTGTTGTTGGCAAATTTTGGTTAGGAAATTTCTCATCTGACCTCCATGTAACAATGACGATGAATTTGTTTTTGGAGGGAACAATATGGCCTGCAAGACAAGAAAAACTTGGACACCGGTGTGGTATAGGCCACATAGGCTCCGATGCTTAAGTTAGAGAGAATTTAGGAGTTCTAAAAGAATTTTCCAATTGGATTGAGGACGAAGAATTAGCTTACTTCTCTCTCCTTAAGATAGAGTTTAAATACCTAATTCCTAAGATTTTTTTGGGGCTTTCCGCATTGAATTGAAGACAAAAGGACCGAGTTAAACTAGATCGAGAGTACACAGGCCAAGAGAGACCAAGGCAAGGCCAAAGGATGGGCCTTGCCATGTGGTCAACCTCGGCCTAGGCCGAGGTCGACCACAGGCTTGGGCTGAAGCCTAAGCCCGTTTCTTCTTCCACCACATCTTGACCTGGTTCTCGTTCGGTTTAAGTCCTATTTTGATTTTGTATTAGACTTATTTTCTCATTTAGTCCTTAATTGTAGTCCTTTTCGCAACCTGTTTTTGTGGTTCAATTTAATCCATAACAACTATCAACATACCAACGAAGTTAATGACATATATTGATAAGAATCAGGGTGTTCCACAAGTTCCAACCGGACCTATTACAAGATCCAAGGCTAAGAAGTTTCAACAAGCATTCATTTTTCATCTACAAAATTGGATAGGCTTCGCTCAACCTCAATTTCATTCTTATCACTTGGGATCGAATTGAAGGTCTTAATGAGTTGGGAGGAATTTAGGATTGCCTTATCATATATTTATCAGACACAAAATTCAAAGCACACCTGATCTAATTTAAACATTTTAAAATTAAAAAATTTCGGCCCCGTTAGATAATCATTTGATTTTTTTAATTTGTATTTGTTTTCTCACAATTTCTTAGAATGATTTTAATCTTTCTTAAATAAACATTTGAATTCTTAGTCAAATTCTAAAAACAAAAACAAGTTTTAAAAATTACTTTTTTTAGTTTTCAAATTTTATCCAAGGTTTTAAAAACACATATAAAAAATAGATAACAAAACAAAGAAACCTATGTACATAATAAAACAAAGAAACCTATAGGTGAGTAGTGTTTATAAGCTTAATTTTCAAAAACTAAAAACCAAAAATCAAATGATTATGAAACAGGGCCTTAAATAGACACAACGTTGAAGTTGAAGGACCAAATTTGTAATTAATATAACAATTTTTTTTCTGATTAAGTAAACAATTTTTAATAAAAATAAATTAAAATCATTATCAAACATCAACCCAATAATTTTATGTACGGTTGAAAAAGGATTTCATCACACATAACATTTGACAATATAGAGAGTTGTCATTTAGAATTTAGTTTGATAAACTATACATACACACGTGGATGCAATAATAAATATCATGAAGATTCGAGAAATGGATCTATATATGATTGATAGGTAGATTTGTAGGTGCTAAAAGGATCCATTAACATGCAGGAGTTTAAGATGTGACATTAATTAAATTATTCTAAGGTCTAAATGGAGTAGAGGATGTTCCCTATGATATGTTTACTTAATAAGCTGTAATGTCCAATGCCCTTTTATAGGCTCTCTCTATATATATAGGTTTCATATTTTGTCCATGAAGCCTTCCAAAACCTACATTTCAATCTTTTCATATTTTACTTTCATAGCTAGGTGTACTTAATAACAATTAACAAGTCCATTCTTGTTTCCCCTTTTCAAATTCAAATATATAATTGAAAGTGTTGTCGAAGTTTTGATTATTATTGGCAAAAATCATTTAATAGTATAAATATTAGCCTTTTACCACTAACACTCAAGTTGCGACGGTGAAGACAAAATGTCATGTCTTTTAAGCTTGTTTGGAGTACTGAGTGAATTATAATATAGTATGAGTTATAATGATTTGTGAAGTTAAATAACTCTGCACCCCAAACACAGACTATTATAATTAAAACTAAATAACTTTGCATCATAAACACATATTATATAACTTCAAAAACTATTATAATCCAGACTATTATAACTCACTTAACGCTCCAAAACACAGTCCCTTAAAGATATTAAATAATATGAGCCCAATTTAGTATGACACAAGTTGGTAAGATTAACTCATTAAAATTATAGGCATACAATTCATTTCAGGGAGGAATATTCTTAATTACAAAAGAAAGGTAAAAGCTCCAAATATAAAGCCAAGTGCTAATATACATTGAGCCAAAAGGTTGGTAAAGAAATAAACAACTATTATATAGTACATAATTATTGAAAACTAGACCATATATAAATATAAAGACTAATAACATTCGATCTTACTCCTGGGCTCATCATCATTTTTTGAAATTGTGTGTATTGCTAACATGAACTAAACTTGAATGTCAAGAAAATAATGCAATTTTTCAAAGTGAGAGCATATAATGAATGCATGTTGGTAATCATTAGATCATCAACCTTATATTCAAAACATAAATAACATAATATTCTTTATGAAATTAGAAAAGAAAAAAGAAACATGATATGACCCACAAAAATGGAGAAATGAGAATGCTATGATATTCTCCATTATTTTTTATTACCTAATTAATATTTTTTTTGTGTGAGTCTTAATTTATTCTCTTTAAAAAAACATATATAAATAAAAAAAGGGAAGGTGAGAGGAAGTTTGTGATTGCATGTGATATATAGCTGAAAGAGCAAGAAAAGTGAGTATGAACATAAAAGAAAGTATTGCACACAAGAATTTGATGAAAGTTTGGTTAAAGCAAAGTTCCCATTTAGTTCAAAGAAGCTGCCAATGTTAACCCATTTTTCTCTCTCTCGTTTTTTTTAGTTTAACAACATGTAAGAATGAAGATTCGAACTTATAATCTCTTAACCGATGATAAATGTTTTAACTAGTTGAACTATGTTCAATCAGATTCCAATTCTCTCTCTCATTTTTATTTTGTCTTTCGAAGTACGAGAACAAAGGATATTATCATAAGATAGCTGAGCTACATTTTTAATTCATCGGGATTATTTCTCTATTATTATTAATTTTAGTGAAAAAAAGTCAAAAGAATTAACATGCCAAATCTAAACCGTTGACTTACAAATGAAAGGATCATTTTGAAAATTTTACATTTTTCAAATCAAGATCACATGGATCTCATGTGTTAGTTAGACTCTCTTTTGTAGTGCTCTTTGCTTGTTCCATTGTAATATATTTTCAACTATTTCCATGTTGTGATTGTTTATATTTTTTTGAAAAATTTGCTTCAAATTGAACCAACAAATAATTAAAGAAGTATATATTTTTCACTATTTCTTTTTTTTTTTTTTTTAAAACACAGAGTATATTTTTCAGCCTAAATTCTAAGAAATGTTTCAATTTTGGTACTATTCAAATTTAGTGCAATGAGGTTTAATAAATGATTTAGAGTTCATAAATTTAATTAGACAAATTAAAAAATGTTGTGACTTTAATTACATAGACATATTTTATTGATTTTTTTCTCTATGAAATGAGGCCAAATATGCTAAGATATATATAGAATTAATAAATTTATTGTTTCATTTAAAATATTTTGTCTAAATTTTCATGAATATAAGTTTTAAAAAAATTCAAAGATTACAAAAAATAACTTTTTAAAAACTATGAACCGAAAGTATATATATATATATATATATATATATATATATCTCACTATCTTTTTCTAGTCAGATTTTTTGCCTTTAATTTTTATATACTTTGCTACAAAAAGAAAAAAAAAAAAAAAGGAAGAATAGTCATTAGTTGAACTAACATTATTATTGGAAGATATTTTTGCTCCACAAACAACAATTGAGTGATTGGTATTAAAAGGACTGATTATTTTAGATAAATATTGGTTTTGAATAAAAAGAAGTGATAGATTAATGAAAATCAGAAAGGTAAGATATCAAAATTATGATTGGGATTCTGGTGGGGGGTTGCCACCATGTGATGGAATCTCCTCATGTTCAAAATTTAAACACAAATTAAGCATTCTTACTTGTTTAAATATCTTGAGAGAGAGAAAAAAGAAAGAAAATAAAAGAAAGACATTTATTTTATTACAAGTTGGTCTAATATTTAATATTATGAATAAAAGCATTCATACTTTGTAATTTCTTGAGAGAGAGGCAAAAGAAGATACTTATTTTATTACCAAGTTGGTTTATATATAAATATATTAGCATTCATACCAAGAGAGGAAAAAAGAAGCACTTAACCTTTTCCACTTTGTTTCTTGAGAGAGAGATTTTTTTTTTTTTTAATGAAAAGAAAAATAGAAAAACAATTATAGAGTAAGTTGCTTTTTAGTCATAGGAAAAAGTTCATTTTTCTTCTATATACTTTGCTGACTAAGTAACTTTAACATTAAACTCTACTTTATAGATCAATTGACCAAAAATTTTAATAAATTGTCTTACCCTCAACTATGAATTTTTTTTTTTTCTGTGAAATTTTTTATGGTTAATTGAAGCTATTTTTCTAAGTATTTGTTCTTCTCTAATTGTGTTGATTTTTTTTTTTTACTTTTTAATTTTATGTTTAGATTTAGATATTTTCATAGTTGAGTTTGGATCTCTACGATTTAATTTTTGAATGTTTTATTAGTAAAATTTCAAGTGATTTATTGATTGGTTAATGGCCAATTTTTTAATATAGTTTTTCAAACTTAAAGTTTTAATTTCATGATATTAAAAATTGAAGCTTATATATGTGAGAGATTTTAGGTAAGCTTTATTTTAATCCTTAGATAAAGTGATATTTTTTAAGAAATATGTAATCTTTTAGCAAATAAGAACAAGGGCTTACATCATGATGCAAGAGGCAAAAAATAGCATAATTAAGTACTACTTTATTTTGATGATTATAGTGAGGAGGGAAAGGTAGATTGAGTTACTCTTGATAAATGTGATTTATTGGATGATAAAGGAGATTTATTGGAAATAATATATTATCTTGAGGGCTAGCTATGTTAGGAGGATAATAATATTGGGTGGTCTTATAAGAAGGTTAGCTTGATAAGGTTATTATAAGACTAGTTTTGGTGTGTGAAGAAAGGATATATATATGCTAAAGTTTTAAGAGGATACCTTTCACAAATTAAATTATTTTTTAAACACTTGTTTACATATCCTTCAAGCCAAGCTAGTGTTACCATTATTAATGAAGTCTTAAATAATGTCCAAACAAAGGTTTCTAGGGTTATTTTCATGCAACTTATGGAAACTTTCAAGACACAAATGGAAGTTTCTAAATAAAACAAATGTATTTTGCTTGGGCCATAGTTTTTTCTTTATTAGAAATATTGAAACAAAATGAAAAAAAAAAAGGTCAATCTTGAATTATCCAAATTTTATGGTGTGTCCTTTCAAGTGCTGCCTTTTTTTCCACTCAAAGTGAGTTTTTCTCCTTTTAAGTTTGTATGTAGAACTTACTTCATTGTTGGGAACATCTAATGTATTATTGTTTTACCTATCTTTTCAATGTTTTGGTGGTTTGTGTCATATTTGATAAGTCCATTTGTACTAGTTGTGGTGGGTGAGGATTCTTAATCATCAAAGTGTCTGAAACTTTAAACCCTATCTCTTCTTGTTGAGTAAATGAAAAAGTAAATGGGAAGAATGTCCAAGTAGTAGTGTTTAGGAAGAGATATATGTTGGTTTTAAAAGAAAATCTATGGTTTAAAAAAAAAAATCTATCTATGCATTATTTTTCTCAAAGACGTCCTACCAATAATTTCTTTTAGGTTAAATTACAAATTTAGTCTTTAAACTTTCATGTTTGTGTCTAATAGATTCTTAAACTTTAAAAAGTATCTAATAAGTCTTTGGCTTCAATTTTTGTGTCTAATAAGTACTTGACATATTAAAAAATGTTCTAATAGGTCCCTGAACTTTGAATTTTATGTTTAATAGAGCATTATACTTTCAATCATGTGCCCAATAAATTCATAAATTTTAAAAAAATGTCGAATGGGTGACAGATAATATTAGACACAAATTTGAAAGTTAAAAGACTTATTAGATATAAAATTAAATTTAGAGACTTATCATGAGTTTTTAAAGTTCAAAGATTGATTAGACACAAAATTGAAATTTCAAGACCTATTGAAACTTTTTAAAGTTAGAGGGACCAATTTGACACAAACTTGAAAGTTTAGAGACTAAACATGTAATTCAACTTTTTTTTTTTGAGTTCAACAATTGAGGGAGTAGAAGGTTGAACCATCGACCTTTGAAATAGTAATGAGTGTTTTTATCTCCACTAAGCTATGCTCGGATTGACGTGTAATTTAACCATTATTTTATACAAATTAATACATATATATCTACAAAAATTTTATGAAATAAAACCATCCATTCGATATTATTAATTGTAATGGAAACAAAGTAATTAAGGCAAAACCGCACACACTCAAATGATGAGATTTAAATATTGAAGACAAAGGTATTAATTAGATAGCGTTGCATTTTCAAAGGCTCTTCTCTCTTAACCATAAACGTCCCTTTTACTTGGGAGATTGTATTACATGTGTCTTTCTGCTCGACCAGTCCGTGAAGTTATTACATCAAAGTGTTTTTAATTAATTTCAACACTGTGGAAAAAATGAAAAAACCAAACCAAACTTTAAGATGCCTTGAATCTGAATGTTGTTAGGGAAATAAAAATAATTAAATAAAATTTAAAATTGTCAACTATTTTTGTTTGGTGGGTGATATGGACTTTTTTTTTGGTTCTTTCTGTTTATTTTAGAATTTGACTTTTTATCCTTTTTTGGTGCATATGTTAGGTTTAATTTCAATATATTGCATTTGCCAAACTGAAGATTATGATGTCTTCTTTTTTTTGAAAAAAAAGTTTATACCACAAATGTAAGAGTTAGGGATTCAAACATACGATCTTTCAAAAGAAGTAGATATCTTTTCTTTTTTTTCTTTTATTTAAAAAACCTATATCACAAATATGAGAGTAGGGATTCAAACATACGATCTTTTGAAAGAAGTCAAGGTTTAAATCCTAATTTTTTTTTTGTCCATGAATTTTAAGTTTATGTCATTTTATAGTCTTGTTGATGCGCAAATCTAGGCAAGAAAATCTCACCTGATCGACGTGGACGTGCTTCAATGGAAAAATAGCAAAAATTGCACACCGGTATGATGCTTGCAACACACACTTCGATGTGCAAGTTAGAGATGGAGAAAAAGTGTATAGAAAATTTAGAGTAAGAGAACTTAGTTTGGACTTACCGTTATTGTAGTTATCTTCTTCTACTTATCCTAGGGTTTTCGAATAGAGGTTAAATCGGGGTCCTAAGGGTCTCCCTGAGCTAGAGTCATGCTTAGAGCATACCTAGGAAGCATTTGTGCCTCCTCGACCTTGATCGAGAAGGCTATTCAAGCTTTTGATCCAAGGCTTAACTTGTTCAGGGCCTATTTGAGCCCTGGGCATGGTTGGTTAGGCTCGTGATTGGGTCCTCCCAGGTCCATTTTCACTTCCGACTCCTTCTAACCTCTCTTTTAGTTTTGGAGTGTTCGGTTAAGTTCGAATTCATCCATAACAAGTGTGTTAGCTTTCAAGTGTTAGTTTTGAACTCTCCATAGATAACTATTTTGGACTTTGCAGTCCATTTTTGTTCCATCCAATATAACCTACTCCAACTAGACGAAGTGACACATGATCATATATGACACATTGATACACATATTTTCAGTCTACATACATTTGTTAATAAACAATTGATAGTAGTATAATGGTAAGAATTAAAATAGTTTTTTTTTAGTTTACAAACTAAGATAGATATTTTAAAAGTTCAAGGACAAAAATAAAATAAATTAAAAAATTTCAGGACCAAAATAGAATTTAAACTTTATTAATTTATTTCTTAACTCTGTAAATCTTTTGAAAGTATTTTGGTATCCTATTTATTAGGAGTGTAATTAGGAATGTTCGCATGGCGGGATGGAGATAGTTTCCTCATCTCTATCCCAACCCCCATTTGATTTCTCGTACCTACAAAACTTAATGAGGAATTTTGCGGGAATCGAGGTGGAAATTTCTTGCGGCGAATTCATAGAGGTCGAGTTCTCGTGGAGAATTATTTCCTATTTAATTTTTTAAAAATTTCAATTAGAAGCTTTTTTAAAGAATTTTTCAATTAAATAGTTAATTCCTCACTAGGAATCCTCATTTAAATGACTAATTTCTCTGGGAGAATTTCCATTTAAAGAGAAGATTCTTAAACCTTAGGTATAATAGAAATAAAATAATATTTCGTATCAAATTAATTAATTATCCATATACATAAGATTTTAAAATGATTCAATATCAATGTGTCCATACAATATCTCACAAGTCATTAAACAATAAAACCTTAAATTTAAATATTATAATTCATAATCATAAATGATTCAAACATAATAATGATATATATATAAGTAAACGAGAATGGTTGGGGAATAGGGTAAAGTCGAGGTCGGAGACGAGGATGGAGAATATATTCCTTGTCCCTATGTCTATCCTCGTCCCTGTCCCCGTCCCCAATTAGGTAACGAAGAATTTTTCTCCATTCACTCCCAGTTCCCTACTCGTTCGGGGTGGGTCCCCTAGAACATCCTAGCTAAGTGAAATTGAAGCAATGTGACTTGTTAGTGAAAAGAAAAAGATTTTTTTGCAGTTAAAATATTGAGCTAAATTGACAATTTTAATCATTTAAAATTAGGGTATTAAAATTTGACCACATATTGGTATTTCCATTAACATTTTCACATTTCTATGGATTCAATATTGACATAAGGGTGAATCGACATTTCAATATATTGTAAAAAAAAAATTTAAAAAGTTTTTAAAAAATGTCAACAAAATATCACTAGTATTAATAATATAAAATTTTAACTTATTTAACAAAGTGCTTAATGCTTATTTATTAATATAGTAATTTTTTTATATAAATTTCTTGATTTTTATGATTTTTTAGAAATATCTATTGACGTCAATATTTTATTGGTATCCTATCGACATTTTCATGAAATTGAAACTTCGACATTTTTGTTGACATCAATATTTGAAAATCTTGTTCAAAATCAAATATAAAAATATTAATGATATATTGACTCAAATGTGTTGGGAGTTCTAAGGGTTGCAAGTTTTAAATTTTTTTACACAAGAAATTAAAAATTAATTGTAAAGAAATAAAAAAAAAAGTTTAACTAAGATAGATAAACACTAAATTTATATATATTTACTCTAGAGTTGTTTCAATCTATAATGAAAATGGAAATCACATCGAAAAAGTAATTGAGAAATTTCAGACGAAGTCTTCAAATAGTGAAAAACTATCCGTCACATTATAGCGGTCTCACTCAATAATTTCTTCTTTTCTCTCCATGAAGTCCTAAAATTAGATAAGTTAATTATATCTTAAAATAGGGTAAAATAGACGAATTTGCATAACTCGAAGTCGTAGCACAGGGACCTTTTCTTTTGTGCTATAACTTGAATTCTTAATGCCACAACATCCATCTATCGGGTTGCATATTTCTTCAATCGTAAATTTAATATTGTGGGACACTAAATTTGTAGGATTTTCTTTTGAGTTTGATGGATTCTCTCTTTTGTACTTTTCATGATTAACTCCCACAAAGCTAAATACAATGAACGAAAATTGACTTTGAATTGAAATTTGATTCCATATCCAAAATCCAACCTTTGACTATTCTATAATTGCCAAGACCAATTGATTTCAATCATTATAGTTAGGGAAATTGTAATGGATAGCAAAAACTACTAAAATATTTATAAATCTAGCAATAGTTTTTGAGATTTACAAATATAGCAAAAAAATTTAAATCTGATTTTCGTATTTTTCATTATTCTAATTTTACCTACATTCGTGTATCAACTAGATATCAGTAGTATATCAATATACTTTATATTTGATATATCGATAGTATATTTGATATGTTTTTTGTTTTTTGTTTCAAAATGTTTTTTTTATTATACTATGTATAAGTTTATACCATGCTTATTAGGTACATCAAGAATTTAATATCAGTGAAAAGTTAGACCTAAAATAAACTATATTTATTTCACTGATATACTTCATTTTAAGTATATCTGGTATACTGAATATGAATTACTGATATATTGTTGATATACTTCATATTAGGAATATCATTTTATTGATATACTTAAATAAACTACGCTGGTAGTATATCACTGATACACTTCATTTTAGACTAAATTATATAAAAAAATACCCTTGAACTTTCAAAAGTTGCAATAATACCCTTGAACTTTCATATACGTTTCAAAATTACCCTTTGAGTACAAAAACCATTAGAATGTTACACGAAAAGTCAACATATTTGCGTGATGTTTTTTCACACGATACTTAACTTAGGCAAGCATCCTAGTCGCCACTACGTTGCTCCACGTCATCACCTCATTGACTTTTCGTCCAACATTATAAAGAATTTCTACTCCAAGGACAATTTTGAAACATTTATGAAAATTCAAAGATATTATTGCAACTTTTAAAAGTTTAGGAGTATTTTTTAAATAAAGGACAAAGTTCAGGGTTTTTTTATTTATAATTTAACGTTCATTTTATGTATATATCTGATATATTAATCAATATGAATTACTAAATTAATATACCTAAATAAAGTATATCGTTAGTATAACATTGATAGACTTCATTTTAGGTATACTTGATATACGGAATATGAATTACTGATATACTCTTGGTATACTTTATATTAGAAATATCATTTCATTTATATACCTAAATAAAGTAGATCAATAGTATATCACTGATATACTTCATCTACTAATCTACTTTATTTTAGATATACATGATATACTGAATATGAATTATCGATATATTGTTTATACAATTCATATTAGGAATGTAATTTCATTGATATAACTAAATAAAATATATCAATAGTATATCACTGATATACTTCATTTAGGTATATCTGACATACTGAAAATGAATTACTAATATACTGTTGATATACTTCATATTAGAAATGTCATTTCATTGATATACCTAAATAAATTATATAAGTAGTATATCATTGATATACATTTTAGGTTTATCTGATATACTAAATATGAATTACTGATATACTCTTGATATGCTTCATATTAGGTATTTCTGATATGGTATACTTCATATTAGAAATGACATTTAATTGATATGCCTAAATAAAGTATATCAGAAGTATATCACTGATAACTCTTAAATTAAGAGTTATATGCTAGTATTTCCGAGCTAAATTGTCGATTTTTATCTCATTATGTTTTAGAAAACTCCAAGCTTTGATGTATTTTGCTCTATGATTAATTTTGATATAGTAATATTATTATTAGAGCAAAATTATCTTAATTAAGGTGCTTTATGTGATTAATTCAGGTTTGATTAAGGAGAATTCCAGAAGCCAAGAGCAGCAGTTTTACAACTGTTTGCTGGAGCAAACTTTGCGATTCAGGCTTATACGAATTTCGCATGTGGGAATTGTGATTCATTAAATGAGTTGGCAGCTGTTAGTCTAATCAGCGTGTTTTCAACCATTATGAGCCTTCCACGTCACCAGTCTTGTCTAATCAGCCCTTGTTTTCATAAAGAAGGGAATATATATGTGGGCAGCCATTTTCTTGGGGGAGAAGAAGCTGGAAATCCCGAAATAACAGAGAGAGAGAGAGAAGGAGGCGGAGAGCTCCGATTCCCGAGAGGCCATCAACGGAAGTTTACCCAAAAAGGAAGGTTTCTCCAGGGGATCAACGCCGATGCTGAGTCAAATGTTTTGGGGCAGCTTTCTGATTTCTTCTGCTACATTTTCTGCTTTTGTTTAGTTTATTTTCTGCATTATTTTCATTATGTTTACATTTCGACTTTTCTACTGTTGTTTTTACATTATGAACTAATCACCATAAGGTGAGGATTAGAGGATGATTGCTTTTGATTAATGTTATAGAGGATTATATTTCATTTCCATCGATTTGGTTTTTAAGAGGGCTTATTCATAGTTCATGTCCGTTTGGCCAGCCGATGTGAGCAGTGTCCCTTTGATTTATGGGAAGAATAGGAGGGGCTGAGAACTTAAAAACCACGTTAGCCCCTTGTTAGGGTTAGTAGCTAGCTAAGTAAGTAGGTTAGGGATAATCACTTGCCTAACGCACACAAAATACAGAGGGTTCAATGTGCTGAAGTAATGTAAATGAAACAGTATACTTAGGTGATTCGGGAGAATACCGTAAAATCTGTAGTGGGTCGAATGGAATGAATATGTACTCAATTCGTAACTTAATTAAAGCATAATTTACCTCTAATTCGAGCCTTGTTTTAGCTAAAAGTATCCAACCCAATTTTTATTTGTTCTTTTACGATTCCTCTGTTTTCCCTGCTTTAGCATTAATCTTGTTTCAGCAATAGTGACTTATTTTATTTCATTTCCTTGACAAATTTGAATGGTTACAATTTGAGTTACTAGGAATTGATTTAGTAAATAGAAGAATTAATAGTCCCTGTGGATTCGATAATTTACTTACCGCCTGCTACAAAAGTATGTGTATACTTGCGCATAGACAACATAATATTGCATAATTATTCACATCACTTTAGCAAGTCATCAATCACTGATATACTTCATTCTAGGTATATCAACAGTATATCGTTGGTATACTCGAGAATAAACTGAGGGTTATTTTAGACTTTTCTCAAGTTTCGTTTGGGCTGGGCCAATTTTTTTGCTATATGTGCAAATTGAAAAAAGGAGTGACACGCCTGCAATTGGGCTCTTTTTTTTTTTGCCATCCTTGCAACGGGCCCTTATAGTTAATTCACTCATTATGGCAATGCTTAATTATATTAAATAACATTATTATATCGAAAAATTAACAAACATTCCTTTCATTATTTTTATTTTAAAAAATGATGGCATTATCATTATTTGACTTTTACCTTTGTTTATGTATATAAATCCCATGAGAGTTGACCAAATATCAAAGATAAAATGCAATCTCTAAAACTCAAATTTTTTTACTTAAAATTATATAAACAATTCTAACTTGATTCATCTAAAATATAAAGTGGGTGTTTGTTTCATGGGTTTAGACTTGTTAACTTTGTAGTTAATAAATTATGGACTTATTTATTCTAGGATGCAAGTTTGCTAATATCACTACATAAACTCATGTCTTACAAAATTCACTTCCTAAAATTTATAACAATAAGCCCATAAATGTTACACAAACTTAAGTTATATATGAACTCAAGATGATGTAATCCACTTTTTATATTAGATACTAATTACTAATTTTTACATATCATAAACACACAAACCTAAATTTTTTATAATTCATTATTGTGTATAGTTCAAACGCTCAAAAATTCAATTCCAAATTTATTAAATTGGTGGGTCAAGAAGTTTTTATTTAAAACAAAAATAAAAATCAAAAGTTATTAAATACTTGAATTTTAATTAACCAAAAACCAAGAAAAGAAAAGAAAAAAGAGAGGAAAAAGTAATAAAACACAATGAAATAAGAATGTGTTTGTGATGATTGGGTGTGTTTGCCTTTATAACATAATATTTGATTAGTTGTGTGAATTTGTCTCTCAACCTTATAGGCTAAAAGTTATTAATCTCAAAAATTAAGCGTGATTTGTTTTAAAACCTTTGATTATCTTTTCTACAAATATTGACCACTTTTATCATCTCTTCCAATTTGTTTTTACTATTTTGTGTGGGATTTTACTATTTTTTTCTTCCACAAATATAGATTAAATTTGTTTGCACATAATGAAACTTTTTTTTCTTCAGTTAAATCCTACTTTTTGTCTCAAACTTTATTTACTTGCGTCAATTCTATATTTATACTTTTACAATTTTCATTTTAATCTATGTACCTTAATCAAACTGGTCATTGTGATTAGTAAATTGATTTGATTGTGATGAAAAATTTGTTGTCAACAAGAAATTAGAAAGTTTACATGTCAATATGATGAATAGTAATGGGAGCATATATAGCTAAAAGAAGTTAACGAGTCTAGATTACTTTTTTGTCAAAGTTGATATTGTTCATTAATGACATTAACTTTTAATTGATAAGACTTGATCAAAATATGTGGAATCAAATGAAAATTTCAAAAGTATGAGATAAAACTATATATCACATATGAAATATATAATTTAACCCACTTCTTTTTTTGTAAATTAGATTTCTACCTTTTAATAAATTTGTTGACCAAATATTCCTTTTCCTCCAATTTGGTTGATCTTTCAAATTACAATTGAATTTATAACAACAGATTATAGTCATTCTAAAAAACAAAAAAAAAAAAAATGATTATAGTTATGTGTTTTTAAAATTTAAATGTTTTGGACTCCATTTTATTACTATTCTTTTAAGAACTCTTCTCAATGTTCCTCATATGTTGTGTGCTTAAAAAGTACATCTAAATATACTATTTTTTTAAGATGAAACTTGAACCATGAAAATCAAGAAAGTCAATGCAAAAGTTAGGAGATTCGTTTTATTATGTATAATGTGTTTTTGAATTCATGCAATTATACAATTATGAGAAGAAATTTATTGGTGTTGATGAACATGTCTAATTAAGATCAAAACATGATATGATTAACTTTCAATTACACAGTATAATTTTAAGATTACAATATATATCTATATATATTAAATAACTTTGGGTCAAATATACTTTTAGTTTTTAAAGCATGGCCAGGTAAAATGTTATTTTATTGAGACTATAATTGGTTTCTTTCTTAACTCTTATGCTGCAAACTCCTGACATTCTTTGATGATTCATGTTCACAATTAGCTCCCCTTATTTAAGATACAGCAATATAGTGTGTTGAACAATCATTCATGTAGCTCATAATCTTCAATTAAAGCACATTCTAAAAATATTTCTATATATGACAATTAAAAAAAACAAAATATATTACTCTATCTAAAAAAAAAAACTCTTTAGAGTTAACAAGTAAAATTTAAGGGCAACAAGTCTATCAAGGTGCCTTTGTCTTAAGTACACATAAAACTGAAGGCAATGAGGCTGACAGTTTGTCTTTGTCTTCACCTTTCAGATTTTAAATAGAAGACCACTTTCTTGAAAAGATTCTATTAATCAATCAATTATCAAGGCAGCCATATTAAGCCCATATAGATAAGGAAAATAATACACATTCATCACCTCAAAGCACTACTTACCATCTATGGACTCAAGCAACCATGAAAGAGAGGAGAAAATAGACAAAATATAAATGATAAAGACAGGAAAGTCCTTGAAAAGATTTTACCATAAAAGATGTTAAAAATAGTAGAACAATATAAATTAAGGCACTCGAGAAAGAAAAAAAAAAGTAATAATGCCAATAAAATAGCTTTTTTTTATTTTATTTTTATAAAGGTAATTTACTGCAAAAAGAAAACCTCACAGCTCAAGGGTCAAGATATAAAGAAACTAGATCACAAACAATAACAGAAGAACACAACCAAAATAAAGAAGCACAAAAAACATAAAAAGACCAAAACTTGTGTTCGTGATTGTTTTTAGTAAAATGAGGTTGGCAATTAGGGTTGATTTTTTTGGTTCTTGTTTCAATTTGCTAATATTATTTTTCCTTCCCAATTTAGTTTTTCTAAAAGGGGGGAGATTTTATCTCTATTTGAAAGGACCTAATTATCAATTTGTTTCATTTTTCTCGTTGGAATAATAATGTCTATTTTACATTTATTTATTTTAATTGCATAAGCGATCCATAAAATAGCTAAACATGTATGGTTGTCAAAGACATGCAGAAATATGAAAATAAATGAACACACAACATTTTTAACGTGGTTCGGTTTCCCAACCTACTCCACAAGGCCACACCCAGAGATTAGATTATCAAAGGATTAGTACACAATACAAATTGTCTTATGCATAAAATTAAAAGAACTCCCTTCTTGGATTTTATGCCGCAATCTTGCTCCCTTTGATGATCCACGTTCACAAGCTCCCCTTGTGAAATGTGTAGTGTGTTCAACAACCGTTCAAATAGCTTGCAATCTCCAATTAAAGCACGTTCTCAATAATTCAATATGTAACACAAAAAACCACAAAAAAGATAACTCTTCAAGAGTTAACTAGAATTGTTACAAGGTTTTTTCCCTCTCCATCAACTTTAGCAAAATTCAAATTTAAAACAAAAATCACTCAATCAAATATGGGAAAGATCTCATTAGTCAATCAAATAACAAGGCAACTATTGATATAAGGAAAGATATACTCAATCACATCTTTAAAAATATCAATAACCATATATAATAAAATCACCTTACCATTTATTTGGTCATTCTACCATAAAAGAGAAGATATTCAAAATGTTGGAATATAAAATAAATGCAATAGTCAATAAGAAGATTTTCCCATTAATATGGTGCTCATAATTAAAAGATATTAATTAGAGCATTTTAAAATGAAACAAAAATGATATCAATGGATTAAAAATAAAGAGAGAATAAAAGATATTTAGACAAACCAAAAATAATGTCAAATGATTAAACCTTTCACTATTGTTTTGTACAATTGTAAGGGGGAGAAACTCTTTTGTAGCTAATGTAAAAGAAATAAATAAATAAATAAAAAGGCCAAATGAGGAGATTGAACAGGTTATTTTATTACTTTTTGTTTCTTTATCCAAGTTTATTTAATTTTGATTATTGAAGTTTAAAAAATTCTATGTTAGTTGTTGTCATTTAAATTAGGAGCGGGTCTAGAGCTAAAGCTTTGGAGTGGCCGGACATAAACCACATTTTAATATTTGTTCCATTGGATCTTAAACTTACCAACGATTTATTTTAGCTCCTAAACTTTTAAAAAAAAAATAATTATTTTGGTCTTGAATATTTAAAATGTCTAATTTAATCTCTAAACTTTTAAAAAATAATCATTTTGATTTTTATAATGGTTGTTCTACAAACTAAACTCCACCCACCCAATACTTGCTTATTAGCCAACTTATGCATTTTTAATATGTTCCTATGTCACTACATGAATTATTATGCACATATATCTAAAGTTACGTTATTTATCTGTTATCTGACAAAATAATTATGGAACAAAATGGTTATTTTTTAAAAAAAAGTTGAAGATTAAAAAATATATTTTGAGAGTTTAAAGACAAAAAAGGAATAAGTCTAAAAATAAATATTTTGAATGTTGATGGATTAAAATGAAATAATTCTAAAAGTTACAGACTATTTTAAACTTAATTAATTATCATAAAATAAAATAAAAACTAGAAAGAATTTAAAAATTAAAAGAAGAGTCAAAGGTAATGTTATGGATAATTTTGAACCAAAAGATTAAGCTCAATTATAAGAAAATGAGAAAACAAGAGTTGGACCAATACAAAACCAGCCTAGCAATGAACGAACTTAGGATTTCACGAGAGGCGGAGCTAGAAAAAAAAGGAGAAGAAAGAAGCCCAATTCCTCTCCTCAAAGGAGGTATGCGTGTCATGCACACCTCTGGTCCATGGCATCTTCGATTTGGCCCAGTTCGGTCTTCTCCTAACCTAATTTGTAAAGGAGATGGGAAAATCCTAGGTTTCTCCATATAAATTCTATTTTACAACCTTATGAAGCTCTTCCTCATACGATTCTAAACCCTTGCTACACAAAATTCTCTGATCTAACTTAAGTATCGGAGCCTGTGTGGCAAGTACCACACCAGTGTGTAGCTCTTTGTGTTTTGCAGGTCACGTTTTCTCTCCAAAATACAAATTTACTATTGTTGTCACATGAAGATTAGGTGAAATTTTTTCTGTTTGGATTTTGGTAACAACAAGGTCAGGTGAAAGGTTTTTTTTCTGTTTGAATTTTGGGAACAACAAGTAAGAATGAAGTAAAAAACTTTATTACAAAAAAAAAAAAAAAAAAGTAGACAAAGGCATGATATATTTCAAAGAAGAAAAGGCCTAAACTTATTTTTTTAAAAAAATATATTCAAATTTTGGGGGGCCATGGCCCTCTTGTCTTAATGTAGGTCCACCACTAATTCAAATTATGAAACGTTGTCCTTATAATATGTAACAAAGAAAATGACATGACTTTGTTTTCTAGTTTCTAATACCTACAATTATGAAGGTTTTATATTGTCATATCCATGTTATGAATTATTAATTACAAATGAATGCTAATTAACATTTGGAACAAATTTTCTCTTTTTTTTTTTTCGCTAATTTCTAATTTAACTCGTAAATAAGTCGTGAATTTCAAATTTGTTAAAATTGAAAAACTAAAATATAATTTTTTTCTCCAACTTTTGACAAAATTAAAAAAAGAAGGTAAGCATAGGTGATTAGATAATTTGTCCATATACTTTTAGAATTGTAGCTACTTAGTCTATAAGCTTTGAAAATTTTCAATTTTATAACTAGACTTTGAATTATGTTTATCTTTAATCTCTAATATTAACACTAATTGTAATTGCTAAGAAGATCTACTCATTTTTTGAAATTTTTGATGAGGTGATGTGATTTGGTTGCTAGTTTAACAATTTTGAGAGATTAACTAGGCAAGTAATTACTCCACTAAGTTTCTTGCTTAATCAGTCTCTCAAATCTTAATGATTCAATGTTATACCAAATAGAAAACTCAACCATAGGAACCATCTCAACCTATTTTTGAAAACATTAAATTTAAATGATAAGTTGTAAAAACTTAATAACCAATAAACACAAAAATGAAATTTCAAGAATAAAAAACATAATTCATTGAAGTTAATAAATCCAATCTAATTCTATCATATACTTATTCATTTCTAATCCAACCCAACTTAGTTATTTACTTATTCATTTTTAATCCATCAAATTAGTTGCATGTCAAATCACATTAGATCATCTAAATTTTGAGAAATTAAGTACCACGTCAGCATTCCATCAACTTTCCATCAACTGAGACTTTTTTTTAAAGAGTTCAACAACACGTGGGGTGAAGGCCCACTTGAAGTAGCTTGAAACCCTTGTTGCATAAATGAAGCATAACTTGTCTTTGATCAAGCATGAGTTGCACTTGAGTTCATTAAATGCATCTTGAATTCGTCATAAATGAAGTTTGACTATATTTAATTCAACTTCATTTTGAAGTTTTTCTTTATTCTTGAATGGCATGGTAGGATTCATATCACGAGGACCGATATGCTCAGGTTGGCCCATCAACTAGAAATAAGATCGAGACTAATACAAACGTAGTTCAAAGTCTAAGAACATAATTTTAGACTAAAATCTCGCACATTATATAATAATTAAAAGAAAAAAAAAAGAAAAAAAAAATGGAAAGCCCAAATAAATGTCCCACCGGAATCCCGTTGGGGAAAAGTGAAAGGGGGGCCCAACAATGTACCTCTTCTTTTGACAACAAAGAGCCGTTGCCAAAGCCACCAAATGCCTCATTCCAAGATTTTCTAAAAGGACACATTTTCTTTTCTTTTCTTTTTTTTCTTTTTTCTTCCTCTTCTACTTCTTCTTTTTTTTTTTTTTTCCCTAATGGGAAAAATAATAATAATGCTCATATTTTCATTGCCATGCTTCTGTTAGTGTCCGAGGGAACATTTTAGAAAAAAGAGTATTCTCTCTCATGCCAAATCCCTTGGATTTAATTAGTCTTCAATTATTATTTCCCTCAATTTTGTAAAATATACAACTTTTTTAATAATATAGAACATATTCTTCTATTTTTTCACAAAAAAGTATTAAAAAAAAAAACAACTTCATTATTTTTAATAGGCTTTGAATTTCATTTTGGTATGTGAACATTTAAGTTTGCTCCACTTTTATCCTTAAAAAAAAAAAAAAAAAACTCTATTTTAGTTCTTGAACTTTAAAAAAAAAAAACAACAATTTTGGTTTTAAATTTTCGAAATGTCTTTTTAATCTACTTTTTAAAAAGTAGGGAAAAATCTATTTTGACCCTAAAGTTGCCAAGTTTTATCAATTTTAATTCACCCTAAACTTTCAATTTCATCAAATTGCACTTCAAACTTAGATAAGTATTTAACTTCAAACTTTAAAAAATTTTGCAATTTTAACTCTTTAATAAGTTCTCACTCCAAATATCGTTAAAAAAAGTTTTTTCTTATGTGTTCAATAAATTATATAACAGTCTGTATGATATAAAATTGATAAAATTTTAGACAAATAACGATTTTAGAGCTTTTTTTTTATTAAAATTTATAAATTTTGGCAAAGTTATTTAATGATTAATTTGTGTATTGATCAAGCTTATTTTTGTGCAAAACTTTATTTTAATAAAATTAATGGGTTTATGACGATTTATAAGTTATTTTTTTGTTAAAATTATTGGATGAATTGGCGGAATTTGAATCGAGGGTAAAAATTGCAACACTTATTTAAGTTTATAGTCCAATTTGATGAAATTAAAAGTTTACGGTTCAAATTGATACAACTTCACAACTTTAGGGTCAAATTTAAGTTTTTTCCTAAAAAATAATAATTTGGTCATCGCTATTCTTTTGTGACATAATATTTACCTACCTTAAAACCATTTCAAACAACTTATGTGGCTCCCTATACATGCTCATTTCAACATAAGTTTATTTAAAACTACATTATCTATCTTATTAATCAAGAAAAATAATCATGAGAATAAAATTGGTTATTTTTTAAAAGTTAATAGACATTTTCAGAGTTTAAAGATGACAATAGAATGAACTTTAAAAAACATTTTGAAAATTTAGGGACGAAAAATACAATTTGAATATTTGTTTTACAATTATTGAATAACATAATCTAGTTTTCGAAATGTACAGTCTATGGTTAATATATCAAATCACTATATATGTTGTATTAATTTAATTATTTATGGTCAACCTAAGTATCGCCTAACTGAATATATACCCTCGACTAAGAGGTCAGAGCTTTGAATTCATCCACTCGTTGAATTGAAAAATACATATTTATTTATTTATGTGAATATTAACATCTAAAAATAGTTCATTGAACTTTGTTAATGAAGCTTGATTTATGATGTCATGTTTTGTTTGTTATGGTGCTACAATTATTCAATAATTATCGAAAAATAAATATTAAAAGTTGTACTAGTAAAATAGTACCACATTTGGCTATTTTATATAATTATAATATTATAAAATATGCTCTTTATTATTATCTATTAAGAGTACGTTTAATAATTTTAAGTTCCAAAAACTTAGACATTTCATGTCAATTATCACCATATATTTGAACAATTCTATTAATTTTATTTTTTGAAAAATATAATATTAAAAACTAGCTAGATTACCATGATGCAAGTTTGAGCTCACCTACAAATTAGGTAATTTTGGTCTTGTGTGATTTGTTGTGTACAACAATATTCCTTTCATCCCATACAACTCCAATATTGAATGAACTCTAATAAAAAAAAATTGTAATCTAAACAGTAAAGGAAACTCAAATATAGAGGTCCACTCAAATTTAGATATTTGAATTCACCCACTCAAATATGAGATAACTCCTTAATGTGCTATAGGTCTACCCAATATCAAATGACAAGTTAGCTACAATCATAACAATTCAAATTTAGATATTTTTGTATTCACCTACTCAAATATATGAGATAGGTACTCCTTGATACACTATAGGCCTACTAATGTCAAATGGCAAGTTTAGCTAGGGTCATAACATTTTTTAATGTTTGTATTTACCCACCCAAATTTAGATGTTTGCAGCTATACCTACTCAAACATGAGATAGCTAGGGTACTCCTTGATACACTATAGGGTCAACCAATATCAAATGACAAGTTAGCTAGACTCATTCAAAATTGTTTATCTTCATCTCCTATGATGAAAGTACCATGTAATAAGGGAGCTCTCTATAACTCAATAATTCCAATCTTGATAAAATTGTGTCGTAAGAGGGTTGAGTAGAGATTCAAACCTCTAAACTTTAGGAGAGATTTATAGTGCATGTCTTAACCAATTGAGTTATGATCAAATTTGTATATTAGATTTAATTATATTTCTACATTGATTTTTTTTTGTTTATACTCGTAATTTTTGCAGGGATAAATATAGAGTTTAAATCATGCCATTTGGTCCTTGAACTTTTATATATAGTTTTTGTTTTAGTACATAAACTTTCAAATATTATATTTTAGCCCTTAACTTTTTGATGTTCTATATTTTAATTCCTAAATTGACATAAAAAGTTATCATAATCATTAGTTAATTTTTTTTCAAGAACTTTCATATATAGTTTTTTGGCATAAAAAGTAGCTTCAAATACTTGTTCATGTAAATAGCTTATGACCCAGTTTGATAACCATTTTGGTTTTTGAAAATTAAGTTTGTTTTCCGTGATTTTTCTATAATGGTTTTCATCTTTCTTAATTAAACATTTGAATTCTTAGTCATATTCCAAAAGTAAAAACAAGTTTTTAAAAATTATTTTTTTTAGTTTTCAAAATTTGGCTTGGTTTTTTAAAACATTGGTAGATAGTAGATAACAAAACAAATAAATTTATAAGTAGAAGTAATGTTTATAAGCTTAATTTTCCAAAACAAAAAACTAATTAGTTATCAAACGAGGCCCTAGCAATTAAAGTTACTCTTATTTTATTTTTTTATTTGAAAACAATACAAGCTCTATTACAAGCCTTATTTTTATTTTCATTATAGAAAAATGATGAGCAAATAAGTACAATTTTCTAAAACCAAAAATTAAAAAAAAAAAAAAAACTAACAAACAAACAAAAACCAAATGGTTATTCAAGAGAGCCATAATTATTAGCCTTGGGTTTTAAGTGATACAACCCCAAAGTTTAAAAGTATAAATTAATTTTTTTTTCTTAGAAGAAATAGAAGAAAGAGAAAAACATTAATACATGAGACTAATATTTTTTTCATAAATAAATTATAAATAGATTTTTGTTTGCATATTATGTTGATATAATTATAATCTATATTTTTTTCTCAACACCGTGTAGAAGTGGGGATTCAAACCTCATACCTTTTACTCAGAGATAAAACGTTTAACTAGTTGAGCTATACTTAAATTGACTATAATATAATCTATATTAATTAAGTAAACCTCAACAAGAAGGCTAAAAGGTTGTGGAAATAAACAAATAAAAAAACGTAAGTAAAGGGAGTTTTTGCGATAAAAAACATATCTAACCTAAATAATAAAAAAATTGTCATATAATAAAATATTTTGTATAAATTGCACAAATGTAAAAATTTATACGTCATTAATGTATACTAGTGAATGAAGTATATCAGTGATATATCAATTATATAAAAATGGTGATTTACTTTATATGATATAGATCATAATGTACTTTATTAATGATATAAAAAAATGGTATATCTTAATATAAAATAAAAGAAAATTGTCATACTTGCAAAATTCTTTTTCTTTTTTAAACAAATTTGAGAATATGGAAATTACCACCACCCATTATAATTTTTCTTTTTTTCTTCTTCTTTTATTTATTTATTTTATTTTTTGGACACACCATTATAATTTTTCCTAAATAAATTAACTAACGAAACATACTAGACACATAATCAGTACAGCCTATAATTAATTAAATAAATAAATATATGAAAAAAGTAGTTTTTTTTTTTAAAAGGAAAAAATAAAATAAAATCTGAAGAGGGCCCTAGTTCGAAAGCATGCTATATAAATAACCACAAAACCACTTTTGCAAATCAAAACTTCTCTCTTCTCTTCCACTCCCAAAAAGCACTTATCAGTCTTCTTCTTCTTCCTCTCTCTCTCTCTCTCTCACACAGTCCCTTAGCCGAAAGGACCTTTAGCCATTACCAATAAATCACATTCTCACACTCTTTGTTCTACAATGGTCGACGTCGACCGGAGAATGACTGGTCTCAACCCGGCCCACCTCGCCGGCCTCCGCCGTCTCTCCGCCCGCGCCGCCGCCACCTCCACCGCCTCCTCCGCCCCCCTCCGCAACGGCCTCCTCTCCTTCTCCTCTCTTGCCGATAAAGTCCTCACCCATCTCCGAAACTCCGGCGTCGACGTCCAACCGGGTCTCTCCGACGCCGAATTCGCCCGAGCCGAGGCCGAGTTCCGCTTCGCCTTTCCTCCCGATCTCCGGGCCGTTCTCTCCGCCGGCCTCCCCGTCAGCCCCGGCTTCCCCGACTGGCGCTCCGCCGGCGCACGCCTCCATCTCCGGTCATCCCTCGACCTTCCAATCGCCGCAATTTCCTTCCAAATCGCTAAAAACACCCTCTGGTCTCGCTCTTGGGGCCCCAGGCCGGTCGAACCGGAAAAGGCCTTACGGGTCGCGAGAAATTCGCTTAAACGAGCCCCTGTTTTGATCCCCATTTTCAACCATTGCTACATTCCTTGCAACCCGCCCTTGGCCGGAAACCCGATTTTCTTTGTCGATGAGAGCCGGGTTCTTTGCTGTGGGTTCGATTTGTCCGATTTCTTTGAACGGGAGTCTCTGTTTCGGTGCTCTGTTTCCGATTCTGATTCAGATCCTCTGTTTTCGAAACAGCAGTCTCTCGCCGAGAAGTCCGTTGGATCCTCGGCGAATTTCTCGCGGCGGAGCGTAGATTCGGGGGTTGTGAAAACGCCGAGGTGGGTCGAGTTTTGGAGCGACGCAGCCGTGGATCGGCGGCGGAGAAACTCATCGTCGTCGTCGAATTCGTCGCCGGATCGATTTTTCGAGATGCCAAGATCCGAAATCCCGAAGTGGGTCGGGGAGTATATTGGAGAATTGGGATCGGTTTTGAGAACCGGCGGGTGGAGTGAATCGGACGTGGCGGAGATGGTGGAGGTTTCGGCGGCGGGATTCTTCGACGGCGATATGGTTATGTTGGACAACCAGGCGGTTTTGGATGCACTACTTTTGAAAGTGGACCGGTTTTCAGGTTCGTTGAGGCGGGCCGGGTGGAGCTCCGAGGAGGTTTCGGAGGCGTTTGGGTTCGATTTCCGGTCGGAGAAGGAGAGGAAACCGGCTAAGAAGCTATCGGCGGAATTGGTGGAGCGAATTGGGAAACTGGCTGAGTCGGTTTCCCGGTCATGATACGTGACTGTATTTTATTTTTACCTTTTTTTTTCTTTTTGATATATTTTCGAACTTTAAGGTATTGGGGTATGCTTTTTTTTTTTTTCCCTTCCTCGTTTTAGGTAAAAGGGAAAAAAAAAAAGAAAAGAGGTATATGGAAATACGAGTTTGTACTATTTTGGACAAAGTTTATAATATATAGAAGGATAAAGATTTACTTCATTTTTAGTTTTTTTTTCTTCTACTTTCATTTGGTTTTAATTTTTAGCCAAATATAAATTATAATGGCTTGGTTAAATTCTAAATTTAGTTGGAAACTTTGAGTATTATAGTGGCTTATTTCTAAAACTTTAGTCTACACTATTAATGGATATTGATGTTACATGCTTATCAAATAAACTTGAAGTATTATCACATGATTGGCCAATTAAGTCATGACTCACCTTTTTGATTTTGACTAACCTAGAAATGAGAAACTTTGGTCATGATTTAGATTATCCAAATCAAATCCATAAAGAAGGATAATAAATGTCAACTTAAGTATAGCTCAACTAGTTAAAGACATATATCTTCAGCCAAGAGGTCTTAGAAGTTTGATTCCTCATCCCTACTTATTGTTAAGCTCAAAAACTAAAATAAAATAGAGAAGAGGAACCATGGGAATATACTCAAATGAGGAGTGTCATGGCCTCAATCAAGAAGGATCGATCCTCTCCTATTTTCTTTTATGTTGCTTTGTCCTTCCAATAAGATTAAAGTGTGGAGACTCCTTATAAAGAACATTCTCTCGATACTTTATTGTTAAACAAACGGCCACTGAGGCAAGTTTATTAGCATTCTTACATATAGCTGCTTTTTATACCTTGTTGATCTTAACCATAGATACAGTCAAATCAACTTTGGTACAACTCACAAGTAGCCTCCCTTGACTTGAAAACTCTTCTTATATATAGTCCTCAAAAAAAGGATGAGCTGAGTTTACTTTACTTGCTTTCATGTTCTCTTTTATTTTCATTCTAATCATGGGCCTTCATAGAATAGCTAATGGAAGCCCATCGATTAGAAAAACACTATAGACTAGTTTGATTGAATGTGAAAATTATTTATGATATTTGTTTACACTTTCATAAAAGAAGAATGGAAGTTTATCTAACATTTCTAGCTCTAAATTAGATTAACATATTTTCTTCTTGTCATCTCTTCAATATTTAGAATTAGAATTTGAAATTTCATCTCTCTTTCCCCTAACTTACTCCAAAACCATCAACATGAACTAGACTGATGATTAAAAAAACAAAAAAAAGGTTTGAAATACATACAATTGGTGATCTATATTGTATTGACTTGAAGAACTCAATCTCCAATAAGTTAGTCTCTAAGGACACAAAATGCTCGTTTACACTTTAAGTTACCTAAACACACACAAAAGAAAAAAAAAATCAACTCTTCATAGGAAAAAGATACGACTATAAAAGAAAATGGGATGAGAAAATAAACTTGTAAATGACCATGCATTCCCACTAAAAAAATTGTGAAAGGAGCCATGATATGTAACAGATCAACAAAACTATGTTATTCATGTGTAAATAATTGACGAAAAATTAACAACTTTTTTTTAAAAAAAAAAAATTAAAGACTAAAATAGATGACTTGAAATTTCATAGAGGAGAATTAAATCATTTTAAAAGTTAGAAATTTTGTTGTTCCCAATTCCCCATAACTTTCATAAGACAAAGGTTCCATGCCAAACCACTTGCAATTGAGAAGTAAAAATAAACATAAATCAAACAAAATGAAAGAATTTACATATTTTATGAATATAATTTGTAATTAATAATTAGAAGATATATAAATTTGGTGGGTTTTATTATGTTGAAACGACAACATAAGGATGCTAAAAAACTACTACGTACACCCGCACGTGTGCACTGTGCTTTGAGATTAGAGCATAGAGATTCACGCGCCACACGCCACGATGCCGCGTTGTTGTCATTACATTACAAACATTTCCGTCTTAATATTCTAAAATACAAACCAAAACAAATTTAATGATAATAAATTAAATGTTAAATTACCGTTTGTCTTAATGGGTGCTGCCAATTACAATTGAGTTTTTGGGCTAAATTAGAAAAAATACCTAAATGTTGTCCTTTGTTTACCAAATATTCATATTTTTTTAAAAGTTGCAATATTACCTTTAACTCAAACGTTTCAAAACTACCTTTGAAGTAAAAATTTGTTAGAATATTGAACGAAAAGTCGATGTGGTAGAGCACTCATTCTTTCAGATTTAATCCAAGCAAGCGTTTTAGTCACCACTACACAGTTTTAGGTCACCTCATACAACGACGGATTTAATGAAGGACTCAAGGGCTCGAGCCCTTCTCAACTTCTGAAATATTTATATATTACATATAAAATGTTAACAAAATTCTATAATATTGCCTTGGCCCAGTGGCAAGCCCCTCCCAGCACTCAAACTCTTTGAATCTATATGTTTTTTTTTTCCTTTTTCAACTTTCCATTTTGCCCTTCTTAATTTAAAGATTTTTCATTTTGCCTTCAATTTGAATAAAGATTCTTGAATCTCTACGCATGTCATTTCTAATTTTAATAAATGTCTCCAATCTTCCAACTAACTCATGAATATTTGAATAATTTGAATAATAAAATGATACAACAATACTTATTTATTTATTATATATGAAACAATATGTACTGCTATTTAGAAAGATTTTTTTAAAAATAAACTAATATTTAAAGATTTTTTAATGAGTATTGAAAAAGTTAATAACAAAAACTAAAATAGTATTTTTGAAGCTATATGTTTTCGATGAAATTATTATGAATAATATTTTTGAACCTATGTTTTTTCGAGAATATGAAATTATTATGAAAGAAAGTTAAGAACAAAAAATTAAAAAAAAAATTGAACAATTGTTTTTCGAGAATATGAAATAAAAATAATACTAAAATACTTTTTTAAAAAATAAATATAAGATTTTTTTGAATAAGTATATTAACAAAATATTAGATTTTGATCTATTGTGATTAATATATATAAATTAAATGTCATACGTCATCAGTCTATATATAGTGCATCTCACAACTGAATTATTCTATGTCTTCCAAAGTGATTCCAAAAATCGTAGGGGAGAAATTTTAATTTCCTCCCTTTTCATTTGATGGCTATAGTTACGTAAGCCTAATCTTTCTTTTCAATAAACCATATCATTCATATCCAATTTTTCAATTCTCAAGGTTCAAGCAATTTATTATTGAAAATACTTTGTTAAGGTGATGTTAGAGGTCGACAAGTGAATGAACTCTCCCTCCAATTATTTTTGCAAATGAAATATAAAGAGAGAGGATGATTGAATGTAATTTACTGTTTTTTTTAGTGTTTTGTAGTTTTTTTTGTTGCTTGGCAGAGAAAGATGGTGATTTAATGTAATTTATGGCTTGCGTGCTTTTGTAGTTTTTTTTTTCTTTTTTCTTTTTGGGCAAATGGCAAAAAGAGTGATTTAATGTAATTTACTACTTTTGTAGTTTTCTTTTTCTCTTTTCAAATTTGTAAAGACACACCAATTCATCTACTGATCCTTGGCATATTGAAGAAGGTGGAGAAAAAAACAATTGCAACTCTAGTTCGTTAAGGCATAAGGAGAAGCAAAAGTAGAAAACGACAGATAATGTATGTAATTGTATTATTTTCTTGTTTATTTTTATTTATTTTGTTTCCTTTTCCTTTTTTTGTTTTGGATAAATTGGAGTTTAGTAGGCTAGGATTTAAGAAGGTTTGATCACAGTTTTACATTTTTACTATTTACGTAATTTATTATATTTAAATATAATTACTAATAGTTATTAAATAATATCATGCAATTTTCAATATTATGGTAACAATTAATATTCATATTCTAAAAGTTATTTTATTTGATGGAAGATTGAATTCTCTATCTTGCAATTTTATGATTAAAAAAATAAATTCAATACTTCTTAGTTTATTATTATTAAAGTTTGAAATAAAAAAATAATATTTTTGTTTAAATTAATTTATTAATAAATATTCTCGATTCATTGAACTTTTGTAAACAAAAATAAATTGACCAATAAATCTCCTCAAAACTTCGTTCATAGATTCGAAGAGTTCTAAAATTGAGAGCCACGTATCTAATTAATGATTCTCTTGAATTCAGAAAGACCATTGTAAAAAAGATTTTTTCAATTACTAGATAATTAATACGAATTAAAAAAATAATATTTTGGTTTAAATTAATGTTTGAAATTAAATGGTAATCAAATGATGCAAATATAAATAAAAAAAATGATATTTTAATTTAAATTAAAGTTTGAAATTAAACTTTTGTAAACAAAAATAAATTTATTAATAAATTTTCTCGATTTAGTGAATTTTTGTAAACAAAATAAATTAACCAATAGATCTCTTCGAAACTTCTTTCATAGATTCAAAGAGTTCTAAACTTGAAAACCACCATCTAATTAATGATTTCCTTGAATTCGAAAAGTTCATTGCAAAAAAGAAATTTTCAATTACTAGATAATACAAAATTTTTAAAAAATAGAAAAAAAAAATTAATACTTTGGTTTAAATTAAAGTTTGAAATTAAGTGGATAATCAAGTGATGCAAATCAAAATTAAAAAAAAAAATATTTTCGTTTAAATTAAAATTTAAAAATAAGTGGGGTAATCAAATGATGCTAATCAAAATAAAAAATAATATTAAAGTGTAATTCTTCATTTTCCATATGTATAAGACCTTACATTCAACTTTTATATGTACATTGTGTTTTCAACATTATGAAACACGTGCAACACACGTAGTATCCAACTAGTAAAAATAAAAGCACAGTTTTATGTAACTAATTCAAATATATTTATTATAAAATATCAATTTAGAAAACAAAAAATATCTATTTATAAAATATTTACATAAAAAGAAACTACAATAATTCTATGAATTCTTATAAATGGAATTTTAAAAAAAAAATCTTACTTATTATTTCAAATATACTTATATAAAAATTTTAGTCATACTTATAATATTGAAATATATTAACTAATGGATTAAAATATTATTTTGGTACATATACTTTGGGACTTATTATATTTTAGTCCCTATACTTTCAAATGTCCAAATTTAATTTATGTACATTCAATAAATCATAAATTAATTCACACTGTTAGTTTATGGTTAAAAAAAAATGTAATCTCTATTAGCTTTTCATTTATAAATATAATTTTGAAAACATATTCACATTGTATCGTTTTCTTAAATGAAATTATTATTATTATTTTTCCAAGTTCGATAAACATTAACTCCAAACTACCAATAATGACTAATTTTAATATTTTTTTTAAAGTACTGAGATTAAATTTGGACATTTAAAAGTACATGGTCTAAAATAGAATGAGACTCAAAGTATAGGGACCAAAATAGTATTTTAACCAAACTAATATTAATGTGTTTAAAATAATCTTTATACAAATTCAAGCCCCCGAAATAAATTTCTGGATCCGCCACTACCTCCATATGTCGACTTTCTGTCCAAAACGTTCTAACAAATTTCTACTTTAAGGGTAGTTTTGAAATGTTTTTATAAAAAAAGTCAAGGGTAATATCAACTTTTGAAAGAATACGAGTATTTTTTAAACAAAGGTCAAAATTCAGGGATATTATATATATATATATATATATATATATATATATATATAATTTAGCCTAGTTTTCATGATTTTAAAATTTTCAATATAGCCTCTATAATTAGTGGTTGCTATGATCATAGTTAACTGCAAGTTAATCAAATTATTGTTAATCAACATCTAAGTTGGATTGAGTGCATGACTTATGACCCAATAGTTAATGTTGGATCTAAGTTTGGTTTGCGACCCATAATATATGCATAGTTGGTCATTAAAGATTTATCCAAATGCTAATCCTTAGAACATAAAGACAAATTAATCATTCTTAAGAACGAAGTGGTATGAGGAATAAGTGGAAAACTGTATGAGCTAATCCTCCTAGTATCTCAACTAAACCATATATGATTGTGTCATTGATTGAGCTCGTTAGGCATGCCAAATAATATTTATATACCACACCATAGATATTTTGCAATACAGTGGCAGGGTCGATCCACAGGGTGGCCAAACTTTAATTATTATCTTTCTTTAATTGGACAGTGCAACGGAATTAGGGGGTTGGAGTGATAACTAAAATAAAGGAAATTAAAATGCATAAAACGAAAATTAAAAGGCAGGAAGTAAAACAAACTTACTAATAACACTAATTCATGAGGTCATCGAACCCAAACATGTAATTTCTATCTCAAGTTCGCAATTAATTTCAATGCCAACGAAAAAGCCGTCGAAATTCTAATCCCTTATGAAATTAGCCCAACCTAGCATCGAACTAGCTCTAAATCGACTCTAAGGGCTGGGCACGATAGCGTTCTATACCCCCTAAGACAATAGCATTGAGCCTAGGATCGATTAGGAAACTTTAACTAAATGGATAACCAATTAATTAAAGAGCTAATTAGTCTTCTAAGACACAATTAATTCACACGTGAGTATAAACCCAACTTTTATGAAATGTAATGACCTAGATGCTACTAAAACGTGCAAGAGACCTAAACTAATCATAAAGAATCTCAAGCTAGGGATGAATCGATAAAAGCATACTTGATTTGTTAGATCCACGTGCTAAATCAATTCTATAATGAAAGCAAGAAGAAAATTACAGTAAAACAGTGTATTATATGAAATTAATAACAAAACCTCAAGGAATTACATGGTGGAGTTTCGAATAGCTCCTAAAACGACGTAATCGTCTAGTCGAACAACATTAAGTCTACTCCCGAGGCCATAATATAAGCCTCCAAATGAAATATAGCCTAAAGAACTGTAAAAGGGGGTGAAATGAAATGTAGAGAGAAATCGAGTTTGGGGGCTATGGAGGGAAATAGATTGACCTAAAATCGCGAAAAATCACTTTTATACTTAGCGGCAGCATCTACGCTACTGGTCATTTTTGCTCTAACTCTTTGCTCGAGTGTCCGAATGACCTTTGATTTGATGCGTTGGAACCATGATTCGACGTAGAATCTCTTGGAATGTGCCTTATGCTCAAATTATTACAAGATAATTAATTTATAACATTAAATCCTTCAATTCAACATACTATCTCAAAAAATGTGTCTTGTGCTCAATTTACTTATAAAATATGCATTATACTCATAAAGTCAATGGAACTAGCATGATTTAGGCACTAAATAATATGGTCAATTTATGTCTCATCAAATACTCCCAACCTAATTCTTGCTAGTCCAGAGCAAGACACAAACAACATAACAAGGATAAGATAAATTGGATGCAAATTTCATGACTCTAACCTCGATGCTCAAGATAGCATATTAATTGCAAAAAGGAAAAGTACAACTATACAAACCATCAATAGCATATTGAAAAGCTTTTCCAAGCGTTTCTTGCGTGAGTGTATGCAGTTAGCTTTCCTAACAAGGTCTTTACAAGCATGTGGGGTCCTCAATCTATCTTCCCCCTACACTGGCCCTGAATTATTTAGGCTATCTAACACTCAAGAAAGTAATAAGCTACTAGGTGCATGAAAACTATCCCCGTGGCAAACTTGCATCACTTTAATGTCAAGGGAACTAACTTTCACACAACTATCGTAGGGACCCTTACTTAGAGCACTCGCTCAATAGGTGGCCTAACTGATCACAACAGTAGAAACTCTTTTTACCCTTGACTCTTTTCACAACATTACAAGCTTTTTTCTTCTATTCTCTTTTCTTTTCTTTCACTAAAATGATTTTTTCTTTTTTAGCTCACTTTTTTTCTTTTTCTCTTGCATGAAAATAAAACATTTTTTCTCCCTAAGTAACACATTACTAGCCATCACGCTAAATCACTGTCAAATTAATGCCTAAGCCTATCAAGGTGACAACAGACATATGAACCCCATAACACTATCCTAGGCCTTTAAGACGTCGAAAGGGAAGCTAAGGTGCTCAAAGACATACAAGAAATCCAAGAATTTTTTTTTAAATATGTTCAAATCAGGACAAGATGACCATGCTTCATCAATTTTGCAAACAACAATGCTATAGAGAGCATCTCATCAATTGATCTAATCATGCAACATACATTCAATTTAACCTTCCAAGATAAGCTCAAAATTTTCATAATTCTTAAGATTTTTCAGCAAAAGCTCAAATTCAACATAAATCATCAAAATTATCACAAAAGAATCATGCTTAGCACAATCGATCAGAAGTTTGAGCTCATGTGCTCAAGGACTCAACATTAAAGCACAACAACCAACCAAAAGAAAGGTTCGAGTTCAGATGCTCAAAGACTCAATCAATCATGCTAAACAATTAATCATCAAAGCTCAAACTCCAACTAAACCTCCACCCCCAACCTAAATTCTACATTGTGCCCAATGTATCTAAAATATACGCATAGAGACAAATAAAAAAGGGAAAACGAGTACTCACCTTGCATTCCAAAACTCGTAGGTTGGGTGGCACTAAAAGCTTCCAATCCAAAATGATCTACTCATTCGCATAAAAGATCAACTCTCAACCTGCAAAATTTAGCCAACCAACTCAACACTAAAAAAACAACTAAAACTAAAAAGAAAGAAAGCAAGTAAAATTTTGAAGCCTGGCTGCCTCCATGAAGGGCAAATTTTTAACGTCAATTGCTCGACGAAGTCTTTTCTCTCATCTTCCTGGGTCTCATTTTCTCATAATCACTACTCTCCTCTTAGATTTTCTCTTCATACGCACATCATGCAGTATAAAAGCTTACATCTCACACAAGGAAAGCACCAGGTTCACATCACCAAAATCTTTAAAGACATAAAACTCGAACTTTTCATCCTTAAATTCAATAGAAAGAATGCCCCTGTCAACATCAATTTCGTTTTAGTAGTTTCCATAAAAGGCCTACCTAATAATTGTTGGGATTTATGCCATAAAGCCTCGTATTTAATGATTTATTTAATAATTAATAATAAATTTGATTATTTTATTTGCAATATAATATTATCCATTATATGAAAAATTCAAGGTTATTAGTGTAATCTTGAACAGTATGTGGTTGACATACGAGAGGGTCATGTTCAAGAAATAACCTAAAGGGTCATAGTATATGGATGAGGTTGGGTGCCTTATCCTAGTAACACTATTGATACGACCCACTTTGTAATAGTTACAAATGATTTGATCCAAATCATTCATGTGGAGACATGTGAGTGAAGGTATGTTATACAATGAGTTTGTATAAGACTAGACCACGAAATATTTAATCTCTCTTTATAAATCCGTTAATTGAGAAGATTAATATTTCATCAGGACGATCATATGCAACTCGATCTTAATCCTGAGTGAGTTATGAACTCCTGCTTGTGAGGGCTTGTCCTTTGATTTGCATGAGTGAGAGTGGCTTTTGTAGTCGATTCAATATGTCTATCCTTTTGGGGACTTGACCAAATAAGGAGCTGGGAACATAATCTCACAAGATGGAATTCACTCATTCATATATAGGGTAAGTAGATGAGTAGTTCCCTTAAGCGTTGATTTCGGGACTTGAACAATGGGGTCTCACCCTCTCACTGGCCTAAGAGAGTCTACATTTATGGTTAGATCATAAACAAATTATTCATTAGAGGATCAGTGGTACTTCAATTGTAAGAAGTAATTACAGGGGTAAAACGAATTTTTGACCCAACTGTAATTACGAACAACTCATGAAGGATCGACTTGCAGGTAGTGATTATATCCATGGACACAACTTGTCCTACAATGCATAAGAGTGCAACTCTAGGTCTATAGTGAAGTGGCCCTAGAGTTAATTAATGAAAATTAATTAATTAAAGAGTTTAATTAATTCATTTTGTATCATTGGAACTTATAACCTATAGGTCCATAAGGTCTCATTGCTAGCTCATAGTAACACTAAAAGATCAATTTAGTTGAAAGAAAAATTTGAAATGTTCAAATTAATATTTAATATATTAGATATATTAAATATAAAAGAAGAAAATATATTTATTGTATTTGATACATTAAATATTAAAATTTGAAATGTTCAAATTAATATTTAATTTGAAATGTTCAAATTAATATTTAATTTGAACTGTTCAAATTAATATTTAATATATTAGATATATTAAATATAAAAGAGGAAAATATATTTATTGTATATGATACATTAAATACTAAAATAATTAATGTATATTAGATACATTAAATAAAAGATATTTATAAAGTTTGAATAAGATTCAAATAAATAAATATCGTAGGAGATTTGAATGAGATTCAAATAAGTATAAGATATATTTTAATATATTAGATATTAAAATATAATATTTTAATTATGATAAAGATTTGCCCTTGGTCTCTATAAATAGCACTCTTGGGTTGAGCTATTAGACATAACACACATCTTCTTAATAGAGAATTAGAGAATTCTCTCTAGACCTATTCCTCTCCAATCCCTTGTAGATTTTCTTTCAAGAGGCTCCCACAAGCCTTGGTCCTGTGTTCGAGTCATAGCGAGAAAGATTTTGTGGAGGAGATAAAGACCTGGCAAAATATCTCTATATTCACTCCAAGTACATTTGCTTAATCTTTTTTTTAGTTTAATTTTAAATAAAATCAAAGACGATCCAATGCTTTCACTGTAGAGTGAAACGTTCATTCCTTCAATAATATAGATGCAGATGAATGTCTAGGCCTATTTTTCATATAAAGCACGAAGAAATCAATTGGGAATATCAAATTCTCTACCTTAACAAGCACATTTTCTACTACTCACTTAGGGTGCACAAAAGAACGATCAGATAACTAGATTATACATGGGTCTCATGCAAGTCATTCAATTTTAATTCCTTAACTAAAGCTCCTAGATCTAAGATGACATTCTCTATTTTCAGGTGCCCTATAGTGCAAGGTAAAATAAACATACCAGGATCCTTACCCTTTTTTGGCATTGGCTGTTGAGAAATGGCTGAAACGTTTATTGATTCTTTTTTAGAAGTTTTCAATTTTTCCTTCTTCATGCACCAGCTCTTTAGAAATTTGGCAAAATTCGGGACTTGTTTCGCAACATCCAACAAGGGGATGTTCACTTCAACTTTCTTAAACACCTCCAGGATATCTCGTTGTCCTTCTCCTCTTCAACAACCTTCTTTGGTTTCTCTAATCTGGTTGGAAAATGAAGTTTAGAAATATCAAAATGTAAATCATATGGAGGGTCAAACCTGGTCCCGTTATCTAGTGGAGGGGTGGGAAAATCTTCTTTCTTCTCCTGTTTTGGTTATTTTTCAATTCTCGTTTATTTTTCTCTTTCTCTCAAAGATTGGTTTTTTGCTTCTTCTCGTTTTGCCCTTGCAGCAACTTTAGCAGCAGCTCGCTAAGCTGTTCACTCTTCTCTATCTTTGGATCCATCATCAATCCCATTTGCGAACCTACTCGAAAAAGGAGGTTTAGGTACATATGAATCTAAATTCAACGGAGGATCAAAAATTACCCCTCTTCAACGTGGTGGAGAACTCCTTGCTTCTTCTTGAATTTTTGGAGTGTGCTCTCTTCTTTAGGAGGAGTCTCCTTAGGTGGGGACCTTGATTGAATCTCCTTGCCACTCCTTAGGTAAAGACGCTGGCATCCTCATTGTTGGTCGCCTCAGGTTGCTTACCATCCACCAGCTTATTCATCATAGTGGCAAGCTAGAGCATCATGTTCTCCATGCTTTTTATCCAAGTAGTCGTAGCTTGGTTGGACTGGGTGGTGCTTTATTCTAGTTGAAGAATTTTAGTGGCTAGAATTTGCACTGACTCATCAGAACACGTACTTGAGTTTGGACTTGATGCTAGTGGTCCTTCACAACCTCCTACTACATTCACTTGTTCAACCTTTTATGTTTGAGGGCAAGCTTTGGCAGTTTGTACTTCAATAAGTTTCTGCATAAGAAAAGCAAGATTAGATACCTGAGATTTTAATGCACTTGCCTCATTCTCTACTCTTGTGGTACAACCAAACTGGTGAGCATTTTTTGTCATGCTGGAAATGATTTCCCTCACCTCCATAGCTTTTTTGTGCACCAAAGATTCTCCACTGGCTGCATCGATCAAGTTCCTTTCACTTAGAAAAAGACCCTCGTAGAAGTTCTGGATCAACGGGTAGTTAGAGATCTTGTGGTCTGGAAAGCTTGCGCACAGGTGCTTGTAACGTTCCCAGTAATCGCATAAAAACTTATCGTCCTCTTGCGTAATCCTGCAGATTTCCTTCTTGATACTTTGAGCTTTGGAAGGAGGAAAGTACTTCTTTAGGAACACCGTCTTCATCTCATTCCAGGAAGTGATGGAACCTGATGGAAGGTAGTGCAACCAGTCCCTAGCTTGCTCTTTCAACGTGAAGGGGAATGCCATCAAACTGATCTGCTCCTCAGTGACACTAGCGGGTTTCATTTCCGAGAAAACTGTGTGAACTTCCTTAAGGTTCTTGTAGGGATCATCGCCTGCATTACCATGACAAACAGTTAGTAAATGAATCAAACCAGCTTTGAGTTCGAAGCTACCTTGGGTTTCGGAGTAAACTATACAGATGGGTTGTTGATTGAATTCTGGAGATGCCAGCTCTTTTAAAGTATGCTCGGTGATAAGCCTTAGAATTAAGGCTTATTTAATGCTCATAAGCTTAAAATATGCTTGCTTTGCTTTAGAAATCATAGGAGAAATTTGGTAAAATGCTTGAAAAACATCAATAACTTGTGAGAAATGCATGTGAAAGAAAGAATGAGGAAAATATAAGATAAACTAACAAAAGTTTCATTTGTGCAAAAATTGTGGAAATTGCAGAATTGAAATTGCAAGATAAAGTTGTAAGTTTGGAGCATTAGAAAAAAAATCAAAAAAAAGAATCTTCACAGAATCAATAAGGAAAATCTTTATTTGCTGCACGATTTTGAGGTTCTTGAGCACGATTTTTGGGCAATATTCAACCTTAATGAAGTCCTACAAAAGGAAAGAAATAGGGATTTTCATAGGGCGGTTCTTGGAGTTGAAGTCATGGGTTTTCTTCCTAATTTTCCTATGTTTTTCCTCTAGTTTTCTCCTATGTTTTTGACTAAAATTCCGCTGCAAGTTTGGTTATGTTTTTCCTCAATGTTTCCAGTCCAATTCAAGTGAAAACTTGGGTTGTTAAGACTCAATCTCTTCCTAGAAATAGTTGAGGGATTGAGTTGATTGGAGATTAAAGGAAGATTTATGAACAATGGCTTGAATAGTTATTGAAATTGCTCTGTTTTTAATTCAGTTTCTGTTTTAGTTCATTTGGTTGTAATTCTCATGTCCTACTGTATTAAGCTTTTGAATTGAGTTTAGATTAATGAAACAATTGATTGGGTATTTTTATGGAATTTTTATTCGAGGATTTTGTCTCAAATTTTAGCTTGAACATTTATTTCCTCTAAAATTGATTGCTAAGCATCTAGAATAGGAAAATAAAACTCAAGAACAAAGAGTTCAATCTCGACCAGTCAGGAATACAGACCACCACCTCCTTTTTCCCAAAGATTCAAAAAGAATCATGACATACAATTTAACAAGTTTGTAGACATTCTCAAGAAACTCCACATTAACATTCTGTTGTGGAGGCGCTCGAGCAAATGCCTAATTATGTTAAATTTCTTATGGATATCTTAACAAAGAAACGTAGATTGGGAGAGTTTGAAACTATAGCTCTGACAGAAAATTGCAGCACTCTAATCACAAGTAAATTGCCACCAAAGTTTAGAGATCCAGGGATTTTCATGATCCCTTGCATGATTAGAAACACAGATGTAGGAAGGGCGCTATGTGATCTAGGAGCGAGCAACAATTTGATGCCATTATCTTTTTTCAAGAAATTAGGAATTGGCGAAGTAAGACCTAAGATGGTAACATTGCAACTGGCAGATAGGTCGATATCTCGTTAAATTGGGAAGATCGAAGATGCTCTAGTTAAAATAGATAAATTTGTTTTCCCTGCTAATTTCATCATCCTTGACTGTGGAGTTGATAAAGATGTCCCAATCATTCTTGGACTGCCATTCCTAGCCATTGGTAGAACATTGATCGATGTGCATAAAGGAAAACTCACAATGCGAGTCAATGATCAAGAAATCAAATTTATTGTACTCAATGCATTGAGGTACCCAAGGGAGATGGAAGAATGTTCAAGGATCGAGATTGAAGAATCTTTACATTTGCATGAGTTTCAAGAGCAATCAAATGAGGAAGAAGATTCTGAATGAGCAGATGAAGAGATAACACTATCAGATAATCTTAATAAAGAATTTAACGAAAGGATAACAAGTGTTATTATTCAACTCCCAATGGAAACTCCTCTATGCAAAACTGAAGATGAGATGGACAGGATCTGTTGTGATTCAATATGTAGCTGTAGATTTACAAGATAGAACAAAAAGCACTTTCAAAGTCATTGGTTAAAGAATCGAGCCTTATTAGGGAGAAGACCTAAAGAGGAGAAGGTCAATCCCCCTTATCAAATTTGAGTAAGAGACCCTAAAAATAAAAATAAAAACTTATTTTTATGAATTAAGAAGTTGATTAAGCATATTCTGTCTAAGGAAGAATCCTGTCTAGGTTGAGGTATTTAAGTTGACCGTTTAGGAAACACCTCTACCTGAGAATTGCTTAAGAACTTAAAATTTCAAAAAAAAATAAGAAGAAAAAATATATATAATAAAAAAGGGCATAATTCCTTTTCGAGCATGCGAGAACTTTTTAACGATTTAGCTTTGAGTTCGGGTAAAAAGAGGAAAGGAAAAACAAGATGCACAAAGAAGGAAAATTGCGATCAAAAGGCAATTACATTCGCGAAGAATGAGCCGGCACCACGAGATTGAAAATGCAAATGCAAAGCAGTTGCATTTTTCCTGCAACAGTGAGAAAATGGTTGAATTGGCCAGGTTAAAAGAAAAGAACATAGTGTACTGGGGGGGTGTGAAAGAATGAGATGCAGCAATCTACCAAACACTCTCAATGCTATCAAAGGAAAAAGGACTCGCCATCCCGGACTTCCCCAAAAACCTACTAGACAATCCAACACACCAAGAAGATGATGACTCAGTCTCCAATGATTAGGAGAGTTGTTCTTTGTACCCTAAATTTTACTTCTTAAGTCTGTAATAGTTTAGATTGTGAAGTTGTTGTCTAAAATTTTTTGTGCTTGTCTTTGTCCCTTGCATTTTGTCATGATGATTTGATTAACGTCCAAGTTGTTTGAAGCTCAATGTCAGTTATTTATGATCTCTTGTTTTTGTATATCTCCCAAATACGTCTCAAAGTTTAAAAATCCTTAATGATGATATTTGGAATAGGCTTGGCTCATTAAACACTCCTCAGTTATCCACCCAACTTTATGACTTCTTTACTTTCCTTAGCACCCTACCACCCATTCACCTTAGCTTGTGTTTCTATAATTCTAGGCTTATTAAGCTTGTTAATATCTATGGTCATCTCAACCACCCAAGAGCAAAACTAGTCAATGTGAACATTGTCGCATCTTAAGTTTGGGGGGATAGACACCTTACATTACTTTTGTTGACCCCACATCGTTGTATATTCATTTTTTGCAATTGATGAAATGTAAACATGTTGTGAGGTGTTGTATGAAGGCTGCCAAGTTTGAAAAAAAAAAAGCATAGAAGGATACTCCTCTTTCCAAGAATTAATCGAGTAACCAGAAAAAGTCATGACACTCATGATTACCTCTGCATGAAAGGTTGATTCAGGAAATGAGTAGGTTAAAAACTATTTCAAGTAGTGATGTGTGCTCGTAGTCAACTACCATCACCACAAAGTGTCGGTAAGTTGGAATGAAGATACGATTGACTAAGGAACCCCTCTACAAAAAAAAAAGAAAAAAAAAGGGAAAAAAAGTTTGAATAGCTTGGCAAGGAAAAGAAATAAGTATGGGAGAGTTTTTCGTTTGTTTAGTCAAGTTGTTTCTCAAAAGATGGTCTATGTAGAAAACAAGCAAGATAAAATTAGAAGAGTAGGGATACAATTTTTAGGGAAGTATGGGTAAAAAGTGCTAAGGTCAAGACTAAGATGGGACTAAAGTTGGTTGTGATAAACTTGTGTTATGAGCTTGAGATGTCTCCTGAGAGGATCTTGTTTTGTTAAGAACTTGAGTTAGTTGTTGAAATTCATACCTGAATAAATGTGATTTTGATTGCTTTAGGATAAGCAATAACTCAAGTTTGGCGGTGTGATAACTCTCATTCATGAGGATTATTTGGCCTTTAAACTTAGTTATACTTGTGAATTTTATTCATATTAGTAGATGAAATTAGGAAAAGCGTTGAATTTAATGACATTATTGTTGGAAGACCTTTGAATTAAGTAAGTTGAGAAAAGAGAACAAAAGAAGAAAAAATTCATCCTTACTTAATGTTTTGATGCAAGTTTTTGCGAAATGCAACAATAATGCAATTGCATGGCAATTGCAATTTTGGCAAATCTGGAGATTAAGGAAAAAATGCAAAACAAGGGATTTTGGGAAGGAAAGTTCCCACGAATTTAGCTAGATTCCAAGCTGTAATTGTCCATCAACCAAGAAGGAAACCCTATCATGAAGTCCCTATATATTTTGGAGAAGAAAGCCGTGAAGAAGAGTTCGATTTTGAAGAAGAATTCTATTATGTTTTTTGGATTTTTCGAAGGCGTATGTTATCTTTATTTTTACGAGTTGCTACTGTATTCTTCTTCTACATTTTAGTTCCTAAACTCTCCATTAACCCCATCACAACGAAAGTTGATGGTGGTTAAGAACAAATTCCTTGTTCGATTGAGCCGAGAGAAATGGGTTTTTAGTGTAGTTTGTTCTTTCGATTTCTTCAAGTACTGTAATTTCCACTCTGTCATTTAAATTATGAGATTTAGCTATTGTTAGTTTCTCCTTTGTAACATTTTTATTGAAGTTGGAATTTCTTTTGGTTTTTGAATCCAGATTAATCATTTTGGTAAAGTGGTTGTCATCCAATTTTGAATTGCTAGTTGTTTTTCATCTTCATCCTCTTTTTGTATCAATGAATTCCTACAATTTAAACACACTATTTTTTGTTAGTTTCAATATGAAGGGCTAAATTTCCTTAGGGATTCAAGTTTGTGAATGCCATAGAGGAAAGATGTAAGGCTCGATAGCAAAAATAATCTAGATAATACTTGAACTATTGTTTGCTTTTGGTGAGTTCAATGTTGGGTAAACCCTAGTTGGCCATCTAGTGTTACTTGCCAAGCTATAACTTAATACCGAAAGGGTTAAGGGAAGCGGATGTCGCAAAAGCTGTAACAACTCGACTTTTCATATTAGACTTTCTAGGGACGTCACTACTTGCGTGCTAAAACATTTGCAACAACTTTAATAAAAGACACACATAACAACACTTTTTGCTAAAGCATATGAAATTCTTTTGATCGGGATCCCTTTAAAAATCTTTACAAAACATAAAATAAAATAAAATGTTGAATCAGTTGTAGTAGTTTCATAACACATCCTCTACTAACAAAATATTTTAGAAAAAAACAACATAAATGCAGAAATCTCATCTAAATCACCAGTGGCCCGTTTCAGCAAACTATCTTGTCAATCGCCTAGGAAGTCGTTGCCTTTACCTAAAAAAAAATATTTTTGAAAAAGATAAGTATTTAAAATACCCAGTACGTGACCCCACTACTGGAGTCGGGATATGCAAACACATGCAAAATGGTTTTTAAAACTTTTCCTCTAGTTGGACCTAAAAAGCTTTTCGTAATGGAAACGTTTCCCTTTAAACTTTTATCTTCGGCTTAATGTGGACAATTAACCCAACCTAACCTTGCCTTTTCATTTAACCTTTTCAAGTTCCTTTTCATTTAATATTTTCAAGTTCCTTTTCATTTAACCCTTTCAGGTTCCTATCCCATTAACTTTTTCAGGTTCATTTTCATTCAGATGTAAATCTATAATTTTAGGAGGGTAATTGCCACAGCCTTCGTAAGCATTTTTTATTCATGAAAACACATATATATGCATGAGGTCCCAAAGCATTTTCAATTTTCATTTAGTGATGCAACATAAAGTAACATTCTCACATTCATAAGAACATTTGGAAATCAAACATGTAAAAAATTATTTTTATATAAAATATAACATTTTGGAATTAAGTTCCCAACTTGTTTTGAGCAGTCTGGCGTAAAGTCACTTACATTGGCTACAAACGCAAGAGATAAACTTATAAATTTTCCACCTAAGGAATTCTTTGCTCGACCTATAATCGATGTCCAAAGAAATCACTATTCAAAAGCCACAACAAATGAATCTTTAATTTTAATAGCAACTAGAACTTAATCCCAGTAGCTTGACTTACCAAAAAGTCTCCTCCTATACCAAATCGAACACTTCAAACTAATCAGAACCTAGAACAGAGAGCACCCCATAGTCAGAGATTGATTTAAATTACTTTAATTAAGTTCGATCGAGTTTAAGGAGATGCTGAAACTCACTAACATCACCAACACAGGCTGGATCACTTGCCGGTTTGACTCTAAACATGCTCGATTTTGCAGATTTGGACTTAATAGCTTATGGATAATCTGAAACAGGAACAAATAATTATGGGTAACCTCAAATCTCAACCAAAACATCTTGACAACTCCAATGAAGTTGAACTTACCGTCAATCGTCATAGAATTGCCGCACTAACGACGACTAATAACTCTGTTTGCTGAGCGTTAATATCTAATTGGAAGGATCGTCGACCACAGGGTCAAATGTCGCCAGAGTCACGAGGATATTGGAAGGAGTGTCGACCACAGGGTCGAACGTCGCCTGCATCGCGAGGATGAAGAAGGGTTGTTGTCAGAGCTGTCTTCGAAGAAGATGTCCGGAATGGCTGAATCATTCGCCAACGCTGCTGGGAGGACGTCCAAACCATCAATCACATGTCCTACAGTAGGCGTCGTGTCATGGGTATCCAACCGTTCACACTGATATGCTAATGGGTGTTCGCTAGCGTTGTAGTGAAGAAGAATATGTGAAGAAGAGTTGGGGGCGGTTGTGTTGGGGCTACTAAATATGAAAAGGAGAGGGGAAGAGAGATAAAGAATATGATAGGGTTTAAGGGTCTTTTTTTTAAAAATTAAATAGACAACAAAAACCAAAAACACTCTTTCCCCTTTTTCTTTTCTTTCATTTTTTTTTTCAAATTGAAGCTCTAAATTAAACCCCATGATATATTTAGGTAAAATGCTAAAAAAATAGGAGATAAAAGTTAGGACTTTTCAAATTTGAATGAAAGATCCAACAATTAATTAAATTCTCAAAATTATGAATTTAAGACTTAACTAAAAATCTCTTATCCAAAATTTGAAAATTTAATAATCTTAACTTATTCCATTTAAATTTAATTTTCTTAAAACGGATTTCAAGCAACAATTCCAACTAACCCAATTAAATCCAAATTAATCTCCAAAATATTAAAATTAGTTTAACCTAAAAATGCAGGGCGTTACAAAAGCAATGGAGGAAAAAGCTTAGATATAAGTCCTAAAACATTGCCCCTAGACATAGGGCAAGACTCCAAAACCACTAGAGTTATGTGCGGATATATCTAAGTTAGATTAGTCATAGAAATATAGGTTTAATCACTTAGTCTCCTAAAGATATTTCATAAAAAGTCGAATAAAAGTTGAATTCAGTTTACTTAGTTTCTTAAGTTAGCCACGATTGACATTGCCTTTTTGTTGCATTTTCTTTCCAAATGGGCATTAGCATTCTTGAATCCCTTCCTCATTTCCATTATTTTTCAAACAATTTTTCCTTTAGCCAAAACACTTCACAAACCTTTTTATACCCACTGTTACTTTAGTTGCCATTTGTCAACAATTTTGTGTCATCTTAATAAATTTTATTAAAACTCGTTCCCTTGAGTACGATACTCTGGAGTACTTCCAGTTTCATATTACTTTGATCACGTGCACTTGCGTGTAGCACCGATCATACAACAAGCAAAGTTCCATATTTCTATTTCTCTTGGTTTCAAATAGGTTGTTAGTTAACTTTTCTTGGCATGGAATTTAATTCAAGGTTTTGTTTTGAATTTTTTGAGCTAATTATGAGCTAAACTTCTTAGGGGGTTCAAGGATGTGAATTCCCTAAGAAGTAAATCTAGCCTAAATTACAATGAAAATCGAGCCTACATTTCAATTGTTCGCCTGTGTTGAATAAAACGTCGTTGAGATCCTAGATTGATCAACTAGGTTAGAAACTTAAGCTTGGACCTAATACCGACAAGGTTAGTAATAAGCAGATTTTGCACAAGTGATGGAGACAAGAGTTTCGACATAAGCCAATTCTTTACACTAGACATAGGGATTAAAGACTCCAAAACCCATAAAATTGTTGAGCCAAATGATCTAAGATAGAGGAACTATAGACATATAAGTCACTCACTTAGTCTCCTAAAACCTACTTATAAGGTGAATAGGAGTAGCAATTTTGGTTTACAGTTGTATATAGAGTAGGTTGGATTTGCAATTTTGGTTTACAACTTAGGGCAATGACATACTTGAGCTCCATCTTCCCTCCTTTCTCTAAGGAATTTCCCTTGTAATTTTCATTAGTTGGTTAACATTCTGCTAGGGTTAGTTTTTGTTCAAATTACCATTTATTTTATCAAGTCCGTTTTGTTTTACTATTCAATCTTGCAATTTTTGATTCTGCAATTCAGTTCTGCAATATTTGTTTTCCTTACTTAATGTTTTTGTCACTTTAACTTGCAATTAGATTCTGCAATTATTTTGTTTTTATCAAACACACCCTCCCAACCTTATTTTTGCAATTTTTAGTTTCCAAGTTGCAATTCTCCTTACACTTTGCTCTGCAATATTTTTGTTACACCATTCCCTCCATTCCCTATGGGATCAATACTCAGGAATACTCCTATTTTATTATTTGCATCGACAGTGTGCACTTGCACTAGGGTTGAACGTATTTATTTATTTTTCTTCACCCAAAGTTCAGCTGATCACTCGGCCATGATTTTCTTCATTTAAGCTCCACCGAGGTTGTGAAAATATTTTTCTTCTCAGTTCACCTTCACTCTCCTTTTGCTTAAATCAAATGAAAATGCAAAGCAAAAGGGAGGGGATTAAAAGTCCTAAAAAAGAAAGAAAATGACTAAGAGTTGCCTCTCCGGCAATGACGCCAATTTGATTGAGCTTGTCAGGCACGTTAAATAATATTTATAGTCCACAGCACAAATATTTTGCAATACAGTGGCAAGGTCGATCCATAGGGAGGCCAAACTTTAGTTATTATCTTTATTTAATTGGATAGTGTGACGGAATTGGGGGGTTGGTGTGATAATTGAAATAAAGGGAATTAAAATGCATAAAACGAAAATTAAAGGCAGGAAGTAAAGCAAACTTACTAATAACACCCATTCAAGAGGTCATCGAGTCCAAACATATAATTTCTATCCCGGGTTCGTAATTAATTTCAATGTGCAATGTACACGTTTAACACCTAATTAATTCCAACGAAAAAGCCGCCGAAATTCTAATCCCTTATGGAATTAGCCCAACATAGCATTTAACTAACTCAAAATCGACTCTAAGGGCAGAGCACGATAGTGCTCCATACCCCTTGAGACAATAGCATTAAGCTTAGGAGCGATTAGGAAACTTTAACTAAATGGAAAACCAATTAATTAAAGAGCTAATTAGTCTTTTAAGGCACAATTAATTCACACGTGAGTATAAACCTAGATTTTATCCAATGTAATGGCCTAGATGCTACTAAAACGTGCAAGAGACCTAAACTAATCATAAAGAATCTCAAGCTAGCAATGAATCGATAAAAGCATATAGGATTTGTCAGATCTACATGCTAAATCAATTCTATAATGAAAGCAAGAAGAAAATTATTCTAAAACAGTGTACTATATGAAATTAATATAAAAAACTTCAAAGAATTACATGGTGGAGTCCCAAATCGCTCCCGAAACGACGTAATTGTCTAGTCGAACAACGCTAAGTCTACTCCCAAGGCCATAGTACAAGCCTCTAAATGAAATCTAGCCCAAAGAATTGTAAAAGAGGGTGAAATGTAGAGAGAAATCGAGTTTGGGGGTTGTGGAGACAGATAGATTGACCTAAATCGCGAAAAATCCCTTTTATACTCAGGCTGCAGTGGCGTCTAAACACTACACAATGCACAGCACTAGTTATTTTTGCTCTAACTCTTGGCTCGGGTGTCCGAATGACCTCCGGTTTGATGCGTTGGAACCGTGATTCGATGTAGAATCTCCTGTGCCTTATGCTCAAATTCCTACAAGATAATTAATATATCACATTAAAAACTTCAATTCACTATCTCAAAAAATTTGTCTTGTACTCAATTTACTTATAAAATATGCATAATACTCATAAAATCAATGGAACTAACATGATTTAGGCACTAAATAATATGGTAAATTTATGTCTCATTAGTTATCCAAACTTAATTAATAAATCTCACAAGACCATTACGTGATAGTCAAATTTGACGGACTACTTAAAGTTAATTTAACAATTCAAACCCTACTTAATTAAATTTGGACAAACCAACTATATATTTTGCCTGTCAACCTTTAATAATATATCTCCTCTTACTCCAAATAAGGACTTGAAAGGATCATAACTAAGTTAACAACCATCAATGTGTCATTTTCCATCCCTAAAAATTAAAAGGAACTTCCAACCCTACCGTGTTTTTTTAACCCAAGCTCAAAATTAACTTACCAGTATATATACTTTCTTTCACTCTCTTTTCGCTTTAGAATTTCTTGAGTCAAAAAGAATGATAAATAGAGAGATTTCTACAATGTAGAACCCACATAGAAACAAATATGCAAGACTTTCTTTTTTGTGAACTTTGAGTAACAAAATAAAACATTAAAAAAATAGAAAAATAATTAAGGAAAAGAAAAAGAAAACAACAAAACATAACCTCCCCCCCCCCCCCCCCCCCCCAAAAAAAAAAAATGGTCTTACTCTTAACTTCGGATTGATAAAATAATGAGTGGGATAGTGAAAGTATTTTCCTCGAGGCCGTTTGTTTCGTGGTAATCCAAGATTTCCATGAGATGGGTATATGGATTACCCCATTTATTTTGTAGGAATGTGGGATACCTTGACATTTCAAGATGCTCAAATATCTTAAGATACCCATACGGGAGGCATCTAACCAATTTTGAATACCTTTTTGAAACATGGGTTTTTAAAATTCTCATATTGAGGGCATTCTTTAACGACATTTTTGCCCCTTATCAATTTTCTTTATTTCACATTTTTATTTTTATTTAAAAATAAATTAATGTATTTATGCACTAATAAACAATCTTATGTAATAAGCTATATTTATCTTTTACATTTAGATATAAATAAAGTTTAGTTATAATTGAATTAATATTTAATATTAAATATTTTATAAAAATATCAAACTAATTTACAAAATAACGCATAAACGTTAGTATAAACTAAATTGATATACAAATATAACATTAAATTAATAAAGACCAAAATGCATGTGATATAAATTGGCATTATTAGTATAACACATCGTCTTAAGATATTCTCATACACAAATCCTACAAAAGAAACATATATAGTTATCTAAATATTCCCAGGCATTCTTATAAATTATTTCTTCAAAATAAACACAGTTATCTAAAATGTCAGGCATCTATATTTTTAAATATCTATAATTATATTCCATACGTCTAAAGATTGATTCTGGTTATCTAGATTTCTAAAAAACAAACTCCCCTCAAACTTTTCATGAAACTGTAGAAAAGAAAAGTTTACCCTACATGAAAAGGAAAGAGAGATTTTTTTTTTGACTGTATTCTTTTGAGAAATCCATATGAGATAGAGGCATATAGGGACAATAGAGAAGTAGAGTGACTGTTTCTTTTCTACAATCTTCTTTTTCATTTTTCTTTAAATTTCAAAAAAAATGTTGGAATTTGGGAAAGATTAGGGTTTCAGGGTAAATATAAAAAAATAACTGACAAAAACCTTGTCTCTGTTCATCTTTTTACAGACACAACAACGAGGAGCAGCTCTATATGGATTCTTTCCTTTCAAAATATTCGTTTCTATTTCATAATGACATTAATTTTCATTCACTGGCTAATTAAGTTTTAATGATTTCTCCTATTTTAATTGTCTTGAAATGAATGTATTTTTGCATTCTTGAACATTTTGCTATTGATTTTCTTTATCCTACCCTTGGCATGTTTGGAAGTGATTTTAAAATGGTTAAAATCACTTTTGTTATATTCAAAATCACTCCAAAACATACTTTCAATGATTCAAAAGCAATTTTTATGCTATGGAAATCACATTTAAAAGTGTAAAATCAAACATTAAATTCGTTTTGGAATGATTACAGACATATTTTGGGGTAATTTTGAACAAGACAAAAGTGATTTTAACAATTTCAAAATCACTGTCAAACATGTACCCTATCATATGACATTTGAGTTGTGTCATTATAGATCAAAGATGCTTGGAAAGACATATCTTCTATTACATTGTGTTTATGGCTACCTCGAGATATTTTGAATTCGACATAGTTAATCCTCTCTTGCTTATGACTTTTTTTTTTTTTACCAATTTTGTTTTTTTGAAATATGAAATTGAAAAATAGTTTGGTTTATGTTGGATTTGGGTGGAATTTTTTTAGCTTTGATCCATGAAATAAGTTTTTGCTAGGTGGGTTAGTTTGATTATAAAAAAAAAGTATCAATTTCTTTTCTTTTTTTTTTTTTTTATCCCTTAACTTAAAATTGTCGTGTCAACAACTTTTAATAAGCAAGTTAACATCTTTTTTTCATTAGGCAAATAATGGTCAATGTTAATTCAAAGACTTGGCCTGTTTGGATCCCAAATACTATATATTTGGGAGTTAAAAATTTATATTTGGTTATGCAAGATAATTAATAACTAGGAGTTAAATGTCGGTGTTTGTTTTATAGATTTTGTTTATGGAAAAAATAATTTAAATTATTAAATGTAATTTAAAAAATTAATTAATTAAATTTTTTATATTAGATAATTAATTTATTAATAATAATTTAAAACAATTAAAATTAATTTACACAAATTAATGAGTACTTTTCTCTCTCCTCTCTCCTTCTCATTCCTCTCTCCTTCTCATTTCTCAAGGACAAAAGTTTCAAGAAGAAAAGTCCCATCTCCTAAATGGATAAATAAATCTCATGGTTCATGGGATATTTTTATCCTTAGATAATAATTACTTGGGTTTTAAAAAGCAAACATCAATTAAACAAATATGAGTTTTTTATAGAAAAAAAAATAAAAATTGACCATAAACTTGTCGGGTCGTATCAATTTGGACCCTAAACTTTTAATTTCATCAAATTAGACCCTAATTTAAATAAGTGTTATAATTTTAACCCTTGGTTCAATTTTTGCTAATTCGCCTATTAATTTTAACCAAAAAATAGTGTAAAAATCTTCATACACTCATTAATTTCAATAAAATAAAGTTTTGTTAAAAAAACGAGTTTGACCAATGCACAAATATTAACCATTAAATAACTTTTCCAAAATTCATAAATTTAAATAAAAATTTAGCTCTGATGTCATTTTTCTCTAAAATTTTATCAATTTTATATCTTACATATGTTTTATAATTCATTGAACATATAAGAGAAAACCACTTTTAACTAATTTTGGAGCAAAAACTTATTAGAGAGTAAAAATTGCAACACTTTTAAAGTTTGAGGTTAATATTGCAATACTTATCTAAGTTTGAGGTGCAACTCGATGAAATTGAAAGTTTAGGGCTAAAATTGATACAACTTGACAAGTTTAGGGGTCAAAATTGATTTTTTTTCACTTTTTTAGATCATTGTCAAAACTCATCTCGAAACTAGTGAAACAAACATGTCCAAAACCAATATTTTCCAAATCTCAATAGTTATCAAACGATGCCTAAAATGTCATTTTTACTTAAAACTAAATAGAAACCAAATCCAAATTTCAAAGATTAAAAGTGTAATTTTTTTTTTTACTGTTGAAAATAAATGGTTCCTGCTACATCAATATTATTAAAGTAACATAGTCAACAAAAATGACTTATGAAAACCAAAATTGAAATTTAGTAACATTTAAGTCCTATTTGATAATCATTTAGGCCCCGTTTGATAACCATTTGGTTTTTAGTTTTTGGTTTTTGAAAATTAAACTTGTTTTCTCCTAATTTCTGTACAATAGTTTTCATCTCCCTTAATGAAGCATTTAAATTCTTAGCCAAATTCTAAAAACAAAAACTACTTTTTGAAAACTACTTTTTTTAGTTTTCAAAACATGGCTTGGTTTTTGAAAACATAGGTAAAAGATAGATAACAAAACAAGTAGATCCATGTATGTGAGTAGTATTTATAGGTTTCATTTTCAAAAACTAAAAACCAAAAACGAAATGGTTATCAAACGGGGCCTTAATTTTTTGTTTTTGGTTTTTGAAAATTGTGTGTTTTCTCTACAATGGGTTTCATCTTTATTAAAAAAAAACATTTAAATTTTTAGTCAAATTCTAAAAACAAAAACTACTTTTTGAAAACTTTTTTTTTTTTTTTTTAATTTTCAAAACTTGAGTTGGTTTTTGAAAACATGTAAAAGTAGATAACAAAACAAAGAAAATTAAAAAAAAAATTAAACAAAAAAGGAAAAAGAGAAAAAGCTATCATTGACTACTAATGTTAAATTGCTTTCAAACAAACAACATACAAATTTTTTTTTCTTTAAAAAAAGAAGAAAAAATCAAGTGCATCCAAACTGGAAAAAAAGTTGGGGCCACTTGTTTGATTTAGTTTGCCTGAGGAGCCAAAGACCAAACTCTGAGCTTGCACATGACAATGGATAACAAAACCTAACCAATTTCACACAATTATGTTCCCTCATTTGTCAACTCTTTCTTTTCTTTTTCTTCTCTCCAACTTTGAATCTTAACCAAAATCTCAGACTTTTTTTTCCCCATTTTCCTAGTCTTCTTTCAAACAGACAAGAATACCCACCACCCACTTATCTTATTCATATACCCAATATTATTTTATCAACTTCTACACCTATTTATCAATCCAAACATAGTTTTTAGTGAATAAGATATCATAAATTACCATCTCAAATGTCGATAGTTTGATCTTTTATCCCCCACAATTGTTGAACTAAAAAAAAGAAAAAAAAAAACTTCTACACCTATTCATGATAATCTTTGTTTTAAAATTACATAAGAACAATGTCATTATTGAAAATAGAGCTTTTAGATTGAAGGACTTCTTATAAACATTTTTAGCAGAAATACTACATTTTTTTTAGAGTACATAGTGCTATTAGCCAAAATACATTACTTATGAGCACGTTAGTAAAAATGGGTTGATTCTAAGCTTTTGAATGTGTTTTCTGAACAAACACTTAGGTCAAATATAACTCAACTAATTAAGACATTAAATCAGAAGTTAAATGTATTGAATGAATACCTTCTCACTAGGTAGTATAAAGTGTTTTTAAACTATTTTTTTTCATAGTGGTTCATATTACTTGTAAGTGTAAATTTTTAGTATCGTAAAAATTTTAAAAAATATTTTCACCGTTTTTAAAATTATAAATTTACCCTCAAAACGACAATGTGTATTCGATTGGTCGGTTTATTTGATTTTGTTTTGATGCACAAGATTGAGTTTGGGAGACCAGGGAATTGAGATAGAGCTAAGTGGGCCCAAAGTGAGGCCCAATTTGGGTCCTTCAGATACCTGCAGTTGCAGAGTTTCTGACACAACCCACCTGATTAAACTCACCCCATGCTTTATTAAATTGTCCATTTCCATTGGTGAACATTCAAACCTCCAATTTATGGTGGAGTACAAATACTCTAAAAAAAAGTTAAATTATAAATTTAATCTCTGGTTTAGAGAAAATTAGAATTTAATTTTTATGGATCTAAAAGTTAGAATTTTGTCTCTATAGTTTGATATAAAATATCATAAATAGTCATATCATTAAAAATTACTGATAGATGGAGTACGTGGTGGTTAGCTATTTATGTGTCAGAGAGGTGATTTTTTGTTTTTAACTAATTGTGAGGGTTATGTAGCTAGCTCGATAACGAATAGGTTGGAAATTGACAATTTAATGCAACTTCTTTGGAAATTGAAAACTCATTTTTTTTTTTATCTAGTCAACTTAACTACACAATTAGCTAAATACAAAAGACTACCTCATTGACATATGAATAGCTAATTGCTACGAAGTCAATCTATTAGTGACTTCTAACGGTAGATACTATTTGTGAGGTTTTATCAAATCATAGGGACGAAATTTTAACTTTTAAAATTATAAAGATTAAATTCTAACTTTATTCAAACTATATGGACCAAATTTATAATTTAATCAACACTTAACTACTCAAGTTACTTACGAAGCAATGTTTTAAAAACGATTTTAGATCTTTTTTATGTTTATTTTATCAGTATACGGTATACTTAGTATTGAAAGTCAAACAAGACACTCAAAAGTAAGCCATACAAATAACCCAAACTCAATCATAAAAGTAAGTGAACCTAGTCATAAAATCAAACATATAAAAGAGCCTCCAATTTTGACTTAAATAATAATGATGTTAATCAATGATGAGTTATATCAAATTAATTATTTCTTTTAAGTAATTGAATATTAACTGCATTTTAGATGTCAACCTCAATATAACATTATCAAAAGTTGTAGGCTGAAATTCTTATGATGTAATATTCTAAAAAACTACATTTTAGATTAGTAATTAACATAAGTAAGGAACTAAAGGGTATTTTTGTCACAATCCTTAATATATTTTTTTTTTCTTTTTCTAATAAACTTTGACCACTTTGAAATAAATCAATTTTCAACTTTCAACTAGTAGCTTTACTTTTTATGATGTTTTAAAGTTATAGTTTTTTTTAGTATAACGAATGTGGGGTATAGAAATTTGAACCTTCAACTTCAAGAGAAGTACATGTCAATTATCGCTAAACTATGTTCATGTTGGTAATTATAGATGATAGTTAATACAGTAATCAATCGGTCAAATTGGTTACATTCAAATAAGTGATTCATTACTACACCTTATGAAACAATCAATTTACTAGTATATTTCACATGAATTAAATTTATTTCATGGTTGATGTTATGGGTAAAATTGGACAAAAAAAAAATCCGAAACAGAAGAAAAAAGTCAAGAACCAAGCTTATAAAAAGGGGCCCAACGGGAAACAAACTTGAAAAACATAGAAAGTCCAAAGCCCATGAATAAAAGGGAGAAGAGAGGAACTGGGCCAAGCCCAATTCCCCTTGTCAAGGTTGACCCTAGCCTCGGCCCCAAAAGGGGGCGTGTGCTTTGCACTCTTCCGACCTGTAGAGTCTCCATTCGATCTAGTTTGGTTCATTGCTAACCAATTCAGAAAGGAAATGGAAAAATACTAGGCTATTTTCCATATAAATACGTTTCTTCAACATAGAAAAAGTAAGCTCTTCCTCATTCTCTAAACTCTTGCTACACCTAAAATTTCTATGGTAACTTAAGTATCAGAGTCTGTGTAGCAGATCTTTTTTTGTTTTGTAGGCCACATTCTTCCCTCTTTTAAATAAATTTATCGTTGTTGCACGTGAAGGTCAAGTGAATTTTTCTATTCAAATTTTGGCAACAAGAGTTACTTGTCTCTTTTTTTTTTTTTTTTTGAGAAACGTTATTTGTCTCTTTAAAATTTAACAATTTCTGTAATCAATTTAATTATTTTTGGCTACGATATGTAATAATGGAACCGACATCCCATTTACTATGTATGCTGAGCCTATCCTTTTCTTTTTTATTTTCTCTTTTTTACTTTTTGTTTTATTTTCTTTAAAGGACAAACCAAAGTTCGGCCATTATTGAATCTGGCCATCCCCCAATTCAGTTATTTCTTTGAATCCCAACGTTATTTTCAATTTATTTTTTCGTCGAAGAATAATTTTATGAAATCTAAAAATAAAATGGTGTGAAATATTTGAGTCATTAATTGAAACTTTTTGCAGCGCTGCACGTGCTCATATGGAAGCATCACGTGAGGGACATGCCTTGTCGTCGGTGCCGGTGATGGTGGGATCACGTGCGAGGACTCGACGGAGGGATAATTGAATTAAGAAGAGGCGGTGCCAGGGTAGCTGACCGGCTGACCGTTGACTATTTTTTGAGCTTTCATGGTATGACTGGCGCGATTCCTTCAAATGATTACTTTTTTTGAGTTTGGAATATAGGCACCATATTTCCTATTTGATTTATACAATTTTACCTGTCTTTTTGTTTTTGTTTGTTTGTTTTAAGGGTATTCGATAAGGATTCAATTATTTGTTTTTGTTTTAAATACACCTTTAGTTATTGTATATTTACCATGAGTCATGATTTAGTTTTGTAGTTTAAAAAAAATGCAACGGTTGAATACTTGACATTACTAGCTTTAACATCACTATTTAATAATTAAGAAGACATTAGTAATTTATTAAAGTGAGTATAACTTAGCGATAATTGACATGTACTCATTCTCTTGAAGTTGGAAGTTCAAATCTCCCATGCTTCTAGGCCCCATATTTGTTGTACTAAAAAAAAAAAAAAAAAGAAGACGATGACATTAATAATTTCATTTATAAGTTTCAATACTCATATATGAGATGTTCCCTTTTTCCATGGAGGCTCACTTTGCAAGGAATGAGGGTGTGAGTGGAGGAAAAAAATTCACTATGACCTAACCAAGGAAGACGAAGAATATGGTTTTCGTCTCCATCCCTACCCCGTTTACTTATTATTAATATATATATTTAAAAAGAAGAAACCCTAATATAACCTTCCTATAAATAAAAATTCTCTGGAAATTCAACTATTTAAATAGAAATTCTTCATAGAAATTAACCATTTAATGAAAGTTTCTTTAAAAAATCGTTTAACTGAGTTTTATTTAAAAAAAAAAAAAAAAAACAAAAACAAAAACTAACACAAAGACTTGATATCACAAAATTTGATGCAGAATTTCACGGGAATAGATAATCGAATGGGAAAGTCCCTTGCCTCGCCTACAAATATTTCTAACTTAAATCCTCATTCTCATGTTTGAAATGCTATTATTCGAATGACACAAAATTTTGTAATAAATATTAATGGGATAGTTGTGTTTTGTGTGTAGAAATTTAGATTCTTCAAATGAAGAATGCCTTTAGACGTTGACAATGAGCCATCGAAACTTCGAAAGAAGCTCAAAATAATAATCACTTAGGCTTGACTTAGCTGAACATTTGCAGAGATAAGTGTATGAATGATTAACTCTAAATCTCCATCCATCTCTTGCCTATCAGTCAAGTTTAGGTGTCATGACAAATTGCCATCTCCAAAAATTTGATCTCTACAATGGAAAGAGTGACTTCATTGACCACCTATTTGTACGGTTAATTAGGAGATTAGCGTATTTTTTTAAAATAAGTTAACAATAACGAGTTGTTAATTTAGAAAATAAAGTAGAGTTTAGTCTTTATGCGAATGTGTCTCTCAAACAAGGATTTTTTGTATGGATAATCTTTTTTTTTAAGCCAAAACGATGAGTGATCTAATCTTTCAAAATAACAATGGATAACTTTCTATTGACGTCACACTGAGAGCGAGAGTACGATAAAACCCAACGAGAGCAAGATGCCATCTTCAACTTTTTTGACCAAGAGTGAGAGTACGATAAAACCCAACGAGAGCAAGATACCATCTTCAACCCACCTTCAACCAGATTTGAAAATGGATTCTAGATTTGATATCTAGATTTGAGGTGGGTTGCCGCCAGCGGGCATGAAGGGGAAGAAAAAGGTTGAAAATGACGTCTGCAAGAAGAAGGTTAAAGATGGGTTGAAGATGGTCTCTTGCTTTCGTTGGGTTTTTCAGTACTCTCGCTCTTGGTCAAGAAGGTTGAAGATGACTCTGGCTCTCGTTGGGTTTTATCATACTCTCGCTCCGATGTGACAGGTTATCCATTGTTATTTTGAAACACAGATCATCCATCGTTTTGACTTTAAAAAAAAAAAAAGAAAAAAAAAGTCATCCGTATAAATAACTCCTCAAACAAATGCCTTTGATGGGAAAATGGAAGGTTAGAATGTGAATCTCTTAGGCCCCGTTTGATAATCATTTGGTTTTTGGTTTATGGTTTTTGAAAATTAAGCCTATAAATACTACTCCCACTTATGGTTTTACTTGTTTTGTCATCTACTTTTTGCCTATATTTTCAAAAACCAAGTCATGTTTTGAAAATTCAAAAAAGTAGTTTTCAAAAACTTATTTTTGTTTTTAGAATTTGGCTAAGAATTCAAATACTTCCTTAAGGGAAATGAAAATTATTGTAGAGAAATTGAAGGAAAACAAGTTTAATTTTCAAAAACCAAAAACCAAAAACTAACTGATTATCAAACAGGGTCTTAAAAAACGCATTTTACTTGCTAAAGTTGATTCACACTAATACCAAGAGCCATTTTTGTGTTTTTTTTTTGTTGGTTCTTTCTTCCTCATCTGATGATTGATTCTTTCTTTTCTGGCCAAAGATTCTTTCACCTTTTTTTACCACAATATTTAGTTTTCTCTTTTTTGGCGATTTGTTTCTGGCCATTGACAATCTCACCATTTTCCTTCCAACAATCTGGTAGCTTTGAAAGTTTTTTTTTTTTTTTTCTTTTCATTTTGCTTCCCAATTTCTAATTTGATACTATTAACTTTTTTTTTTTTTTTGTTATTAATATAACAGCACATTCACCAAATAGAAGCAAATAAGGAAGAGTAAGAAAGACGACACACAGCATTTATAGTGGTTCGTTCCCAAAATTGTAACATCCACTGTAGGTCATTCACTAGACTTTCAATTTGCAAAAGGTTACAAAGAACAGAGGTAAACTATCAAGAGGATCAATACAAAGATTTCTAAATCAGGATATCTTCATCAAGTATGTTCAATCTCTTAATCAAGCATTACATAACGATATCAAACTTTAGAATATTTCACGTTATTATTGACTTTAATTATATCAAACCATGTAGACTAAATCTAGAAGGGCAATAAAATGGTACCACAAAATATAGCATTACAGTTTAAAATTAAACAATAGAAGATATTTCACGTCTCTCCCTCTTTAGGAATGGGGTAAATAAATCATCTTTCAGAAGATCGAGACGTTGTTTGGGTACTCTCAGTTTTGTCAAACATAATGTGTAATGACTGTTGTGTCGTTGTGGACATGAACAATGTAAAGACCGATATATATATAGAGACAGAGAATGAATGAAAAATCTAGCTCACATTGTAAATACTAGTATATACAAAGACGAGATATATAATGATTTTGTCTACATTGTATGTGTACATACTCTGTTATGATTCAACTAATATATATATGATACCTAGCTAATCTATCACCTCTGTCTTAGTAACACAATAGCATAGAATATTTTACATTGGATTTACTGTTATTGACTTTAATTATATAGACTAAATTTATAAGGAAAATAAAATGTTACCACAAAATAAAAGCAATAAAGTTTAAAATTAAACAAAAAAAAAATGTAGTATTTATAGTAAAGAAAAATCAAAGTGTCTATATATATAGAGAAGTAGTCGATTTATTGTAGGTCAACAAAAGTCACCGTTTAAATAACAAATAAATCGTATAAAACTTTTAAAAAAAAAAAAAAAAAACTGAGATACATGGGTCCTACAAGCCACATTATTTTCAAAAAGTTCAACCTTCACAAAATCCCTAAACAATGGGATGGAGTACCAATTTTAAATATGGTAGGTTTTGTTTTTAAATAAGCTAAAACATAATCTAAAATTTAAAATTCAAATTAATTCGAATTGACTGAGTGAAGAAGATGATAGAAGATGGAGGAATGAAATGTTCTGCTCATAATAGAAAAGAAATTCAAATCTACTAGTTGCTAACAGATATGAGATGCATAACCTACTACTACTAGCCTGCAACTCAACTAAGTTCCATTAAGTGCTAACTTTTTTTTTTTTTTTTTCTAGATTCTTTTAGGAAGATGAAATTATGTATATTTACCTTGTTGAGATTTCTCTGGAGTTTCAATTTTATTCATATTTTTTTTATGAAATTACATATCAAATCTGCTTCATATTCCATATTAAGGTAATTAGTGTAATTTAGATGATGAGCTATGTCTACATTGCATTTTCCCTTAGCTTTTAATGGCTTCCATGTTAATTTTAAATAATAAATGTGCTATGCACTAAACTAGTAATTAATGTAGACTCAAAAACATACTATTTTACCAACGAATTATAATTTAGTTAGTATTTACCATCCATAAATAGACAAAGTTTTAATTTTTTTTTCCTTTTTGGATAAAGAAAAAATAGAATCTACATTAGATGTGATTTAGTATAAATATAATTTAGAGATTTTAACTAAAAAGGAATTTAGTCATATTTATAATATCTTATATTTTTAACTGTTTTCCAAGTTAGACTATTAGACATTAGTCTGATCAATTAGACCATTTTTGGTTTTTCAGAATCATCCAACTCAACTCAAAATTCAAAACCTAATCGAGGCATATAGTGTACTTTTCTAAGTATGAGAACCAAAGTACAGATACTAATAGTACATCTATATTTTAATCTAAACATTTTGGTGTATACTTATATGTCTTTAAAAATCATTAGAGTGTGGAGTTTCATGCATTTTTACACCCAAAATTTTGAGTGAGAATACAAATCAATCTGTTGCCTTCAAAATCAGCAGATTTAGAGTGCTCCACTGCCTTCAATAATTTATGTACATATCTGTAGAATTTTGAAGAATTGAATATGGAGCTTTTCCACATTGCCTCATGACTTTATCTCTACTTTTTCTCTATCATTATCAACTGAAGATCTTATCACCTTCACACGAAATACTGCCTGCATATATTCAAAAATGAAAAGAATTGATGACAACATTAAGAGACGAATTCGTCGAGAATGTAAATCTTTTTACTCATCAGAACTTTCAATATTCATCAGAGTAGATTGCGGTCTAAACAGAAAACGCTCAAGTTTTCGGTCATCAATTACCTTCTTATCAGAACCAAACTCAATAACATCGGATTGATGGAAACGTACTGGAAAATCTGGAGGTACACGGCACCGCCGCCCTTCGTGACTGCAATCATTTTTGAAAGGATGTATCATGAGCTTGATATGGCCCTTTTATGGCAGATATTGGAGCCCAGACTTCTATATTTTAAGAGAGAGAAAACAGAGTTTTCTCATAAAATATACTTACTCAGAGAGCCAGGTACCATGTTCACTCCTCAGATCAGTCAAGAAGAAGGCCCCATCTTTGTAATGAATATGGGCGTGCTTTTCCGAAATCTGTGATTCGGAGGGATAACAGAAGCAAATTAGCGAGTTTGTTTCAGCTTTCAAACACCAGCAGTGAGATCAAATTCTTTTCAAGCATATAAAGTTTAATCAATTCACCTGAGGCAACGGTAAAGCGATCGACAACCCTGAGTCTACTTCCTGCTCAACACTTCTGCAATCATATTTATCAATAAAAGAATGCCCTTTACAAATGTTTGGTTCTACCAGAAAGAAAAGAGCACAAAAGCATACCCAATCAAACAGGCCTGGTTCTCGTCTCTGCTTAGGCAAATGGGCTGTGAGACACTAGCTTCGTCTCCTTGTGGCAATAGAAACCATCTAAAACGTAAACAGGTTCGTTTTTAATGCAAAAATCAGATGCATAGTTGAGTAGAACTGGAGTAATCTTAACATTCAACGAAAAATCGGGACCATGAGCTTACTCTCCGTTAATAGCACGCTGCAGGGCATCGTCATCTTCAAACCATTTGCGTAACTGATCATTTGCCTTCACAGGTGGTTGAAGAAAATAAATTTCAATGACTAAAATAAACAATGGAATAAGATCCACTCTTGCTCTGAACAAACTGCACATAAAATTAATTCTAGATAACATACTTTGTCTGAGAGTCTGCAAGATGGTGGCCTCCCTTCTAATTTTGAACTGCAGAAGAAAAATGAATTTTTATGTTAATTTTTCTCAGATTCATACTAGTAGGAGAGAGTTTCTCTATTGTATGTTAATGAATTTTTGTGTGAGAGTCTGCAAGAAGAAAGGGTCTTTTTGTATGTTAATTCAAGTATAAAGCTACTTAATCCTTTTTTCTTTCTTTTTAATAAGAGACAAAAAGAAGCTTCATTACAGAACAAAGGGGATACACAAAATGGCACTTCCTGAAACACATTGATAAACAAAAGGCACCAATGCATGTTGATAACAAGTGTTATTTATGATAGCATAAAAGATGAGGCACATTAATTAGAAAAACTCCCCAGTTTTCATTAAAGAAGAAATTGGCAGGAAAAAATGGAAATATGAGGAATTGTGACTCGTGGAAACTTCAGAGAGCTCAGATATTTCTACCATTGACGGGGCGCTTGAAATTTTGTTAAAAAAGGATGGCGTGGAATTTAATTTCGGTTGTTACGAATAGAGTTCCTTTTCAATATATTGGAACAGAAGGTGGCTCTGGAAGGGATTCAAAATGATTACTTCAGGAAAGATGGATCAGTTTTAAAAGAACATGAATGAAGTATTTAATGCTATTGCTATTGGTTTGGTTAACAAAAAGGTATTTAAAATTTCTGCTGTTAATGGCAGCAGCCCTCCTGTTTCGATCGAGCCTATTAATGTTGGCAAAAGAATTAATGAATCCCTAAAAGAATCTATTTAGAGTGGAGTGCTTGTGCGTTTAAGAAAGTTTGGAATTTTCTTAGAAAAAAGGAAAAAAGAGTAGCACACGGTGATAAGGAAATGAGCAATCAAGAATATCATGAGGGAAGTCTACGAGATGAAAATCCAGCTCAATCAAGCTCAACCAAAGCTCAAGCTCAAAGTCAATGGAAGTCAGCTCCAATTATACCCAATCATGAGGCAATCATTATGCCACAAGGTCCAATGACAAGAGCTAGAGCTAAGAGACTTCAAGAAGCATTGAATATCCATCTCCAAGCTAAGGTGTCCAATGTGAAGAGTTGCAACTTTTCAAGCTTGATAGAGCACCTTTTCAACCAAGACTCATGATGAATCTAAAAATCCAGATTCATTCACATTAATAATGCATTATGTATCTATTTATTCCATGTATTTACATTTAAGAAGATTCATGTATAGAGTTCAAGGGTTGGGGAATGTATTTAGATCACATTGGTGAAAGGTTGTGTCCTTTCAAGATGACTTTTCAATTAGTATAAGTAGGGCTGTAACTTTGTCATTTGGAGATATGATTTAGTTGAATGAAAATTGTTCTCTCAAGACTGAGACCCTTCCAAGCATTTATTGTGATAGAATGCAACCAAGCCATTCAATCCAACATTGATCAAGTTAGATTGTAGAGTGACTCAATCTAGAACAAGATTTCCCAATCTTGCTTCTAGATCATTGATCTTAAGAGGTAATCAAATTCTAGCCTCATCTCTTGGTTGATCCAAAATTTGCATAAGGAGGTGTTAACTTCTTAATTCAAGGGTTCTTGCTTAATTAAAGCTTTGGATCTTTGGGCTGACAGTTAGGGTTGTCTTATCACATGGGGGCACAGAAAAACCAATGGGCTGCAGGGAGCTGAAAATTTTAAGGTTTAAAACTTATTATGAGTAGACAAAATTGGGTGATTGGAACGGATATATGGGGCATTGTTCATATAGAAGATGGTTTTCTCAGGGGCTCTTCATCATTCAAAACTTACTAAAATCAGAACGTCTAAAGGAGTAATGTTGCCGTGCACACTAAAGATGAGTTTGGAATAACTTTTAGAGTGAAAAGTGTTTTTAGCTAATTAAAAAGATTTTTCTAAATTTTCAGAGTGTGCAGATAAATGAAAGTGATTTTGTAAAAAACACTACAAGGTGCTTTTAGAGGAAGCACTTAATTAGTGCTTCTTCTAAGAATGCTTATAGGAATGTGAGTATTTTTATCAAAGTTCATCCCAAGTAGGTTTCCTAAGGACAAGTACTTTTCTAGGGGCAATCCTTGTATTTCCCAGGAAAGGATTGTTCTAGTAGCTTTTTTGGTTTTCTTTCTATACTCCTAAAGGGAGCTTTGGCCTCTTAACTTTTCACTAAATACGTGTTCCTTCCGAAAGATGAAAGAGAGAATTTTAAGAATTTACCTATTACCGCCTAAGACCCAATTAAGCATCAAGGGCATTGCCAGATCAATAAAAAACCGTCCGCCAACACGTCCCGGATGCGGTATTCGAAACTGTGTCAAAAACTAGAAGACCGATTGTAACTCATCAGTCATACTGTGCAGCCTTGCCACATAGAAACGTTAATTTATTATTGGAAGTTAGTATATATATCGATTTCTTACCGAAAGAGGGCCAAGTCCTACTCCCAAATAAGCTTTATAAGTGGAAGCCATCATTGCAGCCATTCTTGCCATTCCATGAATTACAGCAACCCGAATTCTTCTAGTACTCTCATAACTAGGATGATCATTTAGAAAAATAATTAATAAATTTGAATTAAAAGGAATATAAAACAAAAACAAAAAATGGAAAAAATTAGACTCCGTTTGATAACCATTTGGTTTTTAAAAATTGTTCTTGTTTTCTCATCATTTCTCTACAATGAATTTCATCTTTCTTATGAAAACATTGGAATTCTTAGCCAAAATCCAAAAACAAAAACAAGTTTTTGAAAACTACTTTGTTTCGTTTTCAAAACTTGGCTTGGTTTTTAAAGACATGTAAAAAGTAGATAACAAATTCAGAAAACCCATAGGTGGAAGTAGTATTTATAGACTTAATTTTCAAGAAACAAATGGTGATATCAAATGGGGCCTTATATTTTTACATAGATTTCTACGGTCCAAACTGTAGGCCAGTTAACAGATTAGTTAGTCTTACAATGTTACTTATTTAGAAAACTGGGAATAAAATTTTCAATTTAAAGTATCTATCTTTTTTCTCTTTCCTTCCAAAGGATTGCCATATGTGCATGCGTGCTATATTTGGATGGATTTTCAGTTTTATCTTTAAATATAATACATCTTTTATCACATCACAAGACAACATGGAAATAAAACTTAATACCTCTTCAACGAAGAAACAATGTCAATAGGAGATCCCGAGACTACACTTTCATTCCATGCTTTATCCAGCTCAAGTGCAAGTTGATAACCATCCTGTAATCACCACAAAGAAATGTTAAGCATAACTACACGTTAACCCGGTTTCATCACATTTGACGTTCCTACTTCAGCAGAAGAGTGACAGAGAAAGTAACTTCAATGTGCAGTGTCCAAGAATCAGAGGTAATGAATTATTTAGGGTTACTAGAACTTATCAGTAACAAGCTTAATATGGATCAAAAGATATAAATCAAGAAACTTCAGACGAAAAATGAGTACCTCAATAGCCATGCATCCCCCTTGACCCAAATTTGGTTGCATAGCATGTACTGAATCCCCAAGCAAAGTTACACGACCCTTTCCCCAAGTGAAAATGGGTGTGCGATCGTATATATCACGTCGAAGAATGGAATCTTCATCAGTGGCAAGTATCAGATCTATCACATTGTCACACCAACCTTCAAAAATTTTGAGCAGTCTTTCTTTTTTGCCTGCTAGGAAGCCAATCAAATGTTATTTGAGAAAGCATGAGCCGAGGAAACTCCTAACATTTTACTACATGGTGGTAGAGTTGTCATTATCATCTTGTATTGCTCACATCATAAGTTAGTTAGCAGGGTGGTAAGAAATCATAAACTGCATGTGCCTGGGACCATGCATTGAGCATGAGTTAGCTAGAATGGGTGGTAACACTTTAATGTTAAAAGGCAAAAAAAAGATGGTACGAAAGGGGTGGAAGGACATAATTCATTCGAGAATTAGGCATTCTGAGTGAGAGAGTTCTATGGATTGTAGGCTTGTAGCTTGCTGATTGTCATTAGTGGAGCGCCTGAGTGGGTGATCATTTTTTATTGAGCCACTATATTTTGTTTGTGTTCTTCCTCTTTCTTGTTATTCTTTGCTCCTTGATTAACAGTTCGCCATGATTAGTTTGTTAGTTCTTTGATGAAGTATTCTGGTTGATTGGAGTGTTTTACAACGAACATCATACCATATTCTTAAAAAAATAAAAACAAAAATAAATAAATAAAAAGAGGCATAAAGAGCTGCAACGAGAATCATACTCCTTAATTAAGTATGCTAACTATTGGACGAATACATTTGTCCCTTGTCAAAGATTTAATTAAGAAGATTTTAGAATACATACCTCTGTACAAGTATTTTCAGGAACAGATTCAAGGGAAAACTTTTTATTTATTTTATTTGTTCCTCATTGGTAGATGAGGTATGATTTTAATCAATTATGATGATCATAGACGTACCGTTAGGGGTATCAGTGCCACCAGGTGGTTCCTTATGAAATGCATACCACTGCATCTTTCCTGCACCGACGTCTGAGGAAACAAAGTATTGTTTGTGTCCCAGAAACACTCGGTACCTTCAGAACACAAATCAAAAGACAGGTCTTAACATAGAATACCAGAAAGTTTGTCTACATGTATTGCAAAAAGAGTTTAATCTTACCCAACAGTTTCAATGTCAGCTGGTATGAAGTCCGCGATACCAGTATAGCAAGTGTAGCCAGAATATACTGCTTCCGAGTGTCCAAATAGGCCCTTTCTGACCTGACATCACAAATCATATAACATCATTCATTAATAAAACAATAAATTGAGAATAGGTTAAATTCAACCAGAAAATGAAGAAATAGTAACATATAATGGTACCTTTGACCATATACCATCTGCTCCAACCAGGAGATCGCCCTCATGTTGCTGTCCATTTTCAAGAATCACTTTGACCTAAAGGCACATAATGCAGAAAGACAAGATGATATCATGTCAACGACGAAGAAACAGATGTATCATGTGACCATAATCTTTATCATGAAGCTATGAGCTGAGTTTTTTGCAAGAACAAGAAACAGATTGCGATGGGATATTACCATATCTCCATTATCCTCAAAGTCAACAACATTACTATCATTTATAATCACATCATCACCCACAGCACGGGCAAGAATTTGTTGCAACGCCAACCGACTGATAACCCTTGTGACAGGAAGTCCTCGTTCCGCTGCAGGAGTGAATGTGTCAAACTTGATGTACCTGGTGACGAGTTACATATCCTTCATGTAACAGAGATCTGAAAATTTGCATCTCAAATAATACATAGCAGTAAACCCAGCAGACTGAGTAAGAAGGAAAATCTTCTGGTAAATTCGATTTGTTGGAAGATAGTCCTATTCATTCCCTTTTGTTTGTTGGTTCATATTCCAAATTCATCTGAATGAACTGTCTTACTTCTGCCTGAGATATTAATGTTATCTCAGGCTTAGTGACACTGTCTAACAAAAGTTAAAAGAGAGAAGAGCCAAGAGGCCAGAATAGAGGAAATTCCCACCAAAAACATCCTTCCGATCAAGGTCTATCAGAAAAACAGTATGATTAGAAATAATCAAAGAAAGAGTTGTGTAAAGCATTACAAGAGGAGGCCATAAAATGTACAATATCACAAAAACTATCAAAAGAACTTCCCTTTTACTTTCGAAAACTCTTTTGATTTCTTTGCAATCTTCGGGAGATTGGGTTTAATAAGGAAAACCCTCATGTCTCCTAGTCCTCCAGGCAGGAGCGAACATTTAAAAAAAAAAGCTTTAAAGGCACATTTCCAAACAAAATAACCCTATCCCTTCCTTTATCCACCCAATCTAAAGATAAATTAACCAACAGCTTCAAGCACACAACAATTCTTACACAGTGCAACATATCATTTATCTTTTTCGGTCAAATGTCTCCGCTGTTGACATGATAATGTCAGCTAAATCCTAGGTTTGAAAAGTAAGTCCAATTTTAATCCATGAAAGTTCATTCTAGAGAGTAACAGATTCTAAATGGAATCAATAGATTCAAGAATAAACAGTCAAAACACATAGAAACTCACAACAAAAATTCATAAAGAGAGTCATCAAAAAGCAGCATACCAACTTCCAGAAACCCCATCAACGAGTCCATTAATCCTATCACCAGTAATACAACCAACTCTCATAACTTCATCAGCAACCTCCAAATCAATGGCTTCCAAGGCCGCCAAAGCATTGCTCTGTATCTGAATCGGCCCCCTGTACTGCCCCTCTCCTCTAATGGCACTTATATCCTTCTCGAAAACCACCACTTCAAACCCTTTCCTCTTCGCCGCCAAAGCAAAAACCAGACCCCCAATTCCACCACCTGCCACAAGTATCCGAACCTTCTTCGTCGGCAAGCTCCGGCCGATTTCTCCAGCCATCCCTTCTGCCGGCGGCGCCTCCGCGACGGCGGCTTTCACTTGGGTCACTTTCTTTCTCCGCCCACAAGCCGTTTTACCCCCAAAATTACACACACTCCTCTGACAAGGATAAATCTCAACTAGGGATTCCCGGAAAGCTGGAACTGGGAAACAGGTTCTTGACAAACCAGAGGAGGAAAGATTAAAAGGGTTGTGAAATCTGGTCATCGCCATGGTGGGTCAGTAACAGAAGCCACACCTCTTGAAGAATTTGCAGAGAAAAAGGAAGAAGAAGAAGATGGTGATGCCCAATTAGGAAGAAATGGAGATGGTGGGTGATAAATTTGGTCGGTTTATGAGACTTGTAGCACTGAAATTCTTGGGGAGTGGTGGAGATTTCATGGCCATGTGTCAATACATGGACGATTTCAGTGCATTTTGTGACTTTTTTTAACCCCATGTACAGAAGAAGAATGATCTTCGTTAGTGGTTCGTATTCAACAAGCCACTATTATCTTGATTTTGTTTGTGCCCACCGAAAGTGATCGCTACCTCAGCCCAAAATCACTTGCCTCGACTAATAAATGTTAAATTTTTTGTTTGCTTTTGGTGGAGGTAGTGGTAGATTTCGAATTTGGAAGAGCAATATCGTTATGAAATGGAGGAGGAAAGTATTGTTGCCACTTTCGTGGTAGGGGAAATTTTTTTTTTTTTTTTTTTTTGGATTTGGTAGGGGAAAAATGGAAAATATGAACTTTTTATTTTAATCTTCTAAAATCGAAGTATGATTTTATTTTAATCAGCAGTAGAAAGCATAAATTAAAACAAAATACGTAGGGGCGATCGTCCCTAATCAGGGTTTCAAGCCAAGGGATCATTTGGTGGCTGTCAAGAGTTGGCTTTCCATCTGATATTGTCATAGTTTATTTTCCAGCAATTTGGAGGCAGTGAAGCCCATTTGATATAAATATTTTCCTCATCGCCGATTTCCATTTGGCGGGACAACCAGATTGTACAACGATCTAGTGCATCCCGAAGAGCAATATGCTCATATATATATATAGATATTGGGATTACACAATATTACACTTTGGGAGAGCATGTTAACATTTTAGAAAAAAAAATAATTTTTGATCCTAAACTTTCAATTTCTTCAAGTTAAACTTCAAATTTGAATAAGTGTATCAATTTACACTTAAGTTTACTTCAATCACCCTTAGAATGTTTCCAACACATGCTTAAAACCACGTGTTGCTCTATGATAGACATTTTTTGTTATTTTTTAAAAAAAAGTACCAAAAAAATAACTAAATCATTCCAAATTTGGTCACCATCATGAAAATCACAAACCCGACTCTCGAAAGTAGGACCCTAGGACCCACACGAAAACAAATGGACTCTTGTGGTCCCCCTTGTCTTCAATATCGATACATATGACAAAGAGTGTGAAGAAGATCCAGACAGTGATGTCGTTGAAGGCGGCGACGACCATGACGGTTTCGCTGACTTTGGTGGTGAGGAGTTTGAACTTGGCTAAAATACGGGAGAGAATAGGAAAGGCAGTGGTGGATAGAGCGACACCCATGAATACAACATCAACAGTCTTATGAAGGATTAAGACAACACCAATGTAGAGAGGAAGGGGACAAAGATTCTAACAAAGGCAATTTCTAAAGCCATGCACCCGCTGTGGTGGATGGAGAAAAAATAGAGCACGAGGCAAACGAGAAATAAAAAGAGAAACAAACCAATATGGCGAAAGATTCGAGAATGGGAATACTCCATTGAGAGAAAATCTGGCGCAAATAAGCTTTGTTTCTACTTAAAGCCGATGAACCGAGTAGAATCCTACCTTAAAATTGAAAAACTCTTCATTAATGAAATGAGAAAAGTAGCAGAATCAGAGAATATAAGATGTGAAAAAAAGGCTTGCTCTGAAATTGAAAAACACTTTGGCGAGTTCTATTTTTTTTAAAAAAATAATTACCTATCATAGAGCAACATGTAGTTTTGGACATGTGTAGGAACCCTTTCTAACGAGGATTGCAACAAAAACTTAACCAAAAGTATAAATTGATACACTTGAAGGTTTAAATTGATGAAATTGAAAGTTTATGGTCAAAATCGATACAATCTGCCAAATTTGAGGTTTAAATTGATGAAATTGAAAGTTTAGAGTTAAATTTGATACAACATGTTAAATTTAGGGTCAAAAACGATTTTTTCTTAACATTTAATTTGTTTTTCTTTCTTCTTGTTTTAAGTTTCTTGATTTTGTTTATTTGAGTGGAATTTTAATTTAAGAATAAAATTTTGCATAATATCTATAGTGGATTCCTTAATTTTAGGGATTATTTTTATAAAAAAAAATCTGCTTGAATTTTTTTTTTTGGTTGGATATTCTTGGGTAGGAGATGTGCCAGAGGATTTCAATTGCTCGTGAATACTGTATGAATTACAAATTTTTCTAAATTCATTTGGAAGGTTTTTGTTAGATGGAAAGCCTATTTTTTAATATTTTAATATTTTTATTAATCAATTAGATAGAGTTTTAATTATCCTTTAATTTTAATTTTTTTGTTGTCCAACATTCCTTGATTTATGGGATTTGGAGTGTTTTAATTTGAATTTTAGATTTGTTTTAATTACTCCATAATTCCATTATTTTGGTTAACTATCGTGTTAGGGGGCATTTTAGTCATTTGAAAAATCCTAATTAAAATTCTTAAAAATTGTTTAGTCATTTATCCAATAAAAAAAGTTGTTTAGCCATATTTCAAAATGCGCATTTAAATTTTGTTATTCATGCCACTATCCCCACATTAATTCCCTAAAAAATCTCCATTATCGTTTCTTTTCAAATTCTCAAATTCTTCTACAACATAAAAGGAAAAAATTATAGCCTTCATTTACAGCCCCTATATATCCTTTTGTTTTTTGGTTGCAATCTTTCCGTCTTTATCTTCTTTGTTGTATTTCGTGTTTAGAGTATATATATAAACGACTTTTTCTTTCTTTTTGTGTGAAATTTATGTTCTTCATCCTCTACTGTTGCCTAGACTAAGATTCTTGTGTAGAGTTAAATTTTTGTATGGCGGCATGGGTCTCTCGGTGGCATGAGTTTGAAGTTTATATGGAGGTGGGTTTGTCGTAAAAAGCTGAAACATAGTGAGATTCTTATTTCACTTGGGTTTCTTTGAAATGGTTGGGTTTTTCTTTTTCATTCTTCTTGTTGTGAGCATTCCTTTGAATTGATTGAATTTTTATTTTGTCATTCTTCTTGTTGTTCTTCATAAGGGTGTGAAGAAATCGAACCAAACTAACGAATTGAACCAAATCGCATCGAATCGACAAGTTTGATTTAGTTTTTTTTTTTACTATGTTCGGTTTTTTCGATTTAATCATTTGAAAACCTAGTTTTTTGATTCGATCCTCGATTCAACTCTTAAAAAAAACCTGAGTAAACTAAACCGAATTGAAATCTTTATAATTAAAATTTAAAAAAAAAAACCAGCCTATTAGCCCAAGTCTAGTAATTAAATACCACAAGCTCATCTTAAATATTCATCACAAGCCCAACTTAAATGAGTTAGGGTTTCCTTTTTCTAAAACTAAAAACCCTAAACTCAATTACATCACATGTGTTTCCCTCACGTTTTCTCTCCTCTCTCTCACTCACTCTTCTTCCTCTCTCATTTTTCCTGATCCACTCACGGCTACCCTTCCTCTCACTATCGCCTCCTTCCCCCCTTGATGTTAAAAGTCATCGTTGTCCTATTCCCTTGTCGTTGAAGCCATCGTTGCAGTTCCCTCTTGCCATTGAAGTTGTCACCACTCTTCCCTCTTGCCGTTGAAGCAGTCGTTGTCCTTCGCTTTTTCTGTTAAAGCCATTGCGTCTCTCACCATTCTTGTTTTTGTTATACTTCCCCCACACCGTCAAAGCCACGCAACATGTTCAATGCTCACATCACTCTTATCCTTTCAATTCTCTTTCACTTTTTTCTTCTTTGGGCAACAAGGTTTCTCTAGAGAACAATGCTTTTTTTTTTCTTTTTCAAAAAAGATACAATATTAAAAAAAAAAAAAGAAGGAAAAAATCGATTTAAAATCAAACTGAACCATTCAGAACAAAAACTGATTGGTTTGATTTTAAACTAAAATTGATTCTAAGACTACCATCTTCTCTAACAATCTCCTTCCTCCATCATCTTATTCCTTTCGACCAAAACACCCAAGCAAGGAACCTCAACCATTTTTTTCCTTCTTCTCTTCTACCCCTTGTCGCCGCCTAGCCGATCTGCCACCATCAAACTGGAAACAACCGCCGCACTCTAGAACTGCGTGAACCGTGGGTTTTTGGGTCGCAAGTTGCTACCGTCCATGACTATCAAGGTCGTCTCCGGCGTGGATTCGTTGTGCAATCTAGCAAGCACTCCCTCTATATCGAAAAAGCTCCATCTGTAGGTGAGTTTGGGTTTTCACACGTTTTGTTACGTCCTTTTTTATTGTGGGTATGCCTAATCTTTGAGTTTTGGCCCGTTTCAAGAATACCCACTTCATTCCCGCTTCAGAAAAAACGAGCTTTACGTAATTGTAGTTACTGTCCAACGAGTATTTGGACTCTTGAGGTAAGTTTCAGTGAGTATCGAAGACCCATAAGCTTTGGGTTCAATTGTGGACATTAGAATTATTTCTAATTTTTAAGAATTTTACGGACAGGTCTGAAATTGTTTCAACTAAGGTTTGAGGGTGGTTATAATTTAGGGAGCATTCGTGTAATCTTCCCTTGGTTTTTTTTGGGGTGAGGAAGATTATTTTGAAAAAATAGTATATTAATAATAAAGTTTAAGTAGGAATTGGAAGGCTTTATTTGAGGTTTGCGAATGTCAAGTGACGGTTTCTCTAAATTCGGTATAGGTTGGTCGAAAGAATTTCCTTAATAGGAGCTAGTAATTGTGATTATTGAGTTTAAAGCCAAGGTAAGTGACTTTACGCCGGATTGCTCAAAGCAAGTCGGGAGCTTAATTTTAAAATATTATGTTTTATATGAAAATGAATTTTACATGTATGATTGCCACAATGCTTTACGAAAGTGATGCATGAATTATGATTTATGATGAATTATGTGAGAATGTTGCTTTACTTGCATCACTGGATGAAAATTGAAAATGCTTTGGGACCTCATGCATATATGTGTGTTTTCATGAAGAAAAAAATGCTTACGAAGGCAGTGGCAATTACCCTCCTAAAATTATAGACGTACATCTAAATGAAAAGGAACCTGAAAAGGTTAATGGGAAAGGAACTTGAAAATGTTAAATAAAAAGGAACTTGAAAAGGTTAAAAGAAAAGGCAAGGTTAGGTTGGGTTAATTGTCCACATTAAGCCGAAGAGAAAAGTTAAAGGGAAATGTTTCCACTATGAAAAGGTTTTAGGTCCCACTAGAGGAAAAAGTTTTAAAATCATTATGTATGTGTTTGCATATCCCGACCTCGGTAGTGAGGTCCCTTATTGAGTATTTTAAATACTCATCATTTTTCAAAAATGTTTTCTTTCAGATAAAGGCAAGGACATCCTAGTCGATTGGCAGGACAGTTTGCTGAAAGGGGGCCATGAGTGACTTAGAGAAGCTTTATTTCCACATCTTTATTGTTTAGTGTTTTAAATGTCTTGTTAGTAGGTGTGTATGAAATTATTTCCATTGTTAAACATTTTATTTTATTTCCAAAAGATTTTTTTTTATTATTTTAGCAAAAAGTTTATTCTTTTTGTCTTTTATTAAAGAATTTTTGAATTCCATTAGCATGCATATAGTAACATCCTTAGAAAGTATAATATGAAAAGTCGGGTCGTTACAGCTTCACAAGCAAAACAATTTAACTTGTATACCATAACTCCATCACTTAGGGTAAAAATTATCTTAACATAGATTTCTTAAATCTTTGTAAGACCCAGTGTATCTTGTAAAGATCAAATCTTTTACTCCATACACAAAAATTTCTCATTATCCATAAATAATTTGAGAAAGTTTTTAATTTTTTACTCAATGGTCATACCATTCGTTTAACTGATATATGCTAACCAACTGTATATTAATTGTTAAGTCTCACTTATGCATTAATTGTCTCCCACTTAGAGTAGATAATTAATCATATACTCTCAACATTTGAGGTGTCTTAGGATACTCTTCCTTAGACATAAATATCAAATATTTGACAACAATTTTGTCAATATAAGATATTTGATACAAAGTTAGCATTTTGTCTTAAAAATATCTATTTTGGACATGTAAAATATATTGAATCATTCCAAATCACTCATTTAAAATTGGTTACTTAGTCAGGTTTTTATGTTAGATAGACATCTTACATCATTCATAATGAGTAAAATATCATCAACATAAAACATGAGAAAAAAATCTACTAAGCAATTAATGATTTTCTTGTTTAAGCTTCATTAATATCTATCCAAAGTCATAAATTTTGATACTTTTATCAAACCTTATATCCAAAGATCTAATGGTGAAATTCATTTCATAAATGAACCTTTATTATTTTGTAAACCTTTTTGTTTTTTTATCTTTGGATAAACATTTATGATTGATTTGTGTAGATGCATTATCTAAGATTTATTTTCATAAAAGAATTCCAAATATTCATTTTCATATCCCATATGAACAATGAATTAAATAATGCTTACGGACTCCAGTATGGCAACAAGTGAGAAAGTTTACACGTAGTCTACTTTCTCCTATTAGGTTTAACCATTTGCCATTAGTCTCACTTTGAGGGCAGTACGCCTTTTTACTTTGTCATCTAACATGATAAATTGGGCTTCAATTAAGTCCTTGTAAGGTTGAGTCATCTCATAACTCACTTAGGATTAAGATCGAGTCGCATATGATCATTCTGATAAAATATTAATCTTCTCAATTAACGAATTTATAAAGGGAGATTAAATATTTTGTGGTCCAGTCTTATACAAACTCATTGTATAAGATACCCCCACTCACATGTCTTCACATGAACGATTTGGATCAAATCATTTGTAACTATTAGAAAGTGAGTCGTATCAATAGTGTTACTAGGATAAGTCACCCAACCTTACCCATATACCATGACCCTTTAGATTATTTCTTGAACATGACCCTCCCCGTATGTCAACCACATACTGTTTAAGATTACACTAATAATCTTGAATTTTTCATATAATGGATAATATTATATTAAAAATAAAATAATTAAAATAATTATTAATTATTAAATAAATTATTAATTACAAGGCTTTAGGGCATAAATCCCAACACAATGCCCATGAACGTCAATGATATGAGTTTTGACTACAACGATGCCCACCCTAACGTGATGTCTCCAGTAGCTTTTGGGTAGTTGTTGTGAAACAACCACCTTGAGCGATGATGGCATCTTAGACCTTCAACGATTCAAGACTCACGCGGCAGAGGCGTTTTACCATTGCGTGATGTTTCCTTCCAAGTGACGCAAATCTAGTGAGTTATGACCCACAAGCACGAGAACTATACGGCAGATGCACGGCGATCTCATTGACATTCTCCTCCACCAAAACTAGCGCAGGCAACATCACCATTGCATCTGAGATGCAGGATTTGAAGTTTTCTAACCAACCCAATAATTGCAAAAGGGATATTTTCCACGCACATCAGGAACTTATCTAAAATTAGTAAATTATTTGATGGCTTGGTGGAGCATACATGTCATGGACAATTTTGATCTAGGGATGTGGAGCGTACATGTCATGGACGATTTTGATCTAGGGATGTTTCCAATCTAACCAATCTAAAGAAGCAATAAATATCTTTCTAGAGTTACAAAATAATGGAATAATACCTTCAGAATTTATGTTTGCAACCCTCATGTGTGTTGTTGTTGGTCTAAATAATGCAAGTTTTCGGCAAAAAGTTTATCCGCTTATTATCAAGGCCAATGTTGATTGAAGCATGTTTATGGGAAACACATTACTAGATTACTACTCAAAGCACAATCAAGTGGATGAGACAATTACAATTTACAAGATTTGACTAGAGGAAATTCCCTTCTGTAACGCTATTAAGTATAGCTACAAGTGGTCATAATTTGAGAATATGTCGGAAAATATATTGGCAGACAATTGCAATTGAAGAAAAATTTTGAAGCTTCAACCTTGAAGATCTCTACCAAATCACAAAATTCTATATAAGTTTATTTCAAACTTAAAACTTTCTAATACTGCATCTACATCAAAATTCAAGGGGTAGATGTTACAGTTATCAAATAATAGGTTATCTCTTGTCTTCTTGATAAAATGGTATCTCCTTAGATTCTATGTTTTATAATTCACTAATTCTAGATAGCATTAAAATTCTAGTCATCATGCTCTACAATTTCAACCCGTTGAGACTGTTGAAAATAAAGCTTTAATATGACTTAGTGATATAATTGAACATCATGAATAACTAGGAATGCCATGAAATATTTGAAGAAAAATTTGCTATATGGAAAGATAAAGGTCATAAAATTTTAAATACATAATCATGCAATTTTCCTTGCAAGGAAAGTCCTCATTGATTAGGAGACTGAATAGGGGATATGCCTCCCTATCAAACAAAAAGCAAGACAAGGGATATGCCTTCCTATTAAACAAAAAGCAAAAAAAGGGATATGCCCCCCTTATTAAACAAAAAGCAAAAGACAAAACAAAGAAAGAAAAGAAATTGGGGCTCACCAAAGCAAAGGCCAAGATCGAGCCAAACTATCAACAAGCCCTAGTTCAACTAAGAAGGTGATTTGAGCAAACTAAAGCATAAAAACTAGAAACTGGTCAAGGCTAAGGTTATCCAGACCCCTTAATTCAATGAAGAATGCTAATTTTGGAAACTCAATATGAAAGAAGATTGATCAACAGAGGAATTGTAAAGCAAAAACTCCTCAATATTTCAAAATATGAGAATCGAAAGTTTAAAAAATTAAATTTGAAAAAAATGACTGAAGCAAATGTGGAGGAATCAACTTTGAACGTTTCTGCAAAGTTGCAAAATCACAGATAAGTTTACTTCAAACTTGAAACTTTATAATACAATATTTTCAATAACCATATGATGCATGTCATTGAAAGGAATAATTGAATTAAACCCACAGTAGAAGTATTGGAATCGACTTTGATTTTATTTAGAATTAAACAATAAAAATTAAGTTTAAGCAAAACATACCTTGAAAATAATATGGAGATATTTTCTGGCGACTCTTTACTTCTCATGTTTCATGACTTCCACAAAAGTCTTCCTTGCTATGACTCGAACACAGGCCAAGGCTTGTGGGAGCCTCTTAAAAGAAAATCCATAAAAGATTGCAGAGGAAGAAGTCTAGAGAGAATTCTCTAATTCTCTATTGAGGAGTGTGTGTTGAATCTAATAGCTCAACCCATGGGTCCTATTTATAGAGACCAAAGACAAATATTTTCTATAATTAAAATATTATATTTTAGTATCTAATATATTAAAATATTAAAATATTATATTTTAATATCTAATATATTAAAATATATCTTATACTTATTTGAATCTCTTTTAAATCTCCTACGATATTTATTTATTTGAATCTTATTCAAAATTTATAAATATCTTATTCAAATTTTATAAATATCTTTTCTTTAATGTATCTAATATACATTAATTATTTTAATACTTAATGTATCAAATATAATAATATATTTTCCTATTTTATATCTAATATATTTAATATATTAAATATTAATTTGAATATTTCAAAATTTTCTCTCAACTAAATTGATCTTTTAGTGTCACTATGAGCTAGCCAGGGGACTTTATGAACCTTTAGATTATAAGCTCTAATGATACAACAATTAATAACCTCTTTAATTAATTGATTTTTATTAATTAACTATAGGTCACTCAACTATAGACCTAGAATTGCACTCTTATGCACTGTAGGACAAATTGTGTCCATAGGTATAATCACTACATGCAAGTCAATCCTTCATGAGTTGTTCGTAATTACAGCTTGGTCAAAAGTCCGTTTTACCCCTATAATTACATAGTGTACCTTAAATACCACCGATCCTCTAATGAACAACTTGTTTATGATCCAACCATAAACTAAGTCCCTCTCGGGCCAGTTAGAGGGTGGGGCCCCATTGTTCAAGTCTTGAAATCAACACTTAAGGGAGCTACTCATCTACTTACCCTATATGGGAAGAAGTGAATTCCATCTTGTGAGATTATGTTCCCAGCTCCCTATTTGGTCAAGTCCTAAAAATGGTAGGCATATTGAATCGGCTACAAAAGTCACTCTCACCCATGCAAATCAAAAGACAAGCCCTCATAGGAAGGAGTTCATAACTCACTTAGGATTAAGATCGAGTTGCATATGATCATCCTGATAAAATATTAATATTCTCAATTAACAAATTTATAAAAAGAGATTAAATATTTCATGGTCCAGTCTTATACAAACTCATTGTATAAAATACCCCCACTCACATGTCTTCACATGAATGATTTTAATCAAATAATTTGTAACTATTACAAAGTGGGCCGTATCAATAGTGTTACCAAGATAAGGTACTCAACCTTACGCATATACTATGACCCTTTAGGTTATTTCTTGAACATGACCCTCTCGTATGTCAACCACATATTGTTTAAGATTACACTAATAACTTTGGACTTTTCATATAATGGATAATATTATATTGCAAATAAAATAATCAAAATTATTATTAATTATTAAATAAATCATTAATTACGAGGCTTTAGGGAATAAATCCCAACTGTCGTAATTATTTTGTTATGATCTTCTGTCTAGTATATAGCATCTTCATGCACACTACACATGCTCTTTACATTTTTAAATTATTTGAATGTCATAGCATGATAACATCAAAGTGACAGTTTCTATGCTCTAATGAAGAATTAAAAATGCCATGAAGTATCTATAGAGAAATTTGTTACATAAAATTCTTGAGGTCTTGAAATTGCTTGCATGGTATAACAAGTTATTAAAAAAGCAGACCACTTCATAAAATTCTATATTTCCTCACATAAGTGATTGAATATATTTCATTCAGCTAAATCAATATTTCATCTGCATTAAATTGCCTAACTCTAAAACTAGAGGGTGACTTCATATGATATGAGAAAATATCATATTCATGAAAATTATATTTTGAATGCAGAATAATTGATGAAGCATTCCAGATTCCACTTATCCAAAAATGCACTTATGCAAGCAAAAAGCTACAAATGCCACAAGATGGCCAATAATTTCCTCCTACGGGAGATCAAGAAGTCCAGAATAGTCCTTAAGGGGTTTGACGACAATCCCACTTGAAATTCAAGGACTACCTTGAATTTATATTTTCTCCAAGAAAGTGGCACATATCGCGAATCCAGAGGAGAATCTTACCCACCATAAAAGACTGAAATGTTCCCTGCGGGGTTGGACGACAATCCTGGAGATCATCTGATGTGCACTTCGAAGCCTTAAATTCCTACAGAAAAATGGAGAAACCGACACTCTAGGAAGAATGGAATAATCTTTGCGAGTAAGACAACAATCTTAGAGAGAATTCGAGGCATACTTCGAAATGTCACAATGACTCCAAAACATAAGAAGGTTACTCTCAAGTCAGACTTTATGTAGTTAAGCTCATAAACTCACACTACAAATCCTAACTAGGAAGTGGGGACTAATGTTATTGGTGAAATTTAGACTTGATTAAATAAGATAAAGATAAAAAGGATAAGAGCCCAAAGGAGAAATAGGTCCAAGAGAACCTTGCAGACTCAAATTAACCTTTTCAACTCCAATTCATAAATAGAAGAGGCAAACCTTTTGAATCCTTATCTTGAAAGGAATTTGGAAAACCTAAGTCAAAGAACCTATAAATACGTCATTATTACTCAAAGAAAAGGAGTTAAACTTCAACCCTCATTCTCTATATTCTAGCTTGCTACACTTTTTCCTCTATGACTTAAGCATTGGAGTTGATGTGGCAAGCCCCACACTGGTGCCCAACTTTTTTCTCGTTTGTAGGTCACATATTTCTCCTCAAAATACAAATTTACAATTGCTGTTACGTGAAGATCAGGTGAGATATCTCCTAATCAGATTTTGGCAACAACAACAATAATAATAATAATAAAGAAATTTCATATGGAGTTACTTTTCATGTATTTATGGTATATATGATTTAAACAATAATGGATACAATATATTCATGATATATATACTACATTGCTTAATTTCGTCAATATTAGGAGGATAGTACAAATGAGAAAATACACGAATATCCATTCAAGTAGAATAAGTAATAAGAATACCAACTTCGTCTGAATTTTTTTATAAGTTATTTGAAAACATGATTACTCAAGTGCTAGGATGTTCCACATGTCCAAGAAGTAGAGGAAAAAGAGGAACATATTAGAACACATATTAGTGAATATGTTGCAACAGTAGGGATATATATTGTTGGGATTTATGCCATAGCTTCGTATTAATGTTTTATTATTTAATTATTTGATAATTTTTATTTGCAATTTATATTATCCATTACATAAAAATCTAAGGTTATTAGCATAATCTTGAACAATATGTCGTTGACATACAAGAGGATCGTGCTCAAGAAATAACCTAAACGATCTATAGTATATGAATAAGGTTGGGTGCCTTATCCTAGTAATACTATTGATATGATCCACTTTGTAATAGTTACAAATGATTTGATTCAAATCGTTCATGTGGAGACATGTGAGTTGAAAGGAATGAACTCTTCATCCAGCAGCAGAAGCATTGGATCGTCTTTGATTTATTTAAAATTAAACACAAAATATACAAGGTTAAGTAAAAACTTACTTGGAGATGAATATAGAGATATTTCCGGTAGATCTTTATCTCTTCCACAAAGTCTTCCTAGCTATGACTAGAACACAGGACCAAGACTTGTGAGAGCCTCTTGAAAGAAAATCCACAAGGGATTAAAGAGGAAGAGGTCTAGAGAGAATTCTCTAATTCTCTCTATTGAGAAGATGTGTGCTGTGTCTGATGACTCAACCCAAGGGTCCTATTTATAATGACCTCGAAAATTTTTGCCATAATTAAAATATTATATTTTAATATCTAATATATTAAAATATATCTTGTATTTATTTGAATCTCATTCAAATCTCCTACGATATTTATTTATTTGAATCTTATTCAAATTCTATAAATATCTTTTATTTAATATATCAAATATACATTAATTATTTTAATATTTAATGTATCAAATACAATAAATATATTTTCCTCTTTTATATTTAATACATCTAATATATTAAATATTAATTTAAACACTTCAAATTAAATATTAAATTTGAACATTTCAAATTTTAATATTTAATGTATCAAATACAATAAATATATTTTCCTATTTTATATTAAATATTAATTTGAACACTTCAAATTAATATTAATTTGAACATTTCAAAATTTTCTTTCAACTAAATTGATCTTTTAGTGTTACTATGAGCTAGCAAGGGACCTTATAGACCTACAGATTATAAGCTCCAATGATACATAATTAATTAATTAAACTCTTTAATTAATTAATTTTCATTCATTAACTGTAGGTCACTCCACTATAGACCTAGAGTTGCACTCTTATGCACTATAGGACAAGTTGTGTCCATAGATATAATCATTACATGCAAGTCGATCCTTCACGAGTTGTTCGTAATTACAACTGGGTCAAAAGTTCGTTTTACCCCTATAATTACATCTTGCACCTTAAGTACTACTGATTATCTAATGAACAATCTGTTTATAATCTAATTATAAACTACGTCCCTCTCAGGCCAATGAAAGGGTGGGGCCCCATTGTTCAAGTCCCGAAATCAGTACTTAAGGGAACTACTCATCTACTTACCCTATATAGGAAGAAGTGAATTCCATCTTTTGAGATTATGTTCCTAGCTCCCTATTTGGTCAAGTCCCCAAAATGGTAGACATATTGAATCGTCGATAAAAGCCACTCTCACCCATGCAAATCAAAGGACAAGCCCTCACAAGCAGGAGTTCATAACTCACTCAAGATTAAGATCGAGTCGCATATGATCATCCTGATGAAATATTAATCTTCTAAATTAACGGATTTATAAAGAGATATTAAATATTTCATGGTCCAGTCTTATACAAACTCATTGTATAAGATACCCTCACTCACATGTCTCCACATGAATGATTTGGATCAAATCATTTGTAACTATTACAAAGTGGGCAGTATCAATAGTGTTACCAGGATAAGACACCCAACCTTATCCATATACTATGATTCTCTAGGTTATTTCTTAAACACGATCCTCCTGTATGTCAACCACATACTGTTCAAGATTACACTAATAACCTTAGATTTTTCATATAATGGATAATATTATATTGCAAATAAAATAATCAAAATTATTATTAATTATTAAATAAATAATTAATTGCGAGACTTTAGGGCATAAATCCCAACATAAGTGGGGGTATCATATACAATGAGTTTGTATAAGATTGAACCACGAAATGTTTAATCTCTCTTTATAAATTCGTTAATTGAGAAGATTAATATTTCAACAAAATGATCATATGTGACTCGATCTTAATCTTGAGTGAGTTATAAACTCCTGCCTATGAGGGCTTGTCCTTTGATTTTCATGGGTGAGAGTGGCTTTTGTAGCTGATTCAATAAGTCTACTGATAATTCTCATTCATGAGGATTATTTGGACTTTCAACTTGGTTATGCTTGTGATTTTATTCATATTATTTGATAAAAGGGCAAAAGAATGGTTGAAATTAATTAAATTATTGTTGGAAGAAGTAAGTTAAGAAAAGAGAAGAAAAGAAGAAGAAAAGCCAAAACTTACTTAATACTTTGGTGCAGATTTTTTTAGAATGCAACAGAATTACAATTTCAACATATCTAGAAATTAATGAAATGCAAATCAAAGGATTCCGAGAAGGAAAATACCCATGAATTTAGCATGATCCTTAGCAGTAATTGCTCATCAACCAAGAAGAAAACCCTAGCACAGAGTCCCTATAAATCTTGGAGAAGAAGTCGTGAAGAAGAGAGCTCGTTTTCAAAGAAGAAAACAATCTTATGTTTTTGGATTTTTGAAGCTTTATGTAGTTTTTTTTATTCTCATCAGTTGCTACTGTATTTTTCTTATGCAATTCAGTTCCTAAACTCTCCATTAATCTCATCACAATGGAAGTTGATGGTGGTTAAGAATAGTTTCTTGTTCAATTAAGCCGAGAGAAACGAGGTTTTAATGTAATCGTATTTCTATTTACTTTCTCCAAGTTTTGTAATTCTGTTTTTGTCTTTAACCTTGAAGTTAGCTACTATTTTGTAATTCTCCCTTTAGCATTTTATTAAAGATAGAAATTCTTTCGATTTTTTAGTCCAGAACATTCCTTGGGCAAAACAATTTTCTTTTATACAAGTTTAATTTGTAAGAACTCTTAGGTTATCTCCAATTTTCTTTCATATCAATGAATTTCTTTAGTTTAATCGTACTGTTTTCTTTTATTAGTTTTATTATGAAGAGCTAAATTTCTTTAGGGATTCAAGTTTGTAAATGCCATAAAGGAAAGATGTAAAGCTCGTAGCAAAAACAATCTAGCTAACACTTGAACTCTGTTTGCTTTTGATGAGTTCGATGTTGGGTAAACCTAGTCGGCCAACTAGTGTTGCTTGTCAAGCTTGAACTTAATACCGAAAGGGTTAAGGGAAGGCAAATGTCTCAAAAGCAATGGAGGAAAAGACTTAGACATAAGTCCTGAACATCGACCCTAGACATAGGGCGAGACTCCAAAACCACTAGAGTTGTGCGCAGATATATCTAAGTTAGTTTCTTGTGTTAGCTACGATTGCAATCACCTTCTTGTTGCATTTTCTTTCCAAATGGGCATTAGCATCTTGAATCCCTTTTCTATTTCCATTGATTTTCAAATGGTTTTTCTTTTAGCTAAAACACCTCACAAACCTTTTTATACCCACGATTCTTTAAGTTGCAATAAGTTTGTACCACCTTAATAAATTTTATTAAAACTCTTTCCTTTGGATACGATACTCTGGAATACTTCCAATTTCTTATTACTTCGATAACGTGCACTTGCGTGTAGCACCGATCACCTACCATTTTGGGAACTTGACCAAATAGGGAGCTAGGAACATAAATTTCACAAGATGGAATTCACTTCTTCTAGTATAAGGAAAGTAGATGAGTAGTTCTCTTGAGTGCTGATTTCGAGACTTGAACAATGAGGTCTCACTCTCTCACTGGCCCAAGAGGGACTTAGTTTATAATTAGATTATAAACAAATTATTCATTAAAGGATCAATGTTACTTAAGGTATAAGATATAATTATAGAGGTAATATAGACTTTTGACCTAGTTGTAATTACGAACAACTCATGAAGGATTGACTTGCATGTAATGGTTATCTGTGGACACAACAAGTCCTATAGAGCATAAGAGTGCAACCATAGGTCTATAGTAGAGTGATCTAGAGTTAATGAATGAAAATTGATTGATTAAAGAGTTTAATTAATTAATTTTGTATCATTGGAACTTATAATCTGTAAGTCCATAAGGTCCCCTTACTAGCTCATAGTAACACTAAAATGATCAATTTAGTTGAAAGAAAAATTTAAAATGTTCAAATTAGTATTTAATATATTGAATATATTAAATAAGAAAAATATCTATTTATTGTATTTGATATATTAAATATTCAAGTGTTATATATTATTAGATACATTATATATTAAATTTGAATGAGATTCAAATAGATAATATATGTTATAGGAGATATTTGAATGAGATTCAAATATATTAATTATAGGATAATATATTAGATATTATTATATTTTAACAAATATTCTACCTAAGTTCCTATAAATAAAACCTTTGGGTTGAACCAACTAAGCTCTCTACAGAGAAAGAAATTCTTTACGAATTTTTCCTCCCTAAGATTTTCTTTCAAGATGTTCTCACAAACCTTGGTCTTGTGTTCGAGTTATAGTGAAAAAGATTTTGTGGAGATTCAAGATTTGCTAGAACACAAGAAGTAAAGACCCACTATAAATTATTTTTCATATTTACTTCAATGTAAGTTTCCTTAACCTTTATTATTTTAGTTTAATTTTAAATACATCAAAGCCAATCCTAATTGATTTCTAAATTTTTTAGAAATTATAGTCTTTTGCTGTTGGGTGAAGTATTCATTCATATCATATATTAATTGTACTGACATTTACATAATATTTTACATGGTATATATTAGTTGTACTATCATATATCAAGAAATAGTAACAATATGTGCCGAAGAGGCAAGATTCTATATAAATGGAATATAAGGAACATATGAGGTATATATTTGCAGAATTATAAAGGACTCAATATAACATTTTTGTATGATAAAAAATACGGGGTATATATTATGAATTAAAATAACTTTTTTTGTCTGATACAAAAATATATAGTATATATTATGAAACAGTTATAGTAGACATTGATCAGATAAAGAAAATGAAAGAATTGGAAAAAATCAGAACTGAAACCGAAATGAAAACATCACATGAATGAAGGAAAACTGAAAAAGTAAAAATGCAAAATTTAAATGAAGAACTGAAAAAATAACACAAAAAGAAGAAACATAGGGAATAATTGTCTTAAATGTTGAATTGAGTAATAATTATAAAAATAATAAATAAATAAATCTCTCTCTAACGAAATTTAGAAAATAATTTAAGTCGGTTTAGGGAAAAGCGCTTAAAAGGTCCTCGCCTTTTTTCTCTCTAGGTTTGTAGGAATTCGGCCGCCAGTGGTGCGAAAAAACCTTTGGGTCTTAGGCTGTAACTCTTGTCTTTTTGTAGATTGGAGTTTTATAGCATTCGTGTGTACTGATGGAAGCTGAACAACTCAGTCTTTTGGTTAATTGCATGAAGTTAACGGAAAGGGAAATCAGAGTGATGGATCTCGCTGATGATGATATTGATGTCACGGAACAAAGTTTGAAAACTGCTTTGCTTTGCAAGATTCTGACTCCAAAGTTGATTCATACGGAAAATTTTAAAACCAATATGCCGAAGATCTGGAATTTCGCTTCTCTGACCCAAATCAATTGTGTTGGGAAAAACCTGTTCCTTTGTGTTTTCCAGAACATAAGGGATAGGAGACAAATCATAGAAAATTCCCCATGGTTTTTTGACAAGGCTATAATTGTCATGGACAATCCAAGAAGTACCTGTAAGTTTTCTAACAATGAATTCAAATCGGTGTCTTTGGGATCCATGTCCATAACTTACCACCTGCTGGTCAGACAAAAAAGATGGCAATATCTATAGGGAATATGCTGGGAACGTTTCTTGCAGTGGATTCTGATGATAATGGAAATTGTTGGGGTCTATCTCTGAGGATTCGTGTAAAGTTTGGCTCGACAAAGCCTCTGCAGCGTGGAGTCAAAGTGAAAGTGGATTCAATGGCGGAAGAGATTTGGTGCCCAATTACATACGAAAAACTCCCTGATTTTTGTTACTTTTGTGGTCAAATAGGACACACTGATAAAGATTGCAACCTACATCCAGATGATGCAACATGGGAGAAGCAATATGGGTCTTGTCTTCGAAATCCATCGAAACAAAAAGGAAACCTGTCAAAGAACCGTACAAACAACTGGGGATTACGTGGTAGGGGAAGAGATGGAGTCCGTGGGGGACACCAATCTGGTGGCTTATGGGCATCATCGGATGAAACTAGTAACAACGAAGAAGACAGAACTCCAATCAGTCCGGTCATGAACTGTCGCACTCTAGCAGGGCAGGGGCAAGGATCGATTCGTACTGCAAACAGTTCCGATAAGGAAAGTGGTAACGGTGGCGGATCTCAAAGACTCTTATTAAATGCTGGGAATGGAATTTTGGGGAAAGGAATTGCTCCAAATCTGCTAGCTGCGAAAGAAATTGCTTCGGTTGCGCGTAAATTGTTCTTCTCCAATGGAAAAAATTCTGAGATGGAATGCGATATGGAAACGAATTCAGCAATTCAAAATTCAGCATTAAATGGTGTATCACAAAAGGTGGGGCCATACCAGATAAGTACTGATAAAGAGCTTGTCGAAGGCTCTATCGAATATATTTATAAACCTAAACCTCTAAAATTTGCAATAATAGTGGCCAGGGTCGATCACAGGGATTGGATTTCTTAGTTCATTTAAGTACCGTAATTACTCTCATTTAACTTTATTTAGAGAAAGAAATCAAATGCAAACAAGCTAAACTAAATATCTAACCTAGAAAGCAAAAGATAAATGGAGACACAATAGGAGAGAAATATCCTAGGGAATCAATTTCACTAATTAGACTTACAGCGAAAACTACCAAGATTTGTCATGCAAATATTCCATAAGCCAAGAAGTGAGGGTGTTAACTGACTCTTTCAAGCACAATTAACTCTCATGCAATGTTAGAAACCTAATATCTCTATCTAGATTTTAATAACATGCAAGGCTTTAAGCAACTTCTTTTAAGGGCTTCTAAGAGAATTCTCCACTTTCATACAAGAATTTACAAATAGTCATGAAATTAAGTTCTAGCCTAAACCATACTTTTTCAAGCACAAATTCAGACCAATAAAGCAAATAATCTTTGATCAAGAAATTATAAGCATTAAATACATAAAAGCATTAATGAAACAAAAGCATTCAATCAAGGAACTTAATCAATTAAAATCCCAAGTCTAATGGGTACATCAAAATCCCAAGTATTAGGAGCAAAGATACTAATAATATTCATACAATTAAATCTCTAAGTTCCTAATTTACAGCCACAAAACAGAAACTAAAACTAAAGAGAAAGGAAGAAATTAGCAAACAATGGTCAATCCCACGTTCCCGTCGTGATCTCCATGTCCCTCGAGCTTTGGATCTTCAAAAATGCTCCACAAACGCTCCCAATTGCTCCCTAAACCTTCAATTTTAGCTTGGAATCGAGATTAGGGCTCCAACTCTCTGATTGACCTCCCAAACGACGCGAAAAATTATGTTTTTATAGAAAACCTCAAGGTAGCGTTGAGACGCTGCTCATAGCGTCTCAACGTTGCAAGAAAATTAGAAAACGCGCGATTTTAGACGAAAAACAGCGTTTTTTCCATTTTCGTAGCGTCGAGACGCTATAGACAGCGTCGCGACACTACCCTGCAGACAGCACTGGCCATTTTTGCTATATCTCTTCACTCGGGTGTCCGATTGACCTCCGGTTCGATGCGTTGGAACCGTGATTCAATGTAGAATCTCTTGGAACGTGCCTTATGCTCAAATAAAATCTTTAATCTTCTTGAATTTTCAATTAAGCTTCAAAAGGCTCCAATATCCACCAAAATATTCTCAAATACTTGGTTTTGCTCCTCAAGCTCAGTTTCTACAAAATTAAGAGAAATAGACATAAAAGCTCACAAAATAATCACAAAACTAGCATAAATAATAGGAAATAAGATAGCATAAATACATGCTATCAAGTACGAATTTACCAAACCATGTAAGTTTGAATTTATCCTCACTTGATGAGCTGAATGGGCTAGATTTTATCATCGGGCCTTCTCATACTAACATGGATGGGCCTAAAATAAAATCAAGCGGAGGAATTAAAAACAAACAGGGGCGCACTTATAACAATAGAGGCAGTATGGGACTGGAAATAGATACAAATAAAAAACACAATGAGCCAAAATTGGGCCTCAACAAAGCTGCAATAATGGAGGTGAATATTTTAGCTGATTCTGATAAAATGGAGACAACACGTTACCTTGACAGGGCAAAAGCGCTCAACAGTGCATGAAAATGATGGAGGCAAACTAAAACGAACATGTGTGGAGAATGTTCAAGAGGAAGGTCTGGGAGCATTAACTACATCGACGGAGGCTGTGATTCAGCCCTGCCGCCAGCCATGAATATTTTATGTTGGAATGTGCGGGGTTTGTGGAACCCCCATACATTCCGAGCCTTATGCCATCTAGTGCAAAGGCAAAAACCCCATATTGTTTTTCTTATGGAAACTATGTGTCGTTCTAATTCTATTGCAAAAATAAAATATCAGCTACCTTTTGATTATTGTTTTTCTGTTCCAAGTAAGGGTAAAAGTAGGGGTTTAATGCTTTTATGGAATAATGATTTAAATATTGATATTCTGTCATTATCTTCAGGTCATATTGATATTCTTGTTAAGGAACATGCTGGCAATTGGCGTTTCACAGGTTTCTATGGAAATCCAGCGACTGACCAACGTTGTCACTCTTGGTATCTGTTGACAAAGTTAAACAATCTTCATGATCTACCGTGGGTGGTGGGAGGTGATTTTAATGAAATTATTTCTGATTCTGAGAAACAGGGAGGTGTTCTTCGAAATTCCTATCAAATTGATGCTTTCAGGGAAGTGATAAATAATTGTGCTTTAATAGATCCAGGCTTTAGAGGGCATATGTTCACTTGGGCTCGACACTTCTCTAATAGTATTTCAGTTTGGGATCGTTTGGATAGATTCCTTCTGAATTATGCTATGCTTTGCAGGTGTGGTCATTTCTAGGTAACTCACCTTGGCTTTCATTCATCAGACCATCGAGCAATCTTAGGACAATGGTACTCCAATTCCTCGTCTCCATGCATAAACTCCCCCTCGCGACCTCTCCGATTTGAGGAGAGCTGGACAAAATACAATGAATGTCGACAAATAATCCAAGCAGTATGGAATAGAGAGTCATCTCGAAACCATAGTAGCTATCAAAATCAGCTATCAACTTGTCTATCTAAGCTAAAACGTTGGAACTTACGAAGAATTGGGGGTTCTCTAAAAGGAGCGATAAGTCGAAAAGAAGATGAACTTAAGGTGCTGGAAACTATGGAAAATGTTCAAGACATAGATCGATGGAAAAGGGTAAATGCGGACTTAGAAGCACTATTGGAAGAAAACGAGAATTACTGGAAACAAAGGTCACGTGAGGACTGGCTAGCTTTGGGAGATCGAAATATGAGGTGGTTTCATCTCTGAGCCTCACAGCGCAAGCGTCGTAATACAATTAAAGGCCTAGAAAGTGATTCTGATGGTTGGGTTAGTAATGAAGCTGAGATGGGTACAATTGCTACTAGTTATTTCATAAAGATGTTTACTTCTGCCTTGCTGAACGAAAATGCTATTGACAAAGTTGTAGAATGTGTTATGCCCACTGTCTCTGAGTTAAATAACAGTGAGTTAACCAAAATTTTCACCAGGGAATAAGTGGAGCTACACTCAAAAGCATGCATCCAACCAAAGCTCCTGGGCCAGATGGGGTTCAAGCTATTTTCTATAAAAAAATATTGGGATATAGTGGGGCATGATGTGATCCGAATATGCCTTGATTTCTTAAATGGAAATGCTGAGCTGGGAATTTTGAATAAAACTGTCATTGCGCTTATTCCGAAAGTTCATGATCCTAGGAATATGTCAGAATTTCGCCCTATCATTCTTTGCAATGTGATTTATAAGCTCATTGCTAAAACTTTGGTGAATAGGTTGAAAAAAGTCCTCGATCAAATTATATCCCCTGCTCAATTGGCTTTTATACAGGAAGACTGATAACAGATAATGCTTTATTAGGTTTTGAATGTCTTCACGCTATCAACAATAAGAGAAAGGGGAAAGAAGGGATGGTGGCTCTAAAACTTGACATGAGCAAAGCATATGACAGAGTGGAATGGGTTTACTTTCGAAAAATCATGAAAAAGATGGGCTTTGCCGACAGATGGATTTCCTTGATTATGCGTTGTGTGGAATCAGTTACTTTCTCGGTAGTCCTAAACGGCATGCCTCAAGCTGACTTTACTCCTTTCCATGGACTTAGACAGGGAGATACCTTATCACCCTACCTTTTTATTATATGTGCTAAAGGTCTTTCTGCTTTATTATATAGAGAAGAAAGTCTATCAAATTTTACTGGTCTAAAGATCAATCGTTATTGTCCGGTCATTAATCATATTTTTTATGCAGATGACCGTCTCTTATTCTTTAAAGCCTCAATTTTAGACTGTAGGACAATCAAACGTATCTTGGAAACTTACGAGATGGCTTCTGGTCAAACAGTTAACTATAAGAAGTCAATGTTTTTGGTCAGAAGGAACACTCCTCCAGAGATAACTGAGGCTATCCAACGAGAACTCCTTGTTAGGCCGACAAATAATTTGGGGAAGTACTTAGGCCTTCCGCTCAATCAGCGTTAAATAAGTCTGATATCTTTAGATCCATTAAAGAAAGAGTGTGGCAAGCACTTCAGAATTGGAAAGAAAAGCTTCTTTCAGCAGGCGGTAAAGAGGTACTAATTAAAGTAGTGGCACAAGCAATTCCAAACTATGCCATGAGTTGTTTCCAGCTTCATAAATCTTTATGCAGGGATCTAAACTCCATGTGCGCAAAGTTTTGGTGGGGCACGACAGAGGGGAATAGGAAAATTCATTGGCGAAGCTAGGATCATCTGTGTCAAGCGAAAGATTGAGGAGGCCTAGGTTTTCGAGACATCTCTGTTTAACCAACCAATGTTGGCTAAGCAGAGTTGGAGATTGGTGAATAACGAGAATAGTTTGCTGTACAAAGTCCTGAGGGGTCGCTATTTTAAAACATGAACTTTTCTTAAGGCAAAGATAGGATATAACCCTTCTCTTACTTGGCGAAGCATTCTTTGGGGTAGAGAGCTTTTTGAGAAAGGATATAGATGGAAAATGGGAAATGGAGTTCAAATCAGCATCCAAAATGATGTATGGCTTCCAACTATTGGGAGAGACAGACCAATTATCATACCTAGTGATTTTGCTGACCAAACAGTTGCAAGCTTGTTAAATCCAGATAATTCTTGGAAAGAAGATGTTATCAGAGAGAATTTTATACTCATCGATGCAGATGAGATTCTAAACATCCAGCGCATTGTTATTCGACAAGAGGATATGATTATTTGGAAATAGGATCCCAAAGGTAAGTTTTCGGTCAGAAGTGCTTACAAACTGGGGATGCAGCAAAGATTGAATTCACAAGCCTCAAGTTCAACTGGAGATCCCACAAAACACCTATGGAAGACTCTTTGGCAGTTAAAGATTTCGACTAGGATTAAGATTTGCCTGTGGAAAATTCTGCATAACATTTTGCCCACAAGAATGAACCTCCTACTATACAAAGGCGTCCTTTTACAACCTTGGTGCCCTCTTTGTAGCAAACACCCTGAAACAATAGTCCATCTCCTGTGGGGATACAAGGTAACCTCTAAACTGTGGCATAATTTTCTCCCTACTAATGCAAACTTATTTTATGATTTCAGGGACGGTTGGTCAAGTCAAGACTATTTCACATGGATGTGGGAGAATGCACTGGAAGAAGACAAAGTAAATTTTTTATTCATAATCTGGAAAATCTGGAGCATTCGCAACAATGTGGTTCATAACGCAGGTTTGCTTAATTGGGATCAAATATTGAGGGTGACCGAAGTCTAGATGAATGAGTACTGCAATACAACAGAGGTCTAGTCAACGAATCCACAGATGGCCATACCTTCAGAACAGCTTAGATGGATCCCACCACCTATAAATTGGTGGAAATTGAATACTGATGCGGCGTGGAATGAAGATGAAGGTCGCGGTGGCCTGGGTTGGGTTGTTCGTGACTGGGATAACAAGTTGATTTGTGCTGGACAAAAATACACAGGGTCTCGAGGACCAGTTCTAATCTTAGAAATTCGTACGATTTTGGTTGGTTTGGAGTCTATCATGGATCGGCGATTCCCCCTTATGGTTGAGTCTGATTCGTTATCTGCTATTAATCACATAAATGGTTGTGATGAACACCTGACAGAAGTGAATGAGTTGATTAAAGAAGCTCAACTCTTGGCGGCTTTATGGTCTCAGATATCTTTCACTCATATTCGAAGAAATATCAACTTAGAAGCTGATAAACTTGCTCATCGTTTTGTTTCCTTAGGTTTGGATGATACCTAGGATGCTGCGTCATCTATGGGTCTCCACAATTTTCTTTTCGGCTAATGTTTTTCTATTTAGTTTACCGTTTCCTCAAAAAAAAAAAAAAAAAGAGAGAGTAATAATTATAAAATATTATGTGCAATGATTAAGCAATATATTTTTTTAAATCAAATTTATAATAAATATATGGAATAATTGCCTTTAAATGAAAATATGTATACTAAAAAAATATAGATTTAAAATAACATATTAAATATGGAGAGAAAATATTTAAGAAGGATAATTTGGTAACAGAAAAAAAGCTCATTTAAACCTGGAAATCTTAATGTAAAAATATTCACAAATATTGACATTTATAAAAAAAAATTGGTTGGAAAACAATTCATTAGACATAATTTTTATAATTTTTAGTTATTTTTTAATTTAGAATTTTATTGTATTACCTTTTTAATTTAGATAAGATCTTTCTCTTAATTGTTTTAAGGAATTATTTTTATTATTTAATTAGGATTTTCATTTTATTTTATTCCTTCTAAACATTAGATTACATTTAATTAAATTTTCTCTAGTTGGGAATTAGAGTTTTCTTTTCCTTTTTAAAGCTACCTCTGGTAGGGTATATTTAGCCAAGTTATTACTCATCATAGGAAAATAAATTATGAAGGAATAAAATTAAGTGGTTTCTTCAATTGTAGGGTGCATTAGCCCTAATTATTAAATTATTTTTAGATCTCATGCCTTCTAAATATTCAAGTTTGGGTGATCACTAAACCTGTAGATGGTTTTAGTCTTAAGCAATTAACTAGCTTAGTTTCTTTTTGTTTTTCTTTGAAACAAAGCTTAGTTTCTTTACTTTTAGAGTATTTTGTGACTTAAATATAATTTGTATGTAATTTTTTCTTTTGAGATGAATCAAATTGGCTCATGGATTTCAATGTTTGTGTGTTAGAGGTTTATAATAACTAAGAGATTCTTAAGTCAACTCAGCTAAGGTGCTCATATCATTTTGTACTAGAGCATATCTTATTGTTCACATGTAATTTAAAAATAGAAAGAAATGAGACACGTGTAAATAAATTTATATTTGTATCAATTTTGTGGATGTGGTACAATCTCTAATTTGTTCCTTTGATTCTTTCTCTCTCATATACAAATGTCTCGAGGGTTGAAAGCTTATTCTCGAGTGCGCTTGTTGGTCTTCTCTGATTGACCTCTGGCTTGTTGACCTTGTTGGATCAACCTTTGGCTTGTTGATCTTTGGATTGGCCGTTGGCTTGTTGATCATTTGATCGGTCCTTGGCTTGTTGATTGTTGGATTGGCCCTTGGCTTGTTGATCCTTGGATCTGCCCGCCTTTGCTTGTTGATTGTTGGATCGGCCCTTGGCTTGTTGATCGTCTTAAAGATACGATCGAAGTCTTGGAGTCTTGGCTTCAAATGCCTTCAACTTGTCTTCAAAGATATTTTAGTCTTTAAAGTCTTCAAGTCTTCTGGTCTTCAAAGCGTCTTTGGCCTTCAAAGAGTCTTTAGTCTTCAAGGAACGTTTAGCACCTAAGGACTTGTCTGGTATTTAGTCTTCCAAGTGTGTTCAGCACCTAGGGACTTATCTTGGAGGGTCTTTGGTCTTCCAAGAGTGTTCAACACTTCAAAAAGTGTTCAGCACCTAAGGACTGGTCTTGAAGAGTCTTTGGTCTTCAAAGAGGGTTCAACACCTAAGGACTTGTCTTGAAGCGTTCAGTACTTAAGGATTTTAGGGAGCCTTCAGCACCTAAGGACCTTGGCCTTCTTTGCTCTCAATTCTCTTTGAGTTCTCTGGAGAATAAAATTTCTGACCCCTTTGAAATGGAAGAGAGCTATTTTATTTATAGTGTTTTCCAGAAGCATGTGGGCTTGGGCCATAATGGCTTTTGGGCCCAACCATTAGACTTAAGCTTTGTTGGATTTAAGCCTAACTATTTGGATTTGGGTTTATTTAACTTTGATCCAAATTCCATATAATCCAATTTGACCAAATTAAATTTAATTGTTTGGTCACATTGTCATAATAAAGACATGTGAACTTTTAATTTTTAGAATTCATCAATTTTTGTCTTCAAATTAAATTTAGGCTATATGTCAATTTACAATTTGTCCCAAATTTAATTATTTGTAGTTTCGTCATTAATTTGGAATAATGACATGACAATTGAAGATTGGCCAAAATTTCTCAGTCAACACTTATATTACATCATTTGGTATTAGAGCATATTTATATTTGAAATCATATCACTTATTGTAAAGATCGAAATAAAGGATTTTCAAAATCTTAAGGTTCAAATTGTAAAATTCTAAAATTTATAATAGACTAAAGGGTAAAATACACTTTTGGTCCCTGGAAACTGAACTTAGTTTCTATTTGGTCCCTGGGTTTTTAAAACTAATACTTTTGGTTCTTTAGATTTAAATTTTGTTTCTATTTGGTTCTTGAGATTTCAAAAGTGACATGTTGGGGTCCTTAAAGTTTGAATTTGATTTTTAATTAGTCCCTAAAGTTGGAAATTGGTTTCTAAATGGTCCCGAGTAAAGTTGGCATTAATTGACCTAATAGAATGATGACGTGGTAGTTAACATATGCTTATTAGATTTGATGATATATATTTTTTAAATTAGTTGAAATTTTTTTACATATATTTTATTTTTTATACTCAAGGACCAATTAGAAATCAATTTCCAACTTTAGGAACCAATTAGAAATCAATTTCAAACCTTGAGGACCAAACATATCACTTTTGAAATCTCAAAGGCCAAATGGAAACTAAATTCTAATCTCAAGGACCAAAAATAGTGATGCACATTTACCCCGCGTAACCCGCCTCTAACGGGGCGAGAAGTCCCCATTTATGTGGGGAATTAAGGAGGGAGTCGGAAAAAAATTCCCAAGACCTAAAATGGATGGGGATAGGGAATACATTTCCTGTCCCCGTCCCTGCCTTGTTTGTAATTTTTAATTTACTTTATTATTTTTGTTGCTATTGTTATTACTGTTGTTGTTGTTGTTGTTATGTATAATATTTAAATTAAAAGTTTTATTGTTTAATAACTTAAATAATTTGATATGTTTGAACTATTTGCTTAAACATTTGGACTACATATAGATTATATAATTTGATATGTAATATTATTTTGTTTCTATTAGGCAATTTAATAAAATTTTATTTTTAAACAGAGATTTTACGTTGGAATTAACCATTTAAGTGAAAATTTTCAATAGGAAATCAACTATTTAATTACAGAAATTCAAAAGAATCCATTGAACTTTAAAAAAAAAATTAAATGGGGAGTAATTTCCCATGGGGGAATTCCTGCCCCGATCCTTGCAAAATTTGACAGAAAAATTTGCGGGGTTGGAGAATTAAATGGGGGCCAGGAAATCCATCCTCGTCCCTGTTCTGCCCCGTGGAGATCTCTAACCAAAGGTGTTAGATTTGAAAACTTAAGAGACTAAATAAAAACTAAGTTCAAATTTAAAAATGTATTTTACCCTAGACTAAGTGGAACTTTTTCTTGAAAGATAAAAAAAAAAAGGCAAAATACACTTTTGGTCCCCAATGTTTGAAATTAGTGTTTATTTGGTCCCTGAAGTCTCAAAAGATACAATATAGTTCTTGAGGTTTGGAAAATGATTCTAAATGGTCCCTGATGAACCAAAACAAGAACCATCGAAGGACGAGAAAACTTACTTGCTGCTCAACCTCATCATTGCCCAAAACACATCACCACCGTTTAGATTGCGCCGTCGAATAGAACAGACTGACTGGGCTCGAAAACTGCCATCGGAATTGTTGGAAAATCTACTGAAAACGCTATTGTAGCCGCCTGCATGTGCAACCATTGTCGTCATTGTGGGTTGTCGCCAATCAAAAAGGAGTTGCTGGGCGAGACAATTTTCAGCGATATATCAACATGTGCTATGTCAACATTTGAGGTTGGAAAAAATTCATTTTTTCCCAAATATCGTCCATATTTATAAAATATTGGGAAATATCGTCAATATCCCAATATTTCAATGAAATATCGACAAAAGTTTGAAACATTATTATACTGGAACCTAATGAGCAAAGCCCATACCTTGGACCCAAATCAATTCAATGAACAGGCTCATGTTGAAGAGTGTGCATGAACTACAAGGGCAAGGATATATTTATACTGAAGTTTTTATCTCCTCTTTTAAACGTAGTCGATATGGGACAAGGGGAAAGTCTTTACCTTCAATTCCCACACGCCACACCATGGGCCCACAAATAGCCAACGAGATTTTAATCTTTTCCTTTTTGGCATTTTTTTAATGAAAGCCTATCTCCTCTCTCCTCTTCTCTCAAACATTCTATTTATTTATTTTTAAATTTGTCTATCTTATTTATAAAATTTAATTAAATGAGATGCTTTTTATTTTATGAAGTCTCTGTTTATGAGAATGTTAGTAATATAATCAATAAATCAATAAAGTATTAATATGGACATAAATTATTGCAAAAATCATGGCAAGTGACACGCTCGCTAGAGTGATGTGAATAATTATGCAATATTATGTTGTCTATGCGCAAGTGTACACATACTTTGTAGCAAGCGATAAGTAAATTATCGAATCCACAGGGACTATTAATTCTTCTATTTACTAAATCAATTCCTAGTAACTCAAATTGTAACCATTCAAATTTGTCAAGGAAATGAAATAAAATAAGTCACTATTGCTGGAACAAAATTAATGCTAAAGTAGGGAAAACAGAGGAATGGTAAAAGAACAAATGAAAACTGGGCTAAATGCTTTCAATTAAAACAAAGGCTCGGATTAGAGGTAAATCATGCTTTAATTAAGTTCCGAATTGAGTACACATTCATTCCATTCGACCCACTACATATTTCACGGTATTCTCCCAAATCACCTAAGTATACTGTTTCATTTACATTACTTCAGCACATTGAATCCACTGTATTTTGTGTGCGTTAGGTGAGTGATTATCCCTAACTTACTCACTTAGCTAGCTACTAACCCTAACAAGGGGCTAACGTGGTTTTTAAGCTCTCGGCCCCTCCTATTCTTCTTAGAAATCGAAGGGACACTGCTCACATCGGCTGGCCAAACGAACATGAACTAATGAATAAGCCCACTTAAAAACCAAATCGAATGAAAGAAAATATACTCAGCTATAACATTAATCAAAAGCAATCATCCTCTAATCCTCACCTTATGGTGATTAGTTCATATTACAGAAAAAACAGAAAAGAAATCGAAATGTAGACATAATGGAAATGATGCAGAAAATAAACTAAATAAAAGCAGAAAACGTAGCAGAAGAAATCAGAAAGCTGCCCCGAAACATTTGACTCAGCATCGGCGTTGATCACCTGGAGAAACGTTCCTTTTATGGAAATCTACCGTCCATGGCCTCCCAATCGGAGCTCTCTGCCTCTCCTTCTCTCTCTCTCTGTTATTTCGGGATTTCCAACTTCCTCTTCTAAAAAAAAATGGTTGCCCACAATATATACTCCTTCTTTATGAAAATAAGGGCTGATTAGACAGGTCCTGAGACGTGGAAGGCTCCTAATGGCTGAAACACGCTGATTAGACTGACATTTTCCAGCTCATTTAATGAATCGCAATTCCCACGTGCGAAATTCGTATAGGTCTGAATTGCAAAGTTTGCTCCAGCAAACAGTTGTAAAACTGCTGCTCTTGGCTTATGAAGTCCTCCATAATCAAACTTGAATTAATCACATAACGCACCTTAATTAAGATAATTTTGCTCTAATAATAATGTTACTATATCAAAATTAATCATAGAGCAAAATGACTCAAAGTTAGGGAATTTCCAAGATATAATGAGATAAAATATGAAAATTCAATCCTAAAATGATACTCTATAAGTCTTATTTTAAGAGTTATCAGCAAGCACAAAGCTAAGAAATTATTCAAATTAATAAAGAAAAACCTTTAAAATAATGTTAAACCTTTAAAACCACTTGAGTTATACTTAGGTGGGCAATAATGTTAAATAACTTAAATTTCTTATTACTAGTATACATTCAAAATAATATTTTTTTTTGTGTGTTATGAAATTTTGCAAAAACTTGATCTGTGGTCACGCAAGCGCACACGATCGAAGAAATATAAATTGGTATCTGAGTACCAAGTATCGAATCCCACAGGGAACGGAGTAACAAAGGTTTTGTTTTGCAAAAGTGTAAGGAAAATTGCAGGTTTGAAAAGTAAAAATGCAAAAATAAAGTTGGGATAGGTTGTTGGTGCAAAAACAGAAATTGCTAAATCCAATTGCTAAATCTAGAAATGGCAATGTTGGAAATAACAGAAATTTCAGAATTGAATTGCATATTCTAATTTGGCAATGAGCAAAATGACTAAAAATTGCAAAAATTAAATTGCTGAATCTAAATTGGCAATATGAAATAGCAAATTGGATGAACTTAGATAATGAGATGATAAAGGATGGGGCTCAAGAATGTCATTGCCCTAAGTCGTAATTGCAACCAAAATTGCAATTCCAACCTACTCCACACTCAATTGTAAACCAAAATTGCATCTCCTATTTACCTCGAAATTGGTTTTTTTAGGAGGTTAAGTGAGAGACCTATATGTCTATAGTCCCTCTATCTTAGATAATTTTTAGCTCACAATTTTATGGATCTTGGAGTCCTTAATCCCTATGTCTAGGGTAAGGAATGGCTTATGTCTAAGCTCTTTTACTCCATTACTTGTGTGAAATCCGCTTATCACTAACCCTGTCGGTATTAGATCTAAGCTTGAGTTGAAACCCTAGTTGATCACTCTAGGATCTCAACGGAAATTTAATCAACACAAGCAAACAATTGAGATGTAGGCTTGGTTTTTATTGGAATTTTGGCTACATTTACTTCCTAGGGAATTCACATCCTTGAACCCCTTAAGAAGTTTTAGCTCATATTTTCGATGAAAATCCTAAAACTAATTTTTAAGGAAGAGTTCATAGGAAAACGGTGCGAATTAATTAAATAAAACGCTAACTTATAAAATGAAATTTGGCTATTACTAGGAATTCAAGCAAGGATAAATAATAGAAATTAAGCCAAAGTGGCAAGGGCAACTAAGTAATTTTCCTTATCTCCTCCCTTCTGCCATGACTTTCTACAAACTTTAAGTTGAAATTTTTACAGAAGCTAAAACGAAGAAGGAAAAACAAACAGAGCATGAAAACAAGAATTCGATTCGATGGCTAACACGCTCCTTCCTATCCAATTGATTCAATCTCCTCCACTTTTAGAGAAAAATTGATCTTAACGATTCAAGAAACTCTTGAATCGGATTGAAAAACCCAAGGAAGATGCAGAAATTGATTGAGCGAAATGAATTGAAGAAGGAATTCTAAACGAAATATTTCGAATGGATTTGGAATTCCCTACAAAATAATGCATGCTTGCGTCCAATTGAGAACAAAGGGATAATTCCCATAACCATTCATCATATAAGAAAGACAATTTGATACACTGTGAATGAATTCTTGCTGAAGAAGAACAAACAAAAACTGAAGAAAAACAGAGGATGTTCTTGAGAAAAAATACCCACTAACGTAAATTGAAAGTTAATTCAAACTTCAACCAAAATACAACAAATTAAGACTAGAAGTAAATTAAACACTGCTCCTGTGATACAGACTGAAAGAAACCGAGATGAGATTTTAATAAAATGACCAAAAGAACAGCAGCAAAAATACGAAAAACAGAGGCTGAATGAAATTCAAAAACCCAAAAACTGATTCTTCAATTCGACCGAGGAATTCTTTCTTCTCCTCTTTTCTTCCGGCTTCTTCCCTCTTCTTTTGTAGATCCTTTTAGGGTTTAATTCTGCCAAGAATCAGGTTCCAATTCCCTTGATTTGTGCAAAATTTTCTCTTCCCATTTATGGGTTTCATCATTCACGCGGGTGCAGAATTTCCATATATGCTCTGCCCAGGATTGCCAAAACGGTTTAGCAATTTGATTTGGCAATTTTCGAAATTCCTGCAAAAAGAACCACATTACTTAGAACTCTCTTCCAATTGCTATCACATTTCATTCTTCCTTAAATTCAAACAATTTTCCACCATTTTCAATTAATCTTAGGTCAAACACGAGTTTTTCGAGCATTTGAGAATTAAATAAGCCTTAATTTTAAGGCTTATCATTATGAGATAGTGGAGTTTTTAATTAACTAATTAGATCAATATGGACTGTGGTTCGAATCCCCCCACCCCTATTGTACTAAAAAAAAACTCATTAGATCAATATTACTCATCGATTCTCTATCTTATCTTAGACTAATATTTTGATGGAATGAATAATTATAATTTAATTAAGTCATTATAATTAAAGTCTCATTTAATAATTCAAAGAATTATCATAGTTTTTTAAAGTTTTGCTGACATCGACATTTCTAAATATTATATATATTTTGTACACAATGGTTAAAAATGATCAATTATAGTATAATTAAGCCATAATCAAAGTTTCATAAAATGATTCAAATAATTTAATCAATTTCCATCTTATTTTTTTAAACTCTTGCTTGCATCGACATTTCCACATTTACATTTAAATATTGTCTTAGTTTTTAGATATGATGATTAAAAATGGTCAATTATAGTTTAATTAAGTCACAATTAAAGTTTTAATGACTAATTCAAACAATTTCTATCAATTTATGTGATTTCCATAAATTTTCTTGAAATTTTCATCGACATTTCCATTTTTATCGACATTTTTGTAAAATTTGGACCTCGACATTTCCATCGACATCGACATTTCGAACATTGAGGACAAAAATGATTTAGGCTTTTATTTTTTAAAACAACACTCTTTATAATCCTTTTCCCTTTTTGCCCTCCTCTTAATAAATTCTTTTTTCCTCTCTCAATTCTAAACTCTAACCCAAAAATCCAAACTTTAAAATATTTATTTAGGTTCCAAAATAGCTTACTTGGGCTCAAAATTTTCAAATTAAACTTGACTAAAAATTCTCAATAGGCCCAACAAACACAAATTGACCAATTTAAATTATGAAACTAAATCCATTGGTGGACAATTAGCAATACTTGAAATTTCTGGGTGTTACACTCCAACCTTCGAACTTGGAGTGAGCTACATTTTTTAATTAAAACGAGTGAAGCTCCAATGAAGTCTCTAAACTTGAAGACAGAGCCATGATGAAGCCTCAGGACTTGGCAATGGAGCAACGACAAAGCCTCTAGACTTGGTGACAAAGCGATCACGAAGCCTCTAGACTTAGAGATGGAGCAACGGAAAAGCCTCCAAACTTGATGACGAAGCGATCACTGAGCCTCCAAACCTGACGACGAAGTGACAGTGGAGCCTTCAGACTTGATGATGGAGCCTCCAAACTTGGCAGAGAAGAAAGCAATGGTGGAGGAAGCCTACTGACTTGGCGAAAGAGCGAGCAACATCGAACGGAGCCTCCTAACTTCGTGGAGGAGCAAACGACTGTGGATGAAGTCTCATGACTTAGCGGAGGAGCAATCAAAGACAGACATATCCTTTTGACTTTGCAGAGGAGGGAGCGACGACGGATGAAGCCTTCTGACTTGGTGGAGGAGCGAGTGATAGCGAATGAAGCATGTTGGAGCCTCCTGACTCGATGGAGGAGCTAGTCATAGTGGACGAGCCTTCTGACTTGGTTGAGGAGCAAGCGACGCGGACAAAGCCTCATGACTTGGAAAACGAGTGAGCGATGACATACAAAGCCTTTTGAATTGGCATAGGAGTGAACGACGACGGACGGAGCCTCCTGACTTGGTGGAAGAGCAATCAACAATAGAAGAAGCCTCCTGACTTGGCGTAGGAGCGAGCGACAGTAAGCGAAGTTTCTTGACTTGGCAGAGGAGCGAATGATGGTGGACGAATCCTTTGAACCTGAGACGGAGCAAACGACAATGACGACGAAGTCTCTAGACTTATAGATGGAGAGACGATAAAGCCTTTAGCTTGGAGAGGGAGAGATGATGAAGCCTATAGACTTGGAAATTAAGCAACGAAAAAACTTCAAAACTTGGAGAGGGAGAAAAACGTCAAACTTAGGGGTAGAACGCATACTTGGACATGAAATACCAAACTTGAATATGGAATATCGTACTTGGAGGCGAAACGCCACACTTGGAACAAGTGAAATACCGTACTTGGAGGTGAAACGCCAAACTTGGAGACGAAGTGCTAAACTTAGAACAAACAGAATGCCATACTTTATCTTGAAGTGAGCACAACTCAATCTTGAACTTAAAGCGACAAACTTGAACTTCAAGCAATGCTTTAAAACTTAAACTTGAAGTAAGTGAAACACTCAAACTTTAAGGGAGTGAGCGATGAACCAAACTTGGAGATGAAACGACGATGAAGCTACTGAACTTTATGATGGAGCGACGATGAAGCAACTTGACTTGAAGGTGGAGCGACGACGAAGCCTCCATACTTGGAGATAGAGCCGGACAAAGCCTCTAGACTTGGAGATGGAGCGATGATGAAGCCTCTAGACTTAGAAATGGAACGACAATGAAGCCACCAAACTTGGAGATGGAGTGACGATGAAGTCTCCAGACTTGGAGATGGAGTGACGACGAACTTGAGGGGAAACCTCAAACTTAAAGAGAGCAAAGCCCTTTCGTATGCATCCAATTTGTACCATCTTGTTTCATGGGGCTGGAAATGTTTTTTTTAAGAGACTAAAATTAATTTTTCTTTAAGTTGGGATCAAGTCATAACGTAGTTCACGAATTTTTTTTTTTTGGATCGTTCACCTTTTAAACTCATGCGGGCCAGGAGCATCATGCAGTTTAGGCTCTTGTAAAAAGAAACTTTCTTTACATTTTAGATATTCTTGTCTTCATCATGGTCTTAATCAAATCCTTCATTTGTAGGGTTTGTTAAGATGATGAGATTTTTCTTCACTTTCAAGGAACCCTCTTTATTTATGATAACAGAGAACTTCCTTTTCATATGTGAGGGACGGTACTATGAATCTTGTTGTGGTTCAAATCATTGAATAGTTCTGCTCCAAGGTGTTCATTTTTCTTTCATGTTGATCGCTTGTTACTTTGAGGCGATCAAAAATAGATGTTGAAGGTCAACATTTACTCGATGTAGAGATGCTTAGCTTTTGGAAAGGTGAAGGTCGAGTGGAGATAGAAGTTAGACATCGATTTTCTTCTTTTGTCGCTGCCATACTCATCCTTGTGAAAACTGAAGGTTGACGCGATTGAAGACATAAGTCCTTTGCTCGACTTCTTTTGAATCGTCGACTTCTTCCACATATAATATGAACTTGTCAAGTTTTCTTCCTCTTTTTCAATGAAAAAGAAATTTATCGGGAAGAATTGTTTTAAGGTCACCAGTTGGCGAGGTTGAGAAATTTTTTTTATTCCTCTTCCTTTCAAATTTAGGCTTCATTGGATTTTTCTTTTCTTGACGTCTGTTCTTTCTTTTGTGGCTTTGGAAAAACTTGTTTGAAGCTGAATTTTGCCTTTGCTTCTTTAGATGAGTCACAAGAAGTCAACATTTTTCTTCATTATTTATAAGCTCTATCTCATCTTGAAATTTATTTTTAGGCGCCTCATGTTGAAACCAAATGGCTATAGGTTCCAAGGTTCCAAATTGGAATAGACGCACTTCTTTATCGTGAAACGAATTATAGTGTATTTGACTGCATGTGTTTGTTGTTACTGCAACATGATTTATTTAAGCTAATTCATCGAGGTCTAGCTTAAAATTTTCTCGTTTTACCTAATCTTAGAATTAGCTCTTTTAGGGCGAAACACTTCTCCACTAGATGACTGGTAACTCGATGATACTTACAATACTTGAGATCATTGACTTTTTCCATCTCTTCTGGCCGCATACACTCAGGAAGTTCGATCAGCCATGTGTCCAGTAATTGTTCTAACATGTCTGGAATGTGAGAATCAAGAAAATGATAGATATTTTTTTGTCTTTCCTTCAAAGTTAAGCGACGCCTTTAATTTCCTTGCCACTTTTCAATCTTATCGTGTTTTTCTTTTGAGGAAGACTTGAGAAGAGTTGTATTAATAACCATAGACTCTTTTGAAGTTGCCTCAATGTTATTTCCTTCTTTTCTTATGTTAGAGACTAGAAGGTCTTTGTTTCCTCGACCAACAATACTTAGCTTCATATCGTAGACATGAGTTGCTAGTTCTTAAAAGGTATGAGGCTTTAGACCTTGGAGGATGTACAGAAGTCCCCAATGCATGCCTTGAATGCACATTTCGACAGCAGGTAGTTCGATGAGACGATCTTTGTAATGAGACTCATGGCTCTCCAACGATTAATGTAGTCAACAACAAGTTCACATTTTCATTATCTAGTGTTGGTGAGCTCAAACATGCTGACAATGCGCCTTGTGCTGTAGAAGCAGTTTAGGAACTCTCTTTTGAATTGATCTCAATTGTCAATCGACTAGGCTCTAGGTCGGTGTACCAGTCAAAAGCATTTCTTTTCAGGGTTTGAACGAATTGCTTAACCAATAGATCTCCTTGTGTACCAGCATTTTCACATGTCTCGATGAAATGAGCAATGTGTTGCTTAGGGTTGCATTCTCCGTCAAATTGCTGGAACTTTGGTGGTTGAAATTCAGTTGGTATCATCAAACTATTAATTCTCTTAGTATATCGTTTAGAATACAAGAGAGAAATTTGAGGAGCCCCACCATATTGGGCTTTAATGGAGTTTGTTATCATGTCTTGAAGTCATTGGACATATAGTGTAGCGATCAAAATAGAGTGTTGCAGTTGATCTTCTTACACAACGATATTTCCTTTTGTTTAGATCTTTGACAACAGGAGTTTTAACTTGATTCAGCAAACATCTTGACTCTCAATTTTTTTCTTTAAGTATGTGATTTGAGAATCTATTTCTTAAATTTCCTTTATCAAAGTGTTGATCTACTTCTACATCTCTGTCATTATTTCTTCCACAGTGCTTGTTTTAGTCGTCGTGACGGACACTATGTCAAAATCGAGATCAAACAAGGGGTTACAGTTAACAAAAAATTTGTTGTTAGTCGATGCCCTCAACAACGTCATTACCTCACTCACAATAATAGAGACTTCATCTTCTTGAAACCTCAGTTCATTGGAGCAACTATGGGTACCAAAACTCGTGTACAAGTTGCTCATGATAGTGGTCATCGAAGAAGTCTTGAATGACATCACTTCACTTGTGCTTTAAGTTGAGAGAAAGAGATAAGAGGTTGAGATGGTCTCACTAAGCGTGCCAATTTGTTCATACGTGATTTCAACAAAAGAAAGAAATGAGACAAGTGTAAATGAATTTGTATTATGTATTAATTTGAGTAATGGAGTACAATCTCTAATTTGTTCCTCTGATTCTTTCTCTAAAATGTACAAATATCTCGAAGGTTGGATAGCTTATTCTTGATCACGTTCGTCTTTTTCAATTGCCCTTTCGTCTTGTTGGATCGACCCTTAGCTTATTGATCTTCTTGGAGAATCAACCTTTTGGCTTGTTAATCATTAGATCGGCCCTCAACTTGTTAATTGTTGGAGGATCGATTTTTTGGCTTGTTAATTGTTTTGAAAAATTGATCAAAGTCTTGAATGAAAATGGCTAAGTTAAGCACAAAAACTAGTTTAGAAAAGAGGGAGGATTATGCTCATATGAGCATATTTAAACTTGTTGAGACATTATTTTCTTCCTTAAAAAAAAGTTAAAGGTTCGAATTTCTACCTACATGTTATTAAACTAAAAAAGGAATAGACTATGAAGCACCAAGAGGACCAAAATGACCTTAGAGAACTTCAAAAAAGAGAATGATTTGAAAAAAAAAATTAGAAAGAGAAAGAAGGAACGACATTTTATTATATACCATTCTCAGTTGAAATTACGACTACCATTAATAATTACAATATCTCTAGATACAAACATAATCTCACATCCATTTTGAGTAGGAGAGATCTATAGTATATAAATAAGGACAACATCTACCGAAAATGATATATTGTGTTTTAGATGAAACCAAAAATAACATACGAGCGTAAGTTTAAAGTAGACAATATCGTACAATTTTAAAAATACGAAGAGCCTCGTTGTTCTAACACATTAGACGAGCAGTGAATTTTAATTTTAATAGAAATATATTGTACGAAAGGTAAATTGAGATGAAGAGAATGTTTTTCAATGGCTGAGTCGAAGCTTTCTCTCTTCAGAAAGCAATTTGGCAAATTCAGTGAGAGCTTCTTCATTTGTACCTTCTCCATCAACTGATACGTGTTCTCCAGTTTCTAAATTAACCCTCGACACTGGTTTCATTAACAGTTCCTTCCCCACCTCTGTCAGTTTCTTCAAATTTTCCTTTGTTGCAATATCAACTGAAGCTACTTCGCCAGTCAAATCATCATCCTGTCACCACCCGTCTAATCGGTTTAAATATTATTTTAGTCTTTGAAATTTTTAAAATACCTATTTTAATCTACCAACTAAAAAAAAATCATTTTGACCGTTTTTGTTGTTATTATGATGGGACTATTATGGCAGAATAATAGATGTTTCGAAAGTCGAGAGAACAAATTTAAAAGTTTAGGAATTTAAAATCTAGAAAATACTAATAAAATAATAGTACAAAATATTTTTTTCAAAGGCTTACCTGGATGCGAAGATAATTTTTCTCACAATTGGAGGATTGAAAGAAAGAAGAAACATGATAGTCAACCATATCAGAACTTGCATCACTAAAAACATCAATTATTGGAGTCGCCCCACCGTCATAAACCCAATCAAACATGCCCCATTTTGCAGCTTTACTGGCACTGTACTTCCCTTCATTCTTAGCTGCACCAGTGCCTAAAGAAAGGACCAACATCCTTTTTGTTTCCATGGGCTCCGTCTTTAAGGATTCACTTCTTCGTTGTAAAATATCGATCCCTTTCGAAACATGGGTTATCGCAGCCAGGGTCTATACAATCAAATTTTGTAAAGAAATATTAATGAGTTGCGAGATTTTATACTTAGGTTTTGAATTGCTAAAGATAATTAATACTAATTGATTAGAAAAACTTACTGGATTGTTTGCTGCAACTCCACCATCAACCATATTGAAAATATGAGTATTTCCCTTAGAGTCCTTAGTTTGAAATTCATGTGCTGGCAAGTAAGTTGGCGCTGCAGAAGTACTGATGCAGACATCTGCCAACTTTGGATTCTTCAATTCATTCCATGTTGCCTGCATGAACCATTTTAAAACCAAGATTTGATAACCATTTGATTTTTAGTCTTTTGGTTTTTGAAAACTAAACCTATAAATACTACTTCCATCTATATTGAATTTCTTGTTTTGTTATCTACTTTTTATTTATGTTTTCAAAAACCAAGTCAAATTTTTAAAACTAAAAAATAAAAGTAGCTTTCAAAAACTTGTTTTTGTTTTTAAAATTTGATTCAGAATTCAAATGTTTTGTTAAGAAAGATGAAATTTATGGTAGAGAATTGACACAATTTTCAAAAACTAAATAGTTGAGATTAAGTAAATTTAATCATAAAATTTCAAACTTGATCTACTCTTTGTGCAAATAATTATGGTAATTAATATCTCATACTGTAATATTGGAGAAGATCACAGGCTGAAGATGCTTGATGTCAAAGGCAGGAATAACTACATTTGTCAATGTTTGCTTAAGAGTCAAGTCACCAAGTTGCTCATTTAGCAATGACCTCAAGTATTTGCCATCGTACTTTGGCCCCATAACTTGTCCAAACAAATTAGTCACTGAACTGAATAAATGGCTGATACACAAAACACTAATTCAGAAGGTTGATAAAAAAATTTAAAAAAAAAAAAATAGTTGCTACCCATTTGGAAATTAATAGTCATATAAGGAAAAATTAAGGTGTGGACCAACTTTCTTTGGGGAAAAATTTTCGGAGAATGTTCCAAATAGAAGTTGGTGAGATCTTTGGCTGCATATAGAGGCTTGTTGTCTTTGTTAGGAGCTGTAAGCATGATAGTAACCAAACCACCTGTACTTGTTCCTGCAATTACATCAAAGTAGTTTGCTATTCTTGCATCTGGACCGTCCAATTCCTAACCAAAAAAATCATTTTGATTTTTTTATATAGATATAGGAATTATTCAATATTTAAAGTGTGTATGTATTTATTACCTGAAGCTTCGACTCGAGAAAAGCTAGAATAGTTGCAGGAATAATGCCTCTGATACCTCCTCCATCGATGCTCAAAATAGTTTCCATCTTTGATCCTTTTCCAAGATCAGCTGCCATGTTTACTTTCTTGGTGTGAAAAGGGGAATTTCTGAGGGAGAGATAACCCTGTTTTATTTGCAATTCAAGTTCAAGATGAGTAGAAAGAAGCCTATCTCCAAAGGGGTTTTTAAGAAGAAGCTCAAAATGTAAAATGAAGAACCCTAGATATCTGGTCAATGGTGCATGTGCATGTTTTTTTTTTATGTTTCAAGTTAATTATGGGTAGAATTTTATTGGTAGACAAGTCAACGATGGTAGGAACGAGGAGTTTTCTTTCTTTAAGAAATCATAATTAATGATCTTTACCTTCAACCGAATTTGTGATAGATTTTTTTTGTTTCTTTTATGACAAACATGTCCCACTTTTTAATTCTTTTAATTAATGTCTTCATTAATTGAATTATGCTTAGTTGGGAGGTGATTTGTGATTTTTTTTTTTTTTTTATCCCTGAATAGGTATGAAAAACAATATAAATTAATCAAAGGGTAGAAAATTACATACAAAGGTTTTTTTTTTTTTTTTGAAGAAGCTGGTTTAAATCCTATTTTGATTTTTTGAACTTTCATCTATTTTATTTTTGATCCCTAACCTTTACAATAACCAGTTTAAGTTCCTAAACTTTGTATACAAAATCATTTTAATGTTCATTGTTGTTAATTTCTAACAAATTAACATAATCCTAATATAGGCACGTCTTGTATACATTTACTTGATTAGCTTGATATCTATATATGATAAACAATTATTTGGAGTCATATTCAATTGGGTAGAGAATTGGGTTAATTTCAAAATGTAATCAAATTCTTGTCAAATGATAAATGAAAAATCAGTAATAAAAGCTAAAATACGTTTTTTCTTTTGTACAAAATTTAAGGACTAAAATAAATATTTGAAAGTTCAAGATCCAAATTTAAATCTATGTATGTAAGTGCAAGAACTATATTAATAGATGTTTTAAAAAAAAATACATATTTATCAATAGATTAACACTCTTCGCACTTGTGGGGTTGGAAATTTACACAAGATTCAACAAGTGATTATCAATATTAATGGAAGAACAAATAATATTATAGGGGTTTCGAACATAAGACTTCTTGCTCTAACACCATATTAAATCACCTATTGTGAATACCCAAAAGCTTAGGCCTCGTTTGATAATCATTTGGGGCTTGTTTGATAAATAATTAGTTTTTGATTTTTGGTTTTTAAAAATTAAGCCTACAAACACTAGTTCCTAAGTTTCGTTGTTTTGTTATTTATCTACTTTTTTAAAATGTTTTCAAAATCCAAGCCAAAATTTGAAAACTAAAAAAAAATTCTTTTTAAAAACTTGTTTTTATTTTTGGAATTTGGCTAAGATTTTTAATGTTTCTTTAAGAAAGTTGAAAAAAATAGTAAAGAAATGGTAAGGATAAACAAGCACAATTTTCAAAAATAGATAACTAAAAACAAAATTATTATCGAACGAGGTCTTGATTTTTGGTTTTTAGTTTTTGAAAATAAAGTTTAGAAATACTACTTCCCACCTATTGGTTTATTTGTTGGGTTATCTACTTTCTACTAATGTTTTTTAAAAAATAGTTTTTAAAAACTTATTTTTGTTTCTAGAATTTGGTTAAGAATTCAAATGTCTCCTTGAAAAAGATGAAAAATATTCTAAAGAAAGTGTGAGAAAATAAGCACAATTTTTTCAAAAATCAAAAACCAAAAAAAAAATAATAATAATTATCCAACGAAGCATTTGTTTTCAAAATTCCTTTGTTATGTCAAAAATGTTTTTAAAATTTTAACAACAAGAAAATGAATTGATTACCAAATAGACTTGATTTTTAAAAATAAAAAACAAAAGACCAATTGATTATCAAATAACCAGTTACGATAAATTTAATCTTTATTTCAATACTTTAAATTTTAAATTTAACAATGGCAAGAATAATTGATACAAAAAAATTGGGAAATTTGCACAGATGACTCACTTTCACGCCTATCGATGTCATTTGACCAGTGTTTTGAAATTAATGACATATGACCCTTTCCGTACTTTGCATCCCGTCCAAATTATCGTGAGGGCATCGTTGCTCTAGCTTTTCTCGCTCTCGCTCTAGATCGTTCTCGCTCTCGCTCTAGCTTGTTTTCTCTCTTGCTCTAGATTGTTCTCGCTCTAGCTCGTTCTCGCTCTCGCTCTAGATTGTTCTCGCTCTAGCTCGTTCTCGCTCTCGCTCTCGCTCTAGCTTGTTTTCTCTCTTGCTCTAAATTGTTCTCACTCTCGCTCTAGTTCGTTCTCGCTCTAGCTCATTTTCTCTCTTACTCTAGCTTGTTCTCGCTCTAGCTCGTTCTCGCTCTCGCTCGTTCTCGCTCTCGCTCTAGCTCTGCTGCTCTAGCTCTTCTCTGACGTAATTTTTTCTTGTCTTTTTTTTTTCTCCAGATTTTCAACCACTCATTTGAGCGAGAGCGAGAGCGAGAGAGCTAGAGCGAGAGCGTTTTCGCCTACAAGAGCGTGAACAAGCAAGACCACCTCATACTACCCTCATGTGTAATTTTGCGCACTATGTCACGTCAGAATGGGTCATATTTCATTATTTTCAGAATGCAGGTCATCAGTCATTAAAGCATTGGAAAACGGGTCATCCGTACAAAAACCCCAAAAAAATTTAAGTCTATTTGGACTTTTTTTTACTTTAGTTTTAAGAACTACATCTATTTAACCTTCTTTTATTATTTAGATTTTAATCTGCTTTCAAAATCATTTTGGAAATTATTGCCAAATTTTTAAAATTAAAACATAGTTTTCGCAAACTTCTTTTCTTTTCTTTTCTTTTTTTTCCTTTGAAATTGGATTAGAATATTTCAAAAGTGATTTAAAAAACGAGAACTTAAGGTTTCGTTTGAAAACAATTTGGTTTTTGAAAATTAAAAAAACCTATAAATACAACTTCCACCTATAAGTTTCCTTGTTTTGTTATTTACTTTTTACATATGTTTTCAAAAATTAAGCCAATTTTTTTAAAACTAAGGCCCCATATGGTATCCATTTTGTTTTTGGTTTTTGGTTTTTGAAAATTAGGCCTATAAATACTATTTTCACTTATGGGTTTCCTTGTTTTGCTATCAACTTTTTACTTATGTTTTCAACAACCAAGCCATATTTTGAAAGCTAAGAAAAATAGTTTTCAAAAACTTGTTTTTGTTTTGGAAATTTGGTTAAGAATTTAAATGTTTTCATAAGAAATATGAAATTCATTACATAGAAATAATGAAAAAACAAGCACAATTTTTAAAAACAAAAAATTAAAAATCAAAACCAAGTGGTTATCAAACGGATCTAAATAAAAATAACATATATATAAATATGTATTATAAACTTAATTTTTTTAAAATAAAAAACTAAAATCATTATTAAATAGATACTTTAGCATAACTCAACTGGTTAAAATATATAGCCTCGACTAAGAGGTAAGACGTTGGAATCTTCCACATTCTCACACATATTGAACTAAAAAAGAAAGATGGAAACTTGAAATAATTTAACATATTAATAACTTGAAATGCATTTTATAATAATATATTTCAATAACTATTAAACACTATTGAAATATATTATTTCATACTTTTTTCTTACCTTTCTTTTTTGTCAATCCTAAGCACAATTACCTAGCGAAGACATTGGTATGATTCTCCATAAAAGTTGTAAGTTTGATTTTCTATCCCTCATTTTTATAGTAATTTTCATAAATCAAACTTTTTTTTTTAATTTAACCTAATCGATGTCAAATCTCAAAACATTAGATATTATCAAGTATAGTTTATAAATTTATTTGAATTATTGGTTCAAATTTTTTTTATTACTTCATATGAAAAAAGCCTTTTTTTAAGGTTACTTAAACTACTAAAAGAGAGGACAGCGAGGCAACCAAATTTTTAAGACCCATGCGATATGGCAATCTAAAATTCACCACCCCCCAAAAAAACTTTTAAAATAAGCCATTGGAATCACATGGAACACTATTTTATTTCCTTTCTTGTTTTACTGCTTCATTTTGAAGCCATTAGAAGAGAGAAATTTCACTCCATAACATAAAACACGTATTTTAAAAAATGTCACTAACTTTTCATTTTTTTTTTCAAATAATTCACTTCAAATAGTAGATATTGCATTGTGCTTCAGTGGCAGATCACTTCTCTAGCCCCTTTGGTGCATGTGTTCGAGACCTCAAAGCTGCAAATTTATTTTTGCGCTTTTTTAAATTTCTTTTGTTTATATATGTGTGTAAAATTTGTATCAAATATAGGATACATATGCTTTTTTTAAAAGCGGAGAAAAAACTTATATGAGATTATAAATATAAAATAGACCTTTATTTTTTATATGTATCTATGTCTTATTTACAAAGTCTTTTATAAATAATTTAGACCTTTTTTTTTTTTATAAATTTAAATAATAAGCCAAATTCCTTTTAAAGAATTCTATCTACACAATATTTATAATTTATAAATATAAAATCGTAAACACACATATGAGATTATACTTTTTTTTAATTTCTCCTTTAAATTGGACTTTTTTTTTATATCAAATATAAATGGGAGTGAATAAAAATATTTTTAAACGTCAGTAAATTATGTTTTAATAATTAATTCTACATGAAACTATAATTATTATAAAATGAAAAATTATAATTACTATTTCAAGTTTCATTTTTTTATATATATTTATATAAAAAAAAGGTTAAAATATCATTTTGGTCTCTACTTTGAGACTTGTTTTATTTTAGTTCTTATACAAATGTTCGAATTTAGTCGCCATATTTTTAATAAATCTTAAAATTAATTCTACTATTAGTTTATTGTTCACATTTCAAAAAAAAAAAAAAAGTATGTATTAACCTTTCCTCTATATAAATTTTGAAAACATATTCAATTTTTTCCAAGTTAAAAAAAAAATAACTTCAACGATAAAGATTAATTGAAGATTTATTGAAAGTGCATAAACTAAAATACATAATTACTAACAGTGGCAGATTCATAACTTTATGTCGGGGGGGCTTGATATATTTTGATATTAGTTTGTTCAATAAAAATATGACCGATATTTTTTAGGTTAAAATACTATGCTAAAATACGTTAGTAAATTATGTAAAATATCGATCATATTTTAAAACACATATTTTTAAAAATGTCACTAACTTTTCATTTTTTTTTTCAAATATATGGTAGTGTGCCTTTTTTTTAATGTGTTTTATATTATATTTGAGTTTAAATTTTGTTATGGGTAGGATTAGCCGCATAATTGGGTTAGAAATCCATCTAGATCGCAAAGACCTAACAAAGGGGGACACCCATAGCAAAGCTCAAAAGAAGAAAGGTCGACCCCTTGAGGGGTCGGGCAAAGGCTCTTATGACAAACCCCTCAAGGCGTCGGCCCGAACCAACCAGGTCGACCCCTCCAAAAGTCCTTTATGGCCGACCCCTCAAGGGGTTGGCCCAAATTGGCATAGTTGACCACTCAAAGGCCTTTGATTGGCCGACCTCTTGAGGGGTCGGCTCGAGAAACTTTTGGGTCGAGAATATGAGCGATCCTTCAAAGATTAGACTAAAAATCGTATGACGAATTTTGGGAAAGTCAAGAAGGAGCCGATTAACAAACACTCGAAAAGGCCCGCGGTACTTAGTCGTGAGAACTAGGGTAACCGTTATTATCATTATGATAACTCACAACCTGGCGAGATTCCCGAAAGATGTCGGGATATTCAAATATACATTATAAGTATACTAGTATAAAATATGGTTTGGGACGATATTCTAAGGTACACAACCAATACTTACTTTCTACGGTCTAAGCTTTCGTTCAAACCTAATTTTCTAGTTCTAACTTGAGTGTCGAAGTTTAAATTGCTTGGCATTACACCGGTGTTAATTTTTTGATTTTGCATGCACATTCCGTTCTCAGAAATAGAAATTAACAGTTGATCCGACGTTCCATTTTTTATCAGTATCAACAAGTTTGATTTGTACTATGCTATTTTCGTAAAATTGTAGCATTTAAAAATAACTGTATTTTATAATATTTATATAAATGCCTTGAAAAAACATGCATTGAATGTGAATATATAATATTTAATTGCATGGGTTAGCAATTTCAAATATATTGATAGGTTCCTTTGTGGAAAAATCTATCCATCGGCAGATTTACGAAGGGCCCAGGCGAGCCCCCTCAACTTCTGCAATGTTTATATTTTATACTTAAAATGTTAGCATGTATTAATGAAAATTGCTTTCGGCCAAGTGGTCAGTCCCCTCCATTTTGGTCCCTATACTTTTGAGCTTCATTTTATTTTGGTCCTATAATTTTATATGTCCAAATTTAATTCTTGTAATTTTAATAAAGTTTAAAATTAGTCCCTACTGTTATTTTGAAGTTAATTTTTATCAAAATTTGTTAAATAATAACAATAATTTCATGCAATAAAAGACGAAACGTGAACATATTTTCAAAATTTATGGAGAAAATGTTAATAGAGACTCAATTGTTTTAGAAAAATTAGCAATAAACTAACAGTAGGACCAATATTAAGTTTTATTGAAAGTACAGGAACTAAATTTGGACATTTAAAAGTACAGGGACCAAAAGATAGAATGAAATCCAAAATACAGGGACCAAAATGGTATTTTAACCAAATAAAAACTTAGTTTTTTATGTAAATAATTTAAATCTATTTATAAAATATTTAAATTAAAAAAAAATAAAAGTTCTCATTATTTCAAGTTCCTTTTCTTGAATGCTTATATAAAAAATTTCATAATATGAATGTACTTTGAGATTTGTTATATTTTAGTCCTGTACCTTTCAAATGCCCAAATTTAGTCTCTGTACTCTCAATAAATCATAAAATTAGTTCACATTGTTAGTTTATGATTAACTTTTCTAAAACAAAAATGTAATCTCTATTAGTCTTTCATCTATAAATTTTGGAAATATATTCACATTGTATGTATCTTTTTCTTAAATGAAACTATTATTGTTATTTTACCAAATTCGATAAAAACTAACTCCACAGCTAACAATAATAACTAATTTTAAGATTTTTTTAAAGTACAGAGATTAAATTTAGACATTTGAAAGTACATGGGCTAAAATAAAATTAGACTCAAAGTATAGAGACCAAAATTGTAATTTAACCAAACTAATATCATTGTGTTCAAAATAATCTTTATATGAATTCAAGCCCTCCGATATAAAGTTTTGGATCCGCCACTGAATCTATCGATATGTGTTGATATTTAAATAAAAGGATCTATGCATAAATAAATAACTCTTTTTTAACATTATATAATAACTACCAATTTGGTTGGTTTAATGACATCTCTTTGTTGCATAGCTCAACGGCATAAAATATGTGTTTATGACCAAAAGGTCATGGGTTCAAATTTTCCACCCTAACTAAAACAAAAATGGCATTCTCTTTGTTTCTCTTGATATAAAAGAAATGAGTAAAATTACAAATAAAACCTCTTCTCCTCCGCTATCATGGAAAGTCTATTGTAAGTCAGTACACACCAACTTCTAGAAAGTTAGGACAAAAGAGGAGAGAATTTTGAATTTTGAATTTTGAAAATCTTTATACGTATAATTTGTTTGAATATAGGTTAAAATACCATTTTGATCTATGTACTTTTGGCTTTATTCTATTTTGGTTTCTATACTTTTAAATGTTCAATTTTAGTCATTGTACTTTCAATAAGCTTAAAATTGGTCCATATGACAAATTTGAAGTTAATTTGTATCAAAATTGGTTAAGTAATAATAATAATTTTAATACAATAAAATATACCATGTGAGCATACTTCCAAAATTTATAGAGAAAAGGCTAATAGAGACTAACTTTTTTTAAAAAAAAATAAAGTACAGGGACCAAAATGGAAATCAAATGGTATTTTAACCTTGAATATATATAAGACAAACTGAGGACCCACTTTTCTTCTTTTGCTCCGCCTTTGGTTAGACGTTATGCCTCCAAAATTAGTGCCTCGACTTCTACAGTAAGTCACAAGTTCCTCTCTTAAGTAGTCTAACTATCATTAAATCATCCAGTTTAATTAATTGTTATGGGAGGTTCTTATCTATGTTCTCGATTAACTTTAATGTTATAAAATCGAACTTGAATATGCCAAATTAGAACGCAATTTTCAGCAAACAATTTAGTCAAAATAAGCAAGAGAGTAATTGACACCAAGATATATAGTGGTTCAACCTTTTGGTCTACATCCACTTTGAGAACCAGCTTGTGAGAACTTTATATAGGAGCAATTAGTCACAGTTTACGTAATACAAAGAGCATAAACCAACCCAATGTCTATGGATTGAAAACGTGTCGATATTACGACCAATACCTCGAATCCTTGACTGACTTGAGCTCTAATCGAATACCACTGTAGAAAAACCTTCAAAGTTATTGGAGAGATGAAACCCAAGATGAAATTTACAAAAATGTCATTTCTTAAGAAAATTACCTAAATGCTCTTATTCTAAGAAACTTAAGATAGCTTGTCATTTTTGTCTATAAAGTTCAATGTGGCCTTTCTGGTCTTTTTGCACTGTGCAACTTTTATATTCTTCATGAATCTCTAACCACCTAGCTCAATTAAAATCATAGTGCATCTAAGAAAGATAGATAAAATAACATAAGAGTTGTATGCAAAACTCAAATAAAATGTACTTGAATTTTACATATCGATTAATGAACTCTATCCTCAATCATCCCAATTTATCAAGACTTATTTTTGACACTTTACAAGTGTTCATAAGTGCTCTCCCAAAAAATTTATAGTTCTTACTTAGACTCTAGTCTACAACCACGAGCAAGCACAATGCAAACAATTTAAACCACATCGATTTTTTATTATTATTTTTTCAATTTTAGGTTTTTGAAGAATGAGAAGAAAAACGTGTGTAACCTCGATCAAGGAGCTTCTTCATGAAGCGTTATAAGGTTGACTTGACCCTTAAAACCGTTTTACAATTCCATCTTTAGAGTTTCTTATCTCTCTTTTTTTTTTTTTAATGTGTTGGGGTCGAGCCTTAGGGGTTCTACTTATAATAGAAGTAAACATGTTCAACAAGCTAAGGCAAGCATGAGTCGTGTGGAAAATAACTACTTGCACAAATATAGAGTAAAAAAGTGATGAAAGAATTCTACTTTTATTTTATTATTATCCTTGATTTGCGTGCAAAAAAAAAGGTATTTAGAGATATCATATATGTGGGTAGTTGATTTCTATTATGTTTCTTAATGCTTAAAGATGTTCATTTATGTCCTAATCCTTTTTTTCTTCAATAAAACTCTTTGATTGCAATTTTTGTTAAAATACCTTTGTAACGCCTCCAAAATTTCGGCAACTTCACGAGGTAATTATCAAAAATTAACCATTTACTTAGTACTTGATAGACAATTAATCTAATATTCGAAACAAGGTAACTAATGACTTGAGTTCTTTCTACCTGGAACCAACAAACATTCTCAAATAAAAGTAAGTTTTCAACTTTAATAAACCTCCAAGTAAATTTAACAACTTAAATGCTAAAGTCTAAACTTAAGCAATGTCAAAACTAAACTCTAGCTTAACACAAATACATATAAACAAGAAATGAAATAACTTCAGAAAGTTCACCACACTAAACTCAATTACTAAAACATAAACCAACTAGCTAAAGTAAGCCAACTAGACTAAACCCAAAAGAACATAATCACTAAAGGAAATAGTGACTAGCTAACTAATGGTCTCGTTTGGTCATGTCTTCTCCTTTTGCTCATCACCAAGCTCATAAAGACTTTAAGCACATGCAAAAATGTTGGTGAATCAGTACATAACGCGTACTCAGTTAGTAGCTCTCACCTAAGGAGCCACCAAACAGCAAATAACATACTTCACAATCAACATGCTTTTCACAAATAAGCCAGCCATACAGAACAAGCAAGTAACATATACAACATGCTCAACTTATGAATCACATGAACATCTGAGTTCGCACAACTCTTTCTAGCTCTCTCAAGCTCACTCAAACTCCATGAGATCTTTCAACTCTCATATTTAGCCCTCACAAAACTCTTCAAGACTGACCCTTCGAGTTGTATTGACCCCTTACCATTTATACCCAGGGCCTCAACACTTGTCTATGGTGCTCGACATTCGACCCTTGACCATACCCAAGGCTCCAAACTATGCATCGACCCTAGGCTTTAATGACTTAGCAACGTATTGACCATTGACCATTCATACCCAAGGCCTTAATACTTACCTCAAAACCCATCACACCGACCCTTGACCATTTATACCCAAGGTCTCGATACTCCTCTTTATCTAATATTAGCATATCGATCCCCGACCACATTTATACCTGGGGCCTCGACACCCAATAGTGATATACCAACTCTACCATTTTATACCCGAGGCTCTGATATTCACTTAACTTTCCTTAAAACAATATCAGTCCTCGACTATTTATACCAGAGGCCCTGATATCCAGCCAACTCACTTCTCTTTATCACAATGCTAGTCCTCGACCATTTATACCTAAGACCCTAGCATTCTCATTTATCTCAATCCAACTCACTTCTTTTTATTACAATGCTAGTTAGCCACCATTTATACCCGAGACCCTAGCATTCTTATTTATCTCAAACTCACCAGAATGCATGTGAATCTTACTCATCATGTGTAACGCCCTAGGCCCAGCATTTGGACCAAGATTCAAAATCTGGATTCGACACCTAACAAACCCAACATTCCCTTGCATCCCCTGCGACCTGGCCATGTCACCCTACTTATCTTGAAATGCTTCTGAGAGTGAAGATTGTCTCCACAGATCAAAACGGGTCCTTTCAGCATGCTTTGTCCTCACTCACATGCTTTCTAGGAAACTTTTTCAGGATGTCACCCAATATAGGATTGCTCTCAGCCAAGCACGCTTAAGTTTGGAGTTAATTTAAAGGATTGGGATTTGGGCTTGGGTATGTAGTAGGCAAGCTGGAGTTTAGATTTGGTGATGTGGCATGGGATTAAAAGGTATTGAGAAAAGCTTGAGGATTAGATGGGCTAGAGGGAAATTGATTTGGTTTGTAATGTAAATTTTATGTGGTAACATTTAAACACCATGTCCATACTTGAAGCATATTTGACACTGGACCTTGGTGGGGTTGAGATTTTAATTAAGGTTTAGAAGGCCATTGATTTGGAGCATTTTTGTTGGGTTTGTCAAGTAAACCAGATTGGGATGCAAAAAATGGAGGTCGTGGACTGTTCTGTGATGAAAAACATAGATTCCGATTATTTTTGGACTTCTTATTCAATTGGAGATCAGCCACATTAGAGATGAATACATCCACATTATCACAATTCTATTATTTCTCTGCCAAGTAAGAAAGTCTGAATTTATCTGATGGTGTAAGATTATCCAGAAATTTTTGTGGAGTAATAATCGTGCCATTTATAAACCCCTCAAGCCCATAAGCATAAACCACATTCAACAGCTGATTTTTCCATAATGAGTAGTTTGAGGGTCCGTTTGGTTTAACTTGTCAAGTGTTTAATTTTGAGAAAAAGTAATTTTTGTAAAATTTGTAGTGCTTGACAACCACTTAAAATAACTATTTTGAAAATGAGTTTGAGAAATAAGTCATTTTTAGAGAATCACTTGAAACAAAATTTTAGAAAAAATATTTTTAAATGTTTAACTTGTAATTCCTTCCAAATTTTCATGATATATGAAAATGACCATAATACCCTTACACTACCCCACGCACTGCTGCCCACCGCTGGCGACCACTCCATCGACCACCGTTGGTGACAACTCCTATGACCACTTCAACGACCTCATCTGGCGATCACCGTCGCATAACCATTATGGCAACAACTCTAGTGACAACTCCGATGATCACCCGGCAACCACCGCCAATAACTCCGATGACCATTCCGGCGACTCGACCACCTCCAGCAACCACACTGGCGACAACTCTTGAGACCACTCTAACTACCACCCTCACAAGCTGACTACCTCGACAACCCGACCACCTTGCAACCACAGCCAACGATCACCCGACGACCACTCCAGCGACCCAACCATTCGACAACTACCACTGTCGACCACTCCGGCAATTCAACCACCCGGTGACCACTCTAGTGACCTCCAGCAACTTGATCACCTCGATGACCACTCTAGCGATCACCCCAGGGCCCACTCTGACGACTCGACCACCCAACAACCACCGTTAACGACCACTCCAGCGACCCGACTACCTGACAACCACCACTGCCGACCGCCTTCCAATCTCCAGTTCGGAGACTCGACACCCTAGCAACCTGACCACCCCGATATCCACTCTAGCAATCACCCCAGTGACCCCGACCACCTCGGCCACCACTCTAGCGACCTAACCACCCGACAACCACCACCGACGACTACCCTGACTACCCTACCACCTAACAACCACCGTCAATGACCACTTGGTGAAAACTTCAGCGACCTGACCACCCCAATGACCACTCTGGTGATCACTTCGGTGACCTGACAACCACCGTCGCTGACCACCCTAACAATATCTACTACCCGACAACCACGACCACGACTACCCAGTGACCACTCTAGTGACTCGACCAGCCCAGCATTTTGACCACCTCAATGATCACTCCAGTGATCGATCATCAAACAACCACCACTGACGACCACCTAACAACCACCCCGACGATCTGACCACACGGCAACCACTGTTGCTAACCATTTTGACCACTCGACCACCCGACAATCACTGCCTACAACCACCTAGTGACCACTCCGGCAACCAAACCATCTCAGCAACCCGACCACCCAAATGACCACTCCAGCGACCCAACCACTTGACAACCACCCCCAACAACCACTTAGTAACCACTCTGACGACCATCTCAGTGACCCAACCACCCGACAACCACGACCAACGACCACCCGACGACCACTTTGGTGACTACCCTAGCGACCTAACCACCCCAGCAACTCGACTAACACGACGACCACTCCGACGATCACTCTAGCGACTCGACCACCTCGACAACCTGACCACCTTAGTGACCCAACAACACCAGCAACCACCACCTCGGTGACTACTCCAGCGAAAACTTTGGCAATCCCTCTGGCGACATCCTCCGTCGGTGGCCAGCAATGGTCAATCAGTCATACATATTAGTGTTTTAAATACAAATTTGAACTTATTAGTTCATCATGTTTAATAATCGTCTTTTAAAGTAATTTGACATTAATATAAGTATTTTGAGTGTAGAGAAAACTAAACAAACTAGCGTATAAAAATACTTTTGAGAAAATGTAACAAAAAATATAAGTATCTTTATTTTAAATGGTTTTTATAAAAAAAAAAATGTTTAACAGAAAATGCATTTTAAAAAAAAAATAGTTTTTTCACAGGCAATCCAAATAGGCCCCTGAGTCTGTGAGTTTTATGTGAGAGAGTGAGAAACATTCGAAAACTTGTAGGCATGAATGCTAGAATTTGAGAATGAATGGATGGGTAAGTGATCAGACTGAAACGTGGAGGCATTTAAGAAAATATTTTTAATTCAAAACAAGCTCCAGTCTAGTGCAAGTGCACACTGTCGATGCAAGTAATATAAAACTGGAAGTATTCCAGAGTATCGATCCCACAGGTAATGGATACAACAAAATTCAAAAGATAGCAAAAATTATTCTCAAATGCAAGTTCGGTAACTGTTAACTTTAAAGCTTCAATCATACTAAATATTTTGATGATAACAAACTCATTTTTTAGACTAACCATTTCAATATTTCAAAGAGTCTATCTTGTAGAGCTTGAAAAGACGAGTCAAATGCACTTAAAATCGTTCAAATCGGAGTCCAAACGAAAAAGATATGAGCAAAAGAAGATTGGACAAAAATTATGACATGGCATGACACGTGGCAAATTTGCTGATGTGGTAGCTGACGTGGCCGCTGATGAGGAACATAACGATCCATTTTTGCTGACGTGACACATAACGATCAAATTTTGCTGACGTGTCATGGTGACGTGGCATCCAACGGCTACTTTTGCTGACGTGGCATGATGATGTGGAAGTGACGTGGCATACGTGGACGAATAAGAATAAGACACGTGGCGAGATGCTATTCAAGAAGTCAAATATATATATTTAATAATAATAATAAAAAAAAGGAAAAGCTGCTGACACCGTCGATCCACGACCCACAAGCGCACGTGCACTACATGCGCCTGGCGTGGCCTACAGAAACGTGCGAGTAAAGCCATTTCTGTACTCTCGCGACTAGGATTCGTCTATCCGACTGGGCATCCTTTTAATTCCTTTTAAATATAAAAATAAAATTTCAAAACCCCCTCCTCTGATCCTAGCCATCCATTCTTATTGCCCTAAATAAAATGGCCTACATTAATCCTCATTCTCCTAAAATTAACAACCTCTTGTTCATTAGAAGCATCGATTCTGAATTTTTCCAGCAAGCAAAAACCTCTCTTCAACTCTCCAAAAAGTCTCAAATTTGCTAAAGATCTCACCATTCTCTTAACCGGCCTCCTTTTTATTGTGTGAGAAATTTTTTGAGCAATTTTTCGTGTTCCAAAATCTATGTATCTTGCTTTCAAGAAGCAATTTTGTTTTATTGAATTTTTGGGATTTGTATTAAGGTGTGGGATACACCTTGGGTTGAGTGAAAATTAAATTGGTTTAACCCTGAACCAGTAAAAGAATTTGGGTTTCTCTTCAGCCTAAGTAAAAGAGGGTCGTGTTGGTTTGGTTCTCACCCACAAGAGGATCACGAATACCCAAGAAGGAGTCTTGGGGAGTGGAGTAGGCGATTTTCTGAACCACTATAATTTTCAGTGTTCTCTTTCCCTTACTCTTTACTTTCAATTTCTTGCAATTTTTTGTTGAATGCATGCTTTAGGATTAAATCTGCTCTGTTGCTCGATAAATTATCCTGATTGCGAATTGTGGTTATTTTAGATCTCACTTGTTAATTTTTGTTTAATTAGTTCTTAAATTTTTAGATTAAAATAAAAATTAAAAAAACAAATTGGTAGCAACCCTATTCACCCCCCCTCTAGTGTTGTCGTTAGATCCTACAATTGGTATCAAAGCGGGTAACTCGATTTTTTTGTTGCTTCACAAGAAAAATAATTTAACTTGTATATCATACTCCACCACTTAGGGTAAATTTTATCTTTACATAGATTTCCTAAATCTTTGTAAGAACCAGTGTATCTTGTAAAGATCAAATATTTAATTCCATACATAAAAATTTATCATTATCCATAGATAATTTGAGAAAATTTTTAATTTTCTACTCAATGGTCATACCATTCATTTAACTGCTATATGCTAACCATTTGTATATTAAATATTCAGTCTTATTTATGCATATCATATACTCTCAACATTTTAGGTGTCTTAAGATACTCTTCCTTAGACATAATTATCAAATATTTGACAACAATTTTGTCAATATAAGATGTTTGAGACAAAGTTAACATTTTGTCCTTAAAATCTCCATTTTGGACTAAATATATCGAGTCATTCCAAATCACTCATTTGGAATTGGTTACTTAGTCGACTTTTTATGTTAGATAGACATCTTACATCATTCATAATGAGTAAAATATCATCAACATAAAACATGAGAAAAATCCACTAGGCAATTAATGATTTTCTTGTCTATACAAGCTTCATTAATATTTATCCAAAGTCATAGGTTTTGATACTTTTATCAAACCTTATATTCACAGATCTAATGCTAAAAATCATTTCATAAATGAACCTTTACTATTTTGTAAATCTTTATTCTTTTGATTTTTGAAAATAAACCTCTCTGATTGATTTGTATAGATATCTAAGATTTATTTTCATAAAAGAATTCTAAACATTCATTTTCAAATCCCATATGCAACAGTGAAGTAAATAATGCTTACAGACTCTAGTATGGCAACAAGTGAAAAAGTTTACTCGCAGTCTACTTTCTCCTATTAGGTTTAATTCTTTGCCATTAGTCTCACTTTGAGGACAATAAGCCTTCAACTTTGTCATCTAACATGATAATTTTGGCTTCAATTAAGTCATTGTAAAGGTTGAGTCATCTCACAACTCTCCCACTACGATGAGGCTTATCCAATTCATGACTAGGATCCTTTTGACTTTTAAATGTAATTAAAATTGTTAACAACTTTTGTTAACTATTTAGTGGCTTCACTTGAGACCAATTTATTAATATTATCTTACCTTATTAAAGGTTTGTAGTCTTTTATTTGACATTCCTTATGATATTTGTCATACAAGTATCTTATTCTATTTAGAATTAGATAAAAGACCATTTTGTACTTCTTAGGAGTGACCTACACTTAAGTATATCTTTGAACATATACAGCATTTTTAGACTTGTTTCAGCATGTAAGTTTAACATTTTCAAATAGTGAAGTGTTGTAAACTAGCTTTACTACTCTTCTATAATCTCAAAATTGTCTCGTAGACACTTTTGGGGGGAATAATGTTCACTATACAATCTCTATTGCATATCATAACCAGAGTCTTGTAATGACGTGTAACTCACAGACCATATTCAACACGATTTTATTTCTCCTCTTGTAGTACAATTTTTACATAAATGTACGTGGTATTTAAAATAATGGTGATAAAAATCTATTTTCTATCAATTAGTCTTAGTACGTAAGGTTCCTGTACTTTTTATTATGATATGATCATAATGTCTTGATAGACTTACTGAATAAATTTTCAATTTTAGCCTTAATTTTCTTGAACTTTTCAAAAAAAAAAAAAAAGACTTATGATGTATTAGGTAAAGATACTTGTACCTTGAATGATCATCATCTACAGTGATGAAATATTCATGACTTAATTTGGTCTTTTACATTCACTAGACCACTTGGGTCAGAATGTGCAAGCCCAAAGTATTCTTTAGCCTTTTAGCCTTATCTAATAAAGGCCCATTATTGGGATTTATGCCCTAAAGCCTCGTAATTCATGATTTATTTAATAATTAATAATAATTTTGATTATTTTTTTTGCAATATAATATTATCCATTATATGAAAAATTCAAGATTATTAGTGTAATCTTGAACAGTATGTGGTTGACATAGGGGATGATTATGTTCAAGAAATAACCTAAAAAGTCATAGTATATGGATAAGGTTGGGTGCCTTATCCTGGTAACACTATTGATACGACCCACTTTGTAATAGTTATAAATAATTTGATCCAAATCGTTCATGTGGAGACATGTGAGTGGGGTTATCTTATACAATGGTTTGTATAAGACTGGACTACGAAATATTTAATCTCTCTTTATAAATCCATTAATTGAGAAGATTAATATTTCATCAGGATGATAATATGCGACTCGATCTTAATCCTGAGTGAGTAATGATAATTCTCAATTATGAGAATTATTCAACTCTAAAACCAAGTTGTTCTTGCTAATTTTGAGGATTTTGTTGACCAACAAGCAAGATAAAAGTAACATTTTGTATAAATTCATACAAGCTTGTTGAAACTTGATGAATAAAAGATTTTTGAGAAAAGATAAAGAAAGTAGCTTAAGTTGTTGTCTTTTGTGCAGAATTGAAGACTTTGCAAAAGGAATGCAATTGCATTCCATTTGCAATGTAGCGTGAAAAACAGAGGAAGAAAAATGCAATTGCAATCTAATTGCATTCTATGGAACAACAAGTCAAGCTCGAAATTCGCGGGAATCACCAAGATTTGCGTGATTTGCACAGTTTATGGAGAATTTGGATTTGAAGAAATGAAGACTTTGCAAAAGGGAATGGAATTGCAATCCATTTGCAATGTAACGTGAAGAACAGAGGAAGGAGAATGCAATTGCAATCTAATTGCATTCTCTGGAATTACAGACCAAGTCCGAAAATCACGCAAATCACGCCAATCATGGATTTTGTGCACGATTTTGGAAGATTTTCATCCCGATTTGATTCCTAGAAGTTAGCCCATGGATTGAGGATGATTTATATGGAAACCCTAGCCTTCAACGCCTATAAAAATGGTGGAAAACGAAGCAAATGGTGGTTGGGTTTGACTGCTCTCCCACAGTTCCGAATTTTCTGTTTTTCGTCTTCTTTTTCTGTCAATTTACAGCAGCTTTGTTTTTGTTCTATGCTTCTGTTTCTGCTTTGATATTTTCAGTTTCTATTCAATCTTAGCTATATAATTTACTTCTGTATTAATTCAATGTTTTGATATGTTGAATGAGGCGTTCTTCCTGGGTTTTATTCTACTTTCTGTTTTTCTGTTTCTTCGACAGCAGCACGCTTAAGCTCATTAATTTTTTGTTTTGTTTCGATTCTCGATTGTTTTAGCAAGTCTTTCTTACAATTTAGCTCTATAGATTTCTGAATTTTAGCTTTCTGCAACGAGGAATTCAGTTTCTGCAATATACTTTCATGGGTATTTCTACTTTTCTTAACAAGCAGCAAGCCACAAATTCTTTTTCTTTCTTTTTATTGGCTAATTCAAACTCCAGTAGTATAATTTAGGGAATTTTATTTTCTTAATGGGCAATTGTACTTGTTGGTAAGCTACTTAGGTTTTCTTTAGAATTATTTTTCTCCTCTTTAAAACTATGAATTTTTCAATCAATTATTTTAGGATTTTTGTTTTATCTACAATGAGCTAAATTTCCTCTAGGGGTTCAAGTTGGTGAATGCCCTAAGGAAAAATGTAGAGCTCTAAAGCATAAACAATCTAGTTAGCATGTGTACTTTGTTTGTTTTTGTTGAATTTAATTTTGGGTAAACCTAGCCGGCCAACTAGTGCTTGCTCATCTAGCTCAAACTTAATATCGAAAGAGTTAAGGGAAAGTCGATGTCACAAAAGCAATGGAGGAAAAGGCTTAGAAATAAGTCCTGAACATCGACCCTAGACATAGGGCGAGACTCCAAGACCACTAGGGTTGTGTGCAAAGTATCTAAGTTAGATTAGCCATAGACATATAGGTTTAATCACTTAGTCTCCTAAAGGTTTTGAATCAAAATCGAATAGGAGTTGAACCCGGTTTACTTAGTCTCACATGTTAACTATGATTGCAATTACAAAGTGAGTCGCATTCTTCCAAAGGTGCTTGCATCACTTGAATCCCTATTTTATTCTTTGAATTTTCACTCTCTTGTTAAATAAAACCAAACTCTCGCATTTTGAACTTTCGGTTACCCCCATTGCAATTTGCAAACATACTTTGTGGCGTTCAAAATAGATTTTGTTAAACCCCGTTCCCTTGGGTACGATACTCTAGAATACTTCCAGTTCTTTATTACTTCGATCACGTGCACTTGCGTGTCGTTCGATCAAGTAATGAACTCCTGCTTGTGAGGGCTTGTCCTTTGATTTGCATGGGTGAGAGTGACTTTTGTAGCCGATTCAATAAGCCTACCATTTTGGGAACTTGACCAAATAGGAAGCTAGGAACATAATCTCACAAGATGGAATTTACTCATTCCCATATAAGGTAAGTAGATGAGTAGTTCCCTTAAGTGCTGATTTCGGGACTTGAACAATAGGGCCCCACCCTCTCACTGGCCCGAGAGGGACTTATTTTATGATTGGATCATAAACAAATTGTTTATTAGAGGATCAGTGGTACTTAAGGTGCAAGATGTAATTATATGGGTAAAACAGACTTTTGACCCAGCTGTAATTACGAACTCGTGACGGATTGACTTGCATGTAGTGGTTATATCCATGGACATAACTTGTCCTACAATGCATAAGAGTGCAACTCTAGGTCTATAGTGGAGTGACTTAGAGTTAATGAATGAAAATTGATTAATTAAAGAGTTTAATTAATTAATTTTATATCATTGGAGCTTATAATCTGTAGGTCCATAAGGTCTCATTGCTAGCTCATATGAACAAATAGGGATCAATTTCGTTGAGAGAAAATTTTGAAATGTTCAAATTAAAATTTAATATATTTGAAATATTAAATGAGGGAAAACATGTTTAATGTATATGATATGTTAAATATCAAAGAAATTATCAATGTATTAAGATACATTAAAGAAAAGATATTTGTTAAATTTGAATTAAATTCAAGTTAGGAAATAGATGTCGTAGGAGAATTTTAAAAAATTTGAATAAGATTCAAATTGGTTAGATAAATAAATTTTAATATATTAGATATTAAAATATATTATTTAATTATTTTTCCTTGGCCACTATAAATAGGACCTTAGAGGTGAGCGATTGTGTGTATTCTTCATAAAACACACATTTCCTCAATAGAGATTAGAGAACTCTCTTTAGACTTATTCCTCTTCAATCCCTTGTGGATTTTCTTTCAAGAGGCTCCCACAAGCCTCGATCCTGTGTTCGAGTCATAGCTAGGAAGACTTTGTGGATGAGATAAAGACCCATAAAAAATATCTCCATATTTACTCCAGGTAAGTTTGCTTAATCTTTTTTTTTAGTTTAATTTTAGATCAAATCAAAGACGATCCAATGCTTCCGCTGCGGAGTGAAACGTTCATTCCTAACAGAAACATTTTGTTAATATCCAATTGACGCATAGTCTAATTATTTGCAAGAGCTAAAGTTAGAAGAATATGAATGATTGTTGGTTTTATAACAGGACTAAAGGTTTCTTTGTAATCAATGTCAGCACTTTGGTAAAAACCTTTAGCTACCAAACGAGCTTTATAACAAGCTAAAGAACCATCTAAGTTTCTCTTAATCTTATAAATCCATTTACATCTTATTATTTTTCTATCTCTAGGAAATGGAACTCAATCCCAAGTTTCGTTTTGAATAAGAGCAGTATATTCTTCCTTCATTGCTTGAGCCCTCACTATCAAGGAATTCAGTTAATCAAATTCTAGGTTTGTGGATCTCAACTTTAGCCCAGTCACCATAGGATGCTAATTAGTTAAGGTACTAGAAGTGGAAATAACATATGCAGGTGAGCGAGAGGTCGTAGGAGGATTTGAAGGAGAAGAAATATCAATGGGTGCAGTAGGAGAAGTTTGAGGCGAAGCAATCAAAGAAGTAGTAGTAATAGGCAGAACAGAATCAACGGAATCGGTGCTTGGAATACACTCAACAATGAGCAACATAATCAATACTTGACATAGGAAGCAAAACAGATGAAGGCATAAAAGAATTAGGCAATTTAATATTCATGTTTTTAGTAGCAAAAAGAAAGATAAACTCATCAAACAGAACATGCCTCAAAATAAAAAGACGATTTATAAAAAGATCAAAACATTTATAACCCTTCTGTTGAATACTATAACCTAAGAAAACACAAAGAGACGAATGAAGTTGAAATTTATGGCAATTATAAGGACATAAATATAGAAAACAAAGGTATACAAATACTTTTAAAGAGCTGTAAGAATGTTTTGTATGAAAAAGTTTCTCATATGGACTAATATTATTAAGAGTTAAAGTGGGAAGACGATTAATAAGAAAAATTGCAGTATTAAAAGCATCATCCCAATAATTAAGAGGCATAGACGAACAAACCATTAAAGTAAGACCTAATTAACTCAACAATGTGATTGTACTTCCTTTCAACAATACCATTTTGTTCAGATTTGTGAGGACATGTAAATATATGAGATATGCCATTTGTTTTTAAGTAAGAAGTGAAGGCACGAAATTCTCCCCCTCAATCCGTTTGAATAGATTTAATACAAGTATTTAAAAATTTCCCAACATATGTTTTAAATTGAATAAAGCAAGTTAATGTCTCAGACTTTGAATGCAAAAAGTATATCCAAGTATAGCAAGAGTGCACATCAACAAAGGAAATATAGTATTTAAAGACATTATTAGACAGATACGAGGAAGGACCCCACAAATCAGATTCAATAAGATGTAAAGGATTATCATGATTTGTAGTATGAGAAGAGAAAGGAAGCTTATGAAGCTTACCACGAGCACACAAATGACAATTTTGATTGCATTTATTTGGATAAGATCTGATATTACAAGATTTCAAAATATGAGAAACAAGTGAAAAAGAAGAATGTCCTAGTCTATTTTGTCAAATAGTATGGGAATCGGACACAGAAACAATAGAAGTATTAGAAATAGAACCAAATGGTTGTTTTGTTAAATGAACAATAGAATTGGGAGATGAATCAACCACACTAGGGAAGACGTGCATAGGGAACTTGTAAAATCCTCCACTAAGATGGCCGCGAAGAAGAAGCGCCCCAGTAGTTTGATCCTTCACATTACAAAAATTCGGATAAAACTCAAAGAAAACATTGTAGAACCAGTATGGATAATGGACAGACCTGAACCATACAAAAGATCGCGTAAATGAAATGTTCTATTAAAAGATGAATCAAATGATAATAAATTTGTAGAACCAGTATGGATAATGGACAGACCTGAACCATTCCCAATTCAAATTTGTTGACCCCCAGCATAGTCTCATGAGACAGACATATTACTTAAATCATTTGTAACATGGTTAGTTGCCCCTGTATTCGAATACCAATTGTCATATCCATTATATTGTTCATTATAAACAGACGGATCATTTTGATAGGCTCCCATAGCTGTTACATTTGCATAACTATTAGGAAAAGTAGGGAAAGATATTGGATTATTTGGGAATTGTGGTCTAGAAGAGTTGTTATAGTAAGGATTGAAAGCTTTATCAAACTGGAATTAAATAGCACCGACCAGCAGTATGACCGAATTTGTTACACAATTGGCGTTGATGAGATCGATTCGTATTCCAATTCCGACACCCTCAGTTTCCTCTACCCCATCTTCCTCTAGGATTTCCAAAATTGAAATTTTGATTTCTTGAGTTACTTGAATGAATTGTGGATTTTGGATTAGTAGGAGATTTAAAGGTTGTGAGATTAATGGAAAGAATGATCGTCTGAGGGGAAGAGGATTGATTTTCAACACGAATTTCAGTAGATAAAAGAATGGAATATACTTCTTAGAGTGGTTTGGGTTTTGATTTGGTAGAAAGAACTGAAATAATGGATTCGTATTCACTACTTAGACTAGATAACAGATACATGACATGTTCAGAATCAGAAATTTGATGACCAACTGTTGGAAAGAAACTTTTGGAGATTGGAGGTTAAACTTGAAAGATAGATTTTTGAGAAAGAGGCTACTTGTATTATTGGTCACTTCTAGCTTTTTGGCTTGATACAAACTCTAAGACATCACCTCTATTTATACTAGTTGCACCTCCTAAATTTATGGCTATGGTTTTGCCAACACATATACAATCTAGTGGTTACAAATGACTCTCTAGAATGTTCTTTACAAATACACTTTTTTTTCTCTCACATTCTAGAGAATTCTACATCATACTCTAAAATATCTTTAATAAGTGATTTCTCTAGAATATTCTAGAACTTAAAATGTTTCTAGAAATTGGGCTTTTATTTAGACTAGGCCCAAATACTAATTATCCAAAATCAAGTTTATATTTCAACACCCCCTTTTAAACTTGATTTTGTTACTCCAAGCAAACCTTTCAACCTTGTGAAGTCTTCTTTTTTAAGTGGCTTGGTGAAGATATCAACTATTTGATCATGAGTCTTCACGTACTCCAACTACACATTCTTTCTTGCGATGCACTCTCTAATATAGTTGTAACGCGTATCAATGTGCTTACTCCGGCCGTGGAAAACTGGATTCTTACCTAAAGCAATTGCTAACTTGTTGTCCACAAAAATCTTCGTCAGCTCCTCTTGTGACAAACCCAACTCTTTTAGCTGATTTCTTAGCCAAATTGCATGGAAAACGCATGAGGTATTAGCTACATATTCTGCTTCACATGTAGAAAGAGTAACTATTGGTTGTTTCTTTGACGTCCATGTGAAGGCAGTGTCTCCCATGTAGAACACAAAACCAATTGTGCTCTTGCGGTCATCCATATCTCCACTCCAATCAATATCATTGTATCCCACGAGCTTATAATCATCAAAAAAAGAATAGTACAAATCGTAATTTATCGTACCTTTGATGTACCGAAGAATTCTCTTTACTGTCTTCAAATGTGTAGTTGTCGGTTTCTCCATATAGAGACTGACAACTCCAACTGCATAAAGAATATCGAGCCTTGTGCGTGTCAAATACCGCAAACTTCCAACTAAGCTCTTAAAGAGTGTTGGATCCACTTTTTCTCCTTCCTCGTGATTTGATAGTTTGATTCCACATTCCATGGGTGTGTTGACCGAATTAGAGTCATCCATTTTGAACTTCTTGATCACCTCCTTAGCATAGCCTTCTTGGGTGATTAAGATGTCTTTATCTTCTTGTTTTACTTCAATGCGAGGTAGTACGACATGAGCCCGATGTTGGTCATCTCAAACTCGTTAGTCATCTCTTCCTTAAACTTGTTGAACATGCTCAGATTATTACTTGTAAAGATCAAGTCATCTACATACAAGCACACAATCAATACATCATTATTTTGGGCTTTGATGTAAAGTGCATGCTCATATGGACACTTGATGAAGTTTCTCTCGTGTAGGTACTTGTCTATTCGGGCATTCCAAGCTCTTGGAGCTTGCTTCAACCCATAGAGTGCCTTTTTCAACCTCAAAACCTTGTCTTCTTTTCCCTCAACTTCATATCCTTGAGGTTGTTCAATGTAGACTTCTTCCACAAGGATTCCATTAAGGAAAGTAGATTTCACATCCATTTGATGGATTCTCCAATTGTTTTGAGCTGCTAATGAAATTATTAATCTAACTGTTTCTAGTTGAGCAACTGGAGCAAATACCTCATCATAGTCAATGTCGACTATTTGACTATAACCTTTTGCCACTAATCTTGCCTTATATCTTTTGACTTCTTCTTTGGCATTCTTTTTGGCTTTATAAACCCATTTCACACCAATCGCCTTGTGCCCTTTTGGAAGTGAGACTAGCTCCTATGTGTCGTTCTTCTTGATCGCCTTGATCTCTTCATCCATAGCGCTTTTCCAATATTTTTTTTCACAGCTTCTTGGAAGTTCATGGGCTCACAATCAACAAAAAGACAAAAGAGAGTGAGAATAATTTGATTTACAGTTACCTCATAAAGATCTTGTAAGCTTTTGAAGCGGTAAACTCTTTCACTTGAACTTTCATCCTCTTGAGAACTTGTAGTTGGTGAAGCTGGTGGGGTAGAAGGTTCCTCTCTTGTTTGCTCTGTCCTTGTTTCTTCCATGTCATCTTCTTCAAAGTATGGAAAGAAGTTGTAGTCTTCATCATGTTGTCCCCTATCTCATTCTCTTTCTTCATCGAATACTACATCTCGAATAATGATTGTCTTTTCTGTATCAGGATTGTAGAGCTTGTACCCTTTAGTATTGGAGTCATAACCGATGAATATGTACTTTTCAATTTTATCATCTAACTTGCTTCTCTTTTCATTTGGTATATGCACGTGAGCAATGCTTCCAAAGACTCTAAGATGAGAAATCTTAGGCTTTCTTCCACTCCATGCTTCTTGTGGTGTTTTTCCATATACGCTTTTTATTGGAGATCGGTTGGATAGGTAGACTGCACACGCCACTACTTCTGCCCAAAACTCCTTTGGTAATTTCTTGCTTTTAAGCATACCTCTTTCCATGTCCAAAATAGTTCTATTCTTCCTTTCTGCCACTCCATTTTGTTTTTTTTTGGGGGGGGGGGGGGGGGGGGGGGGGGATCTCGGCACTGTTAAAGGTCGTCGAATTCCATGGTCTTCACAATACTTTTAGAATTCATTTGATGTGAACTCTCCTCTACGAACAGATCTCATGGCCTTGATTACCAAACCACTCTCTTTCTCAACAAGGGCTTTGAACTTCTTGAAATTCTCAAACACCTCTGATTTATGCTTCAAGAAATACACCCATGTTTTTCTTGAAAAATCATCAATAAAGAGAATGAAATAATTACTCTTACCAAGTGAGCTTGGCTTAATCAGACCGCACACATCCGTGTGTATGAGTTCTAGAGGCCTTTGAGCTCTTGAGTTTGACTCCTTTGGGAAGCTTTTCTTGAATTGCTTTCCAAGTAGACATCCTTCGCACACTTGTTCGGGATGGCTTATGGAAGGTAATCCTCTCACCATGTTCTTCTTGGAGAGTGACTCTAATCTCCCAAAATTCAAATGCCCAAAGCGAAAATGCCAAAGCCAAGATGCATCTTTGTAACACATCTTGAGGCATTTCGCTACATCGTTTTGAATGTTGAGTACAAACATTCTATTGCTTGTCATTGGCACCTTAGCAATTAGATTACTTTTATTGTCTCTTATAGAAAGGTTATCATCTTTGAATTGAATATCATAACCTTTCTCTAAGAGTTGGCCCAAGCTCAAGATATTACTCTTCATATTTAGCACATAATAAACATTTGAAATAAGTTGATGCTCACCATTCTTCAATTGGATAAGAATGTTGAAGGGGTGAATATTAAGAATGCGGAAGCAATTTTGGATCTTGAGCACTCTAATTTGATCAATTTTATCATACAAAAACATGCTCAAAACTGGAAAAAACTGGAAAGTATGAACACATACCTTTGTAGCTCAAAATCTCCAAATTCTTTGCAAATCTTGGATCACCAACACTACTTGGACCACCACTAGAGTCTTCCCTACTATTCTCAGCCCTTGGAATGGATTGTGGGATCTTTGATTGAGAGAAATTGGGAGAAGAATGAGTAAAGATCTAAATAAAAAAGCTAGAGAGTTTTCTACAAAAATCTCTTGTTTTTCTAATCTTTTCACCTATTGTGTTTCTTCTCTATTTATAGAAAGCCACAAGCTTAGTGAAGAAGCCAATTGAATGAAGATAAACTTCAAACAAGAAGCTTTGTGAAGAAGCCAATTGAAAGAAGATATGCTTTAAACAATAAGCTTGGTGAAGAAGTTATGAACTTGGTCCATATTTCATTTCCAAATGAATTTGAATTATCTTTTAATTTTAATTCAAAATTAATATAAAATTAATTTTAAATTAAAATCAATTTTTAATTAATTAAACAATTTAATTAATTTTAAATAAATATTTAATTTAATATCAAATATCAAATTAAATAATTGGACCAATCCTAATTTCTCAAAACGAACGTTCGAACATGAATCCCTATTCATGTTTTAAACCGAACGAATATTTAAATCATATTTAAATATTTCCACCTCTTCTTTATCATAGTTTAATTCATAATTAAGCTATGATACGTTAAGTATATCGCATATAATTAATTTTTTCTCCCAAATTCGAATTTGAACAATTCAAATTCTTTTCTCTCAAATTATTCCAAGGCTTAGTCTGAGCTAGTAAGGGGACCTAATGGACCTACAGATCATGAGCTCCAACGATACGAGATTAACCGGCCAAACTCTTTAGCCTAGCTAATCAACATTCGTTAACCACCGGGACATTCCACTAAAGCCCAGTGGCTGCACTCTCCTCACTGTAGATATATTTCTGTCCACTCGATATAACCATGATTAGTAAGTCAATCCTTCACAGGTTGTTCGTAATTACAGCTGGGTCAAATAAACCGTTTTACCCCTGTAATTACTTCTTGTTCCTTAAGTCCCACTGATCCTCTAATGAACAATTTGGTTTGTGGTCCAACCAACAAACCGTATCCCTCTCGGGCCAACGAGAGGGTGGGCCCATTGTTCAAGACCTGGAGTCAGTACTTAAGGGAACAACCTCTCTACTAAACCCTAAAGCGAGTAGGAGTGAATTCCATCTCGCATGACTATGTTCCCAACTATCTATCCGGTCTTATCCCCAAAATGGGAGGCTTATTGAGTCAGCGATCTCGGGCCACTCTCACCCATGCAAATCTAAGGATAATCTCGCATAAACAGGAGTTCATAGCACGCTCAGGATTAAGATCGAGTTACCTAGGTCATCGTATGAATATAGTCAGTTAAAACAGTAAACGGAGTTAAAAAGTCTAAGTGACTATTTCGCGGTCCAGTCTTATGCAAACTCATTGCATAGGACGCCCCCACTCGCATGTCTCCACATGAACGATTTAGGATCACATCGTTAGTACTATACAAAGTGGGCCGCGTCCATAGTGTCCCTAGAATAAGGTACCCAGCCCTATCCCTATACTATAGACCGTTCTGGTTATAACTCGAACTTGATCCACTTTTATGTCATACATAAAGTTCAAGTATACATACTATAGCCAAGGGTACTTAGTTCATTGGATTTGGGTTATTGAATACACAATTCACTTTATTCAATAACACATTTACTGAATAAACCTCAATAACATCTTTATAGTAAAATAGAATATACATTCAGTTTACAAAACCACGAGTTTTAGGACATAAAACCCAACAAATGTTACCTCTTCCTTTCACTTCGACCTTGGATTCATCTCCAAAAGCTACATTGCCACTCACTCATTCATCGAGTTCTACAAACATACTCCTTCTTTCACACATATGGTTGCTTGCCTCGGTGTGTCTAGGTACCATCTATTATCTTTGTTTCATTCATTATCCGTACAAGCCATCAATAAGGTGCCACATTCTTGACTGTTGTCTTCAATGTAGTTTGCCTTCTCTTCAACTTTATTGTTGCTAGAAGCTCTACATTCAGATGCATAATAACCAAATTTCTGACAATTGTAGCATTTAATATTTGACATATCATACCTTGATCTTGAGTTGCCTTCCCCACGACCTCTTGTTGAGTTTCCTCCTTTTTGAAAGTTGTTGTTGTCATCATAGGTCCTCCAACCTCATCCTTGTCTTTGTCCATGACCTATTCCTTGCCCGCGATGTCCACCATGATCTCATCCTCGTTGGCTTCTATCATTGTGGCTGATTCCTCCAGTAGTTGAGTCAACTCGCAACTTGAGTAATTGATCTACAATTCCTTCCTTCTTCTCTTTCTTTTCTTCATATGCTTGTAACGAACCCAAGAGTTGCTCAATCGCCTCCAAGTCTTTTGTTTCTTCGATTATGACAACAATATGCTCAAACTTTGGATCTAATAATCTTAGTATTTTCTCCATAATTTTTACATCATCGAGCTTTTCACCATTTCTCTTAAGCTGATTGGTCACCATTAAGACTCTAGAGAAATATTCTTAGATGACTTCCCCTTCTATCATATGCAAAGTTTCAAACTCAACTCTTAGAGTTTGAAGACACAATGTTTTAGCAAAGTTTCCTAGGGTTGATACTTAACTAAATTTTCATATTTTCATTATTGTTTCTAAGTCACATTACCATTGACATCTTTGCTACTTATCTTGGTTACCTTAAGATTGCATCAAACAAGCATTTTTATAACTCAAAATCATTAGCAACAATCCTTGTGGGATTGATAATTGGACTTTATCTATTTTATATTACTTGTGGACAACATATAATTGCGCTATGTCTGAAAATACTTTTTTAATACTTTGCAAAATCATTATTTCAAACCCTACGTTCGTTTCATCGCCCATCAATGACAATATCCTCCGTCATGGATCCAAGAAGCCAAGACGAGAGAAATCGATCTTGTTGCAACCATTTGGTATATAGAGGATTTGGAGTTGAAGAAGCATCTTTAATCGTAGGATCTTTTTGTAAGAATTCGTCAGGTATATTTGGGGATTGGATTTATGATATGTTCTTCAAGCCCTTGGGCCTAAATCGCGAGTTGCACTTGAAATTTCCAAGTAATTATCATCGGTAAGCTTTAGGATGGAGACGTGATTTGTAGGGTTAGGTACATGGGAACAAGACGGGAAAATAGAAGAAGATGCGCCATCTTTCTCCCCCAATGGTTGCATGCCATGGATCAATTGTTGTTAGACTTAAACTTCTAATACCATCTCAGGAAATCTAATGATTAAAAAAGGCTGAAGAAAATGGAAGATTTTTTATCAATAATGATTCTATCGAAATACAGAGAGGAAAGCTAATAAATAGGCTAAACAAGCTGTCAAACTTTCTAGAAGTCAGCTGGCCAAACAACAGAAAAAACAAAAATTAAATAAAAGACAATTTTCACCCTTGACAACAATAAGTTCTTTCTATATTTGTGTAAAACCCTAAAAGGAATGAAGGGTTCTATGCAAAATATAAAGGCTCAAAATAAAGGACACATGTCTAGTTTACAATGGTTAACAAATAACAAAAAGTATGAAAAAAATTACAGCAGTGATTAGACTACGTAAAGAAGAAAATTAACACCATAATAAGAGAAATCTTCATGGCTTAACACAACCTCTGGAGTCATAGTGTTGTATAGCCAACCTAATAAAAGTTGATCCACATAAACCAATGTTTCATACTCTACATTAATTGTTTGCTGAGCTTCAACAACCTCTGTACTTAAGGCTTCTTAAGTTGGCATGATAAACTTCAGCGGGTATTCCTTTGTGCCAGTCAAAAAACCTTTGCATTTGTAGCTTTGAAGGATAGGCAGTGCATGATTATGCCATAACAAGAAATTACTTCTATCCATCTTTATCGCTGTGATCTAATTAAGAAATTGAAGGTTGCTTTCTTATAAAAAGATTTTTAGAAGAAATCAATCAAATAAAATTAATATTAAAAAATCTACCTGCTAATTAACAGACTCCTAATGTGTTATCCTTGATTGAGTGTTGTAATCATTCACTAAATGTGAAATATCGTAATTCATAATAGGCAGAGGCCATTCCACGTCGCCTTTCTCCCTGATGACTATATTATGCACATTATTATCAGAATGTTGTGTTTTTACTGTTGTCCTCAACAACCTATAGCATAAAGAAACTCATTTTAGAAGGGACTACTATTTCAACAAAAGAAAATATAATTGGAGATATAAGAAGTCAAAACCAGCATAAGCGTCGTCAGTTGGAAAAAAATCCCTTCACTTATTCATATGTATTGGCAATATCAAATCATAGTTCTCAACAAGATAAAACTCAAGAAAATCAAGATTGGTTTATTGATTTAGGGTGTGTTCTTACCGTAGGATACCACCATACTGATCAATAGTAATTGATGTTGAAAGTTAATTTTGTAAAATTTCCAAAGTTAAAGTGAATGGAAACTTATGAGTTCCAATGAGATGTCTTTGTATCATTCTAGGAGTCTCATGGGAATATGTAAGGGTCCATTGAGTTCATATATTTTCCTAGATTGTTATTTCCTAGAAAATTTATGTTGGCATCTCTAGAATCTTCTTTAAACACCTATATATTCTACCCCTTGTAAGCAATCAAGCTCCAATTAAGAAAAGTGTCATAGCACTTAATCAAAGAAGTTTCTCTTCATATCTTCTCTCAATTCTAAAATCCTGTTGGGATTTACACCCTAAAGCCTTATAATTAATGTTTTATTATTTCATAATTATTTATTATTTTGATTATCATATTTACAATATTAAATTATCCATTACATGAAAAATCATAGATTAATATAGTGTAATTTTGAATAGTATGTGGTTCACATATAGGAGGATCATGTTCAAGAAATACCCTAAAGAGTCTATAGTATATAGATAAGGTTGAGTGTTTTATCCTGGTACACAATTAATATAATCCCCTTTTATAACAGTTACAAATGATTTGATCCAAATCATTCATGTGGAGATATGGAAGTGGGGCTATCATATGCAATAGTTTGTATAAAATTGGATTGCGAAATATTTAGTCTATTTTTATAAATTTGTTAATTGAGAAGATTTAAATTTCATAGAATAATCATATGCGGCTCGATCTTAATTCTGAGTGAGTTATGAACTCCTACTGGTGAAGGGTCATTTGATTTACATGGGTGAGAGTAACTTTTGTAGCCGATTCAATAAGCCTACCTTTTTGGAGATTTGACCAATAGGGAGCTGAAAACATAAATTTCACAAGATGGAATTCACTCATTCTCATATCGAGGAAGTAGATGAATAGTTCCCTTAAGTGTTGATTTCAAGACTTGAACAATGAAGTCTCACCCTCTCATCGGCGCAAGAGGGAATTAGTTTATGATTGAATCATAAACAGATTGTTCATTAGCGAATCAATGATACTCAAGGTATAAGATATAATTATAGGGGTAAAACGGACTTTTGACCCAGCTATAATTATGAACAACTCGTGAATAATCGACTTGCATGTAATGGTTATATCTATAGACATAACTTGTCCTACAATGCATAAGAGTGCAATTCTAGGTCTATAGTAGAGTGATCTAGAGTTAATGAATGAAAATTAATTGATTAAAGAGTTTAATTAATTAATTTTGTATCATTAGTGCTTATAATCTATAGGCTCATAAGGTTCCCTTGCTAGTTCATAAGATCATTAAGGGATCAATTTCGTTGAAAGAAAATTTGAAATGTTCAAACTAAAATTTAATATATTGGATATATTAAATGAGGAAAAATATATTTATTGTATTTGATACACATTAAATATTAAAGAGAATAATATATTAATGTATTAGATACGTTAAAGGAAATAATATATATGTAATTTGAATGAGATTCAAATAGGTAAATATATATTGTAGGAGATTTGAATGAGATTCAAATGTTAAATATATATTTTTTAATATAATGATATTAAAATATAGGAAAAAATCATTTTTGACCCCTAAATTTATCAAATTGTATCAATTTTAACCCTAAACTTTTAATTTTATCAAATTGCACCTCAAACTTAGATAAGTGTTGCAATCTTCACCTTAAACTTTAAAAAGTGTTGCAATTTTAACCACCTAATAAGCTCTCGCTCCAAATATCGTTAAAATAAGTTTTCTCTTATGTGTTCAATGAATTATAAAACATATGTACAATATGAAATTGATAAAATTTTAGAGAAAAATGACATTGGAGCTAAATTTTTTTGTTGAAATTTATGAATATTGGTAAAGTTATTTAATTGTTAATTTGGGCATTGGTCAAACTTATTTTTTGTGAAAAAATTTATTTTATTGAAATTAATGAGTTTATGAAGATTTTTACACTATTTTTTGTTTAAATTAGTGGGTGAATTAGCAGAAATTGAACTAATGGTAAAAATTGAAACACTTATTTATGTTTAGGGTCCAATTTCATGAAATTGAAAGGTTAGAATCCAAATTGATATAACTTGACAAGTACTTTAGGGTCAAATTTGATTTTTTTTTTCTTCTAAAATATATTATTTGATTTTTTGACAAAGATTCTACCCTAAGTCCCAATAAATAAAACCTTTGGATTGAGCCAAAAGGGAGCATCTCCTTCATACATAATTCTCTACGAATTTTTTCCCTCTATAGATTTTCTTTCAAGAGGTTCCCATAAGTCTTGGTCATGTGTTCGGGTCATAACAAGGAAGACTTTGTAGAAGTCTTGGAGATTCAACTCGTTAGAACACAAGAAGCCAAAGACCTGGCAGAACTATCGCCATATGTTTCGAGGTATTTATCGTGCTTAACCTTTATTATTTTTGTATAATTCTAAATAAATCAAAGTCGATTGCAACTTAGTTTCTAAATTGTTTAGAAGCCATAATGTTTCACTGTGAGTGAATCGTTCATTCCTATCAAATCTACCTACTTTCTTTTATTGCCTCCAATAAATTGGGTATCAAACCATCCTAAAATTGAATATGGCAACCAATTGTATTCAAAACATGTTCTCCCTCCCAACAAATCAAATTTCTATATTTGATGGAGAGCATTATGAATATTGGCAAAGGCAAATAGAGATCATTTTTATTTCTCAAGATCTTTGGAAAATCAATAAAGAAGACTAAGATGTACCACCTAAAGTAGATGATGAAGGCACTTTGGAGTGGCCACAAGATCAAGAGAAGGAGTTTAAGAAGAATAAAAAGTGAAATACTTTAGCACTTTGACTCATTCAACAAGGTGTTAGTAAGTCTATTTTCCCTCAAATTTTTCGTATTAAAAAAAAAACTAAAGATGCTTGGGAAGTTGTGTACTAAGAATTTCAAAGATCTGAAAAAATTATCTCCATCGAGTTGCAATCTTTGTGGAGAGATTTGGACAACTTGGCGATGAAGAAAAGTGAAAATATTCTAAAATTATTTTTTCGAGTTGTTGAAATTATCAACCAAATGAATTGCTATGGAGAGACTATTCTAGAAAAGAGAGTAAATGAAAAAGTCAAACCAAACTCTTCATGTATTAGTTGCAAAAAGTCAAACTATCAATCGAAAGTTTGTTATTTTATATGCACTAAATGTCGGATTTCAAATCATTTTCAAAAAGATTGTTGGTTTCAAAATAAAAAGGGAAAAGATGAAGAAAATTTTACAAAAGAAGATGAAGATGAGCAATTATTTTCTTGTACAATTGACCAAAGTGAATCTCAAAGTATTTGGTACTTTGATAGTGGTTGTAGTAATCACATGACTGGAAATAAAGACTATTTTGTCAAGCTTGATCGTAGTTTCAGGTCTCAAGTAAAGATTGAACTATAGAAAGATTTAGAAAGCTAAAGGAAAGTGTGTCATTGTTGTTCACACCAAGAAAGGCGATTCGAGGTATATCTCAGATGTTCTTTATGTTCCTAGCATAACCCAAAATTTGTTGAGTGTTGGTCAATTGCTTCAAAAGGGATTTGCAATTAATTTTGATGATGGCAAATGTATTATTCTAGACAAGAAAAATAAAAAGATCACTGTGAAAGTTATTATGTCAGCAATTGCAATGACCAAGAATCCTGTATTTCATGCTCGATCAAAGCACATTGAGCTACATCCATCACTATATCAAAGATTTGGTAAACAAATAAGAAATCTACATGGAGTTCATCAACACCAATGATCAATCGACTAATATGTTTCCCAAAGCTATTACGTTAGAGAAGCTTTTGAAAATTGCAAATTAAGAGGAGGTGTTGAAAGGTAATTTGTAATTTTCAAGTTAAGTGATGGAAACTTGTGAGTTTCGATGATATGTCTTTGTGTCATTCTAGGAGTCTCATATTAATAATTCTCTGAAGTGGGCCTCAATTGTTTGTCTTGAAATGACTTATCAAGCTCGTTGGCCTGAGTTCCTAGTTTTCCAAAAGGGCTAATAGCAAGAACGGCTAAATTTAAATGTGCATTTTGAAAAAAGGCCATAGAATTTTTTTCTTTGAAAAATGGCTAAACGATTCTTTTTCATTTTTAAATCAAATTATGAAATGTCGAAAATACCCTTTACCACAAATTTGAATCCAAGATACTAAAATCTTATAATTATTTCAAATCTAGAACTCAAATTACAACAAACATATCTTCTACAAAATCTCTTAAATAAAGAACTAGTTATGTATTTGATAATCGAAAATACATAATTTTTAAAATTCTAACTAAATAATAAATCAACGTAATTAGAAGGATAATTTGATACATGTTCTTAAATTGAGAAATACTAATTACTTAAAAATAGAATTCCACCTAAAAAAAATCTAAGTAATGTCTCACCAACAATAACTCAAAAAGAAAGCTAACTTAAAAGGCTACAAAATCTAAAAAACATAATTAATTACACATTAATTGATGGAAACTAGAAAAATCATAAATTTATGTGTTGATTTCTAACAAAATTAACATTAATCATCAAGAATATTTAATTATAATAACTCAAAATTTAGGCATTGCATAAATAAATACCTTGTATTCAAAATAACTATTAGATGAAGTCTCACTAAGACTGAGTCCCACAAATACATTATACTCAAAATCTAGTTTTAAACTTTGAAAGATAATTCAAATACAAAAAAAAAAAAGTTAAGATCTATAAATATCAAGAGATTCGAAATTTAAATCTACACAATCTAACAACCTCAAATTTGAATTAGTAAGAGATTTAATATACAATTTTAAATACAGTATAAATATGATCTTGTAGAGGCAGATTGGAAAATATGAAAAATTAATTAATACGAATTTTTCACGTGTGGCCATAAATCATGCATTTTCTGCTTTTGGACATTTTCAAAATGCCACATTTTATTTGGCTATACGATCCAATTGCCCTATTCAAAACTTAAAAAAATAATTCTCTGAGGTGGGCCTCCAGATGCTTATCTTGGATGATAATAATTTTTGTAACGATTTTTTTGAAAGAAAACTCATTAGTCTCATTGAAAAAAAGAAAACTCATTAGTGTTTTTTTCATGAGATTATAAGGAACTCTAGAATTTCTAAGTGATAATAATAATATTGATATATTTATTAGTTGTCCTACTTTTTCAATTTTATTATTGAATTTTCAATTATGATAATAGATAATATAACTCCTAAAACGTTTAGGGTTATTATTGGTACCACTTCGATCACATAATTCAAGAATACAATATAAGCACTACTAATCTTTCTTTTCTTTTCTTTTTGAGTTCAACAACATTTGAAGGTGGAGGGATTCGAACCTCTGACCTCTTATACATGTCAATTACTACTGAGCTATGCTCACTTAGGCTTAAGCACTAATAATCTTACTATCTTAAAAAGTTGCTATTGGACTATTTTGTCCAAACTCTTATTATATAATTTCATATATGTCCCTCCTACTTATTTGAGTAATATGTACAATATTTTTTAAAATAGATTTTTTTTCGTTTTTTTCTTTTCTTATTTAATTTATATATAATATTAGTTACTAATCACTAACTTAAACTCTATATTTATTATACAATTTATGTATGGGGCATTGAAACGTTTTTGGGTTTTTTTTGTCTTTATTCTTTTCTTATTTAATTTAGATATAACATTAATTATTAATCAATCATTTAAGCTTTTTGTTTTGAGTTCAATCAATCATTTAAGCTACTAGAAAACATTAACGTGTTGCACATGTGAAGATCATATTCTAGTTTCTAAAAGCTAGTTATAAATATCAATCCAAATACCACTTAGTGAATAAGATCTATCACCATTCTATCTTTACATTTGTTGAACTAAAATATAAAATAAAATAAAATTTACAAATACAACATTCTTTTAAAACATTAGCAATAACCAATTGGCCAAATAATAATTAGAAAAAAAAAATCAATTTTTATAATAAACTTTCAATTTCATCAAATTGCACCTCAAACTTAGATAAGTATTGCAATCTTAACCTTAAACGTCACAAAATATAGCAATTTTTACCCTCTAATAAGTTTTCATTTGAAAAATCGTTAAAATAAATATTCTCATATATTTTCGACGAGTTATAAAACATATAAATGGTAGTAGATTTTGTAGAAGAATGACATTAGATCTAATTTTAAAAAAAATGTGAATTCTTACAAAATAACTCAATGGTTAATCTGTGCATTAATCGAACTTAAATTTGCGTAAAGCTTGATATCTTTCAAATTAGTGAGTTTACAGAGATTTTTACATTACTTGTTCTTAAAATTTGTGGTTGACTTAACAGAAATTGAATAGATGATAGAAATTGCAACATTTAACTAAGTCTAGAACTCAATTTCATGAAATTAAAAATTTATGATAAAAATTGACCATAAATTTAGAGATAACAATTGAAATCTTCCCTATTAATAAACCTATTTGTTTGCATTTAATAACCATTGAATTACCCATCTAAATGGATCAATGTTAACAAGGATTAACACAGCCTCGAATCTCCCCACTCCAAATGTTGTTGAAATCAAGAAAAAAAAAAAGCATTATGATATTTGAATTTTTTTTTTAACCACTTCAATAATATTTTATAAGATTCGGTTGGCCGAATAAAACATTTGTTACTTTTCATTTAATAATCATTGATTAGCTACCTATATGTATCAATGTTAACATTGATTAACATGCTTTATAACATTTAAAAAAAAATCTAAACCATTTCAAGAATATTTTACAAGATTTACAATCATCTTCAAGGAAAATAATGCATCCGAGTTTGTGGCAGATTTAAGAAGGGCAAGTGTTCACTAGAATGCCTCTTGTAATCAATCGTCCGTGGAAAACCAAACCATCCTAAAAAATTCCTAAAATGGATTTTCTTAAAGCAGAGTTAGAGAAGAATATAACTAAGAACTTATGACCAAACGTTCATACAACCGACCTACCCTCCCGATCCCCACCCCGACCCTAATTGATCCATGTTTCAGCTAAGGAATGGTATTAAGACAGTTTTAAAAAAAAAAAAAACACAAAGCAAAGAATGCAATAAGCATACATCGAAGGCCGAAACTCCGAATATCTTCCTCATAAATATGGCAATTCATTCTGTTGATTTATCAAAAAGCCCATCAGCCATCACTAATTCAAGGCTGTGGATGTCTCTTTGTTCAGTATGGCCGATACCTCCAGTCTGCTCTAGATGGTCTTCCACCACCAATTCCATAACCCCACTGCACAAGATCAACACACTTAAACTAATCTTAAAAAGCTTTTGAAAACTTTTTGATCAGAGAACACTTCAAAAGTACTCTAAATAGTTTAGAACCAAACATTAAAATTTCTTATTAAGATTTTTTTTTATCATGATTAAAAATGCATAACCGAACAACAAACTTTTAGAAAGAGATTTAAGGTCCATAATCATTCCTTTTTGTTAACAATTTTTTAAAAAAAAATAATATAAGTATTTTTAGTCATAGTCACACTAAAAACTACTTATTCTTTAAGGACAATTTGATAAACATTTGGTTTTTGGTTTTCTGTTTTTGAAATTTGTGCTTGTTTTCTCATCATTTCTCTACAATGGATTTCATCTTTCTTAAGAAAACACTTGAATTCTTAGCTACATTCCAAAAACAAGTTTTTGAAAACTACTTTTTTAGTTTTCAAAACTTGGCTTGGTGTTTTTTTGGGGGTGGGGGTAAAACAATTTCATTGATGTATGAAATTACAAAGAGCTTGCCCAATTTTCAAAAACTTGGCTTGGTTTTTGATAACAAAAAAATGAAACTCGTGAAAGTAGTATTCTAAAAACCAAGTGATTATCAAACGGAGCCTAAAATTTTGAAATTCGACTAAAATTTCATAGACATTTCTAAACTATAAATTAACAAAAAAAGAATAAAGTACAGATTATTGATAATATACCAAATTAATATCTACAGAGTGCAAAAGTATTTTAGGTTAAAATACGTCATGAAACTTTCTTACTACATTTTAGCGGAACTTGAAGGAAAAATTGTGAGGACATCAACTTAACAGACTCGTCTAACAGGTCTTTCTAGACATGAAAATTTCAATTTTCAATTCTAAACTTAAGAATATAGATTCACCAGTAAATGTAAAGCTCGCTATATGTGGTGAACAACCTGCCAATCACCACCTAAATTCTAACCAACTTAAATATAATTCCTGTAGAAAGCAAAACAGAACCACTTACATCATCAAAGTCCAGGCTTCCATACATCCTTCCATAAGTCCTCATAGGTCCACCATAGCCGCCAAAAGATTCTGCTGCGCTATTCATCATAAAAGGTCCACTTGCTCCAGCTGCTCCAGCTCCAGCTCCAGCTCCAGCATCATCAAGAGGAGTGGCTGAATCGATAGCAACCTGCAGATTCCAACTGTGAGATTAGATTCTTGATTGAAGAAAAGGTGTTATCAGGACTAAGCAAAGAATATTTCATAACCCCAGATTTAAGCTTATGTAATAATCTTTGTTTATTATTAAAAAAAAAAGTTTTATGCAATAATCATGTAACTTATAACCACTATTCGTAAATGACAGAACAATGCCTAGCAATACTTCCCAAAGGTGAGAATTCATGAAGCAGACACATGCGCAACAAAACACATGCGAACCAAGCTTTTTACACCCAGCGTACTCTCATATAGACTTCTTTTTTTTTTCTAATAGTTACAGTGAACATTTCTATTCATCTGTCATAGTGCAATCCTCTTCTTGGCTGTCTAGTTGCTTATTTTTGAAGATAAGCAAACCTTTTTTATTGGAAAAGTCCCTAGAAGTTTCAGATTTACCATAACTTTCAAGGTTCTTTGTTTGTTTTGAGCTTTTGGAAGAGCAGGAAAGGTCTAGAAAATGTAAAATTTCTACTAATCTTTCAACAAGAAACAAAAATTAAAGTAATTTAACTAAGGGTTCTAGATTTTAAGAGGAAAAGGGCACTAAGGGCTAGAACCATTTTCCAACAAAATCAGGTAATGATCAGTGTGGGGTTCTAGCCTGTCCCACAGTCTGAGTTTGGAGGCTGTCTAACCAGTCCAAGGAGACCAAATAATAATCAAACTCGAGGGAAGCCATGGCATTTGTTCTTATAACCATGTAAACCGGCCAGTTTTGAGTTTAACATCAACGAGTGTAAATTTTCTTTTAATTGGGTTAACAACTTCATACTTTTGGTCATTTTGCCTCTTGGTTTCTAGTGAGGCCATTTCACCCATAGAAATTGCCTCCAATACACCATTTGCCAAACAAACAGCAGAATATGCCTCAAATGAAGTATTGTTTTCTCTCATAGAAGAGATTTGGACAAAAGACTACTGTAACCCAAAAAGTAAAATCATCTGCAAGATCGAAGTGTATAGAAACGGTACGAACTTCCGAGTTTCCAACACTAAAAACATATGGGCAATACAGAAAAGAATCAACCCACCACAAAGGGAACCTAAACAAAGGAACAAAAAGAAAAATTACAGAAAGGGATCCGAACCCAAAAAGCTTGAAATCAAATGCCCATATAATTGTATGCTTTAGGGACAAAAACACATAATTCTAGTGTTTCATGTCCATGACTATAAACATGTATTTATCAAATAAGGTTTGTTTAAATAATAATAATAAAAATAAAAATAAAATAAAATAAAAAATCTCTCAAATATGCTTCTTTCTAGTAAGCAAAGTGACATGCAAATACATACCTGTTGTCCACAAATCTCATGAGATCTTCGAGATACACGATCTGCTACACCATCTTCAGCAAAAGTTACAAAACCAAAACCTCGATGACCAGATCTTTTAGGATCCTAAATAAGTCAGTAATAACTGAATCTTTAGGTTATCTCAAATCAGCCACTCTCATAAAAGTAGAGCATTAACTAAATCTAAATCTAATTTTACCTTGGGAACATAGACATCCAATATACGGCCAAATCTACCAAAGTACTGGCGGAGATCATCAGCGGATGCTTCTTGTGGGAGCCTACCAACAAAAATCTTTTTTCCCATCCCCCGAAATTCCCTTCCTGCTCCAATGACACAGTAAATCGTCATAACAATATTCACCAAGGCCAAGCATCACATGAACAAGGATACTATCAGAGATACATACTCCCACCATAAACTGAGCCTGGATGGTCATATAAGGTAGGAGCACCAAGTGCTGCATATCTTGTTGCTGCAGAAATATAAGCATTGTATGCACCATATCCTCCACCACCACCCCCCCCTTGTGGCATTTTCCCCACGGGCCTGAAATCATCATCCTAGAAATGTAGTATATTGACCTTTGATTAGACGTACAAATTTATTGCATACTAAAAAGAATCCTTCTGAAGGTAAATATGGTGTTAAATAGACAACTGCAAAATCTTGCCTTGGGGGTCGCTCTATCGACAACCACTGTAGAACCTCCTAATTCATGAGTTTCAGCCATCAAATTCTCCACAGAATCTACAAGATAGAAGTTGCCACATTCAGTGCCTTGAAATCATAGTCAACCATGACATAGCATGGTTGAATTTTTATATTAATGTGAAAACATTACTATCGGACAGTGAAGAAAACAAAATTAGAAGGAAAGAAAGGCAATATCAAACACAAGGTACACTGAGGAAGGAAAAAAAAAACCCTCTGGAACTTTCTTCATGAAGCATGATGAAAGTACAACCAAAAGGAGATCTAAAAAACAAAAACTAAAATTACAAGAAAAGGATCCAAGAACTAGTATAAAAATAATAATAATAATTATAATTATAAAAAATAAAAAATAATAAAAAATAAAAAAGAAAAGAGAATAACTACAAAAATATTTTGTCACAGACTCACAAACGAACTATTAAAGTGGGCTACATCCCAAACTTTACCCCCAAGAACTGTCAATATGCTAAAAACATCTGCTTATTTCTTTCTAACTAAATGTTCCAAAGAAATTCTCTCAAAGAAAAGCGGAAGGAAAGAAAAGTCCTTCCTGAAAGATGTCTATCCAAGCACGGACAGTCGAACACAGAGATGGTGATACAATATTTTCTAAAAATCTAGGATGCGGCAAGGATACATTTATTGAAATTCACATTCTTAAAAATATCTATATCATTTTTTAGGGAAATTTAAAGTTCTTAAGCTTATGCATTTACATGCAATTTCACTATCAAAATTTATTGTTTTTGACATATGTTACCATTTGCCTATCTTGAACAAGATTTTTTCCACAAGACTATTTGTGTCTATTTATGCTTAACAAATGTTCAACACAGGCCCAACAAGTTTCTGACTCAAAATCAATTTGTACAAGTACAACTAGTATCTAACACAGGTAAACTAGCATCTAACATGTCAATTGAGCTAACACATGTCAATTGAGCTAACACATTTCTACCTCATTTCTTACAAGTGTTAGAGTGTCTGAAACCCTATCGGACACAAACAGCAAACATATTATTCAAACTAAAGAAGATAATGCTTCATAGCGTAAAACAATTAATGTACAAAAACTTCCCCGTCATTCCATGCTAAGTGAGGGATCAATCAAAATCACCCAATCAGTTGGAAGAATTTCTCCCACAAACTAGTTGAAAAAGAACACTTTCAAAGGATATGGTCCAGATCCTCCATCGCCGATTTACAAAGTACATACCATTGTGACTCAAGCACAAGAAAAGACAACCTCTAGATGACATCAACAATGTTGAGTCATGGTCAACCAACCAAGAAAAGAACTTGACTTTCTTTGAGATGTTAATCTTCAAGAGCTTAGTGAAAAAAAAGGAAAAAAGGCGAGGAAAGAGACAAGGCAGCTAAAGAACTATTTTCTATAATTTTAGTTTAACCACTGTTTATATCGATTGGTCATTTTTATTGTACTTTCTTTTGGGCTAGTCACTCTCTCTCTCCTCCCAACCCCTCTTTTTGTAATATCATCATCATCTAATTGATAAAATTGTTTCTTATTCAAAGAAAAGACTAGAATAAGGCGACTGGAGAAACTTGTTACCGATCCAAGGATCATCCCGGAAAAAGAGAGAGAGAGAGAGAGAGAAGTTCACTGTCCACAACAAAATACTATTCAAGAAACAAGGCAAGACAAACAATTAAAGGAGGTTGTCTTGTCTTACCAGGCGAGATACTAAAGGTAACCTAAGATGCTTGGAGCCAAGGAGCACATCTAAATGCACCTTTCAGAACAGTGATTAATCCAGTATATTGTGGGGTAACTATAGATTATTTCAATAAAAGATCATGGAGGAGGTTTGATCTCTTGTAGGGTTTCATGTTTCTCTTTCTCTTTAGGGTTCAGTACATGAGGACTTTTGTAATTATTCTTTACGTCTTTTGAGGGCTCTTCTTTTTGTTTGCCCTTGTATTCTTTCATTTTTTCTCAATGAAAGCTCGGTTTATTCTCAAAAAAAAAAATTATTCTTTACGTCTTATTTTGTTAGATTGAAGCATTTTTTTAGCTTGGCTCCTCCTTTTGTTGGGCTATCTTTTGGTATCCATCTTGTATTCTTTCATTCATTCTAAATGAAAGCTTGGTTTCAATAAAAGAACAACAAATAATCATATCATTTGAACAGTGTTAGAAAACTCAACTACTGCACAAGTACCAATTAAAAGGATCCCAATGTGGACGGTACATTCTCAGAAATTGAAGAAACAAACCAAAAATTGCCAACTTGAACTCTGCAATCATATGTTATATCAATATAAAAAGATGATCCAACCTGAACTTGCAAAAGTAATGAAACCTATTCCACGATGGATTTTTGAGCCCTGGTCCTGCATAAATCAAGTAAACGTTAAAAGATGTTAATAATACATTGTACATAAACATGGGTGACCCATGAGTGGTCATCAAATCAATATATCAAATCCATATTCTCCAACTCACGTAGTACATGTACTCCTGATAAGTGAAAATAAGAATAAAAATCCCCTTTCTGATATACTTTTACACAACACACTGGTAGTAGAACCACAGAACTAATTTCCTAGTTTAGTGAAAAGGAAACCATACCTTCGGCATGTAAAGATCTGTTATCTCTCCATATTTCTCAAAATGACTGCAACAAATATTAAAAAAACCATAAAGTTATTTCCATCCAGAACTGTAAACCATATAAAAAAGGGTCATCAAGTCATAAATAAAAAAAACATGTATCAATTTCTTAAGACAAACATTGCCACTCTGCTACAATATGCTTGAATAGTGTCTTAGTTGATTCTACATGACCTGGTGCCATCCGAAGGATACTAACAATCTTCTCTCCGAGATCCCATCAGGATCATGGCTTTTTCACAAAGTTACATTTGGGTAAAATAGCTTGAAAGCTTTACTATGGCCCTTGTGGATTGAGTCAACAGACTTCTAAAAGATGCCAAAAAACCCTGAAGGGAACTGGTTTCCTTGCAAGCACCTACTTTTCCTAGGCAATAAATTAACTTTTATTATATAAAACTTCCTATTCATCTGTCAATGGAAAAGGTTAATTAAAGGTTAATAGAATAATTATAATAATTTGGAGACACAATTGAGTAGGGAATGCCAGCCCAGTCCATCCACAAATTAAAATTTAAAAAGCTCGTCCCTGCGAGCGTCCCCATTTTGAAACAGAAGGGAGAGAATTTTGTGATATGAGATAGGATTTATTTATCAATAAGGTACATAGTCAAGGGAAGAATTATAGAGCTTCCCCTCTCTCCCAAGTACACCCAACTTACAAACTAAGCAAAAAAGCACCTCTCACTGCTCCCTTCCTTCCCTTAAGTACTCCCTCTTTCCTATTACGTCAGCCCCACAAATTCCTTACATACCCGTGGGCCCCACTTTAACTAACTAATTACAAAATCAATCCTCGCTCTCTTTCCTCACGCACCTTCTCTTGCATACATTGTTTATAGGAGGATTAGCATTTTGTCATTCCCACATGTAATGATGTGAATAGAAAATTAACAAATAAATAGTCTTTCAACTGCCACCTCAAAAGTTCTTTATCTTTCCAAATTGCTACAAAGTTTCACGAAGAGGTTCTCAATTTTTCTCATACCTCCACAAACTTTCTTCAACGTTCTATAACCTGCATGTTTTTGGTCTAATTCAATATTTTTCTTCTTCCAGCTTTTTTCCCTGTTCTCTTCTAAATCAGTCTCTACCTCCTATTCACTGATAATTCCACGTCAGATTTCTAGCTCAAAAAATTTCTAGGTACAGAGTTTCATTAAGAGGTCTTCCACTTTCTCAGATCTCCACAAACTTCCTTAAATGATCTATAGCCTGCATTCTTTAGGCCCGATTCAATCTTTTTCTACTTCCAGCTTTCTTCTCTGTTCGCTTCTCAACCAGTCCCTACTTCCTCTTCAGCCTTCACCGGTAAATCCCCAATCAAAATTTTAGTTATAGCAAATTCTTTTGTAACTATTATTTATCTATGATTCTTCATGATTGGAAGGCCTTTTGTAATTAGCTCTTTGGTTGGGGGATCCTTCTTCCCCCAGTCCCTAGCTTGTTCGGTTTTTGTCCTATGATATATATTTTGGAGGTTTCTTATTTTAAAAAAAAAACATAGTAGGTATATTCCTCTTGTGATTGATGCCTACTTAAAGTATGTAAAGAAGCACGGACAGGAGAGACACACAACACAACATGGACACAGTGATATATTATTTTCTATAAAGTCTAGACACAAACATGACAAGGATACAAGGTTATCGTGAGTCGGTACGGCCCGTACCCTTTCGAATGGATTGAGGTTGGTGGCACTAGTAAACCTTCTAAAAATCTCTTGAAAGCGATTGCCTTTGGCTTCCCATCTTTTTCTTTGAATGTTAGATGCTCTATTAGGGATGGCACGAGTGTTCATTTTTGGGAAGACTGGTGGGTGGGTGAGAGGCCCCTTCTTGAGTTGTACCCTCGTTTATATCATTTCTCAAGCAAGAAGTTGAATTCAGTGGCTTTTATTTATCGTCTTCTGACCCCTCTTCCTCTTTATAGTTGGGTTTCCGTCGCCATTTTTATAATAGAGATATTGTTGATGTGTTGGGTCTCCTTTCTATCATCCTTGATTTGAGTGTGCTCCAAGGGGGAAGGGATTTGAGGATTTGGACCCCATATCCTTCTAGGGGTTTTTCTTGCTACTCTTATTTCCAGTTGTTGTTTGTTCCTTCGCTGCCTCAAACCATCTCCGCCTTTTCTTCCACCTGGAAGGTTAAAGTTCCTAGGAGGTTATGTTCTTTGCGCGACTCGTTTTACATGGAAGAGTTAATACCCTGGACCATGTTCAGAAATCAGAGACATTCTTCTTCGGTGTCGTCCCCACATTGGTGCATTTTGTGTAGATGTCAGGTTGAGGAGCTTCATCATTTATTGTGAGGTTGCCAGTTCGTTCAGTCCCTTTGGGCTAGGTGGCTGTCCTCCTTTGGTTTAAGTTTGGCATGGAATGATGACTATTTTGCTTCGATCAAGAAAGTGCTCCTGGCTTCGCCTTTTTGTGAGAGGGGCACTATTTTGTAGCATGCCAGTTTCTTTGCTATTTTGTGGGGGGTTTGGGTTGAAAGAAATAATTGAATTTTTAGAGATGTGGAGCGGTCTTTTGATGAGGTTTGGGAGGTTGTTAGGTTTAATACCTCTTTGTGGGCATCAGTCACTACGTCTTTTTGTAATTACGGTCTTGGCTTGATTTTGTTAGATTGGAGTCCCTTTCTGTAGCTTTTGGGACGTTTGTTTTGTTGTTGCCCTTGTATATTCTTTCATTTCTCCCAATGAAAGCTCGGTTTCTTACCAAAAAAAAAAAGCATGACAAGGATACACTAATTAAAATATACTTTGTTTTAAATATATATAATTCAATTTCTATACCATAAGGAAATCTGAAGTCAGTAAGCCTAAGTATTTGTATGCTTAGAAAAAAAATTTGATGTATTTTACTCAAAATAAATTATTTTGTCCTATACTACTATTTTTCTTTTTTTAAATAAAATTTCTACAATTAATATATAGTTATGTCTATTATTATGATTAACAAGGGTTTAACATGTGCCTAACAAGTGTCAAACTTGTATTTATTGAGTTCAAGTAATGTTTGATATATATTGATTGTGCTAACAAGAATCTGGTGCATGTTCAACAAGTATTAAAATGTTGGAATATCCAACACGTGATGGACACAAAGACATTACCCTAATTAAAGTGTCCATGTTCCATAGACTTCAAGTATGGAATGACAGAAAAATGAAGGAAAGATGCTTCAGGGAACAATAGTTGTGAACTAAGCATCATCATGTACGAAAGGGCCAGAACTTTTATGGTTTATCCCCTAAATTCATCCCAGATCTAAGATATTCTTCCATTTCAGTTTCACAAATGAACAATTTTTTTTTCACGAAATCATGCTTTCATTGTTCTCAATGAAAGATAACCATTTAGTAGATTTAACTTCTACAGCTCACAAGATTCATTTCCAGGGAATGCTTTTCAATTCAAAACATACGTTACAAATATGAACAGGGCCACTGACGACCTTCGTTTTTCTAATGAAGTAACTGTAAACTTTCATTTTTGTATAGTCACTGACAACCTTCACTCAAAAGGTTAAAAATAAAAGAAGAAGAAGAAGAAGAAAGAGCAAAAAATCACACCAAACTACCTGCGGAAGGCAGCCTCAGTCACAGATTGTGAGATCCTTGCTACAAAGATCCTGGTAACTCTCTTAGGAGGTGCTCTCATCTCCTCCTATCAACAGAAATATGAAGTCCATGTCCAATCCAGTTGTATGCATACACATCAAAACACAGTACTCGCACTTCTAATGATTTATTTATTCAAAAAGAAGATAAAATGAAGAGCATTCTGGAGAAGGAAAATGCATATAAGAGAGTGGAAATAAGAAAGAGAGAGAGAGAGAGAGAGAGAGAGAGATTAACCTTGGGCGTGGCAACTTTAACTTCCATCATTCTGTTGCCAAGGAAGTGCTCACTTGATAGCGCATTCTGCAACAAAGAGATGTTAGGCATCAGACATCAAATCAACCAAAAGTGAAAATATTAAACATAATCCTACCTTAGCATCTTCATCGGTTGCAAATGTCACATATCCAAAACCACGAGACCGACCAGTTGACCTCTCCTGACATATAAGAAAATAAAAAGCATATGATTATAAAAATAAAAGGACTTGAAAATAAAAAGATGTAAAACGATACAAAATTAGTCACAACAAGCATCCACTATCTTCATATGTACAACCAATCCACCAGGAAAACGAAGCTGATAAAAAAATATTTTTTATTGAAAACCAACTTGAATTGACAAAACATAAAAGAATATAAGGGGGCATCTAAAAGAACCAAAGCCCAACAAGAGAAGCCACCCAAAACTAAACAAGTCATACAAAAAATGGCTTCAATCCAAGAGAACAAGGCCTACCAAATAGTTACAAAATTTCTTAGAAACAGACACCCAAAGAGACACATTAGGCCATCAATGGTGCGTTTTTAGTATTCAAGCATCAAAAGATTTGTATCATACTCTTTGGAGTTGTCTGTTTACTTGGAGTATCAGGGAAGATTTTTAGATATTTTCAGTCTTTGCTTGGGTCTGAACAAGATATGCCAAGATATGGATTTGTAACTTTTAGAGTGAAAATGTTTAATTTAATTTAATTTAAAATTAACTCTTATAAATCACGAGCAAGCTAAACATGTTTCACTTCCTAGCATACGAAACTCATATTTACGCACGTCCAAACATGTAGCTTATACATTCCCACAATCTAAACGCCAATAAATCACATGGAGAATACCTACTTAAACCAATCTGGTCCTATCCTTTGGACCTTAGAAAGGGGGTGGTAACGAGATCTACTCACAAGTTAGAATCAAGCACTGTTTTGAAAAGCACCATGGCACAGAGAAAAGCCCACACTGGGCACATTGCTTCAAACCAGCGAGGTGCCCTTAATAAGGCCTGCTTGAGGCACACACCTCGACACCTGAGGTGGGGGCCTCAATGCTTGAAGCCCTAATTTTTTTTAATAATGTTTTAGGAAGAAACTAAAAAGTACTCTAAAAAAATGTTAATTTTTTCTCCACAATAGCTCTAATTTCTCGAAGTTTCATTATCTTCTTATTCATAACATTACTTACTTTCATGTATAAAAAAAAAGTATTCACAAAGCTTTTCTATTTTGAAACTATCGCGCTCTAGTGCACCTCACACTTTTAAAAACACTGGATTCAAGACACAAAAGCATGCTTTCTTAAAAAACCATAAGAAAGAACGAATAGTACGAATGTACCATACGAAGAATGGACAAGAGCAAACCTTCATGACAATACAATCCTCCAACTCCCCAAATTTGCTCATGTAGTCTCTCAGCCCTTCTGTATCGACGTCCCATGGAATACCAAGAACCTAAATTTCATGAAATAAAAAAATAAAACAAATCGAATCGATAACATAATGGGGAAAACAGAAACAAACCTAAACCTAATAAATAACCTAAAGGGAAAACATAATTAAGTAATAGAAGAAACAACTGAAAAATCACACAGACGTAGCTGAATGAAGAAAAAGGAAAATACTAACCACTAGCTTCCGATCCATGATGAATTGACGCAGTTAACGCAGAGAAATTGAACCCTAAAAGTGAAAAAGTATATATCTCTCTCCTCCTCTTCTTCCTCGCTCGCTCGCTCGCTCTAAGACCCACGCTCACTCTCCCCAAATCTCTCGCACTCGCTCCCTGCACATGATAAGAAGAAGAAGCACACCTCTTTCTCACACACAATAGTGAAATACCAAATCAATCTCACCGATTTCATCATTCGTTTTTTTCCCTGTTTCAATTTCTTCTTTGCGATTAAAGCTTCAAAATAACAAATCAAACAGACAAAAAAGTATATATTCGTGGATAACGCGCTCAACTGACCTTCAATCAAAATTTCTGGGAATTCAAGAAAACCCTAACGCAGATCTCTTCTCTCTCTCTCTCTCTCTCCCTCCTCGCCTCTCTCTCTCTCTCTCCCTCTCTCTCTCTCCCAATCACGCGCCGGAAAGGGCTTTAAAGCCGACGAGTTTCGGCCATGTTTAAGTTTAAGGTCCTCGAGTTTTGACTTCGGCAGCGCAACGAGAAATTGTCTAGTGCAATCAGCTGGTACAGAAACAATGGTGGTTCTGCGTTTGATTTAAGCCACGCGTCAGTATATAATCGTGGAAGGTTTCAATTTGGTGCTGCCTTCCTTCATTATAAAAATTGTTATTTTAATATAAAATTACCAAAAATACCATTTTTAAATTATTTCATCAATATTGTTTTTACCCTTTGTTTTTGGTAGTTTTGGAGGGTCGGAGATTGAACATCAACTTTTGGAATAGTAATATATATTTTAGCAACTTAGCTATATTCGAATTGGGCATTAATATTATTCTTTAAGACTTGGGAGATCATCTCTAAGGGTGTTCTTTTCCCTTCAAGGAATCTCGAATTAGGTGGGAACGGGAGCGTGAGTGAAGAAAAAAATTTTCAATGAGCTAAATGGAGACGAAGACAGTGAATATATTATATGAAAAAATATATTATAATAGAAATAATATAATATAATATAATATAATTTAAACATTATATTATATTCAAATTAGTCACATTAAAAAATATAAAATCATAATAGAAATAGAAAAAACAAAACTAATATAAGAATGCATAAAAAAATTAATTAGTTAAATTCATTGTAAATTCAATTTAATTCATACTATTTTGATTACACATGCAATGCACGTGGTAAAAAAACTAGTATTGGAAAACGAAAAGAAAAAGAAATTAACTCAAAATTACTTTTAGCTTGATGAATTTTTCTTTATTCATAATATTTTATGTATTTATTTAACTTGAGCATAGCAAAGCTAGTGAAGGCATAAGCTAGTGGTTATAAGTAGAGATATTCATTTAACCCGCGGGGCCGGTGCCCCACGGGAACCCATCCCTAACGGGGCGGGGAATCCCGATTACACGGGAAATGGAGGAGGGAGCGAGGAGATTTTTTTCCCCATTGGCTAAACGGGGACGGGGATGGGGAATATATTCCTCGTCCCCATCCCCAACCCCTCCCCGCCCTGCCCTGATTAGTAATATATATAGTAGAAATTAGTTTAAGATTGTTTCGTTATAAAAAAAATTAAAGACTATGTTATAATATTGAAATTTGAATTTTTAGAAATTAAGTTGTTTCAACATTATAGTATTTTTACTTATGGTATATTATTGTTTTTATTAGGAAATTTTATAATATTTTATTTAAATAGAATTATATTGAAAATTATTCATTTAGAAATAATTTTTATTATGGTTGAGATTAAATTTTAAAAAAATAGATAAAAAAAAAAAAGAACGGAGAAAAATTCCCTGCGGGGAACTCAATCCCCGATAATTCCCTGCGGGAAATCCCCGCCCCCACAAAATTAAATGGGAAATTTTGCGGGGACGGGGAATCCATTCCCTGGCCCCGCCCCGTGAACATCTCTAGTTATAAGGCTTTATCTTTCGTATGTCAGGAGGAAGGCTCGTCTAGTGATAACATGGGTAAACAATGGTGGAATAAAGTTTGGAATGCTCATGTTCCATCAAAGTTTAAGCATTTTGTATGGCGAAGTTATCATGAATGCTTACTTACAATGGAGACGGTGCATCTTAAGAAAATTGGAGGATCTGTAGTTTATCTATGTTGCAGAAAATATAAAGAGTCAACGATTCACTCTTTATTTATCTATAAACGAGCCAAGAGTATTTGGAGAGGTTACATTCATTTTGGCAAAGGTACTTTTCTTCTATGCATATTCAGAATTATTTGGATGCATGTTGCTAATGTTCTTTCTGATTTAAATTTTGATATTCTCTATATTGGAGCTTGGGCTATTTGGAATGATCGAAATAATTTAATGCACGACAAATCCATCCCTATGGTTGATTTAAAATGTGAATGAATTTTCGGATATATTCAGGAGGTTTATCGAGGTATGAGTAAACCTCGAAAAACGAATTCATGAAGTTTCTGGTATAGAAGAAAGCCAGATTTGGACAATTTCAGTGGATGCTTCTTGGCAGGAGAGGAATCAACTTATAGGTATCGTGGTGATAGTAAAAAATTTGGATGGTTGCATAATTATGGTGTTACAAAATTTCCATATCAAACTTCAATCTTCCTTATGTGTAGAGGCTTATGCAATACTCAAAGGACTTCGGTTAACTACCAGAATGAATATTAAAAGGTTGAATATCTGTTCAGACTCACAATTGAACATCAATATGATTAATAGTCATATTGATATCTACGAAGAGGTAGCAACAATAGTACATGACATTTATAAAATTTGTTCTAAATTTCATTGTGTTTTTTTTTCTCATATTCCTAAAGGGAGGAACATTATTCCTGATATTTTAGCTCGCCATGGTTGATTATAACATGCAGCTTTATGGACTCTACATTTTCCATCTTGGCTTAGAATCTTGATAGCAAATGAGTCAGAACTTGATGAAGCCCAAGGGACATGTCCTTGTATTTCGTAATGATTTTTCTTTTTAAGTCCCAAAAAAAAAAAAGGCATGAGTTAATAAAGGCATATATCTTTAACTAAAAAGTAAGAGATTTGAAACTTTGAATATCCACTCTTACATTTTTTTTTTTTTTTAAAGTTTCAACAACATTTGAGGTAGGGGAATTCGAACCACCTTTTAGTTGAGAGTACATGTCAATTACCGCTGAGCTAAGCTCACTCCTACATGCTTCTGAACTAAAAAATCTTTAAATTTATCTTCTTTTTTTTTAATTTTTTAATTTTTAGATTTATTCTTAATGGATTAAAAAATTCTCAATTAGATCTTCAAAGATTGACTTCCATTTGGTATAGTTAGATTTTTCTTAAATTAATTACCCAAAATTTAAAAATTTTGCTTAAAATTTTTATATATAAAATTTAAAATAAAAGTAAACAAACTTAATTTTTTTTTAAAAAAAAAAACTACAAGTAAAATCGATACCAAACCATTCTTGATAATATAACTAATTATAAATTTACAAATACATGTCGTATTATTATAAAATTTACATAAATATCTCTTTACTCTATTTTTTTTAATTAATTGTTAATTACATGCACGTTGAATTATAAAATTTTGATAGTTGTGTCTAAAAGTCTTTAAATTTTAAAAAGTATCTAATATAATAGGTCCACTGACTTGCAATAGTATCTAAAAGATTCTTAAATCTATATCTATAATCTATAATATATTAAAAAGCAAGAGTTTTTTAAAAACATTTTTAGACTAAAATATCCTTTTAAATCTTAGTTAATTACATTAATCAGATCATCCTAACTCGATTTGATAATTTAACTTAAAATGAATATCTTATTTAATTTCAAATTGATGAATTTGAATCAATAATCTTAATTTGATAAGCAATTTGATTCAAAATCAAATCAAATTTGATTTTGAATCAAATTGCTTCTATAAATTGTAAAGTTTTATATTACATGATTATACAATAAAACCCTAACATTGTATAATTCAATAAAAGCCAAGATCTTTGAACTAGATGATTTTCACAATAACATGAGTTAGAATAACATACCTTGATCCATGATATTGTTGTTGTAAAGGAGGATTGTGTATCTCTCTCTTGGCCTTTCTTTAGAACTTGATTAGGTTTCTTGATGGAGAGAAACTTCTACTTCATTTGGTAGAGAGAGAACCAATCCCTAGGGTTTTATCTTTATATATACACCTTCCATCAGGGTTTTAAATTGGGAAATTACCTTTTAAATTAACTGGCCCATTAATGTAGTGGGCCTAAAATATTAAGATAGAAATAAATGTATATGGGCCACATTAATGATAATATTAAATTTAAAAATCTAACATTCTCCCACTTGGCCCATTTGACATTATTTGCTATATATACATTAATAAACATAATGCACATAGAAGATAAATTTCATCTTCACATCATGATATCAATATCAAGTCAAGAAACTGATGAGGATCACGGTCATATATCATTACATCGACATAATCCCTTCCATGTATCACAACATTAGTTCTTCACTTAACATGATCTATAATAAAGGTATTCAATAATGGTCCAACAATAATTGTCTTTATCAAAGACAAGGTCCTGTTTAATTTACGTAATTCATTTATGTATATACCAATCATAAGAAACATGAGTGACAAAATAAAATCAGAAACAATAAATAAATGAGCTCAAAGTGTCAAATAACATAATCGTAATTTCAATAATGGTATCCACTAATGCCCATACGTTCGACATGTTCCTTGAATGTCTTAGGTGGCAATCCTTTCGTCAAGGGATCCGCAATCATAAGGTTAGTGCTAATGTGTTCGATTGACACCCTTTGTTTCTGAACTTCTTCTTTAACGTCAAAATATTTCAATTCCATATGTTTATCACCTTTCAAATATTTGTTGTTTTTTTAGAAGAAAACTGCTACAGAATTATCACAATAAATTTTCAGCGGCTTGGCAATACTGTCGACAATTCCAAGTCCTGAAATAAAGTTCCGCAGCCATAAACCATGAATTGTAGCCTCAAAGCATGGTACAAATTCAGCTTCCATAGTGGAAGCAGCAATGACAGACTGCTTCGCACTTTTCCATGAAATTGCTCCTCCAGCTAATAGAAACAAATAGCCAAATGTGGATTTTCTTGTATCCACACATCCAGCGAAATCTGAATCTGAATATCCTATCACCTCAAGATGATCAGATCTTCTATAAGTAATCACATAATCCTTCGTTCCTTGCAAATACCTTAAAACTTTCTTTGCAGCTTTCCAATGATCCATTCCTGGATTACTTTGATACATGCCCAACATGCCGACAGCAAAACTGATGTCTGGTCTGGTACAAGTTTGTGCATACATTAAGCTTCCAACAATAGATGCTTAAGGAATAATTTCCATTTGATTGTATTCCAATTCATTCTTTGGACATTGCATGAGACTAAACTTATCTCCCTTCTGAATTGGAACAACACTTGAAGAGCATTTATCCATCTTAAATCTCTCTAGAACTTTGTTAATATATGCCTTCTGAGACAATCCTAATAATCCACATGCTCGATCACGAAATATTTCTATTCCAATCACATAGGATGCCTTACCCATATCTTTCATTACAAAATTCTTAGAGAGAAATTCCTTGGTTTGACATAATAAACCAAGGTCATTAGTAGCTAGCAAGATGTCGTCAACATACAGAACAAGAAATATATACTTACTCCCACTAATCTTTAGATATATACATCAATCAACGACATTTTCTTTAAATCCAAAAGATGTGATGGTATCATTAAACTTAAGATACCATTGTCGGGAAGCTTGTTTAAGTCCGTATATTGACCTCTTTAGCTTACACACCATTTGTTCCTTTCCTTCAACCACAAAACCTTCTGGTTGATCCATGAACACTTCTTCATCAAAATTCCCATTTAGAAAGGCAGTTTTCACATCCATTTAATGAAGCTCTAAGCCATAATGAGCTACTAATGCCATAATAATTCTTAATGAATCCTTTTTAGAGACAAGAGAAAAAGTTACTTTATAGTCAATACAATCTTTCTGAGTAAAACCTTTGGCAACGAGTCTAGCCTTGTGTCGTTCAATATTGCCATTTGAGTCGCGTTTAGTTTTAAAAACACATTTACATCCGACTCTTTTGCTTCCTTTAGGCAATTATACAAGGTCCCAAACCCTATTGTGGTCCATTGATTTTAACTCTTCTTTCATGGCATCTAACCATTTAACAGAACTGTCACTTTCAATGGCTTGTGAAAACGAAACTGGATCATTATCAATGCCTAAGTCAAATTCTGACTCATGCAAATAAACCACATAATCATCAGAAATAGCATATCTTCTTTGCCTTACAGATCTTCTTAATTCTGTTTCTATTGGTTCCTCTATTGTAGATTCATTAATTACAATATCATTATGTGGTGTTTGATCATTAATTTGTTGTTCCTGTGAATTATTAATAGAGTCAACAATTATAGGAACAACAACTTTAGAAGAAGTCATAGATGAAGAAATTTGTACCTTAGCTTCTTGAATTTCCACTTTACGTGGTTCTAAACTCCCACTAACTTCACCATTCTAAATGAACCTAGCATTTCCAGTTTCAACTATTCTCATACTGTGGCTAGGACAATAAAATCTATACCCTTTAGATTTTTTTGGATAATCAATGAAGAAACCACTGGTTGTTCTTGAGTCCAGTTTCTTTTCGTGTGGATTATAAATTCTTACTTCTGCTTGGCAACCCCAAACATGTAGGTGCCTTAAACTGGGTTTCCTTCCTGTCCACAGTTTAAAAGGTGTCTTTAAAATTGACTTACTAGGAACCCTGTTTAACAAATATTGGTAAAGATGAATTAATTAACATGCTCCTAACCATACTTATTAAAGTACGATTATGCCTTTCTGCAACACCATTTTGTTGCGGTGTTCCTGGCATTGTGTATTGAGCACATATGCCATGATTTTCTAGAAATTTAGCAACATGGACCAGGGCACTGTCCATTCTCATTATACTTTCCATAATATTCATCACCTCTATCAGACCTTACAATTTTCACTTTTCTATCTAATTGTCTTTCAACTTCATTGATAAATATCTTTAGAGCATCTATCGATTGAGATTTTTCATGCAACAAATAGATATATCCATAACGTGAAAAATCATCAATAAAGGTAATGAAATACTTTTCTCCACCAAAAGATGGAACATCAAAAGGCCCACAGATATCAGTGTGTATAATTTCAAGGAGCTATGAGCTTCTTGTGGCTATTTTCTTGATTGTGTGTTTTGTCTGTTTTCCCTTAATACAATCCACACAAGTTCCAAGATCAGTAAAATCCAAGTTTGGAAGGATTTCATTCTTTACCAATCTTTCAATTCTTTCTTTGGATATGTGACCCAAACGTTTATGCCACAAGTAGGCTGATGATTCATTAGATAAACCACGTTTAGTACCAACATTATGATGCAGGGTTAAAAGAGTTTCAGCAAAAAGATCATTAAGCTTTAATTTGTATAAACCATCACAAAGGGTACCAGAACCAATAAGAATGTTCTGTTTGAATAAACTGAAACACCCATTCCCAAATTTAAAATAATAACCAGAAGTATCATGTTTAGATAAGGAAATCAAATTACGAGATACAGAAGGAACATAAAAGGTATTAAAAATGTCTAAATGATGTCCAGTGTCTAAAACTAAACGATAAGTTCCTACAGCTTCAACTTGAACTTTGACTCGGTTTCCCATCAAGATGAATTTCTCATTTGGGCATGTGGTTCGGGTCGTAAGGAATCCTTGCATCGTATTTGAAACATGAACGGTACAACCAGAATCAATCCACCAAGTATTATAAGGAACTTCAGTTAAATTTGATTTGAAACATGCTAAGACATTATGCTTACCTTTACTTTCGAACCATGCCTTACGTTTCAGGCAATCTTTCTGATAGTGTCCTAGCTTGTTACAGAAACGACACTTATCCTTAATTTGTTCCTTCTTGTGGATTTGGACATATGGCTGATTTATCTTTAGGTGTCTATTATTGCCCTTTCCATACTTCTTTCCTGGTTTCTTTCCAGCTCCTTTATGACCCATGAGATTAGCAGAGTGAATTTTTGGTTTCTTAAGCCTTGCTTCCTCCTGAATGAGCATACTTTGCAATTCATGCACATTCCATTTATCTTTTAGAGTATTATAGTTCATATGGAATGGACCATACTCTGGAGGTAAGGAATTAAGGATGAATGTTACCAAAAAATTCTCATTAACTTCCATTCCCATGGTCTTTAACCTTGCTGCTAAGTTTGTCATTTCAAGGATATGCTCATGTATAGTACGAGAACCATCAAACTTAATGTTGGTTAAGGTACTCATCAGTGTTCCAGCAAGTGACTTATCAACCGACTCAAACTGGGAACAATTTTCTACAAATTTCATAAATTCCTTAACATTTTCAATTTTTGCAATTGTGGACTTGATGTTGCTTGCCAAAGTCATTCGCATAAACATTAAGCTCAATCTATTTGATCTTTCCCAAGCTTTATAGAAAGATCTTTCCTCAGCACTGCTAGCCTTAGTAATTGCTGCAGGTTTCTCATTTAAGAGTGCCAAATCAAGATCCAAAACACCAAGATGGAATCAGATTTGTTCGCACCAATCAAAGAAATTGAGTCCATTAAACTTAATAATAGATGTGGCTTGCGAATGGAGAGAAATTGGAGCAGTTACTGCAAATACATAATATATGTTTACGCATTATTGCTTTGATAAATAAACTTAAATATATATAATGCAGATTCATAAAAATTTAAATAAACATTATTCATACATTGAAGTTCTCCTTTGGGAGATACACCAATATACGACATTCAAATATAATTGATGCTAGATTTAATTTCACATAATTGGTAATTAAAATACTCAAATTAGATACATTAGTTATCTTTGAATATACTTAACATACCTAACCAAGCACTTCAATTGACCACGATAAGGTTCAAAATTATAAAACTACTAATCAACCTTTGGGCGATTCAAAATGTTTTATAATAATAATGAATATCAATATACTCATGATGAAATCATTAATATCATCTCATTCATTAGCATCACATAAACATGAGTAATTGAATTAACTTTAATTTGATATCTACAAAACTTACTAATTCGGCCACTTTGGTGACTAACAAATTATACATTACATAGATATCATGATAATGATAAGTAATTTTCATCACATAATTTGCAAAACATTAATATTACAAATAGTTTTATCAAAAGAAAATTTAGGAAAACTTCATGCATTCCAAATTGTGTATTGAAATAACCTTAATTTGATATCTATAAAACTTACTAATTCGGAAACTTTTGTGGCTAACAAATTTATTCATAACATAGATATCATAATAAAATAACGATAAGTAATTCACATAACACAATTTGAAAATTTAATACTGTTAGATTTAAACCAAGCCAATTCTTGAATGTAGGAAATCAAACCACATTCAATTAGGAACAAAAACAACAATCATAATCCAATTGAATGATTGGTAAATGTGAGAGGATTGGAATGCATAATTGATTTTATTATTCCAATAAGAATTTAATACTGAAATTTAAATTGGAATTTAAAACTTGAAATTTGATCATGGAATTCCAAATTGGAATGTAATATTGGAATTCCAATAAGAATTTAATAATGAATTCCAGAAGCCCAATTCCAACACAATCAAGAACGAATACGAAAATTACAATCAATAAGAATTAATACTTGATTTCCATAAACTCAATAATCAATAATGCAATTGATAGAAAAAATTTCTCAAGAATTCTCAATTCTCAATGACCAGAATTCAATAACACTCTTTTTTAATTAACAAGTCATACTAAAATTCTCAAGAATTCTTAAATACAAAAACTCATGAATAAAATTGAATTCTAATTGGATTTAGCTTAGATGATACATTAAAACTTGAATGTTAATCTAAATCAATCAAGAAACTCAATTCTTGAATGCAATAACAATGAATTCTTGATCCTCATAAATTCGATTACTTGTTTCATTAAGGAAAAAACAAACATAGTTATTTGCAACGGAAACATAAATTCATACATTAAAACATCAATGGAAAATCTCATGTTCTCAACCTTGCTCTGATACCACATGTAAAGTTTTATGTTACATGATTATACAATAAAATCCTAACATTGTATAATTCAATAAAAGCCAAGATCTTTGAACTAGATGATTTTCATAATAACATGAGTTAGAATAATATACCTTGATCCATGATATTGTTGTTGTAAAGGAGGATTGTGTATCTCTCTCTTGGCATTTCTTTAGAACTTGATTAGGTTTCTTGATGGAGAGAAACTTCTACTTCATTTGGTAGAGAGAGAACTAATCCCTAGGGTTTTATCTTTATATATACACCTTCCATCAGAGTTTTAAATTGGGAAATTACCTTTTAAATTAACTGGTCCATTAATGTAGTGGGCCTAAAATATTAAGATAGAAATAAATGTATATGAGCCACATTAATGATAATATTAAATTTAAAAATCTAACATAAATTGCATCAAATTATCATACATTTAGTTCTTATAAATACGCAATTCTTATATCCAATTCTCGAGGTACTTTTTTCCATATAATTCTTATACACACAATTCTAATTCTTCAAGTATGTTTTTTTTATATTTAGTTTTTGCCATTGCATCCAATTATTTTTTTTTTCATATGGATTCTCAGTTTTTAGTAGTAACTGTTTTTTTCAAGTCTTAAACTAGCTATCTACAATTTTTCATCAGGGTCATTCCCAATTTTTTATCAGGTATCTCTCTCTCTCTCTTTTTTTTTCATTTTGTTTCCAACTTTTTTGTTTTTTTTTTGTTGCAATTTTCTTTGTTGATATTCTCCCTTTTTCAAATTAAGTTTTTGGTCTGACTTTTGTATATTATATTGCTATTTTTTTTCTCTTTATTTTTTCCAACCTTTTTCGATTTTTTATTTTTTTCAAAATTCTATCTCTTGGAATTTTTTTTTTGGAAATTTCGTTAGCCCATGTTTTTTCCTTTTTCTTTCACGATTTTTTTACACCTAGTTTAATAATTAATTTCTCAATGTTGTATTGTTGCTGGTGCTTCTTTTTTTTTTTTTTTTTTCTAGATCTAAAATAGTCATCTCCTTAGGTATCTCTTTTTTTTTTTTAGAAATTTTGTCGGCCCACGTTTTTCCTTTTTCTTTTTATTTAGAATTTATTTTTTTTTATTTTTAGGAAATCTACGGTTTAGTTGGTTGAATGCTATAATTTAAACAACTATAATATAACGAGATAATTTGATTCAAAATGATGAATCAAAATTCTTAATTTGATACACATGATCTGATTTGATTTAAAATAAGATCAAATTAGAATTTGAATCTAAAATCATCTCATTTATTAGTTAAATATTTAAGGCAAAATTAAGATAAAAATAAAATATATGGTTATGGTTATCTTTTAAAGTGGAAGAACAAAATTAAAAGTTGAAGAAACAAAATAATAATAACGGTGATAGTTCTTTAATGTAATGCATAGCTTTGAAAATCTGATATGCAAATCTGATGGACATATACAATTAGAGATGTCCACGGGACGGGGTGGGGACGGGGATGACTTCCCCGTCCCCGTCCCCGCCCCCCATTTGAATCCCCATCCCAGCAAAATTTCCCATTAAATTTCACGGGATCGGGGCGGGGATTCCCTGCGGAGAATTATTCCCCGTTTAGTTCATTTTTTATTTTTTTTATTTTTAAGAATCAAATAATTCTTTTGATAAATTTTCAAATAGTTAATTTCTATGGAAAATATCAACTAATTTTTAATTACATTGTTAATTATTCACCAAAAATCTTAATTTAAATAGTTAATTTTCTATTAAAAAAATATCTATTTAAAGATAAAATTCTTGAACCTCCTAATAAAAACAAAACAATATTACATACCAAATTATCCATTTAATCCATACATATAATTAAAATGTTTAACTATATGATTCAAACATATCCAATTATTTAAATCATTAACAATAAACTTTTAAATGATAAATATAAAAAAAAAAATTAAACGGAGCGGGGAACGGGGAACGGGGAATACATTCTCCGTCCCCGTCCCCGTTTAGCTCACAGGAAATTTTTTTCCCCTACTCCCTCCTCCATTTCCTGCCTAAATTGGGATTCCCCGCCTCGTTAAGGCGGGTCCCCACGGGGCCCCGTCCCCACGGGGAAAATGGACATCCCTATATATAATCTATGGATGGGAGGAAACAGAATTATAGTCCAATAATTTAAATTTTGATTAATTACAAAATTATTTTTGAATATTTCACAATGTAATTGTGTTGTGGTTGGTACTTCTACTATTATAGAAAATATTTTTAGACTAAAATATAATTAAGTATAATCGTTTTTTAGGTTAAATACCTTTTATTATAGAAAATATTTTTAAACTAAAATACTCCTTATTTAAACTAATTACATCAATCAAAACTCATATACTCGATCATAATCTGATTAATTTTGAATTCAAAATTGAATTCAAAATTGAATTCAGATATATTTTTTTTTCAATTGAAGATATGATTTGATTCAAAATGAACTCAAATTAAGATTTGGATCTAAATTCTCCAATTAAAGTACACTCCTTTTTTTTTTTTTTTTTTGCAATAGACATCTCTAATTTTCTATTTATTTCAAATATCTTCTCTTTCTTTTTTTTTTTTTAAAATACTATATATATGTGTGTGTATGTATGTATTTTTTTTGCTTTTTTTTTTAAAACTTACATTCCCTTCTTTTTTTTTTTTTTTTTTCTTTTTTCAATCTATAAATCAAACTATGCTCTTTAAATGACCACTTCTTCATCTAATCTTTTAACTTAATCTTATAATAAATGATTGAGATTTATAACTAACTCATTTAGAGTAATTTTCAAATTCGACAGTTTCTAAAAGTTATGTTACAAAATTAAATAGAAGTAAATAGTATTAACATTTTCAAAATCACTTAAAAAAAACTTATGAGAAAAAGATTTCCTAAATAAATCCATTTGAATGTTTAGCTATTTCAAAATTAAATTGATTTATTAATTAATTCATCAATCATTATTTTATAATTTTATAATACTTTAAAATGTCAATCCAATTTTTTAAAATAAAAAATGTCGTCAAAATCATAGCCAATATTTAATTATCTCTTCATCATTTAAATTATTTTCAATAGAATTTGTATCAATCAAACTAAAAATTAATTCAAAACAAATTCAAAAGAAGAGAATCGTTTCCACAAAGGGCAATTGATCAAATTAACCCCAATAAAATTGAATCTGATAAGTCGTTTTTCAATAAATTATATTTCACTTTTCACATTAATCAAATCATAATCTCTCAGAATCGAGAGTAATATTTCTCAAATTCGCTATTTGAAATACAAAAAATTTTCATTTAAATTATTAGATAAAATTATAATTCCCATGTTTTTCTATATAAAGGACAATTATGAAAACTTCTACTTCCAACCATTTTCATTTTTTTAATCTAACATGCACTTAGATAATTTTTTAAAAAAATAAAACTTCAAAAAATGAAAAACTATATTGTGTGTCATAAAATATATATTATATATACAATAATAATAGAAATACAAAAAAATTTTTAAAAACTTCAAAAGAAAAATAGAAAATTATATTATATTAAAATTATGGTATGCTATATTAAAAAAAAACTTATATTATAATAGAAAACAATTTTATTATATTAAAAATAGCAAGAACACTAAATCATAATATGAATAGGAATTTTTTTTTTATTGAAGTTAATTAATTATAAAAGAACCATAATACAAATATAAATAATAATTGTATTCCATAACGTTGAACTTAAATTATTTTAGTCTTCAAAAATTAAATATATATATTGGTTAGATTACAAATTTGGTCCCTATGGTTTGAAAAGGCTAGAATTTAGTTCCTATGGTTTTAAAAGTTAGAATTTTATCATTATGGTTTGCTAAAACACCATAAATAGTCCCTATGGTTTGATAAAATTTTCATAAATAGTCCCTACGGTAGGGATTATTTTTTAGGGTTTTATCAAACTATAACAACTAATTCTCACATTTAAAATCATAAGGATTAAATTCTAACTTTCTCACAACCATATGAACTAAATTTGTAATTTAACCTATATATATATACACGCACGTGCATTGCACGTGGTAATAAACTAGTTTTAGAAAGTGGCTAATAAATTCTTGAAGTTTTAATTGTGTCCAATAAATTTCTTGACTTTAAAAATTGTTAATAATAAATTAAAGATCCATTAGATATCTTTCTTCTTTGAAATTTTAAGAACCTTTTAGACAAAACATCGAAATTTCATAGACCTCTTAAACATTTTGTAAAAGTCATAGACCTATTAAGCGAGTTTACACATCATTTAAAATTTTGTATAAAAAAAATTCAATAATTTAAATCAAGTACACATATAAAATAATATTTAAATTGAGCTAGTTACGTTGAAATTAGATTAACTTGACTTACGGGTTAAAGTATGTATACCTAAGGCCCTTGTTCACGATGTAATATTCGAAAGCAATCAATTTAATTAACATCGTATATTCAACTTCATACTATTTTTTAAACTTCAAAAGTCTTTAAAAGAAGATAATTTAGGGGCTAAATCAGACTCCTCCAAATTTCAAGGTAGTTCAAAAGTGTATCATTCATATCATTAGATGGCATGAAATCTATCATGACACTTGAAAAGATTAGATTACCAGTTTACCCTAATTGATTTCTTCGTAAAATTGAGGTAATTTTAAGTCCATATTGTTGCAAGTCACACTTCATATTCCATCAAGGAACCAATCCATCAAAGAAAGCAACAGTGTAAACATAAAAAAAATTTGCAACTTCCAGGAAGCAAATAGACAATATTTACTTCACATCATCAAGCAATGATTGAAATCAAGTCTCCAAGGAATGGAATCAAATGGATGGCTCACAGAAAAAGCAGAAGTGAATCGAGAGAATTGAGCTTCATTTTCCGTATGAATTCCATAGCATGCCAAGGTCAACATTACCTCCAGAAAGTATAATGCCAATGCGGTTGCAGTCCTTCCATGAAAGGTTTTGCTTGAAACTATCAGAGAGAACAACAACAAGGCCTATTGCCCCACTAGGTTCCACAACAACTTTCAGTACTTCAAAACAAAGTCTCATTGCTTCAACTATCTCCGCATCCTCCACAGTTATTATGTCATCGACCAAATCTCGTACTATCGGCCTGATCGGTCAATTAGGAATGGAAGTTATCTAGGAGTAAATGAAATCAATAGAAAGGGAAGAGATTTTTATCAGTTTTTAACCAATCAAGCAAAGTTGAATCATATGGCATGACAAGAACTGCATTTTTATATTTACAATGAAAGCTACATACACCAGTAATTCCATCTAAATGACGCATTAGCTAAAACATTAACGTCATAGGCTCACAGCTTCAATGAGTCGTGGGTTGGGAAGCTTGGATTTATGTACCCTGTGTTAGGATTATATAAAAGAAATATGAGTTTGTGAACCTATACTTGGTTCTTGAGTTTATGATTTGTAAAAACTAGTTTATCATATAAAATACGGGGTTTCAAAGGCCTGAGTTTATATTACCACGAGGTTCGCAAACCAATCAGCCAATGGTCATTAATGTTTACAAAAGCAAACGTGCAAAGGGTAGGAATCATTGTATTAATGCTAAAACTTAGTCACTAGGCAAGAATATATTGTAACTTGATTGTCTTAAATCGAAGCAGACTCTAACATAAACCGACCTACATGTCAAATATAGACTTGATTTTCTTAGCTTTGAGTTACACAAATCTAACCCATAAGTCAAGGCTAATGAAAATTTCAATAACGCAAAATTTGTATTACCAAGTAAGGTCGCCAAGAAAAGCTCAAAGACCATCGGCAATGGTGTTGGTCTCTACCAGTGTTACTATCTTACCAGCTGCTTTTGACAAGGCTGCATCATTAGCTCCCTTGGGTTCTGCAGCAAAAGTCCGAATGGCAGGATTGATGGCTTTTGCAGCCACGAAATCCCTGATATTAAACCACCACCTACATTTTCATGGTGAGGGGTTTCAGAAAGATACTAGTCCCAGTCCCATGGGCCTATCAACTAAGACAGTGCACAAAATAAATGACGAAAGAATAAGAAGATCCGATCAAACGAACCACTTATGGGAACGATTAAAGTGTCTATTTGTGGGACTTGTTCTAGAAGCTCCAACGAGATAGTAACTTGCCCGCTGCGAGAACAATTCAACATACCAGAACTCACCCATTTCAGTAGAGTAAAACCAAATTCTTTTCATGAACACTAGTTTTGTAACAAAACAATGGATCCAAAGTCAACCAACAAAATTCATTGAGAGTAAAGATAAGAGTAAACAAAGATTATTTTTATTTAACTTCATCAGCATTCTGATATCGCAGTTCCCCCCTCTCTACCCTTGAACACCAATGGGGTGCTTGGGAGTTAGAAAGGAAAAAATGCAAATGTTTCACCAGCTATGCACGTCATGCCTTGTATATGGTATAAAAATGTTAAATTATCGCTAAATCGAAGAGTTTAAGCAGAAAGGTTTGCATAAATTTAACTTTCTTAGTTTATTCTTTGAACACTCCCTTCACATGTGAGATCAGATATTAATCTTGATTTATAAGACCCAATACATAGACTATCAATGTGAAATAACGAGTATGTGACATTCTAGAAATTTGGATTCAAAATCTCTTGATCTAATACAATTTTAAATTATCATTAGTTTCAAATGCCAGTTGAACAAAACAAGACAACATTTACCTTATTATGCGCCCATCATTATACGGGTGTATTAAGCGCACCAGTCTCTTGCCTAACCTTCGTCGCAATCGTCTCTCTCGACAGTATTGTGGCTTCGCTCCAAATAACCTGACCACCATAACGTATCACATTTTCAACTTTACATTTCGGAGCATTTTCTGGTATAACTATATATGCAGGGATCCTTAGGAGTTTTGCAGCCAAAGACAAAGCTGCAGCATGGTTGCCACTAATTTTGGAGAGTAGTAGCAGTATCAGTTGAATATTCTCAAAAAGCTTCAAAGAAGTATATTGTTTAGTCCAGAGTGGACCTGCTGTGTGTCACAACCCCTTTAGCAGCTTGGTCATCATCAAGTGAATATCTAGCATTGCAGGCACCTCTGAATTTAAAAGCTCCACTGGACAGCCATATGAGAAAGTGATACATGTTAGATTTCCATTGGGAACCATGGATTTTCTCTAAGTACTAAATTCTTCCAAACTTATTTCAAAATTGTGATACTATTGAAATTTATTTGAAAAATATGGTAGTTTATAGTTCTACTAAGAATTGACATGACAACCTAGCAAGACCTTTGACATTTTCTTCCTTTAACAGTGTCTAACTTATCCTTGAAGTGATTATTTCAAACAAATAAAAAACAGACTTACCTTTTTTTTCAAAAATATTTGAAGAAATTAAAAGTTCAATGCACAAAGAATGCTCTTAGCAAAAAGATCAAACAGCTGTAGGCAAGAAAAGCTTTTTATATGAACTTCGTAATAATCAAATTTACATTATATATATATCAACTAATAATCTAATTAAGTAAGGTCGTCTCTTCAAAAGATGGATTCTTACCTGTCATCCTTTATCTGCAAAAGATGGCTTTCGGCTAAGCAACAAAATAACATATTCTTTAATACATTTCAAGAGCAAGCTATGCTGAAACTGAAAATAAATTTTAAAATTTTAAAATACCATTTGAATCAGAACATTTATAATGTTTCACCATTGGTTAAGCTACTCACCCTTCTGGAAACATTCACATTTGAAGAAAAGCAGTTTTCCTGAAGCAGCATTAATAGTCTCAGAAGACAAAACAGTGGTTTGATGGGCGAAAGGTTGGATTCGTATCCAGGCCTCCTTTATGGAGGAAATATCAGCAGCATACTCTTTCTTCTTGTTTTGACTCTCCATGTTCATTTTACCAGCAAGAAACAGCACAGGTGAAAGAAATTCTGCAACAAGCTTCTACCCTGAGAGCAAAAGCAAGCACAATTGTCAGTTGACAAAAAATTATGGTTCAAAAAACAACAATGCACCTTAGCAGCATAGTTGATGATTTTTCTAAGTTTACAAAAGAAAATGGCTCTCCATTTTAAGGCAAAGTGATTTCGTTTGACCAATGACCCAGCAACTGAATTGACTTTATGAATACAAATTTTGGCTCGACACTTCTGATGATAATGAATGCATTTTCCAAGGACATTTTGAGTTGCCTAAAGCTTTTTACATACGAAAAGAAAACTCTTAGGAGCATTTGGCTCATAGATTAAATTTAGTCTAGACTCAAGATTAGTAAAGTCAGGTTTCATTTAGTACATGGGATTTACTTATCCCAAATATAGGTTTGTTAGTTCCATGAGCTACATGAAGCTAGACTATCTATCAATATCTCTTAAACTAAATATTTATTACTTTTTTTTTTATATCCATGAGTGTCTCTATTCTGGAACAGCCGCCTAACCTTACTACATTTGAGCTAAATTTTTCTTGTATAAATTACAAACTCATAAAACAAACATGAGTTTACATTAATTGTAATCAACGCAATTCCAACACATGCAACACAAAACTAAGGCCCCGTTTGATAACCATTTGATTTTTAGTTTTTGGTTTTTGAAAATTAAGTCTATAAATACTACTCCCACCCTTGGATTTACTTGTTTTGTTATCTACATTTTACCTATGTTTTCAAAAACCAAGCCATGTTTTGAAAACTAAAAAAAGTAGTTTTCAAATTTTTTTTTTTGTTTTTAGAATTTAGCTAAGAATTCAAATGCATCCTTAAGGGAGATGAAAACCATTGTAGAGAATTTGAGAGAAAACAAGCTTAATTTTCAAAAACCAAAACTAAAAACAAAATGGTTATCAAATGGAGCCTAAACTTTCCAACTTCCATAGGCAACTTGAGTTGCCTATAGCATTTTAGATACAAAAAGAAAACTCTAAGGAGCATTTGTGTCCATCGTGGTTTGGAAAGTTAGAAACAACAAGTTCGTTCCCTAGATCGATGTTCGTCACGTTTGGACCAACATGGACAGTCTCCATTAGAAGTTTGGCAAGTTTAAAACCTGAAGTTCGTCCCCTAGAGCGTTGTTCGTCATCGTAGGACAAAAATGGACAGAACTTGTGTCCATTCAAGGTTTGGAAAGTTAGAAACAACAAGTTCGTTCCCTAGATCGATGTTCGTCACGTTTGGACCAACATGGACAAAACTTGTCTCCATTCGAAGTTTGGCAAGTTTTAAACCTTAAGTTCGTCCTTTAGAGCGTTGTTTGCCATCCTCGAAAGAAAATGCACCAAAATAGCGTCCATTCGAGGTTTGGAAAGTTAGAAATAACAAGTTCGTTCCCTAGATCGATGTTCGTCACGTTTGGACCAACATGGACAAAACTTGTCTCCATTCGAAGTTTAGCAAGTTTTAAACCTGTAGTTGGTCACCTAGAGCGTTGTTCGTCATCCTAGGACAAAAATGGACCAAACTTGTGTCCATTCGAGGTTTGGAAAGTTAGAAACAACAAGTTCGTTCCCTAGATCGATGTTCGTCACGTTTGGACCAACATGGACAAAACTTGTCTCCATTCGAAGTTGGGCAAGTTTTATGTCACACCCCCTCCCGAACTAACCGCTAACTTAGCCCGGAAGATAGCGTGAAGCCATCAGACATCGTTTACCTCTCTAACAATACCTGTGACTTTGTCACATCTGATAAAGATACTATGGTGGCATATGAAATACTTTAAACACCACACAGCGGAACCTTGTTAATTACTATACATACGTAAGGAGCGGCTCTACTTAAACCTCACTTGAAAATTTAAAACGGGTAGAGAGCACTACAACCAAAATATACCCAACCATGATTTACATAACCACCACCACTAGTGCATACACGAACATAACTATACGTTACTTCCAAAATATCTACAATGTATTTACGGACTCGCTACAAAACCCCACATTCACGTACAAAATATCAAACTTAGAGAGTGCTCGGCAGACTATGGCAGGATCTCAGGCACCGGGAGCTCGATCTCTACCTGAAAAGTTGGAAAACATTGAAAGAATGAGCTATGAGGCTCAGCGAGTGACTTAGTTTAAGCTACTAACTCGCAAATCATATCACCTGATAATCTATGAGCATATGAATCTGTATTCAAGCGTTAAATATAAATGTATAGTCACAATAGTTTTTTCTTTCAGCACTCCAGCAGGTATGTCATTAAAAACTCACAAGGCATATCAAGAATATTAACCATGTAAGGAAAAACCATATGACAATCTACGTTGTGTAGGGCACGCCCAGTACAACCAACATTCATTCTACGATGTAGTGGGGCCCGCCCAGCACTCCCATCGTCTTTGTCGTAGTGGGCCCCGCCCAGCACTCACGACAGCATTGTTGTCACGGAGTATACTCAACGTCGACAACAGAAAATGACCTATGTGCACACGGTACTATACAGCCTCGGGCTCAATATCTTAATCATTTCCTAGGAAACCATGTATGCTCTTAAGTATGTGTTCAATGTTTAAAAAAAAACATAAAGCATTTAAACTAATTCATTCTTAGGAAGTCTTATATTTCCATAAGCATAAATTCAGGCATAGAAATAGTTTTCGAAATTCGTTTTGTCACTCATAGCTTTAAAACTAGATCCTCGGCCCGTAAACTTGACCTACTTCCTCCTGGCCTGTCAAAAAAAAATCACAACCAAGCATTAGAACTTCAATCTCATGACTTTCAAACTTAAGATTACAAATATCATTCCATCTATTTCCCAGCATTCTGCAAATTTCATACTCTAACCTCACATACTCATAACTTCTTCATTACTTAGCCAAAAATGATGTACTTTATACCAAACTCTTCCTTTTTGAACCCTCTAAAACTTATCTGAAGGAATGGAATCAAAATTCCCAAAGGATGTGTCCGTAAATACCTCAAAAGCTACTTCCCTAAAATTAAGCTTTTGAAATTTCCAGAATCGTTTTTCTGCTGCACACCACACCTGACCTGAATTTTAAAGCCACTTCCAATCATTTTTTACTCACGACTTATTCATGAAAGTTATAGGAAATTAAATAAGCTTTCCAACCATACCTAATGGAGCTTCTGATTCAAATCCTACAGATCAGCATGTCTCAAACACCAGAGGTTTATCAGATTTGATAGCAAAATCTCTCCTCTGACTTCCCCTTCACAAATCAATAATTTAAAGTCAGATTTTGCTCGAGCTTCCCTCACGAAATTTGTTCGAAAATGGGTTAACTTTCAAGAAAATCAAACCTCACCTCTTAACTATTCTTGTGGAGCTCAAAACGATCTAAACATCAGTAGTGAGTAGAGTTGATAACCTAGTTGCCATGGAGGCTTGTGCTGAGTTTTCCCCCTTTCTTTTTCAACTTCCAACCCCAACAAGCTCTCTTTTCTTCTTTCTTCCACCTTCTCCCACGAAATGCTCTATTTTTCTTTAATAAAAAAGAAGCAAATGGGAGAAAATGCGTTGGGAAGTGGAGTTAATTACTTTTGGTGGTGAGTGCCCAAAGCTTATCCATTCCCACATTTCTTTTTTTTTTTTTTTTTTAAAACAAAACATACCAAACACCTAGCTCCTTTTTGTTTTCCCTTATCCCTTTCATTTGTTTTATTCCTCTTTTCCTTATACAGCAATTTCCCAAAACTGTTTTAACAATTTTTTTTTTGTTTCTTTTTGTAAAGAAATTTCAAGGAGAAATCTCGGGTTTACATTTTAAACCTGAAGTTCGTCCCCTAGAGCGTTGTTCGTCATCCTCGGATAAAAATGGACCAAACTTATGTCCATTTGAGGTTTGGATAGTTAGAAACAACAAGTTCGTTCCCTAGATCGATGTTCGTCACGTTTGGACCAACATGGACAAAACTTGTCTCCATTCAAAGTTTGGAAAGTTTTAAGCCTGAAGTTCGTCCCCTAGAGCTTTGTTCGTCATCCTAGGACAAAAATGGACAAAACTTGTGTCCATCGAGGTTTAGAAAGTTAAAAACAACAAGTTCGTTCCCTAGATCGATGTTCGTCACGTTTGGACCAATATGGACAAAACTTGTCTTCATTCGAAGTTTGGTAAGTTTTAAACCTGAAGTTCGTCCCCTAGAGCGTTGTTCGTCATCCTAGGACAAAAATGGACCAAACTTGTGTCCATCGTGGTTTGGAAAGTTAGAAACAACAAGTTCCTTCCCTAGATCGATGTTCGTCACGTTTGGACCAACATGGACAGTCTCCATTAGAAGTTTAGCAAGTTTTAAACCTTAAGTTCGTCCCCTAGAGCGTTGTTTGTCATCCTAGGAAAAAAATGGACCAAACTTGTGCCCATCGAGGTTTGGAAAGTTAGAAACAACAAGTTCGTTCCCTAGATCGATGTTCGTAACGTTTGGACCAACATGGACAAAACTTGTCTCCATTCGAAGTTGGACAAGTTTTAAACCTGAAGTTCGTCCCCTAGAGCGTTGTTCGTCATCCGAGGACAAAAATGGACCAAACTTGTGTCCATCGAGGTTTGGAAAGTTAGAAACAACAAGTTCGTTCCCTAGATCGATGTTCATCACGTTTGGACCAACATGGACAAAACTTGTCTCCATTGGAAGTTTGGCAAGTTTTAAATATGAAGTTCGTCCCCTAGAGCTTTTTTCGTCATCCTAGGACAAAAATGGACCAAACTTGTGTCCATCGAGGTTTGGAAAGTTAGAAACAACAAGTTCCTTCCCTAGATCGATGTTCGTCACGTTTGGACCAACATGGACAGTCTCCATTAGAAGTTTAGCAAGTTTTAAACCTTAAGTTCGTCCCCTAGAGCGTTGTTTGTCATCCTAGGAAAAAAATGGACCAAACTTGTGCCCATCGAGGTTTGGAAAGTTAGAAACAACAAGTTCGTTCCCTAGATCGATGTTCGTAACGTTTGGACCAAAATGGACAAAACTTGTCTCCATTCGAAGTTTGCAAGTTTTAAACCTGAAGTTCGTCCCCTAGAGCGTTGTTCGTCGTCCTCAGAAGAAAATGCACCAAACTTGTGTCCATTCAAGGTTTGGAGAGTTAGAAACAACAAGTTCGTTCCCTAGGTCGATGTTTGTCACGTTTGGACCAACATGGACAAAACTTATCTCCATTCGAAGTTTGGCAAGTTTTAAACCTGAAGTTCGTCCCCTAGAGCGTTGTTCGTCATCTTCGGACAAAAATGGACCAAACTTGTGTCCATTCGAGGTTTGGAAAGTTAGAAACAACAAGTTCGTTTCCTAGATCGTGTTCGTCACGTTTGGACCAACATGGACAAAACTTGTCTCCATTAGAAGTTTGGCAAGTTTTAAACCTGAAGTTTGTCCCCTAGAGCGTTGTTAGTCATACGAGGACAAAAATGGACCAAACTTTGGACCATTAGAGGTTTGGAAAGTTAGAAACAACAAGTTCGTTTCCTAGATCGATGTTCTTCACGTTTGGACCAACATGGACAAAACTTGTCTCCATTCGAAGTTGGACAAGTTTTAAACCTGAAGTTCGTCCCCTAGAGCGTTGTTCGTCATCCGAGGACAAAAATGGACCAAACTTGTGTCCATCGAGGTTTGGAAAGTTAGAAACAACAAGTTCGTTCCCTAGATCGATGTTCATCACGTTTGGACCAACATGGACAAAACTTGTCTCCATTGGAAGTTTGGCAAGTTTTAAATATGAAGTTCGTCCCCTAGAGCTTTTTTCGTCATCCTAGGACAAAAATGGACCAAACTTGTGTCCATCGAGGTTTGGAAAGTTAGAAACAACAAGTTCGTTCCCTAGATCGATGTTCGTCACGTTTGAACCAACAAGGACAAAACTTGTCTTCATTAGAAGTTTGGCAAGTTTTAAACCTGAAGTTCGTCCCCTAGAGCGTTGTTCGTCATCCTAGGACAAAAATGGACCAAACTTGTGTCCATCGTGGTTTGAAAAGTTAGAAACAACAAGTTCGTTCCCTAGATCGATGTTCGTCACGTTTGGACCAACATGGACAGTCTCCATTAGAAGTTTGGCAAGTTTTAAACCTGAAGTTCGTCCCCTAGAGCGTTGTTCGTCATCCTAGGACAAAAATGGACCAAACTTGTGTCCATTGAGGTTTGGAAAGTCAGAAACAAAGAGTTCGTTCCCTAAATCGATGTTCGTCACGTTTGGACCAACATGGACAAAACTGTTCTCCATTCGAAGTTTGGCAAGTTTTAAACCTGAAGTTCGTCCCTTAGAGCGTTGTTCGTCATCCTAGGACAAAAATGGACCAAACTTGTGTCCATCGAGGTTTGGAAAGTTAGAAACAACAAGTTCGTTCCCTAGATCGATGTTCGTAACGTTTGGACCAACATGGACAAAACTTGTCTCCATTCGAAGTTTGGCAAGTTTTAAACCTGAAGTTCGTCCCCTAGAGCGTTGTTCGTCATCCTCGGACAAAAATGGACGAAACATGTGTCCATTTGAGGTTTGGAAAGTTAGAAACAACAAGTTCGTTCCCTAGATCGATCTTCGTCACGTTTGGACCAACATGGACAAAACTTGTCTCCATTCGAAGTTTGGCAAGTTTTCAACCTGAAGTTGGTCACCTAGAGCGTTGTTCGTCATCCTAGGACAAAAATGGACCAAACTTGTGTCCATTCGAGGTTTGGAAAGTTAGAAACAACAAGTTCGTTCCCTAGATCGATGTTCGTCAGGTTTGGACCAACATGAACAAAACTTGTCTCCATTCGATGTTTGGAAGGTTTTAAACCTGAAGTTCGTCCCCTAGAGCGTTGTTCGTCATCCTCGGACAAAAATGGACCAAACATGTGTCCATTTGAGGTTTGGAAAGTTAGAAACAACAAGTTCGTTCGCTAGATCGATCTTCGTCACGTTTGGACCAACATGGACAAAACTTGTCTCCATTCGAAATTTGCAAGCTTTAAACCTGAAGTTCGTTCCCTAGAGAGTTGTTCGTCATCCTCGAAAGAAAATGGACCAAACTTGTGTCCATTCGAGGTTTGGAAAGTTAGAAACAACAAGTTCGTTCCCTAGATCGATGTTCGTCACGTTTGGACCAACATGGACAAAACTTGTCTCCATTCGAAGTTTGGCAAGTTTTAAACCTGAAGCTCGTTTCCTAGAGCATTGTTCCTCATCCTAGGACAAAAATGGACCAAACTTGTGTCCATCGAGGTTTGGAAAGTTAGAAACAACAAGTTCGTTCCCTAGATCGATTTTCGTCACGTATGGACCAACATGGACAGTCTCCATTAGAAGTTTGGCAAGTTTTAAACCTGAAGTTCGTCCCCTAAGCGTTGTTCGTCATCCTAGGACAAAAATGGACCAAACTTGTGTCCATCGAGGTGTGGAAAGTTAGAAACATCAAGTTCGTTCCCTAGATCGATGTTCGTAACGTTTGGACCAACATGGACAAAACTTGTCTCCATTCGAAGTTTGGCAAGTTTTAAACCTGAAGTTCGTCCCGTTGTGCGTTGTTCGTCATCCTCGAACAAAAATGGACCAAACATGTGTCCATTTGAGGTTTGGAAAGTTAGAAAAACCAAGTTTGTTCCCTAGATCGATGTTCGTCATGTTTGGACCAACATGGACAAAACTTGTCTCCATTCGAAGTTTGGCAAGTTTTAAACTTGAAGTCCGTCCCCTAGAGCGTTGTTCATCATCCTAGGACAAAAATGGGCCAAACTTGTGTCCATCGAGGTTTGGAAAGTTAGAAATAACAAGTTCGTTCCCTAGATCGATGTTCGTCACGTTTGGACCAACATGGACAAAACTTTTCTCCATTCGAAGTTTGGCAAGTTTTCAACCTGAAGTTTGTCCCCTAGAGCGTTGTTCGTCATCCTCGGAAGAAAATTCACCAAACTTGTTTCCATTCAAGGTTTGGAAAGTTAGAAATAACAAGTTCGTTCCCTAGATCGATGTTCGTCACGTTTGGACCAACATGGACAAAACTTGTCTCCATTCGAAGTTTGGCAAGTTTTAAACCTGAAGTTCGTCCCCTAGAGCGTTGTTCGTCATCCGAGACAAAAATGGATCAAACTTGTGTCCATCGAGGTTTGGAAAGTTTTTTTTTTTTGCAAAATAGATTTATTACTGGAAAAAAAGAGGAGGACCTCATAGCTCGTGGTCAAGGCAAAAAGCTAAAAAAGCACGAAACAAAGAAAGCTCACAACCCGAGCAGGGTAAAACTAAACAAACCGCTCACAACCTGAACCAGGTGAAACCCAAACTAGACCCATAAAGGAAAAAAATTAAAACCAGTTCCAAGGAGGACCAAGCCAATCAACCGGCTGGCCAGTCCAAGACTCACAACGAAACCGAACATCAGATTGAGTCATCAGTAACACAACATCAGCAGAACTAGTACCTCTACCATGAAGCCGAGAATTACGCTCTCGCCATATGTGATAAAGCACAGACGCCCAAGCAACCCTCCAAACCCTATTCCGCCGACTCTTCCCCTTGCTCCTAGCACAAATCCACTGAAGCTCCACATCCCAGGAAGCAATCCTGTGCGACGAACTCCCCCACACCAGCATCCTACTCCACACAATCCTACTAAACGGACAAGCGAAGAACATGTGATCACGAGACTCAACCCATCAACACACAGCAGACAAGCTCCTGACGAAGACACACCCCAACAACGTAATCGATCACGGGTATAGAGCCTATCCCGAATAGCCATCCAGGCAATAAAAGCATGCCAAAAAACCCTCATCCTCAGCCCAATGACTAAAATAACGGAACACCACACGACGCCTCAGGACCGGCACTCCTGACTCAAAAACTAACAGGCTATGATCAGAAACCCCCCAACCATGCGCCTGTACCACACAAAGGGGCAAAGAGGACACCCAAGCACTATTAACCAGAACCCTATCCAAATGACGCATCAAACCAGCACACCCAGAAGGGCTACTCGACCAAGTAGACCAACTCCCCCGAACCCTGAGCTCCACTAAATCCGCCTGTGTAATGGAAGAATCAAACTCCACCATCTCACTCAAATCAGGATTCCCACCATAACATTCCCCGATAGAGCGAACGACATTAAAATCCCCCATGACCACACCCGGTAATGACCACCCAACAATAATCTGAGATAACTTATCCCACATAGCCCTCCGCTCCCCCACTAAATTAGCCGCATACACACATGCCACCTCCACAGAAACAGACGTAACCACATCAACCAAGGTACTGGAGATGAACTGAGCATTTACAACCGTAGGCACAAAAGTAAACCTATTCGGCCTCCACATAACCCAAATTCTCCCCAACCCTTGCAACCCATAACTATACACACACTGCCACCCACCACCAAAACGGCTAAACACCACATCAAACTGATGACTCTTAACTTTAGTCTCCAAAAGACAACAAAACCCCACACGGGATGACTCTAAGAAGGACCGAACTGCAAGGCCCTTCACAGGATCCGTTAGACCCCGCACATTCCACGAGCACCAACTAGACATGTCCACAAGATGGATCCCCTGGACCCTTCTCACCCAAACAGCCACCCATCACAACACCCTCTTCCACACAGGACAGATCAACTGCCAATGGCACAATTGCCATAACATCATCAACACTCGCATCCAACACCGCAAACTTATTCCCAACATTTAGAGGAACACTCGCCCGTTTCCCACCCCCATCAGGTAAAAGAGAAGACCGACCCCCCTCCCCCACCTTGGGATGGATCTGAGTAGTAACCAAGGCTGAAGAAACCTGCTCTAGGGGGACCTGAAAAGCAACCATGCTCGTCTCCTGTCTAGGACTAGCCACCGGAGAGGTAGCCACTGACCCCTACCGTGCTTCCTTCCCACGAGAACAGGAAACCCCCGAATGGCCAAAAACACGGCAAACCAAGCATCGTTTTGGCTTCCAAGAATACTCAATCGAGACCACAAAGTCAACCCCTCCCAAGCGAACCTTAACAGAACTCGAAAGAACATCATCAACACCAACCTCAACACAAACCCGAGCAAAGGATAATCTAGTCCTCTCCTCCGTAGCTTGGTCCAAGCAAATAGGCCTACCCACCTCACTTGCCAACACACCCAAACCCTGAGGAGTCCATAACTCAAACGGTACATTCAGTAAGCGCACCCAAACTGGAACAGAATCAAAAGAAAAGGTTTGTGGAACAATACCTGGGACCCATTTGCGCAAAAGTATAGGTTTCCCACCAAAATGCCAAGGACCATTTGCAAGAACCCAGTCACAAGCCTCCACTGTAGGAAACTTAAAAATAATCAAACCATTCTCCAAGTAAGTGATAACAGGCACACCAGCATGGCCCCACACTGCTAACCAGGCGAGACAACACCTGAAAAGGAAGACGAGCCTCAAGGAACTGTCCAACCAGAGCACACTTCCACACTTGAATCCCCTCCTCCACCACATCATCCGGAGGGATCACAATTTGCTCCCCATCCTCCTCAATTGGTGGACAAAAAGGCAAATGAGGAGCCTCCTTAGAAGGCCTTAACAAAGACGCCCATGTAGGCCCACACACTCCCCCCACAACCTTCGGATCAAGCCCACCCGACAACCCTCCCTTTGGCAGCCCATCCCCCTGTCCAAGCCCACCCACTCTTTTATCATCACGCAAACTTGGGCCATCGGACGGAAGCCCAACACCATCCAAACCACTACCAACTCGAAGCCCCTCAACTGCCGAACGCTTCCCCTTATCCCGAACCAGCCCATAACCTGGCTCAAGTGAACCCCGAACCAGACCGGAACCCGGCTCAACTGACCCAACAATTCGCAATGCCTGCGCTGGTAAGCCTGAAACCCTACTTCTCTGCGAAACCCTAGCAACGTCACGAACTATCTCAGGCATCCGGCCGCCGTCACCCCCTGAGGACGATCCACTGCTGCCTTGTCCAACCTCGCCCACCTTCCGAACACTAGCACCATCGGCGCCTCCTACAACCCCAGCCGTACCCTCGCGTTGCATCACCAGACCTTCAAACCTCAGAAGATTCGAGGACGCGTTACCCATGGACGAAACTGCATCAGACGATTCGACACCCACACCAGAACGAAATCCAAACCCCCTCATCGGAGCCACAATAGCTTCAGCATCCCTTCCATCCCCCGATTTACCACCCTCCAAGTCGGTTCCTTCAACCATGACAGAAGACGACTTCAAAACAGTACCACTATCGTTACGAGCAGTACCATCCACCGACCGATCCACTGACTCAGCCTTCAAAACCACTCCCACCGTAGGTGACACGACAACCCCTCCCACCGACTGACTGGTTTGACTAGCAATCAGTCTTGAATTCCCTGACTTCCCATGCACGAGACCCACACCCCCATGCAACTTCCGCGAAGGGGACTTACGTCCCTTACCCATCGAAAGCCACCACCACAAAGCCTACCACACAGCAACAACCACCCCACCGATGAGGAATCCACCACCGAAACCACCAAGAACAGCCACAACCACCCAAAAACGAAGCCCCAAATCCAAACCCCTCTCAGTTTCGCGAAGTGAGAGAACAGAGAAAACAACAAGTTAGAAACAACAAGTTCGATCCCTAGATCGATGTTAATCATGTTTGGACCAACATGGACAAAACTTGTCTCCATTGGTAGTTTGGCAACTTTTAAATATGAAGTTCGTCCCCTAGAGCTTTGTTCGTCATCCTAGGACAAAAATGGACCAAACTTGTGTCCATCGAGGTTTGGAAAGTTAGAAATAACAAGTTCGTTGCCTAGATCGATGTTCGTCACGTTTGGACCAACATGGACAAAACTTGTCTTCATTCGAAGTTTGGCAAGTTTTAAACTTGAAGTTCGTCCCCTAGAGCGTTGTTCGTCATCCTAGGACAAAAATGGACCAAACTTGTGTCCATCATGGTTTGGAAAGTTAGAAACAACAAGTTCGTTCCCTAGATCGATGTACGTCACATTTGGACCAACATGGACAGTCTCCATTAGAAGTTTGGCAAGTTTTAAACCTGAAGTTCGTCCCCTAGAGCGTTGTTCCTCATCCTAGGACAAAAATGGACCAAACTTGTGTCCATCGAGGTTTGAGAAGTTAGAAACAACAAGTTTGTTCCCTAGATCGATGTTCGTAACGTTTGGACCAACATGGACAAAACTTGTCTCTGTTCAAAGTTTGGCAAATTTTAAACCTAAAGTTCGTCCCCTAGAGCGTTGTTCGTCGTCCTCGAAAGAAAATGCACCAAACTTGTGTCCATTCGAGGTTTGGAAAGTTAGAAAATACAAGTTCGTTCCCTAGATCGATGTTCGTCACGTTTAGACCAACATGGACAAAACTTTTCTCCATTCGAAGTTTGGCAAGTTTTCAACCTGAAGTTGGTCACCTAGAGCGTTGTTCGTCATCCTAGGAGAAAAATGGACCAAACTTGTTTCCATTCGAGGTTCGGAAAGTTAGAAACAACAAGTTCGTTCCATAGATCGATGTTCGTCACGTATGGACCAGCATGGACAAAACATGTCTCCATTCGAAGTTTGGCAAGTTTTAAACTTGAAGTTCGTCCCCTAGGGCGTTGTTCATCATCCTAGGACAAAAATGGACCAAACTTGTGTCCATTCGAGGTTTGGAAAGTTAGAAACAACAAGTTCCTTCCCTAGATCGATGTTCGTCACGTTTGGACCAACATGGACAAAACTTGTCTCCATTCGAAGTTTGGCTTCTTTTAAACTTGAAGTTCATTCCCTAGAGCGTTGTTCGTCATCCTAGGACAAAAATGGACCAAACTTGTGTCCATCGAGGTTTGGAAAGTTAGAAACAACAAGTTCGTTCCCTAGATCGATGTTCGTCATGTTTGGACCAACATGGACAAAACTTGTCTACATTCGAAGTTTGGCAAGTTTTAAACCTGAAGTTCGTCCCCTAGAGCATTGTTCTTCATCCTCGGAAATAAATGAACCAAACTTGTGCCCATTCGAGGTTTGGAAAGTTAGAAAGAACAAGTTCGTTCCTTAGAACGATGTTCGTCACGTTTGGACCAACATGGACAAAACTTGTCTCCATTCGAAGTTTGGCAAATTTTAAACCTGAAGTTCGTCCCCTAGAGCATTGTTCGTCATCCTAAGACCAAAATGGACCAAACTCATGTCCATTCGAGGTTTGGAAAGTTAGAAACAACAAGTTTTTTCCCTAGATCGATGTTCGTCACGTTTGAGCCAACATGGACAAAACTTATGTCCATTCGAAGTTTGGCAAGTTTTAAACCTAAAGTTCGGCCCCTAGAGCGTTGTTCGTCATCCTAGGACAAAAATGGACCAAACTTGTGTCCATTCGAGGTTTGGAAAGTTAGAAACAACAAGTTCGTTCCCTAGATCAATGTTCATCACCTTTGGACCAACATGGACAAAACTTATCTCCATTCAAAGTTTGGCAAGTTTTAAACTTGAAGTTTGGCCCCTAGAGCATTGTTCGCCATCCTCGGAAGAAAATGCACCAAACTTGTGTCCATTCGAGGTTTGGAAAGTTAGAAACAAGAAGTTCGTTCCCTAGATAGACGTTCGTCACGTTTGGACCAACGTGGACAAAACTTGTCTCCATTCGAAGTTTGGCAAGTTTTAAACCTGAAGTTTCGCTCCTAGAGCGTTGTTCGTCATCCTAGGACAAAAATGGACCAAACTTGTGTCCATTCGAGGTTTGGAAAGTTAGAAACAAAAAGTTCGTTCCCTAGATCATTGTTCGTCACGTTTTGACCAAGATGGACAAAACTTATCTCAATTCGACGTTTGGCAAGTTTTCAACCTGAAAATCGTCCCCTAGAGCGTTGTTCGTCATCCTCGGACAAAAATGGACCAAATTTTGTCTATATGAGTTTGGAAAGTTAGAAACAACAAGTTCGTTCCCTAGATCGATGTTCATCACGTTTGGACCAACATGGACAAAACTTGTCTCCATTCGATGTTTGGCAAGTTTTGAACCTACAGTTCGTCTCCTAGAGCGTTGTTCCTCATCCTCGGACAAAAATGGACCAAACTTGTGTCCATTCGAGTTTTGGAAAGGTAGAAACAACAAGTTCGTTCCCTAGATCGATGTTTGTCACATTTAGACCAACATGGACAAAACTTATCTCCACTCGAAGTTTGGCAAATTTTAAACCTGAAGTTCGTCCCCTAGAGCATTGTTCGCCATCCTCGGAAGAAAATGCACCAAACTTGTGTCCATTCGAGGTTTGGAAAGTTAGAAACAAGAAGTTCGTTCCCTAGATAGATGTTCGTCACGTTTGGACCAACGTGGACAAAACTTGTCTCCATTCCAAGTTGGCAAGTTTTAAACCTGAAGTTTGGCTCCTAGAGCGTTGTTCGTCATCCTAGGACAAAAATGGACCAAACTTGTGTCCATTCGAGGTTTGGAAAGTTAGAAACAAAAAGTTCGTTCCCTAGATCATTGTTCGTCACGTTTTGACCAACATGGACAAAACTTATCTCCATTCGAAGTTTGGAAAATTTTCAACCTGAAAATCGTCCCCTAGAGCGTGTTTCCTCATCCTAGGACAAAAATGGACCAAACTTGTGTCCAATCGAGGTTTGGAAAGTTAGAAACAACAAGTTCGTTCCCTAGATCGATGTTCGTCACGTTTGGACCAACATGGACAAAACTTATCTCCATTCGAAGTTTGGCAAGTTTTAAACCTGAAGCTCGTCCCCTAGAGCATTGTTCCTCATCCTAGGACAAAAATGGACCAAACTTGTGTCCATCGAGGTTTGGAAAGTTGGAAACAACAAGTTCGTTCCCTAGATCGATGTTCGTCACGTTTAGACCAACATGGACAAAACTTGTCTCCATTCGAAGTTTGGCAAGTTTTAAACCTGAAGTTCGTCCCCTAGAGCGTTGTTCGTCATCCCCGGAAGAAAATGCACCAAGATTGTGTCCATTCGGGGTTTGGAAAGTGAGAAACAACAAGTTCGTTCCCTAGATCGATGTTCGTCACGTTTGGACCAACATGGACAAAACTTGTCTCAATTTGAAGTTTGGCAAGTTTTAAACCTTAAGTTCGTCCCCTAGAGCGTTGTTCGTCATCCACGGAAGAAAATGCACCAAATTTGTGTCCATTCGAGGTTTGGAAAGTTAGAAACAACAAGTTCGTCCCCTAGATCGATGTTAGTCACGTTTGGACCAACATGGACAAAACTTGTCTCCATTCGAAGTTTTGCAAGTTTTTAACCTATAGGTCGTTCCCTAGAGCGTTGTTCGTCATCCTAGGACAAAAATGGATAAAACTTGTGTCCATTCGTGGTTTGGAATGTTAGAAACAACAAGTTCATTCCCTAGATCGATGTTCGTCACGTTTGGACCAACATGGAAAAAACTTGTCTCCATTCGAAGTTTGGCAAGTTTTAAACCTGAAGATCGTCCCCTAGAGATTTGTTTATTATCCTCGAAAGAAAATGCACCAAACTTGTGCCCATTCGAGGTTTAGAAAGTTAGAAACAACAAATTCGTTCCCTAGATCGATGTTCGTCACGTTTGGACCAATATGTACAAAACTTGTCTCCATTCGAAGTTTGGCAGGTTCTAAACCTAAATTTGGTAACCTAGAGCGTTGTTCATCATCCTAGGACAAAAATGGACCAAACTTGTGTCCATTCGAGATTTGGAAAGTTAGAAATAACAAGTTCGTACGCTAGATCGATGTTCGTCACGTTTGGACCAACATGGGCCAAACTTGTGGCCAATCGAGGTTTGGAAAGTTAGAAACAACAAGTTCGTTCCCTAGATCGATGTTCGTCAGGTTTGGACCAACATGGACAAAACTTGTCTCCATTCGAAGTTTGGCAAGTCTTAAACCTGAAGCTCGTCCCCTAGAGCGTTGTTCCTCATCCTAGGACAAAAATGGACCAAACTTGTGTCCATCGAGGTTTGGAAAGTTATAAACAACAAGTTCGTTCCCTAGATCGATGTTCGTCACGTTTAGACCAACAGGGACAAAACTTGTCTCCATTCGAAGTTTGGCAAGTTTTAAACCTGAAGTTCGTCCCCTAGAGCGTTGTTCGTCATCCTCGGAAGAAAATGCACCAAACTTGTGTCCATTCGGGGTTTGGAAAGTGAGAAACAACAAGTTCGTTATCCACGGAAGAAAATGCACCAAACTTGTGTGCATTCGAGGTCTGGAAAGTTAGAAACAACAAGTTCGTTCCCTAGATCGATGTTCGTCAGGTTTGGACCAACATGGACAAAACTTCTCACCATTCGAAGTTTGCAAGTTTTAAACCTGAAGTTCGTCCCCTAGAGCGTTCTTCGTTGTACTCGGAAGAAAACGCACCAAACTTGTGTCGATTCGAGGTTTGGAAAGTAAGAAACAATAAGTTCGTTCCCTAGATCGATGTTCGTCACGTTTGGACCAACATGGACAAAACTTGTCTCCATTCGAAGTTTGGCAAGTTTTAAATCTGAAGTTCGTCCCCTAGAGCGTTGTTCGTCATCGTAGGACAAAAATCGACCAAACTTGTGTCCATCCGAGGTTTGGAATGTTAGAAACAACAAGTTCATTCCCTAGATCGTTGTTCGTCACGTTTGGGCAACCATGGACAAAACTTGTCTCCATTCGAAGTTTGTCAAGTTTTAAACCTGAGGTTCGTCCCCTAGATCGTTGTTCGTCATCCTGGGAAGAAAATGCACCAAACTTGTGTCGATTGGAGGTTTGGAAAGTTAGAAACAACAAGTTCGTTCCCTAGATCGATGTTCGTCACGTTTGGACCAACATGGACAAAACTTGTCTCCATTCGAAGTTTGGCTTATTTTAAACCGGAAGTTCGTTCCCTAGACCGTTGTTCGTCATCCTAGGAGAAAAATGGACTAAACTTGTGTCCATTCAAGGTCTGGAAAGTTAGAAAAAACAAGTTCGTTCCCTAGATCGATGTTTGTCACGTTTGGACCAACATGGAAAAAAATTGTCTCCATTCGAACTTGGGCAAGTTTTAAACCTGATGTTCATCCCCTAGAGCGTTGTTCGTCATCGTCGGACAAAAATGGATCAAACTTGTGTCCATTCGAAATTTCGAAAGTTAGAAACAACAAGTTCATTCCCTAGAACGATGTTCGTCACGTTTGGACCAACATGGACAAAACTTGTCTTCATTTGAAGTTTGGAAAGTTTTAAACCTGAAGTTCGTCCCCTAGAACGTTGTTCGTCATCCTCAGACAAAAATGGATCAAACTTGTGTCCATTCGTGGTTTGGAAAGTTAGAAACAACAAGTTCAGTACCTAGAACGATTTTCGTCACGTTTGGACCAACATGGACAAAACTTGTCTCCATTCGAAGTTTGGAAAGTTTTAAACCTGAAGTTCGTCCCCTAGAGCGTTGTTCGTCATCCTCAGACAAAAATGGACCAAACATGTGTCCATTTGAGGTTTGGAAATTTAGAAACAACAAGTTCGTTCCCTATATCGATATTCGTCACGTTTGGACCAACATGGACAAAACTTATCTCCATTCGAAGTTTGGCAAGTTTTAAACCTGAAGTTCATCCCCTAGACCGTTGTTCGTCATCCTCGGAAGAAAATGAACCAAACTTGTGTCCATTCGAGGTTTGGAAAGTTAGAAACAACAAGTTCATTCCCTAGATCGATGTTCGGCACGTTTGGACAAACACGGACAAAACTTGTCTCCATTCGAAGTTTGGCAAGTTTTAAACTAGAAGTTCCTCCCCTTGGGCGTTGTTCGTCATCCTATGACAAAAATGGACCAAACATTTGTCCATTCGAGGTTTGGAAAGTTAGAAACAACAAGTTCGTTCCCTAGATCGATGTTCGCCACGTTTGAACAAACATGGACAAAACTTGTCTCCATTCGAAGTTTGGCAAGTTTTAAACCTAAAGTCTGTCCCCTAGAGCGTTGTACGTCATCCACGGACAAAAATGGACCAAACTTGTGTAAATTCAAGGTTTGGAAAGTTAGAAACAACAAGTTCGGTCGTTAGATCGATTTTCGTCACGTTTGGATCAAGATGGACAAAACTTGTCTTCATTAGAAGTTTGGCAAGTTTTAAACCTGAAGTTCGTCCCCTAGAGCGTTGTTCGTCATCCTCGGACAAAAATGGATCAAGCTAGTGTCCATTCGAGGTTTGGAAAGTTAGAAAAGACAAGTTCAGTCCCTAGAACGATGTTCGTCACGTTTGGACCAACATGGACAAAACTTGTCTCCATTCGAAGTTTGGCAATTTTAAACCTGAAGTTCGTCCCCTAGAGCGTTGTTCGTCATCGTAGGACAAAAATGGACAGAACTTGTGTCCATTCAAGGTTTGGAAAGTTAGAAACAACAAGTTCGTTCCATAGATCGATGTTCGTCACGTTTGGACCAACATGGACCAAACTTGTCTCCATTCGAAGTTTGGCAAGTTTTAAACCTTAAGTTCGTCCTTTAGAGCGTTGTTTGCCATCCTCGAAAGAAAATGCACCAAACTAGCGTCCATTCGAGGTTTGGAAAGTTAGAAATAAAGAGTTCGTTCCCTAGATCGATGTTCGTCACGTTTGGACCAACATGGACAAAACTTTTCCCCATTCGAAGTTTGGACAGTTTTAAACCTAAAGTTCATCGCCTAGAGCGTTGTTCGTCATCCTAGGACAAAAATGGACCAAACTTGTGTCCATCGAGGTTTGGAAATTTAGAAACAACAAGTTCGTTCCCTAGATCGATGTTCGTCACGTTTGGACCAACATGGACAAAACTTTTCTCCATTCGAAGTTTGGGAAGTTTTAAACCTAAAGTTCATCGCCTAGAGCGTTGTTCGTCATCCTAGGACAAAAATGGACCAAACTTGTGTCCATCGAGGTTTGGAAAGTTAGAAACAACAAGTTCGTTCCCTAGATCGATGTTCGTCACGTTTGGACCAACATGGACAAAACTTGTCTCCATTCGAAGTTTGGCAAGATTTAAACCTGAAGTTCGTCCCCTAGAGCGTTGTTCGTCATCCTCGGACAAAAATGGATCAAGCTTGTGTCCATTCGAGGTTTGGAAAGTTAGAAACAACAAGTTTAGTCCCTAGAACGATGTTCGTCACGTTTGGACCAACATGGACAAAACTTGTCTCCATTCGAAGTTTGGCAATTTTAAACCTGAAGTTCATCCCCTAGAGCGTTGTTCGTCATCGTAGGACAAAAATGGACAGAACTTGTGTCCATTCAAGGTTTGGAAAGTTAGAAACAACAAGTTCGTTCCCTAGATCGATGTTCGTCACGTTTGGACCAACATGGACAAAACTTGTCGCCATTCGAAGTTTGGCAAGTTTTAAACCTTAAGTTCGTCCTTTAGAGCGTTGTTTGCCATCCTCGAAAGAAAATGCACCAAAATAGCGTCCATTCGAGGTTTGGAAAGTTAGAAATAACAAGTTCGGTCCCTAGATCGATGTTCGTCACGTTTGGACCAACATGGACAAAACTTTTCTCCATTCGAAGTTTGGCAAGTTTTAAACCTAAAGTTCATCTCCTAGAGCGTTGTTCGTCATCCTAGGACAAAAATGGACCAAACTTGTGTCCATCGAGGTTTGGAAAGTTAGAAACAACAAGTTCGTTCCCTAGATCGATGTTCGTCACGTTTGGACCAACATGGACAAAACTTGTCTCCATTCGAAGTTTGGCAAGTTTTAAACCTGAAGTTCGTCCGCTAGAGCGTTGTTCGTCGTCCAAGGAAAAAAATGGACCAAATTTGTGTCCATTCGAGATTTGGAAAGTTAGAAACAACAAGTTCGTTCCCTAGATCGATGTTCGTCACGTTTGGACCAACATGGACAAAACTTGTCTCCATTCGAAGTTTGTCAAGTTTTAAACCTGAAGTTCGTCCCCTAGAGTGTTGTTCGTCATCCTCGTACAAAAATGGACCAAACTTGTGTATATTCCAGGTTTGGAAAGTTAGAAACAACAAGTTCGTTCCCTAGATCGATGTTCGTCAGGTTTGGACCAACATGGACAAAACTTGTCTCCATTCGAAGTTTGGCAACTTTTAAACCTGAAGTTCGTCCCCTAGAGTGTTGTTCGTCATCCTAGGACAAAAATGGACCAAACTTGTGTCCATCGAGGTTTGGAAAGTTAGAAACAACAAGTTCGTTCCCTAGATCGATGTTCGTCACGTTTGGACCAACATGGACAAAACTTGTCTCCATTCGAAGTTTGGCAAGTTTTAAACCTGAAGTTCGTCCGCTAGAGCGTTGTTCGTCGTCCAAGGAAAAAAATGGACCAAATTTGTGTCCATTCGAGATTTGGAAAGTTAGAAACAACAAGTTCGTTCCCTAGATCGATGTTCGTCACGTTTGGACCAACATGGACAAAACTTGTCTCCATTCGAAGTTTGTCAAGTTTTAAACCTGAAGTTCGTCCCCTAGAGTGTTGTTCGTCATCCTCGTACAAAAATGGACCAAACTTGTGTATATTCCAGGTTTGGAAAGTTAGAAACAACAAGTTCGTTCCCTAGATCGATGTTCGTCAGGTTTGGACCAACATGGACAAAACTTGTCTCCATTCGAAGTTTGGCAACTTTTAAACCTGAAGTTCGTCCCCTAGAGTGTTGTTCGTCATCCTAGGACAAAAATGGACCAAACTTGTGTCCATTCGAGGTTTGGAAAGTTAGAAACAACAAGTTCGTTCCCTAGATCGATGTTCGTCACGTTTGGACCAACATGGACAAAATTTGTCTCCATTCGAGGTTTTCAAGTTTTAAACCTGAAGTTCGTCCCCCAGAGTGTTGTTCGTTGTCCTCGGAAGGAAATGCACCAAACTTGTGTCCATTCAAGGTTTGGAAAGTTAGAAACAACAAGTTCGTTCCCTAGATCGATGTTCGTCACGTTTGGACCAACATGGACAAAATTTGTCTCCATTCGAAGTTCGGCAAGTTTTAAACCTGAAGGTCGTCCCCTAGAGCGTTGTTAGTCGTTCTCGGAAGGAAATGCACCTAACTTGTGTCCATTCAAGGTTTGGAAAGTTAGAAACAACAAGTTCGTTCCCTAGATCGATGTTTGTCACGTTTGGACCAACATGGACAAAACTTGTCTCCATTCGAAGTTTTGCAAGTTTTAAAACTGAAGTTGGTCACCTAGAGTGTTGTTCGTCATCCTAGGAGAAAAATGGACCAAACTTGTGTCCATTCGAGGTTTGGAAAGTTAGAAACAACAAGTTCGTTCCCTTGATCGATGTTCGTCACGTTTGGACCAACATGGACAAAACTTGTCTCCATTCGATGTTTGGCAAGTTTTAAACCTGAAATTCGTCCCCTAGAGCGTTGTTTGTCATCCTCGGACAAAAATGGACCAAACTTGTGTATATTCAAGGTTTGGAAAGTTAGAAACAACAAGTTCGTTCCCTAGATTTATGTTCGCCACGTTTGGACCAACATGGACAAAACTTGTTTTCATTCGAAGTTTGGCAAGTTTTTAACCTGAAGTTCGTCCCCTAGAGCGTTGTTCATCATCCTCGGACAAAAAAGGATCAAACTTGTTCCATTCGAGGTTTCGAAAGTTAGAAACAACAAGTTCAGTCCCTAGAACGATGTTCGTCACGTTTGGACCAACATGGACAAAACTTGTCTCCATTCAAAGTTTGGCAAGTTTTAAACCTGTAGTTCGTCCCCTAGAGCATTGTTCATCATCCTTGGACAAAAATGGACCAAACTTGTTAATATTCAAGGTTTGGAAAGTTAGAAACAACAAGTTCGTTCCCTAGATTTATGTTCGTCACGTTTGGACCAACATGGACAAAACTTGTTTTCATTCGAAGTTTGGCAAGTTTTTAACCTGAAGTTCGTCCCCTAGAGCGTTGTTCGTCATCCTCGGACAAAAAAGGATCAAACTTGTTCCATTCGAGGTTTCGAAAGTTAGAAACAACAAGTTCAGTACCTAGAACGATGTTCGTCACGTTTGGACCAACATGGACAAAACTTGTCTCCATTCGAAGTTTGGCAAGTTTTAAACCTGTAGTTCGTCCCCTAGAGCATTGTTCGTCATCCTTGGACAAAAATGGACCAAACTTGTTAATATTCAAGGTTTGGAAAGTTAGAAACAACAAGTTCGTTCCCTATATCGATGTTCGTCACGTTTGGACCAACATGGACAAAACTTATCTCCATTCGAAGTTTGGCAAGTTTTCAACCTGAAGTTTGTCCCCTAGAGAGTTGTTCGCCATCCTCGGAAGAAAATGCACCAAACTTTTGTCCATTTGAGGTTTGGAAAGTTAGAAACAACAAGTTCGTTCCCTAGATCGATGTTCGTCATGTTGGGACCAACATGGACAAAACTTGTCTCCATTCGAAGTTTGGCAAGTTTTAAACTTGAAGTTCGTCCTCTAGAGAGTTGTTCGTCATCCTAGGACAAAAATGGACAAAACTTGTGTCCATTCGAGGTTTGGAATGTTCGAAACAACAATTTCGTTCCCTAGATCAATATTCGTCACGTTTTGACCAACATGGACAAAACTTGTCTCCATTCGAAGTTTGGCAAGTTTTAAACCTGAAGTTCGTCCCCTTGAGCGCTGTTCGTCATCCTAGGACAAAAATGGACCAAACTTGTGTCCATTCGAGGTTTGGAAATTTAGAAACGACAAGTTCGTTCCCTAGATCAATGTTCGTCACGTTGGGACCAACATGGACAAAACTTATCTCCATTCGAAGTTTGGGAAGTTGTAGACATGAAGTTCATCCCCTAGAGCGTTGTTCGCCATCCTCGGAAGAAAATGCACCAAGCTTGTGTCCATTCGACGTTTGGAAAGTTAGAAACAACAAGTTCGTTCCCTAGATCGATGTTCGCCACCTTTGGACCAACAATGACAAAACTTGTCTCCATTCGAAGTTTGGCAAGTTTTATACTTGAAGTTCGTCCCCTAGAGCGTTGTTCGCCATCCTCGGAAGAAAATGCACCAAACTTGTGTCCATTCGAAGTTTGGAAATTTAGAAACAACAAGTTCGTTCCCTAGATCGATGTTCGTCACGTTTGGACCAACATGGCAAAACTTGTCTCCATTCGAAGTTTGGCAAGTTTTAAACTTGAAGTTCGTCCCCTAGAGCGTTGTTCCTCATCCTAGGACAAAAATGGACCAAACTCGTGTCCATTCGAGGTTTGGAAAGTTAGAAACGACAAGTTCGTTCCTTAGATCGATGCTCGTCACGTTTGGACCAACATGGACAAAACTTGTTTGCATTCGAAGTTTGGCAAGTTTTAAACCTGAAGTTCGGCCCCTAGAGCGTTGTTCGTCATCCTAGGACAAAAATGGACAAAACTTGTGTCCATTCGAGGTTTGGAAAGTTAGAAACAACAAGTTCGTTCCCTAGATCAATGTTCGTCACGTTTGGACCGACATGTACAAAATTTATCTCCATTCGAAGGTTGCCAAGTTTTAAACTTGAAGTTCGTCCCCTAGAGCGTTGTTCGCCATCCTCGGAAGAAAATGCACCAAACTTGTGTCCATTCGAGGGTTGGAAAGTTACAAACAACAAGTTCGTTCCCTAGATCGATGTTCGTCACGTTTGGACCAACATGGACAAAACTTGTCTCCATTCAAAGTTTGGCAAGTTTTAAACCTGAAGTTCGTCCCCTAGAGCGTTGTTCGTCATCCTAGGACCAAAATGGACCAAACTCATGTCCATTCGAGGTTTGGAAAGTTAGAAACAGCAAGTTTTTTCCCTAGATCGATGTTCGTCACGTTTGGGCCAACATGGACAAAACTTATGTCCATTCGAAGTTTGGCAAGTTTTAAACCTAAAGTTCGGCCCCTAGAGCGTTGTTCGTCATCCTAGGACAAAAATGGACCAAACTTGTGTCCATTCGAGGTTTGGAAAGTTAGAAACAACAAGTTCGTTCCCTAGATCGATGTTCGTCACGTTTGGACCAACATGGACAAAACTTATCTCCATTAGAAGTTTGGCAAGTTTTATACCTGAAGTTCGGCCCCTAGAGCGTTGTTCGTCATCCTAGGACAAAAATGGACCAAACTTGTGTCCATTCGAGGTTTGGAAAGTTAGAAACAACAAGTTCGTTCCCTAAATCAATGTTCATCACCTTTGGACCAACATGGACAAAACTTATCTCCATTCAAAGTTTGGCAAGTTTTAAACCTGAAGTTCGGCCCCTAGAGCGTTGTTCGTTATCCTAGGACAAAAATGGACCAAACTTGTGTCCATTCGAGGTTTGGAAAGTTAGAAACAACAAGTTCGTTCCCTAGATCAATGTTCGTCACCTTTGGACCAACATGGACAAAACTTATCTCCATTCGAAGTTTGGCAAGTTTTAAACCTGAAGTTCGTCCCCTAGAGCATTGTTCGCCATCCTCGGAAGAAAATGCACCAAACTTGTGTCCATTCGAGGTTTGGAAAGTTAGAAACAAGAAGTTCGTTCCCTAGATAGATGTTCGTCACGTTTGGACCAACGTGGACAAAACTTGTCTCCATTCGAAGTTTGGCAAGTTTGAAACGTGAAGTTTGGCTCCTAGAGCGTTGTTCGTCATCCTAGGACAAAAATGGACCAAACTTGTGTCCATTCGAGGTTTGGAAAGTTAGAAACAAAAAGTTCGTTCCCTAGTTCATTGTTCGTCACGTTTTGACCAACATGGACAAAACTTATCTCCATTCGAAGTTTGGCAAGTTTTCAACCTGAAAATCGTCCCCTAGAGCGTTGTTCGTCATCCTCGGACAAAAATGGACCAAACTTTTGTCTATATGAGGTTTGGAAAGTTAGAAACAACAAGTTCGTTCCCTAGATCGATGTTCGTCACGTTTGGACCAACATGAACAAAACTTGTCTCCATTCGATGTTTGGCAAGTTTTGAACCTAAAGTTCGTCTCCTAGAGCGTTGTTCCTCATCCTCGGACAAAAATGGACCAAACTTGTGTCCATTCGAGGTTTGGAAAGTTAGAAACAACAAGTTCGTTCCCTCGATCGATGTTCGTCACATTTAGACCAACATGGACAAAACTTGTCTCAATTCGAAGTTTGGCAAGTTTTAAACCTGAAGTTCGTCTTCTAGAGCGTTGTTCCTCATCCTCGGACAAAAATGGACCAAACTTGTGTCGATTCGAGGTTTGGAAAATTAGAAACAACAAGTTGTTTCCCTAGATCGATGTTCGTCACTGTTTGACCAACAAAGACAAAACTTGTCTCCGTTCGAAGTTTGGGAAGTTTTAAATCTGAAGTTCATGCCCTAGAGCGTTGTTCGTCATCCTCGGACAAAAATGGACCAAACTTATTTCCATATGAGTTTTGGAAAGTTAGAAACAACAAGTTCGATCCGTAGATCGATGTTCGTCACGTTTGGACCAACATGGACAAAACTTGTCTCCATTCGTAGTTTTCCAAGTTTTCAACTTGAAGTTCGTCCCCTAGAGCGTTGTTCATCATCCTCGGACGAAAATGGACCAAACTTGTGTCCATTCGAGGTTTGGAAAGTTAGAAACCACAAGTTCGTTCCCTAGATCGATGTTCGTCACGTGTTGACCAACAAGGACAAAACTTGTCTCCATTCGAAGTTTGGCAAGCTTTAAACCTGAAGTTCGTCTCCTACAGCGTTGTTCCTCATCTTTGGACAAAAATGGACCAAACTTGTGTCCATTCGACGTTTGGAAAGTTAGAAACTAGAAGTTCGATGTGTAGATCGATGTTCGTCACGTTTGGACCAACATGGACAAAACTTGTCTCCATTCGAAGTTTGGCAAGTTTTAAACCTGAAGTTTGCCTCCTAGAGCGTTGTTCCTCATCCTCGGACAAAAATGGACCAAACTTGTGTCCATTCGAGGTTTGTAAAGTTAGAAACAACAAGATCTTTCCCTAGATCGATGTTCGTCACGTTTGGACCAACATGGAAAAAACTTGTCTCCATTCGAAGTTTGGCAACTTTTAAACCTGAAGTTCGTCCCCTAGAGCGTTGTTCGTCATCCTCGGACAGAAATGGAAGAAACTTGTGTCCATATTAGTTTTCGAAAGTTAGAAACAACAAGTTCGATCCGTAGATCGATGTTCGTCACGTTTGGACCAACATGGACAAAACTTGTCTCCATTCAAAGTTTCGCAAGTTTTCAACCTTAAGTTCATCCCCTAGAGCGTTGTTCGTCATCCTCGGACAAAAATGGACCAAACTTGTGTCCATTCGAGGTTTGGAAAGTTAGAAACAACAAGTTCTTTCCCTAGATCGATGTTCGTCACGTTTGGACCAACATTGACAAAACTTGTCTCCATTCGAAGTTTGGCAAGTTTTAAACTTGAAGTTCCTCCCCTAGAGCGTTGTTCGTCATCCTCGGACAAAAATGGACCAAACTAGTGTCCATATGAGTTTTGGAAAGTTAGAAACAACAAGTTCGATCCGTAGATCGTTGTTCGTCACATTTGGACCAACATGATACACAAGTAACCAATCAAATCGTTGTGTTTGTTAACTAAAAACTAAAAACAACAAATAAAAGTACTCAGTTTCAAAAAATTCACAAACAATTAGTCCCAGACAACAACGCCAAAAACTTGTTGTGCAAAAACTCAATACGCAAGCATACAAAATCGTAGGTAGTAGTTGGTGGACAAGGTCGATCTCACGAGGGCTAAAGTAAGCAAATTTTATAAAATTAAGGCTCACTAGAATCTAATGCTAAAGCAAGGGAGGTAAACAAACTCAAGGAAAAATTATGCAACAAACGACTCAAAATAAAGTAAGCAATAATAACAACTTAACACTAGAATTAAAGACTCCAAACGGCAACTTAAACGAAACTACGAATGATAAAAAGAAGTGAGTCAGGATTTATCAACTCCTAACTTAGATTCGGTTTTAGCCCAGTTTGCTACAGCAAAGTCATAGCAAAGTTATAGCAGAAAATGAAAATGACTAATTTGTGCTCGAAACTTCTTCCAAAATTACGAGCTACGGTTTATAAACTAAGTTCAACATACTCCTATGAAAACCCAGCCTTATAAACACAATTAAGCCCATATTTCACTTGTTTTACAAGCTAAGAATATATGTCTATACTTTTAAATTCATTATCAAAATAATAATGAATGAACTTGCATCATTTGTGCCTTTCCACTAGTTTTCAATCCTTCCGGTATGAAAAACTGGATAGAATCCTACCTAAGGTGATCGATCTTAAGCAAGAAAGAGAGATGAATAAACACCCACAAATGAAATGCTCAACACTTGCAATAGTTATGACAAAAGGGCTTCCACAAAATGTTAGGGTTCCACAAAATGTTAGGGTTCCACAAATCCCAACTCTAAAGAAATTAGTTCATGCTGAAATGAAAACATAGATACAGAAAATCAAAGCTACAATAATCCATAGAACAATTAGAACAAACCAATCTAACAAAAACTACAATCTAGAGTGAAATCTAAGAAGAGATAGAGCTAAAAACAGAAGGAAGAAAAGTTTTTAGATAGGAATGCTGCAGCAAAGTTGTTCCACTTTGAAAGTCTTCCTCTCACAAACTCCTATGCAAGCTTTCTTCTCTTTGCTCCAGAAACCGACTTCTCCTCCCCTTTTCTCACCTCCCCTTGCTTCTCTTTCAATTTTCTCTTTATACAAAGGACTAGGTGGCACATTTAAGGGCTGATTTGTCCATTTTAAACTAGGTGGCGCTGAGTCATATGCCAAATTTACACAACTTTTTTAGCTCACAATGCTACAGCTTTGAACAGTAACCCCATAACAAAATGCTATCCTCAACATTCTGTTTTCCACCTTCAAATGAAAAACAAAGGATAAAAGAACCCTTATTGAGAACACTATAATATGGGCAAAAACTAGTAAAATAAGGGCATATGAAGCTGAAAACAACCATAATTTAACTTCTAAGATAATACCGAACAAATAACACAAAACATGGAAAAATAATGTAAATCACTCCTAATTTGTCCCATAAAAAGCAATGAAGAGCGCTAAAATAATCCTATTTCATAGGATTATCTTCCTTCCACTTCATTTTCTTTCCTTGGAGTGGGTAAACCTTGAATCTTTGTCATTTGCTCTTTTAGCTCTTCTATGTCTTGTCGAACTGTTGGTAGTTGGTCATTAACTTGATCGCCCAAGATCTTTGCTTTCCTTCTAATCATATAATGATGGTGGAGTGAAGATCCTTGAGCTATTTTGCAAAAAATTGACTCTTCTAATCTTTTTAAATATAGAGAAGGGTTAAATTAGGCCCAGTTTCTTACTACTAGCATGAAGTGTATGCATGCAAGGTTTTAAAACCTAAGGTTTATGTCAAATGACAATGCAGCCTTTACAAAGGCATAATGTGAATGTTTAATGAGATGCTAAAGACAGTGACTAATGACTAAAAGCCTAATGATATTGCAACGATTGAATGGATGCTTTTAAACCTAGGATAATGTATGATAATGACATGACTCTGAATGTTAGGACATGTACATGAAAATAAGAGGATATATGGATGAGAGAATGAAACAAATAATAAAAAGACAAAAAAAAACAAACATAAGAAGATCACAAAAATAGAGCAAAATAATTATAGAAGGCCCACAAACTCTAAACAAGTGTTGTTAATTCTACGGTCCCAAATGATAAAGGCCCTCAAATTGGTCACAAGTCATATATATGACGGAATGACCAAGTTCAATGAGGATTTTTTGTGTGCCTGCACGAAAGTATATGTTTCTCGAAGGTCTACACAAATTTGTCCTCAATTTTAATCCTATTAGGAAAAGCCTGGTAGGAGGTTTGTGAGGCTGTGTGAAACAAAACAATAAAATAACCCAAGCTATTCATACAATAAGAACAATAAACAAATAAATAAATAAAAACAAAACAAATTAAGAATAAGACTGGCCAAACATTTGAGGTGGAACCTCATATCCCCAATGGAGTCACCAAGATATCGCCACGTATTTGCGACGTGGAGCGGTCAACATCCTCAAAAAGGGAGGTTTTAAAACAAGTTGCCACCAATCTTTTTCATGGTGTGATTGGCCACCAAAATAAAATAAAACAAACTTTTTTAAAAAAATAAGATTAAAAAGGTATGCAAAAACCAGACTTGGGCTTAGGAGTTGTTTGTGTATGGGAAAAATGGTAGCACCCCACAACTCCCATTAAAAATGGTGGCCAAATTTATCTTGGAATGAAAAAGGTCTTAGAAAAAACAAGCTTATTTAGGAAAAAAGAGATTTTAAAATAATGTCTTATTTTACCCCCTTTGCTCCAATATTTAAAGTAATGATCTCATAAAATAAGTGAAAAAAATCTATTATTTGGCTATGTTGAAATTATTTCCAAGGTACAACTCAATTATCCTTATAAACATAGGGATTGGGTACTTATATAATCATTTTCTTTTGGTACCTAAATATGAGAAATGGTATCATCATAGTGGATGACTAGTGACTTTGGTAGAGATGACACCTCTCTTGGAACCTTTTCAAAAGAGAACGCATGAGTAATCATGTCAACATCCATCTCTGTCATAGTTGTCTGACTTACAATCAATAACTTTGAATCCATTAGCTTTTGCACCTGTTGCTTAAAATCATCACAATCTTATATGGAATGCCCAATCACTCCAACATGGAATAAACATCTCTTCTCATTACCACATCCCAACTCATCTATGCTACTGTTCTCAATTCCTACTAAGAGATAGCTAACATCATGGAGAACTTGAAAGAGAGTCGCCATAGGCATACTTAAATCATGAACTTTGTCTTTGTAGCATTTTGCAAGTACCTCAATTGCATTCATAGTAGGATTTTCTTGATTTAGGAGAGGATTTTTATCGATATCATGCTATTCCCTTGTTGTCCTGAATTTCAACAATCTAGCTTTGACTAAGTTTTGCACCTTAGTCTTCAATAGATAACAATTCACCGTGGAGTGCCCAATTGCCCGTTTATGATATTCACATCGTGCATTTGGATCATATCATTTAGGATATGGGGGTTGCAATAGTTTTTGAGGCACAATGGCAACTTTATGATCTTTTAGCAATTGAGGTAAGAGCTCGGTGTATGTCATAGGAATGGGGCCAAAACGTGTGGGTTTCCAATTACTCTTGGTACCTCACTGATCTGACTGATTTGGTTGACTTTATCGTCCATGTTGAGGATTATGAGTGTAACTTGTTTGTCCAAGAATTGGTGAAGATATATGGGTCACAACCTGCACTTAGCTAACCTCATGGACTTCTCCTTCCTTTTTCTTTGCAGTCATCATCTTTCTTGTGCTCACCTTAGATTCTGCATCTGTGATCCTCCCATTCTTAACTGCATAGTCTATCCTTTCGTTGATTGCTATGATGTCAAAAAACTTTATTGAAGCACTTCCAATCATCCTATCATAATACGACGCTTGCAGGGTATTGATAAACATCATTGACATTTCTCTATCATTTAAAGGGGATTGCACCTGAGTAGCTATTTCTTTCCATATGAACGTACGTTTTGAAGTCTCAACACCTTTCTTTTCCATGCGCTAAAGATCTAAACGATCAGGTTCCATGTCAATGTTGTACTTAAACTATATCAAGAATGCATCTGCCAAATCTTTCCACTTGTGCACTTGAGAGCTATCTAAGTGCATATGCTAATGAGACGTCGGGCCAGTAAGGTTGTCTTGAAAACAGATGATCAACAACTTATCATTCTGGCATGGGCTGGCATCTTTCTACAGTACAAAACGAGATGACTATTTGGGCACGTGGTCTCATTATACTTTTCAAATTTTGGTGTCTTGAACTTGGGGGTTGTAATAACATCTGAGATCAAACAAAGTTGTGTTGTGTCAATTTCTTCGTAAACATTAGCACATTCTATCGCACGAAACATTTCTTCTAGGAATTCTAATATTTCTTTACTGCTAACATCCTCATTGGTTTTCTTAAGGGCCTCCACGTTTGGAGTGGATACCGGGTCATTCGCATTGCTGGTTTGCTGAGAGACTCAATTAGGATCTTGTGCACGACACGACGCTAGGTACGTCACTCCCCCTAAATTATATTTTGAAAGCATATGAGGTATAAACCTTACAGGTTAAAAGGGAGTGTCATCCAACACTTGGTTTTGACCCATTTTAGCGTATAATGACATTCATGGCACAGACTTTTCCTTTCTTGCAGTTAGGATCTTCATAATCTTTTCCATTTGCTCTTTCAACTCTTCCACATCTTACCGAACTGCTTGTACTTGGTTGCACCCCTGATCGTCCATGAACTTAGCTTTTCTTCTCGTCCAATACAGATGATGGGGAGATGAACTTCGAGCTATTTTGCAAACTTTGAACCTTTGTCTATGTTCTATACTTTCAACAGGGGTTCAAGAAGATGGGAAGGTCAAAGTTTTTTCTACACTATTAGCCTTTTCTCAAGTCGAAGGTTGCTCATTTCTTTTCCTTCAATTGTGACAACGAGTTGAGCAAAGGACGTCCAAGCTTGTTGTATGAGGTGCGGATCCTTGGGACAAAATTCCTACCACATGCAACCTCTAGAAGAAAACTAGGGTTTTTCCTTGCCCCCCCCCCCCCCCCCCCCCCCCCCCCCCCCCAATTTTTTTTTGTATAAACTCACTGTATGGAATGTAGGGAATAACTCTCTCTATAACTTTCTTTGTGTTTGAAAATGTGTAGTTGGTTGGAATTGTGAATTGTTGAGGATGAGGGGTATAAAAGTCCCAAATCACTTCTATATTTTGTGACCCTTGTATTGGTTAGCATTTGCAATTTGAAACCAAGCCAAAATTGGCTTGTGCCTGAAAAGGGGAAAGAAGATTAAAAAATGTACTCTCTTAAACTTTTATTATTATTATTTTTTTGTTCCCACAACTTTGGTTCTCCAACTTAATAGAGGAAAGAAGAATAAAGAACATAAATAAAGGCACAAAAGTAAGCCAAGTTTGGAACAAAAACATCAATGTGGAGATAACCAATCATAAGCAAAATTAACTACCAATATAAAAAATGCATAGATATTATTAATTTAGCAATCAAATTTATGAAAACGAGCTGGACAAAAATAGGTGGCTACAAGTGTGATGACGACAACCTATGATGTGTTCTGAATAGTAATTTTTTTGCAATGTTTTTGTGAAATATGAAACCATGTATGGAATCTGAGTAAATTAAAATTTTTTTCTTGGATTTTCTTGCAAGTTTTGTGCACTTAGTCTATCTGTAAACCCGGGATCTCTCCTAGTAATTTCTTTAAAAAAAAAATAATAAGTAAATAAAAAAAAATGTTTAAAACAAAAGAAAAAAAAATAATAATAATAAAAGGGAAAATGGAATGAGAATTATATATATATAAAAGAAAAGAGGAGTGGAGAAGTTGGAGTTTTAAAAAAAAAAAGAAAAGAAAAAGAGAGGAAAAGGGATCCCACCACCGCCAACCTCATTCCCCTTTTAAACCCAATCTAAAATCCTTATTCAGGCTGTCATTATTCATCAAGAGCAGCAGAGTCTTCGTGGGAGGGTCTGAAAAGAAGAAGAAGGAGATTTTGAAGGTGTAATTGAAGAAGAAAAGGAGGGAAGATCAATCCAAGTTGCATGGAAGATTTCGTGTTCAACCCTGACTACCTCTGATATTTGGAACGTTTTGAGCTCCACAAGAGGTATTAAGAGGTGAGATTTGATTTCCTTAAAAGTTAACTCATTTTAGAACAATTTTCGTGAAGGAAGCTTAAGCAAAATCTGAAGTTATGTTATGGGTTTTTGAAAGGGAAGTCAGAGGAGTGTTTTTACTGTCAAATCCGGGGAACCTCTGGTTTTTGGGATGTACTGATCTGTAGACTTCGAATTAGAAGCTGTATTAGGTATGGATGGAAATCTGATTTAATTTCCTATAACTTTAATGAAGAAGTCGTGGTTAGAATTTGTTTGGAAATTGCTTTAAATTCCAGGTTAGTTTCGGGTTGCAGCAGGAAAACAGTTCTGGTTTAGCAGAAACGTGTTTGGGGGAAAATGACTTTCACGGTAGTTACAGACACATCCTTTAGGAATTTCGATTTCACTCCTTCAGATAAGTTTTAGAGGGTTCAAAAAGGAAGAGTTTGGTATAAAGAACATCATTATTGAGCAAGTAATGGAAAAGTTATAGGGGTGTGAGTTTAGGGTATAAAATCTGTAAAGTGCAGGAATTAGATGGGAGGGTTTTTGCAATCCTAAACCTTAAATTCATGAGGCCAAGATTCTAATGCTTGGTTTTGTTTATTTGGCAGGCCAAGAAGGAATAGGACAAATTTACGGACCGAGAATCTAATATTAACGCTGTGAGTGACAAAATGAATTCTGAAAATAAATTCTATGCTTGAACTTGTGTTCATGAAAAGAAAAGACTTCCTAAGAATGATGTAGCTTAAAGATTTATGGTCTCTTGAGCACGTGTTCATAAGCATATATGGTTTCCTAAAAATGATTTAAATTGTTCGTTGTGAGCATATGTTTACTGGTTTTTCTGAAACTAGAAGAAATACCTTAATTTCAAGTCTACATGTGTTAGCAAGAACTGTTAAAGGTTTTCATGTGTTTCTCTGAGACCTGAATGAGTTAATGGTTGAGATACTGAGCCCGAGGTTGTATAGTACCGTGTGCACACAGGTCATTTTCTATTGTCGACGTTGAGTGTACTCCGTGACAACAATGCTGTCGTGAGTGCTGGGCGAGCCCCACTACGACAAAGACGATGGGAGTGCTGGGCGGGCCCCACTACATCGTAGAATGAACATTGACTGTACTGGGCGAGTCTTACACAACTAGTTTGTCATATGTTTAAAATGGTTAATATTTTTGACACACTTGCTGGACTTCTGTAAAAGTTATTGATGTTATATATTATGATTTACGAGTTAATAGTTTTAAACCCAGTCACTCACTGAGCTTCCCAGCTCATTCTTTCAATGTTTTCCAACTTTTCAGGTAGAGATCGAGCTCCCGGTGCCTGAGATCCTGCCACAGCCTGCTAGAAGCTCTACGAGTCTGATATTTTTGTATGTGGATGGTGTAGTATAGCAAGTCTGCTCGTAATGTACATAACTTTGTAGGGATGTGTAATTAGGTGCGTGAACGAAGCTAGGGGTCTTGGTTATGTAAATCTTGGTTCGTAATATATTGAGTTGTAGTACCCCTAGCCGTGTCGGTTGTTCCACAGGGGTCTTTACCAGAACCGCCCTATATGTATACTTGGTAACGTTTACCAAGATTCCGCTGTGTTGTGTTTGAGTAACTTATACTTCAAGTATAGTATGTTTATCAGGTACAACAGGGTCACAGGTATCGTTAGGGAGGAAACGATGTCTGTTGGCTTCACGCCTTCCTCCGGGCTAAGATAACAGGTGTTTCGGGAGGGGGTGTGACACTATCTATTGTTATTTTTGAAGGCGTAGAATGGTTTTATTTGTCTAGATGTTTTTTATTACTTCGATAGGCTTAAAGGCTAATTTGGAAGTTAAATTGCATGATAGTTGATAAAGCTGAACTTAGGAGTTTGATTGTTTTTGCTTGCATAAAATTAAAATAAATTGTGAAAAGAAAAGAAAGGAAATAAGAAATGTAGAATAACATAGCTTGTTTGTTAAAACGATCAAGAGTAAAAAGAGTTACCTCTATTGTGATTAGTTGGGCCATTCATTGAGTGAGTGCTCTATGTAAGATCCCTGTTGCAGTTGTGAGAAAGCTAGTGCCCTTAGTTAAAGAAAAGAATGCAAGTTTGGGGGATGCCTGTAGGTTTTTTCAGGCACCTAGTGAGATATTACTCTATTGTGTGTGGGGAGGCTAGATAATTGGTACGTCTGGCCAATGTAGGGGAAGATGAATGGAGGACTCCATAAACCAACTATGGGCTTGTAAAGACTACTATAGGAGGGCTATGCTCACACACATGTAGGAAATGAAAAGCTTAAGTTTAAGTTGTTGATGAATTAACGTGTTTGAGTATTTTCGTTAAATGTGATTATTTGTTATTTAGAACATTGAGGTTTGAGTTATTCATTTCCAATTGTTAATTCATGTATGGATCTTTTTTTAGATTTACTTGGGACTAGCTAAGGTTTAAATTTGGGGGCATCTGATAGCACTCATTTAGTGCTATCTTATTCCTTATATTTATGCTAGTTTTGTTATGAATTTGTGAGCTTTTATGCCTATTTTTGCTTATTTTTTAGAAACTGAGCTCAAGAAGAAAAACCTATTCGAGGATATTTTTGTAATTTTGGGCCTCATTTGAACCATCTTAAAGATCCAAGAAGAGAAGAAGTGAAATTTTGGCAAAAGAACCCAAGAGGAGAGCGTCCAGACACTGAAAATAGCGTCAAGATGCCATATTTGGAGTGCCAAACTCAAGAGCAAGCATCAAGACCGTGTCTTTAAAAAGGTGAGTGACTTTAAGTTCTATCTGAAGCATTGAGACGTAGCCTTTAGTGTCTCGACGTTGTCCACAATGCCTCGACACTGCATCGATAGAAAATATAAGTTCATCATTTTCTCTTTGTAAAAGAAAAGGCCAATCCGTGGGAAACAACTCTAGTCTCTATTCCATACTAACCTCGAGGGCTTTTGGGAGTATTTGTGAGTCGAATTAAGCAAAATTGAAATTCGAAGCTAGAGGACAAAGGAAATCACGATGGGAATGTGGGATCGACCACCGTTTGATTCTTTTTTCCTCTTTCCATTGATATTAGTTACTGTAGTGGCTGTAAATTAGGGAGTTAGGGATTTAATTGAATGATTTTGAGTAGCTTTGTTCCTATCAATTGGGATTTTGTATTCATTGGATTCATTGCTTAATTGTTGGATATTTTTGAGTAATTGCTTAGTTAATGGATGGTTATTGCTATTTGGCTTTTGAGTTCATTTATGCATTGATCGTTTAATGGTTTTAATTTCTCTGACTAAGGAATTAATTGTTATGATGATTTAAGTTTAGCACTCGATGGAGGGAACTTAAATTACATCATGAATGCATAACTGATAATTACTTTGACACGACAATGATAAGGGCGATTATCAGAGGTCCATAATGAAGAATCTTAATGCCTTGTATTAATTAACTAAGGTTACAGACACGTAGGTTAGCTAGTTAGTGCTTGAGACCTATCATGCAAAATACATGGAGCTACGACTCTACTATGCAAACATGAGCGAATCCTATTGCTAATAAGATTAGCATACATAAACACATTCGACACAAATAGGTTGTTAGGCTATTCTACGAACATGCCCATACATTTAAGGGAAAATTAAGAGATAATAACATGTTGAAATTGATAAGGAAATTAACTACAAAATCTCACAAAAATACATTGTTACCGTTATTATACCTGAATCAGAGTCAAAAGTCTAGCTGACCATCAAAACGGTGAAGCCCGACACCAAGGATTGATCAAAAACTCTTAAACTATCCTAAAACTACTGAAAACAAAGAGAAATGGACTAAAATGATCTCATAGCAACAAAAAATCACGAGACAAATGGCTTAAGTTGGAAAAGTTTGCTTTTATAGAAATCAAAGTAGCGTCAAGACACTACATGCAGCATCTCGATGCTACCAACATTCCGTAGCATCGAGCCAGGCTTGTGCACGCATAATTGCGACAGTGTCTAGACGTTGGACACTATCCTATTTGGAGGCAAGTCTTTGCAGCGTCTTGAAGCTCTTAGCGGTTTGAGACGTTCTCATCAGGGGTCTTTTTGTCATTTCACTTCTTTACGTTTGATTGCTCAAATAGCCTCCAAATTCAACCAAATTAACGCCATTTGGATGCAAACACTCCATAATACACCTTATGCTCAATTTCCTACAAAAACACCAATTAAGAACATAAAAACGAATGAACTAACATGAATTAAGCGGGATAAAATTGGACTTTTCTAATCCTATCGCATGATATCAAATAACCTCAAACTTAAGTTTTTGCGAATCCTTGAGCAAAATAAAAGAAAACTACTCAATGAATCCAACACTGCATTCTAATGACTTGAGCCTTAATGTTCCAAGCAAACAATTATTCACAATAGAAGGAAGTACATAATCAGAACCATTCGTCTAGCAATAAAAGTTTAATCCTCTTATTCATTGTGTGCATTTGTGAAGCTTTTCCTATTTTAGTCTTTATGAGCCCAAAATAGTTTTATGCGACCTTTAACTCGAGTTCCCCCTACTCTGGCCCTAAGTTCTAATTATCAAGCTTCCCTACAATCAATAATGTAATATCCCACTAGGGTGACAAAACATAGGGTAAAACTCATCCAAAAATGATATTTTCTATATTTTGATGGACACTAGCTTCACACATCTAATGTAGGAGCCTATACCCTTGACACTTTTACTTGCAGAGTAAAACTGTTAAACGAATATTCATAAATTAGAAAATATTTTTCAGTTATTTTTTAAAGTAAAAGGTTATTAAATTCTTCTTCTTAAAAAATATCATAGAGTAATTTCTCATTAAACATTTCTTTAACTATTAACGAAAAAGGCTTACAATTAAAACACTTATTTTTATGCCAGGGAGAAAATTGTGGTTTAACAATACTCAAAAAGTTATTTTTTATTTTAAAAATAAAGTTAGGAAAAGAAGTTAAGATGAAGTTTAATATAATATATTTGTGACATAGGAATCAATTGCTAAAAGTGGATATGGAAAATGATAAAGGATAAGTAGCAATTTTGTAAAAGGGCACCCAATATTTATTTTAAAACTCTTTAAATATAAAAACTAAAAGGGAAAAACGTTACTATGAAGAAAAAAAGTTAGAAATTAGCAGTTATATTTCATAACACCTTAAAAATATTTTTAACAACCCTAAACAGTATTTTAAAAGTCTGTACCATGGATTCCTTTGCTACCAATATAAATCTCTCAATTTCTCTCCCTTTAGAACTTACACTACAAAGTAACAAATTTAAAACATCAATAAATATTGAAACACGTAAATTAAAGCTCATAGCTTATTGGATATGAGGCTACCTACCTTCTTTGGGGATTAAATATAAATATGCATATATACTTTTGTTGATATAATGAAAATCAAAACAAAAGAATATATATATGGAGATTAAATCTAATCTTTAGGGTCAAAACAATAGAATATATATATTGAAGTTATCTACTATGTCATGAACACCTCATTAGTGCTCGCATTAATTGAGTAGGTTCACATATCCGATTGTGTTATACCAAATTTCACATATTAGAGTCTACAACATCGATGTCTATAGTTCAAGCACAACTATGAACTCCTTGATATTCAAGAGCAATTCGTTCTTATAAAGTATCTTCAAATTATCTATCAGAGGTATTATAATGAGTTCTCTATTACCACTTGGTGCTCCAGTAGTAATTAAGGATATAAATAATCGACATGTTCAAGATATTGGAAAGTTTGCAGTTATCGAGTATAACGACAAGTATAAGAAAAATATGACGTTTAAGTATGTACTAAAGGGTCTGAAACAAATCATTAGTGGAACAATATTTTTACTTGTTATGGTGGCTGAAACAAAGGACAAAATTAATTAAACATATGAGATTGAGGTGTTCAAGAATTTAAAGGAGGATACCTTGACTCTCAATTCTTGAAAAAATGTCCTCCCGTACAACTACAAATACTAGACTACTATCTCTATTTGACAATATGTCTATGTTGTAGTATTGCCTTTTATCTATGAATATTGGTACGACCACAATAAAATAATACTACTTATCTATTTGTAGTTTTGTGTCAATCCACAACATTTCTTTTCTCTTCCTCTCTTTTTTAACCTCAATTAACACATAATTTATAAGTAATTAGGTTGCTCTCTTTGTTATAGTTATTATCACTTATGGGAACATGACCATTATTCGTAGAGTGGCTTAGAATAATTCTTTAGTATTTAATCTACCAAACCCTTTGTTGCACAAAAATTTGTCTTACTGCAATTGTATGGGTCAAGTTTTAGTATAGTGATTGAGTATTAGAGTATCATCCACAAGATTGGTCTTCTAGTTTACATTAGTACCATATATAGTATCACTCAATTTTATTTAGAGAATGAAATTGAATGATAGAATCAAAAGTAAAATAAAGCAACGACCTAAAATAAAGATTTAGACAAATAAATAGAGAAAATATCACAAGGAATTAATTTAGCATATTAGACCAAAAGTTCAACTAATTAAATACTCTATATTGACAATGCAAATATTTCCTTAGTCAAGAAGTCTTATTTCATAAAAGACTATTACGAGGGGAAGTAATTCCCATACAATATTATAAAACCATCTCTATTTAGTTTTCAATAACATACATGGCATTAAGACCCTATTTTTTAACAATGTAAAGGAGCCCTAATCATTGACAAGTCAGAACTACCCTTAGTCAAGCAATTAAGTTCTAGTCTAAACCATTTCATTTTCAAGTGTGAATCTAAATCAATAAAACCATTAATCCGTGATCAAGAGATTAAAAGCATTAAGCACATAAAAACATGAATGGAATTTAGAGACTCATGTTCACTAATACAAAATCTAAATTCCTAAAAAACTCCATAATGAAAACTATGAGATGAAGGGAAAAAGATATTAAACTATCGTGGCACGTCGATCTCTTGTCCCTGTTACGATATTCTCGAACTCGAATAGTGTTTTACAACTCTCAAAATAACGTAGGAATCGAATTCAGGTTGAACTTGAAGGGAATAATAGAATTAAATCCACAGCATAAGCGTTGGAATCGACTTTGATTTTATTTTAAAATTAAACAAAAAAATATTTTAGTCTAAGTAAAACATACCTTTTAGATAAATATGGATATATTTCTAGCGGATCTTTATCTCCTCCATAAAATTTTTCTGGCTATAACTTGAACACAGGACCAAGGCTTGTGGGAGTCTTTTGAAAGAAAATCCATAAGAGATTGGATAGGAAGAGGTTTAGAGAGAATTTTCTAATTCTCTATTCAATAGATATGTGCAATGTCTAATGGCTCAACCATGGGGTCCTATTTATAGAGACCAAGGGAAAATATTTACTATAATTAAAATATTATATTTTAATATCTAATATATTAAAATATATCTTATATTTATTTGAATCTCATTCAAATCTCCTACGATATTTATTATTTGAATCTTATTCAAATTATATAAATATATTTTATTTAATGTATCTAATATACATTAATTATTTTAATATTTAATGTATCAAATACAATAAATATATTTTCCTCTTATATATTTAATATATCTAATATATTAAATATTAATTTGAACATTTAAAAATTTTCTTTCAACTAAATTAATCTTTTAGTGTTATTATGAGCTAGCAAGGGGACCTTATGGACCTACAGATTATAAGCTCCAATGATAAAATAATCAATTAATTAAACTCTTTAATTAATTAATTTTCATTCATTAACTATAGGTCACTTCACTATAGACCTAGAGTTCTACTCTTATGCACTGTAGGACAAGTTGTGCCCATAGATATAATCATTACATGCAAGTCGATTCTTCATGAGTTGTTCGTAGTTACAGCTGGGTCAAAAGTCCGTTTTACCTCTATAAGTACATATTGCACCTTAAGTGCCATTGATCCTGTAATGAATAATCTGTTTATAATCTAATTATAAACTAAGTCCCTTTCGGGATAGTGAGAGGGTGGGGCCCCATTGTTCAAGTCCTGAAATCAGCACTTAAGAGAACTACTCATCTACTTACCCTATATGGGAATGTGTGAATTCCATCTTATGAGATTATATTCCCAGCTCCCTATTTGGTCAAGTTCCCAAAATGGTAGGCATATTAAATTGGCTACAAAAGCCACTTTCAGCCATGAAAATCAAAGGACAAGCCCTCACAGGCAGGAGTTCATAACTCACTCAGGATTAAGATGGAGTCGCATATGATCATCCTGATGAAATATTAATCTTCTCAATTAACGCATTTATAAAGAGACATTAAATATTTTGTGGTCCAGTCTTACACAAACTCGTTGTATAAGATACCCCCACTCACATGTCTCCACATGAACGATTTGGGTCAAATCATTTGTAACTATTACAAAGTGGGTCGTATCAATAGTGTTACCAGGATAAGACACCCAACCTTATTCATATATTATGACCCTTTAGGTTATTTCTTGAATATGATCCTCCCGCATGTCAACCACATACTGTTCAAGATTACACTAATAACCTTAGATTTTTCATATAATGGATAATATTATATTGTAAATAAAATAATCAAAATTATTATTAATTATCACTAATTAGGAGGCTTTACGCCATAAATCCCAACAATCTGCCACTTGCACTAAAACTGACGAGACATGTATCTTAGGGCATACTATATACCCAACATGCTCTCCCACTTGCCCTAGCAAATATGAGACATGTCTCGTAATCCTAGACATTCTAGGTGACCCTCAAACACTTTAGCCTAGAGAGTCTCTTTATACAGATCCAAAGGACTGCAACTAAAAGTCATTTTGGTCACTACCATGATGTTCTCTCTCTTTCTAGATATGATTCCCTATGCATTGGTGTTTTATAATTTCCTTAATACTAGTCTTTGCACCACTATTATCATAATAAAGATGATAGGCTAAATTATATCTGAAACACCTTTCAGATGTTCAAGGAACTATTTGAGTCGTACAAGTCATTTTGTTGCTTCAAAGAAAAAAAAATAAAAAATTTACTTGTATACCATACTCCACCACTTAGGATAAATTTTATCTTTACATAGATTTCCTAAATATTTGTAAGAACCGGTGAATCTTGTAATGATCAAATTCTTAACTCCTTACAAAAAAAATTATCATTATCCATAAATAATTTGATAAAGTTTTTAATTTTCTACTCAATGGTCATACCATTCGTTTAACTGATATATGCTAACCAATTGTATATTAAATATTCAATCTCATTTATGCATATCATATACTCTCAACATTTGAGGTGTCTTAGGATACTCTTCCTTAGACATAAATATCAAATATTTGACAACAATTTTGTCAATATAAAATGTTTGAGACAAAGTTAACATTTTGTCCTTAAAATCTCCATTTTGGACATATAAAATATACCGAGTCATTCCAAATCATTCATTTGGAATTTGTTACTTAGTCAACTTTTTATGTTAAATAAAAATCTTACATCATTCAAAATGAGAAAAATATCATCAATATAAAACATTAGAACAACCCACTGAGCAATTAATGATTTTCTTCTCTATACAAGCTTCATTAATATTTATCCAAAGTCATAAATTTTGATACTTTTAATAAACTTTATATTGAAAGATCTAATTGTAAGATTCATTTCATAAAAGAACTTTTACTATTTCACAACTCTTTTGCTTTTGATCTTTGAAAATAAACCTGCCTGATTTATTTGTGTAGATGCATTATCTAAGATTTCTTTTCATAAAAGAATTCTAAACATTCATTTTTCATATACCATATGCAACAATGAATTAAAAAATGGTTACAGACTTCAGTATGGCAACAAGTGAGAAAGTTCACACGCAGTCTACTTTCTCCTATTAGCTTTGACCCTTTGCCATTAATCTCACTTTGAGTGCAATAAGCTTTCAACTTTATCATCTAACATGATAAATTGGACTTCAATTAAGCCCTTGTAAAGGTTAAGTCATCTCATAATTCTCCCACTACGATGAGGCTTATCCAATTCATGACTAGGATCCATTTGACTTTCAAATGTAATTATATTATTAACAACTTTTGTTAACTATTTAGTGGCTTCACTTGGGACCAATTTATTAACACTATCTCACCTTATTAAAGGTTCGTGGTATTTTATTTGACATTCGTTATAAAAAATAATATGTGTCATACAAATATCTTATTCCTTTTAGGACTAGATAAAAGACCATTTTATACTCCTTAGGGATGGCCTACACTTAGGCATATTTTTTTAAAATATACAACCTTCTAAGGTTTGTTTCAACATGTAAGCTTAACATTCTCAAATAGTGAAGTGTTGTAAACTAGTTTTACTACTCTTCTATCATCTCAAAACTGTCTCGTAGACTTTTTGGAGGGAATAATGTTTACTATGCAATCTCTATTGCATATCCTAACAAGAGTTTTGTAATGACGTGTAACTCACTATCGATGTGACCATGTCCATCAAGGTTTTGTTTCTCCTTTTGCAGTACAATTTTCTCAATTTTGACTTATCAGTAATAAAATTAAAAACTATGAGAGAAACTGACATAATATTGAAATATATAAAACATATAATTTAACATCATGCAAACAACTATCCATTCAATTTTAGCATAGAAATCAAACAATTTGAAAAACGAACCCTATAAATAATTTCTAATGCTATGGTACTTTAGTGAGTTAGAACAAGTGCCATCGTAGGGTAGGTCAAGTGTTCATTCACTAAACTGAGACAGTCTCAACCAAGTATTATACCAAAATAACTCTTATTCCTATAATATTTAGTTACCATTAGTTTGGTCAAGCACATTGATGTGAGCTTGTCGAGGGCTCTTCAAATTAAAATTTATAAACCGATCCTAAGCTACTTGTAGCATTGAGTGGACCGGGTCGATCTCAGGGAACCGAATATTAGTTTCTCAAGTTAAATTTGCAAAGGAGAAAGCAATTAAAATGGGGGGTTTTGTGTTTTTATAAATAAAATAAAACATAAACAATAAAGATAGAGATAGATCAAATCTTACCAAAATCCAATCCAAAGGAACGGTTCTACTCAATTGCAAAAATTGATCATAAGCATTCAAAATATTTAAACTTAACAATGCAAGCACATGGTCAACTTATTAGGAAACCCCAAAAAGTAGCAAATTCCCTAAGGTCATTAACTCTAACAAACGTCAAGTTAATGCTAATTACCTAAACAATTTTGACGAAACCGCTCCAAATTATTTAGATAAAGGCATTAAGTGCTTTGGAAGGACCAAGACAACAAATTAGGTGAAATAACTTTAATCTAATTAAGATGCTCCTTTAATTCCTAGAATTAAACATGCAAGCCATGTAATATGGAAACCCATAAAACATACACATGTAATAATCCTAATGCTACCGGTTCATTCAACATGACAATTACGGATCATGATCATGACTAGCAATCAAACATGAAAAGCGATTAAGGCGTCAATTCAATCAAAATACATGCTTATAAAATTAACACGGGAATCAAAGAATACTTGCAATTGAAAGAAAACTACGTTAAGGTTCAAACCTCACAATATTGCAATTGATTACAACCGACCTCTGAACTGGGAACGCGAAGTTTAGTTGAACATCGTGATAAAATTTGATACCATTATTGTCTAGGGAGAAAAGAGAAAAGGAGTCTAAAAACACTCTAAAAATGTCTAGGCCAAGAGGCCAAAAAAAGATCCCCCCTTGCTGTCCATAAGAAGGCTTAAATAGCCTTGAAGTAGACAACTTACACAAGTAAGAAACCCTAAATTCTAGAAAGATATTTTCCCAAAACAATTAGGGAATAATATTTAAAATAAAATAAAATAAAGTAAATAATGTTCTCTCTTGTAAAATGCTCGAAAATACATCTAAAACTCGAAAATCCTTCCCTAAATTCTCAAAACAAACATAGAATGTTGCAAATAAGGAAAGTTTCTGGATTGCGCAGTCTTCATTATTTTGCCCATAACTTTTTCTCTAAACCTTGGATCAACGTGATAATTATATGGTTGGAAATATCATTCCGATATCTTTAAAATGATATCTAATTTGGCTATATTCCCAAACGTGAGTAGTGAGATAATGGGAACGGAAATTGGCACAAAATATTCTCGGGTACAGCAGTTTTCCAGCAGGAGCAGTAATCACTCAAAATGCCATAACTTTCATAATACTTATTGGAATGCAATGAGTCTTATACCATTGGAAATATAATTCAATAAGCTTCGATTTGATACCAAATTTGAGTATATTTTTATCTCGAAATATCATGATATGATCTGTCAAATTTATTATAGAAATTCAGTTGCTTAAATCACCTCCAATTTGGTCTGAATTAATTCTGAAATGGTGCAAACTCTTCAAAACACGTGAATTTCTCGAATCCCTAAAAAATAATAATAAAACACATAAAATCCTTATAATTAACAAGAAATAAGTGTAATTAAATAGGACTTTATAGGTCCTATCACACATCATTAACAACCTTAATAATCCCTTTGTAAGTGTGACCCATCATTTTAGATTCCGTAGGTTTATCCCAATAAGTGCTGCCGTGGGTAGGTCAGGTATTGGAAACAAAACTACAATCATATCCTTCTCAAGAGTTCACCCTGATATTGACCCATGCAAACACCTTCCGTAGGGGGACGGTCCAAAAGCTACCACGAGGCCCCGCGCGAATCTCACGATGTGAACCAATAATGAAGACCATAGAATATGCTGACACATTTCATTCTCCCACTTACTATTTTAAAACAGTGATTTCTCTTACTTAGAAAAATTAGGCTAATCTCATTTATCTAAGTTCCTTAATCTACCTTTCATAACCCGTATGTTGTTAGATTGATTTTAATGTGAATTACCAAGTTTTTAAATTATTATTTTTTTAAACTGATCACATTATGAGCATACTTAGTGAAATTAAATAAAATTTGACTAATTCAACTCCCAGGTCGGTTCACAGTTAGAGGTGCTCCCTTTCGGTCAGCTTAAATAACCTAGTCTTAGTCAGAACCTTCCATAGACAGAGTTCCATTATAGTAAATTTTTATTTCAAATTTATTAATTTTTATTTAACAATTAATTATTAGATTAATGAACCTAAGTGAATGTAAGCAATATTTTTAGTCCTATTAAAAAAAATAATTCATTTATTGGATAATCTTAAAATTCGATCATTTTAAACACTTGAAAAAAATTAAAAGATCATCCTGGATATTTTATTATAATTCTATTAGAAAAAATTCAAAATTTTAAACTATGGATAATCTTGAAATTCTACCATTTTAAACCCTTTAAAACTAAATTAAAAGATTGTCCTAAATTCTAATCTTATTGGAAACAAATAAAGATATATTAAATTCAAATTTTAAATTATTTAAAGCATGAATCACAATATCATTATTTTAAGGAAACTCTAATCACATTAGGAAATATCCTAATCTTATTGGGAAAACATGGATTCCAATTATGAAAGGAAATATCCTAATTTAATTTTCCAAATATAACAATTATAATCAAAGATATGGAAAATATAAACTTATTAGGAAAATATCTCAATTATATTAGGAAACATCCTACTCAAATTTTCCAATATAACAATTATATTAAAAAATTAATCTTAATTCTATTAGGAAACAACCTAATCAAAATTTTTAAAGATAACAATTATATTTAAAATTAATTAAGATGCCTGATAACGCTTAACTTATGATGTGATTTTAATCTAGATGACATAATTTCTACAACAAGCAAACAATTTAAAACATACATCTCATGCATAATTAAATTAAAACTAGCAAAATTGACTGGCATATTTAGCATATCCTAAGAAATTGAAAACAATTTAAATTACAATAATTTAAATCCAAGACATATCTTGGTCTTCAATATCTGGATATTTTATTATAATTCTATTAGAAAAAATTCAAAATTTTAAACTATGGATAATCTTGAAATTCTACCATTTTAAACCCTTTAAAACTAAATTAAAAGATTGTCCTAAATTCTAATCTTATTGGAAACAAATAAAGATATATTAAATTCAAATTTTAAGTTATTTAAAGCATGAATCACAATATCATTATTTTAAGAAACCCTAATCACATTAGGAAATATCCTAATCTTATTGGGAAAACATGGATTCCAATTATGAAAGAAAATATCCTAATTTAATTTTCCAAATATAACAATTATAATCAAAGATATGGAAAATATAAACTTATTAGGAAAATATCTCAATTCTATTAGGAAACATCCTACTAAAATTTTCCAATATAACAATTATATTAAAAAATTAATCTTAATTCTATTAGGAAACAACGTAATCAAATTTTTTAAATATAACAATTATATTTAAAATTAATTAAGATGCATGATAACGCTTAACCTATGATGTGATTTTAATCTAGATGACATACTTTCTACAACAAACAAACAATTTAAAACATACATCTCATGCATAATTAAATTAAAACTAGCAAAATTGACTGGCATATTTAGCATATCATAAGAAATTGAAAAAAATTTAAATTACAATAATTTAAATCCAAGACATATCTTGGTCTTCAATATCTTCCTTGTTTGAAAGATTCAAAATTTATGGTTTAGAAACCTAAATCTTGTCTTCCAACTATAGCATCAGCCGCCACAAATAATAAAAAATAATAGAAATAAAAAAAAAAAAAACTGCATTACGCAGGTGTTGAACTCAAGACCTAGAGTATAAAACTCCTTCACCAACAAACCAAACACATGATTTATGTTGTGAAGTGCTTAATAATAAGATAAAACTCTAGCCGAATAGGTTTGACTTCGATTTTTTATTTCGTGAACATTTTTGTCATCGGCTTCTTCAACGCATGTGATCGAAATTTGCAACAATTGTAGTCATTCGAGTAAAATACATGAAATCCTAACCCTTATGAGTCTTACAATGATCTAATGAAATCAATAAATCTAATGCCAAATAACCTAAACAATCAATTTACAAACCACAATATATCACATATATGATAAATTAAAATACCCACCATCACAAAACTTTAATTCTAAATAAAACTCAAAGATTGCTTTGATACCAATTGAAGGGAATAATCAAATTAAACCCACAACAGAAGCGTTGGAAGCAACTTTCATTTTATTTTAGAATTAAACAAAAAAAAAATATTTTAGGCTAAGCAAAACATACATTTGAGATAAATATGCAGATATTTCTAGCGGATCTTTATCTCCTCCATAAAATATTCCTGGCTATGACTCGAACGTAGGACCAAGGCTTGGGGGAGCCTCTTGAAAGAAAATCCACAAGGGATTGGAGAGGAAAAGGTCTAGAGAAAATTTTCTAATTCTCTACTCAAGAGTTATGTGTTATGTCTAATGGTTCAACCTAAGGGTCTTATTTATAGAGACCAAGGGAAAATATTTGCCATAATTAAATTATTATATTTTAATATCTAATATATTAAAATATATCTTATATTTATTTGAATCTCATTCAAATCTCATACGATATTTATTTATTTGAATTTTATACAAATTATATAAATATCTTTTATTTAATGTATCTAATATACATTAATTATTTTAATATTTAATGTATCAAATACAATAAATTTATTTTCCTCTTATATATTTAATATATCTAATATATTAAATATTAATTTCAAAATTTTCAAAATTCTCTTTCAACTAAATTGAACTTTTAGTGTTACTATGAGCTAGCAAGGGGACCTTATGGACTTATAGATTATAAGCTCCAATGATAAAAAAAATCAATTAATTAAACTATTTAATTAATTAATTTCATTCATTAACTATAGGTCACTCCACTATAGACCTAGAGTTGCACTCTTATGCATTGTAGGACAAGTTGTGTCCATAGATATAATCATTATTTGTAAATCGATCCTTCACGAGTTGTTCGTAATTACAGTTGGGTCAAAAGTCCATTTTACCCCTATAATTACATCTTGCAACTTAAGTACCACTGATCCTGTAATGAACAATCTGTTTATAATCTAATTATAAACTAAGTCCCTCTCGGGAAAGTGAGAGGGTGGGGTCCCATTGTTCAAGTCTTGAAATCAACACTTAAGGGAGCTACTCATCTACTTACCCTATATGGGAAGGAGTGAATTCCATCTTGTGAGATTATGTTCCCAGCTCCCTATTTCGTCAAGTCCCAAAAATGGTAGACATATTGGATCAGCTACAAAAGTCACTCTCAGCCATGAAAATCAAAGGACAAGCCCTCACAGGAAAAAGTTCATAACTCACTCAGGATTAAGATGGAGTCGCATATGATCATCATGATAAAATATTAATCTTCTCAATTAACGGATTTATAAAGAGAGATTAAATATTTCGTGGTCCAGTCTTACACAAACTCATTGTATAAGATACCCCCACTCACATGTCTCCACATGAACGATTTGGATCAAATCATCTGTAACTATTACAAAGTGGGTCGTATCAATAGTGTTACCAGGATAAGGCACCCAACCTTATCTATATTATGACCCTTTAGGTTATTTCTTGAACATGATCAAAATTATTATTAATTATCATTAATTATGAGGCTTTAGGGCATAAATCCCAACAGAACTCTCTAAAGCTGACTCTTGCAAAATGTATGTAAAAAGATGAATTTAAAAGGTTCATATCGCAACGTGCAGACACTGCCCTTACAACTTCTTACAAATCAAGATAGGAAAGCGAGCGTTGAGATGCTATAGGCAGCGTCGAGGCACTTTGGACGAAGATGCCCAAATAGTAAGTGCACGCGTCTTTTTTTTATGGAAGGCAAAATGTCGTAGCATCACACATCAACTGTAGCGTCCCCATGCTATATGTGTGGAAAAATGGCCTAAAATGCTGCAGATATGAGCGTCTCCACGCTCTTGAAACGTCTCAACACTCTACTCTTGAAAATATTATGGCTTGGTTTCTATCTTTTCTTGACTTGATTTTAAAAATTTATGTTCAATTAGCTCATTTTTACCACAATTCTTCTAGCAAGCCTAGTTTTGCTCCAAATGCTCGAATTCTACAAAACAATAAAATACAAACATGAAAGCATACATTGAAGTCTCAAAACTAGCAGAAAATAAGGCCTAAAGATGACACATTTTGTATGGTATCAAATGCCCCCCAACGCATTTGCTAGTCCTCGACCAAAATAAAACAAAACTACTCAATGAATCCAATGCAACATTCTAATGACTCGAGCCTTAGTGTTCCAAAAAAAATATTCACAGTAGAAGGAAGTACAGAATAACAATCATTCGTCAAGAAATTTAAATTTAATTCTCTTATTCATTATGTGGGTGCATGAAGCATCTCCTATGTTAGACTTATGAACCCAAAACACTTTTCTGCGACCCTAAACTCGTTGTCCCCTACTCTAGCAGTAAGTTCTAATTATCAAGCCTTCCTACAATCAAGAATGTAATGTGCCACTAGGGTGCAAGAAAATGGGGTAAAACTCATCCAAAGATGATATTTTCTATATTTTGATGGACACTAGCTTCACATATCGACTGTAGGAGCCCGTACCTTTGACACTCTTGCTGCAAGGCAAACCGTTAACACAAATATTAATAAATTATAAAATATTTTTAAATTATTTTTGAAAGTAAAACGTTATTAAATTCTTCTTCTTAAAAAATATTAGAGAGTAATTTTTCATTAAACATTTCTTTAAATATTAATGAAGATGCTTACAATTAAAATATTTATTTTTATTCCATGGAGAAAAATGTGGTTTAACAATACTCAAAAAGTTATTCTAGATTTGAAAAATAAAGTTAGGAAAAAAAGTAAGATGAAACTTAATATAATATATTTGTGGCATAGGAGTCAATTGCTAAAAGTGGGTATGGAAAATGATAAAAGATAAGTAGCAATTTTGTAAAAGAGCATCCAATATTGATTTTAAAAATCTTTAAATATAAAAATCGAAAGGGAAAATATGTTACTATGAAGATAAAAAAAAGTTAGAAATTAGTATGAGTTGTTATAACAATAGGATGAATACACATTATATTTTATAACACCTTAAAAATATTTTTAACAACCCTAAACAATATTTTAAAAGTCTTTACCATGGATTCCTTATCTACCAACATAAATCTCTCAATTTCTCTCCCTTTAGAACTTACACTATAAAGCAGCAAATTTAAAACATCAATAAATATAGAAACATATAAATTAAAGCATATAGCTTATTGGATACGACGCAACCTACCTTCTTTGGGGATTAAATTTAAATATCCATATATACTTTTGTTGATATAATGAAACTCAAAACAAAAAAAATATATATTGAGATTAAATCTAAGCTCGAGCGTCAAAACAAGAGAATATATATATTGAAGCTAAGTTATATATTATGTCATGAACACCTCATTAGTGCTTGTTTTAATTGAGTAGGACAACATTTCCGATTGCATTATTCCAATTTTCACATATTAGACTCTACAACATCAATATCTATGGTTAAACGACAACTATAAATATCGAACTCCTTGATATTCAAAAGCAACTCATTCTTACAAAGTATCTTCAAACTATCTATCAAAGGTAATAAAATAAGTTCTCTACCACCACTTGGTACTCCAGTAGTAATTAAGGATATAAATGATCGACATATTCAAGATATTGGAAGGTTTGAAGTTATCGAGTATAACGAGAAGTATAAGAAAAATCTAATGTCTAATTCATCCCCTTTCAAGTGTGAATCTAAACCAATTTAATTAATCTGTGATCGAGAGATTCAAAGTATTAAGCTCATGAAAACATGAATGGAATTCATACAATAAATTAAATAATTTAATTAATCAAAATATACGGTTTGATTGGTACATGAATGCCTAAGCTACAAGAATTTAGAGACTCATGTTCACTAATACAAAATCTAAACACTTAAACAACTTCACAATGAAAACTATCGTGGCGCGTCGATCTCTCGTCCTAGTTATGATATCCTTCAACTCAAGCTTGATTTTTTTTCTTTTGCTCCAATAGTCCTTTACAACTCTCAAAATAACATAGAAATCGAACTAGGATTGAACTTTATAAAGTTTACTCCCTCAAAATGTATGCAAAAACATGAATTTATAAGGATCACACTGCAACATTGAAACGCTGCCCTTACAATCGCATACAAATCAAAATAGGAAGGCGAGTGTCGAGAGGCTATAGGTAGTGTCAAGGTGCTTCAGACGATGATCCCCAAACAGTAAGTGCACATGTGTTTTTGTTGATGGAAGGAAAAATGTCGTAGCGTCAGACATCAACTATAGTGTCTCGACACTATCTGTGTAGGAAAATGGCCTAAAATGCTTCAGATATGAGCGTCTTCACGCTCTTGAAGTATCTCAATGCTCTACTCTTGAAAATTTTGGGCTTGCTTCTATCTTTTATTGACTTGACTTTAAAAATTTATGTTCAATTAGCTCATTTTCACCATTTTTCTTCTAGCAACCCCGGTTTTGCAACAAATGATTGAAATCTACAAAATGACCAAATATAAATGTGAAAGCATACATTGAAGTCTCAAAACTAGCATAAAACAAGGCATAAAGATACACATTTTGTATGGTATGAAATACCTCCAAACTTAAGCTTTTGCTAGTCCTTGAGGAAAATAAAACAAAAATGCCTTATAAATCCAACATTGCATATTGTAATGATACGAGCCTCAACGTTCCAAACATCAAATTATTCACGCTGGAAGGAAGTACAGAATCACAACCATTCATCAAGCAATTTAAATTTAATCTTCTTATTCATTGTGTGTGCATGTAAAGCTTCTCCTATCTTAGTCTTTATGAGCCCATAATAGTTTTCTGCAACATCCACTCGTTTTCCCCTTACTCGGGCCCCGAGTTCTAATTATCAAGCCTCCCTACAATCAAGAACGTAATATGACATTAGGGCGCTTGAAAACGGGGTAAAACTCACCCAAACATGATATTTTATGTATTTTGATCGACACTAGCTTTCACACATCTACTGTGGGAGCCGTACCCTTAAAATTTTTACTTGGAGGGTAAATATGTTTAAAAAATATTAATAAATTAGAAAATATTTTTAATTAATTTTGGAAGTCATAGGTTATTAAATTCTTCTTAAAAAATATTAGAGAGAAATTTATTATTAAACATTTCTTTAAATATTAACAAAAGTCTTTACCATCAAAACACTTATTTTTTTCCATGAAGAAAAATATAGTTTAACAATACTCAAAAAGTTATACTTGATTTGAAGAATAAAGTTAGGAAAAAAAGTTAAGAAGAAACTTAATATAATATATTTGTTACATAGGAATCAATTGCTAAAAGTGGATATGGAAAATGATAAAGGATATGTAGGGATTTTTTAAAAGAGCACCAAATATGCATTTTAAAAATATTTAAATATTACAATCGAAAGGGAAAAACGTTACTATGAAGAAAAAAAATTAGAAATTAGTATGGGTTATAATAACAATAAGATGAATAGAAGTTAAAATTTTATAACACCTTAAAAATATTTTTAGCAACCCTAAACAATATTTTAAAAGTCTATATGTTGCGTGATTTTAATATAGTAGTGAATTGAGTATCGTCTCTACAGGGATTAGAATTCATTAGCCCTTAATTAAGTACTATAGTTACTTTTATTCAATTTTATTTAGAGAAACAAAACTTTAGAGAGATCAAATATAAAATAAAATCTAAACTACTAATTACAAAGTTGGAGTCCAATTTGTGAGAAACATTAATGGTTGATTAAATTAAGTACAACTTTGTAGATAACAAGTTGAATTCATGCAATTAATCTTAAGCCAACAATTACTAAGTGATCAATATCCACTCTGAAGCTCAATTGAACTCATGCCTAGCAATAAATCAACCTCTCGATCTATTTCTACTACTAAACATGGCATTAGGCGATTCTCTTAAGGCTTATAGAATTAATCAACTCAGTCTCGTGCAATAAATTAAATCTAGTCATGCATCAACTATTCTAGGGATGAATTTACTCTCTCGAGCTAAATCTAGCCAAACATGAAAAACCATGGCCAAAGGTTTAAACAATAATAACGAGATGTAGAAAAGATGTAAAAACATGCATTCAATTATAAAATCAACAATAGTCTAAAACATACAACCATTACTTGTCTAAATATAGAGACAAACAACTATTGAATCCATAACAAAACTACTAAAAATCAAAAGAAAAATAAAGGGAAAGAGATTAGACTAAGGTCGCGTGCCAACACTCATTCCCGACGTGAAGTTTCACGATCTTGAGCTTTGAGTCTCCTCCTTGGCCCTTGAAAAGTCTCATCTACGCCTTTAGATGGTGTATGAATCGATTTAGGGTTTTGGTCTCTAAAAAACAGGTCCCTTTAGACGAATGACAAACTTTCATTTTATAGAATCAAGATAGTGTTACAATGCTTGCAATGATAGGGGCATCATTGCAATGCCATCCTTAGCATTTTACAAAAAGGAAAAAAATTTCTTCAGCCAGAGTTGCAACACAATAAAAGGTGTTGCAACACCATCATCTCGGGTTCAATTGCCTTATCTTCATTTTCAACACCTGGATCCTCAATTTAGGCCACAAAGTACTTCAAATTTGTCTAAATATCTTTCAATTCATCAGTTTTGCATGGGGTGCTCGATTTCTGTAAAATATACATAAAAAACACAAAAGTACACGAAACCATAACAAAACTAGCATAAAACTAAGCCAAGAAATAACACTATTTTACCTGCTATCAAATACCCCAAAACTTAGATTTTTGCTAGTCCTCGAGTAAAACAAAACCAAAATAACAAATTCACAAGATTTCAATACAAGAATCATGACTCAAGCTTCAGTTATCTAATTGATATAAAACAATAGAATAAAGTCTTAACACATCCTTCCTCAGAAATTTAAATTCTATCTATTCCTTCTTTGCATGTGTATGTGTTTAACTTCATTTATACTATTTCTACTAACTTAAGACACTTTCACTAAGTCTTTCCTTTGTTTCCCCCTACATTGGCCCTAAGTTCTAGCTTCAAGCTTTCTCACACTATAGCGAGCAATCAACTTTAGCATTCATTTTCTTTCTTTTCTTCTTCTTCACAAGGGTTACTAACCTTCAAACTTATCTTTTTCCTTCTTATGGACATCCCTGCTTTCACACTTCCACTATAGGGACCCTTATTTAGAACACTCGCTTAATGGATGGCCTAACTAATCACAATGGAGGTAGCTCTTTTGATCCCCACACATTAAGCACACATTTATTGATGGAACATGTTTTAATATTCTTCAAACATGCTAAAAATCAATAAAGATAACTTTTTTTTTTTTATTTCAACATATTTCAATCACTACCTTTCATGCAGTTCAACTATCAATCAGTTTTTAAGCCTATCGAGGTGAGAACAACCTTCAGACTCAACAAAAGCATCGTAGTATTCGAATATAATAGAAAGGTGGTTATGTGCTCATTTGTTGCAAGGAAATTACAGATAAAATTCAAATATGCTCAATCCATGACATGCTTCAAAAATCATTCTATTGCAAAAAATAATAATAATAATAAAAAAATCTTTCAGATTACTTCCTAGGCTAACCTAATAAATCATCATGCATTATGAATCATTCAAACATGCTTATGATCGACAAAAAATTTAAACAGAATTTGCTCAGAATTATCAAGATTGCCAAGCACTATTCACCCCTAAACTTAAAACATATATTGTCCCCAATGTAACATGCACGATGAAATAAATAAGCATAAGGATAGAATGAGTAAGTAATACTGGCATGATAAAGCGAGAGACTGTTCAGTGAAAGTTCCTTGAATTGAGCCAATAAGTGACCTAGAATGATCGAGGTCCTGCAAAACGGGAACGAGATTAACTTGACACTTTTTTTTCCCTAAAGACCACCTATACTAGGAAAGAAAAAACAACAGACAACAAACTAAATAAGCAAGGGAAAGAAAAAGCTTGGGTTGCCTCCTAAGAAGCGATGTCTTTAATGTCTTTTAGCTGGACGAGGCTCATGTTGTAGACCAATTTGAGTTCGAGCTCGCGCTATAAGCATAACAACGTTGTGCTCGTGTTCTGACTGGAGTAAACGAGGTATCGGGTAAAGCAAAATCCTCGATACGAACTGGAGTAAATTTTTGAGTAGTTGAGGAAGAAGCAGAGGCTTTTCCTTTTTGAGAGGAGGAAGAGGAAGCAATTCATTTTCCTTTTCTTGAACTCATGATGAATTTTTGAAGATGGAGTCTTGAATATGAAATTAAGAGTTCTGATGCGGAAGTTCAGACTATGCTGCAACCTCAGAGCATACTTTCTTAATCTCAAAGAGATTTGAGAAGGTAACTCTTTGGAGAGAGTTTTTCTTTCGAGGAGAGAGAGTCCTATCTAAGGTGCTCTCTTGAGAGATACTCTCTCGAAAGATAATCTACAAGAGGGTTTTGAGATCTTTTTATAGACAAAATTTGAAAATCAAAACAAGATAATATTGCTTGCCAAGGGGCAAAAATCTATTTTGAAACCAAATTTTTAACATCTTTTTCTAAAATAAATTTAGAAGCTTGAGAATCGGTTTTTATTAAAAACGATTTATTGATTAAATCTCCTTGAAATTTCTGGACACATAAAACAATTGCCATAATTTCTTTTTTCACCGTTGAGTAATTCTTCTGAGTACTATTCCACACTCCTGAGTGGAAACGTACTATTGATTCCTTCTTATCGAGACACTGTTTAAGGATTCCTCCATATACAATGTCTGACGCATCGGTCTCGACGATGAGATTTGCTTTTTCGTCGATAAGACTTAAGCGAGGAATGCTTTTGACTAAAGACTTTATTTTTTGAACAGTGTGCGTGTGCTCATCTGTCCAAGGAATAGTTTCTTTCTTCAACCTTTGAAAAAGTGGTTTGCAAATGGGTCGAAGATCTTTGATGAAATCAGATACATAATTTAGACACCCTAAAAATCTCTGTAATTGGGTTTTGTTTAAAATTTCATATGGAAAATTTTGAGTAAACTCTAGAGATCTTTGTATTGGCCTGATTAATCCTAAATGGATATCAAACCCTAGAAATCTTATTTGAGTTTGAAAGAGTTTAAGCTTTGCAACTGAGACAACTAAACCATTGTATTTAATTGTTTGAATAAAACTCCTTAAATGAGAAAAATGTTGATCTATATTTGATGAAAAGATTAAAACATCATCAATATAGATAATTGCAAATTCTTGAATAGGTTCTAAAATATCATTCATGATCTTTTGAAATTCGGATGGAGCGTTTTTTAAGCCAAAAGGCATTACATTCCATTCGTATTGGTCAAAAGGTACATTAAATGCTATTTTGTACCTATCTTGTTCGACAACCTGGATTTGCCAAAATCTTGATTTCATATCGAACTTTGAAAACAATTTTGCATTCGAAATTCTTTTGAGTAAATCATTTTTATTAGGAATTGGATACCTAATCCATTCCAAAACCTTGTTTAAGGGTTTGTAGTTTATTACCAGTCTTGGAACTCCTCGTTCCTTTCAGCCTGGTTGTTGACGTAAAATGCCGCACAGGACCATGGGCTCTTGGATGGTCTGATGAGCTTTCTTTTGATGAACATGACCAGTATCGTATTTGAAGTCTCTTCTTTCAACACGAGCTGGTATTGCTGGTGTGTCAATAGTCATACCAGTACCACTTTGTGCAGTTGAAGTAGTTGCCTCATCTCTTCTGGGCGATTTTGAGGCTGAGTCTCCCGAATCAATAGGAGATCTATGAGTAATAACTTTTCTTCTTTCAACTTCATTGAAAGTAGATAACCACCATCCTCTTAGTTGTCCTGTGAAATCGGCAACCAAAAGGAGAGCGCTGGCATGATCATTATGCCCTTTTGAATTGTATGCTGCGCTTGAAACAAACATTTCCTGGACAACTTCAACGATCAAATATTGAGAAAGACCATCAATGTTCAACTCATACGTGGATTGACCGTCATATGAAGCGTGTTGAATAAAAGATCTATCTTCAATAGATAAATCTGGATGAGTAGCGCTTGGATAATAAGTCCTAGGATTGCTCTTTGAAGAGTGTTTTGAGATCCTATTAACTTCTTTAGGATTCTCTTCATCAGAGATAGTATTCTGCTGCATGGCAAGAATCAATTCTTCTATCTCTTCGTCTTTGAGTACGTTGATTTGTGGATCTTTTCCACTTAGCCTGGCAAGTTCTTCATGATTTTTTTTCAAACATAACCTGCTCTTTGCTTTTGAGTAAAGGGATCGATCCACCTGATCCTGTACAAAGGACTGGTAGAGGGTTCCTAACAATAGGAATTCCTGACGTGGTGGCAGAAAATCCCTTGGTGCTGGACGAAGTGAAGACCTTTTCTTTGATCCTGCACATTTGCTCTGCCATTGTAGACAAGATTTTGTTCATATAGTTGTTCTGAAGATGGACTTGTTGAGATCAGCTTCCAACAACCTTTGCCAACCGGCCCAAAGGTGTCAAATTTTGCTCCTTCAAGGCAAAGTATTTCGGAATTTAGAGGAGAAGCTTCATCCTCAACAAGTTTCGAACAACAAGAACCATTGAGAAGATCTTTCTCCATGATTTGATTTGATTGAGCATAATTTTTTAAAACTTTTGAGCATGATTTGATTGAGGAATCAGTTGCATATTATATGATTATGACAGTTTAGGATGTGCGATAGACGATTTTATTTGCAATGGTTGAAACATGAGAATGCAAGCTTGATTTGATCAAATTTCAAAATTTTCTTTTGATTCCCTTACATTTTTTTTGAGCACATAGCCCTCGTGTTTGTTGTTTTGAAGACTTAGAACTGCATTATTTAGCTAAGATTCTTGTTGTCACCTTAAAAGATTTTAAGAACTGATTAGAGAGTCTAATTGCATGATCTTGAGTAATGTTACACTGAGGAGTTTTTGCATAACTATTTGCCTGTTATTGCATGTTCTCAATTAAAGTAAAACAGAATGGAGAAAGAAGAAAAAGATAATATAACATGCTTATTTTTTTTAATGTTAAGGGAAAAAAGAGCTACTTCTGAAGGAATGAACGTTTCACTCCACAGCGGAAGCATTGGATCGTCTTTGATTTTATCTAAAATTAAAATAAAAATTAAGGTTAAATAAACTTACTTGGAGTAAATATGGAGATATTTCTAGCATGTCTTTATCTCCTCCGCAAAGTCTTTCTGGCTATGACTCAAACTCAAGACCAAGGCTTGTGGGAGCCTCTTGAAAGAAAATCTACCAGAGATTGGAGAGGAAGAGGTCTAGAGAGAATTCTCTAATTCTCTATTGAGGAGATATGTGTTATGTATAAAGGCTCAACCCAAGGGTCCTATTTATAGAGACCAAGGGAAAATCTTTGTCATGATTAAAATATTATATTTTAATCCCTAATATATTAAAATATATCTTATGTTTATTTGAATATCATTCAAATCTCCTAGGATATTTATTTATTTGAATCTTATTCAAATTCTATAAATATATTTTATTTAATGTATCTTATATACATTAATTGTCACACCCCCTCCCGAACTACCTGTTATCTTAGCCCGGAGGAAGACGTGAAGCCAACAGGCATCGTTTCACTTCTTAACGATACCTATGACCCTTTTAATTCATGATAAACAAACCATACCTGTAAACGAAATACTTTACATATTACACAGCGGAACCCTGGAAAATTTCTACATATGCACACGGAGCAGTTTTAGTTAAAACCTCACTTCAACAATCAAAACACAACCACTCGTTGTTTACACAAACAAGACCACTAGTTTCATACACGAACATAACTACACGTCTCTTTTAAGTTATCTACACTACGAGCAGACAAGCTATATAATACCACCCACGTACAAAGTATCTAACTCTGAGAACCCTCGGTGGCGATGGCAGGATCTCAGGCACTGGGAGCTCGATCTCTACCTGAAAAGTTGGAAAACATTGGAAGAATGAGCTGGGAAGCTTAGTGAGTGACTGAGTTTAAAACTATTAACTCGTAAATTATAACATATAACATCAATAGCTTTTACAGAAGTCCAGCAAGTGTGTCAAAAATATTACCCATTTTAAACATATGACAAATTAGTTGTGTAAGACTCGCCCAGTACAATCAATGTTCATTCTACGATGTAGTGGGGCCCGCCCAGCACTCCCATCGTCTTTGTCGTTGTGGGGCTCGCCCAGCACTCACGACAGCATTGTTGTCACGGAGTACACTCAACGTCGACAACAGAAAATGACCTGTGTGCACACGGTACTATACAACCTCGGGCTCCGTATCTCAACCATTAACTCATTCAGGTCTCAGAGAAACACATGAAAACCTTTAACAGTTCTTGCTAACACATGTAGACTTGGAATTAAGGTATTTCTTCTAGTTTCAGAAAATCAGTAAACATATGCTCACAACGAACAATTTAATTCATTTTTAGGAAACCATATATGCTTATGAATACGTGTTCAAGAGACCATAAATCTTTAAGCTACATCATTCTTAGGAAGTCTTTTCTTTTCATGAACACAAGTTCAAGCATAGAATTTATTTTCAGAATTTATTTTGTCACTCACAGCGTTAATATTAGATTCTCGGTCCGTAAATTTGTCCTATCTCTTCTTGGCCTGCCAAATAAACAAAACCAAGCATTAGAATCTTGACCTCACGAACTTAAGGCCTAGGGTTGCAAAAACCACCCCATCAATTCCTAGCATTTCACATGATTAACACCCGAAACTCACACACTCATAAGTTTTCCATTACTTGGTCAAAATTTATGTTCTTTATACCAAAACCTTCCTTTTTGAACCCTCTAAAACTTATCTGAAGGAATGAAATCGAAATTCCTAAAGGATGTGTCTGTAACTACCTCGAAATCTATTTTCCCCAAAACACGTTTCAGCTAAAACCAGAACTGTTTTCCTGCGGCAGTCGAAAACTAACCTGAAATTTAAAGTGACTTCTAATCAATTTCTAACCACGACTTCTTCAAGAAAGTTGTAGGAAATTAAATCATCTTTCCAACCATATCTAATACAGCTTCTAATTCGAAGTCTACAGATCAGCACATCCCAAAAACTAGAGGTTCTCCGGATTTGACAGCAAAAACATTCCTTCAAATCCCTCTTCACAAATCATTAACATAACATCAGATTTTGCTCGAGCTTCCTTCACGAAAATTGTTCTAAAATGTGTTAAATTTCAAGGAAATCAAACCTCACCTCTTAATACTTCTTGTGGAGCTCAGAATGATCCAAACATCAGATGTAGTCAAGATTGATCACAAACTTTGTCATGCAACTTGAATTGGACTTTTCCCTTTCTTCTTCAACTTCAACATCAGCAAAACACCTTTCTTCTTCCTCTCACCCTCTCTCACGAAAACTCTGCTGCTTTTGATGAATAATGATAGACTGAATAAGGATTTTAGATTGGGTTTAAAAGGGGAAATGAAGTTGGCGGTGGTGGAGCCTGTCTTCTTTTTTTTTTTTAAAACTCAAAACTTCTCCACTATTCCTTTCTTTTCTTTAATTCTCCTTTCATTTTCCTTTTTATTTTATGTTTTCTTTTGTTTTAAACACATTTTTTTTATTTACTTAATAATTATTTTTTTTTAAAGAAACTACTAGGAGAGATCTCAGGTTTACATTAATTATTTTAATATTTAATGTATCAAATACAATAAATAAAATTTTCTCTTATATATTTAATATATCTAATATATTAAACATTAATTTGAACATTTCAAAATTTTCTTTCAAGTAAATTGATCTTTTAGTGTTACTATGACATAGCAAGGAGACCTTATGGACCTACAGATTGTAAGCTCCAATGATAAAAAATTTAGTTAATGAATTTTCATTCATTAACTATAGGTCACTCCACTATAGACCTAGAGTTGCACTCTTATGCATTGTAGGACAAGCTATGTCCATAGATATAATCATTACATGCAAGTCGATCCTTCGCAAGTTGTTCGTAATTACAGTTGCATCAAAAGTCTGTTTTACCCTTATAATTAAATCTTGCACCTTAAGTACCACTGATCCTCTAATGAACAATCTGTTTATAATCTAATTATAAACCAAGTCCCTCTCGGGCCAGTGAGAGGGTGGGGCCCCATTGTTCAAGTTTCGAAATCAGCATTTAAGGGAACTACTCATCTACCTACACTATATGGGAAGGAGTGAATTCCATCTTGTGAGATTATGTTCCCGGCTCCCTATTTGGTCAAGTACCCAAAATGGTAGTGATATTGAATCAACTACAAAAGTCACTCTCACCCATGAAAATCAAAGGACAAGCCTGTTGGGTTTTGCGTCCTAAAACTCATGGTTTTGTAAACTGAATGTATATTCTATTTTACTATAAAGATGTTATTGAGGTTTATTCAGTAAATGTGTTATTGAATAAAGTGAATTGTGTATTCTATAACCCAAATGCAATGAACTAAGAATCCTTGGCTATAGTATGTATACTTGAACTTTTATGTATGACATAAAAGTGGATCAAGTTTGAGTTATAGCCATAACAGTCTATAGTATAGGGATAGGGCTGGGTACCTTATCCTGTAGACACTATGGACGCGGCCCACTTTGTATAGTACTAACGATGTGAAGGATCGACTTACTAATCATGGTTATATCGAGTGGACAGAAATATATCTACAGTGAGGAGAGTGCAACCACTGGGCTTTAGTGGAGTGTCCCGGTGGTTAACGAATGTTGATTAGCTAGGCTAAAGAGTTTGGCTGGTTAATCTCGTATCGTTGCAGCTCATGATCTGTAGGTCCATTAAGTTCTCCTTACTAGCTCAGACTAAGCCTTGTAACAATTTGAGAGAAAAGAATTTGAATTGTTCAAATTCGAATTTGGGAGAAAAAGTTAATTATATGCGATATATTTAACGTTTCATAGCTTAATTATGAATTAAACTATGATAAAGAAGAGGTGAAAATATTTAAATATGATTTAAATACTGGTTCGATTTAAAACATGAATAGGGATTCATGTTCGAACGTTCGTTTTGAGAAATTAGGATTGGTCCAATTATTTAATTTGATATTTGATATTAAATTAAATATTTCTTTAAAATTAATTAAATTGTTTAATTAATTAAAAATTGATTTTAATTAAAAATTAATTTTATATTAATTTTGAATTTAAATTAAAAGAGAATTCAAATTCATTTAGAAATGAAATATGGACCAAATTCATTACTTAATGAACAAGCTTCTTGTTTATCCTTATCTTCTATGTGTTGGCTTCTTCACTAAGCAAAAATAAAGTTTGTGGTTTTTCTATATATAGAGAAGAAACACAATAAAAAAAAAATGAGAAGAGATTTTTGAAGAAAATTCTCTAGCCCTTTGTTATTAGACCTTTACTCATTCTTCTCCCAAAATCTCTTAATTAAAGATCCCACAATCTATTCCAAGGCCTGAGGATAGTAGGGAAGACTCTAGATGAGGTCCACAACTTGTTTGTGTTTAAAGAAAGCCCACGGATTAAGAGAATTTTGAGCTACAAAGGTATGTGTTATTATTCTCTGCTTTTCCAGTTTTGAGCATTTTTTTTGTATGATAAAATTGATCAAATTAGAGTGCTTAAGATCCAAAATTGCTTCCGCATTCTTAATATTAACTCCTTTAAAGCCCTCACATGCAGGAGTTCATAACTCACTCGGGATTAAGATGGAGTCGCATATGATCATCCTGATGAAATATTAATCTTCTCAATTAACAGATTTATAAAGAGAGATTATATATTTCGTGGTCCAATCTTACACAAACTCATTGTATAAGATAACCCCACTCACATGTCTCTATATGAACGATTTGGATCAAATAATTTGTAACTATTACAAAGTGGGTTGTATCAATAGTGTTACCAGGATAAGGCACCCAACCTTATCCATATACTATGACTCTTTAGATTGTTTATTGAATATGATCCTCTCGTATGCCAACCACATACTATTCAAGATTACACTAATAACCTTGGATTTTTCGTATAATGGATAATATTATATGGCAAATAAAATAATCAAAATTATTATTAATTATTAAACAAATCATTAATTACGAGACTATAGGGCATAAATCCAAACAACTTCTACTATGATTATCTAGGCCACCTAAGCTCTTAGCACCCTAGTGGCATATCACTCTGTTGAGTGTGGAATAGCTTGATAATTAAAGCTTAAAACCAAAGGTAGGGGAATACGAGTCGAGGGCTAAATAAAACTTTTTAGGGTTTATATAGACTGGAATAGGAGAGGCTATGCATACACACACATAATGGATGAGAGGATTAATTGTAAATTTCTCATTTATTGAATGTGTTTGAATGCTTTCTCTATTGAGTTTTTTGTTGTCTAGAACATTGATAGCTTGTGAATACAAGTTATTTAGGCACCCAAAAATGGATAATGAATGCCCTAGTGTAATGGGACCGTACTAAAAAAAGGCAGAATCATGCATTGAAACTCATAAATAGAGGGGGATATTGAATTGTGCCCCCAAGCCTTTGATGCAGGTCCAAATTACCTATTCCTTATTAAGTAATGTGTTGATCTCTTTCAAGTGGCATATTGCAGACAAATAAATAATTGAGGCAAGAAAAACAAGGTGCTGTGTCAAAAATGCAAATCCTTAGGGCATTGAGTTTGAAAGAGAATTAAAAATGAGATCAAAAGTGACATACCTAGAGAATGTTAGACAATGGGTAGTGGAGCGACGTGTTCGTACACTTGCAGGCGCGTAGCGCCAAAAAGATGCATGTCAGAACCATAGGTAGGAGAATACCAGTCGAGGGCTGAATAAAACTTTTTAGGGTTTATATAAACTGGAATAGGAGAGGCTATGCATACACACACGTAATGGATGAGAGGATTAATTGTAAATTTCTCATTTATTGAATGTGTTTGAATGCTTTCTCTATTGAGTTTTTTGTTGTCTAGAACATTGATAACTTGTGAATACAAGTTATTTAGTCACCCAAAAATGGATAATGAATGCCCTAGTGTAATGGGAACGTACTAAAAAAAGGCAGAATCACGCATTGAAACTCCGAAATAGAGGGGGATATTGAAGTGTGCCCTCAAGCCTTTGATGCAGGTCCAAATTACCTATTCCTTATTAAGTAATGTGTTGATCTCTTTCAAGTGGCATATTGCAGGCAAATAAATAATTGAGGCAAGAAAAGCAAGGTGCTGTGTCAAAAATGCAAATCCTTAGGGCATTGAGTTTGAAAGAGAATTAAAAATGAGATCAAAAGTGACGTACCTAGAGAATGTTAGAGAATGGGTAGTGGAGCGTCATGTTCGTACACTTGCAGGCGCGTAGCGCCAAAAAGATGCATGTCAGAACCATAGGTAGGAGAATACCAGTCGAGGGCTGAATAAAACTTTTTAGGGTTGATATAGACTGGAATAGGAGAGGCTATGCATGCACACGCGTAATGGATGAGAGGATTAATTGTAAATTTCTCATTTATTGAATGTGTTTGAATGCTTTCTCTATTGAGTTTTTTGTTGTCTAGAACATTGATAACTTGTGAATACAAGTTATTTAGGCACCCAAAAATGGATAATGAATGCCCTAGTGTAATGGGAACGTACTAAAAAATGGCAGAATCACACATTGAAACTCATAAATAGAGGGGGATATTGAATTGTGCCCCCAAGCCTTTGATGCAGGTCCAAATTACCTATTCCTTATTAAGTAATGTGTTGATCTCTTTCAAGTGGCATATTTCAAGCAAAGAAATAATTGAGGCAAGAAAAGCAAGGTGCTGTGTCAAAAATGTAAATCCTTAGGGCATTGAGTTTGAAAGAGAATTAAAAATGAGATCAAGAGTGACGTACCTAGAGAATGTTAGAGAATGTGTAGTGTAGCGACGTGTTAGTACACTTGCAGGCGCGTAACGCCAAAAAGATGCATGTCAGATCGGGACCACTTTCTGACATGCATACGCTTGCAATCCGCAGAGATATTTGACTTGCATGGGCCCCACTCATCTACCTGCGTTGTCTCTCATATATATACATAATCTCATTCTCGTGTGAAGGTAGAGAGCGGGAAGACAGAAAAATATAGAAAGGAAAGACAAGAAAAGCTGGGGAGAATTATTCTATTTAAGTCCGGCAAGAAGTAGTGACATCCTCCAGTGGAGGCTAACATGGAAGAAGAAAGAGCTTCATCGAGTCACTCTTTTAGATTGTTTTCATGTGTTCATTTATCTTTCGCTTGCAGTATGTTATCTTATATTGTAGTTATGTTATTTTGTTTCATTATAAGCTAAGCAAACCTTCAACACTTGGCCTATGGCCCATTTGTTAACAATGTTTTTATTGCTTTAATAGAATTAATGAATGAGGCATTTTATTGAACTTTCTTCTTAACAGTGCTTATTTAGATTGCTTTATTTTGTTTGGCAAACAAACTTGGAGTAGTAGCATGCTTTAGGCATTGGGAGGGTCAAGGCATGTGGAAAGGCTTAAGAAGAACAAGAGTGAACTTAGTTTACTAGGTTGTTTTAGGGATAATCCAACCACCTGTAGGCTAAAAAAGGGTGGTGACATTTGGTTAGTCAGTAGAGGAATATAACCATTGTTAAGCGGGAATGTGTTACCAGAAATGAGGCATTTGAAGGTTCCCTTGTCTAGGTTCAATAAGAGCTTCAACATTAAGCGCGTCATTGCATGAAAATTGCATTAGCATTAGGTTACCTCGGTCAGGTCTTGATATTTTCACCACGTAATGCACGTCAGTTCTCTTGTTGTTTGTTTATGTCCAACACAATCTTACTTTCATTGCATCATTACTTCTATGCATTATTTCTTTCACGCACCTCAAACTCACATCATATTACTACAACTGGTTACCACACATATCACTTCGAGCACGTTATTAAATATTGTTTGTGCATCTTAGGTTAGCATTGCCTTTCTTGTGGAATCAACTCTTGAATACTCTAGGTACTGCTTGTCAGCGTGTCTAGCGTCCACTTGTGCAAGAGTGTTGAGTGACATAAGTTAGAAGAACCTATTTTTCGCATGCCCCACTATGTTTTTACCCTTCACTTGCCCTATGTTATTCACATTTCTCTCATCTAGCTAGTATTGTTCTCACATTGTGGTGTAAAGCCATCGCGTTTTTTGCGTCGTTATTGGGGAAGACAACTTTACATTTCATCGTTAACTTTTGCACAACATTATTTGTAACGCACTTAAGTAAGTAGATTGATCCGCCTATAGGATAAACCTTATTTCTTGTGGCTCTGTTAGGTATTTTGGTGCATGCTTGGTGCAAACTGACGTCTACAATTGCTCCATTTGAAGATAGATATCTGCTTGCAGATATCAACTTGAGTATTTTTTGAGTAAATTCGTAGTTTAATGTCATTGCGGACGAATCTTTAAAAGATTAATTGAGTAAGGATATAGTTTAATGACATTTCGGTCGAATCGTAGTGATTAAGGATCACTAAGATTGATGTCATCATCGTCTTCATCAATGATGGAAAGTGGTGGAGATGACGACCTGTTTGAGTTTGAGTTCTGGAGGAGAACTCTTTGAAGATCAGCTTCTGTGGCTGTTTGGGCTAAGGAAGCCAGCAAGGCAGCTTTATTTTTCTGAAATTCCTACTGTGCTTTCTTTGAGAAATCTTAATTTTCTGGTGTGGTAACAAACCAAGATTTAATTTGAGGAAGATTAATGTTGGTGACATTAAATTTGTCCCACCATTTTATTTTGAGTGTCTTCACCAAATATCTATAATTGAGGTGAAGGGTTTGAGTAGTGAAGTTCCAGTAGAAAATTCATGGAACTTGGAAATGGAGAGAAAACCTAAAGGTTAATGGATAAATATTTTTTAATATATTTTGAGAAAAATAATGGAATGATTCCTGAATAGAAGTAGGAAAAATTTCTGGAGAAAGGCCAATGTTATGCCACCAAGTCATAAACCATATAGGGTATTGGTGTTTATGAGCCTGTCGGCAGAACTGGATGAACCAAGAGTGGTTAAAAGCACGGTACCAAAGATCGGTTGTCCATGCTCTAACATAATCTCTATATGAGTAAGATGGTGGATCATACCGAATTGAGAAGCATTTTTCAGTATAGATATTCTGATTCCACCTTTGAGGAGTAATAACCCTGAAGATTTTGAGTTTTGAGTAAGAAATTACAGAAGGATTATTCCTGTCCAGTATATGAGTAATTTCAGCAGATTTTGAATTAATAAGAATTAATTCATAATACTGCCGTAATTTTGAAAGGATTTCCGGCACGAAACAACAATCATCCAGATAAACATGGGAGGTTAACTCAGTAAAGCTTTCAGAGTCCCATTCTGGTTCAATCGGGATCTCAGTGATTACGTGAGCTTTTTGGAAGTATCCTGAAATTTCAGGTTTTGGAGTAAAACGTGTCGGTGGTGACACAACAGAGTTGTAGGTTGAAGAACCTGCAACAAATGGAGTAGCTGGTGGAGCAGAAGGCTCCTGTATCCTAATTGAGGCAGAACGACGTTGAGCACGCGTTCGTAGTGGAGTAAAAGAAGTATCGGGAAGAGGAAAATCCTCGATACGAATTAGAGTAGTTCTTTGAGTATTTGATAAAGAGGCAGAAACCTTTCCTTTTGAAGTAGAAGAGGAAGCAATTCCTTTTCCTTTTCTTGGACTCATGATGAGTAATTGAAGATGGAAACTTGAATATGAAATTAAGTTTTCTGATGAGGAAGATCAGACTAAGCTGCAACCTCAGAGCATACTAACTTTCTTTCAGAGTTTTTGAGAAGAGGGAGGCTCTCTAGAGAGAGGAATTCTCTCGGGAGGAGAGAGAGTGTTCTTTGAGAGATGTTCTCTCGAAAGATAATCTGCAAGAGGGTTTTGAAACCCTTTTATAGACAAAATTTGAAAATCAAAACATGATAATATTGCTTGCCAACTAGCAAAAATCTGTTTTGAAACCAAAATTTTAACATCTTTTTCGAAAATAAATTTAGAACTTTGAGAATCGGTTTTTATTAAAAACGATTTATTGATTAAATCACCTTGAAATTTCTGGACGCATAAAACTATTGCCAGAATTTCTTTTTTCACAGTTGAGTAATTTTGTTGTGTACTATTCCACACTCCGGAGTGGAAACGTACTATTGATTCCTTCTTATCGAGACACTGTTTAAGGATTCCTCCATATCCAATGTCAGACGCATCGGTCTCAACGATAAGATCTGCTTTTTCGTCGATAAGACTTAAGCAGGGAATAGTTTTGACTAATTCTTTTATCTTTTGGACCGCTTTTATCTATGTGGGTCCCCATGGAATAGTTTCTTTCTTCAACCTTTGAAAAAGGGGTTTGCAAATAGGTCGAAGATCTTTGATAAAATCTGAAACATAATTTAGACAACCCAGAAATCTTTGTAACTGAGTTTTATCTAAAATTTCGTCAGGAAAATTTTGAGTAAAATCTAGAGACCTTTGAATAGGTTTTAATAATCCGAGATGGATATCAAAACCAAGAAATCTAATATTTGTTTGAAAAAGTTTTAGCTTTGTAGCTGAAACAACTAAACCATTATGCTTTATAGTTTGAATAAAGCTTTTTAAATGGCTAAAATGTTGATCTATATTTGATGAAAAGATTAAAACATCATCAATATAGATAATTGAAAATTCTTGAATAGGTTCCAAAATATCATTCATGATCTTTTGGAATTCGGATGGAGCATTTTTTAACCCAAAGGGCATAACGTTCCATTCGTATTGACCAAAAGGTACATTAAATGCTGTTTTGTACCTATCTTGTTCGACAATCTGTATTTGCCAAAATCCAGATTTCATATCGAACTTTGAAAACAATTTCGCATTGGAAATTCTTTTGAGCAAATCATTTTTGTTAGGAATTGGATACCTAATCCATTCCAAAACCTTGTTTAAGGGTTTATAGTTGATTAGCAGCCTTGGGACACCTCGTTCCTTTTCGGCTTGGTTGTTGACGTAGAAAGCAGCACATGACCATGGGCTCTTGGATGGCCTTATCAGCTTTCTTTTGAGTAATTCATCGATCTCCTTTCGGCAGTGGCTTAATAATTCAGAATTCGTCTGGATTGGTCGCGCCTTTGTTGGAATATTTGATTCTTTGAAATCCTTTTCATATGGTAAGGTTACCATATGTTTCTTCCTCGACCAGAAGGCATCTGGATGAGTGGAGTAAATTTGTTGTTCAATTTGCTTTTGAATTGTCTGGATTCGTCTCTGAACTCCAGGTAGTTGAAGTTGTTCTTCAATTTTCTTGAAGCTGACTTCTTCTTTCAGATAGTCAATCTGCTTCTTCTTGAGGTTGATCTTATCAACAACATTAAGATTACTTTCTCTTAATGGGTCGATAAATTTGAATATAATGGTTTTATCCATGATTGATGAGCAGATTCCTTCATCTGTTACCTGTAATGGATATAATTGAGTGATGAATGGAGTACCTAAAATCACTGCTTGATTTAGGTCATTGATTAATAAGAATGAGGTCACAAAGCAAACTCCGTTGTTGCATATATGCACTTCTGGAAGCTTGTGTTTGATGAATAAAGGCTGATTATTTGCCCCTCTCAAGGTTTCCATTGTCTTCTCGAAATACCTTGAAGGAATAATGCCTTCATGAATGCAATTCTGATATGCTCCTGAATCGACTAGAGCAATTGCATTAATTGAAAAGTCTTGTACCTGTAATGATACCTTAACATACCATTTCTGATATTGGACTTTTTGTAAGGTAGATAAGAACTGTTCTTCTTCTGTTGAAGATTCCGAAAGTTCTCCATCTCCCTGTGCTGCTGAACTAGTTGCTTGATTTGATTTAATCATAGCAACTTCGATGGACAATTGTGCTATGTCCTTTTGATAATCAAGGCGAAGCTTCTTAACCTCTTCCTTCAGTTTATTGATCTCGAACTTCAAATCTGAAGCTTTGATTTCTTGTCTTTCCTTCTTAAAAAGGGAAAAGACATCTTCGATGTTCAGGTAATGAGTATCATCCGAAGCATACTCTTTCTCTTTCTGAAGAAATTCTTTCAGACAAATGAGTATATTCCTTTTGAGGTTGGCATTTGCAATTTGTTCAGTCGCCTCAAATAGCAATTCCTGATCCTTAGTTAGGACATTTATGCAGTTAAAACAACCGCAAAATCTTCCTCCTTTGCAGTCAGGTTTATGAGGTACCTCTCATTCGGAAATATCTGTTTCAGATTCTTCTAGGAGTTGAAGTGCATGATTATCTTCAAATTCTTCATAGATTGATTCTTCAGAATCTGTTTGCACTATTTGGAGTAGTTCATTCTTAATATCGTCGTCGATACTAAGTTCGTTGATTCTCTTCTTCATTGGACATTTTGGAGCATAATGTCCAAATCCTCTGCATTTATAGCACTGGACTTTAGAAGAAGGTCTTCTTGAAAAATTCCTACTGACAGTAGGATTCTTTCTCCTGTATTGAACTTTTCGGTAAGGACCCTTAGCATATGGTCTGCTAGTCTTGGTTCTTTGCCGATAGTTTGAGTAATGAACTTTGGCTTGATTAAGCCTCTTTTTCTTCCTGACAGACGGAGCTTCAGAATGATAGTAATATATTTTGCAAAACTGTCCGAATTCTTGTTTCTTTTCTCTGGACTTGTTTTGCTTTTCATGCCGAGCAGCTTCAAGGCATTGCTTTCCTGCTTGGCTAATAACGAAATGACAAAGCTCCCCATAAGTGACTGAGCTCCATGGAATTTCTCCTTTGTAAAATTCTCGGAGATGGAGTAGTAGTTCGGAGCCAAATATTTTTGGTAAACCGACTATAAATCTTTCTTTCCAGAACGGGCTATGGGCATCTGTTCTCTTGTAGACCTCTGTTAGGAAATTCTGCTTATACCATTCAAAGTCTTGAAGTTTTGGACAAGTCAATCTTTGAAGGTATTCTCTTGCTTGATTAACATAATCATTGTTGTCTCCAACAAAGGCTTTGACTATGCTGAAGCAGAGAGTGGTTACGGCATCATCTTTATACCCTTTTCTTGTGGGTGATGTAGCCGCGAGTGCTGAAGAAAGAGCTGCAGCAGTGACGCCAGTTGCTCTACTTTGAGCAGTAGAAGAGGATTCTCCAACCTCTCTTACTGTTCTTGAGGTATCTGATTCTTCAACAGAAGATCTGTGAGTAAGAATCTGATTTCTTTCCTCATCAGAAAAGCTATTTTGCACCATCCTCTTAGAATGCCTGTAAATCCAGCAACAAGAAGTTTCGCGATTGATGATCAGTTGCGCCTTTTGAAGTGTGCTGCGTTAGCAACAAACATTTCTTGGACAACATTCATGATAAAATATTGAGAAAGACCGTCAATATTTCATTCATAAATGGATGATCCATCAAATGAACTGGCAATAACATGATTCCAGTATTCTATTGTTAGATCTGGGTGAGTAGCCCTTGGATAATAAGTCCTTGGGTTACTTTTTGAGTGCATAGAGATTCTATTTATTTCTCTAGGCTCTTCTTCTGAGATTGCTGCTTGCTGCATTTCTGCAATTATATCAGCTATCTCTTCATCATTGAGTACGTTGATTTGAGGAGACTTTCTATTAAGCTTGTTGAGCTCTTGTTGAATTGATTCAAGCAAGATCTCTTCTTTGCTTTTTGATAATGGAACTGACCCTCCTGGAATCCTTCCAAAGTTTGAAAGAGTATCCTCAATTATTGGGATTCCAGATGATCCTATCCTGAGAGGCTTTTGGATCTTAGGAGGAGTGAAAACCTTCTCCTCAATACGATCCATTTGTTATGCCATGGTGGATAGCATCTTGTTTGTGAAGTTGTTTTGAGCAAAAACTCCTCGAATACCTTTAGAGGGGTTTTTGTTTTCCTCTTCCAAAGACAGTTGCTTGAATGGAGAGGCAACAACTAGATTTCCCTTGGAATTTCTGAATTCAATCTGTTCCATGGGTGGATGAGTACTAGAAACTTCTCCTTCTTGAGTTTTTCAGAGAGTTTCTTTTATAACGTTCACCTGCTCATTATAATTTTCTCGGCTGGCGAACCATTGAAAGAAAGGAATATTTTGTTCAAAGGCTTCCATGGTAGAGATCCATGTAGCTTTGAATTCTTCTCTTTCTTCCTTTTCATATGCCTTGAAGAAAAACTTTCTAGGCATTTTCCACTTCAAGTTCATGAAATCCTCTTTCAAGAATTCCATGTTTACCTTGAATCCTTCAGATATGACGTTGAGTTCATTAAATTGGCTTCTGACATCCCTATCTGATTGAGTAGGAGAATTTGTCCTCACATATGTTGTTTCTGGTATGCGAGGAGAAAAGTCCACTGAGTTAATCTTTGCGGATAAAGATCTTCTCAATGGTTCTTGAGGTTCGAAGCTTCTGGGAGATGAAGCTTCTCCTTCAAAATCTGAGGCACTCCGCCTGGATGGAACAAAAGTTGAGACTTTTGGAATCGATGGCGTTTCTTGAGTGAAACTTATTTCAACAGTTCCATCTGGATGCTCAACTAGTTGAGTGGCAGACTTCGGAGGTGGTACTGCTGGAGCGATAGCTCGTTCAAGTATCCAATGAGAATTCCGAGTTATGTCTGTCCAGTGTAATGTTTTTGGGACCTGGATATTACATCTCGAAACATTTGCTGCAAGGAGTATGGTTTTGCCTTTTGGGGAACCCCTGAAAGCTCTTGGGGCTATCTCTGTCTTCATTAAGCGATAGCATAGTCTGAATATAACAACAAATGCATGAGCATCTGGTTGCATGTTCAGATCTTTGAAGTAAACATCCAGAATTAAAGAATTTAGAATTCTAGGATCTTGAAGAGATAGCGGATAGCATGGATAACAATTGAAATATGCCGGTCCGCTTTCCAAATTGGTTTCAACCATTGCTAAAAGTGAATCTTGAAACCGTAGGAACCTCTTATCCCTCAGAGTGAAAAGGATAGGAGTATTAAGGCCAGTTCTGAACAGCGGCTTGATTGCAACCTAGACTAATCCAAGATGCATATATGAGTAATCCTCTCTGTGTGAAAGGATTTGATTCCTGGTGAGGAGATTCAGAGACTCAGGATTGTTGTGAACAACAATCTTGTCTTCAACAATCTTTACTCCCCATTCTTGAGTAAAATTGAAAGTAGACTTGAAATAGACCGTTTTTGGGTCTAATTTTGGAATATTCCAGTTAGCTAATTGTTGCTCCACCTTAGCTATCTGGAGTAATTCATTTGTAGTGCCGGCGAGTTCATCAGCATTTGACTCCGCTTTATGAGCATCGTCTTCTTGAGTAGCTTGAGCCAATTGAGTAGACGAAGAAGAACTCTCTGCTTTGAGTAATTTTCTTGGTAACAAAGATTTGGGTAACTTAGACATAATTCATAAAATCAAATTAAAGATTAAAGGTAAAAATAATATTGTTTAAGAACAATAAAATCCTTCAAACGTTTCTCTCTCCACGAACTACCCAACTGTAGACTGGAACACGCGGCTTACCAACGGTCTTACGCCTTTTGCTGCCTGGAACACCTTACGCTTACCAACGCCTACTGACGGAAGGGCTGACGGAACGACCACAGAGAGAAACTTGAGAAGAATCGTATTGAATTTAATCAATACTAATTTTAACTCTAAAGTTTAAAAAGATTTAATAAACTAAATCAAAGAAACGCAAAAATTTGAAACAAAGGAAATTGCTTCAAAGATTGGAGTGTTATTGAATAATGAGTAAGGCTCTGATACCAATTGCTCCCAAATCCCACAATCTTTGCTCAGATTGCTAAAAGGATAGGAGAATTAGGATCTTAGCATAATACAAGTGTTTTGCGAATAGATAGCTTAGAGAGATTTTTACTTCTTCTCTTTTGCTAGATTATTCGCTTCTGCCTATTGAGTACAATTTGGAACTCTTATAGAGCTCGGACTCCAAACGTAAATTGAAACTAATTAAGTAAAAGATAACGATGAAAGGATAAGACAAGTCATTATCTCAATCATCTTTATGGAAAGCAGAGTAAAATAGGATTGGCCCGACAAGTTGCAACTTCTTGTCAGAGCTTTGTGGAAAGTAAAATATAAAAGACAAAAGGTAATTAAAACCCCTTTGTCTCAAAAGTCTAAAAGAAGAAAAAGTCTACTTTAATAATTACAGATTTGAAAAAAGGAAAAAGTAAAGTTGAAAAAAGAAAAAGTAAAGTTGAAATTTGAAGGGTGTTGTCGGATGGTGGATTTGATGTGAAGATGGATGTGGATGAGGAAGATGATGAAACTTTGCACATGCTATACTCCCCCCTTATTAAAGATATTTTGAAAAAATAACTTTAATAAAGTGCTTTGTCGTTTCTTCCATGAAGCGAATTTCGTAATCTCGTTTTGTCTTCTTCTCAGGCAAGGAGGCAAGGAGGCAAGGAGGCAAGGATATGGCTTACCAACGGACTTACAAAACTGCCTGGAACACCAAATAGCCACAACGGTCCTCCGCAGCAGGTCCTTTGAAGAAAGCGCCGCAAGATTGAAAGTTCGAATCGGGATGAAATGTTGCTTCGTTCTTCTTTTGTTGTGCAAAGCATGTATTTACTGAAGAAATCGGTTTGGAATATACATGGATTTCTTTGAAACTGTACAAATTTAAGAATTTACAAAGAAATAAAATTTACAGAAGAAGAATATACAATTTTTTTTTAATATAGGTTCAACGGGAACCATGTCGTCCTTCTATGAGAAGGAATTCCATTTGAAGATAGATATCTGCCTGCAGATATCAACTTGAGTATTTTTTGAGTAAATTCGTAGTTTAATGTCATTGTGGACGAATCTTTAAAAGATTAATTGAGTAAGTATATAGTTTAATGACATTTCGGTCGAATCGTAGTGATTAAGGATCACTAAGATTGATGTCGTCATCGTCTTCATCAATGATGGAAAGTGGTGGAGATGACGACTTGTTTGAGTTTGAGTTCTGGAGGAGAACTCTTTGAAGATCAGCTTCTGTGGCTGTTTGGGCTAAGGAAGCCAGCAAGGCAGCTTTATTTTTCTGGAATTCCTACTGTGCTTTCTTTGAGAAATCTTGATTTTTTGGTGTGGTAACAAACCAAGATTTAATTTGAGGAAGATTAATGTTGGTGACATTAAATTTGTCCCACCATTTTATTTTGAGTGTCTTCACCAAATATCTATAATTGAGGTGAAGGGTTTGAGTAGTGAAGTTCCAACAGAAAATCCATGGAACTTGGAAATGGAGAGAAAACCTAAAGGTTAATGGATAAATATTTTTTAATATATTTTGAGAAAAATAATGGAATGATTCCTGAATAGGAGCAGGAAAAATTTATGGAGAAAGGCCAAAGTTATGCCACCAAGTCATAAACCATATAGGGTATTGGTGTTTATGAGCCTGTCGGCAGAACTTGATGAACCAAGAGTGGTTAAAAGAACGGTACCAAAGAACGGTTGTCCATGCTCTAACATGATCTCTATATGAGTAAGATGGTGGATCATACCGAATTGAGAAGCGTTTTTCGGTATAGATATTCTGATTCCACCTTTGAGGAGTAATAACCCTGAAGATTTTGAGTTTTGAGTAAGAAATTATGGAAGGATTATTCCTGCCCAGTATATGAGTAATTTCAGCAGATTTTGAATCAATAAGAATTAATTCATAATACTGTAGTGTTTTTGAAAGGATTTCCGGCATGAAACAACAATCATCCGGATAAACATGGGAGGTTAGCTCAGTAAAGCTTTCAGAGTCCCATTCTGGTTCAATCGGGATCTCAGTGATTACGTGAGCTTTTTGGAAGTATCCTGAAATGTCAGGTTTTGGAGTAAAACGTGTCGGTGGAGACACAACAGAGTTGTAGGTTGAAGAACCTGCAACAGATGGAGTAGCTGGTGGAGCAGAAGGCTCCTGTATCCTAATTGAGGCAGAACGACGTTGAGCACGCGTTCGTAGTGGAGTAAAAGAAGTATCGGGAAAAGCAAAATCCTCGATACGAACTGGAGTAGTTCTTTGAGTATTTGATGAAGAGGCATAAGCCTTTCCTTTTGAAGTGGAAGAGGAAGCAATTCCTTTTCCCTTTCTTGAACTCATGATGAGTAATTGAAAATGGGAACTTGAATCTTAAATTAAGTTTTCTGATGAGGAAGATCAGACTAAGCTGCAACCTCAGAGCATACTAACTTTCTTTCAGAGTTTTTGTCTTGAACTGCTTCTAAGGTTGAAGACTGTCCCCACAGACCAACACGGGTGCTTTCAATATGCCTTGTCCTCACTCACGGGCTTTATAGGAAAATTCCAAGGAAGTCCCTCAACATAGGATTGCTCCAAGCCAAACACGCTTAACTTTAGAGTTCATACGATTGAACCATAAAAAAGGAAGGTACACCTTGTTGGTATAGGTAGTAACTATCATTTCTTTTAAGCATTTCTTAACCATTCTATATATCCTCAAGACCCCTCTCATTCGGATGTTGTCATGATTCTATCATGTATCCCTCTTAAACTCGAGCATTACATGCCCACCAATTTTCGCTGTGGTTCGTCCCCTAACCACATCTTACTGAGAGAGGTTCTGCCCTGATACCATATGTAACAACCTGACTTCTTATCCTAAACTTACGAGGGTCGCTACTACACATATGAAAACTATGAAATTTTGAAAGTAAAGCGGAAGCTCAAGTAAGCCAGACAAAACCTTTCAATATTAAAACTATTAAAAAATTCAAGATACTTTGAATTCAGGATCCCAATAAACATTTATTTACAAAAGTTGTTGAATAAAGGGAATTTAAATAATTACAAAATAGAGAGTTAAAAGAAAAAAGCATAAAACATGAACTAGGAAACTCTAATCTGACATTGTCTTCTTAGCCTTGATATTGCCTTCATAGTCTTGCCAAGTTGAATGCCCTATGAACATTCATGCTTATTAAGTTCTAAATCCACTGCCCAAATAGTCATGCTTAAGAGAAATCGTAACATAGTCATTCATGTGTTCCAAATCACTCACACTCCATATCCAAGATTTTAAGCAATTATCCAACTAGGCTACTTACCTTTAGTAGTGACTACAACGCACTAAGGATCCTTCCATGGCCTAAACCTAAAGAATTCCTAATTGTAATAAGTAACTTAAACACCTCCACTTGAAAATAAAGTTCTTGAAGGTTAAAAAACTTACTCATACGTGCTAAGGGAAAACATCCAAATGATTTTGTATCCAACGACAATCATAAGGCTGAACCAATTAGTCCAAAACTACACACCAAATAGTTTCAAATATCAAAGTCTAAATTACAGCATTTAATCAAATGTTCAAATGGATTAAAAATGATTGTTACCCCTTAATCCTTACCAAAAGAGCCTTGATACTTTGCTGGTTCGACTTCCAAAAATTTTGATTTCGTAAATTTGAGACCCTAATGTTATGGGTATTCTGAAATAGAGCAAAAAACTTAGTGGTCACACTCGAACTCAAAGACATCACAAAAACTCTACTAAAAGGGGAACTTACCATGCATTGTAAACAAAATCTCATTGGGTTTGAACAAAACCCAAATGAAAATCGCGACTGCCGTTCACCATGAAGCTGGGTATTGTAACTTGAACATAAAACCTGTCACTGGGGATTGTCGATGGCACGAAAGAGGAGGATTTGAACTCGTATGCACCAAGAATCGTGTGGGTATCTTGCCAATCATTCAGATCTGTAGATTTGAAGGTTGGAGAAGACTGTCAAGCGGCCGCTACTCGGGAAGAAAGGCTCGTCGTTCAACCAATACTGCCATCATTCACACAAACAGAACTTTTGGAGGAGACTATAGTCACATACAGAAGAAGCTGGAACAAATCCTTTCGGTTGCTGTCACTCAAATTCGAAAGCCAAAGAAGGAGTCGTCGCTGCTGTTGTTGTGGTGGAGCATGGCCACTCACCGAACTTGAGGATTTTCTCCATGCAATTGATAAGAGGGCTTGTCGAAGGCCCTATCAAAATATTTATAAACTGAACTTCTAAAACTTGTAGTAATAGTGGCCAAGGTCGATTGCAGGGATTGGAGTTCTTAGATTAATTGAGTACCATAATTAATTATGCCCAATTTTATGTAGAGAGACAACTTTAGAGTGATGAAAAAGACAAATAAAATCTAAACTACTATTTACATGGTTGGAGTCCAATTTGTGAGAAACATAATGGTTGATGAAATTAAGCACAACTTTGTAGATAATGAATTGATTTCATTCAATTAATCTTAAGCCAAGAATTACTAAGTGATCAATATCCTCTCTCGAGCTCAATTGAACTCATGCCTAGTAATAAATCAACCTCTCAATCTATTTTTATTTCTAAACATGTCATTAGGTGCTTTTCTTAAGGCTTCTAGATTTAATTGACTCACTCTCGTGTAATAAACTAAATCTAGTCCTGCATCTATTGTTCTATGGATAAATTTACTCTCTTGAGCTAAATCTAGCCCAACATGCCAAACCATGGCCAAAGGTTTGAGCAATAAAGTTAAGATGCATAAAAGATGTAAATGCAACCATTCAATTACAAAATCAACTAAGTGCTAAACATACAACCATTATTGTCTAAAGACAATAGTAACCAATAATTAAGCTTATAACAAAACTCCTAAAACAAAAAGAAAATAAAGGGAGAGAGTTAGACTAAGGTTGCGTGCGAACACTCATTCCCGAAGTGATGTCCACGATCCCGAGCATCGAGTTTCCTCTTTGGCTCTCCAAAACTATCCTCTAAGCCTTTAGACAGTGTAAAATTGAGATTAGGGTTTTGGTCTCTCAAAAACGACCCCCTTCACGAATGGCAAACTTTCCTTTTTATACATCGAAACAACATTGCAACATTAGGCATAGCGTTGCAACACTGTCCCTTTTAAGTTTATAAAGAAGGAAAATATTTGTTTGAGTAGTGTTACAACGCTATGCTTGCAGTTTTTGAAGGTTGAAAGGCTCCTAAAATGGCGTTGCAATGCTATAAGGGGCATTGCAGTGCTATGCCCTCGGGTCCAAATGCCTTGTTCTTCTTCTTCAACACTTGAATCCTCAAATATAGCCTTAAGTTGCTCAAATTTGTCCAAATGTCTCACAAATCTCCGATTTTTCTCCAAATGCTCGATTTATGAGAAATGTACATAAAAACACATGAAAGCACACATAATTATAGCAAAACTAGCATAAAACTAAGCAAAGAAATAGCATTATTTTGCCAAATATCAGCAACCATCGTATGCTTGGTTTGGTTCTGGTTTATGAAATTATAGGTTCGTCAACCCTTAGTTGAGCGTAAGTGCACACTTCAACACACATAAATAATACTTGGAAGCATGCCACTGACAAATCTACAAGCAATTGTCGCACACTTTTATTTTCAACATATAAATCGTGGACGTAGGTATGGAACCAATAAAAGAATTAAGATGTATAGGTTTACATTATGGATAGAAAACAGAAGGAAAACGGGTTGGGTTTAAGATTCCTTTATTATGCATTTTTCCCACTTTGCACTGGCATATGCATATTTTCTCTTAACTAAGCATGGGTCCCTACTTATCCTAACTTTCTCCAAAAGTATGTTAAACTCACTATAAAGACATACGTCTATGCTTAAAATAGTGGAATATGATCTGTCCCATTTAAGCTTGAAAGTGGTTGTGTTGTCTCTAAAAACCCCTAGCGAACTACTTACTTGTGCTGTTCTTAGAAGTTCCACATACTCTTACCCTCTCGGTGCTCAACTATGCTAGTACGCTACCTCGATTCATTAGGCAGAAGAAGGTAATGGAAGAATAACAAAAGCTAAGGACAAGTTAGGTGCTCATACACGAGTATCGTGCACAATAGAAGAGTTACATAATCGATTCCTCCTTAACCAAGCCCTTAAACTAATCAAAAAACAAATAAGAGTAAAAAGGAGGATGAAAAACATGATCGAAACTTCATTGCATTAATGTAAAAAAATGGAATACAAGTACAAGATGAAAGAAAGCAATAAACCACAACAGAAATCACACTATTGCGGTTGGAGGAAGAGAGTTGTTGGCTTCCCCCCAGAAAACACAATAGTGACTTAAGACTAGGAAAAAGATAAATAGGAACTGAATGAAAACTGGATAAAAACGAGAGAAAATAAATCCTACTATTGGACTAATTGGAATTCCTAAAGGGAGTTCATTTCGTTATGACAAATATTTATATATACATATAACTTTGCTTCCAATGAAACGTTGCCATGCGTTTAACATTGTTGAGCATCCATAACGTCTGTTAAGACAATCTGATATTCTGATCAATGAAGCTCAGCTACGCCATTATGGTCCCTAAATTGCTACCACGTCAAATTCTCAAGCTCAAATTTGTCTGAGATCAAGTAATGATAAGTTGTTATGGCTGTACTTGATCACATACGGACTTTAGCTTGCATAGCTTCTTGCACTGAGGTATTGTTCTAATGATCGACCCATGTGGTGGATGTCCTTATGCTCAACGCAACCTATTGCTAAAACACAAGAATTCTCAAAGAACTATGAATGATTTTCAATCTTATATTTTTATTCAATTCAACGCATTCGTGATAGTTAGTGACAATTAATCAAAACAATGATAATCTAACTTTTGAAGCTAAATAACTTATAGTTTTTCAGGTTATCACCGTCGAAGATGAACACTAATGAGAAGAGAAGTGTGTCGGACGGTTTGTGTGAGGGCTGCTAAACTAAAGAAGAAGGGGGAAAGAGATGGAGAGAGAGGAAAAAAATAAGAACTTAGGGTTTGGGTCTTTCTTTTAATAATAAACCTTTCCTTTTTCTCTGAATCCCTAAATGACTCAAATAAACTAGATAACCGTAGGGTAAACACCAATTAGCATACTTGGCTCAAATCCCATATATTAACTTTAGACAATAATCCCAGCTAGCCAAATGCACAAAAATTTATCTCAAATTAATATTACTTGAAAATGCAGGGCGTTACAAACCTCCCACCCTAAGAACTTTCGTTCTCGAAAGTTTCTAGTCATGAAAAAGCTATGGGTACTTGGCCCTCCAATTGTTCTCTCGTTTTCATGTTGCTTCTTCAAACTGATGGTTTTGCCAAAGGATCTTGACAATGCCTATCTCTCGATTACATAGAGTCTTCTGATCCATCTAAAGAATTGTGTATGCTTCTCTTCATAACTTGAATTCTCATTCAAGAGCAAAGGCTCAAAATCAATCACATACGATGGATATGGCATAAAATTTCGCAACATGGAGACATACAATACATCATGAACCGTTGAGAGAGATTGTGGCCAAGTCAAACAATAAGCTACCAGCCATTCCACTCCAAAATCTCAAATGGCTTCATAAACTTGGGTCTCCACTTCCGTTTCCTTCCCAACCTTAACATTCCTTTCATTGGTGTTACCTTGAGGAACACATGCTCACTAACTGTAAACTCCAAGTCCATCTGCCTCTTGTTTGCATAACCCCTTTGCCTACTTTGTGTAGTCTTCATCCTTATTCTAATCTTATGGACTGCCTCATTCATGACTTGGACCAACTCGGGCCCTAATAACTTGCATTCCTCTACCTCATCCAATAGACAGGGGATATGCACCTTTTTCCATATAGAGCTTCAAATGGTGCCATGCCCATAGTTGTTTCAAACGATGGGATGGACGATTATATGCAAAGTCGTGCCCTTCAATTCTACCCTACAACACTGACAAGTTCTCTGACACCTAAAGCATCAGTGCAAGTGCACTCCAATGCACCAGCAAGTAATACCTGGTTCGTATTCCAGGGTCGAGATCCACATGGAAGGTGTACTATTCTTTTGATGCAATGACAAAATTTCTCTACAAAGAGCTACTTAGCAGATTTCATGCGGTACTAGAAGTATTGTGAGATTGTGATTTTAGTGGAAAGAAATAGACAATTTAAGAAAGAATAACTGACTAGTAACAACGTTAATCAGATATTCCAAAGAGAAACTTATAAAAAGGAAACTTAAGACCTAGCTTTGGTTCCTTATGCCAACCTACCCAATGGTGCAAAATGCTAGTGCTGCAGAAGTATTCACTTAACCTAGACTTTGGGACCTATGACTGCCTCCTTTCTAGTATCGCATTCACTCGCAATAGAGGTTAGATTCCTTTGTGCAACTATTGCTCAACAACTTCCACCCCATTCTATCACTTGCAAGAGATTGAAATATCCCTAAATCAATCCAGCAACAAAGTGTTACCCTTGCTCCTCTCAAGTTCTTTCCACATGTTTTGACTCTCTTAGTGCCTAAAACATGCTACTACCCAAACTCGGTTGGCCAAACGGAATTTAAGCAATTTCAAATGGTACACTGGAGAAGAAGGTTGGAGTTAAACTTCTACTTTACTAATATTGTGACATTGTTAAGGTAAGGTCAATAAAAGCACATTTGACCCAAGTCTTGATGAGAAAATTAGCTCCTACGAATCAGAATGAAAAACATTAAGTTATAGGAAATAAATATTAATTAAAACAGTTCTACATCGAAAATAAGGGGAAGAAAGAAATGATGCAGTGACTGCTGGCTCCTACCACGTCACTCTTAAAGGCCTGTCACTTCCTCTTCCTTGAGCTTCGATGGTGGCTATGACATTTTCCTAATGAGGATCTGTCTGGTAGCCTTCTCTCCTTCATGTCTTCCTCGTTCCCTCCTTTCTTTCTATTCCTTCTTCTCTCTTTCTCTCTTATTCCCCCTCTATTTGTAATGAAGAAGATGGTATCCTTATATATGCAACAATCATAGGACAATATTACTTCATGTGCCCATTTTCATTCTCTGCGTGCTATGGCTTGCACGCCAATGGTCTCCTCCTATGCCATTCTACTTTTCTATTGGCCTTGATCCTTCACACAGTACAATTTCTGTTGCACCATCTGTCCTTTCTAACACGGGTAATGCGCATAAATCCTTTTGGTCTCCTCTAAGTACCGATGCCTCATTGCTTAGTTGTATCATCATGTTGCAATGCCTTATCGCCTTCCTTGAAAGGAACGATAATTGGTAAGATGCAAGTGTAAGATTAAGGCAGATCTATGCATTTTCACCAAGCAGTGTCGTGCACTGCCAATTTTCACTCTGATTCACTACACTACCTTTAAATGCCTCGTTATATTGCAACATTTGTCGTGCTAGGACATGAAATAGAAGAATTATTATAACTTGAAGTTATCAAACGCCCAAACTTAAACTATTTCATGTCCTCAAGCAATGCTGAAAATGATTCCAAGTTAACACACTTCCCTGCACTGCTTCTTATTCCTACAACATTGCTCCAGCTTTACTAAGACAAGGGAAGTTTTTCTTTTTCAAAAATCTTTCTAAATTTACCTCAAGCTCTACTTTTGGTTCCTCTTACCTGACTCCTTTCCCATTCTTTGCATTTTATTTCCTCCGGCTAGCTCAAGTTAAAGCTTTCGCCCACTTCTTGATTTGCTTAAGACCTTGCCACTGCTTTATTTTCATAGAGAAAGGCTTGTCCAGATGCGTTACCTTTGCTTTGGCTTGCTTTCATTGGTAATGACATGCATCCAACTGTGAGAACTGCATCCTTTCATATTCACTTCTTCTTACATGCTTTCATGCAAAGACAAACGATGGGTGTCATGAATGCCCCTTGTTAGTCATATGCCAAAAAAAAGACGGAACAAAATTCTCTCTCTTTTTTTTTTTTTTTGGAGTTAAGGCTTACTAGACCATTTAGCAATATGGCATTCAATTCCCCCCCCCCCCCCCCCCCCCCAAACTTAATTTATAAGTGGGGAGATAGTTATCCGAGGAGGTGTCGTAGCTTAAAGACTTATCGCTGTGCTTCAAAGAAATAAAGGATTCTATTCTCAGGCAGTAGGTAAGGTACTAAGAAAATAGAGGTGCAGGAAAACCTAGAGAAGCCTTGATCAAGAGAAAAATTTGCTAAGCCATAATTAACTAAAGTTATGTTGTAGGAATTTCTGCGCACACAAGGAAATGATAATTACTAGGCGTCATTTACACGAGACACACACGACAACTTGATGATAAGGCATTAAAGATATTATGTTGTACTAGAAATAATCACACAGACTTAATTTATTCCATGAGAAAGAGATGATTTTATTTCATTTAATGACTGCAGCATTCATGACAACTTTTGGAAAATTAAAAAAAAAAAGCGTTAACGAGGCATAATATAACATAAAAACTAAAGGCATAGTTTTAAGCAGCAGGGTTGTTTGATGAAGTGGGGTCTTGTATAGAAAGGGGAGGTTGGCTTAGTCCTTATCCGGATGTAGCAGGTGCAGGTGGACGTAGACGCTGAAACATGCTGACAGCCATTGTCGGCAATTGGCCAAAGGTCGTTGCCCATCTATCAAAGAACATAAATAACCCGTCTAGGCGTAGATTAATGCCTCTCATAGCGGTTTGGACCTGTTCTCTTATCATAGCGCATAGAACCATCAGACATTGCTCTTTAGGGATGTCCATGAATTCAACATTTGTGCCTTGCTGAGGCGCTGACGCATCTCTGTCTTCTATTGCTACTGTGGTGCGGCTCTTTGTACTTCATTAATTTGAATATTTCTTTCAGGAGTTAGGGCGATCAGGTCAGGATTAACTGGGGCCAAAGGAGGAGTAGGCTTAGGCATTGGCATAGAACGAGGCGGCAGGATAGATTGACTGATTTCTTCATGCGAGGGGTTGGGCACTTCTTTTGCCAGAGGCTCATTTGAGCCTTCATCAGTGATGCTGGAGGGATCAAGAGGCATGGATTCCGTAGGGAACCCTTCGTCCATTTCAATCTCATCAGTCATTTGCTTCTCGAGACTTTGAGGTGACGATAGAGCGAATTTCTTTTTCTCTAGTGCGACAAGCTGGGAATTGGAGGTTGGGGCTTTGGGCTTCATAGGGTGCTTTCTTTTGGCTGAGGTGGAGGCGATTTGGTCTTCTAGAGCTTTAGCATTTCTTGCATGATTGCAAGACAGTCTAACAAACCATTGGTTGTCGAACGCCTGTGTCATCTTACCAGCGGGCTCAGGCTCATTGAATTGCACCCTAGCAAGACTGCACAACCTTGTAATCAGCCAAGGAAAGAACATCCCTCCCCTTGGTTTCTCTAATACCCCTGAATACTTGCAGAGATGATTGCACGACCTTGTAATCAGCCAAGGGAAGAACAACCCTCCCCTTAGTTTCTCGAATACCCCCAAATACTTGTAGAGATGATTTCGCCGACATTCACCTCAAGGCCTTTCATGAAACAATAGTATAGTATTGTTATGGGGACGTTGAGCATGTGATCATGCGTTGTCGACATGATCCTGTTCTTTATCTATGCAACCCAAATTACCACCTCAAACTTCAACGCAGCGGGGCAAAGTTGGTGCGGTTTAATGGACTCTTTCACCTCCCACGCGGCACCTGGCAGTGCTATTGTTGCAAGTACCTCAGCTAGCAGCACTGCATCCGACAGCTGCAAAAGCACGTTCCTTGACGCCTCTTTGGGATTTGGCATTCCAAAGAGTGTTTATCACCGCCCCTGAATAATTTACCGCGGTGCATTGCACCATCACCTATTATTTTTCTTCGTCATACTTTGCTGCATAAAAGTCTTCAACGAGCCTTGGGTGGAAAGTGGACTCCTTCAGACATAATCCCTTCGACCCATTTCTCTCAATGCCCTTTAGTACCACCTCGGGCATTTCAAAGTCTAAGGGGAAGAGTCCCTTCTCCACTAGGAATACATTTCCTACTCCTTTTGGGTGGTCAGATCTTTTTGTTGCAGCCTCTTCTTCACTTTTTCTTCTTCTTTCTTTTGCCTAGGTGCTAGCCTTCTCTATCTTTACTACCTTAACTTTTTCCACAGGTAGGCCCTGGTGCCTCCTGGATAGCCGTTCTCCACACTTCGACAATAGTATATTGTCAGAGTCTCCTTCCTTTGATCCCACTTCTATGGGCTGTTTCCCTTTTTCTTTTTGACGTTCTCTTGACGCCTTAGCTTCCTCCATCCTTACTTCTTAGACTTCCACATTCAAGTCAAACGCCTCATCATCGTCAACCCTTTTCTCTGCTTCTTCATTTATTTCTTCTTCTTCCACTCTTTCTATCTCCACCGGCGACCTCACTTCGTTTGCTATTTATTCAAAGATTTCACCAGCCTCACTTCTTAAGAAGTCGTCAGTGAGTCCAACTTTTCCAATACTACTTTAGCCCTTTTGTTGCTCTCTCCAAATAGTTTCCTCCTGGGGCTCTGGTGACCTTCCCTGCTTTCTGCTTTGTCATCACCTTCTTCTTTTTAGGCTCATTTTCATTCGTTGCCATAATCGATTTCAACACAGTAGCTGCCATAATTTAAGAAATGACACTTCCCAAAGTGATTCCTCCTCCAATGGATGCCAGAGGCGCAATGTGAAGCACCTCTTCCTCTCTAGCATCAGACTACTTAGGAGCTATCTTCTCTGGAGATGATTCGATAAGAACGTCCCTTGTTGCACTTGTTGCAGTTCCTTCATGGGAACCGCTGGTGATTGAAAGTCCAACGAGTGTTCATTACCTTTGTCTCCATAACTATAAGCTGATTGGTTTTGTAAGTCGCTTGCTGAAGACCTTTTTCTTGAGGAATCGAGAGTAAGGAAAAAGAACTTGGAGAAATTTTGGAAGTTTAGGGGTTTTGTTCTTTTCTTCGAGAATGGAGAGAGTGAGAATGATGGCCTGCGGGTTTTACACTTAAAGGAAAAAATAAAATCTTTTACGCGGGATATTCTTATCGCCTGGCAAACAAGAGCACACAGTACTTGCATGCCCAAAAGAGGAAACATGAGATATGGAAGGACGCACGAATCCCCATGAGGATATTTTCTCTAATTTCTCGAAGAATGTGTGTAAGTGGTGAGTTATTGTCTCTTCGATGGACGTGTTTAGGCGGCGCCTTACTTTTTAGATGAATTACTCTTTATCGCGCCGCCTATCCTATATAATCATTACTTACTGTGTTTCGAATGAGCACGCGACAGACCTTCCCATTATCTACTTCCTCCTGCTTATGCTCTACAGTTAGATGCTCTAAGTTTACTCCCATCTTATTTCACTATTTTATTATGTCCTAGCTTACTAATAAACTTAACACAGAGAAAGCACTTGACAAAGCACATGAATAAACACTTAAAATGATAAAGAAAACATCTCTGGTACTAGCTGTTGCCGCGTCGAGATCTGCCATTTTGGTGCTGTAGATTTGGAAATCAGTTCTCATTCCAAATCTACCAGCTTTATGGAGGTTGGGATATCCTCCATGCAACCGTGGTACGCTTTTATTCCTTGTTCGTTGACCTTGAACTCTCTTTCGCCTTTTTCATCAACCAAGTTTACCACCCCACTTGATAAGTCTTTTTGATCACAAATAGTCCCGACTACCTTGATTTCAGCTTACATGGAAAATGACGCAAACGATAATTAAACAATAACACTTTTTCTCCTTCGTAAAGTAGACGCCTTTTGATATTTTTATAATGCCAAATCTTTGCGCGCTCTTTACAGAGTTTTGCATTTTCATATGCATGTATCCTGAATTCTTCCAATTTCAAAAGCTGCAGCTTCCGCCTCACACCTACCTCTTCAGCATCCTAATTCAGTCATTCCAAAGCCCATGATCTTTGTATTCCACATCCATTTGGAGATGGCATGCTTTTCCAAACACTAACTGATAAGGTGACATGCCAATTGGAATTTTGAATGTGGTGCGCTAGGCCCATAATACATCTTCAAGGTGTTCTACCCAATCTTTTCTTGTAACGTTCATCACTTTTTGAAAAATACCTTTAATTTCTTGATTGGAAACTTATGCTTTACCATTGTTTTGTAGATGGTACAACGTTGCCACCTTATGGTTTATGTTATATTTGTTTAACAGCTTCTTTAGAATTCTGTTGATAAAGTGGGTGCGTTCATCACTGATCAATGCCCTAAGTGTTCCATAGCATGTGAAAATATTTTTTTTTAGGAACTTCAACACTGTTAGCTCATCATTCTTGGAACAGACTACTGCCTCAACCCACTTGGATAATTAGTCGACTACTAGCAGGATGTAATTTTTCCCTCTTGATTGTAGAAATGGGCCCATAAAATCAACTCCCCACACGTCAAAAAATTCTACCTCCAATATAAAATTATGAGGGAGTTGATCACACGCTGATAAGTTTCCCACGCGTTGGCATTTGTCACGGCACAAGGCAAACTTTTGAGCTTCATTGAATAACGTTGGCCGCTCGTATCCACTTTGTAAGACCTTAGTTGCAGTTTGCTGTCCTCGAAATGGGCTACGTAAGGCACTGTGTGGTAGTGCTTCAAGATTCCCTCAACTTCTTCTTCTGCAACACGTCGCCTAAAAGTCATATTTGCACCACACCTATACTAGAAAGGGTCATCCCAATAATAATATTTCAAATCATGAAAGAATCGCTTACACTACTATGCTGTAAGATCAGATGGCATGACGGAGCTTGCCAGGTAGTTTGCTATGTCAGCAAACCATGGTGATCGAGCTTTATCTGCAACAACTCTTCATCTGGAAACATTTATTGTATTGCTTAACGCATTGATGTTGCTTCAAGATTGTTGAGTCGAGAGAGATGATCTACTACTTGGTTTTTAGTTCCTTTTCTATCTTTCACCTCCAAATCAAATTCTTGTAACAACAAAATCCATCTAATCAACCATGGCTTGGTTTTTTTCATCAACAGATATTTGACTGTCGCATGGTCCATGAATACTGTAACTTTCGTCCCTATGAGGTACACTCGAAACTTGTCAAAAGCATATACTACGACAAATAATTCCTTCTCGGTAATGGTATAATTTTGCTGCCCCTCATTCAATGTCTTACTGGCCTAATGAAGGGGTGAAGCATTTTTCCTATGTGCTGGCCTAACATAGCTCCCACCTCCATGTCACTCGCGCCGCACATTAGTTTAAATGAAAGCTCCCAGTTAGACGTTGTCAAGATTGGTGATGTAACCAATGCTTCTTTCAATTTTTCAAATGCCCCACAACATTCCAATGTGTTGTAACCAACACTCGCGTTGCACATCAATCTTCTTATTATGCTCTAAGAGTTCACATATAGGTTTTGTGATTTGCGAAAAACCTTTGATGAAGAGCCAGTAAAATCCAACATGCCCAAAGAAAGTCCTGATTTCTTTTACATTTGCTGGGTGGGGAAGCTTGGCTATCACGTCAATCTTGGCACGGTCCACCTCTAATCATGCCTTGAAGATCTTGTGCCCTAGGACTATTCCTTCTTCAACCATGAAGTGGCATTTTTCCCAATTTAGCACCATGTGGGTTTCTTCACATCTTGCTAGCACGTTATTTAAATTTTTTAGGCACGTAGCATATGAATCACCATAAACAGAAAAATCATCCATAAACACCTCGACTAATGATTCCATAAAATTTGAAAAGATTGCCATCATACACCTTTGGAAGGTTCTAGGCGCATTACATAGCCCGAACGACATCCGTCTGAAGGTGAATGTTCCATATGGACACGTGAACGTTGTCTTTTCCTGGTCCTCTGGCGCGATGGTGATCTGATTGTACCCAAAATAACCATCCACGAAACAATAATATGCCTTTCTAGTTAGTTTATTCAGCATCCAGTCTAGAAATGGCAACGAAAAATAATCTTTCTTGGTCACCGCATTGAGTTTCGTGTAATCCATGCAAACGTGCCAGCCGATTATGGTACGTGTTGGGATAAGCTCATTTTGTTCGTTGTGACTACAATCATACCGCCTTACTTGGGTACACACTGTACTGGACTCGCCCATTTACTATATGCTATAGGATATACCATTCCCGCATTGATCCATTTGATGCTTTCTTTTCGAACTACCTCCATCATTGCTGGATTAAGGCTTCTCTGATGTTCAACAAAACTGTCATGGCCTTCCTCTGTTCGTATTTTGTGCATGCAATATGATGGGTTGATGCCTCTCACATTTGCCAAGCTCCAGCCAATAGCTTTCATGTGCTTGCTCAAAACCTGCATGAGCATGAGTTCCCTATCAGAGTCCAAAACAACAAAAATTATTACCGGTAGTGTCTCTCCATCACCTAGGAATTTGTACTTGAGATCTGCAAGTAAGGGCTTAAGCTCTAGCACTGGAAGTTCCTTAATCGATGACCTTGACAACTGAGATTCCCCCTTTGGTATTTCCAATGATTTGTATTGCCTCAGTTCCTAAAAACTCTACTGATTGCTCTTCACCTAGCTCATTAGTAACTTTTCCCGCTGCATCAGCTTCTTCTGTTTCTACAAAAATTGGTTCTTCCATACATGCGGCAATTGCAAATATTCGGCCTACTATCTCTCCTTCTTCTACCTCATATGGATATTTCAAGGCATTGAGAACATTGAAAGAGATTTCTTCATCATTCACCCGCATTTTAAGTTATCCTTTCTTTACACTGATGACGGTGTCTTCGGTGGCTAAGAAAGGCCGCCTTAAAATGATGGGTACATCTTTGTCTGCTTCATAGTCCAATATAATAAAGTCTACCAGAAAAATAAATTTATCCACTTTTACCAACACGTCTTCAATCTTTCCTTTGGGGCATATGACAAATCTATCAGCCAATTGCAATGTCATCGTGGTAGGTTGTGTTTCCCCGATTCCTAGCTTTTTAAATACAGAGAGAGACATTTGATTGATACTTGCACCCAAATAACACAATGCCCTTCTTACATAACTACCGCCTATAGAACAGGGAATAGTAAAACTCCCTGGGTCTTTCAATTTCAGAGGAGCCTGTTGGTCACCCATAAGCTACAACCACAACGGCTACAAATTCTTTTCATGGCCTTTTGTTGGATAAGACATCCTTTAGAAATTTTACGTATGTGGGCATTTGTTCCAAATCTTCTACAAGAGGGATATTGATATGGAGCTACTCTAGCACATTCAAAAAATTCTCGAACTGCTTTTTAGGTGTCTTATTCTTTAACCTTTGAGGGTATGGTGGAGTAGGTGGCAGGTATTCTTGCTTTGGTGCATTGGCTTTCTCAATTACTTGAGGAGCCTGTACTACTGGTGCCTCAACAATTTTTTCTTCATCTAATTCTTCCTTTGTTCCTACATCTTTTTCCACAGCCTCAGTTTCTGTTGGTGTTTCATCGATTTTTTCTTCTTCCTCATGCACATGCTCCAACAACACCTTCCTACTTCGCAACATTATCACATAACATTGAACTTTTCCATCTCTTTTTGGTGATTTAGTGTCTCTAGGCAATGCGCCTATGGGTCGGTTCTTTAGTTCATAAGCCAACTGCCCAACCTTGATTTCTAGGTCCTGCAGCGTCGACGCCTGACTTTGAACGTATGAGTCATTTTTGGACATGTATTTATGCTGATTTGACATGTAATCTTTCATCATCGCCTCTAGCCAAGAGGAAGTGCCTTTATTGCTGTTGTTTCGATTATATCCCTACTGAAATTGAGACAAAAAAATTTGGTTATTTGCATTGAAGCCTAAGGGTACGAAAGGTTTACCTCATGAAGTTGCCGATGTGTTCCTTTTCTAGTTACCGCCTCAAGAGAAATTGGGATGGTTACGTCGACCTTGGTTGTAGGTCTTTTAAAATGGGTCGTTTCCTCTATCTTGCTGCCCCACATAATAGATGGATTTCGGATTGTTGGGGCATTATTCGATCCTGTGGCTGTCATCACAAAAGTTGCAATTCAATGTTGCCACCTCATTCACTGCTGCAAACGATGCTTGAGTAGATAATGTTTTTACTAGATTTGTCAATGCGGTGATCTGGGCTTGCATTGCTGTCATCTGGTCAAGTTCATGCGCTTCTGGTACGCTCAACTTTACTGCCACATTATTTCTTTACTCTGCTGACCCTCATTCATAGTTATTATTTGCCATGCAATCGAAAATTGCATATGCTTCATTGTAAGTTTTCCGTAGAAGTGCGCCACCCGCTGAAGTGTCTGCCAACACTTGAGCGTTATTGCTAAGTCCACTATAAAATGTCTCTAGTTGTACACAATGCAGCAGGCTGTGATGTAGGCAATGCTGTAATAATCGCTTAAATCTTTCCCACGCATCAATCAACGCTTCGTCCTCCATATGCGTAAAAGTCATAATTAGCCTCAACGTTGAGTTAGTGGTGGGTGGAAAATATTTCTCTAATTTTGTTTTCTGCTAGATCATTCCAATAATAAATTGATCTTACTGGTTTCTGGTTTAACCAGATATTGGTTGCATCACGGAAAGAATAAGGAAATAAGATCACTTGGAGTTATTCCATGATTATCCCGGCTGCTTAAATTTGTTGCATACATCCATGAATGACTTTAAATGTGAGTGTGGGTCTTCTGATGCGTTACCACCAAACTGCCCTACTTTGAGTAGCATTTGAAACATTACTGGCTTTAATTGAAATCGTTCAATAGCAATTTTGGGGGTTGAAGGAGTTAATATTAAGAAAGCAGAAACAATTTTGGATCTTAAGCACTCTAATTGCATCAATTTAATTAAACAAAACAACATGCTCATATCCCAAAAAACAGAGTATAAGAACACATACCTTTGTAGATCAAAATTCTCTTAATCCGTGGGTAATTTATAATCACAAACACTTTGTGGATCACCCTTAGAGTCTTCTCTACTATCCCCAGGCCTTGGAACGGTTGTGGGATCCTTAATTGAGAGAATTTGGAAGAAGAATGGATAAAGGTCTAAAACCGAGAAAAAATAAAATTTTCTGCAAAAATCTATTTACCCATGGTGTTTCTTTTTATTTAAAACAAACCACAAGCTTCTTTAAGCTTTGTGAAGAAGCCAACACATAAGTGATGAGGATAATTCAAGAAGGAGGTGGCCAATTTTGATGATTTTGATAAAGCAAGGAGCTTGTTCATCAACAAATGTATTTTGTCCAAAATTCATTCCTAAATGAATTTGAATTTCCTTTTAATTTTAATTCAACATTAATATAAAATTAATTTTAAATTAAAATCAAATTTTAATTAATTAGACAATTTAATTAATTTTAAATAATTATTTAATTTAATATCAAATATCAAATTAAATAATTGAACAAATCCCGATTTCTCAAATCGTACGTTCGAACATGAATCCTTATTCATGTTTTAAACCGAACCAATATTTAAATCAAATCTAAATATGTCCACCTCTTCTTTATCGTAGTTTAATTCATAATTAAGCTATGAAACGTTAAGTATATCGCATATAATTAACGTTTTCTCCCAAAACTGAATTTGAACAATTGAAATTCTTTTCTCTCAAATTGTTACAAGGCTTAGTCCGAGCTAGTAAGGGGAACCTAATGGACCTACAGATCATGAGCTCCAACGATACAAGATTAACCGGCCAAACTCTTTAGCCTAGCTAATCAACATTCGTTAACCATCGGGACACTCACTAAAGCCTAGTGGCTGCACTCTCCTCACTGTAGATATATTTCTGTCTACTCGATATAACCATGATTAGTAAGTCGATCCTTCACAGGTTGTTCTTAATTACAGTTGGGTCAAATAAATCGTTCTACCCCTGTAATTACTTCTTGTTCCTTAAGTCACATTGATCCTCTAATGAACAATTGGTTTGTGGTCCAACTAACAAACCAAATCCCTCTTAGGAAAATTGAGAGGGTGGGCCCATTGTTCAAGACCCGGAGACAGCACTTAAGCGAACAACCTCTCTACTAAACCCTAAAGCGGGTAGGAGTGAATTCCATCTCGCATGACTATGTTCCCAACTATCTACTCGGTCTTATCCCCAAAATGGGAGGCTTGTTGAGTCGGCGATCTCGGGCCACTCTTACACATGCAAATATAAGGATAATCCCGAATAAACAGGAGTTCATAGCACACTCAGGATTAAGATTGTGTTACCTAGGTCATCGTATGAAAATAGTCAGTTAAAACAATAAACAGAGTTAAAAAATCTAAGTGACTATTTCGCGGTCCAGTGTTATGCAAACTCATTGCATAGGACGCCCCCACTTTCATGTCTCCACATGAACGATTCAGGATCACATCGTTAGTACTATACAAAGTGGGCCGCATCCATAGTGTCCCCAGGATAAGGTACCCAGCCCTATCCCTATACTATAGACCATTCTGGCTATTACTCGAACTTGATCCACTTTGATATCATACATAAAGTTCAAGTATACATCATATAGTCCAGGGTTCTTAGTTCATTGGATTTGGGCTATGGAATACACAATCCACTTTATTCAATAACAACTTTATTGCAAAATAGAATATACATTCAGTTTACAAAACCACGAGTTTTAGGACACAAAACCCAACAGGGGTGACAATCCTTGGATTAAAATTGTATAGCCTTAGTGAGCCGTAGTCTTGTATTTCCCGTTCTCTATCATTAGTAAGGAGAATAGGATTGACTGGCTCCTCATCTTCATTGAGGTTGTTTGGCTGATCTACTTGATTTTCTGCCATATTCTATTATGTGGCGCAATGGGCTATCCTTCTTCAATGGAGAGTCCTATCAATCTTTGGATCTATTTCCAACTGGTGATACTGTGTTGTGCCACGCATGCACTGCAGTTTACCTGAAGGAATCTTAAATCATAATTTTCCCAAGAGAAAGAAGTATAAACCTACTTAAGTATGCTGTAATGATGAAATTGAATTGCAAAAAAATGAGAATAGTGAACGTTACCTTCACCGACAACGTGGCCAAAAACTTGGTTGGTGGTGTGGTGTTGGTATATAAAGATGCAACGCGTGAGTGATGTAAAAGTTACAAGATGCTATGGTAATGATGCGATGGGATGGGTGATTATATGCAAAGTCGTGCACTTAAATTCTACCCTACAGCACCGACGAGTTCGCTAACACCTAACGCATCGGTGTAAGTGCACACCAATGCGCCAGCAAGTAATCTTTGGTTCGTATTCAAGGGTCGAGATCCATAGGGAAGGTGTACTATTCTTTTGATGCAATGACAAAATTTCACTACAAAGCGCTACTTAGGAAATTTCGTGCGGTGCGAGAAGTATTGTGAGATGGTGATTTTAGTGCAAAGAAATAGACAAATTTAAAAAAGAATAACTGACTAGTAACAACATTAATCATATAATGCAAAGAGAAACTGATAAGAAGGAAACTAAAGACGTAGCCCTGGCGCCTTATGCCAACCCACCGAACTATGCAAAATCCTAATGCTGCAGAAGTATTCACTCAACCTAGACTTCAGGATCTATGATCCCCTCCCTTCCGGTATCGCATTCACTCGCAAAAGAAGTTAGATTCCTCTGTGCAATTATTGCTCAACAACTATTGTCCCATTATACTGCTTGTAAGAGATTGAAATATCCGTAAATCAATCTTGCAACTAAGTGTTACCCTTGCTCCTCTCAAGTTCTTTCCACATGCTTTGACCCTCCATGTACGTAAAACATGCTGCTACCCGAACTCGATTGACCAAACGAAATTCAAGTAATTTCAAATAACACACTAAAGAATAAGGTTGGAGTTAAACTTCTATTTTACTAGTCTTAAGACATTGTTAAGTTCAACAAAAGGGCCTTTGGGGCAAGTCTTGATGAGAAAATTAGCTCCTACGAATCATAATGAAAAACATTAAATTACAGTAACTAAACATTAATTAAAATAGTTCTACACCGAAAATAGGAGGAATAAAGCAATGATGCAGTGATTGTTGGCTCCTGTCGCGTCACTCTTAGAGGGCTGTCACTTCCTCTTCCTTGAGCTTCGACGATGGCTATGGCATTTTTCATGATGAGGATCCGATGACTCAAAGTTGGCTGAACCGTCAACTAGGCTAACTGCGAAGCAACTTCTCCCACTATCACTGCTATCTATGCATGCTCCAGATCAAACAGTATACGAGCTTGGTCTGTAACTGATAGCATGCGATTATGCTATCTTACTTCGTACTAATTATGCTAGTTTTATTATTATTTGGTGAGCTTTTATGTCTATTTCCCTTGATTTTGCAGAAACTGGATTTTGCATAATTGAGTGTTGAGGGTTAATTGATGACTTTGGGCCTCCATTAAACAAGTTTGAAGATTCAAGAAGAGAAAAAGTGAAGTTTTGGCAAAAGAATCAGAATGGAGAACGTTTAAACCCTGAAAAAACATCTAGATGCAACATTTGAAGTGCCAAACCCAAGAGGATGTCTCCACGTTGTTCTGTGGCATCTCGACGCTCAAAAGGCATGCAAAGTAAAGTTCCTCTGGAGCATCTCAACATTCTTTAGAGTGTCTCGCACTACTATTCAATCAATTGGAGGCCAAATCGATAGAGGTATAAATATATTACATTCTCTTCAAGCAATTGGAGGCCAGATCGATAAGTTTTACCCTAATCTCTAGTCTAGATCATTTTCGGTGGATTTTGGGAGGATTTTGGAGCTTTGTTGAAGATCTTGGAGCTCGAGTTCATGGTAGATCGCCTTGGGAATGCGAGATCGGCATCGACCTAAGCATTTCCTTCCCCTTTCCTTTATTTTTAGTATTTAGATTAGGTTGTAATTAGGAATTTTTGGTTGTAATTGCTGAATATGTTTAGTTAATTTTCTAATTTCTATGGGATGTTGTAATTCTTTGGACCATTTCACGTACTTGCTTAATTAACTAGACATTGTGGCTTAATTAATGTTTATGTTCGTTTATGCATTTTAGGCTTAATGCTTTGAAATTATGTTCATTAATTAATTGAGGAATGTCTAGGTTGAGCTTGATAGAGGAAACTTAGTTTAGCTTAAGGCACAATTAATTAGCTACCCGAGTGACAACGGGAGTATTGGTTAATTAGTTGTAGTTGGTGATGAGGACTAATTAATTGAGCATTGTTTAATTAATTTGATCGAAGTGGAAACTCGACAGATGGAAACTTAAGCTACAACCGAATGCATGACCATTGGTTAACTAACTGAGTGACGACATGGGTAATAATTAATCAATAGAGGTCCATAACGAAGAATCTTAATGACTTGTATTAATTAGTTAGTGATAGGGACACCTAAGTTAATTAATTAATACCTGAGAATTGGAGGAGACCGACAAGAGATTACGTGTCCATAGGCTTCTAGACCAATGAATCGAACATTTGATTTTACCTAATTGCTAGCTTAATCAAGTAAATTAAGGTCCAAGAATGAAATCAATACTCATAGAATTAACTCTCAATTTGTGTCTCCCATTTATCTTGCTTTCTAGGTTTAGTTGTCTAGCTTCTCCTCTTCTTTGATTTCTGTCTCTAAATAAAGTAAGTGAGAATAATTACGATACTTAATTGAATTAAAACCAATCTCTGTGGATTTGATAAATGGTAAGAATACCATTTTATATTACTTGACCTGTGCACTTGTGGAAACGTAATTGTATGCATCAAGTTTTTGGCATCATTGTCAGAAATTGGCGTATTTTAATGTAATTAATATTGCAAATAAATTGCTTGCTTTAATTTAGAGGTTTTTATTTGGTTTGTTTTATTATTTTCTTGAGTCTTGGTCATTTGTTTCGGTTGTGTTGTTATCTGGTGTTGCTTTTGAGCCCGTGTTTATTTCTTTTTTGTTTTTTTATGGCTTATAATAGATTTTGGTGGCCCTCTAGGGAATCTGAGCCTGAATAACCAACACCACCTTCTAGTTCTTTCCCTTTTAGTTATCCCTTAGTTGATTTTGAGCCAAGTGAGGATTATGGATCTTATGATTATCAAATGCATAATTATTATCATACTGAATCTATGAGTTATAGAAATCTCATGTATGGTATTGGTGAGTACATTTGGACCTATAAACAATATCTTAATTTTTTTCAGGAAGCCCAAGTAGAGGAAGATTCCTCCTTAGAGAGAATGTTGAAAATGTATATAGAGGAGACTAGAGCTAGGAGTTTTCAATTAGATGATTTGCTTAAGAGTCTCCAGGGGTTAGTGAAGTGGGATTCACTTCTTTACGATGTTCGGTGAGTCACTTGGCCACTGATTCATTGATAGCCTTTCAAGAGCTTAATTTTATCGATACTTGTGAATTCGATAGTCGAGAGAGTGGATAATTGATATTATAGATGAATTAGAGAGTTTAGATGCATGCCAGGATCGAGTCAGTAAGGAACAAAAAGAGATGAGCCCTATTTGTTAGAAGAGTTAGTTCAAGGGTAGAGTTTAAGGTTTAATGGCCTTCGTCTGTTTTATGTTTTGATTCTTCTCTTTGTCTTGAGTGTTCTTTTTCTTGTTATCAAATTTATGTCTGAATCTTTGATTTATTTTTCCCTTTGACTTTTTATGCTTTTTATATTCAAAAATACCAAAAATATTTATGCTTTAGGGTCCCATGAGAAGCTAGTATTTTTGTTAGCTTTGGTATGTTTCATTGATTCTAGAACGAGAGGCCCAAAGAAATAAGAGAATTTCTATGTACCTTAAGAGCTCGCACGATCCCTGTCTTGCTAAAGATGTTAATTAAACGCTTCTTGAGAGGCAACCCAAGCTTCTTGACTTTTGCTTTCTTTCTTTTAGTTTTCTTTTCGTTGTTGTTTTTTTGTTTTTCTTTTTGTTGTTTTGTGTCAATCTCATGTTTCCATTGGTTGACTGTTCTAGGATCTCCAGATTCAAATTATCTCTTCCATCATGTACTCAAGTGGATTGATCAAGCTGAATCGAGGTTTGTCTAGCACTCCATGGCAGTATAACGCTTCCCTTTTATCTCTTTAGTTGTCCTTATGCATGCTTGATTAGTTTGATTCGTTGATACGTTGAGGACAGTGTGTGATTTAAGTTTGGGGGGATGTTTGTTGTTTCTGATCTGAGCTGATTTGCAAAACCTTGAATTTTTATGAATTATATGATGATTCTGTTGCATTGTTGTGATGAGGACAACATGCGATGTGTTATGAATAGTGTAATATTTGTAATTTTTATGAAATACAAGGGCATGCCTAGTATTCAAGTAAATTAAATATTTTTTCATGGAATTCTTTACACTTGTGGAGCACTTAACCTACTTATTTTTGAATGTCGAGAATAGATTTATTTTATTTAGATATTCATTGTCACCTCGACAGGCTAAAGTTCTAGTTTGAAGGTTGTCTTTCATGATAGTTTGAATGTTAAGCTTAGGAGGAAAAATTATGTCTATCTACCTATTCCAAAGAAGGAAAGGAGAAAGAAAGAAAAAAAATAAAAAAAATGTGTTAGAGAAAAGAAAGAAAAGGAAATAAGAATAAACAGAAAAAAAAAAAAAGAATAAACTAGCTTGTAGTACTTAGTGATCAAGGGGAAAAAGAGCTGCATCTATTGTGTCATTGAGTGAGTCCTCTGGGTAAGGGTCCCTGCAACAGTCATGTGAAAGCTAGTGTCCTTGAGTTTTAAAGAAAAAAAATGCAAGTTTGGGGGAGGCATACGTTGTTGTGTTGTTGTTTAAGTACCCTAGTTAGATATTACTTTCTTGAGTGTTGGGATGTTGGATAATTGGTGCTTAGGACCAGTGTAAGGGGAAGATGAATGGAGCATCCTATAAATCTTTATAGGCTAGTAAGGATTGAAATAAGGAGGACTATGCATGTAATGGCAAGGAATAAAAAGTTAATATTTAAATTTGTTTGATGAATTTATTTGTTTTAGTATTTCCTTTAATTGTGGCTATTTTATTATTTAGAACATTGAGGCATGAGTCATTATGATGTGATGGTTGATTCATGTGTAGTTGTTTTGTTTTAGCTTTGCTCGGGACTAGGAAATGTTTAAGTTTGGGGGTAGTAACTAGAATTGATGTGTGAGCTTCTTTTCTACTGAGAGCATCTACCTAGAAACGTTTAGGCTAGTAAGGATTGAAATAGAGATGGTACAATATCTCAACATCATAATCACTACAAAAAATTTAGGATATAATGACAGTAACAAAAAAAAAACGCGTGGAAATGATGACAGACAAGAGAAAAATGCACATAAATTTTTATAAAAAAAAATTCACCTACAATGTCGATCATTGACCAACATTATACATATACTTTCATGTCAGTCAAAGTCCGACATTAAAGCCCTTTTTTAATGCTATCATTTCAAAAGCCCGTTCTCTTTTTTTGTTTTTTACACACTTTGTTTGACTTAACTTTCGTCTTTTACCCTAAACCACATCACTTTACTCTCTCTTTACCCAACGTATTATTTTCTTTCAATGAGGCCGCCTCTTCCCCACCGTCTCTCACCATCGCACGAACGCCATTCACCTCGGGTCTTTTACGCCATGGATCATCTCTCACCATCACACGAAGATTTCATATTCACGTGGATTACTTGTGGGTCTCGTTCACCATGGGTTAGAGGCTACCATTTGTTGTGGGTGGTAGATCTGAGGGTACAGAGGTTGTAGTTGTTCGTGGGTTGTAGATCTGAGGTCGTGTAGCTGTTTGTGATGTGGTAGATCTAAGGTCATACGTATTTCATTCTAGATCCCCTTCTTATTGCTATCCTCTTTACTTCCTTCATAAACTGGATTTTGCTTCATCTTTGATCCCTAAGGTATGTTCTAACTGCGAATTCTCTTCTTTCAATTGATTTTGAGGGTTTGCTAGCTGCAAACTTTGCATAATTTCACTCAATCTTTCAATTCTTCCCTTTGGTTTACGTACCAAATTCGATTTGAACTCAACCTCCTATTTTGATTACCATTCATCAATTGGAAATATTTGAATGTTTTGTGATTATGTTGTTTAGGCTAAAATTTGATATGATTTTCTTCTATTTTTTGTCGTTTACGGTAACTGGTAGCAACACTAATCCTTCTTGCTCTGTTTTTTTTGTGATTTCTTTGTTTTTTTTGTACGGTCTATCTGCTTTGATCTTGGGACATCAAGGGAGAATGTGGATTTAAGATGAGAAAGAGGGATAAAGTGAGATTTTAGGGGGATGTTTGTCATGACGAAGGAAGTTGTAAATTAAAATTACCAAGGCTCTTTAACATTAGGCGTGATAAATTTATCAAGGAGGTCTAGAATGGTAAATACTTTGGTTGGATGTGAAAGGTCGTTAGCACACAAAATGTGCTATTCCAAGGCTTTACTTTTGTAGTCTTTTATAGCCTATTCAGTGTTTTATACGAGTTTGTTTATTGAAAATTCAGTTATCGAGCAATTGAGGTGAAGCTAGAGATTTGGAGATACCATGGTGAGTATGAAACTAATGGAACCTAAATTGAGAAGCCATGTGAAGAAAATAAGAAAAATGGACCAAGAAACCCGAGGGCTTGGCATTGAGACACCATCTGTCATCTCAATGCCAAATGCTCAACGCAGCAGATTGAGCAAAGCTATCCTCGTAGTGTTGAGACGTTGTAACCTAGCATCTCAACTCTACCCTTCCTATTTCTAAAACACGCGTTTTGGAAAGTGATAAAGAGCTTGTCGAAGGCTATATCAAATATATTTATAAACCTAAACCTCTAAAATTTGTAATAATAATGGCCATGGTCGATAACAGGGATTGTATTTCTTAGTTCATTTAAGTACCATAATTACTGTCACTTAACTTTATTTAAAGAATAAATCAAATGCCAAAAAAACTAAATTAAAGAGTTAACCTAGAAAGCAAAAGATAAATGGAGACACAATAGAAAAAAAATATCCTAGAGAATCAATTTCTCCAATTAGACTTACAGGCAAATCTACCAAGATTTGTCATGCAAATATTCCATAAGCCAAGAAGTGAGGTATTAAATGACTTTTTCAAGCACAATTAATGCTCATGCAATATTATAAATCTAATATCTCTATCTAGATTGTAATAGCATGCAATGCATTAAGCAACCATTTTTAAGGGCTTCTAAGAAAATTCTCGACTTGCATGCAATAATTTACAAATAGTCATGCAATTAAGTTCTAGCCTAAACCAGACTTTTCCAAGCACAAATTCATACCAATAAAACAAATAATTTGTGATCAATAGATTATAAGCATTAAATACATAAAAGCATGAATGAAACAAAAGCATTCAATCAAGTTATTTAATCAATTAAAACCTTGAGTCTAATGGCTACACCAAAACTCCAAGTATTAGGAACCAAGATACTTAAATTCATACAATTAAACCTCTAAGTTCCTAATTTACAGCCACAAAACATAAACTAAAACTAAAGGAAAAGAAAAAAATTAGCAAACAATGGTCGATTCCACGTTCCCGTCATGATCTCCATGTCCCTCGAGCTCCAGATCTTCAAAAATGCTCCACAAATGCTCTCAATTGCTCCTTAAACCCTCAATTTTAGCTTGGAATCAAGAATAGGGGAGAAACCCTCGGATTGGCCTCCCAAAACGACGCATAATAGGGGAGAAATATCGAGGTAGTGTTGAGACGCTACAAGAAAAAATGCGGCGCTCGGGTTTTTGAGCAAAAACAGCGTTTTTGCGATTTTGGTACCGTCGAGACACTGTGGACAGCGTCACGACGCTACCCTGCAGACACCACTAGCCATTTTTGTCATATCTCTTCGCTCAAGTGTCCGAATGACCTCCGGTTTTATGCGATGGAACCGTGATTTGACGTAGAATCTCCCGCAATGTGCCTTATGCTCAAATAACATCTTCACTGTTCTTGAATATTAAATTAAGCTTTGAAAGGATCCAATATCCACCAAAATACTCTCGAACACTCGATTTTGCTCCTTAAGCTTGGTTTCTACAAAATTAAAAGAAATAGGCATAAAAGCTCACAAAATCATCACAAAACTAGGTTAAGAACCCGCAGGATACTCAAACCCGCAGGATAAACATGTATCACTTTAAAAACTAAAGGACACTAGTTTTCACACACCTGTCGTAGGGACCCATATCTAGAGCACTCGCTCAATGGATGACCTAACTGATTATGACAGACATAGCTCTTTTTACACCTTGATTCACCTAACTCATTACATGCTTATTTTATTTTCCTTTTTTTCTTTCTTTTTTTTTTTATTGAATGATCTTCTTTTCAAGCACACTTTCTTTCTTTCTTTTTTCTTTTTCTAGAAAAATCACATTTTTACTTCTCCTAAGCAACGCATTACTAGTTATCAATCTTTCCACTCAACAACTAGCCTTACATCTATCGGGGTGACAACAGATATACAAGCTCTATAATCCCACCGTAAGCCTTCAAGACTACTAAAGGAAAGGCTAACGTGCTCAAATCGTGTAAGAAATATCATAAAATTTTAAAAATTAGGCACAAAAAGGCTTGAAAGAGGATAGCATTCAAATACTTTAGCTAATGCAATTAAAGCAACATACCATTTATGTCATCAATTGTCCTCATCAAGCAAGAAGCAAACACATCATCATGCATTCAAGCTGACAGTTCACACAAAATTTGAAAAACAAATCACACAATAATCATGCTTAACACAAGTGATCAAAAGTCTAAGCTCACGTACTTGAGGACAACATATAAGTGTAACTATCAAACGTAAAAATAGGTCCCAGCTCATATGCTTAAGGACTCAACCAATCATGCTAAACACATCATCAAAGCACAATAATGACTTCCACCCCCAACCTAAATTCTACATTGTCATCAATGTATAAAAATCAGTAAAAATTAATGGACAAAAAGAAAGGGGAACAAAAAACCTAACCTGAAAACTCAACACATAGGTGGGTGGAGGTGCACCTTTGGCCTCCAAAAATGATAAAACGTCTTCCCAAATGTCAATTTATTACCTACAAAATAGATACTACATGAGCTAAGCTAGGAAAAAGAAACAACTAAAAGTGAATAAAAGAAACAATTAAATTTTTTTGCCTAGCTACCTCCAGGGAGTGTAAATTTTTATAGTCGATAGCTCAACTTGTCATGTGGCAAGCGTCAGGGCACATAAAAGTTCTCCCATTTCTTCGGCCCTCTCTTCCTTGAATCTACAAAGCCTACTGCACTAAGTAAGTTCTTTAACATTTGATGGGTTCTAGAAATACAGGTCTTTTTGTATTTTTCGACTCTAAAAAACATAAAAATAGAAAAATCAAAGAATAAAAATCAAAGAAAATAGACTCTGACTTTAACTCCTGAAAGTAAGAAGAACATTCACATAATAAGGAAGAACTAAATGATAGAACAGACGCAGGCCTTTCGGCCTCCAACTATATCATTTGGACCTCTTGTTCGAACTGAAGCTCGACTTCATCTACCTCACATACTTGTTCCTCACATGGCAAACAAGCTTCATCTTTGAGCTCTAAGCCAACCAAATCAGATTCTCATACCTCAGGGATGTCAATAGGTAGTTGCTCTTGAATGCTCTCCAATGAATCAACCAGTTGAATGACGGAGTCACCTAGTACCCTAGCCATCTCCTCTCAAAATTGGAGATTGCTTTCCTGAATTCACAGATTGTTAATAGCAATTTGATTAATTAAATCCTCCAAAGACATACCTGAAGCTGAAGATTTAGGGCTTGGGTTCTGCTGCTCCTCCTGGCATCCATATGATCGATCCCACTTAGGACCATGAAGATCATTGCTCGTGTCGTGCTGGCAAGGAACTCCTCCAAAACTGAAGGCATGGCACATTTGCTCCTGCTTTTCAAGCAATTGAGAACTTGAAGATGCTAATTTAGAAATTTTAGAATTTTGAATCACTAACCTCTTCATCATGCAGGGCAGCTCCACTAAAATTCCAGAAGTTATTAGCAATAAAAAGAAACAACGTATAGACTTTTTTTTTAATTTTTGTTTTTATTGAAATACGAACACCAAAATCAAGAAATCAATTTGATTTCTAAATTCTAGATTATTATTTGACACAGACTAAGGGGGAAGTTAAACATAAAACATAGACAGAAGGACTAAAACATAAATGATAAAGATAAAGATTCCACCTCATGCCTTGAATCAAGGGTAAACAGGTAATTATTTAAATTATCGATCATTGAAACTATCCTAACAGGCAATTCTTAGTGTTTTAAGGCCGAATGAACTCATCAGTACATCGTAGGAGCCTCCCTTAATTAAACTATTTTACAAAATGCCTAATTAGCTCTAATTTAATTAATTAATTTGGCATCATCAGGGCCGAAAGAATTAATTACAAGCATTAAACCCAGTGGATAAGCCGAAACAAGTTAATTAGTTAAGATTGGTCAATCTAAATTAACTAATCCTGCACTAACAATTTGAAGGCCTACTATGTATTCTACTTAATTTAACTGACGTGGCAACCGACCTAATTACTACTCAAATTAAGCTAGAGACCGAGCACATGTACGAGTACATCTAGCATAGTTAAGAAATCTCTAAATTACTTGCTTTATCAGTTCAATCAAAGTAGAAATAACTAGGAATAAGCACAAGAATTTGAAAGCCCTAAACAGTGCTGGAAAATGAAATTAACTACCAAAACTCACAATAAATTGCATAATACAATCCATCACCGACGTAGCTCAGCACCGAGTTTTGATGAAAAACTCCTAATCTATCATAAACTACTGAAAAACAGAGATGAGAAAACTTAAAATGGTCTCATGATGGCTAAAAATCGAAGACAAATGACCTAGAGGACGAAAAAATCTATGTATAGGAATCGATAGAGCCTCTAGGCAACGCGCAACACTGGTCATTTTTGAACTAACTATTAGCTAGGGTGTCCGAATGACATATGTTTTGATGCGTTGGAACTGTGATTCGATCTAGAATATCCTGGAATGTGCTTTATTCTCAAGTCCTTACAAAATCATCAATTAACTACATTAAAACCTCCAAACTAACACGATTTATGCATTAAAATGTAGGGTGATTTTGGTCCTATCACCATATAATGAACTTATCTTGAATGTATATGAATGTCAAGGGTAATTTCTTCAAGAACTAGAGAGTACTAATGGAGGGTATCCATAAATCAAAAGCTGAAAAAGCCAGAGAGAAAACACTTTTCGATCAATTTAAGGCCAAGCTAACTAAGAACAAGGCAAGTAGAGAACGGTTGGTCTTAGCTCTTGGAAACTCTTCCTCTACCAAACGTAAGGCTGCTTTTACATGGACCCAATACCCTTCTTTCAAAAGATAATCTAAATCCTAATTTTTACTATGTTCCTGCATGTGAACTTATATAGTAACATTGCACTGCACGTAAGATATTCATCTTGGAATATCTAATTACTGATATAGTTGAAAAAAAAACATTGACTTTGACATAACTTAGTTAAGGGATGTTTGGCTCATGAGTTAGACACGTATAACTCAAGTTAATAAGATGTCTTATATTTAGTAAGTGGATTTGTTTACCCCAAACTATTAAGTTCTTTAATCTCACAAGCTACATAAACCCATATCATATAAACTCAAGTTGAAAAATTCACTCAAATTTAAATGACATAAGCTTCATTGGATTAATTAATACTAAATTAATTTTCTAGGATGTGTTGTTGAGTTTGCAACTTCACTTGTTGTGTGATCTCCTAATTAGTTGCATCTGGAGGAAGTATATGGAAGTGAAACATATATACAATGTGAAAGTGTTGGTTTATAGGTGGATCGTTTTGATGTGATTATATATGTATACCTGATTGGGTTACTATTTGATGAGTGAACTAAAGATTTGTTCACCAGGTGACTCTTATTGGCCAAGACCCTTTTGCTTCTAGGATGCTCCAAATACTTGTGTGTTTCTTCCAAGCACAAAGTTTTATCCTCTCTTTGCTTGTAAGCTCTATTGCTGCCTTAATCTTTTTCATTCTTACTTGTTGGGTTTTGGTATTCAAGTTTGAATATCATTAGCAATCAGTATGCCATATTGGTTAAATGTGATTATATGTTATGTTTTATTGACAAATTTCTATTACTCTTATTGACAAATTTTTTGCTTTCGGGGTTTTTATTCATGTTATACCCTTATAAATTTTTTTATTGCTCACGTTTGCTACTCTTCTTGAATTTTTTGACAATGTATGTGGAATAAATTGTGTATGTGGAATAAAAGGAAACTATCATCATTATTGGTTAAAAGCAATAATATTTGTTGTTCTATTCTTCTGCTTTACCCATAAATGACATGATTTAATGATCAATGTTGTTGTTGTGATTTTGTGAGTGTTTTGTTAACTTTTTTATTTGAATATTTTATTGTGTGTTAATTTGCAATTGGCATGTGTCTTTGCTAAGATTTAAAGGCATTGTTTTGAAGTCTATTGCTTGCTTCAAGAAGTGAAGGCAAATGTTTTCTGATGCCACATTCCAAAGGTTGATGCACTTGGAATATTAATCTCTGTTTTTTAATTGGTAACTACATGATAATAAAATTTTCACTATAATTTATTTTCAACCATGATGCAGTAACCTCATTCCTCTTCATTTGGTTTGATGCCTTGATGTCTGCTACTGACGTTTTTATTCATTCAGCTTACTATGGAGCACCTTTCTCCCAGTCGAATTGCCACGCCTTTCACCACTCGACTTAAGTTTGTTGGTCTTAAGTTCAAGTGGTAAAGTTTTACTCTTATGTTTAATTTGCTTAGCAATATTATTTCTCTTTGTAAGTTGGATGTAGTTTGTAGAGAGATGAATAGTTATATTTGTATTACGTGTCTGCATGTATAAAGAGAAATGTTATGTTTTCTATTTTTATTACATGGTTGGATAGTTATGTTCGTAATCTTTCAACTGAGAAAAAGCATATGCAATGACCTTACCATGATGCAATAGGACACAACAAACCCTTTCTTGGAAGCATCACTATAGATAACAAATTACTAGCTCACTCACCACAGTGAACACTAGTAGTGAAACCAATTTCTTCATGAGTTCTTGGGTGCTTTCTTCACAAGCCTCACTCTAAACAAATAAAAACTATTTTAGGTTAACTGAGTTAGAGATGTTGCTATATGAAGGAAGTTCTGCACAAAATGTCAATTGTAACTTGTAACCCCCCAACATCCTACGCACATCACTAACTACAACTGAATGAGGTCAGTTGATCGTCGTTTCAACCTTTGTTGGATCTACCAAAATCGATCTCTTGACACCACGTGTCTTGGGAAGGACATCTATTGCAGCCAAAACTCGCATTTGGAGAATTTGGCATAGAGTATGTTTAGCCTCAGGATTGTTTAAACTCTCTTGAGGTAATCCTCTTGTTCTACTTCTAACTTTGAATAAACAAGTCATCATGAATAAATACGATCATAAAGGTGTCGAGAAACTCCTTAAATACTTTGCTCATCAAATCTATTAAAATTGTAGGTGCGTTTGTCAGACAAAGGGCAAACATATCTAAACCTATAAGCTATGTTGAGAATGTCCTTGTCTCTTGTCCTCGGCTAATGGTAGCCTGATCATAGGCCAACCTTACAAAGTATTATTGGTCCATATAACTCATCCAACAGGTCATATATTCTAGGGAGTGGATAATTGATCTTTATAGTTACTTTCTTCTTTACAAAAATTGACATGCCGCAAGGTGAGACACTTGGGCGTATGAAGCCCTTGTCCAGTAATTCTTGTATCTACAACTTGAGCTCCTTCAACACTAGTGGAGTCATTCTACATGGAATCTAAGGAATGGGAGTCGTGCTTAGCTTGTGTTTCACTTAGACATCTGCCTTTCGTGCTGGTGGTAAACTTGAAAGGTCCCGTTTACTTTCTTAACATTAGCATCACTTATCATTTACTTCAAGTTATCTTAATTTCTCTTTCGAATCACATTAAGGGCTTCATTAGTTTCTTGTACCGATTTGATCCTATAGTCAAATCTCTGAAACTATGCTAACAAGACCGACAATCTACCTCTTCACTAATAATGCCTAAAAATTTTATATCAATAGTCCTTGGTAACTATTATTAACAACCAACTCCAATTAAAAGGTCGTTTCCTCCAATCCCTTTGCAATTCTAAGAAATGAGCTAATCAAAGCACATTTCCAGTATTTAATTTGTCCTTGTTTAACCCTTTATTTGGGGAAAGAAACCTTGTACTAAAGTTGAGTTTAAAGACAAAGTCTAATACCATTTCCTTCAACAAACACATACCAAGGTTCTTAAGTTCCAAGTAGTATCAAGATTCCTTCAACCAAATCTAAAGGCTTCTAAAGACAAAACATAATGTAGAAAGACATGTAATACTTGAGTACTTGGAGCATCAACACATTAATTTCTTTTGTCTCTCAAGATAGCAAAACTTTCTTATAACACCTCTACTTTCTCATATTTTTCTTTATTAAGACCTTTAAACTAAAGGTGCCCATTTTTCATTCTCCAAGCCATATTTGTCCTCATCAACAGAAAACATGTTTTAATTATAAAACTTTCATACATCTTTCCATTTGGGGTTTCACGTTGAGTTTTTAGGAGGACTTTTTAAAAAACTATCTTGCCTTGCTTTTAACTTAAAATTTTTTCCCTTAGTCTGATTACACTGCCTTCTCATTCTTTTAGCCTAGCACATAAAGAGAAAAAATAACTTACTTGGTTCATCAAACCTTAAACTGCGAAAAAAAAGATCATGAAATGTACGTTTCAAAACTAGCATCTTCAATGCCCAAAGACATTTAAAAACTTCAACCTACTAAGATCATATTCTACATGAAATCATAAGATGTGGTTCGATGACGAATTAAGGAGGAATCTAGTGGCCATGTGACACCCGAGTTTAGGAGGGGTATATGAATGAACTGTGACCACATCCAAATGAGAGGGATCCTGAGGATATATAAGTATGGTTGAAAATGACTTAAAAGAATTGATAGTTACTACCTATACCAACAATGTGTACCTTTCTTTTCCATAGCTCAATCGTAGAAGCTCCAAAGTTAAGCATGCTTGGCCTGGAGCAATTTTATGTTGGGTGACCTCTTAAAATTTTTTCTTAGGAAGCATTTGAGTGAGGACATAGCATGTTAAAATGACATGTGTTGGTCTGTGGGTGTCAAGACACAGGGGATGTAAGAGATGTCGGGGCTATCAAAGGCCGAATCCGAATTTCAAATCCTTGGTTAGGGCATTACACATACATCTTATTTTGAGAAAATTGTTGTAAAAAATTTGATGCATAACTTCTAAGAACGATAATGCACCATTCTAACATTAAGATTTTTTTTGTTGAAGGAAGAGTATCTAAAGACACCTCACGTGTTAAGAACAACAGATTGATTGTCTACGCTTGAGTGGGAGACATTCTACTTCAGACTTAACACATATAACAGTAAAGTTTATTAGCATATATCAGTTAAACCAATAATTTGACCATTGTATGTGTTCATATTACACATAAGTGCACGCCATAAAGTAATTTAAATGTCTTAACGCCATCTTCTCTACCCCTTACTCATGCAACGCCTCATCAACTCCTTAGCCTGCATCATGTCTCCATTTAAGCTCCCAATCACATAAGAACGCTCCAATTTGACCAAATATGTACCAATTGCTAAGTTTCCTAAAATTCGTGAAAATCCACGTAAAGCTCACAATTACACCACAATCAAGAAAGTAATATCTAGCTATGTGTCTGAATCACTATGGGGTAGTACTCCCTCACACTTTCTTTTTACATTAAATCAGGGGCACTTACTTTCACACAACTATTGCATGGACCCTTATTAATAGCACTCACTCAATGGATGGCTTGACTGATTACGATAAAGGTAGTTCTTTTTACCCTCGAGCACTTAACTCAACACAAGTTTCGTTTCTTTCTTTTTTTGCAAGCACTTATTTTCCTGAGCTCACATTTTCATTTTTCACAGGCATAAAATAAGTTTTTTCGTACTCCTCAACTCAACATTACAAACTATCTAGCAAATTCACTTACAAACTAAGGCTTAAGTCTATCAGAGTGACAATAAACTTCAAGAAAACATAGTCTCCTCTAAATGTTCAACTTATCAACATTACGCTAATTGCTCAACAAATGCAAAGATTCCAAAGCAAAATTTTAAAATTAAATCAGATCTCAACATGCTCAAATTCCACATAATCAAGAAAAAACAATCCACTTAAGAGATCGTGTCACAACAGTTCATAATCACCTCAGCATGCGATATCCTAGGCAACTCTACAACACATAATCTCACAATCATCAAAATTCTCAAATTAAGCTAAAAAATCAACCAAAATCAACAAACTTGAAAATTAACTAAATCAACAAAACTCAAGCTCTCCTCACATAAGAGTAGCACCATTCCCCCAACACTTAAACCAAACATTGTCCTCAATGTTTACACCTAAGAAAATTAAACCTTCGAAGAAGACAAATTAAAAGAATAAGGGTAATAATACTTCCCTAAAAGGAAGAAACCTCAACCAATGGCACAATCTACTCCCACCATCCTTAGGAAACTATAAAGTGGATTCGAACTCCTCAACATACAAAACCATGACAATAGCCACTTTATTCAACTTGTTCACAATCAAGAAAGTAATACTAAACTAGGTGCCTAAATCACTATGGGGTAGTACTCCCATACGCTTGCGTTTTACAATAAATCAGGGGCACTAGCTTTCACATAATTGTCGCAAGGACTCTTATCCAGAGCACTCGCTCAATGGATGGCCTAACTGACAATGATAGAGGTAGCTTTTTTACCCTCAAACACTTAGCTCATCACAAGTTGCTTTTCTTTCTTTTTTTCGCTAACACTTCTTTTTCTAAGCTCAAATTTTCATTTTTTCACAACCATAAAACAAGCTTTTTCTTACTCCTATGCTCAACATTACAAACTATCTTGCAAGTTCACTTACAAACTAAGCTTTAAGCCTATCAGAGTAACAACGAACTTCTAGAAAGTATAACACTCCTCTAAATGTTCAACTTATCAAAATTAGGTTAAGTGCTCAACAAATGCAAAGATTACAAAGAAAAGTTTTTACATTTTTCTCAAATCTCAACATGCTTAAATTCCACTAATCAAGCAAAAACAAACCACTTAAGAGATCATATCATAGGATTTCATAATCACCTCAACATGCAATATCATAAACAACTCTGCAACATACAATCTCACAATTATCAAAATTCTCAAATTAAGCTAAAAATCCAAAATCAACAAGCTAAAAAATCAACTAAAACCAACAAAACTAAAGCTCCCCTCACATAAGCGTAGTACCATTCTCCCCACACTTAAACCAAACATTGTCCTGAATGTTTACTCCTAAGAAAATTAAACATGCAAAGAAGACAAATGAAAATGGTAAGGGTAACGCTACTTCTCTAAAAGCAAGAGACCTCAACCAATGAGCACAAACACATAAACAAAAAAAGATAACTAAAGAACTCATGGGTTGCGTCTCAAGAAGCTCTTTTTGGCATCATTAGTTGTTTGTTCCCTAAACACTTCTCAAGGTGGCTTAAAGATAAAGAAATTCGCATCCTCCCTTCTTTCTGCATTATGAATACCAACACCACAATCTCCCTGAAATTTATCATTAGCATACCTAATCAAACATTTAGAGACAGAATTATGTTTTACAGGAAAAGGAACATAATTATCCTGAGCACCTAAAGCGATCATCTCCTCATGATTCCCATCCAGGACAGGACTCGACCGAGGAGGCATAACAAAATTATGCTCATCACTCTTCACAGAAAAATCATTAAGAACAAACTCTCAAGTTCATTCTTATCTAAATTTACTTTCTTATCAAGCATGCTATCATGACTACAAGCAAAGAAATCGGTATTCTCTAAAAAATCATAAAAAACATGCTCGATATTCATTATTCTTTGAACACCCTCACTTAATCTAATTGCATAAAACTAGACTCACTTAATGCACACTTAATAAGCATACAATCAGGGTGAACAGGCAAACCAACACCATCATCTCTATTCAAATCCAAAAAATAATCATCAAGAACCAAGACATCAACAAAAAAAGAGTTCACATTCATATCATCAGAATCAACAAATCATCCTTAACAGAAGATCCGAAAATGAAGTAACAGAAGGTAAAACAGAAGAAGAAATATCATCAAAAGTGCAACAACCCGAATTTTCCAATACGGCCATTCTAACAATAATGCAGAAGCGTAACAATTAAAACTAAAATAGACTTAAAAAAATTTAGCGGAAGTAATTTCTTACAAAGAATTTCAAAAAAAAAAAAAAAGAAACTAACGAATCCTTAACAACTTTCAAAGTCTTGTGCCATAACACTAAACTTCACTTCTTTCGAGTCTATCACTTGATCCTTCATCTGAAAAAATTTTGGAAAAACAAAAATGAGTACAAAAATACTCAATAAGCAATTTCAACATCAAGTTCAAAAATTCATTTTCTTCAAAACAAAACATAGAAATTCAGTTTAAAAAATCATTTCAATAGTTGAATCAAAAGTCAAATATTCATTTGGTCATTTTATTTTGAAACAATCATAAACAAAATACTAATATCCTTGCAAAACTTTTAAAACAACTATTAAAAACTTTAACTCAAAACTTTCAGAAAACAAAAATCTTTCAATCATAAAAACTTTCAAGACAAAACTTTTCAATTGAACAAAACTTTCATTTAACCAAAACTTTCAAATATCAAAACTTTCAATTCAAACAGTGCTTTCAATCAATATACTTTCAAATATCAAAGTGGGAATATGCATTATTTGGGTAGCCTTCAGATCATATATGATGGTTACCCGTCGGTAATACCAATCAATCAATCATAACATTCAATCAGAGTTGTCGATAAAAAAATCGATCAGAACATTCAATTCAATTACTTAAGTGTGAGGCCATGTGATTGAAACACACACATGAATCTTCATTCAAAAGGAATGTCAAACCACAAACTGTGCCTTCTCACACATAAGCTTCAATCAGTCAGAGATGTCGATAAAATCAACAAGAACAATCAATATAATTACTTAAGTGTGAGGCCATGTGAGTGAAACACACACATGAATCTTCATTCCAAATGGATGCCAAACCACAAATGTGTCTTCCCACACATAAGCTTCAATCAGTCAGAGATGTTGATAAAATCGACCAGAACAATCAATATAATTACTTAAGTGTGAGGCCATGTGAGTGAAACACACACATGAATCTTCATTCCAAATGAATGCCAAACCACAAATGTGTCTTCCCACAAATGTGTCTTCTCACAAATAAGCCAGAACAATTCCATCAATTCCAATTTAGGCTACTAACACAAATAAGCAAAGTATTCCCAAAACATAAAATTGGCATATCCAAATAGCCCTTATCAAATCGATCAAAAATTCTTTTGTAAACATTTGAAACAAAACATGTAGTTTCAAATTACAATTTCAATAAAGATTCATTAAATCAACAGTTCAAACTCAAAACCAAAACAAACTTACTTTCACTTTGAAATCAATCAAAACACATTTATTTCAAATTACCCAAAATGGCAAACATACTTTTAAATAGCAAAACACTTTAAAGCATATAAAACAATTTTTGATCAATTTCAAATCATACAAAAGATACTTTCAAACATTTGTCAAATAAACAATATTCAAAACATAATTGTACCAAAATTTCTATTTTGGAGGGATGTAGAAACTACTTACCTCGATCGATAATCCTACAATTCTCAATCTCAATCTCAATTCCAAATCTTGTCCACTTTCTTGAACAATCATCAACTTTTCCTAGAAGTCCAAACATATCCAATACTACACTGATCAAAAACTAAAATTCTATCTTAAAGGTCCAAAAGCTTATCTAAAATATAGACAATCTTATCTACCCAATTTTTCCCATTCAAAACAATTTTCTGCATAAAAAGTTAAGAAAAATAGGGTTCTTTGACCAAAAAAACAGAACTGAAAAACTGGGTTAAAAGCAAATTAAAACCCAATTAAAAACGTATTAAAATTGGTAAGATCCATACTTTTTAATACGATATAAAATACCAAACAAATTTTCAATCCTACAACTTTTAAAACCTTTAAAACTGACATAAATTATAGATAAATAACCCAAAAAATTTCTGCTCGTAAAACAAAACTTTCCAAGAGTTTTTGATCTAAAAGAATCAAGATTTCTACCATTTTACAAATAAAATCATATCTGAAAAAAAGTGCCTAAAACTGCTGTAAAAACCATTAAAACATAATGTTTTCATGTAGAAATTAAAGCTATAATTCACACTTTAAAGAAACAATCATTTGGTAAACTTTCTTGTACAAAAAGAACCCAAAAAACACTAAAAACAGTCCCAAATTTAGAAGAAAATACAAGCTGAAAATTTATGGAAAATCTTCCATTATCGAACCTTAATTTAATCCAAAATCTACAAGATAAAAAACTTTGATAAAGAATTACGCAAACCAAAAACCTAAAATCTTTTTAGGGCAAAAGATTTCAAGAATCTTTTCATTCTAAACAATCAAGAATTAAAACAAAACCCAAAATTTTTCAAGAAAGATTCAATCAAGAAAGAAAGCAAACTTGAAAATAGAAGGGAAGAAAACTTACTGCTTTTTCTTTAGAGAGAAAACTCCAGAACTGACTTCTTCGTTTCCCTCTTTTTGCCGTCAAAACTTTTGATCAAAAAGGTTAGGGCTTAAAAGACCCCTTTTTAATAGAACTCTAATCAAAACCCTTGATAAAATTATCTTCTTTCTTTTTAAATAAAAAGAAAATAAATATTTATCTCCTAATTTTTAAAAAAAAAAAGATAAAATCCTAATTCAAAAAGGTTTTAGAAAAATCAATAAAATAAATAAACAAATAGAATAAAATAAAACATTTTTTTTTCGGTTGTTACAAAAAGCATCTATCATCTCCACATCCATAAGTCTATCATTTCTACTACTATTAATGGACATACCTTAGCAATCGTGAATGGTCTGGACCATCTAGATCTCAGCTTCCCTGGAAAAGTTTCAATCTCGAATTGAACAACAACACATGTTGTCCTTTATGCAGTCGTTTGTCAAAAATCTTCTTGTCATGCCATTTCTTTACCTTCTCCTTATAAAGTTTAGCATTTTCATAGGAGAAGTGCTTTAGTTATTCTAGCTCATTCAACTGCATCTTTCTTAATACACCTGCATCATTCAAATTAAAATTCAGCCTTTTCATAGCCCAATAGGCTTTGTGCTCCAATTCTAAGGGTAAGTGGCAAGCTTTCCCAAAGACAATCCTATATGGAGACATTCCCAATGGAGCCTTAAAAGCAGTCCTATGTGCCCATAATGCATCATCGAGCCTGAGAGACCAATCCCTTAGCGATGGATCCACTATCTTTTCTAGGATTGTCTTGATCTCTCTTTTCGATAATTCTGCCTGTCCATTCGTCTGTAGATGATATGCAGTCGCAATTATGTGCCTTATTTTGCAACTTGCAAGAAAATTTTCTATGACTCTGCTCACAAAATGAGTTCCCTCGTCGCTAATCAACACCTTTGGTGTACCAAAACGAGTAAAGATGTTCCTATGAAGAAACTTCTTCACTGTCTAAACATCATTGGTAGGTGTTGCCACAACCTCGATCCACTTAGACACATAGTCTACCGCAAGTAAGATATACACATTCCTAAAAGATGGCGGGAAAGGTCCAATGAAATCTATGTCCCACACGTCGAAGATTTCCACCTCTAACATGTAGTGCATTGGCATTTCATGTCTCGCTGTTAAGTTACCCGTTCTTTGGCATTGATCACATCCTTTAACAAACAAATGTGCATCCCTGGAAAGAGTTGGCCAAGAATATCCACATTGGAGTACTTTAGCTACTGTCTTTGTACCTACAAAATGATCTCCATATGCGGCTGTGTGACAAGCTTCTAGTATCTTTGGGACATCCTCCTTCGCAACACATCTTCTGAGTACCTTGTCTGGTCGCATCCTGTAAAGGTAAGGTTCATCCCAACAGTAGTACTTACTGTCATGATAGAATTTCTTCAATTGCTGCGATGTTGCACCTGGTGGAGTAAGCCCACTAACTAAGTAGTTAGCCATATCAGCATACCATGGTAACTCAATTGCTTTGACTGCAAACAGTTGCTCTTCTGCAAAAGTATCATGTATCTCATTTGAATCGTCCTTCTGAGCCTCCAACTCTAATCTTGACAAGTGGTCTGCAACCTGATTTTCTGTTCCTTTCTTGTCTAAGATTTTCAAATCGAATTCCTGCAAAAGCAAAATTCATTTGATGAGTCGGGGCTTAGCATTTTTCTTTGTCAGAAGATACTTCAGCATCGAGTGGTCTGTGTGGACAATCACTTTTGTCCCGACCAGATATGATCTAAATTGGTCGAATGCGAATATGATTGCAAGCAACTTCTTCTCCATTGTGGTGCAGTTAACCTGTGCATCATTCATGGTCTTGCTGGCATAGTAAATGGGATGTATTATCTTGTTTCTTCTCTATGCAGCACTGCACTTACAGCAAAATCACTTGCATCACACATAAGCTCGAACGGCTGACTCCAGTCAGGTTCAATCATTATGGGGGCTGAGCTTAATGCATCCTTCAATCTGTTAAAAACAATTAAACAATCCTGGTCGAACACAAATGGTCTGTCATTCTCTAACAACCTGCATTAAGGTTTAGAAATGTGGGAGAAATCTTTGATGAATCGTCTGTAGAATCCTGCATGACCTATAAAGCTTCGGATCTCCTTTACTGATGTAGGTGGAGGTAAGTTTTCAATTAGTTCCACTTTTACCATGTCCACCTCGATTCCTTTCCGTGAGATCTTTTGCTCTAGGAGAATGCCTTCATACACCATAAAGTGGCATTTCTCCCAGTGGAGCACTAGGTTGGTGTCTTCAAAGTGCTGTAAAACCTGTTCAAGATTCATAAGACAATGATTGAATGATTCTCCAAATATAGAGAAATCATCCATGAAAATTTCCACGGTTCTCTCCACCATTTATGAGAAAATGGCCATCATGCATGTCTGGAAGGTCGCTGGGGCATTGCACAGTCCAAATGGCATCCTTCTGAAAGCAAAGGTTCCATATGGACATGTGAATGTCATCTTTTACTAATCTTCTGGAACTATCGTGATCTAATTGTAACATGAATATCTGTCCAAAAAGCAGTAATACTCCTTCCCTGCAAGACGATCCAACATTTGATCGATAAAAGGTAATGGAAAGTGGTCCTTTCTTTGTGGCCTTGTTGAGGTGGCGATAGTCCATACACACTCTCCACCCTGTAATAGTTCTGGTTGGAATAAGCTCATTATTCTCGTTTGTTACAACAGTCATCTCCCCTTTCTTTGGCACGCATTGAACTGGGCTAACCCAGCTACTATCTGCTATGGGGTAGATTACTCATGCATCAATCCACTTCAAAATTTCTTTTTGAACCACATCCTTCATCACCAAATTCAATCTCCTTTGGTTCTCTATTGACTTCTTGGCTCCATCCTCCAGATTGATCTTGTGCATGCAAAAAGAGGGGCTAATTCCTCGTATGTCTGCTATTGTCCATCCTAGCACCTTATTGTGCTTGGAGAGTACCTGCAATAAAGAAAATTCATCCTCATCAGTGAGGTTTGCTGAGATGATAACTGGTAGAGTTTCATCCTTTCCCAAAAATCTGTATTTCAGGTGAGATGGAAGTGGCTTGAGCTCCAACACTGGTGGTTCAATCACTGAAGGTTTCAATGGTACTGTTTTATCATCTGCTGGTCTCAAAGCACTTGATTCTTCAAATGCGGGCTCAAATGCGGCCGCAATCTGCTGCTCTGACGCTTATTCAAACTTGTCTGCTACAAAACTTTCTCCTGTGAAGCTGTCTTTCTGCAAATCAAAAAATTCAAACGGATCACAAAGTTCTAAACATGAGCATTCCTCCGATTCCATTGGAAAGCGCATAGCCTTCATCACATTGAATGTGATGTATTGGTCATTTACTGGCATAGTTAACTCCCCTTTTTGGACATCTATGATCGTTCTTCCTGTGGCTAGAAAAGGTCTTCCCAAGATGATAGGCATTTCTCTGTCCGCCTCGCAATTTAGGATTATGAAATCTGCAGGAAAAACAAATTTGTCCACTTTAACGAGGACATCTTCAATCTTCCCGATGGGCCTAGCTATTGACCTATCCGCCAATTGCAAAGTAACCGTCGTGGGTCTAGCTTCTCCAATTCCTAGCTGCTTGAAAACCGACAGAGGCATCAAGTTGATGCTGGCTCCTAAATCGCATAATGCTTGTCCAATGTCCTGCCCTCTTATCATGCATGGGATAGTAAAGTTGCCTGGATCCTGCAATTTGGGTGGCACTTTGCTTTTTAAGAGAGCACTGCAATTCTCAATGAGAGCTACAGTCTCATATTATCCCAGCCTTCTCTTTTTAGTCAATATGTCCTTTAAGAACTTGACATAGTTGGGCATATGCTCAAGAGTTTCCACCAACAAAATGTTGATGTGCAACTGCTTGAGTATGTCCAAGAACTTATTTAACTACTCGTCCTGGTTCTCCCTCTGGAATCTCGGTGGAAATGGTGGTGGAGGCCATACACCTTGATATAAATTTTCCTGTTTCTTCATTGGTGTTGCCTTCTTTTTGAGTTCAGTTTCCTGGTGCTTCGTTGTCGCATCCTTGGCTGCATTTCCTGCAAAATTTTCATTCAAAGGAATGCCTTTTTGTCCTTCAAACTGCTTTGTGGTCACAAGAGTGGTAGCATCACCTGCAATTTCTTCGTTTAAGTCCTTATTTACTTCATTGTCATCAACACTTTCCTGCAAATTTTCCTGCAAATAGGAATCAAAAGAAACTTGTGGAGGTTTGCACTCCATTGGCATCTCGAGCTGAGCATACTTGAGTCCACTCCTAAGAGTGATCGCTTTGCAATGCTATTTTCCTTCTCTATGCGGATTCTCCGTATTGCTTTGTAATGCTCTTGGAGGCATGTTCTTCATCTCGCTCGCTAATTGTCCAACCTGCAATTCAAGATTTCGCAATGATGCAGCTTGACTTTGAATGATGGCATCATTCTTAGCCATGAACTCCTTCATCAGGGTTTCTAATGAAGAGTTCTTAGCTGATGATTACAGTGGCATTTGTATAGCATTCTTCTGTGTGTATGGCTGTTGTGCTTGATTATTGAATCATGGTATAAATCCTTGCTTCACGTACTTATTTGATGTGCTCGCATTCCGTCCTCCCCAAGAGAAGTTAGGATGTTGTCTCCAACCTGGGTTGTACGTATTCGAGTAAGGATTTGACCTGTTTTGTCCAATAAAACACACAGAGGTAGGGTTGTAAGGACAATTATCATATAGATGGCCTTCACTGCAATAAACACAACTAGGTATTGAGATTTGATTCAAAGTAGCAACAAGGGCCTGGTTCTCCATAGTGAAATTCTTCAAAGTGTTGTTCATTGCTGAGATCTGCGCGCTCAGTGCTGCTATTGCATCTACCTCGTATACACCTGCAATATTTTAGTAGAATGTGTGTCTTCATCTCCCCACTGATTGTTGTTGGAGACGATTGCATCTAGAATTTCATTGGCTTCATTGACTATCTTTTTTAACAAGGATCCATTTGCTGACGCATTAACCAAGGTATTAGAGGCTTAGGTCAATCCATTGTAAAAATGTTCGATCAAAAGGCAGCCTGGTAAGCCATGATGTGGACATCTCCTGACTAACTTCTTGAATCGTTCCCATGCTATATCCATGCCTTCATTCGGACTTTGTTTAAAAGTGATAATTTCCTCTTGAATTTGAGCATTCTTAGTTGGAGACAAATATTTCAGAAGAAACTTTTCCTACAAGTCATCCCAAGAAGTGATCGAGTCCGGTGAGAAGGAATCTAGCCATGCTTGTGCATTACCCTGCAAAGAAAAAGGAAAAAGTTTCAACCACAATGGCGGCTGAAGAAAAACTGCAGAATTTGGAGTGGAAGATAAAAATTCGAGCTCTCCTGAAACTGAAGCTTGAACTGCATTTTATAGACCTCAAGGTCTAGGGTTTGCTGCCGAGATTAGTGTGGAGAAGCTTGGCCTATCATATCCCTTGATCCTCAGAAATTTGATTGAGAATATTTGATTTTATCTGTAAATCTCGCGAATCTGGGAGAATCTGTCGAAAAGGTCTAGATGCGGCCGCATAGTTGAGCGCAATTGTGTTGTTGTCGAAATGGCCTAAATGCGGCAGCATAGTTGGGCGCATTTTGAGTTTTTCTTGCAATATTTGGAATTTGGCTTATGCTCTTAATTGATGGCGCATCCTGGTCGCATATCTCTTGCATCATATTTCTTTTGCCTCAGTTGCGTCCAGAATGTGAGCGTATTTAGGTCCTTTTTCATCCTCTACACAAAATCAACAAAAATTAACACTTTCTTAACAAAAATGACTCTAAATACACCTAAAAACTTATTTTAACAAAATCAAGACTTCAAACACATGCAAAACTTGTTTTTACTTAAATTTTCTATAAATGACATGAATTATAACATTAAACACTCACTTCCTACGCAAATAGCTTAGTTTTTAGAGCCAAATAACACTCATAAATGAGCGTTATCAAAGGAGCAAGAATTAATTGATTTTCTTCTGAAGTCATCAATCTGCTACAAAGATTGCGAGCTCTAATTTCTTCAATGTTTTTCCCAACAGATATAAAAGATGAATAAAAAAAAATGTACTGCGAAACTTGCTTTGAATCAACAAAGTATGATTATAAGTACCTACAAAAAAAATTACTCATACTTAATTAATAAGAAAATAAGTTTTAGCCACTAAATATGATAAAATCATAAACAAAAAAAGATTACTTATGCCATGCAAGCCACCATTGATAATGTTTTAACTTGTTGCATGTTGCATAAGTCAATTATATCATCTCGCAAGACATAACTCCTTCGACTTAAACCAAAAAGGCCAACAGGTAGTTGAAAGGAAATACTCGTTTCATTGAGCATTACCTTTTCAACAAACCTAAGAATAGACTTCAAAGATATTGACAAATTAGATGTTGGCAGACTATTCCTTGGAACTTCCTCATAACACAACGAAGTTATAAATTCATAAACAGTAATCTATATCATATATATAGCAGATATAAGACATTTAACTTTTACCTAAATATAATTATGCTTGATAAACTTAATTACCCTAGTTGAAATATGTTTCTCTTTGCATTCACTCTTGATATCCTCCAAAAGTTGATTAGTCCCACTCACCTTTGAGATCCTCACATCTTGATCATTGTCTTTCTTCTAAATAAATATCATCTTGATTCTCAATAATGGTTCAACATTACAAAAATTATCAATACTAGTGTTTAGATTGCAACGCCCCCAAAATTTAACCTAACTTAGGCAACGCTACTAACTTACGACTAGTATACCCCAAAAATTTCGGCAGCATAACGACGTAACTACAATAATACCAAAATTTTTCCTAACATCTGTTGGTAAAAAAGTTAACACTTCCATATTCATAATCGCCCAACAACCGTTTTAATTTCAATTCGATAACCACTAGAGAGTCCGAACAAAATAACATCCCAACTCCAACTCGGACGATTATTAGGGAACCGGAAACAAACCATCAAGCTAACTATGTAAAGAACACGACTACTTTATTAACTTCATTCAGACTCATTCCATAAAGGTAAAGTATCCTAGTAAAGGCCTATTATCAACCTTCCAAATGAGACAAAACTCATAACCTAAACAACTCACTAATTGTAACAAAATTGCTTTCACATGCAATTAACTATGATAAAAAGAAAATTCCAACTAAAAGAATGAAGCAACGACACCAAGTTCACCACTAGATGTCACATTAGAAATTAGACTAACGTAACAACCCAACTATAAAAGTAATTCAATTAATGAAAGCTTAACAAAGACAACTACTAAATAAAAAGCAGCTAGCTATGGTCTTTCTCTTATCAAGTCTCCTCTTCAGCACCATCAGGCTCGTCATAATCGTCATCACCTACAAAATCTGTGGGTGGGTCAGTACATAACACGTACTGGTAAGTAGCCCACACCTGAGGAGCCACCAACCAACATACAATGCAAACATCATGCTATACCCAACAAATACGAAATTAGACAGTTCATCATACATGGAAAGTAAATAACGATCACAACATTCTAGACCTATGAATCAACATCTCATGTAAAGTCAACTCACTTAATCTCAAACTTCGGACTCATTCAATGCCCATTATTTAGTTCGCACAAGGCTTTCTAAGATTGACCCCTTCGAGACACGTTGATCCTCATTGATTTTATTCAAAGCCAACGACATTCTCTGTCGGCCCCAACTATTTACATCCAAGGCCACCGACGCTCTCCGTCAGCCCCTACTGAGTTTTCATCAAAGTTCGTCAACGTTCTCAGGAGTCTCAAATACTTGCCTTTCTATACTCAGCGCACTGACCCTAACTATCTTAAAACAAGGTCATTGATGCTACTCTAAGTCCTCTTGTGACATACCACCCTTCAACCATTTTTACCTGAGGCACCTAGTACTCACCCAACTTTTCTTTTTCACATATAAGGTTATCATGTATCGCCCGAGGTCAGAAGGGGTACATGAATGAATCGATACCACATCCGAATGAGAGGGATCCTGAGGCTGTGCAAGACATGGTTAAGAAAGGCTTAAAATAATTGATAGCTACTACCTATACCAACAAAGTGCACATTCCTTTTCGGTAGCTTAATCATAGGAACTCCAAAGTTAAGCGTGCTTGGCTTGAAACAATCCTATGTTGGGTGACCTCCTGAGAATTTTCCTAAGAAGCATGTGAGTGAGGACAAAGCAGACTGAAAGGACCCGTGTTGGTTTGTGGAGACAATCTTCACTCTTAGAAGCAGTTCAAGACAAGTAAGGTGGCGTGACCAGGTCGCAGGGAATGCAGGGGAATGCCGAACCATCTGGTGCCGAATCCATATTCCAAATCCTAGGCCTAGGGCGTTACAGATGGTATCAGAGCATAACCTCTCCCAGTAAGATGTGGTTCGGGGATGAACCAAGGCGGAAGCTGGTGGGCATGTAACACTCGAGGTCAGAAGGGGTAGATGAATGAACCGAGACCACATTCGAATGAGAAGGATCCCGAGGCTATGAAAGACATGGTTAAGAAAGGCTTAAAAGGATTTATATCTACTACCTATACCAATAAGGTGCACCTTCCTTTTCGGTGGCTTAATCATAGGAACTCCAAAGTTAAGTGTGCTTGGCTTGGAACAATCCTATGTTGGATGACCTCCTGAGAATTTTCCTAGAAAGCATGTGAGTGAGGACAAAGAATGCTTAAAGAACCCGTGTTAGTTTGTGGGGACAGTCTTCACTCTTAAAAGCAGTTCAAGACAAGTAAGGTGGCGTGACCAGGTCGCAGGGGATGCAGTGGAATGTCAGGGCATTAGGTGCCGAATCTGGATTCCAAATCCTTGTCCAAATCCTGGACCTGAGGCGTTACAAAGATAAACTTCTTTCTTTACCTTTATATCCTCCAAATGTTGACTAGTGCCACTCACCTTCACGATCCTCACATCTTGACCATTGTCTTTCTTTTGAGAAAATATCATCTTGATTCTCAATAATGGTTCAACATACAAAAATTATCAATGCTAGTATTTAGATAAACTTCTTTCTTTACCTCGATATCCTCCAAATGTTGACTAGTAGTGCCACTCACCTTCAAGATCCTCACATCTTGACCATTTTCTTTCTTCTGAATAAATATCATCTTAATTCTCAATAATGGTTCAACACACAAAAATTATCAATGCTAATATTTAGATAAACTTCTTTCTTTACCTTGATATCCTCCAAATGTTGACTGGTAGTGCCACTCGCCTTCTCCTCACATCTTTACCATTGTCTTTATTTTGAATAAATATCATCTTGATTCTCAGTACTGGTTCAACATACAAAAATTATCAATGATAAAGGTTTAAATCAGCTTATTTCTCTACCTTATTTGATGTTTGTTTATTTTGAGATTCATTCTCATCTTGCGAAACTTGCTTGGAGTAACTTCCATGTTCAAATGTTGGTGAAGATCGCGTCTTCTGAATTTGATCTTTCAATTTTTAAACATGTCAACGAAGTGCTTCATTCTCATGAACAATTTCTTCGTTTTTATCTTTCTCCTGTTTTGAACTATGTTTCACTTTGTGGAAGTAAGTCGTAGGTGTAATGAAACCACCAACCCCACGTACACATCCATTGTATTATGGGGTACCCAAAGCTTGAGTTAAAACATCATTAGGAGAGGGATACTTATTGAAAAGTGAGTCAGTATTCTTCGATATCTCATCCTAAAAAGAAATGAAATGCTATTAGTTTAGATACTTTAGTGGACCATCAACCCCATGTACACGTCCAAATAATATTTGTCTTACTATTTGATTGACTACTTCTTGGACATTTTCATTGTCGTATTTTCCTTTTTTATTTGTTCGAGCCTTCTTCCTCAAATTAGCTCGACAAAAATCACTTTCACTTGAAGAAATTTTATTCTATATTTCAATAAAGACAAAGTTAGAAGCATAATCAATTTAGGAATCTTGATAACACAAACTGATAAGCTTACCATTTCCTCAACAAGATTAGCATAACCTTTCCTTGAAATTCGATGATTATACTTATTCTTAGCTCGTCGTTCTTGCTGTAAGCTTCTCATTTTCTACATAAATGTAATAATTATGAGTGACAATGACATGAAAGATGTAGAAAATAAAAAACATTGGTATATTAAAATGAAAATTTTCATACCTCAAACTCTACGTTTAATCTCGAGCTTACAAACTCAACCCAATGATGTGCATCAATGTAGGAGTATATTTTCGATGAATTTAGCAAAATTTGAGGTTCATCCTTAAATGACATAATATATTTCGTTGTTAACCAATTATTGAACTAATGAAAGGTTGTGCCTATAGTTCTGAGAATGGCCTTTCTAGATCTACCGTCAATGATAAAGGCAGTCTAAACATAAAAAACTTAGTCATTTTCAAGAAAAAACATACATAGCTCAACAATATCATCAAGTGGAAACATACATACCTCACACATATTATATATATTATCTTTCAACTTAGCATGCATATGCTTCCAAGATGCGTATGTAATGGGGGTATGATAATGCACACAAGACCCAATAAAAGATTGTAACTTGGCTACATTGACACCGATGGGTACTCCATCACCATTGTATTCCACTTACTTTTTTTCTCTTGCACTCCTAATGAGTGTTACATCAAACATAATAGTAGATATTCGTAGTCTTTTTTTTATTATTGGATGTTTCATCTGGCTTAACATCCATATTCTTCTCATCCACTCTATGCAACATCAACTCCATCAAGTTCCAAGTCATCGTCACTTAATTCGGCAGGCTCCACATGGTGTAAAAATTAAACTGTCAAATAAATATAAGAAACAATTAGTATAATATACATATTAAGCAGACAAATCCAACACGATGGATAAGATAGAGCCCAAAATCATAAAAGTTAACAATTAAGAACCCACCAAAAAATTATTATTTAGGAATCCATGTGCCTTCACCATCTACTCGTATATATGCTGAGATATTCTCATCCAAGTCATTACTTGTATCAATATTTGGCATATCATTGGGTATTCCTTGACAATGTAGTATTGTATCTCTAAATTTGTCATCATTATATTGATCTTCAAAGTCTCTTTGGGGTGGAGTAAGCACAACTGACCATCTAACATCACTTGGATCCTCAACATAAAACATTTTTCTTGCTTGGGTTGCTAGAATAAAAGAATCAGACTTGTGACCTATTCTATTTAAATCAACTAGTACAAAACTAAGCTCATCGATTTTGACACCATTGTTATTCTCAACCCAATCACATTTAAACATGGCAACATTAAATGTATTATAATTTAGTTCTCAAATCTCTTGTATCACTCCATAAAAAGACATGTCTCCAACAATAAGATTTTTATCTTTTGAGCTAGATACTTGCATCGTTTTTCCAACTAAACTAACTCCACTATTTTGTACGCTTCGATCCTTGTCACAAGACTTTGTGTGATAGCGACATCCAGTAATGGCATAATCGTTATATATAATCACATTTGGATGAGGACCATGAGCAATCCACCTCAAGTTATCTGAAACCTTAGTATTTCAAATTTCAAGCTCAGTTGCTACATAGCATGAAAATTATTTGACGTAATTACAAAAGAAGTCATAAAAAGGATATGTTAAATAGTAGGTTTAACATTTTACGTTTTCTCATAACCAAGGTATAAAAGTTCGATTATGTTCATCTTGAATCCATTTATGATTTTTGAATCTACTTGGGTGTTGTGATTGTAATACTATCATATGTTTCCTTTTAGAGGACATCGAAACATTGTAATATTGTTAGGTTCATATCATAAATTTCAATGAAATAAATAGGACAAAATAATAGAAACTCACTTTATATATAATTGCACATTAATTGTATTTTCCAAAACATATCGATGAGCTTGGTACAAAAGTTCTTGTCCAAGTTTGAAAGGAACTCCGGTTGACAATGGTTTACCAATATTTGAATTGTCTGAACAGTCTCATAACTTTTGAGTGCCAAGCTCAATAGGATCTACTCCATATAGAAAATCTTAACAAAATTCAACAACTTTTTCTATTATATAACTTTCAGCAATACAACCTTCTGGACGATGTCTATTTCTCACAAAGTTTTTAAGAACTTTCATGTATCTTTCAAAGGGGTCCATCATAAATATCTAACAATGTGTACTGTGAAATGCACCATAATTGTGGAGAATGAGGAAAATACTTTTCCAATAAACATGATGTAACCACGGTATCTTCTTCCAACTTTTCTAATTAGATGACATCTAGAACTTTGTTACATATAGAATTGAAGAAAATACACAATCGAGTTATGGCATACCAAACATATTTTGGTAGCACCGATCTTATCACAATAGGAAACAATTGTTGTCAGAGCACATGACAATCATGAGATTTCAAACTATTAAGTTTTAAATCTGTCATTGACACAAATATTTTAGCATTGGAAGAGTATCCTTCAGGAACCTTCATTTCTGACAATGTCTTCAAAACACAATGTTTTTATTCTCCTGTAAGAGTATAACAAGCAGGAGGAATGAAGATTTTTTTGTCTCCACTAATAGGTGCAAGCTCTGGTCGAATTTTTAGATGGACTAAATCACGTCTAGCATTCAATCCATTCGTACTTTTTTTTTTAAGAATATCAAGAAGTGTACCTAAGATAATCATGCAAATAGTTTTTTTCAATGTGAATCGCATCTAAACAATGTTTAACATGAAGATGTTTCCAATAAGGGAGCTCAAAAAAAGAAGACAAGTTGTTCCAACAACTCTTTGCACTCCCTTTCATGGTTTGTTTTTTATTCTTTTTCTTTTCTCTTTGAAATTCAAGATCTTTTGTTTTTGAAAATACAACCTCCCCAGACAAAGGTTCTGGAATTGTTCCAAGTTCCTTTTTACTATTAAATGATTTTTTTTGATGTCGGTACGAATGATTACGTGCTAGATATTTTCGATGTCCAATGTATGCCCTTTTTTTTTCCATATTTCAATTTTCAAGGAGTATTATCTCCACAAATTGGACATGCCTTATTTCCCTTCACACTACATCCACTAAGATTTCTATATGCAGGAAAATCATTGATTGTCCATAACAAAATTGTCCTTAAGTTGAATAGCTCTTCTCAATAAGCATCATAATATTCAACACCACTTTTCCATAAAAGTTTTAAATCTTCAGTTAGTGGTGCTAAGTATGTGCCAATGTCATTCCCTGGTTGTTTTTGACCCGAAATCAACATTGATAACATCATGAACTTTCTTTTCATACACAACCATGGTGGAAGATTATAAATAACCATCACTACTGACCAACAACTATATTTAGAACTCATTTCACCATGTGGATTTATTTCATCTGTTGACAATGCTAAACGAAGATTCCTAAGTTTAGAACTAAAGTCTGGCTCTTGAAATCTACTAACTTCCAAGCCGGTGAGTATGCTGGATGACATAATTTTCTATCTACTTCTCTCTCATCAACATGTCAAGTCAAGTTTCTAGCACGATCAATACTTATAAACATCCTTTTGAATCGTGGAATAGGTGGAAAATACTATATAACTTTTGCTGGAATTTCTTTTTTCCCTTTATTTGTATTCTTACCATAGTTGTACCTTGATTCACCATATTCAGGGCATTCAATTGCATCAACATATTCTTTTCTATACAAACAACAATCGTTGGGGCATGCATGAATCTTTTCATATTCCATTCCTAGTGCATCTAATGTATTCTTTGCTTCATACATTGATGTTGGGAACTCATTAGTAGTAGGCAAAATTTCCTTTGAAGTTTTGAGTAGTTCTGAAAAACTAGTATCACTCTATCCATATCTAACTTTTAGATTATACAATTTGACTAATGTAGACAACTTGATGAATTTTTTGCATCCTTTGAATAATGGTTTTTGAGCATTGTTAAGCAACTTATCAAATCCATTTGGATCTTTTGAATATTCCTTGTGAGCAACTTCAACCATTTCTTTTATACTTCCAACATCATTCTCTTCATACATATGGGTTTGGAAGTTCTTTACCATGCCAAAACTAAATTTTATAACTTTCGTCAATGCCATTGACATATAAGTGATCTCTAATATCATTACTACTATGTTTTTCACAATTCCCGCATTACAAACAAGGACAACAAATATAAGTACTGTTTGTATTAGAGAATCCATATTTGATGAAGTTTTCCACACCCAACTCAAAATCTTTGGATAATCTACTTTTGTTTGTCCATGATTTATCCATAATTGTAAATCTAGTAAGAAAATATGATGAGTAATCAGTAACATAAATTTTGATAAAATATTCTTTGAATCTAAATAAAAAACTATTCTTTAAAGCCAAATAACAAAGAAGCAAGAATCTGAGATAAAAAATTATTTTATAAACTTATATAGTAGAAGGAAGAAACAAAGTCATGAGAGCTTATAGTTATACTTAAAGAAGGCAATATAAAAGCAAATTCATTACCATTCATTTGAATATTTTTACTATTATTTTATAATACATACATACTAACATGATCAAAATTCACAATTGTATTTGTAATTTGATTGAAAAAAAAAAGATTTATCAAATTAAATCACACGTTTAGTTTCCAAACTTTCAAGTTTGTGCCTATATGTTTCTAATCTTTTCTTTTCTTTTTTTTTTGAAAACAATAAGTCTATAATCTTTAAAATACAGGTTTGTAAATTTTTTATTTTGTGTATGATAAATCAATGACATATTCAACATTTTTAGAAATTAACAAATTTATTAAGCATGAAATTGAATTTTATGCTTAATAAGACTAAATTTTCAATTTTTTGTCTAATAGATCCATGGATTTTAAAAAATATTGAACATGTTAAAGACATATTAGACTCAAAATTAAAAATTTTAATGATTTTTTAGACATGAAATTGAAAGTTCGATAATCTATTAGGCACAAATCAAAGTTTATAACTAAATTTGTAATTTAAAATGTCAACAGATTGAAAAAAAAAATTGCAAGCGTCCCACCATGACAAAAGTTCTTATATTTTCTCTCATTTTGTTTTTTCCTCTCATCAATAAACGCTCCAAAAACCTAAGCTTACAATCCCATTTCCAAGTTCCCCACTGGGGCAAACAAATTCAACCAACCTTGGGTGAGATGAGGCATAGAATTCAATAAAACGAGTAGCTACTTGATAATTCAAGGTAGTAGAACACTTCAATAGTGCTTCATGAACAAATTCAAATGCAAAATTATCAATCTACCGTGAAAGGAAGTAGTAACATAACAACAAAGAAACAATTTTGATATAAACTAAAAATCAAAACTCAAACATACCTTTAGTAAAGCCTATGAACCGTTCTAGTTTCTCTTGATACAAGCTTAATCTCCCCTACATGCATAAAGAAAGAATAAGAATGATTCTTTTCAAAGGCAATGAGAGAATAACAATACTACCTATGTGAGCATAAACAACCACAATGGAGCAAACTTGAAGCCAAATGGAAAAATCAAATGCTAATTCTAATGCTGTATCACAATTAGAAATTCCAGATGGTATTTTTCAAATGTTTTAAACCTTGAAAGCTAAAATGGTTATGAATTAATTTGAAATACTCAATTATACCTACCAAGGCAGAACTATATAAGTATTAGCTCCTCTCTTAAATGAGTCAAATTTTAATTTTTAAGAATGATTAGTTAGAAAATTCTTACTTATCAGTGAGGAGAGAGAAGTATGATCAGTCTAAAATGCATAATGGAGGCCATTTCAAGAAACAAAAAAGCTACCCAAGTTTCATTTGCTCACGCACAAGGCCATATTCTGCTGTGTTAATAAAAGAAGTTGATGCTGTATAAAATAAAATTAACCAACCCACCCCCTTTGCAAATCGCATTGCAGCCACCAACACACAACGTTTTCCCATCTTCTGAAACTAAACAGACAAAATCCATCCCCAATATACCCTTCCAATGGAACCAACTTCCTTATATTTCTATCTACACTTATGGCGCTTTAATTAACCATATCACAGTTTCAGACTTCGAATCTTTTAAGTACCATAAACCAGATAGATAACTATTTTTCATTTGCATTTTCATTTTTCTTTTGCAACAATGTAATGTATTAGAATAACCTTGGCCAATTGGTACGACAATGCCCAACAATAAAATGTAAGAGATTCAAAAACTAAATAAGAACAGTGTTGGTTTGTGTAGGCAAGAGTTGATTTTACAAAGATTTGTGGCAACCTTGATGAATTCAAGCAAGCATCCCTTTCTATGGTACTCAAGAAAGTCAAGGTCTAGTTCTGCAATATTACTGTAGAAGCTAAGAAGTCAGAGAGTAAGCCCTTGGTTTATCTTTTCTACATCATGTCAAGCCTTAAGGTTTATTTTAACTCTAAATTATTATTTTGTACGTATGTGCTTTGCATGTTCTCAAGATCACTCGCCCTAACAATGTTGTATAGGTGACTGGTCTTTAAAATATCTTATATTTCCTCTTGGAGAAAATTCAATCCTCAACCAACAATGGCCTTAATACATAGTTGATTGCTAAGTAAACTCGTAGGATTTCAAATTTGGGAAAGTAGCCACTATGGTTTAAACTCATTCTCTCAAAACTCTCAATGAGTGCCTTAAATTGACTCTCCAAAGTTTGATGACTTAAAATATGATTTGACATCACTAAAAAGGAGAATAAGAAAAGCATGGAACTAAAAGGAAGAATGAAAAGGTGTTGCGAGTTGAGAAGACCAATTGAGTTAAGAAAAAATGAGAGGACTAAACTAGATAAGACATGAGAACAAAATGAAAAGGAGAAAAAAAAAAAACAGTGCAAAAATTTGAATAGACTAAGTCACATGAGACCAAGTTTTGGCTATCTAAGTACTTATGGTTGGCTCAATAAGACCGTTTGCCCTAATAGTACTCTTCAGCAATTTGGCAATTTCATTCTCAGTCTGCGTTTTTCCACTCAAAACTAATGCACAAGTTGAACTAGTCTCCATTGCCAAACCAAATAATAGAGACAACAACCTCCTCTTTTCCCTCAATTTATTGGAAGTCTCTGTTTTCCAGAAGAAACCTAATTTCAATCCTCTAAACTCCAACACCACATAGTTATTCAACTTCCTTTAAGAAAAAAAAATCATAAATCTTTATGAGACAGTTCGACCCAACTTCAGAAAAGTAAAGTTCGTCTCAAACCAACATAATGAATCCAAAATTTCAAGAAAATTACTCCTACATTTATCGAAACAAGCAAGAAATAAACCTAGGGTGGGCGCCAATTGTTTTGTTGAGAGACCTAAAAGAGGGAGAGTTTATGGATGGAAAGATAGTGCGAGGCTCGCCTGCTGAAATGATGAAGTGGGTTAGTTAACAACATCTCATGAGCATCTTGTTTCTCCTTACGAAGAGCCGTCGAATAGTCGAGGAAAACTGGCGACTGATTGAAGCGGATGGAAAACCTAACTACAGCCACTAGGGAGATGAAAAATTGTGAGGGAGAAGGCCTTCTATTTCGCTTTTTTTTTTAAATTTTTTTTTGAGATGGAAAAGACGAGTTATAAAAATAGCGTTGAAATTTGCGCCAGTCTACATTTTTTTCTTCCTATTATTTTATTTTAGTGGTTAATAATTCTTGACGTTTAAAATAGGACAAGAAAATTAATACAAAACTTGACATTTTTAAAATATCAAGTTTTATCTTAGCGCGAAAAAATTGGAAAAACTCTGGCAACCTCTGCTTGTTTTTTTTTTTCATTTTTCTTTACTTTTTCTTGAAAAAATGCATGTTACTTGACATTTTTTTCATAAAAATATCAAGTATTTAAAACTTGCAAATGTTAAGTAACATATAATTTTTAGTAGTATTAAGTAATGATTGTTACTTAATGCTGAACAAACCTTGAATAAGGTTAGACAATATTGATAAGTTGGTTCCAAGTGAAGCCACTATATTGAAGTGGTGGAAGAATATTCCACAATCAGATTGCTAAAAGGATAGGAGAATTAGGATCTTTGCAGAATACAACTGTTTTGCGAATAGATAGCTTAGAGAGATTTTTACTTCTTCTCTTTTGCTAGATTATCCGCTTCTGCCTATTGAATACAGAGTGGAAGTCTTTTATAGACCCCAAACTCCAAACGTAATTGAAATGCATAATAATAAAAGATAAAGATGAACCGACAGGACAAGCCCTGACTGGTTACATCTTCTTTATGGAAAGCATAAATAATTACAAAAGACAAAAGGTGATAAGTACCTTTGTCTAAAAAGAAAATAAAACGTGGAAAAGGGAAATAAAAACCTAAAAGTCTAAAAGTCTAAAAATAAAAAGTCAAAACCTATATCTAGATTACTTATTACAAAAAGACAAAAATAAAGTTGAAAATAAATGAAATGGTGGAGCTTGTCGAAGATGGTGGAGATAGTGGATGTGAAGGTGGATGTGGAATATTCTGCAACTTCTTTTCTTCCTTTAATAAAGTGGCTTTATTAAAGTTGTCTTGTCGTCTTCTTGCAGCAAATCTTATCCTTGTGATTCGATTCTTCTTAAGCAAGGAGGCAAGGAAGCAAGGGTAGAGCTTACCAACGGACTTACACAATTGCCTGGAACATTCCCCCGCGACAGTCTTCTGCGACGGTCCTCCGCAGCAGGTCCTTTGAAGAAAGTATTCACTTGGATAATTTTGGAGCGGATGACAAACTTTTCTTCGTGTGTCTTTTGTTGCAGAATTTATATTTACCAATGAATTCAGATAATATTTACATGGAATTCATTGAATTTGTACAAATAAGGAGAATTTACAAAGGAAGTAAATACGTAGTTTTTTTTTTTTTTCGTAGGTTCAACGGGAACCATGCCGTCCTTTTAGGAGGAGAAACTCCGATTGAGGAAAGATATTTGCTTGCAGATATCAACTTGAGTAATATTTGAGTAAAGTCGTAGTTTAATGAATTTGCGGTCATTTGATAGTTTAAAGACTATTCCGGTCTACCTAGTAATTAAGGATCACCAAGGTTGATGTCATCATCATCTTCGTCAATAATGGAAAGGGCTGGAGAAGATGATTTATTTGAATTGGAGTTCTGGAGGAGAACTCTTTGAAGATCTGCTTCTGTGGCTGTTTGAGCTAAGGTAGCAAGCAAGGCAGCCTTATTTTTCTGAAAGTCTTGCTGTGCTTTCTTTGAAAAATTTTGGTTTTGTTGGGATTCAATAAACCATGATTTTATTTGAGGAAGATTTATGTGGGTAACATTAAATTTATCGGTCCACCATTTGACTTTAAGTGTCTTCACCAAATACTTATCATTTTAATGAAGATTTTGAGTAGTTAAGTTCCAACAAAAAATCCATGGAACTTGGAAATGAAGGGAAAACCTGAAGGTTAATTGAAAAGTGTTCTTGAATATGTTTTGAGTAAAATAATGAAAAGATTCCTGAACTGGGACAGGAAAAATTTCTTCGCAGAGGCCAAAATTATTCCACCACGTTTTAAACCAGATGGGGAAATAATTTTTGTGCGCTTGTCTGCAGAATTGAATAAACCATGAATGGTTAAAAGCTTGGTACCAAAGAACATTGGTCCATGCTCTTACATAATCCCTGTATTTGTAAGAAGGTGGATCAAACCTGATTGAGAATCTTTTTTCTGTAAAGACTTTCTGGTTCCATTTTTTAGGAGCGAGAACCCAGAAAATCTTTAACTTTGAGTAAGCGATGAAGGATGGACTGTTCCTATCCGATATATGAGTAATTTCAGCAGATTTTAAATCAATAATAATCAATTCATATACATGGTGCACTGCTTTCTAGTTGTCGCATATTCTTCTCAAAATAGCCATATTAAATGACTTCGCAGTTGCAAAATATACCTCGACTAAAAGATTGCTCTTGTACTTTAACTTCAAATTCTGTAACAGATGAAATATGTGCATATGCCACGAAAGCATTAGAAAATACCTTAGTAATAGTCTTACCAATGCTCTTGTGTCTATCAGAAACAACAATAAGGTTTGGTCAATCACTAATGACATTTTTTAATTGGACAAAAAACCATTCAGATGACAAATCATTCTCAAAATCAACTAGTGCACAAGCCAATAGGAATATGAGCTCATTGTCATCCATTGCACAAGCAACTAACAAATGAACAGTAAACTTGTTCTTAAAAAAAGTGCCATCAACAGAGAACTCTAGCCGACAATGCTTCCAACCAGTAATTGAAGCAGATAAGGATTGAAAATAGTACAAAAATCTAGGTGTTAATATCAAAATACTATATATGAAACTATATACAAGGTATTTAAAACGAATAATACAATATTTTTTTTTGGGTTCAGCATACGAGCATACAATGGAAGAATAGAGAATGAATCTGCGGGGGATCCCATAATTTCCTGTATTGCAGAATCTCGAGCACGCCATGCTTTGTGATAACTTATGTTAGCACCATGAGGAAAGGTCAAAATTATTTTGGGTAAATCGATTCCTTGCTATTAGATGCAAATCTTTGGTATACAAAGGTTGTATTGCTCCTCTTTAATCCCTCTATATTTTTCATTCTCTAGTTTATTGTTTTCTCTGTTAAATCTTGTTTCAATTTATTGTATGCTTTTCAGTTGATTCTCAAATCAAATTGTCTAGGAAAGGCCAATAAGACCCTTTGCAAGTGGAGTAGGTCAAATTGGCCGAACCACTATAAATCACTATGTTATCTCATTTACATACTATTTTTTGCTTCTTTAAAGAATTTGTCTAACACTTAATATTGCTTAAATATTGCACGCCTCTAATTTGCATATTAAGAATAAAAGATTGGGTTGTCATTATAGATAAATAATGACGAATTCTTACGAAAATGGTTTTGATTTAGAAAATCTGAGGTTACTAACATATTTCAAAACTTGTATGTCATGATCCTCAACCTTTTCAGCACTAAAATTCAAATAATACATTCTAATAACACCAATAATTATTTTAATAATTCCTTATAAAGTTTTCAAAAGGAAAAGAGTATTGTTCATTTAACTACTTGCTACTGACACCCCTTGGCAATTCCATTCAAAATTGCAGAGAGAAAAAACATACACCTCTTAAAATTTAAGGAACTAATGATCTCCTCTAACACCCCTAATTATTTTTGGGGAGAGACCTACCTCTAAACTTCAAAATTCCCTTACGGAAACTATTTGATCTCTTCTAAAATATTAGGGTCTTTTCTCAAATTCTCTTGAGGGTATTTGGGTGTACGGTCTTAGTTAAAATTTATCAACCTAATAGGAGTAAACTAGACCCTAAGCCAATCAAATTTATCATCCTCGATTATGCCTCTAATAAAAAGGGATACAAATGTTACCATCCTCTCTAAAATTCTATGTATCCGTTAATGTATATTTCTTTGAGAATCAAACTCATCTTCAAAAATGATGAACTCCAGGAAAACCAATAGCGAACAACCTCCCCATTGACAATGAGGAAACTCCTAACTTTTCTTTACAGAAGAGTGCACAATACATCATCCTCTTATCCGAAACTTCAATATCACATATCAAGACTCTTGAGTCTAAGAAAGATCTCATAGCCTATATTAGGTGAAAGAAAATATTTTTGAAAAATGAATGAGTATTGATAGGACTCAAAAAGTTCTTATTTTTTGTGCTACATCTTGTGGTTTTTAGTGGTTTTACGTGCTTAAACTGCTTATTTTGTAGGTAATTTAGTTCGAGGAGCATTTTGGGTCATTTAGAAGCTTTTTAGAGTGTTCAGGGTTAGTTCGAGCTTAATCAGAGGTCATTAGAGCATTTAAGTGAGATAAAAGACTCAAAATGACCAAATTTCCCCTGGAAGGAGTGTTTAGACACCCAAATGATGTTGTGCAAGACGCTGAAGACAAAATGATGGAGACCAGGACAGTGTCTCAATGTTGTAATAGTGAGCGTAGCGCGAGGATGCGACGAGCTCCAAAAGATGCTGGTCTAATTGGGTGTAGCGTCGAGACACTGCCCATAGCGTCTCGACGATACTTCAAGAATTATACCTTCTTTTTATGTATAGACTCCATTTTTAGTCTCTTACAATTTTTCTTTTAGGGCAAGTCATCTTCTACCTTTTCAACCAATTTTCATACCTTCTTTTTATGTATAGACTCCATTTTTAGTCTCTTACAATTTTTTCGAGTGAAATTGTAGTAATTGATGGTGTCGGAGCGGATTTCAGGGCTACCATCTAGTTTGTAACGCCATTTTGAGGCAGATTTAGACCAAATTTGTATTTTGGGAGGTTTAGTTCTTAATTTCTAACTTAATTCAATGTTTGGGACTCTGTTTTACTTCAATGAATGAATTGGCATATTAGACTTGACAAATCTTTGTTCGTATTTGGAATTCGTATGTTTATTTCATTTATCGCTATGCACGTAATTGGAATTCGTCGTTTCATGCATTTTCTTAATTAAGTAGCTACTAAACTGAGTTGGGCTTGCATAGAATGAGGCTTAACCTCTTCATGTAGATCTCTTAGTAAGTATTGAGACCCAATCAACTCCTTAATTGAATTAGGTTCACTAATCAATTAGCGATGGTTAACCAACTCCCATTTGTAATGCGATTGGTTCTTTAAGCATGGAACACTATCATGCCCAGCTTGGAGAGTCAATTAGGAGCTATTAGATGCTAGGTCGAAATAATCGAGCTTAGGGAGCCTTTAAGGGGTTCATCCAGCTTTACCGAATTGGTCGGTTAATTGCTTAGCCCCAAAATTTGTATTAATCATTTGAAAACCAATGACCAAAGTACGAATTTAGATGCAAAGAATCCCTGATTCGGTGTTTGGTAGGTAATTTCACTTTTCATCATTTAATGTATGTCCTTTAATTTCCCCGTACTTTTACCTTTTAACACCAACCCCCCTCCCCCCCCCCCCCCCCATGTACGATTTAATTTGGTGTAGTTTAAATTAAATTAGAAAAGCTATCAGTTTGTCCCTGAGATCGACTTGGCCACTTATGTTACAGTATTTGTGGGTCCGGAGTTATAAATATTATTTGGCGAGCCTTCGATAAGCTCTATCAAATTGGCGCCGTTGCTGGAGAGGCAACATTTGATTATTTTCTTATTTAATTTGTACTTTGAATCCCCTTTCACTAGTACAAAACTCGGGTTTAATGACGACAATGTCCATCATTAATGGGTTATGATGACAGACATATGTCTGACATCTATTCGCGTGTCATCGTAGGCTACGATGGCATACACCTTTTAATGACGTGCATTTCCCGTCATTAAAAAGCGTCTGTCATTATAAGTATGTCTGTCATTAAAAGTTTGTTTGTCATTAAAAGTCAAAAGTGTGTCTGTCATTAAAAGTTTGTTTGTCATCAAATGTCCATCATTATAAGTTCGTCTGTCATTAAAAGTAAAAAATAGTAGTTTTCAATGACAAAAAATTTCCATTATCATTTTGTCATTATTGGTTGCACACGTGGTTAACCAACAATATTTCTCTTTCTCAACCTATACACAATAAAATTTCAATAGTATAATATTTTTACACAACAATTAACTTAACAAACATAATTTTAATTATTAAAATATAAAATATTTAATACACTAATGTTGTTGGACGAAAAAAAAAAAACATAAAATTTCTCTTTATACATCCACACACATAATACAAATATGACTCTTCGTCCCTCTACAAACCACATCCAACTTACAAAAAGAAGTAAAATTGCTAAGCAAAATAAATACAAGACTAAAACCTTTTAACTTAAACTTAAGGCCAACAAACTTAAGTGGATGAGTGGTGAAAGGCGTGGGAACTCGATTGGCGAAATGTGCTCTCCTTGGTAAGCTGAGTGAATAAGAACGTCACTAGTAGGCATCAACCCAAATGATGGGGCACGAGGTTGCTGCATCAAACAAAATCCAAAGCATCTATTTCTCAGTTTTCTATTTTGCATTAACTTGAGATTCTCAGTTAATCTCCAACACATTCTCCTCAATAAACTAAACACAACATCCTCTATTAAAGTGATATTCTCAAGTTTCAAACACAAGCATCAACTCTAAAATGCAAGCAACATGAGAACATCCAAAAAGATTATAGATATGTAAATAATTAATGGGAATTAACTTGGTGCCACAAGACTATATTTTGAGATGTTACTCAGGGAAACTAACCTTATCGGGTTTGAGATCTACACCCCAATTTCCAAGGGAATCTCATCGAAATATTAGGTTAGTCCCTAAAAATAGGATCAAAGAAATATGCAAATGCCTAAATTAGCATTGGAATAACTTGACTCCACAGTACCACCCCCTCCCAAAAAAAAAACTAAATATGACTAACCTCGACAATTTCAACCTTGGTAAAGATTTGAGCTTGGCTAATATCACATCACTTAGAAAGACAAGCATAATATGTTAAGAACTCACAGTAATTACCAGGATCAAGCACAACTTAATTTAGGTAACTAATCTAGGATCAAGCACAACTCACAGTAACTAATTCATTGTCAAACAGACCAAGCTACACACATTCTCATTCCAATTGTCAATGTCATTTGTTGAGGGGCAAAAAAGATCATTATCAAACTAGCATAAGGACAAAAGATCAAACAAATGTGTGTTTTTTTCATTATCCATAATTTCCATATGCCAAAAGATTAACTTGACAATGAAAGTAACCATATCACAAAAGAAAAGTAGAAAAAATAATCAACCCAAAACAAATAGAACCATTGAAACATAAGAATAAATTTAAATCGTATTATTGTTATTTTTTTTAATGTTAACATACACTTTTAATATTGTTGATGACAATTTATCATCAGACTATTTGCTGTCACACTAAGCCTCACAAACCCTTTATAGGTAATGGAAAAGACTTAGATTGAAAACAAAAACAAAAAATCATTAGATTGAAATTGTTAGGTAAGAAAAGAAATTGAAAATATCACAAAAATTAGGTACTAATCCAGAAGAAACAAAACTTCGGGTGGCTACTATATTATTGAATTAACTATTCTTCAAAATCAGTGACAACAATAAAGAAAATCGTCTCCAAGCCATTCCAAATCAAAACACAAGATTCATGTAAAATGTATACTAGAAGAAGAAAATTTGGAGCAGGTTCATAATGTTTAGCCAATTCACCAAAATTTTCAAAGGGGAAAAATCCTTACTCAATTCGTAGAAAAATGTCAACAGAGAGCTCAATTCAAAGGAACCTAACACAGCCAATAAGGCAAATAAATTAGAATTAAATTAGAAAAAATATGATTAAGTAAACTTACTTGAAGTAAATATGGAGATATTTCTGACGGATCTTTATCTCCTCCATAAAATCTTCCTGGCTATGACTCGAACACAGGACCAAGGCATGTGTGAACCTCTTGAAAGAAAATCCACAAGGGATTGGAGAGGAAGAGGCCAAGAGAAAATTCTCTAATTCTCTATTAAGGAGAGAGGTGTTGTGTCTAATGGCTCAACCCAAGGGTCCTATTTATAGAGACCATAGGAAAATCTTTGCCATAATTAAAATATTATATTTTAATATCTAATATATTAAAATATATCTTATATTTATTTGAATCTCATTCAAATCTCCTACGATATTTATTTATTTGAATCTTATTCAAATTCTATAAATATCTTTTATTTAATGTATCTAATATACATTAATTATTTTAATATTTAATGTATCAAATACAATAAATATATTTTCCTCTTTTATATTTAATATATCTAATATATTAAATATTAATTTGAACATTTCAAAATTTTCTTTCAACTAAATTGATCTTTTAGTGTTACTATGAGCTAGCAAGGGGACCTTATGGGCCTACAAATTATAAGCTCCAATGATACAAAATTAATTAATTAAACTCTTTCATTAATTAATTTTCATTCATTAACTATAGATCAATCCATTATAGACCTAGAGTTGCACTTTTATGCACTGTAGGACAAGTTGTGTCAATGGATATAATCACCACATGCAAGTCGATCCTTCATGAGTTGTTCGTAACGACAACTAGGTCAAAAGTCCGTTTTACCCTTATAAATACATCTTGCACCTTAAGTACCACTGATCCTCTAATGAACAATTTGTTTATAATCTAATTATAAACTAAGTCCCTCTCAGGGCAATGAGAGGGTGGGACCCCATTGTTCAAGTCCCGAAATCAGCACTTAAGGGAACTCCTCATCTATTTACCCTATATGGGAAGAAGTGAATTCCATCTTGTGAGATTATGTTCCCAGCTCCCTATTTGGTCAAGTCCCCAAAATGGTAGGCACACCCATGCAAATCAAAGGACAAGCCCTCACAGGTAAGAGGTCATAACTCACTCAGGATTAAGATCGAGTCGCATATGATCATCCTGATGAAATATTAATCTTCTCAATTAACGGATTTATAAAGAGAGATTAAATATTTCGTGGTCCAGTCTTATACAAACTTATTGTATAAGATATCCCCATTCACATGTCTCCACATGAATGATTTGGATCAAATCATTTGTAACTATTACAAAGTGGGTCGTATCAATAGTGTTATCAGGATAAGGCACCCTATCTTATCCATATACTATGATCCTTTAGGTTATTTATTGAACATGATCTTCTCGTATATCAACCACATACTATTCAAGATTACACTAATAACCTTGGATTTTTCATATAATGGATAATATTATATTGCAATTAAAATAATCAAAATTATTATAAATTATTAAATAAATCATTAATTACGAGGCTTTAGGGCATAAATCCCAACAATCTCCCACTTGCACTAAAGCCGGAAAGACATGTATCCTAGGGCATACTCTATACCCAACATGTTCTCCCACTTTCCCTAGCAAAGATGAGTTATGTCTCGTAATCCTAGACATTCTAGGTGACTCTCAAACACCTTAGCCTGGAGAGTCTTTTTATATAGATCCAAATGACTGCCATTAAAAGCCATCTTGGTCACTAACATGATGCTTTCTCTCTTTCGATATGATTCTCTATACATTGGTGTTTTCTAATTTCCTTAATATTTGTAACGCCCGGCTTAATTACAGGCATTAATTACAAATTATAGGAATTAAATTGGAATGATTTGCATTGGGTAATTTAAATTTGAAGGTTAAATTGAAATTTGGAAAAAAAAAAAAGGAGGGGGGGGTATTATGGTCATTTATAGAGAAGAAGATATTTTTGATTTTCTAATATTATTTTATTATTATTTTTATTATTTATTATTATTTATATTTTATTTTTCTTTATTTTTCTTTTTCTTTTTTTTCTTTTTCCTTCTTCTTCCCGAAAATCCCCTCCCTCCCGAAATCTCTCTCTCTCTCTCTCTCTCTCTCTCTCTCTCTCTCGCAGCTCTTTCTCTCTCTCCCTCTCCCACCCGACCGCTTCTTCTTCTTCCTTGGGTTGTCGCCGCCGCACGCTGGGTTGAAGACTCGCCGTCCGCCGGTCTTCTTCCTCGCAAGCTGCACGCCGACCAACCCCAGCTCGCGATTTCTTTTCTTCTTCTCCGTCAGCACCGCCGGCCAGTCCCTCGATCCCATCTCAGACGAAGCTCCTACAACAGCTCGTCGGTCGGATTAAGGTTGCAGTCGCCGGATCTGTTCAGTACCGAGCAGCACCGATCGCCGCAAGCCTCACCGGAGTTCATTCTCGCAGCAAGTCGCTGGTTTAAGCACGAATCTGACCGGAAAGGGGCTGGATCTGTCTAAATTTGAAGTCCACGCGCCGTTTGGAAGCCCCACTCCCCGGCCACGCGCCGCCGTCCGCCGCTGCACGCGCCGCCGTGCTCCGGTCACGCGCCGCCACTCGCCGGAGTTGGGTAAATATTGCCAATTGGTTCGTTTCGTCGAGTTATTAATGTTAGAATGTGTTTTAGCGTAATTCGGATGGTTTAAGACACGTTTAGAACACTTTTTAGGTGAATTGTCGAGGACCTTGGTTCGTACTTGGAGTGGGAACTCAAGAAGCTCATTACTAGTGAAGAAAGGGTATTTTAGTAAGTAAAGACTTAAGGTAAGGGATCTCACAACGAAAGAAGTTTTCAAAACCTTGAGCTAGCTCTATGTTTACTTTGAAAGTTTATGTTTTTCGTGTAAGTATTTAAGAAAGAAAGTGTTTTATATGTATATTCCTTTATACGCTATTTCCATGAGTTCTATTTGAGTTTTCATGTTAAAAAGAATGGAAATGATATGTATGTCTTTGAAATGTGATTGTCTTGATTTATGCATTCATAACTATGTTCTAAAACGAATGGGACCTCATGCATGTGTTGTGTGCTCATGAAAAGATTTATGTAGGCCGTGACGATAATTCTCCCAAAAGTTTTATGTGGGTTTTGAGGGAACCCGAGTCTTCGGACTCTCTATGCTCCCGGGGTTCGAGAGTGCCCCCACGATGGTAGCCGACGGGCTTGAGTCTTCGGACTCCACGATGGTAGCCTTCGGGCTTGAGTCTTCGGACTCCACGATGGTAGCCTTCGGGCTGAGTCTTCGGACTCCACGATGTATGTTAGCTTTCGAGCTCAACTCTCAGAGTTAGGGAGGACTCTATTCGATGGAAAAACTGTCTTCGGACTGTTCACGAGGCCCTCGGGAGAATTTAATCGTTCACGAGAGCCGCGAGGAAAAGTACATGGTTTATAAAATGAATTTTAGGTCCCCTACTAAAGCGATGGTTTACGATGGTTTTATGATTTAAAATGACATGTTGCATGTGATTGAAACTCTTATTTTGAAACTATGATTGACTTACTGAGTATTATTCGTTAATACTCACCCTTTTCCTTTTTAAAATGTTTTCAGGTAAGGCTAAGATCGGCCCTAGCGCGTGACCGGAGATCAGCTACTCGAGTCATGGGAGCCGAGCGACCGCTATTCCGCTTCTTTTATGTTTCTAGATGTACATAGAACTCATGTCGAGTTTTTAAATGCTTAGGAGGATGTTTTAAAGTCTTTTAACCTTTCTTTGTAAATCGTGCACGTGTATTTGGTTTTCTGCTGTTTGAACCCTAGCATCATATTGAGAAGTTTGTTGGATGCTAGGAGGTTGTTTGAAAATCTTAGAAGTGCGTTTTTCTATGTCTTATCAGGTAAGGGTCAAATTTTTGGTTTTCGCGTAGTTACGCCGTTATGTTGCCGAAATTTTCGGTAATATAGCGACGTGACTTAGTAATGACTCTTAGGTAGCGTTCTGAGCCTATAGCGTCGTTACAATATTAGTCTTTGCACCACTATTATCATAATGAAAAGGATAGACTAAATCATATCTGAAACACCATTCAGATCTTCAAGGAACTATTTGAGTCATACAAGTCATTTTGTTGCTTCACCAGCAAAACAATTTAACTTTAATACCATACTCCACCACCTAGGGTAAATTTTATTTTTATATAGTTTTCCTAAACATTTGCAAGAACTAGTGTATTTTGTAAAGATCAAATCTTTAACTTCATACACAAAAATTTTGTCATCATCCATAAATAATTTGAGAAAGTTTTTAATTTTCTACTAAATGGTCATACCATTCGTTTAACTGATACATGCTAACCAATTGTATATTAAATGTTCAGTCTCATTTATGGATATCATATACTCTCAACATTTGAGGTGTCTTAGGATACACTTCCTTAGACATAAATATCAAATATTTGACAACAATTTTATCAATATAAGATGTTTGAGACAAAGTTAACATTTTGTCCTTAAAATCTCCATTTTGGACATGTAAAATATACCGAGTCATTCTAAATCACTTATTTGGAATTGGTTACTTAATCAACTTTTATGTTAGACATCTTACATCATTCATAATGGGTAAAAATATCATCAACATAAAGCATGAGAAAAATTCACTAAGCAATTAATGATTTTCTTGTCCATACAAGCTTCATAAATATTTATCCAAAGTCATAGATTTTGATACTTTTATCAAACCTTATATTCACAGATCTAATGGTAAAATTATCATAAATGAACCTTTACTATTTCGCAAACTTTTTGCTTTTGATCTTTGAAAATAAACATATCTGATTGATTTGTGTAGATGCATTATCTAAGATTTCTTTTCATTAAAGAATTCTAAACATTCATTTTTTTTAATATCACATATGCAACAATGAATTAAATAATGCTTACAGACTTCAGTATGGCAACAAGTGAGAAAATTTACTTGCAGTCTACTTTCTCCTATTAGGTTTAACCCTTTGCCATTAGTCTCACTTTGCAGGTAATAAGCCGTCAACTTTGTCATCTAACATGACAAATTGGGCTTCAATTAAGTCCTTGTAAATGTTGAGTTATCTCATAACTCTCCCACTACGATGAGGCTTATCCAATTCATGACTAGGATCCATTTGACTTTCAAATATAATTAAATTGTTAACAATTTTTGTTAACTATTTAGTAGCATCACTTGAAACAAATTTATCAACATTATCTCACCTTATTACAGGTTTATAGTCTTTTATTTGACATTTCTTATAAAATGATATTTGTCATACAAATACCTTATTCGTTTTAGGACTACATAAAAGACCATTTTATACTCCTTAGGGGTAGCCTACACTTAGGCTTATCTTTGAACATATAAAAGCTTTTTAGGCTTGTTTCAACACGTGAGCTTAATATTCCCAAAAGGCGAAGTGCTGTAAACCAGCTTTACTACTCTTATATAATCTTTAAAATTGTCTCGCAGACACTTTTGGAGGGAATCATATTCACCATGCAATCTCTATTGCATTTCCTACCAGGAGTATGACAATGGTGTTTAACTCATTATTGATGTGACCATGTCTAACAATGTTCTATTTCTCCTCTTGTAACACAATTTCACAAAATTGTACTTGGTATTAAGATAATTAGGATAAAAAACCCATTTTCTATCAATTAGTTTTAGTACGTAAGGTTCCTGTACTTTCTATGATGATCTGATCATAATATCTTGATAGATTTAATTACCTAATCGATTTTTAACTTGAGTCTTAATTTTTTTGAACTTTTCAAAAATTTAGACTTCTGTTGTATTAGGTAAAGATACTTGTACCTTGAATGATCATCAACTAGAGTGAAGAAATATTCATGACTTTATTTGACCTTTACATTCACCAGACCACTTGGGTCAGAATGTGTAAGCCCAAAGTATTCTTTAGCGTTCTAGCCCTATCTAATAAAGGCCCAATGATTATCTATCATGAAAGGCAAGATCTACAGACAGACAAAGTAATTAACTAACTTTTTAGAGAATTACCTCTTACTAGTCTTTTCATTCTATTCAAGTTGATGTTAATCAACCTTAACAGCCAAAGTCAAGTATCATCTTTTAGGAGAAAAAAATGTTTTTCTATTTTGGATTCTATAATCCTGAATATCTCAGTATTTTGTAGTATAGTATATGTCAACATTTTTAACATATACAAATTGTTCTTATTTTCAGTTGAATGTATTTTCAAACAATTTTGAACATATAAACTTTCATACTTCAAAGTAATTCATACTATATGAACATTTTTGTAATAAAGTTCGAGAAATCGAATTGCTCTTATGGTTACTAAAAACACCATATTCAGCATTATAAAACAATTTTTACTTAATGACATCTTAATGTCTCTCACTACACTAATTGAGATAGGCTTTCTGGTGCTAACTTGTAGAAACTATTCTACATGTTAAGTATTTTCCAAGAATTACATATTAAATGTAATGAAGAATAAATATTGATGGTAGATTTTATATCGACTATCTAGGTGGCATTATTTATATTCCACCAAAAATCTAGTAAATCAAATTTACTTTCATTTATAATTTTCTTCCTACAGGTTTTAAAAAAATTCCTCTTATTATGATTGTTTTAGCTAATTTAGGAACTATTTCCTTTTATATAGCTTCAATCATGTGGTTTCTTTTCTTGGATTTTTATAATACTTAGTTTTGAGATCATTTAGACATTTTTCTAAATTTAACTTATGTTGACTTCAACATCTCATATGTTGTTGTCATTTTCTTTATCTTATAAGCTTGACATCTAACATGTCAACTAGGAGATACATACAAGCTATCTTGTTTACTTTTGATTCATTAATCATGTGTTTCACGAACAATTCGAATAACATTAGCAACAGGTTTTAAGAACACTTCTCAAGAAAGAAAAATTCAAAATTTTACACTGCCATTATAGTGTTAACGTTATTTTTTCACGTAATAAAATTTCTCAATTTTGACTTATCAGTAATAAAATTAAAAATTATGAGTGAAACTGACATAATATATATATATATAATTTAACATCATGCAAACAATTATCCATTCAAACTACGCATAGAAATCAAACAATTTGAAAAAATGAACCCTATAAATCATTTCTAATGCTATGGTACTTTAGTGAGTTAGAACAAGTGTCGTCGTAGAGTAGGTCAAGTATTCCTTCACTAAACTCAGACAATCTCAACCAAGTATTGTACCAGAATAACTCTTATTCCTATAATATTTAGTTACCATTAGTTTGGTCAAGGACATCAGTAACAACTTTAATGAGCCCTTTGTAAGTGTGACCCATAGTTTTAGATCACGTAGTTTTATCCCAACAAGTGTCGCCGTAGGGTAGGTCAAGTATTGGAAATAAAACTACAATCCTATCATTCTCAAAAGTTCACCTTGATATTGACCCATGCAAACACCTTTCGTAGGGGGACGGTCCAAAAGCCACCACGAGGCCCCGCATGAATCTTACGATGTGAATCAATGATGGAGACTGTAGGATATGTTTACACATTTCCTTCTCCCACTTACTATTTTGAAATAGGATTTTCTCTTACTTAGATAAATTAGGCTAATCTCATTTATCTAAGTTCCTCAATCTACCTTTCATAACCCTTATGTTGTTAGATTGATTTTAATGTGAATTACTAAGTTTTTAAACTATTAAAAAAAATTAATCACATTATGAGCATGCTTAGTCAAATTAAATAAAATTTGACTAATTTAACTCCTAAGTCGGTTCCCAGTTAGAGGTGTTCCCTTTCGGTCAACTTAAATACTTTAGTCTAGACAGAACCTTCCATAGACAGAGTTCCCTTATAGTTAATTTTTATTTCAAATTCATCAATTTTTAATTAACTATTAATTATTAGATTAATGAACATAAGTGAATTTATAAATAAATATTTTTAATCCTATTAAAAAATAATTCACTTGAATAGTCTTAAAAATCCATCATTTTAAACCCTTTAAAACAAATTAAAAGATAATCCTGGATATTTTATTCTAATCCTATTAAAAAAAATAAAAGATAAATTAAATTCAAAACTTAAACTATTTTATCTTTGAATTAAATTATCTTTATTTATGGAAGACCTAATCTTATTAGGAAATTAAAAGATCTAATCTTATTTTGAAAATAAAAGATCTAATCTTCTTTTAAAAGAATTTAGTCTTGTTATGAAACAAATAAAGATGAATTAAATTCAAATTTTAAACTATGGATAATCTTGAATTCTATCATTTTAAACCCTTTAAAACTAAATTAAAAGATTGTCCTAAATATAATCTTATTAAAAACAAATAAAGATATATTAATTTCAAAATTTAAACTATTTAAAGCATGAATTAGAAATATCTTTATTTTAAGGAAATCCTAATCTCATTAGGATATATCCTAATCCTATTACGAAAACATGAATTTCATTTATGAAAGAAAATATCATAATTTAATTTTCCAAATATAACAATTATATTCAAAGATATGGAAAATATAAACGTATTAAGAAAATATCTCAATTATATTAGGAAACATCCTAATCAAATTTTCCAATATAACAATTATATTAAAAAATTAATCTTAATTCTATTAGGTTGAACCTAATCAAAATTTTCAAATATAACAATTATATTAAAAAATATATAAGATGCATGATCATGCTTAACCTATGGTGGGATTTTAAATTTAAATGACATATTTTATGCAACAATCAAACAATTTAAAACATACATCTCATGCATAATTAAATTAAAAAAAGTAAAATTGACCGACATATTTGGCATATCCTAAGAAATTGAAAACAATTTAAATTACAATAATTTAAATCCAAGATATATCTTGGTCTTCAATATCTTCCAAATTTAGAGTTTAGAAACCTAAATCCTGTCCTCCAATTATAGCACCAGCCGCCGCAAAAATAAATAAAAAAATATATAAGAAAATACATTACCCAAGTTTCGAAACTTGGACCTGGAATATAACAACAAAAATCCCTTCACCAATGAACCATCACAGATTTTTGAATCTTGATATGAACTTCGATTACTGACTTCGATTCACCATTTTTTTTTATTGAACCCTTTCGCCGTCAACTTCTTCAGACCATATAATCGAAATTTGCAGCAATCGTAGTCATTCAAGTAAAATACATGAAATCCTAACCCTTATGGGTTTAACTATGATCTAATCAAAGTAATAAATCTAATGCCAAATAGCCTAAACAATCAATTTGCAAACCACAATATATCACATATATGATAAATTAAAATACCCACCACCACAAAACTTAACTCTAAATAAAATTCAAAGACTACTCTGATACCAATTGAAGGAATGAACGTTTCACTCCGCAGCGGAAGCATTGGACCATCTTTGATTTTACTTAAAATTAAACTAGAAAAAATAAGATTAAGTAAACTTACTTGAAGTAAATATGGAGATATTTCTGGTAGATCTTTATCTCCTCAATAAAATCTTCCTGGCTATGACTCGAACAAAGGACCAAAGCTTGTGGGAGCCTCTTGAAAGAAAATCTACAAGGGATTGGAGAGGAAGAGGCCTAGAGAAAACTCTCTAATTCTCTATTGAGGAGATATGTATTATGTCTAATGGCTCAACCCAAGGGTCCTATTTATAGAGACCAAGGGAAAATCTTTGCCATAATTAAAATATTATATTTTAATACCTAATATATTAAAATATATCTTATATTTATTTGAATCTCATTCAAATCTCCTACGATATTTATTTATTTGAATCTTATTCAAATTCTATAAATATCTTTTATTTAATGTATCTAATATACATTAATTATTTTAATATTTAATGTATCAAATACAATAAATATATTTTCCTCTTGTATATTTAATATATCTAATATATTAAATATTAATTTGAACATTTCAAAATTTTCTTTCAACTAAATTGATCTTTTAGTGTTACTATGAGCTAGCAAGGAGACCTTATAGACCTACAGATTATAAGCTCCAATAATACAAAATTAATTAATTAAAGTCTTTAATTAATTTATTTTCATTCATTAACTGTAACGACCCCAAAACTTAGACTAAGATAAGGGACATTACTAAACTTATAACCATTAAGCTGCAGAAATTTCGGCAGCATAACGACGTAACTATGATTTACCCAAAAATTTCGTAGTATCTGTTAGACAAGAATTCACACATCTATAGCCAGATAACCAGATTATAATCCAAACTCCAACCACATAACTACTAAAAGTTCAAGATCTCCCGACAACTCACTTCAAAACAAAACAAAACTTCGTTAGTCTTCTTTAAAACGAAAAGAAAAGAATGATTCAATTTAAAACAAAACAATGCAACCTAACAAACTTATTATAACCTCCATCTCAAAAACACATTACCAAAAACTCCAACTCTAATGAGAGAAATATGACCTATCAATAATGCTCAAAGAACAACAGTACTAAAGCCATAAGTATCACGACAACTATAACTATAATTCAGATACACTAAACTCAATGAGACGACTACTTTATGAGTAAACATCCAACTATGGCCTTTCTTCTCTCATGCCTCTTCCTCAGCATCGCCAGGGTCGTAGCATACATCATCACCTACAAAATCTGGTAGTGAGTCAGTACATAACACGTACTGGTAAGTAGCTCACACCTGAAAGGCCACAATCAACATACAAAACAAGACAACATGCTTGCAAGTATCATTCTTTCCATAACAAGCTAGACATGCAACCCACACAAACATCACATACAACATGCTTAATTCACAAGTTACATTCACAATGCACCATGCTCATATCAGGCCTATGGATTCAATATCCAAGTTCAACATGCTCACTCAAACTCCACTGAGTCACTCAAACCACTCATATTTAGTCCTCACAAGCTACCTAAGACTGATTCCTTCGAGACACGCCAACCCCTGACCATTTTTACCCAGGGCCTCAACGACTCTCTACGGTGCTCAGCGTTTGACCCTTAACCATTTTTACCTAAGGCCTCGAACTGTGCATCGCTCCCTTGACCATTTTTACCCAAGGCAAACGATGACTTAACCACATCGACCCTTGACCATTTTTACCCAAGGCCTCAATGTTTCTCTGAACTCAACGGTGACATACTACCCCTCGACCATTTTTACTCGAGGCACACTAGTATTCACTCCATTTTCTTTTATCTCATACAAGGTTCCCTAACCTCACTCATTCTTACTAGAATGCATGAATCCTACGCATCATGCTTTTAGTTCATGATTATGCCAAACTACACAACAACCATAACATGCTTTCACAACCAATGCCAAAGACTCATTATGCATCGCTAGATTAGTCGAACTCAACATGGTAAGATGTTTATCACAAGGGGAACATCACGACATGTGGTTACCAACTCATCGTAGCATACTAAACATACTCAAAGTCACTAAACAATTCAATGCAATAAGATATTCATAAGTAAGCAATTAGAACACACAACATGCTAACAAACAACAATCAAAACCCAACCGGTAGAATTCTACTTACAACGTTCCTAGGATATTCCAAGGTATTCGTAAAGAGAACTTTGAGCTTACTCGAGTGCTCTAAATTAAGTCCAATCTACGAACGCAAGTTACAAGAGTTAGAACTTAATCTATAGCATCTAATATGAGTTCGAAGGATTTAAAAGCTTGCTGAAACTTGTTGGAACTTACTGAACTACTCCAAACGAGCTCGAATTACTGTTGGTTGGTGTTCGAGAGTGTTCGAATCAACCCAACAGTGCCAAACCGACTGAAACTCTGCTGTAAAATCCTGTTTTTTGACAGTAAGTGGCTTCGACTGTGGACTATTTAGAGTCCAAACAAGCTAAAATCGCACATAAGAGATGTTTAAGACATGGGTAATACAAAACTAAAGTCGATTAGGCATGGGTAAGTGACAAACCTCGTCAAACAAGAAGGAAATCACGTTGGTCTACTGTAAATCCCGTTTTTTTACAGAAAACCGCTTCAAATCTGGGTTGTTTTGAGTCCAAACAAGATAAAATTACAAATCAAAGGTATTTAGGGTATGGGTAATCCAAAACTAAAGTTTATTAGGCATGTGTAAGTGACAAACCTCGTCAATCAAGAAGGAACTCACATTGGTCTGCTGTAAATCCCGTTTTTTACAGAAAACCGCTTCAAATCTGGGTTGTTTTGAGTCCAAACAAGATAAAATTACAAATCAAAGGTATTTAGGGTATGGGTAATCCAAAACTAAAGTTTATTTGGCAAGGGTATGTGACAAACCTCAACAAAAAGGGAGAAAACGTCTGGATTTCGTACTGTTGCTGCAATAGAAATCTTGTTGTTTGCTTGCTGAGGTGTCGCGCGTGCGTGGGTTTGCCGGAGGGATATGCTGGCTGAAGAGCGCCGGAGCTGTGGCCGTAGAAGGAGATGAAGAAGAAGAAAAATCGAAGGAGATGGGGAAGGAGGGGTTGTCTGCGTGAATGAGGAGAAGGAGAAGAAGAAATTTGAGGAATGAGGGCTATCTTTGAATGAAATAACTAAAAGAAATCTTTCTTTCCTTCTTAAACAAAAAGCCCAATATTTAAAACAAATAAAATAAAAGATTTAGGATCAAATCTTTGGGTAAAAACGAGTGTCCAAAAAAATAAGAGATTTGATCTAATTCGAAACTCTTTATCTAAAGTTATAAAACTTAATTACTTAAATTTACCCACTAAAATTCGATACTCCTCGAGTCGACTTTAAACAAAGAATTTAAACGTTCACCACAAATAAGAACATAGGATGGAAATTAATTGTACCTGAAGTTGCGGGCGTCACATTAACTATAGGGCACTCCACGATAGACCTAAAGTTGCACTCTTGTGCACCGTAGGACAAGTTGTTTCCATGGATATAATCATTACATGCAAGTCGATCCTTCACGAGTTGTTCGTAATTACAGCTGGGTCAAAAGTCCGTTTTACCCCTGTAATTACATCTTGCACCTTGAGTACCACTGATCCTTCACGAGTTGTTGGGGCTAACCTTCCCTTTCCTACAAACGTTAGGGAAGTTCCTTCCTTTCTTGGCCATGCATGTTTCTATCACAGGTTCATTAAGAAATTCAACAAAGTCGCCCTACCAATTAGGGGTGATATCGGTTCGGTTTTCCTCGGTTTTAGTCCAAACCGAGAACCGAACCGATCCATTCGGTTTTCACAAGATAGGAACCGAACCAATGTCCAATGAAGAATAAAACCATTGGTTCGGTTGTCCATTGGATCGGTTTCTCATCGGTTCGGTTTTCGGTTTTTTTTTTTTTTTTCCATAACATTTATGCTACTTTACTAGTTGGTTCTTTTAGTGTTTTTCAGCCCCTGTTTTAGTGTTGTGTCCCAAAAATTTTGAAACTCTTGTAATCCAATTAATAAATAAAGATACTAACAAAACATACCTTATAGTTAATTTATGCATATCTAAACAATAACCATACATGTCCAAAATCAAGTTGAAACCATTTCTAAAATAAAGTTCACATCCAAACATATTAAACATAAAATATACATGTTCATTGTCCAACATATTAAAATACAAATACATCAAGTTTTAAGTCGACTTCCATTCCACATAGTAGAGAAGCCAACCCCTACAAAAAAAAATAATAAATTAAAATAATAATCAATCATAAGCAATTAAGCAACTAAAAAGTAAAAATTAACATATAAAAAGAAAAAACAAGTATACTAACCTATTTATTTTTTATCTTCAATTCTCCCTCAGTCATCAATTGTTGTAATTCCACTACTTGTTGATTGAGATTCTACAAATCAAATGGAATAAAAATATAATACAATACAATATAAATGAACAATAAAATTATTGAAACACAATAATTGAAATATATAATCTTCTACAAGCTTTGCTAATTCATCGGGAGCTCCCTCCATAATCTCTTCTATGTTACTAATAGGTGATGAGCGAATCCAATTCTGTAAGCAAATGAGAGTTTCAACCGTTGTTGGAGATAGAGTACTACGAGATGGATCAAGTACTCTACCTCCAGTACTAAAAGCCGATTCTGAGGCTACTGTAGAAAGTGGAATTGCCAATATATCCTTAGCCATCTTGGAAAGAATTCTATATTTATGAGAGTTTTGCTTCCACCAACCCAAAATATCAAAAACATCATCATCACCCCTCTCACATGTTTCAGAAAGATACCTATCCAATTCAGATCTACTTTCTACATCATCAGCAGTATTTAAGAAATCAGTAAAATCTAGAGTTACATCCACAATATCTACATCTTTACCTCCAGATTTATTCTTTGAAATGTTCACTGCTTTTTTATTTTCAGCTTCACCTTCCATATAATTGTAAACACTTTTATAATCATCAAAGATATGTCGAAGCACACATTCAACTTTCTTTCTAGTTTCAGCAACAACAACTGGATCATCATCCCCAAAGTAGGTAGAAAGGGAAAATAAAACAAACTTAAGCTTAAAACGTGGATCAAGCACAGTGGCAACATATAGAAGAAAGTTTGTCTTATCACCACTATTCCCCCAATACTTTTAATACTTTAATTTCATACTTTTTGCCATATTAGTCAACAAAATATTATTGGAGGTCAAATACACTTGAAGTTGTTTCTGAATCACACAAATTTCATGAAAATATGCATGTGCTGTCAACGTTGAAGAACCTGAAATCCTCAATGTCATATCTCGAAAAATCTTTAAGAACTTTATAAATACACGAGCATTGTTCCAATCTTCACTCAATGGGGGCCCTCCTTTTTTTTTGCCTTTGTCCTTATCTTTTTCTTTGTCTTTCACAGTCCCAGTCTCAGTCCCAGTCTTACTCCCACTTAATTCTACACTATACTGCTCATCCTCAACCTCTAGTCTATCGAATGCTTTTTCAAATGCCTCAGCAACACTAAGCATTGTGTATGTAGAATTCCATCTTGTTGGAACATCTAAAGAAACAGAACTCTTGTAAGACAACTTTTCATTCTTCACACACCTTTTAAATGTGGCCAATCGAGAAGGTGACGATCTTACATATCTTACAGCATTTCGAATCTTTAGAATTGACTCATGAAGCTCCTTCAAGCCATCATTAACTACAAGGTTGAGAATATGTGCAAAACATCTAACATGCATAAATTCTCCATTCAAAATATCCCCATTCCAATTTTTCACTTTTCTAGCTAAATACGATACATCACCATCATTAGAGCATGCATTATCCACTGTCACAGTTAGAATTCTTTCAATCCCCCAATCTAACATGCATTTCCCTAAACATTTTCCAATTGTATCTCCTTTATGATTTGCAACTAAGCAGAAGTTTAAGATCCTTTTATGATATCTCCAATCATCATCAATAAAATGCGCAGTAACAACCATATAATTCAAATTTTGAATTGATGTCCATGTATCAGTTGTTAAGCACACTCTTTGATTAGGTTGTGTCAATGCTCTCTTTAAATATTTCTTTTCACTCCAATAAAGATTCCAAATATCCTTAGCAATTGTCATACGACCAGGCAAAACAAATTTTGGTTGAAGTGTATTACTATACTCTCGAAATCCTTCAGCCTCTACAATTTTAAATGGCAACTCTTCCTTCACAATCAACCTAGAAAGCATCATCCTACATTTTTCTTGAGAAAATGTAGTTGCAATTAAATTTGAACTACTTTCTTCCTCTTTAGGTTGAACAAAAGTTAAATTTTTTTGTTGATTATCATTCACTCTTCCAGGAAACTTCTTACACTTTGACTCTATGTGTTTCAACAAGTTTGTGGTGCCATTTCTTAGAGTGTCACATGCATAAGTTATGCCACAATATTTACATGCTGCTCTAGGATTAGATTCCGTACCAATTTTGTTAAAATGATCCCATGCAGTTGAAGCTTTAGTTGTTCTAGACCTCTTACTATTTCTTCTTGAAGATTGGACAGATGGTGATTCTTTGTCTTCTTCTTGATCTTCTGTGATTGCATTTTCCTTCAGCGTTTTGTAAGTTTCAACATCAACCGAATGTTGAGATTCCATCTATAAACCCAATTAGAATAGTTTAGTTATTTCCATACACATCTATAAAGTTAAAAAATGCAAGGTAAGCAAAACAAAAATAATCAGAAATAGGTACTAAAAAACGATGATATAATTTATTCCTCTTCTCTCTCACTCATCTTTAATTTAAATGTATGTAGGTTTTTAAGTGGGTAAAAACGATTTATATGTGACTATTGAAGTTTAATTAAACTTCAAAGAATAAATCAAATAACTACTCTCGTAAATTACAAACAGATTGTCGGGAGGTGTCACATGACAATGATGAAATGTATTGTAAACGATACATCAGAAAACAATTATAGAGAAATAATAGACATAAACAATTAACAAGAGCATTAGAGTTTGAGAGGCTTCTTGAAACAAAAAAACTAAGTGCTAAAGAAAGAGAAGATAAAATCTCTTCCCTGCCAGAAAAAATCAAGGACTTAAATGACAAGTTGAAAGCCAAAAGGTAGAAGAAGTACTTAGAACTACAACAAATGAACTTTCTGCCGTCCAGGGAGATCTAGCGCTTTCTAAATCTCAAGTGCTAGATTTGGAGAAGAAACTTTCTACCAAGGAAGTTTTAGTTGAAGAACTAACTTAGGAACTGGCACTCGAAAGGCTTCAGAATCTAAGATCAAGGAAGATATTTCAGCTATTGAAAACCAATTTGCTTCAACTAAAGAGGATCTTCGTGTAAAGGAATCTGAACTGGAAGAAATCAGGTTGAAGCTTCAGGAAGAAATTAACCAAAAAGAATCTGTTGAATCTGCTTTAAAAAGGAACTCGCTGCAACTATCAAAGATAAAGAAGAGCTATCAAGTTTGCTGCATTGGGAGAGACGGCGCCGTTGCCCGTTGATGCGGCTCGGAGTGATCGTCTACGACTCTAAGGCTTCGAGAGAAAGAGAGAAAATCTAAGGGAAGTCGAAGGCTGAGGGGAAAGTGAATAAATGGATGGGTTAGGGTTTTTTTTAAGTGTATATATATATACTCGGTTCGGTTCGGTTTTTAATGGTTTTTTAGAATGAAAACCGAACCGAACCAATATTTTTCGGTTTTTCCAAAATAAAAACCGAGATATCCAATTTCTTTCTAAAAAACCGAACCAAACCACTGGATCGGTTTGGTTCGGTTCGATTAGCTCGGTTTTTGGTTAATACTATCACCCCTACTACCAACGATGAACCTATTGCAGAAGCATGTTCCCTTCGAGTTTGGAAGAGAGTGTAAGAAGGCATTCAATCTTCTTAAGGAGTTGTCGACTAGCGCACCCATCATCCACCCTCTCCGATGGGATCTTCCCTTCGAGATCATGTGCGCGCCAACGAATTTTTTGTTGGAGCTATCCTTGGTCAAAGGATTGACAAAACGAGCCATGTCATCTACTATGCATTCGAAACTCTAAATCCAGTACACTGCAACTATAGAAAAAGAGCTTTTCTCTATTGTGTTTTGCCATTGAAAAATTTAGGTCTTATATTCTTGGCTATGAAGTGATTGTTTATTCTGATCATGTAGCTTTGCGATACTTACTGACGAAGAAGAAGTCAAAGCCTCGCTTGTTGAGTGGATTCTATTCTTCCAAAAATTCGATTTGAAGATTAAAGACTGCAAAGGATTAGAAAATTCAGTTGCTGACCACCTAAGCTGCATCGTAAGGATGAAGATAAAGTACCACTGAATGACTCATTTCCTGATGAATTCATATTCCATATGCAAGGTATGACTCCCTGGTATGCTAACTTGGTTAATTATGTAGTTACTCAGATTCTGCCTGATACATTCAATACATCTAGATAGAGTAAGATTAGGAGTGAGTCTAGGATCCCCACCTTTGGAAATTCTATTCGAATCAAGTTATTAGGAGATGTGTGCCTGATAGCGAGATGCAGTCTGTCTTAGGATTTTTTCATGAGTATGCATGCGGAGGCCACTTCGGCCTTAGAAGGACTGCTAGGAAGGTGCTTGCTTCAGAACTTCACTGGGAGACATTGTTCAGGGATGCTTATGTTTTGTGCAAAACCTGTGAACGTTGTCAAAGGGTAGGAACCATAACCCTAGTTAGGAAATGTCCCAAACACCCATTATTATTTGTGAGATTTTTGATGTGTGGGGGATGGATTTTATGGGTCATTTGCTTTCGTCTTGTGGTTGTAGGTACATTATTTTGGTTGTGGATTACGTGTCTACGTAGGTGGAAGCGAAAGTCACTGTTACTGATGACTCTAAGACTATTGCAGGTTTCTTGAAATCTAACATCTTTAGCAGGTTTGGTGTCCCATGAGCCATCATAAGTGACCGAGGCACCCATTTTTGCAAGAAAACCATTGAAAGCTTGGTGAAAAAGTATGGAGTGACTCACAAAGTTGCTACTCCTTACGACCCCCAAACAAATGGGCTGGCAGAAATCTCCAATCATGAGGTGAAATCCATTCTCAAGAAGACGATGAGTGCTATAAGAAAAGATTGGAGTCTAAAATTAGAGGACACCTTGTGGGCTTATCGTATAGCTTACGAGACACCCATCCCTTTATGATTGTGCATGGAAAGGCATGTGATATGCTGGTTGAGATTGAACATAAGGCATATTGGTGATAAGTTGATTTTATATTTCTTTATTATATATTTTTAGGTTTTTTTTTGTTAGTTTTCCTATAGTTTTTAGATTTTAATTCATGTTTCTTTTATTTTTATATGTGATAAAATATTTCATTTTAAAGGCCAAAGTTTGAATATTTTCAAGTTGAAGTCTAAAAAAAAAGAAAAAAATTACAACTCCTAGGCACCACAGACAGTGCAGGAGGACAGAATGCTAATGCCTAGGCGCTACAAACATTGAAGTGTGGGTCCAAGATGCTCGCCCAGGGTTTTTTAGCTTATAAATACATCTTTTTCTGAAATTTGAAGAGGATTGGAGGGGGAGAACAAGACGAAGATAGATGGACAATATTTTGGATGATCCGAGCAACTGAACGAGCAAGAGAGACAATTAGAAACTCGTGGAATCGCTCGGGTTTGTTTCTTTTCCCTTTCCTTTCTCTTTTACTAGTTGTAATTACTTCAATAGTTTTAGTTACAACTTTTGTTGAGATTTTTATTATCAACTAAGTTACTCTTTCTAAATCTTTGATGTAATCGCTATTCGAATCCTATTCTTCCTAGTTAATAGTTGATATTTCAATTTCATATTTGGTTGTGAAAACTTTTCTGAGCTTAATGCATGTTTAGATTTGGCCACTCTTTGTATCGATTTCATGTCATAATTCGAGGTCGATAAACAAGAGTTATTGATAGATTTGAATAGTTTTCCCTAATTTACACTTGAGATAGAGATATCCTTGTGTGTTTTGTGGCAATATAGGTTCTACGTTCGTCATAATTGAGTTGTTGGAATTGTCATAGAGATATGGGAATTTACTTTTCAATGAATATCGTTATTGCTTGAGAGAGAATATCGAGTCTATAGGGTAGAACTTGCCAACAATCTATAAATAGAATTTGCTTTAACTATTAATGAATGAAGAATAGGAGGAGATAACGATGAAGTTATAGCTCTAGAACCTTTTGCAATTAAATTTAATCATTTCTTTTACATTGTTAATTTTAGAGCCTTATTTCATTCTTTTGCTTTTAGTTTCAATGTCACCCATCATCAATTAATCGGTGCTCAGATAAAACTAAAGCTTACAAATTTGGTAATCAAACAGTCATTCTCTATGGAGAACGATACTAGTACTCACACTACTATATTACTTGAAACGATTCGTGCACTTGCAAAATTGAGCAACAATTGGGCGGTGAAGAAGTGGAACTATGACTATGATCGAGTTGGTGAGAAAAGACTTCTTCAACTATAGGAGTGGTCGGGTGAAACTTATGGGTAATTTAATGCGAATTAAGCTCAACCCTAAGTGCAGGTATACACTATCGATGCAAGTAATAAGGAAAGTATTCCAAGTTATCGAATCCCAAGGGAACAGACACTACAAATTGAAAATGTAGCAAGATTGCAAACAATAACAACAGAGGTAACCAAAATATATAAAAACACAAATAATTATGGGTTTGATGGTGAATACACAAATGAAAAATAAAACTTAAAACTGATTAAAAAGACTCTAAGTAAAATGCATGGATTCAAGTCCATTCATGTCCGTTGGTAAGATTGCCAACCAATTGCTAACATTTTGTAGCACTAAATGCCAATAAATTGCTAAAACAATCAGACATGTCACATGAACCAATTGCTATGCAATTGCTACAACAATAGGACTTTTTACAGAAATGTGGTAAATGATAAAGGGCTCGACGAAGGCCCTATCAAATGAAGATTTATAAATCGAACCTCAAAAAATTTGCAGTAATAGTGCCCAGAGTCGATCACAGGGATTGGAGTTCTTAGATTAATTAAGTATCGTAGTTAATTATGCCAAATTTTATTTAGAGAAATAGAATTTTAGAGTGATTTAAAAGACAAATAAAATCTAAACTAATATGTACATGATTTGGAGTCAAATTTTGAGAAATATGCATGGTTGATTACCTTAATCCCAACTTGAATTGATTAATAACTTGATTTTAACTAACATCCTCTATCCAAGAATTTCTAAATAACTTGAATTGATTTTACCGCCTGGAGTATTGTAGACAACATTTTGTTATGTCAGGAGCTGGTTGGTGGGTATGATTTGAATCAGGGGTTGCCTCGGTGTGTGCTAAAGGTGGATCTTCATAAAGCCTATGATTCAGTTAATTGGGATTTCTTGTTTGGAGTTTGGCTATTGGTACTCCGGTGCAGTTTGTAAGTTGGGTTAGGGCTTGTGTTACGTCTCCTATGTTCTCAGTGGCTGTGAATGGATCATTAGAGGGCTATTTCCCTGGTCAGAGGGGGTTGAGGTAGGGGGATCCCCTGTCGCCCTATCTTTTTGTTATGGTTATGGAGGTGTTATCTAGGATGTTGAATAATCCTAGGGAAGGGTATGCGTATCATTTTCGGTGTGAACGGGTGCGTTTGATGCATTTGTGTTTTGCTGATGATTTGATGATTTTTAGTGGAGGTGGTCGGGACTCTTTGGAGGTTGTTCAGGAAATCTTGCAGAGGTTCCAGGATCTTTCGGGACTTGTGGCTAACTCCTCAAAGAGTTTGTTGTTTTGTGCAGGGATGCCAGAGTCAGAGGCTGAGGGACTGGCGGCTCTTTTGGGATTCTCGCTTGCTTCTCTGCCTGTGTGTTATTTGGGGTTACCTCTACTCTCGAGGTGTTTGTCTTATGCGGATTGTAAGCCTTTATTGGAACGTGTGACTGCTCGAATTAGTAGTTGGTCGACTCGAGTTTTGTCTTATGCTGGTAGGTTGCAACTTATTCAGTCTGTGCTTCAAAGCTTTCAGGTATATTGGGCGAGTGTGTTTGTCCTTCCTGCTAGGGTCACCTCTCAGATGGAGCGTGTGTTGCTGGCATATCTTTGGTGGGGGAATTCTAGTGGTATTGGGGGGGGGGGGGGGCGAAGGTAGCTTGGGCAGAGGTTTGTTTGCCTAAATGTGAAGGTGGCTTGGGTATAAAGCATTTGGCTACGTGGAATACTACTGCTGTTATGAAGCTTTTGTGGCTTTTGTTCATTCGGTCGGGCTCATTGTGGGTGGCCTGGGTGGAGGCTTATTTATTGACGGGTTGCTCGGTTTGGTCGGTGCGGTCGTCATTGCGTGACTCATGGTGCTTGAGGGCTATTCTGAAGCTTCGGAATCAGTTTCAGTCTCTTGTGTCCTTTGAGATTGGGAATGGTCGTCGGTTCTTTGTTTGGCTTGACCCTTGGTTACCAGGTGGTGCGGTTATTCCTCGATATGGGGAGAGGGTTGTGTATGATGCGAGTAGCTCCCTTCATGCGAAGGTGGCAAAGTTTATGTTGCCAGGAGGTGGCTGGAGGTGGCCTACTGTTTCGTTGGAGCTGTTGGAGTTGGCCCCTTTAGTGGTGTGCAGCCTTGTGTGGACAAGGAGGATTGTTTACTTTTTTCGCCGAGTGCCTCGGGTTTGTTTTCTGTGTCTAGTGCATGGGAGGCAATCCGTCCTCGGGGTGTTGTGGTGCCCTGGTTTCGCCTCCTTTGGTTTGGGGGCAATATTCCTAGACATGCGTTCATTGCATGGATGGCTATCCATGATAGGCTGTACACTCGTGATCGTCTTTATTCTTGGAGGGTTGCTTCCTCTGAGGCGTGTTTGTTGTGCGTGGATGGGGTTGAGTCGTGAGACCATCTATTTTTTTAGTGCACATTTAGTCGACATGTTTGGGGAGGTGTTTTGCGGTGGGGTCAGTCCTCCCATCAGGTGGCTTCCTGGCAGACAGAGCTGGATTGGGTGTGCGCGGTGAGCTGGGGGAAGAGAAGGAAGTGTCGTGTGTAGAGGGTTGTGTGGTGTGCTGCGATTTACCATGTTTGGAGGGAGCGTAACTCTCGTTTGCATGGAATGGCGGCATGCTCGGCACAGGCTGTGTTGTAGAGGGTTCGATCTGATGTGATTGCTCGTTGTTTTTCCTAGGGAGGCTTGGGGTCTATTGTCGGGGCTAGTGAGCTTTCTCCTTGGGATTCTGTTTTATCCTTGCTCGGGATGTGAGCTTTTATTCTGGTTTGCCCTGCTTGGGTTGTGTTTTTTTGTTTCCCTACACTCGGGGTGTGGGGGTTTTATTCTTTTTGTGCTGTTGATTTGGAAAACAGTTTCACCTGGCTCGGGTTGTGAGCTGTTTTCACCCTGCTTAGGTTGTGAGCATTCTTTATTTGGTGTTTTGTTTACTTTTTGCCTTGACCTCGGGCTATGAGGTCCTCCCTTTTTGCAGTAATATATTATTTTGCAAAAAAAAAAAGAATTTCTAAATAATCAATTGACTCTCTCAAGCCCAATTGAACTTATGCATAGCAACAAATTAACCTCTTGGTCTATTTCTATCACTAAACATGCAATGAAGTTATTCTCTTAAGGCTTCTAGAATTAATCTACTCACTCTCGTACAATAGATTCTACCTAGTCATGCATCTAGTGTTCTACAACTAAACTTACTCTCTCAAGTTAAATTTAGTTAAACATCCAAAACCATGGCCAAATGTTAAGATAATATAGATAGATGCATAAAAGACGTCAATATATAAACTAAATTAAAACTCAACAAAATGTTCAACAACTACAACCAAGCAAGAGTCTAAACACAGATTTACAACATAAATACAGCCCATAAAATCTCCTAAATTCAAAAGAAAAGGAAAGGAAATAGAGAATAAACTTACGTCGCGTGCCAACACTCATTCCCAACATGATTTCCAAGATCTTGAGCTTTGAGCCTCCTCCTTCACTCTCCAAAGGTCCCCTCTAGGTCCTTAGATAATGTTGGAATCGAGTTTAGGGTTTTTTGTCTCTCAAAACTGCTCCCTTTTGCATGAAAACTAAAATTTTTCTTTTATACATCAAGACAGCGTTGCATTGCTCGGGGCAGCATTGCAACGCTGTCCCCTCAAATTTTATAACGAAGGAAAATATTTGTTTGAGTAGCGTTGCAACTCTATGCTTGCGGTTTTTCAAGGTTGAAAGGCTTCTCAAATAGCATTGCAACTCTAGGCCTTTAGGTCCTATGCCTTTAGGTCCAAATGTCTGTTCTTCTTCTTCAACACTTGAATCCTTAAATATAGCCTTTAATTGCTCCAAATTCGTCCAAATACTTCACGATTCTCTGATTTTGCTCCAATTGCTCGATTTCTGTAAAATATACATAAAAATACATGAAAGCACACACGATCATAGCAAAATAGCATAAAACTAAGCCTAGAAATAGCTCACTTTTTCCCACTATCAGTAAAAGGAATCAACTCCCATTCAATTTTGATTCAAAACCTTTAGGAGACCAAGTGATTGAACCTATATGTCTATAACCAATCGTACTTAGGTGATTAAGATCGCATTCTTTGTTTTAAGGGCCATCCTATTTCTAGGATCGTGCTAGGTTTATGTCTAAGCTTTTCCTCATTACTATTACGAAACCCGTCTTCTTCTAAACCTTTCGGTATTAGATTGGACTTAAAAGCAACCCAAGTTGATCATTTAAGGGTTCCACTAAGAAATAAATTCAGTAAAAATGAACCACATTTAAGTTAATACCGATTACTTTGGTTTAGGCTAAACATCCTTACCTTAGGGCATTCATGTTCTTGAATCCCTTTGGAAGGTTTAGCTCACAATTAGAATTGAAAACATCACTGAATTAAAGTAGACAGCCATGGAAGCAATAAAAAGATGAATACTTGAAAAACCACGAGATAGAAACTAAAGAACTGCATTCCAAAAGGAAATCAATACTGAATTGGTTTATTGCTCAATGATAAGGGTAAAACAGTACAGGGGAAACATCTTAAAAACTGAAGATTAAACTTAAGCTATTGTTTGAAAATTAAAAGACAAAATTGAAAAGAACTATAATGCAGAACAACTGTAAACCGAGAAGCACTTAGTTGATTCTCCTCTTTCTCTTTCTAGTTAGAGAAAATCTTCACAATCCAAGGAGTGACCTTCAATTGGACTTTGGATTTTCTCAAGAACCGAACTGAAAAATACAAAAATACAGACTGAAACGAATGTAGATGAATGAGGAAGGAAGAACGTCGAAAAGAAAGAATCGTGTGGCGTAAAAAATGATGCCCTTTCTCCATGCATTAAAAACACTTTAATTAGTCCAAATCTTTTTTTTTTCTTCGCTTTATTGATTTTTCCTTACTTTGAAGAGTTCATGATATTTTTGTTGGGATTTGGAAGATTTTAATAAGAATTTTGTTAATGAAATCAAGCATAACTTCCATTTATGGGCTAAATAATTCTCAATTATGAGAATTATCACACCCCCAAAGTTGAGTTATTGCTTGCCCTCAAGTAATGTTGCACAAGAAAAATCACAAGGCCTTTCTTCTTGAAAAAGAATTTTTTCCTCAGGGGAGTCTCATACTCATAATGCTTCTAATCACTTCATACTTTTCTTTTACTCATAATTTCATTCGTCTTCCTCTTGAAATTCCTTACCCTTCATTACCAACTCTTTCCTTAGTTAGTCTTTTCTTTTACTCCTATTTTTATTATCCTCCCAAACTTATGCCTTTTCTCCTACTTAAAAAAACTCCTTTTTTTAGGGGGGACTCTTTTTTTGCCACTTGCATCTTCGTTCCAGCTTACTAACACTTTGTGGTGAAAGTAGCTGACTACGAGCACAGTTCACTTTCAAGAGTGGGTTCCATACTCACTTCTTTAAATTGATTTTTCGTGCAAAGGCAATCATGGGTAACATGACTGTCCCATGACTATTTATTCAATTTTAGAACGAGGAGTATCTCTTATAAATATATTTTTCAAAGAGCAATTTTATTTAAGCAGCTTAACAAGATTTTGCTTAACAAGATTTTTCATATAAATCGATCAACAAAAATTATCCACTCCCCTCCAAACTTAAAATCTGCCAATGTACTCATTGACATTTGAGGATTGACGAGGGGTGGTAAAAATTGTCTATTTTGCATAAGAGTAACAAAAAAATTCTATCCAAGGGAGATGGTTTTTGATGGGTGGTTTTTTGAAGAGAGAAATTTTCGAAATTAAAGCCATTAAAAATATTAATGAGATTTGGAAAACATTTAATGAGTTTGAGTTTACTCCAATTTCATCATAGGGAATTCAATATAAAAAATACAAGCCTTGGTATTAATTAAGCAAGCAACACCACAAAAACAGACAATTAATAACATCATCAACAAATCAAAGTATTAATCCAATCAACATCATCAACAATTCTAAGCATTTGAAATAACTAATGAAGTTCAACAGACAACTAAGGAAAGAGTTAATGCAAGTAGAAAGGAGAAATGATAAAAGAGAAACATAAGCAGAAGATACAAAAGCTCAAATAACTTCCCTGCTCCCATAAGAAGTATCACTCTCATCGTCCGCAGAAGCCTCTGAATCTTCAATCAGGCAAGTTGGGAAGTTTGAAAAAGGGGTACCCATTGTGTATGAGCATAATCTGTCCTTGATGCATTCGTCCCTTTCCTTTATGTATGCCCAAAGAATTTTGTTTTGCATCTTCAGCTTTGCCATAGGATCTTGTTTCTTCTTATTCTTCTTTGCCGCTGCATTCTGTTGTAAGTCAATTGTTGTGGCAATTGGCTCTTTCCCTTGCTTATTCTGTTTTGCTCCTAAATCAATTGCTGTAGCAATTGGTTCTTTTCCCTTCTTTTTCTCCAGCCTAGTAGCTTTCCTTGCGTTGTGCCTCACAAGGTTCTTGATAGGATTTTGATCCGTGGGCTTGGTAATGTGCTCCCTTTTGCCTACTGGGATGCCTGGCTTCTTGCAGAGTTTTGTGATGAGAGATGGGAAGAAAAGTATGCCATCCCTTTTTTTTATGCCACTCTAATCTCAGCCTTTATAATTCTCTCCACATTCAACTCCAGCCCCTTGTATATGTTGTATAACAACACCACCCTCTCTTGTGCAACAGTAAATCTATGGGTGGTTGGGTTGAGGTTGTTCCTGATGAAATACAGCCAAATTGCAGGTTCATCTAACAATTCTCCTACTTTCAAATGCCATTATCCTTGTGTGGAGATTGTCCAAGTGGTTCCAGGCTTTGTTAGGAGTTCTAAAGCTTCCTGCAACTGCTATTTCGTTGGCCTCTCTACTACTTCATTTCCTTCATAATTGCGCAAGGACTTGAGGTGATAAGCATCATTTATCTCCTTGGCCGAGAACCTTACTTTCTTCCCATGGAGGTTGATCTCATTCACCTCCTCATCGCCCAACTCTGCATAAAAATCGAGGGCAAGGCTTATGCAAAGTGATTTTGGGTGCTTGCATAGTTTCTCATACCCTATTTCGTTTATAATTTGAGTTATGAATTCAGGTGGGTTCCTTGCAAAACCTTTCTCTCCCTGAATCCCCATATTCTAGAAGATTTCTCTTATTCTTTTTACATCCTTCTTTTCCTTTTCCATTGCTTTTCTTCTAGATTTTTGTTTTGTCTACCTTACAGTCTTCTCATTTTCGTTTCCTTCTTCATCTTGAATCTCTATTTCCTCCTCAGAATTTCTTCCTTCTCTTCTTATTCTATTTCAAATTCTTCATCACTATCTTCCTTATTCTATTTCTCTTCACTTCTTTCCTCAGCCTCATTGCCCTGTTCCGTGTTTTCCTCTTCAAGTCTTTCCTCAGCCTCACTACATTCCTCCTCTTCTATTTCCTCCAATCTATCACCCATCTCATATGATGAGGTTCTAGAGATGAATTTTCTCGAGGCTCCTTATCAACAGAGTAAAAAAAAAGGTCAGGGAATAGAGTTACCTCTTGCTCCTTCAATTCTTCTTCCTTCTTCTTTATTTCTTCTTTTGCATCTTTTTCTTGGCAGGCTTCAATTTCTTCTTCTTCTTCTTCTTTTTCTTGTTCTTCAGGTATCACTTGTTCAGACCAAGTAGATGGTCATTTTAGGCTCTTGCCTGCTGCCATATGTTGTTGTTGGAACTCAAAGGCCAAGTGTTGGGCTTGGGCAACTGCCTCTATTATCCAATTCTTCTCCTACATCCCTTTGGTGCTTAAAGTTTTTGGAGGTGGCATGCGTTTTATATTGTTGCTCACCGAGGCTTTCATTGGGTGAACATTTTTTCTTATGGGTTGTAACTTCAATCATTGAGGCTATCTTGGATTTAATTACCCATGAGATTCGTTGCTCAAGACTTTCCATTTTTCCTCTCTCTCTTCAGCAATTTCCTTTCTCCGAGCCTTTTTTGCTTCTCTTCTCAGATTGTCGATTAGCTCATCCACCTTAGCCATTCATTAATTTTCTCTTCTCTCCGCATGCATCACTCCTATCAGGTTCCACCATTTTGTCGTTCAATTTTTCATCTTCTTTGGAGAGTTCAACATGGGTGTTTGTTGCAACAGTCTTTGAACTTCTAACGGGTTCTCCATTTCTGCTTGGAATCTCCTTTGTTTGTCAAATCCTCTTGAGAATTCCTTTATTGTCTCCTTCGAACTGAAGTTTGATCCCAATCTTCCGGCAATTTGCTCCCAAGCTCTTTCACTTTTCCTTTGTCTTTCTATTTGGGTTGCGAACGAACCGCGAGTTGTTCCCTAGGTTGCCTCTATGAAGAGTTTCAATCTTCTACCCTTGTGATACTTCTTGTCAGCCACATGCGTGATCGACGACGGTAAGTTTTCATGGAGGAATCAGTTAGAGACTTCGAGAGTTGGAGGTACTTGGCGAAGACGAGTTGATTTTCGAATGAGGGAATGAAAGGTTGAAGACAACGACTATGTCGTTTTGACCTAGGTCAAAAGGGCTTTTCAAATGATGCTAATTCCTGATTTGCTGTCATTAATCCGTTTTCGAGCCCAACTTTTCTTTTTCTTTTCACTCTCAATTGCCATTCGTTTGCTGTGGCAATTTGTTTTGCATTTCCGTGCCTTCCTTGATTCCCTTCTTCTTGCAATTGCTATGGCAATGAAATGTGATTGCCATATGATAGCACTAATTTAGTGCCATATTTATACCTTTATTTAGCTAGTTTTCCGGTTTAACTGTGAGCTTTCACGTGGATTATTTGCTTATTTCAGGAAATCGAGCAATTCTAAGAGAAATGGATGAAGTTGGAGCTATATGTTGAAGATGGTGCTATTTTAGAGCCATTTGAGGAGCTAAGGAGTGGAAGAGATGAAGTGCAAGCTTTTGGAGTTGAGAGGATGGCGTTGCAACGATTGAAAGGTTACAAGTGATAATCCTTAGAATTAAGGCTTATTTTACTCTCAATTACTTAAAATATTCTTGTTTTATCTTAAGATCATTTGGAAATAGTTTAAAGTTACTTAAAAATAAGAATGAAATAAGAATGAAGGCAATTAGACAAGATTCTAAAAAAGTTAAGTTTGTCTGTAGGGAATGTGGAAACTGTAAAACCAAAATTGCAATTTTGTGATTCTGAAATTTTGTCTGGAGTAGCAGAAAAATTCAAAAAAGGAAAGAAATCTGCTTACGAAAATCTTCGATTGTAGCACGATTTGGGGGATTTTGAGCACGAAATTTGGACATTATTCAACCCTAATGAAGGCCTATAGAAGGAGAGAAGATGAGTGAATAAAAGTGGGGGTTTTGGAGGCATTTTCTTGTAGAATTTTCGTGGGTTTCTATCAAATTTTTCTTCTTATGTTTTCTATTTTTCCAGTTTTTTTTCGTCTCTGTTTTAATAGTGAGTTGCTGCAAGTTTAGTATTAGTTTTTCCTTCATTTTTTATTCCTTGTATTACGGAGAACTTCTGTCAAGCTTAGTTTTTGTTACTTTTCTTCAATTTCTTCTTTGTATTACCGAAAATTGCTGTCAAAGTATTCCTCTATTTTTCCCATTTTTTTTCTTTGTTCTTCTCTATTTTAACTATTGTACATTATTTTCTATTTTGTCTTCGAGTTTTCTAGTCTGATTCAAGTAAAAATCGTTGAATAGAGCCTCTTGAAGCTATCGATTCATGAGTTTGTCCTTTGTGTTAATCAAAATTAAGAATTCTTGGAGCATTGTTTGTTGTTCATGGGTTGTCCAGATTACATTACTTTTTATTGCCCTCATTATTTCAATACTCAATACTGATTAGGTTAGATTTTTTTTTTATTAATTCTTTTAGTTTTAGTTACAATTAGCAAATTATTTTAATCTTCTAGTATGAATTTTTATTCTAAAATTAGTTGTAGGATTTTTACTTTTAATATGAGCTAAACTTCTTAGGGGGTTCATAGATGTGAATTCCCTAAGAAGTAATTGTAGCCAAAATTCCAACAAAAACCAAGTCTACATCTCAATTGTTTGCTTGTGTTGAACAAATTTCTGTTGAGATCCTAGATTGATCAACTAGGGTAGCAACTCAAGCTTAGATCTAATACCAACAGGGTTAGTGATAAGCGGATTTCACTCAAGTAATGGAGAAAAGCACTTAGACATAAGCCAATCCTTACCCTAGACATAGGGATTAAGGACTCCAAAACCCATAAAATTGTTGAGCCAAATTATCTAAGATAGAGGGACTATAGACATATAAGTCACTCACTTAGCCTCCTAAAAACCTAAATTCAAGGTGAATAGGAGGAGCAATTTTGGTTTACAATTGAGTGTGGAGTAGGTTGGAATTGCAATTTTGGCTTGCAATTACAACTTAGGGCAATGACATTCTTGAGCCCCATCTTTATCTCAAATATCTTTTGCAATTTCAATTACTAAGTCCATCTAGTTTTCCATCCAATATTGCCATTTCTCGTTTCTGCAATTCAATTTTGCAATCTTTGTCATTTCAATATTACAATTTTATGATTCTGCAATTTAGTTTTGCAATTTTTGTCACATCAACTTGCAATTAGGATCTGCAATTGTTTATTTTACCAACACACTATCTCGACACTAGTTTTGCAATTTTAGTTTTAAGTTGCAATTTTCCTTACACTTTGCTTTACAATATTTTTGTTACACCGTTCCCTTGGGATTCGATATTTGGTACTCACATACCATTTTATATTACTTCGATCGCATGCACTTGCGTTTACACCAATCAACAACGCCATAAATTTATATGCAAACCCGAGAGTTAGCGTTGCAACGCTACCCTGTGGCTTTGCAACACTAGAATCATGCGAGGATGAATTGTTCTGTCTATAGCATCGCAATGCTACTAATAACTTTGCAACGCTGCCTTCGTACGCACGAGGAAAATGACAACGTTTGGACAGCGTTGCAACGTTGTCCATAGCGTTGCAACGCTGTTGCGACATCAGCTTTAAGTATTTCGTTTCTTTGCTCGATTTGGGAGGAGAACACTTGGGGTTTTAGACCCCTTTTACAGAAACAGAGGAATTTGGGATTGCTGAAGAGCTTTTGGAGGCTGTTCGATGGAAGATCAAGGCTCGGGATCACGAAGATCGAGGCAAAAGTTGGGGATTGACGTGGTTTTCATTTTTTTCTTCTCTTTTTCCATTTAGTTGCTGTAATTGGGTTATATTGAATGCTATTGGGACTGTTGTGACTATGTTTAGTGGATAATTGTTTTAGTTTGGGGAATTAATGTAGCTAATGGATCTTTGTAGTAATTGATTGACGTTTATTGATATTGTGTGTCCTTTTAATAGCTTTATGCATTGGGTTCTTAATGCCTTTAACAAAGTAAGGAATAGGGATTAAATGATCTTTAGTTTAATTGAGCTCCACAAAGTAGATTAAACTTAGAAAAACAATGCATGACAATTAAATTCTGCCTAAGTGACATAGGATGAACGAAACTTAATTGAGACTTAAAATGAAGGTTCGTAGTGCCGGGTGAGGATTAATTAATGAGACGGACACGAGATTTAATTAATTGCAATCGAGAATAGGATGAGCTCGACAGATGATTCCTTGGAATTAGCTTCTAGGCCTAGTTAATTAAATGAGATAACAATATTAATAGCCCAATTAATTAATTCCAAGATCCAATTAGTGAAATTAATTCTCTAAACGTCTTTAACCCTGTTGTTCTCAATCATTAGCTTTCTTTGCATGTTTTTATTTGTTTTGATCACCTACTACTGGCTTTAATCTCTAAACATAATCAATTATAATTATTTTCGGTACCCAACCAACCATAACAATTCGCCGTGGATACGATATCTGGTATACTCATGCCACTTTATTACTTGGGCCCGTGCACTTGCGGTAAAGCATAGTTGTGCTTGCATCAAGTTTTTGGCCCCGTTGCCTGGGAATTGGCATCGGTTTAGTGGATATTGAGAAGAAAGCAGTTGATTTTGATTTAGAGGCTTTTATTCCTTGGTTGTTTATTTTTAATTTATTTTATGTTGTTTGCTTTTATTTGTATTTGATTTTGTGAGGAAGCCTTTGATGTATGCGAAGTGATAAGGTAATTAATCTTCTGCCTTTAGTTTTAGAAATTGACAGGACGTGTAGGCGTATTCGTAAGAAAAAGAAAACCCAAACTGAGATCATGGTCGAGCAGAGAGAAGAGCCGAGGGCTATTCGTGATTATTTCTAGTCAGTCCTTCCCACTGACCATTCAGGGATAATGTATACTCCTATCCAGGCAACGAAATTGTACCAATTGATGGTGTCGGGAGCAGATTTCGAGGCTACTGGCAAGTTTGTACACCGTTTCGGGGTGGATTCGGATCGAATTTGTATTTTAAGAGGTTTAGTATTTCTAGCTTAATTCAGTGTTTAAGCATGTTTGGGACTCTGTTTTACTTCAATGGATGAATTGACATATTAGACTTGATGAATCTTGTATGTTTATTTTATTTATCGTTATGCACGTGTTTGAAATTCGTTGTTTCATGCATTTGCTTAATTAAGTAGCTACTAAATTGAGTTGTGCTTGCATAAGATGAGGCTTAACCTCTTCATGTGGATTGCATAATAGGTTTTGAGACCCAATCAACTCCTTAATTGAATTAAGTTCACTAAATCAATTAATGAGGGTTAACTAGTGGTCGGTGTAACAATAATGACATTTGTCAATTTTAATCGAAGAGAGGAAGATCGACTAGCCCATCTCTCTTCCAAATTCCAAGCCTTCACAACTAACCAGTCTACAATACAAATTCATCTATGAGGCGCTTAGAGACCACAATTGGAAGAATGCTAGAAATAAATGTCTTGGAGAAGAACAAAACAAGGAAAATAACAAACTTACAAAAAGGAAAGAAAATAGTAGAATGCAAATGAATTTTTACCATCTAATACAAAGCCAATGGTGGGATAAGGACTTCACTCAATCTTATGGTGTTCATTATCGAGACACATTTGTATTTATAGTAAACCAAGCTTTCAAAGTACAACCCAGGCAATTGTCAATGGCAAGGTGAAATGTGAGGTGCATGCCCATCACCTAAGTGCTATCCTAAACAAGCACTTTCAATAAGGCATTCAACCATTTGCACATTTCAATCACCATGAACATATATTTTGACTTTTAAGGTGCTTTCACTACAACAAATGTGGGATTCCATGACTCAGAAAAATTGTCATAACCACATTCCGTGACTCTTTTTTTCAGTCTTTGAATTGACCATCAAGGAAAGAGTATCAATGACACTTCAAAAAAATTGTCATTATTGAGTGTTTTATGACTGTTTCTTATAGTCAACAATAAGCAATTACTAACATTCATAAACTGTCACTGTCAAATTTTCTATGACAATTTATCACTGTCAATAAATGACTCAAGAATTTGACTTTTCTGTCAAGATATAGATATCAATGACAGTAAATAACAATCAACAAAACATTTACATTGACATTGCGTAATAGTCACATAAACGTTAATAATGTCACCTTTTTAGTATCAAGAATACCTTAATCATGACACATTTTTTACGTCGCATGTCTTCCTTGGATGACTGTATATTATTGTCAACAAAAGTTCATACGATGACATTTATCTATCGTCAGAGAAGTTCGGTTGATGACAGTATTACAGTGTCAAATAATACATCTCATGATTATTTTGTTAAATGTCAAAGAAATGCTTATAATGATGAAAATTATTTGTTTGATACCTGTCTTTACACATATATTTCTAAAATAAGTTACTCCAATTTTGACACAAAATAGGTACAAACATAAATAAGAACTTTTATATATAAATATAAAGTTGAAGTTGATAGCATTTTTACAAAGAAACTAAATACAAGGAAACTAATAACCAAACTTGGTAAATTTTTACAAAGAAAATAAATACAAGTGTTGCTACAAGTATTGTCACTAACCCAACAAAAAAGCTCATATGTCAATAACTTGCTTGGTGGCTTCATCACTTCAATGGGTTCGTGCACGACCTAGTAAAAAAGACAATATTCATTTAAGAGTTCAACTTAATACATCAATGTCAACAATAAATAACAACATTCATGAGGTATACCTTCTTATTGTCGACTATCCTTCTTCAACTCACTAAACATCGATCTTGCTCAAAACATTGATGTCAGAACCTACTTCCACGATTCACGAATACTCACACATCAGTCCATAAGAAAAATTGTAGTCAAATGAGGTAAATGTTGAACAAAAAAAAAATCTTCTCTTTGGTTTCCTTGTGGGGGAGGGGGGACTAAACAAGTGAGACATGTAATTCTAAATATGTACCTCTTGGACACCAAATAAATTCCCACATCAAAAAAATGTCCTTCAACTTGATCTTTCTTCAAAGCATTCACATCATCCATGATTTGTCCATTGTACAATATTAGAAAACTTAATTCTTGATAATTTCTCCCTTAAACAAACATGATAAAGAAGAACATATCGACCACAGTTTGGTTAAAGAACTCCAAAAGTTTGAAAATAAAATTGTATGAATATGAGAGTGAGAATTCAAACATCTTATTTCATGCTTCTAAACTTAAGAACCTTAGCAAGTACCTAACCACAGTTCCACAGAGTTCTTCTATTGAGCAAATAGCAATGAAAAATTGTAGGAAATGAGTTGTTTTCCACATTTCATTATGGTGTTCCCAAATATTGGTTTGAAATGTTTTTATTATCTACATAAATGCAACACAGTAAAGTTCTTTCAGTCAAACAATGTTATTAAAATGTAACAACCGGCATAAAGTCCCTTACCGTGGCTAGAAATTTAACAATTTTCAAAACGATGTCTCCCACAAGGAGATTTTTCGCTCAACCGATAATGATCCCCAAAAATTGATGTCAGACATTTCCAACCTTTAAACTTTAACTTCCAAATTCACTTGGAACTTTTATTTAAAAGACTTATCTTACCTCAAAAGCTAAGTACCCAAAGAAAGATCACCAAAATGCCTTCCAAGTTGAGGCCGCCTTAGAACTATTAATTTCCTTAACTTGAAGTTGTCCTTAATAGCAACTAAAATTAGAACTTAATCAAAAAAGCCATCTATTATAAGTACTAAAAGACATACGAAACTCAACCAATGAAGTTTGAAACATAATCTGCCCATGTAGCTCGTAACTCGTCGAGTTGTGCTTGTGTGAAAACCTTCTTAGTATTAAACTATATGAGAACAAAAGAAAAAAAAATAAATGATTGTAATTATATGTGAAAAAGTACCAAACTATCAACGATATGAACAATTCAAAAATTACAAGAACTATCAACCTCATATGAACAATTCAATAATTACAAAAACTATCATCCCCATATCAATAAATTCGAACGAATAGATTTGAGCTAGAAAGAAGTAACCTCATCTAGAAAAAAAAAAAAAAAAACAAACAAACAAAGAACAAATGTCTTATCTAGTAGAGGTGCAAAGTTCTTCAAACCTACTTGTATAAGTTGAGGTGCCTAAATGTAAGAACACAAGTCATCTGCAATAAAACAATGGTATAAGAATAACTTTACCTAAATGAATATAAAAGTTTAAGAAAAACAAAAATAAGCTTTGATGAACTCACTGTAAAATATACGAGTAGAACAATAACAATGTGAATTTCTCCTGCAAATTGATTGGATAAATATTAATTTCTACACGTAATCATCTAACGTTGAGTGAAGAAAAGAATGTAATAGTTATCGGTGAGTTTGCATTCAAAATGAGATGGTTTAAGACAATCCCTCTTGAAATTTCTTACCATAAATCTATGGAGTAGACATGATGGCATGTGCTGAATTGGATTAATATGAATATGGATTGCATTATTCTGAAAGAGAAAGAGAGGGAAAGTTCTAACAAGCTGATGAAATTAATGGTTGAATTGCATCACATGTTGGAAATAACCAGAAAGTAATCTATAGACACACCTTTATCCACTTCTGCTGTATACAGTCCTGAAGAAAATGCTTATGCTAGAGAATTGATGCACTTGCAAAAATGGTCTGATGGTTACTGAATGAATAATATGATGTCAAGAGTTTTTTCAGAGAATTAACTTGCTTTGAGGAACTAAACATGATATCAACCTGGCAAAAGAATGAAAAGAAGACTTCAACTTCATGAAATAAAAGTTTAGAACAAGCTTACTTCTTCAGCATTTTTATAATGTTTGTTTATTTATATACTTTATAGACATTTGGATTATAATCTAAGCATGTGGAATGCACACATCAATGTTTGAAAAGTTGTTTTTGATAGTTACAAGCCTACAACCTTGTCGCTACACAACATTCCAAATTTCGTTGATTTGCCCTGAAGTATGGCCAAAAAGCTTATTGAAAATAAAATTTCTTTGCAAATACCTCGTCAATTACCAGCACATTCAGTGAACCAAGATCAAGAAATTGCCTCTCTACCATGTGGCATAAGCTCCATACTGTTGCCACCAGTATAGAAGGGGGATCTGTTTGAAAATTTGAATACCACAAACTTACCATCTAGACAAAAACTTCTTTTCTATTAATCACAAGCCAAGAAAGTTAAGAGAAGAGGAAAAAAACAATCTAAGGTCATGTGTCAAACTAAAGAAATTCAAACTGAACCCCGATGGTGATGCAATTAAAAGCCAAGACAACATATGTTCTCAACAAGTAATTAAACCTTTTGTAAACGATCTTACAAAACACTTCTTCTGTATGTTGACAACTTCACATAAAATCCATTGAGTCTACTTTTTTTTAACAAGAAACGAAACTTTTCATTGAATAAATAAAAAGAAACTAATGCTCAAGTAAACAAACTCCACAAGGGAGTGAAAGAAGAACAAAGAAACATAAAGATAGAAAAGCAACTGAAAAGTAACTCAAGAAGGAACAAGAAACTGAAAAGAAACTTCCACAAATAACAAAAAACAAAATGGCAAGTGAGCGAGGAGGAAACAACCCAAGCAAAAACTTGCAACAAAAGAGCCTTAAAAGTCAAACTCACACAAAAGGCCAACAAAAATGAGAAGAAGACACCTCCAAAACCACAGGAAAACCACATAGTAGCCCATAAAAAACTTGAAGAAGACACCTTTAAAGCAACAGAAAATACGAGACCAAAAGACCAAGAAAACTACTGAGGACCAAGCTATCCAACCATAAATCTGAGAGGAGAGCTTAAAATGCATTTATCCATAGCAAATTTGGATTGGGAGCCTGAAAAGGAAAACTCAGCCTACAACAACTAAAGCAAGTGCCCAAAAGTAAAACAGAAAACATCCACAAAGTTTGGTAATCAAAAGAACTACAAAAACTAAGCTCAACGAACTCAATAAGACATTTGCAACCAAATTTTCGGAAAAAATGTACATTGAAATGACCAAAATGAACTCTCAATCTCCTTTTCCACGAGTAAAAATCGATCTACATATACAAAAAAAAAAATTAGGGAAAGAAAAACAAAAATCACGCACCTTCTTGAAATTGAGCTTCGGTGATTTAGAGAACGAAATCGACAACGAGAGAGCTGCAACCGTTGCTAGAACTCATGCTCGTCTCCTAGCCTGCCCCCGCCCTAGACCCTCCGCCTTTCAACTCCCTCTCCCCTTCTCCCCCCGCCAACAATATGGTGGTTCTCATGGTCATATTAGATGGCTCATCATCGAATCTTACTCTAAGTTTGTTCTCTCAGAGAGTCGTCGTCTTTCTGCCCCTAACCACGAACCTTTCTCCATTGGTCTCTCCAATTACCAGCCTAATGATTCTCTTCGATGCATTCCCGATTGTTGCTTCTTTGAGCAGTGTGCACTATGGAATATGAGGGAGAGATCTGTGAGCGAATACGAGAGGGTGGGTTTGGGAGCAAGGTGATTTTTTTTAATTAATAAAAAAGAAAGAAAATATGCGCCCTTCCCGTTTGTTTTTTTTTCAATTATTTTATTTTAATACTTAATAATTCTTGATACTTAAATTATGACAAGAAAATTAGGATAAAATTTAACATTTTGTAAATATCAAGTTTTGTGTTGGTGTGAAAAAATTCGAAAAACTCCGTCAACCTCCACCTTTTTTTCATGTTTCTTGGCGTTTTTTTCTTGAAAACTGCATGTTACTTGGTATTTTTAAGATAGTGTGCAAATAACTTACTTGGTCATTCGAAGCGCTTGATAACAGATTCAAGACATTTCTACACTCCAATTCTAATTCTCTCAATTTTCCTCAATTTGTCTCATCTTTCCTCTAATTCTCTTAAATTCTCTCAAATTTCCTTCATAATTGTCTCATTGAATATAAATAGTACATATATTTTAGATCTATGATGTTAAGACTAATCAATTATAATATAATTAAGTCACAATTAAAGTTTCATAAAATAATTCAAATAATTTTAATCACTTTTATATTTTTTTTTCAAATTCCTACTCACATCGACATTTCAAATTTTTAATTGACATTTATATCTAAATATTGTCTTAATTTTTAGATGTGATGCTTAAAAATGGTCACTTATAGTCTAATTGAGCAAAAATCAAAGTTTCATTGGCTAATTCAAACAATTTCCATCAATTTCCACGATTTCAGTAAATATTCTCGAAATTTCCATCGACATCGACATTTCAAACCTTGGGTAGAAGTACCCTTCAAGCATTTGAAAAACTTCCAATGTAGGATACAAGCAAAACCACAATTATATTGCCAAAAGTCAAATTCATTTCCAACAACCAACTTAAACTTCAAATTAGTTTCATTTTAGGAAAGATTTCAAGGGATAAACTTGGAGCTTTTTATTTAATTTTTTTTAATTAATGACCATTACATAATGTCATAATGTATTGACACTAATAAAATGTCATAATGTATTTCTATTCAATGACCGTTAATCCTAGTCATAATTTGGTGACTCTGGAAAACTGTCATAACTAAAAAAAATACGAAAATCTCTGTTTTTTCCCTCCAAAAACACGCCTTTTGGCTTTTACGAAAATCTCCATTTTTTCCCGCCGAAAAAATGTCATAATTTATTTCTATTCAATGACTGCTAAAGGTTTGAAAGGATTAGAATCCTCTATTCCATTCACTTGAGAGATATATATTCAAATGTACAAGGTTAACCTAAGTAGGAGAAGGAAAAAAGATAATAAAGGACAAGACACCTAATATATTTATAAAATTACAACTATACTAATATAAGAACTCTAACACCCCCCCTCAGGTTGGAGTATATATATTCATCATGCCCAACTTGTTAGAGGGATAGTCTATTCGTGCTCTATTTAATGCATTGGTGAAGATACTTCTAATTGCTCTTTAGTCTTCACATATCCTATGGATACCAAACGTTGTTGTATCTTTTCACGTAGAAAATGACAGTCGACCTCAATGTGTTTAGCCCACTCATGAAATATTTGATTAGATGCGATATGAAGAGCTGCTTGATTATCACACCACAATTTAGTCCGTGTTGTGATATCAAATCCCAATTCAATAAGAAGTTGACGAATCTAGACTAACTCACATACAGAATGTGCCATTGCTTTATATTCTGATTCATCACACAAACATGACACCACATTTTGTTTCTTACTCTTCCAAGAAACCAAATTACCACCCACAAATACACAATAACCTGAAGTTGATCTTTTATCTTTCTTAAATCCTGCCCAATCAGCATCTGAGAAGCATTTAATGTTAGTATATCTGTCACACCCCCTCCCAGCTCACTTGCCTAACCTAGGAAGGAATGTGAAGATAGAGAATACCAGCCCTCTTACTAGCATTCCCAGCCTAGCCTAACATCCACCTGAAACTGTACACAACGCAATATGTATGAACAAGTAAAATTGAGCACACAGTTGCACACCTGAGGAAGATACATTCAGTCCCTCATACTAGGTTTGCATACTAAGTCATAACATACTTAAGTCTATTACAACCCGGCTAGAATGCTTTAATTTCAAAACTATATACATGTAGAAGTATATACAATGAGCTAAAGAGGCGTGGTGGCAAACAGGTCTTGATGAGGCTAAGCACCGGGAACTCATTTGCTACATGAGAAGAGAAAACATGTTGAAAACGTGAGCTGGGAAGCCCAGTGAGTGACTACTTTAATAGATTATGCGTTCAAAGATAAAGCATCAAAAGTATTTCAACAAGGCCGCCAATTTACATGATTTAAGCACCCCGAAAAGCAATGCATAAGAACTCATAAGGTAGCATCAAAATGAAAAATAGGTATTTCAAATCGTAGTAACTCATAATAAAGAAAATTTGTAGCATGGTACCCTTCCAAACCCTAGCTGTGGCAGAGTCCTCTCTAAACCAATAGCTTCAATACCTCTCTCACGTGCACGTGGAATGCCCTTTAAGCTCACTGGCCTCCCCTAATACCTTCTCCATGTCCTTCAGTATTGGGGCCAGACCAACTACCACCCGAATACCTTCTCACTGTCCTTCAGTATCGGGGGTCAGGTTTTCTCTCTCCCCCAGGTACCTTCTCCGTGTCCTTCGATACCGGGGGTTAATAATATACAAGGCATGCTTTAAATAGTTAGAAACATAGTTTGGAATCCCATTCAGCAAGTTTTCAACATAAACACAAACTTTCATTTTAAACAAGCTTCCAAACGTCGAGTGTCATGCCAATAGTTAAGTTCATCGTACGGTTAAAGGAGAACTCACTAATCAAACTCATTTTTCATGTTCTGAACGCATAAATTCTTTAACATAGCCAACCAATCATATTTTAAGGTTTGGGCAATTCAACCATGTTTTAGAATGGATTAATGCAAGGTACTTCCAAGAAAACCTACTTCCAAACTTAGGTTTCATGCTCGAACGCGGAGTAACAACTAGTTACAATTATGCTTAACTTTCAACACCGCTATTTATTAATAGGAGTTCAATGAAACATGAATATAAATTAGTTTAAGCATGCTTCAATATCCATCACTAGTAAGCTTTCGAATAAAGATCAAAGCATAGGTTTTCAAACAAAGTCACTCACAATCACCGGAAGACTCCCAAGGCTTATAAGCTTCGCCTATCTTCGTTTGCCCTGAAAATGAATTTCGTAACATTAATCCCTTTTTCTACTTGGCCCAAAATTAGATCTAATTCAGTCACATAACTTATAGCATAATAACTGAACACACTTGGCTGTAAGGTATAACAAATTAGAAGCACATCTTCCTTACTCTCTCTCCAGCCCTTTCTCTTTTGAACCAACGATTACAGATTCAATTTCCAGCATGGGTTTCTCAACATTTAGCAAAACAACCACCAAATTTTATTTGATAACCCTCAAATACAATGTCTAAAATTACTTACCTCGAAATTTGAGCTTCTAATTCGTCCTCATGAGCTCGAAATCTTCAGATTTCTTCACCTTGTTCTGCTGGCTAAGAAACTGGAACACCTCTCAGTTTTATGAAGTTTTCATGACCTTCCTCTTTGTATTTTCTCACAAACTTTTCTGACCTATTATTCATTCAATTTATGATATTTTGGCTCAAGAATCATCAAATTTACTCAAGTGGATTGAGAGATATGACCATTTGAAGTTGACCCATTTCCTAGAGCTTCCAGCTGGCTATTGGATTCACAAGAAATGGACAGCTCCTACTTTATCAATAACACTAATCCGTGAATTCATATACATTGGCCAGCTCCTACTTCTTCCTTTAGACCTTAAGTCTTTTTAAGTCCACCTAATCCATAAAACAAACTTTAACTAATTTAATTAGAAATTAAAGCTTTTGCATTCAACACATAATACACCTAATGTATACCCAACTTGCTCATGACCTTAAGTTACTTCAACTCAACTCAACTCAACTCTTAATATGCTTATCTCAATGCCTAACCTGTCTCCTTATGAAGCTTTGTGCACGTTATAGTCCACAACTTAGGAAATTCCCAAATTCAACCACGACATCCTTCAGTGCAACCTATACCAATTTACGTGTATCAAACTTCATGTATAAGTACAATAAGATCAAAAGAAAATTTAGGGCTTACAAAAGCAATAAACAATAACAAAAAACCATCCTCCTAAGTATATGAGCTAACATATCCATGAATCAATACCATCCTCCTAGGTAATTGGCATTTTGGAATTTGTCAACAAAATGCAAAGTAGACTTTTTATTTATATGAGGTTTTAGAAAAGTAGAAAATTTTAATATCTTTACGTGCTTTAAATTGAGATTTACTTGGAACTTGGTTTTGAGGTTATTGAAAGTTAAGGACCTATTAAACATAATCTTGAAAGTTTAAGTATTAAGCTTGTTCTTTTTTAGAGAAGTGAAAATTATATCAAAATTAAGCTTGTACAAGAAAATTCTGTGCTTGCTTGAGACAATGTCAGGTTAGAATGAGCTTCATGAGGCCGATGAAGAGTTTTTCAATACCATATTGCAGGATCATCTATGGGAGAGAACTCAGGTTAATATGAGTTCACATATTTATTTTTTCATTACATTTTGTATCAAATCAAAGTTAAGGACATATTTTTTCATTATTATTATTTTTCTCAAGATGCTAATTCCACTAGCAGAGCAGTATGTGGGTTCTCGCGTAATTTAGAGTTAGAACGTTACGTTCATGCCCATGGGAGAATTCTAGTGGAGGTAAATCTTGAGTTGAGGAAGCCGAATGGCCTATTTGCTACGAAGTTCATCATGGCTATTGGCATTATGGTGAGGGAATTATTTCTAGTCCGTTATGCCCCAATGGACGTCGTACCGAAAAAAGTTTGAGATATGGCTAAAGCACAGTTGTTGGTAAGTTGATATCTTGGTCAATTCTAATTATTGTATATAAAACAAAATGTATGTTATAATAATTCTCTTTATATGTATAAATATTTTCAATTAGACTTGTCGAATAAATAAATCAACAAGTTCCTCTATCGATAGTTCCAGAGAATCTTCAAAGAATATAGAGCAGAACTTGCACAAACATTACAAAAAATATGCCTCTCTTGAAGAGGCAAGTGCACACCCACACGATCGGCTAAAGAATGCCATCGAAGATTGGCATGCCGTATGCACTAGGTTCGAGGACCCTGATTGGAAGGTATGTTACTTACGTTCCCCAAAAATATAATTTCACATTTTCTTTAGTTTACACTAATTTTTATATATGTAACGCCCCACATTTTCAGGTTAAACTAAACTTAATATTTTGGAGATTAACTTGGATTTTACTAGGCTAATTGGAATTGTAATTTAAAATCCAATTTGAGTAAATTAGATTTCAAGTTAGATTTAAGTGGATTGAATTAAGATAATTAAAATTTCAAATTTTGGATGAGAGATTAATTATCAATTAAGTCTTAAATTCAGAATTTTGAGAATTTAATTTCTCCTAGGATTTGTCGTGAAGTTGCAAAGTCCAAATTTTATATCTGAAGTTTTATATAAGGTTTTATTCAAATCCTTTGGAGTTGGATTAGAGTTTTAATTGGATTTCAAGTTGAGAAAAGAAAAGAAGAAAATAGAAAAAGAAAAAGAAATTGGGTTAAAAAAAAAAAAAGAAAAAAGGGGGCATTTTTGGGTTGTTGGTAGTTAGAAAAGAAAATGAATAAATAAATCAAAACCCTATTTTGTCTTCTAGTGTGCACACACATCGAGGCATCTTCTTCCCCAGTCTTCTTCTTTTTCCTTCACGAAAATAACAAGGCAAACCTCCATTGTTGCATTTTCTTATTCCTCTCAATCAAGACACCCATAAGCAAGGACCCTCCACCATCGTTTGTTTCTTTTCTTCTCCAACCGTCGCCTACGACGCCGGAGAGTTGCAATCCAGTCATTGTCTCTCTCGAACACAGGTCGTAGCAACAGTTCGACGTCGCCTTCACGTGGCTTTGCGTTGGTTGTCCGGCGAGCGTCGATTCCGTCTGACAAGCGTCGTTCCAGTCCGGCATGGGTTCGATCCGTGGGTGAGTGTTATTTCTCTTCAAGTTTGGTGATGATTTTGGGTTGTGATGGAGCCTAATCTTTGTATTTTGGTTGTTCCAAGGGTACCCACTCCGATCCAGCGTTGAAATCGTGAAGTTTATGCAATTGTGATCCTGTCCAGTGTATTGTTTTACACTCGTGGTAAGTTTTCGATAAATTATCGAAGACCCATAAGTTTCCAAGTTTGTATGTGGATTTGGATTTATCTCTAATTTGGGATATTTTTGGACAGATTTTCAAAGTCGAATGGGTCGAGATTCAAAGGCATCTTCAATTTAGGATGCATTTGGATAACCCTTCTTTGAACATTTTTGGGTAAGGAAAAATGTTTAAAATAAAATTTGAGTTGATTTTGGAAGAATTGGTTCAGAGTTTTTGAATGCCAAGTAATAGCTTCTTTTGGAATCGATATAGGTTGGTAGAAGGAGTCAATAATTTTGATTGTTGAGTTTAAGCCAAAGTAAGGGAGTTTATGCTGGTATGCTTAAATGCAAGTTAGGAACTGAATTGAAAACCTGCATTTGAAATGAAAAGTTTTTATAAATGTTTTATTTATGATTTTTGATGAATTTTAAAATACTATATATGAAAATGAATTTTTACATATATGATTGCCAAATATTCTTATGAATGTGATGTATGATTTATGATTTATGATGAATATTGTGAGAATGTGACTTTATGTTGCATCACTGAATGAAAATGAAAATGTTTTGGGACCTCATGCATAGATGTGTATTTTCATGACAAAATGATTTCGAAGGCTGTGGCAATTACCCTCCTAAAATTTCCAATGTACATCTAAATGAAAATGAGCCTGAAAAGGCTAAATGAAAAGGAGCTTGATAAGGCTAAATGAAAAGGAGCCTGACAAGGCTAAATGAAAAGGAACCTGAAAAGGTTAAGTGAAAAGCCATGGTTAGGTTGGGTTAATTATCCACATTAAGCCGAAGGAAAAGTTAAAGGGAAACGTTTCCACTATGAAAAAGGTTTTAGGTCCCACTAGAGGAAAAGTTTTAAAAATCATTATGCATGTGTTTGCATATCCCGACTCCGGTAGTGAGGTCACTTACTGAGTATTTTAAATACTCATCCTTTTTCAAAAATGTTTTTTCTTTTCAAGTTAAGGCAAAGACATATCCTAGGCGATTGACAAGACAACTTGCTGAAAAAGAGCCATTGGTGACTTAGAGGAGCATGATTTCCGCATTTAGGTTGTATATTAATTAAAAATATTTTGTTAGTAAACGTTATGTTGTGAAATTATTTCAATTGATTTAACGTTTTATTTTATATTATGTTTTGTAAAGATTTTAAAGGGATCCCGAACCAAAAGCTTTTGATTGTTTAAAAAAGTATATTAAATCTTTTTGTCTATTATTAAAGGTTTGTAAATTTCATGAGCATGCATGTAGTAACGTCCCTAGAAAGTCTAATAAGAAAGGTCGGGTCATTACAATATATTTGGTTAGAAAAATCAGAGTGCAACAAAAACAGTCAGTCGGCTCTAACATTCAATCATACAACTGGAGCACAGTTTTTCATTGATATACAACACCAAGAGGTAGGGTGTAAACCAAAAAAAAAAAAAATTATTTCATTTGTCTACAAATATTACTAATAAACCTTTTTGTGTAATTTGAGTCACAGAAAGATAAAAAAGGTCGAGATATAGGACCTATTGACCTCTTTAAGCTAACGCATGCAAAAAATAGGAAATGGGCAAATTAGGTTGCTGAGGATACACATGTTACTTTTTTCCCTCACACCCTAATTTCCATTTATAAATTTGGTACATGTATTTATTTCAATTATAATTGCAGACTCGAATGGTACAATTGCGGGAGACCCCACTCAATAAGGTTTTAACCACTCTCGGGAGTGCCCATATGCGAGACAGTGTTAGGCATATGACCTGGCCATATTGAAGGCCACGATTGGGGGCCAAAACTGCCTAAAAAAGCGTGTAGCACCTCATCAAGTGCGTCCTCCTCACAAAGAGAAGTTGAGCAACAAACAAAGACCATAAATGCTCTTAAGGAGGAACTTGCATAAACTAGAGCAGAAATGGCTGCAAGGATCAATTCTACAAGAGAAGAAACAAGATCAGAGATGATGACAATTGTTAATGCTCAAATAGACCAATATCGAGCAAAAATGCAAGAAATGTTTAAAAAGTTCACGAAATCACAAGGAGAAAGATCAAAATAGGTATAAACTCTCCTCTTGTAATAAACTTATGAGGCTTGCTATCTTGCAGTGATGGTAGCAACATAGTGTCGGAGTAGGGTGAGTTATTGGAGGTTGAGTTTAGTTGTTTGTTGGAGGTTTGAAGTTCAATTTAGTTGTATGTTGGAGGTCGGAAGTTTGGGGTTGAATTTTGTTGGAGGTTTGAAGATCAATTTAGTTGTTTGTTGGAGGCCTACATTATGCTTTTCTATTGGGAAGATCGTTATTGTTGATAAGTTAAAAATGTGATCTTGTTTGATTTGGTTGTTGGTTGAATTTGGCTAAAAGTTTGGTTTAGTTCTTGTGTATATAAATTTGAATATGTTAAGTTTAGTTTTCTATTGGAGTTTTAGATTATTTGATAAGTTTGAGTTTAGTTTCTTATTGGAGTTTGAGATATTGTTCGATTGGTTTAAATGTGTTTAGTTCGGTTGTTGGGCGAGGAATGTGTATAAGTTTTCATGTTAAACTTAGTTGTTTATGACTTTTCATGTTAAGTTAAAGCTTTTTAGATTTGGTTCTTATATATATAAAGCACAAAAGTTTGATAAGTGGCATAAAGTATTTGCTATCAACCTGGAGGTCAAAGGTTCGATTCCCCCCATCCCCATATTGTACTAAAAAAAAAACTATTGAGTTATGTATTGAACCTAATTGATTTTTTTTTTGTGTAGGTGCTTCGGGGTTGATGTAAGCGCGAGTAAAATTATGGACGACATTTAAGATGCATCTACAAGAAATTTAGTCTTTCCTAGGTGGTTTATGTTAATTTTTTTATTTCCAACTTTATGTAAACAAAAATGTGTGAACAAATTTCGTTGTTTGGTTGTTATATTCAAATGAAGTTTGGAATACTTTGTTTTATATACATTTATTATCAGGTACAATTTTTTTTTGAATTATAATAATATTTGAAAGAAATTAAAAAATATAGAAAATCAATACCAGACTTATGTTGATGCTAGAATAAGTGGCATCGGCATCAGTCACTTTTGTCAATGCAGGTATTTTGGCATCGACAAAAGACATATTTGCCAATACCAACTCACTAGCGTTGACAGAAGTCACTAGCCGACGCTACTTATATTGGGTTTTGGCAAAAGCTCTCCCGATTCCATTGGGCCTCATATGCTCACTGGTTTATTTAAAAGAAAAGAAACAAAGAGCAATAAGTCACATTGCTTCATGTGCCAAATAGAACATCAAAATATCAGAAGGCTAGGTACTCTTCCAAGTTTCTTTAATCTATCATTTTTTTGTTAATCAGTAAACTATATTTATCTACTTAGATTGATATACAAGAAAAAAAACACCAGTTATGTGCCCCTATGCTCCAATATTCATCAATAAAGATAAGCAATAATTAAAAAAAAAAAAAAGAATCTAATGGTTTACCGCAATTGCCAGTGAAATCCTTATGACCTAAAAGTAATTATTTTGCACCCATGTTTGATAAATAATGAAATGGACCCTCTAGCTAACAAGAGACCTAATCAAAAGTATTTTTGTAAGTGCGTTGAACTATTTTCGTGAATTTTTCTAAATAGAAGGAAATATGGCCTCTCCAATGAATGTCACATTAGTATCAAAGTAGGGAAGAAAAGGCTTATATTATTATTTATCAAACTACGTGGGTATAACCATAGAGGTCATATTTGCAATTTCATTATGCCATAAGAGCATAATTTATATTTACCCTAAAGATATGAGACCTAGATCAAGCTAAAACAATAGCATTGTCAAGTGACAACATCATGAAAATCTGTAGAAAATCAAGCTGTAAATTAGGGCTTTATATTTAGGATTGTTTCCTTATATATGGCTGTATTTTTCTTTTCCATATAGGTTTAGATTGATTGCATATTTTCTGCTTGTTAATTTGAGAGTTTCTTTTTTATCAATCTAATTCTTCTACACTTAATAAAATATAGAAAACATATTATCTTTATACATAGTTTCATGGTATCAGAGCCTTGAAACTATTCAAACCCTAACCGTAACCTTAATTGTCGTCGTTGAAAACCTACCTGCCATCGCCAGAACCTTAGTTGCGACCTCTTTCTCTTCTCTATTCATCTTCTCTGGCATCATCATCTCGTCTCCTCTTTCGAACCTAATCCAATGTTGTCGCTATACCCTACACGCCACTGCCATTTTCGCATTCAGGTGTTGTTGATGCATCCAGACATTGTCGCTGTTGTCGCATTCAGACTTCGTTACTACCATAGTTTTTGCATTCAAACTCCGCTGATACGTCCAGACGCTGTCGCCAACGCCGCATCCAGACACCTCTGCCTATGCCGCATTGCATTAAGAAACCGCTGCTACGCTAGACGGTGTTGTCCCCAAATACAAACCATATCGCCCTCACGTCCCGACGTCGTCGCCCTCACGTCTTTACGTCGTCACCTCCACATGTCACCATCGTCACCTCCGCACGTTGTTGTCGTTGCCGTTGACATCGTTCCAGATCTACACTTTCTCACGTCACCACAGTCATCCATCTGAAACATTTAAACTTTTTGTGGGTTTTCTGTTTCACTTACTTTGGTTAACTCAGTTTTTTTTTTTGGTTATGCTCATTCTCAAAATGGTAGGATCAGACTCTCAAATTACCATTTTGTCCTCCAATGAGAACAACCTCACTCATATCACATGTCACAAACTTAAAGACCATAACTATCTTCAACGGTCTCAATCTGTGATGATGTTCATATATGGTCGTGGAAGGGAAGACTATATCATTGATAAAGTTGCTGCACCTAGACGTGAGGATACAAAATTTCGCATATGGAAGGCTAAACATAATCAAGTCATGAGTTGGTTGATCAATTCTATGACCATCGAAATTGATGTGAATCCAACCTTTAATCCATTGCATGTACCCGAAGGAGCAATAACAAGGAGCAAAACAAAGAAGATTCAAGAGGCTTTCACATTACATCTTCAAAAGCTAGCTAATGCACAAGAAGAAACAAAGATTTTTTAGCACAAATTTCTTTATAATGTTAGTTCAACAAGTCAAGATTAAAGTTGACCATGGAGTTCACTTAAGTAGGGCAACCTATTTGAGTATTTCATTGTTACTTTAAATTATGAACTTTGACATTGTAATTTTAATTTTTCAAAGTTTAGACTTTTAATAGTTAGGGAATTTAATAAGGTAGTTGGGAAGTTCATTAATGAAGTAGTTGGGAAGTTCATTAATGAGGTAGTTGGGAAGTTCATTAATGAGGTAGTTGGGAAGTTCATTAAATGAGGTGGTTGGGGATTTCATTTAATGAAGTAGTTGGGTTGTTAATTTGCATAGAATTCCTTGTCTATAAAAGGAACTTGTATTGCTATTGAGAAGAACAACATTGAATATCAAAACTTGTGTTTTCTTGAAACCCATTTGGTGTTATTTTCTTTCAAATCTTGCTTTAGGTTTGATGTTAAACCAATTCATTGGATTAGTCTTGATCAAGCTAATTCTGGAATGAGTTGTCTTAGGATCTAAGAGTGACCATCATAGATTCTAAGTTTGATCTTAGAGTGATTCATCTCTAACCAAACTCTTGGTTGGAATCAATTCGTTAAATTAGCCTTATTCGCGAATGTTTGCAAAGATCCTAGAAGGACCTCTAGCTTTGTAAATCCAGCATCTTGGGCGCTTATCAGAAATTGGAGAGAATTTTCTCCCATATTCAACTGCCAAAGAAATTTGGGAGACTACTCATGATACATTCTCCAGTTAAGAAACACTACTAAACTCTTCCAAATCGAGACTTTTATCCAAGATCTCAAACAAGGTGAATTATCTGTTACAACTTATTTCACCACTTTATCTCGTCATTGGCAACAACTTAACTTGTTTGAAACTCATGATTGGGAATGTTCTGAAGATGACTCTCTATTCCACCAATTTGTGGAGAAGAAGAGGATTTTCAAATTCCTTATAGGTATAAATAAATCTCTTGATGATGTCTATGGTCGTATCCTTGGTACTAAATCATTACCCAGTATTCGTGAAGTTTTCTTGGAGGTTCGCAATGAAGAAAGTTGAAAACAAGTCATGATAGTGCCAATCGAACATTCTACCCTCAAAACGAACATGCATTCAATGCCCACCAAGATTATCCTAATTATCCACTACCTCTTGCAACACGTGGAAGTTCTCAGATGCATGGAGATAGTAGATCACACAAAGGGACACCATTGTGTGATGATTGTCACAAACATGGACATGTTAAAAACACTTGTTGGAAATTACATGGAAAGCCAACAAATTGTATGCCAAATATTACCAAATCTGATTGAGAAACTAAGGGTAATGTTGCTATATCTGAAACTCCTAACCACTCACCACTCACCAAAGACATCTTGAATATGCTACAACAATTATTGAATAAAACAAATTCAACAACTGTAAGTGGTTCTGGGAGTATGCTCTCTTGCTCTTCATACTCAAACTCTTCCATCTAAATAGATAGTAAACTCTTGAGCCTTCAATCATATGATAAGTGATAGATCCTTATTCTCATCATTTTCTCCATATAAGGGAGATCTTTTTGTTCGAATTGTTGATGGCACTTCTACTAAAGTAATTGGAATTGGAAGTATTCAAATATCAAGCTCCTTGATTCTTAAGTCTGTATTGTTTGTGTCAAAATTAGAATATAATCTACTATCTATGAGTAAGATGAATAAGGATTTGAATTGTAAAACTAAATTTCTTGGGAACTCTTTTATTTTTCAAGACTTGATATTGGGGAAGACGATTGGCAATGTTGAACTATGTCCATGGTTGTAACTTCTCACAGTAGAAAAGCCCCCAACAACAAAGGGATGCTTGTAGTTCAATCTAGTTGTGAGTTAGCTCATGTTTCAAAATCTTTAGATGTTAAAGATAGTCTTGTCATGATGTGGCATCGTCTTGGTCGTCCAAATTTTGTCTATCCAAGTGTCTGCTTCCTTCTTTATTTATCAATAAAAATAGTAAACTTTTCCAATGTGAGATTTGCCAACTATCCAAACACACCCGCACTCATTTTTCACCTTATTCTTATATTCCACCTCAACCTTTCTCTCTTATCCATGGAGACATTTTGGGACCTTCAAGAATAAAAAGCTGTCAATGGGGGCACGTTAGTTTCCTTTATTTGTCGATGATCACACCCATTTTAGTTGGACATTTCTTATGAAAGATAAGTCTAAAACTAGTCAACTATTCACAATTTTTCAGAAAATGATCCAAAATCAGTTTTAAGTCAATATCAAAGTTCTTAAAATTGATAATACTCGTAATTTCTTCAACTGTACTCTTGGACCCTATCTTCGGTCTCATGGCATTGTTCACCAAAGTTCTTGTGTCGACACACCCAAACAAAATGGTGCAATTGAAAGCAAAAATCGTCATCTTCTTCATGTGGCTTGATCCTTCATGTTCACTTAAAATATTCCAAAAACCTTTTGGGGTGAAGTTGTTCTAGCAATTACATATCTTATAAATCGCATGTCATCCTGCATTCTAAAATTCAAAATACCGTTACAAAGTTTACTTACCCTATATCCTACATCACATCTCGTGTCTTAGCTACCACTAAAATAATTTTTGGATGTACTGCATTTGTTCATATCTACCCTCAGCATCATAGTAAACTTGATTCTCGATCCATGAAATGTATTGTAACGCTCTCAAATTTTAACCTAACTTAGGGAACATTACTAAACTCGCAACCAATATGCCTCGAAAATTTCGGTAGCATAACAACATAACTACAAGCTACCCAAAATTTTTTGAACACCTGTTAGATAAGAATAACAACACCACTATAACAAGATAACCAAACCACTCCACCACTACATCCCACATACTACAAGCATACAACATACCAACTCTAACTTCATATCAAAACGAAGCTTTATTAATCTCACTAGACAGAAACAACCTTAAAAACCAAAGAAAGTAAATATCGTTATCTAGAACACAATCTAAGTTCAACTTTTGATAAACAAAACGAATACTAAGTAAATAGCCGTTCTTACATACATATGTTTTAACTAAACAAACTAGCGTGGAGATCCTATGACTAGCTAAAAGAATAAAACCAACTAAAAAGAGTTAAAACTAGCTAAGCAATGGTCTGATTCCAATGTCTCCTCTACATCACCAAGGTCATGGAGACTTAAACATGCAAAACTGGTTGGTTGGGGGGGGGGGGGGGGGGGGAGGGTCATTACAAAAGTACTCAGTAAGTAGCTCACACCTGGTGAGCCTTCAAGCATCAATCAAGGCAACCAACATGCTATTCCCATGCATCCAAACATGCTTATCAACATTAATACACAAACAACATGCTTAATATACATAAGCAAGAAAGCCCAACAAATGAATTCTATGTCCTGCCATGCGCACTCAACCTCCAAGAGCTCACTTGATACTCATATTAAGCATCCACCAAAACTCTCCAAGACTTACCCTTCGAGTTACATCGAGCCCTGACCAGTTACTCAAGCTCTCAACCTTTCTCTACGGAGCTCGGTGTTCGAACTTTTGGCCTTTATACCCAAGGTCTCAAACTGTGCACTAACCCTCAACCAGGTTACCCAAGGTGTCGATGACTTAGACATGTATTGACCCTTGACCCTTTAACACAAGATCTAAACACTTGCCTTGAGACTCATCACATGGACCATTGACCATGTGACCTAAGGTCTCGATGCTCCTCTTTATCCAAGATTGGCATGTTGACCCCAATAGTTCCATATCAACCCCTGACCATGTTACCCGAGGTGACATCCACTTTACTTTCCTTAAATCATATCAGCCCCTGAAAGTTTCCACCCGAGGTCCTGATAACCAACTCACTACTTTTCAACACAATGCCAGTTCCTAATCATCTATACTCGAGAACCTAGCACCCTCCTTTACCATTAACTCAAGATCGTCTGACATTAACTAATCAAGCTCACACAACCCAGAATGCAATCCTAAACATGGTTTCTAGTCCATGCTTTCATCCCAACAATTACATAAACATGTTTTCAATCACAAGCATCGTAACATCAAATAATCTCAAACAATCTCAACACTTAACATGCTTACATTCCATACACAACATAACAAAATACATAACACATATCAGTTTATAAAAAGATATATACTATAAATAGTTAAATTAAAACACACAGCATGTTTCACACGGTCAAACATACTCAATAGGTAGAAACTACTTACCACGGCCTAAAACACTTTTAAGATAGTCCAAAATAAGATCCTACACAAGAAAGGAAAGATTCCAAAGTTACAACTTAGTTCAAAAAGCTTGATCAGTGTCAAAGGGTTAAAACTAAGTTCAACATCCTTTTTCGTAACAAAAGGAGTGTTCAAGAGGGACTTTCTTACCCAAACCCTCCTTTGACCTAACTTTGAGCACTCTAAAGAAAAACCAAGGCTATAAACAAAATTTTTAAGTTTAGAACTAAACCTACAATACTTGAACAAGTTTAAAAAGGGTCTATCGAATCCTTACCACCTGAACCTTACCTAAATTAGCTTGGGTTCTTGCTAAAAGTGCTTCAAAACTACAAACAAAGAGTGACTGAGGATTAGAGCCCGGTCTAAACATATTAAACCAAGCTCACAAGGGCTTCCACCAAACGTACTCAACCAAAACTTGCCAAAATAGACTTTAGTCCTTGCTGGATGGTGCCTAGTGCATTGGAGGGTGCTCGAAAGGACCCCAATTTGATTTAAAACTATAAGAAGGGACTTTCCAATGGTTAGAACATACTTTCCAACACTTACATGGATTTTAAATAGACTAAAATGCACTTAGACTTACCAAAAGACCTTGAAACCTTGCTGGTTGGTGTTCGATGTGCTAAACTGACTCCTATGGCTTGTCGACAACCCAAAACAAAGTTATTCAGGTTGTTGGTCACAGCCGAAAGTGTTCATATGAGTCCAAAACTACAACCAAAGTCTCTCCAAAGGTTAAGGACCAATTCAACCAACTTTAAAACACTTTAAATGAGATCAAAAGGGTACGAATAGTGTCAACAACCTACTGAGTGTTCGAATGAGATCAAATTCGTTTGAAACTGCAAACAGAAGGCTCTCACGCGTTAGAACCTAAGCTATAACACCTAAAGTGATTTGCGAAAGGTTTTAAACGCATTAAAACTTATCAAAAGAGCCCTTAGGCTTGATGTTTGATGTTCGAAGGCATTCGAATCGATCCTAAACTGCAAATTGAGGTTTCTACATGTTAGAACCAAAGCTACAATACTTAAATTGATTTGTGAAAGGTATAAAACATGTTAGAACTTATTGATCAGGACTTAAAGGACTAAAAAGCTTGTTGGTTGGTGATCGAATCACCTTGAAAATGTAGATCTGAAGTCGTCAATCCATGGGTATTTAGATCCAAGGACCAAGGAAGCGTGGATCACAAGACTGAGGTGATTTGAGGTCCGGTTGAGTGGGGGTCCTGTTGGAAACTTGCAAAAATGTGTGGGTCTTTGCTGGAGTCGAAGAAGTGTGCCGACAAAGTACTGCTCGTGTGAGTCGCAGGTTGAAACGGCTGCTTGCCATGGCATGGATTCCTTCCCGCGCAATGACTTAAGTGTGTGATAAAGGGGGAAAATGCTGCCACTCGTGGGTATTAATGCTGGAGATGGGTAGTTGCGAGATGAAGAAGAAAATAAGGGAGGAGTTGTCGGAGAGGAAGAAGAAATCGAGGGGGGGTTTGCGGATGGTTTGGCTCTCATGTAAGAAGGGAGAGAGGGAGAGAGGGAGATAAGAAAAAAGCTAGGGCTTTTTTTCTCTCTCTCTTTTGTTTTCTTTTTCAATTTCTTCTAAAATAGGAAAAATATTCAATAAGAAGAGAAGAGAAAAGATCTAGGGCTTGAAAAATTCATATCTTTCTCTTTTTCCAAATTGTGAACCCACCTTAAAATCCTAAAGATTTGAGAAAAATTCAACTGATAAAAGATTTGGGTTCCTTTTAAATTATGAGATAAAGACCTAAAATTAAACCTCAAACTTTAGAAAATTAAATATTTAACTAAAAATCTCTTTTCCTAAAATTATTAGAAATTTAATTTATCAAACTTGGGTAAACTAAAATTCTAATTCCCCAAATTAGAACCGTAAGAACGACGAAGTCCAATTATTTAAAAATAATAATAGACTTGGAGACTTCAAGTTGTAACTTAACCAAAAATTAGCCTACTTTAGTAATGTGGGACGTTACATGTATCTTTCTAGGATGCTTAGACAATAAGAAAGGATATAAATGCTATTATCCTCCAACTCATTAATTCTCTCATACCATTGATCGGTTGTCACGCAAGCGCACGCGATCGAAGTAATATGAAATGGTATCTGAGTACCAAGTATCGAATCCCACAGGGAACGGAGTAACAAAAATATTGTAAAGCAAAAGTGTAAGGAAAATTGCAAGTTTGAAAAGTAAAAATGCAAAAATGATGTTGGGTTGGTGTGTTGGTGAAAAATAAAAATTGCAGAATCTAATTGCATAATCAAGAAATGGCAATAATGGAAATAAAAAAAAATTGCAGAATTGAATTGCAGAATCTAAAATGGCAATCAGTTAAATAACTAAAAATTGCAGAATTAAATTGCAGAATCTAAAATTGGCAATATTGGAATAACAACTAAAAAGACTTAGAAAATGAAATTGCAAAGGGAATTTTAGATAAAGATGGGGCTCAAGAATGTCATTGCCCTAAGTTGTAATTGCAAGCAAAAATTGCAATTCCAACCTACTCCACACTCAATTGTAAACCAAAATTGTATCTCCTATTTACCTTGAATTTAGGTTTTTAGATGGCTAAGTGAGAGACTTATATGTCTATAGTCCCTCTATCTTAGATAATTTGGCTCACAATTTTATGGGTTTTGGAGTCCTTAATCCTATGTCTAGGGTAAGGAATTGGCTTATGTCTAAGCTCTTTTTCTCCATCACTTGTGTGAAATCCGCTTATCACTAACCCCGTCGGTATTAGATCTAAGCTTGAGTTAATACCCTAGTTGATCAATCTAGGATCTCAATGGAATTTTAATCAACACAAGCAAACAATTGAAATGTAGGCTTGGTTTTCATTGAAATTTTGGCTACAATTACTTCTTAGGGAATTCACATCCTTGAACCCCCTAAGAAGTTTTAGCTCAAATTAAAGATAAAAATCTTACAACTAATTTTTGAAGAAAAATTCATATTAGAAATTGTGTAAATTGCTAATTAACACAAGAGGCTATTCTAATTAGTGTTTCATAGTGGAACAATTATGGTAATAAACATTGACGCACTCCTGGGCAACTAATTCAAGGAATTCTAAAACCTTCACTATTAAATTAAAAACAGAGGATCAAATGCTTAGTAGAATTTTTCAACCTTCTTCTTTTTACCCTTGCATCTACTGGAATTTATAAAAGAAGAATTTAAGTTTTTTTTTTTTTCGCAAAACAGAGCAGCAGAATGCTCTTAAAACAGAGCTTTGAAAAATTTAAAACCCACGGGCTAGGATCTCCCAAAATCCGAATATAAACCCCAACTTCTTCACTTGAATTGATTGGATAAATCGAAAGAAGAACAATAAATAAACTTACAGTAGCTCTCAGTAATTTAGAAATGAAATTGAAGAAAAATAAAAATAGAGAACAAAAAAAAAAACTGCAGAAAAAAAACAGAGCATGAACGAAAGTAAAAACCCACGAAAAATTGCTTCTAAATTCGCCTCCAAAATCGACTTCCATTGCTCCTCCTCTTCTTCCCTATTTATAGGCCTTCATTAGGATTGAAGAATGCCCAAATTTCGTGCTTAAATTCCTCCAAATCGGGCTGTAATTGAAGAATTTCGAAATGGGTTTAATGCATAATTTTTTCCTTTTTTAAAACCCAAAAACCCACGAAATTGATCCTTCAAATCGCCCTCAAAATCCGATTAATAGCTCATCTTCTTCTTTCCCATTTTTAGGCATTCATTAGGGTTGAAGATTGCCCAAAAATCATGCTCCAATTCCCTCGAATTGTGCGGAATTTGTTCTTCCCATATATGGGTTTTTCGTTCGCGCCCCATAAATTTTCTGCCCAGAAACAATTGCCAAATCAGGCAATTTGATTTAGCAATTTTCACATTCCCTGCTCCAGAAACAATTGCAAAATAAGATTTGGCAATCTGATTTAGCAATTTCCATAATTTCTGCAAAAATAATCAATTTATTTAGAATTCTATTCCAAATGCTATCACATTAAATTCTTCCTTAATTTCAAGCAATCTTCCACTATTTTCAATTAATCTTAGGACAAACACGAATATTTTGAGCACTTGGGACTTAAATAAGCCTTAATTCTAAGGCTTATCAACCATGGATGTAACCTTATTTGAAAATCAATCATATTTATCCAATTCTGGACTTCAGAGGAACCATTATGACATTGAATCATCGAATTGGGATTGCATACCTTATTTTCCTCCTAAATCATTTGAAAATCCTTTTGAATCCTCCTCTGAGCCAATCCCTCAGACTGAATTGCAAGTTTATTCACGAAGAATGAGGCAACCCAAGAGGTATGAAGCGCAACCTTCACATGTTCTACAGAGCTAAGATTTAAGCCAAAATCCTAATGTCCATAAAATAGTACACGAGACTACAGAAGATTATATGGACAGACCCATTGCTGTAAGAAAAGGTGTTCGTTCATGTACTCAACACCCTATATGGTATTATTTATCTTACACTAATCTGTCGCCAATATTTAAAGCATTTGTGACTTTACTAGATCATATACAAACTCCCAACGTAGTACATGAAGACTTACAAAGACACAACAACCACTTTAGAGGAGTTGCGAGCACTTGAAAAAAATGGGACATAGATTCTTATAGATTTGCCTCCAGGTAAGAGCGCAATTGGATGTAGATGGATTTTATCTACCAAACACAAATCGGATGGCAATATGGAACGATTCAAAGCTCGTATTGTGGCTAAGGGATTCACCTAAGCTTATGGGATTGACTATCAAGAAACATTTGGCCCAGCCCCAAGTTCAACACTATTCGGGAACTTTTCTCTATTGCAACTAATCTAGACTGACCACTATTTCAACTTGATGTAAAAAATGCATTTCTGGATGGTGACATAGTTGATGACGTGTATATGGATATACCTTTTTGTTGGATTTTCTTTTATTCTCTTGTATTATTAAATTTGTATTATGGGGTTATATTTATTATTTATATTTGTAATATTCTTTCCTTACTGGTAGATGATCTTTCTTCTATATACAAATACCTTGTATTTGATTTGAAATATAAAACAAATACAATATATTTATTTCTTCCCTAAATTCAAGTTGGTATTAGAGCAAGAAACTCAATTTTTTTATAAAAACCCTATCTGCCATTCAGAAGCCCTAGTCTTGCCGAAACCCTAGTCGTTGTCCTTAAATGTTGTACCCTACTTTTGGATCTTCATGCACCATTGTCTTCAGTCACTGCTAGTAAAGGTGTATTGCCAATCGCAGGTTCAAGATTCAACCATAGGTTGTTCGACTTGCTTCCTTTCGCACACTACTATTAACCCAGGCTGCATGCTCCTTCGCATGCCCTCGTCCCTACTGACGTCAACCTTGAGGCAGGGTTAGTGTTGCGCGTTTCTCCTATAATCGTTGACCTTGAGGGAGGGTTAGTGTTGATTTCAAGGACTATTTTTAGTGTTTATCGTGACTTCAAAGGGTCGTTTTTGGGGTTCACCATCGTGGGTTACATGGTTTTTGTTCACTGCCATCCCGAGTTATTGTTGTATGTTTGAGATTTAGGTGTGACTCCGAACATATCTCCTTTTTTTTCTCAAATCTAGTTTGATTCAGTTCACACTAGTTCAACCAATTAAAAAATTGGATTGATTTTGTTCAAAATTCGGACCCGTTCAGGGTCTAGTTCGATTGATTTTTTGGTTTGGTTCATAATTTATCTAGTTTCTTATTTGGTTTTATTTATTTTTACTGATATGTCTAACTTGATTGGTGAAATGACATCGAAATAAAGTAATAGTGAGAGTGGGTTATTCAATACAATAGTCATTAACTCAAGTTCTCCTGGTAAAGGGCAAACCAATCAACTCTCTAAGCTGCTATAAACCAATTTATCATCTGGTAATTTTTGGGTTTCCTTGGCACAAATGGGTAACTATCATCAAGCCTTTTCTTGTAGTAATTCATCTCTATGAATTATCGATTCTGGAGCCCATAATCACATAACTAGTTCCTCTCATTTATTTGATTCTTATTCTCTTTCCTATAAAAATGAAAAAATTACAATTGCAAATGGTAGTTTCTCTTCCATTGTAGGAAAAGGAACCATTAAATTGACTGATACTTTTTCTTTACAGTCTATTCTCTATGTTTCTAAATTAACATGTAAAATTTTATCTGTCAGCAAACTTTGTAGAGATTCTATGTTTTTTGCCACTTTCATTGAATCTCACTGTATTTTTCAGCATTAAGACTCGAAGAAGAAAATTTGGAGCGCTAGGATGCTTGATAGTCTCTACTACTTTGATGAAGGTTCTTTTAGTAATAAAATAACCTAGGGTCTTAGTAGTATCAGTTTTCTCTTTGTTCATGAACAAATCATACTTTGACATTTTAGGTTGGGACATCCCAATTTTGTCTATCTTAAACATTTGTTTCTAAATTCATTGAAAATAGTTGATTTCTCTTCTTTTCACTGTGAAAGTTGCATTTTTGCAAAAAACCATCGATCCACATATTGACCAAAATCTTGCAAAGCCTTTAAACCGTTTTTCTTAATTCATAGTGATGTTTGGAGTCCTTCTAAGATTATGACTCATGGTGGTAAAAATTGGTTTGTTATTCTTATTGATAACCACACACATCTATCTTGGATCTATTTAATGACAAAAAAATCTGAGGTGAAAGATCTTTTCAAACATTTTTATAATATGATTGAAATCCAATTTCAAACTAAAAATCAACATTTTACACTGTGATAATAGAACTGAGTATTTCAATGAACACATGAGTGGCTTTTTTAAATGATAAAAGTATTTTACATCAGTTTACTTATCGAGATACCCCTTGACAACACTCATTTATGAGTGTTATTGAGCCCTAAAAACTAAGCTATTTTTTTTCGAAAGTGAGTGTTTAAAGTTATATTTCATGTCATTTAGGGAAAATTTAAGCAAAAATAAATTTTGCATGTGTCTGAAGTCTTGATTTTGTAAAAATAAGTTTTTAGATGTATTTAAAGTCATTTTTGTTAAGAAAGTATTAATTTTTGTTATTTTTGTGAAGAAGTTAAAAAATGGACTAGATGCACCAGCAATCAGGGAGCAATCAAAGGAGGAAAATAAGCTTCAGTGCAAAATGCGACCTGAATGTGCCAACATTTGAAGGCAGAAGGCAGTTTTCAAGTAAAGTAGAAAAGAAGCCGAAATGCAATCGGACATGTGGCAGCATTTAGGCCATTTCGACAACAATACAAATGCGCCCACAAATGCGGTCGCATCTGGACCTTTTTGCAGATTCTCCAAAATTCACAGGATTTGCAGATCTTATCAAATATTTTCAATAAATCTCCTTAAATCAAGGGATATGATCGACCGAGCTTCTCCACACTAATCGATCTCGGTAGCAAACCCTAGGCGTGAAGTCTATAAAAAGTGGTTCAATACTCCATTTGAAGAGAGCTCGGAGTTGGGAATTCTCATCATCCCAAAATTTTGTCGTTTTTATTTCTAAGTTCTAGTCGCCACTATGAGTCTCCCATAAGAGTTGTTCATATTCCATTCAGACTCCAACTTTGAGAGAAAGAGTAAGTACTTGATTATCCTTGAAAAAGGCTGAACAAGTTAGAAAGGAAGAACATCTTAGGGTTCTTTTTGTTCTTAGGTTTTCCATTCAATTTCTGTAAGTTTTTTGGAGTTGTACTTGATGTTTTATCCTTATTTTTCAGTTTCTGTTTTCTTTCAATTTGAGTTATGAGTTCTTTTTCAATTCCATTTAGTTATTTCTTGGATTCATAATTCAAAGTGTATTCAAGTTTATTTATTTCAATGAATTGTGTTCTTTCTTCCAATTGTTATCTTTTTACTTTCTACACTTTAATATTCGATGAGTAGCTAAACTCATTGGAGGAGATTCAATCATGTGGATACCCTAAAAAGGAGATAAGCAACTTTCATGTGTTTCTTGTAAAATTGCTCAACATTTAGATGAGTTTACTTTTAGCGAGTTTAAGTTTCATTTTTAGCTTAAACTGGCCATTTGTGTTAGCATAGTTTGTGAAGATTTCAATACTAAAAGGGTTGGAGTCAACACGCATTTTCCTAAAAGTAACATAGGAAAAGAGTCTAGACATAGAACTTTGCTTTTTGTACTTAAACATAGGACAACAACCTTTAAAATCATGAAGTTGTGTTTTTCACCATCTAAGCGAATTTAGCCATAGACGTATGAGTCTTAAATTGCTTAGTCTCCTAAAGGTTCGTTCAAAATGAGCCAAATAGGTGTTGAACTTGGTTTACTTAGTTAAGTATCGAATAGGGTAAGTTGCAGGTGCATTTTAGCAGCATTCTATCTGAACCATACAGAACTCGCAAGAGTCAGTATACGGGCGCAAGTGGAAGGATCTCTGAAATAGCCAGACTTAGTTGACCAATTTGCGGGCGCATGGTGGGCGCATTTTCTAGGTTTTAACCAAAATTGAATCCCCTGGTTCTCATCCTTGTTTTTCTCAGTACTTTTTCAGTCATCCTTACCTTTTCATGCACAAAACCCAAAAGTCAACTTTATTTTTCTCTCAGTTACCTTTGGTTGCAACTTGTGAGCAACTGTGTTGTAAACTAAAGAATTTGTGTGTTATATCCGTTCTCTTGGGTTCGACACTTGGAATACTCCATATATTACTTGTTTGTCACAGCATGCACTTGCGCTTTCTTTTGGCAATATCATAGCAGCCCCATCACCCCTCAATAAAATGGGATTACTGAATCGAAAAATAGACATTTACTTGAGGTTGCACATGCCATAATGTTTTATATGCATGTTCCTTAGTATTTATGGGGGGAAGCTGTTCTCATGGCTACCTATTTGATAAATAGAGTGCCTAGTAAAGTCTTAAATTTTAGAACACCTCTTGAATGACTTAAAACTGTTTTCCCAACTAATCGCATGCATTATTATTTACCCATAAAATTTTTTGGTTGCATTGCATACGTTCATGTACCAAGTCATTTTTTTTTATATCAAATTTTGATCATAGGGCTATAAAATGCGTTTTTTGGGTTATCTTCAAACCAAAAGGGATATAAATGTTTTGATCCTCATACGAAGAAATTTTATATGAATATGTATGTTTTCCTTTTAGAAAAACAAACCATATTTTACTTAAAATCCTCTTCAGGGGCGAAATCGAGTTTAGAAGATAATTTTCAAGAAATATTTGAACCCCTTCCTTATGTCATTCATCATAACTTGTTTGTCACTACTCCTTCGATGTCAAATATACAAACTTCTTATTCAAGTGGAGAAATACTACAAAATGACTCTACATGGAAAATACTTGAGTTAAAGTTTTATACTAGAAGGACAGTCAATCAAATGAACCAAAACAAAAGAGTTGATTCTATGTAGACCCAATTTGAAACTCTGGAAAATGGAAGAAGTAGAACAAGGCATTTAGACCCGAGGGCATAACGTTGCAACACCATTTTAAAAGCCTTTCAACCTTGAAAAATCGCAGCCATAGCATTGCAACGCTACTCAAACAGATTTTTTTTTATAAAATTCGAAGGGACAGCGTTGCAATGCTGCCCCTAACATTGCAACGTCGTCACGACTCTATAAAAAGGAAAGTTAGTCATTCGTGAAAGAGGAGCCATTTAGAGAGACCAAAAATCCTAAACTCAATTCCAACACTTTCTAAAGACCTAGAGGAGACCTTTGAAGAGCCAAGGAGGAGACTCAAAGCTCGAGATCGTGGACATTACGTCAGAGACGAGTGTTGGCACGCGACCTAAGTTTCTTCTCTATTTCTTTTCCTTTTTCTCCTGAATTTAGGAGTTTTTGTGGGTTGTACTTATGTTGTAAATATGTGTTTAGACCATATTTTGGTTGTAGTTGTTGAACATTTGGTTGATTTTTCATTTCTTTTATATATTGACGTCTTTTATACATCACTTTACATTGTCTTATCATTTGGCCATGGTTTTGCATTTTTAACTAAATTTAGCTTGAGAGAGTAAGTTTAGTTGTAGAACACTAGATGCATGACTAGGTTTAGTCTATTGCACGAGAGTGAGTAGATTAATTCTTGAAGCCTTAAGAGAATCGCCTAATGCCCTGTTTAGTAATAGAAATAGACCAAGAGGTTGATTTATTGCTAGGCATGAGTTCAATTGAGCTCGAGAGAGGTTATTGATAACTTAGTAATTCTTGGTTTAAGACTGTTAGTATAAAATCAAGTTGTTAATAAATTCAAGTTGAGTTTAAGGTAACCAACCATGCATGTTTCTCAAAATTGGACTACAAGGTATGTACATATTAGTTTAGAATTTATTTCCTCTTGATTCCAAAGTTTAATTTCTCTAAATAAAATTAGGCATAATTAACTATGGTACTTAATTAATCTAAGAACTTCAATACATGTGGATGACCCTAGCCACTATTATTGTAAAGTATTTAGAGGTCTGGTTTATAAATTAATATGATAAGAGCCTTCGACAAGGCCTTCATCAATGATCTGGATGTTTCTATTGCTATTAGGAAAGGTACTTGAACTTGTTCTAAATATCCTATTGCAAACAACATCTCGTATAAACAATTGTCAAATAGTCATAGAGCCTTCACTTCTGGGATAGACAACTTATTTGTTCCAAGAAATATACAATGAGCACTAGATGATCCAAATTGAAAACTAGCAATCATGGAGGAAATGAATGCTCTAAGACAAAGTAGTACTTGGGAAATAACAGACTTGCCAAAAGATAAGAAGACAGTGGGATGCAAGTTGGTGTTTACTGTGAAGTGAAATACTGACAGTAGTGTTGAAAGATACAAGGCTAGATTAGTAGCTAAAGACTTTACACAAACTTATTGGATTGATTATCTGGAGACGTTTGCTCCTGTTGCAAAAATCAAGTCTCTATCATAATTTTTTTGTATCTTGAAGCTAATCTAGATTGGTCACTTCGTCAGCTACATGTTAAGAATGCTTTTCTCAATGGTAATTTAGAGGAAGAGGTATTTATGAGTCTACCACCAGGATTTGAAATGAAACTCAGAAACAATAAAGTTTCAAGATTAAAGAAATCCTTATATTGTCATTTTGCCAAAGTTTTGAGAGAATCAGAACCATATATTCTATTCACTTAATAGATATATATATACAAGTGTACAAGGTGGAGATAGTAAAAAGACAATGAAGTCTACACATAATATATTTACGATATTATAACTATACTAATATAAGAACTCTTACACCCCCCTCTCCATGTTGGAGCATATATATTCATCAAGCCAAACTTGTTAGAGAGATAATCTATTCGTGCTCCATTTAATGCCTTGGTGAAGATATCTCCTAATTGCTTTCCAGTCTTCATGTATCTCGTGGATACCAAACTTTCTTGTATCTTTTCATGTATAAAATGATAGTCGACCTCAATGTGTTTAGTCCGTGTAACGCCCAGTTAGTTCAGGGGCGTTAATTTTGAAATTTGGAATTTAATTTGGGTAATTTAAATTTGAAGGTTAATTTGAAATTGGAATGAGAAAAAGGGCAATTTTGGAATTTTTTTTAAGGAAAAGAAAAATCTCATCCTTATCCTTATCCATTTTTTTTCAGATTTTTTTTTTATTTTTTATTTTTTTATTTTTTTTTCTTCTCTTCTTCTTCCTCCCGAAGCTCGTCACCGAAACTCACACACACTCTCTCTCTCACTGGAACGCCGGCCACCGTGCCCTCTTCCTCTCGTCGAACTCTCTCTCTCTCTCTCTCTCTCTCTCGGCCGAACTCCTCCATCTGCTTGCTTCTTCTCTGTCTTCTTTCTGCCGGCAGCCACCGCAAGCGTCTCCGACCAAGTGACTCGCCGACCAACCTCAGCTCGCCGAACTTTCTCTTCTTCCTCACCGAACAGAACCACTCGCCGTCCAGCCTCGCAACGACCGTCGGAGCTCCGAATCGAAGACCCACGCAATTCCGATCACCGGATTTGCTTCAGCACCGCCGCACAAGCTCCCAAGTCGCGTTCAACACTTCGCCGGACGACTCCTCGACGGTTCTGCAGCTCGTGAACCTCACTCGAACCGCCGCAGCTTCGCCGGAGTCCCTAAACGCGCCGGTGTTGCAGCTTCTGCCTCGCCGGAGCTCGTTTATTTCCGGGAATAGCTGGTTCGCGAGTAGATCCGACCGAAAAGGGGTCGAATCTGTCCAGATCCGGGAGCCACGCGCTGATCGGAGTCCTCACGCGCCGGCCACGCGCGCCCACGCGCCGCCGCCGCCGTGAAGCCCACGCTCCTTCACCGGAGTTTCACGCGCCGCCGCTCGCCGGAGTTGGGTAAATTTTGCCATTTGGTCCGTTTCGTCGAGTTATTAATGTTAGAATGCGTTTTAGCGTAATTTGGTTGGTTTAAGACCTGTTAGGACACTTTTTAGGTGATTTGTCGAGGACCTTGGATTGTACTTGGAGTGGGGACTCGAGAAGCTCATTACTAGTGAGAAAGGGTATTTTAGTAAGTAAAGACTTAAGGTAAGGGATCTCACAACGAAAGAAGTTTTCGAAACCTAGAGCTAGCCCTATATTTACTTTGAAGTTTATGTTTCCGTGTTAAGTATTTAAGAAAGAAAGTGTTTTACATGTATGTTCCTTTTACACTAGCTCCATGAGTTCTATTTGAGTTTTCATGTTAAAAAGAATGGAAATGATATGTATGTCTTTGAAATGCGATTGCCTTGACTTATGCATTCATGAGTATGTTCTAAAACGAGCGGGACCTCATCCATGTGTTGTGTGCTCATGAAAAGATTTATGTAAGGCCGTGACGATAATTCTCCCAAAAGTTTTATGTGGGTTATGAGGGAACCCGAGTCTTCGGATTCTCTATGCTCCAGGGGTTCGAGAGTGCTCCACGATGGTAGCCGACGGGCTTGAGTCTTCGGACTCCACGATGGTAGCCTTCAGGCTGAGTCTTCGGACTCCACGATGTATGTTAGCTTTCGAGCTCAACTCTCAGAGTTAGGGGAGGACTCTATTCGATGGAAAATTATGTCTTCGGACCATTTACGAGGCCCTCGGGAGAATTTAATCGTTCACGAGAGCCGCAAGGAAAAGTACATGGTTTATAAAACGAATTTTAGGTCCCCTACTAAAGCGATGGTTTACGATGGTTTTATGATTCAAAAATGACATGTTGCATGCGAGTGAAACTCTTATTTTGAAACTATGAGTTATTTACTGAGTATTATTCGTTAATACTCACCCTTTTCCTTTTAAAATGTTTTCAGGAAAGACTAAGATCGGCCCTAGCGCGTGACCGGAGATCAGCTACTCGAGTCATGGGAGCCGAGTGATCGCTATTCCGCTTCTTTTATGTTTCTGGATGTACATAGAACTCATGTCGAGTTTTTAAATGTTTAGGAGGATGTTTCAAAGTCTTTTAACCTTTCTTTGTAAATCGTGCACGTGTATTTGGCTTTCTATGTTTGAATTCACTTGGTTTCTGCTGTTTGAACCCTAGCATCATATTGAGAAGTTTGTTGGATGCTAGGAGGTTGTTTGAAAATCTTAGAAATGTGTTTTTCTATGTCTTATCAGGTAAGGGTCAAATTTTTGGTTTTCGCGTAGTTACGCCGTTATGCTGCCGAAATTTTCGGTAATATAGCGACGTGACTTAGTAATGACTCTTAGGTAGCGTGTTGAGCCTATAGGGTCGTTACAGTCCGCTCATGAAATGCTGGATTAGATGCGCTATGAAGAGTTGTTTGATTATCACACTATAATTTGGACGGTGTTGTGATATCAAATCCCAATTTAATTAGAAGTTGACATATCCACACTAATTTACGTACATATTATGGCATTGCTTTATATTCTTATTCAGCACTTGAACGTGACACCACATTTTGTTTCTTACTCTTTCAAGAAACAAAATTACCACCCACAAATGCACAATAACCTGAAGGTAGATCTTCTATCCTCCTTAGACCCTGCCTAATCAACATCTGAGAAGCATTCAATGTTAGTATGTCCATAATTCTTATATAATAAACCACACCTAGGTGCCTTCAAATAACATAAAGTCAATTCCAATGCAACCCAATGATCAACTGTAGGAGATGACATATATTGGCTCACAATACTCATTGAATAAGTTATGCCTGGTTGAGTCACTGTAAGATAATTGAGCTTTTCCACTAGCCTCCTATATTTTTTACGATCTTTCAATAATTATCCCTCTTTTGTGAGCTGTAAATTAGGCATCATAGGGGTACTCCATGACTTAGCCCCTAAATTCCTTGTTTTAATCAACAAGTTAATTACATATTTTCTCTGTGATAATAGAATTCCCTTCTTGCTTCTTATTACCTCAATTCCTAGAAAGTATTTTAACATTTTCAAATCTTTTGTATGGAATTGACTATGGAGAAAGGTCTTGAGTGATTCAATGATAACAATATCATCAACATACAAAACCAACAAAATGACGCCACTTTTAGATCACTTATAAAAGACAGAATGATCTAACTTGCTCTTCCTCGTTCAAAAGTTTTCAATCCCCTGACTAAATTTTCCAAACTATGCTCATGGACTCTACTTTAATCCACACAAGGATTTATGAAGGCGCATACCTTTCCATTCTCCCCAAGAGCAACGAACCCTGGTGGTTCCTCCATATACACTTCTGATATCAAGCTGATGCAAGGGTCAGTATTGAATGGATGCTAATGAAATGAATAATTTGACAAAAGCCAGTTTCGCAACTGGAGAAAAAGTATTTGAATAGTCAACTCCATAAATTTGTGCCTAGCCTAGCAAAAGGCAAGCTTTCAAACAATCTATAGAGCAAAAGGCAAGCTTTCAACCAATCTATAGATCCATTTGGATTAACTTTGCCCACAAATACCCACTTATAATGAATAGTGTTTTTTTCTATAAGAAGAGAAACTAAATCCCAAGTACCATTGTCATCTAAGGAAGTCATCTCCTCTACCATTGCTGCACGCCAACAAGGAGTCAAAGCTTCATGAACAGTCTTAGGAACAAATATAAACTCTAAAATGCAATGACAGACAAGTAGAAGATGACAAATGGTCATATGAAACAAATAAGGAAATAGGTAAGTGTATTGACACCTTTACGAAGGGCAATAGGATTGTAATGCCTGACACTTTTAGGTAATTAACTCCAACTTTTAATTTCAATGTTGGATTAATTTTGCTTCTAATTTGGTTAATTAAAATTAATGTTGGAAAATAGGGAATTGAAAGAGGGAAGGGAACTACATGGGTTTGGGGCATTTTTGTAATGAAGTTGTTTTCAAGCCAAGCCATCTAAGCCAAACCCTAACTTTTGTCCTATATAGAACCTCACGCAGCCCAAGAAGACTTCATCTTCTTCCTCTTCCTCGTTGGCTTTCACGATAACCTCCCCCTCTACCATTTTTCTTCTTCTTCTCCTTCTTCACTTATTCTCCTTCCCTTTGATAGCAGGCCGACCGCCAGACCACTGTCTGCTCTCACTGTCACTCGCCCGAACTGCGAGTCTTTAGAATGCATTGTTCTTATGTACTTCATTATATTATGAATAATTTGTTGTTTGGAACACAGAGGCTCAAGTCATTAGAATGCATTATTGGATTCTTCGAGTAATATATTTTTATTTTGCTCGACAACTAGCAAAACTTCAGTTTGGGGATATTTGATACAATACAAAATGTTTCATCTTTTGGCCTTATTTTATGCTGGTTTTTGACACTTAAATAGATGCTTTCACGTTTGTATGTGATTCTTTTATAGATTTCAAGCATTTTGAGCAAAACAAGGGTTGCTAGAAGAATTGTAGTGAAATGAGCAAATTGAACATAAACTTCTAAAGCCAATTGAAGAAAAGATAGAAACCAAGCAAAAAATTTCAAGAGTAGAGCGTTGAAATGCTTTAAGAGCGTGAAGTTGCTCATATCTACTGCATGTTAGGCCATTGTCTCACACAGATAGCATTAAGACTCTACAGTTGATGTCTAACGTTGCAACATTTCGCCTTTTGTGAATAAAAACACGCACACGCTTAATGTTTGGGCATTTTCTTCCGAAGCACCTCGACGTTGTTGTATGATCCATAAAAAATCATCTTATTGCATACGTTTTGAGGGAGCCAACTTTAGAGAGTTCAATCCTAATTTGATTCCTACTATATTTTGAGAGTTGTAAAAGACTATTGGAGCAACAAGACAAAAATTTTAAGCACGAGTTCGTGGATATCGTAACCGGGAAAGGAGATCAACGCGCCACGATAGTTTTATTTCTGTTCCCTTCATCTTGCAGCTTTCATTATGGAGTGGTTTAAGACTTTAGATTTTGTATTAGTGAACATGAGTCGCTAAGTTCTTGTATTTTCGGGATTGATGTAGCCCTTAGACCTTATGTTTCCATAAATTAAATTCTTTGATTGACTGTCTTAATTCCAATCATGTTTTTATGTGCTTAATGCTTTTAATCTCTTGATCACGGATTAATTATTTTATTGGTTTAGATTCACACTTGATAGGGGGTGGTGTAGACTATAACCTAATTGCTTGACCAAGGATAGTTATCACTTGGCAATGATCAGGGCTCCTTTAGCGTTGTTAAAAGTAGGGTCTAAATCCCATGCATGTTATTGAAAACTAAACATAGATGTCAGTTTTATAATATTGCACGAGAATTACTATCCCTCATAAGAGTCCTTTATGATATAAGACTTTATGACTTATAGAATATTTCCATGGTCAATCTTGAGTATTTAATTGGTTGAGTCATTGGTCTAATAGGTTAAATCAATTCTATAGGATATTTTATCTATTGATATGTCTAAATCTTTACTTATAGTCATTGCTCTATTTTAGTTTTTATTCCGTCATTCTATTTCATTCTCTAAAGAAAATTGGGTGATACTATTTATGGTACTGAAGTGAACTAGAAAACTAATCCTATGGATGATACTCTGACACTCATTCACTATATGAAAACTTGACCCATACACTTACGGTTAGGCAAATTTTTGCACAACAAAGGGTTTGGTAGATTAGATACTAAAGAATTGTTCTAAGTCACTTTAAGAATAATGATCATGTTCACATCGGTGATAATAACTATGACAAAGAGAGAAAACTAATTACTTGTAACTTATGTGTTCATTGAGTCGAACAGAGACAGGGAGGTAAATAAACATTGTGGATTGACACAAGACTATAAATAGATAAGTAGTATTATTTTATTGTTGTCATGTCATGATTCATAGATAATAGACAATAGTACAACATATACATATTGTCAAGTAGAGATGGTAGTCTAGTATTTGTAGTTGTATGGGAGGACTTCTTCAAAAGATTTGAGAGTCAAGGTGTCCCCGTTTGCATTCTCGAACACCTCAGTCTTATATGTCCAAATAATTTTATCATCTGTCTGAGCCACGATAACAAGAAAATATATTGTTCCTCCTTCAGGGATGCATTTCAGACCATTCACCACATGCTTGAACGTCAGATTTTTCTTACACTCGATCACTGCAAACCTTCCGATATCTTGATCATGTGGGTCATTGATATCCTTAATGACTACTAGAAAACAAAGTTGTGGTGGGGAACTAATTCTAATGCGTTTAATAGATAATTTGAAGATACTTTGTAAGAGCGATTTACTCTTGAATATCGAGGAGTTTGATATTTATAATTGTGCTTGAACCATAGACATTGATGTCGTAGAATCTAATGTGTGGAAGTTGGTATAACGCAATGGTATATGAGGACCTACTCTATTAAAACGAGGGCTAATGAGGTGTTTATGACATAATAGATAATTTTGAATCCAATTCATTTATTTTGGATCAACTTTCCGTTATCTTAATTTAATAATAACTTTTTCCACATCTAGCTAAGTTAGTGATGCAGAAGTATAAAAAAAATTGACTTTTCATTTATCTTAAATCGTCATAATTCCGTCTTTTCTTTGTTTAAGATCAAAATATCATATTTTTAAAAACTTTTATGTCAATAAATCAAATTATATATCTAGCAAATTACACTTTGGTCTATTGGGTCTAAACTTGATTTCTATTTGGTCCATAAAGTTTCCAAACTAAGACTTTTTATCTATGAGGCTTAGACTCAGCTACTATTTGACGACTTTAATTTTAAAATTGGCTATTTTTATTCTCCAGGATTGAATTTTAGTCCCATTTGTTTCCTAAATATTCAAAAGCAACAATTTTTTTGTCCCTATGGCTTGGATTTAATTTCAATATATATATTCTTTGTTTTGATTTTCATTAGACCAAGAATTGTATATGTAAGGATTGAAATTTGAACCCAAAAGAAGGTAGCTACCATCCTATCTATTAAGCTATATGCTTTAATATACATGTTTCAATATTTGTGGATGTATTAAATTTGTTACTTTGTACTGTAAGTTTTGATGGGAGAGAAATTGAGAGATTTATGTCGGTAGCAAAAGAATCCATGGTGTAGACTTTTAAAATATTGTTTGGGGTTGTTAAAAACATATTTAAGGTGTTATAAGATACAACTTCTATTTATCCTATTATTGTTATGATAATTCATACTAATTTCTAACTTTTTTTTTCTTCATAGTAAAGTTTTTTTCCTTTTGGATTCTAATATTTAAATGTTTTAAAAAGAAATTTTGGGTGCTCTCTTACGAAATTCCTGCTTATCTTTTATCATATTCCACAACCTTGTTCAGTAATTGGTTCCTATGTCACAAATATCTTATATTAAGTTTCATCTTAACTTTTTTTTCCTGAATCTATTTTTCAAATTTTCTACCATTGTTAGACCGCACTTTTCTCCATGGAATAAAAATATTTGTTTTAATTGTAGGGATTTTCACTAATATTTGAAGATAATTGAAATCACTCTTTATTATTGTTCAAGATATGTTTAGAACGTAATAACCTATTATTTCCTTAAAATATTTTCTAAATTATTAATATTTGTTTAATAGTTTTACCCTTTGAGTAAAAGTGTCATGGGTACGAGCCCCTATAGTAGATGTGTGAAAGCTAAAGTCCATCAAAATACAGAAAAAATGTCATGTTTGGGCAAGTTTTACCTCGTTTTCAGGCACCCTAGTGGCAAATTATTCTTGATTGTAGGGAGGCTTGACAATCAAAATTTAGGGCTAGAGCAGGGGAGAAACGAGTTGAGGGTTGTAAAAAAACTATTATGAGCTCATAAAGACTAAAATAGGAGAGGCTTCACACACACACACAATGAATAAGAGGATTAAAATACGTTTTGTGGATATAAAATCATATTTTTACATACGTTTTGAGGGAGCCGACTGTGGAGAATTCAACCCAAATTCGATTGCTACGATATTTTTAGAGTTGTAAAAGACTATTGGAGCAAGAGGAAAAAAATTTCAAGTTCGAGTTTGTGGATATCATCACCGGGACTGGAGATTGACGCGCCACGATAGTTTTTTTTATTTTTCCGTTCATCTCGTAGGTTTCATTATGGAGTTGTTTAAGAGTTTAGATTTTGTATTAGTGAACATGAGTCGCTAAGTTTTGTATCTTAGAGATTGATGTAGCCATTAGACCTTATGTTTCGATAAATTAAATTCCTTGTTTGACTATCTTAATTCCAATCATATTTTTATGTGCTTAATGCCTTTAATCTCTTGATCACAGATTAATTGTTTTATTTGTTTAAATTTACACTTGAAAGGGGGTGGGGTAGACTATAACCTAATTGCTTGACTAAGGGTAGTTATGACTTGGCAATGATCATGGCTTCTTTAGACGTTGTTAAAAGTAGGGTCTAAATCTCATGCATGTTTTATAATATTGCACGAGAATTACTTGCCCTCGTTAGAGTCATTTATGATATAAGACTTCCTAACTTATAAAATATTTGCATGGTCAATCTTGAGTATTTAATTGGTTCAGTCGTTGGTCTAATAGGTTAAATAAATTCTTTAGGATATTTTATCTATAGATTTGTCTAAATCTTACTTTTAGTCATTGCTTTATTTTAGTTTTGATTCTGTCATTCCATTTCACCTTCTAAAGAAAATTGGGTGATACTATTTATGGTACTGAAGTGAACTAGAAAACTAATCCTATGGATGATACTCTAACATGCATTCACTGTATGAAAACTTAACCCGTACACTTGCAGTTAGCTAAATTTTCACGCAACAAAGGGTTTGGTAGATTAGATACAAAAAAATTGTTCTAAGTCACTTTACGAATAATGTTCATGTTCACATCGGTGATAATAACTATGACGAAGAGAGAAACCTAACTACTTGTAACTTATGTGTTCATTTAGTCGAACAGAGAATGGGAAAGGAAAGAAGCATTGTTGGTTGACACGAGACTATAAATAGATAAGTAGTATTATTTTATTGTGGTCGTATTATGATTCATAGATAAAAGACAATACTACAACATAGGCATATTGTCAAGTAGAGATGGTAGTCGGAGGACTTCTTCAAAGGATTTGAGAGTCATGGTGTCCCCGTTTGCATTCTCGAACACCTCAGTCTTATACGTCCAAATAATTTTATCGTTTGTCTCAGCCACAATAATAAGAGAATTTATTGTTCCTCCTTTAGTGGTGCATTTCAGACCATTTACCACATGCTCGACTTTTTTATTGTGAATAATTTGTTGTTTGGAACACTAAGCTCGAGTCACTAGAATGCATTGTTGAATTCTTCCGACAATTTTTTTTGTATTTCGCTCGATGACTTGAAAAACTTCAGTTTCGGGATATTTTATACCATACAACATTTGTCATCTTTAGGCTTTGTGTATGGAAATTTTGAGACTTAAATGTAGGTTTTCATGTTTGTATGTGGTTCTATCGTAGAATTCGACTATTTTGAGCAAAACTAGAGTTCCTAGAAGAATTGTAGTTAAAAGGAGGCAATTGAACCTAAATTTCTAAAACCAAGTGAAGAATGGATAGAAACCAAGAAAAATGTTCAAGAGTAGAGCGTTGAAATACTTCAAGAGTCTGAAGACGCTTATATCTGCTGCATTTCAGGTCATTTTCTCGCACGCATAGCGTAAGACTCTACGGTTGATGTCTGACACTGCGACGTTTTGCCTTTCGTGGAGAAAAAAAACGCACGCTTCTGCTCGGTCTTCTTTGTCTTAAGCACCTCGACGCTGCTTATAGAATCTCGACGCTTGCCTTCCAATTTTAATTTGTATGCAGTTGTAAGGGCATCGCCTCGACGCTGTGGTATCATCCATATAAAATTATCTTTTTGCATACGTTTTGAGGGAGTCAACTTTGCAGAGTTCAACCCTTATTCGATTCCTACGATATTTTGAGAGTTCTAAAAGACTATTTGTCACACCCCCTCCCGAAACACCTGTTATCTTAGCCCGGAGGAAGGCGTGAAGCCAACAGACATCATTTCCTCCCTAACGATACCTGTGACCCTGTTGTACCTGATAAGCATACTATACTTGAAGTATAAGTTACTCAAACACAACACAGCGGAATCTTGGTAAACGTACCAAGTATACATATAGGGCGGTTCTGGTAAAGACCCCTGTGGAACAACCAACACGGCTAGGGGTACTACAACTCAATATATCACGAACCAAGATTTACATAACCAAGACCCCTAGCTTCGTTCACGCACCTAATTACACATCCCTACAAAGTTATGTACATTACGAGCAGACTTGCTATACTACACCATCCACATACAAAATATCAGACTCGTCGAGCTTCTAGCAGACTGTGGCAGGATCTCAGGCATCGGGAGCTCGATCTCTACCTGAAAAGTTGGAAAACATTGAAAGTATGAGCTGGGAAGCTCAGTGAGTGACTGAGTTTAAAACTATTAACTCGTAAATCATAACATATAACATCAATAGCTTTTACAGAAGTCCAGCAAGTGTGTCAAAATATTAACCATTTTAACCATATGACAAACTAGTTGTGTAAGACTCGCCCAGTACAGTCAATGTTCATTCTACGATGTAGTGGGGCTCGCCCAGCACTCACGACAGCATTGTTGTCACGGAGTACACTCAACGTCGACAACAAAAAATGACCTGTGTGCACACGGTACTATACAACCTCGGGCTCAGTATCTCAACCATCAACTCATTCAGGTCTCAGAGAAACACATGAAAACCTTTAACAGTTCTTGCTAACACATGTAGACTTAGAATTAAGGTATTTCTTCTAGTTTCAGGAAAACCAGTAAACATATGCTCAAAACGAACAATTTAAATCATTTTTAGGAAACCATACATGCTTATGAATACGTGCTCAAGAGACCATAAATCTTTAAGCTACATCATGCTTAGGAAGTCTTTTCTTTTTATGAACACAAGTTCAAGCATAGAATTTATTTTCAGAATTCATTTTGTCACTCACAGCATTAATGTTAGATTCTCGGTCCGTAAATTTGTCCTATTCCTTCTTGGCCTGCCAAATAAACAAAACCAAGCATTAGAATCTTGGCCTCATGAATTTAAGGTTTAGGATTGCAAAAACCTTCCCATCTATTTCCTGCAGTTTACAAATTTTATACCCTAAACTCACACACCTATAACTCTTCCATTACTTGCTCAAAAATGATGTTCTTTATACCAAACTCTTCCTTTTTGAACCCTCTAAAACTTATCTGAAGGAGTGAAATCGAAATTCCTAAAGGATGTGTCTGTAACTACCGTGAAAGTCATTTTCCCCCAAACACGTTTCTGCTAAACCAGAACTGTTTTCCTGCTGCAACCCGAAACTAACCTGGAATTTAAAGCAATTTCCAAACAAATTCTAACCACGACTTCTTCATTAAAGTTATAGGAAATTAAATCAGATTTCCATCCATACCTAATACAGCTTCTAATTCGAAGTCTACAGATCAGAATATCCCAAAAACCAGAGGTTCCCCGGATTTGACAGTAAAAACACTCCTCTGACTTCCCCTTCAAAAACCCATAACATAACTTCAGATTTTTCTCAATCTTCCTTCACGAAAATTGTTCTAAAATGAATTAACTTTCAGAAGAATCAAACCTTAACTCTTAATTCTTCCTGTGGAGCTCGGTATGATCAGAAAACCAGACGTTGGCAGAATTGAACACCAGAATTCACCATGCAACTTGGACTGCGTTTCCCCCTTTTCTTCTTCAATTCCACCTTCAAAATCTCCTTCTTCTTCTTTCCAGACTCTCTCCCTCAAGACCCCTCTGTTTTCCTTTGGTAAATGAAAATCTAAATTGGGTTTAAATGAATATATATTTTGTAAAACGAATATATAAAAACAACTCACACTTTCCTCTTTTTTTTCTTTTTTTTTTTCCCCTTTTTCCTATTTCCTCCTTTTCTTTTTTTTTTTTTACTTTTTCTTTTTTCTCTTTTTTTTTTAAACAAAACCCCACACATTTCATCCCAAACAATTGTTTTGAACACATTCTTTTTAGAAAAAATTCAAGGATAAATCTCGTGAAATCCCGGTTTTACACTATTTGAGCAAGAGGAAAAAAATTTCAAGTTTAAGTTCTTGGATATCGTCACCGAGACTGGAGATCGACGCTCCACGATAGTTATTTTTTTTCTTTTTTCGTTCATCTCGTAGCTTTCATTATGGACTTGTTTATGAGTTTAGATTTTGTATTAGTGAACATGAGTCGCTAAGTTCTTGTATCTTAGGGATTGATGTAGCCATTAGATCTTATGTTTCAATAAATTAAATTCCTTGATGGACTGTCTTAATTCCAATCATGTTTTTATGTGCTTAATGCTTTTAATCTCTTGATCACGGATTAGTTATTTTATTAGTTTATATTCACACTTTAAAGGGGGTGGTGTAGACTAGAACCTAATTTCCTGACTAAGGGTAGTTATGACTTGGCAATAATCAGGGCTCCGCTAGACGTTGTTAAAAGTAAGGTCTAAATCCCATGCATGTTATTGAAAACTAAATAGAGATGTCGGTTTTATAATATTTCAAGAGATATACTTGCCCTTGTAAGAGTCCTATATGATATAAGACTTCCTGACTTATTCAATATTTGCATGGTCAAACTTGAGTATTTAATTGGTTGAGTCGTTGGTCTAATAGGTTAAATCAATTCTATAGGATATTTTATCTATTGATATGTCTAAATCTTTACTTTTAATCATTGCTTTATTTTAGTTTTGATTCTGTCATTCCATTTCATTCTCTAAAGAAAATTCAGTGATACTATTTATGGTACTGAAGTGACCTAGAAAACCAATCCTATGTATGATACTCTGACACTCATTCACTGTATGAAAACTTGACCCTTACACTTGCGGTTATGAAAATTTTCGCACAACAAAGGGTTTGGTAGATTAGATACTAAAGAATTGTTCTAAGTCACTTTACGAATAATGTTCATGTTCACATTTGTAATAATAACTATGACGAAGAGAGAAACCTAATTACTTGTAAGTTATGTGTTCATTAAGTCGAACAGAGACAGGGAGAGGAAAGGAGCATTGTGGATTGACACGAGACTATAAATAGATAAGTAGTATTATTTTATTGTGGTCAAGTCATGATTCAGAGATAAAAGACAATACTACAACATAGGCATGTTGGGATTTATGCCCTAAAGCCTCATAATTATTGATTTATTTAATAATTAATAACAATTTTGATTATTTTATTTGCAATATAATATTAACCATTATATGAAAATTCCTAGGTTATTATTGTAATCTTGAATAGTATGTGGTTGACATACGAGAGGATCATGTTCAAGAAATAACTTAAAGGGTCATAGTATATGGATAAGGTTGGGTACCTTATCGTGACAACACTATTGATACGGCCTACTTTGTAATAGTTACAAATGATTTGATCCAAATCGTTCATGTGGAAACATGTGAGTTGGGGTATCTTATACAATGAGTTTGTATAAGACTGGACCACGAAAGATTGGATCTCTCTTTATAAATCCGTTAATTGAGAAGATTAATATTTCATCAGGATGATCATATGCGACTCGATCGTAATTCTTAGTGAGTTGTGAACTCCTGCCTGCGAGGGCTTGTCCTTCGATTTGCATGGGTGAGAGTGGCTTTTATAGCCGACTCAATATGCCTACCATTTTGGGGACTTGACCAAATAGGGAGTTAGGAACATAATCTCACAACATGGAATTCACTCCTTTCCATATAGGGTAAGTAGATGAGTAGTTCCCTTATGTATTGATTTCGGGACTTGAACAATGAGGCTCCACCCTCTCACCGACCCTAGAAGGACTTAGTTTATAATTAGATTATAAACAAATCGTTCATTAGAGGGTCAGTGGTACTTAAGGTGCAAGATGTAATTATAGGGGTAAAACTGATTTTTGACCCAACTGTGAATAACTCGTGAAGGATCGACTTGCATGAAATGATTATATCTAGGGACACAACTTGCCCTACAGTGCATAAGAATGCGACTCTAGGTCTATAGTAGAGTGACCTATAGTTAATGAATGAAAATTAATTAATTAAAGAGTTTAATTAATTGATTTTGTATCATTGGAGCTTATAATCTGTAGGTCCATAAGGTCCCCTTGCTAGCTCATAGTAACACTTGAAGATCAATTTCATTGAAATAAAAATTTGAAATGTTCAAATTAATATTTAATATATTAGATATATTAAATATATAAGGGAAAAATATATTTATTGTATTTGATACATTAAATATTAAAATAATTAATATATATTAGATAAAAGATATTTATAGAATTTGATTAAGATTCAAATTAAAAAAAATATCGTAGGAGATTTGATTGAGATTCAAATAAATATAAGATATATTTTAATATATTAGATATTAAAATATAATATTTTAATTATGACAAAAAAATTTCCTTGCTATCTATAAATAGGACCCTTGGGTTGAGCCATTAGACAGAACACATGTCTCCTCAATAGAGAATTATAGAATTCTCTCTAGACCTCTTCCTCTCCAATCCCTTGTGGATTTTCTTTCAAGAGGCTCCCACAAGCCTTGGTCATGTGTTCGAGTCATAGTCAGGAAGATTTTATGTAGGAAATAAAGATCCGCTAGAAATATCTCCATATTTCCTCCAAGTAAGTTTGCTTAATCTTAATTTTTAGTTTAATTTTAAGTAAAATAAAAGACGATCCAATGCTTCCGCTGCGGAGTGAAACGTTCATTCCTTCAATTGGTATCAGAGCAATCTCTGAATTTTATTTAGAATTAAGGTTAGTTATGGTGGGTATTTTAATTTTTCATATATGTGATATGTGGTTTGTAAATTGATTGTTTAAAAATATTTGGCATTAGATTTGCACTTTGATTAGATCAAATTGTATAAATCCTAAAGGGTTTAGAGTTATTTATTTATTATGTTTTTATCAGTGTAATTATGTAACGCCCGGCTTAATTACAGGCATTAATTTTGAAATTTTGGAATGATTTTCATGGGATAATTCAAATTTTAAGGTTAATTTGCATTTTGGATTTAAGAAAAATGGTATTTTTGGAGTTTAGTGTTTACAAAGGGGCAAAATTGGAAATTTATTTTTTATTTTTATTTTAATATTATTTATTATTTTAATATTATTTTTATTTTTTTTTATTTCTTTTATTTTTATTTCTTCATCTTCATCCTCACGCAGCCCCTCCCTCCCGAAATCTCTCTCTCTCTCTCTCTCTCTCTCTCCCGCCGCAAGCAACAGACGGAGCCGCCGTCTCCGCCGCACGCCGTCGGCCTCATCGGAACCTCCTGGAGTTCAGACTGCCGCTGCTCGTGAGTTCGGTCGCCACAGCACGAAGCTCGCCAAGGCTCGTTTTCAGCTCGCCGAACTTCTTCTTTTTCTTCCTTCCTTTCCGACCAACCGCCAGTCTTGTTCCGATCGTCGTAGCGGTGCCGTTCCTCCAAACGCAGACCGTCGGAGCTCAAAATCAAAGACCCACCGATTCCGATAGTCGGTTTTGCTTCAGCACTGCCGCACGAGCCCCCAAGTCGTGTTCATCACGTCGCCGGACGCATCCTCGGCGGTTCTGCAACTCGTGAAACAACCCCAGCTGCCGGAAAACCCAGATCCTCGAGCTTCGCACGAAAACAAGCCCTCACGCGCCCTCACGCGCCGATCGGAAGCCCCACGTGCCGGCCACGCGCCGCCGTCCGCCGCCGCACGCGCCGCCGTGCTCCGGTCACGCGCCGCCGTTCGCCGGAGTTGGGTAAAAATTGCCATTTGGTCCGTTTCGTCGAGTTATTAATGATAGAATGTGTTTTAGCGTAATTCGGATGGTTTAAGACACGTTTAGAACACTTTTTAGGTGAATTGTCGAGGACCTTGGATTGTACTTGGAGTGGGAACTCGAGAAGCTCATTACTAATGGAGAAAGGGTATTTTAGTAAGTAAAGATTTAAAGTAAGGGATCTCACAACGAAAGAAGTTTTCGAAACCGAGAGCTAGCTCTATATTTACTTTGAAATTTATGTTTTCATGTTAAAAAGAATGGAAATGATATGTATGTCTTTGAAATGCGATTGCCTTGATTTATGCACTCATAACTATGTTCTAAAACGAATGGGACCTCATGCATGTGTTGTGTGCTCATGAAAAGATTTATGTAAGGCCGTGACGATAATTCTCCCAAAAGTTTTATGTGGGTTTTGAGGGAACCCGAGTCTTCGGACTCTCTATGCTCCCGGGGTTCGAGAGTGCCCCCACGATGGTAGCCGACGGGCTTGAGTCTTCGGACTCCACGATGGTAGCCTTCGGGCTGAGTCTTCGGACTCCACGATGTATGTTAGCTTTCGAGCTCAACTCTCAGAGTTAGGGAGGACTCTATTCGATGGAAAAACTGTCTTCGGACTGTTCACGAGGCCCTCGGGAGAATTTAATCGTTCACGAGAGCCGCGAGGAAAAGTACATGGTTTATAAAATGAATTTTAGGTCCCCTACTAAAGCGATGGTTTACGATGGTTTTATGATTTAAAATGACATGTTGCATGTGATTGAAACTCTTATTTTGAAACTATGATTGACTTACTGAGTATTATTCGTTAATACTCACCCTTTTCCTTTTTAAAATGTTTTCAGGTAAGGCTAAGATTGGCCCTAGCGCGTGACCGGAGATCAGCTACTCAAGTCATGGGAGCCGACCGATCGCTATTCCGCTTCTTTTATGTTTCTGGATGTACATAGAACTCATGTCGAGTTTTTAAATGTTTAGAAGGATGTTTCAAAGTCTTTTAACCTTTCTTTGTAAATCGTGCACGTGTATTTGGCTTTCTATGTTTGAATTCACTTGGTCTCTGCTGTTTGAACCCTAGCATCATATTGAGAAGTTTGTTGGATGCTAGGAGGTTGTTTGAAAATCTTAGAAGTGTGTTTTCCTACGTCTTATCAGGTAAGGGTCAAATTTTTGGTTTTCGAATAGTTACGTCGTTATGCTGTCAAAATTTTCGGTAATATAGCGACGTGACTTAGTAATGACTCTTAGGTAGCGTGTTGAGCCTATAGGGTCGTTACAGTTGGTATCAGAGCACTAGGTTATAGGTTCTGTAGACTAGCTTACTTTGTAAGCATCAGGTATCCCATGACTAAGTAGTGATTTCCAGTCATCGCGCAGGTACGCCTCTGAAGTAAACTTTTAATTCGTTTGTTGAAAAGCATGTTATTTTTTTTATGAAATGATTCATATGTGAAATGTAATTTTAAGTTAAGAAAAGTTGAAAAGTGTGATCCCTTTTGATGTGGAGGTTAAACTTGTTTGTGTTTATTTGTTAAGTATGCCACCTAGAAGGAGAGGCAGAGGACAGGGTAGAGGACGTGGTGCTGGTAGAACACATGACTTACCTTCTGAGATGCCAGTGGAACAGGAGGTGAATTCTGGGGCAAATTCCCCTGTTGCTCAGGATCAACCTGATCCAGTTATGGGGCCTGCAAATCCTACGGTTGCATCATTGATGTTAGAGGCGATGCAGAATTTAGTACAAGCGACCGTGACGACCCAGTTAGTGCAGATGGGTCAAGTTTCTACGCCAGCTTCACTACAAGCCCGTCACTTGAAAGACTTTAGAAAGTATGATCCAAGGGCGTTTGACGGATCCTCTGGGGATCCTACAGTGGCGGAGTTATGGTTGTTCTCTATGGAGAACATTTTTCAGTTGATGAGTTGCCCGGATGAATATAAAGTTTCTTGTGCCACATTTATGCTGAGGGATGATGCGTACCTATGGTGGGAATCTGCTCAGAGGACCATAGGTACAGGAGGGGGAGTAGTGACGTGGCCGATGTTCAGAGAGGCTTTCTAGAACAAATATTATCCTGCGACTGCACGATACAAGAAACAAGAAGAATTTCTACAACTTAAACAGAAACGACGTCCAGTGGACGTCTACGAGAGGGAATTCACAAGGTTATCTCGTTTTGCTCCCGAGCTGGTAGATACTGAGGCCAAGAAAGCGGAGCGTTTTGTAATGGGTTTGGATCCTCAGGTTAAAGGTGTGGTGCAGGCTGTAGCACTTCACGACTATGCTGCTGCGGTAAGGACAGCAGAGTTTATTGTTGCAGGCCAACAGAGCGAGATTCCTATGGTCCAAAACCCGAGTAAGTCATCCTCTGATCACAAGAGGAGATGGAGTCAGGCGAACTCGAATCCCCAGCGTTCTCAATAGTCTTCACAGTCGTCCATGAGGTCACAGGTCGCTTCTAGCCAGAGGCAGCAAGCGAATAGGCCGGGACCTAACACTGGGGAGAAACCTCGTTGTAATGAATGTGGAAAGTTTCATTGGGGTCAGTGCCTGATGCGGTCTGGGTTGTGTTTTCGATGTGAAAAGGAGGGACACAGAGCTGAAAATTGTCCTACCCTCCCAGACAAGAGAGGCCAGTCTTCGGGTTCAGGTGGAGTAGGACTTAATAGGCCCGCACTGTAGCAAGGGAGAGTTTTTGCTAGTACCAGCAGGGAGGCTGGTAACTCAGATGCTGTAGTTACAGGTACGCTTCCCATTTTGGGATATCTTGCGTTTGTGTTATTTGATTCAGGTTCTACATATTCCTTTATTTCTGCGTCTTTTGTGAGACAAGCTGAGTTAGAACTTGAGCCATTACCCTCTACTTTGTCTGTTGCTACTCCGATGGGGTTGAGTCTATTAGCTACTGAGGGGATTAAGAATGGTAAGATGATAGTTTCCGACCACGAGCTGGATGTGAATTTGATAGTCCTCGAGATGGAAGGGTTCGATGTTATTCTAGGCATGGATTGGCTGGCTTTGAACCATGCTAATATTGATTGTTTTCATAAAGAAATGGTGTTCACGCCACCAAAACAGGCCAGTTATAAGTTTAAGGGGATTAGAACTGAATTAATCCAAGAGTGGATTAGTGACGAACGAGGAACCCCAAATGAGGGAACTATGGAGGAATGGAAAATAAGAACAAAAGAGAATATAATTGATGATTCGCGGGGTCATTTGAGACTTTGGGGAGGATTAGCTCCGTACTCGTGGTTTAACTTGTTCACTTTTCTCTCTATAGTCATGATGTGCTTTATGTTCCTCTCGTTGAGGAAAGGAGTTGCTCGGTGATGGAAAAGAGACTTAATGGATTTAGTAAAGGAAGAGAAAGGTGATATAGAAAAGATATGTTTGTCTCAAGAAATAAAAAGGAAACGGTTATGTTGAGGTGCCTAATACTCAAGTATGGTGTGCCTTGAGGATAAAAAAAAAATCCTTAAATGTGGTGAAAGAAATTTGGTTAGAAATTGAAACTCAGAACCTCGCGAGTCTTGGCCAAAGGTAAGTACGTGAGACTTTGGGTTATACAACCTAGTTTGGTGTATGAGATTTTTCTCCTGAGGTGCGTTTAAACCTGTGAAACCCAAGTCTTCAAAGAAAACTTCTTTAAGATTTTGTTTTAGGCTTGCAAAGGAAACGAAGAGAGCAACTTTCTAGTTGAAAATGGTTATTGGCCTCTGTTGCTAAATAGTTGGAAATGGAACCAAAAGAGTGGTTCGAATATTAGTGACTCCAGTGGATGAATTTGGCAAGGCAATAGTGGAAGTCTGGATCAGATAGAATTGAATTTGGAGGCCGAGGCCGTGGGAGGTGAAACCCAGAAAGCGATTCAAATGATGGTGACAATGCGGATAAACTTGCAAGCTGGAGTTCGAGTTTGGATGAGAAAAGAGTTTGGAGTAGTGGTGGTTGTGTAAGGTCCTAGAACCGAGGAAGTGAATGGAATAGCCAACGACAAAGTTGGAAATCGAGCAATGATGATGGTGATAAGTTGAGTGTTCAGGAATCAAGTTGGAAGGCGACATCAAGAGAAATAAGCACAATAATTGGAAAGTACTAAGTCGCCCTTGAGGCGTGAATCAAACTATGGGTGGAATAGAGGAACTGAGAATCAAACAGCAAATAAGGATGAAAATGCAGGTGCTAGTAATGTTACCAGTTGGGGTAAAAGTAGCCCTGCAAATAGAGAAAAGTTGTCATTTGATTGGGAGCAATGATTGATGGTAATGTCTCAGTTCGAATACGAGCTCTAGGTCAGAAGATGGTTTTCCTAAGACTCGTGGTATCAAGGGATCGGTTTTAGTGGTTCCAGCAAGGACAAAATTAGCAACCAAATGACTTTGTGTAGTTGCAGTTAGAAAGGTGCATGGTTTGCTTGGGTTTATGGGTTACTTCCTATGTTAGAACCTCTCCAGTGTGGTAAAGCCTCAAACTTAATTGACTCAATGGTGTAGTTGTTTATTTGGAATGAGGCTTATGAAGTGAGATTTTAAGAACTCAAGCAAAGGTGGATTGTGGTGCTAGTGTGGAGCTGGAGAGTTGTTGCCCATGGTTATGCCCTTGTAAAAGTGGTGGGTTGAACTTTTGGTAGCTAGGTAAGGTGATTGTTTACTTCATGAACGGTTGAAAGGTTACGAATGCAACTACTCTACCTATGGTTAGGTAGGGGTAACTAAGGACTTTGCTTTGAAGAATTTCAAGGTATTATTGGTTTTAGGAGAAAGTCGAAACTTTCGTCGCCTTTATGAGCCTAAAGTATTGTTCATCCAGGAATTGAGCATGTGGCAGCTTAGATCGTTTGAGTTATTAAGAGTTTATGATGACAAGTTATGCTGCCATAAGATGGAAAAGGGGAATGGAGTTCGAAGATGGTGGTTTAGTATCCTTAAGGGTAGCATGATGAAAGGAGCTTTGAGGTTAGAACAAAAAGAAAGATGGCTAATGTTTGGTTGTGACGTTTGAGAGGCGAACATGTATTCAAAGTTTTGTAAGACTAGCCACTTTCGAGGACGAAAGTTTTCTTAAGGTGGGTAGAATGTAACGCCCGGCTTAATTACAGGCATTAATTTTGAAATTTTGGAATGATTTTCATGGGATAATTCAAATTTTAAGGTTAATTTGCATTTTGGATTTAAGAAAAATGGTATTTTTGGAGTTTAGTGTTTACAAAGGGGCAAAATTGGAAATTTATTTTTTATTTTTATTTTAATATTATTTATTATTTTAATATTATTTTTATTATTTTTATTTCTTTTATTTTTATTTCTTCATCTTCATCCTCACGCAGCCCCTCCCTCCCGAAATCTCTCTCTCTCTCTCTCTCTCTCTCTCCCCCGCCGCAAGCAACAGACGGAGCCGCCGTCTCCGCCGCACGCCGTCGGCCTCATCGGAACCTCCTGGAGTTCAGACTGCCGCTGCTCGTGAGTTCGGTCGCCACAGCACGAAGCTCGCCAAGGCTCGTTTTCAGCTCGCCGAACTTCTTCTTTTTCTTCCTTCCTTTCCGACCAACCGCCAGTCTTGTTCCGATCGTCGTAGCGGTGCCGTTCCTCCAAACGCAGACCGTCGGAGCTCAAAATCAAAGACCCACCGATTCCGATAGTCGGTTTTGCTTCAGCACTGCCGCACGAGCCCCCAAGTCGTGTTCATCACGTCGCCGGACGCATCCTCGGCGGTTTTGCAACTCGTGAAACAACCCCAGCTGCCTGAAAACCCAGATCTGCGAGCTTCGCACGAAAACAAGCCCTCACGCGCCGATCGGAAGCCCCACGCGCCGGCCACGCGCCGCCATCCGCCACCGCACGCGCCGCCGTACTCCGGTCACGCGCCGCCGTTCGCCGGAGTTGGGTAAAAATTGCCATTTGGTCCGTTTCGTCGAGTTATTAATGATAGAATGTGTTTTAGCGTAATTCGGATGGTTTAAGACACGTTTAGAACACTTTTTAGGTGAATTGTCGAGGACCTTGGATTGTACTTGGAGTGGGAACTCGAGAAGCTCATTACTAATGGAGAAAGGGTATTTTAGTAAGTAAAGATTTAAAGTAAGGGATCTCACAACGAAAGAAGTTTTCGAAACCGAGAGCTAGCTCTATATTTACTTTGAAATTTATGTTTTCATGTTAAAAAGAATGGAAATGATATGTATGTCTTTGAAATGCGATTGCCTTGATTTATGCACTCATAACTATGTTCTAAAACGAATGGGACCTCATGCATGTGTTGTGTGCTCATGAAAAGATTTATGTAAGGCCGTGACGATAATTCTCCCAAAAGTTTTATGTGGGTTTTGAGGGAACCCGAGTCTTCGGACTCTCTATGCTCCCGGGGTTCGAGAGTGCCCCCACGATGGTAGCCGACGGGCTTGAGTCTTCGGACTCCACGATGGTAGCCTTCGGGCTGAGTCTTCGGACTCCACGATGTATGTTAGCTTTCGAGCTCAACTCTCAGAGTTAGGGAGGACTCTATTCGATGGAAAAACTGTCTTCGGACTGTTCACGAGGCCCTCGGGAGAATTTAATCGTTCACGAGAGCCGCGAGGAAAAGTACATGGTTTATAAAATGAATTTTAGGTCCCCTACTAAAGCGATGGTTTACGATGGTTTTATGATTTAAAATGACATGTTGCATGTGATTGAAACTCTTATTTTGAAACTATGATTGACTTACTGAGTATTATTCGTTAATACTCACCCTTTTCCTTTTTAAAATGTTTTCAGGTAAGGCTAAGATTGGCCCTAGCGCGTGACCGGAGATCAGCTACTCAAGTCATGGGAGCCGACCGATCGCTATTCCGCTTCTTTTATGTTTCTGGATGTACATAGAACTCATGTCGAGTTTTTAAATGTTTAGAAGGATGTTTCAAAGTCTTTTAACCTTTCTTTGTAAATCGTGCACGTGTATTTGGCTTTCTATGTTTGAATTCACTTGGTCTCTGCTGTTTGAACCCTAGCATCATATTGAGAAGTTTGTTGGATGCTAGGAGGTTGTTTGAAAATCTTAGAAGTGTGTTTTCCTACGTCTTATCAGGTAAGGGTCAAATTTTTGGTTTTCGAATAGTTACGTCGTTATGCTGTCAAAATTTTCGGTAATATAGCGACGTGACTTAGTAATGACTCTTAGGTAGAGTGTTGAGCCTATAGGGTCGTTACAAATTATTACTAAAAAAAATTAATTAATTAAATGTCATCAGCTATGTTAAAATTACTTCAATACAGCTGGCGTACATACTCACTAAACATTCGGCGTGAAATCAGCAAGGAGGTTTAATTTTTTGTCTCCAAGAGTAGCACCTCATGGTGAGTTCTACAAGCATGCTGTCTTGGAGTGTTGTGAACTCCATTGCTGGCAGTAAGGTGGTGGGTTAAATCACATTTAAACTCTTAATTCAAGTGTATATATATGTTGGTGTTTCAATGGAAATTATTAAAGGGTGCAAATTGTTTGCTCACTTGCTTATTTATATATATATATATATAATTTCAATTGACTTTTGTGTGTTTGCCGCTAGTCGAATTTCATGGATAGTAATATTTCCTATTTGAATCTTATGCGACTGCTGACATAATTTAGGGTTTCTAAATTCTAAATTTGGAATCGTTTCAAAAAGGGAAGATCTTGAAAATCAAGATATGTCTTTTATTTAAATCATTGTAATTTAAATTGTTGTCAATTTCTTAGGATATACCAAATATGCCGGTCAATTTTGGTAGTTTTAATTTAATTATGCATGTGATGTATGTTTTTAAATTAATTGATTGGCATAAAGTATGTCATTTAGATTAAAATCCCACCATAGGTTAAGCATGATCATCCATCTTAATTAATTTTTAATATAATTGTTATATTTAAAATTTTGATTAGGTTGTTTCCTAATAGAATTAAGATTAATTTTTTAATATAATTGTTATATTGGAAAAATTGATTATGATGTTTCATAATAGAATTGAGATATTTTTCTAATAAGTTTATATTTTCCATATCTTTGATTATAATTGTTATATTTGGAAAATTAAATTATGATATTTCCTTTCATAATTGGAATTCATGTTTTTCTAATAGGATTAGGATATTTCCTAATGAGATTAGGGTTTTCTTAAAATAAGGATATTGTGATTCATGTTTTAAATAGTTTAAAATTTTAATTTAATTAATCTTTATTTGTTTTCTAATAAGATGAGATCTTTTAATTTCCTAATAATATGAGATCTTTTAATTTCCTAATAAGATTAGGTCTTCCATAAATAAAGATAATTTAATTCAAAGATAAAATAGTTTAAGTTTTGAATTTAATTTTTTTTCTTCTAATAGGATTAGAATAAAATATCAATGATTATCTTTAATTTGTTTTAAAGGGTTTAAAATGATAGATTTTTAAGACTATCCAAGTGAATTATTTTTTAATAGGATTAAAAATATTTATTTATAAATTCACAATTCATTAATCTAATAATTAATAGTTAATTAAAGATTAATGAATTTGAAATAAAAATTGACTATAAGGAAACTCTGTCTATGGAAGGTTTTGTCTAGACTTTAAGCTGACCGAAAGGGAACACCTCTAACTGGGAACCGACCTGGGAGTTGAATTAGTCAAGTTTTATTTAATTTCACTAAGCATGCTCATAATGTGGTCAATTCTTTTTAAATACTTTAAAAACTTAGTAATTCACATTAAAATCAATCTAACAACATAAGGGTTATGAAAGGTAGATTGAGGAACTTGGATAAATGAGATTAGCCTAATTTGTCTAAGTAAGAGAAAACTCTATTTCAAAATAATAAGTGGGAGAAGGAAATGTGTCAACATATCCTATGGTCTCCATCATTGGTTCACATCATAAGATTCATGCGGGGCATCGTGGCGGCTTTTGGACCGTCCCCCTACGGAAGGTGTTTGCATTAGTCAATATTAGGGTGAACTCCTGAGAATGATAGGATTGTAGTTTTGTTTCCAATACTTGACCTACCCTACAACGGCACTTGTTGGGATAAAACTACGGGATCTAAAATTATGGGTCACACTTACAAAGGGCTCATTAAAGTTGTTAATGATGTCCTTGACCAAACTAATGGTAACTAAATATTATAGGAATAAGAGTTATTCTGGTATAATACTTGGTTGAGATTGTCTTAGTGTAGTAAAGGAATACTTGACTTACCCTACGGTGACACTTGTTCTAACTCACTAAAGTATCATAGCATTAGAAATGATTTACATGGTTCATTGTTCAAATTGTTTGATTTCTATGCTAAAATTGAATGGATAATTGTTTGCATGATGTTAAATTGTATATGTATTTCAACATTATGTCAGTTTTTCTCATAATTTTTAATTTTATTACTGATAAGTCAAAATTGAGAAATTTTATTACTTGGGAAAATAACGTTAACACTATAATGGCAGTGTAAAATTTTTAATTTGTCTTTATTGAGAAATGTTCTTAAAACCTGTTGCTAATGTTATTCAAATTGTTCGTGAAACACATGATTAATGAATCAAAAGTAAACGAGATAGCTTTTACGTATCTCCTAGTTGAAATATTAGATGTCAAGCTTATAAGATAAAGATAATGACAACAACATATGAGATGTTGAAGTCAACAGAAGCTAAATTTAGAAATTGTCTAAATGATCTCGAATTTAAGTATTACAAAATTTCAAGAAAACAAACCAAATGGCTGAAACTATATAAAAGGAAATAGTTCCTAAATTAGTAAGGATAGTCATAATGAGAGGAATTTTTGAAATACCTCTATGGGAAGAATAAAATAGATGAAAGTAAATTTGATTTACTAGAATTTTGGTGGAGAATAAATAACGTCACCTAGATAGTTGATACAAGATCCACTATCAAGATTTATTCTTTATTACATTTAATATGTAATTTTTGGAAAATACTTAACATGTAGAATACTTTCTACAAATTGGCACCAGGAAACCCATCTTAGTTAGTGTAGTGGGAGACATTAAGATGTCATTAAAAGATAATTGTTACTTAATGTTGTATGTGGTGTTTTATTACCATAAGAAAAATTCAATTTCTAAAACTTTATTGCTAAAAAGTTCAAATAGTATGAACTATTTTGAAGTATAAAAGTTTATATTTTCAAATTTGTTGGAAAATACATTCAGCTGAAGATAAGAACAATTTGTATATATTAAAAATGTTGACATATACTATACTACAAAATACTGAGATATTCAGGATTATATAATCCAGAATAGAAAGACATTGTTTTTTCCTAAAAGATGATACTTGCCTTTGGCTGTTAAAGTTGATTAACATCAACTTGAATAGAATGAAAAGGCTAGTAAGATGTAATTCTCTAAAAAGTTAGTTAATTACTTTACATGTCTGTAGATCTTGCCTTTCATGCAAGATAATCATTGGGTCTTTATTAGATAGGACTAGAACGCCAAAGAATACTTTGGGCTTACACATTCTGACCCAAGTGGTCTGGTGAATGTAAAGGCCTAATAAAGTCATGAATATTTCGTCACTCTAGTTGATGATCATTCAAGGTACAAGTATCTTTACCTAATACAACATAATTCTAAATTTTTGAAAAGTTCATGAAAATTAAGACTAAGGTTAAAAAATGATTAGGTAATTAAATCTATCAAGACATTATGATCAGATCATAATAGACAGTACAAGAACTTTACGTACTAAAACTAATTGATAGAAAATGGGTTTTTATCCCAATTATCTTAATACCAAATACAATTTTGTGAAATTGTGCTGCAAGAGGAGAAACAAGACCTTATTAGATATGCTCACATCAGTAACGAGTTACACACCATTACCAAATTCCAGTTATGAAATGCAATAGAGATTTCATAGTGAACATGATTCCTTCTAAAAGTGTTTACAAGACAATTTTAAGATTATAGAAGAGTAGTAAAGCTGGTTTACAACACTTCACCATTTGGGAATGTTAAGCTCATATGCTGAAACAAGCCTAAAAAGCTTGTATATGTTCAAAGATAAGCCTAAGTGTAGGTCACCCCTAAGGAGTATAAAATGGTCTTATATGTAGTCCTAAAACGAATAAGGTATTTATATGATAAATATCATTTTTATAAGAAATGTTAAATAAAAGACTACAAACGTTTAATAAGGTGAGATAGTGTTAATAAATTGGTTCCAAGTGAAGTCACTAAATAGTTAACAAAAGTTGTTAACGATTTAATTTTATTTGAAAGTCAAATGGATCCTAGTCATGAATTGGATAAGCCTCATCGTAGTGGGAGAGTTATGAGATGACTCAACCTTTACCATGACTAAATTGAATCCCAAATTGTCATGTTAGATGACAAAGTTGAAGGCTTATTACCTGCAAAGTGAGACTAATGGCAAAGGGTTAAACCTAATGGGAGAAAGTAGACTACAAGTAAACTCTCACTCGTTGCCATACTGAAGTCTGTAAGCATTATTTAATTCATTGTTGCATATGGGATATGAAAATGAATGTTTAGAATTCTTTTATGAAAAGAAATATTAGATAATGCATATACACAAATCAATCAGATATATTTATTTTCAAAGATCAAAAGAATAAAGGTTTGCAAAATAATAAAGGTTCATTTATGAAATGAATTTTACCATTAGATCTTTGAATATAAGGTTTGATAAAAGTATCAAAATCTATGACTTTGGATATATATTAATGAAGCTTGTATAGACAAGAAAATCATTAATTGCTTAGGCCCCGTTTGATAACCATTTGGTTTTTTATTTTTGGTTTTTAAAAATTAAGCCTATAAATACTACTACCACCTATGGTTTTACTTGTTTTGTCATATACTTTTTGCTTATGTTTTCAAAAACCAAGCCATGTTTTGAAAACTAAAAAAAGTAGTTTTCAAAAATTTGTTTTTGTTTTTAGAATTTAGCTAAGAATTCAAATACTTCCTTAAGGGAGATGAAAACTATTGTAGAGAAATTGGGAGAAAACAAGCTTAATTTTCAAAAACTAAAAACCAAAAACCAAATGGTTATCAAACGGGGCCTTAGTGAATTTTTCTCATATTTTATATTGATGATATTTTATCCATTATGAATGATGTAAAATGTCTAACATAAAAAGTTGATTAAGTAACCAATTCCAAATGAGTGATTTGGAATGATTTGATATATTTTACATGTCCAAAATGGAGATTTTAAGAACAAACTGTTAACTTTATCTCAAACATCTTATATTGACAAAATTGTTGTCAAATATTTGATATTTAAGCCTAAGGAAGTGTATCCTAAGACACCTCAAATGTTGAGAGTATATGATATGCATAAATGAGACTGAACATTTAATATACAATTGGTTAACATATATCAGTTAGACGAATGGTATGACCATTGAGTAGAAAATTAAAAATTTTCTCAAATTATCCATGGATGATGAGAAATTTTTGTGTATGAAGTTAAAGATTTGGTCTTTACAAGATACACTGGTTCTTACAAAGATTTAGGAAATCTATGTAAAGATCAATTTTACCCTAGGTGGTGGAGTATGGTATACAAGTTAAATTGTTTTGCTTGTGAAGCAACAAAAAGACTTGTCTGACTCAAATAGTTCCTTGAAGATCTGAAAGGTGTTTCATATATGATTTAGTCTATCCTCTTTATTATGATAATAGTGGTGCACATACTAACATTAAGAAAATTAAAAAATACCAATGTATAGGAAATCATATTGAGAGAGAGAAAGCATCATGGTAGTGACCAAGGTGGCTTTTAACGATAGTCCTTTGGATCTATATAAAGAGACTCTTCAGGCTAAAGCGTTTGAGGGTCACATAGAATGTCTAGGATTACAAGACATGTCTCATCTTTGCTAGGGTATGTGGGAGAACATGTTGGGTATAGAGTTTGCCCTAAGATACATGTCTCGCCAACTTTAGTGCAAGTGGGAGATTGTTAGGATTTATGCCCTAAAGCCTTGTAATTAATAATTTATTTAATAATTAATAATAATTTTGATTATTTTATTTGCAATATAATATTATCCATTATATGAAAAATCCAAGGTTATTAGTGTAATCTTGAACAATATGTGGTTGACATACAAGAGGATCATGTTCAAGAAATAACCTAAAGGGTCATAGTATATGGATATGGTTGAGTGCCTTATCCTAGCAACACTATTGATACCACCCACTTTGTAATAGTTACAAATGATTTGATCCAAATCGTTCATGTGGAGACATGCGAGTGGGGGTATCTTATACAATGAGTTTGTATAAGACTGGACCACGAAATATTTGATCTCTTTTGATAAATCCGTTAATTGAAAAGATTAACATTTCATCAGGGTGATCATATGCGACTGAATCTTAATCCTGAGTGAGTTACAAACTCCTACATGTGAGGGCTTGTCCTTTGATTTGCATGGGTGAGAGTGGCTTTTGTAGCCGATTCAATATGCCTACCATTTTGGAGACTTGACCAAATAGGGAGCTGGGAACATAATCTCACAAGATGGAATTCACTCCTTTCCATGTAGGGTAGGTAGATGAGTAGTTCCCTTAAGTGTTGATTTCTAGACTTGAACAATAGGGCCCCACCCTCTCACTGACCTGAGAGGGACTTAGTTTATAATTAGATTATAAACAGATCGTTCATTAGAGGATAAGTGGTACTTAAGGTGCGAGATGTAATTATAGGGGTAAAACGAACTTTTAATTTAGCTGTAATTACGAACAACTCGTGAAGGATCGACTTGCATGTAATGATTATATCTATGGACACAACTTGTCCTACAGTGCATAATAGTGCAACTCTAGGTCCATAGTGGAGTGACCTATAGTTAATGAATGAAAATTAATTACTTAAAAGTTTAATTAATTGATTTTATATCATTGGGGCTTATAATTTGTAGGTCCATAAGGTCCCATTACTAGCTCATAGTAACACTAAAAGATCAATTTAGTTGAAAGAAAAATTTGAAATGTTCAAATTAATATTTAATATATTAGATATATAAGAGGAAGATATATTTATTGTATATGATACTTTAAATATTAAAATAATTAATGCATATTAGATACATTAAATAAAAGATATTTATAGATTTTTAATAAGATTGAAATAAATAAATATCGTAGTAGATTTGAATGAGATTCAAATAAATACAAGATATATTTTAATATATTAGATATTAAAATATAATATTTTAAATATGGAAAAGATTTTCCCTTGGTCTCTATAAATAGGACCATTGGGTTGAGCCATTAGACAAGACACCTATCTCCTCAATAGAGAAATAGAGAATTCTCTCTAGACTTCTTCCTCTCCAATCCCTTGTGGGTTTTCTTTCAAGAGGCTCCCACAAGCCTTGGTCCTGTGTTCGAGTCATAGCAAGTAAGAATTTATGTAGGAAATAAAGATCCGCTAGAAATATCTTCATATTTACTCCAAGTAAGTTTGCTTAATCTTAATTTTTAGTTTAATTTTAAATAAAATCAAAGACGATCCAATGCTTCTGCTGCAGAGTGAAACATTCATTCCTTGAAGGCATATTGACAATAGAGATGGTAGTCTAGTATTTGTTGTTGTACGCGATGACATCTTCAAAAGAATGGAGAGTCATGGTGTCCTCGTTTGCATTCTTGAACACCTCAGACTTATACGTCCAAATAATTTTATCGTTTCTCTCAGCCACGATAACAAGAGGATATATTGTTCCTCCATTAGATGTGCATTTCAGACCATTCACCACATGTTTGTACGTCAGATTTTCTTACAATTGATCACTACAAACCTTCCAACATCTTGAACATGTGGATCGTTGATATCTTTAATAACTATTAGAATACCAAATTCTAGTTGAGAACCCATTCTAATGCGTTTGATAGATAATTTGAAGATACTTTGTAAGAGGGACTTGCTCTTGAATATCGGGGAGTTTGATATTTATAGTTGCGCTTGAACCATAGACATTGATGTCATAGAATCTAATGGGTGGAAGTTGGTATAACGCAATCGTATGTGTGGACCTACTCAATTAAAACGAGGGCTAATGAGGTGTTTATGACATAATAGATAACTTCGAATCCAATTCATTTATTTTGGATCAACGTTCTGTTACCTTAATCTAATAATAGCCTTTTCCACATCTAGCTAGGTTAGTGATGCAGAAGCATTCAAAAAATTGACTTTTCATTGATCTTAAATAGTCATAATTCCGTCGTTTGTTTTTTTAAGATCAAAATATCATATTTTTAAAAGCTTTTATGTTAGTAGATCAAATTATATATCGAGCAAATTATACTTTGGTCTATTCGGTCTAAACATGGTTTCTATTTCGTCCCTAAAGTTTCCAAACTAAAACTTTTTGCCTATGATGCTTAGACTCGGCAACTATTTGACGGCTTGAATTTTAAAATTGGCGGTTTTTATTCTTCAGGATTGAATTTTAGCCCTACTTGTCCTAAATATTCAAAAGCAACAATTTTTTTGTCCCTAAGCCTTGGATTTAATTTCAATACAAATATTCTTTGTTTCGATTTTCATGAGATCAAGAAATGTATATGTAGAGATTGAAATTTGAACCCAAAAAAAGGAACCTAGCGTCGTATCTACTAAGCCATGTGCTTTAATTTACACGTTTCAATATTTGTGGATGTTTTAAATTTGTTACTTTGTAGTGTAAGTTTTGATAGGAGAGAAATTGAGAGATTTATGTCGGTTGCAAAGGAATCCATGGTGTGGACTTTTAAAATATTGTTTAGGGTTGTTAAAAACATATTTAAGGTGTTATAAGATACGACTTCTATTTATCCTATAATTGTTATGATAACTCATACTAATGTCTAACTTTTTTTTGTTCAAAGTTTTTTTTTCCTTTTCGATTGTAATATTTAAATGTTGTAAAAATAATTTTTTGGTGCTCTCTTATGAAATTCCTGTTTATCTTTTATCATTTTAAATATCCATGTTCAACAATTGATTCCCATGTCACAAATATCTCATATTAAGTTTCATCTTAACTTTTTTTTCCTGACTCTATTTTTCAAATTTTTTACCATTGTTAGATCGCATTTTTCTCCATGGAATAAAAAAAAGTATTTTAATTGTAGGGATTTTCGCTAATATTTGAAGATATGTTTAATAAGAAATCACTCTTTAATATTTTTCAAGAAATAAGAACGTAATAACCTATTATTTCTTTAAAATATTTTCTAAATTATTAATATTTGTTTAATAGTTTTACCCTTTGAGTAAAAGTGTCATGGGTACTGGCTCCTATAGTAGATGTGTGAAAGCTAGTGTCCATCAAAATACAGAAAAAATGTCATGTTTGGGTGAGTTTTACCTCGTTTTCAGGCACCCTAGTGGCACATTATTCTTTATTGTAGGGAGGCTTGACAATCATAACTTAGGGCCAGAGTTGGGGAAAAATGAGTTGAGGGTCGTAAAAAAACTTTCTTGCGCTCATAAAGACAAAAATAGGAGAGGCTTCACACACACGGGCAATGAATAAAAGGATTAAATTAAAATTGCTTGACGAATTGTTGTTATTCTATACTTCCTTCTATGGTGAATAATTTGTTGTTTGAAATACTAAGGCTCGAGTCACTAAAATGCATTGTTTGATTCTTCGGTAGATTTTTTTATATTTCGCTCGATGACTTACAAAACTTTAGTTTGGGGATATTTTATACCATACAAAATGTGTCATCCTTAGGCTTTGTTTTAAGCAAATTTTGTGACTTAAACGTCGGTTGTCATGTTTGTACATGGTTCTATCGTTGATTTCGAGCATTTGGACCAAAACTGGAGTTGCTAGAAGAATTGTAGTGAAAGGGAGCCAGTTGAACATAAATTTCTAAAGCCAAGTGAAAAATGGATAGAAACTAAGAAAAATGTTCAAGAGTAGAGCATTGAAATTCTTCAAGAGTGTGAAGTCGCTCATATCTGCTTCATTTCAGGTCATCTTCCCGCACGCATAGCGTCAAGACTCTACGGTTGATGTATGTCGCTGTGACGTTTTGCCTTTCATGGACAACAAAAAAAAATTGCACGCGTGTGCTTGGTCATTTTCATTTGAAGCGGCTCGACACTACATATAGCATCTCGACGCTCGCCTTTCTCTTTTGATTTGTACGCGGTTGTAAGGGCAGCGCCTCGACGCATCAGTATGATCCATATAAAATCATCTTTTTGCATACGTTGTGAGGGAGTAAACTTTGAAGAGTTCAACCCTTATTCGATTCCTACGATATCTTGAGAGTTGTAAAAGATTATTTGAGCAAGGGGAAAAAAAATTCAAGTTCGAGTTCGTGGATATCGTCACTGGGACTAGAGATCGACGCGCCACGATAGATTTTTTTCTTTTTCCATTCATCTCGTCGCTTTCATTATGGAGTTGTTTAAGAGTTTAGATTTTGTATTGGTGAACATGAGTCGCTAAGTTTTTGTATCTTAGGGATTGATGTAGCCATGAGACCTTATGTTTCGATAAATTAAATTCCTTGATTGACTGTCTTAATTCCAAGCATGTTTTTATTTGCTTAATGCTTTTAATCTCCTGATCACTAATCAATTATTTTATTGGTTTAGATTCACACTTGAAAGGGGGCGGTGTAGACTATAACCTAATTGATTGACTAAGGGTAGTTATGACTTGGCAATGATCAGGGCTCCTTTAGATGATGTTAGAAGCAGGGTCTAAAACCCAATCATGTTATCGAACACTAAACAGAGTTGTCGATTTTATAATATTGCACGAGAATTACATGCCCTAGTAAGAGTCCTATATTATATAAGACTTCCTATCTTATAGAATATTGCATGGCCAATCTTGAGTATTTAATTGGTTCAGTCGTTGGTCTAATATGTTAAATCAATTTTTTAGGATATTTTATCTATTGATTTGTCTAAATCTTTACTTTTAATCATTGCTTTATTTTAGTTTTGATTCCGTCATTCCATTTCATTTTCTAAAGAAACTTGGGTTATACTATTTACGATACTGAAGTGAACTAGAAAATCAACCATACGGACGATACTCTGACACTCATTCACTATATGAAAACCTGACCCGTACACTTGTGGTGAGGCAAACTTTCACGCAACAAAGGCTTTGGTAGATTAGATACGAAAGAATTGTTCTAAGTAACTTTACAAATAATCTTTATGTTCGCATCGGTGATAATAACTATGACGAAGAGAGAAACCTAATTACTTGTAACTTATGTGTTCATTGAGTCGAACATAAACAGGGAGGGGAAAGAAGCATTGTGGATTGACACGAGACTATAAATACATAAGTAGTAGTATTTTATTGTGGTCGTGTCATGATTCATTGATAAAAGACAAGTAGAGTTGGTAGTTTAGTATTTGTTGTTGTACGCGAGGACATCTTCAAAAAATTTGAGAGTCATGCTGATTGCATTCTCGAACACCTCAGCCTTATACGTCCAAATTTTTTTATCGTTTCTCTCAGCCACGATAACAAGAGGATATATTGTTCCTCCATTAGAGGTGCATTTCAGACTATTCACCACATGTTTGTCGTCAGATTTTTCTTACAATTGATCACTGGAAACCTGCCAACATCTTGAACATGTGGATCGTTGATATCTTTAATGACTATTAGAATACCCAATTCTAGTTGAGAACCCATTCTAATGCCTTTGATAGATAATTTGAAGATACTTTGTAAGAGGGACTTGCTCTTGAATATCGAGGAGTTTGATATTTATAGTTGCGCTTGAACCATAGACATTGATGTCGTAGAATCTAACGGGTGGAAGTTGGTATAATGCAATCGTATGTGTGGACCTACTCAATTAAAACGAGGGCTAATGAGGTGTTTATGACATAATAGATTAATTCGAATCCAATTCATTTATTTTGGATCAACGTTCCGTTACCTTAATCTAATAATAGATTTTTCCACATCTAGCTAGGTTAGTGATGCAGAAGCATACAAAAAATTGAATTTTCATTGATCTTAAATCGTCATAATTCCATCGTTTGTTTTTTTAAGATCAAAATATCAAAAATTTCAAAACTTTTATGTTTGTAGATCAAATTATATATCGAGCAAACTACATCTTGGTCTATTGGGTCTAAACATGGTTTCTAATTGGTCCCTAAAGTTTCCAAACTAAGACTTTTTGCCTATGAGGCTTAGACTGGGCTATTATTTGACGGCTTGAATTTTAAAATTGGCGGTTTTTATTATCCAGGATTGAATTTTAGCCCTATTTGTTGTCCTAAATAATCAAAAGCAACAATTTTTTTGTCCCTAAGGCTTGGATTTAATTTCAATATATATATTGTTTGTTTGGATTTTCATGAGATCAAGAAATGTATATGTAGAGATTGAAATTTTAACCGAAAAGAAGGTACTCAGCGTCGTATCTACTAAGCTATGTGCTTTAATTTACACGTTTCAATAATTGTGGATGTTTTAAATTTGTTACTCTGTAGTGTAAGTTTTGATGGGAGAGAAATTGAGAGATTTATATCGGTAGCAAAGGAATCCATGGTGTGGACTTGTCAAATATTGTTTAGGGTTGTTAAAAACATATTTAAGGTGTTATAAGATACGACTTCTATTTATCCTATAATTGTTATGATAACTCAGACGAATGTCTAATGTTTTTTTGTTCAGAGTTTTTTTCCTTTTCCATTGTAATATTTAAATGTTTTAAAAAGAAATTATGGGTGCTCTCTTATGAAATTCTTGCTTATCTTTAATAATTTTCCACATCCATGCTTAGCAATTGATTCCCATGTCACAATTATCTTATATTCAGTCTGATCTTAACTTTTTTTTCCTGATTTTATTTTTCAAATTTTTTACCATAAAAATAAGTGTTTTAATTGTAGGGATTTTCACTAATATTTGAAGATATGTTTAATAAGAAATCACTCTTTAATATTTTTCAAGAAATAAGAACATATTAACCTATTTTTTATTTAAAACATTTTCTAAATTATTAATATTTGTTTAATAGTTTTACCCTTTGAGTAAAAGTGTCATGGGTACGGGCTCTTATAGTAGATGTGTGAAAGCTAGTGTCAATCAAAATACATAAAAAATGTCATGTTTGTGCAAGTTTTACCTCGTTTTAAGGCACCCTAGCGGCACGTTATTCTTTATTGTAGTGAGGTTTCACAATCAGAACTTAGGGCAGAGCAGGGGAAAAACCGAGTTGCGGTTCGTAAAAAAACTTTCTTGGGCTCATAAAGACTAAAATAGGAGACGGTTCACCACACACACGATGAATAAGAGGATTAAATTAAAATTTCTTGACGAATGGCTGTTATTCTATACTTCCTTCTATTGTGAATAATTTGTTGTTTGGAACACTAAGGCTCGAGTCACTATAATGCATTGTTGGATTCTACAGGAGATTTTGTAATATTTTGCTCGATGACTTGCAAAACATCAGCTTGGGGATTTTTTATACCAAACAAAATGTGTCATCTTTAGGCTTTGTTTTAAGCAAATTTTACGACTTAAATGTAGGCTTTCACGTCTGTATGTGGTTCTATCATTGATTTCTAGCATTTGAAGCAAAACTAAAGTTGCTAGAATAATTGTACTGAAAGGGAGCCAGTTGACCAGAAATTTCTAAAGCCAAGTGAAGAATGGATAGAAACCAAGAAAAATGTTCAAGAGCAGAGCGTTGAATTGCTTCAAGAGTGTGAAGATGCTCATATATGCTTCATTTGAGGTCATCTTCCCGCACGCATAGCGTCAAGACTCTACGGTTGATGTCTGCCGCAGAGACGTTTTGCCTTTTGTGGACAAAAAAAAAATTGCACGCTTGTCCTTGGTCATCTTCGTTCGAAGGGGCTCTACACTGCTTATCGAATCTCGATGCTCGCCTTCCTATTTTGATTTGTACGCGGTTGAAAGAGCAACGCCTCGACGCTGCAGTATGATCCATATAAAATCATCTTTTTGCATACGTTTTGAGGGAGTAAACTTTGAAGAGTTCAACCCTTATTCCATTCCTACGATATTTTGGGAGTTGTAAAAGACTATTTGAGCAAGGGGAAAAAAAATTCAAGTTCGAGTTCGTGGATATCTTCATCGGGACTGGATGTCGAGGCACCACGATAGATTTTTTTCTTTTTCCATTCATCTCGTCGCTTTCATTATGGAGTAGTTTAAGAGTTTAGATTTTGTATCACTGAACATGAGTCGCTAAGTTCTTGTATCTTAGGGATTGGTGTAGCCACGAGACCTTATGTTTAGATAAATTAAACTCCTTGATTAACTGTCTTAATTCCAATCATGTTTTCATGTGCTTAATGCTTTTAATCTCCTGGTCACTGATCAATTGTTTTATTGGTTTAGATTCACACTTGAAAGGGGGCGGTGTAGACTAGAACCTAATTGCTTGACTCATGGGTAGTTATGACTTGGCAATGATCAGAGCTCCTTTAGACGATGTTAGAAGCAGGGTCTAAAACCCAAGCATGTTATCGAACACTAAACAGAGATGTCGGTTTTATAATATTGCACGAGAAGTACATGCCCTAGTAAGAGTCCTATATGATATAAGACTTCCTGACTTATAGAATATTTGCATGGTCAATCTTGAGTATTTAATTGGTTCAGTCGTTGGTCTAATATGTTAAATCAATTCTTTAGGATATTTTATCTATTGATTTGTCTAAATCTTTACTTTTAGTCATTGCTTTATTTTAGTTTTGATTCCGTCATTCCATTTCATTTTCTAAAGAAAATTGGGTTAGACTACTTACGGTACTGGAGTGAACTAGAAAATCAACCCTACGGACGGTACTCTGACACTCATTCACTGTATGAAAACTTGACCCGTACACTTGCGTTGAGGCAAACTTTTGGGCAACAAAGGTATTGGTAGATTAGATACTAAAGAATTGTTCTAAGCACTTTACAAATATTCTTCATGTTCAGATCGGTGATAATAACTATGACGAAGAGAGAAACCTAATTACTTGTAACTTATGTGTTCATTTAGTCGAACATAAACAGGGAGAGGAAAGAAGCATTGTGGATTGACACGAGACTATAAATAGATAAGTAGTAGTATTTTATTGTGGTCGTGTCATGATTCATTGATAAAAGACAATACTACAACATAGGCATATTGTCAAGTAGAGTTGGTAGTTTAGTATTTGTTGTTGTACGCGAAGACATCTTCAAAAGATTTGAGAGTCATGCTGATTGCATTCTCGAACACCTTAGCCTTATACGTCCAAATAATTTTATCTTCTCTCTCAGCCACGATAACAAGAGAATATAGTGTTCCTCGTTCATTGGTGCATTTGAGACCATTCACCACATGCTTGAACGTCAACTTTTTGTCACACTCGATCACTGCAAACCATCTAACATTTTGAACATGAGGATCTTCGATATCCTTAATGACTTCTAGAACACAAAATTCTAGTTGAGAACTCATTCTAATGCGTTTGATAGATAATTTGAAGATACTTTGTAAGAGGGACTTAGCACTGAATATCGAGGAGTTTGATATTTATAGTTGTGCTTGAACCATAGACATTGATGTCGTAGAATCTATTGGGTGGAAGTTGGTACAACGCAATCGTATCTGTGGACTTACTCAATTAAAACGAGGGCTAATGAGGTGTTTATGACAAAATTGATAACTTTGAATCCAATTCATTTTTTTTTGGATCAACGTTCTGTTACCTTATTCTAATAATTGCTTTTTCCACATCTAGATAGGTTAATGATGTTGAAGCATACAACAAATTGAGTTTTCATCTATCTTAAATCGTCATAATTCCGTCATTTGTTTTTTTAAGATCAAAATATCATATTTTTCAAAACTTTTATGACAGTAGATCAAATTATATATCGAGCAAACTATACCTTGGTCTATTGGGTCTAAACATGGTTTCTATGTGGTCCCTAAAGTTTCCAAACCAAGACATTTTTCCTATGAGGCTTAGACTCGGGTACTATTTGACGGCTTGAATTCTAAAATTGGCGGTTTTTATTATCCAGAATTGAATTTTAGTCCTATTTGTTGTCCTAAATATTCAAAAGCAACAATTTTTTTGTCCCTAAGGCTTGGATTTAATTTCAATATATATATATTCTTTGTTTTGATTTTCATGAGATCAAGAAATGTATATGTAGAGATTGAAATTTGAACCCAAAAGAAGGTACCTAGCATCGTATCTACTAAGCTTTGTGCTTTAATTTACACGTTTCAATAATTGTGGATGTTTTAAATTTGTTACTTTGTAGTGTAAGTTTTGATGGGAGAGAAATTGAGAGATTTATATTGGTAGCAATGGAATCCATGGTGTGGACTTTTAAAATATTATTTAGGGTTGTTAAAAACATATTTAAGGTGTTATAAGATACGACTTCTATTTATCCTATAATCGTTATGATAACTCATACTAATGTCTAACTTTTTTTTGTTCAGAGTTTTTTTCCTTTTCGATTGTAATATTTAAATGTTGTAAAAAGAAATTTTTGGTGCTCACTTATGAAATTCCTGCTTATCTTTTATCATTTTAAATATCCATGTTCAACAATTGATTCCATGTCAAAAATATCTTATATTAAGTTTCATCTTAACTTTTTTTTTCTTGACTCTATTTTTCAAATTTTTTACCATTGTTAGACCGCACTTTTCTCCATGGAATAAAAATAAGTATTTTAATTATAGGGATTTTCGGTAATATTTGAAGATGCGTTTAATAAGAAATCACTCTTTAATATTTTTCAAGAAATAAGAACGTAATAACCAATTTTTTATTTAAAATATTTTCTAAATTCTTAGTATTTGTTTAATAGTTTTACCCTTGAGTAAAAGTGCCATGGGTACGGTCTCCTATAATAGATGTTTGAAAGCTAGTGTCCATAAAAATACAGAAAAAATGTCATGTTTGGGCAAGTTTTACCTCGTTTTCAGGCACCCTAGTGGCACGTTATTCTTGATTGTAGTGAGGCTTCACAATCAGAACTTAGGGCAGAGCAAGGGAAAAACAAGTTGAGGGTCTTAAAAAAACTTTCCTGGCTCATAAAGACTAAAATAGGAGAGGCTTCACACACACGCGCAATGAATAAGATGTTTAAATTAAAATTGCTTGATGAATGGTTGCTATTCTATACTTCTTTCTATTGTGAATAATTTGTTGTTTGGAACACTAAGGATCTAGTCACTAGAATGCATTGTTGGATTCTTCGGGAGATTTTGTTATATTTCGCTCGATGACTTTCAAAACTTCAGTTTTGGGATATTTTATACCAAACAAAATGTGTCATCTTTAGGCTTTGTTTTAAGCAAATTTTACGACTTTAATGTAGGCTTTCACGTTTGTATGTGGTTCTATCGTTGACTTCTACCATTTGTAGCAAAACTAGAGTTGCTAGAATAATTGTACTGAAAGGGAGCCATTTGAACATAAATTTCTAAAGCCAAGTGAAGAATGGATAGAAACCAAGAAAAATATTCAAAAGCAGAGCGTTGAATTGCTTCAAGAGTGTGAAGAGGCTCATATATGCTTCATTTCAGGTCATCTTTCCTGACGCCTAACGTCAAGACTCTACGGTTGATGTCTGCCGTTGCGACATTTTCCCTTTCGTGGACAAAAAAAAAATTGCAAGCTTGTGCTTAGTCATCTTCGTTCCAAGAAGCTATACACTACTTACAGAATCTCGACCCTCGCCTTCCTGTTTGGATTTGTACGTGGTTGTAAGGGCAGCGCCTCGACGCTGCAGAATGATCCATATAAAATCATCTTTTTGCATACGTTTTCAGGGAGTAAACTTTGAAGAGTTCAACCTATATTCCATTCCTACGATATTTTGGGAGTTGTAAAAGACTATTTGAGCAAGGGGAAAAAAAATTCAAGTTCGAGTTCGTGGATATCTTCATCAGGAATGGATGTCGATGCGCCACGATAGATTTTTTTCTTTTTCCATTCATCTCGTCTCTTTCATTATGGAGTTGTTTAAGAGTTTAGATTTTGTATCATTGAACATGAGTCGCTAAGTTCCTGTATCTTAGGGATTGATGTAGCCACGAGACCTTATGTTTAGATCAATTAAATTCCTTGATTGACTGTCTTAATTCCAATCATGTTTTCATGTGCTTAATGCTTTTAATCTCCTGGTCACTGATCAATTGTTTTATGGGTTTAGATTCACACTTGAAAGGGGGCTGTGTAGACTAGAACCTAATTGCTTGACTAATGGGTTGTTATGACTTGGCAATGATCGGGGATCCTTTAGACGATGTTAGAAGCAGGGTCTAAAATCCAAGCACGTTATCGAACACTAAACAGAGACGTCGGTTTTATAATATTGCACGAGAATTACATGCCATAGTAAGAGTCCTATATGATATAAGACTTCCTGACTTATAGAATATTTGCATGGTCAATCTTGAGTATTTAATTGGTTCAGTCGTTGGTCTAATATGTTAAATCAATTCTTTAGGATATTTTATCTATTGATTTGTCTAGATCTTTACTTTTAGTCATTGCTTTATTTTAGTTTTGATTCCGTCATTCCATTTCATTTTCTAAAGAAAATTGGGTTAGACTATTTACGGTACTGGAGTGAACTAGAAAATCAACCCTACGGACGGTACTCTGACACTCATTCACTGTATGAAAACTTGACCCGTACACTTGCGTTGAGGCAAACTTTTGCGCAACAAAGGGTTTGGTAGATTAGATACTAAAGAATTGTTCTAAGCACCTTACAAATAATCTTCATGTTCAGATCGGTGATAATAACTATGACGAAGAGAGAAACCTAATTACTTGTAACTTATGTGTTCATTTAGTCGAACAGAAACAAGGAGAGGAAAGAAGCATTGTGGATTGACACGAGACTATAAATAGATAAGTAGTAGTATTTTATTGTGGTCGTGTCATGATTCATTGATAAAAGACAATACTACAACATAGGCATATTGTCAAGTAGAGTTGGTAGTTTAGTATTTGTTGTTGTACGCGAGGACATCTTCAAAAGATTTGAGAGTCATGCTGATTGCATTCTCGAACACCTCAGCCTTATACGTCCAAATAATTTTATCTTCTCACTCAGCCACGATAACAAGAGAATTTAGTGTTCCTCCTTCATTGGTGCATTTGAGACCATTCACCACATGCTTGAACGTCAACTTTTTGTGACACTCGATCACTGCAAACCTTCCAACATCTTGAACATGAGGATCTTCGATATCCTTAATGACTTCTAGAACACAAAATTCTAGTTGAGAACTCATTCCAATGCGTTTGATAGATAATTTGAAGATACTTTGTAAGAGGGACTTAGCCTTGAATATCGAGGAGTTTGATATTTATAGTTGTGCTTGAACCATAGACATTGATGTGGTAGAATCTATTGGGTGGAAGTTGGTACAACGCAATCGTGTCTGTGGACCTACTCAATTAAAACGAGGGCTAATGAGGTGTTTATGACAAAATTGATAACTTCGAATCCAATTCATTTTTTTTTTGATCAACGTTATGTTACCTTATTCTAATAATTACTTTTTCCACATCTAGATAGGTTAGTGATGTTGAAGCATACAACAAATTGACTTGTCATCTATCTTAAATCGTCATAATTCCGTCATTTGTTTTTTTAAGATCAAAATTTCATATTTTTCAAAACTTTTATGACAGTAGATCAAATTATATATCGAGCAAACTACACCTTAGTCTATTGGGTCTAAACATGATTTCTATCTGGTCCCTAAAGTTTCCAAACTAAGACATTTTTCCTATGAGGCTTAGACTCGGGTACTATTTGACGGCTTGAATTCTAAAATTGGCGGTTTTTATTATCCAGAATTGAATTTTAGCCCTATTTGTTGTCTTCAATATTCAAAAGCAACAATTTTTTTGTCCCTAAGGCTTGGATTTAATTTCAATATATATATATTCTTTGTTTTGATTTCATGAGATCAAGAAATGTATATGTAGAGATTGAAATTTGAACCACAAAGAAGGTACCTAGCATCGTATCTACTAAGCTTTGTGGTTTAATTTACACGTTTCAATAATTGTGGATGTTTTAAATTTGTTACTTTGTAGTGTAAGTTTTGACGGGAGAGAAATTGAGAGATTTATATTGGTAGCAATGGAATCCATGGTGTGGACTTTTAAAATATTATTTAGGGTTGTTAAAAACATATTTAAGGTGTTATAAGATACGACTTCTATTTATCTTATAATCGTTATGATAACTCATACTAATGTCTAACTTTTTTTTGTTCAGAGTTTTTTTCCTTTTCGATTGTAATATTTAAATGTTGTAAAAAGAAAGTTTTGGTGCTCTCTTACGAAATTCCTGCTTATCTTTTATCATTTAAATATCCATGTTCAACAATTGATTCCATGTCAAAAATATCTTATATTAAGTTTCATCTTAACTTTTTTTTTCTTGACTCTATTTTTCAAATTTTTTACCATTGTTAGACCGCACTTTTCTCCATGGAATAAAAATAAGTATTTTAATTATAGGGATTTTCGGTAATATTTGAAGATGCGTTTAATAAGAAATCACTCTTTAATATTTTTCAAGAAATAAGAACGTAATAACCTGTTTTTTATTTAAAATATTTTCTAAATTCTTAATATTTGTTTAATAGTTTTACCCTTGAGTAAAAGTGCCATGGGTACGGGCTCCTATAATAGATGTTTGAAAGCTAGTGTCCATAAAAATACAGAAAAAATGTCATGTTTGGGCAAGTTTTACCTCGTTTTCAGGCACCCTAGTGGCACGTTATTCTTGATTGTAGTGACGCTTCACAATCAGAACTTAGGGCAGAGCAAAGGAAAAACGAGTTGAGGGTCGTAAAAAAACTTTCTTGGCTCATAAAGACTAAAATAGGAGAGGCTTCACACACACGCGCAATGAATAAGATGTTTAAATTAAAATTGCTTGATGAATGGTTGTTATTCTATACTTCTTTCTATTGTGAATAATTTGTTGTTTGGAACACTAAGGATCTAGTCACTAGAATGCATTGTTGGATTCTTCGGGAGATTTTGTTATATTTCGCTCGATGACTTTCAAAACTTCAGTTTTGGGATATTTTATACCAAACAAAATGTGTCATCTTTAGGCTTTGTTTTAAGCAAATTTTACGACTTCAATGTAGGCTTTCAAGTTTGTATGTAGTTCTATCGTTGACTGCTAGCATTTGTAGCAAAACTAGAGTTGCTAGAATAATAGTACTGAAAGGGAGCAGTTGAACATAAATTTCTAAAGCCAAGTGAAGAATGGATAGAAACCAAGAAAAATATTCAAAAGCAGAGCGTTGAATTGCTTCAAGAGTGTGAAGAGGCTGATATATGCTTCATTTCAGGTCATCTTTCCGCACGCCTAGCGTAAAGACTCTACGGTTGATGTTTGCCGCTGCGAAGTTTTCCCTTTCGTGGACAAAAAAAAAATGCAAGCTTGTGCTTAGTCATCTTCGTTCCAAGCAGCTATACACTACTTATAGAATCTCGACCCTCGCCTTCCTATTTGGATTTGTACGTGGTTGTAAGGGCAGCGCCTCGACGCTGCAGAATGATCCATATAAAATCATCTTTTTGCATACGTTTTGAGGGAGTAAACTTTGAAGAGTTCAACCCTTATTCCATTCCTACGATATTTTGGGAGTTGTAAAAGACTATTTGAGCAAGGGGAAAAAAAATTCAAGTTCGAGTTCGTGGATATCTTCATCGGGAATGGATGTCGACGCGCCACGATAGATTTTTTTCTTTTTCCATTCATCTCGTCGCTTTCATTATGGAGTTGTTTAAGAGTTTAGATTTTGTATCATTGAACATGAGTCGCTAAGTTCTTGTATCTTAGGGATTGATGTAGCCACGAGACCTTATGCTTAGATAAATTAAATTCCTTGATTGACTGTCTTAATTCCAATCATGTTTTCATGTGCTTAATGCTTTTAATCTCCTGGTCACTGATCAATTGTTTTATGGGTTTAGATTCAAACTTGAAAGGGGGCGGTGTAGACTAGAACCTAATTGCTTGACTAATGGGTAGTTATGACTTGGCAATGATCGTGGCTCCTTTAGACGATGTTAGAAGCAGGGTCTAAAATCCAAGCATGTTATCGAACACTAAACATAGACGTCGGTTTTATAATATTGCACGAGAATTACATGTCCTAGTAAGAGTCCTATATGATATAAGACTTCCTCACTTATAGAATATTTGCATGGTCAATCTTGAGTATTTAATTGGTTCAGTCGTTGGTCTAATATGTTAAATCAATTCTTTAGGATATTTTATCTATTGATTTGTCTAAATCTTTACTTTTAGTCATTGCTTTATTTTAGTTTTGATTCCGTCATTCCATTTCATTTTCTAAAGAAAATTGGGTTAGACTATTTACGGGACTGGAGTGAACTAGAAAATCAACCCTACGGACGGTACTCTAACACTCATTCACTGTATGAAAACTTGACCCGTACACTTGCGTTGAGGCAAACTTTTGCGCAACAAAGGGTTTGGTAGATTAGATACTAAAGAATTGTTCTAAGCACCTTACAAATAATCTTCATGTCCAGATCGGTGATAATAACTATGACGAAGAGAGAAACCTAATTACTTGTAACTTATGTGTTCATTTAGTCGAACAGAAACAGGGAGAGGAAAGAAGCATTGTAGATTGACACGAGACTATAAATAGGTAAGTAGTAGTATTTTATTGTGGTCGTGTCATGAGTCATTGATAAAAGACAATACTACAACATAGGCATATTGTCAAGTAGAGTTGGTAGTTTAGTATTTGTTGTTGTACGCGAGGACATCTTCAAAAGATTTGAGAGTCATGCTAATTGCAGTCTCGAACACCTTAGCCTTATACGTCCAAATAATTTTATCTTCTCTCTCAGCCACTATAACAAGAGAATATAGTGTTCCGCATTCATTGGTGCATTTGAGACCATTCACCACATGCTTGAACGTCAACTTTTTGTGACACTCGATCACTGCAAACCATCCAACATCTTGAACATGAGGATCTTCGATATCCTTAATGACTTCTTGAACACAAAATTCTAGTTGAGAACTCATTCTAATGCGTTTGATAGATAATTTGAAGATACTTTGTAAGAGGGACTTAGCCTTGAATATCGAGGAGTTTGATATTTATAGTTGTGCTTGAACCATAGACATTGATGTGGTAGAATCTATTGGGTGGAAGTTGGTACAACGCAATCGTATCTGTGGACCTACTCAATTAAAACGAGGGCTAATGAAGTGTTTATGACAAAATTGACAACTTCGAATCCAATTCTTTTTTTTTTGGATCAACGTTCTGTTACCTTATTCGAATAAATGTTTTTCCACATCTAGATAGGTTAGTGATGTTGAAGCATACAACAAATTGACTTTTCATCTATCTTAAATCGTCATAATTCCGTCATTTGTTTTTTTAAGATCCAATTATCATATTTTTCAAAACTTTTATGACAGTAGATCAAATTATATATCGAGCAAACTACACCTTGGTCTATTGGGTCTAAACATGGTTTCTATCTGGTCTCTAAAGTTTCCAAACTAAGACATTTTTCCTATGAGGCTTTGACTCGGGTACTATTTGACGGCTTGAATTCTAAAATTGGTGGTTTTTATTATCCAGAATTGAATTTTAGCCCTATTTGTTGTCCTAAATATTCAAAAGCAACAATTTTTTTGTCCCTAAGACTTGGATTTAATTTCAATATATATATATTCTTTGTTTTGATTTTCATGAGATCAAGAAATGTATATGTAGAGATTGAAATTTGAACCCAAAAGAAGGTACCTAGCATCGTATCTACTAATCTTTGTGCTTTAATTTACACGTTTCAATAATTGTGGATGTTTTAAATTTGTTACTTTGTAGTGTAAGTTTTGATGGGAGAGAAATTGAGAGATTTATATTGGTAGCAATGGAATCCATGGTGTGGACTTTTAAAATATTATTTAGGGTTGTTAAAAACATATTTAAGGTGTTATAAGATACGACTTCTATTTATCCTATAATCGTTATGATAACTCATACTAATGTCTAACTTTTTTTTGTTCAGAGTTTTTTTCCTTTTCGATTGTAATATTTAAATGTTGTAAAAATAAATTTTTGGTGCTCTCTTACAAAATTCCTGCTTATCTTTTATCATTTTAAATATCCATGTTCAACAATTGATTCCATGTCACAAATATCTTATATTAAGTTTCATCTTAACTTTTTTTTCTTGACTCTATTTTTCAAATTTTTTACCATTGTTAGACCGCACTTTTCTCCATGGAATAAAAATAAGTATTTTAATTGTAGAGATTTTCGGTAATATTTGAAGATGCGTTTAATAAGAAATCACTCTTTAATATTTTTCAAGAAATAAGAACGTAATAACCTATTTTTTATTTAAAATATTTTCTAAATTCTTAATATTTGTTTAATAGTTTTACCCTTGAGAAAAAGTGCCATGGGTACGGGCTCCTATAATAGATGTTTGAAAGCTAGTGTCCATAAAAATACAGAAAAAATGTCATGTTTGGGCAAGTTTTACCTCGTTTTCAGGCACCCTAGTGGCACATTATTCTTGATTGTAGTGAGGCTTCACAATCAAAACTTAGGGCAGAGCAAGGGAAAAACGAGTTGAGGGTCGTAAAAAAACTTTCCTGGCTCATAAAGACTAAAATAGGAGAGGCTTCACACACACGCGCAATGAATAAGATGTTTAAATTAAAATTGCTTGATGAATGGTTGTTATTCTATACTTCCTTCTATTGTGAAAAATTTGTTGTTTGGAACACTAAGGCTCGAGTCACTAGAATGCATTGTTGGATTCTTCGGGAGATTTTGTTATATTTCGCTCGATGACTTTCAAAACTTCAGTTTTGGGATATTTTATACCAAACAAAATGTGTCATCTTTAGGCTTTGTTTTAAGCAAATTTTATGACTTACATGTAGGCTTTCACGTTTGTATGTAGTTCTATCGTTGACTTCTAGTATTTGGAGCAAAATTAGAGTTGCTAGAATAATTGTACTGAAAGGGAGCCAGTTGAACATAAATTTCTAAAGCCAAGTGGAGAATGGATAGAAACCAAGAAAAATATTCAAAAGCAGAGCGTTGAATTGCTTCAAGAGTGTGAAGAGGCTCATATATGCTTCATTTCAGGTCATCTTTCCGCACGCATAACGTCAAGACTCTACGATTGATGTCTGCCGCTGCGACGTTTTCCCTTTCGTGGAGAAAAAAAAAATTGCACGCTTGTGCTTGGTCATCTTCGTTCCAAGCAGCTATACACTACTTATATAATCTCGACGCTCGCCTTCCTGTTTGGATTTGTACGCGGTTGTAAGCGCAGCGCCTCGACGCTGCAGTATGATCCATATAAAATCAACTTTTTGCATACGTTTTGAGGGAGTAAACTTTGAAGAGTTCAACCCTTATTCCATTCCTACGATATTTTGGGAGTTGTAAAAGACTATTTGAGCAAGGGGAAAAAAAATTCAAGTTCGAGTTCGTGGATATCTTCATCGGGACTGGATGTCGAGGCGCCACGATAGATTTTTTTCTTTTTCCATTCATCTCGTCGCTTTCATTATGGAGTTGTTTAAGAGTTTAGATTTTGTATCACTGAACATGAGTCGCTAAGTTCTTGTATCTTAGGGATTGATGTAGCCACGAGACCTTATGTTTAGATAAATTAAATTCATTGATTGACTGTCTTAATTCCAATCATGTTTTCATGTGCTTAATGCTTTTAATCTCCTGGTCACTGATCAATTGTTTTATTGGTTTAGATTCACACTTGAAAGGGGCCGGTGTAGACCAGAACCTAATTGCTTGACTAATGGGTAGTTATGACTTGGCAATGATGGGGGTCCTTTAGACGATGTTAGAAGCAGGGTCTAAAACCCAAGCATGTTATCGAACACTAAACAGAGATGTCGGTTTTATAATATTGCACGAGAATTACATGCCCTAGTAAGAGTCCTATATGATATAAGACTTCCTGACTTATAGAACATTTGCCTGGTCAATCTTGAGTATTTAATTGGTTCAGTCGTTGGTCTAATATGTTAAATCAATTCTTTAGGATATTTTATCTATTGATTTGTCCAAATCTTTACTTTTAGTCATTGCTTTATTTTAGTTTTGATTCCGTCATTCCATTTCATTTTCTAAAAAAAATTGGGTTAGACTATTTACGGTACTGGAGTGAACTAGAAAATCAAACCTACGGACGGTACTCTGACACTCATTCACTGTATGAAAACTTGACCCGTACACTTGCGTTGAGGCAAACTTTTGCTCAACAAAGTGTTTGGTAGATTAGATACTAAAGAATTGTTCTAAGCACTTTACAAATAATCTTCATGTTCAGATCGGTGATAATAACTATGACGAAGAGAGAAACCTAATTACTAGTAACTTATGTGTTCATTTAGTCGAACAGAAACAGGGAGAGGAAATAAGCATTGTGGATTGACACGAGACTATAAATAGATAAGTAGTAGTATTTTATTGTGGTCGTGTCATGATTCATTGATAAAAGACAATACTACAACATAGGCATATTGTCAAGTAGAGTTGGTAGTTTAGTATTTGTTGTTGTACGCGAGGACATCTTCAAAAGATTTGAGAGTCATGCTGATTGCAGTCTCGAACACCTTAGCCTTATACGTCCAAATAATTTTATCTTCTCTCTCAGCCACGATAACAAGAGAATATAGTGTTCCTCGTTCATTGGTGCATTTGAGACCATTCACCACATGCTTGAACGTCAACTTTTTGTGACACTCGATCACTGCAAACCTTCCAACATCTTGAACATGAGGATCTTCGATATCCTTAATGACTTCTTGAACACAAAATTCTAGTTGAGAACTCATTCTAATGCGTTTGATAGATAATTTGAAGATACTTTGTAAGAGGGACTTAGCCTTGAATATCGAGGAGTTTGATATTTATAGTTGTGCTTGAACCATAGACATTGATGTGGTAGAATCTATTGGGTGGAAGTTGGTACAACGCAATCGTATCTGTGGACCTACTCAATTAAAACGAGGGCTAATGAGGTGTTTATGACAAAGTTGATAACTTCGAATCCAATTCATTTTTTTTTGGATCAACGTTCTGTTACCTTATTCTAATAATTACTTTTTCCACATCTAGATAGGTTAGTGATGTTGAAGCATACAACAAATTGACTTTTCATCTATCTTAAATCGTCATAATTCCGTCATTTCTTTTTTTAAGATCAAAATATCATATTTTTCAAAACTTTTATGACAGTAGATCAAATTATATATCGAGCAAACTACACCTTGGTCTATTGGGTCTAAACATGGTTTCTATCTGGTCCCTAAAGTTTCCAAACTAAGACATTTTTCCTATGAGGCTTAGACTTGGGTACTATTTGACGGCTTGAATTCTAAAATTGGCGGTTTTTATTATCCAGAATTGAATTTTAGCCCTATTTGTTGTCCTAAATATTCAAAAGCAACAATTTTTTTGTCCCTAAGGCTTGGATTTAATTTCAATATATATATATTCTTTGTTTTGATTTCATGAGATCAAGAAATGTATATGTAGAGATTGAAATTTGAACCACAAAGAAGGTACCTAGCATCGTATCTACTAAGCTTTGTGGTTTCATTTACACGTTTCAATAATTGTGGATGTTTTAAATTTGTTACTTTGTAGTGTAAGTTTTGATGGGAGAGAAATTGAGAGAATTATATTGGTAGCAATGGAATCCGTGGTGTGGACTTTTAAAATATTATTTAGGGTGTTTAAAAACGTATTTAAGGTGTTATAAGATACAACTTCTATTTATCCTATAATCGTTATGATAACTCATACTAATGTCTAACTTTTTTTTGTTCAGAGTTTTTTTCCTTTTCGGTTGTAATATTTAAATGTTGTAAAAAGAAAGTTTTGGTGCTCTCTTACGAAATTCCTGCTTATCTTTTATCATTTAAATATCCATGTTCAACAATTGATTCCATGTCAAAAATATCTTATATTAAGTTTCATCTTAACTTTTTTTTTCTTGACTCTATTTTTCAAATTTTTTACCATTGTTAGACCGCACTTTTCTCCATGGAATAAAAATAAGTATTTTAATTATAGGGATTTTCGGTAATATTTGAAGATGCGTTTAATAAGAAATCACTCTTTAATATTTTTCAAGAAATAAGAACGTAATAACCAATTTTTTATTTAAAATATTTTCTAAATTCTTAATATTTGTTTAATAGTTTTACCCTTGAGTAAAAGTGCCATGGGTACGGGCTCCTATAATAGATGTTTGAAAGCTAGTGTCCATAAAAATACAGAAAAAATGTCATGTTTGGGCAAGTTTTACCTCGTTTTCAGGCACCCTAGTGGCACGTTATTCTTGATTGTAGTGACGCTTCACAATCAGAACTTAGGGCAGAGCAAGGGAAAAACGAGTTGAGGGTCGTAAAAAAACTTTCCTGGCTCATAAAGACTAGAATAGGAGAGGCTTCACACACACGCGCAATGAATAAGATGTTTAAATTAAAATTGCTTGATGAATGGTTGTTATTCTATACTTCTTTCTATTGTGAATAATTTGTTGTTTGGAACACTAAGGATCTAGTCACTAGAATGCATTGTTGGATTCTTCGGGAGATTTTGTTATATTTCGCTCGATGACTTTCAAAACTTCAGTTTTGGGATATTTTATACCAAACAAAATGTGTCATCTTTAGGCTTTGTTTTAAGCAAATTTTACGACTTAAATGTACGCTTTCAAGTTTGTATGTAGTTCTATCGTTGACTGCTAGCATTTGTAGCAAAACTAGAGTTGCTAGAATAATTGAACTGAAAGGGAGCAAGTTGAACATAAATTTCTAAAGCCAAGTGAAGAATGGATAGAAACCAAGAAAAATATTCAAAAGCAGAGCGTTGAATTGCTTCAAGAGTGTGAAGAGGCTGATATATGCTTCATTTCAGGTCATCTTTCCGCACGCCTAGCGTCAATACTCTACGGTTGATGTCTGCCGCTACGACGTTTTCCCTTTCGTGGACAAAAAAAAAATTGCAAGCTTGTGCTTAGTCATCTTCGTTCCAAGAAGCTATACACTACTTATAGAATCTCGACCCTCGCCTTCCTGTTTGGATTTGTACGTGGTTGTAAGGGCAGCGCCTCGACGCTGCAGAATGATCCATATAAAATCATCTTTTTGCATACGTTTTGAGGGAGTAAACTTTGAAGAGTTCAACCCTTATTCCATTCCTACGATATTTTGGGAGTTGTAAAAGACTATTTGAGCAAGGGGAAAAAAAATTCAAGTTCGAGTTCGTGGATATCTTCATCGGGAATGGATGTCGACGCGCCACGATAGATTTGTTTCTTTTTCCATTCATCTTGTCGCTTTCATTATGGAGTTGTTTAAGAGTTTAGATTTTGTATCATTGAACATGAGTCGCTAAGTTCTTGTATCTTAGGGATTGATGTAGCCACGAGACCTTATGTTTAGATAAATTAAATTCCTTGATTGACTGTCTTAATTCCAATCATGTTTTCATGTGCTTAATGTTTTTAATCTCCTGGCCACTGATCAATTGTTTGATGGGTTTAGATTCAAACTTGAAAGGGGGCGGTGTAGACTAGAACCTAATTGCTTGACTAATGGGTAGTTATGACTTGGCAATGATCGGGGCTCCTTTAGACGATGTTAGAAGCAGGGTCTAAAATCCAAGCATGTTATCGAACACTAAACATAGACGTCGGTTTTATAATATTGCACGAGAATTACATGCCCTAGTAAGAGTCCTATATGATATAAGACTTCCTGACTTATAGAATATTTGCATGGTCAATCTTGAGTATTTAATTGGTTCAGTAGTTGGTCTAATATGTTAAATCAATTCTTTAGGATATTTTATCTATTGATTTGTCTAAATCTTTACTTTTAGTCATTGCTTTATTTTAGTTTTGATTCCGTCATTCCATTTCATTTTCTAAAGAAAATTGGGTTAGACTATTTACGGTACTGGAGTGAACTAGAAAATCAACCCTACGGACGGTACTCTGACACTCATTCACTGTATGAAAACTTGACCCGTACACTTGCGTTGAGGCAAACTTTTGCGCAACAAAGGGTTTGGTAGATTAGATACTAAAGAATTGTTCTAAGCACCTTACAAATAATCTTCATGTTCAGATCGGTGATAATAACTATGACGAAGAGAGAAACCTAATTACTTGTAACTTATGTGTACATTTAGTCGAACAGAAACAGGGAGAGGAAATAAGCATTGTGGATTGACACGAGACTATAAATAGATAAGTAGTAGTATTTTATTGTGGTCGTGTCATGATTCATTGATAAAAGACAATACTACAACATAGGCATATTGTCAAGTAGAGTTGGTAGTTTAGTATTTGTTGTTGTACGCGAGGACATCTTCAAAAGATTTGAGGGTCATGCGGATTGCATTCTCGAACACCCCAGCCTTATACGTCCAAATAATTTTATCTTCTCTCTCAGCCACGATAACAAGAGAATATAGTGTTCCTCGTTCATTGGTGCATTTGAGACCATTCACCACATGCTTGAACGTCAACTTTTTGTGACACTCGATCACTGCAAACCATCCAACATCTTGAACATGAGGATCTTCGATATCCTTAATGACTTCTAGAACACAAAATTCTAGTTGAGAACTCATTCTAATGCGTTTGATAGATAATTTGAAGATACTTTGTAAGAGGGACTTAGCCTTGAATATCGAGGAGTTTGATATTTATAGTTGTGCTTTACCATAGACATTGATGTCGTAGAATCTATTGGGTGGAAGTTGATACAACGCAATCGTATCTGTGGACCTACTCAATTAAAACGAGGGCTAATGAGGTGTTTATGACAAAATTGATAACTTCGAATCCAATTCTTCTTTTTTTGGATCAACGTTCTGTTACCTTATTCGAATAAATGCTTTTTCAACATCTAGATAGGTTAGTGATGTTGAAGCATACAACAAATTGACTTTTCATCTATCTTAAATCGTCATAATTCCGTCATTTATTTTTTTAAGATCAAATTATCATATTTTTCAAAACTTTTATGACAGTAGATATTATTATATATCGAGCAAACTACACCTTGGTCTATTGGGTCTAAACATGGTTTCTATCTGGTCCCTAAAGTTTCCAAACTAAGATATTTTTCCTATGAGGCTTAGACTCAGGTACTATTTGACGGCTTGAATTCTAAAATTGGCGGTTTTTATTATCCAGAATTGAATTTTAGCCCTATTTGTTGGCTTAAATATTCAAAAGCAACAATTTTTTTGTCCCTAAGGCTTGGATTTAATTTCAATATATATATATTCTTTGTTTTGATTTTCATGAGATCAAGAAATGTATATGTAGAAATTGAAATTTGAACCCAAAAGAAGGTACCTAGCATCGTATCTACTAAGCTTTGTGGTTTAATTTACACGTTTCAATAATTGTGGATGTTTTAAATTTGTTACTTTGTAGTGTAAGTTTTGATGGGAGAGAAATTGAGAGATTTATATTGGTAGCAATGGAATCCATGGTGTGGACTTTTAAAATATTATTTAGGGTTGTTAAAAACATATTTAAGGTGTTATAAGATACGACTTCTATTTATCCTATAATCGTTATGATAACTCATACTAATGTCTAACTTTTTTTTGTTCAGAGTTTTTTTCCTTTTCGATTGTAATATTTAAATGTTGTAAAAAGAAATTTTTGGTGCTCTATTACGAAATTCCTGCTTATCTTTTATCATTTTAAATATCCATGTTCAACAATTGATTCCAAGTCACAAATATCTTATATTAAGTTTCATCTTAACTTTTTTTTCTTGACTCTATTTTTCAAATTTTTTACCATTGTTAGACCGCACTTTTCTCCATGGAATAAAAATAAGTATTTTAATTGTAGGGATTTTCGCTAATATTTGAAGATATGTTTAATAAGAAATCACTCTTTAATAATTTTCAAGAAATAAGAATTTAATAACCTATTATTTCTTTAAAATATTTTTTTAAATTATTAATATTTGTTTAATAGTTTTAACCTTCGAGTAAAAGTGTCATGGGTACGGGTTCCTATAGTAGATGTGTGAAATCTAGTGTCCATCAAAATACAGAAAAAATGTGTTGTTTGGGCGAGTTTTACCTCGTTTTCGAGCACCCTAGTGGCACATTATTTTTGATTGTGGGGAGGCTGGACAATCAGAACTTAGGGCCAGAGCAGGGGAAAAACGAGTTGAGGGTCGTAAAAAAACTTTCCTGGGCTAATAAAGACTAAAATAGAAGAGGCTTCACACACACACGCAATGAATAAGAGGATTAAATTAAAATTGCTTGACGGATGGTTGTTATTCTATACTTCCTTTTATTGTGAATAATTTGTTGTGTGGAACACTAAGGCCCGAGTCACTAGAATGTATTGTTCGATTCTTCGGGAGATTTTGTTATATTTCGCTCGATGACTTGCAAAACTTCAGTTGGGGATATTTTATACAAAACAAAATGTGTCATCTTTAGGCTTTGTTTTAAGCAAAGTTTGCGACTTAAATGTTGGCTTTCACGTTTGTACGTGGTTCTATAGGTTATTTCGAGCATTTGGAGCAAAACTGTTGCTCGAAGAATTGTAGTGAAAGGGAGCCAGTTGAACATAATTTCTAAAGCCTAGTGAAGAATGGTTAGAAACCAAGAAAAATGTTCAAGAGTAGAGCGTTGAAATGCTTCAAGAGTGTGAAGACGCACATATCTGCTTCATTTAAGGTCATCTTCACGCATGCATAGCGTCAAGACTCTACGGTTGATGTCCTAAATATTCAAAAGCAACCATTTTTTTGTTCCAACGGCTTGGATTTAATTTCAATATATATATTCTTTGTTTTGATTTTCTTGAGATCAAGAAATGTATATGTAGAGATTGAAATTTGATTCCAAAAGAAGGTACCAAGCATCGTATCTACTAAGCCATGTGCTTTAATTTAAACGTTTCAATATTTGTGGATGTTTTAAATTTGTTACTTTGTAATGTAAGTTTTCATGGGAGAGAAATTGAGAGATTTATGTCGGTAGCAAAAGAATCCATGGTGTAAACTTTTAAAATATTGTTTAGGGTTGTTAAAAACATATTTAAGGTGTTATAAGATACAACTTCTATTTATCCTATTATTGTTATGACAACTCATACTAATTTCTAACTTTTTTTTGTTCAAAGATTTTTTCCTTTTCGATTGTAATAATTATATGTTTTATAAAGAATATTTGGGTGCTCTCTTACGAAATTCCTGCTTATCTTTTATCATTTTCCACATGCATGCTGAACAATTGATTCCCATGTCACAAATATCTTATATTAACTTTCATCTTTACTTTTTTTCCTTACTCTTTTTTTCAAATTTTGTACCATTGTTAGACCGCACTTTTCTCCATGGAATAAAAATAAGTGTTTTAATCGTAGGGATTTCCGCTAATATTTGAACATGTGTTTAATAAGAAATCACTCTTTAATATATTTCAAGGAAGAAGAACATAATAACCTATTATTTCTTTAAAATATTTTCTAAATTATTAATATTCGTTTAATAGTTTTACTCTTTGAGTAAAAGTGTCATGAGTACGGGCTCGTATAGTAGATGTGTGGAAGCTAGTGTCCATCAAAATACAGAAAAAATATCATGTTTGGGCGAGTTTTACCTCCTTTTCAGACACCCTAGTGGCACATTGATCTTGATTGCAGAGAGGCTTGACAATCAGAACTTAGGGCCAGAGTAGGGGAAAAACGAATTGAGGGTTGTAAAAAAAACTTTCTTGGGCTCGTAACGACTAAAATAGGAAAGGCTTCACACACGCGCGCAGTGAATAAGAGGATTAAATTAAAATTACTTGACGAATGGTTGTTATTCTGTACTTCCTTCTATTGTGAATAATTTGTTGTTTGGAAGACTAAGGCTCGAGTCACTAGAATGCATTGTTGGATTCTTCAGGTGATTTTGTTATATTTCGCTCGATGACTTGCAGAACTTCAGTTTGGGGATATTTTATCCAATACAAAATGTGTCATCTTTAAGGTTTGTTTTAAGCAAATTTTGTGACTTAAATGTTAGCTTTCACGTTTGTATGTGGTTCTGTCGTTGATTTCGAGCATTTGAAGCAAAGTTAGAGTTGCTAGAAGAATTGTAGTGAAAGGGGGTCAGTTGAACATAAATTTCTAAAGCCAAGAAAAGAATGGATGGAAACGAAGAAAAATGTTCAAAAGTACAGCGTTTAAATGCTTCAAGAGTGTGAGGACGCTCATATCTGTTGCATTTCAGGTCATCTTCCCGCATGCATAGTGTCAAGACTCTACGGTTGATGTTTGACACTGCGACGTTTTGCGTTTCGTGGAGAAAAAAAAATTCACACTTCTACTTGCTCATGCTCGTCCGAAGCGCCTTGATGCAGCTTATAGAATCTCGAAGCTCGCGTTCCTATTTTGATTTGTATGCAGTTGTAAGGGCAGGGCCTCGACGTTGCGGTATGATCCATACAAAATCATCTTTTTGCATACATTTTGAGGGAGTCAACATTGAAGAGGTCAACCCTTATTTGATTCCTACGATAATTATGTCGTTTGTTTATTTAAATCAAAATATCATATTTTTTGAAACTTTTATGTTAGTAGATCAAATTATTTACCGAGCAAATTACACTTTGGTCTATTGGGTCTAAACATGGTTTCCATTTGATCCCTAAAGTTTCCAAAATAAGACTTTCTGCCTATGAGGTTTAGACTCGGCTATTATTTGATTGCATGAATTTTAAAATAGGCGATTTTTATTCTTCACGATTGAATTTTAGTCCTATTTGTTGTCCTAAATATTCAAAAGCAACCATTTTTTTGTTCCTAAGGCTTGGATTTAATTTCAATATATATATTCTTTGTTTAGATTTTCTTGAGATCAAGAAATGTATATGTAGAGATTGAAATTTGATCCCAAAAGAAGGTACCAAGCGTCGTATCTACTAAGCCATGTGCTTTAATTTACACGTTTCTATATTTGTGGATGTTTTAGATTTGTTACTTTGTAGTGTAAGTTTTGATGGGAGAGAAATTGAGAGATTTATGTCGGTAGCAAAAGAATCAATGGTGTAGACTTCTAAATTATTGTTTAGGGTTGTTAAAAACATATTTAAGGTGTTATAAGATACAACTTCTATTTATCCTATTATTGTTATGACAACTCATACTAATTTCTAACTTTTTTTTTGTTCAAAGATTTTTTCCTTTTCGATTGTAATATTTATATATTTTAAAAAGTATATTTGGGTGCTCTCTTACGAAATTCCTGCTTATCTTTTATCATTTTCCACATGCATGTTGAACAATTGATTCCCATGTCACAAATATCTTATATTAACTTTCATCTTAACTTTTTTCAAGTTTTGTACCATTGTTAGACCGCACTTTTCTCCATGGAATAAAAATAAGTGTTTTAATCGTAGGGATTTCCGCTAATATTTGAACATGTGTTTAATAAGAAATCACTCTTTAATATATTTCAAGGAAGAAGAACATAATAACCTATTATTTCTTTAAAATATTTTCTAAATTATTAATATTCGTTTAATAGTTTTACTCTTTGAGTAAAAGTGTCATGAGTACGGGCTCGTATAGTAGATGTGTGGAAGCTAGTGTCCATCAAAATACAGAAAAAATATCATGTTTGGGCGAGTTTTACCTCCTTTTCAGACACCCTAGTGGCACATTGATCTTGATTGCAGAGAGGCTTGACAATCAGAACTTAGGGCCAGAGTAGGGGAAAAACGAATTGAGGGTTGTAAAAAAAACTTTCTTGGGCTCGTAACGACTAAAATAGGAAAGGCTTCACACACGCGCGCAGTGAATAAGAGGATTAAATTAAAATTGCTTGACGAATGGTTGTTATTCTGTACGTCCTTCTATTGTGAATAATTTGTTGTTTGGAAGACTAAGGCTCGAGTCACTAGAATGCATTGTTGGATTATTCGGGTGATTTTGTTATATTTCGCTCGATGACTTGCAGAACTTCAGTTTGGGAATATTTTATACAATACAAAATGTGTCATCTTTAAGCTTTGTTTTAAGCAAATTTTGCGACTTAAATGTTAGCTTTCACGTTTGTATGTGGTTCTGTCGTTGATTTCGAGCATTTGAAGCAAAGCTAGAGTTGCTAGAAGAATTGTAGTGAAAGGGGGTCAGTTGAACATAAATTTCTAAAGCCAAGAAAAGAATGGATGGAAATGAAGAAAAATGTTCAAAAGTAGAGCGTTTAAATAGTTCAAGAGTGTGAGGACGCTCATATCTGTTGCATTTCAGGTCATCTTCCCGCATGCATAGCGTCAAGACACTACAGTTGATGTTTAACACTGCGACGTTTTGCGTTTCGTGGAGAAAAAAAACAGACGCTTCTACTTGCTCATGCTCGGACAAAGTGCCTCGATGCAGCTTATAGAATCTTGACGCTCGCCTTCCTATTTTGGTTTGTATGAAGTTGTAAGGGCAGGGCCTCGACGTTGCAGTATGATGCATACAAAATCAACTTTTTGCATACATTTTGAGGGAGTCAACATTGAAGAAGTCAACTATTATTCGATTCCTATGATAATTCTTTCGTTTGTTTATTTAAGATCAAAATATCATATTTTTAGAAACTTTTATGTTAGTAGATCAAATTATATACCGAGCAAATTACACTTTGGTCTATTGGGTCTAAACATGGCTTCCTTTTGATCCCTAAAGTTTCCAAACTAAGACTTTTTGCCTATGAGGCTTAGACTCGGCTATTATTTGATTGCATGAATTTTAAAATTGGCGGTTTTTATTCTTCAGGATTGAATTTTAGTCCTATTTGTTGTCCTAAATATTCAAAAGCAACCATTTTTTCGTTCCTAAGGCTTGGATTTAATTTCAATATATATATTCTTTGTTTAGATTTTCTTAAGATCAAGAAATGTATATGTAGAGATTGAAATTTGATCCCAAAAGAAGGTACCAAGCGTCGTATCTACTAAGCCATGTGCTTTAATTTACACGTTTCAATATTTGTGGATGTTTTAAATTTGTTACTTTGTAGAGTAAGTTTTGATGGGAGAGAAATTGAGAGATTTATGTCGGTAGCAAAAGAATCCATGGTGTAGACTTTTAAAATATTGTTTAGGGTTGTTAAAAACATATTTAAGGTGTTATAAGATACAACTTCTATTTATCCTATTATTGTTATGACAACTCATACTAATTTCTCACTTTTTTTTTGTTCAAAGATTTTTTCCTTTTCGATTGTAATATTTATATGTTTTAAAAAGAATATTTTGGTGCTCTCTTACGAAATTCCTGCTTATCTTTTATCATTTTCCACATGCATGTTGAACAATTGATTCCCATGTCACAAATATCTTATATTAACTTTCATCTTAACTTTTTTTCCTTACTCTATTTTTCAAATTTTGTACCATTGTTAGACCGCACTTTTCTCCATGGAATAAAAATAAGTGTTTTAATTCTAGGGATTTCCGCTAATATTTGAACATGTGTTTAATAAGAAATCACTCTTTAATATATTTCAAGGAATAAGAACGTAATAACATATTATTTCTTTAAAATATTTTCTAAATTATTAATATTTGTTTAATAGTTTTACCCTTTGAGTAAAAGTGTCATGGGTACGGGCTCGTATAGTAGATGTGTGAAAGCTAGTGTCCATCAAAATACAAAAAAAATATCATGTTTGGGCGACTTTTACCTCCTTTTCAGACACCCTAGTGGCACATTGTTCTTGATTGTAGGGAGGCTTGACAATCAGAACTTAGGACCAGAGCAGGGGAAAAACAAGTTGAGGGTCGTAAAGAAAAGTTTCTTGGGCTCGGAACAACTAAAATAGGAAAGGCTTCACGCACGCGCTCAATGAATAAGAGGATTAAATTAAAATTGCTTGACGAATGGTTGTTATTCTGTTCCTTCTATTGTGAATAATTTGTTTTTTGGAAGACTAAGGCTCGAGTCACTAGAATGCATTGTTGGATTCTTTGGGTGATTTTGTTATATTTTGCTCGATGACTTGCAAAACTTCAGTTTGGGGATATTTTATACAATACAAAATGTGTCATCTTTAAGCTTTGTTTTAAGCAAATTTTGCGACTTAGATGTAGGCTTTCACGTTTGTATGTGGTTCTATCGTTGATTTCTAGCATTTGGAGCAAAACTAGAGTTGTTAGAAGAATTGTAGTGAAAGGTAGTTAGTTGAACATAAATTTCTAAAGCCAAGGGAAGAATATGAAACAAAGAAAAATGTTCAAAAGTAGAGTGTTTAAATGCTTCAAGAGTGTGAGGACGCTCATATCTGTTGCATTTCAGGTCATCTTCCTGCATGCATAGCGTCAAGACTCTACAGTTGATGTATGACACTGCGACGTTTTGCATTTCGTGGAGAAAAAAAAATGCACGTTTCTACTTGCTCATGCTCGTCCGAAGCACCTCGATGCAGCTTATAGAATCTCGACGCTTGCCTTCCTATTGTGATTTGTATGTAGTTGCATGGGCAGGGCCTCGACGTTGCGGTATGATCCATATAAAATCATCTTTTTGCATACGTTTTGAGGGAGTCAACATTGAAGAGGTCAACCCTTATTCGATTCCTACGATAATTCTGTTGTTTGTTTATTTAAGATCAAAATATCATAAATTTAAAAACTTTTATGTTAGTAGATCGAATTATATACCGAGCAAATTACACTTTCGTCTATTGGGTCTAAACATTGTTTCCATTTGATCCCCAAAGTTTCCAAACAAAGACTTTTTGCCTATGAGGATTAGACTCGGCTATTATTTGATTGCATGAATTTTAAAATTGGCGGTTTTATACTTCAGGATTGAATTTTAGTCCTATTTGTTGTCCTAAATATTCAAAAGCAACCATTTTTTTGTTCCTACGGCTTGGATTTAATTTCAATATGTATATTCTTTGTTTTGATTTTCTTGAGATTAAGAAATGTATATGTAGAGATTGAAATTTGATCCCAAAACAAGGTACCAAGCATCGTATCTACTACGCCATGCGCTTTAATTTACACGTTTCAATATTTGTGGATGTTTTAAATTTGTTACTTTGTAGTGTAAGTTTTGATGGGAGAGAAATTGAGAGATTTATGTCGGTAGCAAAAGAATCCATGGTGTAAACTTTTAAAATATTGTTTAGGGTTGTTAAAAACATATTTAAGGTGTTATAAGGTACAACTTCTATTTATCCTATTATTGTTATGATAACTCATACTAATTTCTAACTTTTTTTTTGTTCAAAGATTTTATCCTTTTCAATTGTAATATTTAAATGTTTTAAAAAGAATATTTGGGTGCTCTCTTACGAAATTCCTGCTTATCTTTTATCATTTTCCATATGCATGTTGAACAATTGATTCCCATGTCACCAATATCTTATATTAACTTTCATCTTAAGTTTTTTTTCCTTACTCTATTTTTCAAATTTTGTACCATTGTTAGACCACACTTTTCTCCATGGAATAAAAATAAGTGTTTTAATTGTAGGGATTTTCGCTAATATTTGAAGATATGTTTAATAAGAAATCACTCTTTAATATATTTCAAGGAATAAGAACGTAATAACCTTTTATTTCTTTAAAATATTTTCTAAATTATTAATATTCATTTAATAGTTTTACCCTTTGAGTAAAAGTGTCATGGGTACGGGCTCGTATAGTAGATGTGTGAAAGCTAGTGTCCATCAAAATACAAAAAAAATATCATGTTTGGGCGAGTTTTACCTCCTTTTTAGACACCCTAGTGGCACATTGTTCTTGATTGTAGGGAGGCTTGACAATCATAACTTAGGACCAGAGCAGGGGAAAAACGAGTTGAGGGTCGTAAAGAAAACTTTCTTGGGCTCGGAACAACTAAAATAGGAAAGGCTTCACGCACGCGCTCAATGAATAAGAGGATTAAATTAAAATTTCTTGACGAATGGTTGTTATTCTGTTCCTTCTATTGTGAATAATTTGTTTTTTGGAAGACTAAGGCTCGAGTCACTAGAATGCATTGTTGGATTCTTTGGGTGATTTTGTTATATTTTGCTCGATGACTTGCAAAACTTCAGTTTGGGGATATTTTATACAATACAAAATGTGTCATCTTTAAGCTTTGTTTTAAGCAAATTTTGCGACTTAGATGTAGGCTTTCACGTTTGTATGTGGTTCTATCGTAGATTTCAAGCATTTGGAGCAAAACTAGAGCAGCTAGAAGAATTGTATTTAAAATGTGCCAATTGAACATAAATTTCTAAAGCCAAGTGAAGAATGGATAGAAACCAAGAAAAATGTTCAAGAGTAGAGCGTTGAAATGCTTCAAGAGTGTGAGCACGCTCATATCTGTTGCATTTCAGGTTATCATCCCGCTAGCATACCGTCAAGACTCTACAGTTGATGTTTGATGCTGTGACGTTTTGCCTTTCATGGACAAAAAAAAATTGCACGCTTCTGCTTGGTCATCTTCGTCCGAATCGCCTCGATGCTACTTATAGAATCTCGACGCTCGCCTTCGTATTTGATTTGTATGCAGTTGTAATGGCAGCCCCTCTACGCTGGGGTATGATCCATATAAAATCATATTTTTGCATACGTTTTGAGTGAGCCAACTTTGGAGAGTTCAACCCTAATTCGAGTCATACGATATTTTTAGAGTATTAAAAAAATTTCAAGTTCGAGTTCCTGGATATCGTCATCGGAACTGGAGATCGACGCACCACAATAGTTTTTTTTCTTTTTCCATTCATCTTGTAGCTTTCATTATGGAGTTGTTTAAGAGTATAGATTTTGTATTATTGAACATGAGTCACTAAGTTATTGTATCTTAGGGATTGATGTAGCCATTAGCCTTATGTTCAATATATTAACTTCCTTGATTCACTGTCTAAATTCCAATCATATTTTTACGTGCTTAATGCTTTTAATCTCCTGATCATTGATTAATTGTTTTATTGGTTTAGATTGACACTTGGAAGGTGTAACGACCCTATAGGCTCAACACGCTACCTAAGAGTCATTACTAAGTCACGTCGCTATATTACCGAAAATTTCGGCAGCATAACAACGTAACTACGCGAAAACCAAAAATTTGACCCTTACCTGATAAGACATAGAAAAACGCACTTCTAAGATTTTCAAACAACCTCCTAGCATCCAACAAACTTCTCAATATGATGCTAGGGTTCAAACAGCAGAAAACCAAATACACGTGCACGATTTACAAAGAAAGGTTAAAAGACTTTGAAACATCCTCCTAAACATTTAAAAACTCGACATGCGTTCTATGTACATCTAGAAACATAAAAGAAGCGGAATAGCGATCGCTCGGCTCCCATGACTCGAGTAGCTGATCTCCGGTCACGCGCTAGGGTCGATCTTAGCCTTACCTGAAAACATTTTTAAAAGGAAAAGGGTGAGTATTAACGAATAATACTCAGTAAGTAACTCATAGTTTCAAAACAAGAGTTTCAATCACATGCAACATGTCATTTTAAATCATAAAACCATCGTAAACCATCGCTTTAGTAGGGGACCTAAAATTCGTTTTATAAACCATGTACTTTTCCTCGCGGCTCTCGTGAACGATTAAATTCTCCCGAGGGCCTCGTGAATAGTCCGAAGACATAGTTTTTCCATCGAATAGAGTCCTCCCCTAACTCTGAGAGTTGAGCTCGAAAGCTAACATACATCGTGGAGTCCGAAGACTCAGCCCGAAGGCTACCAGACTCAAGCCCGAAGGCTACCATCGTGGAGTCCGAAGACTCAAGCCCGTCGGCTACCATCGTGGAGCACTCTCGAACTCCGGGAGCATAGAGAGTCCGAAGACTCGGGTTCCCTCATAACCCACATAAAATTTTTGGGAGAATTATCGTCACGGCCTTACATAAATCTTTTCATGAGCACAAAACACATGCATGAGGTCCCGCTCGTTTTAGAACATACTCATGAATGCATAAGTCAAGGCAATCGTATTTCAAAAAAACATACATATAAAACACTTTCTTTCTTAAATACTTAACATGAAAAACATAAACTTTCAAAGTAAATATAGAGCTAGCTCTCGGTTTCGAAAACTTCTTTCGTTGTGAGATCCCTTACCTTAAATCTTTACTTACTAAAATACCCTTTCTTCACTAGTGATGAGCTTCTCGAGTCCCCACTCCAAGTACAATCCAAGGTCCTCGACAAATCACCTAAAAAGTTTCCTAAACGTGTCTTAAACCATCCGAATTACGCTAAAACACATTCTAACATTAATAACTCGACGAAACGGACCAAATGGGAATTTTTACCCAACTCCGGCGAACGGCGGCGCGTGGGGCGGCGGACGGCGGTGCGTGGGACTCCCGATCGGCGCGTGAGGGTTGGTTTTGAGCAGATCTAGTGCTCTCGGGACTCTGGTGAGCTCCGGTGAGGCGTTTGCTAGCAGATCCGGCGCGATCTGAGTTGCCGTTCGGTGAAGACGAAGAAGGAAACGGTCGGCGGCGAGCGTTTCCAGCGAAGCTGCTGTGGTGAGGAGCTGACCGGTGCTGGAGCTACACGGCTGCCGGTGAGAATGAGAGAGAGACGATCGAGAGAAGGAGAAAGGGGAAGGTGGCCTGCAGTCGAGCTGAAGCGAGAGGCGGCTGGGCGGACAAACTGCACCGGCGGCGTGTGGCTTCGCCGGCGGCGGACGGCTGCGCGTGGTTTGCTCGGCGGAAGGGAAAGAGATCGACGGGAAGGAAGAGAGAGAGAGAGAGTGATCGGAGAGGGAGAGAGGACGGCGGGAAGAGAAAGAGAGAGAGAGAGAGAAAGAAAAAAAAAATGGGTGAAGGGCTGTGGGAGGAAGAAGAAGAGAAAAAAAAAGAAATAAAAATAATAATAATAAAAATAATAAAATAATAAAATAATATTAAAATAAAAAAAAAGAATGGATAAAGATGGGGGATTGTTATATAAAAAAAAAAACAATAACTTCCAATTTTACCCTTCTTCTCATTCCAAATTTCAAATTAACCTTCAAATTTAAATTTTCCAAATGAAAATCATTCCAACTTAATTTTCATAATTTGAAATTAATGCCTGTAAATAAGTCGGGCGTTACAGAAGGGGGCGGTGTAGACTAGAACCTAATTGCTTGACTAAGGGTAGTTATGACTTGGCAATGATTTGGGCTCCTTTATAAGTTGTTAAAAGTATGGTCTAAATCCCTTGTATTTTATTGAAAACTAAACAACAATGTCGGTTTTATAATATTGCACGAGAATTACCTATCCTCTTAATAGTCATTTATGATATAAGACTTCCTGACTTATAGAATATTTACATGGTCAATCTTGAATATTTAATTAGATAAGTAGTCTTATTTTATTGTGGTCGTGTCATGATTCATAGATAAAAGACAATACTTCAACATAGGCATATTGTCGAGTAGAGATAGCAATCTAGTATTTGTAGTTGTACGGGAGGACTTCTTTGAAAGATTTGAGAGTCAAGGTGCCCCGTTTGGATTCTCGAACACCTCAATCTTATGCGTCTAAATAATTTTATCGCCTGTCTCAGCCACGATAACAAGATAATATACTATTCCTCCTTCAGGGATGCATTTCAGACCATTCACCACATGCTTGAACGTTAGATTTTTCTTACACTCGATCACTGCAAACCTTCCAATATCTTGAACATGTGGGTCGTTGATATCCTTAATGACTACTAGAAAACAAAGTTGTGATGAATAACTCATTCTAATGCGTTTGATAGATAATTTGAAGATACTTTGTAAGAGCGATTTGCTCTTGAATATAGAGAAGTTTGATATTTATAGTTGTGCTTGAACCATAGACATTGATATCGTAGAATCTAACGTGTGGAAGTTGGTATAACGCAATTGTATATGTGGACCTATTTAATTAAAACGAGGGCTAATGAGGTGTTAATGAGATAATAGATAACTTCAAATCCAATTCATTTAGTTTGGATCAACATTCTGTTATCTTAATCTAATAATAGCTTTTTCCACATCTAGCTAGGTTAATGATGCAGAAGCATTAAAAAAATTCACTTTTCATTTCTCTTAAATCGTCATAATTTTGTCGTTTGTTTGTTAGTAGATCAAATTATATATCGAGCAAATTACACCTTGGTCTATTGGGTCTAAACTTGGTTTCTATTTGGTCACTAAAGTCTCCAATCTAGGACGTTTTGCCTATGAGGCTTAGACTCAACTACTATTTCACCACTTGAATTTTAAAACTGGCGGTTTTTATTCTTCAGGATTGAATTGTAGTCCTATTTGTTGTCCTAAATATTTAGAAGCAACAATTTTTGTTATCCCCAAGGCTTGGATTTAATTTCAATATGTATATTCTTTGTTTTGATTTTCATTAGATCAAGAAATGTATGTTTAGAGATTTAAATTTGAACCCAAAAGAAGGTAGCTAGCATCGTATTTACTAAGCCATGTGCTTTATTTACACGTTTCAATATTTGTGGATGTTTTAAATTTTTTACTTTGTAGTGTAAGATTTGATGGGAAAGAAATTGAGAGATTTATATAGATAGCAAAGGAATCGATCATTCAAGTGACCCTTTTTCTCCCATTCACTGAGGACATTATGGACAATTTCGTTTATCAGGGCAATAATGTTCACTCTTTCTTATTCCATTATCCTTTTACAATCAAAACTCAACCTTTTACATTGAGGACAATGCTAGTTTTAAGTTTGGGTGTGGCAGTACTTTGCAAGCCCTAGTTTATGAGCATTATGTTTTATTGCATTAATGGTAGCTAAGACAACTTAAGATATGTTTGAAATAATTATAGTTGCAATGCTGGAAATATCAGAGCATAGAATTGAGCTAAATTTAATTTTTTTGCTTAAGTCCTTAATATAAGTATTGCACTTAATTCTCCTGTTGTTTTGTTTTGAAGGCTTAAAATAAGGTTATATGGTCCAGCTATTCACCCCGAAAGGACTAGGAACCTATTAGAAGGTTGAGTTACGTGATAGTTAATAATGTTACACTGAAGGAATTTTATGGTTATACTTCTACCTAGTTCAGCTTCATTGTATCTTTCTTAACTAAAAGAAAACAAAAAAATAACTTGCATGCTTAAAATGTACGACAAAAAGTGCTACCTCTGCTGTGTTCAGTTAGCCCACTCATTGAGCGAGTGCTCTGGGTAAGGGTCCCTATAGTAGAAGTGTGAAAGCTAGTGTCCATTAAAATATTGAAAATAAAACTCAAATCAAGTTTGGGGAAGGCCTACCCCGTGTTTAAGGCACCTTAGTGGCATATTATTTTCTTGAATGTGAAGAAGCCTAATAAGTGGATGTTAGAGCTAGAGTGGGGCAAAAATGAACTGAGGGTCGTATAAAACTGTTCCAGGCTTACAAAGACTAAAATAGGAGAGTTTTCACACACACACAAGGGAGTAGAGTTTTAAATTTAAATTTCTCAATGACGGGGTGTGTTTGATTAATTTATGCTTTTGTAATTTATTTATTATTGTGAATATTGAAGCTTGAGCCCCATGTTTGCAATTATTAATCATTTGTGAGTTGTGTTTTATTTTGCTCAAGGACTAGCAAAAAACTAAGTTTGGGGGTATTTGATAGTATAAAAAAGTGTACTATCCCTAGGCTTATATTCTTGATAGTTTGAGGTGTAAAAGTATACTTTCATCTACTTAATCTATTCATTTTGTAGGATTCGAGAAAACATAGTGAAATTGAGCATATGACTAAGATATTGGTGTATTTGGATCTTCAAGGCATGATTTGGAGCTTTGAAATTGAACAGAAAACCAAGTTAAAGCTTCATGAACCGAGAGGATAGCGTTGAGACACTGTCCATAGCGCGTCAACGCTATGATGCAGCCATCCAAACTCAACTTCCCGCCGAAGTAGTGTTGAGACGCCACTTTTGAGCGTCTCAATGCCCAAAACACGCGCGCCAAGCCTTTTTCGTTCATAGCATTGAGACGCTGCGTGTAGCGTCTCAACGCTACCCCGATTTTCTGTCTTTACTTCATGAATTAGGCCATAGCGTCGAGACGCGTCTCAACGCTATGACGATATTATAAAAGGAAAATTTTGGCTGCAGATTTGGGGAGACCATTTGGAGAAGAACCAACCTGAATTCAATTTCTACCTCATATTTGGGATTAAGGGAGCACTCCTGAGAGCCAAGGAAGACATTCAAGGCTTGAGATCGCGGCGTTTCATGATCGAAACGAGTGGGGCACGCGTCAGAGAGTTTTTTCGTTGTTCCTTATTTATTTTGTAGTTTTTATTTTTAGATGTTTGCTTGAGTTTTAACCTGTAATTGGTGAATTTTGAGAGACCGACTATTGTTTTGAACTTGGTATGTTTTCATTCGTTTGGTTTATTTTATAGATATTTATATTATAGCAATTTATTTATGCATTCGAAAGAGTATTGTTTAATCATTTGGCCAACGTTTAGTTTTGATAAAATTGAGTTTTTGCTTGAAAAAGAAAGACTCAAATTTATATTTGAATGTATAATTGTTAGTGAATTTTTGCATGGGAATGGAGTTTTTACTGATAGAAGCCACAAAAGAACTTTAGTTAATGCCATGTTTAGTTATAAAAATAGACTGGAATGTTGATTTATCACTAAGTATGAGGTTTAGTTGGGTTGGAAAAGTCAACTAATAATTTGGGTAATTTCTTGGCTTATAATTATTATTTATGTAAATTATCTCTTCTATATGACTAAATTGGTTTTATGAAATTAAATCATTGTTTCAAGAAGGTTCCCTCTAAGTGTCTCCAACATTGTAAGTAGTTATTTTAGGTTTTAATTTGATTCTCCTCTATTGTTGGTTCTCTAGATAAAATTGAGCACTAGTGACTATGATATTTAATTAAGATAAGAAATCTAATCCCTGAGATCGACCCTGGCCGCTACTATTGCAAATTGTAGAGGTCTGGTTAATAATTATATTTGATAGAGCCTTCGACAAGCTGTTTATCAAATTGGCACCATTGCCAGGGATTGACATATTTTAGTTTAATTAATATTGTGGTCAAATTGATTAATTTTAATTTAGAGTGTAATTAGTGTAGATAATTTATATTTGGAAAACTGTATAAATCTTCTTTTGTGTTTTATTTTTATTTTTAATTTTTATTTTTAATTTTATTTACTTTTTATTTTTGTTTTGTTGTGTGTTGTTCAGGTTCACTTGGTCTATGCCAGAGTTAGGGAGAATTTAGAACCCGTTGATCAAGAGATTAAGCATACCTGCAGACGCAACCTCCAAATTCAAAGAGAAATTCAAAATCAACAAATTGTGGGTGAACAAGTTTAAGAGAAAAAGGCCATTAGGGATTATTTCAAACTTGTTTTCCCTACTGTAAGCTTAGGGATAGTCTACGCACCCATCGCTGCAAATAATTTCGAGCTAAAAGCTGGCCTGATTGAGATGGCAAGGGATAGTGCTTTTCCAAGACATCTTACGGAGGATCCAAATTCACATATGAAATCTTTTCTTGCTTTATGTGGAACTGTTAAGATTAATTGTGTGTCTAATGATTCTATTCACTTACGTCTGTTTCCCTTTTCCTTGCAGGACAAAGCTCGAGATTGGTTGGAAAGTTTAGAGCCTCAGAGTATCGCCACTTGGGACGAGCTGGCCAAAGCCATCCTGACTAAATTTTTCCCACCAACCAAGACTGCAAGACTTAGAAAGGGGATTGGGATATTCAAGCAGTTTGAAAGTGAGAAAATGTTCAAGGCTTGGGAACAGTACAAGGAGCAGTTAAAGTCTACGGTAATTTCTCTGTCTAACAAGCTAAGTCTAAACTTTTCTAAGTACAAAGGATAATAACTTCCCCCAAACTTATTGAATGCTACTGTTAGGCTATTTTTCTTTCTTTTCTTTTTTCTTTTTTTTTTTCTGAGAGTCTTTCTGTCACATTGTACCTTCGCTGCAACTTACTAACACTTTGTGGTGAAAGTAGCTGACTACGAGCACAAGTTACTGCTAAGACTGTTTTCACATACTCACCTCCTAAGTCAACCTTTCATGCAAAGGAAATCATGGGTGTCGTGACCGCCCCTGGTTACTTGGATAACCTTGGAAGGAGGAGTATCTCCTTTTTTTTCGAGTCCTTAGCAGTAGTGTAGTACATGATACATCAATATTAACTCAAAACTACAATACAATTCACCCCCCAAACTTAAATGGGTCAATGTCCCCATTGACTAAAAACACAAGGCATAAGAGGGGTTGGGGTACAAATTTTGTTGTGACTAGACTTGATAAGCATTGAAATAAACTTTTCTAAGCATACTAAGTAGTCTAAACATAAGGAGAATTAAAATTTGGATGGTTTATGAAGAAAAGTGATTGATAAGGTACATGAAACTCAAACTTAGATTTGCATAAAGTAGGTGGAAGTTGAGAGAGCTCTAGGTATCATCATAAAGGACTTTTTAACTTCACAACCAAAGAAAGCAAATTGAAAACTTGTTTTTGAAATTTTATTTTTATTCATGCATGTGCAAGGTGTAAGGGAAATCATTTAAGCAAGAAGTGTTTTTAACAAAAACAAACAAACAAAAACAATTCAACCTATACTAGAAAGCATCAGATCTATCCTATGAAAGAAAGTAAACTAACTACGAAAGCAATAAAGATAAAGTAGAGAAATAATACTCCCTTAAGAGGTAGATGATGAATCATCTCTCCGTGGGTCCACGAACTCTAGGAAAATAGCAAGGAAGTTAGGTAGCTGGGGAAATTCCCTTGGTCAGCTCTGCGAAGGCCTTTCAAATGGCCTCATCCCTCTCTCTTGCATAAGCCCAATAGTCCATGCTCTGCTCCTGAAGTCTATGCATCTGAGCCTAGATATCGTCTTGTGGCGGTTCAGATGGTCCTGGTGTTGCATGATGCGGTGAAGATGCGACCGCAAACTTTGGAGTAGAAGGAGTGGTGGGCTGCTTCTTTGGAGAAGTGAGCTTCTGTGCGCGCAAGGCCTTCAATTTGTTGATAGCCATTAGATCCAAGGTTCCCTTGCACCTGTCAATCTCTTCTTTGCCTTTTGGGTACAGTCCCACCCTCCTTCGAAGTTTAGTTATTAGGGCGGGAAAGAAAAGGCATCCCACGTTCCTTCGAGCGCAGGCCACAATCTCCTCTCGTAGGATTATGCTAAGATTGATGTCCAAGCCCTTGTAAATGCTATACAACAACATGACCATCTTATGTGAGATAGTGGTGTCATGTGTTGTGGGTAGAATCCTGTTCTTAAAAAAATGGAGCCAAACATACGGCTTTGTCTTAATGTTGGCAGGCACCAAGGTCCTCACTCTCTGTTGCAAGACTCTCCATTATGTGCCTTTGTGTGCAACAAACTCTAGGGCCTCCTGCAGCTGCTCCTCAGTTGGATTGTCCATTGCTTCATTACTTGTAGGATTCCACAAAGAGGGGAGCATGTATACCCTGTTGATGTCTAGTGCGGAGAATCGCACTATCTTCCCTCTGAGTTCAAGTTCATTCCTAGTTTCATCCCCCAAGTGGGCATAAAACTACCGAACTAGTTGCACCGCGGCTTTGTTGAGCTGCTCACAAAATCTCTCATATACCAACCTGCGAATAGTATCTGTAATGAACTCTAGGATGGGGCCTGTTTTGTTGGTGAAGCCCTTCTCGTACATAAGAGCTCTGTCCCCCATGATGATTTTTCTTTCCTTGAGGTCAAATGGGGAAGAACGTTCTGCCACAGGACTTTCTGCAGTGGCATGACGAGTTCTGGGCATAGGAGTAGTTTGAGCCCTGCTCCTTTTCTTCTTCTCAGTCCTCCTCTTGGAGGATTTAGGCATCTCGCTCTCTGAGATTTCCTGCAAATCATCCTCTGAAAGGGGAGCTTTAGACTTCTCCCGGCTATCTTCTTCTTCGTCTCTTCTGAGGCTCTGATCAGGAGTGAGCTCCCTTGTCTCATACTCGAGCAGGTCGTCAAATTTAGCTTCTCTCTGCCCCTGTTCGTCAGGATGCACCCTAATGCGGTCGCATCTGCAGCATTGGCCTCAGATAGCCTTTGCTGGTCCCTTGGTGGTGGTGGTGGAGTCTGGTCCAAATGCGGTCTGGATGCGGCCACATTTGTTTCCTGCATAATTCTTTGGTTTGCAGCCACAATCTTGGCCGTATTTTCTTCTTCCTATTATTTTTTTTCTTCTCTCAGCCTCTTCACGGAGCCTTTTAGCAAGCTCCACAGCCTTGGCCTTTCCAGCAGCGACCATGGCTGCCACTCAGGTGTGGGGATATCTTTTTGAGCCACCTATTCGTCAGTTTATGGTGGTCTGGGCTCTGCATCATCCTCTCCCTCTTAAGTAGGTGAGATGTCTCACCTTGACTTCCTTTTGTGTGTGGAGAGCATCTTGACCCTGCATTTTCTAGGTTAAGGGCTTGAGGTTGATACATGAGTAGCGGCAGAGGTGATTAACTTGGTTGAAGTGGAGTGAGTTGGCATAGGACCTCCAAATGCGCCACAGATGCGGGTGCATCTCCTACTTCATCAGCTAGATGATTTTTCAGGTAGCTGGGCCAAATGCGCCGCAGATGTGGGCACATTTACCCTTTCTTCGACATGATTGGCTTTGTTTGGATGCGCCAGGGTTGCGGGCGCCACTTCTCTTCTTGCCTCAGGCTTGGCAGACTTTTGAGGCTTCTCCAGATGTGCTGCAGATGCGGTCGCGGCTGGGCCTTTTGCCTTGTCTTTATCACTTGGCGTCATCTTCTTCTCCAACTTCATTTTCTTCATATCTACGGCGATGCAAGGCCTTGAACCTGCTTCTTCCTCGCCAATTTCTTTTGCCCTCAATATGTCTTTGGGCTGCTTCAAGGATTTCCGCAACAGAGGGGCTAGTTCTTCTTCTTCTTCCTCCGAATGCATCCTCAGACTCTCGATTGCCACTCTGCTCAATCGAGCTATCTCCAGCACATCCTCCTCCCATTCTCTCGAACATTTTGGCAGTGGCGAAACAGTGGGGAGAGTCTTTGCAGTAGACTTGCCCTTTGCTTCCCTGTGTTTTGCTATTCTTCTAGGGTTCGTGCGAGTAGCTTGAGTTACAAAAATTTTCGGTGGTGAAGACTGGTTCTTCATGAGCCTTCGTCTCTTGTAGGTCACTTTTTTGTGCTCCATTGTACTCGAAATTACCTGCAAAAGTAAGAATAGGGGTGGTCGGTCCTTTCTGCGAAGAAATGAAGGATTTTTATAGAAGGGTTTGGTGGAGATGGTGTTCAGAATCTCGCCGGAAGTGGAACTTGGGTTGTAAGAAAATGGCAAGAAGGTGTGGGAGTTTGAAAGTTTGAAACGTGTTGACCTAGGTCAACGAACGAACATTTTTATACGTTTCAAACTTTCCAAAAACGACCCCCTCTTTCCTTTTTCTTATGTTAATTGACGTCATCTACTTCCTTATCCGTCTTGAGGTCCATATGCGGCCGCAATTCTCCTTCGATGCAAGGTTCCTGCAAAACAAAGATTTAGGGCCAAATGCGCATGCATTCAGGCCCCATTTGCCTTGTATGCATCTTCCAATATGCGGCCGCAATTCCAAACGCATTTCTTTGAGCTGGAAACCTGCAATAAACATTATGCGTTTGGAATGCGATCACATTTAGATCTTCATTTTATATTTTCTCCTTAACCCTTGAAATTTCACAAGTCCTTCAAAATTCCCTGCACACTAACTCAAGGTATCAACTCCCAGGTAGGTCCCCAGGTAGGTACAATTCATTTCACAATTCATTTTACATTAAGCATAAAAGAAGAATCGAATTAGATACAAGGTGATAGTGACTTAGACTTAAAAGTTTGATTAATTCAACTCTTAGGTAGGTCCCCAGGTAGAGGTGTTCCCTTACGGTCAGCTTAAGTACCTCAGCCTAGATAGGACCCTCCTAAGACAAAGTTCCTTCTTAATCAGAAACTTATAGATCTAATGCATTAAGTAACATGTGCACCACTTACACCAATTTTTTTTTTATTTTTTTAATGTAAAGAAAATAAAATCAAAATAAAAAAAATTAAAAGCAATATTTACATATTTACAACACATCACCTGATATTCTTAATTTGGTTCCCTTAGGGAGACTGAGGCCTTGTTCCTACTTAGGTCTTCTCCCCAGTATGGTTTCACTCTCTGTCCGTTTACTTTAAAAATGGTCCTTTAGCTATCCTGCAAATCAATTGCTCCGTATGGACGTACTTTAGCAATAGTGAATGGTCCGGACTATCTGGATCTCAGCTTCCCTGGAAAAAGTTTCAACCTCGAATTGAATAGCAGCACCTATTGTCCTTTATGCAATCGTTTGTTAAAAATCTTCTTGTCATGCCACTTCTTTACCTTCTCCTTATAGAGTTTAGCATTTTCGTAGGAGAAGTGCCTTAGTTCTTCAAGCTCATTCAACTGCATCTTTCTTAATACACCTGCATCATTTAAATTAAAATTCAGCCTTTTCAGAGCCCAATAGGCTTTGTGCTCCAATTCTAAAGGTAAGTGGCAAGCTTTCCTAAAGACAATCCTGTATGGTGACATTCCCAGTGGAGCCTTAAAAGCTGTCCTGTGTGCCCATAATGCATCATCGAGCCTGAGAGACCAATTCCTTCGTGATGGATCAACTGTATTTTCTAGAATCGTCTTGATCTCTCTGTTCGATAATTCTGCCTGTCCGTTCATCTGTGGATGATATGCAGTCACAATTCTATGCCTTATGTTGTACCTTGCAAGAAAATTTCCTATGACCCTGTTAACAAAATGAGTTCTCTTGTCGCTAATCAACACCCTTGGTGTACCAAAATGAGTAAAGATGTTCCTATGACGAAACTTCTTTGCTGTCTTAGCATCGTTGGTAGGTGTTGCCACAGCCTCGATCCACTTAGATACATAGTCTACTGCAAGTAAGATATACACATTCCCAAAGGATGGCGGGAACGGTCCCATGAAATCTATACCCCACACGTCAAAGATTTCCACCTCTAACATGTATTGCATTGGCATTTCATGTCTTACTGTTAAGTTCCCTATTCTCTTGCATTGATCACATCGTTTAGCAAACAAATGTGCATCCCTGAAAAGAATTGGCCAAAAGTATCCACATTAGAGTACTTTAGCTGCTGTCTTTGTACCTGCAAAATGACCTCCATATGGGCATGTGTGACAAGCTTCTAGTATCTTTAGGACATCCTCCTCTGGAACACATCTTATGAGTACCTGGTATGGTCCCATCTTATAAAGATAAGGTTCATCACAACAGTAGTATTTACTGTCATGATAGAACTTCTTCAATTGCTTCGATGTTGCACCTGGTGGAGTAAGCCTATTAACTAAGTAGTTAGCTATATCAGCATACCATGGTAACTCAATTGCTTTGACTGCCAACAGCTGCTCGTCTGCAAAAGTATCTTGTATCTCCTTTGAATCGTCCTTCTGAGCCTCCAACTCTAATCTTGACAAGTGGTCTGCAACCGAATTTTCTGTTCCTTTCTTGTTTAAGATTTCCAGATCGAATTCCTGCAAAAGCAAAATCCATCTGATGAGTCGGGGCTTAGCATCTTTCTTTGTCAGTAGATACTTGAGCGCTGAGTGGTTTGTGTGGACAATCACTTTTGTCCTGACCAGATATGATCTAAATTTGTCGAATGCGAATACGACTGCAAGCAACTCATTCTCCATTGTGGTGTAGTTAACATGTGCATCATTCATGGTTCTGTTGGCGTAGTAAATGGGATGTATTATCTTGTTTCTTCTCTGTGCCAGTACTGCACCTACAGCAAAATCACTTGCGTCACACATAAGCTCGAATGGCTGACTCTAGTCAGGTTGAATCATTATAGGGGCCAAGCTCAATGCATCCTTCGATTTGTTAAAAGCAGTTAAACAATCCTGGTCGAACACAAATGGTCTGTCATTCTCTAACAATCTGCATAAAGGTTTAGAAATGTGGGAGAAACTTTTGATGAATCGTCTGTAGAATCCTGCATGACCTAAAAAGCTTTGGATCTCCTTTACTGATGTAAGTGGAGGTAAGTTTGCAATTAGTTCTACTTTTGTCCTATCCACCTCGATTCCTTTCCTTGAGATCTTATGCCCTAGGACAATGCCCTCCTGCACCATAAAGTGGCATCTCTCCTAGTTGAGCACTAGGTTAGTGTCTTCACAGCGCTGCAAAATCTGTTTAAGATTCATAAGACAATGGTTGAATGATTCTCCAAAGATAGAGAAAATGGCCATCATGCATCTCTGGAAGGTTGTTGGGGCATTGCACAGTCCAAATGGCATCCTTCTAAAAGCAAATGTTCCATAGGGACATGTGAATGTCGTCTTCTCCTGATCTTCTGGATCTATTGTGATCTGGTTGTAATGTGAATATCCGTCCAGAAAGCAGTAATACTCTTTCCCTGCAAGATGGTACAACATTTGTGTTGGGATTTATGCCCTAAAGCCTCGTAATTAATAATTTATTTAATAATTAATATTTATTTTAATTATTTTATTTGCAATATAATATTATCCATTATATGAAAAATCCAAGGTTATTAGCGTAATCTTGAACAGTATGTGGTTGACATACAAGAGGATTGTGTTCAATAAATAACCTAAAGAGTCATAGTATATGGATAAGGTTGGGTGCCTTATCCTGGTAACACTATTGATACGGCCCACTTTGTAATAGTTACAAATGATTTGATCCAAATCATTCATGTAGAGACATGTGAGTGTGGGTATCTTATACAATGAGTTTGTATAAGACTGGACCACGAAATATTTAATCTCTCCTTATAAATCCGTTAATTGAGAAGATTAATATTTCATCAGGATGATCATATGCGACTCGATCTTAATCCTGAGTGAGTTATGAACTCCTGCCTGTGAGGGCTTGTCCTTTGATTTGCATGGGTGAGAGTGGCTTTTGTAGCCGATTCAATATGCCTACCATTTTGGGGACTTGAACAAATAGGGAGCTGGGAACATAATCTCACAAGATGGAATTCACTCCTTCCCGTATAGGGTAAGTAGATGAGTAGTTCCCTTAAGTGCTGATTTCGAGACTTGAACAATGGGGCCCTACCCTCTCATTGGCCCGAGAGGGATTTAGTTTATAATTAGATTATAAACATATTGTTCATTAGAGAATCAGTGGTACTTAAGGTGCAAGATGTAATTATAGGGGTAAAACGGACTTTTGACCCAGCTGTAATTACGAACAACTCGTGAAGGATCGACTTGCATGTAATGATTATATCTATGGACACAACTTGTCCTACAGTGCATAAGAGTGCAACTCTAGGTCTATAGTGGAGTGACCTATAGTTAATGAATGAAAATTAATTAATTAAAGAGTTTAATTAATTAATTTTGTATCATTGGAGCTTATAATCTGTAGGTCCATAAGGTCCCCTTGCTGGCTCATAGTAACACTAAAAGATCAATTTAGTTGAAAGAAAAATTTGAAATGTTCAAATTAATATTTAATATATTAGATATATTAAATATAAAAGAAGAAAATATATTTATTGTATTTGATACATTAAATATTAAAATTTGAAATGTTCAAATTTAATATTTAATTTGAAGTGTTCAAATTAATATTTAATATATTAGATATATTAAATATAAAAGAGGAAAATATATTTATTGTATTTGATACATTAAATATTAAAATAATTCATATATATTTGATATATTAAATAAAAGATATTTATAGAATTTGAATAAGATTCAAATAAATAAATATCGTAGGAGATTTGAATGAGATTCAAATAAATATAAGATATATTTTAATATATTAGATATTAAAATATAATATTTTAATTATGGCAAAGATTTTCCTTGGTCTCTATAAATAAGACCCTTGGGTTGAGCTATTCTGGATAACACACATCTCCTCAATAGAGAGAATTAGAGAATTCTCTCTAGACCTCTTCCTCCAATCACTTGGAGATTTTCTTTCAAGAGGCTCCCACAAGCCTTGGTCCTGTGTTCGAGTTATAGCCAGGAAGACTTTGTGGAAAAGATAAAGATATGCCATAATATTCTCCATAATATTATTTTCAAGGTATTTATTGCTTAACCTTTATATTTTAGTTTAATTCTAAATAAATCAAAGACGATTCCTATGCTTCCGCTGTGGGTTTAATTCGATTATTCCCTTCAATTGGTATTAGAGCCTCTTTGACTTTTATTTAGAATTAAAGTTTCGTGATGGTGGGTATTTTAATTTATCATATATTTGATATATTTGTGGTTTGCAAATTGATTGTTTAGGCTATTTGGCATTAGATTTATTGCTTTGATTAGATCATTGTAAAACCCATAATGGTTAGGATTTCATGTATTTTACTTGAATGATTACCATTGCTACAATTTTTGATCACATGCGCTGAAGAAGCCGAGGACGAAGAGGTGCAAGGAAAATTTAAAAAAAAAAACGGAAAAATCGAAATCAATCATATTCGGCTGAAGCTTTATATTATTATTAAACATTCTAGTATTTGAAAACAGTGTTTGGTTTAGTGGAGAATGAAGCTTGTTGTTATACTCAAGGTTTTGGGTTCAACACTTGTGTAATGCAGTTTTTTATTTTTATTTTTGTGACTGCTGATACTATAATTGGAAGACAAGATTTAGTTTTAAAACTCTAAATTTGGATGGCCGAACAAGAAAGATATTGAAGACCAAGATATGTCTTGGATTTAAATTATTGTAATTTAAATTATTTTCAATTTCTTAGGATATGCCAAATATGCCGGTCAATTTTGCTATTTTTAATTTAATTATGCATGAGATATATGTTTTAAATTCTTTGATTGTTGCATAAAGTATGCCATTTAAATTTAAAATCCCACCATAGGTTAAGCATGATCATGCATCTTATCTTAATTTTGAATATAATTGTTATATTTAAAAATTATGATTAGGTTGTTCCCTAATAGAATTAAGATTAATTTTTTAATATAATTGTTATATTGGAAAATTTGATTAGGATGATTCCTAATAGAATTAAGATATTTTCTTAATATGCTTATATTTTCCATATCTTTGAATATAATTGTTATATTTGAAAATTAAATTAGGATATTTTCTTTCATAAAGGAAATCCATGTTTTCCTAATAGGATTAGGATATATCCTAATGAGATTAGGATTTTCTTAAAATAAAGATATTTCGAATTCATGCTTTAAATAGTTTAAATTTTGAATTTAATATATCTTTTATTTTTCTAAATAGAATTAGAATAAAATATCCAGGATTATCTTTTAATTTAAAGAGTTTAAAATGATGGATTTTTAAGACTATCCAAGTGAATTATTTTTTTAATAAGATTAAAAATATTTATGTTCATTAATCTAATAATTAATAGTTAATTAAATATTAATGAATTTGAAAATAAAAATTGACTATAAGGGAACTCTATCTATGGAAGGTTCTGTCTAGACTGGGGTATTTAAGCTGACCGAAAGGGAACACCTCTAACTGGGAACCGACCTGGGAGTTGAATTAGTCAAATTTTATTTATTTTCACTAAGCATGCTCATAATGTTATTATTATTTTTAAAATAGTTTAAAAACTTAGTAATTCACATTAAAATTAATCTAACAACATAAGGGTTATGAAAGGTAGATTGAGGAACTTAGATAAATGAGATTAGCCTAATTTTTCTAAGTAATAGAAAACCGTATTTCAAAATACTTAGTGGGAGAAGGACACATGTCAAAAATCCAACGGTCTCTATTATTGATTCACAACGTGAGATTCATGTGGGGCCTCGTGGCGGCTTTTGGACCGTCCTCCCTACGGAAGGTGTTTGCATGGATCAATATCAGGGTGAATCTTTTGAGAAAGTATTATAGTAAGTGGGAGAAGGAAATGTGTCAACATATCCTACGGTCTCCATCATTAGTTTACATCGTGAGATTCATGCGGGGCCTCGTGGCGGCTTTTGGACCGTCCCCCTACGGAAGGTGTTTGCATGGGTCAATATCAGGGTCAACTCCTGAGAAGGATAGGATTGTAGTTTTGTTTCCAATACTTGACCTACCCTACGGCGGCACTTGTTGGGATAAAACTACGGGATCTAAAATTATGGGTCACACTTACAAATGGCTCATTAAAATTGTTAATGATGTCATTGACCAAATTAATGGTAACTAAATATTATAGGAATAAGAGTTATTCTAGTGTAATATTTGGTTGAGATTGTCTCAGTTTAGTGAAGGAATACTTGACCTACCCTACAGCGGCACTTGTTCTAACTCACTAAAGTACCATAGCATTAGAAATGATTTATAGGGTTCATTTTTCAAATTGTTTGATTTCTATGCTAAAATTGAATGGATAATTGTTTGCATGATGTTAAATTATATATTTTATATATTTCAATATTATGTCAGTTTCTCTCATAATTTTTAATTTTATTACTGATAAGTCAAAATTGAGAAATTTTATTACTTGGAAAAGTAACATTAACACTTGTAATGGTAGTGTAAAATTTTGAATTTGTCTTTATTGAGAAATATTCTCAAAACCTGTTGCTAATGCTATTCGAATTGTTCGTGAAGCACGTGATTAATGAATCAAAAGTAAACGAGATAGCTTGTACGTATTCTCCTAGTTGACATGTTAGATGTGAAGTTTAGAAGATAAAGAAAATGACAACAACATATGAGATGTTGAAGTCAACATATGCTAAATTTAGAAAATTGTCTAAATGATCTCAAAAATTAAGTATTACAAAAATCCAAGTAAAGAAACCAAATGATTGAAGCTATATAAAAGGAAATAGTTCCTAAATTAGCTATGACAGTCATAATAAGATGAATTTTTTAAATGCCTCTAGGAAGAAAAATATAAATGAAAGTAAATTTGATTTACTAGATTTTTGTTGGAATATAAATAATGCCACCTAGATAGTCGATATAAGATCTACTATCAAGATTTATTCTTCATTACATTTAATATGTAATTCTTGGAAAATACTTAACATGTAGAATAGTTTCTACAAGTTAGCACTAGGAAGCCTATCTCAGTTAGTGTAGTAGGAGACATTAAGATGTCATTAAGTAAAAAATTGTTACATAATGCTGAATATGGTGTTTTTAGTAACCATAAGAGAAATTCAATTTCTCGAACTTTATTACAAAAATATTCATATAGTATGAATTACTTTGAAGTATTAAAGTTTATATTTTCAAAATTGTTTGAAGATACATTCAGCTGAAAATAAGAACAATTTGTATATGTTAAAAATGTTGACATATACTATACTACAACATACTGAGATATTCAGGATTATAGAATCCAAAATAGAAAGACATTATTTTCTCCTAAAAGATGATACTTGACTTTGGCTGTTAAGGTTGATTAACATCAACTTGAATAGAATGAAAAGACTAGTAAGAGGTAATTCTCTAAAAAGTTAGTTAATTACTTTACCTGTTTGTAGATCTTGCCTTTCATGCAAGATAATCATTATGCCTTTATTAGATAGGGCTAGAACGCCAAAGAATATTTTGGGCTTACACATTTTGACCCAAGTGGTCTTGTGAATGTAAAAGTCAAATAAAGTCATGAATATTTCATCACTCTAGTTGATGATCATTCAATGTATAAGTATCTTTACCTAATACAACATAAGTCTAAATTTTTGAAAAGTTCAAGAAAATTAAGACTAAAGTTAAAGTTTAAAAATCGATTAGGTAATTAAATCTATCAAGATATTGTGATCATATCATAATAGAAAGTACAAGAACATCACGTACTAAAACTAATTGATAGAAAATGGGTTTTTATCCCAATTATCTTAATACCAAGTGCAATTTTGTGAAAATGTTCTGCAAGAGGAGAAACAGGACCTTGTTAGACATGGTCACATCAGTAATGAGTTACACACCATTACCATACTCCGGTTAGGAAATGCAATAGAGATTGCATGGTGAACATGATTCCCTCTAAAAGTGTCTACGAGACAATTTTAAAGATTATAGAAGAGTAGTAAAGCTGGTTTACAACACTTCACCATTTGGGAATGTTAAGCTCACATGTTGAAACAAGCCTAAAAAGCTTGTATATGTTCAAAGATAAGCCTAAGTGTAGGCCACCCCTAAGGAGTATAAAGTAATCTTTTATGTAGTCTTAAAACGAATAAGGTATTTGTATGACAAATATCAATTTTATAAGAAATGTCAAATAAAAGACTACAAACCTTTAATAAGGTGAAATAGTGTTAATAAATTGGTTCCAACTGAAGCCACTAAATAGTTAACAAAAGTTGTTAACAATTTAATTATATTTGAAAGTCAAATGGATCCTAGTCATGAATTTGATAAGCCTCATCATAGTGGGAGAGTTATGAGATGACTCAACCTTTACAAGGACTTACTTGAAGCCCAAACTGTCATGTTAGATGACAAAGTTGAAGGTTTATTACTCTCAAAGTGAGACTAATGGCAAAGGGTTAGACCTAATAGGAGAAAGTAGACTAAGAGTAAACTTTCTCACTTGTTGTCATACTAAAGTCTGTAAGTATTATTTAATTCATTGTTGCATATGGGAAATGAAAATGAATGTTTAGAATTCTTTTATGAAAAGAAATCTTAGATAATGCATCTACACAAATCAATCAGATATGTTTATTTTCAAAGATCAAAAGCAAAAGGTTTGCGAAATAGTAAAGGTTTATTTATGAAATGAATTTTACCATTAGATCTGTGAATATAAGGTTTGATAAAAGTATCAAAATCTATGACTTTGGATAAATATTAATGAAGCTTGTATAGACAAGAAAATCATTAATTGCTTAGTGGATTTTTTCTCATGTTTTATGTTGGTGATATTTTTACCCATTATGAATGATGTAAGATGTCTAACATAAAACGTTGATTAAGTAACCAATTCCAAATAAGTGATTTGGAATGACTCAGTATATTTTAAATGTCCATAATGAAGATTTTAAGGACTAAATGTTAACTTTGTCTCAAACATCTTATATTGACAAAATTGTTGTCAAATATTTGATTTTTATGTCTAAGAAAGTGTATCTTAAGACACCTCAAATGTTGAGAGTATATGATATGCATAAATGAGACTAAACATTTAATATACAATTGGTTAGCATATATCAGTTACACGAATGCTATGACCATTGAGTAGAAAATTAAAAACTTTCTCAAATTATCTATGGATGATGAGAAATTTTTGTGTATAGAGTTCAAGATTTGATCTTTACAAGATACACTAGTTCTTACAAAGATTTAGGAAATCTATATAAGGATAAATTTTACCCTAAGTGGTGGAGTATGGTATACAAGTTAAATTGTTTTGCTTGTGAAGCAACAAAAAGACTTGTCTGACTCAAATAGTTTCTTGAAGATCTGAAAGGTGTTTCAGATATGATTTAGTCTATCGTCTTTATTATGATAATAGCAGTGCAAAGACTAATATTAAGGAAATTACAAAACACCAATGTATAGGGAATCATATCGAGAGAGAGAAAGCATCATGGTAGTGACCAAGATGGCTTTTAACGGCAGTTCTTTGGATCTATATAAAGAGACTCTCTAGGCTAAAGTGTTTGAGGGTCACCTAGAATGTCTAGGATTACGAGACATGTCTCATCTTTGCTAGGGCAAGTGGGCGAACATGTTGGGTATAGAGTATGCCCTAGGATACATGTCTCGTCGGCTTTAGTGCAAGTGGGAGATTGTTGGGATTTATGCCCAAAAGCCTCGTAATTAATAATTTATTTAATAATTAATAATTATTTTAATTATTTTATTTGCAATATAATATTATCCATTATATGAAAAATCCAAGGTTATTTGCGTAATCTTGAACAGTATGTGGTTGACATACAGGAGGATTGTGTTCAAGAAATAACCTAAAGAGTCATAGTATATGGATAAGGTTGGGTGCCTTATCCTGGTAACACTATTGATATGACCCACTTTGTAATAGTTACAAATGATTTGATCCAAATCATTTATGTGGAGACATGTGAGTGAGGGTATCTTATACAATGAGTTTGTATAAGACTGGACCACGAAATATTTAATCTCTCCTTATAAATCCGTTAATTGAGAAGATTAATATTTCATCAGGATGATCATATGCGACTCGATTTTAATCCTGAGTGAGTTATGAACTCCTGCCTGTGAGGGCTTGTCCTTTGATTTGCATGGGTGAGAGTGGTTTTTGTAGCCGATTCAATATGCCTACCATTTTGGGGACTTGAACAAATAGGGAGCTGGGAACATAATCTCACAAGATGGAATTCACTCCTTCCCATACAGGGTAAGTAGATGAGTAGTTCCCTTAAGTGCTGATTTCGGGACTTGAACAATGGGGCCCTACCCTCTCATTGGCCCGAGAGGGACTTAGTTTATAATTAGATTATAAACATATTGTTCATTAGAGAATCAGTGGTACTTAAGGTGCAAGATGTAATTATAGGGGTAAAACGGACTTTTGACCCAGCTGTAATTACGAACAACTCGTGAATGATCGACTTGCATGTAATGATTATATCTATGGACACAACTTGTCCTACAGTGCATAAGAGTGCAACTCTAGGTCTATAGTGGAGTGACCTATAGTTAATGAATGAAAATTAATTAATTAAAGAGTTTAATTAATTAATTTTGTATCATTGGAGCTTATAATCTGTAGGTCCATAAGGTCACCTTGCTAGCTCATAGTAACACTAAAAGATCAATTTAGTTGAAAGAAAAATTTGAAATGTTCAAATTAATATTTAATATATTAGATATATTAAATATAAAAGAAGAAAATATATTTATTGTATTTGATACATTAAATATTAAAATTTGAAATGTTCAAATTTAATATTTAATTTGAAGTGTTCAAATTAATATTTAATATATTATATATATTAAATATAAAAGAGGAAAATATATTTATTGTATTTGATACATTAAATATTAAAATAATTAATATATATTTGATATATTAAATAAAAGATATTTATAGAATTTGAATAAGATTCAAATAAATAAATATCGTAGGAGATTTGAATGAGATTCAAATAAATATAAGATATATTTTAATATATTAGAAATTAAAATATAATATTTTAATTATGGCAAAGATTTTCCTTGGTCTCTATAAATAAGACCTTTGGGTTGAGTTATTCTGGATAACACACATCTTCTCAATAGAGAGAATTAGAGAATTCTCTCTAGACCTCTTCCTCCAATCACTTGGAGATTTTCTTTCAAGAGGCTCCCACAAGCCTTGGTCCTGTGTTCGAGTTATAGCCAGGAAGACTTTGTGGAAAAGATAAAGATATGCCATAATATTCTCCATAATATTATTTTCAAGGTATTTATTGCTTAACCTTTATATTTTAGTTTAATTCTAAATAAATCAAAGACGATTCCTATGCTTCCGCTGTGGGTTTAATTCGATTATTCCCTTCAATTTGATCGATAAAAGGCAATGGAAAGTGGTCCTTCTTTGTGGCCTTGTTGAGGCGGCGGTAGTCCATACACACTCTCCACACTGTAATAGTACTGGTTGGAATAAGCTCATTATTCTCGTTTGTTACAACAGTCATCTTCTCTTTCTTTGGCACGCATTGTACTGGGCTAAGCCAGCTGCTATCTGCTATGAGGTAGATTACTCCTGCATCAATCCACTTCAAAATTTCCTTGCAAACCACATCCTTCATCACCGGATTCAATCTTCTCTGGTTTTCTATTGACTTATTGGCTCATTCCTCCAAATTGATCTTGTGCATGCAAAAGGAAGGGCTAATTCCTCGTATATCTACTATTGTCCATCCTAGCGCCTTCTTGTGCTTGGAAAGCACCTACAATAAAGAAAATTCATCCTCATCAGTGAGGTTTGCAGAGATGATAATTGGTAGAGTTTCATCCTTTGTTAGAAATCTGTATTTTAGGTGAGACGGAAGTGGCTTGAGCTCCAGCACTGGTGGTTCAATCACTGAAGGTTTCAGTGGCACTATTTTATCATCTACTGGTCTCAATGCACTTGATTCTTCAAATGCCGGTGCATATGCGGCCGCAATCTGCTGCTTTTACGCTTCTTCAGACTTGTTTGATAAAAAACTTTCCCCTGTGAAGTTGTCTTCCTACAAATCATAAAATTCAAATGGATCACAGAGTTCTAAACTTGAGGATTCCTCCGATTCCCATGGGAAGCGCATCGCCTTCATCACATTGAATGTGATGTATTGGTCATTTATTCGCATAGTCAGCTCTCTTTTTTGGACATCTATGATCGTTCTTCCTGTGGCTAGAAAAGGTCTTCCCAAGATGATAGGCACTTCCCTGTCCGCCTCACAATCTAGGGTGATGAAATCTGCAAGAAAAACAAATGTGTCCACCTTAACGAGGACATCTTCAATCTTTTCAATGGGCCTAACTATTGACTTGTCCTTCAACTACAAAGTTACCGTCGTGGGTCTAGCTTTTCCAATTCCTAGCTGCTTGAAAACCGACAGAGGCATCAAGTTGATGCTGGCTCCTAAATCACATAATGCTCGTCCAACGTCCTGCCCTCCTATCATGCATGGAATAGTAAAGCTGCCTGTATCCTGCAATTTGGGTAGCACTTTGCTTTTTATGAGAGCACTGCAATTCTCAGTGAGAGCTACAGTTTCATATTCTCCTAGACTTATCTTTTTAGTCAATATGTCCTTTAAGAACTTGACATAGTTGGGCATCTGCTTAAGAGCTGCCACCAACGGAATGTTGATGTGCAACTGCTTGAGTATGTCCAAACACTTATTTAACTGCTCGTCCTGGTTCTTCTTCTGGAATCTCTGTGGAAATGGTGGTGGAGGTCTGACACCTTGATATAAATTTTCCTGTTTCTTCATTGGTGTTGCCTTCTTCTCAAGCTCATTTTCCTAGTGCTTTGCTACCGCATCCTTTGCTGCATTTCCTGCAAAATTTTCATTCCTAGGAATGTCCTTTCGCCTTTCAGGTTGCTTCGCAGACTCAAGAGTGGTAGCATCACCTGCAATTTCTTTGTTTAAGTTCTTCTTTACTTTAATGTCAACAACACTTTCCTGCAAATTTTTCTGCAAATATAAATCAAAAGAAACTTGTGGAGGTTTGCACTCCACTGGCATCTTGGGCTCAGCATACTTGAGTCCACTCCTAGGAGTGATCGCTTTGCAATGCTCATTTCCTTCCCTATGCGGATTCTCCATATTGCTTGGTAATGCTCATTGAGGCCTGTTCTTCATCTCGCTTGCTAATTGTCGAACATACAATTCAAGATTTTGCAATGATGTAGCTTGACTTTGAATGATGGCATCATTCTTGGCCATGAACTCATTCATCAGGGTTTCTAATGAAGAGCTATGAGCTGCAGATTACAGTGGCATTTCTGTAGCATTCTTCTGTGTGTATGGTTGTTGTGGTTGATTATTGGAACTTGGTACAAATCCCTGCTTCACGTACTGATTTGATGTGCTCGCATTCTGTCCTCCCAAAGAGAAGTTAGGATGTTGTCTCCATTGACCTGTTCTTCCCTATAAAACACACAGAGGTAGGATTGTAAGGACAATTATCATATAGATCGACTTCAGTACAATATACACAAGTAGGTGTTGAGATTTGATTCAAAGTAGCAATAGGGGCCTAGTTCCCCATAGTGAAATTCTTCAGAGTGTTGTTCATTATTGAGATCTGCGCACTCAGTGCTGCTATTGCATCCACCTCGTATACACCCTGCAATATTTTTAGTAGAATGTGTGTCTTCATCTCCCCACTGATTGTTATTGGAGACGATTGCATCTAAAATCTCATTGGCTTCATTGACTGTCTTTCTTAACAAGGATCCATTTTCTGATGCATTAACTAAGGTCTTAGTGGCCTGGGTCAATCTGTTGTAAAAATGCTCGATCAAAAGGCAGGCTGGTAAGCCATGATGTGGAATCTCTGGACTAACTTCTTGAATCGTTCCCATGTTGTATCCACGCCTTCATTCGGACCTTGTTTAAAAGTGATAATTTTTCCTCGAATCTTAGCATTCCTGGTGGGAGGAAAATATTTCAAAAGAAACTTTTCCAACAAGTCATCCCAAGAAGTGATCGAGTCCAGCGGGAAAGAATCTAATCATGCTTCTGCATTACCCTGTAAAGAAAAAGGAAAAAGTTTCAACCTCAATGTCCCGTTTGATACTCCATTTAGCTTGAATGAGTTGCATATCCTCAAGAATTGCTTCATATGCTAGTGAGGATCCTCGTTTGGTAATCCTGGAAATTGCCCAATAATCTGGAGTATCTAAAACATTATTGGCTTCAACTCAAAATGAGCTGCCTCAATGTTTGGTTCCATGATTTCTGCATTAAGATTATGGAAAGTTGCGGTTGCATAATCTCTTATAGCTCTATCTTGTTCATATGCAACAAAAATGGGATTTTGCTGCTTCGCTCGCTGTTGCTGTTGTTGTTGTGGCACATTATTGGGTTATGCTCTTCTTTGTTGCTCACCAAGAGGACCGACTCCAAGTGGATCCATCGTAAGTTCCTACAAAATAGATTCCTACAAAACAAGTCCTTTTGGATTCTCCTGTGTACTCTTGTAGATCTTTTCTTTTCCTCCTATGCTCCTTTCGGCGCTGGCGAAAATTACGCTCTATCGTAGGATTAAAATCACAAGGGCAAGGCCCTTTGCGCATGCACCAACTCTAACCTGCAAAACCTGCAAAATAGAATCGGGTCCCTGTGACAAAGTGGGAATGAGGTCGCAAACCATCGCAATTCTACTGCAAAACTGAAAAAAAAATGTTTGTTAAAAAGTCGTTCCCTGACAACGGCGCCAAAAACTTGGTGGAAAGAAGCGCAAGTGCACGCTGTCCAACAAGTAATATATAGAAGTATTCCAAGTATCGAACCCAAGGGAACGGTTTGCAAAAGGGCTTTTCAGTTAACAACACAAGAGCTTTCAAGTTGCAACTGAAGGTAACCAATTAAATAAAATATTTTGGGGTTTTTGTGCAATAAAAATAAAGGAAACTAAATAAAAGATAAGAAAACAATAATGAGAAGCAGGAAGTTCAAATATGTTTCAACCTTGAGGAAATGCGCCCACCATGCTCCCGCAAACTTGCTTAACCAGGTCCGACTATTTCAGAGATTCAGCCTCTTGTGCTCGCATACTGCCTCTTTCGAGTTTTGTGATATTCAGACAAAATGCTGCTGAAATGCGTCCGCAACCTACCCTAACCGACACATAACACCATGAATCGAGTTCAACACCTATTCAGCCCTTTTCTAAGTGCTTTTAGGGGACTAAGCAATTAAACACATATGTCTATGACTAATTTAAACTTAGATAAATAAGGAACACAACTCAATAATTCTAAAGGTTTTTGTCCTATGTCTAGGTACAAAAAGCGAAGTTTTATGTCTAGACTCTTCTCCTAGATTGCTTTTATGAAAATGTGTGCTTGATCTAACCCTTTCAGTATTGAATCTCACACAAACTATGCTAACTCAAGTGGTCTCTTTAAGCTAACAATGAAACTTAAGCTCAATAATAGCAACCGATGCTAAATGTTTAGCAAAGTTACTTGAATCACATGGCGGGGCTTATCTCCTTTTTAGGGTATCCACTTCATTGAATCGCTTCCAATGATTTAGCTACTCATTGAAAAGAAAACTAAAGTGCAGAAAATAAAAAGAAAACTTGAATAAGAAAAGATGAACTTCATTGGATTAAACATGCGGAATTGAAACAAAACTTGAATTACAACTTGAAGAATTTAAATTTAATAAATAAACAGAAACTTACAACTTGATAAAAGAATAAAAACAGTAGCTAAACTTCAAAGAAGAACAGAACGTACAAAACTTAAAAGAAAGTGATAAAGAACCCGAAGTTGTTCCTTCTTTCTGACTTTGTTCAACCTCCTTCGAGGAGAACAAGTGCTTACACTCCCTTCTTTCGAAGTTCGTGTCCGAATGAAGTATGAACAGAACTTGGGGGAGACTCGGTATGACGGTTGAAAAGAAAAGAAAACTGCAGAATTTGGAGTAGAAGGTAGAAATCCGGGCTCCCCTAAAATTAAGCTTGAGTCACCTTTTATAGACCTCAAGCTCTAGGGTTTGCAACCGAGATCAGTGTGGAGAGGCTTGGGCGATCATATCCCTTAATCCTTGGAGATTTGTTTGATAATATTTGATTTTATCTGATTTTATCTGCAAATCTATCGAATCTGGGAAAATCTGCAGAAAACGTCCAAATGCGGCTGCATAGTTGAGCGCAATTGTGTTTTTGTCGAAATGGCCTAAATGCGACCACATTTTGAGTTTTTCCTGCAACAGTTGGAATTTGGCTCTTGCTCTCAATTACTGGCGCATCCTAGTCGCATATCTCTTGCATCATCTTTCTCTTGCCTCAATTGCGGCCAGATTGTGGGCACATTTGGGTCCTTTTCCAACCTCTACACAAAATCAACAAAAATTAACACTTTCTTAACAAAAATGACTCTAAATACACCTAAAAACTTATTTCTATCAAATCAAGACTTCAAACACATGCAAAACTTCTTTTTACTTAAATTTTCCCTAAGTGACATGACTTATAACATTGAACACTCGCTTTCTAAGCAAATAGCTTGGTTTTTAGAGCCAAATAACACTCATAAATGATCGTTATCACTTCTACATCTCAATCAGCAGAAAAGAAGCCATCTTTGGAGGACATGATAGGAGTTTTCTTTGCTTAATCAAACAAAGGGACGACTTAGTTGGAGGAGAAGATGGAAGGCATTGCTTCTGGACATGGGAAAGTTATACAGAACCTTGAAATTCAAATGCGTCAGATAGCCACCTCCCTGAATGCACTGCATAAAGGAAAATTTTCCAGTGACACATTAATTAATCCTAGGGAGCAATGTAAGGCTATAAGTTTGAGAAGTGGGAAGACTTTGGGAGAACCAGTAAGACGCCACAATGATGAGGATGATGAATCACTAGAGAATGAAGATAATGAAGATACACCTGCACATGAGGCTGCAAAGCCATCTAGTCCAATTTTTCCATCTGTCCTGAATCAGATTCCTTACCATCAACATTTTCCAATTTTTCCATCTGTCCTGAATCAGATTCCTTACCATCAACATTTCAAGAAGAAAAATTTGAATGTAGAGTTCTCTAAATTTCTCGAATTATTTAAAAATCTTCAAATAACCATTCCTTTTGCAGATGCCCTAGAGCAAATATCAAGCTACTCAAAGTTCATGAAGGAAATCTTAACATACAAAAGGAAGTTTAGGGCCTCTGAAACTGTATGCATGACAGTAGAGTGCAGTAATGCACTCCACAAAAAGCTACCACCCAAGCAAAAGGATCCAGGGAGTGTTACTGTTCCATGCACTATTGGTAGTTCTTATTTTCATAGGGCATTATGTGATCTAGGTGCTTATATTAATTTGATGCCTTATTATGTGTACGGGACGTTGGGTCTTAAAGAGCTGAGGCCCATAGGAATCTCTCTACAATTAGCAGATCGCTCCATCACCTACTCTATAGGTATAGTAGAGGATGTCGTGGTGAAGGTAGACAAATGTTTAATTCCTACAGACTTTGTGGTGCTCGATATAGAGGGCGATGATGACATTCCGATCATTTTGGGACGACCTCTCTTGACCATAAGGGAAGACTCCATTAAGGTTAAGGAAGGAAAGATATCTTTTCATTTAAAAGAGAAAAAGGTAACTTTCGACATGAGCAAAGCAATGAAATACCCCTGTGAAGTAAGCCAAAGTATGTTTGTGGATGATATTGATAATTTGACAAATGATTTTCAAGAAGTGATGGTGAATAGGGATCCTTTGGAGTCGGTGCTCCCCAAGGATGTCAGTGTGGATTCGTGTGAGAACTGATTCACCACTTGAGCATCGTCTAGCTAAAGACGTTAAAGAAAGCGCTTCTTGGGAGGCAACCCAAGTTTTCAATCTCTTTTACTTTTGGTCCGTTATATGTTTAATCTAGAATGTTGAAGTACCATTAAATCTCGTTTCCATTGTGCAGGCCATCGATCATCCAAGTGACCCTTTTTCTCCCATTTACTGAGGACATTATGGGCAATTTCTTTTATCATGGCAGTAATGTTCACTCTTTCTTTTTCCATTACCCTTTTACAATCTAAATTCAACCTTTTACTTTGAGGACGATGCTAGTTTTAAGTTTGGGGGTGGGCAGTACTTTGCAAGTCTTGGTTTCTAAGCATTATATTTTTATTGGATTAATGGTAGCTAAGACAACTTATGATATGTTTGAAATAATGATAGTTGCAATGCTGGAAATATGAGAGCATACCCCTGAATTGAGCTAAATTTAATTTTTTTGCTTAAGTCCTTAATATAAGTATTGCACTTAGTTCTCTTGTTTTTATGTTTTGAAGGCTTAGAATAGGGTTATATGGTCTAACTATTTGTTGTCACCCCGAAAGGACTAGGAACCTATTAGAAGGTTGAGTTACATGATAGTTAATAATGTTACACTGAAGGAATTTTATGGTTATACTTCTACCTAGTTGAGCTTCATTGTATCTTTCTTAACTAAAAGAAAACAAAAAATAACTTGCATGCTTAAAATGTAGGACAAAAAAAGCTACCTCTGTTGTGTTCAGCTAGCCCACTCATTGAGCGCATGCTCTAGGTAAGGGTCCCCATAGTAGAAGTGTGAAAGCTAGTGTCCATTAAAATATTGAAAATAAAAAAATCAAATCAAGTTTGGGGAAGGCCTGCCCCGTGTTTATGGCACCTTAGTGGCATATTATTTTCTTGAATGTGAAGAAGCCTAATAAGTTGAAGTTAGAGCCAGAGTAGGGGGAAAATGAACTGAGGGTTGTATAAAATTGTTCCGGGCGTATAAAGTCTAAAATAGGAGAGATTTCACACACACACAAGGGAGTAGAGTTTTAAATTTAAATTTCTCAGTGATGGGGTGTGTTTAATTAATTTATGCTTTTGTAATTTATTTATTATTTTGGAATATTGAAGCTTGAGTCCCATGTTTGCAATTATTAACAATTTGTGAGTTGTGTTTTATTTTGCTCAAGGACTAAAAAAAATCTAAGTTTGGGGGTATTTGATAGTACACAAAAGTGTACTATCCCTAGGCTTATATTCTTGCTAGTTTGAGGTGCTAAAGTGTACTTTCATCTACTTAATCTATTAATTATGTAGGTGATAGTATACAAAAGTGTACTATCCCTTAGCTTATATTCTTGCTAGTTTGAGGGGTTAAAGTGAACTTTCATCTCCTTAATCTATTCATTTTGTAGGATTCGAGCAAACATGGTGAAATAGAGCTTGTGAGGATGATATTGGTGTTTTTAGAGCTTAAAGGCATGATTTGGAGGCTTGGAATTAAAAAGAGAACAAGTTAAAGCTTCATGACCCGAGAGGATAGCGTTGAGACGCTGTCCATAGCACTCAACGTTATAGGTGCAGCTATCCAAATTTAATTTCTTGCAGAAGTAGCGTCGAGGCGCTACTTTATAGCATCTCGACGCCAGAAATGCGCGCGCCAGAAGATTTCTGTCGCAGCGTTGAGATGCTGCGTACAGCGTCTCAACACTACCCCGATTTGTCGTCTTTATTCTATGAATTAGGTCACAGCGTCTCGAAGCTGTCCCGATGATTATAAAAATGACATTTTCTTGCGATTTTGGGGAGACCATTTGGAGAGGGACCAGTCTAAAGTCAAATTCTACCTCATATTTGGGACCAAGGAAGCACTCTTGAGAGCCGAGGAAGACATTCAAGGCTCGAGATCGCGGTGTTTAACGACGGGAACGAGTTTCGCACGCGTAAGAGAGTTCTTTCCCTTCTTCCTATTTATTTTGTAGTTTGGGTTTTTTATATTTTTGTACGAGTTTAGCATTGTAATTGTGGATTTTAAGAATTTACTCATGTGTTTAAACTTGATTGTGATAGATAGTTAGTTTTCTTTTGAGATTTATAAAGTTCAATTCTTAGTTATGCATGCTTGTTGTTTGATTAATTCTTTGGCCAAGAGTTAATTATGTATGATTTGAATTGTAGCTTGGGAGAGTAAAATTTGGATCTAGATTAGCATGCATGACCATTAGTAAGCTTGAGCATGGGAATGAATTGTTTGCTAATAGAAGTTGTTAAAGAAATAGTACAATGCCACGTTTAATTATGAAATTTAGACTGGAAGGTTAATTTAATAATTAAGCATAAATTTTAGTTGGGCTTGAGAAAGCCAATTGAATGTAACTATGATTTATTAGCTTATAATAGTTGAACATATGAACAATCTCTTAAGTCGATTAACTTTGAGTTTAGTTGCTAAAATCAAGGTTAAAAAAAGGGTTCCCTCTAAGTGTCTACAAAGTTGTAAATACATAGCTTAGTTACTTTCGTTGTTCCTCTTGATTTTAGGTTCTCTAGATAAAATTGAGCATTGGTAATGATAGTACTCAATTAAGCTAAGAAATCCAATCCCTGAGATCGACCCTGGCCATTACTACTGCAAATTGTAAAGGTATGGTTAATAATTTAATTTGATAGAGCCTTTGACAAGCTCTTTATCAGTAGGATTCGAGCAAACATGGTGAAATTGAGCATGTGAGGAAGATATTTGTAAGCCCTAAACTCTCTTTTGTTCATATTGTGCTCATATATGATGTTTTGACATATGCAAATTGATATAGGTTGCACTAAACGATGTCGTGGTAGAATTTGGAAATCTCCTAAGTTGTGGATATTAACGTACACAAAGCTTCATAAGGAGACAGGTTACGCATTGGGATAAGCATATTAAAAGTTGAGTTGAAGTAAGTTAAGGTCATGAGCAAGTTGGGTACACATTAGGTGTATGTTGTGTTGAATACAAAAGCTGTAATTTCTAATTAATTTAGTTAAAATTTCTTTACAATTTAGGTGGATTCAAAGGGGCTTAAAGTCTAAAGAGAGAAGGAGGAGCTGACCATTTTAGTTACATTTTCGTTGGAGATTTTTTTGTTATAGTGGAAGGATGAGCTGTCCAACACTTGTGACTGCAGTAGACAGCTGGAAGCTCTAGGAAGTGGATAAACTTAAAACAGTCATATCTCTCAATCCACTTGAGAAAATTCGATGATTCTTGAGCCAAAATCTCAGAAATTGAATGAATATTAGGTCTGGAAAATTTTGTGAGAAAATATGAAGAATAAGGTCGTGAAAATGTAAGAAAACCGAGAGGTGTTCCCAGTTTTTCGGGTAGCAGAACAGTGTGAAGAAATCAGTTTCTTTTCAACTTTTGAGGAGGAATTAGAAGCTGAAACCTTGAGGTAAGTAAGCTAAGATGTTGTACTTGAGGTTTATCAAATAAAATTTGGTGGTTGTTTTGCTAAATTTTGAGAAACTCATGCTGGAAGTCAAATCTGAAATTTTTGGCTCAAAACAGAGGGGTCTAGAGAGCTTAAGGAAGTTGTGTTCCAATTTGTTATACACTATTGCCAAGTGTGTGCAATTACTATCCTATGAGTTATGTGACTGAGTTAGATCAATTTTTGGGCCAAGTAGCAAAAGGGATTAATGTTATGGAATTCATTTTCAGGGCAAACGAAGATAGGAGAAGCTTATAAGCCTTGGGAGCCTTCCGGTGTTCGTGAGTAATTTTGTTTGAAAACCTATGCGTTGATCTTTATTTATTCAAAAGCTTACTAGTGATGGATATTGAAGCATGCTTAAACTAAGTTATATTCATTTTTCATTGAATTCCTACTAATAAATGTCGGTGTTGAAAGTTAAGCATAATTGTAACTAGTTTGTTACTCCGCGTTCAAGCATGAAACCTAAGTTTGGAAGTAGGGTTTTTCTTGGAAGTACCATGCATTAATCCACTCTAAAACATGTTTGAATTGCTTGAAACTTAAAGTATGATGGTTTGGCTATGTTAAAGAATTTATGCGTTGAGAACACGAAAAATGAGTTTGGTTAATGAGTTCTCTTTTAATCATACGATGAACTACACTTGAAGTTGGAAGCTTGTTTAATGATGAAAGTTTGTGTTTATGTTGAGAACTTGATGAATGTGATTCCAAAACATGTTTCCTAACTATTTAAAGCATGCCCTCGTATATTATTAACCCCCGGTACTGAAGGACACGGAGAAGGTACTTGGGAGGGAGAAAACTTGACCCCCGATACTGAAGGACAGTGAGAAGGTATTCGGGTGGTAGTTGGTCTGACCCCAATACTGAAGGACATGGAGAAGGTATTAGGGGAGACCAGTGAGCCTAAATGGCATACCACGTGCACGAGAGAGAGGTATTGAAGTTGTTGGTTAGAGAGGACTCTACCATAGCTAGGGTATCATGCTACAAGTTTTCTTTATCATGAGTTTTGATGCATTGATTATCGTGGTGCTTAAAGCCTATAATTTGGCGACATTGTTTAATTACTTTTGATACTTTACCTATGAACGCATAACTTATTAAATAGTCACTCACTGGGCTTCCCAGCTCACGTTTTCAACATGTTTTCTCTCCCCAGGTAGCAAACGAGTTCCTGGTGCTTAGCCTCGACAAGACCTGTTTGCCACCACGCCACTTAGCTCCTTGTATATATACTTCCACCTGTATATAGTTTTGAAATAAAAGCATTCTAGTCGGGGTGTAATACTTAAGTATGTTATGACTTGTTATGAAAACCTAGTATGGAAAAATGATTGCATCTTATTCAGGTGTGCAACTGTGCGCTCAATTTTACTAGTTCATATATGCTTCGTTGTATACAATTTCAGGTTAATGTTAGGTTGGGCAGGGAGTGGCAGTAAGAGGGCTGCTATTCTCTGTCTTCGCATTCCTTTCTAGGATTAGGCAAGTGAGCTGGGAGGGGGTGTGACAATATTGGTGTATTTGGAGCTTCAGGCATGATTTGGAGCTTTGGAATTGAAGAGAAAACAAGTTAAAGCTTCATGACCCGAGAGGGTAGCATTGAGACGCTGTCCATAGCGTCTTAACACTATAGATGCAGCCATCCAAACTCAACTTCTCGCAAAAGTAGCATTGAGACGCCACTTTTGAGCTTCTCAATGCCCAAAACACGCGCGCTAGACCTTTTTCGTCCGTAGCATTGAGATGCTGCATGTAGCGTCTCAACGCTACCCTGATTTTCCATATTTACTTCCCAAATTAGGTCACAGCGTCGAGACGCTGCCCCTAGCGTCTCAGCGCTTTAACGATATTATAAAAAGAAAATTTTGGCTGCAGATTCGGGGAGACCATTTGGAGAGGAACCAGTCTGAATTCGATTTCTACCTTATAGTTGGGATTAAGGGAGCACTCTTGAGAGCCAAGGAAGACATTGAAGGCTCGAAATCGCGGCATTTCACGAAGGAAACGAGTGTGGCACGCGTCAGAGAGTTTTTTCCTTCTTCCTCATTTATTTTGTAGTTTTTGTTTTTAGATGTTTGCTTGAGTTTGAACCAGTAATTGGTGAATTTTGAGAGACTGACTCTTGTATTGAAATTGGTTCGTTTTGATTCGTTTGGTTTAGTTTTAGAGATATTTATATTATAGCAATTTATTTATGCATTCTAGAGAGTATTGTTTAATCCTGTGGCCAACGTTTAGTTTTGATAAAATTGGGCTTTTGCTTGAAAAAGAATGACTCAAATTTAGATTTGAATGTATAAATGTTAGTGAATTTTTGCACGGGAATGGAGTTTTTGCTGATAGAAGCCACAAAAGAACTTTAGTTAACGCCATGTTTAGTTGTAAAAATAGACTGGAATGTTGATTTATCACTAAGCATGCGTTTTAGTTGGGCTTGAAAAAGTCAACGATTAATTTGTGTAATTTCTTAGCTTATAATTGTTACTTATGTTAATTATCTCTTCTATATGACTAAATTGGCTTTACATAATTAAATCGTTGTTTCAAGAAGGTTCCCTCTAAGTGTCTCCAACATTGTAAATAGTTATTTTAGATTTTAATTTGATTCTCCTCTATTGTTGGTTCTCTAGAGAGGCTCCCATGGGATTTCGAGGAGCCCGGTTGGTCTTAAAACGCAAAAATTTGCCTAATTTTCAATGATTGATTATTGCATAGTACCTATCGAATTGGTGACATAGTACCTATATTTGATTGAGTTCTCGACAAGCACTTTCAAATTGTCGTTGTTGTCAGAAAACTGCCAATTAAGTTGATTTCTTGATTTCTTTGTTCTTATTTTATATTGTAAAAAAAAAAAGAGTCTATAGTTGTTTTCTTTTAATGGCTAACAAATTCAAGAATTTCGGAGGAGTTACCTTGCGCGACATTGAGGTTAGTGAGCTTAAAAGACGAATGGATGCGTTAACCTCTCTTGTTTAAAGGTTGTAAAGCGAGGGCTACCAATGGAGGTACAAAGAGATCACATGCCCCAAGCTTACATCACTGGAGTTCCTGTCCAGCACGAGATGAGCCATAGTCCTCACGATCCTGAGTGGGATCGTTCATATCGATGTCAGAAGGAGCAAGTGAGTATGAGCTCCCAATCATTAGTTTAAGGTATGACTATAGAAAAGTTAACTAAATTAATTAATAAGAATACTCTCCAGTGTCAGGAGATCCAAAAGGAGACTCAAGCAATGACATAGAGCCTTAGTGACCAAATCACCCAGTTTGTTAATTCGGTAAAGAGACGAAAGAGCATTCAAGAACAACCACCTGTTGACATTTATGAGGTAAGAAGTATTGAGGTTGATTTAGATCTTAATGATGAAATTTGTTTGCAATTTGAAGAATAGGTATGTGAGGCAAGTGATGAAGTTGAACTTCAGTTCCACGAAGAGGTCCAGATGATATAGTTGGAGGTCGAAAGACCTGCGTCTGTTTTGTCCTTTGGTTCTTCTTTACTTTGTGAATGGTCTTCCTTGTCTTACGAGTTAGAGTCAGAGTCAGAGTCTTGTTTCTTTGATTTTTCTGTTTTTATGTTTTTAGAGTCGAGAAATAACAAAAAGACCTATATTTCTAGAGTCCATCAGATGTTGAAGAGCTTGCTTAGTAGAGTGGGCTTTGGGGATTCAAGGAAGAAGGAGCCGATGAAATGGGAGAATTTCTACGTGCCTTGATACATGCCACAAGCAAGTCGAGCAATCGACTATAAAAGTTTGCGCTTCCCAGAGGCCGAAAGGCTTAAAATTTACTTGTTTTCCTTTATGGCTTTTTGGTTTTCTATTTTCGCAACTTTGTTTATTTAGTTTTTGTTTTTGTAGGTAATAAAGTAACGTTTGGGAGAAATTTTATCATTCTTGGAGGCTAGAGACACATTGCCACCCACCTACATGCTGAGATTTCAGGGGAGTTTTTTTGTTCTCCTTTATCTTTGTCTTTATGCTTGTTAGATATTTATACATTGAGGACAATGTACACTTTAGGTTGGGGGTGTTGGTTTATGTTTTGAGCTTAATGTTGAGTCATGAGCATATGAGTTCGGACTATTTAGATTTGGAGCAAAAATTTGAGCTTATATTGACTACTTTGCATGTTGATTGAGTCCTGAGCACCTGAGCGTCAGACTTTTAATTGATATGTTGAGCATGTAATTGTTGAAATTTTGTAGAATTTTGAGTTTGAATTATTGATGATTTGATTGCTTGTTGCTTGATGAGGAAGCTCTATGACATGCTTCGTATGTTACTTTAATTGCATTAGTTGAAGTGTGTGAATGTTATCTTGTTTTGAGCCACTTTGTGTCAAGTTTTTCAAAATTTTTATGGACTTTTCTGAATGATTTGAGCATCTTCAGCCTTTCTTTTAGTAGACTTGAAGACTTAGGTTGGGTTATAGGGCTTTAACGTCCATTGTCACCTCGATAGCTGTAGGGATAGTTGTTGAGTGGAAAGATTTGATAGCTTGTAATGTATTGCATATGAGAAAAAAATGTGATCATTTGCCTAGAAAAAAAAGAAAAGAAAGAAAGAAAGTGAGCGTTAAAAGAAGATTATTCTTGAAAAAAAATAAGAAAGAAAAGGAAGGGGATAAAAGGAAAATAAGCTTGTAATGGTTAAAAGTGAATCAATGGTAAAAAGCATTGGCTCTGTCGTGATCAATTAGGCCATCCATTAAATGAGTGCTCTAAGTATGGGTCCCTGCGACAGATGTATGAAAGCTAGTGCCTTTTGGTTTCTAAGTGATGCAAGTTTATCCCGCAGGTTTGAGTTTAGGCACCTAGTAACCTATTACATATTTGATGGTATGGAAGCTTGGTAGCCAGCTGTAGCACCAGTGTAGGGGAAGATGGATTGAGAACTTTATAAACCTTCCCCAAGCTTGTAAATAATGTTTTAGGGATGCCACACACACGTGCGGGAAAGGATAGAAAGTGTTTTAAAAAGCGTCTCCAATTATGGATAGTGTTTTGCGTGTTTCTCTTTTGTGATTATTGTAATATGCCTATACATTGAAATTAGAGTCACATGCTTGCAATCATTGATTCATATCTTAGTTGTTTTGTTCGTGTCTTACTCGAGGACTAGCAAGATTTAGGTTGGGGGTAATTTGATAAGACAAAAATGTCCTATTTTACTTATCCTAATTTGTGTTAGTTTGTTAGTTTTTATGTGCTTTATTGTTCATTTTGTAGATGTGAGAAGTATTTTGGAGAGTTTACAACAATTCGGGGTTATTGCAGGCCAAATCAGAGGTCGTTTGAGCAACCGAGGAAGGAAACCCATAAAATGACCTTTTTGCCCCTAAAGGAAGTGTCTAAATGCAGCCATGACTCTTAAGTGATGCTGCAAATAGTAGTTGAATTTTTAGGACATCGTCTCAACGCTATCCCAAGTGTCTGTGTGCCAAGCCTTGCTCGACGCTGCAACGAGCCTTGCTAGATGTTGGGTAGCGTCTGGGCGCTACTGCGTTTTGTATAAAAGGAAAATTTGACTCTTAAGTCATTTGGTCTCGTTTTTGTTCGCCGCTATGAGACATTTTTATACAATTTCTCTATGTTTTTCATAGTTTTAGGCTTAGATTAGTGTGTTTGATAATTCTCGATGTCGGGCTACATCAGTTGATGTTCGACAAGACTTTCGAAGCTATTTTGGGTTGTAAACATAGTATTAATGCAATTTGTTGTGAGATTTTGAGTATTATTTCCTTATATTACAGTATGTTTTATGGTTGTTAACTCTTGTTTTATACTCAGTAATTCTCTAATTTGGTTGATTTGACAAATTAGCTAGATTAGCAAGTTCACAGCTATGCTTGAGTAACTATTTGGATCCTCGGTCTCTTACTTAATTTTAGTATCAATAAGCTGATAACCACATTAGTAATTAGGAGTATTGTGCTTCATTACTTCGCATGTGGTAGCTTTAGAGTTAATTGCAGTAGTGGTTAAATTCAGTAGGCCTGTCGTGTTTAATTGTTTCGTTCCAACATATCCCAAGCACTCAATGCTTCTAATTACCTACTATGGAACGTTGCCCATAGCTAGTGAGTTAGTTTAGAGTCGACTTAGGCGTTGAAATCTTGATTGCTTTAGGGGAGGCTCCCACAAGATTTTGAGGAGATCGATCAGTCTTAAAATGCTTTAATTTGCCTATTATGTTAGTTTTCAATGATCGATTATTTTATAGCACCTATTTACCCTCGAATCAGTGCCCAAAGCGAGATTCTTATTTTTATTGCTTGATTATTTTATAGTACCTATTTAACGGTATTCTTTTAATGACTTCCATTAATATCCTATTCATTCTCGTGCAATAGATTATTATTAGTTATGCATCCAAGTTCTAAAACTACGTTTACTTTCTCAAGCTAAACTCAATTTAACAAATATAAGCTACGACCAAAAGCTTAAACAAAACACACAAGATGCATAAATCCTTGTTATGCTATACTACAATTTGGAATAAAAAAAAAGAGTCTAACATTACAAATCTCCAAGAGTCCAATTACTCACAATTACACCAAATTTAGTTCATAAAATCCTAAAAATAACAAAAACAAAGCAAGAAAAAAAAGGGAAAAAACTGGTAAACGCGTGCCAACATTTATTTCCATCGTGATGTCCTGCGATCTCAAGATTTGAGTCTCCTCCTTGGCACTCCAAAGTGTCCTCCAAGTCCCAAGATAGTGCTCCAATCGAAATTAGGGTATTCCTCTCTAAAAAAACGACTCCTTTTTTCCATAACAAATTTTCCTTTTTATAGACCAGGACATCATTGAGATGCTAGGGGCAGCGTCTCGATGTGTCGTCCCTTTATCGCATGAATGACTAAGGAAATTTAAGTAGCATTAAGATGTTATACCACAAAGTCTCAACGCTATGGACGGAAATCTTCAATGCGTGTTTTTCTTAGTGTCTCAACTATTCCAAGTAGCATATTGATGCTACTGCAATGGGTTCTCATGCTTGATGAGCTTCAAATGTAGTGTCTCAATGCCCTTGGTGGCATTTTTGATATTATACCATTTGGTTATTTTGGTTCTTTTGCTTGTGTACTTCTTCTCCATGTCTTCTTTTGCTCCAAAGTGCATCTTCAGCTTCATTTATACTCCAAATAGCTCCAAAAGTCTGGTTTAGCTACAATTGCTCAAAATCTACAAAACACATAAATAACTCGTGAAAGCTCACTTATAAAAGCATAAACTAGCACTAATTCAATTATGGAAATAACACATTTTTGCATGCTATCCAACACCTCCAAACATAGATTTTTGCTAGTCCTCGAGCATAATATGGGAAAATTATATTTCTACTGTATAATTATGACTCTAGCCGCAATAGTCTAAACAACATAAAGCAATAAAGGAAAACATCAACACACCCTTTCATCAAGTAATTTAAATTTAAGCTATTTCATGCCTTACGTGCATGTGTGCCTAACCTCATTTCTATTAGTTTCCACTAGCTTTTGACAGTTTAAAGGAGTCCTTCATTCGTTTTCACCTTACATTGGCCCTAAGTCCTAATTTCTAGCATTCCCCTAGTCAAACAAGGAATATACTTAAGCACGGTTTTACTAGGGGTTACTAACTCCCAATTTTATCTTTTTCTTTCTTTTTGAGACTCTAGCTTTCGCACTTCCACTGTAGGGACCTATATCCAGAGCTTTTGCTCAATGGATGGCCTAATTGATAACAATGGAGGTAGCTCTTTTGATTCCCATACTTTTAAGTAGAATTTATTGATGAAACATGCAAAACAATTTCTTTAAACATGAAAAAAAAAAATTAATAAAGACAGTTTTCAATCCAGAAATTCCAATCACCGACTATCATGCAAGTTGACCTTCAATTAGTTATTAAGCCTATCGAGGAGACAACAACCTCAAAACTCAATAATACTATCTTAAGCATTCGAACATAATAGATAGTCGGTTATGTGCTGAATAAGTGCAAGGAAATCTAAGAAAAACATTAAATCTAATCAAGTCAGGACATGCTTTTAGATTTCAAATAAAATTGCAACACATCATTTAGACCACATCATAGGTTGTCCTAATCATAAATAATGCAATAAAAATCATCCATACGTGCTCAAAAGTTTACAAATTTATCTAAAATCATGCTCAAACCAACACATGACTTTATAAAGTTAAAGTACTTTCCACCCCTAAACTTAAAGTTTACATTGTCCTCAATGTAAGAAGTAAACTAGCACATACAAGGACAAAGATAAAAAGAGGGGAATGTGAACAATATTGTCCTGGTGTGTGAGAAGAATGCTCTATGAATGCTCACCAACACATTACTTTATAAAGTTAAAGTACTTTCCACCCCCAAACTTAAAGTTTACACTGATCTCAATGTAAGAAATAAACTACCACATACAAGGACAAAGATAAAGAGAGGGGAATGTGAACAATATTGTCCTGGTGTGTTAGAGGAACGCTCCATGAATGCTCAATGAATGGGAACAAGAGAACACCTAAACGATTGAGGTCCTGTAAGAATGGGAATAAGATTAATGGCACTAAAACAACCTAAACTAGAAAGGGAATAGACCAAAAGTAAATGGAATCGAAAACTTGGGTTGCTGGAAGAAGCACTTTCTTTAATGTCTTTAGCAAGACAAGTCTATAATGGTGAATTAATTGTTGCTCGAGCCCACACCACAGTCCTTTGTGAGTGATAGCACAAAAAAGTGTGCTATTTCTAAGCTTATATTCTTGCTAGTTTGTGGCTTTAAAGTGTGCTTTCATAAAAATCAAAAATAGGTATTTCAAATCGCAGTAACTCATAATAAAGAAAATTTGTAGCATGGTACCCTTCCAAACCCTAGATGTGGCAGAGTCCTCTCTAAACCAATAGCTTCAATACCTCTCTCACGTGCACGTGGAATGCAATGTAAACTCACTGGCCACCCCTAATGCCTTCTCCATGTCCTTCAGTATTGGGGCCAGACCAACTACCACCCGAATACCTTCTCACTGTCCTTCAGTATCGGGGGTCAGGTTTTCTCTCTCCCCCAGGTACCTTCTCCGTGTCCTTTGGTACCGGGGGTTAATAATATACAAGGCATGCTTTAAATAGTTAGAAACATAGTTTGGAATCTCATTCAGCAAGTTTTCAACATAAACACAAACTTTCATTTTAAACAAGCTTCCAAACGTCGAGTGTCATGCCAATAGTTAAGTTCATCGTACGGTTAAAGGAGAACTCACTGACCAAACTCATTTTTCATGTTCTGAACGCATAAATTCTTTAACATAGCCAACCAATCATATTTTAAGGTTTGGGCAATTCAACCATGTTTTAGAATGGATTAATGCAAGGTACTTCCAAAAAAACCTACTTCCAAACTTAGGTTTCATGCTTGAACGCGGAGTAACAACTAGTTACAATTATGCTTAACTTTCAACACCGCTATTTATTAATAGGAGTTCAATGAAACATGAATATAAATTAGTTTAAGCATGCTTCAATATCCATCACTACTAAGCTTTCGAATAAAGATCAAAGGATAGGTTTTCAAACAAAGTCACTCACAATCACCGGAAGACTCCCAAGGCTTATAAGCTTCGCCTATCTTTGTTGGCCCTGAAAATGAATTCCATAACATTAATCCCTTTTTCTACTTGGCCCAAAATTAGATCTAATTCAGTCACATAACTTATAGCATAATAACTGAACACATTTGGCTGTAAGGTATAACAAATTGGAAGCACATCTTTCTTACTCTCTCTTTAGCCCTTTCTCTTTTGAACCAGCAATTACATATTCAACTTCCAGCATGGGTTTCTCAACATTTAGCAAAACAACCACCAAATTTTATTTGATAAACCTCCAATACAATGTCTAAACTTACTTACCTCAAAATTTGAGATTCTAATTCGTCCTCATGAGCTCGAAATTTTCAGATCTTCACCTTGTTCTGCTGGCTAAGAAACTGGAACACCTCTCGGTTTTCTTAAGTTTTCATGACCTTCCTCTTCGTATTTTCTCACAACCTTTTCCAGAACTATTCTTCATTCAATTTCTGAGATTTTTGCTCAAGAATCATCCAATTTTCTCAAGTGGATTGAGAGATATGACCATTTGAAGTTGTCCCATTTCCTAGAGCTTCCAGCTGGCTATTGGATTCACAAGAAATGGACAACTCCTACTTCATCAATAACACTAATCCGTGAATTCATATACATTGGCCAGTTCCTACTTCTTTCTTTAGGCCTTAAGTCTTTTTAAATCCACCTAATCCATAAAACAAACTTTAACTAATTTAATTAGAAATTGAAGCTTTTGCATTCAACACATAATACACCTAATGTATACCCAACTTGCTCATGACCTTAACTTACTTCAACTCAACTCTTAATATTCTTATCTTAATGCCTAACTTGTCTCCTTGTGAAGCTTTGTGCACGTTATAGTCCACAACTTAGGAAATTCCCAAATTCAACCACGGCATCCTTCAGTGCAACCTATACCAATTTACGTGTATCAAACTTCATGTATAAGTGCAATAAGATCAAAAGAAAATTTAGGGCTTACAATTTACTACCGCCTTAAAGAGAATTTCGTCCTCGAAATTCAGCAACGTCATTAGCTCGAAAATAGTTGTGGGTACTTTTCCTTCATCTGATCTTCACTCTCCCATGTGGCTTCCTCAACCCCGTGGTTCCTCCACAATACCTTCACCAATGGTATCGTCTTATTCCTGAGTACCTGCTCCTTCCTATCAAGTATTTGTGTAGGTTCCTCTTCATAAGTTAAATTCTCTTTGAATTGCACTGGTTGTGCCTTGAGCACATGGGGTGGATCTGGAACGTATTTCCTTAGCATTGATACATGGAACACATCATGTACTGATGACAACTCCATAGGTAAAGCTAGCCTGTAAGTAGATGGCCCTACACATTCCAGAATCTCGTAAGGCCGTATGTATCTCGGGCTCAACTTCCCTTTCCTTCCGACCAGTAAAATACCCTTCCACGGGGACAGCCTCAAGAAAACTTTGTCTCCGATTCCGAATTCTAAATCTCTCATTCGCTTGCCAGCATAGCTCTTTTGTCTATCCCGGGCTGTCTTCAGCTTTTCTCTTATTAATTTCACGTTCTCCGAGGTAACTTGGACTAACTCTAGTTCTATCAGCTTTCTTTCTCCCACCTCGTCCCAACAAATAGGGGTTCTACATCTTCTTCCATACAATGCTTCATATGGTGCCATTCTGATGCTAGAATGATAGCTGTTATTGTACGCAAACTCCATCAACGGTAGATAAGTCTCCCAACTTCCCTTATACTGCAATACACATGCTCGAAGCATGTCCTCCAAGGTCTGGATGGTCCTTTCTGACTGACCATCAGTCTGCGGATGAAATGTCGTACTGAAGTGCAACTTAGTTCCTAATGCCTCCTGGAGACTTGGCCAGAACTTGGAAGTAAACCTCGAATCCCTATCTGACACAATTGACACTAGGGCTCCGTATTGGCTTACGATCCTGTCAACATATAACTTAGCAAGTTTATCCAAAGTGAAAGTTACCTTAACGGGTAAAAATCGAGCAGTCTTGGTCAATCTGTCCACTATCACCCATATCCCGTCATAATCGCACGTCGTCCGAGGAAGTCCAAATAAGAAATCCATGGTTACGTGCTCCCACTTCCATTCGGGTATTGGGAATGGGTTTAGAAGTCCTTCGGGTTTCTGTCGTTCAGGTTTCACCTGTTGACAAATCAAACATTTAGAGACATACTCTGCTATCTCTTGTTTCATTCCTGGCCACAAATAATGACTCTTCAAGGTCCAGACATCTTTGTACTTCCCGGATGCATAGCATAAGCTGAACTATGCTCTTCCTCCAATATTGCATTTCTCAAAATTGTATCTTTAGGTACACATAATCTTCCACACTTCATTAACGCTCCATCAACTCTTACCTCATAATCCGCTCTCTGCTGTAAGTTCACTTCTTCCGCTAATTTCTTGAGAACGGGGTCTCTAGCTTGACCTGAGATGACGTCATTAATTAGGGTAGGCCTTACCTGGAAATGAGTTAACAAATTCCCTTTTTCAGTAACCGACACTACCGCGTTAGAACTCTTCAGTTCCTCTAACAGGGTCACTCTAATAGTATTAAGTGAACCCTTAGGTTGCTTCAACTTTCTGCTCAATGCATCAGCTACAACATTAGCCTTCCCTGGGTGGTATTCAACTGTACAGTCATAGTCTTTTATCAACTCGAGCCACCTCCGCTGCCTTAAATTTAACTACTTCTGCTCAAAGATATATTTCAAGCTCTCATGATCCGTGTAAATATGACACTTCTCACCGAACAAATAATGCCTCCAAATTTTCAGAGCTAACACCACCGCTGCAAGCTCTAAATCATGGGTAGGATAATTACATTCATGCTTCTTCAGATGCCTTGACGCATACGTGATCACTTTCCCTTCCTGCATAAGTACACATCCAAAGTCCTGATGTGATGTGTCACAGTAGACCTCAAACTCTTTTCCCGAGGTAGGAAGAGTTAGTATCGGTGCTGTCACAAGCCTGTTCTTTAATTACTAGAAACTTTTCTCACATTCATCATTCCATTCGAACTTGGTGTTCTTATTTGTCAACCCGATCAAGGGAAGAGCTATCTTCGAAAACCCCTCGACAAACCGTCGATAATATCCGGCAAGTCCCAGAAAACTACGGATTTCAGATACTGAAATGGGTCGTTCCCACTTGACTATAGCTTCTGTCTTCTGGGAATCTACCTAAACTCCCGCTGTTGACACCACGTGTCCCAAAAACACAACCTGATCCAACCAAAACTCACACTTACTAAATTTAGCATACAACTTATGATCTCGTAACGTCTGTAACAATATTCTGAGATGTTTTGCATGCGCCTCTTCATTCTCCGAATACACCAAGATGTCATCAATAAATACTATCACGAACTGATCAAGATAGGGATGGAATACCCGATTCATGAGATCCATGAATGCTGTTGGGGCATTCGTTAAACCGAATGGCATTACTAAGAACTCGTAATGCCCATATCTTGTCCTGAAAGCTGTCTTTGGTACATCAGTCTCCTTAATCTTCAACTGATGGTACCCTGATCACAAATCAATTTTGGAAAACACCGAAGCACCCTTTAGTTGGTCGAACAAGTCTTCTATGTGGGGCAAGGGATACTTGTTACGTATTGTTACCTTATTTAGCTGCCGGTAATCAATACATAATTGTAACGTTCCATCCTTCTTTTTCACAAACAACACAGGTGCTCCCCACGAAGATACACTCGGTCGGATATAACCCTTATCCACCAATTCCTGCAACTGAGTTTTCAACTCCTTCAATTCCTTTAGTGCCATCATGTACGGGGCTTGAGATATAGGTGTCGTTGCCGGAATCAAGTCTATGGTAAACTCCACCTCTCTATCAGGTGGCAACCCTGATAGCTCTTCTGGAAAGACATCTAAATACTCACTTACCACCAGAATGTTCTCAGGTTTCAATTTATCTACCAATATTGCAACTACATGCGCGAGATACGCTGTACAACCTTTACTCAGTAATTTTTTAGCTTTTATAAATGATATCGCACAAGTAGGCAATATCTTCCCATATCCCTTAAACACCACTTCAGTCTCGCCTGGCTTCCTCAACACGACTTCCTTCCTATAACAGTCCATAGAGGCATAGTACTTAGACAAGAAATCCATTCCCAAGACAATGTCGAACTCTTGAAGATCTAAGGGAATCAGTTCAGTTGTCATAGTTATACCATCCACTTTCACTGTACAATCCCTATAGATGCTACGGACTATCAACATAGCACCAATAGGAGTATAAATGCACAGTTCTTCAGATAAAGGCTCTAATTTCTCATCAATGCTAGTAGCAAATATACCATAGATAAAAGAATGCGTAGCTCCTGAATCTAACAATGCATGCGCAGGTTTACCACAAATAGAAAGTGTACCCGTAATAACCTCTGGTGCATCCTCCGCCTCCTGTTGTGTCATGGCGTAGATCTTCCCTTGCTGTCGGGGTCGACCTACGGGTCCCTTTAGCTTAGCACCACTAGTGCCTTCTCCTCTAACTATCCCAGTCTTTTGCTGCTGGGTCACAGTCTCCGACGTGGTTCTCTGTCCTACCTTGTCTTCCTGCATCAGCTGGGGGCATTCCCTCTTGAACTGACCTTTTTTTCCACAGTTAAAACATACATTGTCCCCACTCATACATCGACCCCAATGGTACCTTTCACAAGTGTTGCACAAAGGTTTCCTTGCTGAACTAGCTATCGACTCGTCGGGTTGTCCTGTACTAGAGTCCCTTGCTGACCCTATTGAGAAACTTGATCCCTGTTGCCGTCTCTCCCTACTTCCACTTGTACCAGTCCTAGAGGTAGACTGCCCACCACGACGGGGTTTGAAGCTCCCTTTTCCAGAAACTCCTAGAGTGAATCTCCTACTATCTCCTCGTTGGAACCGATCTCATGATGAACCAACAAAGTAAGTGGTACGTCCATCACCTACAGCTCCCTTTCCCTTTCTTTCCTCTGCTAGGCTTTGCTCCACTCTTAACATTGTCTCCACAAGCTTGGAGAACTCAGCCCACTCTCAACTTGGTGTCACAGGCGTCCAGATCTCTGTCCGTAAACCTTCTTCGAACCTCTTGCAACGATCTATTTCACTTGCAACTATGGTGGTAGCGTACTTAGATAATTCTGTGAACTTCTTCTCATATTCTGCTACCGTCATCGATCCCTGAACGAGTCCCAGAAACTCGTTCCTCTTCGCATCACGATATGAACTCGGATAGTACTTGTCTTCAAATGCCTTCCGAAACTCTTTCTAACTCCAAGCTTCTCCTTTCATGCTTTCTGTTATCTTCCACCAATCATCCGCCCCTTTCTGGAGCAAAAATGCTACTAAATCAACATTCCTATCTTCAGGGCATCGCATGACTCTAAAACACTTCTCAACCAGATTTAACCAAACCTCGGCATCAGCGGGGTCTGTGGTGCCCTCAAATGTCGTTGCACCCAAGGCCTTTAGCCTTTCAATGCCATACTTCTTTTCTGAGTCTACATGTGCCGACCTAACACTTTCGGCTAACCTTTGAGTAATCCTTGCAAAAATCTGTTCCTCCATGTTCACCTCCGGCTGAGGATGACTAGACTCTCCCTCAGACGCCACTCTTCCTCTACTGCAGGTAGCTTCTCGAGTTCCAGCTTCCACTTGCCTGCCTCGTTTGCCACCTCGAGCCATGGTCCTATATTATATCATCTTGTTAACGTAAAACAAAAAATATGCTCCTATCTAAATTCATGAACCTAGTTCCTTTCCCAAAACGTTGCTCTGATACCAATTTGTCACACCCCCTCCCAGCTCACTTGCCTAACCTAGGAAGGAATGTGAAGACAGAGAATACCAGTCCTCTTCCTAGCATTCCCAGCCCAGCCTAACATCCACCTCAAAATGTACACAACGCAATATGTATGAACAAGTAAAATTGAGCACACAGTTGCATACATGAGCAAGATACATTCAGTTCCTCATACTAGGTTTGCATACTAATTCATAACATACTTAAGTCTATTACAACCCGGCTAGAATGCTTTAATTTCAAAACTATATACATGTAGAAGTATATACAAGGAGCTAAAGAGGCGTGGTGGTAAACAGGTCTTGATGAGGCTAAGCACCGGGAACTCGTTTGCTACCTGAGAAGAGAAAACATGTTGAAAACGTGAGATGGGAAGCCCAGTGAGTGACTATTTTAATAGATTATGTGTTCAAAGATAAAGCATCAAAATCATTTCAACAAGGCCGCCAATTTACATGATTTCAGCACCCCAAAAAGCAATGCATAAGAACTCATAAGGTAGCATCAAAATCAAAAATAGGTATTTCAAATCGTAGTAACTCATAATAAAGAAAATTTGTAGCACGGTACCCTTCCAAACCCTAGCTGTGGCAGAGTCCTCTCTAAACCAATAGCTTCAATACCTCTCTCACGTGCACGTGGAATGCAATGTAAACTCACTGGCCACCCCTAATGCCTTCTCCATGTCCTTCAGTATTGGGGCCAGACCAACTACCACCCGAATACCTTCTCACTGTCCTTCAGTATCGGGGGTCAGGTTTTCTCTCTCCCCCAGGTACCTTCTCAGTGTCCTTTGGTACCGGGGGTTAATAATATACAAGGCATGCTTTAAATAGGTAGAAACATAGTTTGGAATCTCATTCAGCAAGTTTTCAACATAAACACAACCTTTCATTTTAAACAAGCTTCCAAACGTCGAGTGTCATGCCAATAGTTAAGTTCATCGTAAGGTTAAAGGAGAACTCACTGACCAAACTCATTCTTCATGTTCTGAATGCATAAATTCTTTAACATAGCCAACCAATTATATTTTAAAGTTTGGGCAATTCAACCATGTTTTAGAATGGATTAATGCAAGGTACCTCCAAGAAAATCTACTTCCAAACTTAGGTTTCATGCTCGAACGCGGAGTAACAACTAGTTACAATTATGCTTAACTTTCAACACCGCTATTTATTAATAGGACTTCAATGAAACATGAATATAAATTAGTTTAAGCATGCTTCAATATCCATCACCAGTAGGCTTTCGAATAAAGATCAAAGCATAGGTTTTCAAACAAAGTCACTCACAATCACCGAAAGACTCCCAAGGTTTATAAGCTTCGCCTATCTTCGTTTGCCCTGAAAATGAATTCCATAACATTAATCCCTTTTTCTACTTGGCCCAAAATTAGATCTAATTCAGTCACATAACATATAGCATAATAACTGAACACACTTGGCTGTAAGGTATAACAAATTGGAAGCACATCTTCCTTACTCTCTCTCCAGCCCTTTCTCTTTTGAACCTACAATTAAAGATTCAACTTCCAGCATGGTTTCTCAACATTTAGCAAAACAACCACCAAATTTTATTTAATAACTCTCAAATAGAATGTCTAAACTTACTTACCTCAAAATTTGAGCTTCTAATTCGTCCTCATGAGCTCGAAATCTTCAGATTTCTTCACCTTGTTATGCTGGCAAAGAAACTGGAACACCTCTCGGTTTTATGAAGTTTTCACGACCTTCCTCTTCGTATTTTTTCACAACCATTTCCAGACCTATTCTTCGTTCAATTTCTGATATTTTGGCTCAAGAAGCATCGAATTTTCTCAAGTGGATTGAGAGATATGACCATTTGAAGTTGACCCATTTTCTAGAGCTTCCAGCTGTCTATTGGATTCACAAGAAATGGACAGCTCCTACTTCATCAATAACACTAATCTGTGAATTCATATACATTGGCTAGCTCCTACTTCTTGATTTACACCTTAAGTCTTTTTAAGTCCACCTAATCCATAAAACAAACCTTAACTAATTTAATTTGAAATTAAATCTTTTGCATTCAACACATAATACACCTAATGTATACCCAACTTGCTCATGACCTTAACTTACTTCAACTCAACTCAACTCTTAATATGCTTATCTCAATGCCTAACCTGTCTCCTTATGAAGCTTTGTGAACGTTATAGTCCACAACTTAGGAAATTCTCAAATTCAACCACGGCATCCTTCAGTGCAACCTATACCAATTTACGTGTATCGAACTTCATGTATAAGTGCAATAAGATCAAAAGAAAATTTAGGGCTTACAAAAGCAATAAACAATAACAAAAAACCATCCTCCTAGGTAATTGAGCTAACATATCCATGAATCAATACCATCCTCCTAGGTAATTGGCATTTTGGAATTTTTCAACAAAATGCAAAGTAGACTTTTTATTTATATGAGTTTTTAGAAAAGTAGAAAATTTTATTATCTTTACGTGCTTTAAATTGAGATTTACTCGGAACTTGGTTTTGAGGTTATTGAAAGTTAAGGACCTATTAAACATAATCTTGAAAGTTTAAGTATTAAGCTTGTTCTTTTTTAGGGAAGTGAAAATTATATCAAAATTAAGCTTGTACAAGAAAATTGTGTGCTTGCTTGAGACAATGTCAGGTTAGAATGAGCTTCATGAGGCGGATGAAGAGTTTTTCAATACCATCTCGCAGGATCATCTACGGGAGAGAACTCAGGTTAATATGAGTTCACATATTTATTTTTTCATTACATTTTGTATCAAATCAAAGTTAAGGACATATTTTTTCATTATTATTATTTTTCTCAAGATGCTAATTCCACTAGCAAAGCAGTACGTGGGTTCTCGCGTAATTTAGAGTTAGAACGTTACGTTCATGCCCATGGGAGAATTCTAGTGGAGGTAAATCATGAGTTGAGGAAGCCGATTGACCTATTTGCTACGAAGTTCAGCATGGCTATTGGCATTATGGTGAGGGAATTATTTCTAGTCCGTTATGCCCCAATGGACGTCATACCAAAAAAAGTTTGAGATATGGCTAAAGCACAGTTGTTGGTAAGTTGATATCTTGGTCAATTCTAATTATTGTATATAAAACAAAATGTATGTTATAATAATTCTCTTTATTTGTATAAATATTTTCAATTAGACTTGTCGAATAAATAAATCAACAAGTTCCTCTATCGATAGTTCCAGAGAATCGTCAAAGAATATAGAGCAGAACTTGCACAAACATTACAAAAAATATGTCTCTCTTGAAGAGGCAAGTGCACACCCACACGATCGGCTAAAGAATGCCATCGAAGATTGGCATGCCGTATGCACTAGGTTCGAGGACCCTGATTGGAAGATATGCTACTTACGTTCCCCAAAAATATAATTTCACATTTTCTTTAGTTTACACTAATTTTTATATATGTAACGCCCCGCATTTTCGGGTTAAACTAAACTTAATATTTTGGAGATTAACTTGGATTTTACAAGGCTAATTGGAATTGTTATTTAAAATCCAATTTGAGTAAATTAGATTTCAAGTTAGATTTAAGTGGATTGAATTAAGATAATTAAATTTTCAAATTTTGGATGAGAGATTAATTATCAATTAAGTCTCAAATTCATAATTTTGAGAATTTAATTTCTCCTAGGATTTGTCGTGAAGTTGCAAAGTCCAAATTTTATATATGAAGTTTTATATAAGGTTTTATCCAAATCCTTTGGAGTTGGATTAGAGTTTTAATTGGATTTCAAGTTGAGAAAAGAAAAGAAGAAAATAGAAAAAGAAAAAGAAATTAAAAAAAAAAAGAAAAAAGGGGGCATTTTTGGGTTGTTGGTAGCTAGAAAAGAAAATGAATAAATAAATCAAAACCCTATTTGTCTTCTAGTGTGCACACACATCGAGGCATCTTCTTCCCCAATCTTCTTCTTTTTCCCTCACGAAAATAACAAGGCAAACCTCCATTGTTGCATTTTCTTATTCCTCTCAATCAAGACACCCATAAGCAAGGACCCTCCACCATCGTTTGTTTCTATTCTTCTCCAACCGTCGCCTACGATGCCGGAGAGTTGCAATCCAGTCATTGTCTCTCTCGAACACGAGCCGTAGCAACAGTTCGGCGTCGCCTTCACGTGGCTTTGCATTGGTTGTCCTGCGAGCGTCGATTCTGTCCGACAAGCGTCGTTCCAGTCCGGCATGGGTTCGATCCGTGGGTGAGTGTTATTTCTCTTCAAGTTTGGTGATGATTTTGGGTTGTGATGGAGCCTAATCTTTGTATTTTGGTTGTTCCAAGGGTACCCACTCCGATCCAGCGTTGAAATCGTGAAGTGTATGCAATTGTGATCCTGTCCAGCGTATTGTTTTACACTCGTGGTAAGTTTTCGATAAATTATCGAAGACCCATAAGTTTCCAAGTTTGTATGTGGATTTGGATTTATCTCTAATTTGGGATATTTTTGGACAGATTTTCAAAGTCGAATGGATCGAGGTTCGAAGGCATCTTCAATTTAGGATGCATTTGGATAACCTTTCTTTGAACATTTTTGGGTAAGGAAAAATGTTAAAATAAATTTTGAGTTGATTTTGGAAGAATTGGTTCAAAGTTTTTGAATGCCAAGTAATAGCTTCTTTTGGAATCGATATAAGTTGGTAGAAGGAGTTAATAATTTTGATTGTTGAGTTTAAACCAAAGTAAGGGAGTTTATGCTGGTATGCTTAAATGCAAATTGGGAACTGAATTGAAAAGCTGCATTTGAAATGAAAAGTTTTTATAAATGTTTTATTTATGATTTTTGATGAATTTTAAAATACTATATATGAAAATGAATTTTTACATATATGATTGCCAGATATTCTTATGAATGTGATGCATGATTTATGATTTATGATGAATATTGTGAGAATGTGGCTTTATGTTGCACCACTGAATGAAAATGAAAATGCTGGGACCTCATGCATAGATTTGTATTTTCATGACAAAATGATTTCGAAGGCTGTGGCAATTACCCTCCTAAAATTTCCGATGTACATCTAAATGAAAATGAGCCTGAAAAGGCTAAATGAAAAGGAGCTTGATAAGGCTAAATGAAAAGGAGCCTGACAAGGCTAAATGAAAAGAAACCTGAAAAGGTTAAATGAAAAGGCATGGTTAGGTTGGGTTAATTATCCACATTAAGCCGAAGGAAAAGTTAAAGGGAAACGTTTCCACTAAGAAAAAGGTTTTAGGTCCCACTAGAGGAAAAGTTTTAAAAATCATTATGTATGTGTTTGCATATCCCGACTCCGGTAGTGAGGTCACTTACTGAGTATTTTAAATACTCATCCTCTTTCAAAAATGTTTTTTCTTTTCAGGTTAAGGCAAAGACATATCCTAGGCGATTGACAAGACAACTTGCTGAAAAAGAGCCATGGGTGACTTAGAGGAGCATGATTTCCACATTTAGGTTGTATATTAATTAAAAATATTTTGTTAGTAAACGTTATGTTGTGAAATTATTTCAATTGATTTAATGCTTTATTTTATATTATGTTTTGTAAAGATTTTAAAGGGATCCCGAACCAAGAGCTTTTGATTGTTTAAAAAAGTATATTAAATCTTTTTGTCTATTATTAAAGGTTTGTAAATTTCATTAGCATGCATGTAGTAACGTCCCTAGAAAGTCTGATAAGAAAGGTCGGGTCATTACAATATATTTGGTTAGAAAAATCGGAGTGCAACAAAAAGAGTCAGTCGGCTCAACATGCAATCATACAGCTGGAGCAAAGTTTTTCATTGATATACAACACCAAGAGGTAGGGTGTAAACCAAAAAAAAAATATTATTTCATTTGTCTACAAATATTACTAATAAACCTTTATGTGTAATTTGAGTCACAAAAAGATAAAAAAAGGTCGAGATATAGGACCTATTGACCTCTTCAAGCTAACGCATGCAAAAAATAGGAAATGGGCAAATTAGGTTGCCGAGGATACACATGTTACTTTTTTCCCTCACACCCTAATTTCCATTTATAAATTTGGTACATGTATTTATTTCAATTATAATTGCAGACTCGAATGGTACAATTGCGGGAGACCCCACTCAATAAGGTTTGAACCACTCTCGGGAGTGGCCATATGAGAGACGGTGTTAGGCATATGACCTGGCCATATTAAAGGCCACGATTGGGGGCCAAAACTGCCTAAAAAAGCGTGTAGCACCTCATCAAGTGCGTCCTCCTCATAAAGAGAAGTTGAGCAACAAACAAATACCATAAATGCTCTAAAGGAGGAACTTGCATAAACTAGAGTAGAAATGGCTGTAGGGATCAATGCTACAAGAGAAGAAACAAGATCAGAGATGATGACAATTGTTAATGCTCAACTAGACCAATATCGAGCAAAAATGCAAGAAATGTTTAAAAAGTTCACGGAATCACAAGGAGAAACATCAAATAGGTATAAACTCTCCTCTTGTAATAAACTTATGAGGCTTGCTATCTTGCAGTGATGGTAGCAACATAGTGTCGGAGTAGGGTGAGTTGTTGGAGGTTGAGTTTAGTTGTTTGTTGGAGGTTTGAAGTTCAATTTAGTTGTATGTTGCAGGTCGGAAGTTTGGGGTTGAATTTTGTTGGAGGTTTGAAGATCAATTTAGTTGTTTGTTGGAGGCCTACATTATGCTTTTCTATTGGGAAGATCGTTATTGTTGATAAGTTAAAAATGTGATATTGTTTGATTTGGTTGTTGGTTGAATTTGGCTAAAAGTTTGGTTTAGTTCTTGTGTATATAAATTTGAATATGTTAAGTTTAGTTTTCTATTGGAGTTTTAGATTATTTGATAAGTTTGAGTTTAGTTTCTTATTGGAGTTTGAGATATTGTTCGATTGGTTTAAATGTGTTTAGTTCGGTTGTTGGGCGAGGAATGTGTATAAGTTTTCATGTTAAACTTAGTTGTTTATGACTTTTCATGTTAAGTTAAAGCTTTTAAGATTTGGTTCTTATATATATAAAGGTACAAAAGTTTGATAAGTGGCATAAAGTATTTGCTATCAACCTGGAGGTCAAAGGTTCGATTCCCCCCATCCCCATATTGTACTAAAAAAAAAAACTATTGAGTTAGGTATTGAACCTAATTGAATTTTTTTTTGCGTAGGTGCTTCGGGGTTGATGTAAGTGCGAGTAAAATTATGGACGACATTTAAGATGCATCTACAAGAAATTTAGTCTTTCCTAGGTGGTTTATGTAACTTTTTTTATTTCCAACTTTATGTAAACAAAAATGTGTGAACAAATTTCGTTGTTTGGTTGTTATATTCAAATGAAGTTTGGAATACTTTGTTTTATATACATTTATTATTAGGTACAATTTTTTTTTGAATTATAATAATATTTGAAAGAAATTAAAAAATATAGAAAATCAATACCAGACTTATGTCGATGCTAGAATAAGTGGCGTCGGCATTAGTCACTTTTGTCAATGCAGGTATTTTGCCATCGACAAAAGACATCTACCAATACCAACTCACTAGCGTTGGCAGAAGTCACTAGCCGACGCTACTTATATTGCGTTTTGGCAAAAGCTCTCCCGATGCCACTGGGCCTCATATGCTCACTGGTTTATTTAAAAGAAAAGAAACAAAGAGCAATAAGTCACATTGCTTCATGTACCAAATAGAACATCAAAATATCACAAGGCTAGGTACTCTTCCAAGTTTCTTTAATCTATCATTTTTTTGTTAATCAGTAAACTATATTTATCTACTTAGATTGATATACAAGAAAAAAAACACCAGTTATGTGCCCCTATGCTTCAATATTCATCAATAAAGATAAGCAATAATTAAAAAAAAAAAAAAGAATCTAATGGTTTACCGCAATTGCCAGTGAAATCCTTATGACCTAAAAGTAATTATTTTGCACCCATGTTTGATAAATAATGAAATGGACCCTCTAGCTAACAAGAGACCTAATCAAAAGTATTTTTGTAAGTGTGTTGAACTATTTTCGTGAGTTTTTCTAAATAGAAGGAAATATGGCCTCTCCAATGAATGTCACATTAGTATCAAAGTAGGGAAGAAAAGGCTTATATTATTATTTATCAAAATACGTGGGTATAACCATAGAGGTCATATTTGCAATTTCATTCTGCCATAAGAGCATAATTTATATTTACCCTAAAGATATGAGACCTAGATCAAGCTAAAAGAATAGCATTGTCAAGTGACAACATCATGAAAATCTGTAGAAAATCAAGCTGTAAATTAGGGCTTTATATTTAGGATTGTTTCCTTGTATATGGTTGTATTTTTCTTTTCCATATAGGTTTAGATTGATTGCATATTTTCTGCTTATTAATTTGAGAGTCTCTTTTTTATCAATCTAATTCTTCTACACTCAATAAAATATTGAAAACATATTATCTTTATACATAGTTTCATGGTATCAGAGCCTTGAAACTATTCAAACCCTAACCGTAATTGTCATCGTTGAAAACTTACCTGCCATCGCCAGAACCTTAGTTGCGACCTCTTTCTCTTCTCTATTCATCTTTTCTGGCATCATCATCTCGTCTCCTCTTTCGAACCTAATCCAATGTTATCGCTATACCCTACACGCCACTGCCATTTTCGCATTCAGGTGCTGTTGATGCATCCAGACATTGTCGCTGCTGTCGCATTCAGACTTCGTTACTACCATAGCTTTTGCATTCAAACTCCGCTGATGCATCAAGACACTGTCGCAAGCGTTGCATCCAGACACCTCTGCCAATGCCGCATTGCATCCAGAAACCGCTGCTACGCTAGACGGTGTTGTCCCCAAATACAAACCATGTCGCCCTCACGTCCCGACGTCGTCACCCTCACGTCTTTACGTCATCACCTCCACATGTCACCATCGTCACCTCCACACGTTGCTTTCGTTGCCGCTGACATCGTTCCAGATCTACACTTTCTCACGTCACCACAGTCATCCATCTAAAACATTTAAACTTTTTGTGGGTTTTCTGTTTCACTTACTTTGGTTAACTCAGTTTTTTTTTTGGTTATGCTCATTCTCAAAATGGTAGGATCAGACTCTCAAATTACCATTTTGTCCTCCAATGAGAACAACCTCACTCATATCACATGTCACAAACTTAAAGATCATAACTATCTTCAACGGTCTCAATGTGATGATGTTCATATATGGTCGTGGAAGGGAAGACTATATCATCGATAAAGTTGCTGCACCTAGACGTGAGGATACAAAATTTCACATATGGAAGGCTAAAGATAATCAAGTCATGAGTTGGTTGATCAATTCTATGACCATCGAAATTGGAGAGAATTTTCTCCCATATTCAACTGCCAAAGAAATTTGGGAGGCTACTCATGATACATTCTCCAGTCAAGAAACACTACTAAACTCTTCCAAATCGAGACTTTTATCCAAGATCTCAAACAAGGTGAATTATCTGTTACAACTTATTTCACCACTTTATCTCGTCATTGGCAACAACTTAACTTGTTTGAAACTCGTGATTGGGAATGTTCTGAAGATGGCTCTCTATTCCACCAATTTGTGGAGAAGAAGAGAATTTTCAAATTCCTTATAGGTATAAATAAATCTCTTGATGATGTCTATGGTCGTATCCTTGGTACTAAATCATTACCCAGTATTCGTGAAGTTTTCTTGGAGGTTCGCAATGAAGAAAGTTGAAAACAAGTCATGATAGTGCCAATCGAACATTCTACCCTCAAAACGAACATGCATTCAATGCCCACCAAGATTATCCTAATTATCCACTACCTCTTGCAACACGTGGAAGTTCTCAGATGCATGGAGATAGTAGATCACACAAAGGGACACCATTGTGTGATGATTGTCACAAACATGGACATGTTAAAAACACTTGTTGGAAATTACATGGAAAGCCAACAAATTGTATGCCAAATATTACCAAATCTGATTGAGAAACTAAGGGTTATGTTGCTATATCTGAAACTCCTAACCACTCACCACTCACCAAAGACATCTTGAATATGCTACAACAATTATTGAATAAAACAAATTCAACAACTGTAAGTGGTTCTGGGAGTATGCTCTCTTGCTCTTCATACTCAAACTCTTCCATCTAAATAGATAGTAAACTCTTGAGCCTTCGATCATATGATAAGTGATAGATCCTTATTCTCATCATTTTCTCCATATAAGGGTGATCTTTTTGTTCAAATTGTTGATGGCACTCCTACTAAAGTAATTGGAATTGGAAGTATTCAAATATCAAGCTCCTTGATTCTTAAGTGTGTATTGTTTGTGTCAAAACTATAATATAATCTACTATCTATGAGTAAGATGAATAAGGATTTGAATTGTAAAACTAAATTTCTTGGGAACTCTTTTATTTTTCAAGACTTGATATTGGGGAAGACGATTGGCAATGTTGAACTATGTCCATGGTTGTAACTTCTCACAGTAGAAAAGCCCCCAACAACAAAGGGATGCTTGTAGTTCAATCTAGTTGTGAGTTAGCTCATGTTTCAAAATCTTTAGATGTTAAAGATAGTCTTGTCATGATGTGGCATCGTCTTGGTCATCCAAATTTTTGTCTATCCAAGTGTCTGCTTCCTTCTTTATTTATCAATAAAAATAGTAAACTTTTCCAATGTGAGATTTGCCAACTATCCAAATACACCCGCACTCATTTTTCACCTTATTCTTATATTCCACCTCAACCTTTCTCTCTTATCCATGGAGACATTTTGGGACCTTCAAGAATAAAAAAGTGTCAATGGGGCACGTTAGTTTCCTTTATTTGTCGATGATCACACCCATTTTAGTTGGACATTTCTTATGAAAGATAAGTCTCAAACTAGTCAACTATTCACAATCTTTCAGAAAATGATCCAAAATCAGTTTTAAGTCAATATCAAAGTTCTTAAAATTGATAATACTCGTAATTTCTTCAACTGTACTCTTGGACCCTATCTTCGGTCTCATGGCATTGTTCACCAAAGTTCTTGTGTCGACACACCAAAACAAAATGGTGCAATTGAAAGCAAAAATCGTCATCTTCTTCATGTGGCTTGATCCTTCATGTTCACTTAAAATATTCCAAAAACTTTTTGGGGTGAAGTTGTTCTAGCAATTACATATCTTATAAATCGCAAGTCATCCTGCATTCTAAAATTCAAAATACCGTTACAAAGTTTACTTACCCTATATCCTCCATCACATCTCGTGTCTTAGCTACCACTAAAATAATTTTTGGATGTACTGCATTTGTTCATATCTACCCTCAGCATCATAGTAAACTTGATTCTCAATCTATGAAATGTATTGTAACGCTCCCAAATTTTAACCTAACTTAGGGAACATTACTAAACTCGCAACCAATATGCCCCGAAAATTTCGGTAGCATAACAACATAACTACAAGCTACCCAAAATTTGTTGAACACCTGTTAGATAAGAATAACAACACCTCTATAACAAGATAACCAAACCACTCCACCACTACATCCCACATACTACAAGCATACAACATACCAACTCTAACTTCATATCAAAACGAAGCTTTATTAATCTCACTAGACAGAAACAACCTTAAAAACCAAAGAAAGTAAATATCGTTATCTAGAACACAATCTAAGTTCAACTTTTGATAAATAAAACGAATACTAAGTAAATAGCCATTCTTACATACATATGTTTTCAACTAAACAAACTATCGTGGAGATCCTATGACTAGCTAAAAGAATAAAACCAACTAAAAAGAGTTAAAACTAGCTAAGCAATGGTCTAATTCCAACGTCTCCTCTACATCACCGAGGTCATGGAGACTTAAACCTGCAAAACTGGTTGGTTGGGGGGGGGGGGAGTCATTACAAAAGTACTCAGTAAGTAGCTCACACCTGGTGAGCCTCCAAGCATCAATCAAGGCAACCAACATGCTATTCCCATGCATCCAAACATGCTTATCAACATTAATACACAAACAACAGGGTTAATATACATAAGCAAGAAAGCCCAACAAATGAATTCTATGTCCTGCCATGCGCACTCAACCTCCAAGAGCTCACTTGATACTCATATTAAGCATCCACCATAACTCTCCAAGACTTACCCTTCGAGTTACATCGAGCCTTGACCATGTTACTCAAGCTCTCAACCCTTCTCTATGGAGCTCGGTGTTCGACCTTTTGACCTTTATACCCAAGGTCTCAAACTGTGCACTAACCCTCAACCAGGTTACCCAAGGTGTCGATGACTTAGACATGTATTGACCCTTGACCCTTTAACACAAGATCTAAACACTTGCCTTGAGACTCATCACATCGACCATTGACCATGTGACCTAAGGTCTCGATGCTCCTCTTTATCCAAGATTGGCATGTTGACCGCAATAGTTCCATATCAACCCCTGACCATGTTACCCGAGGTGACATCCACTTTACTTTCCTTAAATCATATCAGCCCCTGACAATTTCCACCCGAGGTCTTGATAACCAACTCACTGCTTTTCAACACAATGGCAGTTCCTAATCATCTATACCCGAGAACCTAGCACCCTCCTTTACCATAAGCTCAAGATCGTCTGACATTAACTAATCAGGCTCACACAACCCAGAATGCAATCCTAAACATGCTTTCTAGTCCATGCTTTCATCCCAACAATTACATAAACATGTTTTCAATCATAAGCATCGTAACATCAAATAATCTCAAACAATCTCAACACTTAACATGCTTAAATTCCATACACAACATAACAAAATACATAACACATATAAGTTTATAAAAAGATATATACTATAAATAGTTAAATTAAAACACACAGCATGCTTCACACGGTCAAACATACTCAATAAGTAGAAACTACTTACCACGGCCTAAAACACTCTTAAGATAGTCCAAAATAAGATCCTACACAAGAAAGGCAAGATTCCAAAGTTACAACTTAGTTCAAAAAGCTTGATCAGTGTCAAAGGGTCAAAACTAAGTTCAACATCCTTTTTCGTAACCAAAGGAGTGTTCAAGAGGGACTTTCTTACCCAAACCCTCCTTTCACCTAACTTTGAGCACTCTAAAGCAAAACCAAGGCTATAAACAAAATTTTTAAGTTTAGAACTAACCTACAATACTTGAACAAGTTTAAAAAGGGTCTATCGAATCCTTACCACCTGAACCTTACCTAAATTAGCTTGGGTTCTTGCTAAAAGTGCTTCAAAACTACAAATAAAGAGTGACTGAGGATAAGAGCCCGGTCTAAACATATTAAACCAAGCTCACAAGGGCTTCCACCAAAGGTACTCAACCAAAACTTGCCAAAATAGGCTTTAGTCCTTGTTGGATGGTGCCTAGTGCATTGGAGGGTGCTCGAAAGGACTCCAATTTGATTTAAAACTATAAGAAGGGACTTTCCAATGGTTAGAAGTTAGAACATACTTTCCAACACTTACAAGGATTTTAAATAGACTAAAATGCACTTAGACTTACCAAAAGACCTTGAAACCTTGCTGGTTGGTGTTCGATGTGCTAAACTGACTCCTATGGCTTGTCGACAACCCAAAACAAAGTTATTCGGGTTGTTGATCACAGCCGAAAGTGTTCATATGAATCCAAAACTACAACCAAAGTCTCTCCAAAGGTTAGGGACCAATTAAACAAACTTTAAAACACTTTAAATGAGATCAAAAGGGTACGAATCATGTCAACAACCTACTGAGTGTTCGAATGAGATCAAATTCGTTTGAAACTACAAACAGAAGGCTCTCACGCGTTAGAACCTAAGCTATAACACCTAAAGTGATTTGCGAAAGGTTTTAAACGCATTAAAACTTATCGAAAGAGCCCTTAAGCTTGATGTTTGATGTTCGAAGGCATTCGAATCGATCCTAAACTGCAAATTGAGGTTTCTACATGTTAGAACCAAAGCTACAATACTTAAATTGAGTTGTGAACGGTCTAAAACATGCTAGAACTTATCGATCAGGACTTAAAGGACTGAAAAGCTTGCTGGTTGGTGATCGAATCACCTTGAAATTGCAGATGTGAAGTCGTCAATCCATGGGTATTTAGATCCAAGGCCAAAGGAAGCGTGGGTCACAAGACTAAGGTGATTTGGGGTCCGGTTGAGTGGAGGTCCTGTTGGAAACTTGCAAAAATGTGTGGGTCTTTGCCGGAGTCGAAGAAGTGTGCCAACAAAGTATTGCTCGTGTGAGTCGGAGGTTGAAACGGTTGCTCGCCATGCCATGGGTTCCTTCCCGCGCAATGACTGAAGTGTGTGATAAAGGGGGAAAACGTTGCCACTCGTGGGTATTAATACTGGAGATGAGTAGTAGCGAGATGAAGAAGAAAACAAGGGAGGGGTTGTCGGAGAGGAAGAAGAAATCGAGGGGGGAGGGGTTTGCGGATGGTTTGGCTCTCATGTAAGAAGGGATAGAGGGAGAGAGGGAGATAAGAAAAAAGCTAGAGCTTTTTTTCTCTCTCTTTTGTTTTCTTTTTCAATTTCTTATAAAATAGGAAAAATATTCAATAAGAAGAGAAGATAAAAGATCTAGGGCTTGAAAAATTCATATCTTTCTCTTTTTCCAAATTGTGAACCCACCTTAAAATCCTAAAGATTTGAGAAAAATTCAACTGATAAAAGATTTGGGTTCCTTTTAAATTATGAGACAAAGACCTAAAATTAAACCTCAAACTTTAGAAAATTAAATATTTAACTAAAAATCCATTTTCCTAAAATTATTAGAAATTTAATTTATCAAACTTGGGTAAACTAAAATTCTAATTCCCCAAATTAGAATCGTAAGAACGACGGAGTCCAATTATTTAAAAATAATAATAGACTTGGAGACTTCAAGTTGTAACTTAACCAAAAATTAGCCTACTTTAGTAATGTGGGACGTTACATGTATCTTTCTAGAATGCTCATACAATAAGAAAGGATATAAATGCTATTATCCTCCAACTCATTAATTCTTTCATACCATGGATGTAACCTTCTTTGAAAATCAATTATATTTATCCAATTATGGACTTCAGAGGAACCATTATGACATTGAATCATCGAATTGGGATTGCTACCTTATTTTCCTCCTAAATCATTTGAAAAATCCTTCTGAATCCTCCTCTGAGCCAATCCCTCAGACTGAAATGCAAGTTTATTCACGAAGAATGAGGCAACCCGACAGGTATGAAGCCCAACCTTCACATGTTCTACAGAGCCAAGATTTAAGCCAAAATCCTAATGTCCCTAAAATAGTACACGATACTATAGAAGATGATATGGACAGACCCATTGCTGTAAGAAAAGGTGTTCGTTCATGTACTCAACACCCTATATGGTACTATTTATCTTACACTAATATGTCCCCAATATTTAAACCGTTTGTGACTTTACTATATACAAACTCCCAACGTAGTACATGAAGACTTACAGAGACCCAACAACCACTTTAGAGGAGTTGCGAGCACTTGAAAAAAATGGGACATATATTCTTATAGATTTGCCTCCAGGTAAGAGCGTAATTGGATGTAGATGGATTTTATCTACAAAACACAAATCAGATGGCAATATGGAACGATTCAAAGCTCGTATTGTGGCTAAGGGATTCACCTAAGCTTATAAGATTGACTATCAAGAAACATTTGGCCCGGCACAACACTATTCGGGAACTTTTCTCTATTGCAACTAATCTAGACTGACCATTATTTCAACTTGATGTAAAAAATGCATTTCTAGATGGTGACATAGTTGATGAAGTGTATATGGATATACCTTTTTGTTGGATTTTCTTTTATTTTCTTGTATTATTAAATTTGTATTATGGGTTTATATTTATTATTGATATTTGTAATATTCTTTCCTTATTGGTAGATGATCTTTCTTCTATATACGAATACCTTGTATTTGATTTGAAATATAAAAGAAATACAATATATTTATTTCTTCCCTAAATTCAAGTTGGTATTAGAGCAAGAAACTCAAATTTTTTATAAAAACCCTAGCCGCAATTCAGAAGCCATAGTCTTGCCTAAACCCTAGTCGTTGTCCTTAAATGTTGTACCCTACTTTTGGATCTTCATGCACCATTGTCTTCAGTAACTGCTAGTAAAGGTGTATTCCCAATCGCAGGTTCAAGACTCAACCATAGGTTGTTCGATTTGCTTCCTTCCGCACACTACTATTGACCCAGGCTGCATGCTCCTTCGCATGCCCTCGTCCCTACTAACGTCAACTTTGAGGCAAGGTTAGTGTTGCGCGTTTCTCCTATAATCGTTGACCTTGAGGGAGGGTTAGTGTTGACTTCAAGGACTGTTTTTAGTGTTTATCATGACTTCAAGGGTCGTTTTTGGGGTTCACCATTGTGGGTTACATGGTTTTTGTTCACTGCCATCCGAAGTTATTGTTGTATGTTTGAGATTTAGGTGTGACTCCGAACATATCTCCTTTTTTTCTCAGATCTAGTTTGATTCAGTTCACACTAGTTCAACCAATTAAAAAATTGGATTGATTTTGTTCAAAATTCGAACCAGTTTAGGGTCTAGTTCGATTAATTTTTTGGTTTGGTTCATAATTTATCTAGTTTCTTATTTGGTTTTATTTATTTTTACTAATATGTCTAACTTGATTGTTGAAATGACTTAGAAATACAGTAATATTGAGAGTGGGTTATTCGATACAATAGTCGTTAACTGAAATTCCCCTGGTAAAGAGCAAACCAATCAACTCTCTAAGCTGCTATAAACCAATTTATCATCTGGTAATTTTTGGGTTTCCTTGGCACAAATGGGTAACTATCATCAAGCCTTTTCTTGTAGTAATTCATCTCTATGAATTATCGATTCTGGAGCCTATAATGACATAACTAGTTCCTCTCATTTATTTGATTCTTATTCTCTTTCCTATAAAAATGAAAAAATTACAATTGCAAATGGTAGTTTCTCTTCCATTGCAGGAAAAGGAACGATTAAATTGACTGATACTTTTTCTCTACAGTCTATTCTCTATGTTTCTAAATTAACATGTAACATTTTATCTGTCAGCAAACTTTGTAGAGATTCTATGTTTTTTGCCACTTTCATTGAATCTCATTGTATTTTTCAGCATTAAGACTCGAAGAAGAAAATTTGGAGCGCTAGGATGCTTGATGGTCTCTACTACTTTGATGAAGGTTCTTTTAGTAATAAAATAACCTAGGGTCTTAGTAGTATCAGTTTTCTCTTTGTTCATGAACAAATCATACTTTAACATTTTAGGTTGGGACATCCCAATTTTGTCTATCTTAAACATTTGTTTCTAAATTCATTGAAAATTGTTGATTTCTCTTCTTTTCATTGTGAAAGTTGCATTTTTGCAAAAAACCATCGATCCACATATTTACCAAAATCTTGCAAAGCCTTTAAACCGTTTTTCTTAATTCATAGTGATGTTTGGAGTCCTTCTAAGACTATGACTCATGGTGGTAAAAAATAGTTTGTTATTCTTATTGATAACCACACACATCTATCTTGGATCTATTTAATGACAAAAAAATATGAGGTGAAAGATCTTTTCAAACATTTTTTTAATATGATTGAAATCCAATTTCAAACTAAAAATCAACATTTTACACTGTGATAATAGAACTGAGTATTTCAATGAACACATGAGTGGCTTTTTTAAATGATAAAAGTATTTTACATCAGTTTACTTGTCGAGATACCCCTTGACAACACTCATTTATGAGTGTTATTGAGCCCTAAAAACTAAGCTATTTTTTTTCGAAAGTGAGTGTTTAAAGTTATATTTTATGTCATTTAGGGAAAATTTAAGCAAAAACAAGTTTTGCATGTGTCTGAAGTCTTGATTTTGTAAATAAGTTTTTAGATGTATTTAAAGTCATTTTTGTTAAGAAAGTATTAATTTTTGTTATTTTTGTGAAGAAGTTAAAAAATGGACTAGATGCACCATCAATCAGGGAGCAATCAAAGGAGGAAAATAAGTTTCAGTGCAAAATGCGACCTGAATGTGCCAACATTTGAAGGCAGAAGGCAATTTTCAAGTAAAGTAAAAAAGAAGCCGAAATGCGCTCGGACATGTGGCCGCATTTAGGCCATTTTGACAACAATACAAATGCGCGCACAAATGAGGTCGCATCTGGACCTTTTCGCATATTCTCCAAGATTCACAAGATTTGCAGATCTTATCATATATTTTCAATCAAATCTCCTTAAATCAAGGGATATGATTGACCAAGCTTCTCCACACTAATCGATCTCGGTAGCAAACCCTAGGCGTGAAGTCTATAAAAAGTTGTTCAATACTCCATTTGAAGATAGCTCAGAGTTGGGAATTCTCATCATCCCAAAATTTTGTCGTTTTTATTTCTAAGTTCTAGTCGCCATTATGAGTCTCCCATAAGAGTTGTTCATATTCCATTTAGACTCCAACTTTGAGAGAAAGAGTAAGTACTTGATTATCCTTGAAAAAGGTTGAACAAGTTAGAAAGTTTGTTCTTAGGTTTTCCATTCAATTTCTGTAAGTTTTTAGGAGTTGTACTTGATGTTTTATCCTTATTTTTCAGTTTCTGTTTTCTTTCAATTTGAGTTATAAGTTCTTTTTCAATTCCATTTAGTTATTTCTTGGATTCATACTTCAAAGTGTATTCAAGTTTATTTATTTCAATGAATTGTGTTCTTTCTTCCAATTGTTATCTTTTTACTTTTTGCACTTTATTTATTTATTCGATGAGTAGCTAAACTCATTGGAGGGGATTCAATCATGTGGATACCCCAAAAAGAAGATAAGCAACTTTCATGTGTTTCTTGTAAAATTGCTCAACATTTAGATGAGTTTACTTTTAGCGAGTTTAAGTTTCATTTTTAGCTTAAACTGGCCATTTGAGTTAGCATAGTTTGTGAAGATCTCAATACTAAAAGGGTTGGAGTCAACACGCATTTTCCTAAAAGTAACATAGGAAAAGAGTCTAGACATAGAACTTTGCTTTTTGTACTTAAACATAGGACAACAACCTTTAAAATCATGAAGTTGTGTTTTTCACCATCTAAGCGAATTTAGCCATAGACGTATGAGTCTTAAATTGCTTAGTCTCCTAAAGGTTCATTCACAATGACCCAAATAGGTGTTGAACTTGGTTTACTTAGTTAAGTATCGAATAGGGTAAGTTGCAGGTGCATTTTAGCAGCATTCTGTCTGAACCATACAGAACTTGCAAGAGTCAGTATACGGGCGCAAGTGGCAGGATCTCTGAAATAGCCAGACTTAGTTGACCAATTTGCGGGAGCATGGTGGGCGCATTTTCCAGGATTTAACCAAAATTTAATCCCCTCGTTCTCATCCTTATTTTTCTCAGTACTTTTTCAGTCATCCTTACCTTTTCATGCACAAAACCCAAAAGTCAACTTTATTTTTCTCTCGATTACCTTTGGTTGCAACTTGTGAGCAACTGTGCGTAAACTAAAAAATTTGTGTGTTATATTCGTTCCCTTGGGTTCGACACTTGGAATACTCCATATATTACTTGTTTGTGATAGCATGCACTTGCGCTTTCTTTTGGCATTATCATAGCAGCCCCATCACCCCTCAATAAAATGGGATTACTGAATTGAAAAATAGACATTTACTTGAGGTTGCACATGCCATAATGTTTTCTATGCATGTTCATTAGTATTTATGGGGGGAAGCTGTTCTCATGGCTACCTATTTGATAAATAGAGTGCCTAGTAAAGTCTTAAATTTTAGAACCCCTCTTGAATGACTTAAAACTATTTTCCCAACTAATCGCATGCATTATTATTTACCCATAAATTTTTTGGTTGCATTGCATACATTCATGTACCTAGTCATTTTGTTTTATCAAATTTTGATCATAGGGCTATAAAATGCGTTTTTTGGGTTATGCTTCAAACCAAAAGGGATATAAATGTCTTGATCCTCATACAAAGAAATTTTATATGAATATGTATGTTTTCTTTTTAGAAAAACAAACCATATTTTACTTAAAATCCTCTTCAGGGGGCGAAATCGAGTTTAGAAGATAATTTTCGAAAAATATTTGAACCCCTTCCTTATGTCATTCATCATAACTTATTTGTCACTAGTCCTTCGATGTCAAATATACAAACTTCTTATTCAAGGGGAGAAATACTACAAAATGACTCTACATGGAAAATACTTGAGTTAAAGTTTTATACTAGAAGGACAGTCAATCAAATGAACCAAAACAAAAGAGTTGATTCTATGTAGACCCAATTTGAAACTCTGGAAAATTATGTTGAAAATCGATCTCCTGTTCTTGATGATGAAAGTTCTAGTAGTCACTCTTCTATTCCTAATCTTACAAATCATCAAAATACCTTACCTATTATTTATGATTGATAGCATACATAAGTGTGCTATTTGTAGGCTTAATTTTATGCTAGTATTGCTTTGATTATATGTGCTTTCATGTGTTTTTATGTATATTTCTCAGAAACCGATCATTTGAAGCAAAACCATAGAATTGTAAGATATTCAGATAAATTTGAGCAACTTAAGGCTATATTTGAGGATTCAAGTGGTGAAGAAGAAGAACAAGGCATTTAGACCCGAGGGCATAGCGTTGCAACGCCCCTTATAGCGTTGCAACACCATTTGAAAAGCCTTTCAACCTTGAAAAATTGCAGCCATAGCGTTGCAATGCTACTCAAACAGATTTTTTTTTTATAAAATTCGAAGGGACAGCGTTGCAATGCTGCCTCTAGCATTGCAATGCTGCCCCTAGCATTGCAACATCGTCACGACTCTATAAAAAGGAAAGTTAGTCATTCGTGAAAGAGGAGCCATTTAGAGAGACCAAAAATCCTAAACTCAATTCTAACACTATCTAAAGACCTAGAGGAGACCTTTGAAGAGCCAAGGAGGAGACTCAAAGCTCGAGATCGTGGACATCACGTCAGAGACGAGTGTTGGCACGCGACCTAAGTTTCTTCTCTATTTCTTTTCCTTTTTCTCCTGAATTTAGGAGTTTTTGTGGGTTGTACTTATGTTGTAAATATGTGTTTAGACCATTGCTTGGTTGTAGTTGTTGAACATTTGGTTGATTTTTCATTTCATTTATATATTGACGCTTTTATACACCACTTTACATTGTCTTATCCTTTGGCCATGGTTTTGCATGTTTAACTAAATTTAGCTTGAGAGAGTAAGTTTAGTTGTAGAACACTAGATGCATGACTAGGTTTAGTCTATTGCACGAGAGGGAGTAGATTAATTCTTGAAGCCTTAAGAGAATCGCCTAATGCCCTGTTTAGTAATAGAAATAGACCAAGAGGTTGATTTATTGCTAGGCATGAGTTCAATTGAGCTCGAGAGAGGATATTGATAACTTAGTAATTCTTGGTTTAAGATTGTTAGTATAAAATCAAGTTGTTAATAAATTCCAGTTGGGTTTAAGGTAACCAACCATGCATGTTTCTCAAAATTGGACTACAAGGTATGTACATATTAGTTTAGAATATATTTCCTCTTGATTCTAAAGTTTAATTTCTTTAAATAAAATTAGGCATAATTAACTATGGTACTTAATTAATCTAAGAACTCCAATACATGTGGATGACCCTAGCCACTATTATTGCAAAGTATTTAGAGGTCTGGTTTATAAATTAATCTGCTAAGAGCCTTCGACGAGGCCTTCATCAATGATCTGGATGTTTCTATTGCTATTAGGAAAGCTACTTGAACTTGTACTAAATATCCTATTGCAAACTACATCTCGTATAAACAATTGTCAAATAGTCATAGAGCCTTCACTTCTAGGATAGACAACTTATTTGTTCCAAGAAATATACAATGAGCACTAGATGATCCAAATTGAAAACTAGCAATCATGGAGGAAATGAATGCTCTAAGACAAAGTAGTACTTGGGAAATAATAGACTTGCCAAAAGATAAGAAGAAGGTGGGATGCAAGTTGGTGTTTACTGTGAAGTGAAATGCTGACAGTAGTGTTGAAAGATACAAGGCTAGATTAGTAGCTAAAGACTTTACTCAAACTTATGGGATTGATTATCAGGAGACGTTTGCTCCTGTTGCGAAAATCAACTCTCTATCATAATTTTTTTGTATCTTGAAGCTAATCTAGATTGGTCACTTCATCAGCTACATGTTAAGAATGCCTTTCTCAATGGTAATTTAGAGGAAGAGGTATTTATGAGTCTACCACAAGGATTTGAAATGCAACTCAGAAACAATAAAGTTTCTAGATTAAAGAAATCCTTATATTGCCTTTTTGCCAAAGTTTTGAGAGAATCAGAATCATCTACTCCATTCACTTAATAGATATATATATACAAGTGTACAAGGTGGAGATAGTAAAAAGACAATGAAGTCCACACATAATATATTTACAATATTATAACTATACTAATATAAGAACTCTTACACCCCCCCTCTCCATGTTGGAGCATATATATTCATCAAGCCAAACTTGTTAGAGAGATAATCTATTCGTGCTCCATTTAATGCCTTGGTGAAGATATCTCCTAATTGCTTTCCAGTCTTCATGTATCTCGTGGATACCAAACTTTCTTGTATCTTTTCATGTATAAAATGATGTCGACCTCAATGTGTTTAGTCCGCTCATGAAATGCTGGATTATATGCGCTATGAAGAGTTGTTTGATTATCACACTATAATTTGGACGGTGTTGTGATATCAAATCCCAATTTAATTAGAAGTTGACGTATCCACACTAATTTACATACAGATTATGGCATTGCTTTATATTCTTGTTCAGCACTTGAACGTGACACCACATTTTGTTTCTTACTCTTTCAAGAAACAAAATTACCACCCACAAATGCACAATAACCTGAAGGTAGATCTTCTATCCTCCTTAGACCCTGCCTAATCAACATCTGAGAAGCATTCAATGTTAGTATGTCCATAATTATTATATAATAAACCATGCCTAGGTGCCTTCAAAAAACATAAAGTCAATTCCAATGCAACCCAATGATCAACTGTAGGAGATGACATATATTGGGTCACAATACTCATTGAATAAGTTATGTCTGGTTGAGTCACTGTAAGATAATTGAGCTTTTCCACTAGCCTCCTATATTTTTTACGATCTTTCAGTAATTATCCCTCTTTTGTGAGCTGTAAATTAGGCATCATAGGGGTACTCCATGACTTAGCCCCTAAATTCCTTGTTTTAATCAACAAGTTAATTACATATTTTCTCTGTGATAATAGAATTCCCTTCTTGCTTCTTATTACCTCAATTCCTAGAAAGTATTTTAACATTTTCAAATCTTTTGTATGGAATTGACTATGGAGAAAGGTCTTAAGCGATTCAATGATAACAATATCATCAACATACAAAACCAACAAAATGACGCCACTTTCAGATCACTTATAAAAGATAGAATGATCTAACTTGCTCTTCCTCGTTCAAAAGTTTTCAATCGCCTGACTAAATTTTCCAAACTATGCTCATGGACTCTACTTTAATCCACACAAGGATTTATGAAGGTGCATACCTTTCCATTCTCCCCATGAGCAACGAACCCTAGTGGTTCCTCCATATACACCTCTTCTTCAAGATCATCATGAAGAAAGACATTTTTAATATCAAGCTGATGCAAGGGTTAGTATTGAATGGATGCTAATGAAATGAATAATTTGACAAAAGCCAGTTTCGCAACTGGAGAAAAAGTATTTGAATAGTCAACTCAATAAATTTGTGCCTAGCCTAGCAAAAATCAAGGTTTCAAACAATCTATAGAGCAAAAGGCAAGCTTTCAACCAATCTATAGATCCATTTGGATTAACTTTGCCCACAAATACCCACTTATAATGAATAGTGTTCTTTTCTATAGGAAGAGAAACTAAATCCCAAGTACCATTGTCATCTAAGGAAGTCATCTCCTTTACCATTGCTGCACGCCAACAAGAAGGAGTCAAAGCTTCATGAACAGTCTTAAGAACAAATATAAACTCTAAAATGCAATAACAGAACAGATAGAAGATGACAAATGGTCATATGAAACGAATAAGGAAATAGGATAAGTGTATTGACACCTTTACGAAGGGCAATAGGATTGCAATGCCCGACACTTTTAGGTAATTAACTCCAACTTTTAATTTCAATGTTGGATTAATTTTGCTTCTAATTTGGTTAATTAAAATTAATGTTGGAAAATAGGGAATTGAAAGAGGGAAGGGAACTACATGGGTTTGGGGCATTTTTGTAATGAAGTTGTTTTCAAGCCAAGCCATCTAAGCCAAACCCTAACTTTTGTCCTATATAGAACCTCACGCAGCCCAAGAAGACTTCATCTTCTTCCTCCTCCTCGTTGGCTTTCACGATAACCTCCCCCTCTACCATTTTTTTTCTTCTTCTCTTTCTTCACTTATTCTCCTTCCCTTTGATAGCAGGCCGACCGCCAGACCACTATCTGCTCTCACTGTCACTCGCCCGAACTGCGAGTCATTAGAATGCATTGTTCTTATGTACTTCCTTATATTATGAATAATTTGTTGTTTGGAACACAGAGGCTCGAGTCATTAGAATGCATTATTGGATTCTTCGAGTAATATATTTTTATTTTGCTCGACAACTAGCAAAACTTCAGTTTGGGGATATTTGATACAATACAAAATGTTTCATCTTTTGGCCTTATTTTATGCTGGTTTTTGACACTTAAATAGATGCTTTCACGTTTCTATGTGATTCTTTTATAGATTTTGAGCATTTTGAGCAAAACAAGGGTTGCTAGAAGAATTGTAGTGAAATGAGCGAATTGAACATAAACTTCTAAAGCCAATTGATAAAAAAAAAATAGAAACCAAGCAAAAAATTTCAAGAGTAGAGCGTTGAAATGCTTTAAGAGCGTGAAGTCGCTCATATCTACTGCATGTCAGGCCATTGTCTCACCCATATAGCATTAAGACTCTACAGTTGATGTCTAACGTTGCAACATTTCGCCTTTTGTGAATAAAAACACACACATGCTTAATGTTTGGGCATTTTCTTCTGAAGCACCTCGACGTTGTTGTATGATCCATAAAAAAACATCTTTTTGCATACGTTTTGAGGGAGCCAACTTTAGAGAGTTCAACCCTAATTCGATTCCTACTATATTTGAGAGTTGTAAAAGACTATTGGAGCAACAAGACAAAAATTTTAAGCACGAGTTCATGGATATTGTAACCGGGAAAGGAGATCAACGCGCCACAATAGTTTTATTTCTGTTCCCTTCATCTTGTAGCTTTCATTATGGAGTGGTTTAAGACTTTAGATTTTGTATTAGTGAACATCAGTCGTTAAGTTCTTGTATCTTAGGGATTGATCTAGCCATTAGACCTTATGTTTCGATAAATTAAATTCTTTGATTGACTGTCTTAATTCCAATCATGTTTTTACGTGCTTAATGCTTTTAATCTCTTGATCATGGATTAATTATTTTATTGGTTTAGATTCACACTTGATAGGGGGTGGTGTAGACTAGAACCTAATTGCTTGACTAAGGATAGTTATCACTTGGCAATGATCAGGGCTCCTTTAGCGTTGTTAAAAGTAGGGTCTAAATCCCATGCATGTTAATGAAAACTAAACATAGATGTCAGTTTTATAATATTGCACGAGAATTACTAGCCCTCGTAAAAGTCCTTTATGATATAAGACTTTTTGACTTATAGAATATTTCCATGGTCAATCTTGAGTATTTAATTGGTTGAGTCATTGGTCTAATAGTTTAGATCAATTCTATAGGATATTTTATCTATTGATATGTCTAAATCTTTACTTATAGTCATTGCTTTATTTTAGTTTTTATTTCGTCATTCTATTTCATTCTCTAAAGAAAATTGGGTGATACTATTTATGGTACTGAAGTGAACTAGAAAACTAATCCTATGGATGATACTCTGACTCTCATTCACTATATGAAAACTTGACCCATACACTTACGGTTAGGCAAATTTTCGCACAACAAAGGGTTTGGTAGATTAGATACTAAAGAATTATTCTAAGTCACTTTAAGAATAATGATCATGTTCACATCGATGATAATAGCTACGACAAAGAGAGAAAACTAATTACTTGTAACTTATGTGTTCATTGAGTCGAACAGAGACAGGGAGGTAAATAAACATTGTGGATTGACACAAGACTATAAATAGATAAGTAGTATTATTTTATTGTTGTCGTGTCATGATTCATAGATAATAGACAATACTGCAACATATACATATTGTCAAGTAGATCGTAGTTTAGTATTTGTAGTTGTACGGGAGGACTTCTTCAAAAGATTTGAGAGTCAAGGTGTCCCCATTTGCATTCTCGAACACCTTAGTCTTATACGTCCAAATAATTTTATCATCTGTCTCAGCCACAATAACAAGAAAATATATTGTTCCTCCTTCAGGGATGCATTTCAAACCATTGACCACATGCTTGAACGTCAGATTTTTCTTACACTCGATCACTGCAAACCTTCCGATATCTTGATCATGTGGGTCATTGATATCCTTAATGACTACTAGAACACAAAGTTGTGGTGGAGAACTCATTCTAATGTGTTTAATAGATAATTTGAAGATACTTTGTAAGAGCGATTTACTCTTGAATATCGAGGAGTTTGATATTTATAATTGTGCTTGAACCATAGACATTGATGTCGTAGAATCTAATGTGTGGAAGTTGGTATAACGCAATGGTATATGAGGACCTACTCTATTAAAACGAGGGCTAATGAGGTGTTTATGACATAATAGATAATTTTGAATCCAATTCATTTATTTTGGATCAACTTTCCGTTATCTGAATTTAATAATAACTTTTTCCACATCTAGCTAAGTTAGTGATGTAGAAGTATAAAAAAAATTGACTTTTCATTTATCTTAAATCGTCATAATTCCGTCGTTTCTTTGTTTAAGATCAAAATATCATATTTGTAAAAACTTTTATGTCAATAGATCAAATTATATATGTAGCAAATTACACTTTGGTCTATTGGGTCTAAACTTGATTTCTATTTGGTCCATAAAGTTTCCAAACTAAGACTTTTTGTCTATGACGCTTAGACTCAGCTACTATTTGACGACTTGAATTTTAAAATTGGCTGTTTTTATTCTCCAGGATTGAATTTTAGTCCCATTTGTTTCCTAAATATTCAAAAGCAACAATTTTTTTGTCCTTATGGCTTGGATTTAATTTCAATATATATATTCTTTGTTTTTATTATCATTAGATCAAGAAATGTATATGTAAGGATTGAAATTTGAACCCAAAAGAAGGTAGCTACCATCGTATCTATTAAGCTATATGCTTTAATATACATGTTTCAATATTTGTGGATGTATTAAATTTGTTACTTTGTAGTGTAAGTTTTGATGGGAGAGAAATTGAGAGATTTATGTCGGTAGCAAAAGATTCCATGGTGTAGACTTTTAAAATATTGTTTGGGCTTCTTAAAAACGTATTTCAGGTGTTATAAGATACAACTTCTATTTATCCTATTATTGTTATGATAATTCATACTAATTTCTAACTTTTTTTTTCTTCATAGTAAAGTTTTTTTCCTTTTGGATTGTAATATTTAAATGTTTTAAAAAGAAATTTTGGGTGCTCTCTTACGAAATTCCTGCTTATCTTTTATCATATTCCACATCCTTGTTCAGTAATTGGTTCCTATGTGACAAATATCTTATATTAAGTTTCATCTTAACTTTTTTTTCCTGAATCTATTTTTCAAATTTTCTACCATTGTTAGACTGCACTTTTCTCCATGGAATAAAAATATGTGTTTTAATTGTAGGGATTTTCACTAATATTTGAAGATATGTTTAATACGAAATCACTCTTTATTATTGTTCAAGATATGTTTAGAACGTAATAACCTATTATATTCTGAAAATATTTTCTAAATTATTAATATTTGTTTAGTAGTTTTACCCTTTGAGTAAAAGTGTCATGGGTACGGGCTCCTATAGTAGATGTGTGAAAGCTAGTGTCCATAAAATACAGAAAAAATGTCATGTTTGGGCAAGTTTTACCTCGTTTTCAGGCACCCTAGTGGCACATTATTCTTGATTGTAGGGAGGCTTGACAATCAAAATTTAGGGCCAGAGCAGGGGAGAAACGAGTTGAGGGTTGTAAAAAAACTTTTCTGGGCTCATAAAGACTAAAATAGGAGAGGCTTCACACACACACAATGAATAAGAGGATTAAAATACGTTTTGTGGATATAAAATCATATTTTTACATACGTTTTGAGGGAGCCGACTGTGGAGAATTCAACCCAAATTCGATTGCTACGATATTTTTAGAGTTGTAAAAGACTATTGGAGCAAGAGGAAAAAATTTTCAAGTTCGAGTTTGTGGATATCGTCACCGGGACTGGAGATCGACGCTCCACGATAGTTTTTTTTTATTTTTCCGTTCATCTCGTAGATTTCATTATGGAGTTGTTTAAGAGTTTAGATTTTGTATTAGTGAACATGAGTCGCTAAGTTTTTGTATCTTAGGGATTGGTGTAGCCATTAGACCTTATGTTTCGATAAATTAAATTCCTTGTTTGACTGTTTTAATTCCAATCATATTTTTATGTGCTTAATGCCTTTAATCTCTTGATCACGGATTAATTGTTTTATTTGTTTAAATTTACACTTGAAAGGGGGTGGTATAGACTATAACCTAATTGCTTGACTAAGGGTAGTTATGACTTGGCAATGATCATGGCTTCTTTAGACGTTGTTAAAAGTAGGGTCTAAATCTCATGCATGTTTTATAATATTGCACGAGAATTACTTGCCCTCATTACAGTCATTTATGATATAAGATTTCCTAACTTATAAAATATTTGCTTGGTCAATCTTGAGTATTTAATTGGTTCAGTCGTTGGTCTAATAGGTTAAATAAATTCTTTAGGATATTTTATCTATAGATTTGTCTAAATCTTACTTTTAGTCATTGCCTTATTTTAGTTTTGATTCTGTCATTCCATTTCACCTTCTAAAGAAAATTGGGTGATACTATTTATGGTACTGAAGTGAATTAGAAAACTAATCCTATGGATGATACTCTAACATGCATTCACTGTATGAAAACTTGACCCGTACACTTGCAGTTAGCCGAATTTTCACGCGACAAAGGGTTTGGTAGATTAGATACAAAAAAACTGTTCTAAGTCACTTTACGAATAATGTTCATGTTCACATCGGTGATAATAACTATGACGAAGAGAGAAACCTAACTACTTGTAACTTATGTGTTCATTTAGTTGAACAGAGAATGGGAAAGGAAAGAAGCATTGTTGGTTGACACGAGACTATAAATAGATAAGTAGTATTATTTTACTGTGGTCGTGTTATGATTCATGGATAAAAGACAATACTACAACATAGGCATATTGTCAAGTAGAGATAGTAGTCTAGTATTTGTAGTTGTACGGGAGGACTTCTTCAAAAGATTTGAGAGTCATGGTGTCCCCGTTTGCATTCTCGAACACCTCAGTCTTATACGTCCAAATAATTTTATCGTTTGTCTCAGCCACAATAATAAGAGAATTTATTGTTCCTCCTTTAGAGGTGCATTTCAAACCATTCACCACATGCTCGACTTTTTTATTGTGAATAATTTGTTGTTTGGAACACTAAGCTCGAGTCACTAGAATTCATTGTTGAATTCTTCCGGCAATTTTGTTGTATTTCACTCGATGAATTGAAAAACTTCAGTTTTGGGATATTTTATACCAAACAACATTTTTCATCTTTAGGCTTTGTGTATGGAACTTTTGAGACTTAAATGTAGGTTTTCGTGTTTGTATGTGGTTCTATCGTAGAATCCGAGTATTTTGAGCAAAACTAGAGTTCCTAGAAGAATTGTAGTTAAAAGGAGCCAATTGAACCTAAATTTCTAAAACCAAGTGAAGAATGGATAGAAACCAAGAAAAATGTTCAAGAGTAGAGCGTTGAAATACTTCAAGAGTCTGAAGACGCTCATATCTGCTGCATTTCAGGACATCTTCTCGCACGCATAGCGTAAGACTCTACGGTTGATGTCTGAAGCTGCGACATTTTGCCTTTCGTGGAGAAAAAAAAACTCACGCTTCTGCTCGGTCTTCTTCATCTTAAGCACCTTGACGCTGCTTATAGAATCTCGACGCTCGCCTTCCTATTTTAATTTGTATGCAGTTGTAAGGGCATCGCCTCGACGTTGCGGTATCGTCCATATAAAATTATCTTTTTGCATACGTTTTGAGGGAGTCAACTTTGCAGAGTTCAACCCTTATTCGATTCCTACAATATTTTGAGAGTTGTAAAAGACTATTTGAGCAAGAGGAAAAAAAATTCAAGTTCAAGTTCCTGGATATCGTCACCGGGACTGGAGGTCGACACTCCACGATAGTTATTTTTTTTCATTTTTCGTTCATCTCGTAGCTTTCATTATGGACTTGTTTATGAGTTTAGATTTTGTATTAGTGAACATGAGTCGCTAAGTTCTTGTATCTTAGGGATTAATGTAGCCATTAGATCTTATGTTTCAATAAATTAAATTCCTTGATGGATTGTCTTAATTCCAATCATGTTTTTATGTGCTTAATGCTTTTAATCTCTTGATCACGGATTAGTTATTTTATTAGTTTATATTCACATTTTAAAGGGGGCAGTGTAGACTATAACCTAATTGCCTGACTAAGGGTAGTTATGACTTGGCAATAATCAGGGCTCCGCTAGACGTTAAAAGTATGGTCTAAATCCCATGCATGTTATTGAAAACTAAACAGAGATGTCGGTTTTATAATATTCCACGAGAATTATTGGCCCTTGTAAGAGTCCTATATGATATAAGACTTCCTAACTTATTCAATATTTGTATGGTCAAACTTGAGTATTTAATTGGTTGAGTCGTTGGTCTAATAGGTTAAATCAATTCTATAGGATATTTTATCTATTGATATGTCTAAATCTTTACTTTTAATCATTGCTTTATTTTAGTTTTGATTCTGTCATTCCATTTCATTCTCTAAAGAAAATTCAGTGATACTATTTATAGTACTGAAGTCACCTAGAAAACCAATCCTACGTATGATACTCTGACACTCATTCACTGTATGAAAAATTGACCCTTGCACTTGCGGTTATGAAAATTTTCGCGCAACAAAGGGTTTGGTAGATTAGATACTAAATAATTGTTCTAAGTCACTTTACGAATAATGTTCATGTTCACGTTGGTAATAATAACTATGACAATGAGAGAAACCTAATTACTTGTAAGTTATGTGTTCATTAAGTCGAACAGAGACAGGGAGAGGAAAAGAGCATTGTGGATTGACACGAGACTATAAATAGATAAGTAGTATTATTTTATTGAGGTCATGTCATGATTCAGAGATAAAGACAATACTACAACATAGGCATGTTGGGATTTATGCCCTAAAGCCTCGTAATTATTGATTTATTTAATAATTAATAACAATTTTGATTATTTTATTTGCAATATAATATTATCCATTATATGAAAATTCCAAGGTTATTATTGTAATCTTGAACAATATGTAGCTGACATACGAGAGGATCATGTTCAAGAAATAACTTAAAGGGTCATAGTATATGGATAAGGTTGGGTACCTTATCGTGACAACACTATTGATACGACCCACTTTGTAATAGTTACAAATGATTTGATCCAAATCGTTCATGTGGAAACATGTGAGTTGGGGTATCTTATACAATGAGTTTGTATAAGACTGGACCATGAAAGATTTGATCTCTCTTTATAAATCCGTTAATTGAGAAGATTAATATTTCATCAGGATGATCATGTGCGACTCGATCTTAATCCTTAGTGAGTTGTGAACTCCTGCTTGTGAGGGCTTGTCCTTTGATTTGCATGGGTGAGAGTGGCTTTTATAGCCGATTCAATATGCCTACCATTTTGGGGACTTGACCAAATAGGGAGCTAGGAACATAATCTCACAACATGGAATTCACTCATTTCCATATAGGGTAAGTAGATGAGTAGTTCCCTTAAGTGCTGATTTCGGGACTTGAACAATAGGGCCTCACCCTCTCACTGACCCTAGAAGGACTTAGTTTATAATTAGATTATAAACAAATCGTTCATTAGAGGATCAGTGGTACTTAAGGTGCAAGATGTAATTATAGGGGTAAAACTGATTTTTTACCCAGCTGTAATTACGAATAACTCGTGAAGGATCGACTTGCATGAAATGATTATATCTATGGACACAACTTGCCCTACAGTGCATAAGAATGCAACTCTAGGTCTATAGTAGAGTGACCTATAGTTAATGAATGAAAATTAATTAATTAAAGAGTTTGATTAATTGATTTTGTATCATTGGAGCTTATAATCTGTAGGTCCATAAGGTCCCCTTGCTAGCTCATAGTAACACTTGAAGATCAATTTCGTTGAAAGAAAAATTTGAAATGTTCAAATTAATATTTAATATATTTTATATATTAAATATATAAGGGGAAAATATATTTATTATATTTTATACATTAAATATTAAAATAATTAATATATATTAGATAAAAGATATTTATATAATTTGATTAAGATTCAAATTAAAAAAAATATCGTAGGAGATTTGAATGAGATTCAAATAAATATAAGATATATTTTAATATATTATATATTAAAATATAATATTTTAATTATGGCAAAGATTTTTTCTTGCTCTCTATAAATAGGACCCTTGGGTTGAGCCATTAGACAGAACACATATCCCCTCAATAGAGAATTAGAGAATTCTCTCTAGACCTGTAACGACCCCATAACTTAGACTAAGATAAGGGACATTACTAAACTTATAACCATTAAGCTGCAGAAATTTCGGCAGCATAACGGCGTAACTATGATTTATCCAAAAATTTCCTAGTACCTGTTAGACAAGAATTCACACATCGATAGCCAGATAACCAGATTATAATCCAAACTCCAACCACATAACTGCTAAAAGTTCAAGATCTCCCGACAACTCACATCAAAACAAAACAAAACTTCCTTAGTCTTCTTTAAAACGAAAAGAAAAGAATGATTCAATTTAAAACAAAACAATGCAACCTAACAAACTTATTATAACCTCCATCTCAAAAACACATTACCAGAAACTCCAACTCTAATGAGAGAAATATGACCTACCAATAATGCTCAAAGAACAACAGTACTAAAGCCATAAGCATCACGACAACTATAACTATAATTCGGATACACTAAACTCAACGAGACGACTACTTTATGAGTAAACATCCAACTATGGCCTTTCTTCTCTCATGCCTCCTCCTCAGCATCGCTAGATTAATCGAACTCAACATGGTAAGATGTTTATCACAAGGGGAACATCACGACATGAGGTTACCAACTCATCGTAGCATACTAAACATACTCAAAGTCACCAAACAATTCAATGCAATAAGATATTCATAAGTAAGCAATTAGAACACACAACATGATAACAAACAACAATCAAAACCCAACCGGTAGAATTCTACTTACAACGTTCCTAGGATATTCCAAGGTATTCCTAAAGAGAACTTTGAGATTACTCGAGTGCTCTAAATTAAGTCCAATTGAACTACTCCAAACGAGCTCGAATTACTGTTGGTTGGTGTTCGAGAGTGTTCGAATCAACTCAACAGTGCCAAACCGACTGAAACTCTGCTGTAAATCCCGTTTTTTGCAGAAAACCGCTTCAAATCTCGTCAAACAAGAAGGAACTCACGTTGGTCTGCTGTAAATCCCGTTTTTTGCAGAAAATCGCTTCAAATCTCGTCAAACAAGAAGGAACTCATATTGGTCTGCTGTAAATCCCGTTTTTTGCAGAAAACCGCTTCAAATCTCAACAAAAAGGGAGAAAACGTTTGGATTTCGTGCTGTTGTTGCAATAGAAATCTCGCTGTTTGCTTGCTGAGGCGTCGCGCGTGCGTGGGTTCGCCGGAGGGATACGCTGGATGAAGAGCGCCGGAGCTGTGGCCGGAGAAGGAGAAGAAGAAGAAGAAAAATCGAAGGAGATGGGGAATGAGGGGCTGTCGGCGTGAATGAGGAGAAGAAGAAGAAGAAATTTGAGGAATGAGGGCTATCTTTGAATGAAATAACTAAAAGAAATCTTTCTTTCCTTCTTAAACAAAAAGCCCAATATTTAAAACAAATAAAATAAAATATTTAGGATCAAATCTTTGGGTAAAAGCGAGTTTCCAAAAAAACAAGAGATTTGATCTAATTCGAAATTCTTTATCTAAAGTTATAAAACTTAATTACTTAAATTTACCCACTAAAATTCGATACTCCTCGAGTCGACTTTAAACAAAGAATTTAAACGTTCACCACAAATACGAACATAGGATGGAAATTAATTGTACTTGAAGTTGCAGGGCGTCACAAGACCTCTTCCTCTCCAATCCCTTGTGGATTTTCTTTCAAGAGGCTCCCACAAGCCTTGGTCCTGTGTTCGAGTCATAGTCAGGAAGTTTTTGTGTAGGAAATAAAGATCCGCTAGAAATATCTCCATATTTCCTCCAAGTAAGTTTGCTTAATCTTAATTTTTAGTTTAATTTTAAGTAAAATAAAAGACGATCCAATGCTTCCGCTGCGGAGTGAAACGTTCATTCCTTCAATTGGTATCAGAGCAATCTCTGAATTTTATTTAGAATTAAGGTTAGTTATGGTGGGTATTTTAATTTTTCATATATGTGATATGTGGTTTGCAAATTGATTGTTTAAAAATATTTGGCATTAGATTTGCACTTTGATTAAATCAAATTGTATAAATCCTAAAGGGTTTAGAGTTATTTATTTATTATGTTTTTATCGCTGTAATTATTACTAAAAAAAATTAATTAATTAAATGTCATCAGCTATGTTAAAATTACTTCAATACAGCTGGCGTACATACTCACTCAACATGCGGCGTGAAATCGCCAAGGAGGTTTAATTTTTTGTCTTCAAGAGTAGCACTTCATAGTGAGTTCTACAAGCATGCTGTCTTGGAGTGTTGTGAACTCCATTGCTGGCAGTAAGGTGGTGGGTTAAATCACATTTAAACTCTTAATTCAAGTGTATATATATGTTGGTGTTTCAATCGAAATTATTAAAGGGTGCAAATTGTTTGCTCACTTGCTTATATATATATATATAATTTCAATTGACTTTTGTTTGTTTGCCGCTAGTCGAATTTCGTGGATAGTAATATTTCCTATTTGAATCTTATGCGACTGCTGACATAATTTAGGGTTTCTAAATTCTAAATTTGGAATCGTTTCAAAAAGGGAAGATCTTGAAAACCAAGATATGTCTTTTATTTAAATTATTGTAATTTAAATTGTTTTCAATTTCCTAGGATATACCAAATATGCCGGTCAATTTTGCTAGTTTTAATTTAATTATGCATGTGATGTATGTTTTTAAATTAATTGATTGGCATAAAGTATGCCATTTAGATTAAAATCCCACCATAGGTTAAGCATAATTATCCATCTTAATTATTTTTTAATATAATTGTTATATCTAAAAATTTGATTAGGTTGTTTCCTAATACAATTAAGATTAATTTTTCAATATAATTGTTATATTGGAAAAATTGATTATGATGTTTCATAATAGAATTGAGATATTTTCCTAATAAGTTTATATATTCCATATCTTTGATTATAATTGTTATATTTGGAAAATTAAATTATGATATTTCCTTTGTAAGCCCTAAACTCTCTTTTGATCATATTGTGCTCATATATGATGTTTTGACATATGCAAATTGATATAGGTTGCACTAAAAGATGTCGTGATGGGATTTGGGAATCTTTTGGATTGTGAACTATAATGTGTATAAAGCTTCATAAGGAGATAGGTAAGCCATTGAATCAGCATATTAAGAGTTGAATTGAAGTAAGTTAAGGTCATTAACAAGTTGGGTAAATTTTAGGTGCATTATGTATTGAATGAAAGTTCTTATTTCTCACAAACTTAAGTAAAGTTGGCTAAATGTGTTAGGTGAATTTATTGGCTTGTTTTGGTGTTTTAAAAAAAGGGGATTAAGATGTAAATGAGGAAGTAGGAGCTGGCAAAAATTTGTGGAGCCACGGATTTGTCTTTGGCAAGTAGGTGCTGTCCAGCTGGAAGCTTTTGGAAGAGGATCAATTTCAAACAGCCATATCTCTTAATTTACTAAACCAAATTCGATGATTTTTGAGTCAAAATCTCATAAATTGAGTGTAGAATACGACAGTGGGTGGCTGTTTTGAAATTACGAAGAGGAAGGAGGTGAAAATTGCAGAAAACCGAAAGGTGTTCACAGTTCTCGGGTAGCAGAACAGTGTGAAGAAATCAGTTTCTTTTGAGCTCTTGAGGAGGAATTAGAAGCTGACACTTTGAGATAAGTAAGATAAGATGTTGTAATTGAGGTTTATCAAAAAATGTTAGGTGGTTGTTTTGCTAAATTTTGAGGAACCCAAGCTGAAAGTTGAACCTGGAATTTTAGGTGCAAGAAAAAAAAAACTGCTAGCAAGAAAATGTGAAGAAATCAGTTTCTTTTGAGCTCTTGATGAGGAATTAGAAGCTGAAACTTTGAGGTAAGTAAGCTAAGATGTTGTACTTGAGGTTTATCAAAAAATATTAGGTGGTTGTTTTGCTAAATTTTGAGGAACCCAAGCTGAAAGTTGAACCTCGAATTTTAGGTGCAAGAAAAAAAAACTGCTAGCAAGAAAATGTGAAGAAATCAGTTTCTTTTGAGCTCTTGAGGAGGAATTAGAAGCTGAAACTTTGAGGTAAGTAAGCTAAGATGTTGTACTTGAGGTTTATCAAAAAATATTAGGTGGTTGTTTTGCTAAATTTTGAGGAACCCAAGCTGAAAGTTGAACCTGGAATTTTATGTGCAAGAAAAAAAAAACTGCTAGCAAGAGATTGAAGGAGATGTGCTTCCATTTCTATATACCTTACACCCAAGTGCGTATGGTTATTAGGAATTGAGTTATGGGACTGAATTAGATATGTTTTTAAGGTGTATAAGGAAAGGAATTAATGTTATTAATTTTTTTTTCAGGGCAAACGGAGATAGGAATAGCTTATAATCCTTGGAACCCTTTTGGTGATTGTGAGTGACTCTATTTTAGAACTATGCTTGACCTTTGTTTTTCTTCAAAAGCATAAATGTTGATCATTGAAACATGCTTGACTTACTTTTGTATATTTTTCATGGAGCTTTTAATAGAATGTCATTGATGAAACTTAAGCATGATTTGAATTAGTTTGTAACTACACATTCAAGCATGGAAACTAAATTATGGAAGTATGACCTCCTTTAGAAAATGCCTTGTGTAAATCCTCTTGGAAACATGTTTAGAAAGGAAAAGTGCAAATGTTGAGAATTTGTTGTTTGTGTTATCAAAACATGATTTCCAAGGTAATAAAAGTATGCCCCGGTATGTTGTTAACCCCCAGTACTGAAGGACATTGAGAAGCTACTTGGGAGGGAGGAATCATGATTTCCCGATACTGAAGGACAAAGAGAAGGTATTCGGGTAGTAACTGGTCTAGCCCCAATACTGAAGGACATAGAGAAGGTATTAGGGAAGACCAGTGTGTTCAATGGCATTCCACGTGCACGTGAGAGAGGTATGAACGTTGTTGGTATAGAGATGACTCTACCACAGCTAAGGTTAGAAAGTGGTATCATGTTATGAGTTTTATTGTTATGAGCTTCTACGCTTTTGAAATGTCTATTCTTCAGTATGGTACTACATTATGAGTTTCTATGCTATACATAATGTGGTGACTTAAACCTGTAAATGGGTAGCATGGTTTGATTATGCTTACAAATAAGTGATAAGTTATCTCTAACTTGTAGCCTGTCCATCATTATGCTTCACCTTTGAGCTTATAATGTTTTTAAGATAGACACTCACTGGGCTTCCCAGCTCACGTTTTCATTATGTTTTCTCTTTCCAGGTAGCAGACGAGTTCCTGGTGCTTAGCCTTGACAAGACCTGTTTGCCACCATGCCGTTTTAGCTCCTTGTATATACACTTTCTTATGTATATAGTTTGTAGTAAAAGCATTTTAGCGGGGTTGTAATAACTATAAAATGTTATGACTTGTTAAAGAACATAGTACTGAAAGTGAATGTGTCTTGCTCATATGTGTATTTGAGCGTTTCAAACTTACTTGTTCAAACGTGTTGTGTTGCCTTCATTTTCAGGTATATGTTAGGATGGTCAGGGGGAGCTAGTAAGAGGGTTGATTGTCTCTATCTTTACATCTCTTCCTAGGTTAGGCAAGTAAGCTGGGAATGGGTGTGACATCCTTTCATAATTGGAATTCATGTTTTTCTAATAGGATTAGGATATTTCCTAATGAGATTAGGGTTTTCTTAAAATAAGGATATTGTGATTCATGTTTTAAATAGTTGAAAATTTTAATTCAATTAATCTTTATTTGTTTTCTAATAAGATGAGATCTTTTAATTTTCTAATAAGGTTAGGTCTTCCATAAATAAAGATAATTTAATTCAAAGATAAAATAGTTTATGTTTTGAATTTAATTTTTTGTCTTCTAATAGGATTAGAATAAAATATCAATGATTATCTTTTAATTTGTTTTAAAGGGTTTAAAATGATAGATTTTTAAAACTATCCAAGTGAATTATTTTTTAATAGGATTAAAAATATTTATATATAAATTCACTTATATTCATTAATCTAATAATTAATAGTTAATTAAAGATTAATGAATTTGAAATAAAAATTGACTATAAGGAAACTTTGTCTATGGAAGGTTTTGTCTAGACTAGGGTATTTAAGCTAACAGAAAGGGAAGACCTCTAACTGGGAACCGACCTAGGAGTTGAATTAGTCAAGTTTTATTTAATTTCACTAAGCATGCTCATAATGTGGTCAATTCTTTTTAAATACTTTAAAAACTTAGTAATTCACATTAAAATCAATCTAACAACATAAGGGTTATGAAAGGTAGATTGAGGAACTTGGATAAATGAGATTAGCCTAATTTGTCTAAGTAAGAGAAAACCCTATTTCAAAATAATAAATGGGAGAAGGAAATGTGTCAACATATCCTACGATCTCCATCATTGGTTCACATCATAAGATTCATGCGGGGCGTCGTGGCGGCTTTCGGACCGTCCCTCTACGGAAGGTGTTTGCATTAGTCAATATCAAGGTGAACTCCTGAGAATGATAGGATTGTAGTTTTGTTTTCAATACTTGGCCTACCCTACAACGGCACTTGTTGAGATAAAACTACGGGATCTAAAATTATGGGTCACATTTACAAAGGGCTCATTAAAGTTGTTAATGATGTCCTTGACCAAACTAATGGTAACTAAATATTATAGGAATAAGAGTTATTCTGGTATAATACTTGGTTGAGATTGTCTCGGTGTAGTGAAGGAATACTTGACTTACCCTACGGCGACACTTGTTCTAACTCACTAAAGTATCATAGCATTAGAAATGATTTATATGGTTCATTGTTCAAATTGTTTGATTTCTATGCTAGAATTGAATGGATAATTGTTTGTATGATGTTAAATTATATATATATTTCAACACTATGTCAGTTTTTCTCATAATTTTTAATTTTATTACTTATAAGTCAAAATTGAGAAATTTTATTACTTGGGAAAATAACGTTAACACTATAATGGCAGTGTAAAATTTGTCTTTATTGAGAAATGTTCTTAAAACCTATTGCTAATGTTATTCGAATTGTTCGTGAAACACATGATTGATGAATCAAAAATAAACGAGATAGCTTGTACGTATCTCCTAGTTGAAATGTTAGATGTCAAGCTTATAAGATAAAGATAATGACAACAACATATGAGATGTTGAAGTCAACAGAAGCTAAATTTAGAAATTGTCTAAATGATCTCGAATTTAAGTATTACAAAATTTCAAGAAAACAAACCAAATGACTGAAACTATATAAAAGGAAATAGTTCCTAAATTAGTAAGGATAGTCATAATGAGATGAATTTTTGAAATACCTCTATGGGAAGAATAAAATAGATGAAAGTAAATTTGATTTACTAGAATTTTGGTGGAGAATAAATAACGTCACCTAGATAGTTGATACAAGATCCACTATCAAGATTTATTCTTTATTACATTTAATATATAATTTTTGGAAAATACTTAACATGTAGAATACTTTCTACAATTTGGCACTAGGAAGCCCATCTCAATTAGTGTAGTGGGGGACATTAAGATGTCATTAAAAGATAATTATTACTTAATGTTGTATGTGGTGTTTTATTACCATAAGAAAAATTCAATTTCTAAAACTTTATTGCTAAAAAGTTCAAATAGTATGAACTATTTTGAAGTATAAAAGTTTATATTTTCAAATTTGTTTGAAAGTACATTCAGCTGAAGATAAGAACAATTTGTATATGTTAAAAATGTTGACATATACTATACTACAAAATACTGAGATATTCAGGTTTATATAATCCAGAATAGAAAGACATTGTTTTTTCCTAAAAGATGATACTTGACTTTGGCTGTTAAAGTTGATTAACATCAACTTGAATAGAATGAAAAGACTAGTAAGAGGTAATTCTCTAAAAAGTTAGTTAATTACTTTACATGTCGGTAGATCTTGCCTTTCATGCAAGATAATCATTGGGTCTTTATTAGATAGGACTAGAACGCCAAAGAATACTTTGGGCTTACACATTCTGACCCAAGTGGTCTGGTGAATGTAAAGGCCTAATAAAGTCATGAATATTTCGTCACTCTAGTTGATGATCATTCAAGGTACAAGTATCTTTACCTATTACAACATAAGACTAAATTTTTGAAAAGTTCATGAAAATTAAGACTACAGTTAAAAAATGATTACGTAATTAAATCTATCAAGACATTATGATCAGATCATAATAGACAGTACAGGAACTTTCGTACTAAAACTAATTGATAGAAAATGGATTTTTATCCCAATTATCTTAATACCAAATACAATTTTGTGAAATTGTGCTGCAAGAGGAGAAACAGGACCTTATTAGATATGCTCACATCAATAACGAGTTACACACCATTACCAAATTCCAGTTATGAAATGCAATAGAGATTTCATGGTGAACATGATTCCTCCTAAAAGTGTTTACAAGACAATTTTAAGATCATAGAAGAGTAGTAAAGCTGGTTTACAACACTTCACCATTTGGGAATGTTAAGCTCACGTGCTGAAACAAGCCTAAAAAGCTTGTATATGTTCAAAGATAAGCCTAAGTGTAGGTCACCCCTAAGGAGTATAAAATGGTCTTATATGTAGTCCTAAACCGAATAAGGTATTTATATGATAAATATCATATTTATAAAAAATGTCAAATAAAAGATTACAAACGTTTAATAAGGTGAAATAGTGTTAATAAATTGGTTCCAAGTGAAGTACTAAATAGTTAACAAAAGTTGTTAACAATTTAATTTTATTTGAAAGTCAAATGGATCCTAGTCATTAATTGGATAAGCCTCATCGTAGTGGGAGAGTTATGAGATGACTCAACCTTTACAATGACTAAATTGAATCCCAAATTGTCATGTTAGATGACAAAGTTGAACGCTTATTACCTGCAAAGTGAGACTAATGGCAAAGGGTTAAACCTAATGGGAGAAAGTAGACTGCAAGTAAACTTTCTCACTTGTTGCCATACTGAAGTCTATAAGCATTATTTAATTCATTGTTGCATATGGGATATGAAAATGAATGTTTAGAATTCTTTTATGAAAAGAAATATTAGATAATGCATCTACACAAATCAATCAGATAGATTTATTTTCAAAGATCAAAAGAATAAAGGTTTGCAAAATAATAAAGGTTCATTTATAAAATGAATTTTACCATTAGATCTTTGAATATAAGGTTTGATAAAAGTATCAAAATCTATGACTTTGGATATATATTAATGAAGCTTGTATAGACAAGAAAATCATTAATTGCTTAGTGAATTTTTCTCATATTTTATATTGATGATATTTTATCCATTATGAATTATGTAAAATGTCTAACATAAAAAGTTGATTAAGTAACCAATTCCAAATGAGTGATTTGGAATGATTCGATATATTTTACATGTCAAAAATGGAGATTTTAAGGACAAACTGTTAACTTTATCTCAAACATCTTATATTGACAAAATTGTTGTCAAATATTTGATATTTATGTCTAAGGAAGTGTATCCTAAGACACCTCAAATGTTGAGAGTATATGATATGCATAAATGAGACTGGACATTTAATATACAATTGGTTAACATATATCAGTTAGACGAATGATATGACCATTGAGTAGAAAATTAAAAATTTTCTCAAATTATCCATGGATGATGAGAAATTTTTGTGTATGAAGTTAAAGATTTGATCTTTACAAGATACACTGGTTCTTACACAGATTTAGGAAATCTATGTAAAGATCAATTTTACCCTAGGTGGTGGAGTATGGTATACAAGTTAAATTGTTTTGCTTGTGAAGCAACAAAAAGACTTGTCTGACTCAAATAGTTCCTTGAATATCTGAAAGGTGTTTCAGATATGATTTAGTCTATCCTCTTTATTATGATAATAGTGGTGCACAGACTAACATTAAGAAAATTAAAAAATACCAATGTATAGGAAATCATATCGAGAGAAAGAAAGCATCATGGTAGTGACCAAGATGGCTTTTAACGACAGTCCTTTGGATCTATATAAAGAGACTCTCCAGGATAAAGCGTTTGAGGGTCAGCTAGAATGTCTAGGATTACAAGACATGTCTCATCTTTGCTAGGGTAAGTGGGAGAACATGTTGGGTATTGAGTTTGCCTTAAGAAACATGTCTCGCCAGCTTTAGTGCAAGTGGGAGATTGTTAAGATTTATGCCCTAAAGCCTCGTAATTAATGATTTATTTAATAATTAATAATAATTTTGATTATTTTATTTGCAATATAATATTATCCATTATATGAAAAATTCAAGGTTATTAGTGTAATCTTGAACAATATGTGGTTGACATACAAGAGGATCATGTTCAAGAAATAACCTAAAGGGTCATAGTATATGGATAAGGTTGGGTGCCTTATCCTGGCAACACTATTGATACCACCCACTTTGTAATAGTTACAAATGATTTGATCCAAATCGTTCATGTGGAGACATGCGAGTGGGGGTATCTTATACAATGAGTTTGTATAAGACTGGACCACGAAATATTTGATCTCTTTTGATAAATCCGTTAATTGAGAAGATTAATATTTCATCAGGATGATCATATGCGACTGGATCTTAATCCTGAGTGAATTATGAACTCCTACATGTGAGGGCTTGTCCTTTGATTTGCATGGGTGAGAGTGGCTTTTGTAGCCGATTCAACATGCCTACCATTTTGGGGACTTGACCAAATAGGGAGATGGGAACATAATCTCACAAGATGGAATTCTCTCCTTTCCATGTAGGGTAGGTAGTTGAGTAGTTCCCTTAAGTGTTGATTTCGAGACTTGAACAATAGGGCCCCACCCTCTCACTGACCTGAGAAGGACTTAGTTTATAATTAGATTATAAACAGATTGTTCATTAGAGGATAAGTGGTGCTTAAGGTGTGAGATGTAATTATAGGGGTAAAACGAACTTTTGATTTAGCTGTAATTACGAACAACTCGTGAAGGATCGACTTGCATGTAATGATTATATCTATGGACACAACTTGTCCTACAATGCATAATAGTGCAACTCTAGATCCATAGTGGAGTGACCTATAGTTAATGAATGAAAATTAATTAATTAAAAAGTTTAATTAATAGATTTTATATCATTGGAGCTTATAATTTGTAGGTCCATAAGGTCCCATTACTAGCTCATAGTAACACTAAAAGATCAATTTAGTTGAAAGAAAAATTTGAAATGTTCAAATTAATATTTAATATATTAGATATATAAGAGGAAGATATATTTATTGTATATGATACTTTAAATATTAAAATAATTAATGCATATTAGATACATTAAATAAAAAATATTTGTAGATTTTGAATAAGATTCAAATAAATAAATATCGTAGTAGATTTGAATGAGATTCAAATAAATATAAGATATATTTTAATATATTAGATATTAAAATATAATATTTTAATTATGGAAAAGATTTTCCCTTGGTCTCTATAAATATGACCATTGGGTTGAGCCATTAGACAGGACACATATCTCTTCAATAGAGAAATAAAGAATTCTCTCTAGACATCTTCCTCTCTAATCCCTTGTGGATTTTCTTTCAAGAGGCTCCCACAAGCCTTGGTCCTGTGTTCGAGTCATAGTAAGGAAGATTTTATGTAGGAAATAAAGATCCACCAGAAATATCTCCATATTTACTCCAAGTAAGTTTGCTTAATCTTAATTTTTAGTTTAATTTTAAATACAATCAAAGACGATCCACTGCTTCCACTGCGGAGTGAAACGCTCATTCCTTGAAGGCATATTGACAAGTAGAGATGGTAGTCTAGTATTTGTTGTTGTACGCGATGACATCTTCAAAAGATTGGAGAGTAATGGTGTCCCCATTTGCATTCTTGAACACCTCAGACTTATACGTCCAAATAATTTTATCGTTTCTCTCAGCCACGATAACAAGAGGATATATTGTTCCTCCATTAGATGTGCATTTCAGACCATTCACCACATGTTTGTACATCAGATTTTTCTTACAATTGATCACTGCAAACCTTCCAACATCTTGAACATGTGGATCGTTGATATCTTTAATAACTATTAGAAAACCAAATTTTAGTTGAGAACCCATTCTAATGCGTTTGATAGATAATTTGAAGATACTTTGTAAGAGGGACTTGCTCTTGAATATCGAGGAGTTTGATATTTATAGTTGCGCTTGAACCATAGACATTGATGTCGTAGAATCTAATGGGTGAAAGTTGGTATAACGCAATCGTATGTGTGGATCTACTCAACTAAAACGAGAGCTAATGAGGTGTTTGTGACATAATAGATAACTTCGAATCCAATTCATTTATTTTGGATCAACGTTCCATTACCTTAATCTAATAATAGTCTTTTCCACATCTAGTTAGGTTAGTGATGCAGAAGCATTCAAAAAATTGACTTTTCATTGATCTTAAATAGTCATAATTCCATCGTTTGTTTTTTTAAGATCAAAATATCATATTTTTAAAAGCTTTTATGTTAGTAGATCAAATTATACATCGAGCAAATTATACTTTGGTCTATTGGGTCTAAACATGGTTTCTATTTCGTCCCTACAGTTTCCAAACTAAAACTTTTTCCTATGACGCTTAGACTCGGCAACTATTTGACGGCTTGAATTTTAAAATTGGCGGTTTTTATATTTTTACCCTTTGAGTAAAAGTGTCAAGGGTACTGGCTCCTATAGTAGATGTGTGAAAACTAGTGTCCATCAAAATACAGAAAAAATGTCATGTTTGGGTGAGTTTTACCTCGTTTTCAGGCACCCTAGTGGCACATTATTCTTTATTGTAGGGAGGCTTGACAATCATAACTTAGGGCCAGAGTTGGGGAAAAATGAGTTGAGGGTCGTAAAAAAACTTTCTTGCGCTCATAAAGACAAAAATAGGAGAGGCTTCACAAACACGGGCAATGAATAAAAGGATTAAATTAAAATTGCTTGACGAATGGTTGTTATTCTATACTTCCTTCTATTGTGAATAATTTGTTTTTTGAAATACTAAGGCTCGAGTCACTAGAATGCATTGTTGGATTCTTCGGTAGATTTTATTATATTTCGCTCGATGACTTACAAAACTTTAGTTTGGGGAGATTTTATACCATACAAAACGTGTCATCCTTAGGCTTTGTTTTAAGAAAATTTTGAGACTTAAATGTAGGTTATCACGTTTGTACGTGGTTCTATCGTTGATTTCGAGCATTTGGACCAAAACTGGAGTTGCTAGAAGAATTGTAGTGAAAGGGAGCCAGTTGAACATAAATTTCTAAAGCCAAGTGAAAAATGGATAGAAACCAAGAAAAATGTTCAAGAGCAGAGCATTGAAATTCCTCAAGAGTGTGAAGTCGCTCATATCTGCTTCATTTCAGGTCATCTTCCCGCACGCATAGCATCAAGACTCTACGGTTGATGTATGTCGCTGTGACGTTTTGCCTTTCATGGACAAAAAAATTGCATGCTTGTGCTTGGTCATTTTCATTCGAAGCGGCTCGACACTACTTATAGCATCTCGACGCTCGCCTTCCTCTTTTGGTTTGTACGCGGTTGTAAGGGCAGCGCCTCGACGTTGCAGTATGATCCATATAAAATCATCTTTTTGCATACATTGTGAGGGAGTAAACTTTGAAGAGTTCAACCCTTATTTGATTCCTACGATATTTTGGGAGTTGAAAAAGACTATTTGAGCAAGGGGAAAAAAATTCAAGTTCGAGTTCGTGGATATCGTCACCGGGACTAGAGATCGATGCGCCACGATAGATTTTTTTCTTTTTCCATTCATCTCGTCGCTTTCACTATGGAGTTGTTTAAGAGTTTAGATTTTGTATTAGTGAACATGAGTTGCTAAGTTTTTGTATCTTAGGGATTGATGTAGCCATGAGACCTTATGTTTCGATAAATTAAATTCCTTGATTGACTGTCTTAATTCCTATCATGTTTTTATGTGCTTAATGCTTTTAATCTCTTGATCACTAATCAATTATTTTATAAGTTTAGATTCACACTTGAAAGGGGGCGGTGTAGACTATAACCTAATTGATTGACTAAGGGTAGTTATGACTTGGCAATGATCAGGGCTCCTTTAGACGATGTTAGAAGCAGGGTCTAAAGCCCAAGCATGTTATTGAACACTAAACAGAGATGTCGATTTTATAATATTGCACGAGAATTACATGCCCTAGTAAGAGTCCTATATGATATAAGACTTCCTGTCTTATAGAATATTGCATGGCCAATCTTGAGTATTTAATTGGTTCAGTCGTTGGTCTAATCTGTTAAATCAATTCTTTAGGATATTTTATCTATTGATTTGTCTAAATCTTTACTTTTAGTCATTGCTTTATTTTAGTTTTGATTCCGCCATTCCATTTCATTTTCTAAAGAAACTTGGGTTATACTATTTACGATACTGAAGTGAACTAGAAAATCAACCCTACGGACGATACTCTGACACTCATTCACTGTATGAAAACTTTACCCGTACACTTGTGGTGAGGCAAACTTTCGCGCAACAAAGGGTTTGGTAGATTAGATGCGAAAGAATTGTTCTAAGTAACTTTACAAATAATATTTATGTTCGCATCGGTGATAATAACTATGACGAAGAGAGAAACCTAATTACTTGTAACTTATGTGTTCATTGAGTCGAACAGAAACAGGGAAAGGAAAGAAGCATTGTGGATTGACACGAGACTATAAATAGATAAGTAGTAGTATTTTATTGTGGTCGTGTCATGACTCATCGATAAAAGACAATACTACAACATAGGCATATTGTCAAGTAAAGTTGGTAGTTTAGTATTTGTTGTTGTACGCGAGGACATCTTCAAAAGATTTGAGAGTCATGTTGATTGCATTCTCGAACACCTCAGCCTTATACATCCAAAAATTTTTATCGTTTCTCTCAGCCACGATAACAAGAGGATATATTGTTCCTCCATTAGAGGTGCATTTCAGACTATTCGCCACATGTTTGTCGTCAAATTTTTCTTACAATTGATCACTGCAAACCTTCCAACATCTTGAACATGTGGATCGTTGATATCTTTAATGACTATTAGAATACCAAATTCTAGTTGAGAACCCATTTCTAATGCGTTTGATAGATAATTTGAAGATACTTTGTAAGAGGGACTTGCTCTTGAATATCGAGGAGTTTGATATTTATCGTTGCGCTTGAACCATAGACATTGATGTCGTAGAATCTAACGGGTGGAAGTTGGTATAACGCAATCGTATGTGTGGACCTACTCAATTAAAACGAAGGCTAATGAGGTGTTTATGACATAATAGATTAATTCGAATCCAATTCATTTATTTTGGATCAACGTTCCGTTACCTTAATCTAATAATAGTTTTTTCCACATCTTGCTAGGTTAGTGATGCAGAAGCATACAAAAAATTGAATTTTCATTGATCTTAAATCGTCATAATTCCGTCGTATGTTTTTTTAAGATAAAAATATCAAAATTTTCAAAACTTTTAACTTTGTAGATCAATTTATATATCGAGCAAACTACACCATGGTCTATTGGGTCTAAACATGGTTTCTAATTAGTCCCTAAAGTTTCCAAACTAAGACTTTTTGCCTATGAGGCTTAGACTGGGCTATTATTTGACACCTTGAATTTTAAAATTGGCGGTTTTTATTATCCAAGATTGAATTTTAGCCCTATTTGTTGTCCTAAATAATCAAAAGCAACAAGTTTTTTGTCCCTAAGACTTGGATTTAATTTCAATATATATATTGTTTGTTTTGATTTTCATGAGATCAAGAAATGTATATGTAGAAATTGAAATTTGAACCCAAAAGAAGGTACCTAGCGTCGTATCTACTAAGCTATGTGCCTTAATTTACACGTTTCAATATTTGTGGATGTTTTAAATTTGTTACTTTGTAGTGTAAGTTTTGATGGGAGAGAAATTGAGAGATTTAAATCGGTAGCGAAGGAATCCATGGTGTGGACTTTTCAAATATTGTTTAGGGTTGTCAAAAACATATTTAAGGTGTTATAAGATACGACTTTTATTTATCCTATAATTGTTATGATAACTCATAGGAATGTCTAATGTTTTTTTGTTCAGAGTTTTTTTCCTTTTCCATTGTAATATTTAAATGTTTTAAAAAGAAATTATGGGTGCTCTCTTACGAAGTTCCTGCTTATCTTTAATAATTTTCCACATCCATGCTGAGCAATTGATTCCCATGTCACAATTATCTTATATTCAGTTTGATCTTAACTTTTTTTTCCTGACTTTATTTTTCAAATTTTTTACCATTGTTAGACCGCACTTTTCTCTATGGAATAAAAATAAGTGTTTTAATTCTAGGGATTTTCACTAATATTTGAAGATATGTTTAATAAGAAATCACTCTTTAATATTTATCAAGAAATAAGAACGTAATAACCTATTTTTTATTTAAAATATTTTCTAAATTATTAATATTTGTTTAATAGTTTCACCCTTTGAGTAAACATTTCATGGGTACGGGCTCCTATAGTAGATGTGTGAAAGCTAGTGTCCATCAAAATACAAAAAAAATGTCATGTTTAGGCAAGTTTTACCTCGTTTTCAGGCACCGTAGTGGCACATTATTCTTGATTGTAGTGAGGCTTCACAATCAGAACTTAGGGTAAAGCAGGGGAAAAACGAGTTGAGGGTCGAAAAAAAACTTTCCTGGACTCATAAAGACTAAAATAGGAGAGGGTTCACACACATGCGCGATGAATAAGAGGATTAAATTAAAATTGCTTGACGAATGGTTGTTATATTTTGAATAATTTTTTGTTTGGAACACTAAGGCTCGAGTCACTAAAATGCATTGTTGGATTGTTCGGGAGATTTTGTTATATTTCGCTATATGACTTGCAAAACTTCAGTTTGGGGATATTTTATACCAAACAAAATGTGTCATCTTTAGGCTTTGTTTTAAGCACATTTTACGACTTAAATGTAGGCTTTCACGTTTGTATGTGGTTCCATCGTTGATTTCTAGCATTTGGAGCAAAACTAAAGTTGCTAGAAGAATTCTACTAAAAGGGAGCCAATTGAACATAAATTTCTAAAGCCAAGTGAAGAATGGATAGAAACCAAGAAAAATGTTCAAGAGCAGAGCGTTGAATTGCTTCAAGAGTGTGAAGACGCTCATATCTGCTTCATTTCAGGTCATCTTCCCGCACGCATAGCGTCATGACTCTACAGTTGATGTCTGCCGCTGCGACGTTTTGCCTTTCGTGGACAAAAAAAAATTGCACGGTTGTGCTTGGTCATCTTCGTTCAAAGCGGCTCTACACTGCTTATAGTATCTCGACACTCACCTTCCTATTTTGATTTGTAAGCGGTTGTAAGGGCAGCGCCTCGACGCTGCGGTATGTTCAATATAAAATCATCTTTTTGCATACGTTTTGAGGGAGTAAACTTTGAAGAGTTTAACCCTTATTTGATTCCTACGATATTTTGGGAGTTGTAAAAGGCTATTTGAGTAAGGGGAAAACAAATTCAAGTTCGAGTTCGTGGATATCGTCATCGGGATTGGAGATCTACGCGCCACGATAGATTTTTTTTCTTTTTCTATTCCTCTCGTCGCTTTATTTATGGAGTTGTTTAAGAGTTTATATTTTGTATCACTGAACATGAGTCGCTAAGTTCTTGTATCTTAGGGATTGATGTAGCCACGAGACCTTATGTTTAGATAAATTAAATTCCTTGATTGACTGTCTTAATTCCAATCATGTTTTCATGTGCTTAATGCTTTTAATCTCCTGATCACTGATCAATTGTTTTATTGGTTTAGATTCACACTTGAAAGGGGGCGGTGTAGACTAGAACCTAATTGCTTGACTAATGGGTAGTTATGACTGGGCAATGATCATGGCTCCTTTAGACGATGTTAGAAGCAGGGTCTAAAACCCAAGCATGTTATCGAACACTAAACAGAGATGCCGGTTTTATAATATTGCACGAGAACCTAGTAAGAGTCCTATATGATATAAGACTTCCTGACTTATAGAATATTTGCATGGTCAATCTTCAGTATTTAATTTGTTCAGTCGTTGGTCTAATATGTTAAATCATTTCTTTAGGATATTTTATCTATTGATTTGTCTAAATCTTTTCTTTTAGTCATTGCTTTATTTTAGTTTTGATTCCGTCATTCCATTTCATTTTCTAAAGAAAATTGGGTTATACTATTTACGGTACTGGAGTGAACTAGAAAATCAACCCTACGGACGATACTCTGACACTCATTCACTGTATGAAAACTTGACCCGTACACTTGCAGTGAGGCAAACTTTCGCGCAACAAAGGGTTTGGTAGATTAGATACTAAAGAATTGTTCTAAGTCACTTTACAAAAAATGTTCATGTTCAGATTGGTGATAATAACTATGACGAAGAGAGAAACCTAATTACTTGTAACTTATGCGGTCATTGAGTCGAACAGAAATATGGAGAGGAAAGAAGCATTGTGGATTGACTCGAGACTATAAATAGATAAGTAGTATTATTTTATTGTGGTCGTGTCGTGATTCATTGATAAAAGACAATACTACAACATAGGCATATTGTCAAGTAGAGATGGTAGTTTAGTATTTGTTGTTGTACGTGAGGACATCTTCAAAAGATTTGAGATTCATGGTGTCCCCGATTGCATTCTCGAACACCTCAGCCTTATACGTCCAAATAATTTTATCGTTTCTCTCAGCCACGATAACAAGAGTATATACTGTTCCTCTGTCACACCCCTTTCCAGCTTACTTGCCTAACCTAGGAAGAGATGTAAAGACAGAGACAATCAACCCTCTTACTGGCTCTCCCTGACCATCCCAACATATACCTGAAAATGAAGGCAACACAACACGTTTGAACAAGTAAGTTTGAAACGCTCAAATACACATATGAGCAAGACGCATTCACTTTCAGTACTATGTTCTTTAACAAGTCATAACATTTTATAGTTATTACAACCCCGCTAAAATGCTTTTACTACAAACTATATACATAAGAACGTGTATATACAAGGAGCTAAAACGGCGTGGTGGCAAACAGGTCTTGTCAAGGCTAAGCACCAGGAACTCGTCTGCTACCTGGAAAGAGAAAACATAATGAAAACGTGAGCTGGGAAGCCCAGTGAGTGTTTATCTTAAAAACATTATAATCTCAAAGGTGAAGCATAATGATGGACAAGCTACAAGTTAGAGATAACTTATCACTTATTTGTAAGCATAATCAACCCATGCTACCCATTTACAGGTTTAAGTCACCACATTATGTATAGCATAGAAACTCATAATGTAGTACCATACTGAAGAATAGACATTTCAAAAGCGTATAAGCTCATAACAATAAAACTCATAACATGATACCACTTTCGAACCTTAGCTGTGGTAGAGTCATCTCTATACCAACAACGTTCATACCTCTCTCACGTGCACGTGGAATGCCATTGAACACACTGGTCTTCCCTAATACCTTCTCTATGTCCTTCAGTATTGGGGTTAGACCAGTTACTACCCGAATACCGTCTCCTTGTCCTTCAGTATAGGAAATCATGATTCCTCCCTCCCAAGTACCTTCTCAATGTCCTTCAGTACTGGGGGTTAACAACATACCGGGGCATACTTTGATTACCTTGGAAATCATGTTTTGATAACACAAACAACAAATTCTCAACATTTGCACTTTTCCTTTCTAAACATGTTTCCAAGTGGATTTACACAAGGCACTTTCTAAAGGAAGTCATACTTCCATATTTTAGTTTCCATGTTTGAATGTGTAGTTACAAACTAATTCAAATCATGCTTAAGTTTCATCAATGACATTCTATTAAAAGCTCCATGAAAAATATACAAAAGTAAGTCAAGCATGTTTCAATGATCGACATTTATGCTTTTGAAGAAAAACAAAGGTCAAGCATAGTTCTAAAATAGAGTCACTCACAATCACCAAAAGGGTTCCAAGGATTATAAGCTATTCCTATCTCCGTTTGCCCTGAAAAAGAAATTAATAACATTAATTCCTTTCCTTATACACCTTAAAAACATATCTAATTCAGTCTCATAACTCAATTCATAATAACCATACGCACTTGGGTGTAAGGTATATAGAAATGGAAGCACATCTCCTTCAATCTCTTGCTAGCAGTTTTTTTTTTTCTTGCACCTAAAATTCCAGGTTTAACTTTCAGCTTGGGTTCCTCAAAATTTAGCAAAACAACCACCTAATATTTTTTGATAAACCTCAAGTACAACATCTTAGCTTACTTACCTGAAAGTTTCAGCTTCTAATTACTCCTTAAGAGCTCAAAAGAAACTGATTTCTTCCCACTGTTCTGCTACCAGAGAACTGTGAACACCTCTCGGTTTTCTGCAATTTTCACCTCCTTCCTCTTAGTATTTTCAAAACAGCCGCCCACTTTCGTGTTCTACACTCAATTTATGAGATTTTGACTAAAAAATCATCGAATTTTGTGCAGTAAATTAAGAGATATGGCTGTTTGAACCTTCCAGCTGGACAGCACCTACTTGCCAAAGACAAATCCGTGGCTCCACAAATTTTTGCCAGCTCCTACTTCCTCATTTACATCTTAATCCCTTTTTCTTAAAACACCAAAACAAGCCAATAAATTTACCTAACACATTTAGCCAACTTTACTTAAGTTTGTGAGAAATAAGAACTTTCATTCAATACATAATACACCTAAAATTTACCCAACTTGTTAATGACCTTAACTTACTTCAATTCAACTCTTAATATGCTTATTCAATGGCTTACCTATCTCCTTATGAAGCTTTATACACATTATAGTTCACAATCCAAAAGATTCCCAAATCCCATCACGACATCTTTTAGTGCAACTTATATCAATTTGCATAGGTCAAAACATCATATATGAGCACAATATGATCAAAAGAGAGTTTAGGGCTTACATCTTCCTTTATTTGTGCATTTGAGACCATTCACCACATGCTTAAACGTCAAAATTTTGTCACACTCGATCACTGTAAACCTTCCAACATCTTGAACATGATGATCTTTGATATCCTTAATGACTACTATAACACAAAATCTAGTTAAGAACTCATTCTAATGCGTTTGATAAATAATTTGAAGATACTTTATTAAGAGGGACTTACTCTTGTATATTGAGGAGTTTGATATTTATAGTTGTACTTGAACCATAGACATTGATGTCGTAGAATCTATTGGGTGGAAGTTGGTATAACGCAATCGTATATGTGGACCTACTCAATTAAAACGAGGGCTAATGAGGTGTTTATGACAAAACAGATAACTTCGAATCCAACTCTTTTATTTTGGATCAACGTTCCGTTACCTTAATCTAATAATAGCTTTTTCCACATCTAGATAGGTTAGTGATTCAGAAGCATACAAAAAATTGACTTTTCATCTATCTTAAATCGTCATAATTCCGTCATTTATTTTTTTAAGATCAAAATATCATATTTTTCAAAACTTTTATGACAGTAGATCAAATTATATATCGAGCAAACTACACCTTGGTCTATTGGGTCTAAACATGGTTTCTATTTGGTCCCTAAGGTTTCCAAACTAAGACTTTTTTCCTATGAGGCTTAGACTCGGGTACTATTTGACGACTTGAATTCTAAAATTGGCGGTTTTTATTATCCAGGATTTAATTTTAGCCCTATTTGTTGTCCTAAATATTCAAAAGCAACAATTTTTTTGTCCCTAAGGCTTGGATTTAATTTCAATATATATATATTATTTGTTTTGATTGTCATGAGATCAAGAAATGTATATGTAGAGATTGAAATTTGAACCCAAAAGAATGTACCTAGTGTCATATCTACTAAGCTTTGTGCTTTAATTTACACGTTTCAGTAATTGTGGATGTTTTAAATTTGTTACTTTGTAGTGTAAGTTTTGATGGGAGAGAAATTAAGAGATTTATATTGGTAGCAAAGGAATCCATGGTGTGGACTTTTAAAATATTATTTAGGGTTGTTAAAAACATATTTAAGGTGTTATAAGATACGACTTCTATTTATCATATAATTGTTATGATAACTCATACTAATGTCTAACTATTTTTTGTTCATAGTTTTTTTCCTTTTCGATTGTAATATTTAAATGTTTTAAAAAGAAATTTTGGGTGCTCTCTTACGAAATTCTTGCTTTTCTTTTATCATCTTTCACATCCATGTTCAGCAATTGATTCCCATATCACAGTTATCTTATATTCAATAACTTTTTTTTCTTGACTTTATTTTTCAAATTTTCTACCATTGTTAGGCCGCACTTTTCTCCATGGAATAAAAATAAGTGTTGATTTTCGCTAATATTTGAAGATATGTTTAATAAGAAATCACTCTTTAATATTTTTCAAGAAATAAGAACGTAATAACCTATTTTTTATTTAAAATATTTTCTAAATTATTAATATTTGTTTAATAGTTTTACCCTTGAGTAAAAGTTCCATGGGTACGGGCTCCTATAGTAGATGTTTCAAAGCTAGTGTCCATAAAAATACAGAAAAAATGTCTTGTTTGGGCAAGTTTTACCTCGTTTTCAGGCACCCTAGTGGCACATTATTCTTGATTTTAGTGAGGCTTCACAATCAAAACTGAAGGCAGAGCAAGGGAAAAACGAGTTGAGGGTCGTAAAATAGCTTTCCTGGCTCATAAAGACTAAAATAGGAGAGGCTTCACACACACGCGCAATGAATAAGAGGTTTAAATTAAAATTGCTTGATGAATGGTTATTATTATAGACTTCTATCTATTGTGAATAATTTGTTGTTTGGAACACTAAGGCTCGAGTCACTAGAATGCATTGTTGGATTCTTCGGGGAGATTTTGTTATATTTCGCTCGATGACTTTCAAAACTTTAGTTTTGGGATATTTTATACCGAACAAAATGTGTCATCTTTAGGCTTTGTTTTAAGCAAATTTTACGACTTAAATGTAGGATTTCACGTTTGTATGTAGTTCTATCGTTGATTTCTAGCATTTGGAGCAAAACTAGAGTTGCTAGAAGAATTGTACTAAAAGCGAGCCAGTTGAACATAAATTTCTAAAGCCAAGTGAAGAATGGATAGAAACCAAGAAAAATGTTCAAAAGCAGAGCGTTGAATTGCTTCAAGAGTGTGAAGACGCTCATATATGCTTCATTTCAGGTCATCTTCCCGCACACATAGCGTCAAGACTCTACGGTTGATGTCTGCCGCTGCAACGTTTTCCCTTTCGTGGACAAAAAAAAAAATTGCACGCATGTGCTTGGTCATCTTCGTTCCAAGCAGCTATACACTACTTATAGAATCTCGACGCTCGCCTTCCTGTTTGGATTTGTAAGCGGTTGTAAGTGCAGTGCCTCGACGCTGCAGTATGATCCATATAAAATCATTTTTTTGCATACGTTTTGAGGGAGTAAACTTTGAAGAGTTCAACACTTATTCCATTCCTACCATATTTTGGGAGTTGTAAAAGACTATTTGAGCAAGGGGAAAAAAATTCAAGTTCAAGTCCGTGATATCTTCATCGAGACTGGATGTCGACGTGCCACGATAGATTTTTTTCTTTTTCCACTCATCTTGTCGCTGTCATTATGGAGTTGTTTAAGAGTTTAGATTTTGTATCACTAAACATGAGTCGCTAAATTCTTGTATCTTAGGTATTGATGTAGCCACGAGACCTTATGTTTAGATAAATTAAATTCCTTGACTGACTGTCTTAATTCCAATCATGTTTTCATGTGCTTAATGCTTTTAATCTCCTGATCACTGATCAATTGTTTTACTGGTTTAGATTCACACTTGAAAGGGGGCGGTGTAGACTAGAACCTAATTGCTTGACTAAGGGGTAGTTATGACTTGGCAATTATCAGGGCCCCTTTAGACGATGTTAGAAGCAGGGTCTAAAACCCAAGCATGCTATCGAACACTAAAGAGAGATATCGGTTTTATAATATTGCACGAGAATTACATGCCCTAGTAAGAGTCCTATATGATATAAGACTTCATGACTTATAGAATATTTGCATGGTCAATCTTCAGTATTTAATTGGTTCAGTCGTTGGTCTAATATGTTAAATAAATTCGTTAGGATATTTTATCTATTGATTTTTCTAAATTTTTACTTTTAGTCATTGCTTTATTTTAGTTTTGATTCCGTCATTCCATTTCATTTTCTAAAGAAAATTGGGTTAGACTATTTACGGTACTGGAGTGAACTAGAAAATTAACCTTACGGACGATACTCTGACACTCATTCACTGTATGAAAACTTGACCCGTACACTTGCGGTGAGGCAAACTTTCGCGCAACAAAGGGTTTGGTAGATTAGATACCAAAGAATTGTTCTAATTCACTTTACAAAAAATGTTCATGTTCAGATCGGTGATAATAACTATGACGAAGAGCAAAAGCTAATTACTTGTAACTTATGTGTTCATTGAGTCCAACAGAAACAGGTAGAGGAAAGAAGCATTGTGGATTGACACAAGACTGTAAATAGATAAGTAGTATTATTTTATTGTGGTCTGATAAAGAGCTTCTTGAAGGCTCTATCAATTAAAATTATTAACCAGACCTTTACAATTTGCAGTAGTAATGGCCAGGGTCGATCTCAGGGATTGGGTTTCTTAGTTTAATTAAGTATTATAATTACTAACGGTCAAATTTTATCTAGAGAACCAACAATAGAAGAGAAGTCAGATTAAAACCTAAAATAATTAATTACATGGTTGGAGACACTTAGAGGGAACCTTCTTGAAACAATGATTTAATGTCATAAAACTAATTTGATCTTATAAAAGAGATAACTTACGTAAATAACAGTTAGAAGCCAATAAAATATCCAATTTATTAGTTGAATTTTCCAAGCCCAACTAAACATCATGCTTAGTGATAAATCAACATTCCAGTCTAGTTTTATAACTAAACATGGTATTGAATCAATTCTATTGTGACTTCTATTAGCAAAAATTTCATTCCCATGCAAACATTCACTAATAGTTATACATTCATATCTAAATTCGAGTTCTTTTTTTTCAAGCAAAAACCCAATTGTATCATAATTAAACGTTGGCCAAACGATTAAACAACAATTTCTGGAATGCACAAGTAACTTGCTACAATATAAATGTCTCTAAAATTAAACCAAATAAGTGAAAATAAACCAAGTTCAAGACATTTGATCTCTATGAAAACTTAAGAAACATCCAAAAACAACAACTACAAAATAAATAAGGAAGAAAGAAAGAACTCTCTGAAGCGTGCCACACTTGTTCCCATCATGAAACACCGCAATCTCGAGCCTTGAATGTCTTCCTCAGCTCTCAAAAGTGCTCCCTTGGTCCTAAATATGATGTACAAATTGATTTTAAACTGGTCCCTCTCCAAATGGTCCCCCCAAAATCGAAGCCATAATATTGTATTTATATCCTCGGGACAGCGTCGAGACGCTGTACCCTAATTTGCATGAAAAACACAGAGGGTCGGAGTAGCGTTGAGACGCTGTACACAGCGTCTTGACGCTACGGAAGGAAATTCTCTTATGCGCGCGTTTCTGGCGTCGAGACGCTATAAAGCAGCGTCTCGACGCTGCTTCTGCGGGAATTTGAGATTGGAAGGCTTCACTTATAGCGTTGAGACGCTGTGGACAGCGTCTCAACGCTGTCCTTTCCAGTTTTCTCACTTGTAACACTTCTTCTACTTATCTTCTTTGCTCCAAGGTGTGTCTTTAAGCTTTAATTATGCTCCAAAAAGCCCGGTTAGCTTCAATTGCTCAAAATCTATAAAATAAATAAAAAATGCATGAAAGCTCATTGTAAACATATAAAACCAACACAAATCTAAGCCTAGAAATAACACACTTTTGAGTGCTATCAAATACCCCCAAACTTAGATTTTTGCTAGTCCTCGAGCAAAACAATTGTTTATTAAATAATTAATAATCAGAGCAAAACCACATAATGAATTTCTATTGCATAATCACAACTCTAGCCTGAATGGTCTAAACAATAGAAAATAAGGAAAGAAAACATCAACACCCCCTTTCATCAAGTAATTTAAATTTAAACTATTTCATCCCTTGTGTGTGTGTGTGCCTAACCTCCTTTCTATTAGTTTCTACTGGCTTTAGAAAATTTCAAAGAGTTTTTAATTCGTTTTCCCCCTACACTGGCTCTAAGTCCCAATTTCTAGCATCCCCATAGTCAAGTAAGCAATCTACTTAAGCATAATTTAACTAGGAGTTACTAACTCCCACACTTGTCCTTTTCTTTCTTAAGGATCCTAGCTTTCACGTTTCCATTGCAGGGACCCTTACCCATAGCTTTTACTCAATGGATGGCCTAACTGATCATAGTGGAGGTAGCTCTTTTGATCCCCATACTTTAAGCATAACTTATTGATCAAACATGCAAAATTTTTCTTAAAACATGCAAAAAATCAATAAAGATAAGTATATTTTTCATTCAAAGATTTCAATCACAAACCATCATGCAAGTCGACTTTTAATTAGTTCTTAAGCCTACCAGGGTGACAACAACCTCTAGACTCAATAATATCATCCCAAGCATTCGAACATAATAGATAGTCGGTTATGTGCTCAATGTGTTGCAAGGAAATTTAAGACAAATTTAAATATACGCAATTCAGGGCATGCTTTCAGAATTAAGAAAAAAATTGCAAAAACTATCATCTAGACCATTTCTTAAGTTGTCCTAGTCATGATTATGCAATAGAATTCATCTAAAACATACTCCAGAATCGAAAAAATATGCTCAATATTATCAGGACTATTAAGTACTAAGGAATAGTGTTAGGGATAGAAGGGGGAGTAGATTGAGTAAGCTTTTCAGCATCAAGTGCTAAAGTAGGTGCAACTCCATTATCTTCTTCATTAACAGAATCATCATCTGCAATTATTTGGTGTTTCAATGATTCTCCCATCTGCTTCCCACTCCTCAAGGTGATGGCCTTGCACTGCTCCCTTGGATTTACCTCCGTGTCACTAGGAAACTTTCCTTTATGCAATGCATTCAGGGAAGAGGCTATCTGACTCATTTGAACTTCTAGGCTTTTTATAGCATTCCCATGGCCAGACACAATGCCGTCGATCTTCTCCTCCAGCTGAGCCAATCTCCTAATTGATTATGCAATCAAAGTTCCCAACATATTCTCTTTAGAGGATTTAGTCTCAGCTGACTGGGATGTAGAGGCAAAACCTGAAGGAGGATGCAAGACATTTTTATTGTTAGCATATGAAAAACTTTCATGATATCGCAAACCTGGATGGTAATGGGTAGGTACTGAGTTGTGCATGTGATTGCCGCCCTGGTTGTACCCCCGGTTGTTTACGTAGTTGACTTGCTCCATGCTTGAATCTCCTCCATATTGTGGAGGTTGAGCAGCTGCTAGTGATGCAATCGAAGAATTGTTCCCCCTACCTAATAATTGAGACAAAGCATTAGTCAAAGAAGCCATCTGTGCTTTTAGAGCATTTACCTAATTTATTTCATAGATTCCAGCCACTGGCTTGGTAATTGAGTGCTCGGTGGGCCACTGATAGCTAGTGGCCGCCATCTCCTCAAGTAGATTCCTTACCTCCGTGACTGTCTTTGATAAAATCGTTCCTCCAGCTACTGCATCCAAGATTGTTTTCGTAGTTCCGTTCAGTCCATTGTAAAACAACTGTATTTGCAGCCAGTCAGGATAACCTGCCGTGGGCATCTATTGAGCAGCTCCTTGTATCGTTCCCAAGCCTCGAACATTTGCTCACCTTCAAACTGCCTGAATGTCCGAATCTCTATTCTAAGTCTGCAGTCTTGGCTGGTGGAAAAAATTTTGTAAGGAAAGTTTGGGCCAGCTCATCCCACGTGGTGATACTCTGAGGCTCTAAGCTCTCCAACCAATCCCGAGCTTTGTCTTCCAAGGTAAAGGGAAACAGACGTAAGCGAATAGAATCATTAGACACACCATTAATTTTAACAGTTCCACATAAAGAAATGAAAGATTTTAGACGTGAGTTTGGGTCCTCTGTAAGATGTCCTCGAAAAGCACTGTCCCTCGCCATCTGAATCAGGCCAGTTTTTAACTCGAAATTATTTGCAGCGATGGGTGCATGAACTATTCCAGAGCTCTCTGCATGGAAGACAGGTTTAAAGTAGTCCCTGATATTCTTTTGCTCATCTGCTTGTTCACGCGCCATTTGTTGATTTTGCGTTTCTCTTCGAATTTGACGGTTTTGTCTGCAGGTCCTCTCAATCTCTGGATCAAAGGGTTCCAAATTCTCCCTAGCTCTGGGCATAAACCAAGTGAACCTGAACAGAATACAACAAGACCAAAGCAAAAAGTAAATAAAAGACAAAATTAAGAGTAAAAATAAGAATGAACACAAAAGAGGAAATATACAATTTTCCAAATTTAGATTATCTACACTAATTACACTCTAAATTAAAATTAAGAATTTTCACCACAATATTAATTAAACTAAAATACGCCAATCCCCGGCAACGGCGCCAATTTGATAAAGAGCTTGTCGAAGGCTCTATCAAATAAAATTATTAACCAGACCTTTACAATTTGCAGTAGTAATGGCCAGGGTCGATCTCAGGGATTGGGTTTCTTAGTTTAATTAAGTATTATAATTACTAACGCTCAAATTTTATCTAGAGAACCAACAATAGAAGAGAAGTCAGATTAAAACCTAAAATAATTATTTACATGGTTGGAGACACTTAGAGGGAACCTTCTTGAAACAATGATTTAATGTCATAAAACTAATTTGATCTTATAAAAGAGATAACTTACGTAAATAACAGTTATAAGCCAATAAAATATCCAATTTATTAGTTGACTTTTCCAAGCCCAACCAAACATCATGCTTAGTGATAAATCAACATTCCAGTCTATTTTTATAACTAAACATGGTATTGAATCAATTCTATTGTGACTTCTATTAGCAAAAATTTCATTCCCATGCAAACATTCACTAATAGTTATACATTCATATCTAAATTCGAGTTCTTCTTTTTCAAGCAAAAACCCAATTGTATCATAATTAAACGTTGGCCAAACGATTAAACAATAATTTCTGGAATGCACAAATAACTTGCTACAATATAAATGTCTCTAAAATTAAACCAAATAAGTGAAAATAAACCAAGTTCAAGACAATTGATCTCTACGAAAACTTAAGAAACATCCAAAAACAACAACTACAAAATAAATAAGGAAGAAAGAAAGAACTCTCTGACGCGTGCCACACTCGTTCCCGTCGTGAAACACCGTGATCTCGAGCCTTGAATGTCTTCCTCAGCTCTCAAAAGTGCTCCCTTGGTCCCAAATATGATGTAGAAATCGATTTTAGACTGGTCCCTCTCCAAATGGTCCCCCCAAAATCGAAGCCATAATATTGTATTTATATCCTCGGGACAGCGTCGAGACGTTGTACCCTAATTCGCATGAAAAACACGGAGGGTCGGAGTAGCGTTGAGACGCTGTACACAACGTCTCGATGCTACAAACGGAAATTCTCTTACGCGCGTTTCTGGCATCGAGACGCTATAAAGCAGCATCTCGACGCTGCTTCTGCAGGAGTTTGAGATTGGAAGGCTTCACTTAGAGCGTTGAGACGCTATGGACAGCGTCTCAACGCTGTCCTTTCGGGCTTTCTCACTTGTAACACTTCTTCTACTTATCTTCTTTGCTCCAAGGTGTGTCTTTAAGCTTTAATTATGCTCCAAAAAGCCAGGCTAGCTTCAATTGCTCAAAATCTACAAAATAAATAAAAAATGCATGAAAGCTCATTGTAAACATATAAAACCAACACAAATCTAAGCCTAGAAATAGCACACTTTTGAGTGCTATCATGGTCGTGTCATGATTCATTGATAAAAGACAATACTACAACATAGGCATATTGTCAAGTAGAGATGGTAGTTTAGTATTTGTTGTTGTACGCTAGGACCTCTTCAAAAGATTTGAGAGTCATGGTGTCCCCGATTGCATTCTCGAACACCTTAGCCTTATACGTCCAAATAATTTTATCGTTTCTCTCAGCCACGATAACAAGAGAATATACTGTTCCTCCTTTATTGGTGCATTTGAGACCATTCACCACATGCTTAAACGTCACATTTTTGTCACACTCGATCACTGCAAACCTTCCAACATCTTGAACATGATGATCTTCGATATCCTTAATGACTACTAGAACACAAAACTCTAGTTGAGAACTCATTCTAATGCGTTTGATAGATAATTTGAAGATACTTTGTAAGAGGGACTTGTCCTTGAATATCGAGGAGTTTGATATTTATAGTTGTGCTTGAACCATAGACATTGATGTCGTAGAATCTATTGGGTGGAAGCTGGTATAACGCAATCGTATATGTGGACCTACTCAATTAAAACGAGGGCTCATGAGGTGTTTATGACAAAATTGATAACTTCAAATCCAATTAATTTTTTTTGGATCAATGTTCTGTTACCTTAATATAATAATTGCTTTTTCCACATCTAGATAGGTTAGTGATGCAAAAGCAGACAAAAAATTGACTTTTCATTGATCTTAAATCACCATAATTCCATCGTTTGCTTTTTTAAGATCAAAATATCATATTTTTCAAAACTTTTATGTTAGTAGATCAAATTATATATCGAGCAAACTGCACCTTGGTCTATTGAGTCTAAACATGGTTTCTATCTGGCCCCTAAAGTTTCCAAACTAAGACTTTTTCCCTATGAGGCTTAGACTCGGGTACTATTTGACGGGTTGAATTCTAAAATTGGCGGTTTTTATTATCCAGGATTGAATTTTAGCCCTATTTGTTGTCCTCAATATTCAAAAGCAACAATTTTTTGGTCCCTAAAGCTTGGATTAGATTTCAATATATATATATTCTTTGCTTTGATTTTCATGAGATCAAGAAATGTATATGTAGAGATTGAAATTTGAACCCAAAAGAAGGTACCTAGCGTCGTATCTACTAAGCCATGTGCTTTACATTACACGTTTCAATATTTGTGGATGTTTTAAATTTTTTACTTTGTAGTGTAAGTTTTGATGGGAGAGAAATTGAGAGATTTATGTCGATAGCAAAGGAATCCATGGTGTGGACTTTTAAAAAATTGTTTAGGGTTGTTAAAAACATATTTAAGATGTTATAAGATACGACTTCTATTTATTCTATAATTGTTATGATAACTCATACTAATGTCTTACTTTTATTTGTTCAGAGTTTTTTTCCTTTTCGATTGTAATATTTAAATGTTTTAAAAAGAAATTTTGGGTGCTCTCTTATGAAATTCCTGCTTATCTTTTATCATTTTCCACATCCATGTTCAGCAATTGATTCCCATGTCACAAATATCTTATATTAAGTTTCATCTTAACTTTTTTTTTCCTGACTTTATTTTTCAATTTTTTTACCATTGTTAGACCGCACTTTTCTCCATGGAATAAAAATAAATGTTTTAATTGTAGGGATTTTCGCTAATATTTGAAGATATGTTTAATAAGAAATCACACTTTAATATTTTTCAAGAAATAAGAATTTAATAACCTATTATTTCTTTAAAATATTTTTTTAAATTATTAATATTTTTTTAATAGTTTTACCCTTCGAGTAAAAGTGTCATGGGTACGGGCTCCTATAGTAGATGTGTGAAATCTAGTGTCCATCGAAATACAGAAAAAATGGCATGTTTAGGCGAGTTTGACCTTATTTTCAAGCACCCTAATGGCACATTATTCTTGATTGTAGGGAGGCTCGACAATCAGAACTTAGGGCAAGAGCAGGGGAAAAACGAGTTGAGGGTCATAAAAAAACTTTCATGGGCTCATAAAGACTAAAATAGAAGAGGCTTCACACACACACGCAATGAATAAGAGGATTAAATTAAAATTGCTTGACGGATGGTTGTTATTCTATACTTCCTTTTATTGTGAATAATTTGTTGTGTGGAAACCTAAGGCTTGAGTCACTAGAATGTATTGTTGGATTCTTCGGGAGATTTTGTTATATTTCGCTCGATGACTTGCAAAACTTCAGTTTGGGGATATTTTATACAAAACAAAAGGTGTCATCTTTAGGCTTTGTTTTAAGCAAATTTTGCGACTTAAATGTTGGTTTTCGTGTTTGTACGTGGTTCGATCGTTGATTTCGAGCATTTGGAGCAAAATTGTTGCTAGAAGAATTATAGTGAAAGGGAGCCAGTTGAACATAATTTCTAAAGCCAAGTGAAGAATGGATAGAAACCAAGAAAATGTTCAAGAGCAGAGCGTTGAAATGCTTCAAGAGTGTGAAGACGCACATATCTGCTTCATTTAAGGTCATTTTCACGCATGCATAGCGTCAAGACTCTACGTTTGATGTCTGCCATTTCGACGTTTTGCCTTTCGTGGACAAAAAAAAAAAATTGCACGCTTGTGCTTGGTCATCTTCGGTCCAAGCAGCTCTACACTGCTTATAGAATCTCGATGCTCGCCTTCCTATTTGGATTTGTACGCGGTTGTAAGGGCAGCGCCTCGACGCGGCGGTATTATTTATATATAATCATCTTTTTGCATATGTTTTGAGGGAGTAAACTTTGAAGAGTTCAACCCTTATTCGATTCCTACGATATTTTGAGAGTTGTAAAAGACTATTTGAGCAAGAGGAAAAAAAATTCAAGTTCGAGTTCTTGGATATCGTCACTGAGACTGGAGATCGACGTGCCACGATAGTTTTTGTTTCTTTTTCCATTCATCTCGTCGCTCTCATTATGGAGTTGTTTAAGTGTTTAGATTTTATATTAGTGAACATGAATCGTTAAATTCTTGTATCTTAGGGATTGATGTAGCCATGAGACATTATGTTTCGATAAATTAAATTCCTGGATTGACTGTCATAATTCCAATCATGTTTTTATGTGCTTAATGCTGTTAATCTCCTGATCACTGTTCAATTGTTTTATTGGTTTAGATTCACACTTGAAAGAGGGCGATGTAGACTAGAACCTAATTGCTTGACTAAGGGGAGTTATGACTTGACAATGATCAGGGCTCCTTTAGACAATGTTAAAAGCAGGGTCTAAATCCCAAGCATGTTATCGAACACTAAATAGAGATGTTGGTTTTATAAAATTGCACGAGAATTACATGCCCTCGTAAGAGTCCTATATGATATAAGACTTCCTGACTTATAGAATATTTGCATGGTCAATCTTGAGTACTTAATTTGTTGAGTCGTTTATCTAATATTATAATCAATTATTTAGGATGTTTTATCTATTGATTTGTCTAAATCTTTACTTTTAGTCATTACTTTATTTTAGTTTTGATTACGTCATTCCATTTCATTTTCTAATGAAATTTGGGTTATACTATTTATGGTACTGAAGTGAACTAGAAAACCAACCCTACGGACGATACTCTAACACTCATTCACTGTGTGAAAACTTGTCGCGTACACTTGCGGTGAGGCAAACCTTCGCACAACAAAGGTTTTGGTAGATTAGATACTAAAGAATTGTTCTAAGTCACTTTACAAATAATCTTCATGTTCGCATCGGTGATAATAAATATGACGAATAGAGAAATCTAATTACTTGTAACTTATGTGTTCATTGAGTCGAACAGAAAAATGGAACGGAAACAAGCATTGTGGATTGACACGAGACTATAAATAGATAAGCAGTATTATTTTATTGTGGTCATGTCATGATTCATAGATAAAAGTCAATACTACAACATAGGCATATTGTCAAGAAGAGATGCTAGTCAAGTATTTGTTGTTGTATGTGAGGACATCTTTAAAAGATTGGAGAGTCATGGTGTCCCCGATTGCATTCTCGAACACCTCAGCCTTATACGTCAAAATAATTTTATCGTTTCTCTCTGCCACGATAACAAGAGAATATACTGTTCCTCCTTTAGAGGTGCATTTCAGACCATTCACCACATGCTGGAACGTCAGATTTTTCTTACACTCGATCATTGCAAACCTTAGAACAACTCAAACATGTCTATCATTGATATCCTTAATGACTACTAGAACACAAAATTCTAGTTGAGAACTCATTCTAATGCATTGGATAGATAATTTGAAGATACTTTGTAAGAGGGACTTGTTCTTGAATATCGAGGAGTTTGATATTTATAGTTGCGCTTGAACCGTAGAAATTGATGTCGTAGAATCTAATGGGTGGAAGTTGGTATAACGCAATCGTATATGTGGACCTACTCAATTAAAACGAGGGCTAATGAGGTGTTTATGACATAATAGATAATTTTGAATCCACTTCATTTATTTTGGATCAACGTTCTGTTACCTTAATCTAATAATAACTTTTTCCACATCTAGCTAGGTTAGTGATGCAGAAGCACACAAAAAATTGAATATTCATTGATATTAAATCGTCATAATTCCGTTGTTTGTTTTTTTAAGACAAAAATATCATATTTTTAAAAACTTTTATGTTAGTAGATCAAATTATATATCGAGCAAATTACACTTTGGTCTATTGGGTCTAAACATGGTTTTTATTTGGTCCCTAAAGTTTCCAAACTAAGATTTTTTGCCTATGAGGATTAGACTCGGCTACTATTTGAATGCTTGAATTTTAAAATTGGAGGTTTTTATTCTTCAGGATTGAATTTTAGCCCTATTTGTTGTCCTAAATATTCAAAAGCAACAATTTTTTTGTCCCGAAGGATTGGATTTAATTTTGATATATATATTCTCTATTTAGATTTTCATGAGATCAAGAAATGTATATGTAGGGATTGAAATTTTAACCCAAAAGAAGGTACCTAGTGTTGTATCTACTAAGCCATGTGCTTTAATGTACACGTTTCAATATTTGTGGATGTTTTAAATTTGTTACTTTGTACTGTAAGTTTTGATGGGAGAGAAATTGAGAGATTTATGTCGGTAGCAAAGGAATCCATGGTGTGGACTTTTAAAATATTTTGTAGGGTTGTTAAAAACATAGTTAAGGTGTTATAAGATACGACTTCTATTTATCCTATAATTGTTATGATAACTCATACTAATGTCTAACTTTTTTTTGTTCGAAGTTTTTTTCCTTTTCGATTGTAATATTTAAATGTTTTAAAAAGAAATTTTTGGTGCTCTCTTACGAAATTCCTGCTTATCTTTTATCATTTTCCCAATCCATGTTCAGAAATTGATTCCCATGTCACAAATATCTTATATTGAGTTTCATCTTAACTTTTGTTTCCTGACTCTATTTTTCAGTTTTTTTATCATTGTTAGATCACACTTTTCTCCATGGAATAAAAATAAGTGTTTTAATTGTAGGGGTTTTCGCTAATATTTGAGGATATGTTTAATACGAAATCACTCTTTAATATTTTTCAAGGAATAAGAATGTAATAACCTATTATTTCTTTAAAATATTTTCTAAATTATTAATATTTGTTTAATAGTTTTACCCTTTGAGTAAAAGTATCATGGGTACGGGCTCCTATAGTAGATGTTTGAAAGCTAGTGTTCATCAAAATACACAAAAAATGTCATGTTTGGGAGAGAGTTACCTCGTTTTCAGACACCCTAATGTCACGTTATTCTTGATTGTAGGGAGGATTGACAATTAGAACTTAGGGCCAGAGTAGGGAAAAAACGAGTTGAGGGTCATAAAAAAAACTTTCCTAGGCTCGTAACGACTGAAATAGGCAAGGCTTCACACACGCGCGCAATGAGTAAGAGGATTAAATTTAAATTGCTTAACGAATGGTTGTTATTTTGTACTTTGTTTCTATTGTGAATAATTTGTTGTTTGGAACACTAATGTTCAAGTCACTAGAATACAATGTTGGATTCTTCGGGCGATTTTGTTCTATTTCACTTGATGACTTGGAAAACTTTAGTTTGGGGATATTTTATACCATACAAAATGTGTCATCTTTAGTGTTAAGACTATACGGTTGATGTCTGCCACAGCGAGGTTTTGCCTTTCGTGGACAAAAAAATTGGCACGCTTCTTCTTGGTCATCTTCATCCGAAGCGCCTGGATGCTGCTTATAAAATCTTGACACTCGCTTTCCTATTTTGATTTGTATGCTGTTGTAAGGGTAGCGCTCGACGCTGCGGTATGATCCATATAAAATCATCTTTTTGCATACGTTTTAAGGGAGTCGGCTTTGAAGAGGTCAACCCTTATTCGGTTCCTACTATAATTCCGTAGTTTGATTATCTTAGGATTAAAATATCATATTTTTAAAAACTTTTATGTTAGTAGATCAAATTATATACCGAGCAAATTACACCTTGGTCTATTGGGTTTAAACATAGTTTCTATTTGGTCCCTAAAGTTTCTAAACTAAGACTTTTTGCCTATGAGGCTTTGGCTCGACTACTATTTGACGGCTTGAATTTCAAAATTGGCGGTTTTTATTCTTCAAGATTGAATTTTAGTCCTATTTGTTGTCCTAAATTTTCAAAAGCAACAATTTTTTTGTCCCTAAGGCTTGGATTTAATTTCAATATATATATTCTTTGTTTTGATTTTCTTGAGATCAAGAAATGTATATGTAGAGATTGAAATTTGAACCCGAAAGAAGGTACCAAGCGTCGTATCTACTAAGCCATGTGCTTTAATTTACACGTTTCAATATTTGTGGATGTTTTAAATTTGTTACTTTGTAGTGTAAGTTTTGATGGGAGAGAAATTGAGAGATTTATGTCAGTAGCAAAAGAATCCATGGTGTAGACTTTTAAAATATTGTTTAGGGTTGTTAAAAACATATTTAAGGTGTTATAAGATACAACTTCTATTTATCCTATTATTGTTGTGATAACTCATACTAATGTCTAACTTTTTTTGTTCAAAGATTTTTTCCCTTTCGATTGTAATATTTAAATGCTTTAAAAAGAATATTTGGGTGCTCTCTTACGAAATTCCTGCTTATCTTTTATCATTTTCCACATGCATGTTGAACAATTGATTCCCATGACACAAATATCTTATATTAACTTGTATCTTAACTTTTTTTTCCTTACTCTATTTTTCTAATTTTGAACCATTTTTATACTGCACTTTTCTCCATGGAATAAAAATAAGTGTTTTAGTTGTAGGGATTTCCGCTAATATTTGAACATGTGTTTAATAAGAAATCACTCTTTAATATATTTCAAGGAATAAGAATGTAATAACCTATTATTTCTTTAAAATATTTTCTAAATTATTAATATTTGTTTAATAGTTTTACCCTTTGAGTAAAAGTTTCATGGGTACGGGCTCCTATAGTAGATGTGTGGAAGCTAGTGTCCATCAAAATACAAAAAAAATATCATGTTTGGGCGAGTTTTACCTCCTTTCCAGACACCCTAGTGGCACACTGTTCTTGATTGTAGGGAGGCTTGACAATCAGAACTTAGGGCCAGAGTAGTGGAAAAACGAGTTGAGGGTTGTAAAAAAAACTTTCTTGAGCTCGTAACGACTAAACTAGGAAAGGCTTCACACACGCGCTTAGTGAATAAGAGGATTAAATTAAAATTGCTTGACGAATGGTTGTTATTCTATACTTCCTTCTATTGTGAATAATTTGTTGTTTGGAAGACTAAGGCTCGAGTCACTAGAATGCATTGTTGGATTCTTCGGGTGATTTTGTTATATTTCGCTCGATGACTTGCAAAACTTCAGTTTGGGGATATTTTATACAATACAAAATGTGTCATCTTTAAGCTTTGTTTTAAGCAAATTTTACGACTTATATGTAGGCTTTCATGTTTGTATGTGGTTCTATCGTTGATTTCGAGCATTTGGAGCAAAACTAGAGTTGCTAGAAGAATTGTAGTGAAAGGGAGTTAGTTGAACATAAATTTCTTAAGCCAAGGGAAGAATGGATAGAAACAAAGAAAAATGTTCAAAAGTAGAGCGTTTAAATGCTTCAAGAGTGTGAGGACGCTCATATCTGTTGCATTTCAGGTCATCTTCTCGCATGCATAGCATAAAGACTCTACGGTTGATGTTTGACACTGCGACGTTTTGCATTTCGTGGAGAAAAAAAATGCATGCTTCTACTTGCTCATGCTTGTCTGAAGCGCCTCGATGTAGCTTATAGAATCACGACGCTCGCCTTCCTATTTTGATTTGTATGCAGTTGTATGGGCAGGGGCCTCGACGTTGCGGTATGATCCATATAAAATCATCTTTTTGCATACGTTTTGATTGAGTGAACATTGAAGAGGTCAACCCTTATTCGATTCCTACGATAATTCCGTTGTTTGTTTATTTAAGATCAAAATATCATATTTTTAAAAAATTTTATGTTAGTAGATCAAATTATATACCGAGCAAATTACACTTTGGTCTATTGGGTCTAAACATGGTTTGCATTTGATCTCCAAAGTTTCCAAACTAAGACTTTTTTCCTATGAGGCTTAGACTCGGCTATTATTTGATTGCATGAATTTTAAAATTTGCGGTTTTTATTCTTCAGGATTGAATTTTAGACCTATTTGTTTTCCTAAATATTCAAAAGCAACCATTTTTTTGTTCCTACGGCTTGGATTTAATTTCAATATATATATTCTTTGTTTTGATTTTCTTGAGATCAAGAAATGTATATGTAGAGATTGAAATTTGATTCCAAAAGAAGGTACCAAGCATCGTATCTACTAAGCCATGTGCTTTAATTTACATGTTTCAATATTTGTGGATGTTTTAAATTTGTTACTTTGTAGTGTAAGTTTTGATGGGAGAGAAATTTAGAGATTTATGTCGGTAGCAAAAGGATCCATGGTGTAAACTTTTAAAATATTGTTTAGGGTTGTTAAAAACATATTTAAGGTTTTATAAGATACAACTTCTATTTATCTTATTATTGTTATGGCAACTCATACTAATTTCTAACTTTTTTTTTGTTCAAAGATTTTTTCCTTTTCGATTGTAATATTTATATGTTTTAAAAAGAATATTTAGGTGCTCTCTTACGAAATTCCTGCTTATCTTTTATCATTTTCCACGTGCATGTTGAACAATTGTTTCCCATGTCACAAATATCTTATATTAACTTTCATCTTAACTTTTTTTCCTTACTCTATTTTTCAAATTTTGTACCATTGTTAGACCGCACTTTTCTCCATGGAATAAAAATAAGTGTTCTAATTGTAGGGATTTCCGCTAATATTTGAACATGTGTTTAATAAGAAATCACTCTTTAATACATTTCAAGGAATAAGAACGTAACAACCTATTATTTCTTTAAAATATTTTCTAAATTATTAATATTCGTTTAATAGTTTTACCCGTTGAGTAAAAGTGTCATGGGTACGGGCTCGTATAGTAGATGTGTGAAAGCTAGTGTCCATCAAAATACAGAAAAAATATCATGTTTGAGAGAATTTTACCTCTTTTTCAAACACCCTAGTGGCACATTGTTCTTGATTGTAGGGGGGCTTGACAATCAGAACTTAGGGCCAGAGTAGGGGAAAAACGAATTGAGGGTTGTAAAAAAAACTTTCTTGGGCTCGTAACGACTAAAATAGGAAAGGCTTCACACACGCGCGCAGTGAATAAAAGGATTAAATTTAAATTGCTTGACGAATGGTTGTTATTCTGTGCTTCCTTCTATTGTGAATAATTTGTTGTTTGGAAGACTAAGGCTAAAGTTAGTAGAATGCATTGTTGGATTCTTCGGGTGATTTTGTTATATTTCGCTCGATGACTTGCAGAACTTCAGTTTGGGGATATTTTATACAATACAAAATGTGTCATGTTTAAGCTTTGTTTTAAGAAAATTTTGGGACTTAAATGTTAGCTTTCACGTTTGTATGTGGTTCTGTAGTTGATTTCGAGCATTTGAAGCAAAGCTAGAGTTGATAGAAGAATTGTAGTTAAAGGGAGTCAGTTGAACATAAATTTCTAAAGCCAAGAAATGAATTGATGGAAACGAAGAAAAATGTTCAAAAGTAGAGCATTTAAATGCTTCAAGAGTGTGAGGACGCTCATATCTGTTGCATTTCAGGTCATCTTCTCGCATGCATAGCGTCAAGACTCTGCAGTTGATGTTTGACACTGCGACGTTTTGCGTTTTGTGGAGAAAAAAAATGCACTCCTCTACTTGCTCATGCTCTTCCGAAGGGCCTCGATGCAGCTTATAGAATCTTGACGCTCGCCTTTCTATTTTCATTTGTATGCAGTTGTAAGGGCATGGCCTCGACGTTGCGATACGATCCATACAAAATCATCTTTTTGTATCCGTTTTGAAGGAGTCAACATTGAAGAGGTCAACCCTTATTCGATTCCTACGATAATTATGTCGTTTGTTTATTTAAGATCAAAATATCATATTTTTAAAAACTTTTATGTTAGTAGATCGAATTATATACCGAGAAAATTACACTTTGGTCTATTGGGTCTAAACATGGTTTCCATTTGATCCCTAAAGTTTCCAAACCAAGACTTTTTGCCTTTTAGGCTTAGACTCGGCTATTATTTCATTGCATGAATTTTAAAATTGGCGGTTTTTATTCTTCAGGATTGAATTTTAGTCCTATTTGTTGTCCTAAATATTCAAAAGCAACCATTTTTTTGTTCCTAAGGCTTGGATTTAATTTCAATATATATATATTCTTTGTTTAGATTTTCTTGAGATCAAGAAATGTATATGTAGAGATTGAAATTTGATCCCAAAAGAAGGTACCAAGCGTCGTATCTACTAAGCCATGTGCTTTCATTTACACGTTTCAATATTTGTGGATGTTTTAAATTTGTTACTTTGTAGTGTAAGTTTTGATGGGAGAGAAATTGAGAGATTTATGTCGGTAGCAAAAGAATCCATGGTGTAGACTTTTAAAATATTGTTTAGGGTTGTTAAAAACATATTTAAGGTGTTATAAGATACAACTTCTATTTATCCTATTATTGTTGTGAGAACTCATACTAATTTCTAACTTTTTCTTGTTCAAAGATTTTTTCCTTTTCGATTGTAATATTTAAATATTTTAAAAAGAATATTTGGGTCCTCTCTTACGAAATTCCTGCTTATCTTTTATCATTTTCCACATGCATGTTGAATAATTGATTCCGATGTCACAAATATCTTATATTAACTTTCATCTTAACTTTTTTTTCCTTACTCTATTTTACAAATTTTGTACCATTGTTAGACCGCACTATTCTCTCCATGGAATAAAAATAAGTGTTTTAATTGTAGGAATTTTCGCTAATATTTGAAGATATGTTTAATAAGAAATCACTCTTTAATATATTTCAAGGAATAAGAACGTAATAACCTATTATTTCTTTAAAATATTTTCTAAATTATTAATATTTGTTTAATAGTTTTACCCTTTGAGTAAAAGTGTCTTGGCTACAGGCTCCTATAGTAGATGTGTGGAAGCTAGTGTCCATCAAAATATAAAAAAAAATATCATGTTTGGGCGAGTTTTACCTCTTTTTCAGACACCCTAGTGGCACATTGTTCTTGATTGTAGGGAGGCTTGACAATAAGAACTTAGGGCCAAAGTAGGGGAAAAACGAGTTGAGGGTCGTAAAAAAAACTTTCTTCGGCTCGTAACGACTAAAATAGGAAAGGCCTCACACACGCGCGCAGTGAATAAGAGGATTAAATTAAAATTGCTTGACAAATAGTTGTTATTCTGTACTTCCTTCTATTGTGAATAATTTGTTGTTTGGAAGACTGAGGCTCGAGTCACTAGAATGCATTGTTGGATTCTTCCGGGTGATTTTGTTATATTTCGCTCGATGACTTGCAAAACTTCAATTTGGGGATATTTTATACAATACAAATTGTGTCATCTTTAAGCTTTGTTTTAAGCAAATTTTGTGACTTAGATGTAGGCTTTCACGTTTGTATGTGGTTCTATCGTTGATTTTGAGCCTTTGGAGCAAAACTTGAGTTGCTAGAAGAATTGAGTGAAAGGGAGTTAGTTGAACATAAATTTCTAAAGCCAAGGGAAGAATGGATAGAAACGAAGAAAAATATTCAAAAGTAGAGCGTTTAAATGCTTCAAGAGTGTGAGGACACTCATATCTGTTGCATTTTAGGTCATCTTCTCGCATGCATAGCATCAAGACTCTACGGTTGATGTTTGACACTTCGATGGTTTGCATTCCGTGGAGAAAAAAAATGCGTGCTTCTACTTGCTCATGCTCGTCTGAAGCGCCTCGATGTAGCTTATAGAATCTCGACGCTCGCCTTCCTATTTTGATGTGTATGCAGTTGTATGGGCAGGGGCCTCGACGTTGCGGTATGATCCATATAAAATCATCTTTTTGCATACGTTTTGATTGAGTCAACATTGAAGAGGTCAACCCTTATTCGATTCCTTCGATAATTCCGTTGTTTGTTTATTTAAGATCAAAATATCATATTTTTAAAAATTTTTATGTTAGTAGATCAAATTATATACCGAGCAAATTACACTTTGGTCTATTGGGTCTAAACACGGTTTCCATTTGATCCCCAAAGTTTCCAAACTAAGACTTTTTGCCTATGAGGCTTAGACTCGGCTATTATTTGATTGCATGAATTTTAAAATTGGCGGTTTTTATTCGTCAGGATTGAATTTTAGTCCTATTTGTTGTCCTAAATATTCAAAAGCAACCATTTTTTTTGTTCCTACGGCTTGGATTTAATTTCAATATATATATTCTTTGTTTTGATTTTCTTGAGATCAAGAAATGTATATGTAGAGATTGAAATTTGATCCCAAAAGAAGGTACCAAGCATCGTATCGACTAAGCCATGCTCTTTAATTTACACGTTTCAATATTTGTGGATGTTTTAAATTTGTTACTTTGTAGTGTAAGTTTTGATGGGAGAGAAATTGAGAGATTTATGTCGGTAGCAAAAGAATCCACGGTGTAAACTTTTAAAATATTGTTTAGGGTTGTTAAAAACATATTTAAGGTGTTATAAGATACAATTTCTATTTATCCTATTATTGTTATGATAACTCATACTAATTTCTAACTTTTTTTTTGTTCGAAGATTTTTTTCTTTTCAATTGTAATATTTAAATGTTTTAAAAAGAATATTTGGGTGCTCTCTTTCGAAATTCCTGCTTATTTTTTATCATTTTCCACATGCATGTTGAACAATTGATTCGCATGTCACAAATTGTAAGCCCTAAACTCTCTTTTAATCTTATTGCAATACATGAAGATTGATACACTTAAAATTGTTGCACTGAATGATGCAGTGGTTGAATTTGGAAATTTTCTAAGTTGTGGATTATAACGTGCACAGAGCTTCATAAGGAGACAAGTTAGGCATAGAGATGATCATATTAAGAGTTGAGTTGAAGTAAGTTAAGGTAATGAGCAAGTTGGGTATACATTGGGTGTATTATGTGTTGAATGCAAAAGCTTTAATTTCTAATTAAATTAGCTAAAGTTTGTTTTATGGATTAGGAGGATTTAATAGGACTTAAGGTCTAAAGGAGGAAGTAGGAGCTGGCCAATGTGTATGACTCATGGATTGATGAAGTAGGAGCTGGTCAATGTGTATGATTCACGGATTGATGAAGTAGGAGCTGTCCATTCCTTGTGAATTCAATAGGCAGCTGGAAGCTCTAGGAAATGGGTCAACTTCAAATGGTCATATCTCTCAATCCACTTGAGAAAATTCGATGATTCTTATGCCAAAATCTCATAAATTGAATGAAGAATAGGTCTGAAAAATTTTGTGAGAAAATATGAAGAGGAAGGTCGTGAAAACTTAAGAAAATCGAGAGGTGTTCCAGTTTCTCGGCCAGCAGAACAAGGTGTAGAAATCTGAAGATTTCGAGCTCATAAGAACGAATTAGAAGCTCAAATTTTGAGGTAAGTAAGTTCAGACATTTTATTTGAGGGTTATCGAATAAAATGTGGTGGTTGTTTTGCTAAATGTTGAGAAACCCATGCTGGAAGTTGAATCTGTTATTGTTGGTTCAAAAGAGAAAGGGCTAGAGAAAGAGTAAGGAAGATGTGCTTCCAATTTGTTATACTTTACTGCCAAGTGTGTTCAGTTACTATGCTATAAGTTGTGTGACTGAATTAGATCTAATTTTGGGCCAAGTAGAAAAAGGGATTAATGTTATGGAATTCATTTTCAGGGCAAACGAAGATAGGCGAAGCTTATAAGCCTTGGGAGACTTCCGGTGATTGTGAGTGACTTTGTTTGAAAACCTATGCTTTGATCTTTATTCAAAAGCTTACTAGTGATGGATATTGAAGCATGCTTAAGCTAATTTATATTCATGTTTCATTGAACTCTATTAATAAATAGTGGTGTTGAAAGTTAAGCATATTTGTAACTAGTTGTTACTCCGCGTTCAAGCATGACACTCGACATTTGGAAGCTTGTTTAAAATGAAAGTTTGTGTTTATGTTGAGAACTTTCTGAATGGGATTCCAAACTATGTTTCTAAATATTTAAAGCATGCCTTGTATATTATTAACCCCCAGTACTGAAGGACACGGAGAAGGTACCTGGGGGAGAGAGAAAACCTGACCCCCGATACTGAAGGACAATGAGAAGGTATTCGGGTGGTAGTTGGTCTGGCCCCAATACTAAAGGACATGGATAAGGTATTAGAGGAGGCCAGTGAGCTTAAATGGCATTCCACGTGCACGTGAGAGAGGTATTGAAGCTGTTGGTTTAGAGAGGACTCTGCCACAACTAGGGTTTGGAAGAGTACCATGCTACAAATTTTCTTTATTATGAGTTCTTATGCATTTCTTTTCGGGGTGCTTAAATCCTGTAAATTGGCAGCCTTGTTGAAATACTTTTGATGCTTTATCTTTGAGCGCATAATCTATTAAAGTAGTCACTCACTGGGCTTCCCAGCTCACGTTTTCAACATGTTTTCTCTTCTCAGGTAGCAAATGAGTTCACGGTGCTTAGCCTCATCAAGACCTGTTTGCCACCACGCCTCTTTAGCTCCTTATATATATACTTCTACATGTATATAGTTTTGAAATAAAAGCATTCTAGTTGGGTTGTAATAGACTTAAGTATGTTATGACTTAGTATGCAGCCTAGTATGAGGGACTGAATATATCTTGCTTAGGTGTGCAGTTGTGTGCTCAATTTTACTTGTTCATACATATTGCGTTGTGTACATTTCCAGGTGGATGTTAGGTTGGGCTGGGAGTGCTAGTAAAGAGGGCTGGTATTCTCTGTCTTCACGTTCCTTCCTAGTTTAGGCAAGTGAGCCTGGAGGGGGTGTGACACAAATATCTTATATTAACTTTCATCTTAACTTTCTTTTCCTTACTCTATTTTTCAAATTTTGTACCATTGTTAGACCGCACTTTTCTCCATGGAATAAAAATAAGTGTTTTAATTGTAGGGATTTTCGATAATATTTGAAGATATGTTTAATAAGAAATCACTCTTTAATATATTTCAAGGAATAAGAACGTAATAACCTATTATTTCTTTAAAATATTTTATAAATTATTAATATTCGTTTAATAGTTTTACCCTTTGAGTAAAAGTGTCATGGGTACGGGCTCCTATAGTAGATGTGTGAAAGCTAGTGTCCATGAAAATACAGAAAAAATATCATGTTTGGGCGAATTTACCTCCTTTTCTGACACCCTAGTGGCAAATTGTTCTTGATTGTAGGGAGGCTTGACAATCAGAACTTAGGGCCAGAGTAGGGGAAAAACGAATTGAGGGTTGTAAAAAAAACTTTCTTGGGCTCGTAACGACTAAAATAGGAAAGGCTTCACACACGCGCGCAATGAATAAAAGGATTAAATTAAAATTGCTTAACAAATGGTTGTTATTCCGTACTTCCTTCTATTGTGAATAATTTGTTTTTTGGAAGACTAAGGCTCGAGTCACTAAAATGCATTGTTGGATTCTTCTGGTGATTTTGTTATATTTCGCTCGATGACTTGCAAAACTTCAGTTTGGGGATATTTTATAAAATACAAAATGTGTCATCTTTAAGCGTTGTTTTAAGAAAATTTTGCAACTTAAATGTAGGCTTTCACATTTGTATGTGGTTCTATCATAGATTTCAAGCATTTGGAGCAAAACTAGAGCAGCTAGAAGAATTGTATTTAAAATGTGCCAATTGAACATAAATTTCTAAAGCCAAGTGAAGAATGGATAGAAACCAAGAAAAATGTTCAAGAGTAGAGCATTGAAATGCTTCAAGAGTGTGAGGACGCTCATATCTGTTGCATTTCAGGTCATCTTCCCGCATGCATAACGTCAAGACTCTACGGTTGATGTTTGACGCTGCGACGTTTTGCCTTTCGTGGACAAAAAAAAATTGCACGCTTCTGCTTGGTTATCTTCGTCCGAATCGCCTCGATGCTACTTATAGAATCTCGATGCTCGCCTTCCTATTTGATTTGTATGCAGTTGTAATGGCAGCGCCTCTACGCTGGGGTATGATCCATATAAAATCATGTTTTTGCATACGTTTTGAGTGAGCCAACTTTGGAGAGTTCAACCCTAATTTGAGTCATACGATATTTTTAGAGTATTAAAAAAATTTCAAGTTCGAGTTCGTGGATATCGTCATCGGAACTGGAGATCGACGCACCACGATAGTTTTTTTTTCTTTTTCCATTCATCTCGTAGCTTTCATTATGGAGTTGTTTAAGAGTATAGATTTTGTATTATTGAACATGAGTCGCTAAGTTCTTGTATCTTAAGGATTGATGTAGCCATTAGCCTTATGTTTCGATATATTAATTTCCTTGATTCACTGTCTTAATTCCAATCATATTTTACGTGCTTAATGCTTTTAATCTCCTGATCATTAATTAATTGTTTTATTGGTTTAGATTCACACTTGAAAGGGGGCGATGTAGACTAGAACCTAATTGCTTGACTAAGGGTAGTTATGACTTGGCAATGATCTGGGCTCCTTTAGAAGTTGTTAAAAGTATGGTCTAAATCCCTTGCATGTTATTGAAAACTAAACAGCAATGTCGATTTTATAATATTGCACGAGAATTACCTATCCTCTTAATAGTCATTTATGATATAAGACTTCTTGACTTATAGAATATTTACATGGTCAATCTTGAGTATTTAGTTGCTTGAGTCGTTGGTCTAATAGGTGAAATCAATTCTATTGATTTGTCTAAATCCTTACTTTTAGTCATTGCTTTATTTTAGTTTTGATTTTGACATTCCGTTTCATTCTCTAAAGAAAATTGAGTGATACTATATATGGTACTAAAGTGAACTAGAAAACCAATCCTACGGATGATACTCTGACACTCATTCACTGGATGAAAACTTGACCAATACACTTGCTGTTAGGAAAATTTTCGCACAACAAAGGGTTTGGTAGATTAGATACTAAAGAATTGTTCCAAGTCACTTTATGAATAATGTTCATGTTCACATTGATGATAATAATTATGACAAAGAGAGAATTACATGTAACTTATATGTTCATTGAGTCAAACAGAGACAAGGAGAGGAAAGAAGCATTATGGATTGACACGAGGCTATAAATAGATAAGTAGTCTTATTTTATTGTGGTCGTGTCATGATTCATAGATAAAAGACAATACTTCAACATAGGCATATTGTCGAGTAGAGATAGCAATCTAGTATTTGTAGTTGTACGGGAGGACTTCTTTGAAAGATTTGAGAGTCAAGGTGCCCCGTTTTCATTCTCGAACACCTCAATCTTATACGTCTAAATAATTTTATCGCCTGTCTCAGCCACGATAACAAGATAATATACTATTCCTCCTTCAGGGATGCATTTCAGACCATTCACCACATGCTTGAACGTTAGATTTTTCTTACACTCGATCACTGCAAACCTTCCAATATCTTGAACATGTGGGTCGTTGATATCCTTAATGACTACTAGAAAACAAAGTTGTGATGGAGAACTCATTCTAATGCGTTTGATAGATAATTTGAAGATACTTTGTAAGAGCGATTTGCTCTTGAATATCGAGGAGTTTGATATTTATAGTTGTGCTTGAACCATAGACATTGATATCGTAGAATCTAACGTGTGGAAGTTGGTATAACGCAATTGTATATGTGAACCTACTTAATTAAAACGAGGGCTAATGAGGTGTTTATGACATAATAGATAACTTCAAATCCAATTCATTTAGTTTGGATCAACGTTCTGTTATCTTAATCTAATAATAGCTTTTTCCACATCTAGCTAGGTTAATGATGCAGAAGCATTAAAAAAATTGACTTTTCATTTCTCTTAAATCGTCATAATTATGTCATTTGTTTGTTAGTAGATCAAATTATATATCGAGCAAATTACACCTTGGTCTATTGGGTCTAAACTTGGGTTCTATTTGGTCACTAAAGTCTCCAATCTAGGACTTTTTGCCTACGAGGCTTAGACTCAACTACTATTTCACCACTTGAATTTTAAAACTGGCGGTTTTTATTCTTCAGGATTGAATTGTAGTCCTATTTGAATTGTCCTAAATATTTAGAAGCAACAATTTTCTTTGTCCCCAAGGCTTGGATTTAATTTCAATATGTATATTCTTTGTTTTGATTTTCATTAGATCAAGAAATGTATATTTAGAGATTTAAATTTGACAAAAGAAGGTAGCTAGCGTCGTATTTACTAAGCCATGTGCTTTATTTACACGTTTCAATATTTGTGGATGTTTTAAATTTTTTACTTTGTAGTGTAAGTTTTGTTGGGAAAGAGATTGAGAGATTTATATAGATAGCAAAGGAATCGATCATTCAAGTGACCCTTTTTCTCCCATTCACTGAGGACATTATGGACAATTTTGTTTATCAGGGCAGTAATGTTCAATCTTTCTTATTCCACTATCCTTTTACAATCAAAATTCAACCTTTTACATTGAGGACAATGCTAGTTTTAAGTTTGGGTGTGGCAGTACTTTGCAAGCCCTAGTTTCGGAGCATTCTGTTTTATTGCATTAATGGTAGCTAAGACAACTTATGATATGTTTGAAATAATTATAGTTGCAATGTTGGAAATATGAGAGCATAGAATTGAGCTAAATTTAATTTTTTTGCTTGAGTCCTTAATATAAGTATTGCACTTAATTCTCTTGTTGTTTGGTTTTGAAGGCTTAGAATAAGGTTATATGGTCCAGCTATTCACCCCGAAAGGACTAGGAACCTATTAGAAGGCTGAGTTACATGATAGTTAATAATGTTACACTGAAGGAATTTTATGGTTATACTTCTACCTAGTTCAGCTTCATTGTATCTTTCTTAACTAGAAGAAAACAAAAAAATAACTTGCATGCTTAAAGTGTACGACAAAAAGTGCTACCTATGCTATGTTCAGTTAGCCCACTCATTGAGCGAGTGCTCTCAGTAAGGGTCCCTATAGTAGAAGTGTGAAAGCTAGTGTCCATTAAAATATTGAAAATAAAACTCAAATCAAGTTTGGGGAAGGCCTACCCCGTGTTTAAGGAACCTTAGTGGCATATTATTTTCTTGAATGTGAAGAAGCCTAATAAGTGGATGTTAGAGCTAGAGTGGGGCAAAAATGAACTGAGGGTCGTATAAAACTGTTATAGGCTTACGAAGACTAAAATAGGAGAGTTTTCACACACACACAAGGGAGTAGAGTTTTAAATTTAAATTTCTCAGTGACGGGGTGTGTTTGATTAATTTCTGCTTTTGTAATTTATTTATTATTGTGAATATTGAAGCTTGAGCCCCATGTTTGCAATTATTAATCATATGTGAATTGTGTTTTATTTTGCTCAAGGACTAGCAAAAATCTAAGTTTGAGGGTATTTGATAGTATAAAAAAGTGTACTATCCCTAGGCTTATATTCTTGATAGTTTGAGGTGTTAAAGTATACTTTCATCTACTTAATCTATTCATTTTGTAGGATTTGAGAAAACATGGTGAAATTGAGCATATGACGAAGATATTGGTGTATTTGGATCTTCAAGGCATGATTTGGAGCTTTGAAATTGAACAGAAAACAAGTTAAAGCTTCATGAACCGAGAGGATAGTGTTGAGATACTGTCCATAACGCGTCAACGCTATGATGCAGCCATCTAAACTCAACTTCCCGCCGAAGTAGCGTTGAGACACCACTTTTGAGCGTCTCAATGCCTAAAACACGCGCGCCAAGCCTTTTCCGTCCATAGCGTTGAGACGCTGCGTGTAGCATCTCAACGCTACCCCGATTTTCTGTCTTTACTTCATGAATTAGGTCATAGCGTCGAGACGCGTCGAGACGCTATGACGATATTATAAAAAAAAAAATTTGGCTGCAGATTTGGGGAGACCATTTTGAGAGGAACCAGTCTGAATTCGATTTCTACCTCATATTTGGGATTAAGGGAGCACTCCTGAGAGCCAAGGAAGACATTCAAGGCTTGAGATCGCGGCGTTTCATGACCGAAACGAGTGGGGCAAGCATCAGAGAGTTTTTTCGTTGTTCCTTATTTATTTTGTAGTTTTTATTTTTAGATGTTTGCTTGAGTTTTAACCTGTAATTGGTGAATTTTGAGAGACCAACTATTGTTTTGAACTTGGTATGTTTTCATTCGTTTGGTTTATTTTATAGATATTTATATTATAGCAATTTATTTATGCATTCTAAAGAGTATTGTTTAATCATTTGGCCAACGTTTAGTTTTGATAAAATTGAGTTTTTTCTTGAAAAAGAAAGACTCGAATTTATATTTGAATGTATAATTGTTAGTGAATTTTTGCATGGGAATGGAGTTTTGGCTGATAGAAGCCACAAAAGAACTTTAGTTAATGCCATGTTTAGTTATAAAAATAGACTGGAATGTTGATTTATCACTAAGTATGAGGTTTAGTTGGGCTTGGAAAAGTCAACTAATAATTTTGGTAATTTCTTGGCTTATAATTATTATTTATGTAAATTATCTCTTCTATATGACTAAATTGGTTTTACGAAATTAAATCATTGTTTCAAGAAGGTTCCCTCTAAGTGTCTCCAACATTGTAAATAGTTATTTTAGGTTTTAATTTGATTCTTCTCTATTGTTGGTTCTCTAGATAAAATTGAGCACTAGTGACTATGATATTTAATTAAGCTAAGAAATCTAATCCCTAAGATCGACCCTGGCCACTACTATTGCAAATTGTAGAGGTCTGGTTAATAATTATATTTGATAGAGCCTTCGACAAGTTGTTTATCAAATTGGCACCATTGCCAAGGATTGACATATTTTAGTTTAATTAATATTGTGGTGAAATTGATTAATTTTAATTTAGAGTGTAATTAGTGTCGATAATTTATATTTGGAAAACTGTATAAATCTTCTTTTGTGTTTTATTTTTATTTTTATTTTTAATTTCTTATTTTATTTACTTTTTATTTTTGTTTTGTTGTGTGTTGTTCAGGTTCACTTGGTTTATGCCAGAGTTAGGGAGACTTTAGAACCCGTTGATCCAGAGATTAAGCATACCTGCAAACGCAACCGCCAAATTCAAAGAGAAATTCAAAATCAACAAATGGTGGGTGAACAAGCATAAGAGAAAAAGGCCATTAGGGATTATTTCAAACTTGTTTTCCCTGCTGAAAGCTTAGGGATAGTCTACGCACCCATCGCCGCAAATAATTTCGAGCTAAAAGCTGGCTTGATTAAGATGGCAAGGGATAGTGCTTTTCCAGGACATCTTACGGAGGATCCAAATTCACATATGAAATCTTTTCTTGCTTTATGTGGAACTGTTAAGATTAATGGTGTGTCTAATGATTCTATTCGCTTACGTCTGTTTCCTTTTACCTTGCAGGACAAAGCTCGAGATTGGTTGGAAAGTTTAGAGCCTCAGAGTATCGCCACTTGGGACGAGCTGGCCAAAGGCATCTTGACTAAATTTTTCCCACCAACCAAGACTGCAAGACTTAGAAAGGGGATTGGGATATTCAGGTAGTTTGAAAGTGAGAAAATGTTTAAGGCTTGGGAACAGTATAAGGAGCAGTTAAAGTCTACGGTAATTTCTCTGTCTAACAAGCTAAGTCTAAACTTTTCTAAGTACAAAAGATAATAACTTTCCCCAGACTTATTGAATGCAACTGCTAGGCTCTTTTTCTTTCTTTTCTTTATCTCTTTTTTTTTTCTAGAGAGTCTTTCTGTCACATTGTACCTTCGCTGCAACTTACTAACACTTTGTGGTGAAAGTAGCTGACTACGAGCACAAGTTGCTGCTAAGCCTATTCTCACATACTCACCTCCTAAGTCAACCTTTCATGCAAAGGAAATCATGGGTGTTGTGACCGCCCCTGGTTACTTGGTTAACCTTGGAAGGAGGAGTATCTCCTTTTTTTTTCGAGTCCTTAGCAGTAGTGTAGTACATGATACATCAATATTAACTCAAAACTACAATACAACTCACCCCCCAAACTTAAATGGGTCAATGTCCCCATTGACTAAAAACACAAGGCATAAGAGGGGTTGGGGTACAAATTTTGTTGTGACTAGACTTCCTAAGCATTGAACTAAACTTTTCTAAGCATACTAAGTAGTCTAAACACAAGGAGAATTAAAATTTGGATGGTTTATGAAGAAAAGTGATTGATAAGGTACATGAAACTCAAACTTATATTTGCATAAAGTAGGTGGAAGTTGAGAGAGCTCTAGGTATCATCATAAAGGACTTTTTAACTTCACAACCAAAGAAAGCAAATTGAAAACTTGTTTTTGAAAATTTATTTTTATTCATGCATGTGCAAGGTGTAAGGGAAATCATTTAAGCAAGAGGTGTTTTTAACAAAAACAAACAAACAAAAACAATTCAACCTATACTAGAAAGCATCAAATCTATCCTATGAAAGAAAGTAAACTAACTACGAAAGCAATAAAGATAAAGTAGATAAATAATACTCCCTTAAGAGGTAGATGATGAATCATCTCTCCGTGGGTCCACGAACTCTAGGAAAATAGCAGGGAAGTCAGGTAGTGCTGGGGAAATTCCCTTGGTCAGCTCTGTGAAGGTCTTTCAAATGGCCTTATCCCTCTCTCTTGCATAAGCCCAATAGGCCCTGCTCTGCTCCTGAAGTCTATGCATCTGAGCCTGGATATCGTCTTGTGGCGGCTCAGATGGTCCTGGTGTTGCATGATGCGGTGAAGATGCGGCCGCAAACTGTGGAGTAGAAGGAATGGTGGGCTGCTTCTTTGGAGAAGTGAGCTTCTATGCGCGCAAGGCCTTCAATTTGTTGATAGCCATTAGATCAAAGTTCCCTTGCACCTGTCAATCTCTTCTCTGCCTTCTGGGTACAGTCCTGCCCTCCTTCAGAGTTTAGTTATCAGGGCGGGAAAGAAAAGGCATCCCACGTTCCTTCGAGCGTAGGCCACAATCTCCTCTCGTAGGATTATGCTAAGATTGATGTCCAAGTCCTTGTAAATGCTATACAACAACATGACCCTCTTATGTGAGATAGTGGTGTCATGTGTTGTGGGTAGAATCATGTTCTTCAGAAAATGGAGCCAAACATACGGCTGTGTCTTAATGTTGGCAAGCACCAAGGTCCTCACTCTCTGTTGCAAGACTCTCCATTATGTGCCTTCGTGTGCAACAAACTCTAGGGCCTCCTGCAGCTGCTCCTCAGTTGGATTGTCCATTGCTTCATTACCTGTAGGATTCCACAAAGAGGGGAGCATGTATACCATGTTGATGTCTAGTGCGGATAATCACACTATCTTCCCTCTGAGTTCAAGTTCGTTCCTAGTTTCATCCCCCAAGTGGGCATAAAACTACCGAACGAGTTGCACCGTGGCTTTGTTGAGCTGCTCACAAAATCTCTCCTATCCCAACCTGCGAATAGTATTTGTAATGAACTCTGGGATGGGGCCTGTTTTGTTGGTGAAGCCCTTCTCGTACATAATCGCTCTGTCCCCGATGATGATTTTTCGTTTCTTGAGGTCAAATGGGGAAGAGCGTTTTGCCACAAGACTCTCTACAGTGGCATGACGAGTCCTGGGCATAGGAGTAGTTTGAGCCCTGCTCCTTTTCTTCTCCCCAGTCCTCCTCTTGGAGGATTTAGGCATCTCGCTCTCTGAGATTTCCTGCAAATCATCCTCAGAGATGGGAGCTTTAGACTGCTCCCGGCTATATTCTTCTTCGTCTCTTCTGAGGCTCTGATCAGGAGTGAGCCCCCTTGTCTCGTACTCGAACAGGTCGTCAAATTTAGCTTCTCTTTGCCCCTGTTCGTCATGATGCACCCTAATGCGGTGGCATCTGCAACATTGGCCTCAGATAGCCTTTGCTGGTCCCTTGGTGGTGGTGGTGGAGTCTGGTCCAAATGCGGTCTGGATGCGGCCGCCTCTGTTTCTTGCATAATTCTTTGGTTTGCGGCCACAATCTTGGCCGTATTTTCTTCTTCCTATTATTTTTTTTCCTTCTCTCAGCCTCTTCACGGAACCTTTTAGCAAGCTCCACAGCCTTGGCCTTTCCAGCAGCGACCATGGCTGCCCACTCAGGTTTGGGGATATCTTTTTGAGTCACCTATTCGCCAGTTTATGGTGGTCTGGGCTCTGCATCATCCTCTCCCTCTTAAGTAGGTGAGATGTCTCACCTTGACTTCCTTTTGTGCGTGGAGAGCATCTTGACCCTGCATTTTCAGGTGAAGGGCTTGAGGTTGATACATGAGTAGCGGCAAAGGTGATTAACTTGGTTGGAGTGGCGTGAGTTGGCATAGGACCTCCAAATGCGCCGCAGATGCTGGTGCATCTCCTGCTTCATCAGCTAGAGGATTTTTCAGGTTGCTGGGCCAAATGCGCAGCAAACGCGGGCACATTTACCCTTTCTTCGACAGGACTGGCTTTGTTTGGATGCGCCAGGGTTGCGGGCACAACTTCTCTTCTTGCCTCAGGCTTGGCATACTTTTTAGGCTTCTCCAGATGCGCTGCAGATGCGGTCGCATCTGGGCCTTTTGCCTTGTCTTTATCACTTGGCGTCATCTTCTTCTCCAACTTCATTTTCTTCATATCTACGACAATGCAAGGCCTTGAACCTCCTTCTTCCTCGTCGATTTCTCTTGCCCTCAATATGTCTTTGGGCTGCTTCAAGGATTTCCGCAACAGAGGGGCTAGTTATTCTTCTTCATCCTCTGAATGCATCCTTAGACTCTCGATTGCCACTCTGCTCAATCGAGCTATCTCCCGCACATCCTCCTCCCATTCTCTCGAGCATTTTGGCAGTGGCGAAACAGTGGGGAGAGTCTTTTCAGTAGACTTGCCCTTTGCTTCCTTGTGTTTTGCTGTTCTTTTAGGGTTGGTGCGAGTAGCTTGAGTTACAAAAATTTTCGGTGGTGAAGACTGGTTCTTCATGAGCCTTCGTCTCTTGTAGGCCACTTTTTCGTGCTCCATTGTACTCGAAATTACCTGCAAAAGTAAGAATAGAGGTGGTCGGTCCTTTCTGTGAAGAAAGGGAGGATTTTTATCGAAGGGTTTGGTGGAGATGGTGTTCAGAATCTCGCCGGAAGTAGAACTTGGGTTGTTAGAAAACGGCAAGAAGGTGTGGGAGTTTGAAAGTTTGAAACGTGTTGACCTAGGTCAACGAACGAACATTTTTATACGTTTCAAACTTTCCAAAAACGACCCCCTCTTTCCTTTTTCTTATTTTAATTGACGTCATCTACTTCCTTATCCATCTTGAGGTCCATATGCGGCTGCAATTCTCCTTCAGTGTGAGGTTCCTGCAAAACAAAGATTTAGGGCCAAATGCGCAAGCATTCAGGCCGCATTTGCCTTGTATGCATCTTCCAATATGCGGCCGCAATTCCAAACGCATTTCTTCGAGCTGAAAACCTGCAATAAGCATTATGCGTTTGGAATGCGATCACATTCAGATCTTCATTTTATATTTTCTCCTTAACCCTTAAAATTTCGCAAGTCCTTCAAAATTCCCTGCACACTAACTCAAGGTATCAACTCCCAGGTAGGTCCCCATGTAGGTACAATTCATTTCACAATTCATTTTACATTAAGCATAAAAGAAGAATCGAATTAGATACAAGGTGATAATGACTTAGACTTAAAATTTTGATTAATTCAACTCCTAGGTAGGTCCCCAGGTAGAGGTGTTCCCTTACGGTCAGCTTAAGTACCTCAGCCTAGACAGGACCCTCCTAAGACAGAGTTCCCTCTTAATCAGAAACTTATAGATCTAATGCATTAAGTCACCAGTGCACCACTTACACCAGTTTTTTTTTTTTTTTAATGTAAAGAAAACAAAATCAAAATAAAAAATAATAATAAAAGCAATATTTACATATTTACAACACATCACCTGATATTCTTAATTTGGTTTCCTTAGGGAGACTGAGGCCTTGTTCTTGCTTAGGCCTTCTCCCCAGTATGGTTTCACTCTCTGTCCGTTTACTTTAAAAATGGTCCTTTAGCTATCCTGCAAATCAATTGCTCAGTATGGGCGTACTTTAGCAATAGTGAATGGTTCGGACCATCTGGATCTCAGCTTCCCTGGAAAAAGTTTCAACCTTGAATTGAATAGCAGCATCTATTGTCCTTTATGCAATTGTTTGTTAAAAATCTTCTTGTCATGCCACTTCTTTACCTTCTCCTTATAGAGTTTAGCATTTTCGAAGGAGAAGTGCCTTAGTTCTTCAAGCTCATTCAACTGCATCTTTCTTAATAAACCTGCATCATTTAAATTAAAATTCAGCCTTTTCAGAGCCCAATAGGCTTTGTGCTCCAATTCTAAGGGTAAGTGGCAAGCTTTCCCAAAGACAATCCTGTATGGTGACATTCCCAGTGGAGCCTTAAAAGCTGTCCTGTGTGCCCATAATGCATCATCGAGCCTGAGAGACCAATTCCTTCATGATGGATCAACTGTCTTTTCTAGAATCGTCTTGATCTCTCTGTTCGATAATTCTGCCTGTCCGTTCGTCTGTGGATGATATGCAGTCACAATTCTATGCCTTATGTTGTACCTTGCAAGAAAATTTCCTATGACCCTATTAACAAAATGAGTTCTCTTGTCGCTAATCAACACCTTTATTGTACCAAAACGAGTAAAGATGTTCCTATGAAGAAACTTCTTCGTTGTCTTAGCATCGTTGGTAGGTGTTGCCATAGCCTCGATCCACTTAGATACATAGTCTACTGCAAGTAAAATATACACATTCCCAAAGGATGGCGGGAACGGTCCCATGAAATCTATACCCCACACGTCAAAGATTTCCACCTCTAACATGTATTGCATTGGCATTTCATGTCTTACTGCTAAGTTCCCTATTCTCTTGCATTGATCACGTCCTTTAGCAAACAAATGTGCATCCCTGAAAAGAATTGGCCAAAAGTATCCACATTAGAGTACTTTAGCTGCTGTCTTTGTACCTGCAAAATGACCTCCATATGGGGTTGTGTGACAAGCTTCTAGTATCTTCGGGACATCCTCCTCTGCAACACATCTTATGAGTACCTAGTCTGGTCCCATCTTATAAAGATAAAATTCATCACAACAGTAGTATTTACTGTCATGATAGAACTTCTTCAATTGCTGCGATGTTGCACCTGGTGGAGTAAGCCTATTAACTAAGTAGTTAGCTATATCAGCATACCATGGTAACTCAATTTCTTTGATTGCCAATAGCTGCTCGTCTGCAAAAGTATCCTGTATCTCCTTTGAATCGTCCTTCTGAGCCTCCAACTCTAATCTTGACAAGTGGTCTGCAACCAAATTTTCTGTTCCTTTCCAGTCTAAGATTTCCAGATCGAATTTATGCAAAAGCAAAATCCATCTGATGAGTCGGGGCTTAGCATCTTTCTTTGTCAGAAGATACTTGAGCGCTGAGTGGTATGTGTGGACAATCACTTTTGTCCTGACCATATATGATCTAAATTTGTCGAATGCGAATACGACTGTAAGCAACTCATTCTCCGTTGTGGTGTAGTTAACATATGCATCATTCATGGTTCTGTTGGCGTAGTAAATGGGATGTATTATCTTGTTTCTTCTCTGTGCCAGTACTGCACCTACAGCAAAATCACTTGCGTCACACATAAGCTCGAATGGATGACTACAGTCAGGTTCAATCATTATAGGGGCCAAGCTCAATGCATCCTTCGATTTGTTAAAAGCAATTAAACAATCCTGGTCGAACACAAATGGTATGTCATTCTCTAACAATCTGCATAAAGGTTTAGAAATGTGGGAGAAACTTTTGATGAATCGTCTGTAGAATCCTGCATGACCTAAAAAGCTTTGGATCTCCTTTACTGATGTAGGTGGAGGTAAGTTTGCAATTAGTTCCACTTTTGTCCTATCCACCTCGATTCCTTTCCTTGAGATCTTTGCCCTAGGACAATGCCCTCATGCACCATAAAGTGGCATTTCTCCCAGTTGAGCACTAGGTTGGTGTCTTCACAGCGCTGCAAAACCTATTTAAGATTCATAAGACAATGATTGAATGATTCTCCAAAAATAGAGAAATCATCCAAGAAAATTTTCACGGTTCTCTCCACCATTTCTGAGAAAATGGCCATCATGCATCTCTGGAAGGTTGTTGGGGCATTGCACAGTCCAAATGGCATCCTTCTAAAAGCAAATGTTCCATAGGGACATGTGAATGTCATCTTCTCCTGATCTTCTGAATCTATTGTGATCTGGTTGTAATTTGAATATCCATCCAGAAAGTAGTAATACTCCTTCCCTGCAAGACGGTACAACATTTAATCGATAAAAGGCAATGGAAAGTGGTCCTTCTTTGTGGCCTTGTTGAGGCGGCGGTAGTCCATACACACTCTCCACCCTGTAATAGTACTTGTTAGAATAAGCTCATTATTCTCGTTTGTTACAACAGTCATCTTCCCTTTCTTTGGCACGCATTGTACTGGGCTAACCCAGCTGCTATCTGCTATGGGGTAGATTACTCCTGCATCAATCCACTTCAAAATTTCCTTGCGAACCACCTCCTTCATCATCGGATTCAATCTCCTCTAGTTTTCTATTGACTTATTGGCTCACTCCTCCAAATTGATCTTGTGCATGCAAAAAGAAGGACTAATTCCTCGTATATCTATTATTGTCCATCCTAGCGCCTTCTTGTGCTTGGAAAGCACCTACAATAAAGAAAATTCATCCTCATCAGTGAGGTTTGCAGAGATGATAACTGGTAGAGTTTCATCCTTTCTTAGAAATCTGTATTTTAGGTGAGACGGAAGTGGCTTGAGCTCCAGCACTGGTGGTTCAATCACTGAAGGTTTCAGTGGCACTATTTTATCATCTACTGGTCTCAATGCACTTGATTCTTCAAATGCCGGTGCATATGCGGCCGCAATCTGCTGCTTTTACTCTTCTTCAGACTTATTTGATAAAAAACTTTCCCCTGTGAAGTTGTCTTCCTACAAATCATAAAATTCAAATGGATCACAGAGTTCTAAACTTGAGCATTCCTCCGATTCCCATGGGAAGCGCATCGCCTTCATCACATTGAATGTGATGTATTGGTCATTTATTCGCATAGTCAGCTCTCTTTTTTGGACATCTATGATCGTTCTTCCTGTGGCTAGAAAAGGTCTTCCCAAGATGATAGGCACTTCCATGTCCGCCTCACAATCTAGGGTGATGAAATCTGCAAGAAAAACAAATTTGTCCACCTTAACGAGGACATCTTCAATCTTTTCGATGGGCCTAACTATTGACTTGTCCTTCAACTACAAAGTTACCGTCGTGGGTCTAGCTTCTCCAATTCCTAGCTGCTTGAAAACTGACAGAGGCATCAAGTTGATGCTGGCTCCTAAATCACATAATGCTCGTCCAACGTCCTGCCCTCCTATCATGCATGGAATAGTAAAGCTGCCTGTATCCTGCAATTTAGGTGGCACTTTGCTTTTTATGAGAGCATTGCAATTCTTAGTGAGAGCTACAGTTTCATATTCTCCTAGACTTCTCTTTTTAGTCAATATGTCCTTTAAGAACTTGACATAGTTGGGCATCTGCTTAAGAGCTGCCACCAACGGAATGTTGATGTGCTTTGCTACTGCATCCTTTGCCGCATTTCTTGCAAAATTTTCATTCCTAGGAATGTCCTTTCGCCCTTCAGGTTGCTTTGCAGTCGCAAGAGTGGTAGCATCACCTACAATTTCTTTGTTTAAGTTCTTCTTTACTTTAATGTCAACAACACTTTCCTGCAAATTTTCTTGCAAATATAAATCAAAAGAAACTTGTGGAGATTTACACTCCACTGGCATCTCAGGCTCAGCATACTTGAGTCCACTCCTAGGAGTGATCGCTTTGCAATGCTCATTTCCTTCCCTATGCGGATGCTCTGTATTGCTTGGTAATGCTCATTGAGGTTTGTTCTTCATCTCGCTTGCTAATCGTCGAACATACAATTCAAGATTTTGCAATGATGTAGCTTGACTTTGAATGATGGCATCATTCTTGGTCATGAACTCATTCGTCAGGGTTTCTAATGAAGAGTTATGAGCTGAAGATTACAGTGGCATTTCTGTAGCATTCTTCTGTGTGTATGGCTGTTGTGGTTGATTATTGGAACCTGGTACAAATCCCTGCTTCACGTACTAATTTTATGTGCTCGCATTCTGTCCACCCCAAGAGAAGTTAGGATGTTGTCTCCATTGACCTGTTCTTCCCTATAAAACACACAAAGGTATGATTGTAAGGACAATTATCATATAGATGGACTTCACTACAATATCACAAGTAGGTGTTGAGATTTGATTCAAAGTAGCAATAGGGGCCTAGTTCTCCATAGTGCAATTCTTCAGAGTGTTGTTCATTGTTGAGATCTGCGCACTCAATGCTGCTATTGCATCCACGTCGTATACACCTGCAATATTTTTAGTAGAATGTGTGTCTTCATCTCCCCACTGATTGTTATTGGAGACGATTGCATCTAAAATCTCATTGGCTTCATTGACTGTCTTTCTTAACAAGGATCCATTTTCTGACGCATTAACAAAGGTCTTAGTGGCATGGGTCAATCTGTTGTAAAAATGCTCGATCAAAAGGCAGGCTGGTAAGCCATGATGTGGACATCTCCGGACTAACTTCTTGAATCGTTCCCATGTTGTATCCATGATTTCATTCGGACCTTGTTTAAAAGTGATAATTTTTCCTCGAATCTGAGCATTCCTAATGGGAGGAAAATATTTCAAAAGAAACTTTTCCGACAAGTCATCCCAAGAAGTGATCGAGTCTGGTGGGAAAGAATCTAGTCATGCTTCTGCATTACCCTGTAAAGAAAAAGGAAAAAGTTTCAACCTCAATGTCTCGCTTGATACTCCATTTAGCTTGAACGAGTTGCATATCCTCAAGAATTGCTTCATATGCTTGTGAGGATCCTTGTTTGGTAATCCTGCAAATTGCCCAATAATTTGGAGCATCTAAAACATTATTGGCTTCAACTCAAAATGAGCTGCCTCAATGTTTGGTTCCATGATTCCTGCATTAAGATTATGGAAAGTTGCGGTTGCATAATCCCTTATAGCTCTATCTTGTTCATATGCAACAAAAATGGGATTTTGCTGCTTCGCTCGTTGTTGCTGTTGTTGTTGTGGCACATTATTGGGTTATGCTATTCTTTGTGGCTCACCAAGAGGACCGACTCCAAGTGGATCCATCGTAAGTTCCTGCAAAATAGATTCCTACAAAACAAGTCCTTTTGGATTCTCCTGTGTGCTCAACTCTTGTAGATCTTTTCTTTTCCTCCTATGCTCCTTTCGGCGCTGGCGAAAATTACGCTCTATCGTAGGATTAAAATCACAAGGGTAAGGCCCTTTGCGCATGCACCAACTCTAACTTGCAAAACCTGCAAAATAGAATCGGGTCCCTGGGACAAAGTGGGAATGCGGTCGCAAACCATCGCAATTCTACTGCAAGACTGAAAAAAAAATGTTTGTTAAAAAGCCGTTCCCCAACAACGGAGCCAAAAACTTGGTAGAAATAAGCGCAAGTGCACGCTGTCCAACAAGTAATATATAGAAGTATTCCAAGTATCGAACCCAAGGGAACGGTTTGCAAAATGGCTTTTCAGTTAACAACACAAGAGCTTTCAAGTTGTAACTGAAGGTAACCAATTAAATAAAATATTTTGGGGTTTTTGTGCAATAAAAATAAAGGAAACTAAATAAAAGATAAGAAAACAATAATGAGAAGCAGGGAGTTCAAATATGTTTCAACCTTGAGGAAATGCGCCCACCATGCTCCCGCAAACTTGCTTAACCAGGTCCGGCTATATCAAAGATTCAGCCTCTTGTGCTCGCATACTGCCTCTTTCAAGTTCTGTGATATTCAAACAAAATGTGCTGAAATGCTTCTGCAACCTACCCTAACCGACACATAACACCATGAATTGAGTTCAACACCTATTCAGCCCTTTTCTAAGTGCTTTTAGGAGACTAAGCAATTAAACACATATGTCTATGGCTAATTTAAACTTAGATAAATAAGGAATACAACTCAATGATTCTAAAGGTTTTTGTCCTATGTCTAGGTACAAAAAGCGAATATCTATGTCTAGACTCTTCTCCTAGATTGCTTTTATGAAAACGCGTGCTTGATCTAACCCTTTCGGTATTGAATCTCACACAAACTATGCGAACTCAAGTGATCTCTTTAAGCTAACAATGAAACTTAAGCTCAATAATAGCAACCGACGCTAAATGTTTAGCAAAGTTACTTGAATCACATGGCGGGGCTTATCTCCTTTTTAGGGTATCCACTTCATTGAATCGCTTCCAAGGATTTAGCTACTCATTGAAAAGAAAACTAAAGTGCATAAAATAAAAAGAAAACTTGAATAAGAAAAGATGAACTTCATTGGATTAAACATGCGGAATTGAAACAAAACTTGAATTACAACTTGAAGGATTTAAATTTAATAAATAAACAGAAACTTACAACTTGATAAAAGAATAAAAATAGTAGCTAAACTTCAAAGAAGAACAGAACGTACAAAACTTCAAAGAAAGCGATAAAGAACCTGAAGTTGTTCCTTCTTTCTGACTTTGTTCAACCTATTTCGAGGAGAACAAGTGCTTACACTCCCTTCTTTCGAAGTTCGTGTCCGAATGAAGTATGAACATAACTTGGGGGAGACTCGGTATGGTGGCTGAAAATAAAAGAAACTGCAGAATTTGGAGTAGAAGGTAGAAATCCGAGCTCCCCTAAAATTAAGCTTGAGTCGCCTTTTATAGATCTCAAGGTCTAGGGTTTGCTGCCAAGATCAGTGTGGAGAGGCTTGGCCGATCATATCCCTTGATCCTTGGAGATTTGAATGAGAATATTTGATTTTATCTGATTTTATCTGCAAATCTCGCGAATCTGGGAAAATCTGCCAAAAAGGTCCAAATGCGGCCGCATAGTTGAGCGCAATAGTTGAGCGCAATTGTGTTCTTGCCTCAGTTGCGGCCAGATTGTGGGCGCATTTGGGTCCTTTTCCAACCTCTACACAAAATCAACAAAAATTAACACTTTCTTAACAAAAATGACTCTAAATACACCTAAAACCTTATTTATATCAAATCAAGACTTCAAACACATTCAAAAGTTGTTTTTACTTAAATTTTCCCTAAATGACATGACTTATAACATTGAACACTCGCTTTCTAAGAAAATAGCTTAGTTTTTTAGCCAAATAACACTCATAAATGATCGTTATCACTTCTACATCTCAATCAGCAGAAAATAAGCCATCTTTGGAGGACATGATATGAGTTTTCTTTGCTTAATCAAACAAAGGGACGACTTAGTTGGAGGAGAAGATGGAAGGCATTGCTTCTGGACATGGGAAAGCTATACAGAACCTTGAAGTTCAAATGAGTCAGATAGCCACCTCCCTGAAGGCACTGCATAAAGGAAAATTTTCCAGTGACACATAAATTAATCCTAGGGAGCAATGTAAGGCTATAAGTTTGAGAAGTGGGAAGACTTTGGGAGAACCTGTAAAGCGCCACAACGATGAGGATGATGAATCACTAGAGAATGAAGATAATGAAGATACACCTGCATATGAGGCTGTAAAGCCATCTAATCCAATTTTTCCATCTGTCCTGAATCAGATTCCTTACCATCAACATTTCAAGAAGAAAATTTTGAATGTAGAGTTCTCTAAATTTCTCGAATTATTTAAAAATCTTCAAATAACCATTCCTTTTGCAGATGACCTAGAGCAAATATCAAGCTACTTAAAGTTCATGAAGGAAATCTTAACATACAAAAGGAAGTTTAGGGCCTCTGAAACTGTATGCATGACAGTAGAGTGCAGTAACGCACTCCACAAGAAGCTACCACCCAAGCTAAAGGATCCAGGGAGTTTTACTGTTCCATGCACTATTGGTAGTGCTTATTTTCACAGGGCATTATGTGATCTAGGTGCTTCTATTAATTTGATGCCTTATTATGTGTACGGGACGTTGGGTCTTAAAGAGCTGAGGCCCATAGGAATCTTTCTACAATTAGCAGATCGCTACATCACCTACTCTATAGGTATAGTAGAGGATGTCGTGGTAAAGGTAGACAAATGTTTAATTCCTGCAAACTTTGTGGTGCTCGATATAGAGGGCGGTGATGACATTCCCATCATTCTGGGACGACCTCTCCTGGCCACAAGGGAAGACTCCATTAAGGTTAAGGAGGGAAAGATATCTTTTCATTTAACAGAAAAAGGTAACTTTCGACATGAGCAAAGTAATGAAATACCCCTGTGAAGTAAGCCAAGGTATGTTTGTGGATGATATTGATAGTTTGACAAATGATTTTCAAGAAGTGATGGTGAATAGGGATCCTTTGGAGTCGGTGCTCGCCAAGGATGTCAGCGTGGATTCGTGTGAGAACTGATTCACCACTTGAGCATCGTCTAGCTAAAGACGTTAAAGAAAGAGCTTCTTGGGAGGCAACCCAAGTTTTCTATCTCTTCTACTTTTGGTCAGTTATATGTTTAATCTAGAATGTTGAAGTACCATTAAATCTCGTTTCCATTGTGCAGGCCATCGATCATCCAAGTGGCCCTTTTTCTCCCATTTACTGAGGACATTATGGGCAATTACTTTTATCATGGCAGTAATGTTCACTCTTTCTTTTTCCATTATCCTTTTACAATCTAAATTCAACTTTTTACTTTGAGGACAATGCAAGTTTTAAGTTTGGGGGTGGGCAGTACTTTGCAAGTCCTGGTTTCTGAGCATTCTATTTTATTGGATTAATGGTAGCTAAGACAACTTATGATATGTTTGAAATAATGATAGTTGTAATGCTGGAAATATGAGAGCATACCCTTGAATTGAGCTAAATTTAAATTTTTTGCTTAAGTCCTTAATATAAGTATTGCATTAGTTCTCTTGTTTTTTGGTTTTGAAGGCTTAGAATAGGATTATATGGTCCAACTATTTGTTGTCACCCCGAAAGGACTAGGAACCTATTAGAAGGCCGAGTTACATGATAGTTAATAATGTTACACTGAAGGAATTTTATGGTTATACTTCTACCTAGTTGAGCTTCATTGTATCTTTCTTAACTAAAGGAAAACAAAAAATAACTTGCATGCTTAAAATGTAGGACAAAAAAAGCTACCTCTGTTGTGTTCAGCTAGCCCACTCATTCAGCGCATGCTCTAGGTAAGTGTTCCCACAGTAGAAGTGTGAAAGCTAGTGTCCATTACAATATTGAAAATAAAAAAATCAAATCAAGTTTGGGGAAGGCCTACCTCGTGTTTATGGCACCTTAGTGGCATATATTTTCTTGAATGTGAAGAAGCCTAATAAGTTGAAGTTAGAGCCAGAGTAGGGGGAAAATGAACTGAGGGTTGTATAAAACTTTTTCGGGCGTATAAAGTCTAAAATAGGAGAGATTTCACACACACATAAGGGAGTAGAGTTTTAAATTTAAATTTCTCAGTGATGGGGTGTGTTTAATTAATTTATGCTTTTGTAATTTATTTATTATTTTGGAATATTGAAGCTTGAGTCCCATGTTTGCAATTATTAACAATTTGTGAGTTGTGTTTTATTTTGCTCGAGGACTAAAAAAAATCTAAGTTTGGGGGTATTTGATAGTACACAAAAGTGTACTATCCCTAGGCTTATATTCTTGCTAGTTTGAGGTGCTAAAGTGTACTTTCATCTACTTAATCTATTAATTTTGTAGGTGATAGTATACCAAAAGTGTACTATCCCTTAGATCATATTCTTGCTAGTTTAAGGGGTTAAAGTGAACTTTCATCTCCTTAATCTATTCATTTTGTAGGATTTGAGCAAACATGGTGAAATAGAGCTTGTGAGGACGATATTGGTGTTTTTAGAGCTTAAAGGCATGATTTGGAGGCTTGGAATTGAAAGAGAACAAGTTAAAGCTTCATGACCCGAGAGGATAGCGTTGAGACGCTGTCCATAGCATCTCAACGTTATAGGTGCAGCTATCCAAATTTAATTTCCTGCAGAAGTAGCGTCGAGGCGCTACTTTATAGCATCTCGACGCCAGAAATGCACGCGACAGAAGATTTATGTTGTAGCGTTGAGATACTACGTACAGTGTCCCAACGCTACCCCGATTTGTCATCTTTATTCTATGAATTAGGTCACAGCGACTTGACACTGTCCTGATGATTATAAAAATGACATTTTCCTGCGATTGGGGAGACCATTTGGAGAGGGACCAGTCTAAAGTCAAATTCTACCTCATATTTGGGACCAAGGAAGCACTCTTGAGAGCCGAGGAAGGCATTCAAGGCTTGAGATCGCGGTGTTTAACGACGGGAACTAGTTTCGCACGAGTAAGAAAGTTCTTTCCCTTCTTCCTATTTATTTTGTAGTTTGGGTTTTTTAGATTTTTGTATGAGTTTAGCATTGTAATTGTGGATTTTAAGGATTTGACTCATGTGTTTAAACTTGATTGTGATAGATAGTTAGTTTTCTTTTGAGATTTATAAAGTTCAATTCTTAGTTATGCATGCTTGTTGTTTGATTAATTCTTTGGCCAAGAGTTAATTATCTATGATTTGAATTGTAGCTTGGGAGCGTAAAATTTGGATCTAGATTAGCATGCATGATTATTAGTAAGCTTGAGCATGGGAATGAATTGTTTGCTAATAGAAGTTGTTAAAGAAATAGTACAATGCCACGTTTAATTATGAAATTTAGACTGGAAGGTTAATTTAATAATTAAGCATAAAATTTAGTTGGGCTTGAGAAAGCCAATTGAATGTAACTATGATTTATTAGCTTATAATAGTTGAACATATGAACAATCTCTTAAGTCGATTAGCTTTGAGTTTAGTTGCTAAAATCAAGGTTAAAAAAAGGGTTCCCTCTAAGTGTCTACAAAGTTGTAAATACATTGCTTAGTTACTTTCATTGTTCCTCTTGATTTTAGGTTCTCTTGATAAAATTGAGCATTGATAATGATAGTACTCAATTAAGCTAAGAAATCCAATCCCTGAGATCGACCCTGGCCATTACTACTGCAAATTGTAAAGGTATGGTTAATAATTTATTTGATAGAGCCTTTGACAAGCTCTTTATCAGTAGGATTCGAGCAAACATGGTGAAATTGAGCATGTGAGGAAGATATTGGTGTATTTGGAGCTTCAAGGCATGATTTGGAGCTTTGGAATTGAAGAGAAAACAAGTTAAAGCTTCATGATCCGAGAGGTTAGCATTGAGACGCTGTCCATAAAGTCTTAACACTATAGATGCAGCCATCCAAACTCAACTTCTCGCAAAAGTAGCATTGAGACTCCACTTTTGAGAGTCTCAATGCCCAAAACACCCGCGCCAGACCTTTTCCGTCCGTAGCATTGAGACGCTGCGTGTAGTGTCTCAACGATACCCTGATATTCCATCTTTACTTCCCAAATTAGGTCACAACGACGAGACGCTGCCCCTAGCGTCTCATCGTCTTGACGATATTATAAAAAGAAAATTTTGGCTGCAGATTCGAGGAGACCATTTGGAGAGGAACCAGTCTGAATTCGATTTCTACCTTATAATTGGGATTAAGGGAGCACTCTTGAGAGCCAAGGAAGACATTGAAGGCTCGAAATAGCTGTGTTTCACGAAGGAAGCGAGTGTGGCACGGGTCAGAGAGTTTTTTCCTTCTTCCTCATTTATTTTGTAGTTTTGGTTTTTAGATGTTTGCTTGAGTTTGAACCAGTAATTTGTGAATTTTGAGAGACTGACTCTTATCTTGAAATTGGTTCGTTTTGATTCGTTTGGTTTATTTTTAGAGATATTTATATTATAGCAATTTATTTATGCATTCTAAAGAGTATTGTTTAATCTTGTGGCCAACGTTTAGTTTTGATAAAATTGGGCTTTTGCTTGAAAAAGAAGGACTCAAATTTAGATTTGAATGTATAAATGTTAGTGAATTTTTGCATGGGAATGGAGTTTTTGCTGATAGAAGCCACAAAAGAACTTTAGTTAACGCCATGTTTAGTTATAAAAATAGACTGGAATGTTGATTTATCACTAAGCATGCATTTTAGTTGGGCTTGAAAAAGTCAACTAATAATTTCGGTAATTTCTTAGCTTATAATTGTTACTTATGTAAATTATCTCTTCTATATGACTAAATTGGCTTTACAGAATTAAATCATTGTTTCAAGAAGGTTCCCTCTAAGTGTCTCCAACATTGTAAATAGTTATTTTAGATTTTAATTTGATTCTCCTCTATTGTTGGTTCTCTAGAGAGGCTCCCATGGGATTTCTAAGAGCCCGGTCGGTCTTAAAACGCAAAAATTTGCTTAATTTTCAATGATTGATTATTGCATAGTACCTATCGAATCGGTGCCAGAGTTGAGATCTTTATCCTTATTGTTTTTAGTTTAGTCCTTTTATCTTGCTCTTTTCATGTTTTACTTCAAAACCCCCTCAGTCTGCGTCAATAAGAAATCCAATTAATAGAGATCAATTTATTCGAGTCCTTTTGGTTTGACCTGATCCACAATTAATTACTACAAGTAGTTAATCTTAGATAAATAATTATAAATATATTTGATTGAGCCCTCGACAAGCACTTTCAAATTGTCGTTGTTGTCAGAAATCTGCCAATTAAGTTGATTTCTTGATTTCTTTTTTCTTATTTTATATTGTAAAAAAAAAAAAAGAGTCTATAGTTGTTTTCTTTTAATGGCTAACAAATTCAAGAATTTTGGAGGAGTTACCTTGCGCGACATTGAGGTTAGTGTGCTTAAAAGACGAATGGATGCGTTAACCTCTCTTGTTTAAAGGTTGTAAAGCGAGGGCGACCAATGGAGGTACAAAGAGATCACATGCCCCAAGCTTACATCACTGAAGTTCCTGTCCAGCACGAGATGAGCCATAGTCCTCACAATCCTGAGTGGGATCGTTCATATCGATGTCAGAAGGAGCAACTGAGTATGAGCTCCCAATCATTAGTTTAAGGTATGACTATAGAGGAGTTCACTAAATTAATTAATAAGAATACTCTCCAGTGTGAGCATATCCAAAAGGAGACTCGAGCAATGACATAGAGCCTTAGTGACCAAATCACCTAGTTTGTTAATTCGGTAAAGAGACGAAAGAGCATTCAAGAACAACCACCTGTTGACATTCATGAGGTAAGAAGTATTGAGGTTGATTTAGATCTTAATGATGAAATTTGTTTGCAATTTGAAGAATAGGTATGTGAGGCAAGTGATGAAGTTGAGCTTCAGTTCCACGAAGGGGTCCTGATGATAGAGTTGGAGGTCGAAAGACCTGCGTCTGTTTTGTCCTTTGGTTCTTCTTTACTTTGTGAATGTTCTTCCTTGTCTTACAAGTTAGAGTCAGAGTCAGAGTCTTGTTTCTTTGATTTTTCTGTTTTTATGTTTTTAGAGTCGAAAAATAACAAAAAGACCTATATTTCTGGAGCCCATCAGATGTTGAAGAGCTTGCTTAGTAGAGTGGGCTTTGTGGATTCAAGGAAGAAGGAGCCGATGAAATGGGAGAATTTCTATGTGCCCTGATACATGCCACACGGCAAGTCGAGCAATCGACTATAAAAGTTTGTGCTTCCTAGAGGCCGAAAGGCTTAAAATTTACTTGCTTTCCTTTATGGCTTTTTGATTTTCTATTTTCGCAACTTTGTTTATTTAGTTTTTGTTTTTGTAGGTAATGAAGTAACGTTTGGGAGAAATTTTATCATTCTTGGAGGCTAGAGACACACCGCCACCCACCTACATGCTGAGATTTCAGGGGAGTTTTTTTGTTCTCCTTGATCTTTGTCTTTATGCTTGTTAGATATTTATACATTGAGAACAATGTACACTTTAGGTTGGGGGTGTTGGTTTATGTTTTGAGCTTAATGTTGAGTCATGAGCATAAGAGTTCGGACTATTTAGATTTGGAGCAAAAATTTGAGATTTTAAAAAAAAAAAATTAGCTTATATTGACTACTTTGCATGTTGATTGAGTTTTGAGCACTTGAGCGTCAGACTTTTAATTGATATGTTGAGCATGTAATTGTTGAAATTTTGTAGAATTTTGAGCTTGAATTATTGATGATTTGATTGCTTGTTGCTTGATGAGGAAACTTTATGACATGCTTCGTATGTTACTTTAATTGCATTAGTTGAAGTGTGTGAATGCTATCTTGTTTTGAGCCACTTAGTGTCTAGTTTTTCAAAATTTTTATGGACTTTTCTGAATGATTTGAGCATCTTCAGCCTTTCTTTTAGTAGACTTGAAGACTTAGGTTGGGTTATAGGGCTTTAACTTCCATTGTCACTCCGATAGCTGTAGGGATAGTTGTTGAGTGGAAAGATTTGATAGCTTGTAATGTATTGCATATGAGAAAAAAATGTGATCATTTGCCTAGAAAAAAAAGAAAAGAAAGAAAGAAAGTGAGCTTTAAAAGAAGATTATTCTTGAAAAAAAAAGAAGAAAGAAAAGGAAGGGGAAAAAAGGAAAATAAGCTTGTAATGTTTAAAAGTGAATCAATGGTAAAAAGCATTGGCTTTGTCGTGATCAGTTAGGCCATCCATTAAATGAGTGCTCTAAGTACGGGTCCCTACGACAGATGTACAAAAGCTAGTGCCTTTTGGTTTCTAAGTGATGCAAGTTTATCCCGCAGGTTTGAGTTTAGGCACCTAGTAACCTATTACATATTTGATGGTATGGAAGCTTGGTAGCCAGCTGTAGCACCAGTGTAGGAGAAGATGGATTGAGAGCTTTATAAACCTTCCCCGAGCTTGTAAAGAATGTTTTAGGGATGCCACACACACGTGCGGGAAAGGATAGAAAGTGTTTTAAAAAGCGTCTCCAATTATGGATAGTGTTTTGCGTGTTTCTCTTTTGTGATTATTGTAATATGCCTATACATTGAAATTAGAGTCACATGCTTGCAATCATTGATTCATATCTTAGTTGTTTTGTTCATGTCTTGCTCGAGGACTAGCAAGATTTAGGTTGGGGGTAATTTGATAAGACAAAAATGTCCTATTTTACTTATCCTAATTCGTGTAGTTTGTTAGTTTTTATGTGCTTTATTGTTCATTTTGTAGATGTGAGAAGTATTTTGGAGAGTTTACAACAATTCGGGGTTATTGCAGGCCAAATCAGAGGTCGTTCAAGCAACCAGCAAGAAAACCCATAAAATGACCTTTTTGCCCCTAAAGGAAGTGTCTAAACGCAGCCATGACTCTTAAGTGATGCTGCAAATAGTAGTTGAATTTTTAGGACAGCGTCGCAACGCTATCCCAAGTTTCTGTGTGCCAAGCCTTGCTCGACGCTGCGGCGAGCCTTGCTAGATGTTGGGTAGCGTCTGGGCGCTACTGCGTTTTGTATAAAAGGAAAATTTGACTCTTAGGTCGTTTGGTCTCATTTTTGTTCGCCGCTATGAGACATTTTTATACAATTTCTCTATGTTTTTCATAGTTTTAGGCTTAGATTAGTGTGTTTGATAATTCTTGATGTCGGGCTACATCAGTTGATGTTCGACAAGACTCTCGAAGCTGTTTTGGGTTGTAAACATAGTATTAATGCAATTCGTTGTGAGATTTTGAGTATTATTTCCTTATATTACAGTAGGTTTTATGATTGTTAACTCTTGTTTTATACTCAATAATTCTCTAATTTGGTTGATTTGACAAATTAGCTATATTAGCAAGTTCACAGCTATGCTTGAGTAACTGTTTGAGTCCTCGGTCTCTTACTTAATTTTAGTATCAATAAGCTGATAACCACATAGTAATTAGGAGTATTGTGCTTCATTACTTCGCATGTGGTAGGCTTTAGAGTTAATTGCAGTAGTGGTTAAATTCAATAGGTCTGTCGTGTTTAATTATTTCGTTCCAACATATCCCAAGCACTCAATGCTTCTAATTACCTACTATGGAACGTTGCCCACAGCTAGTGAGTTAGTTTAGAGTCGACTTAGGCCTTGAAATCTCGATTGCTTTAGGGGAGGCTCCCACAATATTTTGAGGAGACCGATCGGTCTTAAAATGCTTTAATTTGCCTGTTATGTTAGTTTTCAATGATCGATTATTTTATAGTACCTATTTACCCTTGAATCAGTGCCCAAAGTGAGATTCTTATTTTTATTGCTTGATTATTTTATAGTACCTGTTTAACGGTATTCTTTTAACGACTTCCATTAATATCCTATTCATTCTCGTGCAATAGATTATTATTAGTCATGCATCCAAGTTTTAAAACTACGTTTACTTTCTCAAGCTAAACTCAATTTAACAAATATAAGCTACGACCAAAAGCTTAAACAAAACACACAAGATGCATAAATCCTTGTTATGATATACTACAATTTGGAATTAAAAAAAGAGTCTAACATTACAAATCTCTAAGAGTCCAATTACTCACAATTACACCAAATTTAGTTCATAAAATCCTAAAAATAACAAAAACAAAGCAAGAACAAAAGGGAAAAAACTGGTAAATGCGTGCCAACATTTATTTCCATCGTGATGTCCTGCGATCTCAAGATTTGTGTCTCCTCCTTGGCACTCCAAAGTGTCCTCCAAGTCCCAAGATAGTGCTCCAATCGAAATTAGGGTATTCCTCTCTAAAAAACGACTCCTTTTTTCCATAGCAAATTTTCCTTTTTATAGATCAGGACATCATTGAGATGCTAGGGGCAGCATCTCGATGTGTCGTCCCTTTATCACATGAATGACTAAGGAAATTTAAGTAGCATTAAGATGTTATACCACAACGTCTCAACGTTGTAGACGTAAATCTTCATTGCGTGTTTTTCTTAGTGTCTCAACTATTCCAAGTAGCATATTGATGCTACTGCAATGGGTTCTCATGCTTGATGAGCTTCAAATGTAGTGTCTCAATGCCCTTGGTGGCGTTTTTGATATTATACCCTTGGGTTATTTTGGTTCTTTTGCTTGTGCACTTCTTCTCCATGTCTTCTTTTGCTCCAAAGTGCATCTTCAGATTCATTTATACTCCAAATAGCTCCAAAAGTCTGGTTTAGCTCCAATTGCTCAAAATCTACAAAACACATAAATAACTCGTGAAAGCTCACTTATAAAAGCATAAACTAGCACTAATTCAATTATGGAAATAACACATTTTTGTGTGCTATCCAACACCTCCAAACTTAGATTTTTGCTAGTCCTCGAGCAAAATATGGGAAAATTATATTTCTACTGTATAATTATGACTCTATCCGCAATAGTCTAAACAACATAAAGCAAGAAAGGAAAACATCAACACACCCTTTCATCAAATAATTTAAATTTAAGCTATTTCATGCCTTACGTGCATGTGTGCCTAACCTCATTTCTATTAGTTTCCACTAGCTTTTGACAGCTCAAGGGAATCCTTCATTTGTTTTCCCCTTACATTGGCCCTAAGTCCTAATTTCTAGCATTCCCCTAGTGAAACAAGGAATATACTTAAGCACGGTTTTACTAGGGGTTACTAACTCCCAATTTTATCTTTTTCTTTCCTTTTGAGACTCTAGCTTTCGCACTTCCAATGTAGGGACCTATATCTAGAGCTTTTGCTTAATGGATGGCCTAATTGATAACAATGGAGGTAGCTCTTTTGATCCCCATACTTTTAAGTACAATTTATTGATGAAACATGCAAAACAATTTCTTTAAACATGAAAAAAAATAATAATAAAGACAAATTTCATTTCAGAAATTCCAATCACCGACTATCATGCAAGTTGACCTTCAATTAGTTATTAAGCCTATTGAGGAGACAACAACCTCAAAACTGAATAATACTATCTTAAGCATTCGAACATAATAGATAGTCGGTTATGTGCTGAATAAGTGCAAGGAGATCTAAGAAAAACATTAAATCTAATCAAGTCAGGACATGCTTTCAGATTTCAAATAAAATTGCAACACATCATTTAGACCACATCATAGGTTGTCCTAATCATAAATAATGCAATAAAAATCATCCATACATGCTCAAAAGTTTACAAATTTATCTAAAATCATGCTCAAACCAACACATGACTTTATAAAGTTAAAGTACTTTCCACCCCTAAACTTAAAGTTTACATTGTCCTCAATGTAAGAAATAAACTAGCACATACAAGGACAAAGATAAAAAGAGGGGAATGTGAACAATATTGTCATGGTGTGTGAGAAGAACGCTCTATGAATGCTCATTAACACATTACTTTATAAAGTTAAAGTACTTTCCACCCCCAAACTTAAAGTTTACACTGATCTCAATGTAAGAAATAAACTAACACATACAATGACAAAGATAAAGAGAGGGGAATGTGAACAATATTGTCCTGGTGTGTTAGAGGAACGCTCCATGAATGCTCAGTAAATGGGAACAAGAGAACACCTAAATGATTGAGGTCCTGTAAGAATGGGAATAAGATTAATGGCACTAAAACAACCTAAACTAGAAAGGGAATAGACCAAAAGTAAATGGAATCGAAAACTTGGGTTGCTGGAAGAAGCGCTTTCTTTAATGTCTTTAGCAAGTCAAGTCTATAATGGTAAATTAATTGTTGCTTGAGCCCACACCACAGTCCTTTGTGAGTGATAACACACAAAATTGTGCTATTTCTAAGCTTATATTCTTGCTAGTTTTTGGCTTTAAAGTGTGCTTTCATTTACTTAATTTGTTTATTTTTTAGGATTCAAGCAAATAAAGTGAATTTGAGCGTTTGGGAAAGATATTGGTGTATTTGGAGCGCAAAGGTGTATTTTAGAGCATTTGAAATAAAGAGAAGACAATTTGCAACAATAGAGCCAGAGAGGACAGCGTTGAGACGTTGTCAATGGCTTTTCAACGCTGCCAATGCAGTCAAACAAAGCTTTACAATCCGTAAGAGTGGCATTGAGACACCACCTTTGGACGTCTCAATGCTCAAACGCGCGCGTGAGGTATTCTCCTTCCATAGCGTCGAGATATTGCGTGTAGCGTCTCGACGCTACCTCATGTTTCCTTCTTTATTTTTGAAAATTAGGGTGCAGCGTTGAGATGTTGTCCCTAAGATCTCAACGCTTCCACGATAATATAAATTTTGCATTTTGAGTATTGAAAATAGGAGACCTTTTGGTGAGGGACCAGTCTAACTCCAATTTCTACCTTGTATTTGGGACTAAGAGAGCATTCTTGAGAGCCAAGGGAGACATTCAAGACTCGAGATCGTGGGACATCACGACGAGAACAAGTGTGGCACGTGTTAGAGAGTTTTTCCTTTTTTATGTATTTAATTTGTAGTTATTGTTTTAAGACATTGACATGAGTTTATGGTTGTAATTGTGGATTTGAGTGATTGAACTCGTTTATTTAAACTTGGTTGTTGTGGATAGTTAGTTTGATTTCGAGATTTATATATTTCAACATTTATTTATGCATTCTTGTTTTATTGTTTAATTCTTTGGCCAAGAGTTAACTGTGTATGATTTAAGTTATAGCTTGGAAGAGTAGAGCTTGAATCTATACTTTGTTGCATAACTGTTAGTAAGCTTTTGCATGGAAATGAATTGTTTACTAATGGAATCCGTTAAGGGAATTTTTATCATGCCATGCTTAATTATGAGATTTATACTGGAAAGTTGATTTAATAATTGAGCATGAGTTTTAGTTGGGCTTGAGAAATTCAACTGAATATGTTTGTAATTTCTTGGTTTATAATAGTTGAGTGAATGAATGTTCTCTTAATTTCACTAACTTGGGATTTCTTTGTTAAAACCAATGTTTAAAAAAGGTTTCTCCTAAGTGTCTCCATCTTGTAAATTTAGTTTAGTTTTTAATATTTCTTCTTTTGATTTTAGGTTCTCTAGATAACATTAGGTGTAAGTAATCGTGGTACTTAATTAAGTTAAAATCCAATCATGTGGACGACACTCTCACCCATCCACTATACTAAAACTTGACACCGTACAATTGCAGTTTTGCATGCACTTAAATTCACGTATTAGTGAGCACCCACTCCAATGGGTCCTTTGTCAACATCACATCTTGAAATTCATTAGTTAAACAGTCAATAACATCCACAAACATACCTTGGCCTACCTCGCAGGGGCGTTTCATTATTTTACTCATGTCGAAAGTTATCTTTTCATCATTTACCTGAAAAGATAACTTCTCTTCTCTCACCTTAATGAAGGCTTCCCTTGTAGCAAGGAAGGGTCGTCCCAAAATGATGGAGATGTCATCATCGCCCTCCATGTTGAGCACCACGAAGTCTGCAGGAATCAAGAACTTTTCAACCTTTACCACGACATCTTCTATTATGTCTCTAGGATAGGTGATGGAGTGATCTGCAAGCTGTGTAGAGATGTTGGTAGGCTTTAATTCCTTAAGACCTAGTGTACACATGTTAAAGCATCAAATTAATAGAGGCACCTAAATTACAAGATGTCTTATGAAAATAGGAGCTACCAACAGTGTAGGGAATAGTAAAACTCCCTCGATCTTTGAGCTTTGGTGGAAGCTTCTTGTGTAGTGCATCACTGCAACCTTCTATCATGTGTACAATTTCAAAGGTCTAGAAATTCCTTTTGTTTGTCAAGCTTTCCTTCATGAACTTCGTGTAGCTCGGTATCCTCTCTAAGGCGTATGCAGAAGGAATAGTCACCTGAAGATTTTAAAATAATTCTATAAATTTAGAGAACTCTGCATTAAAATTTTTCTTTCTAAAGCACTGAGGGTAAGGAATCTGATTAGGCACAAAATGAAGAATTGAACTAGTAGGCTTTGCAGCCTCAGATGTAAGTGTAGCTTCGTTATCTCCATCCTCAATAGATTCATCATCCTCATGTTGTGGCGCCTCACATGTTGTCCTAAATACTTTCCACTCTTCAGACTTATAGCTTTGCACTACTCCCTATGATTAACACACACTGGGTAATTTTCCTTATGCAGAGCATTCAGTGATGTGGGTATCTAATTCATTTGGACTTCAAGGTTTTATATAGCCTTCCCATCTCCAGAAGCAATGCCCTCCATTTTCCCCTCCAGTTGAGTCGTTCTCTTGTTTGATTCAGCAATGAATGATCCAATCATGTTCTCCAAACAAGGCTTTCTTTCCATTGACTGAGATGCGGAAGCATAATTCGAAGAAAGATGCAAAACATTCATATTGTTAGCATACAAAAAAATCTCTTGATTCCTCAAACCTGGGTGCTAATGTATATATAGGGAGTTGTGCATATGGTTTCCACCCTAGTCGTACCCCTTGTTGTTGACATCATTTACTTCTTCCATGCTAGACTCTCCTCCATACTGTGGACGTTGAGCAGATGCTAAAGATGCAATCGAATGATTGTTGCCTAGACCCGACAATTGAGATAAAGTGTTAGTCAGAGAAGCCATCTGTGCTTTCAGAGCACTTACCTCATTGATTTTATAAATTCCAGCTACTGGCTCTGTAATTGAGCGCTCAGTGGGCCACTAATAGCTAGTGGCAGCCATCTCCTCAAGTATGTTCTTTGCCTCGATGATTGTTTTGGACAAAATTATTTCTCCAACTGTTGTATCCAAGATAGTCTTCACATTTTCGTTCAGCCCAATGTAGAACAACTGGATTTGGTGCCAGTGAGGATAACAATGTTGTGGGCATCGTCTCAGTAGCTCTTTATATCTCTACCAGGCCTCCAACATATGCTTGCTCTCAAACTGCTGGAATGTCCCAATTTCAGTTCTATGTCTGGCAGTCTTGGTTGGTGGGAAATATTTTGTGAGGAAGGCTTGGGCCAGCTCATCCAGGTGGTGATGCTCTGAGCCTCCAGACTTTGCAACCAATTTCGAGTTTTGTCCTGTAAGGTAAAGGGAAACAAACGTGAGCGAATAGAATCGTTAGACACACCATTAATCTTAATAGTACCACATAAAGCAAGAAAAATATTTCATATGTGAGTTTGGGTCCTCCATAGGGTGTCCTTGAAAAACGCTATACCTCGTCATTTGAATCATGTCAGTTTTCAACTCAAAATTATTTGCAGCCATGGGCCATGGACTATCTCTGAGCTCTTGACATGGAATACAAGCTTGAAATAATCACTGATGGCCTTTTGCTCCTCAACTTGCTCGTTTGCCATTTGTAAGCTTTGATTTTCTCTTAGAATCAGACAATTTCTTCTATAAGTACGTTTGATCTTAGGATCAAAAGGTTCTAACTTCTCCCTAGCTCTGGGCATACGCCAAGCGAGCCTGAACAAAAATAAAACAAAACAAAAGAAAAAAAATGATAAAGTCAAACTAAAAAATAATAATACAAATGTACGCTATATACACTCTAAATTAAAATTAAGCAATTTCACTACAATAACAATTAAACTAAAATACGCCAATCCCCAACAATGATGCCAATTTGATAAATCATACCTCTAAAATTTGTAGTAATAGTGGCCAAGTCGATCATACGGATTGTATTTTTCATATTAATTAAGTACCATAGTTACTCACACCCAATTTTATCTAGAGAACCTAACTCAGAGAGAAACAAAAGTAAACTAAACTATTATTAACAAGGTTGGAGGACATTTAGAGAGAAGATTGGAGAGAATTAATATGAAGCGCAACTTGAATTGATTAAGAAATTATATTAACAAGTAGCAAACATGAGCCAGGAATTACTAGATTATCTGTTTCACTCTCTCTAGCTCAAACAAACTCATGCATAGATATAAATCATCCTCTCGGTTTATTTCTTCAACTAAGTATCGCATTAGTGGTATTCTTTTAACGACTTCTAACAATAACCTATTCATTCTCATGCAATAGATTATTATTAGTCGTGCACCCAACTTCTAAAACTAAGTTTACTTTATCAAGCTAAACTCAATTTAACAAATATAATCCACGCTGATAGGACTAAAATAAATTTTAATTCCTTATTTTGTAGGTAAATTAGTATGATGAGCATTTTGGAGCATCTTGGATGTTTTTGGAGCTTTTTAGAGCTTTCGGGGTGAATTTGAAGTTAGCTGGAGGTCATCCGAGCCCTAATTGAAGAAAATGAGGTCAAATTACCATTTTGCCTTTGGAGGGAGCGTCTAAACGCCGTGATGACTTTCAAAAGACGATGAGGAAAAAATGCTGGAAAATAGCACAGTGTTGAGCGCTGACCAGAGCGTCTCGATGCCGCTATAGTGAGAGTCGTGTGATGCTACAGTGAGCCCCTGTGACCTGGTATAAATTGGGTGTAGCATCGAGACGCTGTACATAGCATCTCGATGTTACTTCGAGAATTATAAAAGGACTTTTTCTTTTAGGGCAACCCGTCTTCAACCTTTCCCAGCCGACTTGCAAACCTCCCTATTTTGTTTTATACCCATTTTTAGTCATTTACCATTTTTGGGTTAAATTTGTACTAATTAATGTTGTTGGGAGTGGATTTGGAGGCTACCAGCTAGTTTGTAACACCGTTGCGGGACGAATTTGGATTGAATTTGTACTTTGGGAGCTTTAATTTTTAATTTCTTGTTAATTTATGTGTTCAAGCATGTCTGGGACTCTGTTTTACTCTATTTAATGAGATTAGCATATTAGACTTGATGAATATTGTATGTTTGTTTTGTTCATTGCTATGCACGTGTTTGAAATTCATTGTTTCATGCATTTGCTTAATTAAGTAGCACCTACAATGGCTTGTGATTGCATAGAATAGGCTTAACCTCTTCGTGTAGTTTTCACAATAGGTTTTGGGGCCCGAGCAACTCCTTAATTGAATTAGACTTTCTAAATTAATTATCAAGGGTTAACCAACTCCTGAGTGTAATGCGATTGATTCTCTAGGCATGGAATGCAATCGTGCCTAGATTAGAACGTCAATTAGGGGTTATTAGATGCTAGGTCGACATAGTATAGCTTTTGGAGCTGCTAGCGGCCCATCCGGTTCACTGGATGGGCCGGTTAATTGCTTAATTCGAAATTTCGCATTAATCTCTCAAAACTCAATGATAAAGGTACAAATTTAGATATGATGAACCCCTGATTCGGTGTTTAGAAGGTAATTCTTATTTTTTATCTCTTAACTTTCATGTTTAATTTTCTTTAATTTTTCGGTTTTATCTTTATTCTAAAAAAAACAACCCCCACCAACTCGGTTTAGTTTGGTATAGTTCAAATTAAATTGAAAAACAATCAATTTGTCTCCCTGTGATTGACATGGCCTCATATACTATAGTATCTGTGGGTCTGGAGTTACAAATATTATTTGGCGAGACTTCAACAAGCTCTGTCAAACGGCCAAAAGCTTAAACAAAACCCACAATATGTGTAAATCCTCATTACGATATACTACAATTCAGAACAGAAAAACAAGACTAACAATATAAATCTCCAAGAGTCTAATTACTCATAATTACCTCAAATTTAATTAATAAAATCATAAAAACAACAAAAACAATGTAAGGAAAAAAAAAAAGAAAAAACTGGTAAACAAGTGCCAACACTCGTTCTAGTCGTGAGTCTCCTCCTTAGCTCTCCAAAGTGTCCTCTAGGCCTTAAGACAATGCTCCAATCGAAATTATGGTATTTCTCTCTAAAAAATGACTCCCTTTTTTCGTAGAAAATTTTAATCTTTATAGAATCGGGATAGCATTAGGATGCTAGGGGCAACGTCTCGACATTGTCCCTTTACCGCATGAATAACTAAGGAAAATTAAGTAGTGTTGAGACGCTAGGGGCAACGTCTCAATGGTACAGACGAAAATGTTCAAGGATGTTTTTGGTAGCGTCTCAATGCTCGCAAGTAGCGTTTTGATGCTACTGCGGCAGGTCCTCGTACTTGATGAGCTTCAAATGTAGCATCTCAACGCCTTGGGTGGTGTCTTGGTTTTTTTTCTTGTGCACTTCTTCCCCATGTATCATTTTGCTCCAAAGTGCATCTTTAGCTTCATTTATGCTCCAATAGCTCTAAATGCCTGGTTTAGCTCCAATTGCTCAAAATCTACAAAAGTGAAAGATCACTTATAAAAGCATGAACTTGCACTAATTCAACTTTGGAAATAGCACACTTTGGCATGCTATCAAGCCCTCAACAAGCTCTTTTAGTACTAAAGCTGTGATTATGCGTTATTGTACTGTTTTAGTGACAATTAGAGGCTAAACCCATTAGTTTAGAGGTTTGATGGAACTATTTGCACTTATGTGTTTGTTTAGTTGAATTTATGTTACATTGCCACTTTTATCAATTATTTTATGCAAGTTGTGTTTAGTGCTTCTAAGCTTTCAACCATAGTTTAGATGTTGTGTTTGCCTAATTGGACTTGAGAAATAAAGGTTAGGTCTATAATTTGTCGTGCACAGCGTTTAGTTTTCACCTAAGTGACATAGGACTAATGGAAATTAAGCGAGGCTAAGTATGAAACGGCTTAATAATCTAATTAAATTAATTGGCGCTAGGGACACCTAAGTTAATTAGATTAATTAGGGAGAATCATAGGAAATTGAAAGGAGAATTCATGATCTTAGAATCTCTAGGCCTTTGAAATGGAAAAGTAAGCAATTGGGTTGATTAATTAGACATTTATATGGTCCAAATTGTGAAATCAACCCTCTCAGCATTCCTTTCCTTGATTGTTCTCGCTTTATTTGCATGCTTTATAGTTTTAAGTCTTTTCAAAAGTGTCGTTTTAATTCCTTTATCTAAATAATTTCAAGCATGATTAATTTCAATACTTAATCTATCATAAGTACAACACCCTGTAGATTCGATACTCGGTACGAATACCATTTTATATTACTTGAACACATGCACTTGCTTGATGTGCATCATCAACCCATTTCTTCTCTGATGCAAAGTCAAGGCATATAGAATGAAGGAAAAATTCACAACCCTTTTATTCCTATGGATGGAGAATAAATCCTTAACATAACGATTCACCATTCTGGAGGCAATGATGAAATTACTTGGAAAATGACCAAACATAGAGTTTTTACTGTTAAAAACACTTATAATTTGTGTTTAATGTGTCAAAATGTGGATGAGGCTTCCTCTTCCGACGTTGTCTCCCAAAGCAAGAGCTAGAAAGTCTTTTAGGAAACGAATGTTCCTTCCAAGACTAGAATTTTTTGTTGGAAGATTTATAACGATATCTTACTTCACAAATTAAACATTCTAAATAAAGGAACACAGATTAATCCTTTGTGTGTGTTTTGTAGGGCCAGAAGAGGAGTCGTTGATAACACTCATTTACGAGTGTTATTTAGCTCGAAAAACTAGAAAGCAAGTGCTTATGGTTATATTTGATGCTAATTAGAGTGATTTTGAGTAAAAACAAGCTTTGCATGATTTGGAAGACATGGTTTGTGAAGTATAAAGAATTTGGTGTAAATAGAATAAATTTTGTTAAGAAAGTGTTAATTTTTGTTGTTTTTGTGCAAAGGCTGGAAATGGGCAAAATTGCACTAGGCTTGCGACCGCAATCTGAAAATAAGTGTAGAAATTTTGCTAACTGTTAAAGCAGCAAAATTGCTCCAGCCTTATGGGCGCAACTTGACCTAACTCGACAAAATCTCCCAAATTTGTTGGATTGTCAAGTTTTCAGAAGATCTTCAATCAAAACTCCTCAAATCAAGGAATCTTGTTGTTTAGGCCTTATCACACTGATCTTAACAGCAAACCCTAGACCTTGAGGTCTATAAAAGGCGACTGAAGCTTCATTTTCGAGAAAGCTCAGATTCCTACACTCCCAACATTTTGCAGCCTCTTTATATTATTTTACATCCGCCACTTTGAATTTCTCTTAGGTCTTGTTCATACTCCACTCGGACACTAACTTCGAAAGAAGGAGGTGTAATGTCTTGTTCTCCTTGAGAAAGTTTGAATAAGAGAGAAATGAGGAACAAGCCTAGGATTCTTTACCTTTCCATTTTTTTATTTTATGTTTCGTTGCATCTTTTAGTTGCTGGTTTTTATTTGTAATTCAAGTTCTAGTTTCTGTTTTAAGTCTTCGACTTCAAGGTTAAGTTGTAGTTTTTCTTCTGTTCTCCAATAAAGTTTTACGTTTCATTTACAAATATTAAGTTGTACTCCCATTCTTTAAATTTAATGAACTGTGGTCATTTGCTTTCAAGTTTCATTTCTTCTTTTCTACTTTTCTTTTCTCTATAACTACTAGCTAAACTCCTTGGAATGGATTCAATAATGTGGTGACCAATTCTTGTCAGATGCGCCAAAATAAATTTATAAACAAACCACTAATTTGTAGTAAAAAGTGGTCGGGTCGAACACAGGGAGGTAGAACTACGGTTATTTTTCTTTCTTTCTTTCATTTTGAGAACCGAGAAGGGGGAATTTCATGCAAGGAAAAATAAATGGCAAGAAAATTAAATAAAACAAGAGCAAAGATTAAACTTGTTATAATTACACATGCAATCGAAATTAGGGACAAAAGAAACTCACAAACTAAAGGGAAATGCTAGTTCAAGGTAAATTGGGATCCATTTTGCAACATTTAATCACATAGTTACTGAAATGTAAATTAATGCATTGTTTAAGATCGACCGCCTCCCCGAAGCATCGAAGGAGCTCCCCAAAGAACTGGGGTTCTAAGATACAGGAAAGGTCAGAATGCAGTAGGTTAACACCTTCGAATTAAACTACCACATGCTTACTAACTCTAAAACCTACCTCGTTCTCGCAATTAAGTAGTCCTACTTAACTTGACTGACGATAGCTACCGGCCCCTTTACTACTAAAATTAAGTTAGAAATCGAAGTTTCTTACAAAATACTAGCATAACAAAGCAAAACTCTAAATTAATACGAGTCGTCAATTCCATTATACCCAAGAGCTAATAAACTATAAGAGCCATGCATTAAAGTAAAAATAATTACAAGATCCTCATAAATGTTGCAAAATTTCTCCATAACTACTTCAAACTAGCCGATAACTCCTAGTCGAACATCGTCCAGGTCGATCTTGGAACAAAAATACAAGCCCGTAATGACATAACAAGCTAAGAAATGTCTAAAACATAGAAGATGAAGGAGAGAAATCAGAAAAAGAAGGTTGTAATCGGAAAAAAATAACCTCAATTGAAAATGACACTTTTGTAGAAATCGAAGCAACGTCGAGATGCTACCTTAAAATAGACCAGCGTTAAGGGGGGCTCGTCGTAGCGTCTTGGGATGCTTAATATTACATCTTCTCAACGAGATTTTTTTTCTTTTAAGCCTTTTTCTTTCTTTTCTCATCATTTTTTTACTAGGCAAATAAACACTTTTTTTTTCTTCCTAAGCAAAACATCACAAATTTTATTGCAAAAACAACCCTGAAGATAGCTTCGGCCTATCTAGATGACAACAAACATCTAACCCCTATAAAGCTATCCCAGGCCTTCGAAAAATCCTAGAAAGGCTAACTCGTGCTTTGAGAACTCAAAAATTGCAAGAAATTTTTTTAAGAAGCTCAAGTAAGGAAAAGAAGCTCGACTCCTTGAAACATGCAACTAGCAAGCAAAACAAGCACATCCTAAAACATCATGTTCAAGCATGAAGCTCCCACATCATCTAACACTGAAGCACATAATTTTTCCAAAAATTTAAAAAAATCAACAAGTTTTCAACAAATGCAAAAAATGACAAATCAACAAGGTAATGCTTAGCATAGTAAATCAAGAGTCCGAGCTCAGGTGCTCAAGGACAACACAATAATGCATAACCATCAACCCTAAACATAAGTCCGAGCTCAAATGCTCAAGGACTCACCCAACTATGCTAAACAATTCTTCATTCAAAGCTCAATCAACTAATCTCCACCCCCAAGCTAATTCGTCCATTGTCCCCAATGTATGAAAAATTGAAGAATGGAGACAATTAAGGGAAAAAATGTACTCCCCTGACATTCCAAGCACGTAGGTGGGGCGGTGGTACGCTGCTCCTCCTCTCGAGAAAAATCCTTTCCACATTTTTAGGGTCCAGGCATCCTCATCTACAAAATTCAGCCAACAAGTAAGAAAAGCAAGAAACGAAGCAATAAGCAAACAAACTAATGAAAACACAAGAAAGCAAGCAAAAAAATTCTAATGCCTGACTGCCTCCAAGAAGAGCACATTTTTAATGTCGATTTCTCTACACGCCTTGCGGCTCTCCTCTCAACAAGAATCCTCCAGACGCAATCTTGCACCATCCTCTATTCCAGTCCTTGCAGGCTGCTCTTTCTGCACTTTATCACTTTCATAGAAGAATCAAAAGAATCAAAACATTACACCAGATTTTCAACTTTAAATTCAATCACCTTCTCACTAAACTCGATAGACATAGACCCATTATCAACATCAATGTTAATTTTTGTTGTTTTAATGAAAGGCCTAACTAATAAGATGGAAGCTGATGCATGTTTAGGCATATTGCCTATGTCTATGACATAAAAATCATCAGGAAATAGCAAATCATTAACCTTAAAAAGTAAATTCTCGACTATGCCTAGAAGTTGAACAGTAGAACGATCGGCTACTTGAATCATAATGCTTGAGTCATGCAAACCATTCAATCCCAATTCATGATATACAAACAATGGCGTAACATTAATAGATGCACCTAAGTCTAACATGGCATGCTTAATCTCTTTTCCTCTGATCATGCATGGTAATGTAAACATGCCAAGGTCGGGACACTTTTCAGGCATTAATTCTAAATCTATAACTGAAATGTTTTTACTAACCTCTTTCTTCTTACCTCCCCGAGTCTTCTTGGTCGTACACCATTTCTTCAGGAACTTTGCAAAAGTTGGAATCTCCTTCACCGCCTCTAGAAGTGGTATGTTGACCTCCACTTTGCTGAAAAGCTAGAGCACCTCATTTTCCTCCTCCTCTTCTCTTAAAGGAGCTAATATAGAAGGAAATGGTGCACGTGGTGAGTCGATAAGCAAATCAACAGGGGTGTAAAAGAAATTATCTTTTGATGTTTCAGGGGTGGTTTCCTCAATCTTCTTCTCAACATTCTTCCTAATCTCGAGGTCAGGTGGTCCAACAACCAACTTGCCATTACGCAGCGTAATAGCACTCATGTTCTCTTTCCTCTAAACTCCTGGTTGTGCAGGAAATTTACTAGAGCTCTAGCTCACCTCTAGTCTACTCACCGTTGTAGCTAACTGGGTGATCTGGTTGCCAAGGTTCGGGAATTGAGTTGTATCTTGTGAAATCTTATGCCTACTATCAGCTAAACTCTTGACTATGTCTTCAAGAGACATACCGAAGCTCGAAGCCTGGTTGAATTGGATTGTTGCGGGAGTCTCTGTAAATTCTGATTTTTGTTCTGGTTGTAGGAAAAGTTAGAATGATCTCGCCAACCTTGGTTGTAGGTGTTGCATATGGGTCACATCTGCGTTGAGGGTTGCTTGCGTGCCCTCCAATAGCATTCACCTTATGGGATCCTCCTTTCTAAAACATGGGACAAGTGTCTGTAGTATGGTCTATTGTAGAGCAGAGGCCACAAGCCTTCACTACCCCTCACTAACCTACAACAATCTCCTTAACTAGGTTAGTAAGATCAAACATTTGTGATTTGAGATCACTAACCTCTTTCATCTAGGCAAGTGATGTAGGTGCAGTGCCTCAAGTCCCAAATGTTGGCCATTCTCAACTATATTTGCTATCAATTGTTGGGCCTCCATGGGCGTCTTATTCACCAAAGCTCTGCCAGAAGCGACATCAATCATAGACCTATTTGTGGGAAGCAGACCTTCATAGAAATAGGTGATTAGAAATTGATTCAAAATTTGATGGTTAGGAAAACTAGAACATAACCTTTTAAACCATTCCCAGTACTCGTGCAGCGTCTCTCCGGTCATCTAAGTAACCCCATATATCACCTTCCTCAAGTGGGTGGCTCAGGATAATGGGAAGAACTTCTCCATAAAAAGTCTCTTCAACTCATTCCAAGTCATAATCGAGCCTGGATGGAGAAAAAGAACTAGTCTTTCACCTGGTCTTTCAGGGAGAAAGGGACTCTCTTAGATTTATCTGCTCATCATTGACTCCATGCAGCTTCATCCCTGAGCACACTATGTAGAGATCCTTAAGATATTTGTGCTGGTCCTCACCTGCACTACCACAAAAAGTAGAGAGTAAATGTATAAGACACGGTTTGTGCTCGAACCCACCTTGAGTCTGTGGATATGTGATACACAATGGTTGCTAGTCTAGGTTTGGGATAACTAACTTCTTAAGCGTTTGTTCCTCTATCCCTTCTTCTATAGACGATCATTCTAAATTTGAAAGCTCTGATAGATCAATGAAGAAATCGATGCCAACTTCTAGCTTCCTCTCTTTTGTTTCCCTTCTAATCAGCCGCTCTTCTAGCTCAATATCTGCAGAAAATTGAAACCCGACTTCCCGCAAAGAGTGAGTAAACATACACAACAAGAGAGGGATCAGTTAAACACACGAACCAAAGAAATAAGAGAAAAACAACCTCAAGTTGCCTCCCCGACAACGGCACCAATTTTGGCCGGTACTTGTCAGACACGTCAAAATAAATTTATAAACCAACCACTAATTTGTAGTAAAAAGTGGTCAGGTCAACACATGGAGGAAGAACTGTGGTTATATTTTCTTTCTTTCTTTGATTTTTAGAACCGATAGAGGGCAAATTTCGTGCAAGGAAAAATAAATGGCGAGGAAATTAAATAAAACAAGAGCAAAGATTAAACTGTTTAAAACTAAACATGCAATCGAAATTAGGGACAAAAGAAACTCACAAATTAAAGGGAAATGCTAGTTCAAGGTAAATTGGGATCTGTTTTGCAACATTTAATCACGGGGTTCCTCAAATGTAAATTAATGTAGGGTTTTAAGATTGATCAGCTCTCCGAAGCCTCGAAGGAGCTCCCCAAAGAACTGGGGTTTTAAGATACAAGGAAGGTCAGAATGTAGTAGGTTAACACAACGGGCCCTTCGAATTAAACTACCACATGCATACTAACTCTAGAGCCTGCCTAGTTCTCGAAATTAAGAAGTTCTACTTAACTCGATTGACGACAACTACTGACCCCTTTACTACTAAAACTAAGTTAGAAATTGAAGTTTCTCATAAAGTACTAGCATAGCAAAGCAAAGCTCTAAATTAATACGAGTCATCAATTCCATTAATAAAGAGCATGCTAAGACTTATACCCAAGAGCTAATAAACCATAAAACTCATGCATTATAACTAAAAATTATTACAAAATCCTCATAAATGTTGCAAAATTTCTTCTTAATTACCTCCAACATGCCGAGAACTCCAAGCCGAACATCATCCATGTCGATCTTGGGGCCAAAATACAAACCCAATATGAAATAAAAACCTAAGAAATATCTACAATAGAGAAGAGGGATGAGAGAAATTTAAAAAAAAAAAAAGGCTAGAATCGGAAAAAATTAACCCTAAATAAACAATGGCACTTTTATAGAAATCAAAGTAGCGTTGAGACACTACTCTAAATTAGACCAGCGTTGAGGAGGGCTCGCCGCAGCATCTTGGGATGCTTACTATTACAACGTCTCGACATTGTCCTGCATTTGCATGCACTGGACTTGCGATGGCGCCTCGACGTTGCTGGACTGTGTCTAAACGCTATCCTACATCCGAGGCTATTGCCTTGCTGCATTGAGCGAGGTCTCCGTCTGGTGTTTCGACGCTCCTCAAGGGTATAATCGTCAATCTTTCATATATTTTCACTCGAGTGTCCTATTGACCTCTAGTTTGGCTCATTTTTTCCTTGATTCCACGTACTTTTAAAAAATAATTATGCTCCCAAATTCCTACAAAATATTCAATTAATTTCATGAAAAGGAGAGGAAAAAACATAATTTAGGCATGAAGGGGCATGTACAATTTAGGTCTCACCATGTGGATACCCTAAAAGGGTGAAATCCCCACCATAAGCTTAAGTAGCTTTGCTCAACATTTACCATAGTTTACTTTTATTGAAGTTTATGTTTCATTGTTAGCTTAAACCGGTCATTTGAGTTAGCATAGGTTGTGTGAGGTTCAAAACTTAAAAGTTTGGATTGAACACGTGTTTTCATAAAAGTAATCAAGGAAAAGGGTCTAGAAATAGAACTTTGCTTTTTGTAGTTAGACATATGGCAAAAACCTTTAGAGTCTTAAAGTTGTGTTCATGATTCACCTAAGTCAATTTAGCTATAGAGTATGTGTTTGAGTTACTTAGTCTCTTAAAGGCTCTTGGAAAAGGGGCCGAATAGGTGTTGAACTCGATTCACTATGCTAAGTGTTAATTAGGGTAGGTTCCAGGCACAATTAAGTAGCATTTTGTTTGAACCATACCAAGCTCGAAATAGACTGATGCTAGTGAATATAGGAAGCAATCTCTAGACAAGCCGAAGCCTAATTGGGCAAGTTGCGGGAGTATGGTGGGCACATATTCCTTGGGGTTGAACAATAATTGAATTGTCCATTTCTCATCAGTGTTTTCATTATCTTTTTATCAATTCAATGTCTTTTACTTTTTCACTCACCTCATAAAATTATCATTGTTTGTTACTTTCGGTTGCAAGTTTTGAGGAGGTCTTTATTGATTTAAGTGGAAAAAGTTTGTTAACTGTTCCCTTGGGTTCGATACTTAGAATACTCCATATATTACTTGTTTGACAGCGTGCACTTGCACTTTTGTATAGCCACAACATCACGTTTTTGGTGCTATTGGTGGGGAATGGCTTGTTAACAAAACTTTTTCAGTGAAGATTGTGATCGTCTTGCGCCTGCAATTCACTACGTCCTAGGAATCCCACCATTACTTACAAGTTTTTGCAAGTTAGGTTTCATGCAGCGCAAAAGGCCTTGCCTGTGTGATTTTGACTCGAGATAGAAAAGACTTTCCACTAGTGTCGTAAGGTGTAGAGGAGGAAAATAAGAGAACAACAAAAGTTGAGTGCATAGGAGAATCCAGAAGAATTTGTTTTGCAGGAATTTGTTTTGCAGAAACTTTCAATGGATCCACCTGGAGTTGATCCTCTTGGAGAGTGATAGCATGCAATTATGCTATCTTATTTCTTGTTATTTATTCTAGTTTTGTTATGATTTTGTGAGCTTTTACGCCTATTTCTCTTGATTTTATAGAAACCTAGCTAAAGGAGCACAATCAAGTGTTTGAGAGCATTTTGGTTGATTATGGAGTTATTTTGGGCCATTTTGTAGAGCCAAGAAGAGAAGAGATGATGCACTAACAATTAGGGTTGAGAGGACGGCGTTGCGACGCTTGAGAGGGTGTTGCAACTCCCAACTATATGGTGCAAACCCAAGAGCTAGTGTTGCAACGCTGCCCTATGGCGTTACACCGCTAGGAACGCGCAAATAATTTTTATTTCGTTCGTAGCATTGCAAAGCTACTTATAGCGTTGCCATGCTACCTCTGTGCACACAAGAAACCAATGGCGTTTTGGGACAGCTTTGCAATGTTGCCCCTAGCATTGCAACGTTATCTCAATAGACAGTATTTATTCATCCTTTTCTCTTCGTCCAAAGGGGAGGCCATTTTGAGGGTTGAAGCCTTAATCTTGATGTCAGTTCATATTTGAGGGTATTTGGGAGGATATGTGAGCATTTTGGAGCAGAATTGAAGACCTTGGAGCTCGAGTTCGAGATTGATCACCTTGGGAATGCGGGATCGTCCTTCGTTTGCACTTTCTTTCGCTTTTCCTTTCATTTATAGTTATTTTAGTGGCTATAATTAGGGGTCTTCTGCTCTGTTATTGTTGAACATGTTTAATTAAATCCCTAAATTCTATGGGTTATTGTAATTGTTAGACCATTGCACTTAATTTGCTTTATTAATTAGTAATTGTCGCTTGATTAAGTGTTTTTGTTCATTCATGCATTTTAGGCTTCCTTAGGTTGTGTTCGTTAATCAATTGAGGTAGGACTAGAAGGAGATCGACAGGGGATTCCTAGTTAGCTTAATGCACATTTAGTTGATTACTCGAGTGACAGTGAGATAAATGGTTAGTTAATTGTAGTTAGTGCTGAAGATTAATTAATTGGGCATCGTCTAATCGATTAGTTACTAAGTGGAGGCTCGACCGAGATAAACATAGACTAGAATTGGTTACATTACTGTAGATTAATTGCCTGAGTGACAACAAGAGTAATAATTAATCTATAGAGCTCAGTGATGAAGGGTCGTAATGATGGGTGAGAATTAATTAATGAGACGGACACGAGATTTAATTAATTACACTCGAGGTTTGGAGGAGACCGATAGGAGAGTCCATAATTACAGGCTTCTAGATTTATGAATCGAATACTTGGTTATGTCTAATTGCTAACTTTATTAAGTAAATTAAGGTCCAAGAATGCAATCAATACCCATAGAATTACCTTTCGATTTGTGTCTCCCATTTATTTTGCTTTATAGGTTTTGTTGTTTATTTTTCCTTTCTACTATTGTGTTCTATTCTATAAATAAAGTAAAGTAAGATTATTCACGATACTTAATTGAATTAAAAATCAATACCGGTGGATACGATACTCGGTAGGAATACCATTTTATTATTATTTTGATCATGTGTGCTTGCGTGTACACCGATCAGAGAGCAATAAGGAAGAGCACAAGCTAACAATGTGCAACAACAACAACAGCAAACAGTGCAACAAAATTCTATTTTTATTGTAGATGAAAGAGATAGAGCCATAAGGGATTATGCAGCCGCAACTTTTCAAAATCTTAATGCAGGAATCTTATAAGCTAACATTAAGTGTACTCATTTTGAGTTAAAGCTAATAATGTTTTAGATGCTCCAAACTATATGACAATTTGCAGGGCTACCTAATGAAAATCCTCACAAGCACATGAAGCTTTTCTTGAGGATATGCAACTCATTCAAGATTAATGGAGTGTCAAACTAGACATTTGGTGAAACAACCACTTGTATAACAATGATGGTGAAGTTTCTAATAGCAAACTACAAGTCCATCTACAATGCAATCCTGGGAAGACCAACCCTTCATAACTTGAAGGCCATACCATCCACATATCACCAAATGATGAAATTTTTGACTACTAGTGGAACTGGCACGGTGCGAGGTGAGCAACGGACCGGTCAAATTGGTTATGATGGGAGAAAAGACAAAGATGACCTGCTAACTTTGGCACCCCCAAGATCCTCCGAGCAAGTATCTGCAACTTAATTGACTAGAGTTAAAAAATGATGCCTTGCCCTTGAAGTACTGAGCACTTGAAGATTTATTTTCAGTAGACTATCTTTTAGCATTGTAATCTTAAGAGTTAAGTGTTGACTATTTGCATCCAATTTTCAATTAATAAGAACGTCTTTTGTTCTATACTACTAAAGCAGTTAGCTTCCAACAAACCAATTAACATGAGTCGCGAGTTGATACGAGCCACGTGAAAGACAACTGATGGGGTGGCTGTTATACTCTAAAGCAAAGCGCAACTGCCCGCTGTCCAAATAAGTAATATATGGAAGTATTCCAAGTATCGAACCCAAGGGAACGATTAACAAAAAGCTTTCAAGTTAACAACACAAGTACTTTCAAGTTTCAACCGAAGGTAACCAAATAAATAAGATTTTTTGGGGTTTTGTGTAATAAAAATAAAGGAAACTAAAGGAGAAGAAAAGAAAACGGTTGCAACGACCCTATAGGCTCAACACGCTACCTAAGAGTCATTACTAAGTCACGTCGCTATATTACCAATAATTTCGGCAGCATAACGACGTAACTACGCGAAAACCAAAAATTTGACCCTTACCTGATAAGACATAGAAAAACGCACTTCTAAGATTTTCAAACAACCTCCTAGCATCCAACAAACTTCTCAATATGATGCTAGGGTTCAAACAGCAGAAAACCAAATACACGTGCACGATTTACAAAGAAAGGTTAAAAGACTTTAAAACATCCTCCTAAGCATTTAAAAACTCGACATGAGTTCTATGTACATCTAGAAACATAAAAGAAGCGGAATAGCGATCGGTCGGCTCCCATGATTCGAGTAGCTGATCTCCGGTCACGCGCTAGGGCCGATCTTAGCCTTACCTGAAAACATTTTAAAAAAGAAAAGGGTGAGTATTAACGAATAATACTCAGTAAGTCAATCATAGTTTCAAAATAAGAGTTTCAATCGCATGCAACATGTCATTTTAAATCATAAAACCATCGTAAACCATCGCTTTAGTAGGGGACCTAAAATTCATTTTATAAACCATGTACTTTTCCTCGCGGCTCTCGTGAACGATTAAATTCTCCCGAGGGCCTCGTGAACAGTCCGAAGACAGTTTTTCCATCGAATAGAGTCCTCCCTAACTCTGAGAGTTAAGCTCGAAAGCTAACATACATCGTGGAGTCCGAAGACTCAGCCCGAAGGCTACCATCGTGGAGTCCGAAGACTCAAGCCCGAAGGCTACCATCGTGGAGTCCGAAGACTCAAGCCCGTCGGCTACCATCGTGGGGGCACTCTTGAACCCCGGGAGCATAGAGAGTCCAAAGACTCGGGTTCCCTCAAAACCCACATAAAACTTTTGGGAGAATTATCGTCACGGCCTACATAAATCTTTTCATGAGCACACAACACATGCATGAGGTCCCATTCGTTTTAGAACATAGTTATGAATGCATAAATCAAGACAATCGCATTTCAAAGACATACATATCATTTCCATTCTTTTTAACATGAAAACTCAAATAGAACTCATGGAAATAGCGTATAAAGGAATATACATATAAAACACTTTCTTTCTTAAATACTTACACGAAAAACATAAACTTTCAAAGTAAACATAGAGCTAGCTCAAGGTTTTGAAAACTTCTTTCGTTGTGAGATCCCTTACCTTAAGTCTTTACTTACTAAAATACCCTTTCTTCACTAGTAATGAGCTTCTTGAGTTCCCACTCCAAGTACGAACCAAGGTCCTCGACAATTCACCTAAAAAGTGTTCTAAACGTGTCTTAAACCATCCGAATTACGCTAAAACACATTCTAACATTAATAACTCGACGAAACGGACCAATTGGCAATATTTACCCAACTCCGGCGAGCGGCGGCGCGTGACCGGAGCACGGCGGCGCATGCAGCGGCGGACGGCGGCGCCTGGCCGGAGCGTGGGGCTTCCAAACGGCGCGTGGACTTCAAATTTAGACAGATCCAGCCCCTTTCCGGTCAGATTCGTGCTTAAACCAGCGACTTGCTGCGAGAATGAACTCCGGCGAGGCTTGCGGCGATCGGTGCTGCTCGGTACTGAACGGATCCGGCGACTACAATCTTAATCCGACCGACGAGCTGTTGTAGGAGCTTCGTCTGAGATGGGATCGAGGGACTGGCCGGCGGTGCTGACGGAGAAGAAGAAAAGAAATCGCGAGCTGGGGTTGGTCGGAGTGCAGCTTGCGAGGAAGAAGACCGGCAGACGGCGAGTCTTCAACCCAGCGTGCGGCGGCGACAACCCAAGGAAGAAGAAGAAGCGGTGGGGCGGGAGAGGGAGAGAGAGAAAGAGCTGCGAGAGAGAGAGAGAGAGAGAGAGAGAGAGAGAGAGAGATTTCGGGAGGGAGGGGATTTTCGGGAAGAAGAAGGAAAAAGAAAAAAAAGAAAAAGAAAAAGAAAATATAAATAATAATAAATAATAAAAATAATAATAAAATAATATTAGAAAATCAAAAATATCTTCTTCTCTATAAATGACCATAATACCCCTTTTTTTTTTTTTTTTTTTTTTTCCAAATTTCAATTTAACCTTCAAATTTAAATTACCCAATGCAAATCATTCCAATTTAATTCCTATAATTTGTAATTAATGCCTGTAATTAAGCCGGGCGTTACAACGGTAATGAGAAACAAGGGATTCAAAAATGTTTCAACCCTGAGAAAATGCACCCACCATGCGCCTGCAAACTTGCTTAACTAGGTTCGACTATTTCAGAGATCCTACCTCTTACGCTCGCATACTGACTGTTTCGAGTTCTGTGCAATTCAGAGAAAATGCTACTGAAATGCAGCCACAACCTACCCTAATTGACACTTAACACCATGAATCAAGTTCAACACCTATTCAGCCCTTTTGTAAGTGATTTTAGGTGTCTAAGAAATTAAACACATATGTCTATGGCTAATTTTAACTTAGATAAATAGGGAACACAACTCAATGATTTTAAAACTTTTTGACCTATGTCTAGGTACAAAAAGCGAAGTTCTATGTCTAGACTCTTCTTGTAAGCCCTAAATTTTATTTTGATCTTATTGCACTTATACATGAAGTTTGATACACGTAAATTGGTATAGGTTGCATTGAAGGATGCCGTGGTTGAATTTGGGAATTTCCTAAGTTGTGGACTATAACGTGCACAAAGCTTCATAAGGAGACAGGTTAGGCATTGAGATAAGCATATTAAGAGTTGAGCTGAAGTAAGTTAAGGTCATGAGCAAGTTGGGTATACATTAGGTGTATTATGTGTTGAATGCAAAAGCTTTAATTTCTAATTAAATTAGTTAAAGTTTGTTTTATGGATTAGGTGGACTTAAAAAGACTTAAGGTCTAAAGGAAGAAGTAGGAGTTGGCCAATGTATATGAATTCACGGATTAGTGTTAGTGATGAAGTAGGAGCTGTCCATTTCTTGTGAATCCAATAGCCAGCTGGAAGCTCTAGGAAATGGGTCAAGTTCAAATGGTCATGTCTCTTAATCCACTTGAGAAAATTCGATGATTCTTGAGCCAAAATCTCATAAATTGAATGAAGAATAGTTCTAGAAAAGGTTGTAAGAAAATACGAAGAGGAAGGTCGTGAAAACTTAAGAAAACCGAGAGGTGTTCCAGTTTCTCAGCCAGCAGAAGAAGGTGAAGAAATCTGAAGATTTCGAGCTCATGAGGACCAATTAGAAGCTCACATTTCGAGGTAAGTAAGTTTAGACATTGTATTGGAGGTTTATCAAATAAAATGTGGTGGTTGTTTTGCTAAATGTTGAGAAACCCATGCTGGAAGTTGAATCTGTAATTGCTGGTTCAAAAGAGAAATGGCTAGAGAGAAAGTAAGGAAGATGTGCTTCCAATTTGTTATACCTTACAGCCAAGTGTGTTCAGTTATTATGCTATAAGTTATGTGACTGATTTAGATCTAATTTTGGGCCAAGTAGAAAAAGGGATTAATGTTATGGAATTCATTTTCAGGGCAAACAAAGATAGGCGAAGCTTATAAGCCTTGGGAGTCTTCCGGTGATTGTGAGGGACTTTGTTTGAAAACCTATGCTTTGATCTTTATTCGAAAGCTTACTAGTGATGGATATTGAAGCATGCTTAAACTAATTTATATTCATGTTTCATTGAACTCCTATTAATAAATAGCGGTGTTGAAAGTTAAGCATAATTGTAAATAGTTGTTACTTCGCGTTCAAGCATGAAACCTAAGTTTAGAAGTAGGTTTTCTTGGAAGTACCTTGCATTAATCCATTCTAAAACATGGTTGAATTGCCCAAACCTTAAAATATGATTGGTTGGCTATGGTAAAGAATTTATGCTTTCAGAACATGAAAAATGAGTTTGGTCTGTGAGTTCTCCTTTAACCGTACGATGAACTTAACTATTGGCATGACAGTCGATGTTTGGAAGCTTGTTTAAAATGAAAGTTTGTGTTTATGTTGAAAACTTGCTGAATGAGATTCCAAACTATGTTTCTAACTATTTAAAGCATGCCTTGTATATTATTAACCCCCGATACCGAAGGACACGAAGAAGGTACCTGGGGGAGAGAGAAAACCTCCGATACTGAAGGATAGTGAGAAGGTATTTGGGTGGTAGTTGGTCTGGCCCCAATACTGAAGGACATGGAGAAGGTATTAGGGGAGGCCAGTGAGCTTAAATGGCATTCCACGTGCACGTGAGAGAGGTATTGAAGCTGTTGGTTTAGAGAGGACTCTGCCACAGCTAGGGTTTGGAAGGGTACCATGCTACAAATTTTCTTTATTATGAGTTACTACGATTTGAAATACCTATTTTTGATTTTGATGCTACCTTATGAGTTCTTATGCATTGCTTTTCGGTGCTTAAATCCTGTAAATTGGTGGCCTTGTTGAAATACTTTTGATGCTTTATCTTTCAACACATAATCTATTAAAGTAGTCACTCACTGGGCTTCTCAGCTCACGTTTTCAACATGTTTTCTCTTCTCAGGTAGCAAACGAGTTCCCGGTGCTTAGCCTCATCAAGACCTGTTTGCCACCACGCCTCTTTAGCTCCTTGTATATACTTCTACATGTATATAGTTTTGAAATTAAAGCATTCTAGCTGGGTTGTAATAGACTTAAGTATGTTATGACTTAGTATGCAAACCTAGTATGAGCGACTGAATGTATCTTGCTCAGGTGTGCAACTGTGTGCTCAATTTTACTTGTTCATACATATTGCGTTGTGTACAGTTTTAGGTGGATGTTAGGCTGGGCTGGGAATGCTAGTAAGAGGGCTGGTATTCTCTGTCTTCACATTCCTTCCTAGGTTAGGCAAGTGAGCTGGGAGGGGGTGTGACACTTCTCCTAGATTGCTTTTATGAAAATACGTGCTCGACCAACCCTTTCAGTATTGAATCTCACACAAACTATGCTAACTCAAGTATATTAGTTTAAGCTAACAATGAAAGTTAAACTCAATAAAAGGAAACGATGCTAAATGTTAAGCAAAGTTGCTAGAATCACATGGTGGTGCTTATCTCCTTTTTCGGGTATTCACTTCATTGAATTCCCTCCAAGGAGTTTAGCTACTCATTGAAAAGAAAACTAAAGTGCAGAAAATAAAAAATAAAAAAATTTAATTGAGAAAAGATGGACTTCATTGAAATAAAGGAATAGAATTATACTGAAAGTTTGGAATTGAAACAATAACAACTTGAAATATAACTTAAAATATAACTTAAAGGAATGGAATTTAATAAATTAAACAGAAACATACAACTTAATGAAAGAATAAAATAGCAAATAAACTTAAAAAAAAAATAGAACGTATAAAACTTGAATAAAAGCGATAAAGAACCTGAAGTTTGTTCCTTCTTTCTGACTTTGTTCAACCTCTTTCGAGGAGAACAAGTGCTTACACTCCCTTCTTTCGAAGTTCGTATCCGAATGAAGTATGAATAGAACTTGGGGGATACTCGATATGGCGGCTGAAAAGAAAAGAAAAATGCAGAATTTGGTGAATAAAGTAGAAATCTGAGCTCCCCTTGCAACTGAAGCTTGGGCGGCCTTTTATAAACCTCAAGGCCTAGGGTTTGCTGCCGAGATCAGTGTGGAGAGGCTTGGCCGATCATATCCCTTGATCCTCCAAGATTCGATGGAGAATAATTAATTTTATCTGATTTTATCTATAAATCTCGTGAATCTGGGAGCATCTGCTGAAAAGGTCCAGATGTTGCCGCATCATGAGCGCAATTGTGCTGTTGTCGAAATGGCCTAAATGCAGCTGCATAGTTGGGTGCATTTCGAGTTCTTTTTGCAATAATTGGAATTTGGCTTATGCTCTCAATTGTTGGCACATCCTGGTCGCATCTCTTGGATCATCCTTCACTTGCCTCAGTCACAACCAGAATGTTGGCGCATTTGGATCCCTTTTTAGCTTTTACACAAAATCAACAAAAATTAACATCTTCTTAACAAAAATGACTCTAAATACACCTAAAAACTTATTTTTACAAAATCAAGACTTCAAACACATGCAAAACTTGTTTTATTTAAATTTCCCCTAAATGACATGAAATATAACTTTAAACACTCACTTTCTAAGAAAATAGCTTAGTTTTTAGAGCCAAATAACACTCATAAATGAGCGTTATCAACGACCCTTTGATTCCAAGCAGGAAGCCAAAAAAAAAAAAAAGACTCAACCCCTTTGGGAGGAGTCTAATAGATTAATTCCATTGGGAGGAAGCCAAAAGGGGCTGACCCCCTTGGGAGGAGTCTAAGAAATTAACCCCCTCTGCATACTAATAGGATCAAAATAGTCATATATTCTTGTGTCTAATTCGTATTAGTTCAATAGTTTTTATGTGTATATTTGATCATCTTGTAGGTAATCAAGCAAGAGAAGTGTTTTGGAGCATTTGCATTCAATTGGAGATGATTCAAGTTAATTTGGAGGTCATTTGAGCAACCAAGCTAGAAGAACAAGTGAAATGATCATTATGACCCTATCGAGAGCGTCTTAACGCCATTTGGAGCGTCAAGACGCTAGAAGAAAGCAGAACGTTGAAGAACAAAACAATGTTTCAACATTGTTGCAAGTATTGCACATGGAGCATCGGGCGATGTTGTGACAATACCACCTTGCTGTTGGGTAGCAGCGTCTCGCTACCGCTATCTGTTTAAAACTAAATTTTTTAACCCTAAGACATTTGTTTGGTGATTTTTAGGTTCTTTCTCCCTGTTTTTTTCATAATTTTAGGCTTAGATTAGTGTTTTTTTATCAATCCTCAGTGTCGGACAACATTGATTCGATGTTTTGCTAGACTTTCGAGGCCGTTTGGGGTTGTAAATACGGTATTTATGCAATTAATTGTGAGATTTTGAGTATTACTTCTATTTTCACAATGTTTTATGGCTTTTAATTCTTTTTCTAATCGTAATTGTCTCTTTGTTGAATAATCTGAAAAATTAATTGATTTATAGGTTTCTTAGCTATGCTAGAATCACTGTTGGTGTCCTCAGTCTCCAACTTAATTTTAGTAGCAACTAACAGTAGCCACATCCGTGTTTAGGAGTACTTCACCTTACTCACTATTATATGTGGTAGGTTTTAGAGTTAATTAGCGCATAATAGTTTAATTCGAAGGGCCCATCGTGTTAGACCCTTGTGTTCTGACCTATCCCAAGCCTTTAATGCATCTAATCAATTAGTTTGGAAAGTTCATACCTAGCTAGGAGGTTAGATTAGGCCGATTTAGACGTTGAAATTTCAATTCTTTAGGGGAGGCTCCCATGGTGTTCCGAGGAGTCTGGTTAGTCTTAAAACACTTGATTTTTCCTGTTAGGTTAGTTTTCAATGATCAATTACTGCATAAGTACCTATTTATCTCGATTCAGTGCCCCAGGTGAGATTGTTATCTTTATTGCTTTCAATTTAGTCCTTCTATCTTTTTATACTTTATCTCAAATCCCCTCCGAGTCCTTATCGATAAGAATTCCAATTAAATATAAATCAATTTATTCGGTTATCTATGTTCTACCTAGTCTACTATCAAGTACTACAAATATTTAATTTTAGGTCGATATTATAAATGTATTTGATTGAGCCCTTGAAAAGCTCAGCATCAGATACTGAAACGAGCGTAAGAAAATATTTTAGAAGTGTTTTCAGCCCGAGTGCAAATATTAACTATCCACAAGTAGTATCAAACGGAAATATTCCAAGTATTGTTTCCACAGAGATTGTTAAAGGAATTTATAGTTATAAAAAAGTGCTCACTAATGCAACCAAAGATAACCAATAAAGTAAGCAAAAATGTCAATGGTAATGTGATAAAGAAGCAAAAATGAAAACATGAGAATTCAATTAAGTTTCAACCCAAAGAAACTTTGCTAAAACATCGTGACCGCATCATCACCTTGTGTACCTTGAGCTATGAATCAGATTCAACTCTTATTCAACCTTGATTTCATGCACCCTTAGGTGATGAAGCAATTGTTCCTATACATCTATTGGAAATTTATCTTAGCCAATTAAGCATACAATCTCCTTGATCCTATAAGCGTGACTTATGTCTAAGATCAACATCAAAGTCTTATGTCTAGGCTCTTCTCTTATATCCCTTTTACGAAAACAGTTTATTGCCCAACCCGTTCAGTATCGAACTCAACGTTGCATGCTAATGTAAGCGGCCAAGTTAAACTAACCTTTAGAATATAAATTCAGTAAACGAAGAATAAACACAAGGAAATTTGGTGAAAAGAGAAAACAATATGTTAGGTTAGTTCATTCATTGAGAGTATCAGCTAAACCAAATCCTAAAGCAAATTTAGCTCATTATGGAATGGATAAAAACAAAACACTTTACGAAATAAGAATTCATAATTACAAAGATGAGAAGAATTAACAAATAAATGTAAAAAGAAACAATGGAAGACAAGCTCCTTAAGTCGAAACTAAGGTACACCAAAGAGGAGATTACTCTAAGATTCGGTTCAATCCTCTATCAAGGTGAACTTAATCTGCACAAGTTAACTCTCACTAAAGCTAGGGGTTCTAGAGTGTGAAATTTGAGTTTATCCTGAAGGAGTTCTCTTCAACACTACTCCGTTCCCCATTTAGGTCTCAATCTCAAGTTCTTGTGTAACAATGTGTTCGTTCCCTCAATCCACACAAATCGTGCCTTTTATAGACCTTAGGGAGGTGTAAAGTTGCCAAAATCCTTATTTCATATATTGACTTTGAACCTTTGGAGTCAAAGTAGGGCAGAGGTGGAAGAAACGGTTCAAACAAACTTGACTACAAATTCCTCGTTTGACTAGGTCTAGGGCAAAATGTGGTTGCAATTTTTTTTGCCTTATAAATTATGCTATCGCAAACTCTTGTTTTTGGCAGACTCCTACAAAAAGTAAATAATGGCTAAATTCGACCAAAAATGACTTTTATACCCCTAAACTTACTAAATTATTACCAAATGACTATTTCCATGTGTCGTACTCAATTATACAAGCATATGACAACAAAATAACATAAATAAGTGCATTTAAACATATTTTTCCAAGAAATAAACTAACTTTAGAGGCCAAATAACCGTGATAAATACAGTTCATCAACCCCCTTGGGAGGAGTCTAAGAAATTAATCGTCTCAGGAGGAGGCCAAAAAGAGTCGACCTCCTGGGCAGGAGTCTAAGAAAGGAGGAGTCTAAGAAATTAACCCCTTCAGGAGGAGAACAAAAAGGGTAGACCCCCCTTGGGAGGAGTCTAAGAGATTAAATCCATCGGGAGGAGGTCAAAAAGAGTTGACCCCCTTGAAAATAGTTTAAGAGATTAATCCCCTCAGGAGAAAACTAAAGAGGGTCTACCTCATTAGGATGAGTTTAAGAGTTAAACCCCCGGGGGAGAGGCCGAAGAGGTTGACCCCTTAGGGAGAAAGACCTTAAGGAAGAAACCAAATGGCCGACCCCCAAAAGAGGAACCCAAAGGGTCAACTCCTTAGTCAATATAAGTTGACAAAATTTAAAACAAAAACAAAGACCACAAGTTCTCTCTTGGTTAAGGGTATTGAACCTTAACCGTCCAAGCTAATTGGTCAAGCCCCATAACCCAACAAGCTACCTAAATTTTCACAAAAAAATGAACTCTCGACCCAGGATCGAGCAGGTGATTAGACGAAGAATATGCCACCAGATCGACAAGGGGTAATGGGTAAAAATTAACCATAGAATTGAGTCGAGGATCTCATAACTCACATAATCCCAAAGAAATAGATTAAAAGCGACGCTCGAGACATAGCCCAAATCGAGAGAGGACGACTCTTCAAGGGGGTTAGCTAAATGCCACACTAACCGACCCCTTGAGGGGTCGACCAAAGGCCATATTGGCCGACCCATCAAGGGGTCAGCTAGAATCAGATTGGCCTACCCCTGAGGCCAAATTGGCAGACCCCTAAAGGAGTCAACACAAACTAACTTGGTAAACCTCATTGGCCGAACCCTTAACCTTAATTGGTTGTGTCTTGAAAGGTAGGCCAAGGAGCTAATCAATCCCTCAAGAATTGACTAAGAGACCTATGACGAGCCTCAATGGACCGTAAAGGGGAATGGAAAAGCCAATTCACGGGCACTCGACGGGACTCGTTGAACTTGTATATCAAAAATTGAGTAGTTGTTTCGTAATTATGATGACCCGACAGCCCGACGAGATTCTCGGAGTGTGTCAAAATGCTCAAGCATATATTACAGATAAACTATTATAAAATATGGTGAGAACGACATTCCAAGGTACGCAAATAACTATCATGCTTTCTACTGTCTAAGTCTCCTTGCAAACTCGTTTAATAACTTAAGCATCAGAGTATAAGTGGCTTAGCACCATACCCGTGTCCTTTCCTTTCATTTTTCATGCACATTATGGTTCCCGATGATACAAATTCATGGTTAATCCTGTCACACCCCCTCCCGAAACACCTGTTATCTTAGCCCGGAGGAAGGCGTGAAGCCAACAGACATCGTTTCCTCCCTAACGATACCTGTGACCCTGTTGTACCTGATAAACATACTATACTTGAAGTATAAGTTACTCAAACACAACACAGCGGAATCTTGGTAAACGTTACCAAGTATACATATAGGGCGGTTCTGGTAAAGACCCCTGTGGAACAACCAACACGGCTAGGGGTACTACAACTCAATATATCACGAACCAAGATTTACATAACCAAGACCCCTAGCTTCGTTCACGCACCTAATTACACATCCCTACAAAGTTATGTACATTACGAGCAGACTTGCTATACTACACCATCCACATACAAAATATCAGACTCGTAGAGCTTCTAGCAGGCTGTGGCAGGATCTCAGGCACCGGGAGCTCGATCTCTACCTGAAAGGTTGGAAAACATTGAAAGAATGAGCTGGGAAGCTCAGTGAGTGATTGAGTTCAAAACTATTAACTCGTAAATCATAACATATAACATCAATAGCTTTTACAGAAGTCCAGCAAGTGTGTCAAAAATATTAATCATTTTAAACATATGACAACTAGTTGTGTAAGCCTTGCCCAGTGCAATCAACGCTCATTCTACGATGTAGTGGGGCCCGCCCAGCACTCCCATCGTCTTTGTCGTAGTGGGGCTCGCCCAGCACTCACGACAGCATTGTTGTCACGGAGTACACTCAACGTCGACAACAGAAAATGACCTGTGTGCACACGGTACTATACAACCTCGGGCTCAGTATCTCAACCATTAACTCATTCAGGTCTCAGAGAAACACATGAAAACCTTTAACAGTTCTTGCTAACACAGGTAGACTTAGAATTAAGGTATTTCCTCTAGTTTCAGAAAAACCAGTAAACATATGCTCAAAATGAACAATTAAATCATTTTTAGGAAACCATACATGCTTATGAATACGTGCTCAAGAGACCATAAATCTTTAAGCTACATCATGCTTAGGAAGTCTTTTCTTTTTATGAACACAAGTTCAAGCATAGAATTTATTTTCAGAATTCATTTTGTCACTCACAGTGTTAAAGTTAGATTCCTGGTCCGTAAACTTGTCCTATTTCTTCTTGGCCTGCCAAACAACACAAAACCAAGCATTAGAATCTCGGCCTCATGAATTTAAGGTTTAGGATTGCAAAAACCCTCCCATCTATTTCCTGCTCTTTACAGATTTTATACCCTAAACTCACACACCTATAACTTTTCCATTACTTGCTCAAAATTGATGTTCTTTATACCAAACTCTTCCTTTTTGAACCCTCTAAAACTTATCTGAAGGAGTGAAATCGAAATTCTTAAAGGATGTGTCTATAACTACCTTGAAAGTCATTTTCCCCCAAACACGTTTCTGCTAAACCAGAACTGTTTTTCTGCTGCAACCCGAAACTAACCTAGAATTTAAAGTAACTTCCAATCAATTTCTAACCACGACTTCTTCTTAAAAGTTATAGGAAATTAAATCAGCTTTCCATCCATACCTAATAAAGCTTCTAATTCGAAGTCTACAGATCAGAATATCCCAAAAACTAGAGGTTCCCCGGATTTGACAGTAAAAACTCTCCTCTGACTTCCCCTTCAAAAACCCATAACATAAATTCATATTGTGCTCGAGCTTCCTTCACGAAAATTGTTCTAAAATGAGTTAACTTTCAAAAGAATCAAACCTTACCTCTTAATTCTTCTTGTGGAGCTCGGTATGATCAAAGAACCAGACGTTGGCAGAATTGAACACCAGAATTTACCATGCAATTGGACTGTGTTTCCTCCTTTTCTTCTTCACTTCCACCTTCAAAATCACCTTTCTTCTTTCTCCTCTTCTCTCCCACGAAGAACCATGTTTTATTTCACCAAATGGGTAGCCAAATGGAGGGACACAATTTAAGGAGAAGGAGTTGACGGTGGTGGACAGCCCACTTACTTTTCTTTTCTCTTTTTTTTTTTTTTTTTTTTAAAACAACACATATAGTCTTCCATTCTTGTTTTTCTTTTTTTTTTCTTCCCAAAACAATATACCAACCTACTTCCCTTCTTTCCCTTTTTAATTTTTAAGAAGTTTCAAGGAGGAACTCCGGGTTTACAAATCCAATGATCCATATTTCGGTATCAACAATTATAATACATACTTTTTAGTTTTTAAAGATCTATTGATCTTAATCTGTTCATGTAGCTTAACTATTACGATAATATATCCTCGACCAAAAAGTTAGAGGTTTGAACCCTCCCACACACCCCACATCTCACATGTTCTTTATCTCAAATTAATGATCTATCAGTTTTTTTTTTCATGTTTTTAATGTTTTTTTATAAAAAAAATAAAAAATTGGGAGCCAATGGTTTTATTTTCTAAAATATTTGTATATATATATATATATATATATATATATAATTAAAAGATTACAATTCTAAAATTTTCTAAAGCTCATAATATAAATGTTACAAAAATGCCATTTTGTCCTGTGTCATAGACTTCCTTGGAAAACCCAACATCGTTCTGTAACAAAAGTCTACCACTTACTTTAGGAATTTTTTTTTTTTTTTTGTAAAAATAGAGGCCTTTTAGAAACTTATTCCAAAAAACGAGTAGTCTCAAAAAATATTTACAAAAAATGGGTGGATTTTTTTGGCTTACTAATGAATTTGTCTTTGAAGGATGCATTCTGAGTGAAATGCATATCTCAAAGAGATGCACTGCATTTGGTAAATTCAAAATTGAGAAGGGAAATGAACGGCAGAAGAATGGAGAAAATAGCGTTGCAATGTGTCTCTTTAAGAGATGCATTGCCCTCGAAAAGTCCCGCCGATAGAGATTCTCGATGCACTGGCACATCAGCAGTCAGCGTATCGTGATCGTCAGTCACGCTTTTTTTAATTTTTTTATTTTAACGTTGCAACCGACTCTTAAAGGCGGCTTAAATAGGGTAGGTGGGAATGAGTTTTTAAACGCATTCCCTCCTACAAAGACCTTGCCATATCCTCTCCTTCTCCCAAATGCATTTCTCTTCCTTTCCCTCTCTGTTTTTTTTTTTTTTTTTTTTTTTTTGTTTCTTCTCCTTCCAAACACTTCAACTTCATTTCCCTTGCCTTCCTCCTATTTTTTTTCAATCCAACTCTAAAAAAAGTTTTAAAAAATAAAATAAAAAATAAAAAGAACTCCCAACATTTTTTGCCCCTCTAGTCAAGGTCATTTTGTATTTTAAAGAAAATTACAAACTCTTGGTTATTCCACTTCTTCAAGAGGTTTTGTTTGTTTTTTTATGCTTATTTTATGCTAGATTAGCTTTTATCTTTTTGATAACATGCAATTATGCTATTTTAGGTCCTATTATTTATGCTAGTTTTATTATGAATTTGTGAGTTTTTATGCCTATTTCGGTTGATTTTGTAGAAACAGAGCTAAATGAGCAAAATCAGAGTGTTTGAGGGTTATATGGTGATTTTAGGCCTCATTTGAGCCATATTGAAGATCCATAAAGAGAATAAGTGAAGTTTTGGCAAATAAACCCGAGATGAGAACGTCAAGACCCTAAAACTGAAGTTAGGATGCCACATTTAGAGTGTCAAAGTCGAGAGCAAGCGTCGAGACTCTGTCTTGAGACCCTAACCATCAAGGGGTTGGCCCGAATCAACTTGGTTGACCCCTAGGCCACATTGGCAGACCCCTCAAAGAGTTGGCCCAAACTAGCTGGGCAAGCTTTGTTGGCCGACCCCTGGACCTTACTTGGTCAAGTCTCGAGGTGGCCAAGGAGCTAACTGATCCCTTGAGAATCGACCAAGAGACCTATGATGAGCATCGATGGACCTTAGAGGGGAAAGGAAAAGCCAATTTGTGGGCACTCAAAGGGAGTCGTTGAACTTGTACAGAAGAAATTTAGTAACTATTTCATAATTATGACGACCCGACAACCCGACTAGATTCCCGAAGGGTGTGGAATACTCAAGTATACATTACATATATACGATTATAAAATATGATGAGAATGACATTCCAAGGTATGCAAAAAAATTATCATACTTTCGACTGTTTAAGTCTCCTTGCAAACCTAATTAATAACTTAAGCATCAGAGTGTAAGTGGCTTAGCACCATACCGATGTTCTTTCTTTTCATTTTGTAGGCACATTATGGTTCTCGATAATACAAATTCACCATTAATCCAACGATCAAAATTTTGGTATCAACAATTATAATACATACTTTCTAGTTTTTAAAGATCTATAGATCTTAATCTATGCATATATCTCAACTGTTAAGATAATATATCCTCAGGAAAAAAGTTAGAGGTTTGAGCCCTCCCACACACCCCATAACTCACATGTTGTTGAAATCAAATTAAAGATCTATCAATATGTTTTTCCATTTTTTAATGTTTTCGTATTAAAAAAATGGGAGACAACGGTTTTATTTTCTAAAATATTTGTACATACATTTTTTTAAAAGATTACATTTCTAAAATTTTCTAAAGCTCATAATATAAATGTTAAAAAATTGTTGCATTGACTTCCTTGGAAAATCCAATATCTTTCTCTAACATAAATCTACCACTTTAGGAGTTTTTCGAAAAATAAAGGCCTTTTACAAACTTATTCCAAAAAACGAGTGATCCCAACAAATATTTATAAAAAACGAGTGGAGTTTTTGAGCTTATTGAAGGGTCTCTTTGAAGGACGCATTCCGAGTGAAATGCATCTCTCAATGAGATGCATTGCGTTTGGTAAATTCAAAATTGAATGGAGAAATTTATAGCACTATTATTTAGCTATATTTATGCCTATTATTTAGCTAGTTTTGGTATGAATGGGTCATCTTTGATGCGTATTTCTCTTGTATTTTAGAAAATCTAGAAATTAGAGGAAAATGGTGAATTTTGAGTAAATATGATTGATCTGGAGCTTAAATGGATGTACAATTGAGGCCAAGGATGTGAAGACAAACTTCCAAAGGTGTTCGACAGGATGGCATCAAGACAACAAAATTGGCGTCAAGATGCAATTATTTGAGTTGCAAAATCGAAGGGCCGGTGTTGAAACGCTGCCCTGCAGCATCACAACACCAGAAAGATGTGAGGAAGCCTTCGTCCGTCTGAAGCGTCTCGACGCTCCTCGATGTCTCGGCGTTGTCAGGACAACTGTTATATGTTCATTGCTTCGAGACTGACTTTGGGGGACCAAACTTTGGGTTTTTAGCTCTTTATCAATTTCATTCCTCTTCAAGACCTGTGGGGCACTAATTGGAGTATTCCAGAGTGATTTTTGCAACTCGGGATCGCAAAATTGAAGATGAGAGTCAAGGTTTTGGTGCCAACGGTTTTTTTATTGCTTTCTTTTCTCTTTTTAATGTTCTCTACGACTATAATTAAGTGCTCAAGCTACTAATATTTGAAGGTGTTGGGCTGAAATTATTGGTTTAGGGGTGTATAACACTTTTAGAAGTGGGATTATGTGTTAATTTATATTATTTCTTTTTAATTACTCTTAATGAATTCATTTAGATGAATTATACTTAATGCTTCTAGTTAATTGGCCATTAATTAGTTGACGTTGTTCCTAAATTGAGCTTGAAAGAGAGAATTTAGGATAGAATTAATTCATTCAATACCTATAATTTGCCTAAGCGACATATGATTAACAAAGAATAGGTGAGGCTAATGATAAGTGAGCTTAGTTTAAATAATTGGCTAATTAACACAAAGGACACTTAGGTTAATGGTTAATTATGAGTGTATGAATGAGACATATTGGAGATTTCAACCGTTTTAACTCTAAGCCTATGGATAAATGAGAGTTAATTAATTGGCATAGTCAATTTAGCATAATTATAGTCTAAAGTGTGCTCGATCCCCCTAAACATCCCTAATCATGTTGTCTCCAACGCTTAATTTTGTATGCTTTTTAGTTTAATTAGCCTAATTCCTTTTTGCAGCATCTTTGACTAATGTTTCCCTAAATAATTCAACTCACCGGTGATTCTAATAATTATTAAATTCAAAAGAAATTTCTACGCTCCTTGTAGATTCGATAATCAGTACTCAAATACTATTTTATATTACTTGATCACGTGTGCTTGCATGATGTCAAACAAAAATCGACAGCAGGAGAATGGAGAAAATGGCATTGCAATGCATCTCTTCAAGAGACACATTGTCCTCGAAAACACGTGCTACTAGAGATTCCTAAAGCGCGGCGCGTCAATGGTCAGCACAACGTAACCATCAATCAAGCTTTTTTTTATTTTTTATTTTAACATTACAACCAACTCTTAAAGGGACTTAAATAGGGTGGGTAAGAATGCGTTTTTAAACGCATTCTCTTCTAGAAAAACCTTCCCATATGCACTTCTTATTCCAAATGCATTTCCCTTCCTTTTCCTCTCTATTTTTTCGTTTCCTCTTCTTCTAAACGCTTCAACTTCATATCCCTTCCCTTCTAATCCAACCATTATACAAATAAAAATAAAAAAAAACCTCCCAGTATTTTTGTTTTGTCCTCTATTCAAGGTCATTTTGTATTTTAAAGCAAATTCCAAACTCTTGATTATTTATTTATAGCACTTTATTTATACAATCTTTTTCTAAATATCAAATTTAATTACATAACTACAATGGAAGTTCTTGTGTTTATGTGTTATATAAGTAGAAACATTATTCATGGGCCAAAAGGTATATAATATGATGTGAGACCATGTATTCAAATGAGTGTTGGTCGTGAGATTGAATTCGACGCATTTATAGACGAGCTGTGTAATGGTTTATTGATAGTCGGATATGAAGGGGTAGAGGCTATTTCTGGATACGAGAGTACTGGGATAGAAGTATCATTGTCAAGACTGAACCGTCTTTAACTGTACGCACACTACAGGAAATGATATTGAAAAAATATGGATATGATGTTAATTATTCCTAAGTATGGGATGGAAAAAGAAAACTCATTGTTAATTTCTTCGAAGATTGGTTGGAGTCATATTAGTTGCTACCTTATTGGACCAACATACTAGAAATGACTAACCCTAGTTCAAAAATTTTGTGGAGGCTGCAGGAGCTGGATGAGACCAACCAAAAAGTCATATTCCATAGTGTTTTTTGGCAATTTAGACCTGTTATTGATGGATTCAAACATTGCAGACCTCTTTTTCAAATACATGGTACCCACTTATATGAAAAGTATAAGGGGAAACTATTGATAGCTACCTTCGTGGACGCGAATGGTCGCATATACCCTGTTGCTTATGTGATTGTACTAGAGGAAAGCGATAATACATGGGGTTGGTTTTTATGAAACCTATGGACTATGGTCGTGGATGAAAGGGAAAGGATGTGTCTAATTTCAGATAGGCACAAGGGCATTATATCTGCAATTCAAGACCCAGATAACGGTTGGGCATGAGCATCACTTATTTTGTTTACAACATATCACAAGTAATTTTAAAGAAAAGTACAAGGATAAATTCTTGAAGAATTTGGTATATCGTATAGGCTCGAAGTTTCGAGTTCGAAAGTATCAACTATGCATGCTTTAGCTCGAGGTAACCAACAAAGAGTGCATGAGATTCTTTAATTCCTTGGATCTTATGTTATGGACACAAACACATGATAGTGGTCAATGTTATGGGTGGATAACCACGAACGTGGCTAAATACATTAAGAATGTATTGACAGAAGCTACTTGAATTGGTTCAATACACATTCTATCGAACTGTATCCTATTTCGCCAAGAGGCGACTTCAAGCAGAAGCTGCCATTGACAAAGAGGGACGCTTCACAAGTTAATTTCTTCAATTTTAAGCTGGTATGGATTTTGGAATGATCTAATAACAATTCAACTACCATTTGTAGGCATGTAGTTGAGAAAATAATCCCTTGGGAAGCACATGCCAATAAACACAAAGTCAAGATCTACAATCATAGGTTGGGACAATGTGATGTCACTAGTGCGATTGATCCAATAACGTTGAAGGGTGGAACAACACACCGGTTGATTTTAAGTGAGCGAACTTATGCATGAAATAAGTGGCGGGCTTATGGGGTTCCATGCTCTCACGCCATTGTCACTTGTAAGATGCTCGGCGTAGATTACTTGAAACTCTTAAAAGATTATTACAAGCTGCCAACTTACTTGAAGTGTTATTCACCAAAATTTAAATCCATCCCTAATAAAAGTTGCTGGCCAGACCCTAACTTTCCCACATTTTGTCAAGATGAGACATTAGTAAGGGCTAAAGGTCGTCCATTTCCGTCTCGCATATGTAACAAGATAGATTGTTGGGAGCCAGCAGTGAAATTATGATATGGCATTTAAAGACTGGAAGGACATAATCGACGGAAGTGTCCCAGACGAGCGCCTCAACGTTTTGATTAGATTTTAGATTTTGTGAACCTGGTGGTTCTGTAGTGTCAATTAGTAGTGTGTAATGATAAAGAGCTTGTCGAAGGCTCTATCAAATATATTTATACACCTAAACCTCGAAAATTTGCAATAATTGTGGCCAGGGTCGATCACAGTGATTGGATTTCTTAACTTAATTAAGTACTACAATTACCAATGCTCAATTTTATATAGAGAACCTCACTTTAGATTGGAACAAGATTAAACTAAATTAATTATTTACAAAGGTTGGAGACCATTTAGAGAGACTAGTGAAGATTGCATTACATGAAGTGCAACTATGAATTTGATTAAAGAATTGTAGAATATGCAACAACCTTAAGCCAAGAATTACTAGAATATGCAATTGACTCTCTCAAGCCCAATTGAACTCATGTAAAGTAGTAAATCATCCTCTCGGTCTATTTCTACACCTAAACATGGCATTATGAAATTCTTTTAATGGCTTCTAAGATTAACCTATTCATTCTCATGCAATAGATTAATTCTCGTCATGCATCCAAGTTCTTTAGTTAAATTTACTTTCTCAAGCTAAATTTAACCTAACATGCGAAGCTATGGCCAAAAGCTTAGAAAATTGATTAGAGATGCATAAAAGGCATTATGATATAATACAAAAAAAAAAAACACACAAAGTTTAAAAGTACAATCATCCAGGATTCTAAGATACTCAAAATTACATTCAATATTCAGTCCAATAAATCCTAAAGTTCAAGAAACAAAGTAAAGGGAAAAGAGAAAAAAACTGGACGTCGCGTGCCAACACTCGTTCCCGTCGTGATGTCCCGCGATCTCGAGCTTTGAGTCTCCTCCTTAGCTCTCCAAAGTGCTCTCTAACTCCCAAAACAGTGCTTCTTGTCGAAATTAGGGTTCTAGGCTCTCAAAAACGGCTCCCCAAAATCGAACCCAAAATGTTCTATTTATAATTCTCAGGGCAGCGTCGAGACGCTAGGGACAGCGTCTCGACGCTGTCCCCTAATTCGCATAAAAAACATGGAGAGTCGGGGTAGCGTTGAGACATTGTAGACCGCGTCTCGACGCTATGGACGAAAATTCTCTTACGGGCGCGTTTCTGGCGTCGAGACGCTATAAAGCAGCGTCTCGACGCTGCTTCTGCGGGAATTTGAGATTGGAAGGCTTCACTTATAGCGTTGAGACGATATGGACAGCGTCTCAACACTGTCCTTTCGGGCTTTCTCACTTGTAACATTTCTTCTACTTATCTTATTTGCTCCAAAGTGTGTCTTTGAGCTTTAATTATGCTCCAAAAAGCCCAGTTAGCTCCAATTGCTCAAAATCTACAAATCTAAGCCTAGAAATAGCACACTTTTGAGTGCTATCATGTAACACAATCATTTCATTGATCTTTTAACTCTTTGAATTATTAATGTAAATTAGAAAGTTCCCATATTTATTCACTACAGACTCATAATGATCTTTTAACTCTTTGAATTTTTAATATTTATTATTAATTTATTTAAATGTTACTAGATGGAAAACGACATTACTACAAGTCTGTATGACCTATCCACTCTACACCTTTAGGCAAGTCATCAGTCTTAATTAGCCTAGGAGGACATGTTTTATGGTGCGTTGCATTGTAAATTTCGAGAACCCATGTTTAGGAGGTGGACAACGCAACCAAACCCTCGAATTGAGCCACATTTACGAGCAGTTGGGTTCTATGATGTATTATATATCAAATTTATGCAATTAGATTAGCATCTAATGATTGCATTAGTGAAGCGTTCGCGACAGGAGACACACACATTTCACCTCCTTCATAGGGAGTGCACGGTTACACTACAGGATGTAGCGATTCAGTTTGAACTACCCGTTAAAGGGCAAGCATTGGTTGGGTCACTCGTCTATAACTTGTCTAATGTTGCCGTGACCTATTTTGAGTTACGACGAATGATGATGTATTGAAAGGAGGTCGCCTTAGCCTGTCCTGGTTGACTGCCAAATTTAATAATTTTGAGCATCTACCGGACACGTTGATGAAGAAGACCTCCAATGTTATGCTCGAGCATATATTTTGTCACTCATAAGAAGTATGATATTCCCAAATAAGTCTACCAGCCGAGTCCACCTAATGTATCTCCCCTATTAGGAGATTTTTAGGATGTGCGAATGTATAGCTAGGGAGCAGAATGTCTTGCATGGCTCTATAGACAGCTATACAAAGCTGCAGTAATTGATGCGAAGGATTTAAGCGGGTCTCTTATACTTGTAAATGGAATGTCAATTTCTCAATTACTAAATCACCTACCCATGTATTGGTCAAGTACAGATGAATGATGGATATTATTAGGCCATATCAGGTATCATTAAGTTCATTTATATATTATTTTTAATCAAATTGTTTTATTTTAGTTCATGTTCGTGAACTTGTGTTAAAAAAAATTATGCATGTTATTTGGGAGCCTTATAACTATCTGCTCCAAAAATTGCCAAAATATTGTCTTATTGGTAGTCGCGTATGGGTAGCTAGAGCTCTACTCATTTGTTTTTATGTAGTAGATTTGCAGTTCCCATAACGTGTGATGTGGCAATTCTGGTGAGTGCAAGATGTTCCTATACCTTGCAACACGGACATGAAATTGCATTCATACGACCTACGGGGCAGACAGGAACAAAATTGGGTATCTTATTTGGCTCATAATATAGAAATTTGGGAAGACAGATAAAATATTCTTATTCTCGAACGATTAATAAATGGAGAAGCAGAGCATCAAACCATTATTTTGTAAGAATTTTCACTACTACAAATTAGGGATATAATGACAGTCAACAAAAAAGTGCAGGTGGAAATGATGACGGACAAGAGAAAAACACAGAAAAAATTAAAATTAACCTACAATGTCGGTCAATGACAGACATCAAAGGCCCATTTTTTTACTTTACTTTTTAGCTCTTATCTCTTCGACACAAGGCCCACTTTTTACTTTACTCTGTAGCTCTTTATCTCCACAACACAATTCACTTTCTCTCTCCCCAAAACTTCCTCTAGGTCTCTCTCACTCTCACGGAAGATGCTCTTCCTCCCTCATCATAGCACAAACGTCGTTCTCCATGCGTTTTTTTGTCGCATGGGTTATTGTGGGTTAGTCGCCTTGTTCGCCATGGTTGTAGATCTAAGGCAGTGGAGGTTATAGCTGTTCATGGGTTGTAGATCTGAGGTCGGGTGTTCATAAGGTGGTAGATCTGACGTTGGGTGTTCGTGAGGTTGTAGATCTGAGGTCGTGTGTTTGTGAGGTGGTAGATCTGAGCTATTCTAATTGTATATTCCTCCATTTTCCTTTTCACAACTCCGTCAACCATCGCCTTACAACCAGCATTTTCCCCTTGAAAAATCCCTCATTTAATCCTTCTTCATCAAAAACTTTCCAAAATCTGTTGAATTTTCTTTATTCTTCGCCACGAATGAATCAATTCTTTTTTTATAAACCACATCGTTTCTCTGATCATTATAAAAACCCTCCGTTATTTCTCGATCCAAAACGAAAAACTACTCATCATCATCAAAAATCCACCATGGCCGGCACATCTGAAGATCCCAAACTCGCAGCTGTCGAATCTCTACCCTCCCTTGCTCCTCCAGCAGCTATACCCCTGCCGCAACGGAGGAGGAATCAAAGAAATGGGAGAATCACATCATGGGACTACCAGAGGCCTCGACCGAGCATCCAGATAACCAGAAGAACGCCGAAGCCCAATAACTGATCCACCACCACTCGTACGAGCAGTACTCGCCGATGGATCACTGGTCGATCACCAATCTGTTCGAGCCCGTCGTACAGGCCTTCAATTCGTGGAGCAACAAACCAAAGCTCGTCGTACAGGCCTTCAATTAGTCGACGACGGGCGGCGGTCTTTGATGGGAGGCTAATTGGCAATGGGCGGTAGTCTACAACGGGAAGCAGGTCAACAACGATCGATTGTATGGAACTTTTTGTTGATTATTTCATGTATTTAATGTTTTTTGTAGTTTCCTTGTTCGATCTGTTTCTCAAAATGTTTTAGCACACTGACATAATAATAAGTTCATGTGGAGCGCGTTATAGTATGGGTTTAGATATATATGGACTCGAGTTTTACAAGGTGAAATAAACCAGTTGCTCTAGTTGGATTGTGGTTGTGACGTATCCTGTTTCATTTATCTATTTGAATTTTATTTGAACGAATTTATCCGATCAAATGCACAAGTTGGCATACTGATTTGCTACTACTATAGTTCCCTCAAACAAGGTACCAAATGGCGGATGGTGAGTCTTTACATTTGTTTGTTTCATTATGGGATTGAAGAAGGTGAATGGTTTTGATTTTAATATCTGTTTAGAGCTCAAAATTGTTGTCATCTAAAGCTGATTGCTTAATTGAAAGATTGTGCAAGACATAAGGAAATACAAAGATTTTCTGGTGCTATTGGCAAACTTTTTCAACAATTGGTTTTTGGTCATTTATAATTTTGGAATATGGGCTCTTCTACGTCATTTTGAAACCCATCAAATATTCTTAATTCTAGTTGTGATCATTGTTCTTATTTTGTCATGATTTTCATTGAAGCGCACTTATGAGAAAGGAACAAATGAAGAAATTGAAGAGTTCATTTATCAGTAATTAGACGTGACACATGATGGTGGTGAAGGGAATAATCGAATTAAACCCACAGCGGAAGCATAGAAATCGTCTTTGATTTATTTAGAATTCAACTAAAATATTATGGTTAAGCAATAAATACCTTGAAAATAATATTATGGAGAATATTCTGGCGGATCTCTATCTCTTCCACAAAGTCTTCCTAGCTATGACTCGAACACATGATCAAGGCTTGTGGGAGCCTCTTGAAAGAAAATCCACAAGGGATTGGAGAGGAAAAGGTCTAGAGAGAATTCTCTAATTCTCTCTATTTGAGGAGATGCGTATTGTGTAGAATGCCCAATGGCTCACCCCTAATGTCCTATTTATAGTGGTCTAGGGAGGATAATTAAATAATATATTTTAATATCTAATATATTAAAATATATTTATCTAACCAATTTGAATCTTATTCAAACCTTTAAAATTCTCCTACGACATCTATTTCCTAATTTGAATCCAATTCAAATTTAATAAATATCTTTTCTTTAATGTATCTAATATACATTAATTATTTTAATATTTAATGTATCAAATACAATAAATATATTTTCCTCTTTTATATTTAATATATCTAATATATTAAATATTAACTTGAACACTTCAAATTAAATATTAATTTGAACATTTCAAATTTTTCTTTCAACTAAATTGATCTTTTAGTGTTACTATGAGCTAGCAAGGGGACCTTATGGACCTACAGATTATAAGCTCCAATGATACAAAATTAATTAATTAAACTCTTTAATTAATCAATTGTCATTCATTAACTCTAGAGTCACTCCATTATAGATCTAGAGTTGCACTCTTATGCACTGTAGGATAAGTTATGTCCATAGATATAATCATTACATGTAAGTCGATCCTTCACGAGTTGTTCGTAATTACAGCTTGGTCCAAAGTCCGTTTTACCCCTATAATTACATCTTGCACCTTAAGTACCACTGATCCTCTAATGAACAATATGTTTATAATCTAATTATAAACTAAGTCCCTCTCGGGCCAATGAGAGGGTGGGGCCTCATTATTCAAGTCTCGAAATCAGCATTTAAGGGAACTACTCATCTACTTACCCTATATGGGAAGGAGTGAATTCCATCTTGTGAGATTATGTTCCCAGCTCCCTTATGGTCAAGTCCCCAAAATGGTAGGCATATTGAATCGGCTACAAAAGCCACTCTCACCCATGCAAATCAAAGGACAGGCCCTCACAGGCAGGAGTTCATAACTCACTCAGGATTAAGATCGAGTCGCATATGATCATCCTGATGAAATATTAATCTTCTCAATTAACGGATTTATAAAGAGAGATTAAATATTCCGTGGTCCAGTCTTATACAAACTCATTGTATAAGATACCCTCACTCACATGTCTCCACATGAATGATTTGGATCAAATCATTTGTAACTATTACAAAGTGGGCCGTATCAATAGTGTTACCAAGATAAGGCACCCAACCTTATCCATATACTATGACCCTTTAGGTTATTTCTTGAACATGATCCTCTCGTATGTCAACCACATACTGTTTAAGATTACACTAATAACCTTATATTTTTCATATAATGGATAATATTATATTGCAAATAAAATAATAAAAATTATTAATTACGAGGCTTTAGGGCATAAATCCCAACAATCTCCCACTTGCACTAAAGCCGGCGAGACATGTATCATAGGGCATACTCTATACCCAACATGTTCTCCCACTTGCCCTAGCAAAGATGAGACATGTCTTGTAATCCTAGACATTCTAGGTGACCCTCAAACACTTTAGCCTGGAGAGTCTCTTTATATAGATCCAAAGAACTGTCGTTAAAAGCCATCTTGGTCACTGCCATGATGCTTTCTCTCTCTATATATGATTCCCTATACATTGGTGTTTTCTAATTTCCTTAATATTAGTCTTTGCACCAGTATTATCATAATAAAGAGGATAGACTAAATCATATCTGAAACACCTTTCAAATCTTTAAGGAACTATTTGAGTCATACAAGTCCTTTTCTTGCTTCACAAGCAAAATAATTTAACTTATATACCATACTCCACCACCTAGGGTAAGATTTATTTTTACATAGATTTCCTAAATCTTTGCAAGAACCAGTGTATCTTATAAAGATCAAATCTTTAACTCCATACACAAAAATTTCTCATCATCCATAGGTAATTTGAGAAAGTTTTTAATTTTCTACTCAAATGGTCATACCATTCGTTTAACTGATATATGCTAACCAATTGTATATTAAATGTTCAGTCTCATTTATGCATATCATATACTCTCAACATTTGAGGTGTCTTAAGATACACTTTCTTAGACATAAAAATCAAATATTTGACAACAATTTTGTCAATATAAGATGTTTGAGACAAAGTTAACATTTTGTCCTTAAAATCTTCATTTTGGACATTTAAAATATATTGAGCCATTCCAAATCACTTATTTGGAATTGGTTACTTAATCAACGTTTTATGTTAGACATCTTACATCATTCATAATGGGTAAAAATATCACCAACATAAAACATGAGAAAAATCCACTAAGCAATTAATGATTTTCTTATCTATACAAGCTTCATTAATATTTATCCAAAGTCATAGATTTTGATACTTTTATCAAACCTTATATAAATAGATCTAATGATAAAATTCATCTCATAAATGAACTTTTACTATTTCGCAAACTTTTTGCTTTTGATCTTTGAAAATAAACATATCTGATTGATTTGTTAGATGCATTATCTAAGATTTCTTTTCATAAAAGAATTCTAAATATTCATTTATTTTATATCACATATGCAACAATGAATTAAATATTGCTTACAGACTTCAGTATGGCAACAAGTGAGAAAATTTACTCGCAGTCTACTTTCTCCTATTAGGTTTAACCCTTTGCCATTAGTCTCACTTTGCAGGTAATAAGCCTTCAACTTTGTCATCTAACATGACAATTTGGGCTTCAATTGAAGACTACTGCTTCAAGTGACACATAGCAGGGCCAGTAACTCAAAGTCGTTCTAAAGGGGCTAAGATAAGTGAAGACTGAACCCTTGATACAGTTGCAAGCATAATCATAAAACTACTTGATGAATCTTCCAAACGCAATGTCGTCGTCAAAGACAACTCGTTGTTTGACTAGTCGACTCCCGCTTTAGATCAACTGAAGGAGACATTGAATCCTTATGTGATATCTGTTATGATGGATGATGTAAAGTTAGATGAGATCATGATGGCAGAGATGGAAAAAAAGATAAACCTCCTGATGAATGCAGTGGAAGAAAGAGATCATAAAATTGCCTACCTAAAAAATCAAATTCAAAATAAAGAAATGGTTAAGTAAAGTTAGACCCCTACTATACGAAAGAATGACAAGAGGAAAACTATCATCCAAGAATAGCAACCGCAACACCTAACTTTAGTCCCTTCCTTATTTGTCCAATGACTGCAGGACATGATCATGGACTTCATTAGGGCTCAATATAGCAGGCCCACTCAAAACCCTCTCATATACTCCAAACCGTACACCAAGAAGATCAACAACTTGAGGATGCCCACAGGATATCACCCTCCAAAGTTCCAACAGTTTGATGGGAAGAGCAACCCTAAGCAGCATATTGCCCATTTTGTTGAAACATGCAAGAATCTTGGGACGCGTAGTGACCTCCTGGTCAAGTAGTGTGTTCGTACCTTGAAAGGAAATGCCTTTGATTGGTACACCTACTTAGAGCTCAAGATGATTGACAGTTGGGAGCAGTTTGAGAGAGATTTCTTGAATCACTTCTACAGCACGAGGTGAACTGTCAGTATGATGGAACTCACAAACACAAAATAGTGCAAGGGCAAACCTGTCATCGACTATATTAATCGTTGGAAAGCCCTGACCCGCAACTGCAAAGACCCACTCATAGAGGTATCTGCCGTTGAAATGTGCATCCAAGGCATGCACTGGAACTACTTTATATCTTGTAGGAGATAAAATCTAGTTCCTTCAAAAAGCTAGTGACTCGCGCTATGACATGGAGCTAAGTATCGCTGCCAGATAGAATAAAGACCTCCTAGTCCCAAACGTGAAGAAGGAGAGAAAGGAGATTAAAGGCAAGGAGAAGGTTACAAAGAGCATCGCCAAGGAATGCTTGGTTGTTAACACGACCCTTCAAAGGTTTTCCTCAAAAGGAAAAGAAACCAAGCCAAAAAAGCGACAGGAAGCAAATGAGAGATGTTGCCTGACTTTAAAAGAGAGACAAGAAAAAGTGTACCCATTTCCAAACTCTAATTTTCCATAAACAAAAAGTAAAAGAGAAGGAATAAATTAGCAAACGATGATCGATCTAGTTTTCATTGCGATCTCCACGTCCCTCGAGCTCTGAATCTTGAAAAACATTCCACAAATGCTCTCAATTGCTCCCTAAACCCTCAATTTTAACTTGGAATCGAGATTAGGGCTAAAACCCTAAAATTGGCCTTCTCTTTCTCGAAGAAAAAATGATATTTTTATATTGTCTAACGATGCAACTTCGAGACGCTAGGGGCAGCATCTCGAATCGACGTTGTCCACAACGCCCTATTTCTTCCTACTCGCGAGCTTGCAACGTCGAGACACTGAAGGAAATATCGAGACACTCCTGACGGAACCCTACTAATGCGCGGGTTTTGAGCGTTTCTACATTACAAAACAGCATTGAGACTCTTGCTCTCGGATTTGGCACTTCAAATATAGCGTCTATACTCCATTTTAAGGGTCTAGATGCTCTCTCCTCGGGTTCTTTTGCCAAAATTCCCCTTTTTTTATTCTTTGATCTCCAAAATTGTTTAATTGAGGCCCAAAGTCATCAATTAACCCTCGAACACTCTGTTTTGCTCCTTTAGCTCGATTTCTGCAAAATTAAGAGAAATAGGCGTAAAGCTTACTAAATCATAATAAAACTAACATAAATAATAGGAAATAAGATAACATAATTACATGCTATTAGGTACATCAGAGAACAGAGGGTTGGTCGAATTCTCATCGATGACGAATCAGTCGTCAATATAATGCCTAAGTCAACTATGAAGTAACTAGGCATTTCGACGAAGAAGCTAATGAATAGCAAGTTGGTAATCCAAGGCTTCAACCAAGTAGGACAAGGAACGATTGGCATGGTGTGCTTAGAGCTCATCATCAGTGACCTAAAAGCCAAAACCTTGATTCATGTCATAAACTCTAAAACCTCCTACAAGTTGATACTAGGTCGCCCTTGGATTCATGAAAATGGGGTGATAACCTCCACATTGCATCAGTGCTTCAAGTTTTACCAAGCTGGCATCAAGAAAGTGGTGGTTGGCACAAATCCATTTTTAAAGGCTGAGCCCCATTTTGCTGATGCAAAATTTTACATTTAAGATGATAACATATGACAAACTGTACTAGCATAGGTCTCTTTGATCAAAGAGGGTGACAAACTCAAGTCAAAGACACAAGTTGAGGTGGAAAAGGGGACTTTTAAAGAAACGAAAGTATTTGGTCCTAAGAAAGGTGAAGCCTCAACTAGCCGTTGATAGGACCAAAATAGTCCCATATATTTTATGCCCGAATTAATTGATTGTTTTGTAGTTATTTGAGCATAAGGAACTTTTTGGGAGATTCTACGTTAAATTACGGTTCTAACGCATCAAACTAGAGGTCATTTGGACACCCAAGCAATGAGTTAGAGCAAAAATGGCCAGTGTTATCTGCTGAGTAGCATCCAGACACTGTCCAGAGCGTCTAAACGCTATTGGTAGTCCCTTGAAGCCTCTCTCGACACTGTGGCGAGCCCCTATGTTGTTGGGTAGTGTCTAGATGTTATCCATAGTGTCTAGATGCTCCGTCAATTTGTATAAATTGATTGTTTCATCCTCTAAGTCATTTGTCTCCAATTTTCAGCTGTCATGAGACCATTTTAAGATTCATCTTGTCTGTTTTTCAATAGTTTAGGATAGATTAGGAGTTTTCATCAAACTTTGGTGTCGGGCTACATTGCTTCAATGTTCAGCTAGGCTTTCGACGTCGATTCGGGTATTAAACAACGGTACATTATATTTTTTTTTAGATTTATGCTTAAATTCTTTATGGTTTACAATAGCTTGTTGTTCCTTTATCTTAGTTTAATAACTTGCATGCTCGTAGTTAGATTGACATTCTATACGCATCAAGTATGTGCTTTAAGCTGGTTTAAAGTGACGGGTAGTTCGAATATCGATTAGCATGTTTATTATCCCTTGATTCATGCTTTAACGATTAAGGTATGAGAATGTTCATAGATAGCTTGACAACTTATTCACATCGAATGTGCTTGTAATCGCTAGCTTAAGGTAGCAATAGAACTGGCTCGTGTTTGATAGTAGGGAATTTCTTCCCCGTGTAGTTTGCACGATATGACCTAAGAATCAAGAGAACAAATTAGTTAATTAGGAATGCATGCCTAGTTTAATTAGTTTGTCTTAATCAATCCATAGAACTTAAAGTGGCTAGCATTGTTAGTATGGAACACTATCATACCAAGCTAATTAGGGCTGGTTAGGTTTTTAACTCGATGCTAGGTTGGGTTAATTAAGATTAGGGGATCTAAACTTACTTATAGGCTTGTTCGGCTGTTCTGATAAGTCGATTAGGTGATGAACTGCTAATTAGATTTGGTGTTAGTTATCTGTGATAGAAAATTACATTGTTGCCTTGTTTTATCTCGAATTGGTGCATGAGGTGAGATCGTTGTCTTTACTTTATTGCTTTTAGTCCTTTTGTCTCTTTCATATTTAACTCCCCCTAGTCCATGTCACTAAGAAAACCATTTAATAGAAATTCGATTTATTCGATTCCCTGTGGTTCAACCTAGTCCACTATTAATTACTACAAGTAGTTAATTTTAGATAGGTAATTAAAAGTTGTATTTGATCGAGCCTTCGACAAGCTCCTTTAGCAATGCATGATACAAGGTTTTGAAAGATGAGAACCTCCCAAGTTCCCCTATCATGCGCTACTTCCCTCTATCTCAACACAAGAAGAGCGAATCACCTTTTGCAAAATGCTCAAGAAGTTTAAAGGTTGGTGATATCGAAGTCTTGAAAGAAAGCTTTGTCACCCCTCTCATAAAGATAACAAAACAAGGGGTCAAGAAGCCTAAGGATGATCAAGTGAAGGCAGTTTTGCCTGAGAGACGAACAAAGGACAAATTTGACCCTAAGGCATACAAGCTCCTAGCAAAGGTAGGTTATGACTTCTCAAAGCACACTGAGTTTGAAAGTTTATGGTCTTCAATGAGAGACTCGTGATGTCTTCAACGCAAAAGAAACTTTTAAAAGAGGGTTACACTTTATCGGTGTCAAGGAAAGGACTTGGATATAAGCTTCCTCAGTTGGTTTGCATATGTAGAAGAGGGACAAAAAGAATGGCTGATGTAAACCACATAATGGTGGATGACGTTGATGATAAAAAGGAAGAGAAAAAAGTAAACCAAAGAATTTTCGCTCTTAGACGCGTTGGGCTGCCAATTGCACGTGCTTTAGTCTTTCAGAGGTCATGTGAGGCCGCAACAGAAGAAGAGGAGTCACTCCTTAGTACTAGCCCCACTCAGCTATCGAATTTTCAAAGGTTAAGCAAGCCCAGTACGAGAGAAGGAACTACCTTGGCAGCTCAAGCTCTCGGTTCCACATGAACTTCAGCCTTTTGAAGATTGAGTAGGGCCACAGAGGAAGGGGTAAGGACTTCATCAATTTCAGCATCATTGCGACCATCAGTTTTTCAAAGATAGGGTGTAACCACAACAAGGAGTGAGGCACCTGCCACATCAGTCTTCGACCAGCTCCATCATGAAAACTCGACGGAAGCTCTAGAAGATAAGTCTGTTAGCATAGTGAAAAGTGACAGAGACATTCGTAGTGTTGTCCACTCTCGAATGAATTGAAAAACCTTTGTAACCGTCAACGCGGAAGGTTCATTAAGGGTAAAACAACGTGATCTAGTCATCACCAATCCCTCAGAGAAAGATTTAGAGCAAGATGGAGGTGAGGCATCTTGCCACCACATCACAATTGAAGAAGAGACAAAAGTTGAGATGTCTAAAGACGATGAGGCGCCACTTCCAATTGAGGATGGCAGTCGGTCAACAATGGATGAGCTTAAAGTGGTCAACCTCGGTACTGTGGAGGAACCACACCAAAGTTTTATGTGCATCACTCGAGAAGAAGATGGCGAATATATGAGCCTGCTCACCTCGTATAGAGACTTCTTCGCTTGGTCATATAAAGAGATGTCAGGACTTGACCCAAAAGTGGCTGTCTATTGCCTCCCATCAAATAGGGGTATCGACCAGTTAAGCAAGCCTAGTGATGTTTTCAACTAGAGCTTAGTCCTCAAATTAAGACAGGGGTCAATAAGTTGATTGCAGCTAGATTCATTTGTGAAGTAAAATACCCAACATGGATTGCCAACATTGTTCTTATTAGGAAAAAGAATGGGCAGCTCTGCGTTTGTGTTGACTTTCGCGACTTGAACAACGCATGCCCAAACGATGATTTTTCATTGCCCATCATTGAAATTATGGCCGATGCCACCACAAGATATCAGGATTTTTCTTTCATGGATAGATCACCGGGTTATAACCAAATTTGGATGGTTCTCAAAGATAAAGAAATGACGACTTTTCAAACTCCAAAAGGAATATAATGTTATAAGGTGATGCCCTTTGGATTGAAGAATGCTAGTGCCACTTATCAACATGCTAGTGCCACATTGATGACCTTATAGTCAAGTCTAGAAAGTGACAATATCACTTAGAAGATCTGAAGATCATATTTGATCGACTAAGGAAATATCAGCTAAGGGTGAATCCTCTCAAATGTGCATTTGGCATGACTTCTGGAAAATTCCTCCAGTTCGTTGTAAAAAATCGAAGAATCGAGATAAACCAGTCAAAGATCGATGCCATCCAAACGATGCTGAGACCGAAAAACTTAGAGCTGGGAGGTTTTCATGTACATTTGTTCTATATCAGGAGATTCATCTCCAACCTAGCCAGGCAATGTCAACCTTTTCAAAGGTTAATGAAGACAAGGGAATGCTTCAAGTGGGATGAAGCATGTCAGAACGCTTTTGAAAGCATCAAGAAGTACCTGCTCAATCTCCCTATGTTAAATGTCCCAGTAGCAGGGAAGCCACTGATATTATACATTGCCGCGCAGGAAAGATCGCTTGGAGCACTTTTAGAATAAGAAAGGGAAAAAGGAAAGGAGCGAGATCTTTATTATCTAAGTAGGCTTTGAATGGACTTGAAGTAAATTGTTCTCCAATTAAAAAAATGTGTCTTGCCATTTTCTTCACTATGGACAAACTAAGGCACTACATGCAAGCATTCACAGTGCACTTAGTAGCAAAAGCTGACCCGATCAAGTACGTCCTTTCGAGACCAATAATTTCTGGACGTTTGGCTAAATGGAAAATCTTTCTCCAACAATACAACATCATTTACGTGCCTTAGAAGGCAGTAAGGGGACAAGCGTTAGCTGATTTCTTGGCCAGTCACCCAATTCCATTAGACTGGAGGCTATGCAAAAACCTACCTAATGAGAAGGTATTCTATGATCAAATCATGGAGCCATGGACCATGTACTTCGATGGCGCAGCACAAAGAAATGGAGCAAGGCCAGGCAACGTCTTTATTTCACTTGAGAAGCATATGCATTCGTACAGCTTCACACTTAGTGAGTTATGCTCCAACAATGAGCTTAATATCAAGCACTAATAATCGGCTTTCAAATGGCCATGGAGATCGGCATAACATGTATGAAGTCTATGAAAATTCAAAATTAGTCATTAATCAACTCTTGCTCCAGTATGATGTAAAGTACAAGGACTTGAAGCCTTATTTTGACTACACAAGGCAACTGCTGGAAAAGTTTGACAACATAGTACTCGAACATATTCTAAGGGCAGAGAACAAGAAAGCGGACGCACTAGCAAACTTAGCCACTGCCCTGATGATCTTGAGGGATGCGACGGTAAACATCTTACTTTGCCAAAAATGGATCGTGTCGTCAATCGAAGATGAACATGAAGAAATAAACGTGATATCTGTCTACGCCATAAAGAGACCTTTTATTGTCACTCTTATGAAGGATTATTCCTTCGATGCCTATGAATGAATGAGTCAATCAAAGTACTAAAGGAGGCACATTCAGGCATCTGCGGGGCTTACAATCAGGTCCAAAACTGCATTTCCAATTGAAAAGAATGGGCTACTACTGGCCTACAATGGTTCGAGACTCAATGGAGTATGCAAACAAGTGCAAAGCTTGTCAGTTCTACACGAACTCCACTCATCAGCCGCTAGAGCCTTTACATTCAACTGTTGCTTCATGGCCTTTCGAAGCTTGGGGGCTTGACCTTGTTGGTCCAATAACACTTAAGCCATCAACATGACACTCCTATATCTTGCAGTGATGGATTACTTTTCAAGATGGGCTGAAGTAGTCGCACTAAGAGAAGCCAAGAAGAAAAATGTTGTGGACTTCGTACAACCAGTACAAATCGTCCATGTATAATGTTGCTGCAAAGGGGTTGGCAGATGCATTCAACAAGATGCTATGTAACTTCCTAAAAAAAGTGGTATTCAAGACAAAAAGAGACTGGAAAGAAAGGAATGGTGAAGCACTATGGGCTTATAGAACTATGCATTGCACTCCCACTGGGGTTACACACTATTCCCTCGTCTATGGGGTAGAGGTCGTGCTCCCTTTGGAGAGAGAAATTATGTCATTAAGGATGGCCACACATGAAGAATTGACAACATAAGACAATGCAAAGTTGCGCTTTCAAGAGTTAGAAGTACTCGATGAGAGAAGATTAGATGCTCAGCAAGCATTGGAGTGTTATCAAGCACGAATGACCAAAGCATTTGATAAAAATCGCAGACTGCGGCTATTTCAAGTTGGTGATCTTGTACTCTTCGTTTGAAGGCCTATCATCACTACACGACATACGAAAAACAAGTTTACACCCAAGTGGGATGGCCCCTACATCGTCAAAGAAGTCTACACAAACGTAGCATACAAGATCGTTGATAAAGACGGCTTGAGGGTCGACCCCATCAACGAAAAGTTTCTAAAAAAAAAATTCATAAAAAGTAAACACTCTTAATCATTAGAGTATAAACTACATGTTTCTCCTGGCCTGCGTGAGCTTAAAAGGTGAACGACCACAATTGAAGGAAAAATGTATATATGTGAACTATGTTATGACTTGATCCCTTCCATTAAAAGGGTACGTGGGAAGCTTAAAGAAACAGAAAAAAAAAAAACTTTAAGCTCAGTCAAAGCAATAAATAAAAAAATCCAAGCCATGAGTAGAATCCAAATATACTATTACATCTTGAACAAATGAGATGATTGCATAGTTCACATATATACATTTTTTAGAAACTTTTCGTTGATGGGGCCGACCCTCAAGCCGTCTTTATCAACGATGTTGTATGCTACGTTTGTGTAGACTTCTTTGACGATGTAGGGGCCATCCCACTGGGTGTAAACTTGTTTTTCGTATGTCGTGTAGTGATGATAGGCCTTCAAACGAAGAGTACAAGATCACCAACTTGAAATAGCCGCAGTCTGCGATTTTTATCAAATGCTTTGGTCATTCGTGCTTGATAACACTCCAATGCTTGCTGAGCATCTAATCTTCTCTCATCAAGTACTTCTAACTCTTGAAAGCGCAACTTTGCATTGTCTTATGTTGTCAATTCTTCATGTGTGGCCATCCTTAATGACATAATTTCTCTCTCCAAAGGGAGCACGACCTCTACCCCATAGACGAGGGAATAGTGTGTAACCCCAGTGGGAGTGCAATGCGTAGTTCTATAAGCCCATAGTGCTTCACCATTCCTTTCTTTCCAGTCTCTTTTTGTCTTGAATACCACTTTTTTCAGGAAGTTACATAGCATCTTGTTGAATGCATCTGCCAACCCATTTGCAGCAACATTATACATGGACGATTTGTACTGGTTGTACGAAGTCCACAACATTTTTCTTCTTGGCTTCTCTTAGTGCGACTACTTTAGCCCATCTTGAAAAGTAATCCATCACTGCAAGATATAGGAGTGTCATGCTGATGACTTAAGTGTTATTGGACCAACAAGAAGTGATTGCTCCAAAATCCAAATAAAAAAATGCACTCCACTGATATGAGCTCCAAAATTCTCTCGTGGTCAGCCTAACTTCTCTTCCACTAATATGAGCTCCAAAATTCTCTCATGGTCAACCTCTAGAGTTTTGAGATGGATTTTTAGTTTTTCAACCACAAGAAGTGATTGCTCAAACTGCTGCTGGAGCGCGTTTTTCTTTTTAAAGGAGAGGTTATCGCTCGATGAAATGCCATCCAGCTTGCTTCAAAGCTCTGCCAAGTTACTATCCTTTTGGGCCAAAGTCTGCTTCGAAGAATACGACAATTGCAGCTCATTGTACCTTCCCACATGGTGAAAATATTCACCTATGAACTGGTGAAGAGGTGGCAAGTTGGTCGCGTCAACGTTTGAGACGATCTAAAATATCTCGTGTATTTCTGGTTCAAGGGAGGGAACTCTCTCAAAGGGAGCACAAGTGAGTTTTTGTTGGGCAGCTTCACACATATTTTGGGTAGCCTGACGTTGTATGTCAGAAAAATACGAAATCATGTTGTTAGCATTGAAGATGGAAGCCTCTGAAGTAGCCATTTACGCTTTTCTAGGCTCTTGTCGGAATTCTGGATTAATAGCAATAAGTTAGTTCGAGGCCATCTATCACACCCCCTCCCAGTTCACTTGCCTAACCTAGGAAGGGATGCGAAGACAGAGAATACCAGTCGTCTGACCTGTACTCCCTGCCCAACCCAACCTCAAATGAAACTGTACACCACGTAGCATATATCAAGTAAAAAAAAAATTTGAGCGCACAGTTGCACACCTGAGCAAGATGCATTCATTCTCCCATACTAGGTTTGCATAACCAGTTTTAACATACTTAAATCTATTACAACCCGGCTATAATGCTTTTATTTCAAAACTATGGTCATGTGAAAGTATATATACAAGGAGCTAAAGAGGCATGGTGGAAAACGAGTCTTGTTGAGGCTAAGCACCGGGAACTCGTTTGCTACCTGAGAAGAGAAAACATGTGGGAAAACGTGAGCTGGGAAGCCCAGTGAGTGACTATTTTAATAAGTTACGCGTTCAAAGATAAAGCATCAAAAGTAATTAAACAAGGCCACCAAATTACAGGCTTTAAGCACCACAAAGAGCAAAGCATAAGAACTCATAACGTAGCATCAAAATCAAGAATAGGTATTTCAAAACGTAGTAACTCATGACCAAGAAAACTCGTAGCATGGTACCCATCCAAACCCTAGCTGTGGCAGAGTCCTATCTAAACCAACAACTTCAATACCTCTCTCACGTGCACGTGGAACACCATTTAAGCTCTCTGGCCTCCCCTAATACCTTCTCCATGTCCTTCAGTATTGGGGCCAGACCAACTACCGCCCGAATACCTTCTCACTGTCCTTCGATATCGGGGGTCAAATTTTCTCCCTCCTAGGTACCCTCTTCGTGTCCTTCGGTACTGGGAGTTAATAATATACAAGACATGCTTTAAATAGTTAGAAACATGTTTTGGAATAGATTAATGCAGGGTACTTCTAAGAAAAACTTACTTCCAAAACTTAATTTTCATGCTTGAACGCAGGGTAACAAACTAGTTAAAATTATGCTGAACTGTCAACACCGACATTTATTATTAGGAGTTCAATGAAAAATGAATATAAAGTAGGTTAAGCATGCTTTAATATCTATCATTAGTAAGCTTTTGAAGAAATAAAGATCAAAGCATAGGTTTCCAAACAAAATCACTCATAATCACCGGAAGACTCCCAAGACTTATAAGCTTCTCCTATCTCCGTTTGCCCTGAAAAATGAATTCCATAACATTAATCCCTTTTGCTACTTGGCCCAAAAATAGATCTAATTCAGTCACATAACCCATAGCACAGTAACTGCACGCACTTGGCTGTATGGTATAACCAATTTGAAAGCACATCCTCCTTCCTTTCTCTAGCCCCTTCTCTTTTGACTCAAAAAAAAAAAAAACAGATTCGACTTCCAACATGGGTTTCTCAAAATTTTGAATGATAACCACCCAATTTTATTTGATAACCTTGAAATACAATGTCTGAACTTACGTACCTCAAAATTTGAGCTTCTAATTCGTCCTCAAGAGCTCAAAATCTCTTGATTTCTTCACCTTGTTCTACTGTCCAAGAACTGGGAACACCTCTCGGTTTCCTTACATTTTCACGACCTCCCTCTTCATATTTTTTCACAACCTCCTCCAGACTTCTTCTTCATTCAATTTATGAGATTTTTACTCAAGAATCATCGAATTTGCTTAAGTGAATTGAGAGATATGGTTGTTTGAAATTAACCCATTTCCTAGAGCTTCCAGCTGTCTGCTGAATTCACAAGAGTTGGACAGCTCATACTTCCTTAATAACAAAATCCAGGAATTCATGTATTATGGCCAGCTCCTCCTTCTTCCTTTAGACCTTCATTCCCTTTTTAAATCCACCTAAATTGTAAAACAAGTTTAACTAATTTAACTAGAAATTAAAGCTTTTGCATTCAACACATCATACACCTACTATGTACCCAACTAGCTTATGACCTTAACTTACTTCAACTCAACTTTTAATATGCTTATCTCAATGCCTAACATGTCTCCTTATGAAGCTTTGTGCACGTTATAGTCCACAACTTAGGAGATTCCCAAATTCTACCACGACATCCTTCAATGCAACCTATACCAAGTTACATGTATCAACCTTCATGTATAAGTGCAATAAGATGAAAAGAGAGTTTATGGCTTACAATTTCCTACCCCCTTAAGGAGAATTTCGTCCTCGAAATTCAGCAATGTCATTAGCTCGAGAATAGTCATGGGTACTTTTCTTTCATTTGATCTTCACTCTCCCATGTGGCTTCCTCGACCCCGTGGTTTCTCCATAATACCTTCACCAATGGTATCGTCTTATTCCTAAGTACATGTTCCTTCTTATCAAGTATTTGTGTAGGTTCCTCCTCATAAGTTAAATTCTTTTTGAATTGCACTGGTTGTGCCTTGAGCACATCGGATGGGTCCGAAATGTATTTTCTTAGCATTGATACATGGAACACATCATGTACTGATGACAACTCCATAGGTAAAGCTAGTCTGTAAGCAGATGGCCCTACACGTTCCAGAATCTCGTAAGGCCCTATATATCTCGGGCTCAACTTCCCTTTCCTTCCGAACCGTAAAATACCCTTCCACGGGGATAGCCTTAAGAAAACTATGTCTCCGATTCCGAATTCTAAATCTCTCCTTCACTTGTCAGCATAGCTCTTTTGTCTATCTCGGGCTGTCTTCAGCTTTTCTCTGATTAATTTAACATTCTCTGAGGTAACTTGGACTAACTCTGGTCCTATCAGCTTTCTTTCTCCCACCTCGTCCCAACAAATAGGCGTTCTACATCTTCTCCCATACAATGCTTCGTATGGTGCCATTCCGATGCTAGAATGATAGTTGTTATTGTACGCAAACTCCATCGACGGTAAGTAAGTCTCCCAACTTCCCTTATACTATAATACACATGCCCGAAGCATGTCCTCAAGGGTCTGGATGGTCCTTTCTGGTGTGCAGATGACATGCCGTACTGAAGTGCAGCTTAGTTCCTAATGCCTCCTGGAGACTCGGCCAGAACTTGGAAGTAAACCTTGAATCCCTATCTGACACCATTGATACTGGGGCTCCGTATTGGCTTACGATCTTGTCAACATATAACCTAGCAAGTTTATCCAAAGTGAAAGTTACCTTTATGGGTAAAAATCGAGTAGTCTTGGTCAGTTTGTCCACTATCACACAAATCCCATCATAACCGCACGTCGTCCGAGGAAGTCCAAATAGGAAATCCATGGTTACGTGCTCCCACTTCCATTCGGATACTGGGAGTGGGTTTAGAAGCCCTTTTGGTTTCTGTCGTTCAGGTTTCACCTGTTGACATATCAAACATTTAGAGACATACTCTACTATCTCTCGTTTCATTCCTGGCCACCAATAATGACTCTTCAAGGTTCAGTACATCTTTGTACCTCCTGGATGCATAGCATAAGCTGAACTATGCGCTTCCTCCAATATTGCATGCCTCAAAGCTGTATCTTTAGGTACGCATAACCTTCCACACTTCATTAACGTTCCATCAACTTTCACCTCATAATATGCTATATGCTGCAAGTTCACTTCTTCCGCTAACTTCTTGAGAACGGGGTTCGTACCTTGACCTGAGATAACGTCATTAATTAGGGTAGGCCTTACCTGGAAATGAGCTAACAAATTCCCTTTTTCACTAACCGACACTACCGCGTTAGAACTCTTCAGTTCCTCTAACAAGGTCACTCTAACAATATTAAGTGAACCCTTAGATGGCTTTGACTTCCTGCTCAGTGCATCGGCTACAACATTAGCCTTCCTTGGGTGGTACTCAACCATACAGTCGTAATCTTTTATCAACTCGAGCCACCTCCGTTGCCTTAAATTCAACTCCCTCTGCTCAAAGATATATTTTAAACCCTTATGATCCGTGTAAATATGACACTTCTCACCGAACAAATAATGCCTCCATATTTTCAGAGCTAACACCACCGGTGCGAGCTCTAAATCATGGGTAGGATAATTACCTTCATGCTTCTTTAGTTGCCTTGACGCATACGCGATCACTTTCCCTTCCTGCATAAGTACACATCCAAGGCCCTGATGTGATGCGTCACAGTAAACCTCAAAGTCTTTTCCCGGGGTAGGAAAAGTTAGTACCGATGCTGTCACAAGTCTGATCTTCAACTCCTGGAAACTCTTCTCACATTCATCATTCCACTCGAACTTCGTGTTCTTCTTTTTCAACCAGGTCAAGAGGAGGGCTATCTTCGAAAACCCCTCGACAAACCGTCAATAATACCCGGCAAGTCCCAAAAAACTACGGACTTCAGATACTGAAGTGGGTTGTTCCCACTTGACTATAGCTTATGTCTTCTAGGAATCTACCTGAACTCCGGCTGCTGACACCACGTGTCCCAAAAACACAACATGATCCAACCAAAACTCACACTTACTAAATTTAGCATACAGCTTCCGATCCCGTAACGTCTGTAGCACTATTCTGAGATGTTTGGCATGCGCCTCTTTATTCTCTGAATACACCAAAATGTCATCAATAAATACTATCACGAACTGAACAAGGTAGGGATGGAATACCCGATTCATGAGATCCATGAATGCTGCTGGGGCATTTGTTAAACCGAATGGCATTACTAAGAACTTGTAATGCCCATACCTTGTCATGAAAGCTATCTTTGGTACATCAGTCTCCTTAATCTTCAACTTATGGTACCCTAATCGCAAATCAATTTTGGAAAACACTGAAGCACCCTTTAGTTGGTAGAACAAGTCATCTATGCGGGGCAAGGGATACTTGTTATTCATGGTTACCTTATTTAGCTGCCGGTAATCAATACATAATCGTAATGTCTCATCCTTCTTTTTCACAAACAACATAGGTGCTCCCCACAGAGATACACTCGGTCGGATATAATCCTTATCCACCAATTCCTCCAACTGGGTTTTCAACTCCTTCAATTCCTTCGGTGCCATCCTGTACGAGGCTTGAGACATAGGTGTCGTTCCCATAATCAAGTCTATGGTAAACTCCACTTCTCTATCAGGTGGCAACCCTGATAGCTCATCTGGAAAGACATCTAAATACTCACATACCACCAGAATGTTCTCAGGTTTCAACTTATCTGCCGGTATTCCAACTACATGCTCGAGATATGCTGTACAGCCTTTACTCAGCAATTTTCTAGCTTTTATAGATGATATCACACAAGTAGGGAATACCTTCCTATATCCCTTAAACACAACTTCAGTCTCGCCTGGCTTCCTCAGCACGACTTGCTTCCTATGACAGTCCATAGAGGCATAGTACTTAAACAAGGAATCCATTCCCAAGATAATGTCAAACTCTTGAAGATCTAAGGGAATCAGTTCAGCTGTCATAGTCATACCATCCACTTCCACTGTACAATTCCTATAGACGCTACGGACTATTAACATAGCACCAACAGGAGTATAAATGCACAGTTCTTCAGATAAAGGTTCTAATTCTCCATCAATGCTAGTAGCAAATATACTAGAGATAAAAAAATGCGTAGCTCCTGGATCTAACAATGCATGCGCAGGTTTATCACAAATAGAAAGTGTACCCGTAATAACTTCTGGTGCATCCTCCGCCTCCTATTATGTCATGGCATAGATCTTCCCATGTTGTCGAGGTCGACCTACGGGTGCCTTCTGCTTAGCACTACTAGTGCCTTCTCCTCCAACTATCCCCGTTTTTTGCTACTGGGTCACAATCTACGACGTGGTTCTCTGTCCTACCTTGTCTTCCTGCATCAGCTGGGGACATTCCCTCTTGAAGTGACCTTCTTGTCCACAGTTAAAACATACATTGTCCCCACTCATACATCGACCCCAATGGTACCTTCCACAAGTGTTGCACAAAGGTTTCCTGGCCGAACTAGCTATCGACTCGTCGGGTTGTCCAGTACGAGAGTCCCTTGCTGACTCTGTCGAGAAACTCTATCCCTGCTGCCTCTGTCTCTCCCTACCTCCACTTGTACCAGTCTTAGAGGTAGACTGCCCACCACGATGGGGTTTGAAGATCCCTTTTCCAGAAACTCCTAGAGTGAATCTCCTACTATCTCCTCGTCGGAACCGGTCTTGTGATGAACCAACAGAGTAAGTGGTACGTCCATCACCTACATCTCCCTTTCTTTCCTCTGCTAGGCTTCGCTCCACTCTTAGCGCTGTCTCCACAAGCTTGGAGAACTTAGCCCACTCTGTACTGGCTGTCACAAGCATCCGGATCTCTGTCTGTAAACCTTCCTCAAACCTCTTGCAGTGATCTATTTCACTTGCAACTATGGTGGTAGCGTACTTAGATAATTCTGTGAACTTCTTCTCATACTCTGCTAGCGTCATTGATCCCTAAACCAGTTCCAAAAACTCGTTCCTCTTTGCATCACGATAAGAACTCGGATAGTACTTATCTTCAAATGCCTTCTGAAACTCTTTCCAACTCCAAGCTTCTCCTTTCCTGCTCTCTATTATCTTCCACCAATCATCCGCCCCTTTCTGAAACAAGAATGCTGCTAAATCAACCTTTATGTTTTCAGGGCATTGCATGACCCTAAAACATTTCTCAATCAGATTTAACCAAAGCTTGGCATCAGCGGGGTCTGTGGTGCCCTCGAATGTCGTTGCACCCAAGGCCTTTAGCCTTTCGATGCCATACTTCTTTTCTGAGTCTGTATGTGCGGACCTAACACTTTCGGCTAACCTTTGAGTAATCCTTGCAAAAATCTGTTTCTCCATGTTCACCTCCGGCTGAGGATGACTAGACTCTCCCTCAGATGCCTCTCTTCCTCTACCTCTGGTAGCTTCTTGAGTTCTGGCTTCTGCTTGCCTGCCTCATTTGCCACCTCGTACCATGGTCCTATATTATAACATCTTGTTAACGTAAATAAAAGAAAGATATGCCCCTAACTAAATGCATGAACCTAGTTTCTTTCCCAAAATCTTTGCTCTGATACCAATTGTCACACCCCCTCCCAGTTCACTTGCCTAACCTGGGAAGGGATGCGAAGACAGAGAATACCAGTCCTCTTACCGACACTCCCTGCCAAACCCAACCTCAAATGAAACTGTACACCATGTAGAATATATGAACAAGTAAAAACAAATTGAACGCACAGTTGAACACCTGAGCAAGATGCATTCATTCTCCCATACTAGGTTTGCATAACCAGTTATAACATACTTAAATCTATTACAACCCGGCTGGAATGCTTTTATTTCAAAACTATGGACATGTGAAAGTATATATACAAAGAGCTAAAGAGGCGTGGTGCCAAACAGGTCTTGTTAAGGCTAAGCATCGAAACTCGTTTGCTACCTGAGAAGAGAAAACATGTTGGAAAATGTGAGCTGGAAAGCCCAGTGAGTGACTATTTTCATAAGTTACGCGTTCAAAGATAAAGCATCAAAAGTAATTAAACAAGGCCACCAAATTACAGGCTTTAAGCACCACGAAGAGCAAAGCATAAGAACTCATAACGTAGCATCAAAATCAAGAATAGGTATTTCAAAACGTAGTAACTCATGACAAAAAAAACTCGTAGCATGGTACCCTTCCAAACCCTAGCTGTGGCAGAGTCCTATCTAAACCAACAGCTTCAATACCTCTCTCACGTGCACGTGGAATGACATTTAAGCTCTCTGGCCTCCCCTAATACCTTCTCCATGTCCTTCAGTATTGGGGCCAGACCAACTACCACCCGAATACCTTCTCACTGTCCTTCGGTATCGGGGGTCAAATTTTCTCCCTCCCAGGTACCTTCTCGTGTCCTTCGGTACCGGGGGTTAATAATATACAAGGCATGCTTTATATAGTTAGAAACATGTTTTGGAATGCTTAACCGTCAACACCGACATTTATTATTAGGAGTTTAATGATAAATGAATATAAAGTAGGTTAAGCATGCTTCAATATCTATCATTAGTAAGCTTTTGAAGAAATAAAATCAAAGCATAGGTTTCCAAACAAAATCACTCACAATCACCGGAAGACTTATAAGCTTCTCCTATCTCTGTTTGCCTTGAAAAATGAATTCCAAAACATTAATCCCTTTTGCTACTTGGACCAAAAATAGATCTAATTCAGTCACATAACCCATAGCATAGTACTTGCATGCACTTGGCTGTATGGTATAACCAATTTGAAAGCACATCCTCCTTCCTTTCTCTAGCCCCTTCTCTTTTGACCCAAAAAAATATAAATTTGAATTCCAGCATGGGTTTCTCAAAATGTTGCAAGATAACCACCCAATTTTATTTGCTAACCCTCAAATACAATGTCTAAACTTACTTACCTCAAATTTGAGCTTCTAATTTGTCCTCAAGAGCTCAAAATCTCCCGATTTCTTCACCTTATTCTGCTGGCCGAGAACTGGGAACACTTCTCGGTTTCCTTAAATTTTCACGAGCTTCCTCTTCATATTTTCTCACAACCTCCCCCAGACTTCTTCATCATTCAATTTCTGAGATTTTGGTTCAAGAATCATCGAATTTGCTTAAGTGAATTGAGAGATATGGCTATTTGAAATTAACCCATTTCCTAGAGCTTCCAGCAGTCTGCTGAATTCATAAGAGTTGGACAGCTCATACTTCCTTAATAACAAAATCTAGGAATTCATGTATAATGGCCAGCTCCTCCTTCTTCCTTTAGACCTTAATTCCATTTTTAAATCCACCTAAATTGTAAAACAGGTTTAGCTAATTTAACTAGAAATTAAAGCTTTTGCATTCAACACATCATACATCTACTATGTACCCAACTTGCTTATGACCTTAACTTACTTCAACTCAACTTTTAATATGCTTATCTCAATGCCTAACCTATCTCCTTTTGAAGCTTTGTGCACGTTATAGTCCACAACTTAGGAGATTCCCAAATTCTACCACAGCATCCTTTAGTGCAACCTATACCAAGTTACATGTATCAACCTTCATGTATAAGTGCAATAAGATCAAAAGAGAGTTTACGGCTTACACCATCACCCTGCCAACTGGTGCTTTGAACGATTCGATATGTGCAGGGAGAGTGTCCAAAATGTGGCGGCTCATTGGTCACTGCTTTCCCAAAGCCACCTACGAGGTAGGAAAAGATGCCCAAGTCAATACACAAACTCTTAAACAATTTAAACAAAGGAGAAGGGTAAAAGAAGAGGCAGCAATCGAAAGTCTAGGAGGCTTAAGAAGCTACGGGGCTTTTGAGGTGCCTTCGAGATGGTTGTCGTTAAAGCTCGCCAGTTTTCCTTCTTTTCATGGTCTTTTCCAATTACGATCATCATTGCTACTGTTGCTTGCCTTGTCACAGCCAAGGGCACCCCTTGGATGGGCCAACATCTCACAAAAATTCTTGCCTGCACCACTAGCATTCGTGTCTTTAGTATGTTTATGCTTAACTAAAAGGGGGGAAAACTATCTATCAAGAGTTGTATGCCTTCCTCGAGATAATTTTAGTGTTTTCGTAGCCACCAATTTTTGTAAGTTTGGGTTACTTGATCATGAGGATTTGACTCGAAGGCTCGATACACGCGTGATGAAGTCCATGTCTCTGTGCAAAGTGGCCAAGAGTGAAAGACATTGTCCAAGCTGGCGTGAGGGGGTCCTCATGCAAGTTGTTGGGTACATCTTGATGGAAACCAAATTGCCAACTAAAGGAACAAGGATTGTAAGCTTGGATGGTCATCAACTTTTCATGGCAAAAGGATAAAAAACATGATCGAAGACTTATAAAAAGTGATGAAGATGAAAAGGACAGGCCTTTGGCATTATTTAGAATCTCAACCTTTTTCCTGAAGGGAAGACTCACATCCCATAATATGGATGCACCTTGATGGATCAATTGCCAAGCTTCGAGGCTAATAAAGTATTTAGCACCACCTTCTTCAAAGTAGTCAACCATCCACAACCCTTGTACTTTGGTGGTACGTTTATAACGTGTATCGAAGTAATGGGCAAGCAATTTGTGGACGTAGTGAATGGGAAAACAAATTTCAGAGTGTCTGATAGAGTGAGGAGTGTTGTAAATTTGGCTGAGGCCATGGTAAATATTGCACAGAACCAGTACCGTGAGGTTAAACAGACTCCCTTTCACCATGAGGGCCGCAACCTTAAACACGTTAAGGCAAAGATGGTTCATACTCTTGTAGGAAAAGGCGCAGACACACAACTAGCAGGAAAGGAAGGCGGCCAAATAGGTCCTGTCCTTCCATTCTTCCTCATATCCAAGGAGTTGGAAAAGTCCTTCCTCTTTAGCCGACCAATCACACGTCTGAGTGGTGGAGCCATATGGATTGTGGGTAGAGTGAGGGCGAGAAGCTTTATTTGGCCTACGAGCTGGAGGTTTTGTACCCCTCAAGCTACATATAAACCAGAATGAGATCCACAAGTGCATAGAGATTTGTCGTCTCTCCATTTGTTGTGACACAATATGGTGATAGGCATTTTTTGTCCTGTGGCATCGATTCTTCACAATAGGGAATGGTCTCATCATAAAAATTTTCTTTGATGGGTAGACCTCCAAACTTCCATATATCCCACAAAGATAAGATACCTCTCCAGACAAGGTGTGAATAGTGTTGGTTGAAGGAAACCATGCTTCACAAAAGGCCTGGATGATATCATTGTTGCAGTCGTATGTGTATAGAGAGGCCATTATGGCTCTTAGAATATTGGAGCCTCGCAGGATTCTCTTATTCCAAGCAATGGTGAATTCCAACCACCCCTAGTAATAGGCAATATAAGCAAACTCCCCATTGAATTTTAGCTGGGGTCCCTAACGAACTTGGGTTTCGATGATTTGGCGCACCAGTGTTTGCTCTGGACCGTCGTTTAGCTTCTTCTTATTAAGGGAAGACTGCAAGACCCACATCCTGGTCGCAGAGTTTTGAATTAGAGGCCTGTTCGCAGACAATTTAGGCAAGAAATTTCACTTGTCCAATTCGAGTACTGACTCCTCAATTCATTCCCCCACTAGGTGGATGGTCCCACTATTTTTAGGTTGGTTCTCGTTGTCCAAAATGACGAGACATCTCCTCCCTTCATCTGAAAGTTCCATGAAGTACACTATGATTCTACAAAAAAAGAGGACCTAGGTTAAAAAATCAAAAGACACAACATCGAAATAATTGTGATAAAAATAATAATGATGCCAAAAGCCTCAAGGCATGGTTATGTGAGGAAAGTGAACCATCCTTAACTATGCCTGAGCTTGGTGATGCGAGCTTGTTGAGGGCTCGTCAAATTAAAATTTATAAATCGATCCTAAGCTACTTGTAGCATTAAGTGGACCGGGTCGATCTCAGGGAACCGAATATTAATTTGTCATGTTAAATTTGCAAAGGAGAAAGCAATTAAAAATGGGGGTTTTGTGTTTTTATAAATAAAATAAAACATAAACAATAAAGATAGAGATAGGTCAAATCTTACCAAAATCCAATCCAAAGGTACGGTTCTACTCAATTGCAAACATTGATCATAGGCATTCAAAATATTTAAACTTAACCATGCAAGTGCTTGGTCAACTTATTAGGAAACCCCAAAAAGTGCAAATTCCCTAAATTCATTAACTCTAACGAACGTCAAGTTAACGCTAATTACCTAAACAATTTTGACCAAACTGCTCCAAATTATTTAGATAAAGGCATTACGAACCTTGGAACGACCAAGACAACTAATCAGATAAAATAACTTTCACCTAATTAAGAAGCTTCTTTAATTCCTAGAATTAAACATGGAAGCCATGCAATATGGAAACCCACAAAACATACACATGTGATAATCCTAATGCTACCGGTTCATTCAACATGACAATTACGTATCATGATCATGATTAGCAATAAAATATGTAGAGTGATTAAGGCGTCAAGTTAATCAAAATACATACTTATAAAATTGACACAGGAATTAAAGAATACTTGCAATTGAAAAAAAAACTAAGTTAAGGTTCAAGCCTCACAATATTGCAATTGATTACAACCGACCTCTGAATTGGGAACATGGAGTTTAGCCGAGCATCGTGATAGTATATCTTCTGTTAAACATGGTTCAATTTGCCCCAATAAAAGTGTAAAAATAGAAGGAGAAAAGCTCTCAAAAGCTCTCTCTAAAAGTCTAAGAAAAGGAGGCAAAAGTCTCAACCCTAGAGTGAAAAAGTGCTATAAATAAGGTTGGGGCAGCGTCGAGACGCCTAGAGTGGCGTTGAGACGCTGCTCTAGCAAATAAGGAAAGAAAAATCGCTTGTTCGTGTGGCGTTGAGCGGCGTTGAGCATGGCGTCGAGACGCTACTAGCGTTGAGCAAGCCAAACAGCAGCGTCGAGCGGCGTTGAGCAAAGACAGAATCTTAGCATTGAGCAACGTCGAGCATGGCGTTGAGACGCTACTGGCGTTGAGCATAGCGTTGAGCGGCGATGAGACGCTGCTCCCTGGAGAGATTTAGTAATTTTGCTCTAACTTTTTGCTCAGGTGTCTGAATGGCCTCCAGTTTGGCTCGTTTGATTCGTTATTCGACATAGAGTCTCCAAATACGTCTTTTGCTCAAATCCCTACAAAATAAACATGAAAACACATAAAAACTATCAAACTAACAAGAGTTAAGTGTGATTAAATAAAGCTTTATATGCCCTATCACTTGGGGTTGGCCACCTTCAAAGTTAAAGCAGCAGGGAAGGTGAGTCATCCCTAACTCTGCCTGAGTTAGGAGTTAGTCACCTTCAAAGTTGAAGCAGAGTAAGGTGAACCATCCTTAACTTCGCCTGAATCATGGGTTGGTAGGGAAGGTGAGCCATTCTTAACTCTGCCTGAGTCAGTGGTTGGTCACCTTCAAAGTTGAAGCAGTGAACAATCCTTAACTCCGCTTAAGTCAGGGATTGGCTACCTTCAAAGATGAAGTAGCAGGGAAGGTAAGCCATCCTTAACTCTGCTTGAGTCAAGGGTTACTCACCTTCAAAGTTGAAGCAGAGGAAGGTGAACCATCCTGAACTCCACCTGAGTTAGGGAGTTGAAGTAGATAAAGGTAAATCATCCTTAACTTCGCCTGAGTCAGGGGTTTGTCACCTTCAAAGTTGAAGTAGAAGAGAAGGTGAGGCATCCTTAACTTCACCTGAGTCAGAAGTTTGTCAGCATCAAAGTTAAAGCAGCAAGGAAGAAGTTGAAGCAGCAAGGAGGGTGAGCCATCCTTAACTCCGCCTGAGTTAGGGGTTGGTCACCTTCAAAGTTGAAGAAGAGGAATGTGAACCATCCTTAACTCTGCTTGAGTTAGGGGTTGGTCACCTTTGAAGTTGAAAGCGCAGGGAGAATGAGCCAGTTGGCCACCTCCAGAGTTGAAACACCACAAAAGGTGGCATCTTGGCTGCAATTAAAAAAAACAAATGAGGCATATATATATTTTTTTCATAAAAACATTACCTTGTGGTAGATTGATGCGTTCTCTTCTGAAATAAAATATTTGTAGGCCTTTTATAAGTAATGCACGTATCAAAAAAAGGTAAGAGAAAATTTGGAAAAAAAAGAGATAAAAAGAAAAAACTTGGAAAATTGATGATTGAAAAAAAAAAGGTTTGAAAAACTCATGCAGAAGATTGAAGAATCATGAGAAGCCTTGAGGAAATCTTTGGTTAGGAAAAAATTATTAATTAATTAAAAAAAGGGATATTGGAAAAAAAAAGAGGAAAAGGGAATTAGCAAGAAAAAAAGTTAAAAAGAAAAAGACGAGAGAGAAACAGAAAAAAGAATCGAAAGAACATCTGCAAAAAAAAAATTGCAAGAAAAGATTTGCAAAAAAAAGTTAGGTAAAAAAGAAGAAGAAGAAAATAAAATGTGAAATTAAAGGAAAAGGAAAATGTGTGGTTTTTCTAGGCCTTTATTTCAAATGGCCCATTCATGGTGTCTAAAAAAAAGAGAGGGAGGCCTTTGTTTAAAAACAATAACAAAAACAAGATAAAACAAAATTTTAAAAAATGAAAAAAACCCTAAAAAAACCTTTTCAGTCTACCTCACTCCTATCGCCCCCCCCCCCCCCCCCATCCCACACTCTATTTCCTAAACTCTTTTCTCTCATGCTCATCCCCTTTGGAAAAGGAAAACGACGGCCAACCTCGCAGATCTATCAACGTGTTGTGGATCTCCGACTTCGACGTACGGCTGAACGACAAACCAAAATGGTTTATGGATCTGGCTGGACGGTAAAGGACTGTGACACGTGAAGCTGAGCTATTCAACAATCGCGGATCGGGCGTTGAGGCTTGGCAGTTTGTTAGAGGCCGACGGCGACGACTAGGTTCAGCACCCGATTTGATTTGCTGCATAACACCTCCACGAGAGTGGAATTTACATGGTGAGTCTTCCATTCTGCCTGATATTTATAGGAAAAAATTAGAGGATTGAAATTGTCGATAGATTTTGTGTCAAGAATCGAATCTCCCAATCCGTTGGTTAGCATAATCAGATCCAAGATTTTGTACAGTTGGAAGCCATACACGGAGCAATTCAAATTTTTGTTAATTTGAGTGTTTCGGTTGTTTTGATCCTAAAAGATCCAAATCTGTTACTTAACAGATTTTAATTTTCATTTTAACTAGAATTGAAAGTATTAGGCCCCGTTTGATAACCATTTGGTTTTTGGTTTTTGGTTTTTAAAAATTAAGCCTATAAATACTACTCCCACCTATGGTTTTACTTGTTTTGTCATATACTTTTTGCCTATGTTTCAAAAACCAAGCCATGTTTTGAAAACTAAAAAAAGTAGTTTTCAAAAACTTGTTTTTGTTTTTAAAATTTGGCTAAGAATTTAAATACTTCCTTAAGGGAGATGAAAACCATTGTAGAGAAATTGGGAGAAAACAAGCTTAATTTTCAAAAACTAAAAACCAAAAACCAAATGTTTATCAAACGGGGCCTTAATGATTCAATATATATTATTTAATTATATGGTTAATTAAATATATGTTATTTAATTAATTATATATATTAATTTGTTTTCTACAAATTAAAAATGAGACGACAGTTTCTGTACCTACCCTCTCAAGAGAATCTCTACAGTTCTTTTTTTTAAACTGCAGAGGTATATCGCAAAACGATTTTTTTTTTTTTTTTGACGTGGGTTCTATGAGAAAATTGTCAGTGAAGAACACATAAATCCTCTCCTCTCAATTTTCTTTTTTTTTTTTTCACAAAAATATTTTTGGCAGTGAACAAGTTGAAATTCTCCTCGTGATTATTCTCTGATCGTTATTGGATTTTCAACGATTCCGCTACACTATAAGAGATTAGTATCTTGTTCTTGAAAATCCCAACATTTGTATCCAAGCTATTTTAAAAGGGCTTATAGTATTATTTATGTTTTTCCTCTAAATTTGAAGCATGAATGCTTAGAACCCTTTAATGACATCTTTTTATATACATATTGAAATGCTATGAAATTTTGCATGTATGTTAGGAATAGGATTGAGAAAGTCTCTGAAAAGTTTCGTACTATGTAGTTGAGTAATTCTTGAGTTACATTTTTTTAAATTTTTATGCCTCTACTAGGTTCGAATTGCAATTACTTTTTGTCCATTGATTTGTTGCATATGAAACTTACATGAGTGTAAAGTATGTTTGAAGAACTTTGTAACTGTATACTATATGCTGAATTTGGTTTAAGTATCAAAAAAGTTACGGAAAAAAAAAAACCTCCAAAGTTGTGGAAGCCGAAAAGGCTTTTTTTTTTTTTTTTTTATTGTTTGATTAGTATTCGACTAAGTGGGGTGGTCTAAAATAAAAAGTAATTATATATTTATGAGATCTCCAACGTTTGAACCTTGACTTTTAATTTAACTTCTTAAATAGTGTCTCCACCATCTTTCCAAAAATATTTTTTTATTTTCTTAATATGTTTTATTTTCTTTAAGGATGGTCATGGTTTTTCATGTTTTATTTTTTTTATTAAATTGTCTTGGATTTTTTTTGTGTGTAATAATCATATGTTGATTATTTTTTTTTCTATATATGTTACAGAAAATATTCCAAGGTTGATAAAGACACCAAAAATAATTAGGACAAGCGCTCAAAAAACTAAAGTGGAAAAGATGATAGAAGATTTGCATGACATTAAATTTTAACAAGGTCATGAATTAGATTTGGTGCATATAGTCAAGCATGTCATATTAGTGAATGGTCAGTTATAAGAGATGTTGAATGAAATATGTGCTCGTTTTGAGGTTTTGAATGTGGATGATCAAGTTATAAGTATGTCTCGTTTCATTTTACTTGATGAAAGTATTTGATTATTTTATATTTGATAAATTTGTAAATAATAATTTTACATAACATAGAAGATTATTTTGAAACTTAGTGATATTTCGACTCGATGTTAGGTAAAATAATTATGATCAAATTTATTTGGAAATTGTAAAATACTAGGGCTCGTGTGTTGTGCAAATGGATTGATTTTTGTGAAAATATGTCTTGTAGACTTTGAAATTATGGCATCTACTTCTAATAATATAATAGCTTAACTAAACAAAGGTGAGAAGCTAAATGGGGATAACTATGAAATCTGATCCATGAAAATACAGTACATCCTAGAAGAGCAATAGGTTGTTGAAGTTTTAAACCACGTCTTAAGTGAGCCTGAGGAAGGGAACTCGGGTCAACATAGAAGGGACCGTGAGGCTTATGGTGCATATAAGAAGAAAAACTCATTGGCTCGCATTACTTTGCTGAGCAGCATGGACAATGATGTCATGCGTGAGTTTCATTCTTACGACCTTACTAAGGACATGTGGGATGCATTGAAATTGAAATTTGGTGGAACTTCTGACACCAAACTTAGGCAACTCACTATTAAGTTTGACACTTATAAGAAACGCCCTAATCACAATATGAGACAACACATGAGGGAGATGTCTAATATGATTAGTGAGCTTAAAGAAGCGGGCCATGTCCTGACTGATGAATAACAAGTTCAAGCTTGATAAGGATCATGGACATCAAACCATTATCATCAAGACTTAATTATTTATGGTTTTAGTATTCAAATTTGTTTACATTTTGTATTCATTACAAGTCCAACCAAGTCCTAGAAACCATTTAATGAGGTGGTTGGGGAGTGAATTGAATGAGGTGGTTGGGGAGATCATTTAATGAGGTGGTTGGGAAGGTCAATTAATGAAAGTAGTTGGGAAGCCCATTTAATTAGGTAGTTGGGTTCCTTGCCTATAAAAGGAAGTTGTATTGCTTGTAAAAAAAAAGAAGAACAACTTTGATGATGTTTCACTGAAATTGAGTCTTTTGAGCTTAAAGGCCATGAGCAACTTTCTTTGCATATCTTGTGTTTAGATTTGCATGCAAGGATCATTCAAGTGGCGTTGATCAAACTACTTGTGGAGTGATTCGAATCTTGAGTTTAGTGACGTGTTTTCTATACTCTTGATATTGATCATCGAGGTAAATCCGTTTCTATCTCCTTCCTTGGGATGAAATCATCTTGATTTGGGGTTTTTGGGTTTTGGATCTAAAGGTGTTGTTTCTTAGCAAGGTTGTTAGATCTAATTTCCTAAGAATTTCGTATCAAAGCTGCTATCAGATCCCTTCTCCATAATTGGGGGACATGAAGGTGCACCTTACGTACAATGAGGGAATTAAAACTCTTATTGATGTTGCACGTCACCTCAAGCTAGAAGAATATCGCATGGAGGCAGCAAGGCCTGATAATGCTGACGTGTATATGGCTGGACCTAGTTCTCATGGGACAGGAGACCATAAGAATAAAAAAAATAAGTAAGGTAAGAATGACAAAGGTAAGGGAAAGCGTCTAATGTCTCGTCCTAAAAAGAAGAAAGCAAATATAAAGTACTACAATTATCAAAAAAATAGTCATTATACTTGATAGACAGCTTGTCGAAGGCTCTACCAAGTATATTTATTAGCCAGACCTCTACAATTTGCAATAATAGTGGCCAAGGATGATCTCTATGATTAGCTTTTTTAGATATAATTAAGTACCCTAGCTACTCACACTGAATTTTATCTAGAGAATCCAAAGTCAATAGCTAAAATAAAGGTAAACTAAGCTATGCATTTACAATATTGGGACACTTAGAGGGAACCTTTTTTTTAACATTAATTTTATCAAAGAAACTCCAAGCTAATCAACTTAAGAGATGATTCATATATTCAACTATTATAAGCCAAAAAATTACAAATATATTTAGTCGACTTTCTCTAGCCCAACTAAAATTCATGCTCAATTATTAAATAAACTCTCCAGTGTAAATTTCATAATTAAAGATGGCATTATAAAGATTTCTTTAACAGCTTCCATTAGCAAATAATTCATTTCTATGCTAAAGCTTACTAACAATTATGCAAACAAGTCTAGATTCAAGTTCTACTCTTCCAAGCTATCATAACTCTTGGCCAAACAATTAATCATACAACGTAAATGCACAAATAAAAGTTGAAATAAATAAATCTTAAATTCAAACTAATTATCCATCAAAAACAAAGTTAAACAAATGAGTTTATTCACTCAAATTTACAATTACAACCATAAACTCATGTCAATATCTAGAAACAATAACTACAAGATAAATAGAGAAAAAGAAAAAAAAACTCTCTGACGCGTGCCACCCACATTCCCATCGTTATGTATCGCGATCCTAAGCCTTGAATGTCTTTATTGGCTCTCAAAAGTATTTCCTTAATCTCAAATATGAGGTAGAAATTGAATTTAGACTGGTTCCTGTCCAAATGGCCTCCCCCATCCGTAGCTAAAATTTCCATTTTATAATATTGTCACAGCGTCGAGACACTGTGACCTAATTTGCAAAGTAAAGAAGGAAAATCAGGATCGCGTTGAGACGCTACATATGGAGAATGCCTTGTGCGCATGTTTTGGGCATTGAGATGCTCAAAAGTGACGTCTCAAAGCCACTCTTGTAGATTGTACAACTTGTGTGACTATATTAGCATCGTTGAGATGCTATAGACAGTATCTCAACGTTGTCCTCTCGAGTTCCAATGCTGCAACTTGTCTTCTTCTTAACTCCATTGCTCCAAAACATGCCTTTGCGCTCCACAAACTCCAATATCTTCCTCAAATGCTCAATTTCACCGTATTTGCTCGAATCCTATAAAATGAATAAATTAAATGAAAGTACACTTTAGAGCCATAAACTAGCAAGAATATAAGCTTAGAAATAGCACACTTTTGGGTGCTATCAATGCTTGTGAGTGTACTAAACCCCAAAAGGTACAAACTTTTGAAAATTTTAAGATTCATCCTTTCATTTCTGAAAGTTGTGTTTCCAACTCGATATTTTTGGTTGACTCTCATCCTCTGTGGACTACAGACTCAGAAGCCACAGACCATGTAGCTAGAGAACGTGGAGTGTATGTGAAATTTCGTCAAACTCTATCAGGAGCAAGGTGGCTTTATGTTGAAAATAATGCACGTGTACCTGTGAACAACATTGGTTCCTACAAGTTGGACATGCGAAATGGTCGTACTCTATTTCTGCATGATTTGTTATATGCACCTGACATACGATAAAATTTGCTCTCTGTTTCTGTCCTTCTGAAACTTGGTAATACTTTTAAATTATATGGAAGTTTGTTAACTCTTTCTTTGAACAATGTACTTTATGATTATGGTTTTTTGTTGAATGATTTTATAGTAATGAATGTTGTTGATATGATATCCAATAATTATGCTAGTTTTTCCCTGATAACATCATCTGTTTATGCAAATGTTAACGTGACTATGTGGCATGCTAGATTAGGTCATATAGGTGAACATAGAATGGATAGATTAGCTAAAGAAGGCTTGTTGGGTCAAATTGACTTTGTTGACTTACCTATATGTGAAAATTGTTTAGGGGACAAAATGGCAAGAAAACCATTTGGTAAATGAACTAGGGCTGAACTTCTATTGCACTTAATTAATTCTGACATTTGTTGACCTATGAGTGTGAAGGCAAGACATGGGGGTGAATATTTTATCAATTTCATAGATAATTTCACACGTTATGGTTATGTTTATCTAATTTCCCATAAGTCTGACACATTGGAGTGTTTTAGAAAATTTATAAATTTAGTGGAGAATCAATTAGATAAAAAGGTTACGGCCTTTAGAACAGACCGAGGACGTGAATATCTGTCTAATCAGTTTAAATAGTTATGTGAGGAAAAAGGTATAGTAAAACAGTTAACTACTCCAAGGACACCGCAACAAAATGAAGTAGCTAAAAGAAGAAATGGTTAGGTCAATGATGGCACAAGCAAAACTGTCAATCACCTTTTGGGATGATGCTCTATTGACTTCTCCTTATATCCTAAATCATGCACCTTCAAAGTTTGTCACTTCCACACCTTATGATTATAGACTGGTAGAAAATCGAACATTAGTGGTTTGAGACCATGGAGATGTGCTGCTTATGTACATGAACCATTACATCAACATGGAAAGTTAGGTCGAAGAGGTAAAAAGAGTATATTTATAAGATACTAAGAACATTCAAAAGGGTATGTGTTCATTGGTGAACAAGAAAGTGGGAGTGTGACTGAATTCGAATCATAAGATGCTACCTTCTTGGAGAATGATTTTCCAAGAAAAGGTGAGACCTATTTAAGATATCCCTATTTGAAGATAATGATCAAAACGATTCGTTTTTATCAAATCCATCATGAGAAACTCTAAACGATCTACCAACAATATCTCATCCAAGTGGGAGATATTTAAGCACTACGTGTGATTTAGAAAAACCACAAACGGCGTGTGATTCTATTGAACAATTGTCACGTGATTCAATGGAATCAATAAGTGAACAACAATTAAATGGACCACAAATCAGACGTAGAAATCGTGGTAGGATACCAAATTGTCTCTTTAATGATGAGATATACATGATTTACACCTGACGATGATGAAGAGGCAAAAAATGTTCAAGAGGCTCTTTAATGTCCTAATAAAGAATATTGAATGAAAGCAATGGAAGAAGAAATGGAGTTAATGAAATCTAATAAAGTTTGGGAACTAGTTGATCGCCCTAAAGGACGCAAAGAAATTGGTAACAAGTGGATTTTTAAAATTAAGCATAAGGCTGATGGTTCTATTGAAAGGTATAAGGCTTGTCTTGTAACCAAAGGATTCACACAACAGGAAGGAATAGATTATGAAGAGGCTTTCTCACATGTTGTAAGGTTTACCTCTATAAGGCTCATTCTAGCTATAGTTGCCAATTTAGATTTAAAATTACATCAAATGGATGTGAAAACAACATTTCTAAACTGTGAATTGGAAGAAGATATTTACATGGAACAACCTATCAGTTTCATTACTGAAGGATAAGAAGATAAAATATGTAAATTAATGAGGCAAATTTATGGCATTAAACAATTTTCCAAACAGTGGTACATTAGATTTCACCTAGTAATCATCTTATATGATCAATGAAGACCATTGTGTGTATGTCAAAACAAACAAAGATAAGTTTGTGATTCTTTCACTATATGTAGATGGCATACTATTGGCTGGAAAAGATAAGGAGTATGTGTTAACCATTAAGGAATGACTATCCTCAAATTTTCAAATGAAGGATATGGGTGAAGTGACTTATATACTTGGAGTTAAGATTGAAAGAGATCGATCCAAAAGGATTTTAGCCCTGTCACAAGGTCAATATATTAAGAAAGTCCTTGAAAATTTTAAAATGCAAGATTGCAAACCCATTGATACTCCTATCGCAAAAGGCGAAAGTTTGAGTCAAAGAATGTGTCCAAAGACTCCCGAACAAATAGAACAAGTGAGAAAAGTTCCTTATTCGAGTGCTATTGGAAGCCTTGTGTATGCCATGATGTGTACGAGACCAGATATTTGCTTTGTCTTTGGTATGGTAAGCAGATATCAATCAAACACAGGATAACTCTATTGGAAGGCTGTTAAGAGAATACTTCAGTATCTCAAAGGCACTATGAATTATTCATGGAGTAGTAAGAAACAAACTTGTATAGCCTTATCAACAATGGAAGCTAAATTTGTGGCACTTTTAGCGGCAATACAAGAAGTTGTGTGGCTTAAAAGATTTTAAAGTCATTTGGGATTTAAAGAAGGCACACTGACTCAGCATTAGTGAACTACGATAGTCAAGCTGCTATAGCATTCATGATGGATCCCAAATGTCACTCAAAGACAAAGCACATAGACATTAAATCCAATTTTGTTAGAGATAAGGTTGCATAAAAGGAAGTGAATGTGCAATATATATCAACGAGCAACATGGTTGCAGACCCCTTTACCAAGCCTATACCTAGAGATGTTCTCAATAGTCATATTAAATCTTTGGGATTGCGTAGGTTTTGACTTTGTACTTCTCAACAAATTGTATTATGCTTATTCTGATATATGAAATAAAGTTTTGTACTTTAGAATGCATACACACAAATGTTTAGTACATATAATCAAAAGTATATCGGACAGTAGATTGACTTTCTCTCTTAAGCAACCGCTTCTATGTCTTTTGTGTCGATTAGAAATGAGATATTTTTTAAGAAATTTTATTTTTATAGTAGAACAATAAAATGAGAGCATATGCTTACAAGAATATATCGCCTTGATAAGTGATCAAGATGAGATCATATTATGATCGAAGGTGACAATCCCACTGTTCATCTTAAACTGTCTGTGAATGCCAGATGGAAGTCCTGTAATCATTTGTTGATAAAATATTAAAGTAGAGTAGTGGACTCAAGTTAGATACTGAGTGTATCTGAACTGCTATCTGTATAGTATTACTTGAGACATACGCTCAGATGCTAAAGAGTAAAATACTGTTACATGTGTTTCTTGCCACATGTACTCAATATGACCACAAAGGGTATCACAAGTTAATTGATCTCTACTTCTTTGTTGTGCAAGATCCTTGAGATTGAAAAAAAAGCTTGTCGAAAGCTCTATCAAATATAATTATTAACCATACCTCTACAATTTGCAGTAGTAGTAGCCAGAATCGATCTCAAGGATTGGATTTCTTAGCTTAATTAAGTACCATAGTTACTAGTGCTCAATTTTATCTAGAGAATCAACAATAGAGGAGAATCAAATTAAAACCGAAAATAACTATTTACAATATTGGAGACACTTAGAGGGAACCTTCTTGAAACAATGATTTAATTCCATAAAACCAATTTGGTCATTTAGAAAAGATAATTTACATAAATAACAATTATAAGCCAAGAAATTACCCAAATTATTAGTTGACTTTTTCAAACCCAACTAAACCTCATGCTTAGTGATAAATCAACATTCCAATCTATTTTTATAACTAAACATGGCATTAAATAAAGTTCATTTGTGGCTTCTATCAACAAAAACTTCATTCTCACGCAAAAATTCACTAACAGTTATACATTCAAATATAAATTCGAGTCCTTCTTTATCAAGCAAAAATCCAATTTTATCAAAACTAAACGTTGGCCAAACGATTAAACAATACTCTCTAGAATGCATAAATAAATTTATATAATATAAATATCTATAAAAATAAACCAAACGAATGAAAACAAACCAAGTTCAAGACAAGAGTTAGTCTCTCAAAATTCATCAATTACAGGTTAAAACTCAAGCAAACATCTAAAAACAAAAACTACAAAATAAATAAGGAAGAAGGGAAAAACTCTCTGACGCGTGCCACACCCGTTCCCGTTGTGAAACGCCGCGATCTCGAGCCTTGAATGTCTTCCTTGGCTCTCATGAGTGCTCCCTTAATCCCAACTATGAGGTAGAAATCGAATTCAGATTGGTTCCTCTCCAAATGGTCTCCCTAAATCTGCAGCCAAAATTTTCTTTTTATAATATCATCACAACGTTGAGACTGACCTAATTGGCGAAGTAATGACGAAAAATCGGGGTAGCGTTGAGACGCTACAATCAGCGTCTCAATGCTACGAACGGAAAAGGCCTGGCGCGCGTGTTTTGGGCTTTGAGACGCTCAAAAGTGGCATCTCAACGCTACTTCTACGGGAAGTTGAGTTTAGATGGTTGTATCTATAGCGTTGAGACGCTATGGACAGCGTCTCAATGCTATCCTCTCGGGTCAAGAAGCTTTAACTTGTTTTCACTTCAATTCCAAAGCTCCAAATCATGCCTTGAAGCTCCAAATACACCAATATCTTCCTCACATGCTCAATTTCACCATGTTTGCTCGAATCCTACGAAATGAATAGACTAAGTAGATGAAAGTACACTTTAACACCTCAAACTAGCAAGAATATAAGCTTAGGGATAGTACACTTTTGTGTACTATCAAATACCCCAAAACTTAGATTTTTGCTAGTCCTCGAGCAAACTAAAACACAAGTCTCAAATGATTAATAATTGCAAACATGGGGCTCAAGATTCAATATTCTAAAATAATAAATAAATTACAAAAGCAGAAATTAATCAAACACACCCCGTCACTGAGAAATTTAAATTTAAAATTCTACGCCCTTGTGTGTGTGTGAAAACTCTCCTATTTTAGTCTTTATAAGCCCAAAACAATTTTATACAACCCTCAGTTCATTTTTCCCCTACTCTGGCTCTAACTTCCACTTATTAGGCTTCTTCACATTCAAGAAAATAATATGCCACTAAGGTGCCTTAAACACGGGGTAGGCCTTACCCAAACTTGATTTGATTTTTTTTTCAATATTTTAATGGACACTAACTTTCACACTTCTACTGTAGGGACCCTTACACAGAGCACTCACTCAATGAGTGGCCTAACTGAACACAGCAGAGGTATCTCTTTTTGTTCTACATTTTAAGCATGCGAGTTTTTTTTTTCTTTTAGTTAAGAATGATACAATGAAGCTCAACTAGGTAGAAGTATAACAATAAAATTCCTTCAGTGTAATATTATTAACTATCATGTAACTAGGCCTTCTAATAAGTTCCTAGTCCTTTTGGGGTGATAACAAATAGCTGGACCATATAACCTTAATCTAAGCCTTCAAAACTAAAAAATAGGAGAACTAAGTGCAATACTTATATTATGGACTTAAGCAAAAAACTTAAATTTAGCTCAATTCAAGGGTATGCTCTCATATTTCCAGCATTGCAACTATCATTATTTCAAACATATCATAAGTTGTCTTAGCTACCATTAATAGAATCAAATTCATCCAGATCATACTCAGAAACTACCATTAATGCAATAAAACAGCATGCTCAGAAACCAGGACTTGCAAAGTATTGCCCACCCCAAACTTAAAACTGGCATTGTCCTCAATGTAAAAGGTTGAATTTAGACTGTAAAAGGATAATGGAAAAGGAAAGAGTGGACATTACTGCCCTGATAAAAGAAAGTGTCCATAATGTCCTCAGTGAATGGGAGAAAAAGGGTCACTTGAATGATCGATGGCCTGCACAATGGGAAGGAGATTTAGTGGCACTTCAACATTCTAGATTAACACAGAACTAACCAAAAGTAAAAGAGATAGGAAACTTGGGTTGCCTCCCAAGAAGCGCTTTCTTTAACGTCTTTAGCTAAACGAGGCTCAAGTGGTGAATCAGTTCTCGCACGAATCCACATCGACATCCTTGTTGAGCACCCACTCCAAAGGATCCCTATTCAACATCACTTATTGAAAATCATTTGTCAAACTATCAATAGCATCCACAAACATACCTTGGCTTCCTTCATAGGGGTATTTCATTGTTTTGCTCATGTCGAAAATTACCTTTTCCTCTTTTACCTGAAAAGATATCTTTCCTTCCTTAACCTTAATGGAGGCTTCCCCTGTCGCCAGGAAAGGTCATCCTAGGATGATGGGAATGTCATCATCGCCCTTCTTATCGAGCACCACAAAGTCTGCAGGAATTAAAAATTTGTCTACCTAACCACGATATCCTCTACTATACCTCTAGGGTAGGTGATTGGGCGATCTGCTAATTGTAGAGAGATACCTCTGGGCTTCAGTTCTTTAAGACCCAACGTCCTGTACACAGAATAAGGCATCAAATTAATAGAAGCACCTAGATCACATAATGCTCTATGAAAATAAAAACTACCAATAGTTTAGGGAACAGTAAAACTCCTTGCATCCTTTAGCTTGGGTGGTAGCTTCTTGTGGAGTGCGTTACTGCACTCTTCTAACATGCATACAGTTTTAGAGGCCTTAAACTTCCTTTTGTTTGTTAAGATTTCGTTCACAAACTTCGAGTAGCTCGGTATTCACTCCAAGCCTCTGCAAAAGGAATGGTTATTTGAAGATTTTTAAATAATTCCAGAAATTTAGAGAACTCCACATTCAAATTTTTCTTCTTGAAACGTTGAGGGTAAGGAATCTGATTCAGGAAAGATGAAAGAATTGGACTAGATGGCTTTGCAGCCTCATGTGCAGGTGTATCTTCATTATATTCATTATCTAGTGATTCATCACTCTCATCGTTGTGGTGCCTTACTGGTCCTCCCAAAGTCTTCCTACTTCTAAGACTTATAGCCTTACATTGCTCCCTAGGATTAATTTCTGTGCCACTGAAAATTTTTCCTTTATGTACTGCATTCAGGGAGGTGGCTATCTGACTCATCTGAACTTCAAGGTTCTGTATAGTCTTCCCATGTCTAGAAGCAATTCCTTCCATCTTCTCCTCCAACTGAGTCTTCTTCTTGTTTGATTCAGTAATGAAAGCTCTTTTCATGTCCTCCAAAGATGGCTTCTTTTCTGCTGATTGAGATGTAGAACCATAGTTCGACGAGGGCTGCAAAACATTCCTATTGTTAGCATACGAAAAATTCTCATGATTCCTCAAACCTGATTGGTAGTGTGTAGGTAATGACTTGTGCATGTGATTGTTGCTCTTGTTGTACCCCCTGTTGTTTACACGGTTGACTTGCTCCATGCTTGAATCTCCTCCATATTGTGAATGTTGGGCAGTTGCTAATGATGCAATTGAAGAATTGTTGCCTAGACCTGATAATTGAGATAAAGCATTAGTCAAAGAAGCCATATGTGCTTCTAGAGCATTTACCTCATTGATTTCATAGATTCCAGCCACTGGCTTAGTAATTGAGCGCTCGATGGGCCACTGATAGCTAGTGGCAGCCATCTCCTCAAGCAGGTTCTTTGCATCCGTGACTGTCTTTGACAAAATCGTCCTCCAGCTGCTGCATCCAAGATAGTCTTCGTATTTCCATTCAGTCTATTATAAAACAACTAGATTTGTAGCTAGTCAGGGTAACCGTGCTATGGGCATTTTTTAAGCAGCTCCTTGTACCGTTCCCAAGCCTCGAACATTTGCTCACCTTCAAACTGCTTGAATGTCCCAATCTCCGTTCTAAGTCTGGCAGTCTTGGCTTGTGGGAAAAAATGTAGTCAGGAAAGCTTGGGCCAGCTATACCGTTTTCCAAATATAAATTATATACACTAATTACACTCTAAATTAAAATTAAGCAATTTCACCACAATATTAATTAAACTAAAATACGCCAATTCCTAACAATGGCGCCAATTTGATAAACAACTTGTCGAAGGCTCTATCAAATATAATTATTAACCAGACCTCTACAATTTGCAGTAGTAGTGGGGTCGATCTTAGGGATTGGATTTCTTAGCTTAATTAACTATCATAGTTACTAGTGCTCAATTTTATCTAGAGAACCAACAATAGAGGATAATCAAATTAAAACCTAAAATAACTATTTACAATGTTGGAGACAGTTAGAGGAAACCTTCTAGAAACAATGATTTAATTCCATAAAACCAATTTGGTCATATAGAAGAGATAATTTACATAAATAACAATTATAAGCCAATAAATTACCCAAATTATTAGTTGACTTTTCCAAGCCCAACTAAACCTCATTCTTAGTGATAAATCAACATTCCAGTCTATTTTTATAACTAAACATGACATGAAATAAAGTTCATTTGTGGCTTCTATCAGCAAAAACTCCATTCTCATGCAAAAATTCACTAACAGTTATACATTTAAATCTAAATTCGAGTCCTTCTTTTTCAAGCAAAAACCCAATTTTATCAAAACTAAACGTTGGCCAAACGATTAAATAATACTCTCTAGAATGCATAAATAGATTTCTATAATATAAATATCTCTAAAAATAAACCAAACGAATGAAAACAAACCAAGTTCAAGACAAGAGTCATTCTCTCAAAATTCACCAATTACAAGTTTTTTCTCAAGCAAACATCTAAAAACAAAAACTACAAAATAAATAAGGAAGAACGAAAAAACTCTCTGACACATGCCACACTCATTCCAGTCGTGAAACGTCGCAATCTCGAGCCTTGAATGTCTTCCTTGGCTCTCAAGAGTGCTCCCTTAATCCCAACTATGAGGTAGAAATCAAATTCAGACTTGTTCCTATCTAAATTGTCTCCCCAAATCCGTAGCCAAAATTTTCTTTTTATAATATCGTCACAGCATTTAGACTGGCCTAATTCGCGAAGTAAAGACGAAAAATCGGGGTAGCGTTGAGATGATGCACGCAGCATCTCAATGCTACTAGTGGAAAAGGCCTGGTGCGCATGTTTTGGTCGTTGAGACGCTCAAAAGTGGCGTCTCAACACTACTTCTGCGGGAAGTTGAGTTTGGATGTCTGCATCTATAGCGTTGAGACGCTATGGACAGAATCTCAACGCTATCCTCTCGGGTCATGAAGCTTTAACTTGTTTTCTCTTCAATTCCAAAGCTCCAAATCATGCTTTAAAGCTCCAAATACACCAATATCTTTCTCACATGCTCAATTTCACCATGTTTGCTTGAATCCTACAAAATGAATAGATTAAGTGGATGAAAGTACACTTTAACACCTCAAACTAGCAAGAATATAAGCTTAGGGATAGTACACTTTTGTGTACTATCAAAAATCTCTGAGTACTCTTATAACCTTTTGGCTAAAATTGTTTGAAGTTTCACTTCGATGTTAGCTATCTTAGGGAGGTTACCAATGGTCATGTATGATTCGATCTAATGGGACCTATCTAGTAAGCAATTGTTTTGAAATGGAAATATTTTAGGAAAGGGAAGTTCATTTCAAGTGTCACATTTGTATTCAATGGTCGACCAATTATATTTTTGTAATATGATTGTAAATACATAAACATGAAAATGTAATATTTCAAGAAGAGATCATAAGTTATAATCAATGTGACTAAATGACTCTAATACACTTCATACTTACTCTATTCAATTATGAGGTTACTTTATATACTTAACCGTTGTAAAGTGACAAGCTCTCGAGATAAAAGTATGATGGTCACATGGCCCATTTTCTTGTATGAAATTTGATGCAAATGAAAAGGAATGTGTTCCATGTTTTGAGAAGGAGGATAGAAGTTGTGTTTTATATGCTCATAATGAAAGTACATTATGTGTGAGTGAGAGATGAAAGTATTAATGATTGAATATATACTATTTAATTATATGATTAATTAAATATAGCTTTTTTAATTAATTATATATATTAATTTGTTTTTTACAAATTAAAAATGAGAAGGCAGTTTCTGTAACTGTCATCCCAAGATAATCTCTGCAGTTTTTTTTTAAAAAAAAAACTGCAGAGGTATATCGCAAAAGGAATGTTTTCTTTTTACGTGGGTTCTATGAGAGAACTATCAGTGAAGAACACAAAAATCCTAAATTTTGATTCCAAACTATCTTTTTCGAGAATCACACACGCATACTTGTGCAAAAATCACAAGAAGGGGGCATTTGTTATAATAGAAATTTCGACCAGCCAAAAATTGTCACGTCATAACCCAACATTGATGACGCATTTATATTTAATTAGGGATTAATTAGAATTGCAAGGATCCTTAAATTAAATTATAGAAAACCCAAATATACAATTGGGTTATATGAAATTTGGACCAATTCTAGACAAAAACCTTGAATGGAAGGCCCCAATTAGCAAAGTCAAATCCCAAAGGCTAGGCCCAAAGTCAATCAGGCCTCGTCCAACAGTCAAGCCCAAACCCACCTGGAGGCCCTGAGGAACTCTATAAATGGAGAGCTCCCTCCTCCATTTCGAAAGTTCAGAACTGAAGAAGCTTAGAGAGAATTCATAAACAAAGCTGCTAAGTCTCTAGAAGCTCCAGTAGATCAATTACTGTCTTAACAAAGAACACTTCCCAAAGATTAAGAACGCTCTAAGAATCGATCAAAGTTCCAACCTCGAGAATAAGCTTGTTCAGCGCTCGAGTAAAGCATACAAGCAGGAGAGAGAATCGAAGGATAAAAAAAAATAATCCATTTCAATCCAAAAAACAATCTTTATTCTTCTAATTTTTAAATTTATATCTAAATTTTCAATTTAAAATTTTAATTCAAATAATCTAGATTTGTAATGACTCCAAAATTTAGCCTAATCTAGGGAATACTACCAAACTAGCAACCAATATGCCCAAAAATTTAGCAGCATAACAACATAACTACAAGCTACCCAAAGTTTCTTCTGACACCTATTAGATAAGAATATCATACTTCTATAATCAGAGTAGCTAAATAACAACTCTCACACACCTCTTGGCAACATCACAACACACCCAACCTCACAGTATGAACAGATTCACATCAACTCTAAACAAACACAACTTAAATAAACCACCAGGAAATAAGAGTAAGTTTCTAATAACATGAGCATTTATTCCATGAACTAAGTTCTACCACAAGTTCCTATCTATAACTCTAAAAACAAAGAGAGACATAAGGAATAAAGAATAGAAGGCATAAGCCTATACAAAGCATCGACTCAAATTCAACTAGAGCCCTATCTACGCATTTCAAAGGAGAACTTCTACCAAGAAATCACAATTTGCTAATGGTGTTCTCTCATTATGCCTCCTCGTCTGCATCACTAGGTTCATAGTAATCATTATCACCTGCAAAATCTAGTAATGGGTCAATACATAATGCGTATTGAGTAAGTAGCTCATACCTAGTGAGCCACCAAACATCAAACAACAAACATCATGTTGTTCACATGCACCCAAACATGCTTATCAAAAGTAATAACATAAGCCTCAGCGCATACACAAGCAAGTAAAATAAACATAAGACTCACCCAACACATGAATTCTCACAGCATGCTATGTAACTAACACATGAATTCTCGCATCATGCCATACTCGCTTGGTTTTACTCAACACTCATGTTTTGCCCTCACCAAAGTTCTCTAAGACTAGCCCTTCGAGAAGCACCAACCCCTGACCATGGTTACTAGGGCCTCAACACTTCTCTACAGAGCTCGATGTTCGACCCTTGACCAACGTTACCAAGGCCTCGAACAGTGCATCGCCCCTTGACCATTTGTACCCAAGCTGCACCGATGATGTAAAACCGGGATTTCACGAGATTTATCCGATTTATCCTTGAATTTTTTTTCTTAAAAAAATGTGTTTAAAACAATTGTTTGGGATAAATGTGTGGGGTTTTGGTTTTAAAAAAAAAAAAAAAGAAGAAAAGGAAAAAAAAAGAAAAGGAGGAAATAGGGAAAAAAAAAAGAAAAAAGAAAGAAAGTGAGTTTTTTTTATATATTCATTTTACAAAACATATATTTATTTAAAACCCAATTTAGGGTCTCATTTACCAGAGGAAAACAGAGGAGTCTTGAGGGAGAGAGTCTGAAAAGAAGAAGAAGGAGATTCTGAAGTTGAAGTTGAAGAAGAAAGGGAAAGGTTCAATTCAAGTTGCATGACAAAGTTTGTGATCAATCCTGACTACATCTGATGTTTGGATCATTCTGAGCTCCACAAGAAGTATTAAGAGGTGAGGTTTGATTTCCTTGAAAGTTAACGCATTTTAGAACAGTTTTCGTGAAGGAAGCTTGAGCAAAATCTGAAATTATGTTATGGGTTTTTGAAAGGGAAGTCAGAGGAGTGTTTTTACTGTCAAATCCGGGGAACCTCTGGTTTTTGGGATGTACTGATCTGTAGAATTCGAATTAGAAGCTGTATTAGGTATGGATGGAAAGCTGATTTAATTTCCTATAACGTTCATGAAGAAGTCGTGGTTATAATTTGTTTGGAAATTGCTTTAAATTCCAGGTTAGTTTCGGGTTGCAGCAGGAAAACAGTTCTGGTTTAGCAGAAACGTGTTTGGGGGAAAATGACTTTCACGGTAGTTACAGACACATCCTTTAGAAATTTCGATTTCACTCCTTCAGATAAGTTTTAGAGGGTTCAAAAAGGAAGAGTTTGGTATAAAGAACATCATTTTTGAGCAAGTAATGGAAAAGTTATAGGTGTGTGAGTTTAGGGTATAAAATCTGTAAAGTGCAGGAAATAGATGGGAGGGTTTTTGCAATCCTAAACCTTAAATTCATGAGGCCGAGATTCTAATACTTGGTTTTGTGTTGTTTGGCAGGCCAAGAAGAAATAGGACAAGTTTACGGACCGAGAATCTAATATTAACGCTGTGAGTGACAAAATTAATTCTGAAAATAAATTCTATGCTTGAACTTGTGTTCATAAAAAGAAAAGACTTCCTAAGAATAATGTAGCTTAAAGATTTATGGTCTCTTGAGCACGTATTCATAAGCATATATGGTTTCCTAAAAATGATTTAAATTGTTCGTTGTGAGCATATGTTTACCGGTTTTTCTGAAACTAGAAGAAATACCTTAATTCCAAGTCTACATGTGTTAGCAAGAACTGTTAAAGGTTTTCATGTGTTTCTCCGAGACCTGAATTAGTTAATGGTTGAGATACTGAGCCCGAGGTTGTATAGTACCGTGTGCACACAGGTCATTTTCTGTTGTCGACGTTGAGTGTACTCCGTGACAACAATGCTGTCGTGAGTGCTGGGCGAGCCCCACTACGACAAAGACGATGGGAGTGCTGGGCGGGCCCCACTACATCGTAGAATGAGCGTTGATTGTACTGGGCGAGGCTTACACAACTAGTTTGTCATATGTTTAAAATGATTAATATTTTTGATACACTTGCTGGACTTCTGTAAAAGCTATTGATGTTATATGTTTTGATTTACGAGTTAATAGTTTTAAACTCAGTCACTCACTGAGCTTCCCAGCTCATTCTTTCAATGTTTTCCAACCTTTCAGGTAGAGATCGAGCTCCCGGTGCCTGAGATCCTGCCACAGCCTGCTGAACGCTCTACGAGTCTGGGATTTTTGTATGTGGATGGTGTAGTATAGCAAGTTTGCTCGTATTGTACATAACTTAATAGGGATGTGTAGTTATGTTGTATATGGAACTAGTGGTCTTGGGTGTATAAAGCACGTCTGGTCGTGTTTGGCTTGTTCAAGTTAGGTTCAACCAGAACCGCCCCGTAGGTATGTGTAATAAGATTCCTAGTTTCTGCTGTGTGGTATGTATAGTATCTCGTATACAGGTATGGATTGTTTATCAGGAATTAAAAGGGTCATAGGTATCGTTAAGTAGTGAGACGATGCCTGTTGGCTTCACGCCATCTTCCGGGCTAAGTTAGCAGGTGGTTCGGGAGGGGGTGTGACAGATGACTTAGCAATGCATTGGCCCTTCTCCAAGTGCCCCAACACATGCTTTTTAGACTCATCACACCGACCCTTGATCATTTGTACCTAAGGCTTTGATGCTCATTTTATTCTAATGGTGACAATACCACCCATCAACTATTTGTACCCGAGGTACACTGGTACTCACCCTACAATCCTTAACAAGCTCACAAGGTTCACTGGCCTCCTCACAAACTCACTATATGCATGTTACCTAAGCCTGTTACTAGACCATGTCTCATGCGCCAAACAAAACATGCTAATAACATATTTATTAAGCTCAATCAGTCAACATGCTAACATCACATAAAATTCACAAGTCAACATTCTAGCATGCTCATTAAAAGATACAATAAAGCATACAATAGATAAATCGGTACGAAATCAAACAAGAGAAACATAAAGCATACTACACACAATCAAACAGACCCAACATGTAGAAACTACTTACCTAAAGTTCTGCTAAAATTATCCTAAGGAGTTCCTAAACTAAGAGATAAATTTTAAAGGCTAAAACTAGTTTGAAAACCTTTAAACAAACTATAACATGCTCAAAGAGGGGTATACTTACTTAGAAACAACCTTAAAACGCTAAAGCAAACTCTCCAAAATCAGACCCAACTACAACTAGAATTTTCAAGGATTAAAACCTAACATACAGCACCTTAAACATGCGTAGAGAGTGTCTAAACAACTCTTGTCACTTAATCCTTACCCAAAAAAACTTGGGTACTTGATGAAAATGTCTGAAATAGCTCCAAAGTGGTTCAAAACTACAATTAAGGGTTTTCAAATGATTAAAGACCATTCGATAGCACTTAATATGAGTTCAAGCAAATTAAAGGGGTGCTAAACTTACCAAAATATATCAACGCACTTGCTAGTTAGAGTTCGATGTCATTTGAATTGATTGGAAACTGCAATCAGAATGCTCTAAAAGGTTAGAGACTAAACTACAACAATTAAAACACACTTAAAAGGCCTAAACATAGTATTACAGCTCTTGAACCAATTCTAGAAAAGGTTTAAACAAAACTCCCAATACTTACTAAAAAGGGCTTGGCCACTTGTGGAAAATATATATATATATATAAAAAGAAAAAGACTTCGATTTGATTCGAAAACTGGAACAGACGTCCACTGTGAGTGGGAAAGAACCCGTGAGAATGGGTTGCTTGTCCCGTGAAAGTGCTCCGAGTTGATGGAGCATTTGTGTACGTTAAGTCATCTCGCTTGCCTAAGTGAATGGCTTCAAAGAGTTGTCAAGACCAGCATTTGCTCGAAAAGGAGCACCGGGCTGGAGAGAATAAGAAAGGGTTGAGTGTGCCCAAATGTGCCAGGAGTGCTCAAGAACATAACAGAAGAGCTGCAGAATCAGACAAAACTCTTTGCAGCATTGCTACAACAGGTGGCTTATTGAAGAGTTAGCCAAATTTGAGCAACTCAAGGTTGAAAGGCTTTTTCTTTGGTGTTGCAACGCTATACTCTCAGGTCCAATTGCCTTGTCATTTTTCTTCAACACTTGAATCTTCAAATATAGCCTTAAGTTGCTCAAATTTGTCGGATTATCTCACAATTCTCTAGTTTTGATTAAAATGCTCGGTTTCTGAGAAATAAACATAAAAATACATGAAAGTACACAAAATCATTACAAAACTAGCATAAAAATAAGCCTAGAAATAGCACACTTATGCATGCTATCAGGTGCACCGTCATGTGCCACTTAGAGAATATGTGTTTTACGGCTAAGAACGACCAGTGTGAGTTTGGGCGCGCTCCCCATGGCTGAGGCGACGTGATACCAAAGACAATGCCTTATTGTCTACGTTGTGAGTCTCAAAGGCCAGGCCTAACGAATGGGTGCGGTAAGAGCTGTGGATGGGATAGCTCGTAGCCAAGGTGTAGTTGTTGTTTTTCTTTGCTTATGTTGCGAGTCTTGGGGCCAAGTCCAATGACAGGTGCACGAGGTCCAAAGATGGGATAGCTCATAAGTAGTGTGCAAGTTTCCATATTTTTTCTGATGCATGATTATTTCCAGCAAGTCAGTCAGCAGCAAGCCCAAGTTCGGATCGTCATTGGAACGATGTTGAGTTTAAGTAGGGAAGAATGTCACAATCCATTATGCGATGAGGTGGATTGTGCTCCTGAATAAGTCATCGAGGACGATGACTAATTTAAGTGGGGGAGAGTGTCACAACCATACTAGGAGAGAGGAGGTTGTGACCCCCACAAGCATAGACAAAAGCAAAGGCAACACGAGAGTGTCGCCTGTGGGGCCACACGAGGGCCAAAACAGAGAAGTGTCATGATGTGATCAAGGAGGACGGTGCATCATCCAACACACCAAAAAGAGTGGGCAACATTGCCAAGCTGAAGAACAAGCAAAATAGGAAGCAACTATATCATCAGGGGTGTCAGTGACAAGCTTAATGTGGGTCAGATAGGGCCCTAGGCCATAGCCTCGAAAGTCGCCATCATGAGTTTTGATGAGAAGCTCTGGAGTTAAGTCCGTATATGGACAAGATGTAAGCTCGCTAAGTTTAGTGTCAATCGGAATCCAGACGAGCGCTCCACGCTGGCATATGATCCCTCGCCAAATTGACGTGCATGGGTATTAGACCAAAAATGCCTCTTAATCTACCTTAGGGGGATGCATGGTGTTAACTCTCCACCACCCTGAGGCCTCATGGCCTAAATGAGCCACCCGAACATGCGAGTGTCATGGCGTGGGCAAGTGTTGCAAGATGAGTGCCTTGGGCGACTTTCTTTGAAATGGATTTTTCAAGGTCAGTGTCGGGTGGCACAGGTGTGCCGACATTGCTCCCCTTCCCATGGGTCGAAGGTTACATTATAGGGCCTGATAGCGACCAACGATACAAGAATGACTCAGCATGGACACGAAAGGGTTCATGCCTCGATATGACTCGAATGGATTGATGTCCGAGAGGTGCCGAATATGAAGTCAACTCATGGATAGGATCTCGATAGCATGTCCAAGCGAGCAGTTAAGTCAAATGACCTCCCAGGGCTTAGGATGGCATACTATGCCTCAGTGTTACCTGATAGTTTTTGGTTTGCACGGTATTTGCCCATTATGTCCCAATTTGCATTATAATGGCCCGAAAAGCTCCAGTTTGCATTGTTTGCTCTCAGTTTGCTTTATAATGTCCCGGTAACTGTTGAAATCACTTAGTAAGCTCCGGTTGATTGCTTTAAGGCCGTTTTGACCCAACGAAGGTCTAAACTCATCCCAGTGAAGTTCCATACTGATGTAAAAGCTTTGTGGGCATGTTGTTGAGTTCAGAGATGATGAAATATGATGCGACTAAGGGTTTAAATGACCTTGGCCTAGTGTAGAGGCAAGGTTAAGCCTTGGAACTTTTCCTAGAGTATAGGCAAGTTAGCTAGAGTCGCGGAAGAGTGAAAATACACGTACGGATGACGTGTATGGCCAAGTTAACTTTCGCTGCATACAAAATAAATATTGGTTGAGTTCAACAGCCTCGCCTAAGGTCCAACGAAGCCACAAAGGATTGCGAAAAATAGATTGGGGCTTGAGTTCCTCTTAATGCTGGCCATGATGAGGCGAAAAATCATTGCACTACACGACTGGAGAGCTACGACCATGACACACAGCACAGGTCATTTTTGCTCTAACTCTTTACTTGAGTGTCCGAATGAACTCCGATTTGATGCGTTGGAACCGTCATTCGACGTAGAATCTCCCAGATAGTGCCTTATGCTCAAAACCAAATAAAATGATCAATTAATTACATGAAAACCTCCAAACTAACATGATTTAGGCATAAAAATATAGGACTATTTTGGTCTTATCAATTGTGCATAGACTTTTGACCCAAAGTCAACTTGTCATGTAATTGTCTTAATAGAAATTTAAGTTGGAATCCATTGCGAATGTAATATATAGTTCCAATAAAACAAAAATATAAGTCGCACATCAAAGGGTTGTTATTGTCACTTTAACTTTGGTCAATTCAATAATCAAGTTAGTGGAGAGTTAAAGATGAGGCTGCAACGAAGAAACTTTTGATAAGACTACACAAGTATTACAATTGACTAATTAGGATAAATCTTATTTATAGATTTAAAGACAAATGTTACCACGATAGTAACAGTTGAGAATTGTGTATTATATCATGTTCAAACTTCCTTTGGGTGTTGATCATGCAGTTAACTAAACTATTCGTTCCACGACTTCCTTAAATATTTTGTAAGAGGTCATGTCAGTACAATTGTGCTAAGTTTGTGTTAGCTTTAATTTTTATCTACAACCAAAGTCATGAAACCCATATAGATGAGAAATTATTTGAGGAGACTACCACAACGAGGATGAAAACTTTTCACCTTTAGATGTATGAGAGAGAAATGGTAAAAGTAACTTGATTTTGTATCTAGTAGTTATCAGGGCAGACAAATTTTAAGATCTACATCCAACGGTTTTAAAAAGGCAGCCACATTGCAACGACCTGATTGAATAATTTGTTCACACGGAGAGGGAGAGAAGAGAAAAAGAAGCCAAAATGTAAGGAATAACTGAATTTGGGGAGCCCAAAATCAAGAAGAGGCTAGTGCGCTAGTGAAAGGTTGATAACACTCATTTATGACTATTATTTAGCCCTAAAAACTAAGCTTATTCTTAAGAAAGCAAGTGTTTATTTTTATATTGTATGCTATTTAAAGTGATTTTAATTATAAACAAGTTTTGCATGTGTTTGAAGTCATGATTGGTGAAAATTTAAGAAATAGGTATAAATTGAGTCGATGTTGTTAAGAAAGTGTTAAGAATTGTTGTTTTTTGTGAATAGGCTGAAAATGGACCAAAATGCACCAGGGTTGCAACTACAATTGGAGAACAAGTGCAGAAATTTTCTAAGTGTTGAAGAAGAGAAGATGCGCCAGCGGCCGCATCTAGACCTAACTCGACATATCTTTCCAGAATCTCGAAATTGACAGATTTTTAGTAGATTTTTTACCAAATCTCCTCAAATCAAGGAATCTTGTTGTCCAAGCCATATCACATCGATCTCGATAGCAAACCCTAGACTATGAAGTCTATAAAAGACGGTTCAAGCATCAATTTCTAGTGAGCTCAGATTCCTACAGTCTCCAACATTCTATCAATTTTTCTTTCTTTCACGCTGCCACTCCAATCTCCCCTAGGTTCTGTTCAAACACCATTTGGACACTAAGAAAGAAGTAGGTGTAAGTTCTTGTTCTCCTTAAAAAAGGTTGAGCAAGATAAAAATGAGGAACTCGCCTAAGGTCCTTTGTATTTCCATTAAGCTATATTTTCTATTTTTCTTAGAAGTTTGTTGTTGTTTTGTTTTTGTTCGAGTTGTTTTTTTTTTTTTTTTTTTGTGTTTTCTAATTCAAGTCTTTGGTTGTAGTTTCAATTCTATTTTTCATTCTAGTCGTATCTTTTCTTTTAGAAACTCAAATTTGTATTACCTTGCATTCTTTTCAATGAAGTATTATTCTTTACCTTCAAGTTTTTCTTCTTTCTTTTTTTAATTTTATTTTCTTTACCACTATGAGCTAAACTTCTTCAAGGGGATTCAATGAAGTGGAAACCCTAAGAAGGAAGGAAGCCCCACCATATGTTTAAGTAACCTTACTCAGCACTTAGCATGGTTTGCTTTAATTGAGGTTTAAATTTCATTGTTAGCTTAAACTGGCCATTTGGGTTATCATAGTTTGTGTGAGATTCAATACTGAAAAGGCTAGATCAAACATGTGTTTTCATAAAAGCAATCTAGGAAAAGAGTCTAAAAATAAAACTTTACTTTTTGTACCTATAAATAGGACAAAAACCTTTAGAGTCAATTAAGTTGTGTTTTCCATTGCCTAAGTGAATTTATCCATAGACATGTGAATTTAAATTGCTTAGTCTCCTAAAAGCACTAGGAAAATGGGTTGAATAGGTGTTGAACTTGATTCACTTTGTTAAGTGTCAGATAGTGTAGGTTGCAGGAGCAATTTAGTAGCATTCTGCTTGAACCGTACAGAACTCGAAAGGGACAGATGCAGGCGCATATGGGCAGCAATCTCTGAATCAATCAATCCTAGTTGAGCAAGTTACAGGCGCATGGTCGACACATTCTCCTTAGGGTTGTATCAGACTTGAATCCCCCCATTTCTCATTAGTATTTTTACCATCTTTTTATTATTCTAATATTTTTTTACTCTCTTACTCACCTCACAAAAATTATCACTTTTGGTTACTTTCGATTGCAGGTTTTGAGGAGGTCTTTATTGTTAAATTAAAGTTATTAACTATTCCCTTGGGTTTGATACTTTAAGTATTTCCATATATTACTTGAGAGACAACGTGCACTTGTGCTTTTTGGTGTTAACTGTCCATCAAAGGTAATAAAACTTGTAAACCAAACAAGTGGGGGCTGAGGCTATATTAGGTACCAATAAGGGTGGAAAAAAAACAAGAAGTAAACAAGGAAAACATAAGGAAGGTGGTTTTTACTTTTTACCAAGAGTAAAATCGGAGGAAAGAAAAATTGGTGGAAGAAAGAAGAAGCAAAAAAGAAGAAAAAAACAAGAGTGAGAATGTGGGAGAAATGGTGTTAAGGGGAGAAGAAAAAATTGGTAAAAAGTACAGGGAGGATTATGTCACATTGTCTTCAATGAGTGGACATTGAATTGAAATTTTAGCAATAAAAAAATGTGATGATTTTCAAAAAAAAGAAAAAAAGAAACAAAGAAAGAAAGAAAGTGATGATATAGTACAAATGAATTACGGAATAGTACAAGTGAATTTCGGATGGATGGCGTTTCACATGGGAGGTATGAATGGAAATAATTGTTCAATTGGAGAAAAAAGGCAAAAATATATTGATAGAAGATATAATGGTTAAAATATCATTTTGGAGGAGAGAATATATAATTTGAAAATTGGATTAAAAGAAAGAGATTGGAAATTAGTTTAATGGTTAAAATATCATTTTGGTCCATGTACTTTGAGTTTCGTTCTATTTTAGTCAATATACTTTAATTTCAAATGTCTAGTTTTAGTCTTTGTACTTTTAATCAATTTTAAAATTAGTTCATACCGTTAGTTTGAAGTTAATTTTTATTGAAATTGGTTAAATGATAATAATAATTTTCATGCAAGTATTTTTTTTTAAGAAAAGTTAACAATAAACTAATAATAAGGACCAATTATAAGCTTTATTGAAAGTATAGAGACTATAATAGAATGAAATTGAAAGTACACGGACAAAAATGGTATTTTAACCTAGTTTAATTAATTAAGGTGAAGTTTATATTTACTTCCCTTTTGGAAATCATTCTTATATCTTCGATCATCAAGTGAAAAATTAAGCCCACATTGGATAACCATTTGGTTTTTGGTTTTTTGTTTTTGAAAATTATGTTTGTTTTCTCTTCAATTTCTCTACCATGAGTTTTATCTTTCTTAAGAAAATATTTTTGGAAACTACTTTTTTAGTTTTCAAATTTTGGCTTGATTTTTGAAAACATAAGTAAAAAGTAGATAACAAAACAAGGAAACACATAAGTGGAAGTAGTATTTATAGGCTTAATTTTTAAAAACTAAATGGTTATCACACGATGCCTAAAAATTTACATGATTCCAAGTTAAAACACACATAGCAAAAGGTGAACAAAAGATTTCTGTGTTAGAGTTTGCGTCCTAAAACGCTTGTTACTTCTAGACATTATTGAAGATGAATCAAGTAATTGTTTGTTTGTTCATATCTTTAGTGCAATATTTAAATATCCATTGTTTAAAAATTTTAGGGTTATTAGATATAATCTTCAATGATTTGTAGGTGACATACGAGATAAATGATGCATGATTTTGTGACCAGACAGAGCCGCAAGTGTACGGTGTTAAGTTTTAATATAGGGGTTAAGTGTACGTATCGTCTACAAGAATGAGTTGACTATTACAGTTACTGACATCTAATTTTATTTAGAGAACAATAATTTTTAGAGAAGAGTGACAAACAAAATAATTAAAAAGGGGTTTACTGTAAAGATAGAAAACCTAGAGAATTGATTTCACCAACTAAACTAATGTTTTAGTTAATTAATTCAAAAATGATCATACAAAAAGTGCTATCTCTAGGCTTTAAAAAGACTAACAAAAGTAAAGCCTAGAGATAGCACTTTTTGTATGGTATCAATAAATTATGCTAAAAATTTAAACTAAATAAGATTGATTAAAGTCTCATCTTAAGTAGCATTTTTAATATAACTTACTTCGAAATGGTTATAGTTGATCTTATACATATGGATCTCTCATGTGAAGATCAGGGATGAAAAATTAGGGTTGGGGTCTCATCCTTGTAATGTTGTTGACACAACTAACTCATTTGTGTGTAAGTTGGGTACAAATGGTATGGTCATAAACTTATATACAAATCAGGTTAAAAATCTCTCTCAACCCCTCCATCATTTTTTAATTGACTATATATCTATCAATAACATATTAATAAGGAATAACTATATGTATATGTCATTTGAAAACTCATTTTATACAAAGTCTAGATTCTAGAAAATTTACATTTATGTCAATGGTCTAGTCCATTGAATTCCAATATAGATGTGAATTTACAGATGCGTCTAACTTGTTGTTATAATAATTAATAAACACTACAAGAAATATCACTTTTTATAGCATTTGAATATAACATTTTTCAAAAAGAGCTATAAAAAAAGAGGGAAAAAAAGGCAGGCAAAAAATTTAAATTGTACCCTTAGGTGCGTCTAATATTTCAAAAATATGAGGGGGCGTTTGGAGCACCGTGTTAGATTTGGATGGTTTTCGAATTCAAACCCAAAACGTTGTTTGGGCCACTATGTTCAAAACCCAATGGGTTTGGAACACAGCCTCATGGTTTTGAACAGTGCACTCCAAACACTATTTTTTGATTCCCATACTTCAGAACACTGCACATAAACACTTCTCAGGGTTTCAAACCCCCCAGAACAAACCCCTAGGATTTTGATTCCAAGTATTCTGATTCCGAAACGGTGCTCTAAACGCCCACTGAATGACATTAGGGCTTTTATATGTGACTCTTCACCACTTCCACATCTTTATTTTACTTTCCTCTCCTTTCCTCCACTTTATTCTACTTTCAAAACACTCGAAGGTGACCTGCTCGCGTGGAAGAGCTTCAGATCGATTTCTTTGTGTTTGTCGGTCATTATGTTTCGGCATGGTTAGTGTTGTCACTTCCATCACTCGACAATGGTCTATTCTGTCTCATTTCCATTGCCATTTTCCCAGCTTTTGTTTTGCAAGCAACACATATGTTTTTTATGACTTTTGAATCTCTTACATCACTGTTTTGCCTCTCGGCATTCCTCAACAGGTGTGTTTTTTCACTTTTTTTTGTCTCATTGCTATTTAACACTCTGGTTTCTGATTGGAACTGATAGAATGTGCGGAGGATTTTTTGTTTTGGTGTTTGTTTCTTCTTTTGATTTTGATTTCTCTAGTTTTGTAAATGTTTTTTCCTCTGGTCAGTACTCAATTGGTCGATAGATTTGTCCCTAATTTTGGTTTTGGTGTTCCTGATTTTGCACTTTGGATTTGGAACTTCGTGAGTTGACTTGTGGATTTATTTCTCTTTTTTGGGGGCTTAGGGGTTCTTTTTTTCAGTGATCTTCAAGATTCATGTCATCTCCAAAGATGGTTTGTGTGAATTTTTTTTCATTGACTTCTAAGTGAATTTGTATTCCAACGTCAGAGGTGGACATCTAGGGTTTAATTTGAATCCGTTGTATAGAGCCTATCACATACACCAGATTTTCGGACTGGAAGATCGATTCAAACAGTATTACTTTGACAACTGGAAGCTTCCAAATTAACTTCCAATTTTCACGTATCACGAATGACTCCTTTCCTTGAATCGTATCAAATGTTTATCACTCAAATGGGGTTTGATATGGATATTAAATTGTTGCTTCCATAACTTACTGCAATGACTTCTACATATGAAAACAAAGTATCAAACGTGCTTTTTAATATGTAAACCTCAATTTGCATAAGTTATTCATCATCTTTTCTTTTTATAAACAAATTTTGAAGCCAAAGAGAGCATAGTTCAACTCGCATATTGAATGTATTAACGACCATGAGGTCTGTGGTTCGAATCCCCCCAACCCCTATTGTACTCAAAAAAAAAAAAAAACAAATTTTGAAGAATAGTGAACCAAAAAATCGCTAAAATAGTAAATAGTCAAAAAAGGCAAATACCAAATGACCATTGAACTCCATATCATTCATGTGAAAATACGGTAAGAAAACTACCAATATTTTGGGTGGAATTAAATGCAATGAATAAACCTCAAATTTTCATCTTCATTGTTGTTTTGAATATAATTTTTTTTCCAGGTTATGGTAAAGTGAATTCTCACAACAATGTCTCATGTTGATTGTCATTTGTAGTAAAGTTTTTCATATCTTCTCAGAAAACACATTTATAGAAAATTGAAAACGGTTGAAGTTATTTTACATTAAACTATTGAATCAATTAAATTAGTATTTACATCCAAATATTTCATTGATTGGGACAAGTAAAAGGAGTATAGAAATTGGAGATTGGTATTAATTAATTATTTAGGGCGCAGAGGGGGATTTATTGTTGGCAGAGAAGTGGGAGATTGAATAAACGTTAATGAAAAAAGTGTGTTGTTTTTAATTTTTGTTGTTTGTTAGATTTTGACTATTATGCTATGGTTTTCCCTCCTTTCTCGTACTATCTGATTGCTATTTTTTTTTCTTTTTTTCTTCCATCTTTGGTTGTAGAAGTATCCAATTATAATGATGACAACTCACGGTCATTTAGAGAACATTTAAACAAGTGTGAAGGTTGGTAGCTCGTTTAACTATTTGAAATATTTTAATCTACTTTTTAAATGATCAAATCTCTTGATTTCTTGTCATTTGCCACTTTCAAACCAATGCTTCTAACTGCTTGGATGGACAAATTATAGTGCATGCGAGGTTCCTTATAAGCCATAACGTCCTATTAGATATATACGGTTGAGACTTTAGAGATATGACCCAATAAAACTTACTTAGTATGTAGAGAAGGTTCCTTTTTCTAGTAGATTGAATACCATGGTAATTACCAGTGTAAGTTACCATAATTTGCTGATTTGATTTGCAATGACATTAAAAAGTAGTTGATACTTGAAGAATGTTCTTTTTCTAGATTCTTTAACTATTTTTTATGACGAGAAGCGATGGGTTTTTTCTTGAATGAATCATCTCAAACACTTGAAAAATAGTTAATATGCTTTCAATAGCCTTTACTCTGTTTCATGTGCCTTGGCTTAATTCCAAACACGTTGATGGTCGTAGTAATAATAACCATCAGTGTTGTAATAGAGCACTTCTGCTAAACATATAGCTATATAAACCGTTCGGATATTTCATTTTCCTTGTACTCGAACAGGTAGCACAGAGAATGGCAAAAGTAGAACGCAACATTGCTGGGGCTATTAAATGGCTTGACAAATATCTTGAAACGTGAGTAGAATTTTGCATACCACTTATTTGAAAAGCTTTAAAAAGTGTCTTTTAGACTGTTTTACTAGTCTACAAAAAGTCATGGCTGAGTTTTTTTCTTCCATTATCATAGATTTATGTTGATCATGATGCCTGGAAAGAATTTGTTGAATTATATATTTCTCTCCAAATGTGAGTGATTTCCCTTTTTAAATTCTTTTTTATCTATCACTGTGAATATCTTTTACAAATGGTAATTTGTCAATTTGCATTTTACTTTAGTGTTGCGATTCCTTAATGATAATCTTCCATTAGAGAATTTGTTTCATTTTTTATTTATTGTTCCTAAGATTTCAGCTTGAGTTTCTAGCTTCAAATAAGAAATTAACATCCTTGCTTCGTCAGGTCTCTCAGTATTGACTTTATTTGTTTCTTTTTTTATTCTAAAATGTTGAAGCTTTTATTTCAATATGTTTCTCTGTGTATCAATGGAGCTGCTCTTTGTAAGATTCATGCCTTCTCTCGATCATGCACTCACGCATGCATCTTCTTACTAAATTTATGAGCTTGCTATTGCTGTTTCTCATCAAATTCTACACACAAAACTACGTTAATCTCTTCAGTTTTTGCTGTCTTTGTTGATGAGTTTCTATGATGTTGTGGTGGTCATTAGGTATTTAAAGGAATAGAATTCACATGGTTCAGCTGGTGGACATTTTTACATCAGAGATCTAACCATGAAAGATAGTCAGATTTTTCATATGATCACGGAAGACAGTTGGTGAATTTTGTATTTTGTGAACTAACTTATATGGTTGGAAATTATATTCGATGAAGTTTGTATGTTGGATAATTTCTTTATTCAAAGAAATTATCAAATGCTTTATTTTGTAATGTAAATAGATTACAATATTTCAATTATGAAATGAATCATGGTATTTAATGTGTTATGAAGTATTTTATGTGTGTGGATTTGGCTTATAAACTAGTGCTTGAAGTAAATTTTATCAAAATTGAATTAATTTAAAAGATATTAAAATAATAGAATGGATTCATCTATAGCACTAAAATCATGGCATAAGTAAAAGCTATAACAAAATTTACATAGGGAAAAATGAATGCTATGAAAAGGTTACTATAACAACTATAGTGATGAGCAAAAATCATATAAGTTTGTTATAGCATAAGATTAAAGATATATATATATTATAATAGCATTAAGAAAATGCTATTATATGCTTAAGATAGTATTAAGAAAATGCTATTATATGTTAAAGATAACGTTAAGAAAAAGCTATTATATGTTAAAGATAGTTTTAATAACAAATGCTATAAAATATTTTCATAGCAATGTATATATGCTACATTTTAATCCTCTGTCATAGCATCCATTATAGATATAAAAAAATGCTATAAAAAGTCTTAGACTTTTAATAACATGAAATGTTAGGACCTTCGAAAAATACTATAAAAGATCTATTATAGCGTTTTTCGTTAGCTATTGTATCCATTATTTCTTGTGATGAAATGAAAAAAAAAATAGAAAAGGAAAAATAGGTTATGGAATATTTACCATAATCAACTACCTCAATAATTTAAAATAAAAAATCACACAATTTCTCCCATCCAAATAGTAAAAAATCCCATCAATTCCTCCAATCCAAATCGTATACAAAAGGAAAGATGTCAGTCTTTTCTTCTCCAACCACAATTCTTCTTCTCTCGGCCAAAAACACTTCTCTGGCTACAAATCTTTTACCACACGGTTCTTGATTGCTTTATCGAGGTCTTTGGAAAGTGACATATCTTGATCCTTTAGCTTTTTTCATTTTGCAAAAGTATCGTTCTTCGACTTTGGCCACTTGCTAGCAATTCTCATGTATGGCCACTCACAACACCTCATTGTCACATCACTTTAAAACAAATCATGTATTAAACATATATTTGTCGTTTTTTTTCGTATTTACCTTTTTTTGTTAATTAGTTTCGATTAAACCTACATATGATAAATATAGGTAATCATCAAACCAGCCATTGTCCAATGGAGAATATAATGTCTTTCTTTGTCAGTTTCTTATTTGCTATCAAAGAAATATAGGGAGATTGTTAGTGTTCATTCAATCAGCGAACAAATCATCATCCATCAAAGAAATATAGGTCACATTTGAAACAATATTGTGCAATGTGAGATATGTATTATATAATGTATGTATGATAATCAATGTTTGGAGATGTATTCTATCATCTATACTGCGTTAAATTTTCATTTTCTTTCAATTGTGTGGGTATCAACGAAATAAAATTGTGATTAGCTTGTTCCTTTAACAAAGAAGTTGGTATATATACGTCTAATTTGACTGTGATTTAGGTATCATATATATTTAACATGATATTTACATATTAATAAACAAATCAATAGGTATGTAATGATTATACTATGCAATGAAGAGAGTAAAACATATTGCAAAGAAACATGATTAAGTCAAATAAGTAGGTATATATATAAGTCTCATTTGAGAGTGAGTTCATTTTGACAATGTTATTTATTTCTCCTATATATTTAAGGTGAGGTTATGAGTTATTGGATGTCACACCCCCTCCCTGCTCACTTGCCTAACCCAGGAAGGGATGCAAAGACAGAGAATACAAGCCTTCTTACTGGCACTCCCTTCCCAACCCAATCTCAACCCGAGACTGTACACCACGTAGCATGTATGAACAAGTAAAATTGATCGCACAGTTGCACACCTGAGCAAGATGCATTCATTCCCCCATACTAGGTTTTCATAACAAGTCATAACATACTTAAGTCTATTACAACCCGGCTAGAATGCTTTTATTTCAAAACTATATACATGTGGAAGTATATATACAAGGAGCTAAAGAGGCGTGGTGGCAAACAGGTCTTGTCGAGGCTAAGTACTAGGAACTCGTTCGCTACCTGGGGAGAGGAAACATGTTGAAAACATGAGCTGGGAAGCCAAGTGAGTGATTATCTTAATAAGTTATGCGTTCAAAGGTAAAGCATCAAAAGCAATTAAACAATGCCACCAAATTACAGGCTTTAAACACCACGAAAATCAAAGCATAAGAACTCATAATGTAGGCATCGAAATCAAGTATAGGTATTTCAAAACGTAATATCTCATGATAAAGAAAACTCATATCATAGTACCCTTCCAAACCCTAGCTGTGGCAGAGTCCTCTCTAACCCAACAGCTTCAATACCTCTCTCACGTGCACATGGAATGCCATTTAAGCTCACTGGTCTCCCCGAATACCTTATCCATGTCCTTCAGTATTGGGGCAGACCAACTACCACCAGAATACCTTCTCACTGTCCTTCAGTATCGAGGGTAAAGTTTTCTCCCTCCCAGGTACCTTCTCTGTGTTCTTCAGTACCGGGGTTAATAATATACAAGGGCATGCTTTAAATAGTTAGAAAACATGTTTTGGAATCACATTCAGCAAGTTCTCAACATACGCACAAACATTCATCTTAAACAAGCTTCCAACTTCAAGTGTCTTGCCAAAAGTTAAATTCATCATATGGTTAAAAGAGAACTTACTGACCAAACTCATTTTTCGTGTTCTTAACGCATAATTTCTTTAACATAGCCAAACAATCATACTTTAAGTTTTGGTAATTCAAACATGTTTTAGAATGGATTAATGTAGGGTACTTCTAAGAAAAAGTTACTCCCAAAACTTAGTTTCATGCTTGAACATGGAGTAACAAACTAGTTAAAATTATGCTTAACCTTCAACACCGATATATTATTAGGAGTTCAATGAAAAATGAGTATAAAGTAGTTTAAGCATGCTTCAATATCTATCATTATTAAGCTTTTGAAGAAATAAAGATCAAAGCATAGGTTCTCGAACAAAGTCACTCACAATCACCGGAAGGCTTCCAAGGCTTATAAATTTCTCCTATCACCGTTTGCCCTGAAAATGAATTCCATAACATTAATCCCTTTTGCTACTTGGCCCAAAAATAGATCTAATTCAGTCACATAACTCATAGCATAGTAATTGCACACACTTGGCTGTAGGGTATAACAAATTAGAAACACATATTCCTTAATCTTTCTAGCCCTTTCTGTTTTGAACCCAAAAATACAGATTCGACTTCCAGCATGGGTTTCTCAAAATTTAGCAAAACAACCACCCAATTTTATTTGATAACCCTCAAATAAAATGTCTAAACTTACTTACCTAAAAATTTGAGCTTCTAATTCGTCCTCAAGAACTCAAAATCGCCAGATTTCTTCACCTTTGTTCTGCTGGCAGAGAAACTAGGAACACATCTCGGTTTTCTTAACTTTTCACGACCTTCCTCTTCATATTTCCTCACAACCGCCTACATACTTATTCCTCATTCAATATCTGAGATTTTGGCTCGAGAAGCATCGAATTTGCTTAAGTAGATTAAGAGATATGATCGTTTGAAGTTGACCCATTTCCTAGAGCTTCCAGCGAGCTATTGGATTCACAAGAGATGGACAACTCATTCTTCATCAATAACACTAATCTGTGAGTTCATATACATTGGTCAGCTCCTACTTCTTCCTTTAGACCTTAAGTCTTTTTAAATCCACCTAATCCATAAAGCAAACTTTAACTAATTTAATTAGAAATTAAAGCTTTTGCATTCAACACATAATACACCTAATGTGTACCCAACTTGCTCATGACCTTAACTTACTTCAACTCTACTCTTAATATGCTTATCTCAATACCTAACCTGCCTCCTTATGAACTTTGTGCACGTTATAGTCCACATCTTAGGAAATTCCCAAATTCAACCACGGCATCCTTCAGTGCAACCTATACCAATTTACATGTATCAAACTTCATGTATAAGTGCAATAAGATTAAAAGAGAGTTTAGGGCTTACATTGGATGTGAAGAATGATTGTATGTCCAAATAACATTATGATGATATATAATATGCAGGCTAAACAAATGGCTAAAACATAAGAATGGTTATTATATATTGGAAAAAATACACCTTTAGTCCCTGACATTTGGGTTTGGTAACATTTAGGTCTTTGAGTTTTCAAACTCAACAATTTAACCCCTGAATTTTGGATTTAGTTGCATTTTGGTCCTTCCATACAAATTTCTATTAACTAGTCACGGAATGCTAATGTGGCATATGTTTTTTTTTGGTAAAAAATATTTTTTTTTAATTTTTTAATTTTAAAATAAAAAATAAATATTTTTTAAATAAAGATAGATATTTTTAAATAAAAAATATTTTTTTTCTTTTTTCTTCGTCTTATCTTTCTTTCACCTTCACCTTCATCCATGGCTGCTTATTGATGCTGTTGTCTGCCTCTGCTCACCGCTGCTTCCGCCTCTTCCTTTTTTTTCTTTTCCTCTTTATTCTTCCCTTCTTCTTCTTTTATCTCCCTTTCTTCCTTTCTCCCATTCTTCTTATTTTAAAACATAAAAAACAGTTTCTAGATTTTAGATCTGGAATGAATCTAGATATGGGTTCATTCTAGATCCGAAATGTTTCAATCTGTCAAAATAACCGCCCAAAATATTTTCGAAACGAAGAAAATTTCTCATGTCTAATAAGGGAAGAGGAGCAACAGAGAGCAAAAGGAAAAGAAACCCGTTTTTCGATATTCAAAATTTTTCATTCCCTATTTGCTCACCTTTCTTGTTTTTGTTTTCGTTTTCATTTCCCATTTTCACTTCACCCTTCTAGAAACCAGAGAAGGAAAGGAAAAGAAAAGAGGATATTGTTTTTCTTCCTTTTGTTTATTTTGTCGCATGAAATAACTGCTTATTTATTTTTCGAGAAAAAAAATATTTTCTCCTCGATTGAGGTTGTCGCTTTCCTAGGAATGTTTATAGCCTTCTAAGTTTCTTTCCCTTTTGCCTTATCTCACCATCTTCTTTTCAGCACATTTTGCATGCCCAGTATCAGTTGGTTCTTCTCTATCTCTATCTCTTTTGTTGCCTAGATTTTTGGGTGATTGATTTTGTATTGGGTTTTGTTTTCCTTTTTTTGTATATGGGGTTTTGTTATATTTTACTAATTTGTGAGATCTTGGCGATGGTGTTGTTGGTAAAGGTTTTAATTTGATAATGGTTTAAGGAATTTATCGACTTTTTGGACTGAAATTTGATATAGGGTTTTGTAATTTTGAACCGTCTGTATGATTATTTGTAACGACCCTAAACAAACAAAACTTAAACTAGGAAGTGCCACAACTATTGCCCTTCTATGCCGAAAAATTGACAACATAATGGCATAATTACAAGAAAACCAAAATTTTTTAGGAACCTGAAAACAGGAAAAATCACACTTCAAAAAACTCAAAATCACTTTAGCACCTTCCAAAATACAAATATGCTGAAATTCAGACTAACATCGCTCACAAGAACAAAGGAACTCAGCAGGAAAGCATAATAAAAAGTTCAATAAGAAGACTACTCAGAGTTCAACAATGACAACACATAAAAACAGAGTTTAGAGTCATGACTCAAGCCAAGACCCTAGGAACACCCTACGCCATCTCCATAGCCTCGCCAAGCTGACGTCCTCGCCATCCTCCTCATAAGTTTAGACGCCATCTGCAAAAGAACCAAAAGAGTAGCATGAGTGAGCATAAAAATACTCAGTAAGTAGCTCCACTAAAAGGACCAAAACTCACAACGATACACGGATAATTCCTCCTAAGTCAGAGGCTTCTGCTCTCTACAAACACCCTCAAAACTAGCTATTGTTCACCCCCCTTACCCCATGCTCACCACCATCTTGTATTGCCTCACGCCAACCTATGAGTCAGGCCATCTAACCAAGGGTATCATCTCCCTCTAAGCTAGCTCAATGCAATGAAGGAAAGCAACCCTCATGCCCGATACAGTGGAGAATCGCCTCTGAGCTAGCACATAAAATGAAGGAAAGAACCTCTTATTCTAAATTTAGTGGGGAATCGCCCTTAAGCTAGCACACTAAATGAAGGAAAGCAACCCTCATTCTAAACACAGTGGGGAATCGCCTCTAAGCTAGCACATAAAATGAAGGAAAGAAACCCTCATTCCAATCACAATGGAGGAATTGCCCCCTAAGCTAGCACATGCAAAAGGGAAGGAAACCTTCATGCCTATCACATCTCACAACAACCTAAGAAGCACCCTCACATGCAGAAGGGTAAGTAACGCTAACCTAACAGGCTTTTACTCAGACACAACACCTGCAGATCATCAAGGGATATACCATCTAAGGCGTCAGAAACCTCACTCACAAGTCGACCCATGGTTCTTAAGCATAACCGTAAACACGAACTCAACACCACGCATGCTTAAGTAGACAAAGTTCAAATACAAGTTCAAAACAAATCATTCACCACCAATGCCTTATGCGCAATCAATAAACCATGCTACGTAACCACTCAAGCATGCATGCTCCATATATATTCAAACTAAGCATGCCCTATATAAATTCTTCTCATACACGACCTTAACAAGTTAGTCTAATTGGCTACTTACCTCTTATGCTAGCACAAAGGCAACCAACTTCTCCCGCTTCTAGGAAGTTACTAACAGCATATAGCCCAAGCAGTTCCTTCCAATGCTAACCTCCTAAACACGCTAGGAACCATATATGTCATTATTCTTCCATTTACATCCAAATCCAACTAAAACATGTTAAGCGTTACAAGTCGTCTTGAACCATTCTAAGCACAAGAACCACGAATAATGACCCTGAACTTTGTATGCTTTTAAGGTGTTCTAAATTGCAAGCAAGCCAACCTAACAAGTCAAACATTCTACACGCAATCAACCCATCCAGCATCTCAAGAAGCTAAACTCCAGCTAACCATTCTAGCATTTAGGCATACTGTACTCAGACAACATTCAAACATCTAAAGTAGACATTACTTAACTATTTAGTCCAATAGCTCAAGTACTCTAAATTCTATAGCTTAAACAAGCATCTCAAACAATTCAAATATTTGTGTGCATTCAATGTAAATCAATAACCCATGCATTCATACTTATCGAGAAACCACAATAAGATTCATGGATATTGAAAACCGAACACAATAAGTCATCAAACCTCTTAAACGTCATGTTCAAGTACATACTAAAAAGAATCATACTCATAGGCACTCAATCACATATGCATACAAAATCCATGAACTCCATGTCCAAAGCATTAAAGGGCTATCCAATTCAGTTACTTACAATTTTAAGCAAAAAAATAAATAGACACTTCCAAAGCATCCCAAAATCTCTTTAGAAGTCCTTAGCACCACCTAAAAGAATTTTCAAAGAGGATAATGCTTAGTATTAGTACACACACATAATTTAACCAAAACTTCCAAAATCACTTGCAAAAATACTTCTAACAACAATCTAAACTTAGTCCTTTAGGCTAGAGAACTTACCCAAATAATTCTAAGATTCAAGGCAACCCAGAGCTCGAATACTTGAACCCAAATCGCCCAACAAATTAATAAAAACAATTAACAAACTGTTCAAAAATCCAATCATGAGTTCAAAAGAGTTGAGACGGAATTTACCGAATAAAACTCACCCCAAAAAGCACCTTCCTCTGTTGAATTTGATGCCGAATTGATTCGAATTCGACAATCTGACCTCCAAAATCAATGGATAACCTTGAACAAAATCTAACACATCATGTGTAAGTTTTAAAACACCAACAACCCTTACATTTAACTTTAAAAATCACAAACCACCTCGACACCACACCAAAAAACTTACCCACTCCAAATTGAGACCAAAAGCAACTGCACAAATATCGGACCTTCCGAAAAACGACCCCAAACACCACCCACGATGTTGTCCGATCATGAGGGAGTGAGAAAACTATTCGGGAAGGCAGATCTGAAGTAAACGGGCAAGGGCGTGGAGGCAGATTGGATCGGACTACTTCATGTGCGTGGTGCTGGTTTGCGGCAAATGGAGCAGCTTATTGAATCTACAGCAGGCGACTACGGTTATGGTTCCGAGAGCGTGACTGGTGGCACAACGAGGTGATTCACGAGCTGGTGGGAGGGGAAAACGAGAACGAAAGGGAGAGAGATGCAAGAGGGAGAGAAAGAGAGAGAGAAATTGACGGGGAGGGAGGGAAAGAAGAAGAGAAAAAGAAGAAGAAGAAGAAGAATGAGGTGTTGAGGAGAGAGGAGAGTGGAAAAGAAAAAGAGGTTTCTTTTTTCCAATACTTAACTTCTCCAAATTCCAATAATGTCTTCCTACTTATTCTCCCATTTCCTTTTTGTTCTTCCAACTTTTTAAACATCAAATTAACCCAAACCAAAATGTAAAACCCATAAATGATCAAATAACAATTTATTCCACTAAAAAGAATTACTTGAAAATATTGAGTGTTATATTATTATTATTATTATTATTATTATTATTATTATATCCTAGTTTTGGAGAAATCCACTTTGTTTCGAATCTGAAATGAACCTAGATCTAGGCTCATTCCAGATCTAGAATTTGGAGAAAAAAAATATTTTTGTTTTAACATAAGAAGAAATGACAAATGAGGAGAGGGGAAATAGAAGAAAGAAGAAGAAAGAAGAAGAAGAAGATGATGAAAAGAAGAAGAAGAAAACGAAAAAAGAAAGAGGCAGCAGCAGCAGTGGGCGGCTATAGATGAAGGTGAAAATAAGATGAGAGGAGGGAGAAAGAAGAGGGTGAAAGACGAAGGAGAATGAAGAAAAAAGAAAAGAAAATTATTTTATTTAAAAATATATTTTTTTTATTTTAAAATTATAAAATATTTTTTTAATAAAAAACATATGTCACGTCAGCATTCTGTTAGTAATTAACGAAAATTTAGATGGAGGGACTAAAATGCAACTAAATCCAAAACTCAAGGGCTAAATTTTTTAATTTATAAACTCGAGAACTTAAATGCTACCAAACCTAAACCTCATGAACCAAAAGTATATTTTTCCTTTATATATTTCATACCATGTTTATATTTCCTAAATGTGTAGAGGTATATTTAATAATATGAGTATATATAGGGGTACATTTAATAATATGAGATATATATATTTTTATACAACTTTTTAAAAATATATATATACCAAGTATATGTTTGTAAATAACATCAAGGTGGTAGTGAACAAATAAACCTAGTATATAATTTGTAAATGACTAAATATACTGAGTGTATATGATGAAATCCGTAATAGGTGAAATACACATTTGTATAAGTGGAAAAATTATGTATAAACGTAGCATATATATGATGAATTATATTAATTTAATAATATCACATATATTAATTTAATATGATGACAAAAAAAAATTGAATTTGTATCCTTCTATAGAAGATGTCTATGCACTGTTCAAGAAGGAGAAAAGAGAAGTTAGAATTTCAGACTTAAAGGCTGAAATGAATCAACTCAAATACGAAGTAAAATAACTTCGTTCGGATTATCAAAAAGATGTTTCTCAATTAGCTGTTGAAGTCGCATTGATTAAATCAAAGCAAGCAACTTCCTCAAAAATAATTGAAGGAGACGAAGCAGGACCTTCAGAATCTTCTCCAGAAGAAGAATCATTTTTGTCGACTCTACAGAGAGTTCAATATCAAAAATGGTATGTCAAAATATCCTTAAGGATACAAGACTTCAAATTTAATGCAGTAGCTCTGGTAGACACCGGCGCAGATCAAAACTGCATTCATGAAGGACTTCTACCATCAAGGTATTTCGAAAAAACAGTCGAAACCTTGAGGGGGGCCAATAGTCAACCATTATTCATAAAGCATAAGCTACCTGAAGTTCACATTTGCAACAATGGAATTTGTTTCGTGACTTCATTCTTACTCATCAAGAACTTGAATCAAGGAGTGATTCTAGGTACACCTTTTATTACTCAATTATATCTTTTTCAGGTAACTAATGAAGGGATAGTATCAAACGTCCTTGAAGAGACAATCTTATTCAAAATTTTTGATCCATTAAGAGAAGATGATCTTAATGTGATTAAAAGAATCAGCCTCAAAGAGAAGTAGATAGATTTTCTAAAAGAAGAAGTTAGCTTCAAGAAGGTTGAAAACCAGCTCAAAGAACCTGGAATTCAGAGAAGAATCCAGATTATTCAAAAGCAGATAGAATGACAAATCTGCTCCACTCATCCAAATGCTTTCTGGACAAGAAAGAAACATATTGTTACCTTACCATATGAAAAATACTTCAAGGAATCTGACATTCCAACCAAAGCAAGACCAATTCAGATGAACTCTGAATTATTAAGCCATTGCCTGAAGGAAATTGATGAACTACTCAAAAGAAAGCTGATCATACCATCCAAGAGCCCATGGTCCTATGCAGCATTTTACATCAACAACCAGGCTGAAAAAGAACGAGGAGTTCCAAGACTGGTAATAAATTACAAACCCTTAAACAAGGTTTTGGAATGGATTAGGTATCCAATTCCTAATAAAAATGATTTACTCAAAAGAATTTCAAATGCAAAATTGTTTTCAAAGTTCGATATGAAATCAGGATTTTGGCAAATCCAAGTTGTCGAACAAGATAGGTACAAAACAACATTTAAAGTACCTTTTGGTCAATACGAATGGAATGTAATGCCTTTTGGCTTAAAAAACGCTTCATCCGAATTCCAGAAGATCATGAATGATATTTTGTAACCTATTCAAGAATTTGCAATTATCTATATTGATGATGTTTTAATTTATTCATCAAATATAGATCAACATTTTTCTTACTTAAAGAGTTTTATTCAAATAATTAAATACAATGGTTTAGTTGTCTCAGCTGCAAAGCTTAAACTCTTTCAAACTCAAATAAGATTTCTAGGGTTTGATATCCATTTAGGATTAATCAGGCCAATACAAAGATCTCTAGCGTTTACTAAAAATTTTCCAGATGAAATTTTAGACAAAACCCAATTCAAGAATTTGCAATTATCTATATTGATGATGTTTTAATTTATTCATCAAATATAGATCAACATTTTTCTTACTTAAAGAGTTTTATTCAAATAATTAAATACAATGGTTTAGTTGTCTTAGCTGCAAAGCTTAAACTCTTTCAAACTCAAATAAGATTTCTAGGGTTTGATATCCATTTAGGATTAATCAGGCCAATACAAAGATCTCTAGCGTTTACTAAAAATTTTCCAGATGAAATTTTAGACAAAACCCAATTACAGAGATTTTTAGGGTGTCTAAATTATGTATCTAATGTCATCAAAGATCTTCGACCCATTTGCAAACCACTTTTTCAAAGGTTGAAGAAAGAAACTATTCCTTGGACAGAAGAGCACACGCACACTGTTCAAAAAATAAAGTCTTTAGTCAAAAGCATTCCTTGCGTAAGTCTTATCAACGAAAAAGCAGATCTTATCGTTGAGACCGATGCGTCAGACATTGGATATGGAGGAATCCTTAAACAGTGTCTCGATAAGAAGGAATCAATAGTACATTTCCACTCAGGAGTGTGGAATAGTACTCAGAAGAATTACTCAACGGTGAAAAAAGAAATTCTGGCAATTGTTTTATGTGTCCAGAAATTTCACGGAGATTTAATCAATAAATCGTTTTTAATAAAAACCGATTCTCAAGCTTCTAAATTTATTTTAGAAAAAGATGTTAAAATTTTGGTTTCAAAATAGATTTTTGCCCGTTGGCAAGCAATATTATCTTGTTTTGATTTTCAAATTTTGTCTATAAAAGGGTCTCAAAACCCTCTTGCATATCATCTTTCGAGAGAGCATCTCTCAAGAGAGCACCTTAGATAGGACTCTCTCTCCTCGAAAGAAAAACTCTCGTCAAAGAGTTTCCTTCTCAAATCTCTTTGAGATTAAGAAAGTATGCTCTGAGGTTGCAGCATAGTCTGAACTTCCTCATAAGAACTCTTAATTTCATGTTCAAGACTCCATCTTCAAAAACTCATCATGAGTTCAAGAAAAGGAAAAGGAATTGCTTCTTCTTCCTCCTCTCAAAAAGGAAAAGCCTCTGCTTCTTCCTCAACTACTCAAAAATTTACTTCAGTCTGTATCGAGGATTTTGCCTTACCCGATACTTCTTTTACTCCAGTTAGAACACGAGCACAACGTCGTTCTGCTCGCAAAATAGTTGTAAGCTATCTATTCGCAAAACAGTCAAATGAATCTTAGTCATGAATTGGATAGGCCTTATCGTAGTGAGAGAGTTATGAGATGACTCGATCATTATATGAGCTTAATTGACACTCAAAATGTCAGACAAAGTTAAGGGGTTATTGACCTCAAAGTAACATTGAGGGATATTGACAAGGATCAATAGGTCAAAGTCATGAATCTCGAGATAGAGTCCTTGTACTCCATCTTTGTTTGAAACTTGTACATTTCCTCAATAGGATCAAACTCATAGGTTAAGTGGTTCTACCAAAGAAAAAGATGTGTAGATAAGAAAGTACAAACTTTCAAGGTAAGACTAATGGTAAAAGGTTAGACCTAATAAGAGAAAGTAGACTATGAGTAAACTTGCTCACTTGTTGTCATACTTGAGTCTATAAGTATTTTCTAATTCGTTTTTTCATATGGGATATGTCAAATGAATGTTTAAAATTCCTTAATAGGATCAAACTCATAGGTTAAGTGGTTATACCAAAGAAAAAGATGTGTAGATAAGAAAGTACAAACTTTCAAGGTAAGACTAATGGTAAAGGGTTAGACCTAATAAGAGAAAGTAGACTATGAGTAAACTTTCTCACTTGTTGTCATACTAGAGTCTATAAGTATTTTCTAATTTGTTTCTGCATATGGGATATGTCAAATGAATGTTTAAAGTTCTTTTCTAAAAAAAAATCTTGAAGAATGTGTTTACACGAATCAATCAGAGAGGTTCAGTTACTCAGATCAAAAGCAAAAAGTTTACCTATTGTAAAGTTCATTTATAAAATGAATTTTACCTTTAAATTTTTAATACAATATTTGATAAAAGTATCAAAACATGTGACTATTGAATAAATATTAATGAAGCTTGTATAGATTAAAAAAAAACTCATTAATTGCTTAGTGGATTTTTTTCATGTTTTATTTTGATGACATTTTACTCATTATGAATGATGTAAGATTTCTATCTAACATAAAAAGTTGACTAACTAACCAATTCTAAATAAATAGTTTGGAATGATTCAGTATGTTTTATATGTCCAAAATGGAAATTTCAAAGGACAAAATGTTAACTTTGTCTCATATATCTTATATTGACAAAATTGTTGTCAAATATTTGATGTAGAACTTCTAAGAATGATAATGTATCATTCTAACATGAAGATGTTTTCATCCAAAGAAGAGTATCCTAAGACATCTTAAATGTTGAGAACAGAAGATTGATTATTTACGTTTGAGTAGGAGACAATATATTGAGACTTAACATTTAATATATGGTAAAGTTGGTTAGCATATATCAGTTAAACCAATGGTTTGACCATTGAATGAAAAATTTTAAAAAAAAATCTCAAAGTATCTATAGATAATGAGAAAATATATTCTTGTGCAAGTTAAAGATTTGATCTTTACAAGATATATCTGTTCTTACAAAGATTTAGGGACATCTATGTCAAAATCATGTACACCCTAAGTGGAATGTGTACAAGTTAAATATTCTTGCTTGTGAATCAACAAAATAACTTGTATAACTCAAAGAGTTCTATTTAAAAGGTGTTTCAGATATGATTAAGCTTATCACACTTGTAAACCCGGAATCCCTCCTTGAAAATTCTTAAGAAAAATGTATTGGTAAGCTTGTTAAAAAAAAAAGAGAAAGAAAGGTGGAATGTGTTGTATTGTTTTTTCTAAATAAAAAAAAAAAAAAAGAAGGAACTAAAACAAAAGAGAAATGGAAAGTGGAAGGTGTATGTTTTGTTTTAAAAAAAAAAAAGAAAAGGAAAAAGAAATGTGGGAATGGATAAACTTTGGAGCACTCACCACCAAAAAAAAATAATTAAATAAGTTTTTTTTTAACCCATTTTCTCCCATTTGCTTCTTTTTTATTAAAGAAAAACAGGGCATTTCGTGGGAGAGGATGAGAGAAAGAGAGGAAGGAGGATTTTCTTAGTTTTCAAGTTGAAAAAGAAAGGGAGAAGATTCAATTCAAGGTTGCATGGCAGATTTGGTGATTAATTCTGCTCACTGCTGATATTTGGGTTGTTTTGAGCTCCACAAGAAGAATTAAGAGGTGAGGTTTAATTTTCTGGAAATTTAACTCATTTTCAAACAAATTTCGTGAAGGAAGCTCGAGCAAAATCTGATGTTATGTTAATGATTTGTGACGAGGGATTTGAAGGAATGTTTTTTCTGTCAAATCCGGGGAACCTCTGGTTTTTGGGATGTTCTGATCTGTGGACTTCGAATTAGAAGCTGTATTAGGTATGGTTGGAAAGATGATTTAATTTCCTATAACTTTCATGAAGAAGTCGTGGTTATAAATTGACTAGAAGTGGCTTTAAAATTCATGTTAAGTTCAGGGTGCAGCAGGGAAACGAGTCTGGAAAGTGCAGAAACCTATTTTGTAGGAAGTAGCTTTCGAGGTATTTACGGACATATCCTTTAGGAATTTCGATTTCATTCCTTCCGATAAGTTTTATAGGGTTCAAAAAGGAAGAGTTTGGTATAAAGAACATCATTTTTGAGCAAGTAATGGAAAAGTTATAGGTGTGTGAGTTTAGGGTATAAAATCTGTAAAGTGCAGAAAATAGATGGGAGGGTTTTTGCAATCCTAAACCTTAAATTCATGAGGCCGAGATTCTAATGCTTGGTTTTGTGTTGTTTGGCAGGCCAAGAAGAAATAGGACAAGTTTACGGACCAGGAATCTAACTTTAACGCTGTGAGTGACAAAATGAATTCTGAAAATAAATTATATGCTTGAACTTGTGTTCATGAAAAGAAAAGACTTCCTAAGAATGATGTAGCTTAAAGATTTATGGTCTCTTGAACACGTATTCATAAGCATATATGGTTTCCTAAAATTGATTTAAATTGTTCGTTGTGAGCATATGTTTACTGATTTTCTGAAACTAGAAGAAATACCGTAATTCCAAGTCTACATGTGTTAGCAAGAACTGTTAAAGGTTTTCATGTATTTCTCTGAGACCTGAATGAGTTAATGGTTGAGATACTGAGCCCGAGGTTGTATAGTACCGTGTGCACACAGGTCATTTTCTGTTGTCGACGTTGAGTGTACTCCGTGACAACAATGCTGTCGTGAGTGCTGGGCGAGCCCCACTACGACAAAGACGATGGGAGTGCTGGGCGGGCCCCACTACATAGTAGAATGGACATTGATTGTACTGGGCGAGTCTTACATAACTAATTTGTTATATGTTTAAAATGGTTAATATTTTTGACTCTTGCTAGACTTCTGTAAAAGCTATTGATGTTATATGTTATGATTTACGAGTTAATAGTTTTAAACTCAGTCACTCACTGAGCTTCCCAGCTCATTCTTTCAATGTTTTCCAACTTTTCAGGTAGAGATCGAGCTCCCAGTGCCTGAGATCCTGCCATCGCCGCCGAGGGTTCTCGGAGTTAGATACTCTGTACGTGGGTGGTATTATATAGCGAGTCTGCTCATAGTGTAGATAACTTAAAAGAGACGTGTAGTTATGTTCGTGTATGAAACTAGTGGTCTTGTTTGTGTAAACAACGAGTGGTTGTGTTTGGATTGTTCAAGTGAGGTTTTGAACTATAATTGCTCCGTGTGCATATGTAGAAATTTTCCAGGGTTCCGCTGTGTGATATGTAAAGTATTTCGTTTACAGGTATGGTTTGTTTATCAGGAATTAAAAGGGTCATAGGTATCATTAAGAAGTGAAACGATGCCTGTTGGCTTCACGCCTTCCTTCGGGCCAAGATAACAGGTAGTTCGGGAGGGGGTGTGTCAACACTTTATTATGATAATGATGGCACAATTGCTAAAATTAAGGAACTTAGAAAATATCCATATATGGTAAAACATATTGAGAGAAAGCATCATGGTGGTGACCAAGATGGCTTTAAATGACAGTTATTTTAATCTATATAAAAAGACTTTCCAGACTAAAGTGTTTGAGGGTTATCTAGAATGTCTAGGATTATGAGACACGTCTCATCTTCTATAGGAAAAGTGGGGTGTAGAATATGACCTAGGCTCACTGGCTTTAGTGCAAGTGAGAGACTGTTAGGATTTATGCCCTAAAGCCTCATAATTATTGATTTAATATTTAATAATTACTTAATAATTATTTTATTATTTTTATTAGCAATTTATAATATCCATTATATAAAAATCCTAGGTTATTAGTATAATCTTGAACAGTATGTGGGTGACATACGAGAGGATCATGTTCAAGAAATAACCTTAAGGATCTATAGTATATGGATAAGGTTGCGTGTCTTATCTTAGTAACAATATTAATACGACCCACTTTGTAATAGTTACAAATGATTTGATCCAAATAGTTCATGTAGAGACATGTAAATGAAGGTATCATATACAATGCGTTTGTATAAGACTGGACCACGAAATATTTAAGCTCTGTTTATTAATCCATTAATTGAGAAGATTAATATTTCAACAGGATGATCATATGCAACTCGATCTTAATCCTAAATGAGTTATGAACTCCTACCTGTGAAGACTTGTCCTTTGCTTTGCATGGGTGAGAGTGACTTTTGTAGCTGATTCAATAAACCTACCATTTTGGGGACTTGACCAAATAGGAAGCTGGGAACATAAGGCCCCGTTTGGTTCGTGATCCATTTTTATTTTTATGTTTTCGAAAACAAAAAATAAAAGAAAAACGATGAAAATGCATTTGGTAGAATTATTTTCAAAAACGGTTTTCAAAAACAACTCCGAAAATGGCCTATTTTCAGAAACGACAAATTGTTGTTTTCTTTGTATTTAAAAATTATGAAAACAATAGATACACTCCTCAAAAAACACGATTTTCATCAAAACAACAAAATCGAATATTACAATTTATCTTTTTTCTTCAAAAATCATAAGTGTACCTCTATCTACAAAGTGAATCTATCATTAAATTTTTATTACAAAAACCACAAAAAATAAAGATCAACAAACCAAAGTTATTGAAAATATTTATAGATGATTATACTATTGATTTAATTAGCACAACGTTGTATAAACATTAATCAATTTCGATAAATGGTTTTTTTTTCTCTCTCTTACTGGAAAGAATTTCTTTTCCTTTTTTTGGTTGGAAAAGTTTTATTCATTTTATAAATTTTACCGCTTGTATTTCAAGAAACCAAAAATCTTTTGAATCATCTCTCCTTCTGCTATCTTTGCTACCTCTACAATCTTCCTTTTACTTTTCGGCAACAATAAGTTCAAATTCGCTATAGTAAGAAATAATTATATTAGTTTTTTTGTAAAGAATTTATTCTATAAAATACATATTAATCTTTTCCTACATTTTCAAATTTCAACCAAACACAGTTTTCAAATTTTGAATTCAAATTTAAAGTTTTTAAATTGGAACCAAACGTGTTTTCAGATATAATAAAAATAAGAAATTTGTTTTTGTTTTCAGCTGAATTCTTTGTTTTCGAAAAATATTTCCAGTTCACAAACCAAATGGGGCCTAAGTTTTACAAGATGGAATTCACTCCTTCCCATATAGGAAAAGTAGATGATTAGTTCCCTTAAGTGATAATTTCGAGACTTGAACAATGAGGCCCCATCCTCTCATTGGCCCAAGAGGGACTTAGTTTATGATTGGATCATAAACAAATTGTTCATTAGAGGATTAGTGGTACTTAAGGCATAAAATGTAATTACAAGGGTAAAACGAACTTTTGACCTAGCTGTAATTATGAACAACTCGTGAATAATTAACTTGCATGTAATGGTTATATCCATGGGCACAACTTGTCCTACCACATAAGAGTGCAACTCTAGGTCTATAGTGGAGTGGCATATAGTTAAGAAATGAAAATTGATTAATTAAAGAGTTTAATTAATTAATTTTGTATAGTTGGAGCTTATAATTTATAGGTCCATAGGATCTCCTTGCTAGCTCATAGTAACACTACAGGGGATTGATTGAGTTGAAAGAAAAATTTGAAATGTTCAAATTAATATTTAATATATTTAATATATTAAATTTACAAAAGAATAATACTTTATTAAATAAATTATATATTAAATTTGAAATAAGATTTAAATGGATAATATATATTGTATGAGATATTTGAATGAGATTCAAATATATTAAATATATAATATATTAGATATTATATTTTGAATTTGGAAAATATCTTATCCTAAGTTGGTATATAAATAGGATCATTGGATTGAGCCAAAGCATGAGTGCTTATAGAGAAAGAAATTCTTTACGAATTTTTCCTCTTGATTATTTCTTTCAAGAAGTTCCCACAAACCTTGGTCTTGTGTTCGAGTGATAACGAGAAAGATCTTGTGGAGATTCAAGATTCTCTAAAACACAAGAAGTATAGACCTCCCAAAGAATTTTCTTCATATATTTCGAAGTATCTTTTGCTTAACCCTATTGTTTTTAGTTTAATTCTAAATAAATCAAAGCCGATCCCAAATTAATTTCTGAATTGTTTAGAAATTATAGTATTTTGCTACGGAGTGAAGTGTTCATTCCTATTAGAATCGCCTTACACCTAGTCTAGCAAAAATCAATATTACTTCAACGACGTCAGCAAAAGGGTGACATTTTCTCAATTTCACGACGCAGTTCATATGGCATAGAAAAAAAGTCACCCTTTGTTGACACCTCTAACATAGCATCGAAAAAGTTTACTTTTTCTGATGCCATTAATATGGCATTGGAAAAAGTTCACCTTTTGCTGACATTGTTTAAAATGGCGTCGGCAAAAGGTTACCCTTTCCCAACGCCTCTAACATATTGAAAACAAATTTGACAGGAAAATCAAAACTCTTCAAATAGACTGGGGAGGAGAATACAAACCGTTAATCCCTCATCTCAAAAACTTTGGAATAGTTCTTTGTCACTCTTGCCCTCATACTAGTGAACAAAATGGTAGGGTTGAATGAAAACATAGACATATAGTGGAAATGAGACTCACTCTCCTTGCTCAAGCTTCATTACCTCTTAAATTTGGGTGGGAAGCTTTCTCTTCTGTAACCTACTTGATTAATCGTCTCCCAACACTAATCTTGCATTGTTTATCACCCTTTGAAAAGGCATTAGGTCATAAATAAGGTTATCAATTCCTCAAAGTATTTGGTTGTTTGTGTTTTTCCTGTCTTCGTCCCTATCAAACTCACAAGTTTAGTTATCACTCCACAAAATGTACTTTTCTTGGCTATGATGAATCTTACAAAGGTTATCTTTGTCTTAGTTCCAATGGTAGAAGGTACGTATCTTGAAATGTCATTTTTAATGAGTTTGAATTTCCTTATGTCACCAAAATATCACAACCCATTTCCTCATCTAATCCTCCAATTTCTCACTGTCTTGCTCCTCTTCCCACAAACTACCTTCATCCTACCACTCTAACACTTAGTCCACTTTTCTCTCCAAGTGATAGTCTTAGTCCTGACAGCACCCCAACATTACCACTGAATGACTCACTCTTGTCTGCCACCACAAGCAACCCAGTGTTATTAAAAAATGATCCTCCCTCCACCACACATAGTCCAATTACCGACACCTCATTAAGTCACCTCACATCAACCACCTCCATCCATTCTATGCAAACTCGTGCATGGTCTGGTATTTTTAAGCCAAAATTATTTCAACTTGATGCCATTGCTGACACCAAATTTATTGAACCATCCACTGTTAAAGAAGCTTTACTTTCACTGGAATGGAAACAAGACATGGATACAGAATATCAAGCTCTTCTCCATAATGCCACATGGTCTCTTGTTCCTTTTTCTCCCAACTATAATATTATTGGAAATAAGTGGGTGTTTCGCCTCAAGTTCAAACTGGATGGTAGCATCGAAATTCACAAAACGCGTCTAGTCACCAAGGGATTTCATCAAACACTAGCTATTGATTTTGGAGAGACATTCAGTCCAATTATGAAACCTCCCACAATCAAGCTTATTCTCACCTTGGTTATCTCCAAAGGAAGGATTGTTCGCCAACTTGACATAAATAATGCTTTTCTGAATGGTTTTCATGATGCAGATGTGTACATGGAACAACCAGAAAGCTACCTAGATCCAAATAGACCCCATCATGTTTGTAAGCTTCGTAAAGCTTTATATGGTCTAAAACAAGCACCTCGAGCATGGTATGCTCATTTAAAACAATACTTACTGGACTAGAAATTTAAGAACTTCAAAGTTGACAGCTCACTCTTTTATCACTCGATAAATGGACACCAAATTTTTATTCTTGTTTATGTTGATGATATTTTAATTACAGGTAACACCCTATCTCTCATCAACAATTTCATCAAACAACATAGTTCTCGATTTGGTTTGAAGGACCTTGGTAAAGCTCATTATTTTCTTAGTATTGAAGTCAATCTAACTCCCAGTAGTACAATTCTCTCCCAGCAATGTTACATTAATGATTTATTGTGTAAAGGCTGGTTACTCAAACATCAAACCTTGCCCAACCCCAACGGTGGTTGGCAGCCATTTGACAGCTACTCAAGGTTCTCCCATTGATAATCCTACTGACTATTGACGCATTATTGGTGCTCTCCAATACCTCTCACATACACGACCTGACATCGCATTTATTGTGAAGAAGCTCAACCAATTTCTTCAAGCTCCAACTAGTGATCATTGGCAAGCCAAGAAACGAGTTTTTTGATATCTTCGAGGAACGGCTGACTTTGGTCTCCACTTATCTCCAAGCTCTAAGCTCTCACTCACTAGTTACTCAAATGCTGATTAGGCTTGTTGCCCCGATGATCGCCAATCTATTGGTGCTTACTCCATCTTCTACGACACCACTCTTATCTCTTGGTCATCGAAAAAGAAAAGTGTGGTAGCTCGATCAAGTGCTGAAAGTGAATATCGTGCTATGGCTCAAGCAACAGTTGAACTTAGTTGGTTGCAACATCTTCTACATGAAATTGGTCTGCCTTATCATTCATCTTCCATCCTCTGGAGTGACAATATAAGTGCAATATTTTTGGCATTGAATACGATATTTGACTCACGTACAAAACATATTGAACTCGATATTCACTTCATCCGTGATAAATTTCTCAATAAATCTCTTGTTGTTCACTATGTACCTTCACATGACCAGCTAGTTGATTTTCTTACGAAGCCTCTTTCAATAAATACCTTTGAAGTGTTTCAGTCCAAACTCGGTGTCTTGTCACCCTCTCGTTTGAGGAGGGATGTCAAGATTATGAACGACATGAAGGGTACTCACCAACATTAATTATCAAATGACTACGTGTGGTTCACTCCTTCCTTCAATTCTAGCTCTTCAATTAGCGTTAGTCATGGAATTTTTGAATATTTGCTAGCTGTCTGATTGATCACCAAAAGCTGTCAATCACCTTAAATTTCTCCACTTATTGTATTTGTATATCATTTTCTTTTGTACTGGTTTGTTTCCTTAAACAAATCTTCTGCTCTTGTATTTTTACGTACACTTTTGCTACTGAACAATAATCAAGGAAATACATACGGAATATAATTTTCAATTCGTGTCTTCATTCTAAAACTTTAGTAAGAACACGAGAATTCCTAGATGGGATTGGCTAGAAGAAGATCTAGAACCCATTCCAAAAGAAGAAGATGAGGGAATCTTCTCAATCATTATAAAGGTACATGTTCACCAGAGCTATGATACCATATAGGCAAATAAGCCAAACAAAGAGAATTAGAGAAGAGAAAGAATGATTTTAAGATATTCTTCATTGCATTGAAAGCAAAACAAGGGCTGCAAATAAACGAGCCAGCCACTAAACAATAAATGTGGCTCATAGCCCATGGTTCAAAATCAACAAGAAAATAACTAAGGTTTTAAAAATAGGATTGTAAATAGAATTGCAATAATTAGAAACAGATAGCAGAATTAATGTCATTAAAATAATAGTTTAACATTCTTTTATGGACACCGAGTGATACACGAGCTTCATCTACTAGAATTTATAACAGCTGTATGGTTATATTTTGAATTTTATATTATTTTCATTTCAATGTATTTTGTAGCATGATCATGTACTTTGAAACGTGCTTCATAATAATACATTTTAACATATTTATTTATACAATTTCCAACATATTGGATTATTTTTACATAGTAATCAAATCACACAACATCTTGCACAACTTAGAATTTATCATTCGAGTGCGATATCGTAACAGGACTCGTCATCCGATGAATTGTAACATTCGACGATAGAAGTATCTTGGAGATTGAAAAAGAGATGATGAGATCCCAGCCTAGTTAGATTGACATAGTCTTGCAAGTTGTGAGCTGCTAAATTAGGGAGCACAATAGGGAACAGAACGGCTGTAACCCTAATTGCCTTCAGCAACCAAGTTTCTGTATATTCTGGCCCTCTCATGTAAGGAATCAAAAAGCTTCTCACTAGCTCCCATAATGCAACAAAATAACGTTCTATCACTCCACGAAAGGAGAAGTTCTTGCGTGGCACTTCCTCAACTTCCTGTCATTATATATAATTACAAGCAAATTGAGTTGTTTTATACATCAAAAAAGTTTACAATCGATCCAAAAAGTTTAAATTATATTTTTACATTTTGATAGGTTACATGTGTGGCCTTGTAAGTTAGATAAATATATATGTCTTATAGATCCTTGATGTTTAAAAAAGATACAATTGAAAGTTTAGGGCCTGTTTGGTATGCAATCCGGATTCTGTTTTATGTTTTCAGATTCACTGAGTTCAGTGAATATGCGTTTGGCAGACTTGTTTTCGAAAACTGTTTCCGGATTCTGTGATCCAAATAGTGAAAATTCTGAAAACAACTTTTTTATGTTTTCATTGTATCCAGATTTTGAATTTGAAAATTTAAAATGCAGAATTACATTAGAAAATACCAAAACTTTAATAAATATAGTTTTTGATGTTATAAACTCAATTTATTTTTGTTAAATTAAAATATGTATAATTTAATATATTATAAATTATATGATATTGTAAAATAATAATTGTACAAATTTTATAATAAAAATCATGTTCATAAATTAATTAATAATAGATTATATTCAATCTAATATTTAGTTTTGCAACTACAACTAGTTAATGGTCTATAAATATATTATAGAACACATTTTGAACAATTGTTTAAATTGGAATCCAATTTCTAAATCTGCTACCAAACACATATCTGAAAACATGAAATACAACTCTGTTTTCATTGAATCCCTTGTTTTCAAAATTCTGTTTTCAGATTGCATACCAAACAGGCCCTTAAACCCTATTAGAAACAAACTCTAATAGTCGTTCCAAAGACTGTAATTTTATAATCTATTAATTTTATTTGAAGTGGTGCAAATCTAGTATAATTGAGATAAAATTAAATAGTAACTATCAATGGAGTAATCAACGATGAAATTTAAAAAAAAAAAGGTTAAATTACAAATTTGGTCTATATAGTTTGGAGAAAATTAGAATTTAGTTCCTATAGTTTTAAAAGTTAGAATTTCATCCTTATGGTTTGATAAAATCTCATAAGTAATAGTTCTTATGGTTTGATAAAATCCTCTAGTTTTTATCAAACCACATTGACGAATTCTAACTTTTTCAAAATCATAGAGACCAAATTTGTAATTTAATCAAACTTTAAAAGATTAAGAGAAAATTTTAAAAATCGTACCCAACACATTAGGAAACTAAAATATATATATTTTAGCCTTGAATTTATTAGACTCAATTTATAGACTATTGATATGAAATGGGAAAACACAATGATATTACATACAAAAATTTGAACTCAAAACTCGTTATTTCTATTCAATTCAAAAGTTTAAACTACAAGACACGAAGGTAAAATCTAATTTGAAAAAGGAGATTATTGTTGTTACCTTTCCTTCGTAGCAGCAATTGAAGTAGAGGCAAGTACCAAAGTGTTTGAACATTAAATTTTTGTAATCTGTAGGCACTCGAGGCACTATATCGTAACTGTAAACAAATCTAAAGTATCTGCAACCATGTTTCTGTAGCATCCTTTCCATGAATATTTTGAACTTATAGTTCCCAACTCTAGGTTGCCCATAAGTGTAGATCCCATGAAGCCTTCATTACCAAATTCATGTAAATAATTAGACATCAATTAAATGTCATTTTATTTTGGCTAAATTTTAAGTTGGTCCACCAACTTTTAGAGTTGTATTTTATTTAGGTTTTGTATCGACCAAAAAGTTTCTAATAGGTCCTTGTACTTTTAATTAAGTTTAATTAAGGGTTTGTCTATTTAGTCTCTTGTACTTGAAAAATATTCTAATAATGCCCCTAAACTTTCAATTTTATTTCTAATAGAATAGGTTTCTATCATTAACTCCACTAGTCTAATGCTTATGTCACCACTAATGCTTGAACTTGTTAAAAATTAGCCTACCATATAATTATTAAATAATATAGTAAGCATTAAACGACGATCTACTGAGCACAAAATTGAAAGACTAGAGACCTACTATTAAAACATTTTAATAGTGAAAAATCGAATGAAGAAAAGATATTAGAAACATAAAAAGACAAAAAGAGAAAACCCAAAACCGAAATCATACGAAACGTAATCTATGAGACAAACAACAATCCAAGAGTCTTTTTTAGCCTATGTTCATGAAAAGCGAGAATGCCTAGAAACAAGGCAGCGCGAGCATGGCCAGACAAGACAAAAATATGAGAAAAATATATGATAAACTTAATTTTAAAAACTAAAAACTAAGGGCCTTTGTGATAATCATTTGGTTTTTAAAAATTAAGTCTAGAAATACCATTTCTATTTATGGATTTCCTTAAATTGTTATCTACTTTTTACCTATATTTTCAAAAGTCAAGCTAAATTTTAAAAATTAAAAAAAAAAGTAATTTTCAAAAACTTGTTTTTGCTTTTGAAATTTGATTGAGAATTTAAATATTTTCTTAAAAAATATGAAACTCATGGTAAAGAAATATGAAAAAATAAGCACAATTATAAAAAATCAAATGATAATCAAATTGAACCAAAATTATTACCAAACGAAACTTAATATAAAACTCTAGCACCAATGCAATAAAAAGAAAAATTAGAACCTTTGCAAAAGCCATGTTTCTTCATGAAAGGCAAGAACAGCAGGAAACAAGGAAGCGAGAGCACCGCCCAAGCTGTGGCCGGTGACGATGAACTTCGCGCCAGGGTTTAGCTGGAGCAGCTCTCTCAACTTCTCTCTAATGTAGTAGTAAGCCGACTCTCGGTTCGGGTCGGGTTTTATGTCCTTGGGCCATCCAGTTTTCTTCTGCAATCCGAGGGCTTTAATAAAACCCTGATGGGTTTTACCCATCCCACTCCCACCTGGAAACCTGTACCAGAATAGGTCGACGTCCGTACCCCAAGCATCTGCGTCGAAGCCTTCTGTTCCTCTGAAGACGACGAGGATGATGTTTGGGTTGGATGTCTTGTCTTGGAGGATGAACGCTTGTGTTGTATGTTTTTCTTGAAAATCTGTATATGTTTCTATCCTTTCATATTTGAAGAAATAAAACTTACCCCAAAGAATTTTCTACTTCTACGTGAAAATTTCTATACTAATTTTATCAACTGTATGCTATAAACAGTAGCATTTAAGAATAACATGGAGCTTAATTATAAAATAAAATAATTTATTACTTAATGATCTGTTAAATTATGAATATAGATGAAGTAGATATACTACTCTAATATCAGAAATTTTCTTTACCAGTCAGACTTTCTCTTGGCCACCACTAAAATTTTGATAACTATTTGCTTATTATTTGAAAAAATATATATATATATATCCTCTCTCCCCTTTCGCAATCTTTGATCACATACTTGTTAAAAATATAATGTCTCTGCTAACCAGTTGAGAGCTAAGTTTTGTTCAATTTTAAGTGTGTGTTTGGTATGCTTTTTTAAAATAAAATGTTTTTAAGTGAGACACTTATTATACAAGTATTTTTGGAAGAATCTTAAGTGCTTTTTACCTATTTTTAAAATTTCTCAAACGAATGATACGAAATTTTTTTTTTAAAAATATTATAGAGCGATTTTAATTTGTAAAATTATTTATTTAAAATTTTAACCAAACACACAAATTTTGAAAAGAATATTAAAAATATTTTAAATAATTCATATAAACCATTTTTATTTTAAAATGAAGAAGAAAACTTGAGTGCATCCTTGGACTATACTCATCTTTTTGCAGTCTGTTCAGTTGTCCATCCACAGTTTGCCACGTGACAAACTCTTTTTTCTTCTTTTTTTTTTTTATATATTTTATGTTATGTGGTTGGAGTGGATTGCAAAAAAAAAAAAGGTGTAACCAAAGATGCACCTAGGTCTTGCTCTTCATATAAATTATTTAAAAGGTATATCAGTAAAATTCGATACGCTTGATTACTAAAGTTTTATTTTTATTTTTATTTAGTTTTTAGTTTTTCTTTTGTAAGATTGAAGTTAGTTATAAATGTTATTGTACTCGGACAATGAAATATATAGATATCATTACCATTATTTTATACTAAAGGGTATTAAGACGTGAAAATTATTTTTGAATAAATTTACTCCAACTCTTTAATCGATAATTTTAATAATGTCGTAATTGTTTTTAAAATTATTAATCAATTATATAATTTATCTTATACTTTATCAAAATGCAGGATAGTTGAATATTATTTTTAAATTTATTTATCCTTTTTATAACTCACACTTAATAATGACAGTTTTTGTTTTGATTTGTTTCATTCTTTTTATTAAAATTAAAGTAATATTTTTGTTATAAACTAAAATAAATCACATTAAATTAAAAATATTCTTGAAATCTAGATCCAAGCAAAATATAAAAATCATCATCAATTGAAGTTTTAAAATTTAAAAACATATTTATGATTTTTAATTCTAAATAAATAAAAGTACATCACCGTGTAACACAGAGTAAAAGTTTTCTTATATACATAAGATATATTTTTTTAGAGTTGGTTTTGGGTATTTTATTGTGGAATTTGACTTTTTTTAATCTTTTGTGACAAATTGTATAAATAACCTCTGAAAGTTTGATGGTCTACATTTTACATTGAAAATTTAGAAGTATAATTGTAACAACCAATATCACCATACTTTTAGAGGTACTGGTTTGTGCAATTTGACTTTTTTTTTTTTCTTTTTATATATTTGGTTTTGTGGTTAGATTTAAGAAATTTTATAATTGGATTTGACATGGTTTGATTTTGAGTGTTTTGCTAGAAGAATTCTATATTGAGATTTAGGGTTTACTTGATTAAATAAAGGTTTAAATATGAAATTGTGGCATTAAAAGCCAAGTACAAAGGTCAAAGAATGAATTATACTAAAAAATATTTATTATATATATCCCTTAGTCTCATCAGTGACTCAATTTTAAACTTAATCTTTTCATCAAAGTGAATTTTAAATTTAAACTTGAATAAGTTTGAAATAAGTACTCCTAAAAGCTAAATTAAAAATTTGCCAGTGCCAATGCAGAGGAAATTTCAGAAAGAAAGCAACCTTTCAAATTTCGTTAGAAATACAAACAAAAAAAAATGCTAACAAAAAGTTTATCTTAAACAAATTATGACATTGAAGGTAGAATTGAAACCTCAAAACGTTAAGCCAAAATTGAAAACAACTTCAACGTTGTATTTTGTATAATTTAGCAAATTATACTTTTAAGTTTTTTAATAAATGTAATGAAATAATTAGAATTTTGGATACATTATTTATTCTTTTCATATGAAATATGTCTCAAATATAATTATGAGAAGTATAATTCCTGTTTACCATTTAATTCTTACCGTTCCAAAAATTATAGAATCCAATCAATTCCATCTGCATTACAAAAAAAAAATTAAATAAATACATAAAATAAATAAATAAAAGAACACCTTGGGTAATTTAAATATTGAAAGGAAGGAAGAGATTTCAAGCATTTGTCCATTATATTTCTCAACATGAATGATAAATGACATGCATGACAAGTATTGGGAAAAAAAGCTCATAAATAATTTGAGTCTGAACCAAACTTTAATCCTTTCTAAATTTAGATTTTTAAAACCCGGTTTGATAACAATTTCCGTCCCATTTGATAACCATTTGGTTTTTGAAAATTAAGTTTATAAACACTACCTCAACAGTTCTACAAATAAAGTTCTTTGTTTTGCTCTCTACTTTGTACCAATGTTTTCAAAAACTAAGCCAATTTTGAAAACTAAAAGAAGTAGTTTTTAAAAATTCAATTTTATTTTTGGAATATGACTAAGAATTCAAATGTCTACTTAAAAAAGATGAAAACCATTGTAGAGAAATCAGGAGAAAACAAGCGTAATTTTCAAAAACTAAATTTCAAATGGTTATGAAACGGGGCCTTCGTACGACGTTTTTAGCTTTCTATTTTTGAAAATTGTGTTTGTTTACTCACAATTTTTTTTTGCTATAATTTTCACATTTCTTAAAGAAACATTTGAATTCCTAGTCAAATTCCAAAAACAAAAATTGCTTCTTTTAGGCCCCATTTGATAACCATTTAGGCCCCGTTTGATAACCATTTGGTTTTTGGTTTTTGGTTTTTGAAAATTTAGCCTATAAATACTACTCCCACCCATGAATTTACTTATTTTGTTATCTACCTTTTACCTATGTTTTCAAAAACCAAGCCATGTTTTGAAAACTAAAAAAAGTAGTTTTCAAAAACTTGTTTTTGTTTTTAGAATTTAGCTAAGAATTCAAATGCTTCCTTAAGGGAGATGAAAACCTTGTAGAGAAATTGAGAGAAAATAAGCTTAATTTTCAAAAATCAAAAACCAAAAATCAAATGGTTATCAAACGATGCCTTAGTTTTTAGTTTTTGGTTTTTGAAAATTAAGCCTATAAATACTACTTCCATCTATAAGTTTTCATGTTTTATTATCTACTTTTTATATATGTTTTCAAAACCAAGCCAAGTTTTGAAAACTGAAAAAAGTATTTTTCAAAAACTTGTTTTTGTTTTTGAAATTTAGCTAGACACTTAAATGTTTCCTTGAGAAAGATGGAAACTATTGTAGAGAAGATGAAAACCATTGTATAGAGAAATTGTAAGAAAACAAGCACAATTTTCAAAAACCAAAAACCAAAAACTAAGGCCCCGTTTGATAAACATTTGGGCCCCGTTTGATAACCATTTGGTTTTTGGTTTTTGGTTTTTGAAAATTAAGCTTATTTTCTCCTAATTTCTATACAATGGTTTTCATCTCCCTTAAGGAAGCATTTGCATTCTTAGCCAAATTTTAAAAACAAAAACAAGTTTTTGAAAACTACTTTTTTTAGTTTTCAAAACATGACTTGGTTTTTGAAAACATAGGTAAAAGATAGATAACAAAACAAGTAGATCCATGGATGTGAGTAGTATTTATAGGCTTAATTTTCAAAAACCAAAAACCAAAAACCAAATGCTTATCAAACGGGACCTTGGTTTTTGGTTTTTGGTTTTTGAAATTTAAGCCAATAAATACTACTTGCACCTCTAGCTTTCCATGTTTTCTTATCTACTTTTTATATGTGTTTTCAAAAACCAAGCCAAGGTTTGAAAACTAAAAAAAGTAGTTTTCAAAAACTTGTTTTTTTTTTGCAATTTAGCTCAGAATTCAAGTGTTTTCTTAAGAAAAATGGAAACCATTGTAGAGAAATAGTGAGAAAACAAGCACAATTTGTGAGAAAACAAGCACAGAAATAGTGTTTTCTGTGGAGGTGGCTTATGTCTATGCGGATAATGCTATGGCAGGTAGGAGGAGAATGTGGGATGGTCTTCTGCCAATTCTTTCTGCTGTGGGATGGTCTTGGAGATCAACGGGTTTGGTGATGGGGGATTTTAATGCCATTAGGTCCTCTGCCAGAGGCTTTTGGGGGTCACCCTGATGTGAGGGAGATGGAGGAGTTTGATTCTATAGTCGTGCAGGCTGAACTGATGGAGCTTTGAGTTTAGGGTAGTTGGTTTACTTGGACTAATTGGCCCCTAGGTGGAGCTGATACTATGAGAAGGTTGGATCGTGTTCTGGTGAATGCTGCTTGGGTTGTTTCTCTTCCTCTATGTGTGATTCGGGCTCATGGTTGGGGTGTATCAAACCATTCTCCTTTGGTGTTTGATCTGGCTATGTCCTCCCCCCCTCGAAGGGTAGCTTTTCGATATTTTAATCATTGGGCTGAGGAGGATGGTTTCTTACAGGCTGTGACTGGTTGTTAGGGTAGTCATCATGGGGTTTCTCCCTTGGTTATCTTTGCTTGAAATTTGAAGGTTGCTAAGCTTGTGTTGTGTAGTAGGTTTGGGCGCTCTATTGGGGGTTTGAGTGCAGAGGTGCCAGTCTTACGTGGGCAAATGGAGACGTTGCAGGCTACTCTAGGAGCGGATCCTTTGTTGCTTGATTTACAACAGCAGGCTAGAGTTTTGACTGAGGCTTTTTGGGCTGCAGTCCGTAGGGATAAGGCATCACTACGTCAAAAGTCTCGGGTTAAGTGGCTTGCTTTGGGGGATCATAACTCTTCGTTTTTTCACAAAAGTGTGAAGGCGAGGGTGGTCCGTAATAGTTTGACCTCATTGTATGATGATGCAGGTTCCCTTGTGTCGTCTCATTCTGGTATTTCTTCTGCTGCAGTGAGTTATTATTGTAGTGTTTTGGGGTTCCAACCTTTGGGGTATAAGGATCTTACGAGTCAGATTTTAGACATTGTGTAGTTTATGTGGCCGAAGGAGTGTGTGGCAGATTTGGTAAAGCCTATTACCCATGAGGATGTACGTGGGGTTGTCTTTTCTATTAATAGTAACAAGGCTCCTGGCCTGGATGGTTTCTCTTTCGATTTCTTTAAGGCTGCATGGAGTGTTGTGTGGGAGGATTTTTGTGGGGCGGTGTTGCATTATTTTAGGACGTGTTACCTTCCGCCTAGAATTAATGCAACCTGGATCACTTTAGTCCCTAAATGCCCTAATTCGTCTAGGTTAGGAGATTATCGACCAATTTCTTGTTGTAATGTTATTTATAAATGCATTACAAAGATTTTGGTGAATATATTGTAGGTGTGGCTTCCGAGTTTCATTAGCCCCAACCAATCCGCGTTTGTGCTTGGTAGGAGTATAGTGGATAATATTATGTTGTGCCAGGAACTGGTGGGAGGTTATCATTTGAACCATGGGGTGCCTCGGTGTGTGCTGAAGGTGGATCTTCAATAGGCCTATGATTCAGTCAACTGGGATTTTTTATTTGAGACCCTCTTGGCTATTGGGACGCCCATGCAGTTTGTTAGTTAGGTCCGTGCGTGTGTTACTTCGCCTATGTTCTTGACTGCTGTGAATGGTTCCCTAGAGGGCTATTTTCCTGGGAGGAGGGGGTTGAGGCAAGGGGACCCTCTCTCACCGTACCTATTTGTTATTGTTATGGAGGTGTTGTCCAGGATGTTGAACTCTCCGACTGAGGGTTTTGTTTATCACTTTCAGTGTGATCGAATTCGGCTTACACATCTTTGCTTTGCTGATGATTTGATGATTTTCAGTGGGGGAGATCAGGATTCTTTATCGGTTGTTCACCTTATTTTGGAAAGATTTCAGGGGCTTTCAAGGCTAGGTGCTAATTCATTGAAGAGCTCATTGTTTTGTGCTGGGTTGCCTACTGATGGGGTGACTGAGTTGGCGGCTTTCTTGGGTTTCTCTTTAGCTACTCTGCCTGTGCGCTATTTGGCCTTATCCCTCTTGTTGAGTCGTTTATCCTATGCTGATTGCAAGCCCTTATTGGAGTGGGTTACTGCTCGAATTAGGAGTTGGTCAGCTCGTGCTTTGTCATATGGTGGTCAGTTGCAGCTTATTCAGTATGTCTTCCAAAGTTTTCAGGTTTATTGGACACGTGTGTTTTTCCTTTCTGCAAAGGTAACTCATGAGTTGGAGCGGTTGTTGCGATCATTTCTTTGGCGGGGGGATCCGACTTTTGTGGGGGGGACGAAGGTTGCCTGGTTTGAGGTTTGCTTACCTAAGTGTGAAGGTGGGCTGGGTATTAAGCATCTGGGTGCATGGAATTCTACTGCTATGATGAAGCTGTTGTGGGTTCAGTCAGGTTCATTGTGGGTTGCCTGAGTGGAGGCTTATATTTTGGGGGATCGCTCGATTTGGTCTGTTCAGTCAGCGTCACAGTGGCATGGTGTTCAAGATCTATATTGGCCCTTTGGGATCAGTTCCGTTCTCTTATCGCCTTTGAGATTGGTAACGGTTGTGGGTGTTTTGTGTGGCTTGATCCATGGTTTCCAGGAGGCTCTGTGCTTCCCCGTTATAGTGACAGGATTGTCTATGATGCTGCTAGCTCCATGCATGCTTAAGTGGCGGATTTTCTGTTGCCAGATGGTTGTTGGAGGTGGTCTGCTGTTTCTTGGGAGCTTATGGAGTTGGCCACCCTTGTTCAGTCTGTGACCCCATTCCCGGATAGAGAGGATCGGTTGGTGTGGCTCCCAGGTGGGTCTAGGGTTTTTTCTATCTCGAGTGCTTGGGGGGCTATTTGGCCTCGTGGGGTGGTGGTTCCGTGGTTTCGGCTCCTTTGGTTTGGGGGTAATATCCCTAACCATGCATTTGTTCCTTGGATGGCTATTCGGGATAGGTTGTGTACTCGTGATCGGCTTCAAAGGTGGGGGGTTACCTCCTCTGCATCTTGCCTTTTGTGTGTAGATGAGTTTGAGTCTCGGGGACCATCTATTTTTTTATTGCCCTTTTAGCCATGAGGTTTGGGGGGGTGTTGAGGTGGGGGGGGGGGGGTCATCTCATCAGATTGCTGCTTGGGGGGTTGAGCTTGAATGGATTTGTGCTGTGAGTCGGGGCAAGAGGAAAAAGTATCAGGTGTGGAGGGTTGCATGGGGTGCTACTATTTATCATGTTTGGAAAGAGCGTAACTCTCGCCTGCATGACAAGGTAGCTCGATCAACTCAGGCAGTATTGCAGGCGATTCGATTTGATGTTCTCCCTCGTTGTGCTTCTTGGGAGGGTCACCCTTCCCTGGGAGAGGGCGTTGCTGGTTCTCCTTGGACCTTGTTTTAATCTTGGCTCGGGATGTGAGCTTTTGGTTTCTGGATACCCTGCTTGGGTAGTGAGCTTTTGTGGTTTGTTTTCTTTGTTTTTGTTGATTGCTTTACTGTAACCCCATGGGGTGGAAGTCATTTGCTTTGTTGCCTTGACCTCGGGCTATGAGGTCCTCTTCTTTTTTGCATTTTAATATATTTACTTTGCAAAAAAAAAAAAAAAACAAGTACAATTTTCAAAAATCAAAAACTAAAAACCAAATGGTTATCAAACAAGGCCTAAATGGTTATCAAATCGGGCTTTAGTTTTCAAAACTTGGCTTAGATTTTGAAAATAATTTTAGAAATTAAATAACAAAGTAAAGAAACTCATAGGTAGAAATAGTGTTAAAAGCTAAATTTAAAAAACAAATGGTTATCAAACAAGACCTAAACATTTTGAAATGGTCATTTTTAACTTAAATTTAATAACTAAGAGTCTATTTGGTAATATTCTTGTTGCTTAAACTCATATTTCTTATTTCTAGTTTTTGTAATACCATAAATGTTTGGTAACAATTGTTCTTGTTTCTTACTTCTCATTCTTTTGACATGTTTTCAAAGTTGTTGTAACACTTTAATATTTTCAAGAAATTTTTGGAGTGGAATAAATTGTTGTTTGATCATTTATAGATTTTGCATATTGGTTTGGGTTAAATTGGAGTTAAAAGAGTTGGAAAGAGCTAAAAGAGAATGGGAAAATAAGTAGGTAAGCATTATTGGAATATGGAAAAGAAAATGAAAAAAAAAGGAAGAAACCATCGTGTATCCTCCTTCTTCTACTTCTTCTACTTCTTCTACTTCTTCTTCTTGCACCAGCATGTGTGCCAGATCTGTCGCTCTCCCTACAACCTGAACGAAAAATCTGCCACCACCGTCGCATGAACATAGCCCACCCTATCGCACTCCAGATCTATTCGCCTCACAGTAGCACGTTACAACACGAACGAAGGCCAGCCATCTGCAGTTTTTGTCGGGAAATTTCAACCGATCCATGGGTACTTTTTTGGTTTTCTTTTGTGCGTATTGCTGGGCGTTTTTAGTACTGTTTTGGCATTTGAAAGCTAACCCATATTCAGTCAAACTCAATTTTGGATCACCCTTCTTGTTTGGATCTCATATTTGCATATTCAACACATTCAAAAGCAAAACCATCGAGGTCTCGGTATCGTACAGCCGCTTTCGGCCTCGTTTTGGAGTGGGTAAGTCTTCCGACATTGATATAACGTAGTTTCAATTGTTAAGGCTAGTTTTGGTTGTTAAATTGGTGAATCAAAGTGATCCATTGATTGTCAGTCTCAATTACAGGACACCCATCACTACTGAAGGTTGTTTTGGGTGAAACTGAATCCTTTGAGCTGTTGTCTAGCAAATGTTGAACACTGTTTTGGGTAAGTTTTATTGGATAAATTTCTTCTCAACTTTGTTGAACTCATGGTTGGATTTTAGAATGGTTGTTAATTATTGTTAAGAATTTATTTGGCGATTCAGGATCAAGTATTCGAGTTCCGGGCTACCTTGAATCTTGAAATTTTGTGGGTAAGTTCTCTAGCCTAAAGGACTAAGTTTAGATTGTTGTTGGAAGTGAGTTTTGCAAGTGGATTTGGAAGTTTCAATTAAATTACATGTGTGTGCAAATACTAAGTGTCGTCCTCTTTGAAAAATCTTTTAGGTGGTGCTAAGAACTTCTAAAGGGAGTTTAAGGTGCTTTGGAAGTGTCTAATTATTGTTGCTTAAAAATGTAAGTAGCCTAATTGGATAACTCCTTAATACTTTAGATATGGAGTTCATGGATTTTGTAATGCACATATGATTGAGTGGTTATGAGTATGTTTCTTTTAAGTATGTGCTTAAGCATGTTAGTCATTGGATGATATGCTTAGTAAAGTTCTTAAGTAGGAGGTTTACTTCATGATACTTTAGCATGGTGTTAAAGGGGTTTGATGACAGATTAGTTTGGTTTTCTATATTCGTGATTCTCGGTATGGTGTTCAGAGGGGCTAGGTCTTGTGTTATGTTCCTATAAGTAGTTAACTTGAAACAACTTTTTAGAGCTTGGTTATGTCGTTGCATTTTGGAATGCATGTATGAGAATGATTGTGTTTCCTCTATTAAGTATGAACATATGGATAGTGGATTTAAATTGAATGAACATAAATGTTGGGACTGTCTGAGATGTTTGCTTAGTTGTGGAATTTATAATGCTTGAGCTATTGGACTAAATGGTTAAGCAGTGTCTTCTTGAGATGTTTGGATGTTTGTCTGAGTATTGTATGTCTGAAACGATTGAATGGTTGGCTAGGGTTTAGTTTCTTGAGGTGTTGGATGAGTTGAAGGCGTTCAGGATGCTTGACTCGTTGGGTTGTCGGTCTGAAAATTTAGAACCCCATAAAAGAATATAATGTTTGAGTCATTATCCATGTTTCTTGTGTTAGAATGGTTTAGGACGACTGGTTATATTAACGTGTTGTAGTTGGGCCTGAATGTGAATGGAAGAGTGATGACCGTTAGGGTTCCTAGATTATTTAGGGGGTCAGCTTTGGAAGAAACTGCATAGGGCTATATGGTGCTAGCATGTGTAGGGGCCATAGTTAAGTGAAGGTCTTGTTTAAGAATGTTGTTGAGCTCTTGCATGAGTCTATGCTTGGGATTCGTGACTTGTGGTTAGTGCAAAAAGGTCACAATTTGCAATTGTTATTCATTGTTGAGGTGTGGCCCTAAGAATCTTTTGGTGGTTGATGCACTTAATCATAAGTATATGTTTGTTGTTAAGTTCGTGTTTATGGTTATGCTTAGGATCCATGGGTCGGATTTGTGGGTGACGTTTATGACCCGTTGAGTGGTTAGGCGTCGTGATATAGCCCTTGGCGTTCTACGAATGTTGCATGTGAGAAAAAGTTCGTTAGGCTAGAATCACTTACCCTTTTCCCATATGAGCATGCTTTCTAGGATGTTGTGAGATGTGTTTGGCATGTGGGTTGCTTTCCCTTTTGCATTCTACTAACTTAAGGGCGATTCCCCTACTGTGTTTAGTAAGAGAGTTGCTTTTCTTCATGTTGTGTGCTAGCTTAGGGGCGAATGCCCACTGTATCGGGCATGAGGGTTTCGTTCCTTCGTTGTGTTATGCTAGCTTAGGGGTAGACGGTACCCCGCAGATAGGTTGCATGACTCATGGATATAGCGTGAGGAATCGGGTTAGGTGAGTAGACGCTTAGCCAAGTTTTGAGAGCGTTTGAGAATGAGGAGGAATTAGTGAGCTGGGGCAAGTAAGGTCAGGAAACGTTGTAGTTTGTGGTTTGTGGTTTGTGGTGGTGTGTGAATCTTTGGATTGGATTTTTAAGTGTGGCTACTTATTGAGTATTTTTATACTCACCCATGCTACTACCTTGGTTCTTTTGCATATGGTTCCTGGACTTACGAGGCGTGGCGAGGGCGTCATCTTAGTTTAAGTTGTGTTTTAGGTTCTGTTCTTATGTATTGGCTTTGTTGAACTCTTTTATTTGCTTTAGTGTTGAGTTCTTTTGATCTTGTGGACGATGTTAGACTAAATTTCAGCATATTCATAGTTTGGAAGGTGCTGAAGTGATTCTAAGTTATGGAAGTGCATTTTTCCTTGTTTTTAGGTTCTTAAAAATTTTGGTTTCCTTGTAGTAGCGCATTATGTTGCCGAAATTTTCGGAGCATAAAAGGGCTTTAGTTGTAGGACTTCCTAGTTTAAGCTATATGTTTTAGGGTCGTTACAGTTCGTATCATAGCCCTAGATTTTAGGTTATGTAGACTTTCTTACATTGTAAGCACCTGTGTCTCCATAGCCAAATGCAAGAAGGATGTCTCGCCACCGCTAGGTTTGTCTTTTGCCAAATTTTGAAAAGTAGCGTAGGGTTAATATTTGTATTTTGGTTCATTGTTTCTTGGCTTCTGGATTATGAAGTAAACCTTAAGTTGAGTTATGTATGATAGATTGTGGCTTTATGTAGGAAATGATTTAAGTAGGGTGAAGTCCATAAATGTCTTTGGGCGCTGAGGATTGTAGTTTAGAGGAAACTACCTTTCGGGTTCATTCTTTCAGAGTTTAAGGTTCGTTAACCAAGTAAGTGTTGGGATTTATGCCCTAAAGCCTCGTAATTAATAATTTATTTAATAATTAATAATAATTTTGATTATTTTATTTGCAATATAATATTATCCATTATATGAAAAATCCAAGGTTATTAGTGTAATCTTGAACAGTATGTGGTTGACATACAGGAGGATCGTGTTCAAGAAATAACCGAAAGGGTCATAGTATATGGATAAGGTTGGGTGCCTTATCCTGGTAACACTATTGATACGGCCCACTTTGTAATAGTTACAAATGATTTGATCCAAATCATTCATGTGGAGACATGTGAGTGGGGGTATCTTATACAATGAGTTTGTATAAGACTGGACCACGAAATATTTAATCTCTCTTTACAAATCCGTTAATTGAGAAGATTAATATTTCATCAGAATGATCATATGTGACTCGATCTTAATCTTGAGTGAGTTATGAACTCCTGCCTATGAGGGCTTGTCCTTTGATTTACATGGGTGAGAGTGGCTTTTGTAGCCGATTCAATATGCCTACCATTTTCGGGACTTGACCAAATAGGGAGTTGGGAACATAATCTCACAAGATGGAATTCACTCCTTCCCATATAGGGTAAGTAGATGAGTAGTTCCCTTAAGCGCTGATTTCGGGACTTGAACAATGGGGCCCCACCCTCTCATTGGCCCGAGAGGGACTTAGTTTATAATTATATTATAAACAAATTGTTCATTAGAGGATCAGTGGTACTTAAGGTGCAAGATGTAATTATAGGGGTAAAACAGACTTTTGACCCAGCTGTAATTACGAACAACTCGTGAAGGATCGACTTGCATGTAGTGATTATATCAATGGACACAACTTGTCCTACAGTGCATAAGAGTGCAACTTTAGGTCTATAGTGGAGTGACCCTAGAGTTAATGAATGAAAATTGATTAATTAAAGAGTTTAATTAATTAATTTTGTATCATTGGAGCTTATAATCTGTAGGTCCATAAGGTCCCCTTGCTAGCTCATAGTAACACTAAAAGATCAATTTAGTTGAAAGAAAATTTTGAAATGTTCAAATTAATATTAATTTGAAGTGTTCAAATTAATATTTAATATAAAAGAGGAAAATATATTTATTGTATTTGATACATTAAATATTAAAAGTTGAAATGTTCAAATTTAATATTTAATTAGAAGTGTTCAAATTAATATTTAACATATTAGATATATTAAATATAAAAGAAGAAAATATATTTATTGTATTTGATACATTAAATATTAAAATAATTAAGTATATTTGATATATTAAATAAAAGATATTTATAGAATTTGAATAAGATTCAAATAAATAAATATCGTAGGAGATTTGAATGAGATTCAAATAAATACAAGATGTATTTTAATATATTAGATATTAAAATATAATATTTTAATTATGGCAAAGATTTTTCCTTGGTCACTATAAATAGGACCCTTGGGTTGAGCCATTCTGTACAACACACATCTCCTCAATAGAGAGAATTAGGGAATTCTCTCTAGACCTCTTCCTCTCCAATCCCTTGGGGATTTTCTTTCAAGAGGCTCCCACAAGCCTTGGTCCTGTGTTCGAGTCATAGCCAGGAAGACTTTGTGGAAAAGATAAAGATCCGCCAAAATATTCTCCATAATATTATTTTCAAGGTATTTATTGCTTAACCTTTGTATTTTAGATTAATTCTAAATAAATCAAAGACGATTTCTATGCTTCCGCTGTGGGTTTAATTCGATTATTCCCTTCAGTAAGTTATTTATGTCGTTCTTCACTTGTCAGGCTAAAACAATGTGGAACCTCAAAAGGAAGAATTATGAAGGAATGGGGACTAGAGTCATGTTTCCTCTCATAGAGGATACATTTCTTGGAGAAGAAAAGAAACTTAGTGGTGTTAATAAAGGGAAAAATGACGAAAAGATAGGTGATATAGAAAAGTTTTGTTTGTTTCGAGAGACAAAAAGGGAATTGATATGTTGAGATTCCTAGTACTTAAGTATGGCATCACTTGCATTTAGAAGTCTTTAGATGTGGTGAAAGGAATCTTGATAGTACTTGAAACTCAGAACTTTTGTAAGTTTTGGCTAAAGGTAAGTGCATGAGACTTTGGCTATGAAACTTAGCTTAGTGTGAGAAATCTTTCTCCTAAAGAAAATGATTAACCTTGTGTAATACAAATCTTGGAAGAGGGCTTTGGTAAGACTTTGTCTTAGATTTGAAAAAGAGTTGAAGGAAGCAACCTTTTAATTGAAGACAATTATTGACGTAAGTTGTCAAAGAGCTAAAAGAGGGATCGTTGAGGCTTTGTTAGTGAAGAGGTTGATTATCGGTCTCATCAGTAAAGTTTTAGAGATTTGATTATAGATCAAACCAGTTAAAGGAACTAAAGAATCCCTTAATGTGATTGAAGAGAGAGGTTGAGTAGGTTCATAGAAGGTGGAGAAAGATTGTACTAGTGTCAAACAAAGTGAAGAGGATCTTTCAGGTACTACCAACATAGGAGGTAGATTTTAGAGAAAATCCAGGTTGGGCACAACTCCCATTCTACCCATACCTAAGGTTTCTTTTAGATTGGCTCTAGCATAGTTGAGGGAGCTCAGGTTACAAATGCAAAGTTTACTAGTCAAGGATGTCATACGCCTTGTGTTTCGATTTGGGGCGCACCAGGTGTTGTAAAGAAGAAGGTAACTAAAAAGATCAAGTTCTTTTCCCTCAAATAGTTGGTTTGCTCAACTAGTTACAGGGAGCAATAATGGCCGCTAATGTTGGCTTATGAACAAGCTACTATCAGATGAGGATAAAAAGCGAGGATGTTCCAAAGACAGTGTTCTAGCCCAATGTAAGCATTATGAGCTCATAGTAGTGTCCTTTGGACTGATGAATGCACCTACAGTTTCTGTGATTTTGGTGAGCAGAGTAGTTAAGAAGCTTCTTGACACCTTCATAATCGTCTACTTTTGATATCTTGGGTTATGCCAAGTCAAAATGCAGAACGTGAGCACCTTAGGACAATGGGACGACCCTAAGGCTGTATAAGCTTAATGCTAACTTCTCTAAGTGCGAGGTCTACCTACAATAGACTACCTTCCTAGGACACGTGATGTTGGGAGATGGATTTTAGTGGTTCTAGCAAGGGAAAATTAGTAACCAACTGGCCTTGCACAGTTGCAATCAGGGAGGTGCATTGTTTGCTAGGGGTTATAGGTTACTCTCAATGTCAAAACTTCTCTAGTGTAGTAATGCCTCTAACTTAGTTAACTCAGTTGTGCAGTTGTTGATTTGGAGTGGGGCTCATGAAGTGAGTTTCAAAGAATGCAAGCAAGGGTGGATTTCAGTGCCAGTGCTCACCGTAGAGCTAGAGAGTTGTTGTCTTCGGTGATGCCCCTAAGAAGAGGTTGGTTAAGTCTTAAGGTAGCTTGGTAAAGTGATAGCTCATACTTCTTGCTAGTTGAAGGTTTACGAATGTAACTACCTGTCCTATGGTTCGGTGTTGGTAGCTATGGTCTTTGCTTTGAGGATTTCAAGGAAATGTTTGCTTGAGGAGAAAGTTCGAAACCTTCGTAGACCTTATGAGCCTAAAACACTATTCATTCAGGAGTTGAGTATGTTGCAATGCGGATGGTTTGAGTTAGTAAGGGTTTATGGTGTTGAGTTATGCTGACCCCAGATGAAAGGACGTGGAGCTCGTAGTTGGTGATCTTGTGTCCTTGAAGGTAGCACTGATGAAAGGAGCATTAAGGTTCGAACAAGATGGAAAGATAACCGACGTTTAGTTGGGTCGGTTGAGATTGTGGAGCAGTTTGGCCTTGTAGCTTATCATTTGGCCACTGTCGCTATCTCTCTGCAGTTTGGTTTGTTTTTTTTTTTAAATGTATCAGTGTTGTGAAAGAACATGTTAGATTCGGTGCATGTGATTGATTTTGAGCTTTTGCGCTTGAATGAGAACTTGAGTTATGGAGAAGCCTACGCAAATTCTTGTAAGGGATCATTTGAATCTTTGTACTAGAGAGATAGCCATGGTCAAAGTTTTGTGCCAAAGTCATCAGTTTGAGGAAGCGACATAGGAATGAAAGGATGAAATTATGGTTAAGTATCCTGAACTCTTTCAAGACTAGAAACTTTCAAGGACGACAATTCTTAAGGTGGGGAGATTGTAACACTCAATATTTTCAAGTAATTTTTGGAGTGGAATAAATTGTTGTTTGATCATTTATGGGTTTTGCATATTGGTTTAGGTTAAATTGGAGTTTAAAGAGTTGGAAAGGGAAAAAAGGGAATGGAAGAATAAGTAGGAGAGGATTATTGGAATTTGGAAAAGAAAATGAAAAAAAAAATAAAAAAGGGAAGAAACCATCGTGCATCCTTCTTCTTCTTATCCCTACCGCTAACAACACTGCATGCCACCGTTGGACCCACACCGCGTCGCTGCTTGAAATTGTAAACCATGACTTCGCACCAGCCAACGCGCCAGATCCGCTACTCTCCCTGCAACCCGAATGCAGATCTGCCACCATTGTAGTGGGAATACAGCCCACCCTACTACACTCCAGATCCGTTCGCCTCGCAGCAGCACTTTATAGCACGAACAACTGCCGACCATCCTGAGTTTTCGCCGGGAAATTTCAGTCGATCTGTGGGTACTTTTCTGGTTTTCTTTTCTGCGTGTTGTTAGGCATTTTTGGTACTGTTTTGGCATTTTAAATTTAACCCATATTCAGTCGAACTCAATTTTAAATCACCCTTCTTGTTTGGATCTTGAATTCACCGATTCAACCCATTCAAAAGAAAAACTAGCGAAGTCTTAGCACCGTACAACCTCTTTTTGCCCTCGTTTGGGAGTGGGTAAGTCTTTCGACATTGATACAAGGTAGTTTTAATTGTTAAAGCTGGTTCTGGTGGTTAAATTGGTGAATCAAAGTGACCCATTGATTGTCGGACTCAATTACAGAACACCCATCGCTACTGAAGGCCGTTTTGGGTGAAACCGAATCCTTCGAGCTGTTGTCCAGCAAGTGTTGAACACTATTTTGGGTAAGTTTTATTGAATAAATTCCGTCCCAACTCTGTTGAACTCATGGTTGGCTTTTAGAATGGTTGTTAATTATTGTTAAGACTTTATTTTGTGATTCGAGATCAAGTATTCTAGTTCTGGGCTACCGTGAATCTTCAAATTTTTTGGGTAAGTTCTCTAGCCTAAAGGACTAAGTTTAGATTGTTGTTGGAAGTGTTTTTGCAAGTGGATTTGGAAGTTTCGATTAAATTACATGTGTGTGCAAATCCTAAGTGTTGTCCTATTTGGAAATTCTTTTAGGTGGTGCTAAGAACTTCTAAAGGGAGTTTCAGGTGCTTTGGAAGTGTCCAATTATTGTTGCTTAAAAATGTAAGTAGCCTAATTGGATAACTCCTTAATGCTTTGGATATGAAGTTCATGGATTTGGTAATGTATGTATGATTGAGTGGTTATGAGTATGTTTCTTTTAAGTATGTGCTTAAGCATGTTAGTCATTGGATGATATGCTTAGTAAAGTTCTCAAGTAGGAGGTTTACTTCATGATACTTTAGCATGTTGTTAAAGGTGTTTGATGACAGATTGGTTTGGTTTGCTATATTCGTGATTCTTGGTATGGTGCTCAGAAGGGCTCGGACTTGTGTTATGTTCCTGTATGTAGTTAACTTGGAACAACTTTTTAGAGCTTGGTTATGGAGTTGGGTTTTAGAAGGCATGTATGAGAATGATTGTGTTTCCTCTATTAAGTATGAAAGTATGGATAATGGATTTAAATTGAATGAACATAAATGTTGGGACTGTCTAAGATGTTTAGTTAGTTGTGGAATTTAGAATGCTTGAGCTATTGGACTAAATGGTTAAGCAGTGTATGCTTGAGATGTTTGGATGTTTGTCTGAGTACCATATGTCTGAAATGCTTGAATGGTTGGCTGGAGTTTAGTTTCTTGAGGTGTTGGATGAGTTGAAGGCTTGCAGGATGCTTGACTCTTTGGGTTGTCGGGTTGGAAATTTAGAACCCACTAAAAGAATGTAATATCTCGGTCATTGTACATGCTTCTTGTGTTAGAATGGTTCAGGACGATTAGTTATATTTAACGTGTTGTAGTTGGGCCTGAATGTGAATGGAAGAGTGATGACCGTTAGGGTTCCTAACGTATTTAGGGGGTCAGCTTTGGAAGAAACTTCTTAGGGCTATATGCTGCTAGCATGTGTAGGGGTCATAGTTAAGTGAAGGTCTTGTTTAAGAATGTTGTTGAGCTCGAGATTCGTGACTTGTGGTTAGTGAAAAAGGGTCATGATTATAATTGTTGTTTATTGTTGATGTGTGGCCTTAAGAACCTTTTGGTGGTTGATGAACTTAATTGCAAGGCCCTGGTTGTCCTAATGTTGTATCCAAACCATGTTCGCCTAAGTATGTTTGTTGTTGAGTTCGTGTTTATGGTTATTGTTAGGATCCCTGGATAAGATTTGTGGGTGACGTTTATGACCCATTGAGCGGCTAGGCGTGGTGATATAGCCTTTGGCGTTCTAAGTATGTTGCATGTGAGAAAAAGGCCGTTAGGCTAACATCAATTACCCTTTTCCCATATGAGCATGCTTCGTAGGATGTTGTGAGATGTGTTTGGCATGTGGGTTGCTTTCCCTTTTGTATTCTACTAGCTTAGGGGGCGATTCTCCTACTGTGTTTAGTATGAGGGCTGCTTTTCTTCATGTTTGTGTGCTAGCTTAAGGGCAAATCCCCACTATATCAGGCATGAGGGTTGGGTTCCTTCATTGCGTTATGCTAGCTTAGGGGTAGACGGTACCCCGTGGACAGGTTGCATGATTCATGGATATAACATGAGGAATCGAGTGAGGTGATCAGACGCTTTGCCAAGTGTTGAGAGCATTTGAGAATGAGGAGGAATTAGTAAGCTGGGGCAAGTAAGGTCAGTAAATGTTGTAATTTGTGATTTGTGGTTTGTGTTGGTGTGTGAATCTTTGGATTTGGTTTTTAAGTGTGGCTATTTATTGAGTATTTTTATACTCACCCATGCTACTCTTTTGGTTCTTTTGCAAATGGTGCCTAGACTTACGAGGTGTGGCGAGGGCGTTAGCTTGGAGAGGCTATGGAGATGGCGTAGAGCGTTCCTAGGGCCTTAGCTTGAGTCGTGTTTTAGGTTTTATTCTTATGTATTGGCTTTGTTGAACTCTTTTCTTTGCTTTCCTACTGAGTTCTTTTGATCTTATGGACAATGTTAGACTAAATTTCAACATATTCATAGTTTTGAAGGTGTTGAAGTGATTCTGAGTTATGGACATGCTTTTTTCCTGCTTTTTAGGTTCTTAGAAATATTGGTTTCCTTGTAGTAGCGTTGTTATGTTGCTGAAATTTTCAGAGCATAAAAGAACTTTAGTTGTAGCACGTCCTAATTTAAGCTATATGTTTTAGGGTCGTTATAGTTGTATACCAATTTTATGGAAACAACATATTCTAGTTTCATGTCTCTTATTCTCATTTCTAATTCTTTAAACACATAAATAAGAACGATATTTTATCATGTTTGACTTATAAAATACGTAATAAGTACTCAAAAATTAATTATAACATAAATGTTTTTAATATTTTATTTAAAATAATTTCCATGCAATTTTTTTATTTTAAGTTTAATTTTTGAGAAAATAAGATGCAAAAAATAGTTACGAAACATGTTTGGTATTTTTTTAATAAATAAATATACAATAAGAAAAAAAAATACAAGAAATGGTAATTATCAATGTAATTTTGGTATTATTAAAAAAATAAAGAAACAGGAAATAAAAAATAAAAACATTATCGGACAAACCCTACATTTCGATCTTTTTAACTTTTTAACTTTTAATTTCACTCCTCCAAGTCTTATGAAATTCAACTTTTGATTCTTAGGACGAGTTTCGTACACCTAATTTAAACAATTTTTTAAAACTATTTTTTCTTAAAACATTTTTTTTTTATAAAAATGTGTTTTTTGTTACATTTTCTTAAGTATGATTTTAATCACAAATTGTTTGGTTGCACTATATCTAAAATAATTCTACAAATGCTAAATACCCTAAAGTGATTATATATAAAGTGATTCCTAGTCAATCACTTTAGAATCACTTTTTGGATAATCAACTTTGATTCCTTAAAAAATAATTCTAAACCAATTTAATTATTTAAAAATTAATTTTTATTTGTTATCAAACACATACGAAGTTAATCTAAACACCACTGTAATATATAATCTATAACAAAAAAAATTAAAGGTGCATTGAAGTACAAGAGTAATTAGAAGAAAGCAATATTTGACCCCATTCATGAATTAAAGGTTGAAATAAAAATTAAATCTCTTTACACATTATGTTTATTTAGTCCTAAAGTCTCAAAAGTTCCAATTATATCTTTGACTTTAATTTAGACTATGTTTTATCATTTTCTTTTATTTGAATATGTGGAGGTGGGAGATTCGAACTTCTGACTTCTTGGTTGAAGTTATATGTCTTAACCAATTGAGTTATGTTCAGGCTGACGACTATGTTTTATCTTAAATTTCTATTATAATTAATGGTAGTTGATAAAATATTAACACGACACTCTATATATTAGATAAAATTTAAATGAGGTGATACGATCGGGCTGCTAATCAGATGAACTATGAATGAATGGTCAGATTGAATTAAGGTTGGAAATGAATTTACCTTCCAACGATCTTGGACGGTGGTTTTAACAAAGGCATGATTCTCGTAGGAGATCTTTGAGGCCATGACAGTGAGTGCAGAAAAATATCTGGAATCTCCAGGCTTGATGCTTCTCTCCAGTTCCACTCTTGTGTCAAGATGTCCAATGAATGACATGAACTTCTCCGATTCTGCTTTTGGAATCTCCAACTTCCCTTCAAAACATTCCGAAAAAAAAAAAAAAACACACACACACACACAATCAAATCAAACCCCATGAAATTTGAACTTTTGAATTTACAAAATCATGTATCTAAAACCAAGCGTATATTTGGAATACTTTCTAATTTAAGCACGTTTTAATAAAATATTTTCAATACAAGTATTTTTATGTATATTACAAATTAATATAGTTTGTTTTCTTTACTGCATATTTTGAAGATTTTCAGTTAATCACTTCAAATCATTTTTTGGATAATCTATCTATCAACTATTTCTTCAAAAAAAAAAGTTTTAAGTTTAATCAAAATTTAAAGTGTTTTTTAATCTATTAAGATTTTAAAAAAAAAAAAAAGAAACACTTTTGATTATATAAAATCATTCAAGCAAAAAGAAAACATAAACTTAACTAATTCAAAAGAGAGAAAAAAAAATGAACATACATAATTTCCGAAGGCAACAAAATTGGGTAAAAAAAGAGAAGGTAAAACCTTGCCAGAATTTTCTGAGGAGCATAAGGAGACCATCATTTAAAGATACCAAATTAAGCCAAAACTCAATTCTTGACCCAAGTTTGGCAAGTTTTTTGCTGAAAAAAGGAAGAATTATTCTCTGAAAGAGAAGAGAGAGAAACGCAACCACCAGAACATAAATGCATGCAAAAACATAGGATATAATCATGTTTGTCAGTTGTTTTGTTTGGTAGCTGAGAAAATAATATGGAAAATGTCTTGTTTGCTTGGTTGTGTCTTATAGTGTAATTGTTTTGTTGTGTAAGAAGCTTAATTAGGGATTGCTTGTTGGTTTGGCCATATGGATTCTGTGTTGGTTTGATATGGGATTCTATTATGTAGTTGCTTTCACTTTAATTTTGGCCTTTTTGCTTTGGGCAATTTCATCTCATCCATTTCTTCTGTTCATCAATTTGGTATAGTTTTTAGGACTCAAGTGTGTTGCACATGTTTTTATTTATAGGTAGAAAATTATGTTTAATAGTATGGTTTAAAAGTTATTCAATCAAATATAAAACATAAAAAGTCAACTAAAAATTAAAATAGTGCTTATAATTGATTTTTTTAACTAAAGTTTACATTGTTGGTTGGAAATAGTTTTGTTTTTTCAATGATTACAAAAATTTCAGTATTATAAAATATATAAAAATGGTTCTTTAACTTTTTAGATAATTCTGATTTTGGCCTTTGATTAATCTAAAATTTTCAATTTTATTCTTCATAATGTTATAAAATCTCAATTAAGTCTTTCGATTAAAAAAAAGTTGTTAAAATTTGATATTGAAAAGCTTAAGTGTCACTAAATTATAATTTCATTATATTTGGACACGTGAACATGACATTGAAAGATGTTATGGGTAAATTTGGAAATAGGATCAAGTCCAAAAGAGATAGAGGACAACTAGGGCCAAACCGAGATTCATACAGAACCCGAAGGAAAATTGTGAATGCCTAAAAGCTTGGCTTGGCTTGAGCCGGGCCAAACACGTGTGGATGTGTGGTTTACACGCCCACGATCGAATACACCTCAGGAGACACTTGATTTAACCAGAACCCAATCCTATTCGGGAAAGGGAGAGAAAACCCTAGGCCAACTTCATATAAATAGATTATGAAAACGCCATTGAAGGTAACTAAAACCTCACTCTCAAACTCTCAAACTTGCTACACTTTTAACCCTTTGACTTAAGCATCATAGTGTGTGTGGCAAGCACCACACTTGTGTGTAGATTTTTTTGTTTTGCAGGCCATCTCTTTCCCTCAAAATATAAATTCACTGTTGAATCACGTGCAGATTAGGTGTATTTCCTTTGCCCATATTTTTGCACAAACAGTTGGCACCTTCTATGGGGATCGAGAGTGTTCTACCAAGGAACTTGCACATCATAATCAAGAATAAGCAAGAGGATAAATGATTCAAAACACGTCCTGGATGAAGACGACTTAGACTAGGATTGTTGTCAGCGAAGAGTTCGAGCTAGGGGAGCAACCCCTCAAATCGTCATGTCCCATTCACTTTGGATGAGCTCGCCTCGGCCTTTTCTATAGGAGGGAAGGCCCGAGAAGAATGCAACAATGGTCATAAACCAAAAGAAGAGGAATCGTAGATGAAACTTGGATCGACCTACCTAGTGTGGCCAATGTTGACCTGACCTCCTTGGTTGAGAAGTGATACAAGTCAGATCAGATCCTCGGTCACCATCAAGAAGAACTCGTTCACTATCCCACCAAAAGAACAGTTTTGATGGAAGAATACTTGGGCAAATCATACACACATTGTCAGAAACCAAAAGAAAAAATAATCTTTGGTAGGAACGAATGAGAGAGACCACCAGTAAGCCATAGTAACTATGTTAATCGAGGACAAGATCAAACTCTAATACTCGTGGGAAGACTAAGGCCGACCCGAGTCGACCTGAGGTAGAGTCGAGCCCGACCTAGGTTTTTTTTTTTGAAAACCAATATGTATCTTAAAAAATACTCGATGTTGCCAAATCAAAGAAAACCGATCAGAATCCCATCCGACAAGAAGGGTTCGCGGCCTACCAGAGAGCCCAACCAGCAAAAGATCTAGAATTCATCCCACTCACATTTGAGGATAAGCAAGTAATCATTGGGAGTAAACTGGGGGTTGAACAAAGAAATTTTTTGATAAATTCCTTATGGCCAATGTAGACATATTCAATTAGTCATATGAAGACATGTCAGAAATTGATCCTAGCATAATGGTAAACCAGTTGAATGTTGATAAAGACTTCAAACCTGTAAAAGCAGAAGCGACAATCATTCCACCAGGAGAGAAACGAGATCATAGCTAACTAGGTAGACGATTTGCTTAAAGCCAAATTCATTAGAGAAGTTCATTATCCATAATGGCTATCTCATGTATTATTGGTAAAGAAAGCTAATGGTAAATGGTGGATGTGCATTTACTTCACTAATCTAAATAAAATTGTCCCAAGAGCAATTTTCCTCTTCCTATGATCGATCAGTTGGTAAATGCAACAGTTGGACATGAGATGTTGAGTTTCATGGATGCCTTTATGGATACAATCAGATTAAGATGTATGAATGATTGAGAGCTCGTCAAACTCGTCAAATGATATTTATAAACTAGACCAACTAATATTTGCGATATAGTATCACGCCCCACCCCAGATTACCCTAACGAACCTAGGATGTGACGTGCCGACAATAGATCTCAACTAAACTATAGAATCCATTGTCAAACTTAACAAAACAAAACCCATTTTTGAAAGAATAGGTGGCTAGCAAATACTTTATCAAAATAAATCCATAAAAATTTTGGCAGAGTTTTACCTGTAAATCGAATAAAACACACCTGAAATTATAAAATTACACTCCCAAAGAATTATTCTCTAGCACTACAACAAGTGTGCCTCACTACACTCTATCCATTCAGACTTGGTTCAGAAATCATAATAAAAATTCCACTATCTGATAGACATGCACATTTCATATTACAAATATCATAACTTTCCAAAACCATGCAACTTTTTCATTTGATGCTAGCCACTCTAAGAACAAAATAAATGTAGTACACTACATGTAAAACTTAATGATATGCAACATATGTGAAACTAGTGGCAGACCTCGACCTCGATAGGCTCGTTGGAAACTCAAGTGCTACCTGTTGAAAATTTAATAATAAACGAATGAGCTAAAAAGCCCAATGAGTGGTAAGTAAATAAGAAAAATTAACTTTTAGGAAAATCTCTTTACATGGAAAACATAATTCAAACTCTATAAAAAAATGTATATCATGAAAAATTTTGAACTTCTCAAGATCATGAAAATAGAGTGAAATTTGTAGCAAGGTCACTGTTACGAAATCTCTTAGAAACATAAGCTGCACAAACTGAGATTTCAACTCTTGAAAACAACAACTCTTTAAACAAATACTCTTGAAACATAAATACGGGCCAATAAAAACATGTATAAAGAAATCTCATAATTTCAACTCTTGAAATGTAAGCATAAGCTCTAATCACCAAATTTGTACTCAAAACTCTGTCATACTAGCGTAGAGTAATCTCCATACGCACAACAGAGCAATCTCTATCATGCGTGCACACAGAGTAAACTCTATTATCTGTAATGCTTCAGGACCAGGATTTGGACCAGGATTTGGCACCTAATGGCCACGACATTCCCCTGCATCCTCTGCGACCTAAGCACACTGCATACTATGGAAACACATTCTCATAGCATATGGGTAATCACTATGGGTACAAAAATCTAGTGGTTTAAAAATCCACTTTTAACATAAAATTCGTAATTCTCAAACCCTTTCTTAAAATCGTGTTCTCTTGCTCTAAACAACTTTTCATAAACTTGAGAGATTTCTGAAATAACATTAAACATTTATAATTTCTCAAATAATCATCAAATCTCTCAAATAATATAAAACATTTCCAAAGTCATATTTTCTCTAGTTACATGTCATAAATCTCATACATTTCTCAATAAGTATTAAAACTCTTCAAACATCTCAATAATCATCAAAATTCTCGAATATCTTTTAAAATAATAATTCAAGCTAAACTCACAAGATTGTTGAAAATTTATAACAATTTCTCTCAAACATCTCTAAAACTATGACTTTAGTAAGAATCATAAAATGTTGAAAATCTCCGACAATTCTCTATAGAATCATACATAATGAAAGAATTCTTGAAAACTCCATAATAAAAATTAAAAGATGTAAACTTTTCGTAAATAAACCACTCACAAAATTATCGACGCAAGAATTTCGAGTTGCTATTAGTCATTCCAAACTTTGCTCGACCTAGAATTTCAATAACCATATCACAATTTCATTCTTCAAACCATGTAATTTAGAACCCCAATAATACCAACTAAATATCTATTAACCCAATTCTCCATCCTTACACATTACCCATTAGTCAAACCTTTAAATTCTACACTCTCTCCCATCCATTTATTTCCAAGTACTTTTGTCATTTTTTTTTTCTGTTCAATCCACCTTAATGTCTCATTGTCTTTTCCCATAAACCATTCTTTTCTTTTTCTTTAATAAAATACTATTTTCTTATCTCAAATTATACCTCTCCCACATGAAGACTTCTTCAAACAAGTATTCTCTCTCCTAATTAACCTCTTTTGTACTTTTAATGATAAAATATTTCATTTTTCTTTCAATTTCTAACCCTTCACGTGATAGACCATTTTGTTTTGGTTTTTTTTTTTTTTTTATACCTTTCACTATTTATTTTCTTCTTCCTTTATCCACCCACAAAACTTCCTTTCTTCACCCTTTTCATCTTCCATTCTAATCCATTTGTTTCTTTTCTTCTTCCATTTCTAAACTCCCTTTTCTCAATAAGTTTCCCCCTTTACTCTTTCCATTTCCATGTCACTACAAGCAATACTACAATAATCAAAATTTATATGCAAGGAAAGAACAAAAATTAAAACCTAAAAGAACCATCTAGTTCCCATAAATCCATACCCACATCCATGGCTTAAAGAAGCTTAAATGAACCATAATGTTGAGGATCCCACATTGGAAAAATGTAGAGAGACCTCACAATTTATAAGATACATGAGCTACTCCTCTCATTGCTAATTGGTTTTGAGATGGAACCCCATGTAATCTTAATATGGTATCAGAGCCCATTAAACCCAAACGGGTATTCGGTCCAAAAATTAAAATTGGGATCCGATCCAAGAATGGTGAACCCAAAGTGGCACCATCTTGAGGGGGCATGTTGAGGATCCCACATTGGAAAAATGTAGAGAGGCCTCACAATTTATAAGATACATGAGCTACTCCTCTCATTGCCAATTGGTTTTGAGATGGAACCCCATGTAATCTAATACATAAACATACCGATTTATACCTTTGATAATCTATCTCATAGTCTCTTTCTCATTTTCATTGTTTCTTTCTCTCCTTCCAAGTCAACTCTATCGAAAAACACTACCAACAAAATCCATGGAAACTTTTAAGCATAAAGAAATCAAAAACCCACATTAAGGTGTCCAAAACTTACATATGTTTCTTAATCTTTTAAACTTTAAAGATAAAGAGCTTACCAGCTTGAAATCGAGCTTATGGACTTCTCCAAACTACTTTGGGTCTTGATTACAACATTTTTCGTGATTTTTGGTATTACCGCAACTTTCCGACGAGCTTCCAACCGAGCTTCCGACGATCCGGCGAGCCGGCCACTTTCACTTTCTCTCTCTAGCTCCTCCCTATTCTCCATCTCCTTTCCTCTTTCCCTTCTTTCTTTTCTCTCCCCGAAAGCCCAACATTTCTTGTCTTTTTTTTTTTTTAAAGAAAGATAATGTGGCTTGCCATCCACCACACACTATTTCTTTTATTTATTCTTCTTTTTTTTTTTGTTCTTTGTGTGTCTCTCTCTCTTAAAAAAAAAGCTCCTTTATTCAAGCATAAACAAAATCTAATTTTCTTTTCCTGCATTTGCACATTCTGGACTTGTGACACCATCTCGACATTTCCCTGCACCTTGACATTTGTCTTTCAGCGTTGAGTAGGGGCTCAATGGAGCATCTCGACACTTCTCCCTGGGGCATCTTGGTCATTTCTTCTCCAATTGTCCAATTAAGTTTCGCATGACAGATTGAATCAATCCCGAACACTCCAAAAAGCTCCAAAAATATCCAATAAACTTTGAATTGCTCCTCGGAATAATTTTCCTACAAAATAGGGAATTAAGCACCTTAAATCAGTTAATACCACAAGATTTAGGCATAGAAAAATAGGACTTTTTAAGTCCTATCAATTGACCTGACCAAAAGAAGTCTTCTTTCATTACAAGTAGAGGATTCTACTACTATACAGTGATGTTATTTAGTCTCAAGAACGCAAGAGTTATCTATCAAAGAATGGTAAATCATATATTTTCTCCCCTTCTTGGGAAGGACATGTAGGTGTATGTGGATGACATGCTTGTACAAAGTATCAAGGCTGATCGACATGTGGCTTACCTCAATGATGCATTCCAGACGCTTCGTAAGTATAAGATGAAACTAAATCTAAGTGAATGTGCATTTGGAGTAACCTCAAGAAAATTTCTAGGATTCATGGTTCACTAGAGAGGAATAGAAGTTAATCCCGATAAAATACAAGTCATTCTAAAGATGTCATCTCCAACCAACCTCAAGCAACTTCAAAGCCTTAATGGAGGATAACGACATTAAACAAGTTTGTCAGTAGATCAACTGATAAGTGTTTACCTTTCTTTAAAATCTTAAGGAAATGATCCCAATTCAATTGGACAAAGGAATGCGAGAGAGCTTTCCAAGAATTGAAAACATATTTAGGGTCAACTTTCCTCCTTGCAAAACCCATCCAGTAGATGAGTTGTTACTTTATCTAGTAGCATTTGAGGAATTTGACGTAATTTGGAATGTGTTCCAGTACCTCAACTAATGATATATTAATGTGCAGTTGCTTCAGGACGTTTAGGAATTTTTTGATTGTGCCTCGTTATTTTTCTTTCATAAGCTTTGTGGATAAAACAGTAGTGTTTTGTACTCTTCAGTAGGTGATTTGGGTTGTTCAAATGGCATAGTTTTTCCTTTCGACGCCTCTTTCTGCACATCTCTTCTCTTCTCTTAAATCTCTTTCTCTAGTGCTTTGAACCATGGTTCCTCATACTCATCACTCACTGATTCTAATAGGTTATCAACTTCTTCCTTCTTTGTCTCTTCATCGAGTTGCATCAGTGCGTCATGCCACAACCGTTTGCCACTTCTCAAAGTGAATGTGTGACATTGCTCTTTGCCTAGGTATCTTCTTGGGGCCTCAGTGTTGCTTGGCAATGCTCCAGTCGGTCTATTTTTTAGCTCGTTGGCAAGTTGGTCTTCTTGGACTTCCAAGTTCCTTAGTGATGACGCGTTGGCTTTTGATGAGTGCGTCATTTTTAGCCATATACTCTTTTTGACTTTCCATATAATCCTTCATGAGAGACTCAAGTGATGTTGATGTTGACACGGTGGAAGTGAGATTTCCTTGTTGGTTGTTGTGTTGGTAACCTCCTTGGTACTGCGTGGAAAAAATATTTTGTTTAGTATTGAATCCAGATGGGTAGGTATGTTTACTTACAGTGGGTACTGGCACATTGGCAACATTTTGGTTCCCTCACTAAGAAAAGTTAGAGTGATTTCACTACCCTGGGTTGTAAGTATTTGAATATGGATTATTTCGATTGTTCTACTACCCCACATAGTAGATTGATTCTAGATTTGTTGGACGTTGATCAATGTTGGGAGCTTTATCACAAAACCCACAAGACACTGCGGTGACTTGATTTATCGTTATCAAGCTGGCTTGGGTTGACAAATCTTCACTAGATTTGTTAAGGCAATGATTTGGTCTTGCATGGTGGTGATTTGTTCAACTTCATAGCTTCCAGCACCCATTTTCATTAGCAGTTTCCTTCTATCATTTGCTAATCCCCACTCATAATTATTGAGCACTATACGATCCAATATTTCATGGCTTCATCATAGGTCTTCCTCAACAGCTCGCCATTGGCAGACGAATCCACTAATACCTAAGAATATTTGTTTAACAATACGTAAAAGTTTCCAGTTGTATAAAGTGAGGCAACCCATGCTGCAGACAATGTTGAAACAAAGTTTTAAATCGTTCCCATGCATCACTAAGTGATTCATGATCGAGATGCATGAAATTTATGATGTCCTTTCGTAACCTTGAATTGGTTGAAGGAGGGAAATACTTCTTGAAGAATCTCTCGGCAAGCTCATTCCAAAAAGTTATTGAATTTGCATGCTGTGAATTCAACAAGATTTTCTTCTTGCCGTTTATCGAGGGGAACAAAATAACTTGGAGCTGCTCTTTAGTAACTTTGGGATCACAAACTTACTACAAATATCAACAAAAAATATTCCCTTGCCGTGTTTGGGTGTGATGCGAGCTTGTCGATGGCTCGTCAAATTACAATTTATAAACCGATCCTAAGCTACTTGTAGCATTGAGTGGACTGGGTCGATCTCAGGGAACCGAATATTAATTTCTCAAATTAAATTTTCCAAGGAGAAAACAAATAAAAATGGGGGTTTTGTGTTTTTGTATAAATAAAATAAAACATAATCAAATAAAAATAAAGATATATCAAATCTTACCAAGTTCCAATTCAAAGGTGCGGTTCTACTCAATTGAAAAAATTGATCATAGACACTCAAAATATTTAAACTTAACAATGCAAGCACTTGGTCAACTTATTAGGAAACCCCAAAAAGTAGCAACTTCCCTAAGGTCATTAACTCTAACAAACGTCAAGTTAACGCTAATTACCTAAACAATTTTTGACGAAACCGCTCCAAATTATTTAGATAAAGGCATTACGTGCTTTGGAAGGAACAAGACAACTAATTAGATGAAATAACTTTAATCTAATTAAGATGCTCCTTTAATTCCTAGAATTAAACATGCAAGCCATGTAATATGGAAACCTACAAAACATACACATGTAATAATCCTAATGCTACCGGTTCATTCAACATGACAATTACGGATCATGATCATGACTAGCAATCAAACATGTAAAGCGATTAAGGAGTCAATTCAATCAAAATACATGCTTATAAAATTAACACGGGAATCAAAGAATACTTGCAATTGAAAGAAAACTACGTTAAGGTTCAAACCTCACAATATTGCAATTGATTACAACTGACCTCTGAACTGGGAACGCGAAGTTTAGCCGAGCATCGTGATAAAATTTGATACCATTATTGTCTAAGGAGAAAAGAGAAAAGGAGTCTAAAAAATCTCTAAAAATGTCTAGGCCAAGAGGCCCAAAAGAGATCCCCCCTACTGTCCATAAGAAGGCTTAAATAGCCTTGAAGTAGACAACTTACACAAGTAAGAAGCCCTAAATTCTAGAAAGATATTTTCGCAAAACAATTAGGCAATAATATTTAAAATAAAAGAAAATAAAGTAAATAATGTTCTCTCTTGTAAAATGCTGGAAAATACATCTAAAACTCGAAAATCCTTCCCTAAATTCTCAAAACAAACATAGAATGTTGCAAATAAGGAAAGTTTCTGGATTACGCAGTCTTCATTATTTTGCCCATAACTTCTTTTCTAAATCTTGGATCAACGTGATATTTATATGTTTGGAAAGATCATTCCGAGATCTTTAAAATGATATCTAATTGGAATATTACCAAACGTGAGCAGCAAGATAATGGTAACGGAAATTGGCACAAAATATTCTCGGGTACAGCAGTTTTCCAGCAGGAGCAGTAATCACTCAAAATGCCATAACTTTCATAATACTTATTGGAATGTAATGAGTCTTATATCGTTGGAAAGATTATTCAATAAGATTCGATTTGATACCAAATTTGAATATATTTTCATCTCAAAATATCATGATATGATCGGTCAAATTTGGTATAGAAATTCAGTTGCTCGAATCACCTCCAATTTGGTCCGAATTAATTCTGAAATGGTGCAAACTCTTCAAAACACGTGAATTGCTTGAATCCCTAAAATATAATAATAAAACACATAAAATCCCTCTAATTAACAAGAAATAAGTGTAATTAAATAGGACTTTATAGGTCCTATCAGGGTGATTTGCTGTGATTTTGGGGAGACTACTATTGCTATGTGCTTGTTCTTGATGTAATGGATGTACTCATTATGTGCTGAAATTTAGGCTCTGCGCAAGTCAGCAAATGTGATCAAAACCACACAAAGATAACTGATGTAATCATGAAAATTCAATTTTTATTTCCAAGCACTAACGATTTCAAAAGTTACTTTCATAGCACATATTTGTGTTATAAACGTGTTATAATAGATATTACCTAAAAGTAAGAATGAATTGTTTTAAAACTAAAATAACTCGTATTTCACGAGTTATCACTAGTCAGTACCTAGTCGAGCTTTTTTTTGTTCCAATGAATTGTAATGAACTCATGCTCCTTATCAAATAGCCAATCGAAAAAACAACTAAAGAAATATACACATCCAAACAGACAACCAACACTCAAATGGAAATAAATTTTCTTCAATATAAGGAAAGGAAATATATAGCTAGTTCGTCATGAGCCTTGCCTATGGAAACTAGCCCATTACTGGGTTGGATACAAGCATAACAATAAATGAAAATATGATGAAAATGGTAAACGTTAAGAAGAAAAGATGAAACTCTTTCAGTCGTCGATCAGCTAGAGCTTTTTAGATTTAGCTCTCCTTGGTTTTCTTCTTCCCACTACAACAAAATTGACTTTTGATGACAGTCTAAAAAAATCCGCGCTTAGAAATAATGACGGACAATTGAAAAAACACGCGAAAAAAAAAAGAAGGAAAAATTAAACCTATGATGTCGGTCAATGACCGACATTATATTATCGGCCATTAAAAATAAATGCGTGCCGATCTAAAAAAAAGAGCTGAATAAAAAAATTTGAAAATCTCTCGAGCACCCTTTCCCATTTTATTCGGCCAATCACTTCCCTAAACGCTTAATCCTTCAATCTCTCGCTTCCCTTAACCCTAGATCGATATTTTTTTTCATCCCTCAATCTCTCTCTCTCACTTTCTCCAGCCCTTCAATCTCCCTCTCACGGATTCTTTATCCCCTCAATCTTCCTCTTGCGTATCATTTTCTCCTAAATAAAAAATACTCTTCGCCAAAAATTTCTAATCCACCGAAATTGTCTTCTACTTGCAAGTTGGAGCAACTTCTCCCATACCCCCTTCCAGTCCTTGATTTGTCTCTCTCTCTCTATGGACTATTACCTTACTTTTATGATATTTGTCTCTCTCTCTCTATAGTTCGGCTTGGGAGAGTAGGCGTTAAGACTAGGGTTTTGGGTGAGATAAGAAGGAATTGCACTCCCTTAATTATTGAGATATATATGATGGCCAGATTGAGATTTGGTAATCGAAACTCAGGTGACTTTCAAATATTCCTCTCCTTCTCTTACCAGAAAAAAAGAACCATAAACTAGCTTATGAGTTAGCAACCAAAATCAAGCATTGTAATTTTCTCTTGCATTTACGTTTTTCGTTAACAAGACATAGGCTTGTTTTCTTGGCATTTGATTGAGGTGTAAAACATGATTGGCAGATAGATACTCCAGAAGAATGATTTTCAATTATTTTTATCATGCATCCCATATACAGTGAGATATGGTGTAAACCCGGAGTTCCTCCTTGAAACTTCTTAAAAAAAAATAAAAAGGGTCATAGGTATCGTTAAGAAGTGAAACGATGCCTGTTGGCTTCACGCCTTCCTCCAGGCTAAGATAACAGGTAGTCGGGAGGGGGTGTGACAACTTGGTATCAGAGCAGTTAGCTCCATGGGAAACGAGATAGAGCGAGTTAGCTCTAAGGAAAAAAAAAACTAGGAAATAGAGAGTATGTTAATGAGTTAGTTCAGATAGAACTAGTAAAGCATGGTCCAAGTAAGGACAAGAGTAAGTCTAGTCAGGACTAGACTATGAATAGAAGTTTAGTATTGTACATTTGAGTTAAGTATCCATAGCATGTCTGACATGTTGATATGTTATAGGAGTCATGCCACCACGTACAAGCAGACAACGCAGGCAGGATCAGGATGGGACGCAAGATCCTACCCAAGGCCAATCTGTGAGGGGATCTAGTGCCCCAAGAGTTCAGACTAGGGCAGGAAACGAGCAACATGTTAGTTCCTCACAAGAGGAAGGTAGGCCAGAGAGAGCATGGCCAAGTGATCCAGAGAAGACATATGGAATAGAACGCCTGAAGAAACTAGGAGCCACAGTGTTTGAGGGTTCCACAGACCCAGCTGACGCCGAGGTTTGGTTGAATATGCTGGAGAAATGCTTTGATGTGATGACTTGTCCTGAGGAGCGAAAGGTCAAGTTGGCAACATTTCTGCTGCAGAGGGAGGCAGAAGGATGGTGGAAATCGATACTAGCCAGGCGTAATGATGCACGTACCATGGATTGGAATTCTTTCAGAGGCATATTCGAAGACAAGTATTACCCTATCACGTATCGTGAGGCAAAGAGGGATGAGTTCTTAGAATTGAAGCAAGGGTCGCTTTCAGTGGCCGAGTACGAGAGGAAGTATACCGAGCTGTCACGGTATGCTGATGTAATTGTGGCATCTGAGAGTGACAGGTGTCGAAGATTTGAAAGAGGGTTACGCTTTGAGATACGTACCCCGGTTACAGCTATCGCTAAATGGACAGACTTTTCTCAGCTAGTAGAGACTGCCCTTCGTGTGGAACAGAGTATAGCAGAAGAGAAGTCAGTGGTGGAGCCTGGTCGTGGGATTTCGACGGCTAGTAGCTTCCGAGGTCATGAGCAGCGAAGGTTCACACCTGGGGTGAATGTTTCAAGTCGTCAGGACTTTAAGCACCGATCTGGTGGCCAGGCATCGAGGCAGACGAGTGTGGGTAGTACCTATCAGAGGCAGAGTCAGAGAGCACCCAATCAGTCTGCTAGATTTGTAACAAGACCGCAGGCAGGGCAAGAGTCTATTGCCAGTGTGACGAGGAGAACCCCATGTATGAATTGTGGCAAGAATCATCGGGGCCATTGTCTTGTTGGTGCCGGTGTGTGCTACCAGTGCGGACAACCAGGGCATTTCAAGAGAGATTGTCCACAGCTGAGAGTGGTCGCACAGAGAGACCTGGGGGTTGAGTCCCAGACGGTTGAGCAGCCGAGGGTTCCAGTAGCTGCAGGGGAGGGCACCAGTGGTGCTAGACAGAAAGGAGTGGTAGGGAGACCTAGACAGCAGGGAAAGGTTTACGCTATGACTCAGCAAGAAGCAGAGGATGCACCAGATGTTATTACTGGTACGATTTCTATTTGTAATGTACCTGCACGTGTTTTAATAGATCCAGGTGCTACGCATTCCTTTGTTTCTAGCATGTTCCTAACTAAGCTAAATAGGAAGCTAGAGCCTTTATTTGAGAAGTTAGTTATATACACTCCAGTTGGTGATGCTTTACTAGTCAATGAAGTGTTGCGAGATTGTGAGGTCTTAGTAGAAGGTCTCAGTATGATAGTGGATCTTCTTCCACTAGAGTTGCAGGTGTTAGACGTAATTTTGGGGATGGATTTCTTATTCACTCATTATGCTTCCATGGATTGCCATAGGAAGGAAGTAATTTTCAGGAAACCAAGTTGGGCTGAAGTAGTTTTCAGGGGAGAAAGGAAGATTATGCCTATGAGTATGATTTCAGCCCTAAAAGCTGAGAGGTTGTTGAGGAAGGGTTGCACGGCATTTCTTGCACATGTAGTGGAGGTGCAGGAAGAGAAGTTGCAACCAGAAGATGTTCCTGTCGTGAATGAATTTCTTGATGTTTTTCCAGCTGACCTGGCAGGTTTGCCACCTGATAGGGAAGTTGAGTTCACTATCGAATTGTTACCAGGAACAGCACCTATTTCGCGAGCGCCGTATAGAATGGCACCAAGTGAGCTCAAGGAACTGAAGATAAAATTACAAGAACTAGTTGACAAGGGATACATCAGACCTAGTGTATCGCTTTGGGGAGCTCCAGTGTTATTCGTAAAGAAGAAAGATGGTACTCTAAGATTATGCATTGACTATAGGCAGTTAAACAAGGTTACGATACGTAACAAGTATCCTCTACCACGCATAGATGACTTGTTTGACCAGTTAAGGGGAGCATCAGTGTTCTCTAAGATTGATTTAAGATCAGGATACCATCAGTTAAAGGTTAGGGAATCAGACATTCCTAAGACGGCATTCAGAACGAGGTACAGGCATTATGAATTTTTAGTAATGCCATTCGGTTTAACAAATGCGCCAGCAGTTTTCATGGATCTCATGAACAGGATTTTCCATCAGTATTTGGATCAGTTTGTGATAGTGTTCATCGATGACATACTAGTTTACTCAATTGACAGGGAAGCCCATGAGAAACATCTGAGGATTGTTCTACAAACACTACGTGATAAACAGTTGTACGCTAAATTTAGCAAATGTGAGTTTTGGTTGAATCAGGTAGTGTTTTTAGGGCATATTGTTTCGGCAAATGGAGTTAGTGTGGATCCGCAGAAAGTGGAAGCTGTGGTCAACTGGGAGAGACCAGCTAGTGCGACAGAGGTACGTAGTTTCCTAGGCTTGGCAGGATACTACAGACGGTTTGTTGAGGATTTCTCACGACTAGCATTACCCTTAACAGCTTTGACAAGGAAAAATGCTAAGTTTGAGTGGTCAGATAAGTGTGAACAGAGTTTTCAGGAGCTGAAGAAGAGATTAGTAACAGCACCTATCCTGGCACTTCCTGTAACGGGGAAAGAGTATGTGATTTACTGTGACGCTTCGAGGCAAGGATTAGGGTGTGTGCTCATGCAAGAAGGAAAGGTAATAGCTTATGCGTCAAGGCAATTGAAAAAGCACGAGTGTACTTACCCTACCCATGATCTTGAACTAGTAGCAGTTGTTTTAGCATTGAAGATCTGGAGGCATTATTTGTTCGGTGAGAAGTGCCACATTTTCACGGATCATAAGAGTCTGACATATATCTTTGATCAGAAAGAGTTGAATATGAGACAGAGACGATGGCTAGAACTGATTAAAGATTATGATTGTACTATAGAATACCATCCAGGTAAGGCGAACGTAGTTGCAGATGCATTAAGTAGGAAGTCGAGACTTCCTAGGGATGCTTTATGTGGTATGCGAGCAACCTTCTTAAGTACGCTAAGAGGTTCAAAGGCGGTTGTGACTGCAGAGGATTCAGGAAGTCTCTTGATTCAATTTCATGTCAGGCCTTCGCTTATAGCAGAGATTGTGAGGAAACAGGCCGAGGATAGGGACTTGCAGAAGAGGTTTGGGAAGTCCAAACAGGACCCAGAGGGGGAGTTTCTGATAGGAGCAGATGGAGCTATATTGAAGCAAGGAAGACTATGTGTTCCGAATATTAGTGAGCTTAAAGATGCTTTACTAGAGGAAGCTCACAGTTCAGCTTACGCTATGCATCCAGGAAGCACCAAGATGTACAAAACTTTAAAGGGATCGTATTGGTGGCCTGGGATGAAGCGGGAGATAGCTAATTATGTTGATAAATGTTTAATTTGCCAACAGGTTAAACCAGTTAGACAGAGGCCAGGGGGACTCCTTAATCCACTGCCAGTGCCGGAGTGGAAATGGGAGCATATCACTATGGATTTCCTTTTTGGATTACCACGTACTTCTGGTGGACATGATGGTATTTGGGTAATAGTGGATAGACTCACTAAGACAGCACGGTTTATACCGATTAAAGCGACGTATACACTTGATCAGCTTGCTAAGCTATACGTCGACAAGATTGTGAGTCAGTACGGAGTGCCAGTGTCCATAGTTTCAGATAGAGATCCGAGATTTACATCTAAGTTCTGGCCTAGTTTACAGAAAGCTATGGGGACGAAATTGAATTTCAGCACAGCGTTCCACCCCCAGACAGATGGTCAGTCAGAGAGGACCATCCAGACCTTAGAGGACATGTTGAGAGCATGTGTCCTTCAATTTAAAGGAAGTTGGGATACCCACTTATCACTTATGGAGTTCGCTTATAATAACAGCTATCAGACTAGTATCGGCATGGCACCGTTTGAGGCTTTGTATGGAAGACCATGTAGAACTCCCGTGTGTTGGAACGAAGTGGGGGAACGGAAGCTAATCGGACCTGAGTTGGTACAGGTTACGACAGACAATGTGAAGGTGATTAGAGAAAATCTTAAAGTAGCTCAAGATCGTCAGAAGAGCTACGCAGATAAGCGGCGAAGAGACTTAGAATTCCAGGTCGGGGATCAAGTTTTCTTGAAGTTATCTCCGTGGAGAGGTGTCCTTCGTTTTGGTCGGAAAGGTAAGCTGAGTCCTAGATATATTGGTCCTTATCAGATAACAAAACGAGTTGGGCCAGCAGCGTACGGACTTGAGTTGCCAGCAGAACTATCTCGAGTGCATGATGTCTTCCATGTGTCTATGTTAAGGAAGTATATTCCAGATCCGACGCATGTGTTGCAAGTGCAACCAGTTGAGCTGGAGGAAGATTTGAGCTACATAGAGGATGCAGTTCAAATCCTCGATAGGAAAGAACAGGTTCTGAGAAACAAGACGATCCCACTCGTGAAGGTTCTTTGGAGACATCACGGAGTGGAGGAGGCAACCTGGGAACCAGAAGACCAAATGAGGAAGAATTACCCGACGCTTTTCACCTAAGAACTACTCAATTTCGAGGACGAAATTTCTTAAGAGGGAGGTAAGTTGTAAACCCGGAGTTCCTCCTTGAAACTTCTTTAAAAAAAAATAAAAAGGGTCATAGGTATCGTTAAGAAGTGAAACGATGCCTGTTGGCTTCACGCCTTCCTCCAGGCTAAGATAACAGGTAGTCGGGAGGGGGTGTGACATATGGCATTAGTCATATCATCATTAAATGAGAAAACGTATGATTTATGTTATTTTTTTCTTTTTATTCATATATCTTTCGTTATGTTGGTATTCATTTGTTACTCATATTGTTTTTGAATAAATGAAGTTCATTTGGTTAGTTGTTTTTGTGATTATTGTTTCTTGGCCATTTTTAGACAATGTGATTGTGTTGAAGAAATTACTTGAGTTGGTTTTTGCCATTTGTTCATTTGAGATTTTTTATCCATTTTGTATAGCCATTTGATTCTCATTGTTGTAGATTAGGATATGTTTGCTTTTGGCTTTTGCATCTCAACTTCTTTCTTTGATGTTTCTATTTCAAAGTATAATCATTAAACGAAGGGTTGTTGATTAATGGAATGAGCTTGGTGTGATAGCTGAAAAGGTGAAATTTCCATTTGAATAATTAGTTTTGTGTTGAATCAATGTTGCAGCCAATTTCATTTCAGAAGTTGTATTTCGAATTTAGTTTTGTACATGAAGTTTGTATTATGTTTATGGGTGGGTGCAAGTAAAAAATATGAAAAGTAGTTGCTAGGTTGAAGATTTGTTACTTGTTAGTGTTTTGAATGTTACAAATGTGGGTTTGTGAGGTAAATCAATATGATGTATGCATTAAAATTTTGAGCTAATATGCCCCCATCCCTAACACACATACCTAAAAAAACGAATTAAAAATCATAACACGAAAAGGTATAAAAAATTTACTAAAAGAAAAAGGTATAAAAAATTACCATTCAAAGTTGTCCTATTTTCAAGCAACAACATTAATTAATGAAAAGAAGATGGTCGTTACATAAGTTTGTCATGTACAGTGGTCAGTAGAATTGTCAATTGTTTGCAATGGTTCTTTTGAAAGTTTCCTATCTTATTTTTTCTAGTTTGGAATTAGTTCAGCAGCAAAAGGGGTGATGGTACTGAGGCTAGGGTTTTATCTTTTTTTTCCCCTCTCTTTTTTGTTTTGATGGAATTCCACACTTTCATTGATATATCTTTAGCAATGAATATATCTTGTAATACAAGTTGTACACTTTTAGAATATGAAATCTGTTATAGTAATATTTTTCAGGACTTTGCATTCTTAATCCAGTGCTTTTTGTTTCACTAAAACCTTCCCCATCTAAATGCTAAACCATTTCCACATTATTTGATTTTTGAGTCTATTGATGGATACCATTGATTTTGTCTAGATCTACTATTCTGTTTGCCATACTTTTTGCCACATTATTCCTTATTATCGGACATGCAAGTTGGATTGTATTGTAACTTTTTGGTACTTGTGTTTTTTTTTTGGATGGCAAGTTTCTTTTTCTTTTTATCTTTCCCCCCTATTGCAATGATAAGTGAAGCATCATTTTTCAAGAAGTTTATGGAACAAGCTGGTCAGTATTAATGTTTTTGGTTGTATGTCAACTAGAAGACTAGAAGTTTAATATTTTCATCTGATATGTGCATGGTTCTTTACGCGTTTGTACCAGTAATATTTTCTTTTTTCATGAATGGGTTTTAGAAATTGGCATAATGAACACATGGATTTGCATTCTACTTCTTGGGTACAAGATGTTCTAATGATTAATTTATTTTAAAGTTATAAGGTGTGACTAAAATGCTATTTATAAGTTAATTTATATAGATTTGAGATGAAATATTAATTCTGATGCCATTTTTTTATTTTTTATTTTATTTAGCTTTAGTTCTGACTGGTGGACATGAAAATGACATGGTTGTTAAGGGACCACAAGCAGATGGCGAGTCAAACAACACGACTGTTGGTTTATCCTTTCCTGTCTCATATTACTTTTATTTCTGCTATTAGTTTGGCCCTATGGCTACCTTCAGGCTCAGTGCAGTTTCTCAATAAGTATATTTGTGCAATTGGATTTGTTCCTAAGCATTCAGCATCTAGAAGAGCGAGGTTGATGGTTTCAGCACATGAGGAGGCAACTCAAATATTCTACGTTCCTCCAAAACAAACTTAAGCAGTTTCTCGAGGAAACTTCATCATTTTTTTGGTGAATCAAGGTACCTCATATATGTCTATCTCCAATCTATTGTACTAATATTTCTTGTAGAGTAATGTATCAATGCAATTCCACTTCCACTATCTGCTTCAATCTATATAATTCATTTACTGATGACATCTGATTTGGAACATTTGAAGGAATAGATTGTATAAAGATGCTTCATTCATCATGATCATCTTAATTAGACCATTCTATTTCATTGATGTTAAAGTTGTGTTAGGAAAAATAAATCTTGTTCTAGTGCTTGAAGAGAATAAATAACTCACTAATTCTGTAGTTAAAGCTTGCACCATGCAGTTATCCTGTGATGTTTTATCAGGGTCATCAAGGATTTGTTATACAATATTGTATAACTATAGAAGCTTGTGTGTTTTTTTCAATGACTATGTAAGTCTTGTTTATATAATATTGTTGATGTGCTTCTAGTAACAGATAGTTGAAACTCATATAATGATCCAAATTACTTTAACAGAGGAGCAGACTTGTCTTTTGTTAATAGATGGTTTTCTCATTGCCAACATGGTGAATATTTTTGTTTCTGCAACTGTTTTGCAGGTAATGTGTTATAGCTCGTGAAAGGACCAAAATACATGAGGAGGTAACTTTATTCCTCACTCTCTTTTTTGTATCTTTAGTTGGTAGGTTTCCAATACTTCTGCTTACTGGCAAGCACAATGTTGCATTGGACCAAAATTTCTCTGTACACTTTTACATTATTTTTTTCTTCCTTCTTCTCCTGTATGATGCCATTCTACCAGTTTCTTCTGTGCAGATAAAGCAAGCTTCTATTAATCTGGCCAAGAGATGTACATGAAAATGGTGAAAACATTCCATCTTTTCAATTTAAATGGTTATAATGTTTAATATAGTAAGGAACATTTTCTAGTTTATAAATGCCCCATAACATACTTAAGATGTATGCTTTCGTTAAGTTTCAGTTGTTTGCTGATTGGGATGGGTTTATAGTTGGTAAAAATAAACTCTGTATATTATGAAGTTTACAAAGTCAAACAAAATAGGAAATTCAAAAATTACTGGTTGGAAATCTATGTGTCCATGGAACTAATGGTCAAAAAATAACAGACTAGGCCAAGTTGTTGAATGTAGATTCCTAGGGTGGACTTCTTTAAGTGAAAATATAACCCAAAAGGGTAATTTATTACATAATAGTTGCAGATTAACTAATTGCTTTTTGGGTCTTCTTTTGTGCTACAAGATTGAAGATATATAGAATTTTGGCATGATATTTTTCAACTCTTCTTTAAATTATAGCCTTGTTTTTTAGTCTCCTTTTGTGTTACAAGATTAAAGATGTATAGAAGTTTGGTTTGGTTTGATGCTTGGTGCAATTTTTAAATTTATGCCTTTTTGGGTTTAGGAACTTCTTCTATCTTCTCAATAGTGGTCTTGAAAATTTCATCTATTTGACTTATTTACTTTTTAATGCATATAATACCCCATTAGATTGTCTAAATGAGTAAAGTGTTATATGATGAACAATCCGAAGTTTTGATACCTGGACTGGTTTTGGTTTCTTGGGAAATTCTTTCTGTAGACTGCATTTCAGAGAGTTTTGATATTTTTCTGAAATTGGGTATCATTTGGTGTATCTTCTTTAATTAATTTACGAAGTGAGATTCCTTGTTTTTTTTTTAAAAAAAAACTTGATAGGTAACTTGCTATTTTGTTCGGCTTAATTTTGGTTTGTTGATTGTTGGTTTGTTTGTTATATATGGTTGAACTCACCATACAATTTGTTCACTCTGGATTGTAAAGGTAAAACTATATATTTTTACTTATTGCTCTTTATTATACAAGCATGATGAGATCTAAGAGCAAACTTACATTCTTGGATTACTTCGTGCAGGTGTTTATTGGACACCAACCACATTTTTCATTGCTAAAAAAGAATGCGTCGATGGTTTCTTTTTATAGGTATGAACTCTAATTATTCTATCGTTTCATTATTTTGTGAATTGTGAGTATAAATATTTGCAAGTGGTGCTTTAATTATTTTCATTTTGAAGTTAACCTAGGCTGTTTTAATTTTTTTTCATTTTGATTCATGTGAAAAAATATGCTTTGTTCTCCAAATTTTGGGAGAAACATAAACAATGAGTTGTTTCACGAATGTTACTAGATTAGAATATTATATATTTAACTCTCTTTATTTTGGTTATAGCTTTAAGCTTATGGTTTTAGATTTTTTGCAACTTCCTTCATGCGAGCGAGTGCCTTTGAACAATGATGCAAATCTTTTCATTTCATATTCCCCACTTTTATTTTCATGCTTGTTTGTCTCAAATTTTTTTTTTTTGCTAGATGCTAGTTGTACAGGAGATTATTTTCTAAGTTTTTTCTTGTATTTTTTTTTTTTTTGGTTTTGATGACTAATGAATGCCTTTTTTTTTTTTTTTTTGCTCGATACTTATTCATTCAGCTTACTAAGGAGCACCTTTCACCAAGTCGAGTTGCCACGCCTTTCACCACTTATCTACTTCAGTTACTTGGTCTTAAGTTCAAGTTGAAAGGTTTTAGTCTTATGTTTAATTTTATAGCAATTTTGCTTCTCTTTGTAAGTTCGATGTGGTTTGTAGAGAGACAGAGAGTCATATTTGTATTATGTGTGTGGATGTATAAAGAGAAATTTTATGTTCTCTTTTTTTTAGTTCAACAACATAAGTGTATTACATATTTTATACTTTATTAATTCAAATTATGTTTGTTAAGTTAATTGTTGTGTAAAAATATAATACTATTTAAATTTTGTTTTGTTTATAGGTTGAGGAAGAGAAATATTGGTGGTTAGCCACGTGTGTAATTAATAATTTTTTTATTAAATTATTGAGGAAATGATGACGGGCATTGCATGCCATTGAAAACCACTATTTTTTTACTTTTAATGACGGACAGACTTTTAATGACAGACATTTAATGACGGATAGATTTTTAATGACAGATAGACATTTAATGACGGGCATTGCCCGTCATTAAAAAGCGTCCACCATTGTAACCTACGATGACACTCGAAAAAATGTCGGGCACATGTCCGTCATTGTTTCCCTTTAATGACGAACAATGCCCGTCATTAAAACCCAAATTTGTACTAGTGTCCTTTTGTTGTGCGTCTTCCTTCCTCAACTTTAGTAGCCTGTCGATTCCTTCAGCTGGTGAACACGTTCTTCAGATGGATGGGAAACCAACAATGTATTGCTCAGCTCCTTCTCCTTAAATGTGAGTCTGACTTTGTTCTGCCGCTAGATAGTTAATCGAAAAGCGCTCCGACAAACCCTCTTTTTTCTCAAGAATACATTTGATAATGGAAATATGAACCGACCTTCTCTCCCTCTGGTCCCTTGGCCTTTTATATCGATATTCACTCTGATTTGGGTGGGGGACCACTATGCACTGGTACTTTGACGCAATGAATGTACTGTTTACCGAACTGAAATTTAGGCTCAACGCAAGTTAGTAGACATGATTAAATCTCATACAAAAATAATGGAAGTCGCATGAAAAACCCTGTTTTGTTACAAAGTGTTGATGCCTTGGGAAGTTGCTTATCCAGTGCATAATTCTGTTAGAAAATTGTTAATAGTTATTACTTGAAAGCAAGAATTGGTTATTTTTAGGTTAGAATAACTCGTATTCTACGAGTTATCACAAGGACTAAAAGTCCTAATAGCGAGACTAAAATCTAGATTACCCCAAACATCAGAAGCAAAAATGTCGAGTTTGAAACCTTAGAGACCCATATTCAACTTAAGTCAAATATCAGGGACCAAAAGTATACTTTTTCTTTAATAATTAATATATAAATTTGCAAAATTAAAAATTTTAGAACTATCAACTAAACGCACTTTAATAAACTCATGTCTAGGAAAGTAGTTACAATGATTTTAAGATATTCTTCATTGCATTGAAAGCAAAACAAGGGCTGCAAATAAAGGAGGCAGCCACTATTGTGGCTAATAGCCAATGGTTCAAAATCAACAAGAAAATAACTAAGGTTTTAAAAATGGAATTGAAATAATTAGAAACTAATAGCAGAATTAATGTAATTAAAATAATATGAGTTTAACAATATTCTTCATCTACTACTAGAATTTCTAACAGCTTTATAGTTATATTTTGATTTTATACCATTTCATTTCTCCTACTAGAGTTTCTAACAGCATGATCGTGTACTTTGATACGTTATTCTTCACAGTAATATATTTTAACGTAATTATTTATACAATTTCCAACATATTTGATTATTTTTACATAGTAATCACACAACATCTTGCACAACTTAGAATTTATCATTCGAGTGCAATGTCATAACAGGACTTTTCATCCGATGAACTGTGACTTTCGAGAATAGAAGTATCTTGGAGATTGAAAAAGAGATGATGAGATCCCAACCTAGTTAGATTGACATAGTCTTGCATATTGTGAGCTGTTAAACCAGGGAACAAAATAGGGAACAGAACGGCTGTAACCCTAATTGCCTTCAGCAACCAAGTTTCTGTATATTCTGGCCCTCTCATGTAAGGAATCAAAAAGCTTCTCACTAGCTCCCATAATGCAACAAAATAACGTTCTATTACTCCACGAAAGGAGAGATGGTTCTTGAATGGCTCTTCCGCAACTTCCTGTCGTTATATATATATATAATTACAAGTAAATTGAAAGTTTAGAAACCTATTAGATTTTTTATGTAAAGGGCTTATTAGACACAACCAACTGATTAAAAAGTTCTGGAGACTGAACTAATTGTAATTTAACTTATTAGTTTTACTGAATAGTTCAAACCTAATGTAATCATTTATAATTAGGTTAAATTACACATTTGGTCCCTATAATTTGGAGAAAGTTAGAATTTAGTCATTGGAATTCCGTCCTTGTAGTTTGATAAAACCAAAAAAATGGTTCTTATAGTTTGATAAAACTCTCATAAATAGTCCCTACTGTAGGGACTATTTATGAGAGTTTTATCAAACTATAGAGACTAATTTTAATATTTGAAATCATATGGACTAAATTCTAACTTTTTCAAAACTAAAGGGACCAAATTTGTAATTTAACATATTTTAACTATAACCACTGTGAATATCGCAAAACATAGAACAAGTGTCATGAGTGATTTCAGGGATTATAGTCAATCAATAGGTTAATCAAGGATGAAATAAAATAATTAAATGAATCCAGCACATTAGGAAACTAAAATACATATACTTAGCCTTCAATCTATAAGACTCAATCTATAGACTATTATTGGTATGAAATGGGAAGATCATTACACACAAAGATTTGAACTAAGAAAACTCGGACATCACAATATACTTATATTCAACTCAAAAGCTTAAACAAAGATTAAAAGTACTGATCAAAACTCCTTATAATTCGGATACCACGATATACTACTTTATATTCAACTGATCAGAAGCTTAAACTATAAAACGCGAAGGTAAATTTAATTTGAAATTAAAAAAAGATTATTGTTGCTACCTTTCCTTCATAGCAGCTGTTGAAGTAGAGGCAAGTACCAAAGTGTTTGAACATGAAATTTGGGTCATCGGTAGGCAATCGAGGCACTATGTCATTACTGTAAACAAATCTAAAGTATTTGCAACCATGTTTCTGTACAACCCTTTCCATGAATTGGTTAAACTTATGGTTCCCAACTCTTGGTTGCCCATAACTGTAGATCCCATGAAGCCTTCATTACCAAATTCATGTAAATAATTAGACATCCATCAATTATATATATATCATTTGTATTTCCGCTAAATTATTATAAGTTCAATCCATGAATTTTGTAGGGATGTATTTTTTTAGCTTACATATCTATCAAAAAGTTTCTAATGGGTCCCTGAACTTTGGTTGTGTCTATTTAGTCTCTAAACTTTACAAAGATTCTAAACAACCCTCGACAGATCTCCACATTAGTATGATATTGTCCACTTTAGGCATAAGCTCTGATGGCTTTACTTTTGGTTTCATCCAAAAGGTCTCATACTAATGAAGACAGTGTCCTTCACTTATAAACTTATGATCTTCTCTAACTTTGGTTGCACTCTCAACAATCCAACACAATATTTTAAAAAGTAAAAATAAACGAAAAAAACATAGTACAAACTTAAATTTAAAGGAAAAGAGAAAAACCAAAGCAAAAATCATACAAAACTTAATGTACAAGACTGACAACAATGCAAGAAATTTTTTTTAACCTAGTCGAAAGCCAGTTTCTTCATGAAGTGAAAAAACCGCCAAAAACAACGCAATGAGAGCGTCGCCCAAACAAAACCAAAATCAAAGTCATTATCAAACGAAATTGAATCTAAAACACAAACAACAATGCAACTAAAAGAAATTAAATGTGGAACCTCTTCAAAAGCCATGTTTCTTCGTGCAAGGCAAGAACGGACGGAAACAAGGCGGCGAGAGCGCCGCCCATGCTATGGCCGGTGACGATGAACTTGGAGCGGTGGTTCAATCGTAACAACTCTCTCAGCTTCTCCCTTATGGAGTAGTAAGCCAGTGGTCGGAGCGGGTCGGGTTTTACATCCTTGGGCCAACCGGTTTTCCTCTGCAAGCCAAGGGATTTGATAAAACCACCATGGATTTTACCCATCTCAGGGAATCCGTACCAGGATAGGTCGATGTCTGTACACCATGCATCTGCGTCGAAGCTTTCGGTTCCTCTGAAGACGACGAGGATGATGTTTGGGTTGGATGTCTTGTCTTGGAGGATGAACGCTTGTGTTGTGTGCTTGTCTTGAAAGTCTATATATGTTTTCATCTTTTGAATAAAACTTACCTCTTGCTGAATTTTCTAATACTAAGATACTATGAAATTTTATAGTACTTCTATTCATTGTCAGCCATGATAGCAATATTTTAACAACTGTGTAGAACTCATAAAATAAAATAATATATTACTTAAAATTTTGCCTAGTTAATAAAGGAAATTCATGAAAAAAAGCAAGCTTTTAAATTTTGTTAGGCATAAAAAAACAAAACAAAACAAAATGCTAACAAAAAGTTTATCTTAAACAAATTAAAACATTGAAGGTAGAATTGAACCCTCACAATGTTGGGCCAAAATTGAAACCAACCTCAACATTAAAAGTATTTTGTATAATTTAGCAAATGATATTTAAATCTTTTTTAATAAATTTAAACAATTAATTCAAACTTTGGACTCATTATTTATTCTTTTCAAATGAAATATATCTCAAATATAATGATGAGAGGTATAATACTTGTTTAATTATTATTTTAATTCTTACCATTCCAAAAATCATAGAATCCAACCAATTCCATCTGCATTAGAAAAAAGAACACCGTGTGAGTAATTTAAAAATTGGAAGTAACGAAGAGATTTCCAAGCATTCGTCCATTAATATGTATCACCATTATATTGGAAAAAAAAAACTTAGTAATTTTAGTCTAATCCACACTTTTATCCTTTCTACATTTAGATTTCTTAAAAAGGTCATTTTTAACTTAAACTTTAATTATTATAAGTATGTTTGGTAACATTCTTGTTGCTCAGTCTCCTATTTCTTGTTTCTAGTTGTTGTAGTACATATATAATTGTTTGGAATTGTTCTTATTTCTCCCGTTCATTTTTTAAAAATGTTTCCAAAATTATGTACATATTTTGGAAACAACAAATTATAGTTTCTTGGTTAGAATTATTTAACTTTTGAACATAGCTTCTATATGGTCTTTTGAATTTTCAAAGCTAACACTTTTGGTCCTTTAGATTTGATTTCAATTTCTATTTGGTCATTGAGATTTCAAAATTGACATATTTAGGCCCCGTTTGATAACCATTTGGTTTTTGGTTTTTGGTTTTTGAAAATTAAGCCTATAAATACTACTCTCACCTATGGTTTTACTTGTTTTGTCATCTATTTTTTATCTATGTTTTCAAAAACCAAGCCATGTTTTGAAAACCAAAAAAAGTAGTTTTCAAAAACTTGTTTTTATTTTTAGAATTTGGCTAAGAACTCAAATGCTTCCTTAATGGAGATGAAAACTATTGTAGAGAAATTAGGAGAAAACAAGCTTAATTTTCAAAAACCAAAAACCAAAAATCAAGGCCCCGCTTGATAACCATTTGGTTTTTGGTTTTTGGTTTTTGAAAATTAAGCCTATAAATACTACTCCCACTTATGGATTTACTTGTTTTGTTATCTCTTTTTTACCTATGTTTTCAAAAACCAAGCTATGTTTTGAAAACTAAAAAAAATAGTTTCCAAAAACTTGTTTTTGTTTTTAGAATTTGGCTAAGAATTCAAATGTTTCCTTAAGGGATATGAAAACCATTGTAGAGAAATTGAGAGAAAACTAACTTAATTTTAAAAAACTAAAAATAAAAACTCAAATGGTTATCAAACGGGGCCCTAGTTCCTAAGTTTGAATTTGATTTCCAATTAGTTTTTGAAGTTTGAATTTGATTTATCTTAATAGTCTCTAAAACCATTGAATTAGAAACAAATTTCAAATTTTAGAAACCAATTAAAAATTAAAGTCAAACATTGAAGACCAAGCATGTCACTTTTAAAACCTTAACAACCAAATAGAAATTAAATTCAAATCTCAAAGACCAAAATTGTTAGTTTTGAAAACTCAAGAACCAAATATAAAATAAGTTCAAATCTTATACTTGGGACATTATGTCTATTTTAGTTCTTGAAGTTTCAAAATTTTCAATTATATTTTTGACTTTAAGACTATGTTTATCTTCAGGTCGGATTGAATTGAAGTTGGAAATGAATTTACCTTCCAACGATCTTGGACGGTGGTTTTAACAAAGGCATGATTCTCGTAGGAAATCTTTGAGGCCATGACAGTGAGTGCAGAAAAATATCTGGAATCTCCAGGCTTGATGCTTCTCTCCAGTTCCACTCTTGTGTCAAGATGTCCAATGAATGACATGAACTTCTCCGATTCTGGTTTTGGAATCTCCAACTTCCCTTCAAAACATTCCAAAAAAAAAAAAAACACAATCAAATCAAACCCCATGAAATTTGAACTTTTGAATTTACAAAATCATGTATCTAAAACCAAGCATATGTTTGGAATACTTTCTAATTTAAGCACGTTTTAATAAAATATTTTCAATACAATTATTTTTATGTATATTACAAATTAATATAGTTTGTTTTCTTTACTGCATATTTTGAAGATTTTCAGTTAATCACTTCAAATCATTTTTGGATAATCTATCTATCAACTATTTCTTAAAAAAGAAAGTTTTAAGTTTAATCAAATTTAAAGTGTTTTTTTATCTATTAAGATTTAAAAAAAAAAAAAACTCTTTTGATTATATAAAATCATTCAAGAAGTCATCGTGGGCTTGAACACATGACATCTTGCTCTAATATCATGTTGAATCACCAATCAACCCAACAGCTTAAGCTAATGGGTTATGGTAAATTTAAGGAATTTTTACACACATAATTAGATTTAAAACAGATATTTTCATAAATGTACAAAGATTTGAATATTTTCACATCTACATTTAATGTGCAATTTCGGTCTATTATACCCTTTTATTTTCGTTTCTCTCTCTTTAATTAAAACCTATAGTAATTAGGTAGTTTTTTTTTTAAATTTTTTATTTGATTTTATTCCCAATTCCATAATTATAGCAATTTGTCTCCCTTAATTTACCATGATTTTAGCATTGTCGTATTTGTCAACTTCCAAAAGCCATTTTTTTTCATTTTCTCATTTCCAGTCCCTTCTTCCTTATGCCCCATTATTTCTGATTTCGACTCCCAACGTCCAACTGCCATAGTTGTTAATATCCATCACACATCCACTCCCCAACAAGTTATCTATTCCTTGATTATACCGTCGCACAGCTCCCATCTTTATCAACGTCTAAACAATGGGTATGAAATTGTGTTTTTATGTGTTTTATTCATTGCCGAATCCCATGTATTTTTTTTCCAATAATTTTATATCTTTTATTCACTGAAGAATATAGATTTACTTCCTCATTTGTTACAAGAATGTACAACGTATATTAACATGTAAATATACCATATTATTATCATGATATATATTGAGTCATATATTCATATATCGTAATAGACTTTCAAACAGTTCATAGTATATTCAATATATAGCATAATTAATAATTTAATGTATACCATGGTATATATTATATCATCAATTATTGTACGTTGCATTATATACTATTTTATATAACATAATTACATATATTAGCTCATTTATTTTGATACAAATGTATTAGACTTTCAAACATTCTATAGTATATTCAATATATAGCATATGTAATAATTTAATGTATATCATGGTATATATTATATTATTAATTATGGTACCGTTGCATTATATATTGTTTATATACCATGATTACATATATTAACTCATTTATTCTGATATAAATGTACTAGACATTCAAACATTCCATAGTATGTTCAATATATAGCATAAGTAATAATTTAATGTATACCACGGTATATATTATTTATATTATTAATTATGGTGTCGTTGCATTATATACTATTTTATATACCAGCGGTATATTCATAAACGTAGGGACTTGCACCAATTTCCTTCTTCACGGATTTCTTCTTCTTATTTGGCAAAAATCACGGAACAAATGGGGTTATTTCATTTTTGGAAACTCCTATTTTAAAAAAGCCCCATTTTCTAATTCTTTAAAAAAAAAAATTGGAAAAAAACTGTTCACATTCCATATCTATATTTTCGTTTTATTTTTATTTTTATAATAATTGTCATATCAGGAAAAGGGCTTAATAGTAAATGGATGTTGACTTTTGTGTAAAAAACTATGACACATGGGCTAAACTTGTAAAAAATAGTGGGTTTAGGCCAAATTGAAATATGGACCTCCTAATTGGGCTATCTACATAGAAACCCCTGAATTTAATTATTTAAATTCTCTAACATTGGATATATCTTGGGTAGCATATTTAGAAACTGAATTCTAATTTAAACACTTGTTCAAAATGTGTTTGATAATATATTTATAAACTATAAGAATAGTTGTAGTTACCAACTAAATATTAGGTTGAATCTCAATTATTATTAATTAATTTATGAACATGTTTTTGTTATAAAGTTTTTATAATTATTATGTTACAATATCATATGATTTATTATATATATTATATTATACTTATCAAATTTTAATTTTTTTTTATCTTTTTTAATATATAATTCTGCATTTTAAAATTTTAAATGTTAATAGTATTTTTTTGTCACACATTTTTTGGGACACACATGCAATAGAGAGATAGAGTAATGAGTATATTCAATATTAAGTACATGTGAAAGCTTATTTGTTTGATTGTATTAAAGTTAATTTGATTTTAAGACAACATGAGCATAGCTCAACTGGTTTAGGCATATACTTTCAATTAAGAGGTCAAAGATCCGAGTCCTTGAACTAAAAAAAAGAAGGCTTGATTTTTAAGAAAAATTAAAGAAAATTGAATGGATTCCCAAGTAAAGAGAAAAAGGTTGTGTCAAAAAAAGGTAATTAAGACATTGCACATCTTCAAATTCCCTAATTCCACAAATCCCATCTCTTTTCTCTCTCTATGCTAGGTTTAAAGGAAAGAATGCATGTCCCGTTCCATAAGGGAAAAAAAATTAAAGTTAGTATCTAATAACACCAGAGAATTTTTGAGAGATTTAACCAAACTATAAGTATAAGGAACTTTTAAAACCATAGACACTAGGAATGAAGACCAAACTAAGACTATAGTTACTCAAATCATAATTTAAGCTATAACATAAACTTAACTAGCTAATACAAAAGGGAGAAAAATGAACATATATATTTTCCTAAAACTTATAACAAAATTAGGTAAACAAAAGGAAAAGAAAAGAAAAAGAAGGTAAAATAACCTTGGGAGAAATTTATGAGGAGCATAAGGAGACCACCATTAGAAGAGAGCAAATTAAGGCAAAACTCAACTATTAAGCCCAGTTTGGCAAGTTGTTTGCTGAACAATAGAAGAATTTTCTGAAAGAGAAGAGAGAAAAACACAACCATCCATCTCTTCTGAAGATACTCTTCTCTGTCCTTCTGGCTGTGTACAAACCCCATTTTCTCAATCTCAGAGCTCCACAACATTTTGAACAAATCATGGAAACTCAGCTCCTGAGGTACCAACACAACATAATTGCTTGAAAAATCATGGGATGTAATCATGTTTAATTTTTTTGGTAGCTGAGAAAATGTCTTGTTTGTTTGGTTGTCTTATAGTAATTGTTTTAATTCATTGGTGTTTAAGAAGCTTAATTAAGGTTTGCTTGCTGCTTTGGCAATATGCCTTTTTGCTTTGGGCAATTTCATCTCATCCATTTCTTCTCTTTATTAAATTGGTATAAATTTTATGACTCACGTGTTAGGTCTGTTTTTTTCTTATTTATTTTTAGTTGGAAATAAAATATTTAAAAGTTGTTCAATTAAATATAACAAATAAAATCTCTCAAAAAATAAAAAAGACAAATAATAAGTGAATTAAACTAGTGCTTATCATTGATTTTATTATTATTATTAATTTTTGGTTAAAACAAGTTTAGTCTCTCAATTATTATATATGTATCTAATTCGGGTTGGTCCAAAAAAATCTCTTAACTCAACCCAACCCAATCCATGTACACCTCTATTTGAGATCCACTTAGAGAATTCGTGCCTATAGCTTTTAGATGAGTATATGTTTAATTAATTAGGCATATGATTACTTTTTTGTTAGGAGTTATTTTGATAACAAACTTGTTTAATTATGTTATGTTCAAAAGTGATTTTTACAATTCACACACTGTTTTTTTTGTTCGTCTTACATACTTTGAAGTAGGAGTGAAAACGAATTGGGTTGGGTTCGGTCTACTGCAAAATAGACTCGATTCGACCCATGTCGAGTTTGAACTGAACTGTTTCAGGTCGAGTCGGTTTTATTTTTTCTTAATTAAAAATGAGAGAAAAGAGGGGAGTTTACTAGGGCAATAGCATACAGGTTGGAAGACCCAATTTGTAAGTGTTTCTAATTTTTTACCTTCATCTTCAATCTCACTTCAATGGCGGCAACAATGGTGACCCTCAACGTGGAATGCTTCAGCCCCAACAAAACCTACAAGACCCATTTACCTCTCCTCCTTTCCAACCTCCAAATCCCAACCAAATCTTCCACCATACCGCCATTTCCAGATCCATCTTCGCCATTAGAATCATCTGAATCGAATGCCGACGGAGAAGGGCTTGAGGGGTTGGCGGCATCAGGGCTGGTGGGAACATTGGAGGTGCTATGGCGCATCGAGGCTGGTGAGAACACGGAGGCTATGGCGGGTCGGGGTTGGTGAGAACACTGAAGGCTATGGTGGCGTCGTGGATGTTGGAGGGCTATGGTCGCATCTGGGCTATTTATATGATCTCTCAATTGGCAAAGAGAACGAAAGGAAGATTGGGGAGGAAAATGGGTCTTTGTGGTTTTGTTGAGGCTCAGGTTGAGTGAGAATGAAACCCTAACTTAAAACTTACCATTTGAGTGGTTTAGTTAAAATCGAGAATTTAATCGGTTCGGTTGAATTGCTTTAAAAAAAATAAACCGAATCGATTCAATTCCTTTCACCCCTACTTTGAAGCTGTCAATCATTTTAAAGTTATGTTTTGGATAATCATTTCTAAGTGTTTCTTCAAAAAGAATTTTTATTTATTATCAAACACTGTAGATTTAAAAAATATATATTTTTAGTGATTTTAGGAAGCTAAATAAACATAGTTTAATTAGTAATTCTTCCAAAATACACTTGTAGAAAAAGTGATTTTATTCACAAAGCCCTTGTTTCAAAAGCTATCCCAACCATACACTTTGAAGCTAACTCATCAGAGGCATGGTTTCCATTTCTACTTATGTGACTATATGTTTGTTTGGCATGCTTTTTAAAAAAAGTATTTTCAAGTGAAATACTTATATAATAAGTGCTATTTGAAGAAAATTAGTCAAATACTTCTTCCAAAACCACTTTAGGTGCTTTTACATATTTTCAGAATTTCTCCAATCACTGTTTATAATTGAAAAAGAAAACAGCTTTTAATTGATGAATTTACCACTCTTTAAAACTTTAACCAAATACTACAGTTTATTAAAATAAAAAATAAAAACTAAGGCCCCATTTGATAACCATTTGGTTTTTGAAAAGTGTACTTGTTTTTTCATCATTTCTCTACAATGATTTCATATTTCTTAAGAAAACATTTGCATTCTTAGCCAAATTCTAAAAACAAAAGTTTTTAGAAATTACTTTTTTTAGTTTTCTAAATTTGGCTTTGTCTTTTAAAACATATGTAAAAAGTTGATAACAAAACAAAAAAATCCCATAGGTAGAAGTAGTATTTATAGGCTTAATTTTCAAAAACCAAAAACCAAAAATCAAATGGTTATCAAACAAGACCTAACCATTTGATTTTTGGTTTTTGATTTTTTAAAATTAAGCTTATAAACACTACTTCTACCTATTAGTTTCTTTGTTTTCTACTCTATATAAAAAAAATTAAAAATCCAAGCCAAATTTTGAAAAGAATAAAAAATAAGTAGTTCTTAAAAACTTTTTTCTTTTTGGAATTGGCTAAAATTTCAAATGTTTATTTAAGAAAAATGAAAAACCATAGTAAAGGAATTGTGAGGAAACAAACACAATTTTCAAAAACATAACATTAACAATTAAATTGTTATCAAAAGGAACCTAAATAAATCCTTTACTAACATATATTAGGTTTGGATTTGATAAAGCCTCGCTATTTATGTTTTAATAATTATTTAGTCTTTTACTTGCAATATTCACTATCGATTTTGCAAACATCCAAGGTTATTAACATAGTTCTGACTAATATGTAGTTGACACTATAACAAACTAAGAAAATAATGATGGTAAAAAAAAGGCCCATACAAACGATGATGGATGGATGAAAATGCACGAAAATTTAAAAAAAAAAATTGCCTACAATGTCGATCATTGACTGACATTGTAGATTGGCTTTAATGGTAGACAAAGACCGTCATTAAAGGGTATACTTTTCTGAACTTTACTCTTTTTACATCATAGTAATTTTCGCGTGACACACATATCAACCTTCTCTCTCCTCGAGGCCATATCTTCTTTTCTCTCACTTTCACTCTCACTCTCACTCTCCTTGTTTAATAATTATTTAGTCTTTAATTTTACTTGCAATATTCATTATTGATTTTGTAAACATCTAAGGTTATTAACATATATATAATCTTGACTAATATGTAGTTGACACTACAACAAACTAAGAAAATAATGACAGTAAAAAAAAGGCGCGTAGAAATGATGATGGACAAATGAAAATGCACGAAAATTTAAAAAAATTAAAATTGACCTCGACCGACATTGTAGATTGTCTTTAATGGCAGACAAAGACTGCCATTAAAGGGTATACTTTTCTTAACTCTACTCTTTTTACATCATAGTAGTAATTTTCAAGTGACACACATATTAACCTTCTCTCTCCCAGGCGTCAGATCTTCTCCTCTCTCACTCTCACTCTCACTCTCATAGCACTCTTGTCCTTTGTTGTTCACCATCATCTGGGTGGTTCACTATCACCGTCCACCGTGGGTAGCATTTCCTCCACCGTTATGGTGTTGCTCATGGGGTTTGCTGTCGCCATTCGTGCCTTTCGTCTAGATCTACACCGGCATTCATTGATTATTTCACCATTCATGGTTTCCTCCAGATCTACACCGCAGCTCCTTCGTCGTTCGTCTAGAGTGAGTTTTGTTGGTGGGTTCGCCGTTGTGGGTTTCTTCGTCGTGGGTTTGCCGTTTAGATCTGCATCGTTCTCTGACCATAAAGTTTTAGATCTACACCAAAAAGCTTCAGATCTGAGTCGGATCTTCTCATATCTACTTCGAGTTTTAGATCCAACCTATTCGTGTGTAAGTTTAAAGAGTTAAGAAGGAAGAAGCAATAATAATTAATGTATTGAAAAATTCCATTCTTTTCCATAAAACAATTTCAATAAGGGTGGTGTAATGATCGAACTTGGATCGCTACTACACACTTACACAACAACCGACCTCAACCATGAAAAATAACTTAAAACAAACCTTCAAACTAGTTCAAGTAAACATTTCAAAAAATTCATTTTATTTCGGGATCTCAATTTAAACGAAAACAATTCTTGCAAAAGAATTTTACTTTAAAGATAAGTTTTTCAAAAATAAAAATAAACCAAAAAAATAATTTTAAAACATGAAGGAGAGGAAACAACAAGAAACTAACAACTCTACAGTCCTAAGGAATAGGGGACAACAATATCTCTATAGCCTTGTCAAGCCAATGCCTCTGCCACGCGGTTTCTGAGTCTATTGACCACTTGAAAAAAGAAAAAAAAAATTGTAGCATAGAGTGAGTATAAAAAAATACTCAGTAAGTTGCCCACTTAAAGTCTAAAGGTTCACGACACCTCCACAATTACTAGCCAACAAACCACAAATGACCCAGGCTCTTAATCTTACTCAAGTTCTACACTTTCTTAGCTAAGTAACCACCTAACCCACCCCCACCTACGGTATAGCCTCGTTGCCATACTCCTAAGCCATGCTTCCTATCCACGGAGATTCACCCCTCCAGCTTGCATACGACAAGTAGGAACACAATTCTCAAGCCCACATCTCGAAGACACACAAGCCCTCTAGCTAGCACCTCCAATGAAAGCCTCAACCCTCATGTCATCACATCAAAAGGTACACAACCTTCTAGCTACTCTCTACAATGAAGAACGCACCCTCCATGCCATCACATCATAGGGTACGCAAACCCTCTAGCTAGTCTATGCAATGAAGGACACACCCTCTATGTCATCCCATCATTGGGTACACTATAAGCCCTAAACTCTCTTTTGATCATATTGTGCTCATATATGATGTTTTGACATATGCAAATTGATATAGGTTGCACTAAAAGATGTCGTGGTAGAATTTGGGAATCTCCTAAGTTGTGGATATTAACGTACACAAAGCTTCATAAGGAGACAGGTTACGCATTGGGATAAGCATATTAAAAGTTGAGTTGAAGTAAGTTAAGGTCATGAGCAAGTTGGGTACAAATTAGGTGTATGTTGTGTTGAATACAAAAGCTGTAATTTCTAATTAATTTAGTTAAAATTTCTTTACAATTTAGGTGGATTGAAAGGGACTTAAAGTCTAAAGAGAGAAGGAGGAGCTTGCCATTTTAGTTACATTTTCGTTGGAGTCTTTTTGTTATAGTGGAAGGATGAGCTGTCCAACACTTGTGACTGCAGTAGACAGCTGGAAGCTCTAGGAAGTGGATAAACTTAAAACAGTCATATCTCTCAATCCACTTGAGAAAATTCGATGATTCTTGAGCCAAAATCTCAGAAATTGAATGAAGATTAGGTCTGGAAAATTTTGTGAGAAAATATGAAGAATAAGGTCGTGAAAATTTAAGAAAACCGAGAGGTGTTCCCAGTTTTTCGGCCAGCAGAACAGGGTGAAGAAATCTGGTGATTTTGAGCTCTTGAGGACGAATTAGAAGCTAAAATTTTGAGGTAAGTAAGTTTAGATGTTGTATTTGAGGGTTATCAAAAAATATTAGATGGTTGTTTTGCTAAATTTTGAGGAACCCAAGCTAAAAGTTGAACCTGGAATTTTAGGTGCAAGAAAAAAAAAACTGCTAGCAGAACAGTGTGAAGAAATCAGTTTCTTTTGAGCTCTTGAGGAGGAATTAGAAGCTGAAAAATTGAGGTAAGTAAGTTTAGATGTTTTATTTGAGGGTTATCAAAAAATATTAGATGGTTGTTTTGCTAAATTTTGAGGAACCCAAGCTGAAAGTTGAACCTGGAATTTTAGGTGCAAGAAAAAAAAACTGCTAGCAGAACAGTGTGAAGAAATCAGTTTCTTTTGAGCTCTTGAGGAGGAATTAGAAGCTGAAAATTTGAGGTAAGTAAGTTAAGATGTTGTACTTGAGGTTTATCAAAAAATATTAGGTGGTTGTTTTGCTAAATTTTGAGGAACCCAAGCTGAAAGTTGAACCTGGAATTTTAGGTGCAAGAAAAAAAAAAACTGCTAGCAAGAGATTGAAGGAGATGTGCTTCCATTTCTATATACCTTACACCCAAGTGTGTATGGTTATTATGAATTGAGTTATGAGACTGAATTAGATATGTTTTTAAGGTGTATAAGGAAAGGAATTAATGTTATTAATTTCTTTTTCAGGGCAAACGGAGATAGGAATAGCTTATAATCCTTGGAACCCTTTTGGTGATTGTGAGTGACTCTATTTTAGAACTATGCTTGACCTTTGTTTTTCTTCAAAAGCATAAATGTTGATCATTGAAACATGCTTGACTTACTTTTGTATATTTTTCATGGAGCTTTTAATAGAATGTCATTGATGGCACTTAAGCATGATTTGAATTAGTTTGTAACTACACATTCAAGCATGGAAACTAAATTATGGAAGTATGATTTCCTTTAGAAAATGCCTTGTGTAAATCCACTTGGAAACATGTTTAGAAAGGAAAAGTGCAAATGTTGAGAATTTGTTGTTTGTGTTATCAAAACATGATTTCCAAGGTAATCAAAGTATGCCCCGGTATGTTGTTAACCCCCAGTACTGAAGGACATTGAGAAGGTACTTGGGAGGGAAGAATCATGATTTCCGATACTGAAGGACAAAGAGAAGGTATTCGGGTAGTAACTGGTCTAACCCCAATACTGAAGGACATAGAGAAGGTATCAGGGAAGACCAGTGTGTTCAATGGCATTCCACGTGCATGTGAGAGAGGTATGAACGTTGTTGGTATAGAGATGACTCTACCACAGCTAAGGTTCGAAAGTGGTATCATGTTATGAGTTTTATTGTTATGAGCTTCTACGCTTTTGAAATGTCTATTCTTCAGTATGGTACTACATTATGAGTTTCTATGTTATACATAATGTGGTGACTTAAACCTGTAAATGGGTAGCATGGTTTGATTATGCTTACAAATAAGTGATAAGTTATCTCTAACTTGTAGCTTGTCCATCATTATGCTTCACCTTTGAGCTTATAATGTTTTTTTTAAGATAGACACTCACTGGGCTTTCCAGCTCACGTTTTCAACATGTTTTCTCTCCCCAGGTAGCAAACGAGTTCCTGGTGCTCAGCCTTGACAAGACCTGTTTGCCACCACGCCGTTTTAGCTCCTTATATATACACTTTCTTATGTATATAGTTTGTAGTAAAAGCATTTTAGCGGGGTTGTAATAACTATAAAATGTTATGACTTGTTAAAGAACATAGGACTGAAAGTGAATGTGTCTTGCTCATATGTGTATTTGAGCGTTTCAAACTTACTTGTTCAAACGTGCTGTGTTGCCTTCATTTTTAGCTATATGTTGGGATGGTCAGGGAGAGCTAGTAATAGGGTTGATTGTCTCTATCTTTACATCTCTTTCTAGGTTAGGCAAGTAAGCTGGGAAGGGGTGTGACATACACAAATCCTCTAGCCAGAACATCTCATAAACATCCTAGGCAAGCATGCTCCTGGTGGGGTAGTAGGTGTCATTAGCCTAATGGTCCTATATCATTTCCTAACTCTAACAGGGTTCTTAAGACCATACAACCATATATATCATCAACACACAAGATTAGGGTAAACAGTCTCAACCACAAAGCATAATCCTCAAGCACAACAACCAACCAAGATGCTACACATACAAATATCAATTCACTCATACAATTAGTCACCTCATCATTCAACATGATTCCAAGCTTGGCAACCTTATGCCAACAAAACAAACCAAAATAAGGCAGCTCATAATCATATACTTCACATTCAAAAATATTTAGCATGCCTAATCATATACTAACTCCCATGCATACGCAAAACCCAACATGCACCTATGCAGCAAAAATTCAAATAGCTACTTGAAAAAGTTAATATCACAAAAGCGGAAGAAATTTTGGATCTTAAGCACTTTAATTTGATCAATTTTACCAAACAAAAAACATGCTCAAAACTGGAAAAACAGAGAAGGAAGAACACTACCTTTGAAGCTCAAATTGAAGCAATCTAAGGGCTTTATTTGAACACAAACTGGTTGTGGACCTCCTCTAGAGTCTTCCCTACTATCCTCAGGCCTTGGAATGGATTGTGGGATCCTATATTGAGAGAATTTGGAAGAAGAATGGGTAAAGGTCTAAAACCGAGAGAAAACAAATTTTCTACAAAATTCCACTTACCCAGGGTGTTTCTTTGCTAATTAAAGCTATTAACAAGCTTCATCAAGCTTGCTAAACTTGACAACACATAGATGAGAAGGATTAATCAAGAAGGAGGTGGCCAATTTTGGTGAATTTGGAAATACAAGGAGGTTATTCATCAAATTATGAATTTGGTCCAAAATTCAATCCTAAATGAATTTTAATTTCTCTTTTAATTTTAATTCAAAATTAATATAAAATTAATTTTAAATTAAAATCAATTTTTAATTAATTAAACAATTTAATTAATTTTAAATAATTATTTAATTTAATATAAAATATCAAATTAAATAATTGGACCAATCCCGATTTCTCAAATCGAACGTTCGAACATGAATCCTTATTCATGTTTTAAACCAAACCAATATTTAAATCAAATTTAAATATGTCCACCTCTTCTTCATCATAGTTTAATTCATAATTAAGCTATGAAACGTTAAGTATATCGCATATAATTAACGTTTTCTCCCAAAATCGAATTTGAACAATTTAAATTCTTTTCTCTCAAATTGTTACAAGGCTTAGTCCGAGCTAGTAAGGGGAACCTAATGGACCTACAGATCATGAGCTCCAACGACACGAGATTAACAGGCCAAACTCTTTAGCCTAGCTAATCAACATTCGTTAACCACCGGGACACTCCACTAAAGCCCAGTGGCTGCACTCTTCTGACTGTAGATATATTTCTGTCCACTCGATATAACCATGATTAGTAAGTCGATCCTTCACAGGTTGTTCGTAATTACAGCTGAGTCAAATAAACCGTTTTACCTCTGTAATTGCTTCTTGTTCCTTAAGTCCCACTGATCTTCTAATGAACAATTGGTTTGTGGTCCAACCAACAAACCAAATCCCTCTCGGGCCAATGAGAGGGTGGGCCCATTGTTCAAGACCCGGAGTCAGCACTTAAGGGAACAACCTCTCTACTAAACCCTAAAGCGAGTAGGAGTAAATTCCATCTCGTATGACTATGTTCCCAACTATCTACCCGGTCTTATCCCTAAAATGGGAGGCTTATTGAGTCGGCGATCTCGGGCCACTCTCACCCATGCAAATCTAAGGATAATCTCGAATAAACAGGAGTTCATAGCACACTCAGGATTAAGATCGAGTTACCTAGGTCATCGTATGAAAATAGTCAGTTAAAACAATAAACGGAGTTAAAAAGTCTAAGTGACTATTTTGTGGTCCAGTCTTATGCAAACTCATTGCATAGGACGCCCCCACTTTCATGTCTCCACATGAACGATTCAGGATCACATCGTTAGTACTATACAAAGTGGGCCGCGTCCATAGTGTCCCTAGGATAAGGTACCCAACCCTATCCCTATACTATAGACCGTTTTGGCTATTACTTGAACTTGATCCACTTTGATGTCATACATAAAGTTCAAGTATACATCTTATAGTCAAGGGTTCTTAGTTCATTGGATTTGGGTTATGGAATACACAATTCACTTTATTCAATAACAACTTTACTGTATAAACTTCAATAACAACTTTATTGCAAAATAGAATATACATTCAGTTTACAAAACCACGAGTTTTAGGACATAAAACCCAACACTACTTACCTCTTAGGCGAAAATAAATATTACTTCAAGCATGACCAAAAATCCTTTTTGAACGCTTAACACCACCTAACAATTTTAAAGCAACACTAAAATTAACCCATGGCATGGAGTTACAATCACCCAATAAAATCCAATAATAAATTTTAGGGTTTGACTTAAAAACGTGGTGAAAATCTCACATTTCCAATTCACTGATTAGAAAAATTAATTATTGGAATTTTGAGTCAAACCACCCAAAACCTACAGTCTGACCTTCATTTACAGTGGCTAACCTTCAAATAAAATCCAACAATTTAAGGGTCAAATTAAACTTATTAGAACGGCCCCTAAATTTCACAAAACGGACCTAAACATGCCACCAATTAAATCTAAGTTATGTTTGGCCTTTATTGTGATCATAACTTACCCAAGCCAACACGAAACTTACCCAAAGAATGTTGTACAACAGCTTAAAATGCCTCCAAGACGCCCCAAATGGCCTCCAATTGCAATGGGTTTCCTAAAATCGAATATAGCACAATTTGGGTTAATTTAAATGGCCACTTTACCACCAAACAAGCCTTAGAAAATTGATAAGTGTAAATTATGATGCATTTTAGGGATATTTTACTGCACTTTTTAAAGACATTATCGAATACTTTCATGCATTTAAGTGTTTATTTTGCAGGAATCGAGAAATCAGGGTAAAATTGTCGAAGGAGAAAAAAAAGGGCAAAAAAGTCAATTGTAGGCTTAATTTGGCATTTGGGCAAAGAGATGATTGAAGATCAAGCTGGCAAACCTGTGAGGGTAGAGTTGCAACGCTACCAAATATTTCTAAATAAGGAAAAGGGACAGCGTTGCAACGCTGCCCCTAGCGTTGCAACCCTGTCTCGATGTCTATAAAATGAACTTATTCATTCGTGCAAAGGGAGCCATTTTGGAGAGACCTAAACCCTAATTTCGATAAAAGCACTGTTCGGAGGTCTAGAGAGCATATTGGAGAGCTAAGGAGGAGACTCAAGGCTCGGGAATGTGGGACATCATGTCGGGAATGAGTGTTGGCATGAGTCATCCAATTTTTCTCAATTATCTTTACTTTGTGTCTTTAATTTTACGATTTAGTGGAATGTATTTGAATGTATTCGAGTATTATAGATTCTTAGTTGATTGCATTATTGTTATGAAACTATGTTTGACTTATTGAATGTGTTTGTAACGTCTTTTATGCATCTTGAATTAATCTTCTAAGCTCTCAGCCATAGCTTTGTATGTTAAGTTAAATTTAGCTTGAGAAAGTAAATTTAACTAAGAACTTAGATGCATAACTAGGATTAATCAATTGCATGAGAATGAATAGGTTAATACTAGAAGTTATTAAGAGAATTTCATAATGCCATGTCTAGTTGTAAAATGGACCAAGAGGTTGATTTACTTCTTGCATGAGTTCAATTGGGCTCGAGAGAGTCAATTGGATATTTTAGTAATTCTTGGCTTAGGATTGTTGCATGTTTCATAATTCTTTAGTCCATTTCATAGTAGAGCTTCATGAATTGCAATTAACGGACTCCAACTTTGTACATAATAGGTTAGGTTTTATGTTTTTGCCAAAAGAATCAAATCAAAGTTAGTGTTCTCTAAATAAAATTAGGTATAATTAATTGTGGTACTTAATTAAATCTAAGAACTCCAATCCCTATGGATGACGTTGGCCACTATTATTGCAAAATACGTAGAGGTCTGATTTTTATAAATTTAATCCTTATAGGACCTTCGACATATCCTCTATCAAATTTGGGGCCATTGTCGAGGATTGAAATATTTGTAGTTTAATGAATATTGTGGTGAAAGTGTTTGATTTTAATTTAGAGTGTAAATAGTGTAAATTTGTATAAATTTTCTTCTTTTCTTTGTATAATTATGTAATATGTTTGGTATTTTCATGTAATTTTTAGTTTGTTGTATACTATGTATATTCCTTGTTGTATATCAGCCTTATTTACGTTCTGTTTTGTAAAACATGTATGCTAGTGTAAGTTATGTAAATTTCTTATATTATATGCATGTTTTTTTTTCTTTCTCTATTTCATGTGTCATATGTATAATTCGTGCCCTGTAAATTATTTTTGTCTATTTTTATAAGTAATTTCTATGAATTTTTCTTTAGTTAATTGTGCTTGCTCTTTTTAAGTCCTTCAATAATATATATATATATATATATATTTGAATTATTTCTTCCAATTATTTACTAACATAATTTTTTTTTTAAGATATGGATGCAAAGGAATGCGAGGAGCAAGGGATCGATGTGAATTTGAAAACTTGGAAAAAAAAATGTGTCTGCAGTAGATTGGCCACAAGGACAGCGTTGCAACACTATCCCTAGCGTTGCAACGCTGCCGCGAAATCTGGAATTAAAATCCCAAATTTCCCACACGAAGGAGAACCCAATTTCTACCCTAACGCGAGTGCTTCATCTTCTTTTCTCCTCTTCAACTAAAATCTCTTCAATTTTCCTTCAATCTTTTCAAATTTGTACATACCCAACCCTCATAGACCATTTGTTTGTGCTAATGTTTCAGGATTAACAACTTTTGGGAAGAAAGATCTACCCAAATTTGTGGGTATTCTTCATCAATCGTGGGTTGTTTGGCAATAAGGAGTTGGTACTCTTCTTTTTTTCTCTTGATTTCTTTTATGCTTAGAAAAGTATTAATTCACTTTAGAAATTTAGATCCAGATTGTTTGGTGTATTTTGTGAGTGGATTTAAAATTGTGGAGAAGAGGATTGGATATTTAGGAATTTTTGAAGTGTCTCAAAGTAGAACGTAGTTATAAAAGTTGTTTTGAAGTGTTGAGATTGCTAAAATTTTTGTGGATTTGAGAAGAGGTTGGAGTAGTGTTGTGTTGTGGTTGATAAATTGAAGTGTTGAGAATTTTTCTGTGTGGAAGAAATTTTTGAACAAGAAAAGGACAATGAGCTCAAAGAGGGTAAGAGCTTCATCTTCATCATCCGATGGGGGATTTGATGCCCATAAATTTAAAAACAGAGAAGCTGTTGAAAGGTACCAAGGGTACGTAGTCTCAAGAACACTGGTTCCTGAACGAGGAATAGCTCCTGATGATTCTCATCATAGGCAGCTATACCAGAATATTGTGCAGAGAGGTTGGCAGTTGTTGGTATAACAGCCCGAAGCTAGGGTTATACCGGTGGTTAGAGAGTTCTATGCGAACAGGAAGGAGGATGAATCTCACTCCTATGTGAGAGGACAACGAATCAATTTTGACTCCACCACAATTAACAGGTACTATGGGTTGCCCAACTTTGATCGGGATAAGTGTAATGAGTATGCCAGTGAGCAGCAACCAAGAACAAATGATTGCAACGCTAGCACAGCCAGGAGCAGCCTGGGTGACTAGGAGAGGTGAGGTCATCAAATTTAAAACAACAGACTGCAAGGTGACAAACAAGATCTGGCCGTGCCAAGTTGCAGCCAGTTGCCATATGAGCGATGTCACGAAAGAGAGAGCCATCCTCCTCTTTTCTATTTCCACTGGGAGGAGCATAGACATAGGGAAAGTGATTTTCCACTCCATCCACCACGTGAGGAGAGGCAGTACTACAGGTGGCCCTTCTCTCATCACTGCGTTGTGTAGAAATGCAAGAGTCACCTGGACTCCTGAAGCGGAGTTAGTTCATCCCTAGGGAATTATGGACAAAAACTATATCATGGGCCTCAGAGGAGGGAATGAAGAGGCTGAAGAAGGTCGTGATGGGGATGAACACGAGCAGGAACATGGTGAGAGGAGATAGGAAGAACCTCACCCACAACCTGTACCAGTGGGTTATCAGGGCATCTATGAGGTGATGTTTGCTATGGATGAGAGGTACATGAGGCAGGAGGAAAGATTTCAGAGGCAGGAGGAGCAATTCCAGCATCAAGAAGAGAGAGAACGTCAACGAGATCGACGTATGAGATGCCACCATCAACACACCACCAGCATCTTTATGAGTGCATGTGCCAAATGGCAAGCATGAACATGGAGCTTCCTCAGCCTCCATAGCCCTATGTTTCCTTTGAGGAGGAATGAGAGAACTACACCTGCTCAGGACATTATTGTTCTTTTTCTTTCTCACTTTATCTTTATTTTCACCATTCCTCTCTATTTTAATTGTATTGTTATTTTCTCTCCCTATTCTTCTCACCTTTGTTTGCTGCTATATTATCGCTCTATTATTTTTCATTGTAGTTATATTATTATTATCATTATCTTATTTGGCTACATTGAGGACAATGTAAACTTTAAGTTTGGGGGTGTGGGTCATCTTTTATATTTGGAGAGATACATATATTTTGGTATTCTAATGTTCTTTGATGATGATTGATTCTCTGTGAAATTATTCCTGTTTAAATATATTAAAATCAGAAATTTGAGAAATTCTTGACCTTTTGCTTAATAATGAGCTTAAATTGTGTGCTATGACTATGATAATCTTTGACGATACCTAGTTTTGAATCAGAGACAATTGCATTATTAGGGTTTGTGATTAGGGAATGGATGCAAGATAGAGATAAATTGGATCATTGATGTCCTTGAATTCTTGATGCACTTAGCTTATTCTTGGTTGAACTTGAATGCATGGAATATAATTATTTTGTCTAGAAATTTGTTGTCACTCGATAGGTTTAAGATTTGATTGGCAGGTAGTCTTGCATGATTAGGAGAATAATCTAAACCTAGGAAGCCCTAGCAAACTTAAAAAAAAAAATACATAAGCTAAATAAGTAAGCATTTAAGTGAGAGATACTCCTACTTCCAAGAGTGGATTGAGTAACCAGGGGCGGCCATGACACCCATGATTTCCACTGCATGAAAAATTTACTTAGGATGTGAGTATGCTTAGGCAATCTGACAGGTGACTTGTGCTCGTAGTTAGCTACTTCACCACAAAGTGTTAGTATGCTGGAACGAAGGTACAAGTGACTAAAGGATCCTTTCGAGAAAAGAAGTAGTAAATAGAATAAAAAGCAAGTTTGGGGGTTTGTAAACGGGTAAATGCCTTGGTAAAAGTGAAGCCTTTTACTCATGATAGTAAACTGAAAGATTGAATCTTAGGACCAGAGGGAAGATGAATAGAGGACTTAATAATATTGTTTGAGGGATTGTAAAGACTAGACCAAGAAAAGCTATCACACACTCACTCAAGGAATGAATGAATTCAATTTTTAGCTTCTTGAGAATATCTTCTTATCATAAATCTTAGTTGCGTAGTTCCTATATCTTCAGAACTGCTGAGATTGGAGTCAATAGCATTATCTGTTGCTCTGTTGTTTATTCTGTGATTTGCTCGAGGACTAGCAAATATTTAAGTTTGGGAGTATTTGATAAGTGTAAATTATGATGCATTTTAGGGATGTTTTACTGCACTTTTTAAAGACATTATCGAATACTTTCATGCATTATGTTGCAAGAATCGAGAAATCAAGGGTAAAATTATCGAAGGAGAAGAAAAGAGTGCAAAAGAGTGAATTGTAGGCTTAATTTGGCATTTGGGCAAAGAGATGATTGAAGATCAAGCTAGCAAACTCATGAGGGTAGCGTTGCAATGCTACAACAATTTTGTAAATAAGGAAAAGGGACAGCGTTGCAATGCTGTCTCGGTGTCTATAAAAGGAACTTATTCATTCGTGCAAAGGGAGCCATTTTGGAGAGACCTAAACCCTAATTTCGATAAAAGCACTGTTTGGAGATCTAGAGAGCATATTGGAGAGCTAAGGAGGAGACTCAAGGCTCAGGATCGTGGGACATCACGTCGAGAACTAGTGTTGGCATGAGTCATCCAGTTTTTCTCTATTCTCTTTACTTTGTGTCTTTAATTTTAGGATTTAGTGAAATGTATTTGATTGTATTAGAGTATTATAGACTCTTAGTTGATTGCATTATTGTTATAAAACCATGTTTGACTTATTGAATGTGTTTGTAACGTCATTTATGCATCTTGAATTAATCTTTTAAGCTCCCGTCCATAGCTTTGTATGTTAAGTTAAATTTAGCTTGAGAAAGTAAATTCAACTAAGAACTTAGATGCATAATTGGGATTAATCAATTGCATGAGAATGAATAGGTTAATACTAAAAGTTATTAAGAGAATTTCATAATGTCATGTCTAATTGTAAAATAGACCGAGAGGTTGATTTACTTTTTGCATGAGTTCAATTGGGCTCGAGAGAGTCAATTGGATATTTTAGTAATTCTTGGCTTAGGATTGTTGCATGTTTCATAATTCTTTAGTCAATTTCATAGTTGAGCTTCATGAATTGCAATTAACGAATGTCTCTCTAAAATTGGACTCCAACTTTGTACATAATAGGTTAGGTTTTATGTTTTTGTCAAAAGAATCAAATCAAAGTTAGTTTTCTCTAAATAAAATTAGGCATAATTAACTGTGATATTTAATTAAATCTAAAAACTCTAATCCTTGTGGATGACCCTAGCCACTATTATTGCAAAATACTTAGAGGTCCGGTTTTTATAAATGTAATCTTGATAGGACCTTCAATAAGTCCTCTATCAAAAATCCATAAATTAGCCTTGAAATAATCTCGAAGAAGCTTACCCAATCAAAACGAGGTCAGAAATGCGGCTATGCGTCGCTGTGCAACAACAAGCTCTACGAAAAACGACGTTGAAACAACACCTTGTGAAGCTGTTTGCAAACTGTGAGGGAGAGAGGGAGGGCAGCGATGTGCTTCAACGGCTGGACGACGACAGGTGAGTAGTGGTGGATCGTGGCGGAGGTTAACGGATCTGAGCAACGGGGCGGTAGTGGTGCGACGGATCTGACATACGACTTGCTAATGGCGTGGCAACGGGTAGACGACAAGGGCTGCGCAGTGGGGGTGTTGTTGGAGGGAAGGAGAAGAAGTGAAGGAGGAGAAGAAGAAGAAGAAGAGGGGAGGTGGTTTCGTGAAAGGTGGAGAGAGAGAGAGAGAATAATTAAAGAAAAAAAACGAAAAAATGAAAAAAGAAAAGGGGTGGGATGTGAGAGGGGGAGAGAAAAAGGGGGATTTGACTTTTATTTTTTCTTTTCTTTATTTGTTTTAAACAACAAATTCTCCTTTTTTCAAATCTCCATCAACCACAACAAATAACAATCTCCCTTTTTTCCATTTTCCACTTTCAATTTCACTTACAACCAAAAATCAAAAGCATATGATAAAATTCTCATGTAACACATAAAGCCAATTAATAATCCAAATAAAAATGTTGGGAATTAAAGGTGGAGTGGGGGGGAAAGTATCCTATTTAGTTTATCTTAGATTCAAAACATATATATAACAATTTCAATAAGGATGGAGTGGAAGGTTGAGGGTAGATGCATTTTGATCTCTTGTATAAGTTTAGTAAGTTTTGTTATATTCCTAAGTTTTGGTTAATTTTAATGGTTAATTTTATTTTTTGATTAGTTTAAATTTGATAAGTTTAATTTTTGTGTTAGTTTGATGTTCCTAAGTTTTGGTTAAATTTGATTATTTATGTTACTTTTTATGTGTTCCACGTGATAATATTGAATAACTATTTTTCTTTTTTGTTATCTTTGGCCCTAATATCATTTGATATTAGAGCCTAAAATATCATGATGTTAACTTTTGTATTAACTTCATGAACTTGAGTGAACAATGAACTCCTTGATAGTTTAATTTTTCCTCAACTTCTTCTTAAGGACCTAGTAAGTACACACAAGTTTAAGTACCTATTATTCTTCTTTGTAGATTAAACATTCAAGCCACAAGTTTTATAGTTAAGGATAAGTCGTGGATGACAAATAATCGAATGTCACCAAAATATGGTTTAGGAGTTGAGATGTTCATTGAATATGGACTACGACATTCAAATAGGCCAAATGTTATTTATTGTCCATGTTTGAAGTGTGTGAATACAAAGTCTCAAAATGTGAATGTAGTAAGAGACCACTTATTTATTCATGGTATCGATTAAAGCTATAAAACATGGATTTGACATTGTGAATCACTATTGATTAAAAGAAACAATGAAAACGTGTCTACTAGTAGAAAAGAAGAAGTTAAAGATGAAGATGAAGATGACACAATAGGGATATTTAAGGCTGTACATAATTATTTTAATGACAGATCCCCAATTTTTGAGAAAGTACTAGATGTTGTAGAGAAACCATTATACTCAAATTGTAAGAATTTTACCAAAATGTATGTATTGGTGAAGTTATATAATTTGAAAGCAAAATTTGGATGGAGCGATAAAAGTTTTACTGAGTTATTAGCATTAGTTCGTGACATCTTACCAAGTCCTAATGAAACTCTGACTTCTACGTATCAAGCAAAAAATATGTTATGTACTCTTAGAATGAAGTATGAAAAGATTCATGTATGTAGCAACGATTGTTGTCTGTTTAGAAAAGAACTCTTAGATGCAGACGTATGCCCCATTTGTGGAACATCATGATGGAAACTTTGTAAAAATTCGAAGGATGTGATGAAAAATGTTCTAGCAAAAGTCATGTGGTATTTCTCTTCTATTCCAATATGTAAACGAACGTTTCTTAAAGTGATGGGTACATACGACATCCTACAGACACATTATCGTAAAACAAGTAGACAATTTGTGGCCAGAGTTTGGTTTAGAACCTAGAAATCTTCGTCTTTCTTTTTCAACAGATGGAGTCAATCCACACAGTAATCTTAGTAGTTGATATGATTGTTGACCAGTTATGTTGGTGACGTACAATCTACCCCCATGATTGAGCTTGAAGTGATTTTTTTTTTAATGTTAAATGCAATAATATTTGGTCCTAAATGGTGTGGAACTAGAAATGTGAAAAGGCTAGAGCATGTAGTGACGTTTTGCAAGAAATAATTGCTCTAATGTGTACTTTAATGACATATGCATACACAGTGAGAGGTACCCACCCTGCGTCCAACACAAGTATACACTAAACGCAAGCAAGTAATACAAGGAAATATTCTAGGATCGATCCTTAGGGAATTAGTTTTTATGCAAGACATAATTAAAACCTTCTTAACAACAAATTTTTCTAACAAACAAATAGATGAATGGTGATACAATTATGCAGCGAACAAGTATTTGAAACAGATTTAATAACTTCAAAGCAAGGTGAACAGAAGTAAATAGAAGGAGCAACTTGAAACAGTGCTCGGAAAAAAGTTTGGCTCTAGATTCCCCTAAACGTTCCCCTCTTACTTTAGCTTTACATGCATGGATTCTTTCTCAACTAAGCATAGGTTTCCTACTTACCCTCACTCTTTCGAGAAGGGTATTAAGTCCACGAGATCCCTATATTTCTACATAAGATTCAACGAAATGATGTTTTTGAAGGAATGAACATTTCACTTCACAATGGAAACATTGGTTCGTCTTTTATTTTATTTAAAATTAAACTAAAAAATAAGATTAAGCAAACTTACTTAGAGTAAATATGGAGATATTTTTGGCGGGTCTTTATCTCCTCCATAAAGTCTTCTTGGCTATGACTCGAAAACAAGACTAAGGCATGTGTGAGCCTCTTGAAAGAAAATCCACAAGGGACTAGAGAGGAAGAGGTCTAGAGAGAATTCTCTAATTCTCTATTGAGGAGATGTATGTTGTGTCTAATGGCTCAACCCAAGGGTCATATTTATAGAGACCAAGAGCAAATATTAGCCATAATTAAAATATTGTATTTTAATATCTAATATATTAAAATATATCTTATACTTATTTGAATCTCATTCAAATCTCCTACGATATTTATTTATTTGAATTTATAAATATCTTTTCTTTAATGTATCTAATATACATTAATTTTAATATTTAATGGTAGGCATATTGAATCGGCTATAAAAGCCACTCTCATCCATGCAAATCAAACGATAAGCCCTCACAGGCAGGAGTTCATAACTTACTCAAGATTAAGATCGAGTCACATATGATCATCCTGATAAAATATTAATCTTCTCAATTAACGGATTTATAAACATTAAATATTTCGTGATTTAGAAATATACAAACTCACTGTATAAGATACTCCCATTCACATATCTCCACATGAAAGATTTGGATTCATTTGTAACTATTACAAAGTGGCTCGTATCAATAGTGTTACCAGGATAAGGCATCTAACCTTACCCATATACTATGACCCTTTAGGTTATTTCTTGAACACGATCTTCCCGTATGTCAACCACATACTGTTCAAAATTACACTATTACCTTAGAATTTTTATATAATGGATAATATTATATTGCAAATAAAATAATTAAAATTATTATTAATTATAAACTAAATCATTAATTACAAGACTTTAGGGCATAAATCCCAACAGTTTTGACCTACGTAGAGCTTACAAGCGGTTGTTTTATGTTTAAGACCCCCAAGTAAAAAAATAAAACAACTTGCTTCCCTTGGAATTTCCACACACTCTAAGCCTTTCAGTGCTAGAAATAGTTACTACTTCACTTTGGTTGGCCAAACTGAAAGAAGCAATGGAAGAATAAACAAAGCCAAGAAGAAGTTGGGATATCATTCATGCATGTTTTGCAAGGTAAGAAAGTTACAAAATAGAGTTCACCATGACCCAAACTTTTAAGAACTTAGCTACTCATGATTGAAAAATAAAGAGAAACAACTAAGAAAGAAATGAACTTCATGAATATTGCACGAAGAAAAAGATGGTACAGTGTTGAGTAACAAGACACACAAGAAACTACAACTAAAAGACTACAACAACTGTACTCCCTCGGTGACACAAGGTGGAAGAGGCGATGATGAAGCTTATTCTTCTTCCTCAAGAATCTGGTGGAAGAAATAATGATGGACGGAAAAATAAAGGTAGGGAAAATGAGAGAGAAAAAGAAGAGAGGAAAAACAAGACTACAAATAAAAATGATAAAAAAAAACTCTCTAATTTCGTAGCATCACCCTTATTTGTACAAGTTAGCTCCCAATAGAAATTTGTCACATTCTCTCTATTCATGACCTATTCCTCTGTTGAATTAGGTTGTACGCATCGCACAATAATTTGTCAGAGATTCCAAATGCTCCTAAGTGTGACTTTTATGCATCGGTATCTTGCTAAAATGAGTTGGGGTGATCTTTTCGGACAAGTAGAGTTAAGCTTGTGCTGGGGATTTTCTCCTTTTCTCCTTCAAGCATGCGTTGGATTTTGACTTATGCGTCTATCATGTGTCCCAAATCTCATTCCAACACAATAGCACAAGATTATGACAATTTTCAACGCAAAGAACTGTTAAACGCATAGGTATTCAATTTTTTTTTAATGCAAGCATGTTGATTATGTAAAGTTGGAAAACATTGCATACAAATGCTCATTCAACGCATACTTCTTATACTCTCAAAGCAATGATGATTTAACTATGAGTGCTAAATAACTTGTATTTATATAAGTTATCACTAAACAACCAAGAAATGACATAGATGTTTATTTAGCTCCATTAGTTGATGGTTTGAAAAAGCTTTAAAATGATGGTGTTGATTGTTATGATGTACACCAAGAACGATGTTTCACACTCAAAGCTATGTTATTATGGACTATAAATGATTTTTTCATATATAGCAATTTGTGTGATTGTATGGTAAAATGATATCATGCATGTCCAATTTGTGGGGAAAAAACGCCATCCACTTATTTTTCAAAAGGAAAAAAGATGGTGTATCTTGGGCATAATTTTTTTTTACCTCATAATCATCCATATAGAAGACAGAAAAAACCTTTAATGGTGAACAAGACTTGGAATTCGCTCATAAACTATTAGGTGGAGAGGAAATTCTTGCAAAAATAAGTAGTCTTCAATCTTCATTTGTTAAGAAAACAAGAAAGGAAAAAAATGGAGATATTTTCAAACACTTATTGGAAGAGGAAGTCTATTTTTTTAGTTAGAATATTGGAAACATTTTCACATGCATCATTGTTTAGATGTGATGCACATTGAAAAGAATGTGCGTACAAATATTATTGGCATGTTACTTGATATTTATAACAAAACAAAATATGGATTCAAAACTCGTTTAGATTTGGTTGAATTGAACATTAGATTAGAGTTGATCCCTCATTTGGGAGAGAAGAATTTTTTTACCTTTAGCATGTTATACATTATCGCAGATGGAAAAATTGAATTTGTGTAAGACACTATCAGAAATTAAAGTACCTGAAGGTTATTCATCCAACATACAAAGTTTATTGTTACTCACAGATTTGAAATTTTACATGTGTAAGTTGCATGACTATCGTGTTCCTGTGCAACATATGTTACCTGTGGCAATTCGGGGTATTTTACCCAAATATGTTAAATATGTAATCATTCGCCTATGCTTCTTCTTCAATGTTATATGTAATAAGGTGATCGATTCATCCAAGTTAAAAGGCTTGCAAGAGAATGTAGTGGTCACTTTATGCGTGTTAGAGAAGTATTTTCCACCGACATTCTTCACAATAATGGTACACCTTGTGGTGTATCTTGTAAGAGAGGTAAAATTTTATGGACTAGTTTATTTGAGGTGGATGTATCCTTTTGAACGATATATGAAAGTCCTGAAAGGTTATGTACAAAATAGAAATCAACCAAAAAGATGCATTGGAGAAAATTATACTGCAGAGGAGGTTATAGAGTTTTGTTCTAAATTTCTCTTTGAAATTGATTCTATTGGGTTACGCTCATCGACAAGGAAAAAAAATTCAAACATTGAAGGACCATTGTTTGTTGCTTCTTATATCAAACTGAGTAAGGATTAGTTGAATCAAGCTCATCTTTATGTCCTTCAAAATATAAATGATGTGCTTCCATATGTAGGGTACGCAATTCTCAAACTTTTCACATAACTTTCTTGTTATGTGATGATCTCATAACTTTGTCATTTACATATGTAATGTGAATCGAACAGAAAACACATGAAAACTTTATCTAAACTCAATCCCAACAAATCTAAAAACAAAAAGTGGCTTCAAGATGATCATAATTGCACATTTAGTAGTTGGTTGTGAGATCGAGTATTCTTGAGAGCCATACTCTTTAAGTTATAATTAAATGTTAATTACTAATTAATTTAAAATGAATTTTAGGTTGGACTTACTATCAGGGTGCTAAAAACTCCAAATCATCCTCTTTAAGATGGATAACTCATGGGCCTCGTCCAAATGTAGCCACATATAGTGGTTACATGGCTAATTGTATTCACTATCATACAAAGAAACACGATAATATTATGAATGTCCAAAACAACGGAGTTATTATAACATCTAATGCAGTACAAGTTTCCAGTGCTAAGGACAAAAAATTTATCATGTCGGACATGATCTTTTATGGTGTAATACAAAAAATATGAAAGCTTGATTACCATAATTTAACATTTATTTTATTCAATTGTGAATGGGCTGAGAACAATAATGGACTTAAAATAGACGAGCTAGGGTTTACAACTATAGACCTTAACTACATTGGACATAAATCAGACTCATTTATTTTAGCCTCTCAAGCCAAACAAGTATTCTACATAAAAGATCCTTTTGATCCTCGTTGGTCAGTGGTTTTAACGCCTCTGCAAAGAATAGTTGAAGAAGATTTTTATGAAGATGAAGTAGTAGATATGGTCCAAGACTCTGGATATGGGGTCTTAAAAAGAATGCTTAATATTGGTGTATCTCATGAAATCGACAACATGTCATCCACATATGTTATAAATGATTGTGAGGGTACATGGATTGATAAATAGTGTACGTTAAATTACAAGTTTAGTCATTGAACTTTTAGGTTTGTGTCTATTTAGTCCCTGAACTTTAAAAAGTGCCTATTAGGTCCATGAAGATTCAATTTTATGTTTAATAGGTCCCTAAACTTTAAAAATATCTAACAGATCCCCAAACTTTCAATTTTGTGTCTAATAAGTCCATGACCGAAATTTTTAAAAATTAAGTAATCTATTAGATATAAAATTGAATTTTATGTCTAATAGGACCCTAAACTTTCAAATTTGTGTCTAGCAAGTCCATAAGTTTTAAAAAATGTCAAATAGCTCAAGGAGTTATTTAGACCCAAAATTAAAAATTTAGGGAGTTATTGGACACAAAATTGAAAATTTAAGGACATATTAGACACTTTTCAAAGTTCAAGGATCAAATAGACACAAATCTAAAAGTTAAGGGATCTATTTGATACTTCTTAAAGTTTAGGGACCAATCAGATAAAAACTTGAAAGTAAGTTTAGGGACTTAGCTTATAATTTAACCAATAGTGTATTAAATGTGTGGTATGTCATTTAGTCATTTATTTACATTTTTATGAGTTAATGTAACTTATAAGTTAATATATCTTATGTCGTATTTTTTGGTATTTTTCTTGTGGATTGTTACAATGAGTGATTCGAGTAGCAGCAATGATAATGAAGTAAACATAACTATTCATATGGAGGCTAAATAGGCTGCTCGACGAGGTCTCACTACTATGCGTGAATTGACACACATAAGAAATTATGGAGAATGCTTGGTTATTGAAGATAATAATCAAGGTCAGCTTATTGGTGAAATTGTAAATAAAATGCAAAGTTTCAACGGAGTTTATGTTAGACAACAAATTCCATTACTTACAATAATTGGAAAGAAGTTCCACAAGGATTGAAAGATTTTTTTTTTTAATTGTGTAGAGGTAAGAATTAATTAATTTTAAGGTAATAAATTTGTGTAGTTTTTTAATTTCTAACTATTTTGTGATTGTGGACGCTAGGTCCAAACGTGCTATTCTTCAATCAGCGTCAAAAAAGTTTCGAACCCTTAGGTACACATTAACTCAGAAGTACATATTTCGATTTAAAGATGAACCATTTTTGTTAAAGACTGATAACTTGCAACTTATTTAGCACTTAGAATTAGATCATTCATGCTTTGCGAGCACTTAAAATATGCGTTAATTGTGTATTATTTTAGAATTCTGGCAAACTCACGTTGAAATTGTTGATGTTGGGATTATGCCCTAAAGCCTTGTAATTAATGATTTATTTAATAAATAATAATAATTTTGATTATTATATTTGCAATATAATATTATCCATTTTATGAAAAATCCAAGGTTATTAGTGTAATATTGAATAGTATGTGGTTGACATACGGGAGGATCATGTTCAAGAAATAACCTAAAGGGTCATATTATATAGATAAGGTTGAATGCTTTATCTTGGTAACATTATTGATATGACCCACTTTGTAATAATTACAAATGATTTGATCCAAATCGTTCATGTGGAGACATGTGAGTGAGGGTATCTTATGCAAAGAGTTTGTGTAAGACTGGACCATGAAATATTTAATCTCTCTTTATAAATCCGTTAATTGAAAAGATTAATATTTCATTAGGATGATCATATGTGACTCGATCTTAATCTTGAGTGAGTTATGAACTCCTGCTTGTGAGGGCTTGTCCTTTGATTTGCATGGGTGAGAGTGGCTTTTGTAGCCGATTCAATATGCCTACCATGTTGGGGACTTGACCAAATAGAGAGCTGGGAACATAATCTCACAAGATGAAATTCACTAATTTCCATATAGGATATGTAGATGAGTAATTCCCTTAAGTGCTGATTTAGGGACTTGAAAATGGGGCCCCACCCTCTCATTGGCTCGAGAGGGACTTAGTTTATAATTAGATTATAAATAGATTGTTCATTAGAGGATCAGTGGTACTTAAGGTGCAAGATGTAATTATGGGGGTAAAATGGACTTTTGACCAAACTGTAATTACAAACAACTCGTGAAGGATCGACTTGCACGTAATGATTATATCTATGGACACAATTTGTTCTATAGTGCACAAGAGTGCAACTCTAAGTCTATAATAGAGTGACCTATAGTAAATGAATGAAAATTAATTAATTAAAGAGTTTAATTAATTGATTTTGTATCATTGGAGTTTATAATCTGTAGGTCCATAAGGTCCCCTTGCTAGGTCATAGCAACACTAAAAGATCAATTTAGTTTAAAGAAAAATTTGAAATGTTCAAATTAATATTTAATATATTAGATATATTAAATATATAAGAGGAAAATATATTTATTGTATTATATACATGAAATATTAATATAATTAAAGTATATTAGATACATTAAATAAAAGATATTTATAGAATTTGAATAAGATTCAAATAAATAAATATCGTAGGAGATTTGAATGAGATTCAAATAAATATAAGATATATTTTAATATATTAGATATTAAAATATAATATTTTAATTATGGCAAATATTTTCCCTTGGTCTCTATAAATAGGACCCTTGGGTTGAGCCATTAAATACAACACACATCTCCTCAACAGAGAATTAACGAATTCTCTCTAGATCTCTTCCTCTATAATCCATTGTGGATTTTTTTTCAAGAGACTCCCACAAGCCTTGGTCCTGTGTTCGAATCATAGCCAGGAAGATTTTATGGAGGAGATAAAGATCCGTCGGAAATATCTCCAAATTTACTCCAAGTAAGTTTCCTTAATATTTATTTTTAGTTTAATTTTAAATAAAATCAAAGACGATCCAATGCTTGTGCTATGGAGTGAAATGTTCATTCCTTTCAGTTGAAATAATTATTGATTTGCATTGAATATTTGTAGGAAGTGAGGAAGTGCCTTGTGCTGAGAAGAGAAGAATACCAGATGCAAAATTGAAGCCAAAAACAGTGAAGGCCGCGAATGAACATTACCACGTTGCGTTTGTTGAAGATAGTCGAACTCAACACATGGAAGCCAACGCATAGAAGAGTCACTCAAAAGAAGTTGGGACCACTGACAGTAGGTTGTGCGACAAGTAAAACCTGCTATAGAAGGGTAGTGGGACATGAAAAAGTGAAAGGATGCGTGACATTATTTTATTGGAAGCAAGGCAATATAAATAGATGGGAGCATTGTTGAGAAAAAAATCATATTCATCATTTGTGCCTTAGCTCTATTTTTCCTATCGTTTTCTATTTCGATTTTCTACTATGTTTTCCATTTCCGATCATCATTGCTTCTGCTGGAGACTTGAAGTAGAAGAAGATTATGCCTCATCGCCGCTTCCTCTACTTTAGCCGTTGTTGTAGTATAGTCTTTGTCTAGCATTTTTCTACTTTTAGCCTTGAGTGCTTGTGTCTTGTAATCCAACTCTTCTACTTTACTTTAGTAAAATGTTCTTCATCTGTATGTTGTCCAACTTTGTTGCTTTTACTTTCTATACCATGAGTGGCTAGATCTTCTAAGGTTTGGCTCGTGGTGAACCCTAATGCATAAACTCTCTTGATTTTGGAATACCGGCATGAGAATGGGCCAAAGAAATGCAAGAATTTTTACGTGCCCCAACGCGTGCCACAAGGTCTGTTGAGCAATTGGCGTTAAAAATTTATTTCCAGGAGGCAGCCAGGCGTTTAAAAAATTTTACTTGCTTTCTTGTGTTTCCTTTAGTTTGTTTGCTTCATGCTTCATTTGTTACTTTTCTTAGTTGTTGGCTAATTTCTTAGATGGATGGTTTAACCCAAATTGGAAAGGATTATCTTTAAGAAGGAGGAGCTACGTACCCCGCCACGCTTACGCGCTTTGGAACATCAGGGGAGTATTTTTCTTCCCTTGCTTATCTTCGTTTTTCATTTTTAAAAACATTGGAGACAATGTATGAATTAGGTTGAGGGTGGAGGTTGATTGTTGAGCATTGAATAGTTGATAATTGTTTGGCTTGGTTGGTTGAGTCCTTGGGCATCTGAGCTCGGACCTATCTTTATGTTTGATAATTGTGCGTTCTTGTGTAGTCCTTGAGCACCTGAGCTTAGACTTTTAATTGACTGAGCTATGCATGAATTTTGTGTGAAAATTTTAAAAATTTTGAGTGAGTTCTAAGCATCATTGGTTGATGATGTGTTTGCTTTGTGCTTGATGAGGACAACAAAGGGAATAATCGAATTAAACCCATAGCGGAAGCATTGGAATCGACTTTGATTTTATTTTAGAATTAAATGTAAAACAATTTTATGCTAAGAAAATCATACCTTGATGTAAAATATGGAAAATATTCTAGCAAGTCTTTTTCTCTTTGTGTTCCAACTCCAACAAGCTCCAAGAGTTCCACAAAGTCTTTCTTACTATGACTTGAACAAATAACCAAAGAGGTTTGTGGGAACCTTCTTGCAAATAGAGAGAGGGAATGAGAGGAGAACTTCAAGAGTTCTTTTCTCTTGTGAAGAATGCACACAATGGCTCACCCGTAGGGTCCTACTTATAGTGGTGTAGGGAAAATAACTAAATAATATTTTTAATATCTAAAATATTAAAATATAAACATCTAACTAGTTTGAATCTTATTCAAACCTTTCCAAATTTTCATACGACATCTATTTCCTTATTTGAATCTAAATCAAATTTAATAAATATCATTTCTTTAATGTATCTTAATATATTAATAATTTCTTTGATATTTAATATATCTTATACAATAAATATGTTTTCCCTCATTTAATATATCAAATCTATTAAATTTTAATTTGAACATTTCAAAATTTTCTCTCAACGAAATTGATCCCTATTTGTTCATATGAGCTAGCAAAGGGACCTTATGGACTACAACTTATAAGCTCCAATGATACAAAATTAATTAATTAAACTCTTTAATTAATTAATTTTCATTCATTAACTAGATCACTCCACTATAGAACTAGAGTTGCACTCTTATGCACTGTAGGACAAGTTGTGCCCATGGATATAATCACTACATGCAAGTCGATTCTTCACGAGTTGTTCGTAATTATAGCTTGGTCAAAAGTCCGTTTTACCCCTGTAATTACATCTTGCACCTTAAGTACTACTGATTCTCTAATGAACAATTTGTTTATGATCCAATCATAAACTATGTCCCTCTTGGGCGGCCAGTGAGAGGGTGGGGCCCCATTGTTCAAGGTCAGAAATCAGCACATAAGAGAACTACTCATCTACTTACCCTATATGGGAAGGAGTGAATTCCATCTAGTGAGATTATGTTCTCAGCTCCCTATTTGGTCAAGTCCCCAAAATGGTAATCTTATTGCATCAACTACAAAATCCACTCTCACCCATGCAAATCAAAGGACAAGCCCTCATAGGCAGGAGTTCATAATTCACTCAAGATTAAGATCGAGTTGCATATGGTCCAGTCTTATACAAATTCATTGTACAAGATACCCCCACTTACATGTCTCCACATGAACGATTTGGATCAAATCATTTGTAACTATTACAAAGTGGGTCGTATCAATAGTTTTACTAGGAAAAGGCACTCAATCTTATCCATATACTATGACCCTTTAGATTATTTCTTAAACATGATCCTCATGTATGTCAACCACATATTGTTCAAGATTACCTTAATAACTTTAGATTTGTCATATAATGGATAATATTATATTGAAAATAAAATAATCAAAATTATTGTTAATTATTAAATAAATCAATAATTACGATACTTTAGGGCATAAATCCCAACAATCTCTCACTTGAACTTAAGTCGGCGAGACATGTATCCTAGGGGATATTTTATACCCAACATGTTCTTTCACTTGCCCTAGCAAAGATGAGACATGTCTTGTAATCCTAGACATTCTAGGTGACCCTTAAATACTTTTTCCTGGAGAGTCTTTTATATAGATCCAAATAACTGTCATTAAAAGCCATCTTGGTCACTACCATGGTGCTTTCTCTCTCTCGATGTGATTCCCTATATATTGATGTTTTCTAATTTCCTTAATATTAGTCTTTGCATCACTTTTATCATAATAAAGATGATAGACTAAATTATATCTGAAACACCTTTCAGATCTTCAAAGAACTATTTTAGTCATACAAGTCATTTTGTTGTTTCACAAGCAAAACAATACTTTGTATACCATACTCCACCACTTAGGATAAAATTTATCTTAACATAGATTTTCTAAATCTTTGTATGAACCAGTATATCTTGTAAAGATCAAATCTTTTACTCCATACACAAATTCTTATTATCCATAGATAATTTGAGTAACTTTTTAATTTTTCACTCAATGGTCATACCATTCATTTAACTGATATATGCTAACCAACTGTATATTAATTGTTAAGTCTCATTTATGCATTAATTGTCTTCCACTTAGAGTAGATGATTAATCATATGCTCTCAACATTTGAGGTATCTTGGGATACTCTTCCTTAGACATAAATATCAAGTATTTGACAACAATCTTGTCAATATAAGATGTTTGAGACAAAGTTAACATTTTTTCCTTAAATTTTCCATTTTGGACATGTAAAATATACTGAATATTCCAAATCACTCATTTGGAATTGGTTACTTAGTCAGCTTTTTAGGTTGGGGGTATTTGATGAGACCTAAAAAGTTCCTATTATTTCATGCCTAAATCATGCTTGTTCCATTGATTTTATGAGTATATTGCGTATATTATATGTAAATTGAGTACAAGACACATTTTTTAGATAGTACATTGACTTGGGATTTTTATGTAGTTAATTGATTATTTTGTTGGAATTTGAGCATAAGGAATGTTTGGGGAGATTCTACATCGAATCACAATTCCAATGAGCCAAATCAAAGGTCATTCAAACAACCGAGCGAAGAGTTAGAGGAAAAATGATCGGTGTTGTCTAAGGAGTATCGTTGCGACGCTACCTATAGTGTTTTGACACTGTTGTAAGTCCGAAACGCACGAGCGCTACAGGACAGCGTTGCAACGCTGTCGCGATTTGTATAAATTTGTTCTTTTCGATTTAGGGTTAATCTTTCCTGACTCTAGCCCTTGATTGGCAATTTCTCCCCCTGTTTTTCATCGTTTTAAATAGTTTTTAGCTTCATTTTCCTTTTTAGGCTTGTATTATGGCCCCAAGCTTGGGTGGAGTGTTGTTCGACTAGGATTCTTGGCTAATTTGAGGTGATTAGGAACTAGTTTTACAACATTTGTGGGAATTTAAGCATTAATTTCAGTTTATTATAGTGAGTATTATGGCTTATTGTCTCTCATATTTATTTCTAGCTCGATCTTCTTTATTTGACCTGACAACTCAATCGATTTACAGTTTGGTTTGCTATGCTAGAAGTACTTATAGGTGTCCTTGGTCTCTAGCTTAATTAGAGTAGTAAAAGGGTCGGTGGCCACATCAGTTAGTTAAGTAGAATTGCTTAATTGCATGTACATGGTAGGTCGTACAATTAATTCATATGTAATAGTTTAATACGAAGGGCCCATCGTCTTAGCCTATTGCATTCTGACCTATCTCGAGTCTTAGAACTCCGATTCTTTGGAAAGGTTCCTATGGTGTCCCCGAGAGGTCGGTCATTCTAAAAATTTATGTAATATCGCATGTTTGGAATAATTCGATGATCAATGTTGTAAAACGAATCCCGATATACTTTGAATTAGCACTTTAATTAATTTGTGAGTTACCGATTTATTTTTCCCGCTTTCAATTTCCTTGCATGCATTTGAATTCAACTTGTTTTAATCTCCTTGCACGTTTTAATTTCCTGTTATTTTAAATTCTTAGCATGAAACCCCTTCGTTCGGTGTTTAAGTCCAAAGAGAGAAAATTAAAATAACCAATCACCTGCCTCCCTATGTTTGACTCGACCACTTTTTAGTATAAATTATGGTTGGTTTATAAATTTATTTGGCTAGTGTGACGAGCTCAATCAGGAACTGACCTGCAATTTATCGAGAATCACATCAGAGGGAGATAAAGAGATTGTCGAACATGCAAAAGAGGGAGATTCGAGGCTGGTACTGTCGAAAATTGTGTGGGTCTTTGTCATGTGCCACCGTTGCTGGAGATCGTGGGCCCGCACCACTGCCAAGCCAAATCTTATAATTGGGTCGCTACTAGTTTAGAAGCCATCGGAAGAACTAGTGGTCACTGCACGTGCAAGAGGGAAAAACCATCGAAAAGTCACTCGAGAAAGAGAGGGTCGCTAACGCCATTTGATGACTTCCCTTACCGTCTATCAGGTTGTAGCCGACTGGAGTTAAAGATGAAGATGAATTGGAGTGAGGGGGTGCAACGCTAGTCAGAAAGAGGGGCAAGAATAGATCTTTTTTTATTAATTAAAAACAAAACCATAAATCTTCCCCTTTTACCCTTTGCCTATTTATTTCCTTTCTTCTCCTTTTTCTTTTAAAACAAAACCTCATTCTTTTCTCTAATTTTAAAAACTCAACAAATTACATAGTACTTGGGTACGAATCATATTAGTTTATTCGAGCTCCAAATTCCTCAAATTAAACTTCCACTATAAAGCCAATAGGCCCAATCAAAAAGAATAAATCCAAAGATTAATTTAGATGGAAGATTGAAGTCAAAATTAATTCTAGAAGCAAAAATTAATATTACCTGAAATTGTCAGACGTTACAGTTTGCTTTATTCACAAACAATGATATTAGAATGTTCATTATTAATAGTTGTCATTGGATGTTAATTGTTATCCATCTGCAAGAGAATACAGTTTATATCTTAAACTTTTTAAGTAGTAAGATTGAAGAAAGTTTTACTGGAACCATAAATATGTGTCTTAAACCTTTATACTTGTTAATTTTTACAATTATATTATTCTAATGTTTCAAATTTTCTTAGATCATTGAGAATGTGGCAAGTTGTTCACTCCCATAATATCGCTCTAATAAACCTATAAAGGTAAATTTGCATTGACTATATTCTCTATTTTATCAATTTTGCCTTGAAATCTTATATGTATTACTCAAGTATGTTATTTTTCAATTATTTTACATGTAGTGCCTCTATTAATTGGATTTTGTAGAGTGTGGATACTATGTGCAAAAGTATATACGAGAAATAGTGTACAATTCTAATACCTCCATAAGCAACCTTGTATGTATTATTACTTATCCGTGGTTATAATTCATATATGATTTATTCTTATGTTATGTTATATATATATATCTTTTTTTTTTGTGGTTTAACAGAAAAAGTGCATATAAACAAGAAGAAATTGACGACGTTCAAATAGAATGGACAAATTTTGTTGGAAGATTGTGTAAGGCTATTTGTGGATTTGTTAATTTTGTACATTTGCTATAAGTACTAGATTTACTTTATGTCTTGTTAGTAGAATGAAAATACTTGTTATAAATATACTGGAAGTGTGTACATTTGGATGGGTGGTCCCATTGAATGTTGTTTAGATGTACATATGCATTCTTCTGAAACTTCTGCTAGATATTATTAGATGTATTTTGTGGAGGGACGGGCGGTCTCATACATATTATGTATATGATATAGAAGTGTGTTATATGTGCATTTCAAGTTAGTTTTTGGTTGTTTTAGTAGAGGTCATGCTGAAATTTTCACTTTTTAGTTTTTGTTAAATTTTAGCAAAGATCAACTATGATTCCATTGTTTGTTGGGTAAATGCATGTATAAAGAAAGTTGTTGTTTAGATCTACATATTAATTATTTGTATACTTCTTTTACATATTGTTAGATGTAGTTTGTGGAGGGACGAGTGGTCACATAAGTGTGTATGATATATAAGTGAATTATATGTGCATTATTCCAAGTTAGTTTTGGGTTGTTTTAGTAGAGATAATGTCAAAATTTTCACTTTTTGGTTTGATTTAGTTTTGGTGAATGGACATTAAAGAATCTTCGTAGTGAATTAGGTGTATTACTTAGTTTTATCTTAGTGTATTAAATGCAGTATGTCATTTAGTTATTTATAGTATTATTGGTGTATTTTAGGTTAGTTTTGTTAAGTTTTAGCAAAGATCAACCAATGTTCTATTTTACTTTTTTTTTTTTTGTAATTTGATTTAGTTTTTGTGCATAAACACTATAAAATCTTAGTTAATCGTTATGTTTATTGAAAGTTTTATGTTTGTTGAATTATACAATACAAAAAAAATTGTATTTTGTATATAGGTTTGACAAAGGGAGATATATTATTAGTCAACCACCTGGCAACCAACAAATTTTTTTATTAAATTAGGAATAAAATGATGATGGTCATTTCCTATCCTTAAAAACATTCAAAATGGGTATTTAATGATGGACATTCAATGACAGATATTTAATGATGCACATTTAATGATGGACATATAGTGATAAACATTTAATAACACACGTTGACTTTTAATATCATACATTAGCCGACATTAAAGGTTGTCCATCTATGATGACATGCAAAATGATGTGGGATGCGCGTCTGACATCGTTTTGCGTGTCATCATAGACGAACAACGCGTCCGACATCGTTTTCTTTTAATGATGCAATTGCCCGCCATTAAAAGTCAAATTTGTACTAGTGGACTGAAATAATCTATAGTGTAAAGTTGGGTGCTTTTATCTTGGTAAACTATTGATATGACCTGCTTTTGTAACGTTACAAATGATTTTATCCAAATTATCCATGTGGAAACATGTGAATGAGGGTATCATATACAATGAGTTTGTGTAATACTGGACCATAAAATATTTAAACTCTCTTTATATATTCTTCCCCATTTATAGGCCTCCATTAGGGCTGAAGATTGCCCAAATTTCGTGCTCCAATTCCACCAAATCAGGCGGAAATTGATCTTCCCATATATGGGTTTCTTCGTCCACGCGAATATGAAGTTTCCATAAATTCTCTGCCCAGGATTGCAAAATCAGATTTTGCAATTTGATTTAGCAATTTTCACATTCCCTGCTCCATAAACAATTGCAAAATCAGATTTTGCAATCTGATTTAGCAATTTCCATAATTTCTGCAAAAAGAATCAATTTATTTAGAATTCTATTCCAAATGCTATCACATTCAATTCTTCCTTAAATTCAAGCAATCTTCCACTATTTTCAAATGATCTTAAGTCAAAACAAGAATATTTTAAGCAATTGGGAGTTAATTAAGCCTTAATCCTAAGGCTTATCACACCCCCAAACTTAAGATATTGCTTGTCCTCAAGCAATTAGAGACAAATAGCAACAAACACAAGCAAATACTTCACAAAATGATTTCAAATGGTGTTTTTGAAAAAAATGTTGTTCATGAGAGGTCTCAAACTTTTAACACTTTACACAATTTCAAGATTTCCTCACATAAAACTTTTACCTTTCTTTTTCAAGATAAAACATTCTTATGCAAACCCACCTATTATGCTTATCCTACCTAAGTCATAGTCATAGAGTCTAGGGTGGTCTTCTTTGTTCAACAAGCTAAGTTCACTCACATTACAAGCATTTTTTTCCCCAAACTTATGTAAAGCTGCTGCTAGGCCTCATTTTCTTTTTCCTTTGAAATGTTTTTTTTTAATTTTTTTTAGAGTCTTACTGTCACTTGTACCTTCGTTTCAACTTACTAACACTTTGTGGTGAAAGTAGTTGACTACGAGCACAAATCACTGCTAAGATCGTTTTCACATACTCACTTCCTAAGTTAACCTTTCATGCAAAGGAAATCATGGGTTTCATGACTGCCTCTGGTTACTTAGTTATCTCTAGAAGGAAGAGTATCTTTTTTTTTTTTTTTTTTTGAAATTCCTAGCAGCTGTTACAACGACATACTATTACAACAACAATGACATACTGTTACAACAAAATAATATTACAACAACATACTAGTACAACGACATAATATTACAACGGTAGTATTACAAAACTCACCCCCCCAAACTTAAATGGGTCAATGTCCCCATTGACTAAGAACTAGAAGTACAGGGGTTGGGGTACATGGTTGGTTCACTTAACATGCTAAGCAAATGAGAAAGAGTTAGAGAGGATGACACCGTAATTTTATAGTGGTTCGGTCAAACTCGACCTACTCCACTCCCCAAGCGCCTCTTGGGAATTTGAATAAAAACTTTATCGACTCTTTCCACGGATTAGAGCCCAACCGCTACAACGATCCTTTTATGAGTTCAAGAGCAAACTCGATCCTTTCCACGGGTTAGGATCAAACCGTTACAAAGTTTGAAGAAAATAAGAACACACTTAAGAACTCTCTTAATAGAGTAAATTTGCAAATTTAACTCTCACAAATCAATCCTCACAACACAATAATTCTCTCTCAAGAATAAGATGAAAAGAGAAAATTTAGAGCTTGGAGAGAGCAACAATGGGGGCTTTTTGAGATTTTTGGAGGATTGAAAGTTGTAAAACTTGTTGTATAATTTTTGGAGAAGAAGATGGTATAAAAAGAGAGGGAAAAGAGGTAAAAATCAAAATTTAATTTGGACCATTGGATTGTGATAAAAGTGAAATGAATGGTGGAGATTAAAAGAAAATAAAAAGTAAAAAGTAAATAACAAATAAAATATATAATATAATATAATATAATATATATATATATATAATATTTTTTTTTAAGTGACCAACGGTCACATGTTCTCTCTCTCTATATATAATATAATAATAATAATAATAATAATAATAATAATAATAAAAATATAATAAGGTAACGGTAATATATATATATATATATATATATATAAATTTTTTTTTTTTTTAAAACCAGACAAACGGTCAGATGCATTTAATGCATTCTGAATTTTTTTTTTTTTTTTTTAATTTTAAAAACACAAACGGTAACTTTTATATATATAATATATAATAATATATAATTTTATTTTTCTTTTATTTTAAAACAAACAAAACTCCCACCAAGTGTCACTTCCTCATAGCTCCACGTGTCACTCTCTAAATAGTCCACATTGCTGACTCGGCTGCCACGTCATCGCGTCGGGAATTTTCCGTTCAAATTTGATTTGGCCATAACTTATTCGTTTTAACTCCGATTTGAGTGATTCAAAAGGCATTGGAATCGTTATTCCGAGCTTTACACTATGGACACTTCAAAACACTAAAATAGTTAGTAATTAATAGCAGGTTTGTTATCATCAAAATATTAATTAATTAATTAAAATTAAATTAATTTGAGATCAAGGGCCAAAAAGCCAACAAAATCAAGTTCAATAGGAATTGAATTTTGTTTACAATTATTTGTGTAGGTACGGGTTGCAATTACAATTTAAATTTTCAATTCACAACTTAAGGACAAAGAACATTCTTGAACCCATCTCTCACACACATAAATTTACCATTTAGCCTTCTGTTTTTATTTTCTTTTCACACAACCACAATCCTATTTTACAACTTAAGTGTTGGGATTTATGCCCTAAAGCCTCGTAATTAATGATTTATTTAATAATTAATAATAATTTTGATTATTTTAGTTGCAATATAATATTATCCATTATATGAAAAATCCAAGGTTATTAGTGTAATCTTGAACAATATGTGGTTGACATACGGGAGGATCATGTTCAAGAAATAACCTAAAGGGTCATAGTATACTATAAGGTTGGGTCCTTTATCCTGGTAACAACACTATTGATAGCCCACTTTGTAATGGTTACAAATGATTTGATCCAAATCGTTCATGTGGAGACATGTGAGTGGGGGTATCTTATACAATGAGTTTGTGTAAGACTGGACCACAAAATATTTAATCTTTCTTTATAAATTTGATAATTGAGAAGATTAATATTTCATCAGGATGATCATATGTGACTCGATCTTAATCCTGAGTGAGTTATGAACTCCTGCCTGTGAGGGCTTATCCTTTGATTTGCATGGGTGAGAATGACTTTTGTAGCCGATTCAATATGCCTACCATTTTGGGGACTTGACCAAATAGGGAGTTAGGAACATAATCTCACAAGATGAAATTCACTTTTTTCCATATAGGGAAAGTAGATGAGTAGTTCCCTTAAGTGTTGATTTCAGGACTTGAACAATGGGGCCCCACCCTCTCACTAGCTCGAGAGGGACTTAGTTTATAATTAGATTATAAACAGATTGTTCATGAGAGGATTAGTGGTACTTAAGGTGCAAGATGTAATTATAGGGGTAAAACGGACTTTTGACACAGCTGTAATTATGAACAACTCATGAAGGATCGACTTGCATGTAATGATTATATTTATGGACACAACTTGTCATATAGTGCATAAGAGTGCAACTCTAGGTCTATAATGGAGTGCCTATAGTTAATGAATGAAAATTAATTAATTAAAGAGTTTAATTAATTAATTTTGTATCATTAGAGCTTATAATATGTAGGTCCATAAGGTCCCCTTGCTAGGTCATAGTAACACTAGGATCAATTTAGTTGAAAGAAAATTTTGAAATGTTCAAATTAGTATTTAATATATTAGATATATTAAATATATAAGAGGAAAATATAGTTATTGTATTTTATACATGAAATATTAAAATAATTAATGTATATTAGATACATTAAATAAAAGATATTTATAGAATTTGAATAAGATTCAAATAAATAAATATCGTATGAGATTTGAATGAGATTCAAATAAATATAAGATATATTTTAATATATTAGATATTAAAATATAATATTTTAATTATGGCAAAGATTTTCCCTTGGTCTCTATACATAAAACTCTTGGGTTGAGCCATAGATACAACATATATTTCCTCAATAGAGAATTAGAGAATTCTCTCTAGACCTCTTCCTCTCTAATCCTTTGTGGATTTTCTTTCAAGGGACTCTCACAAACCTTGGTCCAGTGTTCGAGTCATAGCCAAGAATATTTTATGGAGGAGATAAAGATCCGCCAGAAATATCTCCATATTTATCTCAAAGGTATGTTTTGCTTAGCCTAAAATATTTTTTTTGTTTAAATTCTAAAATAAAATCAAAGTCGATTCCAACGCTTCCACTGTGGGTTTAATTCGATTATTCCATTCCATTGGTATCAGAGCAATATTTGAGTTTTATTTAGAATTAAAGTTTTGTGATGGTGGGTATTTTAATTTTGCATGTATGTGATATGTGGTTTGTAAATTGGTTGTTTATGCTATTTGGCATATAGATTTATTTCTTTAATTAGATCTTTTGTAAAACCTAAAAGGTTTAGGATTTTATGTAATTTTATTTTCAATATCCTTGTATTTTTTGAGAGGGAAAGGAGAATTTAAAAAAAAAAAAAAATCAGTACCTTCCCTCTAAATAAATGATAATTTTGTCCCTATGTGGTTGTTGCTTTAATAGATTTTTGCATCCAAATTGCCCACGTGTGAATCTGAAATTGAAGTCAAAAGAATACATGGAAGATTGTTGGGCTTGGGCCCATGCAATTATTTCACAATTGCAAGTTCAAATTCAATTTTCTGGAGATAATTATGAAGACAAAATAAATTGGATTGGAAATTGAAATTGATTTCAATTGTTTTTTATATTGGAAATCAAAATAAGCAATGTGAAATTAAAATTAGATTTCAATTGATTTTGAAATTGGATTTCAAAATAAGCCATGTGAAATTGAAATATGATTTCAATTATTATTTTTAATTGGATTTCAAATAAGTAGCATGAAATTGAAATTGAAATCCTAATTTGTAATGATACAAGAAAAGAAAAGACACTACAAGAAATCTTGCCTTTAGGGACGAATTAATTGCGACGCATTTAAATCGTCGCAACCATAGCGACGAACCCGAATATTCGTCGCATACCTGCGACAAACTATTCGTTTTGTCGCAAAATTTCGTTGTACCGATTTAGAATTTGTAACTGTTTTTAGTTTTGCGACGAACCACAAGAAGCGTCGCAATATCGTGCGACGTTAAAAGCACTTCGTCGCATATTTGTATGCGACGAAAAGTATCAACGTCGCATGTACGCAGAGTTTGAAGGTACGGGTAAGAAATTCTTTGAATTTAGCGACGTTTTAGTCTTTTGTCGCAACTATTGCGATGAAATATAGGGTTCGTCGCATGTCGATTGCGACAAAAGTCGGTGCTCGTCGCATAGACATTGTGACGAAAAAGTTTTTTCGTCGCTAAAATGTTGCGACGAAAATCTGAAACGTCGCACAAATCGGAAATTGGGGGTGATTATTACGGTTGCGACGAAACAGAGAGTTCTTCGCAGAGAGTTTGCGACGAAATAGCGCGTTCGTCGCATACGGATTGCGACGAAACATATAGTTCGTCGCAATATATCAGAAATCGCAACTGTCAGATAATAATTATGACAGTTGCGACGAAATAGACTTTTTCGTCGCAGATAGGCTTTTGCGACGAAATCGATTTGCGTCGCAAAGCCTTTTTATTCGGCTTCTCGTCTTTCCCATTCCATTTTACAGAAGGATATACTTACCGAGGGACAGAGAGAAAGACTCACCGAAGAGGGGGATTTTCGGCCGGTTACTCGCCGGAAGCTCGCCATTTTTGGTCGGAAACTCGCCTGAAAGTAGTGAGTTCGATTTCTATAGGCTTTTTTAGTTCGTTTTGGATTTTTTTTTCTTTCATTTTCTATGTTTTAGAACTTTTTTGGATAGGCTTGAGAGCACCATTTGTGGCTGAAAACGCCATTTTTTCTGTTTTCTTTGTGGGTTTCATTGCTAAACTTATATCTTTTATATTTGTTTACTTTTTTTGAGTTTTCTCTTATTTGAATATTTTTTTTTTGTTTTTTTTACTAGAAATTTCATTGATAGGTTGATTTTGTTCTTGGTCAAGCATTTAGAGGTATGTAAAATACTTGCATTCTATTTTTTTTTTCAATTTATTTAAGATTTAGGATTTTTTTCAATAGGTTGACTTTTTGGAGTAATATATAGAATATTTATTTGATTAAATTGTAATTAAAAAGTCATTTTGAGTCTATTTGGTTCAAATTGTAAGTAGAAAATCTATTGTTAAGTCCAAATGTGATTTTAAGCATATTGGATAATTTTATTTCAATCTTGATCTTATTTTGTGACTTAAATCAAATTGAGCCTATTGAACGTTGAAAGGCGATTAAAATGTTAATTTTTGATATTGTTCTCTTAGTTGGATTTTATGATTAATAGGATTTTATTTTTAGTTTTATTTGTTGTTATGCTTGTGGTCTTTTTGGTGAACGTTGTTGAGGATTGGAGGGAGGGAGTGAGGGTGTTTATATTTATTGTTGTGATAGTAGTGAGTTTTGTGATTGTTAGGTATATATTATGATTTCTTTTATTAAATGTGATTTCCTTTAGTTGGAGTTTATGATTTCCCACATGTTTGTTTATTATCCTAAATAATGTGAGAATGTTGAAAGTTAGTCTTATACATATTAACTAATTAAAGTTAATGATAAGTTGCTCTTGTATGTTTCTTAGGATAAGATATGGATAAAAGTTGGATAAGGATTCGGAATAGATTGTGCAAAGAATATACGGATGGAATAAGATTGTTTATGAGTGTGGCAAAGAATCATGTCAATAAGAGAGGGTTTACACGTTGCCCATGCAAAAATTGTCAAAATATCATAATGAAACGACCTTGTGATGTCGAAGGGGATTTATACAAATATGGAATGTCTTTCACTTATGATAGATGGGTATATCATGGAGAAACTCCAGATTTGTCTTCATATTTGAAACCTAAGGAACCTAATGAACCCGCAAGGAATTCTCAAAATATAGATAAGGAAAATGAAATGCTTGATTTATTGAATGATCTGACAAGAGTCACTGAACATCTTGGTGAAGAGAACTCAATTAGAGTTGAAACAAGTGATAGTGTGGGAGATAAAAGTAATAAGTTTCCATTAATGTTTGATGAAGTTAATGCAGAATTATATCCCGGATGTACTAAGACTTCAAGCTTAACTTTTTTGGTAAAATTAATGCATATCAAAGTACTTAATCATTGGAGTAATAAGTCATTTGATATGTTATTGCAATTACTCAAAGAAGTTTTACCTGATGGTACTAAAATTCCAGAATCTTATTATGGTGTAAAAAAGGCACTGCGTGACTTGGGTTTAGGTTATGAATGCATACATGCATGTAAAAATGATTGTATGTTATTTTGGAAGGAAAATGAGCACGTAGAAGTTTGTCCACAGTGCAATGAATCTCGTTATAAAATAAATAACAAGAAAGGAAAAAAGGTTCCACACAAGATTTTAAGGCATTTTGCTCTGAAACCAAGATTACAAAGATTATTTTACTCCAAGCATACAGCTAGTGATATGAGATGGCATAAGGAAAAGAGAATGAACATCGATGGGATTTTAAGTCATCCGGCAGATGCTGAGGCATGGAAGGACTTTGATAGACAATATGATTGGTTTGCAGAAGATCCAAGAAATGTAAGGTTAGCATTAGCAACTGATGGATTCAATCCATTTGGCAACATGAGTACATCATATAGTACGTGGCCAGTAATACTAATTCCTTATAACTTGCCACCATGGAAATGCATGAAAGAAACATTTTTCTTCATGTCATTACTTATACCATGGCCAAAATCTCCAGGAAAAGAGATAGATATTTATTTGCAGCCTCTAATAGAAGAATTGAAAGATTTATGGAGTAATGGCATTGAAACTTATGATGATCATAGTGGTCAAAACTTTCGTCTTCATGCTGCTTTGTTGTGGACAATTAATGACTTTCCAGCATATGGCAATTTGTCAGGATGGAGTACTAAAGGATATAAGGCATGTCCAGTTTGTAATCAAGATGTCTCATCTGATTCATTACATAATAAAATATGTTATATGGGGCATCGTCGGTACTTGCCTATGAATCATTCTTGGCGCAAAAACAAACAATTTAATGGGAAAACAGAATATAAAGTCGCACCACAAACTTTCTCAGGATTAGATGTTCTTCACCAGTTAGAGGCTATAGATTTCCCACCACTTGGAAAAACTATAAATATATTGCAGTGGAAAAGGAAGCGAATTCATAATGAATTAAATTGGGTGAAGAAAAGCATTTTTTTTGAGTTACCGTACTGGTCAAGTCTTAAGATCCGACACAAACTCGATGTAATGCATATTGAGAAAAATATTTGTGATAATGTCTTGGGTACATTATTGAATATTGAAGGAAAAACGAAGGACACTGATAAAGCACGTAAGGATTTAATGACTTTGAATATTCATAAAGAGCTACATCTTCAACGTGTTGGAAACAAATTGGTGAAGCCACATGCTAGTTACACATTAACAGTTGATGAAAGAAAGAAGTTTTGTGGTTTCCTAAAAACAGTCAAGTTCCCTGATAGTTTTGCCTCGAACATCTCAAGGTGTGTTAGTGTCAAAGATGGAAAGATATATGGACTAAAAAGTCATGACTCACATGTGTTACTACAAAGGCTTTTACCAGTGGGAGTTCGTCCTTTTTTACCAAAGGATGTTAGTGGTGCAGTTGCTGAATTGTCAAATTTTTTCAAAGAATTGACTGCGAAGACATTAAAAGTTGAGACTTTGAATAAACTACAAGAATCAATCGTGATAATCCTTTGCAAGTTTGAAAGAATATTTCCTCCAGCCTTCTTCGATGTCATGGTACATCTAGCAGTTCATTTACCAGAAGAAGCCAAACTTGTTGGTCCTGTCGGTTATAGTTGGATGTATCCAATTGAGAGGTATATCTCTTTATTTTTTTTCTTCTTATTTGTTTATATTAGGTTCATTTCCAAAATGTCTGTTAATATATACAATAACACATGTTATAGGAGTCTGAGAACATTGAAACAATATGTCAAAAATAAAGCTCGTCCTGAAGGTTTGATAGCTGAGGCATTCATAGCAAATGAAGCATTGACATTTTGTTCAATGTACTTGCATGGAATTGAAACAAAGTTCAATAGAACAGTTCGAAATGATGATACAATAGAATTGAGTACCTCAAACAACAATGGACATCTACCTATATTTTCACAAAAAGTACGTCCAACAGATGGCTCACAATTGAAAGAGTTATCACGTACTGAACTACAAAACGCTCATTGGTATGTCCTAACCAATTGTGAAGCAGTGGATCCATACAGACGGTATGAAAATTATCTACATTAACTCAAAAGCTTTTATTAAAAATCTTTATTTAGTGTTGATTTTATTTTATAGAGAACACGAGACTGAGCTAAGGAATAAAAGTCAAGCTAATATTCCTGGAATTCATGAAGCACAATTTCCAGAGTGGTTTAAAAATAAGGTGAGTTTTTAGCATTTTACTGCATTCTTATGTGCTAATCATAGACTCAATTATATAGTGATTGTGAGTTTGATATGATTGTTTTTAGATTCAATACCAAGTTCAGTCGACGTCTAATGAAGTTGATCGTGAGTTATATGCACTTTCGTGTGGTCCTGATATTCGGATTAGTTCGTATAATGGTTGTAATGTTAATGGTGTTCGATTTAACTCCAAGGATCGGGATGATCGATGCACAACACAAAATAGTGGTGTTTGTGTGTTCGGAGGACATGATAGTGAGGGGGCCAATTTCTATGGTATCTTGAAAGAAGTGATTGAATTGAAGTATGTTAATAGGAAACAAGTTATTTTATTTCGTTGTGATTGGTTTGATACAAATCCTAAAAAGAATCGAATTCGTGAGGACCACTATTTTACCAGCATAGATACTCGATATTTTTGGTATCAGAACGAACCATTCATTCTTGCCTCCCAAGCACAACAAGTATTTTATGTTGATGATATTCAATTAGGTAATGGGTGGAAAATAGCTCAAAGAATTCAACATAGACATTTATGGGATGTGCCTGAAATAAAAGAAGTTGATCTATCCGAAACAGATATACATCAATGCGTAGTTCAAGACGTGGATTTTGAAACACAAACATTCCATAGAGTCGATGCGAATCCAATTATAGTTTGTGAAAGTAGTGGTTTGAGTGAAAAAGTGTTAGATTTTGAAGAAGATGAAGATGAGGAAGATGAGGAAGAAGAAGAAGAAGAGGAAGAAGATGAAGACGAGGAAGAAACATCATCGTTGAATAGCGATGAATTTGATGTGGACACATAGTTAGTACAATATACTTTGTTATTTTTACTTATAATATAATTTGTGATGAAGTACTATTGTATTGAATTGTGTGTTTTTCAGGCAACAATGCTTTCAAATAATGAAGACGACGTTATAGAAATGGATTATGCATCCTCTAATAGTAGCCAAGTTCGTGGTGTTTCACGTGGGGTTGGCCTAGCTAGGATTATTGAGGCCACAGGGGATAGAATAAGTATTTCATGGACTCCAGAACAAGGCAAACCAGTTGGGAGCGTTGCTAGCCTTTTTAGCAGTGAAATTGGAACTTTGGTGAGGACATCTATCCCCTTGAAGTATGAAAAAAAGAAAAAAATTCCGAATGAAGTTTTTACCAACATAGTAGAACGATTGCTGGTAAGTTCAATATTTTTTTTTATTTTTTCATTATTATAGAATTTATTAATGAATTACAATGCAATACTACCCAATGATATATATATTTTGTTCTTTTTTTCATTATAGAATAAATTTGATGTGGACTACTCGCAGTACCATATTAAAAAATTCATTGATTACGAGATTGGTACTCGGTTTAAGGATTATAGATCGAGATTGTACCAATACTACAAAAAAATAGGTGATCCAGAACAAGCCCGTGAACGTCCACACAAGGATGTTACTCCTGAAGATTGGAAAATTCTATGTGATAGATGGGAGTCTTCTACGTGGAAGGTAAACATTTGATTAATTTTAAATAATTTGTGTATCTCTTTGATAACTATACATTCTAATGTAGGAAAAGTCGGAAAAAACGAAAGCCAGTAGAAGGAAGCTTCCTTTTAATCATTGCGCTGGAACAAAATCATTTCTTTCTCATAGAGAAGATAAGGTATGAATATACACTTTATTCCTAATTTCTATACTTTATTATTTACTAAGGTTTATTAATTATATATCCAATAGAAAAGAGAAGATGGTACATATCTAAGCCCCATTGAGATCTTCCATCAAACTCATTGGTCTGTTGCAAAGGGATGGACGGACTCTTCAGCAACTGAAGCATATGTAAGTATTATTTTAAATGTTTTAAGGTATAATATTAATTTTATAAGATAACAATGTTTATTATGTTTAATATATTTATTTTTATGTGTATAGGAAAATATGGTAGCATTAACGCAAGAACAAGCCAGCTCAAGTACACCAATGAGTGACGAAGAAATTATGACTACTGTTCTTGGAAAGAGATCATCATATGTTAAAGGGGTGGGATATGGACCTAAACCACCACAAACTCAGAGGAAATCTTACTCACAGGAGTATGTCCAATCTCTAGAGGCTCACCTTGCAAGGACTCAAGAACTATTGGAGAGTCAACGACAAGAAAATGAACGAATGGAACAACGAATGGAACAACGAATGGAGATGCAGCGCGAAGAGTATGAAAGAAGATTTAGCCAAATGAGTGAAATCTTAGAAAGATTTACTGGAGCAAATCCATCTCTTAGTAAGGTAATAGTTTTTGTAATTTTGAAATTATGTTCATATTGATCTATAAATGTTTTTGAAATTTTGTCTTAGTTTTTTAGATTGAGATTCTGATTATATAGTTGTTGGGACTCTAATTATGTTTGAGACTGATTGATATATCTTTTGTTGGGACTCTAATTATGTTTGAGACTGATTGAGACTGATTGATATCTCTTTTGTGATTAGTATGTTTGAGACTGGTTTTCTCTTTATACAATGTGGTTTGGGTGAGGGAAATGCAATAGTGTGATTAATGATGATTTAGGGAGGAGGAGTTTAATATTTGTGATTGTTATTTCGTTTGTTACTTTACTTTGGGTTTAAGAATGACTTTGTAATTTGTGTGTTTGAAAATGGAGGTGACTTTACTTAGGTTTAAAAATAAACTTTTCTTAGTGAAAGTGGTGGGGAGGGGGAGGGAGGGTTTAATATTTGTATTTGAGGATGTGGTTAAGTTCATATTTACTTATGTTTATGTGTAGGATGGTTAAGTTCAATATTTGTAATGTGGTGGGGGGGAGGGGTGTTTAATATTTGTAATTGAAGATGGTGAATGTGTTGGGAGGAGGGGAATGTTATTTTTATTGTTTTGTGATCATTATGCTTATTGTGGTTCTCTTTATACAATGTGGTTTGGGTGAGGGAAATGCAATAGTGTGATTAATGATGATTTAGGGAGGAGGAGTTTAATATTTGTGATTGTTATTTCATTTGTTACTTTACTTTGGGTTTAAGAATGAGTTTGTAATTTGTGTGTTTGAAAATGTAATTTGTATTTGAGGATGTGGTTAATTTCATATTTACTTATGTGTATTTGTTGTTTATGTGCAGGATTAAATCAATCTTTGTTGACGATACATGTACATGAATGAACATAGTATTTTCACTCGTTTTGGAAAATTGTATCGAATATCGAATTAAAAATGTCTCTTTGTTTTGTAAAAGTTTTTATTAGTTGTTTTTATAGTAATGAATTATTACAAATGATACTCACTTATTTTGTAATTTTGTAACTTTATAATCCTTGAACATGCCCCAGTAATATTAAACTCACTTCTTTTGATTAATATTTGTTCTATCTTCTTTTATTTGATTATTTGTATGCAAATGTTTATTAGATATATCTTTGGTTTAGTAATACATGTTTGAATTTTTGAATTTTAGATATGAGTTAGTTCTTTTCTTGTTATGAAAATGTTTCTATATTGAGAGAAAAAAAATTAAAAATATATTTTTTTTACCAACTAAAAAAATTTGCGACGAATTTCTAGTTTTCGTTTGAAAGCTTATCATGTTGCGACGAAATCATCAATACGTCGCATATGACATTGCGGCGAAATAATCAATACGTCGCATTCGACGTTGCGACGAAAAGGGGAGTACGTCGCATATGACGTTGCGACGAACCGACGAATTCGTCGCATAAACTTGCGACGCAATTAACAATTTCGTCGCACTTCTTGCGACGCATTCTATACTTTCGTCGCAAAGACTGTGCGACGATATCCGTCTCTTTCGTCGCATATATAGCGACGTAAATACCGGATTTGTCGCAAAGTGCGACGTTCGACATAATTCGTCGCATGTTTGCGACGTTTTAAAATTATACGTCGCAAAAAAGCTTCTGCTACTAAGTTTTATCGACGTGTTTTGCGACGTATGTATTTTCGTCTCTGAAGAGTTTTTGTGTCGAAATTATAGTTTTAGCGACGTTTTATTTTCGTCCCTAAAGGCATTATTTCTTGTAGTGAGATATTGAAGACCATGATATGTCTTGGATTTAAATTATTGTAGTTTAAATTATTTTTAATTTCTTAAGATATGCCAAATATGCCGGTCAATTTTGCTATCTTTAATTTAATTATGCATGAAATGTATGTTTTAAATTATTTGTTTGTTGCATAAAGTATGTCATTTAGATTAAAATCCCATCATAGGTTAAGCATTATCATGCATCTTAATTAATTTTAAATATAATTGTTATATTTAAAAATTTTGATTAGGTTGTTTCCTAATAGAATTAAAATTAATTTTTTTATTATAATTTTATATTGGAAAATTTGATTAGGATGTTTCCTAATAGAATTGAGATAGTTTCCTAATAAGTTTATATTTTCTATATATTTGAATATAATTGTTATATTCGGAAAATTAAATTATGATATTTTCTTTTATAAATGAAATCCATGTTTTTTCTAATAGGATTAGGATATTTCTTAATGAGATTAAGATTTCTTTAAAATAAAGATATTTCTAATTCGTGTTTTAAATAATTTAAAATTTGAAATTAATATATCTTTATTTGTTTCTAATAAGATTAGAATTTAGGATAATCTTTTAATTTAGCTTTAAAGGATTTAAAAATGGTAGAATTTCAAGATTATCCATAGTTTAAAATTTTGAATTTAATATATCTTTATTTGTTTCTAATAAGATTAGAATTTAGGATAATCTTTTAATTTAGTTTTAAAGGGTTTAAAATGGTAGAATTTCAAGATTACCAATAGTTTAAAATTTTGAATTTAATTTATCTTTTATTTTTTCTAATAGAATTAGAATAAAATATCCATGATGATCTTTTAATTCATTTTAAAGGGTTTAAAATAATAGAATTTTAAGATTATCCAGTAAGTGAATTATTTTTTTAATAGGGCTAAAAACATTGTTTAAATTCACTTAGGTTCATTAATCTAGTAATTAATAATTAATTAAAGATTAATGAATTTGAAATAAAAATTGACTAGAAGGGAACTCTGTCTAATGGAAGGTTCTGTGTAGACTAGGGTATTTAAGCTGATCGAAAGAGAACACCCCTAACTGGGAACCAACCTCGGAGTTGAATTAGTCAAATTTTATTTAATTTCACTAAGCATGCTCATAATGTGATTAATTTTTTAAAATAATTTAAAAACTTGGTAAAAAGTGGGAGAAGGAAATGTGTCAACATATCCTATGGTCTCCATTATTAGTTCACAACGTGAGATCTATGTGGGGCCTCGCGGCGGCTTTTGGACCGTCCCCCTATGGAAGGTGTTTGCTGGGTCATGGTGAACTCCTTAAAAGGATAGTATTGTAGTTTTGTTTCCAATACTTGACCTATCCTACAACGACACTTGTTGGGTAACTACGGGATCTAAAATGATGGGTCACACTTACAAAGAGCTCATTAAGGTTGTTAATGATGTCCTTGACCAAACTAATGGTAACTAAATACTATAGGAATAAGAGTTAATTTGGTATAAAACTTGGTTGAAATTGTCTCAATTTAGTGAAGGAATATTTGACCTACTCTACGGCGGCACTTGTTGAACTCACTAAAGTACCATAGTATTAGAAATGAATAATAGCGTTCATTTTTCAAAATATTTATTTCTATGTTAAAATTGAATGGATAATTGTTTGCATAATGCTAAATTATATATTTTATATATCGATATTATGTTAGTTTCTCTCATAATTTTTAATTTTATTACTGATAAGTCAAAATTGAGAAAAAATTATTATTTGAAAAAAGTAACATTAACACTATAATGGCGGTGTAAAATATTTATTTGTCTTTATTGAGAAATATTCTCAAAACCTGTTGTCAATGCTAATCGAATTGTTCGTGAAGCACATGATTAATGAATCAAAAGTAAATGAGATAGCTTGTACGTATCTCCTAGTTGACATGTTCGATGTCAAGCTTAGAAGATAAAGAAAATGACGACAACATATGAGATGTTAAAGTCAATATAAGCTAAATTTAGATAATTGTCTAAATAATCTCGAATTTAAGTATTAAAAAAAATTCCAAGAAAATAAACCAAAAGACTGAAACTATATAAAAGGAAATAGTTCCTAAATTTGCTAGGACAGTCATAGTGAGAGGAATTTTTGAAATACCTTTATAGGAAGAAAAATATAAATGAAAGTAAATTTGATTTACTAGATTTTTGGTGAAGAATAAATAACGTTACCGGGATAATTGATACAAGATCCACTATCAAGATTTATTCTTTATTACATTTAATATGTAACTCTTGGAAAATACTTAACATGTAGAATTGTTTCTACAGGTTGGCATCAGGAAGCCCATCCCAGTTAGTGTAGTGGGAGACATTAAGATGTCATTAAGTAAAAATTGTTACTTAATGCTGAATATGGTGTTTTTAGTAACCATAAGAGAAATTCAATTTCTCGAACTTTTTACTAAAATGTTCATATAGTATGAATTACTTTGAAGTATGAAAGTTTATATTTTCAAATTTGTTTAAAAAACATTCAGCTGAAAATAAGAACAATTTGTATATGTTATAAATGTTAACATATACTATACTACAAAATATTGAGATATTTAGGATTATAGAATCTAGAATAAAAAGACATTGTTTTCTACTAAAAGATGATACTTGACTTATTGTTAAGGTTGATTAACATCAACTTGAATAGAATGAAAAGACTTGTAAGAGGTAATTCTCTAAAAAGTTAGTTAATTACTTTACATGTCTGTAGATCTTGCCTTTCATGCAAGATAATCATTGGGCCTTTATTAGATAGGGCTAGAACGTCAAAGAATACTTGGCTTACACATTCTGATCCAAGCGGTATGGTGAATGTAAAGGCCAAATAAAGTCATGAATATTTTGTCACTCTAGTTGATGATCATTCAAGGTACAAGTATCTTTACCTAAAACAATATAAGTCTAAATTTTTTAAAAGTTGAAGAAAATTAAGACGAAAGTTAAAAATTGATTAGGTAATTAAATCTATCAAGACATTATGATCAGATCATAACAGAAAGTACATGAATCTTACGTACTAAAACTAATTGATAGAAAATGAGTTTTTATCCCAATTATCTTAATACCAAGTACAATTTTGTGAAATTGTGCTGCAAGAGGAGAAACATGACTTTGTTAGACATGGTCACATCAGTAATGAGTTACACACCACTACCAAACTCTGGTTAGGAGATGCAATAGAGATTGCATGGTGAACATGATTCCCTCCAAAAGTGTCTACAAAAAAATTTTAAGATTATAGAAGAGTAGCAAAGTTGGTATACAACACTTCACCATTTGGGCATGTTAAGCTCACATGCTGAAACAAGCCTAAAAAGCTTGTATATGTTCAAAGATAAGCCTAAGTGTAGGCCACCCCTAAGGAGTACAAGATGATCTTTTATCTAGTCCTAAACGAATAAGGTATTTATATGACAAATATCAATTTTATAAGGAATGTCAAATAAAAGACTACAAACCTTTAATAAGGTGAGATAGTGTTAATAAATTGGTTCCAAGTGAAGCCACTAAATAGTTAACAAAAGTTGTTAACAATTTAATTACATTTGAAAGTCAAATGGATCCTAGTCATGAATTGGATAAGCCTCATCGTAGTGGGAGAGTAATGAGATGACTCAACCTTTACAAGGACTTAATTGAAGCCAAAATTGTCATATTAGATGACAAAGTTGAAGACTTATTGCCCTCAAAGTGAGACTAATGACAAATAGTTAAACCTAATAGGAGAAAGTAGATTGCGAGCAAACTTTCTCACTTGTTGCCATACTAAAGTCTGTAAGCATTATTTAATTCATTGTTGCATATGAGATATGAAAATGAATGTTTAGAATTCTTTTATGAAAAGAAATCTTAGATAATGTATCTACACAAATCAATCAGAGAGATTTATTTTCAAAGATCAAAAGAATAAAGGTTTGCAAAATAATAAAAGGTTCATTTATGAAATGAATTTTACCATTATATCTTTGAATATAAGGTTTGATAAAAGTATCAATCTATGACTTTGGATAAATATTATTAAACCTTGTATAGACAAGTGATAACGCTCATTTATGGTGTTATTTCGCTCTAAAAACTAAGCTATTTTTTTAGAAAGTGAGTGTTTAATGTTATAATTCATGTCATTTAGAGAAAATTTAAGTAAAAACAAGTTTTGCATTTGTCTGAAGTCTTGATTTGATAAAAATATGTTTTTAGGTGTATTTAGAGTCATTTTTGTTAAGAAAGTGTTAATTTTTGTTGATTTTGTGTAGAGGCTAAAAAAGGACCCAAATGCGCCCACATTCTAGCCGCAACTGAGGCAAAAGAATGATGATGCAAGAGATATGCGACTAGGATGCGCCAGCAATTGAGAGTAGGAGCCAAATTCCAACTGTTGCAGGAAAAACTCAAAATGCGCCCAACTATGCGACCGCATTTAGGCCATTTTGACAACATCACAATTGCGCTCACAATGCGGCCGCATCTGGACCTTTTCGGCAGATTCTCTCAAATTCTCGAGATTGGCAGATAAAATCAAATATTCTCAATCAAATCTCCGAGGATCAAGGGATATGATCGATCAAGCCTCTCCACACTAATCTCGGAAGCAAACCCTAGGCCTTGAGGTCTATAAAAGGCAGTTCAAGCTTCCGTTTCAAGGAGAGCTCGGATTTCTATCTTCTTCTCCAAATTTTACAGTTTTCTTTTCAGCCGCCATACCGAGTCTCCTCCAAGTTTTGTTCATACTTCATTCGGACACGAACTTCGAAAGAAGGGAGTGTAAGCACTTGTTCTCCTCGAAAGAGGTTGAACAAAGTCAGAAAGAATGAACAAACTTTGAGTTATTTATCGCTTTCTTTTAAGCTTTGTACGTTTTGTTTTTCTTTCAAGTTTAGTTACTATTTTTATTCTTTCATCAAGTTGTAAGTTTCTGTTTATCTATTAAATTTCAATTCTTTAAGTTGTAATTCAAGTTTTGTTTCTATTGTTTCAATTATGCACGTTTATTTCAATGAAGTTTACCTTTTCTCATTTAAGTTTTCTTTTTATTTTCTGCACTTTAGTTTTCTTTTCAATGAGTAGCTAAATCCTTGGAAGGGATTCAATGAAGTGGATACCCTAATAAGGAGATAAGCCCCGCCATGTGATTCGAGTAAGTTTGCTTAACATTTAGCATCATTTGCTTTTATTGAGTTTAAGTTTCATTGTTAGCTTAAACTGATCAATTGAGTTAGCATAGTTTGTGTGAGATTCAATACTAAAAGAGTTGGCTCGAGCACGTGTTTTCATAAAAGCAATCTAGGAGAAGAGTCTAGACGTAGAACTTCGCTTTTTGTACCTAGACATAGGAAAAAAATCTTTAGAATCATTAAGTTGTGTTCCATATTTATCTAAGTTAAAATTAGCCATAGACATATGTGTTGAACTCGATTCATGGTGCTAAGTGTCGGTTAGGGTAGGTTGCAAGCACATTTCAGTAGCATTTTGTCTGAATCACATAGAACTCAAAAAGGCAGTATGCGGGTGCAAGAGGCAACATCTCTAAAATAGATGGACATAGTTAAGCAAGTTTGCAGGCGCATGGTGGGCGCATTTCCTCAGGGTTGAAACAAATTTGAATTCCCTACTTCTCATTATTGTTTTCTTATCTTTTATTTAGTTTTCTTTATTTTTATTGCACGAAAACCCCCAAAATATTTTCTTTACTTGGTTACATTTGGTTGCAACTTGAAAGCACTTGTGTTGTTAACTGAAAAGCTCTTTGTTAACCATTCCCTTGGGTTCGATACTTGGAATACTTCCATATATTACTTGTTGGACAACGTGCACTTGCGCTTTTTGCTTCACCAATCCCCACCAATAAAGTTGGGTGCCTTATCCTGATAACACTATTGATACGGCCCACTTTGTAATAGTTACAAATGATTTAATCCAAATCGTTCATGTGGAGACATGTGAGTGGGGGTATCTTATACTATGAGTTTGTGTAAGACTGGACCACGAAATATTTAATCTCTCTTTATAAATTCGATAATTGAGTAGATTAATATTTCATCAGGATGATCATATGCGACTCGATCTTAATCCTGAGTGAGTTATGAACTCCTGCCTGTGAAGGATTGTCCTTTGATTTGCATGGGTGAGAGTGGCTTTTGTAGCCAATTCAATATGCCTACCATTTTGGGGACTTGACCAAATAGGGAGCTGGAAACATAATCTCACAAGATGTAATTTACTTCTTCCCATATAGGGTAAGTAGATGAGTAGTTCCTTTAAGTGCTGATTTCAGGACTTGAACAATGGGGCCTCACCCTCTCAGTGGCCCGAGAGGGACTTAGTTTATAATTAGATTATAAACAAATTGTTCATTAGAGGATTAATGGTACTTAAGGTGCAAGATGTAATTACAGGGGTAAAATGGACTTTTGACCCAGCTGTAATTACGAACAATTCATGAAGGATCGACTTGCATGTAATGATTATATCTATGGACCCAACTTGTTCTACAGTGCATAAGAGTGCAACTCTAGATCTATAGTGGAGGGACCTATAGTTAATGAATGAAAATTAATTAATTAAAGAGTTTAATTAATTGATTTTGTACCATTGGAGCTTATAATCTGTAGATCCACAAGGCCTCCTTACTAGGTCATAGTAACACTAAAAGATCAATTTAGTTGAAAGAAAATTTTGAAATGTTCAAATTAATATTTAATATATTAGATATATTAAATATATAAGAGGAAAATATATTTATTGTATTTGATATATTAAATATTAAAATAATTAATGTATATTAGATACATTAAATAAAAGATATTTATAGAATTTGAATAAGATTCAAATAAATAAATATCGTAGGAGGGCAGGACGTTAGATAAACATTATCCGACCAAGGAGCCAACATCAACCTTATGCCTCTATCGGTTTTCAAGCAGCTAGGAATTGGAGAAGCTAAACCCACAACAGTGACTTTGGAGTTGGTGGACAGATCAATAGTAAAACCCATCGGAAACATTGAAGATGTCCTTGTTAAGGTGGACAAATTTGTTTTACCTGTAGATTTCATAATCCTAGATTGTAAGGCGAATAAGGAAGTTCCAATCATCTTAGGAAAACAATTTCTAGTCACGAGAAGAACAATCATAGATGTCTAAAGAGGGGAGCTAACTATACGAGTAAATGATCGTACTCATCACATTCAATGTGATGAAGGCGATGCATTACCCAGGGGAATTGGAGGAATGCTCTAGTTTAGAACTCTGTGATCCGTTTGATTTTTATGATTTGCAGGAAGATGACTTTGCAAGTTGAAAATTTTGAAGAAGAAGAGTTTGAAGAAGAATCTGAACAGCAGCAATGCATTTGAAGTACCAAGTTCATTGAGACTTGCAGAAGATAAGATCGTGCCACTAAAACCCTTAGTGATTGAACCACCAGTGCTGGAACTTAAGCAACTTCCGTCTCACTTGAAATACAAATTTATGGGAAAAGATGAGACTCTGCGAGTGATTATCTCTGCATATCTCACTAATGAGGATGAACTTTCTTTATTGCAGGTACTCTCCAAGCACAAAAAGGCACTAGGATGGACAATAGCAGAAATACAAGGAATCAACCCTTCTTTTTGCATGCACAAGATCAATCTGGAGGAGGGAGCCAAAAAGTCAATTGATAGCCAAAGGAGATTGAATCCAGTGATGAAAGAGAGGGTTCATAGAGAGATTTAAAATGGATAGATGCATGTGTAATCTACCCCATAGCAGATAGCAGTTGAGTTAGCCCAGTGCAATGCGTGCCAAAGAAAGGGAGAATGACTATTGTAACAAATGAGAAGAATGAGCTTATTCTAACTAGGACTATTACAGGATGGAGAGTGTGCATAGACTACCTCCACCTCAATAAGGCCACAAAGATGGACCACTTCCCATTGCCTTTTATCGATCAATTGTTGGATCGTCTTACAGGGAAGGAGTACTACTACTTTTTAGACAGATATTCAAGTTACAACCAGATCACGATAGCTCCAGAAGACCAGGAGAAAACGACATTTACATGTCCCTATTGAACCTCTGCTTTCAAAAGGATGCCTTTTGGACTATGCAATGATGGCCATTTTCTCGAAGATGGTGGAGAGAACCGTGGAGATTTTCATGAATGATTTCTCTGTTTTTGGAGAAACATTCAACCATTGTCTTATGGATCCTGAACAACTCTTGCAGCGTTGTGAGGACACCGACCTAGTACTCAACTGGGAGAAATGTCACTTTATGGTGTAGGAAGGCATTGTCCTAGGGCACAAGTTCTTAAGGAAAGGAATCGAGGTGGACAAGGCAAAAGTGGAGCTGATTGCAAAACTACCGCCACCTACCTTAGTAAAGGAAATTTGAAGCTTCTTGCGTCACGTAGGATTTTACAGATGTTTCATCAAAGATTTCTCTCACCTTATGTAGGTTGCTAGAGAATGATAGACTAGTTGTGTTCTACCAGGATTGTTTAGAAGCTTTTAACCTGTTGAAGGATGCACTAAACTCGGCCTCCATAATGATTGAATCTGACTGGAGTCATCCGTTCGAGCTCATGTACAATGCAAGTGATTTTACTGTTGGTGTAGTGCTGGTACAGAGGAGGAACAAGATAATACATCTCATTTACTATGCGAGCAAAACCATGAATCACACACGGGTTAACTACACCATAACAGAGAAAGAGTTGTTTGTAGTTGTATTCGCCTCTTACAAATTTAGATCCTAACTGGTCAGAACAAAAGTGATTGTCCACATAGACCACTCGACGCTAAAGTATCTTCTATCAAAGAAAGATGTTATGCCCTGCCTCATCAGATGGGTTTTACTTTTGCAGGAATTCGATTTAGAAATCCTAGATAGGAAAGGAACAGAAAACCAAATTGCAGACCACTTGTCAATATTAGGGCTAGAGGCTCAAAAGGACAACTCAAAGAAGATACATGATACTTTTGCAGACAAGCAACTTTTGGCAGTCAAAGCAACTGAGTTAACCATGGTATGCTAATATAGTTAACTACCTAGTTAGTGGGCTTACTCTACCAGGTGAAACATCATAGCAATTGAAGAAGTTCTTCCACGACAGTAAGTACTACTGTTGGGATGAACCCTACAGGTTGAGACCAGATCAAGTACTCAGGAGATGTGTTGCAGAGGATGATGTCCCAAGATACTTGAAGCTTGTTACATGGTGATTGTGTTGCAGTGACTTATAAAAATATATGATTGGAAAAGCTTTTGCAACAACAAACTCACTTGACAGCATGCTTAAATGAGTAAAATTGTCACATGGCGCAATTGCGCAAGTATACACTAATGCATTAGCAAGTAGTACCTGGTTTGTATTCCATGGTCAATATCCACAAGGAAGGAAGAATAGTTTTTATTTATCTATATCTCAAAATGCTTTTAGTGCTGCTAGTCCGTAGATTGGGCGGTAACTGGTGTAGTTACACAAAATAAAATTGCAAAGGAATAAAACAATGTTGCAGACAAATAATCCTAAGGAGATAGAAATGTAAGATACGAGATAAACACTTATAGGGAAAGTGTCAAGACCCGGTCGTGGCACCTAATGCTAACTTTTCTATTCATGTGCTAGACATGCATTGGAGAAGTAACAAATGAACTTAGGCTAAGAGTCCTTTTATCGCCTCCTTCCCGGTATCACACTCACACACAACAGTAGTTGGATTCCTCTATGCTACTATTGTTCAACATCCACCGCCTCGTTCTAATGCCTACAAGTGGTTGTGATATCCCTAAAACACTCTAGCAAACATATGTTCACTCTTGTTTTTCTTGAGTCTTTCTAGATATTTTGACCCTCCCGATGCCTAAAACATGCTACTACTTGACATCATTTGGCCAAATGGATTTAAGCCATTTAAAAAAGCACACTTAAGAAGAAAGTTCAATAGTAAGCTCCAACAACACTTGTATTAACACATGACTAATAAAGCCTACAAAAGGGCGTAGGGCCAATTCTTGAATGGAAGATTAGCTCATACTAGAAATGGAAATAACAAAAAAAGATATAGTAATCATAATGGAAAATAACTGCAACAAACTCTAAATGTGAATTAAAGAAAATGGAAAAGGTGACGCGGTGAGCTTCAGCTTACTTAGCTCCTTGTTGCCTTTCAATGGAAGGTTGTCACTTCCTCCTTGCATAGACACTTAGAGATGAAGAGCTTCTTGGCTATGGAGTTTCCTTTGTAATTTAAACTTTTTCTCATGACCAACTCTCCCTAAAATGAAGGAGAAGAGAGGATTAAATAGGTGAACATGCAAGCAGCCCTTGTTGGGACAACTTGAAAATATCTCTTTCAACGCTTAGGGAAGCTCATGCACCAGTGGTCCCCCCTTCTAACATTCCTCTTTTTTGTCGGCCTTAAGTCTGCACCATGTACGATTGCTCCGCTCTACTACCCGTCTTCTGACAGCGATAGCATGTACCTCCTTCTTTATTTTCTTCCTCTTCTGGCTCCTTGACAGCATTTCGTTGCCTTGAAACTCAGTGCCTAACTTCCCAATTCCTGCAAAACACCCCTTGTGATCCTTTCACAATAAAAATATCATAATAAATATAAACTTTCAACGTGTAATTCTATGTCGCCTCACTTTTATGCATTCCAGTATGTCCTAGCACATTTTTCTATCTTGTTCGCTGCGTTGAGGTGCTACATAGTCACTTTCAGCACCTATGCACATTCGTTTGCTAAAAGATGTGATCAATGTCAAAGAACAGGGAACTTAATAACGAGACATGAAATGCTAATGCACTACATATTAGACATGGAAATCTTTAATGTGTGGGGCATTGATTTCATGGGATCTTTCACACCATCATTTGGGAATGTGTATATCTTTCTTGTAGTGGACTATGAGTCCAAGTAGATTAAGGCTGTGGCAACATCTTCTGATGACACTAAGACAGTGAAGAAGTTTCTTCATAGGAACATCTTTACTCATTCTGGTACACCAAAGGTGTTGGTAAGCGACAAAGGAACTTATTTTGTGAATAGGGTCATTGGAAATTTACTTGCAAGGTACAAAATAAGGCACATGATTGTGACTGCATATCATCGACAGACGAATGGACAGGTGATAGCATGCATAAGTGTGCTATTTTTAGGCTTATTTTTATGCTAGTTTCGCTATGATTGTGTGTACTTTCATGTATTTTTATGTATATTTTGCAGAAATCTAGCAAGTGGAGCAAAACTGGAGTTTTGAGAAGTATTTGGATGAATTCATAGCAACTTTAGGCTATATTTGAGGATTCAAGTGTTGAAGAAGAAGAACAAGGCATTTGAACCCGAAGGCATACCGTTGCAACGCCCCTTATAGCGTTGCAATGCCGTTTGAAGAGCCTTTCAACCTTGGAAAACCGCAAGCATAGCATTGCAACGCTACTCAAACAATTTTTTTCCTTCTTTATAAAATTCGAAGAGGTAGCATTGCAATGCTGCCCTTAGCGTTGCAACGCTGTCTCGATGTCTATAAAAGGAACTTATTCATTCGAGCAAAGGGGGCCATTTTGGAGAGACATAAACCCTAATTTTGATAGAAGCATTGTTTGGAGGTCTAGAGAGTAACTTGGAGAGCTACGGAGGAGACTCAAGGCTTGGGATTGTGGGACATCACGTCAAGAACGAGTGTTGGCACGCGTTGTCCAGTTTTTCTCTTTTCCCTTTTACTTTGTGTCTTAAATTTTAGGATTTAGTAGACTGTATTTGAATGTATTTGAGTGTTATAAACTCTTAGTTGATTGCTTTATTGTTATTAAACTATGTTTGACTTATTGAATATGTTTGTAACGTCTTTTATGCATCTTGAATTAATTTTTTAAGCTCCCGACCATAGCTTTGTTTGTTAAGTTAAATTTAGCTTGAGAAAGTAAATTTAACTAAGAACTTAGATGCATAACTAGGATTAATCTATTGCATGAGAATAATGAATAGGTTAATGCTAGACGTTATTAAGAGAATTTCATAATGCCATGTCTAGTTATAGAAATAGACCGAGAGGTTGATTTACATCTTGCATGAGTTCAATTGGGCTCAAGAGAGTCAATTGGATATTTTAGTAGTTCTTGACTTAGGATTGTTGCACATTTCATAATTCTTTAGTCAATTTCATAGTTGAGCTTCATGAATTGCAATTAACAAATGTCTCTCTAAAATTGGACTCCAACTTTGTACATAATAGGTTAAATTTTATGTTTTTGTCTAAAGAACCAAATCAAAATTAGTTTTCTCTAAATAAAATTAGGCATAACTAACTGTGGTACTTAATTGAATCTAAGACACCCAATCCCTGTAGATGACCCTAGCCACTATTATTGTAAAATACTTAGAGGTTTGGTTTTTATAAATTTAATCTTGATAGGACCTTCGACAAGTCATCTATCAACAAGCAGAATTATCGAACAGGGAGATCAGCACAATCCTAAAAAATAGTTTTGATCCATCGCGAAGGGATTGGTCTCTCAAACTCGATGATGCACTGTGGGCACACAGGACACCTTTTAAGGCTCCATTGGGAATGTCTCCAAACAAGATTGTCTTTAGGAAAGCTTGCCACTTACCCTTAGAGCAGGAGCACAATGCCTATTGGGCTCTAAAAAGGCTGAATTTTAATTTGAATGATGCAGGTGTATTGAGGAAGATGTAGTTGAATAAGCTTGAAGAACTAAGGCACTTCTCCAATGAAAATGCTAAACTTTATAAGGTGAAGGTGAAAAGATGGCATGACAAGAGGATCCATGTTAAACGACTACACAAAGGACAAGTGTTGTTGTTCAATTTGAGACTTAAAATTTTTCCAAGAAATCTGAGATCCAAATGGTCCGGACCTTTCACGATTGCTAAAGTGTATCCACATGGAGCAATTGATTTGAAAATAGCAAAGGGATCATTTTCAAAGTGAATGGACAGAAAGTAAAACCATGCCGAGAAGAAGGTCTAAGCAGGAACAAGGCCTCAGTCACCCTAGTGGAACTAGATTAAGGAAGTCATGTGATGTGTTGTAAATGTGAACATATTGCTTTCGTTTTACTTTTAGAAAAAAAAAATTAAAAAGTGAAAATTCAAAAACTTCAAAAATAATTCTTGGTGTATATGGTGTCTAGGTGACTTAATGCATTAGAACTAGAAGTTTTGATTAAGAAGAAACTCTATTGTAGGAGGGTCCTGTCTAGGCTGAGGTACTTGTTGACTGCAAGGGAACACCTTTACTTGGGGACCTACCTGGAAGTTGAATTAATCAAGCTTTTAAGTCTAAATAATTAACACCTTGCACTTATTTAAAATTCTTCTTTAGTGCTTTAATGTGTGAACTTTTTGATACTTTGAGTTAGTGTGTAGGAAACTTTGAAAGACTTGTAAAAAATGAAGACTTAAGGTGAAAGTTAGAAATGAAGGTCCAATTGCAACCACATTCCAAACGCACGATGTTATGTTGGGTGCAAATAAGTAAAATACGTTTGAAATTGCGACCGCATTCTAATAGTTGCACAGAGGGAAATTGCAGCCTATTTGCAGGTGCATTGGTTCTTTGCATGAATGGCATATGGAGCGCAATTGCAGCTAGAATTGTGGCCGCATATCAAGAGTTCAAGGAGTGATGCCATTTAAAAAAAGGAAAGAGGAAAGAGGGCCAGTTTTGAAATTTTCAAAATGTATAAAACCTGACCCTTCATTAACTTAGGTCAACTTATTCAAAAAATTCAGACTCCTCTGCCTTTTCTATTTTCTTACAACTCAAGGTTTCACTCCGACGAACTTTTCAATCGTCTTCTCCGACCAACCCCACGGCGAATTCATCTACTTTCTCCACATAAATGATCGACTAGACCTACCCTTTCTTTTGCAGTAAGCCCCAACCAAAACTCGAGCAAAATGAAGGAGTTGGAGACCACGTACATGTGTCGGAAGCTTTCTAAAGAGCAACCTCCTCCACTGGCCAAGGCCATGGCATTGATTGCATGCTCAAGCCTTAAATGAGCGACCAAACGCAAGAAGAAAAATGGCCAATCGACTTCGAGTACACTTCCCACGAGGTCACCATTGCCTAAACATTCTAAGGAATGGGAAGCGGATTTGAGGAAGATAGCCCAAATCAGCAAGGAAGCAATCGAGAGTATAGGGTTGAACTCAGAGGAAGAAAAGCGGGAACTAGCTCCGGTCAAGCGAAGGGCGGTGAAACGATTGGAAGGTATGCCAAGGGCCATTGAATTCGATGTAGGTACAAAGGGCCCAAGCCAATGCATGATTGCGTATACAAAGAATAAGAAGTTGGAGAAGAATTTCACGCCAAGGGGCAAAGACAAGGCAACAAGCTCAAATGCGCCCACATCTATGGTGCATTTGGCCTAACAACCTGAAAATCCTCCAACTGCTGAAGGAGGACATGAGACTACATCTACAACGTATTTGGAGGTACCAGTGGCAATTCATGCCACTCCCACCAAGTCCATTACCTCTGCAACTACTCAGGTATCTACCTCAAGCCCTTCACCTCGAAAGCGTAGGGTCAAGAGCCTCTCCACCCACAAAAGGAAGTCAAGGTGGAACATCTCTCCTACTGAAAAAGTAGAGGAAGCTATAAAGCCGAACCCACCACAAACTCATGAACAGGTGGCTTAAGATGACATCCCCACACCTGAGTGGGCCACCAAGGTCGCTGCTATAAAGGAAAAGTGTGGAACTTGCTGAGAAGTTCCGTGAAGAGGATGAGAGAAGACTGCAAGAAGAAGAAGAAAAAAATGCAGCCCGGAATGCGGCAGCAAATGAAGAAACTGTGTAGGAAGCAAATGCAACTGCATCAAGACTGCATTTGGACCAGGTCACATCCCGACAAACAGGGGCAGAGAGATGCTAAATTTGACGACCTGTTCAAGTACGAGACAAAGGGGCTCACTCTTGATTAGAGCCCCAAAAGAGAAGATGAAGAGGAAGGCCAGGAGCAATCTGAAGCTCCCCTTTCTGAGAATGATTTGTAGGAAATCTCAAAGGGTGAAATGCCTAGCCCCTCCAAAAGGGGGACTGAGTTTATGGTTGGATATAAATAAATTGTTCATTAGAGGATCAGTGGTACTTAAGGTGCAAGATGTAATTACAGGGGTAAAACGGACTTTTGACTCAGCTGTAATTACGAACAACTTGTGAAGGATCGACTTGCATGTAGTGATTATATTCATGGACACAACTTGTCTTACAGTGTATAAGAGTGCAACTCCAGGTTTATAGTGAAGTGACCCTAAAGTTAATGAATGAAAATTGATTGATTAAAGAGTTTAATTAATTAATTTTGTATCATTGGAGCTTATAACCTATAGGTCTATAAGGTTCCCTTGCTAGCTCATGTGAGCAAATAGGGATTAATTTTGTTGAGAGAAAATTTTGAAAATTTGAAATTAAAATTTAATATATTTGATATATTAAATGAGGGAAAACATATTTAATGTATATGATATATTAAATATCAAAGAAATTATTAATGTATTAAGATACATGAAAGAAAAGATATTTATTAAATTTGAATTAAATTCAAATTAGGAAATAGATGTCGTATGAGAATTTTAAAAGGTTTGAATAAGATTCAAATTGGTTAGATAAATATAATTTAATATATTAGATATTAAAATATATTATTTAATTATTTGCTCTATGCCACTATAAATAAGACTCTAGGGGTGAACCATTATGTGCATTCTTCATAAGAGACACTGTTCGCATGAGATTTTCGGAGAAATTTGATGTTGTGGAATGAACTTGATTTTATTAAATTTGGAGTAGTGTTACATTCTCTAATATATGTAATCCTCTGATGCTTTCTCTTGGAATGTAGACTCTGATCTGAGGGCTGGCGAGCTTGTTCTTAGATGGAGGGAGATTGAATCTTCGATATGTAGTTGGTGAAGAGACGATCAATCTGTTGAAGCCTTCCAATCGTTGAATCTGAATTCTGAATCTTGGATCTTCCGAAGTCTCTGGATTTTCTTACTGAACTTGAAGTTTCTGAATTCTGACTCTTGAAGACTCTGAACTCTCTTGCTGAATGCTCAGGATTCTGACTCCTCTGAATGCCTTCAAATGAAGGGTGTCCTCCTCTATTTATAGAGTTTGGTGGACCTTGCATGGGCTTGGGCTTGGGCTTGGTCGACTTTAGGCCCATCTTTGACTTGGGCTTATTTGAGTTTAATTCAATCATTTTTAATAAACTTGAATTATTTAAATTTGGCCCAATTCCTTTTTTTAATGATCTCGGACTAAACTATCGTCATGTCCAATTTCCATGTGTCATAATTTGATTGGACTGACTTAATTCGTCAAAGAGATTAATACTAGACATGTGGCATTATTTGATTTGCCAATTTTTTTATGTCTTTTAATTTAATTTGAGGACACGTGTAAATTTGTAATTGGTCCCAAATTTATTTTATCATTAATTTAAATTAATGACGTGGCAATTTGTGATTGACCAAAATTTATTATTCAACAAATGCTCCCTTTTCGAGATTTATGCACAAGTATGAGGTGGATGAATCTCGAAAAAAGATAATTGTGGAACCAAAATGTAGGATGATTTTGACTTCCTTGGACGAATTTAAGATGTCCTTGAATTTTTGCTTGAGTTTGGAATGAAATTTGAATTTGTATTTTACTCAAATTTTGACTTGGAGAAAATTTATATTCAAATTTTGATTTGAGAAATTTTTGCCAAAAATTATCCAAATCTTGGCTTGCATTTGAAATGGAATTTGAATTTGAATTTTATTCAAATTTTGATTCGGAGAAAATCTGGAGTATGCCCGAATCTCGATTTTAGAAAATTTTTCAAAATCATATGGATCTTAGCTTCAATTTGGAATGGAATTTGAATTTGAGCCTTAATCAAATTTCATTTGAAATTTTTTTAAGTATACCCAAATTTTGATTTTAGAAAATTTTGCCCAAAAAAAAAAAAATGATTCTTGTATTTGGCTAAAATTTTCCTCCAATTTGGAAGTAGATATCTATCCAAATTGTAGAGATTTTCAAATTTGGCATGTCAATTTTGTTTGATTAAGCCAAGATTCCCCTCACATAATTTTAGAGGTAAATCTTTTCCTTAATAGCAATTGTAGAGATTCCCTAAATTTGGGCTGTCAATTTTATTTGATTAGACCAAGATCTTTTCCAAAATTAGAGCTTTCCTTATATGTTTTGACCTAATTTCTACCTTCATAAATTGGAGAGATTGCATAGACCAAAATACAAGAACATTGCACCAAAAATCCTTAGGTATGTGATGAATTCTTCTTCTCAATCTCCCTTTTTTTTTTTAATTTGACTTCTAATGTTCATGTACATTCTTCCTTGTGTAGGTCTTGAATTTGAGCAATAATCATTCTTCGTGCAACTTACTTTCCCAATTGGTTAGTATCAAAATCAAATTTCTTTGAACATTTGCTTTACACTAGTTTGTGAATCTTCTTCGAGTTTCAATATGCATGCCTTGCCGCATTGAGAATACATGTGTAGGTTCTGCCGCAAAGTATTCTTTCATGAATATATATGCATATGCCCTTTTTTTTTAAAAAAAAAAATGCATGTTTTGCCATATATGTATGCACATGCTGCCGCCTCCAAAAAAAAAAGTGTTCTAGTACTTCACTTTTTTTTTTTAATGTTGCTATCACCTATATATATATATATATATATATATATATATATATATATATTCATGATTCATCCGCAACCTACAAGCTTGCAATAATTTTTTTTTTCACTGCTTCAAATCTAGGGTCCATTTTCTTTCAATGTCTGTAGCCTTTTCACACACATATAAATATGCATACTTTGTAGTTTGCACTGAGTTGCTATCTTCAACATATGTGTATTTGCTCCTTTTGGCTTGCCACTCCTTTTAATGATATATATATAACCCATGTTTACTGCACTGTTGGAAACAATGTTTTTTTTTTTAATTTAATTCAATTCTACAGGCATGTTGCATTCTCTTTAAACACATGCACTCCTATGCAATTTTTTTTTTAATGTAATGAAATTCAAATGTACACATGCATTTTTTTTTTTAGTTCATGTATATATGAAATTTTACACGCACATACATACATATTTAATGTACTTGCCGCTGCCAGCTTCAATATACAAATGTGTACAATTTTTTTTATTACCACAGATTTGTGGATTAGCTAGATCCTTTTTTTTTTTTTTTTTGCTAATTATGCTTCTTTTCTCAATGGTAGGGAACGATTTTATTTACAACTTCTATTATTGCACAATTGATCTCTGCTTTGCCAATTGCCATCTAAAAAGGTACATACATTCAAAACTTTTTTTTTAAGCGATGCCTCTGTTGCATACGATATATATATATATATATATATATATATATATATATATATATATATATATATATATATATATATATATATATTTACCATAGATCTTTTGCCATAATTGTTCTTATTTTGTTCCCTCTTTGCTTAAATATGTGTATATTTTGTTATTATTGCTCTTGATTTGTTGTTAAGATGCCCATGTTTAATGATGCAACCATTCTCCATCTATAGTGATGTCACTCCTGCTAGACCAATCATCTAATTTATTGGGTGACTTGAGTAGCCGGCAATGGTGGTCACCTTCACTTACAGTTATGTCACTCCTGTTAGACCATACACCTAATTTATTGGGTGGTTTGAGTAGCCTGCAGAGCTAGTCACCGGCCTCACCTACAGTGGTGTCACTCCTGCTAGACCAGGCACCTAATTTATTGGGTGGTCTGAGTAGCCTGCAGAGGTGGTCACCGACCTCACCTACAGTGATGTCACTCCTGTTAGACCAGGCACCTAATTTATTGGGTGGCCTGAGTAGCCTGCAGTGGTGGTCACCAGTCTCACCTACAGTGATATCACTCCTGCTAGACCAGACACCTAACTTATTGGGTAGTCTGAGTAGCCTGCAGAGGTGGTCATCAGCCTCACCTACAGTGATGTCACTCCTGCTAGACCAGACACCTAATTTATTGGGTGGTCTGAGTAGCCTGCAGTGGTGGTCATCGATCTCACCTACAGTGATGTTACTCCTGCTAGACCAGACACCTAATTTATTGGGTAGTCTGAGTAGCCTGCAGAGGTGGTCATCAACCTCACCTACAGTGATGTCACTCCTGCTAAACCAGGCACCTAGATTGAGTGGTCTAAGTAGCCTGCAGAGGTGGTCACCGGCCTCACCTATAATGGTGTCCCACCTGCTAAACCAGGCACCTAATTTATTTGGTGGCCTGAGTAGCATGGTGATCACTAGATTTTTTTTTTGTTTTAATTTGTATTCTCTTTTCATCATTTTTTTTAAGGGAGACTGATCTCAATTTTTTTTTTTTTTGGTATAGGAATCCTTCTTCAATATGGTGTATTTTACAGAACATCTTGATCTGAAGAAAAGCTGCTTAGTCGTTTTGAAGGATAGAGATTAACCTATTGATAGTGGAGTGCCAATATATGGGAATTTTAGGGAAACCCGACCACCCCTAGACAATTCCATCTTTTTACCCATATGGTCTAAGGAGAAGCTCTTGAGTCATGATTCCTCGTTGAAAGTGTGCTTTTTAGAGTCTTCAATACATAATAAAATGCCGAGCGAGAATCCCGAATCAACGCTAGGTCGTCGAATTATTGAAGATGAAAAGGTTCGTTGGGGCTCTTCTTTAAAGATCCATGGAGAATTCTTCTATATTTCTCATTATTGGGAATGGTTAGAGGTCATAGTTTCACGAAATGAGATGCCACTTAAGAAGGCTCGTCTGTTTGATGCTGTGGTACCCTCTCTATACACTTATGATCGCAACAACGATATAGTTCGTGCTTTCTGTGAAGCGTGGTGTCCTTCAACAAATACCCTTCAACATTGTTTGGGGAACTGTCCATCTCTCTATGGGACATGTGGAGATTAGGGGGGCTTTCCATTAAAGGAAGGTTTTATGATGAAGTTGTTCCTTGTCGCAAGGAGTTATTAGCATCCTCTGATTGAGAAGATGAAGACTGTCCAAAAAGTTGTGAATATCTTTTCGTTGCATATTATCATGTTGCATCTCAACAAACCGATCGCTCTCAGATCCCTATCAGTTCATGGATTTCTTTTTGGTTTAAAAGAGGTTTGAAGTATGTAAAGCCTCCTCCTTGAAAGGCTAAGAAAACTTCTCGTCCTCGTTTGACCCATAACCCAGATGGGGTTCCCATCAAATGCCATGACTGGTCTAAGGAAGAAATGGATCTATTCTTTGAGTTGGGTGTAGAAGTTGACTTGTAGGATAAGACGTACCTGGCTGCTTTCCTTTCTTGCTGGTTATGCGTATTTGTATTTCCCAACAAACAAGTTTCCCTTCATCCAGAGGTTTTTAAAGTTGCCAATCTTATGGCTGAAGGTTATGTTTTTAGCCTCGATGTTCCCGTCTTGGCCAACATATATCGTGGACTAGGCCAGATTCATGATGCATCTCCTTCTGCTAGATTTTCAAAGGCATGCTTTCCTTTACATTATGTTCATGCTTGGCTCCTCCTGATTTTAATACGCATTACAAAGTCCCAACAGCTGTTAGGGGCCCGATGATGGTTGAGTTTTCTGGCAAAGGCAGGGATAAGTACTTCAATGATTTTGAAGCTCGTGTACACATTCACAAGGGTAAATATGTGTTCTGGTATGTGAGTCTCCAAGCCAGAAACAGGGGCGAGTTTTTGAAAGATGATGAGAAGTTGTCATTTTGGTATTCTTCGTTCTTCATAAGTATTCGGTCATGCTTTTTATCTTCCCGATCAGTCTCTTCGATGGTCATTGAAGCTTATAATCCTTACCGATTTAGTCGACAATTTGGATTTTGTCAGGATGTACCGTATGACTCGGCCCAGAAAACTCCTGAAGCTAATTTAGACAATGTGTTATGTCTTTGGATGATATGTACTCAAGGAGGAACATTGTCCCAAGTATATCTTCCTGCACGTGCGGCGAATCCTCACACCCAAGTTACTCAGCGTTATCGAAACTGGTGGTCAGCCAAAAATGGAAACTATCTTTAGGAAGGCATACAAAAATTAGTGGCTAGAGCTTCCCCTCTTCCTTCTAAGCCTATGTTCCCTAAAAAAGTTGGCGACAATAATTGAGGTAAGAGGATTCGCATGTTTGAACCTAGCTAGTTTGTCCCTAAAGATAGTGAAGATAGTCGTAGCAGTAATAGCGATCATCATTGGAAGAGATCGAAGAAATCCAATAAACTATCAGTCTGTGACAATGATTTTTTTGATGGAGTTGCAAGCGCTTCACAATTTCCTGTTCTTTCTACTCTCTTGGTTAAAATTATGATCTCTTTTTTTTTTTTTTATTTCTTTGAATATTTTTCCAACATATCTTCATATGTTTATTTATTTTTTTTTTTTTTTTTTGCAGTCGCCTTTAGATGATCTCATTCAAGAAGTTGTAGAGCATCACAGTCCTCAATCTTTGACGAGTCCAGATATATTTGATTATGCAGTTGCGCATGTCAATCACTTCAAGGCTCTGATGGAAAAAGCGATGATTCCTTCTTATCCTCCTGCGATTAATGAGGCTTCTGGACAAGTGATGAAAACGACACATGTTGCTGCTTCTGAGATTTCTAATTATTGTGCTGACAGTGTGATTTCGAATCTGCGGCGAGAAACTTCACTGGCCATGTGGGATAACATACATAAAAAGATCGTATGCACCTCTTTTGACAAAGTACCTTGTCTTAAACAAGAGACAAGAAAAAATTTTCAAGGGATTTCAGAGACTTGTGCAACTAACCTTCCTTCTCTTCAAAAAGTTGTAGGTGAGTATTTCCAAAAGGTGGAAAAGTATAACAAATTACAGTTGTCTTTTTCTTCCCAACTTACCTCAGCAAGTAAGAATCGTCAATTGCAAGAAGCTAGATTCAGTTTGGAGAAGATACAAGGCGATGAGAGTCAGGCACTTGTAGAGATGAATACGCTCCTACAACAACATCAACACACATTACGAGAAGAAGAAGAATATGAAGCCAAACTTAAAGCTCTGAAAGCTAAGCGAGATGAAATTTCCCAGCTGATCGTTGATAAAGAAGGATGCCTAAATCAATACAAACTCAAAGTGTCTGCAGTGCAAGAAACTATGAGTAACCTTGAAAATACTCCTATTCTTACTAATGTAGACGCCAATAACTTGAAAATGCTTTGAGGAATGTTGGAGGATGCACAACAAGAACTGCAGAACTATAAATGGATGCCATGATCTAGTTTTTTTTTTTTTTTTTTTTATCGTTCTCTCATGTAATGACTTTAAGATCCTTTTTTTAGATGATTTTTTTTTGTTATTGGATTGAACTTATTCTCTATTGTTAAACTTTTTTTTTTCATAATGAAAGATTTCTTTTTTATGAATGGATGATTTTTTTTCATAACATGGGATGATGATTTTTTTTTTTATTTATGAACTGAACTTAAAGTTTTCTTTAAGTTGCCTACGTACCCTTCAACAAAAGGGATCAAGTCATAACGTAGTTCAATGTGCATTCTTTTTTTTGGGGGGGGGGGGGGGGGGGGGGGGGGGGCGTTCACCTTTTTAACTCATGGGAGCCAGGAGTACCATGCAGTTTAGGCTCTTACGATAAGGAGCTTTACATTTTAAGCATAATATTTCTTGACGAACTTTCCGTTGATTGGGCCAATTTTGAGCCCATCTTTATCGACTATCTTGTATGCTCCATTCGTGTAGACTTCTTTCACAACGTAAGGTCCATCCCATTTAGGTGTAAACTTGTGCCCCGTATGTCGAGTTGTTATAATAGGTCTACGAACTGCGAGGGCGAGCTCTCCGACTTGAAATGAACGAGGTCGAACCTTTTTGTTGAAGGCCTTAGACATGGGTGCTTGATAGCATTCTAATGCTTGTTGAGCATCTAGTCACTTCTCATCCAATGCTTCTAACTCTTGCAGACGTAACTTAGCATTGTCTTTGACAGTAATCCCCTCTTGAACTGCCATTCGCAGCGATGGGATTTCTCTCTCTAAAGGGAGAACAGCCTCCACACCCTAGACAAGAAAATAAGGTGTAGCCCCTATTGGAGTACGATACGTGGTCCGGTATGCCCATAATGCTTCACCAATTCTTTCTTGCCAATCTCTTTTCGACTTGGAGACCACCTTCTTCAACAAGTTGCACAACGTCTTGTTAAATGCTTCAGCTAGGCCATTTGCTGCAGCGTTGTACATGGATGAATTATATTGCTTGAAGCTAAATTTTTCACATAACTTGTCCATTAGACTGTTAAAAAATTGTCTCCCATTGTCTGTTACAATGTGATGGGGGATACCATATCAATAAATGAGATTGTTACGAACAAAATCTACCACGTTTTCTTTCTTTGCTTCTTTTAACGCAACAGCTTTTGCCCATCTTGAGAAATAATCTGTCCCTGCAAGGATATATGAGTGCCCTGCTGATGATTTAGGTGTTATAGGGCCGACAAGGTCAAGTCCCCAAGCTTCAAATGGCCATGAGGCTACAGTTGGATGAAGTGGCTTTGGAGACTGATATATAAAATTGGCATGAACTTGACAAGCTTCGCACTTTTTTGCATATTGTATCAAGTCTTGAACCATCGTAGGCCAATAGTAGCCCATTCTTTTCAACTGAAAATGGAGCTTTGGGTCGGACTGATGAGTTCCACAAATGCCTGAATGAGCTTCCTCCAATGCTTGTGCTAATTCTTCTTTCCCCAAGCATCGAAGAAAGAGGCCTTCATAGGGGCGACGATATAAAGTATCTTCGTAGAAAATGAATCGAGATGCTCTTCTTCGTATCTCAGTCTTATGTCGCATATCGACAGAAAGCTTCCCATGTTGTAGATAATCTATAATCGGTTGTCGCCAATCTTCTTCTTCAATTACATAGGCATATATTGCATTTATTTTTTGGCTTTCATTTTCGGTCGGTGGTACGATCCATCTTTGACAAAGTGGGATGTTTAAAACTTCACTTTCTGAAATGGTTAGAGCTGTAGCTAGATTTGCCAAAGCATCTGCCTTTGTATTTTCAGATCTCAAGACATGCTCTATCGTCACACACTCGAAGCTTTCTAATAGTTGCCTAGCATATTTTAAGTAGGGTATCAGGTTTTCATGTTTCACCTCGTATTGGAGCAATAATTGATTTACCACCAATTTTGAATCTCCATAAATTTCAATATATGTCACCCCAATTTCTATGGCTATTTGAAGACCAATAATGAGTGCTTGGTATTCGGCAACATTATTCGAACATACTTCTCCAAATGTGAAGCTGTATGGCAACATGTGCTTCTCAGGAGAAATGAATACTACACCTGCCCCTACACAATTTCTTCGAGCTACACCATCAAAATACATAGTCCAAGGTTCAACGATTTCAATGTAGAAGATCTCTTCGTCAGGCAATTCTTCAAACAACTTCCAATTTGACGGTACTGGATGGTCTGCCAGAAAATCTGCCAAGGCTTGCCCCTTCACCGCCTTTTGCGGCACGTAAATAATATCATATTGTTGAAGTAAGATAGCCCACTTAGCCAATCGCCCTGAGATAATTGGCCTAGATAGAACATATTTAATCGGGTCAGCCTTTGCCACCAAGTGCACTGTGAAAGCTTGCATATAATGTCTCAGCTTGTCAATAGCGAAGAATAGCGAAAGACACATCTTTTCAATTGGTGAATAATTTAGTTCTGCCCCATTCAAAGTTCTACTTAGATAGTAAAGGGCACATTCTTTACCCTTCTCACTTTCTTGTGCAATTAGTGCTCCAAGCGACCTTTCTTGTGCAGCAATATACAATATCAACGGTTTTCCTGTCACACCCCTTCCCAGCTTACTTGCCTACCCTAGGAAGAGATGTAAAGACATAGACAATCAACCCTTTTACTAGCTCTCTCTGACCATCCCAACATATATCTGAAAATGAAGGTAACACAACACGTTTGAACAAGTAAGTTTGGAACGCTCAAATACACATATGAGCAAGACCCATTAACTTTCAGTACTATGTTCTTTAACAAGTCATAACATTTTATAGTTATTACAACCCCGCTAAAATGCTTTTACTACAAACTATATACATAAGAAAGTGTATATACAAGGAGCTAAAACGGCGTGGTGGCAAACAGGTCTTGTCAAGGCTAAGCACCGGGAACTCGTCTGCTACCTGGGAAGAGAAAACATAATAAAAACGTGAGCTGGGAAGCCCAGTGAGTGTCTATCTTAAAAACATTATAAGCTCAAAGATGAAACATAATGATGGACAAGCTACAAGTTAGAGATAACTTATCACTTATTTGTAAACATAATCAAACCATGCTACCCATTTACAGGTTTAAGTCACCACATTATGTATAGCATAGAAACTCATAATGTAGTATCATACTGAAGAATAGACATTTCAAAAGCGTAGAAGCTCATAACAATAAAACTCATATCATGATACCACTTTCGAACCTTAGCTGTGGTAGAGTCATCTCTATACCAACAACGTTCATACCTCTCTCTCGTGCACGTGGAATTCCATTGACACACCGGTCTTCCCTAATACCTTCTCTATGTCCTTCAGTATTGGGTTAGACCAATTACTACCCGAATACCTTCTCTTTGTCCTTCAGTATCGGGAAATCATAATTCCTCCCTCCCAAGTACCTTCTCAATGTCCTTCAGTACTGGGGGTTAACAACATACCGGGGCATACTTTGATTACCTTGGAAATCATGTTTTGATAACACAAACAACAAATTCTTAACATTTGCACTTTTCCTTTCTAAACATGTTTCCAAGTGGATTTACACAAAGCATTTTCTAAAGGAAGTCATACTTCCATAATTTAGTTTCCATGTTTGAATGTATAGTTACAAACTAATTCAAATCATGCTTAAGTTTCATCAATGACATTCTATTAAAAGCTCCATGAAAAGTATACAAAAGTAAGTCAAGCATGTTTCAATGATCAACATTTATGCTTTTGAAGCAAAACAAAGGTCAAGCATAGTTCTAAAATAGATTCACTCACAATCACCAAAAGGGTTCCAAGGATTATAAGCTATTCCTATCTCCGTTTGCCCTGAAAAAAGAAATTAATAACATTAATTCCTTTCCTTATACACCTTAAAAACATATCTAATTCAGTCCCTTAACTCAATTCATAATAACCATATGCACTTGGGTGTAAGGTATAAAGAAATGGAAGCACATCTCCTTCAATCTCTTGCTAGCAGTTTTTTTTTTCTTGCACCTAAAATTCCAGGTTCAATTTTCAGCTTGGGTTCCTCAAAATTTAGCAAAACAACCACCTAATATTTTTTGATAAACCTCAAGTACAACATCTTAGCTTACTTACCTCAAAGTTTCAGCTTCTAATTCCTCCTCAAGAGCTCAAAAGAAACGGATTTCTTCACACTGTTCTGCTACCCGAGAATTATGTACCCTAAAATTCCAGGTTCAACTTTCAGCTTGGGTTCCTCAAAATTTAGCAAAACAACCACCTAATATTTTTTGATAAACCTCAAGTACAACATCTTAGCTTACTTACCTCAAAGTTTCAGCTTCTAATTCCTCCTCAAGAGCTCAAAAGAAACGGATTTCTTCACACTGTTCTGCTACCCGAGAATTATGTACCCTAAAATTCCAGGTTCAACTTTCAGCTTGGGTTCCTCAAAATTTAGCAAAACAACCACCTAATATTTTTTGATAAACCTCAAGTACAACATCTTAACTTACTTACCTCAAAGTTTCAGCTTCTAATTCCTCCTCAAGAGCTCAAAAGAAACGGATTTCTTCACACTGTTCTGCTACCCGAGAATTATGTACCCTAAAATTCCAGGTTCAACTTTCAGCTTGGGTTCCTCAAAATTTAGCAAAACAACCACCTAATATTTTTTGATAAACCTCAAGTACAACATCTTAGCTTACTTACCTCAAACTTTCAGCTTCTAATTCCTCCTCAAGAGCTCAAAAGAAACGGATTTCTTCACACTGTTCTGCTACCCGAGAACTGTGAACACCTCTCGGTTTTCTGCTATTTTATCCTCCTTCCTCTTCCTATTTTCAAAACAGCCACCCACTTTCGTATTCTACACTCAATTTATGAGAGTTTGACTCAAAAATCATCGAATTTGGTGCAGTAAATTAAGAGATATGGCTGTTTGAAGTTGATCCTCTTCCAGAAGCTTCGAGCTGGACAGCACCCACTTGTCAAAGACAAAATCGTGGCTCCACAAATTTTTGCCACCTCTTACTTCCTTATTTACATCTTAATCCCCCTTTTTTTTTAAAAAAAAAAAAACAAAACAAAGACAATATATTCACCTATCACATTTAGTCAACTTTACTTAAGTTTGTGAGAAATAAGAACTTTCATTCAATACATAATGCACCTAAAATTTACCCAACTTGTTAATGACCTTAACTTACTTCAATTCAACTCTTAATATGCTTATTCAATGGCTTACCTATCTCCTTATGAAGCTTTATACACATTATAGTTCACAATCCAAAAGATTCCCAAATCTCATCACGACATCTTTTAGTGCAACCTATATCAATTTGCATATGTCAAAACTTCAAATATGAGCACAATATGATCAAAAGAGAGTTTAGGGCTTACATTTCCTGTTATGGGGGCGCTTAAAATAGGAGGGTTGAGCAGATACTTCTTTATGTTGTCAAAAGCATTTTGACATGCTTTATCCCACTCAAAGGATGTGTCTTTTCTCATCAATTTTTGAAATGGCTGGCATCGGCCTGCCAGATTGGAGATGAACCTTCTGATATAAGCCAAACGACCTTAGAGACTTCTAAGCTCACGCAAGTTCCGTGACTCTGGCATTTTTTGAATGGCATCGATCTTGGATTGGTCAATTTCGATCCCTCGATGCTTTACTACGAAACCAAGAAATTTTCCTGATGTCACTCCGAAGGCACATTTGAGAGGATTCATCTTCAACCGGTACTTTCTCAGACGATCAAAAACTATTTTTAGATCATGCAAGTGATCTCTTCGCTTTTTAGACTTGACCACGAGATCATCAACATAGCATTCAACACGTTTATGGAGCATGTCATCGAAGATCCTCTGCATGGCATGCTGGTAAGTTGCCCCAGCATTCTTTAATCCGAAGGGCATCACCTTGTAACAGTATATTCCTTTTGGAGTTCTGAATGTTGTCATTTCTTCATCGTCAAGGGCCATCCGAATTTGATTATATCCTGATGATCCATCCATGAAAGATAAGACTTCATGTCCCGTGGTAGCATCGACCATAAGCTCCGTGATGGGCAATGGAAAATCATCTTTGGGACATGATTATTCAAATCGCGGAAGTCGACACATACGCGAAGTTGTCCATTCTTCTTCTTAACTGGAACAATGTTTGCTATCCATGTTGGATACTTTACTTCTCGAATGAACCCTGCTTCAATCACTTTATTGACTTCGACTTCAATTTGTGGAACGAGCTCCAGTTGAAAACGTCTTTGGGCTTGTTTGATTGGTCGATATCCTTGTTTAATCGCAAGATGGTGAACTGCTATCTTAGGATCGAGTCCTGGCATCTCTTTGTATGACCAAGCGAAGACATCCTTGTATGAGGTAAGCAAGCTTAAATATTCACCTTCTTCTTCATCATTAAGTGATGCACTTATGAAGGTTGGTCATGGTTCTTCTGTCGTACCAAGGTTTACTTCTTTGAGCTCGTCATTTGTTGATTGACTGCCATCTTCTAGTGATGTTGGCGCTTCTTCAACTTCTTCAGATATTTCATTGTCTGACATTTCTTCAATAGTAATATGACAACAGGTAGTCCGTTGCTCTTCATGCTCTTGGTCTACCTCAACAGGATTAGTCAAAATGACTAACTGTCGTTTTACTTTCAGAGAACCCTCCATATTTATGTGAACATAAGACTTTCTCTTCATTCGTGAAGGAACAGTACTGCAAAATCCATTATCGTCATTCATCTCATCAGATTGTTCTGTTGACAGAGTTCTCAACTTTCCCTTGCATTGGTTACTTGTTGTCTCAAGGCGGTCGAAAACAGATTGTGAAGGTTGATCTACCCTTTTCGATGTAGACACACTCAGCCTTTGAAAGACTGAAAGTCAAGCTGGAGTAGAGTTATGAGCTTGACTGTTTCTTTTTGTTGACGCATAATTTAACCGCTGGTGAATTGAGAGACGAGTGCTTGGAGCTTCAATGCGATTAAAGACAGAGGTTCTCTAATGATCAGCTTTCTTTTCTTCTTCTGAGTTGCCAACCTCTTCTGCCGTTATGTGATGTGTATTTGCCACTTTTTCCTTTCTCCTGATGATGTGAATTGGTTTTGGTGGGTTGTATCCTAGTTTGGCTCTTGAGGTGGGTATGGAATATCCCTTTTTCTGGAGATTCTTTTGTGTTGGAGAAAGCTCCGACCTTTCATCAAAAATTTTCAGACGTTCAAACTCGGTATGAGTTGTGAAATCATAACCTGCCTTTTCTAGGAGTTTGTATGCATTAGGGTCAAACCCATCCTTCGTCCGTCTTTCAGGCAAAGCTGTCTTGTATGATCGGCCTTTGAATTTTGAATCTTCTTCTTGGTGATTATTGTGAGAGGTGTTATGAAACTTTCTTTTAGGATCTCCACATCACCAACTTTCAAATTTCCTGAACATTCTATAAATGGTGATTCTTCCTTTTTACGTCGAGATAAAGGGATGTAGCGCAATATCGAAACATTTGACAGCTTTTCTTCCTTTGCTTTTGCAGAATTTGTAGATGCTTCATTTTTTTGAGCTTCACAAGCATCTATCTCTTCAATTAGCACTTTCTTCATATACTTTTGGTGCTCCACCTCGTGATTTTTAATCAAAGGAATCTTAGTTGGCATGATCTCCTCTGCTTTATCATTATGCATATAGAATTTTGCGTCCGCGAAGTGGGACTTTGCCTCTGAGAATGGATTAGTATCAACTTTGACCTTCTTGATGCCGTTTTGATATAATTTGAAACGTTGATGAAATGTGGAAGATATTACCCCATTTCCATGAATCCAAGGGCGACCCAACAATAACTTGTAAGTGGTCTTGGAATCTATGATATGAAATAAAGTGTTGGCTTTCAATTCTCCAATGACAAGCTCTAAACTAATCATGCCAGTGCCCGCTGGCCTCCTTGATTAAAGCCTTGGATAACCAATCTACTATTCGAGAGTTCATCCATTGAGATGCCTATTTGTGTCATAGTTGACTTAGGCATGATGTTGATAGCAGACCCATCGTCGATGAGAATTTGACCTATTTTTTGTTCTCGAATGTAGCCCGAGACAAATAAAGGTCTATTATGAGGCTTCTATCCTAACATCAAATCTTCATCTGTGAAGCTAATGGACATGCAACATGAGGCACACGTGTGTATTTGAGAGTCTGGAATGTTTGAAACATTAGAGCCTTTTGATGCTTCAATAGTAGTATCTTTAGTCGCTTGAGGAAGTGACGACAAATCATTTGTATCAAGTGAAGACAGGCTCTCTAGCTTTGTTATCACTTGAGATTGGCTTGAGGAAGAGTCTCCTTCCTCTAATGCATTGATAGCATGACACGCGACAGTTTCGTGGATGTCTTCGCAATTGTCATTAAGGAAGCTCGTTGGAAAGAAATCTTTTAGAGTTATTGGCTGTCGAGATCGAACAAAGTCTTCATTCTCTTCCTTGACCAATTTGTGCTTCCTCAAACCTTTGATCTTTTTATTCTTCTTTCTTAGTACATTCTTCCTTCTATAGTTTCGAAACATATGCGGCTCTTTCTGGACAAATCGTTGCTTTTGCTTCTTTCGACGAGTTACTAAAGTCCATCCTTCATCTTCATTTTCAGTAGGCTCAGGCCTGCCATGGGAGGTATTTCTTGGAAACTCTCGCCGAAGCCAAATTTCTACAGTTCTAAAGTCCCGAACTGAATCAAACTTGCTTCCATATCATGAAATGGGCTTGAAGATATTTGATTGCTGAGATTTGTTGCTATTGTAGCGTGGTTTGATTGAACAACTTCATCCAAATCTAGCTCAATCTTCTTTTCTTTAGCTAACTTCAAAATTAACTCTTTCAGAACAAAGCATTTCTCCACTAGATGACTAATGACTCGGTGATACTTGCAGTAGTTAGGATCATTGACTCTTCCCACCTCTTCCGGTCGCTTACATTCTGGTAGTTCAATAAGTTGCTTTTCCAGGAGTTGTTCTAACATGTCCGGGATGTCTGAATCTGGAAAGAGGTAAACTTTCTCTTGTCTTTCTTTTAGAGTTAGTCGACATCTCTCAACTCCATCTCGTGGTTTCCCCATCTTCATTATCTTCCTTTGGAGGCAAATTTGAAAGGAGCTGCGTTGACGACCATTGACTCTTTGGTTGTGCCTTTGGCAATTTTTTCGACGTTCTTAACTTCTTTCAACTTTCTTGACGTCTGGAGCAAGAAGATCTTTATTTCCTCTGTTAGCGATGCTCAATTCCATGTCATGAGCACGAGTTGCTAATTCTTCGAAAGTGCGAGGCTTTATTCCCTGCAGAATGTAGAGAAATCCCCAATGCATGCCTTGGATGCACATTTCAACTGCAGATACTTCAGTGAGTCTATCTTTGCAGTCGAGGCTTAAAGCTCTCCAACGGTTGATGTAGTCAACGACTGGTTCACCCTTCCGTTGCTTGGCATTGGTGAGCTCCATCATGTTGACGGTTCGCCTTGTACTATAGAAGCGGTTGAGGAACTCCTTTTCAAACTGCTCCCAACTGTCAATAGTCTCTGGCTCGAGGTCAGTATACCAGTCGAAAACATTTCCCTTCAATGTTTGAACGAACTGCTTGACTAGTAGATCCCCTCTTGTACTGGCATTTTTGCATGTTTCGACGAAGTGAGCAATGTGTTGCTTGGGATTGCCCTTTCCGTCGAATTGTTGAAACTTTGGTGGCTGGTATCCACTAGGCATCCTTAGGTTGTCAATCCTCTTGGTATATGGCTTGGAATACAGGAGGGAGTTTTGACTAGGTCCACCGTATTGTGCTCTGATAGAGTTCATGATCATATCTTGGAGCTGTTGAATAGACAGTGAAGCAATTGAAGTGGAATGTTGTGATTAATCCTCTTGTATAGTGGTCTTTCCCTTGTTTTTTATGGCAGGGGTCTGACTTGATTCAGCAGCATCCCGACTTTCAATCTGGCTCTTGAGAGAAGCGATTTTGTAGTCTCTTCCTTCAGTAGCATGCTAATCTTCTTTTCGACTTCAACCATTCTTTCCTCACTAGTACCCGATCAGTCATCATAACGGACATCACATCAAGGTTTGATGTTTCGCTCGATTGAAGAGAAGGAAAAGTAATTTTGCCAAACACAAGATTTTCTTCAATGGCGACATTGGCTTGAACAGACTCTGTAATGTGTCTCAGCATTTTGTTTGCGACAACAGGTGTTTGACTTTCTTCATACTGGATTTCTCTGGAGCGACTGCGTGTGATTGATTGGTCCCATATAGAAGTTACTTGAAGCAGCAGGCTTTGAAGATACTTCTTTGGATGTCATGACTTCTTGGAAAGAGAGAAAAAAATGAGAGGTAGAGACGGTCCCACTGGGCGTGCCAATTTGTTTGCACGAGATTTTCGGAGAAATTTGATGTCGTGGATTGAACTTGATTTTATTAAATTTGGAGTAGTGTTACAGTCTCTAATATATGTAATCCTCTGATGCTTTCTCTTGGAATGTAGACTCTGATCTGAGGGCTAGCAAGCTTGTTCTCAGATGGAGGGAGATTGAATCTTCGATATGTAGTTGGTGAAGAGACGATCAATTTGTTGAAGCCTTCCAGTCGTTGAATATGAATTCTGAATCTTGGATCTTCCGAATTCTCTGGATTTTCTGACTGAACTTGAAGTTTCTGAATTTTGACTCTTGAAGACTCTGAACTCTCTAGCTGAATGCTCCTGGATTCTGACTCCTCTAAATGCCTTCAAATGAAGGGTGTCCTCCTCTATTTATAGAGTTTGGTGGACCTTGCATGGGCTTGGTCGACTTTAGGCCCATCTCTTGACTTGGGCTTATTTGAGTTTAATTCAATCATTTTCAATAAACTTGAATTATTTAAATTTGGCCCAATTCCTTTTTTTAATGATCTCGGACTAAACTACCATCATGTCCAATTGCCATGTGTCATAATTTGATTGGACTGACTTAATTCGTCAAAGAGATCAATACTAGACATGTGGCATTATTTGATTTGCCAATTTTTTGTCTTTTAATTTAATTTGAGGACACGTGTAAATTTGTAATTGGCCCCAAATTTATTTTATCATTAATTTAAATTAATGACGTGGCAATTTGTCATTGGCCAAAATTTATTATTCAACAGACACATCTCCTCTACAGAGAATTGTAGAATTCTTTCTGAACTTCTCCTCTCTCATTTTCTTTCAAGAGGCTTCCACAAGCCTTGATCTTGTGTTCGAGTCATAGCAAGGAAGACTTTGTGGAGGAGATAAAGACCCGCTTGAAGTATCTTCATATTTACTCCAAGTTTGCTTAATCTTATTTTTTTAGTTTAATTTTAAATAAAATCAAAGACTATCCAACGCATTCGCTTTGGGTTTAATTCAATTATTCTTTCAATATGGATAAGGTTGGGTGCCTTATCCTAGTAACACTATTGATACGGCCCACTTTATAATTGTTACAAATGATTTGATCTAAATCGTTCATGTGGAGACATGCGAGTGGGGTATCCTATATAATGAGTTTGTATAAAACTAAACCACGAAATATTTAATCTCTCTTTATAAATTCGTTAATTAAGAAGATTAATATTTTACAAGATGATTATCTGTGACTCGATCTTAATCCTGAGTGAATTATGAACTCTACCTGTAAGGGCTCGTCCTTTGATTTGTATGGGTAGGAATGGTCTTTGTAATCGATTCAATAAGCCTACCATTTTGGAGACTTGACCAAATAGGGAGCTGGGAACATAATCTCACAATATGGAATTCACTCCTTCCCATAAAGGGTGAGTAGATGAGTACTTCCCTTAAGTGCTAATTTCGAGACTTGAAGAAGAGGCCCCACCCTCTCACTAGCCCAAGAGGGACTTAGTTTATGATTGAATCATAAACAAATTATTCATTAGAGGATCGGTGGTACTTAAGGTGCATGATGTAATTACAGGGGTAAAACGGACTTTTGACCCAGCTGTAATTACGAACAACTCATGAAGGATTGACTTGCATATAATGGTTATATCCATAGACACAACTTGTCCTACAGTGCATAAGAGTGCAACTCTAGGTCTATAGTGGAGTGACCTAGAGTTAATGAATGAAAATTAATTTATTAAAGAGTTTAATTAATTAATTTTGTATTATTGGAGCTTACAATCTATATGTCCATAAGGTCTCATTGCTAGCTTATAGTAACACTAAAGGATCGATTTACTTGAAAGAAAATTTTGAAATGTTCAAATTAATATTTAATATATTAAATATATTAAATATAAAAGAGGAAAAAATATTTATTTTATTTGATACATTAAATATTAAAATGATTAATGTATGTTAGATACATTAAAGAAAAATATATATTTATTTAAAATTTGAATGAGATTCAAATAGATTAAATATATATTATAGGAGATTTGAATGAGATGCAAATAAATATAATATATATTTTAGTATATTAGATATTAAAATATAATATTTTAATTATAGCAAAAAAATTTCCTAGATCTCTATAAATAGAACTCTTGGGTTAAGTCATTACACATATCTCCTCAATAGAGAATTGAAGAATTCTCTCTAGATCTCTGTGGATTTTCTTTCAAGAGACTCCCACAAGCTTTGGTCCTATGTTTGAGTCATACCAACGAAAACTTTGTGGAAGCCTTGGAGATTCAACCTCGTTAGAGTTTGTTGGAGCAAAAAGATTAAAGACTGGCTAGAACTTTCTCCATATTTATTTCAAGTTATGTAAATATGCTTAACCCTTGTACTTAGTTTAATTCTAAATAAGTCAAAGATGATCTAATGTTTCCACTGCAGAGTGAAATGTTCATTCTTATTTGATAGCATAAAAGAAATAAATGCAAGGAAAATGAAATCAGATCTCACTTGGCACTGATTCGAAGTGCATCGAGTTAACTTTTGTACTGTTGATCACTGAATAATTAATTTAGACTCAATTTCACCGTTAAGCAGTCCATCGACTTAATCGAAAAAGTCAAAAAAGCCCCCAAAAGGTCCCCTAATTAAATTAATTAAATACAACATCAAATTAATTCTAAATTAATCCAATTATCTGGGCACAATAGCGTTCCATACTAACAGATTAATTGCATTAAGCTCTAGAGATTGGTCAAGACGTCCTAATTAAATCGGCCAAATTTATTAAAACGTTCTTTTAATCCTAAGGCCTATCATGCAATCTATGAGATTGAGAATAGCCCCTATAACATAAGCACGATTCAGCCCAATTGCTACAAAATTAAGCATGCGTTCGAGACAATTACTGATCACAAACAACATACATAGCGGATATAAACATACAAGTTGCGATTAAGGCGTCAATTTAATCTACAAGCATGTTCATGAACAAGTAAGGACTAAAAGATACATTAATACTAAAATTAAATACAATAGGTTCAGATTCTCACAACATTACAAAATTAGAAACCCGACAGACCTTTAAATCAGTGACAAAAGCTTAGCCAGACATTAATTTAACGAGACCCAACTCCATGGATTGATTCAAAAGTTGCTGAATTAAGCTAAAAGTGATAAAACAGTAAAGAGAGGAAGAGAATTGTCTAAAAAAATGACTGCCAAAAGAGAGATATTTTTCCCTAAAAGGAAAATTACATTATATGGTTCCTAATGTAGCGTTCAGACATTGTCTACAGAGTCTCGACACTACCCATGTCAAGGGAAGTGAATCTGCAACATCGAGCAAGGCCTACTCAACACTTCTCCTGACAACATCGAGACGCTACCCTGCATTCGAGCATTCTATCCATTTTATCATCTTGACGCTATCTGAAGTGTTGAGATGCTCTCGACAAGGGCATTTTGGTCATCTCTTTTGCATGTTCATGTTGAGATTTATGCCCTAAAGCCTCGTAATTCATGATTTATTTAATAATTAATAATAATTTTGATTATTTTATTTGCAATATAATATTATCCATTATATGAAAAATCCAAGGTTATTAGTGTAATCTTGAACAGTATGTGATTGACATACATGAGGATCATGTTCAAGAAATAACCTAAAAGATCATAGTATATGGATAAGGTTGGGTGTCTTATCCTGGTAACACTATTGATACGGCCCACTTTGCAATAGTTATAAATGATTTGATCCAAATCATTCATGTGGAGACATGTGAGTGGGGGTATCTTATACAATGAGTTTGTGTAAGACTGGACCATGAAATATTTGATCTCTCTTTATAAATCCGTTAATTGAGGAAATTAATATTTCATCAAAATGATCATATGCGACTCGATCTTAATCTTAAGTGAGTTATGAACTCATGCTTGTGAGGGTTTGTCCTTTGATTTGCATGGGTGAGAGTGGCTTTTGTAGCTGATTCAATATGCCTACCATTTTGGGGACTAAATCAAATAGGAAGCTGGGAACATAATCTCACAATATGGAATTCACTCATTTCCATATAGGGTAAGTAGATGAGTAGTTCCCTTAAGTGCTGATTTCGGGACTTGAACAATGGGGCCCTACCCTCTCACTAGCCCGAGAGGGACTTAGTTTATAATTAGATTGTAAACAAATTGTTCATTAGAGGATCCGTGGTACTTAAGGTGCAAAATGTAATTATAGGGGTAAAACTGACTTTTGACCCAGCTGTAATTACGAACAACTCGTGAAGGATCGACTTGCATGTAATGATTATATCTATGGACACAACTTATCCTATAATGCATAAGAGTGCAACTCTAGGTCTATAGTGGAGTGGCTTATAGTTAATGAATGAAAATTAATTAATTAAAGAGTTTAATTAATTGATTTTGTATCATTGAAGCTTATAATCTGTAGGTCCATAAAGCCCCCTTGCTAGCTTATAGTAACATCAAAAGATCAATTTATTTGAAAGAAAAATTTGAAATGTTCAAATTAATATTAAATGTATTAGATATATTAAATATATAAGAGGAACATATATTTATTGTATTTGATATATTAAATATTAAAATAATTAATTTATATTAGATACATTAAATAAAAGATATTTATAGAATTTGAATAAAATTCAAATAAATAAATATCGTAGGAGATTTGAATGAGATTCAAATAAATATAAGATATATTTTAATATATTAGATATTAAAATATAATATTTTAATTATGGCAAAGATTTTCCCTTGGTCTCTATAAATAGGACCCTTGGGTTGAGCCATTAGACATAACACATATCTTCTCAATAGAGAATTAGAGAATTCTCTCTAGACCTCTTCCTCTCCAATCCCTTGTGGATTTTCTTTCAAGATGCTCCTACAAGCCTTGGTCCTGTGTTCGAGTCATAGCCATGAAGATTTTATGGAGGAGATAAAGATCCGCCAAAAATATCTCCATATTTACTCCAAGTAAATTTGCATAAGCTTAAATTTTAATTTAATTTTAAATAAAATCAAAGACGATCCAATGCTTTCGCTGTGGAGTGAAACGTTCATTCCTTCACTTCAAGCTCTGGTTGATTAATTAAGGTCCAATTAACTCCAAATTAACCACAAATTGCCTAAAACACTCCAAGTAACTCCAATTGCTCGGTTTCCTATAAATTAACCAATTAAGCCCATAAATTCCTCCGAACTAGCATAAAAATAACAAGATAAAATATGACTTTTTTGGTACTATTAATATCTTCAAATGGGCATCTTAGATGCAAATAAAGGACGACAATGGCAAGAAAGAATTTACAAAGAAAAAGTGTATCTCAAAAGTCTACCTACCTGAATGATAAGTGAGGATCAATGTTTTAAGGGTCGATGGAAAAAAAAATAAAATAAAGTTGCTAATAGTGGCTCTAAAAAAAAGTCATATGAAGTTGAAAAAAAGATGAAAGTAAAAAAAAAAGTTTCCATTAATCAAAAAGAAAAAAGAATGAAGAAACAAAGAAAAGGAAAAAAATTGGAAAGAGAACCTAAACACTTTCTAGAGTTGTTCTGCATTCTCTCAAGACCCCCTTGAGTTGTTCTATATTCTCTCAAGTATGGTTCGACCCAATTTATAGATGGAGAATCCTGGTTTTGTATTCTCTCAAGTATGGTTAAGCCCAATTTAAATTTTTCTCTAAATTCAATTTGGAATTAAGTAGACAGTAAATTCTAAGGAAATTCAAAGCTTGTTGATAAAAAGGAAAATCAAAATTTTGATCAAAATTCATATTTTGATTAATTAGCATAAAAAGTTGGTCAAATAAAAAACAATTGAACTAAATTCATATTTTGATTAAATTGACATATCAAATGGAATCAAAATTAGAAATAAATATCTTACATTTTGATTCCAAATCATCTTTCTTCGAGATTCAACCATGCATAATTGTACATAAATATCGAAAATGGAGCATTTGTGAATGAAAAATTTTGGCCAGTCACAAATCACCACATCATTATTTATAATTTAATGATGAAATTACATATTACTAATTTGGTAACAAATATAAATCAACATGTATCCCATATTAAATTTAAAGACAAAAAATGGAAAGCCCCAAATAAGGTCACATCTTTCATTATGGTCATTTGATCAAATAAATTTGGACTAATCAAACTGGATCATAAAGTATTTGAGTCAAGCTCAAATAAGCCCAAAAATTTTAGTGAGCGATAATTTGGCCTAAAGCCGAAAGGGGTTAGGCCCAAATCTAGTAAAACTCAAACTCAAAAGGGCAAGCCCAAAGTTGACAAAGCCCAGGCCCACACAATACCCATGGAAAATCTCTATAAATAGGAGAGCTATCATTCATTTCAAGAGTTTAGAAAATTCAGAACCTAGAAAATACAAAGAAAACTCCAAGAAAACTAAAAAGTCTCTAAGCCTTTCTAACTAAAGACTTGAAGATTAGAGGACTTCAAAGATCTAAAAGATCTCTTTGAAGAACCAAAATCCTCAAGCACATCAATTGACTCTCATGAAGTTGATTTAATCTCGAGAATAAGCAGCAAAGCTCTCAAGACAAATTTACATTCGAGAACAAGCCTCAAAGCTCTCGAGACAAATTCACATTTGAGAACATGCATGCTACAAAGCCTTTGAAGCAAATTCAAGTCTGAGAACAAGCTACAAAGACCTCGAGACAATATTATATTTGAGAGAGAAAGAATCAGATAATAAATATTAGAGATTGTACGAACCTCATTAATAAAATTATATTTAATCCACAAATTATATTTCTCCAGAACTCTCATGGGAACAACCATAATGAAGACGTATGACATTATTTGAGATTTTTCATTTTTATCTTCAAATTTAATTTGAGACACATGTCAATTTATAATTAATCCCAAATTTAATAATACGGAATTTTGTCATTAATGTACAAATGATGATGTGGCAATTTGTGATTGACAAAAATTTCTCATTCAAGAGCATTGATGTGAAATATATATTTCTAGACCATTTAAATAAGTAATATTGATTACTAAGCTATAATCCACCATTATATTTTATATGAATTTTGTTGGAATAGAAATTTTGGCCAATCAGAAATAGTCACGTCATCACCCAACATTGATGACGAAATTATATTTAATTAGGGATTAATTAAATTAGCAAGGACCCCTAAATTAAATTATGGCAAACCCCAATATACAATTGGATTATGTGAAATTTGGACTAATTTTAGACAAAAGTCCAAAGGGCTAGGCGCTAAAGTTAGCCAAACCCAGTCCAAAGGTTAAGCCCAAAGTCAACCAGGCCCAGTCCGACTGACAAGTCCAAGCCCACTTGGAGAACTCTATAAATAGAGAGCTCCCTCCTCCATTTTGGAGGTTTAGAAGTTGAAACTCTCCAAAGAACTTAGATAGAATTCAGAAACAAAAATCAGAAAACTCCCTAAACCTTTGAAGATCAAACACTCTGAACCAGAGCCTTGAAGACTAGAAGACTTTGAAAATCAAGAACAAGCTGCGAAACCCTCGAAATAAGTCTACATTCGAGAACAAGCTGCAAAAGCCCTCGAGACAGATTCACATTTGAGAACAAGCTACAAAGCCCTCGAAACAAATCCACATTCAAGAACAAGTTGCAAAGCCCTCGAGACAAATCTACATTCGAGAATAAGCTGCAAAAGCCCTCGAGACAGATTCACATTCGAGAACAAGCTGCAAGCCCTCGAGACAGATTCACGTTCGAGAACAAGTTGCGAAGCCCTCGAGACAAATATACATTCGAGAATAAGCTGCAAAGCCCTCGAGACAAATGTATATTTGAGAGGAAGAATCAGAGGAACAAATTAGAGATTGTACTCCACTACATTCAAATTAATACAAATTAAATTTATTTACACGTGTCTCATTTCCCTTTCTTTGTTGAAATCACGTGTAAACAAATTTATTTAGTAGAAATTAAATATGACTTTATATATTATTTAGTGTCATCTAAGGGAAAAATAACTAATCATTTTTAATTAATAAAAACTATAAAATCAATAAATATTATCTATAAAGTAAATAATTATATATTATATATTATAGTTACTTCATATTTTTAAAATACTCTATATAGATTTAAATTCTGGAATGGAAATGTAGTCAATTTATAAAAAAAAAAAAAAGTCTAAAGTCGTATTTACTTTGAATCTAAAAAGCTGTATAAACTTTCTTAAAATATATTTATATATCAAAAGTAGAAAAAATAAACCAAAAAATTTTATTTAAGAAATTAAAATAAAGAGGAAAAAATCAATTTTTATTCCTAAACTTGTCAAGTTGTATTAACTTTTATCCTAAACTTTTATTTCATCAAATTGCACCCCAAACTTGGATAAGTGTTGCAATCTTAACCTTAACTTTGAAAAAATGTTGCAATTTATACCTTTTGATAAATTTTCATTTAAAAATTTGTTAAAAAAAATTCTCATATGCTTTTAATAAATTATAAAATATGTGTATGGTATAAAAATTGATAAGATGTCAAAGAAAAACAACATTAGAGTAAAATTTTTATTAAAATTGTGAGTTTTGAAAAAGTTATTTAATAGTTAATTAGTGCTTTAATCAACTTTAAATTTATGCAAAACTTGATATTATTGAAATTAGTGAGTTTACAAAAAAATTTATATTGATTTTTGTTAAAATTAGTGGGTGAATTAGCAGAAATTGAATAAATGGTAGAAATTGAAACATTTAGTTAAATCTAGAGTTTAATGTGATGAAATTAAAAGTTTGAAGGTGAAAATTGATATAACATGACAAATTTAGGAATAAAAAATGAATTTTCTCAAAGAAAATTGTTTGAGGGTAAGTCATGTGCCTTGGGTCCTTGGCTTGGACCTGAAGTTAATAAATCATTTCATTAAATTTTGATAGTATCATAGATCTCTAAGAACGTCAATAGATAAGGGGGTATCGAACCATTAAGCAATATATTTGTAACACAAAATAGATGAAATTATAAAACAAACCTTGAAAATTCATTTAAATATTGCTTGTTTGATTGAATATTTTGCATATAATGAAGATGGGCATATCATTATATTATGAAGATATTGAAATATTCTTCTTGAGAGAGATTTTATAATTTGATGTAATTGTTAAGTTGGGGAGTTGGAGGCAGAGTCCATTGGTGTTGTCTTAATAGTATAACAATTTCAGTACATCTCCCCTGGCACAAGGGACAATGAAAGCAATTCTAATCCAAGCAATAAAGATCACAGCCGTCCACGTGTCCTCCAGGAATGGGCATATCTGACAATATCCCAATCGGCCAATCACCGACCCAAATTCTGTTGGCTGTTACTTCAATTCCCTATTGCAAAACTCCTCACATGAAAACCCTACCTTTGTCCCATATATATATATATATATATATATATATATATATATATATATATATATATATATATTATTTCTTTATTTATGTATGTATGTATGTATTTATATAGTATGTATGTATGTGTATGTATGTGTGTATGCATGCATTTATGTATAGTTCAATCAATTATTTTAAATTACGGTATAAATTTAGTTTATAAACTTTCAAAATTGTCTAATAGGTCTCTTAAAAATTATCTAATAAGTCCTTAATTTTTTAAAATGTTTAATATGTTTCTAAACTTTCAATTTTGTGTATAAAAGATCTTTGATCTATTCAATTTTTTTTTTAAATTCTCAAATCTATTAAACAAAAAATTGAAAATTAGAGCTATATTACACAGAAAATTGGGTTCGTAAAATTTAAAATAAATTGAATAGATCATAGACTTATTAGAAACAAAATTGAAAGTTCAGGAATTTATTAGACACTTTCAAAGTTTATGGACTTATTAGACACACAATTGAAAGTTCAAGACACATTTTAAAGTTTATGAATCTATTAGACAATTTTAAAAGTTATACTACAAAATTTGTAATTTAACCATAGTATTTACTGTAGTTGAGTTAAAAGACCTACTACAAAAAAAAAAAATCAAATAGGTCTGTAATGTAACATCATCAGTAAATTGATTATGTAGTGTCTTTTTCTTTTCTTTTCTTTTTTTTTTCATTTGAGATAAGTTGATGTAGTCTCATTTGAATGCTAACTTCAGCAAGAAAGAAAATTATCAAGCAATGACTAATTATAAGTTTCATGGTAAAGTATGAAGCAAGATTGGAGTATTTAAAAGTTGAAGAATAAAATGAAAGTATAGAGACCCATTTAAAATGGGGATTTCAAATTATTATAAAGTTTGGTTTTTGGACTTATATGCATGAACAAGTTATTCACCAACTTTTTAAATTGTGGAATATTTAAAATCCCTAATTATTGAGAAACTAACCGGTGTGTTATATATTGAATTTCATCTCAGTTTTTCTCCTTGCAACAATTTAGACTTGTACTTATTATATTCATATAGAGTTCCTCCTTTGTCTTTAAATAGAGGAGTGGTATTAATTTATAGGGCTAAGAGGCAGCTTCCATTGTCATGATGAAAAGTACTAATGATTTGAGGTGATTGCCCAAAACTTCTATCAAAGATTGTTCTAGTTGTGACTTGTGAGTTGGAATAGGTTGCCAAATTAGTAATTGTGTTTTGTGGGATAAAAACATACTACAAAACTCTGCTGCCCTGCCTAAACACTTGTCAACTTTTCATTCCTTAATTTTTTTTTTTTTTTTTATTTATTGCCTGAGTGAGGTTTACCCAAGAGTATTAAATTGGCATAGGCATTGTAGATATTTTCATTAACATTTTCACATGTTCATAGATTTGGCATTGACATATAAAGGATGAATCGATATTTCCATTGTATCATAGAAAAATCGACAAAATATAACTAAAATATCAACAAAAATTCACTAATATTGACATAATATTAATACTAATTAGAAATTTTAACTTAGGTAAATAGGGTGAAATGCTAATTTGTTAATTTAGATATTTTTTATGAATTTTTTATTTTTATAATTTTTTCAGAATATCCATCCGCATGAACATTTTATTGATATTTTCATAAATTGAAACCGCGACATTTTTGTTGCCATTGACCTTTAAACCCTTGGTTTCACTATGTCTTTTTCTTAAAACAATTCTTTCCTCGCTTCCTCCTAACAAGTCAACAAGAATCTTCCCCACAAAAAATCTACCACCTGTTTATTTTTTAAGAAAAGGTAAAAATTATTTGTTTTCTATTCTTTTTCCTTTTCCATTTCTCTTTTTTACTTGTCAAAAACTTAGTAGATCAACAAAAGATTCATATATTGACCAATCAATATATGGATATTATCATTGTTCTTCATTCCATCTACTAGCCATTTTGATGCAAAGATCGTTTGGAAAGCAAAGTTTTTAAAAATTAAGAAAAAAAATCAATTTATATCCCTAAACTTTGAGGTTGTATCACTTAAAATCTCCAACTAATAATTGCATCAATTAAAACCTTAAACTATTATAAATGAATCAATTTAGACCCTCCATTAGATTCATTTTTAAATCGTTAATACATAATTTTCACACTTGTATAAGACTTCTTTAAATGTAGGAATTAATATAAATGAGAGAGAAATGCTACAATCAAATAGATAGTAGTGGTTTTTCATCTTCTTGTCTTCCTCTATTTTTCTCTACTTATTTAGAAATAATTATGTGAAAGTTTAGGATTTTAATGAATACAATTATTAGTTTGAAGTTTTAAGTGATACAACTTCAAAGTTTAAGGGTATAAATTGATTGTTTCCTTTTATCCTTTTTTGTTCACGTAAATAAAGAGCTATTATATTGTTAGGCTTGGTCGAGCTGAGACCTCTTGGTTCAGCTAAAGCATTTGAGTGTGTAAGGTACAAGGCTCTCAACTAAAATGCCTCAACACAAACATACACAAGTAAAGATATTCCTTTGGTTAGTCATTGCTTAAAACAACATGTTACATTGTTGTTGAGGTGAAGGATTCGACCACCAATGTTCATGTTGAAATAATGGGATGGGGAGCCTTTTGGATGGAGAATATTAGAAGAGAAAATTGTCAAAAGAAAAAGGCAAATTAGTTGATCTTTCGAGGAGGTTCCCTCTTAGTCTTGGTGTGTGAAGAATTATTTTCTAAACTAGCACTATGAAGAATTAAATTTGTACTCTGTCAAGAGTGGCTATCGTCTAGCTCGATCTATACTATTGATGGTTTTACTTTAAATTTAAACAATTTAGGGCATGTTTGAAATGACTATTCAAGTGCTTAAAAAAAAGATTTTTAAATGTTAAAAAAGTATTTTTAAGCACTCGAAAAGTCATTCCAAACATACCCTTAATTTTATCTTGTTTGAGATTTTCTCAAAAAAGATGGGATTCCAAACAAAATTTAAAATTATATGAAATTTGCAAAAAAAAAAACATCCATAGTTGAACTATAGTTAGGTTAGAATTGTTATAATCATACCCTCAAACTTTCAATTTGAACAATTATCTTCTAAAATTATAAAATTTTTGCAATCAAACCTTACTATTATTACCCCATTAATTGCAATTTAAGAACGTGCAAATCATCCTTAAACTATATTATTTTGTCACAATTAAAACTATATGGTTGTTGGAATTAAACCCCAACCACTTACGAAGTTACAATAATATGATTTAATTGCAACAATTTGCTAACATGAGCATAGCTCAACTGACATAAAGCATGTATCAAAGAACAAGAGGTCAGAAGTTCGGATCCCCCACCCCACATATTGTCAAAAAAAATGCAACAATTTTGAAACTTCAAGAGAGTAATTGCTTAAATTGAAAGTTCAAGAAAGAAATATAATTATAACCTCTATAATTCAAAGATGGTTTTTTTAGTTTAACAAATATGGAAGTGGGGGATTGAACTTTCAACCTTAATTATATGGAAGATAATAAGTGTCTTATCTACTAAACTATATTCTGATGGACAATTCATAAGCGGTTGTAAACATGCTTTAATTTTACCATAAAATTTATAACCTACCCACTTCATTTTATCTAACCCATAATAACTTTAATTTCTCAACTTGAAATACCTTTCTGCTATAGGAAAATGGACTCATTGAAAAAATTACTATACAAGTCTCGTAAAAATTTCTTTTTTTATGGTTCAAAATCACACATCATCCTTTCTATAACATTTATGGGCAATAATGATTCGATTCGAAAAAGAAAATTCAATATATACATAAAGAATGAGAAGTTAAAATCTTTCCAAGATTAGAGACAAAAGTGAATATTAGTACACTCAAAATGCCAAAATGGTAGATTTAGCTACTTTTGTAAAATGAAGAATATTGTGAGCAAAAATATTAAAAAGATAAAGATAAAGATAAAGAAAAAGATAAAGATAAAGATGAGTTATTATTATTTATAGTTGAATAAGATGGGGGAGAAAAAATGGAAGAAAATGGAGCAATAACTTTATTCTATGCATGCATGTAGATATGATATAATAGAAGAGAGGCTTATCTAGCCAAAGAGAGCATAGCTCAACTGCCATACTGAATGTGTTAATGACCACGAGGTTTGTGGTTCGAATCCTCCCAACCCCTATTGTACTCAAAAAAAAAAAAAAAAGAAGAGAGACTTATCCCACAAACAGGGAAAGAGGAAAGATAGGATGGGGAAATGGGAACCGTTGAAATAATGTGTCAGACTAAAGAAACCTTACAATTCATTGCACTTTAGAGGTAAGGTTATAAATCATAATAATTATAAAATAATGCCCTTGTCCCATTATTTTATTTATGCTATTCAATGTACATCAAATCCAACTTACATTGTCAACATAAGCATGATTCAACTGACATTAAGTGTATACTCTTAATTAAGAGGTTAAAGGTTTGAATTCACATCCCACATGTTGTCAAAAAAAAAAAATCTACCTCCATTTATTCCTTTTTTTTTTTTTTTATAATTCTTCTTTCTCAATGAATAAAATCCTTCAAAATTTATCCCATGTCCCTAAAGAATTAGTACCCTAACCATAGGACATGTTTGTGAGTGATTTTGAAATGGTCAAAATCACTTTTGTCATGCCTTTTTTAGGGCATGTTTGAGAATGATTTTGAAATTATTAAAATCACTTTTGTCGTATTCAAAATTACTCTGAAATACGCTTTTAATTATTCAAAATCAATTTTTATGGTATGAAAATCGCATTTAAAAGTGTAAAATCAAACATTAAGTTGATTTTGAATGATTAAAAGCATGTTCAGTGTAATTTTGAACATGACAAAAGTGATTTTAACCATTTCAAAATCACTCCAAAATTTTAGTAATTTTAGACATGATAAAAGTGATTTTAAACATGTTCATAGTCAAACAATAATACTCTTAGGCCAACCTGAGCATAGCTCAACTGATTAAGTCATATATCCTCGACCAGTCGAAGATCAAATTCCCTCCTCTCCCACGTATTGTTGAATTAAAAAAACAACAATAATACTCCTGACTAGTAATAAATCTTTTTAAGTTCAATTATAAGTTTGGTCGTCTCTTAACTTAGAAATGTGTATTTAATAAGTCTTTGAGTTTTCAAACTATCTAATAAAAAGTTTAAGAACTAAATTTATAATTTAATTATCTTTTAAAATTGACTTATTGAGCCAAAAGTATACAGGTGAAAAAAAGAATCTAATTAACCAATAATAAGCTTGTTAGATACCAATTTTCTACTTTAAAAAATTAGTTTGAATCTAATCTAAATTTAGTACATTTCTCTTATGGGTTGTAAATTCCATTCTTCCCACTATATTTATGGTGTTATACATACATACATACATACATACATATATATACATACATACATACATACATACATATATATATATACATACATACATATATATATATACATACATACATACATACATATACATATATACATACATACATACATACATATACATACATATATACATACATACATACATATATATACATACATACATACATACATACATATACATACATACATACATACATACATACATATATATATATACATACATACATACATATATATATATACATACATACATACATATATATATATATTCTAAAATAATTTTTAAAAATAATCTTTAGCTAAATTTAACAGAAAAACATAATTGTGAAAATGGTTATGAATGGGTCATGAAAAAGTATTATATTGGAATTGTTTAATTGATAGAAATGGGAGAATATATATATATATAATTGATTGTGGACATAATTTTATGGGAAAAACAGAGGTGGGAGAGTTTTAGTTTGACTATTTTTGTGTGGTTGACTTGTAGATCTGATAGAGGGAAGGGGAGAAAATGGTCGTTAGGGAGGCATGATTCATGAGACATCAGCACTTTAAAGCTTTGGCTCTGTCCTGGGAGCAACCAAACTCCATCAAACATTTCATCTCATATACATTATTCTACATTCTCTTATTGGCTTGTTTAAGTTAAGGATAATTTAAATCTAATATTAATGACATTACCTTATTGTGATTGATTTAATTATTGGTTAAATTACAAGTGTTGTTCTTGAATTTTCAAGTTTGTGTCTAAAAGGTCCCTAAACTTTAAAAGATGTCTAATAGGTCATTGAACTTTCAATTCTGTGTCTAATAGGTTCTTTCGACTATAAATTTTCAATTTTATGTCTAGTAGGTCTGTGAATTTTAAAAAACATTGAATAAGTCAATGACCAACATGCACAAAACTGAAGATCTTAAGTATCTATTGGATACAAAATTGAAAGTTTAAAGATTTATTAGGTGTTTTTTAAAGTTTAGAGACCAAATAGACACAAGCTTAGAAATTCAGACTAAACTTGTAATTTAACCTTTAATTTTTTAAACCATCATAATATATACATGCAATTTTTTTAGCCCTATATAATGTAGTTACATATTTGTCGACGTGTTGACATATTTTTATATATCCAAGATCAATTTGTTAATGATAGAGGTTAATCAATATTTTTATTGTACCATAAAAATATTGGCGAAGTACCAAAAAAAAAAAAAAAAAAAAAGTCCAATGAATTGTCATTATCTAAGTGTAAACATTGATAATTTATATAGAAAAGAGTGAAGTTCTTATTTATATATATATATATATATATATATATATTAGAAATATATATCAATATCAATATTTTTATAAAATTGAGACCTGGATAATTAGAAGTATTTTTTTAAGCGAGTGAGTGTTTCATCGAAGTGTTATTGTTAACTAAACATTGTCTCATCTCTCATATATTAACACAAATACTTTCTTTCTCTAATTAATCTCTACACAATTTCTTTCTTTCCCTAATTAATCTCTACACACAAATTCTGTCACTAACTTCTTTGCATGCTTTCTATCACTAATTTTACTTTACACAGTCCTTCAATCATTAATCTCTCTTATTCACATTTTTTTTACAGACTTCTCATTTTACACCATTTTTTCTCACTAATTTCTCAACACACTCTCCCTTAGCTAGTATTCAATCTTTATGCATACAATTTCTCTCACATGCATATTAGAAAAGTAATAGAATAAATAGACAACAAGAAAATATAGAAGGGTGTGCTTTAGAAAAGAGATTTGATATAGTGTTTCAAAAAGATGATATGTTGCATGTGCCACTTTAATTTGTCCAATAGTTCACTTTCGTTTAATTTTTGTCATTTCACTATTAAAAAAATTGACTACTGCAACATAAAATTTGCGGTGGTTGCACAACTATTGCGAGGGTTTATACAATTCTAGTAGTTTTATAAAAACATTTTTATAAACGTCTACAATTATGTATATTACAACATTTAATTTGTAACAATTTGATTAACCGCTGCAAGAGTGTATATTGCAACAGTTAATGTACAACGGTTCTAAAACTTGTTGCAACAGATGGACACAATTGTAGCAGTTAGATGTAGAGAAATATATGTAGCAATTAATGGCAACAATTCTAAAAGTGTTATAATATAGGTTGCAATTGGAGTAAATATATTGCAACAATTTTATTAATTGTTGTAAGAGAGACTATTGCAATAGTAAACTTGCAACAGTTATACAACCATTGCAAGAGATTAATGTAATTGCAATAGTTACATTTTAATATTCTTATTAACTGTTGTAGGGATGTGTATTTGCAATAGTTAGTTTGTAGCGCTTATGAAATTGTTGCAAGTTTTTATACAATTGCAGCACTTTATTTAGCAACATTTTTTAAAACATTTAAAATTTAAAATAATTGCAACATTTTATGATCAATGTAAATATATTTAAGGTATTATAAATTGCTAATTTATAAAAAATTATGTTTTTTATTAAAAAAAAAGTTTATTAACTATATTAATTACCATATTTAGGATTTTAGTTATAATTAATTTTATTCTAAAAATAAATATTAATATATAATATTAGTAATATAACTTTAAAAATATTTTTATTACTTTTAAGAAAATTACGCAAAAGTACAAAATAATGAAAATTAAGTTTATCTTTATTTATATAAGGTTAAATATAGAAAACACCCCTAAACTTTGTACTTTGTTTTAAAAATACCTCTTAACTTTTAAAAGTTCCATTAATACCCTTAAACTTTCAAAAAAAAGTTCAAAAATACATCTACCGTTAGTTTTGGATGGACATCATTAGTACTTTGTTTCAAAGATACCCCTAAACTTTCAAAAGTTCATTAATACCCTTAAACTTTAAAAAAAAAAGTTCAAAAATACACTTATCGTTAGTATATGGACAGAAATCGTTAGTACCCCATTTGAAAATACCCCTGAACTTTCAAAAGTTGTATTAATGCCCTTAACATTTAAAAAAAAAAGTTAAAAAATGCCCTTACCGTTAGTATATGGATAAAAGAAATTTATCTACACCCCAGTATACCTCCCTCTTCCATTTCTTCGCTCTTTTGGTTTGCTTCAATCTATGGCTTAACACTTCTCTATTTTTGCCTATCTTTTTCAATACCCTCGTGACTTTCTTCTCTCATTTTCCAATCTCTAAAACTATATCTCTCTTCAATCAAGATATATAGACTATATCAATAAGAAATGAGAATAATGGAACCACCAAAAGATCTTAGAACTTAAATGCTTTAACAAGGTTGTACGTTAGTAATTTGAGTTAATAGGTTTGTGTTTAATATTCAAAAAGAGAGACATGTTGAGAATTTAGGTCATAATTTTGAGGACATCTAATGGGAGGGAAAAGAAAGAAAATATATGCATTACCAAATTTGTAGCCTATATATATATATATAATGACTATTAAATATAATTTATTTAATCAAATAAATATGACTCAATGAAAGTGATATGTTGGCTTATTAATAAATGTAAAATTAAAATTTTTGCCTCTATGGCACGGTGGTTCAATTTTGACCTAAAATTTTTAATTTTATCAAATTGAATCATAGACTTGTTAGAAGTGCACAAAATGTCTCATATTGACTAGGTAAGGGAGAAATCCATAAAATATAAATGAGCACAATTATCTCCATTGGTATGTAGTCTTTTGGGTAAAACTAAAAGTAAAATCATAAAGGCGTATGCTCAAAATGGACATAATATATCATACCATTGTAAAGATATATAATGAATTCATTGTGCTCAGCAACTGTGGATATTAGAACATTGATCTTAACCTAAAGTCCGAGATGGAAATCAAAATTTAAATTCACAGTACGTAACGCAATTAAAACTTTTTAATTTTTAAATATGAATTTGACATAATTATCAAAGCTTAATTAGCACCAAATTTTGTACTTTTATCAAGTACGTGTAAGTCACACGTCAAACGGTAAGAATTCAATTTTCTTAAATTGTAGGCAATATTTTTCTTCAAGAAAGTAATTAAATTGAAAGAGTTCTTGTATATATATATAGTCAATATTGGGGATGCGATGAATTTCCTACATTAGAATAGAAAGAATTAGGCTGCACCTAAGTACTGTGCAACCTACTTCTACATCACATATTTCTTTTTAAAACAAAAATCAATTTTGTTTTCTGTAGTTGTAAAGTGGGCTGCACAAGATTTGGGCTGCACCCAAATTGTGTTCTATTGAAATAAGGGCTGACTACGCAAATGACCATTTTTTATTTCACATTTTGAAAAATGGCCAAACCATCTTAATTTTTTAAAAATGGCCAAATCATTATTCATAATTTTAATAAGTAATTATTAAATGACCAGACTACCCCTAACCACTCCCATGACTAAGATTCCTTAACTATCGGGTAATTAAATTTAATTTAAAATTAAAATCTAAATTTGAATTGATAAATTCGGTAGTCTAAACAACAAAAGTTGTTAGGATTCATAAACCAAACAAAAATTCATAATTCAAACAGATTATCTACAATTTAAACAAAAATACACAACAATTAAAAATTGATTGCATAACAAAAAGATTAAAATAATAGTTAAAATAATAGATTAACAAACCAATAAAATGGCATGCAATATTAAATACTAAACTAAAAAATAAAATTAACCCAAAAACAACGAAGATTAACGTATTTACACATTTTTTTAAAATATAATTCGATATTTTGAGAAGATACAAGGTACAAATATAATAAAATATAAATAGATTTGGTTTCTTTATTCTAGAGTTTAAATTAGATAGTTTGTTATACCTAAACCTACCATTGTCATCTATCTCTTGAGCTGTGTATGTGCCTGAAATAAATATAGAGTAAAAATCAACTGAACAAAATACCTAATTCAAATAGATTATCTACAATTCAAACAAAAATACACAGCAATTAAAAATTGATTGCATAACAAAAAGATTAACAAATAGTTAAAATAATAGATTAACAAATCAATAAAATGACATGCAATATGAAATACTAAACTCAAAAATAAAAGAAACCCAAAAATAACGAAGATTAATGTATATACACATTTTTTAAAAAAATATAATCCGATATTTTGAGAAGATACAAGGTACAAATATAATAAAATATAAATAGATTCGGTTTCTTTATTCTAGAGTTTAAATTAGATAGTTTGTTATACCTAAACTTACCATTGTCATCTATCTCTTGAGCTGTGTATGTGCCTAAAATAAATATAGAGTAAAAATCAACTACACAAAATACCTAATTCAAACAGATTATCTACAATTCAAACAAAAAAACACAGCAATTAAAAATTGATTGCATAACAAAAATATTAAAAAAATAGTTAAAATAATATATTAACAAACCAATAAAATGACATGCAATATGAAATACTAAACTCAAAAATAAAAGTAACCCAAAAATAACGAAGATTATCGTATTTACACATTTTTAAAAAATATAATCCGATATTTTGAGAAGATACAAGGTACAAATATAATAAAATACAAATAGATTCGGTTTCTTTATTCTAGAGTTTAAATTAGATAGTTTGTTATACCTAAACCTACCATTGTTATCTATCTCTTGAGCTGTGTATGTGCCTGAAATAAATATAGAGTAAAAATCAACTACACAAATACCTAAATCAAACAGATTATCTACAATTCAAACAAAAATACACGGCAATTAAAAATTGATTGCATAACAAAAAGATTAAAAAAATAGTTAAAATAATAGATTAACAAACCAATAAAATGACATGCAATATGAAATACTAAACTCAAAAATAAAAGTAACCGAAAAATAACGAAGATTATCGTATTTACACATTTTTAAAAAATATAATCCAATATTTTGAGAAGATACAAGGTACAAATATAATAAAATATAAATAGATTCGGTTTCTTTATTCTAGAGTTTAAATTAGGTAGTTTGTTATACCTAAACCTACCATTGTCATCTATCTCTTGAGTTGTGTATGTGTCTGAAATAAATATAGAGTAAAAATCAACGGAACAAAATACCTATATAGAAATACATCGTACATAAAAAAAATAAAAAGTTCGAACACTACCACGAACTCATCTACCTCTTGAGCTGTATATGTGTTTGAAATAAATATAGAGTAAAAATCAACGGAATAAAATACCTACAGAGAAATACACTATAAATAAAAAAAATAAAAAGTACGAACACTACCATGAACTTGGATTTTTATCAATAAGAGCAGCAGAACAGACATGAATAATAAGCGAATAGAAGGCTGTAGGTGAACCATGAATAGAATCCAAGGCAAGTTCGCGACCCTTCTATGCCTTCCCCATCAATGGAACCAACAACCACCTTGTCCCGGACTAACACTCTGCTTCTTCAGCACCACCTTCACCACGCATAGCAACTCAACTCCAAGCCTCGAAGATTCCTACGAATCACCTTCTAAGCTTCCAAAAAGCTCAAAATCATTGTTCGAACTGTCAGAAAGTTGAGAAGTAAGCGACTGAACAATTACGTGCATGAAATTGGCTTGTGCAGTAGCGACGGTGTCGATGGCTTGAGATTTGAAATTCGGAGAAAGGAGGATTGTCTTGGGGAGAGAAAACTGGAAAAATACCGATGACTTAATATTCAAAGGGAGGAGAGAGGAGGATTGTCTTAGGGAGAGAGAATTTCGGAGAGTGGAGAAGGAAGCAATTGAACAATTACGCGCATGAAATTGGCTTGTGCAGCAGCGATGGTTACCTGAAAAATACCAATGGCTTAAGATTCGAAGAGAGGAGGATTGTCTTGGAGAGAGAGAATCGGAAAAATAAGTATAAAGATACTAACTGCAATGTAAATATTTTAAAATATAAATTAGATATAGTTTAAATAAAATAGGAGAGAGATATTTAGATTTGAAGAGATGATGATTGTCTTGGGGAGAGAGAATTTCGAAGAGAGAAGATTTCCTTGGGGAGAGAGAATCAGAGAAATAAATATAAAGATAATAACTGCAATGTAAATATTTCAAAATACATATTAGATACAGTTTAAATAAAATAAGAGAGAGAGATTTAGTGTACAAGGACAAAACAGGGATTTGAAAAAAGAAACGCCACACATGCACATCACGTGTGGCCATAATCAAAAAGAAAAATCGAATGGCCATTAACCAAAACAACCCATTTCTTTTAGCCATTCCTAGAATTTTCCCTTGAAATAACACTTTGCATTTTATTAATCCCTATATTGCATTTTAAAAACAATCTATCCTTGTACTTTAAATAGTATACAATTTTCACACACAAATATAGAAAACTTAGCTTAACTCCAACAAATTAAGTACATAAATTTCAATTAGTATTCCTAACAACTTTTAACTCCCATGTAAATATTACCCTCACATCATTTTTCCTATGAGCATTCAAAAAAAAAATTATAAAAAAAAACCCTCAAAAGTAAAATTTGCAACTTTTTTAAAGTACAAAGTCTCATAAAAAGTTTTTTTTTAGATGATAGTTTCAAAAAAGTAACGCGCTAGGTCTAATTGTAGAAACCGGCATACATATACCTTGATTATGTACTATGAAAATTTCCTCATACTCTAAAACTTCTACTCAAGACATCACAAGGAATTGGAGAAGATAATAATAATAAAAAATACCATTGATATTACATTAATATGAATAATTAAACACAAAACTAAACTAAACTACACTCCTTGAAAATAAAAATTAAAAAAAAAAGTACATAATATAATGCATTTAGCTTGTTGATTTCCCTTTACAAAAAAAAAAAAAAAAAAAAAAAAAAAAAAAAAACCACACACAAAGATTAGATTAGAGTCCTAAATCATAAACCCACCAAACCCAAATTAAAGATCCCTCTTTTTCGTTTTTTTCTTTATCAATGCATTTGCAAAGAACCAGGCATAGTTGGAGTGTGGGGGATCTGGCAAGCTTTGAAAACGGCAGAAGAATAACTAAGATTTGCACAATTCAGAAAACTGGCATTATTATGATTATTATTATTATTGTGAAAGCCAGCCTGCTCCAGCGTCTGCACTTGTCTCTTCAAGAACTTCACATAATGAACCGCCTCATCCAGCATCGACGCCGTGTCCATCTTCGTGCCGCCGGGGACCAGCCGCTGCAGAATCCTTATCTTCTGGCTGATCCTCTCCCGCCGGTGCCGCGCCGCCACGCTCTGTGGGTCCTTCGAGATCCTCACGTTCCGCCTCTTCGGCGCCTTTATCGCCTCCGGGTCTATCTGTATCGGCTGCATCGCCGCTATTCGGAATATCATCTCTCTCATCGCCGCCATTCCGCCTCCACCGCCGCTGCCGCTTCCGGTGCGCTTCTGGCGGTGGTGCGGTGGTGGCAGCGGGTCTGGGATTGTTGGGCTGTGGAAGAAGGAGGTCGATGAGAAATCGGAGAAGAAAGGTAGTGGAGAGTGGTGGGGATTGTTGTTGAGCAAGATTGTGGACGACATGTCGATGGAGTCGGATGGGGAAAGTGTCGATTTGAGAATGTCGATGTCGTCCATTCTGGGATTTAAGGGATTGAAGGTTGGAGATGGGATTAGTTTTGCTGAATTGATGAATCTTTTGGTGATGAAAGGCTTTTTGCTCTTTTTTTCTCTCTCTCTGTTTAGGGGAGGGAGTATGTTTGTATTTATAGAGCCAAGTTTTCGTGTGTTTGTCTAATTAATTAATGCTTTCTCTATCTCTTGCTCTTTCTCCTTTTCTTTTTTTATTCAATAAAATGGTTTTGTTTTTATTATTGAAATTATATTGTTTTGATTTGTCGCCAATTGTTTGATGTTTAATTTAATTTAGGTCCTGTTTAAGAACTATTTATTTTATTTTTTATTTTTAAAAATTGTACTTGTCTTACTATTCTCTACAATGATTTTCATATTTTTAAAGAAAATATTTGAATTTTTAGTCAAATTCCAAATTCCAAAGACTACTTTTTTTTAATTTTTAAAATATGAACAAAAAGTAGATAACTAAATAGAGAAATTCATAGATGAAAGTAGTGTTTATAAACTTAATTTTTAAAACTAAAAAGTCAAATTGTTATCAAACGGGATTCTAATTTCTATATTTGTTTGTTTTTCTTTTTGGCATCTAAGAAATAAGCGTCACTAGGGTAGGAGTTAGTCTCTCATTGTATATTTCAACTTCGTTAGAAGCTTTGATAGCATATACTTGAGACAGTGATGGGTCTCTACCCTGCTAGATGGAGTTAGAGAGGTAGAGAAGTTTTGAGAATTTAAGGGAAGATTTTTTTAAAAAAAAAAAGAAAGAAGAATTCAAGGGAAGTTCGTGTTAAAGATGAGTCGTTTATTATCACGATAGGTGTTAAGCATATGAAGTGTGGTGATATATGTAGTTGAGGCAACTTAACCTACTAAATTTTTAATTATTTTAATTTAATATTTTTTAGTTGTTTTTAAAAATATTTTATTTAACTTCTCTCTTGAAGTATTTAACGAATAGCTCCCCCCTCATTAGACAATTCATGGTTGAGCTAACATCAATCTCATGTGACTTGCAATGTCATTATTATATGTTCAAAAATATTTGTCTAGCATGGCTTGATCAATTAAATAACTATTAGATGTACACCTCTAGTTAGTCATGTATATATAGCATTGGAGCTCTAAATTAAATTCAACATGATGACACATCATCGCCTCTAATTAGCAATCTTGATTCAACTCAACATAATATAGCATTCAAATCTATCATAAAACAACCTTCTCGACTCTCAATTCAAATGCTTCCATTTGAATTGAGTTTTATATATATCTATATATACCATGATATTTTAATATAATTTCCAATCTCATCATTAAAAATGTTATCATCATGAAGAGGTCGTTCCATTACATTTATACACTTTTGCCATAAACTATAAACTTTTCTCATAATCATTAGGTATGAAAAAAAAAATTAAAGTCTTTTGGGTTGATTTATATAGGCAAATAAATATTTAGTTAGAAGACTTTAAATTAGAACGCAAGTTGAAGATCCAATATAAATTATAAAGAAAGGAAGTGTCCTTAACTCCATTTATTAATGCATTTATGATCCTCGATGGCAATCCCCCATCATGTGTGGGCCTAAACCTTAGCCAAGATTCCTAACACCTTTTGAATAATATTTCTATTTTCCAATTAAGGACAAAAATTTCATAATTTAAAAGGATAACATTTTTAAAATATATTTTTATAATTTTATAAAATAACATATAATTTAACAATTTTGAAAATTTTGAAAATTATTTTTTATTAAAAAGATTGATAAGCTTAATATACTTGTTTTTATTAATTCACTCATAAGACTAGAAATAATGTTATTTATCAATAAAAAAAAGGTTAACAAAGAGTTCATATCCCATTTAGAGCTTCTTCTTTGATGATCATGATCTCTTTTGTTTTCTTCTTAAATTAAATTTATTAAAAACCCTTTTATATTTTTTATTCTTTAAGCTGAATAAGTTAGAAAATATGATATATACTATATTTAAAAAAAATGAATTTATTTTATTTTATTTTACTTTACTTTTCCATAGGTATTAAAGTAGAATATAAATTTAAAATAAATTATATAATAGATGCTAGAAATATTTGATTTGATTTGTTGAAATATAAAAATGGGGGAGAAAAAGGGAAAAAGAAAAAGATTGGTTGAATGTCAAGTGCATGAATGGAAATGAAATATGTCTGGAACAAAGTAACAAGTTTTTCAATTGATATTATTGCTTTGGGGGTTTTGCCTAGAAAATTTGGATCTCACATGAGCAGAGAATTCCAAATGGGGAACCCCACAATCACATGTCAAATGTCAGACTTCAACTCCTCATTTTAATAAAGGGGATTATGGGAATGGAATTTAAGCATCCCAAATAAGTCCTCTCCCTCAAACTGATCCACACTCCATACCATTGTCTATTTAATGAATTTCAATTCAAAATAATGATGAGAATCGTCGCGTTGACCGGTCAACTTACGCGTTAAGTTAAGTTCCCTTTCGTTAACATTGATAGTTTCATCATATTTATGTAGTAGTTTGTTGATTGTATCACTGTGTGACGTAATTATATTGATCTAAATCATGTTTGAAATTATTCTACTTTGTATGATTTAATTACTACACATTACGTCACATAATCCCTAATTTATATATGTCAAGTAAGTATATTAAATGGACGGAATTCAGCCAATCTGACCATAGCTCAATTGGTTAAGACATAAATCATCGACCAAAAAGTAAGAAAGTTTCGAATTCCTACCCCTATGTTATTGAACTCAAAAAGGAAAAAATAAAATTGATAGAAATTCAAAGTGAATATTCATTACACACAAGATTGATAGTAATATAATTTCAATAGGTACAATCCACAGCTTTTAAAAGTTTAATTTAAGCATGTAGTGTGAGGTATATGTAATAGTTAAATTGACTAACTATATATATGTGGTTTTGTGACTTGTGAGTTGTATAAAAAAATTGAACTTAAGCAAGACTTTCGAGTAAAAAGGAAATTGATTATTATTTTTTTAAAATAATAAAAAATATATAATTATGCAACGAATTCAGTAGATAAAAATATTATTATGTTTGAAAAAATTAAATATCGATCCTAATTCCTACCTCATATTTATTGAACTAAAAATGTTATAATAAAACTCAAAACCCCCTGCAAAAAAAGGAAAATATATATCGAAAAAGGTCTTTTAATATCATGTCGGCTTGGCTTATTTTCGCTAAAGCCGACGTCCAACCGACCATGTCAACATTAACAATAAAGAAAATAATGCACCTATCAAAATTGACGGTTATTATTCATTCAACTTTTTTTTTTTTTCAATTTCAAGATTAATATCAATTATTCACCATCGAAAAAAATCTTAAAAAAAAGTCACCCAATATAATTCAATAAATAAGACACCGATTAATATTCTAAAGATCAATGGTTTGATCTCTTATTTTCATGAATGTTGTACTAAAAAAATCTCCAAAAGAAAAAATTTCAAAACAATAAATAAATTGCTTCAATGTCATTTTTCTCTCAAGTCTCATCATTTTCTAATCAAATATATGTTTTACAGTCCCAAAACTAATAGAATTTTCCAACTTGAGAATTTGAGATACAATATGAGAAATTGTTTAGTACCACATACTATTTACTTGCTATGTTCACACTATAACTTGTTAAAAGAAAATTTTTAGGTTAAATTACAAGTTCAATTCATGAACTTTTAATTGTGTGTGTAATATGTCACTGATACATTCAAAATTTTTAAAAAATTAACTGATTTATTAATATAAAATTGAATTTTATGTCTAATAAGATTCTAAACTTTCAATATTGTATTCAGTAAGTCTGTGACTTTTAAAATATATATATATATATATTAAAGAAAAAATTGAAATTTCAATGATCTATTGAATACAAAATTAATTGAAAATTTAAAGACATATATATATATATATATATATTTTAAAGTTTAGATATCAAATAAATACAAACTCAAAAAAGTTTATAGACAAAACTTATAATTTAACCAAAATTTTAATATTGTTAAACCACACGTGATTCTTGAGAGACTGTTTGGAACGTGAGTTATAATAGTCTGAGTTATAATATCTGTGGAGTACTATGCACTTCAAATTATTATAACTCAGACTAAATAACTATGTATCATAAATACAGGTTATATAACTTCAGAGACTATTATAATCTACTCAACACTCCAAACAGTTATTAAATGATAATCGAGGGAGCTAGTATATGTGGAATTTGACAGGTATGAATGGGGGAGAATCCAATGGAGAGGTCTTTATTGAGTGAAGAAATTAAAAGCAGGCTCTCCAAGTGGCACGCTATTTGAGAAGGATAGAGAAAAAGTCTGACAGTTTCTGAGGCAATGACGAAGAAGAAGATGATGATGATAAGTGAGATTGAAGTTTTGATCGTTGTAAATTGCTAAACCGTACCGGAAATGGCCATTCTTTTCCATTTCAGCCAGTGGGCAGTCTTTGCTTCAGAATTGCTAAGGAAAAGAAAAAAAAAAAAAAAAAAAAAACCTGCCATTTTTGGTGATGACAAGAGACAAAAGCCATTCCCATTCGCCTTTTCCCCTTCTCATCTCTTTTTGTTGCATTTATTAGGATAGTGATGCTGATGGATGCCCCCTCCATTCAATGTTCCATCACTAACTATTTTGTACCTCCAATCTCCCCCTCTTTTTTTTTTTTGTCTCATGAACCATTGAAAATTATAAGGTTAAATATCATTCTTGAACTTTTATGGAAGTAACAATTTAGTTATTGAACTTTGGTTTGTAACGATTTAGTCTTTGCACTTTTAATTTTGTAACAATTTAGTCCTTTAACTTTATTATGTAATAATTGAATCCTTGTACTTTATAATTTGTAACAATTTAGTTCTTATAATGAAAATTATTGTTAAAATTTGATGGATTTGATTTCTTACTTAGGTACATCAATAAACTAATTAGAGACTCATATAAGCTACAAATTCTAAATCATTAAATAATAAAAATTGACATGATTTTAATGAATTTTTTATAGTAGGAATTAAATTGTTACAAATTTGAAAGTACAAAAACTAAATTATTACATAATAAAGTTTAGAGAGCGAATTTTTATTTTTATGAAAGTTTAGGAACCAAAAATGTTTTTTTAACTAAATTATAAATTTGATCTTTACTTGATAACCATTTGAATTTTGATTTTTGGTTTTTATTTTTAAAAGTTAAGTTTATAAACAATACTTTCACCTATAAGTTTTTTTTTTTTTGTTATCTTATTTTCAAAAATATTTTTTAAAATCTAAGGCACATTCTGAAAAAAAAAGTTTTTAAATACTTGTGTTTTTTTAATTAAAATTTGGCTAAGAATTCAAATGTTTCTTTTAAAAAAAAGTTAAAATCATAGTAAAGAAATTGTACGGAAGGAGCACAATTTTCAAAAATAGAAAACTAAAAATAAAATCATTAACATATGTCACCTAAACTTTCACGATTTTGAGAAACTTTTTAAATGGACAAAACATGGAGAGTTCAAGGACTTGTTAGAATCTTTTTAAAGCATAAGAACTAAATAAGCACAAAATTGAAAGTTCAGGCTCCGTTTGATAACCATTTGGTTTTTGGTTTTTGAAAATTAAGCCTATAAATACTACTCTCACTCATGGATTTACTTGTTTTGTTATCTATCTTTTACCTATGTTTTCAAAAATCAAGCCATGTTTTGAAAACTTAAAAAAATAGTTTAAATTTTTACTTAATATTTGCTGGCTCAATATTCACCTCAACCAACCTATGTAACTCTAATACACGTCTATATTAACATATATTTGAAATCTCTATATCTATTTGTTGAACAATTAACGGTGTCAACTGCTTTTGCAAATGTTGATATGTTTTATTGACATAAGTGAATGTGAATTTACAAAGCAAATGGTGATATGTTTTATTGATGCAAGTGAGATATGAATTTTTCTCCTTGTAAATTGCCAAATTGTTACTGTAAATGGGCATCTTTTTCATTTCCACAAGTAGGGGCTGCAGTCTTAGCTTCAAAAAAGATGAGGAAATGCCAGTTTTGGCGATGACAAAAGAGAGAAGAATTCATTCAGTCCCCTTTCCCTTTAAAACAACTGAGATCTTCTTTGTAATGATGCACTATTTTACTTGCTTCTTGGAAGCCTAGTGTTGCATTTAATTAAGATAGTGATACATCCACTATATATTCAATGTCCTCTGGGTACTTATTTTCTATCTCTATATTATTTTACCATTCTCACTCATTATATCCTTCAATTTCTTTTTGGATGAAAGTACTTAATTGGTGGTGCAGTGACAAAATGTTAAGATTCATTAATGAAATGATCTTCAGCTACAGCTCTGTAATCAATAGATATATTATTTCTAGTTTAGATCTTCTGTGTCTTGGGTTCTTGCACTTTCAAATCTATTTCATTTTGGGTTGGTGGAATTTCAAAATGTCTATCAGAATTCTTGAACAACTTTTGAAATTTTTATTTACCTCTCTGAAATTTTAACTAGTAATAATCATTTTGGTTCTTATCTTTATTCTACTGTTAATTTTTACCCCATGCAGTATTTCTCTCAGCCAATAGATCGTGGCTTCAATGCATACTCGTCTAATGTATTATTACTTAAGGTGAACTTTGTGTTATTACCTTTTTTTTTTTTTTTTTGCTAACAAACGACACGCCATGTTGCCACACCATGTCACCTATTCGTAAACAATTGACAACCAAATAAATGACTAAGACTAAAGTTATTACTTTTGAAAATTCAAGGACTAAAAATGAAAAAATCTAAAATTATTGTTTTTAAAAGTTTAGTGATCAAGATAAATATATATTTTTTCCATTAAAATATATATTTTGAAAGTTTAGAGACCAACAAATGAAACAAATTTAAAAGTTTAGGGACTAAAATTAAACAAAAAAAATCTAAAAGTTGAGAACTTAAATATTTTGAAAATTTAAAACTAATATGATATAAATTTAAAAATTAAGGCCTTACTTGATAACCATTTGGTTTTTTTGTTTTAGGTTTTTGAAAATTAAGCCTATAAATACTATTTTTACCTGTGAGTTTCTTGTTTTGTTATCTACTTTTTATATATGTTTTTAAAAACCAAGCTAAGTTTTCAATATTAAAAAAAATAGTTTTCAAAAACTTATTTTTTGTTGGAATTTTACTAAGAATTGAAATGTTTTTTTAAGAAAGATGAAATTCATTGTAGAGAAATGATGAGAAAACAAGCACAATTTTTAAAAAACAAAAAATTAAAAACCAAATGATTAACAAATGCCCAAAATTAACAGTTTAAAAATGTATAGATCAAAATAAAATTAATTTGAAAGTTTTCGGTCCAAAATAAGATTTGAAATATTATTTTATCATGTAGAATTCTCACTGTTCATTTACTTTGGTTAAAGAAAGTAGTAATGTAGTTTATAAATTGATAGCTATAACTATAACTATTGAATAGGTTGAAGGGATTTCATAATAGCCAAAGAAATCATAGTTCGGCGGTAATTGGTATGTAACCTCGACCAAGAGGTCAAAGGTTTGAATCCCCTCACTCCCAATGTTGTTGAACTAAAAAAAGAGAAAAAAAAGATAACGGATTTAATAATAGGGTTATTTTGATTTTTGAAAGTGCTTTCATCGTGGGAGTACTTGTTTAGAATGACGACAAAAACACTCTCTTATTCATTTGTTGACAAATGTACATGTTTTAGAATATACCCCTTGCAATCAAACCACTTTTCTCTAGAGCAATATTGTAAATATATATATATATATATAATTTCATTAGGGATCACTTGACACATAGGTTCAACGGTCTTAAGTTTGAGAATGAGAGTTTAAACTAGGGTTTAGGTCGTTTGGGTTTTAAAAAAAATTGTTTGGAGCGCAAGTTTTAGAAGTTTGGATTTAGAAAGTTTGTGTCGGAGGTGTAAGAAAAGCCTAGATTTAGTTAAGGTGCAGGTTTGGAAGCCTTGGTTTAAAGTTGGTGTGTTTGGAGTTTATGAAGCTTATGATTATGGAGTTAGTGTTTATAGAAGTTGTCTCAAAGATATTTATTTCTTAAACTATTTAAATTTATAAATGTTATGGGTAAAATTGGACCATAAGGACGAGATGAGAAAAACGTGACCATTAAAAGCTAAAAAGAGTAAAGATGCCTAAATCGGACCAAGATGGACCAAATTCGAGTAGGGAATCAGACTAGAGAGCAAGGAAAATGAGAAGGGACTTGGGCTTCTTAGCCGAGGCCGACCACAATGAAGGCCCCTTTTTGGGACTTTGTTTCCATCTTTCCTTGGTCCGGGTAGCCCCACTCCAGCCCAATATGGTCCTCTTTTGCCTAATTCTATAAGGAAACCCATGAAAAAACCCTAAGAGAGGGTATTTAAACTCTCTCTTGAGGAGAAAGAAGGGTAAGTTTATTCTAGCCACTTAAATACTCAGAAAATCTTATATCTCTCTCAACTCTCACTGACTTAAGCATCAGAGCTTGTGTGGCCCACACTGGTATGCAGGTTTTTCTTGTCTTGTAGGTCGCATTCTTCCCCTCCAAATTACAAATCTACAGCTGTTGTCACATGGAAGGCAGGTGCGTTCTCCTATCCGAAATTTGGCAACAACAATTGGTGCCGTCTGTGGGGAGTAAAAAGATGAGTAGGAATATGGGTAACAAAAACTGAAATGGAGATGAAGATGATTCCTACAGAAAAACATGCTTCGAAAATCAAATAAAAGTCGTCCAATACCCGATGGTCGAGGCCAACCACGAGGAGGTCGAGGTCAATCAATGTAATTGGTTTTCTTAATTACACGGACTGACATGGACTGGGGGAGAGTTAAACATAAAATAGAGACAGAAGGACTAAACAGAGAGCAGTAAAAATAAACGCTAATGATCTAACCACACACCGATTCGAGGCAATTAGGGATTAAACACAACTTTGATTATAGATATTCAACCAATCAGGCAGTTTCCAGATATTTAAGATTGATCGAACTCCTCGGGACCTCGTAGGAACCTCCCCTAGGGAACCGAAATTCCAACGTCTAAATCGGTTATTCAACTAATTATCTAGCATGCTATCTAATTAGAAACATTAAGCTCTTGGATAGGTCAGAACGTGCTAATTAATTAAGACTGGCCAATCGAAATTAATCGACATGTGCATTTTAATCCTAAAGCCTACCATTTACACGTAATTAAGAAATTCTACCTAATTAACCGACGTGGCAACCGACCTATTTACTACTCCAATTAAGCTAGAGACTGAGGACACCTGCGAGTATTTCTAGTATAGCTATGAACACTTTTGCACAGTTAATTTGTTAGATCAACCATACAATCATGCTACTAAATATAAGCACAAAGATTAAAAGCCATAAAGATGCTGGAAATTTACATTCAAAGTGCTGGAATCTCACAAAATTATATAAAAATCCCAAACCAACCTCGAAACGGCGACGAATGCTTTGCCAGACATTGAACAAAGCCTTCCAAATACCGAATTTAGATCAAAAACTCTAAATCTAACTTATTCTAATGAAAAACAGAGAGAAAATAGCCTTTACATGGTTTCTTGGCGGCAAAAAAGGGAGAAAAATGACCTAGAGAACGAAAAAAATCTATTTATAGGAATCGATGGAGCGTCTAGACGCTACCCAATGTGCATCACTGGTCATTTTTGCTCTAACTCTTTACTCAGGTGTCCGAATGACCTTCGATTGGATGCATTGAAACTGTGATTCGACGTAGAATCTCCTGAAACATGCCTTATGCTCAAATCCCTACAAAATGATCAATTAATTATATTAAAACCTCTGAACTAACATGATTTAGGCATAAAAATATAGGACTATGTTGGTCCTATCAAATAACCCCCAACCTAAATCTTGCTCGTCCTCGAGCAAGACCTAAAAAAATAAAAATAAAGATATGAATCAATAATTGCATGCACGAGACTCTAATTTTAATACTTAGGAATATTGCAATAACCACAAAAGAGAAGCAAACATACACTATCCATGTTTTGAGACACTTTTAAAAACTCTTCCTTTTCTTTCCCACGTGTATGTGTGGCCTCCTAAAGTAGTCTCTACAAGCCTGGAGAAGGTCTATAAGGCTCTCAATCCATCTTCCCCCTACACTGGTACTAGGACTAGCTACCAAGCTTCCAAACCATCAAACAAGGAATAGGTTACTAGGTGCCTGAACTTAAACCCCCGGGATAAACTTGTATCACTTTTAAAACCAAAGGGCACTAGCTTTCACGCACCTGTTGCAGGGACCCGTATCCAGGGCACTCGCTTAATGGATGACCTAACTGATCAGGATAAGGGTAACTCTTTTACCCCTTGATTTACTAAACTCATTACAAGCTTATTTTATTTTCTTCTTTTTATTTTTATTTTTTTCAAGTTCAAGAATGATGTTCTTTTCAAGCACACTTTCTTTCTTTCTTTCTTTCTTTTTTTAGGCAAATCACATTTTTACTTCTTCTAAGCAACGCATTACAAGCTATCAATCTTTCCACTCAACAACTAACACTACACCTATCAGGGTGACAACAAACATACAAGCTCCATAATCCCACCCTAAGCCTTAAAGACTACTAAAGGAAAGGCTAACATGCTCAGATCGTGCAGGAAAGACCAGAAAATTTTGAAAGTTAGGCACACAAAGACTCAAATCAGGATAGCATTAATATACTTCAGCTAATGCAATTAAAGCAACATACCATGCATGTCATCAATTGTCATCATCAAGCAACAAGCAAACATATCATCAAACATTCAAGCTCATAACACAAGAATCATGTTTAACACAATTGATCAACAGTCCGAGCTCAGGTGCTCAAGGACAGCATATGAGCGCAACTATCAAACCTAAAATATCTTTGAGCTCAAATGCTCAAAGACTCAACCAATCATGCTAAACACATCATCAAAGCACAATAATAACTTCCACCCCAACCTAAATTCTACATTGTCCTCAATGTATAAAAATCAATGAAAATGAAAGGACAAAAAGAAAGGGGAACAAAAAACCTCCCATGAAAACTCAGCACGTAGGTGGGTGGTGGCACGGTGGAAACCTCCAAGAATGATAATTCTTCTGCTCAAAGGTCAATTTGTTACCTACAAAACAAAGCAAAACAAGCTAAGCTAGGAAAAACAAAAACAAAAAGCAATAAAAGAAAGCAAATAAATTTTCAAGCCTGATTGTCTCCAAGAAGCGCAAATTTTTATAGTCGATTGCTTGACTTGCCGTGTGGCATGCGTCAGGGCACATAAAAGTTCTCCCACTTCTTCGGCCCTTTCTTCCTCAATCTACAAAGCCCACTGCACTTAGCTATCTCTTCAACATTTGATGGACTCCAAAAATGCAGGTCTTTTTGAGATTTTTCAACTCTGAAAAAGAAAAACAAGAAAAATCAAAAGAAACTGACTCTGACTCGTGAGAACTAGAGGAACACACACAAAAGGAGGAATCAAGGTACGAAACAGACACAGGCCTTTCGGCTTCCAAAACTATCACCTGAACTTCCTCACATTGAAGCTTGGTCTCCTTAGCCTCACAAACCTTTTCTTCACATGGCAAACAAACTTCATCGTTGAGCTCTAAGCCAACCGAATCAGATTCTCGTACCTCAGGAATGTTGATAGGTGGTTGCTCTTGAATGCTCTCCACTGAATCAACTAGCTGAATGACGGAGTCACCCAATATCCTAGTCATCTCCTCTCAAAAATGGAGATCGCTCTGCTGAATTCGGAGATTGTTAATAGCAATTTGATTAATTAAATCCTCTAAAGACATACCTAAAACTAAAGATTCGGGGCTCGGTTCTGTTGCTCCTCTTGGCATCCATATGATTGATCCCACTCAAGACCGTGAAGATCGTGGCTCGTGTCGTGATGCCAAGGAACTTTTCCAAGACTGGAGGCATGTCGCATTTGCTCCTACTTTTCAAGGAATAGAGAAACTAAATAGGCTAATTTAGAAATTTTAAAATTTAAATCACTAACGTCTTCATCGTGCGGGGCAGCTCCACTGAAATTCCAGAAACTATTAGCCATAAAAAGAAACAAGGTATAGACTCTTTTTTATTTTATTTTTATTGAAATAAGAAAACTAAAATAAAAAATCAATTTAATTGGCGGTTCCTCGACAATGGCGCCAATTTGAAGGAGCTTATCAAAGGCTCAATCAAATACAATTTATAATACTAATATAAAATTAGCTACTTATAGTAATTAATAGTGGACCAGGTCAAACCACAAGAAACCGAATAAATTGATTTCAATTAATTAGTATTCTTAATGACACGAACTAACATGGACTGGGGGGAGTTAAGCTTAAAATAGAGATAGAATGACTAAATATAGAGTAGTAAAAATAAACGCTAATGATCTAACCACACACCGATTCGAGGCAATTAGGGATTAAACGCAACTTTGATCATAGATATTCAACCAATCAGGCAGTTTCCAGATATTTAAGATTGATCGAACTCCTCGGGACCCTGTAGGAGCCTCCCTTTAGGGAACCAAAATTCCAATGTCTAAACCGGTTATTCAACTAATTATGTAGCATGCTATCTAATTAGAAACATTAAGCTCTTGGGATAGGTCAAAACGTGCTAATTAATTAAGACTAGCCAATCGAAATTAATCGACATGTGCATTTTAATCCTAAAGCCTACCATGTACACGTAATTAAGCAATTCTACCTAATTAACCGATGTGACAACCGACCTATTTACTACTCAAATTAAGCAGAGACCGAGGACACCTGCAAGTATTTCTAGCATAGCTATGAACACTTTTGCACAGTTAATTTGTCGGATCAACAATACAATCATGCTACTAAATATAAGCACAAAGATTAAAAGCCATAAAGATGCTGGAAATTTACATTTAAAGTGCTGGAATCTCACAAAATTACATAAAAATCCCAAACCAACCTTGAAATGGCGACAGATGCTTAGCCATGCATTGAACCGAGCCTTCCAAATATCGAATTTAGATAAAAAAAAAACTCCTAATCTAATTTATTATGATGAAAAACAGAGAGAAAATACCTTTACATGGTTTCTTGGTGGTAAAAAACGGAGACAAATGCCCTAGAGGAAGAAAAAATCTATTTATAGGAATTGACGGAGCGTCTAGACGCTCTGGACAGCGTCTAGACGTTACCCAGTGCGCATCACTAGTCATTTTTTCTTTAACTCTTTACTCGGGTGTCCGATTGACCTCCGATTTGATTCTTTGAAATCATGATTCGGCTTAGAATCTCCCGAAACATGCCTTATGCTAAAATCCCTATAAAATGATCAATTAATTATATTAAAACCTCTAAACTAACATGATTTAAGCATACAAATATAGGACTATGTGGTCCTATCAACTCTACCAAAGAGTAATGGTAGGGGCTGAAACTAGGTACCCTCAAGTAGAGAAGCTTGTACTTGCCTTGGTTACATCGGCCAGAAGATTATGCCCTTACTTTCAAGCACACAAATGCCCAAGGCTAATCTTGAAAGAACAAGCTCAAGGTTAAAATTCAATTCATCATAAAAAACTGTTTTTTACAACATAATGGCCAAGCTTTAGATAGCTTTCCAAAATCCTAAATGCCACATCAATGATCATAGTGAAATGACAAAATATCCCTACTTAAAATGTCATAAAAAGGATAAAATTGAAAAAGAATAAAATTACATAAAAATTATAGAATAAAAATTTGATGTCTTTGATGATTCATATCATTCTCTCCTTCTTTTAAAGGATTCGTCCTCGAATCTAAATTATTACCTTGTAAAGCAGTTTTAAAGTCATGAGAAGAAAATGGTACGACTCTTCTTGGGTTTCTCTTGGATGATCTCCCTTGTAAAACAACTTCATAAACATGAGATGTCAAAGACTCATCTCTTCTTGGATTCCATCTCTTTTGGAAAGAATAATGGTTCTTCCAATTTACATGTAGCTTGCAACTATAGAAAAAATTTGGGCTAATCTTTGAGTTTTGCTTCATGATCAATGCTTTAACAACCTGCAAAAACTCAAAAGAAAAACAAGACAAACTTGGTTGAAGCTCACCTGTCAAAAAACAAACTCTTTTATCAAAAAGTTTAAGAATGTTTTGTTTTGAAATCAAGAAAGATTTTTCCTCACAAGTTTTTAAAGGCACATTCTTGGCTTTTCTTTCATCTTGATCTCTAGACCGAGTATTACTCACTTGCTTTTGTCTCTCATTCGTGTTTTCACATTTTTCTTCTTCATAGATTTCTATTGTTTTTTCCTCGGTCTCATGCCTTTTGTTTTCCAACTCACACACATCAAATTTTACTTCTCTTGGAAGCAATGATATAAGACGATTACTTGTTAGTTTGTGATCGAATGTACTAACAATGTCATCACAAAGTAGTCTAGTTTTAAGCTCACTACCATCTACTTTCTCTACTCCACTACTATCAACACAATATGCTTCCTCAGAAATAAGTGGCACAATAGTAGTAGTAGGATTACAATCATGTGATTCTTCAGAAATATCATTATCTTGCATAGGTACAACATTAACAAGCTTTTCCTTTCTACTTTCTACCTTATCAAAATGCTCCTACATGGTAGGTAAATTAACCATTTTCACAAATGTATTTGCATTAGAGCTAGACTTAGATTTAGTGTACCTTGAAGATCTTCGTTGGAGATGACTTTCTATCTTGATGGCAATGTGCACAATCTCTTCCAAATCCTCACAAGGTCAAATTTCTTCTCGATCAACAATCATCTCAACAATCTCTTCATTAAGTCCTTGGCAGAATTGGTCCATGGTAGCTTCTTCATCCTCATCAAAGTTAATCTCCTCAATTAGTACGAGCATCTATTCATAGTATTTTTCCATACTTTTGCTCCCCTGTTTCAAAGTTTGCAATTTGTGGAAAGACTTAGGAACAAAACACTTCCTCATTAGGAGCTTGATCTCTTCCCATGAAGATCTTGCTTGATTTTCACTCATCCTTTTTGACAACAAGCTATTCCACCATGTTAGGGCATAATCTTCAAATGTAGAAACAATAAGTTTTACTTTTCCCTTTTCGCTATAGTGGTAGCGATCAAATATGGAATCCATTTCTTCCTTCCAAAGAAGGTACTCCTCTGAATTTGAAATATTGCCAAAGAACAATGGAGGCATGTTTCGATCAACAAGAAGGTAATTTCTTGGAGCTCTTCTTTCAGTATACATGGCTGCAGAAAGATGTTATTATAAAGAAAAATTGGACTGCACAATCAATCCCTCACACGTTCACTCAAAATATGAATGGTCACTCGTGTTTACACTCAAAGATATAGCACTCCCTCACAAATAGTAAACTTTCTCAAAATAGAAAACAAGTAGCCACGAGTTTCTAATATAACATACTTAAGGAGCAAGTCTTGAACACAAAAGTGAGATTGATGTGAAGTATTGACACTCAAGCAAAGAAACAATTAGAACCAACAAAAATAAGAAACTAAGAATCAAGAACCTAATATTCAAGATCCAACAAACTAGGATAAGAAACAACAAGAATAAGATATCTAGAATTAAGAATCTAATATTCAAAATTCAAAGAATTATGCAAGATGAACAGTGAAAAAGGCAGGACTATAGACAAGATTCAAAGAAAAGCAAGGAAACAAAGAAATAAGATGTAGAAAGATAAGCCAATAGAAACAAAGAAATAAATAAAAATAATCAATACTAACAAACTAACTACTCACAAGTGTTTCGAATGGAAGATCAATAGGCAAATGATCATGCACAATTTCACACAAATAATTTGCAACAAATTACTTACCTAGATCACAAATCTAAGAACAAGGAATTGACAAGGACAATTTTGTAATTTTGGCAAATTTTGTAATAGCCTTGGAACTGGGTGAAATTTGTGTCAAATCAAAGCTGAAAAAGTATAGAACACTGCTATGAAATTAAACTTTAAATTGAAAAAGGTTAAGTAAAGAAAAATTATAGAAAGAGAAAACTACTGCAAAAAATTGATTTTCGAACTGTCAGAAGTAAATGAGCGGTTCAAGGACTTTTTGGCCGGTTCTATTAGAGAAATTTTATGATTTTATTTTTAAGAGTTATTCAGACCATGGTAAAAATTTGGTCTCAAAACAACATCAGATGGTTTCTGAACAATCATTTGAAGTATTAACAGAATTTTAGAAAATTTTTAGATCGAGCACCTTGAATTCAAATAATGATATCTCCTAGAATATATGATATTTCAGAACAAAAAATTTATTCTTACAAATATGATTCAATTTTATACAGTTTAGACTCAGGTTTGATGCAATTTGGTGTTCGGATCATAGAGAAAAAAATTGCTAAAAATCTGCAATTCTACATTATGCAGCAGAAAATTTTCAGATTTTAAAATTCAAAGAAAACAATGTATCTCAGGCTACAAGACTCCAAATTAGATGAACTTAGGCTTATTAGAAAGCTCTTATCAAGGTGATCAATTTCAGTAAAATTGCAACAAGAAATTAAGCATGAAATAGTACAAGAAAGTTTTGCAAATATATGAATTTAGGCACACAAATCAAGCTAATTGCAAGCATTTTTTTTTTTGTTTTAATAAAAGAGACAAGAATTTAGGAAGAAAATAAATTCATAATAGTAGATGAGAATAAAATAGAAATAAAAGAACGATAGGTCCGATCTAGTGCCATAGCTTTGATACCAAATGATGCGAAAACCCTAGAATTTTAAAAATTAGGAACCCTTTGGTTATATGAACCCCTAATTATAAAATTCTAAAACCCCCAATCAATTGATTACAATCCCAAGGGAAGGAATAGATACTGGGTTACCTTAAGATCAAAGCTCTTAAGACAAAGAACAAGTTCCTTGCCTATGAGTCAAACACTGCACAAGATAGGATGATCAATCCTACTTGAATGTTCTTGGCATGCAACTCAAGACATGAATTGGAAAGGGATCAAGAAGCTCTATTGGATAATCTTGAAATAACAAGCTCAAGGCTTATTCAATTCATCGTAAAAAAATGTTTTTCACAACCTAATGACCAAGCTTTAGATAACTTCCCAAAACCCTAAATGCCACATCAATGATCATAGTAAAATGAAAAAAATGCCCCTACTTAAAATGTCATAAAAATTATAAAATGGAAAAATAATAAAATTACATAAAAATTATAAAATAAAAATTTGATGTCTCTGGTGGTTCATATCAGCAGATGAGTTACCACTTTATGTGGCAGCTTCTAACATTGCTGTAAGCTCTGCATTAATCAATGAAGAAAATGGTCACCAACTACCAGTATACTATACCAGCATAGCAATGGTAGGGGCTGAAACTAGATACCCTTTAGTAGAGAACCTTGTACTTACATTGGTTACATTGGCCAAAAGATTACGCCCTTACTTTCAAGCACACAAGATCATTGTCCTCACCAACTTCCCTTTAAAGAAAGTGCTGTAAAAGTCAGAAGCTTCGGAACCCCTCATGATGTGAGCTTGTCGAGGGCTTGTCAAATTACAATTTATAAATCGATCCTCAGCTACTTGAGCCAATCATATGCAAAGAAGAAATAATAGAAACTAGTGCAACGATTTCCAGAGAGGACGAGGTTGAGGAAGAGTACGAGGTCAAGGCCGAGCATAGGCAAGTCGAGTCCAAGGCTGGAGGAAATCCTTGTTGGATAGATCCAATATTGGAATATCTGAGAGAAGGAAGATTGCCCTTAAAAAAGGCAGAAGCCAAGCGAATATAGAGACGATCAACTCATTACCTACTAAGAGAAGGTACACTCTATAAGAGAGGCTACTTGATGCCACTACTCAAATGTCTCACATCTACTAAAGCAGAGTACGTGATGAAGGAAATCCATGAAGGATTATGTGGCAATCATTCAAGAGGTAGGTCCTTGTGCCACAAAGTTGTGAGACAAGGATATTATTGGTCAACAATGCTCCAAGACGCTCGAAACTTCACAAAAGCATGTGAGCAATGCCAACTATTTTCTCCTGTACTAAGACAACTGCTTGAACCACTGACAAATATCATGTGTCCATGGCCTTTTGCACAATAGGGAATAAACCTTAATGGATCTCTTCCCTAAGGCAAATGACAAACTGAGTTTGTTGTGGTAGTAGTGGATTACTTGACAAAGTAGGCTGAAGTTGAAGCATTGGCAACAATTACAGAAAAGAAGATAACCAACTTTGTCTGGAGGAACATAGTATGTTGTTTTGGGATACCTAATTTCATTATTTTAGACAATGGGAAACAATTTGATAATGCAACATTCAGAAAATTCTACTCAGATCTCAACATCAATTATTGATGTTCATCTCCAGCACATCCATAAGCCAATGGGCAAGTGGAAGCGGTGAACAAAATTATCAAATTAAATTTGAAGACGAAGTTAGAAAATTTGAAAGGAACATGGGCAGAGGAGTTGCCCAATGTGCTATGGGCATATTGAACAACAGCAAGGTCGACTACAGGTGAAACTCCTTTCTCACTCACTTATGGAGTAGAGGTAGTCATTCCTGTGGAAATTGGTCTACCTTCACCAAAAGTAGAGCAATTTGACCCTCAATAGTATGAGGAGTCAATGAGATTATGCCTAGATCTATTGAAAGAGCATTGAGAGAAAGTTTGTCTTCAAACAATAGAATTTAATAATAGAATTGCAAGATATTACAATGCAACAACCAAGCGATAAAGCTTCAAAGAAAGAGATCTAGTATTGAGAAAAGTCATGTAGAATACCAAAGACAGATCAACTGGTGCATTAGGTCCAACATGGGAGGTGGAAAAAAACTATTAGAATAGTTGCTTCAGAATAAACTAATTTCCTTGAGCAATTCAGAGGCAAAGATTGCCACTTAATAGGAATTACACGTAGGTGTTTCAAAGGAAAGAAGTGCAGAAAAAGGAAATTTACAATGGTCCCTTATTGCTTTGGAAAATGAAAGGAAAATCCAATCTTCAATGCTGAATTAGAGAAATTTGACAAAGTAGCACCAGCTTGCATTGGATATGTTCTTCGAATTTTTTCCAGATCTGGTTTATGATTGATTTCCCTTGATTTACTCAATCATATTAAACACCTTTTTTGCATGAGGTCGAAGGTGCATTTAAGGAAAAAATACACCAAATTGGAGTTGACACCTTGTTGATTTTGGTGAATTTTGTTGATCTACAACAGGCATATGAGATTGATTTGGTGCATCAGTATTCTGTTGATGTACATGATCTGTTGCTCTATTTGTTTCTTAGTGCTGAGTAGGATTGATGAGCTGGATTGATGATCTAGGTGGTCTTTATCATTCTTCTTCAAACTGGAGGTAGGTAAGCACCAAACGCCAAGTTTTCCACGAAATTCTTTGAATAGTTGTTTGGAGAGAGGTTTGGTGAAGTGTCAGCAATTTGCTCGTGAGATGGAACATATCTAGTTATTAGTGAGCCAAGGGCTACTTTTTCCCGAACAAAGTGATAATCAAGTTCAATATGTTTGGTACAAGCATGGAATATGTAAAGCACTCATATTATCACAAAATAATTGGGGAGGTTTAAATAGAGGTACATGAATGTCTTTAAGTAAAAAGGATATCCAGGTCAGTTCAGTTGTAGTGTTCACCATGGCACGATATTTAGCCTCTGAGCTGGATCGTGAGATTGTTGGTTGTTTCTTAGATGACCAAGAGACGATGTTGGATCCAAGAAACACACAATATCCTAAAATGCTTCTTCTTGTCGTTGGACAAGCTCCCCAATCTGCATCACAGAAAGCATATAGGTTCATAGAACTATGTTTGGAGAAAGAAATACCATGTTGCATTGTGCCTTTTAGGTAGCATAGAATACCTTTGACAGCACGCCAATGTTGGAGTTGAGGTTGATGGAGGTGTTGACACACTTGATTTACAGCGTAAACAATATCTGGTCTTGTCAAAGTTAAGTATTGTAGTGAACCAACCAGGCTACGATAGGCAGTGGGATCTACTAGTTCATTAACCTTATCACTCTTTGACTTTGATGTGGCTGTAGGAGTAGCAATGTGTGTAGCATCAAGCATCTTTGTCTTTTGGAGAATCTCCTTTGTGTATTTTGCTTGAGTTATGTGGATGCCTTGTAACGTTGGTTGCACTTCCACTCCTAAGAAAAAATGAAGATTGCCCAGGACTTTGACAGCAAACTCAGTACTAAGTTTTTTTTATCAAGTTTGTCAATAAGCTAGGGTGAGGGCCTGTAAGGATAATGTCGTCTACATATATAAGCATCAAGATTAGGATCGAATTTTGTTTGAATATGAACAATGAAGGATCATATAAGCTAGACTTAAAACCTTTAGAAACAAGATATTGAGATAAGCGATCAAACCATGCTCGTGGGGCCTGTTTTAGGCCATATATGGACTTATGTAATTTGCATACATGAGAAGGTAGGTTAGGATCAATATAACCTAGTGGTTGGGACATGTACACTTCTTCTTTGAGGTAGCCATGTAAAAAGGAGTTCTTGACATCAAGTTGTCGTAAAGGCCAGTTGAGAGAAACTACAAGTGCTAGCACTAACTGAATGGTTGTGTGTTTGATAACCGGATTGAATGTTTCATTGTAGTCAATCCTTTTTGCCTGAGAGTAGCCTTGAGCCACTAGTCTTGCTTTAAATCGTTCAATTGAGCCATCTTCCTTTAGTTTAGTTTTATAGATCCACTTGCATCCTATGATGTTGGTATTTGGAGGTTTGGGGGTTAGTTTCCATGTGTAGTTGTCGTGCAAGGCTTTAATTTCTTCATCCATCACTGCTTGCCAATGGGGTGATTTAATTGCCGTCTTGTACGTTTTTGGTTCTTCCCCCTGTAACAGAGCTATAAAATGGTTATTAATTGAGCTATGTGTACTTACCTCAGTGGATTTATTTTGCTCCGCTATTGGAGGAGGATGATTTTGGATGAGTTTTGCCAACCTTCCTCTAGTTGTCATAAAATGTGTGTTAGTAACCTCTCGGTGGGTTGTGACTGGATCACTTGAAGTATGCATATTTGTTGATGGAATATGATCAGTATCTGACTCCACTGGGAGTTCCACAACCAAGTAATCACTAATGTGAGGAAGGTCTGATAGGGATGTTGCTGTTGGGTACTTAATTCCACTATCAGGCAACCTTCCCACATTGATATCAATATCCTGCATCAGTGGATTAATTATGTTAGTGATATCATAAGGTAATGAATACTCCTTACCTTGTTTGTTGGTATCAAGCAGCTGGGTGTCTTGGTCCAGCCCTTCTTTGATTGGTTGGTCTAAGGCAATAAATGCACTTGGTGTGAGATAGTCATCAAAATTTCCATGAAATTTGGAGACCTCATGAGTTTCAAGTGTTGTGGTCTTAGATTTTGGGCTATCAGGTACTGTCTTTTCTGGATTTAGCCACAATTCTTCTTCTGTAAACTTAGTAACATCTAATTGTTGAGATATTTGTGGTGTGTGTGAATTTTGTGATTGAAAGGGGAACACATTCTCATCAAACACCACATGCCTTGAGATATAAATCCTATTGGTTTGAGGGTCTAGACATCGATATCCTTTATGCATAGAGCTATAGCCAATAAAAACACAAGGATATGTTCTTTTTGAAAACTTATCTTTTGTATAATTTCTTAAATAAGGAAAACATTTGCATCCAAAAATTCTTAAGTTATTGTACTGAGGTTCCTTATGGTATAATATTTCAAAAGGAGATTTCATGTTAAGAACACTACTTGGCATGCGATTTATAAGAAAGGTAGCAGTGAGAAAGGCATCAACCCAATATCTCATAGGTATATGTGCCTGGAAGAGGAGAGCCAAACCTGTTTCAACAATGTGATAGTGTTTTCTTTCCACCACTCCATTTTGTTGTGGAGTGTGAGGACTAGTTGATGTTGGATTCCACTTTGATTTATAAGATGCTTAAAGTTTGAGGATGAAAACTCACCACCTCCATCTGTTTGTAGAATCTTGATTCTTCTTTCTAGTTGGTTTTCTACTATATTTTTAAACTTAGTAAAACACACAATAAAATCAGATTTCTTCTTTAACGGATATATCCATGTAAAACGTGTGTGATCATCTACAAAGCTTACATAGTACTTAGATGCTTGACAAGATAAAATAGGAGTAGGCCTCCAGAGATCACAGTGCACTTTATAAAGAGGAAATAAGCTAATTTCTTTATTAAGATTAAAAGGTAACTTGCAACTTTTGCTCATTTGACAGCTTGACCATATAGATTCATTTCTTTTCCAATTAGTAACACATATCAATTGATTACTACATAGAGTTTTTAAATAAGCATCACTTAGATGGCCAAGGCGTTTATGCCATTTTGAGGCATCACCCTTGTTATTATTAGAAAAGGCAGTAAAGACATTGTGATTAAAAGCAGTAGAGTTGACATTTGAACTTGGATCTTCAGGAGCATATAAACCATCCTTCCTAATTCCTTGTGCAATGACCTTCTCCTCCTTGTTCTTTATAACAAAATCATTAGCAGAAAAAGTAATTAGACAATCATTATCATGAGTTAATCTACTAATCGATATTAAATTCTTTTTCATAACAGGAACTACAAGCACGTTTTCAGTTTTAAGTTACTGTTTTGTGAGACAATATTCCCATTACCTACTTGAGTAATTTTTAGTCCTTCACAATTACCAACATACATTTTTTCATTGCCTTTATAAAATTGAGTAGAGGATTGGATACTTGAGTCATTTAACACATGTGATGTAGCTCCAGAGTCTGCATACAACTTAGTTTCGTTTTCTTCTTCTAAGTTCATGGCAGCAAGGGCTTTTGGTACATCTTCAGGTTGATAGGTATGGTCAAACCTATTCCAACACTACAAGGCAGTGTGATTAGGTTTACCACAAATTTGACATACTAAATTCTTACCTGAAGTTGCTGTCAAGGGAAATTGGTTGGAAGCTTGCGGCAGATTAGCAGATCTGTATGCTTGAGAAGTTTTGATATTGTGGATCTGATTTCTGTTGGCTTGAAAGCCTCTGCCTCTTGAGGAAAATTGCTTGACACGTCCTCTGCTGCTTCCTCTTTGACTATAAAAAGCATGGTTTATATTCGGTGTTGCTGATTTTTCTTCTTCAAGCAAGCAACTTAGGAGTTAAGTAGAAAAATTGTCATAATCGAAAAGTTGTTCAAAAGGTGCTTTCTTTGAATATTGATGGAATGCTTGAATGGTGAAGGCTTTGAGTAGTTAAGTTCCAGCAAAGAATCCATGGAACTTGAAAATGAAGGGAAAACCGAAAGGTTAATGGATAAATGTTTTTGAAAATATTTTGAGAAAAATAATGGAATGATTCCTGAACAGGGGCAGGAAAAATTTCTGGAGAAAGACCAAAATTATGCCACCAAGTCATAAACCATATAGGGTATTGGTGTTTATGAGCCTGTCGGCAGAACTGGATGAACCAAGAGTGGTTAAAAGCACGGTACCAAAGGACGGTTGTCCATGCTCTTACGTAGTCTCGGTATGAGTAAGATGGTGGATCATACCGAATTGAGAATCTTTTTTCGGTATAAATTTTTTGATTCCACCTTTGAGGAGTAATAACTCTAAAGATTTTGAGTTTTGAGTAAGAAATTACGGAAAGATTATTCCTGTCCGGTATATGAGTAATTTCAGCAGATTTTGAATCAATAAGAATTAATTCATAAAACTGCCGTGTTTTTGAAAGGATTTCCGGCATGAAGCAACAATCACCCAGATAGATATGGGAGGTTAGCTCAGCAAAGCTTTCAGAGTCCCATTCTGGTTCGATAGGGATCTCAGTGATTACATGAGCTTTTTGGAAATATCCTGAAATTTCAGGTTTTGGAATAAAACGTGTCGGTGGAGACACAACAGAGTTGTAGGTTGAAGAACCTGCAACAGATGGAGTAGCCGGTGGAGCAGAAGGCTCCTGTATTCTTATTCCGGCAGAACGACGTTGAGCACGTGTTCTTACTGGAGTAAATGAAGTATCGGGAAGAGCAAAATCCTCGATACGGACTGGAGTAGATCTTTGAGTATTTGAGGAGGAGGCGTTAGCCTTTCCTTTTGAAGTGGAAGAGGAAGCAATTCCTTTTCCTTTTCTTGAACTCATGATGAGTTTTTGAAGATGGAAACTTGAATATGAAATTAAGTTTTCTGATGAGGAAGATCAGGCTAAGCTGCAACCTCAGAGCATACTAACTTTCTTTCAGAATTTTTGAGAAGAGGGAGGCTCTCTAGAGAGAGAAATTCTCTCAGGAGGAGAGAGAGTGTTCTTTGAGAGATGTTCTCTCGAAAGATAATCTGCAAGAGGGTTTTGAGACCCTTTTATAGACAAAATTTGAAAATCAAAACATGATAATATTGCTTGCCAACGGGCAAAAATCTGTTTCGAAACCAAATTTTTGACATCTTTTTCTAAAATGAATTTAGAACTTTGGGAATCGGTTTTTATTAAAAACGATTTATTGATTAAATCACCTTGAAATTTCTGGACGCATAAAACTATAGCCAGAATTTCTTTTTTGACTGTTGAGTAATTTTGCTGTGTACTATTCCACACTCCGGAGTGGAAACGTATTATTGATTCCCTCTTATCGAGACAATGTTTAAGGATTCCTCCATATCCAATGTCAGACGCATCGGTTTCAACGATAAGGTTTGCTTTTTCGTCTATAAGACTTAAGCAGGGAATACTTTTGACTAAATCTTTGATCTTTTGGACCGCCGTTGTTTGAGTGGGTCCCCATGGAATAGTTTCTTTCTTCAACCTTTGAAAAAGTGGTTTGCAAATAGGTCGAAGATTCTTGATAAAATCCGAAACATAATTTAGACAGCCCGAAAATCTTTGTAACTGGGTTTTGTCTAAAATTTCGTTAGGAAAATTTTGAGTAAAATCTAGAGATCTTTGAATAGGTTTTAATAATCCTAGATGGATATCAAAACCAAGAAATCTAATATTTGTTTGGAAAAGTTTTAGCTTTTTGGCTGAAACTACTAAACCATTATGCTTTATGGTTTGAATAAAGCTTTTTAAATGGTTAAAATGTTGATCTATATTTGATGAAAAGATTAAAACATCATCAATATAGATAATTGAAAATTCTTGAATAGGTTCCAAAATATCATTCATGATCTTTTGGAATTCGGATGGAGCATTTTTTAGTCCAAAGGGCATAACGTTCCATTCGTATTGACCAAAAGGTACATTAAATGCTGTTTTGTACCTATCGTGTTCGACAATCTGTATTTGCCAAAATCCAGATTTCATATCGAACTTTGAAAATAATTTCGCATTAGAAATTCTTTTGAGTAAATCATTTTTGTTGGGAATTGGATACCTAATCCATTCCAAAACCTTGTTTAAGGGTTTATAGTTGATTACCAGTCTCGGGACACCACGCTCCTTTTCGGCCTGGTTATTGACATAGAAAGCAGCACATGACCATGGGCTTTTTGATGGCCTTATCAGCTTTCTTTTGAGTAATTCATCGATCTCCTTTCGGCAGTGGCTTAATAATTCAGAATTCATCTGGATAGGCCGCGCCTTTGTAGGAATATTTGATTCTTTGAAATCTTTTTCATATGGTAATGTTACCATATGTTTCTTCCTCGACCAGAAAGCATCTGGATGAGTGGAGCAAATTTGTTGTTCAATTTGCTTTTGAATCATCTGGACTCGTCTCTGGACTCCAGGTAGTTGAAGTTGTTCTTCAACTTTCTTGAAGCTGACTTCTTCTTTTAGATAGTCAATCTGCTTCTTTTTGAGGTTGATCTTATCAACAACATTAAGATTACTTTCTCTTAATGGGTCGATAAATTTGAATATAATCTCTTTATCCAAGATTGTTGAACAGATTCCATTGTCTGTTACCTGTAATGGATATAATTGAGTAATAAACGGCGTACCTAAAATCACTGCTTGATTTAGGTTCTTGACTAATAGGAATGAGGTCACAAAGCAAACTCCTTCGTTGCATATATGAACTTCCGGAAGTTTGTGCCTGATGAATAGAGGCTGATTATTTGCCCCTTTCAAGACTTCCATAGTCTTTTTGAAGTACCTTGAAGGAATAATGCCTTCATGAATGCAATTCTGATCTGCTCCCGAATCAACTAGAGCAATCGCATTAATTGAAAAGTCTTGTACCTGTAATGATATTTTAACATACCATTTCTGATACTGGACTTTTTGCAAGGTGGATAAGAACTGTTCTTCTTCTGCTGAAGATTCAGAAAGTTCCCCATCTACTTGAGCTGTTGAAGTAGTTGCCTGATTTGACTTGATCATGGCAACTTCGACGGACAATAGTGCTACGTCCTTTTGATAATCAAGGCGAAGCTTTTTAACTTCCTCCTTGAGCTTATTGATTTCAGACTTCAAATCTGAAGCTTTGATTTCTTGTCTTTCCTTTTTGAAGAGAGAAAAGACATCTTCGATGTTTGGATAATGAGCTTCATCCAAAGCATGCTCTTTTTCTTTCTGAAGAGATTCCTTCAGACGAATGAGTATATTCTTTTTGAGGTTGGCATCTGTAATCTGTTCAGTCGCCTCAAATAGTAATTCCTGATCCTTAGTTAGGACATTTATGCAGTTAAAACAACCGCAAAATCTCCCTCCTTTGCAGTCAGGTTCGTGAGGTAACTCCCCTTCGGAAATATCTGTATCAGATTCTTCCAGGAGTTGTAGTACTTGATCTTCTTCTGAATCTTCATAAATGGAATCTTCAGAATCTGTTCGTACTATTTGAAGTAGCTCATTCTTAATATCTTCTTCGATACTAAGTTCATTGATTCTCTTCTTCATAGGACATTTTGGAGCATAATGCCCAAATCCTCTGCATTTATAGCATTGGACTTTTGAAGAAGGTCTTCTTGGAAAATTCCTACTAATAGTAGGATTCTTCCTACTATATCGAACTTTTCGGTAAGGACCCTTAGCATATGGTCTGCTAGTGTTTGATCTTTGCCGATAGTTTGAGTAATGAACTTTGGCTTGATTAAGCCTCTTCGTCTTCCTGACAGATGGAGCTTCAGGATAATAGTAGTACGTCTTGCAAAACTGCCCATATTCTTGTTTTCTTTCTTTGGACTTGTTTTGCTTTTCATGCCGAGCAGCTTCCAGGCATTGCTTTCCTGCTTGGCTAATGACGAAGTGAGCAAGCTCGCCATAAGTGACCGAGCTCCATGGAATTTCTCCTTTATAAAATTCTCGGAGATGGAGTAGAAGTTCGGAGCCAAATATTTTTGGTAATCTGACTATAAATCTTTCTTTCCAGAACGGGCTATGGTCATCCGTTCTCTTGTAGACTTCTGTTAGGAAAGTCTGCTTGTACCATTCAAAGTCCTGGAGCTTTGGACAAGTCAGTCTTTGAAGGTATACTCCTGCTTGATTAACATAGTCATTGTTGTCTCCGACAAAGGCTTTGATTATGCTAAAGCAGAGAGTAGTTGCGGCATCATCTTTATACCCTCTTCTTGTGGGTGATGTAGCCGTTAGAGCTGATGAAAGAGCTGCAGCAGTGACGCCAGTTGCTCTACTTTGAGCAGTAAAAGAAGATTCTCCAACTTCTCTTACTGTTCTTGTGGTATATGATTCTTCGATAGAAGATCTATGAGTAAGAATTTGATTCCTTTCTTCTTCAGAAAAGGTATTTTGCCACCATCCTCTTAGGATGCCAGTAAATCCAGCAACGAGAAGTTTGGCAATTTGATGATCAGTTGCGCCCTTTGAAGTGTACGCTGCATTGGCAACAAACATTTCTTGGACGAGATTCATGATCATATATTGAGAAAGACCGTCAATATTCCATTCATGAATGGATGATCCATCAAATGAACTGCCCATAATATGGTTTCGGTATTCAATGGTCAGATCTGGGTGAGTAGCCCTGGGATAATAAGTCCTTGGGTTACTTTTTGAGTGCATAGAGATTCTATTTATTTCCCTAGGCTCTTCATCTGAGATTGCTGCTTGCTGCATCTCTGCAATTATATCAGCTATCTCGTCATCATTGAGTACGTTGATTTGAGGAGACTTTCCATTAAGCCTGTTGAGTTCTTGTTGAATTGATTCAAGCAAGATCTCTTCTTTGCTTTTTAATAATGGAACTGACCCTCCTGGAATTCTTCCAAAGTTTGAAAGAGTATCTTCAATTATTGGGATTCCAGACGATCCTATCCTGAGAGGCTTTTGAATCTTTGGAGGAGTGAAAACCTTCTCCTCAATACGATCCATTTTCTCTGCCATAGTGGATAGTATTTTGTTTGTGAAGTTGTTTTGAGCAAAAACTCCTCGAATTCCTTTAGAGGGGTTCTTGTTTTCCTCTTCCAAAGTCAGTTGCTTGAATGGAGAGGCAACAACTAGATTTCCCTTGGAATTTCTGAATTCAATTTGTTCCATGGGTGGATGAATACTAGAAACATCTCCTTCTTGAGTCTTCCAGAGAGTTTCTTTTATAACGTTCACCTGCTCATCATAATTTTCTCGGCTGGCGAACCATTGAAAGAAAGGAATATTTTGTTCAAGGGCTTCCATGGTAGAGATCCACGTAGCTTTGAACTCTTCTCTTTCTTCTTTTTCATATGCCTTGAAGAAAAACTTCCTAGGCATTTTCCATTTCTGGTCCATGAAATCCTCTTTTAAGAATTCCATGTTTGCCTTGAAACCTTCAGATATGACGTTAAGCTCATTGAATTGGCTTCTGACATCCATATCTGATTGAGTAGGGGAATTTGTCACACATATGTTGTTTCTGGTATGCGAGGAGCAAAGTCCACTGAGTTAATCTTTGTAGATAAAGATCTTCTCAATGGTTCTTGAGGTTCGAAGCTTCTGGAGGATGAAGCTTCTCCTACAAAATCTGAAGTACTTTGCCTGGATGGGGCAAAGGTTGAGACTTTTGGAACCGATGGAGTTTCTTGAGTGAAACTTATCTCAACAGTTCCATCTGGATGCTCAACTAGTTGAGTGGCAGACTTCGGCGGTGGCACTGCTGGAGCGATAGCTCGTTCGAGTATCCAATGAGAATTCCGCGTTATGTCTGACTAGTGTAATGTTTTCGGGACCTGAATATTAGATCTCGCAACATTAGCTTCAAGGAGTATGGTTTTGCCTTTTGGGGATCCCCTTAAGGCTCTTGGAGCTATCTCTGTCTTCATTAGGCGATAGCATAGCCTGAATATAACAACGAATGCATGAGCATCTGGTTGCATGTTCAGATCTTTGAAGTAGACATCCAGAATTAAAGAATTTAGAATTCTGGGATCTTGAAGAGATAGCGAATAGCATGGATAACAATTAAAATATGCCGGTCCGCTTTCCAAGTTGGTTTCGACCATCGCTAGAAGAGAGTCTTGAAACCGTAGAAACCTCTTATCCCTCAAGGTGAGAAGGATAGGAGTATTAAGGCCGGTTCTGAACAGCGGCTTGATTGCAACCTGGACTAATCCAAGATGCATGTATGAGTAATCCTCTCTGTGAGAAAGGATTTGATTCCTGGTGAGGAGATTCAGAGACTCAGGATTGTTGTGGACAGCAATCTTGTCTTCAACAATCTTTACTCCCCATTCTTGAGTAAAATTGAAGGTAGATTTGTAATAGACCGTTGTCGGGTCTAATTTTGGAATATTCCAGTTAGCTAGTTGTTGCTCCACTTTAGATATCTGGAGTAATTCATTTGTAGAGCTGGCGAGTTCGTCAGCATTTGATTCTGCCTTATGAGTATCGTCTTCTTGAGTAGATTGAGCCAATTGAGTAGATGAAGAAGAACTCTCTCCTTTGAGTAATTTTCTTGGTAACAAAGATTTGAGTAACTTAGACATAATTCATAAAATCAAATTAAAGATTAAAGGTAAAAATAATATTGTTTAAGAACAATAAAATCCTTCAAACGTTTCTCTCTCCACGAACTACCCAACTGTAGACTGGAACACGCGGCTTACCAACGGTCTTACGCCTTGCTGCCTGGAACACCAATCGCTTACCAACGCCTACTGACGGAAGGGCTGACGGAACGACCACAGAGAGAAATTTGAGAAGAATTGTATTGAATTTAATCAATACTAATCTTAACTCTAAAGTTTAAAAAGATTTAACAAATTAAATCAAAGAAACGCAAAAATTTGAAACAAAGGAAATTGCTTCAAAGATTGGAGTGTATTTTGAATAATGAGTAAGGCTCTGATACCAATTGCTCCCAAATCCCACAATCTATGCTCAGATTGCTAAAAGGATAGGAGAATTAGGATCTTTGCAGGTTACAAGTGCTTTGCGAATAGATAGCTTAGAGAGATTTTTACTTCTTCTCTTTTGCTAGATTATCCGCCTCTGCCTATTGAATACAAGTTGGAACTCTTTTATAGAGCCCGGACTCCAAACTGAAATTGAAACTAATTGAGTAGCGGATATGGATGAGAGGATAAGACAAACCCTTATCTCAATCATCGTTCTCAAAGGTCAAGGTAATAAATACCGAAACCTAACTTTGAAAATAAAATGCTAAGAGACAAAAGGTAATGAATACCTTGTCTCAAAAGTCTAAAACAAGAAAGTCAAAAAGCAAAACAAGAAAGTCAAAAAGTAAAAGTACAACCTAATTTTAACCTATTTATTACAGGTTTGAAAAAAAAGAAAAGTAAAGTTGAAAAAGAAGAAATGTTGTCGGTGAAATTGAAACTAATTGAATGCTTGAACATTGATGGAATGCTTGAATGGTGAGTGGAGTTTCTGTATTGGTCATTAGTTTCTGTGAGCAACAATAAAAAATTGGATCAAGATATCAACACCTACGTGTGAGCTCTGATACCATGAAAAAAAACTATTAGAATAGTTGCTTCAGAATAAACTAATTTCCTTGAGCAATTCAGAGGCAAAGATTGCCACTTAATAGGAATTACATGTAGGTGTTTCAAAGGAAAGAAGTGCATAAAAAAGAAATTTACAATGGTCCCTTATTGCTTTGGAAAATGAAAGGAAACTCCAATCTTTAATGTTGAATTAGAGGAATTTGACAAAGTAGCACCAGCTTGCATTGGATATGTTCTTCGAATAGTTTCCAGATCTGGTTTATGATTGATTGCCCTTGATCATATTAAACACATTTTTTGCATGAGGTCAAAGATGCATTTAAGGAAGAAATAACACCAAATTGGAGTTGACAACTTGTTGATTTTGGTGAATTTTGTTGATCTACAACAGGCATATGAGTTTGATTTGGTGTATCAGTATTCTGTTGATGTACATGATCTGTTGCTATTTGTTTCTTGGTGCTGAGTAGGATTGATGAGCTGGATTGATTATTTAGGTGGTCTTTATCAAGAGAGACCTTACCAAATTGCAAAGGTTGTCAGACCTAACACATATACCCTGATAGATCATAAAGGAAAGACTCTCTCCCATTCATGGAATGCAGAACACCTAAATATCTATTATCAATAGATTACTATCTTTCGCTTAATGACTTTTACTTTTTATAATGTCTCCTAGAAATTGATTAATATGAATAAAATGTTGTCTTCTTGAAATTACTTTCAAATGTCTACTTTATAAACATAATGATATTCAAATCATAGCCTCAACCCAACAAAATTCCTCCCTCAATATGAAGCTACTTAGGGGATATGCCTACCTGTTAAACAAAAAGCATCAAGGATTCAGAGTTATCAAGATGAATGAAAGTAAAAAAATCCAGAACCAAGAAAAAAGTGAAGAAAGTTGAGCCCTATCTCCTCTTGAGTTGAGGCCGACCCGGTTTGATTTGACCGGTCGAACTAGACATGTGCCCTTTTATGTTCATAAGGCCTTCTAGTGTATTTTTCTCCTGAAATTCTCATACTATGAACTAAAATTTCAATTCTCTTTCTCTCATCCAACAACAATGAAGCTACAAGCCAGAAAAGAAATCTTTCAAAAAGTGAGAAGCTACATACGCCACAGGATGGACAAAGAATTTATTCCTACGGGAGGCCGAGAAGTCCAGAATAGTCCTTATAGGGCCCCTATAGGGTTTGATGAAAATCCCACTTAAAATTCAAGCACTACCTTGAATTTATATTTTCTCCAGGAAAAGTGGCATAGATCGCGAATCCATAGGAGAATCTTAGCCCCTAAGAAAGACCGAAATGTTTCCTATGGGGTTGGATGTGACAATCTTGGAGAAATCCAGTGACGAATCCTTGGAGCCCAAAATTTTCTCCAGGAAAGTGGACGAACACACGAATCTAATGGAGAATCTTACCTACCAGGAAAGATCGAAATGTTCCCTACAGGATTGAAAGATGATGAACTGGCTATGCAAAAGCGCAAGTGCACGCTGTCAAACAAGTAATATATAAAGTATTCCAAGTATCAAACCCAAATGAACATATTTAACAAAAGTATTTTTCAGTTCACAACACAATTATTCACAAAGTTGCAACCGAAGATAGCCAAAAAAATAAAGTTGAATTTGGAGAGTTTTGTGCAATAAAAAGTAAAAACAAATAAAAAAGTAAAGAAAAAAACAAGAATGAGAAAGGAGGATTCAATTTTGGTTCAACCCTGGAGAAATGCGCCAACCATGCGCCTGCAAACTGCCCAACTAAGTCTGGCTAATTTAGAGATGCTGCCTCTTGCGCCCACATACTGACTCTTTCGAGTTTTGTACGGTTCATATAGAATGCTACTGAATTGCGTCTAACTTACACTAAAAGACACTTAGCAAAGTAAATCAAGTTCAACTCTTATTCGGCTCCTTTTCGAAGAACCTTTAGGAGACTAAGCAATTTAAAACTCATATGTCTATGGCTAAATTCACTTAGATGATGAAAAACACAACTTTCATGATTTTAAAGGTTTTTGTCCTATGTCTAGGTACAAAAAGCAAAGTTCTATATCTAAACTATTTTCCTAGATTACTTTTAGGAAAACGCGTGTTGACTCCAAACTTTTTAGTATTGAAATCTTCACAAACTATGCTAACTCAAATGGCTAGTTTAAGCTAACAATGAAACTTAAACTCACTAAAAGTAAACTTAGCTAAGTGTTGAGCAAATTCACAAGAAATACATGGTGGTGCTTATCTCCTTTTTAGGGTATCCACATGATTGAATCTCGTCAAAGGAGTTTAGCTACTCATCGAAAAAAAAAATAAAGTGCAGAAAATGAAAAGAAAACAAGTAGAAGAACTAACACAATTTATTGAAATAATAAACCTGATACACTTTGAAGTATGAAAACCAAAAAAAAACTAATTGGAATTGAAACAAAAGAAAGTACAACTTGAAATTAAAGGAAAAAAAAAACTTACAAGGCTGAAAATAAAGATAAGACAACAAGTACAACTCCTAAAAACTGAAACTTACAAAACTTGAATAAAGACCAATAAAACTCTAAGCTTGTTCTTTCTTTCTAATTTGTTCAAACTTTTTCAAGGAGAACAAGTACTTACTCTTCCTTTTTTTGAAGTTGGAGTCCGAATATAATATGTGTTGGGATTTATGCCCTAAAGCCTCGTAATTAATAATTTATTTAATAACAATAATAATTTTGATTATTTTATTTGCAATATAATATTATCCATTATATGAAAAATCCAAGGTTGTTAGTGTAATCTTGAACAGTATATGGTTGACATACGAGAGGATCATGTTCAAGAAATAACCTAAAGGGTCATAGTATATGGATAAGGTTGGGTGCCTTATCCTGGTAACACTATTGATACGACCCACTTTGTAACAGTTACAAATGATTTCATCCAAATCATCCATGTGGAGACATATGAGTGGGGGTATCTTATACAATGAGTTTGTATAAGACTGGACCACGAAATATTTAATCTCTCTTTATAAATCCGTTAATTAAGAAGATTAATATTTCATCAGGATGATCATATGCGACTCGATCTTAATCTTGAGTGAGTTATGAACTCCTGCCTATGAGGGCTTGTCCTTTGATTTGCATGGGTGAGAGTGGCTTTTGTAGTCGATTCAATATGCCTACCATTTTGGGGACTTGACCAAATAGGGAGCTGGGAACATAATCTCACAAGATGAAATTCACTCATTCCCATATAGGGTAAGTAGATGAGTAGTTCCCTTAAGTGCTGATTTCGGGACTTGAACAATGGGGCCCCACCCTCTCACTGGCCCGAGAGGGACTTAGTTTATAATTAGATTATAAATAGATTGTTCATTAGAGGATCAGTGGTACTTAAGGTGCAAGATGTAATTATAGGGGTAAAACGAACTTTTGACCCAGCTGTAATTACGAACAACTCGTGAAGGATCGACTTGCATGTAATGATTATATCTATGGACACAACTTGTCCTACAGTGCATAAGAGTGCAACTCTAGGTCTATAGTGGAGTGACCTATAGTTAATGAATGAAAATTAATTAATTAAAGAGTTTAATTAATTAATTTTGTATCATTGGAGCTTATAACCTGTAGGTCCATAAGGTCCCCTTGCTAGCTCATAATAACACTAAAAGGATCAATTTAGTTGAAAGAAAAATTTGAAATGTTCAAATTAATATTTAATTTGAAGTGTTCAAATTAATATTTAATATATTAGATATATTAAATATAAAAGAGGAAAATATATTTATTGTATTTGATACATTGAATATTAAAAATAATTAATGTATATTAGATACATTAAAGAAAAGATATTTATTAAATTTGAATTAGATTCAAATTAGGAAATAGATGTCGTAGGAGAATTTTAAAGGTTTGAATAAGATTCAAATTGGTTAGATAAATATATTTTAATATATTAGCTATTAAAATATATTATTTTATTATCTTCCCTAGACCACTATAAATAGGACCCTAGGGGTGAGGCATTGGGCATTCTACACAATACACATATCCTAAAATAGAGAGAATTAGAGAATTCTCTCTAGACCTCTTTCTCTCCAATCCCTTGTGGATTTTCTTTCAAGAGGTTCCCACAAGCCTTGATCTTTTGTTAGAGTCATAGCGAGGAAGACTTTGTGGAGAAGATAAAGACCCGCCAGAAGAATCTCCATATTTGGAAGGTATTTATTGCTTAACCTTGTATTTTAGTTTAATTCTAAATAAATCAAAGACGATTCCTTCCGCTGTGGGTTTAATTCGATTATTCCCTTCAATAAGAACAGAATTTATGGGAGACTTAGAGTGGCGGCTAAAACGAAAGAAAAAATGACTAAATTTTGGGATGAAGAAGAATTCTCAACTCCGAGCTCTCTTTGAAGTGGAGGTATGAGCTTCCTTTTATAGACTTCACACCTAGGGTTTTACTGCCGAGATTAGTATGAGAAGCCTTGGTCGATCATATCCCATGATTTGAGGAGATTTGGTTGAGAATCTTTCATAAAATCTGTATATTTTACAAATCTAGGAGAATTTGGCGATTTGGTCTAGTTATAGGCGTAATTGTGGGCACATTTTCCTTAATTATCGAAATGGCTTGAATGCTGGTGCATTCTGGTTACATTTCAGGGCCTTTTATGCTTTACTTGGAAATTGCCTTCTGCCTTTAGATGCTGGCACATTCAAGTCGCATTTTGCATGAATCAACACTTAATCATATCTTCTTCTCCCAATTACTACCTGATTGCTGGCGCATCTGGGCCTTTTTTCAACCTCTGCACAAAAACAACAAAAATGACTCTAATTACACAATAATACTTATTTTTACCAAATCAAGACGTCAAACAGATGCAAAGCTTGTTTTTACTTAAACTTTCCCTAAATGACATGAAATATAACTTTAAACACCCGCTTTCTAAGAAAATAGCTTAGCTTTTAGAGCTAAATAACACTCATAAATGAGTGTTATTAGACAAAAATTCTGGGGATGATCTGAGGTGCGCCTCGGCTAAATTTCTAGGGGAAAACAGAGAAACCAACACTCTAGGAAGACTGGAATAATCCCCATAGGGTCAGATAGTAGTCCTAAAGAGAATTCGAGGCACACCTCGAAATGTCACAATGACTCCAAAGCTTAAAAAGGCTACTCTCAAGTCTGCCTCCATGCAGTTAGCTCATAAACTCACACTACAAATCCTAACTAGGAAGTGAAGTCTAATGTTATGGGTAAAATTGGACCACAAAGACAGGATGAGAAAAACGTGACCATTAAAGGCCAAACGAAGTAAAAAGCCCAATTCAGACCAAGAAGGACAAAAATCGAGTAGGAACCAGACTAGATAGTAAGAAAAAGGAAACCCACCAACCCCGCTCCAGCTCGATCCAGTCCTCTTTTGCCCAATTCCATAAGGAAATCCACAAAAAATCCTAGGAGGGGGTATTAAACTATCTCTCGAAAAGAGAGAAGGGTAAGTTCATTTTAGCCACCTAAACACTTTGAAAACCCTAAATCTCTCTCAACTCTCACTGACTTAAGCATCATAGCCCGTGTGGCTTATACCACACCGATGTACAGGTTTTTCTTGTCTTGAAGGTCTCATTCTTCCCCTCCAAATTTGTCACACCCCTTCCCAGCTTACTTGCCTACCCTAGGAAGAGATGTAAAGACATAGACAATCAACCCTTTTACTAGCTCTCTCTGACCATCCCAACATATATCTGAAAATGAAGGTAACGCAACACGTTTGAACAAGTAAGTTTGGAACGCTCAAATACACATATGAGCAAGACCCATTAACTTTCAGTACTATGTTCTTTAACAAGTCATAACATTTTATAGTTATTACAACCCCGCTAAAATGCTTTTACTACAAACTATATACATAAGAAAGTGTATATACAAGGAGCTAAAACGGCGTGGTGGCAAACAGGTCTTGTCAAGGCTAAGCACCGGGAACTCGTCTGCTACCTGGGAAGAGAAAACATAATAAAAACGTGAGCTGGGAAGCCCAGTGAGTGTCTATCTTAAAAACATTATAAGCTCAAAGATGAAACATAATGATGGACAAGCTACAAGTTAGAGATAACTTATCACTTATTTGTAAACATAATCAAACCATGCTACCCATTTACAGGTTTAAGTCACCACATTATGTATAGCATAGAAACTCATAATGTAGTATCATACTGAAGAATAGACATTTCAAAAGCGTAGGAGCTCATAACAATAAAACTCATATCATGATACCACTTTCGAACCTTAGCTGTGGTAGAGTCATCTCTATACCAACAACGTTCATACCTCTCTCACGTGCACGTGGAATTTCATTGACACACTGGTCTTCCCTAATACCTTTTCTATGTCCTTCAGTATTGGGTTAGACCAGTTACTACCCGAATACCTTCTCTTTGTCCTTCAGTATCGGAAAATCATAATTCCTCCCTCCCAAGTACCTTCTCAATGTCCTTCAGTACTGGGGGTTAACAACATACCGGGACATACTTTGATTACCTTGGAAATCATGTTTTGATAACACAAACAACAAATTCTCAACATTTGCACTTTTCCTTTCTAAACATGTTTCCAAGTGGATTTACACAAAGAATTTTCTAAAGGAAGTCATACTTCCATAATTTAGTTTCCATGTTTGAATGTATAGTTACAAACTAATTCAAATCATGCTTAAGTTTCATCAATGACATTCTATTAAAAGCTCCATGAAAAGTATACAAAAGTAAGTCAAGCATGTTTCAATGATCAACATTTATGCTTTTGAAGAAAAACAAAGGTCAAGCATAGTTTTAAAATAGATTCACTCACAATCACCAAAAAGGGTTCCAAGGATTATAAGCTATTCCTATCTCTGTTTGCCCTGAAAAAAGAAATTACTAACATTAATTCCTTTCCTTATACACCTTAAAAACATATCTAATTCAGTCCCATAACTCAATTCATAATAACCATATGCACTTGGGTGTAAGGTATAAAGAAATGGAAGCACATCTCCTTCAATCTCTTGCTAGCAGTTTTTTTTTTCTTGCACCTAAAATTTCAGGTTCAACTTTCAGCTTGGGTTCCTCAAAATTTAGCAAAACAACCACCTAATATTTTTTGATAAACCTCAAGTAAAACATCTTAGCTTACTTACCTCAAAGTTTCAGCTTATAATTCCTCCTCAAGAGCTCAAAAGAAACGGATTTCTTCACACTGTTCTGCTACCCGAGAATTATGTACCCTAAAATTCCAGGTTCAACTTTCAGCTTGTGTTCCTCAACATTTAGCAAAACAACCACCTAATATTTTTTTATAAACCTCAAGTACAACATCTTAGCTTACTTACCTCAAAGTTTCAGCTTCTAATTCCTCCTCAAGAGCTCAAAAGAAACGGATTTCTTCACACTGTTCTGCTACCCGAGAATTATGTACCCTAAAATTCCAGGTTCAACTTTCAGCTTGGGTTACTCACAATTTAGCAAAACAACCACCTAATATTTTTTGATAAACCTCAAGTACAACATCTTAGCTTACTTACCTCAAAGTTTCAGCTTCTAATTCCTCCTCAAGAGCTCAAAAGAAACGGATTTCTTCACACTGTTCTGCTACCCGAGAACTGTGAACACCTCTCAGTTTTCTGCTATTTTCTCCTCCTTCCTCTTTCTATTTTCAAAACAGCCACCCACTTTCGTATTCTACACTCAATTTATGAGAGTTTGACTCAAAAATCATCGAATTTGGTGCAGTAAATTAAGAGATATGGCTGTTTGAAGTTGATCCTCTTCCAGAAGCTTCGAGCTGGACAGCACCCACTTGTCAAAGATAAATTCGTGGCTCCACAAATTTTTGCCACCTCCTACTTCCTTATTTACATCTTAATCCCCCTTTTTTTTTTAAAAAAAAAAACAAAACAAAGACAATATATTCACCTATCACATTTAGTCAACTTTACTTAAGTTTGTGAGAAATAAAAACTTTCATTCAATACATAATTCACCTAAAATTTACCCAACTTGTTAATGACCTTAACTTACTTCAATTCAACTCTTAATATGCTTATTCAATGGCTTACCTATCTCCTTATGAAGCTTTATACACATTATAGTTCACAATCCAAAAGATTCCCAAATCTCACCACGACATCTTTTAGTGCAACCTATATCAATTTGCATATGTCAAAACTTCAAATATGAGCACAATATGATCAAAAGAGAGTTTAGGGCTTACAAAATTACAAATCTACCGTTGTTATCACGTGGAGGTCAGATGCATTCTCCTATCCAATATTTGGTAACAATAATAAATATTTAATTTCTATTCACCTCAAATTGAGATTGAATTTAAGTCGTTCTTTTTTTTGAGTTGGGATTTAAGTCTTATAAATGTATTAATTTAATTGTTGGATTCTTAATTTATTCAATTTATTTACATTTTTAATTACTTAGTTTTATTTATATAAACAATTGCCTACATGTACATAAAAGTTAATTCCTAATTAAGATAACTGAGACTAAATTTAAGTCATTTTTTAGACGTATTAAATCAATAGTTGGATTTTTAAATTCATTAAATTTTTAAGGTTAAATTACAAGTTTAGTCCCTAAACTTTGAGGTTTATGTCTATTTGATCAATGAACTTTAAAAAGTATCTAATAGGTTTCTGAACTTTCAATTTTGTATCTAATAGGTCCTTGAACTTTAAAAATGTCTAACGAACTTTCAACTTTGAGTCTAATAGATCCCTGACATATTTGATTTTTTTAAAAAAATTAACTGATCTATTAGATATAAAATTGAAATTTATGTCTAATAAAACCCTAAACTTTTGATTTTGTGTCTGGTAGGTTCGTAGACTTTAAAAAACATTGAATAGATCAAGGACCTATTAGACACAAAATTGAAAATTATGGGACCTATTGGACAAAAAATTGAAAGTTTAAGGACCAAAGACATTTTTTTAAAGTTTAGGGACCAAATAGACACAAATTTGAAAGTTCAGGGAGTTGTTAGACACTTTTTAAAGTTCATGGATCAAATAGACACAAATTTGAAAGTTTAGGGACTAAACTTGTAATTTAACCAATTTTTAATTATTTATCGTGATATAAAGAATGATGAGTACCTACATGAAAATTAACTATTAAATTGAATAATTTAGGCACAATTGATATGTATGATGAACCAGAAATGCCTAAGGAACATGATTTTGTAGGTTTAAATGCTGGAAGGTAAGAAGTAGAAAGCATGGACAAGGAAGAACCAAAGAAGGCTGACGATGCGACCAACCTTGCACTCACAAGGAAATCTGATGAACAAATAAGCATTCCATTGGAAGAAAAATTGCAGGTGATGTCGTCAAGGATGCGCCCACAACTTAGCAGGAATAAAAGAAAGAGAAGGAATCAACGCAAGTTTAGAAGTAAGAAAATCTTTATCAAAGTGTCAGACCACCTCCACCAAATACAGAGACTCCAAAAGAAGAAATAGAACGAACAGTTCAGCAAATTCTTGGATGTTCTCAAGTAGTTGCACGTCAACATTCTTTGGGTGGAAGCTATTGAGCAAATGCCCAACTATGTCAGGTTCTTAAAAGAAATCTTACTTAAAAGAGAAGGCTAGGCAAATTTGGGACTGTAACTCTCACTGAGAACTGCAGTGCTCTTCTGAAAAATAAGATGCCCCTTAAATTGTAGGATCCAGGGAGCTTTACAATTCCATGCATGATTGAAGGACGAGATGTTGTACGAGCACTTTGTGATCTTGGAGCCACCATTAATTTGATGCCCGTATCAATATTCAAGCAGCCAGGAATTGGAGAAGCAAGGCCAACACAGTTACTTTGCAGCTGGCGGACAGGTCCATTGCTAGGCCCGTTGGAAAAATTGAAAATGTCCTCGTTAAGGTGAACAAATTTATTTTTCTTGCAGATTTCAAAATCTTAGATTGCAAGGCGGACAAGGAGGTGTCAATCATCTTAAGAAGACTATTTCTAGCTACAAGGAGAATGACAATAGATGTCAAAAAAGGATAATTAACAATGCGGGTAAATGACTAATACATCACATTCAATGTGTTGAATGCGTTGCGATACCCAGGAGAAATGGAGGCATGTTCCAACCTAGAGACCCTTGATCCTTACTATGATTTTGATGAATTTACTAATTTGCAGGAAGAAGTCATTAAAGAGATACTCGAAGAATAGATCCTTGAAGAATGGGAAATTGGCGAAGAATTTGAGGAAGAGCTTGAAGAAGAATGCAAGTGATATCTCTTCATAAAAGAGTTATTGTTGCCTAATTTCCTTCTTGATTTCCTTGACCAAGCTTTCTTGTTAAGGTATTTTGGTGGTTTTTGGTTGCTTAAGTCCATAAGTAAGTGTATTTTTGCTTGTTTGGCTGAGCTAATCTAATGGCATTGAATATGGCTTAATTCTGGTTAATTATGAGCTTAATCTTACGATTTATGCCTCAAGTGAAACCAGTCTTAATGATTGAAGAGCTGAAAGCTATAGTGTGGCTAATATAGCAAGATTGTTGAAGCATTTTGTTCATTTAGAGACGACTTGACTCACATGTGCAAGGATTTTCATTAATTGAGCTGTCCAATTTAAGCCAGCTAGAGAGATGTGGACCAATAGAATGCTGCCTATGCATCAAAGTTATTCAATCAGCCTTGAAATTGATGGATAAAGGGGAGTATATAAGCTTAGCATTTTTGGAATTAGAAAGCAATCTGAAAAAGGGAAGAAGCTATTGAAAGGAAGAAGGGGGGAGCTGAGCTAAGCAATCCACATTTGGAAGAGCAGTTGAAGAAAAAGGAGGGAGTCCTTTGGAAGCATCCTTAGTTTAAATTCTTTTCTTTTCTTACTGTCTTCTTCTTCATTTTCGTTGTTTCATTCTTAGACTTTTGTAATGGAGTTTGATATAGTTTTGAGTAGTTTAAATTCTTTCATTATGAGCTAAATAGCTTAAGACAAGGATTATGGAACTCTATATTGTAGAGAGGCTTGAGCTAAGGTGATTTTATGTTGATTTGTATTGAATTTGAGTTGTTTTAATGCTAATGTATGGATTGAGTTTGGTCAACTTGTTCATATACTGTTTTCTTGCATTTTGGAAAAAATAATAGGAAACCGATTGCTTCAATTCACTTTAGGACTAATAACAAGTAAGCTTGCAGTGAAATTGGTAGATTAGGGATAATCACACAACTAAGGCACACAAAGCATGGAGTAAATTTGAGTAGTTTAAATGGGAATTTAACTACTAATTAAGGAAGTCTGGGAAGATTTCGTGTTGGAATGTTGTGTGGTGTAAATTTGTATTAGCAATCTAGTCTCAATACAATATAGTGAACCCTAATCCAAGCATGCTTTTATCTCTAAGTGAAGTTATCTGTTGGTTTGCCTGTTTTTGTTCCTTTTACCTACTGCTTAAGCTTTGTTGCTATTTTGTTTAGTTTAAATTACTCCCTTGAAAGCCATCATTTGTTGTTTTTTTTGGTTACCTTTTTTAATTCATTAAAAGTTGATCACAAGGTTGGTGAATTTCCTGAACTAATCCCTAAGGAAATGATTAAATTACTTATCACTTACTGCATTGGGCTGTATATACCTGCACATTAAGAGTGTTTTAATTGCATATCCTAGCACTCTAACAAAAGGCAACAAGTTTTTGGCGTCATTGCCAGGGATTAGTGTGATTTTTACCTTGTTTCAGTTGATTTTTAGTGAATTTGAGCTTAAGACAGAACTGACTAAAGCTAATTTTCTATGTTTCAGGTACATTGGCTATGTATGAACCAACATCCTGGGTTAGGGATCCAAAAATAGAAAGGACTTTTAGGGGGACATTAAGAGATCAAATAGCTGTTATGGAAGATCCACAACTCCCTAAAGATCCTTTACATCAATAGTTACCTAACTCTGAGAATAGACAGCAACCAATTCCTATAATGAATAGGCCAGCTTTAATGGTTGATCGGGCTGAAATTCCTGCTAATGTCATTATGTTAGCAGATGACATAAAGAGAGCCATTAAGACTTATGTCAATCCCTTGGTTGATGAGCTAAATCCAGGGATAATTAGATCAGAAATTTAAGCCCCTACTTTTGAGCTTAAACCAGTTATGTTTCAAATGCTCCAAACCATTGGTCAGTTTCATGGATTATCATCTGAGGATCCTCACTTGCATTTGAAATCATTTTTAGGGGTTAATGATTCTTTTATAATGCCAGGAGTGTCTAAGGATGCTCTAAGGTTGAGTTTGTTTCCTTACTCCCTTTGAGATGCAACTAAGACATGGTTGAATACACTTCCTCTAGAGGCAGTAGATTCATAGAACACCTTTGTTGAAAAATTCCTCATTAAGTATTTCCCACCTACTAGGAATGCTAGATTTAGAAATGAGATTGTGGCTTTTCAACAATTTGATGATGAAACCTTGAGTAAGGCATGGGAGAGATTCAAAGATTTGCTTAGCAAATGGCCTCACCATGGACTCCCTCACTGTATACAAATGGAAACATTTTACCATAGGTTGAACACAACTACTAAGCAAGTTGTGGATGTTTTAGTGGGGCTCTTTTATCAAAGACCTATAATGAAGCCCATGAGATCCTTGAAAGGATATCATTAAAAAACTGTTAGTGGGCTGATTCAAGAAGTAACCCAGGTAAGAAAAATAAGGGAGTTTTGGAATTGGATGTTTTAACTTGTATCAATGCCCAAATTTCATCCATGGCAAACATGCTGAAAAATTTGACTATGGGAAATGTAGCTCAGAATGCTCCTAATGTGCAGAATGCAGTTGTGGCAAATCAAGTAAGTACAAAGTCTTGTGTTTACAGTGGTGAGGGTCACGCATTTGAATTTTGCCCAAGCAATCCAGCTTCAGTTTGTTATATAGGAAACCAGAACAATCAGAGGAACAATCCTTACTCTAATACCTACAACTCACATTGGAGGAATCACCCTAATTTTTCTTGGGGAGGCCAAGGAAGTAATCCTCAAGCCCTTCAAGTACAACAAAAGGTGAACTTTCCACCAGGATTTGGGCATCAGAACTATTAGGCCTTTGGAAATCACAAACCTATGCCCCAATAATATCTAAAAGCAGTACCCCCTCAGCATATTCCAGGTACATCTCTTGAAAGCTTGATGAAAGAATACATGGCAAAAAATGATGCTATTATTCATAGTTAGCAAGTTTCCTTGAGAACTCTGGAATTGAAAATGGGTCAACAAGCTAATGAGCTAAGGGAAAGGCCTCAAGGAAAACTTCCTTTTGACATTGAAAATCCAAAAAAAAAAAGCGGAAGGAGCAAGTGCAAGCCATATAATTAAGAGTGGGAAGCCATTAGTTGAGTAAGTAGAAGTTAACAAGAGAAAATAGAAAGTGAAGGACACTACTGTGTAAGTTGAGGAAGAAAAGAAAGAAAGGCATATCAAGTCTAAAGGAGTAGAGGATGAGGAAGTTAAGATTATACCTAGAGCTAAACCTTCAAGAGAAAAACAGTATGTGTACCATGGTGGATGCTTTACTATTCTTGTTTGAGAACCTCACTTTGAGAAGTTCATGGATATCTTAAAAGAAATTCTTATAAACATACCATTGGTGGATGCTTTGAGGCAAATGCCTAATTATATGAAATTTCTTAAAGATGTGCTGACAGGAAGAGAAAGGTTTGAGGAATTTAAGTAGTATCCTTAAATGAGGAGTGTAGTGCCATTTTCAGAAAAAGGATTCCAAACAAAGAAAAAGACCCTGGATCCTTTACTATTTTTGTTTCCAATAGAGGAAAGGAATTAGGACGAGCACTTTATGACTTGGGAGCTAATATAAACCTTATGCCCTTGTCCATATATAAGAAATTAGGCATAGGTGAAGCTAGGCCCACTACAATCACTCTACAGCTTGCTGATAGGTCCATAACCCACCTTGAAGGAAAAATAGAGGATATTCTTGTTCAGGTGGATAAATTCATTTTTCCTGCTAATTTTAAGATTATGAAGCATACAAAGAAGTGCCTATAATTCTAGGGAGACCCTTCCTTAAGACATGAAGAATAGTGGTGGATGTGTATGATGGAAGAATCACTCTTAAAATGAACGATCAGCAAGTGCAATTCAGCATCTACGATACAATGAAGAACCTAACTGATGTGGAGAAGAGTTCTGTGATTCATGTACAGGAAGAAGTGATTAAAGAGAATACTGAACTGGAAATGTTCAGTCCTATAGAGAAATTACAGTAGAAGATTTGGAAAGCAACAGTTTAGAAGGGGATGATGAGAGTTTGGCTTAGGTGTCTAGTCTTAGGAGAGTGTTTGAATCTATAAAGTTATGAGAAAGAAAAACACCACCAATGCAGCCTTCAATTAAAGAACCCCCTATCCTTGAGCTGAAACCATTGCCAAATCATTTGAAATATGCTTTCTTAGGTGAGGAAGAAACTCTCCCCATTATTATTTCAGCAATTTTACTGCCTAAAAAAGAATTGATGTTGTTGGATTTGTTAAAACGATACAAGAGGGCTATAGGTTGGACTTTGGTTGATATCTAGGGTATAAGACCTTTTTTTTGCATGCACAAGATTAACTTGGAAGAGGAAAATTTCAAGTATGTAGAGCAATAAAGAAGGCATAATCCAACTATGAAAGAAGTTGTAAAAAAAGAAATCATAAAGTGGCTGGATGCTGGAATCATAT